>OY728160.1:996622572-1006622572 GCA_963277665.1 Viscum album | reverse complement strand
TTGGAAAAAAAACATAACTTCCTGATCTACCACATAAAACTCTAGTTGTTAGTGGCAACGACTGACATAAGACTTATTCATAGATTGAGTTGTATCTAAATTATTTCTAATAATCTATACCTACTTAAATAGCACTTGAACGATACGAGGTATCAGTATAATTTCCTCTCCTACTTATAACCAGTATATGGATGAATGGGATACCCCAATAAATAGAGCCTCATAGGGATCCATCTATACAGTTTCCTAGAATCTGTTATTATAAGAAAACCCGTAATGTGGAAGGTTTTTCTCCCAAGAACCTCTAAAACTAACGATGCATGCCCTTAGTAGGTCCTATGACACCTGTATGGTATGATCAGACATCCCATTGCTATATTGGTGATATGATATACTGAGTAGTACCTATGAATACAGTTCCATTTGTAACCCCATCAAGAAATGCAATGTTAACCGATAATCACTTTTGAATATGATGGTTAATAGAACTCTGTTAAGGCTTATTATGTCCTTGACATATATCCTTCCTAGTTCATCCACCGAAAAGTCCACTTTAATAGGTAAAAATTGAGAGGAATTTTTCAACATGTCTATGAACATCGATACCACATCCTAGCCTCATTGTGACCTTGGAGAACCCATTACATAATCCAATGTGTCACCATCCCATTTCCACTAAAAATGTGTAATAGATGTAAAATCCACATTAGTCACTTTTGTTCATCCTTCACTTTTTTACAGGTGGAATAATGATTAATAAAACCCAAGATCTACTTATTCATCCATAAACACCATTATCAGTGGTGTAATTCATGGTACATCTTGGTAAGACTGTGTTGTACAACCCATGTAGTGGCATGGGAATCTCAAAAATTCCTCTCAGATGTATGTAGGAACCCACAAACATACATGAATGCATAAGACCTCACCCTCATAAATGACCCATCTAGGTGGTCGGTCCTCAGCTGAAACACTCTTCTATAGGACCAATCCATTGGGCTCTAAAAGCTACCTCATAGTCAATATATAAAAAAGGAAATTGGTCCATTATAGTAATGTAATAGTATAATAATTATTAATCTCATAGGACCCTATGTGCATATCAATAAATATGGACATCATCCACCACACACTACTGCCCTCTAAACTGCTTGAGTCTGATTTTTCTAGCATAGATAATCAACAACGACATTACAATTATTAGGAATACATACAAGCTCAATGCCAATTGATATTAGGTATTCAACCCACCTTCCCTTCCCAAGGTCAAATTCACACCGTGTAAATATGTATTTAAGGATTTGTTACCCTTACCAACCCAAAACCACTATCCAAGTAAATAATTTATTCAATAATTTAAAATATAAACCAGAAATACCAACTCAAGATTGTGTGTAAGGAAATTTCACTCAAAATGTATTAACTGATGAGACCCATCACCATGACTTGATCATACTAACGTAGAACAGATCCCATTATTTTACCTAAGAAATCTCAATAAACCATATAGCCTCACTTATTAATAGCTAAAATTTTTATTGAAATTTATTTCAATCTTCTTTTCATCTCCTAACAATATCTCTCACAAGATTTAGACGATGTGAAATTGACAGATTTAAGGGTCAAGAATTTGAGCGGTACTGCAAGATTTGATAAATCCTTTATAAAGAACCTATTACATTTAACAAATCTAAATATACAGTCTATGTCAAATAAACTCTTTGTATTATCCAAAGAAACTATGAATCTCACTTTATCTTTGTCCACGTACACTCTGGACTCTAATATGATATTACCTAGGAAGTAAACATTGTAGATGAAAAATTGTAATTTTGTCAGATTATCACATAGTTATTGATATGTCATTGTATTAAAGATGATATCAAGATTTTTGGCATGTTCATGTTAAGTTTTATAATTCACAAAGATTTTATACATTAATGCATCCACAACTAAATATATATGGGTGGAAAACCAAATTTATTAGATCCATGAAAACTTCTAGCATGTATTTAGGGATGAATAGAATGAGAAAAAACTTCTACAGTCCATATATAATTTTAATTGTTTTATGATGTGTATCTAATGTTCTGACTAATACCAAATGGTATCCCAAACTCAAATAAATCTTTGAGAAAACCCTATCTCCTCAGATATAGTTGAAGAGGTCATCTATATGAGGCAGGTAATACCAATTATTTATGGAATGTTGATGCAATCACTACTAGAAATTTAAGATATAGCAACAGACCTATAACCACGGTTTTATAGGTCCGTGGATATATATTGTTTATATCCATGCTTTAATTAAACATCCATTGCTAAAAATGGTTAAACATCAGCGTTTTTTTTTTGATTTCGTCAGCCTCTCCTCTCTTCCTCCCCCTATCTATGACCCTACTCTATGAACTGTATACAGCTCTAACTGCGACGCCCTCCTCACGACGCTCCCAATCATTGTGCTCTCCCACGTTGCCGTCGTCCTCTCTCACTAAAACCCTCCACTCCGAACCGTCGACCTCTCTCACACTATTCACAACGACCCTTCAAAAGCAGGAATCCATTGGCCCTTCATCTTGCAATTTCTGTGTACTTTCTAAATCTCCCTCCTTCTTTTTACCTCCCTCTATACACCTATAATGTTATGTTTATCGAACCATCATCCTCCCATGGATGGTTTTCTATTTTTTTATTTCCATTATGGAATGATAATCAAATGGTCCAGATGACTATGTAGATTTGGGGGAGGAAGACAGAGCGGATTTAGTTTTTTACTTCCTATACAGTTTGGAATTTATTATCATCATTTCAATTTATTTTTTCATTGACGGTTGCCTTTAGTTTTTGTTTGTTCAATGAAAATTTATCTGCTTGGGATAGTTTTTTTAGATTTGTGTGGTAGTAGAATTGATGGCTTGTTTGTAATTTCCAGGCACCTTAGGTTTTTTCTTATTGATTCGTTTCTTGTGAGGTGAAGTTACTTGCAGGAAGTAGTTTGTTATATTGTATTCGATTTTCCTTTTACATCCCATTTTTATTTCATTTATCACTTATATTTTTTCCCAGAGAACCTATGCTTTCATGGTGCATTAAATGAAAGATCCCTTTGTCTTGTGATCCAAGTAATTGGCGATGATGGGTTTTATTTATCCTGGAATGATGTTCTCTATTTATTTTCTTAAATGATATTTTTTTCATTGATAAGCTTGTTAGCATGTCTTGTGGTTCAAATTTTAAGGAGTTCAATATTTTATTTATGTGGATACTGATTCTTGTCATTGTGTTAGAAAGTGGTGATTACCTGATGAAAAATGAGGGGATCTGCTTCTATGACTTTGTTAAATACATTGAAAACCTTTGATTCTGAAGCACCATACCAATCTGATTTGAATGCGCAGTTGAAAAGTTATCATGGGACGAACTAAAAACAATACCAATGTGAAGGTTTTTTGCATTAATAGTTATATTTTTAAACCCGGATCCATGTTCAGAAATTCTTTCAACTCACCAACCAGTCCTTTTTTGTGTTCATTAACTCCAAAAGTGGTGGTTAGCTTGGAAGTGAAATCCTTAAAACATATTATAACGTTCTCAACAAGAACCAGGTATTTAGTGTTTTAACCCATCAAATATCACTCCTGTATTTTGTCCAATGGATTGAATTTAAATCTTTATAGTATTTTAGGTGGTCTAAAATATCAAATGATGGATGAAAAACCAGATACATTTTTTTATTCAAATTAGGAGATTTAAGGTGTTAGGGTGGCATTTGGAGTATGATGGCTACGTATTGGGTATGGTTTGGATTTGTCTTTGGGGGTTTGGGTTGGTGGTAATCCATCATGTTGGTGGATCTTGATGGGGTTTTTCTTTATGTTTTGATGTAAAACTCTCGATTTAGTGAATTTTGGTTATTTCTCAGTGATTTGAATATGTATTTTTATTAGGAAGTTTCTTGTTTGATCAATTAAGGGGGTGGAGGGTTTTTTTATCAGGGGTGAATGTGTGGATTTTGGTTGTTATGCTTGGTGGGTAGGAGAGAAACCCTTATATTATTATGATAAACCTTAGGGTTTGGTGTTTTGGAAATGATATTTTGTTATGAAGTAAGGATTAAAGGTAGTTTCATGATTTTGTGTTAATAAAGCATGATTATGATTGTGGAACGATGGGTTTCTAATTAGTAATGTTGTTATTATGAAATGATGTTGAGTCAAAATTCATCAAAAAATAATATAATTAGGATGGAATTATGTTCTCATAGAAAATCTGTTCAAGTAGTTGTTTCCCTTATATTACGTTACAACTACTTTGATCCATTGACCAAGGCCTTTGAAAAGGGAACGAATTGGTTTTCTAAGTTCTCCATGATTTCTAGGAGTAATAGTATCTAATTATTAGTTGTGAAATGGGATCATAGGACGTTTAAAATATGTTGAAGAATGTTTAGTTCTTATTCGAAAGGATTGGAACTCTAGAGGATATATGGGTGAAAATAAAAGTTTCTAAATTCAATGGAGATGAATCAGAATGGATAAATACATTTGATCATAAAAGAAGGAATGAAGAGGTTTTATGAATTGAGTTTCATTCCCTCTTCTATGAGAGGCTATGGTAGAATTACAGAATAAGAGCATGTTTTGGGGATTCATGGAGCTACATCATTATGGGAATCAGAAATGGATTACGCCACAAAATTTGAAAGGTTTATTTATTTCATGCCATCCTTCAAATGAAATTTATTCATAAAAGAATTATATTTTTTAAATGAACTTATGTACCCATTATGGGAATGAGTAGCATCCTTTAATTTGGACAACTACTTGGAGATATTCAATAAATACTAAGCAATCAATGTAGATACATCCATTACATGGGAAGTTTCATGGAGAAAGATGGAAACTAGGTAGGAATGAATGTTGGTCAGTGAGCCTTAGTATAAGGGTGACAGAGTAAATTGAATGAGTAATATCTCAGCTCAATATAAGAAAAATAGAAGAACCCTAGTCTATTTTTCATGTATCAATAATGTGCAGGCATTCCCCTAGTATTGTGATTGGAAAAATAGGTTTCATGTATATGTCGAGATGTGGGTTTTTATATTATTTTATTAGGATAAGACATCCTACGCGAACTGAAATTTAGTACCATACTTAATGAGGTATTCCTAAAGTTATCATTTTTTCTATAATTTGGATTTCTCTATCTAATATCTTTTAATGTATTATTTTTGTTCGATATAATGTGTGTTTTAAAGATGATAGTTTTTTAATGATGAAATTTTATGGAGATTATTGGGCTAGAATCTTCTATAGTGATCATAATTTGATATGAGGCACTAGATACGTGTATGTAGGATTAATGATGGTATCGATAACACTATAGTGGAGAGATTCATACTTGTCCTTTTTGAGTGAAATCCATATCATGGGATGGTGATCATTATCAAGGATGTAAAATGTATGTACTTAGAAAGTAAATAGATGATTTTAGTGTCTAGAGATGGATGTTGGATGAACCATATTTGGTTCCAAGACCAGATCTAAATTAATGATTTACCTATATTTTATGGTATATTCAGTGTGTTCAGTTTATTATGAGGAGTTTATATTTTGTAAATATTTTATTTAGCTCTTCTGTATTCTAAGATGTGATTTAGATCAATTTGTTGGGTTAAGTATCAATATTTGATATTGTAGTGGTCTTGTTCTTGACAATTCTAGTGTGGAGTTTGAAAGGGAGCCTAAAAAGAGTACTCTAAAGCCTGTTGAATGTGTGTGTAGAATGGAAACCAGGTAGTCCAAATTTTTAAGAATTTATTACTTAGATTTCATAACAATAATAATTGTTGAAAGATAAAAGTAAATAACCAATTATAGCTTGTTTGGAAATAGTTTCCCCAAATAATGAATATAAAATAAAGAATAAGGATGATCACAGACAAAAATATTTTCTAATCATATTATAAAACTGGTTTGAAAAATCCAGGCGGATTGATTAATAATAAAAGAAGGAAAATTATCTACATTATAAAATTAATAAACCTATATAAACAAATAATAAAGGAGAATTCCAGAAGAATAACATGATAAAAAATGAGGTTTCAATATATAAAATTAAGATGGATATAGGCATAAAGAGTTTTAGGTTTTTTACACATCCATGGAATGGATTTTATAGGTTAAAAACATTGTCTAATCCCTATTTCTCACTTTTACGTGATGATAGAGGTTTACTTTATTCTCAAAATTTGGGGATTTTTTATTTTTGAATAGGTAATTGAAGTTGATGTTTGAAATATAAAGAGATTTATTAATGATCATGTTATTTAGTATTGGGATGTACATATCAGTTTGAATATTATTTTTTCATTTTTGGTTATGGATTCATGTATCATTTATCATGTATAGTTGACACACTGATCACATATATATAAGAAGTTGTTATATCTCATTTATTTTCCCACTATTTTCTTATTGGTGGTTTCTTATGATTAGACCAGTTCTATACACAACCTTTGAAGAAAATGAGTTCAAGATTTGGGTAGGGTTTCTTCCATTTTTTTCATTGGCCTGTTTTTAATTAGGGAATTTTTTATTATTGGTTTCCTTATATTTTTGTAGTGTGTTTTGGATTTCATTGAGGTGGATTCGAGTCGCCGTTGATGAAGGCTTTCATGTGTCTTCATAGGTAGGCATATGCATATATATGTTCCCCCTATGTATATATTCACTCATGGCAGTATGAATATATATATTGGGGATAGGTGTGCTTATATATTGATATGAAAAATGCATACCCGTGTAAGTGTATAGGGGTATATACAAGTATAAACATATATCTAAGGACGCCCTTGTGCATATTTGGCAATGAAAATATGTACACAGGGGCTAGGTTTCCTTATATATATGTTAAGTTTCATATGTGTGCCAGCGGAAAAAAGGAAGATTCATGTTTTCGTTTTCAAAAGAAAGCACGCCTTGAGGTTGAGGTAGGGTCCCTCTCCAAGCCTAATTGATTCAAGAATTTTTTAAATTGCATTTTGTTGCCTTGGTAATTCTATAGGTTTATATTAAATTGAAATTCTTGAATAAGTTTTATTTAAGATAATTGTTTCGTTTGATAAATAAGTCATGGTTTTGTAATATAACCCCTCCAGTAGAGGTGTGCTGTCTTCGAAAACACACAGTGGTATACCTTTCTTACCATTACTGTATTGATGTTTTCCTTATACTTGATGTCATTTTTAGTCATAAAGCACACATCGTACTTCACCATTTTTATATACCTGTAGGGGGTTTCCCTCTTTTTATTAAAACAATTTTTTGAACCAAGACACTCTTTAAGTGTCATTATACTTCTATGATGGAATTACCCATAATGACCAAGTCACCACTAAGTGAATAGCATGATTTGGATGGAATGGATTGTACATGGTTTTAGTATGGTCAAACATATTCCTTTAATTCACATAAATTATCTAAATATTTCTCCACAAAGAGATTTATGAATCCTCTATTCATTGTTATTCCATTGACTATGGACTGCAAAATGATCATGATTCCACTATTTTATAAATCATTTAAATGAAACATTACATCCATAAGTTTTACCATGACATGGTGAAAATACTATCCATTTTCTATCCACTATGTCGTTATACTTTTTATATGGAATTTAACATAATGATCAAGTCACCACTTAGTGAATAACATGATTTGGATGGAATGGATTGTACATGGTTTTAGTAGGGTTTTAGTATGGTCAAACATATTCCTTTAATTCAGATAAATTCTCTAAATATTTCTCCAGAGAGTGATTTTGGAATCTTCTGTTCATTATTATTCCTTCGACAATGGACTGAAAAATGATCATGATTCAACTATTTTATAAATCAATTAAATGAAAAATTACATCCATAAGTTTTACCTTAACATGGTGAAAAATTACTATCCATTTTCTATCCACTATGAGCATGGTCTATATCCTCCATGGGGTGGTCTTCTTCTCTTTGTTGACACTATATTTCTATGTCCCACAGTAGTCTTTAGTGAATACATCCTCTACTTCATCACTCAATATGATACATATACCACATATGAAGTTCATTCGTACTAACCTATACCAAAACCACTAGGTCTTGAATACTTCTTGGTTCCACATCTCACTAGGTTCTTATTTTCTCATCACAAAACCACATTGTACTATCTAAATATTATTGTTAGTCCCATACCACTTGAAATTTGGTCTTATATCTCTTTTTTTTGTATTCAATGATGGTTTAATACCATTGAAACATTCAAATATTTATTTTACACCTCTTCAACATTTGATCAGGCTCTACTTCAAAATTTATTCATTATTCTAGTAAGCTACTCCAGATTTGGATTTGGAAATTTAATGTGGTTATATAAAACCACATGTTGAGTTAGATAAAACATTACACCATTTATTTGTTGCTTATAACAAATTATTATTTTTGTAAAGTCCTATTACCAATTATGAGCAGTAATATATCTTCATCATCTTATTAAAAGTATATCTTTTAGATAACCCAGATTGTTTTCCAACATCAAACATATGTGTCATTTTATCAAATTCAAACCATGAATCCATCTATTTTGAATGTATATAGCCCATTTATTATACCACTACCTTAATCTTTCACCATTTCCAATATATATTTGACTAATTTATTAAATGGGCGTAGGGGGAGTGGGGAGGGGGCATGTTTTACAGGCAGGGGGTTGGTCTGTAGGGGGTCTACATGGTAGGGGGAGGGGGTCAGTAGGGGGATGTGGGGATGGGTCACATGTTTTATGACCATGTCACATGGCAAGTGATATTTAAATCCAACCAAAAGCCCAGTTCTATAGCCCATGGGTCCCACAGTACCAGTAATGTCTGATTATATGTTATGTAACCTATGATTTTCTTGATCCCATGGGGTATTCCTCAAGGTATTCCTCAAGGTATTCCTACACATTTCTAGATCTCCAAACCTCACTGAATTAGGTATATCAGGGGTCATCCCATACTCTAGTCATCACATATTAGCATTCATTTCTTTAAATCTTCTGAGAAAACATCCTATCACGCCATCTATATCATTTTATTTGAAACTAAGTGGAGCAGATACTCCAATTCCATTATAATCCACCTCCAAAATCCATGATAAAAATGACATAAATTTCCCTTATGAAAAAAAGGTTACGGAAGGAACTGATAATCCAGTGGAAAACCACCAACTGACTAGTGGCCACAAACATTTTGGTCCCAACCATCAACGATCCAGTAGTTAGTCTAAAGCTATCCTCCCCCCACTATCACTATTAATATGTTCATGGTGCTTTATAATAGTGAACTGGTGGACCCATCTACTGCTATTTAGGAACACCACATACATATTCCACCCTTTACTAAATCCATCCATACGAAACATAAAATTTCAAATAAAACATAATCATTTTAATTAGAAATCACAAAAATTAAATTTTATGAACACAAAAACTAAATCCACAGTCATTACAAACTATCCAATATACGACTTCTCATCCATGAGATACATTACTAAGCATTACTGGTGACTTGATGTTTCAGGGGTTTGGAGCTGCCTTAGGGCCTACTCTATCCCTTAATAGTTTCCCAATCTTCAACTTATCTATTATTAGTTACCTTGAATTATCATTTACCTTCATCTTATATGTATTTTTTCTAGGGGTTCGACATGCATCAATTTTGAAATCACTTCTTTCAAGATAGATCACTAGTATTCAGGTTTACCAGAATTTTTTAGTATTTTTCAACAATTTTCAGTAGTCGAACATTATTCCCTCAAATATGTTAATTTTTACTTCTCTAATATAAGAATTGACCAAAACTTGGTGTACTGAACTGAGTTATTATTGATTCTTTCTCAGGTTTCATGTAGTGCTGGATCTAGCTTTGTCTTTGTCAAAATATTCATGTTATTTCAACTGTTAACCATGTTTCCTCTACCAGTGGAACCTAATTGTTCAGTCGAGGAGATACTCTAGGTTTTCATCACAATGGATTTAGATTATCAGATTGCATCTTCCTTTTTAATATCCTTATTTTATTACTATTTATATCAACATTCATGGAAATATTTTAGGTCGATCAGAAGATTCTTAAAGGGAAACATCTCATTCATTATTTTTTATTTGTAGAGCATGACCTGTCTAAAAAACACTTAGAGTTTATTTGGTTCTCTGCGGAAAAGTAGTTCAATGTCAAACAACACATTTTCTAGTAAACATAAGAAGATTACATTTCTTCTTATTTTCTTTAATGCAATTCCATAGAGAATTTCTAGAGTCTCGGTACAAAGGTATATTCAAGGCATAATCTGGAACTCATCCTAATGGGGAAAATGTGTTTTATTCTTCTCTAGATAGTGAGTCAATAGATACCAAGGGTCCTTTGACACATGATGGGGAGGTGAAGAGGATCATCTATTCACAATGTCCTTTAAACTCAAAAATGGTATAATTCTATGAATGTTTTGAAGATTATCATGTGCAACACCCCTGTGCTTCTAATAAAACTAACCCGACGGACGGACTTGTGTCTCCTACTTATTTTTCTATTTAGAAATCAGGCTCCAGAGTACCTAATAGATTTTCAATGGTTGTAAGAATGAATCCTAAAACATCTGAGATAAAATCCAAAGAAGGTGAGGATTATCTAGCCATAAAGACTATGAAACCTATAAAGGAAGCAACCCATATGTGATTACGAGTTCTTAGTCTAAAATATGATCATGTGCAGGGGGTAGGGGAAGGGGGTGGGTGGAGCGGGGAAGGGGGTAGGGGGTGGGTCGAGTGGGGCAGGGGTAGGGGGTAGGGTGGTGGGGGCATAGGGGAAGGGTGGAGGGGGGCAGGGGGTAGGGGGGATGTTTCAGGGAAGGGGGGAGGGGGAGGGAGAGATCTTCATAGCATGGGGCTGGGGAAAGGTCTTCTGGGTAGTGGGGAGGGGGAGGGGTTGGGTGGAGGGGTAGTGTGGAGTGGGGAGGTCTGCAGGGCAGGGGGCATGGGGTGGTCTGCAGGGGGGTATGCAGGGCAGGGGGATGGGGTGCAAGGGGGTGGGGTAGTGGGGTAGTGGGGAAAAGGGGTGGGGAAGGGGGTGTAGTTAGTCTCTATAGGTTTCTTTAATCTTAGATAAGGTATAATAACCCTTACATTCCATCTTTAGCTCCCCAATTTCTTCATGATTAGGTTTCTCCAAATATGCCCTCCTATTTACAACATATTTCTTTCACTAAATCATGGATTGATATTAGTTTCCCAAAATCCGATTTTGTATGATACCACTAGTAGTTATTGGTATGGCTTTAACACCTTTTCTTTTAAAAATCCAGGCCATTATGTACACTTTTTTAAAATAAAGCTTATAATGATATATTTGGATACTTCTATCTTTCCTCCTTTTCACTGCGCTTTCTTATTTCTCAGATTCTAAACATTTATGTTGAGGTAACATGGCTTTCTCTTCTTTCACATGTTTATTATTTTTTGAAAATTGTATATTCACTTGAGCAATTAGAGAACTCTCAATGTTTTCCATTTTTTTGGTCTATCCTTTTATAAGTCATCAGACTGTATGATCAAACATTCTTTCTTATCATGTTCAAACTTCTTCATAAGTGTGGATCCTTTTTTTGTTATGATATATTCTATTTTATTAGAAATTGTGTCCTCTAGTAAACTTATATTTTCTTGTGGGATAAAAACATGTGTCGAACAAAACCAAATTAAGCTGAAACTTGACCCAAACTAATTATATACCATAAAAAAAGAATAATTGTAAATTAATAGGAATGTACTATTTTCTAGTATCATTTCGAAACATGTATCTATTTCCCCATTTCTTGCAGGAACATTATTTGAACTATGGGGCATCATGGTTCATATATATTGGGAAATGGCGTGTACAGTCACAAGAGATAGGTATGTTTTAGTTTAGTTTTTATTTTATTTTCTTTATCGCATTGGCCACTTAGGTATTTTACTTTATTATGTGGACAAAGGGTAATTAATTCTATGAAGGGGGAAAATGGGGCACAAATTGATTTAGTCTGCCGGCTTTGATCTCAGGTAAGATTATATGGTTTCTACTAGTCTCACACCTCATGTATTTGGGGATTTCGGTGTTTTTGGATCAATATTATGTTTTCAGTAGGGTGTTCAATAATTTCATGTTGGTTTGGGTGGATTTGGTTCTCCCAATCAAGGTAAGGCTTTAATGTCATTGGTTTGTTTCTCACTGGTTATGTAGCATCCTTTATGTGTTTTAATGTTCCTAATATCCTTTTTGTAGTGTGTTGATCACTACTCGTTGGTTTTGAGTAGCCAAGTTAAGGGTGACTCACTTGCATGTGCATAGGTAAGAATGTATATGTATGTGGGTTCCCCCATTATGTCTATTGTCATCCATGGTAGTGATTATGCATGTATTGGGCTATATGTGCCCATATATATATATACAAATGCATACGCAGGTCAGTGGAGACTGGTATATGCATATAAGCATATGTGCAAGGATCCCCTTGCCCATGCTCATGGCCATGCAGTTGTGTGCATAGGGTCTAGGTGTCCTTGGATGTGTTTGAAGGTGCATATACCAAGTGGGGGAGAATAAACTTTTAGTTATAACGCTCCAAGAGCTGAAGTGGACGGTTTGCTTCCACCTTGAGGTTGGATCCCTCTTCTTGCCTCTTTAGTTCAAGAATTATTGAAATTGAATTTAGTTTGTTTCTTAATTCTTCTTAATTATATTGAATTGCATATCTTGAATAAGTTTTCTTTAATATAATTGTTTCAATTGATAAATAAATTCACGTTTTTCGAAAAAAAACTCCAACAGAGGTGCGCTGTTTGCGAACACTCACAGGGATAGTTATGTTGATCTAGATGATTAAATTATTGCATTCGATTTGTGCTGAACAAATTTTAGAATAAATGTTAAATATAATTAAATGGGTTTTTTGATAAATAAATGCCATGATTTTATAATAAAACCCCTCCAATGGAGGTGCGCTGACTTCTAAACCAAAGAGTAGTGATGTTTATTTGTATCATGTTTAGATTCGGTTTGAGTCTTTCATATGCCTCTTGTTGGTGTTTTTTGTGTCTAGTTAGTTTTTGTTTTCTATGAATAATATAAGTTATCTTATCATACACGTTTAAATAAAATGATATTGCCTGAGTAGGCATATTCCTTGACCATGACACTATCATTTTCATTCTTTGAATATTATGAATAAAATTTCCATTTATAGGAAATGTGAATGAATTTGTAAATCATTTCTATAGGGTGTAGGATTCTTTTCTGTCATTTTATTTCCCTTTCGACATCGTTTCATTGTGCCTCTCGCTACAACCTTCTCCGAAGATCCCTTGTTATAGCATATTAAATAGTTGATCTATTCTATCATCCGTCGGTGGGGTTACGGTCAGAATGTTACCCCGCCTCCTTCTACGCCCTTCACTCCAGGCTGGAAGATGCTACCCCATAGATGTCGCTGGATCAGGCCAACACGTCGTGGTCATGCCGTAGTCCTTCCACGGTCACACCGTGATTTTGCCATAATCCAGGATGAAACCTTGCGGTTGTTCATAGTGATAATATTCCATGAGTATTTTGATCAATGTTGAGACTGAATAATCAGAATTTTTCCCACTGGGATGATAAATGGAATGTTGCCCAACCTCCACTCGCTCCCTTCGCTCCTTACCGGAAGATGATGGCCCGTGGATGTCACTGGACCAAGCCAACACATTGTGGTCACGCCACAGTCACTCCCCTGTCACGTCGCGGTCACTCTGAGATTTGGACCTACACCAGGATGACACCCCCGCAGTAGTTCACAGTGATAGTATTCCATGAGTCTTGTAATAAATGTTGAGACTGACTAATCCCAATTTATGCTAGCGGGGCGACGACCAGAATGTTGCCCCACCTCCTCCCGCTCCTTTCACTTCTGGTCGGATGATGCTACCCCATAGATGTCGCTGTTCCAGGACAAATTTCCGCGGTCATGCCGCGGTAAAGTCGTTATTTGGCCCTTCTCCAGGACGACACCCTGCGACGGATCTTAGTTATAGTATTCCATGAGTGTTGTGATAAATGTTGAGCCTGATTAATCACAATTTCTGCTGGCGGGGCGATGTCCAGAATGTTTCTCCGCCACCTCCTACTCCCTTCACTCCTGGATGGAAGATGTTGCCCCGTGGATGTCGCTGGACTAGGCCAACACGCCCGAGTCATGCCGCGGTCACACTGCAGTCATGCCGCGGTCACATCGTGGTCACGCCTCTGTCACATTGCGGTCAAGCCACCGTCATGCCACGGTAATGTAGTGATTTGGCCCTACTCCAGCCACATCTATCCCCCTTACACCTTCATTTCAGCCCACTTCCACCAACATTCCAGCCCACAACAGCTCCCCTGCGACCTTCAAATCAGCCCGCACCATCCCCCCAACACCTGCAACTAGCTCCGTTCCACCAGCTTTCCAGCCACCATCCACATGCATTTGATCCCGCACCAGCCCCCAACCACCTGCAATCTAGCCCACACCAACCACCACACCAGCCACTACCCCTAGCTTCCTACAAAACACTCAAGCCAGCCCTCTGCCACCTACAAAACAGCCCCAACCACCAGTTCCAACCCTCACCAGCCCCCGACCTCGTACATACCAGCCCACAGTAGCCCCTGCCACATGCCCAACAGCCTCCATCCACCTACAATCCAACCCACACCAGCCCCCAACCACCTATTCCAGCCCGCACCATCCCTCTTCCATCCCCCTGACACCTGCCTTCCTACCCACACTAGCCACTCCATTCTTTACTAGCCACCGCACCCGCCCCCAGCCTCCTGAATTCCAGGATTCGTGAGAAAAACTCCTTGAAAATCACAAAAAGGAAAGGCAAAAGAGGATCCCCTATCCTGAGCCATTTTTCCCCAAAAAGTATCCATGTAAACTGCCATTAATGTTCATCGAGAAAATGGGGGTAGAGACGTATCTTTTAACCCAAGCCAAGAACCTTGCTGGAAAGATGAGAAGATCCAAAGCATCCCATAAAAATTAAAACATGACCGAATAAAAATCCTTGAATAATCGATCTTGAAGGCACACCTAGGAACCCTAGAATCTAGATGGTATCCTTACAATAATTCTTGGGTAACAAGATTCTTAGGATAAATTGGTTTTGGTACTGAAGGTTGAGGATATTTGTATCCATATTTAGATTTATGAGCCTCTTAAGGTTATTTTTGTAACCATCCTACTAGAGGGTCCAAGTTATAAGTGGTGGAAGTCTAATATTCCGACTAATCCAGATAAGTACTATTCATGGAAAACATTAAAGGCATTGTTAATTTAGAATTATTTCATAATCAACTGAAGGTACTGATGGCTAATGAATTTTCTAGGAGGGGCTATCAAGGTGGTGTGCCCAGGGGCTGTCTGGGGGTGGGGGGGAAGGGGGCAGCAGGGTAGGGGGGAGGGTGCATGTGGGGTGTCTAGGAGGGGTAGTCCAAGGGGGTGTCAAAGGGTTCTCTAGGGGGGGGGGGGTATGCAGGGCAGGGTGCAGGTGGGGTGTCAAAGGGTTGTCCGAGGGGGGGGGGGGGTTGGCAGGGTCTGTAGGGTAGGGTGAGGGTGGTAGGTGGGGTGTCTAGGTGGGCTATCGGGGGGGTCTAGGGGCGGATTTGAAGAGGTAAAACCACAAGTAATGGGACCTAACCTTGTAGAAACACTTTTTCTACTGATTTTTTTAAAGATGTTCCTAATAGCAATAGGTTTGAAATCCTTTACTTCCATAGAATTTTCCTTCTTTGGGATTAGGGAAATAAAATTTGAGTTGATTATATAGGGCATTGAGGAAAGGTTAAACAACTCCCTCATAGCATTATAGAGCTCATCAAGAACGATGTCCCAGAAGAACATAAATAGTTAATTTTTGAACCCATCAGGACCATCCACACTCTCAATATTTAAGGATAAAAGGGAACTCTTATCCTACTTATCATCAAGGGATGCAACAAGGGAGATTATTGGATTGGTGTAGCCCGATCTGGTTGGGCTGAATGCTTATGGCCCGCAACTATCATGGGTGGGTATCTGCACTATGCTTGTTGGGGGTTGTAGGGGTCAATGCATCCTTGATATGGGGGTCTGGGGGCTGAATGCCCTAGGTCTAAATTTTTGGGAACTATAGCAACATTGACCACTACATTAGTGCGGACTTTGGAGTCTACTTCACTATTGCACTTTTGACTTCCAGCCGATTTCCACTAGAGTATTGGATAAATATAGGAATGGCTTCAAAATATTGAAAATGTCTATGATAATATTTCCTCATCTCTCTATACTACTAAAGAAATATTCTCCTCTATGAATATCTTGAGTACTGTTGTCATCACTTTCAACTAGGCAACCTATTCCTTGAAACCCCATTCTACAGAATCTGCCACAATTAATCATAATGAGATGAATGCACATCACCTATAACAACATGGAGATACTATTTGACTATAGACTAGTTCAAATCATCATCAACTAAAGCCATGAGAGGTGGAGAAATAGATGTAGATGCAACAATAGGAGGTTCTTAATAACTCAAAATTCTAATGAAATCTATAGGAAGTCCTTCAATAAAATATTATAAATATAACATTGATACAAAATATAAAGGCACTATGGAAACAACTCTCTCAAAACTAGGTATATTAGCCCATACAGGTTATGATTTGGTAGGTACATCTAAGGGAAAAGCCTGAAGCTCACCAGCTTGGTCAATCCGCTTAACTAAGGATCCAATAGGATATGTACAAGGGATGTGTAGGGGGGCTGTCCAGGGGGTTCCAACTGGGGGAGAGTCTATCCAGGGGGTCCAGCAGTTGGGGGATTCTGTCCAGAGGGGTCCAGTAGGGGGGCTACTATCCACGGGGGTCCAGCAAGGCGGGGGCAATCTAGGGGGGTCTAGCGGGGGGGGGGGCTGCTGTCCAGGGGGGTCCAGTAGAGCGTGAGAGGCTACTGTCAATGGGGGTCCAGTAGGGGGATACTATCTAGGGGGATGGGGATGCTGTCCAAGGGGTCCAATAGGGGGTAGGGAGGGGGGAGAGGTGTGGGTATAAGTGATGAGCAGTACTATGTTCTACCGTCTTTTGTTGGTAATTTTGAGCTAGTTCCATACTTATTTGATATTTTGTATTATATGGAGACTCATGTAAGTGCGGTTATGTGTTTTTTTATTTGGATTTGTTTAATTCTTATTATATAAGTATCTTTCATGTATAATTTAAATTGGAGGGGACTAGCATAGGGTAGTGGGTAATCGGCAGGCAGTGCAAGTGGGGCCTGGAAAGGGCAGGTGGAGTGGAAACGAGCAGGGTAGGGGGGGTAGGAATATAAGGGGGAGGGGTGAACATGGAGGGGGAGGGGGAAACTAGCAGGGGGGATGGAAGGGGGACGGGGACTAGCAGGGAGGGGACTGGAAGAGGGACTGGTAGGGTGAGGGGTGTAACTAGATTGGGGGTGCAAAGGGTAGGGTGTACAGGTTCTAGGGGGGTGTCCAGGGGGATCTGTCCAGGGTCTGGGGGGTGTTTAGGTAATGGGGGGTGTCCGGGGTCTATCCAGGGGGGTGTCTAGGTTCTGTGGGGGGGGGGGGGTCTATCCTTAGGGGTCTGTCCAGGGTCTATCTGACGGGGGTCTATCCTGGGGGTCTGGGGGGTGTCCATGTTTGGGGGGGGGGGGTAGGACTGGCAGGGGGAGGGGCGAACTGGCAGGGGGATGGGGGAAAACTAGTAGGGGGACTGGTAGGGGGACTAGTAGGGGGAGGGGGGTAATAGGAATGGGGTGTAAGGGGTGTGGTATCTAGGTTCTGGGGGGTATCTAGGGGGATCTGTCTAGGTTCTGGTGGGGTGTCCAGTTTCTGGGGGGGGGGTTCCAGGGTCTATCCAAAAGGGTGGGAGGGGGGTCTGTCCAGGGGAGTGGGGGGCGGGGGGGGGGGGGGGGGGGGGTGGGGGGGTCCAGGGTCTTTCCAGGAGGTTGGGGGTGGATTTATAGAGGAGTGGAGGTCTGGGCTATCCAGGGGGATCTGTCAAAGGTCTGGGGGTGTCCTGGGTCTGGGGGGGGTCTATCCTAGGTCTATCATGGAGGGGGTGTCTAGGGTATTGGGGGGGGGTGACAAGGGTCTATCCAAGAGGGGGGATTTGCAGGGGGCTATCCATGGGGGCGTTGTAGGGGGAGGGCATTGTCTAGGAGAGGGGGTTTATGTACGGTGGGGGTGTCTAGGATGGAGGTGGCTGCTGGTGGGTGGGCTACTACAGGGGAGGGTTGGGCAGGGGGTGGGGGTATTTTTTAAAGTTTATTCAGACCTAATAGACACAGTTTCTAACCATGGAAATAGGTTTATTATCACGGTTTTTAACCATAGCTATAGGTCTAATGCCATGATTACTAATCGTGGAAATAAATTGTGTCCCTCCTCAACTATGGAAATGGTTCTAAACCATTGATATAGTGATATTACCACAGTTTGAACCATGGATGTATACCTATAGGCATGGTTTGAACCATGGATCTAGACCTATAGCCATGGTTCCAAATCATGGACATAAGTCTAGGCATATTGCCATGTCAGACTTATCCATGGTTTCTCAAACTGTTGCTATTACCTTTAACCACAGTTTGAGGTCCTATATCTATGATTTTAAATAGTGGATATAGCCCAAATTTCCAGTAGTGAATTTTTTTAGTCAACAGGAAACCTAAGGGTCCCATTAGACTTCTTGGAAAAAACATGATTGAACCCCAAGGTGAAGTACTATGTTATATAAAACCTTATCTTCCAGTTCCACTAGCCTCGTCATGAACTCCTACAACTTAGTAGTAGTTATCATATAAGGAGGAATGGGTACCAGTGCCACTCATAAAACTATATCAATCATAAACACTAACTATATCTTTGGAGGAAGCATAGGAAAGTCATCAGGTAATAAATACCAGAAATTATCGTTTACAAAAGGTATATATGTATTTAATGATATATAATAATACATATAAAGGATATCAATATGGTATGTCACACTACCCATTCCATGATTCTCACATCTACCTTGACTCACCTGGATCTCATATTCACCCTTTTGAATATAGTTATTTCCCTATTGTGGCAATAAAGACAACCTTTAGTGATGTGAATCAATATGGGCTTGGTAAGGAAAAAATAATTCCATCCCGAGACTTATGTCAAAAACTACCATCTTGAAGAAGATGATGTCACATACAAAATAATATCCACCCACATCAGGGGTTCTCTCCTTGACAAAGTATCCACATTCTGATCGAACTCCCAACAATGTATTAAGTGTTGTCACCCCAAAAAAATAAAATACCTCAAACCGAAGGCTTTATGAAATTTCCATGGATATAAAGGTGTGGGAAAAGAATATGTCAAACAAAAGAGACACTATATTTTAGGCTACTAAAATAATACCTAAATATGTAGAAGGATAAACACTATGCACTTTAGATATCAGATGCACTGCATACATATGGCCCATATTGTGGCCCTAAGATACAACCTGACTACCCTAGGCAGGTCTGCTCTACTAGTGATATTTTTTGGGTGTTTAGTTCCTTTTAATATAACCACATCCTCATCCAAAATAGCTAGAAGTATTAAAGCTCCATGCCAGACATGGACCTACTGACCCTTCCCTCGAATGTGATGTTTGTGTAGATGCATTTTCACTGGACAGTTGAGGAAAAGTTCTAAAAAATCAATGTAGATGCCCCATATTTCCGTATTCCTAGCAGTCAATTTTATCATTGATATACATGTTTTGCATATTTCCTAACCCTAAACTCTGATGACATAACACTAGGCTACCTGTATACAAATTCTAGCTACTACTTCAACGAGAAGACTCAAAACAACTCTTCCTTTAATTATTCAAAACACTTCCATGTCTAGATGATGAGATTCTATTTCCCAAACATTCTTCCTCTCTCAAATTATGCTCGGTGATGCACACATAATAAACTATTCAAGATATGGTATTCAACTTGAAAAAACTAATCCATGATCATATTTCATACTTAATTAAATCTTTAAATCGATAAGATTAGGATAACTCATCACTGAGAAAAATTAATGTAGATAAATGATTCTTCATAAATGATCAGATTAGTCCATAACAAATAAAAAATCCTACTCTCGATAAATAAAATATTTTTATCTATCATACCTCAACATATTGGGATAGAAATAAGCATAGAAGGATGTCTGGAATTCCTTATAACCCATATACTAATGATGATATTATAGGGTAATAAGGTACCACCATCTCATGGAAAAATCCTAAATCATACATGTAGTGATCTAACCTATCCTATTATGAGGTGTCTCTTGATGCTTGATTATAGATAAAATGGCCTATAACCATTACCCAGAAGCCTAAGGACTACGATACCCTAAACACGTAGGTGGATGTAGTTACTAAAACAAATGTGACAAATTTACCATGGTAGGGGAAGGTCTTTGGGCTCACTGTATGGTATGCATGATTCATAAGAATCCCCCTAAAACTGAGCATTAATTCCCATATTAAAAATTATAGGAGGTTACACATGTCTCACTACAATAGGTAACACTCTTGGATTGGGGCCCACCACCTCTGGAACACAATCATAGCCCCCTTCTTAGTGCACTAACCAAGGCTTCTTATAGTCACATATCTCTATAAAATCTAATGTATACCTCATAATAGAACTTGATATCTAAAAATATTAAAGGATAAAGGATAGGATGGGTACACGAAAAACTATAGAAAAATAACACCCCATGAATGCTCCTAAATTCAGGTATTAGTAATATAATACATCACAAAGGAACACAAGAGATACACCCAACTGCCCACAACTGTGGTCGGGTCAAATTAAAGCTATCTATTCTATGTAAGAGATTTTGTTATATGGAGTTTCAATTACATGTTATAGGGGAAAACACCCTTTATGTTTCAATTGAAATCTTCATTGAATGTAAATCATGTAATTTAAAAGTTAACATTCAATTATTAATGTATTTATATATATAAATATATCATGGTTCAGTTAGATACAATTATAATATCGTTATTATAAATTGTTACACTTTAAAATTTTCATCTGCTACAACATGCAACTATTACCAGTCCTTTAAAATGGTTCAATTAAATGGATCATCATTCCTAATTTATAGAGTCACACACAGTCTATAAATTGGAATTGACTTCAATTTAATTTCAACCACTAATGTTTTATCCCATTTTACTAATATTCCATGGATGAACATAACATAAATGATTAATTAAGGATATTTTATCCAGATATTTGGGAAAAGAAATATATGTTGATGAAAAAACATTAATCATCGAATTATTTAACTCATTCATCCTACAGAAATGTTATTCATACAACATATATAATAATAAAATCACTATAACATATTTTCATCAATACACAAAATAAAATAGATATAGCATGTAATATGCATGACATGTAAATACTCAAGTGCCTATAATGATTCATGGATTAAAACATACTTTCCAAACAAGATCAAGGTTAGAAGAGTATCTATAATAATAATAATAATAACAAAAAATAATAATAAGTTCCACACATCTTGTGTGTCACCCAATAGCAAAATCAATACAACTATAATAAGTATAATCAAGAATAAGAATTCACATCCCAGGTAATTTTGATATTCCCTTTATCTAGGCTTGTTACCCCTATGAATAATCACATTACCAAATTATGAAACATACCTATTATCTTGTCTACCAACCTAAATAGGAAAAAAAATAAAGTGAATAATTCTCTAATACCACTTTGTGATGTCCTGGACTCGGTTCACTCAAATGTAACTGAACCACGTTGTCTAGATGGCCTCAAGAATTCCTCTCAATACACCAGAGGTAATGGACTAGTAGTAAGGTCCTTTGATGATATTATGGGGAGAATATTCAACAATCATAAAAGTGGAACACAATGATATATAATTATAGATAAAATAGTAGACCAATATAATAATGAGTAAAAATTAAAACAAACATCTAGAACAAAATAAAAAAACCTACCAGTATAATAAATAAAAAACAGATAAATATCCTATATCATATACAATATGACTTCATGTCTGTAAGATATAAAAAAATGGTGGATATAATTGACGCATAATATAAAGAATACACAACATGTGTTACAACAAGAAAAAAATCTCAAAATCCATATCCAATAGAATAACGAGTATAATATCAATCTTATCCTCCCATATTGATTCATAGTATAAAATATCAATCATCAATAACAGGATACTTTCCCTTGACCAGCTTACATGAATGATGTCTATACACCATCATAGGCTCGAACAGTATGTGAGATATACTTATAAGGCCACCGCCAATATTGTCTAATACTACGATGTCCATGAGTATACAATGAAGAAGTGTGTATGTATAACTAAAAATTAGTAAATGAAATACATAAACCCAAACTTGTATGGATCTCCCATGGATCACCCATCTCATAATACCCTCATTGGTCGATGCTAGTATGACTCTCGATGCTTATGGTTTAATTTGTGTAAAAGGATCAGGACCCATGGATGATGGAAAAGGCATCCCCCATTGATCAAATTCATAAAAGTGATGAATATGTGATATCAAATTTTACGGTATATACAAATAATTTATCAAGGTCATTGTATATTTAAAGAATTGACTGAATTTATGTTTTTTCTTTGACATTACAAATGTTTCATACAATTAATCAGTTGAAAACTTCAGCATGTACAAATATTTCCTCATAGGGAACCCAGGTTTCACTCCATGTTTACTATGAACCAATATCCCTTTGGGCCTATCAATGGAATTATTCATGGGAACCCAGTTATTTACCAAGGCATGCTATAATGTAATTTACCTTTAATCTAGTCCTTGGAAGTCCATGTAATGAATCCAAGTGTCACTTGTGGAAACATAAAATTCCCCACCCTATATGTTCAACATTGGAATTCCATTTAATTAACCCAATTTTCACACATGGAATAATATCATTCAACTCACTAGGTGATCTCATCTAAGGCATTCCATATCAAAATCCATACATTATCCATGACGTAATATAATTCCCTTTATAATTCACTTTAATTCAATGAGACTGATAAGCCTGTCTAAGGAATTTCAGGTTGGAAGAATTGTAGAACCCTCAACATAAAAATCACAATGGTCATGTCTTAGTAGCCAACCCATACTATTTAACATTTTAATTATTTTATCTTAGTTGTTTCATGTATATGATAATGAAATGGAAAATAAAAATAGGATATGGTATGGTCCAAGCGACATTGAATCCCCATTCCTTATTTCATTAGTTCAATTTACATTTAATTCCATTACTCATAAAATCCCAAATATATGGTTAATGGAATAAAATTATATGATGTTTTGATTATGTAGAAAACCTTTAATTTTTAAAAAAAATTACAACACACAAAATGGATATTTTGAATTGAGTTTCTCAAACTACCTCAAATTCGTTATAGGAAAAACTAATTCTGATAAGTGATTCATGGAAATCCTAGCTTGTGGAATAATAACATTATGTATAAATCACTATACATGTATGAAAATCATTAAACAACATACCTTAGATGTGAATTAGTATCATTATCCATTATTGACCTCTAAATTGGGATAAATAGTTGAAATTATATAAATCTATGAATACCTAGAAAATAGTGAATAATTTCACATAATAATTTAGCATTCCATATGAAGAGATAAGTGTGGAAAAATAGAAAGATGATATAATATCACACCAATATGAATCAAACATGATGAATGATACTTGATTTTGAGCTCAAGTGAAGGATATATAAAAATTACATGGTGGTGAAGATGGAGATATTTATGAGAGTAAGGGAGGCTATGAAAAATGGGAAATAAAACATATGTATAAACAATAAATATTGTAGGGGAAAAATAGAATTCACACCCACTTTTAATGGAATCATATTTTTCCACACAGTTGGATAAACCTTACAACAAACATTCATGCTCATAGATAATGTGGCACTAACCATTCATGGTTTGAAAGTGGTTTTCCAAACCATTTTCACACAATGATGATCACATATACAACATTTTTGCACCATTTAAACCTACCATGCAACCTCCCTTGCAAGGTTTTTCAAATTGTTCTCCTCTATATGTGAGACAGTTCAGATGTATGGTTACTACTAACCATCTACCAACCATGTGACTCGTGATTTTTATAAAAAAATGATATATATCCTCTAAATAAGGAATAGATTCTCTTGAACCCTTCCCTAACCTTTTAGGATCTAATAAATGGATAAATGAAAATTTGAAACAAAAAATTAAAGGACTTTTACATCAATTCAAATATGGGATCATATAGTTTTTCATCATTCACCCTCAAATATTTTAGATTATCATTAATAAGCAATGTATTTGTACATTCCTTGGTGGTTGAAAACTATTATACTTCCACTATACTCATAGTAATAATTCATTGGTTCTCATTATTATATCTACAAAAAAAATTTCCCAAGAAATTTTTTATCCACATCATGATTTTTGATAATTGAAATGTCCTTCCAAATAATCATTAATGAAACTATGAAAGGTTAACTCATAACACCAATAATATGTCAAGCCATTGTTTGATATTACATTAACACACCTAAGGATTCATTTTTCATCAAGAATGTGTTATTAATTTTGATCACTCTGATATCTCGACCAAAAAGTTACAACATATTAATGTCTCATCTTAAAGTAGTATGATACAGTATACCACCGATCTACTCCTAGAAATCCATTTTATTTATAATCCCTTTAGCTTTATATATACTCATCTTGACATGAACAAAATTAGGTGTATAAAATTACATTGAGTCCTACATTCCAAAATATTCTAGTAGCTATATAGAATAAACTTCTTATGATAGGATGATATATCTTATTTTATGATTATCTTGTATCACCAAAAATATTTTCACCTATTTCAACATTGACATCTCAATGTTATGCTTCATTTTTTCAAAATGATATTCTTAATATTTATACAAATAAAAAAATAAATATATATCATCAACATAGAAAATAACTATCAGAGTACATGTACTCATCCCTTTTAGATATAAGTTTATATCCAATTTTTATTTATAAAAGTAACACTACGTTAGAAAACGGTAAAGCTTTGAATACTAGAAACACAGATTTAGTTTTAATCTATACAAGGATTTCATCATTTTCCACAACATTGTTCCATCAATATTAAGTATTAACCTACTAGGTTTCTCTATATAAACATTTTATTCAATTTCTATATTCAAGAATACTAACTGAAAATAAATCATATTTTATTTTTATTTTTTATGAGGAAAAATAGATAAAAAAAATATAATAGTTCAAGCCTTGAAACATGGGCAAAATTTTATTCAAGAATATACACCTTACACCCAAGAATAACTATTACAAACTATCTGATTGTATTTCTCAATGTATCTCTCATTTTGTTAAGAATATTTTTTAAAAAACATTTTGTGGTTATAAAATTCATTCATTTTAGTTGAAGAACAAAATCTGATTTATTATTTTTTTCAGTTTTATAAAAATAGTTATTCATTTATGTCAGGAACTATTGAAACACCATTGATATTAAAATGAATTGTGGTTCCAAATTTGAGATAAATGATTTATGACTCCCAAGACTTAATTTCTATCTGTTCTGAATAGGTTCTTTATAGTCGCTGATGATATTATCAAAAATAACTTTTTTTTTTGGAAAATTCTTGAATATTTGTTTTTTTACATAGATTTTATTTTCCACATAAATATATTTATCAGAATCAACCTATAAAAGAATTGCCTCCCAGCTATATTCCATTCCATTAAATTTTTGGATTTCATAATTTCATCTCTTATTTCACTATCTTCATAATCTCTAATAACATTTTTATAGTGGAAGGTTTTTTAATGAATTTTGATATCAATGTAATAAAATAAATTTTGAAGTAATTTATTCTCTCACTTGTACCTTTTTTTCATTTGATGAATATTCCCTGAAAAAAAAATCTTCTTCATTTTAAATTATCTTCCTATATATTTATATTTTATCATTATTAATAATGCAATTCCAAAAATCCTTGAAGTATTTCACTGCAGTATTTTTCTTATACAACATCTCATAGAGAGTCATTTGTGATATTGGCTAAAGAAATCCTCTATTTTTAATATGAATATTTGTATTTATAGATTATCCCTTGATGAATTTTGAGAATTTTTATTATGTGAGGAATCTTCTTCCCATATAAAATATAATTATATTTTTATTTTATGCTACTCCATTTTATTGAGGACTGTTGGGAGTAATGTATTGGTGTTTAATTACTTGTATCTTTAGGAAATATTTGAATGAGTTACATGTGTACTTAATTAAATTATCTATTTATTACTTCAATATATAAACTCCCACTCAACATCCCTTTTTGGACTTCTAAAAAATTCTTTCAACTCTAATTAATGTTTCATAAACATCACACTGGTCTTCTGAGTTAAATAATTAATGAAAATAATAAAGTAGAAATCACTCTATATTGATTGATTTCTCATCATCCCATGTAGATTAAAGTGAATGATCATAAGTGGTTTGGTGGATTTTATTTCAAAATTATTATGTCTTCCACTAACCATCAACCCATTTTATAATGTTATAAAAATGTAATAGTCTCTCATATTCTTTTTTGTATGTCTCTTATAACATCTTTCTTTGAAATCATTTTCATTCTGTTCTATCAAATATGCCCATGTCATTGGTTCTTTAGTTTGTTTTCATCCTTTGAGAAAAAAATATAATGAATTACCAAGATCTCCAATTCTAAATAAAATTACATTGGCTATTTTCCCCTGTTAATTTTTAACATATTTTAAACATTATATTATATAGGATTATTTTTAGAAGATAACCTCTTTACCATCATAAACAACTACGATAATAGTCAATATTTTGTGTTCAAACAAATCAAAAAATGAAAAATACTTTGAATTTTAGTTTTTATCTTCAATATCAGTCATACCAATTCCTCTTATATTTAAAGAATCATTTTTTTCCAAATGAGACATATCCACCATCATGTTCTTTAATTATTTTCAGGATGTTGACATAACCAATCATATGTGATGAACAACAGCTATCAAGAATCCATGGTTTATTATTTTTTAAATCTATTAGATAACTCTCAAAAAAATTCTTTAATTTTACACCTACCATATTCCTTTTCTCTTCAAGTGATACTAATTTTCCCTAGAAGTGCTGTCACACAATCTTGATCACAGTGACCGGGTATGTTACACCTTTTATAAATTTTCCATAACAATTAAATTTGTTCTCTCCTTGAGAGAATTTTTTCTTAAGATGAATTTTCTCTTCGATTATTCTTTTAACATTACAATTTTTCTATATTTTCTTCCACTATTTTTTCTACTTAGATCATGCCTATATATAGGGAGAGAGATGGTTTTCAAAATATTATATTCCTTGTTACTGTATATCACCTAAAACCAAAAATATCTAATAATCCTTTATCTTGTGTAGATGTATGATTTTTCATTGGGATATGATTTTAGAGATTTAACATATTTTATTACATCTGATTTCCCATTGAATGGTGAATCATCCTTATAGTAGTTACATTTAAATTATGTAGATTTTATGATTTTATCATATCCCTTCTCTACCTAAGCTCACCCATTTTTTAATATTAAACCTTTTTGATTTGGAAATTCATATAAACTTTTGAGTTTAGTTTGTGTATATTTCACCTTAATATTAGGATGAGTTCTTCTGGTAGCTTGTAATACTCTTACCATTAACCTAAAGGATTTATTGAAATTATCATTCATTTTCATTAAGGTATTATCAACCTCAAGACAACTTTATTGTGTCTTACATTTCTCTTTTTCCTTAGTAGAAAATTTTTCATCAAGATCATTCTGAATATTCCATTGTTGTAAAACTTTTACCTTAAGGTTTATGATTTTTTCTATGTAATAATATTACTTTTTAAGATATCATTCTTTTCAAAAATTATTATTTTCAATTTACTTATTTAATAATATATCTTATTTATTGAGTTTTGTGTTTTTCTCAAGACATGGACCAAGTTATAATCCCATCTAGTATTCCCTAGAGGTTTTTTTAATTTATTCTTCTTCAATGGTTGAAGTGTCTCCCTTTTCAATGTGATCCATGAAGGATCCGAACTTATCCTAAATTTTATTCTATGATTAATTATATCTGGTAGAGTATTACTCTTCCATTTTACTTAACAAACTTAATTTTTTCATCCGATTAAAATTTTCGTACTCATAGTGGGTTACATGACATGCTTAAAAGAATTACCCCAATTCTTCATCTAAGGTTTTGATTTAGAATATTCATAATCATATTATCTATCTTTCTTATTTAGACAACTCATCACATAATTTATAATGCCACAAAACTCTAAATATTTAAGTTGGAGTTTTCCTTTTTAATTTCCTCTACCATTTTTAATTTTATTTGGATAATGGACATGATACGATCATTCACTTGAGTATCATCTTATTTATCTAATGATTCACCGAGGCCCTTTACCTTACATTCAATTTTTTTTATTTTAAGCTTCCTCATATCATCAAAATCCATCTCATCCATAATCTTCTTTTTAATGCATGATATTACATCATTTCATACACAATAATCATGTTATGAGTTCCATTGAGTGATAAATCATCTATATCTTCCAATGTAGATATTTTTAAATCAAACATATTTAAAAAATTCGATATTATTTTTTAATAATAGTTGAATCATAAAAGACCTCTCTAAATCCAATTATATCGATGATAATTTAATTATCTCGATTGAATTAAGAAAAAATAGTTTCTCCATCTCATATCCTAATTTCATCAAACTTGATTATCCAGAATTGGAGTTATTCTTCCGTGACTTTTAAATTTCTCCAAAAAGGATTTCAATATTATCCAAATTCCCCTTTTCTATTTTGAGACCCATAACCGTCATATAAATATGTTTAGATATGGAATTATGAAAATCATAACATTATTTTCTATCAATTAGAGATTTATATTTTTGGAAAATGTCACAGGAGAATCTTTCTCCATGGGTGGAAACACAGTAGTAGTTATATAAACCACCTCTTGGACATGATAAAAAAGATAGGTTGTCAATATTATATTTTTCTATCCATGATAATTGTTTTCCAAGAATATAGAAATACCTATAATATTAATTGTGTTGATATTATTCATGCTAAATAATATAAGGATCTTATAATTGGAAACGGTATGTTCTAACACAATTTGAAGTTCCCATGATTGTGTAGACCACCTAGAAGGGGTTGTAATCAATTTTAATCTCTTATAATTTACTTAATATTGAAATTTTCCCCTGAATCGTGTTAAATTTTTGAGTTTACCAACTTTATATATCAACTTCACTGACATGAAAATATAAATAACTAATGTGAGTAACAAAAGATTTCAAAATTTCCAGTCCAAATGTGGGCACCTATTTCTTATAATGTCAACTCCCATAAATCCCAAAATATCCAACATATAATGAAGTGAATAAGAAATAGTTAACTCTTTCCAATATCCTTATGTTTCCCAATTCAAAATTTGACTATTTCCATCGAGTTACAAAATTTTCACATTCTTCGATCCTCAACTGAATAGGATGTTTGAAAGACTCTAAAAAATACTATATTTATAAATTATCTTTTTAGTACTTATTTGTTAGGTATACATATGACTGGTACACATCAGTTCAATCTACCTCAGTTCGATTCACCCCAATATGATGCACTCTGTCATATTAACCTATGTCAGGTATTATTTTTCTATTAAGAATTATTAAACAAATATTAATCTTGGTTGTAATCTCGTCCTTCAAAAACTACAGTTGTTTCAATCTATCAATTTAAATACATAACTTAATGATCATGGACCCCTTATATAAATATATATCCAATGAAAATAATGGAGGATGTTCAGAATACATATTTTAACTTCTCGGTCAATAAATTTTTCATCTGAACACTTTAAAACAATATGAATCTTCAGAATCAACATTATTGAAATTTTTTACCTAAATATATAAACATAAAATTTCAAATTAAAACCTTCCTAAAATATACAATAAAATTAACAATGTTTAAAAAATAGGCCAAAATGATTATGAAAATATTATCAAGGATATTAATAGAGTATAAACTCTCATACCTCTCTGTCTAGTTGTATTAACATGGTTTCCTCAATCTGAGATTAAAAAAACACCTATATTTCTACTTTTCATCATCTAATCATCTCATTCTAGTCCAATTTGGATTCCTCCATCTGGTCCATTATTATTGATAAGGCTTTGTAACTCTCTCCATCTGGTGAAATTTTTATAGCGATTTTGTAGTTTCTCTATCAGATGAATATTTTGAAAGTATGTCTAATCTTCTTTGTCTGATGGAACATCACTTATGACCATCATCTATCTCTGTCTGGTATACTTTAGAATTATATATTTTTTATATGGATAAATTACTCTTATAATGGATTTAAAAAATCTCAATTTTATTATTTAGTGTTTAATTAAAAATTAAGAGATCGAACTTCTCACAACTCCTTAACACCATTACCTCAAACATTATACAATTTTAAACTTCATGATTTTATAAAATGATCAATTTACAAACATTATATGTCTATAAAAATTAAAAGCATAAACCATGAGAATTATTTGTAGTAAAGATGATAGAAACATTAATGATTATGAAAAAATCATCTGACTTAGTAAGGAATGTAAATCCAAAATCTTATGATAACCAGTATCTCACTTTAACCTAAAGCAAATGAAATTGATATAATTATTACAAAAGATGCAATTATCAATAAAAACTAAAATTAAATGATCTTTATTAATTCTAGGAAAGAATATTATCATCTTGTAACATATATTGAACCAACAAGTGAATATATTGATACGATGGTCTTAACAAGTATTAATTTCATGGTGGGTCTCAATAGCATACAATGAGATAACAAAAAAGGGCACCTCAATCATATTGATACAACCTTTCATTCTTAAAATTATTAAAATAGGAATACAATCTTGTTATAGTTGAAAATACATGACTCCAGTTGAATTATGAAATTTGAGTACTATGAAGAAGATTACATATTTCTATAGAGTACCTCCCATGATGACAAGAAATATATGGGTTAACTGTAAATTATCATGTATTTTTAAATTTAGTCAAACAGAAAATAACATTTGAAATTAAAAAATCAGGAAAAATATTTCATTCCAAAAATCATTTTTTTCTCATTTTAATAAAATCATTGAGATCCATAAAAATAAACTCAAGTGATAAATATGGTTAAATCTATTTAATTTTAGTTCATGTTACAAAACAATTAAAAAATATTTTAAAAAACAAATGAGACACATAGTTCTCAACCTATAAAGACTTGAATCCTTTGACACCTATCCCATGTTTTAACACTAATGTTTCAACAAAAAATTATTATAAATTGTTTACAAATTAATTTTAAGTAAATTATAAATAATGGTAAGAAAAAATATGATCTTAAATTATTTTGAAAATATTGGAGAGTTATCATTGGTAACCATGCTGAATCTTATTTAAGGAGTTAATACACTGCCACATTGATCTTTATCAAAATATGAAAAAATAAAAATAATTACAAACATAAATATTTAATAATAATCACATGACTAATAATTTATTTAGTATTGTGTGTCAACGAAAAATAAGATGTTGATATTTATTTTGGATGTTTGTAGGCTTTAAAATTAATTCACTTATAAATAATAATTGAAAAAAAGAATAATAATATTAAAAATGGACAGGAAGACATACCCATATTAATTATTTAAGTGGAGGAAAATAACAGTTTATAAACTTATAAAGTATATGTAAATGTTTTCTCGCTTTATTCCTATACAGAAAATCATTGAAAATAGTCAATATATATCTAAAAATAGATTTAAAATAATAAAAGGGGAAGAATATTTTTGTATTATCTCCCCAAAAGGGTATTGTTTCTAGACTATCTATAACTAGACATTTAATTTTTCTTATCTATGTTCTATAGGATGGTTTGGTTTTGGATTTTTTATGAACCAATGAATATTCCTTCATGTGCGATTCTTTTTTTAACCACTTGTTTTCATCAATGTCCCTGGTAAAATTTTATACTTTTTAGCCCTAGTTCGATGAAAAAATTGATTCTATATGAGATTTAATGTGGGAAGGTAAATTACTATTTAACCTATACTTGAGTGAATATAGTTTCCCAAGAGTGTGGATCATAGTCCTTTAGAGGTGAAATTTCATCATTAAGATAAAAATAAAATTATTCATTTCACGATATCTCTTTATCATTTTCCTCAAGAGACTATAGGACTGTCAAGAAATTACATTCATGTTTCGCTTCACTCTCACCATCTTTAGTACCCACATCAATGGAATTTTCTTCTACAAAATCTAACAGAACCTCCTATAATGGTTCTATTTCAATGTTTTCAAAATAGGGGAAATTAATAAAAAAACGTTTTTGAGAAAAATTTGAACTAAAGAAGTGAATAACTATGTTTTAACCTTCATTAATATTAGCTAGAAACTATTTTTTCCCTATTAAAATCCTCTAAAAACATGGTATATTAGGTATTCGATCATGTAGGTTTAATTATATATAAAATTACACTAATTTAATCCCATATTTACCCTCCAAAATATGATAAATAGGCATAAAATTTATAAATATATTTCATAGGGAGTTATTTTCCAATTAAATATTTGAAATATTAAAATAAGTTAGATCAAAAGTTGTGTTAACTCACTATTAGAACCATACTAGTTCTTTTTATCCTTATTTAAATGAATCTAAGAGGTGCTCATTGGTGAGGGGCATCAAAAAATAAATATAAATTCTTTTAGATAAAATCCTAAAGTCTTGAGTTTATTATCATCTTCATCCAGGGTGTGGAACATGGTGTTGATTATTCATTTCTCTAGTTTGGAGGCTCCATTGAAAATTTATCTTAAACAATGTTGGTCCAACATTAATTCAAGGTTTATTGGTCTCCCACTCCTTCATCAGCTAGCATGATAAGCATGGTATCCTCCTATGGAATCATTGTGGTGCTAAAAAGTAGATTTCTATTTTAATAAATCATGTTGATTTTGAGTTATTCTTTAAAATATAAATGTTGTTAAACTTATTCATATAACTAATCATGTTTAAAATCAATTTCACTTCTCACTATATCAATAACATCTAATCAGTCGGCCTACAGAGCCTGGGGGAGAAAGAGTTGGATTCTCAGCTGAAACTACTCATGCACTATGGAGAAGAAATAAAGGAGGATGTTCTGGTGATAAAGGCGGTGAGGGAAGACATGGATAAAATGATGGGAAGACTGATCCAAGTGGCAGTTACAAGGGAGAAAGTAGAATGTATTGACAAGCAAGATTGTATTCTACTCAGAGGCTTCAAAATAGAGAATATTAGTAGAGAATAATACATATGGGCTTTGAAGTATCTAGCATGGAACTATGAAGAGAACATAGGGGAAGATCCAAGCTGCTAGGTAAATTCCCTTCCGTGGAAATTGTTACGGGAATGTGACTCCAATCGCCTGAGACTTGAGTTTAATTGTTCAGTTTTAACCTTTGATGCTTGAAATGTTTATATGTAGGGTACTCACTTCCCCATTAAGAGTGTTTGAAAATTAAAAAGATAATTAGTTGGGAATCACATCTAAACGATCATAATTCTTAATTGTAGATATCTTTATCTTTTTTTAAGCTTCTTTGTACTATATTTCCCTCTTCCACTAATATATATCTCGTATAGTGCTAATTCATTCCATGTAACAATTAATAATATCAAAAAAAATACCCTCTTAGACTAAATGAGTAATTTATTTTAGTGTTTTTACTATAATTTATTATATTCCTCCATAATATTTCTAAAATGATGAACCTATGAGTAAATCATCGATGAACTATACATATCATTTATAGAATCCATTAGTGATAAAAAAATTAAAATTAAATAAAAAATTGATGATATATTCTGATTGACATACCCTCTGTAGTAATAGATCTAAAAAATGATGCCTCAAAAACTTTTAAGAGATCTAAAGTGGTGGTTTTCTCTAATAGAACATGATTATCTTCCATCACCATTGAAGAATCCATGGTTTCCCATGGCTTGCCAACCCAATTTCTATTTGATAATATTATTCACTAATGGGAAACAACTACAACCCATTAACTACAAGAGAGTAACCCAATATCATTAAAATTACAAGAATTAAAACACATAAAGTCGAATTTAAGGAATCGTAAAATTCAATTTAAAATTAAAAGTGAAAAAAAGATATTAAAAAATGATTCAACTATTAAAATAAAAAATGAATTTCAAGAATCAAGCAATTATTTCCAAATGAAAAGTTTCAACATTGCACTTAAATTTATTCTAATTTTCCCCAATGAATCATGTTAAAATATTAAAGAACACAAAAATGAAAATTATTTTAAAATGAAAAAATATATTTATATAATTTAAAAATGTAATGTATTTTCCGTGATTATATTCTTGAGAAAAGTTTATTTTCTTCAAATAAATATGCACATGCATTTTAAAAATTTAATTTAAAGATTACATTTTTAATGTAACATTAAAATATAATTCTCTTTTTTCACTATTAATGTACATAAAAAAGTTTATATACATTTATACAACATAGAAAAATAAAATAAGAAATGAATTGTTTCCCTAGTATTTTATTTGAATTGAAGGGAGAAAATTAAATTGTTTTCACATTTTTATTATTAAATACACATATTATCAGTTAGAATCTCTAATAACAAATGAAAAAAATAGGATGATTAATGATGCAATTGCAACAACAGATTAAGAAGTCAAAAATAATTGTTTTATAGACATATTTTAGAAAAATAATTTTTTTTACAAGCAACCATTTTTTACTGATTATTAGTAACAAATAGGAAATATATCACTAAAAAAATGGGCACACATTCACATTTAATGGATCACCCTCCTAATAATGTGATGATTTTTTTTTCAATGGTGGATTTCATTACATTTAATTATATTAGCAATAAAAAAAATTATCTCAATAAATTCATTAAATTATTCAGACAAAAAAATCACATTTTCTGATAATGGATATTTCAACAATCACAATCATCTTTTGAAAAAATGGATTTATAAATGTTTATGTTTGTGATATATTTAATATTTATCATAATTATATATAAATAAGGACCATATTTTATGATGATCTATATTTTCCTTGTAATTATTGATATTTTTGAAAATGAAAAACTCATTCCATACTTAACAAAATTATAGGATGTATAAACATTTGTGATTTGAAATGAGTTTGTTTCTTATAGTTCTCAAATTTAATAATTAATAACATGAATATCATTATTATTACCCGGTTTATGAGGAAACATATTCTATTTTAATGAACTATCAGAATTTCCCATTGAAAGTTTCTAAATGTTGGATTTATCAATGAAATATCACATTGAAATTTCAAATACCTATAAAACAGAATAAAAACATATGTGATTATTTTTGGAGGTGAAAATTTCACCATATTTTAATCATTCACCATTTTTCATCATTGAAAAAAAAATCTATATAAACTTTTCATGTGTCTGGTTACTTTTATTCCGAAATCTTATTCTCTTCTATATTCTCTCTATTTACCAACTTTCCAAGTTCAACTTGGTTATTTTCAAGATTTATTTCATAATATTTAATTTAAATCTATATTTAATGTAATTTGAATCATTTTTAGGTATAAAACTAAATTTTTATTCAATTTATGTAATTATTAAATATTTTTCATCATTTATTTAGTGGTAAAATAATTTTTATATGACTGATTTTTTTAAACATGTAGATTTTTTTATTATTTCTTTACATTTATATAATACTAAACATTATTAAACAAGATATTATTATTTATAAGAAATATCATAAATTAGTTAATAAATAATTATATATAATAATATATTTATTAATTTGATTAAAATTATAAGTAATTATTAATTATTAAAATATTATTATCTATATATTAAATATATTTATTCTATTATTGTATATAGTAATATTTTTATTTTATTATTATAATCTAAAAATTAAATAAGAATATATAATATATTCACAATTGAAGTCAGTCATAAATTTCATTAATTAACTGTGTAATATATAAAAAAATAATATATAATATATCATTACATAATAAAAAATACACTGTGTTTATATATGTACATATATTGTGAAAATTATTATTAATTATAAAATGTTACTATTAAAATTAATAATTATCAATCCACTTTGTGAACTCTCAATTTCATTTGATAGAGGGTGTTTTCCTACCGACTCAATCAAGGGAATGTCTGTTGGTGATGGAACCTTATTAGTGGAGGCTAGAGATGATACCTAGATGGTGGTGGACAAAGACTACACATTGAAAATTGTGGCTAATGATGACAACTTGAGAGTCGTGGTTGTTGATGCGTCCGAGAAGATAGGGTATGGTAATAGATGGTATTCAGGATCAGATCGATGATTTTTCTGGAAAGGACGATTGAGGATAATATTAAAATGTGCGGTACAGAAGACCTCAGGTGGGGATACATCCTTGGGTTGGTCATGCAAATCAAGGAGGCCAACATGTTGGGAAGAATCTGTATTCTAGGTCGAAAATTGGATGCCAAAGAAATTCATGAGAAACTCATAAAAATATGGAAGTGATATAAGTAGAACAAATAAATCAGCAGACATGATTATTTAACCTGGAAAACCCTACCGTGAAAAGGATTACAAAATGACAAGGTAATTCCTAGTGATATCCAAAATGAATTAGAGAATAAAATGTATCAAATTAATGCCAAAACATGAATAAAAAATTAGAGAGTGTAGAAAAACTGTGTGAAAAACACACCCCGAGATGCCTCTGCCTTCTCTTTGACTATTCATCCTATCGAATCCGTGTATTAGATGATAAAACTAGGATGAAATGTCACACTTTTGTTAATTAAACTCCACTACCTTAGTGATATTCAACTGAACATGCATCATCCTCACACCAGCTTGCTACACCCAAAGGATTATCACTCACATGATCATTTCATCATGATGTAACATCGATCATCAACCAAGACATGCCACCTAATCGCTACTATCAAAAAGACTTTCGATACAAGTCCTAGAACCTCAATTGCATCACTGCTTCTCTGGACTTATTAAACACCGATGAGACACACATGCCAACCCTAATGTGGTAACCCCATTCATTCTCACGGTGAAAAACATCTTGATCATATTTTCAACAACCTCTCTATACATGAAAGATAATTACATTATCGTCATCGTGTCACATGTTCCACCGCAAATACGAAAACATCTTCTTGGGTCTCCCTTGTAGGCCACAACATGTTGGAACACCATTCTAAAAATATGTTGTCTCATCCTCTTATATATACACAAAGTCATTAATCACCAATTAATGTAGTCAAAATCATTTTCCATCCCTCAATATTGAGAATTAGATCTCTGTTAATGTAGGGAGAAATCCCAAATTAATATTTTAATAAATCACTCTAAATAATTTTCTCTCTAACCAAAAAATTTAATGAATCCCAACAACCAACCTAGAACACTAATGAAGGAAAACAACGAAAAACCCAAGCTGAATGAAAATTTTTGGCATCATAGAAACCACCATCCATCTGCAGAAAATTTGACCATGTCCTTTTACCCTTCTGGAAAAAATAAATATCATTTCCCCTAGAAAAAAGAAAACATGATGATGAAATAGTCATTACATGTTCTTTTTCATCATCCTTCTTTAGATGACATGAACTATAAAAATATGGCTCCACCATAATCATGATTACCAAATAATCTGGAGTAGCTATAGGAAAAACATGATCTCCCTTCTCAACATACCCTGAGCCAAAATGTGGATAATCTCTCTTATCCTGATTTAATTTATTAACTATATTCAGTTTGGTTAATGCATCAGAAATCATCTCATAATGTTCTATAATTCTCATGGTAAACTAAAATAATGAACCAACACCATTGATTTTAGTTTTTTGGGGGAATCCTGATTTTGGGGTGAAAATATCTTTCCAAAAAAATATCGTGAGAAACTTATCGAAATATGAAATGATATAAGTAGAATAAATAAATCAGAACACATGATTTCTTAATGTGGAAAAAATCACCATGAAATGGATTAAAAAACCATGGGGCAATTCCAAAAAATATCAACTATGAATAAGAGAATACAAGGAATCCTTGTAATGCATGAACATGAATCACAAATGCGAGAGTGTTGAAAACCAGTGTGAAAACCGCACCCCAACATGCTTCTGCATTCTATTAGACTATTTATCATGCCCAAACTATTAATCAAAAGAACAATATGTAAAAAAACATCACTGTTCTACCAACGAAACATCACTACCTCATAGATAATTACCCGGACATGCGTCAGCCTCACACCGGCATACGACAACCAATGTATTTCCCTCTCACATGATCTTTCCATCATGATGTAACAATTATTATGAACCAGAAATCTCCACTTGATCATCGTTATCGGGATGACTTTCTATATGTGGCCTCGATCATCAATTGTGTTTCTACTGCTCCACACCTGTTAAACACAAACATTCCGCACATGCTACCAGTAATGTAGTTTCCCCATTATTTCTCCAAGTATACAAAATCTTCAATGCCATTCCAAGAAACTCTCCACATGTACATGATAATTTTTTCATTGAAGTCATGCCACATAGGGCACCACAAATGCTAAAACCCCATCCAGGGTCTCCCATTCTGGCTACACCGTGTTAACACACTCTACTAAAAATATGTTGTCACATCCTATTATATATAAATCATGTACATAATTAATAATTAATGCATTCAACATACTTTTAGATGCTACATTATTGAGAATTGAATTTCTATTAATTTTGGGAGAAAATCCCCAATTAATGTTGTAATAAATTTATAGATATAATTTTTTTCTATCAACAAAAAACATGATGAATCCCAACACTGCGGAATGTGGGCCTGAATCCTCCTATAAAATTATGGTTAGATTTTTGTGCATATGGGATTTGGAACAGTGGGTGGAAATTCTTATTGGGAAAATGGGGTTTTTGAAACACCCATGTCTGTCAATGGGGTGGATAGTCAGGAGTTGGCCAACGATGAATATCTCAATGGCCGATGATGCTCGTTCTCGGTGTGCGACATGTTTATCTATCGATTTGGTCAACATTGTTATGAATGATGAAATACAAGACCCATAAAAACATGGGATATGGATATGGATAAGGATAGAAGGATACCTCAATATGCATCAATTATCATAGGCAAGTGGAATTCTAGCATATAGGGTAAGAGCATTGCATTGGGAATTTTACTCGTTTCATGAACAAGGGTATTTGGTCTAGTTATATCACATGATGGGTTCTTATGGTGGAATGATGGAGACACTGGTTGCTGTATGATATATGGTGATGGTATGAGTTTTAAAGACTTGGAAATTTCAAATAATTTTTTTTAAAATACTTTGGATCATTACGAGTCTGTGGCTTCTAACAACGCTTGATTCCTAGGACAAGTGTTCCCAGAATTAATTTCCGAAGATCAGCTCGGGTACGTTCAGTGAACGAACAAGAGGGTTTTTCTAACTTTTGAACTGGTGCTCAGAATTAAAATCTGAGGTCACCAATGAACTCGCATCGCCGATAATTTCTTAAGGGGACACTTGTCGTAGTTGTGTTCACAAAAGGGGAGAAGATAATTTTTGGGGTTTTAATAAGAAATAAATAAAATTTGTCGGAACAATTTTTTATTTTACTAAGGAGGTAAGATAAGTGGGGTCCACATGAGCCCCACCTTTTATTTTCCCTCTTATATCTTAATATCCCCTCATTATTTTGGAAAACCTCCATTAAATTCCAATCTCTCTATTAAATTATGTCAACCCATATTTTAATGAGGATCCTTCCTCTTTCCTCATTTTTATTTATTCTCCAATGCGTTTAATTATGGGGAACCTTTTCTCTACCTTCTTTAATTAAATTTCAACACATTTTAATTAGTATGGTGAATTAATTATGGGATAGTTTTTTTGCATGTATGATAAAATAATAGGGGGGGGGTAACCTATTATTTTATTATGGAGGAGAGCTTTTTTGTGGGACAAAGAACGCAGACCTCCGACGAAGAACGACGAAGAACGCCGGTTCCTCAGAGATCGACGATGTGCCACCCTTCTCTTCTCCACGATAAGAGAAGAGATGCCACTTCCTCCTCGGTACGCTCCGATTAATCCTACGATCCTCTTCTCCATGATGTCGTGTACCGCGACGCCGATGATCGTCTTCCTTGTTGAGGTAAGTGGAAATTGTGTATATTTCTTTATGTGAATTATACACTTAGCATGTCCTATAATTTTTGGGAGTTTTTTTGAACCACTAACGCGGTGGGTGCGGACCAACGAACAATTCCAAACCCACCGATAATTTGTTATTGATGCATGGAACATTTGCCGACGTTGAAGCATCACCAAAATGGCGATTGGAGGCTTTCACAATGACGTACAGGTCCCGAGGCGACCGTAGGCTCAGACATAAGCAGAATTAGACCACTGGAAGGACTCCCGTGGCCCGCAGAAACCCCCGGTGGTGTGGGTCACCGGTGGGTGGCACCAGACGGCAGCCCAGAGGCAGCGGCGCCCCGGCAAGCCACCGGTAGGAGCCCGCCGCGGTGGCGAGGAATCAGATCCCGTGGCCGCGCGGGATCCGGGGGAGATGTGGCGTCGGTTTCTGCGTCCACAGAACAAAAGGGGGACCGCGTCCCCCCTGGTCGGCCTGCTGGCTGAGCCAGCACACCCCCCGCCCAGGCCGGGGCGGGTCACGCGGACCGGGCTGGGCCGCGCCCAGCCAGGTCGGGTCGAGCCCAGACCCCCCACTTCGGACCATTTTCGGTCTGTTGCCCATAACATGAGCTACGGACCTACGATCGACGCATCGTTAGTTGCGTAACAATTCTTGGATCAATATGGTCCTTTCAGTTGATTACACATGAGGTTTTGGCAATGTTTGGGTACAACTAGGTTGGTTTGAACTCGAAACCAACTAGGCCCTTGGAGCGGAAACACATATAACATAAGGACCGGACGTCCGATTGACATGTCATCAATTGTGTTGGGATCCTTTTGATGAGGCAGTCCTTTTGTCTTACTTAGCTTGAGGTTTGGACATAGCTGGAGTATGTTCGGGTTGGTTTTAGCTTAAAAACCAACCGGGCCCCTGGGATGGAAAAGCCAATAACTCTGAGACCGGGCGTCTGATTAACGCACTGTCTATCGCATTGGGTTTATTATGGCGAGACGGAACATTGGGATACGTCAACTCTGGACTTCGTGATAGTTGATGTATCGACTCTCTCTCTATTTTTTCTCGAGGAGCAGACCCTCCTGGAATCGAGCATGCTGTGTGCTAGAACCCTAGAGCTGGCTACGACTGTGACGGTGACGACTGTACTTGGATCCTCCATGGATTCGGCAGCGAGGACGACTGTACATGAATCCTCCGTGGGTTCGACAGCGAGGACGACTGCACTTGGATCCTCTGTGGGTTTGGAAGCTAGGAAAACTGTACTTGGATCCTCCATGGGTTCCGCAGTGAGGACGACTCTACTTGGATCCTCCGTGGGATCGACAACGATGACTACTATTCTTGTATCCTATGTGGGTCTGACAGTGTGACCATTGTACATGTATCCTGAGTGGGTCTGGCCGTGTAGCTGGTCTTGTATCCTTTATGGTTTCGACAACTTAGCTGGTCTTGTATTCTATATGGGTCCGACAGCTTAGAAGAATCAGTGGCTTCATCTGATCATCTCTATCGCTATACAAAAGTTGTATACCTGTGTGAGCTGAGTCTTGAATTCAATCATTATCATCGATGTGATTGACTTTCACTCCTGTGTGGATTGGGTTGTGCTTTCCTATGTGGACAGGGTTGTTCTTTACTATGTGGACAGGGTGGTGCCTGGGCTCGGGAGCTGGAGCCGAACTGTAACGGATGACTTAGGTATATGTATGGGAATATACCTAAGTAGTGTAGTTGATACTTCGTGATTGTATCTTTATTTTGTGGTTTATCCTTTGTGGGTTCTGAGAGAACTTTGGGGGTCTCGGGGTCCCTACTGAGTATCGTATACTCACCCTTGCATGGGCTATGCCCGCACTACGTTGTGTTGGATGCAGATGACAGACAACGCTGATCGAGGTGCAGGCTTGTGGAGCATGACGGTACCCAAAGGTGGACCACTTGGCGGGGCGTACACAGAGCAGACAGCATGACCCGAGGAGCCGAGGATACTATTTGTACCCACCCTTCAAGTGTGATTTCCAAAGAACGACTCTGTGTTGTTGTTTTACTTACTACTGTTGTAATTTCATTTCAGTTTTACTGTACATTCAGTTGGGTTTGTATACTAGCCGATTTACTATTTCATCACTTACCTTGTACCCAGTTTTACTTAGTGCTTACTTCAATTGAGTACTCTATTGTGTTTTTGTTTACTTTATAAAATAAAATGCCTTCCCCTTTTTATCGGGATTTATGCCCTTGATACCAATTAGTCACGACCAATTTGACACGGCCCATCCTCGTGGCCCATTCCGTGACTACCCCAAGCCCACCATCCATAGGCCACGGGCTGGCGACTAACACAAAAGGCGTAAATCCCAAAAGAAGGGAAGGTGTTGCCTTTATGATGTAACATACACAACTGAGTATGCAAGAAAAGTAAACACTATGTATAACTGAGTACAAGGTAAGTGCTAAAAAAGTAAGTGGGACAGTATACTAACCCAACTGAAAGTACAGTACAACTGAAAGGAAAGTACAACATCAGTAAGTAAAACAGCAACACCACGTCTTCCTCCAGAAATCCCACCTGAAGGGTGGGTACAGATAGTCTCCTCAGCTCCTCAGGTCCAACCGTTCACTCCGTGTACATCCCGCCAAGTGTTACAACTCCAGGTACTGTCCAGCTCCACAGGCCTCCACCTCGATCAGTGATGTCTGTCGTCTGCATCAAACACAACTTAGTGCGGGCATAGCCCGTGCAGGGGTGAGTATACGATAATCAATAGGGACCCTCAGACCCCTGAAGGTCTCTCAGAATCCATGAAGGATAAACCAAAAAGGAAAGATACAATCACAAAGTATCAACAACACTACTTAGGTATATGACCATATGTATACCTAAGTCATCAATTATAGTTCGCTCCAGCTCCCAAGACCAAGAACAACCCGATCCACATAAGAAAGCACATCCCAGTCCACACAGGAAAGCACAACCCAATCCACACAAGAAAGCAAGTCAACCACATCCATGATAATGAATGAAAATAAAGTCTCATCTCACACATGTATATACTTCATAAGGTGATAGAGATGATCAGATGAAGCCACTAATTGATCAAAGCTGTCAGACCCACATGGGATACAAGACCAGCTAAGCTGTCGGACCCACATAGGATACAAGACCAGCTACTCTGCCAGAACCACTCAGGATACAAGTACAGAGGTCATACTTCCGAACCCACATAGGATACTAGAACATTATTCATCGCTATCGGACCCTACGGAGGATCCCAGTAAAGTCGTCATCACTGCCGATCCCACGGAGGATCCAAGTACATTTTTCCTCGCTGACGAACCCATGGAGGATCCATGTACAGTCTTCCTCACTACCGAACCCACGGAGAATCCATGTACCGTTGTCCTTGCTACCGAACCCATGGAGGATCCAAGTACAGTCGTCATCATCGCAGTCGTAGCTAGCTCTAGGGTTCCCACGCACAACATGCTCGATTCTGGGAGGGTCTGCTCCTTGAGAAAAAGAGAGCTGATACATCAACTGTCAAGAAGTCCAGAGTTGATGTACCCAAAAGTTCCATCTCGTAAAAAGAAACCCAACGTGACAGACGATGCATCAATCTGACGCCCGGTCTGAGAGTTATTGGCTTTTCCGTTCCAGGGGCCCGGTTGGATTTTAAGATAAACCAACACGACCCTACTCCATCTACATCCAAACCTCAAGTTGAGTAAGACAAAAGGACCGTCTCAACAAAAGGATCCCAATGCAATTGACGGAACATCAATCAGATGTCTGGTCCTTGAGATATAAGTGTTTCCGCTCCACGGGCCCGATTGGATTCGAGTTCGAACCAACCCGGCCATACCAAAACTTGATGAAACCTCCATTGTAATATAATGAAATGACCTTATCAATCCAAGGATTCATACTCAAATGAAGGTGCATCGACCGGAGTTCTTTAGCACAAGTTATGGAAAAAAAGACCGAAAATTATCCGAAGTGGGGGGTCTGGGCTCGGCCCGACCCGACCCAACCCCCTAGGTCATCCCAAACCGGGTCGACCCGACCTGGGTCCGCGTCCGCCCCTGGAGGGCGCAAACTGGCCTAGTCCATGCAACCTACCTCGGCCCGAATGGGGGGTGCGCTGGCTCCGCCAGCTGGCCGAACAGGGGGGATGCGGTCCCCCCCCCCCTATACGCTCCAAGGACGCGGCGACCGACACCGCGGCTCATAGGATCTTGCGCGGCCACGGGATCCAGATCTTCTCTGCCGCGACGGGGTCCTGCCGGTAGCAGCCTCACAACCCGTCCTAGGGGACTGTTCTGTGACTACCCCAAGCCCACCTTCCATAGGCCATGGGCTTGCGACTAGCACCAAAGGAGTAAATCCCAACAAAAAGGGAAGGCATTGCCTTTATGAAACGTAAAAACACACCACCAAAGTATAAGAGGAATCTTACACTAAGTAAGAAGTATAACAAGTGTTCTAAAATAACAAATAGGTCCGGAAATAGAAGCCCATCATGACAGACGATGGGTCAATCGGACCCCCAGTCTGAGAGTTAGTGGTTTTTCCATCCCAGGGGCCCTGTTGGTTTTTAAGCTAAAACCAACCCGACCATACTCCAACTATCTCTAAACCTCAGGAGGATAATTCCAAAAGAACCGTCTCAATAAAAGGATCCCAACACAATTAATTTCACGTCAATCAGACGTTCGGTCTTTATGTTATAAGTGTTTCTGCTCCAAGGACCTGGTTAGTTTCGAGTTCGAACCAACCCAGCCATACCCAAACATTGCATAAAACTCATGTTTAATTTACCTAAATGACCGCCTCGATCCAAGGATTCTTATGCAACTGACGGTGCATCGATCGGAGGTCCGTAGATCATGTCATGGGAAAAAGACCGAAAATGGTCCGAAGTGGGGCGTCTGGGACCAGCCCGACCCGGCCCACCCCCTGGGTCCAGGTCCGGCCCGGTAGGGAATGGATCGGCCCGGTCTGCGTGACCCGATCCACGCGACTCTGCCCGGTCCGAGTGACCTGTCCTGACCCGGTCGGGGGGTGCACTGGCTCAGCCAACGGGCCGAGCAGGGGGGACACAGTCCCCCCTTTGTTCCGTGGATGCGGCGAATGACACCGCGTCTCCCGCAGATCCCGCATGGCCATGGGATCCGATTCCTCACCGCCGCGGATGAAGCCCCAGCGGGCTCCTACCAGCTCCGCTTCGAGGCACCGCCGGCTCCGGCCGCCAGCGACCCACGCCGCTGGGGGTTTTCGCGGGCCACCAAAGTCATTCCAGTGGTTCAATTCTGCTTCCGTCTTCACCTGTGGTCGCCTCGGGACCTGTACGTCACTACGAAGGCCTCCAATCCCCATTTTGGTCCCACTTCAACTTCTCCAAATGTTCTGTGAATCATGAACAAAATAGATGTCGGTTCGGACTTGTTCGTTGGTCCACACCCACCGCGTTAGTGGTTCAAAACAACTCCCAAAAAATATTTGTCATGCCGAGGGTATAACTCACATAATGAAATATACAAAATTTCCCCCTACCTCAACAATCGTAGACGAACTTCGGTGTCGTGGTAGATGACATTGTGGTAGCCGGCATCACGGTAGATGATGTCGCAAGGAAAGGGTTTGTAGGCGTTATTGGAGTGCGCCGAGGAGGAAGCGGCGTCTCCTCTCTTGTCGCGGAGAAGAGGATTGGTGGCACGTCGTTGTTCTTCGCAGAACCGGCATTCTTCATTGGAGGTCGGCATTCTTCCAAAGCATCATGAATTTGAAGAATGATAACGAACAACATTAAACATGAACATAACAACCTCTACCTCGTAAAATGGCGTTAAACGATGGCGAGTCACGGAAGACAGCGTTGTTCCATCAACGTCGGGAAGGAAGGAGACGAGGGTGGTGTAGGCATTCTTCGTTCGTCGTTCTTCATTGTAGGAGGAGTAAAACTATCCATGTGCTTGGAGTTGTGCTTCGCTACTAGAGTTACACCGCATGAAGAAGCCGTCCAGAACTCCTTCCCCTAGCATCCTTTATATAGGAGTTGGAGGGTTCATCGTTGGCACGCGGGTCCTAAATAAAGGATTTATGACAGAGGGCTCCACCCAATTAATCCGCTGCGGTGGCGCATTAAAATTGGGAGGAAGTCGAAGGGGTTATTGGCCCGGGTGGTCCCCACCAAAGAATATTCCCCAAAGGGAAGATATTTCCTGGTGGGACCCACCATTAATTAACAACAAAAAGTAAATGGGGGTGGTTAATATAAGGCCCCGGCCTTAAACCTTACTTAATATTGAATTAAATGAATAATTCACGTTGAGGATCTTTTCAGGTTTAGAGTTTTAGAGAATTAGAACATAACTATTACATCTCAAAAGATTACAAATTAGTCACTTATACTAAGTTTCCATAATAAAAAAACTCTTGAAAGAAACATGTCTAGTTCAATGTTTTATATAGCATGACATTCCCTTGATCCCATCCTTGACCTTATTCCACTTTAAGTCCTGTGAAAAACATTTCAAAAAAACTTGGGGTGAGCATAAAAGCTCAGTAAGGGATACACAAAGAATGAAAACTGTTAGTTTTTCAAAATCAAGTAAACCATGTATACTCTATCAAAGTAATACCTTCACCTTCATGAAGTAGTAAAAACTCTTCACTGAATAAAGTATCATTACTTACCTTTTTGTAACCAAAGTATTACCATAAAACCCATATAAAGAACAGATAACATATATAAAGGTAACTTGGGACATAAACATACTTAAGTGGAATAACCATACGGTCGATTTCCACACATATCACTTAATGGAATAGCCATACGGCCAATTTCCATACATACTTAATGGAATAGCCATACGGCCGACTTCCATAAACAATGCATTGGAGGTTATAACGTAACCACCCGTCCTGGTATTCACGGCACCACCTGTCATATGGTTTATAACGTAACCACCCGTTAAAATGCCCAAGTACCAATATAAAATCACAAAACATAAAAACAATATAAAGGAAAGATAACATTTCCACATTTCAATCACAATATATCATAAATATATTGAAATAATAGAATCCTTTAACAAAACCATTTTCAATACCAAAATACATAAAAGAGTATATGGTATTTATTTTATTTTAAAAACATTGCGGCTTGTTGAGGAAGCCAAAGACTAAATAATACTCGCGGTGGCGAAAAAGGTCGTTGTCACCGCGTACATTAAAAAAACATTCCTTTTTGTCGTTTAATAAAACGCTTCGTAGAAAAAGATTCCTTTTGTATAAAAGTAAAATTCAATGGGGTTTATACACCGTATAAAAGAAAGTTGTGTATAAAACAAAATATGCCTCAATGAAAGGAGATTGAGACGAAGTCCCTTACCTCGGGTCCAACTTGACTCGATCATTCTTTAACGTCCTGAATAATAAACTTGAGTTAATTTATACTTGATTAAGAACCTTTTTAAAGTTCATTATTCCTTTTATATCACTTATTGCCATGTTATAAACATTATGTAACCATTTAAGTTAATAATGCTTGTTTTGTCAATATTTGGTTCTTAAGTCGAAAGTGGACTTCTTACAATTACATGTTGTTCGTGTGGTCAAAGGTTCTTTATATCCAGAATGAAATTCCTGATTTGGATATCATATATATCATATATATCCAGCATATACATGTATTTATAATATTACATAATCATTTAGAAGTAAGAAATGAAATGCACCGTTCATGGAGATGGTAAGCCGTGCGTACGCATGAACGCTACTTTCATTTCTTTGTCATATTAATGGAATTAAAACTAAATGAGAGGTATGTATATTTTAATTCCAGAATTATATTCATCATTTAGATATATCATTAATTATATATATCCATTATATACATGTACTTTTAATAGTACATTACATTTGGGGATAAGAAATGAAATGCACCATTCATGGAGACGGTAAGCCGTACGTACGCATGAACGGTACTTTCATTTCTATCTCATACTTTAATGGAAAGAAATAATAATGATATATAGGTATATTATAATTCCAGTATAACATCATATATAATAACTTTAAATCCATCCTTTACACGTCCCACATATGGCATTAACGAAACACATCACTTTGAGGGGGCGGTAGTCTGCACTTCCTTAAATGAAGATATCCTGTTTACCCATAATGGAAACCATAAAGGTATGCCCAAAATGAAAAATACAGAAGTTTAAAGAAAAAATAAACATATTATATATCATATATAAAAATAGTGACATCATAATGGCCACCTTTGAAGGTGTTAAATGAGTATTGAACAATCATCGTTTCGGGAGGCAGAATTTCGCCATCCACGGAAACCGTATGTTATTTAACCATTTGATGTAGTTGTGTGAGAGTGTAGCTCGAATAAATCTAATAACAACATCCTAGTATATTTAAGATACTTTTTTTGTTACAAAAGAAGTAAATAAAAAGAGTTTAGAGGGTTGGAGAAGCAAAATAAAACAAATGAACAAGAGAGAATGAATTACCTTTAAAAGTGTAACGCCTTTTGATTTGAGCCTAAAGGATTCCTTTGAAATGATTCTGCCCAAAGGGAATCCTCTAGGATGAGGAGAGGGATTTGGAGAGAATAAATGGGCAGGGGTTGGCCGAGCCAAAGGCTTGAGGAGTGTGTGAAATGAGGTAGAGGTAGGGGCCTTTTATAAGAGGAGAGGAGGGGCACTTTTGGAAAGTAAAGAAATATTACTTTATTTGAAAATGTGTTTCGGTTTTAAAAGGTCCCACATTGAAATAATTCGTGGATAAGGTGATAAGGGTTCTAAATCCACCCATCCAATAAGTTTTGGACATGTGTAGTTCATAGATTTTACATTATCTTCCCATTTTATTTAAATCGTAAAATAATGATGTCATCGCTGCATCATTATTATTTCATAAATAATTTAATTTATATAATGTCTAAAAATTATAAAAAAATACTATGATTTAGGAAATCGTTTTATATTTCCAATGACGATTTATAATAAAAAATCTGACTTGTATAACCCCATTTAAAAATTGTTTTAGTAAAACATATCATGTTTCTGTCATTTTTACTTTTACATTAAATAAAAATTTATTTATGTCATTTCCCAACCAAAGTGTCTCCATGGGGTCCCCAAATTGACCCATGGCTTGTCTTGGTCGGCCATGACACAACCAATAAGGGTGGGACATGTTTCTAGGTCATTTCATATTATTAAAGCTTTATTTATACCTTAAACTACACTAATTACCACTAATCGCGATTAAGAACTTAATAAGTTACTATTCACCAAAAAATTATTATAATCTCATTGAACCACATTTTACTTCTTAATGACAATCATGTATGTCGGATTTTTGAAATTAAAAACACAATGATGGCAAAATTTCATTTAAACAGAAAATCAGTCTTTATAAGTACCACTTAGTGGTTTCACTATTCATCAAAAATTGATGTTTTTCAGAAAATTACCAAAAATTCACCCTAAGCTATATTTGATATTACGAATTAAAAAATGAAGTCTATTTTACAAAATTCAAAACATATAAGTCACATTAATTAATTTAATAATTAATTCCCACTGTCAGAGAAAATAGCGTGTTTTTATGAAACAATAAGTATCAAAAGATTGACACTAGTTTAAGTCCGATTTCAAAGTGAAATTAATTCCAATGACCACTATTGGATTTAATGGTAAAAATATTTTCTAATTTCACTTTAAAACCAATTCAAAATATAATCTAATCATATAAATAAATTATATTAAAAAGAGGTTTTGAATTAAAATACAACATTTTACACTATTCATTAAAAAAATGAACTTTATCAGAAAGGTACCAAAAATTTACACAAAGTACATTTTGATGTCCCGATTCTAAAGAAGAGTTAATTTGGTCCAATAGAATTTATAAGATCGATCAAAACTATATTTAATGATGGTTCTCCGTCAAAAGGTGATAAGTGGACCTTTCGTGAAAATTAGGGTAAAAATTGAACTCTTTCCGTATTTTAAGCCTTTATCTTTTATTGGGTAAATGTAAAAACATTTAAAAACATATATAATCATATTTTAGTTATTTCTATCCATTCCCGCCAGTACAACGGCTACTCGTTAACTAACATTTAAAATAGTATTATTTTATTACTTGTGTGCAACGTAAGTTTTCAAAGAAACTCATCGTTGCGTACCGAGTACGCTATCGAACGTAGAAACCCCTTTTAATTAAAATTAATATTTAATTCGTAAATATTAATAAATATGAAAATTATTTGTTCTTTAATTACCTGGGATGTTACATCCTTCCCCCCTTTTGGGAATTGCGTCCTCGCAATTTTATTCACTTATCAAAATAAGTGGGGGTATTTATCCCTCATAGCATTTTTAGATTCCCACTTTGCCTCTTCAATCACATGGTTTTTCCACAAAACCATTACCTGATGAATCACCTTATTCCGTAACACCTGCTCCCTGTGGTCAAGAATCTGGACTGGTTGTTTTTCATAAGATAGGTTCTCTTCCAGCTGAACTACCTCTAGACTCAAAACATGAGATGGAACTGGCATATACTTCCTCAACATTGAAACATGAAAAACATTGTGTACCTGCGATAAACTCGGAGGTAAAGCCACCAGGTATGCAACTGATCCAACTCTCTCCAGAATTTCATATGGTCCAATAAACCTTGGACTCAGCTTTCCTTTATTACCAAATCTCATCACACTTTTCCAAGGAGAAACCTTGAGAAAAACATGATCACCTACCTCGAAAGATAGATCCTTCCTCCGGTTATCCACATAACTCTTCTGCCTCCTCTGAGCTGTTCTCATGTGCTTCTGAATCAACTGAACTTTTTCTGCCATCTCTTCTACCAATTCTGGTCCCATCAGCTTCCTTTCACCCACTTCATTCCATAATGCTGGAGTTCGACACTGCTTCCCATATAATGCCTCAAATGGTGCCATCTGTATACTGGAATGAAAACTATTATTATATGAAAATTCAACCAAAGAATGATGTTGGTCCCAACTTCCATGATAATCCATAGAACAAGCTCGTAGCATATCCTCCAAGGTCTGAATTGTTCGTTCTGACTGCCCATCTGATTGAGGATGAAAAGCCGTACTAAAATTTAATTTAGTACCCAATGACTTCTGAAGGCCTTTCCAAAAGTTAGATGTGAACCTGGGATCACGATCAGATATAATGGAGAGAGGAACTCCATGTAACCTGACTATCACTTTAAGATACAAACGGGAAAGTTGATCTAGAGAGAAAGTATCTCGTATAGAAAGGAAATGAGCATATTTGGTCAAGCGATCAACAATAACCCAGATTGAATTATTACCTCGAGATGTCTTCGGTAATCCAACAACAAATTCCATGGATATATTCTCTCATTTCCACTCTGGCACTAGTAAAGGCTGAAGCATCTCTTTCGGTAACTACTGTTCTGCTTTAACCTGTTGACATGTCAAACACTTCAAAGTAAAAACAGCAATGTCTCTTTTCATTCCATCCCACCAGTAATACTCCCGCAGATCTCTATACATCTTAGTACTGCCTGGATGAACTGAAAACGGGGAACTATGAGCCTCACATAACAACTCATTCTTCAGCTGTGAATCACAAGGCACACATAACCTCTTCCCAAACCTCAAAACACAAAAACAAACTTATCCAAGAACTCATGGAAAACATTATTCATAAGGTCCATGAATACAGTAGGTGCATTGGTTTACCCAAAAGGCATAACTACAAATTCATAATGGCCATATCTAGTACGGAACGTAGTCTTCGGAACGTCTGCTTCTTTTACTTTCAACTGATGGTACCCCGACCTCAAGTCAATATTCGAAAAATACTGAGCTCCCTGGAGCTGATACCACTTCATTCGATGGCCCAACATCTGCTGAAGTTGTTGCAAAGGATTTCACCACCCCTTTCTGCTTGTAGTCTGGCTGCATTCCCCCTGTTGAGTTCTTCGTTGGACACTCGTTTGCATAATGACCCATTTCATTACACTTAAAACATCTTACCGTTGGCTTTTCATTTCCTGCTTGATCATCTTCCTTACAGTTACGAGCAATATGACCAGACTTACCACACCGAAAGCACTTACCAGACTTGGGTAAACATTCTCCAGGATGCATTTTACCACACTTCTCACAGGATGGATATTTGGTTTTCTTAACTCCTTGCTTCTATGATGAATTCTTCCCCTTTGCCTGCCAACTAGACCTCTTATTCTGTTGTTTGTCATAGAACACCTGATCATCGGCAAACTCCATTTCCACCTTCTCCGCACATCGAACAAGTTTCTCATAACTTTTGAACTCACGAGAAGATAAAGCCCTTCGATACTTTGGCTTTAACCCTGAGTAAAAACGGTTTATTTTACTATCAATATCTCATATGAAGTTTGGAGCATACCTTGCCAATCGAGTGAACTTTTCTTCATAAGAAGCCATTGAATCATCCTCCTGCCTCAATTCTAGGAACTGTTTTTCCATCCTAAGATGAACCACCTTAGGAAAATATTTCTCAAGAAACATACCTTTGAATTCGTCCCAGTGAATATCCTCAATCTCATCACTATCCCTTATATTTTTCACCATCGACCACCACTGATCAGCTTCACCTTCAAAATGGTAAACAACAAGTCTAACCTTTTGATGTTCTGAACACCGCATGACATCAAAAATCTTCTCCAGTGCTTTAATCCACCCTTCAGCTTGCACAGGGTCAGATGATCCTCTGAATGATGGGGGATGTTGCCTCATAAAATGTTCCACAACTGACATGTTCCTCTGCGGTTGATCTGGCTGATCTCGTGCATGGATACCACCACAATTTATAGCCTGAGTCAACTGTGCCATCACTGCAACAAACTGTTCAGTTTTGATTCCGACCATCTCAGGTTGCTGATTTGGAAGGTTATCTTCCTCCTGATGTCGTCCCAACATAGCTGCTTTGTTTCCTCTGCGGAAAACCATTCTGAACATAGAAATATCTTAGGCGAAGCAACATGGTAATCCGTAAATGCTATATCATTTCAATCATATTATAATTTAACACTTTTCTAACTCCTAAAGTTGTCTAAACCGACCTATGATACCAACTATAAGGCCCCGACCTTAAACCTTACTTAATATTGAATTAAATGATTAATTCACGTTGAGGATCTTTTCAGGTTTAGAGTTTTAGAGAATTAGAACATAACTATTACATCTCAAAAGATTACAAAGTAGCCACTTATACTAAGTTTCCATAATAAAAAAAACTCTTGAAATAAACATGTCTAGTTCCATGTTTTATATAGCATGACATTCCCTTGATCCCATCCTTGACCTTATTCCACTTTAAGTCCTGTGAAAAACATTTCAAAAAAACATGGGGTGAGCATAGAAAGCTCAGTAAGGGATACACAAAGAATGAAAACTGTTAGTTTTTCAAAATCAAGTAAACCATGTATACTCTATCAAAGTAATACCTTCACCTTCATGAAGTAGTAAAAACTCTTCACTGAATAAAGTATCATTACTTACCTTTTTGTAACCAAAGTATTACCATAAAACCCATATAAAGAACAGATAACATATATAAAGGTAACTTGGGACATAAACATACTTAAGTGGAATAACCATACGGTCAATTTCCACACATATCACTTAATGGAATAGCCATACGGCCAATTTCCATACATACTTAATGGAATAGCCATACGGCCGACTTCCATACCCAATGAATTGGAGGTTATAACGTAACCTCCCATCCTGGTATTCACGGCACCACCCGTCATATGGTTTATAACGTAACCACCCGTTAAAATGTCCAAGTACCAATATAAAATCATAAAACATAAAACCAATATAAAGGAAAGATAACATTTCCACATTTCAATCACAATATATCATAAATATATTGACATAATAGAATCCTTTAACAAAACCATTTTCAATACCAAAATACATAAAAGAGTATATGGTATTTATTTTATTTTAAAAACATTGCGGCTTGTTGAGGAAGCCAAAGACCAAATAATACTCACGGCGGCGAAAAAAGTCGTTGTCACCGCGTACGTTAAAAAAAACATTCCTTTTTGTCATTTAATAAAACGCTTCGTAGAAAAATATTCCTTTTGTATAAAAGTAAAAGTCAAGGGGGTTTATAAACCATATAAAAGAAAGTTGTGTATAAAACGAAATATGCCTCAATGAAAGGAGATTGAGACGAAGTCCCTTACCTCGGGTCTGACTTGACTCGATCGTTCTTTAACGTCCTGAATAATAAACTTGAGTTAATTTATACTTGATTAAGAACCTTTTTAAAGTTCATTATTCCTTTTATATCACTTATTGCCATGTTATAAACATTATGTAACCATTTAAGTTAATAATGCTTGTTTTGTCAATATTTGGTTCTTAAGTCGAAAGTGGACTTCTTACAATTACATGTTGTTCGTGTGGTCAAAGGTTCTTTATATCCAGAATGAAATTCCTGATTTGGATATCATATATATCATATATATCCAGCATATACATGTATTTATAATATTACATAATCATTTAGAAGTAAGAAATGAAATGCACCGTTCATGGAGATGGTAAGCCGTGCGTACGCATGAACGCTACTTTCATTTCTTTGTCATATTAATGGAATTAAAACTAAATGAGAGGTATGTATATTTTAATTCCAGAATTATATTCATCATTTAGATATATCATTAATTATATATATCCATTATATACATGTACTTTTAATAGTACATTACATTTGGGTATAAGAAATGAAATGCACCGTTCATGGAGACGGTAAGCCGTACGTACGCATGAACGGTACTTTCATTTCTATATCATACATTAATGGAAAGAAATAATAATGATATATAGGTATATTATAATTCCAGTTTAACATATATAATAACTTTAAATCCATCCTTTACACGTCCCACATATGGCATTAACGAATCACATCACTTTGAGGGGGCGGTAGTCCGCACTTCCTTAAATGAAGATATCGTGTTTACCCATAATGGAAACCATAAAGGTATGCCCAAAATGAAAAATACAGAAGCTTATAGAAAAAATAAATATATTATATATCATATATAAAAATAGTGACATCATAATGGCCACCTTTGAAGGTGTTAAATGAGTATTGAACAATCATCGTTTCGGTAGGAAGAATTTCGCCATCCACGGAAACCGTATGTTCTTTAACCATTTGATGTAGTTGTGTGAGAGTGTAGCTCGAATAAATCTAATAACAACATCCTAGTATATTTAAGATACTGGTGTTGTTACAAAAGAAGTAAATAAAAAGAGTTTAGAGGGTTGGAGAAGCAAAATAAAACAAATGAACAAGAGAGAATGAATTACCTTTAAAAGTGTAACTCCTTTTGATTTGAGCCTAAAGGCTTCCTGTGAAAGGATTCTGCCCAAAGGGAATCCTCTAGGATGAGGAGAGGGATTTGGAGAGAATAAATGGGCAGGGGTTGGCCGAGCCAAAGGCTTGAGGAGTGTGTGAAATGAGGTAGAGGTGGGGGCCTTTTATAAGAGGAGAGGAGGGGCACTTTTGGAAAGTAAAGAAATATTACTTTATTTGAAAATGTGTTTCGGTTTTAAAAGGTCCCACATTGAAATAATTCGTGGATAAGGTGATAAGGGTTCTAAATCCACCCATCCAATAAGTTTTGGACATGTGTAGTTCATAGATTTTACATTATCTTCCCATTTTATTTAAATCGTCAAATAATGATGTCATCGCTGCATCATTATTATTTCATAAATAATTTAATTTATATAATGTCTAAAAATTATAAAAAAAATACTATGATGTAGGAAATAGTTTTAGATTTCCAATGACTATTTATAATAAAAAATTTTACTTGTATAACCCCATTTAAAAATTGTTTTAGTAAAACATATCATGTTTGTGTCATTTTTACTTTTACATTAAATAAAAACTTATTTATGTCATTTCCCAACCAAAGTGTCTCCATGGGGTCCCCAAATTGACCCATGGCTTGTCTTGGTCGGCCATGACACAAAAAATAAGGTTGGGACATGTGTCTAGGTCATTTCATATTATTAAAGCATTATTTATACCTTAAACTACACTAATTACCACTAATCGCGATTAAGAACTTAATAAGTTACTATTCACCAAAAAATTATTATAATCTCATTGAACCACATTTTACTTCTTAATGAAAACCATGTATGTCGGATTTTTGAAATTAAAAACACAATGATGGCAAAATTTCATTTAAACGGAAAATCAGTCTTTATAAGTACCACTTAGTGGTTTCACTATTCATCAAAAATTGATGTTTTTTAGAAAATTACCAAAAATTCACCCTAAGATATATTTGATATTAAGAATTCAAAAATTAAGTGTATTTTACAAAATTCAAAACATATAAGTCACATTAATTAATTTAATAATTAATTCCCGCTGTCAGAAAAAATAGCGTGTTTTTATGAAACAATAAGTATCAAAAGATTGACACTAGTTTATGTCCGATTTCAAAGTGAAATTAATTCCAACGACCACTATTGGATTTAATGGTAAAAATATTTTCTAATTTCACTTTAAAACCAATCCAAAATATAATCTAATCATATAAATAAATTATATTAAAAAGAGGTTTTGAATTAAAATACAACATTTTACACTATTCATTAAAAAAATGAACTTTATCAGAAAGGTACCAAAAATTTACAGAAAGTAAATTTTGATGTCCCGATTCTAAAGAAGAGTTATATTTGGTCCAATAGAATTAATAAGATCGATCAAAACTATATTTAATGACGGTTCTCCATCAAAAGGTGATAATTGGACCTTTCGTGAAAATTAGGGTAAAAATTGAACTCTTTCCGTATTTTAAGCCTTTATCTTTTATTGGGTAAATGTAAAAACATTTAAAAACATATATAATCATATTTTAGTTATTTCTATCAAATCCCGCCAGTACAACGGCTACTCGTTAACTAACATTTAATATAGTATTATTTTATTACTTGTGTGCAACGTAAGTTTTCAAAGAAACTCATCGTCGCGTACCGAGTACACTATCGAACGTAGAAACCCCTTTTAATTAAAATTAATATTTAATTCGTAAATATTAATAAATATGAAAATTATTTGTTCTTTAATTACCTGGGATGTTACATCCTTCCCCCCTTTTGGGAATTGCGTCCTCACAATTTTATTCACTTATCAAAATAAGTGGGGGTATTTATCCCTCATAGCATTTTCAGATTCCCACGTTGCCTCTTCAATCACATGGTTTTTCAACAAAACCATTACCTGATGAATCACCTTATTCCGTAACACCTGCTCCCTGTGGTCAAGAATCTGGACTGGTTGTTCTTCATAAGATAGGTTCTCTTCAAGCTGAACTAACTCTGGACTCAAAACATGAGATGGATCTGGCATATACTTCCTCAACATTGAAACATGAAAAACATTGTGTACCTGAGATAAACTCGGAGGTAAAGACACCCGGTAAGCAACTGATCCAACTCTCTCCAGAATTTCATATGGTCCAATAAACCTTGGACTCAGCTTTCCTTTCTTACCAAATCTCATCACACTTTTCCAAGGAGAAACCTTGAGAAAAACATGATCACCTACCTCGAAAGATAGATCCTTCCTCCGGTTATCCGCATAACTCTTCTGCCTGCTCTGAGCTGTTCTCATGTGCTTCTGAATCAACTGAACTTTTTCTGCCATCTCTTCTACCAATTCTGGTCCCATCAGCTTCCTTTCACCCACTTCATTCCATAATGCTGGAGTTCGACACTGCTTCCCATATAATGCCTCAAATGGTGCCATCTGTATACTGGAATGAAAACAATTATTATATGAAAATTCAACCAAAGAAAGATGTTGGTCCCAACTTCCCTGATAATCCATAGAACAGGCTCGTAGCATATCCTCCAATGTCTAAATTGTTCGTTCTGACTGCCAATCTGATTGAGGATGAAAAGCTGTACTAAAATTTAATTCAGTACCCAATGACTTCTGAAGGCCTTTCCAAAAGTTAGATGTGAATCTGGGATCACGATCAGATATAATGGAGAGAGGAACTCCATGTAACCTAACTATCTCTTTAAGATACAAACGGGAAAGTTGATCTAGAGAGAAAGTATCTCGTATAGAAAGGAAATGAGCATATTTGGTCAAACGATCAACAATAACCCAGATTGCATTATTACCTCGAGATGTCTTCGGTAATCCAACAACATAGTCCATGGATATATTGTCCCATTTCCACTCTGGCACTAGTAAAGGCTGAAGCATCTCTTTCGGTAACTGTCGTTCTGCTTTAACCTGTTGACATGTCAAACAATTCACAGTAAAATCCGCAATGTCTCTTTTCATTCCATCCCACCAGTAATACTCCCGCAGATCTCTATACATCTTCGTACTTCCCGGATGAACTGAAAACGGGGAACTATGAGCCTCACATAACAACTCATTCTTCAACTATGAATCACAAGGCACACATAACCTCTTCCCAAACCTCAAAACACAAACACAAACTTATCCATGAACTCATGGAAAATTTTATTCACAAGGTCCATGAATACAGCAGGTGCATTGGTTTACCCAAAAGGCATAACTACAAATTCATAATGGCCATATCTAGTACGGAACGTAGTCTTCAAAACGTCTGCTTCTTTTACTTTCAACTGATGGTACCCCGACCTCAAGTCAATCTTCGAAAAATACTGAGCTCCCTGGAGCTGATACCACTTCATTCGATGGCCCAACATCTGCTGAAGTTGTTGAAAAGGATTTCACCACCCCTTTCTGCTTGTAGTCTGGCTTCATTCCCCCAGTTGAGTTCTTCGTTGGACACTCGTTTGCATAATGACCCATTTCATTACACTTAAAACATCTTACCGTTGGCTTTTCATTTCCTGCTTGATCATCTTCCTTACAGTTACGAGCAATATGACCAGACATACCACACCGAAAGCACTTACCAGACTTGGATAAACATTCTCCAGGATGCATTTTACCACACTTCTCACAAGATGGATATTTGGTTTTCTTAACTCCTTGCTTCTTTGATGAATTCTTCCCCTTTGCCTGCCAACTAGACCTCTTATTCTGTTTTTTGTCATAGAACACCTGATCATCGGCAAACTCCATTTCCACCTTCTCCGCACATCGAACAAGTTTCTCATAACTTTTGAACTCATGAGAAGATAAAGCCCTTCAATACTTTGGCTTTAACCCTGAGTAAAAACGGTTTATTTTACTATCAATATCTCATATGAAGTTTGGAGCATACCTTGCCAATCGAGTGAACTTTTCTTCATAAGCTGCCACTGAATCATCCTCCTGCCTCAATTTTAGGAACTGTTTATCCATCCTAAGATGAACCACCTTAGGAAAATATTTCTCAAGAAACATACCTTTGAATTCGTCCCAGTGAAGATCCTCAATCTCATCACTATCCCTTATATTTTTCACCATCGACCACCACTGATCAGCTTCACCTTCAAAACGGTAAACAGCAAGACTAACCTTTTGATGTTCTGAACACCGCATGACATCAAAAATCTTCTCCAGTGCTTTAATCCACCCTTCAGCTTGCACAGGGTCAGATGATCCTCTGAATGATGGGGGATGTTGCCTCATCAAATGTTCCACCACAGACACGTTCCTCTGCGGTTGATCTGGCTGATCTCGTGCATGGATACCACCACAATTTATAGCCTGAGTCAACTGTTCCATCACTGCAACAAACTGTTCAGTTTCGATTCCGACCATCTCAGGTTGCTGATTTGGAAGGTTATCTTCCTCCAGATGTCGTCCCAACATAGCTGCTTTGTTTCCTCTGCGGAAAACCATTCTGAACATAGAAATATCTTAGGCGAAGCAACATGGTAATCCTTAAATGCTATATCATTTCAATCATATTATAATTTAACACTTTTCTAACTCCTAAAGATGTCTAAACCGACCTCTGATACCAACTATAAGGCCCCGACCTTAAACCTTACTTAATATTGAATGAAATGAATAATTCACGTTGAGGAACTTTTCAGGTTTAGAGTTTTAGAGAATTAGAACATAACTATTACATCTCAAAATATTACAAAGTAGTCACTTATACTAAGTTTCCATAATAAAAAAAACTCTTGAAAGAAACATGTCTAGTTCCATGTTTTATATAGCATGACATTCCCTTGACCCCATCCTTGACCTTATTCCACTTTAAGTCCTGTGAAAAACATTTCAAAAAAACTTGGGGTGAGCATAAGAAGCTCAGTAAGGGATACACAAAGAATGAAAACTGTTAGTTTTTCAAAATCAAGTAAACCATGTATACTCTATCAAAGTAATACCTTCACCTTCATGAAGTAGTAAAAACTCTTCACTGAATAAAGTATCATTACATACCTTTTTGTACCCAAAGTATTACCATAAAACCCATATAAAGAACAGATAACATATATAAAGGTAACTTGGGACATAAACATACTTCAGTGGAATAACCATACGGTCGATTTGCACACATATCACTTAATGGAATAGCCATACGGCCAATTTCCATACATACTTAATGGAATATCCATACGGCCGACTACCATACCCAATGCATTGGAGGTTATAACGTAACCACCCGTCCTGGTATTCACGGAACCACCCGTCATATGGTTTATAACGTAACCACCCGTTAAAATGTCCAAGTACCAATATAAAATCATAAAACATAAAACCAATATAAATGAAAGATAACATTTCCAAATTTCAATCACAATATATCATAAATATATTGACATAATAGAATCCTTTAACAAAACCATTTTCAATACCAAAATACATAAAAGAGTATATGGTATTTATTTTATTTTAAAAACATTGCGGCTTGTTGAGTAAGCCAAAGACCAAATAATACTCGCGGCGGCGAAAAAAGTCATTGTCACCACGTACGTTAAAAAAAACATTCCTTTTTGTCGTTTAATAAAACGCTTCGTAGAAAAATATTCCTTTCGTATAAAAGTAAAAGTCAAGGGGGTTTATACACCGTATAAAAGAAAGTTGTGTATAAAACGAAATATGCCTCAATGAAAGGAGATTGAGATGAAGTCCCTTACCTCGGGTCCGACTTGACTCGATCGTTCTTTAACGTCCTGAATAATAAACTTGAATTAATTTATACTTGATTAAGAACCCTTTTAAAGTTCATTATTCCTTTTATATCACTTATTTCCATGTTATAAACATTAGGTAACCATTTAAGTTAATAATGCTTGTTTTGTCAATATTTGGTTCTTAAGTCGAAAGTGGACTTCTTACAATTACATGTTGTTCGTGTGGTCAAAGGTTCTTTATATCCAGAATGAAATTCTTGATTTGGATATCATATATATCATATATATCCAGCATATACATGTATTTATAATATTACATAATCATTTAGAGGTAAGAAATGAAATGCACCGTTCATGGAGACGGTAAGCCGTACGTACGCATGAACGCTACTTTCATTTCGTTGTCATATTAATGGAATTAAAACTAAATGAGGGGTATGTATATTTTAATTCCAGAATTATATTCATCATTTAGATATATCATTAATTATATATATCCATTATATACATGTACTTTTAATAGTACATTACGTTTGGGGATAAGAAATGAAATGCACCGTTCATGGAGACGGTAAGCCGTACGTACGCATGAACGGCACTTTCATTTCTATCTCATACTTTAATGGAAAGAAATAATAATGATATATGGGTATATTATAATTCCAGTATAACATCATATATAATAACTTTAAATCCATCCTTTACACGTCCCACATATGGCATTAACGAATCACATCACTTTGAGGGGGCGGTAGTCCGCACTTCCTTAAATGAAGATATCGTGTTTACCCATAATGGAAACCATAAAGGTATGCCCAAAATGAAAAATACAGAAGCTTAAAGAAAAAATAAACATATTATATATCATATATAAAAATAGTGACATCATAATGGCCACCTTTGAAGGTGTTAAATGAGTATTGAACAATCATCGTTTCGGTAGGAAGAATTTCGCCATCCACGGAAACCGTATGTTCTTTAACCATTTGATGTAGTTGTGTGAGAGTGTAGCTCGAATAAATCTAATAACAACATCCTATTATATTTAAGATACTGGTGTTGTTACAAAAGAAGTAAATAACAAGAGTTTAGAGGGTTGGAGAAGCAAAATAAAACAAATGAACAAGAGAGAATGAATTACCGTTAAAAGTGTAACTCCTTTTGATTTGAGCCTAAAGGCTTCCTCTGAAAGGATTCTGCCCACAGGGAATCCACTAGGATGAGGAGAGGGGTTTGGAGAGAATAAATGGGCAGGGGTTGGCCGAGCCAATGGCTTGAGGAGTGTGTGAAATGAGGTAGAGGTGGGGGCCTTTTATAAGAGGAGAGGAGGGGCACTTTTGGAAAGTAAAGAAATATTACTTTATTTGAAAATGTGTTTCGGTTTTAAAAGGTCCCACATTGAAATAATTAGTGGATAAGGTGATAAGGGTTCTAAATCCACCCATCCAATAAGTTTTGGAAATGTGTAGTTCATAGATTTTACATTATCTTCCCATTTTATTTAAATCGTCAAATAATGATGTCATCGCTGCATCATTATTATTTCATAAATAATTTAATTTATATAATGTCTAAAAATTATAAAAAAATACTATGATGTAGGAAATCGTTTTAGATTCCCAATGACTATTTATAATAAAAAATCTGACTTGTATAACCCCATTTAAAAATTGTTTTAGTAAAACATATCATGTTTGTGTCATTTCTACTTTTACATTAAATAAAAATTTATTTATGTCATTTCCCAACCAAAGTGTCTCCATGGGGTCCCCAAATTTACCCATGGCTTTTCTTGGTCGGCCATGACACAACCAATAAGGTTTGGACATGTGTCTAGGTCATTTCATATTATTAAAGCATTATTTATACCTTAAACTACACTAATTACCACTAATCGCGATTAAGAACTTAATAAGTTACTATTCACCAAAAAATTATTATAATCTCATTGAACCACATTTTACTTCTTAATGACAACCATGTATGTTGGATTTTTGAAATTAAAAACACAATGATGCCAAATTTCATTTAAACGGAAAATCAGTCTTTATAAGTACCACTTAGTGGTTTCACTATTCATCAAAAATTGATGTTTTTCAGAAAATTAGCAAAAATTCACCCTAAGCTATATTTGATATTACGAATTCAAAAATTAAGTCTATTTTACAAAATTCAAAACATATAAGTCACATTAATTAATTTAATAATTAATTCCCGCTGTCAGAGAAAATAGCGTGTTTTTATTAAACAATAAGTATCAAAAGATTGACACTAGTTTAAGTTCGATTTCAAAGTGAAATTAATTCCAACGACCACTATTGGATTTAATGGTAAAAATATTTTCTAATTTCACTTTAAAACCAATTCAAAATATAATCTAATCATATAAATAAATTATATTAAAAAGAGGTTTTGAATTAAAATACAACATTTTACACTATTCATTAAAAAAATGAACTTTATCAGAAAGGTTCCAAAAATTTACACAAAGTAAATTTTGATGTCCCGATTCTAAAGAAGAGTTATATTTGGTCCAATAGAATTTATAAGATCGATCAAAACTATATTTAATGACAGTTCTCCATCAAAAGGTGATAAGTGGACCTTTTGTGAAAATTAGGTTAAAAATTGAACTCTTTCCGTATTTTAAGCCTTTATCTTTTATTGGGTAAATGTAAAAACATTTTAAAACATATATAATCATATTTTAGTTATTTCTATCCATTCCCGCCTGTACAACGACTACTCGTTAACTAACATTTAAAATAGTATTATTTTATTACTTGTGTGCAACGTAAGTTTTCAAAGAAACTCATCGTTGCGTACCAAGTACGCTATCGAACGTAGAAACCCCTTTAAATTAAAATTTATATTTAATTCGTAAATATTAATAAATTTGAAAATTATTTGTTATTTATTTACCTGGGATGTTACATCCTTTCCCCTTTTGGGAATTGCATCCTCGCAATTTTATTCACTTATCAAAATAAGTGGGGGTATTTATCCCTCATAGCATTTTCAGATTTCCACGTTGCCTCTTCAATCACATGGTTTTTCCACAAAACCATTACCTGATGAATCACCTTATTCCGTAACACCTGCTTCCTATGGTCAAGAATCTGGACTGGTTGTTCTTCATAAGATAGGTTCTCTTCCAGCTGAACTACCTCTGGACTCAAAACATGAGATGGATCTGGCATATACTTCCTCAACATTGAAACATGAAAAACATTGTGTACCTGAGATAAACTCGGAGGTAAAGCCACCTGGTATGCAACTGATCCAACTCTCTCCAGAATTTCATATGGTCCAATAAACCTTGGACTCAACTTTCCTTTCTTACCAAATCTCATCACACTTTTCCAAGGAGAAACCTTGAGAAAAACATGATCACCTATCTCGAAAGATAGATCCTTCCTCCGGTTATCCGCATAACTCTTCTGCCTGCTCTGAGCTGTTCTCATGTGCTTCTGAATCAACTGAACTTTTTCTGCCATCTCTTCTACCAATTCTGGTCCCATCAGCTTCCTTTCACCCACTTCATTCCATAATGCTGGAGTTCGACACCGCTTCCCATATAATGCCTCAAATGGTGCCATCTGTATACTGGAATGAAAACTATTATTATATGAAAATTCAACCAAAGAAATATGTTGGTCCCAACTTCCCTGATAATCCATAGAACAAGCTCGTAGCATATCCTCCAATGTCTGAATTGTTCGTTCTGAATGCCCATCTGATTGAGGATGAAAAGATGTACTAAAATTTAATTCAGTAACCAATGACTTCTGAAGGCCTTTCCGAAAGTTATATGTGAACCTGGGATCACGATCAGATATAATGGAGAGAGGAACTCCATGTAACCTGACTATCTCTTTAAGATACAAACGGGAAAGTTGATCTAGAGAGAAAGTATCTCGTATAGAAAGGAAATGAGCATATTTGTTCAAGCGATCAACAATAACCCAGATTGCATTATTACCTCGAGATGTCTTCGGTAATCCAACAACAAAATCCATGGATATATTCTCCCATTTCCACTCTGGCACTAGTGAAGGCTGAAGCATCTCTTTCGGTAACTGCCGTTCTGCTTTAACCTATTGACATGTCAAACACTTCACAGTAAAATCCGCAATGTCTCTTTTCATTCCATCCCACCAGTAATACTCTCGCAGATCTCTATACATCTTAGTACTGCCCAGATGAACTGAAAACGCGGAACTATGAGCCTCACATAACAACTCATTTTTCAACTGTGAATCACAAGGCACACATAACCTCTTCCCAAACATCAAAACACAAACACAAACTTATCCAAGAACTCATGGAATATTTTATTCATAAGGTCCATGAATACAGTAGGTGCATTGGATTACCCAAAAGGCATAACTACAAATTCATAATGGCCATATCTAGTACGGAACGTAGTCTTCGGAACATCTGCTTCTTTTACATTCAACTGATGGTACCCCGACCTCAAGTCAATCTTTGAAAAATACTGAGCTCCCTGGAGCTGATACCACTTCATTCGATGGCCCAACATCTGCTGAAGTTGATGCAAAGGATTTCGCCACCCCTTTCTACTGGTAGTCTGGCTGCATTCCCCCAGTTGAGTTCTTCGTTGGACACTCGTTTGCATAATGACCCATTTCATTACACTTAAAACATCTTACCGTTTGCTTTTCATTTCCTGCTTGATCATCTTCCTTACAGTTACGAGCAATATGACCAGACTTACCACACCGAAAGCACTTACCAGACATGGATAAACATTCTCCAGGATGAATTTTACCACACTTCTCACAGGATGGATATTTGGTTTTCTTACCTCCTTGCTTCTTTGATGAATTCTTCCCCTTTGCCTGCCAACTAGACCTCTTATTCTGTTGTTTGTCATAGAACACCTGATCATCGGCAAACTCCATTTCCACCTTCTCCTCACATCGAACAAGTTTCTCATAACTTTTGAACTCACGAGAAGATAAAGCCCTTCGATACTTTGGCTTTAACCCTGAGTAAAAACGGTTTATTTTACTATCAATATCTCATATGAAGTTTGGCGCATACCTTGCCAATCGAGTGAACTTTTCTTCATAAGCAGCCACTAAATCATCCTCCTGCCTCAATTCTAGGAATTGTTTTTCCATCCTAAGACGAACCACCTTAGGAAAATATTTCTCAAGAAACATACCTTTGAATTCGTCCCAGTGAAGATCCTTAATCTCATCACTATCCCTTATATTTTTCACCATCGACCACCACTGATCAGCTTCACCTTCAAAACGGTAAACAGCAAGACTAACCTTTTGATGTTCTGAACACCGCATGACATCAAAAATCTTCTCCAGTGCTTTAATCCACCCTTCAGCTTGCACAGGGTCAGATGATCCTCTGAATGATGGGTGATGTTGCCTCATCAAATGTTCCACCACTGACATGTTCCTCTGCGGTTGATCTGGCTGATCTCGTGCATGGATACCACCACAATTTATAGCCTGAGTCAACTGTGGCATCACTGCAACAAACTGTTCAGTTTCGATTCCGACCATCTCAGGTTGCAGATTTGGAAGGTTATCTTCCTCCTGATGTCATCCCAACATAGCTTCTTTGTTTCCTCTGCGGAAAACCATTCTGAACATAGAAATATCTTAGGCGAAGCAACATGGTAATCCGTAAATGCTATATCATTTCAATCATATTATAATTTAACACTTTTCTAACTCCTAAAGTTGTCTAAACCGACCTCTGATACCAACTATAAGGCCCCGACCTTAAACCTTACATAATATTGAATTAAATGAATAATTCACGTTGAGGATCTTTTCAGGTTTAGAGTTTTAGAGAATTAGAACATAACTATTACATCTCAAAAGATTACAAAGTAGTCACTTATACTAAGTTTCCATAATAAAAAAAACTCTTGAAAGAAACATGTCTAGTTCCATGTTTTATATAGCATGACATTCCCTTGATCCCATCCTTGACCTTATTCCACTTTAAGTCCTGTGAAAAAAATTTCAAAAAAACATGGGGTGAGCATAAAAAGCTCAGTAAGGGATACACAAAGAATGAAAACTGTTAGTTTTTCAAAATCATGTAAACCATGTATACTCTATCAAAGTAATACCTTCACCTTCATGAAGTAGTAAAAACTCTTCACTGAATAAAGTATCATTACTTACCTTTTTGTAACCAAAGTATTTCCATAAAACCCATATAAAGAACAGATAACATATATAAAGGTTACATGGGACATAAACATACTTAAGTGGAATAACCATACGGTCGATTTCCACACATATCACTTAATGGAATAGCCATACGGCCAATTTCCATACATACTTAATGGAATAGCCATACGGCCGACTTCCATACCCAATGCATTGGAGGTTATAACGTAACCACCCGTCCTGGTATTCACGACACCACCCGTCATATGGTTTATAATGTAACCACCCGTTAAAATGTCCAAGTACTAATATAAAATCATAAAACATAAAACCAATATAAAGGAAAGATAACATTTCCACATTTCAATCACAATATATCATCAATATATTGACATAATACAATCCTTAAACAAAACCATTTTCAATACCAAAATACATAAAAGAGTATATGGTATTTATTTTATTTTAAAAACATTGCGGCTTGTTGAGGAAGCCAAAGTCCAAATAATACTCGCGGCGGCGAAAAAAGTCGTTGTCACCGCGTACGTTAAAAAAACATTCCTTTTTGTCGTTTAATAAAACGCTTCGTAGAAAAAGATTCCTTTTGTATAAAAGTAAAATTCAAGGGGGTTTATACACCGTATAAAAGAAAGTTGTGTATAAAATGAAATTTGCCTCAATGAAAGGAGATTGAGATGAAGTCCCTTACCTCGGGTCCGACTTGACTCGATCGTTCTTTAACGTCCTGAATAATAAACTTGAGTTAATTTATACTTGATTAAGAACCTTTTTAAAGTTCATTATTCCTTTTATATCACTTATTGCCATGTTATAAACATTATGTAACCATTTATGTTAATAATGCTTGTTTTGTCAATATTTGGTTCTTAAGTCGAAAGTGGGCTTCTTACAATTACATGTTGTTCGTGTGGTAAAGGTTCTTTATATCCAGAATAAAATTCCTGATTTGGATATCATATATATCATATATATCCAGCATATACATGTATTTATAATATTACATAATCATTTAGAGGTAAGAAATGAAATGCACCGTTCATGGAGACGGTAAGCCGTACGTACGCATGAACGCTACTTTCATTTCTTTGTCATATTAATGGAATTAAAACTAAATGAGAGGTATGTATATTTTAATTCCAGAATTATATTCATCATTTAGATATATCATTAATTATATATATCCATTATATACATGTACTTTTAATAGTACATTACACTTGGGGATAAGAAATGAAATGCACCGTTCATGGAGACGGTAAGCCGTACGTACGCATGAACGGTACTTTCATTTCTATCTCATACTTTAATGGAAAGAAATAATAATGATATATAGGTATATTATAATTCCAGTATAACATCATATATAATAACTTTAAATCCATCCTTTACACGTCCCACATATGGCATTAACGAATCACATCACTTTGAGGAGGGCGGTAGTCCGCACTTCCTTAAATGAAGATATCGTGTTTACCCATAATGGAAACCATAAAGGTATGCCCAAAATGAAAAATACAGAAGCTTAAAGAAAAAATAAACATATTATATATCATATTTAAAAATAGTGACATCATAATGGCCACCTTTGAAGGTGTTAAATGAGTATTGAACAATCATCGTTTCGGGAGGCAGAATTTCGCCATCCACGGAAACCGTATGTTCTTTAACCATTTGATGTAGTTGTGTGAGAGTGTAGCTCGAATAAATCTAATAACAACATCCTAGTATATTTAAGATACTGGTGTTGTTACAAAAGAAGTAAATAAAAAGAGTTTAGAGGGTTGGAGAAGCAAAATAAAACAAATGAACAAGAGAGAATGAATTACCTTTAAAAGTGTAACTCCATTTGATTTGAGCCTAAAGGCTACCTTTGAAAGGATTCTGCCCAAAGGGAATCCTATAGGATGAGGATAGGGATTTGGAGAGAATAAATGGGCAGGGGTTGGCCGAGCCAAAGGCTTGAGGAGTGTGTGAAATGAGGTAGAGGTGGGGGCCTTTTATAAGAGGAGAGGAGGGGCACTTTTGGAAAGTAAAGAAATATTACTTTATTTGAAAATGTGTTTCGGTTTTAAAAGGTCCCACATTGAAATAATTCGTGGATAAGTTGATAAGGGTTCTAAATCCACCCATCCAATAAGTGTTGGACATGTGTAGTTCATAGATTTTACATTATCTTCCCATTTTATTTAAATCGTCAAATAATGATGTCATCGCTGCATCATTATTATTACATAAATAATTTAATTTATATAATGTCTAAAAATTATAAAAAAAAATACTATGATGTAGGAAATCGTTTTATATTTCCAATGACTATTTATAATAAAAAATCTGACTTGTATAACCCCATTTAAAAATTGTTTTAGTAAAACATATCATGTTTGTGTCATTTTTACTTTTACATTAAATAAAAATTTATTTATGTCATTTCCCAACCAAAGTGTCTCCATGGGGTCCCCAAATTTACCGATGGCTTGTCTTGGTCGGCCATGACACAACCAATAAGGTTGGGACATGTGTCTAGGTCATTTCATATTATTAATGCATTATTTATACCGTAAACTACACTAATTACCACTAATCGCGATTAAGAACTTAGTAAGTTACTATTCACCAAAAAATTATTGTAATCTCATTGAACCACATTTTACTTCTTAATGACAACCATGTATGTTGGATTTTTGAAATTAAAAACACAATGATGGAAAAATTTCATTTAAACGGAAAATCAGTCTTTATAAGTACCACTTAGTGGTTTCACTATTCATCAAAAATTGATGTTTTTCAGAAAATTACCAAAAATTCACCCTAAGCTATATTTGATATTAAGAATTCAAAAATTAAGTCTATTTTACAAAATTCAAAACATATAAGTCACATTAATTAATTTAATAATTAATTCCCGCTGTCAGAGAAAATAGCGTGTTTTTATGAAACAATAAGTATCAAAAGATTGACACTAGTTTAAGTCCGATTTCAAAGTGAAATTATTTCCAACAACCACTATTGGATTTAATGGTAAAAATATTTTCTAATTTCACTTTAAAACCAATTCAAAATATAATCTAATCATATAAATAAATTATATTAAAAAGAGGTTTTGAATTAAAATACAACATTTTACACTATTCATTAAAAAAATGAACTTTATCAGAAAGGTACCAAAAATTTACACAAAGTAAATTTTGATGTCCCGATTCTAAAGAAGAGTTATATTTGGTCCAATAGAATTTATAAGATCGATCAAAACTATATTTAATGAAGGTTCTCCGTCAAAAGGTGATAAGTGGACCTTTCGTGAAAATTAGGGTAAAAATTGAACTCTTTCCGTATTTTAAGCCTTTATCTTTTATTGGGTAAATGTAAAAACATTTAAAAACATATATAATCATATTTTAGTTATTTCTATCCATTCCCGCCAGTACAACAGCTACTTGTTAACTAACATTTAAAATAATATTATTTTATTACTTGTGTGCAACGTAAGTTTTCAAAGAAACTCATCGTTGCGTACCGAGTACGCTATCGAACGTAGAAACCCCTTTTAATTAAAATTAATATTTAATTCGTAAATATTAATAAATATGAAAATTATTTGTTCTTTAATTACCTGGGATGTTACAGTTAATGCTTGCGTAGTCTCCTCATTAAAAAAGGGGAGGTTTCATCCTCCTCAATTAAGAGGGGGATTTATACCTTGAGGATCTCCCTCATAAATGAGAGGGAGTCAAGGAGTTACCATTCCCCTCCCATTAATGGGAGGCCTCGTGTAGTTTCCACCATAATCAACCTCAAATGGGAGGTTGGATCTCGGTGGGCCCCACCACCAACTCCCATGTGGAGCTTCTTACCACTTTTTCCGCACATCACGTGTTTAAAAAAATAAAATTAATTGATCAATTATTTTATTTTAGAAACCCAAATTAAACCCGAACAACTATCATTCATACCTGATAATCTGCTATCGAGGTGATAGTCTTCTTAGGCGAAAACCCGCACTGCGAGTTCAACGGTGCCCTCCGATTTCAATCCCGAGCACCGGTTCAAAAGATAGAAAAAATCGCTCGTTAGTTCCCTGAACGTACCTGAGCTAAACTTCGGAATTTGATTCCAGGCACATGGGGCCTCAGAATCAAGTGTCGTCAGGAGCCATAGAGTCATAAAATTCCAAAAAAATTAAGATTTTTTTTTGAAATTTCCGGGTCTTTACATTACTCCCACCTCAGGGCTTTACGTCCCCATAAAGCTAGATCATAATCTTGGGAAATCCAATAGGGTACTGAGCACACAATTGAGCCTCCCTTTACCATTTTTTCTCATGGAGGTTCCTGTACTACCAATGAATGCGTGGAAGAGGAATAGCCCATCTATATAGGGCCCGTTCTTGTCGATCCTTGATCTCCACCGGGACCTCTACAAAAGTCACCCCATCACCGAGGATGTGATTCGGGCCGTGCACATATCTCCTCAACTGAGATATGTGGAAGACATTATGCACCCAGTGCAACTATGGTAGAAAGGCCAGGAAGTAAGCCACCTCTCCTACTCTGCTGAGGACCTGGAAAGGTCTGAAGAATCGTGGAGTTAACTTTCCCCCTCGGTCCAAACTCCGTAGACGTCATCGAGGTGAGACCTGTAAGAAGACGTGGTCTCCACCCTCGAACTCCGGTGGTCTCATCTCCTATCTGCATAGGACTTCTGAGAGAAGATACACCTGAGACTATTGATTTGGAGAGAACTTTAAACCATTCTCTAAACGAACAATGGGTGATAATAGCCACATGTAAGAACTCATCTCCACCCTTCTTCATCTACATTCTACCAAAGAGCTGCTGAGATTTCTCCTCTGCCGAAAAGAGAAATCTGGTCTCATCCTCCCTGGATGAACCACGTTTTTTGCATAATATAGTTGATCCTGACATGAATGGTACTCTTTCATGCCATGGACGAGAGATCCAACCATTACTCTCACCTCCAAAGGCCGAGTCACACTATCGGCAGCAGTGTGTGGTCAGTAGGTCTCCTCCATTAGGAATCTCAAACGTGAGGGTAAAGTTAACAGTTTTAACCGGAATCTCTCGGTATCGACCATACGAAATGGTAGGAAAGAAAACATCACAAAGATATGTGTCTTTTATTATTGCATCTCAAGTACAAAGACACACAACAACCACAAACTACAACAACATGGAACTAGAAGCCCAAGAACAAAAGGCCTAATTGCCTGGATCTAGTCTCGCTCCTGTCCACCAGCTTACAGAGCTCCATAGTTGTATGTTTCATCTACCTGAAGCTGTGCTCACCCATGTCCACCTGTTCCCTGCGGTCGGGGTGGACCACCTGATGGTGGTGGTGGTAGGGCCTAGAAATATCGTCCACCACCCGCTGCTCGTCCAGCTCCTCTGCCCCATCTGCCTACTCCTAGTGGACCGCCACGATCGAACCCTTGCCTGGGAGGAACCTCTATTGTCCTCTTCTCATTTGCAGGGCGGGTCGGGCAGTCTCGAGCCATGTGACGCAGCCCGCCGCAGGCATAGCACTGCCTGCTCTTTGTAAGGCTAGCTCTGTGCCATGTGCCCCACACAGCTGAACTCATGTCCTGAGGTTTACCACCAGACGGCCTGGTCTGCTTTGACCCCTACATCGTCTGTCGACTGCCAACTGCAGAAGACTCCGCTCCGTGCCATCCTGTGCTAGGTCTCACTGCTGATGGTTGTTCGGCGAGAAAGCTCTCCACTAATAGGGCTCTCTCCATTTCCTCTGCCTGCATCGGGATGCTGAGTGGAATCGTCGAAGATCTGATCTAATGCCTCAGTCCCTACTTAATGGTCGGGGCCCAGAATAATGGGTCCCGTACCATGAGAGCACATGGGAGCGGGAGCGGGAGGCTTAGATGCGTTCTCATTACCCTGATTTGTTCCCCTAGTTTATGTTGTATTTTTACGGGGACGTAAATCCCTGAGGTGGGAGTAATGTAAAGACCTAGAAAATTCAAAAAAAAATTAAAATACGTTGGATCTTTATGAGTCTGTGGCTTCTGATGGTGCTTGATTCTGAGGCTCAGTGTGCCCGGAATCAATTTTCAAAGTTTAGCTCAGGTACGTTCAGTGAACGAATGAGCAGTTTTTTCTAACTTTTGGACCGATATTCAGAACTAAAATCCAAGGGCACCGATGAACTCGCTGGACCGGTAATTGGTTAAAGGGATACTTACCTTAGTTACATTCAAAAAAGAAGAGAAGATAATTTTTGGGGTTTTGATTATGAAATAAATAAAATTTTCTGAAACAATTTTTTATTTTACTAAGGAGGTTAGAGAAGTTGGGCCCACACGATCCCCACCTTTTATTTCCCCTCTAATATCTTAATATCCCCTCATTATTTTGGAAATCCTTCATTAAATTCCAATCCCTCCATTAAATTATGTCAACCCATAATTTAATGAGGAACCTTCCTCTTTACTTCTTTCTATTTATTCTCCAACACATTTAATTATAGAGAACCTTCTCTCTACCTTCTTTAATTAAATGTCAACACATTTTAATTAGTGTGGTGAATTAATTATGGGATATTTTCTTTGCATGCATGATAAAATAATAGGGGTGGGGGAAACCTATTATTTAATTAAGGAGGAGAGATTTGTTGGGTGACGAAGAATGCCGACCTCTGACGAAGAATGACGAAGAACGCCGGTTCCACGGATATCGACGACGTGCCACCCTTCTCTTCTCCATGACAAGAGATGAGGCGCCACTTCCTCCTCGGCGCGCCCCGACGACGGCTACGATCCTCTTCTCCACGGCGCCGCATACCGTGACGCCGAAGATCGTCTTCCTTGTTGAGGTAGGGCGAATTTGTGTATATTTATGTATGTGAATTATAACCTCGGCCTGACATATATTTGTTGGGAGTTGTTTTGAACCACTAACGCGGTGGGTGCGGACCAACGAACAAGTCCAAACCAAACGCTATTTTGTTCTTGATGCGCACAATGTCTGGAAACATTGAAGCGGGACCAAAATGGCGATTGGAGGCCTTTGCAGTGACGTGCAGGTCTCGAGGTGAATGCAGGCGCAGACAGAAGAAGAATAGGACCACCGGAAGGACTCAGGTGGCCCGCAGAAACCGCCGGAGGCACGGCGGCGCCGGAGGTCGGAAGTGGCGGCGCCCCGACGCACCCGCCGGGAGGAGCCCGTCGCGGCTAGAGTCGCGATGGCGAGGAATAAGATCACGCGGCCGTGCGGGATCCGGGGGAGACGCGGTTTTGGTCGTCGCGTCTACGGAACAAAGGGGGGACTGCGTTCCCCCTGCTCGTCCCACTGGCTGAGCCAGTGCACCCCCCGGCCGGGCCAGGGCGGGTCGCGCGGGCCGGGTCGGGCCGGGCTGCGTCCGGCCAGTTCGGGCTGTGACCTCCAGTGCTAGAATCGGATCTGGGTCAGGTCGAACCGGTTCGGGCCGACCCAGGGGGGTGGGCCTGGTCGGGCCAGGCTGAAACCCCTCACATCCGACCATTTTCGGTCTCTTGCCCATAAATTGATCTACGGTCCTCCGATCGACACATCGTCAGTTGATTAAGAATCCTTGGCTCAAGACGGTCATTACAGTATATTACCCACGTGGTTTCGGCAAAGTTTTTGTTCGGGAGGGTTGGTTCGAACTAGAAACCAAACAGGCCCTTGGAGCGGAAATACTTATAACTCAAGGACCGGACTTCCGATTGAAGTGTTGTCAATTGAGTTGGGATCGTTTTGTTGAGATGTTCCTTTTGGCTTACTTCACTTCAGCATTGGATGCAGCTGTAGTAAGGTCGGGTTAGTTTTAGCATAATAACCAATCAGACCCCTGGGACGGAAAAATCAATATCTCTCAGACCGGGCGTCCGATTGATGCACCGTCTGTCGCGTTGGGTTTATTTTGGTGAGATGGAACTTTGGGATACATCAACTATGGACTTTGTGAAATTTTATGTATCGAATCTCTCTCTTTTTCTCAAGGATCGATCCCTCCCAGAATCGAGCATGCTGTGTGCGGGAACCCTAGAGCTGGCTGCGACTACGACGGTGACGACTGTACATGGATCCTCTATGGGATCAGAAGCATGGATGACAGTACTTGGATCCTCTATCGGTTCGGTAGCGAGGACAACTGGACTTGGATCCTCCGTGGGTTCGGAAGCGAGGAAGACTACACTTGGATCCTTTGTGGGTTTGGCAGTGTGGACGACTATACTTGGATCCTCCATGTGTTCGACAGCGATGACTGCTGTTCTTGTATCCTATGTGGGTCCGACAGTATGACCTCTGTACATGTATCCTGAGTGGGTCTGGCAGAGTAGCTGGTCTTTTATCTTTTTTGGGTCTGAATGCTTAGCTGGTCTTGTATCCTATGTGGGTCCCACAGCTTAGATGGATCAGTGGCTTCATATGATCATCTCTATTACTATAAGAAAGTTGTATACCTGTATGAGCAGAGTCTTGACTTCAATCATTATCATCTATGTGACTGACTTGCTTTCCTGTGTGGACTGAGGTGTGATATCCTTTGTGGACTGAGTTGTGTTATCCTTTGTGGACTGGATGGTGCTTGGGCATGAGAGTTGGAGATGAACTATAACTGATGTCTTAGGTATATGTATGATCATATACCTAAGTAGTGTAGTTGATACGTCGTGATTGTATCTTTCCTTTATGGTTTATCCTTCATGGATTTTTTGATACCTTCGGGGGTCTCATGATCCCTACTGAGTATCGTATACTCACCACTGCTTGGGATATGTCTGCACTACGTTGTGTTTGATGCAGATGACAGACAACACTGATCGAGGTGGAGGCTTGTGGAGCTGGATGGTACCTGGAGGTGGACCACTTGGCGGGGCGTACACTGAGTGGATGACCGGACCCAAGGAGCCAAGGATACTATTTGTACCCACCATTTAGGTGGGATTTCCAAAGGATGACTCGGTGTTGCTATTTTACTTACTGCTGTTGTACATTCCTTTTAGTTGTACTGTAATTTCAGTTGGGTTTGTATACTGGCCCATTTATTTTTTCATCACTTACCTTGTACCCAGTTTTACTTAGTGCTTACTTCTCTTGCGTACCCTATTGTGTTTTTTTACTTTATAAAAGGCAATTCCTTCCCCTTTGTATCGGGATTTACGCCTTTGATGCTAGTCGACAGCCCCTATACTATAGAAGGAGGGCTTGGGGTAGTCATGGAATGGGCCCCGAGGACGGGTCGTGACATGAGTTGATGATAGGTGTGATGTTCTCAGAAACCATGGGTCGTCGATGGTATGAGATGCTGACAGTGAGAAACTCGCACTGATGATGTTCTAATTGGATCATCAAGTAAAGGGAATCGGGGATGACCACGATCAAGTGAGATGATGCTGAATAGAATGAGGATGTCCTTGAGTGAATTAATTTTTGTAAGACATCATATTTTTTTATTCATCTAATATAATGACCAGAAATGGATAGTTGTTGCCAAATCTCATCAATGGAGTTGGGTGCATGGGGTCTTCAAGGTTGGTAGGTGTCTGCTAATATCATGGCCACAACAGCCAGTGCGGGTGTCTTTGGGCCTTTGGAAATATTTAATTTGGGATATTGGGAATAAAATAAAGAGTCTATAGGCCATAATGTGTGGCTCAATGATCCACAATGTTGTTCTTTTGGGTGGACTTTTTCCACTTTTATGGTTTGATAGATCTTTTTGTGCCGCATGATAGCATTTTTTTCTGTTTTTTTTCATTAACAAATTCTAGTGCCATAAATGCACAATACATGGACCATCATGATAAATAGTAAAAAATAAAGAATAAATTAAAAAAAATGAATAATAAAAATTTAGTATAAAAAAACAATAAATATGACAACTTTTTTATTTTTTAGGAAAACTAAATTATCAAAATGGTTTTATCGCTGAATTTAAATATCTCTAGATAATAAAAACTACTATATAATTTATAATTTATTTTAAAATATTATTAATTTCAAAAAATATTAAGTATTTAATATTTTGATAATTGTTAATTTATCTTCATGTGTGAGAATTTTTTTTTAATAACAAAATTTAATTTATATTATAATAATTATTTCTCAATGTATTTTTATTTTCTCGAGTATATGTATTTTCTTACTTTTTTTAAAATATTAATATTTAAATAGTTATATATTATTCAAATTTTTATTCTGGTTTCCAATTATACAATACATTAGTTTATAACAAATATATTTTTTTCCATTTTATGATATTATTGATAATTTAGTTATTATAAGATATAAACTATTGGATTTTATTTCTTAGAATGAAGAACTATTATTCAGTTTCTTAAATATAATTTTTAATATTAAATATTAAAAACATTTATGATATTTATTTATTTTTAGTGGAAATATATTTATAGAATTAAATTTTTTATGTTATTTTTAGTAGAAAATGGATGAAAAAATAATAAAACAATTATTACATGATATTAGTTGGAAATTCCATACAAAAAATCTATATTATTTGGTATGAATCAACACTAGGTAGATTGTATTAAATCTTTACATGTATTGGTTTCATGAAATATGAAATTTATTTTAGAAGGGATGATTAAATGTAATTACAAGGAATGTGATATTAGGAGATATAAATCTTATGATACTATTATAATTAATTGATTATTTTTAGTATTCAATATGATAATATGTTTTTTTATGAACTTGGTAAATTTCATCCAAAAGTAAATTCAGTACATTTGGTTGATGATTCATCACAATTTTAAAATTTGGAACGTGTGGGATTTGAACAATATTTTTAATAAAATTAAATTAGAAATTATGATGAAAATACTCTATTTATATCATTTAAAACTTAAGGTATATTAAAATAAACTGAGGAAAAATTGTATCATGAATGAAAGATTCATAAATTATTTAAATTATTTGAAATTTATATTTATAATGATAGATTTTTTAATTTCAAATATTTATTTTAATCACATGATTGTATTAATTAAATCATTTTTACCAGATAGAAATATATTGCTAATTTTTTATGAATGTAAGAATATTGTGAATAGTGTGTATCTTAATTTTTAGAATATTAATGCATGTTCAACTGATTACATCTATTATGATACAAATGATTAAAATTTATTAAATTTCCATCATTTGGAATATTTAGGTAGAATGAAATGAAAATTAGACAAAATATAATTTTTGTTATTAAATATTTGAGGTATTTCATAACTATACCCATACCATAGAATTTGTTTATGTTTTTCTGCACAACATCATTCCTGAAATTTCATCAATTGGAAATTTCAAAACACCATATAATAGAACATATATGAAATTGTGGATCATGAAAAAATTTGACCAGATACATATTATTTTACATTGAGAACTTTTTAATGTTCATTAGGATCTTCCTACATATAGTTTTTTTTTTCATTTGGTTTTTAAATATATCAATATTTTTGTTGGAATGTTTATAATACTTCCTAATACATAAATCTTAGAATGATATCAAATGAACCATGTTTTATTTTGAAATTATTAATTATTGGTCATCAAAAAATTAATATTGATGTTTTTTAAACCATTGATTGATGATTTGAAATTATATGAAGTGATGGTATAAATACACATTATGTAGTTTGATAATAAAATTTTTCATTAAGAGATACATTATTGTAGACAATTAGAAAATTTCATTTCTATGGTACGTTATTTGTATGTGGTAAACATGGATCTAAATATATTATATAATGTATGGGAAATAGTAAAGTTTTTTTGTTTCTAGTAGATGGAAATAATTTTTTTTGAATGTCATCGAAGATTTATTCCTATAGATCATTTCTTTAATAGAAGTAGAAATTAGTTTACATAGTATATAATTGATAGATTGTGAATTCTATCAATTTTATTAGGTATTCATTAGAAAGATACCGTTTATTCATTATAAAATAGTTTTTAGGTCTTCTATAAATAAAATATACATGGTTATGAGGGAGATAATTATTGGACAAAGAAAATTATATTTTAGGATTTCCTATACTAGAGTGATTTTCCAGTTTATCAAATTAAAGGTGGAATTATAAATGAGAAGAAATATATTTATAATATATTTTATACCACCTAAAAAACAGTTAGGGTGATGAAAGATACCACTATGATATAATTAAATATTTGATTATTTATAGGAATCTATTTAATGTTTCAAATCTATAATGTTTACAAATTTCTCCAACCGATTCTTTAAATTTATTTATCAGTGTAAATTTTCTGGATCACATATTCTTAAAGATGTTCGAGAGGGTCAAAGAACTTTTTTGAAGAATAAGTCAGGGGAGGTGAGTTATAGTAAGTAGTATTACTCAATATAAAAAGTATAGTGGAAAACCATAATAATTATCATTTTGAATTAAAAAGGATACTGCTATAACCAATATTAATCTAGTGGGAGTGTAACAGAGTTTCAATAGAAATATAATACAGTTGGTTAAGGTGTATGCATGTAATTTTTAAAAAAAAACAAAAAAATAATTTCATTGGAGACCCAAATCGATTTATTACCCTCATTTAAGAATAAATACATCTCTCATAAGTCCTCCACTCCATCTCCCACATCTTAATCAATAAAATTGTAAATACATAGATAATGAAACATTTATACTTCAAGGGAGACTATCTTGGACAAGGTAAGAGACATGTATTTCACTAATATTCCTAATCTTCATTTTTCATACCAACAAACCTAATATCTTTATCCTAGGATTAATTTTTTGGAATACAGTCTAATCCTATAGTCTACTCTATGTCATGTTGACGTGAGGGTTACACTTTGGTAAATTCATGTAATGAAGAGTGTTGTTCATTATTGATTTTTTTCCCTCTTTGGGTAGTTATGAAATTCCTACTCCTCCATTTGTTATCTCTATGCTGACCTCTTGGTGCAATTGGTCCTATTTGAGACCTTTATGTTTTATGTTAATTAAATTGGTTGGTTTACTTTTTCTTCAATTGTCACTCATGGAGCGTTATACATGAAATGGGTTATGGGTGGGTGAACTAAATTAAAATAAAGGCTATCATTATATAAATGTTTTCCACAAATATCGACATGGGTAATGATAATTATTCTTCCAAACGTAGTTATATTTAGTTTAATACAATTTTATGATATGACTTGTGCAATTATTTTATATTTTTTCCTAACATATCAATTTTTTTTAATGTAGGATCCTAGTAGAGGTGAACCATTTCAGTTCGTTTTTGTCATTTTTCGGTTACTGTACACCCTTATTAGATTATTTTTTCCCTGTCTTCTAAACTCATTGATGTTAATATCCATTATATAATCGATCATGCTAGACTTTTAGAATATATATACATATATATATATATATATATGTTTTTTCATAAGATACAACATGGTAATTCCCTTGATTGAATACATAATAAACACTTGGTATGGGAACTAGTCCCTAACTACTTATATAGATTGATGTTGTGGGGGTAGGCTCACAACATACAAACTTATTATACCCATTCTTCTATTCATTTGGAGAGGTTGTAAGACTTCCTTGATTGGTGTGAACAAATCATTCCCAATATAGGTCACTCGTATACTAATTTTTACACACATTTATTGATATTTGTGGGTGAATATGTGTATATGGATGATATATCTTCAAGTACAAGCTACGCATCCTATAAACAATTGCTCAAACTTACATCACATTTTTTGAGATTAGGATCAATGATGTTTAATTGTAATGAACCATCTCTTTACATGGAGTTATATGTCAATATAAATGAATACTCCTAGATCATTTTATATTATATATGTTTTCTAATTTATTTTTTATCTTTATTTGTATCATTACATCCATAATCTATACTTTATGGATGGTCTATTAGGGTGGGGGTTGTGAACACCTACTATATTTTCGTACACATGCTCTACATAGGCCCATCTCTAGATGTCTTTAGACACATATATGAATGATACCTGTAAGGAAAGGGATACGAAATATTGAATCTAGACCATCAAATGGATCATGGAGCTTGGGTGTTATGTTTTGGGTATTTTTTTGGAATTCATTTCCTAGTGGCATATGAGATGTACTTGATGGATTTTCAAAGTGGTTTCATCTCTAGAGCACAGTTTTTTTATTAGGCCATGTTTTTTCAAAGAACATTATGTGTATAAACTTTATTCTAGGAATCAAATGTATTATATAGTTTTTTTTCTAGACTTATTTTATATTGTAATGAAAGTGAACATAATAATTTACTTTTAAGGTTATTATGTTCTTTTCCACTTCAAATTGTGATAGAAACATGTACATAGTTAATGACACCTTTTGGTATAAATTCTCGATTAATGTTTACATTATATATAGGGGAGAAACTATAAAGACCCAATATTTTTTTTTCAAATAAATTTTCTCACTTAAATATCATGTGTTACATGGAACAATATGTTTTAATGAATTATTATAGGCAATTAATATTTTTATTTAAACGCGTATGTTATAACCTAGACAATAAAATTGGTGGAATGAATAGTAATTGTTTTTTGAAAATTAGGTATAAATATTTTATGTAAACAAAATTTATTGATAAAAAAGTTTTTAATATTGGGTAAAGTCACTATATTCTTTGAAAATACATTTCCTTCAAAAATCAGCTCTCATTGCATTTTGTGGAAAAATAATAAAATCAAATAATGGCAATTTTATACTTCTTTAAAAAAAATTAAATAAAATTTTAAAAAAATTATATAAATATTATCTTAGGGTTAATTTACAAGAGTTTATTGAAAATAGTAATATTTCTATGAATAGTAAAAAATAATAATTTATATTGAATACACCATTTTTGTTTACAGAATTTATAATGTTATATATCATTTTAAAAAAGTTTCATATTAAAATTAGCATAATTATATTTCTATTAAAATAGTTTAGGTCAATATAATAAATTTTAATTTTAATTTTGACAAATAATTTTTTTTTCTTCGGAATGTTTTTTATTTGGAATACTATTTTTCATCGCATCCCTAGTTTTAATTTTTCATTAAAATCTACCATTAATTTGAATTCAATTTGGAAAATTGGATTCCATATTTTTAATAATAAAAATTAATATAAATAATATGATCAAATTATTATTTGGCATATTTAATTATAAAAATAGTAAAAATTAATTACCATAGTAAAGTTTGAAACATGTTTACTAGGCAGTTAGAGAAAAAAGACAAGTATTAAAATAAACTAATTGTTTTTATAATTTCTATTATATTGAAATAATTAGACCTTATAATATCTAATGTTTGATAATAATATATTTTTAAGTGATTTTGAATGTAAAAAACAATGGTATATCTTTTTCTTATAATCAATTACAAGTGTGTCCTTTCCCCATCTTATAAATTGTCACCCACTCACCTCTCTACTTCTTACTCATAGTGCCATTTGGTTTTCCCAATTCCAACCCAAATAATTTAATTAATTTCATGAATATGTTCTATATGCCATATTTTTTTTAGTAAATCTTTATAAAATTGTCTTTGGTACTAAAATTATAAAATTTTCCAAAGAAGAGGTATCTTTCTTAACCGAGCATTTTTTTATTTTATATATTTTTTCACCTCCATATAATTATCTTCATCTATATTGATATAATAAAATAATTATGTACCATATAATAATATATTATTGTGATAGTTTAATAATCGATATCCATCTTCTCTTCCATCAAATGGGAAATAAAATCTTTGATCGTGTGTACGGTGAACTATCCCCTCCAGAACCAATGTAATTTGTTTTCCATAACCACCTATCATGACTTAAATAATGAAGGAATTAAAATATGTATATGATATATATTAAATTATTATACTTATGTAATTATAATATCACATCTACATTATTACCATACAATCCTTTGGAAACCGATAAATTCTCTTATGGGTATGTGTGGACTACTACATCCATAAAGTGATGTGATATGTTTTCCAATTTATATTATACTGAATGGAAATGAGGATAAATTAAATGAATATATATGATTTATAGGATATAAAAATTACTATATAAATTTTAATAAAGATTTATCTTTCATTAATTCCATCCGTCATGAAAATGGATATAACGTTTTTGAGTACGTATGACCTACCAACTCCATTGATAGTGTAATTCATTTTATATCCCCAACATTCATGTATTTATATAAATAAATATATAATTAATATATATTATATATATTTAATGGTTAAATTTTTTTATTATATAATTATGGTCGAAGTAGAATTACCAAATCTAGGAAACTAAACCATATATGAAAAATGATGCAGTTATTACACGAAACATGATTTTAACAAAGAATTATTAATAAATGAGTGATAAAAGGCTATAAGGAAATAATATATGGTATGGTATATATATTATGGTTATATAATTTATTTATAATAAAATTAAATTTATTATAGATGTGGTTTGAATGTCTATAAATAATGTAGAAACTTAATGTAAGGGATTTTTGTATCACTTTTATTTATGTGGGGAACATGCCATATAAACCACTGGTTTGTTTTTTGTGGTGTATATATTGAATACAAATGTATTATATTAATATTTTCATGAAAATTATTGGACATAATTAATAATCCAAGGCCATCTCTTTCATGGATCATATGATTCAAAATGTACCGAAGGGGTAAAGGTTTTAGGTTACAATCTAATTGTTTATCAGAGTTATTTATGATTAAGATTCCAATGAAGCAATATTATGATATATCTCTCATGAAATGTTTTAATTTTATTATCCTCTAGATACCTCTTGATAATACATGTTTCCCTTCCATTTTACTATTTTAAATTATTCAAGAGGCCAAAAGGATTTTTTTAATAAAAATAAGTTTTAATTCTCTCTTCAGTTAAATCCACTTTTTCATCCATGTAAATTTATTCTCAAAATGATTTAAAGAATTTTTTTACTATTATAGAATGATTATTTAACTTAATTTTTATCCATTTATAACTTTTTAAAAAATTGGATTAAATGGAATCTTCTTATTGTTTTCTGATCAAGGCACTCCTAACTATTTATTAAAAATGTGAATAGAATATTCATTTTAATGTCTATGGAATAAAACATATTTTCATTAATCATAGAAAATATATGATTTCAAATATTAATTTACTATTATTCATGTTCATTTTCCATGAAAAAGTTTTCTTTAATATTTGGGATATTTTTAAATTTCGTTGAAGTGATTTTAAAATGGAAAGGATCTTTTTTCTCAAGAAATGTTCCAATTGAACTTTCAAAATAATTTTCTATATAAGATGAAATAATATGATGTTATTTAAGATTTACTATGAAATAATAATCCAAATATAATAATATTATTATTTTTTTGGTGGTTTTATTTTTATGATGAAACGATTTTTGTAAAACCCATTTTTTCCATGGTATATGAAATGAGGAAATGTTAATGAAACATATTTTTTCTCATGGGTTATTATATGATGAAGTATTTATGAACCCCATTTCTTTTCATGGGTTCTAATATTATGATCATGTTATGATCCTAAGGCAAATGTGTGCACGAGATTCATTATGTGATGGGTGATACCTATATCACTCTCTAATGCATTGTGTAAATATTGATATCTCTTTAGATAAATAAGACTAGAATGTGGAGTGAATCCGGTTCAGTATGTGACTTTGTCCACTCTAAAAATCTTGTGAGTGATCCCTGACTACACAATGGTTTGGGGAGTGAACCCATTCGTCTATGATAGTCTTTTAAATGAGACATGAATACTAAGGAAATAATTTACTATTCTTATATATATGCCAAAAAACTATTTTTAATCAAATATTAGGCTCCTATGAATTATGTTCTTCAGTTCTAAAAAGATTCAAGTCTTATGAACTACCATGATTTATTCCATGACTCAGGTTTATGATCTATGACATATAAGGTATAGTTTTTAAATGTTATTCTCATGTTCTCACACCCTTTTTCTCATGTTAGGTTGATATCTACCTTGATTACCTTTACTAAGAATATGATATCACCCACTCTTATGTTTCCTTTATATGAGATATGAAGATAGGTATTATGTATGATATGACAAAGAAGGGTTCTAGTTATGAATAACATAGTTCGAGAAGATGTATTTTACTTTAGAACCAAGGCTTACGCATCCCAATTTCAAATGGAACATAACCTTTATGTTCATCATTCATGTTTATGTAAAATGAAATGAATATTATACTTTTAATATATAATATATATTTAAGAAAATATTGGGTCTTTGTAGTTTGTATTAGAGTACAAGTTTATTAAACCATTGGAAATATGATGAGAAGACACTAGTGAGAACCATAAGAATATGTCTTTATGTAAGAAAATATCTTACAATTTTTTCCAATGATATATAGAGTGGTTTTGTAAAATCCAATGTAAGTAAAGAATTATGGATTTTCATATCCATGTCTATTTATGAATTATATAGTGTTTTAAAGGCTTAAAATGAGAATAAATCCAATCTTAAGCTTTGATTTCTCTAATATTTTTAAAAGATTAATTTACCGCCTTTTGATAAAGAACCATTTTTAAATATATATTTTGACAATTTTATAAGATCTATTTGTCAAAATAAACTTATTATTTAGTATTGGGACATTGAAATTTAGTTTCGATAAATTTTTGGTATTTTTTGGACAATGTTCATTTTTTTAATAAATAGTGAAAAATACTGCATTTTACTTCAAAATTGCATTTTCATCTAATTTAATTATATGGATATTTTATCTTTTTAATTTTTTTTAAAGTTTAAATATAATATATTTTTACCATTTAATCCAATTTTGGTAATTTTAATTAATTTCACATTGAAATTGGACATAAACAATTGTCAAACTTTTGATAGATATTGTTTCTAAAAAACCCGCTATCTGTTTTGACAACGAGAATTATTTTTAAATTAATTACTACAATTTATGTATTTGGAATTTGTTAAAGTGGATTCCATATTTGTAATTAGAAGTTCCAAATTATTTAATTAAGACTCTTTTGTTTTTTGACATTATGAATAGTAATGACGGTAATTATCTTTAATTATCATGATTAATTAGTAACCGGGTAGTTAAGGGTAATAAAATAATATCATAATAATAAAAAATGACCTCAACATGTGTCCTAATGCTACTGGTTTTTTAATTTACTACTATTTCATGACTTGTGCCATCTTAGGGACCCCATGGAATCACTTTTGGGTGATAGTGACACTTGATCATTTTATTTTTAAGGAAAGGAGAATACCACAAAAGTATGTATCACCCAAGTAAAAAAAATTAGTTTTGTATGTGTAAATGATCTCTTACACTATAAATATTCCTTGGGAAGCTAAATATATTTCCTACGTGATTGTTTTTTTTATAATTTTTAGACATTAAATAAATTAATATATTTATGACACCATGATGATGTAGCGATTACCTCATTAATGAACAATTTAAATAAAACGAAAAGATAATGTAAAATATAAGACCTAAACTTGTCAAAGATCTATTGGATGGGTGGATTTAGAACCCATATAACATTATCCTCTAAATATATCATTGTAGGTCCTTTAAAATCCGAATCCCATTATATAATAAAGTAACATTTCATGACTTTCCAAGAGTGCCCCTCCTCCCTCTTATAAAAGCCCCCACCACTACCACCTTACCCACACCTCTCAAGCCATTGGATCAGCCAATATCTATACATTTTATCTCTACACATCCCTCTATTCATCCTAGAAGCCTTAACTTAGGCAGAAAGCTCTTCAAGAAACCCATTTGGTTCAAACCAAGAGGAGTTACCCGATTTTTAAGGTAATGTCTTCACTTGTGTTCTTTTGTTTTATTTTTCTTCTCGAACCCCCTAAACTATTTTTATTCCTTTATTTGGTAAAAAACCCAGTATCTTAAATATTCTAGGATTTTTGTATGATAAATATTTTATTTACACTTACACACACCTCCGTCTAATGGTTAAAGAACATACAGTTTCTCTGGTGGCGAATTTCTGTATCACGAAATGATGATTGTTCAATCTTCTTTTAACACCTTTCATGGTGGAGATTAAGATGTCACACTATTTATATATGATATATATTATTTCTATGTTTTCCTTATGATTCTGTATTTTTCATTTATAGAATACCTTATGGTTTCCATTATGGGTAAACACGATATCTTCATTTTAGGAAGTACGGACTACCGCCCCCTCAAAGTGATTTGATTCATTTATGCCATATGTGTGATGTATAAAGGATGGAGTTAATGATATTATATACGATATTATACTGGAATTATAATATACCTTTATATAATTATGATTTCACTCCATTAAATACGAAATAGAAATGAAAGTAGCATTAATGCGTATGTACGACTTACCATCTCCATGAACGGTGAATTTCATTTATTACCTCTAAATGTTATGTAATATTATAAATGAATGCATATACTGGATATATATGATATATAAGATATTAATATCATGAATATAATTATGGATATAAAGGATATTTTACCACACGTACAACTTGTAATTATAAGAAGTTTATTTTTTGGCTGAAGTACCAAAGATCGAAAAAACGACCGTTATTAACTTAAATAATTACATAACGTTCATAACATGGTAATAGGTGATATAATAGGAATAGTGAACTTTAAAAAGGTTCTTAAGAAAATAGAAATTAACTCTAGTTTATTATTTAAGAGATTAAAGAACGATCGAGTCAAGTCGGACACGAGGTAAGGATCTTCGTCCCAATCTCCTTTCGTTGAGGCATATTTTGTTTTATACACAACATTATTTTATATGGTGTATAAAACCCTTTGAATTTTACTTTTATTCAAAAGGAATATTTTTATACTAAGCATTTTAATAAATGACAAAAGGGAATGTTTTTTTCATACGTATGTGGCGACAAAGACTTCTCCACCATCATAACCATTATTTGAGTTTCGGCTTCCTCTACAAGCCATAAATTTTTTAAATGAAAAATAAATACCATATTTTAATTTTCTTTTATTTTGTTATTGAAAATTGTTTTGATAAGGTTTTGATTATATCAATTTTTTTTTGATATCTTTTAATTGAAATGTGGATATTTTATGTTTCCTTTATGCATGTTTTATGTGATACGATTATATTATGGTTCTTGGGAATTGTTTATGAAGACGGGTGGTTCCGTGATAAACTAACAGTGGGTGAGCCCATGAAAGCTCTCCAATGAATTGGGTAATGCAAATGAGTTAAACTCTAAGGTTTTTCTGAAGAGATTTAGGGAATATATTGTGATGGGTATTCCAAACGTAACAATGAGGGTTACTCTCTACGTTAGAATGTTATGAATGCCTAAAGCTAACTTTATGTATTATGATTTTTATGAGTTATTCATAAATCTTATGATTTTATGAGGTATGATAAAGTGCTTATGTTTTATTAGTAAAGTATGATTTCATTAATTCTTTTGTATACATAGACTAATGTTTTCATTCTGTATTTTTATATCCCTTACTGAGCTTTTTATGATCATCCCAAGTTTTTGAAATGTTTTTCTGAGGCCAAGTGAATTGTACATGATGTGATGATAGTGTCGAGGATGTGTCAAGAAAGAATCCATGTTTAATTTTAAATATGTTTCCTTTGATGGAAAAAATGAATATTTTCATCTATGTAACCACCTTGTTGAAATGTGGAATTCAATGCAGGATTTATGATCTAATTCTCTAAAACTCTAAACCTGAAAAGATCCTCAATGTGTATTCTTGAAATAACCCAAGATTAAGTAATGTTTAAGGCTGCGGCCTTATATTTGGTATCAGAGGTCGGTTTAGATAACTTTAGGGGTTATAATTCTATTAAATGATTATCCATAGATATTTTTTTTGGAAAAATTTAAATAATATAGAATTTGAAGATTACCATGTTGATTCATCTAAGACATGTTTGTTCAGAATGGTTTTCTGTAGAGGAAATAGGGATGCAGTGCTAGGAAGGCATACAAAATGAAATGACCTTCCAAATCAGTATCTTGAGATGGTCAGAATTGGAACTGAATAATTTATTGCAGTAATGGCACAGTTGACTCATGTGATAAATGGTTGCGGTATCCATGCATGAGATCAGCAAGATCAACTGCAGAGGAACATGTTAATGGTGGAACATTTAATGAGGCAACAACCCCCATCATTCAGAGGATCATCTGACCTTGTGCTATCTGAAGGGTGGATTAAAGCACTTGAGAATATTTTCGATGTCATGGGGTGTTTAGATAATCAAATGGTTAGTATTGCTGTTTACCATTTGGAGGGTGAATCAGATTAGTGGTGGTTGATGGTTAAAAATATCAGGGATGCTGATGAGATTGATGCTCTTGATTGAGACAAATTAAATGGTATATTTCTTGATAAATATTTTCCTAAGGCTGTTTGACTTAGGATGGAAAAAAATTCTTGGAATTGAGGCAAGAGGATGACTCAGTGGATACTTATGAAGAAAGTTTCACTCGATTGGCAAGGTATGCTCCAAATTTTATCCGAGACCTTGATAGTAAAATAGATCATTTTTACTCAGGATTGAATGCAAAATATAGATGGGATTTAGCTTTTCGTGAGTTCAAAAGTTATGAAAAGCTTGTTCGATGTGCTGAGAAGGTTGAAATGGATTTTTCCAATGATCATGTTTTCTATAACAACCAATAGAAGAAGAGACCGAGGTGGAAGGAGAAATGGAACAATCCTTAAAAGATGTATGATGGTAAGAAAAATACTTTTTTAGTTTGTGATAAATGTGGTAAAAGGCATGTTGGGGAATGTCTTCTGAATTATGGAAAGTGCTACCGATGTGGTAATATGGTACATAAGGCTTGTGATTGCACTGAAAAAGATCAGGGTGATGGTAAGACCAAATTTTATTTACAGTTAGTGAAATGTTTCAAGTGCATTTAGATGGGTCATTATGAAAAAGAGTGTTTGACAAAGAGATCAAATGATGGGAATAAGTCAGACTAGAAACAAAAAGGTGTGGTGAAATACTTTTCAACTACTTCAGTAGATGTTGGGACATCAACTGAAGTGGTCTCAGGTACTTTGTTTTTTCAGATTATGGCAATGTGTTGTTTGATTTGGGGTCTACACATTCTTTCATATCTGAAAAATTTTCTAGTAAATTGGGAATTCCATCTCAAGAATTGACTCCTGAACATGTGGTAAAAACACATGGGGGAAATGTTGAGGAAAAAATAATTTATAAGAATCTTCCTATCCTTATCTATGGAAGGAACCTACTTGAAAAACATACTGTTTTACCTCTAGTAGAGTTTGATGTTATCCTAGGTATGTATTGGCTCTCTGTTTACCATGCTAAGATTGATTGTAGAGCTAAAGAAGTTTCTTTTCATAAAGACTTTCTGTTTGTGTACAAGAATGAACCCTTACTGTTGAAAACATATCAAGAGGCTGAGAAACATGTAAAATATAGAAATGAATGTTATCTTTAACATATTGTTTAAAACTATGGAACCGTTCAGATAAAAAATGTTCTAGTTGTAAATGAGTATCCTGATGTTTTTCTTGATGAGTTTCCTGGAATAATACCAGATCGGTAAGTTGAATTTACTGTTGACTTAGTTCCTGATCCTAAGCCAATTTCAAAAACCCCTTATCGAATAGCTAAAATTGAACTTTTAGAGTTTAAGGAGAAATTTCAAGATTTATTAGAGAAATGTTTCATTTGACCTAGCACATCACCGTGGGGTGCTCATATCTTATTTATTAAAAATAAAGATGGTTCTATGAGACTTTTCATTGATTATATATCCTTGAATAACATCACTATTATGAAAAAATATCCTTTGCCTCATATCGATGATTTGTTTGATCTTCTCCAGGGAGCTCAGAATTTTTCAATGATTGACCTGAGATCGAGGTACCATTAGTTGAACATAAGGGAAGCAGATGTTCCAAAGACCGCATTTCTTACAAGATATGGCCATTATGAATTAGTAGTAATTCCTTTTCGGTTGACCAATTCACCTGCTATATTCATGGACCTTATGAATAGAATTTTCCATGAGTTCTTGGATAAGTTTGTGGTTGTTTTCATTGATGATCTTTTTGTTTTTTCTAAAATTAAATTGGAGCATGAAATTCATTTAAGGGTTATTTTGAAAACCATAAAAGAAAAGAAATTGAATGGGAAATTCAGCAAGTGTGAATTTTGGTTGCAAAAAATTTCTTTCCTTGGCCACATTGTTTCTAAAGATGGAATAACTGTTGATCCTGCAAAAAAAAAGGTTGTTGAAGAATGGCCAAGACCCACAAATGTAACTGAGATTCTTATTTGTGTTGGTTTGGTAGGCAATTACCGAAGTTTTGTTAGGAAGTTTTCATGGTTATCTAGTCCAATGACTAAGCTAACTCGGAAGGGTGTTACGTTTATCTGGGCAAAAGAATGTGCTGATTGTTTTCATGAATTTAAAAGAAGATTAGTGAATGCTATAGTTTTGGAACTGCCATCCAGGAATGGTGAATTTGTTATCTACAGTGATGCTTCATTGAATGGACTTGGTTGCATCCTAATGCAGAATGATCAGGTAATTTTTTATGCTTCACATCAGTTGATAATTCATGAGGTAAATTACCCTACACATGATTTGGAAGTAGCTGCTGTTGATTTCACTTTAAAAATTTGGAGTCATCATTTCTATTGTGTAAAGTGAGAAATATATACTTATCACAAAAGTTAAAGTATATATTCACTCAGAATGAATTGAACATGAGATAGAGGATATGGCTAGAATTAATCAAGGATTATGATTGTACAATTCATTACCATCTGGGAAAAGCAAATAAAGTGGTCGATGATTTGAGTTGAAAAAGTAATGCTTCATTAACAATGTTATATTTGGAATGTGATCCTTTAGTTAAGGATTTGATGAACATTGGCAAAGAAGTTTTTGGTGAAGGATGTTCTTTTGTTTTGTTTCAGGTATCAGTGAAATATTCTCTATCAGACATAATTAAGAAAGGACAGAATCAAGACAGAGAGTTGTAGAAAAAGGTAGAGCTGGTTCAGAAGGGTAAGTTGCCTGAATTCAACATTGATAATGATTGTGTTTTGATATTTGGGAAGATATTGTGTGTACCGTGTGATTCACAGTTGAAGAGAGAGTTGTTATGTGAAGCTCATAGTTCTCCGTTTTCAGTTCATACAGGCAGTACTAAGATGTATACAGATCTTTGGTAGTATTACTAGTGGGATGGAATGAAAAGAGATATTTCTGATTTTAATGTGAAGTGTTTGACTTGTCAACATGTTAAAGTAGAGTGGCAGTTACTGAAAGGGATGCTTCAGACTTTACCAGTTCCAGAGTGGAAATGGGAGTATATATCCATGGACTTCATTGGGGGATTGCCGAAGACACCTTGAGGTAATAATGTGATCTGAGTTATTGTTGATCGCTTGACTAAATATGCTCATTTACTTGCTATACGAGATAATTTTTCCCTAGATCAAATTTCTCATTTGTATCTTAAATTGAAAGTCACGTTACACGGAGTTCCCCTCTTTATTGTATCTGATCGTGATCCCAGGTTTACTTCTAACATTTGGAAAGGCCTTCAGAAGTCGTTGGGTATTGAATTAAATTTTATTACAAATTTTCATACATAATCAGATGGGCAGTCAGAATGAACAATTCAGACTTTGGAGGATATGCTACATGCTTGATCGATGGATTATCAGTGAATTTGGGACCAACAACTTTCTTTGGTTGAGTTTTCTTCTAATAACAGTTTTCATTCCAGTATACAGATGGCACCATTTGAGGCATTATATGGGAAGAAGTGTCGAAATCCATCTTTTTGGTATGAAGTGGGTGAAAGGAAGTTGATGGGACAAGAGTTTGTAGAAGAGTTGGCATAAAAAGTTCAGGTGATACAGAAACACATGAGAACTGCTCAAAGAAGGCAGAAAAGTTATGCGGACAATAGAAGGAAGGATCTCTTTTTTGAGGTAGGTGATCATGTCTTCCTCAAAGATTCACCATGGAAAAGTGTGATGCAATTTGTTAAGAAAGGAAAGCTAATTCCAAGGATCATTGGACCATATGAAATTCTAGATAGAGTTGGATCAGTTTCTTACCAAGTGGCTTTACCTCCGAATTTATCTCAGGTACACAATTTTTTTCATGTTTCAATGTTATGAAAGTACATGCTAGATCCATCTCATGTTTGGAGTCCAGAGGTAGTTCAGATGGAAGAGAACCTATCTTATGAGGAACAACCAGTCCAGATTCTTGACCACAGGGAGCATGTATTGATGAATAAGGTGATTCAACAATTTAAGGTTTTGTGGAAAACCCACATGAGTGAAGAGGCAACATGAAAATCTAAAAATGAAATGAGGGATAAATACCCCCACTTATTCGATAAGTAAATAAATTTCGGGGAAGAAATTTTCTAAAAGGGGGAAGGATGTAACATCTCAAGTAAGTAAAGAATTATAAATGTTCATATCTATGTCTATTTTATTAATTAGATTGTGTTTTAAAGTCTTAAAATGAGAAAAAATCAAATCTTAAGCATTGAATTCTCTAATATTTTTAAAAGATTGTTTGACCGCCTTTTGATGGAGAACCATTTATAAATATATCTTTTGAAAATTTTATAATCATTTTTTATCAAAATAACCTTATTCTTTAGAATTGTGACATTGAAATTTACTTTGGAAAAATTTTTGGTATTTTTCTGACAATGTTCATTTTTTAATGAATAGTGAAAAATACTGCATTTTACTTCAAAAATTATTTTTCATATAATTTAATTATATGGATATATTATCTTTTAAATTGGTTTTAATGTTTAAATAGAATATATTTTCACCATTTAATCCAATGGTGGTCATTTTTATTAATTTCACTTTGAAATTGGATATAAAAAATTTTCAATGTTTTGATAGATATTGTTTCTAAAAAACCTGCTATTTGTTTTGACAACGGGAATTATTTTCAAATTAATTAATACAATTTATATGTTTGGAATTTGGTAAAATTTATTCCATATTTTGAATCAGAGGGTCCAAATTATGTAATTAAGACTATTTGGTTTTTTGACATTATGAACAGTAACGACGGTAATTATCTTTAATTATCGTGATTAATTAGTAATCAGGTAGTTAAGGGTAATAAAATAATATCATAATAACATAAAATTACCCCAACATGTGTCCTAATGCTACTGGGTGTGTCATGGCCGACCATGGGATGCCTTGTGCCAACTAAGGGACCCCATGGAATCACTTTTGGGTGATACTGGCACTTTATCATTTTATTTTTAAAGAAAGGAGAATATCACAAAAGTACGTATCACCCAAGTAAAAAAATTTAGTTTTGTCTGTGTAAATTATATTTTAGACTATAAATATTCAATGGAAAGTTAAAAAGATTTCCCACATCAAGTTATTTTTTATAATTTTCAGACATTAAATAAAATTTATTTGTTTATGACACCATGATGATGTAGTGATTACCTTATTAATGAGAGATTTAAATAAAATAAAAAGATAATGTAAAATATAAGGATTAAACTTGTCAAAGACCTATTATATCTGTGTGTTTATAACCCTTATCACCTTATCCTTAAAATATATCATTTTGGTAGCTTTAAAATCCGAAACTCATTATATAATAAAGTAACATTTCATTACTTTCCAAGAGTGCCCCTCCTCCCTCATATAAAAGGCTCCCACCTCTACCACCTTACCGAAACCTCTCATGCCATTGGTTTGGCCAATCTCTGCTCATTTTATCTCTCCACATCTCTATCTTCATCCTAGAGCCTTACCTTAATAGAAAGCTCTTCAAGAAACCCTTTTGGTTCAAACCAATATGAGTTACCCGATTTAAAGGTAATGTATTCACTTGTGTTCTTTTGTTTTATATTGTTTCTCCAACCCACTAAACTATTTTTATTTCATTCTTTTGTAACAGAAAAAGTAGCTTAAATATACTAGGATGTTTTTTTAGAGGTATTTGATTTACAATTACACACACCTCCGTCTAATGGTTAAAAACAAACTGTTTCTGTGGTTTGTGAATTTCTACCTCACGAAACGATGATTGTTCAATATTCTTTTATCACCTTTCATGGGGGAAATTAAGATGTAACTCTATTTATATATGATATATATTATTTCTATTGTTTTCTTATGATTTCGTATTCTTCATTTATGGCATACCTTATGGTTTCCATTATGGGTAAACACGATATCTTCATTTTAGGAAGTGCGGACTACATTCAACTCAAAGTGATTTGATTCATTAATGCATTATGTGGGACCTATAGAGGATGGATTTAATGATATTATATATGATATTATACTGGAATTATAATATACCTTTATATCATTATTATTTCAATCCATTAATTACCGAATAGAAATGAAAGTAGCGTTCATGCGTACGTACGGCTTACCGTCTCCATGAATGGTGCATTTCATCTATTACCTCTAAATGTTATGTAATATTATAAATTCATGTATATACTGGATATATATGATATATATGATATCTATATCATGAATATAATTTTGTATATAATGGATATTTTACCACATGAACAACTTGTATTTATAAGAAGTTTATTTTTTGCCCAATTACCAAAGATCGACAAAATGACCGTTATTAACATAAATAATTACATAATGTTCTTAACATGGTAATAAGTGATAAAAAAGTAATAATGAACTTGAAAAAGGTTCTTAAGAGATTAGAAATTAACTCTAGTTTATTATTCTGGAGATTATAGAACTATTGAGTCATGTTGGACATGAGGTAAAGAACTTCGTCCCAATCTCCTTTCATTGAGGCATATTTTGTTTTATACACAACATTGTTTTATATGGTGTCTAAACCCCTTTTAATTTTACTTTTATTCAAAAGGAATCTTTTTATATGAAGCATTTTACTAAATGACAAAAGGTAATGTCTTTGTCATACGTATGTGGCGACAACAACTTCTCTGCCGCAGTGACCAATATTTGAGTTTCAGCTTCCTCTACAAGCCATAACTTTTTTTAAATGAAAAATAAATACCATGTTTTAATTTTCATTTATTTTGGTATTGAAAGTTTTTTTGATAATTTTTTGATTCTATCAATGTGTTTTTGATATACTGTGATTGAAATGTGGAAACGTTATTTTTCCTTGATGCATGTTTTATATGATACAATTATGTTCTGGTTCTTGGGATTTGTTTATGAAGACGGTCGGTTACATGATAAACTAAGGGCAAGTGAGCCCGTGATAGCTCTCCAATGCATTGTGTAACGTGATGGAGTTATGTTCTAAGGTTTCTCTGAAGAGATTTTGGGAATATTCTGTGATGGGTATTCCAAACGTAACCATGAAGGTTACTCCCTACGTAAGAATGTTATGAATGCCAAAAGTTACCTTTATATGTTCTTATTTCTATGAGTTATTACTAAATATTATGATTTCATGAGGTATGATAAAGTGCTTATGTTTTATGAGTAATGTATGATTTCATTAATTCTAATGTATACATAGACTACTGTTTTCATTCCATATTTTTATATCCCTGACTGGGCTTTTTATGTTCATCACATGTTTTTGAAATGTTTTTCACAGGTCAAGGGAAAAGTACATGATGTGAAAATAGTGTCGAGGAAGTGTTAAGAAAGAATCCATGTTTTATTTTAAATATGTATCTTTTGATGGGAAAATTGAATACTGCCTTTTATGTAACCACCTAGTTGAAATGTATAATGTAATACATGATTTATGATCTACTTTTCTAAAACTCTAAACCTGAAAATATCCTCAATGTGTATTATCGAAATAACTCAAGACTAAGTAACACTTAAGGCTGGGGCCTTATAGGTTTACCTGAAATTATATCCCTATCTTCTCATAGAAGTGGATATGGAATAATCCCAGATACACCTAGGGGTAATAAATCTAATAATGGAACATTGAAATTGAATCGATCATCTCCTAGTGCATGAAAATGGGCCTTACTAAATGCATGGAATAACATTCCTAGATGATATATTTTTTATATTAAAAAACTCATTATGAATGATCATAAAGGATTTGAATAGGGGTGATAATGGTTGAACTAGGATAGACCAAATTTATCATAGATTTAAAATATGGTTTCATGAATTCAAAATCCAATAAATTATTTTTCATGATTATATGGGATTAAAATATAATTATTGTTTCTCGCACTGTTATATTGGGGTTTATTTTATTGATGGATCCTAAAGGAACCGTGTTAATAATTAATGTGACATAAAATCCCCTGATAGTTTTTTGGAGCAAAAATTGATATGGGAGCTGGAATAAAAATTCTCATTGTTATGATCACACAACTTTTTCAATAAATAAATCATGATAAACATTCAAAATATAAATAAATTTAAGAAAAATATGCCGTTTCCTTCAAGAGGAAACATACACCTTCATTTAGTCGTTCTACTGACCCACTAATCATAGATAAATGGTCCGTACCACTGATTTTTTTCGTTATACAGTTTTTGAGTAATGAGAAATTAATTTTTATTGTATATTGTTTTAATGATGAAATGGATAATGGGTTTCTCTCATTAATAATATGAAGAAACTTGATGAAATTGAATTATTGGAGTTGTATTACATTATGATCATTTTTTTTAATAATCACATACCTTGAATTATTTATTTCAAAATAGAGAGGAACATGTTATTCTAATGAAGAAGGATGATGAATCCATAGTTAAATATGAGTGAAATCTAATAAGACTTATGAGGTATATTTCTATAATTATCACCCATCTTGAATGTATGATTGATCTATTTTTAAGTGTATTAAATCCAAATATCCAAAGTGTGTTTTTCATAAGGGAATTTATTAGCAATGAGGAAATAATTTTATTTGATATCAAGGTTTAACTGAATATTGGAGTTACCAATCCATATCATGGTTTTGATAAGAAAATAATGATGGAATTCAATGTAAAATCTAAAAATCTAGAGGTAAAATGATTAACATTAATTTATGTTCAATGTTTTGAAGGAAACATGGTGTAAATTTACTTAAGGGGTTTGGTAAATGATATATGATTCAAAGGGAAGGCCATCAGAAAATTTATTACAGAACTGATGGAAAAACATTTTCTAATGATGTGAACAAAGATAAATCACCATATAATTCACCACACATACCCCAATGTTTCAAAATCAAGGAGTATGAGAATTATGCTAACCAATTCCCAAATCCTATGGTTAATTATGATGAACAACATCTGTAACCTCCTAAGATAAGATACAGTGTGAAATGTCATGAGATCACTATTTTTGATGATGTGTGCAATAATGAAGTGGAGAGGCAATCATTTGATTTATACTATAACTACTAATATCTTATTGGACTATAGATCTACCCACACTTTTCTATCTGAAGAATTGTTTAAGGGTATCAGAGTACAATATCAATTATTATATGTTTAATTACCAATAAAAATCCCTAATGATAGGATGATCTCATATCAAGTTAATGATTATTAGACAATTAGTGTTTGTGGGAATGTTCATCTTGAAAATATTGTGTGTTCTTCTTCTGGTTGAATTTGAAGTTATATTAATCATGGATTATATTTCACTATATAAATCCAACATTAATTTATAACAAATTGATGTCATTTTTTATATTTCAATCCAATATATGATTTTATACTAGTGTGATGAAAAATATAAAATTTTTATGGAAACCACATTCATTTTTTATAGCATTATGCCCATTAAAAATGGGTGTTTAACTCAGATTGTTTGGGAGAAACTAAACATCAATGATATACCTATTGAGTGGGAGATTTCTGATTTCTTTAGAGATTAGTTTTACAGTATTCCACTATAATGTGGAGTTGAGTTCTCAATAGAACTCATTACTTGTTCCACACATATTTAAAAGACTTTATATTTAATGGCCTAGATTTATTTGTATCAATTGAAGTACAAATTGTTGTAGAATATAGGCATGTGGTTCAATTAATAATGTTTTTCATCATCGGTTGTATTTATACATTTTGGTAATAAGAATGATGGATCGATTAGACTCTCCCTTTATTATGTGTATCTAAACAAGATCACATTCATGAAAAAGTATACTCTACCCCTTATCGATTACTTGATTGATCAACTGTGTGGAGCTCAATAATTTGAAATGATTGACCTTCATTCTGGATATCATGAATTTATGGTCAAGAATTCGGATAAACCCAAGACAACATTTTGTAAAATGTATAGGCACAATGAGTATAAAATGATTTCATTAGCTGATACAAATTACCATACAATATTTATGGGTTTAATAAATATATTCTTTATATATTACATTGATCAATTTGTGCTAGTTATTACAATGATATTCTTATATATTCCATGTCTATGTAAGATCATAAATATCACTTGATAATTATACTAAAAACCATAATGATGGAAAATCTACATGAAAATTTTATAGAGTGTGAATTTTGTCTCTAAAAGGTTTCATTTTTTGGGTCAAATAATCTCAATAAGTGGTATATCAATAGATCCATCAAAGAAGGATGTTATTGAAAATTTATGTAGAACAAAAAATGTGAATAGGATATAAAATTTTCAAAGTTTGTATGTATATTTTTGATGTTTTTGGGGGGATTTATAATGACTATCTAATCCACTAACCATGTTAACTCATTAGGTAACAAAGTTAATTTGGATAAATGAGTGCGAGGAAAAGTTTAAAGGAACTGAAGTGAATGTTAGTTAGTGCAACTATGATTGAACTACCCTATAACAAAGGAGGGTATGAAATATATAGTGATTTATCTAAGAAGTTATTTGGATACATTATTATGCATAATGAAATTATCATAGATTATGCCTTATTATAATTAATGGTTCCTTTGAAAAATTATAGAACATATTAATTAGAGTTAGCTACAATATTTTTTTCATTAAATATATAAAGGTATTATGTTTATAAAAAATGATTTGATATATATATATATATATATACTGATCACAAAAGTTTAATTTAATCATTTCCACAAAAGGAGGTGAATATACGATAGAGAAAATGGTTAGATATGATTAAATATTACAACTGCTCAATACATTACTACCATGGGAATGTGAATAAGGTGGAAAATGCATTGTGTCGAAAGGATAATATTATCCTATCTATGAGGAGGGAAAAAAAGATCTGACATTTTTGGATTTTAAATGGATGGTTCATGAAATCTGGAAATAAGGGGAGATATCTTATCTTTCTTAAATAAGTTTACAACTATCTATACATGTGAGGATAAAAGTGGAATATAATGATGATACAGTGATGAAAGAAGGTGAAATTTTTTCTTAAGATCATACTTTATTATTATGGAATGATAAGGTTCAGAAACATTGTATGTGTTCCATACAAACTAGATTTTAAGGAATTGTTAGAAGAGGCTCGTAGTTCATCATTCTTTATTCATCTTGAAAGCATACAAATACATATATATTTCAAGGAGTATTTTTGGTGGGATGGAATTAATGGATATATCATAGATTTTGTATCTCAGTTCTTGGTATGATAGCATGATATGTGTGAGAAAAAAAATTCATAGGGGATGTTACAACTATAAACCATTCCATAATGAAAATACCAAGACATCACCATATATTTTTTTAGAATCCCCATGAAATCTAAAGGGAACAATTCTAGATATTATGTAGTAGATATCCATGAAAAGACAAAAAATATCACTAATCTTATAGGATATTTCTCTCTAAATCTCATTTCAATGATATATATAACATAAGTAGTACGGTAGTATAGAGTACAACATTCTATTGTATCTGATTGTGATCATAGGATTATCTCGATGTTTTGGTGTCATCTTTAATGGCTTTTGGATATAGATTTGTGTTTTAGCACTGCGTATCATCCTTAGACAGATGGTTAGTCTGAGAGACAAATTAAAAACCTCGAAGATATACTATGATCTTGTTCTTTGGATTTCAAAGTTGTTTGGGACTAACACCTTCCTATTGTAATGTTTTTATAAACCAATGACATTAATTCATGAATTTTGATGGATCATTATTACTATCTATATGTATAGATGTATAAAACACAAAAGAACTTGGATGAAGTTAGAAAATGAAAGATATTTGGACATGAGATAAATGACGAAATAATAAAGAAAGTGATATTTATTTAACAAAAAATATTGTTAGCTCAAATTTGACAGAAATTTTATACTAACAAATCATTGGAGTGATTTAGAGTTTGAATTTAGTGAGAGGATTTTACTATGAATTTTAATGTTGAATAATGTTAGGAAATTTAGGAGAAAATGAATACTGAGACCTAGGTAAATTTTTTTCCTTCGAGATTTTTGATTGAGATGAGATGGTAGCTTATCATATGGAACATCAACCAAACATGCCTCAAGTCTATGATGTGTTCTATGTATATATCATGAGGAAGTAAATACTTGATCATTAACAAGTACTAAACATGGAAATCACACTGTAATATAAAGATCCTCTATATGAAGAAAATCTTACAGAGATTCTGGATCGTAGAAATAATGTTAAATGAAACAGAAAAAATTACAGAGTCAAGCTTTATAGGGAAACCAAAACACAATGAAGCTGTAAGGGAACCTAAGGATATGATTAGACAAAAGAATATTTAGTTTTTTATGTTATAGTGAAAAAATTTAAATTTATTAGCTCATTTTAAGGGAGGTAGAATGAAACACCCAATTCTTTTATGAAATAATTTTTTTCCAAAAAAATTTAATCTATTCGATAACTCGCATTACACGCAACACTCTGTTTTAACGAACTATGACTTAAAATTTATAATATTATATAAACATGATGTTTATAACCTAGACATTAAACATGGTGGTAAAAATACTAATAGAAAAAATTTAAAATAATTATAATGTTTTTATATAAATAAAACTTTTTGATAAATTGTAATTCATTTTCGGTAAAGCCTTTATATTCTTTGACATTACATTTTTCAGAAAAAATTGCATTCATTTTTTTTTGTGTGAAAAAGTAATAAAAATAATATTTTCAACTTTTAGAAAATTTATTTTAAAAACTAAAATTCATTTTTAAGTAAACATATTAAATTTTTTTTAGATTTAAGTTTTAATAATTTTCTAAAAATATAAATTTTTGATGAATTGTGAAAAATACTATTTTTTATTGTAAACTTCCATTTCATTTACAGAATTTATAAAGAACTGTATTTTTTTTAAAATGTTTTAAAAGTAAAATTAGTAAAATTAAAATATTATTAATCCAATTTATGTGATTTTAATAAATTTCATGTTAAATTTTGACAAATAACATATATACACTTTTCCTTGTTTTGTCATTCAAAAACAGTATTTTCACATATATGGTTTTTATTTGATATTAAAATATTACACATCTATGAATTGAATTTTAAAAAGTATAATAAATATTTAAAAATAGAATAATATATGTTATATGATAAGTCAACATTCATTTTTTGTCATAATGAATAGTTAAAATAGTAAAAATTAATCACCACAGTAATTGTTAAAACGGGATTACTAGGGGGTTCAACTAAAATGATATGGGTTAAAATGACCTAAATACTTGTCCAATTACAATTTCATTTCCATATTTATACCTTATAACATATATAGTTCTACGATGAGCCATTTTAGAGCCTTTTTGAATGTTTAAAATGTCAGTATAACTTCCACTTTTCAAAAATTCAAACTGTGTCTTCTCCCACAATTATAAAAGGCCACCTAAACTAATCTCCTCTTCACACCCCATTGAATTTAGGTTTTTACTAGACCAGAAAAAATAATTTAATTACATACCTTACCATTATCTATATTCCATAGTTTATTTATACAACCCTCATTATAAGGCTTTTTTGTGCTCACCTAAGGAGGTTTGCTGACGAAGAGCCATTGTTCTTAATCGAGCATTTTTTAGAATGTTTCTTCATCAACCACTATAAAATATTCACCAAATATGAATATATTTTAAAAATAATTTATTTTATATAATTATACATTACTATTTTGTTTTAAAAAACTATATCAACCTTCTCTTCAATTAAATTGGAAATAAAATTATCGATCGTGTCTACAAAGGGCTACTACATCATGAACCATTGTAGTTCATTTTGCGTCTCCATATCTCAAGGATCGAGATAATGATTGACTTAACAATTATATTTAATATTTATGACATGATAAACATTATTTAATTATAATATAAAATCTACATTAATATATTCAAATCTTTTGGAAAATGAAAATGTCGCTTATGCGTATGTGTAGACTGCCACCACTATGAAGCGATGAGATATGATTTTCATTTATTTTTATTTTTTATTGTAATAAATATAAATTAAATTAATATATATGATATAAATGATATAAAAATTATTCTTTAATGTTTAATTAATATTTACCTTTGTTTCATTTCATCCATCGAGAAAATAGAAACAATGCTCAAGCATACATGTAGATGATATTCTCTATGAACTGTGTAATTCATTTTATATCTTTTAATTTCATGGTTTAATATAATTAAATATGTAATGAATATATATTATATTTATGTAATGGATAAAATTATATATATTATGGATCCATGATCAATGTTAAAGGACCAAAACTACCAAACCAAATCATACATAAATAATGAAGCAGTTAATACCAGAAACGTGATTTTAACATGGAATTGTTAATAAATGGGTTATAAATGGTTATAAGTAAATAATTTATGGAATCATATATATTTATGTATGTTTTAATAATTTAAATATAATATAACATAATTTATTATACATGATATTCAAACATGTACTATGAAATTCGATACTTAAGGTAAGGGATTTTCTTCACACTTTTATTTCTATTGGAAAAATGCCATAGAAACCACTTGTTTATTTTACATGGGGTATATGCTCACCATAAAAAATTTTTATGACTATTTTCAGGGAAATTATAGGATTTAAATATCAAAATAATTTGATATATTTCATAGGGATTATGATTTAAATGTTACCAAAGTGGTAATGGTTTTTAGTTAAAATTTCATTGTTTATAAGGATTGATTATGTTTATTTTTCTGATGATAAAATAATATGATCATTAGCTAATGATATAAATCAATTTCATTATCCTCTAGGTATTTATGAAGGGAAATTTTTTTCCTTAATGTTTCCTCTCATTATGTACATAATAGGCCGAAATGTTTCATTTATGAAGAACCGAAATTATTTATCTCTTCAATTAAAACCCATTTTTCTTCCATTACAACAATCTCTAAAAAAGATTATGAATAAATTTTATTCTGTTATAAATTAAAATTTTAAAAAATTATTAACCATGTTTTAATATTTTTATTAATAATTAAAAGGTAGTTTCTTTTTATTTTCCAAACATGTTTTTCAAGACATTTTATAGAAAATGTTAAAAGAATTTTCATTTTAACATGTATTTCATAAACAATATTTTACAGATTAATTACTTCTAAATGAATTAATTACAAATTTACATTTTTCCAATTTTATTTTCATGGAAATTTTAATCTTTAATATTTGGAAATTTTTTAGATTTTAAATAAGTTATTTTAATAGTGAAAGGATATTTTACTGAAGAAATGTTCCACGTTATCTTTTAAAATAGTTTTACATCTAAGATGATATAATTTTATGGTACATAATATTTAATGCGTATATAAACCAATTATACCATCGTTATTCCTTCCACCAATGGTTTAATTTTTGATGATGAGATGTTTATAAAACCCATTCTATTTTCCATAGGTTATCCAATGATGGAATGAAGAAATATTTACGAAACCTACCTACATTACATGGGTTATGCTATGATGAAATGTTTATGAAACCCATTTATTTTCATGGTAACTGATATGATTACTATTTTATGATATTGAAACACTTATATTTATGATATTAATTATGTGATGGGAGGGACCTATATCTCCCTCAAATGCATTAGGTAATGATAAATATCTCATGAAATAAATATGACTGTAAATGGTAGTGAACCCAATTCAGTCAGGTAATTTGATCACGATGATAGTCATTGGAGTGAATCTTGACAATGATGATAGTTTTTTAGAGTGAAAGTATTTCAATATGATAGTTTTGGAAATAATCCTTTACTGCAAGGGACATTATTTTCAAGGAATATGTGTATACAAAAAATATTTGTCTAATGTTAATGTTATGCTCTCATGAATTATGTTATTTGATTCCATTATGATTCAGGTCTTATGAAATCCCAATATTTATGACATGACGCTTTATTATTATTTATGATATGTAGGGTATGGTTTTACAATGTTATTCTAGTGTTCATATGCCCTTGTGATAATGTCATGTTGATATATCCCTTATTTACCCTTACTAAGAATCTTAGATCACCTTTTCTTTTGTTTACATTTCCAAGGTTTTAATTAATTTTATAATGATTGATATGTATTAGAAGGATTCATGTTATGAATAACATAGTGGGACAATTTTTAGTTCACTTATAAGTATATTTTTTATGTATCTGAGTTTCCTATAAAAATAAAATGTTACAGTCCTCATAAATTTTTATTTATAATGAAATTAATATTATTCTATTAATATTGAATATGTATGTATGAAAATTATGGGTATCTATAAATAACTAACTCCCACATGTGTGTTACTTAACCCAAACCATTACTTCCAAACTTTGGAAACTAGGAGGTACATTAGTGGTGTTGGGACAAAGTGGATTGAGTTTTGTATGACTATTCTGGATACCAACATTACAAAGTTATGATAAATGCCACATAAAGTTTTCTTGAGTATGGTACATGATATTAGTTAAGAGATATGACCACCAAGATTGTGGAATTAAACCATAAATATGTATCAATTGTACAATTATAGTGGAATCTTAATTTTCCCGGAGTAATATGAGATATTATTTCCTTTCCTTATGCTAGTATTTAACCCTATTTTCCAACGAATCATATATATTTTATATTGGTAAACATGAGGGTGTATCAAGCTTTTTAGTATGTTAACCTATTTTTTTATTATTTACAACTTATATTAACTGAAACAATAAAAATAATTAAATAATTTCCCTATTTATTTATTATTTATGGGAAGATTAATATGAGTTTTAAACCAATTAAATTTATTATTAATATTTTTAATTTTTCATGAATACTAGAATATTTTACCTTATATAAAAAAATCCATTACTCGTTTGTTTTCAATGTGGAATTTTAATCATGTAATTGATTTAAATGAAATAGTCTAAAAAGGTGTTGTTTTGGTGATAAAACATATTGGGGGAATAAATACAAGACCATTGGAGTTCTAGTAAACCTATCCATTGAGTAATTGGAATGACACCAGAGCTCCAATGGGTTGAGTTAGGTGTGATTTTTTTTTTGGTAAAAAAATAACTAAATAAAATAAAATAATGTGAAGGAGTGGAATATGGTTACACATAATTTGTATTGTTTATTTAAGCATAAGGGTTTTTCTTTTGAAAAATTAATGATATTATTAATTAATTATTTATATAGGACTATAAAATGAATACAAAATTATACTGAGAATGAAGTGATAGAATCACATGAACTGCCAACTAGACCCACCGTTGATCCTTAGGTCTTAGAGTGGATTTCCTAAATTATTCTATAAACTAGTCAGAGATATAAATTAGTGGAGGATATTATAGTATAGTTCATAGGTTATATTAATTTTCATTATATTTTTGTAATTTCATTGTGACTTTACTTCTTAATAATCTAAGTAGTATTTTGGAAATATCTAGCATGTCTTTAAAAACATCTAGACACCTAGGACACATTGGGATGTGATAACCACCATCATACAAGAAGGGGTGGAGTGTTGATGGAGGAACATGATAATTGAGGTTAATAAATACTATTTAAACACCTTTATAGGGGTTCAAGATATTTTATTAATGTTATTTTATCTATATACCCTATGTATGTTGAAGAAAAAAAAGATTTTACGAACCTCCAAAAAGGTTTGAGGTCAGTTATGGAATATGCCATCGCCATTACACACCTTATTTGAATTTATCTATATTAAATAGGGATGAAAAATCCAATGTACATGATTTTTATATGGTACTTAAGGAGACTCTTTGAATCCAGATTATGTTCTTTTACCATGCTACATTCAATCGTGTGGTTAACATAGAATTTTTTAAAAATACTAGTTCTAAAGGATGTTTTGGAGTTGGTGGTCCACTACCTAGAAGAGACCCAGGTGACATAACATTATGTTTTCATAAGTGATCTATATTAGAGGAAATGGGGTTGTTTCTTACTGGTGAAGACAAGGTGATGTTGTACTTCCATCACCTCTCTCTAGAAGTTCCTTCATTCAGTGTCACCTTTACAGGAACAGAGGCACATAAAGCCTAGTTATAAATTCAAAAATAAGTAATACCATTGTAACATATAGTATATAATCATCTAGTGGTTTTGATGTTATGTAATATATAAGAGTATTGTATAAAAATATCATTATACCAAGCATGACAGGAAGAATCAACTGTGTAGTTTTCTAGTATATGTTAACCACTATTTGGACAATCTAGTCTAGGATGATGGAATGTTGATAGGGGTGATTTGCTATAGAATTGTTTTCAAGGTAGGTATTTATAACTTAGGGATTTTATTAGATGTAAATATGTGTATAAATAATATATTGCCCTATAACAGATGCGAGAGAAGATCCTCTTACTACTATAGGTACAATCCTTATATCATTTACCTTAGCAAATTCTCATATAGGTAGTTTTCATTATTTTATTTATGATAATTTTTAATTTCTATTTGAGATTAATGTGGAATAATTCCCTTTATATATGAGCCTCAATACACTATTAGTAAAGAGGATAGATCATACTAGGAAATTTCCATCATATGATCTGTTATTGGCATCATTCAGACATCCCTAAGATATCATGGTTCTTGATATGAGATCCTTTGAATTCACCATATGGATGATATATATAACCCGTTTCAAATATTTTACTAAATATTATAATTGGATTGTATATTTGTTATATTTATCTAGTTTCTAGTAGACTCTCCCTATAGACTAGGAGTTTTAGGTTGGCCAAGTAGGTCCTGATTATGGGTATGTAGAAGCGATCAAAATATGGATGGATTTCCTTTTCTTATATTTTTGGATGCTTGGTAGTTGATAATATTAACATCCATGGTTTAATAATTTCATAGTATGTTTCCCAAATACTTCTTAGCACATACATATATGTGGGAATTAGAGTTTACTATCAGCTTGGTACTTAGAACTAGGACGTTTTCCATTACACCATATTACACCTCTCGGTAGTTGGGGTTTGGATTAGTGGTAAGAACACCGTAATCCTGCATGAAAGATTGTGGTTCAAAACCCATTAGGAATAGGTACTGTAGTGACTATAGCTATGGCAGCACTATAGAAATTTCAAGCACTATAGCGGCGGCAAGGCCCTATAGTGGCGACAGAGCACTGTAATGGCGGCGGATACTGTGTCAAACTGTAGCAGGCGGTTACTGTATCAGTACTATTCACAGAATGGTCCTTGGGGCTACGGGCCATGTAATGGGCTAAATGACCGCTGGGCCTTCGGGCTATGTAATGGGTCTCCATCTACCCATTTAAAGAGATCTTTTCTTTGATTTAATAATAAATGAGTCTTTAGCCACATCCTTTTAAAAAAAATATTACACCTCTCGAAACAAGATATGGGAATAACTAATTTATCAAGAAGAGATAAACTCTAAAAGAATTATCTAACTGATCAAGTATCATTGGGGTAATCTGGTTTTCACTAATAATAATGAAGACAAAATTATATGATAATGTTGGACTATCGAATGAAAAACCAGGCCAAGATCAAGAATCACTAATCATAACATTGTATTGATGATCTCTTTGACTATTTGAAAAAGGGGAGATATGTTTTAATAAAATTAATCTAGGATTAGGATTCAATCATCGGTGTATTATGACACATGATATCACTAATATGGATATCCTAACCTATTATGAGTATTACTGATAATTAGAAATTCTTTTTAGCCTAATAAATTCTCTGACTATGTTTATAGATTTGATGACCATTATATTTCTTCTATTCTTGTACATATTCATTATTTTCTTTTTGGATGACAGTATATTTTAATCAATATATAATTATAATGTTGGCTGGAATATTTTTATCATTCTAGATAATTTATCTGAAAATCATATCTATGAATGAAATATCAAACTTCTCCTTCAAGTTTAGATATGTAAAATTTAATGGGCATTTCATATTTGAAGATAGTATGTATATAGATCTTGAAAATGTAGTGGGACTGATACCTTGGAAGGTCCGGATGATATTATGGATGGTTCAATGTTTTCTTCAGTGTGTAGGGTATTACCACATATTCAATTAAAATTTCATGAGGATATCCACTATGATGAATTCCTAAAAAAGGATCTATGTTTGTCCAGTCAGACTAATATGAATCTACTTTATAAGGCCCCAATGAACTGTTCACCAATTTATTTCCTTATTCTATCTCAAATAAAATAAAAAAATTTGTTCTACTATAATTCTTATTCAGTGTAAATTTGACGTGTTCTTATTTAGGATCATTATGTAGTGGTGTATGGTTCCAAATGGTTATGGTTTCATGAATAGAACTACCAAAACCATGATCTTTAATTGGGTATTGTTGTATATAAATTTAATTTATTGAGATTTTAACAATATAGTGAGTGATTTTTGATGTTTATGTAAGACAATATCTTGAAATACATATTTTCATAATGAGGATTAAATATGATGAAATTACATTTGGTGGAATAGTTGTAGTAATTCATTTTTGTTATCTAAGACATTCATAGTAAGGGAAACATAAATGAGGATTCTCTTAGCCCAAATATTCATCGTCAAAAGATGATGGAAGCTAAGGATGAGTGGAGGTTATTGTATCTTATAGTTGAACTCCATCGTTATGTGGCCGATGATGAAAATGGAATGTTCTTATGCTATATCAACAAAAATTATAAGATTCTATACTTGGAAAATTACTCTCAAATGTCTATTAAAGATTATGAAAATACATGAGAGATACTCAATGGTGGGGAGGTCCACAATGGATTGTTTTAAAACTCTTAATTAATTTTATACATTCATTTAAGGCTTATTTTCCCTTCATATTTGCAGGAATGCCTATTTAAATAACATTATGATTTTTGATGGGAAACATACCCTCAAACAATAACGACATATCATGACATATGATAATAATTTTGGTGGTATTTTATAAAGAAATATATCCATTTTTCATGGATATAATCCATACCAATCAATAGTTAATGGTGGATCACTAAATATTTGTGGGTAATTTTTATCCACATATATTGTGGGTTTGAATATTGGATGAGAGCACCATCAATTTTGTGACTATTCTCCTAAGAGGACCATGAGGATGGGGTGTATTATGGGTAATTATGGATTGTTTGACCAATATTTCTCACTTCCTACCAATCATGGATGCTCCTTTGGTTAATGATCATGGAATGATGTAAGTCAAGGAGATTATAAAATATCACGGTAAACTTACTAGAATTTTCTCATTTAGAGACCCCAAATTTACATCTCAGTTCTAATAAGGGATAAAATGTAAAATTTTATTATAGGTAAAATTGAGGATTTATTTTCCACAAATATACCGATGGTTAGTCTGAGTGCACCATTCATATCATGGAGGATATGATTTGAGCATTTACTATTGATTTTATTGTCTTGAAGGATGATAAGATTCACTATTTTAATTATCCTATATTAATAGATACTAGAATTATATTTATATTTCAAAATTTAAATAGCTATATGCGTTAACATGAAATTATATTATATAGTAGATAGTGATAAAATAATCCTTGGTGATTTGGACAAGAGTCATCCAAGAGATGACTAAACATGTAAAAATGATTCGAAAATGGCCTGTAACCACTCAAATATTTCATAAATAAATTGTGGACTGGTAAAGATGACCTATAGAATTATAGGTTTGTGATAATTTCTTCCTTTTTATTTCATTGAGACCAGATCATCGATGAATGGGTATGTAGGGACAACTAAATCTTTATTACATTAGTACTTTGGAAATATTGGCTCGAGTTGGGGAGGTGTCTTACCCGCTATACCATCCTTCGACATTAAAATTATTTCAAAACAGTTTTCATGTATTTCAAATAAGAAGATACAATCCTAAACATTATCATATGAATATTTATAGTTAAATTAAGGTTGAAGCTAGTTTTTTATATATGCAAAATTTTGTATGCACTGTCAATTGATATCAAAAGGTATTATGGGGTATGATATTTTCTCTAGTTTGGGTGAATTGTATATATGGAAAGATTTATGATAAAAAAACTGTAAAGAGAGGTTGATATGAATATTCAATTCCTATAATTGTTCTCTTTGGGAAATGGGTAAAGCATCATGGGGATAAGAATCCTAAGAGCAAAGAGATTATAATGGCCTTCCCTAATATAGCCTAGGCCTCTCTCTAATTTGTATCCGGATCAAATTTGGAAGATCATGAATTCTTTAAGAAGTTAGAGACCATTTGGTATAATTAGTGGGGGGGGGGGGTTTATGTAATAAAATACAAAAAAACTCCAAATATAAGATGAATAGTGGTCTATTATAATTTTGATGGAGGTTGGCATAGGTTATTGAATCATCCACTAGAACTCAAGTGGTAGTCCATTAATGATCCCAAGTAAATTTTCAATATTTTTTAAAGAAAGTGGGAAATGATTAATTTTTTATAGAAAACCACCAAAAGTAATCTATTTCACCCAAAATCAATTTATTACCCTCATTTTACGCCTGAGACTTATCCTGAAATCCGTCCACTCTCTATTTTTCTCATTCATCTGAATCCCTACCCTCTTCAAACGTTTTCTAAAGAAATAATTTCTGGTGATGGGAACCGATCATAGACATGGCCATGGCCATGTATTACGATGATATTCTTATTCATCATTTTGTTTATAGTAAAAACATTAATTTCTATATCTTTGGACATAGTATTTTGAATCATGTGTGGTACTATGGTTTTCTATTTGTCAAGATACAAAAATGTTTCTTCATGGGTAAATTTTAGGTAATCATGTTATATTCCTTTCATGATTTCATTCCTTTATAATTGTGTGATGAAATACAAATCCACACTTTTATTTTAGGTCTAATATAATCTTATAGATTCACTACTCATACTCTTTGAGACCTCAATGACCTTCTAAAAATTAATTTACTGGGTGTAACCTTTGTAACACTCCTACTCAGGGAGAGCTACCTTAACAATTGTTTGAAGAAAATTTAAATAAATTAAAACCCAGGATTTAAATTAATTAGTGTTTTATTTAAATCTGAACATGGGTAACGATATTTTTTCTACAATGATTGGTAATATATTGATTTTTATCATACTAAAATGTTCCCTCACTTCTTATATTAATTAATTTTATGGAATAGGAATGAATGTACCTAACTCATTATACTAATTTCCCTATTCCACGGCAATTTTTGAAAGATTTATTAGACTAGTTTAACATAACTATTTCAATGATTGGAATCTCATACATTATATTAAATTCAGACATATACAATTACATGTGGGTGAATATGGGTACATGTTTGAGAAATCTAGTGTTACTATTTACTACTCCCACAGTGTATGGTTCAAACTATCATCATTGGTTTCGAGATGATTCATGAAGCATGTAATAAATTATAGACCATCCCTTACTAATGAGTTACTTAATAATGTAAATTAATATTACTAAAATATTTGTTGTGTTTTATAAATATTTACTTATTGTTTGTACACATTTATATAATTAATACCATACACTATAAACTACGATAAATTTTTAGTGGTGGGGTGGAGATCGACTACTAATTTTTTATACTCAGGACTTAAAAAAAATCCTTGCGGACACATGCATAACCATTATTGTTGTTCCTGGTAAGGAAAAGGCATCTAAATATGAGAGATATACGTTCACATATAGAGTGGATAATAGGTGTTCATTTTAGGGGATTGATTTACACATGGACTAGCTGGTTACATGTTGTCTATCATTGATTAATTTTTTTGAGAGTACTCATACAAGAGAGAACTATTTTTTAATTATAAGCCTCATTCAAACTATAAAATTTATTAATATATTTTTTATATGAATCAAAATTCATTCAATGTTTTTTTCGTTTCTAGGTATTCTATGTATTAGAATTCAAGTACATTTCATATTTTACCTCTCATGTCTATGTGTGAACATTCACATCCAATTGTGTCTGACACATTTACATAGCTCATTCTTATATTAGGTATGAAACATGGTTGGATAGAGAAATTATATAGAGGGGAATAAACACATACAACATGTGTGTTAGTTGACCCCCGATGTTTATGCCAAACTATACAGATTGTGAGGTGTACATATGGTATTGTGATGGCATGGAATATGTGTCACATGAGTATTCGAGATATAAATGATTCAATTTAAAACTAATTGTTTGAAAATGACTGATAAATTTGATTAATGAAACAAAAAAAATTAACTTTAAACAGAGAACGATTTATTATTTCAAAAATGGATTTCAAAATTGGGGTTTTTTGATATATATATTTTTTCATTTAGTATGTTGGGTTAGAAATTATAATTTTATTTTATTAATATTTCATTAATTTCTTGTATAATGGGAATCTTATTTCACATTATTCTTGTAAATTTATTGCATCCATAAATTTGGGATGCTGTATTGATAATATGATGTTTTATTCATGATATTTTTATAGTAACATCTCATGAAGAGTTTTTGAGAATGACGTAGAAAGCAGTTATTATGAACATATGAAAATTGGGAAAAAATATCTACATGAAAATGAATTTATTCAGTGGAACATTTATTGTTAATTTTTTTATATGAAGAAAATGTAGAGGGAGTATACAATTTTGATGGATGTAGTCATTTGAGATATGAATAAAAAATTTAATAAATGGTACATAAGAAAGCATTAACAAAGTGACTAACTAAGAAGTATATTTTTGTGGTAGGTTTTAAATATATGATCATGTTTTTTTGTTTTGAATATTATTCAAAACAAAACAAAATGCCACTTAATATGTAAAATAAAGATGTGGAAACACGTAACTGATTATGAGTATTTAATAATTTGGGACTTATTTTTAGTGGTAAACATGGATGTTAATTCTAAATGTGGAATAGATAACCGATGACACATATGTTCTACTCAGTTACGAATAATAATTTACTTTTTATATTAAGTTATATTGTTTCACAATTTATTTATTTCATATTATTTTTGGGAAATAAATTTTTATTATTTGTTCTTTAGACTATACGATGATTAAATTAGAAACTAATTCACAAATATTAGTCATGGTTATATTTAAGATTATATATAACATAATTTTTTAATCTAGCTTCAAATACTTGTATGTTAAATTTATTTAACCATATAAATATGAATTTTGTAAGGTAATTAATATAGTAATTAAAATTTTCTCAATGTTTTATAAATTTAAAATGGAATTGACATCCAATTATATACATTGAGTAATCATACCTCTAAATTAGTCAAATTTAAAAAATAATTATGTGGTTAATAAATATATATTCCATACATGATCATATAGAGGGTCAATGAAATTAATGAACAATAGAATGTATTTAAGAGGAACTCATCATAGAGAAATTGAAAATGACTTCAATGAAATATTAGATTAAATAATCAAGTTAGATTATATTAGAAATACTATATTATAATATTTAACAATCAATGATTTTATAAAAATAAGAAGTTTTGAATTTTTCCAGGTTATGATGTTTTTGATATATAGTATAAATTCTATCTTAAATAAAATATCCATTAATATTGGTACATTAATCCCCAAAAATCTATTACAAAAAATATTAGGCTTCTATGAGAGAAATAATTTATTATTGATGTGAAATAAAAATAAAATATTATGAAAATTAATATATTGAAACAAGTGGTTGTATAGGGTTGAAAAATATGGATTTTTTTCCAGAGACATCATCAAAGAAATTTCCTTTTCAATGAGTTACATATATCATTGATGATATATTTCAACTAGGGATTGAAATGAAGAAATTTTGGATGATGTATCTGCTAATAAATATAAAACATTATAAATAAGGAAAAAAATTATGGAACTCAATTATAATAAATAAAAAGGATAAAATGATGATTTTGGTGAAGATGATGATGAAGAATGAAGCTTTACACGTAAATAAAATTACAATTAATATATTAATTTTTATAATAATTACTAATTCGTATTCAATTTATTATTACAGATTTGAAAATTAATATTATTTAATAATTTTTATATTTTATGTTTGTTATTTTTTGGGGATGAATTTGATAAGATTATGCATAGAATGATTATAAATTTCTGTCCTAATGATGACACACAAATTATATTATCATATTTACATGTTAAAGTTTTAACATATGTAGCATCTATGAGGGTTCAAGGCCTTTCCAAATTTTTTATTCCATCCACTATTCAAGAGTTATGCTAGTCTCTTAATTTTGATTTTCATTTAAAGAAATAATGTTAAAATATATATTTTCTAAAAATTTTAGAAAAATTCATGAATTATTTTGTTGAATATTTTTTTAATTATATTTTTAGTTTTTTAAATATAACCGCAATTTAGTCATATAAGATACTAAATAAATATTTTTATACTCTTTTATTGTCATAGGATTAGATTCAATGGAAATCCTTTATCTCAAGTCTTATCAATTTTTGGTTGATAAAAAGTTATTACATTTTATAACATATTTTTTAAATATATATGGTTTATAGTATCCCATTCAAGAGTCCATTAGAACCTTCACTGTGGAGGAAAGATTGGTTTTCTGACACTATCACATTTGTTATATTTTTCACAATCTTCAAAAGAGATATATGAAAATATTTTCCACAAATATATTATATGAGGTGTTTGTGGATCAAATGACTAACTATATTCCCTCCTGAACATAGTAGGGGTTCTGTGACTATTGGATGGGATGATCTAACGGTTGTTACGATTGATTGAGACAATAAAAAACACACTAATATGAGGGTGTTACTTTAGGATTACATCATTTATTAATGGAAAGTTTCATTTTTATTACATATTTTTATTTACTTTTTAATTTTAAATGTATATTTTAAATTTATACAGTTAGTGGATGATCGGTTTATTACATAATTCAACATGTATAAGTGGATTCATAATGATCATACAAATAGTTAGGTAGTTTGTGAGATACAATGGAATATATATATATATATAATTTTTTATTTGATATAAAAATATATTATTCCTATAATTTTTTATTAATAAAATTCTATAAGAGATAACAGACTTGTACACTAATGTATAAACATCGACATGACGAGACTCACCTTATCAGAGTTTTTGTTATTTCATGGTTATTTATTACATGTCTTTGTTTTAAAAAGGAATTATATGAGATATAAATTGACCAAATCACTTATACTAATTATCACATAGATTTTTATTTCACATCATGTAATTATATATGGATGACAAAAACATTTTTGAAGGAGTATAACAATTTTCGTAATAAATAAGGGACTAGTATACATGTTACAAATGACGAAGATGAGTTTTAGAAGCCACATATTGTATGAATGTTACAGTATATAAGTGAAATCTTCACCAAAATAAATATTTATAATTAAATGAGTTCATGATCCTTATTTTAAATGATTTGAGATCATTATCTGACAAGATAATGATATCTCATACTATTATCTCTTCATTGACCATGGGTGTGGTTCCATCATGCAAATTGAAGGTGAAGAGGTCCTACCTGGGTATTTGGGGATTCAATTTTGGACGATGGATACCTTTATAGGTATAAGTCATTTGATTGGTACTAAGGTATCTCCATCTATCTCACTGCTATGGAATATCATTCATGAATTGTAATGTATCATTTTCCCATTATTTACCATTTTATATCATTTTTTACTCTTCTTTTTTTATTGTTCTTTAGTTTTTTAATTTTTAAAAATAAATTGATTCACATAGATTCCCTAAAATCCCTTTAAAATACATACAAGACAAATACTTATCAAATGTGGGAGAGTTATTATGAGACTGATGGTGAGGAGGATGAAGGTCAAACCAAAACAAAGTTATGATTTTATGAAAAGGACGAATCATAGAAATTGGTTCTATGAAATATTAGGTGACCATTATAGCTTCATGTTTGAAAGCAACTGGTTATTATAGTACTGAATCAATGACATAATTGACCACCTAAAATGGAATTAATGATAGATATTATTCGTTTTCCTCAATATAAAATGAACTGTTGTTGAGATATTTCTGTGATATCATTTATTTGATTACTAAATATATGACATTGGGAATGTTAATAATCTAATAATAATGATTTTAACAATATTGGTTGCACTTTCTTACAATATAATGATCTTTTAGGTTTAATGTTTTGTGGAATCAGAAAATCCATTACATTAGATAACGAATATTAATAAACATTGTCCATTTTACCACAAAACATGAACATATGGTCATAGGCTTGTTTAATTCATGACACACTTTCTTTGTTCCGGGTTCATATTATTTATTCATAGATAAACTTCATATAAGTTCCTACTAATTCTTAGTCCCCATGAAATGAATTTGAAAACCACAGATGATAAAAAAATCTAAAAAGCAGATATTAAAATAAGGGAATCCCATTAATCCATTTGAAATTATTTTAAACTCATAAGTAGCATTTAATTTTTACAAAAAAAAATTGATCCAAAAATAATAATTTACCTAATAGTGAAATAAAATTTAAAGCCTAAATTTTTCCATTAATTGTTTTGTAATAAATCATGAATGAATAAATTATAACTCATAAATTAATTACCATGATATTAATAATTTATCTTTTTGAAGATTATAAATTTTTCTTGAAAAAATTAAATCATTATTACCTTTGGAAATAAAAAAATTTCCATAAAACCTAAATTGCTATCCAAGAGAAAACATGTAGGAAACATAAGGAAAAATTCTTTAATCATTAAATTACTTAATAAAATAATCATATTGTTATATAATTATTAACTTTTATTAGCTAACTTTTCATTTCACATGATAAACTTATTTTAGGTTAACCCCTTATACATTCTAAATAAAGTATCATACATATGATAACTTCTTCTCTTTACCCAATTCATTGGTTGGATTCCACGGACCCACCCATCACATAATGGAAATAGTACCATAAGGGTTGAGTTCATTGAAAATTCCAAGATTCCTAAAAAATAACCAAGTGTCATGTTTTAAAATCAATAAATTTAATAACATTAAAATTTCATCATAAAAATCATAAAATTGTCATTTCATCACATAGTAAAAAAAAATTCATTATTCCTATACAAATGTTAAGAAATATCATTTTCTTCAGAAACAATATAAATTTGAAAATTACCATAGTAATGGGGGGATGTATATTTTTTAAAACCCTTTTAAACTAGTAGAATAATCTTGATAATTATTAAAGGATAAGATGATAGAAATCATTTTTCATATCGTACATGTTAGAAAATATTCTTTTCACACATTGGTTAAAAAGTCAAAAGAAAGCCACAAAGAAAACATTAAAAAGAATATTTTATTAAAACTTACAAATATAATGTATAAATTAGTTAAAAGTGAACTTTATAAATATTTGAATTCGAAATAATAACATTCTATTTTTTTAAGAACATGTACATGGATGAAAATATTTGAATGGAATAATTTAAAACACGTTTTAAAGAGAACACCTTACAACTTTTTGTAACATTTAAATGAAAAAAAATTGGATGAATTGAACATGAATTGGATTCATATACCACTATAATTTTTAATAATTAATAATAAAATAAATCAATATTTTATTTTATACTCCAAAAAACATAAAACATGTGAAAATATAACAAACTCAAAGAAATGAATTTGGGACGAAAGAACCACCACCATGAGATTGAATTACCTAACACATTCATTAACTCTTATATAATAAATATATATTAACTGTATAATTTTATTATTAATTTTTTTAGTATTATTCAGTTATTATTATAAATGTTATTTCTTTTGTTTCCATGTCTTATATAGTTACTAAACCAATTGTGTTCATGTCAGATGTTTTGAGGATGTTTTTTTATAATCCCGAAATATTTTTGGTATTTTGACCAAGCTAAAAGGGTTTATTGTTAAATTATATAAATAATATTAATGAAGAAATAATTATAAATTTTATAAGTTAAAATCAATTTTAGAACTATCCATGTATGGTGGTCATGAAAAATGAATTACATAATTTCATTGAGATGATTGTTTGTGTGTAAGAAAGAACGAAATTTTCATTTTTGTACTACGTAGTAAAGAAATAATGTAGATAATATTTTTCTTTTCAAGGATAATTTATATGTATATATTTCATATTAATTCATTATTTTCATCTTTATGACCATCCATGTGAGGTAATCTCTAAAACTAATCACACAACTTTGTGGGGATGTTAGTATACAAATACACATGATAAACATTATCATTTTATAAAAAATTAGATGGTAAGAAGGCAAGTAATATTTTATATTTATAAAATTATAATAATATTTCAATTATCATATATAAATTCTAAATCAGTTATAATAACAATCCATGAAAGGAAGTGTTGGAAAATAAAAAGCATCACATTGTGAAGACAATTGCCTATATGTACTAGTGAGCGATGCATTCTTTTCATATCAGGTGGAGAAGTTGATGAATAAGGGTTTTGAAATAAACATAGTAAAATTTATGTATATGGAAAATAATTATTTTATTATATAAAAAAATTTCTAATATTTTAAGGATTTTGAGGAAGTAATAATATGAAAGAACTCAGTTAAGATTTATACCTCATCTTTGAAAAACATCATTTGGATTACACATTAAGTATTCTTGAATACACCCTTTAATAAGACAACGAACAATAGAAAATGGGGATTATTTTAGGGAAGTTATTTTTTCTATCATAGTTAAGATAAATGTCTCAATATGTCTGTTGATTTTTGGAGATGACATTTTCCTTTATAAGTGAGGTTGGTCGAAAAATTCTAAATACTAGATATATTAATATATAATATGTGTCGAACTCATGTTAAATGCACCCAAAATACCATATATTATAATATAACGAGGTAAAGGTATAAATATTATCAACCAATAAATTTTATATATGGTTAGGTTTCATTGTAAACCTTATATTTTAGCTTACCCCCTCATTAAGACTATTTAACCTTAATCATCATAACAAAATTTTCACTCTTTATGAGTATTAAAAGTAATTTTTAAAATATATGTGGAACATGAATGAATCATTTATTAAATAAAATAAATATTCCCAAAACAATTGATCTAGTATAGTATGTTTATAATTTTATAATGATCTAATGATAATTTCTAGACATTAAATACCATTTAATGCCATTTTCAGTACTATTCACATATCATGAATTTAAAAGATTAATGATAACAATTAAATTACAATATAAACTATTTAACTATCACATATAAATTATAATACTACATTAAATTACTTTTATATAATATTTCTACCAACAAATATTACATTTAATGTTTTTAAAATAATTTATTTGATTTCTCTACCGGTTGCACAAGCACTGCATTGGAATTTCATAACCCTTGAAGGAAATTATACTATATCTAAAAATATTAAAAAACTAATATTAAAAAATAATATATTTATTTTAAAAATACATTTATAGTAATTCATATATTATTTTTATTACCTCAGAAATACATTATATATATTAAATGAAATAGAGTAACATATTTAATTTTTCATATCATAAAATAATATAAAATTCATGGTCTATATCAAGTGGAAAAAGAAATATTTTCTAATTTATTATGTTTATGTTATAATTAATCACATAAAATAATATAAATTAATGTTTTGGGTTTATTTTGAGACCATATCACATAGTTTTGACCATAATTAACCTATTTTTCCCATCACTATGGAGATAAACATTTACCATGGATACTATTCATTGTAACTAAAAATAAAATTTTTCTATATGAAAAATTGAACCATGAAATTCCAAATATGAAATGATTTATTAAATATTAATATTTTATAAGTGACTAATTACCTATAATATATGTTTGAAAAACTCAATGAATAAAGGTTTTTTAGAAAAAATGTGTTTTTAAGCATAAAAAATATTTTATACCCAATCAAGTATAATATTGATTCTTATAAAATTAATTATATTATGTTTAATTTTATAGATATCATTCTTCTTTAAAAACATGTAAAATATATATTGGTACTTATAAAATTCATGATTTAATGAAAATAAAGGCTTGTTTTGAAAAAAATTGACAATTTCACTATTTAAAAAAAAAATCTTTTCAAAAAAATTCCACAAATTAAACATTAGAGTATTATGAAATTTTATTCGGATTTGATATCAATTTTTTATAATATAATTTATAAAATTATTATTAATTAAATATAATATCTACACACACAAATTCAATAAAAATAGATATTAAAAAAATTATCTTTAACCCATAAAAGGACTATATTACCATGACTTGTCTAATAACCATAATTAAATTAAATTAATTTTCTAAATTCGATATATGTTAAAATAATTTAATAATAATAATTTATAAATAGTTATTAGTTTATTATATTAAAATGAAAATACTTTTCACCCATAAAAATAATATTTTGAAAGATTTCTATTTTAACTTTAAAAGATTTTATCATCATTTCAACCCAATTGATGATAAATATATGATTGGAAATTAATTTTACTATGTAAAAAATTCTACATATAATTACTAATATGATTATTCTTATTAAAAACCTTTGCCCCAATGTCTTGTTCATAATAATCATATTTAATTAATAATATGTCACCATTCCATAAAGCTCAATGTTGTGTATACCAAACACAATGGTTTAAATTATTTAAAGAAAATATATTCCAAAATCATGGGGTGTAATATTATACCATCATAATGAAATTGGGTCCTCATAATTTTATATTGTTTTAGACAAAAATGTTAAAAAAATCATTTTAAAAATCAATTCTAGTGAGTGGATGATAAAACAAGGGATCATGAATTGGTTTTTTTAGTATCCAAGAATAAATTTTTTCTGTAAAATCACATCACAAAGAGTGATAATAATAAATTATTTTGAAAATATCAAAAGGTAAATAAGATGTTCACCTATAATAACACAAAATTGGGTTTCCAAATACTATGAATATTTGAAGAAAGTGAAAATATGGTCATGAAAGAGAAATTGAAATTACCTTTAATAATATAGGGTGATAAAGAACATGATCATGTGAAATTTAATCAACATTAAACCATAAATCAAAATGGGATAATGAAGAACCTGAATTCATTAGAAATAAATCTAAAAGGATAAAATTTTTATCATATTTTCTGTAGAGTTGAGATATTATTTTAATATCAATATAGATAACATGAGAAAATAAACCTAATTTAATTATTACCTTTTATTATGAAAAATATCATTCATTGTTTGTGCTTTGATCATTTTCTAATTTTATCTCATTTCATAATCAATGAAATGAATATTCTATATATATTTTTCATGAGTAAATAATGAAAGTTATATTTTAACAAATCACATGATCCATAAAAGAATAGAATTTTATTCTTCATTTTTTATATTATCCAATTAAAAAATGGTTAGAAAGTGAGAAAATAATATTTAATATGAATAAACCTTCATACATAAATTACCAAAAATCAAATAATAAAACCTAATTTTCAACAAAAATCATTCATTAATAACTAACCTAAAAATTCTACAATTTATTCTTAACCAAGTTTAAAAAAAATAAAAGTAAAATATTTGATTACATATTCATTTGTGATAAATTTTAAATTTATCTCAAATCAAAATTAATCACTCATATAGGCATATACTAAAAAATTATATTCCCTAATCATATAATATCCATAATATGCTAATAGTTTCCATAAATACACTGAATCACTATAAATTCATAACAAAATCACATATGATTTCAAACGATAATTCAAATATTATTCTTCAGATAAACTCCCTTAATAAAAAAATATATCAATCGACATTAATCACATAATGTTCCATATATAGTTACCTTTTTATCAAAAAAACGTAATCATTTATTAACCAAATAAATGTTTACTCCCAAGGTTTTATATAAAATAAAAACATGTTCCATAAACTTAATAACCCTTTTTTCCAATTAACCTGCTATTTCCCACCTTAGATGCAAATTATTGATTCTCCAAGATGCTGGTCCACAAGGACTAAAGAATGTCCCCCCGAATGCCAATGTATTCTGACCAACAACGAGGGCCCTAGGTGTGTTCATGGGGATATAATTCCCTCATTGATCAGAGTGAGCACAGAAGTATAAAAGATATAAGAAACACTGGAACAAATAATATATGTGAGTAAAATTAACCCACTTTAGTGGAAGATGTAGTAAGAAGCAGAAGTAATCAAGCAATATAAATAATTAGTGGACTTTGAATCGTATGAAGATGAAAAAAATGATGATTCATGAGTTTCAATTGAAAACCTATTAAGAAATGACCACGGATACACGAATATACCACATGCTATCGAAATTCCAAAAATTCAAAAAAGATCCATCTACTATAATAAATAGAATATTCTTGGTCCTCTACCACCTAACTCTATCATAAAACTACCAATAATGTATTGGTTCGAGTAACTACCCTTTATCTATACATATATTTATATTTTCTTCTTGGGTACGAATGGTGGCTCAAGCAGGGTGTGAGATATATTATGTAGGCCACCAAAAATGGTGTATATATCTATCCATTTCATTAAATATAAAATTTAATGTTTTCCTTTAATAATGAATGAAACATATAGATACATAAAAAAGTACACCAGATAGGGCTCCACTTGGGACATCCATCCAATTTTACCTTCTTCAGCCAAAGATGAGTGTGTCTGAACTACATATTCCTACAAAAAGTAATGTGATAAATGAAAAATATTAGGACATGGGATATCCACAAGATAGAGATTAATCTTATTGAAAACATCCCAAAGTTCAAAATTTATACTTGTCATTTTTTATTTAAAACATTCCATGAACATTGAAAGATTCAACCAAAGACCATCCAAGGTGGTCCCGGTGGGACCACACATATAACTCTAGGGAATCTATTTCTAACAAATGCTCTAGAGTTTATACGAGGGTAACCATGAATGAAATCCCATGTGTCTTTATGTTAATGATGTGATAACATCAAAAAGTAACATATGAGTATATCTGTATTATCATACGTAGGGGTATGTGTCTATCTCATGGAATGGTACAACCATCTCCCCAACAAGACCATACATAGGGTCTCCACAAGGGAACTAGTTTCAATCGTCTAGAGGTGAAACAATATATACACAACATGCTCATACTAGTTATGGATAGTGTCCCCCCATGATTTTACAATTCAATAACTAACACTTCAATAATTCATGAAGACCCTATCAAAGGGATCCATAAGTCGAAACCCCTTGTATCAACCTTGACACTAGGTGACATTTGGATTTGTGTTGAAAACCCATAAAATTTAAATATATAGCATTGTTAATATTTAATAAAAAATATATCCATTTCATTTGTTTCAAGATTATATTATAATTTAATGCACATTAGGGTATGAGGCATAAGGAATGAGGCAAGGAGTCCAAAACACGTGGCCCATCAATTTAATAAGATCATCACCAATTATAATTAGTTTAAGGGACACCTTCAAGGTGATTTAGTGACTAGGATGGTAAGAAAACATGCCCATTTTGTCGAGGAACACACATAAAGGGAGTCCTTGGGCAAGGAAACCTTCCCAAGGGGCGACTTTCCCTTTACCAGGTTATATCAAAAAAGAAAAACTACTCAGTTGAACTTATTTAGAAAATTAGAGGCATTACTAAAAAGGTATGGATCCCAGAACCATGAAATATGTTATAAAATGCAATGAATCATGTAGAAAAGAACTATACCATCAACCATGGGCTTGTAGAACATCCATTTTCCAGCATTTTACCTTTAAATCGATCTAGAATAAGAGTTATTGGAAAATTGTCAAATTACCTAAAATAGGGGAAATAAGATTTCACCAAAATATCACAAAAGAGGAGATGAGAAACATTAAAAATAAGAAAGAAGAGTGTAGAGAATATGTCTAGCTTTTAAATGATTCTAACGAGGAGAGATTTGGTGACAAGATGAATGAGATACATTGATCACTTGAAAATCGTAGTAAGAGATCTTATGAGAGGAGGAAGGAGGTTCTAACCATCGGAAAAGAGGGAGATACGAGAGGGGGTGAGTTAAAACATTCATTAAGTGGATAATGGTAATTTAACCCATAGAGGTAGGGTTTCATGGTTTTTCTTTGTGGTTGGACAAACTATGCACCAACCATGCAACATGCCACTACCCAAGGTGGGACCTCACATGGGCTAGGCACACAATTTGGTTAACCATGAAGAACATGTGAAAAACGCCTCAACAACCTATTTGTGAAAACATGAATGGGAATACAGACCTCTACCCAAGGTTGAAGAGAAAAACTACAGATCACTACACTTCCCTATCAAAACCCGCACATTTAATGAAATCATGTGGCCAGGGTGGATGAGTTTCTCTTAACTGTGTGACCCAATCATCCTTTCACATTTATGGGGCTCCAAGCTCTGAAAAATCCCATAACATCCTCATAACCTCCTTATATCCCTTAAGAATCATTATTATTCCAAAATTAAGGAATTAAAACAAAAATATAACGGTTCATGCTGTTGATAAAATTGAGGATGTTACAACCTCCCCACCTGAAGACAAATCTTCACAAATATTACCTTCCAAGGGTGGTAAAACTACCACAAAGAAGTGTTCTGACCACTAGGCATGTAAATTGGACTCCTGACCACATGATTCATTCTATATGCACATGTGCTACCATATCACCCAGACCAGAGGAACATACCTACCTTAGAGAAATTTTTTCTCTGATCAATGATACATAATAGATGATCCTCAATGGATGAATCCACCTCTATCTCAATGTCCCCATGGACAAAAAAATGATACAGGGCATGCCAATACTATTGAAGTTATGAAAGGTGGAATATTCCATGAATGACATGTCACCTATAATGTAACTACAAATGATAGGCTACTGGACAAACTATCTTCTCTATCCTTAAAGGCTCTTAATATAGAGGTGATAATTTTCCATGTCTCTGAATTATTCTTTGGACCAATCTAGTTGATAACCATATGAAGACATGATATCCCACCCCAAACTCTAGGGATCTAAGGTGAATATAGGTATAAGAATTATTCATGGATTGAGATATTTCCATATGCTTATGAATCAGATAGACATTCTCAAATATCTATTCATTAAGATGAGGACATTGTAGAGATATCTCATGTGACTCTAAGAAACAAATTGGGGAATGTAAAGGCATACAATAAAGGTCCTCATATGGAGCCAACTGTATTCTTTCAAAAAAAATTGTTGTTGGAAAAATCATTGATAGATTTATTTCCCATAGACCATGAAAGTCATGTGTATATACCCAAAGCATATCCTATAACACCCAAATCATCATCTTAGACTACTCATCAGTTGGAGGGTGATATTCTATACTCAAGAGAACCTATAAACCTAGTACCTTCTAAAACCCTTTATTGAACCCCGAGGTAAATTTGGAATCATAGTTTGACAAGATAGAATATGGACTTACATGAAAGAACTCTATCTATAAGATGTGAATAAAATGAAGCTCATCAATTGAGAACATCTCCTAGATTGGTATAATGTTTGTGATCTTGTTCAACCAATCAATGATCACCCATACTACATCACTTCCCTAATGGGATCTTCGAAAAAATGTCAGGAAATCCCTGGTTGCATCATTGCATTAACACTCAAGAATTGATAGAAGCTATAGAAGTAAAATAGGTCACTGGGGTTCTACCTTCACTTATAGATAGGTGGAACACATCATGATGATGACTTCTATATGCCTATTCAAACCTAGCCACCAATACTAACAACGTACATCTTGATACATCATGGTAAGCCTAGGGTGAATCTCCCCCACATGGGCATGATATTCTCATATCAAAACTTCCTATTTATCATAAGGAAACAATAAATCACCACAAAATATTATGGTATCATTAATATAAAAAACTCATCATGGAATTGTGTTCTAACCAATGATTCTCTCCCTCAAAATATTTCCTTACAAATCAAATAACTACCTTATCCAGACCCACTCTATAAAGAAGGATATCGATGGAATAGCTACAAAAATTGGTTTCCCTCACTATTCCAAATCATACTGGAGGACCTTAGAAAATAGATCCATCATCCACCACTCACTACTAAACACTAGGATGACTAGTTTCTATGTCATACATCTCAAGGTGTTAGATATAACATTCCCTTTACCTGGTGTATAAGCAAAATTATAGTCAAACGACTATAGGTATTCCACCCTACTTCACTACAATAGAATCATGTCCCCTATGTATAAAAACACTAATCATTACATACATAGAAATTACATCACATTTATATAATAATTAAAAAATTATAAAATATAATCCTAAATAATATATTACCCTAGTTCCTTTGGAAACATAGAAACATGAAAAATTTTATATAATTGAGCCAAATTAACTCCTAGTAAGATCTTTATGACGAGAACCCTTATTAGACACATAAAACATAATATTTATATTAGTAACCAGAAAGAGGAAACATAAAAAAATGTTGAGCTATGATACTTACTAATGGTATACAAGGGAGACATGTAAGCATAAACAAGAGAATAAGGTATGTGAACATGATCATGAAAATAAAAGATCATACCTTGCATAAAAATAATTATAAATAGGAATCATAGAATAATGATTGAATATTCATAAGACACAAATGATAAGAAAATAATGGACACAAGCTATGAAAGTATAATTCATGAATAAAACATGGAATTGTGGAAAACACATAAAGATATAATATGATTTACATAGCATCCATGGAATCACTTCCAATACCATTTTAGTAGTATTTTTTAACTCCCCCTACCAACTTAGGTAATCATGGTCCACTTACATTGCCATATTAGAAGCATGAGTTCACTCTTCATACCATCTTTTTAGTCATGGTTCACTCCAATTACCATCTCAAAAGTCAAGGTTCACTCCCAAGACCATATTTGCCAATCTAATGAGATATAAAACATTCCCAATGAATTAAAGGGAGAGATAGGTCCCACCCATCTCATAATCAAATAATACATACATGTTCAACAAAATTATAAATAATAATATCATAACCCATTTAATGAAATGTGTTTCATAAAAATTTAATCACATCATAACCTATGGAAAATGATACACGCTTCAAAATCAATTGAAAATAATACTAAACTGTGAATGATAAACTGCTATCATAAATATATTACCCATGAGAGAGAAATGGGATTCATAAAAACCATAAAATGAAGAATAATTCATTTAGAGTATGATTTGGAATGGAACCTTCAAATAATTTCTATGAAAGGCATGAGTAAATTCAATTGATGTCATCTTATACGGAAAATATTTTTGATATATCTTTCAGAAATAATTCTTGAGGAAAATATTATTTCTTCTTTGAAAAAGGATTTTTAATGATATAAAACCTATATAAAACCATTTTTCATTGATAAAAAATATATAAAGATCATGAAAATATATTGAAAATCATTTTACTTGAAAACTTAAAAAATAATCTTGAAAATTATTTTAAAACCATTTTCCTTTAAAATTTATAAAATACCCTGAATAAATTTTGAAATCTATTTTCATTTAAAATAAATTGAAACAATAAATTTATAGAATATTAAGAAAACAATTTATTTTTTAAAATAGAATTTCATTTTTTTCCTTTAATGTAAGCTTCATGGGAATGTCGGTCATGATGGTGGATAAAACCTAACACACCTTACATTCCTTTTACTCTGTAAATAGTACTCCAAGGTGCCTCTAATGGAGAAAAAAATGAAGATTACCTATTTAAACACATTTTTTAATGGTAAAACATGGGTAAAATGTTTCATTTAAATATACTTGGTGAATAATAGATTATTTTTTGGAAATCCTTTAGAATAGATGGTTAAGAATTAACACAGATTTCTTACCGATGAGAGAGGTAAAGAGAGACTTTATGAAAAACACTTTCTTAACTATCTTCTATACCATATAGTTGAGAAATGGAACCAATGCAATAAAATATAAAAATAACCAGATTATAAAAAAATTCATGAGTTTTCTTGAGATATGGATCATAATACTTCTTAAAGGAATGAATAATCATTATAAATATTGAAAAGTGATGATATTATTTCAATAAAAACTTATAAATTAGTAACATCTGACCATAATACTTATTTAAGAAAATAAAATTACATTAAGTTTAAAAAATAATGAAAGGAATGATAATAAAGATATTACAAGTCAAAGTTAGTATATACGCATAATATAAAAATTTTGGTGAATAATAGGGCATGTGTCTCAAAGAATGGATATTCAGACCAAAATTACATTACCAATTGGGTAACTTTTGAAACAAAAACCCAGTGATAGAAAGATCAAAAAAAAAATGTAAATACCAAAATATTTAAGTATTAGAGGCATATAATACATTAATTGGAAGTATATACACTACAGAAAATAAGTGATCAAGGATTAAGTCATGTATCTCTCTAAATTAAGGAGTGGGATGAAATTCAATTACCTTGTGTCTTGACACTCACCATATTTGTTAAAACATCCAATATTATAAATATTAATTTATTATAAATCTAAAAAACCATATTCTAAATTAAAATACCCTAAAAGTTTTAATCATGTCATTATATTACAGGCATTTAACAATTCTATGTTAAGGTCTCACTTCGTGAATATCTACTTTGTTTTTCGCATGTATCTTAATAAGTTATACCTTTTGCATTATATTTATATCAAGATTTCAAGAATTTAACCCAATAATAAAATATAATTTATATATAGTATATTTTTATTATTTTAATACATATAATATAAAAGTATGAAATGTAATGCACCGTTAATGAAGACAGTAGGTTGTATGTACACATGAATACTATTTCTTTTTAATTGTTGTGTTGAATGAATGACAGTAAAAGACATATAAATATATGTGTATAGATATCATTATTATAGTAGATTTTTTTATATCTTATATATCAAATATATTCGTTAATCACTTATTTAATACATTCCATGTAGTTTATATACGAATCACATCGCTTTGAGAGGGCAGTAGTGCACACATCCTCAAACATAATTATCATATTAACACAAAATGGAAAGTATGCAGATTTTTGTTGTAAATGATTTAAATAAGCATAAATACATAATAAATATTATATATAACATATATAAAGAAATTTTCCTTCAAATTTCCACCATGAAAGGCAGTAATGGAAAAATGAGCAATCATCGTTTAGTGAGGCGGTAGTCCGTCGTACACGTAAACATTATGTTTGTTACCCATTAGATAAAATTGTGTGTATGTCTAGGAAAAAGTAAATATCATGAAAATATATAATTAAATTTAGGATAATTTTTTAAAAAAAAATTCATGTAATGAGAATATTTTATGGTGTATAGAAAGAAAATAAATTAAAGGCATTTGAGGGAGGGTCTAACCTATTATTCAGGTAACTCTTTTTGGTTATATTGGGAGGGATTTATTTGAAAAAATTATTACCACATGAGGATTATTTTATGAATTTAGGGATTTTTGGGAGCTATTTGGGAATAGGTTTTTATAACATAAGTGGATTTAAAGGCATGAAGAAGTAGTAGGAGAAGAGGCCTTTTGTAATGTAGGAGGAGTAACACTCTTGTAAAATTTTAAAATAGAGCCACCCCACCCTTGTTTATTTATTGAAAGTGGATACATAATATAAAAATTTAGAAACAAAGGACTATAGGGTCTAAATATTGAATTCCAATTTATTTTTTAGAAGTTTATTGGTCATTTTAGGCCTTAATGTTATGGTTCAGTCCCCTATTATGTTTAAATTAACTTTAACCGTTGTAATTTATTATAATTACTTTAACAAATATTTTTGGTCAAAAAAATGTTGACTTAATTATAAATTATAAATTTTGGTTATTTTAATTATTTAATCCATTTTTTCAAATTCCAATAAAAAATGTGTCCGAAATTAAGATAAATTTATTCCCATATTCTGGTCAACAATGCAGGTTTTTAATGAAAAAATAAACCAAAGTTGGATATGTTTTTATATCCAATTTTAATGTGGAATTAGTTATAAGCATATGAATTTTATTAATTGATAAAAATATTTACTAATTAATCTTTAAAAAATCTTTAAAATTTAATTTAGTTTTAAAAATAAATTATTCTAAAAAGCAGTTTTGAACTAAAATACAGTATTTTTCAATATTTACTAAAAAACATCACAGTAAAATACAAAAAATTAAACCAAAACTAATTTTTATCATTTAATTTAAAAATAAATTTTATTTTGACATATAATATTTAACAAAGTTCTAAAATATAGATTTAAAATTTTTTTTCTATTAAAAGGTGGTAAAACTACCTTTATAACCGTATTGAGTGTTATGAGTTAAAATGATTTTATTATTTTCATATGCTTATAAAATCTATTAGACGAATGTAATTTTTTATTGAATATATAAATTATATATTAAATTAATATTACTTAATAATTTTTATTTATTTAATTTATTAGTATCCGAAAAACGTTATGAGCATAAAAATAGTTTTCTATAAAAATACTTTTATATTCAATTGGTTCTTATATTTATTGATGAATAATTTGAAACTAATTGATTGATTTTATATTTGGTGAAAACCACATATTTACATAATATATTTAATAATATTTGAAAAATCTAATTTAAGGGTTAGGTTATATATTAATAAATAATATCTTATTATTCCGCAATGCTCGGTCTTGTGTGTTACAAAAGACATCGAGAAAAGTCAGTTTTTTCTAAAATATAAGCTTAACTCAGTGTTCCTTATAGAGAAAGCTAACCGTTATATTTGTTGTAGTCCATGATTAACTTATAATTGAACATAACATATAAAAAACCTGTTTCTTTAATATATATATACTAAAAAAATTCAGTTTTTTGTGGAATGAAATATATTAAAAAGATTAAATTAATTAAAAATATATATTTCACAAAATATCACGTTGTTACAATATAAAACCTTAAACTGAATTTCTCTTTAGAAATTGTTATCAATTATTAGAGTTTTATTAATAGATAGTTCCTTTCATAGAAACCCACAATTTATAAATGAATACTAAAACTTTCTTTTATAAAATAAAGTCGGAACAATAACATTTACCGAAAGTAACTCATAACTAGATTACCACATCGAAGAACATTGGTGGGAAGATAAAATATGTTGATGGAAGACAAATCTAACCATAAAGATCTGATGGAGAGTGATAGATATTATGTTTATGATAATTTTAACAGTCACAAATCCATAATTCATTGATGTCCTAATAGACTATCTGATCTATTAGAAAAAAGATACTACGATAACCTTTTTATAGATCATTCTCTTATAGATGAATAATTTTCATAAAAACATATCATTTGATGATTTATATTCAATTTCACACTTTGTTTTTAATTTATCCATGTCAAATATTTCTCTAAAAAAGAACGATTAAATTCTCATTCCCAAATCACTAATATACGATGAGTTCCATGATAATTCAACCCATCTCTCCACAATTTACATCAACAAAAAATTGTTGGAGAAGGTTATCCAGGTGAGATAAGAATTTAATATCAAAAAAAATCTTTTGATGTTTAACATCTACATACCACAAATGTTTGTCTTTTTAACCCTTTAGAATAATGAAAAAACGAAACATTTGAAATGAAGTAAAAAAATTATCATAACATTATTCCCCCATATATCACAAGGTATCTCTTGGTTTTCACATTCCAAACAAGTGAATACCCTCATGGTAAATTCTCTTGGAGAATAATAACAACATGAATTACCCTAAATCCTTTTGGAAAATATTCATTCTTCCTTTTTTCATAGATTTATGGATATATTCCATAAATCCCAGAAGTTTCCAACTTCATCCAAGATAGCATGAAATACTTGTCAACATGTCCTTAATTAGTTCCATTGTAATAAGTATTATACAATTTACTTATTAATATCCCATATATCCATATCCAAACATTATTTTCTCAATGTTATAAATTAATTAAGGGTTACCTTAACTTAATAATAATATCAAATTCTCATTGAATAACATCAACAGTCCATAAGGAACATTCATCATAAAATTTTAATTACTGAGGGAAAAACATAAACTAAAAAACCATTCATATTCCACCAATAATATTATATAATTATTTAATAGAAATACATATAAACATTTATTATTACTTTTTAACCATAATTCAAAAGAATTCTACCTCATCCTATTACATAATACCTCTTTCCTTTCAAATTTACTTTGTAGTCTCATTATCATCACCAATATAACCATTACTCGTACCACCTTGATGATTCTCTTTAGAATCATTCCACTTAGAGACTAGATTTTCATAATGACCATTCAATCCAAAAATAATTGATTTAACCATTGATGATTTATTATGGAGAACAATATTCACATCCATTTGGTTAGCTCAAGACATAAATTTATTTTACAGTTTCCTTCTTTGTGACATTATTTTCCAAAATAATAACACATTATTATTCTTCTAAGACATTCACGTAGGGTATTCCTTCCATATTCATTGCAAAAAGGAAATTGAATCTTCTATCCTATGTATCCGAATATTCAACAAAATCTTTCCATCTTATCCTTAGTGAGTCTAAGAGTTGGTTTAGTTACACATTATTGATCATGATCCTTGAAAACTGATTAGGAATGATTACAGTATCCATCACTCTGATGATCATCCAAATTGATTGCTCCTCAACAGACATTCCTTCATATTAATCATTAATCTAGTTCTTTCAAGTTCCCCCCTTGACTAAAACTATAAATAATTGAGTAGGAAACTATTATCATAGTAAAAATCACATAATCCTGAAAATCAATTACAAGATGTCCAAATTATGTCACCTTTCTTAAAATATGATTAATCAGGGTTTTTATTGTCTATTCAAAACCAAAAACCATTTGAATCCTTCATGATGGATTTTGTATAGTATGTTAATTCCTAAAAAATATCCCCTTGGATAGTAAAACCAGTTGTGTAGTAAGGCCCATTTGTGTGTTCCAAATTACCCTGAGCAAGGCTCAGAACATCTTGATGGAGGTGTTACTCTTCGGTATATATGTGCTCGATCCACATCTACTTATAGTATACATAGAGCAATGTATTTCTATAAAACCATGAACTCAATACTTTACCAAATTTCCAAGGCATTTTCTTATTCATTTTATTATCCTTAGACTTATCCTTAGACATGACCTTAGGGTTCTCACTACTGATTTCTCATACTAGTTTAATGGTTAACTAAACCATCAATCTAATAACAACTACAACAAAACTATTATTTACATACCTATAAATTATATCTCATTTTGTGGAATATATAAAACATTATAAAATATAATCCCAACGATCGTATTAGTATAGTGCCTTTGGAAACATGGAAACATGAAAACTAGTAAATTAGTGGGAGACATAATAACCCAATAGGTTCTTCTTAACTATAATCCTTATAAGACACATAAAACATAATAAACATCTTCATATCCTGGGGAAGGTAAAACTAAAAAGTGTGAGCTCTGATGATCAATAATGGTAAACATGGGAGGAATGTAAGCACAAACATGAGTATAGGGCAGGAGAACATGATCCTTAACATAGATGATTATATCATGCATATAGAAGATCAAAAATATGAATCATGACATAAATATTTGTAGTAAATAAGACAATAATGATAAGAAAATAAAAAACATAATCCATGGAAGTATAACATTTGAATAAGACATGGGATTTTATAAATCTTACAAGCATATAACTTGATTTCCATAGTAGCATAGGGATCACTTAAAAGACCATATTATTATTACGAGTTCACTACCAATACCATTATCGTGCTCATGGTTCAATCCCATGTTCATCTTAGTAGAATAAGTTTACTTCTCATACCATCTTGGTAGCTATGGTTTACTCCCATGGTCATCTCAGTTGTCAAAGTCCACCCCTAAGACTATCTTAGACTATCTCATGAGATATAAATCATTACCCAATTAATTTTTGGGAGATATAGGTAACAGACATCTCAAAATTAAATCATACATACATATTCTTCAAAATTACAGAATATCTTATGAAAACCCATGAAATTAAATGGGTATTATAAACATGTAATTGTATCATAACCTATAAAAAAAATATACATGATTCTTAATAATTTCATAAAAATCATAACCCATGAAGTAAAATATATTTCATAAAAATATAATCCATGAGAGAAAAAAGGGTTTCATAAATACCATTACATAAATAATTAGCCTTTTATAGAAATAATATCAATGTAACCATGAGACAACTTCCAGGAAAGGCCGATGTAATATCAACAGATATTATCTTAGATGGAAAATAATATTGAAATACCATTCAGAAACAATAATTGATGAATATATCCTTTATTCCCTGAAAAAAGTATGTTCAACAAAATAAAACCTTTTTAAAATGATTTTATTTGGAATAAAAAATATATAGTAATCCTGAAAACATTTTTTCATCCTTTTTAAATGATAAAATATAAAATAATATTGAAATATTTTTGAAAACCAATTTCCGTGAATGAAAATAAAAATGATCAAAAACATTTTGAAGAAAAATTTCTTTGAAAATAATTCGAAATAATAAATTTTTGTAATATTAGGAAACCATTTTATTTTGAAAAAAATATAATATTTTAATCCAATAATGGAATCTTCAAGGGAATGTCTGTCATGATGGTGGATAAATCCAAACATGCCAAACATTGACTTTACACCATCAAATATTTAGTATGGTTCCTCGAGTAGAAAATGAATAGAAGATTACTTATTAAAAAAATTTAAATGTAAAACATGAGTAAAATTTAATTTAATTATCATAGGATAATAATAGAATGTTTTTGGAAATAAAAATTAAGACCTAGTTTTTAATGATCACATATTTCTGACCGAATAGAGAGTTAAAGTCAGACTTTATTTAAAACATTTTCTTAAGAATACATTATAACAAAGAGTGTAAAAATTATACCAACAAACTAGTATATCATGAATAACCACAGTAGAATAAAATTAATGATTTTTATTGAGATATGGATAATAAGATGTCATCAATAAAGGCATAATCATAAACAATCACGAAAAGGGGAGATATTATTTCAATAAATTTTTATTACCAGGCAATGTAAAACCATATGACCCATGAATGAAAATGAAATTAAATGAAGCATAAAATATCCTTAAAGGATGTATATTCATTATATGACCTATCAATTATAGTATATACACCACATATAAATATATATGTGCATAACATGGCATGTGTCTTAATGAAGGAAAATTGTGACAAAAATTACATTACTGATTTGGTTTCATTTGAAACATAAACCCCATGACATAAAGATAATAAAAATGTTAATTAAATACACACAGATTTATTTATAATTCTAAGATAATACATTAATGGTCAGTATATACACCACAAAAAAATAAGTGACCGGTGAATAAGGCATGTATTTGATAGAAATAAGGAGTGAAATTAAATTCCCTTCCCATGTGTCTTGACTGCCATTGAACTTGTTTAAACATACTGTATAAAAAATATCAATTTATTATAGATATATAATAGAAAAATATTATTACTTTTATTTCCACAAACTATTTCATTATTTCAATATATTACACCCTTGTTTACAATTCTATGTTAATGTTTCACTTTGGAGAATATCTACATTATTTTTCACATCTCCGTTAATATATTTTTTATTTGGTCTTTATATTTATATAATTATATAAAATGTGTATATAATTATTTAAATATAATTTATATTCATTATATTTGTATTATAATAATCCTTATAATATATAATTATGAATTGTAATACACAGTTCATGGAGACTGTAGGCCATACGTATGTATGAATGCTATTTCTATTTAATTCCTCATGTTGAAATAAGGAATTTAATGAAAATATATGTATATTTGTTTTACAAGATAATTATTATATCACATATATCATATGTAATTAATAAAAACATCCTTAATACATTCAATGTAGTGTATGTATGAATCACATCCCTTTAAGGGGGAAGTTTTCCACACTTCCTGAAACAAAATTATTGTATAAAAAAATAACAGAAATTATAATGATATGTGTTGAAAAATATTTACAAAATATTAATCACATAATTAATATTTTATATATCATATATAAAAATAGTTTCTTTCATTACGTCAACCATTAGAGGTAGTAAAGGAAAAATGAATGATCATAGTTTAGTGCGCCATAAGTCTGTTGTACATGTAAACGTTATGTACGTTACCCATTAGATGGAAGTGTGTGGAAGTGTAGTAATCCATCTTGTCTTTCATGAGTATCCCATTCATCTTCATGGATATATTTTTTTCCTTCAGGTGATGTAAATGACACCCTATAAGGTCAACAATCCATCTAGGCATGATAATGTATAATCCAGTCCATGCTGAGAATCGAATCATTGTTATTCATCTTGTGGACAAGGAAAATCAATAAAAAATGGTACCCACCTATCTCAAGGGGGAACTCCTAGAATTGGTGTCTTCCATATGACAGGACCCTTATTACTGTATCAAGTTACATAACTCCATAGAAGTACAGTATTTCTAGGACCAAACATTCCATAATAGCATTAGATATAAAGTAGTGAAATATACCTATATCAAATAGGGTAGAAGCTAAATTATATTTTATTTTAATAATATCATATATAGTAAGTGGCCCAGAATCCACTACTCATGTGTAGATTGTACTGTATAGATATTTACTGCACCATGTCCCTGAGATACTTCCTAAATATCCTGGGCATGTCCACCCTAATGACAATGAAACTCTGAGGAATGAGTACCCAAACATCAACCACCTACACAACACGTTCAACCGATATAAGGAAAACACCTGGCCTAATATTGAGATGAATATACAATCCATGAAAGTGGTTCCAGTACTGATACCCATTAGCTATACAATAAAGAAGACGATTGAAACAGAACATTGAAGGCGACCCTTCAAATTTCTACCTCATCAGTCAATCGATTTTGTCGTACACTAAGGCTTATTATAGCCCGAACATCCACTCGAGGGACTCCCCAAATAATTGTCAATGCATTCCAACATGCTGGTAGTTCTTTCACATTTACCCACAAAATGAAATTTCATAACATTAGATAAACCACTTCCCTTCCTGGAAGCAGAACCACCCCGACATAGATTTTCATATTCCCTAAGGTTACTATTAGTGATGAGGGCTAGCTATACAATTTTAGAAATGGTGTTTAGTTGGAGAAAATTCATCTACAACCGGATAGTGCTGGAAATCCCATCCTTGAATTGCCTCATAGAAGATAGATCATCACTATTCATGGTCGGGAAAAAATGATGTAATATAGAAAAGAAATATAAATACTCTATCACTGACAAATCATGTTGATGGAGGTGCGTGAGATATCTAGCACAGTTTGTTGAAATAAAATGTTGGAAAAAATGTTTAAAAATCTACTGAAAGAATACCCTGATGTTGACAATCTAGAGTAAGGATATCCCGCTAAGCATGGATGATCCATGTAGCTTATAAGCAGTGAGATTCCCCCTCAACATTGGAGGAATCTCAATATTCTTGAAGATATATAGAATTTTCTAGTAATAAATCAATATCCTAAGGGCTAGAATGGTCAGGATCCGTTCCCTGAGGATTGTGCCATGACAACCCCAAGCTTTTCTTCCATAGGCCAGCGACTGGCAAGTAGCACTAGAAAGGTTTATCCCAATAATGGGAATGTGTTGCCTTTAAACCATTACAAACACACAATCCAATAACCCAACAAGAAACAAACACAATGTAAACCTATCTAGTAAAAAGTGTACTGAAAGTAAAGGGGCTAGAATACAGGCCCAACTAAAAGGTACAAGTACAATTGAAAATAGAAAAACAGATCCTGGCACATCCATCGATGATCCTACCTGAAGGGTTGGTACAGTTCACGATCAGTAGTCACTACGACACATCACGCCAAACGGTCCACCTCTATGTACTATCCTCCCCTAGCTCCCTCAACCTCGAACTATGTTTTCCATCATCGGCACAAGACACAGTAAGGTGTGGGCATAACCCGTGCACGTGTGAGTATAAAAATACTAAGTAGGGACCTTGAGAACTCTGTAGGTCTCCCCGAGATCCACAAAGGAACATACAACATTTAAAGACTTCAATCAAAAAGTATGAAGCAATAATCAACTCTAATTTGGTATATTCCCATACACATACCTAGGTTATCAAAAGATACTCGTCTCATTCATGAGGAAACCTAAGGCTCCAAATTTTAAGTCATTTCACAATTGATCAACAAAGGAGGAACACCACAAAGGTAACACCATGAAAGTGAGAGTACCACAAAGGTAACACCATGAATGTAACCCCACGAGGTAACACCACAATGGTAAGAGTACGACAAAGGTAACAACACGAAGGTAACACCACAAAGGTAAATGTGCCATAAAGATAATGACTCATCTCACACCTGGTATATAACTTAAGTATAGAAGTACATATGATTAGTCATATTACTAGATCATCTTATTATATTGAGAGGATATACTGCTGATCCACATAGGATCGATGTATGCTGACCCACACAAGATCGCTAGGCACTGACCCACACATGATCGAAAGATACAGACCCCCAAAGGATCTCTAAGTGCTGACCCACACAGGTTCGATAGTATAAGGACCGAACCTTAAAACATTACATAATATTCAATTAAATGAATAATTCACATTAAGTATCTTTTCATGTTTATAATTTTAGAGAGTTAGTCTACATCTGTTACATTTTATATCAAAAAATTACAAAGTATACACTTTTACTCAGTTTCTATTTTTTCATAAAATAAAAACTATTTGAAAAAAGGATTCATTTCAAGCTCCCTATTTTAGATACCATGACATTTCCTTAATCCCATCCTTGACCCTATTTAACATTATGTCTTGTGAAAAACATTTCAAAACATGGGATAGGCATAAAAAACTTAGTAAGGGGTATACAAATAAGGAAAACTATTAGTTTTTTTAAAATAACAAGTAAACCATGAATACCTTATCACATGTAAAACTTTTCACCTTTATGAAGTTGTAAATAATATTCACTAAATAAAATTTCATTTCTTAATAATTTATTACCAATACATTACCATAAAACTGATAGAAAGAACACATAACATGTAAAGGTAACTTGGGACATAAACATACTTAAATGGAATAACCATATGGTCAACTTCCACACATATCATTAAATGGAATAGACATACAACATATTCCATACCCAATGCATTGGAGGTTATAACATAACCACCCATCCTGGTTTGTCACGACACCACCCATAATTTGGTTTGTCACATAACCATATATCAAATCTCTAAGTAGCATTATAAAATCACTACTCATAAAATATTTCAAATATAAAATTTTCACTAAAAACATTTCATTTGCAATAATAAAAATAATTTCAATATATTTAAATAATAAATTGATATCAAAGACCATGTTTTAGTCAGAATGACTTTTCCTTGATCCTATCCTTGACCCTATTCCACTTTATGTGCTCTGAAAAACATTTCAAAAACATTGCATGAGCATAAAAATCTCAGTAAGGGATACACAAAGAAGGAAAACTATTATTTTTTCAAGTCAATAAGTAAACCATGAATACCTTATCAGAAGTAATACTTTTCATCATTATGAAGTAGTAAATACTCTTCATTGAATAAAATATCATTTCTTACAATTTTTTAACCAAAATATTACCATAAAACCCATAGAGATAACACATAACATATAAAGGTAACTAGGGAAATAATAATACTTAAATGGAATAATGATACAATCAACTTACACACATATCACTAAATGAAATAGCCATATAGACAACATCCATACCCAATGAAATAGAGGTTATAATGTAACCACCAATATTAGTTTACCATAGCACAACCACTCATTTGTTTTGTCATGTAACAACATGTCAAATGTCTATGTACAATTATAAAATCACAACACATAAAATATTGAAAATATAAATATTTCACTAATAACATTTCATTTGCAATAAAAAAATCATTTCAAGATATTGAAATAATAAATTGATTTCAGAAACAATTTTCAATACCAAAACACCCTAAAATAGAATAAGGGGTTTCTTTTTCATTTTAAAAACATTAAGGCTTATAGAGGAAGCCAACTATTGATTACGGTGGTGGAGAGGTCATTGTCCCCGAAAATGTTAAAAACATTCCTTCTATTGTTTAGTAAAATGGTTTGTAGAAAAAAGATTCCATTTTAATAAAACTAAAATTAAATGGATTTTATTATATTCCATATAAAATAATGTCATGTATAAATCAAAGTATGCCACAATGAAAGGGGATTGTGACAAATTCCCGTAAGTCATGTCCGACTTGACCCGTTCAATCATTAATTTCCTAAATAATAAACTTAATTTAGTTTCTACTTGTATAAGAAACTTTTTAAAGTTTATTATTCCTTTTATACAACTTATTACCTATCTATAACAATTATTTAATTATTTGAGTTCATATCAAACATTTTCCCGATGTTTGGAACTTGAGTTAAAAATAAACTTACAATAATTACAAGATGTTCAGGTGGTCAAAAGTACATTATCCCCAAAAATATATTCCGGATATAGATATCATTTATATAATATATATCTTATATATATATATATATGTATTTGTAACAGTAAAAAACATTTTGAGATAATAAATGAAATGCAATGTTCATTTAGACGGTACGCTGTACGTACGCATGAACACTACTTTCCTTTTTATTTATTATTTTTATGGAATGGAAACATAATTATACACAGGTATGTTATAATTCCAGTTTAATATCATATATATATTCATTAAATCGATCATTTATACGTCCCGTGTATGGCATGCATGAGTCATATCACTTTGAGGGGGCGGTTGTCCTCACATCCTCAAATGAAATTATCACGTTTACAGATAATGGAAATCCAAAATGTATGATATAAATGAAAATACAAAATAATTGAGAAAAAATAAATATCATAAATATCATATATAATTATAGTTCCATCATAATGTCCACCATGACAGGTGGTTGGAGATAATTGAACAATCATCGTTTCATGAAGTAGTAGTTTGTCGTCCAGAAAAACAATATGTTCTTTACCAATTAGAAGGATGTGTGTGTAAGTTTCATACTAATAAACTTCATAAAAACAACATAGTATATTGAGTATACTGGTTCTATGATAAAATAAACGAATTGAAATAGTTTAGGTGGTTGGATAAGTAAAATAAAAGAAAATAACTTAAAAGAAGACGTTACCTTTAAATCTGGTATCTCCCTCTGGTTTGAACCAAAATGTTTACTTGAATTGCATTATTCCCAAGGTAAGTCATCAAGGGGGAGGTTAGGGTTGTGAGGAGATTATTTTGGTAGAGGTTGGTTGATCCAATGAGCTTGGGTGATGTGACGAATGGGATAGAAGTGGTGTCCTTTTATAAGGGGAGGAGGGGCTCTTTTGGAATGTTTGAAACAATTATTTTATTATAAACATATCTTCGGTTTCAAAAGGTCCAAAATTAATTAATGTAAAATATAAGATGACTAATGTTAGAAATAAAATAATCCAGTTATAAATTAATAGGTTTTGGATTTTTTAGTATTTGTAATCATATTTTTTAAATCATTCATTAATGATGTAAACACTACATCATTATTTTTTCACAAATAATTTTATTTATATGATGTATAAAAATTAAATAAAAAATACCATGATGTAGGAAATATTTTTATCTTTAAAATTCATACTTATAGTCAAAGATATATCTTATATTACCACATGCAAAAATTGATTTCTAAAATGATATTTATTTATGTCATTTTTTCCTTTACTTATGTTGATTAAAATAAAGTGTTATTATCACTCCAAAGTGGCTCCATGGGGTCCAACAATTGAAACAAGGATGAACATTGTCGGATAGGTATCAAAAAATAGGATTAGGACACTTTTAGGGTAATTTTATATTATTATAATAATATATTTTTACGCTTATTTTACAGATTTACAATTTAACCTTAGTAAATAAAATATTTAGTGTACTAAATATTAATAATTTCTAAAAATAAAAGACACCTATTAACACAATTTGGTTCTCCTAATTCCAAGTATTTAATAAATTTTCCCAAATTAAAAACATAGAAGTGTCAGAGATTAATTTAAAAATAATTCACACTGTTGAAACAAAAGGCTGGTTTTTGAGAAATAATAACTTCCCAAATATTGACCCTTATTTATGTCCAATTTCGAAGTGAAATTACTTCTTGTGACCTAAATTGGACTAGATAGTAAAATAATAATCAAATTACACTTTAAAAAAAATTAAAATGATAATATAACCTTACAAATTAATTGGTTTAAAACACAGTTTTGAATTAAAATACAGTATTTTTCACTATTCATTAAAAATGAATTTTATCAGAAAACTACCAAATATTTCTTCCAAAGTAAATTTTGATGTCCCTATTCTAATTTTTTTTTCAAAAATAACATATAAGCGTGACAAAAACTATATTTAAAGATGGTTCACCATCAAAAGGGTGTAAATCGACCTTTTAAGGAATATTTGATTATTTTTGCTTAAAATCATATTGTTTTTTATTTTAAGCCTCTAAAATTTATTGGATAAATGTAAAATCATTTATCAAACATGTATAATCATATTTTAGTTAGTTATAATAATTATCTCAAATAGAACGATAATGGCTATACAACCATTTAAAATAATTTTATTATATTATTAGTGTGCAGTGTAAGATTTCAAAGAAACCCATTGTTGCGTATGAGGTAAGCCATCAAACATAGATTCCACATTAAAGTAATATATATATTTAATTCACCAATATTAATAATTATGAAAATGTTATATTCATTATTTACCTGGGATTTTATAGATAGATGCTGACCCACATAGGATCGAGGTTCATTCTTCACGTTATAGCCAGCCACAAGATTCCCACACTATGCACCATTGATTCCGGGATGATCCGATCCACAAGCTATTGATCGAACCTCAACCACCATAAAGTTCCATGAATAAGTATTCCAAAATATTACCATGTTGCAATGGTTCCAATGCGACAGATGATGCCTCAATCAGATGCCTGATCTGTGACTTATAATCATTTTAGTACTAAGGACCCTATCAGATTCAGGTTCGATCCAACCCTGTCATAATCCATATATCTCCAAAAATAAAGTGGCATATACTAAAATTATCTTCTCACTATAAGGTTCTCAGTGCCACAAACGGTTTATCAAATGGATGCTCAAATTTCATGTTATGGTCTTTTAGGTGAAAATGTGTCTGGATGGGTTCGAGTCCAGTCCGACCCGGTCGGACCGACCCAACCCATCCCGACACGGTTCAAGTCAACCGAACCCAAAAATTTTAGTTAATATTAAACTAAGAAATCTATTTTTATGAATTAATGTATTTTTGAATTAAATTATATTTTAATAAAATATTATTATTATTAAAATCCATTTTTTTAAAATATAAATGGTCGTATAATTTTATGAATGCAATTGTAATGTTTATTAATGTTTGAAAGCAGTTTTTGTCAAAACCAAAGAATTTTCACTAAATGTTTGTTTTTATTTTAAAAGAAAAAATTCACATATTTATAAAATTTCTTAGATAAAATGAATATTATTTTTGGAATCAGTACATCGAAATTATCCAATGGTGATGTTTTCATAATTTTCTGAGACAATCGGTTTTTTGGGTAAAAATTATAAACCGTTTAAATATATAATGTGTTCTATGACATCATAATGACCCAATAGTGAAATAATAAAATACTATAAACATTATTTTCCACCAATATATGTTTTACCATTAACATAATGTGATTTTGATGTTTGTTTTATTTATCTTACAAAGCTTTAGTGGACCCTTCAATGCTTATAAAACATTTTGTATTTTTAAATTGTTATCCTTGAGGGTGCGAATCACCTCCACAGAAGAAACCCTATAAATTTTAGAAGTTATGACATTGTACTTTTAAAATATTTTTTTCCACTCCCATTTGGAAAAACCACAAGAAGAAACCATGGGCTGGTTTTTGGTGTTGATTTGTTTAATGTGAGGGCTCCCAAACCCAAATAATAAAGAATTACCTCTCCTCCCTATATAAACCCACCCATGTTCCCAATTCTTGCTCACTAAATGCTTTTGTGTTCGATCAACCCCTTCCCTCATCCCTCTAGAATAATTTCAAGGTTCCCCATTCTCATAATAATCCCATCTCAAGCCTCTCCCAAGCCTTTGGGATCACACTTCCAAGTAAGGGATTCATAACTTTTTCTTTTTATCCAAGTTTCTAAATATGGTTATAACCCATTATTTTTAATTATAAATGTTGGGGTATTATTTCTCACCTCCCATATACTTCCCTATTTATGTTTTAATTAATAGATACACCTTTCACTCTTATTAATTGCCTCCCATGAACAACTATTACTATACCGAAATTCCGAAATGAATTTATCTGTCCCCATTTGCATTCAAGAAAATATTTTGGATCATGAATCTAAATTCCATTAAAATTGTTGGTACATTTATCTATATTACCCCCCTTAATTTCAATTTCATGTACATATTATGAGAGACCCATTTATCTCTCATTAAATGCCTCCCATGTTCACCCATTACTATGCAGAAATTCCAAAATGAATTTCTCTCTCCTCATATACATTCAAGCATTTTTTTTAATCATGAATCTAAATTCCATTACAATTTTTTGGGGAATGTATCTATATGAAACCCTTACTATACATTTCATGTAAATATTATGTGACACCCCTTTCTCTCTCATCAACTATTTTTTATTAATTCTTATGTTACGACGTTATGCTGCTGAAATTGCACTACATTTTTTCCAAGCCAAAGTCATTGTGTAGTGAATACCATACCCATTTATCTATAAAGCGTATTAATATTTATGCACTATTACATATTGATTATAAAGATTCATGTATTAATTCTACATTCCTTTATCATAGAATAAATGATGATGTTTAATGAATCCATGTCTTGGGATCCATGTGCCACACTTATGCATGAAATGAAATAGTTAAGAAAGGGTGTTCATTGATAGTGATCTAACTCATTGGTTAAATTATAGTATCATGATACGTCATGTGCAATGGGTGTTGACTCATTCTAATTCAAGTGAAACTAGGGTTTACTAATGATTCATGTTCAATGAGGTTTTCCTCATGCTCCATGTGCAATGAGCCTTGGATCAGGCTAATTCCATGTTAAGTGTTATTTCCACATCTCCATGTTATGATTATCAGGCTTTATCATTACTCTGTGTTCATGTTTCTCTTGCACTCCATTTATATTCCTATTCCATAACTTTTATTGTAATATTCATGTTATACCTTGTCTACCCCATTATTGGGTTTTATAATTCCCCTTTTTTTGTGCATGTCCTCAGGTTATCCCATGAAATGCTAAGTATGAATGAATTTTGTTGTCATGTAAATGTATTTTTCAATAAAGATGTAGTGTTTTATGTTCTATGTTGTTTTGTAATGTTCCTAATCCCCAAAAACACTAGACCTCTCAATCTTCTATGTTGTATCAAGTGATTTTTTATGTATTAAATCATGTTTTTGTATGTAATAAAGGGCATGGTTGTTATAGATAGAGGATGTTATCTCCTAGGAACCATCAAATAATGTATTAGATATAGGTAGTTTCCTTGGTCAAGATGGTTGTTAATGATGAATTTTTGTAACTTCTTATAGCTAGCATCACCTATAATAACTTTTAAAAGGAATAATTTCCATTCCAATGGGGTGAGGAATGGAAGAATTTTTTCCAATTGCTTAATTATCTCCCGAAATCAACACCAATGATGAATTTTAAATAATTAGGACAAGGATACGTAGTGTATTGTGATGTTTTAGGATTTGGGTTGGGATGTGTTTACATGTATGGAAACTATGTTCTTACTTATGGATAAAGGTAGATGGAGTTTCTTGCGAGGAACTGCACAACACAATATTTTGAATTAGCTTTTGTAGTCCATGTTTTGAAAACATGGCTTCATTACCTCTTTGGTGATAAATTTACTATTTTTATGGATCATGAGTTATTAAAACAAGTTTTATTACCATGTAATTTGAATGTGAGGAAATGAATAATGATGGAGTATCTAAAAATTATAACCTTTTACACAATTTACACAATGGTTAAAGGAAATATAGTGATGGATGCATTAAGGAGAATGTCATATTCTCAGTTGAAAAAAGAGGCTTAAGAATAGTGGCAGTTGATGTCAGTAATACTAGATATGAAATTGGAGTGTGATTAATAAGGTGATATTGTGGTTTTATTTCAATTTATTGTTCCTAATTTGTTTTATATGGTTAAAGAAGAATATATATTAAATTATGAATGTGTTTATTGGAGGAAAAAATTTCAATGGTTGGGAGATCATTCAGGGATGGTAGTCTGATGACAGTTTTGTGTTGTGGTTTCGAAATTAGATGGTCTTACCTACAGATTTCTAGGAAAAACATCTCCATGCTTTCCACCATTCCAAATGGACTATCCAACCTAGGATACAAAAGATGTATAAGGAGTTAAAATCATAGTTTTTGTGGTTCAACATGAAATGGAAGCTAAATATGTTTTTTTGAAATTCATAACTTATCATAAGGTTAATTCAAAACATCAGCGACCAAAAGGAATGTTGTAGTATTAACCTATTCCTATTTGGAAATGGGGGAAGCCAACAATTGAATTTGTAAGAGGTCTCCCTAGAATAATTTGGAAAAATTATTTCATATGGATGATAGTGGGTTATCTCACAATGTTTCCCCATTTCATCCTAATTCAAGAATCTCATATGGTGGAGGACATATCCAAATTCTATATTATTTATGTTGTAAAGAGGTGTAACATGCCATTTTTGATAGTATCAAAAAGATATTTAGGGATTACATCTCATTTTTTGAAATCCTTAAATAAATTTGGTGGCACCTATTTTACTATGAGTATGATGTATCATCCCTAAACAGATGGCCAATCCAAAAGGAGTATAGAAAAGCTATAAGATGTGTTTTGGGCTTGTGTAATGGATTTTGGTTGCTCATGGGAAGATCTGGTATAGCTTATGGAGTTCTCATGTTACAATAGCTATAAATATTTTATACTAATTGCTCATTTTGAATCATTTTTTGGCCATCCTTATCATTCTCATTTTTTGGGTGGAAATATGTGAGATTTAACAAGTTGGGTCGAGCCTTGTCCATTAAATAATGGATAAGATTTAGTTGATCAGGAAATGGATAAATATGGGATGTAGTCTTTAGAAATTGAGTGAAGAAAATAATTATTGGTTGTTTTCATTCAAGGATAGTGACCATGTGTTAATGAGGATCTCACAAAGGATTGGGTATCATTGTTTCCTGAAGCATGGCATGTGATATTTTTAATACAGAAGTCCTTTTGAGGTACTGGAATGGGTTGGAGAGGTTTCATATATATTGAATTTTCCACAATGATTTAAATATGTGCATAATCCATTTCATGTATGTCAGTTGGAAATGTATCAACTTGATCCTATCCATGATATTATATGGGATCACATTGCCCTATATTAAGATTCTTCATTTGTTCATGTACTGGTATGAACTGCGGATTGGAAAGAGAATTTATTATGTTGGAAAAAATTGGCCTAGTGAAGGTTTTGTGTCATCATTTTAATTTTAGGAAGAGAATTTGGAATGGAAAAATGAAATGGTTGAGTAATTGAATGAAATCTTTTGGGACACCAATGGTTTTTTACATTCCAATGATGGAATGGCCGATGGTGGTGAGAATGTATCACACCCCAGTTTTAATTAATAACCCTTAATTTATATATTTTTACTATATAATTCTTTTGGGAGTAGTTTATAAGGGTTTAGAAAACTTTTTGAAATATTTGGAACTTCTCTATAGGTGCCGGATTTGATCTTGGTTAGTGGAAATCATGAAACTCTTATAAGAAACTGTGCATTGTGAGATATAGACTATGGAGAAGATGCACAGGTAGGAACACAATTTTTACAAATCATGTTGCCACCTAAAAGAAACCATGTAATGTGAGATAGTGAGATTTTAAATACTTTTCACAATATTTGTCTAATTGTGTAGGGAAGTCGTGTGAGGTCCTCTTAGATGTAGTGGATGGTGCATGGTTTGTGCGTTGTTTTTCCTAATTGGTCGACAAGATCCTAAAAAATGGATATGTGTAAGTATTATGTTTTAACCCCCTGTTTTCCTCTAAATTGACCCTAAAAAGGATTTTTACCTCCCCAAGGCTGTATATCATCTCCCCATCAGATGGGAAGTGATCTGGAGGGGTTTCCTAGTTTATTAAATCATGATTCCCTTGGTAAGACCTCATTAATGGTAGTTTTTCTTGGTTTTTCTTAGATCTACTTTCTTACCTCCCTCAGTTTCAAAGATCTAGTCTACAACAAGAATATATAAGTCTTTTTATGTGAATCATGGTTATATTTGGCCTTGTTCATGATAGGGAATGATATCCAATGAGGATATTTTGATATTTAACCTTGATTTGTGGGAATTTTCATGTGGTTATTAATTTTTTATTTAACTTATGAGGTATGTGGATTCACTATCAACACCACTTGTTAGATATTGATTTATATATTTCAAATTTATTGTTATTATTGAAATTTATTATAAAATTATTGTCAATTGATAGATGGAAATCATCTTTGATGATTGTTTATAGAATTCCAAAAAAATTCATTTTTTAGAAAGTGAAAATGGTATGTTCATTTCAAAATTATTGACTTTTTTTGATGCATTGAAATGTGGATTCCAAAAAAAAGGATGGTTTAAACGAAATGTATTGGAAAATATGGCTTTGGCATGTCTTTGGGTTAAATGGTTCCATGTGAGTTGAATGGGATGAATATTGATCATGAATTACATCAATCAAGGGGATGGGTTATGGAGTTGATGTTCCACCATAAATGGTAACACCAAGCTTTCATGGTTGTGTAGTTGTATAACACCCCATACATTTTATGGAATGTTTATCTTAAATACATTATGTTTATTAGATGGCCTATATAGTTTGAAGCACTCAGTATCTCGAATTTACACATTGTTATTTCAATGAGGAATTCATAACCTAGAAATTAATCTTAAATTTTCCACTTTTGTGTTTTAAATTTCAAAAAGATGTTTATTAATGGTTGTGATCAATAAGTTGTTCGGAGTTTGATAGAAGTAGCCTATTTTTGTTGTGAATAGGGACATACCCTTTTGAATTGTAATACGAACTGTAATATGACCCTTATGAATATAAAATCATATTATTATTTTATATTCTTATTGTTATAAGGTAATGAGATGTTGATTATTTTTTCAAGGTGATAAAAATGGAGTAATAGATTTAAAATCATTATTTTGGAATAAATTATGATTTTATTTAAAAATTACATTAATATTATCTAGAAAATTATTTTAAAAAATGGTGTTCATTTTTGTAGTTTACATGTTGAAAAATGGTTATGGTAATGTTTGTTAATTTTTTTGAAATTCATGATTTTTTTAGGAATTGTAAAATAAGATAAATTACGATAAAATCTAAAAACATTTTTACTACATCATTAGTGATTCATGGATGATGTATGCTAACTTGGATTGAAATAACATGATATTATTACTATTCTAGGTCTCATAAATCAAGACTATTGATATTATTGAGAAAAAATATTAAAATAATGATTAAAATAATGTAAAATCCCTCTGATCCTCCAATGTAAATACCACTCTCATTCCTCTCTTCCTTCCACACCACTCAAGAATTTAGCCATACCTATGTTTTGAAAAATACCATTACCATGCCCTCCCCCCACGTCAATGGCCTTCTGGTCTCACCAAATGGAAAAAAAACAAAGGCCTTAAAGAGATTTTCCAGGAAGAATACTCAATAGGCGAACCTTTCATCATTTTTTTCTTGAAACTTATTTTAAACTTTCCTTTATTTTTTTCTCTCTCTCCTCACCTATCCTCATCCAAATGATATGATAATTTCTATACCTTACATAAAATATAATATTATTATTATAATGGAATATTTCATCATCATTTCTCTTTTCCCCTTCCCTTATACTAAAAATGAAAATACCGTCCAAGATGTGTTAGTTTATTACATTCAAGGATGACAAGTTTTCAATTTCTATTAATATCTTAAATAATGGTCTTGAAAACTTTTTTAATGGTTCATATATATCATAATATATTTATTTTATCTTATTCAATGTTCTAGAATGGTATCACACTTTTTAAATAAAATAATAATACAAAACAAGTTCATTGTGCACAAAATCACCAAGTCAATCCAAGTGATTATCATTAAGTTTTATATAATGGGCCATACTCATGGTATATTATTAAAATAATTATATGATAATTTATATCTCTTTAATTTTACTAATAATAATTGTTAACATTTATGGATGTCTAACCACATTTCATATGAACTTCCATTCATGAATAAAAGTAAACCGATCATGAAAACCAAGGAAGAAAATGCATCCAAAACAATAAAACTGAACTCTTAAAAACATCAAAAATTCCATGAATTAACCTAATAATGATAACATAAATATATTAAAATTATAATAGGTTTTTAATTATTAATTAGTTAAGATAAATTTCACTATTCAGGTTATTAATATCAAATGAAGAATACATTCGGGCATAAGGTAAGGTGTTTCTCATCTCACATTTATTTATACGATATTTCTATTTTTCACCACTTATTTCATGTATTTGGAGTATGTTTACTTTCATTTGATATATTATATCATTATTATTCTTATATTCAGGGGTTTTTATGATTCATATGATGTCAATTAACTCGATTGGATACAATGTTGTAAGGGACATTATTTCAGTTTCCATTTCATTTAGATTTACATGGTATTATGGACATAATCATTTTTATGTGGTGTACCTACATCCCCTTTCAGATCATTTTTAATTTTATATTTTAAATATATTTTATATCCATATTCTAGTTTCAGGGATATGATTATTTTTTGTAATTTGTATACCATTTTATAAACGATGATGATTTGAAATGTTGGTCTCACTTTTGAAATAATGATGAATATATATATCCTCTAATCTATACGGATATTAAGATGGAATATTATTCTTGTATTAAATCTATGTATAATGAATGATTTGGACCTCAAGTTATGGGAGGTTCTTTCTATAGCCATTCGATGCATCGACAGGTCTCATGAGACAAATCAGTTGGTGAAAAACCCTTCAAGTTTGTTTCCAAAATAGAATCATACAGGTATCTATGCACATACATAAAACATTTAAATGGTATAGTTGTATCATGATCCAGATACCTGATGGAAAATTAATAAGCGTTATATTTATTAATTTTTTGTTATTATTATCCACGAGGTTTTAACAATGAGAAAATATATGATATATTTTCATTATTAGTTTATTAATGGCGTGTGTTTTTAATTTATTCACCATGCCATATTGACTATGCCAATTTGAGTAGGTTTCAATTATTTTTGATTTTTTCTTCTGTTATTTTTAACACTTTCAAAGAATTTGAGCTCACCCCTTTCAGTTGTTTACCTTCAACAGGTTATGAATAGAAACCATTTATTGAGGTCTCTTGGATATAGTTTGTTAGTTTTTGTTACGTATTTTATTTCTTATGCATCCCATTGTAATATGAGTTACATGTATGTATATAGTTTCTTTAATACTACTAAACTTCTTGTAATGTTAGGATTTCATTCATTTTAATCATTCCAATTTAATAAATAATAAAATAGCTTCGGGCTTCTGGGGTCAGGGTGTTACAATTGGAATCAAAGCATGTTTAGTAGAAACCTTGTAAAATAGATTTAGAAAATATATATTTGAGTATATAAACCTATGTTATAATTTGAATATAATAATAGAAGAACATCCTGAAATTTTTGTAATGTAAGGATTATGAGGTTCTTCAAAGAAAATACATTGTTGTCAAGATAATACATTTGGATATGGTTCTGTCACAAATGCACCAAGGAGTAACAACTCTGACAAGGAGTTTCAGTCTTGACCCAGGTTATCCTAGTACACAATATTGGGCCTTACTATACACCTGGTTTGACACACCTATGGTATTTTTTCATGATAATTCAAATTTTCTTTATGAACCATTATGAAGGATTAAAAATTAAATATAATCAATGTTTATCCTTATATGATTAGTAATGCATAAATTTTTAGATTATCATTGGTGTTTTTGAGTTATAAATTATGAACTATGACCTTATTTAGTGTATGCCATTATTTAGTGATGGTGCTTAATTGAAGAAGGGGAATCAATACCTTTGAATAATGTAGGTAATTCCCCACTAATAAAGTCAACATAGTCACTATTGGAGTAGATCAGATCATGACCATATTGGGACAACATACTTAGTATATGATGAATCACCATTCTACACATGAACTGGATCATTTTATGTGGAATAAGCCCTCTCATTTTAGTGGGACTAAAAATACGGTGGTAGCTGATTAGTGGATCAATAGCATTGAAAAGATATTTCTGGCATTAAGAGGAAATGAAAATGAAAAGGTATTACTAGAAGTATATTTCCTCAAGGATGATTCTAATAAAAGGTGGCACATGATCGAGAATACTATAGAAGAAGATTAAATAGATGATATGGTATAGAGAACTTTTAAGGAAATACCATTTCACAAATATTTCCCTCTGGAATGATGAACAAAAATGAAGATGAAATTACTTATCCTAAAGAAAGGGTAAGAAGAGAGTGTTCCAGAGCATTAGGATCCCTTCACAAGAATATCCATGTATTATATATATTATGTACATGATTTGGAAGACAAGATTGATCATTTCATTGATGGTCTTATGAGAAGTCTTCGAAGGGCACTGGCTTCTCAAACATTTTCATCATATGATGAAATTGTATTAAGTTCCATCAAAAAAGAGAAAAAATTTCTAGATAAATTTATTTCAAGGTAAATAAAGATACGAAGTGGTATTCAAAAAACCATGGAAAATCTAAAGCACAAATTAAGAAGAAGGGAATTAAGAAATTTCTATTATGTGAGATATGTATCAATAATCATCCAAGGAAATGCTTGTAATGCATGGGAGTTTTCAATATTCCTGGAGAAAATGGTCATCGATCTAGTGAATGTAATGGGAATAGAATAGTAAATTAGTTTTAATGCTACAATTGTAGAGAGATGGGACACTATGAAAATGAGTTTCCAAAGTGCCAATGAAATTTTCCTTAGAAAAGGCCATGAGAGAAAGGGAAATCATATGTGATTACACATGCTGAGGTTGAAGTTCATAATGTTGTTGTGGTAGGTAATTTAATTTTTTCCTCAAATGTAACAAATTATTTATTTGATTTTGGATCATCACATTCATTTATTTTGTCCCACAATTCCAAGAAATTTATACATGTCCAATTAAATTTAATGAATGAATTTTCATTCATAACAAAAAGGGGATGCATCATTGCAAGAAAGATATTTTTATCACTCCCCCTCATGACACATAAACGTGATTTAGTTGATAACCTTATCATATTACCAATAATTTAATTTGATATAATTCTCGTTATGAATTGGCTATCAAATTACGATACGAAGATCTAATGCACGAATATCGAATTTAATATTTTTGAGAATGGTGTAGAGTCACTTATCTTTAGAGAAGAGACATCACAATCTAATTCTCATATAGATCCAAACCCATTAGTTCTAATGTGTTAAATTCTTGAAGAATAGAAAAAAATAATATCTATGGGTAAGGAATGAAATTTTAAAATTGAAGACGTACCTATTGTGCAAGAATAAATTGATGTATTCCTAGAGGATTTACCTGGACATCCTCTAGAGCAGGAAGTTGAGTTATATATTGATTCTATTCATGGTGTAGGACCTATATCAAAGTCTCCCGATCAAATGGACACTATGGAATTATTGGAGCTAAAGAAAAAACTTGAGGAATTTTGTAATGAAGGTTTTATTTGACATAATATTTCTCCATGGGGATCCCCTATCCTCTTATTAAACATTAAAGATGGATCCTCCAGGCTATAAAATGATTACAGGGAAGTAAATGATTTTACAATAATTAAAAATTATCCTCTACCGTGAATTGATGATTTATTTTATCAAATTCATATAGAAAAAATAATTTTTCAATGATTTTCCTTTGATCAGGATGTCATTAACTATGTGTGAGGAAGGAAGATACTCCAAAGACAACATTTCTAACCATGTATAGGCATTATGAGGTTATAATGATTCTATTTAGATTGATTAATGAACCTTATATTTTCATGGATCTAATGAATTTAGTTTTCAAGTAATATGTTGATGACTTTGTAGTGGTATTTATCGATGATACCATGTTATACTCTAAAATCTATGAACACAATGAGAATCACTTGCACAATATTTTGAAATCTCTTAGAGGAAATCAATTATATTGTCAGTTTAGAATGTCTGATTTTTGGCCTCAATCAGTTTCTTCTTATGACCATATTGTCTTTAAAAATAGAATATATGTTGACCCTATAAAGGAAAAGGAAATCAAATAATGGCCCACAACAACAAACATAACGGAGGTACGTATTTTTATTGGTCTAGAAGGTTATTATTAGTATTTTATAGTGACAAAAACTTTTCATACATTACAATTACACCATTATATGGATAAAAAAATAATAGTATTATACCATGGGGATATAGAGGTTTAATGACTTTGGAAACTAGGACCATACATATCATTTACAACATCAAACATATACATTTATTTAATTTATTCTTCTCAATATTCAGATTGGAACTTGGCCTCTCCCCAGTACATGTAGTCACCAGAGGATATAAATCAAAATGGGATGAGCTAAAATCCAAGTGAGAGGGTATATAAGAACAATATAACAATGTGAGATAATAATCATAACATAGAAAAGAGATCATGAACATGAGAGGAATCATTAATAAAAACATGAAAAGTGGAAACACATAAAAAATGAAACATCATGTCTTAGTGGTTAACTACCACACATAGTTGTGAAAAAATTCTAGCATCCTGTTCTCTCATCATTTCACTTTTAACGATGAGATTAATCACTTTAACCAATTCATTGGAGCACTATATAATTCCAGGTGAACCTGTCACATTCATACATTCATATTTGCGCTATATAATATCAGGTGCACCTGTCACATCATAATATTTACATTATCACGCAGGACACAATAAAAATATATAAAACATAAACATGAAATAAATAAAGGAAAGAAATGGGTTTCATATAGTAAAGAATACATTCATAAACATTTGGTCCCCAAATGAAAGAGGGAATATAATTCTTGACATAGATCTATTAACCATGTGTGAAGAGTGAAACAATAATCAAGAAGTAAAATCGGTGTGTTTATCTGAAAGAAGAGTTATTTTGAAAAAAATTAAGCTTTTCATAACATCAATAAGATAGAATTTATATCCAATAAAAGGTAATATAATTATGATATTTTTTTATTGAGTAACCATAACCAAACTGGAGTGAAAGGGGGAGAACCAAAAGAATGAAATTTGGGTTCGAGAATTTCCCCTTTCATTATATCTAAACGCTTCTTTATATTTAATATCCTTTATAATGACATTATATTCATTAATTACAAATTCTAGAACATTTTTAAAATTAATAGGTACCATTTTGGTTTTATTATGTTATTTTATTTGGCATTGGATGAGTTATTGAGTTTAAATACATTGTTTCATGAATATTCATTTTTAAGGGTTTCTTGAACGGATCAATGGTATTCAAAAATGGAAGTTTGGGTAGAACATGGATAAACATCCAGAACAAATATGACATGATATTAATTATATCACATGAGTTTAAATGATCTTATAATAAATTATTTTATGTACCATGGGGATGAATCATTAGTTAGGATTTAATGATGATTGTTTTCGGTTAATTCGAGTGGTTTTTCGACCACAACAAACTTTTATTGTTTTAACATTTAGTAGTATGTACATAATTTAGAAACATAACATTAAAGAAGAAATAATACATATAATATAATATATTTATACAATAAAAATGTTTTCATGAATAGATTCGTTGGTGTTAAAATAAATTGAAAACATCTCTTTTTGAAGGTGATAAATTAACACCTCATGAACAATGTTTTCCTTTCTAAAATAAAAAGGAAGAGGAGAAGGGGGATGGAAGATATAAAATCACATTAGTATCATAAAATTACATTATATATATGATACTAGTGTTACCATACCATGTGGTAGATTAAAGGTGTGGATATAATTACAGATGAACATCAAATTTAAAGGAAATTAAAGGAAAAGAGAGAGGGGAATTACCTCTTGAGTTATCCTCTCGAGATCCTCCTATAGGAACATTAGGTTGGTATTTTGATGGGACCCGAATCTCTTTGTAAGAGGGGGAGGGGATAGTCATGATGGTTGGGTAGATTTTAGACATGTCTTGAATCTTGAGAGGTGTGAGAAAATGAGGGTGTGAAGGGTGGTATTTATAGTGGTGGGTAGAGGGGATTTCTCAGTATAATATTCATTAATTTATTATTTCCCCATGATGAAAGTAATAGAATGTCTTACATGACTAATTATAGAAAATTTACCATGTGAATCAGAACCAATTGGGTTTACATCAGCAGAACATCATACATGACTCCATAATTTATGTATTTAGCTTATTATGTAAATTATGGTATTTCAATATTTATGAAAAATTCATGTATTTCATAAAAATCCCAAAAATTCACCCTAACCAATCATCGACATGTAGAATCCAAAAATGATTTTCTAAATATGATTAATTTGATTTTTAAATAATATCAAAAGTTAATTGAAAAATAAACTTTTTTGAAACATTTATTTACTTTTTCCAGAACATAGGTACATCATAATTATACTTATATATAATATATATACTATCATAGGTAAGGTTACAATTTGTTAGGATATGTCATTATTAATAATGGTAACATTACTATTGATAAGGGTGTGTTACTTTTCAACAAAAAAAATAAGTTTGTTCTATTAGACTCCATAAATCACCATGAACGGAACCGTGTATGTCTGATTTTAAAATTCAAAACATAGAAGTTGAAAATTTTATTTAATAGTCACATGGAATATAGTATAATTTAATTCTGTTTCCTAATTTGATTATATTTTAAGGAATGATTACAAAAAATTAATTCCATTAATAAAACATTGGGTCGTTACATTCTTCCCCCCTTATGAAATTTCACCAAATAATTTTTGTTTCACACAAATAGGTGAGTGTAATTCTTCTTCATCGCCTCCTCCAGTTCCAATGTATGTTATTAAAACTTATGTTTCCTACAAAACACCTTGAAAAGGTGGTTTGTCTTGTTGCGTAGAACCTTATCTCTCTTATTGATAATATATACTGGTCGCTCCTCATAGGAGAGATCATCTTAAAACTATACCACCTATGAGATCAGTACATGTCAGGGATTTTGTTTATACATCCTAAGGAGTGATATGTGAAACACATCATGAACTTGAGAAATATTCGGTGGAAGTGAAATCCAATAGTCCATGGCTCCTATGAAATCAAGGATATTAAAGGGGCCAATGTACCTTGGGCTTAACTTCCCATTCTTTCGCAACCTCATGACACTCTTCCATGGTGATATTCGAAGGAAGAATTTTTCTCCATATTATAACTCAAATTCCCTTCAACGGTTGTAATCATTTCCCTTTTTCATAATTTGAGTAGCTTTGATATTTTTCTGGATGACAGGAACCTCCTATATCATTTCTTGCACAAGGTCAAGTCGAAGTAGTTTTTTTTACATACTTCATCCCAATAGGTTATAGTTCTAAATTAGTTTCCACATAGAGCTTCATTTGGATCCATATAAATAAATGACTTGAATCTATTTTTGCATGAGAACTCAACCAATGGGAGATAATGATCTCATCCACCTTTGAATCCTAGAGTGTAGGCTCTTTGCATGTCTTTGTGTGTCTGAATTTTCCTTTTAGATTGTCCATTAGATTGGTGGTGATATGCCATGTGAAATTTAATTTAATACTTAAACCATGTTGAAGGATCTAGCAAAATATAGATGTTATCTTTGGATCACAATCAAAGAAAATCTTGAGTCAAACACCATGCAGTCTAACCACTTCCATCACATATATCATTTCATGTTTTTCATGTGACATGTCTTCCCGAATAGCAATAAAATGGGATTTTTTGGTGAGTTGTCCAACCACAACCCATATCACATTTTTTACCTTTGAAATCTTTAAGTGACCTATCACATAGTCCATAGTAACATTCTACCATTTACATAGGGTATGGGTAATGGTTGCATCACCCCTTTGGACTTCTGTTGCTCTACATTTAATTTCCGACATACCAAGCACCTTGATATATGTTCTAAAATTTCTTTCTTCATGTTATCCCAAAAGAAGTATTCTAAGCGATCATGGTACATCTTGGTGCTACCAAAATTTATATATAATGTTGAGCTATGTGGAATGTCCAAAAGCACCTTATTTATCTAGGATGATGAAGGCACACAAAGCCATGTTCCAAACAGAATCACACCATCATAATCGATATGGAAGTCATTCCATATCCCTTCCTTTACAGAATTCATCTTCTTTTGTAAGACAATATAATCCCTCTGGGCCTCCTTGATATTCTCTACAATATATGGTTGCACAATATTTTGGGCGGGGTAGGATGTATCCCCTTCCCTTATTATTTTCAAATCCATCCTTTTCATATCCAAGAATATAGAGCATTTCTCAATCAGTAACATGGACAGAGTGGCAGATTCTTTTCTACATAGATCATTAGCTACCTTGTTCACCTTTCTCGGATTATATTGAATAGAGAAATCCTAGTCCTTTAATATCACTATCAATCACCTTTGACACATGTGGGATCCCTTTTTGTGAATATTTACATTAGGCTCTTATGGTAAACATATATGTCACACTTCTCCCCTTAAAGGTAGTGCCACCAAATTTTCAAGAACAAAATCACAGCTGCCAACTCTAGATCATGCATTACGTAGTTTTTCTCATGGATCTTCAACTTCTATGAGGAATAGGCTATAATATTATAATTTTTCATGAGTACACAACTCAAACATTTCTTTGAAGAATCAATGTATATCACAAATCTTTCTCCACATTTCAGTAATGTCAGTATAGGTGTAGTGATCAACCTTCTATTTAGCTCCATGAAGCATCCCTCACATTCTTCTGTCCAGATATACATTACCCCTTTTCATGTTATCTTAGATATCAGGCATGACAATCAAGAGACATTTCTCAAAAAAAATCATTAGTACCCAGTTAATCCCTGAAAACTATGGATTTCTGTGACACTAGTGGGCCTGAGCTATTTCTCAATCCACTTTTCATTGAAGGGTCTATAGAAATTCTGTCACTTGTGATCACATGTACCAAGTACGTGAATTTCTTCATCCAAAACCCACATTTTCAGAACTTAGAGTACAATTTCTCCTTTCTCAATGTCACCGGAACAAGTCTTATATGTTCTTCATATTCCTCCTTGATCTTATAGTGGAAGATAATATCATTGATAAACACTACCAAAAATTTTTCAGGGTAATGTCTAAAGACTATATTCATAAAATCCATAATGACTATCGGGGAATTAGTAAGTCCTAAGGGAATCCCCAGAAACTCATAGTTCCCATACCCAGCACAGAATGTAGTCTTATTAATATCTTCCTTCTTCACCATTAACTGATGATATCCTTATTGAAGAATCTCTTTTGATAACTATTTGGCTCCACTTAAATGAGAATAAGTCATCAATCCTTGGAAGAGGATACTTATTCTGTGTGGTCATCTTTTTATGTTACCGATAATTGATACACAACCGCATTGGTCTATCCTTCTTCTTTACAAAGAGCGTTGGCACACCCCAAGGTGATGCACTAGGGCATATGAACAATTTGTCCAAATTAACATACAACTGCTTCTTTGACTCCACTAGTTACATAGGAGGCATATTATTAGGACAATTTGAGATAGTAGTATCCCTAGGTATGAGTTCAATTAAGAACTCTACCTCACAATCTGAGGGATGTTCGGGTAACTCTTCAAGAAATACATCACCATATTCCCTCACAATGTGCATTTCTGAATGGTTGGAACTTTCCATTGACTCAACCATTTGGATGAGGTATGCTTCTTCATTGGGAATCTAACCCAACATAGTTGAAGGATTTTTAAAAGGTGATTCATGATCTTACTTGAATTTGTAGAGGATGATGTGATGGATCGGAATATAAAATGTTATTTATTATTCCCGACAATTGATATGTGATCTATATAACGAGAGCTAATCCATTCCCATTATAGGGTAGAATTACTCCAAGGGAAGTATTATGAGATTTTCTGGAAGAATCATCCCATATATGCCAATAAGAGAAGAGTCAAAGACTTGGGTTAAAATGATTTCACCACTTGGTGTTTTTACAGATATCTCTACTTAAATGTTTCATGGCATTGACTTTAAAGTTCATTCAAACATTCTAGATATAATGGAATGCATAGAACCAGAATCAAATAAGTTTTTTTCATTATTGAGTGAATATGTAGTGTACCGTGTATGAATTCATTATCTATCTCCACTTCTACAATAGTTATGGAATAAGACATTCCTTGTTACTTTTCCATTGTTTGCAACTGACCTTGATTACCATTGATAAATCGAGGTTTAGGGAATTGGATTACATAGTGCCCTTGATCCCTACAGTTGTAGAACTGAACCATGGGTGGTTATCTCATTTCTTCCAATACATTCTCATTCCATTTCTTGTATTCTCGATACTGTTTAACATGATGTACTTCTTTCCCACACTTGAAGCATTTCTTCGCCTCTTTGAGGTAGTTACCCAGATGCAACATTCCTCATTTTTAGCATGTGGGTCATCGAGTCTTCATCCCAACATTATCATTACGATCTCCTTCTTAGACCTCCATATTTCATTTCATACCACCATAGCCAGGGTACCATACTCCAAACTCCATCTCCACATTGATATCACATTGATCAAATTCTTCATAACTCCAAAATTCTTAAATTTCATGATCCTTTTGAAGGTGTGGTATTAATCCACTAATGAATATATCAATTTTTCTATCCTTTTTGATAACGAAACATAAAGCATTCATTGATTGCCTTGTGAAATTTTCCTCATTGTTTGTGACATATTCTCATTATTTTTTCTAGAGATCTATGAATTCTCTTTCCATATTCATACAAATAAGTGTTAGGAAATACTTATTAGGAAACATTATCTTGATGTCTTCTCAGTACATCTTTTTAATTTAGTCTTGTGGCATGGTGTTCTTAATCAAATCCCACCATTGAGAAGTCTCTCCATCTAGAAGATAAATGGCTAGTGTGACGTCATCCATTTCAAAAAAGTGATGCACTAAAAAGAAATTCTCCATGGAGTAGACAAAATGTTCCACAACTAGTGGATTAGAAGTTCCACTAAACATCAGTGGTTGTTTCCACATAAAACAATCAATAGCCAGTTGATCCCACATTGGTGAAGGGACAAGTTCCCCATTGCTCTAGTTATTATTCATAACCTAATATTGTTGGTTATGCATCACTATGATGTTTGTAAAACCACCTCCCAAAGAATTGTAGATTTCATTTGGGAGGAAGTTGAATTAGACCTCATACAAGTAGTTCTCTTGGTTTATACAGCTTTCTCTAGGTTCCCACCATTTTATAAAATAGAAAAGGTTAGAACAAAACATAAGTACACAATTACGGAATAACATATTCCTTTGTATGATTTTCACTAAAATTATAACTTAAGGGATCCCAATGTAAATCTTCTTGTTTGAATATTGGTACTTAGTCTCATGATATAGGTTTTCTCTAGGGTTCAACAATCCTAATTCCCAAATTTACTAACCCTTGCCTCTGATACCAACTATAGAGACCCGACCTTTTCTTACATTTCTATTACATCATTATAATGACGAACAAGATAATTGTATTACTCCACGAGGATCTATAGGATTATTATCATGGGAAAACTAGGACCATAAATATCATTCACAACATCAAACATAAACATTTATTTAATTTCCTATTATCTAGCATCTTATTGGCACTGGACCTCTCCTTAGTACATGTAGTCACCGGAAGATATACATTAAAAAATGGGTCAGCTCAATGCCCAGTAAGAGGGTAGATAAGAACTACATAAAAAAGGGAGAGCATAATCATTACATAAGAAAAGAATCAGGAACATGAGAGGAATCATTATTAAAAACTTTAAATGCAGAAATGCAAACAAAATGAAACATCATGTATTAGTGGTCAACTACCGCACATTGTTGTGAATAATACTAGCATCATGTTCCCACATAATTTTCCTTTTACCCATTATATTAATAACATTACCTAATGAAATAGAGAAGTATATAATTATAGGAACACCAATCACATTCCAACATTCATATTTTCTCTATATAATTCTGGGTACACCTGTCACATCATAATATTTATATTATCATGCATGCCACATTAAAATTATGTAAAACATGAACCTAACATAATCCATGGGAAGAAATGGGTTTAACTTAGTAAAGCATACTTTCATAAAAATTTATTCCCCAAAAGAAATAGGTAATATCATTCTTGACAAAGAACCAATAACCATGAGTGAAGAGTGAAACAATAATCAAGATGTAATAATGGTGTGTTTATTTGAATGAAGAGTTCTTTTGGAAAAAATTGGATTTTTCCTTAAATCGGTAAGATAAAATTTATATCCTAGAAACAGTAACATAAAGATGAAATCTTTTTTATGTAGTTACCATACCTTAAATGGAGTGAATGTGGTGGAACATAAAGAAATAAAGTTGGCTTCAAGAATTTCCCCTTATCATGTTTCTGAATGCTTTCTTCTCTTTAATGTCCTATATATGAAATTGTTTTCATTAATTAGATATTAAAAAACAATTTTAACATGAATTGCATTGATTCTGGTTTCATTAAGTTATTTTATGGGGCTTTTGATGACTTATAGTGCTTAAATATATTGTTTCGAGAATATTCTGTTATGGTTTTCCTGAAAGGTTCACTTGTATTCCTAAATCAAAGTTTGTGTAGATCATGGATAAAAATAAAAAACTGATATTACGTGTTATAAATGATATTAAATTATTTTAAAATATCTTATAATGAATTATGTTATATGCATTTTGGATGAATCATTTTTAAGGATTTAATGATGCTCTTTTTAGGATAATTCGGGCGGTTTTTCGACCAAAACGAACTTGTTCTGTTTAAAAATTTAATAATATGTACAAAAGTTAGTTCTAGAACATTATATAGTAATTAATACATATAATATAATCTGGTTTAACCATTAAAATTGATTCATGAAAATATCTTAAGGCCATAATGGAAATTTAAAACATGTCATTCTTGAAGGTGATAAATTAGCACCTCATGAACAATGTTTTCCATTCTAAAATAAATATAAGTGGAGAAGATGGTTGGATGATATAATATCAAATTATAATCATAAAATTATTTTATATGTATGATAATGGAGGTACCATACCATGTGGATTAAGATAGTTGGGGAGAGAATAAGAAAATAACATAAAATTGAATGGAAATTAATATAAAAGAGATCGGGGAATTACCTCTTATGTTATCATCTTGAGATCCTCTTAAAGAAACCTTGGATTAGACTTTTGATGAGACCAGAATCTCTTTGGATGTGGGGGAGCGGATAAGGATGATTTTTGGGAAGAGTTTAGTCAAGTCTTGAACCTTTAGAGGTGTGAGGAAATGAGGGTGTGAAGGGTGGTATTTATAGTGGAGGGGAGAGGGATTTTCTCAATATAATATTCATTAATTTATTATTTCTCCAAAAGACAAGTAATAGTGACTATGCCACGAAAAATTAAATTAATATTATCATGGTAATCCGAACCTATTGTGCTTATATCAGTATAACATCATACATGACTCTATAATTATTGTATTTAGCTTATTTTATAAATTATAGTATTTCACTATTCATAAAAATTCATGTATTTCAGGAAAATAAAAAAGATTCACCCTTACAATTTATCAATGTGTGGAATCCAAAAATTAATTCCATTTTTTAAAAAAAATTCTAAATATGATTCATTTAATTTTTAAATAAAATCATAATTAAATTAAAAAACACAATTTAAAAAAAATTTATTTACTTTTTCAAATACATATGTACATCATACTTCTACATATATCTCATATATATAATATCCTACTAAATGTTACTATTCATTTGCGTATATCACTATTCATTATGGTAAAATTACTATTCATAAGGGTATGTTACTATTCCTCAAAAGATATATTTGTTCTATTGGATTCCAAAAATCACGCTGAATGGAACCGTGTATATCAGATTTTCAGAATTCGAAAAATAGAAGTGTATGAAATTATGATTAATGGGAACATAGTATTTAGTATCATTTCATTATGTTTACTAATGTTATTATATTTTATGGAGTGATTAAAAAAGAAAATTAAATTGATAAAATATTGGGTCATTACACGTTTCATTCAGAATTTCACCTGACTAGCTAACCTGTTTACCAGGTTCATACGTAAAGGGATTAAGTTTTTATGGACGAAATAATGTAAAGAATGCATTGATGAATTGATATGAAGATGGGTAAATCCTATAATTTTTACACTTCCATTTGTAAATGATGGGTTTGTGATATACAGTGATACGTCAAAGAATGGACAAGGTTGCATCCTTATGAAGAATGATAAAATAGTTACTTACGAATCAAGGTATTTGATGAATCATGAAGAAAATTATACAACTCATGATCTTCATTTAGAATCCAAAATCTTTGCTATGAATATATTGATTCATTATCTCTACAGTACAAGATGTGAGAAATATATGGATCACAAGATTTGGAAAAAATATTTTACACAGAAATAACCCAACATGAGGAAAAGGAGATAGCTCAAGTTACTCAAAGACTATGACTGTTCAATACACTACAACCACATAACGGAAAATTAGTTGGTAGATGCGTTATGGAGGAAAGTCCATGGTCTCTAGACCCAAATGAGTATTGAGAGAGATCCTATATTCAAGAATCTATATATGATGGACATGGTAATTTTTATGGAAGGGGAATCATCATTACTCTTTAAAATACCTACAAAACCATCTTTACTAGAGAAGATAAAAAGATCTGAATCTGATAATGAGAATCCAAAAAAGATAATTAATGATGTTAAGGATGGATGATTGTTAGACTTTGTGTTTTTGGATGGAGTTATGAAATTTGGGATGGGGTTGTAGATTCCATTAGTACATAAGCTAAAAAGAGAACTATTATATAATGCACATAACATATATTTCTATACAAAACCTAGTAAAAATATGATTTATAGAAATATGAATGAATGTTTTTGGTGGGATAACATGAACCAAAAAATTGCAGACTACGTGCCAAGGTGTCAAGTTTTTCAGTAAGTGAAGGCTTCGAGACAACATCCTTGAGGGGTCATGCAACCACTAACTATTACTATGTGGATGTGAGATGACATTATGATCAATTTTTTCACAGGGATACTAAGGACACAATGAAGGAATGATGATATATGGGTAATTCTTGATCATCTGAAAAAATCAGCACATTTCCTAACTCTAAGAGAGGATTTACCAATTGGGAACCAGACAAGAATTTATATTAATTAAGTTGTAAGACTTCATTGTGAAACTCTACTAATTCTGTATGGTCGAGATATCCATTTTAAATCAAAATTTTGGAAACGTATTTAAAATAAATTGGACTCTGATCTTCATATGAGAGCTGTTTGTCACCCCTAAACTGACGGACAGTCTGAAAGGTCTATTAATACACTAGAAGACATCTTGAGATCATGATCTCTTGACTTTCAAGTTATATGGGATCAATACATTCTTTTATTGGAATTATCATACAATAATAGTTTCCATTATAGTATTAAAATGAATCTATATGAAGAATATTATGGTAAGAGGTGTCAAAATCCAACTTATTAGGATGAAATTGGTGAGAGGAAAATTATAGGCCCAGAACATATCAAAGTGACAACTACAATGGTAAGGAATAATAATTCCCATATTAAAGTATACCAAAGTAGAAAAAAGATTAATACTGACAATAGGAGAAAGGATTTGAAATTTCATGTAAGAGATCATGTATTTATAAAATTGTCTCCATGGTAGGGTATCTTATGTTTTAGTAAGAAAGGGAAACTCAGCCCTAGGTACATCAGGCCATTTGAAATTTTAGATAGGATTAGAGTTATTGGTTACCATTTAGTAATGCCACCAAGTCTCTCCAATTTTTTTTAATTTTTTACATGTGTAATTTTTAAAGAAATACATGCTAGACCCAATGCATTTACTCACCAATGATGAAATAGAGTTGGAAGATGATTTTTCATACTTTGAATATCATATTGTGATTCATGACATTATGGAACATGTATTGAGAAATCAGAAAACATGACTAGTAAAGGTTCTTTGTAGAAACCATAAAATAGAGGAAGCAATGTGGTAACATGAGGATGTTATGAAGAATAACCAATGAAATCTTTTAAGGGAGGAATATATATGAAAAATTTCAAGGATGAATTTTCTCAAGGAGGCGAGCATATAACACCCCAAACATTTTATGGTATTTTATCTTAAATTATTTATATTCATTAGATATACTATATTTAATGATTCAATAAGTCTCTGTGAAACAAAACGTGGTTATTTATAGTATAAATTCATAACCTAGCCATTAAACATTAATTTCCCACTTTTTTGTTTTTAATTTCATAACACCAACATCTACGGTTGTGATCAATATGTTATTTGGAGTTTGATAGAACCAACTTGTTTTTTGTTGAATAGTAACATACACTTATGGATAGTAATATAAATATAAAAGTGACCATTATGAACAGTAAATCATATTATTATTTTAGTTTCTTATTGTTATAAGGTAATGAGATGTTGATTACTTTTCCAAGGTGTTAAAAAATGAGTTATAATTTTAAAATTGTTATTTTTTAATAAATTATGATTTTATTTAAAAATTACATTTAAAATACTTGGAAAATTATTTTCCAAAAATGTAGTTCATTATTGAATTCTCAATGTCGACGAATGTTTAGGGTGACATTTTGGGATATTTCTGAAATTCGTGAATTTTTAATGATTAGTAAAATATGATAAATTATGATAAATGGTAAATACTTGTTCTACTCCATCATAAGTGAATAAAGGCTGATTTAATCCCACTTGGTTCAATCTCACATGAAATTATTACTACTTGGGGGCACATGAATCAAAACTATTCATAGTCGTAATCAAAAATATTAAAATAATGTAAAATCCATACTCTCCTCCACTATAAATGCCACCCTCAGTCCCCTCTTCCCCCCACACCACCAAATATTTGATCCATACCAATATTCTACAAAATACTCTTCCCAAGACACCCACACATCATTCAAGACCTTCTGGTGTCACAAAAGGGGCAAAAACAAAGACCTTAAGGAAATTCACAAGGAAGAGTACTCAATAGGTGAACCTCTCTTCCTTTTTTCTTTCAACTTCATTTATAAGTTCCGTTGTTTTTTTGATCTCTCCTCACATCACCTCATCCAAATGATATTATAATTAAAATTCCCTTCATTAAATTAATTTTAATATGATATTGTAATATTTCATTATTATCTCTCCTTTCCCCTCCCCTTTTACTGGAAATGAAAATACCGACCCAGATGTGTAAATTTATCACATTCACGGATGACAGGTTTTCAATTTATTTTAATTTCATAAATAATGGCCATGAAACCCCTATTTATGGTTGAAAAAGATCATAATATTTTCATTTAATTTTACATAATGTTCGGTATTCCTTACACACTCATAATATCAAACAATAATACAAAACAAGTTCATTGTGCACAAAATCACCAAGTTAATCCAATGTTTTATCATTAACATTTATCCAATGAGCCATCCTCATGGTATATAACAAAAATTAATTATAAGAAAATTTATATATATTTAGTTTCAATATTAATATATTTTTATAATTCTATATGTTTAGACACATTTCAAATGAACTTCTATTCATGAATACAGGTAAACTGATCATGAATATCATGGAAGAAAATGCTACCTAAACAATAAAATTTAACCTCTTACAACCATAAAAGTCCAAGAATAGACCAAATAGGGTTAGAATAAATAAACTAAATTTATATTAGGTTAAGAAAATATTAATTAATGATGTTATATTTGATTATTCAGGTCATTAAGATCAATTGAAGAACACATTCGGGTATAAAGTAAGGGGTTTCTCATCCCACATTTATTTTTTGTGATATATCCATTGTTTAAAACTTATTTCTTGTATGTGGTGTATTTTTATAAACATTTAATATAAAATATCATTATTATATTAATATTTACGAAGTTTAGTGATTCAATTTATGAAAAGTAACTCAATTGATTATAATGATGTAACATACTTTATTTTGGTTTCTATTTCATTGTGATTTACTTGGTATTGTACACAAAATAATTCTTTTTTGGTGTACCGACTTCCCCTTTGATATCATTTATAATAAAAAATTATAAATATATTATATATCCATATTTTGGTTTCATATATATGCTTATTTTCTTAATCTGTATACCCTTTTACTAATAGTGTTTATTTGGAATGTTGTTTTAACTATGGAAGTATTGATGAATCAGTATCCTCTACTCTATACGTATATTGAGATGGAATATTGTTATTGAATGAAATATATGAATAAGTAATTATTTGGACTTCATGTGATATGTGGGGCCCACAATATCCCCTTGATGCATTGACATGTCTCATTGGAGAAATTAGTTGGAAACCAACCCATTGAGTTTGTTTCCCAAACATAATCAGATAGGTATTTACCCACAGATATAAACCATTTCAACAGTTTTGTGATATCATGTTCCAGATACATTATTTAAAATTAATAATCATTCTCCTTATTCATTTTTAGTTTATTTTATCAATTAGTTTTTCACTATAAAAAAATCTATGGATGCTGTTTCATTCTCCGTTTATTAATAGCGTGTGTTTCTAATTTATTCCCCATTCTACATTGAGTACACCAATTTGATTATGATTTAGTTATTGTTGATTATAGATTCCACTATTTATAACCCTTACTAATCATTTTATCTCACACCTTTCTTTTTATTACATTCAACAAGTTATGAAGATGGGACCATTTATAGAGTTTTCATGGATAAAGTTTTGTTGTTTTTGTTTTGTATTGTATTTTTTACCAATCCCAAAGTAATATGATATACATGTATTTTTATAATCTATTAAAGACTACTAAATGTATAATTCCTCTAGGATATCATTCCTTTTAATCATTCCTATTTAATAAGTAATTAACCAACTCCATGCATCTGGGGTTGGGGTTTACATGTTGGGTGTGTATGGTTTTATGTGAAAAATAGAATGGGATATGCCATTTTGAAAATGAGAAATACCAAAATGACTTGTTTTTCTAATCCTTTAAAAAATTTACTGGGTTATATTTTTTTATAGAATGTGTTTTATATTATTAAATATATCATTTCCAATTGTTATATATAAATCATCTTATAAAAATTTGAAAATACATTCTATCCTCGTGGTTGGAATAAGGAATTCATTTGAGGATAGACTAATGTGTTTCATAACTCACCCCTAATTTGTAAAGTTGGTGCTTTTTTAGATATTTTTTATCTATATATAGACAAAGGTAAAACATCACACATCATTAGTGGTGCTTCGTTATTCTTGGGCATGGAGTTGGAGTTATATTTGGATCATAGTGTTTTGTCTTGGAGCCTTGGAATATTTTTAGTTTTTTTCTTATGATATGAATTTTGACATTAGTTATATTTTTTTTGTGGTACCCTACTGTTGTTGGTTTTTTTATAAAATGTATATCCTGGAGTTTTTTATTGAATTTTATTCATGAATCATGTAGTTGTTTATTTTTTTATGGAAAGATTGTTTGAGTGGTTTTATTTCGTAAAGGTAAAATTTTCTCCCAATTTTATTAAAGACCTTGGATTTATTTCAGTCCATTGACATCTTGGGTATTTCACTTATGTCCATGTAACATAATTTGACCATCTTAAGCTAATGATGAGGTTCATGATGTTACATTCATGAATTAAGATTACTGTTTTCCATGTTTCCAATGCCATTAAAATATTATTATACTTAGGAATGTGTTTTTGTAATTTAATATATATTCATTTAAAATATGAAATATCTATGTATGAAAATATTGGGTCGATATATTTGGTATCAGTTGAAAAATATGTAATCCAATCCTTGGGAACTCTCACATGTGAGCATTGGATAAAACATGGTTCTCTGCCAAAGGGATTCAGTATGAAAGGGATTCCACTGAGGATGATGGTGTATCCTTCCCAAGAGTTGTTACTATCCCTAGAGTGATATGATATACGTCAATTATATTCCATTGGAAATAGTTACAAACTGGTATGGTTCATGTAAGTGTAATTTTTTAGTTAAAAATTATAAAATAGGAGGAGAAAACATTTATTAGATCCCTAGGGAAATTTGTAAGGATATTTTTTGGGATGTCTCTAAGGATAAGTTTAAGTATAATTCAAATTATAGGAAAATTTCATGGAAATTAGTTAAAATATAACATGAGTGATTTTTGTGAAATTACTTCCATGTATTGATACTACACATGTATGTGGCTTTTCTAAAAAGGTTACTCTGGGTAATAACACCAAAAAGGGAACATTGATCTAGAATTAGTCATCACCAAGTGCATGAATATGATCCTTACTACACACATAGTTTGACACTCCCAGTGGATATAAATTATAAATTAAAAAAATCCTTATGAACCATCATGATAGATTTATATAGATGATGAGTATGAAATAACTAGTATGAACCAAAGGTGTCATAGATTAGAAACAAGTTACCATGATTTAGACATACAATAAGCAATTTTTTTCCTACCAATTTTATTTTCTACTATTATTTTCATTTCGCACAATTGGATTTTTGGTTTTAGTTAATGGATAGAACCAAAAATAATTTGGTATACATTGAATGTTACATAAACATTTCTGATGAGAAACCAAAAGAGATGAAAACTGGATTAATGTATGTTGTGTCTATGAAAAATAAGTTATCATAGAATATGATTGACAACATTTATCTTATCCAACTCGTAGAGTAATTAAATAATTGAATGATAGAGTTACCTAAGTGATTGGGTAGTGGATACAATGGATGATGGAAGATGAAGATTCTTATATGTTAGGACATGGGGAAAACAATCATGGGAATTTCATAGCAGAACATGTAGATGATTTCAGTGTGGAAAATAAAGACCAAAATTATGTAACTGTAGAGAAAAAAATTAAAAAGTTTGGTTGACTCAACAGTTGAGAAAAATGGTATCCCTTAGATATAATAAATTATTGAATATTTCAAATATGGAATGTTTGGGCATTATGCAAATAAGTTTAAAAAGGGAACGAACATGAATAGAATCAGCAAGGTGGTATAAGTAATGGCTATACAACTGATTATTGTGAGACTAAAAATGAAAAAATAAAGGTATGAGTTTTACTAATATTAATGTTTTTGTAAATTGTTATATGCATGAATAAATTTATGTTGATTAATGTTAAGAAATGATTCATATTATTTATTATCAGAAATAGGTATTAAAGAATAATATAATGAAGCCTTGTTAATTATTTAATAAGGATGTGGTTTTATTGAATTGTTTATTTTTTGGAATTAATAAATTATGTTATATGAGTCCAACAATATAAAATGACATTTTAGTATAAGTTATTGGTAAAGTATTTTAACGTATTTGTTGAATGATGATGATGAACTATAAATGTGACTTAATTGAAATGTAATACTTTTTGTAGAAAACCATGAAAAAAGTTAATATAACCCTTAATATAATTTATTTGTGGAGATAATGATTTTGGGATAAATAAATGAATGATATGAATGAAGTAAATTTGATAGTATTGATGATCATGGAATTGATTAATGATTTGCTGACAATGTGGTTTATGGTATCATTAATAGAGTTTGAAACATTTTTTTATTTAAGTAATATATCTAGTAATATATTTTTTATTTAATGAATGAAGAATAATGTATGTTCTAAACATGGTTTTATGGTAATTCATGTTATTAAAAAAAATTATAGAAAACATGATGGAGGTATTTACGTGATTGGTACGTGAAAATCGATATCCACATTATGATAAATGGGGTATTAATGTTAAGTTGATTTTGAGAAATATAGTAACCTTATTTATAAAATATAAATAATGGAAGGTTTATAAGGTTTAACATTTATGGAATGCTTATTTTGAACATTGGATTAGGTTTTAGTGATTAACCTATTAATTCAACCTAATAAGATTTATCTATACTGGATAACTAGTGTTACCTTTTATTATATCGAGATAGAAAAAATAACATATCCTTCCTTTATAGAACATATTTAGAACATCAATCATGAAAAAGTATGTTATACTAAGACATGAAGTGTGAATTGATAAAAAAATAACAAATTTATGGAATTTTTCCTAAGAAATAAAAATATATCAATTATGAACATTATCAATTTTTTTAATATAAATGTAAACAGAATTCCCCAAAATTATGAAAAGGTTCTTGAAACAAAATATTGTCCTGTTATCATCATTTGTGATGATATAAATGATATTTTTCATGACACTTATTTTATTCCTTTTTAGTCGTTTAACTTAACTGGATCACCAAATTTATTATGATCAATGATCTCTCTCATTCTACATAATTATTTATGACTTTCTGTCATGTCCATATCATCAATTCCAACGTATGTTCTCTATTGTGAAATTCTTGTTATGAGTTTATTTTGGTAACCATTATTTTTCCAACATTACCCTTTATGGAATGTTTTACTATCAATTTTCATGTGTGGGTTTCAATATTGGAATTTTCAATTGTTAAACATTTGATGTCTGAGTTGAATTTTAATAGAGAAATTCATGTTATGTGGGTGATAATGAAAAATCATGAAATTTTATGAAATATATATGTATATATATTTATATTTATATTTAAATATATTTAAATTGTAGGGTAAATTTTTCTATACACTGCACAAATTTTATCTTGGGTTACAGGCAACAATGACAATTCGCATGAAAAATGACAACAAGCTTTAGAAAAATATGAAATTCTATTATTTTAAATATGACCATTATAAAATATACAATAAATATATTGGTCTTAAAAGTATAAAGTACATTATGAGATAAAAAATAAATTCTCTAATCAATATTATTTTATTTAAAAATAATTATTAAATAACAAATAATTTTTCGTAATGTAATTATATAGTTTTAAAATATATTTACATGAAAAATGATTTTATTGATTTTTATGTGAAACTATTATAATTAATTTAATGAAATTTTAGAAAATTTATTTGAAAAAATTAACTTCCTTTTTGAAATAATCATATCTAAATTAATATAAGGTAAAATTTTGAAATTTTATGGAAAATGTAGATTTTTCATTGAGTAGTGGAAAACATAGATTTTTTAAAAACAATAAATTATTTTAAAAAAATTACCTAATTTAGATTCCTTATTATATTTCAATATAATTTAAATATTATATATTTATATTTAATCCAAAGAATTATTTTTGAATCAACTTTATATCATATTTTAGTATAAGTTAACTATTTGGTTTAAAAATGTTTATTCCAAAAAAACAATTTTAATGTTCATAATGTTTCATTATTTAAATTAATTAAAATAATACATAATGATGAATTTTCTAAATGACATGTATATATATATTATAAATAAATTATAATTTTTATTTATATAATTATTTTTATTAAACATATAGTTAACATAAATCATCTTATTCATGAAAACTATACACTTCTTGAATACCCTCTTCTTCATCAAGTATACAATTTTGCTTTTGAATTTGAATTTTTACAATTTGTGAAAATTTATTTTTTAAAATATTTTTTTATTTATGAAATAATAATTTCATAATTATCATTGTGTGAATTTTTGAGAATTTCTAAAAAGATTAATTGTTTGATAAATAGGGGGAAGATAAATAATTTTATATTAAAACCTCATTTTAATTTAAACTACGAATAAATTTAAATATTATTTTAAATTGATACTAATGTAAAATTAGTTTAATTATATATCTATTAATCCAATTAAGGTCATTTTAATAAATTTTATGATGACATTGGATATAAAAAATTATTATCTTTAGAACATTTTCTCTTTGAAAACCCATATTCTCATCACGCCTGCAAATTAATTTTAAATTAAAAATTTTCAAATAAGTAATTTGTATTTATAAAAATGTATTTAATATTAAGAATTTGAATAATTTATAATATCATATATGTTCAAATTAATTTTTTTACCAAAGTAATTGTGAAAATATTTAAAATTAATTACTGTAGATGAATTAAAAATAGTTTTATTGGAGATTAAACTAAAAAGATAAGGTTAAAAAATGAACCAAAACTTGTAAAAACCAATTTTATATCCCAATTTAGACCTTATATGATATATTATCCAGAATATTCTGTTATTGGTTCCTTGTGACATGAAAACTTCTTGGATGGAATTCATTCTTTTAAAAAACATTACAGGTGTGCCACTCACCTCACTTATAAAAGGCCACCTCTTATCCTTAGTTCTTCACACCATAAAACCAATTATTTAGACAATAAAATACACAATTTAAATCCCAAAATCACTATTTTAATCATATAAACCTTATTTTTTTACATAAAATAATCTTAGTATGGCTTATAGTGAAAAACTAATGAGGATACCCAAAGAAGATGTAACATTCATCGACGAGCATTTTTTTATTTCTTCCTCCACCTCCATCTATTATTATTATAACATGGTGATGTAAAAAATAATTATATAAAATATAATAGTTTATTTTATGTCATGTTAATTAACTAAAAAAACAACCAAATATTTTAAAAGGGTTACTAAGTCATTGTTCATGTGTATGGTGGACTACCGCGTCTCGAACCGATGTCATTTGTTTTTCCATTACCACATATCCTAGTTAGACATATTGATTGATTACACACACACACACACATAGATATATAAATATATATATAATTGATGATATTATAATGTTTTTTAATCATTATATCACACATAACTTCATTATTTTCATTTTTTAAGAAAGGAATAATTTCCCTCGTGTGTACAGTGAACTACCGCATCACGAAGCGGTGTAATTGATTCACTCTTTTAAGTTGAATGTAACATGGATGGTTTTATTGAAAAAATGTTATATATATGACATAATAATTATTCATAAATGATAATATATCATTTTAATTTAATTATTTTAATATATTGAGTAAATTGAAACAATATTCATGCATATGTGTAACACCCCAAGATTCATGGAAATATTTTTTTCTGAATTAATGTAATCTTTTTTATATTTTTCATTTCACACAACACTAAGAATAGTTATTTCATTCATATTAATGTACTAAGTTAGCTTATTTTATATGAAACTCCAAGTTAATTGTGAACTATATGAAACACAATGGTCAGATTCCTCTATATGGGACACCGATGTATGCGTATGTTTCATGCAAGACTGACTTTCATCGATGTATTTTGTAATCCACAATACCGAGTGTTATCGAACAAAAATATATTAAAAAAGAATATATAACCAAACCATTAAATAATATTTTATGAATATTATTAACTAAATTTTTTATATATACAGTTTTAACAAAATACTAATTGAATTTTTTAGGTACAAATTCTTTTTAAATGAATATAAGAACCAATTAAATATAAAAGAGTTTTTTATAGAAAAATACTGTTATGATCACAATGTTTTCATATTACTAAAAATTAATTTAATTAAAAATATAATGTAATTTTAATTTAAAATATTTTTTAAAAATCTAATTTAACATTTATTATATTCATTCAATGCATTTTATAAGAATAATATAAGAATAAAACCAATATTACTCTTAAATTCCAATTTATTTATTGTGGAAATTTTCCACCTTTGTATGGAGAACCTATTTTACATATAAATTTTGGATCATTTATAAATAATTTTTTTCATAAAATATGGTATGTTGAAAATAAAAAATAAAATTTTTGTTATGGTGAATTATTTGTATTTTTCTATGATGTTTTATTTTTTAATTAATAATGATAAATACTGTATTTTATTTCCAAACTACTTATTCAAGTATTTTATTTATAACACTAAATTAACTTTTAAATTGGTTTAGATGATTAATTAGATAATATTTTTATCAATTAATCATCTTTATGTAATTATAACCAATTCTTATATTGATATTGAATATAAAAACTTATCCAACTTTTTATCATTTTTCCTTTTAATATATTTATTGTCTATCCAACTATGGGATAAAATTTAAATTAATTTCTGCCACTTCTATGAATATAAATTGGAAAAATTTATTTAATATTTGGAAGAAGAATAATTTATAATATCTAATAAGGTCAAATTATTTTTTTGACCAAAATGATTATTGACAGTAATTAAAATAAAGTACAATAGTTAAAGTTAAATTAAGCTTAATAAGGGACTAAACCATAACATTAAGGCCCAAAATGACATATAAATGTGAGAAAATACATTTTATGGACATAATTTGACCTTTTATTCCCTTGGATATAAATTGGACCATTATTTATCCAATTTCAATAAAAAAACTTTTGTGGGGTTATTTTATTTTAAAATTTTACAAGAGTGCCACCCGTCCTCCACAATAAAAGGACTTCTATCCTACCACATCCTCACACCCCTCAAGAGACATAAATTCTTTCAAAATCATCCCAAATATATCCAAAAAATACTTAAATTTTTATTTCAAACCACCCGTGGTATGAAATCATTCCAACGAATCACTTTGGTGGTAACCAAATTGAGTTACCCGATAAAAAGGAAAGTCCCTCCCTCAAACTCCTTTATTTTATTTTATTTCTCTAATACCTCAAATATTATGATTATATTATTTTATAAAAACACAATTATCCTAAATATACTAGGATATATTTATTATAATGATTCCTCCAACACCTACACACACTTAAATTTAAGGGGAAATGAACATTCTGCTTACGTGTATGACAGACTACTACCTCGTTAAATGATGATTGTTCATTTTTCATTTACCACCTCTCATGGTGGAAATAATGAGGTATAATCTATTTATATATTTTATATATAATATTTAATATGTATCTAATCATTTGTAACTATTTTAAAACAAATATCTTTATACTTTCGATTTTCATTTATTAATATAATTTTCATAGATGAAGTGTAGACTACAGCCCCTCAAAGCGAAGAGATTGGTACGTACACAACATAATAATTTATTATGGATTTGTTTCATAAATAAATATTATAAATTTTATTTAATCACAATTATTGAATAATTATATATATATATATATATATATATATTACTTTCTACAGTTCATCATGATAGTTAAACGGAAATATCGTTCATGCATACATAGGACCTACTATTTCCATGAATGATGTATTTCGTTTCATACTTATATATTTTATGGATTATTATAATACATATATATTGAATATAAATTATATTTAAATTATTTTTTACATTATGAAAATCATGATATAAAATAAAAGTTTTGAGTGAATATGTTTCTTTGTGACTTAATCTTTCATTTATGTTTTCAAAATCACAAACACTCTTTCTTATGGAATAATTTCTTTCTTAAGAATAATATTTGAATTTATCAAAAATCATAAAATAGTTATCGATTTTTTTCACAAACACTTGTAACAATAATTTTATTAATAAAAAAAATTAGATCCTTATCTAACTCAAATCCTTAATGTTCCTTAGAATATGATTATCCTATAATTGTGACTCTGATTTATCTGGAAATCAGACTCAAATATCTCAAGAAATACAATTGCATCTTCTCCTAAAATTAGTCTCTAATTTCATCAGAAATAGGACTCTGATTTTTCTTGAAATCAGACTCTGATTTCTCCACAAACTAAAATTTGATTCCTTCTGAAATAATACTCTGATTTCATCTAAAATCAGATAGCAGTTTTTCTAAAATCAGAGTCTAAAATCATATTAAATGATACTCTAATTTCTTCAGAAATCAGACTCAAATTTCTTATGAAGCCAGACCCTTAATTCCTCTTAATTCAGAATATGATTCTCTATTATTTAATTATTTTATTATCAATATTTCTAGGATCTCATTTTCACAATATTAGGAAACCAATTAAATTCTTTATTTAATGTTATCATATTTCCTTAATGTAACTTTTCATTTTATCAAATACAAAATGTGATAATGGTTCTCATTCATGTTAAGGTTTATAATATTTAGTTATATCAAATGAAGGAATCCAATATGTTTTAACATAACCATTTCTTGAATGGAACATGTACATGTCCCTTTGAAATTAAATTAAAAATATGCACGTTGGAGGACAAGTTTATAGTTGGAGATTTTTCATATAAATCCACATCCATTTGAATGAGTTTTGTGCTAGGGGTTTTCAAGAGTTTTTGATATCTAGAATGATGTCATTCTTTGTGAAAGATATACTCAGATCTGCCTTATGCGAATACTGCGAACAACTTGTTCATGCTGAGAATATCTTGTTCAACCTGCCTAGTGTGATTCTGATAATTTCTTATCAATCGAGGGATTCCAAATATAGTAAGACAGAGGTAGAAATCACCTTAGAGAATGAGGTCTTGCGGGGATAAAAAGACATGTACCGAACTCCATATCAAGGTCCTATCGTGGTGCATGTAAGACAAACTTTCAGGAATGTATAAATCAAGGGAACTTTTTCCAAGGTTATTGGATACCCTTCTCTTTGCGTAAAAAGATTTCTTATACTTGTTTTATTTTTCTACATGTTTTAATTCCAGTGTATTTTATTAAAGTTAGAAAGTATATCATTTTTACACATTCTTATTCTCGAATACTATGATATATATAAGATTAAATATGCATTAAGAGTGAATATTTCCCTAAGTAAACTAGGCATGAGTTTCATTATCGGATCCTAAGAAATTTAGTCTCTTTGTTAAGAAATAAAGTGGGTTTGTGAATCCATCTTGGTTAACTTTTTTAAAATTAAATTTTTTAATGATAGAAATGAATGTTTTTAAAACTAAAATTCAACCCATCTTTTAATTTTGTAAACTACAAAAACATTTCTATCCTACAATTGGAATCAAAGTTTCTCTTTGAAATACTTATACATGCATATATGTTTTATTTCTTAACTTTTTATACAATACATTACTTGTTCATGTTTTTTAAATATTTCCATTATAATCTTTTTTATTATAAATTTTTTCTCCTAAACCATATTTCTGAAACGATCTATTGTATTTTATTATAGAATGATTGCAATGAATATTGGACCAATAGAAAATATAAATCATACTAAACCACCAATTTTTTATGGAATTGACTATGAATAATTGAGAGATTTGTTGAAGACTTTTATTATCAATACAAGAGTGGATAACATTGTTTTGTTAATTGGAGACTATAATATTATAGACAAGGAAATCAAGAAAATTTAATTTTTTTGAAAAACATAGGTATCAACTTATCATTAAGGTATGAAATACATTATTATATTCTATGAATTGAGATGCCAAAACCTATATTATATCATGCGAAGATACTAATTGTATCTGGAAAAAATTGGAATTTATATAAATTCGAACATACAATATCATTTAAACAAGAAGAGTTATGCTTAGAGTTGAATATCAGGGTTTTATGTTCCCTTATGGAGAACATGCATGAAATGTTCAATAATGGTTTATGACTATTGTCAATGGCCTTAAATATATAGGTGATAATGGGATTGATGATGATATTATTTTGGATAAGATAAAAGATATTATGCCCAATGAGTGGGAATCCCATATAATAGTGATTGATAAGAATAGGGAATTTTTAAACATCACCCTTGATGAGTTCTTTGGGATTCCTCTACGGCATGAAACTACAATGAAGAGAGATACATAGATTAATAAAAATAATAATGGTAATGACAGTGTTGTTTTCACTAATACATAAAATCATATGAAAGCCACGACTCTGGAAATAGTTACTGGATCAATAGAAATGGAAGCTAATGTTATATCTGAATAATGTGATTGTGATCATTTTAAGAATGAACATGAAAATTATTACTCGAAGAATGAATAAGATTGTGGGAAAGAAATATTTACAATAAAAATACATGATAAAATACAAAAAGAATAAGAAATATTCCTAAGTGACATGTTATGAATGAACTTTGATAGGTCATTTCAGACCAGAGTGTCCTGTGATCAAAAGAAATGAAATAACAGATATAGATTTAGAACGAAACAACAAGAAGTAATACACGTATTAGTCTAAGAAATTAATGAATGATAATGTCACCAATAGATCTAGTAGTGGCGATTATTTTGATTAATATTGCGATATTGAATCTTATGGACAAAAGAATATTGGTCTTATAGCAAGAATTCTTATTGGAACTCAATGCCTCATGGATAAAGTAAATATTTCAGAATCATTAACCAATATATCTTTAAATGTTAATTAACCTAATGAAGAATATTATGAATCATTAAATGAATAATTTTCTTCAATATAATATAATACATTACCCTATTGTAAAAAAGTATATAGGTTTTCCATGTTAATTGAGAATGAAAATAGTAATTTTAATAAGAAACATGAAAAGGGAAATTCTTGAATCTCTATTTTAACAGTTGAAGTATCAGATGATTCAAAAGATATTGATAAAAAAATGATGATTTTGAAAAAGTTTCAAAAACCATTAAAGAAGTAAATTATGAAAAGGATAAACTATCTAAGATCTTGGAATAGTTATTTCCAATAAATATGTTTTAGAGAAAAAATAAAATTATAAGAATAATGACTACGAGGATAATAATTTTGTTATAATAGTAAAATATGAAATATTTTCCATTAAAAACATTTTTCAAACATTACTCAGGGAAAGGATGGTTTAAAAAAATTTATTCACAACAACTTCTTATAGGGAATAGTTTTAGATTTGGTTATTCAAATTCAAAACCTATTTCTAGCGACAACTATTTTTTAACCGAAGGTGATCCTTTTTACACTAATAGTTAACGTGTCTTGAATTTATATAAATGTTTTTCTTTTAATAAAAAAAATTTATTTGGTTTTCCTAAAGCACATTTTTCTTAGAAGATATGGAAACCTACGATTTTATATTGTAACAATTCCAAATCCATGAATGCTTGGATTCTGAAAGTTTAACTATTTTATTTTCTTGAAAACAAAGGAAGTTCCAATAATATTAGATAGAAAATGGATAGTGGATTTTCCCATAACATGACTGGTAACAAAATTGTTTCTGAAAAGATTATCAAGATGAATGGTTGAAAAGTACCTTTCATAGAAAATGCTATTGGAGATATCATACATTAATTTTTTAGAATGGAAGATCAAAATGATGATATATTTACAAAAAACCGTTACCCTCTAATAGATATAAATACATTAAAAAAATTACGAATGATAAACATATGGAAATCATCCCTATTAACTTTTTTGTTGAGACCTATCTCCTAACATTAAGATACTCCTATTAAATTTGGGAGTAAATATGTGTATTCTTCTATATTTATTTTCCCAATTCTTTTGGGAATCCAATAATGCATTCCTTCCCAAATAAAAATACATGGAACCAACATTTTATAAAATATACCTTATAAATACTAGAAAATAATTTTGGGAAATATAGAAGGTATGATTCCCTACCTATATAATCATAATTTAATTTTTTGTTTGTGTGTATTGTAATCATGCTATAACAAAACCTTATCAGATTTATATTCCTTAAGTTTAATTTTTCCTTAAAACCTCAAAAGAATCAAATATGTAAATCCTTTTTCAAAATTGATATAAACCGTCAGATCAAATATAGTAAATCTCAACCATTGGATTGACTTGTGAATACAAACTGTTACAATAAAACATATATAAAGGAAACCTATTCACATTCAACATCTATTTTATCAGAGTTTTTTCACTAGAGTCCTTCTACCCATTAAATATGTTGTTAATTTTTTTTCTTTATTATTAAACTCTGAATGTCTCTTTCAGTTTCCTCAAAGAATATGATGGAATCCAAAAATGAATTCAAATATTGGATAATGTTTAGGGAAAGGTTGGTGGACCTGAATTAATTTTCTAAGAATGACTCGTTGATTTAAAAAATCAAAAATAACAATGGTTGGGTAGGCCTCTTATTCTAAAAAAAAGAACCTAGATCTAGTCTATGCTGATATGGTAATAGAATGTTATGATATAGTTTATTTTTATGAACATGGTGGAAAAGAAATGTTTTCCTTCAAGAGTTATGTAAAAACATTTTCACTGTCATATAAGATGGATGGAAGTATCTTGTATATATCTTATGATGGAAAATCAATATTTTTCACATAGATTTACAGATAAGGAAGGTTATTTTGAGTTAGTTAAGGATATTTAAATCCTTGGTCTTAAATGAATGAGTAAACCAAACGATGATCATCTTTCATCCAAACATAGATTAGTATCCCTTTGGGTGAAAGGATTTCTAATTCTGAGGAAGGGAGACATGGAATATTTAATAATATACGATATAATTATAGTTTATTTCTTGGTGAATTTAATGATGTTAAATCTCATTAAGTAAATTCTTTTTACTATAAAAAATATTAATAATGGAACCATCAAATCTAAAATCATGATATATCCTACAATATAATCTAATACCATTGCATTTTGCGTAGACTCTTTCAAAATCCCAGGAAAGTAAAATCCGAGAACCTTCAAGATAATGTAGTTATGTGATTATACATTGAGAGGGATGAATATTGGACTTAGTTTCAAGTCAGGGGGATTCCTTGAGCTTCCAAAAATAGATGACAACGCTTCTTGTAAGAATAGTGAAGTTGGAGAAAGCTCCAAGCCAACCCCTAAAAAAGGAAAAGACAAAGAGGATGAACCACAGTAGCAATCACTAGCTACTAAACCAGTATCTTCTCCACAAAATCCCAAGAAGGAAAAGACTTATTCTAATGAAGTTATAGATTAATATAGAGAGTTAAACAAAATAATAAGGATGTTGATGTAGTTTTTTTATTAGATCAGGCTGATACTAGGGCCTTAAATATCCACGGCATTGAAGAGCTTGAAAAAAAGCTAAATAGAATAAGTTAAATAACAAAATGTCTGTAGATAAAGAATAATAAATTCTTCAATAATTATGAAAAGAGGAGGAGGAGGAATGTGATGTTGTGATACGAATTTTTGAAGAATATGAAGAGAAGAATAGGCCTTCTAACAAGATGTCTATAAGAACAACACTATATGAATCTGTTAAGATAATTTTTGAAGGAAAACCTTTTGAGAAAAATGGTGTTGCTTAAGATGAATTAAATAAGTCCCCCACGGATGATGAAATAAGTTATGATGATATAGTTTAATATATTTATGAAAACAAGGATGGTAAATAAATTGATGATAATGGTGATGATAATCATGTTTTATGTTGATGATGATAAAATAGTTAATGATTATGATTGTGGGAATGATACTTAGAATTTTGAAAAGGAAATATCTTTGGCTCGTAAAGGTAAGAAAGTTTTTTTGATTCTCTAAAGGATGGTGTTGTTACAATAGTAAAGAATGATGTTGTTGGAACACAAAAAAGGAAATAATATAGGCAAGATTGAGTTACCTCACCAACAAAAAATCAATCATAGAGTATTCATCTTCTTTAGGGCATGATTTTTTGGTTCACTACTTAAAGAATCTTGTGAATTACTTTCCTTTCATTTCAATAATATATTATAGATGTCAACTAAATCAATAAACAGTTAATTAGAAATCAGATTCCACAAATATTTTTATAGATATGTTCATAAAACCTGAAGAAGTGTTTAAGAATTTTCAGATCATTTATGATTCTCATAGAGGATCTTACAATGAAATAAAAAGTGTTCAAAATCAGTTATTAATGATCATAAAACTTTTGATGATTTCACTCACTTAGTAAAAGATGTTTTTGATAAGTCTAATGAGAGGATCCAAAATTTCATAATAATGTTTTTAGATAAACTAAAGGATGATCTAGCTAACTCACATCAAGAAGACAATGATATTAATGGGAAATAAAATTTGGTTTCTCTTAATATAAAAAGGGAAAGGTAAATCAGGGAAGAGATGGCCACAAAAATCAAAGATCAGGAAGATTTTAACAAATCGCAAGATGAAATATTCAAGTCTCCAGAATATAGAATCGAATATCTCGAAAGGAAAAAAACAGGATTAGGAACACTTGATCAAGACGGTTAAAGATGATCATAAGGAATTGATGATGTTGAAAACCTCCTTTAAAAAATTTATGCCAATGGAGAAAAATAAGTATGAATTATCTTTTCAAACCCAATATATTTTTGTAAAAACAATTGTTATATTATGGGTTTTTATAATATTTTAATTGTTTTTATTGTATATTTCCTAACTTTTCTGGCTATTTTTTTTCTATCCCACCATTCCTTTATTCAAAATCATAAAGGGAGAGAAAAGGATAATCAAATATAATATTGAATTAATGGAATAGAATGCATATGTAAGGTGGAGACTACTGAAATAATAAATTCTTATGTAAGGAGGAATTATTTTTCTAAGAATCAAAAGATTACAATCCTTAGGTTTTTCATAACCCAAGGGGTAGTTTGTCGTAATCATCATGAATCATAAACTAAAAGGGGGATAAAAATTTCATTTTATGTTCAATAATAAAAACCCTAGTTCCTCACATTAATTAGTTGAAAGCTATTTTTTCTCCTTAAAAAGTGGGATATTGTTGAGTCAATATGTTTCCATTTTGCTTATTTGTTCCTTTATGTTTTGAAAATCACAAACACTCATTCTTAAGGAAAATGTTATTGCTATAAAAATATTTATTTACTTTACCTATAATCTTAAATGCCTTATCTAATGTTATCTTAAACCATGTCTAACCATCTATTTTTAAAAAAAAATATTTAGTACTTTATCTAACACAAAACCGTACAATTCATTAGAATCTAATTTTACATGAATTATGACTCCAATTTCTCCTGAAATTAGAATCCAATATCTCATAAAATCAGACTCCAATTTAACCTGAAATTAGACTCTAATTTCTCATGAAATCAGACTATGCTTTCATCAGAAATCAAACTCTGATTTCTCATAAATTGAAAGTCTAATTTTATATGAAATTAATCATTGATTTCTTCTGAAATAAAACTCGGAATTATTATGAAATCAGACAATAATTTCTTCAAAAATCAGACTCTGATTTCATTTGAAATTAAAATACGATATCTATTGAAATAAAACTCAAATTATTTCTGAAATCAGACTCTGATTTCTTTTGAAATTAAACTCTGATTTCTTTGGTAATCAGACTATGATTTCTTCAGAAATCAAACTCCCATTATTTATTATTTCAGAATATAATTATCAATATTTTTCGGCTCTTATTTTATCTATATTAAAAATATGATTAAATTATTTTCATAAAGTTATCATATTTTCATTAATGTAACATTTCATTTTATCAGATCCTAAATATGATACTGTTTCTTAAGAATCATAATGCTTCTGATAGTTAGTTATATAAAACAATGTCGTCTGATCGGTTTTAACGTAACCGTTTCCTGAGTGCCACATGTATATTACCCTCCAAAATTGAATAAAAAAAATTCATTAGAAGAGAAGTAAAAAATTGTATATTCTTACTATAAATACCCATCCATTTGAATGATCTCAGTTCTAGAGTTTTTGAGAGCTATTTTTCTCTATAATGAAGTGATACTCTTCAAATGATCAGCTCAAATATACCTTGTGAGAGTGTTTTGAACTACTTTTTCAAGATAATAATATCTTGTTGAAAATTCCTATTGTGATTTATATTGTTTGACATCAATCCAGGGCTTTCAAGGATAAGAAGATCGAGGTACTGATAACCATAAATACCAAGGCCTTGCGGGGATAGCAAGACAGATACCAGTCTTCATATCGAGGTCTTACCCTGGTGTGGGTAAGAAAAACTTTAATGAAATTATAAATCAATGGACCTTTATCAAATTTTGTTCTATTCTTTTCTCTTTGGGTTAAAATTTTTCTTAAATTTGTTCTATTTTTTACATATTTTAATTCTGTTTCATTTTTTTATAGTTAGAAAGTGTAACATTCTTAAACATTATTATACTTGTATACTCTGATATATATATATAAGATTCTATATTATTTATGGTAAAATTTTACCCAAAGTATTCTTGTGTTATGTTTTGTTGTTGGATCCATATTATCATATCCGAAGAATATTAATCTCATTGTTAAAAAATAATGTGGGTTTGTGAATCCATCTTATTTAAAATTGTTAAACATATATTTTCTTAAGGATAAAAAGAGTGTTTTTAAACATAAAAGTCACCCTATCCTGTAATGAAGAAATTTACATGTACATTTTGATATTGTAAAAAGGACCAATGATATTAAAAATTAATACACTTGGGAAAAACAAAGCAGATATTCCCCGAGGTGAATGCTTAATATAGAATTATTAAAAAGAGGGAAATATAGATCCACAATAAAAATATTTATTGTATTAAAAAAATTAATATTGTTCTTTGATATATAGATAATAAATTTATATTTTTTTATATAGGACAATTGGACAAGTACGATGAGAGTCAAGAAATAAGGTAAGGGAATTTCATCTCTCTCCTTATTTTCGTGAGATACATGCCTTATTCACCATTGAATAATTTTGTGTGGTGTATATACTAGACCTTATTGTATTATATTCCTCTTATATAAACATCTACAAAGTATTTTCATATCCATTTAATTATCTTTATATCATGGCATTTATTTATAAAAAGTTACAAAATCAAAAATGTAATTTTTTCCTCAATTTTCATATGTTGAGACACATGCCATGTTATAAACCTATATTTGTATATGTGGTGTATATAATTCATTTTAAATATTATATCATGAATCTATTTCAATTAATGATATTTTAAGCATCATTTAATTTCATTTTATTACATGGTGAGTTTGTTTTAATGTTATCAGGTTATATGAGTTTATTTAAATCATATCTTCTTGTTTCAAATTTGTTTGTGATTATGATTTAATTTAAGAATTGTTATGATCCAAATCTCATGAAAAATCCTGACATTTATTATCCTCTGTTTATTTATGATATTTCCATGAATTGGTACCACTTTTCTACTCTTCGGTACATAAGATAATTAATAAAGTGTTTTTAACAAAGTTTGACTGTACCTATCTCTTTGATCAGAAATTTGTGTTCATTAAAATATATGTGTTCTAAATGATTTCAAAAAGTAATCTATTATTTTACTATGTTCTCTAAATTTTTTTACCCATTTATTAATTTTTTACACAAAATAGTTTTTACTATGGAATCTTCTTTTCATTTTCTTGTCGAGTAACCTTTCTAAAAATGTTACAGTGTAAATTGCGTTATCTGTGGGTTTGAGTTTATCCGTAGTAATGACAAAAATTACCTTGTATATTTCATTATAATATTAAAAAGTTATATTTTTTAGAAAAATAAAATGTTATCTTAATATTCTGTAAATTTATTGTTTAAAAGTATTTTCAATGAAAAATGGTGTCACAATGTTTTCAATCTATATGTTTTGATGGAAAATGGTTTTCAAATTTATTAATCTTTTTATATGTTTTTTAGTAAAATTGATGCCAAAATGTTTTCATGATTTAATTATAATTATTATTCCAAATAAAATTGTTTTAAAAAGGTTTTATGCATTTATAAGTAGATTTTCAATGAAGAAAGGATATTTTCATCAAAAAAAAGTTTTTGAATTATATCTTAAAATTATTCTCCATCTATGATGACATCATTTGATGTTACTAATGCCTTTATAAGATATTATCTAATGGTTCAGTTCATATTATTTCGGTAAATGGTTTATGATTGATGTAATAGTCTTTATGAAACCATTATCTATATAATAGGTTATTTATTTGTGAAATTCATTTATCTTTCAATGCTTATCCTTATGATGAAATTATTATGAAACTTGTAGCTTTTTCCACTAGTTATTATATGATAACTTGTTTATGATACCCATTCCATTTCATGGGTTATTATATGATGGTTTATGACTCTATAGAAAATTTATGTATGATTACATTATGAGGTTGGTGGGACCTATAAATCCCTCCAATTCATTGGGTAATGATTTATATATAATGAGAAAGTCTAAGATGGCATTAAGAGTGAACCTTGACTACAATGATAATCATGGTAGGGAACCACGACTACTAAGATTGTATGTGGATTGAACCCATGATACTATGATGGCCATGGGAGTGAACCATGAGTACCAAGATGGTATGAGTAGTGAACTCATACAACTAACATGGTCATGGAAGTGATGGACTTTCTACTATGGAAACAACATTATATGCTGATCTGTTTTAAAAAATTCCATGTTTTATTTCTATGTTGTATTTTAATTGCTTATGTACTTTATTTCCTTATGATTCATGTCTTATAAATTGTGAATTTTTTTACATTGTTCTTGATTATGAATGTGGATAATAAGGGTATGATCTTATATTTTCATGATCATGTTCACAAATAATATTATCATGTTTATGCATAAATGTATCTCCTGTTTAACCTTACTGAGCATCCGAGATCACCCATTTTTATGTTTCCATCCCCATGTTTTGATGATTTGAATTTTTTTATGGGTCTATTAAGGGTGTTATTTAAGAAGAACCTAGTTGGAGAACATTTATCTCATATATGTTCCAATGTTCATGATTCGATGTTTCCAAAGAAATTGACTTATAAAATATTTGGGAATCTATTTAATAATTTTTATATATTCCATAGTAGTGACTTAGTTTCTATGTATGTAAAGATGAGTGTTTTTATAGTTGGTACCTGAGTGAATATTTAGATAACCCTAGAAACTTGGATGAGAAAACCGTAGTGAGAATCCTAAGGACATGTTTAGGGATATGTCTGAGGATAATTAAAAGGATTGGAAAATGTCCTAGAATTTTATTAAAGGATAGAGTGAGTGGATTCCTAGTAGTAAATAACTGTCATGATACTAAAAGTGGATCTGGATATGTCCTAGACGTACCATGGTGTTACAAATATTATAATATGTTTTAGGCCTAACTTCGGGTTATCTGGTACATGACAAAAGATATTGATGTTCACCCAGTTTGAAAAATTTGTTGGATAAGCTATGGGAATTCACAAAATCATCCAAAACCGTCATGAAGGATTTAAATAGGATGTGGTTATGAATAACCCCAAATAAATATGATTTTTCATATTTTAATGATAATTTTCATAATTTAGAAATCGTAAATTTTTTTCATGATTTTGTGATTCTTGACAATGACAATCATTCTTTACTCAATTTTTGCTGGTTTTAGTCAATAGAGGGAACCAGTAAGAACTTGATTAATGATGAATATGATGGAAACTATTTTGATTAAATGTCAAATGGGATGATCACTAGAGTGAAGGATATTGTGTTAATGCATAATTAGTTTTCCAGAACATGATCAACAATGTGGTTCGTTACCTACTCTCTGACTCACCAAGGAAGAGAAGGAAGGAGTTTTCTTAATGTTTCAGTAATATAGACCATGCAAGGAATAATATTTGTTTTTCTTTTGTGTCAATAATGTGTAAATAATCACCAAATTTAATGTCATATAGGAACAAGAAGGTGTTTGACTCTGGAAAATAAGGGAATAATCAACGTAAGAGTAAAGAAGAATATAATGGTTTAGCTAACCATGTGGGTGGGAATATTTTCCTCCCTATGACATTATTGATGAATAAATTATTTATGTGTAGAATTAATGGTTAGTATGCAAATAGATTTTATAATTGGAAGTATTATGAAAAAATCATCAAGGTGGTATGAGTAATGGTTATATTGCTGATAATGATGAGAGTACAGATGAAATGTGAAAGGAAAGAGGTATTATATAACATGATGAGGTAACCATCGTGTGAATTATGGATGATGAATAATAATAAAAGATTCTATTTATTTGGATTAAATAATTATATAGTATTAATGGTGAAATATGGAAGGATTTCTCAATTTATGTTTTTCTCTCGGTAATGACATGTTTCTGTTGAATATTTTTGATGGAATAGTAAAGTGTTTTAATGTCAATGTGATATGTTGATTAAGGGAAGGTAACACTTAATTAAGGTTTGACCATGAGATAATGATATTTGGATAAGGATATGTGGAATATGAATAAGTAAATGGGATATAACATATTAACATAGAAATAATTAAGGACTTGTTGTAAAGTTGTTCATCCAATCATGGATGATGTTAACATCATGTTGGATTTATAGAATATATGTTGAAATATATGGAATAAAGAATAATTACTATTTCCCCAAGGATTTATGGTAATTTGGGTTATTACAATTTTCCAAGGGAATTTTCAATGATGGAATTGACATGTTTTGAATGTGGCAACCAAGAGCTACTTTGTAATATAGGGGGGGTAAATGTTAACAAGATTTTGGGACTTTATTTATAATGTTTTGGATTTTAATCATTCATAAGTGTTATAAGGGTAACTATTTATGGTATTTTAGGTTAAACATCAGATGATGTTTGTGATGTTGAATTATTATCTCACCGGGATAACCAGCTCCAACATTTTTTGGTTATGGTAACTAAAGATATATGTAATGACTTATCATGGATCTTAGGATATGTTTGTGCTCCTAGAATGAAAAATTGTACTTCCTTTTTAGGGAATGTGGTGAAGGAGATCTGGTAACAATATATTGTGTGATTTTCTATATATAATGATTCTATATCTTTGTCAATAAAATTGCCCAGATTTCAAAAAATGGTCTACTAATAAATGTTTAACCTATTATTTTTTATTCTGATGGATCTAATGGGCCTTTAAGTCATTGATGATTTATGGCTTTGTTATTATAAAATATCTCCTAAAATTATACTACATCACACTCCATCAGAAAATGATGGAAGTATTTCTATTCCATGTCCATGTTTTCAAATCCCATATATATTATTATCTGTGTGGGAGCCAATTTGAGTTAATTTGGATAACCATTAGAGTTCCATCATACTTTTTTTAATGTATTTTTTAGTATTCATTTTTATTTTGTGGGTTTCTATGAATATAACTCTTGAGTATTAAAACATGGATAAACTAGAAAAATTTCAATAGAGAAATTCATTTTAAGGGTGGGGAGGGGGGGTTGAATGTAACATTATGATATTTTGTGAAACATTTTTTTGAATTAAGTTATTCTTTTTCATGTATTTCATTTCAAAAAGCACAAAAATAATTATTTTATATATATTAAAGAACCAACTCAGATTATGTTATATGTAATTACATGTTAATTTTTCCCTACATGAAATATAATGGTTAGCTTCCTATATAGTTTACATTGATTTATTCTTAATTTTCACACAAGACTAGATTTCCCCAATGTCTTTCATAACATACAAGACTGAGTGTTATTTAAAAATAATATATTATATAATAATATATAACATAGCAATTAAATTAGATTTTATTAATATTATTAAGTAACTAATGTAAATATAAGGTTTTAAACAAATATAAAATAAATTAATTAGTTAAAAAATCTTTATAAATCAATATAAGATCTAATTTAATATAAAAGAGAATATTTAGAGAAAACTATTATTATACTCAAAGAGTTACTCTAATAATAATAAATTAAATTTATTGCAATAATTTAGTAATATTGATATAATATCATTTATATATATCTAATTAATCATTTGTGATATTAATCTAATATATTTTACAATTATATGATATTAATAAAACCATGTAAACTCAGAAAACCAAATATTTTTAATAAAGAAATTTCTTAATGCCTTTTCATGCCAAAAAAAATTTAAATATAAATTTTAGAAATTTTATTAATGTTATATGTCAAAATAAACTTCATATTAGAATAATAATAATAAAAATTTTGTAATGGTGAATTTTAGGTATTTTTCTATGAAGTCTTATTTTTTATGGAATACCGAAAATTACTATAATTTTGTTCAAAATTAATTTTGCATCAAAATTATTTATAAGGAAAAAATAATTTATAAATTATTTTAAAATATTAATTAGAAAACATATTTATCAATAAATAAAATTTACATTATTATAAATACTTTTAAATTAAAATTGTATATAACAACTTAGAATAGATTTAAGCATTTTTACATTAAAAACTCTCATTGCCAACCCGACAATGAGATTAAATTTAAATTAATATCTATCACATCTATGAATGAAATTTGAAAAAAGGATTAAATATTTTGAATAAGAATTATTTATAATGTCTAACATATGTAACTTTTTTTGAATAAAAATATTAGTGAAAGTAATTGAAATTAATTACAACAATTAAGGTTAAATTAAGCCTAGTTAGAGACTAAACCCGAACATTAAGACCCAAAAGGCCTATACCATTGTACAAAATACATTGTATAGACATATTTAAAACATATAATAAAATGTATCAACATTGGACCATTATTTATCCACATTCATTAAAAAATTCTTTGGTGGGGATCCCATCTTTTAATATATTACAAGAGTGTCACTCCTACTACATTATAAAATCCATCCTCTTATCCCACTATCTCACACATATGAAGACACTAATGAATATAAAATCATGGCCCAATTATCCCTCTATCATCCATAAATTCTTTATTTAATCCTTATACAGTAATAAATCCTTCAAAGGATTCATTTTTGTGCAAAAAAAAGGAGTTACCTTAATAAGTGGAAGGACCCTCTGTCAAACTCCATTCTTTTATTTTATTTGTCCACTCCATAAAATATTGTCATTAAATTCTTGAATAAATAAACCAGTATAATAAATATTCTTGAATATTTTTAATATAATTATTCAACTTATACTTTCCCACACATCCATCTAATGGGTAAGGAAGATATTGTTCACGTGTATGGTGAACTACCGCCACAATTAACAATGATTGTTTATTTTTCGTTAGAACATATCATATTATAAATTATAATGGAAAATATGTTTATAAATGTTTTATATAATAAAAATTATTTATTTACTTTTATTTAATTTTTTATAAAACATATATTGATACTTTTAATTTTGTGTTAATACGATAACTTTGTTTGAGCAAGTGGGGGCTACCACCCCCTAAAAGGGTTGTGATCTGTACATACATTGAATGGAATGTATTAAGTATGAAAATAGTGAATATATATATGATAAACACTATATAATAAATCTATAGTAATTATATATACGTATATATGTCTTTTACATTCTTTATATCAAATTTATAATTAAACGGATAAAGCGTTCATACTAATGTATGACCTATCGTGTCTATGAATGATTTATTCTGTTTTATACTTATATATTTTATAGGTTATTATAATACAATTAAAATGAATATAATTTATATTTAAATCATGTTTTAAATTATCAAAATCATGATATAAATATAAGGACATATGATATTATAATTTAAGAAACATGCAAAAAACCAAACAGATATTCCCCAAAGAAAAACCTCAACATATAATTGTTATAAATAAGATAATATAATTCCAAATGTCAATATTTTTATCATATTAGAAGTAATAATATTTTTTTAATATATATATAATAAATTCATATTTATTATATAGTAGATTTGAACAAGTATGATGAGAGTTAAGACATAAGTTAAGGGAATATCATCACACTCCAAATATTCTTAAGATATATGCCTAATTCACCACTCACTTATTTTGGGTGGTGTATATAATGACCATTAATTCATTCTATGCCCATTTTAATGAAATAAAATTCTATTTAAATTACCATTTTAAGATCTTTTTATCATAGATATTATGTTTCAAAAGATACAAAATCAGAAATGTTATTTTTGTCTTAATTTTAATTTTTTTAGACCCATTCCATGTTATGCACCAATATTTTTATATGACGTGTATATACATCCTATGACATGTTATATCACGAATCTATTTAATTAAAGTATATTTTAGTCTTCATGTGATATCATTTTCTTATATAGGCAGTATTGGTTAAAGATACGATGTTATAGGGGTTTATTGAAATAACCTCAACATTTTTTGAGATGTTTCTGATTTATTTGATGATATTTTATTATCAAAATATCAAAAAAACACATGAATTCCATTCTTATATGTTTATTGATGATATATTCATGTATTGGAACCTTTTTACCAGATTTTTGGTACAAAAGATAGTTAATAAAGTGGTTATAATAATGTTTGACTTTACCTATCCATTAAATCGAAAATCGGTGTTCATTAAAAACCATGTCTTCTAATAGATTTAAAAACCTATTCTATTATTATCTGTTATAGTTAAAATATATTTTTACCCATGATTTACATTTTTATAAAATAATATTTTCAAAAAGGAATCCTTTAGTCATTTTTCGGTCGAGGAACCTTTCTAAAATTTTCACGAAGTAAAAGGAATGTTCAGTTTGTTTAGGTTTATCAACCCTCCTGATAGAAATTTCCGTTAATCTTAATTTATATGAATAAAAAGTTATTCTCATTAACATAGAGAACATTTTCCATAATATTATTTCAATTTTTTATTTCAATTTATCTTCAATGATAATTGTTTTCAAAAAATTTTCAAGCTATAAGTTTTCAAGAAAAATGGATTAGAAAACATTTTTAAGCTTATTTTTTAAGATTTCAAGATCAATGGTTTTTAAAATATTTTAAATATTTCATTATAAATATTATTCCCAAGATAATGGTTTTCAAAATGTTTTATGTTCTTAAAAATTATTTTTCATGGAAGAAAGGATATTTTTCTCAAGAAATGTATTTGATAGATATGTAAAAATTATTTTTCATTCAATATTATAGATGTTGATATTAATCATGCCTTTCATGGAAATTATATAGAGGTTTCATTCATATTATTTCTCTAAATTATTTTGGATTCATGTAATAGTCATTAAGAAACCTATAACTAACCTTCTCTTTATTTCACACATAAACATAATTTATTACATAAAATCATCTCTTGATAAAATATATATGATCGAAAGGTTTAGTGTCTTTGGGTAAGAGTAACATTACATAACAACATGAAGAAAAAACAAAATATCATTATTGAAATCTTATTTTACATTACCACAACATTCCTTTGTACAGAGCACTGCATGAGATAACCTGAGGACATGCATTAGAAAAGGGTGGTCTATAAATCTTATTAAGGGAGTAAACAAGGAATAACATGAATAATAATATACATGTTAGGAAATAGGAATATAAATGGGTAAAATGAGAAACATGAACATAAAGTCTTGATATATCATGATTAACATAACATGGAAATGTGGCAACAACATTTAACATTATTTTAGCATGATCCATAACTCATTAAAAATGGATCATGAGTAAACCCTATTTACACTTTAATTAGAATGATTAAACCATAATTTTACTTGAAATAACATGATACTAATCTTTACCCAATGCACTAGAGCGCTATCAGGGGGACCATTATTAATCATTTCATCTCATTTATAAGTGTACCACATGGATCATATTACATGGATTCGTCAAACATCATAATTTATTCTATGATAAAGGAATCTGGAAATCATACATGAAACTATATAATAGATAAGTAAATGTGAATAAATGTTAATACTCGTGATAGATAAATTGGAATGGTATTCACTACACATTGTCTTTGGATTGGAAAATTGTAGTGCAATTTTGGCATCAAAATAACTTGTCATAAGAATTCATAAAAATGGGCGATGAGAGATAAATATGTGTCTCATCATACATAAATGAAATGTAATGTATGGGTGGTAAAATAAAAACATTTACCAAAATATGTAATGGAATTTAGATTCATAATACAAAATAATTGCTTGATTCTAAACAAGGAGAGAGAAATCTCTTATAGAATTTCATCATGGTAACGAGTGTACCTAGATGGCATTAATGAGAGAGAAATGGGTCTCTAATAATTTAAAAATTAGGAGTGATGTATGGTGAAGGTGTGAAATCATACCCCTAATTTTTTTAATTGAAAATAAATGGGCATAACAATATAATAAAATATGACCAAAATGAGAAAGGAAGAAATCCCTTACATGGAATTGTGATCCCAAAGGCATGGGATAAGAATGAGATAGGATTTAAGGGGGCATAGGGAGCCTTGGGAGGATTCTAGAGAGAGGATGGCAGGGGTTGGTTAAGATACAAAATCATTGAGTGAAGAGGAAGTGGGAGCATGGGTGTGTTTATATATGAAATGAGAGGGAATTATTTATTATTTAGGTTTTGGACACCACACATTAAACTAATCAAAAACACAATCCAAACCAGGGTTTTTAATAGGTTTTTTTTCAAATGGGGAGTGGAAAAAATGAATTTTTAAGGCAAATTGGTCAACTTCTCAAAATATTAGGCCTGCTTATGTGGAGGTGAGTCACACTCTCAAAGAAAACATTTTGAAATATTAAAATATTTTATAATCATTGATGGGTCCACTGAATCTTTGTAAAATAAAAAAAACAAACCAAAAATCACATTATTTTAATGGTAAAAAAAAATTCCCATACATACCATATATAGTAATTTATTTTATCACTATTATGTCTTTATGAACTCATAAAACCCATTATATAATTAAACGGTATTTATTTTTTACCGAAAAATTAGACTATCTCAAAAAATTATGAAAAATTCAACATTTGATAATTTCAACATTCTGATTCCAAATATAATATTAATTTTATCTAAATAATTTTTAAAATATATGAATTTTTACTTTTAATATAAAAACCGACATTTATCTAAAATTCGTGGGTTCAGAAAAAAAAGCATTCCAATATTAATAAAAATAACATATGTATTTATAGACTCTTTATGGTCATTTATATTGAAATATTAATTTATTTAAAATATTTTATTAAAATATTAATTAATTCAAAAATACATTATTTCAACCAAATTGATTTCATAATTGAATACTAACTAAAAATACTATTTCTTATTTTGAAACTACTTATAAAGTAACAACAACAAAATGAATGAATATTATTTATTCTATACCAAAATAATTCACATAATCATAGTGTTAGGGTATTGTTAAATATCCCCTTATAACACCCGCATAATATCTAAGGGTAATGTGTGCGATGGTGATAGAATCTTGGGGTGGCTTGGATAAAATCGCACTCGTGGTAATCTATATTAACTTCCACTTCTCCTGTAGGCGGTTCTATTCAAGATTAACGTGCAGAATCTAGGCTTGGGCATGCCCAAGATTGAATCCTAGTGATGACACCTCCCTTTCGAGTTATGATAATTGGGATTCCTATGGAGAAATTCTATTGGGTGAGGCAATCACTTCCTTTTTCTGAGTAAATTGGATTCATTAAATCCCTATATTTATAATAATCTTGTGATTATTGTTCAATGGCCATATTAGCAATGATAACAATTCACAAGGGTATTTTGAATTCCAATATCATAAAACAAAATAAGGGATTAAGTTATATAACCATTTTTTATTATAAGACATTTAATTAAACCTAGAGGAATTTTCATTAATTATAGTTTCTCCTGATACAATATTCACCCTTTATAAATTTCTCCTTTGAAATGTCCTTTTCCCAAAATTTAATAGATTTGAGTTACTCTGCTTAATCACTTCCTCTGATTCCCACAATGCTTCTTCGAACATGGGGTTTCCCTAAAACACTTTCATAGGGGAATTGTCTTATTTCGTAGAGCTTATTCCCTACGATCTAATATCTTGACTGAATTATTTTCATAGGAGAGGTAATTATAAAATAGTACCACATTTGGATTGAGTATATGCACTGGGCCAAGTATGTACTTCCTCGAGAGTTCATCATAGAATACATCATGTACTTGAGATTGGTTAGGTGGGATTGCTAGTCGATAGGCCACTACTCCAATGTGATCAAGGATATCAAAATGGCCGTTGTACCTTGGAAAAAGCTTCCCCTTCTTCCCAAATCTCATAACTCCCTTCCATGGAGATATATAGAAGAATAACATGTCTCTAACATCAATCTATAGGTCTCATCATCAATTATTAGCTTAGCTCTATTGTCAACTCTGATTAGCTTTAATATGCTTATGGATGGTCTTAACCTTATCAACCATTTCTGCGATCATTTCTAGACCTAGGAGTTCTTTCACCCCAAAAGCATCCCATCATTTTAGTTTTCTTCAACTCATCCCCTGAAGGGCTTCAAAAGTATCCATTTGGATGCTTGAGTAGAAAATGTTATTGTACGAGAACTCAACCAGAGGATGATGTTGATCCAATACCCTTTTGATGTCCATTTTTCATTCTCTCAACGTGTCCTCATGTTTTTGGATAGTTCGCTCAGATAGGCCATCATTTTGAGGATGATAACTTGCACTAAAGTTCAACTTAGTATATAGGCCATATAAAAGACTCTTCCAGAACATAGAGGTGAATCATGGATCTCGATTCAATACAATAGATAGTTGTACTCCTTGTAGCCTTACCACTTACATGATGTATATCCATAATAGTTGATCCAATTAGAAATCATCACGAATTGAATAGATGTGTGGAGACTTTTAAGGAGATCCACAACAACCCATATTGTACTGTTTCTTTTGGATGTCTTCAAAATTCCCGTGAAAAAGTACATGGTGATGTTCTCCCATTTCCATGCTGGTATGGGTAATGGCTGCAACATCACCTTAAACATCTTCCTCCCAGCCTTCACTTGATGACATAATAGGCACATTGATGTATACTCTGTGATCTCATTCATCATGTCACCACACCAATAATTCTCTTATAGATCATGATACGTATTTGTGTTTTCTAGGTGAATTGAGAAATTTGAACTATGTGCATCATCCAGAAGTTCTTTCATTAACTCCATATTTGATTGAACACATAGTCTTGACCAAAATCTCACAATTCCTTCTTCATTAACATTGAACTCCAAGGATTTCAAATTTCTAATAGTTTCCAATTTCTTCTGAATTCTGAAATCATCCTTTCGATCATCCCTTATACTTTCCAAAGGAGAATGTTGAGAAATAATTTTTGAAAGGATTGATGTTTTTTCCTTCTTTATGATTCACATGGCCAACTTCATCAAATATTATAAGATTAGATCCTTTTCAATTCTCATCAATGATATAATTGTTGGGTCCATTCAACTTAGAGCATCTACCACCTCGTTCGATTTCCTAGGGTGGTAATGGATTGAGCTGTCATAATATTTGATGTGCTCTATCCATCTTCATTGGTGAATCATCAACTCTTTCAATGTGAATATATACATGAGGATTTTGTGGTCAGGGTATATTCCACACTTCTCCCCAAAGAGGTAATGCTGCCAAAATTTTAATGTGAAGATCACTGCAGCTAACTCTAGATCAAGTGTTGGATAGTTTTTCTCATGAACTTTGAATTTCCTTGAAGCATATCCAATGAATTTTTCATTTTACATCAACACACAACCAAAGACCTTCTTTAAAGGATCACTAAATACCACAAAATATTCTCTTCTTGTGGGTTGTGAGAGAAGAAGCATAGTGATAAGCCTTCCTTTTCAAATCCATTAAGATATATTTTCATTCATCACTCTAAGAAATCTTTACTCCCTCCCATGTTAGTTTGGTAAGAGGGTTTGAAAATAGTAATAATTTTCTCACAAATCAGGGATAATATCTATCTAACCCCAGGAAGATATGTATACCTGTTACTGATGCTGGCCCCATACATCCCTCAATTGCAACTATCTTGATGGGATCCACATATATCCCATTGATAATGATGATATGACCCATTAATGAGACTTACTTCAACCAGTACTCACACTTTCATTACTTTTCATAGAGCTTCTCCTTTTTCGTTGTCTATAGTACATTTTTTAAGATCTGATCATTCTCTTTCTTGGTTATGGAGTATATTAGAATATCATCTATAAATACTAAAACAAATTTGTCAAGGTAATATATAATGACTCTATTTAATATTCCACCATGAAGATTGCAAGAGAATTAGTGAGTCCAAAAGGAATTATGTAGAATTCATTGTGCCCGTATCTTGTACAAAAAACAGACTTGGTGATATCGTCCTTCTCCACTCTTACATGGTAATATCTCGACCAAAAATTATCCTTGGTGAAGTATTGTGATCCACATAGATGATCAAACAAGTCATCAATTTGTGGCAGAGGATACATATTCTCTATTTTGATTTTATTGATCTCACAATAATCAATGAAAAGACACATTAACCCATCCTTCTTATTGATCAAGAGGATTGGTTCTCCCCATGTTGAAGCAGTTGTGCATAAAAACCCTTTATCCATAATCTATTATAGTTGTTTATAATCTCCAAAAGCTCTACAGAATTCATTCTATATGGAGTCTTGGATATTGGAATTTCCCCATGTATAAGATCAATTGAGAATTCAACATCTCCTCTAAGAGGAAGGCTTGAAAATTCCTCAGGAAATACTTTAGAGAATTCACTCACAATAGGCATGTCTTCATGGATCGTTGCATTATTGGACCCAATCATCTGATCCAAATATGCATGCTCAGAGGGAAGTAAAATCCATGTTTGATATGGAGGTTCTATATAAGATTAATCATTGTCCATTCACTTGTATATAATTGGGTACCAATTCGCCATAAGAAGAGTGATTTCCATCTCACGACAATTTATGTTTTCTATATACAAGGAAATCCAATTCATGCCATGAATTACATAAAATTACACCAAAGGGAGTATGATGAGGTTCTTCGGGAATTTGAGTCCACAAATTATGATAGTGGATGAGTTATATGCATTTGATTCCATGATATCCCCATTTTCCATTCTCACTAAAGTCATTTCATCCATAACTTGTGGTGATGTTGGGATTTTTCTACTAAATGTTTGAGATATAAAAGATTGTGGAGAATTAGAATAAAAAAGTATGTTTTCTATTTCTGAATGAATAAATAGTGTACCTATCATGAATTCCTTTTCAGGGATCACTTCAATGGTAGTGATGGAATGAAATATCTTTTACTGCCTTGGAGGTTGTTCGATGCGTTGGAAAACCCTTAACATATGGAATTGGATTGCAAAGTGCCCGATTATTTGTAGTTGAAGTAATGAACAATTTTTTGAGGGACGAACAATGAATTCATCTCCTATGTCACAATCGTAGGATTTTCTTGTTGGCAGTTAATGGATAGTTTCCCTACTCTTCCACACATAAAGAATTTCCTCGTCACCTCTAGGTAATTTCCAAGATGCTTCTTTCCACACCTTTGGCAAGTGGGGTGCTAGATTTTCAAAGCACTATTGGATTTCTCCATAGAACCACCAGAATTGAAGTCCAACATACACTACTTATCCCCATGACACCCTTGAGAATCGAAGATCTCCATTTCATCTTTTATGGAACATCAAACAATTTCCTCATAGCTCTCGAAGACACAGATCGCTAGGGCTTTCCATAGGCCTGGTTTTAGCCAACCAAGGAAGCAGTCAACCTTTCATTATGGGGTAACGACAAATCAAGAGGTGTATCGTGAAATACATGTAATGTTTTAATTTATGCTCTGATGGATTCACCCACTTTTTTTCTTGAGCGCAAGGATGTAACTATCCATCTTAATTCGGAAGGTGTGGGGAAAATATTTGTCGATATTTTTTATGAAATAATTCATTTCTAAAGCCTATATATCCTTGGTAGGATTCGTAATTTTGACCAATTTCCACCATTTATCAGATTCACCATCCATATGATAAGAATACAAATGTACCTTCTCTTATTTAGATCATCGAAGGATCATGAAGATCTTATCAATGGAGTTGATCAATTGTTCGGAAATTGAGGGATCAGATGATCCCTTCAAAGTAGGAGGCCTTTGTCTCATGAAGCTCTTGATTTTTAGTTGTTCTTTCTGGGGGGGGGGTTGAATATTTCTCTTGACCCATTTTTCAAATCAAATAATGAGTTAACTAAGAGTGTAACGTGACAAAACTCGCAATTCCCCCTCTCATTGGATTGGGCATGTCATTAGAACAGTCATCAAATTCATCATCACATCAGTTGTTTGCCCGAGTCCTCTAATTATCGGCCATTAGCTAGAATAAAAGGATATTTTTTGGTAACACAAAAAGGGTAATCCAAAGACAAAAACTGTGGACTTATATATTACTTTTATTTCCTTAACTTATGAATTTACATGCTTCAATGTACATTATCCGTGATCTACTTCCCAACATATATTCTTAGGGGAATGTTTTTATTCCCTTAATAATTGATCTTACTATGATTATGATATTAGCAAAGCATAACCCTCGGGAGTGTCATAACCAAGAGGTCATCAAGTCATGATGTTGTGCACCAGTTCCCATTCTAGTCTAGCTCAGTGAAGTGTTTTCAGGTTTTACCCCAAGATACATATGTACCAGAGCTTCCTCTACCTGCTCGTATCCAGACAAGGATGTATTTTCCTGATTAACCACTTACTCAATACTGACCATAAATTTGGGACTTTTTTATTAGTGTTAGTCTTATCCCTATGTCTTTCACAAAGGTTTTCTAATCATAATACAAAAAATAACTAAACCTATCCTCCAAATCCAACTATAACATCCCTACTCTTTATTTCACACATAAACACAATTTATTACATAAAATATTAACTTTATACAGGATATAAGATCAGATGGTTTAGTGTATTTGTGGATTTAGAAAAGTTTATAACAACATATAACCTAAAACAAAACATCTTTTTTGAAAACATCTGTTACATTACCACAACATTCCTTCATACATAGCATTTCATGGGATAACATGAGGACACACATAAAAAAAGGTGATCTATTAAGCAATGTAAGGGAGTAAACAAGGCATAACATGAAGAATATTGTAAATTTTATGAAACAGGAATATCAATGGAGAATAAGAGAAATATGAACATAAAGGAATGATATAGCATGATTATCATAACATGGAAATGTCGCCACAATAATAAATATGATTTTAGCATGAGCCAATTCTAATTGCACATGAAGCATGAGAAAAACCACATTGTACTTTAATTATCATGAGTAAAACCATATTTAACTTGACATATCATGATACTAATCTTTACCCAGTGCATTAGATAACAATTAGGGTGCACCCTTCCTAATCACTTCATTTCATGCATAAGTGTACAACATGGATCATATAACATGGATTCATTAAACATCATAATTCATTCAACAATAAAATAATCTGGAATTTATACATGAAACTATATAATCAATAAGTAAATTTTCATAAAGTTGAATACCCTTGATAGAGAAATGGGCGTGGTATTAACTACAGAATGACTTTGGCATATAAAATCACAGTGCAATTTCTACAGCATAACGGCGTGTCATAAGAATTCATAAAAAAAGGTGATGTGTGAGAAAGGGTGTTTAATCTTATGTACATGAAATGGACAATATTGGGGGTAAAACAGAAAAATGTCCCATCATATGTAATGGAATTTATATTCATAATACAAATTAATTGATTGAATGTAAACGAGGAGACAGAAATCCCTTACATAATTTTGGCATATTAATGGGTGTACATGGAATGAATTAATGATATAGAAAGGGGTATCTCATCATTTAAACATTAGGAGGGTAGAATTGGGGGTGTAAAATCCTACCCCAACAATTGTAATTAATAATAAAAGGGAATAGAAACATAATGAAATTTGGGAAAAAAATGAGAAAGGAAGTAATCCTTTACATGGAAGTGTGATCCCAAAGGCTTGGGGTAGGCTTGACAGGGGATTATTTTGATATTGGGGTGACTTGGGAGAACGTTAGAGTGAGGATTTATTGGGTTGGTCAAGTTTAAAAATCTTTGAGTGAAGAGGAAGTGGTAGATATAGTGGGTTTATATTGGGAAAGGGAGGTAATTATTTATTATTTTGTTTTTTAATACACCACATTAAACTAATCAAAATCAAAAACCATCCAATATTGTTTCTCATGGTTTTCTCCAATGTGGAGTGGAAAAATTATTTTATAATGCCAATGGACTATCTACTTAAAATATTAGTCATGCTTCTATTGAGTTGAATCACACTCTCAAGAAAACATTTGAAAAGGTTAAAATATTTTATATGCCTTGAAAGGTCCACTAAAACCTTTTAAAATACATCAAACAAACCTGAAATCACATTATTTTAATGGTAAAACATATATTGGCGGAAAAGCCAATTTATATTAATTTATTTCATCACTATTAAGTTAATATTATGTCATAAAACACATTATATAATTAAATGATATTTATTTTTTTCGCAAAAATATAACTGTCTCAGAAAATTAAGAAAAACTCACCATTGGATAATTTAGACATCCTAATTTCAAAAATAATATTCATTATATCTAAATAATTTTCTAAATGTGTGAATTTTTACTTGTAATATAACAACCCGACATTTAGCAGAAATTCCTGGGTTTTGACAAAAAACGGCTTTCAAACCTTAATAAAAATACAACTGTATTCTTAAAAATTATACGATCATTTATATTAAATAATTAATTTATAAATAATATCTTATTAAAATATTATTTAACTAAAAAATCCATTAATCCATCAAAATTTATTTCTTAATTGAATACTAACTAAAAGTTCTATTTTTTCATTAAAAACTACTTCTAATGTAACAATAATAAAATGAATGTATATTATTTATTCAAAACAAAAAATAATGCACATAATAATAGTTATAAGGTATTGTTACATAACCCCATATAACACCCGCATTATACCGAAGGGTAATGAGTGCGATGGTGACATATTCTTGGGGGGGGGGGGCTAGGATAACATCGCTAGGGTGGTAATCTGTATTAATTTCCACTTCTCCAATAGGCAGTACCGTTCGAGCATAACATGTTGAAACTCGACTTAGGATTGGTCAAGAGCGAATCCTAGTGATGCCAAATTCTTTCTGAGATTCTAATAATGGGCTTCGTATGGAGAAATTCTACTGGGTGAGGCCATCACTTCCTTTTTCAGAGTAAATTGGATTTTAATGCCTCGTATTTATACATATCGTGTTATCACTATTCAACAGCTATATTAGCAATGGTAAAAAATTTTAAAGGTATTGTGAAATCCCAAATCATAAAACCATGGGTGTGAATATGTTATATAACCATTTTATATAATTATAAATTTAATTGTATTAATAGGAATTTTCATTAATGAATGTTTGGGCCATTACAAAAACTTTTTTTCTATCATGGGTAATGCATTTATTAAATCCGTTTTTCATTCATGGGTTATGATTTTAATGAAATGTTTACAAAACTAGTATATTTTTTCCATTGGTTATTATATGATTATATATTTATGATAACTATTTAATATCATAGGATTTTATATAATTTGTTATGATTTTGTGGCACAAATATGCATGATTTCATTATGAAATGGGTTGGACCTATATCTCTCACCAATTCATTGGATAAAGATTTATACCTCATTAGATATAATAAAATTGTGTTAGGAGTTATCCATAAGTACTAATATACCCATGGAAGTTACCATGACTCCCAATATGGTATTATGAGTGAACTCGTGCAATTAACATGGCCATGCGAGTGAACCATGACTTCCAAGATGGTATAGAGATTGAATCCATACTACTAAGATGGTCTTCTATGCGATTCATTGGATAATATGGAAATCATTTTACATTCTTATGTGTTTTCCAAAATTCAATGTTTTATTAATATGTTAAACTTTTATAGCTGATGTTCTTTATTTTTGTATGATTCATGTCTTATGAACTACCTATCTTTTTTCCATGATTCCTATTTATGATCTTTGATATGTAGGGTATGATCTTATATTTTCATGATCAAGTTATCATATCCTATGTCTATGTTTATGATTACATGTCACTCTTATTTACCATTAATGAGAATCTAATATCATCTCCATTTTATATTTCCTTATCCATGTTATGAATATATATTTTTGATTGATGTGGTTAATAAAGGTGATAGTCAAGAAGAACATACTGGCAAATAATATAGCTCACTTATGTACTATTGTTCATGTTTCCATGTTTCCTAAAGGAACTAGCCTAATACGGTCTTTTGGGATTCTATTTCATAATGTTTTAATTATTCTTCAATGTTGAAGTAATGTCTATGTATGTAATGATATGGGCTGTTATAGTACATTTTGCTTGTCGTCTCCATGAAATGCTTATTCCATATTCAATGTCTATATTTTATAAATTACAATAAATACATATATAATGAATATATATGATATTTATATCATGGATATAATTATAGAGATAATTAAACCATGATAAATTAAAAGGGGGAAAAAATAAGAAACTAATGACCTATACATAAATAGCAGTTATTACCAAAAACAAGACATTAATATAGAATTGTTAATAAATGGGTAATAAAAAAACATAAGTAAATAATATATGGAATCATATATTTAATTATGTTTCTGAAATATATGTATAATACATTAATAATTATTATACATGAGGTTTGAATTAGTGTGAAGGTAGTCAAGACTTATATGAAGGGATTTCCATCTTACTAGGATATTTTGTGAGACCCAAGACATATTCACCATTTGATTATTTTATATAGTGTATATAATTATCAGGAATGAATTTTATTATTCTTATTCATAAAATTTTGGGGATTCAAATATCCATTTAGAATCTATCTTTCATGGTTTCTATGCTTCATGATTATACAAATAAGTAAGGGATTTTTGTCTCAATTTTCTTTTTTGATTTATATGATTATATTATGAAACTATCCACTTTTATGAGGGGAATTTATAACCCGTTTGTCATGTAATATCCTTATTTTTTTATCCTCATGATATTTTTAGTTTCATTTTTTAAAATCCTTCATTTGTCTAAGGTTTCCATATTACCAATGTGGTAAAATATTTATCGTACAATTTCATTGTTTACCAAGATTGTTTATGATTATGTTTCTTATAAACAAATATTATGATCCATATCTTAAAAAGGAAATGAATTTTATTATTCAATTTTTTTTCAATATATTTCCATGTAATAAAAACACTTTCAAAACTTTTTGAATCAAAATACATGACAAAATCTTTTTATGAAAATCAAACTTTATTTCTCTCATCGGTAAAAAATTAATTTTCTATCAAAAACCATGTTTTCGACTTATTTTATCAAATTTTTTTTTATTATGATCTCTTTTTTTAATGGAATCATTTACACCTATTTGGAATTTTTTGAAATTAATTTTCCTTTTTTTTCTTAAACAATTCCCATTGGTATTTTAATAAAAATATGAATAGAATCGTTGTTTCTTTAACATGCATGACATGAACAACATTTTACACTATCATGATAACTCAATGATTTCATGTTTCCATTACATGTTGTCATATTAATCTTCGAATAAAATTTTTTTCTTAATATTGAGGAATTATTTATATAAATTAAATTCATGATTTAAATGGGACAAATATTTTGAATTGTTTTGTGTTAAAATGATTTTTCAAAAGAGTAAAGGATATTTTCCTCAACATATGTATAGAATGATTTTTAAATTTTCTATTATAAGTTATCATAATTATTTTAAAAGAAAAGAATTTAAAAAATGATTTTGTTTTATAAAATAATTTTCAATGAAAGATTATCTTCCTCAAGAAACATTCCTTGTGATTTATCTTTCAATATAATTTTCTATCTATTATGGAACCATTTTTTGTAAATTATTATTTAGTAGGGATATTAACTGAGGATAAAATTATTATTCTCTCTTTAAGTTGTTTATGAGGAAAATATGTTTATGAAACCTAATTCTCTTTAATAGTTTATACCTTGAAAAAATATTAATATTCCAATTTATTTTTTCCATCTGTTTTTCCATGATGAAATGACGAAATGATTATCAAATCTATCTATTTTAGATAGGCTATGATATGATGAAAAGTTTATGAATTCAATATATTTTCCATGGGTTATGTTATTATAGAATTATTAATTGATTATGAAACCCATTTATTTACATTGGTTATGATATGATGAAAATTTTCATGAAACCCATTTCATATTTTGGGTTTTGATATGATGAATGTTATATGATTTTTTGAATCATAGATGTATGGATTATGTGACGATTCAGTCCTATTGCACCCCCTAATGCATTGGGTAATGAAAAGTATTCTGTGATCTTAGAGGATACATGGGTGGTTAGCCCAAGCCCTAAAAGTAGGGTACACAATAGGTTAGCCCAACCCCAAAAGAGGATATAAAGAAGCTCATCCCAATCCCAAAACAGGCACCCATGGGGTTAACCCAGGCATAACATGATGTGAATGTATTGGAGGGTATCCTAGATAAAATATTTTATATAATTCTAGTTACTCATCAAGTCTATGTCTTATGTGATTTTTTTCTCACATGGATCATGTTTTTTTATTTCCTTGTGATACTTGTCATATGAACAACAATATTTAATCGATGAATGAAGAATATGATCTTTGATATGCGAGGTATAATTATCAATTATTATTATCATTTTCATATACTCATATGTTCATGTTACACTTAGGTATCTCTATTATTTATCTTTAATAAGAATCTGAGCTCACCCTTTATTATTTTCCCTTTCCTCAGGATATGATGGATGGTTTTGAGTAGGATTACTAAAGGGGATGATCATTATTTGAGAATTTTAAGATCACTTATGAATTAAGAATATTTTTTTCCATGTTTACAAGTGTAATAAACTATTATGGTAAACCAGAATTTGTTTTAGTATGGTAATGAATTTTAATATATAAATAAGAAATATCCATGTTTGCAAATCCTCTGTCACTGTATTACCATTATAAAAATCAAAAAAATCAATTTACCAGTACATAAAATTATTGATACATAATGTAACTTTTGAAATACTAAAAAAATTACTTCACCCTCATGTGACCTATTATGACCTTAGGTCACCTTTACAGAGCACTATAACAACATATATAAATGATATTTAAAGTCTAAAATAAGTTTTTAGACAATGAACTCAACATGAATCTCCTGAAACATTTCCTAGGAAATTAAAATTTAAAATTTAAAGATAATTTTATTAATGATTAATAATATATTACAATTTTTAAGAGTAATTTAATTGATACATAAAATAGAAAAAAAATAAAATGCCTCATATAGTCGTCAAAATTATAATTAATAATAATATGTTAATTTTTGTTTATAAAAATATAATTTAAGAATGTGATATAAGTATCCATTTGAATATTATTTTATTATTCATGGTATTTTTTTATTCTATATTTCTTATGTCGTTGGACTATATTTATATATATCAGTATTTGGTATTATTTTATGTGTTGAAGATGTAAGATTCAACACGAACTCTTCTATTTTCTTATTTAGATGTTTTTTATTTTATGTATTCTCTGATATATGAATTGGTCATACTTAATTTTGAAAAAATACATACAAGACACATTTTGTTTTTATATTGAGGGAAAAATCTCCAAGATAATCATTTACACAAATTATTTTTTATTATCATCCTTTGTAATTTGGGGTTTGACATATAAGGTTTGTGGGGATTCATCTCTAAAATTGGATTTATTTCATTATGTTATTATGAATGAACACAATAGTTTATTTTATATTATGATTGAGGTAGTTTGTTGAAGAAATAGGATTTAAGGTCATTGTAAGTAGAATACATGTGTTCTAAGATAGTATGAACCTGATTAAAAACCAATTTACTAAGGTACTCTAATTTTTTAGTGTATCCACACATAGGGGAGTATTGTATTAGTCTTAAAATCCCAGAAATGGGATGGAAAAAGGCTCATTTTTATTATTATAGACTCTTGAAATAGTAGATATTACATCATCAAACAGTATTAAGAAAGACTCATATATAAAAAACATATTAATTTTTATGTTCATGTTTGTGAATATTATGATAATGAACAAAAGGGGTTTGATATCTCAAAATTTATCAAATAGTTTTTTTTGGAAAATACTTCTTCATAGATATAAGAAATTTAAAATTTAAGTTTTTTAAAATTACATTTGATAAAAAATATCTTGATTTGATTCAAAATAGATAAAATTATAATTTTTTTGGTTATTGGATTTAGATTTTGAATATAATAAATCTTTTTTGAATATAATGAAATATACTTATTATATATTTTGAAAACATGAAATAAAAAAATTAATATTATAAACAAACACAATTGATTTTTCTCATTATTTTAAATTTTAAATTACTATTTTATATGAGATTTATTTTATTTAAAATTTTAAAATGATTTCTTTTTATTTAAACCCCATGAGATTTTGGGTTATGACGAACCAACATGGGTTTCACGTAAAACCAAAACATGACATATTCTAACATATACCCGAAGGGTGTTCTAGATCCCCACTGGCTGGTAACATGCACATGGGCATCGAACAACACAACAAAGGGAACAATATCTCCCAACCTGAACATCCACATGGAATATATATATATATATATGAAGAAAGGTAAAAACAATGGAATATGAGTGAATATATATTCCATTATTATAAAAGAAAAAATAATAACAACAGTATCCAAAAACTCCAAGACTATTATAACAAAAAATGACTAAAACCACACTGATACTCCGAACGATTGTATAAATGAACTCCCACCATCTCACCACAATCTATCCAACTAGCTGACAAGAACCAAAGGGCCTCACTACTGTGTCTTAATTTTACCAACACTAGAAGAGAAACAAAGGTCTATTCACCGTAGAATAGGTGTGAAGGGTTTGAGCTAGCAAGCTCATTAGGATTCCACCCAGGTGTTCCATAACAAGTCTCTATATAAAAAATCAGGTATTATCATTTATTGTAATAACACAAGATGATAAGTATTAAATTAGTTTTATAGAAAAAATGTTAAACATTTATCTTCTTCAATAGTTCTATACAAAAGTAGGTATATCAATTTCAATGAATATTTTCCATATCACATTTCACAAGCATAAATATTCATATTAAGGTTAAATCACAAAGCCGAGAAATACAAAGAAAAAACATAGGTATCACTACACCAAGGAATATAATCTGTCTATCCAGAAAACTACTTGTACCATAATAATCATGTTAACAAATCCGATCATAGAACACATTCCTAAGAAGAAAAGGAATACCGCATGATTAAAACCCCTAAAAAGTCAATATTAGTCTCCTAGAACAAAGGAACTAGGAAATAGAGTAATACCACCAGAAGTCCTCCTTGATAATAAATAAACAATAGATAATATACCCAAGATAAACCTTCAACCTGAGTACCCAAGGTATCCCATGTGCTATTTTTCTAAAATCATTTCAATTCTTTGAAACCCATTTCCAAAACATTTCATTATATCCTTTTCAATGCCTAAAAATATCAAATATCACATTATTTATCAATAAATAGGGAAAACCATTTTTCACTAAAAACCATTTTCAACACAAAAAAAACCATGCCAATTTAAATATACAAAATAGTTTATAAAGAAAAACAATCTGTTTCATCAACGTAAGCTAGATACAGAACTACCTACCACAAAACTCATGTCACACACGCTCATAATGGATTCCAAAATCAATGAGAACCAACGACATAAAAGGATTCCCTAGAATAAAATCCATGTTAAGATTGATTAAATTTAGAAGACGAGGGGATAGTAGATGAGATTAAACCCACATAAATAAAATATGAACACCAACCGCACCAACACTAACAAATGAAAAGGCCTCTAGAATAAGACCACACAACAGATCTAGAATAAACCAAGAATATTTTCCAACTTTATTCCCAAGGATCCAATAAAAAATCCCTAAGGTGCTACCATAATCAAAATAAATGAGTAAATGTAAGGATAGCATATCGATAGAGATGCAATAGAATCAAAACTAAGATGGGACATCGAATAGATAATTATGGAAGGGGTTGAGTCTATAAAAACACACAAGAACATACTTAGGTCACGATCCATGAAGAACTGGTGAATAATTAGTAAGAAATATCCAAATGTTTTCCATAAAAACAGGATAGGGTACGTTACATGAAATTTAACTTAAGTTCCTGATGTAGAAATTCCATGTCCCATATACGTAGAAAAAACCATTTCCCCAGAATAAAAATTCATCATTTAAACCATACATGATTTTTAATCACCATTATCAACATGTACTATTTCACAATGTGATCTTTCCTTTGACAACATACATCCAACAATCATTACAGGGAATGTAACATAGTTACACAACACATAACTATTCTACATCCTGTACAAAATCAAAATATCATCATTGAAAGAAATTGAACCAAAAGGTATCTTAGCGGGGAAAATACATACCTAATCTAGGCAATGGAATGTTACAATTTACACACCTAAAAAGTCATTTTGTATGTAGGATGTCACGTGAAAGATGTAATCTCTAGAAATAGATGAGGCCAATTCTCCCTTATCAACGATTCACATTCCCAAGTCTCATGAGAATATGATCATTATTTCTATTAGAATTCGATCAACAGAATAGACACCCCACACAAGAAATTCACTTGAGAGTCTATGATATCAAATGGTTACTTCTAAACAAATGAGCATGGATCTAACTCAATTTCTTCCCAACTCAGAACAAAAGCCGGATCTAGGTGATATTTCATGAGATGAGTTTTTTTTTAAAACATCATTATTGTTTTTCAATTGAATCCACAATTCTAACCAATAAGGCACCTATCTGAGATTTTTAGTGATATCAAATAGTCAAACATATCATGGAGGTAACATTCACTATTTTCTAATTAGATGGTGACCCAAACGATGAGAACATTTCAAGGAGACCCAATCACCTACAGAATATCCAGAGGACAATGTCGTCGATTCACATATGATTTCTGTTGACTTCGGCCTGTAATTGGATGTTGATGTACATCCTAAATCTTCATAGATATTTCCTGAAACAATCTTGGTCTAACTAAATGTACTACACCCAACCCTACCCAATAAAGAGGTGATCTGCATGGGTGACCATGAAACACCTCATTAGTATCCATTCTAATCGACCACTAGTAAATTTTGTTGTAGAAGAACTCATCGAGTCCACGATTGCTATCCTATGACCCACAAAAATCCAAGACATAGGTGAAAAGCATATCCTCCAAGATCTGAATTACATGATCCTTCTCACCATCTATCTGTGGCTGGTATGCTCTACTCAACTTGATCTGAGTTACCATTTCCTCTTGATAAGTCTTCCAGAACCTTAAGGAATCACATGATCAGTATCAAAATCAATGGTAGAATTAATACCATGAAACCTTATGATCTCATGCACATACATCTTACCCATATCCTCAACCGTAGTGGTGTCTCTGATGAGAATGAAATGAGAAGACTTCACTAACAAATAAAAAACCACCCTGATATAATTCTTCACTTGGGGAGTCTATGGAAATCAAACACAAAAATTGAAGGATACCTCATCCCATTTCCAAACGAGAATCAAAAGAGGTTAAAATAATCTAGTGGGTTTCAAGTGATTTGAATTTAACCATTGGTTGGTTTCACAATTATACACAAACTCTATTATGTCTTGCTTCATACCCTGCCATAATAATCTTCCTCTCATGTCAAAATACTTCTTTTTAGTGCTTAGGTGTATGATCCATGAAGACCTGTGACCATAAAAAAAGACTAAACTCTCCATAGATCATGGGAGGACAATACATTTCCCAAAGTGCTGTGTACCGTCTGATGAAAGAGAACATCCAAAAATGGTCTACCCACCATAAAGGTGGTCTCGATTCATATGAAACTCATCATCTTAATGCTAGAATTCCAAGATAGACTATATGAGAGATGATGATAAAAGGACAATAGCCATTTCCATGAATGAAACATCCTCCTGAGAATCTGGGCACAACATATCAAAAGTCCCTATAAGGTTCCACTCCTCCTTCGATTACAGGATAGCCTATGATGGGCCTTTCCTGTTAAGAGCATTTGAAACAACATTTCACTTTATCATGATGTTGGTGATATCAATTTCAAACACCTTATGGTATTTCAGCCATCATCTCTACCTGAGATTTAAATTATTATGATAAGTGATATAACTCATAATTTTATGACCAGAGTGGATGGTGAAACCTTCCAATAAATGATAGTGCCTCCATCATTCAAGTGCCTCCATGTGTAAAGAAATATCTAAATCATGAGTGGGGTAATTCTTCTCATGTAGTCAAAGATGACTAGAGCCATAAGTTACCACATGGTCATACTACATAATCATGCATCCCAAAACAACACCCAAAATATCCCAAAACACCATGTATCCCTTATCTGGCATAGGAAATATCATAATAGGAGTCTATGTTAGAAGATTTTTCATTTTATCTATAGATGTCTTAAACATTGATTCCCAAGTGACCTTCACCACTTTCTTGGTGAGGGTTGTCAAAGGTGACACCAACTCAGAGAAATCCTTAATGATCCATCAGTATTATCTAACAAGACCATGATTCCTATTGATTTCAAAGAAATTATATAGTTCCTTCCATTAAAAAATATTTTTTACCTTCTCTAGATCAACTAATAATCCATGCTCAGAAATTGAGTTCCTTAATAAATGCACTTCATAAATCTAGAAACTATTATGGGAAATATTTCCATACAAATAATAACATCTCAAAATTTATATAACCAATGTCAGATGGTGCTCATGCTCACTCTCATATAATGAATAAACCAAAATATCGTCAACAAAAACTACCACAAAAGTGATGAGTGGTCAGTGGAATATTTTACTCATTAAAGACATAAAAAATACAAGATCATTATTCAAAACAACAAGAACAACAAGATACTCATAACATCCATACCTTCTCATGATGTTTACCTTCAGTGTATCTGAATTTCAAACTATGATCTAATGATAACTTGACCAAAGATCAATTATTGAAAACCACATTCCCCCTTTCACTAATCAAACAGATCATCCACATAAGGAAATTAGTATTTTTTCTTAAATGTTACATAGTTCATATTCTATTATCCCTCACATAAATAAAGTGAACCATCATATTTCTTATAATATAGAACTTGGGATACCGAAGGTAAAATTCTAGGGTGAATGAAACATTTTTCTAACAGGTCATCAAATTTAATCTTGAACTCTTTTACCTCTGTTGGTGTCATACGAGAAGAATTTATCAATATTGGCTATGTACCTTAGACCATATCAATTTTATAATTTGATTATCCACCTATAGGTAGAGAATAAAAATTATCTTGTCAAATTTCTTGGAATTATCAATCAATAGTGGGAAGATAATAAACATAAGAAATGTCAAATTTCTAAAATGCAACAACTGCCAATAAAATCATGAAGTCTAGGTGGTATGGTCCTGTACAACCTAACCTCGTGTCCCACTCACCATAAAACACATGATATCACCAATAGTAAGGAAGAAAAAAATTACTCTGATGATAACAATGAACCTTATCTCATTGAGCAATAAGACAATCCAGCACAATGATTACATTATACTATTCTAGATCAAGGATGATAAAATCCTAGAACAACTCCATATTAGCTATCGTCAATGAACAAGAACACTGAAAACCCTATTATTTCCTCTTTCTAAGAGGTGTATCTACCTCCATTGTAATGGAAATAAGTTCCATTGGATGATTAAGAATATCAATAAAACATGTAGATATAATCAAGGGGGATATAATAGTATCAAATGAACAAATATCTATGGTAGATGAAATAAGGACAGTAACTCTCCATGTTGTTGGATCTACATTAATATCCACTTGATACTCATCGACTATGTGAAAATACTTCACTCCTAAGGTTGGTGGCTGGAGCCCTATAGTATATTAAGCTTATAAGAACACAATTGTATTCTTTAGAGAAGACAAACACTTGCCATAACAAGGCATAATAGTCTGTCAGAAGCATTGTAGATGAAGAACACACCAACAAATATTTCACATCTTCATAGTCATAGGACAGAACATCTGGTGTGTCCTTCCTTACTACTAATAGAAATTTTGAGGCACACTGCCATATGCAACGAATGGTGCAGAGGAGGATAACTACTGAAACCCACCTCAACAACTTCTGTAATGATCCTTCCACTTCATATTCTTTCATTGCACTCCGCTGAACCATCAACCCAATGGAACAGAAGAGGTGGAAAATCCAACAGTTCTTTCCATATTAACTTCTTCTATCATATATTTATCTACCATATCTGAATAGGTAGAATGATTTGTTATAAAAACCTATGATCTAATATCTGGTCGCAAATCTCGAAGGCACTTCTACACACTTAGATGGTCATCATTTTCCACGTCCATAAATAAACAGACAAGAAAAAAAATCTGTTATTATATGCCAACAACGAATGATCACCATACTCTAATGATATGAAGGCTAGATAATTCTCTAATATTAGTGACTCTTCAAAAAACTACTAATGGAATAGGGTTTTGATGCCCTTACAATCCATTTCTAGGTGTCTGTCATCTTGAAACATAAAATATCACCATCTCTTGACTGATAACTGAAGTCTAAACACGACACACTTAACCATGATATTCTCAGGTGTCTCTTGGAAGCCAAAGATTTTATTGATCATGATTATCTAATCCTCCAACTCTTGAGATTCAGTTGTCCCTTTAATGGATGGAGATTTACCATGAATGAACTCTCGTAATCGATCTCTCTCTCCTCTAGCTCCTTGATGTACCTCAACTACAAGAACAATAAGACAATAGAAAATATCTCAGTTCAGTCTTGAATGCCCATATGAAAATACTAAAAATTTTAAAATAGAAACCAATAATAGAGTCACACATCCCAACATCCCATGGAAACTTGAGTATCATTACTAGAAAAGTTGTCCATGAATTTATCGCAACATACCACTCAAGTCATGATAATCTAATATCCATTCTAATAGTTGTCCCATGACATGGAATCACGAGGATATACATTCATTAATATAAAAGAATTATTAAACTAATGTTTCCCTCCAACCCAGCACCCGACTCATTCTATCAAAAACCCAAAAGGTGTTTTCTATCCATATGGGATGGAGACAAGAACCCAGACATCAAACAACACAACAGAGGGATTAATTTCGACCAACCTGAATAACCACATGACATACAGATATATAAAGAAAGAATGAAACATTGGATGACTTGCGAATATATATACCATAAAAATATGGAAACAATGAAAATATATAATATAAAAAGTATCCAAAAAAATAGAAGAAAATTCCAATTGAGAAGGACTAAAAAGCACAAAGATAGTCCAAAATATTTTATCGATGAACTCCCTCCATTTCACCACTATCAACCCAACCAGCTGACATGAGCCCCACCAGCTCACCACAACACCTTTCCTTTCCCTGCACTATAAGACAAATAATTATCTTTGTACCGCTGAAGAGGTTCATAGGGAGTGATCTAACAATCATAGTAGGATCCCACCCATGTGTTTCATTACATGTTTCTCTGAAACAAATCATATATACTCATATTAAATAAAAACATGGCATGATAAGAAGTAAATCCATTTTATAGAAATCATGGTAAACATTTCCAATTTCAAAAGTTATAAATAGAAAAATTTATATTAATTTCAAAGAATATATTCCATATCATTTATCAAAAGCATAAACACTCATATAAAGGCCAACTCAGAAATCCAATAAATACAAAGAAGAAGCAAAGGTATCACAACACCAAGAAAAACTACTGGTCCAGGTGATTGACTACTCATACCATAATAATCATGTGCACAAATCTGATCCTAGAAAAGATGGATAGGATGTAGAGAAATTCCCCATGATTAAACCCCCAAAAAGACAATATCGATCCCTTAAAATGCATGCCTAGAATGTAGAGGAATGCCCAATAAATGTTCTTTATGAAAATCAAAAAAACAATGGAAAATAGATCAAAACTAATCCTTCCACATAAATACACAAGGTGACATAGGTTCACTTTTTCACAAATCATTTTAATTCGTTTAATGAAATTAAAAACCATTTCACAACTTACATTTCAATGAATGAAATTACCCATTTTCTCTCTATTTATCTATAACCTGGGAAAAACATGTATTCATTAAAAACCATTATCAACACATACAAAACAACAATTCCAATTTCAATATAAAAAATATTTTATGAATTAAAACAATTAGGTTAATCAATTTAATGTAGAGATTGAACCAAAAACCTCAAAAATCAGGTCGCACACACCCATAATGGAATCCAAAATCAACAAAACCAAACAACATAATGATGAATTATAATCAAATAGACATAAAAAATGATTAAATTTATAATATGAGGGGTCAGATGAAGAGAGGAAACCTATATACCTCAAAGTTGAATTCCCCCTGCACCACTAACAAGGAATGAAAATGCCTCTAGAATGAGATCACACAATAGATCTAGAAGAAAAGAAGAATAATTTCCATTTATAAACCCATGGATCATATAATTAAACCATAAGTTGCTACCGTAATCAAAATAAATGAAGAAAAGGATGGAAAACAAACTCCGAGAGACACACCACAACTAAAATAGAGATCAAACATCAAGAAGATCGATCTAAAAGGGGTTGAGTCTATAAAAATACACTAGAATTTCATTAGTTAGGTAGCCACAAAGAACTGGTGAAGGAATTGAAAAAAACAACCACACACTATGTTTAAAAATAGGACACGGGAAATTACATAATGTTTATCCTTAGTTCACGATGTGTAACTTCAACATCCCATATATGATGAAAAAAATATTTCTACAAATTAAAGAACTATTATTTAAACTATACACGACGTCTAATCACTATTCACGACATGTACTAGTTCAAAATGAGGTATTTCCATTCATGACATACATCCATCACTCATTACACAGTGTGTATTATTGCTATCGAGTGAGTAACTATTTTTTATACTTATAAAATCTAGAAAACCACATGTAAAGGCTTTGATCGAAATTGGAATTTTGAGGGAGGGAAAACATCCCAGAACAAGGCAACAAGATGTTACATGGGTAATTTTCAGAATTCCCCTTATGGTGGTTTTAAGGGTGTCTGATATTTTTTAAATTAGGGGATTGAAAAATGATGTGATGTGGATTAAAAATCATTACGGAAAAATTTTAATATTGTGTCAATAATAAATTATTAAGTTTTATTTTATTTCATTGATATATGCATTATGCCATATCTATAAAATTATTTTCTAATATTTGAAATGATTTTTTAATTATATATTCTCTAGGTATCTTTGCTGTAATTTAATTCATACTAATTTAGTTCTTATAGTATGAATTACCATTTGATAGATTGGTTTGAGGAGACAATGAAAAAGTAATTTGGATAGTTTTACAGTGGGGAGTTAGATTTTAGTGGATAGTAATTATATTTGTATTGAAGAAATATGTTAATATTGATATTGAGATTGAGTTCATAGGTTTAAAGCTACAATTAATTGTCACTAGGATTTTACAGATGTCTATAATTTATATTTTCAATGTGAAAGTACATTATAGTGGGGGATATTGGGTTACCATGTAATTTTAAAATTGTATTGATTTTTTTTGGTTTTAAAGGGATATTTTTATGGTTAAACTGATATATATTTCTTATTTTGGTTTAAGCGAGGATGAATCATTACTAGAAGGATTTTAAGGCTAATAAAATCTTATAATAATATCTTGTATGGATTATTTGGATGATATGTGGTTATAAGTTAAATCAATATGAAAAATAGTGTGGAATGTTATGTTTGATATCCTATGTGGATATGGTTCATGGTACCCAACCCCATGTAGCTTATTAAAGGTTTGATTATTTCCTTGCACTGATTATTGATATTGTTTATAAATTTTTATATAATATATTTTAGTGTTAAAAATTATGAATTTTATTTTTTAAACTCCCCATATCCTCATTTTCATTTCTTCATTATTCTTATATTGTCCAATTGGACCCTCTAATTCCTCTCATCAATCTGTAACCCTGTGAGGAAATTCTGTTGAAATATTTCTATGAATAAAATTTAAACCCCAATATTTCAAAATTTACTCTTTTTTATTCTTCCACTTTATTTTTGGCTGAACCCGATTTGATATCCATGATTTTTATTTTGAGTTTCTATTAAATAATGGTGAAAGCCATGAAATGAAAGGATAAAATATCATAGGTTGTTATAGGTATAATCTATTTAGACATTACCAGTCATTAGAACTTTTATCAATATATATATGCTAATAAATGATTATCTAATATTAATTATTATTTCAGTTATTTTTTAAATCATATTACTTATTTAATTTTGGGGTTTTATTTACAGAATGTTTTATGATATATTAATATCCTACAATGTATTCTATTTATTTTATAAAAGTTATTTTTTGGGGTAGACATTACATTTTTAATTTTTTATGGTAGACTATGATAAATATAGGTCGCATCCTCATCATAATAGTATTATAAGTTTATTCATGTGACATAATTATTTCACCCTAGGATCACATGAGGACAAGATATCCTAGTCATGTTAAAAACCACAAAAAAACATATAATTAGATTTTCCAATCCCTTGTGATAACTATTTAATTAGTAATGTAATAATTGGATAATGTCAAGGGATATTATATATTTATTGTTTTTTTAATAACAATAGGTTTAATAAATAATTTTTTAAGTATTTCTATTTTTTTAAAATAAAAAACATTTAAAATTTGTTTTATAAAATTAGGTGGGTTACGGTGAGTTTTCATGATTTTCCAATCCTTTTTAAATGGAGTTAAACATATTCTAGCTTAAATGTAATTATTTATTGGTTTTCTAGAGTAATAATTATAATATGGTATTACATGAGTCAATAGTCTTGGTAATAGTATTGGGTTTATTTTGTGTTAAATATGAATAAAAAATATTATTGGGTGATAGGTTGGTGAAGATTATTTTGAGTACAATTTGTTTGAGTCTATTAAGAGTATCATTTTAATTATGAACTAGTGGAAAATCCATTTTTCTATGGTATTTTAATTAAGGCTAAATAATATTCTGCTTATTATCTTATGTTTTAGAATTTGAAACATAGGGTATGAATTCAAGGACATTGGGGGAGTGGAGAATCATTAAGAGATTACATCATGTTTGGGTTGCTAGATCAGAATGGATGGAAATAATAGACTAGTGGGGGGGGGGTATTGGTATTTTAAAATTTTAAAATAATTAATCAAGGTGAGTTTATTATTGAATGTTTCTATATTATAGTGTATTGTTCAAAATATAAGGAAGTGGATATAAAAGAAGTGAAGGAAATATTTTTATGGTAGATTATGTCAAAAAAATTACAATCTACACTTCAATTTTCTATGTTCATGGAGAAGAATTGACCCCACAAAGAAATATCACTTTTAAATGTGTGAAAAAAATTTTACAAAAATTTAATTCTATAATAAATGGTAGAAAAACCAGTACGAGATTTTTATAGTAATCACAATCAAATATGACATGAATTATCCTTAGGAGTCACAACCCATGAACCATCATTTTTAAGTAGAGTTACCTATTTTATTTTTATTTGTAAAATCATAGGATAACTAATAAAATGAGTGTAATTAGAAAATATTTATCAAATTGAAACCAAAATAAATTAAGTATACCATTGGAGTAGATGAATATGAATGTTGATGTTTCTGAAGAACTGTGATCACTTTAGTTGTAGATGATCAAATGATTAATTACTTCATAATCACACCAATGAAATAGTTGTAAAAATAAAGATTCAAGTCATTTAAATTCTTATATGAATTATATTTTACTATATGTATCATAGTTTAATAAATGGTGATGAGTTTATTTATTCATATCCTGAATTAATCTCATTCCAATGGATAATCAATCAGGATTAATTACAAGATCTTATTGAATCTGAAAGAGTGTTTCAATAATCAGTCATATTTAGACATGGGTTAGAGAATAACAATGCTTAGAATAATACTATTTATTTTTAATGGTTAATTATTTTGATCATTATCGAAAATATTCACACTATTTTATTCATGTATAAAATGACGCTGAAATAATTATGTTATTCCCATTTGAATAAATGACAGGTTTTCAAAAACAATCATCAAAATAACTCCCAAATACATATATTAATTAAATTATAAATATATATAAATATAGTAAATATAATAAATGAAATGAAACATATTTTTTCCATAAATACTTCTATGATATTTGTTCAATAACTATTTCTCCATATAGTTGTTAAATAATATATTTATTATATAAGGAAATAAAATAAATAAAATAATATTAATATACTTTTACTTAATAAAAATATGAAAATATCAAAAAATATATAACAATTATAGATTTTCACAAAAATAAATGAATGAATGAGTTGACCATGAATGATGACTGACCATGAGGTATAAAACTTACTATCTATTAACTTACCATTCCATAAAATCATGTGGTTAGTATACTGACCATATAGAAAAAATTATGTTAGGAGAATGAAGTTACTTTAAGGAGTATGTTTAGTTGATGTTTCAATGTGTGGTCACTTACATTCTCTAACTTGAAAATAACTCATGCTTTAATGTGATAATAAATGCCGTGGTTGATTATAAATGACACATGGAGTAACTTATAAATAACTCATTTGGTAACATGAAAAAAAACTCATGTAGCCTCATTATGATAACTCTAATGTTTAGATGAAAAATCATCTTGATAGTTTGGATTTTGGTCACTTTAAATATACTCAAGGTAGGTCGGTTTTTAGGTAGCTAGATATTTCTCAATCTCTTACATGGTAATCAGCTACATGGAAATTGGATATGTAGTTAAAATTGGTACACGGTTGAAAATGGATTTGTGGTTCTACACTAAAACTCATACATGATTTTGATATACAATTGAAATTCGATATACCGTTTTCACTGAGCACATTGTTTTGAATAAGTTATGTATAAACAATCTACGCGGTAATAATCTATTCCAAAATTGGATACATGGTTGAAAAGGTTATATATTTGTAAATGGTTACATGTTTATACACTAAAACATCAAAATGATTTAACTTTGTGATTTAGGACTGTTTAAATTAGTGGTTCTATATTCGGGTAAATAGTTTTTTTTTGTTTTAGTGAGATAAAAATCATACTTATGAGGGACTCAAATAGGGAAATAAATATGAAATTTTGTTTTTTAAAGGTATTTTTACTTCTATGATAGGATTAATTATATAAGAAGACATTTTAGAATATTTAAAAGAGTTTATTATGAGAATTTGATTTTAGATAGTAGTTTTTGGTTAAATCACCACTTTTTAGATGTTTTTATGTCTAGTTAACCATAACTTTCCTGAAAGTGGCTTGGTATGGTTTTTTTCCATGATTAAAAAACCATGTAACCTAACCATTAATGAATATATTTTTTAAATTTTGGGAAATTTTAGTGAATAACATCATTAATATTGATGATGAAAATTTATTATTATTAGAGAAAATATTTATCAGTATTTTTTATACATTAGCGTATTGTATAAAATTTTAAATGATAGGTCTACTTTATCTTGATGAATGGGTTTGAAATTTATTTTATTTATGGGTTTTTTTTTGTTTTTAGAGTTGGTTGGATTATGTATTATAAATTTATAATAATTTATTTATATTTTTGTTAAAATTTGGTTGTGAGGTTCGATATGATTTTCAATGTATTTATGAAGAGATCAAATATTAGAATCTCATTTTTTAGTATTTTAATTTATTGGATGAGGTACCTGCACGTTTTTCATTCTCATTGATAAAGAACCCTCTCCATGTTTGGTTTGTCCACAACACATCATTTTATGTGTTTTTTTAGTTTTAAAAATGTTTATAAATCCTAAGATACATAAAATTATTTAGTAATACTAATCAAATGAATTATTTATATCCTAGGGGTTTCGCTAGGGTATGATCATGGAAATGTAAATAATTAATATAATATATTTGGAGTGGTATAGATCACCAGTGAACATTGGTAACTAACCTTATTGTTTGACATAGAAAACAATTTAGCAAGATATCATTAATCTATTTTAGTTACAGTTTAGTATTGAAACAATTTTTGGTTCCTGTTTTGATTTTAGGGTTATGATTAGATGAATTTTAATTTTTTTACATTATTTGACTTTTGGGATCTATAAAATTAAAAAAGTATGTTTTATTTCAAGGATATTGATTTCTATTTTTATTTATGTTTTTTGAATTTTATTGTCGTACTTTTTCATGTATGTATAATTGACCGTCAAATAAGAAACATTGTAGCGTTAATTTTATTATTATAAGGTATTCATGGGTTTTGGTTCATTATTTTGGTACATATGAGTGGGATCTTGGTTAAGGTGGGGATTGTTATATTATATGATGTATTTTTTATATTTTAATTATACTAGATGTTATTATTCAATTATTTTTCATTTGATGTGGGGTGAGTTGAGTGCTACTCACCATTGACAATTTCACATGAATCCATGTTTACCAAAATAATGTAGGAGAGTATAGAAAATGGGGAAATCCTACTACGTCAATCATATTAACCCCTACAAAAAAAAGATATAGATTCAAGTTTATATTGGTATATCATTATTTGATATAAATTTGATGGTCATTACTATTGAATAGAGGTAATGTACCATGGTGGGTAGTGAAACTATATTCTATGGTTTGATAAGGAGTAATACATTTAAATTGTGTTGTTTTTTATTTTTTATTTTTGTTCATGTATTTATCATGTGTCTTTGAGTCTTATTTTTTGTTATTGTTTGTAATTTTTTAATTTTTTTCAATATTTCAGTACATTTATATGGACATTTCTTCCATTTTAATTTAGATATTACAGTTATGGGATTAAATGTGGATTATGGTGTATTCTTATTTAGATATTTTTGAGTTAATGGAATATCTAAAATACGTATGATTTATATTGGTTTTTTAAAAAATGATGACATGACTTATTTTTATTGAATTAAGTATATATTCTCTTTAATTTTTAGCAAAAAACCTCATCATCATTCAAAATATTTTGACATATGAGGAAGTGAACCCACGGATTTTGGATATCTATCTTGTGTTGGGGAATATCCTTGGGTAATTGATTTTATAGTGGGTAGAGTATAAGAGGGGATTCCAAAGGAAAAATAATTGGATGGACCCTGTGTATAGAAAACCATTTATGACCATATAATATTATTATTTAAAATATTTTTTTTAATAAAAATTTTCATTCCAATATTAATCTATTTATTACTAATTTTATCAATTATATTTAGATTGAATCCTATATCAGCTTATGATTTAATTAATTCCTTTGTGCTATGTGAAATTCCAAACCTAGAGACTAAGATCCATTTATTTAATTTAAGTATACTATTAAAATTATCATAAATTTCATAATTAAATCAATATGAAATTTCAATTATAATTTATTATTAATCTATTTTTTTTGATAGTGGTTAGTTTGACAAAAAAAATCAATGATTAATGACCATGTTCATTAATATTTCCTCACTCTTCTCTCATTTATAAACATCCACGCACTATTTCTGATGTTGAACATGAGTTTTCCAAATAATCATGAGTATTAAAGTATAAAAATTGGATATATTGTTACTAGTTATTAAATAATATTATTATCTATAAAAAATGTTTTCATAAATTAATTATATATTTTTTCAAGATAACTATTTTTTGTATTTGTAAGAAGTATCAATGGTTGAAATATAATTAAAAAATATAAATGTATATGTCACTAAGATAGAATAGTAAAAAGGGGATTCTTGAAGGAAAATAATTTTAGAATTGTTAAACAAAATAACTATAATGATTAAGGATTGAAACCTAAATTGGGTGTGGGACCTAACTAGGAAGGTAGGTATAACATGATAGTAGTAATATAAAATAGAGTTTGTGCCATTTAATTTTCATAAAATGATCCAAAAAATTGATTTCCAAACTCATTGTAAATAACAAATTTATTTATATTTTATACAATTGGATATGAATCAATTTTAATTTCTAATAAATAAATAATTATAATAGCCTTGATATTTTCCTGTATAAATGGACATAATACTACTAGTTTTCATACTAAAATTGACCACATATAATTTAGATATTTTTGTAACACTCATCTATCCAAAAAATGAAATGTTTGTGTAAAATTACATGGGAAATATTAAATTTAAAAATTTATCATTTTAAATTCATAAATTTAAATTTTCATTAATCTCAGATATGTGAAACCATATCTCGAGTAACCACATTATTTTCAAATTGGAAAAAAATCTAACATTATAGTGAAAATATATATAGAAATAATGGTTTCCAATATGTTATAAAACTCAACATGAATTCGAAACCAATTATTTTATAGAAATTAGTTTAAATATGGAATCTAAAACAAAATTAAATTATGAAAATTGTTGGTCCCTAATGGATATCTTTGAGGTAGTTGATAATAAAAAAATACCAATATCTAAAGGTCTATTTTTTAAGAAATGTTGATTTTTTTCAATTTCTATTTTAATAGATATTAAATTTGGCATCATGATTATTATTATTATGGATAAAACAATTGGTATGTACCCATTTAGTTATCACTAATGATAAATTGATAGTCAATGAAAACATATATATCCATATATAATTCATATGAAGTTGTACATATATATGACACATGAGTTTTAAAGGAACTATAAAATGTTATATCCTCATGATCAATCTAGGGTTAGTATAATTTTTTATATAAGGACTCAAGTTACATAGTTATCATAGAGGTGGTGTACTATTAAATTGGATGGACCTCACTCTAAATTACATTATTATTTACTTCTCTTCAAATAATAAGGATGGATTTAAGAATCCTACATTGTATTTTGTTTGTTTTCCCAGGATGATTGAAACATTAATTGATCATTTTCTTATTTATGATATTTTACTGAATAAGGATTAAATTTAAAAAAGCCTAATGATTACATCATCTCAGGATCTTCTCTTAGTGATCTCACTACTCAAAGGGAGACTCTACATCATTCTACATATTGTTTTGAATTACAATTTTTACATATCTATACTCAATAACAATAATTTATTTCAATAAATACATAGACATAACTATACCATTAGTACATTATTTTTAGAAAATATTTCATTACATACATTCCCATGAACGTTAGGGTTAGAGTTTTATGGAATTAGTAATCCTATTACCTAAAAACCCATAATTTTCAAAATATTCTCATTTTCCACTAAAATAAACCCTTTAAAAGATAAAATTTATTCACTGATGACCAAAATCTCATATTTGACGGTAGAATTCATAATTGAATGTACTCATCTATATTCTCTCTTATTTTTTTTGGAAAACTTGGAATGATCATAAAAATAAGAAAGTGGTATAAAATAAATATATAACCCATTAAGATATAAAAATATGTTAAAACCTTTTTAAATTATTTCACATAATCATATAACCATGATATTATATAAAAAAATTAGAAATAAAATAAAATTATTTTAATAAACATTTTTTTGTGTAGAAATTAAAAATTTAAATAATAAAAAATGTAAATAATTTGAGTGGTTGTTACACCTAAGGATTTTACATGCATTTCCTTTGAAATAAAAATAATGTATTTGATAGGTTTCTATACACACAACCCATAGTCTAAATTTTTCATGGTATATTATAACATTAAAAACAACTCTTTGTATTAATGGGTATGAATGGTATCAAAAAAATTATTATATATATATAGAAATTTTTTCCAAAATTCAAATGTATTTATTAATGACTAATAAATTATCATTAAAAATAAAAAAATCATTTAATGTGTAAAAGTGTTATTTTTCAATGAAATGAATTTTTTAATTTATTGCATAGTATTATGAAAAAAATTATTTTGATCATTGTTAATGATTCATTTTAATTAAATTTATTTTTAATGTATTAATAAAAATATATGATACGTATTTAAAGGATATAAATTAAGATAAAATCATTTAAAGGTAAAACAGTTATTTCTCAAAAAACTATTTTATGTGTGCAATGTGTTTTTATAAAAATAAATAAATTAAATAATTATTGACTAACTATTTTAATGAAATGTGAAGATAATATATTAATGAAAATATTTTAACATTAATTCTATAATTTTTACAATGAATGTAATGAATGAAAATTCAATTTTACGCTTAGAAATGAATATCATATTTTAAAAATGGGTTTTCATTGCATTTCATATACTTTTATTATAATTAATTTATACCATTTATATAAGTTTAATTTGATAAAATGGATTCCATATTTTGAAAAATAGTATATAAATTTTGTAATGTGACAAAAATCATTATTTTTAAATAAATATTAATATTATTAATATATTGTTACAACGATTAAGGTTAAAATGAATTTACTGGGGGTGGTGTGGGGGTGGGGTCTAATATTAGTGATGAGGGTAGGATTTAAACATAAATAACTTCTATTATTATTTATTGAAGATATTTTGACCCTATAATATATTAACATTAGATCTATGAAAATTTGGAAGCATTACACTTGAAAAAGACAATAATTATATTTTAATGTTTTAACTATTTCCACAAATGTCTTTACCTCAATTATATAATATAACATCATATATTCCCTTATTTATGAATTTTGATCCTTATATACTTGAAAAATACTTGACTGGATACCTTCATATATTCATTCACTTCATCCCAAATCCCCAGGTTGTAACAAACCATAATCTTACAAATATAATTTCCCTTTTGAATATATATATATTTTGTCATATAATGTTGTATATTGCACAAACACCACTTTATAAAACCAATTTGTTTTATAATAATAATATTATTACTATTTTTATAAAACAAAAATGTCCAAAATAATTGAAAGTATTACAGTGGAAAAAATAGAAAACAATAATATGAAAATTAAGATATGCTCGATCCTCTAGAATAATAGCACTAACGAACAATTATTTAGAAATTATGCATAATATTAGTAATGTGATATTCATTCTAAAGTTGAAAATATATAACCTTGATATAAAATATAAGTTAATTAATATTTAATTAAATATAAGGTATTTATTGAAAGTAGGGATCCTATATAATCATTCCAAACATGACAATTTGAATAATAATCCAACCATGGAATAACTACTTAACTATTGGATTTGTAATAGAACAATTATGAATAGTAATATTTCCATTAGTAAATTATCCTAACCTAAGTATGATTAAATTAATATTTAGGTATTTTATAAAATGAAAATATAGAATATTTATATCTGATACACGATAATAAATGATAAAAAATTATAAAATATGAGTTTCTAATTTTATAAAACACATAAGTTACTTTTCCATGTTTATAAAAAGTATAATGATTTAAATTAATTTTTATTTTAACAAAATTATTTTATAAAATAATATTATGTTGTATTTTAAATATAAAATAATTTTATGAGACATTTTGTAATTTTTTCAAGGGGTCATAAAATTGACAATAATATTAAAAGTGGTATTTTTAAAATAAATGTGGATTTTATTTAAAAATTTATTTTATAATATTTATAAAATTATTTCCATAAAAAAATTTTTCTAATATATTTGTTGAAAATTTGTTTGGGATAATATTTTGGTATTTTTCAAAAATAGTTAATTTTTTAGTGAATAATGAAATACAAAGAATATAATATTTAACAATAAATGTTGAATACATGAATTTTTGAGTCAGGGATATATAATTACCCTTTAGTTTGAAGTAACATGAAACAATTATAGTATACAGTCACATTAATCAATAGTGTGGATATACTTCAGCCTAAATAATTAACTATTGAATATTATATTCTAAATCACCACTCTTATCCCCTTATAAATTCCACACCTCAAAACCCCTTATGTTTAGAAATTTTAAGCATTTTATTTTTTTCATATTTATTCTCAAATATATGTCCAATTATATTACCCATGACCTAGTTTGTAACACCCCAAGATTTTATAGTGTGTTATTTCTTCAAAATAATTCAATAACTTTCACTACACGCAACACCAAGTTCAATCGCACCATGACTTACCAAAAAAGCTGTTCAAAAGAGGTTATGAATAGTGTTAACTAAATTTTAAACTTTATATAATCCTTATAATTTTTCCATATTATGAGTTTCTCAGACATAATGTAAGAACAAATTCATTTTTAGTATTGAAATTTTACAAAATTTTAATAGTGAACCCTTTTTAGAATACTATATTTTAAACTTTTTGACTAAATGGGGACATCAAAATTTTAAAATGAAACATCCCAAGCTTCCACGGCATGCTAGCATGTGTTGTACGCAACCTCGAGTTCTAACACACAACACAACTAATTAAACTAGCCGTTGTGAATAGTAATACCTAATTTTTGAAATCATATATATTTTATATTTCAAAATGGACTTCATTTTTGGATTTGGAATATCGAAATTAGCCTAGGGTGAAATTTTGGTACTTTTTGGATAACCTTTATATTTTGATGAATAGTGAAAATTACTAAATTTTAATTAAAAACAACTTTTTTAATCAAAATAATTAATATTGATAAATTATTAATTTGATTGGTTTTAAAGTATATTTAGAATATATTTTTACCATTTAATTTAATGTTTGTCATTGGACATAATTTCACAATTAAACCAGACATAAACAAATGTCAATCTTTTGATAGTTATTATCTCTTAAAAACACGCTTTTTATTTTAACAACGGGAATTAATTTTAAATTAATTTCTGCCACTTATGTATTTTGAATTTGGAAAAATGGATTACATATTTGGAATCCGGATGTCCAAATTATGTAAATAGGTAACTTTTATTTTTACACATTTTGAATAATTACTGCGGTAAATATTTTATTTACCATGGTTAAAGGGTAAATCCGGTAAATAAGGGTTAAAAAATAATATTATAATAATACAAAATTACCCTAAAACGTGTCCTAACCTTATTGGTGGACACATACCCGACCATGTGCATCCTTGGGTCGATTTGGGGACCCCTTGGAGCCACTTGTATGTGGTAGGGACACATTATATTAATAAAGTTAAAATAAAAATAAAAATGGCATAAGCTTACATCTTTTAGAAGAACAATTTTTACATAGGGTTATACATGTTGGATTTTCGATTATAAATATTAATTAGAAATCTAAAAAGATTTCCTACATAATTATATTTTATTTATAATTTTTAGACATCAAATAAGTTAAATTATTAATGACACAATAATGATACAATGTTTATCTCATTAATAAATCATTTAAATAAATAAGATTATAATGATTAAAATATTATCTAAAACCTGTCCAATTCTTATTGGTGGATTTTATTGAGAATATGAGTCATCTTATCTTCGACCTCAATGATTTTTGGAACATTATAAACCGAATATAATTATATTATAAAGTAATACTTTCACTCTTTCCTAAATAGCCCCTCCTCTCCCTTATAAAAGGAGACAACTTCTACTCATTCCTCACACATCTCAAGCCACTTGGCTCGTCCAAACCCTGCCCAAATAAGCTTCCCACATCCCTCTACTCCTTCTTGAAGCTTCCCCTTAGGCAGAAAGCATTTCAAGAAGTCCTTTGGTTCCAACCAAAGTGAGTTACCTAAATTAAAGGTAACGATTTCTCTTAAATTATTTTCATTTATTTTGCTTCTCCAACCCCCAAACTCTTTTTATTTCCTTTATTTTGTAACAAAAAAGTATCCTCAATATACTAGGATGATATTATAATAAGGATTCGAACTACACATACACACAGCTCCATATAATGGATGATGAACATAATGTTTCTGTGAACGGAAAACTAACGCCTCACGAAACGATGATTGTTCAAATACATCTTACCGCCTCTCATGGTGGCCATTATGATGGCACTGTAATTAAGTGTGATATTAATGATACATATTTTATATATAAGCTTCTGTAATTCCATTTTATTTCATACCATTATTCTTTTCATGTTGTATATACATACGATAATTTCGTTTGAGGAAGTGCGGACTACCGCCCCCTTAAAATGATATGACTCGTTCATACCACACATGGAACGTATAAAGAATGGTGTTAATGAACATAAGTAACATATATAAAATATAATATTATACTGGAATAATAATATACCTATGTATCATTTGGATTCAATTCTTTTAAAATGAAAAAATTAAATGGAAGTAGCGTTTGTGCGTACGTACGGACTACCGTCTCCACGAACGCGATGAGATTCATTGTCCATCATATCCATTCAAGAATAATTATAATTTGATGATTTAAAAATAGTATCTAAGGACTTGATATCATTCTGGATATGAATAATATACATCCCATTAATAACGAATATGGCTCACATAACAAAGAATGTAAAGTAAAATGAACCCGTTAACACCCGAAATGACGATAATTCTAAGATATTATTAACAAATCAATGTTAAAAGATCATATATGATATCATATTAAAGTAAATGATTATTGTATTATTCAATAACAATTATTTCACCATTATACAGGAGCTAAACCTACCATCGACCAAGGGAAAAGTACAAAGTAAGGGATTTTCTTATCTCACTTTCAATTCCGTGAGATTTCCATTGTTCGACACTAAATTATTGAAAGTGGAGTATTCTGTACTGCCATTTGATATATATTATCATGATTCTATTTATATTCATGTAATTCTGTAAATAATTTGGTGGTTATTAACTTTTGTCCATACGACTCAGTTGATTAACGTGGTAAGGAGTTTCTTATCTCACTCTTAATTTCGTGAGAATTCCATTATTCACCACTTATTTATTGCATGTGGTGTGTGTGCTTCCCATGTTTGTATTCATTGTGTAATATACTTTAATTCATTTATATTTAAATCATCATTGTGTTATCCTTCTTTCATGGGTTCATGTTTCATAAGTTACCAAATTGATAAGGTAATTTGAAATTCCAATTTCCATTTATTCGGCTTTATGCAAACTCCATTGATTATTTTACTCCGAGATTATTTGTGGAATCTCTATTCATTTGCTTATGTAATAATTTCCACTCCCCTTCCTGTGGATATAATTTTGATACACATAATCACTCCATTGATAATTCTCAAGTCATTGATATGAATTTGATAAGAGTAATTCACCATTTGTTGAGTTAAACATCCAATTCGTTGGTGTTGTTTTTACAAGAATATGTGTGAATATCCTATGATTGGTTTACACTAAATATCCAATCATATTTAGTGTATTTATATTTGTCACACATAATTATGTCATTTATTTATCCTTAACCTAAGGATACATCCTTTATGAGATATTTCATCTCAATTTACATTCCATTGAGACTTCTTTGTTGTTATACACCAAATCACTTTTATGTGGTGTATATAATGTACGTTGACATAGTATATCATGAATCCCTTTATTCTCATGATGTTACAAATTTTTGATTACCTCAAATATTTGTATTCAAGTGTCTCTCTTTTGGTTAGAATCTCTAACCAAAATACCATTTTAAAATGTTTTAAAGACTTATTCATCTAAATCATTCTCATTAATGTCCATGTTTGAAAAAGTTGTTTTAAGGATGTATCTATATGGACATTAATGTTTAGAAATCAAAACTCCTTTTTAAAAGTTTCAAAGTGGTATGGGACACTTTGATTGAAAAATCTACTTTTAAATGGATTCTTGACAAATAGTGTGACTTTTAAATGTTTTCAAGAAAAGGGGGATATTTCTCTCAAATAGTTTTGATGATTATCTAGGTCAACATCCTTCATTATTCTTGATTGAGGTTAATCTGATACAATACAATCTTCCATATTGTATCGAATGAGTTATGTTTGACCGTGGATGTGCTGTTTTTATACCATTCATGGTTTGTGGTAAAAGTATTAACATTTCGTATGCTAGTTTTAATATGAATGCTTATGTTATGTTTAAACATGTTCATATGAGGAATTCATTGGACTTAATAAGTGACGGGTAGAGCCCGCTATAGCTCCTCGATGCATCGGTGGGTCTCATGAGACAAACTAGTGTCTTGGCACAAGGCCTTGGAAAAATCTCATTTGTAGTCTTGGCACGAGGCCTTGGCTATGTGGTTATGATAGTCTGGCATTATGCATTCCATCATTATGAAAGTGGTTATTGATATTGCATGTGATCATTCAACTAGTAGAATATCCATGTGAGTAAGTAAATGTCATTATTTCATTTTACCTTTTCCATTTTATGCTGAAGATCATGTTTAAAAGGTTTTTGTTTTAGTTATAAATTGCCTTAAGTGTTTATGCTTATTTATGAAAGCTTCTGCTATAATGTTATCCTTACTGAGCATCTGAGCTCACCCCTTTTAATGATTTATTTTTCCCAGGATTATGAAGAAGTAATTTATGAATGACCCGCAGGGATAGTATGAGGGGATATGAAGACAAGATGTTTTTTTTATGATGTAATGTAAAAATTTATGGATGTGTCTAGTTATTCTAAGGCTACTAAACTAATCGGTATTTCGAGACTTGATCTTTCTCGTGATCATGCCAATGTTATGTAATAATGCACTGACTCTAGGTAATTACGGTCGGGGCGTTACATAGTTCTCATTTTCACACTAAAAGACCAGTTCCATGTGACTTAAGAGGGTTTTCAATGAGTCGACATTCAATTGTTAATATTATATAACTACTGGTTCTAAATTCATTTATTCTTATTCCTTATCATCACCTTAATAAAACAACATTGAATAATTAATCTATTATCATATATATACAATAATGATATGTTGAAAATGGAATATCTAATAGTCATCCTCTTCCATTCTCCTCTTATTCTAAAAACCAAACAATTGCCTATATTTTGTTTATTCGTTGCCTCTTTGGATTATGAGTTTTGATTTTCCATTACCACCATCATGTTTTGACATTATATTTTTATTATTGTTAAATTATATGGAAATAACAATATTACATCATATTAAACGTTTTTAGTGAATATATATATAATATTAAATTGAACCATATTAGTTCATGATGGTTGGTAAAACAACCCAAATGAACCAACCACATAACATTAAATTTTTTACTAAGTGATTCAAACCTATTTCAGTACAAAAAAAGATATTTTGGACAATTATAACATCAGAAATGAAATGAATATTATTTATTTTAATTGATTTATTTTTATTCCCTGTTGATATGTGCGTCTATAATTATACACAAGTGATATAACCTTGGAACAATGAAATCAATGCCCTATAAAAATATAAATTAAACAATATATATCATTTAAATGGTTATAAATAAACAAAAAATATATTATAATGGTTTTCAATGAATGAATTAATGAATTTAATTTGATTATTCATGACATTAATTTCATGTGAAGAATGATTATGGAATATAAGGTAAGAGGTCAATCCAAACCACACTTTTTTTCTTTATGTTAAGAAATTTTTATCTCAAACTGACTTTATATCTCAATTTCATGTTATTAAAATTTACTACATTATATATATATATTTCTTACATATATACCTAGATTATTGTCCCTTCCATTGAGGTTTTATACATTCCTTATGCTCATTTCTCCAATGTATTATTAAAAAACATTATAAAGGGGATCTTTTCTATCCAACAATACTTTTCGTAATAATCATTTGAAATCATTATTACCTTTAATAATTTCATTAAAAATGGAATATTTTAGGTATAAACAATCTTCTTTAGCTATGATTTTGAAAAAATATATCTATACTAATTCTTTAAAAAATGGATTTAACTAATTCCTTAAAAAACCTTTTTAAATTTTCATTTTATACACATTTCTCTACCCATTCTCAGGAAGGTTTCATAAATGAAAACCATATATTGAGACCTATTCATTTAAAATATAGTATCAATGTACAAAACATTAAATAAATATTATCTATGAAATCTGTATGAAACATCATTTGATTATGATATGAGGTAATATTATACATTCCAATTATTTCAATGGTTATTTATTATTTTTATTCCTTATGACTGATTTATTTTATGGAACACATAAGCATGTACATGTTATTAGGGGTGCACAAAATGAATTGGGTAATTCTCTTCTCATGAGATGTTATGTATGGGATTAGGGAGTAAACCTAATTCAATATAGCAATCTATTAACCAAGTCATGTTGTCTTGGTAGTTATCCTTGTATAAAATTTATGTCAAGTAATATGTTTCTATAAACTTCATATGTTTCAATGATCTTATGATATCATTTTTCATATATTATGATCCCATGTGATTATTCATAATCCTTATCTTTTTTGATTTCATGTTATCTCACTTGACTCCCATGTTATTCTTAGTTATCATGCGTATTCCCATTCTAAGTCATATAGATAACACTTTAAAATTATTTATTCCAAAAGATATCTTATATTGTTTTAGGAAGATCAATGGGATTCAAGTCTAACTAAGGAGAATAAAATAAACTTGTATCATTGTATTTTATTTTTGAGATATTGTTAACCAAGTATTACAATGAAAAATGGCCTCATGATCTTTGGGTTTTGTTTATTTGATGTTTATGATAAAAATAATGTAATAATAATTTTAAAATACATGGTTCTCTCTAGTTCATATAAGAGAAATTTATAGTTATTTCTTTAGGGATTAAGACTGTAATCATTTGTTGTAAACTCTATTTATTACTATAATCATAGGAGAATATATATGAATATTTTTAAAATACAGAGGGTGTGGTTTCCATGAAATTATATCCCAGTCAAGATATTATAAGTGGATGTGGTGTTGGAATAGGTGACCCTGGTGGGAATAACGTTGTAAAGGGAATATTGAGTATTAACCATATCACCACCTGGTGAATGATAAAGGGGCATTAATACACAACTTGTTTGAAAATCCTATGGGTTATTCTTTAGGAAATTTAATATCAATTTACAAACAATTTTGAAGAACATTAATAGATTTTTAGGTAAGAAAACCTCATATTAATATAACCATGGATAACATAGATCTAATCCTAGAGACTCATAATCTTATATATAATTTTCATTTCAATGTTATTCCATTAATGTTCATAGTTTACATTCTACATAAAATTTAGTTTAAGTATTTTCATCTATTTTTATTATTTTAGTTAATGGAAGGAAATAAGAGTAATTATTCTATTAACCAATATGTTAGGTAATGTAATGATTTACGTAAGGATATTCCTAACAGAATAGAATTCAGAGTTGGAAACATCATGGAAGTACTATCTCAACTAATGCATGCTATTAATAATAATGTGAATCATGTGTAACTCTCTAATTAGAATAATAAAGATAAGGTTGTGGTTGGCTTATTTATATTAAAATGACCTCCTACTTTTAATGGATCTTATAATCCCCTCAATATAGAACAATTTATTAACTCCATTAAAATTATATTATTTATCCTCTAATACTCATAATTAGTTAAAATCATACTTGTTTATTATTCTCTTTTAGGGGAAGCTGATCAATGTTGTACACAAATTAAGAAAATTATGTTTAAAGAAGAAATTAATTCCATGGATTGTGATGGATTCATAAATATATATTTCTATAAACTTTTTCCCAAATTCTCCATCATAAAATGGATTAGAAGTTACTCAAACTAAATAAAATGGAAGATGTGTGAATTGAGGAGTATGAGGAAAAAATCTCATGGATTACATGTTATGCCTCCAACATTTTAATAAAAATTGAATTCAAGGTACCCTATTTATTTAGTCAGTTAAAGATGAGTTTGTGAAAAAAATTTAGCTATCAGATACATTAATATTCATGATGATATTGTTTGATGTGACCTCTAGGTCAAGATGTATCCTGGAGACTCTCATTTATGTCTTTTTACGGGAGATAAAAACGGTAAAATGGATTTTAATTAAGGAGGATTAATAGAAAACACCCATGTATAAATAAAAAAACTACATCCTCATGTCATAATTGTGGGAGGAATCATAACTAAAACTATCTTATGGGAAATGGGAGATGTCTCAAATATAAAAAAATAGGGGAATCCTACAAAAAAAATTGAATAGAGATGAAGAAACCTACTAATGTGGAAGAAGAAAATAAGGTCTAGATCAACATTAAGCATGTGATATATTCTTTAAACTACAAGAAGTACATGAATTATTTGATATAATTCTCTTTGACTAGTGTCACCAAAGACAATCCACGACTACAGCCTTCAACACATACAAATAATGGAAGGGAGTATACTACTAGTATTAATGAGGTGGATCCAAAAAAGGATACAGTGATAGGTATGCTATTTATTCATTCATGAATAGTGAAGAAATGACTTAATTATAGTTCTAAATATTATTTCATATCTATAATTTTTAGTATAAGTATTAAAAAGCCTCCTAAAAACGTGGGTAGTTATTCAATTTGAGAGCAAAAAAATGGATAAATTATTAAATCCCAATTATATAAATACTTCACAATTAATGTCTGTGTTTATAAATTCAAATAAAATATTCAAACATCCATTAATATTTTTTGATGAGATTTTTAGTATGGAATGGATGCCTTTATACAAATCTAAAATCAACTATTTGAGGCAGGAGATCACTCTTTACGTCCAGAGTTATCCTCCAAATTCGTATAAGTGTATAGAATATGATGAATTCCATTTTTAATCTTATACATAAGAATGGATTTTATATCTTAATGAGTTAGAATATCGATCCCAAATGATTGAAAAAAAATGAGTTAATAATGTTTGAATAAATTCCCATTATGAAGAACTGTACTAATGCATTCCCTGAAGAATGTCTTTGTCTTTCTCATATTTGCGAGGTTGAGTTCTCAATAAATATTATACCTAGATCCGTACCCATATCCAAGTATCCTTTTAGAATAATAAAAATTATGTTTCATGAAATGAATAAGCATCTATAAGATAATTTTGTAAAGGGATTCATAATCCTGAGTGCTACACCATGGAGTTCACTGGTCCAATTCATCAAGAATATGGATATGTTAATGCACCTCTACAATGATTATCGTAAAATACAAAAAACATGACCAAGAACATGTATCCCATTCCATGGATTAAGGACTTTTTCAAAAAAAAAAACATTATGGGGACTGGTATTTCACTATGGTGGACCTTCAGTTGGGATATCACCAATTAATGGCGAAGAAGATGATATTCCAAAGACCACCTTTCAAATAAGGTTTGGACACTATGAGTTCATTTTCATTTCCTTACAACTAACTAATGATCTAATAATAGTTAAAAACATAATGAATATAGTCCTTACAGATTACCGTGATTTAATGCTCGAACCCCAGTTACCCAGAATCATTTTATTATTACATAACATTTGCTGGATAAAAAGAATCAAGTCCTAAAAGACCGTTCAATTTAGTAACATTGGAAGTACTAGATACATACATAAGTTTTACATTACATCCTAAAATAAAAAAACAACATTATTTCCCATTTGAACACTCTTATATAAATTTTCTTATTCCTGCAAGTTAATCATAAAATACTTCTTTTCATCTTGGGAGAACTAAAACATTAGAAAGGGATAATCTCAGATGCTCAATAAGGATAACAATATAGTATAAAAATTCAGAAATAATATTAAACATGTAAGGCAATGTATAAGACTACAACACAAGCCTTTTAATCTTAAACATAAGAATAATATGGAAATGATAAATCAAATAATTGCATTTAATTGTTCACATGGATATTCTACTAGTCGAATAATCACATGTAATATCAATATCCAATTTCATTATGATGGAATGCATAATGCCAGAATTTATAATAACATATTCAAAGCCTTCTGTTGAGGCTACAATTAAGATTTTTTGAAGGCCATGTTCCATGACACTAGTTTGTCTCATAAGACCTACCGATGCATCAAGGAGCTATAGTAGGCTCCACCCATAACATACTAAGTCCAATGCATTCCTCATATGAAAGGCTGAAACATAACATAAACATTCGTATTAAATCTATCATAATAAATATTAATACTTAATACATGAACCATGAATGGTATAAAAAAAATCCATGGTCATACATACCATAAAACCTTCAATACAATATGGATAATTTTTATCATGATGAATGAACTTCAAACAAGTTTAAAATCTATCAAAGGTTGTTGACATAGATGAAATCAAAACTATTTGAGAGAAATATCCACCTTTTTCTTGAAAGCATTTAAAAGTATCACTATTTATTAAGAAGTTGTTTAAAATAGATTTTTAAATCCAAGTGTCCCATAACACATTGAAACTATTAAAAGAAATTTTATTTTTAAAAAATTAATTTCTATGTAAATAAATCCTTCAAACCATTTTTTAAAAATGGAAATTAATGAGAATGATTTAGAAGAATAAATTTTTAAAACATTTACAATGATATTTTAGATAGAGTTCTTAACCAAATTAGAGACACTTGAACTCAATAAATGAGGTAATAAAAACATAATAATATCATTTGAATAAAGGGATTCCTGACATATTATGTCAAAGTACAATATATGCACAAAATACAAGTGAATTCGTGCCTAACAACAAAGATGTCCCAATGGAATGTAAGTTGAGATAAAATTCATTATAAACACTATATCCTTAGGATAAGGATAAATCAATGACGTAATTATGTGTGGAAAATATAAATACACTAAATATTATTGTATATTCAGTGTAAAACAATCATAGAACAATCACACATATTCTTGTAACAACAAAACCAACGACTTGGATATTTAACTCAATGAATGAAAATTGAATTAAGATTACTGTTATCAAGTTCATATCGATGACTTAAGAATTTTTCAATGGGGTGATTATGGGTATCAAAAGAATACCCACAAAAAAGGGGAGTGGAAATTACTAAATAAATAAATAAATAGTGATTTAACACATAATCTTTGAGTAAAATGATCAATGAAGTTTTCATAAAACCCAATGAGTGGAAATCGAAATTAGAAATTCCCTTACCGATTTGGTGAATTATGAAACATACAACCCATGAATGAAAGATCATACAATGAAGATGTTAATGCACATAAACTATAATATATTACATAAGAAATAAAATCATGGGTAGTATATACACCACACAAAAGGAAATAGTGGCAATATAGCATGAATCTCAAGGAAATAAGCAGTGAGTTGAAAACCCATTACCATGTTGTAATCAATCAAGTCGTATGACCAAAAGTTAATAACCACCTAATGAATCAGAGAATACCATGAATATAATGAGAATCATGATAATATCTATCAGATTTAAGTACACAATTCACCACATGCAATAAATAAGTGGATAATAATGGAAATCACCTGGAATTAAATGTGAGATAAGAATCCCCTTACCTTGCACTTTCCTTTGGTCGATGGTATGTTAAACCTCCTGTATAATGACAATAGTATGTTATTATATTATAAAAAAACCATGTTCATATTTATTATATCATACATGACTCATTTGTGACTTTATACTACCCATTTAATAATGATTTCCATGTTAAATTAACATTTTAAGTAATACTCACTTTCTTTATCATACGTGTTTTAACTTATTATTCATGATCATATCATTTATATCATGTTTTAAATACCTATAGAATAGAAATCATGATTTATATATCATATATATTTAGATTATAAATATTTATAATAGATAGATATATGAAATGGAAGGCACTGTTTGTGGAGACGGTAGTTCGTACAAACGAATAAAAGCTGTTTCTGTTTTCATATTTTATTGAACGAAAGTTAGTGAATAAGATATATGTAAGATAATATATATATATATATATATCCAGTATAATTGTCATGTCATATATGACATACTTGTTAATAATAAATATTTTTACAATCATTGTTGAATCGTGAACATGGGAATAAATCTCATCACGTCGTGGAGACGGTAACCCGTACGTATACACGAGCCGCAATATCATTATATTGACGGTGGAATCGTATGTAATTGGATGGTATATCACATATACAAAATGATTGAAATTTTATATTTATTATTTAAATCAGTTATACTCATTATTATACCCATCCAAATAATGACGTGTTTGAATAACAAACTACACCACGACGTGGAGACAGAAAGCCATATGTACGCACGTATGGTGGCATTTTCATTTATTGGATAGATATAATTATGAATAAGGTAGAAACATATTTATAATAAAATCACGGTATTTAATTAGTATTGGAGTTATTATTTTGATATGGAAACAACAATGAAAGAGTATGTGGAAGAAGAAAAGAACTTGGAAGAGGGTGGTGAAATTATTACCTCTTCTTTAGGTGTTTTTTTTGAGTTGATCAAAAGGGAAACATAGGTTGGATTTATGATCAATTTAATGACTCAAGGACGATTTGAGGGAAGTAATGATGATATTCTGGTAGCGGTTGTTCGAGCCAAATGGCTTTGGAGGTGTGATTTGGAGAGAAGGGGAAGCGCCCTTTTATAAGAGGGGTGTGGGTCACTTTAGGAAAACCTTGAAATAGTATTTTATAATAAAACTGTTATTAGTTTCTAATGGATAAAAAATTATTTATCTAGCTGATAAGGTGGGTACGGGTTGAAAACCTCTCAACCAAATGGTTTTAGATATGTTTAGTTTACTATTTTGATAATATCTTTTAGATTTAACTCTTAATTAAATAGTTTATCTTTTACCATCTCTTCTAGTATTCTTACACTATATGGTTAATAAAAATACTCTAAATATCCAAGAGAACCTAAAGAGGATGATTAATGACATATATAATATTATTCAAGCCCTCTGGTAAACGTTATATTTTTAGTAATATTATATCATCCAATAATATAGTATTTGTTTTAAAAACTCATTTATGTCACTTTTGAAATTATATAGTATCTTGTTTTTGTGAAAAAAATAATAGCATGATTACATTGGAAAAAAATTATATAATCACACATGAAAAGTCATATTAACCTATAAAATTAGTTTTATTCATCAAAAGTCTCAAATTACATTTATTTGGATATTTCTAATATCATTTATTTTAATATGTCATTAATAAGGTAATTACTGTATCATCATTGTGTCATAAATAAATTTAATTATATAGTGTATAAAAATTATAAATAATGTAATATTATTTAGGAAATCATTTTATCTTTCTAAGGAATATTTATAGTTGAATATATCTTATTCATAACCATATATTAAAAATGGTTTACTTATTAAACATTGAAATTAACTCTTTTAACTATTTTAAAATAAAATAATAATAAATGTCCTAATCTAATCCTAGTGGACCTAAGTTATTATTATTTTATTCCTAATGTTTTTTAGTCAAATTAAAAATTTTCAAAAGAATTAGGCCATGTGTTAGAATAATTATAATATCATTTTTACCATTGATTACCCCATTTACTTTTAACCGTGGTAAATAAAAGTCAAAAGTAACTATTCACAAGAAAAATATTTTGATATTATTGAACCACATTTTATTTACTAATGTCAATTGTGTCTCTTGTATTTCTGAAATTCAAGTCACAGAAGCGGTAAAATTATGATTTAAGAAAAATTGCAAAAGCTCATAGAAGGTGGGTAAAAGACTGTAAAAAGTTCAATAAAATTATAAACATCTAATTTTATTAAAAAATCACTCCAATGAATTAAATTAAACTTAAATAGGTATTATATATCAATTTTGAATTAAGATAAATTTAAATAAAATAAATAATTAGTTAAATAAATACTTGGTTTTAAACTATACCACGGTGTCTTTTACTATTCCTCATAAATTGAATGTTTTCAGAAAAATACCAAAAATTCACCCTAAGATAATTTTTATATTCCAAATTCCCAAATTAATTCTATTTTAACAAATTTAAAACATAGAATTTTAAATAATTAATTTAAAATAATTTCCCTTTTTCAAAACCGAAAAGAGGTTTTTAAAAAAGTAAAAACTATCAAAAGATTGACATGTGTTTATGTCAAATTTAAATGTGAAATTACATACAATGACATACATTGTATTAAATGATAAAAATATAATCTAATTATACTTCCATAAATTTATAATTCATAATTTAACCCTATAAATTATTTCGATTAAAAATGTTTTTTTTCAATGAAAATTTAGTATTTTTCAACAGTCATCAAAATAAAAATGTTATCAGAAAAGAATGAAAATTAACTCCAAATAAATATTAATGTAATGATTCTATAAAATAATTTAATTCAATTAAATTAAATATATAAAAATGTCAAATATTGTTTTTAAAATGGGTTTTCCATAAGAAGATGTTAAAATTGCATTTTTTTGGAAAAATACTTATTTTATCTGAAAAAATCAATTTATTCTTATATTACGTCTTAGAAACAAATAATATGGATTCTAAAATTATATGGACTATATAAAATTCAAATTCAATTATTACTGTTCATAGATTCTTTTTGGATGACCAGTTTGGAATGTTGTGGTGTGCTCAAACTCAGTGTTGCTTGTTGCACAAACTGTTGAATTACTTTAAAGAAAATATCTTAATATGAAATCTTGGGGTGTTACACTTGATAAATGTTTGGTAGTCTTTATAGTTGATGTTAATATGTAATAAAATATTAAAGTGGAATATGGGGAGAATTTGAATAATATCATAAATTCTATATAAGAGGATAGAGTGTATAAATAATATAGTAAATGTGATTTTTAGTTGGATAATGTATCGTTCTGGGGGTATGTTATCACCATCAAAGAGATATTTTTGGACCTTTATAGGAAAATGGATTTTGAGGAGTGGCCCACAAAAACATCTGTAATGGAGATATCTAGTTTCCTTTGAATAGCTGGGTGCTGCTTTTCTTTGAGAAACATATCATTATTTGAAAAGATTCCAATGAATTTGAATTGTTAGGGAGTAAATTTTTTAGGTAACAAAAAATTTGAAGAGAGATTCAAGTAATTGAAAAATATTCTTATCATTTCACCAACACATACACTTCCCACATGTGGGGATCTTTTGGCGTTATATAAATTTACTTAATAGATGGGCTTGTGTTGTTTACTAATGAAGAATAATAAAGTGATAGCATATTCCCGTAGAAAAAAATTCATTAGAAGAACTAAAAACACATGATATATAGTGGGATAATTTTATATTTGAATTGAATATTGGGGGAACTATATTTATGGGGGAAGTGTGACATATATAAAGATAATAAGAAACTCAAATATATATTAAAAAAATGAGGTTAATATGTTCCATTGAATATAGTTTGATAGGATGACAAACTATAAATACTCAACCCACTACTCTCTTATGATTGAAAACAAATTGGTAAATTGTCTTATTAGAATGGATTCAATGACTTTATCAATGATGATAATTTATTAGGAACCAATATTATTAAACTTGAAATGGATGGACATGGGGGGTCATATATAATGAAATTCCATCATTAATATATAAAATGATTTCTCAACCATCCTTTTTCATAAGATTAAGGATGACCATAGAGTAGATTATGAAATATTGATGATGGTTTAGGATTTAAGAAGAGGAAAATACTTGGAGATCAAAATTAATGAAGAAGGTTTTGTTAGATTTTGGTCATGAATATGTGTTCCAAAATATCCTGAGATAGAAAAGTATTTTTTGAATGATGCATGCCTGACGACCATATATAACCACCTAGTGAACATAATGTTGTATTGAGATATCTAAGAGAACTATTAGTGGGACAATATGAATATTAATTTGTCTTAATATACATTAATGTGCCTAGATTGTTATCAGATGGAGGATAAAAGGAACAATTCTAAATGGATGATGATACCATTATCCATACGTACATGGACATGGGAAATCATCACCATTGTAATTTCCATCGGTCTTCTAAGGACAACAATATTAAACAATTCTGTAAGGATTTTGGTGGACCATATTATAAGGAATGATCGTTTCATTATAAGTAAATAGGACTTCTCACATAATGAAATATGAGGATGTACATTAGATAGGTGAGGAGGCTATAAGGAATACCAATATCTAATGTATCCAATCAAGATCTGAGATTTACCTCCATGTTATTGAAGAGTCTCTAACATGATCTAAAAATTAATTTTGACTTCAATATGACTAATCACCTCTAAATTGATGGAGAATCTAAGAAGACAATTTAGACACTTTTATATATGATGAGATCATTTTCGATGGACATCAGAGGACGATAATATAGACTTATTCCATTGGTTGTGTTCTCAGAAATTAATAATTTCCACTAAAAAATATAAATATATTTATATGAATCCATATAATTGATGTGAGGTGAAACACCTTCATGATAGAATTAATTTGGTGAATACAAGATGATGTGTATTGAAATATATGAGGAGGTAGTAGGAAAGTTCAAGAACATTCAACAACACATCAATGATATTTAAGGTTTATAGATGTGTTATGATGGAAATAATAAAGAATACATATAGTTTGAAGTTGTAGGCAAATTAATCATCCACATATCTCCATAGAAGTAAATCATATGATTTTTTAAGAAGGAAAAGTAATTTCCCAGGTACATTGTCCCCATTTATATAATTTATTTCCTCAATGTTGTGGCCTACTGACTAGCACTCCCACCAACCATATCTCAAATATATGATGTGTTCCATGTATACATGTTAAGGATGTATATTACAAATACCTCATATTTACTAAATTCCATGTTTGTATATGTGTAAAATGGTTTCCCTTATGGAGAGTGTCCATGAAGATCATTGATCACAAATATAATTTTCTACGCAATAATATAATTCAACTAGTAAAAGTATAATTTTGTAAGAATAAGTACAATAAGGTAACATAAAAACCAATGTATTATATAAAGTAGAAGTACCCTCAATGGTTTTAAATATAGTATATAATATAAAATTTTTATGGTGAAAGTTCTTAAAGGGTATTAATGTAACGACTAATAATTTTATAAATGGAATTTCCCCATTGAATTTTTTTCATATAATATTTAATAATTCACTCACAACACATGTAAAATCCATTGAAATTTTATTAAAGTATTTTTTATGTTAGATTTAGAAAAAAAATGACTATAATAATTGAAATTATTATAACATGATTAACTATAGAAAACAATATGATAGAAATAGAATTTTTTTGAAATTCTTGATCCCACAAAATAATTGAAAAAACGAAAAACACTCTATAAATAAAGTAGAATATTAGTTATGAAATTTTAATTTTGAAAATGAAAATATATGTCCATGAGATAAAATAGATGTGAATAATGAAATAACAAAATATGAGGTATTTATATAAACTACGGATCCCATATGCCCATTACAAAATATGACAGTTGGAATAGTAACTTGATCATTGGAAATGTAACCTAACTATTCAAATAGTATTATAACCACTATAAATAGTAACATGACAGTTAGAAATAGTATCCTAACATATAAAAGTGTAAATAATATTTATATATCATAATAAATAAAAATATGAAATATTTATATCACGATACAAGTAAATAAATGTTTTCAAAATGATAAAATAAGTGTTTATATTTGTATGAAATATATATGTTCTATTTTCATTTTTATAAATTATATAATGATTTAAAAGAAATGTTTCTTCATATCATGGGTTTAAAAAAATTATGATTTATTATAATGATAATATAATTTTATGAGACCGTATGTAATTTTTCAATGGGTCTGAAAATTTATAATAATATTAATATTAGTATTTTTGGAATAACCGAGTTTTTAGGATAACAATAAGATTTTAATATTTAAATAATTATTTTAATTAAATGTAATTAATTTTTAAAATCTAAACATAAAAAAATGGTTGAGTGATTTTTTTTATAAAATAGTGGTATTTTTTATGAATAGTCAAATATGAAAAAATATGTTATTTGTCAATATATGCATAATATGAGAAATTTTGAGTCATTTATGTTGTAAGAACCCATTAGATCAAAATAAGATGATAAATTTACTATATATAGCTGGAAGAATCAATAATATTTTTAGTATTCATAACATATAGTAACCTAATTAATTATATATTGTAAAACACCCCTCTCATCCCCTTATAAATATGGATCCTCACAACCCCTTCTCATTACCTATTCTAGTTGATTTAAAATGAAACATTTCTTCCTGGTTATTTTAAAAATATTCTCCAGAATTTCCTATTACATTTTCTATCACCAAAATACTTATTATATATTCCTTAAGGATTCTTCCAAGGATACAACATTCAAGAATTAATATTCTCAAACTGACTCTTTTAAATTCATTTCTTCTTTTAACTTTTCATCACCTCCCCCATCCAAAATTTAATAAAAAATATACTATCATATATGAAATATAATTTTAACGTGATAATTGTTTATCCTCCATCCATACTCATATCCTATCCTCTTATTCTGAAAACAAAACCATAATCCATATTATGTCTGTTCGTCACCTCCGTGGATAAAAAGTGTTCATTTTCCATTACAATCTCAAAGGATGGACATAAAGTATTATCAGTTATAAATAAGATTATAATAACTTTATTATAACTGATTTAATTTCATGTAATTAATATATTCACAAACTATTTACTCAAATTAAACTATTTCAAAAGGTTTGGTAGAAACACTTAAATGAACTAACTGAATAATGTTTTAAAAAATTAACAATGTGAATTGTCCCAATATCAAAACAAAAAATGGAATTTGAGAAAATTATAATTTCTATAAGTACATTAATATCATTAAATTAACTTATATAGTTGTATTCCCATTTTATAAAAACATCCATAATTATAAAGAAGTGATCTAACCATGGAGGCATGAATCAAATGAACTTATAAAATAAATATTTAAATTTATATCTTGTTAAAATATTTATAAATAAAGATAATATTTTTTTTATAAATTAATTATATTATTAAATGATTTCTTAATTAAATAATTAACTGATTTGATTTGATTATTTCGGACATTATGGGTATGTGAGTAACTATTCTAGAAAATAATTCAATGGATCTCTATGAGCCATACTTTTTCATTCGATTATGAAAATTCACTTTCTTACTCACTTTTTTTATCTTTGATATTAATAAATGATAATAAATTATGTATATATGTATCTAAAATATATACCTATATTTTTCTCTATTCATTTTATGGGAAAATACATGCCTTAATCTCATTTGTAAAATGATTTCTGAAAATCAAACTTGTTAAAGGGAAACATATCTTTACCCTAATATTTTTTAATGTGCCTTCTGAGTTATAATACCCATTAATTATTTCATTAAAAAAGTAATATTTTATTTATCAGCCTTATATTTCACTTCTAGTTTTTAAATAATCATCTATAATAATTCTGTATAGAAAATTATTTTACTGATTCCTTAATATACTATTTTTACACTTCATTTATATTGAAAATTCCCCACCCTTTATCATGTAGTTTTTCTAAATAAAAACCATATTTGGGTATGTATGATTATATAATCAAATATGAACATCCAAAATATTTAATTCCTTCTTCCATTTGAATCTTTATTAAATATCCTTTGACTATGATATGAGGAATGATTATGCATCCCATTTCATTACATGGAAAATTCTTATGTTTATGCCTTATGATTGATTTAATTTTTTTGTAGACAAAAGCATGTATATGTTGTTATGTGTTCACCCAGCTAGCCCTCAATTGAATTAGCTAATGTTTTTTTCACAAGAGGAATTATGTATGTTATTACGGAGTAAAACTACTCCATGATGGGGCTCTGTACATCATGTGATGTTGTCTTGGAAGTTATCCTTGGCTTATGTTTTTGTCATGTTTCATATTTTTTCAGTTTACTATTTCAGCACGATCTTATGATACTCTGTTATTTATTTTACGCTTTTTATTTTATTATTGAATATCTTTCTATTTAATTATATCATGTTACTCCATTTAACTCACACATTATGATTAATTATCCTATTTATTCACTAATATATATTTATATCTCTCCCCTATAATTTATGTGTTCTATAAGTTATCCTATATAGTTTTAGGAGATCAAAGTCATTTAAATTTAAATTGTTGATATTAAAATAATGATGTCTTATTTCAATTTCATTTTGATGTATTATGAACCTATTTTTCCAAATACACTAGGCCTCATGAAATTTTGGTTATCAAAATTGGATGTTTATCAAAAAATTAATGAAATAATATGAATTAAAGTATCAGGTCTCTACACTAGTCTTTTACTAAGACCATTCTTTCTTATCTTAAGGTGAAATACAAAAGGGGTCTCTCAAAGAAGAGGTATAGATCATAACCGAGATCGTTCAAATTTATTTCCCCTTCCACCTTCAGTAAATATTTCTATCCATAAGAACACAATGAATGTAATATTATAGAAAAATTGAGATACTATTTTTTTTATTTTACAACCATTTTACTCCACCTTTCCATCAAATGTGAAATGAAAGTATCGCTCATGTGTACGTGTGGACTACCGCCACTGCGTAGAATTACGATTTATTTTCAATAAACACCTATCAAAGACATTTATAATTATGTAGTAAATAGAAAAATATGATATTGAATATAAAATTAAGATTTAAAAATGATAAATTTATATTTATATTTATTTTTTAATTTTTCATAGAAAATAAAAAAACATTCATTCATTCATATGGATTAACGTCTTTGTGAGTAATGTAATTTATTTTTCTATTTACATATTTTATGAATAGTTATAAATATGTATAGAATTGATATTTATTATGTTAAATAAGGTTTTTTCAGATAATGGAACCATGATCAAAGTATAACTTATAGATCTCTTGAAGGAAAACATATATAAAAAATTGAACAGTCGAAACTTTAAAATGACGATTTTAATAAATAATTATTAAAATATAGGTATTAAAATTTTATAACTAGGACATATATGATATAATAACTATGAATATTTTTATAGTATATGTAACACTCAATGATTTCATAGTATTTTATCTCTTTAAATTAATATCTTATATTTCACACAACACTGACTTGGCTTGCATTATATGCCAGATTGAGTTTCTGTGAAACAACACATTAGTATTATAATTATTTAAATGATATATTTATTTATGAGTTAAATAAAGTAATATAAAAAGTAAAAAATAAATTTTAAATTATATTTATAAATTTTCACCTAAATAAATCATATTTATAATGAAATATATATGTTTTGTTAATATAGTTATATATTTAGTAAAACTATTTTCTATAATGAACATATTTTTATATTCTTTTGTAAATTATAATAAAAGTAATTATAGATACAAACAATAATTTAATTTGGTAATATAGACTTAATTTTAAAATTCATAATATAAAAATTAGATTAGGGTAAAATTTTGGTATTTTTTTGAAAACATTCAATTTTTGATGAATACTGAAAAATACTACATAATACTTAAAAAATTAAATTTTTCATTTAAATAATTATTTTAAATTAAAATTTATCTTAAATTCAAATAGATAAATAATACAAATATATTCCAAATTAATGTCATTTGAGTCATTTTATAATTAAATTAGGTATAAAAATTCATTGAACTTTTTAACATCTTTCTACCCACTTTCTAGCATGTTTACCCACCATTATGGTACATTTACACATTAAGATAAAACGTAATTTTACTACTTCTATGAATTGAATTTCAAAAATATGAAATACATAGTTGTTATCAATATGTAAAATGTCGTTCAATAAGATCAAAATATTTTTGGTTGAATAGTAAGTTTTGAATTTTATTTACCATTGTTAATGGTAAATAACATAACTAAAGGTAAAAATAATATTATAATAATATAAAATTACACTAACACATGTCCTAATTCTATTGGATATGTCTATTTGAACCAAAATAAACCTTATGAAAAAACATATGATCCTTATTAATCCACCTGTATTAGTTTAGGAAATTTATTATATTTTATTTAAAGAAGAGTTAAAAGTGTCATATTCATATTTTAATAATGAAATCATTTTTAATATAGGGTTATACATAAGATAAATTAGATATAAATATTACATATAAATATGAAATTATTTCCTACATCATGGTATTTTATTTGTCAATTTTAGACATTAAATAATTAAATTTATTTATGACACAATACTGATGCAGTATTTCTTTATTAATGAAATAATCAAATAAATGATATAATAAATATTAAAATAAATATAATTTGAAAGTTCTTATTCCATCCATGAGTTTTCTTGATTAAATTGACATATTTGGTATGATTCAATTTCTTTTTTTCAAAGGAATCATGTTTTTTATGACATTAACAAAAATCAATTACTAAATAGTTTCCAAAATTGACAAAAATGTATTAATAATAAAATAATTCATTACTAAATGCTATAAAAATCCTAAAATTATACAGTTCGACCAAATATCTTGGATAGTGATAAAAATTTCATAAATTATACACTTTAGGTTCTGTTTGAATTTTATTGTAAATTTATTAACCATTTAGTATAAAAATAGAATAGGTAATTGTATGAGTTAAATTATTTTACAATGGGTTAAATCAAAAAAATAAGGTTTATTTTATGAACAAAAAGTCTAAATCTTATTGGTTGAGAGGATTTCGACCAATAATAATCTTATTCTCTAGAGAAATAAATTTGGATCTATTATAATTCGAATTTCATTTAATAAATTAATATTTTAAGATTTTCCTAAAGTGCCCCTCACCTCTCTTATTAAAAAGAATGTCCTTTTATTTTTAATTAACACACCCAAATCCATTTGATAGGAGAAAACCTGAAAAAATATCCTCGAAAATCCCCTAAATTCAACCTTGAGGCCTTACTTTGTGTAGAATACCCGTATAAGGAGACATTTTGTTAAAATCAAAATGAAACAGTTGAAAAAATGATATTTATTTTATCACCTCTTTCAAAGTTGTTTTCTTCTTTTAAATCGTCTTTATTTGTTGTCACCATACTAAAATAATAACTAAATAACCTTTTATAGTCTGAGATGTTATTATAAATATGGTACAATAATAATATTTATTCTATCTATCCTTTTAATGACAAAGTCACCATGCGTGTGTACGTACAGATTAACTTCTCCATGTTGGGGTGTAATTTGTTATTCAACACTACATTATATGGATGGGTATAATAATGAGTATAATTAATGTCAAAAATGAATATAACAATGTAATGATTCATTATATATAATATACCATCCAATTAAATACCATTTCACCGTCAATAGAATGATATTGTCACTCATTCGTACGTACGACTTACCGTCTTCCCGATGTGATGAGATTCATCATCAACAATCACCACTCAAGAATTATTATAAAATATATATACTGATTAAGTATGACATATATGAAATAACATTTCTTCTGGAATATTATATATATTTTTATATAAATAAATGTTATTTACTTACTTCGACACTTTAATATAAGACAATGGAAAAAATAAATGTGTATGTGTGGACCACCGTCTCCTTGAACGGTGTTTCAATTTCATATGTATATATATATATAATAAATATTTATTTTATGAATATATATGATATATATATATATATATCATTTTTTATATTATTTATTTATATAAATCATGATATGAATGATACGATCAAGAATAACAATTTAAACAAATTCGATAAATATTGTGATTGTTACCCAAAATGTTCCTCTAACTAGAAAATTATTATTATATGGGTAGTATAACGTCATAAATGAATCATATATGATATATTAAATATGAATATTGTTTTGGTATAATTTAATAACATACTGTGGTCATTATTCAGGAGGTTAAATTTTCCCTATCTAAAAGAAATTATATGCTAAGCATTAATTCCTCAATCTTATTATTATTAGATATTGTTTATGTGTAAGTATTTACTAGGAAATATATTCCATAAATTCCAATGTTTCAAAAAAATTATTTCAAAATGAATCATTTACGGTCATATTTAATTGAATCTTTAACAATATAATCATTTTAAATGTTGTAATTATTTATTTTTCGAAATCAATTTAATTAATGTCAATGTTTTTAAAAATGATTTTAAGGATTTATTTATATGGACATGATTGTTTTTAAATGTTAATTTCGTTCAAATGATTCAAAGTGGTTTTGGTCAATTTGATTTAAAAATATCTGTTTAATTAATTCATTTAAAAATTGTGCAACTTTTAAATTATTTTAAAAGCATATATTTCCCTCAAATAGTTTCAATGATTATTTTCATCTATGTCAACATCCTTTATTTCATATTATTTCTGATTGAAGTTGATTAATTATTAAACAATCATCCGTATTGTTTTTAATTAGATATGATATGTTTGACCATGGATATGATATTTTTATACCATTCATGGTTTATGGTTACAATATTAATATTCAGTAACCATGTTTTAATATGAATATCTATGTTTTGTTTCACCCTTTTCATATGAGGAATGCATTGTAATTATTAAGTGACATTCAGGGTCTACTATAGCCCCTAGATTCATTGGAAGGTCTCATGAGACAAACTAGTGTCTTAGTACAAGGCCTTGATAAAATTTATATTTAGGGTCTTAGCACAGGGCCTTGACTTTGTGGTTAGGATGTCTGACATTATGCATTCCATCATTATGATATTTGTTATTGATGTTACATGTGATTATTCGACTAGTAGAATATCAATGTGAATAAGTAAATTGAATTATTTTATTTTCGTTTTCTATATTATATAGATGTTTATGTTCAAAGGTCTTGTGATTCAATTTTGTACATTTCCATAAATGTTTATGGTTATTTATGATTACTTATGATATATTTTTTATCATTTATGAGCATCTGAGCTCAACACATTATTATTTTTTAATTTCCTAGGTTACCAAGAAGTGTAATATGATTTATTTTTAGGATTAATCTTGGAAAATAATGTAATTATAAAAGGATTATATATGTTGTATTTTATGTATGAAAATATATGGTGAAATTCATGTATATAATCTATTTTCACGTATTGCTAAACTTATTGATCCATCGAGATTGTATTCCTTGTCATCATGAAAATGATAGGTAATAATGCACCAAATCTAGGTAACTAGGGGAAGGGTGATGTATTTGGTATTGGATAATGTTTATCAATATCCTTGGGAACTATATTCAGAAAAACTCTGATTAGATAACATTTCCCTAAGATATACTTTGAGGATTTGTATAAAATAAGATCCAACAATTTTGGTAATGTAGATATCTTGTGAGTTTTCAATGAAATACATCCATGTATGGATATTACAAGTAGATATGGTTCTAACATAGAAGTAACTAGGAGTAATAACTCTGACAATGTGTTGTGATCTAAACATGGCATAACCTAGTATATGACTATGGGCCTAACTCTGCACCCAGTTTAACAGTCCAAGGGGATATGCTTAGGATAACTCACATTTTAATTACAAACAATTATGAATTACTAATGATTAAATATTTCCCCATAGGAACCGTATTTATGACTATGAAATTTTATATGGATAAATATTCAATTTATGTTAAGTATTTCACTAGTTCTTAGTTATTCATTTTAATTCATAACGTAATCTAGTGAATGAGATTTATTAGAAATGGAACCTAGTAGAATGAATGAGAACCCAACCAATGCACATTATCTTGAGAGTAAAGAGGATCATGTCTTTCATATTCTTAAGAAAATATTTCGAAGGGAATGAAATATATTACCATGTGTGATTACAGTCAAAAGAATCACCCAAGGAAGTGCTTGAAAGGATTGGGTGTTTATTAGAAGTGTGGAGAAAAGGGTCATTAATAAAAACAATTTAAAGGGAATAATGAGAAGAATAATATTTAGTGATTCAAATGTAGTGAATTGGGGAATTACACAAATAAATAACATTAGAGTCATGGAAATATAGCTTAAAAGAATCAATGGGATCGAGGTCAAGCTTAAGCTATTACTACAGTTGACGTGGATTAATTAATGTATTAATGTTTCTAGATTAAATAATTTTTTCATTTTGGTATTATATGAATGATGTACTAGTTATATGAATTATGGAAATAAATTATTATTTTTACAGCAATTCTATTTCATCGAGGATTTGAGATTGTACAGTACAAAGAAGAACGACTCAAAAAAATGTTAATCCTTTTGGAATATACATGGTTTTGGGAAAGACAAACCTTAATATGATCCTGATACCAAGGTGGTGATTTTAGAATAAGAGATGTTTGATTGGGATAAATAATATTCATTATTCTTGTCTACCACGAAACTAATTAATTTTTTTATTCCATCATTGTTGGAGTTTTGAACATTTTTGGACTTAAGGAGTATATCCAGAATTCTATAAGGAATAAGAGAGAATGCATTTATCCAATACAGTTTTTTGGTAATTCAGGGTGAAACCATGTTTTAAGAGAATACATGATGAAGATATTCACATATTATTATGTGGAAAAAAGATATCTTCACTATTTGAACCTCCCATATAATTTTTTGGAATAGTATTTTGGACCCATGTATTTTGAATAAGTCTAAAGGATAGAATGGTGTAAGTTGAACAATTTTTTTGAGGTTACTATACGATTTATTGGATAATTTGACCTAACTTTTTGGATTTCAGAAAACATATAGAGGATTAAGGAAATACTTGTCGGCCATATGATTGATAAAATGCACATTTGTCCTTAAGAAAATTCATTTTGAACATTCATTTCATAGTGTAAGGAATAAAGTGAAAATAGATCAATGCACAATCAATTTATGGGATTAGTATTATAACATGAAATGAAATCAAGGATGTTTTCTTTTGTTCTTATCTTGATAGTAAATTAATCCCTCCTCTCCAAAAAAACAGCATCTAATTTTTTTATCATAACAACTTATGTTTTTTTCGAACCGATGATATTTTAAATCATCTTAGATTTATGGATTTGAGGCCCTAAATTTTCCATTTATTGTTCACTTGTTTCTGATTGATGTCATTAATCACTCCCTCTAAATATTTACATTTTTCCTCCAATTAGGTTTCTCTGATTTTCACTAATGTTCTCTTATTAAAAATGATAATTTGGTGGATAATTTTTCATTTCCCTTCCCCGCTTATTCTGAATAAATTTTATTAAACCTATTTCCAATGTGGGTTTTCCACTATGGTATTTTCTATTTTCAACCTTTTATTTTTGAAAAAAAATTCCAATTACGAGGAAACAATTTATTGAATTGGGGTAGAATTTAACACACCGTTATTTCAAAGTGATTTATCTATTTAAAGTAATAATTATATTGTATGCAACATCGACTTGGAATGCATTATATGTTAGATTGAGTTTCTACAAACCAATACATTAATAGTGTAATCATGTAAACGATATATTTAATTATTAATTAAATATTGTAATATAAATGGTAAAAATAAATTTTAAATGTAAATTATAATGTTTTATCATAAATAAAACATATTTAAAATGAATGTTTTACGTTTTTTTCAAAATGTAATATATTTAGAAAGGCTGTTTTTATAAAAGAACTACTTTTTATGTCCTTTTGTGAATAATAATAAAATCAATTTTAGGCACTCATTAAATTAAAAAAACATTAAAAATATTAATATAAACATATTTTGAAAGTATTGATTCCATCCACAACTTTTATTGATGAAATTGACATATGTGGTATTATTTAATTCATTTTTTCTAAGTAATAATGGCATTTTGAATATAACAAAAATCAATTAATATATAGTGTCAATATTGACATAAATTGTTTTTTCAAACAAATACTATTTTTTAAATGATATAAAAATACAAAAAATATATAGTTCGACCAAATAACATTGATAGTGATATGAATTTCATAAATAACCCACTTTATTTTCTCTTGGAATTTTATTAAAATGATATTAACCATGTAGTATAAAAATACAAGAGGACAAGGTAAGAGTTAACTTATTTTACAAAGGGTCAAATCCAAAAGATATGGTTAATTTTATGGCATAAAAATGTCTAAAAACTATTGGCTGAGAGGATTTAGAAACAACCTCATCCTTTCCTTGAAATAAATTTATATTGAGCTTTTAGACTACGATAATCAATTTATTATAAATTAATATTTCATGATTTTCCTAAAGTGCCCCTCACCTCTCTTATAAAAGGGCACATCCTTTTATTTTTAATTAACTCATCCAATGGCATTTTTCATGGACAAAACATGACCAAATATCCTTCCAACTACCCTAACTTCTTCTTAGAGACCTTTCATTGAAAAAAAATCTAACCTAATGACCCCTTTTTTTAAAATCAAAAGGAAACACCCGAAGAAGAGGTAACTATTTTTTGACATTTTTCAATGATATTTTCTTCTTCTACATCTTCTTTATTTATTGTTACAATTATAAAATAATAACAAAAGAACCATATACATGCTAAGATGTTATTATAAATTTTTTACAACCATTTTTATTATTCTATCAATCCTATGAATTACAAAGTCACCATGCATGCGTACGTACGACTTACTGTCTCCACGTTGTGGTGTTGTTTGTTATTCAACACTAGATTATTTGGATGGGTAAAATAATGAGTATAATTAACTTAAATAATGAATATAACATGGAAATGATTTTTTTTATATAATATACCATCCAATTAAATAAATTTTTACCATTAATATAAATATACTATCGCTCATGCGTACATATAGCTTACTGTCTCCATGATGTGATATGATTCATCTTAAATGATCACCATTCAAAAAAATTTATAAATATATATATTGATTAAGTATGAGATATATGAAATAATATTTCTTAAGGTATAATATATATTTATGTAGATAAATATATTTCTTTTACTTACTTCTATGATGTACGATAAGAAAACGAAAACAACATTCATGCGTACGTACGAACAACTGTATCCATGAAAGATGCTTCCATTTCATATATCTATCTATTATTAATATTTAAATTATGAATATATATGATATATAAATAATTTTTTTATATTATATGAGTATTTAAATCATGATATGAGTGATACGATCAAGAATATCAAGTTAAACACATACAATAAAGAAAGTGATTATGACCCCAAATGTTATTATAACATGAAAATATTATTAAATGGGTAGTATAAAGTCATAAATGATATCATAAATATTAATATGGTCTGATATAATTTAATAACATACTATGGTCATTATAAAGGATGTTAAACGTTCCATCGACTAAAGGAATTTATAAGGTAAGGGTTGATTTCTCAATCTCAATATTATACATGATTTATTATGTGTATGTATTTAATATGACATAATAATCACAAATTTACATGTTTCATAAAAACTATTTCAAATGGAAACTTTTAGTGTTTTATGGATTGGAATATTTAACTATATCATAATTTTAAATATTTTAAATATTTATTTTTTGAAATCTATTTAATTATTGTCTTTGTTTTTCAAAATTATTTTAAGGATTTAATTTTAAAATGTTAATTCCTTTCAAATGTTTCAAAGTGGTATCATATTCTTTGATTGAAAAATATATTTTAATTTAATTCATTTATAATTTGTTACTATAGTCGACGTGGAATAATTAATGTGTTAGTGTTTCTTGACTAAGTAATTATTCCATTTGAGTATTGTATTAATTATGTACTAGTTAAATGAATTATTGAAATAAATAAGGATTGAACTGCAATACAATTTCATTGAGGATTTGAGATTTTATGGTACTAGGAAAACTGACTCAAATGAAAGTTAATTTTTTTTGGAAAATATATATTTGAGGGAATGATAATCCTTAATATGGTCATGATACTGAGGTAGTGTTTTTGGAATCAGAGATGATTGTTTTGGATAAATTATATTGGATATTATTGACAAACAAGGAACTAATTAATTGTTTTTTATCCCACTATTGTTGGAGTTTATGACATTTTTGGATTTTTAGAGTATATCTAGTATTATATAAGGAATAAGGGAGTATGAAAGTATTCAACAAGGTTTTATGGTAATTTAGGGTGTTACAATGTTTTAAGAGAATACATGATAAATTTATTCACTTGTTATTATGTGGAAAAGGAGAACTTCACTATGATTACATCCCATATTAATTTTTGTATTGGGATATTGGACACAAGTATTTTGGATAATTCTAATGGTTGGAATAAAGTATGTTAAGAAATTAATATTTTTTTATGTTAAAGTAAAATTTATTGGATACCTTGACTAAACATTTTTATTCCAGTAAACAAATAGAGGATTAATGAAATAATTTTGGGAATTATGATTAATAAAATGTAATTCCTAAATTAAAAAAGTCAATTTGAATATTAATTTCCTAGTGTAAGGGATGAAGTGAAAATAAATCAAAGAACAACCAAATTATGGGATTATGATTATGACAGCTAATGAAATCAAGTATAATTTCTTAAGTTCTTATCTTGATAGTTAATTAATCCCTCCTCTCCAAAATAATAGTATCAGAAAATGTGCTATCCTAACAGCTTTGTTCGGTTGAATGGATGATATATTTAATCATTATTGATTTATGGATATGAGGTCCTCTATTTTCCATTTATTGTTCACTTGTTAGTGATTGATGACCACAATCACTCCCAATAAATATTTACATTTTCACCCAATTATTTTTGTTTGATGACCACAAATGTTCTTCTATTCGAAATTCTAATTTTGTGGTGACTTTTTCATTTTTCCCTCTTATTAAGACTAAATTTAATTCACCCTTTTTTCGATGTGGGTTTTCCACAAAGTTATTTTTTATTTTGAACCATTTTTTTAAAGAAAGAATTTTAATTGCGGGGAAGAAACTTATTGATGGAGGGGACAATATAACAACCTAATATTTCATAGTACATTATCTTTTTAATGTAATATCTTATATTTCACACAACACCGAATTGGCTTGCATAAAACACAGGATTGGGTACCTGCAAAACAACACATTTGAATTGTAATTATTTAAATGATATACATATTTATTAATTCTATATTTTAATATGAATTTTAAAAAAAATTAAATGTTATTTATAATGTTTTGACCTAAATAATAAATATTTATAATGAAATGTATAATTTTTGTTAAATAGTTATATATTTATAAAAACGATTTACTTAAAATAACTACTTCTTATGTACTTTTGTGAACAATAATAAAATTAATTTTAGAAACCCATAAAAATTTAATATGTTAAAATAAGCATTATTTTAGAAATTGGAATATCAAAATTAGCTTAGGGTGAATATTAATTATTTTTCTGAAAACATTCAATTTTTTATGAATAATGAAAAATAATTCATAGAACATAAAATACGACATTCTCATTTATATAATTATTTTTAATTAAAATATACAATTAGGTTTAAATACATAAAAAATACATATATTAGGCCAATTTAATTCATTTGAGTCATTTTATAACTTAATTAGATATAAAAATATGATTGAAATTTTTAAATATCTTTTTACCCACCTTCTAGGAACATTTACCCACCTTCTAGGATCATTTAAAAATTAGCATAACATGTAATTTTACCACTTCCATAAAATGAATTTCAAAAATCCAACAAAAAGGGTTGTCATAAGTAAGTAAAACATGGTTCAATAGGATCAAAATAAATTTTGTTGAATAGAAACATTGGAATTTTATTATCCATAGTTAAAGTTAAATAGGGTAATTAAAAGTAAATGTAATATTATAATAATATAAAATTACCCTAACAGAAGTCCTAATTCTATTGGACAGGTGTTTTTATTCCAAATTAAACCTTATGAAAAAAATATGAACCTTTATAAATAACTTGTGTCTAATTAAGACATTTATTATATTTTATTTAAAGAAGGGTTAAAATTGTCAAATTCCAATTATAATAACTAAACAATATTAATATAGGGATATACATAAGATAAATAAGACTATAAATATTATAGAAAGCTAAAATAATGTTCTACATCATCGTATTTTATTTTTAATTTTTAGACATTAAATAATTGTTTTTATTTATCAAAAAATATTGATGCATAATTTTCCTTATTAATGAAAGAATCAAATAAAACATATTATAAATATTAAAATAAATATAACATGAATGTTTTTATGCCATATAATAATTTTATGGACGAAATTGATATATTTGGTATGAGTTAATTCCTTTGGTTTTAAGTAATCAAATTGTAATGGATTTAGTAGAAATCAATTACTAAATAGTGTCAAAATTGACATAAATGAGTTTTTAAAAAAAATACTATTTTATTAAATGGTATAAAATTCCAAAAAAAAATATAGTTTAGAAAACTAACCTTTTTTTGTGACACAAATGTCATAAATTATCCATTATATATTCTCTTGGAATTTTATTGTAAAGGTATTAACCATTTAGTATAAAAATACCATAGGACATGTTAGGATTTAACTTATTTTACAAAAGGTTAAATCTAAAAGATAAGGTTATTTTTATGTCCAAAACATGTCTAAACCATACTGGTAGATATAATTTAGAACCAAACCCATATTATAACCGATATAAACCAATTTGGAGCTATTATAATCCAAAAATAATTTTATATCAAATTAATTTTTGATGCTTTTCCAAAAGTGCCTCTCACCTCTCTCATAAAACAGAACTTTCATTTATTTTTAATTCACAAATACAAAGCCATTTGTCTCGTCCAAAACTAACCCAAATCTCCTCCCAAATACCCTAAATTCATCCTGGAGTCCTTACTTTGAGAATAAATCAAACCTAGTGAGCCCTTTTGTTCAAATAAAAAGGAAACACCAGAAGAATAGGTAATTATTTTATCACATATTTCAAAGTTATTTTCTTCTTCTACATAGTCTTTCAATGTTGTTACCATAATAAAATAATAACACCCTAACATTCAACATTCTGAAATGTTATTATTAATATGTTACAACCATACTCATTATTCTATCCATCATATTAATGAAAAAGTAAAAATGCATGTGTATGTATGGATTACCATCTCCATATCGTGGGGTAGATTGTTATTCAACACTACATTATTTGGATGAGTATTATAGTGAGTATAATTAATTTAAATAACGAATATAAGATAGTGATTATTATTTATATATAATAAACCATCCAATTAAATATTGTTTCATGATCAATAGAATGATATTGTTTCTCGTGCGTACGTACGACTTACTATTTCCACGTCCCAATAAAATTAATCTTCGATGATCACTATTCAAGAATTTTTATAGAAATATATTTAGATTAAGTATCAAATATATGAAATAATATTTCTTCTAGAAAAATTTATATTTATGTAGATAAATAAATTTCATTTACTTACTCTCATACTATAAGAGAATAAAACAGAAACAACATTCATTCGTACGTACGAACTACCATCTCCTTGAACGGTGTTTCCATTTCATATATCTATCTTCCATACATATATATATATATTCTGAATATATATTATATATAAATATTTTTTTTATATTCTTGAAGTATGTAAATAAATATATGAGTGATTTGATCAAGAGTAACAAGTTAAACACGTATGATTAATAAAGGGATAATTACACAAATTTTTTATTATCATGGGAATTATTATTAAATGGGAAGTATGAAGTCATAAATGAATCATATATGATATCATAAATATGAATATGGTTGTAGTATATTTTAATAACATACTATGGTCATTATACAAGAGGTTAAACGTACCCTCAACTAAATGAAAGTATAAGGTAAGGGTTAATTCCTCAATCCCAGGTATTTATTGGGACATATTTATCATCCACGTACATGTTTCATAAAAAAATAAAAAGGACTTTTTTAGGGTTTTATGGATGTTACTCTATAACTATATCATCATATAAATTTTTTAATGATTTATTTTTCTAAATATTTTTAATTAATGTCCATGTTTTTCAAGATGTGTTTAAGAATTCATTTATATAAACATGAATGCTTTAAAATGTTAATTCATATCAAAAGTTTCAAAGTGGTATGGGTGTGTTTGATTAAAAAATCACTTTTAAATTAATTCATTTATAAATTTAATGACATTTAAATGTTTTCATGAAAAAGGGATTTTTATTTCAATGAGTTTTACATATTCTTTTCAGATATGTCAAAATTATTTATTTCATATTATTTTTGATTGAGGTTAATTTATCATAAAACAATATTACCTATTGTTTAAAATGATTTATGATATTTCTGAATATGGATTTTATATTCATATATGATTCAGGGTTTATTGTTAATTAATGAACTTTTAGTATACAAGTCTTAATATTATTATCTAGGTTGTGTTTTACCCTTATCATATGAGGAATGCATTAAATTAAGTAATTGATGGGCGGGGCCCTTTATAGTCACTCGATACATCGATAGGTCTCATGAGACAAACTACTGTCTTTGAACACGTCCTTGACAATATTTATATTTAAGTTCTTTGCACAAGGCCTTGAATTTGTGGTTATGATGTCAAACATTATGCATTTCATCATTATGAGATTTGTTATTGATGTTACATGTGATTATTCCAAAACTAGAATATCCATGTGAATATGTGAATGGAATAATTTGATTTATTTGTCCATATAATGCTGAAGTTTATGTTTAAATTAATTGTGTTTAAATTTTATACATTACCATAAATGGGTATGATTATTTATGATAGCTTCGTCTATATTGTTTATACAAACTAAGCATCCGAGATCACATCGTTATTACATTTTATTCTCCCAGGTTGACAAGAAATGTATTATAATATTTATATAGGTTTTGGCTAGGAGAATAATGGAATTTTAAAAGGATTACATATGTTGTATTTTATGTTTGAAACATTAATGAGAAGTTCATGCATGTAATATATTTTCCAAGACTGCTAAACTGATCAGTCCTTTGGGACTTGATTCCTTGTAATCATGATAATGATATGTAATAATGCACTGAATCTGAGTAATTGAGTTAAGGGTGTCATAGTATATAAATTTAATAAAATTAAACTTAATTTGTAGGAGGTTAAAGGTATTAAAAATCACTTTGTACTTGAGGTTAGGGTTTTATGTTACAATATCATTTTTTCTGGAATTTTTTTTCTTAAATTTTATATTTTGAACTTATATCATATATTTCTAAAATATATTATTTAGTTAAATATAATTTTTTTTATTTAAATATAATACATATCATCCATTCATTTTTCTATCTTCCAGTACATAAGATATAGAAATAATTATTTTAAAGAAAACATACCTTGTTTTTATCATCATGAAAATTTTTTTACTCCATATTTATATAATCATTAAAATGCTGTCAATGATGTTTTTTCTATTTTGAAATTATTTATTAATGAAATTATTACACATGTTTGAATTTCTATAAATTTTTTACAGGGAACAGATATCAAATTTTCTTAATGATATAGTTTTTCTAAATTTTTTAATAGAATCTTTGTAAAATCATTTACATCACAATTGAAATTTTATATCATCATGACTGCCGATATCTTTTACAATTCCATTTCATGATTCCCTATTTTTTTAAAATAATAAAATTTTATTAATATTTTATAAATGTTTATATTTTTTATAATTTTTTTTTAAAAAAATTCTATTTTCCCAATGAAATGTTTTACTGATATTTTAATGTAATTTGTGATCTTTGATTACATCCTTTGATGTTATTAATTTTTCAAATAGGATACAATTCTATGATATCATCCAAATTATTTTGATCTATGTTTTATCATTATTAATAGGAAATATTTATGAATTTGGTTTCTATACATTATGTTATTATGAAATGATAAGTGTTTTCATGAACATGTAGAATTCATATAAATGGTTTATGATTATCTGATAGGTTTTTCTAATACATCCCTCCAATTAATTCGGTAAATAAAAGGTTTTATTGATATCAAACTGTACATTAGAGATTATCCGAATAAAAAAAGTTGGTTCATAAGAGGTTAGCTCAAGCCTGATTTACTTACATAGATGGTTAACATTACCCCTACATGTGTTGAATATATTGTTGGTATGACCTTAAAAAATATATATATTATTTGGATTAATCCACACTTTATCCCAATATTTTATGAAATTATTCAATGAAGATGTTATAGTCTCATGTTTTATGTTATTTTATTCCTTTAGGACTCATGTCATATAAAAACCAATTATTTCTTCAAGGACTTTTTACTCTGATCTTTGAATTTATGGGAATGGTTTTAAAATGTTATGCTTATGTCCTCACACTCTGATCCCCATGTTTTGATTAAATAATCATTAATATCTCTCTTTTTGACCCATTATTTGAATATTATCTTATAATTATTATTTTTCTTTTTTCCCATGATATTAACTAAGATTTTATGTATGATATGTCTATAAAGGGTGATAGTTCATAATAACTAAGGTGTAGATGACGTAAATGTGTTTTGTACTATTTATTTATGTATTAAATCTTAAAAATGCACTAAAAATTTACACTTATGGAATTGATCATATTATTATGTAGTTAATGTTATTCTAATAAGATGTAATACTTATTTATAAAATCATTGGTTCACCTCAAATGGTATCAAATAATGGTTTTGGTTTTTTTATAAACTATTGTAACAAAAATTAATTGAGAAGCCAAAGGATAAGCCTATTTATAAGATAGCATCCTATCTTGTGGTAAATAATTGATTATGGATTTCATTGAAAATATAGATCTATTATGATATTTTAAAGTGGATGAACCAATAAAAAAATACACCTAGTGGTAACAACTATGAAACGTGTAAATTGGTTATTAACTCGATCATCACTAGTGAATGATGAGTGGGACAAAGATTTAAAATTATGATTGATACTCCTGGGGAATATCCATTGGTAAAATCATAGTTTATTTATAATCATGTATTAATTATTAATAAAAAATTATTACCATTAATGACATAGGATTAACTTATAGTGAAATATATGGAAAATAAGGTTTCATGTTTTAGACACCCTAAAAATGATTTTTCATTATTATATCATTACTCAATATGATTATTTTTTCCCAAAATATAATTTTTGGTTTTAGTAAATGTTTGAATCCTGAATAATCCATTGTAATTATAAATTAAAATTAAAATTAAATGATTGTCCTCTTGATAATACAAATGTTTTGGGAGTTAAAATAAAAAATCTTATTTATATGCTTTCAAAATTTTCCCATGACATGAATCATACTGAGCTTTTAGGAATGAAATGGAAGGAAAAAACTTTATTTTATTCCCCCATGAGGCAACATCAACTTTCTTTTAGTGGGTTGGTTGGTCCACTAACTCTTGAGAAATTGATCAGTACCGCAATAATGATATTTTATATTATCTACTATTTAGACAAGGGAAAATGTATGTTTCATATTCATCATTTAGTATAGGATAGAGATCAGTAATGTAATATTATAATGAACATGAGGAAACATGAAGAAAGTAACTCTATGGAGTGTTGTGGTTTTGAATTGCTAATTTTCAACAAGTACAACGCTAATATAATTCATATGAAATTGATAAAGAAGTAATTCAGCTAGATCTAAAGGATGATGAAATCATTTGTACCTATGATGAAAATTTATGAAGACTTGAGATGTAATATTTAAGTATGTTCATTAAGTGAAAAATGAAGATTTATCGATTATTTAGTTTCTTGAAACAATTTCTATGAGAGGACATATCTATATAAGAATCTTGTTGCAATGAAGAAATCATTCAATGAAAATTCAAGTAGAAATAGATATCTGATTTAATCTTAAGTGTATTGGTTTGATATAATAAACAAGGAAGAATTTTTTTTAAGGGGACTAACAAATTTTTTCAGTATGTAATGGCTGGTCATTAGATAATGATATTCTGAATTAAGGTAAGGGTTTTGTTAATGAAGAGAACTACAAATAATAAACCACCCAAAATCCCAGGTTTTAAATACCTGGAGTATGTGTATTATGCTAACCACTTCTTGAATACGAGGGTTAATGATGATGATAGATTTCTATAACCCCTTATGCCAATAGAAAAAGGGAAATGTCATGATATCACTATTATTGATGTGGCGTATGATAAAAAATTGGTGAAAGGTACACATAATATACACTCTAGAACTATTAATGTCATATTTGATTTTGGTTTTGACCACTCATTTTTTTCTGAAATTTTTCTTAAGGGTTTGAAATTACTGCCTCAATGATTAAATGATTAATTAGATGTAAAACCCCCTAATGGTTCATTTATTTCTTCCCCAGTTTATGATTCTTCAAAAACTAATGTTTGTTGTAATATGATTCTTGAAAATATCATTATTCAACATCTATTTTAATTTTTATTTTTTTGGGAATGATTTTATTTCTTTATATGAAGGCCATATTAATTTTTTAGGAAGGTAAATCACATTTGATATTACAAAACAAACTATGATTGTCTATCGATAGAAGAATAAATATAAAAATACATTATTTAATTTCATCCATTATATTGGTATTTATTTTTATTAAAAGGGAGTATTTATATCAAATGGTTTGGGTGAAACAAAACATTGAATATATTGTCATAATATGAAGGTTTTTTGCTGTATTTTTGAAAGAGGTTCCTAGACTTCCTCCAAATACTAATATTATGTTTTTGATATAACCCATACCTAGTGATACACCTATTTCAAAAACTCCATATATAGTGGCACTCATTATGTTTTTGTATTTTAGGAAGAAGCTATAAGAGAATTACAATAAGGGATTTATTCCACTAGGTGCACTATATTGGATTTTTTAATTATTTTGTTGAGAATTAAAATGGATCAATCTGACAATTCAATGACTATAAATTAATTAATAAGATCATGATAATGAATATGTATTATATACATGATATTATTGATTTTTTGATCAATTATGATGATCTAAATATTTTTCAAATCATAACCTTTGTTATTTATACTAAAAATTGAGGGTCAAAAGTGAAAACATACCCACGAAAACCTTATGTATAAGGTATATAAAATATAAATTTATTGGTATTAAATTTTTTAATAATAAGTTTCTTACTACCTTAATTGATTTAATGAATAATTTCTTTAGATATTATATAGATCAGTTTTCCAAATTATTTTGAATGATATTATAATATTATCCAATAGAATATATAAATGTTTTGGTAACATTATTATTTTACTAAATAATGTTTTAAAGGAAAATTTGAATTAACAATTTACTATGTTTGAATGTTCACTATAGAAGATTCACTCTTGGTTTAAACAATCTATTGTTAGGGTATATTAGTGGATCCATCAATGATAAATGATATTGAAGGACTGCCCAAAAAGCCACATTGACTGGGATTCTTATTTTTCATTTATTGCATGGATATAATCAACTCTTTTTGTTGAATTTTTCATTACTATCTAATTTACTCACCATTATAACCCAAAAGTAAGTGAACCTCATTGGATAAATGAATGTGAGGATAATTTTAAGGAGATGAAAAGAAGGTTGATCAGTGCACATATTCACATTCCAACCTATATTTAATAAGGTTTTGTGTTCTATAATGATGAATTAAGTTATGTTAAAGGATAATTTCTTATTGAGAATTATATGGTGATAGCTTATGCCTCACATTAATTAATGGTTCATGAGAAATAATACCTGACTCATGATTTCAAGTTGCAAATCAATATTTTCGCATTGAAAATTTATTGGTATTATCTTTATTGGGAAAGACGTGATATATACATTGATAAATAATTCTTGAATTATATATTCAATTAAAAAGAGTTGAATATTAGGCAAATAAGATGGATGAAATTAATTAAATATTACAAATTCTTAATTCACTTCCACCCTAAGATAGAGAACATGGTGGATGATGCTCTATGTTGGGTTGACCCTGATAGATTTTCCATGATAAGGATTGAAATAGATAAAATATTTATGAACTTATTGATGATGGAAAACAAAATATTAAGTTAAGGGGAGACATCTTGTCTTTACCAAATTAATGTTCAACCATCATCTATGTTATGAATAATAAATGGCATAAGGCGGATGTACAGTAGTAAAATAATGTATGAAATGTTCTTAAGATCAACCATAATTTTTATATAATGATAAGGATTAGTAAATGTGTATGTATCTCATAAATATAATAAAAAAATAAATTTTTAATTTAACATGTTCATGAATTATTATTATCTATTAATATTATAAGTATGAATACGTATTGAGATCTCAAAGTATATTTTGGTTGGGAAAATTGAAGATGTATATTGTATTGTATATATCTCAATGCTTGGTATGTGAATTTGTTAAGGCTCAGATATATTAGTGTAAATAGATATTAAAAATATTACCAATATGAGAAAAAAAGGGGAATACATCCCTATAGATATCACCATGAGACTCCCTAAAAAATCTATAGTCTATAATGCTATTTGGTTTTCCATTGATCACCTTATGAATTCTATAAATTTCCTTGATACCAGATAATATTCTTATAATGATTATAATTCTACGATATACATTAATGTAGTGTTACCATTTTATGGAGTACCACTTCGTATTTCATTTGATTTTGATATTCGGTTTAACTCGATGTTTTGGTGATGTATTCAACTAGTTGTCGATATAGAGTTTTGTTTTAGTGATTCTTAAAATCATCATATGTATGATTAGATTGGGAGGAAAAACCAAAACATGGAGTATGTTTTGGTATCTTATTCTTTATATTCCAATGGTTTTTTTGATCAAATCATTCTCAAGTTGAGTTTTCCTACAACAATAGCTTCCACTCAAGTATTCAGATGGATCCTTATTATTCCCTCAATTGAATGGAGTGAAAAAATACAACATTCATAGATAGAGTTTCAAAATTAAATTTAATGAGACCAATGATATTGAGTAAATGTGAGAGACGTTAAGATCTATTTGGAAACACATATGGGGATCTCATATTCTATAAAAGAGTTATATTGACAATCATTGGCGAGATATGAAATTCAAATATAATAATAAGGTAATCCTATGAATGTCTCCATTAATAAGTTCATAAAATTTGGAAGGAAGGGAAAACTGAGGCTTTGTTATATCATTCCAATAAATAATCTTGATCTAGTGGGAACGACACCAAATCTCTTGGATCTTCAACTAAACCACTCTAAATTTCAGAATGTGTTATCTATATATGTTATAAGGATGTTCATACTTTATCCACAAACATGTATTCAACTCAGATGTCAAAGCAATATATTATGATCTGTTTGATGAATAAAAACCTTTATAAATCCTTGATCATAGTGATAAATCTATAAGAAATAAGACCACTAACCTTGTTATAGTTCCTTGGAGGAATCAAAAATTTTAAGAGGCTATATGGTAACCATGATGATGTGAAGATGAAAAGATATTATAATTTTTCTATATAGGACTGATAAAATTTATAGGTTGATATTCATTTAATGTTAGTCTAATGAAACACTGAAATATTTTATTTGCAGTTACAATTAAAAAAATTGATGTATTTGATAGCTTTCATTAGAGGCAACCATAATTATAAATGAATAAAAATATATTATAACATTTAATACAAAGGTGTTGGATTTTGAGGAATGAATGGGATAAAAAACATATGAAATATTTGTAGAAATGTTTTTCTAAATTCAAATATATTGATTATTTATTAATAAATAATAATTTAAATTTAAATAAACCATTTTATGATAAAAATACATTTTTTCTAGAGAAATAGATATTATTTAACTATTATGAATTACTATTAAAAAATATACTTATCAATATTAAATATTTTTTATAATTAAAACTATTGTAAATTTATTAATAAATAACCATATATTTGTTTTCTAAAGGATATAAATCAAGATAAAATCATTTCAAGGAAAAATGAATTATTTCTCCCAAATGAATTTTTATCCATGAAATATGTTTTATCATAATATATTAAATAAATAATTACTGATTATTTGTTTTAATTAAAATAATTTATTATTTTTTAAAATAATTATTTTAAAATTCATTTTATATTTTTTCTTGGTAAGGTATGGAAATTAATATTGTTTTAGGATTAAAATACATTTTTCTAAAATGTTTCTTCATGGTGTATCCTGTATTTATATGAATTTTCATTTATACAACATATAGAAATTTTATTTGATGATTAATTCCACAATTTTAATAATAATTTTTAAATATGGTAATGAGTCTACTTTTTTGTATTGGTCATTATGCATATTAAAAACAATATAAATTTTTTACCATGATTAAAGTTAAGATGAGTTTATCAGGAGAGATAAATAAGAGGTAAGGGTGTTATTGTCACATAAACATGTTTAATTAATATTTATTAATGGTATTTTGACTATATCATATCTTTACATCGATTCCATGTCCATTTATATGCTTTATAGTTAAGTAATAAATTAATTATATTCAAATATTTATGTAATTATAAGTGTGTCATATACCTTCCTTATAAAAGGAAACCTTTAGTCCTACATTATTCTTGAATTTTACATCTTCTATCTTAGTTAATACCTAACTTAATACCTTTATAGATTAAATACATTGATCCTAGATTCGTTTTTTCCATCTGGCTAATCTTTCATGGAATAATGTATAATCCAATTGAGGTCTCTTATTGTAGAGGTATAAATATTAACTGATATCTTTAAATTTTAATTAATATTCCCCCTTATCATGTCATATTTATCCATAATAACCTGATGAATAAAATATTATCAATAAAATAATACTTTGTTATGATTTCTTCCTTTCAAATGTTCTCCTAAAGGGTGATAGACACTAATAGAGAGGGGTGAATCTGTGTTTAATGTTTTCTTCAAATCCTGACAACACTCAAAGTTACTCAACACATGATCTACCAAGATACTAACTAATTAATATAAATAGATGAGAAAATGGAAATTATTAACAAGGTTTTAATCTCATAAGGATAAATAATTTTTGGGTGTTTCGTTGTTTTTATCCCACATAATGCTCTGCTTTTATTATCAAGAAGAACTCATGCATGGTATTAAACGTAGAACATATGAAACATTTGGAACAAAACAATTTAAACTTATCACTAATTATTTTTCATAGATAATGAATGCATGATCCTCCATAATATCTCTAAAATTATATTATTTCATTCAACTTCAATGTGACCCTTTTCACTATCATGATCATAATTTTTAATCAGTGTGGTATAAATATTCTTCCATGGGTACATAACAAATGATCATGAATTGATATTTCTTGGTATCAATGAGAAATAGATCCAAATAAGTGGTGGAATAAAAAACATCAACCCTTGTTAATTCTTGGATAATTATAGAAAATTACTCACAAATTATCCCTATTCATTTAACACATCTAATATTCATTTAATGTCATGTCAATACTTTTTTTAATTATGAAAAAATAATCTCAAGTCTTGTACAAAAATATCTTGTTACCAGGGAATCATTCATAAAACTTATATATAAATAGTTGCATCCTAAAATGTTAATTAACCAAAAAACATGTAATTTATTCATATTCTAGCAGTCAACAAATGACATCATAATTAGTTAGGTCACAATTTGTAATTTGAATCAGATTTAAATTCCTGCTACATCACCATATTATCTTATATATCTCAACAGATTATATGCATAAGATATATCCATTTCCTAAAATAGGTCAACTCAAAATTCTTCTTATATAGATGAGTTCTCCCACATAGATCCCTGTTAGTTGTTTTCATTAGACCTTCTTCTATATAGATAAAATAGTCATATGACCATGAAAAAATATCTGACATGGTTAAAAAATATTACATGTATGTGATAAATAAAATTTCAAAATATGAACTCATTAACCAATAATACATAAAATAATTATGTTACTGTGTAAAGTCATTTACTTAAATATTTTAAGAAATTATAAGTGACATTTTCATTTACTTTTCATTGTCACAAAACATTTAGAATTTATTCTCCTCAACTATTTTCTTCTTTATAGTGACACCAAAATTTTCCAAGCACTTAAAAACATTAAGAGATTTTGTAGGTCATGTTCTATCATCCACCAATCACATGTCCACTTTCATCATTAAAATTTATATTTTCATGTCCTTCACCATTTTTAAAAATTTGTAATAAAAGTGTATGATACATTTTATTTTAACATTATGAAAAATTCAGTAATCACCAACCTGATTATTTTATAGGAAAAAAATTTGATCCCTACATTCGTTTAACATTTCACTCTTTGGATTTGTTAGAAATATATCATCTATAAATTCTCCACATTATTAACAAGAAATAACAACTTAATTAATTAAATAAAATTACTACTAAAGAGTAAGGATTAAAGAATTGATCAACTCAATGTATTTGTGAGATAACTTGGTGTAGAAAATAATAGTGAAAAAATGCATAAAAAATTATATAAAAAATCATAGTGAAAATCTACTTTAGAATCAACTAGAGGGGTAACAATTTAAATATTTTTTACTTGACCTCATAAAAACATCATCAGAAATAGAAAAAGGTGAAAAATTACCCTCCCTATATATTGTATCTCATCATGAATTTAAAGATGAAAAAATCTAAGATAAAAATCATGAAAAACATACCTGAGTGATGGGATGTGGGTGCACTTCCAATTACAACATTAAATTATCAAATGAAATTATTGTTAGTGGTTTGGTGAGGATATAAATATTATATTCCACATAGAAAAAAACTCTAGTTTGATGTTAACATTAGTACCTTCTATTTTATCAAATGATACTTGATATCAATGTTCTTGGATCTTGAATATTGAATTTGTATGTTATATTTATTGGACTATGATTTCTATATTAAATGAATAGAGAATATTTAACTTCAACATTCAGATCATTAAGCCATGTATTCATCCACATAATTTAATTATCTTACTATAATGAAGCCATATATTCAAAATTAGTTTAACTAAATGTAACTAAAGTTTTTTTCGTCAACTATCATAAAACAAAACATCTTCCAATCATAAATATCTCCTCCAAATTTTGATTTTCTATCATCAATAGTGCCTACCCCGAAAATATATATAAAAATTTTAATTTTTTTTCTTATAAATTTTTACACATAAATGTTGATTTTATATACTTAAGATATATATCATGATTCTTATTTACACCAACATATGTGATTCATTGGGATTAGTTTTATATCATCTTTAGAGATAGAAAGGATATACAATATCATAACTTTTTTCTATTAAGTACATTATATTTACAATCAAAATCCTAAATTTTTTCTTCTATAGATTTATCATTAACATCCTTTATTAGTTTTATGCCAATCAGAATAGGAGATGACACACCTCTAATATCATTCATGTCAAAATGATTCTCTAGAAAATTTTAATAATTATCCTGTGGGGTAAAAAAGTCACCAACTACATGGGAAATTTAAATTCTAGAGAAAATTTTTATCTCATTAAGAATTTAAATTTAAAACCTCTCGTTAATATGAATTAAAAAGTAACATATTCTTTATTAACTGATAGGAAAACACATTTCATCAATACAAACAACTAAAAATGTGATATGTTGTTGGCCTTATCGACATATAAATTTTTGTTAACCTTTTACTTATTTAATTCCATGTTTATTTGGTATTCATAATTTTTAAATACCATGATCTTAGGGATTTCATAAAACCATAATGTTATTTATTCATCTAACATACCCTAATGAATTCTGAATCTTCAATGAATCCATATTTATATTCTTTGTATACTTCTTTATTGTGATCACACTTTAGTGGTGTTTTTTACTTATATATTTTAACGGATTTGTAAATTCAATGAGACAATACAACTAAAAAATATTAATAGATTCAATTTTGGCCACCTAAGGTACATTTTTATTAAATCAAATTACTTTTTTCAATGAATACCATTCATAAACTAATATATTGTTATTTATATCCACATTTCCATTTTCATTCATATTATTCTTCAAATCAAAATTTGTGCCGATTAAATTATTTTATATGGGTCCTAGAACATTTTTTCATTATTCATTTTTCTCAATTTGGCCCAATACCACATTTATATATTGAACCCACTATATGTGCTCAAAATAATCCTCAACTATTTGTGGTTTAATCTATGATATCAAATTTGTATGGATGGTTTCCATATTTTTTATTTCTTCTTGTACTCATAGTATTATTTATAACCAATAGTATTCTTAATATCATAATGATTCTTTAATATAGGGTTAGGTACGTTTTATCTATGATTTTCACCATTATCACTGGATTAAGATGAATCACCACAAAGAGAAGAAGTTTGTAACCCAAACACTTAATCTCATCTATTCAACACCCAACCTGATCCAACTATAATGAACGAAACTATATTGATATCTATATGCCACTAAAACACACCTCTTCCTGTCTGATCACACTAGGCACCGCATTTTCCATGTCTTCCTAGAACACCATTGAAGAGATGACTATATGCACTAGACACAATACGTGCGGGAAAAGCATGTGAAGGGGAGAGTAAAACAATACTCAACAGGGAACCCAAAAACACAAAGTAAAATACCACAAAGGGAACAGCACTCAGAAGATACTATCATGTAAGCAATTTTATGTGTCAATAACACATATTAGAAAATCATATAGGAATACTCATAAAGGATTACAAGACTCAAGGTCTCATCCACTTCCAGCCATATGGTTCTGCTCATAGCATGCTCAATTCCAGAAGATTTCACACCTCAAGATATTTTATAGAGAGCACATTGGACAATTCTACCAAAAGTATCTGAGAGAACATATGGTCTATACACGTCTCAATGATATACTATGACATCCAGTCTCTCTAAAAATAGGAGTCTTGATATCAAAGATAATCCTTGGTCACAAGATTCTTCTCCAGACACTCATTCCAAGAAAACTCAATCCTCCATCTATGAAGTCATTGGAGACCCTCACAAAGAGGTACCAAAAATTTTGTTTCCTTCCCAAAGAGAAAAGTCATAGAACTAAACAAAGCACACCGTTCTGTTCAATAAATAAAAGAATTAATCTGATCTCGAAATAAGCAGAGGTGGTCATATGCCTAGGGCCCACTGGGAGACATCTTATCCCTACTAGAAACATCATACTATATAGGGGAATGGTGCCCATGTTAATATTGTTCCCAATAATTCAAAAAACCTTATCTATGTTATCATGAAGCGATGTGAGGACAGATCAGGCCCCTTGGTGCAATTCATCCTCTATCCCACTGAGTCATTGTCTAAGCTAGAGTGAGATAACTTAATTCATAATACACTTCATTCTTTATGAATGGAACATGATCATACATAGTTCCTTTATATAGATGTTTAGGTGAAAAATTTCAATCACTACTATCAAAATCTATGGTGGGATCGGGATTCTGCATCGAAAATTCATAGAGAAGACTAAGTGTACAACATCAATCCCTACGATCACCATTTATGACAGGATCAGGATCCTAAATTGTTCCATCAATGGAGAGAAAAATATAACAATACCATCCCTTTATTGTCAAACTAAAACCCCACCAAGATATCTCAAAAGGACTGCCTCGCTATGAGTGTCCCAACACCGAAAACTACTCATCGAACGGAATTACAGTTTGACTGTTAAGATAATTTTCAAGAAAAGGGGAAATTTGGGTCCAGGTCTGGTCTGAACCGGTCAGATTGACCCGAGCTGACCCAGCCTAGGGTCAGACAACATGCTCCATCGGGTCTGACCAGACCCACCGAGTCGCCCTAGCACACTAGCCCCAGCCTACCGTCTGCCCGACCTACTATAATACGGGCCAGTTCAGTCCAACCAAATCTGAAGACAACCTCATCCCCACCTCGTCAATGCAACAAAAAGTCAAACCAAATGCTCCTCCTACACAGGGTCCATGTGACTATGTACTAGCTGGGCGACTTGGTTTCCCACTGCATCGCTGGTCCTCAATGCGGTATTGATGGTCTGCAATACCGCCTTGCTAGTACCCACTACAACGGCCCACTATGGTTGCAGATCAAATCATCGCCTATGGCCGCACTACTACAACCTCCTCCACTACCTACTTCCAGGTGGTCACGCCACCTAATGCTGATGGTAGTGTCTCCTCTTATGTTATCCCCCAACATATCCAAACTAGTCCTTTTTTTGAGACATATCCACCATTGTGATCCTGGGGTCCCAACCTTCACTATTGTTGGCTTGAATCCATTCCATTATTCATCCCGGTGCAATGTCATTTTAGTGGAGATTTCTTCAACACCGCCTCGATTCCTTCTCCCCCATCATCGTTTAACCACCTTTGTACCATGTCAATCCCAGATCTCTGATATTAGATAATTTCACCAGGAATTGAGATTATAATGATCAATTGATCGTGAGTTATCAAATGAGGGGGAAAAAAAGAGTGCCTAGGAGGAATAAAGAAATGAGAGAGAAAATCATGAATCCGAAAAGAGGAACAAACCTCAATCAATGTTTTTGTTGATCGGTGTTTGTTTCCATTATAATGATTAACAAAAGTCCAAAAAAAGACAATATTAATTTCCCATGAACCCATAAATAGATAAAACCCAAAGCATAACATTGTTCGACCTGCTTTCCAATATGATTGTGGAATGGTATGTGTTCATGGTAGAATATCATGAATTGTGGGAAGAAAATAAATACACAACACCCTACCTCTAGGTTTGGATTTTGGTTTTGTTGATGAATGGATTTACACCATCATCATTCATCAATCCTTGATGCATGAACTATGATCCTTTGACGTTCGTTATAGGTCATCATTCACCAATGATAGGAAACCAAAAAATCCATTTTCTAGAAATTCCAAAGAATTCCAATGTAATTTTTAACCCGAAATTCTTGTTTCATTATGGAGAAAAGAAAATGTGTGGAACTATTTCTGCGTTGCATGGTCACCACACTATTTAATTTAAGAAATGAAATTGGTTAACTCATTGATGTGTCATAGTTTTTTTGCATTTTTAAAAAACATATAAAATAAAATAATAATCTTCTTTAAGTTTATTTTTTTCTTATTTAAAATGTCTAGAAATTAACATTCACATTCGACCTGGGTTGGTCAATGTTAGGCCCTGCCTCTATAAAAAATAGCATAACGAACTCAATGGTGGTCTAGGATTTCCAATCTATGTCATTATTCATGTGTTGTTAATATTTTTAAATAATATAATTTTATTTAATAATTTTATTTTCAATTACATCCGTTTTAGGTTTTCTCGGTGGAGACCCACACTAACAATAGTTAAGTCACTGATAGGATAAAACCGCCATCCAGAACACAATGGTGCCCTCATATTTATGATATGGGAACTTGTTTAAGAGTTATTCAGATTTTTTTATTATAATCACTCATGTGAACTATTAAAAAAATAACAATTTTTGTCTAACCATTATGACGAAACTGGGCCTTGAAATCACATGTCGCCTCAGTGACTAGTCTCCATATTTTCCCAGAAATTTTCTAAAAATAAAACTATGAAAATACATGTCATTACATTCTCCCAAACATAAGGCATTGCATCCCTGAAATCCTAACCATGGGTGACTTAAATAAATGAGGGTGTGAGCATGGACCTGAGCCCCCCACATCCAAGTTCCCTTCCAGAAAATATAATTATTACACTAAGCAATCACTAATGAAATCAACTACCCACGGAGGGTCTTCTCATACTGATACTCGATTTCCATGACTAGGATAAAATGAAATCATACCGATCAAAAACAGTCATCTATGGGATTCCATGGAGTTGAGCTATCTCTTAAACATAGAAGCATATAGATCTCTATAATGAAATCTTCTTCTGAATAGCTAATAATTGGTCGACTTGGTGAGTTGGTCAACGATCTCCCATATGGTATCGTTTCCCCAAGATATATGGGATAAATCTGTCACAATGTACACCAATATCCTTTATCAATCCCTTCTCAGACCCCCAATAAAGAAAAGGGTAATTCACTCTAGGCAATGTGGCTCGACATGTTGCCTTGAAAACCCACAAAACTAATTCAAATAAGCATTCCACTTTCATATCAATAGGTTATCCCCACTTTATCATGTTCCATAATCCTTGGTGACTTCCATGAAATTCACATTCATATCTGGATGAATCTCTCTACTCTAGGTGTCAACTACTACTACTTTGAATCCCCTGACATGAATGACTTGCTCTCCAACTTTAAGATATCCACTAAGGGAATTCCCCATGAGAAACTATGAACATAAAGTCTCACTTTAATTATCACAAATCAATTCCTCCCTGACTCAATATAGTAGTGGAGGGGTAACAACAACCAGCTGTAGGTAAGCTACATCGACTCTATCCAGGATGGAATAATATAATGAGGCCAACTTATCTATTTTATCCTTCATCAACTATGAACTAGATCTCCTTCTGAGGGAATTTGTTACCACATTTCTCGTACAAAGATTCTAAACTCTTTCTATGTCATATTCTTGGATGACCTTTTTTCAACACCTATCTATCATGTTCAGAACTATAACATCCCAGGTAAATAAAGAACATGAAAATTTTCATATTTATTAATATTTTTGAATTAAATATTAATTAAACATTAAAGGGGATTATATGTTCTATGGCGTACTCAATACGCAACAATGGGTTTCTTTGAAATCTTAAGTTGCACACTAAAAGTATAATATTATTATTTTAAATGGTAGTCAACGCATAGTTATTGTATTAGAGGGAATGAATAAAACTAACTAAAATATCATGATACATGTATGTTAAATATTTTTACATTTATCCAATAATAGTTTGAGGCTTAAAATAAGTAAATAATTCGATATTAAGCATTCAAACTCTAATATTCACTAAATGGTTGATTTACCACCTTTTATTGGATAACCCCTTTTAAATCTAGTTTTTGTCACTTTTATATATTCTATTTGACAAAATAAAATTATTTTTTAAAATTAAGACACTAAAATATAATTTGGATGAAATTTTCTTATTTTTCTAATAATGTTCATTTTTTTAAAAATAGTGAAAATTACTGTATTTTAATTAAAAACATCATTTTAATCTAATTTATTTATTTGGTTATATCATCTTATTAATTGGATTTAAAGTGCAATTAAAATATATTTTTACCATTTAATCTAATGTTGGTCATTTTATGTAATTTAATTTTGAAGATGGACATAAGCAACTGTCAATCATTTGATAATTATTATTTTCTAAAAACACGCTATTTGTTTTAACAGTAGGAATTAATTTTAAATTCATTTCTGCCCCTTCTATGTTTTGAATTTGAAAAATGGGTTCCATATTTGGAATCAGTAAGTCCAATTTTTTTAAATAGGTGAATTTTAATTTATGAAATTTTAAATATTTACATCAGTAATTATTTTAATTACCATGATTAAAGGGTAAATTTAGTAAATAAGCCTAAAATATAATATTATTATAATATTAAATTACCATAACATGTTTCCTTATCCTATTGGATGATACATATCTGACCATGGGAATATTTGGGTCGAATTTAGGACCCCATGGAGCCACATGAGAGTATTAATGACACTTTATATTAATTAATTTAAAGTAAGAGAAAAATGACATAAAGAAATATATTTTAGTAAATAAATTTTTATACGAGTATATGTAATTTACCCTTTCAATTATAAATATTCTTTGGAAAGCTAAAAATATTTCATACATCAAGGTAGTTTTTTATAATATTTGGACATCATATATATTAAATTATTTCTCACACAATAATGATGCAATATTTACCTCATTAATGATTGATTTAAATAAATAAGATTATATATATTAAAACAATATCCAATAACTATAAAATTCTTATTGGATTATTTTATTTCAACCATGAGTCATAATAAATTTTATTTTAATTAATAGTTGACATCTTGAAACCAAGGATAAGGTTATAATAAAATAATTGTTTCAAACATTCCTAAAGAGCACCTCCTCTCCCTTTTAAAAAGACCTCACTTATAACACATTTATCACAATTCTAAAGCCTTTTTCTCCTGAAAAATCTGCTCTAATAACCACAAAAGATCCATATATTTATCCTAGAAGCCTTTACATAGGTAGAAAACCCTTAAATAATCCCTTTTGGTTCAATCCAATGGGAGTTACCTGATTTAAAGGTAATGTCTGCTCTTAAGTTATTTTGTTTTATTTTACTTCTCTAACCCCATAAACTCTTTTTATTAATTTATTTGATAACAAAAATAGTATCCAAAATATACTAGGATGTTTTTATGTAAATTATTCAAACTACACATACACACACCTCTATCAATTCGGTAAAGAACATAATGTTTCTCTGGATGGAAAACTAAAGCCTCACAAAACGATGATTGTTCAATTAACTCCTACTTCCTCTCATGGTGGCCATTATGATGAAACTGTATTTATATGTGATGTATATTATGTTTATGTTTTCTTCAAGATTCTGTATTTTAAATTTATAGCATTCTATTATGGTTTCCATAATGGGTAAACGCTATAATTTCATTTTAGGAAGTGCGGACTTCCACCCCTTCAAAGTGATATGACTCATTAGTGCCTTATATGGGATGAATAAAGGATAGAGTTAATGATATTATGTATGATATTATACTATTATTATAATATACCTATGTATCTTTATATTTTCATTCCATTAATTATTAAATAGAAATGAAAGTAGAGTTCATGCGTACATACAACTTACACTCTCCATGAATGGTGCATTTCATTTATTATCTCCAAATGTTATGTACTAATATTAATACATTTATATACTGGATATATATAATATATATGATATCTACATCATCAATAACATTCTGGAGATAATGGAGTATTGACCACAAGGAAAAATTGTAATAATAACAAGTTCATTTTTAACTCAAATTTTGAACATCGACATAATGTCCGATATGAACTCAAATAATTAACTATCTATTATTTCAAGGTAATAAGTGATATAAAAGTAATAATAACCATTAAAAATGTTATGAAGAAATTATAAATTAACTTGTATTTATTATTCAGGAAGAATAAGGAACACATTAGTCAAATTAGACACAAGGTAAGTGATTTATTATCTCACTTTTAATTATTTGAGATTTCCATTTTTCACCAATTATTTATTGCAAGTGGTGTATTATGTACTGAAATTTGGTATATATTATCCTGATTATATTTATATTCAAGGATTTTTGTGATTCTTTTTGTGGTTATTAACTTTTTCTCATATGACTTGATCTGTTACAATGTGGTATGGTTTTTCATCTCAGTTTTTATTCGTGTCAGATTCATGCTATATTAGACATCATATCCTTTCGTGTGGTGGATATACTACCCATCATTGTATTCTTTGTGTAATATACATTTATTTATGGGTATTTACATATTCATTTTGTGATATTTCTTTCATGTTATGTACGTTTTTTATGTTACCAAATCGGTAAGGGAACCTTTCACCATCCTCTTTTTAAAAGACTTTTTTTGTTATGACTTTTAATTTACATCTTATTATCTTGGGATATGTTCTTCTATATCCTTATTGATGCAATTTCATTCCATGTGATGAGATATCCATTTCTCTCTCATCAACTTATTTTGGGAATTTTAGAGTGACGACGTTAGTCTATCGAATTTCTGTAAGAAAACTTCTTAACCCAATTTCAATTTTTGGGTTAAACATCTACTACTTGATTATGTCAGGCTTTGAATATGTGTGAATAAAATATGATTGTTCTACACTTAATATCCACTTATGTTGGGTTTATTTATATTTGTCACACATAATTATGTAATTTATTTATCCTTAATCTAAGGATACCGTTTTTATAAGTGATTGCATCTCAATTTACATTTCCATTGAGACTTCATTGTTGATATGCACCAATTCACTCTTATATGGTGTATATACTATCCATTGGCATATTATATCATGAATACATGAATTATAATGATAATATTATGTTAGGATTAAATTTTATTTCTCAATTATTTATATTCTAAGGTCTAAACCTTTACTTGATTTCATTTCTAATTGGTTCTCTCAGTGCTCTAAGGGATTTTCTCAGCGTGATGGACATGGATTGAGTTGATTGAGAAGAAATCAACATTAGAAACTCTTCAGGCAGTGGATTGTTGGAATCCCCATATACAATTTAGTCTTTGGAAATCAAATAAGTGTTTATAGCAGTGGGAGAGAAGTTTTTCAAGTGAATAAAGAAGCAACATCGAGCAGCACTTCGGATGATCAGTTACAAACAGACTTGATTTGAGATTCCAGTTTCACCCCTTCTGGATGGAATGGCAGAGTCCCATCTGGAAAGTGCATCATGTGAATTTAATGGATATTTCTTGGTATATATATGTTTGTAATTCTCAAATTTCTGTCTGGTGTAAATTAATTTCACCTCGTGTTTGTAATGCTATTTTTGTTTTTAATAAATTTCCTTGGGGCATGAATTGGGTGACCAATTCATATCACCACTTTTTTCAAAAAAAAAAATCTAGGGTCTCTCATTTTGTTAAAAACTCTTTAACTAAAATATCATTTTAAATTTTTTAATGGTTTATGCTTCTAAATCATTCACATTAATTTCCATGCATTAAAAATGGTTTTAAGGATTTATTAATATGTACATGAATGTTTTGAAATTTAAATTTCTTTCAAAAAATTCAATGTGGTATAGGGATCTTTGATTCAAAAATATATTTATTTAATATTTTAAATGGTTTTGAAAATGGTTTGATAAAAGCTTTGATTTTTTCAATATTATAAAATTATATATAGTGATTGCACTATGGAAATGTAATCGTTCCATTATGTTTGATTTATGGGTTATGAATATGTTATGGCTATTAGACATTGTTTACGTATAATGGTGGTTCCGTGATAAACCTTGGGCGGGCGAGCCAGAGATAGTCCTCCAATTCATTGGGTAACATGCTAGAGGTAAACCTTAATGTTTCTCCTATGATATTTAGGGAATATACTATGATGGGAACTCCAAATGTGACTCCCTCTATAGTTGTGATAACTACAATGTAAATATGTTATTTATGTCGTAAGTTACCTTTATGAATTAGGATTTCTATGTGTTGTTCATAAATCTTATGATTTTATGGGGTATGTGAAGATTGAAAAGTATGGTTTCATTGTTTTGTATTTATTGAGGGGCTAATGCTTTCATTCCTTATTTTATATCCCTTACTGAGATTTTTATGCTAATCCCATGTTTTTTAAATGTTTTCCATAGGACATAAAGTTGAATAAGGGTCAAGGATGAGATCAAGGAAAATTCATGCTATCTAAATCATGGAACTATATATGACTCTTTTTTGAGAGTTTTTATTTTATTAAAAAATGGATACTGATTAGATTTGTCTACATTGAATGTCAATTTTGTTATGTAAACGATATGACCTAATTATCTAAAACACAAAACCTGAAAATATCCACAATGTGAATTATCCATTTCATTCAAGATGTTGTAACGATTAATTTCATGTCCTTATAGATTTTATAGAGTTCAGTTTAGATAACTTTTGAGGTATGGGTGTTTTTATGCTTATGTGGCATTAAAATGACGGTTAGAATTTTAGAAAGATTAAAAGTTATTTTAGATAAAGTGAATGAGTTTAAGATAACATGAATAAGTATATATTTTTATATACCCTCCTCATAAGATATTATATGATGATTTTTCTGATATACCCAAACTTACCTTTTTTGTTTTAGTAAATGGCTGGATTTAGAAGGCACCAAAGTAACAGTGGCGGTGAAGAAAATTGTGATGGTTTTATGAATGAGCAATTGAATGAAATGGGATATGCAATGAAAACTCTTGTGGTTATTCTCAACCAACTATATATAGTGTGATTTACCAGCTGAACCTTGGTGATTTTTATAAGGCATCTTTTATGCGAGAAAAAAATCCCCATGGATGTTCAGATAATAATCATAAATGTATGTATATTAAAAAACCTTTGTGTTATGGATGCGGAAAGAAACACATAGGAAAATGTTTCAAAGGGACGGGAAGATTCTATAGATTTGGAAGTGAAGGTCATAAAACAAGAACCTAGCATGGAAAAAGGAATCATCAAGTTGACTCTAGGAAAGGTAAAGAAGTTCATTATGAGGGATCAATTCAATGTTTTAATTGTGGTTTGTATGGTCATTTTGAAAATATTCTTCCTGCGAAGATGTTTCGGGAATGGGAAAACCAAGATCTTACAAAAATATGTTTACGAATATCAAATGTCATTCCATTTGAGGATTTAGAAAATTACAATGACCAATGAAAGGTATGGATTATTTATTAACATATGTTTTGACATTATTGAATCTTATAATATGATTCATTATTTTGTATATAAGAAATAAGTATTTCATAATAAGTTGGTAAAGAATGGTTAATGGATCCTGAATAATGTTAAATGAGTAAGAAGTTAAAATATAAGGGATTCAATAATTTTGGTATATTTTATGATGGTGAAATGCTTAAATGTATTAAGGCTCTTTTGATTATGAGATTACATTGGAAGAATTTTTAAAGTATGTGTAACCCTGAATTTTGATATAGTAAAATATTATTCAAGGAATAATTATCTTTTCCTCTGATGAGTAATGCTGAATTTTTATTTTGGGAGAATCTATTTTTTTATTATGGAAATAATGTGATTTGGGTTTTTATGGAAATTATTAACCTATCATAGAGAATATGTTATTTGGATAATTACACTTTAGTATGAGACATTAAGAGTAGTCAATTTTATTTGGAGATAATTGTTACGATTTATAGTGGTAGATTATGTGATTAAATACTTCTGATTTTTGGGTTTCAATCTTATTTTGGATTATTTTGAATAATTTAAAGGATAATTTTATATTTAATGGTCTTTCATGAACTTTGGGTACTTTTAGTTGAATTTTGGAGATTAAGAGTAGTACTTTTTTTATAAAATATTATCCTTTTGGGGATTATCTGATCACGTACTAACCAATTTTAGTTTTAGTTGATTTCTAAAGATAATGGACATATAGAGTTACTCTTTTGTGAATTATGTGATTATCATTAATATTATTCTATGCATTGGATATGACCAAGTCTTTTTGAATGATCATTTTTGGAGAAAAGAATAGTTTTTAGTGGAAACTTATTAATGGATGAAACACTACTTGAAGGTAAAAATATTTCATTATGTTATTATTCTATGTAGTAAATAAAATCTACAAAATTATGAAAAGGAACGTAAAAAAGTCGTTATTGGATTAAATTTCCTACTGGGCAATCAAAGTCCGTTTAACACATTATAAGTTTGTGAATTTTTAGTGGTTAAATTTCTCCTAATAATTTTTTCTATCACTCTCTATCAGAACATGACCATTTGTTCTCTCTTCTATATCCATGTTTTCCTATATGGAATCCGTGTATGGCTGATCTCGAGTGACCATTTTACTTCTATTTCATTCTTTTAAAGTAATATTTTGACTGACTCTTTTACCGATGTAGTACTTTTAATGATGTTTCTAAGCCTAGTTTAAAAATTGCGAGGATGCAATTCCCAAAATGGGGGGAAGGATATAACATCCCAAGTAAATAAAGAACATGTAATTTTTCATATTTATTAATATTTTTGAATTAAAAATTAATTCTACTTTATAGGGGATGCTATGTTTGATGTTGTACCTGACACACAACAATGGGTATCTTTGAAATCTTAGGATTCAAACTAATAATAATATACTATTATTTAAAATGGTAGTTAAATCCTAGTTGTTTTATTTAAAGGAATGAATAATAATAACTAAAATATGATGATATATGTTTGTTGAATATTTTTACATTAATCCAATTGAAGTTAGATGCTGAAAATAAGTAAAGAATTCGATTTTAATCAAAAATGCTCTAATATTCACTAAAAGGTCGATTTACTGCCTTTTTAATGGGGAAACCTCTTTAAAATAATTTTTCTCACTATTATATGTTCTATTTGACAAAATAAAATTTATCTATTGAATCGGGACACCAAAATTTACTTTGTATGTAATTTTGGTATTTTTCTGATAATGATCATTTTTTGTGTATAGTGAAAAATATTGTATTTTAATTCAACACTGTGTTTTAATCTAATTTATTTATATGGTAATATTATCTTTTTAATTGGTTTTAAAGTGCACTTATAATATATTATTCCATTTAATATAATGTCGGTCATTGGATGTAATTTAATTTTGAAATGGGATATTAACATGTGTCAATCTTATGATAGTTATTATTTCTTAAAAACACGAAATTGTTTTACAGCTGGAATTAATTTTAAATGAATTTCTTCCACTTCTGTGTTTTGAATTGGGAAAAATGGATTACATATTTGAAATTATTAGGTCCCAATTTTGTAAATAGTTATGATTTATTTTTATAAATTTTATATATTACTTCAGAAAATATTTTATTTACCATGATTAAAGGGTAAATATTATAAATATGGGTAAAATGTAATATTATAATAATATTAAATTACCCTAACATGTGTCATAACCATATTGCATGATACATATCAGACCATGGGCATCATTAGGTCGTATTAGGTATCCCATGGATCCACATGGGAGTAATAATGACAGTTTATATTATTTAATTTAAATTAAAGACAAAAATGCAATAAACAAATATCTTTTAGTAAATAAATTATTACATGGGGATATATAAGTTATCTTTTAGACTATAAATATTATTTGTAAATCTAAAAATATTTCCTACATCATGGTATTTTTTTATAATTTTTGGATATTAAATAAATTAAATTATTTAAGACACAATAATGATGTAATATTTACGTCATTAATAAATGATTTAAATAAATAAAATTACAAATATTAAAACATTATCCAAAACATGTCAAATTCTTATTGGATTATTTTATTTCTACCATTAATTTCCTTAAATTTGATTTTAAGTAAAATTTATCCTTTTGAAACCGAAGATTAGGTTATAATAAAATAATAGTTTCAATCTTCCCTAAAGATCCCTTCCTCTCCCTTATAAAAATCCCCAAATTTTAAACCATTTCTCACACATCCCCTTAATTTGTCTCATGAATCCTCTGCTTAAATATTCTCCCAAGATCCCTCTCTTTATCCTAGAATCATTACCTTTGGTAGAAAACACTTCAAGAAACACTTTTGGTTCAAACCAAATGGAGTTAACTGATTTAAAGGTATCATCTTCTCTTAAGTTCATTAGTTTTATTTTACTTATCCAACACCATAAACTCTTATTATTAATTTATTTTATAATAATAAAAATTTCCTCAATATCCCAGGATGTTGTTATGGGAAGAATATGAACTACACTTACAAACACCTCCATCTAATGGGTAATGATCATAATGTTTATGTGGATGGTAAACTAACGCCTCACGAAACGATGATTATTAAATTAACTCCAACCGCCTCTCTTGGTCGATATTATGATGGAATTGTATTTATATATGATATATATTATGTTTATTGTTTCATTATGATTATTTATTTTTTATTTATATCATACCATTATGGTTTCCATAATAGGTAAATGTGATAATTTCATTTTAGGAAGTGCAGACTACTTCCCCATCAAAGTTATATGACTTGTTAATGACTTATGTGGGATGTATAAAAGATGGAGTTAAAGAAATTATATATTATATTATACTTTAATTATAATATACCTATGTTTAATTAAGTTTTCATTCAATTAAATATTAAAGATAAATGAAAGTAGCGCTCATACGTACGTACGGATTACCGTCTCCATGAACTGTGCATTTAATTTTTTATCTAAAAATTTTATATAATAATATATATACATATATATACTGGATATATATGATATCTAAATCATTATTATCATTCTGTATATAATGGATAATTGACCACATGGACAAATTGTAATTATAAAAAGTTCATTTTTAACTCCAATTCTGCACATCGACAAAATGTCTGATATAAACACAAATAAATAACTAACTGTCATTGCAAGGTAATAAGTGATATAAAAGTAATAATAAACATTAAAATGGTTATTATGCATGAATAAAATATCTTAAGTTTCTTATTCAGGAAGAACAACGAATAGACAAGTCATGTTAGACACGAGCTAAGGGATTTCTAATCTCACTTTTAATTCAGTGAGATTTCCATTGTTCACCACTTATTTATTGAATGTGGTGTACTGTGTAATTCCATTTGGTATATATTATCATGATTATATTTATATTTATGGTATTATATGATTCATTTGTTGGTTTTTAACTTTTTCTCATATGACATGACTGATTACAATGTGGTAAGGTTTTTTAAGTCACTTTTTATTCCTGTGAGATTCAATCTATATTAACCACTATTTACTTTTGTGTGTCGGATATACATCCCATGATTGTATTCTTTGTGTAATATACATTAATTTATGGATATTTACATATTCATTTTGTGATCTTTTTTTCATGGGTTGTATGTTTCGTAAGTTAACAGATCGGTAAGGGAACCTTACACTATCCTCTTTTTAAAAGACTTATTTTGTTATGTCTTTTAATATACATATTATTATGTTGGGATATGTTTTTATACATACTTATTGATGAAAATTATATTTCCATGTGAAGATATATACGTTTTCTCTCATCAACTTATTTTATGCATATTAAATTGACATCGTTATGCTTTCGAATTTCTGTAAGAAAACTTGTTAACCCAATTTCAATTTTTGGCTTAAACATCTACTTCTTGATTATGTCGTTCTATGAAAATATGTGAAAAACCTCTGATTTTTTTGCACTTCATATCCACTTATATTGGGTGTATTTAAATTTTTCACACATAATTATGTAATTGATTTATCCTTAATCTCAGGATAGCGTTTTTATAAGGGATTTCATCTCAATTTACATTTTCATTGAAACATCATTGTTGATATGAACCAATTCACTCTTATATGTTGTATATACAGTCCTTTGGAATATTATATCATGAATACCTTTATTATCATGATATTATTATGTTTTGATTAAATGTTATTCCTCAATTATTTGTATTCTAGGGTCTCTCATTTTGTTAAATACTCTTTAACTAAAATATCATTTTAAATGTTTTAATTGATTATTCTTCTAAATATTTAACATTAATGTCCATGTTTTAAAAATGTATTTAAGGATTTCTTCATATGGACATGAATGTTTTTAAGTTTAAATTTATTTCAAAATCATAAAAGTGGTATGAGACAATTTTATTCAAAAATCACTTTATTTAATATTTTAAATGTTTTTGAAAATGGTTTTATAAAAGATTTGATTTGTTCAATATTTTGAAATGATATATTGTGATTGCAATGTGGAAAGGTTATCCTTCCATTATGTTTGTTTTATGGGTTATGAATATGTTATGGATATTGGAAATTATTTAAATATACGGGCGGTTCCGTGATAAACCTAAGGTGGGTGAGCCCAATATAGCTCTCTAATGCATTGGGTAACACGATAGTGGTAAACGTTAATGTTTCTCCTAAGAGATGTAGGGAATATACTGAGATGGGTATTCCAAATGTTACTCCCTCTGTAGCTATGATAGCTATAATGTAAGTATGTTATTTATTCAATAAGTTGCCTTTATGATTTATGATTTCTATGTGTTGTTCATTAATATTATGATTTCCTGAGGTATGTTATGATTGAAAACTATGGTTTCATTGTTTTGTATTTATTGATGGGATAATGTTTTCATTCCTTATTTTATATCCCTTACTGAGGTTTTTATTCTCATCCCAAGTTTTTGAAATGTTTTCCATGTGACTTAAAGATTAATGAGGGTTAAGGATGGGACCAAGGAAAAGTCAAGTTGTATAAAACATGGAACTAGACATGTATCTTTTTTTCAAAAGTTTTTATTTTATGAATAAATGGATACTGAGTAGAATTGTCTAAATTTAATATTCATGTTGTTATGTAAATATTATGACCTAATTCTCTAAAACTCTAAACCTGATAAGATCCTCAATGTGAACTATAAATTTAATTCAAGATTATGTAATGTTTAAGGTCGGGTCTTTATATGAACACTCTAAGAGAATATATCCTTGAGACTCTAGTAGTCTGAGTAAATGATAAATTTTCAGCCCATAAAGTAGTGTTGCAACATATTTAATTTAAAGACTACCATTTCCAACTCATGATTGTTGGTCGTGTAGTTATGATCATGTGGTATCAAATTATGCAATCCATTGGCAGTCACTCCTTCCCTCTGAATCATTATACAACCATGTGTTGTCAATGATGCATCATAGAACACTAAATTCTTGACACCATCCTCTGGAAAAATTAAGATCAGGGTGCTCTTCAAACTATATCGTAACTATTAAAAATCGTGAGAGAAAATTTATATACATGGGAAATAATAACCCTTTCAACATATCAAAGTGTTCATTGAATGTTGGGTATTGGATTATCATTCTCCACAATCACTAGGCTAATGCTCCAGTAATTCACACATAACCTCGAATATTGGGTCTTACTAGGATATTTATCTTCATGTCATCCACTTGCACCCACAGCTCACGATGCACTTGGAATTCCATAGAATATAATAATTCACATATCAGTTCCATCTCAAGGTGTAGAAAAATGCTGAAGTCTATATCTCTACTGGGAGGTAATCCTGGAATCATCTCCAAGAAATATTTCCTCATACTCATCCACACCTACTGGGAAATGAAAATTCATAACATCCACTACCCCAATGGTATAGATATCTGACGCAAGAGTGATCGGATGGACCCTCCTATGCATGAATCTATCCCATTCTGCCTATGTTTCAATTTTCACCCACAAAGGAAAACTACAATTCATCTATAGGGAAAAACACTCCATTTTTACAATGCAATCAATATGATTATAAAATGTGCATAATGAGACCATACCTTGGATGACGTCGTAAGACCCCAAAAATTTTACCAAGATAATCCAATAAAAACTCTCACCTCAATGGTCAGATCACATTGTCGGCACTAGTGTGATTATCAACTCTCATTCCATAGGTATCTCCAGACATAAGGGTCCATTCAATGGTTTAACCAGAAACAATAGGTATCAAACAATATTCACGATAAGGAAGAACGAGTAGAACCAGTTTCTATTAAGATAATAGCAATGAGTAGACACAGATAGTAACTCAAATCATTCATGGAGACCTTTTATTATATGCTTTGAACACATGTAGTTGTCCCTTCCCTTATCCCCCATCTCACTGATCCTAGTGTTTACCACATGTGAGTGATGGTGGTAACATGTTGAAATGTGTACTCCTCTTTTTTCTATCCCAACTCCACTACCACATCTTCCTCCATTGAAATTAATCTGTTCCAATCACTTTCTCTACCTCAGTTTCATATCCAATGTTTTCCTTTAAGTAGAATGATGGGCTTGGAAAACTCTAGCGATTTGTACCCTATTGTCACTTGAAGAGAATTTCCTCTTTCTAGGAAACCTGGACCCACCCTATGAGCTCGGATCTGTAGATCCCCTATAATAATACCTCTTCTTTGAATATACCACACATACATGTCTTTAATATTGATGTTGACTTCTTTCTCCTGATCTCTCTACACTTTATTTCCCATTACTAACATCCACTGTTTTTATTCGCTCAGCTAATAGAATTTCCACCACAAAGATTCTCTCTAAAACCATAGCATCTATAGGATTCCACAAAAGAATATAATAGGCTTGGATGTCTCTAAGAACACATTTATCAAAGGTTTGATCCCACAACCATTGTTCATGTATCATTTCCATAAAGTATTTGGGATGCCTAGTAGTCCATGATGAATACTCAAAAACTAACAAGTCATCCTTCCAAAACTATAGATTCTCTTGGGAACAAATAGTCCTTAGCATTTATGGTGAGATACACTCAATTGAGAATGTTTCTCAAATTCTATCCATAAAAGGGAAAGCTCATAATACGATTAGGTAATCTAAACTCCTCCATCTCAATGCTTATCCACAAGGAAGGATCATTGCTAGGACCACCATCTGATCTTATGGTGTCCTAACTAGATGGAAAACATGGTCACCAACCCATGAAAGGCTTTACCCACCTATGAGTTGGGCACTCCATAAATCCTATGGTGTCTTTGCCACTGAAAATTGTGATGTTCACCTAGCAAGAACATTTCATCCGCTGGTACTATGAGTACCATGTTCTGCTCTATAGGTGGTGTTATAGTTGGTACCCCACCTGGTTGTGCAATCATTGGTACAAATACCTATACCCATATATCATCACCCTACAGATCATCCTTTAGATCACCTGGTTAAATCCTGGATAGCTATCTATGAGGATTCATCCTGAAACAAACTAATAAAAACCATGAAAAATTGAGTATATTTAGTAAGATGAGTCAATAAGGACATATAAAACACAAACCATTCATATATGATGCATTTTCCATCGTTTTCCTATATAAATAGTGTTTCAAATACAGAATTGACAAACATAATTCAGGGGAACACTGAATGGATTCAACAACCACCACACCAACTACAAATTCCCTAACCTAATATCCAATCTCATAACACTTATCATGGTTTCCCCAATCCAAACTCATATAATATATGTTCTTATGGTTGATCTGACATCCTATGATACCACTCTATAATGACCCATCTCCCCGGGCTAGTATAATGAATTCCACACACTCGTCTCCCATAGGCCATGGGTTGGTGACGAGAAACAATTAAGAATATCCCACAAATAGGATTCATTTTACTAAGAACCAGTAAACATGCAAACAACTCCAAGAAAAATTAAATTGTAAAGTAATAACACAATGTAATGAAAAGTCATACATACCACCACAACCCAACAACAAAGTATGACATATGTAATGAAATAATTTAAAACAATCTAGAATAAAATCCCACCAGAAATACGGGGTCTGTAACCCAAGTATTGATGCTTGTCCATTGAAAATGTCACCTGATCTAGCTGCATGGTATGAAAATGGAATATTGCCTATAATCCACTAAAATGAACCTCGGTCTGTCTCCTAAATATAGGCCCACATTCTCATGTACTTCGTAGAACACTTTCAATGATTAGAATGTCTTCACAAGACATTAAACAAGCAGGAAAATGTTGTGTAGGTGTGAATAAAATAATACTCAGTAAGGCTCCCAAAAAAACTAAGTTAATGACCTCAAAAAGAAAACCACTAACATGATACAATTATCTAAACACATGTATATGTCAATAAAAAATATAAAAAGAACATACATGTATAATCAAAATGGATTCTAAGACTCAATTTCTCATCCACACCCATCCATATGGTTCATCTTGTAGTACGCAAGATTTTGGTGATCTCACACCATGAGCTATCAGATAAAAAGTTCATATTAAAATTCTAACAGAATAATTTGAGTGAACATTTGGTCTTGATACGTCACAAAGTTTCCTTGAGACATCCAGCATCACCAAGACAATGAGTCTCGATATCACCTTGAATCCTTCATAAAAGGAATCTTCTCAAGTAAATCCAATTCATGGAGAACTCACTCCTCAATATATACAGAAATTAGAGACCCTTGCAAGGATTTCTCGCTAATTTGGGCCCTTCCCAAAGAGATCACAGTGAGAAATACAAAATGCACATAAGTCAGGTTAGGTCACAAAGGAATGAATCTGATCCCGATACATAGATAGGGGTCATGCCCCCTAGGCTCAGTAATTGAAATCCTATCCCAATTGGAAACATCATCCTAGACAGGGGATAGGTGAGTTTTTAAATATTTCTCACACCTATTTCACGAACCCTATCTAATGCACCATGAAGAGAATTGAGGACCAACAGGGACACTCGGTGTTATACATGATCCAGCCTGTTGCCTCATTGTCAAAGCTAGGCTGAGACATGTCACATATTAATACATGTCATTCTCTATGATAGGAATGGGATCCTACACCATTCCATCATAGATAGGAATAAGGGTACAATATCAATCTCTTTTGTCACCCTCTATGATAGGATTGGGACCCACCATCGATCCCTCATAGAAAATTCATGGAGAAAACTACCATACAATTATGGTCCAACTAAAAACCCGCCAAACCATATAAAAAGTACTATCTCTTTGAGAGGGTCCTAATGCTTCAAATGTCTATTCAAACAGACATACAATTTTAATTTTATGAAACTTTTAGCTAAAAGGTGAGTGTGGGGTATGGGCTCAGTCCGACCCGATCTGACCGACCTGACCCAACCTGGTCTGGGGTCTACCGACGTTCCCCACCGAGCCCACCCAACCCACTGGCTTTGACCTAACCTTCAAGGTCTTACTCGACCCTACCTAGTCGAGCCTGACCCGTTCTGCTATCCCGGCCCACCATCGGCCTAACCAGCTCTATTTTCGACCGGTGCGGGCTAATCAAATGTGACATTTTCCGCATCCCAACCTCATGAACATGGATTATTAAAGAGATGACTGCTACTCCCACACGTGGTCCTCACTACTACGGCCCACCCCGGCCATGGATTCCATCGCTGCCCATGGCCACACTGCCACGAATCCAACATTGTGTCATTGTGGGCTCCTCTGCCGCTTGTTGTCATGTTACCTCCCCACCATTCACCCCTAACAACACAAGAAATTCCCCTTCTATGAGACCCGATCATTTTCATGCTACTTTTTTTTGAGATGGAGCCAATGTTAAAATCCTGGTGCAGAAACCTTCACTAATGTGGGCTCGAATCAGGGACACAATCCATCCCAAGTAAAAGTCGTTCGAGCAATGATATCATCCACACCACCATGATCCATTCACCACCATTATAATCAAACCTCTGACATTCTGTTTCCATTCCAGATCCACAATATCAGACCATTGAGACAAGAATCTAGATTACAATGACTGATTGATCATGAATTGTTGAGTCATGGGCCAAATGGAGAATTCCCATGATGAATAATAAACGGAGGGACAAAATCCTGAATCAATAAAAGGGAACATTCCTCGATCCATGTTTTTATATATCATGATTCTTTTCCATTTTAACAGTTAAGGAAAATCCACAAAAAAAATTTGTATATTATTCTCCAATGACCCTGCAAATATTTAAAACCCATCATGCAACAATTAACGACATGCAGTCCTATCTGTTTGTGGAGCGGTCTGCCTTTATCGTAGAATATCAAGACCAAGGGGGGGATCAAAAAACAACTCCATACCGTGAGGTTTGGATCTATCATTGGTGAGTAACCGAGCTATGCTGTCATTGTTCGTCGACCCTCGATCCTCGATCCATGATCTGTGATATTCTAATGGTCATTGTCATTTGTCTTTCGCCAATGAGAGGGAACCACTGACACCTTTCTCCAAAATTTCAAGGGAACTCTAGGGTTATTTGATAAACCTAAATTACTATTTAATTAGGGGGAATAGAAAATGGGGTGGCCCATTGTAGACTTATAGTGTCACCACACTATTTTATTTAAGAAACAAAATAGATTGGATCATCACTGCATCACAATGTTGAAGAAAAACATTTAAAAGAAACAAAATAAACTTCTTTATGTTTATTTTTATCTTGATTAAAAAATCAAAAAATTAGCATTTATATTCAACCCGTGATGGTCAATGTTAGGCCCCACCTAAGTAAAATGCTACAATAAAAACTCCACCATGATATCAGATTTCCAATCTGAGTCACCATTCCTAAGTTAATAATATTTTATTAAAAAAATAATATTATTTAATTATTTTATTTACGATTACATCGTTTTCGGGTTTTCTCACTAGAGTTATGAACAAACTATAGTTTAGTCGCACCTATGGTAATCTCGCCACCCTAAACGCAATTATTCCCTTAGATCTCTGATTTAGGAACCCATTTATGCGTTATTCAACCTTCTTATGAAAAATATCATGCATTCTATTAAAAAGATAAAAAAATTACTGAACCATTCCAGTCACCCCAAGACTCGGAATAACATGATGTATCCCCAAATGGTCTTGTTATATTCTTGGAAATTTTCTAAAAATACATCCAAGATAAATGAATTCATTTAATGAGGAGTGTATGGAGCAATGAACTCATATATGATACCATTTTTTCCAAGATATTAAGTGAAATGTTTTTTGGCATACTCAATTCTATTATCTGATCTTAGTCTATTCAATGATAATCTTATTTTATTATCTCTTAGTATTCTAAAACCCTTGATCTTTTCCATGTATTGGGGATTCTCTAACATGAAAATGATGCAAATAATCTTCAATAAATTATATATTTAAGTAATAATATATGTTCTCCAATTTTTTAGAATTTTATTATAAGTTCAAAAACATTTCAGTGGTTTAACTCAAGGGGTATTTAAGTTTGAATATGAGTTCATTTGTGAGTTTTTCTCACCATTTTACACTTTTTAAAAAAGTTAACAATATTGTAAACATATTTTTTTTGTATAGTGATTTTCTATATGGATTATTCTGTGATTATATTCTTAATGTTAAATTTTCACAGATGACAATCTCTTCCATGGAATAAAATATTTTTTTTTTCATAAATATATGTTTTCCCTATCAACTCCATAATTAAATAATTTACATGGGGTTATCAAAAACATAGTTATAATTGACCCATATTTTAGTATCTTGATTTAAAAACATTTTCTTAAACATAACTATGTTTACATCATTAGAGAGCTGTGACATTCTCCACATATTTTACATTAGACCATCACGAAAAATGAAATTGTTTGGAATAATTTTATCGTTCACAATATTTTAAATTTAATTCCTATTAACTATTAGAGAGGTTTCTTTCTAAAATATCATTGCTCTATACTCATACTTATTAAAAATATTTATATTGATCAGATCTACATTCATTTGTAAAGAACAACCACTATACATGATCCTAGGAATTTTAGAGATTCATTTCTTAAATTCCACTCCCACATCATTTTAATGGTTTTTTATTTGATTTTGATTTTTTTTATTAAAATGAATGATGTAACTTCAACTGATCTAGTATAAAATTAACTAATACATCTGATGTATTTTTTTCCAGATTAAATGATCCACACAATTCACTTAATATTTAAAGATTAATTTTCCCTTAAACATTCATTTCATTATTTTCATGATTATATTTAGTGATTATTTATTTGTCTCCCCCTTGAAGGATTATGATAACATAATCCTACTATATTAATTTTATTCTAGAAGTTGTAATCTTTATGGAAAAAATATATGACAACATGATAAATAACCTTGATGTTGTCTTCATTGAATGAATAGTTTTTTGCATGAAGTCCAAAACCTGCCTGGGTACCCTATTATCCCAATAACTAAGTGGGTATTATCATGTGCCAAACGGAATTCATGATCCCCATGTGTTGGCATATATCACCTTCCATCATATAATAATGGAAAGTGGAAAATATTTTTGCACGAACATTTGAGAAGAAATAATAGAAATCTATTGTGTACACAAAAGAAACCCCACCTAGAGAATTGTACTAGAAGTAAAACATATATATCAACACAAACTAATACCACAATGTACCTAAAATTTGGAAAAATACCAAATTCCCAACATAAAAAACCCAAAAAGAACATTGATCAACAGCTAGAACCACCTCAATGTGGTTCTTTTCCCCTACTCAATCCACGAAGGTGATAACATATAAACACCTAATGGAACATATAGGGTGTATGATAAAAGACCAATAGGTAATCACCATGGATTCCATAGATAAGATGCCAAAATTTAATTAACCATAGAGAGATATCAATTTAAAATAAAATAGGTTTGGCATTTCAAAATCATAATTTAAATGATTCATGATTTATATTTCAAATGATGTAAATAATTTTTTTAAAAACATCACATTTAAATTAATGGAATATTAATAAAAGAATATATTAAATAAAAAATTTCTATAAAACAATTTTTATAAAATCATATAGAATGTAAAATAGTTTATATACATTGGAATAGACATATATCACAAATATAAATATGTAGGAAACATAGACCTCATTCAAAAGGTATCGTATTCACACGTTATGGTTTCTACACACAGTCATGTGATAATAACCGCAATGTGTAAAGTTGTACCTTGCCACTAGAAAGGGAGGAATTTTTAGCATCCCATTGGGGAATTTTATCTACTAAATAATGTTTGTGATAGATTTATAAGAACAATTATTCATTGTTAGTTAGTTCTCATCCTAACATGTTTGTCCCTAATAATTCAGTAACTACCTTGGATTTTTGGTGCTCTAGTGAAAAACAATGATGTGAACTTTATTTCAAAAACTATTTAATATAAAATTTATCCCATTTTCCCTTTCTCAACAATGAAAATATCCATTTTAAAACCAAAACAGGATTTAAGAAAAAATCATACGCTTTCCACAATAAAACAAATGAGTTTTAATAAAAAAAACTAATCCATCATCAAAATATAATAATTTGAAATCAATTCACAATTCAATTTCACAAGATGCATTAGAATTTTCAATTAAAAAATATAAATTGTTATAAAATTCCATGAATTTCACAATGAACTAAAAATTAAATGTAATTTGGGATTTTCATAGTATTTATCGAATAAAATTTCACAATTAAATTCAAAATTTAAATTTTAGAAATTTCCTTTATTTTCTGAATTTATATTTCAATAATTTCCATAAAAACCATACAATTAAATAGAATTGGGGACTTACCAATTTCATTCCAAACCCAATTTCAAATATCCCCAATTCAATGGGATGTGATTTTTAATAAATCAATTGAATGAAATTTAATTTATAATATCAATTTAAATTAAATCAATGAATTTAGTGTTAATAAAAATTTCCATTCACAATTGAACTTCCTGTATATTAAGGAAACACAATGCCCACCATAGAGGTAACCATCACGAATGTAGGTGAAAAGGATATAAAAACCATTCGTAGTGTGACACCCTCATTCCGGAAGCCTCCTAGAGGTGCCCCATACCCGGTTGGTCACATGGCCTCAAGCCCATTTCCAAAAACGCCAGAGGATACTAACTAACAGTGAGGGCATTGGGTGTGATGGTGGGGAAACTATGCATTCATTGGCAGAGTACACAATGGAAATAAACAATACATAACATAGCAGAATAAGTAACATTCCAATAATAGAAAACAACAGTGACTGATAGAGAAAAAACTGGAACAAAAATATATGTAAATGATGCATGGTACATATATGTCTAGGAAATCAGCCAAAAAAGTCATGATGTTGAATATAGTACTACACCAAAGTACAAAAGAAAAATAAATAAGCAACTCCTTAGCATCGCAAGCCTCGGCTTGGTCCCATTCTCCGTAGCTCGTTTGCAATCAAGTACCTGAAGTTGAAGGGCGGTTGCTCTTGTCTATACCAACAGTTATATAATCTGTTTGGGACCATAAGCAAGGCCCAAGTTGGGTGTGAGACTAAATCCCAATAGGAAACCACCCGTCGATCTATGCCAAATAGTCAGTGAGTATATGGCAGGTAAAAGTATACTAAACAGTAAATAGTAAACAGTGAAGTACATAGTAGTAAACAATCCACAGATCAAACTAAAAACAGTGAAGCAAACAACTAACCACAAATAGGTAACCCTCTGGGCAGTACTCATGGACATCCCCTCTGGTCCTACCTAAGAAGTACCAATAACACTCTGGGAAGTACACTCAGCCTAACCCCTCTGGTTTGGTTATACGAAATTATAAGACTCTCTAAGGAAGCACACTTTGTCAATTCCCCTTATAGTTTAAGGTAGTCAGGGACTCTATGAGGAAGATGACACGGTCCATTACCCTTATAGCACCATGGTCAAGAGACTCTGTAAATAAGCTCTCTTAGTCAATTCCTCCTATAGCCTAGAGTGGTTTATGGAAATTCAAGAAAAAAAATACTCTCTGTGGAATCTCACTCGGTCTATCCCCTTAAAGTCAATAAATCACAATAATATCTATAGAAGCTCACTCGATCTATCCTCATGTAGTCTGTAATATCCAATACTCTATGGGAAGCTCACTCGGTCTATCCTCTTATAGTCTATAGCACCAGGTTCTCATATTCCTGTTCCAGTCTGTTCATAATAATTTTATATGGACAATGTAAACATACAGAACTACTTGGCTAACCAGTCTAGAACATAACAAGCATGTCAGGGAATAACACTCCTTCCTACATTCACAAGGGATGGAAAACAGGTAAACGACCAAAAGGCTGAACAATACCAATAGGTCGTAAATAGATAAGTATGGTATAAACTCCATGCATAGAAATTGTCTATATAAAGAACCAAATTACCTCTACACAAGCATACGAGAATGTCTGGAAAACAATAGGATAAAACAATAAACACGAAATACCTCGTTCAAGGGTATTGGTGGAATTTGAACATAATACTCCAAAACATTGAACATAAAGTCACAAAGCACCTACCTTGATGATCGGAGATCTATATTATTGAACCATGATGATTAAATCTCATTATAACATCACAGATATACGAAAATGCACAAGATTTTCAACCCATGATACATTGAAAAAGAGGAGGAATTGGAATACGATGCTCAAGAAGATGTAATAGCATACCGCTACAGTACCAACACAACCGATAGTGGTGGATTCGGAGAACGGATGAAGGTTCGGTGAATAATAGAAATTTTAGCGCCGTATGACTTTTCTCGGTCGAACGAGACCCAGAAGAAGATGTTTCAGGCGATCATACACGAGCCCGATCCGTTTAATGATAAATAAAAAAGTACACGGCGTGTACTTTTGGAGTACATGACGTGTAATGGCCGTTTTTATAATCCTCATTAAGCAGGTTCCACATCAACCCACACGACCGTGTGTGTGGGCCGGACACGGCCACCACACGGCCTCACGTGACAATAAAGTACACGGCGTGTACTCATAATGTAGGGGGAATGTACTTAAAAAAATTCTATAAACTCCTCTTTTCTCAAGAACTCCATGAAAATAAAATGCATACTTGAAAATAAGCTCCTAGTTCTTACAAACTTCCCCCATAAATAAATGCATCCTTGAATTTCCCTAGTGAGGCATAGAAGAAGAAACCCCGAACACCTCTGGTCACTGCGATTGTACATCAGCCTCTATCTCCCATGTCTCGTCCTGTACTGGCCCATGATACCATAGCACCCATACCAGAGGAATAAAATTGGCACGGAGAACCTTCATACTATGATCGAAAATCTAGAAAGGATGCTTCTCCAACGATGCATCCACTTCGAGCTCATCTCCTCAGGTTGAAAGACATGAGACGGGTCTGAAAAGTAATATAGGAGCTAAGAAACGTGGAAGATGTCGTGCATAGCTCGGTACCTCTGAGTTAACTGCAACCGATAGGCAACCATCCCAACCCTCCCCAACATCTCAAATGACACGACGTACCTCGGTGAAAGCTTACCATGTCTCTGAATCCTCTTGTATCCCAACCTTGGTACAATATGTAGGAAAAAATGATCCCCGACCTCAAACTCTAGTGGTCGTCTCCGCTGATCAGCATAAGATTTCTATCGAGACTATTCCATACCCATCCTCTTCCGAATCAACTCTATCTTCTCTATGGTCTCCAGAATTAGACAAGTTCCCAACAAAGCTGCCTCTCCTGCCTCCAACCAGCATAAAGTTGATCAGCATGGCATACCTTACAATGCCTCGAAAGGTGCCATATTAATAGTTTCATGAAAAATATTATTGTAGGAAAAATCCACAAGAGGTAAATGCTTCTCCCAAGAACCTCTAATATCCAGAATGCATGCTCGGAGCATATCCTCAATCAACAAAATTGTATGCTCGTACTGTCCATCTATCTGGGGATGGTAAGTTGTACCCAAAATTACATGTTTACACAAATCCTTCAAAATCCCCTGCCAGAAACGAGAAGTAAAAGGTGCATCCATGTTTGAATCAATGGAGTGTGGAACTCCATGAAAACGTACAATCTCTCGGATGTAAAACCAACCCATCTCGTCGACACTGATGGTCTTCTTTATCATCAAGAAGTGAGAAACCTTCGTGAGTCTGTCAATGGAAACCCAAATTGTGTCATTCCCTCGAGGTGACCTTAGAAAACCGGTCACGAAGTCTATCACGACATCATTGCATTTCCACTCCGGAATGGGTAACTGATGTAAAAGCCCCACAGGTCGCTGATGCTCTACCATCACCTCCTGACAAGTGGAATACCTCAGGGTGAAACCAGCAACATCCCTCTTTATACCTGGCCACTAATACTGATGGTGTTGATCGCGGAACATCTTCGTGATGCCAGGATGAACTGACCAAACTGAGGAATGAATGTCCTGCATCAGCTCCATGCTTATATCTGCTGGCACCCATACGCGTCCCTGGAAACGAAAGATCTCATCCTCTTCTATGGTCCACCCAAGAATAGGGTCTTCTCCTGACATGATTTCCCGTTGTACCAAGCCTTTAAAATCTGAAAGCATCCTCATTCGTACCCAATCAAGAAGAGTAGAGGTAACATCCTCAGAGAAAATAAATATCTACCCATGACTTTTGTGCACCTCCAAATGCATCTAAGAGAACAGATCTATAAGCTACCACTCACTACTAGCCTCCTGAACTGCATGTATCTTATTTCTCTTGCTCAGTGCATCAGCGACAACCTTGCCTTTCACAGGTGTGTAGGCAAGCTCAAAGTCAAAAGACTGAAGGTACTCAACCCACCTTCACTGTATCAAATTCATATCACACTTGGTGAGGATTTACATGAGACTCTTGTGGTTAGTGAACACCACAAATTTCTCTACTAAAGATAATGTCTCCAACAACATAGGGAATAAAAACACCTGCAAACTTCTGATCGTGTGTCAGGTAATTCCTCCTATGTGGCCTTAACTACCGAGACCAATAACCAATGACTTCATCTCACTGCATAAGCATAGCGCCCAACCTGATACCCGATGCCTCGCAGTGAATGGTATTTCTCTTTCCCGGCTCTAGGAGGACTAGTATTGGTGCTAAATTCATCCTCCCCTTCAATTCTTGAAAGGATGACACACAAGAATCTGACCATAATAACTTCACTCCTTTCTTGGTCAGACCTGTCAGTGGTGCTGCTAGGTGTGAAATGTCTTCTATGAAACGTCTGTAGTATCCAGCCATCCCTAAAAAACTCTGAACCTCAATGAAGCTCTTAGGATTCTACCAGGAAACTACTGCTCTCACATTCTATGAGTCTACTAATACTCTTTCTTCTTAGATAACATGACCCAAGAAGTGAATCTGGTCTATCCAAATATGGCATTTTGACAGCTTAGCATATAACTGATGCTGAATCAGTGTACTCAATACAATATCAAGATTGATAGAATGGTCATGTCGAGTGTGAGAGTGCACCAAGATATCATCCATAAAAACAACCACGAAGTAATCCAAGTATGGATGTAAAACTCAGTTTATCAGATCCAAGAAAATTGTAGGCATGTTCATGAGACTGAACGACATAACCATATACTCGTATAGACCATACCTGCTCTTGAATGCTGTATGAGGAATATCAGATTGTCTAACACGCAAATGATGATAACTGGATCTCAAAAAAATCTTCTATAACACTTGGGCCACTCTATGCTGACCAAAGAGATCATCAATCCTTAGAAAGGGATATCAGTTCTTGACCGTTAACTAATAAAACATCTAATAGTCCATACAAAGCCTAAGGGAATCGTCTTCCTTCTTCGAAAACAAGACCAGAAAACCCCAAGAATAAGTACTATGTCAGATGAAATCCTACACCTGAAATTCCTCAAATAGCTTCTTGAGCTCCTACAACTCAGGAGTGGCCATCCTATAAGGGGGAATGGACACTATTTCCGCTCCTGGAAGAAGCTCAATCAAGAAGTATACCTCACACTCTGGATTTAACCCCAAAAAAGTCCTCTAGAAAGACATCCCTAAAATGATCCACCACTAGAAGAAAGTCTAACTGTAAAGTCCCCTGATCATCTAGATAAATACTAGCAATATGGGTTGTAACTCCTCCCAACCCAAGATGCTCTAGACCCATTCTTCTCACCTAGACATCCCATTCACCTATATAAAGAAAGGATCCATCCTATGGTGATACAAAACTCACCCTGCGGTGATAAAAATCGACGAATGCCTATAAGGGAACTAGCCAGTCCATTCTGAGAATGACATCATAGCCTGTCATCTCTAGGATATATCTATCCCAATGTAAGTGACACCCACCAACCTCAAGAGGTCACTCCTTGCACTAAGATACACTAGCTGTACTAATCCCCAATGGTGTGTCTAGAGTCATGATTTTGGCAGAAGAAAAGATGCATAGAACAAGACTCTCAAAAATAGTGAAAGATATAAAACTATTATAATCCCCTGTATCGTAAAGGGATGAAGATAAAAATGAGGCTACTAAGATCATACCTCAAACTGTAGAGGGGCTGAGATCTTGTTCCTGATGAGTCTGCTCCACTGCAAAGGTCTACTCGGCTCCATGGCCTTGTGACCCTACTTGACCACTTAGAGCTGATCCACTCTGCTGTTACTGGTATCCTAGTGACTGTCCACCATGACCACGACATCCACCTCAGCCCGAAGGGCTGGAAGAACTCTATTTCCCACACTGGGGAGAAACTGGAGAAGTATCTCCTGAACGTGGGGTCATAGAAAAACCCCTTCCACTAGCTGTAGGTGAAATGATCTGATAAAAACACTGAATATGACCTATATTTCCACAAGATCATCACAACATTGGGTCTTTCTGGAAGTGAGGCCTATTATGCCTACTCCTCCCGCATTGGTAGAACACTAAATGGATTCCTAAAGATCCATTCCGCGTACCCTGATCTCCTCAAGACGACTCCCTGCGGCGCTTCATGTTAACAGTAGAAGGAACACTGACTCTAGATGTCGAACCGCCCTGGCTCACTACACCAGAATCCCTCGAATTGAGGTTAGTGATCAACACCTGGTTGATGATAGTGGATATCGAATTCAACCTGATGATGTTCACTTGGGATTGGATATAGTGCCTCAAACCATCCTCAAACTTCCACACATGGAATATCTCATCGCCTCCTGGAATAGAAGTGAAACACTGCAGCTTAGTAAATCGAGATGAGTAATCCATAACAGAAAGAGTAACCTTCTCCAGAATCATAATATCCCATGCATGATCGGCCCTCATGGTCTTCGAATAGAATTAATCATGGAGGATGCACTGAAAATCATCCCAAGTCATACTCTACTGGTGTCCTGACTGTGAGATCAACTCCTACCACCTCTTGGCAGAGTCTCGGAGAAAATATATGTAGTGATCATAAATCTATTATGTGGAGGTATCTATAGATGCTTGAAAACATTTAGCGTGGCTTCTGGCCAGGATTCTGCAACCTGGGGTCCTGCATCCTTTGAGAAAGTGGGAGGATGATGATGCTGGAAAACCCGCGTCAACTCTACCATCGACGGGGCGAGAGGAGGCGCTTCCTAGAAGGTCTGCATCATCCCCAGAAAATCGTTCCTAAACTGTGCATCAATGCCTGAAACATGTATAACTACTGGTGCCAAGGCTTGCACAGTAGGAGGATCTGCAGGTGGTCCCTAATCTTCCATATCCGGTGTCTGATCACTGTCTTGCAGCTGACGTACAACCGGAGGACTCCTCGGTTGCATAATTCTAAAAGGTCAAAATCACACCTTAGACCATGATTATCAAATACTGAGAACACAAGAGTACAAGAGGGTAATAGGATAATGAAACATTCAATTTTAACAAAACATGACTACACAATGTGTAAAAAAACTACATGGAATATTCTTTTAAGCTATTCACATTGGCATGTACTTCCGCCACAACTGGTCGTGCAATGCCGTGGACTTGAACTCTATTCCAATGTCTGTGTCTCCATAGAAAGCTAACCCACACGGTACTCTTAATCCTAGACTACACGACTTGTTCACGAAGGAAACATTGTGTTCTAGACAAGCTTTCAACGACCCGTGTTGTTAGTTACACAGCCAGATAAACATTTCACTCTACAAGACATGCCCTCTATGAACACAGCGTGTACTTGAAGGATTTCCCTAACCCGTATTTTTTGTTACATGATCATGTACTTAGGACACATGGCATGATGTGTGAAAATAGGACACGATGTGTATAGTTGAAGTTATATCCATTATTATCATTAGTCACACGGGTAGACACACTGTCACTAAAAACGGCGTGTACTTACCATACACGGCGTGTTCCAAAAGATTTTTCAGAACCCCATGTTTCTGCCCGCACATTTAGTGACACTGTTCCAAAACTATACAGCGTGTATTCATAATGTACACACCATGTATTCTAGGTTATTCCAGGAAGTATCCTCAAAAACTGCTCCGGAGCCCAGAAAACACCGAAAACTTGTGTTAAGGTGCCAAATTCCAATCCGTGAGGGCCCACACTCCCTGCTAATCAATGTCTGGAATCTCATACATATCATATACAGTGGAAACATGTCAATGATCCACCATGATCGATTCATGTGGGTCCAAATTCAAATTTGGAATTCATTCCATTAAATCTCTACACAACCAATACCCTCTCAAACAACAGGTATTTCTATCAAGGAACCTATCACAACAACATGAATATTTTACACATCATCTATCACAACAACATGAAATCACTAATTTATCCTAGATGGCATGGAAAAAATGCATGTCATCTGATTTCTGGAAAGTGCCTATATGATGTATGAGATGGCATACCCTCATCTCATCAGGTTTCAATAGAAATAGAAACTCAACAATATCAACAGTAACAAAAAAAATTATTTGAGTCACTCAAGGTAAAATAATATCAACTGTAAACTTACAAAACAAGAATAAATTTCACTAATGAGGTAGGTTTTAATTTTCACAGTACACTGGTTAGCTACTCCCGGGTACAACTTATTACCACGTACCTAATCCATCCTATCCCTAGATATAGGATCCAAAAAGTATGTCAATAGAAAATAATCCCTCCAATACCACATTGTAACTCCCTGGTTCCAGAAGCCACCCAATGGTTCCCCATAACCAGTTGGTCACATAACCTCAAGGAAATTTCCAAAAATGATAGAGGATGTCGACTAACAGCGAGGGCCTTGGGTGTGATGGTGGGGAAACTATCCCTTCATTAGAAAAGAACCCAACAAAAATATAAAATACATACAATAGTGAAAGCAGAAACTATCCAACAATAGTAAACAATAGATACTGATAGGGAAACAACTGGAAAAAATATATATGTAAAAGATGCATGGTATATATATGTCTAGGAATGTAGCCAAACAAGTCACAATGCTGAAAACAGTACTACACCGAAGTACAATAGAAAAACAGATATGCAACTCCTTAGCATCGCAAGCCTCGACTTGGTCCCATACTTCCATGCTCCTATGCAATCAAGTACCTGAAGTTGAAGGGTGCTTTCCCTTGTCTATACCTACAACAATATAATCTGTTTGGTCCCAAAAGCATAGACCAAAAAGGGTGTGAGAATAAATACCAGTAGGCATCCACCCAAAGATCTATTCCTAACAATCAGTGAGTATATGGTAGGTAAAATTACAGTAAAGAGTAAATAGTAAACAGAGAAGTACTCAACAGTAAACAATCCATAGATCAAACAAGCAATAGTGAAGAAGACAACTTACCAAAAACAGGTAACCCTCTTGAAATACTCACAACCATCCCCTCTAGTCCTACCTAAGAAGTACGAAGAAACCTCTTGGTAGTACACTAAACCTAACACCTCAGGTATGGTTATACGAAATTATAAGAATCTTTGAGGAAGCACACTCAGTAAATTCCTCTTATAGTCTAAGGTAGTTAGGGAATATCTGAGGAAGATCACATGGTCAATTCCCCTTATAGCTCCAAGGTCTAGAAACACCATGAGGAACCTAACTCGGTCAATTCCTCTTATTGCCTCAGGTCATTCATAGACTCTCTAAAGAAACTCACTCAGTAAATTCCTCCTATAGCCTGGAGTGGATTAAGGAAATTCAAATAAAACAAAGACTCCCTAAGGAAGCTCACTCGGTCTATCCCCATAGAGTCTATAAATCTCAAGACCCTATGAGGATGCTCACATGATCTATCCTAATGTAGTCTATAATTTCCAAGACTCTCTAGGAAGCTCACTCGGTCTATCCCTAATAGTATATAATGTCCAAGACTATCTGAGGAAGCTTACTCAGTCTATCCCCTTATAGTCTATAGCACCAGGTTCTCACAGCCTCATGCTAGTCAGTGAATAATTATTCTATATGGACATAGTAAACCTATATAGATACTTAGAAAACCATTCTATAGCATAACAATCATGTAAGGGAACACCACTCCATTCTATGGTCATAAGGCAAGGAAAACAGGTAAACGGCCAAAAATTTAAACCAAAACAAAAGGCTATAAACATATAAGCATGGGAAAAACATCCAAACATAGAAATTATCCTTATAGATAACTAAATTACCCTTATAGAAGATTACAAGCATCGCAGGAAGACATTAGCGGTAAAACAATAAACACGCAATACATCATTCAAGGGTATTGGTGGAATTTGCAAAAATACTCAAAAAAATGAATGGAAAGGGACTAACCACCTAGATTGATTCTTGGAGATCAATATACTTGAACCACGAGGATTGAATCTCATTATAACATAATAGATCTACGAAAATGAACAAAACGTTAAACCCACAGTATCTTGCAAAATACGAGGAGTTGGAAAATGATGCTCTAGAAGAAGGAAGACCTTACTGCTGTAGTTCCAATGAAATCGACGGGGATCGATTCAAAGAATAGACGGCGGTTCGGTGGCTCAGAGATGTTTCAGCATCGTACGACTTCTCGCGGTCAAATGAGACCTAGAAGAAGACGTTTCCGGTGATCAGACGCAAGACCAGACCATTTAATGAGATAAAGAATGTACATGACATCTACTTTTGGAGTATACTTCGTGTACTAGCCTTTTCTGTACTCCGATTTAAGCAGCCTTTACATCACCCCACTTGACCATGTGTGTGGCCCGGACACTGCCAGCACACGGCCTCATGCAGAAATGAAGTACACTATGTGTAATCATAAAGTACCCGATGTGTACTTCAAAATTTTTAAGAAACTCCTCTTTTCTCAAAAACTCGAAGAAAGGAAAAACATACTTGAAAAGATTGTCTGGGTTCTTACACCTGGAAAAAGGAGTCAATATAAAAAAGATTAGATCCATCTATCCCAAGATGAACAATCAAACTCCAAAGAGGGAAATAGAATGAGATAGATAGAATTGGAGAATGCTTACCTGATGAGTCACACCACAACAGCAAAAATGATCAATCGCTGGTCAAAATGACCCAGAAGGGTTTTAGGGATCCAAAGTCTCTTGAAAATGTCTCTATGGTCGATAAAAAATAAATATATTGATTAGGAAAATAAAACACAGCATATATTTATATTTAAAATAACCATTGAGATTTTACATGACGTGTAACCCAATTACATGATGTGTAATTAGAAACTCCAGAAATAATAAAAAAATCATCTCCTTTTATTAAAAATGGATTAATTATTATTTTAGAACATACACATTATGTATCCACATTACATAGAATGTAAATACATAGTAGGCTACAAAACCAATAGTTTTTATGTTATAAAACCAACAAAACATTGACATCACCATTACAAGTATATTCCCAATTCCTTTATATCCTTACCCAGATAACAAAAAGGGAAAACCACAAAAAAGATTAAATGTACGTTTAATAAAGGTAATTGGATATTATGACCTCCCCACCATAAAAAAATTATATCCCTATAAATCCTGTTAAGAACCTTCCATAAATAAATGGTGAGGCCACTTCTCTCTCATTTGGGACTCGTTCTCCCATGTCTCAAGAAAATCCATACCATTATTCCACAGCATGCGAACCAAAGGTATCTACCTCCAATGAACTACCCTGGTCTCAAATGAACTATACTAACAAGCTATTTAGTTACAGATAAATCTTATTCATCCTCAAGATTATTCCATATTTGGACATGAGAAGGATTTGATACATACTTTCATAGTAGAAATACATAGAACCTATTATGTATTGATTTCAACAATGGTTGAAGTTATAAGTGATAAGAATATTTCCCCAATTAATAAAAAACTCCATAGTTCCCACAAAATGATGAGTAATATTCCCTTTCCCCCAAGCTACTGTTCACCCAAACATGGTGAAACATTCTAGAACACCTGTCAATAACTAAAAAATATAATGGTTTACGATGATGATCTGAATAATAATTATATAATGTTGTGTTGTAAACATCCTTTGAAGAATGAAATGAATATTTTCAATAATATATTAGACTTGGTATGCTCCAAAAAAATAACTTTCACCAATCATTGACCAATAAAATGGGTATTTTCATGGCGATCCATACAAGGCATAAAAATCATCCATTTTGATTGTTGACTGGTAAATATTGTTATAAAAAAACTAAATCATCCCCAAATGATCATGCCATGCTCCACTGAGCTTTAGAAAAAAATTACAAATAATGTCTTAAAGAAACTATATAAATATTTCTGTTTAGAAACAGGACTTAGGATAGTCGGTGATACCCAAATGGACATGAGATACCAGTGTCACATAATGGAAAATTCAAAAGAGATAAGTGAACCAAGGATCTATATCAGAAACTATAGCAGTTGGAACCATGTTTAAAAAAATTATCTCTCCTACATTGACATTTCCCAACACCTAAACATTGGTCGTATCATGAATATGTATAATGTGAGCTGATTTATTCAGCTGATCATTCAGAAACCATAACATATCCTACGTTCTCTATGTACATGGAAACCCATCCAAAAAATTCCATATAGGTCTCATCCCACATACATGTGGGTATCCGATGTGAGTGAATCAATCTCAAAAGTTTATCATGCTCGATCTTAAATTCTAGAACATATAAAAATGAGAGATAAATTAACAATCCCACATATCATACCTGACCACCAGAAATTACAATGTGTGTTATATATAATAATCATGATTATAGGGTTCACTGCTCATTGATAATTATGAAAATCCCCAATAATATATTTTCAAAACACTAATGTAACAAAAAAGATATTCCATTATCATAGAATTAACTATTAAGATAACAACCAGTCATCAACAATCTCCGCACCATAAATAACATCTCTAATACTAAAAAACAAACTTCTAGGTATTGTTCATAAAAAATAATTTTGAGAAGAGAGAAGATCAATTGACCAATATACAAAAGAAACATGATCCCTTGATTCCAGAACTCGAATATGAAAATATACAATGAGATCCATCAAGTTCTACCATTTCGATGATTCCTTAAAATAGTGGATTGGAAATTTCCTACTCAAATCCTCTCTGAAAAAATTCCCTTTTTCTTGGATATAGTTAATGTAAAAGTATAAATATTTTAGGTATTCTACCCAAAACCTATAGAAAAAAATCAAATATTTTAGAGAGAATATTCCACTCAAGCTCTTATTCTCTAAAAACACAGTACACCTTTCCCTATAAAGTTAATGCCACCAAATATTAAGTGTGCGGATCAGATCTGTGAGTTCATGGTGATGGGTCAGATAATTCTTCTTATGTGTCTGAAGAAAATGATATAAACTAGAAATGATATGATCACCATACATAAGAACGCAACCCAAACCATGAACTGATTCATGAAAATTAACCACATAGCCATACTAAGACGTTGGAAGAGTCCACACCAACATAGTAGTAAAAATAATTTTCAACTCAATAAATGAATTCAAACCTTTGATATCACAAGAAAAAATTACTCCTTTACGAGTTAGTTGATCATTAGAGAAGAGAGATTTGAAAAGTCCTTTATGAAACGATGGTAATAACTTTCTAATCCCAATAATATCTTAATCATGAATATATTATATTAAAATTCTAATGTCATAAAAATTTTCAGCTATTCATTATCAATTGAAATACCATGTTTTGACACCACGTATCATATGAAATTCACTTCCTAACTCCATAAATCAGATTTTTAAATCATAGTATAATGTATTTGATTTCTCTAAAAACCATGAACTCATATCATATGATTCACATGAATTTCCTTTGATATAGTGTAAATAAGGATGAAATCAATAAAACCACCATGAAGGTATGAAGATACACAAGGAAATTCCTATTCATTAAATCCATGAAATATGTGGGAGTGTTGGTTAGGAAAAAGTGTATGGAAAGTTACTCACAATGACCATAGAGCATATTAAATATGGTATTCTAAACATCAGGTTCCATTATTCATAACTTCTGGTAACCAGATCGAAATTCAATCTTTGAGAACGACTTTGAACCTTTCAAATTGTCAAAAATATCAATAATCTATAACAACCAATACTTGTTATTTATCACAATTCGATTGTGTTTTTTGATTAGCAACACATATGTCAAGTAAACCATCATCTTTTATAACAAAAATTACTGGGGACTCCCAAGGGGACACACATGGGTTTTTAAATCATTTCTCAAGAAAATAATCCAACTAATAACTCATTTCATTCATTTCAGCTGGTGGAATATAGTAAAAAATAATAGAAACTAGTTGAGTACTAGAAACTAATTGAAAATAATAATCTTCTTCTATTACCTATAAAAAACTAGATATGTTAGACGAGAACATGTTAGGAAACTTGGTGAAAATTGTAGGGAGATCACCACCCAAATTTTCTCACCCCAGATAAAAAATCACAAATATCACTTTCCTATATTCTTGATAATAAGGTCTAAATATCCTAGACCTCATGTCCCATTTTCATTTAATGATTTGGAAAACCCCATCAAGCACAATAAAGGAGACATGTCAATAATAAAAATCAATATGGGATTTATTTGAAATTATCCTATACTTCCCAAATATGATGTCAAGAGGATACATGTTGTGAACCAGAAAAGTCCAAGAAATATCAACATCTGATAGAAAAAAAATAGAAGTGGGGTTATAGAGACATTTCTCTCACTTCATACTATGGGGTGTAGTGATATTTATTTCACTAGACAAATGATCAGTAAAACAATTTAGTAGATTAAAAATACATGTTTAAAAAAAATGCGATGCACCAATGCTAAATTGCAAAGTCACTAATGATGAAGCTATAGTAATGGTACCTCATTATGTTTTTGGACTCGTAATCACTTCCTCTATAGAGTATTCCACTGTGTGAAGATTCTTAGTTCTAGTATCCTATTTATAGAAACCTTTTGTGCATGAATCAACTGATTGATTAATATTTTTAGAAGTTGATAATGTTCCCATACCACGAGATGAAGTGGAATAAACATGGAAGAATTTTTCTAGGTGACACGAATGTCCCCAAGAACCACATACCTTCAGTACCTCAGTACAAAAACTCTTTGAATACCCTAGACTGAAACACTAGTAATAAATCAACGGGCCTCATATATGAACTATAAGAGTTATAGAATTTACCAACTATTGAGAAACACCATTATAATCATAACAATTCCTATTTCTCTTAGAGGAATGTACACTCTCATTATGAATAAAAAACCCTAGGAAAACCTTGACATGCTTGATGGGTCCATCTTGACTATCAATGATCTATCCAGTAAATCATAATTAGGAGGAATCTTCAAAAAGGAATCTTGAGAAAGAATATTAGGTCAAATTCATAACATTAATCATCATGCCTTCATCCTATAATTAGATACTATCTCATGTGCTAACTTCTCAAGCTTAATAAAATAGTTTGCATACACTGTTATGATCATTTCATCGTTATCAAGTATTAAAACATAGTGTAAATTCCCAAAACCGTCATTTATAAACTGAACTAGTTTATGAAAATAACTCTATCGTGTTTTCACTCTAATCATAAATGCATCTTTACTATCACTATCTTGTCCCATCATGTCCTACTTGGTCCTTCCATCATGATAGTGGCACTCATTAAAATAATTTCATAGGGTGTCTCAATGAACCAAAAAATGATCAATTTTTATTAAGCATTTTTATCCACTTCGGGAACATTTGGGAATTTTAATGGTGTATTGATTATAGTGAGGTAAATCCTAATAACATTACTCTAGAACAATCCAATGAGGTTTCACGTTTTGAGACTGAATGAGAACCAGAGGTGGTGCCTGACCAACAACTTGGATAGTGCACACAACCACCTCAACCAATCACATTTCCATGAGAGGATTCTCATACTATGGATCATTATAATCATCCTCCTAGATTCATTTTTCCTGATTTCATATAGGTATGATGCTACAAAACATTAGGAAACAACAAATAAGATGTAATATTTACACTCAAATAGAGTAATAAAGGGAATTAAACCCAATATTTAGAACAAAATATACTTGGATTTCAATCTATCCAACTAAAAGGTAGGTAAAATACTAGAACTAATCTTTAAGATATTTTCAACCAACCAGCCATAGTGAAGTAATGTTGATTGTAGTGAGAGATGGCCAGCAGTCAATTAGAACTACCTCATATGACCTGACAATATTAGAAAATTAATACAAACACCAAGACAAGAAATTAAACCTAGAGATCTGATACAACATTCTCATGAACCAGCCCAGGAACCTTAGAAACCAAAAAAACAAACCAACTAGTCCTGACATGGCACGAATAGAATTCCCGATCACACAGAGTTGGCAGTTAACACCATGCATCATATAAAAATGAATGTGGGAATGATTTTTAAACAAAATTTTTTGAAGAAAAAGATCAAATCAGTATGGACACAAAATAAAATACACATTGTAAAGTGTATAAAAACTCAAATAGGTTTATCCAACCAATGTACTAAAACAAATTACTAGTAAATAAGATAAATTTACCATTTTATAATGTATACAACACAAAATGTCCATAGATCAATAGCTAGAGTTACCTCTAACTAGTGTTTTTCCCCTGCTCAAACATGGAATGTGATAATCTAAAAAAAAACTGATGGAATAGGTATGGATTGAGCTAAAACCCCAATAGGTTCTTACCACAAATTAAATAAATAATATGTTATCATTTAATTAACCAAATATATTTTTTAATTTTAAACAAACAAGGTTGGGATTTCAAAATCATAATTAAAACGATTGATGAATTACATTTCAAACGATAGAAAAATTTTAAACAAAACTTTCACATTTAAAATGATTTAATATTTCTTTGAAAATGGATTAAATAATCATTTTTATATACATTAATTTATATAAATTCATATGGAATATAACATAGTTTTAAAAGATTGAAAAATATTTATATCTCAAATATAAATAAGTGAGAAAACTTGGTCATATTCCAAAATGTATGATCTTTATTGGTTATGGGATCCTCAAACAATCATCTGACAATAACCACAATGTGTACATATGTCACTAAACATTGGATATAGTGGAATCATCTAAATCCAAGTGAGGAATTCAATGTGCTAAAAAATATTCATGTTAGAGTTGTAAAACGTCAATACGGTTTTAGGGAATTACCATCCAAACATAGTTATCTGTACTAAAAGAATAACTAACTAGGACTACATGTACTCTAGTAAAAATCAATTATGGGAGAATAATTTTAAAAATAGTTTAAAATACAAATCATCATATTTTCCTTTTTTTCAAACATAGAAATATCCATTAAAAAACCAAAACAATTTTTTAATAAAAAATAGGCCTTTTCCAGGATTAAACAAAAGGGTTTTTTATAAAAAAATTAATCCATTTTCAAAATATAATATTTTTAAATCAATTCACAATTCAATTTCAAAATTTACTTTCAAAATTTAAATTCAATAATATTAATTTTCACAAAATTATATCAATTTCATAATAAATTCTCAAATTCAATAGACTTGGGGGTTTTCAAAATATTCCATCAAATATACTTTCACAATTAGAATAAAAAGTATACTTGAAATAATATCCCTCAATTTTTCAATTTAAATTTCACCAACTTCATAAAAGACACCCCAATTCAATAAAATTGGGTGTTTTCCAAATTCCATGGGAAAACTAATTGCCATAACCCCCTATTTAATTAAATTATATTTTTTATTAAAATATGAAATCTATTTCTTTTTTAATATCAATGGGATTTAAATAACAGAATTTATTGTTAATAAATATGGGCATGAAAATGGAATTACCATCCATTCACAGAAACCAAAAACCGCAAAAGAACCCAAAAACAAGAACATATGCACAAAATATCTAGTAACCCAACCTAGAATCAAGATTCAACAACATAGAGCATAGATCCATTAATCATAAAATGATCTATCAAACTTCATGGAGGTAAAGAGAAGGAGATGGAGTGATAAGGAGAACACTTACCCAGTTAATCACACCCCAACCACAATAATGACCAATCACTAATTGAAATGACCTAAAAGGCTTTGAGGTCTAAAAATCACCAAAAAAGGGATATTGGGTTGAGATAAGTGAAAAATGGAGTGGAGGAAATGAAAACTCATCCAATATTCCAATTAAAAAAATAACCAACAAAACATTACACAACATGTAACCCAATTACATATCATATAATTGGAAATTCCAAAAATCAATGGAAATTCCATCAACTATTTTAAAAAATGGATTTATTATTATTTTCTAATTTACTTGATGTGTATCAAAATTTCCTAGCATGTAAATCCCCTAACGGTTATGGAAGCAATATGTTTAATTCTAAAAAACCATCTAAACTATTACATCTAGATTACAAGTATCCTCCCAATTCCTGCTCAACCCTTCCCATACAATGATATGAAAACTATGGGACAGTTTAAAACATACATATCAAAATTGTAATGGGATATTATATGAGATCTATTTTTTACCCTTAGTTGTGTTTGTTGAAATAAGTTTTATTTTGAAGAACTTATTTACACTTAAAAATATGGATTTTCTAGATTTTATGAATGATTATTCTTCCATCCTTGAGATATTTTCTCCTTTGTATCCTAATTTTGTAGTGGCTCAAAATTATCACATTTTTTTTGATTCTTTTGTAATGCTAGTTTTCATCTAAATAACATTAATTTATGTACCATGTTTTTTTTATCATTGTCCCACTACTTTTATATCCTAATTTATGTCACAAATCACCATTTATTTTAGTTTCTCTATTTTATCTACCCTTTCTTTCATCATATTTATTTCCTCAATACCAAGAAAAATCATAGATGTTATATCTTAAGTAACGATTCAGATCCTTTCAAATTAAACATTTATCTTATGAATTTATTTGTCAAAATTTTCCTTCTCAACCTAGTATTAAATTTTTATGTCTGGTAATTCATTGAGATGGTTATTTTAATTTATCATCCATCATATCTCCATTATAAATATTTTGATTTCATATATAATAGTGTATTAGTTTATAGTCTCACATTCCCCTACATTATCTACATTATTGTAAAATGAATCATCAACTGATGTTTTCTTTTTTAATTTTTACACCATATGAACTGTGGATGAGGCTCATGTGAATGTTTTCTCATCACCATTACATTATTCACCATAGAAGACACCCTATTTAACTGATAGAAAAGTTATTCTAAAAATAATGAATGAGGAATTATTAATTCCTTATGACTAAGTTTTCACCATAAAATATCTATTATTGGTAACCTTTCTGGAAGTTCCACTATACTCATCTTTTTCCCTTAACATTAGCGTACAATTTATAGGAAAATGACCGAACATTCGATAATTATATAATTTTAATGGATTTTTACCATGTACTTACCCCTCCCATGTGTGAATATTCTTATCATAAGAGAATTTAATTCATTAAAAACATTTGTATCTCTATTTTAAATATGAAATATCTTCCCCCTATTATTTTAAATTTTTTAAAATCGTTGAAGAAATGCCATATTTCCTTTTTTTACCTCATATTTTCCATGATACTTCTCTTATTATATCATATTTTATGAGTGTGTCGAGAATTTCATCAACTGTTAAGTCATTATGATTTACAATTTCATGAGTTATGATTTTATGATAAAATTTATATAGAAATTTTATTTTCAGCTTCATTAAAACTGATGAGATATCAACAGTTTAGATGAATCCCATGATAGTACTAAAAAATTAATCTGATTGAGGTAATAATTAACTAACATAGCTTCTTGAATTCTGATATCATTAAAATATTTCCCACCAATGAAAAGATTCACTTCTTCCAACTTTATATTTTGTTGATAAATACTATGATGAACTTTCTAAATAACCTTATTAGTTATATAGCCCATTATATTTTGTAACTACTTTTTTGATAGTGAAGAAAATAATTAATTTATATATTTTCCATCAAATTCAATATATTTTTTATCTGGAAACGTCGAATAGAAGGTATCAATCAGCACTGTAAATCTATGTTAGATAAAACCAAATAAATCAATCCCAATAGAAATGAGGTAATATAGCATTTTCTATTTCTAGGTATGCATTAATTTTTAATATAATTATCGAATTAAAATTTTTTTCTAAATTTTGTGGATCTATAAGAGACACATGAGAGAAACACCAAAGAGTTTACCAAATCATATACCAATCAAATGAATCACATGAACGGTGATAATTATTCAAGGGGGTGGGGTGGTGAATTAGTATTTAAATTTTTCCACAAATCTCTTTAACTCTCATTCTTATTCAACTTATGTTCTCCCATGATACTAATAAATAATAATAAATAGATAAACAAATAAAATTATAAATGAGGTTCCCCTTCATTAAAGATTGTTATCTCTTCAATGTGTTGTGGTGTTTATCCCACATGTACTGCAGTACATTATTGTAAATAATAACCTACAAAAGGCAATGTCCTGGGATCCAATGTAATTTTAGGTAAAAAAAAACTATAGATTATAAAAAATTTATGTTTGTATCCATAAAATGCATGATACTATATAATATATCCAAAAGTATATTCTCTTATTATGCCTCAATGCGATCTACATCCCTATCTCCTTCTTCGGTGTCCATCTCAGGTGGTACACACCAGTTTATTTCTAAAAAATGACCATAAAGCATTGTTTGTAACTATGGATTAGAACTATATATCAATATTAGGTGGAAAAACCACCATGACCATTGATCCTTCCGTGGAATTTATAGAAAGGACTTCACCAACTCTCCCCTCTAGTTTACCCTGTTTAATATTTTTTTCATAATGCATAGAGGATTATTTTAAATAACAGACGATAAGCTCAAATGTCATACAAAAACCCCTAGAGAAGTTTCCTTAACTCATCTACTTTAGATACAAATATCTGCATCCTTAAATATAAATTATTAAAAAATGCCTTATATTTCCATGTCTTCAAATATTCTACAATGGCACAAAAATTAGCCACGTCATATTTATTTATGTGAATCAAATTATAATTTGGTAACCTTAGGAAATTATATTATGTATCTCAATAGTATATTTGTGAAAGATGAATCCATTTTCCAAAATAGTCTAACTCACAATTCTAATTATGTAGAAGAATTCTCTTACACAGATCCTCGTAAGGTGTATTCCTTTATGATCTATCTCTATATATAAAATTATCTTAAGGGAAATTATAAATATCTTACAATATAAAAAATATAATATGTTTGTATGATACATAAATTTTAAAAAATTTGATCTCCTATTCTAGATATTCATGAAATAATTATCTAGTGGTATACATAATTTTACATATGTCGGGCTCCATAAGATAATTGATTGTCATATCCTTTCCATTAACACAATCGTTCTATAATTTCTTCCTCCTAACTATGAGATTCATAAAAGAAAAATCTACCCTTATCAACAAATTTCATACCTCTAAAGGATATTTTAGACCTTTCTACATCATCCAACAAGGACATTTATACATTTTACAATGAAAATTAATATTTTCATAGTCATTACACAATTTTAAATGTCATGGACAATGTGCACGACACATGTTATTTGAACATTATGAAAATTTAATAAATAAAAACAATTATTCATGTATTAAAAAACATAAAACATAATCCTCACATTGGTTCAACATGAATAATCATTTCCACCTCATTTCCATCAAATTGGAAATGAATGTACCGTTCATGAATATGCTTGGACTACCTCTTACACATAGTGATAAGATTAATTTTCCATCACCACATCTCAAAAAAGTTCATAATGATGTAATTAATAAATATATATGAGATTATTTGTTTAATAATGATTCTATAATGATAAATATTATTTATATTTCATTTATTTTTTTGAAAATAAAAAAAGTGTTCAATCGTATGGACGAACAACCGTCTTAATGAACTATATAGTTAATTTTTCATTCTTTCCATGTTTTGAATGGTTATAAATATTATTATAATATATGATTATTATATTTATTTCATGATTAATATTATGTATATTATGGTACCATGATCAAAAAACAAGGACCAAACCTCCAAACCCATTCATACAAGATAGACAAAACAGTTAACATCCTAAATTAATATTTAAATAAAATAATTATTATTATATGGGTTTTAAAATATTATAATTGGATCATATATGATATTATTATAATGTATATGGTTTTTTTAAATAAGAATTTTAAATTTAAATTTATAATACATGATTTTAAATTACTTACCAAGAAAATTAGACTTGAGGAATTTGTTTTACATTATAATCTCATTTTTATCAGTATTTTTTATGCCTAAATTTTATATGAATAAATTATATATTATCTCTCAAAAAAATATTATTAATTTTTTTCTCTATTTTTATAAATATAAAAATATTGTTTCCATTAATTTTAATCTCTTTAATAACTTAAAATTTTGAAAGAATATTTTTTAAAAAAATTAACCTTATTTTTCTCTTTAGATCAGATAAATTTTATTCTATGTATATATTTTTTAGAAAATGTTTTTACATTTATCTTAGGAATGGTTAAATAATTTTTTAATCATTTTTTAATTTCTATAATTTTATTAATGGTTGAATCTTTTTTTCTGAATTAGGTGCATTTTTTCTAATGTGGGAATTGAATATTTGATTTATAATTTACGAAATGAATGTCATTTCAAAATTCCATACACAATATCTACATTAATGATTAAATTCAAATATTAAATCATCATTTTAGAAGAAAATTTTTTCATTATTAGTTTTTAATTTTAATATTTTTGATATGAAATTTCAAAATGAAAATTGTTTTTTCCTCTAAATTTTTTTACTGATCTTTTAAAGGAATTTAGATGTATGATATCATTCTTTGATGATAATTATATTTCCTTGGGTATATTATTATAGGATACCATCCTTATTATTTTTCTATACGGTTTATAGTTTCAATGATGAAATATGTATGAATCCAATTTTCTTTTCTATGGGTTATGTTATGATAATCTTATAATTTTTTTCCTAATCATGGGGCATACATATAAATGTTTTATGATTATGAGATGGGTGGTTATATTTTTGAAAAAAATTAATTGGATAAAAATTAATTTTTTATTATCTCAAAGTGTACATGAGTGGTTATCCCAAGCCCAAAAGAGGGTAAATAGGATGTTATCTAAATCCTTAAATAGGTACAATGGTGGTTTTACCATTCCTAACACGTAATGAATTACATTATGGGTATCCTTGATAAAATATTTAAATGATTAGTATAATTACTGTAAAACCGCAATATTTTAATAAATATTTCTCATTAAATAAATTTAATTCTTTAATATCTTGTGTTACTTGCAACGATGTGTTTAAAATAATGGTGAGACACTATTTGTATAAAATAAATTAGATAACCTAGCCATTGAAATTTGTTAACAATAAATAAAAATATATAAATAAATAAATAAAACTAGACGTCTCACTTAATATAAATGTATCAGTAAGATATTAGAAAATGATTACACAATTGTTTAGTAAAATTATTCCATTGTTCAAAAAATTATTTTTCATAGAAATAAGTTCTTATTAATTTTTAGAAGTACTAGAAAATGTATTCGAAAATTTTAATTTAATTTTCAAATTCCCCACATAAAAATTATCGTAAAATTACTTTTATATGAAAAAATTTATTTATAAGGAATAGTGAAATTTATTTTTATATTATTGACCACTGTGTATTTTTCAAGTCTTTACAAGGTCAAATTCTGTTATGGATTATTTTCAAATTTTAATTAGTTAATTTTGATTTATAATAATTTAATTTTGGTTTTTGAAAATTATTTCATAGAAAAATTTAATATAAAATTATTTTATGTTTGAAATGGGAATTCATATGAAACAATGGGTTTTCATGGAATTTTAACGACATTGTAATAATCTAAATTCTTAAAACTGTGTGTATTAAATTTTTAAAATTGGAAAATAAATTAGGTTTTCTATGTTAATAATATATTAAATATTTCTATTTTATTTTTTTCTAATATGGATAGTAACCATCATAAATTTTTCTACACCAGTAAATGGTAAATTGAGTAATTTAGATTAAAAATAGAATTATAATGAATATAAAATGACTCTACCACATTCCATTTTTTGGATGAATATAATTAGACCCTTAACACATTAGGACGTAAATTAAGTTTTATAATAGACACTTTCCCATGAAAAAATACTTATATTATATTTATTTCATCGAAAGTCATAAAATTTCACTTTATTTGTCTTTAATATCCATTCTGTTTACCTATGGGGAAAAAGTAATGTTATGAATGAATCTAAGAAATTTTTTTTAAATAAATAACATATTTTCATCATATAAATTTATTTTTTAATATTTAGGCCACTTAGATGAAATTATGGTATTTATAATTATTTATTTAATAAACTAGTAATGATGTCACATCATATTTTAAATAATATATAATTTATTATATAGTGACACACAAACTATATATTCTAATAAAAATATTATTATGAAACCAGGAAAATTTATCTTTATCGTGTATTTATATTTTCAAATTTTAGTGATGAAATATGTATATTAAATAATTACACCATACTAAGGTAAAAATTAAATGTTAATATTTAAAAATCATTAATAATCATTAATAATATAAAAAAATTATCATAAGGTATAAAATGTTATAGGTTGTTCATTTATGATTTAATTTCCATCACATAAGTAACAATTACATTATTTTATTATTAAAAAATGTGTTACCAAAGTAAAAAATTAAAATATGATAACTAAGGGTAAATTAAAATGACAAGGTTTAAAATAATACCCAATCTTTTTTTAAAATCTATTTTTGATGAGATTATAAACTTATGAAATATTATCTTCGAATACATTTCATTTTTTAGGTATTTTTATTGATATTTAATTTATTAAAAATTAATATGTTTTCAAATTCCCAAAGTGCCCCTCACGTCAATTATAAAACGGTACCTCCACCATGGTAGATGTAATCATCTTTACCAACACTTCTCAGATTATTTCTCTTTGTACATCCTTTTAATGTTTTGATTCAATTATAAAGTATTAAATAAAAAGTCAACTATATTATGATATTTTATTATTATTATTATGGAATAACCATATTCCACCTTTTATCCATCCAACAAAAAATAAAAGTTCAACGCACGCGTTTGTATGACTTTTCATCTCGACGACGTGGTATACAATGCTCTTCATTACAACATTACATGGATGTGTAAAATTATGGAATATATATATATATATTAAAAATTATAACATTATATTTAATATGTAACAAAATATTTACCATTAACTTCATTTCACATTTACAGGTAATGAAATGATATCATTGCCCAGGCCAACGTATATCCTACCGTCTCCACGAGGCCATGCAGTTCATTTTCTATATTAACCATTCAATAATGGTTATATAAATATATATACAGTGGAAAAATATAACATATATTAACTTAATATAATTCTTGTAGTGATGTAACAATATCATATTTAAAAATAATTGCGACTTATATGAAAAAACATGCATAGGAAATTGATGCAATTAACACCTGAAATATGAGTAATAATAAACTATTATTAATAAAAAGTTTATAATATGATAATATATGATATAATAAATACTAATATGGTTAAATAATAACTTAATATTATTTTCTAATCCATTATATAGGATTTTTATAAACATATGATGGAAATCAGACCTAATATAATGGTTATATTCAGAATATCATTTTATTTGGGATTATTTATAGGTATATAAATTGTATGGAATATTTATTTTCAATTTCCATGATTCATAAAAAAATTTATAAAATATATTTACTATTATTAATGAGTTGTTAAATTCATTTTTACCCATGTATAAATTTTCACTAAACTGTTTGCAAGGAATATTTTTTTTTATTTTACTAACAAGGTATTTTCTGAATTTTCCAGAAAATGTTTTTAACAAAATCATTTTTTAATATATTTTGAATGGAAATATTTTTCCACATTCATGATAACTAAATTACTTAAAGAATTGCTTTTAAGCACACATGGTTATTTTTAAATAAAATTTTTGATTAATACTTTGGTGGTGTTTTATGAAAATCATTAGTTTTCTTAAAAGAAAGGATATTTTCCTTAAAAATTATTTTCAAGTGATATCTTGAAAATATTTTCCATCTACGATAACATTCATTGATGCCTATTAATATTTTAAGGATATATTTTTAGAGGATACAATAACTATTATTTTCTATAATTATTTTATGATTATGATGTAATGATATTTATGAAAACCATTTCATTTAAATAGATTTTGTAATGAAGAAATGATTTTTATGAATCCCATTTTATATGTTTTGATATGATTAATGATTTATGTTATTGTTTAACAAATATGTAAGGTTTTCATTATGTGATGGATAAGACCTATATCTCCCTCTGATGATTTTTTTATGTATTTATATCACATTAAATTTATAGGGATTAATGGGAAATGATCTCAATTCTGAAATACAAGGATAGAACAGGAAGTAATCCTGGTTCCATAACATAGTGATGAAACATGGGGAGATCCTTATTTAGTAATGGAATTTTTCCACAATGATGCTCTTAGAGATGAGCCGTGAATAATATAGATATGATTTTCTATGCTAGTTTTTATACCACAATTTCCCATCTTTTTTTATGGTCTCCTAAAATTTTTACCTTTTGAACTTCTATTATCTATACTGGAACATTATATCATGATATTTGATATGCAGGATATAGTTTCTAAATATTTTTCTCTCATTATTATGTCTCATGATTATTATATGGTTGATATTTCCCTTTTTACCCTTATTTAGCATATTATATCTACATTTATTACCCTTATTTAGCATATTAGATCACCATTTATTATGCTCATTTTTATAGGATATAATGAAATGTATTATATAAGATGTGGTAAAAGGGGTATTATTTATGATGGAATAAGTGGGAGATGTTGTAGATGTTTTATGAATGAGTTGTTCACATTTCCCAAATTTAAAATAAACTAAACCTATATGGTTAAGGGTTGGGTTTTCTATGATATTTAATGTATTTTATTCAATATAAATTTAATATATTTGTATGAAAATAACATGTTTTTATAATGTCATACATTACTACACTCATTTATTCCATGATAATTGGAAATTGTTATACTCCCATGAATCATATTATTCAATTCCATTATGATTCGTGTCTAATGAAATTCCAATATTAATTCCAATACTCATGATTATGTTCTACGAATTACATAGGTATGATATCAAAATGTTATATTCTGGTTCCCATAACCTTATGATCATGTTATCCTTTCATGATCATTTATATCTCCCTTGTTTTCCCATTCTGAGTATAAGAGATCACCCAATTTTTTGTATCCATTTTCATTAGGATACAATTTAATGTTATTAGAATGATATTTCAAATAATGTATCTAGTTTCAAAGAACTAAGTTGGAGTATCAATATATGTTTTAGTTATTAGTTTTATAGGTACCCAATTTTTCAATGATACAAAGCATTTATAGTTATGGTGTGAATTATATTGTTTGAAAATTAAAATTATTCAAAAATCATATATTATATATGTATTTATTGTTTGGATTTTTTCAAAGTCACTTGATAAAACATGAAAAAAAATTAAATCATGAAAAAACATAAAGTTTCCTAAACTATATCTCTTTCATTAGAATAGACTAAAAAATTAATTTACTCATAAAATAAATATTCTATTCCATGAAATCAAAATATGTATATTACAAATCACAAAATTAATAGAAAAAATATGAAATTACTTTGTGAAATTATATTTATATCACTCTGTCAAATCACACATATAATAGGAAGACATCAATAGCTAATCCCAATATAATTTCTATATAGAATAAATAATTACCCAATGTATTGGAGAGAAACATCCCTATTTGAACAATCATCATATACAATTCGTAAGTAATATGATATGAATAAAAACCATATGAGATTTTATTTCATTATAAAACTGATTTTAACTCAAAAACACTTGATTTATTTAGTCGACCCTTTAAATTGAGGAGAAATACCCTTTTTATTTTTAATAACTATTATTTCAAAATGCTAAATACCCAACATAATGGTAATATATATTCCATTGGAATAACAAGAAAACATATTATGAATGTTCTATACGATTAAATGTATTTAAAATAAAAAAACACGTTCAAATAAAAAAATTCTAAAAAGTGTTTCTTTTCAAAATTTTGTAAATAAACTAAAAAACGTTCTATCTAAAAAAATAAGAAGGTTCATATTCAATTTTTTAATGATGGTCAAATTCAACAAAATAACAGATGAAACTTCTAAAATATAGATAATTAAATTTACAAAACATCATACTGAATATATAAATGGGAGATAATGAGTTAGGAGGAATTATTCAAAACATTTATAGTGTGTTTAAATGAAAAACCCTTACCACAAGTATAAACATTCATTATTTTTCTCAAGACTCTTAAATAAGAAATAATATTAAATATTTAATTTATTAAAAAAATTTGTGTACAAATAATTTATATTATTCATTTAAAATCAATTATTTTCATGTTTTAATCATTTATTATATTGGAATTTTTCATGTTAATCATTTTGTGATCATTAAATTCATAATATTCATGAAAAATCAGTATATTTGTAATTGTAAAAGTTCCCCATTATATGAGAAATAATAAATATAAGTGTTTAGGTATTGTTTATATTTTAATTCCAAAAGAAAATGTGTTCAATAAGTTATGAAATAGTTACCTTTTGAGAATCCTTATTGATATGACTGTTTGACATGGTTATAAATAACCACAACTATTTACTTTTAATTTCATTATTATGATGGAAATATTACCCATAATGAATAATTATCATAAAATTAGTTTCATATTAATGTTATATTAAATATTAAAATTTATCTTAATGAGTATCAGAGAATTTTATATATTTTTAGGGAAACATCATCATTCACATTGGTTGTTCAAAACCACCAGGATGAAACATGTTTTCCATAAAAGATTAAAAGAATGGGAAAACAATTTTTTTTTTGTTTTTTTAATAAAATTATATTATAAATAATATATTGTTATTGGTTCAATTTGAAATATTACATATGTTATTGAAAATTGTATGAAAAAACAGGAAAAACAATGACATAATTTATGAAAGCCCAAAATTTGGACCTAGTAGATCCTCATGAAAAGTGTTCAGTGAGAGGTATTGGATGATATTTCATCCTAATGGATAATAAATAACTCAATAAAATGTAAATAGAATCATGGTAGTATAAGATGTGGAGTTAATACTCTTAAAAAAGAATCAAAAATAATAAGGAACTAGTTGGCATAGAAACTATATCCATGCCCCCTGAAGCAATACAATTCGAATGAGACCGAATCCTTTTGATAAGAAATTATTAGCTAGGGTAAATCCTTAAAAATGTGGGAAATGAGTTTTAGATGGGAATTTAAATATAATTAGGAGTGAAAACCAAACATGAATTGTGATGACCTCAAAATATTTTATAATTAATCAATTTTATATTTTTTTAATACTAATTCAATGGATTTATATTATTATTATTTGTTGAACCATATAAATTATTTTATTATGGTATTAAAAAATATAATTTTTTCATTTAAAAAAATTGTTCTTTCTTCTAAACAATTATCTATTCCTGTATGATACGGTTTTATTAAAAAGATATATTTTTTAATTTTAGAAATTAAATTTATAAAATGATCATCAATTTTGATTTCATTAGGTAAAAAACATCATAGGATTGTTTTTTTATTGTTTAAAGTAAGATTTTTTTGGAAAATAGTTTAAAATATAGTATTTTAATAAGATGATATATTTTATTATTTTTTGATGCCCCAAATATGGATAAAAAACATATTAAATTATTTCTAAAACTCATAAATGATAATATAATAAAAATACAAAAAACCTATTCAATTCATATAGAATAGAATTTATTTCATGAATAATATGAAAATCATTATGGATGTTGACATAGTGCTTTCATGAATTGGAAAAGTCAGATTTGGTTTCCCGGAGATGTAATTTGAGTAACAAAAAATTATTTGATCGATATAATCTAAATTTTTTAAAAATAATTATTTTTTTATGGATAGTTATAAATTTTTTATTTATATAACAAGAAACTTGTCCAAATGATTATGCAGTGCTTGTGAATGGTGAGAAAAGTAAAAAACCACATAACTTAATATTCATGAAATGGATGTGTGTAAATAAACATTATGAATAAATATATATGTCTATGATGATTCATTATAAAATGTATTTATGTTATTAATTTTTTAAATTGAAAATATTAGAATAGTTCACTAAAATTCTTATACACAATTTAAACAATTCTTGCAAAAGAACTAATACAATCAAAGTAAATGATGTAAAAAACAATGAAATTTAAATTATTAATATGTGTTAGAGAGTTATAATAATTTTATATATGTGCATAAAGTATAATAATTTATTTATATGTGTATATTTTTATTCCATTTTTATCTATATATTTTTAAAAATTTAATGTTTAAAATAACTTAGAAAATGTTATTAAAGAGCATATAAAGTAAATGATGATTTATAAATTGACTATAAAATCTTATAATCATTTAACACAAAAACTGTTATAGGTATGGGTATATCATGTAATATCTTATACAATGATGATCCACATCTCATTTTACGATTAAATTTTTTACGCTTAATGATTGAGTATTTTGAAAATTGCAATAAGATTTTTCATATAATAGGGGTCTCATTATACCATCTTCAAACCACCTCTCATGTTTCATTTTATCTTTTTATTCTAGTGAAATCCCACTCTAAACGTACTTTAACAAATTTACAAGCCTCAGTCCTTAACATACTTTTCTTTGGAATTTATACTCAATCCAAAAGGTGTGGTTCGATGAGGAAGGTATGGGTTTCCAAGAATTCTTTTTCTCAACTACTTGAGATTATTTATTAAGAAAATATTATAAAAATATCATTATTATAATAAAATATTAATTTTTAAATATAATTGGAATATTTTTTATCTATAAAGGTAGAAATGTTACTCTCACACAACTCACTAAATGCGTTTCATATGATTTTTCTATGTCAAAACTCGTGTTTTTCCCAATCTAGGACTTTTCATTTCAACTGTCCACTCATTTAAAAAATAAATAATAATATAAAATATACCTCATATTATATTTCAATTATAATATAACGTTTTCTTATAAAAACTAAAAAAATTTCTTGGTTTTCCTTCCTCTATAATCTCTTTAAAAAATACTTTATCATTTTTGTTTTACACTACCTAATTGAACATGAATGCTTTTAAAAAATTAAAAATTTCTTCTGTGTTTTCCAAATATTCGTTTTTGGTTTTATAAAACATTGATATTCAATTGAATTTATGATTATGATTCCATTATATTTAAATATCCAACAAAACAAATGAATCAAAAAGAAACAAACATCAATATTTTTGTCTCTTAAAAACATTCTTATTTAAGAAGATTCATTAAAAAGTTACTATTTAAGGATATATTTGGCTCAATGGATTGGATTCAATAATGAAATCGATGAAATAAATTGGTAATTATAGTTCTTATGTATCATTTTTAAAAATACCTTAATAGTTAGAAAACAATAATAATTTTTTGGACCAAAATAACCACAAAACAATTTATATGAACAATATCAATAAAGTAAATAATTGAAACATGATAATAAATGAAATTGATTAATTAATAGTAAGGAAGTGATGTTTAATTTTTTTCTAAATATAATAAATAAGTTATATATCATTATTATTAATTAGGGTCCACTTCATAAAATGATATTCAAGACATGAGGAAATTGATATTTCATTTAAACCATATTTTAAATATTTTGATGTTTTTTCCATTCAAATAATTATCTTCCATATCCATGTTTATTAAATTATTTCATAATGTTATTTTTTATTCATAAATTATTATTTAAAGTTGAATTAAATTATATACCCCAACATAACCAAGGCTTAAAAATGAATCATTTTAACATTTTCTATAAGAGTCATTTTTGAGATTCATTATTAAGGTGTGATTAAATGATTTGTTTGAAATTTACCACATAACACCATTTTATATCGACATGTTTTGTATTAGTTATGAATATTAGTCATCATGTTTTCAATATTTTATAAATTAAATTAAATTCCCACCTTATTTGAAGTATCCTTTTAAAAAAGATATCGATCAAAATGATATTTCCTTTTTTTATTACAACCATAATTACGTAGGAATATGGATTTAAAAGGATAATTTTAAATGTTCTATGATGTATGTGAAATCCCTTATGTGATTTATTTATTTTATTTTTGTGTGACATTATATACCACAATTGGTGGGTCAAATATAGGGCTCCAATGGATTTGGTAAGGATAACAAAGTTATCTAGATATAAGTTACTCATATTAAGATGCTTAAATTATCTAGTTTGGGGATTCCATTAAGTTATGATGTCCAAAAAACTCGGTTTGTTATTCCATTTTATGTATGATTGTTTTATTGATATGAATTTGATATTCCAAGTAACATTTAAGATTATTTTTTTACAATTATACTCACTTATTATATTTTTAGAAAAATATTTTTATAATGAATTTGATTTTTTGAGTAAATAATTATGTAAAAAAGGAGCTTTCTATTGTATTTTCTTATCTATCAATAGAATAATAGGATTAATTTAGTTTATATACCTCACTGATATTTTTTATCTCATCCGATGTTTCTTATTGATATTATTGTACATAAATATTTATATAAACTCTAGTAAGGTATATCTATTAGTAATGAATTATTAACTAGAACAAATAAAGTGTGTCATGAATGAACCTTTAATTTTGATTGAAGAACATTTTTTTATGGGAAAAATATAGACTGTGTGGAGGTGTAGTCTTTTTTATAAAATGGTTTCCTAATTATTTAAAATAGTAAACATAAAATCACATCTGAATATAGTAAAGTGGAATATTTACTATAAATCAGATCATTATGGGTTTTTATTGATGATATATTATATTTTTTTATCATATTAGGGTTTAAATAACATTTGAGGTTGGTAGGTTTATTAGGAAATTTAATATGTGGATTCTAATTTATGGTTATTTTATCATGATATAGATTTTGAATACTTTATGTGTTTTCATATTTCGTCCTCTAGTCTATGTCTATTTTAGAATGTATTTACATGGAGGTAATAATGGGAATATGTTTTAAAGAGAAAAAAAAATAAAATATCCTTTCAAATTAGAAATGAAAAATGGTTATATTTACAGCTAATTAGTTCACATATATATTAACTCCAATAACATTGGTTATAAATAGTTGAACCCTTGTGAGAGAGGTGCCAAATTATCCATAGATGAATATATTATCATTGGATAATTTAATAAAAGACACAATTCAACATTTTGTGGATCTATATACCTAGTAGTTTGTAAAGGATGGATCATTTATTTTGAGATTATTATTGATTTTTTTGTTATTCATAGAATCAATAGGTTTGTCATTTTTATTTATCATCTATAATATTAATATAGTAATTATTGGTATTTTAATATTAATAATAAGGAGAATAAGTATATAGTTATCATGTAATTGATTATATTTAAACATCTTCTTGTTGGAATATATTTTATTAATGTTCTTCAGCATAGGAGGGAATGGTAGTTTTTTATGTTATTGTATAAATAAGAAGACTCAATCTATTCAAATGAAAAAATTCAATCCCAAACCTATTATTTAGTAATTATTTTATTTTTTCATCGAATTCAAAGCTGAGAATATTTAAATATTAAATTTTTATTGTTTTTTCATAGGTTAATGGTTTGTGAACGATTAGTATAAACCACATGGAAATAGTATTGTTTCATTTTTTTATAAAATAGAAAAATATGTGGTTGTTTAATGGATAATATATATATGTTTCCTAAACATGTGGGGTTCTTTAGACCCTCTAGAGAGTCTTGTATTAATGGTGCAGGGTTTGGCCAAACATTCATCCAAACCGTGTGTAATTACCATCCTTTTTGAAAAATGCTAATTTTTATTATGTTTTTATTATATTTTATACCTCACTCATTTTATATCCATTACAACCCAATAACCATCGGTTTCCCATTGAACATTATACCACGTTCCCATGGTTTCCTATTCCCCCATTTTCTCTTCTGATATCAGATGCAATCTCCCCATGTTTGAGTTTCTCCTCCTCCACTCCCTCTCATCCTTGCTTCTCCCCATCTCCCTTGCTCTATCTCACTATGACATATCTTAACGTAAATCCTATGTTTGGTTTTATTTCTAGTTTCTTGTATGGAATGATTTTATTAGGTTATTTTTCTTTCGTAATGTTTTTTTCAATATAGTGAGACTCCTTAGATCATGTGGCATTGTATTTGGGCTCATGTTTCCAAAAGTAGTTGGATATATGGGGTTTGACCCATATTTTAGGACATTATATTATGGAACATGTATTTATAGATATCTAAACTCTTTATAACTAATTATTTATGTTTTAATTTTTTTTATAGATTACTTTTCCATTCTTTATTTAGATTACACTAAAGGAGATGTTCATCCATTTTCAAAAATCTGTGCATTAAATTACCTGGGAAATCATATTTTCTTAATATTGTTTACTATAATTAATGAATGAGCTGGTAAATTGTTAGTTTAATATTTAAAAAAGTTTATCTTAATATAATATTTTCATTGATTATTTGGTTTTACATGGAATTTATAAAATTACAAGAAATTAAAAGTATTATTTAATTATTTTATTTTATTTAATAAAAACACGAGGTTTGTAATTTCATCATTGGTAACTTTTGGTTTTGAATGAATTCATAGGAATATATATATGTGTGTGTGTGTGTGTCTGTTTGTTTGTGTGTGTGTGTGTGTTCATGTGAAAATTCACATGGAAGTGTTTAAATTTGTTCATCAATAAAATAGTATGTATATGTGTGTGTAAATGTAAATAGGCACAATAAGATGATAATATTATGAATTTAATCTATTTTTAACAATTTTCATATCAATCTGAATATGTGAATTTTTAAAATAAATAAAAATGTCTCATTTGGTGTGATCCCTCTTTATAGTCATTTTTTAAAAAGGGTTATTAAAATTATCCCACAGTATACTTTTGAAATTTTTACTGTTCATTCTATGTGTTATATTTACTAAAAATATTTCACTATTTAATAGAATGTAAAACAATTATAAGAGGAATGATTATCATATAATGAATCAAAATATTTTTCGATGGGTTAATTAACGGTTCTTTAACGTTATAAGATATGAAATATATTTGAAATGTCATGAGAACATGGCGAGTTGAGTTTTTAAGAGGCATGGATATGTTGAGTATCACTTTGTATTATACTACATTAATGAAAAAATTCACTTAAATATCATCAGAAACACATTTCTCATCCATGTCATATAGTCCATAGAGAATAGATGAATGTGTTATTGTGGTATGGAAACACCACCTCGATAGTCCAATGAAATATTCTCCCCAGAGGTAATCAGACACACTATATTTTTAAACATATTTCATCATTAAAAAGTATCGGTGTTTAAAGAACCCACTGGAATTATATGACCTAGGGATTTTTACTCATACTGCTTATTTATGAGATTATTATTTTTATTGTTCATATTTTCTTTTATAAAATGTTAAATTATGCCTTATATTTTTAATAATAAGTTATTAAAACATAATGAATATTTCCTATTATAATGTATTAATGAGAGTTTCTCAATAATCACATTTCCCAAAAAGAATTTGGTTTTAATTAAAAATGATGTTTTTTAATGGTTTTAGAAAGTTGTTTTAAAAATGATTTTATTAAATTACCAGTGTATATGATATGGAAATGTTTTTTGAGTAATTTGTTTCAATTAATGAAAATAATAATAAATTTTTATAAATGATTATTTACTTGTTTTTTAATAAATGGAAAACCTATTGTTCGTTACTTATGTTTCTTAAACTATCATAAAATAATATTTTATTTAAATATATAAACCTTGATCATGGTTTTACATGGTATTCATATTGATCATAATTTCCCCAAATTATTTTCATTTCTATTTCAGGTTATATTTTTGTTCTTGAACATAGTATTGAGCGTTGATTTATTTGTAGTAATACCAAGTCTGTTAAAGTCACATAAATGTATGATGATTGTTTCATTAATTTTAGTTTCTTCTATTTCATCATATATAAATTCCTTTAGTTTCATTTTACGGTTGGTGGGTAGGGATATCTACAGGTGGTTGAATTTAAGGTTTGTTTGGATGTAGAATATTCTATCCTTTCAAATGTAGGGGTGGGAGAAAAAGAGTGAGAATTGGAATTAATAATGATTTTTTTCTTTTTTTCTTTTTAAATTTGATAGTATTATACTTCTTCTTTCATATAGCACATATTTCAAATATATGGATGAAATATTCCCATTATTTCCTATTTCTAAAACATTAATTGTTTAGTGAAATCATTCACAATGTTTACATCTAATGATCAGGAACTTTTTTCCAGCTTGTGGGGATCCGGAATGCACCTCATGTGTTTTAATGGTTTTATTGGGAATCCAATAGTGGAAACAACATTCTTATTTCATGAAAAAAATGGTATCAAATGTTATATTCTTATGTGGTCCAAGGTTTTAAAATAACCATTGATGTTGGAAAATTCCTGAAAATTGGAGTATGATCATTAGGGCTCAGTGGGTTTTAAATGACCAATGTTAGTGATGAGACAAGAGTCACAATGGTATATTTTCAAATCTATTATTATTATTAGTTATACAACTTCTTATTTTTTACAGATTTATGTTTGAAACGGTGAAAATGGAAGTGAATTTGTGTCACACAATGTCCTCACCTGTCATAGAAAACCATGTGAACCCCAAGTTCTTAGTTTGATATGTCTTCCAGTAGTGGTTTCAGGATTGGAAATGGACTTATAAACTATGTTGTTAATTAATGCACAAAAACATGTCCCTATTCAAAATATTATAATTTTTTAAATTTATTGAATGGATTTTGATTATGTTTTGTTAATAATAATGGTGGTTTCAAGTGAAAAATAGTTGGGCTTTTAAATTTTATAATGGTGAATTTTAATTATAAAATATAATTTTAAAAATAATGTGGGAATTAGAGATTATGAGATATTATAAAATTTTGAAACTACATTTTTATTGTTATAATGTATTTCATAAAATTAAAATGGGTGTGTAAAAAGTGGGTTTAATGTTTTAAATTGGATAAATGATTTCTTTCAATGATATAAAAGAAAAATATTTAAATTAAATTTCAAGTAAGGATCAAAAATTTTAAAACATGAATGTGTATATTGAAAATGTATAAATAATTAAATTTGGATTTAAATTTATTTTCAATATTTTTTAAATGGAAATTTAATAATATGTTTAATTTTCATGGAACTATCTAAAATTTAAATGGTTATTTGATTGAATAATAAATAATTAAAATTTTAAATGGTTTTTTCATAATGGTTAAATTGGAAGTTTTGACTCATTCATGTTTTCTAGATTTCATGATAGGTAAATGAAATTTTTTATTTTGAGTTGTTATTTTACATGTGTTTGATTTTTTATAGGGGGAGAATTATTCATTAAAAGTGATTTATTAGGTCTTATGATATTATGTTATTTTATGTATTCCTATGAAATCAATGAATCATATTTCGGTATGTGAGGTCTTCTATTTTGTGTATTAGTATTTTGGTTTTTAGTGTTCTTTTATGGTGAGGGATTCCTTATACTTCCAGTCAACAAATTCATATAATACATGGTTCTTGTCCATTTTAATAATGATTGGTGGATTTGGTTATATTTTATGATGGTTTCATATAGATAATTTTTTAGTGAGATTCCATTATATATCGTCACACATGGGACAAACCACGGATAATATTATTGGGTGAATAGTAAATACAAGGCACAATTGATTTCATATACTTTCAATGTTTGATTTCATTTTGATTTTCCACCAAATGTGGAGTCCTTGGTTTGTTGTCCTAGGATGCCCCTATTTTTCACATATGGTTACCAACTATTTGGTTTGATGATATATGATCATGACTAATACCCCTTTCATTTCTATTCCATGTTAAGAGCGAATTTGCCTATAGATCAAACCTCATTGCCTTAGGAATTTTCTTTTGAGAGTGTCTTTATGTGTTTATCTCTTTTTAGGGAGCTTCAAACCTCATATTTACGTGGGGATAAAAATGATTATTTCAAGAGTTTTTTATGTTTGTTTGATTTATGTTTTTCTTTTGATTTTATTCATTAAGGGTTAGGGATTTGTTGTTATAAGCATTGGTAGTTTCTATTGAATTTTCTTTGTTTTCATTCCCCCTTTCCTTTCATTGAATCATGAGTTTTGAGAGGGGTGATTTATATTTTCATTAACGATTGGGAAGTGAAATTTTTTAATGAAATTATATTTTTTTGGTATCTAAACATGGATCCTATAGGCTTGGAGTCCTTTTGTACTTGTTGGGTGGAGATTAAGGTTTTTCCTTGTAGTGGTTCTCAGGTAATAGCCTTGTCAAATTTATCCACAACACTTATGAGATTCTTAATTGAAGCTGATAAAGGCTAAGGATCTCCACTCAAGGATCTTTTTCTAGAATATTTTGTGTGTTATTTAGGAATTGTAATATGTATTGTAATGGTTTGGTGAAAGTGTCATTTTTTCAAACCCTATTGATTGAGATTTCACTTTTATGTTCATCCTATTTATTCTATGATTTTCGACAAGAAGAAATAGCATATGATAGGGAGTACTATCACACCATGGCCATATTTTTTATAAACTATTTTATTTATTGTTTTTTTAATTTTTTTCCATCAATTCTAGGTAGTGATAATTCAAAATGTAATTACTTTTTGGAGTTTGTCCATAATATCATAGCTATTAAAAACTTTTCAACAATTTTGAATCATTTCTATAACATAATAAATTGAAACAAATAGTTGGTTCATATGTATTATAATTGTGTGGCATGACCATTAGGGGTGATCCAAACCATCCATCACAGCTCATGTGGTTAGAACACTATTTTACTAATCATGTACCAAAATCATGTGTGATGCTCAGTTTAATAAAATATTTTTTTATATTTTTTCCTTCTCTTTTATATTCCATCTACTTTCCTAGCCATCATGACATATCCCCTTGAATGATTACCCTCATACATGCCAACCCATTTTTTGACCACTCTCATTTGCAATTTCACATCTAGTTCTTGCTACAATTTCATTTTGTTCAAGATTCTCCTCCTTCGCCCCTTTCCTCCTTTCTTCTCCACCTCTACCTTTCTCTCTTTCTCCGTGATAAACAATGATCCAAACCCTAGGATGGGGTTTAAACATAATAAATTTCCATTAAATATTTTAATATGTTATTTTTATTCTATATCCTTCAATTTAGTCTAGTGAGGATTTTTGTACCTTATAGTACTTGTTTTGGGTTCCAATTTTTTATGATAGTGGGTTACCCATAGGATGACACATATTTTATTCTTTTAAATTCCAAGAAACTTATTTTTTGGAATTAATACTGTTATTTTGTCAATGTATTGATCTTCTTATACTTCATAATAGATATTAATAAAATATAATTAATGTTTTACATTATTTCCATTGAATGTGATGCACTTTCCATTTTTATGTGTTTGATTTATATTTATTGGGAAATAATTTTCATTTAAATTATTTAACTAAATATTTGAATGTACATGTGAAGGGATTCTCTATTTTTAAAAAATTGGGACTTAAATGTATATTTTCAATGGACCATTTTTTTGACAAGTGTTGGCCGGAGTGGATAATCAAGAGGGGGGTGAATTGAGTTCCAATTAAAATTTCGATTAAAATATTGTTTATTTAAAATCCACCAATTAATAAAACAAGTTAAACTGTAGTGAATTTATACAGATTGTAAATGTTCACTTAGCTTCTAAAAGATTGATTTGGTCTCAGTTAATTTAACCACAATATTAAAATAACTTATGAAACTAACCTACCGATTTACAATAAGTGTAAACACTTGCTAATTTAACTATCAAACTACCTTTAAAATAGTTTTGTATTTCAAAGTAATAGTCGCAGAATAAATATGATATTTTTATTATACTATAAACTTAAACTAAAGATGCATAGCTGACATAACAAGAGGTTCAGTCTCAAGCCGAGAATTTGTCCTCTCAAATTTATATAAATTTTATCCACACCCTGGATCAGGGTTAACAACAGTTTGGAAAACTAACCAGGCCATGCAGGGGCCTCTACCACTGTTCTTCGTGGGAAAAAAACAGACCAGGACACACAAGGACCTATTCCACAGTTGATGTGGGTAAACAAGAGTAAACAATGGTGGTTTGAGGATTTTGTATCCTCCAGTTCAGTGTTGGAGACAGTGTGTGTATATGAAATACAGAGTACACCACACTGCACGAAAGTTAATAAATAAATCACATAGAGAAGATAGATAAGAGTTTAGAAAGCTCAAGGGATTATCAATGCAGATTTGGAATCGTTGGATTCAGAAGGAATGCTTCTGATTCCTTCTCTGGGTTTTCGGTTTAAAAACAGAGTGTTGTAGTCAACATGTCTTCTACACGAATGATGACGATCTCTTGATTCGTCGTGTGTTCTTCAGTGGTGTTGGATTGCATTCATGAGAATTCATTGAAGGTATGGCGATCTCTTTCTTTTTCAGGATTTTTATTCTTGTAGTGCTCTCAGTGTATGTATGTTCTTCTCGTTGTATATTATCACTTGCGCACCATTCTTATGCTTTTTTCGTGTACTACATCTTAATCATTCTTATATTCCACATGTTCTGGAAGAATGAATTATTCCTTTTTCATAGGTATGAGATACAGTTTCCTGAAATGCCAACAACTGTCATTAAATAACATTAATTGCAATAAAAACATCAAATATGACCGTTAGTATTATTTAAATAATATTGAAAAAAAGTTAAGGAATGGTGTCATGGAGATTAAGTAAAGGGTTTCTTCTTCACGGTATGAGGTTCATGGTATGAGGTTCATGGTGTGTGCTTCACGCTATGTTTATGTCATGGTGTCTAGCTCACAGTGTCGAGGTCACGATTTTTCCTCCACGGTGTCTTCGTCACGGTGTCTGGGTCACGGTGTCTGGGTCACGTTGTCTGGGTCACGGTGTCTGGGTCACGGTGAGTCTTTCACGGTGTCTAGTCACGGTGAGTCCTTCATGGTGTCTGGTCACGGTGAGTCCTTCACGGTGTCTGGGGCACGGTGAGTCCTTCACGGTGAGTCCATACATAGACAAATATCTGTATTTAGACATAGACAGAATATGAAGAAAATGGATTAAGTTTAACCATTAGAGTAAGAGAACTTGAATCATAAAAATAAAGGCTTGATAATATATGTGAGATTTGTGATCATGCATAACACTTGTAAATAATAAATAGAGTAATTAACATCCATAAGATTTTTTATGAGTAAAACATGATGTGTAGTTTTTATTGATATTGAAGACCATTATCAAGATGTGCAATGAATATTGAGATTAATTAACAGTAAAAGGATTTGTGATCATTAAAACATGATTAACACATGAGGAGTCCAACAATCTCCCCCTTTTTGATGACCACAAATCAGATATAGGCCTAATATAAATGACATGTAATGTTAAGGATACTAGCATAGCAAAGAACATTATAGAATTGACACTAGTAGTTTTTCACCCCCTTTTATACATGTAGAGATTTCTCCCCCTTTTATACATGGAGGTTTCTCCCCCTTTTGGGATTATCAAAAAGTAGAGAACAATGAAATGAAACTCAGTAGTTTTCATTAAACAAAGGGTTCAGAATACAATATACAAGAGAAGTACAAACAGTAAACAAGAAATGACATCCCATCAAAAAGAAAAAGCAGTCCTCGGACTCTTTAGGGATCCACCTTGTCTTTTCCTTTATCAGCAGCAGGAGCTGGTGCTGAAGTAGAAGAATGCATAGATGTGGTAGACAAAGAGGGTAAGGGTAGACCTTCAAAATTAGATGGATCCTAAGTGGGAGCAGTAGAAGATATAGGATGTGGTTGGTCAAGAATGACTGCCCAGATCTGAGAAGGAGCTTGGCTAACTGTCATGGCAGTTGAGGCTAAGGTAGGTAGACCTGGTCTAAGGGGTGCAGCAGCTGGAGAAACTATAGCAGTACTCTGCACATGAAGATACAACTTAAAAAGATTGATGAAATCAGTAATTATTTCACCACCATATTGCATATCCTTTTTAAAATCATATTTATTTTCCATATACTTTTCCAACAATCTGGTGAAATCTGTAAGTTTCTGAACTTGAGTTTTAAAAGCATGAGTCACTGGAGTTATTTCCAAATTTTCAACAAGATACCTAAAGAGATCTGTCATATCACGTTTAGAGAAAATCCGAGATAGATAAAGATATATTTTCTTGGTGATATCTTGTTGAGCATCATTGGCTATCTTAGAATGAATCCTAACCAAGTCCAATGCTCTATCACTGTTATTAACCACCTCTGTCATAGAAGATAGATCCAGGCCACTAAAGGCACTCTAAATTTCTTCCGTGATTATGGATCTCAGCAAAGAATAATCCAAAAAAGATGTTGAGGTCTAACCAGAAGCACGTGAAGCCTTGACAGCTTCGGTTAGAACTTTGAGCTGTTTTAGAACTTTTTGCAGGCATCCATTGTATTCATCTGTAAGCTTATTCAGATTTTCCACAAGCTCTATCATGTGTTCCAGCATCTTGGTGTGTCTTTTTCCAATCTTCTAATAAAAATAAAGTAGGTAAAGATGAACTTCAGACACAATTTCCCTAGTATAGAGGGAATAAGATGGCTAAAGAGAAGCAGCAACAGGTGCAGGAGCAGAAACATGAGCAGGCTCTGATCTAAAGGAAAACTCATTCTCCAAACTTGCTACCATACTTTTCATATTTGCAACATCAGCACTCAACAGCTTATTCTCAACTCTGACTTCTTGAATTTCTCAGATCATGCTTGGTTGAATATGTAAGATAATATTTTCCAAGATAATTGATGCATCTTCTAGACTTAACTGATTCATTGGACGAGGTTGAGTGGAGATAATTTTCTCAACTCCAGCTAACAATGTTTGTCCAAAAAGTTTCAGATCATCTTTGGTCACAAAGGAGTGATGCTCAGGTAAGGGTGCAGGTAAAGGTAGAGGTTCAGATTCTGGTTGATGTTCAGAGTCATCTACAGACTTATATTCTGATTCGGATTGTAACACCCCAAGCTTTCATGGTACACTTCTTTTTGAATAATACATTAGCGTGTGTTGTGCGCAACTTCGAGTTCTAACACACACCACAACCAATCAATGTAGCCGTTATGAATAGTAATACCAAATTTTTGAAATTTTAAAAAATTTATCTTGCCAAATAGACTTTGTTTTTGTATTCGTAATATCTAAATTATCCTAAGTTGAATTTTTTGTAATTTTCTGAGAACTTCCATTTTTTATGAATAGTGAATAATAATTAAAACAACTTTTTTAATCAAAATAATTTATAGTGATAAATTATACTATTGAGTGGTTTTAGATTATAATTAGACTATATTTTTACCATTTCATCCAATGGTGTTCATTATAATTAATTTCACTTTGAAATTGGACATAAACAACTGTCAATGTTTTGATATATATTGTTTCTTAAAAACACGCTATTTGTTGTGATAGCAGGAATTAATTATAAAATTAATTAATGAAACTTATATGCTTTGAATTATTTAAAATAGACATCAATTTTGAATTCGGAATATCAATTATATCTTAGAGTGAAATTTTGGCATTGTTCTGAAAAACTTTAATTTTTGATGAATAGTGAATCCACTAAGTGGTAGTTAAAAAACTGATTTTTCGTTTAAATGAAACATTAACACTTCTGTGATTTGATTTTCAAAAATCTGACATACATGGTAGTCATTAGGAAGTAAAATGTGGTTCAATGGGATTAAAATAATTTTTTGGTGAATAGTAACTTTTAAGTTTAATTAATCGCGATTAAAGGTAATTACTGAAATTTAAGGTAAAAATGGTATTATAAAAATATGAAAATACCTTTAAACTTGCCCTACCATTATTGGATGAGTCATGGCCGACCAATACAATCCATGTGTCAACTTGTGGAACCCATGCAGCAACTTTTGTAGGAAAATGACATTTAAAACTTTTTATTTAATGTTAGAATAAAAATGTCACAGACTTGAGTTGTTTTACTAAAAAAAATTTTATATGAGGTTATACATGTCATATTTTGGACTATAAATATTCATTAGAAATCTAAAATGATTTCCTACATCATGATATTTTTTTTATAATTTTTAGACATTAAATAAATTAAATTATTTATGACACCATGATGATGCATTGATTACCTCATTAATTAACGATTTAAATAAAATGAAAAGATAACGTAAAATATAAGGCTTACACTTTTCAAAAACCTATTGGATGATTATACATTGAACCCCTATCACCTTATCCTCGAAATATATCATTGTGGGACCTTTAGAATCCGAAACGAATTTCATAATAATGTAACATTTCAATCATTCCAAGAGTGCCCCTCCTCTCCTCTTATAAAAGGCCACCACCTCTACCACCTTATTCACACCATCAAACCATTTGGATCGCCCAACCTCTGCCAAAATACTCTCTCAACTTACCTATATTACTCCTAGAAGCCTCACATTGGTCAGAACTCTTCCCAAGGAAGCCTTTGGCTCAAATCAAAAATATAGTTACCCGATTTTAAGGTATTGTCTTCTCTTATGTTATTTTGTTTTATTTTGCTTATCCAACCCCCTAAACTCTTTTTATCCATTTCTTTTGTAACAAAAACAATATCCTAAATATACTAGGATGTTGTTATAAGAAGGATTCGACCTACACTTACACAAACCTACATCTAATGGTTAAAGACATACTGTTTCTGTGAATGGTGAATTTCTGCCTCACGAAATAATGATTGTTCAACACTCATATAACACCTTCAAAGGTGGACATTAAGATGTCACTATATTTATATATGATATATAATATTTTTATGTTTTCCTTAAGCTTCTGTATTTTTTATTTATGGCATACCTTTATGGTTTCCATTATGGGTAAACGCAATATTTTCATTTTAGGAAGTGCGGACTACCGCCCCCTCAAAGTGATTTGAATCGTTAATGCCATATGTGGGATGTATAAAGGATGAAGTAAATGGTATTATACATTATATTATACTGGAATTATATTATACCTTTATATAATTATAACTTCATTCCATTAAATACGAAATAGAAATGAAAGTAGCGTTCATGCGTACGTACAGCTTACCGTCTCCATGAACAGTGCATTTCATTTCTTACCTATAAATGTTATGTAATATTATAAATGAATGTATATATTGGATATATATGATGTATATTATATCTAAATCATTAATATAATTATGTATATATGGATATTTTAGCACATGAACAAAGTCTAATTATAAGAAGTTTATTTTTGACTCAAGTACCTAAGATCGACAAAACGACCGTTATTAACTTAAATAATTACATAATGTTCATAACATGGTAATAACGGATATAAAATGAATAATGAACTTGAAAAAGGTTCTTAAGCAGGTAGAGATTAACTGTAGTTTATTATTCAGGATGTTAAAGAGCGGTCGAGTCAAGTCGGACACGAGGTAAGGGAATTTCTTAACCGAATTTCCATTCTTTGGGTTAATCTCCTACTTTCAAATTATGTTAGGATATTATTATGTCCATTCATGAATTTGTACTTTCTGTATGTGTACTTATATATTGAATACACATAATAGATATATTTTATTTAAAAAAATGATCTTGGTAAGGACTTCGTCTCAATCTCCTTTCATTGAGGCATATTTTGTTTTATACACAACTTTCTTTTATACGGTGTATAAACCCCTTTGACTTTTACGTTTATTCAAATGGAATCTTTTTTATATGAAGCATTTTACTAAACGAAAAAAGGAATGTTTTTCTTGTCGTACATATGCGGCGACAACGACTTCTCCACCTCTGTGAGCACTATTTGAGTTTCGGCATCCTCTACAAGCCATACCTTTTTTTAAAAAGAAAAATAAATACCATGTTTTACTTTTCGTTTATTTTGGTATTGAAAATGGTTTTGAAAGTGTTTTTATTATATCAATGTGTTGTATTGATATCTTGTGATTGAAATGTGGACATTTTATGTTTCCTTTATGCATGTTTTATTTGATATGATTATGTTATGGTTTATGATATGTTTAAACATGTTCATATGAGGAATGCATTGGACTTAATAAGTGACGGGTGGAGCCCGCTATATCTTCTCGATGCATCGGTAGGTCTCATGAGACAAACTAGTGTCTTGGCACGAGGCCTTGACAAAATCTTATTTGTGGTCTTGGCACGAGGCCTTGGCTACGTAGTTATGATAGTCTGGCATTATGCATTCCATCATTATGAAAGTGGTTATTGGTATTGCATGTGATTATTCGACTAGAAGAATATCCATGTGAGTAAGTAAATGGAATTATTTAATTTTATTTTTTCCATATTATGCTAATGTTTATGTTTAAAAAGGATTTTGTTTTACTTATACATTGCCTTAAATGATAATGTTTATTTATGAAAGCTTCCGTAATATTGTTATCCTTACTGAGAATCTGAGCTCACCTCTTTCAATGTTTTAATATTCTCCAGGATGTGAAGAAGTATTTTATGAATGACCTGTAGGGATATTAAGAAGAGAATATGAGTGTGGACTATGGATACTTTGTTACTGTAGTTTTTCACTTTATGATGTAATGTAACATTGATGAATGTATCTAGTGTTTCCAAGTCTACTAAACTAATAGTTCTTTCGATACTTGATCTTTTGTGATCATGCCAATGTTATGAAGAAATGCACCGACTCTGGGTATCTGGGGTTGGGGCGTTACAGTTGGTATCAGAGGCAGTTTATTACAAACCTTGGAAGCAAGATTTAGATAAACACTGATTAGAGGGCATAGCCATAATATAGACTTTGAGGATTAGTATAGAAGAACTTCCTAGAATTTTGGTATTATAGAGATTTTGTGAGTTTTCCGAGCAATACATCCCTGTCTGGATATGAGCAGGTAGAGGCAGCTCTGGCACAGATGTACCTTGGGGTAAAACCCAAAAACACCGGTTTGAGCTAGACTCGAACGGGAACTGGTGCACGACAACGGGCCTTGCTGCACTCTTGGTTACGACACTCCCGGGGGATATGCTTAGGATAATTCTCGTTTTCATTACAAACCACTATGTAGGGTTATGAGTATATACTTCCACAAAGAAAACATTTATTATGATTATGGATTATATCGATAAATAGTTCAATTTATATTAATTGTTTTTCAAGTTTGTAATTATGTATTTTGATTCATAAACTAATATAGTTTATGCCATTTTATAGAAATGGAGCCCAGTAGAAGGAATGTGAACTCCATCAATACGTATGATCCAAAGAGAAAGAAGGATAATATTTTTCAAGGTATTAATCCAAAATTTAGAAGGGAAATAGTCTCCCATCTCTTCTCAACATATTAAGAAATAGTATCATGTGTTAATAAGATAAGTAAAGAATTTTCTGAGTCCTATGGATTTGAAGGTAAGCAAGAGAAGAAAAGGATGGAAGAGAGAAAGATGGATAAAGTGAAGAGGTAAAAGAAGAATTTTCCAATATGTGATAACTATGGGAAGACACACTTTGGAACTTGCCTGAAGGGAATGAGAGTTTGTTATATGTGTGGAGAAAAAGGACACCAAGTGCGTGACTGCAAGGGTAAGAAAAAGGTTTCAAATGTACAATGCTTCATCTGCAAAGAGTGGGGAAACTACGCAAACCAATGTCCAAATCATCGGAGTATGCCCCAAATGATTATATTGGATAATAATCAAGTTATGATAATACCAGAGATGAGGGGGAATGATTAGATTTATTATGTTGTTATTAAAGAATCATGTCATTTTTGTGTTGTATCAATGATGTACGTGTTATAAGGATAATGTGATATATAAGGATTGTACTACAGTACTTGTTGTTTCAGTAAGGTTTTAATATAATGAAGGTAATTATATTTTTAGTATGTGACAACAAGAGAAACTTTAATTTGTTTGTGGAATCTGATGTTACAATTGATTTTGGAATTTAGAGTCCTTTTAGAGAATGTATGGACAAAGGTATTTTGAATAACTATAAAGGTTGGAATGGATTAAGTTGACCTTTGGATAGTATTGTTTATGTTGAAAACGTTTCTGAAGATTATTCTTGGAATTTTTTAATACTATAGTTTTAGAAAAAGGACAACCTACAGGTTGGGGGACAACCCGTCGCGTCGGACAAAGCTGCAGGAATCGAACCCACAACCATAGTGTGACAGGCCTTTATTACCTACCACTAGCCTACAGGAAGTCCCTGGTTATTACAAAAAGTTTTCCTAATCTAAATGGTATGTGTTAATATTTGGAACCTTATACAATTATGATAAATAGAATATTTTTTAGTTTTATTACAAATTATAGTGAAATATGGGTTTGTGGTAAAGAATGAAAGTCTACATGACCAGTATTTATATTCCCTTACATTCTTAGTAAATCTCCTAAATAAATTCCTCAACTTTATAAATGGTATCTTAAAACAAAAACGTTTCCAGTTAAATTTCCAACTGGGGATTCAATGACCGTTTAGAAAATCACAAGTTTGTGATTTTCTTATGGTTAACTTTCTCCTAATCTAGTCTTCTACAACTCTCTATCAGACATTGATGGTTTTTTTTTCTTCCATATCCATATTTTCATAGAATCCTAGTATGGGATATCTCGGGTGACCTTTGTACTTATCTTTCGTTCTTTTAAAGTTATATTTTTATTAACCCTATTTCCGATGTGGGTTTTCCACAAAGGTATTTTCTATTTTAAACCATTTATTTTCAAAGAAAAATGTCAAATTATGAGGATGAAATTTATTGAAGGAGGGGAGAATGTAACACCCCAAGATTTCACGGTACACTTCACTTTGAATAATACAATAGTGTGTGTTGTACGCAACTTCGAGTTCTAACACACACGACAACCAATCAAAGTAGCCGTTATGAATAGTAATACATAATTTTTGAAATTTTATAAATTTTATCTTTCCAAATGGACTTCGTTTTTGTATTCGTAATATAGAAATTATCCTAAGATGAATTTTTTGTAATTTTCTGAGAACTTCCATTTTTTTATGAATAGTGAAAAATACTTAAAACAAATTTTTTAATCAAAATAATTTATAGTGGTAAATTATACTATTGAGTGGTTTTAGATTATAATTAGAATATATTTTTACCATTTCATACAATGGTGTTCATTATAATTAATTTCACTTTGAAATTGGACATAAACAATTGTCAATCTTTTGATATATATTGTTTCTTAAAAACACGCTATTTGTTGTGACAGTGAGAATTAATTATAAAATTAATTAATGCAACTTATATGTTTTGAATTTTTTAAAATAGACATCAATTTTGAATTCGGAATATCAATTATAGCTTAGAGTGAAATTTTGGCATTGTTCTGAAAAACTTCAAATTTTGATGAATAGTGAAACCACTAAGTGGTAGTTAAAAAACAGATTTTTCATTTAAATGAAACATTACAACTTTGGTGATTTGATATTCAAAAATCCGACATACGTGGATGTCATTAGGAAGTAAAAATGTGGTTCAATATGATTAAAATGATTTTTTGGTGAATAGTAACTTTTAAGTTTAATTAATCGCGATTAAAGGTAATTAGTGAAATTTAAGGTAAAAATTGTATTATAAAAATATGAAAATACCTTTACACTTGTCCTACCACTATTTTATGAGTCATGGACGACCACGAAAATCCATGGGTCAACTTGGGGACCCCATGGAACCACTTTGGTAGGAAAATGACATTTAAAACTTTTTATTTAATGATAGAATAAAAATGTCACAAACATGAGTTGTTTTACTAAAACAATTTTTAAATGGGGTTATACAAGTCTTATTTTTTACTATAAATATTCATTAGAAATATAAAACGATTTCCTACATCATGATATTTGTTTATAATTTTTAGAAATTAAATAAATTATATTATTTATGACACCATGATGATGCATCGATTACCTCAGTAATTAACGATTTAAATAAAATGAAAAGATAATGTAAAATCTAAGGCTTACACTTGTCAAAAACATATTGGATGAGTATATTTATAACCCCTATCACCTTATCCTAGAAATATATCATTGTGGGGCCTTTAGAATACGAAAATCATTTCATAATAATGTAACATTTCAATCGTTCCAAGAGTGCCCCTCCTCTCCTCTTATAAAAGGCCCCCACCTTTACCACCTTATTCACACCATAAAACCATTTAGATCGGCCAAACTCTGCCAAAATACTCTATCACCTTTCCTCTCTTACTCCTAGAAGTCTCACTTTGGGAAGAACTCTTCCCAATAATGCCTTGGCTCAAATCAAAAAAAGAGTTACCCGATTTTAAGGTAATGTCTTCTCTTATGTTATTTTGTTTTATTTTGCTTCTCCAACCCCCAAAACTCTTTTTATCCATTTATTTTGTAAAAACAACAGTATCATAAATATTCTAGGATGTTTTTATAAGAAGGATTTTAGCTACACTTACACACACCTACATCTAATGGTTAAAGAACATACTATTTCTATGAATGGAGAATTTCTGCCTCACGAAACGATGATTGTTCAACACTCATATAACACCTTCAAAGGTGGCCATTAAGATGTCACTATATTTATATATGATATATAATATTTTTTATGTTTTTCTTAAGCTTCTGTATTTTTTATTTATGGCATACCTTTATGGTTTCCATTATAGGTAAAAGCAATATTTTCATTTTAGGAAGTGCGGACTACCGCCCCCTCAAAGTGATTTGAATCATTAATGTCATATGTGGGATGTATAAAGGATGGAGTAAATGTTATTATACATTATATTATACTGGAATTATGTGATACCTTTGTATAATTATAACTTCATTCCATTAAATATGAAATATAAATGAAAGTAGCGTTCATGCGTACGTACGGCTTACCGTCTCCATGAACGGTGCATTTCATTTCTTAACTCTAAATGTTATGTAATATTATAAATGAATTTATATACTGGATATATATGATGTATATTATATCTAAATCATGAATATAATTATGGATATATGGATATTTTACCACATGAACAACGTGTAATTATAAGAAGTTTATTTTTGACTCAAGTACCTAAGATAGACAAAACGACCGGTATTAACTTAAATAATTACATAATGTTCATAACATGATAATAAGTTATATAAAAGGAATAATGAACTTGAAAAAGGTTCTTAAGAAGGTATATATTAACTCTAGTTTATTATTCAGGAGGTTAAAGAGCGGTCGAGTCAAGTCGGACACGAGGTAAAGGAATTTCTTAACCCAATTTCCATTCTTTGGGTTAATCTCCTACATTCAAATAATGTTATGATATTATTATGTCGTATATTGTATTTGTACTTTCTTTATGTGTACTTATATTGAATACACATAATAGATCTATTTTATTTAAAAAAATGATCTTGTTAAGGACTTCTTCTCAATCTTCTTTCATTGAGGCATATTTTGTTTTATACACAACTTTCTTTTAAACGGTGTATAAACCCCTTCGACTTTCACGTTTATTCAAAAAGAATCTTTTTTATACAAAGCATTTTACGAAACGAAAAAAAGGAATGTTTTTCTTGTCATACATATGTGGTGAAAATGACTTCTCCGCCTCCGTGAGCACTATTTGTGTTTCGGCTTCCTCTACAAGCCATAACTTTTTTTAAAAGAAAAATAAATACCATGTTTTACTTTTCTTTTATTTTGGTATTGAAAATGGTTTTGAAAGTGTTTTTATTATATCAATGTGTTTTATTGATATCTTGTGATTGAAATGTGGACATTTTATGTTTCCTTTATGAATGTTTTATTTGATACGATTATGTTATGGTTTATGATATGTTTAAACCTATTCATATGAGGAATGCATTGGACTTAATAAGTGACAGGTGGAGCCTGCTTTACCTCCTCGATGTATCGGTAGGTCTCATGAGACAAACTAGTGTCTTGGCACGAGGCCTTGACAAAATCTTATTTGTGGTCTTGGCATGAGGCCTTGGCTACGTAGTTATGATAGTCTGGCATTATGCATTCCATCATTATGAAAGTGGTTATTGATATTGCATTTCATTATTTGACTAGTAGAATATCCATGTGAGTAAGTAAATGGCATTATTTAATTTTATTTTTGCCATATTATGCCAAAGTTAATGTTAAAAAGGATTTTTTTAGTTATACATTGCCTTAAATGTTAATGTTTATTTACGAAAGCTTCCGCAATATTGTTATCCTTACTAAGCATCTGAGCTCACCCCTTTTAATGTTTTAATATTTTCTAGGATGTGAAGAAGTATTTTATGATTGACCTGCAGGGATAGTTAGAAGAGGATATTAGTGTGGACTATGGAGACTTTGTTACTGCAGTTTTTCACTTTATGATTTAATGTAACATTTTTGAATGTATCTAGTGTTTCCAAGGCTACTAAACTAATCGGCCTTTCGAGACATGATCTTTTGTGATCATGCTGATGTTACGAAGTAATGCACCGACTCTGGGTAGCTGGGGTCGGGGCGTTACACGGATTGAGGTTGGGGCTCTGGTTCTAGTTCTGGATGAGCTACAGACTTTAGTTGAAACATAGAAGAAAGATCCATTCCATTTGTAGACACTTTCTCTGACTCATTCACATCATAAAAGCTTGGGAAAACAAACCGGGTGTGCACAGAGTATGAGATAGAAGGTTGAAAAGCTTCAGCAGATCCAGCTTCTGTAATCTCAAGATTTTGAGGTTCCTCCCCCCTCAAATTGTGCTTCCCTTAAGATTATTGAGGCTCATGAACATGGATAAGATCCACAGGATCATCCCTAATCTCTTCAGCAAATTCTTTCCTTACCAGCTGAAAGGAAATTTCCATCCTCTCTTCAGTAGAGGGAATTATCTCAGGAACCAACTGTTCCACTGGTTGAGCTTCCAGACTTGATTCTTTTTCAACAGAATGATCCTATTCAACAGGATCTGCCTCTATGGTTACTTGTTGTTCTGAATCAAGAAAAACCAATTTCCTTGCAGCATTAGGATTAGCATCTAGATTTGCATCCGCACTAGAAGCAAGTGCTTCCTATTCTCTCAAACTAACACCAACTTCCTCCTCTTGAGGTGTTTCAGTAGGGATAAAAGCAGGGAAAACAGTACTTTATTTTTAAATAGGAGTTGTTTCAATTTATGGTATTTCAACCTCTTCTCTTTGAGATACTTCAACAGTTACTTCCTCTACTTCTTCTTCTTCTGAATACTCAGCCACTACATCTGGTTCCAAACCAGGATCAGATAGATTTTTAGGCCTTCTTGGATAGTCAACAGGATTAAACTTTTCATATATTTGATCATTGTCCTCAACCCACAGCTTCTTCCAGGGGTTCCAGCTAATCTTCATCCTTCTGATGATAGGCATGGATAGGCAGAAATCAAGGTCCTCTAACTTTTCTTCATTCAGTCCAATGATCCCTTTTGCAACTAACATAGCTGAAATCATTCTTGAGTAAAACAAGGAGGTGGATTTGGAAGTGACTTTGATCAGCTCACAGATATGGTTTATAACATACTTGCATAGGTTGATCTTATGGCCATTCTTCAATAGATGAATCAGGAACAGAACCTGATACTTCATCACAGAAAAATCTTTATTTCTTGGACTAATAAAATTTTGAACAAATTTGAACAGAACTCTAGTCTCCCCATCTAATTCAGCTACTATGGCCCTTCGCTTAGTGCCATTTCCAGTCAGGTTTTCCAAAGTAGTTTCCAGGTCAAAGATATCGGTTTTTGAAGGAGGGTATCTCTGATAATCCACACAAACTCCTTCATGGGGATTCCCTAGGCATACAGCCCACAACCTCGAAGAGAAAGATCACTTCTAACCATTTATTCAGCTTTTCACCATAAAGCAATCTCCAAACTCAAAAAAACATTACATACTGATAAAATTGAGATACCAATCTCAGGTAAATCAGTCTATTCTATCCAGTAAACCATCCAAGCCATCCTTGATCTCTTAATACTATCAAAACTAAAGATCTGCTAGACAAAAACCACTCTTCACAAACCTATTTTTCATGTACAACTGTACGACTTACAAGGTTTGGGTTTAGAGATCCTTCTGGAGCTATCCTTGGTATCATGTTCTATTTCTTAGAGTGGCACTTCTCAGAAGAGGGTAAAGATTCACGCTTCACCCTTGGCATTCACTGAAGTTTCGGGCGAGAGAGAATAAAATGTTTAGGAGAGAGTTCGGGTAAGGAATCGAATGAAACCCTTAAGTTTTATCATTTGGTAATGTCAAACGTTATAAAAACAAAAACTCGGGAAATAAAATAGCGGTGAAATAAAAAATTATGTGATATTGGTTAAAATAAGAATATAAATAATCTTCACGGTGAGACCGTGAGTAGGTGTTGCGGAGTGATGAAAACTAGTCATCACAGTGAGACAGTTAATAGTCGTCACAGTGAGATAGTTTATAGTCTTCATGGTGAGACAGTTAATAGTCGTCACGGTGAGACAATGATAATTCTGTGTTGTCACGGTGAGACAATAAATTGATAGACCGTGAGCATAAAGTCTTGACAGTGAGACCATGAACATAAAACAGTAACATTGAAAGAGTGACTATGAAACCGTAAAGTAAAATACAGTAGAGTATTAAACATTAAGATCAGTAAGATATTCATTTATGATTAATCATACAAAGATCATGTATGTTGTTGTCTAATATTTCAGAATTTAATGGTTTAGTGAATATATCAGCAAGTTGATATTCGGTACCAATGAATTCCAAAGTGATATCACCTTTTTGATAATGATCCCTCAAAAACTGATGTCTTACATCAATATGTTTTGTTCTAGAATGAGAAATAAGATTCTTAGAAATGTTAATAGAACTTTTGTTGTCACAATTTGTTGGGACATGATTGAATTGATATCCATAGTCTAGTAATGTGTGTTTCATCCACAAAATTTGTGCACAACAACTACCAGCAGCTATGTACTCAGCTTCTAAAGTAGATAATGCAACCGAATTTTGTTTCTTACTACACCATGATACTAGTGACTTGCCTAAAAGGTGACATGTTTTAGAGGTTCTTTTTCTATCTAGCATACATCCAGCAAAATCAGCATCAAAATAACTAAATAATTCAAATGATTGTCCTTTGGGATAAAACAGTCCTAAATTGGGAGTTTTCTTGAGGTATTTGAAAATTCTCTTTACAACACTTAAATGTGACTCTTTAGGGATTTCTTGAAAATGAGCACACATACACACACTAAAAATAATATCATGACGACTATAAGTTAGGTAGAGTATAATTCCAATCATTCCTCTATAAGTGGTTTGATCAACGGATTTACCATTTTCATCATGATCCATATTACAGGTGGTACTCATCGAAGTGTCACTACTTTTTGTGCTATCTAATCCAAAACGTTTTAAAAGTTCTCTAGTATATTTACTTTGAGTTAAAATAATTCCATCATCATTTTGAAAGGTTTCAAATCCAAGAGAGAATTTACGTTCACCCATTAAACTCATTTCAAATTCATTTTGCATCATTTTATAAAAATCAGTACAGAATGTAGTTTTTGAAGATCCAAAAATATTATCATCTACATAAATTTGTTCAACTAAAAAATCTTTAGAAATTCGTTTTATAAAGAGAGTAGGATCAGCTATTCCTTTTGTAAAACCTTTAGATATTAAAAAAGTATTTAATCTATAATACCAAGCTCTTGAGGCTTTCTTTAAACCATATAATTCTTTTGATAATTTGAAAATATGATTTGGAAGATGAGGGTTTGAAAAACCAGGTGGTTGTTCAACAAAAACATCATCATCAATATAACCATTCAAGAATGCACTCTTGACATCCATTTTATATAGTTTGAAATTTAAATGTGCTGCATAAGAAAGTAAAATCCTTATGGATTCTAATCTGGCTACTGGAGAAAAAGTCTCTTCATAGTCTATACATTCTTCTTGACTATAGCCTTGTGCAACTAGCTGATCTTTATTTCTATCTATGTTTCCAGATTCATCTACTTTATTTCTAAACACCCATTTTGTGCCTATTGTGAAAGAGTCCTTAGGTCTTTCAACAAGATTCCAAACATTATTTCATTCACACTGATTGAGTTATTCTTTCATAGAAATTACCCAAAATTCATCATTAATAGAATCATCAATGTTTTTAGGGTCAAGCTGTGACAAGAAGGCTTGATGTTCAACCTTATTTCTAAGAGAAGCTCAAGTTTGTGTCCCTCTATCAAGATTTCCTACAACAGCATCTAAAGGATGATTATTTAAAATTCTAGTTGATCTAGTAAAGATAGGACTAGAAATTTCAGGTTCTTCTCTAGGTTCGGGTTCATTAAGAACATATTCTGGATTATGTCTAGAACTAGTTGTGTTTATAGCAGGTTCATTAGATTTGTCATTAAGGTCCAGGACAGATAAATCTTCTTCATGATTTTCAAGAGAGGTTTTAGACTCATGTGGATCAGTTTCATCAAACTTGATGTGAACAGATTATTCCAAACACTTGTTTCTCTTATTAAAGTCTCTATAGGCTTTTCTAGTTAATGAATAACCACAAAAAATTCCTTCATCACTTTTAGAAGCAAACTTATCAAGATTATCCTTTTTGTTGAGAACAAAGGCTTTGCAGCCAAAGACTCAGAAGTAATTAACTTTAGGTTTTCTATTGTTCCATAACTCATAAGGGGTCTTCTTAAGAACAGGTCTAATTAAGACTCTATTAATTATATAACAAGCTGTATTGATAGTTTCATCCCAAAATTAAATAGGCGGGTCATATTCATTAAGAATAGTTCTAGCAATTTCTTGCAGGGTTCTATTCCTTCTTTCTACTACACCATTCTGCTGAGGTGTCCTAGGAATAGAAAATTTATGACTATAGCCATTGTGTGAGCAATAGGATTCAAATTCATGATTCTAAAACTCACAGCCAAGATCACTTCTTAGGGTTTTAATCTTAAGTCCACTAATGATTTCTACAGATTTGGAATATTTAACAAAGTAAGAACAAGCTTCACTTTTGTGAGCTAGAAAATATACCCAAGTATATCTAGAAAAGTCATCTACTAGAACATAGACATAGTTCTTCCCATTTAAGCTAGAAAATCTAGATGGTCCAAAAAAATCCATGTGAACCAACTCAAGAGGTTTAGAAGTTGAAACTACATTCTTTGATTTAAAAGAAACCTTATGTTGCTTTCCCTTTTTACAAGGATTACAAACTTTGTCATTTGGAAACTCATGTTTAGGTAGGTCTCCAACCAAGTTATTCCTAGTTAGTTTTCTAAGTGAGTGTACATTTCAGTGTCCTAATCTTCAATTCCATAACCATGACTCTTTGAAAATCATTTAAATAGGTAACATTATGCTTAGCTAAGGAATTTAAATCAACAGCATAATCATTTCCATTTCTTAGAGCAGAAAAGACTAAAATGTTTTTAGAATTAAAAACATTACAAGAATCATTTTCAAATTTGACATTGAAACCATCATCAAATAATTGAGAGATACATAACAGATTATATTTCAGTCCATCAACAAATAAAACATTGGAAGTTAAAACTGAATCAGTGTTAGCAATCTGGACTAGGTCGATGATCTTTCCTTTAGAATTATCACCAAAGGTGACATGACCTCCATAAACCTTTATTAAACTTTTGAAACATGAGTAATCCCCAGAAATATGTCTTGAACATCCACTGTCCAGATAACATGTCTTCTTGTGGGAAACCTTTAGGCTGGTTTCCTACAAAACAGATTTAAATAGAAAATGATTTTGGTACCCAGATTTTCTTGGGTCCAGACAGGTTAGCCAATAAAACTTTAGGTACCCAAATTTGTCTTATGGGTCTCATACAATTTACAGAATCAAAATATTTTGAAAGAGAAACTCTATTAGATTTATAACTAAGTGAATAAATAGTTAAAGCATAAAAATGTACAGAACTAGAAATTGTAGTATTCTGTCTAGATTTAGGAATAAATCTATTCTTGGTAATATGTCTTTGTCCAGGTTGGTATCCTATACCAGTAGTGTATCTAGGTTCAATCTTATTACCTTGATTTTGAGTAAGTGTATCTTTTCCAATTGTGAACATTTCAAAATCATTCCTATGTTGCTCATTTGACAATTTCAGTTCAGTGTTTTCTTTAAGTAAATGAGCATTCTTTTCCATTTCTATGTCAAGACCAGATTTATATTTAACAGTTAAAGCATACTGTTTTTTTAAACCTTTTTATTTGTCTTTCAGATCATTACTGGTTTCTTCTAACATATCACAATATTCAAACAGTTCATATTTTGACATATTTTCAGAATCACAATCATCTCTAGAATAATAAGAATTTAAAGCAGGAGTTTCAGATGATACCTCAGAAGTGTTTTTCATAAAACACATGTCTTCTTTACTTATGTTTTCAGGCTCAGAAGCATCAGATTCACTGGAGCTATCCTCAGAATAACTCCACGTAGCCTTCATGGATTTCTTATACTTATTATCCTTATACTCATATTCCTTATTGTATTTTAGCTTTGGATAGTCTTCTATTATATGTCCTTTTCTTTTTCACTCATAGCAGACAACTTCATCAGATTTGTCAGATTTCTTCCAATCCTTTTTCTAGTGTCCCTTATTATCATACTTTCCATTGTAATTTTATTTTCTAAAAAAATTATTCTTCCTATAAAACTTCATAAATCTTCTGGCTATGTGAGCCATTTCAGAAACACTATCAGATGCACTTTCACTTTCTTCACAGCTTGAGCTATCACTTACATGAACCTTCTCCTTATCTTTATTCATTGAAGTAGTAGTCTTGAAAGTCATTGACTTCCTTTTTGGTTCATCTTCTTCTTCTTCTCTTACCTTAAGTTCTTCTTCATACATCATTAACTTACCAATAAGTTCTTTGAGAGGTAGTTTACCAATATCAAAAGATTCTCTGATTGAAACAGAAGCTCCCCTCCATCTTTCAGGTAGGCATCTCAATATTCTCATATTTTGTTCCTTTGCTAAAACATCCTTTCCTAGTGTGATCATTGTATTGAAAATTTCGTTAAACTTGAGATACATATAAGAAATAGGTTCATCAAGATTCATATTAAAATTATCATATTTAATAGTATAAGTATTTAATCGCATTTATTTAACATTGGTTGTTCCTTTATGAGAAAAACCCAAAGTATCCCGATTTTAAAAAGCAGTTTTACAAGAATAAATTCTGTTAAACTCTTCATCTCATAGAGCACAATATTGGGCATTCATAGCTTTACAATTATTATTGTAAGCTATCTTTGTAGGTCCATCCAATTTGGATCTAACAGTAACAGTAATTTTATATTCTGATTTTATAGCAGTCCAAATATCAAAACCCATGATTTCTAAATGAATTTTCATTTTCAGCTTCCACCGAGCATAGATTGTACCATTGAAGAAAGGTGTCCTATTAGTAGCAGCACCCTAAAGTCTATTATCCATGATAACTAGGTTGAGACAACAATTTTAAAGACATAAAAATTGAGAAACAACAGAAATTTTATGACCTTTAAAATACAACTAAAATCACAGTTGAAAAAATAGAGTATTTCAAAAAAAATATTTTAAACCCTCTGATAACAAATGTTGGTCGTAGTGGATACTCAAGAGGGGGGTTAATTGAGTTCCAATTAAAATTTATGTTAAAATATTGTCTATTTAAAATCCCCTAAGTTACAAAACAAGTTAAACTATAGTGAATTTATACAGATTGTAAATGTTCACTTATCTTCTCAAAGATTGATTAGGTCTCAGTTAATTTAACCACAAGATTAAACTATGTTTTGAAACTAACCTACTGATTTACAATAAGTGTAAACACTTGCTAAATTAAATATCAATGCAGATTTAAAATATTTTTGTATTTCAAAGTAATAGCAGCGGAATAAATAAGATATATGTAGTATACTATAAATTTAAACTAAAGATGCACAACAGATATAACAAGAGGTTAACTCTCAAGCCAAGACATAGTCCTCTAAAATTTATATAAATTTGATCCACACCCTGGATCGGGGTTAAAAACAGATTACAAAACCATCCAGGCCACACAGGGACCTCTACCACTATTCTTCGTGGGAAAAAACAGACCAGGCCACACAAGGACCTCTTCCACAATTGACGTGGGTAAACAAGAGTAAACAATGGTGGTTTGAGGATTTTTATATCCTCCAGTTCAGTGAAGGAGACAATGTGTGTATAAGAAATACAGAGTGCACCACACTGCTCGAAAGTTAATAAATAAATCACGTAAAGAATATAGATAAGAGTTTAAAAGCTCTAGTGATTATAAATGCAGCTCTAGACTCATGGGATTCAGCAGGAGTTCTTATGAGTCCTTCTCTGGTTTTTCTGTTGAAAAAAAGAGTGTTGTAGTCATCTTGCCTTCTACAAGAATGAAGATGATCCCTTGATTCGTCGTGTGTTCTTCAATGGTGTTGGATTGCATTCATGAGAATTATTTGAAGGTTTAGCGATCTATTTCTTGTTCAGGATTGTTCTTCTTGTAGTTCTCTCGGTGTATGTAAGTTCTTCTCGTTGTATATTATCACTTGCGCACCTTTTTTCTGCTTTTTTCATGTACTGCATCTTAATATTTCTTAAATTCCACGAGTTCTGGCAGTAGGAATGATTCCCTTTTCATAGGTACGAGATACGGTTTCCTGAAATGCCAACAACTATGATTAAATAACATTAATTGCATCAAAAACATCAAATATGACAGTTAGTATTATTTAAATAATATTGAAAAAAAGTTAAGGAACAGTGTCACAGTGATTATGTAAACGGTGTCTTCTTCACAGTATGAGGTTCATGGTATGAGCTTCACGGTATGTCCATGTCACGGTGTTTAGCTCACGGTGTCGAGGTCACGGTTTGTCCTTCACGGTGTCTGGGTCACGGTGTCTGGGTCACGGTGTCTGGGTCACAGTGAGTCCTTCATGGTGTCTGGTCACGGTGAGTCCTTCAGGGTGTCTGGTCACGGTGAGTCCTTCACGGTGTCTGGGACACGGTGAGTCCTTCATGGTGAGTCCATACTTAGAAAAATATATGTATTTGGACTTAGATAGAATATGCAGAACATGGATTAAGTCTAACCATTAGAGTGTAATAGAACTTGAATCATAAACATAAAGGCTTGATAATATATGTGAGATTTGTGATCATGCATAAGACAAGTAAATAATAAAGAGAGTAATTAACATCCGTAAGATTTGTTATCAGTAAACCACGATGTGTAGTTAATATTGAGATTGAAGACCATTATCAATATGTGAAATGAAGATTGAGATTAATTAACAGTAAAAGGATTTGTGATCATTAAAACATGATTAACACATGAGGAGTCCAACCACAAGGAATTTCATGTAATTAATAAAAATTTGAATAGTTAATTAAGTATTTAAAAATTGGTTTTAATAAAAGAATAGAGTTTTTATTTTTCATTTATATATATAATGGTTAGGAATGTATACATGGTTAAAAAACACACACTCACACACAAACATATATATATTTGTGTGTCTGTGTGTGTGTCTGTGTGAGTGTTTTCAAATTCATGTCTATGTGTGTAAATTGGTGTGATAAGAAAAAAATATGTATAATATATTCATGTGTAAATGATTATAGGCTTATAAATATGAAAGTATTAGGAATTTAAAATGTGTAAGTTAGTTTTTAAGAATATCTATATGTGAATTTATAAAATAATTGATAAATTTCCATTTGGTAGAATCCATGTTTCCTATATTGTTCTAAAAATTATTATTTTTTAAATTTAAAAAATCATTGATTTTAAAATATCAAAATATCAAAAAACGGGATATATTTACTCAAATGTTTTCCTCTAGGATTAATTTAAAAATCATTTTTTAAGGCATGATTTTCATATGATGAATCAAAATGGTTTATGATGTGTTGATGAAGGTGAAATTACCTCTACATGATATGTGATATAATTAAAATAACAAGAGAACATGTGATGATGGGTCTCTTAGAGGTAAGGTTAGTTCGAGGATCACATTTTATTGCATCACATTACAAAAAAACACTTATAAGGGTCATGGTGTCTAGGTTAGGTGACATAAAAACTGCTAGTACAATACATATACTCCATACATGATGGTTAGATGTGGTGTTGTGGTTGGGATATACCACCGTGCAAGGACACCAGTATATTATCATTTTTGTTAATCATGAAGATATTATTTTTTACTGGATTATATCATGATCCCATACTAGGATATATATTTCCCAATAACCTTAGATATCCTAAGGATTTCACCCATACTGTTTATTTATGAGATTGATATTATTAATTATTAATTCATTTATTAAAAAATTAATCTATCCATTTTGTTTTCTTTAACAAAATAATAAAGCATATTACTTCCTTCCTCTTATAAATTTTATATGAGTATTTTATTATTTTATTTACTCTTTTAATGATGAATAGTATTTAAAGAAAATTGATTTTTAGTAATGTGAAATTTGAATGTTTTTTTAAAATTGGTTTTTTAAATAACATAGTTTGATGTTAGGGAATTGTTTTTGATGTGATCTTTTTCATTTTAAGATATTAAAATGATTTTTTAACTTATTAGTGACTAGTGTATGGTCTTTATAAAATGAATAGTCTATATTTTTTCTTATTTATTTAAAGTTATAATAAAGGAAAATTTTAATTAAATTCATTAACTTTGGTTCTGGATTTACATATAATTCTTACCAATCTTAATTTCTCATTCCAAATATAATTTTAGTTTCAGGTTTCATTTTTATTCTTATCATCTCCTTTGGAAATTTTTTCATTACTATTTAGATGGGGACTTTTAATTTTAATTGATGGAATGTTGTTTTTGTTATTTTCAATTCATCAAGCAATATATCTATATAGAAATTTTACTAATTTCTAATGATTGAGGATACTAATATGTTATGGTGGTCAAATTAAATTCATATCTGGAGGTTGATTTTTTCATCTTCTAACAAGTATGGAAGGTGGGTTTGGAGTGTGAATATGTATTAGTATAGTTTTTTTTGTTTTTATATATTTTATTGTATTCTTTTTCCTATTTGATTTAGTATGGAAGTTAGATATGTGGATGGGTCATTTTTATTTATCCTCTTTCACTTAAATTCTAATTATTAGGATAAATATTTTCATATTATATATATCTCATTCCATGTTAATATGAACCTAGACACATGGATCAGGACCACCCAATGGATGTGTTATATAATGGATTGTGTGTCTAATGGAGTTACAACCAAGGAAAATTTGTGAAAATAAAATTAACCAATGTTTTTAGGTATGAACTGAATTTTATTTTTCAATATAAAAGTAACATTGATTGATTTTACAAATGATGGAAACTATGTTTTTTAGGGAAATGTTCAATATTGAATTTAAATGATATGAGGAAATTTTTCAATGTGATGATAAGATAAAGGTGGTGTTTATTGACATGTTTATCTCATAACAAAATGGATAAAAAGATACCAAGGTAGAAACCAATAGGGAAGTAGTCTATAGAGAAATATAAATGTTAGAATGTTAAATTTTCATCATTTAATTAATATTGAATGGATAATTCTGGAGATTTTATAATATGATATATTAAATGTTATTAGTGTGATAAATTTTTTCATTTGGAATAGTATTACAAAGAAATTGTAAATGGTAATGGTGAGACAAGTATTGGTAAACAAATGGAGAATTTTTTTAATTTTAATAACGTTGTACATTATGAAAACGTTTGTCCAATGATAAATATGAATCATGGGAATAAAAAATTTCATATGATTAAATGTATGGAAATTTAATATTATATAACTATGTATGAGGTTAGTCATTCAAATAGAGTGGTTGATGTTTATTTGTTTACAGAAATTATACCAATGTGTTATTTGAATATGGGAAAAAAATTCTTTTTTTGGGAAATTTTGTATTAAAATTGAATTACTATCTTATGATATAGATATGTTACTTTTTTTAAAAACTCAATGTGTATTTATTAAATAAATATGGATTTATAGGAATATTACTTTAATTTTCCATGGAATGATTTTCCTTCAAATATTGTTGTCTAACCCATAGTTGACTTTTACATCATTCTATGTATGTATTAGATTTCTATTTATCATATTAATATAGATTTCATAACTATAGAATTCATATTCAATTTATAAAATGAAATTTAATTTGTATATAAGAATTATTTTTTACCGATAATATCATATTATGATGTTGATAAATTGAATAAATATTTGGGTGAGAGTTATATTTCACATTTTATTTAAAGGAAGGTTATTATACAACTTAGTGATGTTCCATTGTTAAATAAATTTTTAGATATTTTTCATGATGACTTCCTTGGTGTTATTTTTTATCTATTGGCTGAATTCACTATTGTCTTAGGACATTTTTTAAACAATCTCAAAACTTCTTTATTGATTGACTACAATGGAGATATTAGAGTTCAAAAAGAAATTTCAAGAATTATTAGATAATATTTTCATTCCCTGTATCAATTCACCTAATAGTGCTCTTATCATCGACTAAATATATAGGAATAAGTAATTAAATATATTTTTTTATACTAGGTATCACTAGTACAATATTTTGGTTATTCCATATGGGATAATAAATTCACTCGGGGTATTTATGGATCTAATAAATAATTATTTACATGAGTGTGTGGATAAATTTTTGGTGGTATTCATTGATGATATTATGGTATATTCTAAAAGATATGAGGTTACAAAAAAACATCTAAGTAATGTTCTATAGACCATTAAATAAAATAACTTATTTATAAAATTTTGTGATTTTGAATTTTATTTATAGACAATATTCTATCCTGGGAATATTGTTAGTAAACATGGAATAAATATTAATCATTCTAAAATGAAAGTGGTGGAAGAAGGGAAAAGTGATATTAATTGTCTTTAATTTTAATTTTTTATTGGAATAATAGGTTATTACTTATGGTTTTTTGAAATCTTTTCTCGGTTATCTAAGCCACTATTCAAGTTAATATTATATGAAGTTATATTAATATCGTAAAATTAATGTGATGGGTTTTTTCAAAAATTAGAAGGAAGATTTTATAAATCTAAAATATTTTCATCTCCATCATGAAATGTCTAAATTTATATTTATAATGATTCCTATTTTATAGTCATTTATTTTTTATAAAAAATGATGTAGTAATTGAATATTCTTCTAAATAGATAAAACCCCAAGAGATAAAATATCAAACTCATGATCTTGTATTTTAAATACTACATTTTTCATTAATTTTTATTCTTAATTTATTTTTGTATAATCATGATATATATATATATATGGATCATAAAATAATAATGTATATATTCAATCAAAAAGGGCGGACCATGACACAAAAAATATAGTCAGAATGGATAATGTGTTTTGGTTGTATGATTCACTATCGTCCATGTAATAAAAAACAAGGTAACATATGCCTACATACAAAAGGATAGTGAATCATTAACCCTGTTTTGTTTTAAAAAATACCATGTAGTCAATGATTTAAAAAAATTACAATTAAAAGTTGTGTATATAGAAGCAATTTTTCAATTTGCATAAATATGAGTAAAAATCATCCTTATTATAAATAATTAAATATGATAAAAATAGAGATCATGGTTTGCAAAAAATGATAGAAATAGTTAATGGAATAATGTTTTCGGGTTTTAATATTTAATAATAAAGAGTTTTAATATTTAAAAATAGGGTACGTATATTGCCTGATATTTAATTGAAAAAAGAATTATTCATTAAGGCTCACAACTCTCTTTTTTCAATTCATCACGGTAGAACTATAGTATATATAATGATATTTTAGAATTTAATTATTGTAAAGTAATAATGAAAGATATTATGGGTTATAACTAGAAATGTGTGACTATTCAAAAATTTATAGATATGAAATAACTAGAGAAGGGGATGCATCAAACATTGTTAATTATAGAATGGAAATGAAAGCTTGTATCAATATATCTCATAGTTAGATTACCACATACATATTGAGGTAATGATTTAATATGGGTTATTATTTATCTTTTGACTAAATTTTCCCATTTCATTCACATTAATGATGATATATGTTTAGATCAGATTTGAGAACATTGTTTCAAAGTGATAGTTAGGCTATATTGAATTCCTCCCTCAATTGTATCTGTTCAAGAATCAAGGGATACATATATTTTTTAAGGGAAATTATATTCCATTATGTATTGAGTAATGTTTAGTATATCATTTCATCCTCAATTGGATTAATTATTATAATGGAAAATTAAAATATTTGTTGATATCCTCTGAGTTTCTAGTCAGACTAAATGGATATTAAGTTCAATAACTTTCATTAGAATATATTTCTTATAATAAAATATAAATTAATGTATATAATTGAGACCATAAAATTCCATATATGTAAATAAATATTAGACTCCATCATTTTAGGGTGGAGTTTGTGGGAGAATTTTTTTTGGACATAAATTGTAAAAGAGGTACATAAAAATGTAAATTTGGTTTAACAATGTATGAGGGATGATTAGAGTAGTAAAAAGAGTTATGAAGATAAATGATGGAAATAACACAATTTTATGATTTGGGAGTATGTTTTGGTTAATATATAATCATTAAAAGGTGTGTTGAATTACAAAAATACGGGTAAATATAGCTCATTTTTTATCGGTTCATTTGAAATTTATGGGAATGTGCTATTGGTTCTATAATGGGATTCCTTAACTCTGGGTTTTTATTAGGTACATGAATTTTTTTAAAGTTTCAATTATATTAATGTTTATACTAGATGAAAATAATTTATTGAACCTAAAAGATTTATATTTTGATTAAATTATTTCTTATTTTCAATGTATGGTTCATATTCTCGATCATAGATAGAAGGTGTTGAAAATATTGTAACTGAGATAGTTAATTTTTTCTAGAAAAATTATATGATTGAAGAAGTAACAAGAGAACCTGAAAGGTATATTTTAGAAAAATATCCCCACATGATTTTCAATGAATATTATTATGAAGATTCACATTCTTTTACGGTGGGTGAATGCGATAATACAAGTATTTATACTAATTAATAAATACATTATTTAATTTATATTAATTATATAGATTATTATTAATTATTATTATTATAACTATAAAACTAATATTAGTATGGCATGAAACATGAAAATTATTTTTCATTTGAAATAGATATAGTTTTTATATAAAATATTTTTTATCTATACAATGAGGTTCTATTTAAAACATAAATGTCTAAAATTTAGATATTGAATTTTCAAAATATGAATTTATTATTGTATTTAGAATTTATAAAATATCTTAATAGGTGTTTTTTTGTATTTTTCAAAGAATGTTTTTTAGTGAATAGTTAGGAATAGTTTTTTTATGAATGTAGTATATTCTAGGATATAATCAGAAATGCAATGTGAATTAAAAACTTATTAAACAATTGGAATGAATAATAATTGTTAATATAGTAAAAATATTATTAACAACATATTTAATTAATATAGATTAAAAAAATTCCAGGAAAAGTATGAGAATCATTATCAATCACTATGTAGTGCATACACAACACTATAAAAGTAAAATTTGATTTCATTGTGTTAAAATATAAAATTTGAAAAGTATTTTTTCAACAAAAGTTATATATATGATGAATAATTAATAATATTTATGGATATGTATTAACTTTCTAGTTATATAACATGTAACTTGTCCAAATTGTTTCCCAGTGCCTGTAGAAGGTGAGAAAAGACAAAATATTATATTAATAATTTTTCATTATATGGATGATAGTAAATATTAAATATGAATTAATATATATGAATATATAGTGAATGAAATTATATGTCTGTTTGTTATTAAAATTAATAAATTGTATAATTATCTAAATTCTTTACACACCATCAACACAACGCATGTGAATGTTGTAAAAAAATCTATGTATGTTGTTTAAAGAACATTAAATCTAATATGACTTAGATTATTTAGGGTGTTTCATGAATTTTATAGCTTATTATGAGGTAAAATTAAATATATATGTTTTTATATTTTAATTCCTTTATTATCAATATATTTTTTAAAATATTTATTATTAAATAGTCTTAAAAGTGACGTTAAGGAGTATTTATTTAAAATAACGATTAAGAAAATGGTTATTAAACTATATAATTTTATCATGAATATTTTGGGATTTTTTAGGGTTAATAATTAAATCTATTATCCATTTATGAGCCACTCTACATTTTAGGATTACATTTTTGACCATTAAAATGAGTATTGGCGAAAATGATATGGATATTTCTTATAAATAGGGACTCTTTATACCCTATTAAAACCACTTTCCAAGTTAAAATTTATCTCATTATTTTGGAAACATACCTCACTAATATTAATTTTCCTTTTTCAAAAGTAGGTATCCTTTGAAAAACCAATTATTTAATGGATTTGGACTCAATCCAAAGGTGGTGGTTTGAGGGGAAAGGCAAGGGTTTCCAAGAACACATATCCTTTCTTATTTGTGTTTATTTTTTTGAAAATATCTTTTAAAACTCCCATTATTATCCTATAATTATTATAAATAAATTCAATTTTAATAATTTCAATCCATAGAGGGTGAAATATTCTCAAATACCTCCCACATATCTCTTTTCATAAGCTGTTACTTTTTAAAAACTTGTTTTTATATATAACTGTGCCTTTTCATCTCAAATATATACTCATCCTTTTAATGAAAAATGTAATATTTTAAATTAACCCAAATATGATTGTTTAAAATGAATCTAATGTTTTTTAATAAAAAAATTTATTTCTTTTAAATTTTTTTAACAACATCGGTCCCCATGGTTTTTATACACTACCATAGTGAGTAGTGATGTTTTCGTAAACATACAGTTTTCTTGAATGTTTTTCAAAAATTATTTTAAGATTTATTAAAATTATTATATTGAATTAATATTTTATTATGACTACAGGATGGTAAAATATCCATCTTAGAAAAAAATAAAAAAAAGCATATAATTTTTCATTAAAAAATATTATTACAGAAGATTCATAGAAAGGTAAATATTTAATGAAATAATTAGACCAATTGATAAGATAATTAGATTGAGGAAATATCATTACACATAGAGATCTTATAGAATTATTTTACATGAATGTTAGCCCATTATAAAATTTTAGAAGTTATTTTGTACATGAATAATAAAAAATTAACCGACATGGACAATACTGATTAAGTAAATATATGTAACGTGATAATAAATGAATTTAAAAGATTAATTACAAGTTAATGAAGACGAAAAAGGTTTTGAATTTGGAAAATAAAATTTAATGTTTTATTATTCTGGATGGTATAATTCCAATGAAGTGAGTCATGAATTGAGGTAATAGATTATTATATTCAACATTGTTTTAAATGTTTTTATGTTTTTCTATCAAGATATTTTCCTCTATATCGATTAATATTAATTATGATTAACAATGTTTTATTTAAAAAAAAGTTGTGGTTAAATTCCATTTTTATTACCCTTGGCCAATTTAATAAAGGTCTAAAAATATAAATTTTAACGTTTTTCATATAGATCAATTTTTACATTCATTATAAAGGTATGAAAATAATGTTTTCAATGGTTACCTAATGATCACATATTAATTTCAATTTGTTTCTTTTCATATTATTTTGATTAATATTTATTTTTAATGGGTTTACAAAGTAAATTCAATTATCTTTTGTAACTATTTTTTTTCTTTTAAAGAACTATCTGTGTAAATGAGGATTTCATTTTTTGGTGACTATTATAAGTTCATATGGTTATATATTCAAAGGTTGTTTTTATAATTTTTATGAATAAAGTGAAATCCCATATGTGTTTTATAAATATTATGTTTCATAGGAATTTTATTTGATTCTTGGATGTTCTGATATAGACATCAAATGTGTTGAGTAATGATAATAATGTTTACTGCATAAAAGATACTTATATGATGAATATATTATTATCTAGGTTTTTACTCCCATTAAGATATGATGTTGGAATTAAATGGGTAGGTTTTTCAATTATAGGGGTGATTCTAAGAGTGATTTGAATTTTATATCCCAAGTAAGCTTCATCATTATGTTTTTTATTTATAATTTTTTATAATATGGTTTATAAAAATATTTAATCTATGATGTTGATTTCATGATTAATTAAGTGATTATGTAAAAATGGGTAACCTTATCTTGGGTGTTCATGTGAAACATCCTAGCCCGGAATCCATAAAAAAGTACCCCGATCTGGTGGGTCTCATAGAGTCATGCATGGCTCCACATATGCTAGAGGATAATGACTAACAGTGAGGGTCTAAGGGGTATTTTAGGAAGACTATACATTCATGATCAGAGTATTGATATTGTATCTAAAGTAAATTAATCAATGAAAGCATATTGTAAACCATGATAGATGATAACATCAAAATTAATATAATAATAAACAAACCCAAAGTAGAGTCATATAAAATATGATGGATATTTAATGTCTCTATACAATATGGATGAAAATACATGGAAGTAGGATACTAGTATGATACATGTATTAAAATAAAAAATGACCAAAATGAAGTAACATCTAGCTAGAAACATGAGCATAGCTCAATCTTGTACTCCCTTGCTTCTATTATATGATAAAATGAAGAGTTATAAAGTGGGATCTATCCACTGTCTCATCCACTATCTGTAATGTCTATCCGGGTGCCCAACAGTAGCCCAAACATGGTGAGAGATAACCCTCAATAGGCCACCAACAACTGTGTATATAACATATCCAATGTATATATAAACAATGAATTAGTTTGTAGTATACCATAGGAATGACAGTAATAAGAATAATATCCCAAATAAAGGTGTAATATTGTCCAGTCAAACCTAGATCCCCATGAACAATAACCAAGAACACATAAATGAGGTAACTATAATCAAACAGTCATACCATGGTTATATTTAAATAATGATAACACATCCACAACGACCCTTACCATGTAATCAATTATCATACCCCAAGGGGCTCGATCCATGGTCTGAAGATCAAGTAATACTCAATTACAAATGCCAATAAATAAGGTTTTATGATTTAAAGGGTTGGATCTACGGTATAAATATCAAGGAATCATCGTAAAGTCCATATTTCTACTTGAGGGAACATAGTATGGACATGGGAGGAACCCAAGGAGAATGGCCTCAGAGAATGTACAATATGAGTCCAAGAAATATAGATCCAACATGGAGAAAATTCCATAGAATCCAATGTAAATTGGATCCATGGAGTAGAAAAGTCCATAACATCCTATGGAATCAGTATATGTGGAGTATACATATCCAAGTAAACTGTTACACTAATTAGGATTCATTGAGTTGAAATGTCTATGAAACACTATTTAATTACCATCTAAGGAGTAGATATGACGAAGTCATTCACTAAAATTATCAATTTATAATCTCATTTTATAACCTATTTCATTATCTTCAACATACAATTATTTTATCCAACCCATTTCCATATATTTCATATATGTCATTTTATCATTTAATACAATTAATAAAATTAAGAATACGCATAGTTACTCTCCCTAAAAACTCATTTATTCCATTATGACTCCCAATACAATTGGTTAATTCACCAACTACTAGAGGGGTGGTATAAAATTGGGATGATATAAGGGAGCACCCCATTGGTGGTTCAGGATGGGGATAACAACATCAAAACACACAAAGTTACATGTGGGAAACGTATATAGGTCCCAAAAAACTTAATCAAGAAATTAATTTAATTTTATAGGTAAATACAAAAATAACAACGTGTGTCTCAATGGATAAAAGAAATGTAAATAAATAAAAAATTAAGGGAACATTATAAAACACATTCCAAATAATTTTGGTAGAAAACTCATCCATCATTGACCTCTGAATCAATGTAGATCAAAAGAAAGGAAGAATGGATGAAAATGAAAAAAAATATTGCACATTAGATTTCACCTGAATAACCCCATCGATATGAATAAAAAATATCAAAAGTGAAATAATAATAAAGAACACATTGATACAGATCCAACAAGATGAACGGCACTTAAATCCAGGTCCACATGATGAATTGGCATTAAATCATAGATTATTCTATATGAAACTCAATTATAGGAGGAAAATATAGTTTTGGAAGAATCAAGAGGAAGTTTTTAGCATATTATAATTATAGGATAAAAATGTTAATTTCCCATCTAATTCACATGTCACACTGTTTGGCCACATGGGAGTCTAAACCATGTGATAACCATGCACCCCTCACCACCTCCATACGGAACCCACATGGTTCATGAGAGTGGTTTGGAATACCATGTGAAAAATATTCAAAATGAAACTATCCAATACTCCCCTCACATGGTCATGGTTAATGGTTCCAGAAACAATGTGTTTACCAAGCATTTGGACTCAATTAAAAATTATAGGTTCTCACACATGGCCATGCATCCTTAGCCACATGGTTAGGGATAACTGTGCATTTTTTATACTCTCTATAAAAACCTTCTTAGTTCCATTAAATGATGTGTCATAGGTTGTATGGATTATTATAACTGTGAGGCTCAACATCATTTTCCAAAAAAAATATCATTCAGGTTCTCAAAAAGACCACAATCACCCTAAAACTTCTATGAACTCATTAGGTACTCACACATGGAACAAAATAAGGTATCAAACTGAAAGTCAAAAAAATTCCACATAAGAATGTATGAGATCTTACAATATTCCCCTAAAAGGAATTCATCCCTCAGTTTCCCTTTAAATGGTGTTCATGAATTGGTTGAGAATGAATATGACCCCTGAGCATGTATGTCAGCCTCCCACTGCCAAGTCTCGTCTTTTAAATGTCAATACTTCCATAACACCGATTCCAAAAGAACTGATTGTCCTATGAGAGACTTTATGCTCCTGTAAACAATATGAATATCTTTATCCTCAATGAATACATCTAAATAAAGGTAAAACACAATAAACAGATGATAGATATGAGGGAAAATGGCATAACTGAGATATATGGAATTCATTTTGCATGGATCATTACATATAAGGTAAAAAACTGATTTTATTCATGCTAGACTCTCTCAAGAGTCTCAAATTAATTGAAATATCATGTTCAAATCATACCATGTCTTCTAATACATATATTTCGTAGCCTTAGTGAGAGACACAAAGAGATAGAACACATGACCTCAAACTCAAGAGGTTATCGATGGTGGTCAGTGGTTGATTTATTTCAAAACTATGTTCTATCCATCCTCTTCCATATCAGTTGGACACTCCCCAAAGTCTCCTACTTGGGGAAATTATTGAGTAATGATTCTCCCTTCCTATAACCTACAAAGAGGTGATCATCATGGACTATAACACAAAGGCATATAAATACCCACCTTTATCATCTCCTAGTAGCTATTGATGTTGCTGAATTCAACAAGAACCTTGAAAATCAATTACATATGTTCTAATCATGTTATCTAGAACCTATATATTGTTATCCTATTATAAAACTATATGAGGGTGGGGATACTTTCCTAGAATCACGTTTGTGTATGGAGACCATTGTAATACATACCAAAATTGATATGAAAAATTTGTGTCACTGTCTGATACAATTGTACATGAACCCCACGATGTTACAAAATCACATCTCTGTATAGTCTCCTAAGATCATCAACTAAGAGGTTATCTCTGACTAGCCATAAATTAATATCCTTAGTGAGACTTCCCACAAAAACTCATACAACATCATTACCTCAATGAATCCTTGGTAACCCAATCATGAAATCCATTGCATCACCATCCCATTTCTAGTTGATAATAGGTTACTGATGTAAAATCCCAATGAGCCATTGGTGTTATTCCTTCACTTTCTTATTGTAATAAAACTTCATGAAAAACTATTCACCTATTACTTTATTCATCGACACCGATAATGATGGTGTGAGAAATGACACAACTTGGTAATGTCATGGTGTACTGTCAAAGATGAGACATGAAGCTCTCCCATCATCTCCTCGCATATGTCTATTAGATCCTAAACCTGACAATGTATTCATAAATTTTCATCCTCTCCAACAGTCTAAGAAGATGGTGGGTCCCCAAATGTCACACTCTCCCATAAAACTCGGACCACATCTTTAGGTAATTGTCTCATCATCACTCTATCTAGAAGAGTGTATGTCACTACTGAGATTTTGATAAAATTCTATCCATGGCCATCCTATAACTCAAAGAGAACCACTAAGAATAAGACACTATGTTTCCACTCGCTACAGGCTTCCAAAACTACTGATATATTTGTCCTACATCATAATACATCAAAAAATCCATTTCCATTCTAGTAATATAGGAAACCTCAATGTCAAAACACTCTAAGTACTAAAACCACCTTTTCCCCCATATTGATGTCACACATTTTAAATATGACTTTTAGGATTTTTTGGACCTTATACCATAGAAAACCACCTTAAAATGAATAATGCTTCCAAAAGCACAAGATACATACAATAGCAGCATAATTGAGATCAATCCTTAGGTAGTTATTCTCATGTGTCCTGATCTATTGAGACACATATTCCACAAATAAATCCTCCTTCATCTTAACATCTCAATGATTGATACTTGATGCATCATAGTTTAATGTATATATCCTACTTGGATATGGAGGAATCTAGAATTTAATTGAAGTAAAATTCCATTTAAGATCTTAAAAGGTAGTATCACTAGTCTTTAATCATAAAAACACCACTCCCCTCTTAGTTAATATCCTAATAAGTGATTTTTAGTATTATAAGACCTGTATGAAATGTTTTTAATAACCAGATATCACTATGAAACATTTTATGTCAAAAACTTTAGGTTTTAGACTAGGAAACAACATTTCTCACCAACTATGGTCCTACTGATAGTCCAATCACTATGATAATATGACTCAGGAAGTGAAAAAAATCCATCTAGAAGTGGAAATTAGTGAGCTTATTATATTACTAATTATCCCTCTATGTTTCAACAAAAATGTCAATAAGTTTGGCAAGATTATGTCAATTGTAAGATTAAACCAAGATATCATCAATTAAAACCCCCCAAAAACAAATCTAGATATGTCTGGAATGTTTGGTTCATCAGTTCTATGATAAATTATGGTGTGTTCATGAGACTGAACAACATAACTAGATACCTATACAGACCATAACTAGTAAAAAATATGTTTGATCTATGTATGCGGGCAGAACATCTACATTGTGATAACCCAATATAAAATGAATTTTTGAGAAAACCTATGCTCCTATGATATGGTGAAAGAGATCATATATCTGTTGAAATAGATATTGATTCATAATTGTCAACATGTTCAGTTTTTTGTAATCCACGCATAGCCAGAGGTCTACATCCACTTTTTTCTCAAAAAGGCTTGTTGAAACCCATAGTTCATATAATCTCCATGTCCTAAAAGTCCACAAGCTATCTATTGATATCCTAGAACTCAATAGTATAAATCTTGTAAGGATGAATAGATACCAGTTTAGCTCCAGGAACCGATAGGATATGGAACTCCAAATTCCTCTCAAGAAGTAAACCAAAAATGTTGACCGAGAAAATTCCTCGGAAACAATCAACCCCTATGGTGAAAAAATTCTGACACGATCACTGATGAACATGACATAAACTAAAAATTAAGACTCTCATCCCACCAAGACCAAGATGCTTTAGTCAACCTATACCTATCCGAACATCCCATTCACCCCAATGTATAAAATCCCCTCCCTATGGTGATTTGAAATTTTCCATTCAGTGATAGCAGTCTATTTAGGTATGATAAGAAACGAGCCAATTCTTCCCATATATGACATCGAATCCTATCATCTTGAGAATAAAATATCCCATATGATGTTACACCCAACAAAATTATGGTGAAATCCTTGCATTGTCATAAACAATCCAATTTTATTCCCAATATAGTGTCATGTGTTATAATGCTAATAGAAATCTGAACAACGAGCCCAACTGTATGAACCCGGGTTTTTGAGCCTGTAAGACTTTGAATTATTTTTCTTGAGGTTATTAAAGAGAAGGGTGTTTAGATAGAGCGTGATTCTGAGCCCTGATGTGGCAGGAATTAAATTTTAAGTGTGTTCACACTAGACATGCCAATTAAACAAAATAACTAATAAATAGTTTCTCGGATAGGAAAACCAAGGGCACCGTTGAGTCCGGAGCGTGTCCTTTACCCTATGAGGGGTGTAACATTCGTGAGCGTGGCCTTTCTGTGGAAAATTCCACTAGGGGAATTTTCGTAATTTAGCGGCCTCATGCGTGAACTTTTAACTTCTGAAAGGAGACTTGGATTAAAATATCGAGACCATCGTTGTTCTCAAAACGTGGATTTTACCCTTGGAGAGGCTTAACCTCGACCCCATCGAGTGTTCGGGTACGGGCCTACTGGTGGGTGCTTAAAATTTATTATATTTTAATTATGTTTTCAATACTTAAACACCCCCCCCCCCCCCCCCCGTCTGCCCCCTTAGAATGTCTCTGGCGGATGCTCTCACAACATTGAACCTCCAACATCATCATTCTCCCGTCCCCACCTCTCCAAGGTGGTTGCGGCTCTGGTGAATCATTTGTGAAGCGACGGGCTACGCCCTATGAGGTAGGATCGTTGTGTTTTTGTTTTAAATTCCCGCATCTTATTCGAACTCATTTTATAGTGTTGAACAACTGTTTAATTATTGAGAGAAGGCCATATTTGAGTAGGGGCTCGAGTCAAGATTTCAAATGATTTGTTTGGATCAAAATATTGAGTTGAGGGGTTTCCAGAGTGACCTCAAGATGTTTTCTAGACAAACCCCCTATTTTCTGGTGGTTCCATGGTGGTTTGGCGACTCTTCAGGGCGGTCCGGTGGCGGCTACTCCTCAGGTGGTCCGGGACGGTGGTGGCTAGATGGATCCCCGGGTGGCAGCGCAGGATCCCCAGGCAGTGGGGCGGGCTGCTCGGCGGTTGGCGTGGGCGAGGGGGATGGCAGCCTAGCACAGCGACGGTCCAAGATAGTGGGGGTGCACAGGCTAGCTGCGCCGGTCGGCGTGCGGTGCGAGACTGCAGTCGGTGCGGCCCTGATAGCGGACCGAGACCGGCAAAATGCAGGTCCCATGAGGGAAAATCTGGACCAGCCTTTTCCAGTCCCATTAAAGCAGTTCGGCCCGTGTGTTGAACCGTGGGCCGTGGTGGACCGTGTGGTCTGGGTGGCTGAGCTGTGGACCACCTGTCTAAATGGGTGGACTGGCCGAACCGGTCCGGCCCACCCCGTCTCCATACGTCGGCATTAAAATTCTTTTATCTCTCAAAGAGAGTACCAGATTTTTGTGTCGTCTACGAAAACATGATCCTCGGATCGGGGCAAGGATTTTGATTTGGTCTTGTGGATTTTTAATTCCCGAGACGGGGGATCAGTGGTGCGACATGCCTGTTAAGTGTTATTTAGCACCTCGCCGAGATTCTTGTTTCGGATGGCCCGAGCACATACGGAGTCTATTTTGGGATCTGTCAGTAGCATTATGACCCATGTGTTTAGAAAATATTTTCCACCATGGTTTTAGGCATTGAACCCAGAGTTGAGGCATAGACCCATGTGCCATCATTCAAGTTGCGTGCAACGTTTTGCGACTTTTTCCCTCGACGTCCGTTCAAGGCTTATGAATAGTCGCTTTGGTGTGTTTTTTTGAGAGAATCAAGATTCCGCTGTTTGCACGACCTTTTTTGTGACCAAGGTGTGGGCCCCAAAATACTCTATATGGGAATGAAGCGGTGTTGAATTACTTTTTCTTCGGGAGACCATTTCAAGATAGTAAATATTCTATCTCGCATGTTTTTCGATGAGGATTGCATCGATGTAATCTGTTTGGGAATGTAGAGACTCATTTGAGATATCATTATATTTGGAATAATGAAAGGGAATTGGTCACAGGTTCCTTTGATTCACTCTGAACCAATGCATGGTAGCGATGTTAGTGACACCAAGTGATGGCACGAGCAGTGCGGAGTTATCGGACTAGTTCCAGGTTTACCCTCGAGTGGGGATGTCCTGTGGTTTAACCACCAAAGTATCAGGGTTTAACCTTCAGTTGTGATGGGTAGTGGGTTACCCGTTTACCTTAAGGTTTAACCTCTAGTGGGGCTAGGCAGTGGGTTACCCACTGACATGTCAGGGTTTACCCTCCAGCGGGGCCAGGCAATGGGTTGGTCGTTAACCTTAGGGTTTAACCTTCATTTGGGTTGGGTAGTTGGTTACCTAAAGACCTCTTAGGGTTTACCCTCCAGCTGGGATGGGTAGTGGGTTACCTGATAACTTCTTTCAGACTCATCCCTTTCTATGAGAATAGTTAGTGACATTTCTCCATGATTACCGAAGCGGGACCCTTGGTTGTACGATTCAGCGATGAGACAGCTTTGACATGTGGGATATTTGGACATCAGTGATGGATATAATTAGAACTATTAACGACTTTTCCAAGTCTGATCTTGGAGATGGATATCCCCTTAATTACTCGTTTGGGTTTCTTGTTGAATATATATATATATATATATTTATACACCAAACATTTGTTCCCACTCCTTGGGTTCAGTAACTCTCCTTCTATGAGAGGAAAAGACATGCAGGGTATGCAATGTGATTTATGTGACTAGATCCTCTTTGTTGGGCGAGTTTACTCTCCTGCTATAGTTATCAAAGAGTCGATGATAAGTTCGCCTTCTCACAATTCCTAGCTCCTTGCCTTTGGATGAGTCGGTTTCCTTTTCTTGTTGGGTTGAGCTGAACTCTATTTACTGTACTCTTTCCCTATTCTTTGTTCTATCTACTACTCACCTCATTAGTGCCTCCATTTTTTCTCCCTCTAGCATTCAGGGAATCCTACTGAATAACTTTTTTCTCACCCCTTATTGGGATTTTCCTGAACCTGGTGTTCCCTTGCAGATGACAGATAGGTCAATAGTGACTACGGAGGAGCGTAGAGGGCATAGGATCTTGGGCCGCATACCTTGGTTGCAGATGATTTTATAGGTATGGGACTCTCCAGTTATTTAATTTTGTTTACCTGTTTTTGTGTTCTGGAGCCTTTGATGTTTGGGAGCATGTTTTCCCCTTTTTCTATTTAGTTTACATTTCATTACTTTTCAACACCTTACTTGTTCTATTTAGATGCAGATTCATTCTTGGTTTGGAATATTGTAGTCCATATATTGGTTTCCTTTTCACTCTTCCCTTCTATATTAGGTTTGTCGTGTATGTGTGTACAGGTACATATAAAAAGGCCTCCCCGAGATTGTTACTCCTTCGGCACTTGTCGCCAACCCCTGGCCGATGGAGGCAATCATGGGGTTGTTTCGGCATGAGACAAGTAGGGTCGGGTCGTGACAAAGTGGTATCAGAGGATGGTTCATTCCATGGGATGTTTTTTGGACTTCCCTAAAAATAAATTGGTTGGGATTTAGGGCAATAGTGTTGATGTGTCTTGAGAGAATCTCTCAGGCAAGTGAGTCTAGTGATGGTACATGCAACCAATGTATCCATTCACGAGGACCCAAATAACCCGCATGTCAACATGGCTTGCTGAGACAATTATATTATTGAGTGTTTTTAATGTATAATTAGAATATATTTTTACTATTTTATCCAATGGAGGTCATTAGAATTAATTTCACTTTGAAATTGAACATAAACAATTGTCAATCTTTTGATATATATTGTTTCTTAAAAACACGCTATTTGTTGTGACAGCAGGAATTAATTATTAAATTAATTAATGCAACTTAAATGTTTGTAATTTTTTAAAATAGACATCATTTTTTGATTCAGAATATCAATTATAGCTTAGGGTGAAATTTTGGTATTGTTCTGAAAAACTTCAATTTTTGATGAATAGTGAAACCACTAAGTGGTAGTTAGAAAACAGATTTTTCATTTAAATGAAACATTACCACTTCTGTGATTTTATTTTCAAAAATCCGACATACATGGTTGTCATTAGGAAGTAAGATGTGGTTCAATGGGACTAAAATAATTTTTTGGTGAATAGTATCTTTTAAGTTTAATTAATCGCGATTAAAGGTAATTAGTGAAATTTAATGTAAATATAATGTTATAATAATAGGAAATGACCTTGACACTTGTCCTACCCCTATTGGACGAGTCATGGCCGACCAAGACAAACCGTGGGTCAACTTGGGGAGCCCATGGAGCCACTTTGGTAGAGAAATGACATTAAAAACTTTTTATTTAATGTTAAAATAAAAATGTCACAAACATGAGTTGTTTTGCTAAAACAATTTTTAAATGGGGTTATACAAGTCATATTTTTTACGATAAATATTCATTAGAAATCTAAAACTATATCCTACATCATGATATTTTTTTTATAATTTTTAGACATTATATAAATTAAATTATTTATGACACCATGATGATGCATCGATTACCTCATTAATTAACGATTTAAATAAAATGAAAAGATAATGTAAAATCCAAGGCTTACACTTGCCAAAAACCTATTGTGTAACTCCCCAACCCAAGTTACCCAGAGTCGGTGCATTATTACATAACATTGGCATGATCACAAGAAAGATCAAATCTCGAAAGACCGATTGGTTTAGTAGCCTTGGAAACACTAGATATATTCATAAGTTTTACATTACATCATAAAATGAAAAACTACTACAACAACATAATGTCTCCACAGTCCACACTATTATCCCCTCATAATATCCCTGCAGGTCATTCATAACTTACTTCTTCACATCCTGTGAAAAATAAAACATAGAAAAGGGGTGAGCTCAAATGCCCAGTAAGGATAACAATATAGCGGAACATTCAAAATAAGCATAAACATTTAAGGCAATGCATTACTAAAACAAAATCCTTTTAAACTTGAAATTCAACATAGTATGGCAAAAGTAAAATGAAATAATGCCATTTACTTTTTCACATGGATATTCTACTAATCGAATAATCACATGCAATATCAATAACCACTTTCATAATGTTGGAATGCATAATGCCTGACTATAATAACCACATATCCAAGGCCTCGTGCCAAGAATACAAATAAAATTTTTCCAAGGCCTTGTTCCAAGACACTAGTTTGTCTCATGAGACCTACCGATTCATTGAGGAGCTATAGCCGGCTCCACCCGTCACATATTAAGTCCAATGCATTCCCATATGAAATGGTTTAAACATAACATAAACATTCGTATTAAAACTAGCATACGAAATGTCAATAATTTCACCATAAACTATGAATGGTATAAAAATATCACATCCACAGTCAAACATATCACAAAACCTTCAATACAATATAGAATTTTTGTATCATAATAAATCAACTTCAAATAAGCGTAAAATCTATCAAAGGATGTTGACATAGATGAAATCAAAACTCTTTTTAGAGAAATATCTCTTTCTATTTTTGAAATCATTTAAGAGCCATATAAAATATAACATTTTCTTTAAAAATATTCTTATAAGTTTGTAAGGAAAGCTTTGAAAAATTTATAACGGCAGAAAATAACCGCACCCGCCGTATAAGTTAAAAAAACATTCTTACCTTAATTCTGTCGAAAAGGATAAAAAGGACCTTGTTTTGAAAACGACGGAAAGATTCCTCTTATAAAAAGTCAAACAAGGGTATAAATGACTTTAACCCATATTCTTGTAAATAATAAAAATGTTTTGAAATGCATTTTTAAGAAAACATGGATGTGGATGATAAAGAGATCCTAGTAGATTATTACATATAAACAACCTCAGATAATGAAGAGATTGTGAAATAACCCTTACCGTGTACTTTTCCTTGGTTGTGGTAGGTTAACTTCCTGTATAATGGTGAAATAATTGTTATTAAATTATACAAGAATCATATACATTAATATGATATCATATATTATCTTTTAATATTGATTTAATAATAATATCTTAGTATTATCGTTGTTTCGGGTGTGAACTTACTTGTTTTCTTTTGTATGTTTTGTTACGTAAGACATGATTGTAATGGATAGGTTGTATATTATTAATATACATAATGATATCAATTCCTTAAACATCATTTTTAAATCATCAAATGATAATTATACTTGAATGGATACGATGGAAATGAATCTCATCGCATTCGTGGAGACGGTAGTCCGTACGTACACACGAGCGACAATATCATTCTTTTGATATTAAAATAATATATAAATGGATGGTATATCATATATAAAGAATCATTAACATGTTATATTTGTTATTTACATGAGTTACACATCATTATTATACCCATCCAAATAATAATATATTGAATAACAATTACACCACGACGTGGAGACGGTAAGCCGTACGTACGCACGTATGGTGACATGTTATTCAAAGGGTGGATAGAATACTGAATATGGTTGTACCATATTTATAATAACATCACAGTATATATATGATACTGGAGTTATTATTTTAGAATGTTAACAACAAAGGAAGAAGAAGTGGAAGAAGAAATGAACTTGGAAAAGGGTGGTGAAATCATGACCTCTTCTTCGGGTTCTTCCTTTTGATTTGATCAAAAGGGTTTCTTAGGTTGGCTTTTGGATCAAACTAAGGCCTCTAGGATGTAGTGAGGGAAGTTGGGAAAGTATTTGGGCAGAGTTTGGCCGAACCAAAAGGCTTTTAAGGTGTGAAGAAATGAGAAGAAGGTGTGCCCTTTTATAAGAGGGGTGAGGGGAACCTTTGGAAAAGCTAGAGATATTAGTTTATAATAAATTCATATTCGGTTTCCAATGGCTCCAAAGATGATTATTTAAATTTTAAAGTGGGGATAGGTCGAAAACAACTCAACAAATATAATTTAGACAGGTTTGGGTACTTATATTAACCTTATCTTTAAGTATTAACTCTAAATTAATTAGTTTCACTTTTACAATGTCTCCTTGTATTTTTATATAATATGGTTAATAAACTTACTATATACATACAAGAGACCCCCATGTGGTCCATTAATGATGAAACTATCCTGATATAAGTCTATTGGCCGAACCTTAGATTTTTAAGAATTTAATATCAATTAATAATATAATATTGGTTTTAAGAACTCTTTTATGTCAATTTTAACACTATTCAATAGTTGATTTTTGTGAAACTCATAACAGATTGATTACTTCGAAAAAAGTCAATTAAATCAATCCTAATATATCATATTATCCTATAAAATTAGTTTAATTCATTAAAAGTTTCATATTATATTTATTTGGGTATTTATAATATCAATTATTTTAATTTTTCACTATTATAGTAATTAACTCGTCATCATTGTGTCATAAATAAATTAAATTATGTAATGTCTAAAAATTAAAATAAAATATAAATATGTTGTAAATCTTTTTATCTTTCTAATTAATATTTATAATATAAAATCCAACATACATAACCCTATGTAAAAATTGTTTTTCTAAAAGCTATATGCTTGTGTCATTTTTGTATTCATTTTAACTAAATTAAAATAAAGTGTCCCTATCACCTAAAGGTGGCACCATGGGGTCCCAAAATCAACCCAAAGATGCCTGTAGTCGAACATGTATCAACCAATAAGGCTAGGACACATTTTAGGGTAATTTAGTATTATTATAATGTTATTTTTTAACCCTTATTTACTAGATTTACCCTTAACCATGGTAAATAAAATATTTACCACAGTAATTATTCAAAATGTCTAAAAATAAAATTTACATATTTACACAATTTGGACATCTTGATTCCAAATATGGAATCCATTTTTCTAAATTCAAAACACAGAAGTGGCAGAAATTAATTTAAAATTAATTCCCGCTGTCAAAACAAAAAACGTGTTTTTAAGAGATAACAACTATCAAAAGATTGACACTTGTTTATGTTCGGTTTAATTGTAAAATTGTGTCCAATGACCAAAATTATATTAAATGGTAAAAATATATTATAAATATACTTTAAAACCACTCAAATTCATAATTTATCACTATTAATTATTTTGATTAAAAATTTGTTTTTAATTAAAATTTGGTAACTTCCACTATTCATCAAAATATGAAAGTTATCCGAAAAGTACCAAAATTTCACTTTAGGCTAAATTCGATAATCCGAATCCAAAAATGAAGTCCATTTTAAAATATAAAATATATATATAATTTCAAAAAGTAGGTATTACTATTAATAACGGCTAGTTTGATTGGCTATGGTGTGTTAGAACTCGGTGTTGCATACAACACACGCTATGACATTATTCAAAGAGAAGCGTACCGTAGAAGCTTGGTGTGTTACATTCTCCCCTCTTTCAAATAATTTTGTCCTCGAAATTTCTGGAATACTACCACATGAAAAGACTCGGTTGGTTCTTCATCATAAGTTCCTCGGGTTCCCACGTTGCCTCTTCCATCTTATGGTTTCTCCACAAAACTTTTACCAGACGCGTCGTCCGGTTTCTCAGCACTTGTTCTCTCATATCAAGAATCCTGATGGGCTCTTCGCAATAAGACAGATCGAGTTCCAGTTCTAATTCTTCATAGGTGATTACATGCATTGGGTCAGGCATGTATTTCCTCAACAGAGATACGTGAAACACATCGTGAACTTTAGAGAGACTTGGCGGCATTGCCAATTGGTAAACTACAACCCCAATTCGTTCTAGAATTTCGAAGGGTCCGATGTACCTGGGACTCAATTTACATTTCTTACCAAAATGTATGACTCCCTTCCATGGAGATACCTTCAGGAAAACATGATCAACGACTTGAAATTCCAAATCCTTCCTTTGATTATCGGCATAGCTCTTCTGCCTACTTTGAGCTGCTTTGATGTGATTTTGGATTACCTTCACCTTTTCCACCGTTTCCTCCACCAGTTCTGGGCCTACAAGTTTTCTTTCACCAATGTCATCCCAACAGGTTGGTGTACGAAATCTCTTTCCGTATAACGCTTCATATGGTGCCATCTGAATACTCGAATGGAAGCTATTGTTATAGGAAAATTCTACCAGTGGTAAATATTGATCCCACATACCCTAAAAGTCAAGTAAGCAAAATCTCAACATGTCTTCTAAGGTCTGAATAGTCCATTCTGATTGTCCGTCTATCTGAGGGTGGTAAGCAGTGCTCAAATGAAGTTCAGTATCTAGTGATTTCTGAAGACTTTTCCAAAATATTGAAGTAAAACGGGGATCACGATAAAAAACAATCGATAGGGGTACTCCATGAAGTCTCACAACTTCATTAATATATAGTCTTGCTAGACGTTCCATGTGTAGATCTTCTCTTATAGCAAGAAAATGTGCTGACATGGTAAGACGATCAACAATAACCCATATTGCATCGTTCCTTCTAGAAGTCTTTGGTAGCCCCATGACAAAGTCCATCGTAATATTGTCCCATTTCCACTCTGGTATGGGAAGAGGTTGCATGACTCCTCCAGGCTGTTGCCTTCCAGCTTTCACTTGTTGACAAACCATACATCTTGACACAAAATCAGCAATCTCCCTCTTCATGTTGTCCCACCAAAAATGTTCCTTCAAATATCAATACATATTTGTGCTCCCAGGGTGTATAGAGAAATTGGAACTATGAGCATCATCCAACAATTCCCTTTTTAGATCAGGTATATCGGGAACACAAAGCCTCTTCCCGAATCTCAAAATTCCATCTTCATACACAAAGTCTCTCAATCTCCCATCATTCACAGCTTTAATCTTCTTTTGGAATTCTTCATCATCGGTTTGAGAACTCTTAATCCTTTCTAGTAAAGATGGTTTTGCAACCATTTGAAAAAGCAATGATGTTTCACCTTCCCTGGTTATTCCCATGTCCATCGACACTAGATCCATGAAAATTGGATCCCTTTCAATTCTCATATTGTTCAAAACTCCATGGTCTTTTCTGCTCAAAGCATCTGCCACCTTGTTTTCTTTCCCCGGGTGGTAGTGTATCGTACAATCATAATCCTTGAGTAATTCAAGCCATCTCCGTTGTCTCATGTTGAGTTCTTTTTCTAAGAAAATATACTTCAAACTCTTGTGATCAGTATAAATCTCACATTTTTCACCATAGAGGTAGTGCCTCCATATCTTCAAAGCAAAGATTACAGATGCTAACTCGAGATCATGAGTAGGATAGTTTTGTTCATGAATTTTCAACTGTCGTGATGCATATGCAATAACTCTATCATTCTGCATAAGGACACAACCACGTCCTTTCTTTGATGCATCACTATAAATAACGAACCCATCATTCCCCGATGGTAGAGTCAATATAGGAGAATTGACTAATATTCTCTTCAGTTCTTCGAAACATTCTTCACACTCTTTTGTCCAAACAAATTTAACCCCTTTACGTGTGAGCTTCGTTAATGGGTTAGCCAATCGGGAAAAATTCTGGATGAAACGTCGATAATAACCTGCCAAACCAAAAAAACTGCATACCTCAGTTATACTCGTAGGTGCTGGCAATTCTTGGATTGCCTTGGTCTTAGAAGGATCAACAGTGATTCCATATTTAGAGACAATATGTCCAAGAAAAGAAATCTCTTGAAACCAGAATTCACACTTGCTAAACATTCCATATAATTCATGCCTCCTCAGAGTCTTCAAGATAATGCACAAGTGATTTTCATGATCTTCGTAGGTTTTGGAGTATACCAAGATATCATCAATAAATACCACCACAAATTCATCAAGATACTCCTTCAAAACTCTATTCATCAGATCCATGAATACAGAGGGTGCATTAGTCAATCCAAACGGCATTACAGTAAACTCGTAATGCCCATACCTGGTTCAAAATGTTGTCTTCAGAATATCTTCCTTCTTCACACACAACTGATGTTATCCAGATCGAAGGTCAATCTTTGAAAATTATTGAGCTCCATGCAGTTGGTCAAATAAATCATCAATACGAGGTAGGGGATACTTTTTCTTTATCGTTAGAGCATTGATCTCCCTGTAGTCGATACATAACCTCATAGATCCATCTTTCTTTTTAACAAAAAGAATAGAGGCTCCCCATAGAGAAACACTAGGGAGAATAAATCCCTTATTACTCAATTCCTCTAGTTTTTTCTTTAGTTCAACTAATTCTACAGTGGCTATTCTATAAGGGGTCTTCGATATGGGCCTTGATCCAGGAATCCAATCAATGGAAAACTCAACTTCTCGTTCTGGAGGATGTCCAGGTAAATCTTCTGGAAATACATCTACAAATTCTTTCACAACAGGTACATCCTCTATTTGAACATTCCTTTCCTCACCGACAGTTATTCAATTCCCTTCCTCACAAATAATTCAATTTAGTTGAGCTACTGGGGGTGGATCTAAATAAGAATTAGGTGGTGACGATTCTGCTCTAAAGATAAGGTGTTCCTTATCATTATCATCAAAAATCATAACCTCTTTCATCTTACAATAAATCTTCGCATCATAGTCCGAAATCCAGTCCATACTGATGATTATATCAAACTCAATCATAGGTTTGACGATGAGATCAGCAGATAAAGAACATTTATGTGCTCTAATGGGGACCGATTCGCAAAACATTGTTGCAATGATACTTCCCTTAGGTGTTTTAACTGACAACACCCTTGTTAAATCAAATTGGAAATATCTAATTTTCTTAGCAAACTGGGAAGATATGAAACAATGCGATTATCCAGAATCAAATAATGCATTTGTTAAACTTGAGAAAACCATTAAATTACCTGCCACCACGTCTTTCGGAGCTTCTACCTCAGCAGTAGTGATAGCATAAGCTTGGCCTTGATCCCGTGGTCTTTTCTGAGGTAAGTTCTCCTGACTCTTAAGAAATTCATTTGCATAATTCCCCATCTCCCTACAATTGTATCACTGAACGTTGGTAGCTTCCTTCTTCCCCTTGCAATCACGATCTTGGTGGCCTTTTTCACCACACTTGTAACAGACTACCATTACCTTCAAACAAGTACCAGGGTGTTTCTTCCCGCATTTACCACAGGATGGATATTCAACCTTTCCCTTCTTCCCCTTATTTCCATTCCCAGATTGATCAGCAGGTCTCTTCTTTTTTTGCTTTGCTTTAAAGTAATAAGACTTAGAGAATTCCTTTTCGGTCTTGATAGCACATGAGACAATGTATTCGTACGACGAAAAGGATTGTGAGACTAATGCTCGACGAAGAAATGGGTTTAACCCATCAAAGAAACGATCAATCTTACTTCTTGGGGTACGTATATAATCTCCAGCATACCTTTCTAACCTTGTAATGTTAGCCTCATACTTTGTGACATTCTCATCCTCCTTTTGTCTCAGACTCAGAAATTGCCTTTCCATATCTGATCGATGGTCGCGAGGAAAGTATTTTTCTAAAAACAGATCTTCGAACTCCCTCCATTCCATATTTGATACATTATCATTTTCCTTCATGTTTTGAATTAGTGACCACCATTGATCAGCATCTCCAGTGAGGCGGTCAACTGCCATGATAACTTTTTCCCTTTCACTGCTCCCCAAAGCCTGAAATATTTTCTCTAGGGAATTTATCCATTGCTCAGCTACTAAGGGATTTGTACTCCCATTGAACGTTGGTGGTTGTTGCCTCAGGAATTGATCTAACATTGATCCTCCACGCTGTGGATCAGGGTGCTCCATACGGGTAAGGTTATGATTCATAACCTGAGTAAGTTGTCCCAGTATGGTGATTAGCTGATCGGCACCAGTTGCATCACCAGTCCCACTATAATTATCTTGAGTAGGAGGGAGATCCCTACATGGAGTGCGTGCATTGATACTGTTTCCATTTCTTCCACTAGGCGCCATTTCTAAACAATGGCATAAACTAGATTAGTTTATGAATCAAAATACATAATCCCATACTTATAAAACACTTAACATAAATTGAACTATTTATGGATATAATCCATAATCATAAAAATGTTTTCTTTGAGAAAGTATATACACATAAACCCTTCATAATGATTTGTAATGAAAATGAGAGTTATCCTAAGCATATCCCCCGGGAGTGTCGTAACCAAGAGTGCAACAATGCCCGTTGTCGTGCACCAGTTCTCGTTCGAGTCTAGCTCAAAGCGGTGTTTTAGGGTTTTACCCCTAGGTACATCTGTGCCAGAGCCGCCTCTACCTTCTCGTATCCAGACAAGGATTTATTTCTCGGAAAACTCACAAAATCTCTACAATACCAAAATTCTAATAAGTTCTTCTATACTAATCCTCAAAGTTCATCTTAGGTCTACGTGCTCTAATCAGAGTTTATCAAAATCTAGCTTCCAAGGTTTGTACTAAACTTCCTCAAATACCAACTATAACGCCCCGACCCTAGTTACCCAGAGTCGGTGCATTATTACATAACATTGGCATGATCACAAGAAAGATCAAATCTCGAAAGACCGATTGGTTTAGTAGCCTTGGAAACACTAGATATATTCATAAGTTTTACATTACATCATAAAATGAAAAACTACTACAACAACATAATGTCTCCACAGTCCACACTATTATCCCCTCATAATATCCCTACAGGTCATTCATAACTTACTTCTTCACATCCTGAGAAAAATAAAACATAGAAAAGGGGTGAGCTCAAATGCCCATTATGGATAACAATATAGCGGAACATTCAAAATAAGCATAAACATTTAAGGAAATGCATTACTAAAACAAAAGCCTTTTAAACTTGAACTTCAACATAGTATGGAAAAAGTAAAATGATATAATTCCATTTACTTGTTCACATGGATATTCTACTAATCGAATAATCACATGCAATATCAATAACCACTTTCATAATGTTGGAATTCATAATTCCAGACTATCATAACCACATAGCCAAGGCCTCGTGCCAAGACTAAAAATAAGATTTTTCCAAGGCCTTGTGCCAAGACACTAGTTTGTCTCATGAGACCTACCGATGCATCGAGGAGCTATAGCGGCCTCCACCCGTCACATATTAAGTCCAATGCATTCCCATATGAAAAGGTTTAAACATAACATAAACATTCGTATTAAAACTAGCATACGAAATGTCAATAATTTCACCATAAACTATGAATGGTATAAAAATAGCACATCCACAGTCAAACATATCACAAAACCTTCAAAATAATATAGAAGTTTTGTATCATAATAAATCAACTTCAAATAAGCGTAAAATCCATCAAAGGATGTTGACATAGATGAAATCAAAACTCTTTTTAGAGAAATATCTCTTTCTATTTTTGAAATCATTTAAGAGCAATATAAAATAAAACATTTTCTTTAAAAATATTCTTATAAGTTTGTAAGGAAATATTTGAAAATTTTATAACGGCGGAAAAAAACTGCACCCGCCGTATAAGTTAAAAAAACATTCTTACCTTAATTCGGTCGAAAAGGTTTAAAAGGACCTTGTTTTGAAAATGACGGAAATATTCCTCTTATAAAAAGTCAAACAAGGGTATAAATGACTTTAACCCATATTCTTTTAAATAATAAAAAAGTTTTGAAATACATTTTTAAGAAAACATGGATGTGGATGATAAAGAGATCCCAGTAGATTATTACATATAAACAACCTCGGATAATGAAGAGATTGTGAAATAACCCTTACATTGTACTTTTCCTTGGTTGGGGTAGGTTATCCTCCCGTATAATGGTGAAATAATTGTTATTAAATTATACAAGAATCATATACGTTAATATGATATCATATATGATCTTTTAATATTGATTTGATAATAATATCTTAGTATTATCGTTGTTTCGGGTGTGAACTTACTTGTTTTCTTTTGTATGTTTTGTTACGTAAGACATGTTTGTAAAGGATAGGTTGTATATTATTAATATACAGAATGATATCAATTCCTTAAACATCATTTTAAAATCATCAAATGATAATTATACTTGAATGGATACGATGGAGAATGAATCTCATCGCATTCGTGGAGACGGTAGTCCGTACGTACGCACGAGCGACAATATCATTCTTTTGATATTAAAATAATATATAAATGAATGGTATATAATATATACAGAATCATTAACATTTTATATTTATTATTTACATGAGTTACACATCATTATTATACCCATCCAAATAATAATATATTGAATAACAGTTACACCACGACGTGGAGACGGTAAGCCATACGTACGCACGTATGGTGACATGTTATTAAAAGGGTGGATAGAATACTGAATATGGTTGTACCATATTTATAATAACATCAAAGTATATATATGATACTGTAGTTTTTATTTTTTAATGGTAACAACAAAGTAAGAAGAAGTGGAAGAAGAAATGAACTCGGAAAAGGGTGGTGAAATCATTAACTCTTCATCGGGTTCTTCCATTGGATTTGATCAAAAGGGTTTCTCAGGTTGGCTTTCGGATCAAAATAAGGCCTCTAGGTTGTAGTGAGGGAAGTTGGGAGAGTATTTGGGCAGAGTTTGGCCGAACCAAAAGGATTTTAAGGTGTGACGAATTGAGAAGGAGGTGTGCCCTTTTATAAGAGGGGTGAGGGGCACCTTTGGAAAAGCTAGAGATATTAGTTTATAATAAATTCATATACGGTTTACAATGGCTCCAAAGATTATTATTTAAATGTTAAAGTGGGTATAGGTCGAAATCAACTCAACCAATATAATTTAGACAGGTTTGGGTACTTATATTAGCCTTATCTTTAAGTATTAACTCTAAATTAATTAGTTTCACTTTTACAATGTCTCTTTGTACTTTTATATAATATGGTTAATAAACTTACTGTATACATCCAAGCGACCCTCAAGTGGTCCACTAATCATTAACCTATCATGATATAAGTCTCTTGGCCGAACCTTAGATTTTTAGGAATTTAATATCAATTAATAATATAATATTGGTTTTAAGAACTCTTTTATGTCAATTTTGAAACTATTGAATAGTTGATTTTTATGAAACTCATAACAGATTTTTTACATCGAAAAAATCCAATTAAATCAATCCTAATATATCATATTATCCTATAAAATTAGTTTAATTCATTAAAAGTTTCATATTATATTTATTTGGGTATTTATAATATCAATTATTTTAATTTTCCACTATTATAGTAATGAATTCATCATCATTGTGTCATAAATAAATTAAATTATTTAATGTCTAAAAATTATAAATAAAATATCACTATTTAAGAAATCTTCTTATCTTTCTAATGAATATTTATAATCTAAAATCCAACATACATAACCCTACGTAAAAATTGGTTTTCTAAAAGATATATGCTTGTGTCATTTTTGTATTCATTTTAACTTAATTAAAATAAAGTGTCCCTATCACCTACAAGTGGCACCATGGGGTCCCAAAATCGACCCAAAGATGCCTATGGTCAAAACTGTATCAACAAATAAGGCTAGGACACGTTTTAGGGTAATTTAGTATTATTATAATATTATTTCTTAACCCTTATTTACCAGATTTACCCTTAACCATGGTAAATAAAATATTTTCCACAGTAATTATTCAAAATGTCTAAAAATAAAATTTACCTATTTACACAATTTGGACATCCTGATTCAAAATATGGAATCCATTTTTTCTAAATTCAAAACACATAAGTGGAAGAAATTAATTTAAAATTAATTCCCACTGTCAAAACAAAAAGCGTGTTTTTAAGAGATAATAACTATCACAAGATTGACACTTGTTTATGTTCGGTTTAATTGTAAAATTATGTCCAATGACCAAAATTACATTAAATGGTAAAAATATATTCTAAATATACTTTAAAACCACTCAAATTCATAATTTATCACTATTAATTATTTTGATTAAAAAAATTGTTTTTAATTAAAATTTAGTAACCTTCACTATTCATCAAAATATGAAAGTTATCCGAAAAGTACCAAAATTTCACATTAGGCTAAATTTGATAATACGAATCCAAAAATGAAGTCCATTTTAAAATATAAAATATACATATAATTTCAAAAAGTAGGTATTACTATTCATAACGGCTAGTTTGATTGGTTATGGTGTGTTAGAACTCGGTGTTGCGTACAACACACACTATCACATTATTCCAAGAGAAGAGTACCGTAGAAGTTTGGGGTGTTACATATTGGATGAGTAGATTTAGAACCCTTATCACCTTAGCCTATAACTATATCATTTTGGGACCTTTATAATCTGAAAATCATTTCATAATAAAGTAACATTTCAATCTTTCCAAGAGTGCCCCTTCTCCCCTCTTATAAAAGGCCCCGACCACTACCACCTTATTCACACCATCAAGCCATTTGGCTCGGCCGACCTCTACCCAAATACACTCCCAACGTTCCTCTCTTACTCCTTGAAGCCTCACTTCGGGAAGAAGTCTTCTTAATGAAGCTTTTGGCTCAAATCAAAAAGAGTTACCCGATTTTAAGGTAATGTCTTCTCTAATGTTGTTTTGTTATATTTTGCTTCTCCAACCCCTTAAACTCTTTTTATTCCTTTATTTTGTAACCAAAACTGTATCTACAACATAATAGGATGTTGTTATGATAATTATTTGGTTTAAACTTACACACACCTTCATCTAATGGTTAAAGAACATACTGTTTCTGTGGATGGCGAAATACTGCCTCACGAAACGATGACTGTTCAATATTCTTTTAACACCTTTAATGGTGGCCATTTTGATGACACTATTTTCATATATGATATATATATTATGTTTATGTTTTCCTTATGCTTTTGTATTTATCATTTGTGGCATACATTATGATTTCCATTATGGGTAAACACGATAATTTCATTTTAGGAAGTGCGGACTACCGCCCCCTCAAAGTGATTTGAATCGTTAATGCCATATGTGGGATGTATAAAGGATGGATTAAATGGTATTATACATTATATTATACTGGAATTATATTATACCTTTATATAAGTATAGTTTCATTCCATTAAATACGAAATAGAAATGAAAGTAGCGTTCATGCGTACGTACGGCTTATCATCTCCATGAACGGTGCATTTCATTTCTTACCTCTAAATGTTATATAATATTATAAATGAATGTATATACTGGATATATATGATGTATATGATATGTACATCATGAATATAATTATGGATATAATGGATATTTCACCACATGAACAACTTGTAATTATAAGATGTTTATTTTTGACTCAAGTACCAAAGATCGAGAAAATGACCGTTATTAACTTAAATAATTACATAATGTTCATAACATTCTAATAAGTAATATAAAAGGAATAATAAACATGAAAAAGGTTCATAAGTAAAAATAAATTAACTTTAGTTTATTATTCAGGAAGTTAAAGAACGATCGAGTCAAGTCGGACACGAGGTAAGGGAACTTCTTAACCCAATTTCCATTCTTTGGGTTAATCTCCTACTTTAAAATTATGTCATGATATTATTATATCATATCTTGTATTTTTAATTTCAATATGTGTACTTATAATGAATACACATAATAGATCTATTTTATTTAAAAAAATAATCATTGTAAGGTACTTTGTCTCAATCTCCATTCATTGAGGCATATTTGGTTCTATACACAAATTTCTTTTATACGGTGTATAAACCCCTTTGACTTTTACCTTTATTCAAAAGGAATATTTTTATATGAGACGTTTTACTAAATGAAAAAAGGAATGTTTTTTTTCCGTACATATGTGGCGACAATGACTTCTCTGCCGCCGTGACCATTATTTGAGTTTCGGCTTCCTCTACAAGCCATAACTTTTTTTAATGAAAAATAAATACAAAGTTTTAACTTCCTTTTATTTTCATATTGAAAATGGTTTTGGAAGTGTTTTTATTATATCAATGTATTGTATTGATATCTTGTGATTGAAATGAGGAAATGTTATGTTTCCTTTATGCATGTTTTATGTGATACGATTATGTTATGGTTTATGATATGTTTAAACCTATTCATATGAGGAATGCATTGGACTTAATAAGATATGGGTGGAGCCCGCTACAGCTCCTCGATGCATCGGTAGGTCTCATGAGACAAACTAGTGTCTTGACACGAGGCCTTGACAAAATATTATTTGTGTTCATGGCATGAGGCATTGGCTACATGGTTATGATAGGTTGGCATTATGCATTCCATCATTATGAAAGTGGTTATTGATATTGCATGTGATTATTCGACTAGTAGAATATCCATGTGAGTATGTAAATGGCATTATTTAATTTTATTTTTTCCATATTATGCTGATGTTAATGTTTAAAAAGGATTTTGTTTTAGTTATAAATTGCCTTAAATGTTATTGTTTACTTACGAATGCTTCCGCAATATTGTTATCCTTACTGAGCATCTGAGCTCACCCCTTTCAATGTTTTAATATTTTCCAGGATGTGATGAAGTATTTTATGAATGACCTGAAGGGATAGTCAGAAGATGATATAAGTGTGGACTATGGAGACTTTGTTATTGTAGTTTTTCACTTTATGATTTAATGTAACATTTATGAAGGTATCTAGTGTTTCCAAGGCTACTAAACTAATCAGTCTTTCGAGACATGATCTTTTGTGATCATTCCAATGTTACGCAATAATGCACCAACTCTGGGAAACTGGTGTCAGGGCATTACAGTTGGTATCAGAGGTAGTTTAGTACTAAACATGGAAGCTAGATTTAGATAAACTCTGATTAGAGAACATAGCCCAAAGATAGACTTTTAGGATTAGTATAGAAGAACATCCCAGAATTTTGGTATTATAGAGATGTTTTGAGTTATCCGATAAATACATCCATGTCTGGATATTAGCAGATAGAGGCGCCTCTGGGACATATATACCTAGGTGTAAAACCCAAAAACACCGCTTTGAGCTAGACTCGAACGGGAACTAGTGCACGACAATGGGCCTTGCTGCACTCTTGGTTACAACACTCCCGGGGGATATGCTTAGGATAATTCTCATTTTCTTTACAAACCACTATGAAGGGTTATGGGTTTATACTTCCTCAAAGAAAACCTTTTTATGGATTATATCAATAAATAGTTCAATTTATGTTATGTATTTTACAAGTATGGAATTATGTATTTTGATTCATAAACTAATCTAGTTTATGCCATTGTTTAGAAATGGTGCCTAGTGGAAGGAATGGAAACCGTATCAATGCACGCACTCTGTGTAGGGATTTCTCTCCTGGTTAAGATAAATATTATGGATCTGGAGATACAACTGGTGCTGATCAACTTATTACCATAATGGGACAACTCACTCAGGTTATGAATAATAACCTTACTCGTATGGAGCACCCTGATCCGCAACGTGGAGGATCAATGTTAGATCGTTTCATGAGGCAATGACCACCAACATTTAATGGGGGTACAAATCCATTAGTAGCTGAGAAATGCATAAACTCATTAGAGAAAGTATTCCATGCTGTGGGGAGTAGTGAAAGGGAAAAGGATATCATGGCAGTTTACCGCCTCACTGGAGATGCTGATCAATGGTGGTCATTGATTTAAAATACAATGGAAGATGATGAAGTATTGAATATGGAATGGAGGGAGTTCAAAGAGATTTTCTTAGAAAAGTACTTTCCACGTGACCATAGAGCAGATATGTAAAGGCAATTTCTGAGTCCAAGGCAGAAGTAGGATGAGAACGTCGCAAAGTATGAGTCTAACTTTACTCGGTTAGTGAGGCATGCATCAGATTATATACGTAACCCAAGAAGTAAGATTGATCGTTTCATTGATGGGTTAAAACCATTTCTCCATCGAGCCTTAGTCTCACAATACTTCTCGTCATACGAAGATATTGTCTCATGTGCGATCAAGATAGAAAAGGAATTCTCTAAATCTTATGACAATAAAGTAAAGCAAGAGAAGAAGAGAATGGTGGAACAAGTGACAAATAAAGAGAAAAAGGGAAAGAGGATTTTCCATTATGCGATATTTGTTGGATGAATCAACCCAGTACCTGCCTAAAAGGAATGTGAGTTTGTTATAAATGTGGAGAAAAAGGTCACCAGGCTCGTGATTGCAAGGGAAAGAAAGAGGCTATAAATGTTTAATGCTACAATTGTAGGGAAATGGGGAATTATGCAAATGAATGCCCTAATCGTCAGAGAATCTTACCTTAGAAAATGCCAAGGGATCAAGGACAATCTTATGCTATTACTACAGATGAAGTGGAATAATTAATGTATTGGTACTTTTGGACTCAAGGATTATATTCTGGTTATAAAAATAATGTGTTATATATAAGTATTGTACTGCAGTACTTGTTGTTATCATTAAGTTTTTAATATGATGAAGGAAATCATATTTTTAGTATGTGAGAATAAGAGAAACTTTACTTTGTATAGGGAATCTAATGTTACAATTGATTTTGGAATTTAAGGACCCTTTAGAGAAAGTCTGGAATGAGGTATTATGGATAACTATAAAGGTTGGAATGGCTTAGGTTGATCTTTGGATAGTATTGGTTATGGTTAAAACATTTCTGAAGATTATTTTTGGAATATTATAATACTATAGTTTTAAGAAAAGGACAACCTGCAGGGTGGGGCATAACCCGTCGCGTCAGACAAAGCTGCAAGAATCGAACCCACAACCATAGTGTGATAGGCCATTATTACCTACCACTAGCCTACAGGAAGTCCCTGGTTATTACAAAATAGTTTTCCTAATTTAAATGGTATGTGGTAATATTTAGAACCTTATACAATTAGGATAAATAGTATATTTTTGTGTTCTGTTACCATTTGGAGTGAAAGATGGGTTTGTGGTAAAAATTTATTAAGGAATGAAAGTCTACACAACAAGTAAGTATATTTCCTTATATTCTTAGAAAATCTCTTAAATAAACTCCTCAACTTTATAAAAGGTAACTTAAAAAAAACGTTGTCGGTTAACTTTTCCAACTGGGGATTCAATGACCGTTTAACCAATCACAAGTTTGTGATTTTCTTATTGTTAACTTTCTCCTAATATTGTTTTCTACAACTCTCCATCAGACCTTGCGAGTTTTTTTTTCTTCCATATCCATATTTTCATAGAATCTTAGTATGGGCTATCTCGGGTGACCTTTGTACTTATCTTAATTTATTTTAATGTTATATTATTATTAACCCTATTTTCGATGTGGGTTTTCCACAAAGGTATTTTATATTTTCAACCATTTATTTTTGAAGAACATTTTCAAATTGCGAGGACACAATTTATTGAAGGAGGGGAGAATGTAACACCCCAAGCTTTCATGATACACTTCTCTTTCAATAATGCAATAGCTTGCATTGTACACAAGTTCGAGATTCTAACACGCCGCGACCAATCAAAGTAGTAGTTATGAATAGTAATACCCACTTTTTGAAATTATATAAATTTTATATTTCAAAATGGACTTCATTTTTTTATTCGGAATATCGAAATTATCCAAAGTTGAATTTTTTGTAATTTTCTGAGAACTTCCAATTTTTTATGAATAGTGAAAAATACTTAAAAACTAATTTTTTAATCGAAATATTTTATAGTGATAAATTATACTATTGAGTTGTCTAAAATTATAATTAGAATATATTTTTACTATTTTATCCAATGGTGGTCATTAGAATTAATTTCACTTTGAAATTGGACATAAACAATTGTCAATCATTTGATATATATTGTTTCTTAAAAACAGGCTATTTGTTGTGACAGCGGGAATTAATTATGAAATTAATTAATGCAACTTATATGTTATGAATTTGGAAAAATAGACATCATTTTTGGATTCGGAATATCAATTATATATTAGGGTGAAATTTTGGCATTGTTCTGAAAAACATCAATTTTTGATGAATAGTGAAACCACTAAGTGGTAGTAAAAAAACTAATTTTTCATTTAAATGAAACATTACCACTTCTGTGATTTGATTTTCAAAAATCCGACATACATGGTTGTCATTAGGAAGTAAAATGTGGTTCAATGGGATTAAAATAATTTTTGGTGAATAGTAACTTTTAAGTTTAATTAATCGCGATTAAAGGTAATTAGTGAAATTTAAGGTAAATATAATGTTTTAATAACAGTAAATGACCTTGACACTTTTCCTACCTCTATTGGATGAGTCATGGACGACCACGAAAAACCATGGGTCAACTTGGGGACCCCATAGTGTCACTTTGATAAGGAAATGACATTAAAAACTTTTTATTTAATGTCAAAATAAAAATGTCACAAACATGAGTTGTTTTAATAAATAAATTTTTAAATGGGGTTATACAAGTCATATTTTTGACTATAAATATTAATTAGAAATCTAAAACGATTTCCTACATCATGATATTTCTTTTATAATTTTTAGACATTAAATAAATTTAATTATTTACGACACCATGATGATGCAGCGATTACCTAATTAATTAACGATTTAAATAAAATGAAAAGATAATGTAAACTCCAAGGATTAAACTTGTCAAAAACCTATTGGATGAGTAGATTTCGAACCCTTATCACCATAGCCTCTAACTATATCATTGTGTAACCTTTAGAATCCGAAATGAATTTCATAATAAAGTAACATTTCAATCTTTCCAAGAGTGCCCCTTCTCCCCGCTTATAAAAGGCTACCACCACTACCACCTTATTCACACCTTCAAGCCATTTGGCTCGGACAAACTCTGCCCAAATACTCTCCCAACTTCCCTCTATTACTCCTTGATTCCTCACTTTGGGCAGAAGTCTTCCCAAGGAAGCCTTTGGCTGGAATCAAAAAAGAGTTACCCGATTTTAAGGTAATGTCTTCTCTAATGTTGTTTTGTATTATTTTGCTTCTCCAACCCCTTAAAGTCTTTTTATTCATTTATTTTGTAACAACACCAGTATCTAAAATATACCAGGATGTTGTTATGATAATTATTTGGTTTAAAATTACACACACCTTCGTCTAATGGTCAAAGAACATACTCTTTCTGTGGATGACAAAATACTGCCTCACGAAATGATTATTGTTCAATATTCTTCTAACACCTCCAATGGTGGCCTTTTGGATGACACTATTTTCATATATGACATATATATAATGTCTATGTCTTTCTTATGCTTCTATATTTATCATTTGTGGCATACTTTATGATTTCCATTATGGGTAAACACGATAATTTCATTTTAGGAAGTGCGGACTACCGCCCCCTCAAAGTGATTTGAATCGTTAATGCCATATGTGGGATGTATAAAGGATGGAGTAAATGTTATTATACATTATATTATACTGGAATTATATTATACCTTTATATAATTATAACTTCATTCCATTAAATACGAAATAGAAATGAAAGTAGTGTTCATGCGTACGTACGACTTACCGTCTCCATGAACAGTGCATTTCATTTCTTACCTATAAATGTTATATAATATTATAAATGAATGTATATACTGGATATATAAATATGTATTTGATATATACATAATTAATATAATTATGGATATAATGGATATTTCACCACATGAACAACTTGTAATTATAAGAAGTTTATTTTTGACTCAGGTACCAAAGATCATGAAAATGACCATTATTTACTTAAATAATTACATAATGTTAATGACATAGTAATAAGTGATATAAAAGGAATAATGAACATGAAAAATGTTCTTAAGTAAATAGAAATTAACTCTAGTTTATTATACAGGAGGTTAAAGAACGATCGAGTCAAGTCGGACATGAGGTAAGGGAACTTCTTAACACAATTTCCATTCTTTGGGATAATCTCCTACTTTCAAATTATGTGATGATATTATTATATCCTATATTGTATTTGTAATTTCATTATGTGTACTTATACTGAATACACATAATAGATCTATTTTATTTAAAAAAATGATTGTTGTAAGGTACTTTGTCTCAATCTCCATTCATTGAGGCATATTTTGTTCAATACACAACTTTCTTTTATACGGTGAATAAACCCCTTTGACTCTTACGTTTATTCAAAAGGAATATTTTTATATGAAGTGTTTTACTAAATGAAAAAAAGGATTGTTTTTATTGCCGTACATATGCGGCGACAACGACTTCTATGCCGCCGTGACCATTATTTGAGTTTTGGCTTCCTCTACAAGCCATAACTTTTTTTAATGAAAAATAAATAAAAAGTTTTAGCTTTCGTTTATTTTGGTATTGAAAATGATTTTGAAAGTGTTTTTATTATATCAATGTGTTGTATTGATATCTTGTGATTGAAAAGTGGAAATGTTATTTTTCCTTTATGCATGTTTTATGTGATACGATTATGTTATGGTTTATGATATGTTTAAACCTATTCATATGAGGAATGCATTGGACTTAATATGTGATGGGTGGAGCCCGCTACAGCTCCTCGATGCATCGGTAGGTCTCATGAGACAAACTTGTGTCTTGGCACGAGGCCTTGATAAAATCTTATTTTTGGTCTCGGCATGAGGCCTTGGCTACTTGGTTATGACAGTCTGGCATTATGCATTCCATCATTATCAAAGTGGTTATTGATATTGTATGTCATTATTCGACTAGTAGAATATCCATGTGAGTAAGTAAATGGCATTATTTAATTTTATTTTTTCCATATTATACTGAAGTTATAGTTTAAAAAGGATTTTGTTTTAGTTATAAATTTCCTTAAATGTTAATGTTTATTTACGAAAGCTTCCGCAATATTGTTATCCTTACTGAGCATCTGAGCTCACCCCTATCAATGTTTTAATATTTTCCAAGATGTGAAGAAGTATTTTATGACTGGACTGCAGGGATAGTCAGAAGAGGATATAAGTGTGGACTATGGAGACATTGTTATTGTATTTTTTAACTTTATGATGTAATGTAACATTTATGAATGTATCTAGTGTTTCCGAGGCTACTAAACTAATCGGTCTTTCGAGACAAGATCTTTTGTGATCATGCCAATGTTACACAATAATGCACCGACTCTGGGAAACTGGGGTCGGGGCGTTACAATTTGACTATCCTTTTTGAGTATGATCAGATTTTTTGCTACTACTATATATATATGCTCATCTGATCGTGGTAATCCTTGATAATTTTAGGATGCCCCCACGATAGCAGCCAGCCAGTTTACCCTCTCATGTTCATGATGTTGACCTGGATAGAAACGAGGAATTTGTTCAGGGACCCTCCCTGGATCCCCTTCTATCTAGTGGTTTATTAGAATACCATCCATCTAGAGAGTGATAGTTAGTTCTGGTAGCATAGGATGAGGTTTAACGTATGATGAGTGTTCTCTAAGACTTCCAGCTTCAACGGCTTTAGAAGTTCAATGAGGACCTACATCCCTAGACAGCTGAAGACTGTCTAGCGTTTATAGACCAACTTTTCAGGCTGGAATGGACACCAGCAGACCAGATGGTATCCTTAGATACTATCCTTTTCCTTGGGAAAACCGAGCGTTGGTGGGGGTTGGTTACCAAGACCCACAACGAGTCGTCTCTCCTGTGGGATAGGTTCCATCAACTCTTCTGGGACGAGTACTCCCCCACTTCTTTACGCTCTATTTGGATTCATGAGATTGTAGATCTGAAGTAGGAGGGGATGACTGTGGAAGAGTACTCGGCTCGGTTTACCAATCTGACATGCTACACAAAGGATATTATCTGCAATAGTTACTTCCAGGCGCGGATGTTTAAGCAGGGTCTTTGCAAGGAGATCCATGCCAGTGTAGTACCCCATTGCATCCCAACTTATGTCAGGCTGTTATAGAGGGCGCTTGGGACAGAGATATTCTTGGATGAGGGTTTCTAGCTAGCAGGGCCTAGGTGTAGCTGCATCAGAGAAGAGTCTTCAGTAGCAGGCACACAGCATAGAGCAGAGCCTCAGTCGGGGAGACCCTTCCGTGAGCAGACTCAGGGGCAGGTTCATACACCGTAGTGGCGCCATAGTGCACAGGTGATGTCAGGAGAGAGATAGTGCTATGATTGTGATGAATGGGGTCACTTAGCATGGGACTGCCTAACCAGGCATACCGAGCAACTGTAGCAGGCACTGGGCACACCGCAGCGGCAGAGGCAGCGCCATGACCGGGGATCTCCCAGGCAAGGACAGGGTGGTCCTCAGGGAGGCGGTTCAGGCAGAGTGGCAAGACATAGTGGTGGGGGATTGTGTTTCGAGATCCTTCCATTACCACCACTGGGTGACCCATTCCAGGATTAGGGAGCAGGTGGTTTGGGATGCTAGTAACTTCAGGCTATGGATGTTCGTGACCCCCCAACACATGAGATGGTCTGAGGTACGCATTGTGTTTACTCTACGCTTGCTTCAGTACTGGTAGTCACAGGTGTCGACCACTATTTTATACCACTACTTTTGGTACGTGAGTTGGAGCTCATAGTAAGGGCACATGCACACACACTTATCCTCTAGGTTCTAACGGTAAGTGCCTTGTTGTTGACCATTATCTGCAAATAGTGCGAACTGTCATTCAGAGTAGAGAGTTTCCTGTGGGAAAACCATATCATCATGATTGGTCCTTATGATGTCATCATGGGTATGGATTACATTTCCATGGTTTGTGGCAATATTGAATTTTGGAGCAAACTAGTCAGATGAAACCATTCTAATGAGACGAGGTTCACCATTCTAGGTGAAGGAGACCTCATGGTAGAGCAGACGGGTACTCTGAGAAGGAGACCACATCATTTTTCTCAATAATTGGTGACTATGGATATTTTAGTAGAAGATGCTACAGGCACCTGGATCCCAACCATTGTAGTAGACTATATGGATGTTTCCCTTAAGGATGTCCCGAGACTACCTCTGAGGCGAGAGATGGAGTTCTGCATTGACGTGTAGCCGATGACTGCCCCGATATCATGTGTAGTATCTCAGATAGAAGCCACAGAGCTTTGGGAGAAACGAATTCAGATGGAGGTCCTTCGTGAAAATGGATTCATCAGGCCATGTGTGTCCCCCTATGTGGCTCTAGTTTTGTTTTTGAAAAAGGCATATGGGAGTTTGTTACTTTGTGTGGATTATCTTCACCTGAATCAGTCCACGATAAGGTACTAGTACCATATGTCAAGTATTGATGACCTCTTTGACCTTTTGAGAGGTAAAAAGTGGTTCTCAAAGATTGATCTTCGATTCGGCTACAACCAGTTGCAGGTTCATGGGACTGACATCCCAAAGTTGGCTTTTCGTTGTCGTTATAGGCATTACGAGTTTCTGGTGATGCCATTTGGCATGAAGAATGCCCCTTCTAATTTCATGGCTTTGATGAAACTGATATTCGAGCCATACATGGACCAGTTTTTGGTCGTCTTTATTGATGACTTACTCATCTACTCTTCGACGGAGGAGGAGAACGCAGAGCATTTGAGGAAGGTCCTAGACTTACTCTGAGAGCACCAGCTGTATGGGAATCTCTCAAAGTGTCAGTTCTAGATTCATGAGTTCTACATTATAGTGCATGTCATTACAAAGTTGGTATTTTCCATAAATCCCACAAAGATAGAGGCAATGCTTACTTGGGCGCCACCCAAGAATGTGTCCGAGGTCCGGAGCTTCCATGGTTTGGAAGGGTACTGCAGAAGGTTCAAGGAAGATTTATCCTGGATTGATACCCCTTTGACTACATTGACGTGAAAGGGAAGATTGGTCACCTGGAATGATCAGTGCCAGAAGGCCTTCCACGAGCTGAGGCGGAGGCTGACTAGTTCTACATTATTGAGGCTTCCAGAGGAGGGTGTCATGTTCATTGTATATTGCGACGCTTCAGGAGCTGGGCTCAGGTGCGTGCTGATAAAACAGTGGGAAATTATTGCATATGGGTAGAGGAAGTTGAGTCCCCATGAGTAGAATTATTCAACTCACGGTTTGGAGCCGGAAACAGTGGTCTTCACCTTGAGGTTATGGAGACACTACATTCTGGGTGAGCATTTTGTTGTCTACTAAGACCACCAGAGCAACAAGTACATATTCACATAGAGGGTTCTGAATCTGAGGAAGAGGCGCTTGCTGGAGTTTATACAGGACTATGATTTCGAGATAGTCAACACTCCATGGAAGGGAAACGTAGTAGCATATTCACTTAGTAGGATGTCCCAGGCTTGTCTAGTGTAGGAAGCTTCGGAGCAGTTGGCTTCCCTACAGCTGGCCATAGTGGAGCTGGAGTGTACGACTTTTCTGCAGTCGATGATGCTGACTCCTTAGATCCTTGAGCATGTGAGAGAGTCCCTTTCGGGGGATATTGATGATGAGGTACTGCGTGATTAGATATCCAGGGGCAATGCACCCGATGGGTATTCTGATGGAGCGAATCATGAGATCCAAATCCAGGGGCGAGCCATAGTACCAGTGTATATGTAAGAGGAGGTGATGTGGGAATTCCACACTTCTCTATTGGTTGTACATCTCGGGGTGGGGAAGGAATACTGAGACCATCAGTGATAGTTTTAGTGGTCTGGCCTAAAGCGGAGAATAGATGATTTCGTTTCTTGGTGTCCTACCTATCAACAGTTGAAGGCAGATCATCAGGTTCTGACAGGGTTTTTGCAGCCCCTTGATATACCAGAGTGGATGTGGGATGGCATATCTATGAACTTCATAATAGGGATTCCATGCATAGCAAAGGGACATGATTTTATTTGGGTGATAGTGGACCGACTCATGATGTTGGCACACATACATTCCATCAGGGAGTAGAGCTTGGTGGAGAGTCTATTGAAGTTGTACATTCGAGATATCGTCTGCCTTCATGGAGTACCCTCGACGATCCTCTCCGACCATGATGCGCAGTTTACACCGCGATTGTGGCAAGGCCTGCAAAAGGAATTCGGGACATAGCTACGGTTGAGTAAAACTTTTCACCCCTAGACAAATGGGCAGACCGAGCTCACGATCCAGGTGTTGGAGGATATGCTCAGGGCGTGCATGTTAGACTTTAGCCTATGTTGGGAGGATCACCTTCCCTTGGTGTATTTCACGTATAACAATAGTTACCACTCTACTACCAGCATGGCACCTTTTGAGGACCTCTATGGGAGACCCTACAGGTCACCGTTGTGTTGGATAAAGGTTGGGGGGACCTACCTAGTGGGACCATAGTTGGTGCGGGAGATGAAGGAGAAGCTGACGGTCATTCGTGAGTGGATGAGGATGGCTCGGAGCGGAAAAAAGTCCTACGCAGACCGTCATCACAGACCTTTGGAGTTTGAGCCCCTGGACCATTTCTTTTTGAGAGTCTCCCCATGGAGTAGAACACAGTGGTTCGATAGGGGAGGCAAGATATCCCTGAGGTTCATCGGGCCTTTTGAGATCGTGTTCAGGTTTGGCGAAGATTCCTGCCATCATTCTCTACCCCCACAACTGGAGAGAGTGCATGATGTCGTCCACATGTTGCAGCTGAGGAAATACATACACGACCCTACACAAGCCATCGACTAGTGAGATGTGGACATCAAGGACGGAGCCACCTTTGTAGAGAAACCAATGGAGATTGAGGACCAGAAGGAGCAGACACTACGTGGATGGACCATTACTTTGGTTCGAGTGTTGTGGCAGCACAAGAGGGTGTTAGAGAGCACCTGGGAACTAGAGATCCAGATGTGGGCTCAGTATCCCGAGTTGTTTTTATAGTTTTTTTTATAGATGAAAAACATGAAGGAGGGAATGATATAATAAACCTGGTTTTTGAGCCTATGAGACATTGAATTTTTTTTCTTGATGTTACTCCAGAGCTGGGCATTCAGACGGTGTGTGATTCCGAGCCCTGGTGTGGCAGAAATTATATTTTAAGTGTGTTCACACTAGAGACACCAAATAAACAGAATAACACCTTAACGTTTTCTCAAATGATAAAGCTGAGGTCACCATTGAGTCCGGAGCGTGACTTTTACACAAGAAGGGGTGTAACATTCTCGGGCGCTACCCTTCTGTGGAAAAGAACAACAGGGTTTTTTTTTTGTAATTTAGCAGCTTCGGGTGTGATCTTTATAACATCTAAACAGAGGATAAGAATAAAAATATGAGACCATCGTTGTGCTCAGAACATGGATATTCCCCTAGAAGCGGCATAACCTTGACCCCGTCGAGGGTTCGGGTATGCGCCTACCGGTTGGTGTTTAAATTTTATTAAAATTTATTTAAGTTTTCCACACCAAAACACATCCACCACCATCTTCCCCCAAGAATCTCTCTAGCAGAAACTCTCCCATCAATGAACCTCAACCTTCTTCAAGCTCCTCACTCTACCTCTTCAGGGTGGTTACAGCTGCAGCAGATAATTTGTGATGCGACGGGCTATGCCCTGTGAGGTAGGATCATTGCGTATTCATTTCAAATTAACACATCTTCATTGAACTCAATTTATAGCATCGAAATGCTGTTTAATTATCTAGAAATGTGTTTATTTGAGTATTTCTCAATCCGAGATTTCCAAAGATTCTATCAGATAAATATTTTGAGTCTTGGGGTGTCCGGGGTGACCCTGGGATGTTTTTTGGCCAAACCCCTATTTTTTGGTGGTTCTAGGGTTGTCTGGCGGCTCGGCACGGCAGACCGGCGAGTCTCAGTGGTGGCAGCACCTCATGTGGTCTAGGATAGTGGCGGCGCGATGGCTCCCCATGCAGCATAGCGGGCTCCACAAGTGGCAGTGCAGGCTCTTTGGCGGTCGGCGCGGGCATGCAGGATGGCGACCCGGTGCAGCGGCGGTCCGGGCGAGCGGGGGTGCACAAGCTTGCTTCACCGGTCGATATGCAGCACGAGACCGGGGATTCCACGACCCCAGGAGCAGACCGAGACCTATGAAATGCGGGTCCCATGGGGGAAAATACAGACAGGCTCATGCCAGTTCAGGTGAAGCAGCGCAGCCCTTATGTTGAACCGTGAGATGTTGTGGATCATCCGGTCTGGGCGGCCAATCCGTAGACCGCCAATCTAAAGGGGTGGACCATCTAAACATGTCTGTCCCATCCCGTCTCTGTATGTTGGTGTTAAAATTCCTATAACTCTTAATCTGAGTATTATAGTTTTTTTATGTTTACGGAAAAGAGATCCTCAAATCGAGACGGTGGTTTTGAGATAGTTATGGAGATTTTTAATTCCAGAGACTGGGACTTGGTGGTGCGACACGCCCGTTAAATGTTATTTACTGCCTGGCCAAGATTTTCGTTTCAGATGGAGCAAGCACATCTAGAGACCGTTTTAGGCATCGTTAGTGGTATTTTTACCCTGGTGTCGAGGGGAAGTTGTCAAGGGTGGTTTCATGCATTAAGGCCTGAGTTGAGGCATGGGACCACAGGCCGTCATTCATGCTGCATGCAATGTTTTGTGACTTTTTCACCAGACATCCGTTCGATGAGTATGAATAGTTAATTTGGCATGTTTTTCCGAGAGCATCGCGATGACACAGTTCTCCTGAAATTTTTTAGGACTGAGGTGTTTTCCCCATGAGACGTCGTATGTGCATAAAGAGGTGTTGAATAACTATATCATCAAGAGTCCATTTTAAGTGAGTAAATAGTCTATCTCATGTGTTATTCCATGAGGATTGTAATTGTGAAATATTTTTGGGCATGAGGAGCTTCATTTGGGACCTCCTTAAATGTGGAATCATGAAATTACGTTGGTCAGAGGTTCCTTTGACTCACTCTTAACCAATTCACGGTAGCAATGTTAGTGACACCCAGTGATGGCACGTGCTGTCTAGAGTTATCAGACTAGTTATGGGTTTACCCTCCAGTGGGGCTTAGTAGTGGGTTACCCATAGACATATTAGGGTTTACCCTCCAGCATGGTTGGGCAGTGAGTTAACCATTGACCTAAGGTTTTACCCTCCATTGCGGCTGGGAAGTGGGTTACCCACCGACATATAAGGATTTACACTCCAGTGGGGCCGAGCAGTGTGTTACCCATTGACCTTAGTGTTTACCCTCCAGCTGGGCTACGCAGTGGGTTACCTGATGACCTCTTCGGGATTACCCTCTAGATGGGTTGGGTAGTGGGTTACCTGATGACTTCTTTTAGACTCATCCCTTTATTTGAGGCTAGTAAATGAGTTTTCTCCATGATTACCGAAGCGGGACCCTTTGTTTTATGGTTCATCGATGAGACAACTTCGATGTACGAGATATTTGGGAATCAATGATGGATATACTTAGAACTATTGGTGAATTTTCCTCGGCTGAGATTGGAGATGGATATCCCCTTACACACAAATTTGAGATTCTTGTTGAGTATATATATATATATATATAAACCCTACTTTTGTTCCCACTCCTTGGGTTCAGTTACTCCTTTTCAAGTAGGGGTGAAGACGTGTGGGGTATGCCATGTGTTTTCAATATCGATCTCCTCTTGGTTGGAAGAGTATACTCACCTACTATAGCTAGTGAAGACTCAACGAGATGTTATTCTTCTCACCGTTGCTAGCTCCATGCATTTGGACGAGTCTTCTTTTTTTTCTCTTGTTGGGTTGAGATGCACTTTATTTACTGTAATCTTTCACTATTATTCATTATGTCTATTACTCACCACTTTAGCGCATCATTTGTTTCTCCCTAGAGATTTTGAGGAATACTACTAAGAATATTTATACTCACACCTACTTGGGTATTTCCCATACATGGTGTGCCCTTGCAGACGGCAGACAGGTCGATCGTGACTACATAAGAGCATAGAGGGAACAGGAGATTGGGCCGTGTACTGGGGTCGCAGAAGAGTTTTTATGTTTGGGACTCTCTAGTTATTTACTTTTGTTTACCTGTTGCTGGGTTGTGGAACCTTTCAGGTTGGGTTCATGTTTTTTCTTTTTTCTTTTTAGTTTCCTTGTCATTACTTTTCATCACTTCACTTGTTCTATTTAGAGGTTGATGCATGCTTTGGTTGGCATACTGTAGTCCATAGTTCGGTTTCCATTTCACTCTACACTTATGCAATGAGTGGGTTGTGTGTGTGTACAGGTACTTAGGTAAAGGACTCCCCGAGATTGTTATGACTTCAACGCTTGTCGCCAGCCCCTGGCCTGTGGAGGCAAGCCTTGGGTAGTTGTGGCTCGAGACCTGTAGGGTCGGGCCGTGACACCAAGGATCTCCACAATTGGTACTAAAAATACTGAATTATATGAAACTATATAAAAAATAGATGATATGGGAGGGGTGGATTCTAGGATCATACATCACACTACAGATGGCGAGATGCTCAGTTCCTCAAGCATAGGGTGTATCGAAAATATTTGGCCTTAACCGTGATTTTTTTTAAACAACCACTCTACTTTGAGAAGGCCAAATCTGCCCTCAATTTCTTACTAGTGCCTAACCACATCATCCCTGATCACCACCTCATCTTGGATAAACCAGACTACTATAGCTCCTATCAAGAAGTGAAACTGTGAATCCCACTCTTAAACCTAGATTCATATTTTTTCCATTTCTCTTATTTCTGGAGGGTAGGTCCTATAGAAATTATATACTTTCCCAATCATGGTGCATGATTGGAACTCAACTGGGACTTTATCACCCTGACTCCTCACATGTATCCTTCTCCCACATAGATGATAAAATAAAATACTACATGTACACACACTCTGGATAACAATACATTCCTGAGAAGCCTCAAATTAGGGCATTCTTCCACTAGACACTAACCAATTGCATAATGAGGTTGAACTGCCCCTCTATACTTCCACGTCCCCCCTCAGGGGTTTTTAATGAATAAACAAAATGATTTACTATATCAGTAATATTATTCAACTAAAACACCTTGAACTATGATCAAAGTACATTGTTGAGACCATCATCAAATCATCCCACCAATGATGTATCATTATAATGATAAATTATAAAAAACGTTGACGCTCTACCAATCCTGATGAATTATCCATATCGGTCAACTCTCTATGCTCCAGATGCCTAAAATCACTTACCTTCTCATCCATTAGAGTCAATGAAATGAAATATTCATTATAAAATGATTGGAAATCCCTAAAAACCACATCCCAAAGTACATCTTCCTAGTTTAAAACACACCACCATCACATAGAAGCTCCTTAAAGAATATATTGCACAAGATTCACTATCATATCAAGTGGTGTATCTGAATGCTAAAAAATAAATAGAATAGTCTCAAACCACATCTCAAAAGCCTATGGGATACGATCCTCTGAAATCATTGGTGGATTCTACAAATAAAACATAGGCATCAGATCTACCATAGATGAGGTAGGCTATGGGGATCCCTGAACAGTCTACATAAAGCAGAAGAAATCTTTCCTGATCTAGGAATCATAACCAATATCTAATACATTTTTCTATGATTCAAGAGACACTACTAGAGGTATTACTAGAGGCTCATATCCCACCACCTCCAGAGTATGGTTTTATCCTTCTTCCTGGTGCATGACTTGAGGCAGTCATGGTGGCATGCCACTACAGTGCCTAACACATATGTTAGAAAATAATTGAGTAGCAACCAAGTAACAAATTTAAAAGAATAGGACATGATTATGACTTCCTATAAATTAGTCACACCGACATACTTCTCCTAATTTTAGGACATGTTAATATAACAATCATAAAAAACACCAGAGACACTACTCAATACCCACTCTAATTTTAGGTCTGGCTCAAGCTCTCTATTTCACATCACAGGTCTTGGTATACTTAATGTTCAGTGTAATTGAAAAATCCCTTAATAGATGACCTTCCCAATTTATAATTTCAATTTCATTTTACATCACTTTTGATTACAATTTTATTTATTTATTTTAAACAATTTTATCCCCACATCCAACCTATATGGGGTCACACACATTATAATTCTACGCATGAAATCCATTCAATTCCTACTACAACACATTCTTGTCAATGCGGTTAGTGGTCCATGATTCAACGTTCTACAATTGACTCTATAGCGTGTATTCTATAACAGATGTAGGAAAACATTTATATGTTATGTCATGAAATAAAAGTACTAATTTAGGTTTCTCAATCTCTTGAATGAATCAGTATCAAATAACAATTCTTTAACATAAGGAATAAATAATAAATATCATATATTCAAGAAATATGTCCTATATGGATTGTCATATCCATATAATGTGAATCCAATAAGGTTCCTAAAATGATTCATGAGGTGTAATTATATTATCTCACTGGAAAAAAGTAAGATATATAAGAAAAAAGAACATCAAAAATTAACGTAATCACCTAACGGTGGAATCAAAACAACTCTAATAGGAAAAATCCAGTAAAATATGTCCCTTTACAGGAAGTTTTTTCTTTTTCAATATGTGGGTTAGAAAATCCCAGGCATAGCTCATTAACAAATTCACACACTTCTTAATATATTTTATATTGTCTCAAAAATTTAAATCCAAAAAGAAAAATTCGTTGATACCACAATGTAATGTCCTAAAATGGTAGACACAAAACGATTCCCGAATCTGGTCGGTCACATGGTCTCAACTATGCCTCCCCTTATGCTAGAGGCTTCCGACTTGCATAAAGGGTCTATAATGGTACAATGGGGATCCTATACCCACATGATCATAGTAACACATTGTAGTCTCATGTAAAAAATTTATTTTAATTATAATTTCTATCAATATAGAAGATAACATCCAAAAGGCTATAATAATAAACAATTCAAAAGAACTGTCATATAGAATATAATTATCATGGCAGGTCACTATACAAAATGAAAGTTAATACATGAATATGGGAATCAAGTAAAACACATGTATCAAAATACAAAAAAGGACAAAATGAATTATGTCTAGGTAGAATCACGAGAATAGCTTGGTCTTTTTTCCACATCTCCAAATAAATGATAAAATAATGCATTATAAAGAAAGTTCATTCCTCAATCCCTACCTACAACCTTAAATTATGTCTAGATACATAGTGGAAACCCATACAAGGTGTGAGATAATAGTTATTAGGTAACCAATAATGGTGACTATAACATGTTTAGTCTGTGTATGAACAATGAAGTAGTGTATAGTTTATCACATGTACGTTAATAAAAAATTAATGTTCCAAATATAGATGTGAAACTATCTAGCCAAACATGGATCCCTATAAACAATAACCAGTCATCGATAAATAAGGAAACTATAATCAAACTACCTTACGATGACTCTCTTTGAATATTTATTAATCATCAATAATCACCCTTTCTTTGTAATCAAGTGTTAGGCCCCTATAGTCAGATCCACGGTATAAATACCAAATAACACTGAATGGCCTATGTCTCTAAGTCATGTTTCAGGACTAAACGGGTCAGATCCATGTATTAAATACCAAGGTATCATCATCAATTATATATAGCATCTTGGTTGAAACTCGGTACAAACATGGGTATAGCTTAAGGAGAATTTCCACATAGAATGTCCAAGGTGATTTCATGTTAGCCAGATCTAGGCATCAACAATGTCCATGGAATCCAAAGTAAACTTGATCCGTGGATTATAAATTTCTATGGAATCGTATTGAATTAGAAACCTATGGGTAGAAATGTACAATGAATCCACTATAAAAATTAGGATCGATGAGGTGTAAATCTCCATGGAATCCAATCGAGCCAGGATATAAGGAAAATAAATGCCCAAGGATTCCACTACCATTATTAATTCATCATCTCATATTATAACCCATTAAATGATTATTCACATTCCATGAGTACATTTAACCCATTTCCACACATTCCATAATAACCATTTAATATTTTTGTACATTTAATCACATGAAAAGGAGGAGCAATTCATTTCCCTAAAACACTCATTTAATTCATTAATGCCTACACTATAATTAGAGATCTCACACACACCAAATAGGGTGGTTCAACATGGGGATGATACAAGGGCACACCCCATGGGTATTCTAGGAAGGGGATAACAACCTCTAACAAAAAATGTACTAGTGGCCAACTTAAATAGGTCCCAATGATTTTTATCAATTTATTATTTTTTATTAAGGAGAAACACTATAAATTATAATATATAGAACAAAAAAACAAGAAATATTAAACAAAAAACATTAATGGAATGGAATAGACTGCCTACTATAAACTTGTGGTAAAACACTAATATTGTATCAACCTATGATCTAGTAGATATTTGGAGAAAATGAAGAATAAATGAAAACACTAGAAATTTGTCATATTTGTTTGAACTAAAATAACCCTATCGATATGATGATAGAAAAATAAAGGTTCAAGATCAATAAAGAACTAACTAGTATTGATAAAATAAGAAAACAAACCATGAGTCTTAATTTTTAAGACAAATTATTACCCAATTATAGATACAAGTTAGAAAAAAATCAATGTGAGAAGGAAAAGATGCCAATTGGACGAAGAAATAGAAATGAATCAGTTTATGAGAATTTAAAAGAAAATAGTAATTTCCCATCTAATATCTTGGTTGCACGTTTGTCCAGATCATTGAACCACAATACACCCCTCACTAACTAAATAGAGATCCACATAGTTCATGCACATGTTTTGTAAAACCACACACAAAACATTACACATACCACTATACATGACTGCCCTCACATGGTCAAGGTGCATGGTTAGATAAACTATTCAACGATCTTGAGTATGCAATCTGTTGATAAATCCAGGTTCTCATGAATAAGCATGGGACTTTGGGTGCATGGTTAGGTAAAATCAGACACCCTTCTCTACTCTATGTCTGACCCAACATGGTTTCCTCAAATCATGGGGCCTCGGTACCACATTTTCCACTAACTATGGATATCAGTTTCCTTATCTAATAAGAAGACCATTCATGCTCCAAACATGACCTGAACACCCCCCAAAACATCTATAACCTCATTAGGTACTAAAAATAGGAAATAAAAAAGGTATCAAACTTAAATTAAAAATATACATACCATATAGGAATACACGAGGTCTTACTTGTTTTTGAAATATACTAATGGGTTCATTTCTCTTGTATCCCTTATTGATATTTATTTTTTATATAATGTTTTCAAATGAATTTAAAAAATTTATGGTCATTTAAGAAATATATAATGGTAAATTATTAGTTTCGAATACTCACCTTGTGTGAAGAATGTGAATGATGTGTGAAACATGAGTGTTAAATTAATAAATTTTTTAGGGAAAAAATATACACTATATGTATTTGTAGTCATTTTTAATTAAATGGTTTCCAAAATATAAAAAATTCTATAATTAAAAGTTCATGAGAAAATGAAAAAATGAAATAATTTCTATAAATCATGTATTTATGGTTTGTTTATATCGATGATGTTATAATTGGTATCATAACAGGGGTCAGATAAATTTAATGGTCTGTATATTGATAATGAAAAATAATATGGATAGTAAAATTTATTATTATATTAACATGATATAGTTTTTATTACTCTTAAGCATTTTTAGGTTACTTCATCTAATATATGTCCATTTTAGAATGGGTTATAATAGATGTAACATGGTAAATGAGGTAGGAAGTCAATAAGGAGAAAATATCATTTTTATTGAGAAACCCTAAAATATTAGATTTATAAGTGATTGGTTTTTGGATATATTCACTCAATTAACATAGGTTATAATTGGTGTTACCCATGAAATATATTGACCAAATTCTCCCAAGATAAATATGTTAATAATGGATACCTTAATGAAATAAAACCCTCATATATTTAGGAGATCCCAAAACCTAGTGTGTGATAATCGATGGGTCATTTATTTAGATAATACATTTGATTTTTTTTGTAACAAATTTCTTTTTTATGACCAATACTTTGGATAATATTTAATTATACTTCCTGAGTCATTCACACAGTCGACATGAAGTTCTAGATGCCATGTAGCCACAATTTTTATATATTGAAAATATTAAATTTATTATTTCACTCACATGTAGGTTTTATAAAAAATTAAATATATATTTAATAGTGTATTTTATATGAATTATGAGTCCTCTTTTAAATTTAAAACATGGGTTTTCCCCATGGATTGAAATAATCTTTTTCGACATCAAATGTTTCCATTGAGTAATGTCATGGGTGGATTAAATGGAGTAAATTGATTTATTAATTTATTTTATATTCATTATCTAAACCTAAAAAACAACCCTATTGAAACACAAATATATTGTGTTAAATAGGTTTAATAGATTAACCTTAAATGACTGATAAGATAGAAGGAGCTCGGGGGTAAATCCCATCGGTGGGAGTTTTTGGGATTGAGGATCGTAGAATTATGAACATAGGGAATTGTGAATATTATAATGAACATTGTAGATACAACTATTTTTTAACTTTTGAGAATGTATTCTCCAATGATCAATTCAAACACTAGGTATGTATATTTCATTGTGATAGTTTTACTATTTATCTTAAACTGTAAATTTAACATGGATCAACTCAAACCTATTGAATCAATGTTCTATGTAATAAATTCCATTATATTTTTTATTATTAATTGTGAATATATTAGGTTATGGGGATTTTTCAGTATCCTTGTTATTTGGATTCTATAAATGATGGATAACTGAAAAGGAACCTTATTTGGTGCACATAATTTGGGTTTCGTTCCTTCCCCAATTACACCAACATTCATCATCGATGTTTTGATTGAGCATTGATTAAACGATGGTTAGGAACCAAATAATTGGGTAATAATTCATTATACATATGGATAAATTTTGTGGGTTTTGAATATAGATTGGATTCATGACTGTTGTGTGATGGTGATTATAGAAAAATGATAGCGGTAACGGTCATGGTGGATTGATGATTCCGAACATACATGTATTTTGGAGTAGTGGTGATGAGAAAAATCTAAGAAAATGGTTGATGGAATATGGACACTAATGTTGAAACATTCATGAGAAAGGTTCATTCGACATGACCATGAGTTTATATTATTGATATTTTTTGTAAAATAGTAGGTAAAAATGTCAGAGATTGATACACATTAAATGTTCTGGAATTATAGGACATTATGATATAAAAATATGATCATGGAGTTACATTTTGGTAGGATTAATTTCTTGTTATTAATACATAATCTATTATTTATTTTATGGTATATTACTTGGACCCTTTTCCCATTGTTAATATTTTTCATAATATGATCTATGATTAGAAGGTATGAATTCATTTAAAGTATCATCTATATAAATTTCTAAATTATAATTGTGTTTAGTGATATTTTTGTGTGTACGATTACTTTTATATAAGTACTCCACTATGTTTAATATTCATATTACACACTAGTTTTTTATAACACCATGAAATTTAGTTAAAAGAATAATAATCTCAATATATTTCTTAACATGTAACAAAAATCATTAATAAATATATGATATATTATAAATAAGATATTATAAAAAATCCATTGAATTGGATGGGATGAATATGAGTAAACACATTATGAATTATGTTTATAATTGTATTAATAAATTTATAATTATTGATTAATTCTTAATGAATAAAGACACATTTTTTTCTTGAAATCATTTTATGCTTTAAAATTAATTTTTCATAAAAATGATTTTATTGAATTTCGTTCATGGAAATTATAATAAATTCCTTATAGTTTTAGAAATTTTATTCTATAAAATGTCCATTATTTTGGAAATTATTATATGAAAAATATCTTAATGGTGAAATTTTTTGATTTTTCTAAAATTATTGATATATCATTTATTTGCGAAAAATATAAATTTTTCAAATATTTTAATTTCATATCATTAAATAAATTAAAATAAATTTCCAATTTTATTTTTAATTTTGTCAAAAAAGGGAAAAAATTTATTTTTAATAAAATAATCTATTCCATTTTAATATTCTATACTCATGATTTTGGTATAAGTTAATTTTTTTTTCTTAAAAACGTATTTTATCTAAAAACAATTTCTCATTATCTTTTATGAAATTATATTAAACATGATTTATTCTAATTATTAATGTTGAATATTAAAAAATGGATTAATATAAGGAATCATATGGTCCAGATTTAGCAAACAGTTCCCCCTAATTTTTATTTATTTACAATAATTTCCATAGTCAATTTTTAATACCATGAAATTTGTAAAAAGGGTTTTTAGTGTTAAATCCATGATATAAGGTATCAAAATAAACCAAATAGTTTTCATTATTCAATTTCATGTGAAATATTCAACCATATTCATATACCATTTGAATATATGTAATTTGGGTTCCATTTTCCTTTGATAGTAACATTTATATTATTTTGTGTGAACAAAATTCCAAAATGTCACTCTCTTCACTTTAATATATATATTTTTTTTATTGGGATAAAAATATAATATTTTTTTATAAAAATTTATTTTAAATATTAATTGATTTTTTTATAATTTTTTTAATTTTTTTGGTAATTAAATTATTTCCTGAAATTTTTATCCAATACGGACCATGAATGTGTGCAAGTTGTTGATAAATAAAGTATGTTATTTTAAAAACTATAAAAATACTATTTTTGGGTGAGTAATAGATTACCATGTATTTTAAATATGAATATAGAAGATTAGGTTTGGGTGATGGTATTATATTATAATTACATCTTTTTTGGGTGACTTCAAGGTCACATTAAATGAATAGTGTCAAAAATGAAATTAATAATATTTATGTTAGGTAAATATTTTTGAATTTTTTTTAAAATAATTTTTTTTAAATAAGAAAATTATAATGGGATATTGTTTTTTTAATTTTTTCCCTTATCCACATATGAGACAATTTTAATCTCATATGTATACTTATATCCATTTAAGAGTGAAGAAGTTATAACCTATGTTAGAGTTAAATGTTTTTGACTAAGGGGTTAAACCCAAAGATAAGCATTAAAAACCCACATTAACAATTAATAATTTTATTCTTTTGTTTGATTTTTAAAAAATAAAAACAAATATTTTAATTTCATTCTATTTTAAATCATTTTGATAGAGAATCACTTTATTATATTTTGATCATATAAGGAATTACAAGAGTTCCCCTCCCATAACATATAAAATTACACCCCTAATTTAAAAAACATTGAGAATTATATATTTACCAAAACCCAACTTATTATCTTATAAAATTAAATTTCCATGATTTATAGGGTTTTGTATTCATAAAATACCATCCCAACGGTCATTAATTAAGTATCTAAAAGAGGCATACCGAAGAAGAGTTAATTGTGTTACTCGACCACTCTCAAAATATTTCTTCTTCTACATTATATAAATATATAGATTTCATAATAATGTATTAATTATCATATATTAAATATAGTGAAATGTTTTTATTGTTATGGAGGCACCCTTATCCACTGTCTATTCTATAAAATGGGATGTGAAAGCATCGTTAGTTTTTATACATGGACTACTTCATCCAAATAGAGATACAATGAATTTTAATTAACAATCATTAATGGATGGTTATTTTGAAGGGTTTAATTTTTATTAATTATATTTATGATATAAATTTTTTTCTACAATTATAATATCATTTCTACCATATAACATTCCAATATGTTGGGATACGGTAATGTCACCCCTGTGAACGAGTAGACTATCGCATACACGAAGTGATGTGATTTGTTTTTCATCAATGATTTTAATGGTTAGTAAAAATGGTAGATCTTATGAACATATGTTACACATATTATATAATATTTTTTTATAATGTTATTTTTATTTACCTTTATTTCATATCATCCTTCAAAAATTGAAAACTGTGTTCATTCATACATAAGGCTTACTATCTCTATGAAAGGTGTAATTAATTTTTCAATCTCCATACTTTATGGATGACTATAAATATATATAATCTATAAATAAAATATTTATATCATTATAATAATTCTTCAAATTTCGGAACCACGATAAATGTGCATGTGAAAGAACTACCAACCTGAAATTATCATAAAAAATGAAATAGTTTACACCCATAAATGAATGTTTTAATACATAATTATTAATACATTTTTTTAAACACTATAAATAGATAATATATGATATTATAAGTATTTAAATAAATCGATGATAAATTAAAATAAATTTAATTTTTTTATAATGAGTTTAATGTGCTTATAATTAAAGTCAAAGTCGAGGTCTGTGATTTTCATCAAAAATTAATTTTTGTTAGATAAATGCCATATTCACCCCATGCATCCATTATATGGTGTTTATACCACACATGAAAGTATTTTATTATTATTTGCAAAAAAATATATGGATTTTGAAATCATTATAATTTTCTATTCTTAATAAGGATTTGAAATAGATATTATGAATGTGATAAGGCTTTTTTGTCTCAAATTATTTCATTGATAAAAAATTGATTCTATGAACCTATTTATATTTATGAGTTATATATACTAAAAATTTAAAATTTTATATCATGACTATAAATTTATTGATATTATTTAATTATTTCTTTAATGTCATCATTTTATAGGACCTATTATTTAAACTCTACTAAACTTTTAGGTGTTTCATACATCAATGTCATTGTTTACTTGAATTGTTTATGATTAAGTTCCAAAAGATAAAATTTCTTGACATACCTCAAGAGAAACTAAGGAATTTTCTTCACCATTATCTGTTTATATAGAATAAAGTTTTCATTCATATCCAACTATTTTACTACTAAAGGGTACAAAAGAGTTTTTTTAGGAAAAATATACCTTATTTCTCATTTTAGTTGAAATTCAATTTTCATCAATGTCCATGTTTTATAAAGATGTTTTCAACAGTTTTTTCCCCTATGATATTTTAAAATCATTTATACCCATGATTTAATTTTTTATAGAATGATTTAAAAGAAATATTCATGATATTTTCTAATTGTGATACATTTGACTTTTTACTGAAAATGTGAAAGGAATAATTATTTTATCAAACAACACTTCAACATAATATCCAACCATCCTGAAAAATTAATCTTTTTTATAATAATTTTTAATTTTCAAATTTTACAACGAAATAAAATATTTTCATTAATATATGGTAGAATTTTCAAATTTAAAAAGTGATCTCAAAATTGAATGATCGTTAACCTCAAGAAATTTTCCAGATATATTCTAATTGTATTTTTATTTAAGATGTCATTTTTTGGGGTTATGATATAGGGATACAATCCATTTCATTATTTTAATGTCTTTTGATGATGATGATGATTTGAGGATGATTCTATATAGCTTTTTTATTACATAAGATTTATTTACGATATGATAAAACCTTTATGTAAACTATTTCATTTCCTCGATTTATACTATGATGAAATATTTATAAAACCTATTAACATCCCATAAGGTACACAATGACAAATAATTTATGGTCTTTCGGATAACACAAGTATGATTTTCATTATGTTATAGAATGGATTAGAATTTTTTATTCCTCCAATGCATTGGGTAAAGATGGATATATAATGAGATATCAATGACTTTATTGGGGTGTTAAACCAATTTAGTTTGGGACTCTATCCACTATAGATGTATTGGGTATAAACCTTAACTAACACATGATGTCTTTGGGAGTGAACCCAAACCACTATGATAATCTTTTTAGTGTGCCTTGACTAGTAAATAAATGATTTTATATGATTATGTGTATGAAAAAAATATGTATTATGGATGTTATATGATTTCATGGCACATGTTCCTTGATTCCTTTTTGATAAATGTATTATGGAATGACATCATTTATTCCACGACTCAAGATTATGATCTATAATTTGAAGGGTATGGTTTTATGTTGTTATTCTCATGTTCACATACTATTATTCTCATGATATGTTTAAAATATCATTAATATTGATATTTTTACCCATACCGAATATCATAACACACCCATTGATATGTTTAATTTTATCATGTTATAAGGAATATATTTTTGTCTGATATGTATAAGATAATTTATTATTATGGATAATTTAGTTGGAGATGATGCATATTTCATATAATTGATTTTTATGTATCTATATTTTTGAAGGTGCTAAACCTATTCAATTCACAAATGGATCATGATTTTTGGTAATGAATATTTTTAAATTAAGATGTAATCTATATATATATATGGAAATAATGGGTTATTATATTTGTTATCATAAATTATCTTACATATTATTTGGAAACTAGGTTGAGAAATATTTAGTGAGAACCATTAGGATTATCCAAGTTGTAATATAATGTAGAAAGAAATGGTAAAGTATTGTGGGTTTCTAGGAAAAGATATCTATTTGGATAATACAAGCCAATGTGGTTTTGAAAAAGATACATCTTAGTTTAATAATTTTGAAAGGAGTTATTGAAGAATATATCAACCATAATTTTTGTTCTTGTTTAGTGGTCCATTATGACACAACTTTTTTAACACTCAAATGGAATAATCTTGGATTAATTCAAATTTAAAATAAACAGTATAACGGATTTGAGTAGATAAATATCATGGATTAACTACTTTATTCCTAATGTTTCATATATTTAATAGAAGGATTCATTATTTAAACATCCGATAAATTTTTCTTCATTATTATATGGTTTAACACTATGAGTGTTTTACTCAAATTATGGTTTTTGGTTTTTTCTCATGGCCAAACCCATGGAGATTTATTTTAATGCTTAATTAGATTGATAATGGATAGATTAAAATCATGGGAAACTAATTGAAATATTAATTAGGCGGTAAAAATTTTGATTATACATAATCATATATCATGATATAAAATTAATAATGTAAAATTTAGATAGTTTTATAATGAATCAATTAAGATGCATGTGGAATTTTATGAATTTTCATGTGGTAATGACCATAATGGAATGAAAGTCCAATTCTCTTCATGTAAATGATGTCGGAAGTATCACTCACGGTATTTTCTAAAAAATAAGAATATGTTTTTATGTTGTAATGAAGGTCATAGAGAAAAAAATTAATGGGGAATTTAATGTATTCTTTGTGTGGAACGTAGGAATTATCTGAGTCAATACCCTAACGAAATAGTTATCTTCTATAACAAGGAATGACCTATTATATTGTAGTCATTGATGTGAAAGTTTTTATCTGTGCATGTAATAACATTAAATAATTATCTTTTAGAAGTGTTATATTGATGATATTCTACTTATTTCAATCATGAATCATCTACGTATTATTAACAATAGTTTTTCAATAAGTATTTTCAAACATATGTCAAATGTTATAGATAACTAAAAAATAAAGTTATTAGTATTGTTTAATTTATAGAGAGAACATTATTAATGAAAATACTAACATTAATATGTTCCTGATGTTGTGTTAATAATTTTTAGATGGTATAAATATTTTATTGTTAATGATTTATTAAATTTTATATTATTGATGACCTTATAATTGAATTGTGTTTTGGTAATAAAGTGGTTTATGTTATTTCATTTTTGTATTTTTTGAATATAATAAATATTATATGATTATAGTTGATGGATAAAGATAGTGTTAATTATTTCAAAAAAATAATCTTTCACTGTGTTTTTATAGAAATTCTAGTTATTAGAATTTTTGAAGCGAATAAATGTATTCACAGCACACGAGACATAGCCCAGTTGTTGAGGTCTCTCAAAGTGAATCCAAAAGACCCATGTTCAAAACCAGGTGGAGGAATAATTCTGTTGGTAATGTAGCAATGTTATATCAGGTACTATAGTAGTGTTGAAGCGACATTGTGTAGGTACTGTAGTAGGCACAACAACAGTCATTGTAGGTGGTACTCTTCTGCACTGTAGCATCTGAAACTATTCACATCAAGCCATTGGTTTTGTCTCAGAGTTACTAAGGCATTTGGGACACCCATTCATCAGGGTCAGAAAGGGTATCAGGCCACCATGAAGATCTTTGGGACACCTCAAGGCCTTCAGACCATAAGATTAGTGTAGTGGACCCAAAAATAATCTACAACAGGAGCATCCCCCAAGGAGGAATCGGAGTAGGTTCACTAATCAGAGTAGAACCAATGGATTTTGAAGAATGCGAAGGTATTGATATGCCATTTTTACAAGCCTATGCATTCACAACAAGGTTATAGATACGTCCATGCAATGTTGGAGAGCTACTATCATGAGGTAGAAGCTAGGGAGGGGTAGTTCCTTATAGTTATAGTCTGGTTTAATTCATTATGACCTCCGGGTAATGTAATATCTCTTAATCTTATGGGAAATGTAATCATTAAGAATACAGAACTTTTAAGGGTTCCCCCACACCCCTTGAAAGGGGAGTTATCAAAAATCAATTAAAAATAAAGGCCTTGAGGCCATTCAGTTATAGGTATTCACATGTTTGGTAAGTGACATTATGTGTTTCATCATTTTTTTTGGGAAAAATTATAAAATAGATCTTAAAAATTATCTGATAATATATATCCTAATTTTGGGTATATAATTTGGACATACATAAATTGGAAGAGTCTGAAGGATAACTACTCATTGAATTGATTATGTTGATCTTTGTATGCTATATTTGAGGTTTTATAGATTAATGTATTTTAATTTTCTATATTGTATAACATATACTAATAATTTTTTTGGGTAAATATTTAGAGCAATAAGGAATTAATTAGGGATCTAAATAATTGTTAAATGTTATTTTTAGTGTTGTATTTATAAAAAATTCATCATGGATAGAACTTTCTTGGTGTAAGAGATGAAGTTGAAATTGACCAAATCAAAAAAGGTCTATATTGTGATAATGATATGGATATAAATATATTATATATATTTTATCATTTTACCTATAATTATAGGTAAATAATGGATCAAATTTATAAAATAATCATGATATAAAATGTTAAACTTTATCATTCATTTTTAATGAATTGAATGTTATTTAACCCATCATATATTTATGGTTTTTTGGTCATTGACATTACTATTACCATGTTATATATCTCTTTCTATTAGTACATAAGAATTAGTTTCATCATATGTGTATATATATTCACTTCCAATCAATTTTATCCTTATTCAAGAACCCAATTATGTGTAATTTTAAGTAAATATTATGGTTGACACTTATCCTTTTAAAAAGAGGTTTTGTTATCCCTCTGTATGATGTTTGTTTTTAAATAATGTATTTTGAAATATTTACCCATTGAATATAAATAAAAAATTGAAGGGATTAATTTATTTATTGGGGGGAGAATTTATGTTCCAAGAAATTTATTTAATAGAATAATAATCTAAATAACATTCTAAACACACAACATCAATAATTAAGAAAACATTGATATGTTATAAAAATATTATTATAACCTATCTATTGAAAGGGAATGTAAGAGTATTAGTAAACACAATATGATAAAATATATAATAGTATTAATTAATAAAATATTATTGATTATGTTTTAGTAAATAATCACACAATTCTTCATTGATTTCATTATGCTTCAAAATGTAATTTCATGTGAAATGAATTTTATTTCTTTTGTAAATTAAAAATATCGTATAAAAAAATTAGAAAATATATTTTTTCAAATTATCTTCATAATATAAATAAAAATAAAAATTTAGTTGAATGTGAATTTTTTTATTTTTCGAAATTATTGATTTTTCCATGAATAGTGAAAAATATCAGTTTTTCAAAGCTTGTCATTTAGTTTAAAAAAACAAATTAATATAAAAGTATCATTGTATTTTGGATTTTATATAGGGGTAAAAAAATTTTGATATTATTTTGATTAATTTATATTTATTCCTTTTTAATTATTATTATTTATGTTGTTTAAAAAATTAAATTTTATGCTAAAAAAATATTTCTTCTGAAAATGGATTTTCACTGTGTTTTATGATTTTATATTAATGTTTATTCCAACCACTTCAATAAATATAATCTTAAAATATAGATTTCTTATTTTGAATAATTATTTCTAAATATGGTAAAAAATGCACTCTTATTTATGTTCAGTATGAATGGTAATTTTAATAAATTTTTATTACCACAGTAAGAGTAAATAAGTGTTAATTGTTTATAAAATCACAAGATAAGGTCTTATAATCAACCCAAAACATACCTTAACTTAATTTTTTGGATAGAAACTAATATATTCTGCTTAAATTTGAATATATTTTATTTTGGTTCCATTTTACTTGATGTTGACATTTATATTATTGTAAGTACAAAAAATTCTAAAAATTCCCTCTCATGACATTAATAAAGAATTATTAATAAATTAGGTTTAATATATTATAAATCAACTCTATATGTTATTATAAGTATTTAAATGACACTATTATATAAATATAACAAATTGAAATATATTATTTAGGAGGTTAAATGAATTTCGAATAATGTTGTACTCGAGGTAAGAGTTTATCATCTCACTTTTATTTTTATGAGACATATTCCATAATCACCACTTTTTTCCAATACATGGTGTATATAATACCGAAGAATATATTATTGGATTCTTTTGAGACATGTATTATTTTAAATTACTCTTTATGTTTGTTAGGTGTACAAACATTCCCTTTTACATGTTAATTCATGTTCCTAATTATGTTTGTGATATTGAACATTTCAATTAATTTTATTATTTATTGGGCCATACAATTATAAAGTTAACAATGTTTTGAGGGTTTTATGTTACAATATCATAGTTTATTGGGAATGAAATTGATACCGTTTCCAAAAATTAAATTTCAAAAAATACCTCTCAAGAATCTCATGAATTTTATTATCCTCTAGATATTTCTGTAGAATGAATGTTGTCCTTTCATTTTCCATTATTTATGAACTAAGGATACACAAATAATGTTATTAACTAATAAGAAACATTATTTATATTTATATTTTAAAATACTTATTTATCCTGGTCCAAGATTTCTAATGTTTTTGAATAATATTTTTATTATCTACGGAATTTTTAATATCATTTTTCCCATGACAGAATTTGTTACAAAATGGTTTAAAAGGAATATTTTCTTCATTTTCCAAAAAAGGTATTTATGAAATTTAACTATAAATGTGAACAAAATATTTGTATTAATGTACAGGTGATGACTAAATTTGTTTGTGATAATAATAGCTGAAAGTTTGGACTCTTCTTTTAAAATATCCAAGGTTATTTTCATTTCAAAAGCTATCCATAATATTATGGAAATTTCTATATTTTAAACATGTGATTTCAAAATGAAATAGTTATTTTCCCCAGTAAATATTCTGGATAACCTCTAAATTATTTTTCATCAAAGATTGCATCCTTTTATATCTATTATGATTTACTAATGATATTTTTAAATGATAGCATCAAAATTAATTCTGTGTATATCTTATGATAATGATAATTTAAGGATGACTATATGGGACATGTTTATTTACTAGTAGGTAGTTATGTTATAATGAAACATTTATGAAACATATTTATTTTTCTTTGTTCATGCTTAGAAGCTATGATAAAATATTTATGAAAACAATTTTCTTTCCATATGTTATGATATGATGAATGATTTATGATATTATCATACACATATTCATGATTTTAATTATGTGATAGGTGGGACAAACATTATTTTTCCCTCCAATTCCTTGGTTAAAGATAGATATCTAATGAGATAATAAGCACTAGAATGGGGTGTGAATCTAGTTCAATAAGGGAATCTATCCACTATGATAGTCATTAGAGTGAATGTTGACTTAGGATACGATTGTTTGGAGATTGAATACAATATTCTATAACATTCATGATATTTATTGTTGACTACCATGTATGTGATTCTCTATGTTTTTGGTACTCTACAAACTTTTGTCTTATGAAAATGATATTGTTTTAGGGATCATTTTATTTCATTCCATTATGATCAATTACTTATGAACTGCAATGATTTTTTCCATGACTCATGATTATGATCTATGATATATAGGATATGGTTTCAATTTTTTTTCACATGATCTCATACCCTTATACCCATGTTATGTTAAATCCATTATTTATATCTATCATGATTACCCTTAATGAGAATCAGATCAACCCATTTCAAATGATTCATTTTCTTAGGTTATGAATTATGGTTTTAAATATTCCATGGCTAATAAGGGTTATAGTTATGAAAAAATTATTGTTATATGGTGTAGATCAATTATGGAAATGTTGTTTATGTATCAACATATACAATGAATCTAAACCTGTTGGATTCTAGAATGGATTGTGTGGTTATGTTATGAATATTTTTTAATTAATATGTAATATCGAAGAATAAAATGCTTGAGTCACTATATCACTATCCCCTGGCCTATTGGAGGTTGGATTGAGGTGTCACAATGCCTTACTTCTAGATAAGAGGACCCTAGTGGGTTGGGTCATGATAAAGTGGTATTAGAGCCTATGATTCCTTTGGAAAAGAGTTCATAGATCGTTTAGTTGTGTGGACTGGAATGGTATCTTTAGATACAATTTTAGAAAATATTTTGTTCAGATCATAGGATGGGTACCAAATTTGTGGTGCAGTGATGGATATATCAATTCATCATGAATTTGATAATTTTCTTTCTGACTTGGTACATGTATAAACTGGATGTAATTAAAATATTGATATATGCATCATATAACAATGGTTTGTGTAATCTATTTCATTATTGAGTTATATCCCTAGATATTCTCCAGTGACTATGGGACATCTTCACTACTGCATGATGTTTACATGATGGTATACAATGAGGATTCCACAATGGGGTCATGATTATAAATTAATGGGTAGTGGTACAAAATCATCGGGATGTTTCCGCTCTGGTTCCGTAATGGGTAGCACTTCCTCCCGATGAGAATCACATAAACACACCTCATGTTTTTTAAGTGGATGAATCATGTTATATCAAGAAAATATTTTCTTCAGTAGTGGAAGATAATGATGTGTGGATGCAAATCACAGAACATGTATTTCAGCATAAGACATAGCCTAGTGTGCAAGGAGGATTAGATTTGGTTATATTAGCCAGGTGATGTAGGACATGCTAGTCAAGATATATTAGATATAAAAATACATGGGTATCTTGAATAATTCATATTCAATTGAGTTTGAGTTATTATAATTCTTGTTATGAGTGTGGTCTCAGCACCCAAGGAGGTCTAACCCACCCATCAATCATAATGATAAAGGATTTAAAAGAGCCTTTGAGGTTGTTGTATTTTTATCCACAAAAATGTCCATAGGGGGCCTTTAGGTTAAATGATTTGAGAGAGAAGCATGGTTTAGCTAAAAATATGATATATTTCCACAACCACCACCTCCAGGAAGTCTAATCTAGGATCAACAAGTATAAAGGAATGAAACAAGATATTTTAATGTAGTGGAGTCATATAACCCAAAATATCTCGGCATGGTTTGAGCTATGATCTCTATTCTATCCAACATGTACTTAAATTTTATTCATACATGCTAATTATTTTGTTTTTTCACCCCTAATAAGAGATCATGATATGTTAATAGAGCTACTAGATCACCCATTTCAATTTGATACAGTAACTATAAATTTCTTGATGATCAAACTTCTTTCAATACTATGACCCAATTCCTTGTGGAGAGAGTTTCATGTGGAATTTATCCATAGTGTCAATGAGTACCTTAGATTTTATTCTTGTTATAAATCAATTATATATTTCTCATGCCCATATTGACTATTATCAAGGAATATTGGATTATTATTGATTAGTTTCTATGATATTTTTCATTATGGTGGGAATGAATCAACAGCTACTATCATACAAAGGAGGATACATCTTTCATTTTATTTTTTTCTATTGTTACACTTGGTTTAATGATAAAAATGAACCTCCATTTCCCTATTGTTGTTAAGGGATGTAAGCACCTTCCTCAAGGATGTTTTAGGCTTACAAACTCATTGATCAGTCACATTTTTCGAAGAAATGAACTAAGGGACTATTCTAATATCTCCATTAGTATTTTATGTGGACCTTATAGATATATATGATTATATAGTGGAGATGGATGTTTTTTGGAAGAAGGGATCAATAAACCCCATGTTCCATCTTGGGAATGCCCAACAATGTTGCCTAAGAATGAAGTTAAGAGCTTGTGGTTATTCCATATTTTCATTTTTTTTAAATTTTGTGACCATGAAGAATAAGTATCCACTTTCATACAAAGATGACCACTTATACCTATTGAAATGGTTGATTCAGTTATCAATGGTTAAACATTGTTTAGGATATTTCCATTGATGAGTTTTAGTGTAGTATATAACAAAGACGACATTTCAGTGTCATTATATTAACTATGAATAATTAGTGCATCCCTTTGGAATGTGAAAACCCTATATGTTTATGGGATGTATGAGTTATACATTTTTTCCCATCCTAGAATAGTTCATGATGGAATTAATAGATTTCATCCATGTATAATAAGTATTATAGAAGGAGCATGTGATACATTTTAGGTCAGTTTTCGTTGTTCACCAAGGAAACCATATTTATAAAAAGTTCTCAAAAATTATATCATGGATTCGAGTGGTCCAAATCCTCAAAAATGTCATCTTAGATGATGGATTAATAGTGGAACCAAAAATATCTATGGAGTTCTATATTAGGATCTACATATGATCATGTCTAGGGTTTATGAATTCATGGGGATGTTTGGATATTATCATATTTTAATACAAGAATTCTGGAGGATCATGAAACCTGTGACTACCATGATAATAACAGGGATGGATTTCATGTGGTTCTAGAATTATTGAAATGATTTTTAGGATTTCCAGTAGTGTATTATGAGTGTTCCCTATCATGATACTTACAGCATAGATAATTGAGTATTCAATGTTTTTTATTGCATCCAGTGTAGGTCATGGATGAGTTTTAAAATATATGTTGGTAGGGAGTTCATATTGGTATTAGCATCTGATAACTCATTATATAAAATATATGAACCGAAATTTAGAGTTTTTAGTATAATTATTCACCCCAAAGTATTTACGAGGCAATCTTATGAGAGATAAATTAATCATCTATTCTTATATTAAGAGTCTCGTAATATCTTCTCTTAAATGTATCTCAATCTAAGGATGAGGTGATGGGTTAACTTCATATGAGGCTATAACATTGGAACTGTCTATACCCCCAGTAATGGGAACATGGTAGAAGATTTTGATAATAGTAAATTCTATTCGCAGTTGATGAGTGAGTAAATTGAGGAGTTTGCGTTATTGTAGTTGACATTTTAAGATGATTGTGGAGTGGCATATCTCGAGTAAATGTTGTTCACCCTACCAAATATCCATCATGTCAGTGAAGCATCTCTTGGGTATATCATTTAAGAAATTTCAGGTGACAATATATCCATATTACATGATTCTTTTGGATTTAATTAATAAGGGGAGAACATCATCCATTTTGAATGACATATGATGGTACTACTTACACTACAGGATGAGGATCTAAAGGGATTTTTACGCATCCCCATTAAAGGTAAATTTGGTAGTGGTGATGATGTAATTGTACCTTAAACATCAGTATTAGTGGTAGGTTATGAAGTTAACTTTACCTAAATTCATATCTTGATGCATCATTGGTGTTAAAGTGAAGCCCAAACATCAGGTACCAATAGGTTTAGCTCATTCCATTGAGCTGCGATAATAGAAGTGGTATGGTATCAGTATAGAGTACATTATGGGACATCCACAACTTATGAGAGCTTATGATTCAATTTAATTTATCATAAACCTACTCTCTAAGTCTACCAACTAACATTACATCTAAGAAAAGAGTTCTGTGTATATTCTGGGATGCCTATATATATAGGAGACAACATGGCCTAATCGAGATTCATTAATGATTGAATCATATGTTATGTTTTATTTACATTCCAATTGTGGAGATGATTATGTGCAGAAAATTAGACAATAGAATAGGATAATATTCTTTGCAATAATATATAATTTTGATGTTTTTCATTATTCCAAAACACGATTTTTAATGAATTTTTTAATTTGACCATTATTTTACATTATGATTATAATTCATACTTAAAGACCACAATTAAAAGGTAAATTTTTAGAAACACTGTAAATATACCGCTGGTCGTTATTGTAATTTTATATTTCATTATATATATTTACATTCCATTGGTAATAATTCATCATTTGTGTGCACTGGGAGATTCACATTAGAAGACCAATATTTTGGACCTTTGTCCCATGAAATTATATGCAAAGCAATCTCAACAAGAACCCAATAATATAAATGTAGCATCCATGATTTAATCCTAATTAAGATAAATATTTATCTACATATAGATTAATTTTTTAACATTTAATTCAGAAATGGAAAGATATAATTTGGAGGATTAAGGAGTGATTTAGGTAGCCTAATTTGAAGATGAAATTTTGGTCCAGATTTTGTGTCACAAAATAACAGCTAACCATTTTTCATATAACTCCTCAGGTAAAGATACAAAAGGTATGAAATTTTTACATTTATTATATTCAATCAATAAAATAAATATCTTATCCTATTTAATACAAAAATTTGGCCATAAAGAAGATCATTTCGGTTCCTCTATTGGGTGGATGGGAGCAGGATTAGTTTTTTCAAGGGTGGAATGTCCACTTTCCCTTGACATTCCACCCACCGATGAATTCCGTCATTAAATTGGATGAATTGTAATGTATGGGGTTTTAAATTAGGATTAAAAAAATCTTATTAAAGGTATTGGTGGTGGAGGAGTTCAAGAGAGGTAATTTTTATTTCAATTGTAATGTTATGTTTCCATTTTTCATCCTCACATTTTTTCACATGTCATTTTTTAAAATAACCTATTATTATAAATAAAATATCTTTATATTATCTTACTCTATTTTTCTTCATATATTGTGAATTATGTTTTACCATTAATTGAATCTATTCACAATAATTTTTGGGAAATTGTTAGCACAGTGTTGGATTGGTTGTTTTTTATTTGTTTTAACATCCTTAATTCTTCTTTAATGAATCCACTTATGTCATCCATTTAAATAATGGAATAGATTTATGTATAAAACTATTATGTAATGATCCAATTTTTTTCCCTGGTGATGGATTTGAAGTATTTTATTCATCTTATCTTTAATATGATTTTCTGTTTTTATTTTCATCAGATGATTTTTATTCATCCTCTTTTATATTATATTTTATCAATACACTTTTCACATCTTATTAATATCCTTTACCATGGAGTGATCATGAAAATTACCCTTCTAGTGTATAAGTGATTTTCATGAGGATGATATAGTATTAAAATATTATGTGTTGAGGTTAGTTTCAATATATTTATTGATTTCCACTCATGTTAATGAAATTAAAATAATCAAAAAAGAAAATAATCTAATCCACCATTTAAAATAACATAAGATCAACTATTCCTCATAAATTTATTTCAACCCGGTATCCTTGTTTCCAATTATACCATATAATAACAATACAATGTTGGTTACTTCATAGAAAAATCTATATGTATATAATGTGTGTCTATAGTTTATTCATAGGTATCTATGGATTTGATAGCTCTTTTATGCTGCAAGGGACAACATCTACCTTAGGGTAAATTTTGGAGAGACTAGTGGATTTTGGTTATTAATTAATGATAATAATGATGTTCCATCCCCATTAAAATATCCATTTAGAGCACAAAATTTTAGTCTTAGAGGATATGCTATGGGATCTTCTATTTTATTTTGGTTATAAAAAGGATAATAATCCACATATGGATAAGTTAGTATTCAAAAATAGTAACCATAACACAATTCATATGAAACCAGTTATTGACTTGTATAAGAGTCATTTTATGCCACCATTGGGTTAGATGATGTTATGAGAGACAACTTTATTGAGCCTAGAATAAGCGGAACAAATATCAAAAATTTTTTTGATCATCCAGGAATGTATGATGACTGCTAAAAGGTAAGCAAAATCCTATATAGAATAATGAAAAAGGATTTTGGAGTTTGATCTGAGAGACCATATGTTCCTGAAGGTATCACCTCAGCAATATCTATTGATATTTTTTTGAGGTAGAAATCTGTCGATTAGATTAATTAGCACATTCAAGATACTACACTAGCTTGGTGATATGGAATTCCTCTATGCATTACCACCATACTTAGATCAGTAGCATGAAATTTTTATATGTTTCATATATGGGGATATATGTGCATTATTATTCATAAGTTATCGACTATGCTGAGCTAGATATTATATATGGAGTTATGCTATTTGGGTTACCCAATAGTTGTCATGTATAAGTAGGATAAGATTCTTCATGGGTGAGTGATTCCCTTTGTGTGAACTCATTATAAGTACGTAGAAGAGGAACTGAATGCGATCTCAATATGATCACATTTCTAACTATAGTTTTTATTTTTATGAAAAAATATCTTTAGGTGGGGAGAATGAATTAACTATATTCATTATATTTATCATATTGTAAACATTTTAATATTATGTGTATAGTTTTTAATATTGATGGTGTGTTGTTCATGTCCTTGTGGAAACAACATAGTGGTAAATTAAAAATATTAAATTTATTATATCATCATCACAATTTTTTTAGAAATAATGTAATATATCTAAATGGAGTCTCATATTCAAAATCCAAGAAAATATTTAAATTTGAATAGTTTGTTTACCCTACAGCCAACATAAGTTTTATCAACATCATACATTTAAATGGAGTGGAGTCATTGGTGGAATACATTTACTTAATTAATATACTAATTTAATGTTTATCTATAGTCTTACCATATCAAAACCCCTATTAAATCTTATATATGAAAAATTCTATATGGTATCTTGTATAAAACTAGAGGATTGAGGGGATATAGGTGGCTCTATGTGAGAGTGTGTAAGTGGGTGATCTTTGGCTCTAATATTGAACATGAATTATTATATGAAATTGTGAATATATTGATGAGAATTTTATATTCATCAACTTTGTTCAGGTGTAGTAATGTATTTAGTAATGATTAGTCTAGATTAGTTGTTGTTACTTTTCATTTTTGTATTTTCCACATTTTTATTAAATTATGGTTTAAGCATGGAAAAATTTATATCCATTGAATCCATGTTTGAGTTAATTGAAACCTTTTTATTCTAGATTAATAATTGTGAATTTATTTGGATTTTTTGGTTCTTTAACCACGCAATTCATCAATTTTTTAAAATGATTGAAAACCAACAGTGGACCTAATTTTATGAAGACTTTTTATGTTTGGTTCCTTTATCTCTCTATTCTTAAAACATTCATAATTTGTGATTCAAGAAATTGATGATTCCATTATGCTTGAAAACATAATAATTATTATATCACTATTCGACACTATAGATCAATGATAAATATTCTATATTGGGATTTAAGATATGGATGTGGTATGACCATGATGTGTAAAATATAATGGTTGTGCTAGTGATAGTAGATTCATGAGTTAGATCATGTGAGTACTCAAGAGTACAAACAACAAAAAACATCTGAGTAAGGGTGTCCAAAATCTGGCGTACAAAGATGGAACAATAATGACACAAGAATAATCAATTTCCATACGAGTAGTTAAGGATGATATTTATTGTGGAATTGGAGGTGATGGAATTAAAAGTTTACACGCATTTTTTGTCATCCAATTTTTAATTTATGATATATAGGGAATGTAGTTCTGTATATCACACACAATTTAGACATTATTCTTCATATGACAAGTGTTTATGTGGATGATAAATATCACATTTATATGTGTCTTTTTCACTAGACACGTGATCCTTAGTTTTCGAGATCAGATTTTAATGTGTGAAAATTCCATGGAGTCATTAAACCCCACACATTGTGTTCTTACCAGGGAACTCCCCATTTACTTTGGGAGTACGAAAATACAAGCAGGTGGAAGAAGTCAGTGTACTAGACTGATCTAAACATGTAGTGTTTCTTTACTACATGTAGTGTATATAGAGAATAATATTCCATTTAAGATTGTAGGAGACTCTTAGAACCATACATGAAGAGACCGACCATGATCCCATTATAAGTAATGTGTTCTCCTTCCAAGGATTTTTAGAGCCCTTGTTTTATTTATTATTTCATTAATGGTATCATGGGTTAGTTCCACCATTATGATCCAATAATGGTGTATTCCTTTATTCTGAACTAGAAATAATGAGTTTCTTATGTCCTCCCCTATAAGGGATCCTTATGGAATCTTGTCCTGAGAATTGGACATAATATACCCTTAGTATATTAGATTGTGTGTTCATTCACAAGGCATGGGGTTTAAAACTCATCACCATCATTATACCTAGGTGTTATTATGTCTCACAAGGCCTTTATCCTTGGAATTTTATCCCCTACATAGTGGATTAATCCAGTTAGGGTCATGTGTCCCCCATTGGACCTGGGTGTGATTCCCTATCTTTTTTTGACATAAATTATCTTCCAAAGAGAGTAATGTGACAAATTTTGTATCATCGATGTTCTATATTAGTTCCATTATAATTCACCATTTCTAGTACAAGATATCATGGCCTTTGGGATGAGTTACATCAGTATTATGAGACTCAATAGGTGAATTCTCTCAGGCAAGTGTTCCTCTGGATCCTTGAGTATAATCCCTTGGATGGAAGTATGTTTGTGACATTATTGGGATACTTGGAGTCCATCAATATATATTGATAGGTTTATATTTCCTTCTTATTGACATTCATTATATTGATATCTATTTGTCTATATTTTGATTATATTTCTGGCGATTTCTAGATTTCATATTTCTTTTTAGTTACACCTCAATGGGATCATCTAACACATGTTCTGTCTTATGATGACAACATTAAATTATATAGAGATCTAGGTGGGATAGTATCTTGTAGAGATTAGTAATTTCAAACACCATTTATGGATCCAAAAAATCATTTTGGTATTTTTCCGCTTTTGTTAGCATGTTAGACACCTTTTTAGTTTCGATATACTTGTATTTAGAACCTTTTTCATTTACATACTATTTATCATACTCCAATATGAGATTAAATGTTATTCATGAAATTACAAAATCATTTATTTACCTTTATATAATATAAGGGAGTATGGAGATGTGTGGGTTTTAATATCTACATTAGGATAATAACTCCCATGTGTGGGATATATTTATTCAACACCAGTCGCCAACTCCTGTACTACTGGATATGGGATAGGGGTATCCCTCTTAGCTTAATGCCATCCATCAAAGTGTTAGTGTTATGGGTCACAATAGTTTTGGGCTTTTTAGTGTAGAAGATTACAACCCTTTCAATTTCTCATTGTTAAGGTGGAACCAATTTGTGGTGGACTTTGATTAAGAATACCAATAATAATAATGATATTGATACCGTGGAATTAATTATATATAATGATATTATTATTAAAAAATATTTTCCTAATGTTCTTTAACATATGACGTAAAGGATGTTTTTGGAGTTAAAGAATAAGAAAGAGGAAATAGTTTCTTCTTATGATGAAATTGTTAATATATTTTTGTAGTATCCATTGAATTTTATTTTGGATCGTGATAAAAAAATCTAAATATTTTATAAAGTATTAAAACCATGATTTTGAAGGGATATAGTAATTCAATAATTAAAAAGTTGTTTAGAAAATTTTTGATGTGTTCAGAAGGTTGAGATGGTGTTTTCCAACTTCTTTGTATCTCATCAAAATAAGGATAATATGTGGTCAAGCTGTAAATGAGTAATGAACAACTCGATAATGAAATATGATGGTAAGAGAGTTAAGGATTCTTCTTACCCTGAAGGTTATATGAATTATTATGGGGACTATTTGAAAATATCATATAATTGTTATCAAGGTGTTAAAGTTGGACATTTTTCTCATCACATCAACGAAATGAGTAATAGTAATGTTATGACCAATGATGGTAAGATGTCACTAAAATGTTTTAGTTGTAACGTCATGGGAAATTAGGAGAATTTTTGTTTACAGATAAGTATGAAAGGTTGAAATCAATATGATCATAATTTGAAATGTTTATAAACATTTTTTTCTACTACCATGACTGATGTGGGTCCCTCAAATGATTATATAATAGGAATGTTACTAGTTTAATAAAATTATTCCAATACATTTTGTGATTCTGGATATTTAAATTATCTTACATAAATGAGATTTTATAATAAAATATAAATACCATCTTAAAAAATAAAGGAATAAATTTTGGTGAAAACAATGTATGGTGGTATTATAGAAAACATTATTTATTGTAATCTACATATAGATGTCTTCAGAATGGTTTTTACTAAACATATAATTGTCCTACTCATAATATAATTTGATGTTATTTTCTTATGTGGAATATATTTCTGTTTATCATAATCTAATAGATTTTAGAGATAAAATATTTAAATTTAATTTTTGAAATGATCTTAAATTTTTATACAAGAATGAGTTCATATATTTGATAATAAATCAATAACATCAGAAATTGATTAAATATCTAGTAAATTTTATTTTTCATTTTTCATTAGAGAAATGATATTATTTAACTATCTAAATTTCTTATGGTAAATTAATTTTTAGATTAAATTTCTGGTGATCTTAATAGTGTTATTCCTAAGCAGTAGGTTTATTTTTGTGTTAACATATTTATCTATTGTAATATAATATAAAAAATGTGTAATGGAATAGATTCAATGAATCTATTGGAGTTGAGAAGTAAATTAAAAAATTAATTCCGAATGTTTTTATCCACCATAGAACATCACATTTGTGTATTTCTATTTTGTTTGTAATGAATAATGAATGTTCTATGTGGATTTTCATCTAGTAAAGTGAATGGAATAACATTAATATTAATAAAATGCATTTGTTGCCTCATATTAATGACTTGTTTTGTCTAATCCAAGGTGTGCAATTTTATTTGAATATTATCCGTAGGATTGGATATCATCAACTAAAGGTAATTGAATAAATTGGTCCAAAGATAGTGGTTTTAACAATGTATTACCATTTTAAATTTGTTATAAATTTTGGGTTGAAAAATGAACTAGCTGTATTAATGGATCTAATGAATAAATTTTCACATGATCATTTTTTTTAAAAAAGTCACGTATTCATTGATGATATTATGGTGTATTCTACAATTTATAATGTTGATGAGAAATATGTATGGATTCTTCTATAGACCCTTAAACTAAATAATATGTTTATAATATATACGAAATGATAATTTAAATTACAAAAAACATCAATCACTTGAAATATTATAACTAAATATAGCATAACACTAGATATTTCTAAATCATGAGTGGGGGAACAATGACCATACTTACTAATGACAGTGAGAGTTGAATTGTTTTAGACTACATTGTTATATTCAATAGTTTATTGAAAAACAATCATGGTCATTTATTCCACTGATATAGAGAACCATAATTTTCCAAGAATGATATTACATCATTTTCTGATGATCATTTATGAAATTACTGAAATACACACTTGAGGATCATTGGGTTACAATTACTTGGAAATTAAGAAACAAAAACAACTAGTTACTAGGTAAACTACATCATCTCCCACAATGTTATTCATAACTAGTACACGTCTAAGACATCTCATATGTAATATGTTTCTTCATAACCTAGGGAAAAGAAACATAACAACTTATGATCATAGATACATAGTAAGGGTAAAAAAGGGATGTACACAAAAATAACTTGATCATAAGGGTATGAGAGAAGGATCACAACATTTTGAAACCACACCCAACTTATCAAAGATCATAATATTGTGTTATGGAATAATGATAGTATGTTCCTAACACTTGAATAATAAGATAAATAATGAATAGGATCTAGGGGATAATATATTTGGAATAAGATAATTAAATGTGGAATTAAAATAATCATAAGAAATATTATTGCAATACTACCCACCAAGGCATTCATAATATGTTTGTGATGGGATTAGAACCTGTGTACCTTCTGCGTGCATGTAATGACCTCTTGTGTACCATATTTTGATATTGGTTAACATAATAAGTACCCTATGATATAATTTAACATTAATCATCATCCAATTAATTATAAGAAGATTTATGTACCACCTGTAACGTTATCCAAAAATTAATGTGCCATAATATCATATATTGTTCAACATATCAGAACCCATGAAAATAAATGGGGATCAAAAAACATTTCAACACAAAATAAACCATGGAAAAGAAATGATTTTCATAATCATTTAAACATTTCATAATATCCCATCCCATTTATAATATAATGGATTCATAAAAATTTAATCTAAATACAACCTATGGAAAAGAGACCTATTTGATAATCATTTCATCATCTCATTAATCCATATCCTGTGAAAAAATGGGTTTCATAAAAATATTTTCATGGAATAATCCGTGGAACCAATATGTGTTTCATAAACATCTTGTCATCACAAACCATTCAGATAACCGATAAAAATGGTATACTTAGTTCATATCCCCAGTAAAGAATAAGTTACCACAAAGGGTGTCATATTTGATGGAAAATGATTTTAAATGATAAATCACATAGAATGATTCTTAATGAAGATAAATTTAAATAGAAAATAACTATTTTAAATTTAAATCATTTTTGAAATCATTCTATTTTCAAAATAAACACAAATAAATATATAAGATAAGAATTAAAAATCCTTTCAAAATCTCTTCATAAAAATATCCTTTCCACATTCAGAATAATTTTTTTAAAAAAAGATTAAAAATAATTTACATTGAAAATAAAATTTAAATTTTTTAAATTAGTCATCAAATGGAAAAATGGTAACAATAGTGGGAACATCTGTTAATGTTGTAACCAATGATTCCTTTTTTCTTTTTTGGTAAAATCCAAATGGGCATTGTATTTTTAAACGAGCTGAATATTCCTTTATTTTTTTTAAGTATTCAAACATTTGTAAAAATATCTATAATAATTCATTTTGAAAATATTTTGTTTTTTTTTTCAAAATCATGGTTTTGGAAGAAAATGGGTTATTGGATGATAATGTTATTTTTTCATAAAAACATTAATTTATATTTAATAAGTAAATAAATAGACTAATATTAAGAGAAAAAATTGTATTCTAATGACTAAAATTGGTGATAAAGAAAGTCATTAGTTTCTTCAAAGAGAGAGAATAAGATTCTATCCTTGAAAACATTATTATAAAAAATCCAAATAAATGATGAAATTATAACATTTAATCATTACCACTTTCATAACATTGAAATAGATGAACCATGAACAAAGATAAATAAATCATACATAATATATCATGAGTATAATTAAACTCATTATATTACTTGACAAAGTGGATTATATATATATATATCTCTAGTATAATAAATTTATTCATAACATAATCATATATCTGAAAGAATGAAAATTGATACAACAAACACTTAAAAATTCAATAACATTTGAACCGTAAAGACCATGAATGATAGATCCTAAAATTTATATGTAAATAATAATAATATTAAGTATTATCGTCATAAAATAAATTAATTTTAACTATATATACCATATATAATTAACATGCAGTAAATATGACAAGAATCTCACAGAAAAATAAAAGCGAGATAGAAATTTCATACCTATTTAGTAATATTTTGAATCGTAATCCACAATAAATAATAAAATAAAATGACTATTTATATTTCATGAATATAAGTATAATTATGAAATTAAATTTCATGGTGGATGTATAAACACTACCAAAATGAAATGGGTGCTAAATCTGTCTATTTCTACCCAAATTAAAAGATATAGTATTAATTATATAACATAATATTCTATTTCCTGTTTTACATGTTAGCAAATCCTTTATAATAAATAAATATTATTTTTAATGTTAGCTCCTCTTGGATGAATACCCTGAGAGGGGGATGAATCTTTGTATGAGAGATTAACACAACTACCCCTTTTGATCTCACTACATTGTTAAAAAAACCTCTTCTCTATCTTTCCCATTGTAGGGTATGAACATAAATTAATGCATGAACATGACACAATTATTTTTCTTGGTTCACCCTTTTTCGGTTATGTTCAAGTAGAATACAATGTCTCTATGATGATGTACAAAATCCACTAAATGTGCATAGTTATTTAAAGTGTATGGAGTTGACTGACTCCTCCTCCAGGTATAAAACCGATCATAATCTGAAAGATCACTCATCTCTCAACATAAGTGTTCTCACAACTTTTGCAGAAGATCCAATCAAAGTTTATAAACTTTTATGTCCCTTAATTATCTTTAATTAATGCATCATACACTAACTGTAAGTGTCTATTGATCTCCCACTTTCATTCACTTATGATTACAACTTTACCATAGAGGTACTAGGAGACATAAATTCATTTAGGCAACCCTTACTGGATTTTTTAACCACATTAATGACTTTCATGAAAGATTCCATTATTTTTAAGAAACCCATTTTTCATGAAAATTCAATATTACGTGAATCTCAAACATTTTGTGCAACTTCCTTAGCTTCTGCACAACTCCAGTTCATTCACACAACTCCATTTAATTAAAATTATTACATGATTTAGAGCATAAATTTTTTCTATGTCTTGACATTATTTGAATATTCTCGTCAGCTCTTATTTATAGGCATCATCGACCATTATGCGAAAGATTATATGTGTCATGTGTGATACCTTCTTTGGCCACAAAGCCCAATTTGACGTTGTATTTGGCACAAAAGTTTATTTTTTATAAACTCATATTTCACGCACATTTAAAAATATTTCACTCACATAAAGCCTTTTCATTTTTTAGTCCTAATATTAAAAAATTCCTTACTGAAAAATTTCCAACTCACCATCATTCTCACACACAAATTCCTTATCCAGAAACACCTTTCTCTATTTTCATTATTTTTTGGCCTAATAATTTGGAAATCATTGGAAAATGATGCCACATTATATCAACTCGGTTTTTACCGCCTCCAGATCATCAATTCCATTTTCATAGTTCTTTGTCAACATGGATTGTAAAAAATATCTCTAATCATTACAACTCACTAAAAACCCGTCTTTATCAAGAGAAACAAAAAAATACCATAAATGCTATAGTGTTACCCAGATGGATTTTTGCCTAACCATCCCCCTTTGGGTTTTTTGACAACTCTTTCATAAATAGTTCCCTCTTTTAGCTTTATCCATCATCAAACACCATTCACTTCATGCAATTCTGATAGTGATCAAGTATTAACTCAACACATACTCTAATCCCAAATGATCAATGCATTTCATGACAAACAAGAGTATCATGAAAAGATCATCCATGAATAGATTCATTCCTAACACAAATTCATGAAACCAATATAATGATTTCATCAAACACTACAGTTTTCGTGATATATCTTCATTGATCAATCAGTTTTTGCACCTTCATATTTAAACATGCTACATTTTATCTTCTTGGGTTCTTCTATTGTCCACGTTATGATATGGATGATCACATTAAACACCAAAAAATTGTCATAATGATTCTCTCCATGTCTCGTTACTCCCCTTATCTCCATCTTCCACTTTTCAGCTTCTCCCTATTTTTCAACAATGACATTTTCTCCCCTCTTTAGCCACAATTTCTCCCCCTTGAGAAGTCACACTTTCTCCAATTTTTTAACAAACCCTAAAGGTCACCCATTTTTGGTATGAAATAGAGTAAGGAACACATATAAGCTTATTTGGGAAAAACACACCATACCTCATAGAGAGGGGGTCCCATGTCCACACTATATTAAGTGTAGGATTTTAACATAACTCATAGAGATAGTTGATGACTTTTAACCAATTCATTGGGTATCGCCTTTGAATGAATTCCTGCAACCTCTAGTTCTGTAGGCACATACTCCAACTTCACAAGCCCTTAGTCCGCATTCTCCTTGATAAAATGATGTTTTATTTTAATGTTTTCTGTATGTGACTATTGAACTATATTTTTTCTATGGTTGATAGCACTTGAATTATCATATTGGATTCCAATCAGATACATCACATCAACTCCCATATTTTCATGATTCTAATTCATCCCCAATAACTATGTTCAAAATTGAGTGGCTGCAATATACTCAGCTTACGTGATTCTCATAGAAATTAAGTATTATTTCTTACATTCCTAATAAATACATAGTCATACATGATGAAAGATCCAACTAATGTTGATTTCCTATCATCTATTGAACTGGAACAATCTGCATCTATGTATCCCAATAGATCGGGCAATGATTTGTCATTATACATCAAATGGAAATATAGAGTGCCATTGATATATCAAAAAATTATTTTGACATTAATGATGTGTATTATCTTGGGGTAACATTGATATCTCAATACATAGAATGTGGAAAAACAATATTTGGTCTTACCACTATCAAGTATAGTAAACATCCAATGATTTTCATGTACTCTATAATATTAACTGCCTTACCATCATCATCATTTGATAGTTCCATCCATATAGAATCCAGAGTTTTCATCTACTTGGAATTTTCCTTTCAAAATCTTCACAAACCCACATTGGAATATTTAGATTGATAAATTAATATATCATTACTTCCATGTGTCTTCTGTAAACTGAGGAAAACTTCACCTCACCAATCATTGACATTTCTTACTTACATTTCATGAATTCATAAAAATGTTGGAATTGTGGTTCATTTCATCCCACAAAGCTATGATGTCGTCATATACCTGCTTCATCATCATTTGATTACAGTCATTGTTTACATGGAGATTGTAATCAATATCACCACGCTGAAATCCACGTTTCTTCGAATACTGATATAGTCTCGAATAAAATTCTCTCGATGCTTGCTTCATCCCAAATAGAGCCTTCTTCAACTAAAATTTTTTTTTATCATCTTCATGATTAAGAAAACCAGCTATCTACTCAGTATACACTCCTTCTTCCGAAAACCCATTTAAAAATGATGACTTGACATCCATTGTAAGAACCCGATTTTTGCTGTGAAAGACTTGGGAATATTCTTGATGATATTCCAGAGCAGCGCCTTCAGACGGCGTGCGATTCCGAGCCCCGGAGTGGCCGAAATTAAATTTTCAGTGTATTCACACTGGAAACGCCAAATAATTGAGATAACACCTAAACAGAGCTTCAGATCAGAGATATGAGTGTAGGGATGGGTCCGTAATGGGGTGTTTACCCTAGGAACAACATAAAACTTGTCGGCGCGGGATGTTTGGACCCCTCACTCGCTTATGGAACGTTAAACGGATTAAATAAATTAAATAATTAGTTTAATGGAGAAACACTAGTATCTCTTAAACGGTGGCTCAGATCGTAAAACCGAGATCACCGTTGAGTTCGGAGCGTGCCGTTTACCCTAGGAGAGGTATATGTTTCCCGAGCGCGGGCCGTTTGTGAAAAATGGTCCCAGGGGAGTTTCCGTAATTTAGCGGATTCAGAAATTATATTTTATAACTTTTGAACGGGGCCTCGGATTGAAATTCTGAGACTGCCGTTGCGCTCAGAGCGTGGTTCTTAGCCTAGGGGAGGCTAAATCCCGACCCTGCCGGGAGTTCGGGTTCGGGGCTGTCGGGCGGGCATTTAAGTGATTTGTACTTAAACATCCCCCCTTCTTCTTCTTCTTTCTCTTCATCAAGCCCTCCACTCCCCTTCACCTCCGGTGTGGAAGCTCCAGCGAGGCACCTCCAGCGAGGCATGACCACCCTGGCAGGATGACGACGAAGCGTCGGGCTACGCCCATCGAGGTAGGGGTTATCGTTTTCGTTTTTAATTTCCCACAATCATTAAGCCCAGTTTATAGCGTCAAACTGTTATCTGATCATCGATAGATTCCCATGATCGCGTAGTACAATATATTAGCTTTGAACGCTTGTTTCGGATTCTAAATCCGACCTCCGAAGCCTCCGCAGCGGCTCGGCAAAGATCTGCGGGTTTTTGGTGTTTTCTGGCCGGCACGGTGGTCCGGCGATCTCCAGGCGGTGGCGGTGCGGTTGTCTGGGGGGTTTTGATTGTGGAAGCTTGTGGTGGCTTCCCTCTCTGGCGGCGGCGCTCTTCGGCGCGGCATCGAGCTCCGGTCGCGGCGGCTTCCAGCGGCGCGGAGCGGAAGGACCGACCGGTTGTGCCGGCCGGTTGACCCGGGAGACCGGGGTCGCACGCCGCGACACCGCGGAGGAGGCAGAGACCCGTGCCTAGAGGGTCTTCACATGGTGAGGCGACCGGCCCTCATGGCCGGTCTGCAGGTGGGCCGCGAACCAGCACCTGTCCGCACTGCTAATCCGCGGGCCGGGCCAGGTTGGGCGGACCGACCGGTCCAGGCCGGTCCAGCCCAAGGGGTTCCCCCCCCCTTCGGACGCCCGTAATTCTCAATACGGGTGTCCGATTTGTACGCCGCCTGCGGCTGTGGGGTCGTATCGTCGAGGTGGACATGTTGAGATGGTTTTGGGGATTTTTAATTCCCGAAACGAGGGGCCGCGGAGGCACGACATGTCTTTAAGTGGACGAGCGTTTCTCCCGAGATTCTTGTTTTGAGCGGCACAGACGCGTCTGACGTCCACTTTGAGTGTCGTCAGTTGTGTTGGGACCCTGAAGCCGGGGCGAAGGTTTCCAGAGCGGTTTCGGGCGTTGAGACTGGACTTGAGGCGTGGGATCCATGGCCCGTCTTTTGAGCTGCGTGCAGCTTTTATCAACTTGTTCCACAGACGTTCGTTCGAGGCGTGCGAGCAGTCGATGTTGGGTGTTTTTCCGAGGTCATCGCATTGGCGCAGTCTGCCCGCTGTAATTCCACACGATGGTGCAGGCCCCACGAGGGCCTTTTCGGGAGTTGACGGTGATTTCCAGCTTTATCACCGGGCGACCATTTTGGACAAGTGAGTAGTCCATTTCGTGTACTTTTTCGAGGGGATCGCAACAGTGCAATCCGTTCGTTGAGATTCGGGACAGGGATGCGAGTCCCACGTGGCACCGCTCGTGTGCGGTGCGCCGGGATGCACCCTTTTTCTCCGGATATCCGTTGCACTCAAGTGAGTAGTGCTTCTGACGTGTTTTCCTGAGGGGATCGCAATGGTGCAATGTGCCCGACTATTTTCAGGGTCGAGGTTCGGGATCACGGGACGTCGTTCGGGCGTGAGGCGGTGTTGGTGACTTTTCTGTCGGATATCCATTTGAGGCGAGTAAGTAGTCCATCTCACGTGTTTTTTCATGAGGATTTCAATGGTGCGATCCGTTTGGTGGTGCAGAGCCTTATACGTGATCTTATGAAATATGGAAGCATGAAAGGTGCTCCGGTGGCGGTTCGTCCTACCATATTGGTAGTGGACCCTTGGCGTGTGATCGCGCACTCTTTGGAGAGTGATATAAATGGTTCCAAAGATGTGGTTGGTTGTGCCTGGGCCTTTGAGTTGGAGATGTTACGTCACGCCTTCGCTTTGATGTTGGGTGTTGTGTGCACGATGGCCCTTGGCCTAAGACCGTGGTATACTCTCATAGTATAAGGAAATTCTTGGAGGTACAGGTGGTTGTTCATACCTGAGAACGTTGGTGCATTCAGTTGGGGTTGAAATGGGGCCACACGTTGTGTGGGCCTAATGTGCATGTCGGGTTTTGCTTTGCGTACTTTAACCTCTCGTGACCTAGAGGGTCCCTATGTGTGTTTCTTTGACCAGCAGGGTAGAGTTTTCCCCCTGGATCTGTACTCGTTTGTTTCATAAGAAAGGATGAGTGTTCTCCCCCTGGTTTCGTTCTCGATGGATTGGCCGGTAGCGGTGCTAGTGACACCCAGTGATGGAGCAGGCGCTGAACCTCTTTTGGGTGGGCTGTTCTGGAGTTGGGTGGTTGCACGATACCCACTCCGTGTTCGATTGGTCGGTGTTGTACCCTCCAGTAGAGATGGCCAGAGCAGTTATGAGTTTTACCCTCCAGTGGGGCTGGGCCGTGGGTTACTCATCGACTTTTTCGGTTTTACCCTCCAGCGGGGCTGGGCAGTGGGTTGCTCACTGAATTTTAGGGTTTACCCACCAGTAGAGACTAGGCAGTGGGTAACCCGACTCTTTTAGTGTCTACCCTCCAGTAGAGACTGGGCAGTGGGTCACCCGACACTCTTATGGTCTACCCTTCAGCAGAGACTGGGCAGTGGGTCACCCGACAACCTCTTAGGGTATACCCTCTAGCGGGGATGGGCAGTGGGTCACCCGTCTTCTAGTTCCAAGTCTACCCTCCAGCACGGCTGTGCAGTGGGTCGCCTGTCGACCTATTCCAGGTCTACCCTCCAGCGGGGCTGGGTAGTGGGTCGCCTGACGATGTGCTATGGTTTACCCTCCAGCAGGGCTGGGGAGTGGGTCTCCCAGTATACTATTATGGTCTACCCTCCAGCGGGGCTGGGCAGTGGGTCGCCGGATGATGTATTATGGATTACCCTCTAGCAGGGGAGGGAAGTGAGACACCTGTTGGCATTCCAGACTCAGTCCTCTCGGTTAGGGTTGTCTATGGCTTATCTCCGTGATTACTAGAGCGAGACCCTTGGTTATACGGGTCAGTGTTGTGACATCTTGACTTTGAGGAGACCTCTCGACTGCAGGGCAGTGACGAGGTGTGGTTTGACTTTCCCTAGAACTCTCAAGTTCGATGGGAACTTTCCCCACTGAGACGTGTTCTTGTGACACGATCTAAAAACGTGCGGGCGAGTCAGTGCTGCCCAAAGCGGATAGTGTCAAGGTGCGGTGATTGAGCCCCTTGGCTTGCGGTTCAGGGAAGACGTGCGGGATGCTGGGAATCAATGATGGTTTACTACTGGGACTGTTGGCGACTCTTTTCTTGGGCTGAGCTACGGGATGGAGATCCCCTTACGATGTTGTTCGGGCTTCTTGTTTGAGCATATGGACATGTATATACCTTGTTTCCGGTACCCACTTATTGGGTTTGGTTACTCTTCTTCCAGGTGAGGTGAAGACACGCGGGGAATTCCACGTGCTTTCCGTGTCTAGCTTCTAGTGGTTGGACGAGTCTACTCTCCTGATATAGGTAGAGAAGACTCGAAGGGAAGTTCATCTTCTCACCGTTTCCAGCTCCTTGTGCTTGGACGAGTCTATTTCCTTTCTCTTGTTGGGTTGAGCTGGACTCTTTATTGCACCCTCAGTTGGACTCCTTTACTTTCCATGTTCTCTCTACTGCTCACCCTTCGGTACCTCCTTTATTGCTCCCTCAAGCCCTCGAGGTATCCTACTGAGTATTTTTATACTCACCCCTACATGGGATTTTCCCGCACTTGGTGTGCCCTTTCAGACGACGAACAGGTTGGTCGTGACTTCAATGGAGTGTTGGAGCTCGGGAGCTTGGACCACGTGTGGTGGTCATGGCCGGGTTCTAGGCGGGAGACCTGTCAGTTGTTTCTTTTTATTTACCTATTGCCAGGTTATGGCACTTTTTGGTTGGGCGCATGTTTTTACCCTTTTCATTTTAGTTTGTACTTTGTACTGTTAGAGATCGATGCACACTGTGGTTTATATATAGCAGTTGCCCTTTCCTTTTCCTTGCTTGTATTTTCTTGAACTCTGCACTTTTGCATTGAGTGTGCTACGTGTGTGTGTACAGGTACTTAGGAAAAGGCCTCCTCGAGTTTTTGAGCCTTCGGAGCTGGTCGCCAGCCCCTGGCCTATGGAGGCGGGCTTGGGGTAGTTGCGACTCGAGCCCGGGTAGGGTCAGGTCGTGACATCCATCGACAAAACACTAGACCTCTTATGCACTAATGTGGCCAAGAATTATCAAATTATCTCTTGCTTTGAAATAGCTTATAATGTCTCATCCACATCAACACCATTTTTCTGGGAGTACCCTTTCCAAACAAGTCATGCTTTCTTTTAAAACATTGTGACATCTTCATTCATCTTATAGAGAAAGATCAATTTAGTCTCGATGAAATTCTTATTTATTGGCCTCAAAATAATCTCTGACATCTAAATTTTCTCTATATGGTCTATCTCTTTATTAATATCATTAAATGCGTTCTCATCATTAGCTACATCAAAAAAATATTTAGGCTATACTTGAGAAAGGAAAGATATTTTCTACAGTGACTACATTCTTCATTCTTTAACTGGAACTATCTGATCACCAATGATATTATTCCACTCAATTTCTGGTTGAATTTTTATCTTCTTTTCATATATTGACATTAAATCCTCTTATTCATCATTAGTATCTTCTTCTAAATCAGTATCTACCACATCTTCTCCCCCTTTGTTTCTTTACTCTACACCACTTTCATCAAGAAACTGTACCCTGTGATATTGAATATTCTCTTCATTTTACACTATAGTGACGTCATTTCATTAAACTAAATTTCCTATCCACTTATTGATGAATTTATATGCATTTATTTTTCCTGACTATCCAAAGAATATTCCCTAATCATAGTGAGACTCATGATTTTTGTTCTTTTCTTTATTGATTATATAAAACAAAATTCCAATGACTTGAATGAATTTTAATTTTGGAATATTTCCATACCACATCACATACATATTCATTCATTCTTTTGTAAACAACAGATACCTGTAAGAAATGTAGACTGATGTTATGACCGATTCCTTCCAAAAGTTATATGGAAGGTATTTTTTTAATAAGATTTTTTATTTCCATGTTGTTGATGATTCAATTTCTCCACTCAACCAGCCCATTTTATTGAGGATTTATCACTGATAAAACATAATGCCTTATACCACATATCTCTAGATTGTTCCCCAGTTTACTATTTATGAATTCCATACTATTTATTATAAGAAACATCAAAATTTTATGTCAATGCATCCATTTAAATTTTCTCTGATGTTGTTCTATACAACCAAACACATCAGAACTATGGGAAATGAAATGTACTCGTACCATTATTCTATAATCATCAACAAACAGAACATAATATCTATTTCCATCAGTGGATCTTGGTGAGGTAGGTGCACATACATCATCATGCACTAATTCAAGCATTCTTGGTGTCTTATATTCCCTTCCCTTGTACATCTTTCTTATTATCATCCCTTGTTGACATGCTTCGCATGTATGAGTATGATCACATTATAGATTATGGATGTCTCTAGATTGATAACACATTACCAGATCTTCTTGGTATGGTAGGTATAGATGATATGTTTTTTATGTGACAAATTATATAATTCCTCTTTAGATAAAAGGCACAAATACACATCCCCAATTACAAGCTATAGATTTCTCTTTATCGTTTTCCCTATAGAACAACTACACCATATCTTCCTTTGATGAAACATGTCTTTTTATTAAATCAAATATAATTCCCTGAGTCACATAGTTGGTTGATGCTAAGAAAGTTGTGACTGATACCTTTTATTATAAATATAGCAGCACATCACATTTCATTTCTCCCAAACATGGCCTTCTTAGAACAAAATATCATTATGCCTTCATAATTTACAAATTTGACAAATATTTCTCTTTCATACATTATGCATGTAACAAGACCTTATTCCATCCCTTATGGGAAGTGAAACTACTTTCAAGGATCTAAACACTAGAAAAATCTGATGCTTTGTGGGAAATTTTAGCAACCACTGCCTTCTCATCTCTCTTATTATTGATCAGTTTTTTTGAATTCATACTCTATATAGATTTACAACCATGGTATTCTTTATAAGATAATGGAACAAAATTATACTATAGAGCTACAAATATATTTCCATTTTTAACTCATCTGTTGAATCTTTCATTTTCTTCCTCTGACTACATTGATTTGGTTTTGGCACGTTACTCGGAATGATTGATGTACAATATCGTGCCATGGGAGAAAATCCTCGGTTTAAAATAATATACCTAAAAATATATTCTAGAGTATTGAGATATGTTTGGATACCACTATTTTTCTTATTCCCTTCGATGTCTCTAAGATACGGAACCCATATTTTGTGAATGTCCCATCGTTCCACAATAATAACACCCAATATAAGGTGTATTCCTATGTGTTAATTCTTCACTTCTAGTTTGACCTTGGGTTCTCTAAATCTTCAAATTCTTCTTCCTACACAAATCACCTTTCTATCTTAGATATGGTGTTTTCCATTTCACCTCATCCTTGATTGATTTATGTTTTTAATCAAGCCATATACCAGCCTTATAACTTAGATTTGATTGTTTCATTCATTCTGATATACCTCTATGCTCCATGTCTATATTTTATGTCTTTTATGTGATCTTCATTCCTCATGTCACATTGTGGTCAAGAGTTTTTCTTGATTTTTAACTTTTCAATACAGACTAACAACGTATTCTTCATTTTATTCAATATGTTTTATTTTATCTTTCATTATGTTTTTCAAACCATATATTCCCCTTACATGTTCATCAACCTTGAGTATGTGCTCCATAACATTTAATGAGTCCATTGGAATGGATGACTTGATATTCTCAATTACATCCATTAACTCATACTTCTCTTCAACCTACTAATTCATGTAGAGTTTTTCATCCAAAACAATATTTTTTCTTCTTTATGGCTCTCCAAATATCAATTTACTCAAGATATTAATCTATTTTAGCCACCATTTCAACTCTTCTTCAACATATTTTTCATAATTTTTGTTTAAATTTTTATTGAGTACTAATGATAACTACAACCATATCATTTTCTCCACCAAATTTAAAATTATCAATATCTTAAACAACTTCATCCTCTGATTCATCTGAACTATAACATTCATGTGAAAGAAGATAATTTTTCTAGAAGAAATTTCACATAAAATTTTCTTTTTAATCATATATTCTAAAGACATATTCATAGGGATTTAAACATCATCCTCATCATCTTCTTGAAACATTGTGGGGACTATTGCTGAATGATGGCCATCCTTTCCAAATCTAAATAATGAAAGGGGGAGTTTCCCCAAGAACATTCTTTTTCATATTTGTAGATTTGAAGAAAGGAATTACATCACCACATTGGCCTCTTCTTATTCATGAAATTTTTCAATATTATTCTTTTTATGGACCTGAAGGACACCTCTTTAGATTTACCATTTTCCATAACATCGTTATCATCATTTCTCATTTCATATGCTACAAGGGTAATATTTAAGTTATCCAATATATACTCTTTTGGATATTTATCTTCCAATACCGAACCTTTAAGATTGAACTGAGGTGGATGTTTCCAGAAGATATTCTTCACAATATTTATATCTTCAATTAATTCACCATGACCTCACATGTCTTCAACTACAATATTTACCATGTCAAAGAATGAATCAACAGACTCATTTGGGATCATTCTCATATCTTCATATTTGTTCCACATAACCTAAAGCATTTAATCTCTTACCATTGAATAACAATCATATATATTCAACAAATTTTACCACATGTAATATAATTTTTTATATGAAATCACCTTCACATATATATTGCATTGGATAGGGATCCTCCTAATAAATTAATTCCATTAGTGTCAGTATCCAGTTCCCTTCATTTAGATTATAATAAAGCACCACTAATAATATAGGATGAAGTACCATGAAATTTCTCTATGAAGAGATACATTTTGATGTATCATAAGTACTATTTCAAATAATTCATACACAACTAAAAATTATTCATATTGAATATTAGAATCCCTTTGTGATTGAAAACCTCCAATGAGAGAGAAAAAATGATATGAAACTTTTCTTTTGATACCAATTGTTAAGTCCACTAGGTCAAATACCCTGATAGGGGGGTGAATCAAGGTATGATAGATTATATCAACTACCACATTTGATCTTTTTTCATTACTAAACAAAACTCTCTTCTCTCTCTTTCCTGTAGAAAGGTATGACCATAAATTAAATCATGCACGTTACACAATGATTTTACTTGGTTAACCCTACCTGGTCAATGTCTAAGGAAGATAAAAAGATTATGTGTCAGTGTTCCAGTGTACCAAATCCCTTAAAATCACACCACTGTTTGCAATGTTTGGAGTAGACTCATTGTCCATTCTGGTTTACAAAAAATCACAATTTTAAAGCTACCTTCTCTCTCAACAGAACTATTCTCACTACATCTGAAGAAGATCCAATTACAATTTATAGACATGTAGGTCCCTTCATTGTCTATAATTAATTCATCCTCCACTATATGTAGATTATCTATTGATGTCCCACTTTCATCCAATGATTAATACCACTTTACAACATATGTACTAGGTATATTAAAATCATTCGCACTACCATTACTATGTCTAACATGCATCTTTAATGAAATTCGTGCAAGATTCAACTTTTTTCATGAAACACATTATGCGTGCAACTTTAATATGACACGCAACTAACATTTTACATGAATCTTCCTTAACATGTGCGCAAATTCAATTCTAACCTGAAACCCCCTTTACAAAATATTCTTATGTGATTCAGAGCATATATTTTTTATAAGTCTTGAGATTCTTCTAATCATGGGGGGTCACCTAATATTTATAGGCTTTTCTAAAACCTACATGGATGTTTAGACTCGCCACACAAGATATCCTCTGTGCACCCCAAGCCCAATATTATATCTTATTAGGTGGAGAAGTTTCTTTCGTGAAACCAAATATTTCACACACATTTACAATACATTCATTCACATCATGTCTTTTACATTTTCTGATATTCTGATCTCAAAACATGACATACGTTCTTGTTTCCAACTGACCATCAATCTTCGTGCAAATTATTTTTCCAATAAAAACATTCACTATTTTCCTGATTTTGTAGTGTAATTTTTTTAAACACTAAAAAAATGATGCCAGCATGTATCTATTTTTATTTTACAACATTTAGATCATCCATTACCTTTTCATGGTTCTTTTTCTATAGTGATTGTCTACAATACCTCTTGATATGGAAATCTCACCATGGTGACCCTCTATGTCCACAAACACAATAAATACAAAAATGATTAAATGTTAACTTAAGGGGGTTTTCACCAATATAAAATCAAATAAGAAAGCAAAACTATATATATAATACCATATATGTTATATTTATGACATTTTATTACCTTTTTATAAACAATTATTTGTGAAAATACCATTAGGGTAATAACCACTTTGTTTATCATATATGTTTTGATATCTTATCTTCCTCCAATTACGTTGATCATGATACCATATAATCCATAATTTAAAACTTGATATAATTATCATATATATTATATATATATTTATTTAAAGTGGACCATAATAGTTATAGGTTAGAAATGGAATACAACATTCATTGAGACGGTTCTTCATACAAACGCATGAACATTGTCTCCATATTAACGAAGGAAAGAATGAGAGGTGCATAAATAATATTTCATCATCCCATAAAAATATATATGTCATAGGTATCACATATTCTCATTAAATCCACCCTTATTACCATCTATTTAAATCATATTAAATCACATTTCTTTGTGAGGCAGTAGTTTGCTGTACATATGAGCAGTGTTATCGTATTCATACAGAATGGAATGTATGAGGTTATATGTGATATAATAAATACATTAGTATAAAAATATAATAAATATCATATATAAACATTTAATAGATTTTTATAACCATTCATGAGATGTGGTAATGGAAAAAAATGAATGATATTGGTTTGTGAGGTGGTAGTCCTCCTACACACAAATAATGATTTAATAACCCATTTTATTTATGTGGAAATGATTATTGGCCATTAAATTGTCAAAAAATTATAATAATATTTGATATAATGTGTTTTTATATAAAAATATATTAATAAAAATTGACGTATGTGGATAAAGGAAGAAAATAAAAATTCTTAATAAAGAACATGACAACTTCCTCGAGAAACCTCTTTAAGATTAATAGAAAAATCTACCGAAGTGAAATTCATATCCCAAATATGTATTCTATAATATGAGTATGAATTTGTGGAAGTTATTTTTTTAGATATTCAATAAAAATGTTTTTCTGGTGTGAAGAAGATATGAGAGGGGGTGGCATTTTATATGTGATTTGAGTGCCACAATTGTAATGTTTTGTAAAGAAAAAGGTTTAACCACAATTATACCACTCCAAAATGATCTAAAATAGACTATTATTGATTCTAATAAATTCTTTGGTCAATATATTTCCATTAAATAGATTTTAGAAAAGTAATTAGGTCATTTTAACCGTTATCTTATTTATTTAAACCATAGTAAAACAATTTTAACCTTAACTGTCAAAATTAAATTTTATATATTACACTATTAATTTTAGAATAATATTAATATGAACATATTAGGTAATATATATTATTAATATTTAAAATATAGACTCAAATTTTGGAAATTCAAATTACCTAATTGGGAAATTTTATTTTAAAATTTTCTCACAAACGCGATGAGAAAGCGAGTTTTCAAAGAGAAAATGTCCAAAAGTTTACAAAGTTTTTTATCTAATTTCATTGTAAATTTGAATCCAATGAACTAAATTGTATTAATAGATATATAATTGAAATACTTTTACAATAAAAGACAATTATTATGTCATATATATTTATAAATAAATTAAAAAAAAATCAATTTTCAAAAAATTTTAGTATGTTTCAATATTCAACAAAAAATAATGTTTTTTAAAAAATGTAAAAAAATTCAACCTATGTTAATTTTGAAGATATAATTTCAAAAATAACTATATTTAATCAAATTAATCTTATAACTTTTTCAAAAAATTAATTTTATTATTGATGAAAAAAATAAATAATTTTATTGAGAAAATTGTATTTTCAAAAAATAAAATGGCTTCATCAAAAAAAATCATGTACTTTTTTTCAATATTTCATTCTATAAAATAATTTAAATTAGTATTTAAATTTTTTTATTATAATTCTTGTATCTAAATTTAATAAATATGTTATAATAGATGTATTTGAATAATATTAATAACATATTACAGTTTTGTTTAAACTCAATGTCATTTGTAACACAAGATAACCCAGTGTTACATGTAATTTATGATTTACATTGTGTTTCATGTAATTCCACAGGTCAAATAAATTTAATTTTCTCAAAAAAATACATAAAATCTTATGGTGTTACATTATACCTTGTGTAATATAAATATTTTTCCCAAAATTTATTACTGTGGTACAAATAAATTTGGATAATCCCAAATTTGATAAGGTTCCCACATAGCTTCCTAAAACGGGTGGTTCCACAAAAAAACGGTCAATGTGTTTGGTCTTGATTCGTAGAAAATTCACTATACAATCAATAATCTCCACCATTTTTTCATCAAAAGAAATAAAATGGTCAAGTGGTTTGTCCTTTGAGGTATGTATATGTGTAGGGTTAGGTATGTACATCCCTAGGATAGTTACATGGAACACATCATAGAATTGGGAGGGGTTTGGTGGAAGTACGAATATATTAAATATTGTCCTAATATAATTACTAATTCTAATAGGACTAACATATGTACATATTAGTTTCCATTTCATCTAGAATCACATTACTCTATTCCATAGATAAATTCAATGAAACAAATTATCACCTAATTAAAATTATAGACCACATCGACATTTGTATGCATTACTTTTCTTCAAAATCTAAGACAACATGATTGATTGTTGATTGACTCTAACGTTCTCTTCCATTTATTCAACTATATCAAGTCCCCAAATATTGATTTCTCCATATTTATTCTATCAGGTGGTATCTATATGTTTTCTTCCATATAGGGCATCATAATGATCTATCTATATTCTTGAGGGAATGCTATTGTTTTAAGAAAAATCATCTAAGGGAAGATGTTGATCCCAAAAACCATTGAAATCCATAGGAAGATATCTGAATATATCCTATTGTGTTTTAATTGTTATCTCAGACTAACTACCTATATGAGGATGATAAAGAGTAATAAAATCGATCCCTTTATCAAGATATTGTTGAAGGATTCAGTAGGTCATTGATGTAAACCTCATATCATGAGCAAACATAATGGAATTTGGTACTCCATAAAACCCTAAATTGGTATTAATATATATCCTAGAAATATAATAGAAATGGAAGTCTTATTTGGTTGCGATGAATTGTGATAAATTAGTAAGATAATCGACTATAACCCATATATTATTTTTCCCTTTAATGTTTTTGGGTAGTCCAATGATTAAATAGATTGTGATTTTTCCCATTTCCATTATGGTATGGGTAATTGATGTAACATCCCATTTGAGTTTTTTCTCTCATCCTTATCTTGCTAACATACCAAGAACTGAGATACAAACTCTGTGATATCTAACTTCATTCCACCGAAATAGAATCACTCATTATAATCTCCATACATATTCATAATTCGAGGATGAATTGGAAACATAGAACTATGATAATATTGTGATAACTCCTTAAAATCAAGTATGGGAAGAACACATACACGGTTCTTGAACCTTATCATTCCATCATGGTCTAGGTTAAACACAAGAAAATTTTAAACCATCTATTACAACACTACACCTTCCTTCTACACCTTTTTAATCATCACATGGATATATGGTTTAATATTAAGTTGTGAAAGATAATATGTGTTTTCTTACTTTAGGATTTACATATCCATAATTTTCAAAATAATAAATAATGTATCTTTTTTATCCTCATCATGTATAAGCTATCACGATCCTTTAGACTTATGGAATCAGTCTCCTTTATGACATTCTTGGGGTGGAAACTTATCGAGAAGTAATAATATTTAATCTTCTCTAACCATCTAGTTCAGAACCTATTCAAATTCTTCTGTGTGAATACTTTCTTAAATCTTTTTTGATCGATATATATATATATATCAGTATTATACGTAAATATAATGTTTCTCTTCTAAATCATGAGTTGGGTAATTTTTCTCATGAATCATCACTTTTCATGAGGCATAAACTATGAATATGTCATTATTTATAACAACACATATGAATATCTTCTTGGATACATCTATATTGATTACAAAACCTTATCCAGAATAGGGTAATGTAATAATAGGTGTTCTGACTAATATTCTCTTTAGTTGTTTGATATTTTCTCAAATTCATATCACAAACCAACCCATATTGACCCCAAACCTCTCACCCGAGCTAGATCGCAACAAGTACTGAGAGGAATTCTAGATCCTCCAAGGGAAAAAATTATTACAAGGTATAAAAGATCACACAGATTTTATTAATTTAGTCAAATATAAACATCATTAAATGAATAAAATAAGAGTATACAACGTAAAACAATAATAATAATTTCATCAATAGATAAAACTTGATCCAAGACCAACTATAGTGAAACCAAAATAGATATATAAAACAAAGAAAAAATAAAATAAACTGGGGCTGACATGATCAACATGTGCCCACTTGGTTACCACAATTTGTATTAAGACGTGAACTATAGGAAAACATAAATAGAAAAAATCATGTAAAACATATTAGGTCGACTGATGCCCGATGGAAAAAGTTAGGTGTGAGAATATGACAACTCATTAGTTCTTTACCATTGAATAAATACACACCCTTTACAAAAATAGTCTAAAAATTATATTTAGATATACATTTTAGAAATTAGGATTTTTATCTTTAGAGTAATCGCTACTATTTTCAAAAATCCCACATTGAAAGAAAAAAATTATTTTCAATTTTAATGATTTTCATCATTTTTAAACCCATTTTGAAGACCAAATACCAAGTGTGTGGGTACTATTCAAAAAATACATAAAATAAAGTACATTATAAACTAAAAATAAGTGGTCGGAAATATCAAAAATTACTAAAAATAATGAAATAGTACAACTGTAATCAGGAAAATACTAAATCCATATGTAACCAAAATGTGATAAAGAAACCAAGAGAATGTTATTATATAATCATAAGAGTTTCCTAAAAATCCGTAGAATAAATCCATGTATGTAATTTGATTGAACCCACTTTCTTGGATATGGTGAAAGTCCATAGTTTATAACCACCATGGCTACTATAAACTATCCTCACTTGTGGAAATGACCATATGGCCTATACTATATCTAGGGGGCTTTAAGACATATAACTGGGACTGGAAAGTAAATTTAACTTGACCATATATAAGAATTCAAGGAATCTCATGATAAAAGTATAAATGTCTATTATGAACTTATCACACACTTTTCATTAAACGCAACTCACAGATATCACAATTCAATCCTTAAACAAACCTTAAAACATACTATGTAAATATACTCTCATCTAAAAGACAAACATAAGGGTTACTATCACACAATTCACTATTTAAATGTTCCAACTGGGAATACATGTCACAGGGATCCTACCCGACCTTAACATTTATATTTATAAAACCATTTCCAATAAAAATATCACTTTTATCAACACAATTTTATATACCAAGATGAAACCAATATTAATGTTTGGGGTATTTTAATTTTTTCTTTGTTTTAGGAAATATATATGAAACCAAATACTCTAACCTTTTGAAATAAAGAACCAAATCAAAAAATGTTGGGTTATTTTAAGAAAACAATTGAGAAGATGGAATGGATGGGAGGAAGAAATGGGAGGAGATTATTTTTCAAACTATGTTAAAGATAAAAATTTCCTTTTATAGAATACCATTATCATGTGTGTTCATATCCATATGTACTCTCTATTCACATATGGATACACCCATATCCAATAGTCATTAACAAAAAAATAATAACATTTCCACAGTTGCAAATCAATAGTCAGAAAATGATTTTTAACAAATCTATTGGGTCTACAAAAAATCACCATACCATAAAGAGACATCCAAATGAGATAAAAAGGTAAATATACATGTAATACTAATTTCCCAAAATACAAACAAGGCTAAGAAATACCCCTATTACCGAATTTGATTGAAAATGGACAATTAAAATTTTATCAAATGCATTTTGTGCAAATATATATATGTATAACTAGGACAGCCTTTTGAAAAACAGGTTTCAAAAATATTTTATCTTATAAATACCACAAAAAATTAAACTAGAACATCAATAACATGAATAACACATTTAGAAATTATGTAATGAAGAAAAAGTATTAAATAGAATTTTTAATAAATAAATGAATGAGACACCATCCTTAATGGCATGAAAACAAAATTAAACTCTTAGATAAGGATGGACCAAGCCTAAAAAACATACCACACACCCTAAAATAATATGAAACACATTAAAAAATCACATCTTCAACCATAGGGTTCAACCAAGAGACATCCCCACCAAGAAAACTAAGAAACCAATAGAAGAACAATTAGAGAGGAGGAAACACCAAAAAATAAACATGATGCTAACTATAAAACTTAATGGAACTTAAATATAGAAGGAGAGTCGAATAGGGTGGTGTGTGGGAGTCCCTAGGTGTGCCTAGGTTGAACAATAGAGGAGATATCATAATTTTTTTAAACATAATACATGAAAACATAGAATTTAAAATATTTATTGAAATGGGTAGGTAATAAAGTTTGGTAACATCGTTGGGAAACCATGAAACAATTGTGTACACCCTACAAGAAGGAATGGTAAAATGCATGGGATATATGTATTGTTTGATAAATTGTGCACAATCCATGAAAGTCACCTCTATCATAAATATAGAGGATCCTGTATTTTTGGAGCATAGTTTCCAATAACATTGTGGATTCTATGCGACAATTCCAAAACACCACCCAAGACCCACATAGTTTGTATTTTTCCTCTCTGGGTTTAGATCAAACATTCTGCAAGACATGAAAGTAAAACCATGAAAAAAATGTATTGAATGCACCCTTTTCCTTAACTAGTTTCAAAGTTTCTCCCCCAACCATTCACAAGACCAAAATCCACCAAAAACCATCCAAAATGAAAAATTATACATAGGAAATCAACTCAAATATCATCCAAAATATCATACCAAGAGAAAAAATTAAAATTAAAGATATTAAGGTTTTTTTGTGACTACACTCCCCACCAAAAAACATTCTTCCCCGAAACATTCCCCAAGATAAATAAAGAGACAAAACCAGAACTAGAAATTGAAAAATTTTAAATAGAACCCCAATCTCCACTGTTACCTTTCATATACACAAGTAAAACCTGATAAACTCTTGAAGAAACCACATTTATATCTATGGTGGGTCTCCCCACAATTTAAAAATCAAATTGTAGAAAATCACCAATATAGGAGCTCCCAATTGAAGAAAATCATAAAAAAACAATTACAAAAAACAATTCATCATTCCATGAAATCTTGGAATCACTAATATAACACAATAAATAATGAATACCATTTAAAAAATGGAATACCATTTATCAATTCACATACATAATGAACCATTAATGAAATTGTTGTAATATAAAGATTAAGAAACCATTAAAATTATTTGGGATTTCAAATGAATAAAAAACCACAACATGGGTCTAAAGTATTTCCCACTAAACCATTGGAGATAAAATTCAGTCACATTACCTACACACCCAAAATTTCATCACTGTATGAAGAAATTCTTCCCAAAGCTTATGGATAGTTCCCTATTACCTTGAAACATTTAATGCCAAAATAGTGAAGAGCATATATCCTTTAATCATTTATTTTTCTTCTTGTATCATTTCATGAAAATATTCTCAATGTGGACTAAATAGAGACATCATCGGAAAGACATAATTGGATCATTACAAGCTGGCTTAGAATGCCCAAATCAACCACAGTAAAAACACATGATAAACAGATCTAAATAATGAGAGGAATAAATTGGAATATGAGATTATTTTGGAACATGTTCCTTTGGTACACACCTCTCACCAGATGGGTTACCTTCAGATGTACCTAGAGAAAATATAATTCCAATTTCTACAGACTAAAACTCTATAACCAGATCATCTTAAAACATTTCATCAACTAGATTTAAAAAAACCACCAGATGAGATGAATTTTTTATTAATCTATGAATGCAGACCATAGAAAAGGGAGAACCATTAAACTAATCATTTTAAGGTATCTTCAGATGAAAAGAACGTAAATATTCAAATTTTTCAACATAGGACTTCGCTGGTTTCTGACCATTCCAATTAATCAAGTTCCCTTTCACTTTCCTCACATTCACCACCTCATGTTTGGTCCATCATATAAATGTGATATTAAACACTTCCCACAACATTCCGAATTGAAACTATGGTAGGAATATTACCTTTCACTAATCAAAATGAGGTCCCTCAAACGAAACCATAAAAGCTCACACCCATAAGGAATAGGGATTTTAACAAGAAAAAAAGAAACCTTTAACATACTCAAGACACCTTTTGGACTATATGTAACATTGATCACCATGGAAAGTGGAAAAAAACTAATTAGAACAAAAATATATCACCCCAATAGGAGTCTAGGTAGGTCCAAAAACTTGAAGCGACACACTTCAAACCATAGAGGCGTTTTTGGGTAGACAACTCTAAATAAAAAAATGAAAAACTAAATCAACCACTATAAAAAATTCTACTTAAAGAAAACTCATAACTAAGACAGCATCTCATCAATTAAAAAATTCACAAAAAAAATCATCTTTCAAAACAAACCATTCCAATCCCAATTACAAATCCCTCATGATCCCAATGTCACTTAATAATTACCCAAACTTACTTCTAAAACCAAATTTAAACACCCAAGACCACTTTTAAAAATGAAAGCATATCCCAAAATCACACTTTTTTAAATCCACTTTTCATTCAATGTATATTCATGCTAACAAAAAAACAATCCAAAACAAAACTCAAACATAAACTCTAAAATATGGAACTAGTGGTAATGCCCAACATAACCACATGGTTTATCCTCCCATGACTCGAGATGTCACAAACCACTAGAAGTATCTTGAACCTTGAACATACAATTCAGAAGGGTTTCAACTACATTAAAAATTGTCCTGGTGTACCAATTCACTTACATTTTCAACCCTAAACCACAAAATCAAAATGAGAGGAAATAAAATAATCACAAGAATCTAAAATAGTCCTAGATCCAGGACATACCCTAGTAACTCAAGGATCAAAATGAGAAACAATTCATGATGATATTCTTGTACCAATCTAATGATTCCAAACTATCCTATATATGAACTACCTAATTTCCAAAACTACCAAAGGGATCCTCTCATATCATTCTATTGAGAACCAACTTGGGTAGATCTCAAACTAGTCACCGAAGTTGGACCGCAATAAGGCCTCAGAATCATTCGCAATCCTATTGGGATTAAAACTAGTATCAGGAACTAATGATCATAGAAATGAGTATGATTTATCCATATATAAACAAAAAAAATTAAAAATAGAGTACACAAAAACCATTAATAACTAATAATCAATAAATGAAACAATATCTAAGAAAACTATAGCGTAACAAAAATTGAAATATAAAACAATAAAACCACAAAACAAAGAAATGATTGACATTATATCTAGGTAAACTCCTAGTCACCACCATCCATATACTTGCCCACTCTATAAGAAAACAAGAAAAGAACAGAACCATCAAAACAGATCAAGTATACCGAAACGGATTGGCCCATGTAGGTTGTAAGAATACAACAGATCATCATGTAAGAATTGTATAATCCATACACATCCTTTACCAAAAATTGTATAAAAAATTCTGTTTTGGAATACATTTTATAAAGTGGTGTCTTTTTATTTAGCGTAATAAATGCTGCTTTCCAGAAATCCCTAATAGAAAAAAAACATTGATTTCAATTTTAAAACATTTTTTTATTTTAAAAATATTTTGAATAAAAAAATACCATGGGGGGAATAATCCAAATAATTCTTTAAAGAAGGATCAATATGACCTAAAAATAATATGTAGGGAATATCAAAATAATAATAATAATAAAATAGTACAAGTGAAAATAGAAAAATACAAAATCCTTATGTAACTATAGTGCAAGAAAATAAAATGAGAGAATGTGTGTTTTTTAATAATTGTAATTTCTTAAAAGTCCATAGAAGAAATCCATAGATGAATATAGATCCGAACCACAAATCGGTGTATAGTAAAAATACATAGTCAAAACCTAACCAAGAAACTATAAACTAGTCTCACTACTTGCAAATCTAACCCGGCCAATACTCTATTAAGGGGGATTCATTATATCTAATAATTACTAGAAACTAATGATCACTACACCGTCTAGAAAAATACAAGAAATCCAAGATAGTAGAACAATTAGGAATTCGGAGGTCCCCAAAATCTTGTTATTAAAAAATACTCACACATTCCAATAAACATGCATTTACCAAACCCCGTCACAATCTATGAGAAGGCCCTCTAATTGGAAGGATGAAATTAAGGGTACCCATCAGACATTGAACAATTCAAAAGATCTGATGAAGCCTACACATAACATAAATTTAAAATAACTTTCTAAAACATCAAAAATTACAAATCAATCCTCAAAATTTATATTTTTAAAAACATTTCAAATAAGAAAACATTTCTTTTCAACAACAATTTCAAAACAATGGTGAAACTAATATAATTGTTTAGGAGGTTCAGAACATGCCTTTGATTTGAAAAAAAAACATTTTAATGGAAATTAATGTTTATTTAAAAACCATGAATCCATTTATAAAACCTTAGATGATTTTAAAAAAACCATTCAGAAGATGTAATGGAATGGATGATGAAATAAGGGAGGAGTATTTTGAAAACTGGGTTCTAGAGGGATATTTACTTTTATAGAATACCATTATCAACTGTATAACTATCAATAAATACACTCAAATGACATATTGATATTCCCACATCTAATATCATAAACATGGAAAACTATAAAAAGAAAAAGATCATATTAAAAAGTCACAAAATTCTTACATAAAATCTCAAGGGTCTACACATATGAACTAAAACACTAAGAGGAATCCCAAACAAATTCAAATATAAATTAACAAGAAACAAAAAGCTAAAAAATCAAAAAATGATAAAAAACCATATTGTGAAATTTCATTTAAAAATTCTAATTGGCATTATATCCAAAACCTTATGAGCACATATATATTATTATAAATTAGAAAACACTTCGGAAACACATTTTTTCACAAAAATGGTTAACATAGAAACAAAAAAATTTGTCAACCCAACACATCCAACACATTGAAAACACATTTATATAACATTAAAAAAATATAATGCATAATATGGATTTCATTTGAATGAAAATGGATAAAAACACCTACATCAATGGTGTTTGAATGAAATGATACTCTTTGAAAAGGAAGGACCAATAACAAGGAATAAAATGAGCACATTAACAACCTAGGAAAAGTAGGACAACATCACATCTTCACTAATAGCATTTTTAAAAGATATAAACCACAAAGAAAACCCAAGAAACCACAAGTAGAATATGAGGATAAGAGGAAAACAACCAAAGGTCAAGAGGAAAAAACCTATAAACCTTTATAGGGATTCAAAAAAATAGATGGATATATATAGATAGATGGGGTTTCATGCCCCGTGGTGTGCTTACATTTAACAATGGTAGAGATACACAAAATTGGTCTGAAAAAGAATAGTTAAAATGTTGGAATTTTAACTTTTTATAAATCATGGAAGGATGCATAATTTTTTAAACTCTTTATAAAACATGCACAACCTATTTGATGTAAGGGTCAACCACATAGACTTCTCAAGTGGTTGGGTAAATCGGTCACCAATTGGGAAAGTCACCACTATCAAAATTTAAGATGATGTTGTTTTCTTACCACATAGTTTATCCTATATATGTAAAATACATGTGATTTAAACCAAAATCCACCCAACAAACACAAAATTTATCATTTTCCTCACATGGGTTGTCTCAATCCAAGTGCAGGTCATGCAATTGAAACCATGTAAGAACAAAATGAAATGAAAATTACATCTACCTTAACTAGTTTAAACATTTCTACCCAAACCATTCAAAAGTACTCAGAAGAGGTCCAAAAACAACTAGAACCCTTCCAAACACCAAAAATTATCATTGTGAACTCAACTTAAACATAAAAAAATATCAAACACAAATGAAATATTAAAATAAAATAAAATCATTTCCATGCTGTGATAATTCATCCATCTAGAGGAATTTGTTTCCCATCCGAGTTAACATGGTGAGTGGAGTAGATATTTTTGAGAAATTATCCACTATACCTTGATTATACCCATCAAAACCAACAAAACTAAAGATTGGAGTTTCCATAGTTCCTGTCTGGGCTAATACTAAATAGCCTCTATCATTGAGGGATCTACTGATATATCCTATATTGAAATTTTATGTCCCCAAAAATTAATCCTTTTTCCTACATAATTCCCACTTTGTAATTGTTTCATATATTTTATCCTAACTTAGGATCTATATTACAATTCTCAAATGATATTTATGCTTTTAATTTTATCTATTGAATGGATAAGAATATCATCTATACAGACAACCACAAAATGATCAAGGTAATATCTAATGACTATATTCATTAAATCCATATAAATAGCGGAAGAATTTTAATGACTGAATGGAATCACTATATATTCATTGTGTCCATAGATTGAAAAAAAACTATCATGGGTATAACCTCATTGTTGACTCTCAATTGAATATATATAGAATGAGGTCAATCTTGTAAAACCATTGAACTCTACAAAATTGATCAATCAAGTCATCAACATGGGGAAAATGATATAGTTTTTTAATTGTGATATTGTTATTCAGTCGATAATCAATGTAGTGTCACATTAATATATCATTTTTTTCAACCAAAAGGTTCCACCCCATAGTGACACACTTGGAAAAATGAATGCATTGTCAAGGATTTATTGGAGTTTCTTCTTCAATTCTTCTACCTCAATTAGGTCCATTCTATAGGGAGCCTTTCAAATTGGTGTGGCACAACGTATGAGTTCTATTCAGTACTCAAAATCAAGTTTTTGTCAAAGGCTTGAAATATTTTTCAAAAGGACCTCATCAAATTCCCACAGAGTTGGAATATGAGCGATGTTGTGATTTTCCTTAACTGCCTGAGATAAACACCCCTGCTGATAAAATTCAAAACCCATACAATGGATGTGTCTTCCGTGAGAAGTTTATAATTATTATCACTCTTCTTGAAGATCATGAATTTTTCTGGAATATCAAATGAAAATTCCCTTTCACCTAAATTTATATGGGATTTATGTTGAGAAATCCAATCCTTTTTTATGATAATGTCAATTTCTATGAAAGTAATAATGAAAAGGATTGTATGAAGAACATTTTGAAAAAATTAACCCATATAAAAATTAAATAATTTGGATTTGATCATCATACCAATGTGTGTTTTAACAGATAATTATAAATCTAATAATTTTTGAGACACATAAAATAAATATATAAATTTATCTATATATAAAATAATTGGTAAATCATGAGTAAAATAACACATTAAGAGTACTATAGTGGATGGTATGTGTATTTTCCACCATGTCGTTATCGTACCCCTCTTCATAAGTAGCAATCATATGATATTTACATCTATCTCTCATCTTAATATGATTCTGGAATCAATCACCATTATTAAACTTTTGTTTTGGGGACTTTTTATTATACTAAAAAAATCATGTTGAAATTGAATCATTTATGTGTGTGGGTTGTGAATTATATAGAGATTTATCATTAATTATCTCACTATCTTACTTCTTCCCACACACATTTGCATCCAAACACTTTATGAGATTCCTTTTCACATATAAAATATTTATAACCATGCTTAAGAAAATTTACTATTTTCTTATTACCTCACCTTGATTATAATGGAATTTTCATCTTCTTCTGTCCATGGTTCGTATAATTTCTTTTAAATTCAATTTTTCTCATCTTATCAAAAGCATGATATTGATACTTAACTCCTAACATAACACCCACCTTCATTTCACATCAAAAAATATCTTCACAGCCACTGAACTCTCTTATGGATAAATCTATTTAGAGAATTTGTTTTAATAATTTGAATAAATGGTAAATCTTGCATTCAATTTGGTAAATAATACCAGAATCATACCATGCTATACATACAAAAAATTACTCATATGTATAAAAACATTCATCCTAATTTTTATTTTTCACTTAGAACTCCTTTTCCATGTTTTTATGGATAATATGGGGAAATTACTTATTGAAAAATAATTTCTTGAACTCATCAAAATACATGATGTAAATTTCATCAATTGGCCTAATATTGTTAATAATATTCCACTATTTTAATACTTCACCTTCCAAATAGTTGATAGCCAAAATGAGTTTTTAATTTCCTGAACACTAGAGAATGGAATATATCATTATCGTGGTGATGATCAATTAATCATAAACTAATGTATTAGAATACCCAATAAAAGGAGTTGGATGGTGGATCTTGAATCATTTAACATATTTTTCCCTCTTTAGTTCATTTATATGTCTATCATGATTCGGATAATCACAATGTTGTGTGAGAATTGAAATGATATTTTGAATTACATCTCAAATAATGATTGGATTCTTAAAAGAAAAACATTACAACATATGTAATACTCAACATTTAAATGGTTATATTGGGTTCCAACAATTTACTAAAACGAAAAATCATATTGTAATAAATAATAATCACAGTGGGAAACCACATAATCATGAAAATTCACTTATACGTTGTCTAAATAATGTCACATGTTTCTTAATCTATAAACCTTAGGATTGACCAAGGCCATTAATAGTAATAATTTAATTTAATTATTTATGATGGTTTGTAAAACATTTGGGAATTTCCAAAGAAAATCCCATGGAGTTTAAATGAGGTGTGTAGTAAAGAACATTGACAAAAACCAGGTCATTATCAAGTCATTTTAAATGAACCATTTTTTGAGTTATTATCTATAATAATCATTGGTCCATATCTATATCCACTTTTAGTATCCAGAAAGGTATATAATTTATTGGAAACCACTCACTATATCCTTTACAAAAATTCCCAAAAATATTTATATACAATGACTCATCCTTAGACATATCCTAAAACATGTCCTCAGGGATCTTACTATACATTTCTCATTATTGTTTCCAAAGGATAAATAAACCTATCCTTTGATTCCAACTACAGTGAATTAGGATTTCCAAACATTGATATTTCATCATTTTTTGACCAATATTTATTACATTACAAATAAACACACCTGGATATTGTAAAGGTAAAGTTCCTTTGGAAATGTGGAAACCTAAAAAACTGGTTCATTGGTATAATTAATCATATAATACTTTATTCTTCCTAAAAATCACACTTATTCGACATATCATATGAAATTCATTTATTTCTAACTTGGGTAAAAGGAAAATAAGAGAGAGTGTTCTTAGATGATCATTAATGGTAATGGCCTGAGGCACATATAGATAACATAAGCATATGGTTATGATAACATGATCATAAAATTTAAAAACCATAATATTCATATAAAAGATAATAATATCGATTCCTGGTATAATGATTGCATTTTCATAAGACATGAATAATTATACAATTAAAGAACTTGAGAATTAAATAACAAAAAAAGAAAAATACCTAGATTTTTGGAATACACATAATAAAAGAAAATTTTTCATAAATGATACCCACCAATACATTCATAACATGCTAGGGTTGGTATGACCAGATGTGTACGTACTTCTATCTTGGGATGAGGTCTCGTGCTACCACATTTAGCCTTGGGTTAACCTCCCATTTGCATTTGAGCTCCAATAAAATTAATCATTATCAATTTCATTGGTGTGAGTTATTGGTACCACCCATAACATAATCCATATATTTTTCCTGAAAATATCACAAACTATTCATCATATCCTAAACCAGGAAGAGAAATTGGTATCATAAAAACTGTAAACATTGGAGAACCCATGGAAAAGAAACGGGTTTCATTATAATTTCTTTATTTTATCATAACATAACTCATGGATAAATATATGGGTTTCATAAACAATTCAACATTTTATAACATAGGGAAAATAGGAAGGTTTAATAGTCATTTTATCATCTCATAAAAACATAAACCAAGGAAAAAGAAATATATTTCATTAGAATATAGTCATGGTATAACCCGTATAAGAGATATGGGTTTCATAAAAATATTCTTATCATAACAAATTTAGATAAATAATGATAATTGAATAATTAGTTTATATCCACGATAAATCATTACTCACATCAATGGATATAAGCTTAGATGGATAATTATTTTGGATGTTACCTAATATGAATTTTTTTGAGGAAGATAAATTTACATTGAAAATCACTTTATAAAATATTCAAACATTTTAAAATCCTTTTATTTGATAATAAACATGAAAACTTATAAATTATTCATTAAAAATCATTTAAACCCTTTCTTGATGAAAATATCCATCCATATTATTATTTTTAAATATATTTCTTTAAAAACACATCTATTTCGAAAACAAAATTGATAAATTATAAAGGAATCATAATTTAAAATAATGGTCAGGTTCGCGTGAAATTCCTTTCATTTGATACAAAAGAAATACATTAACAATTTTATTAAAATGCCAAAGGTAATTGTTTAAAAAACATGAATATTTCATTATTTATAGCGAAACATGGGTTAAAATTCCTTCAAAAAAAATTTAGAAAAATTTAAAAACATTTATAGAATAAAAGTTTTTGATATAAAAGGGATTTCAGTCAAATTGAATATTTTTATTCAAACATTATTTGTGATCACATGATTAGATAATGAGAAAAAATGATTGAAAACATGTAATATAATGGAATAAATAGAATCAAATTAAATTTATTTGTTTTTTTTTGTGATGGATCCAAGAATGATATCATTTGAAACATAATTATAAACAATCCCAATGAACAATATGATTGTATGATAAAATCTATATCCCTTTAATAAAATTAAAATGTACACCCCATGAAGGAATATAAATATAATAAAAATTGAATATAATATTTATAGATAAAATTTTTATATTACTTATCAAAGGGTCTATATATACACCATTTATTAGACGATAGATTCATAACATAATCATATGTCTGAAAGAAGGAAAATTGAGAAAATAACCCTCATTGAAGAAGTAAATTTTGAACTGTATACCCCAAGAAAGAGAGATAATAAAATGGATATTTTAATGAAAATAATTCTAAGTCAATGATTCATAAAATACATTCATGGTAATTATATAAACCACATAAAAAACATGTGCAGAATATGACATGTGACTCATAGAAAAATAAAATGAGACAAAATTCCCATTCCGCTGTCATATTATTTGAATCATAATCACTAATAAATAATAGCATCAAATAAATCAATAAATATAATGGATCTAATTATATTTAGGATAAAACATTTCAATGGAGTATTATATATGATATATACATGCAACTAATGGTGATCTTTCAAATGTCTCCCAGAAATAAAACAGAGACTAGGAATCACTTACAATAATTCAAGATTACATTCATATATGTTTGAACCACATATATAATACAAAATTTTTATTAAACATATAATAAAGTAAAATAATTATATTAATACAACAATATATTATTTACTTATGACATTAAATTTCAATTTTATTAATGATTCCATGATGGAATTGTTTTTTGGGAAGTAACCACTTTTCATTTTTTTAAATCAATTGACCTGTTATTTTTGGTCATCTTAATTTGATCTTGGTTTTATAATATCAATAATGTTAAAAAATTTATAAATATAATATATATTAATTATATTATTAATTATATTTATCAATAAAAATTATATATATAAAATTATATACACTGTTCATGGAGATGGTAGGCTATACATAAGCATGAACATTGTTTCCATTTTCCCAACAGAATGATTGAAATGAATGTAAATAACACATATTAAATCAATATTAATTTATATTTTCCATATATATATATATATAATATTTTTATTAAACCCATACTTACCACCTTCTATGTAATTTGTGAATAAATCACATCTGTTCACGTGGCGGTTGTCCTTCGTAAAAAAATGTGCGGCATTATCATATTCCCATAGAAGATAATGTTTGAGGGTGTTTTGGATATAATAAATAATAAATTATAAAATCATCATAAATATTACATATAAAAATTTAATACATCATTATAATGGGTCATGATAGGTGGAAATTCAAAATCAAATGACATCATTTTGTGAGCTCATAGTTCAACGTACACATGAATGATGATTTCGTAACCCATTTGATGGAAGCATAGATATTTTTAGGAACTAAATTTATCATAAAAAATCTAAATATATTTAATATATTTATGTTATTATATCAACTAATTATAATTTTAATTTATGTATTTGGACAAATAAATAAAATACAAATTCTAGAAAAATAGCATTACCTCATCCCTGTGTACCTCCTTAGGTATGAAAAAAATCCTTAAAAGGATTCATTTATGACCATATTAAGGATTATATAATGAGGGGATGAAATTTTGAAATATTTTTGGGAATTTATTTTCCAAACCAATTGGGTTTTATGGAGTGAATAAGATATTAGAGGGGTGGCCTTTTATAAGTGACGTGAGTGACATACTTGAATTATTTTGAAATGAAAAAGGTGTAACCACATTTTTCTCTTTTCAAAAGGATCCAAAATGATTTATTTTAGAGACATAGAAATTATAAAGTATAAATATGGACATAAAATATTTTTTTTATATTTTTTAGGTCATTTTAACCCTTATTATTTTATTTTAACCCCTGGTGAATTAATGTTTACCTTAAATGTTGTATTTTTTTACAATGTTCAGTATTAATTTTCATCAAAAAACTAAGATAACCTAATTATAAAATATAAATTATTCTTATTGAAATTATGGATTCCATTTTTCAAAATCCAACTCATATAAGTGGATTTTTTTTTAATTAATCACATAGATGCAATAAGAAATCGAGTTTTCAAAGGGAAATGTCCAAAAAAATATAATGTTTTTATATCCAATTTCAATATGAAAATGATTCAAATTTTATAAACTGAATTAATATATATATATAATTTATGTAATTATACTTTAAAATATTGTAAAATATAATTTTACTTTATAAATAATTTATACAAAAGTCTTTTTTCAATTGAAATTTAGTATTTTTCACTATTTATCAAAATATTAAACTTTTAAAAAAGTTACAAAAAATTACACAATATATAATTTTGTAAATAATATTGAAAAATTGAATTTTATTTTCTCAAATTAATTTTTTATATCTGTTAAAATTTTATTTTAATATTTCCGACAAAAGAAATTCTTTTTTAGAAAATAATATTTTGGATACATATAATGACTTTGTCAAAAAAATCAAGAACATTTATATCAATATATATTAATTATTTAAAAAATTAAAAATAATAATTAAAAATTATTTACTTCGATTCATATAATTATGATTTGGATCTTTTTTATAACCATCACATTTGAATAATATTTAAAATATATTGTGGTTTTGATAAAACTAATTGTTGTATAAAACACACACGAACCCAATGTTGCATGTAAAGAAAGATTAACTATGTATTCCATGTAACACAATATTTCAAAAAAATATAATTTATTTGAAAAAATAATACCTAAAAAATCAGGGTGGTATAATTGAACATGATAATTAGATATGTTGTTCATATTTATTTGGTCAAAGTAATATGTTGAATGTTGACATGAAATAAAAATAAAATTGTTCAAAGATCTAATTTTATCCTTACCATTAAGAAATCGTAAATTTTATTTTTAGTGATTATTTTTTGAATGGAATTTGTAGTATTTTTAGATAAATTATATAGTATTTTCATATGCAGCATCACAGTTGAAAACCCATGAGAAAAATAAATTAATTTATGGTATTAAACATGTTTCAGTAATATTTTTTGTTTAATGATTTCATTTCATATATATATATATAGTGAAATAATATATATTTATATAGATAAAAATGATTAAGCCATGTATTCACTTATATATAGTTGAACATGAGGTAGAGAATATGGTAGGAACTACAATGGAATTTTTATTATACAATTCACTGCTATTGGTATCATATATTTTATCCAATATAACAACACATCATTAAAAATGTTATTTTTTGGAACATGAAATTGTATTTAATGATTTAATGAAACTAAAATTATCAGTGATGTATTCAAAATAATATTTCATTTGGAACAAGTAATAGAACATTAATAATTAATGTAAATAATTAAATATGATTTGATGGAAGATCATGGTTTAAATAGAAAGATATAAATTATGAAGGAAGGAAGGTATCAAAAGTTTCGTATTTATAAATAATGTGTTTAACGAATTTGAAGAGGTTGGTTTAATAAGTTTTATAGAGTTCAAAAAGTAATAGTTTATTAATTCTCATGGATCATAATTTTCAAACATCCTAGAAGAAAAATGAAGGTGAAATAATTTCTAAATACTATTTATCGGAAGGAATAATGATAGTTATTTCTCATTATAACTTGAAATGTATTACGTTTTAACTAGTTAATGTCAAATAATAACTTCTGAAGGGGGTTACGTTTTCTATTTTCAATTCTATAATTAAAAATAGTTAATATATTTATATATTTCATGGTGATATTTAAAAAATAAATCTCGCGGTTATAATTTAATATATATTTTTATTGAATGTTTAACTAAACCTTCTCATTTTTTTACTTTTCGAGATAATATGAATTTGAAACAAATTTTTCCAATTTACTATAAGGAGATTGTTAGGTTACATGGAGTTCAAATTCTCATTATATTTGATAATGATCCAATTTTTACCTAAATTGTTTAGAGGGACTTCATATTTCATTGGGTACATTGTTATGTTTTATTTCATCTTTTAATCATTATTCTAATGGAAAAGAGGAATGAAAAATTAAAAATATTGAGTATATGATCCAAGATTTATAATTCGATTAGTATGGAGGTTAGGATCAATACTGTATATTAGTAGAATTTTCATATAATAACACTTTTCATTAATGTATATAGATGACCCCATTTGAGGCATTATATGAAATGTGGTATCAGTCTTCAATATGTTGGGTTGAAGTTAGTGAGAGAAAATTGTAATACAAAAAATTGGTAGAATATATAGTTAAATAGGTAATGAATATTCCGAACCATATGATTGAAGATATGAGTATAAGTAAAGGTTTTGAAAATAACCAGCAGAATGATCTTTTTTTTGTATGATATGATTTTTTCATAAAATATCTCTATTTAATGGAGTGGGATTTTATAAAAAGAATGTATAATTAATATAATGGTTTGTTGGTATGTATGAAATTAATTTGAATGTGTGATTGATTAATAACTACATAAAAATTATTAAAAGTTTATCACAAGTACAAGATGTGTAGCCTATTTCATTGTTAGGTATGTACTTAAAAAATGTACATCACATTTTGTTCTATGATGTGGTATATTTATAAAAGAATATTTCTTATTAGGAGATGCTAGTTCAAATTCCCAATCATATAGGGAAGGTTTTTTGAAATAATGTAACTCAACATGTTAAATTTTTTTGAAAAAATCATATGATTGTTGAAGAAAAATGGAAACCTAAGAGTTAAACAAGACGTAAACATCCCACTTGGTTATCAAATAATAAAATTAAGAGGGCATAATTTCATTATGGTGGGGGAATATTTAAACCAAATTGGTATTATTAATGATGAATTTGATTAATATATTATTGATAATAATTATATGGATTGATATTATTAGTTATTATTATATTCTTATAAATAATTTTATTATCTTATATAAAATGAATATGAATATTTATTAGAAAAAGAAATAGTTTTTATTTTAAATAAATATTTTTAACTATGTATGATATGGTTTTATTTGAATGCTCAATTTATGAATTTCAGAAATTTAATTTTATATAATAATCTTATTTTTTGATTTTATCATGTAAAATTTAACTTAGGATCAATTTTTTGGATTTCATTATAGAATGATGGGTTTTTGGTGAATAGTTAAATTTTTTTTTCGGAATTCAATATATTTTTTTATATCACCATGATCCAAATCTGTATTATTTTGTTTGGAAATTTTTTAATGTACTCTTAAGAGATGAAATATTTAATATATCATTAGAAAATTATTATATTCCTAAAAATTTAATTTTATTATAAAAGATATATTTAAAATCATTATCGATGATGATGTAGTTTATACATAACAAAGAAAAAGTAAAATGTGTCATACTAGAGATCAAATTTGAGAAGGAAAAATATTTTTACATGATATAAGTAATAAATATGATGAATAATTAATTATTTTTATGGATATTTATTAATTTTGTATTTATATGATGATAAGATTATCTAAATTATTATGTAGTGCTTGTGAGAGGTGAGAAAAGATAAAATAACATATTAAATAAGTTTTCATAGTATAGATGAGAGTAGAGATACATTATAGTGAAATATATATTACTATAATGATGTTTATGAAATTATATTCATGTTATTAATTTATATTTAGTACATAATATTTGAATAATTTTCTTTGTTGTTTTTTGAAATGACAACACAATGCTTCTGCAAGACTTAAAAAAAGTAAATTTTTTAAAAAATAATAAAAGTAATATGCTTTATAAGATTTTGGACATTAGATAAAAATTAGAAGGTTATGAAGGATAATTAGTGATTTATGTTCGTATATTCAAATTAAATTTTCATCTATATATTTTTTAAAATTTAAAATACAAAATAACAAAAAAAGGATTAAATCAGTATTTAAAGAAAATAGGGATATATAAAATGATTATAAAATTATAAACTGATACAATGAATCATGTGTGATGGTTAGGGGTCACTAATTCCATCCCTTCTCCCATTATGACCCATTTTATATTTTTTTATTAAAATTTTGACCCTTATTGATTTAGTTATTGTGAAAATTCTAGAAGATGATTCCTATATAGGTGGGGTCAATATTTTATTATGAAAACATATTTGAATTTCACTTTTATATACTTATTTTATATAATCAACTTGAAAATTATAGATCTTATGAAACCTTATACCATTTCAATAACACTAAAGTAGTTTCTAGTATGGGTGACTCCAAAATGACTGATGTGAAATATTATAATGAAGTAAATAAATTAAACATGTGAATAAATAAAATAAAAAGAATAATAAAAATTTAATTATCATGAAAAATAATCATAATTATTTTAATAAAATATTTAATTTTATTATTTGTAAATTTATAAGTTTTTAAAAGTATGTCGGTACTCGAGGTAAAAGAATTTTCTTCTGAACCCTATTTTAAATGTTTTATTGTTTTTCTCTAATACTCTTTTTTCACTAAATCCATGTCATTCAAATTATTACATGGATTTAGTTATTTTTACATCAATGATTGTTCTATTTAATTTTATATTATATTTGAATTAATTTATAAAGGTACAAAAATGAATCATTTTAACATTTCACAAATGTAACATTGTTTACATTATTTATAATGATGTGAAAAGAATGATTTTTACTGTTTACCTCATACCCCAATTTCCTAATGTCTTTTTCATTACTAATTATGAATCTACATTTATATCTTTTCTATGTTTTCTAAAGAAAATAAAATTCCTATTATTAAATATATTTTTCATTTTAAATAGTTATCAAAGAAAATGATATTTATTATTGTATTTATGATATAAATATAAGTTCACATGATCATGGATTCCAAAGGATATATTTATGAGTTTTATAATGAATGTAAAAGACCCTATCAATTTAATTCCTACTAATGATCTTAGAAATTGTATATGATGGCAATTGGATTCAATATTTCAATCCAATTCATTAGGTAATGATGATGGAGTTAACTCGATTTATGATACTCCAGTGAAGATATTGAAATTATCAACTATGGTTATTCGATTATGATATGTTGTTAGAATCAACAAACTAGGATATTCCATCTTTAGGGTGATTGTAAGAGTGATATGGAGTGATTTATTAAGTAACATTCAAGATTATGATTTTTATTTTTTATTTATTAAGGGGTTTTAATGAAAATATTTGTACAATGATATTGATTTGATGAATAAGTGATAATGTAAAAATAGAAATCTTCTTCTGGGGTATTCATATTTTTCAATGGACTATCCCTTACTGAGATTTATTTTCACATCTCTCATTTTCAATGGAGTTTATCTATATTTAAAAATATTTAGGAAATATATAAAGGTCAATATTTTTTATGAATACTCACCAATAAAGAAGTGTAAATGTCATAAATTAATAAATAATGTCAATTTATGAACATGTTTTTGTGAATAACATATGAACACTATGAATAGGTGTACTAATTTTTAATAAATTGGTTATCCAATTTTCTAAATCAAAAAAAAATTCATGGGAATATTGGGAAATGAAATATTTTCTATTAGTCAAGTAATTATTGTGTTTTTTATGAGATTTTATATTATCGTTTGTTTTAAATGGTAGAATGACTCACCATTTAAAGAAAAAATTTGATGGAAATTTCAGAAATACTCAATAAATAAGGAAAAAATATAATCTTAAACTTAAAAGTATGACATATATGGAAACTTTATTTCATTCTAAACCCTTAGACAAACCAATTGAGTCATCATATGATTTTATAAATTTTTAATAAATTGTTAAATAACTATTTACCTAAAATAATCTTTTAAAACATTTTCATTTTTATTTTCAGAATATTTATTTTAATTTTATTCCTATAAATATTTGATTAAAATTAAAATTTTAAATCATTAATTACTTATCCTGATGATTTATAAATTTTTTAAAATTCCATAATTAATCAAAATGTTATAACATTTAGTATTATTAATATTATTTGTTATCGAATTTTTTCCCTCTTGCTAAAGCTCCAGATCAACAATACATATAAACATAGGTTATGTTTTTTGTTGTTTAATATAAAAAATTACTAAAATAAATTTAAATTTTTTTCATCAATTTTATTTTCCAATCCCACTCATTAAACAATTTATTCATATTTATACTGCGGGAACATTTTTAATATAAATTTTTTGACATTATCATATCTTACAATATCTAATAAACTTTTTGATTTTATATTAGTATAAAAAATTATAATCCAAAAATAGTTTTGAAAATAATTTATTAGTCATAATTTCTTTTCCTTCATGTTGAGTGTAGTAATATATTTTATTAAATATTTTATCAAACATTCCTAATTTACCCTTTACATTTTTGCGCAAGCACTACATTGACGTTAATAATAATTTCATATTATTCATGGAATAAAATTAAATTTATATTAATTTGATTATATTTTTATGATATTTTTAGTATATTATCATGTACGTGTAGTTAAATAAGATATATATAATTTTATGATATATTTGTGTCTGGATGATATCGTAAAATTTACAATATTCTATAAAAACTATATATTTAACAATATATCTCAAGCCATTTTATTTGAAAAATATAATTCTTTTTAATATTTTTGAAATAGATGAAAATGAAGTAAATTTTATCTAATTAAATTTGAAATATTTAGATATTTAACTTTTAAATAAAAAATACCGTAAAAATAATGAAATTTTATTTAATAAAATGCAATTTCTTTTCCAAAAAAATAACATTGTTATTACATAACATAATAAAATTATTCCCTAGATTATCGTAATTATAAATATCAATGTGAATTTATATAATTGAGACAAATATCCATTTAAAAAATATGCATTAGTTAACTAATTATTTAAATATATCATATTATTATATAATTTTATGAAAATATATTAAACATTTAAATAATATTCCATTACAATCACATAATAATAATAAATTTATTATTTGACTCTAATTGAATATGTATTAAAATTTGATATATTATGTAAACATATATCCAATTTCAAAAAATATATATAAATCCTATGCGTGAATACTAATATACAAAATAAGTGAAATTCTATTGAAACACATTAGTTTTTACATTCTCCCCTGTTAAATATATTGCATCCTCACAATTTAATCTCATGTTTGATAAGTAATGGAATATAAATTTTTTAAATATAGAAAAAAACCATAATCTGTTTCAAAGTGGGAAAGAGGACTTCCAGAACTACAATTTTTATTTGAAGATCCAAAAATGGAACATATAATAGAAATAAATTAAATGATTATAAATGGAGATTGTATGATAAAACAATTACACATATATACAACTTGAAAGAAATACATTTTTACATTCTTTAAATGGTTTTTAAGGAAATGAAAAATGATAACGAAATAAAAACATTCCTATTAAATAGAGAGGATGAAAAATAAAAATCATTCCGAATATAATACATATTTTTCTTCCAAAATAATAAAATAAAACATCTATTAAAAAATTGAATGAAAATTAATGTGTAAAATAATTAACATAAAGGTGGGAAATTATTCTTAAAAATCAAAAAAAATTCATAAAAAGTTGTAGAAGACATACAAATGCAATTTACAAGAGAAAAAAAGAGAATATTATTTTTTAAGGAGAATTTTAGAATATATGAAAATTATTATATGTTATTTCAATAGAGTAACATGACAACTATATAAAACATATATCAGATAAGAAAAATTAATATGAAAACCCCAAAAAAATTCCGATTAAGTAATTTAATTTCCATGAAAATAAAAAATAATAATAATAAAATAAAATCCCAAGGAAGAGTAAAAAAATATTATAAGAACATAAAAAAATCACATGAATCAATGATTCGAGACTTAGTAAATAAAAAACATTAGGAATAATATTGTCTGTGGACTATAAATCAATTAGAGAGGAGAATATATAATCAATTCATCAAGAATGATTATGTGAGAGTAAAATTTTCATTTGAAGATATTTTATTTTTGACATATATGTGAGTATATGAAATAGATAAGTACTAATTTTGAAGAATTTAGATTTAAAAAAGAGATCAAAAATATAGTTTACATTAATTTTTAGGTTAAGTATACTAAATTTATGATAAATATTTTTTGAACGAGGATTATGATTTTATAAGATTGATGGTTTTAATTTTGTTTCTATGACATACCTTGATAGTTGGGATAATATTTTACAAATAATACATTATATATGTATTTACATTTTACATAATATTGGGGAATTCTTTTACCAATGAGAAATAATATAAGAGAAAAATAAATAAATTATTTTTTACCATTCTATATTCTCAATTTCATCCTGCAGCTTTGTGTCTAAATTAGCTTTCATTTATATTTAATCTATGATTCCAAATAATAAAATTAGTAGACTATTTTTTTCTTGCATGATGGATGAAAATTAGTCCTAAATGGAACATTAGATCCATTAAAGAATAATTCTTACAATTTTAAAAAGGATTTTTATAACATGTTATTCCTTTTACTTCAAACAAATTACAGAAAATGGTTAATATGAGAATGTTAATAACCACTACAATATGAATAAACCATCATATATAGAATGAATAATTTAATATCCAAAACAACAATATAAAATATTAATACCCATATTTAACATAATATTTCAAAAAATTTCTAAACAATTAAACTCATCATCACAAGACTTCCAAAATTATAATAAAAGATTTAAATAACATGATTTTTTATTCATACAAATACACTGATCCTTTACCCCCAAAAAATATAAATTCACTCAAAATATCAATTAAAAATACTTATATACCAAACACATATTCCTTCCAAAAATATAGTATTATTTTCTCACAATATGTTTAGTCAAAATGGCATAAAACAAACAAAATATATATGATTCAAAAAATTCACCCATTATTTTTCAATCAAATAATATCAACCACAATGACCAAAAATTAAAAACTAGCTTAAAATTAACCAATAAAACTTTATGATCTAGTAATTACTACGAAAAAGTTTCAAAAAATAACTTTAGCCACTATGTCATGAAATATATTTTCAATTCCCAAGGTTATCTATACCCCCAAAACATATTTCCAAAAATTTATATAACCCTTTATCCCAATTAATGTTATACACCTCACTAAAAAAATTTATTAATCTAAAAGGATATCAATACTATTTTTTATTTCCCAGAAAATATAATTACATTATTCTTATATAACCTTCATACTAAATCACATGTTAAATATTAGAGGAATAAAAACCTCAATCTTGTATTATTCGAAAAAATAATAAATATCTCATAAAATATCACTGATAACCTCAAAATGTCAACGAAAAAATCTCCTTAAAATATTTTATATATCATTTAATTATGATTACTCAAAAAACATATAAACCCATATTGGTTACTGTAAATCTCAATTATCTTTAACCTATAATATTATAACCACTAGTGCTATCAAAACCATACTATGTTGCCAACGTTAATGTTTGATACATGATCATCCCATAATTACAAGATTTATAATTACATTCTATAACATACATTCCATTGGACATTGTGGTTTAGTGTTTTACATAATTTGGAAAAAACATACATTAAAAACCAATAATGTTTATAAATATTGATTTTTTTCTTCTATAATAACTCTTTAAATGTTATATTAAATTCGTATAGGACCAACATCACATATTTAGATCTACACTTTGTAATCATTCCTAATCATCTTTAATCCCTGTGAAATGAATTTTAAAAAATTAGAATACAAATAAAACATATTAATGGATATAAAATATTGATGAAAACTATTTGGCCGTCAAAATTCTTGAAATCATTGGTAATTGTTTCCTTTGAAAACATTAATACCAACTCATATAAAACACATTCTGACATGAAATAAATTTGTTTTTTCAAAAAACATTCTTAAAGGAACATCATAATCAAGAATAGAAAATTAAACAACATTGAAATTTACAATAAAAAATAAATAAAAATTATGAAAAAAATAAATCTATAAAAAAACAAATTTTTTCCTTTAAAAATAATCCATTACCTTCAAAAATATTACAACATTTCATTACTCATGAGATAATATTATTTCTTCATGAAAAGAATATATTTCGATTAAAATTATTCATAATAATAGAACAAAAATGAAAAAATATTGTGAAATTATTTTCATATCACTCTTACAAAATACCCATAAGTACACTATTATATTTTAATAACTTAATTTTTTAATTACAACATCATTTTTCTAGATAATAATTCATTACTCAATGCATTACTGACGTATATCCCAGGCTCACCCATAATCTTATACAATTCAAAAGAACCATCACATGAAGAAAACTAATACGTGAAATCATTTCATCATAAATATCATTTAAACCCACATTGATATTTTGTATTTAAATACCCCATAAAAATGGAGAAATACCCAATACATTTTTAATATCACATTATTGAAAATGAAAAATTCCAAACATAATAAGAATAAAAATTAATTTGAAAAATATAATAACATGATGATGATAGTGGTGATTAATAAATATAAAAGTATGTAATATCATGAAAATTAATTCATGAGAAAAATATTAAAAATATATTTTTTCATACTTTTGTAAAGAATGTAAAAATGAACAATGAATAAACATTATGAGGATTCCTTATGATATCTTTGTAATTAATGAAAAAAGAAATAGAAATTTTCCATAATAAATCATATTAATACAAATAATAACATTAATAATACACTATTTGTAATATGTATATTGATGAAAAATATTTTTGATTAAAAATTCAAAATATATAATGGATGGTATATAAGAGAAGACATTTCCACAATTATTGACTCACCTCATACATCCTCTATTATTATAAAAAATTATATTTATTATTTACATGATCTAAAAAAATTTCCAAATTAAATTTATTTAATTTTTCCTTCTAAATAATGTAATATCATGTTTCATTAATTTACTATATAATATTATTCATGTTAGTTGACTTGAGATCGTTTGGTTCATAATCTCCAAAACATATTTTCTATGTTTATAATTGTAAGAGATACTTTAATAATGGTTACATACAATAAATAGTTGTAATTTTATTTTTAAAATTATATTCTAGAAGTATATGGGGTCAATAGGTTATGGAATTATTATAAAACTGATATTCCTCCTTGATAAGCCAGTATTTAATAGATGAAAATAATAATGATTGTTGACTTTTAATTCCAATGTTATGATGGAATATTCACCATTATAGAACAATAATAAGAATAATAATAATAATTTTTTTTATTCCCCTATAAAATACTTTCTTAGGAATATCCATGAAAGGAATAAGTTAAAAAAACCATTGTTCACATGAAAAGCATAAACCCCACATAGTGGGCCGTGTTTCCCAAAATAGTTTAAAAGTAAGTAAAACCAAATAAATGTTTTTAGTTATGAAAAATAATTATACAATTTTTAAGATAATATTTTAGTTTCTCTTTTAAATATGACTTTTATTATTGAAGGAAGTAGTAAAAGGGTTTAAATGAAATGATATGCTTTTGGAAAAACATATATTTTGATATAATAACCACTTATGAAAAGAAATTTGGGAGAGGTGTTAGAGGATATATCATCCTTGGTAGATAAAAAATTATTAAAATCCTATTAAAAAACAATATAAACCTTAGAAGTGGAGTTTTAAAATGGATATGTAGTAAAGAAGCATAACTAGAATGAATAAGAAGGATTTGAAACCCTTACCATGATCACCAAATCCACAATATTGGATTGAGACCAAATACATTGGAGAAAATAGTTTTGGAAAGGATAGACCCTTGAGATTGTGGGAAAGTATGTTTAGAGAGGACAATTCTTAAAATAAGGAGAGATAACTTTACAAGATAGGTGAATTCAAAAGGTTATAGTAAGTCTCATTTTATCTACAAAATATGATGACATATTAATAAATACACAGTCATTAATGGTAAAAAATGTAATCATAAAATCAATAGAGTCACATAAATGGAAAATATATTACATTATAGGCCCTTATAAATACCACTAGATTAATTGTAAGATTTTGTAATTTTATTGTAAATTATTAAAATAATTTTATATATTAAATACACTATATCATATATTACTGGTTTATTTTAAAATTTTTTAAAAAAATTAGCCAGAAAAACATAAATTAGAATTATAATATTTAAAAAACTATTATAATATCATATTTATACCAAAAAACATGAAAGACTATAATTCATCTAAAATATAGCACTTTTTTAAAAAAAAATTAAAACTCTTTACATTGCCTTTTCACCAAATTACACAAGAATAACATAGATTATGCATATGAAATTAGGATAATTATATAATTTTTAATTATTAAATATAAAGTACTATGATAAATATAATTTATTTTTATTAATATAATTTTTTAAATATTTTATAAAATTATTTATTACAATTTAGACTGAGATATAAATTTTTAAGGCAAGAATCTTGAATTTTCATACCCTATGAATGTGTTGGGTAAATATTTTAATATTTTAATTTCTATATGAATTTAAAATCCAAAAATATTCATCAAAATAAATTATAAGTAATAATATTTGTGTATTGATGCTAATATTAGCTATATACCTCATTAAAATCAATAATTTTAGAATTATTTGTCTAAAATACAACATTTTTTCTTAAAAAGGAACCTCTTCCAAAAATGAGAGTTCACTTGTAAGATACACTAATGGTAAAATAAAATTAATCATAATAATTAAATTTTTATTTTCTAAAATCATATTTCACAATTATAATCATTATGTTAATATTATTTAGTAAAATCCATTTTATTTTTATGCATGAAATATAAATTTATTTGGTAATCATTAATTTCCAGTGTAAAAACAAAAAATGGGATAAGTTAAATATCATTGAGTAAAATATATACAAGAGGAATAAAAAAATTTCTTCAAATTAGTATCTTATAGAAGATCAAAATTATCTTGTATCCCAATGAATTATTTCCATCATTGGTTTCATATTCCATGTGAAACATGTTTTATATTTATTTTAAAATGTAATATTTACAAGAATGAAATTCCCATCTTCAATAAAAAGATTCCATGGCCACAAAATTTCTTCACTCATTATGAATCATTATTTCTCTCAAAAACATTCACTATTATTTTCTCAACTCTCTACCATGTGAAGGAACGTAAAGTTGTAACCCAATGGATAACACCCCAAGGGACAAGTAAGGTTCTGAACCGAGGCCCCCTAATTCTTTCCTTATTTTAACCACATAAAACCTATAATATAAATGTAATAATGACAAATAAGTATTAATAATTATTTTAAATTTCATTATACTAATATAATATGAATTTTATAACTTCCTCTATAATTTTTCGAAAAATCAAGACCTCACCAAACTTACTACCATACTACTGCCTCTATGAAATATGTGCTTGATTGTTCATTACCACGTTATATTACAAGTTATAAAAGATTATTTTAAGGATTAATGTGACGCAGATAACATAATTGACGTCCAAAAATTATAATCTCTACCTTATCTCCTTTACTATCTATGTAAAATGAATATGTCGCTCGTGTCTTTGTGCGGACTAATACCTCTATAAAAGTGGCATATTTTATTTCAACTCTTGTCTTTTTTATTCTATCAAAATATCTTCAAATATGGTTAAAATCCTTAGAAAATCCCAATAATTTTATTATGATTCTATAATAATGATATTATTAAAAAACAATCACTTTCTTAACCATAGTCATCAATTAATTGTAGCATATACTTGTTGGGGTTGATTTAACCAGGAACATGAGCAATGCATTTTTTTTTTATCATTTGTGACAATAGAAAAATAAATTATATTTTTTTAAGAAATAAATGATAAAATAATGAATACTTTATATTTTTAGAAATATTATATTTATAACATACACAAATGCACGCTCCCAAAACTAGTTTTAAAAACATAATCATTACATTTATAGATTTGATATCGATAAACATAGGCTACTTTTAAGCCTTAAAAACATACAACATCAAACTAAAATATTGGATAACTTGCATAAGCAAATAAATATATGTTTTTTATTTTTATATAATTAGGTAAAACAATTTCAATGTCTATATTTCTATACAGTATTATCTTTTCCCATGAATCATGTTCTATATAAATTCATGCTCTCATTACTCAAGGTAATATCCTTATCTAGAACATTGATTGCAACACTATGACATTATTTGAAATATATATTTTTCCAAAATAAATTAATCTATATTTATATTTCATTAAAAGAAACCCCAATTTTCATTTTTTGTAACACACAAAATATATTTTATCTTATGCTATACACAACACCAATTTTGATGGAAATGTGACCTTTTAAAAAATTATTATTATTTAATATAGTAGTTATCACCTAGCCATTGGAAGGGAGGCTATACATTGGATTAACTAAAATATTTATAAATATGGTTTACTAATATTTATTATATTATTTATTTTGTGACGATTTATTTTAAAATCAAAATAAAAACCAATTGAAAATAGAAAAATATTTTTTTTGAAAAAGTAATTTTATTCACATATATGTGTTTTACCATAATAAATTATAAAATTTATTTTTTGCATTTTTTAAATAAATGTATATGCTCTATGTTGAATAAAATATTTAACATTCATTCTATATGTTTTATAGGCGTTATATAAAAATAAATACAACTTTAGTCTTAAAAACAATAAATTTCTAAAAAATATTTTGTCACATTTTCAATCATATTTATAAATTATTATTACACTTTTAGTATCATTAATTGAAATATTTACCTTAAATTTTTAAATAATATAATCAAAATAATCCTGGAGTGATTTTTTTGAGATTATTTTAAAAAGATAAATTTTTTAGTGAATAGTCATATATAATAGTTTTTAATTAAAAAATAATTTAATTATAACTATTTACAAGATAAATTTTATTTTAATATGGTTTTAGAAGAAAAATTACATTTATTATATATATTAATTTTATTCAGTTCATTAGTTTCAATTTCATATTTATTTTTCATTTAAAAAATTTCTAAAACTTTTGAAAATTTTCACTTTGGAAAATAGGTTTTTTGTTACTTCTACATGATTAAATTTAAAATAAAATTTTCCACTTCTATGAAAGGATGTTTGAAAATGGAATAAATATATTGAATAATCATAATATATGTTATATAATGAGGTATGTATTTTTTACCATTATTAATAGTAAAATTAGTATAATGTAATTAGCATGATTATGGTGAAAATGGGATTATCCGAGGGATAAACTAAATAGTCATGCAATAAAAATAACCTAAAACATTTTCCAGATCCAATTTATAAACATTTTTTGTGCTTATATATTTTTTTAAATATTGTCCCATTTGTTCCTTTTCCTTGTAAAAATATGGGTACACCTATTTTTCTTAAAAATAAATTTGTTTGACTCACCTAATTTACAAAAGGCCACCCCTCACCTCTCCTTTTAACACTTCCAAACCAATTTGATTAAAAAAATACATTACAAATGTCTTTATTAATTCCCTACCCACATTAGAGTGAAATTTTTGAGATCATATATACACTCTATGAAGGCTTTAGCATCAACCTATAGAGGTTCTCTGAAGAATAGGTAATGATTTTTACTATGATTTATTTTTTACATATTCTTCTAAGTCTATAAAATTTTATTTAACTGTTATAATATAATAACTCCAACATATAACATATACTAAGATGTTATTATGTTAATTTAAAAACCATAATTCATCTCCTCTTCTATAAAATCAGAAAGTAAACTATCGATCTTGTGTATGGAGGACAACAACATCATGAACCGATGTTATTCATTTTCAATGAATGCTTCTAAAGGATAGATATAAGTATGGATTTATTATTTATTATTTATATATATGAAATTAATATTCATCTTTAATTATAATACCATAAATACATTCTTACCTCATAACCCGTTAAGAATCAATAGTGTCACTTTTTTGTACGACAAACAACCTCCTTACAAACCGATGAAATGTTTTTTTCATTTATTTTTAACATTGATTGTAGTTAGGATATAATAAATGATAATTTATTGTATTTGTAACATAATTATACTTATTTAATTATTTTGTCACATGTACCTTCATAATTTCTATTATGTGGTGGATAAGATAACTTCACTCATGTGTAAAAATATATATGACATAAAAATTATTACTGAATGGAAATATATTATTTTCTTTTATTTAATTTCATTCGTTGGGATAATTGAAACATCATTCATGTGTACATACGACACACAATCTCCATGAATGTTGTATTTAATTTTATATCTATAAATTTATAATATTTCTATAAATTAATATATAATGAATATATATGATATTTGAATCATGGTCAAAAATAATTATATGGTATCAGAATAATAAATGTATGGGGAATTAAATTAAAAATAAAAGAATACTCTAGAAACAAAGAATTTTTTACACAAAACATGATATTAACAATGAATTATTAATAAAAAAAGTAAAAATGGTTAAAATAAAAAATATATATGATATGATAAATATAAATATGTGGTAATTAAATATATTAATAATGAACATAAATTTATTATACACAAGGTTCGAATACATATGAAGGAATTCAGGACTTACGATAAGGGACTTTGGTTTCAATTTTATTTTTTTGAGACTAATTCTATATCCACCATATATTGATTTTTTTGTATTATATATAATGTACTTTAGATTATGTAACTATTTTTATCCTGAAAAAACAAAGATTTAAGTTTCAATTTATATATATTTATCTCGTGGTTTTTAGGTATTGAATGCTATGAAATAATTAAGGGTTTTTCGTCTCAATTTTACTTCTATGAGACATATGTTGTTTTATGAAACTATATTAATTTATAAGGATTATATAATTCAATTTTGACATTTAATATCACGAAATTATTTATTATCATGATATTTTTTGTTTCATTAAATTTTGTACATTCAGGTGGCATACAATACAAATTTACCACTGTGGTAATGGTTTTATGATACAATCTCATTGTTTAAAAGTATTGTTTTTGTTTCTTCTTTTAATGGTGATATATTATGATTCATATCTAATGAAGAAATTTAATTTTATTATCCACTAGTTATGTCATGATAATACATATTTTACACTAATTTTCCCCTCTTTATGTACTCGTGATTTCAAAATAATGTTTTAAAAAATATAATTTATTTATATATTCATTCGAAACACTTTTTTTCATCGCTAGTTATGTTTTCTAACAATGTTTTGAATAATATTTTAACATTATGTAAAGGTTTTATTAAATAAATTATTAAATATTATTTTATTATAATATAGTGTATAAAAAAGAATCATTCTTTCATTTTTTGAAAAATAACTATTTGGTTTTTGCTAATAATGTGATTGGAATATTTGTTTTAAAACGTAAGATATGAAAACATTTTCCCCTAATCATAAAAACCGAATGTTTTAATGCATCCTTTGAAATTTCCAATGTTTATTATCAAATAAAAGGATTTCCAAAATATTTCATAATTTTTTTATTAATTTTTAAAAAGAAATGATACATTAATTGAAAAGTAATTTAAATGGGTTTTAAGGCTTCACATATTGGTTTAAAAGGTTATTTTTCTAGGTAAAATGATTTAGAAAATATGTTTTGTTTTTAAAAGTGTATTTTCCATGTAGAGATGACATTTTCCTCAAGATCTTTTCAATGTGATCTTTCAAAATTTATTTCCATCTAATATAAAATCGTTCAATGATACATATACAATATTAGGGATGAAATTTAATGATACCATACTTATTATTTCTCTATATGGTTAATATTTATGTTGATAATATGTTTTTAAAACCAATTAAATTTAATGGTTGATTATATGGTGATCTGATGAAATATATATGAACCCATTTTCATTTTCCCCTAGTTATTATTTGATGAAATGATGAATTTTTTATGATATTGTGGAAAACATAAGTGATTTTTTTAGTATTATATATTCTGGAAATGTGTCTCCTTCTAATAAATTTGTTAAATATATATATCTCAAGAGATAAAAATGAGAATCATGTCGATGGTTTTGATTCACTATAGGAAATATGCAAGTCCTCATCCATAATAAGAAATAAATGATAATTTTTTATCCACTACGATGATGGTCTTATTAGTTGACCTTGACATATGAAATGGTATTCAATATATGTGATGGTGACACAATTTTATGAAATGAGATTTTGTATCTTGAATGATTTATGATGACTTCTCACTATTATGCTACATGTGTTTTTAATGATAATTTTTATGCCTTGAATCATGTTTATGATCAATGAGAGGTTTGGAATGAACTTTATAGGTTATTTTCATGATCAGATTCCTGTATTATTATCATATATTTTCTTATGATCATTGATTGATATCTCATATGTTTACCCTAACTGAGCATATGAGTTCACCCTTTCTTACATTTCCTTCCCTAAGTCATGGTAAAAGGATTTGGTAGGGTATTCATAAAATGAGTAAATTTTTAGAAGATATGTTTGGTATATATTAGTATTCATTCATAAAATATAAAGATTGTGATTTTTGTATACAAAGACACTAAATTATTATGTACCATAGACAAGAGTTTATGAAATTTATTGAATATCCTTTTAAAAATATATGATATTTATTTATGAAAATATAGGTGTGTTATAGTTGGTATTAAGAGATGGTTTAGTAAATATTTTGATATTAGTATGATAAAAACATTAGTGAAACCCCTTGGTATAATTCATTATATAGGATCACATCCTAATTTTTTGGTATGAAATTGATTGTGTAGTTTTAGTAGAAATACATCCTTTTATGGTTACTAAAAGTGGAAATGGTTCTATCACAGAGGTACCTAGGGGTAATATATTAGAAAAGGACTTGTGAGGAATTCCTCAAGTGTTACCTAGTATATTAAAATTGGTCTTCTTGCATACTATGATTGACACTCAAGGGGGATATGGTTTTCTTAATCTAAATTTTCATTACAATCCATTATGATGTATTTGAATTGATAGGGATCATGATTGACCTTGTTAAAACCTTAGGGAGAAAGATTTAATGTATGGTTTCATGATTTGGATATCCAATAACATATTTTTTTCATGATCATATGGTTTTTAGTATGAGTAGTGTTGATTACACAATGCTTTCTGTTTTATTCAGTGGATAAAACCCAAAGGAACCATATAAAAGTTGAGTCCAATGGAAAATGAAATGATTTTCCTCCTGACTAACCAAACATAATTACAGATGGAATGAAAAATATCATTTATATTCTTAACATAATTTATAAAACTATGAATCACGACAAACTTCAAAATGAGAAAATAAAGAGATAACATTATGATAACTACTTCTAGATGAACCCTCCTTAAAATTTTAATGGTCTACTGATCCAATAGATACTGAGTTGTGTATTAATACTAATGAAAAAATATTTTCCAATATTTGGAATTAATATCATAAAAATGTCATTTTTGATTTATATAATTTTAATTTATAAGAGAATAAATGGTGGTACCATATAGAGAATATGAGTCATATGATAAAATCTAGTTTATGGAATGGGATGAGTTTATGATTAATTTTTTCCAATAATTAATTTCCTCATATTACGTTTATGAAAATGTATAAGGAATTACTTGAGCTAAAAGAAAAGTTTGATAAATATATTGGTTACTATTTGGTTATATTTCAAAATACATATGAGGTATTATTATGGTATTATTATATAACTTGAATCTATTGATGATTAATTTTTGAGTGGTTTAAAACTATGTCTTTGAAGGGAGACATCTATAATGTAATTTGATATATAAGAAGAAATATTTCATTTTTCTATCAATGTGGAAATGTATATTGGAGTAACCCATCAATAATATAGAGTAGACATGAAAAAAAATGATGGTTACATGGTAAACTCTAAAACCGATAGAGAAAAAACTTTGAGCTTTCATTTAGGCTTGATGTTTGAAAGGAAACACAGAGGAAATTTTATTAAAGAGACTTGTAATTATTTTATTTGTACAAAGAAATTTCATTAAGTGGTTGAATTCAATATTGATATTAAAAAGTTAACCATCTAATCAGATTGTGAGAAACCATCAAAAAATGAACCACCAAAACTAAAGTTGTTCAAGTGCAAGGAGTTTGTCCATTATCTGAATGAAATAACCAATACAAGGTTTAATGTGGGTGATAATCCATAAAATACATTAAATACAAAGAAAAAGGGAAATATTTTGAAATCATAATGGATAAAGTGAATCATGATAATTATAAAACACTTATCCTCCAACCATTAGTTTGTAATTTCGCATCGGATTTTATATCAATGATCCAAATGAAAATCTTATTGTTCATACATTAGTGAAATTTTATATGTTTTTGAGAAGTTATTAACTATGTATACAAGGATTATAGGTTAATGAAATAATGTTTTTATATTTTTATTGGATGATGTATAAACTCAAGATTTCAATGAAAATGTTTTTAATAATATAAGAGGTTATTTAAAGAATAAAGGGTGAATTCTATTTTAGAAACATAAATGTATCAAATTATTATTAACTTAATTGTGACGGATACCCTTATGGGTTTATGAATTTATGTTCTATAATTTGTTAAAATTCATAGACACCCATTTTTAGGTTTTTGGGATAACGTTTTATCATGATTTAGGTCATTTTAGTAGGCCTTTAAGGAAATACAACCATTTAATTTTGTTTATGTTTTAGTGAAAATATTATTTGAGGAGTAATGGCTCTAAATTTTATATAAATAATAATACTTGTATTATTATCCTCAGGTTTATATTAACCATGATATAGAAATAATTTTAGGTTGTTGTAGTTTAGGGATGCTACTGGAATGATATTAATATAGTTATGGGAAAACATTAACTATTTTCTAGGTGAACACCCATCACATTTTCTAAGTCCACAGGTATTGAACCGAAAAATAAAAGGTGAAAAGGGTATAATACATAACGGTTTCCTAAGTGAAAGTGTATTTCAAGTAGGATAACTTGAAGATAGCTATAATGAGTATATATCTTGTTACATGGTATGTTAGCAATTAAATTTTGATAGTGAAAACATGATTCAACCATTATACATACAAGAATTGAAATGGTAATAAAACCCTATGGATTCTGTTGTTGGACACACCAAAAAAACGAATTTGTTAAATGAAATATGGGTTGTCGTAGATATCCTTACAAATCCAATACACTTCATTACTATAATAGAGGACTTCTATTTGGATAAAATTTCTAAAATATACATTATAAAAGAAGTATGGTAATATATATTACCACATTAAATTGTATTTAATTAGGGTATTAGATATACATTGAATTTATATAATAGTATTCATCAACATATTTATAAAAAGTTGTGTTTTAGTATTACATGTCATCCTCATTCAGATGACTGTTATGTGATATAATTCAAACCCTGGTGGTTATTATTAGTTCTTATTGTATTGGTTTCAAAGGTAGTTGAGATATATTGCTTCCTCTAGTTGTGTGTTTATTAAATAATAGCATCATCTTGAGTATTTAGATTTCTTCATTTGAATATATTTTTTTTAAAAAAAATTAACTTATATATACTGGAATAATGTTTAAAAAAAATTTATTGGGACCCGAGATAGTTAATGTAATGAAATATAAGGTCAGAGACATTAAATAATATGTTATTATATAACAATGTTTATACAAATGTTAGGGTGATAATCATAGATGTGATCTAGAATTTTACTTTTTTGAGAATTAGTTTCATTGAATTCTTCATGAAAGAAATATGGGAGAACTAAGCCCAAGGAATATTCTTCCCATTAAAATTATTGATCTTATTGGGACCATAGGATATCACATGGAACATAAATTAAAATTCTTTGAATTTCATGATGTTTACCATTAATCTCTCTTATATAATTGTATACATAATTCATCATATGAATTAAACTCATAGGTGAAAGAACTACAACAAGATCACTTTAATGAGGAACATCCATTGAATATTATGAAAAATATAAAAAGAAATTAAGAAAAAATACAACTCACCCAGTAAATGTTTCATGATAACACTACCATATTGAAGAATCTAATTGGGAACATTTTGATTTAATGAGGAATATGTATCATCAATTTTTGGTACCAAAGTGACTAATTTATAGGGAAAAATTCATTTTAAGGGGGTAGACTGTGACAACCAAATATTTTTTGAAATATTATTATCCAAATAAATTTAATATTTTTGATTTTCTGTATTACACACAACACCAGGTTTAGATTTTGTTACATAGACATGGATTTTATCTTATGTAATATGGAAAACCATGTTGAAATGAAATGTGACAAACTGTTAAAATATTATTATTTAATATGATAGTTATCACCTTTTCATATGAATAGTGGGTATGACTTATACTAACTATGTTATGAAAATATATTTATTTCAAATTTATATGATATTAATTCTTTGGCGACCAATTTTATCAAGACCCACCCCCCGGGGCCTGTGTCGTGACTACCCCAAGCCCGCCTTCCATAGGTCAGGTGCTGGTGACTGGCACTAAAGGTGTAATTCCCTAAAATCAGAAGGCATTTTCTTTATAACCTGCAACCAAACACAACTGATCACACAACTGGATATAAAATTCCAGGAAAAACTGTATAACAAAGAGAGTGCTAAAATGAAAAATGGGTTGGAAATACAAGCCCAACTGTAAAGTACAAGAAACTGAAAAGTACAAGTACTACTGAAGAAAAGTAAAACTACCACTGGGTCATCCTCCGTGGTTCCTAATAGAAGGGTTAGTAAAGATCACCTCCTCAGCACTCTGTGTCCATCCGTCTCCTCCGTGTACCATCTCATCATAAGGTACACCTCCGGGTACCGTCCAGTCCGGCTACTCTCAGCCTTAGTCAGAGTTGGCCATCATCTAAAACCAACCCAACAAGGTGTGGCCATATCTCGTGCAGGGGTGAGTATAACGATACTAAGTAAGGACCCCAATACCCTAAAGGTCTCACAAAAATTCTCCAAGGATAACCACAAATAATTAAATAAACATATAACCATACATAGGAATATTCCCATACATATACCTAAGTTATCAAGTGATCTATCTCAATCATGAGGAAAACATAGAAAAATTGACTTAGCTCAACCCAGATTTTATTTTTGGTGTAGTATCAAGTAACATACCTTGTCACATTATCGAAACCTCAGTTGCTGGTGAACTCTTGCTCAATCAAGTACAATGAGACTATCACGACACCAAGAGAACTTACCACAAACCGTGTATAGATAAGGTACTAGTCCTATCGAGTATTGTGGGTCTGCCGCATCACACAGAGGCGGTCCCCACCACGGGTCTTCCACGCCACCAAGTGCGCTCCACCATTATAGCCTGTTGACGTACTCCTCTTGTTGAGTGGTGTGGGTCTGTCACGTCATCAAGTGCGCTCCTCCACCATGGGTCTGCTGTGACACCAAGGCGCTCCCCACTTGGCTAGTAGAGTAACTCTGAGTCTAATGTCCAACAGTCATTAGGTCTCATCCAGCTACTAGGTCCCCGCACTATTCTCGCTCTCCTCTAGGAGGATCCGCTCCATGAGCTACTTGTCAATACTCCATCTTCAAAAAAGTCCCATGAAGAAGTATCTCAAAGGTCCTCCATGTCATAGGGGTGTAAACGCAACAAATGGAACGTCAGTCGGACGCCCAGATTGAGAGTTATTTGCCTTTTAGTCTCAGGGGCCCTGTTGGATTCATGCACGATCCATCCTGACCATATCTCAACTATACCCCAAACTCTAGTAGGGTATAATCAAAGGGGCCGTCATGATACAAGATTACCAGTGACACTGACCATTCATCAAACAGATATACGGTGCCAAAGAAATCACCAAAAGAAAGTAAAGGGTCGTATTGGGGTCCAGTTCGGTCCGACCGCGTCGGACCGACTCCGTCTGACCCGTTGGGTTAGGCCTAGCCCGTTGGGCCTAGCCCATCTGGACGCGAGGGGGCACGAAGTGCTGAGAGGGAGCGGACCAGCAGTGATGGCACAGACCGAACGCGAGTACGCAAACCGGCCGCGGGTTGGCGCGTGGGCAGTTCGGCCTGGAGGGCGCCACATGGGCGGCTCCTCCTAGAGCGCACCACATGGGTGGCTCAGCCCGTGGCACGGTGCTGGTTCATCAGGAACGCCATGAGGGCATGAGGCGGTTTGACTGGGGTGCCGCGAGGGCATGGGACGGTTCGGCTGGGGCGCCATGAGAGTGTGTGTCGGTTAGGCCGGGGAGTCGCAAGGGGCCAGTTCGACCTAGGGCTCGGATGGCAGGTGGGATGGAGCATCCATGGCGGTATAGAAGGCCAGCAGGCATGAGCGGCTAGGGAAGCATAGAAGGCCAGTGACCTCACGCGACCGAGGTGGCTTGGGAGGCCAGTGGGCGGGCGCGACCTGGGTGGGTCGGGAGGCCGGTGGGCAGCGCCAGCCGGCGGGCGGTGCTATTCAGCCAGGGGTGGCAGAGCCGATTCGTCTGGGGTGCAGGAGCGACGAGGGGGCGGTGCGGGTCATGGAGGCCATGGGTGGCACGAACGTTTCCTTCATTTCCTTCGATGTCATTTTGGACATCCTACAGTTCTAAGAACACCACAAAGAAGGACAGTGGGGGGTCAGGCCATGTTTGTTTGTCCTGCACCCGCCGCGTTTAGAGTGGTAGAAAGTGCTTAATAAATAACATAAACAAATAATGACCATGGATGATATTTTAAAAAATCAATTCCAGTAATCCTTCAAAAATTTCTATTCCCAACCCCACAAAAAATAAGTGGGGGGAACATGGGAAGTGTTAATAAAATAATGAATAAACCCCTACAAATTCCCACAAAAATTTATTCCTAACCCACTAGTTGTTCCACATTCTTTTTTTAGAAGGAAATAATCCATGGAATAAAATCATACTTAATTAAAAACCCAACCTTATTTGATATTAATTAATTATCTCTTGAGAAGGCGTACATCAATTCTTTGTATACGAAAACGTCCTACGTCAAAGGACATTCCGAGGAAGAAGGTTGAAGTCATCGACGTTTGTCGTGGAGGAAGTGTTCTTTGTTGGAGAAGCTTTCTCCCTTCATCTCATCCTCTCCCCAATTCAACCAAAGTGAATTCATAGCCAAAATAATAGATTTGAATATCTATTAAGTCGTTGTCATAATATTCAAAAAGGATTAAATAATTAATTTATGTGTTGGCTCAATTAATTAATGGGGATGATTTGGCACAATAAATCAGGTGTGCTGGCACAATTAAATATTATGGAGGTGTTGAAGGGAAACGCCACACATTTATGAGTAGGGGGTTGAGAGCTTTTCTCTCCTCCCATTAATAGGTGCTCGGGTAGTCCCTAGCACAATAAATCAAGAAGATGAGGTTTAGTTCTTGGGGTCCCCACCCCTGTACATCCACATGGTGGGTGGTTACAACAATATAAAATAAAAAAATGAGTTTATTTTATTTTATTATTTCCACGAAACACCCAAAAACTATATTTCACTCTCGACCCACCATCGTTGAGGTGATGGTCTCCTTTAGTGAATACTGGTGCTGAGAGTTCAATGGTGCCCTCAGGTTTCAATTCTGAAAAACAGTTCAAAAGTCAGAAAAACCCGCTTGCACGTTCACTGAATATACCCTAAATAGATTTCATAAATTAATTCCGAGCACTCTAGGCCTCATAATCACACGCAGTAAATTTGTGTGGACTCGTAAAATTAAAATATATTAAAAAAATATTAAATGTAAATTATAGGTCTTTACATCTTCCCTGCCTCAGGGCTTTATGTCCCCATAAGCTACAACTTGAACTAAGGGGACAATTTTGGGGTACGAAACATGAATCTGAGCTGCCTGCTCCCATGTATAAAATTCCACTACCTCAACCCACTTACACACACCTCTAAATCCCTTTGTATCATGAAAATTCTTCGCAAAAAATCTCCTAACATATCTTATTTCCTCATATAATCCATACATTGTGCATAAGGAAATTCATGAAAACCTTTTTACTCAAATCCAAATAACTTTACCGATTTTGAGGTAATGTCATCTCTCAAGCTCCTTTCATTTATTTTTCTTCTCCAATCCCAATGATCATCTAATTTTTTGATTACATTATAACACAAGTAAACTAAATATACTAGTTTTTTGTTATGATAAGGATTAAAAATAAACTTACACACCACTCCATCTAATAGATTCAAACTTATTATTTCTATGTATAGTGAAGTACTACCCCACAAAATGATGATTGTAAAATTTTCCCCCACTGCTTCTCATGGTTAACAATATGATGAAATTGTATATTTATATATATATATTAAATTCATATTTTCTCTATTATTATGTAATTTTTATATAAAACATTCCTTTATACATTCCATGATGTGGAAATGCGATAATTTCATTTGAGGAAGTGTGGACTACCAACCCCTCAATGTGATATGACTCATTCATACTATACGTGGAACATATAAAGGATGGTTTTATTAAACTAATGATACATACACAAAATAAATATAATAATGGTATTAAAATATAAAATTATATAATTTTCTTATACTTTTTTTAATATGATAAAGTAATGAAATTAGCGTTCATGCATACATACAGCCTACCATCTACACGAATGGCACATTTCATTTCATATCTCAAAATATTTTGTACTACTATAAAAAAATATATAAAATAAATATATGATAATTAATTCATTAATAAAATTCTATAGATGATGTACTTTTGACTACATGAGCATTTTATTCCAAAACAAGTTCATTTTCTACTCAAGTACCGAATATTAATAAAACGACCAATATGAACTTAAATAGTTATGTACAATTTTTAACATGGTAATAATATATAAAATGTCCTAATAAACATGAAAAATGTTCTCATGAAAGTAAAAATTAACCTATGATTACTTTTCAAAAAAATAATGATTGTACGTGATGAGTCATACTCAAGGTAAGGGATTTTGTCTCAACCTCCTTTGGTTGAGGCATATATTAATGTATAGATGACCTTTTTTATATGGTGTGTAATAAACAGATTTTAATTTTATTTCCATTCATAGGAAATCTTTTTTATATGAAGCATTTAACTCAACAACAAAAGGAATTCTTTTGTAATATGTAGAGACAACGACTCTTCTACCACCCTAATTGTTATATAATATTTGGCTTCCTCTATAATATTTAAGGGTTTTTAAGGAAAATAAATCCTTTATTTCCTTTTTGGGTGCTTTGGAATTGAAAATGGCTTTTGAAATGAATTTAATATTTAAATATCTTGAATTTATTTCATATGATTTCAAATGAATTATTATTAGTGAAATGTTGATATTTTCAATATTTTATTCCTTTTGATTATATAACGGTACTTGGAAATTTGAATGGTGGTTTCATTATTAAGCAAACATGTGTTTTTATGTGTTAAACCAAATTATGGGTAGTTCCATGATAAACCATGGATGGCTGGTTACTTTTTAACATCCAACGATTTGAGTATGGAAGTCGGTTGTATTGCATTTCTATTTAGTGATATGTGTGGAACTCAACCATATGGTTATTCCATTTAAGTATGTTTCTGTCCCAATTTACATATATATGTTATATATTACTTTTTATGGGATTTATGGTAATATTTTGGTAATAAATATGGTAATAAATGAGATTATAATTAGTTAAGAATATTTATTACTTCATAAAGGTGATAAATATTACTTTATGATTGAGTATTCATAGTTTTTCTATTATCCCAAAACTAACAGTTTTCCTTCTTTGTATATTCCTTACTAAGATTTTTATCCTCCTCCTATGTTTTGAAATGTTTTCCATGGTACATGAATAAAAATAGAGTATGTGATCAAATTAGGTTAAGGTTATGGGGATTAAAACATGAAACGAAATATGTTTCTTTCTAATGAGTTTTTTTTATGAAAAAAAGGATACTGAGTGCATGTGTCTACGTGTAATGTTAAAGTTATTATGAATAATTCATGACCTAACTCACTAAATATCTAAACATTAAAATATTATTGATGTGATTTAAAGTCTAATTATTGACTTATCTTAAGATTAAGTAATGTTTATGTCTATATCTTATAATAAATTAATCCATATATCAAATAATTGTTGTGGGGTTTGGAGAATCTGTTGATTTTTTAAATGTCAATATAGATTATTTATTTTTTTTCTTTTGTATATAAGTAATAATTTTCCATAGTAAAATAAGTAAATGGATTCATTTTGAAAACCTTTTAAAGAAGTAAAACGTGACATAAAATTCTTCTATAAATCATTTATTTCAAAATAAATACTTATATAAATTAATTTTAATTATATCGATATGGAATAAAAGTATTTATAAAAATAGATCTCCAAAACCATTCAAAAAATGTTTTATGGTAATGTGTCCCATACCTCAAGTTTGATTCATCACATACATTCTTTATATTCCTAAATAATAAAATTATGCTAATTTTTTACTTGATTTAGAAACTTTTTTCAAATATTTTATTCATTTTATTTTATTTATTACCATATTATATACCATTACCTAATCAATTATGTTCACATCAGATGGATTAATGATATTCTTCTCAGATGTCCTAAAGGACTTTGGTAATTTGATTATGGTAAAATTTTCTTTATTTTATAATCAATATAATAATAATAATGTAATAATTGAAATTTCATTAAATAAATTATATTTTAAAAACAAACCATGGATAATGCTTATGAAAAATTAATTACATTGCAATATTGGACACATAAGGCTATATGTACGCTTGAAAAATGTGTCCATTTTTTTCAACCAACATAATAAAAATAAGATAATTACTATTTTATCTATACAAAATTATTATTATAATATAAATATCAAATTATTTATTTAAATACACATATATATACCATCCATGTGATGCAGTAAAGAAAAATGAATCACTTCACATCGTGGAGCTTGTAATCCACAGGTAAGAATGAATGAAAATATAAATTTTCAATGGATTGAAAGTAAAATAAATAAATTATAGATTAAATTTACATAAAGTAGAATATTCAATAAATATCATATTATACATTAAATACATCATTATATACATCCATAAGCGGTATTTATTGGAAAATAATTACCTCAGTTCGTGATGTAGTAGTCCATTATAATCACAAAAGATGGGGTAATTTCTCAATTTATTGAAGGAGGAGATAAATATAGGTTATTCGATTAATATAATTTTTTATCACATAAATTATCTCAAGTTTCAGTAATTTTAATATTTTTTAATATCATTCATTAGATTTTTCCATTATTTGAATAATTAGCATGTTAGCATTATGTAAGCATCTAAGGAAATTTTTTAATTTCCAAAAAATTTAAATATTAATTAACATGATTAATATAAATCCATTATCTATAAAAATACTATTTATATTTGAAAATATCTCTTGTTTGACACCATTTTACAAATATTACACATATTTAAAACAAGAGTGTGACATGTTTAACTTTTCTTTGAATAATATATTATAATTGTAATAATCTCATACATGTGGTCATAAATTAGTCGTTTTGACAATTTTGGATGATACATATGAAAAAATAACATTTATTCCATTTATAATGTAAATTTATAGCCCTTATCATTTTTTATCTGCTATTTAAATGTTCTTCCATTTATCGTGGTAACAAAATTACTATGTATACTATTTATCCATCCAATGTCCAGAAGGCCTTCAATTATTTTATTATATGATAAAGCCCCCTTTTAAGGGATAGAGGGGGTGAAAACCGAAAGGCATCATGGTCATAGGAAAATCACACTGAAAGGTAGAAAGAGTAACACCAAAATGACACAACTGAACAACTCATCCCCAACATTTGATCTTGAAGAAACACTCCACCATTGCAAGGCTAATCAGTAAAAAAGTTTGTTGTGTCAAAACACATGCCTGATCCGATGGCTGAACCATAACATCTCAAACATCCAAATCCAAAAAAACTCAACAAATATGAAAATACAGCTTTGAAACCTCATGCATTCAGTTCAAGAAGTCGCAACCAGTATCACAACCTTCCATCCTTTGAAAATCTATCCATTCAATCATACAATACTACCAAACTAGAACAACCAATGTAAACCAACTGGTTTAGAAAATCAATAACCATTCTTATACTCTATATATTCCTCTCAAAAATGCCTCGTCTCCACTATCAGCCCTGCACACAGAGACCACAAAGTTCATCCAAGGAACCCCCTGCTGGAGCACATCACAAACGACGGACCATCACCTTCACCACAGATCAGAAACACGGCCCTAGCATAGAATATCATGGTCCTCATCCTATAAGAAGGGTTGTTCAACACGGTGATAAAAGAGGATGAAAATAGTACTAGGAGAAATCACAAACCCATCATCACAGAAGGATAGTCACGACCCATTCTTCTAGAGCATAACCCCACAACACACAGAATAGAGACCCTAAGCTGCTCCAGACCACGTCCCCAACACCGCAGAACAAGAAGAACACCAACCTAATGCACTGGAAGGAAAACCCCTTCACTACAAAGATATGTCTCTAACACACCGAATATAGAAGTCACCTCCACAGAAAACTAAACCACATCCCAGGTGCACCAGATCTAAAACCCCCTCACCGCTGATAAGGTCTGTGACCCCGACACCACACAATGTCACAACCCCACATCGCATAAGAGAAACATTACAACCTTGAAGCCATAGAACACCAAAACACCAACTCCACTGAAGACTAGACTGCAAGACTCGAATCCAAGGCCCCACTTCACCGCGAGAGAAGCCACCACACCTTGAGAATGCTGGGAGGACCGTGGATGAATCTCTATATTCCATGAAATGTTGGTAAGAAGACGACGACGAGAAGGAGACTTAATTTACTGTGCCCTTTACGGATTCATTCTAATTTCACTTCTCCACTTTGCATAATATTAATACTAACCAAAAATAAATTTGAACTATTTAATAAAATTTTAATCACTACTTGAAAATATATAATCCATTTTTAAAAATTATACAGACAAAAGCTTGGGATTTTAATTTCAATTAAATAAGAATGTTTTTATGAAAAACTATTTTTCACAAAATTTCCATTTTAAATATAAATTGATTTAATACTAAATTTACGTATAAAATCTATATAAAATCCAATAATTGGTTTATTATAAATGAAAATAAACTAGATAAATGTTAATACAACCTGGAAATAATTTTACTTCTTAAATACTTTAAAACAATACATTTTTCAATAAAATAAAGTATTTTTCAATGTTTATTAGAAAATAAACATTTTGACGAAATTCTCAAAAAGTAAACATAAGATAAAATTTTAAATTATGAATTAAAAAATATAATTAATTTTGTAATATAATATATCTATATCTTTTAGAAATTATTTTCAGTATTTATTCATAATAAAACCCATTTTTGTAAACAAACGTATTTTTTATGAATAAAATTTCATCACAAAAAAATTATTGATTATTTAAATAGAATTATTTAATAAATCGATATTGAGAAATAAATACAAACATAAACAAACATAGATATATATATATATATCATATAGTAGTTAATCATATTCATACCAACAAAATTAATGGATAGGGTGTAATTATCACATTAAATGATAATATTTTAATAGTGTATCATGGATCGTTAAAACTCGATGTTGCATGAGAAACAAGACATAAAATACATATTATGATTCCAAGAGAAATATTATATAACATAATGGAGTGTAATATATATAACATTTCATTTTTTGGGAAATTCTCAAGTATCATGGTGCAGTATAATACAAAATCTTGTAACATTATACGTTGTTCATGTTGAGTACAATGTTGTATGCAGTTTTTCTGAAAAAAATTGTTGATAAAACACAAACTAGTTGACTATGGACATAAATTTATAAATTTTCTTATAAATAGTGACAATACATTTGTTATAAATTTTTTATGGGTCATATTTCTCAAAATAGAAAAAATATATAGATAAAATAAATCACTTTTTCATGTCCATTTTCAAATAGTGTTGTAACTATTGAATTAATTAGAACTAGATATTACTGTGATATCATATTTATTAATACTTTGTATATTGATATATTCTTATATATCAAAAATCAACTTGTAATGGTAAATTCGTCTCCATCTACATTTCTTTCTTAATTCCTTATCATTGAATAATTTTATTCATTGATTTGTGAGGTATCATTATCCATACTATTTTTAGCTTAATACATTTGTATGTATACCATTGGATTGCAAATGTTGGCTTGGTATCATTTTCATACCACTATTTTATTACTAATGTTTTATACAAACGTTAGGCACTTCCACTGTATGTTCTACCATTACTATTTTTACCTCTTTAATTCGTAATATCTCCAGAATTGATATCATTTTATAATTATTTTTTTAGAGACTTGAATTTTAAAATAAATTTTTTAGAGTTTGAATAAGATACTATTTGAAATTCACCCCTTCAATCAATCTTCTTTCTCTATAGAACCCATGACCATTTTACTTCAATGTCAAACACTCTCTTATATAATAAAATGATTATGGTGAAGCATTATACTTGTTCTTTAGAAGAGAAATGGACTAGAAAGGAGTCAAGGGGATAATCTAGTTGACATGTTGAACATCTAAAACCTAAACTTTATTTATGAGTTTTAGTCATTGAAATGTAAATTTTTTTTGTTTGGATGAATTCTGGTAAGTCTTCGGTATGAAAGGATATTCAATAAAAATGTTGGGTAGATTATTTTTCAAGGAATTACCAGAATATTTATCAATGATCAGTTCTTTATTTCTATCTATTTTAATAGATTGGTTTTGAGGATAAGAAAGATTTCATCATAACATTCATCAAATAAAATAAATAGTTATCATCTTCAAATAATGGGATATGTTCATAAATATTCCACATAAAATTATATTTGAGGATTGCAAGAGTTTTTTACCATGATTCATGAGAACATTTTTTATGATCTCTTCTTAAGAACATTAGAGATGTTTCTATAATAAGACATACTATTGTGGAACATGATGGGGAATGTCATTTTCTATTTCTGTTTTTCCAAAACATGTTGTGTCCCATGAAAGTAAATATTAGTTTCATGAGGTTTCAGGATGTGTTTTATTTGTTTCATATGAAAATAGGACAAAGAATCAATTTGTGATGGTATATAATGTTGCTCAAGACGAAGTTTTACAAGACAACATCATGGTCAGATTCTATTGTCAATAAATTGATGATTTCTACCTTTTTGGAAGATAAATGATGATTTTCTGAAGGATATGAAATGGAAACACGATGTTACAATTTTATTCTTATTCAAATAACCTATTAAAAGATGATGGTAAATTCAAATCTATGGATAATGAAATGGGTTGAAGAAAACAATATACTATATGAAAATATTAATCTAGTGGATAACCCTTAATGACCAATATATTTGGTTAATCATTTATTGGATCAAAATTAACTACTTTTGATTTATTTTGGAGATGGATATATGGATAAGGATAGTTCTATGGATGAAGAAGATGAATATTCTGATGAAGTAGAGGAATATGCTGAAGTTGTTGTGGAACAAGAGAGTTACTATGATATAGTAAAAACTCCCCAATATATCTAATGTAAATCATAATTATATTATCTCTTTAATTTTATGAAATGTATATTAAAATTAAATGATTAATATGATACTTAAGTGTCAAATGGAACGCAATTTGAATATTCTACGTTAGAGAGTCCTATGGAAATTTTTTTTTTTCAGAAGATTAATCACTTGATGTTTATGGGGAAGATGAAAATAAGAATCAATACCCTTATTGATAGTTTTTAGGTCAGGGAGGACTATTTTTATATGTTTTTAGAGATCCCAATGTGTTTATATTAGTACATCTTTTGAAATCCCATTTAGACTGGTGAGATTGTTGTAGAAGGGAAAGATGCACCTCCTAAGGGGGAGAAGTCCCAAGGATCAGACATCCTTGGTATGACCTATTCAAAAATAGATAGTGAAGTTGATGATAGAGGTTTCACCCCAATTATTAGTGGAACTACCTTTTCGATTTCTCATAATGTTCTTAAGGGATCATTAGTTGGTCAAATAAATAGAGGAAGAGAAAATGGAACCATTATCTTTTGAGGTTCCTTAAATAGTTGAGCAACCCAAAGAAACTCATTCACTCCCTAGTGATTCTAAGGTTTTTGTTTCACCACCTATTTATAATCTTACAGAGTCTAGTTATCTAACTAGGGGTGATTCAGAATCCTTTTAAGATGATCAGTTTTCATACATTTGAAATATTCAAAAATCTTTTATTTTAAGGAATATCGCTAAAAAAGATGATATATAACATATTTCATCCTTAGTTGTAGCTAACCTCCTACCAAGATTTCTCATGAAGATTTGAAATAGGGAAGTTGAAAAACAAATATTGACTGAAAATATCAATTGTATCCATTCCACCATGGAGGATATGAGGATATACATTATTAAAATACAAAAAACATTATTAGTGGGATGGAATATTTCTCTAAAGATGGTCTTCTTCAGGAGATAGTTCTACATCAATGCCTTTTATTATAGATGCTGATAGGATTGAAACTGTTTTTAAAGAAGATAAAATGGTTGTGATGTAATATTCTTATACCTGTCACTTGGATTTAATTGTGAAGGTATAGTCTCTTAGTGAGAATATATGAAAACAAATAAGAGAATGTTTAAAAGAAGCCTTGACTGATTGGGTTAACCTAAGAGAATAAATTTAGTAGTATATTTTTTATATTTATACTAAGAATGATCTTAAATCATATATTAGTTTCATTGTTGAAAATCTATGAATTCTTCATATCACTAGGGAATTAAATGAGATAATAACTCAATTGAAGACATTATCCCACTTTTAATAGTGTTTAATGGAAGAAAAGATATATTTCTTCAATGAAATATCACATTGTGGAAGGGAAATTAAAAGGTTTTTGGAACTGATGGACCTCAATCTATACAAAAAGAGGTCATTTTCCATAGCTTCTCGATCCATTTCCATGGAAGACTCAATCTTTATGATAAATTCATTACCCTCTAATAACACATAATATACATTCAAATATTTTTTACTACCTCTAGTTTGTAAAAGGTATCATCTAAATCCAGTTACATTGCAAATTGTGCTTAAACCTCATAAACGGTCCTCTTCCCATACACATCTTTTTTTTGGAAAATAAAAGGACCTAATTGGCCCTAAAACCCTTTGTGATGAGAATTCCCTTGAATTTGATAAGGATTTGATAAGTCCTTTTTTTTAATTTTATCTTTTCATGATTTAATTTATATGAAATTGATGATAATGCCATATAATTGCACATTATTCATTTCTCATTAATATAATAATTCTTTTAATTCATTATTCCTTTTTGATAATCCCAAATGGTGAGATATAATTAAAAAGGAAAACTATTAGTTTTTATGGAGATTGAGTGGGCACTTTTTTACCTTTATTAAAGTCAATTTTTTTGAAAAATGATTTTTTATCCTCAAATGGTGGATTTTGTTAGATAAGTCCTTGAAATTCCATATTTTGATTATGCTTCCTTCATTAGTATTACATATTTTTTACTTTTATAAATTCTTAGATGTCTTTCGTGTACACATTTATAACCTTTCGAATTTGGTATTTATAATATTCCAGTTTGGATGTACCCTAATGTAACCAGTATAATTTTTTTACCTATAAAACTGATTTTCCTTACATTTGTGCATTATTCAGATGTTTGGTTCTTCCTTTAAGAAGTTTCTATACCCCCTTATATAAGTTCCTCATTACTCGTATATATTGTATGGTTAAATATATTTACCATTATATTTCAATTAGCATAGCATTATGAAAGACTGACTTATGATACCATAGGATGAAATCCATGTGACTGCAAGAACATGCAATTAATCTTATATTAGATAAGAAGATTTTCTCAATGTACTGAACTGACCGCATGATGAGTTTATGTGATTGGACGAATGAATCCACCTTCTTCCTAAATATGTCTAGTGACCTAATGAATAAATGAATTGATCACATAAAAAATTAAAATGTCATCATGATTTAATGATGTGAGTGCATGTAGAAAGTAAGATAATAAATTAAAAAATTATGTGACCACATGAAGAAGTCATGTGACTATGTTATGTGCCCATAAAAAGTGACCATTACTAGTGACCTCAAGAACTAAGTGACTAATATTGAATGTGGCATCAAGTAAATATATTAAACATATAGTAATCATACTTAATTAATTTCAGTATGACCATTATTAAAATAAGACAAAATGGATATTATGAATCTATCGAGGCTATATTTTGAAGAATTTATTGAATAGTTGGGGCATTTATTGTTTCTAGATCAGACTATTGGATATGGGGATTAATTTATGAATACCCTCAAATAAATAAATGGATAATGTACTCTTATTAATAAAAATATCCAATCATGAAAAAAATTTCAGTTCTAAGATATTTAGTAAGAAAGAGTTATAGTGAACTCACTCTAACATAATAATTCATCGAAAGAATTCACAACACTCAATTTTTGACCTTATAGTTCAATATTTGGTAAAATACATTCAAGGATAAATTTATAGAAAATCTATGAACTAGTGTCGATCAGACTGAGTAGTTTCTGTTTTTCTCTCTTCCCATATATTTATCTCTTTTTTATTTCTTACATTTTACTATGTTTTTTTATTACAATATATATTCATTAGCACACAATAATGTACAATATTGAATTTTACTATATAGTCTCTCTATTATTATTTGACTCTTGTAATATGATTTATAACTAAGGGTGAGAATTTTTTAATCTTTCAAGAGTGTAGTTTTTTGAATACACATGAAATAGGTTCTAGATCAAGATTTTTATTTAATAAAATGGTTATAAGTGGGTGATTTTGATGTGCAGAGGTCTTGGTCTAATAATAATATGTAACCCCCGTTTTTACTCTATAATATTTTTTTCTTTTTTTTTATCTTTATAAAAAATCTAGTTTTAGTTTACAAAAAATATTTTTAAAAAAAATACTTTAATAGTAAGATTTAATTACTATTTCCTATTTTTTGTTTTATGGGATTATATTTATTTGAAATGATAAAGATATATGAAAATTATTTTAATGTATACGTGATCATTCCTTTGATACATTTCAAAAACATAAAATTATATTTTGCTAGTATTTTAGCCAATTACTTTTTTTTATAAAATGGATATTTTTTTAAATTATTTAAAGTATAAATTATTATTTGGATACTAAATATAGTCCCTTGAGTTTTACACTTATACAAACAATACTATTAATCATTTGGCTTTACAAAGACTTTGATGTTGACGTAATGAAGGGTTTTTAATAACTCAAAACCTATATTTTATCACATAGATAACCATGTGATTGAAACTTTATTTATTTGATTAATTGATTAATGTTATTTTGGATGGAGATAGCTATATTTTTGTAGTGGCGTAATTATATTATTAATATAAATACAATATTATTAGATATGAGTGGATTGAATTTGTGGAATAAAGGTTGAATTATATTATAGAAAATTATATGATTTTTATGTGGTTTCACTGTGATTAATTTTATATATGTAAATTGATAGAATATTTAAGAGATCATATTTTTAGTATAGTAAATATTTTGTATGATACATTAATATTGATAGATATTATTTGGAGATAAATTTAAAAATTTTATTGGATAAATCAATGATAAAATCTGTAAATTAATTGGGACTCAATTTTATTTATTAATATTTTTAATGAATTTAAGGATTGTTTTTAATAAAATAATATATATTTGACTTTGGGTATTAATATTTAATATTTATGATTAATGTATTATTTATTCATATGATGGTTTATTTATTTTTGGAATTATATTACCTTGTTAAATAAAATTAGTTTTAGTTAATATCTAAGGACATGGGAAATAACATTTTATAATTTTTTGGATTATTTGATCTATTAAATGATTATATTAATTATTCAAGAATGAAAAGTACATCCTGAATACTCATCATTTGGAGAAAACATTGAGAATTTTTTATGCAATTTATCAATGGATGAAATTTTGATTATGCATTTGAATAATGTTTTGTAAATAATTTCTCTTATGTTCTTAGTTTAGATGGTAAATAACTCTGCAAATTTAGGAAAATGATCCTGATATAAAGATATTATTCTATTACCTTCGTTTCCGAAGAATTGATGTTCTTATTGACAACAAATTAATTTATGGTATTGTGATCATTAACACTCAAATGATCTTTCAATTTCTTGTGATAAATACTCTCTACAACTCTTATTAATTATTTGGAAATTACATATTCATTCCATGTATATATTTTAACATCCCAATAATGTTATCTTATTTGGAAACATAGTTATGTATCATAATAGATGAACATAATATTTCCCATTCCTTATTTTTAAAAGTATATTTTATGATCCTTTTTTCTATATGGGTATTTAAAAAAAGATTATTAAAATAAGAAAAAAATTATTTTAGTAGAGGTTGATCAATGTTATAATTTGAGAGATAATGTGCTATTACCCCCCCCCCAAAGATGAGACTAGTCACCAGATTCAATTTTAGGAAACACATCCATTTTTTGTTGACAGTCAAATTACTAGAAATTTAAATGAGAATTGTTGATTGGATGTAGTCTACTCTAACTGTTAGAACAAATTTCACGACATGAATCACTGCTGACATAAGCTCAAATAATATATTCCTACTAAAATAATGATATACTATTTCTCAAGATATCAATACATCTTTATGATAGATTCTATCCATTAGTGTTTGCCTAGCTACTATTTCCCATGTGCCTATCCTTGATGATCCCCCTAAAAGGATGATCACATTACTCATGGGGTTTATGTTTTTTTCTCATACTAAAATTTATTAAAACCCACATCTCTGGGGAAACTATTGTTGAATATATTTAGTGGTTATTGATGGAACTACTTGTTGGGATGGATAAAAGGGTTTTTAATTTAATGATATGTTATTCAGGGTTATAAAATATGAACATTAGGGGGATTTGAATTATAACCAAGAGATCAAGGAACAATATTCCCATATGGAAGATGACTAAAGATTTTGGAAGAACATGATCATGGTAAATTCTTAATGTAGGAAAGGTAAGGAAAATAGGGATTATGTAATATCAAAAAGAATTATATCTTAAACGATTTTTTATGCCTAATAGTTATCAGCCCTTGAGAAATTCCATGTGACTAAATATCACTCAATTATGCTACAACACTCTAGTTTCCATCATGGATCTGAGAACATGGCATGAGGACCCTCTAAATATTCTTCCCTTTTTTGAAGAGGGTTTTAGTTAAATTTATCCTTGATATGACTGTTTTGGTTACATCATTTGAATATATAAATCCACTAAATCCTATATTAAATGTTTTAAATGTTCAAGGGAATGGTATTCCATCTACAAGTGCTAGTTTCTCTACTCCAAAACGGATGAATCCCTCTCATGGATTACAATATTCCAATGGAATTCATGCCTCTATGAGTTTTAGACATGGGTAGGGCATGCATGTCACTTATTTTCATGGAAATTGGAAATCATATAAGAAACAATGGGGTTGCACATTCAAAAAACATGGTTCAACATCCTCCCCCGATATTGGAAGTGTGAGTAGATGAAATCAAAAAAAATTGAATATAGAAGATGTTTATATTCTCGTCTATTGATTGGTAAGGGTAACCAGAATATTGTTGCACACAACTCATTTGATTTACATGCTTTGGCCTGTAGTGATGATGATGTGAAAAAAATTGTGATGGTGAATCTAGAGATGAATCCATGGGGGATGATTTTTTAGCTCTTAGAAGAGAATGGTGCCCATTGATTTAGCTCATTACATGGAGGATAAGATTATTCCATGGTGGCATGGTTGGCCGCCTCACACACCATATTATGAATACACGCTCTCGAGTGGGTTGATGACTCTCTTTTTCTGTTTTTGTATAGACCATTGTGGTTTGGTGTGATCATGTTTTTCATGACCCCTTTATATTTTTCAATTAAGAGGAATTATATCATCAATATTTTATATAAAAATGAAATCATGTTTATTTTTTATTTTTGTATAAGTTCAATTTTTGCTGTTAAAAACATTTTCTAAAAAAAATTATTGCATTTTTCATGTTTATATTAAAATTACAGTATTTGATTAATATAAATTCTTTTATATGACATGTAATTATTATTTTTCATAAATAAAAATTTATCCTATGATGATTTTTTTATCTTTTTCTGAATAATTAATATTTATTTTGAATAGTATAAAAATAATGTTTTTAAGAAATACACTATCTATTATGATATCACTAAAAATGGAATATAATATAATAAATTATTAAAATTATTGAAAGAATTTTGTTTGATAATATAATTAAAATATTATGAAAAATAATTAAAAACATCTTAATTTATATTTATTTCAAGATAAATATGAAAATCATTCTCAGTAACGACATAATTCTTGTGTAGTAGTGGAATAGTAAAATTTTGTATCCTAAATATAATATTTGAGAATATAAAATTATTTTATAGAATTCTTAAACAAATGAAAATTATTAATTATTATTATTAATTTTCTACTATAATTTTTTAATTATATAACATGTGATATATCCAAATGACTCTATAATTCTTTTGTAAGTATAGAAAAGTCAAAATTTCATAATAAATAATTTATCAAGTCATAGATGTGATTAAAAATACATACTGAATCTATATATCAAATTATATTGAAATTAATAAATTATTTCATATTATATTTTTTTATGTTTAGTTGTTAGTTTTTAAATAACTACATTATGCACTTATACAATGATGACTCCATACATGTGCAAGCAGTAAAAAATCCTATGAATTATTTAAAAAACACTCAAATTAATATTTTTTTGGTGATTTATAATTTTACGGGAATTATATATATATAAATAAAATATTAGGGGGTTTTTGAATATATAATAGTCGAATAAATTTATTTTCATTTTGATTTAAAATTTAAATTAATTGAATTGTTCAAAAAATGTAAATAATAAAACTTTATAATACCCTCTATTTTATTAAATGATAAAATTATTAAAAACCCATTATACTAAAAAATGAACGGGATGTGGTATCGAATATCAACTAGGTTATATTGCTAAGTCATATATTATTTTATGACAACCAATGAAATGTATAAATCATTAATATCAAGGTATTTGTTTAAAGGGATAACATCAGTTTAAAAAAGATATAAGGGTGAAAATATAACCTACACATGTAAAATTTTTATTGGATGAGATATTTTAAATCCATAAAAAATTTATTTTATAAATATAATATTCAGGATCAATTTTTTTAAAAGAAAATTTATATTGGTTAATTTTATTATTTTGAAAATTTCAGGACTTTCCCTCCCCTCCCTTATAAAAGGGATCCTCCTCTCATCTCTTCATTAACCATTTTTATCACTCTATCATGGATAAGACCTACCTGATTCCATTAATAATATCCCTACACACATCCTAGATTCCCTGGTTTGATTATATATCAATACCAATAAGGATTTATGTTAAAACCAAAATAGGATTCCTGAGGATGAGTATTAGTTATTAGCTGAGGGTTTTCATTTTATTATTTTTTATTCCTCCTTTAAATATTATTTATAGATTAAATAATATACATTTTTTTCTAATTCATTCACAATCATTAAGTCATCATTGTATAATTTCATAAGGTAATTATTTCATTAATAAAATATAAAAAAATAACCACCATAAACATAAATTAATTAATTTAAATAAAATTATTTATATTCGTTAAATCTTTATATTTAATCACATCTATGAAATGATAAATTATTTAATATGTCTTTTTTTAAATTTTATAGCCCTTCAGATATATTATAGAAATATTTTCATAATTCAATTGTTATATGAATAAAATATTATAATATATCTATAATAATAATTAATAATAAATTATATTTATTAAAAAAGTGTATAAACTACTTCTCTATTCTAAAATATTATGTTTAGGACACCAAACATTACATGTACCGTGGTGTGAAAGCACTATATCGGGACAGAAAATGATTTACATATTAATCAAGAAATAAATTTTAATTTGAATGATTTAAATTATTTTCATGTTTTATCAGTATTATATTATCCTAAATGATTCATTATATAGGTTTAATAAAATTTAATATTAAATTATTTTCTTAGTGATATTATAAAATATACTAAATTTCAAAAAAAATGTATTTTTTTTATTTTCACAAAAAATTAAATTATTCATTAAAATTTAAAATATAATTCACAATCTCTTTTTAGATTTATTAAACCAAAAAATATTTCTGGTTTTACCAATCAATTTTGAGAAATGGAATAAATTCTATTTAATATAAATGAGTAAAATGCAATGAAATTTTTTTAAAAAAAAATTTTAAGACAAATAATGAACAAATAAAAATTCATATATAATTATAATTCATATATTAGTTGTTTTATTATATAAAAGTAGAGGAAAATTATCTTAATTAATGATAAAACTGAAATAATAATGAGACTTTTGAATTAAAAGAAGTGATTGTTTTACAAAAAATAGCATTATTCATTATGCACTAAAAATTAAATATTTACATAATAATTTAAAAAATTTACATAAAATAATTTTGATATTATGATATCAAAAATAGTATCCATTTTTTAAAATAAAATTTCTTAATAATATATATATTCATTATAATATTCACCGACAAATTCAATAAAAACTATTTTTGAAGGTAACATATTTTTGAAGAATTTTATTACTAAAAAAATTATATTATTATTTCATATGAATTTATTAATAAATTTTTATTGAGTAATTTATATATATATATATACATATCATAATGTGTCTAATATAATTAAGGTTGAGTCAAAATGTGTTTTGACTTTCCCTATGATATTTTTGTTTTGAAAATCACAAATTACTTCTTGTTTTCCATATATATTTTATTCTCATCGTAATCACATATACCATAATCATATATGTTGTTTTCTTATCTTAATCACATATTATTATTTTAAAATCATAATCACATATCTTTTCCATTGTAATGAAAGCTGTTGATCAACATCATAATAATATGTTGTGTTTTTTCAATTGTGATCACATATATTGTTTCTCATCGAAACTGTAAAAATTGTTTTATAGTCATAACCACATATGACGTTTTCATTACCATGTGCATCGTCACCTGGTTATGTATCGTATACATTTTAGGAATCGTAAACATGTATCAAAAACATGTTATGTAATTTAACCATGATATGCATTGTAATCACGTTATACATTGAAAACAAGTTATGCATCGTAATAATGTAAGGAATTGAACTCATGTCTCACTAAAATAAAACATAAATGATTTTCATTATATTTCATCATACTCATTATTTCATATTTTTTTACTTTTTAATTTCTAGGAAAAATGATGATATTGAGTTAGTTATATACCAATCAAAAAGAGTTTGCGTATTCTATTTTGTTACTGTTATAATTGCACGGGTCAATGTTCCTCCAAATATTCTGGAGAAATATGACCACTGGAGGAAATAGGATTGTTAGAACGTGAAACCTATAAATAGTAGGTCATTAAAACCAAAAATATCAACTTCTATATATTCCATGTTTTAGAGAGAGATAGTGTGACATCTCACACACTTTGTATGAAAATCCATGAAGATACAAGACATGTATGACTTGTTCATAGTTCTTGTATTTCAGTAAGTGCTTTGTTTCCCATTGTGCATATGATCCTTCGGATAATGATCGAGGGCTTACATGGATAACAATATGGTGTTAAAAACAATTGAATCGAGGATTTCACATATGTGAATGAAATATGTTCCGATTAACTTCTTATTTGAGGGATTTTTTGAAAAGAAAAATAGTCATGTCGATCATCATATCGAGAGCTTACAACAGTGGTGGTAAGATATACCTTTTATCCTATGTGAAAGGATACCCCACTCTTTGGGATAAAAGAATTATAATATGTTTTTTTCTGATTCATACTATAATAGAAAGTGAATTAATTTTCTTCTTCATTCTATTCATATTCATTTATATTGTAATTGTTTTAATTATGACACTTTAATTACCTTTTTTTATAAAAATAATATTTATGATATATTGTAGTATCATTTACTTTTTTATACTCAGATTTTTTTATTTAATACAATTACAATAGTTTTTGATAACATGTGGTATCATTCAATATAATATCCATTAGATCAAAGTCCTATATAGTCATTTTTATTGGTCGGGAATTGTATTAGTTTAATACATCATAAACAATTTTTATATCTAAGAGTTAAATACAATGTTTTTAAACCTCTAATTAACCCCCTCATGTATTGTTCCATCTCATATACATTTAAATCTATATTATTATCTAAAAATTAACACCCATAATTTCAATAGGTTGAATATAATGATTATATTTAAATAATTATACTTGGAGTTCATTCTAGGTTCAATATTTTGTATCAGGTGCTCTATTGAACATAATGTTTATTTTAATATCATAGGATATTACAATAAACCATTTTGTAAATTTGGCCCTCTATTTTTTCTCATATCAAATAGAACCTGTTGAAAAAAATCAAAATTAATTTCATTGAGTGTAAAATTAAACCTATTTAGAAGAATGGAATACATTTATCAATATTTTCAAATAACGTTTTTGAAAACCCAGACCATAAAAAGGGATAATGAAACTCCATTTTATAAATAAGGAAATATAAATATGTAGGTCATCTAGAAACACTCACAAGTAAAGTTTTATATAGGATACCATCAGTGTGAAGTGAAAGTATATACATATAAGGAAATAATAATTTCTAAATAACATTAGTGATTTGTAGAACATTGAGCTTAATAAATTGAATGAAAAACAATGTGTGAACTACCACAAAACCATAAATCAATGTAGTGTGAAAGTTCCATCAATTCACTTGAAATGAAATAATATAACTCAAGGAAATATTCCATTACCATCTATATTAAGAACAGAAAGAAATATTCTTACTTTATTTTCATTGAATCCATGAATAAAATTTCATTATTTGATAAATTTATACAAATATATCATCATTTTCTATAAATAATAATTATTTAGTAATAAATTTCATTTTTGAATAATTCAAATCAATATATAATAGATAAAAAAATCTTAAAAAGAATTAAAATTTATTTCTCATGTCCTTAGATATTAACAAAAAAAACTTTTAGCCTAAGGTGTGATAATTACAAAAATAAAAATACGTTCATATTAAGACATAATACATTAATCTCCAAAATTAATTATAAATACCCAATGCTCAAACTAAATCATTCTATAAATAATCATCAGTTAATTATTAAAAATATCCATACATAACATTGAAAAAAATTATTATAATGATTTGATCACATATTTATCAAAGATAAATTTAACATTTATGTGAAAAATAACATCAATCACGCTTAACTTCTCATTCCAAAAATATATATAAACTGATTATATTATCTCTAAAAATATGATAACCATTTCTAAATATATATTTTGAATCATTATAAAGACAGATTAAAATCATATATTCTTCCTAAATCCATTTCAAAATATATTTCACAATAAAATGCAATCATATCTAACAATATTTGGTTGATTTTAATCATAAAGCATTACCTAAAAAATATCATGACATTCCAAAATAACATTTATCACTTCATCAAAAAATCAAATTTCAAACACATTCTTATCATTATGATAATAATATGTTTCCATGTTTTAATAATCCATAATTACCTAAACAGTAATGTTCATATTAACCCTAAATGTAATCAGTACTATTGGTCCCAATGGAAAACTCATGGCGGTGAATTGAGTGTCTAATTGGTAATTTTTATATTAAATAATGTATGCCTAAATCACAAATTTATAAAAACATCATAGTCAGATAAAATATTATCAATATCAAATATAATGATTTTGAATGATTTTTTAAATGATCGGTCACATATAAGTTAATAGAATTTAAAAATATCTTTAACAATTCAAATAAATACAATAGTTTTTCAACCATATATAAAACACTATTTTAATCGAACTATTAATGTATTTGTTTTCTATAATGATTTTTAAAAATAAAACCTGTTTAAAAATATAAAAAAAACTACATAAAAATACATGGCATAATAAAAAATGAGTTTCATTATAATGGTGAGACCTAGTCCTCTACTATTAGAAATCACCAACTTCCATGTATTTTATTAAACATTAATCTAGATCCACAACCTGGTTTGGGTTTTTACAAAAAGATACACCCATGGAATTCAATTAAACAAAAATATTTATCCACAATTATACGTGGGATAATATCTGTAAATTAATAATAGAAAGAATATGTAGTACTCATTAATATTTTACAAGAGTATGTTCGAATTAACAAAAATAGTAATGAAAACACAGGTCAAAAAGTATGCTTAAATATGGATAGAAACTGATAGGAAGAGAGAAAGTATGAGGCTACTCAGCCTGATTATCATAGATTGATCAATTTTCGTTAAATATATCCTTGAATGTATTCGAAAAAAATATTTAGATGAGTGCTAAAAATAGAGTGATGTGGAAGAATTCTACGAAGTAGTATTCCAGAGTGAGTCCTTTATATCTCAGTGTGTCTATATCTCTCAAAACTACTATTTTTTCTGGTTGGATATTTTTCATAATTAGAGTGCAATCTCAAATTAGTTATTTGAGGGTATTAATAAATTTATTCTCATATTCATTAGTCTAACATTGAAACCATAAATACTCATGCTCTTAATTTTAAACTTCAAAATATAACCACGGAAGATTAAAAAAATTCCATATGACATATGTTAGACATCACCCATTACATATTATTTAAACTTTATAATAATATCATTCATCTAATTTATTATAGTCACTTTCTCTAAAAGTCGCCTCATGATTGTAGTTAACTAAAATGGTCACTTTCCATGGTTACATAACACATTCACACAAATTATTCATGTCATCAGGTCATTTATTAAGTTACTGTATTCTTTTCATCCCGATATCACCTCATTTGATGGCGATGACATTTATTTTTCTCATTTGATACTTCTATTCTTCATGAGGTCACTTGATATATTCATGTGGTAGATCGAATCATTATTATGATCTATTAAAATATTCATATTTTATATTAAAGGAATTGAGAAAATAATCTTCTCTAATGTGTGATTACTTCTTTGTTTCTGGAGTAACATTGATTTATTCAAATCGATGCATACATAAGGCACTCATAAAGGTATTCTAAGAGATGTTTAAAGGTAAAAAACTACTCATACAATACGTAAGGATAAAGAGGTACTCATGTAATGGTAAAAAAATATCATAAAGGTGTAACTAGACTCATGTATAGCACATAAATGTAATGAAATACATTTTTATAGGTAAAAAATAATTTATACATCATACATAAGGGTAATTCCAAACATTCATAAGGGAAAACTCAATATTTAAAAGGATATGTAAGGGTACATGAAGCAATTTTCAAACCTATGTAAAAATGAATAAATTCATATTCTTAGTAAAGGAAACATGATTTATGAACATTAAAATTAATATTTTCATGGACTAATATAAAAATATCCCACATTTTATGATTAAAATAATGTTTTATGAAAATAGATATTAATAAAATAAATAACATTCCAGCTCATCCTCCACAAACATTCTCATTTTTCATATATTCATATTTCTCTCCGCATTGGGGTAATTATTAAAGAATAATGAAGGGAAAATGTTAAAGAGTATAGAGAAATGAATAAAGAGGGATGATATTGAATTAAAATCTAGTGGTAAAAACTACATCATAAAAGGGTAAAAACAAAAGAAAAGGCCTTATCAAATCTGAATCAGAGTTTGAATCATTCTCATCCTAAAGTGTTGTAGTATAAAGTAGGTCCTTTAAATTTCTAAAAATAGTAGGATAATTAGTATGGGAAGTGGTTGGAATTGTACTTCTGAACATAATTCTTGATGTAACTCGACTTAGAATCTAAACATACTCAACAAGTGTAAGTCCAAAATGACATATAGTAATTGATGTGGTCTGAAAAAGTACTAAGATGGGTGCATAGACTGAGGTTTTCATTGTAATTACTAGTGTGGTAACTACTATTTTCCTCATAGTATAGGGAAAAGGATCCATAAGATATACAAATTTAGTAATTTCCCTTACACCATGCACCATTTCATAGAATAAATTTAACTTCTCTTCCATAAATAGATATAGTAAGGGGTTAATGTCTTATATATAGTTATTTTCCCATTGAATGACCTATGGATTGACTAATAATTAGATTTTAATCCATTAAATTAATGTACTAGTTAAGATCATTCTTGGTAAAATTATTAGAAGGATAAATTTCAGTGGATTTTATTTTGGTAGCCTCATTACTCATTGTTTCACTCAAACATTCTCATAAATTTTTTAGATATGATCATCGTGAGACTTTAACTACTGTTGTCCATACTGGTGAGAGGAATAAGAATCTACCAGAATAGAGTGTATCCCTTATGTTAAAATAATTCTATTCATATCATCATCCATTATAAATGGAATAGAAGAAGAAGTATGTATTTAAGAAGTGTCCCCAGCAATGGAAATTGATCCAATCCTAGTAATAATTTTATATTGAATTTTAGTCATATACAACCTCATATACTTCATCATAAAATAGATGAGACTGATATACCCAATGAGCCTTTTTTCAAATTAAAATGTTCTAATATTCAATAGAAACTAAGGTTGGAGGTGAGCCACACCCAATGATACAATATGGGAGATTTAATCTTCCTTGAAATAATTTTCCCAAAAATGTATATTCATAGAATATTAATAATATTAGAATGTATATCCACATAAAAGGATTCTTGTTCACCTTATGGTATAGAAAAATACTATTGAACTGTGGATATATGAGGTGAAACAAAAACACGGGACTTAGTATATTGTGAATGATTATCTTGTTGTTTCTAAACTATTGAAGGAACCACATAAAAAATGGTTCCAACAGCTCTGCACTATCCACCTGATAAACTAGTCACCCCTTGGGATATTTATGAGCATTAGATATTGTAGGTCCACATTTATTAGGTTGAATTAATCTCTCATTATCTATACCATATGTGTTAGAATAGGCTAGGCTATGGATATATGACCATGGGGATGTCTACCCCTTAAAAGGTGTATCTTCCTCTTCTACAATTATCTCACAAACCTCAATTGGGATTTTAGTAGATGGTCCCAATGAAAGATGGATCGAACTCCGCAAATCTCCACAAATACTCCTACCAGACTTAGAGACTCTCAATAACGGTTTATATTCTTCATTTTCATCTTCCACATCAATATCATGTGAAAAATTGTCAGTTAAAACATCAACACCCTTAGGACTCTCTGAATCAGAATCCTCAAATTGGAAAACAATTGTTACTTAAGTATCAAATTACTCATCATCATAAAAGAGAAATTATGTTGAACATAAGAGATAATAAAATATAGAGGCCCATAAGATATATTAGGTATTATTACAGTATAAGTGTCACTCCCTAGTTCTACTAAAAATCAAAAGATTTTTAAACTTCATTAGTAGATTCTTCATCTTAAATATCAGAACTAGCCTAAGTCATAACATCTTCATCAAAAGAAGACAAAACTATTTACTTTTTATCCCATAAATGATGAACCAAATATCTTGTTATTGATTTTTTATCCACATTATTAAACTTTCAACCTAGTCTATCATTTTTTCAACCCATTTCATTTACCGTAGATTGAAATTTAGATTTATAATTTTAAGTGTTATATGAATAAGAAAAAAACATCACATAGATAAAACACTTAATATCATTTATGGTAATATCATTTAACTTCCAATATAGCCAAAATCATCATTGGATAGATAGTAGAAATTTACATTGTTTTTGGCCTTCACTACTGCATTATTTGCACCACATAATACCTTAACAGATTGATTTTGTCTCCACCTTTCATCTGAAATAGATACAACACATCATGATACCTCATGATACTAAAGTACACTATAATGGGGAAAATGTTTCTTGGATAAACTTAATGAGAATCCAATATTATCCCAAACATTACACAATAGTTGGCCTTGTTACATCAACTTCTCTAGTGAGCTCAATATTACCATCCTAAAAAACAATGTTCTCACAATTAAAGGGAAAAATACATCATAATCTTCTTATATAGTAGGGTAAGGATTGACTAATAACATAGAAAATTTATTTGAAGAGAATAAAAGTTATTTTCCATCATTTAATGTCTTGATGGAATATTTATTTTCCTCAAAAAAACATGCAAACAGAATGAAATTGAGAAATAATCATGGATAGAAAGGATGGAAATTCCATAAAAACTGCTCTACATATCATTTTTCAAGAATAATGTTACATACTAATGATATACTAGAATTCAACCAAAGAAAATAAATTTTCGTTTCTATGAATTAAACACATGAATAAAGTTGAGGGTTCCCTGGATCAACCTGTCTATTGTATTTACCATTCAAATTATTTCTAAATTATGACCCATCTAAAGAACTCACATTATAATTAAACCAATGAATTTTTATATAGAATGGTTTAATTTTGATCGAGGAATATCTTGGGAGTGAGGGAGAAAGATGGTTGTTTGAAGCTGTTCATGTGAAATAGGATCCCATAGATACTATAAAAATGGAATTTTATCATCTTGTTTTCTAAACTACATTTATATGTAGATTGATTTTATTTCTATTAAAATAGATAATATATGAGGTAATAATAGTAATGGGAGAAAATATTTTTGTAGTATATAATGGTATAATTACAAATGATCAAAGACAATGGTACCAATTCAATAGTATAAGTAAATGTTGAAATAAAATTATTTTAAGAAAAAAGTAGTAAGTCTAATAGTATAAAATTAATATATGAATAAATTATGAATGAAATATAGAATTATGGAAGTAGAAAAGTTTAATATGAATTAATCATTCCATTTTCATTTAAGATATTGAATAATCTGTCAATATAAAAATGCCATATAAATATGTTCCCAAGATGATGTTCCATACCAATGAATTCAATATTTACACCACCATTTTAAAAATGGACTCTCAAAAAGTAAAGTCTTTAATCAATATATTTTCATAGAGTGAGACATATGATTTTTAAAAAATTTATGGAAAATTTATTTTCATACTTTACAGTATATGTCTAAATGTGTGTCCATAGTCTAATAACGTGTGTTTCATCAACAAATTTTTACTTGAAAACTACTTGGAACAATGTGCTCAGCATCAATAGTGGATAATGTAATTTTTCCCTCTTACTACACCATGATACTAGATAATTTCCAAAACAAAATCTTTGTTCTACATAATACTTCAAGATTTTATAAAATATATCCTTTTTAAAAAAATTATTTATTCAATGGCTAGAGTTACGTGAACCACTGATTCTTAACAAACCATGATACACTATAGAAATAATATTATTTAAGGTGAAAATTATGTCATGGTTGTTACTTTGGTGGGTGTGAATATATTTAAAACCATTATGATATATATATATAAATATGTATTACTAAATATAATTTTTTTTATAAATTCTTTGTAAATAACCATTCAATTGTTACTAAAGTCGTTTTATTTTACAAAAATACGTTTTTCCAAATAATGTATTTTATTATTAGAAAATATTACAATTAATTTATAAGATTGAAATAAAATTTATATTACCTAATTAATTACATTTTCTAATTCATCATGTCAACATTATCTTACGATGGTTTTTTTATAATTTTGTTAAAAGATTTATTTTTTAATGAATAGTAAAAAATACTAATTTTTATTTTAAATTATTTACAAATTAAAATCATTATTGGGTTATTATTTTAAAAAAATTTAGTCCCTTTTTATTTTAAATATTTTTATTAAGGTTTCTTGATTAATTTTATACATGAATATAGTATAAAAACATTGAATATTTTATAAGTGTGCTATTCTAAAAACTTGTTTTTTATAGCATTTTACTATTTAATTGTAAATTAAATTCTGTATTTTTTTTAGAATTTTGAAAAATGGATTCCATATTTGGATCAGGGAGTGAAAATTTATAATGTAGGTACATTTTATTTTTTGTTAATATTTATTATTAACATAGTAATTTTGATAACATAATTATGTTTAAAATGTGTAATTTAAGGTTTCCAATAAAATGATAATGTAATGCCCTGATCCTAGTTACCCAGAGTCGGTGCATTATTTTAATACATTAACATGATTACAAGGAATCATGTCCCGAAAGACTGATTAATTTAGTAGTCTTGGATAATAGATTATATACATGAATGTTACATTACAAATTAGAAAATAAAATAAAACACAAATGATCCTTTGAGAACACCATTAATTGCCTAGATTAACCCTGCAAATCAATCATAATACACTTCCTGGAATCCTATGAAAATAAAACATAAGAATGGGGTGAGTTCAAAGACTTAGTAAGGATAAAAATATAGAATAAACTTTCAAAAATAAGCATAAATATTCATGGCAATGTATAAAAATAAAACAAAATCATTTTATACATTAACATCAGTATAATATGGAAAAGATAAATCAAATAATACCATTTAACTATCCACATGGATGTTATACTAGTAGAATAATAACAATTAATATCCATTTCCAATTTCATAATAATGGAAAGAATAATGTTAGAATTCATAACAACATAGTCCAGGCGTTGTGCCAGGACTACAAATAATGTTTGGTCAAGGCCTGGTACCAAAACACTATATTGTCTCATGAGACTTACCGATGCATCGAGGAGAAATAGCGGTCTCCACCCATCACTTACTATGTCCAATGAATTCCTCATATGAAAAGGTTTAAACATAACATAAACATTCGTATTAAAACTATCATATGAAATGTCAATACATTATCCAAAAACCATGAATGGTATAAAAAGAACTCTTACATAGTCAAACATATCACAAAACCATCAATATAATATGTAATATTGGTATCCTAAAAAATCACCCTCGATCAAGAATAATATCCCATAAAGGATGTTTACAAAGTTGAAAATGAGCAGTAAAAAATCATTGAGAGAAATATCACTTTTTCATTAAATCATTTAATAGTCACATAATTTATAAAGGAATTCATTTAAAAGATAGTTTTTAACAAAAGTGTCCCATAAAACATTGCAATTTTTTAAAGGAATTGACAAATTAAAACATTCATGTCCATATAAATAAATCCTTAAAACCATTTTGAAAACATGGACATTAATATGAATGGTTAAAAAGAATAAATCTTTAAAACAATTATAATGATGTTTTAGTAAAATATTTCCTTAAAAAGAATACCATTTAAAACTATTTTATGAAACATAAAAATGTATAATAAATATTTCCCAACAGATACATACGTAAAAACAACCTCAGATAATAAATAGATTCTGAAATTAACCCATGCCTTGCACTTTCCTTTGGTCGAGGGTACGTTTAACCTCTTGAATAATGACCATAGTATGTTATTAAATTATACCAGAACCATATTCATATTTATTATAGAATATATGATTCATTTAGGACTTTATAATACCCATTTAATAATGATTTCCAAGTTAAATTAACATTTTGGGTAATAATCAATTTCCTTATCGTACGTGTTTTAACTTGTTATTCTTGATCGTATCAAATAGATCATTATTTACATACGTACAGAATAAAAAACATGATTTATATATCATATATATTTAGAATATATATATGTATAATATATAGATATATTAAATGGAAAACACCATATATGAAGACTATAGGCCGTACGTACGCATAAACATTATTTAGGTTTTCATATCATATTTAATAAAAGTAAATGACTAAGATATATAATTTTTTACATATATATATATATATATATCTATTTATTATTTCAAAATTATTATATCATATATTACATACTTATTAATAATATAAATTTTTATAATCATCATTGAATGGTTAATGTGTAAATGAATCTCTTCGCGTTGTGGAGACGGTAATCCATACGTATGTATGAGCGACAATATCATTATATTTATGGTGAAATAATATATAATTGGATTCTATATCATATATACAGAATCATTAACATGTTATATTATTTATTTACATTAGATATACTCATTATTAAACCTATCGAAATAATGAAGTGTTTGAATAACAAACTACACCGCGACGTGGAGATGGTAAGCCGTAGGTACGCACGTAAGGTGACATTGTAATTTAAAGGATAGATTTAATTATTAATATTGTTGTACCATATTTATAATAAAATATCATTATGTATAAGGCACTAGATTTATTATTTTGAAATGGAAACAAAAAAGAAAAAATAAGTGCATGAAGAAAAGAACATGGAAGAGGGTGGTGAAATTATTACCTCTTTTTCAGGTGTATTTTTAGTTGATCAAAAGGGCTCCTTAGGATGGATTTATGATCAAATAAAAGAAACTAGTTTGATTTGAGGGAAATTGGTATTATATTTGTGTAGTTTTGGCAGAGAAAAATGGCTTTGGATGTGTGATTTTGAGTGAAGGGGAAGTGCCCTTTTATTAGAGGGGTAAGGGTCAATTTAGGAAAAGATTAAAATATTAATTTATTAGACAATCATATTCGGATTATAATGGCTCAAAATGAATTTATTTAGAGACTGAGCTGGTTTTTTGTCAAAATCTTCTCAACCAATAAGTTTGTGTCAAGTTTTGGTTAGCATTTTAACCTTATCTATTAGATTTAACTCTTAATTGAATAGTTTAAGTTTTACCTTGTCTTCTTGTTTCTTACACTATATGGTTAGGAAACTTACTATAAACTCCAAAAATAACCTCAAGTTGTTCATTAATGAAATATATAATATTATTTATGCCATTTGGATGAACCATAGATTTTTAGGAATATTATATCAACCAATAATAGGGTATTTGTTTTAAAAAATAATTTATGTCAAATTTGACACAATTTGGTATTCTATTTTTTTGAAAGTCATATCAACCTTATCACTTAAAAAAATTATCTAATTAACCCTAACATGTCATATTAACCTATAAAATTCTTTGATGGCATCAATATTTTTAAATTTCATTTATTATAATATTTATAATAAAAACTATTTTAATATTTCATTAAGAACGTAATTACTGCATCATCATTGTGTCATAAATAAATTTATTTATTTATTATTTAAAAATTATAAATAAAATACGATTATTTAGGAAATATTTTTATTTTTTTAATGATTATTTTTAGTCTAATTTATATTATGTATAACCCTCTATTAAAAATGGTTTAGTTAAGATACATTAAATATAACAATTTTAACTCATCTTAAATAAAATAATAATAAATGTCCTAATGTAAAAGAAGTGGATATGAAGGAACATATTTTATTTCTATGGTTTTCTTTGGGTAGAATTTAAATTTATCCAATAGAATTATGACATGTGTTAGGATAATTATAATATCATTTTTATCCTTAATTTCCCTATTTACTTTTAACCATGGAAAATAAAAGTCAAAAGTTACTATTATCCAAAAAATAATTTTCATCTTATTGAACAACATTTTACATAGTATTGTTAACTGTCTCTCCCAGATTTTTGAAATTCAACTCACAGAAGCGGTAAAATTTTATTTTATACAAATTTTCAAATGTTACTAGAAGGTGAGTTAATGATGGTAAAAAGTTCAATAAAATATTTTATATCTAAAATTATTAAAAAATGACTCTAATGAATTAAATTTAACATATATAAGTATTATGTATCTATTTTGACCTCAAATAAATTAATATAATGTAACTAATTACTTAAATAAAAAGTCTTTTAAAACAATAATGCAATGTTTTTCACTATTCCTCTAAAATTGAATGTTTTCATAAAAATACCAAAAAAATAACCCTAAGATATTGTTGATATTATGAATTCAATAATTAATTCTATTTTACAAAATTAAAAACATAGATGTTGATTTTATTTACTTAAAATTAATTCTTGTTCTCCAAACCAAAAAGCATGTCTTTATAAAGTAAAAACTATCAAAAGATTGACATGTGTTTCTGTCAAATTTTGATGTGAAATTAGATATAATGACCAACATTAAATTAAATGATAAAAATACTATCTAATTATACTTCCAAACCATTCAAATGTATACTTGAACTATATAAATTAATTTTATTTAAAATGTTGTTCCCAATACAAATTTAGTATTTTTTACTATTCACCCAAATATGAATGTTATCAGAAAAACATCAAAAATTAATTGAAACAAAATTTTTGTATCCCAATTATAAAGAATAAGTTTATTTTGTCAAATTGAATATATAAAGTGTCAAATATTGGATTTAAAAATGATTCTCCATTAAAAGGTGGTAAACTTTCATTTTCTGGAAGAAGTACTTCCTTTATATAAACAAATGCATTTGTTCATATATTATGATTATTAAATAAATAATATGGATATTAAAATTATATGTAATATATTAAATTAAAAATTTAGTGAATAATATTCATAACCACTTTTGAACGGCTAATTTGGTATGTCATGGTGCTCTTGAACTCAGTGTTGTGTGTAGTGAAATATATTGAATTACTTTGAATAAATAATGTACTATGAAATCATGGGGTGTTACATTCTCTGGTCCTTATGTAAATTTCAACCTCATAATTTGAAATTGTTCTTCGAAAATAAAAGGTGAAAAATAGAAAAATACTGTTGCGGAAAACCCACATCGGATATTGGGTTAATAAAATTTATTCTCAATAAGGGGGAAAGGGAAATCAAATGGTCACCACTGAATTAAGATCTTGATTTCAAGAACATTAGTAGAAATTAGAGACACATAATTTGAGGAAAAATGTATATATTTATAGCGAGTTATTAAGTTGCTCAATCACAAACAAGTGTACAATTGAGGGCCTCAAAGACATCGATCGATGATGAATTAAAATATCATCAGTTCAACATAACATAAGGTATTAGGATAACACATTTTTGGTTTTAGGATCTCTTCCCTAAAGTTTAATAATTAATTCATTCATTAAATAAGAGGAAACAATATATATATACATGACATGTAGATTTTGATCTGTCATCTAATTCCTACCACAAACTCATATTTCACTCCAAAAGATAATAGAATTCAAAAATATTATATTTATCCTAATCATATGGGGTTCCAAAACTAATGAATTTATAATTAAATTTCCGGAGCATATTAAAAAACTACATTATATAAAGAAGGACATCATGTATGCTTGTTGCAGGTGATGCACCCTTGTCGCACATCAGTTGCGGGTTTATGTCTTGTGGCCTTAACGGATGCCATGGGTTGTTTTCCAACCTCTGGTTTGTCCATTTTTTAAATCCAAAAATAATATTAACAAATTATTTAATCTTAACAATAGGATCCAATTTTCAAATAAATTGATTCAAACATTTAGTCTTAACCAAAATACTTCTGCCCAAACACACAGCCCAAAATTTATATGGATGTTAAACACATTGAAGATCAGTTTTTCAAATAATAACATGTCAATACCTTCACCATGTATTCTTTTAAAACATTGTAACACCCTGAATTACCATAAAACCTTATTGATTATATTCATGCTCCGTTATTTTTTATAGAATACATGATATACTCCCTCTATCCAAAAATTTGGTAAACACCAACAATGATGGAATACACAAATCATTAATCAGTTTCAAGGTAGTCAAGAATATCCAATATAATTTAGCCAAATCAATAATATATTATTCCAAAATCACTACCTCAGTATCAAAACAATATTATGGTTTATCTTTCTTTAAACTATATATTTTCCAAAATCATTAACCTACTAATAATTCACTTTTCGTAGAACCCCACTGTCTCACGTCCTTAATGATGTAGTACTGCAGTGAAATCCTCATATACTCTATAATTTTTATAACATGTAAATCGTAAATAAAAAACTCAAAAGAAATAATACTTTAATAATGACATAAAAAATATAATAAATCCTTTTCATTTTCGGTAGTATCATAAAAAGATTATTATCCAATAGCAAAATTTGGGGTATACTCTAATTATTTGCACATTGATGTGCGTAGTGTCCCAACTCCTTGAAGATAAAGCATTGTACATTTGAAACATTGTTCTTACCCTTTCAATCATGTTCTTAGTGTCCTTTTCTCTTCACTTATGACAAACTCTCATTTCATTCAAGCATTTACCAAGGTGATTATTTCCACAGTTATCATATATGGGGAAATCATTCTTTCCCCTCTTCCCATTATCTATATTTCTCTCATCCATAATTTTCTTCACCTGAATCCCTTCAAATCCATAGGACATAGTGAATTTGTTTCCTATCTTATTAACACATGATACATTTTCTTGATATGATGAAAATAAGTGGGAGACTATTTTCCTTCCAAATGATTTCTTAATACCATGAAAGATATGATGCTTCTTAATCTTTGGATCATGCGTATTGCTGGAGTTATCATTCCTTCTACTAGGATCAATTTCTAAACAATCACATAAAATACGTTAGTTTATGGATCGCAATGCATAATTCCAAACATGTAAAATAACAAACTTAAATTGAAAAGATTATGCATATAATATATAATCATAAAATATTTTCTCAAAAGAAATGTTTACTCTTAAATCCTTCATAATGACTTGTAATAAAAATGTGAATTGTCTTAATAATATCCCCCTAGAGTGTCATAACCCTGAGTGTATCAAGGCCTGTTGTTGTGTACCAGGATACCTGGGGTCAACCCCGAAACTCCTTGTCAGAGTTTTCACTCCTAGGTACATATGTGCCACAACTTCCTCTACCTGATCGTATCCAGGCATGGATGTATTGAATAGAAAATACTAAAATTATATATATTATAAAAATAATAGGAATTTATTATATACTAATCCTCAAACATTATATGAAGTTAATGTTTTCTAACCAGAGTATATCTAAATCCATTTCCAAGGTTGGTTCTATACTTTCTCGGATACCAAATGTAATGCCCCAACCCTAGTTACCCATAGTCAGTGCATTATTTTAATACATTATCATGAATACATGGAATCAAGTCCCAAAAGGCCAATCAGTTTATTAGTGTTGGAAAATAGATTTCCAACATGAATTTTACATTAAACATTGGAAAATAAAACACAACATAAAATATCTTTTTAAAATTCCATTAATCTTTTTGCTTAACCCTGCTTGTCAATCATAATACACTTATTGGAATCCATGTAAATTAAAACATAAGAAAGGGGTGAGATCAAATGCCCAGTAAGGATAACAATATAGTGAAAACATTAAAAAATAAGCCTAAAAATTTAATGTTATGTATAAAACTAAAACAAAAGACTTTTAAATGTAAAATTCAGCCTAATAAGGATAATATAAGTCAAATAATTACATTTACTTATTCACATGAAAATTTTACTAGTAAAATAGTTACATGCAATATCCATAGCCAATTTCGTAATGATTGAATGTATAATTCCAAACTTCATAACAACATAGTCAAGGACATGTGCCAATTCTAAAAATAAGATTTTGTCAAGGACTTGTGCCAAGACACTAGTTTGTCTCATGAGACCTACCAATGCATCTAGGATCTATAGGGGGCTCCACCCGTCACTTACTAAGTCCAATGCTTTCCTAATATGAAAAGGATTATATATAACATAAACATTCATATTAAAACTAGAATACGAAATGTCAATACATTATCTGGAAACCATGAAGGGTATAATAATAACACATCCAAAGTCAAACATATCACAAAACCCTCAATACAATATGGAATATTTCTATCACAATAAATCAACCTCAATAAATAATAATATCCTATAAAGAATGTTGACATATTTGAAAATGATCAGTAAAAAATCATTGAGAGAATATAGATTTTTCATGAAATCATTTTAAAGACACATAATTTATAAAGTAAGTCATTTGGAAGATAGTTTTGAATAAATGTTCCACATAACACATTAAATCATTTGGATGGAATTAATATTTTAAAACATTCATGTCCATATAAATAAATCCTTAAAACCATTTTGAATATATGGACATTAATGAGAATGGATTAGAGGAATAAATCATTAAACCATTTAAAAATATGTTTTAGTAAAATAGTCTCCTAAAATGAATCCATTTGAAAACTCTTTATTGAAACATGGACAATGATAATAAATATATCCTAGTCGATACTTACATAAAAACAACATCGGATAATAAAGAGATTGTGAAATTAACCATTTCCTGGCACTTTCCTTTTCTAGATGGTATGTTTAACCTCATGTATAATGACCATAGTATGTTATTAAATTATACCCAAACCATATTAATATTTATTATATCATATATTACTCATTTATGACTTTATACTACCCATTTAATAATGATTTACATGTTAAATTGGAATTTTGGGTAATAATCGTATTCTTTATTATATGTGTTTCAACTTGTTATTCTTGATCGTATCATTTAAATCATGATTTACATACTTACAGGATATAACACAAGATTTATATATCATATATATTTTGAATATAAATATGTTTAGTAGATTGATATATGAAATGTAAAACACTGTTTTTGGAGACGGGAGGTCTTATGTATGCATAAACGTTGTTTCTGTTTTCATAACGTATTGAATGGAAGTAAGTGAATAAGATATATGTAAGTATATATATATATATATTTATAATCATCATTGAATGGTGAAAGTTGAAATGAATCTCATTGCGTTGTGGACAGGGTAATCTGTACGTACACATGAGTGACAACATCATTATATTGATTGTGAAATCGTATGTAATTGGATATAATATTATATATAAAGAATCATTAAAATTTTATATTTATTATTTACATTAGTTATAATCATTTTTACACCTATTAAAATAATTAAGTGTTTGAATAACAAACTACCCCACGACGTGGAAACAGTAATCTGTATGTACACACATATGGTTACTTTTCCATTTAAAGGATGGATTGAACCATGAATATGGTTGTAATATATATATAATAACATCATAGTATGTATAAGGTACTATATTTATTATTTTTTTATGGAAAAAAAGAAAGAGGAAGTGGTAGAACAGAAGAACGTGAAAGCGGATGGTGATATTAATACCTCTTCTTCGGGTGTTTCCATTTGAGTTGACCAAAAGGGATCCTTAGGTTGGAATTATGATCAATTTAAGGTATATATGTTGATGTGTGGGATCTTGGGAGGATATTTGGGTAGGGGTAGGCTGAGCCAAATGGCATTGGAGATGGGATTTTTAGAGAAGTGGAAGTACCCTTTTATAAGAGGGGTGAGGGTCACTATAGGAAAATATTAAAAGATTAATTTATTATGCAATAATTTTCAGTTTATAATTTCACTAAATTAATTTATTTCGAGCCTTATGTGGTTATGGGTCGTAATTCTCTCAACCAATAGGTTTTTGGAAAGTTTAGGTTAACATTGTAACCTTATCTTTTACATTTAACACTTAGTTAAATAGTTTAACTTTTACCGTGTCTTCTTGTATTCCTACACTATATGGTTAATTAACATACTATAAACTCCCAAGATAACCTCAAGTAGTTAACTAGTTACATATATAATGTTATATATTCCCTTTTTCCAATCCTTGAATTTTTCAGAATATTATATCAACCAATAAAATAGTATTGGTTTTAAAAATTAATTTAGGTCAGTTTTGACACGAATTTTGGAATTTTGTTTTTGTGAAAATCATAACCACATTACCACTTCAAAAAAAAATTTATCTAATCAACCATAACATGTCATATTAATCTAAAATTTTTTTTATGGCATCAAAAATATTAAATTCTATTCATTTTAATATTTATAATATAAAGTATTTTAATATTTCATTACGTTGGTAATTAATGCATCACTACTATGTCATAAATAAATTTAATTATTTAATCTCTAAAAATTATAAATAAAATACCATTATGTTTGAAATATTTTTATCTTTATAATTAATATTTATAGTCTAATTTATCTTATTTAAACCCTATTTTAAAAATTGTTTAGTTAATAAAATTTTAATTTTATACTTCTTACTCTTCTTTAAATAAAATAATAATAAATGTCCTAATCAAATAAAAGTGGACCGAAAAGATAATATTTTAATTTAAATTTTGTTTTAGGATGACATAAAAATATCCAATAGAATTTGGAAATGTGTTGGAGTAATTATAATATGATTTTTACCCTCAATTTCCCTATTTACTTTTAATTGTGGTAAATAAAAGTAAAAAGTTACAATTCCCCAAAAATTATTTGTATTTATTTGAATGAAATTTTACTCACTAATGTTAACCTTGTATCTTGTATTTTTTAAATTCAACTCACAGAAGCGGTAAAATTATGTTTTATGCAAATTTTCAAATTCTCATAGAATGAAGGTAAAAGACGGTAACAAGTTCAATAAAATTTTATATATCTAAAATTATTATATATTGACTATTGTGAATTAAATTGAACATATATAGGTATTATATATATATTTTTACCTAAAATAAATTAATGTAAAATTACTAATTACTTAAATAAAAAGTCGCTTTTAACCAATAATAGAGTGTTTTTCACTATTCTTTAAAAAATAAATGTTTTCAGAAAAATACCAAAAATTCACCCTATGTTTTGAATTAAAAAATGAAGTCAATTATAACAAATTCAAAACATAGATGTTAAATTTATTAATTTAAAATTAATTCCCATTGTGAAAACCAAAAATAGGGTTTTTAAAAAGTAAAAACTATCAAAAGATTGTCATGTGTTTATGTCAAATTTAAAAGTGAAATTACTTAAAATGAACAACATTGTATTAAATGATAAAAATATAATCTATTTATACTTACAAGACATTAAAATTTAAAATAGAATTCTATAAATTATTTCAATTAGAAACATTGTTTTAAAAAATAGTATTTTCACTATTCACCCAAATATGAAAGTTATCAGAAAAACAGAAAAAAATTATAAAAATTAATTTTTTATGTATTCATTATAAAGAAGACGTTTATTTTGTCAAATTTAATATGTAAAAGCATCACATATTGTATTTAAGAAGGTTTTTCTATTAAAAGGTGTTAAAATTTCATTTTTTGAAAAATAATTCCTCTATCTAAAAAATGAATTTGATCTTAAATTATGTTTATGAAAAAAATAATATGAATGCTAAAATTATATGGAATATATAAAATTCAATGTTCAAATAATACTATTTGAAACTGATTTTGAACGGCTAGTTTGGTATGTTGTGGGGTGCTTGAACTCGGTGTTGGGTGTAGCGCATGTTTTTGAATTACTTTGAAGAAATAACATACTGTGAAATCATGGGGTGTTACAGATAATGACTATAAAAATAACTAAAAAGTTTATTTCATCTTATTATATACATATATATAATCCATAATTATATAAACATCTAATTTATGACATTTTTTGGCCACATGGTATAGATTATGTCTTGTACATTATATTATTTGAAGAAAAGTAAAACATGTTGCACACTTTTTTTAATATGTGTAAAAAACATTAAATGGTGTTCCCTAATGTATATTTTAAACAATTATTTTTTTTTAAAATTTAATCTATTGATCTTCATCATGGTAATTTATTTTTCAATTTTTATGGAAGAAATAATTACCATAGAAATTATTACTATGTTGATGCAGTAATTATTCAAATAATGGAAAAACCAAATAAATGATATGAAAAATATTAAAAGTATTATAGTTTGAGACAATTTATTTGATACACTAATTTTTTATATGATAATTACATGTTTTGGATTATTTAAAATATTTGGTTCGAATGTATATTTCATTCCTGACCATATTAATGTCAACATAATGAATAGTGTGAGAATTAACATTTATGATATTTTATGATAATAATATTTTATTACATTATTTAAAAGGAAAAATAATTTTAAAAAAATGAAAAATTGATTAATATATGGTCAAAAATATCATAAACTATGCATTTATAGTTTATTTTTAAGCTTTTTGATCTAATAAATATGATTATAATTTAATCATTTAAGAAATTCCAATTCTAAACCTCAACTCAATTATAAAAGTGACCCTCATCCATCATTTCTTTACACAACATAGATCCATATAGCTTGACCATAACATAAAAAATGTCATCTTAAATTTATTTGAAATATTTTTGAAGTGGTGGTATTTATAAATGACCAACCCTAGAGCCTTTTAGAGGATATCTAAACGTTTCATTTTGAAGAATAAGTAATAAACCTAACCAATCACTTTCTGTTTATCCTATCTTTTATCTACAAAAAAATATATAATATTTATCATAAATTATTAACTTGTGAATCTTAAATAATTTTTAAATTTTATTATTATTATAGAAAAACTAATATACTCTTTATTTCCCAACAAACAGTAAGTGAAAGAGTCACCCATGCATAGGTATAGGTTACTATGTCCACCTAAAGATACAATTTTTCTATAAATAGATTTTATTGATTAGATTTATGTTGTTTTTGATGATTATATATGAAAATTATAACATCATTATACTAAATAAATGATAATATCATATCTATCTTCATACCTTCCAAACCGTATGAAAATGATATCACTGCTCATACATATGTGTGGACTACCACCTCCATAAAGTGATGTGATTAATTTATCATTTTTATTACACATGGATGGAAAGGAAGTTAAATATATTGTATATATATTATAAAATTTATATAATAAATATTATAGAAATGTGAAATGTTACCTACATTTATTTCATTCAATCCTTCAAAAAGTGAGTACAACCTTCACGCTTATGTAAGGCATACCATCTCCATGAATGGGGAAATTCGATTTATATCTCTAACACACTAGGTTTTTAAAAAAAATGAAATTCATAAAATTTCATTTTTGTAGAATGTTATAACTATCCTTTAAACATAATTTTTCAACTTTAATTTTAAAAAATGATCATCTACGATTGTGATTAGTAATTTAATTGGAGGCTAATGGAACCAACATGTTTTTTGGTGAATAGTAACAAACCCATATGAATAGTAATATAAACCTTAGGAATAGTAAATCATAATATTATTATTTTTAAAGTTATAAGATAATGATATTTTTATTAATTTTTCATAGTGTAAAAAAATGAGTTATAGATTTATAATTTTTATTTTTGAATAAATTATGTTTTATTTAAAAATTGAATAATTAATATATAGGAAATTAATTTCGAAATATTGAGTTTATTTTTTAATTATACACATCTAAAAATGACCAGGGTTAATTTTTGGGATTTTTATGAAATTCTTGAATTTATGATGAATAGTAAAATATGATAAATTACGATAAATGTTAAATACGTGTTTTAATTCACCATAGGTAATTCAAGTCTAATGTAAGTGATCTTGGTTATAACTAACATAATGTTACTAGAAATTGGGGTTACATTAATCAATAATATTCATAGTCTTGTGAAAAATAATAAAATAATGATTAAAATAATGTAAAATATGTCTTATCATCCACTATAAATAAAACCCTCATTCCCCTCCTCCTCTCACCCCTCTAAAGCCTTGAGTTTTTCCTATGTTCCAAAATATCCCTTCCCCAAGGCTCTTCCCCATGTCCTAGAGATACTGGTCTCACCAAAATGAAAAAACCAAAGGCCTTCAAGAGGATCTCAAGGAGAAGAGATCACGGGGTAAGAATCCCCTTTTTTCATGTGTTTTATTTACAATTCCTTTCTTTTCTTATACTCTCTTTCTTTAAAATTATCCATATGGTATCAAGTATTCAGAATTATATATATTCGGTATGTTACCATGTTAATGTAAAAAATTCATCATCTTCCTTCCTCTCCAATCCCTCTTATTCTAAAAATTAAAACACCATCCACGATGAGCTGATTTACTAAAACCGTGGACGCTTTGTTTATAATATCAATTACATCCTTCAAATGTGATCAGAAATATCTTTTAATTGTTGAAACATAATGTAAATTTTATTTTATTTACCTATATTATGTTCTATAATTAACTTTTATGGATGAAATTAAATTATATAAAGAAACAAGTTCATGATTATCGAGGAACCACAACAAATGATCGAATCAAACATCATTAATGTTTTATCTAATGACCCACAATCATATATGATAAACAATTATTTTTGTATAAATATATATTTTGGAATCATATTAACCCAATATCAACCCACATCTGGAATTGCATTTCCATATGACAGGAAAATAAAATACAAATCGGCTATGGAAATCATGTAATGAACGCAACCAAAACAATGGAAGGATCAAAATACTAATAATTAATGGGTGAAATGATGTTATTAAATGATAATATATTGTTTTATAAACTGGAATATGTGTATTTAATATATCAATAACACTATTGTAACAATTATACTGGTGGTTTAAATGATTTTGATGTAAGACAAACCCCATGTAAGTAAATCTTAACCCGATTTCCATTCATTAGGTTAACATTCTACATCATTCTTTCTATGGTATTAAAATTGTTTGGGAGATGAATTTTGATTATATTACATTTAATTATGTATGTTCACATTGTATATACATATTCCATCTACTCTATTAAGTCTCACTTCAATTATAGTATATTAATAAGGGGCATTGTCTAAAAAACCTATTTTGAATTTCTATTTTATGTAATTAAAAAAGAAATTTTAATATGAGGTTATTCATTTTGTATTATTGTGTTCTGGTTCTTGGGAATTGATTATGATTAAATGTGGGACCTATATCTCCATCCAATTCATTGGTAATGTTTATGTTGGAGGTCAGACGTATGGTTACTTCATGTGTAACTGTGGTGGTTACACTATAAGTTATCCATGAGGGTTACAGTGTAAGGTAGTCATCATGGTTAAAAAATATAAGGTAGTCGAGAGGGTTACAAGATTATGTTAGTAATTACACAATATACCTTTATGGTTCTATTTATGTTCAATATGTTTTTTGGGAATCTTATGTTTCACAAAGTAAGTATATATGGGTGAAAATTATTATTTTTAAATGATTTCATGTGTTTACAAGTATTTGCATATTTAGGTTTTCATTTAATATTTTTATATTCCTTACTAAGAATTTTTTTTCCCAGCCAAATTTTTTAAATTATTTTTATAGGTTATAAGGTTGTGTAAGATAAATAAGGTATCCATGTAAAATTTTACAAATATTTTTCATAGAAATCATATTTTATTTGTAAAATATTATATTTTGGAATAAATGGAGACTGTTTATGTGGTATATTCTCTATACGAATGTGGAATGTTTAGAATGTTTAATATATCAATTATATATAAATCTAACTATGAAAAGTTTTCTCAATATTAAGGGAAGTTAATTCTAGAAAAAAAATCATTATATTGTAGTGTAATAAAATCGGGATCTTATAGTTGGCATGAGAGGATGGTTTATATAACAATAGTGGTTACGATAATGATAAAAGTATACCATAAATGATTTTTCATTTATGGTTAATTTGAAATGGTATTGAATTTAAATATTACCATGAGGTTTCAACTATGATATGTTTTTTTTCAGAATGGTTTTTCACAAAATCAATATGGAAGCTGAAGAGGAGATGAATCGAAAGAAAGATATCTTTAAAAATCTACATCCTGAAATGGTAGGGATTGGAACCAAGTAGTCTATGATAGTAATGTGCCCACTAATAGAGGAAGAAAATGGAGGTGGTATCCATGAATGATAACAACCTAAGGTACCACAACGAAACATGATTATAGTGTAACATTTTATGAGACAACACCCTCCTTCTTTTAATGGATCTTCTGACCGTGTAGCAGCTAAATGATTGATTATAGACCTTGAAATGATATTTGATGTTCTGGGATGTTTATATAATAAATAGGTACATATATCTATTTATACTTCTGAAGGTGAATCTTATCAATTGTGTTCAATGGTAAAAAAAATATCAGGGATATAAAGGAGATTGATTCCTTTGAGTGGGATGAATTTAAAAGACTTTTTATGAAAAATATTTTCCTAAGGTGGTGAGATATAGGATGGAGAATAAATTCCTTGAATTGAATAAAAAGGAGGATGATTCAATGGTTTTTTATAAAGTAGGATTTAACCGACTGGAAAGGAATGATCCAATCTAAATTTTGACCGTGATTGCAAAATCAATCACTTTTACACAAGATTAATGTCGTGGTATCAAAGGGAATTTCCCTCCTGTTAATTCAAAAGTTGTAGAAATCTTCTCTGATTTTCTGAGACTATAGATATGGTTTTTTCTTATTACCACATTCACTATCACAAAAAGGAGTATAAGAGGTCTTGAGGCAATGATATGGGTAAGAATCAACTAAAAAAATTTAATGGTATGAAATTCCAGTCCCCATTTTGTAAAAAGTGTGGAAAAAAGCACCCTGGTGAATGCCTTCCCAAAATTGGGAAGTATTTTCAATGTGGAATGTTTTTATATATGGCACCATATTTTAAGGAAAATGATCCAAAGACTAATACTAATATGAAAGCTGTAAAGTGTTTTAATTGTGGGGAGATAGTTCATTATGAAAATTCATGCGCAAAGAGTTATATGAATAATGTAATGAAGATGGAATATAAGAAAAAATGTGTAGTGAGAGATTTTGAGACTATGTCAGTAGATGTAGTGCCACCCAATGAAGTGGTATTAGGTACCTTGTTTGTTTACTCAAATTTTCTATTGTGTTGTTTGATAAGGTGTCTACACATTCCTTTATTTCTGAAGAATATTCTGTAAATTTAAAATACCACCTCATACAATGATACCAGATCATATTGTTAAAAGACCTAGGGGAATATTATAGAAAGTAATAATTATAATTATTATTATATAATGGTCTGTAGAAATACATTACCTAAAAACCATGTTTTTCCATTAGTAGACTTTTATTTCAGTCTGGTAATGAATTGGAAATCTTTTTATCATGCAAAGATTGACTGTAGATCTAATGATGTTTTTTTTCAGAAATAGGTTATGTTTGTATAAAAGAAAAAACTTATATAATTGATAACATATTAGGAATCTGAGAAATAGTTAAAATATTGAAATGAATGTTATCTTTCACATATTGTTGAAAACATAGGAACTGTTCAGATTAATGATGTTATAGTGGTAAATTATTACTTTGATGTTTTCCCTGATGAGTTAACTTGTGTCAAACATTATCGAGAATTAGACTTCACAACTGACATAGTTCCTGATGAAAGTCCAATTTCACAACCCCATATCGAATGGATGAAATGGAACTTATTGAATTGAAAAATCATTTGTATGATGTTTTTGTTACATGCTTAATTCGTCCTAGCACTTAACCATGTGGTGCTCTTGTTTTGTTCGTTAAAAATAAATATGGTTTCGTTATTCATTGCATTTATTATAGTGTTTTTAATAACATAACTATTAAAAACATTTATCATTTACCTCATATTGATGACTAGTTTTATTAGTTCTAGGTATCTCATCATTGTTCCAAGATTGACTTCGGATCAGAAACCATCATCTGAAGGTGAACGAGGATGACATTCCAAAAATAACTTTTCATACAAGATATGGGCATTATGATTTTCATGCCTTTTGGGTAATCTAATTGTAACATCACGTTACTTTTAAAGGTACTTTTGATGTTCCTAAGTACCTCTTTTTTGGAGTAGTGACTTGGGAGAGTCAGGAGAACATTTAATGTTGTTTTGGTGCAATGCAGAAGTCGCACGAGCAGCGCATGAGTTTTCTAAATAGTGCGGACAAACCGTGCGCAGTTGGACTTGGAGGTAGAATCTCATGCACGGGTAGTGCCAGTTTTGCCTAACCGTGCATCCAAACCATGCATGAAGGGTGGTCGAGGTAGTAGCTAACTCACGGCTAGCGCATGGTTTTTTAAACTGTGAGAACTAACCGTGTGGCCACTTAAATGAGATCCTTAAATTATGGAACTCACTTGGTTTTGCCTCTAAGATCCTCGTTTTTTCTCTTAAGAGGCCCTAACTCAGGATTTGTCTTCTCCTAAAGTCATAAATGTTTTCCCATCATTATAGAGGTGATCCAAAGGCTCGTCATGGTGAACCGAATCTGGATTCTTGATGTCTGTGATCGTTCATCATCGTTCTTGATCAGTTTCTTAGATCTACATAGATCTACTTCTCATCTTCTCTAATTTTCTTATACTTATGCCCGTTATGGGTAGATCTAAGTGTGTGGTACCAAATATGATGATATTTGGTCTTGATCTTCCATGTATAATAGATCTAAGTCATGTTCTTGAAGAATCAACCCGGTTTTCTTGAGCATTCTCGACCGTTGTGGTTTTGGTCAAAACCTTCGAGGTAGGTTGTTCTGTTCCGAGTTTCCAAATTGATTAACAATGTATTTTCTTGATTTATTTAAACTGTTGATTTAAATTCAATTTCTCAACATTTATTTCAATTATGTTGATAAAAACTCTATTCCAGTGAATTGATATATTTGAAATGGTTTTGGCATTGAAATTTGCAAAAAAACCCTAATTCCACTGAAATGGGTGTGTTTAGGGAAATTAGACAATATAAATTGTTGAATTTAAATTGTGGATTTGATGGAAATTATTTCAATTAAATTTTCTAATTTAATTGTTGGAATAAATTGTGTAATGATGGAATTGGTTTTGAATGGACTTCTAACTGGTGAAAATGGCATAAAATGATTTGATAGAAACCCATTGGTTTTATCGTGTGAAAAAGGCATGTTTTGAATAAAACCTATTTTGGTTTTAAATGGAATGAAATTGGAACTTTTGAAATTTATGAATGGGATTGATTGTATTTTAAGAATTATTAAAATAGTTCACCCATCATGTAAGAGCGCTTTCAATCCTTAGGTAGTTAGTGAGTAAATTGGTTACACTCTAAGCTACGACATTGTTCTAAAACATACATTTAGTGGGTCACATACCTGATGGGTTAGTGATGAGTCTCTTTTGTCCTGTGTCATAAGGAATTGTGCATACAAATTTTTCAACGTTCACATAGAGAGTGTGGAATCCTATAACTGGTTAATACTATCGTACATTTTGGTAGATGAGCATGCTGCTCGCTTGATTGTCTATATTTGAGATATAAATGTATGCCAATGATTTTGAACTACTGTATGTGAATTCTGAATTTATATAAACTATTTTATATAAATTATTTTCTTAATACATTGTTTTAAAAATATTCCATCATTGTTAATCCTTTTCATAATGTAAATTCTTCCATCATTTGAAAATGTATAACATGTTTTGTAACAATATGCTTTTGATTTTCCAAACCTATTTATTTGAAAATTAGAAGCTTTTCTTTGGAAAATATATATTTGTAATATGTTACAGAATCTTTGGTGGTATCCTACCGGGATTAGTCTCACACCATACTTTTTCCTTCGGGTGTTTGTAGACTTTCTTCTTCCTGGATTGACCAAAGGAAATGAACCTCTTAGAGGTGGATCCAGCTGTTGATATTTGTTCTTGGTGAGTTGTTTCCTTAGGGACATTGAGGTTGTTTTCCCTTTTTTAGTACTTGGGTTGTAGTACTTTGGGCCTTTTTGTGCCTCTTTTCATTATGGTACATTTCTCCCGGTGGAGTTTCTTTTGTTTTCATACTATCTTGATTTTTTTTCTTACACATTCTTGTGGAAAAATCATTCCCACTTGTATGTTGTGTGATGCTAGGTGATAGTCGCTGACCTGTGGGGATTGGGAATTCCCTTCGGGCTATGTCAGGGTCGGCTCCGTTATCAGGTTACGAGGGTACCTAGGCTGGTTTGTGACCAAGTGATATCAGAGGCAGGTTAAACATCTTGACATGATGACAATATGAATTTGAGTATTCTGGTCGGGACTTAAGAGGTAGTTGTGATTGAGTGCCTAGCCAGCACTCACCACAATGAACCTTAAGTCACTAGGGTTGTTTAGGAAAATACTACTTGTGTATCAGTTCAAGTATTTTCCCTATTTAGATTTGGATAGAGTGGAATACAAATCTTCGTATCCCTTATTTTATGAATAGTTATCCTTTTTACTCATTTTGGGTGTTAATCTATGTATTTTCATGTTGTGTAGCATCATGCCTCCAAGAAGACGTGGAAATCTGATCCAAAAAGACGTAGCTGCTGAATCTCTGCTAGTGAGTCCTATTATGGATCCAAGTCTGGTTGAGGTGATTGTTCGCACTGTCCATGCTCTCGGAAAGGCACCACCTCTAGTTCCTAATCATGCTCCAGCTATAAATCCTCATAGTAATATTCTCTGAAGTCATTATCAAGAGTTCCTATGCTAGAAGCCACAAGTTTTCCAAGGCTCCACTGACCCTCAACATACTGAAGAATGGTTTAGTAAGATTGAATGTTTGTTTGGGTTCTTGGAGACACCTGAGGTGATCATGGTGAAGTGTTCCACCTTCATACTAGAGGGACCACGTAGTAGATGGTTGGATATAATGGTGATGGCCGGGAAACATGAGGGTTTGGAGTGGAAAGACTTTATGTTGCTTTTCACTAACTATTTCTATCCAAAATCAATGGTGTTGTCCAATGCTGTGGAGTTTTTTAAGCATGAGTAGGCATACAGAACTGTGACTGAGTACTAAAATCACTTTTTTGAGCTGGTAATGTTTTATCCTTTGATTGTATATAATGAGAGGATTAAGGCTTGACGATTCGAGTTTGGACTTCGATCAGATATCTGCTCTCAGATTTTCATACTAATGTTACCCACATATGCTGATGTGCTGGAAGGGGCAATGATGGTTAAGATGAACTTGTCAGGAAAGTCAGGGTTGAAGGAGGTTCTTTTCCCTCCTAGTGGCAGTGTGGGTTCCTTTAATGGAAAATAAAAGGGTCACTTTTTTCATGGTAGTTCTCGACAGCAGAGTCATTCCAAACCTCCGGTAGCACTAAGAGGGACTTTTTCGACTTGATATCATTGTGGGACGCCATGTCATTCTAAGAGGGTTTGAACTAAGGCACCCAAGAACTGTAGCTCTGACGGATGTTTAGGGAACTTATAAAAATTCTTCCATTACTTCTCTACTCCACGGAGTGGAACAGGATCATCACCACCTCAAGAAACTATGGGGAAATCAAATGCTTCACATACAAAATGGTTCCAGCCACAGGCATCCGGAACAAAGCTTCTTCACGCAGTGGAAGAGTTGCCAAAGGTTGCTAATACATGTCCTGGAACTGTGGGAGGTACTATTACTATAGCTTCATCTTTAGTGACAACTCTTTTTGATACTGGTGAATCTCAATCTTTTATTTCATCTCATCTTGTTAATCTACTTAATCTACCTATAGAACTTTTATCGTGTGTGATGGATATTACTACACCCCTTTGTACAATGAGATAGAAGGGTCTCTTTAGTCTCGCTTGGGTCTTCTCTCTATCAGATGTTGATCATGCTTAGAGTTTCTTGGTTCTTGACATGAAATATTCAGATGTCATATTTGGGATATATTGGATCATTTCCAATAAATACCAGATCAATTGTTATTTTAAACAAATTTACCTTCCTACACCAAGTGTTGTACTTCTTGTTCTTCAAGGAGAATGGGAACCAAGGTCAAGTAGAGATGGACCCTCTTATCCAGAGTTGGGGAAAGTTATATCTGTGTTTGCTTTTGATCTAGAGAGGGATTCAATGTGTGGTGATCTTCCTCTAGTCGTCGCTAAGTTTCCCAGCGTGTTTCCTTCGGACCTCTCTAGTTTTCCAACTGTAAGGGAGTTTGATTTTTCTATTGACTTAATTCCTGGTACTCATCCAATTTCTATTCCCTCTTACCGAATGGCTACAGCAGAACTAAAGTCTCAGTTATGAAATCTTCTTGTGAAAGGTTTTATAAATCTAAGTGTGTCACCTTGGACAACACATGTTCTCTTCGCCAAAAAGGTTGATGGTTCTCTTTTTTTTATGTGTTCATTATCGAAAGCTCAATTGAGTTACAATAAAGAACAAATATCCAATACCACGAATTGATGATTTGTTTGATCAATTGATAGGGGCGAAGTGGTTTTCAAAAGTTTATCTTCGATCTGGTTAGCATCAGTTGATGATAAAATAATCTTACATTCACAAGACCACTTTTCGGAGTAGGTATGGCCATTATGAGTACCTTTTTATGCCCTTCGGCCTAAAAACTTCTCCTGCAGTTTTCATGGATTTGATGAACAAGGTTTTCCGTGAGTAACTAGATACATTCGTGGTAGTCTTTGTGGATGAAATTCTTTTCTACTCCATTTCTGAAGAGGATCATGTGCATCATCTGAGAACAGTTCTGAGTCTTCTAAGGAATCCCTGACATTATTCCAAGCTTTCAAAGTGTGATTTATGGATGTAGGAAGAGAAATTCTTGGGGCATGTCGTGTCAGAACAAGGAATATCATTTTATCCTGAGAAGGTGAAGGATGTTATGACTTGGGAACAACCACGAAATGTTTTCGATATTTGGATCTTCTTTGGATTAGCAAGATATTATCGCAGGTTTGTTAAGGACTTCTCTGAGTTGGCTTCTCCAATGAATACTCTGACTCAAAAGGGAGTGATGTTTTCCTGGAATGATAAATTTCAGAGTTCTTTTGGGGAGCTAAAGAATCTTTGGACTACTGCGCCGGTGTTATCTCTTCCTGAGGCTGAGATAGGTTACGTGGTCTTCTGTGATGCATCAAGTTTAGGTTTGGGATGTGTCCTTATGCAAGGTAATCGTGTTTTTGCCTATAGATCTCGTCATCTAAAGCCTCATGAGAAGAACTATCCTACCCTTGACCTTGAACTTGCATCTTTAATGCACTCACTAAAGTGTTGGAGACATTACCTTTATGGAGAAAGCTTTAATGTCTATTCAGACAACAAGAGCTTGTGTTATATCTTATCTCATGAACATTTGAATCTCTGCCAAAGGCGTTGGGTGGAGTACCTGAAATCATTCAAATTGGACATTTTCTATAACACAAGGAATGGGAATGAAGTTGTAGATGTGTTAATAAATAAACATCCATCACAAGTTGTGAAGGAATCTTTAGAAGGGTGGAGTTAGATGGCTCTTTTTGCTCAGTTTCATATTGCAGTTCAGTGGAAGGGGAATTAAGTTTATTTATCTAGTGTTTTGTTGACTTCTGAATTCCTCAAGTTAATTATTTAGGAACAACAACATGATGATTAATTCCATAGTATTAAGGACTCTTTTTATGGTGGGGAGACGGACACCCAGTGGTTATTCTCCCAAGAGGGTGTTCTGTGTTATCGAAAATGTTACGTTGTGTCGTTAGCCGCAAGTAAGGATGTGATAGGGGTTTCCATAACTCTCATTTGGCAGTACACCCAGGAACCATGAAAATGTTCTATGACATGTGTCGACAGTTCTGGTGGACAGGTATGAGATGATACATTTCTAAGTTTGTATCTCGTTTCTATACATGCTAGCAAGTGAAAGCTGCGCACCAGAAACCTTCAGATTTACTTCAATGAAATCAATTCCATACATGGAAGTGGGATGAAATATCTATGGACACTGTGGTTGGGTTACCTCAAACCCGGAGGTAGAGGAATGTGATATGGGTTGTAATCGATAGGCTAACCAAGTCGGATCACTTTATACTTAATTGAGATACAACCAAAGATGACGATTTGGGAAATATCTATGTGAATGATGTTGTTCGTTTGCACAGAGTTCCATCTTCTATAATATTTGATAGGTATCCTCAGTTTACTTGTCACTTTTGGAGAGGCCTTCAGGAGGCACTAGGATCTCAGGTCCGTTTTAGCACGGCCTTCCGTCCATAGTCAGATGCCCAAACAGAGAGAGCAATTTAGATCCTTGAGGATATTCTCCACATATGTGTTCTTGACTTTGGTGGGTCTTGGGATGATCATCTGGGGATATTTGAGGTTTCTTATAACAACAGTTATTAGTATGTGATCAAAATGTCTCCTTTTGAGTTATTGTGTTGCTTTCCTTGTAAATATTCTTTATGTTCATCGAGATTGGTGAATGTTCCTTGGTAGGACCGAGTTTGATCCAAGAGACGACAACTAAAATCTAGTTGATTCATCAGACAATGTAGATAGCATAGAGTCGATACAAGATTTTTCCTGATCATCGCCGTAAATCTCTACAGTTCTCAGTTATTGACCAGGTGTTCTTGAAAGTTTCACCCCGATTAGGTCATTGATGTATTTGGAAGAAAGGGAAGCTTGCACCTCATTTAGTGGGACCTTTTTATGTTGTTAGTCTTGTAGGAAAGTTTTCATACCGGCTATCTCTACCACCAATGCATACGTCGATACAAAATGTGTTCCATGTATCACAACTTCAAAAGTATCTCTCTCATCCATCTCATGTTGTGAACTGGAGAGATCTTGAGATTGGACAAAATTTATCTGTTACTAGACGACCAGTCAGGGTTGTTGATTCTAAGACCAAGGTACTTCATTGAGGACGATACCTCTAGTACATGTACTTTGGAATCATGGTTCTGATTCTCATGAGACATGGGAAAGGGAGGCACTAATGAGAGAGCAGTGGCCTCATATTTTTGACATGGAGGTTTCTTCATAGGATTTCTTGGGATAGAAAGATCTTATGGTGGGGAGGTTGTAACATTATGTTATGTTTAAAGGTAATTTTTATCTTCCTAAGTACCTCTCTTTGGATTAGATACTTGGGAGAGTCAAGAGATCGTTAAATGTTGTTTTGGGGAAAAGGGGAAGTCGCACGGGCGACGCACGGGTTGTCTAAACTATGTGGCTGAACCATGCGCAGTTGGGCTTGGAGGCAGTAACTCCCGCATGGGCATTGCACAGTTTGTTTAAACTTGCAGCCAAACTGTGCATGAATGGTGACCGAGGTAGTAGCTAACGCATTACTATTGCACGGTTTGTCAAACCAAGCGAACTAACCACACATCCACTTAAATGAGATCCTTATGTTGTGGATCCCTCTCGGTTTTGCCTCTAAGTTCCACATTTTTCTTCCTAAGCGGCCCTAACTTAGGATGTGTCTTATCTTAAGATCACATAAGGTTATCCCATCATTCCAGAGGTGATCCAAAGGCTCCTATTGGTGAACTGAAACCAGATTCTTGAGGTATGTGATCATTCTTCATCATTCTTGATTGGTTTTATAGATTTACTTAGATCTACTTCTCCGCTTATCTAGGTTTCCTAGTTCTATCCCAATTATGGGTATATCGTAGTGTGTGGTACCAATTATGATGATATATGGTCTTTGTCTTGCTAGGAGAAGAGATATAAGGTGAGTTCTTTACGAAGCAACCATATTTTCTTGAGCGTTCTCGACTGTTGTGGTTTTGGTCAAAACATTGGAGGTAGGTGGTTCCATTCCGACTTTCCAAATTGATTAACAATTTTTTTTCTTGATTTATTTCAATTGTTGATTAAAATTCAGTTGGACAACATTTCATTCAATTAAATTGATAAAAACGTGATTCTAGTGAATCATGATATTTGAAATGGTTTTGGCATGGAAGTTTGAAAAAAAAACCACAATTCCATTGAATTGGTTGTGTTTATAGAAATTGGCCAATTTAAATTGTTGACTTTAAATTGTGGATTTTATAGAAATGATTTCAATTAAAATTTTTAATTTAAATTTGGGATTAAATTGTGTATTGATGGAATTTTTTTTCAATGGAGTTTAAACTGGTGAAAATGGCTTAAAATGATTTGATAGAAAACCATTGGTCTTATCTTGTGAAAAAGGAATGTTTTGAATAAAACATGTTTTGGTTTTAAATATAATGAAATTGGAACTTTTGAAATGGAAGAATGTTATTGATCGTATTTTAAGGATTCTTAAAATAGTTCACCCATCATGTAAGAGCACATGCAAGCCTTAGGTAGTTAGTGAGTTATTTGGATACACTCTACGCTACGACAACGTTCAAAAACATACTTGCGGAGGGTCACATCCCAAACAGGTTTGTGATGAGTCTTTGTTGTCCAGTTTCATAGGGACGTGTGTATACAAATTTTTCTGAGTTCAAATAGAGAGTGTGGAATCATATAACTGGTTAATACTATTGTACCTTTTGGAAGATGACCATGTTCCTCGCATGATTGTTTATATTTGAGATATAAATGTATGTCAATTCTTTTGAACTGTTGCACATGCATGCTGAATTTATATAAACTATTTTATATAAATGTTTTACTTAAGCCATTATTTTATAAATATTCCAGCGTAGTAATACCTTTTTTTAAAGTAAATTCTTCCATCATTTGAAAATTTATATCATGTTCTGTTAAAATATGTTTTGGATTTTCCAAACCTGTTTATTTGAATATTGGAAGTTTTTCATGGTAAAATCTATATTTGGCATCTATTATGGAATCTTTGGTGGTATCGTACTGGGCTTAGGCTCACACCCTACTTCTCCTTTTGGGTGTCTGTTGAATTCTTTCTTCTAGGATCGAGAAAAGGAAAGGCACCTCTTGGAGGTGGATCCAGCTGTTGATCTTTAGTATTTTTGAGTTGCGTCCTTAGGGACCTTGGGGCTATTTTCTCTTTTTCAGTACTTGGGTTGTAGTACTTTTGGCCTTTTTGTGCCTCTTTGTATTCTGGTACATTAATCCCAGTGGAGTTTCATTTGTTTGCATACTGTCTTGATTATTTTTCTTCTAAATTCTTGTGGTAAAATCATTCCCACTTACATGTTGTATGATGCAAGGTTCTAGTCGCCAACTCATGGGGATCAGGAACGCCCTTCGGGTTTTGTCAGGGTCGGCTCAGTTATCAGGTTACCAGGGTACCCGTGCTGGTTCGGGACACTAATGAACCTAATGTATTCATGTATTATATGAATATAATATTTCATGAGGTCCTGGATAAGTTATTAGTTCTGTTTATTAATGAAATTGATGTATTTTAAAAGAGTAATGAGGAACAAGAAAGAAATCTAAGGTTGTTTTGAAAACCATAACAAAAAACAAACTATATGGAAAATTCATAATTTTTTTTTGTTGCAACATATATTTTTTCATGGGAATATTTTAAATAAATATTGAATAACAATTGATTCTTCCCAAACCAACGTGGTTGATGAATGGACAAGACCAACAAATGTTTTATAGATTCATAGTTTTATTGCATTTGTAGGTTATTACTTTCTGTTTGATAAAATCATTTCATGGTTATCTAGATTTCTAACTAAGTTAATGCGGAAAGGGGGATAGATTTATTTAGATAGAAGAATGTGATTTTTTTAATGAACTGAAGAAGATATTGTTGAATGCTCTAGTTTTGGTTGTGCCCTATGAAAATAGCGATTTTATCATTAACAATGATGCTTTATTGAAGGGACTTGGAAGAGTTTTGATATAGAATGACTAGGTAATTTCTTATACTTCATGATAACTAATATATCATGAGTTAAATTATCCCACACATTTTTTGGAATTTAATGTGGTTGTTTTTTCTTTGAATGAATGGAGGAATCATTTATACGGATCCAAATGAAAAATCTATAATGAAAATAAAATTCTAAAGTGTATATTCACTCAGAAGAACCTAAAGATGATGTCGATATATTGGATTTAACTGATATAGGATTATAATTTCCTAATCAATTATTATATGGTAAAATAAATCTATGTAGTGAATTCATTGATTCAAAAACAACATGCATCATTAGCCATGTTAAGTTTGGATCATGATCCCTTGACAAATAATTTGATGAATTTTGGATTAGAATTTATTGGTTTAAGAAATAACCCTATTTTTTTATAGGTTTCAGAACATTCCTAATTACTTGAAATAATTAATAACACGTAGAAGGAAGACCGTGAGCTATAGAAAATTTTTTATTGGATTAAATGGGTAGGTTTTCAGTATTTTATCTTGATAAAAATCATGTTTAATGATTTGGTAAAAGGTTGTGTGTAAATTTTGATTCCTAGTTGGAGAAGGATTTGTTGTGTGAAGCTCATAGTTCTCTATTTTTAGATCATCCTAGTAGTACTAAGATGTATATTGAAATTCTGGTGTATTATTGGTGGGATGGCATGAAAAGAGATATTGAAGATTCTAACATGACCTTTTTAACAGTCAATAGGTTAAGGATAAGCAGCAGTTATAGAACGGGAATCTTCATCCTTTACTATTGCACGAGTGGAAATGGGAGAATGTATCCATTGAATTTATAGTGGGAATACCTATGACTTCTTGATGTAAAAAATGGAATTTGGGTTGTTGTAGATCGATTGACAAAATCTGCACAATTTATTTCTATTCCAGAAAAAATGTCTTTAGAACAAATTTCTTGATTGTACCTCAAAGAGATTATTAGGCTACATAGAGTTCCTCTTTACATTTTATCTTACTGGGATGCCAATTTCATTTCTATATTTTTGAAGGACCTTCCGATATCAATGGGCATAGAATTTAATTTTAGTAAAACTTTTTCGCCTCAATTAGATGAGAAGTTAGAACGAAAAATTCATACGTTGGAGGATGTGCTACGATATAGTTCAATGGACTGTCAGGGTAGTTTGGATCAATAACATTTTTTAGTCATGTTTTCTCATAATAATAGTTTTCATTCATATATATGAATGTCCCCTTTTGAGGCATTATATGGTATGTGTTGTCGAACTCCATCATTTTGGGATAAAGTCATGGAAAGGAAGTCGATGAGCCCAAAATTAGTAGAGAAAGTGGCTAAGAATGTGATGATGATCCCACAACACATGAGGATAGCTCAGTGTAGAAATAAATGTTTTGCGGATAATTGGAGGAATGAATTTTCTTTAGAGGTAGGTGATCATCATTTTCTTAGAATGTCACGATGGAAGAGTTTTCTTAATTTTGGAAAGAATGGAAAGCTATTTACATGGTTCACTAGACCTTATGAAATCATGGAGATGGTTGGAATAGTCACCTAACATGTAGATTTTCCTCCGATATTATCTTAGGAACATAATGTTTTTCTAGTTTAAATGTTGATAAAGTATGCACCAGATTTATCTGAAGTTTTTATCCAAGAAGATGTTCAGTTGGAAGAAAGCATTTCTTATTTAGAGAAAGGAGTTCTTATTCTTAATCGAAGGTAAAATGTATTTTGGAATAAGTTATTCCACCGAGTAAATATTTTATATAGAATCTTCATGGTAGATTAAGCAAGATGAGAATATAAAAATGTTATGATGGAATGGTACCTTATCCGGTTTGATAGGTAAAAAAAATTGTGATTGTGAAATATCTAGAAAGTAGGGACAATGTAACACCTCACAGTTTTAAAAAATGAAATTGAAATTCATGAAAATTTGTTTTATGTATATAGTAATAACTAGAATTTAGACTTAATTATTTTTCTTCTATGATTTTAATTTCAATAAATGGGCATCTAGGGTTGTGATCAATAAGTTATTTTGAGTCTGATAGAACCATCATTTTTTTGAATAGTAACATTCCCTAAGGAATAGTAGTATTAACCTGATGAATAGTAAATCATATTATTATTTTATTTTCATAAGGTTATAAGATAATGAGATGTTGATTAATTTTTCATGGTGTCTAAAAATTAGTTATAGATTTAAAATATTTATTTTTGAATTAATTATGTTTTTATATAATAACTAAATTAATAATATTTAGAAAACTATTTTAAAAAAATGTCATTTTTTGTTTATTTCTACATATTGAAAAATTCTTAGAGAGATATTTTGGGATTTTTCTAAAATTCTTTAATTTTTGATGAATAGTAAAAGATGAAACATTACGATAAATGTTAAATAATTTTTTTACTACCTCATAGGTTATGCAAGTATAATGTAAGTCTATTGGGTTCAATAACACATGAACTTATTACTATTTTGGGACACATTAATCAAGAATATTCATAGTTATCAGAAAAAATATTAAAATAATGTAAAGATCTCCTCTCCACCACTATAAATACCACCCTCATTCCACTCTTCCTCTCACTCCTCTCAAGACTTGAGCATTGTCTATGTTCTACCAAAGCCCCTCCCTAAGGATCTTCCCAACTTCCTTGATCTTATGGTAACACCAAAAGGATAAAACCAAAGGCATTAAGAATGATCTGAAGGGGAAGATATCAAGAGGTATGAATTATCTTCCTTTTTCATGTGTTTTCATTCCAATTCATTTATATTATTATAATCTCTTCCACTCCACTTATCCAAGAGATATGAGATCACTAGAATCATCATATTCCTTCCTCTCCACTCCTTCTCTTTTTAAAAATAAAAACATTATCCATAATGTGCATATTTACCCAAATCATTGACGATGTGTTTGCAATATCCATTACATCCTTAAAAGATGATCTTAACACCCTTTTAATGGTTAAAAAATAATGTAAAATTTATGTTGTAACCTGTTCTATGATCAGGAATGTTATATGCATGATATTAAATTAAATAATAAAACAAGTTCATGATCATCGAGGAACCGCCAAAAATGATCTAAACAAACATCATTAATGTTTTATCTAATGATCTATCATCATATATGATATCAAAATGAATTATGGTGTAATTATATATTATTAGAACATATAAATACAATTTCATTCCACTTATATAATTTCATTTCCATTCGACATGATATAAAATATAAACCGGCCATGGAAATCATGGAAAGAACGTACCCAAAACAATGGAGGGAACAAAATACAGATAAATAAAGGGTGAAATGATGTTTTGAAATGGTCATTTAAGGTGTTAAAAAATGAATATGTTCCTTTAAGGTGTTAATAACACCCTTTTAACAATTATAATCGCTTTTTAAATGAGTTTTAATAAATTAAATCCCAAACCAAGGGTATTCATAATCTGATATCTATTCTTTGATTTAACCTTCGACTTCATTGTTTATGTGGTATTAATTTTTTTTTGTAATTTATTTTGTTTATATTACTTTCAATTAATTATATTTATAATTTATAAACATATTCCATAATCAATATTAATATTCACATCAATTATTGGATTTTTATAAGGGAATTTTATTTAAAAACATCTTTAAAAATCCCATTTTATGAAATTCAAAATAAATGTTTTTTTGCAATTATACATGTTATATGACTGTGTTATGGTTATTGTGAATTATTTATGATTAAGGGTGGGACCTATATCTCCCTCCAACACATTAGTTATTTGTATGTTGGAGGTCAGCTGTATTGTTACTCTAATTTTACATGCTATGGCTAAACAATAAGGTAATAATGAGGGTTATATTTTAAGGTACTCGTGAGGGTTATAAATTTTAGAGTTTTCAAGTTGGTTAAAATATTATGAATGCAATTCCAAAATATTCATTAATGGTTTTATTTATGTTCTTTATGTTTTTTGGGAATCTAGTCTTTCACAGAGTATGTATATACGCATGGAAATTATGTTTTTATAATGATTTCATGCATTTACAAGTATTCATGGACTAATGTTTTTTTTTCTTCTTTTTATATCCTTTACATAACATTGGGTACTCATCTCTTGTTTTTGAATGATTTTCAAAGGTTATGAGGTAGGGTAAGATTATGAAGTAACCTTAGATGAATGTTATGATGATTTTTCAAGGAAGTCATGTTTTAGTTGAAAAGTATTATATTATGGAAGAAATTGATACTATTTATATGATATCTTCTCTATAAGAATGTGGAATGTTATGTATGTATTATATACCAATTATCTAAAACTATGAACTTGAACGGATTCTCAATATGAAAGGATGTGATTTATTGACTAACATTCAAGATTGTATAATTTATTCTGGTTGGGTCCTTATTGTTGGTATTAGAGGATGGTTTAGATAAATTTAGCATTTAGACTGATGTTGGTAGAATACCATAATGTATTTTTAATTTATGGTTATCTTGAAATAAGATAGCATTGAAATATTACCAGGTTGTTTTGGATATGATATTTTTGTTAAGAATGGATTTCCAAATAAGAAACAGGGAAGATGAAGAGGAGAGGCACTCATATTACAATATCCTTCTGAATCTGTAGCCCAGAATTGTAGGGATTGGAACTGACAGTTTGTGACAGTAATGGATCAACTATCATAGGAAATAAATGGTTGTGTAATCCAAGAATGTGACAAACTATATGTACCATAATAAAACATGAGTTAAGTGGAAAATTTTATGAGGAAACACCCACCTACATTCAATGGATCTTCTGTCCCAATAGTGGCTTAAAGATGGATTAAGGCCCTCGAAAATATATTCAATGTTATGTTTTATTCAGATAATCCAACGGTATGTGTTTCCATTAAACTTTATAAAGTTGAAGATAATTAGTTGTGGTCAATGGTAAAAAATATATGGGATATAGAGTAGATTGATGCCCTAGAGTGGGATGAATTTAAAAGCCTTTTTATAAAAAATATTTTCCTAAGGGTGTGTGACTATGGATAGAAAAGAAATTACATGAATTGAAGGGAAAGAAGTAATATTTAGTGGATATTTAGGAATATATATTCACATGTATGGTCATGTATGCTCAAAATCTTATTCTGGATCTTGATAGAAAAATCAACCACTTTTACTTAGGATTAATGCCATGATAACGAAAAGAATTGGCCTCCTGTGAATTCAAAAGTTATGAGAAACTTGTTTGATTTGATTTGAGGGCCTAGATAAAGTTTCCAAATCATCATGTGGAATTTGAAAATATGGATAATAATAGGACTATATGGAAAGAGATGGAAAAAATTGACCAAATAAATTTGATGATAAGAAATTATAGTTTCTTGTTTGTGAAAAGTGTGGAAAAAAGAACCCTCAGGAATGACATACAAAAATGTTGAAGTTTTTTCGATGTTCTATGTTTGGAAATATAGAACGAGATTATAATGAAAACAATCTTAACACTAATCCTAATAAGAAAACTATAATGTGTTTTAAATGTGGAGCAATAGGTCATTATGAAAATTCCTAATAAAAGAAAGATCTGAATGATGAAAAAATCCAGAATATAAGCAGAAATGTGTAGTAAGATCATTTAAAACTATTTCAGATGATTAAAGTACATAAAATAATGTTTTATTATGTATATTATTGGTTTACACATATTTTTCTAATGTTTTGTTTGATTATGGGTCTATAGATTCCATTATTTTTATGGAATTTTAATAAAAATTGGAAATACCACCTCAACAAATGAGATCATAAGTTACTATTAAAATTATAGTGGAAATATTATAGCAAAGTGAAATTATATGAATAATTCTATTATGGTCCGTGGAAATAATTTACATGCAGACCTTGTTGTTTTTCCCTTAATAGAGTTTGATATAATTCTAGGAATGGGTTGGATATCTGTTTATCTTTCTATGTTTGACTATAGAGTTAAAAAAGATGTTTTTTAGAAGAGGATTAGTTTTTATAAATGAATGAACCCAAACAATTAATAACATATCAGAAATATGAAAAAACTGTTGAATATGGAAATGATTGTTATCTTGTTCATATTGTTGAAAACAACGGAATTGTTGAGATTATTGATGTGCTTATAGTAAATGAATACCATGTTGATTTTCATGATGAGTTACCTTGTTGCATAGCTAATATGGAATTCAAATTCACAATTTACATAGTTCTTGATTCTAAAATAATTTCACAACCCCCATATATAATGGATAAAATTAAACTTATGGAATTAAAAAATAAGTTATAGGATTTTCTTAATAAAGGATACATTTGTCCTAGAAATTCACTGTGGGGTGCTCCTGTTTTGTTTGTTAAAAATAAAGATGGTTCCATGAAACTTTTAATTGATTATAGATCATTGAATAACATCACTGTTAAAAACATGTTTCTTTTTCCTCTTCTCGATGACTTGTTTGATTAGATCTATGAAGCTAAGTATTTCTTCCATGATTGAATTGAGATTCGGATACCATCAACTAAAGGTGAAAGAGGGTGACATCGCAAAAAAAGCCTTTGTACTGGATAGGGGAATTATGAGATTGTCATTATGAAGTTTCTTTAAAATAATTAACCTACATTATTCATGGTTATTATGAATAGATTATTTCCTAAGTTCTTAGATAAGTATTTTTTTCTTTGCATTAATGACATTATAGTATTATAAAAGAGTAAAGTGTACTATAAAAAACATAAAATGGTGGTTTTACATACCTTAAAGGAAATGAAAAATTATAGAAAACTCAGAATGTGTGATTATTGGTTGAAAAAAATCATTTTCTTGGGAAAATTCTAAATAAGTATAGAATAACAGTTGATACTACCATAACAAAATTGGTTGATGAATGACCAAGACCTAAAAATGTTACAGATATTCGTTGAATCATTATATTAGCAAGTTATTACTGAAGGTTTATTAAAAATGTTGCACAGTTATATAGCTTGGAAATGAACTTAATGAAAAAAGTCATTAATTTAATTTAGATATAAGTATGTGATATTTTTTCAGGGCTAATGAAGAGATTAGTGAATAATCTAGTCTTGGACTTTCCTTCTCGGAATGGTGAGTTTTTCTTCTACATAGATTCATCATTGATGTGATATAGTCATGTTCTAATGTATAATGATTATTTAATTTCTTATTCCTTATGAAAAATTAAAACCTCACGAGTTATATTATCCCAAACATCATTTAGAATAGGCAGGTGTGGTGTTTTTCATTGAAAATTTGGAGGCCTCATTTATACGGAGCCAAATGTCAAATATAAACTGACCATAAAAGTCTAAAGTATATAATCACTCATAAGGAATTAATCATGAGGCAGAGAAGATGGACTAAATTAATAAAGGATCAGGATTTCATAATCAATTACCATCTAGGAAAGAAAACAATGTGGCAGATGCTTCATTCAAAAACATCATGTATCATTAACCATGTTACATTTAGAACATGATCCATTGATTAACGATTTGATGAATTTTGGTTTAGATGTTATTGTTGTATAAAATACAATGATTTTATTTTAGGTTTCATTATAGTATTCATTATCAGATAAAATTAAGAATCCCCATAAGGAATATTTTGATATATAGAAAGAGGTATAATTACATAAAATGGATATGTTTATTGAATTTAACCATGATAAATATTGTGTATTAAAATTCTGAAAAAGTTTGTTTATACCTTGTGAATCCTAGTTAAAGCAACATTTGATGTGTGAAACTCATAGTTATTCATTTTCAGTCATCTTGGAAGTAATATGATTTTTCAAGACCTTCAAGAGTATTATTGTTGGGATAGAATGAAAAGAGATATTTCATATTTTACCATGACATGTTTGAAATTTATATAGGTTATTGAAAAGAGGTTGTTATCGAAGGGGAATCTTCATCATTTTATAGTGATATTGTTTAAATGAGATAATGTATCTATGGACTTTGTGGTAATGAAAAGAGGCAGTTACCGAAGGGGTTGCTTCATAATTTTCTAGTGTTAGAGTGTAAATTAGAGAATGTATTTATGGACTTTGTGGTGTGACTACCTAAGACTTCACGAGGTAACAATTCTATTTGGTCTACAGTTGATCGGCTGAAAAATCTTCTAAATTTTCTTTTTATTCTAGTTATCATGTATTTGGTTTTTCATTAACAGCTATACCTCAATGTTATTTCCAAGTTACATGGAGTTACTATTTCCATTGTATCTGACCAAGATCTCAAGTTCCCTTCTATATTTTTAAAGGTTATTCAGAAGTCACAGGCCAGAAAATTAAATTTCATTATAGCTTTTCATCCCTAATACAATGGGTAGTCAGAATGAATGATTCATACATTGGAGGGTATTCTTTGATCTTGATAAATGGACTACTAGGGACGTAGGGATCAACATATTAATTTAATTATGTTTTTTATTTTAAAGGTTCATTAGACCCTATGAAATCCATGACATGGGTGGACCAGTCACCTACAAAGTTTCTTTTCCTATCAGTTTATCTCAAGTACATAATGTTTTTCATCTTTCAATGTTGAGAAATTATGTACCCGATTTATCTCATGTTTTGAGAACAGATGCAGTTTAGCCAGAAGAGAACATTTAAAATGATTAGAAACTAGTTTATGTTCTTGATAGAAGGGAACAAGTATTGTGGAATAAGTCAATCCACTAGGTAAAGGTTTTTTTTTGGGAATAGCCGCATGGTTGAGGAAGCAACCTGGGAATCTGAAAATTCTATGAAGGAAATATACCCTATCTTGTTTAACATGTTAATAAAATTACGAGGGACCAATTTTTAAAGGATGGGATAATGTATCATCCTGTGCTTTAAATAAAATAAATTGATGTTCATGATTTTTTTAAGTAGATAGTTATAACTATCCTTTAAGCTTAATTTTTAATCATCTATGATTTGAATTTTGAAAAACAATCATCTACAGTTGTGATCAGTAAGTTATTTGGAGTCTGGTTGTACCAAATTGTTTTGTTGGTGAATAGTAAGATAACCTTATTAATAGTAACATGAGCCTTATGAATAGTAAATAATATTATTGTTTTATTTTCTTATGGATATAAGACAATGATATGTTGATTGATATTTCATGGTGTTAAAAAATGAGTTATAGATTTAAAATTTATATTTTTGAATAAATTTTATTTGTATTTTAAAATTATATTATTAATATTTAGAAAATAATTTTCAAAAAATGGATTTAATTTATGAAATACAGACATCAAAAAAAATGTTAAGGTAATTTTTTGGGATTTTTATAATTTATGGATTTTTTATAAATAGTAAAATACAATAAATTATGATTAATGTTAAATAGTTGTTTTACTGCAAAATAGGTGATAAAAGGATAATGGAAGCCCACATGGTTAGATCTCACATTTAATTATTACTATTTTGGGTCACAATAATCAAGACTATTCAAAGTCTTGAGAAAAATTATTAAAATAAATATTGAAATAATTTTAAATCTCTCCTATCCCCGACTATAAATACCGTGTTCATTCCCCTCTTCCTCTCACACCACATAAGATTTAGAATTGTTCAAGATATACCATATAACCTCTCCATGTCTCTTCCCAACATCCTAGAGATACTGGGCTCAACAAAAGTCCAAAACCAATGGCCATAAGGAGGATCTCAAGGAGAAAAGATCAGGAGGTAACAATCATCATCCATATTCATGAGTTTTTTTCGATTCCTTTATTTTAATATAATCTCTTTCCGTAGATTTATCAATGGGTCATTAAATATCTAGAATATTATATATTTTTTATTTTACCATATTCATTTAATATAGTCATCATATTATTTCTTATCTTCTCCTTATCTTTCTAAAAATTAAAACACCATACAAGATGTGCTGATTTACCAAAATTGTGAATGATGTGTTTAAAATATCCATTAAATAAATAAAATATAATCACAAAACCATTGTAATGGTTGAAAAATAATGTTAATTGTATTTTATAACCTATTTTATGTTGTATAATGATCTTATAAGAATTAAATTATATTATATAATGAAACAAGTTCATGATTATCGGTGAACCATAAAAAACGATATAAACAAATATCATTAATGTTTTATTTAATTAATCATCATAATATATTTTCAAAAATGATTTAATGTATATCTGTATATTCTAGAAACATATTAATACCTTTTTATTCAACTTATGTAATTTCTTTTCCATACGACAATAAAATAAAATAACAACTGTCCAGGGAAATAATGTAAAGAATGCACCCAAAACAATAGAAGCACAAAAATACTAAAAATTAAAGTGTGAAATGATGTTCTGAAATGGTCATATAAGGTGTTATAAACCTGGATATGTTTCTTTAAGATATTAATAACAATTTATGAATTATATAGGATATTTGAATTAGTTTGTAAAAATACAAACACGATGCAAGGGAATTCTTAACCTAATTTCCATTCTTTGGGTTGACCATGTACTTCAATATTTATGTGATATTAAAATTATTTGTGAGTTAATTTTTTCTTATATTAGCTTTAATTATGTTTATTTATATTTTATAAACATATTTCATCCATTATATTATGTATCACTTCAATTATATGATATTTGTAAGGGGGTTTTCTTTTAAAAACCTATTTTGAAATTATATTTTACCGAAATCAAATATAAGATTTTTTATACATATATTCATGTAGTGTGATTGTGTTCTGGTTCTTTGTAATTTCATATAATGAAGGGTGGGACCTATATCTCCCTCCGATGTATTATGTTATTTTTAAGTTGGAGGTTGGCCATATGGTTACTCCATGTGTAACTGCGATGGTTACAAAATATGATATTCATGAGGGTAACATTGTAAGGTATCCATGATAGTTACAAATTACAATTTAGCCGAGATGGTTAAATTATTATGTATGTAATTTTCCAATATATGTTTATGGATTTTTTTTATTTTTTTATGTTTTATCTGAATCTAATGTCTCACAATGTAATTATATATGGGTGGAAAGTAAATTTTTATGTAAATGATTTCATGTGTTTACAAGTATTCATGGACTAATGGTTTATTTTATTCTTTATATATACCTTACTAAGATTTTTTTTCCATCCCATGTTTTTAAATTATTTTCATTGGTTACAATGTTGTTTAATACAAATAATGAAGCCATGTTATATTTTATGAATATTTTTCATGGGAATCATGTTTTTTTAATGTATTCTATTTTGGAAGAAATGGATACTGTTTATGTGGTATATTCTATATAATAATGTGAAATTTTATATATGTATTATATCCCAATTCTATAAAACTATAAACTTTAAAATAACCTCAATATGAAAGGATTTTTTTTCTTGACTAAAATTCAAGATTAAGTAATGTAATAGTGGCAGGTCCTTATAATATCTCTATCACTACGGATGAAATTATTATATATATATATATTGAATATATATGATACAATGATCATGTAAATTATTATGGTATATATGTATAATAAATTTAAATTTGATATGCAGTAGGTTAAAAAACATTCAATTGAAGTCAGACATAATGTAATAGATTTTCAAATCACTTTTATTTATGTGGGACACATGGATTAAAAACTACTTGTTGTTTTTGTGTATTGTATTTAGTTCCCATGAATCTAATTTTTGATTCATATCATGAAAATTAATATACATAAACATCCTTATAATGTCCCTTCATTCATTGGGCTTACGATTCAAATTATACCAACGTGATAAGGGTTTATTTCAAAATTTACTCATTATTTAGGATTTATTTAGTCTTTTATAGGGAATATTTCTCATCCATTCCTTTGATTAATAAAAATAATATAAAAAAGGATTTTACTATTCTCCAATAATTTTTTAAAATCAATATTAACAATTATTGAATATATTAATATAGATTTTAAAGGAATGTTTTTATCATTTTCCAGACAATGGTCTTTCTGAATTTTTGTATAAAATATAGAACAAATGATTTTTAGCTTTCATGATATGAATGAATTTGCATAATATAATGACATGTTAATGTTTTTATTTTTTCTTTAAAATTTTTAAATTTTAATTTCATATAAAATTTTTTCATTTATAAGGTAAATTTTTTTTCCAAAATATTTGATTTTACAATGGAAAAATTATTTACCAAAATATTTATTCCAAATGATTTATAAAACAAAATTTTCTATTTAAGATGTTATAAAATAATTGTTACCATGTTTTACTGGGGATATGATCTATGGATTCTATCTGTATTATTTTTATGGGAGGATTTTGTTAATGAAACACAATCAATTTTCCCTGGGTTATACATTGATTATATTTGTTTATTTTTAGGATTAATGAGATGATGTATGTTTTACAATCTTGTGATAAATGTATGTATTATTTTAATTTTGTGATGGGTTTGACCTATATCTTCCTTTAATTCATTTAGAAAAGGTTGATAAATTATGATGTAAATATTTTATGTCTTAACCTAATTATTTGTTCGCAATTTTATGCACAGACCTAGATTTCATGTTTGTAAGTTTATGTTTGGACTAGGATTATATATCTATATGTTTATGTATGAACATGAATTTCATATCCAAAAGTTTTTGTGCATACCATGATTTCATGTTGATAGGTTTATGTCTAGACCTGCATTTCATGCTCATATGTTTATGTTGGGGCCCTATTTAATTTCTTTATTTAATGAATCTTTTTCTATTTATACATGTTCACAAAGTTAAAATTTTATTCCGCAATTCAAAGTGTTATTTAAATTTTATATTCTAATGGATTATGTTATTTTATTATATCATGATTCATGTATTATGAACTACTTATATTTTTTCCATGAATATTGTTTATGATCTATAATAGATTGGATATGAAATTTGAATGTTATGATATCAAAACATTATTCTTATCATATACTTTAATATGATCATCAATTGATATATCTCATGTTTACCCTTACTGGTAATCTATGCTCACACATTCTTATGTTTCCTTTCCCCAGGTAATGGAGAAATTGTTCATGTAGGGAATTTCTATATAGATTACAATAGGGGGATATAATTATGGGATATGTTGAATAAAATTAACGAAATTAAAGAATTATGTATCTATTCTCCAAAGATAATAATCTTATATAGTCCTCATGAATGTTTTTTGTTCAATATATTGAATTTGAATATTTTACGGTGTAATATTCATATATGAAAATATTGTGTCATTATAGATAGAATCTGATATTTTATTAGTCAATATTTAGATATTAAGTTTAAAACCATTTTTTACAACCCTTTGGTAAATTATAAGTATAGGATAACCTCCAAAAATTATGGTGGGTATAATTTATGGGATTTTCTATGAATTTTAATCAATTTTTAGATATTACCAGTGGATGTGACTCAAAAATAGTTTTACCTTGGGTGTAATAACCTAAAAAGGCGCATTGATCTATACTCGATCCTCACACGGTACTATATAATGGGCCTTTCAACATACCCGGTTTGACACTCCTTCAAGATATGACTTTTTTAATCTATATATTTTTACAAACCAATATGATGGATATGAATTGATGATAATCACATATGACCTTGGATAAACATATGGTGTCTTTGATTGAAAAGAATGTGTCATGTGTATGAAATCCTATAAATTATTATGTTTCACCCCACTATGATTATGGTAAATCACACAATGATTTTGGTATTAGATATTGGTAGAAACCATTATTAATCATGTTAATGGTGAAGGTAATGGAAAACAGAATAATTGTTCTCTTATGAAACAAAATGAAATGGGATCTTAAAGGAAAAACTATATTATTATGCCTAAACCAATATTTAATTATAGTCAATAATCTTAACATAGCTGAGTTTCTAGACACACCTAACAAGAGGAAAATAGTTTTTAAGGATGACCATAGAAAATATAATCTTAATGATTCATCAGGTAATGATTGTGGGAAAAATAATAGAGGATAATTCTTCAATGGAACACGAAGATGCATTGGGTCTTGAAATGTAGGACAAAGAGAAGTAATAATCCTGAAACATATATAGATTGTTGTTCAATGTTTTTTGTTTAATTAATTTAAATTTTATGTTTAATGATACCAATAAATAAGTAAATTGATTTAGTGGTAAGTATCTAAGGTCCAAAACTTAATAATTACATATTATAATTATTTTAGATGAGATTTCACATTATTACAATCTTGAGGGTATTTTAGGTTTTGAGTTTTAGAGAATTACAACTAAACCATTCATGTAAAACCTATACTTACAAGTATTCCTATAAAGAAGATATCCATTATTTATAAAACAATTTAAAAAAAAATAAAACATGTTTTCTCTTCATGGAAATGTTTCACAATTTTACCATTGATCTAATCCTAGATCTAATATCCCATTAATCCTATGATAAAATTTTGAAATATGGGATGTTCATAAAACATTATTAAGGGACATTAAAAAATTTATACCAATAGTCCAATGAAAACCCAACCAAAATATGAAGAAAAAAAATAAAATTTCACTTTAAAAAATTAATCATCTTTTCAAAAAGATCATTATTTTACATTTGGAAAAGAAATCAATTTCCATGAAATCTCAATATCAAAAATATAAAATATATGTAGGTAATAAGGGTAATGATTTTCCATATCACCCATAAAAATTTTGTTACAAGTTGGTTCAACCTCTTAATCAATATTATATAATGAATTGCAGGTTATAACATAACCGCCTGTTCTTTATCAAGAAACCACAAATCATTAGTTAATAATTAACCACCCATCCTTGGTTATCAAGGAACCCCTATCATTGTATAATAACATAACCACCCATACATAGTTTATCATAGAATCTCCATTAATAATTTAATATATTAACTACACATAATCGTAAAAAATTCCCAACAACCATAACATAAAACATAACTAATGAAAGAATGCATCATAAAAACAGACATAGAGGAAAATAAACATTTCATAATAAAATCACTCATTTTGAAAATGTGTTCACATACAATGGAAAACAATTTCATTGAAAGTAACAATATAATCCTATAAAGAAATCATAAAAATAAGAAATAGATTTGTCGGTGGGAAATTACAATCATGAAATATATATATGAATACATTCCATTTTAAATTTTTTAAATATAAGCATTTAAAACATATTTTTTAAGGAAATTCCCTCACAAATATCATATCATTAATTTGAGAATTAAGAAAATGATTCAATTATGTGTATCCATTGTAAATCCAAATAAAAAAATTTCAAATAAAACATGATATAGTCAATAATCATTTATAACATAAGCTTAGATAGAAATAATCAAATAAGTAGAAATTTAACAAAAAAATAGAAATTTGGTTACGAATTACCTTCTATAAAACCATAAATGTTTCCATATTTGAAAAAATGTGACATAAATTTGAAAATTCACATTTTAAAAAAATCATGTCCATGTGAATAAAATAATGAAAATTATTTTAGAAAAACCTGGACATTAAGGATAAATATTTCTAAACAAAATTTTTATTTTAAAAAAACTGGACATTAAGGAGTATTATTTCTAAAGTAAATCATTAAAACATTTAAAATTATGTTTTTTGGTTAAAGGGTCTGATACCTTGTGTCGGAAAGTTCTGATGAACCTATTAATGTCTTATATAATCCATTTACATTATTTAAATACTAAATGATAAACCTATTACATATTTATTTGATTTATTAAAATTTTATTAAGTTTATTTATGGACATTTCAATGAGTTAAAAATATCAATTTTGTAATTTTTGGAGTGTTTATCTCAAGGTTTAATGATCGGTTCACTTGAGTATAATTATGGATATCATATTAAAATTGTAATAAATCTATACAATTTCAATGTAATGCAATTAATAAAATCTAAATGTATAAATGGTATCACATAACATTTTTACTTAATTTTTGAGGATGATTCATTGCATTAAAATGTTAATGAAAACCAGTTAATTGTTTTGGTGTTTTTTCTAACCATCCTGTTCTAGTTTTTTTATTTAAAATTATATCTATATATTAGTTCCATAACACGAAATAATTTATAAAATAATAATTAATTTTTAATTTAACAGGATTTATTGATTTGTGACCACCCATTAATGTGTTAATTTAAAAAAACTCATTATCCTAGGAGATTATTGACTACTATAATTAAACGAGGATTTCATTTCATTGATTAAGGGGAGACATTAAATGTTATGTGTATGAGTTTATCACCACAAGTTTTTATAGAAATATTTTTAATGATTTATTTTTTAATAATGTCTTCCATTGATCTAAGTCAAAAAATTAATTAACATGGAACTGAATTAGTTTACACTGCACCAAATAAGTGTAAGTTACATGAAACTGTAACTTAGTTTTTGCAATATATAACACTAAATTAGTGTGAGTTACACAAAACACCAATTTTCTATGAAACATATATTTATTGTTTTAATTATTTAAATAATATAGCTATAACCTATCCATTAAAAATTTTAAAATTTATATTAATATATAATTATCATGTATTGGTTATTATGGTTTAATTTAGATGAAACATATTGATAAACGAAGATTTATTTTTTATTAAGGTCCTTATATGTTTAAAAACGATTTTCTCCAATAAAATACATTTCAATTAATTTGAAAACAATTAATTTTAGACAAATATTGTAATAATGATTGATATTATAAACATCACTTTTGAAATTATAATCTCAGAATTTGCTTAAGGTTAAATTTTGGGGTTTTTTTGATTATCTTTGTTCGTGGATAAATAGTGAAAAATAATGAATTTTAAATCAAAACTATTTTTCCATAAAATATATTTTTAATGATAAATTATATTTTAAATAGGTTTAAAATTTTAATTAGAAATTTCTTTTTATCAAGGAATCCAATTGAAGCCATTGGATCAAATTTCACATTGAAATTGGATATTAAAACATAGCTATGTTTTGATCATTTTTACTTTAAAAGCGTACTATGTCGTCCCTTCAGTGAGATTAATTATAAATTTATATCTACCAAATATATCATAGGAATTTGGAAATTTTATTTCTATATTTTTAATCAGAGTAATTTATAATTTCAAATAATTCTATCTTAGGTTTTGATAAAAAATATTATTTAATGTAATTAATATTAATTACATCGATTAAAGTACAATTAAGAAGAACTAATAAATAAACATTAATTTTATGACCCCAAATGAATTATACAAATTCCCAAAAACCATTTTATATACATATTTATACCATATATTCCTTTAACTACATTTTACCATTATGGGTCCTACATTCCATGGAAAAATGTGGGTACGATTCCTTTTACAAAGATAAATATGAGTGATACTCCCCTCTAGAATAAAAATGAATCCCATAATCTAATTATTCAAACCAATTAAACCAATTTGGTTTATAAAATCTAAACCAAATATCCTCCAAAAAACCACACTTTCTCATTTAAGCCTTTCTTAGGCAGAAATCAAACCAAGGGAGCCCATTGATGGAAACTAAAAGAAGTTACCCGATTAAGTGGTAACACCTTCCATAAAACAAATTTATTTTATTTTCTACTCCCTAAATTCATATTATTTAACTATTATAATATGACACAAGTATCTTAAATATACAAATATTATTTTATTATATTTTTTCTAAATACACATAGACACAACTTCATATAATGGGTATCATACATACTATTTAGGTTTGTGACGAATAACCATCTCACAAAATGAAGATTTTTTGTTCTCCATTTCCACATATAATGGTAGGAATTTTGATGAAAACTATATTTATATATAATATATATGATATTTATTATTTAATTAATTTTATTTAATCATTTTACCATACATATATTGATACATTTCTTTTTTGTTTAAATAAAATAATTTCATATGTGGATGTGACAACTACTACCCCCACAATGCAATGTGATTTGTTCACAAACTACGTGGATTATATTAATTTGGGGTTAGTGATATTATATGACTTATATGAAATTATAATTATACATGAATAACTTTATATAACCATATATATATTCATATATTTCATTTATGTTCTTTCATTCAAAATGAAAAATAAATAGAAACAATATTCATGTGTACTTACGGCCTATAGTCTCTACCAATTGGGTATTGTAACACCCTAAGATTTTATGATAAATATTCTTTTTAATTTATTTGATGTCATGTGTTTTATGATACACAAAGATTTTCTTGTGCTATACACAACACCGTATTAGATTGCAGTATACACAACACTATTCTTGGATTGTGTTACACACAATTTAATGTTCGTTTGATAGTAGTCATTCTAAACAAAATTGAGTGTATATATATATATATTCAATGTATAAATGAAATATGGTTGGATTATGTTATAATAAACAACGGATTACTCTTGCACAACATGCAACTTTGACTTGGCTTGCATTACACGCAATCGCGACCTTCCTCGATAGCGTGCGTAGTACGCAATACCGGGTTTCATTAAACAACGATATAATGTTATAATATTATTATGGACTAGCTGTTATGAATATTATTAACTAAATTTTAAAATTTATAACATTATTATTCATCTTACACATTTTCTATAACATGGTATGAGAACAAAATAAGTTTTTCAAGTAAAATAAGTATTTTTGAAAAAATGCAGTTTTTCCTCCTTTTGATGGTGCACCCACTTTAAATATAGTTTTTCACATGTTTATAAGTTCAATTTTACTAAATAAAATTCTTCCTTCTAATCAGGATATGAAATTTTAATTTGGATAAAGTTTTCATATTATTCTGATAACATTCATATTTTGATGAATAGTAAAAACACGCTAAATATTAATTAAAAACAACTTTTTTCATTGAAATAATTTATATGGTTAGATTATCTTTTTAATTGGTTTTAATGTGTAATTAGAATATATTTTTACAATTTAATACAATGTTGGAAATTTGAATTAATTTCACTATGAAATTGGACATAAACAAGTGATGATCTTTTGATAATTATTGTTTCTTAAAAACACGCTATTTGTTTTGATAATGGGAATTAATTTTACAATTAATTAATTCCACTTATATGTTTTGAATTTCGAAAAATGGACATCATTTTTGAATTCAGAATATCAAATATATCTTAGGCTGAATTTTTGGTATTTTTCTGAAAAACTTAAATTTTTTATTAATAGTGAAAACACTGAGTTTTTGGTTAGAACTGACTTTTTATTTAAATAATAATTTCTTCGATTTAAATTTATTTTTGGTCAAAATATATTCATAATACTTATATATGTTCAATGAAATTAATTGGAGTCATTTTATAATAATTTTAGATTTATAAAAATTGTATTGAACTTTTCACCGTCTTTTACCCACCTCCTAGGTGCTTTTTCAATTGTTCATAAAACATAATTTTACTGCTTCTGTGAGTTGAATTTCGAAAATCCAAGAGAGACGGTTAATATGAATGAGTAAAATGTGGTTCAATTAGATAAAAATAATTTCTTGTGATTAGTAACTTTTTACTTTTATTTACCATGGTTAAATGTAAATATGGTAATTCAAGGTTAAAAGAATATAATAATAATTCAGAATTACCTTAAAACTTGTCCAAAACTTATTGGATGAGTAATGGCTGACCATGGTCATCATTGAGTCGATTTTTGGACTTTATGAAGCCACTTATGAAAGACAATGACACATTATATTAATTAATTTAATGTAAAGACAAAATTGGCATTAACAAAAATCCATTAGTAATTAATTTTTATAAGGGGCTATATAAATTATCTTTTCGACAATAAATATTCATTTGAAATATAAAAGGATTTCCTAAATTTTGGTATTTGTTTTATAATTTTTAGACATAATATAATTTTAATTATTTATGACACAATAATGATGTTGTATTTACCTCATTAATAAATGATTTAAATAAATAAGATTCTAATGATTAAAATATTATCCAAAACCTATCCAATTCCTATTGGATGATTTTATTTATAATATGACACATCTTATCTTATACATTAATCTGTTTTGGACATCTTTAAACCGAAGATAAGTTTATAATAAAATAATGTTTTCACACTTTCTTAAAGATCCCCTCCTCTCCCTTATAAAAGGAGACCAATTATATTCAATTCCTCACACCTATCATGCCTTTTGGCTCATCCAAACTCTTCACATATAATCTCCCAACATCCCTATACTCCACCTAGAAGCCTTAAATTAGGCATAAGGCACTTCGAGAAGTCCTTTTGGTTCAATCCAAAGGAAGGTACCCAAGTTAAAGGTAATAGTTTCTCTTAAGTTGTTTTCTTTTATTCTACTTCTCAAACCCCTAAACTCTATTTAATCCTTTCTTTTGAAATAAAACCAGTATCTTAAAAATACTAGGATAGTGTTATGAGAAGGATTATAACTACACTTACTCACACATCCATCTTATGTATGAAGAACATAATGTTTCTGTGGATGGAAAACTAACGCCTCAGGAAATGATGATTATTCGATTTTCTCCTACCGCATCTCATGGTGGCCATTATAATGGAACTGTATTTATATATGATATATATTATGTTTATGATTTAATTATTCATATTTACTTCCCAATTATATCAATCCTTTATTGTTTCCATAGTCTGTAAATTCGATAATCTCATTTGAGAAAGTGCGGACTACCGCCCCCTCAAAGTGATGTGATTCGTTAATGCATTATGTGGAATGTATAAAGGATGGAGTAAATGATATTGTATATGATATTATACTGGAATTATAATATACCTATTCCATTAAAATAATAAATATAAATTAATGTAGCATTCATGCGTACGTACGGTTTACCATCTCCATGAATGGTGCATTTCATTTCTTATCTCCATATGTCATGTACTATTATAAATACATGTATATGCTGGATATATAATGAATATATATGATATATAAATAATTATTTACATTCTAGAAGTAATTAAATCATGATATAAGTAATAATAACATCATGAACAACAATTCCAAACACGTACGAAAAATAAGATGATTTTACCCAAAACGTTGCTTTATCATGGGATTTACAAAAGAATTGGTAATATAAAGTAATAAGTGAACCATATATGATATCATAACAATGAATATGATTCTACAATAAGTCAATGGCATTATTTAAATCATTATACGGGAGGTTCGGATACGTACGTAGCATATCGGTCCTAAAGTAAGGGATAACCTTTCCAATCTCGTTCTTATCTGAGATTGTTTATTCATAAGTATTTGCTGGGGTTATGGTAATCATCCAAGTCCCTATTTTCTAAAAGTGTTTTTATTTATTTTTAATGTCCTTTTTACCCATTTTTGACTTTTACTACATGTTATGTATGGAATTATTCGTTTTTTACCATACGAGGTGCTTTTTGACTTTTCTGGAAAAAGTACGAGAAGAATGTTCTTTTAACTTATACGGCATGAAATGATTTTTACGGTTTTATAAAGCTGTATTTTCATTAAGCCTACTCAAAAATATTTCATAACTATTTTCAAAAAAAAATCTCTTTCTTTTAAAATTGAATTATGTTTTGTGAAAATAAATTGATTTTGAAGAAGAAGGTATATTTTCTTCAAGAATTCATTTCAAGTGTTTAATCAAAACCATTTTTCATCTAAGATGCCATTATATCATATGGGTATATTTTAGGTATAATGTCCCTATTATTTACATGGTTTCACTTTTCTTATGATGAAATTATATCCATTTGTTCTATATGGATTATGTTACGATGGGATGATGTTTGTGAAACCCACATTATTCTTTGGGTTAGGATGAATTATTTATGTTTATGTTGTGCCACACGTAAGAATGATTTCATTATGAGATGGGTGGCACCTATATCTTCCTCCAATGCATTAGGTAATGATTTATATCTCATGAGATAGACATGGATGAAATGTATAGTAAATCTGGTTCAGTAATACAAGGCTGGAATGACAAGTAAACTCGGTTCAGTAAGGGACTTTGTCCACAAAGATGGTCTTGGCAGCAATTCCTTGGCTACTATGGAAATCATTTCATGTTCTTAATGTTTTTCCATAGTTACAAGTTTTATTCCCATTCTATTTTATCATGATTGATGTTTCATTATGATCTATGCCTTATGTACATCCATGTTTTATCTCATTGCTCAAGATTTTCATGTTTAAACATTATGGTCATATTTTTATGTTCAAATGTATACGGTTTGTTTTATTTTCTCCATGCTTATCCTTACTGAGCATTTGAGCTCACCATTTATATGTTTTCATTTTCCCAGAATATAAAAAAAGTTTTTAGGTAAGAAAATAAAAGGGGAATATCTTTATGGGAGATGTTGAAGATCTTTCACCATGATTAGAAGATTATGATCCAAGTTTCCAAATACACTAATATATTATAGTCCTTGAGTGTTGGTTTTTGTTATGCATTAATTATTCCGCAAAAGTAATGTAATTCCATGTACGTCAAGCCTTGGGTCTCAACAGTTGGTATCAGAGGAAAGGTTTAGTTAACCTTTGGAAACAAGGATGTGAAAACTTCAGTGAGATCCCTAGAGATATTTCTAAGGTTTTTCTAGGTATTTCCCTAAGGTTAATTATAATTATAGGTTATAGTCCTAGAATTATGGTAAATATCATAGAATTAAACAGAAGTTGTTAGATATTGATGTTACTCTCCCTTTATTATGTTGTTTTACATATCATGATTTTTGCCTCTCACACTATTCTTTTTGGGTTTTAGAAAATGGCTGGAAACAGGAAGCTTCACGATAATGGAGAATATGATGGACAATGGAATGATATTCATCATGATGAAGCAAATGAAATGGGATTTGGAAGGCAAAACATCTTTAGTATGCCTAATAAGAAATCTCATAATATGATCAATAATCTCATATTTTGTAAGTTTCCTAACTCAGGTAATAAGAGAAATATGGTGTTTCATGATGACGATAGAGGAAAGAAAGTTCAATTTCTCTCATTTAAGTCATGTGGGAAGAGGCATCAATGATAATGTTTCAAAGGAACTGGAAGATGCTTTGGGTGTGGAAATGAAGGACACAAATCTAGTAATTTGAAAGGAAAAGGTTTAGTTAACACCATGGACAAGGATAATGGTATTTCTAAGACATCAATAACAGTTAAGTGTCTTAAATGTTGAATGTACGGGCATTATGTAAACCAATGCCCTAAGAGAAAATCTCATAGAGAGAATCATCATGGTCATATGGGTAGTATTTATGTGGATGATGATGAAGAGACTACAAATGATATGGGAGATGAAAGAATTGTTGAAGCCCGGTCAATGTTTTAAGAAGGAAGTGGAATTATTACATGTTTATCAAGAGTAATTTTGTATAAGTAATCTCATGGTACTATGGAATAAAGAGACATCTAAGGATTGTTACACTATTGCCTTTACTTATGTTTTGAAAGTGTATGATGAATGGTATATGTAACCATGAACAATTATTTAGATATTTTTGGAAAGCACCTAATATGCACATAAAGAAGTGCTAAGGAGATAATGAAATGTTTGATAGTAATAATGATCTCATGAATTATATAAGGAAAAAGTGATATCATGGTTTGAGTAAAAATAATTTTTAGGATTTTGGTATGTGGAAAGTGTTAACTTTTTACAGCATTCATGTTTTCACTATGGTTCAATGGGTATTCATTTTTCAAAAGAATACATGATTAAGGTATTCACATGATTGGAATGTGATCAACAAGATATATCAGGGATAAATGATGGTATTCACATGCTCGGTAGATGAAATTTATGGTAATTTTTTTTTGTATACTATGAGATTGGACAGATGTATTTTGGATAAGCCTAAAGGTTGGAATGAATTAAGTTTGACATAAGATAGTATTGTTTAAGGATAGAACTTTTTTTCGATATTATTGTAGGAAAGATATTATAATGTAGTCTTAGAAAAATGGACAACCTGTAAGACGGGCGACAACTCGTCGTGTCAGACAAGGATGTGGGAATTGAACCCACAACCAAAGTGTGACAGGCCTTTATCGCCTACCACTGGCCAACAGGATGTCCCTGGTAATTAGAAACTAGATTCATTTTATTAAGCAGTATGAGAGATGAATTATAGGACAATTTTTTGAAACATATATGATTAACCTCACTATACATGAACTTATGTATTCGATAACTTTTACTAACATTTTCTTTGAGACAGATGGAACGAACCATCATTCTATCACATGATCTGCTACAACTTCAAGAATTAACAATTCAACTTCATTTCATTAAGAGATGAAGTGGAAATTGTTCAAAGCACAAACACCAGTGAGAATGTACTGAAATAAAGTAAGTATTTCTTCTAATTCAAATTCATCAGCTTTAGGAAATGATATTGAAAACAAAATGTTGCCCTAGTACTCTTATATTTTATGAATCAGATGGTACCTTAGATCATCATAAATTTATGGCTTTTTGATTGTTGGGTTTTTCATAGCCATATCCTCTACCACCCTCCATCAAAACGTGATGGTTAGATTTTTCATCAATATATATATTTTCACTTATGTTTTCCTATGTGGAAACCCAGTGATTAGTTAATTTGGGTGACCGATATGATTCAAACATCCCTTTTTAAAATGAACTTTTAGTATTCCTTTTTACGATGTGGGTTTCTATTAAAGAAACTTTCAAGTATTAAACCATTTATAACCCCGATGAATTTCAAGGGAGAAAATCATTTTAAGGGGGGTAGAATTTAACACCCCGAGATTTTATGATAATTATTCTTTTTAATTTATTTTATGTCATGTGTTTTATGCTACACCATGATTATCTTGTCCTATACGCAACACCGTATTAGCTTGCAGTATACGCAACACTATTCTTGGATTGTGTTACACATAATTTCATGTTCGTTTGATAGTATTCATTCTACGCAACATTGACTGTATATATATATATATATATTCAATGTATAAATGAAATATGGTTGGATTCTGTTATATTAAAAAACAGAGGAGTCTTGCACAACACGCAACTTTGACTTGGCTTGCATTACACGCAATCGCGACCTTCCTCGATAGCGTGCGTAGTACGCAATACTGAGATTCATTGAACAATGATATATTGTTATAATATTATTATGGACTGGCCGTTAGGAATAGTATTAACTAAATTTTTAATTTTATAACATTATTATTCATCTTACACATTTTCTAGAACATTGTACGAGAACAAAATAAAAGTTTCGGGTAAAATAAGTATTTTTTTAAAAAATGCAGTTTTGCCGCCTTTTGTGGTGCACCCACATTAAATCTTGTTTTTGACATGTTTATAAGTTCAATTTGACAAAATAAAATTCTTCCTTGTAATCATCATATGAAATTTTAATTTGGATAAATTTTTCATATTATTCTGATAAATTTCATATTTTGATGAATTGTAAAAACACAATATATTTTAATTAAAAACAACTTTTTTCATCGCAACAATTTATATGGTTAGATTATCTCTTTAATGTGTTTTAAAGTGTAATAAGAATATATCTTTTCCATTTAATCCAATTTTGGTGATTGGAATTAATTTCACATTGAAATTGGACATAAACAAGTAATGATCTTTTGATAGTTATTGTTTCTTAAAAACACGCTATTTGTTTTGATAATGGGAATTAAGTTTAAAATTAATTAATGACAATTCTATGTTTTTTATTAGGAAAAATTGATATCATTTTTTAATTCAGAAGATCAAATATATCTTAGGCTGAATTTTTGGTATCTTTCTGAAAAACTTCAAATTTTGATGAATAGTGAAAACACAGAGTTTTTGGTTAGAACCAACATTTTATATAAATAATCATTTATTCAATTTGAATTTATTTTAGGTCAAAATAGATACATAATAATTATATAAGTTCAATGAAATTCATTGGAGTAATTTTATAATAATTTTAGATTTATAAAAATTGTATTGAACTTTTCACCGTCTTTTACCCACCTCCTAGGAGCTTCTGCAATTGTTCATAAAACTTAATTTTACCGCTTCTGTGAGTTGAATTTCGAAAATTTGAGAGACATGGTTAATATCAAGGAGTAAAATGTGGTTCAATTAGATAAAAATAGTTTTTGGTGAATAGTGACTTTTTACTTTTATTTACCACGATTAAATGTAAATATTGTAATTCAAGGTTAAAAGAATATTATAATAATTCAAAATTACCTTAACACTTGTACGAACCTTATTGGATGAGTAATGGCCGACCATGGGCATCCTTGGGTCGATTTTGGGACCCCATGGAGCCATATATGAAAGACAATGAAACATTAGATTAATTAATTTAATATAAAAACAAAATTGGCAATAACAAAAATCCTTTAGTAATTAATTTTTATAAGGGGCTATATAAATTATCTTTTCGGCTATAAATATTAATTGGATAGATAAAAATATTTCCTACATGTTGGTATTTTTTTATAATTTTTAGACATCAAATAAATTAAATTATTTATGACACAATAATGATGCAGTATTTACCTCCTTAATAAATGATTTAAATAAATAAGATTATAATGATTAAAATATTATCCAAAACCTGTCCAATTCGTATTGGATGATTTTATTTAGAATATGAGTTATAGTATCTTCGACATTAATGTTTTTTGGACCTCTTGAAACTGAAGATAATTTTATAATAAAATAATGTTTTCACAATTTCCTAAAGATCCCCTCCTCTCCCTTATAAAAGGAGACCAATTATATGCAATTAGTCACACCTATCAAGCCTTTTGGCTCATCCAAACTCTTCCCATATAATCTCCCAACATCCCTATACTCCCCCTAGAAGCCTTACATTAGGCATAAGGCACTTTTTTAAGTCCTTTTGGGTCAAACCAAAGGAAGTTACCCAAATTAAAGGTAATAGTCTCTCTTAAGTTGTTTTCTTTTATTCTACTTCTAAAACCACTAAACACTTTTTAATCATTTATTTTGAAAGAACACCAGTATCTTTAAAATACTAGGATATTGTTATGAGAAGGATTATAACTACACTTACTCACACCTCCATCTTATGGATGAATAACATAATGTTTCTGTGGATGGAAAACTAACGCGTCACGGAACGAAGATTGTTAGATTTTATCCTACCACCTCTCATGGTGGCCATTATGATGGAACTATATTTATATATGATATATATTGTGTTTATGATTTCCTTATTATTATTTAATTACCAATTATATCAAGCCTTTATGGTTTCCATAGTCGGTAAATATGATAATCGAATTCGAGGAAGTGCGGACTACTGCGCCCTCAAAGTGATGTGATTCGTTAATTACATTTATAGAATGCATAAAGGATGGATTTAATGATATTATAAATGATATTATACTGTAATTATAATATACCTATTCCATTAAAATAATAAATAGAAATGGAAGTAGCGTTCATGTGTACGTACGGTTTACCGTCTCCATGAACGGTGCATTTCATTTCTTACATCCATATGTTATGTATTATTATAAATACATGTATATTCTAGATATATAATGAATATATATGATATATAAATCATGGTTTACATTCTGGAAGTAAGTAATCATGATATAAGTAATAATAACATCAAGAACAACAAGTCCAAACACATACGATAAATAAGATGATTTTACCCAAAACGATGCTTTAACATGGGATTTACAAAAGAACAGGTAATATAAAGTCATAAGTGAACCATATATGATATCATAACAATGAATATGATTCTATAATAAGTCAATGACATTATTTGAATCATTATATAGGAGGTTCAGATATGTACGAAGCATATCAGACTAAAGGTAAGGGATAACCTTTCCAATCTCATTCTTATTTGAGCTTGTTTATTTCTAAGTATTTGTTGGGGTTATTGTTATCATCCAAGTCCATGATTTATAAAAGTGTTTTTATGTATGTTTAATGTACTTTTTACCTATTTTTGTCTTTTCATAAATGGTATGTATGGAATTATTTTTTAGGTTATGATGAATGATTTAAGTTTATGTTGTGGCACACGTGAGAATGATTTCATTATGAGATGGGTGCGACCTATATCTCCCTCCAATTAATTGGGTAAAGATTTCTATCTCATGAGATAGACATGAATGAAATGGAAAGTGAATCTGGATCAGTAATACAGGGCTGGAATGACAAGTAAACCTGGTTCAGTAAGGGACTTTGTCCACTAAGATGGTCTTGGAAGCAATGCCTTGGCTACTATGGAAATCATATCATGTGCTTAATGTTTTTACACAATTACAAGTTTTATTCCCATGATATTTTATCATGATTGATGTTCCATTATGATGTATGCATTATGTACTTCCATGTTTTATCTCATTGCTCAAGATTTTCATGTTAGAACATTATGGTCATATTTTTAAGTTCAAATGTATACAGGTTTGTTTTATTTTATCCATGCTTACCCTTACTGAGCATTTTATCTCACCCTTTATTTGTTTTCTTTTCCCTAGGATAAAAAGAAAGGTTTTAGGTAAGAAACCAAAAGGGGAAGATCTTTACTGGAGATGTTGAAGATCTTTCACCATGATTAGAAGATTATGTTCCATGTTTCCAAAGACACTAAACTATTACGATCCTTGAGTGTTGGTTTTTGTTATGTATTAAGTATTCCTCAAAATTAATTTAATGTCCATGTACGTCAAGCCTTGGGTCTCTACAGGTATTCAATTTCATACTAATATATTATATAGAATATTATAATGAGAATATAATTAATATTTATGATATTTATATCATGTTTTATATTATGAAAAACTTGATATAAGTATAAGGACCAAAGATATGAATAAATTAAGACACATGCGAAAAAACTATGTGAATATTACAAGAAGTGAATTCTTAAAAAATAATTTTTAATAAGAAGGTAATATTATGTCATAATACAACCATATATAACAATATTTGTATTAATATCAATATAGTATAGATTTATAATAAACTTATAATTATTATATATTATGTTTTTACGAGAACGATGAGTGTCAATACACACAAATAGGGAATTCTAACTCACTCTTTATATCCATGACATTCATATCCTATCCATCGCTATGTTATTTTAACTAGTGTATATAATTCCCATGAATTTATTATATTCCAATTATACTTAATGATATGGGTATTTACATATTCGTTTTATGATATTCCATCAATAAGGTTTATATTCTAAAATGTTTTTCTGAGTATTTTATATGTCATCAAGGAAAACAGTTTTGAAATGGTTTTAAACTACATTTTATAAGTATCGTTAAAAAAGGTATTAAAAATGATTTTGAGTCCTTTTCTATGTTTTAAAATAATTTTAAAAGAAAATGGTCTTTAGATTTTTTTTTAAAGATCACTTTTCAATGAAGAAAGGATATTTTCCTCTAGAAATGTTTCAAAGAAACATTCCAAATTATTTCCCATATAGGATGATGTATGTTTGTGTTACTCATACCTTTCTGGTGAAATGATTAAATGTTTCCATTAATATTATTTATATGAATGGATTATTTTTTTATGGCATTATGTTTATGATAATTGTTTCTCTTTCATGGGTTATATTCTCTTGAAACCCATTTCTTTTAATGGGTATTTAATTTAATAATATTATTATAAAATATGAATCTTTTTCCACATGTTATGATATGATTATATTTTTATGATATTCATTTCATTTAATGGGTTATGATATGATTGTTATGGTTTTTTGTAACATGAATGTATTATTCCATTATAATATGGGTGAGACCAATATATCTCTCCAATGCACAGGGTAATGATTTATATCTCATGGGTATACATGAATGGAATGATAAATAATATCGGTTCAGTTTTATGGGGATGGAATGAGAATTTGTCAATGTTCAGTATTACATAGATGCAATGATGAGTGAACTCGGTTTAGTAATACTAGGCTAAAACTGGGATTGAACCTAGTTTTGATAAGGAATTTGTCCACTATGTTAGCCTTGGTAGTGATTCCTTGAATACTATGGAAATAATGTTATATGCTTATTTGTTTTCGACAATTTCATGTTTTATTCCAATGTTATGCTTTCATGTATTATGTTGTTTTTTTGTGTATGATTCATGTATTATGCTGTGCAATGATTTATTCCATGATTATGGTGGGTGATCTTTGATATTCATTGTATTATATTTTATTTTCCTGATCATGTTCTCATACCCATATTATCATGATTATACTTACATATCTCCCTTGTTTACCCTTACTGTCAAAGGTCACCCCAATTTATGTCTCTTTTCCCATAGGTTATGAAGATACATATTATGTTTCATGTTTCTAATAAGGTTTATAGCCATGAAGAACCTCATGAGAGATAATTTATCTCATTTAAATACCGGTGTTTATGTTTCCATGTCTCCAAAGGCTCTATATTAGTATGGTCTTTAGACTTATATTTTTATAATGTTTTAATTATTCATCAAATGTGATGTAATTTATATGTATGTCAAGGGTTCATCATTATAAATAGTATCAATGAAAATTATTATATAATATTTGGAATCTAGGACGATAAAACCATTGTGATAACCCTAAGCACATGTTTTTTGATAAGTCAATGGATAAGGAAATGTTTAGGAATCCTGGAATTTTGATAATGGATAAAATCAATGGTTTCCTTGAAATAAATCTTTTTTTGGAATCTAAATGTTGTTGTGGATCTGGAATAGATGTGCCTAGGGGTAACAACTCTGACTATATTTCCCTATCTAGACTCAGGGTAATCAACTACAGAAAAATGGCCACTACTACACAATTAGTTTGAATCTCCTGGGGTATCTACTATTAGATTCCGAAATACTTCACAAACCATCAACAATGATTTAAATTGAAGTAATCTATGAAAAAACTTGGATAAACCTAATGTGTCATAGGATAAATAAGGTGTAGTAATTTAGACATCTTATATGTCAATTTTCAGGATTATTTGGTACCTAAATAGAATAAATACATCGTAATATATGATTTTGGATAAGTTAATTGTTTGAAGCTAAATTTACCTTGTTAATGGTGATTAAAACAGAAAATGAAAATATTTTCTTTTTTAGAATCCAAATTATATCAAAACATAAATGAAAAATATTTTTTCTCTACTCACCCAAATTTCATACTGCATAAATCTTGGTGGACTCAAAAATAATGAAAGGTGGAAAAATCATTTTGTTATGTCATTTCTAAGGAAACAATATCCTTCTATCAGTGGGTCATATGATCCACTTTTTTCTGAAAAATTGATCAATACCACTAAAAAATATTTTCCTTCCTCTAGTGTTCAGAACATGAGAACATTATTCTGAATGAATATTATTTTGAAGGATAAGCAGACCAATGGTGGACTCTGATTAAGAATTCGAGGAATCTAGATGAAATTGAATCCATTGAATTCCATGAGTTTAGGAACATATTTTTTCAATAAGTACTTTCCTCGGATTATTGGAACCAAGATGGAGAAAAGTTTCCTTAAATTGAATCAATGGAATGATGAATCTTTTGTTTCATATAAGGATACCTTCACAAGACACTTCGGGTCTGCAATAGGAATTATCATCCAATCTGATAGTAATTTTTCTTGGTTCATTAGTGTCATAAATCTAGTTTTTATAAAAGTTTTTATATAAGATACTTTACTATATTCTAATATATTATTCATTATGAAATCATTATTAAAATAGAGGCTTTAGTCATGTATCAACCTCGTGGTTTTAACAATAAAAAAGAAGATGTAGTTCAAATGAAACTCTAAGAACCGTGGAGAAAGGATGATGTTTATTCCTTTATTCTATAAATGTGGTATGAAGTATAGGGGAATTTTTCTAAAGGTATCTATTTAATGTTATTAGTGGGTTATTAATGTTCAACATGTAATTGATTATTGAAATTATAGAGAGAAGTTAGCTCAAAAATCTAATATTGATAATGCTACAACAAATGCATCTCGCCCACATAGGTGCTACCTGTTTAAGGATAATGGACATTATTTTATCCAATTCCCAAAACCAATGTCTTGGGATTATGATCAAAGTCACTAACCTTTAAATATGAGATACAAGATTAAATTTCATGAAATCACAATTAATAATGAGGGTTGTGATAATGATGTTGAGAAAGGTACACATACGATCAACTCTAAAACTGCTAATGACATATTTGATTTTGGATCTACCCATGGTTTCATATCTAAAATATTTACTAAGGGTGATATAATTGAACCTAAATGATTAAACCTATAATTAGTAGTTTATCCCCTAATGGTACGATGATTTCATCCTAAGATTATGATCCCTATTCAGTTGATGTTTGTTGGAATGTGCTTCCTGAAAATCTTGTCATTAATATTTTGGTTGAATTTGATGTCATCATGGGCATGGATAGAATTTATCATTGTAAATATCACATCAATTATCGATTAAGGGAAGTTAAGATTGATTTTTCAGACCCCCACCCTTTGGTAATCCATCAATGTGATGATACTCATGAATTTATTATAAAGTATAAATATTTTTGATGGGTATTAATTCACAATTATAAGGGTATATTATCTCAAATGGTCTTGGATAAAATCAACATCGTTGAAATGCCTATTTTTATATAATTGTTAGATCTATTTTTGGAAGTGTTTCCATGTACTCCACCAAAATGAGATGTTGAGTTATCAATAGATTTAATTATTGGTTACACACCAATTTCACGTACTCCCTATAGAATATTCCCAATTGATTTGTAGGAATTGAAGAAGAAACTCCAATAAAATCAGGATGAGGGATTCAACAAGACATGTGTTTTTACTTGGTGTGAACCTATTTATTTTTTGAGTAAAATGAATGATAAATGCATCTCTATATTGATTATTAGGAGTAGAACAAGATTACAGTAACAGACAACTATCATGCCCCCCCGTATAGATGGCTTGTTTGATTAAATTAACATATCTCAATTCTTTTCCATGATTGGAATTCATTCTGAATATCATATATTAACATTAAATAATGTTTATATACCCAAGATTACATTATGTAAATGTTATGGTTACTATGAAAAAATATTAATGACCTTTGGTCTTAATAATACCTCTACTATATTCTTGGAATTTATGAATAGAATCATTAGAGATTGCATTGAAATATTTTAAGTAGTATTTATAGATGATATAATTATCTATTAAAAGTTGAAGGAAGGTAATAATGACGACATGTGAATTTTACTAAATACCACAAGGAAGGAGAAACCATATTTAAAAAATTTTATAGTGTGAATTTTGGGTGTAAAAGGTTTCATTTTTGGGTTACATAATCTCAAGAGATGGTATATCAGTAGATCCATCAAAGTCAGAAGCTATTGAATACTAACTTAGACTTACTATAGTTACTGAGATCCATGTAATTCAATGTTTATAAGGATATTAATTAAGGTTTGTGGGGAATTTTTAGAATTATCAAATCCATTGTCCATGTTAACATGGAATGGATTCAAGTTCCTCTAAATAGGTTAATGTGAGGAACATTTCAAGTAATTAAATAAATAGTTGGTCAATGCACTGGTTCATACATTTCCACATAGTGGAGGAAGATATTTAATCTATAGTGATTCATCCAGGAGGGGATTGGGATGTGTTATTATGCAGAATAACATGGTTATAGCCTTTAGTTCATGACATATGATGATTCATGAGAAAATTTTCAAAACTCATGATTTGGGGTTAGTAGTGGTAATTAATAAATTAAATATATAGAGGCATTATCATTATATAGATATGTGTGATATATATACTGATCATAAAAGAAAAAATATCTCTTCACACTAAAGGATTTGAACATACGCCAAATAAGATAGTCAGAGATGATGAAAGATTTTGATTGCTCGATACATTACCACTCTAGGAAAGTGAAGAAGGTAATATATGAATTAATATTAACTGATCATTCTATCATATCCATGATGAGGATCTCAAAAGATCAAATATTCATGGAATTGAAAAGGATTGATCTAGAAATCCTGAAGGGTTAAAATCATATCTTTCTCAAATGAATGTTTAACCCTCTATCCATGTTAAGATTAAGGAGGCTCAGAAGGAATAGGAAGAGACATTACAGAAACTCAAAAATGATCCTGAGTTTATCCATGATTAGGATTGAATAATAATTTTCTGGAACCATGTATGTGTTCTTCATATACAAGATTTTGGAGAAGCATCGGTTATAGGAATCTCATTGTTCATTATTCTCTATTCACCCAAGAAGTAAAAATGATATATATGAACATGAAAGAATACTTCTAGTGGTATGTCATGAAGAGATATATCGCGAAGTTTTTATATTAAATCATGGTTTGAAATAACTTTAATGATTAAATATAAAAATATTAAGTTATGTTGCAACCATTACCCATACAAGAATTGAAATGGGAGCACATCACTATGGATTCTTTCATTAGAGTCCCCAAAATATCTCACGGGTGAAATAATATATGGGTGTTAGTCAATAACATAACTAAGTAAGCACACATGATCACTAATAGATGAGAATTCTCTCTGGATAAACATCCAAGGGTCAACATTAAATAAGTGGTATGTTTTGAGCGAGTAACATGTTATATTATATCAGATCGGGATCCTAGGTTTACCTTAAAGTTCAAGAGATGACTTCATTAGGAACTTGATACAGAATAGAGGTTCAACACTACATATCATCCTAATATAGAATGTCCCTATAAATAAACAATTCAAATACTATGGGATATTTTTAGATCATGTTCATATGATTTCAAAGGTGGGTGGGATCAATACCTTCCACTAGTGGAGTTTTATTAAAAAAATAGATTTCACTAAAGAATAAATATAGAAGCTCATGAAGTCATCAATGAGACAAAATTTAGAGCCTAAATGTCATGGGATGATGTTGGATAATAAAATATATGGGGACCAAATATAACTGAACAAAAGGAAGAGAAGGTTATATCCAATTGGCATCATATCATGGTATCTCAATTTCTACAAGAAAGTAATTTTGATAAACATTAGCATGATCCAGAATTTGATGTCAGTGAAAATGTGTTTCTATGAATCTCACCATGGAATAAGATTATTAGATTCGATAAGAAACGGAAACTAATCCATAGGTATATTGGACCCTTGGAAAATATTAATCATATCATTACGTTAACCTATCACTTGTAACTTCCTCTAAATCTCCCCAAGTCCATGAGGTGTTCCATGTATATATCCTAGGGAAGTACATTAAAAACCCTTAAGATGTATTGAACTCAGTGGTCATACCACTAGTGTATAATCTTTCTGTCAAAAACAACATGTTGAAATTCTAGATCATAATGAAAGAGTACTATGAAACAAGGCCACTCACCTTGACAATGTTTTGTGAAAACCTCATTAGTTAGAGGAATATATGTGTGAACATAAAGACATGAAAATGTATAATTATCCCCATTTTTTAATAGAATGCTGAATTTAGAAGAATAAATCCATTTTTATAGGGGGCGGTAACTGTAACACACATAGTTTTTACATACCTTTTTTCAAATGAATTTATTTTTATTGATGTCTTACATTTCACTAAGTCAAATATTTCATACACAAAACGACAAATCATTTTGCAAAATACTAACTTGACATATGTAACATTCATCAACAACTTGGTGAACAATACACACAACAACAGATTAGCATACGTTCCATAAAGCACCAAGTTTCTACAAAACATCTTATTATTATTATTATAATTTAAATGGTACAGTAATAAAAAACTGTTAAAAATCATAATATGAATAGTAATAAATAATTTACAATTTTTTTAAATTTTTTTTAATATAAATAAAACATAATTTTAAAAAAAGATATAATTTTTTGTAATGTCTTTATATGTTTAAAAATATTCTATCATCAAATAAACTATATTTAATGTCCATCTATCAAAATGATAAAATAAATTTTAGAAAAATTTAGAAATCTAAAACTATAATATAAAATTCACTTGTAAATATAAAATTTAAAATTTATCTTAGGGTGAATTTTTGGGTTTTTTATGAGAAACAACATTTCTTGATGAATAGTAAAAAATACTAAATTTTAATTCAAAAAATTTATTTCATATAATTTATTTTTAACGGTAAAATATATTTAAAAATGGATTAAAACATTAATTAGATAATAATTTTAAATTTTAATCCAATGTAGGCAATTAGAAACAATTCCACAGTGAAATTGGATATAAAAACCTAGTAATGTTTTGATCATTTTCAATTTAAAATCCTGTAATATTTTCTTATAAGGGGAATAATTTAAAATTAATATCTCCATCATCAGTTATTAGAACTGGGAAAAATGGATCCCACATTTGGAATCAGAATAATTTATAATATCTAATAATTTCAAATAGTTTTTTACAGAAAATAGTTATTAATGTAATTAAACTTGTTTACATAGATTATGGTTAAATTAAGCTTTAATAATCTCTAAATGTTATATTTACTACCCTAAACGACATAGAAGCATCTCCAACAACCATATTATGGACATATATTGGCATTACCCCCCCTTTAATCTACATTGTTCCACTATGATAGCCATATTATAAGGAAAAAGCTTGGGTGTATTTCCTTATCCAATGATTTACAAGATTACCACTATCCATTCACTATAAAAAGTCCTTCTCTCCTCCAATTCATTACAAAACCTTAACCAAATTGTTTCATCCAATATCTATTCAAATATTATCCCAAAAATCCTCTGTTATTAATTGAATCCTCTCTTGGGCATAAATCCTTTCATGTAAGCCTTTTGGTGAACACCAAAAGTTGTTACTCGATTAAGAGGTAACACCCTCCCTCAAACTCTATCTTTTTTAATACACTCCCTCAATTCATATTATTTCATTATTAAAAAACAAAAACATTATCATAAATATACTGATATTTTCTTATGATAAGGGCTTTACCTACACTTATAAAGGTAGCTTCCAGGCACAGTGGAATCACGTTGGTGGGTTTTCCGAACTATTATTATACTGTTAAAAAACATTCAATCTGAGATCCATCATGACAATAAAATGCCGGATCTTCGGAATAGAAATAAGAATGAAAAGAAAGGTAAGGGTCCTAGAACCATTGATAGGATCATCATATGTTGGTTATAATTAATTTAATTAATTGACAAGAATTACCTTGATGTAATTATTTCTTCATTGATTTTTTCTGGTCACATTAGGATGTGATTCGTCATTTCATTGTAGATGCGAAGTTTAGACTTCCTCTAGCGGTGATCCACATGTGCACCAAATATCTATTGATGTTTCCAAAGGAATCTCTGGGTGCTAGCGTGGAGAAGACTTTGCCTGTGTTATCCACCTTAGATCACCTTGATCCGATGGAGGAGGATCTCTCTCGGTTTAGAGAGCATTCATGGAGGAAGGAGTTCTCTCGACCTAGAGAGAAATTTCCATAATTGTTGTGCACAACGATTCATTGAAATGTGTTGGGGTTTTGAGGATATTAATAATCATGTTTGAGGTTATAGAGTTATGACTATAAATAAACATGTTACATGTTTTATTTATTTCATTAAATCTTATTGAAAACCCCCATGTCGAATCATTAATTCCTTGACATGATCCCATACAGATTATAAAAAATATCATTTAATTAAAGAATATTATTTCCCCAAAATCTCGACTGGAAAAACTACATGGCATGTAATAATTAATACACTGAGTGTTCTTGTTTTTAATTTCCTTTCCAAAATGAAAAATACATGGCATGTAAATTCAATGTACCCGGTGTGTATATATATTTTTCATTATATTCATCCTGCAACATTAAAAAGATTTAGGATTCATTGAATAATTTTTAAACCATGTACAAGAATAATATTTATTCTACTTGAGATACTTGGATATACTTAGTGTCTGATCCTCTAGGCCTATTTCTCATTGGAATTAGGCGGGCTTCCCTAAACTCCAAGATTACGATATAGAAATGGGTCGAGGAACTGATGAGAAAGAAGTTGATGCCACATTGACGTGTCACCTCATACGAATTCTTACTGTGTAATTTAATCCTTTTGTATTGATATCTCTAATCATGAGGGTTACATGCATGTTCCATCAACCCAGGTGCTCGATTATTCATTCGTTGAAATTCCAGAATTGAACTCGCCCATACCATACCATGGCCATGGATTTATTTAGGCTATATCAATTCCATCAAAGGGACTGATATATCTACTTCTATTAGGGAATAGAAGGGTAAAATCCATTCTCATAGTATCTATTAATGTTTTATCACTCCTGACGCACCCAACATATCCTACCTCAATACGAACAGTGTGTCCTCATGGTTATGGTCAATTGGTCTAAGTGTGCGAGTGGTAATACCCATTAATAATAATCTTAAAGTCATAGGACCAATACACACATCCGCAGATAGGAATATCCAATGACACTATGAAATGTGGATTTCCTACTTGCGGGTCTCATTCTCATAATATCCTCTACGATATTACCTAGGGTGCACACCATGAGAAGGTGCAGCAATGTTTAATAGTCCTCACCCCTAAAGGCCTGAATTATTTGTGTCCCTCAAATAACATCATCCGGACATAGAACATATATTCGATAAAAGCGTTATGGAACTTCTGGGTTCACATCATAGTAGGGATCCACTATGAACCTTTAATGCAACAGTTGTCCTTAGGACATTATCACATGCCTTGTCAGGTAGCAGAACAATCAAGATTTGATAAGGTATTTATTAATAAATAAATCACAAAGTAGTTGGTTCTAGGCCACCACATCCCGCAGACACCAAAGTGGACTGGAGCCAACTGCTAACTACCTTTAATCCGCTAGCTCTCACATGATATTCATTCTTCTACTGAGATAGGACTTTACTCATGGGGTTCGCAATGTTCTCTTCTGTGGACACTCTGCTCCCTGCAACTTCACCCCTTTAATAAAAATCCCTCAAGAGGTTATACTTTTTGAGTATGTGCTTTGTCCGTTGATGTGACCATGGTTCTTTTTCCAGAGCCACCGCTGTTGTAATATAACAATACAACGTGATAGGATATTTACTGCTAGGCACCAAATCAAGATCCTAGAAAATGTTCCATATCCAGACACCACCCTTGGCTGAATTAGAAATGGCTATATATTTGGACTCCAGTGTAGAATCAGCAAAAACTGGCTGCTTTGAACCCTTTCATCTCACAGCTCCTCCATTGAGACAGAAAACATCTCCATTTTGTGACTTTAGATCATTCTGATTTGTCTGAAAACCAGAATCAGCACACCAACTATTGACAAGTTTCTCATCTCCTCCATACACCTAGAATATATCCTTAGTTTTTCTCAAATACTTAAGGATAGTCTTAACCGCAGTCCAATGATGTTCTCCTGGATCTGCTTGATATCTGCCTCTCATGCTTAGTGCATAGGCAAAATCAACCCTGATACATAACATGGAATACATGATGAATACTATAGCCATAGAATATGGGATATTACTCATTCTATCTTTCTCTTGCTGTGTATGAGGACACATTTTCTTAGAAAGATGAAGGTAATGTGACACTAGAACCAATCCCCTCTTGGATTCTCCCATACTAAATCACTATTGTTTCTGGTCAATGTATGTACCCTAAATTAGTCCATGCAGCGTCTTGGATCTATCACAAATGTTTTAGGTCACTAAAATTTAGGCTGCTTCACCAAAGTCCTTCATGGAGAAACACTTGTTCAACCAGTCCTTAACTGACAGTAAGAATGGTACATCATTTCCAATAAGCAATATGTTGTCAACATATACTACTAGGATAATGATCGCAGTCCCATTACACTACTTATAAACACATGCATCACATTCATTCTTAATGAAACTAGATTCCATTATGGCTTCATCAAATCAATTGTTTCAGGACCTGGATGCTTTCTTTAATCTATAAATCGATTTCTGCAACATGAAAACTCATTTGGCATCACTTGGTGTCACAAAAACTTCTGGTTGTGTCATATAGACATCTTCATGAAGGTTCCCATTAAAGAATTATATATTGACATCCATTTTCCAAGTCTCTTAGTCATGGTAAGCTAATATGGAATGTATGATTCATATGTATTTAAACATTGAAACTGGTGAGAAGGTTTCATCATAGTCAATTCTAAGACACTGACTAAATCCTTTAGCCACTACACTTTCATTATAGGTGCGATCTTGACCTTCTATGACTAGTTTTCTCTTGATTACCCTTTTGCATCCAAAAGTCTTTACATAAAATAGCTTATCGACCAAAACTAAGACTTAGTTCTGATGCGTGGAATCCATCTCAGAATTCATAGCTTCTATCCATCTTGTGTCTTCTGAGATTTCTATTGCTTCCTTGTAGGAGAGAGGTTCGACATTTCCCAACAATAATGATTCCCCATCCTCAATGACTAGGAAACAAAATCTCTCTAGTTCCCTTACCACTCCTGAGATCCTATGCAGTAGTTGTGTTTATAGATCCTCTTCCATGGGGACCCGTGGAACTTGTTCCTATACAAACTCAAGTGTATCTTGAGCATCAACTTCGTCAAATTAAATCTTTCTCCCACTATCAGTTTTTGAGGATGTCCTCCCTCTCAATAAATACAGTTTTTCTGACGACAATCAATTTCTTTTCTTGAGGGTTATATATGTAATATCCTTTTCTTTCTTTAGGATATCCTATAATGACACACCTCGTGCCCTAGGTTGCTATTTTGTTGCCTGATAAGTCGTTAACAAGTGCCTCGCATCCCCATATACGTGTATGTGACAAAATGGTTTTCATTTCATTCCATAACTCAGAGGGAATTCTATTTTCCTCCTTAGTTGGTACTCAGTTTAATGTGTATGATGTAGTTTGTAATCCATATCCCCCAATGTATAATGGAAGATCTGCATGACTTATCATCGACCACACCATGTCCACAAAGGTGCAGTTAATCATTTTACTAACACCATTCCACTATTATGTATATAAAAAAGTGAGCAAAGATAGAATCCCATACTCCTGTAGACGATCGATGAACTCTTGGTTCAGATATTCTCCGCCTCGATCTGATCAACGTTTCTTTATCTTCTTACCAAGCTGATTCACTACTCCATTTTTTAATTCCTCAATTTTATCTAAGGATTCAAAATTATACCTCATTAAGTAGACATAGCCATATCTACTCAAATCATCAGTTAAAGTAATTATGTATGAATATCTACCTCTAGCTTCTACTAGAAATGGACAACACATATCCGTGTGCACTAATACAGAAAGCTAGGTGGCCCTTTCACCTAGTCCAACGAAGGGAGGCTTGGTCGTTTTTTCTTGTAAACAAATGTGACATCTATCAAGTAGTTTTATCTCAGTAGAGTCCAAATAACCATCTTTCCAGAACTTTGTCAAGCGATTCTCATTTACATGACCGAGATGGTGATGCCACAATTTGGTGATGTAGGAGTCATGTGAGTTTGTTTTGTAATCGATTTCCAATACTTCGTTTTTGTTATTTATGATATAGAAACCATATTATAAATGTGACATACCATAAGATAAGTTTTTCTTATAAAAGTGACAACCCTTATTGAAAAACATGAAAATAAATCCATCCATATCCAAACAGGATATAGAAATTATGTTTATGGTAATGCTAGGCACATAATTGTTGTTATGTAAAACCAAAATCATCCCAGTTGGCAATGAGAGGTGGTAGTCACTAATAGCCAATGCAGCCAATCTAGTGCCATTTACAGCTTGAAGATCCACCTCTCCTTTGGAAATCACACTACACCTACTTGGTTCTTGCATTTGAATATAGATGCAAACCCCACAAGCTGTATCTAATCAACATTGTGTATAAATGGAAAGAATACCCTTCATAATGAAAAAAAATTTAGCATCCCCATGCTTCTGAGTGCAGTTCCTCTTCTAGTGGCCTTACTTGCAACATGAAAAACATATTGTCCCCCATTCCTTTCCCTACCTCTGGATCTTCCCTTTCTTGGTGGGACGACACTCAGGGGATTTAGACCATTTATATGTCTTTTTCACCTTTTCATAGTCCTTCCTTTTCATATTCACCATAAGGACTCCAAGTTTGTCATGCCCTATGTCCTTATCTACCTGGAGAATTAAGGTCAGAATTTTTGATATACTCTTCTCATTGTTTCTCAAGTTATAATTTAAAATGAAGCTAGAGAAGGAATTGGGAAGTGATGATAGGATGAGATCTATATGGAACTCATACGGGAATTTAATCTCTAAGATGTATAGACATTCAATGTTGGTAATAACCTTGACTACATGAGGCACAACTGGCATAGACTCTCCAAACATAGTTGTAAATAAAGCATCAGAGATCTCAAATCCCTATTTTCTTGCCTTCTCTTGGTAGAAATCCTTAAGGTGAGACATCATGCTATACACATCAATGTTTTCATGTTTCTTCAAGCACTCATTAGAAATGGATGATGGCATGAAACACTGGACTTATGTGGAATCAGCCTTATGTTTCGCATAGAGGGATATTTCCTCATCACTAGCCTCTTTCCCAGGCGCAACTAGAACAAGCTCTTCCAACAAATAAAATTTTCTCCCGTGGAAAAGGATGACACGTAAATGCCTCTACCACACTTGGAAATTGGCACTAGTGAGAAGTTTTTCTTTCTCGAGTTTGGTTCGCAATGATATGTTTGAATTCATTTTTCCTGTCATTTCTACAATTTAAGATGAGAAATGGTTTTATTAATTTATAAAACTGAGACAAATAAAAAAATTAATACTTATTAGTCTCCCACTATTTTATCGGAATCCAATAGCCCTCACCATTGACTTTGGAATAGTCTGTTTCCTGAATATTCTAGTGGAAAGGATCCATATTACACTTCACATTACCCCAACTAGGGTTGATCAAGAAACTTTAAGGGTTTTAGATAGGCATTCCAAATTCCAACTATATTAACTTGCAGCTCCTTGATCCTCTGAGTGGACTCCCCAATCCCAAAATCCTTTTATTTGGGATTTCCTCATCCTTTGCATCTTGGTCACTCCAAGACCTACTGTTTCAATCAACCCTTGATGCCAAACAAGTCCGGTCAACCCAAATCCATGAATTAGATTTCCCCGATAATTGAAAGCACCCCAACTAGGGTTGGTCAAGCACATTGAACTATGGTTCAATTCTAACCAAGAATGTGGAAGACTATACTAACATAAAATTTATTTTGGAGGATTTTATCCTTATACCTAAATTTCAATTTTAATATATTTTATTACATGATTGTTGATATTAAGTGGGATATGCGTAAGTCATTAACCATTTCTAAGATAATATTTATGCAAAAGTCGGTCTTAATTTAGTTCCATCATGCATGATTGTTTAATTCAATAAGTGTTTGATCATGACAACACCCCCATAATAAATAAACCTTTAAACTGACAAAAATAAAATATATTTTATGATAATGATCTTGTTCTATTGGTTAGTTTATATAGAAGTTGATAAACTAACCCAAGACCTAGCGGAGAAACACCTTGAACCTTTCAGGTTTGGGTTTACAGCTTTCCACCTGTCCACCTTTGTATCTCCAGGGATTGGTTTCACCTTGGAAACTGATTTGATCCACCTCCACTAGCTTAGGAGCTCCATCCATTACATATGCATTTATCTCACATGTAGGTGAGTGGTAAAAGGGGTTTTTACAAAAAAATCATTGGGCGTACATTCCCTAAATATTAATGGGGGGAAGGCTCGCAAGCCAAAAAAATTAATTAAAATAAATTAATTAAAAGAAACCTCTCTCATAAAAATGTCTTGGTCTAGCTCATTATCATCCCTACATAAAATGATGTTTATGCCTAAATAAAACTAGCATTCAATTCTTGAATCATTCTTGCTTAAGATAAATGACAGTTGAATCAATTAATTTTCTTTAATTAATCAATCCTTTTATCTTCAACCATTTTATAAATTTCCTTGAGATTATTATCAATCATAATTTAAAAAAATCATTTAAAATTATCTTTGTACATAACTTATACCTTTGAGGAATCCTAGTGAATTCCCGTTCATAACTACCCAATGAGTTGAAATGTACATTACGCAGATTGTTAAATTAAACACATATATATAAAACACCTATCATATGTTGTGCCTCATCTTTACACCTGCGCTATGGTACACGTCTCAAGGGTTTGAATAATATAGTCATAACTTTTAATAAATTTGCGTAATTTGGATGAGTACACGATGTTTAGTTCAAACTATATGGCGGGTACTTTTATTCACCATCCATCCTATGTACATTCCCGAGGACAAGGCATGTAGATGTACTTTATAAATTTTCAGAGTACACAGTGTGTTCATTCGGACACACGACATGTAGAATCCACTTTGCACGGTCTCCAGCCGGGAAATCCATGTACAACGTTCACGGTCAAACCCTAAACTGAAGGGACTATACACTGTGTTCAGTGGACCACAGGGTGTGTAATCCAGAAACCCTATGCCACCACTTCCTGGTCAACACGCGGTGTCAATTATGACATAGGTATACTATAATACATGGACAGATTTGGTTGACTAGTCAGATGCATTGAACCTAGATTACACATCATGTACTTTGGAATACACGCCATGTATTCTTGTGTCATACGACCAGGAACGTTTGGAACCCCCAGACGAGATCCTCTATTTTATTTTAATCAAAGTTAAGAGAAAAATTCTTTTATGTAAGGTGAATGAGAAATGAGAGAGGAGGAATAGATCTCGAGATTCAGATTTAAAGAATGATGAACTTAAATTAAAACAACTAAATTACTATATTTTTAAATCACCAATGAAAAACTAAATAATTATATTCTGAGATAAGACTGCTCTGATACCACATGTAGGTTATGAGTGTTGCAGAAGCGTCTTGGTGGGTTTTCACAACTATAATTTTTTCATTAAACCACGTTCCATCCAAGATCCATCATGAAAATAAAACGCCAGATCTTCAGAATAGAATGATGAATGAAAATAAAGAGAAGGGTCTGAGATCCATCGGGATCATCATCACATGTTAGTTGTAATTGATTTAATTAATGAACAAGAATTACCTTAATAGAATTATTTCTTCATTGATGTTTTCTGGTCATGTTCTCATATGATTCGTCATTGCGTCGTAGAATCCAAGTGTAGACTTCCTTTAGAGGTGACCCACACATTCACCACTTATCTATGGACGTCGCCAAAGGAATATTCAGGTTATAGCATGGAGAAGCCTTTGATTTTGTTGTCCACCGTAGATCTCCTTGATCCAATGGAAAAGGATCTCTCTCGGTCTTGAGAGAATTCTTGGAGGAAGGAGTTCTCTCAGCTTTGAGTGAATTTTCCAGAATTATTGTGCACAAAGATTCATTTAAAAGTTTTAGGGTTGTGACGATATTTATAATCCTGTTTGTGGTTATAGAGTTATGATATTAAATAAACATGATACACATTTTAGTTATTTATTTAACTCTTGTTGAAAACCCCCATGTACCGTCAATAATTCCTTTACACGGGCCCATGATGATTATAGTAAATATCATTTAATAAAACAATATTATTTCCTCAAAATCCAGTCTGGAAAAACTACACTGCGTGTAATCATTAACACATAGGGTGTACTTGTTTTTAATTTCCTTTACAAAATGAATACTACAGGGAATATACATTCAATGTACACGGTGTTTATTTCTTGTTGTTTATTTTATTCTTCCTCCAACATTAAAAGGATTTAGGATTCCTTGAATATTTATTAAACCACCTATTGGAAAAATAATTATACTACTTAAGATACTTGTATACACTTAGTGTGTGACCCTCTATTCCTCTTTCTTGTTGATATTGGGTTGGCTTGTCTAAATCCCATGATTACTGTCTAGCAACGGGTCAAGGAACCCTAGAGAAAGAAGTTGATGCTGCATTGACGTGTCAACTCAGATGAATGATTTCCATGTAATTTAATCTCTTTGTCTCGATATATCTAATCAAGCGGGTTGCATTATAGTTCCTTCAACCCATGTGCTTGATTATTCTTTCTTTGACTTCCCAGAATTGAACTCTCCCATACCATAACATGGCCATGGATTTTTTTAGGATATATCAATTACATCAAAGATCATAAGATATATACATCCATTATGAAATTGATGGGACAAATCATTTTTCGCATTATCTGTTAATTCAATATCACTCGTGATGCACACAACGTATCCTACCTCGCTACGAAGAGTGTGTTGTCGTAGTTTTCGTCAATTCATCTATCTGCGCAAGTTATAATACCCATTTTTAATAATCTTAAAATCTAACGACCAATACACATTTCCACAGATAGGAACATCCAATGACACTATGAAATATGGATTTCCTTTTAGCGGGTCTCATTCTCATAATATCCTCCTGGATATTACCAAGGGCGCACACCATGAGATTGTGCCTCAATGTTTTATGAGTCCTCACCCGTAATGGCCAGTATTATTTGTGTCCCTCAAATTACATCATCTAGCAATAGAAAATATATTAAATAACAGTGTTATGGAACTTCTGGGTTCTCATCATACTAGGGATCCGCTTTGACCATTTAATTCCACAACTATCCTTAGGACATTATCACATGTATTGCCACGCAGAAGAACAATTAACATGTGATAAGGTATTTATTAATTAATAATGAAAAAATTAGTTGGTTCTAGGCCACCAAATCCAACAATAAACACCTCCATATAATGTGTAACAGACTTACTGTTTATGTGCATGAAGAATTACCATCTCACAAAATGATTACTATTCATTCTTCGTTTACCGCCTTTGATGGTTGGAATTATGATTTAAAATATGTTTATATATAATATTATTGATAGTTTTTATTTATCATGGATTATTTAATCCTTTTACTACACATATATTTAAACACTCTATTTTCTGTAAGTACGATAATTTGTTTTGAGGAAGTATGGACTACCACCCCCTCAAATCAACTTGATTTGTTCAAAAAAAACATGAAATGTAATTAGGATGGGTTTAGTGAAATTATATGATATATATGATATAATAATTCTACTAGAATAATTATATATATATCTATTATTTTCATTCATTCAATACAATAATTAAATAGAAACGCCATTTATGTGTACATACGGCCTACCGTCTCCAACAATAGTGTATTCCATTTAATAATTATATATTATATAGATTATTATAATAAAAATATAATTAATATTCATGATAATTATATCATGGTTTATTTCCATTAAATAATTATATTAGAATATTTAAATATATATAATAAATTAAGACACCTGAAAAAAATAATATTACTCGAAGTGAAATCATAAAAGATAATTATAAACAAGAATGAAATATAAATTCATAATAAAACTATATATGATATTTGATGTAATAATTATATTATGAGAAATATTTAATATGAACTTATATTTCTTTTTAATTAATTTTGGATGAAAATTATTAGATTCCAGACACAAGGTAATGGAATTTAATTCCAATCTTTATTTCAATGAGATACATTCATTATTCACTGCTCACTTTTTTTTGGTGTATATAATTCCTTAGAATTTATTATATTATATTTATACCAAAATCTATGGGTATTTATATTTCCATTTTACTATCTACATTTTATAGGTTTTATGATCTAAAAGGTTTTTTTGAGTCTTCTATATGCTCTTAAGAATACAATCATGAAATAATTTTCAAGATTTTTTTATATGTTATCAAGTAAAAAGGTTTTAAAAATGATTCAGCATTATTTTTTTATGATTTAAATTAATTACCAAATAAAATGGTTTTTGAAATTTTGTATGTTTTAATGATCCTTTTTATAAAAATAATGGGTATTTTCCCCCGGAAATGTTTCTTAATGATCAACAAAAATTATTTCCCATATAAGGTGAAATTAGGTAGTATTACAAACTACATTATGGTATAATGATTAAATATCTATATTCATATTATTTCATTTAACAGTTTACGATTTAAAGGAGTTGTTTTCTGTTATCCATTTATCATTCCTGGGTTATATGTTTTTGAAACCAACGTCATTTAATGGGTATTTCTTTTGATGAAATGATTATGAAACATTAATGTTTTTACAAATGATATAATATGATTAAATATTTATGATTCAATTTTAATTTATTGGGAAAAGAAATGATTTTTATTATTTTGTGTCACATAAATGTATGATTCCGTAATGATATTGGTGGGACCTATATATATTTAAAATTCATTGCGTAAAGATTTATATCACATGATATAGACAAGGATGGAATGAGAAATGAAATAAGTTTATTGTTATATGGCTATAATGAGAAGTGAACATGATTTAGTAATATATACCTAGAACGAGGAGTGAAATCAGTTATATAATATAGGGATGGAACAGGGAGTGAACCATGTTTAGTAATAGGCTTTTTCCACAAAGAGAGAATTTAAAAATATGACTCGACTACTATGGAAATCATATTATATGCTTTTGAGTTAGTAATAATTCAGTTTTCTATTCTTATTTTATGATCTCCTGGATTATGTTCTTAATTTCCTAATGATTCATTTCTTTTGAACTACCAAGAATTATTCCATGATTAATTTTTTTAATCATTGATATGAAGGGTATGATCTTATATTTTTCTGATCATGTATTCATACCCATATGATCATGATTAGGCTTACATTTATCCCATTTTAACCCTTCTTTATCATCCAATATCGCCACTTTTTTATGTATCCTTTTCCCTAAGTTATCATGATACAAATTATGTTTGATGTGTTTAAGAATGGTGTTAGTCAATAAGATCATTGTGGGGTAGAATTTATCAAATTTATGTACCATTGTCTATGTTTTTATGTTTACAAATGTAGTAGACAACTACAGTCTTTTGGGGGTCTATTTTTGAAATGTTTAATATATTCCAAAAAAGTAATGTTATGTATTTTTATGTGAAGATTGGGTCATTATAAAAAGATATTACATTATCAATATAACATTATATTATATAAATGATACCATATTTATCATTCCTTGATTGATAAATGTGGTGAGTATAATGTCTAGGAATAAAATAAGTTAAAGAGGTTCTTTTAGAAAGTTACCTTTTGTATATCCCCCCTTGATGGATCTGTAAAAGAACATTGAATTTGAAATTGGGTGATAACAGAAGCACTAATACAGGAAAAATAGATATTATAGTTTTTTAGAGTTTTGTTGAGCTTAATGTATTGTGAGGAGAAAGGTAGTGGTTATAGTGGTATTTCTACTTGAGGAGGGGTGTTTTTTTTGAGATTACAAAATGATGATTTTATAATTAAATCCAACCACGTTTGGGTGGAATTAATAACAAAGAATAAAATAGGAAATTAATATTTTCAAGGGGTTTTATTGTCTAAAAATGAATAAAACAACCATTTAATGTTTTATGTTTTAGTTATTTTAATCATTTACCTTTTATCTTTAAATACTTTAATTATTTTACCAATACCGATGAAAATATTTTTTTACCATAGTAAATGTTTTATGCATGAAAATTAAAATGACAAAATTAACTAATAGGGAAATATTTATTCTAATTATTAAATCCAATTTACCAATTTCAATTCATATAATTTAAAAAACATATAATTAAAACAAAACCCACAGATGTGATGAAAATGAGGGTTTTCAAGAAGTGTATTCTTCAAGAAAAAGATGATTTTATATTAACTATTTACCTAATAATTATCATTGTATAAAAATAAATTAATTTTTAATGATTGATGATATATAGATATTATCTAAAATATTCTCCATTATGGAATATTTTAATTAATTTAGAAAGAGAAAAAGTAAATACATGAAAACATATTTCGGAAAAATCCAAATTTTCAGATGAAAAATAATCATATCCTAAAATAAAATAATGTTTTTATTAAAAATAATTTAATTGGATTAAATATTAATAAGAATTACATATGTTACTTTAACCCCAATTTAAAATATAACAAGACTTTTAGATTTCTTAATTTGTTGAGAATAAATATTTTTTTATAAAACTAAGAATATTTTGCATTTCACTAATAAACTAAACTGTTCAAGAAAATTAAAATAAATTCATTTTCTATAAAAATTGGTATTTTAATTTAAAAAATGAATATAATTTTATTAAATAAAAATTAAAAAAATTCAATAAATTAATTATAATCTTGGTAAATATAAATATATTATAATCAATTTATAAGAAAAAATGTTTTTGATGAATAAAATGACATTACAAAAAATCTAATAGAATGATTTTACTAAGAATATTGTTTTTATTTAAAAGTCATAATTAATACATTATAAATCTTTATGACCATTATATTTTTCATATATTTTAAAATAAAATTTCATGCTCATTTAATGGCTAGGTTATGATGTCCACATTTAAATAATACGTTTTTTGTAGTTTGTTTATGTTCAGTGCTGTATAACTTAAAAAATATATAACAAAGTCTCTCATTTTAAAAAAAATTCTAGATTTTATAATGATGATAATTTTTCAAAACACATTATTGGGGGAATTTTAACCCTTATTACATGTTCAATTTAGAGATAATAATGTTTTGTTTGGATAAAGAGATAATTGACAATGATACAATAGTACTGTTATCCTTCAAATTTTTTAGGGATTTAAATCATCGTTAAAAACCATTATGGAATTTTTATTTAATGAATATATTCAGTAGTATTTTTTTATTTTAGGAAAATTATATTGTTAATTTTTTTAATCATGTGTGTTTTAATTTCGGATTATGGAAATTTAGGTTATTACCATGAATCCAAATAATATATATCAAAGGTGTTCATAGATTATGTATTTAAAATAATGATCTATTATTGGGGATTAATGATAATCAATATATGTAATTATAATTAAATTATTTAAAATTTATGGAACTTGAATTTGGTAAATCTTTTTTTAGATTAGTTATATAATTAAATAAGTATGGATTAGATTAGGCTACCCCATGAGAATTTTTATTGATGTTTTAGAAATTATTTTATTTATCAATATGGGATAAATTAATCGAACCCTTTTAGTTTTGGTTAATATTTAAATATATAAGGGTTATATTCTTTTCCTTTTTTACAATATATGAGCATTTATAAGTTGATATTAGTGCTTCAAGCATGAAATACTCATCATGAATATTTATCTTTCGGAGAAAAAAAGTTTATTAATGTGGAAATTTATTGAATGATGAAATTATAAATTTAATGTAAATATATTTTCATATTTTACTAATATAAATGGTAAATTAATTCTTCCACTGTAGGAAAAGGACCTTAAGTCAAAAAATTTGTCCCATGACCTTCAATTATGAAGAATATTTTATCTTTCACACATATGTGGTTCGTGGTTTTATGATTGTTTACATTCTCAAGATCATTAACTTTCTTATGATGAATGAAATCCTAAAATTGATATTCTCCATTGTCTATATCCTCAAATCTCAGTAAATTTATTCTATTTGGAACCCATCCTTGTCTAATACCATATGATCTTTATTCTTCTTTTCTATTTTCTTAAGAGAATGTTTTATTATTCCTTTTAGAAATGTGGGTTTTTAAAAAGGAATTTTTAAATGTCAGACATTTGATTGCCATGAACAATTTAGAATTCATATTAGTAATTTATTAAAGGGGGAAATAGTAAATATAAAACCATACAAATTTCGAAAAATTTTTTCTTTAAAATATTTTATTTCATGGATGGCATGTATTGCATGAAACTCTGAGCTTAAATTAACCACTATACACTATTGAATTATTATTATTATTTATTGTGGAAATTATAAAATAACCGTTAATTTGGAGGGTATGAATATGAAAAATGACTTTATGTAATATATATTTCCTACTCAATATAAATTTATTGATAAATTCTTAATAAATAATCATTCAATTATTAGTAATGCTATTTTATTCTTAAAAAAAATATGTTTTTTCAAAAATTATTTATCTTATGAGTAAATAATATGAATAATTTACAAATGTTTTAGAAAATTTATTTGAAAATAATAATTACATTTTTTAATTCATCATTTAAAATTTATCAAAATATGACTCTTTGAGACTCTTTAAAAGATTGATTTTTCAAAAAATAGTGAAAAATATATAATATTACATTATTTAAAAAAATAAAATAATGGATACATGGACAATACATGGTCAAAAATTTAATTACTTATACATTTATAGGTATTTAATAAATTTAGTTTTCACAAATAATCTTATTAAAATTTAATCTTTTGAGAAATTAAATGGTGATCCACACGTCAATTATAAATGTGTCCCAAATCCCTCGTTTATTTAAAATACTTAAACTCATATATATTGAATATCCACGACTAAATTCTCTTCAAAAAGTCCTTATTTATATTTTTTATTCTATAATTTCCAATATATTTACCCTAGATCCCTTTAAATGAGATCTGAAGGATTGGTTTAGAAAAAGAGGCAATCACCCTAACTAATAAGTTTAATTTTATACTCTTATTTACCATATATAAAATAATTTTATTTATCATAAAATAATCAAATTATTATTTTCAACAATCATAAATTTTATTATGATTATGAAAGAACCACTACACACCCCCTTTCTCATCAAACAAGAAGTGAATGTATCGCTCGTGCGTACATAAAACTTACCATCCCCACATAGTGATAAAATTCATTTTTCTTCACCATATTTTTATAATGGGTATTATGAATTATTTAATGTCACCATATAATATTTATAATAGATTATTTTTTAATAAATGATAAAACATTTTCTACCTTCTTACCTTCAAAACCATTGGAATACTATAATGATGGTTATTCTTATGTGTGGACTACCACCTCCATGATGCGTTGTGATTCATTTTTCATTATTATTTTTAATGTAATGTAAGAAGGATGTTTATAATGAATATATAAGATATAAAATATATAAAAACGATTCTATAAAGGTGAATTATTATTTACCTTACTTTATTTCTAAACATTAGAAATTGAATATAACTTTTATGGATTCGTATAACCTACCATCTCCATGAATGTTGTAATTAACTTTATATATCTACCTATATGGATGAATTTAAATATTTATAAATATAATTAATTTTTATGATATAATAATAATTTATCTTATTTTTGTATATACGGTTAATGAATTTAATTTTATTAAGTAGGATAATAATGAACTTTCAAAAGAAGTCACACCTAATGTAATATATTTGAATCTCTGTTTTATTTGTATGGGACACATTAATTATAAACTAAATGTATCAATTTGTGTGGTGTATATACTAATATTTTATTTCTTTTATTATTATTTTTAATACAATTATTTAATATACATATCCATCTAAAGTTCATTCTCTTGTGTTCATTATGGTTCCCGTGATACAAATGTGATAAACATTTTTTTGAAAATCTCATCATTATTTAAGATTATTTAATTCTCTTATAATGAATATTTCACTTTCCTCTATTTTTTTAAAAAATTTAATTAAAAAATGTTTTATCTATTATATTATAATTTATAAAAATCTTTTTTATCCTTGTTTTGCATTATAAATAGTTTTAATTGAATGTTTTTATCTTTTACCAAACGAGGTACCTTGTGACTTTTCGAAAAAAAACCTAATGAGTGAATGTTTTCAACATACATGATATGATATTATTATCACACCATCATGATTAAATTTCTTCATTTATGTTTTCATTATATGTTTTATTGGTTTATTTTTTATAAAACAAATTCATTTATATGTGGGAAGTATTTTTCAAAACATGTAATTCTAAAACAAAAAGTTATTTTCCTAATGAATTAATTCAAGTGATGTATAGTTATTAATTTTACATCTATGATGACATCATATTATGATACTTAATTATTTCTCGGGATAAGATCCTACAATACTTTCAATATTCATTTTCTAAATGGGATGTGTTTATGAAATATATTAATTTTTAACAGGTTATACTTTGATGAAATCTGTTTCCTCTAGTGAGATCTATGATGAGGAATGTTTTGTAATCTTGTGGAACATGTATATATGATTTTCATTATGTGACATGTGAAAAATATATCAAACAACTATTCATTTAGTAATAATGGATTTCTGATCAGGTAAATATGTTATGCATGAACTTTCTTTCATGTTCACAATTTTATGGGAGGACCTAGATTTCTTGTCAGAATGTTTATGTGTAGAACTATATTTCATGTTCATATGTTTATGTGTTTACATAGATTATAGGTCCATATGGTTATCTCTAGACCTAGTTTGAAGGTCCATAATTTTATATGTGGACCTAGATATCCTTTCCATAAGTTTATGTGAGGTCATTCTTTCTTGTCATTAACTTAATGAGTGAAAATGTTTCTATTTATACATATTCACAATGTTATAAGTTTATCCCAAAATTTTATGACTTGTGTTAATGATATTATCTCATTATGTTTTTTTATTTTAATCTATCATGATTAATGTCTTAATAAATAAAAATATTTTATTCGTGAATCCATTTTTATGATACATGATTGATTGGGTATGAACATTGTATGTTACGATATCATACCCATTTATATAAATTGTTCATGAATGTGATTATAGATTGATATATTTCGGGTTTACCCATAATAATCTTCTAATATCACTGTTTCTTATGTCTCATTTCCTGAGGCTATGAAAAAATGTTTTATGTTTGGTATTTTTTTGATGTTTAATATAGGGGGAGATATTTATTGGAAATAATGAATATATATCATGAAATATTATGATTTTGTATATAGTATCCAATTACACTAAACTTATATAGTCCTAGGGAATTATATTAGTATAATTTATTGAATATTCATCTTTTATCAAGAAATATTTTTGTTTAGAGATCATGGGTCATTATACCAGTGGTTCATTTCCAATAAAACATAAAACTACCTAAATTGGAATAAAAATAAATAGAAAAATAATAATGTCATTTTGGATAAAATAGGCCTAAATTTCTTAAACACATAATGCATTTGAAAATTCATTTAAAATAATTTAATATCTATTATTTTTTTCATGCCAATGGTCACAGATACAATCTCTAAAAATAATATATTGTTGGATAGATGTAATGTCTTGTAAACTTCTAATCATAGCTCAATAATTAGATTGGCCAATAGAAGTTATAGTTTTATCCAGATCTAACCAACTAGATGAACTTATTGTATTATCACTACATTCAGATCTATCCATAAAAAAAATATTTTAAAAAATATTTTTTGTATCTTCATTGATTTAATAAAATTCCATCTTTTTATTTCAAAATTTGAAATCCAAGAATGATTTTTAATTATATAATAGGATCATTTAATACTCCTTTTTCTTAATTTTATAAAATTCTATAAAAAATAATATTATGATGATCAAAAAATAATACCATCAACATATATTTTAACTATTTAAAAATTATAATATTTTTTATAAATAATTTAGGGTCAGCTATTACATTCAAAAAACCATTAGAAATAAGATTAATCTATAGCACATCATACAAAGATGACGAGGCTTGTTTTAAACCATAAATACATTTAGTTAACATAAAAATAATTTTTATAGTTAGGATCTTGGAATCAAAGGGGGTTTTATAAAAAAATATTCAATAATATAACCATTAACAAATAAACTATTGTTATCGATTTTAAAAAGTTTAGAAATTATATCTGATGCATATGAATGAAATATTCCAATGAATTCATGTCATGTTACTAGTGAAATGGTTTTCCCCTATGCAATACAATATTGTAGACTAAATCGTCATCTAACCAATTTTGAGTTTTTTTCTAAATATAGTACCAGAATCACAATCCTAGTTTCTAATTACCCCTATAGTTTTTATAGTTAGTTGTTCATTATATCTACATACCAATTCCTAGAAATAATTTCTTTCAAAAAAATATTCTTCTTCTTCAATGGTCATTAACCGTGTTCAATAGTGATTTATTTAATGATGTTATTTGGTTTAGGTTGTGAAACAAATTTGATGTTCAATCTAGTTTCTTAGTGATTCTCATGTGTGAGTAACTTTATCCAGGTCTCCAATAATAGTATCTGGATGATGGTTTTTAGGAAATATAATTGTTTTGAGGGTTTCAGAACATAATTTTACAGAGAATTAATTTAGATTAAGAAGGATTGGTTGAGATGAAAAAATTATTTATCATGAAAATCATTAGAATTATCATATATCTCAGAGTTATTATTTATATTCATATTTAAAATATCAATATACTTATTTTCTAAATAAATTTTGATTTCAAGTGGATATATCTCATTAAATGTGAAATTAATAATTTCTTCTAAAACATTTTATTTCTTTTTAATAATTCTATAAGATTTACTAGTGGTTGAATAACCCTAAAAATTTCCATCATATATTTTTAGTAAAGTTTATTTCATATCCTTTATTATCTTAATAATTAATAATTTTCATCCAAATAATAATAATTAAATTTATATGGGTTTTCCTCTATTCTATAATTCATATGGAGTCCTTTTAATGATATTTCTTATAAAAAATTGATAAATTTAGAAACATGCAGTGTTAAAAGCTTCATCCTAAAAGCATATAGGTAAGTCATATTGACTAGTAATGGTCTAGGAAATTTCATGAAGGGTTATATTCCTCCTTTTAATAAACCCACCATGTTGAGGTCCCAAAGTACATAGAAATTGTGAGTATATTCATATTGGGAAAAGAGATATTAAAGATATTAATTCTAAAATTACAACCCATGATCACCTCTCAATACTTTTATGGTGAGTCGATCGATATTTTCTACATAATTGGAATTTTTTTAAAACGGTAAGGTAATTCGCTTTTATGATAAATGAAAAAAACCCATATATATATCTAGAGTAATCAACAACAAAGACATAGTCATGGGTTTTTTTTATAAACTAGAATATCTATATGGTGTTAATAAATCCATATTAACCAATTATAGAGGCTTAGAGGTAGAAACCAATTTCATTGGTTTGAAAGATATTTTCTGTTTATTTTTATTTTTAGAGTGATTTCACACATTGTCTTTAGGGAATTATATATTAGTTATATCCTTAATTAAACTATTTTTATTTATATTTCTATGTGAGTATGTATTATAGTGTCCTCGTCTCCTTTTCCACAACCTAGATTCTCTGTTAAAATAAGGCAAACAAGAAACAATTTTAGAAAATAATGAATCTATGTTAATAGAATAGATATAATCATCTCTTAAATCAGTAAATACCAATGCATTATTGTAATAAAAAATATCAAATGGTCATTTTTAAAATTTAACATTAAAATCATCATTTTAATGTTTTTAAATACTAAGCATGTTATATTTTAAACCTCCGAAAGATAAAACATTATTTTAGTGAAGCTATTAAGAGTTACGAATTTTTTTATGTCCAATAATTTTGTCTTTTTCATTTTCATCAAATTCGGGATGTCCACTATCAGCATCTCTTAGATTCTTGATTCTTAAATTTTCTCGAGTTTTATTTCTAGAACATCCACTATATATATGATTGATTTTTACTAGAGATAATTAGACAAATTTATATCAATAAATATAACATACATTTATTTTGTTACTGAAATATTTATAGTTATAGAAAAGTTTAAAATCAATTATTTTGTAATCAATATTTGATTCAGTTGAATATTAAAAATAAAAATAATAAATTTCAATAAAAAAGCCAGTCTGTGTTCAAATGTTTTATAATTATTTCCCCAATCAATATTTTTCTTGGATATTATTTTCTTATTTTGAAACAATGAATAAAATTGTTTTAATACATATTTTCTTGTTAACTAGATCCACATCCATTTTTATATTTGTTTTTTTGGTGTTATTGTTAACAAAAAAATGATATTCAATGCTTTTCCTCAATCAATAAATAGTTTTGAATTCTTTTTGAGTTGTTTATTTTCCAAATTTATAATCATATTTGATCTTAATAAACTGAAAGTTAATTTCATTTCTATGATAAGAGAAAACATATCCAAAACACATAAAATATGAATCATCTTTATATTTTTGTGGTTATATTTTAATTAATTCTTGTTTTCATCACACATGGAATAATAATCCCATAATTCATTATTATTAATTTCATATTCATAAAAAAATTTAGTAGAATAGGATAGTACCTTTGAGGTAGTAGCCATAAATAATAGATGCGAATTTTTATTTTTGTTTTCTCAACTAGAGACAAAATCACTATATCTATACTCATATGTACTACATGTATTTTTCATTTGTATCTTTAGACTACACACTTTATACTCATATCATTTCATATACTTGAGAATAATATAATTATATAATATGTTTCATTTTATTTTACATTCTAAGAAGGTTATATCATTTTAGGAATCAAACTATTCCAATAATTCCTCTAAAATATTATTTTTTCTATAATTTTAATTATAATTAGACTTATGAAAGGTCTTATTAATTTTTTAAAACTTTTTAAACCTTTTAGATAGATTTTCCCTTTCCCCATAAATTTCAACATAATCATTACTCCAACTTGAACAATATTTCTCAACAAATTCTTTTTGTTTTTACTATGATACTTTAAAAGAGATAGATTTTCTATTTGGATCATTATATTCATTTTTCACTTAAATATAATCTTTATAAATCTTCACCATTCCAATAAATTCTTGGGATTATAGTTTGATGACCTCACCTGATTCACAAATAGATACTGCATTAAAACTTCATTGATCTGGTATATATCTCAAGATACTCATATATCCATCTTTGTTTGTCTTAATTTTTCCATGTATTATCATAGTGTTTTTGTTCTCATATATCCTATATAATTTTATGTGATAGATTCATATTTTTCATTCTAAAATCATTATATTATATATAATTTGTTTTGATACTCACTTTTTTAACAGTATATATTCCTTCATAATACACAAAAGGGTATCCCATATTTGATAAGTTGTATCTCATGATGATATATTATCAAATTTATCCTATCCTAATGAAAAAATAACGCATTTATATCATTAAAATTAGAATCATAAGAAACATTATTAGGAGCATAAAATTCATTTCTAGTAGTTTTTGGTTTTTCATGTTTATACTAAATTGGTCCCCAAATATCACATCCAAATCTTTCAAGGTGGATTTTAATTTGAATTTTACACTATCAGTTATTTTTACAATTAATGTTGGGAGGTATTGTAATGTCCTGTGATTTTATATAGGAGGAAATTCTCTAAAGGCTATTGAATGTTCATTTTGGTGGATGTAATTCTTTTTAAAAAATATTCAAAAATAAATTATAGGATTTTAAACATAATTTTTTTTTGGTTTTAGACTTAGTTCAAGTATCGTGATGTGTATCAGATTCCCTATAGTGTTTCAGGAGAATTGGGCCCTAAAAACTCTTGTTTCGGAAAAACTAGTAAGGGTGTACACTTTTTCAAAAATTGTGTGGTCCTCCCAGTTATATCTAGTAGATGATCCATTAGATATGGGGTTATCAAATATTTATGTCTAACTATGCAATATAGAATGCATGATCATGATGTTTTCTTATGTTCCTTAATATAAAGGTAATGCATGGTTTGCACATGGTTTCCCAAACCATGCACATGAACCATGGGATCCTCATTTATTGAATGTGGATCATGAAATGATGTAACCTTGTTTGGAAATATTCTTTTCTAACCATACACCAATTTTATTTTGGTGAACTACCCTTGTTTACCGGTCTTAATATTTCTTTTCTCCTCTTTTTTTCTCTCCCATTACTGATGTACAACAGCCTCCTGGGGAGTTCCTCATCTATTCTCTAATGTTTGACAATATCTCCTCCATCAGGAAACCTTTTGGTTTATATAATGTGTGTAGGTTATTCCTTAGTATGTTTAAGACTCCACTATTCAATTCTAACCATTTCTATTAGCATCTTCATTGTTATCTTTGTGCGATCTAATTTCCTCTATTATTAGTGTGTATTTCCATTTCATAATTTTTTTTTCAAATTATAATTATTGAGGCCTTGATATTTAATGATTGGACCATACAAAGGATGATGAATGTGTTATATATATTTTAACTGAATATTTCATTGATTTATAATTTAGATTATTGTACCATGTGCCGGTATTTCTATGGGATGCCTCTTAAATGTGAAATTTAATTTTTAAAACTTATAAACCTATTTCTAGTATTCATACTATAATAAAATTTGAATAGTTAACTGTCATGTTACATAATTTTTAACCACACATAAGGATGTGTTCCTTGAATGCATTTAATTGATCAATTGTTTTTTAATAATAGAACTCATTATGTTGTTTTTTCATATAAATTGTAAACGAGTATTTTAATTGGAATGGGGTAGGCTTTGAAACTCCACTAAGATATTCCTTGGTGAAAAAAACATCTCTTATGTGGTTATAACCTATTTATTATAGAAATAACATGATGCCATTTAGAGGAATGGAAAATATCCAGAAAAATATTAATCCCTTTTCATGTAGGTTGTTTACTGCTAATAAAACGTTCACATGACCGCTAATGCTTTATTTGTACATGTGAATTTATATGTTATTTCTATTTTTTATAATTCAAATGGTAATGTAGGTAATGTATACGTTTAGGGTCCTTATTAATCTATAATTTAAATGTTATATGGGTGTGGCCCAATTAATTACACATTTCATGTGATGTGTCATGCTTAATAGAATGGCCTATTTTTGTTTAATAATAAATGAACCTGTGAATCATGAATTACATGAGAAAAACATGAGTTCCTTTTTATGGGATTCCTTAAACAAGATCATATATAGTTGATAATGTTTCATTAATTTGGTGATAATAAATTTTCCCTTTTATGAAACTTATAGGATGGTCTCATAGGCTAATCATTATGTGAATATACTAAAATAGATACTTTTATTCTTTATCCAATGCCTTCAATGGGATCATGAGGAAGATAAATTACTTACACATAATCATTACTAATTTCCTAGGGGAGTTACCATGGATGGGATTTGTGGAAAGATGTTCATACAATGCCATGGGTGATACTCGGTCACCTATGTGAGATATTAGGGATGGTTTTAGAGGGATATTCTTTACACCACACCGAGATAGATATGTGTGATGCAATTATGGATCACATTGGAAAAAATCTTCTAGTGCTGGGTACTCATGGAGATCTTAGTGTAATACTTGGGTTCCCCTATATGATTTTCCTTGGATGGGTCCCAAGATAGAAATTATTTAAATCCTATAGATTATTTTTATATAGTACAACAAATTCCAATTTATTAAAACAAAGGACGTGTCTGCCAAGACAAAAACCTGATTTGGGTTTGTCCATGTTGGTATTCGACCAAAATTATGTACTTATAATGACACAATGTAAATACAAATAGAAAATTACACACACACACTGATGTATATAAATTATATATATATAAAGGTTGACCCTAGTTCTGAGATAATCTAGAATGGTATGAATTAGGTAAGGTGGGCTGGGGGTCCCAGTGGAACTAGAATTTACTTGTTTTCTTTTTTTATTTATTATTTATTATTTACGTTTTCAACTTTTACACTATTTTATTTTATATTAATGGAAATGATTATTATTTTAAAATAAATAGTGCTTTCCTAATAAGTATACCACACACCCTGCTCAGGCCACCTTTTCATAAGGGTACTCAAGAAGACTTAAGGTTGTAGGTCTATGAATTATTTCATATGTTGTACATGGAATATTGTTTCTTAGGGTAATGAGGCTGAGCTTGAGCTCAAGATGCTAATGGAGAAACCCTCATGGGATATTTTATGTTTTCTCCATTCATGTATTGTAATATATTTTACTTAACAATGTTTTTTTATTTACCTATGTTTCCTTTCGCAAACATGCATTCATAGTGTTTATTTTTTGAAGTCCATTATTTCATTTCATTTCATTTAACTGATTATTTTATCTTCATCTACATATTTTTAATATGTTCTTAATGATGGTTTATCTATATGATAAAACTATTCTAATCGGATCGTGAGGGTATAATATCCCCACAGTACCGTAATTAGACCGTTTTTACAAGTTAGTAGCCTTTGGTATATGTGGATGGATGCCTAAGGCCATGTACTGAATAGCCTAACAAATTGTTTTATAGTCAGCCGGGAAGGGATATTACGATGTAGTTTTAGAGGTTATTTTTTCATTCTCATTACTATTTTTTTTTATTGCGTAGACATAATACTAATAATTTTTTAGCACATGGGGAATAATATTGTTTGGGAGTGATGAACCCATGAATTGGGAAAAGACCATGGGGATAAGGTTGGGATTACTATTCATTATGCTCATTATTATAGTTGGATATTATTTTACGTTGATTGATAAGTGTTATTTTTCATAGGTAAATGATTTTTGGGATTATTTACATTCATCCATTAGACCATTATGTCATATAAATATAACTACATGGATCTGTATAGGCACATAGAGACTTAAATTCTATGCAAATGTCATTCCATGCCAGGTGCATTTTAGACTGTCTAATGTAGTGATTTTTTCATTCTGTGTTTTCCAAGATCTATTGATTTATTTTTAAAAATTATATACCTAACATGACTATGTGATTACATTCCATTTTTTTATTATTATAATATTTATTTACACCAATATTGCATGTTCTCTATTCTCTTGTAGTAACTCACCATTTTTATTTTTCATAAATTATTTATATAGTGGAGGAGTTTCCAAAAAACTATATTTGAGAATAGTAAAGATCCATGGTGTAAAATTTTTTATAGTATCAAACTGAGATATGAGGTTTATTTATTGTTTTTGGGAATCTTTGATGCAATCCATTGGGACTCAGATGACTATGATTATGGTGCATCAAGCTCAAACAGATGGAAAACATAAAGGGAAGACAAAAATGATAGAACACATGAATCAAACTTGTGTATTGTATTTTTGTGGATCATGGTAGGATCACATACCATTAGTGGAGTTATTGTATAAAAATGTTAAAATTAATCAATACATATGGATTATTTTGAAGCATTGTATGAGAATCCTTGTCATTCATCACTTTTTTGGGTGGAAACATGTGATACATCACTAGTTGGACCATGAATTATGTGAGACATAACAGTGAAAATTTATTTTATATGGAAGAGAATAAAGATATCCCAATGTCATAATAAATCATTTTTTGATCATTGTCAAATGATATAGTCATTCAGGGTGAGTGATCATGTGTTATTGTGAATCTCTCCAAGGATTAGGAATTTTCATTCTGGTAACCAAGGAAAGTTATCTCCTTAATACACATTCACATTTCAGTGACCTGAATATATTGGTTAAGGGGAATGTTGGTTGGATTTGGAACAAATGTTTCATTTAGTGCATAATATGTTTTATGTATATTATTTTATGATGTTTTATCCTGATCATCACCATGCGATTTGATGTTATCACAATGACATAGAGAAAGATTCTATATTGGGTCATGCTCCATAATGGATCATGGATAGGGAATACAATTTATTTGGTTGTAAAATCACATATCTATTGAGTGTTTTATGATTTATTAGTCATATTCATAAAGAAACATGAATTAATGAAAATTAAATGGTGGATAATTGAACTTAACACATTCAAACTAATGGTGGTTTTCTATTTTCCAATGAAGGAAAATACAATGGTGGGGAGAATTACTAACCCCTATATTTATGGTAATTAACACATTAGTTATGTATATTATGTATATAAAATAGTTGGGTTATTTTTTGGGATGTCCATTGGAATTTTTAAAATTTTCAGGGGATTTTATAGAGGTGAACGGTTTGTGCATGATTTGTACACACTGTGAAAGAACTTCTAGGATACCGTGAAACTAAAACAGTGGTCATTATGTTGGTTTATAGTTAGGTTATTGGATTTTTCAAAATGTGATGTCAATAAGAGAAACTGTGTTTTGTTTAACATTGGGGTTTAACATGGTTGGAGAATGGTTTTTCTAATAATAAATCACATCTATGATGGGGGTGTTTTGAGGTGATGTAAATTAAACACTTTGTAGAGGATTTAGCTAAATTTTGTCCTTAATAATACAATACTGAAAATATGATCTATTTCTTGGATGTAATTCAGATTACCTCTAACTAGATTGTATTTCCCTAAATCAGACCCTCACAGGAATTCTTTTCCCACCCAAGGATGGATTACTTTGAATATTCCCATTTTTGGTGGTTTTCCTTAGTTTTATTCTTATTCCATAATCCCTTTCATTCATGGATAAAATCTATTTGGGATCGATTCATGTTTTGTGATGAAAATAATGATAATATATGGTTGTTTCGTTTAAGTGGAATAATATTTATAGAAATTTTAAAGAGATTCAAGTTATTTTGTTAAAGAAGTTTTTTCATTATCTATTTTTCCCTAATTTATGAGGTAGGTGGATTCACTCTGGAATCCTCTTAGATAGAATAAGAGGAAATGATATAAAATTGATTGAATTTAATAATTTCAAATTTCAAATTGAAGTGAGATTTTTTATAGAACCCTCTTTAGGGATGGCCTGAGAAATTAAGAAAATTGGATATTTTGTCAAAATTGGAATTGGTTACACAGTTTCAAAATGATGAATTTAAAATAGTTGAATAGTTTTGATTTATGTAATGTTTTTTGTTGAAATTTTCCTAATAAAAGATTAATTTTACTAAAATGGTTTAGAAGAAATGTTTTGTTATCGTATTTGGAATAAATGGTTGGTGTGTGTTCATTTGTGATGATGTGACCCAATGTAATGTGTTCCATTCGGGATCATTGAATATGGTTTCATTTTGAGGACTTTATAGATAGATATGATACAACTCATGAGTATAGAACTATCAACAAGGAATGCTTTGTGTTGTTTTGTGGAATAGAATAGTTTATTCCAAATGGATTGATAAATGGATTGAAATATGTGTTTGGATACTTCCATGGGAAACTATTTTTCTTAGAAATGAATATTTTTTATATAAATTTTTTTAAATTTTTTTATATAAATGTTCTAACTTGTTCTATCCTATTGGAGTTATTAGGGAATCCATTGAGTATATACTAATGAGTTTTATACTCACCACCTGTTATGAAATTTTTTTGTATGCAGATATTATATACAGAAATGCATGTAAAATATAGTTATCAGAGTTATTTAGTGATACATCATGATAATATGTGCTTGGTTTTTAGAGTTGGACACTATATCACATTTGGATCTATGGAGTTTAGGTTTATGGTGGCTATGGGTTTTTTTATTTTTATGTTTCTTATTTGTATTGTGATATAGTTTGGTTTAGATTTCTTATCACAGAGTTGTATTAAATTTTAGTCAAGAATAATATAGTTGTTGTTTGGTTATGGTTATCTTGGTTTATTTATTAGGCTCTAAAAGGGAAAATGATTCCCTAAATGGTTATGAATCCATTAGAATTTATTCCCAACCATTGGTTTATTGGGGATGTCACTTAAGGCATAATAATGTCCATACCATTAACCAATATGTTCGGAAGGTGAGGGATTTTATAGGTATCGTGGAATATTACTTGAACATTCCCCTCTATCTATTATAAAAATCCTTTTATCATATTTTGATACTTATTATCTAAGATCAGTTAGTTAATTAAAATGTAAATTTTCACCTAAAGGATGTTTCTTATGTAGAATGGAATTGATATTTAATTTAAATATGATCAATTGAGAGAGACTTAAGTATAAATAAAAGTAATACTATATTTTATAAGATAAACTACCTAATTATGATAGTATTTTAGTTAATCAATTAATGTTTAACATGATGTTTTGTATACCATGTTTGGGTTTATTATGGCTTTACATAAATAAAGTAATAGAACACATTTCCTTATAAATGTTACATGATGTATAAACCGAGAATTAAATTTTTTTAATATCAAATGTAAATAAATTAATCAAAAGAAACAAAACCATAATGTTGTGTTCTTAGTGTCAACCATTGAGTGAGGATAGTTTACATCATTCTTGAGTTTTTACGTGGATGGGAACATGACCATTGAACATTGGATTCCTAAAATCTAAGTGTTATGTAATAGATCATAAAAAATAATTCTTGTCCTGAACTTGTGATAGGGTAAAAATTTATTATCATAGTATGGGGTATTCCTGAGGTTTGTATCTCCCTCATAAAATAATAACCTAGCCATGTGCTTGTGATATGTTTAAACAAAAGGATCCATTTTTGTATCATTTGTCTCTATTATGAATCATAGATTCTAAAGTGACACATGGGATGGATGAGTGGTCATTATATTCATTGAACCCTATTATTAGTGTGAGAAACATGTAATTATCAGTTAGAGTAGGTTATACATGCATAGAGAATGGCTGACATCTTAGTGGGTTGTGTTTCCCTCTATTTATTCTTCTTCTTTGGTGGATGAATTAGGATTTCATCAGCCAGATTATAGTTATAAAGGGTAATAATTCTATTGGATATTTATTTTAATTGGCCACATGATAATAGGATTCATAAGTTGACCAACCAATGGATAGTTTAAAGAGTTCTTTATAGTGTGGATGAATAATCAATCTAGTCTATGTTGATACACATGGTTCCCGTCGAGTTGGAAAATTATGCAATGAACTATATGATTCTATTTGGATTTGTTAAAAATTTGATATATATTTCTATATTCATCGGTCTTTTCAGGAGTAGAGTAACTTTGGAATAATAGGAAATCAGACTCATCTAAATGTCAAGGATGTAGTCGTAAGAGGAAGAGGTGTTTTTACATGTTGGTGGGTTGGTTGGTATTTTCAACCTGATGCTATGGAACACATGGATGTAACTCTGGGGGAGTTTCATAAGGATTATAGAAGGTGGATACTACCTGGAACACTTTTATGATACCTTTTTAATTCTCATAATATTTATCTCTTTCTAAAGCATTTTGGCTATGACTATAAGTCTTGTCTAATGGTCAGTGGGGCATGTGTTGGGGTATGGGTTTCCATTTTTCTAGAAAATCAAGTTAATAGGATAATCCTAAGATAGGGATCACCAATTCAATCTTGGTAAAATTCTGTCACACATATTAAAATAAACAGAACCATTGAAGGACCATTTTCGAAAGTGTAACTTTACTTTAAAATTCCAATGAGGCTGATAATATTTCTAATTTGTCTTCACATGCATGGAAACATGATGATAATGTGGATGTATTAATACACAACCCTTGAAAAATATAATTGGCTGGGGATATACTCAATTGCTTATTATTGATAAATGACATGATTCATTGGGGGGGTAAGGGCATTATGTATGGTTTTATGATGCATCGACAGGCGCATTCAATATTCTTCAAAAGTGTCTCCTAGAGGTTGATCGACCGGCCTTTCATTGCATTAATGGAGAAAGTTGGTTCAAATCCTTATTGACCACTTCTACCATGACATAAAAAAATATATCTTGGGATTTTTTTGGAAATAATTTCAATCCTCTTTGTGTAATATAGGTTTATATGTGTTCATGTCCCCTATCTTGACATACCTTAGTGGGAAGTAAGAGAGCATCAGTTATATGTTGTGCTAAATTTAAATTTTTTGGCCTTGTTAGATATACTATTTGGATGTTTGGTTTTAAAAATATATATTTCTTATGTAGGTCTGGTTGGTCCTAAGTGATTATAGGGTTCTTGGGTAGGAATGACTTTTTTAGACTCAAAAAAATCTTCAAGTTATATTCCTTGACTACCATTGGGATTAGTCAACATTTAATTTCATTAATGTTTCTCTTATATGACAGTGTCTCACATGTTATTAATAGAGTATGGACTAATTTTTATTATCACCATGGACACAATTTGTTTATTCTAAGGTTACCCCTGACATCAATTGTGCTAAGATGGGATGGTATTAATCTTTATGATCTAGGTGTGCGGGATCAAGTTTGTTCCTACATCTTGTTGCGGAATGATAACACAAATGACTGTTTTGGATTTAAGCATAACCAAAATATTGTTACAAGGTTTGGTGAGTGTTCTCATATCAAATCATGTGGTACTATAGTTCAATGGTTTCAGGATCCAATTATTGAATTACGTTGTCAATCTAAGTCAAGTGTTTTTAGAATTGTTTTCCATAACTTACAATACTTGTTTTGTTTTGTTTCGATGGATACAGTTGGTGAAGAAACATTTCTGGAATGCTTTCTAGTTATGACACGTCAATTGAATTTTTTTCTAGTTATTTTCATGAAAATATGTCACAAACACAAAAAATGTGGTCTTTTCATAATTACCCCTTCAATCAAATCAGGAACAGTGCTGACAACATCATTAGAGTTCTTAGAGCATGATTTAATTAAAAATTCTGATAGTGGGTGTACATTGTCTTATAATTGGATGTTAATTTGTAAAACCTATTATTGGGAGAGACGTAGTCCGAATTGAAAAATAGATGATGATGTGATTCTGTATTGATTTAGTTGAGAATGAGGAAGATCTATCTTCATGTTTCCTCTTGGGGTGAAAACATTTTCTCATGTTTTAATGTCATATGTACCTTATGTATAAAGCCATCAATGGAGGTGCATTGGGAATTTTGTAATTGAAAATTCATTGTTGAACAAAAATTCATGTCTGTAGTAGGTTAGGTGATGTTTTCATCACTTATGTAGGTCTTCTCAGGGCTGATCTATTTTATAGTGGGGAGATTGTTCCATCCTATGTTTTTAGACAGGATGAAATTATTCAAAGGGACATGAATATTCCGTGTGGTTGATGGTACAATTTCTAAACCAATATATGGTATGAAAACCCAAAATTATGGAAAATAAAATGTATTTTTTTAGACTAGGTTCATGGAAAAAGATGTGTCTCATTTTTTCCATTGAGTTTCAGGAGAATCGGGTCCCCTAAACACATGTTCTTTATAAACTTCTAAGGGAATATGATTTGTATAAAACCAAGCAGCCTACAAAGTGAAACCATGTAGTAGAACCACTAGATTTGGGGGTCTCTCTTGATTAGTTATGACCATCTGAGTTGATCTACACATACATTTTTTTGCTTCAAGTTCTTTTATAGAGGGGATATACATTGTTTGACCTGGTTTCCAAAACCATGTTCTTGAACAGTGTCAGTCTCATTCATATGATGTCGATCAAGAAAATATGGCATATAGTATGGAATAATTTATATCCAAACAATGAAGTTAATTTAATTTGGAGAAATCCCCATTTCCACCTGCCTTATTATATCTTTTACCCTCTTAATTTCTCCTCCCCATACCCATGCAAAATAGCCTCCCATTGAGTTCCTCCTCTCTATTTCTTGGTATGTATAAATGTTTTCTATATATATCCATATAGAATTCCATTAGGTGTGTTAGTTATCCCTCTATTATTCTAAAACTTCTCATTCACCCTTCCTTCATTTTTCTATCTACCTTCGGTGCTACCTTCATGCAAGCTAATTCACCCAATTTTTATGGTGTTTTGCAGTTTCTTTATTTTATCATGGACCGTCGCGACTCAAGAATTGATATTGGATGAGTGGGTCATCCAATTTATGAATTAGGTGGTATATAGATTTTTTCTCAAGGTTTAATTGATTTATAAATTACATCATTGTTCCATATGTGAGTTTTCCCATTCAATTCCTCTTAAATATGATGTTTAATTTGTTAAACTGTACGCCCTAATTATAGATTCCTTTGTATAATAAATTAGAATTATTGATGATCCTGGATGTCAGGTTTTAACTTCCCTAATGGTTTTTTCATTTAATTACTTCAATTAATCAATTTTTTTCTAATATACCCCTCTATTTGATGTGTGATATCTTATAAAATGTAAATGGGAAGGCTAATTTGAATGTGGTACAATGTGAAAGTCTACGATGTTGTCCCTTAGTGACCATATAATAACTTAAGTGGATACATACTAATTATTATGGAAAATTAATGATTTTATTGAAGTGGAATGTATGTTATCATGGCCTATATGATACCCATTTCATGTAGGGTGTTTAGTATTTATGAAAATATCACCCCACCCTTAATATATTAGTCCCAGATAGACCATTATGTGGTGTTCTCCTTTATTAAGTATAGAATGGTTATAAATTATATAATTAAGTACATGGTCCTTATTAATCATTAATTCAATTTGTACATGGGAATGTACTGCTTAGGTATACATGACATGTGATTTGAAATGCTTATAAGAATGGACATACCTTGTTTAAATATAAATGAACCAGTGAATAATTAATCCCTTTGGAAACACTAGAGTTACTTTATATGGGATGCCTTAGATAGGCTTATAAGTTGTTGAAAATGTATCCATCCATGGGAGATAATTTGGATTCCATTTTATATATTTCCAAGGAATGGAAAATTGGTTACTCATTGTATGAATACTCAATGATTGATACTTGGATTCTATAGGTAATTATATGGATGGGATCACCGAGGGTATATCTTACTAACCCATAAGTGATACCAGTTAACTAGGGTTGTTATATTGAATGATCCAATGAAAATATGGTCATACAATAACATGGTAAAAACTTAGTCCCCAACAGGAGATACCTCAGACAAGCATAGAGAGTATTATTTTCACAATGTCGAGATTTATACTAGGTATGCCTTTATGGATAACCTTTGATGAAATATTCGACTATTGGGTAGTAATAGTTATAATAGTTTGATAATTGGGTTCCCCTATATGGTTCACCTTGCATGGGCCAAGAATTCCATTTATTAAAATACAAAATAAAATATTTATATAATTAAATTAATTTTAATTTATTAAACCAATGGATATTTCTTCCAAGAAGAATAACATGTGAGGGTTCAGTCCATGTTTATGTTTAGCCCTTTTGATGGCCCAATTAGTACACAATGTGCATACACCTAGAAAATTACAGAAACACAGATAGTCACAGACATATAAATTATATATGTACAGTTTTCCCCAGGTTCATATATATTCTCTCTTGGTCCAATCACATTGGTTCAGCCAGGTGTTCTAGAGGGACATTAGATAACTTGTTTACTTTTGATTATATATTATTTTATATTTCATACATTCATAGTGTTTTGTTTTATCTTCATCGATTACATTATCATTTATAGACCATTACTGGTGGATTACTAGGTATATATCACACCTTGATTTGGCCTCCATTGAACATGCATACCCGAGTAGACCTCATGTTGCAGGTCAATGTATTATTGATTATGCTATACACGGAACATGGGATCGTAGTAACAAAGGACAAAGAATGATATCAAGATTTACTTGGTGATATTCTATATTGATTTTCTATATTTTCTTTATTCATGTATTGTACCATGATGTACCTCATTCTGCCTGTTTCGATTATTATAATGTAGCCTTATCAAGACATGCATGCATAATGTTTATTTGCATATTCCATTTTTAGTTTTCATTCAGTTATTTTCCTTATCATACATTCTATTTTATTTATTTTCTACTAATATTTAATTATATATATGATATTAATGTTCCAATATTATGATGAGGGTATAGTCACCCCTTATACCAACATTAGATCCTCATTTCTATTAAGTAGTCCCTGCAGTATGAGGAGGTGTAATGGAGGTCATGTGATAATCCATTCAGCTACCAGTTTTATAGTTTGTCAGGCATGACCAATATATATTTTTTGGTAGAATAATTTTCATAAATATAATCAGTAATGTCATATTAATGAATAAAAATAAATTAAAAATATCTTTATGAAATTTTCCTAAGTCTAACGGTATGAAAAGAGATTGGATAAAAAAATTTCTCTAATACCAAATTTTAGTCCAACTGGAAAACTCACGAGTGCGGTGAATTGAGGTTCGAATTAAAAAAAATTAGTTATGAAAATTTCAAACCAAATCCACTAATTTATAAATATTTTCTAGATAAATAATATAATAGAAACATATAATTAAATTTTTTTCAAAAATATTTCTAAAAGGCCTGATCACTACTATGTTAAATGTATATCAAAGTCACATTAACATTTTAAATTAAAAAATCACTTTAAACATAGTATATAAAAAAATTGAAGATAAATTTGAGAATATTATTTTCTATATAGTTATTCAAAACTAAAAAAATAATTTTTGAAATTAGAGAAAAAAATAAGAAAAAGATATTGTGGAATAAAAAATTGAGGTTTAGTTTTAACCAATGACATAGTACTCACCTATTTTAAATAATCTACTATGAAAAAAATTATTTAACAATAACCATAAAACATAACCAAGATCATGTACTTAAAAATAACTGCACACAATTTTTTATTGGAAACTCATATACCATTCAATAGTTATATATTGGATAAAATGTTTAGAAAAATAAAATAATGAGTATTTGTACCCTTCAATATAGTGAATAAGTATAATATAATTAATATATAGTGTAATATATGAAAAGCCCAAAAATTAATCTGAAATAAATGGAGTAATAGATTTGGAGATATAAATTCAATAGCATCTCAATCTAATCAAATTTGGTTAAAATTTTTTCATGAAATCATTCATTGAAAGGATTCAATGAGTTTTCTTAAAGATGTAAAAAAAGTGTTGTGTAAGTGCTCAAGATTTCTGTATGTTAGGGTGAGTACTCTATTTTTCCAGGTCATTATTTCTCTAACTTCTGATAATTTTTTAAATGAGTTTATCTTATTCTTAATGATAGAAGCATTATTAATTAAATATTAGAGGATATTGTTAAATTAATCCTCATATTCATTAGTTGGATTTGGTAATGATAAATCGACCAAGACCCGAGTAAATAATTCAAAATAAATTAAATTGAGATTTAAACAATTCATCCTAGTGTATGTCAGAAAAATCCTCAAAAGATCTATTTTTTCATAGTTAATTTGTGATATGGATAGTTTCTTTCTTTGAATATCTGTTGTGGTGATTGTTTTTTGTATCCAGTTGACATAATCACATACCATGGTCACTTTACATGGTGAGTTGAATTATTTAATTGATCACTTCATTTCTATATGTTTTCACATGTTTTAATTATCTAGTCACTTCATTTGTTATTTTTTTCATTTATTTTCTACATGCAGTCAAAAAATTTTCCATACAATCACTTTATTTAATAATGTGGTTGGTTGAAAAAATCTTGTGGTCACATGAACACTTCATGCAACTGGTTGAAGACTTAGATAAAATATTCCTATTTAACAGAAGGTTACTTGTTTGTTTACAATTCATGTTAGATTATTTATATGGTAGAATAAACCAGGCGTTCTTAAATAAAAGCTATGATATGTGCCTAGGTAAAACAATATTTCCATGCCCTACGTAAAGAATAGAGGGTACGTACATAAGGGATTATAGAAACATAATATAGGAGAACCAAAAGTTGTACACACTATATAATTATATGCAATGACATCTATAAATGTAAAATAGAATTTATACAACTTACATATGGGTAGATCCAACTATATTAATAGAAAATATAATGTTTTCATGGTTACGTAAGTGTATAGGATGAATTAGTGAAACTGATGTAAGGGATAAGAAATACATAATATGAATAATGTCAATATTTTCTAGGGACATTAAAAATGGAATTTCATGAAATATCTAGAAAATAAAATTATTCATTTTTACATAAAATAAATATTTTTATTCAAAAAATAAACTATTCAATAAAACACATATCGAACTAATGTTTTTTCTCAACATCAATTTCTAACAAAATAATCATAACCATCTCAAAATCCATTCACAGAAAACCACAAAAGGGGTCTCTATACCGTTGAACTTATAACGAGCCATAAACGTATAAAAATATTATGGAATTAATAACTATTTACTTAAAATCACCTTAAAACATCATAATATCCAAATTTGTCTAACAATATTTCATATACAAACTGTAATAGATCTATTACCACACTCCCTAATTTGGTGCTAATAATATTATCATTATATTTTATTCATTAATATTAATAAATGTGGACCAATTTTAACCCTTAAAAAAATATAACATCAAACAATAATATTGGATCATGTACATACCTAGGGACCTTTTAGGATTATCATTTTAGAGAATTAGGAAAAACTATTTTAATGTCGGAATTTATATAGTGTATCTATTTTCCCCAAAAATCATTTTCTTTATAAAGGAATACATTCTTCACCCAAGGTAACATCCAAATAAGGAAATTTGACTACATTAAATATTATATTAATCATTAAACCCCATGAAAAAATTAAAAAAACATGGGATGAGTACAAAAAAATCAATTAGGGACAAAAAAAAGAAATAAAGATTTTTTAAAAATTGAAAACAATGAGATCAAAAAAGTGTCTTTCCTATAACATAATTATCTTTAATCTCAAATAATCATTCTACTAACACATGGATAAACTTCACTACCCAAATTTTTTCATAAAACAGAATATAGGAAATAATAATGGAAAAAACATAATCATGAGGTTATATTTAAAAATATAAAATCCCATTAAAAACATTTTCATAACAAACATATCTTTTAAAATGGAATAATACTTTGTTTTTAAAAAAGATAACTATGATAGAATTCTAAAATTAAAAAAAATTCAATAAATATTATTAAAAATTATAGAAAATTATTGTAGATTCTAGGGGAAATAATCTTAATAGAACCCTTATAAGATCCCATACAAGAACCCTTCCATGAAACCTTACATTTATAATAACAATTATAGTTAACTTCCAATATAATTTTTTAGTGAACATAATCACTAACCAATTCATTAGAGAGATATATTGGTCTCACTAGATGATAAAAAATGTCACAAAACCACATCTTGAATAAAAAAAATTAATACTACAATTTTCAGAAAAAATAAACTAAAATATTCATTTGAATTCATATATAACACACTTTAGGGTATCGAAATACCCATTTATTTTATAAGACAATTTTCAAAATTAAGATACTAAAAATGGAGGTACGAAGGATTTTTCATTAAATAAAACAAGGAATTTTATAATGTATGGAAAATATAAAATTGTTTTTTATTATATGAAAATCCATTTAATTCATATATTTCAAAATAGAACATCCCTTTTTTCTTTATTAAATAATGTAAAAATGTTCCTTAATAAAATATTCAAAAATATTCCATTTGAAAAACATTGAACGAAAGATAAATTTGACATTAAATTTATTTAAAATATTTTTATTTCCATATAAATACATCCATATAATAATTTTATGAATACCGAAATGGAAGGAATATATTTAGAAAAATAAATCCTAAAAAAATTTTAAAAAGTGTTTTATGGTAGTTTGTCCCTTACATCAAGTCTGACATGCCACATATATTCATTATCATCCCAAATAATGAACAAATTTAATTTTTTTATTTTGTGATAAAATTTTTCATGCTTATTATTTTTTAGATTTTATAACAACCACATTATTTTAATGATCCCAAATCATGCTAAAAATATTTTAAATTATTTTCATGTTTTTTATTGAAAATAATTTTCGGTCCACATTTAAAAAAATGGATAAATATAAAACATACCCTGAAAATATTCAATGTGTGTAATGTTTTAACCATGTGAATAATTTGAAGTAAACATGATGGTCAAGTGATTTTTCCACATTACTTCATGTTATACATCAACATACTACATAATAAAACAATATATTGGTCATTAGAGGAGAACATTTTGTAAAAGTTATAAACCTATCATGAATTGATGTGGAGCTATCCATGCATTATTAATCACATTAAAACATGTATAATCATCCTTTCATGATATAGAGATTCACTTACCATGAGTATAAACAACCTGACCATGATAATTAATGAAGTAGATGTGTAAACCATACTACCTACCAAGTGGTGAAATCATGTTACTATTCCAAGGTAAGATTAATTTTCATTGATTATTGAATAAATTTTTTCATTTATGTAACTACACTATGGGGAATACTGCCACTTGAAATAATAAACTAACCACATGAAAAATTAACTGATCAAGAAATAATTCTACATAAACTGATAATGCCAGCCTTCAATGAAAAGTTACCATACTAACTAAATGTGTTTTATGTAACGTAATAATTAAATTTATAATATATTTTTTGAGAATTTAAAATATGTAAAGGAATGTTCATGGATTATTGTAAGAACCCAGAACTTCGTTTCATGTATGTTTTTCCTTTCTGGACGTTTTTGACAAAAAGATGAAATTTTGGAAATTTTCTAAGTACACTACGTGTACTTTATAAGTACATGATGTGTACTTTTATGCAGCGCCAGGCCGTGTGCTAGCCATGTCCAGGATACAGACACAGTGTGTAGGGGAGATGTGGAGGTCTCTTATTGCGGATTAAGGAAAGGGTTGTTACACGCCAACTACCCTAAAAGTACACATCATGTACTTTATTTTTTCTTCATTAAACGGACTGGGGACATGCCTGACAGATAGAACTTCATTCTTCTTCATGTTCTTCGTCTGAGAGAACCCGTATGGCAACAAAACTTCTCTAAGCCCCTGATCCCCCTTCCGTTCATCGAATCAACTGTCGTCGATTACGTTGGAACCGCAGCGGTAAGCCCTTCCTTATCCTAGATTATTGTTTTCCGATTCCTCATCTTTCTCAAGATATTGTGGGTTGATATTTTTGTGTGTTTTCGTAGATCTATGTCGTTCTAAGGTGAATAAATCATTTTGGTTCAAGTATATTGATATCCTAGGATCTAGGTAGGTTGTTTGTGCCTTTCTATAGGATGTCTTTGAATATATTGTGAAATTCCACCAATTCCCTTGAACTGGGTATTGTGTGTTTCCTGTTTTTCCCTTTTTGTTTGTATGCATTGATTATATTTATTAGTAGAGGATACTTCTTGTGAATAGGGTAATCATTACTATGATCTGGATATTTTTCCATGCATGTTTTGCCTATTAGGCATTTTTTCAGTTGTCATGCCTAGTTGTAGGATAGTGGAACTGTTGTACTGTTTTGTTATTGTATCTTCGAAAGATAACCAAGTAGTTCTTGAGGTTTACTTGGGGTGATATGCGTGCTATGCATGTTGTTTTACATGGGGCTGTGAGAACCTAGTGTTGTAGACCATAGAGAGAATGTATATAAGGGCTTCTCCATAGTGTCTTTAATTTACGATGTGAGACCACATGGGGAATTGACGTTGAGTGCTTCCTCAGAGAGTATGTAGTTCCTCGATGTGGGCCACAGGGGGAATGAGACATTGAGTGCTTCCCCAAAGAGCCTTTACTAAGACACGATACTATAAGGGGAATTGACGGTGAGTGCTTCCTCAGAGAGTCTAATTGTTCTTCTTTAGCTGAGCCAGAGGGGTGAGACTATGTGTGCCTCCCAGAGGGTTGCTAGTACTTGTTGGTTGAACCATAAGGGTTAGGCTGTGAGAACTACCCAGGGGGTTACATGTTGTTATACTTGTTGTTTGTCTGTTACTTGTGTACATTCTATGCTAGACAATGTGGATTGTGCCTACTGTGTCCTTTCTATTTTAATGCTTCTTGTACTTTTACTTTCCATGTATTCACTGACTATTAGACACAGATCATTGGGTGGTTACCTACTGGTCCCTTGTATCACACCCTGTTTGGGAAATGCTTTTAGGCCCAACAGACTATATTGTTGCAGGTATAGATAAGGGCAAGCGCCCTTCTACTTCAGATACATGACTTGCTATGGAGATGGAGAGCATGGGACCAAGCTATATCTTGCGATGATGCAGAGTTTACCTATTTTTCTTTTTCACTTTGGTTTAGTATTGCATTCAGCATTGTGACTTTTTTGGATGCATTCTTAGAAATATGTATCATACATCATTATTATATATGTGTGCTCCGGTTTTCTTTTTTCAGTCTTCTGCTGTTTATTTTTGTATGGATTATTATTACTTCCGTTGTTGTATATTGGTTACTTCTATTGTGTACTCTTCCAATGAGGTAATATTTTCCCCACTATCACACCCAAGTCCCTTGCTACTATTAGGCAGTCTCTAGCATTCAGGGGAATGCGCTTGAGGCCATGTGACCAACCAGGTATGGGGCTCCCCTAGGTGGCTTCTGGAACCGAGACGTTACAATTATTAATTTAAGTGTCAGTTCAGATAATATTTCATTGATTATTCATTAATTAGTACATAAAAATATATTTATGAATAAAATATGATCATGTGAAGAGAATAATATGTAAATTTTGACTTAAAATTAATTATATATGATCTTATAGGTGTAGAAATTAGATCAAGATGAACCTACTACAACAAACTATTTTTCAAAACCTGCTATGAAAGATGTTTGATCTCTTGAAAAAGACCAAATATATGGACTCATGGGTAACTAAATATATTTGGATCAAACGACATCAAATTTTATTATCTCACAATTCATCTTATTTTAGTTTAGGAATTATATACATGCTATATTTTTTATTATCTTTTTAATTGTAAAACACTATATCCTTATCTAAATAAGAGATTACTTGAATGTCTCTTAAATATTATCAATTTTATTCCCAAAAAAATCTTTGGAAGGATTTCTATGTGACCTGGTAAACATGTTTTTATCCCATGAATAACCATGGAATAGGATATATTCCTAGACCACATTATGCGATAATATCTGAAAACCTCGATTGTCGTTTATGATCAAATAATTTTAAGATAAGCTACTTGGTAGTATGTTATTTCCATGTTGACGTGATTACTTCACAAGTTGATACTTAACCCATTTTAAAATTTTCAACTATGCTATCAATATGTTTTGTTTTTATTGTATTTAAACTAAACCAGCACCTCTTTTTACTTAATTATAAAAATTTACGATGATTGTTAACATAATTTTTTATGTTTTATAAACAATGATTTATATAATTTGATTAGATTCAAATGATAGTGTAGTATAGAAATAATTTTAAATATATTTTGGTCATGATTTAGTATTTTTTTCAAAATATCAAATTATATATTTCTATTATTCTTGTTATCTGGGGGATTTTATCATGTAGGTAAATGTAAGTTTTATTTTATTAAACAGATATTTTATTAGAAATTCAATTCACACCCTATTTATTTTTCTAGGTCTACTAACATTTGGAATTAGAAAACATAAAAAAAATATATTTTTACTATGATTTAGATTCACTTAATGATCTTATATTTCTATTTTATCTAAATTTTACTCTTTATATATAATCATAGAAATTATATAATATCCCCTTATAAGAATAATTATTTTAATTTATTAAATTATTATCAATGGAAAATAATGTTGAAAAAATATTTAAAAATAATGGGATTTGATATCTAGATATTAATTAATGATAAAAACAAAAAACCTCCATCATCTAGAGCTTCTTGGATTGATTACACTAAGGGTGGATATGAAATATACTATTAATTTATTAACTATTTGTACTATTACTTTTTTGAATATGAGATTAAACGAATATATGTATACACTTCTAATTTTGATATTTTGTAAACTCATGTTATATCTCATTAATAAACTAACATTGTTAAAGAATATTATTTAGATAATTATATTATTAAATATGATACTTTGAATATGAATCATGATATGTACATTTCTATTACATATCTCTAAATCAATGAGATTATTAACATAATGAACAAACTGTGAAAATATATTATTGATAAATATATTTTCATACCGCTTCTTAAATTCTTCTATGGAAGATAGAGAGGAACCTCTATTTCCATAAGGGAATTATTTTAAATTAGTAAAACACTAGTAAAAGAGATAATTTGAATGCTCATGATGTAAAAATTAAAATTTCAAGTCAACAATGATGAAGTGGATTAACCAAAAAGAAATTTAGTACACAATAGTATTACTAGCTAGAAAAAATGTACATGGTAAGAGTTGAAATATCATGTGACGAGGAATCAACTTCAGGCAGTGATGATGAATTTCCTCACCAAGCCAAATATTTTGACACGTTCTATAGAAAGAATTTTTTTTATTAAATAAAAATATAATTGTAAAAATTATAACAAAGGTTGTTAGAGAAAATAATTGAAGAGGGTTGATCGCGCAAAATAAATAATATTCTATGAAGTACACATAAAATTAGACTATCCAAAGATGGAGTATAAAAAAAGTATGGGGACTATGTAATAAATTATAATCAGGACATAAATGAAATATGGAATTCCTATGAAGATTTATTGAGTAAATTAGACTCATGAAGTGAAGAGATAAATCATAAGTATAATATATGTTTCATGAAAAACAGATCTGAGGTACTGGATTTTTTTCCGAAATCTTTAATACATATAATTATTTTTCATGAAATTAAAAATAGTCATTAAAATATGTATCATTGAGTATTGTTGGAATACTATAATATATTTCAAGTGAAATTTAATTAATTAATGTATTTATATAATAATGTAAAGAGTAAACATGCTTTTTCTTGTCAATTTAAAAAAATCTTACAATACAGATGGTTAAAAATGAAATCATGATTAAGTAAAATAACAAGCTTCCTTTATCTAATGAAAAAAAATATATAAATATATAAAAAATGGAAAAAAATAACTTACCAGGATTATTGGTAAATAGATTATGCCTATGTATATTATATGAATAGGTTACCAATACTTGATAAAGGAAAATCAATAGCACTAAATTTGTCCAAAGTTCCAATACTAATAGATATGATAATAGTTATTAATTTTTTAGACATAATAATATGTTTATTTTTGAAATTATTTTATTTTATTTTATAAAATAATTTGATATTCCTTAACCAATTATTATTAAAATCTCTAGACCCATGAAAACTTGTGCACTAAAATGTTTTCTGACTCAAATCTATTTCATAGGAAACCAATGTGAGGAGTACCAATAAGCAATATGGTTTTCTATATATTTGATTTTCACGAAATGTGTCTAGAGACTACTCATGATTTAATAATATAATTAGAGTGTATGGTGAAAATGCCACTTTTTATTATAATTTTAATGGAGAGACAATTGGGCTCGACAAAATTAGTTAGTCTAGTACAATTTTGATTTTTAAATATTTGTTTGGATATTGATTTAAATAAAACATAGTTATAATTTCATTATTATGCGATGAAGGTTTTTATGTCATTTGTTGAAATAATATTTTTGAATTTTTTAATTCCAATCATGCATTAGTTTTTACTGATATAAAAAATTATATTGTTTATATTGTAGATATATATTATTTATTTTTTAAAAATGATTATTCCTTTTGTTCCATTCATAAATATTATATGATTTAGAATAAGAGAATTGGGTATTATAAAATTACCTCAATTTTAATTCTATCAAGTAAAGGTTTATTCAAGGATCTACCCAAACTATAACTGCCAGTATTATATGTCTGTAATCCTAGTCAAAAGAGAAAACATCACAAAATCTCTTTAAAATATAAGATTGAAGTCTCAACATCTCAACTGTTAGAGTTGTTTAACATGGATATTTTTGGAACCTATATCATTTATAGTTTATTAGGAAAGAATCATTTCAATGCTATAGTAAGTTATTATTTAAGATATACGTGAGTGTATTTCTTTTCTCATTAAACTATATATGTTTCCTATTTTCCTAAATATTATCGATCTTTAGAGATTCTTAATGGACAAAGAATAATGAAAATAATAATTTATCAAGGTCATGATTTTGAAAATAAATATTTTGAATATTTATGCTAACAATATGAATATAATCATAACTTTTTTATCTTAAAACAGCAGGGATGAATGTTGTGGATGAAACTAGAAATTGAACCCTTTATGAAATTTCACAAAATATGATCAATGATCATTATTTACATGTTTATTTTTTAAGTAGAGGTTATAAATACATCTTAATATATAATTTTTAAAATATCGATTAAACCACTTTTAAGGAATACACATAAGGAATTTTGGAATTGTTGAAAACCATATGCTAATTAATTAAGAGTTATGGGTTGTAAGGTCTTTATACTCAATTCAAAAGATAGTTTTTAAAATTTTTCTTCCAAGAGTGGTGACAGAATTTTACATGGATATTCCACATATTGTAAATAATTTAGAATATATAATATTTGAAAATGTATTGGGGAATAATATTTGTATATCATGTTCTATGATTCATATCAACACGCACCTAAGACCCCATTTGAAAATTTAGTGGATAACCATTCCAATAAAAATATGAAATTTTGCATACCATCTATAAATAATTATACCATTTCTAATGAACATGTTAAACCAAAAAATATAGATGAGAATGTGGTTGAAAATGTTTCTTTTACATTATTTTTTTGGACACTTAAAATTCAATCCATAGTTGAATTGGTAGCTGACCTTGATAAAGGAACTCATACAAGAGATTTTCTTAGAAACCAAGTTGAAAATTTGGATTTAATATCACAAATTGAAATTAAGAACATCAATGATTTAATTAATGATGAATTATGGGAAATGGATATTAATGAAGAGTTGATACTATTTAAATGAAATAATGTTTGGGAACACGTTAAAAGTACCATGGACTAACTCACTGTTGGCACTCAATTTGTGTTTAGAATCAAGGTTGCTACATTAGGAAGAAAATTTATAAATAATGAATGATTGGATTTGTAACACCTTGAGATTTTATGAAAAATATTCTTTTTAATTTCATTGATGTCTTGTGTTGTACGCTACACCAAAAGGAGATTTCACTACACGCATCCCTGACTTGTCTTGAATTACACGCAATCGCGACCTTCCATGATAGCATGTGTTGTACGCAATACTGAGTTTCACTAAACAATGATATGTTTTATAAACTAGCTGAAATGAATAGTAATACCCACTTTTCGAAATGTTATAAATTTTATCTTTCTAAATTGAATTCATTTTTTGATTCAGAATATCAAAAATTGCCTAGGGTGAATTTTTGGTATTATTCTGAAAACTTTAAAAATTTGATGAATAGTGAAAACACTAGGTTACTATTTAAAAACCAACTTTTTATTTAAATAATTAGTTAGTTTATTTAAATTTATTTTAGGTCAAAATTTATACTTAATATCTATATAAGTTCAATGTTATTCATTGGAGTCATTTTATAATAATTTTAGATATATAAAAATGTTATTGAACTTTTCACCGTCTTTTACCCACCACCTAGGAGAATTTGAAAATTTACATATAACATAATTTTACTGCTTTTTGGAGTATAATTTCTAAAATCTGAGAGACACAGTTATTATGAAGGAGTAAAATGTGGTTCAATAAGATAAAAATAATTTTTTGTGAATAGTAACTTTTTACTTTTATTTACCACCGTTAAAAGTAAATAGAGTAATTAAGGGTAAAAATGATATTATTATTACCATAACACATGTCCTAATTCAATTGTATAAGTTTAATACGACCAAAAACAATCTTAGGAATAAAATACTACCCTTTAGGTCCACTTGGAATAGATTTGGACAGTTATTATTATTATTTTATTTAAAAAAGAGTTAAAATTGTTAAAATCAAAGTTTAATAAATAAAACATTTTTAATATAGGGTTATACATAAGATAAATTAGACTATAAATATTCATTAGAAATATATATATATTTCATACCTAATGGTATTTTATATATAATTTTTAGATGTTAAATAATTTAATTTATATATGACACAATGGTGATTTAGTAATTACCTAAATAATGAAATATAAAAACATTTGATATTATAAATACCCAAATAAATGTAATTTGAGACTTTTTATGAGTTAAACTAATTTTATAGGTTAATATGACATGTTATTATTTATTTAATTATTTTTTCCGAACTAATAAGGTTGTTTTGGTTTTCACAAAAATCAATTACCAAATAGTGTCAAAATTGACATAAAATAGTTTTTTTTTAATATTATATTATTAATTGTGATTTTATTCCTAATAATCTAAAGTTCGGCCAAATGAGTTAGATAAGGTTATATATATTAATAATGAACCACTTGGGGTTCTTTTGGCTTGTTATAGTATATTTATTAACCAAATAGTGTAAGAAAACATGAAGACACAGTAAAAGTTAAATTATTTAACTTAGAGTTAAATCTAAAAGATAAGGTTAAAATAGTAACCTAAACTTGTCCAAAACCTATTGGTTGAGAGGAATTAGACCCATCCCCACTTTATCTTCTAAATAAATCAATTTGGAGAAATTATAAGCCAAATATGACTTTATTATAAAATAATATTTTAAGTTTTTACGAAGGTGCCCCTCTCATCCCTTATAAAAGGGCACCCCTTCCCTCTTATCTTCACACCCTTATGAGCCTTGAATCTCAGCAAAACACTTCCAATTACTCTTCTAAACCTATATATTTACAAGATAGAGGTTTTGATCTTCTCAAAATACCAACTCTAGTGCCCTAAGAAGAAGTTTAAAAGAGGTGCGTTGAAGAAGAGGTAATCTCCTCTACCGATTCTTTCAAGTTTTCTTTCATCTTCAACTTCATCGTCTTTAGTTAGTTCATTATAACGTAATTACATAAGTATTACTTATATACTGATATGTTATTATAAATATGAAAAAACCCTATTTCACCTTCTATCCATCCTACGGAAAATGAAATCACCGCGCGTGCGTATGTACTAAATACCGTCTCCACGCCGTGGTGTAATCAGTTTTTCCACCACCACCTAACTTGGATGGGTATAATATTGTAAAGAATAACTATATATAATTATTATAACCTCATATGGATTCTATGATATTATATCATCCACTCCAATACCATTCAATAAATATGGGATCAATATCATCGCTCGTGCGTACGTACGGATTACCGTCTCCACGACGCGATGAAATTCATTTTCTATGTTAACAATTCAAGAATAATTATAAAGTATATATAATAATTAATCATGAAATATATGAAATAATAATTCTACTGGATTTATGTATATATTTATGTATGTCATTTACTTAATTCCATTCAATTTAATATGGAAATGAAAAACAACTTTCATGCGTACGTACGGCCTACCGTCTCCATGAACGGTGTATTTCTTTCCATTTATTGATATATTATATATATGTATATTCTGAATATATATTATATATAAATCATGTTTTATATTCTGTAATTATGTAATCATGATCAAAGTAATCATATTAATAATTACAAGCAAAACACAGATGATAAATGAAACGATTTTACCAAAAATGCTGGTTTAACATGGAATTGAGAAATGGACAGATAATATAAAGTCGTAAGTGAATAATATATGATATCATAAATATTATTACGGTTTTTTACAAGTGAATAATATGTTTAAACCCACTATACAGTAGTCTTGGAAACATACAGAAGAAATTGGACATAAGGTAAGTGATAACATTTCCAATCTTGTTTTTATCCGAGATTGTTTATTCGTAAATATTTACTAGGGTTATATTTATCATCCATGTCCCTATATTCTAAAAATGGTTTCATGTATGTTTAAAGTATCTTTTTACAAATTTCATACATTTACAGCATGATATGTAAGGAATATTTTTTTTGATTACAATACGAGGTACTTTTTGAATTTTCCGGCAAAAGTATGAGAAAAATGTTGTTTAACTTATATGACACGAACTGATTTTTACAGTTTCATAACGCCTAATTTTCATAAAGCTTCCTTGACAAGATTTCACAATTATTTTCAAAAAAAGTTCTTTTATTTTAAAATTACATGGAATTTTGTGAAAAGAAAATGATTTTGAAATGAAGGGATATTTTCTTCAAGAATTCATTCCAGGTGTTTTATCAATACCAATTTCCATCGAAGATAACATTATTTCATATGTGTATGTTTCAAGTATAATGTCTCTATGATTTACATGGTTTCACTTTTCTTATGATGAAATGATATCCATTTGTTTTATATGGATTATGTGATGATGGGATGATGTTTATGAAACACATTTTATTCTTTGAGTTCTGATGAATGATTTATGTATATTTTGTGGCACAAGTAAGAATGATTTCATTATGAGATGGGTGGGACCTATATCTCCCTCAAATGAATTGGGTAAATATTTATATCTCATTAGATAAACATGGCTAGAATGGCAATTTAATCTGGTTCAGTGATACAGGACTGGAATGAGGAGTGAACTCGATTCATAAAGGGACATTGTCCACTAAGATGGTCTTGACAGCAATGCCTTGGCTACTATGGAAATAATATCAGGTGATTTATAGTTTTCGAAAATTACATGTTTTATTCCCATGCTATTTTATCAAAATATATGTTCCATTATGGTCTATACCATATTTAATGCCATGTTTTATGTCATCTCTCAAGATTTTGATGTTCAAACATTATGGTCATGTTTTTAAGTTCAAATGTATTTGGTTTTTTTATTCAATCCATGCTTACCCTTACTGATAATTTGAGCGATCCGTTTATATTTTTTCTTTTCCCATGATATAGGAAAAGTTTTTGGAATAAAACAAAAGGGGAAGATCTTTGTGGGAGATGTTGAAGATCTTTCACAACGATTAGAAGATTTTGTTCCATGTTTTTCCGAAGACACTAAACTATTATGATCCTTGAGTGTTGGTTTTTGTAATGTATTAAGTATTCAGCGAAAGTAATGTAATGTCTATATACATTATGATTTGGGCCTCTACAGTTGGTATCAGAGAAAAGGTTTAGTTAACCTTTGGAAAATAGGATGCGAAAACTTTAGTGAGATCCCTTGAGATATTTCTAAGGTATGTCTAGGGATGTCTGTAATGTTAAGTATAAGTATAGGTTATAGTCCTAGAATTATGGTGAAAATCATAGAATTAACCGTAAGATGTTATATATTGAAGGTACTCCCCCTTTATTATGTTGTTTTCCCTAGCATGATTTCTGCCTCTCACACTATTCTTTTTGGGTTTTAGACGATGGCTGGAACCCGAAGGAACCATGTTGATCAATGTAATGGAAAATGCAATGATTGTCCTTATAAACAACCAAATGTGATGGGACATGGAGTGGAAAATCTTATTACTATACTTACACAAGCTATGAATCATTATAGATTTCCAAATGATCAGAGAAGGGAAAAATATTCTGTTGATTCCTTCATGAGGAAACGTCCACCTTCTTTCAATGGGTCTTCTGATCCACTTGTTGTGGAACAATGGATCAGTACCATTGAAAAGATTTTTTCCATACTTAATTTTTCAGAACATGATAAATTCATTCTAGTTGTTTACTATCTAGAAGGTGAAGCAGACCAGTGGTGGACTCTAATTACGAATACAAGTCCCCAATATTAAATTGAATCCATGAAATGGGACGATTTCAAGAACTTGTTTTTCAGTATGTAATTCCATCATATTCTTTGAACAAAGATGGAAAAGGATTTACATGAGCATAAATAGAAGGATGATGAATCTGTTGGTATATATGAAGAGATTTTTACAAGACTTGCAAGGTATGAATATGGTTTTATCATCCAACCTGAAAGTAAAATTGATCGATTTTTCAGTGTCTTAAAACCAAGTCTTCAAAGGGCATTAGCTATAAGAGACCTCAGTAGCTATGAAGATATTGTGTGTTGTGCTATCAAGGTAGAACTGAAAGTTGGTGTAATATATCCATATAATGTTTTTGACAAGAAATGAAAGATTGACCTCAAGGAAAAACCTCAGAAAAATGGTGAAAAGAAGGTGAATGTTTTTTATGATCAAAGTGTGGAATGAAGCGTGGTGGATATTGTCTTAAAGGGACTAGAAAATGTTTTAAGTTTGGAAAAGAAGGTTATCAAGAAGCTGAGTGTATAAGTAATGCAAAAAGGGTTTCTAATTATGTGAATAAATAAAATATTGTAGAGAACTCCCCACCAACACTTCAATTCTTCAAGTGCAAGAAAATGGGGCATTATGATAATCATTTCCCTAATCCAAGGGTCAATGATAATCATCCAGAGAAACCTATTAAGGAAAAGGATAATGGGAAGTCACATGCGATCACTATTAGTGATGTTGAGTATGACAATGATGTTGTTTAATGATTAAGTGTTTATGTAATGGGATTTCAAAATAGTATCATGGAATCTCATTTACGGTATCATGGAATTTTGGAATATCTATGTATTGTTTTTCAATAATTATATGGTACAGGTAACCATGAAAAGTGATTGAAATATTTTTGGAATGAAGATGATATGTGCATAATGAAGGGATAAAGAGAAAATGAAATGAGCTCATGACTGATATAAGGACAAAGTTATATCATGGATTGAGTATATAAAAATTTTGGGATTTTGGTATGTGGAATGAGTTAACTTTTGACAGCATTCATGTTTTCGGTAAGGTTTTATGCTAATTCATGTTTCAAAAGAATACATAATTAAGGTATTAACAGGTTTGTAATATGACCAACAAGATATATATTATGATATATGGGAGATAAGTGATGGTATTCACATGCTTGGTATATGACCTCTGTAGTAATCATTTTCTTTATACTATGAGATTAGAGAGATGTATTTTGGATAAACCTAATGGTTGGAATCGATTATGATGGACATAAGATATCATTATTTAAAGATAGAACTTGTTTTTTGATATTATTTATGGAATGTTATAATACTATAGTTTTAGAAAAAGGACAACCGATAGGACGAGCAATAACCCATCGCATCGGACATGGTTGTAGGAATCGAACCCACAACTGGCGTACGACTGGCCTTTATCGCATACCACTGGCGTACAGGAAGTCCCTGGTTAGTAGAAACTAGTTTTATTTTATTAAGCGCTATGATAGATGAAGTATAAGTCCATTTTAGAAATCATATATGATTAATCTCAAGATTCATTAAATTATGTATATTTAATAAATTGTGCTATACATTTTGCGATAGAAACAAATGGAATGAGCTATCATTATATCGCATGATCTGCTAACACTTGACGAATGGAAAAATCAACTTTATTTCTTTATGATGTATAGTGGAAATTGTTCAAGGCACGAACAATGGTTAGATTTTACCGAAATCAAGTAAGTATTTCATTTAATTCGATAATTCTTCGGCATTTGGGGAATAATCTTGAAAACTAAAAACGTTGTCCTAGTACCCTCAAACCCGATATATCAGATGGCACCTTATATCATCACAAATTTATGTCTTTTTGATTGATGGATTTTTCATAGCCATGTTCTCTGCCACTCTCCATTAGAAAATGATGGTTATATTTCTCTTCCATATCTATATTTTCATCTATGTTATCCTATGTGAAAACCCAGTGATGAGTTAATTTGGGTAACCGTTAAATTTCATACATTAGTTTTTTAAAGTTATGTTTTGGTATTCTTTTTTAAGATGTCTGTTTCTCTGAAAGAAACTTCCACGTAGCAAACCATTTATAACCCTGACGAATTTCGAGGGCGAAATTCATTTTAATGGGGGTAGAATGTAACACCTCGAGATTTTATGAAAAATATTCTTTTTAATTTCATTGATATATTGTGTTGTACACTACACCAAAAAAAGCATTCACTACACACATCCCTAACTTGTCTTGCATTACATGCAATCGCGACCTTCCACGATAGCGTGTGTCGTATGCAATACCGAGTTTCACTAAACAACGATATGTTATATAAACTAGCCGTTATGAATAGTAATACCCACTTTTTGAAATGTTATAAATTTTATCTTTCTAAATTGACTTTGGAATATCTAAATTAGCCTAGGGTGAATATTTGGTATTTTTTCTAAAAACTTTCAATTTTTGATGAATAGTGAAAACACGGGGTTACTATTTAAAAACCAACTTTTTATTTAAATAATTATTTATTTTATTTAAATTTATTTTAGGTAAAAATTGATATATAATACCTATATAATTTCAATTTAATTCATTGGAGTCATTTTATAATAATTTTAGATATATAAAAATTTTATTGAACTTTTCACCGTCTTTTACCCACCTCCTAGGAGAATTTAAAATTTTACATAAAACATAAATTTACCGCTTCGGTGAGTGGAATTTAGAAAATCCGAGAGACGAGGTTAATATCAAGGAGTAAAATGTGGTTCAATAAGATAAAAATAATTTTTTTGTGAATAGTAACTTTTTAATTTTATTTACCACGGTTAAAAGAAAATACGGTAATTAAGGGTAAAAATGATATTATTATTACTCTAACACATGCCCTAATTCAATTGGATAAGTTTAATTCGACCAAAATAAATCTTAGGAATAAAATATTACCCTTTAGGTCCACTTGGATTAGATTAGGACTGTTATTATTATTATTTTATTTAAAAAAGAGTTAAAATTGTTAAAATCAATGTTTAATAACTAAAACATTTTTAATATAGGGTTATACATAAGATAAATTAGACTATAAATATTCATTATAAAGATAAAAAAATTTCCTACCAAATGGTATTTTATTTATAATTCTTAAACATTAATTAATTTAATTTATTTATGACACAATGGTGATTTAGTAATTACCTAAATAATGAAATATAAAAATAATTGATATTATAAATACCCAAATTAATGTAATTTGAAACTTTTTAGTAATTAAACTAATTTTATAGGTTAATATGACATGATATTATTGATTTAATTATTTTTTTCGAACTAATAAGGATGCTATTATTTTCACAAAAATCAATTACCAAATAGTGTCAAAATTGACATAAAATTGTTTTTAAAAAAATATTATATTATTAATTGTTATTATATTCATAAAAATCTAAGGATCGGAAAATTGAGTTAGATAACGTTATATATATTAATATTGAACCACTTGGGGTTCTTTTGTCTTGTTATAGTATGTTTATTAACCATATAGTGTAAGTAAACAAGATGACACGGTAAAAGTTAAATTTTTTAACTTATATTTAAATCTAAATGATAAGGATAAAATAGTAACCTAAACTTGTCTAAAACATATTGTATGAGAGGATTTAAACACATCCCCCTTTAGTTTCTAAATGAATCAATTTTGAGATACTATAAACCGAATACGACTTTATTATAAAATAATATTTTAAGATTTTCCAAAGGTGCCCCTCCCTTCCCTTATAAAAGGGCACCCCTTCCCTCTTCTCTCCACACCCTTTTGAGCCTTGATGCTTGGCCAAACCCTGACAATTCCTCTTCAAAACCTCTATAGTTACATCATAGAGGTTATTTTCCTCCCAAAAGACCAACTATAGTGCCCTAAGAAGAAGTTTAAAAGTGGTGCGTCGAAGAAGAGGTAATCTCTTCTACTGATTCTTTCAAGTTTTATTTATTCTTCAAATTCCTCTTCTTTTGTTTTCTCAGTATAAAGTAATAACATCAGTATTAAATATATACTTATATGTTATTATAAATATAAAACTACCCTATTTTACCTTCTACCCATCCTATGAAAATCAAAATCATCGTGTGTGCATACGTACAGAATACCGTCTCCACACCGTGGTGTAATAAGTTTTTCCACCACCACCTTACTTGGATGGGTATAATGGTGTAATTAATTACTATATATAATTATTATAACTTCATACTGATTCTTTGATATTATATCATCAACTCCAATACCATTCAACAAATATGGGAACGATATCATCGCTCGTGTGTATGTACGGATTATCGTCTCCATGATGCGATGAGATTCATTTTCCATGTTAACAATTCAAGATTAATTATAAAGTATATTTAATAAGTAATCTTGAAATATATGACATAATAATGCTACTTTATTTATGTATATATATATGTATTTCATCTACTTAATTCCATTCAATTTAATAAGGAAATGAAAAACAACGTTCATGTGTACATACGGCCTACCGTCTCTATGAACGTTGTATTTCATTCCATTTATTGATCTATTATATATATGTATATTATGAATATATATTATATATAAATCATGTTTTATTTTCTGTAATTATGTAATCATGGTCTATGTAATCATATTAATAATTACAAGTCAAAACACGGATGATAAATGAAACAATTTTACCCAAAACACTGTTTTAACATGGAATCGACAAATGAACAGATAATATAAAGTCGTAAGTGAATCATATATGATATCATAAATATTAATAAGGTACTATTACAAGTTAATAATATGTTTAAACCCACTATACAGGAGTCTCGAGCACATATAGAAGAAATTGGACATAAGGTAAGGTATATCATTTCCAATCTCGTTTTTATCCGAGATTGTTTATTCGTAAGTATTTACTGGGGTTATATTTATCATCTATGACCCTATTTTCTAAAATTATTTCATGTATGTTTAAAGTATCTTTTTACCCATTAGGAATTTTACTACATGGTATATAAGGAATCTTTATTTTGATTACCATACGACGTACTTTTTTACTTTTCCGGCAAAAGTATGAGAAGAATGTTTTTTACCTTATAAGACACGAACTGATTTCTACAGTTTCATAACACCTAATTTTCATAAAGCACACTTTACATGATTTCATGATTATTTTCAACAAAAGTTGTTTTCTTTTAAAATTACATTGCATTTTGGGAAATGATAATTATTTTTAAATGAAAGGATATTTTCCTCAAGAATTAATTTCATGTGTTTTATCAAAACAAATTTCCATCTAAGATGACATTATTTCATATGTGTATGTTTCAAGTATAATGTCTCTATTATTTACATGGTTTCACTTTTCTTGTGATGAAATGTTATCCATTTGTTTTATATGGATTATGTGATGATGGGATGATGTTTATGAAACCCATTTTATTCATTGGGTTATGATGAATGATTTAGGTATATTTTGTGGCATAAGTAAGAATTATTTGATTATGAGATGGATGAGACCTATATCTCCATCCAATGCATTGGGTAAAGATTTATATCTCATGATATAGACATGGCTGGAATGGTAAGTTAATACGGATCAGTGATACAGGACTGGGACGAGGAGTGAACTCGATTCAGAAAGAGACTTTGTCCACTAAGATGGTCTTGGAAGCAATGCCTTGGCTAATATGGAAATAATATCATGTGATTAATAGTTTCCCACAATTACATGTTTTATTACCATAATATTTTATAATTATTGATGTTCCATTATGATCTATTCCTTATTTACTACTATGTTTTATGTCATCACTCAAGGTTTTGATGTGTAATCATTATGATCATGTTTTTAAGTTAAAATATATATGGTTTGTTTTATTCTATCCATGATTACACTTACTGAGCATTTTAGCACACCCTTTAAATGTTTTCTTTTCCCCAGGATATAAAGAATAGTATTAGGTAAGAAAACAAAAGGGAAATATCATTATGGGAGATGTTGAAGATCTTTCACAATGATTAGAAGATTTTGTTCCCAATTTCTAAGACACTAAACTATTTTGATCCTTGAGTGTTGGTTTTTGTTATGTATTAAGTATTCCACGAATGTAATGTAATGTTTATGTACATCGTGCTTTGGGAATCTACAAGATTCCCAAGGATATAGTCAAGAAGAAGGTTTTTAATAGGAAGAATATTTTAATCCATTACCTAGAATTGAAGCCTTCTGAATGTTTCATTCATATAAAACACATATGGAATTTAAAAAATAACAAATGAATGTTATGTGGGAATTACTAAATGTTTATACAGTTGATTATTTGTTTTTTAAAACCCCTAGGACATCAATAACATCTCTTTCTATATATTTTTATAAGAACAAAAAATTATTTATTCTGTTTAAAACGGGTTCATAATGCTTGTTATGATTGACCTAATTCTTTTCAAATTTATAATGCTTTTTCCAAAGTAATTTATTTCCATAATTTAGTTATTAAAATAATTTAAAAATGTTTTTCTTTTGGTTTCACAAATATATATGATGATACTATTTTTCTTATTTTCATGAAATTATCTATGTACCATGTTTTAAAAAATTATCTAAGGTGAATTTGAAATGTGTTTGATGGGTGAAATTAATTTTTGTTTGGTTTTATATTTTTCAAAATATATATTAAATTATATTAAATAATGGAATGTATACTATATATATTTTAATACATATTGGAATGAATAGTATGAAATTTAGTTATACTCTCATACGTAAAAACTGCATGTTAGGCCTTAGTGAAATTGGAAAATTAAATGATCAACCCACTTATAGTGATATTATTCGAAAGATGATATACTAAACTAATAGCTGAATAGATATAATAACAATTTTTTTTATTAGTGTTTATTTTCATGGAATCCAAAAATTTGTTAAGTAGCCTGATGTCAAATGAAATTTAAAATAAATTATAAATTCAGAGAAATTTAGATTATTTTATTTCAGCGATGAAAATTTTGACATAGTGAGATATTTAGATGATAATTTTCATGGTTGAATGTTATATAGAAAAAGATCTTATGGAACATATCAGTTTTTGGATGTCTCTAGTGTCTTGTTGTTGTAATAAAAATAAATCAGTTTCCTTATCCTCTTATAAAGCTGTATATATAGCTATAAAGAATTACTGTAAATAGATTCTTTGGATAAAACATAAATTAATAGACTATGGAAATCAATTCCAAAATTTTCCTCTAATTTTTTATAAAAAAAGAGTGTGAAATATTTCTATGAATCCTTTATTACCTTATAGGACAAATCACATTGATATAAGACATCACATTTATAGATATCATTTTTATGAATGTGGTATGACACATGAATTAATATTTACAAATCATTAGGTTATAGATATATTTTTCAAATCCCATAAATGTTAATAGAACCAGTTAAATCAAACACGAATTGAGCATAATAAATTGTGTTTAATTATTTCAAATTTATTTTATCCTTTGTATAAATTTAATTCATGTTTTTTACTATTTGGATTTTTTTCAGGGATTTTCTAGATGTAACTAATTAGTATACTTCCCATACTCAGTATAAAGACCATGTGTTTTTGTTTTTGTGGTCATTACACCTACCATGAACAATTGGGAATTGAGTTACTTACTGTGAATCCTAACTATCACTATCACTATGATTATTGATATTATTTACACACATTTTCACTTTTATTACTATGAATATTTTATTTTGTTAGTTATTATGCCTACCATGAGGTCACTGTCAATATTCCCACATTATTTACCATAGATCCACAGTCAGTATACCCACTATATTCATTTTAATACATATAATTTTCTATGGAACTATTTTGTTGAGATTTCAATTAAACATAATATTATTTTATTCCCTAAATTATTAGAAATTATTTCAAAATTGAATTTAAATTGATGGATTTGTTTTCCAAAAATATTCATCTTCTCTTTTGAATCCCTACCTTTAATAAAAATCTTGATGTCTTTGATTCCCTATATCATCAAAATCAAACTACAATTTTCAAACCTCTCTTTCCAACTGAAATATCTTGAGAAATCATACCATACCAAAAATTATGATGATGGAACAATTATAATAAACAAATTTTTTTGATTATAAAACATTATTGATGACGTCAATGAAATCAAAAACCCACTCGAGATCATTAGTGAAGAAAAAATACACACATTTTTAATCATCCTATCTCTGAAGAAAATGAAATAGATCTATAATGGTTGAATTCAAGAATATCCTTATTTTGGAATATAATTAAAAAATATAGGTTGGTGTCTAGGATTAATGAAAATATTAATCCATTCAATTTGAATCTTATAAAAATATTTTTATTGGAACCATGTGTTATTCCCTAGGGTAAATATATATATAGTTAAATCAATGATGAATACTAAAGTTTTATAATTCTCTTCAAGGTGATAGTAAAAGTGTGTTGGTGTACCTAATAAAGGAGAGTTTTGAGATCACCAGATCTCATTTCAAGGTAGTCATGCACACATTGAGATTCAATGTAATTTAGATGAACTCATTAAAAATGGAACACCTAGAAGAATAAATGATATTGATTTAAGAGGCTAATGTAGGTTTGTTGTTAGGTTTATCTAGTGTCCTATTTGTCCATGATAAGGATATTTCAGTACCTATTAGTATCATGATAAGTGATTTCTTATTTTCAATGATAAATGGTTTTCAAATCAATTTGCGAAAATATTTAATGAGTCATATGGTTGAATTGTGAAGCCTATAAAAAAGTTTAGTTCATTTCCTTATATTACGATTATATTATCCATTTTAGAGTAAAAAGTATTAGTTCCTAATGTTGAGGAATGAATTTTCTCAATATATAGTCTCTAACTTCCATATAAAATTTTTAAATAGATGATAGTAAGTAGGATCCCATGAAAAAGAGAATGGGTGGCTAGCCTATAAATGATTTTTTAAAAGATTTGATCATGTAATGTGAATGGATGGACCTAGGGATCATGTTCATCTATGTCTCGAACCTATGGAGATAGTTTAGTATTCATATGATGAGGTGTCTATTGGTGTGTATTTTGAATATTAATTTAATATAATGGTAGATTTGTACAATGAATCCAAGAATTCTCATGAGGATAGTGGAGGATAATATCTTGTAATTTCTTTTTGACCTCCTAAGTCATCCTTACCTTTGACATCACATGGTGAAGTGATTTAATCGTAGGATATGGTTCACACAAATGTTTCTATGAGTGCGTATAGGCTCGAATTGTATAATTCTAATGATTTTAAAAGTGATAAATTATGATTAGGTGGATCAAATGTGATTGATAGTACCCCCAAATAACCTATTCCATATGATCCTTCTAGGGGGAGGGGAAGTACCCCGAAGATCTCTTTTTGGGATTGTATTATCTAGATTCAAAATATGTTGGGGAGGATGTTCCCCAAGACATGGCGGTCCTTCCATCCCATATTCTCATGGAGTTCTAGAGGGATATTTTATTTATAAAACAGATACTCAGGATATACATGGGGTATCTCTTTGAATACCTTCAGTTGAAAAAAATATAGATGAAATAATTTTTACTACTCAAACAAAATAAGGTGAGGAATATGAGAAATTATATTATTATGGTGAATATTTTGAGGATGGTGATACTATTTCTCATTAGAAAAAAGTTTATTTTTTTCTAGATTTTAAATTTAGCCAGTTTTAGCAGAATTAAAAGAGGACATACTTAAGTTAGTTGGATACAAACCAGATTATTATCCATCTACATCTATACCATTCAATTAATATGTTACCATGGAAGATTTCTATGAATTCAAATATTATATTATTGATGTTTTCATGGAAGTATGTATTATGTTTGGATGTTATTAGGATCCATCTTGGGAAGATGATATGAGATAAATGTGAGACTTTTAAATTCTCATCATTAGAAATTAATTTATATTATAATAAATTTATTGAAAAAATATATTTCTTATCTTAAGGCATGTTTGGGTGATATATTGGAAGTCCCCCTCCAAATAATTGTTCATCAAGACCATATGTTTATAAATTCTTTCCTTTCAGCATGTTATCCAACTCTTCTTCTACAACCAGTATTTGATAGAAAAGAATCATTCAAATCATTATGTATGATATGAAGACTGTGTTCGATGATTTTATAAATAATCGAGAAGTAGTGTATCATATTTTTCAAAGATATTTTGAGATAACATTGGTAGTTCATAGAGAAGTTGTGAATCAATATGGCCATGATATAGAAACCCACAATAAGGTCATTGATTAATATATTAGATGGGTCTTTACAAATATGACTTAATGGGTATGTTCAAAACCCTTTCCCTAGATCTAAAGATGCATCGCTTGAATCAATCATTTAAGGTTCTAGCTGGGAAGCTCAAGGATGATAATCACATTTAAAATCATTCATGTAAAATAGGGATGATGTATTATAGACATTGAAACATGTATCTCAAGAAGTTATTGTGTTTTCTCAATTAATTGAATATATTCTATACAATTATTAAATTGATACAATAGCTCCATTAGCTATTCTTATTTCCCTATATCATAAAACTACCATAAATACCATCAATAATTTAATCATGTCTCCTAGAAAATACTTTAATAAACAAGGACATATTTATAGATGTGTAGTTATTGTAGAGATTATATCCTTATCTGTCCCCCAATATACCTCTACTCCCACCTTAATGTTCAAAAGAAATTATACTCTCCGTCTAAACAATTCATAGAGAACCTTGATTTAGATTAAGATTAGGATATCTAATAGTGAATTTTTTAATTCCTTTGTAATCTATTGTTCAATATTAATAAAATTATACACATTTATTTAATATTTGTCATTTTATATTTTAAAAAAATATTTTTTGGTAATACCAAAATGGGCAGTTGTGTTAAATTAATATAAATTGAATTTATTTTAAAACGATGTATGATTTAATGAACTTTATACAATGTATATTCAATCCTACATAAATATAAATTTTCATATTCAACTAATTATAATTTAAATGACAATATTTGAGATTTTAAAAAGAGATATATTGCTGGATTTGTCTAAATAATCCATTTTTAATGATCTCAGATAATTTTTATAATGTTATTGATGAATTTCATATTTCTATTTGATAATAATTGTCTAGCCAAAAATGAAAAATGGACATGCCTGGAACACTCTATGACAACCATCCGTATGTGTAATGTACATACATTGTGAGGAATGTTGAATTAACCATGAAGTTCATGTGACTATACCACCTTCCGGCATGTTATACTCCACACGAATGCACGTAAAATCAATTTATTGTGTGTCATAGGAGAATATTATGTCAAAGTAATTAACCTATCATTAATTAGAGTTTAGATTACCATGAATTAAGAATCCCCTTAATGAATATAATGTCAACAGGTCACGCAATAGATATTTACATAACATTAGTATAAATGACCTAACAATGCAATTTAATTATGTGATTTTGGTTAAGGAAACTACCTACCAAATGAAGAAATCAATTTACCATTCCAAGGAAAGTAATATTTTTTTATGTAATGTATTATCCATGTATATTATTATTCAAAATTCTTGAAGACTAATTCCAACATTAAGGAAAAAATGAATTGACAACATGATGGAATTAACCATCCATGAAAAACAACCTTATTAACTCACTATGAAAACATACCATAATAGGTTTTCATGAAAAATAAAAGGTTTATTTAGTGAAAACAACATGTAGTGTGTAATAGAGTAGTAGAGCATTTCAAATCCCCAAAAAAATATTTTATGGAAAATCAATTGAATTTCCAGTGAATTTAACACTATATTTAATGTTCTTCAATGACTAATTATGATGAATATTACTTTAAGAAGAAAAAATGTTCATAATAAGAGAGTGACAAGGATGAATGATTCTAACAAGAATAATAAATGAACCTGAATGTGTATAAATTACCTTCAACTAAAACTATAATAATATCATGTTTTTTATCCTACTATGGATCATTTCACAGATCATTCTAAATACAAATTAAAAAGACTCAAATAAAACATAATCTGTTTGGATCAATATGCATCACATTTTCATTTCTCACATATCTTTATCTTTACTCTCATAATTTACATTTGAGTTGTGTATATTTGTAAAGCATAGTCTCATGAGCTGAATTGGAGTTCATGTGATACAATCTCAAAAATTATATTTTTTTCCCTGAAAAACATTTGAAGAGGTCCTATATAACCTAGTAAATAAGTTTTAATCCCAAACATATCTATGTAATAGTATCTTTACAAGATATCTTTGTGGGATATTGTTTCCAAATCTCAATTCACTTTTTCTATTTGTTTATTTTACACTAAAAGTATTGGTAGAAAGTGATTAGTTTATTGAGGAGAACCCCTTGTTAAGATCTCATCATTGGAATTTATCTATTTTATTTTCATTATCTTTAAACGAAACCACATTTCTTTATAGTTTATTAATGTTAAATATACTCTTATAGTTAACATAACTTTTGGTTTTATATATAGTGTTTTGTACTAGTATATTATTTAAAAAATAAATTTGTGAAATTTCCAATTAATATATTTTTATTCTTTTCAAATAAAAAATTATATAATTATGCTATTTTTTCACTACACGATTTTTTCAAATAGGGGGATTTATGGTTTAAATTCATGTTAAATATAAATTTTATTGGAAAATATTTTCAACCCCATATTGAGATTTATTCTTGGACAAAAATTGATACTTTAATTTAATTTTTTACCTGGCTATACACAATTATATGATCAATTAATCTTACATCAAATGTTTTGATGATATTCATATCCTATGTCAAAAATGAAATTAGTAGTTTGATTATGCAGAAAGGGGTCATTTTTCCATCATATCCATAATAATTATCATGAAATAAATTAATTTTTTATACATTTATTAGAATTTTAAATATAACCTTGAATTTTGGTAAAAAATGAATTAGGTTACATTCATTGAGACAGTAGGTCATATGTAAGAAAGAGTAACATTTCCATTTTTTTAAAGAACATTATGGAATGATTGTAAGTATTATTATATCATAACATAATAATTACTATATCAAAATATTTTCTTATTGATTCAAATACACTTATATATTCCATCCATGTGATATGGTGTTGAAAATTGAATCACACCACCATATAGAGGTGGTAATCCAAATGTCTGTACGAATGATGTTATCAATTTTCAATATGTGGATAGACAAGAAAACATATATTATTTCTATTCAATAATTATGAATATTTCATTAATATATTATATATACATTAAATCCATAACTTTGTAAAACCATAATAGTTAGTGATGGAAAATGAATTTCATAAGTTTGGGGGTGATAGACCACCTTATATATGAATGATGGATTCATTTACCATTTAATGGAAGGGAGAGATGAATATAGATTCTTATTCTAGAATAAAAACATCTCAATATAAATATGAGCTATTTGGTTTTATTTAATAGTTCTTGAATAGCATTTTTATGGGGAAGAACAATAAATAAAATAAAATCATTCCTTTTAGAACTATGCCTCTTCTTCAAAAAACATCTTTAGTTTTATTCCTAAACAATTACCTGATTCATTTTTAGATCATAAATGTTCCTCAAGGTAATGGGGAGAGATTTTAGGTATTTATTTGGGTATGGATAATCCAATATATATTATTAATAAAGTTAGTGTATATTAGAGGATGTTTATTTTTATGTGAGGGTAGGTGAACACATGCAATTTCTTAATGTATTAACTTAATATAAATGAACATTCATTTAAATTAGAACTAAATTTATTTATTTTTAAGATATTATGAGGATATTTTGAAATAATATGATCCAATAAAATTTATTGATGTTTAGGAGTTTTTTAACCATTATCTATATGTTTTAATCCCCTATTAATTCTTTTGACAATTACATGTATATCAATGTTTTTTATACATTAGTGGTAAATAAAATTAATATATAATGAATAGTGAAAAATATATAGAGAATAAATTAATATTTCAACAATAGGCCATTAAATTTTCTTAATATAATTTTTAATAATTTTTAATAATTTTTTAAAAAAAATTTATTATAAAATATCATTAATTTTGTTTCTGGAAGTATTCAATTAATTTTAATTTGAAAAAAAACATGAAAATAATGGGATAAGAAAATAATATATTAAGAAAATAAAAAAATATTATTTTTTATTAAATTATTTAGAAAGAATACGTAACACAAAAAATTATTACTTTAAGTGTTTTTAAAATCAATTACATGGTTCTTCGATTCCTTTCACAATAACTTTTTGGATATTGTATAAGCACATATTGTATATAGTTGAGCACTAAAAAATATATATTTTAATCAAAAAAATTAATTAATGAAGTTAAATACAAAATTTTTATTCACTAAATATGTGTATTTAATCATGTTTATTCCATGAAAATTTATTTTATAGGTATTTTTAATAATCTATACATAAAAAAGAATAACACAAGTATTTGGATAACTCACCTATTATATACTCAAAAATTACAATATATAAATACACATTCTCAATAATACATAATATATATTAAAAAATAAAATAAAATAACTCTACCTTCTTAAAAATTCTATTTAGAATAAAATTTTACTTTTCTAGTGTTGCACAATCCCTACATCACACTGGAAGGGAATTTCATATTATTCATGGAAAAATTTATATTTATATTTTTTGAATAATTTTCATACTATATTATTAGTATATTATCATATATGATTTTTTCATAAGGTCAATAATTTATTATATCTTATTTATGTCATTGAAATGTCATAAAGGATATTGGATATCATGAAATATGTATTTTTTTAACTTTTGAGCAAAAAATTAAACTTCAGAAAAATATGACAAAATATACCAAAGTAAATTTTGAAATAATAAGAATGTAATTATATTTCATAAATTTTAACTACTATAATCGATAGAAATTAAATTTATTATAAATGTGTAAAACATGATGAATTTTTTTTCGAAAAATGTGTTTTTAGGCCCAATAATGAATTTATACCAAACAAAGTAAAATCTGATTCTAAGGTAATTAATTATAATATTAAATAATAAAGGATAATTATATTAATTTTATATAAATTTAATATAATACTTGAAATTTTCAATGAAAATAGAATATTGTTTTACAATAATTAGTAATTTCACAATTCATATAAAAATCCATGTTTTTAGAAATTTTTTAAAAATTTACTCAAAGATAATATTAATATTAAATTTTTAAAAAAGATATAATTTTTAGAAAATAAAATTTATAAATTTTTTATATATTGACTATATAATTCTATAATAAAAATCAATAAACAGATTTTTGGAGAAGGCTTATTGCTGAAATAGAAAATGAATAATAAAAATTGAGTTGTTTTTTTATAATAATTAACCAAAATATTTTGAAATGATTCGGAACTATATATATATATATATATATCATAATGTGGTTAACCTTATTCATACTCTGCATTTCAATGGCTATATTAAAATAGGAATATCTAAATTATAACATATTTTGGTTCATTCAACCCCATTTTTTATCTTATATGCTATCAAACATTAGGAATATTTTAAAATCATGTAATATTTTTGTGTTAATATTTACTTTATTATTAATACAACTCATTTTTTCAATATAAATTTCAAAAATAAAACTCATCACCAACTTTTTCATCATAAATATTAACTAAAATACATATTAAATATAATTAAATATTTAAAAAACACTATAAAACACTTACACTCAATACCTATGTTGTTCAAAGAATAGTGAAATATAAATATATAATCAACAACCAACTTCCCCATTACAGACATAGTATAAAACAAACTATCAAATCTATTACATATGGTTATGAAAATAAGTTATAAAAATCTTATTTATATTTTTTAAATTATTATAAATGAATGTTATGAAATTGAATAGATATGAATAAGGTTCTAAAATAGGTGATTAAGATAATTATTATTTTATATAGGAGGATATAGAATGTTCATCTAAGAATGAATAAATCTATGGGAATTTATTGACTCAAATATATTCCTTAGTTCATAATCATTCTACATTAACTATGGCATTTAAATATTGATATATTACACCATATAGTTATGTTAACTTGTATTCCAATATTTTATTTTTTGGAATTCATGTTTCACAAAAATGTATTTTCCTTGATAAATATATTTTATAATAAAATTTTATTTCCATTAATAATTATTATTATATTTTTGTGTTTTTCCTTCCATATCTATGATTTTACATTCTCCCATTGATATCAATAATTACATGGAAGGATAATTTTGTTTTCCCTATTATTATTTTCTTTTTTCTCTTAAAAAAATATGAAATGGACGTTTTATTGTACGTGTAAATGAGGTTGGTTTCAAGAAAGGTATTTTTAAAATAATCAAAAATCATCTCTTTTCTCCATTCTTTATTATACCTTCAAATCAATATTTGTTGAGTAAGTATCATTTTTGTTTTTTCCCCTTATTAGGATCTATATTGAACAAAATTTTTTATGAAGTATTCATTTAAGCTTATTAGAAAATACATCTTTAAAATATATTTATAAATATGAATTTTACATTTATATTTATAAAATGTATTTTAGGAAATAACTTTTTGCAATTTTTTTTCTTTTTCAAATATATCTCCTAAAAAATATATCTCTAATGGAGTTATGTTTCATGTTTTCTAATATATTTCTCTCGTATTAATTTATAATTTTTGGTTGATTAATTATAGTATTTAAATAAATGTATTTAATGATATTATTTTATACCAATTAAAAATGTAATGGATCCCATTTTCATTCAACATTACCTTTATTATATGATTATTGAATTGTTTTCATTTGAATGTATTGTGAAACACATTTTATTTCATCGTGTTATTTATGAGGTGACGGGAGAATGATTTAATAGAGGAACACACATATGTGATTGAATTATGGGACAGTTCCTATTTGTCCAATTTGTTCCAATTATTTGTTTCAAACTAAAAAATATAATTTTTTCTTAAAAATGTTCAATATATGGGGATTTCATACAACGAAATATGATAATAAAATAATGAGAATATAGCTTGTATCACTCCCCCACAAATATCATTGTATAGTCTAGGAAAAAACTTTATATCCAAGAAAAAATCTCCTCAAAAGATAAAAGTTAAAACACATAAAATTATTTTCCAAAATGAATGTCATCTTTCCATCATTATAAAAAACAATTCCACCTCTTATTATAATCTCACAATCAAAAAAGTATTTTTATGATTCCATTCATGACCCAATCATATCCTACCCTACATATAAGTACATGTCACTCTTAGATGAAGATAAAATTTAGATGGAGTAATGATCATACATGGATAATACATGGTCAACATATTCTTGTAAAAATTTAAATTCCCAACAAAATTAGACAATAAAAATGTAATCGTTCATGATTTATTTTTTATTTTTATATGAATGTATTTGGGATGGTGGGATAAATTTTGAAAACAAAATAATCTTAAAAAGAGGGCATTTAATTCATAAATTTAATTTTTGAATATTAAAATAATTCTAAGGAATGTACCTCACTCCACCACCCTACAAATTAATCCCATAAAACCCCCTATTATGCATCATGGGTCATACAATAAATCATAATTAGTGAAATTCAGTCCTAATTCACCTATTATATTTAGGAATATATATTTATATTTAAAATTTTAATTTTGTAAATCATAATATGATGAAAAATTCATCATAGAATGTGATTCATGACCATTTTTATCCCAAAGTCCAGAAATTATGATTGCACCCATTTATTTCCTATAATCATGAAATCAAACCCAAGAAAAAAAACATGAAGACACCCACTCTATCTTTGAATAATCATCATGTATATCCAATGTGATGTGTAAGGGGATATTGTATTTAAATAAAGATTAAATCTAACATGTCATTCATAGTCAACTAAATGCTGAAATAGGGGTGGTTTAATGTGTAGGTCCATAGATAATACAGTATATATAATAAAATGGAACATCCATTTCAAAACTATTTCATTTATTTAAATAATAAATGAAAAATAAAAATCACATGCTCTATTTTACATAAGAAAACCTAATTTTCTCTAATGATATTAATATGAGTATGTCGAAATATATTTGCTAATCTATTCGGATGGAGAACAGATTAGGGTCGATGCTTATGGTAATGAAATCTAGAAATTGTCCAAATTAATAAAAAATAATAAAAATTAACATAAGGGAATAAATTTATTTTATTTATAATATAATATCGATATCTTCATAATTACTAGAAAAATAATCACAGTAAACTCCATTGTGAAAAAAAAATCCATATTCACATATATTTTATTTTTCTAATAAACAATATAATATAAAATAAAAATACCTAAGAAAAAGTGAAACCAATACTCTAGAATTATCTTTTACTAACGATCATTAAATATCATGTACATGGACAAGTGTGATAATAATGATGAATGATATTAAATGGAACTAAATGGTTATTTTTTAGTTGATGGAATTAATCTTCTACTTTTTACCTAGTAGAAATTTTATTAAAAACATTAATATTATATAAATATAAATTAAGGTGTAAAAATATTGATTGTACTAAAGGTTCATATGAAGATAAGATCTTTCGGTCATCAGTTAAGTGGTTTTGTGTTTCTCTAGCCTACCATGAGGTGTCCTAGTGGAATCCATAATTAGAGGGGAGGGGGTTTATGGTAAGAAGCTCCTTATTTTCCACATACTAGTGAATTAGATAAATTCCATTTTTATATTAGACCCACTTTTCAATGAATTTTATAATCACTTCCCAAAAAATGGTATTCATAAAATGAATCATGGTTTGAAGAACTTATGGTGACTCTCCCTTCAATTATTATTGATTGATTTTCATTCCACATCTTTACAATATTAATCAGATAGTAGTATGACTATCACCTCCTTTTTTCTTCAAAATTCTAAAAATATTCCATGTCCATGTTGACAACATATATGGAAAAGGTATAATTTACTAAATCAAAATATATAACTCAATGGGGTTAAAATGAAACGTGTTTTGAAAACAATTAAATATAATAAAATATAAATTGATGTATCCTATTTCATTGGGTCACTAAATGTATTTCTATAAACATGTAGAACATATATTTATATTTCTGTTAGTATAAAAAGGTGGAAATCAATTTTTCTTCATTTTTTACATCTCATGTATAGAACAACTATCAAAAAACATTGGGGCTTGTGATGTTAGTGAAATTTATTCTTCCCTTGTATAAGGGGAATCAGTTGTTAAATTACAATAAAGGAAATCAATTTAACTTAGTTCAGAAAGTAGTTTATCCATCATTATTATTATATTATTTTTTCGTTCCCATCAAGTAAAGAAGCTGGTGAATATATTATTGGTGGTGGGAAGTGAGTTTTCCTTTACATGATTTCCTAATATTAAATGATTATAATATGTGATTTATTTTTCAATATTCATATTCAATTATTAATTATCAATCCATTATATTTTTCTAAATTGTATTTAAGCATTGGGGTGAATTATTCCTCTCTAACACTTAAATATTTGTTCTATGTATTATGTTTTTCTGCTCTAGAATTGATTTATTTTTCATACATTTAGGGTAGTTTGTGATAATTACATTATATAGGTATGATTTGATTAATAATTTTCATAATCTCGTCCCAAGAGGTTAATTTTTATTTATACAAGTTCTAAAAATCCATGATGTATTTGGTTGTATTTCCATAATTAACTAAGATAATAAGGTTAAGAATAGTGGTAAATTATTTATAAATGATCTGAGAGAATCATGTGAAAAACTATGTATCCCTAGAAATTGTTCCATAATTGATGTGTAATAATACATATTTATGGTGTTTGATCATCAATTAGAATTTAAAAGATCCCCTATGAATGGATATATGGACTTGGTGATAAATTTTTCTCTATTAAATTCTTAAATATCACTCAATAATCTTAAGCCACTAATTAAATATATTTCTTCTAATTTTCTAGTTGAAAATTATTTAAGAAAGGGATTTCATGTTTATCATGAAATTTTGAATTTAAATGATTCTTAGGATGAATATTTTGTATTAATGTGAAAATTTCTAGGTGTACACCTTTTTTGTGATGTTAATTATTTTCATATATCCCTTAAACTCAAGAATTGGTCAAAATAGATTCCACTCATCTTAAAATTTCTCATTATTCAAAATTATAAATGTTATAAACATTATAATTTCATTTTCAATATCCGCTAGTGTATTTTAATGACCAATGGTAAACAATATAACTTAATGGAGAGTATGAGGCCCATGAATCTCATCTCCAGATGCATTACATAGAAGAAGAGAGTAACTATACATGGCTAACTACATCAAAAACATTCCCCGATAATCTTCCATACTACTTTATATGACAGAAAAATTAATTTATAGTGACATTGAATTTTATTTAGTGAAGTAAGAATGGGAATAAAAAAGAGATAGAAATAATGAAATCCAATTATTCTGAAGGTCATAAAACTCACAGATATATTTCGTCATGAAACTAGAAACAAGAACATAGAAAACTTATTTTGGATTATCCACATCAAATTGGTTCTTTCCCCTTAATCCTCTCTTAAATAGGTTATATTTCGTATAGAATAGAGATAATGATCGTATAGGGTACTGGAAATATAAATTGATTGAAATATAGAAAGAAAAATTAACACAAAATGAAGTGTGAGTTCCCCCTCCTCATTCACCAAAACCTCTGAAATATTTACATATAAAGAATCTAGAATATATTCTGGGTACCCTAGCTAAAACATTATGTTTTATTCATGTGATTTTTATACAGGGTCTATGATATCATGGTATTCCATCCTCTATAATATATTATCTTCATAAAAAATTTAATTAACACATGATCCCTAAGATTATTTTTCTATGGTTGATAGAAAAATGGGAAAACATAAAGTATATTTACATATTTTTAAATGAAAAAATATAAAATTATCTCCTTGTATAATGTTCATTCATGTATTCCACTTTCTAATTTTCTCAAACCAATGGTTTGGAATAATATTATATAGTGTTCTGATGTATCCTTAATCCATTATATGTTAGGTTATAACTTCTACCATGGATGGATGATAAACTTGGGTTCATAATGTGATCCATGTGTTTTTATGGAAATGATTTTCATTTTTATGATTATATTTTTTTGACCCATCTAGTCACTATTTCTTGTGTGCTTTAGTCCTAGATTACGATGTGTGATTCTCCAATTACAAAATTTGATTATTGAAGATGAAAAATATTTTTTTAGGCATCATGAGATTAATTTTTATCATTTAGTTATGTACAATCCTCGTGAATATTTATTGTTGAGTCAATAAGTTTTACTTATGACTTTTCCATTCCTTCATGTTGTGACAATCAAAAACACTCTATCTTAAGAGAAATTTCTTTTTCGATAAGTTTTATATTGGTAAGGAATATTTTCCTTCCCCAGTGAAATTTATCCTTTCATTGTTCACATTTTTAGTATCTATAAATCTAAATATTTTTATTCGTAACTGAAAAATTCAGTATCACATCTATAACCTCATAATTATATAAATACATTGATATAGAGTATTCTATTTTTAGGATCCGAATTCCGATTCTGAATTCTCTAAAATTCAAACTCCAAATTCTCTGAAATTCAGACTCTGAATTATCTGAAATTCAGACTTTGAATTCTCTAAAATTCAGACTCCGAATTCTATGAAATTCAGACTCTGAATTCAATAAAATTCAGACCCCTAATTCTCTGAAATTCACAATCTTATTTCTCTAAAATTAAGGTTCTGAATACATATGAATATAGATTCCGAATTCCATAAAATTCAGACTCAGAATTCCTTATAATTCAGGTTCTGCATTCCATAGAATTATGGCTCTAAATTCCATAGAATTCGGGTTCTGAATTCCTCATAATTCTGACTCTAAATTCCTCATAATTCAAACTCTGAATTCCTCAGAATTTAGACACCAAATTCAACAGAATTCAGACTCCATATTTATACATTGAATTCTTCAGAATTTAGACTCTCAATTCTTTAGAATCCTGACTCTGAATTATTAATAATTCTGACTCCGAATTCCTTAGAATTCAGAGTCCAAAATCTAAATAATTCGGATTCTTAATTCCTTGAAAAACTGAATTTGTATATCCTTGTAACATAGACTCTGAAGGATTACTTTCTTAGACAACAAATTCTATTTTTTCCATAGACTCTGAAAAATTGAATTTGGTTGAGAAACCATATTTTACTTACTCATTATTGAGTTATAAAATGATGTCATGCATTCTGTTACTAACTAACTCTTGTTTGAGTGAAACGTGTATAGGTACATATGAAATTCAATGAAAAATATGACCATTGGAGGAGTAATATGATCATTGAAGATGCGCCTATAAATAGGAGATCATTTGAATGATCTAAAAAAACCACTAAGATACATTGATCAATCTAGAGATTACATGTTTTTGATTTTATTTCTAGAGAGATAGACTTTAATTCTTTGTGTGTACTGAACATCTTATTCAGAATTTCTTTGTGCGACTCCGAATGTTGTTCATTTCATTCAAGGGATTCTGGGGATATAAAGACAGATGTGCTAACTACCATGAAGTTCGATGTCTTTCGGGGATAGGAAGATCGAGGTGCTGAATACATTGAAGTTGAGGTATTTAGAGGATAGCAAGACAGACTCCAATATTCGTATCGAGGGATTACCCTTGTGTGGTTAAGATAGACATTCTTGAAATTATAAATCTAGGGACCTTTATCCAAGGTTATTGGATACCCTACTCATTGGGTTAAATGATTTACTACTTGGTACTTGTACTATTTCTTGTTTGTTTTCCACTACATTATGATTGATAATGTAAGTGTAACACTCTTATACTTTCTTATACTTGTACTCTGATTAGTAAGATTATATACGCTTTGAGGTAGAATCATTGTCTTTGTATGATTTTCATATTTTTCATTTTCGGAACCATATTTTCAGAATCAAGCATGTTTGTGGAACTAAGAGGTCTTGTGAATTTATCTTGTTTAACCATGTTAAAAATTTACTTCTTTTAATGTTCCAATGGAATTTTTTAAAATATAAAATTCACCCCCCACTTGTATATTGTGAATCTACATCATTATATTGATCATAAAATTGGTATCAGATCAAGTCTCTAAAGTGAATATATTCACATATTTGATTTCATAATGATGTTTTTCCTTGTTCTATATTTTCCATGCATAGGATATTTTTATTCTTGTTTACAAGATTTGGTTACAAAAAAGTTTGTGTGGAAAGATTTTTTCATTGAGATTGTAGGAATGAATGTTGGTTCAATTGAAAATCATAATCCTACTAGACAACCTATATTTTATGGGAATGATTATAAATATTGGAGAGATCGTACGAAGACTTTCGTCATTAATACTAGAGTGGAAAATTTTGTAATGCTTTCTGGAGATTAAAAGATTACTGATAAGGAAGTCAGATCATTTACTAATCCTGAAATGTTAGAATATCATCATAACATGAAGGTATCCAATACATTGTTGTGTTCTATGAATAGGAATATATATATCCAAATTTGTTATTGTGAATCTGCAAATCGAATTTGGAAGAAGCTTGAAGTTACTCATTTTGGTAAAAAATAAATTATTGAAACTAGAAGAGATATTCTTAGAGCTGAGTATCATGGGTTTTTTTTCATTCCTTATGGAGAACCTATATGTAAGGTACAACATAGATTCATGACTATTGTCAACAGCTTACAATCCATGGGTGAAAAATGTTTAGATGACGAGGCAGTTGTGGACAATATTAGAGACATCATGCCTAATGAGTGTAAATCAAAGAGAAAAACTATTGATTAGAATTGGAATGTATCACAGATTTTAGTTGATGAGATTTATGGAACTCTTCTTCAACATGATACTAGAATGGAAAGGGATGTTGATATTGTTAAAAATAAGGATGGGAATGGAAGTGTTGCCTTTACAATTACCTCTAATCATATGAAATCCAAGAATCTTGATAGAGTTACAAGATATAAATCGAATAAATTCACTGTTTTATCTGAATCAAGTGAATGTTAAAATTATGAGAATGAACTAGCTAATCATTCTCGAACGATCGAAAAGATCGTTTGGATTAAATACTTTTAGTATATGTCTAAGAAAAAATAATGAACGGACAAGAATGACTATGATTTCACTTGTTATGAATTCAAAAGAGAAGGGAATATATGGCCAGATTGTCTTATGCTTTAGAGAAATTATTGAAATAAAAATCATTCTGAGAGGAATAGAAAGAAGCACTACAAGGATAAGGTAAGAATGTTTTGAAAGAAAATGACACCTGAAGTTCCATTAGTGGGGACTCTTCTGATGAATTCTCAAATTACGAATCTCATAGAGAAAATAATCTTGGATTCTTTTTAAATCTACCTATTGAAAATCATTGATTAATTTCCAAGGTACACAACGTTGAATCCATCACTAATGTATACTTGAATTCTAATTATAGTTATATTAAATATTATGAATCTTTGGATGAAGAATCTTCTTCTGATGAAGATAATTCTTTACCTACCTATGAATAAGTTTCTAGGATTTCTATGCTTCTTGAGAATGAAAATTCTAAAGTCAAGAAAAATCTTGATAAGGAAAATTTTAGGTTTTCTATTCTTACTAAGGAAATATCAGATCTTCTTAAAGATCTTGTGAATAAAATTTATGATTTCAAAAGTATTTCAATAACCCCTGAGGAAGTTAATTCTGAGAAGGATAATCTTTATAAGGATCTAGAAAACACAATTTCTATGAAATATGTCTTTGGGACTTACTCTATTTCTAAAACTATTGCTTTTGAGGATGAAACCTTATATAGTAGATTAAAGTCTTAAATATTTTTCTTGAGGAAGTGTTTTTCAATATTTTCCTTAGGTAAGGAATATTTTGAAAAGATGTATTTCAAAATTCAACCTCTAAGGAATAATTTTTTATTTTGGTTATACTAGTTCAAAAATCATTTTTAGTAACAATTATTTTGTTCCTCAAAGTGCTCCATTCTACACTATGTGTCAGTGTTGTGAGCATTGGTCAAAGCATTGTTCATTAAACCAAACTCAGTCTTTAGGTTTTCATAATGCATATTTTCTATGAAAATGTGGATTCCTAAAATTTTGCATTCTGAAGTTTTTCGATCAAAGAATGTTAGGGTTCCGAAAGTCTGACACACTTATTTTCAAGAAAATAAAGATAATACCAACAGAAATACATGGTAAATGGATAGTGTATTTTCATGGCATATGAATGGTAACAAAAACATTTTTGATATGATTATCAGGATGAAAATAGGAAAAGTAACTTTCAGGGATAATGCTCAGGGAGAAATTATTGGTATAGGTAATATTTTACTTCTTTTAAAAACATAGATTTCAAATGTTTTTTTAATAAGGGTCTTAATCACAACCTTATTAGCATATGTCAATTATGTGATGAAGGTTAACATGTGAATTTTTGGAATGACAAGTGCTTGGTACACAATTCCAAGGAAGAGTTTATTCTTTCTGCCCATAGGCAAGAGAATGTTTACACAATTTACATTGAAGCCCTTAGGAACCAAGACATACCTTTCCTTAGTGCAATGGAAGATCATTCTTGGTTGTAACGTAGAAGGATAGTATATTGTAACCTGATGAACCTATGGAAACTCTCTTAGAAAAGACCAGTTAAGGATCTATTGGATCTTAGAATTGACTCTTCAAATGTTTTTGATCCTTGTCAATATAGAATGCAACAGAAATCATGTTTTAAATCAGTTGGTGAAGTCTCAACCACTGATTCATTACAGTTGGTGTATATGGATCTTTTTGGCCCAACACAAAATAGACGCATTGGAGTCAAATATTATGTATTTTTCTTAGTTACTAATTAAACTAGATTTACATGGGTATATTTTCTAGAAAAGAAATATGACGATTTTTCTTATTTAAAATGTTTTATACACCATGTTAAATATGAGAAAAACCTTCCCTTTATAACTATCTATAGTGACCATGGTGGAGAATTTTGAAATTATGATTTTGAAACCATTTGTTGTAGAAAAATAATTACTCATAACTTCTCAAGACCCAAAACTCCTCAACAAAATTGTTTTGTTGAAAGAAGAAATAGAATTATTCAAGAGATAACAAGATCCACGTTGAGTGAATATTCGGTAGCCAAACAATTTTGTGATGAAGATGTATGTACTGCTTTCTATACTATAAATCATGTTTTCATTAGACTTTTTCTTATTAAAACTCATTAGGAGTTATGGAATGGTAGAAAGAATAGACTCTCACACTTCATGGTTTTTGGTAAACCAATCTCCGATGAAGGTTTTTTCATAGGATACTCCACAACTTCTAAGGCTTACTGAGTTTTCAGTAAAAATACGTTTTCATTTGAAGAAACAGTACATATCAAATTTGATGAAACCAGTTCTTTTGTTTTTAAACAACCTCAACATACATCTTGATATGTGTTTTAAAAAACTGATTATTATCCCTTGATAGAAGATCCTTCTGATAAGGAAAATGTCCAAGAAAATGATTCTGATGCATTTAACCAAGAAGGATTCATACCCTATGTTGATGAATAAGATTTACAAAACCCAAATTGGTTGACTCTAAATAATCATCCCAGGTATAGTATCATTGGTGATGTAAGTCAACCTGTAATAACTATAAGTTCCTTAGAAAATGTAGTATAACATCTAGAATTCCATTCTCAATTAGAACCAAATATCAATGATGAAGCTTTTGGTGATGATTATTTGATAAATGATATTCAAGATGAGATAAATGAATTGGAAAGGAATAATGTCTAGATCTTGTTTGAAAGACAAAAGGAAACTAGTGTTATTCGAGTAAAATGGGTATTCAGAAATAAAAGTGATGAAAATAGAATCATTGTATGAAATAATGATATCATAGTTGCTAAAGGAAATAATTAACAAGATGGAATAGACTATGAAGAAACATATGCTCCTGTAGATAGACTAGAATCTATTCGTATTCTACATACCATTGCAGCATTCTTCAATTTCAACCTTTTTCAAATTTTTGTTAACTGTGAATTCCTTAATGGTTATGTTCAAGATGATGTTTTTTATAAAAAACCTCTTCGTTTTGAAGATTCAATATTTCCTGAACAAGTTTTCAAACATACAAATTCATTTTATGGACTCAAGACAGCCCCTAGAGTTGGGTTTGATACACATACATGGTTATTGATTAAAAACAATTATGTTGAGGGAAATGTTGATCCATCCCTTTTTATAAGTAATGATAAGAAAAATGTTTTTATTGTTCAAATTAAATTGGTGACATTATATATGGTTTAACTCAATAATCATTAACTGATTCCTTTACAGATAAATTGAAATCTGAGTTCCAAATGAGTGTAATGGGTGAGTAAACATTTTTCCTTTGTCTTTAAAATTATCAAAAACCAGAAAGAATCCATATATCCTATCATAAGTATATTAATGATCTTATTAAAAAAGTGTGTATATGACAACACTAAGAGTGTAAGTGCTCCCATTGGTACCTCAAATTCACTTGATCTTGATGAAGCTGTAAAACTAGTAGATCAAACAACTTTTAGAGGTATGATAAAAAGTCTACTTTACATGATAGCTAGTCATCCAGACTTTTTGTTTTCAGTATTCCTATCTGCAGGATATCAATCCAATCCTAAGGAATCTCATTTAAATTATGTGAAGAGAAATTTTCGCTACATAAATGGAACCATGGATATAGGACTCTTTTATACATCTGGAAATGATTTTTTTTTTAAAAAAAAAATCGGGTGCCGATTTTGGGGGATGTAGAATGGATAGGAAAATTACATTTGGAAATTTTCATTTCATAATAGATTCATTAGTTTATTGGTCGTTCAAAAAGAAACACTGAGTAGAACTTTCCACTACTGAAGCTGAATATGTAGCAGCCGGAATTTGTTTTGCTCAAGTGTTGTGGATTCAACACACACTCACATACTATGGTATGATTTTAAAAAAACGAAAATATTTTGTGATAACACTAGTTCCATTTAATTAATTAAAAACAATGCACATCACTCTCGTGAAAAACACATAGATATTAGGCATCACTTTCTTAGGGATAAAATACAAAAAGAAGATACCATTTTTCAATTTTTCAAAATGCAAGATCAGCCTGCTGATATTCTCACAAAATCATTACCATCTGATATATTTTAATTCATAAAATAGAATTTAAGAATGATAACTATAAGGTAATCTTCCTTATTAACTTCTTATGGAATCCAATCTCTTTATAGTAAGAAACTCCATTTCATAGGGGGAGTATATTTGCCTGTTATCTAAATTGTTTTCTCGTAGTTAGAATTGTTGCAGTAAAAAGTTTCATAGTTAAAATTATCTTGGTTAATTTTTTGTAGATAAATTTTTCGTATTCAAAATTTCCATACTCTAAATTTTCATATTTAAAATTTTTTAAGTTAAAATTTTCAATGTTAAATTTTTAAGGTTATAATTTCCATTGTTAATGTTTTTCCATACTCAAAATTTCAGAATCTAATGTTCTCCAAGAAATATTTGTTCTCATTAAGAATAATCATCCTAGTAATTTGAAAGGTGTGATTTTATTTCCCTATGTTTTCATAATCAACCTTTTCAGTTGTTGGTATTTCATTCTGTTTTAAGAAAAAACTTTCGTATTCATTTTAATTTTTCATAAATTTGATTGTTTTGACTAAAAACCTCAAAAGATCGGATTGGATCAAATATCCTTCTGCGGATATCTTTTCTACCATCATATCTGATAAGAATGTGTTCAACTATTGGATCAATCAAGGATGTCGAACCATCATCCAAATGACAATATAAAGGACCCCAGATATCTTGTCCCACATAGAACTCAAACCTTCATGTGATGATGCTCTACCCTTCCTGGTTAAGGCCATTCTAGATCTTCATGGTTTCCTTAGTTCTGAATGTTTTCTGAAACTTCATATAAGAAACAAATGTCTTCTATAAAGGAATTATCTAAATTTCATATTTATTGGGAATGGTTGGTTCATCTAAATTTCATTGCAAATTATGATTCCAATATCTCTAAGAATATCAAGCTGAATGGGTGGAATAGTGTTTTCATATTGAAAATGAAAGCACCAAATTTAGTGTATCCTTGGTTGCTGGTTGAATTCTATGTGAAAATATGCTTTTTCTCTGAAGGAGGAAGAGATAAATTTTCTTTCAAGAGTTATGGGAATAAATATTCTCTTTCTTATAGCAAGGAAGCTAGTCTGATTGGTATTATTTATGAAGGGGAAGATATTTTTTGTACTCACAAACTACCCGATGTATCATGTTCCTTTGATAAGGAAAAAATCTCTTTCTTGACTTAATCTTTTGGAGGTGAAGACTTCGAAGATATTACATCTATCTACAAACCTTCAGATTTGTGAATTTTGGGTTCAAGGGTCTGTCATACTGAGAAAAAGAGATAAGGATACTTTAAAAAAGATTGATTTGTGTATATTTTATTTCTTGGTGAACCTCAGAAATATTAACCAGGTCACATATATCATGGTTACGATTGAAAATATCAAGAATGAGAATTTGAAGTCTCAGATTATCATATATCCAGAAATTCATTCAAATATTATTTTTATTTTTTTTTATTCCATCATGATTGCATACAGTCTCAAGCTGATGAACTCTAAGGTGATGCTAATAAGGGATGATCCTATTATGATGATGTAGATTGGCACTAATAGCCAATTCGGATTATTTTATGATCTATCAGAAAAGGAATTTGAAGACTTATCAAAGAAATAGGAAGCGGCTGAGACATCTAAGAAGGGTGGAAGGAAGAGGAAAGACAAGGAGGCATAAGAGAAATCAAAAACCCTGGTAGCTAAGGAAAGTCAGTCTGCACCATAGAAGACTAAGAACAAAAATACGTATACAGATGAAGTGGCTGCAAAGTGGAGAGAAGATAAGAAGAACTAGAAAGCATGGGAGCCTAGTATTGGCTTGGATCGTTTTGATGAAAAGGCTTTGAAAGAAAAGGTTACAGAAGATCTTGAGATAAAATAGAAAGAGAAAACGTGGAAGATGAAGATGTCAGAAGGTGATATAGTCTAATCCCTTCTAAAGGAAACTGAAAACGCTTCTGAACATGTTAGGTACTTGAGTCATTTCATCAAGAATCACTTTGTGAGACTATGGTAAAGTAGTGTTATATTCTGAAAAAAAAACATCAAGAAGATGTTGTTGAGGAAGAATAATTAGACGAAGACGAAGAAGAATAAGGCAGTGGGGACACTGAAGATGTGTCAAAGCAGGTAGAGGAATATCATGGGAAGGAAATCCTTTCTGATAAATTATCATTATGAACCTCTCAAGATGAATCTTCAAAGCTTAATACTCAGGGGAAGGATGAAGAGATGGGTGGAGATGAGGTAAATAAACTATCTGGAGAAGAAAGAATCAACAAATATTTCATTCACCTAGAGGATGTTGATGCAGGAGCTGAGAAGGAAGAAGTTGATGAAGACAAAATTACTCAGCTATCAGATAGTGAACATGAATATCATGATCAAGAAGAAGTCATTATGAATGATGATAAGGTAAAACAGATGGTTGTGGATACACCTTGAAAAGTTGTGGTAAAGAAGAATGGTGTTGGTGGTTTATCATAGAGGGAGGTCATTGAATTAGAAAAGGAATCCTCACCAACCAAAGTCTCATATTCGGAATCATCCTCTATTGGACAAGGATTTGTAGTTTAGTCTTTGAAAAAGCTTGGTGGGATTATTCCAATTTTTCCCAGTGTAGAATCGAGATGCAAGATTCTTCTACATTCATTAATTCAAAAATTTTATTCAACATACATAGTAATGGATAAGTGTGTCACACTAAAGGAAGACTTGAGTACTTTTCTCATTAGCTATGAGTCTCATAAAAGATCATGCAAAAAGATGACAATCTGGTCAAGGAAGAAAATATTATAGATTAGAATATTTGATGAATTTCTAGATAGTGTCATGGATTCTTTTAAAACCAAAGATGTGAAGATCAAGGATCTCATTAATAGTTTTGAGGAAAATCTAAATCATGAATATACTTCTCGGATACAAGAAGTGAAAGATCTAAATGGGAAATTGAATTCAATTGCTCAGATTTGGAAGAGAGAAAGGGATCTTAGAATTTTGGTAGAAGAGAAGCCTGTTAATCATGATGATGTCCTGAAGGCGTAGGCAGAATCTCTTAAGGATCGGGAGGAGAAAATTAAATCCTTAGAGAAGAAAACAGACGATCATGATCAGATTCTCAAGCCAAAATTAGAGGATCATAAGGAGGTCAAGAAGGTGAATACTATTGTGAATAAGCTGATGCAATTGGAGAAGGAGGGATAATCATTTCCAAATCCTATCATTTGATGTATTTTCTAGTTGTACAAATTCTTTCAATCCTATTGAAATTCATATTTCTCTTCATATATTTTGGTTGTTTTGTACTAATCATTCAGGTACCAAATTTCCATTACATTCCTTGTATTTTGTTTTGAAAATCATGTAGGGGGGAAAGGAATGTCAAAAATCTGAATACATAGTAAAGAAAAATTTTCCTTAAGTAACATCTATGGGAAAGTTTTCATCATGAATATTTTTGTATGCAAGAAAATGTAAAATATCATTCAGGAAATTCAGAATTTGATCCTTAGTGTTTTCAAAGACTAAGGGGGCGTTTGTCATATTCACATTGATCCATAATTAAAGGGAGATATGTTTTCATTTACAATCCCATAAAATTTCTAAGTCCATATTTTATTTTTACTAAGATTTTTTGTGCTTTCCAAAAAATTGGGAGATTGTTGAGTTAGTAAGGTTTCATTATGACTATTCCATTTCTTCATGTTTTGAAAATAGAAAACACTCTATATTACGGAAATTTTTTATATCCATAAGTTTTATCTTGATAAGGAAAATTTTCCTTCCCCAATGATATTTATCCTTATCATGTTTTTAATTGTTCATATTTTTAGTATCCCTAAATATAACTCTTTCTATTCCTAAGTGAAAATTTTGGATTCACATCTAAAACCTCAAAATTCGAAAAGTACTAAGATATAGAGTATTTTATTATTAGGATCTGAATTCAGATTCTGAATTCTCTCAAATTCATACTCTGAATTCTCTAAAATTCAGACTCCAAATTTGCTGAAATTTAGACTCCAAATGAACTGAAATTCAAAATCCAAATTCTCTGACATTTAGAATCTAAATTCTATGAAATTATGGTTCATAATTCCTATGAATACACATTACGAATGTGATTGAATTCAGTCTCTAAATTCCTTATAATTCGCATTTTGAATTCCTTAGAATTTTAAATCTGAATTCCAAAAAATTCAGGAACTGAATTTCTTAGAATTATGACTCCAAATTACTGAGAATCTAGACGCTGAATTCCTTATAATTGAGACTCCGAATTCATCAGAATTGAGACTTCTAATTCCTCAATATTCAGACTCTAAATTATTCGGAATTCAAGATGTGATTTCTTCAGAACTCAGACTCGTAAATCTGTAGAATTCAGACTCGGAAATCTTTTGAATTATTATTCTAAATTCCATGAAAAACTGAATCTGTATATCTATGTATAAAAGTCTCCAATGTATTACATGCTTAGACACCGAATTATATTTTTCCTTAGACACTGAAAATTGAATTTGGTTGAGAAACCATATTTTACTCACTCTTGATTGAGTTATAAAACGATGTCTTGCATTCTGTTACTAACTAACCATTATTTGAGTGACACGTGTAAAGGTCCATGTAAAAATATGATATTATTAAAAAATAGTGCATTTCCCATTATTTATATCATATTTATGCATGTATTAAAATTATATTTATTCCTATTAGGTTTGGCTAATCATTCACATAATTTTTTTTGAATATACACCTTAAAAATGATCTATAATTAAATATTACATTTCCTCCATAAAAATCCATTTTAAACTTTAGCATCCCCAAAAATCACATTAAATCCTTCGTAAATTAATTTTAATACAAAAATACTTGAATGTTTTTTTTTAAAATAAATTAAATATGATTAAAATAATTATAATCTAAATATAAATTAAATTGAAATTAGTACGATTTATTTATTGAATACACTATAATAAGACTTATATAATCAAATTTTTAAATTTTTTGGGATTTTATATAATGAAATTCAAAAATAATTTTACGAAAATATTTCTTAAATGACATTTTATCAATGTTTTATATGAACAGATATTGTATATTTTATGTTCCTATCCTGTGGACCTACGTTGATCATTTTTATGATCGTGTAACCAAGACCTATATTATGCCTTTATAAATTCATAATATTGAGAACAATGTGTCTTTAAATTTTTTATTTTAATAATACTAGCGTTATGATATAAATTCCTAAAATTGATTTAGTGTGTTACTTTTTATCGATCCCCATTAGGGTTTTCACTCTAAAATGATCTAGGTGAAAGTTTTGGGATTATATTAGGTAAAAATCTCGAAGGATAAGAAATTAATGACAATAATGGTGGATAACAGTTGTTTAGTTTTTCTAATAATAATACCAAAACACCAAAAATAATTAAATATATATATATAATCTATGTAAAAATATCTGGTCTTACACCTGAGAGGAAGCATACAAATAAATGGTCTCCCACAACCATGTTGAAATATAGGGATGAGAAGTATTTCATGGGATCTCCATGATTAGGGAAATGAATTATCAATTGAATAACATATTTATATCCTTTCAAGGAATCATGGAAGGAAGAGAAATTACATTAGGTTAATATTTTTTCAAATATAGATAAATTCATTTATTAAAGGTGAAAAATATATTAAGGACCGCCTGATTATGAAAAATATCCATATCATGGATGTAGGGTTATAGAGTTACAAGGAAAAATAAATAAATATTTTTTGGTGATATACATGCATAAAATGATATCTTTAACATTGAAGAGTACACATTGGAAAATTATAGTTGATTCACTTAGGCAGGTGACTTGGGTGAATGTTGGGCCCATGGTTATTAAAATGGACTTATTGAAGCATCCCTATGCTGAATTAGAATATGAACCAATTTAATTCACCCTTTATTTATTAAAATAATATTCATCAAGTGTCATTATCCTTAATCAAGACATTACCCTAGGGATATGTTATTCTTTCATGAGGGTTATATGAGTAATACTCTTGGATGATTCAAATACCCCCATTTTACCTCCCATTCAGTCTCTTCTCATCTAGGAGTCAGTTATGGGAGTTAATAGGGTCTTATAAAGATATAATTGGTGTTCCTGTTCTCATTATAACTCCTCTCACTACCCATATCCCAATAATCTGGAATTAAATCTGTTTTTATCAACAAAACAGACTCAATCAGCTAGCATTTTTCATAAATTCTTCACACTACTTTGAGGTGGGAATGTGTGATTTGCTTGAGTCATGGCGCTCACTCAGTTTGGAGTAGGTAATATTATTATAATTTATAATTTCATATATTACCCAATACATGTTTTAATGATTTTATCCATGAATTATATATATATATATATATTACATCATTTATATGATTATTCCTTACATTTCATAATAAAGGACACCCAAGAACCTAAAATTGTAGTGTGTTTGGAGATTTGAAACATACACAACATATTTTATAATTTTTTCAACATCTCCCACAAATAATAATATCAAATTATACTATATTAAACACATCATATACAATACTATTCATTACAACCTGAGAAATAGAAACATTAGAATGGGTGAGATTGATTTCTCTATAAGGATAAACATTAGAGATATTAATCAATGCTCAAAATTGAGCATAATATGAGAATGTTGGTATGATAAAATAATAAATATGTTGGTTCAAGAAAAATAGTATATTTATATACAATAAAATAAATATCATAAATCAGAAAACATGTCATAATTTATCGTCATGACATAGTACATGAGTAACGATCTTCCGAAAATTGAGTAATAGTCAAGAGCTATAAGAAATGAATGTGATTAGAATATGGAATAAAAATAATAATAAGAATAATAACATATGTAATGTATAACCATTAAGATATTTGTATCATTAAATATTATGATAACCACCAACTAATAACAAAGTAGTTTGGGCTAACAACCCATGTCACAAAACCTTTTTGGGATTGGGATGACAATATGTGTCCCATACTGATTTCATGAGGCATAATACTATACCAAATGGATGGATTTATAAAATCCTCTAATAAAGTAATGAAAAACATAAATTTATATTCTATAAAAATATCAGAATGATCATAATTCCACAAAATCAAAATTAACCATTATGAATAAAATCGGTTCTATACTTATTTCGCTAAATCATAGTCATAATTCATCTATAATTGATAGTGGATGGTATGATTAAAAAAAATAAAAATGTTCTATAGTAAGTATTAATAAATATTCACATTTATAAACAACAAATTTTTAAGAGAACTATAAATTTTCTTTGAAATATAATATTATATATATTTACATTTTTATAATTTTTAAAAATAAATTATATTATAAACAAATAAGTATAATTATAATTTTTGGAACCCCTGAAATATTCAAAATAAATATTCATAAATAAAATTTCTTATAATTTTTAGAATACTTATTCTTGTGTAAATCATTAAAAAATATTATTCTTTTCAGATATTTTTAATGAATTTAAAATAAATAGAAAATTAATTTTGTGGGAAATATTAAATAAAGATTAAATTAATTATTTTCTTTTAATGTAATGGTAAATATAAAATTAAATTAATATATAATTAAATTATTCATAAGGATGTAAATTAAAATATATAAATAATATAGACATGGAGGAGAAATATTCCAATCCAAGAAAAAGAGATAAGTTTTGTCCCACATATAAGAAACCATTTAATTGAATTGTTAACCAAAGAAAAAAGGAAATGATAAAAATTTTAGGAAAAAAATTATTAGTTTTTAGAGATAAGGAGAATTAAAATTCCTCATATTGTAATTTACTGATAAGAAATCTTAATTTCAAGTGAGATTGGAAAAGAAACCCTTATTGCTTTTCAAATTTTTTTAATCAAAAACCATGGAAATATAAAACCTAATAAGTGTTTGTAAATAATTTATACTTAAATAAAACTTTGATGAAATAAATACATGGTGTAGTATACACACCACATAAAACTATTTAAGTGGTGGATTTGGAACAAATCTCAATGAAAGAGAAATTGATATGAGAAAAATTGACAAATACTCCCATGTACAATGAAATTGATTTCACCTCCCTTTAAAAAATCACAATACTAATAAATTATTTATAAACCATAATAATATCTATTAAAATTTAAATTAGTTAATTATAATAATTCATTACATATATATATATATGTTAGTTAATTATTGCGTTCATTATTGGATGCCATTAATTATCATTGTTTCGTAAAATATTCATAAATGAGATTTTGATCCTTTCCCTCTAGTGCCAATATCATAATACATATATTATTAATGTTAGGAAATTCTTTATGTTCTAATGATTTTTATGGTACAATATTCATTTGATGGAAATTATGGTTACAGTTTACTAGAATGAAATCCATGAGAAGTCGATTTCTAGAAATTTACCAATAATAAAAAGTTATATAAAAATAACCATTCATAATTTTTATCACACATATTAAACCATATTCATGACATAGATTACTCATTAATGTCATATATTTGTAGTATTATTTTATTTAAACTCACTCGTGATGAAAACTATGATTTTTATATAACATCATTCAGGTCAGTGGTAGAATCGACCAAAAAACATCTTGTAGTAGTGAATGAGTATGTTTATAATGTTAAATAATAGAAATATAATTTATAAAATTAAAAAATGAATTTCATATTATATAATTATTATAGATAATGATATTTTTAAGCACTGGATATGACAATATAATTGAAAATATGGCGAATAAATAATTTCTTACTATAAGATCCGATATTTTTTAGGTATGTCTATTTTTTAGTTTGTTATTAATGCTATTTAGTTTAGGGTTTTCCATATTCAATAACCCTTGGTGGTTGAGTCTCATTTGGATATGGAGACCCTCTATTGGATAAAATTACTGACTATTCAGGGATGTATGATTATCTGAATTAATGGAGTCCTGTTATAAACTTGTAAAATATGATTAAGTGGGTTTACCATTATCCTACATAGCTTTATAGTTTTTTTGGGTTCTTCTATGGATTGTGTGATTAAATATCTCTATGAGACAATTAAATCTTTCTTATATGTATCACATTACATGTAACATTATCCATGATGATGTCATAAAATCAGTACAGGTCATGAACCGGTTTATGATGTGAATGTGTTACACTCCGTGAATCTATATTGTGTGGTATGTAATGTTCAGGAAAGGTTAATTTTGTCCTAGGTGACACAAATTTTGGCATACTATTAAATCAGGAATTACACACCATGTAATGCATTTAAAAGTAATGTAATTAGTATTATAATTGAATAAAATTTGTTCCGAACAATTTTGTTTTAATTAAAAATTCATGTACCCGTCATTTCTCTACCCCTAGGGAGTTTCCATGCAATTATGGGGCACTTTTCTAAATTCATGACTTCCCATTCAAAAAATAGATCTCCAATGAGTTTTTTCAATGTTTTTAATTCTCTTCCATTGTTCTCTGGTTGTGGTGGAGGAATATCATGACCTATGTTGGTTTGGATATTGATATTGTCATTTTTTGATCTAGTATCTTTAATTTAATGTAATGCTCCTTCATTCTGGTTGGAGTTACCGATAGGGATTTTTTTCTCTTAAGATCTAGCATCCAGTTGGTGGTCTAAAACCTAACCCACTGATTTTTTTAAATATCATGTATATGAAATATTGTGAATTCCACTGACATAAAATTATAATTAATTAATTTAATGATTAATTATGATAAATCAGGGATTAGATTATACCATGGATACCTTTAGATTCAATGGGGTTTCAACCATTCATGTGGCTACGTGTTTAGTGCGAGAACCCTTGAGTAATAATTATGTATTGAATGGTTTATAGAGTGTTTATAATTTCATGGGACCTATGATGAATGAAAATAATAGATTCGCCTTATAAAATTTAAAAAAATATTATTGAAATTGCATTGTCTGATATGATATGATTGAGTCAAAACTATCATGTTATTGGTTTAAGACCGACTTAATAAATGAATATGTAATAAAATGACAAATGTTAATTTGAAGAACTATACATTGAGGATAAAGATGTGATATTTCCATACCTTGTTGTTTGAAATGTGTTGTGATTCGTGATATAAAGATTATATAGAGATATTGGCCTTGTTTCATGTTGTGGTGCTTATATAAAAGTCTGGGCCTTGTCTCATGTGGAAATTATTATATAAAGGCTTGGATGATGATGTAGAAATGATTATGTAGTGGGATATTCCCAGGATACATAAATTCTTATAGAGAGGGTCTTCCCTATATGGTGAAAACATTATAAACAGTCATTTTATTGTTTATTTTATTATTCAATGTATATGTGGATATCATGAGCGTTGTTTGGAAATATGCTCGGAGATAATATGACAGTGTTCCACTAAAGGTTGATTATTTTTTTATATAAAGTTGATTAATTAGTAAACTTTTTATCCAATTTTCATAAGAAATTATTATTAAAATGTTTTTTTAGATGTGATGGTGTTGAACTAATGAATTTTACTCACACCCTACAAGGAAATATTTTTTATACCAAATCAGATTACATGGATGCAAGTTGGTATAAGGTAAAGGGAACTCATTGCAGATTATTTCATACTGGATGGAATATATTTTTGATATAGAAACATCATGGGGTTTGAGAATGGGTAATTTTGAGTTTTTTGTGTCAGTTGTATAAATTATGTTTAAATCTCATAGAATGAATCTTTGATACCATGGATCCTATCATTACATGGTTCACTATTTATTTAGTTATTGGTTTTCCCTTTTAACTTCCAAATTGTTTGAAATACTATTACCTCTATTTTATTTTACTCTGATATTTATTAATATTTTTTATTTACACCATATTATAACTCAGTATTAGTGGTTATTGTCTCCCAACTATACTCATGGTATCCTTAATTATAGTCGGTTGCCTCTACTATATGGGGAGGTGTGCTTGAGGTCTAGTAACCAACGTGGTTTGGCTACATGAGGGAGTACCAAGTCAAGTGTTGTTACAAAGTGGTATTATAGGGGAATGTAATTTTATAAAACTAGTTTACTAATTGATAATAGTTGAAAACAATATTGGATTATTGGGGGAATGGTAATGAGTTTATCCATCGAAGTAGTTAAGCCATGTATGGGTGAAATCTAAGTGCCTAGGGATTGGATTATTGTTCATGGTTTTCACATGTTACAGTTGATTTTATTTCTTCTAGGTTGATTCATGTGTTGTGTGATGTTATTATATCAATATATTAATACTCATGGACTAGTATGGAATAAGATTATTATGCGTGCTTCATGATATTCACATAGGGATATATCATTACATGTATTGTTCCTGATAGATACATATTCATTACATGTTATAAATACTTAACTATATGAACTGTGGAATGAGATACCTATTATATCTGATAAATGAAATGAAATAATTTATTTGTCATACTAAAACACTTCTAAACCATTTTTATAGAGACCATGATCCAGAGGTTCTCTTTAGTTTTTACCTTTTAAGGTAGACATTGTTTTTAGCTAGTTCTCCAAGGAGTGTGTCTTTATTATAGATAAATTACATCATCACATACGATTTGATATTCACGGGATTAAAAATCATCATGCTATTAATGAAGCTGATTTTGATCTTCTTATTGATCATGAGGATCAGATGGATGTTTAGCTTCATGACAACATGTTGAGGTTCATGTGATCTATGGAAATGGATATTGTTCATACCATACCTTTTATGGATGATATAACAAGTGAGTTTCAATTATATCATCCACCTATGTTCACTTGGGGAGTCCCCTTGGAATATGATTTCATGATCAATTTTGTACGGATTAAATTTTAGATCATTAAGACACTGATAGATAGGATGCTTAATCCTAGTGCATATATGCTTCCTAGACCAACCAAACCATAAAGAGACATTCTAGAGAAATATGTGATGATAGAGGAGTTATCCATAAAGTATTTGAAGGATAATTATATGATACAATTATATCTAGATATGTTGAGGGATGAAAATTAACATTAATTCAAACACATAACACCAGAGATCATGTTAGTGATGGGCTATGTTGTATGTTTCATCGACATGTCATGAATTAAGATATCTTTAGAAGACAAAGTGATCTCTATAGTGATAAATTTTATATTTGAGATTCAATATGAGAACTATTAATGGGTGAATTTATTTCACTTGATTTGGATGTCATATGTTATAAATCTGGAACTCATAATGAAAGGAAAACTGAGAAAGGCTCAAAGTAGTGGTCATGTTGAGAAAATAAGATGAACTGGAAGCTCTTCTTCTCACAGAATTATGTGTCACAATGAAATTTTTTCCAAGGAAATAGCATTCAAAATAATCAGGGAAGTGATAATCCATCCTAGGATCATGTTCCATTCCATTTCTATCTGTGTGCGATATTGGATACTAGTATCCTCAGTGTCTATACCCTACATTGGAGTGCCATTATTGTGGTATATTTAGTCACATATAGAGGACAGGTAGGGGATTACTGTAGAATACTAGTTTAATCGGAGAAATATATATACTAGAATCCTGGAAGGACCCAATTACTACTCAATAGACTTATAGTTGGAGTTTCACAAAATGTTCAGGTCAAGGCAGGGAATGTGGTTCCCTGGTGCTAGGGAATATATACCAGGAAGAAGGTCTATCCCCAAGTATTTATACTGTATGCTGGCCCCGACCTTAAACCTTTCTTAAAATTGAATTAAATGAATAATTCACATTTAAGATCTTTTCACGGTTTAGAGTTTTAGAGAATTAGGACATAACTATTACATCTGAAAAGATTACAAAGTATAAACTTCTACTAAGTTTCCATAAAATAAAAACTCTTAAAAAGAAACATGTCAAGTTCCATGTTTTATATAGCATGACTTTCCCTTGATCCCATCCTTGACCCTATTCAACATTAAGTCATGTGAAAAACATTTAAAAAAACTTAGGGTGAGCATAAAAAGCTCAGTAAGGGATACACAAAGAATGAAAACTGTTAGTTTATCAAAACAAAAAGTAAACCATGTATACTTTATCAAAGTAAGAATTTTCAACTTTATGAAAAAGTATAAACTCTTCACTGAATAAAATATCATTAAATACCCTTTTGTAACCAAAATATTACCATAAAACCCATATAATGATCACATAACATATAAATGTAACTTGGGACACAGACAGACTTAAGTGGAATAACCATACGGTCGACTTCCACACATATCACTTAATGGAATATCCATACGGCCGACTTCCATACTCAATGCATTAGAGGTTATAACGTAACCACCTGTCCTGGTATTCACGGAACCACCCGTCATATGGTTTATCACGTAACCACCTATCAAATGTCCATGTACCATTATAAAATCATAAGACACAAAACAAATATAATGGAAAGAAAACATTTCCATACTTTAATCACAATATATCACTTAAATATACTGACATAAAAAATCCATTAAAAACCCATTTTCAATACCAAAGTACATAAAAGAGTATATTTTATTTATTTCATTTTAAAAACATTACGGCTTGTTGAGGAATCCAAAGACCAAATAATACTCACGGCGGCGGAAAAGGTCATTGTCACCGCGTACGTTAAAAGAAACATTCCTTTTTGTCATTTAGTAAAACACTTCGTAGAAAAATATTCCTTTTGTATAAAAGTAAATTTCAAAGGGGTTTATACTCTGTATAAAAGAAAGTTGTGTATAAAATGAAATATTCCTCAATGAAAGGAGATTTAGACGACGTCCCTTACCTCGGGTCCGACTTGACTCGATCGTTCATTAACGTCCTGAATAATAAACTTGAGTTAATTTATACTTTATTAAGAACCTTTTTCAAGTTCATTATTCATTTTATATCACTTATTTCCATGTTATAATCATTATTTAATCATTTAAGTTAATAATGTTTTTTTTGTCGATATTTGGTTCTTAAGTTGAAAGAGGACTTCTTAAAATTACATGTTGTTCGTGTGGTGAAAGGTTCATTATATCTAGAATGATATTAATGATTTGGATATCATATATATCATATATATCCAGTATATATATTTAATTATAATATTACATAATCATTTATAGGTAAGAAATGAAATGTACCATTCATGGAGACAGTAAGCTGTACGTACGCATGAACGCTACTTTCATTTCTATGTCATATTAATGGAATTAAAACCAAATGAGAGGTTTTTATATTTTAATTCCAGAATTATATTCATCATTTAGATGTAACATACATCATATATAATAACTTTAAATCCATCCTTTATACTTCCCACATATGGAATTATCAAATCAAATCACTTTGAGGGGGCGGTAGTCCGCACTTCCTAAAATGAAGATATCGCGTATACCCATAATGGAAGACATAAAGGCATGCCATAAATGAGAAATACAGAAGATTAAGGAAAACATAAACATATTATATATCATATATAAATATAGTGACATCTTAATGGACACTTTTTTAGGTGTTATAAGAATATTGATCAATCATCGGTTCGTGAGGTAGAAATTCACCATCCACAGAAACAGTATGTTCTTTAAACAATAGATGTAGGTGTGTGTAAGTGTAGCTCGAATGATTCTTATAAAAACATCCTAGTATATGGAAGATACTGGTTTTGTTACAAAATAAATGAATAAAAAGAGTTTAGGGGGTTGGAGAAGCAAAATAAAATAAAAGAACACAAGAGAAAACACTATCTTTAAATCGGGCAACTCTTTTTGATTTGAGCTCAAAGGCTTCCTTGGGAAGACATCTGCCAAAAGTTAGGCTTCTAGGAGTAAGAGAGGGATGTGTAGAGACAAAATGGGAAGGGGTTGGCTGAGCCAAAGGCTTTGGAATTGTGGGTATGGTGGTAGAGGTGGGGGCTTTTATAAGAGGAGAGGAGGGGCACTTTGGAAAGTAAAGAAATGTTACTTTATTTTAAAATGATTTTCGGATTTAAAAGGTCCCACATTGATATAATTCGAGGATAATGTGATAAGGGATTGAACTATACTCATCCAATAGGTCTTTGACAAGTTTAGGTCTTAGATTTTACATTATCTTTCCATTTTATTTAAATAGTTAAATAATGAGGTAATCGCTGCATCATCATGGTGTCATAAATAATTTATTTTATTTAATGTCTAAAAATTATAAAAAAGCTATCATGATGTTGGAATTATTTTTAAATTTATAATTAATAATTATAGTAAAAAATATGACTTGTATAACCCCATTTAAAAATTATTTTAGTAAAACAACTCATGTTTGTGACATTTTTACTTTATCATTAAATAAAAAGATATTAATGTCATTTTCCTTCCAAAGTGGCTCCAAGGGGTCGCCAAGTTGACCATGGATTGTCTTGGTCGTCCATGACACATCCAATAAGGTTATGACATGTGTCAAGTTCATTTAATATTATTAAAACATTATTCTTACCTTAAATTACACTAATTACCTCTAATCGCGATTAAAAACTTAAAAGTTACTATTCCCCAAAAAAATTATTTTAATCCCATTGAACCACATTTTACTTCTTAATGACAACCATGTATGTCGGATTTTTGAAATTCAAAACACATAAGTGGTAAAGATTCATTTAAACGAAAAAATCAGTTTTTATAAGTACCACTTAGTGGTTTCACTATTCATCAAAAATTGAAGTTTTTCAGAAAAATACCAAAAATTCACCTTAAGCTATATTTGATATTCCGAATTCAAAAATGATGTCTATTTTACAAAATTCAAAACATATAAGTTTCATTAATAAATTAAATAATTAATTCCTGTTGTCAAAACAAATAGCGTGTTTTTATGAAACAATAAGTATCAAAAGATTGACACTAGTGTAAGTCAAATTTGAAATTGAAATTAATCACAACCACCACTATTGGATTAAATGGTAAAAATATATTCTAATTTAACATTAAAACCAATGCAAAAATTAATCTAATCATATAAATAAATTATATTAAAAAGTGGTTTTGAATTAAAATACAACATTTTTTGCTATTCATTAAAAAAATTAACTTTATCGGAAAAATACCAAAAATTTACAAAAAGTAAATTTTGATGTCCCGATTCTAAAGGAGAGTTTTATTTGGTCCAATAGAAAGTATAAGAGTGGAGAAAATGATATTTAAAGAAGGTTCTCCATGACAACGCCATAAGTCGACCTTTAGTGGAAATTAGAGTATATATGCCTAAAATTGAATTCTTTTCATATTTTAAGCCTTTATCCTTTATTGGATAAATGTAAAAACATTTCACATATATAATCATATTTTAGTTATTTCTATTCATTCCCGCCAATACAACGACTACGTGTTAACTACTATTTAAAATAATATTATTTTATTACTGGTGTGCAACGTAAGATTTCAAAGAAACTCTTTGTCGCGTATCGGGTACGCTATCGAACATATCAATCCCTTTAAAGTAAAATTAATATTATATTATGAAATATTAATAAATATGAAAATGTATTATTCTATATTTACCTGGGATGTTACAAGAATAATGAAAAGGTGAAAGTTATCTTCACGCAATGTATTCTACTTCAGATAGTGTGAATGTCGGACCTTCTATCGTCATAAGTATGATTCATGGATCATCTACCCCTTTCTATGTTTTGTTTGATAGAGAAGCATCTCATTCATTTTTTTCAAATTATTTTTTCTAAAGAAAATTCCATGGTTGTGGAAATATTGGATGCATCATTGACCATATAGACACTATTGGTAGTTCGGGGAATGAATATCAGATGTTACATTACGATTTCTATTGAAATTGGAGGTTTCCATTTCAGGTGGGAAGTGTTTGTGTTTATAAATGAATGGTTTTTATATGATCCTTGGTATGGATTGGGAATTTATATACCAAGATCATATAAACTATTATTAGGGTAGATTTACCATTATCTCCCCAGAAAGAGGTATCTATTATCACTAGGGTGAGATGGAACATTAGGTTGTTCATATAGGGCCAATTTTATGCATATTAGACTGTCTAATGGATTAAATAGAAGGCATATCTATAAACAATTGTATAATTATGTAAAATAAATTTTCATTGGTGAACAATTTTTAGGATTCCTATCGTAATGAGATCTATGGATTACCACATGAGTGTGATATTGAGTTCATGACCAAGTTGGTTATGGGAGAAAAACCAATTTCTATCCCACATTATAGATGAAACAAATAGTGATTTGGTTTTTTAGAGTTTTTATGTAATATTTGGAATAGAAAATATTCATATGGACTAGTATGTATCCATGGGGTTCTAGGGTAGTTTTCTCAATGAAGGGTAATGGGACTTTGTTCTTATGTGTGGATTATTAGAGGTTGATCCAAATAATGGCCAGTAATCAGTATCCCCTTACATGTATTGATTATATCATGTACTAGTTGAGTGGTTCTAAGATCCCCCCCCCCCCTTAATTTATTTGAGATTAGGATACCACTAGATGAGGGTGAGACTGTCAGGCGTACCTAAGACATGTAACATCCTGAAATTTTAAATAATAATTAAAATCCACTACTGTTAACAAAATAAATCAATTTTGGTGTAAATTTTTTCATTTTCAACACTTTTGTTTATTATCTATTTATGAATGTATAAAAAATCTATATAACACCTTTTACTATTCTATATAATATTTTCATAGTTATGAATTGATTCAGCATAGGATTTCAAGGCCCATTGACCCTAGATTTGGAATGAATAAAAATATTAAATATATTTTTTTCATACGTGTGATCAATTTTACACAAAAAATTAAATAAAAATAAAATATTTCATCCTAAGATGAATATGATACCACTATTATCTCCATAACATGTTCTTTACCCTAGGTGTAGTACAACTTTTGTGTGTGATGGGTGTTTGTATACATTTCAAGTGATAATACCCTATTTATGTTTAATTATTATATAATTCCATCTTTTAAATAATAAATAATTGTTATCACTCAAATGGTATGTTGTATAAAATAATATTAGACCACCATTAGGTTCATGATGAGGGGATTATCGTACGAATGACATAAGATTTTTATGTGTCGAATGTTTGGAATCATTGCACGTGGGGAGAATTTTAGATAATTTTAATTATATTTTATTTGGAAAATATTTGAATATCTCTCTAATTTTGTATTTGATAGAAAATATGAGTCATCCATTAGGTCTAGAATGGGTGGTTTACAATTGGCATGACATAGGTTTTGTGCATGTTTTTTGTTTAGTTACATCACAAGTAAGGTTTAAAATAATAATTTTTAGGTCAATATTTATTGGGAAGCTATATATTAATATAATAATAATAACAATAATTTAATTATTATTATTTATGTCCTGTTAAAAAATGAAAATATACATCCATGATTTATAATGGTGTGACAATGGAATTATGAATGGGAAAAGAATTAAAAAGATAATATTAGTTGTACCAATTAAATGAAATTGTTTGTTAATACTAATTTGTAAAATATTGACTTGTTTTTGTTTTTAAAATGTTATTCGCATAATTAATGTGAAATAATTAAAAATAATAATAAGAGAAATAAATAATTTTTTTGTTGTTATTATTATTATTATTGTAAAATAATATATGTATTAAATATATAATGTGTATATATATACACATATGTGTGTGTGTGTCTAAATGTTTTTATATATAGTTTATGTATATAAGAGTAGATATATGAGGGTGTATATATGTATGTGTTCTTATATATATATATTTTTTTATATTTATTTGTGTGTGTATTTATATATATCATTTTTAATTTATACTAATATTGAAAACGGAAAAAAAACATTTGATGTATTTAAACATATATTTATTAGATGGTGAAATATGTTTAAAATTTTATTTGAAGGAAAAACATATAAGAATAAATTTGGGTAACACATGGAAAGGTAATTAATAAAAAAAATTAAATGTAATTGGAAAATATAATGGTGGATACATTAGTGGAAACCACCAGTCACACCTTTCCCATCCCATTCAGGTCACTTCTATTTTATTTCATTCCCTCTCACTCCCTTTTATCCTCCATTATTCATTTTTTATTTTAGTATTTCCTAAAAAAAATTAATCCGAAATAAATTCTTCGATATTGATCAGATTAACGCCTCGTCGGTGTCATTGGGTTTGTCTTAATGAGCGTCTTTTAAACATATTTTTTACGAAACTAGTGAGTTATTGTTTGTTTAGTTAAAATATATCATCAACCCTAGCCATTAGTCATTGTTGCACCTAATAATGGATGATCTATACATTAGCGTATGATTTATATGGGTCATTTCTATGTTTTTTGGTGTGTGTCTGCATAGATATATGAATTTTTTGACATTAACTCATGTGTTATATAGGTTATTATCATGATTTTTTCTATCATTATGTATCCCATGAGACCTATGATTGATTCTTGATCACATGATGAGTGTGTCTCTGTGTGTGTGTGTGTTTCTAACCCTTGACATGTTCTTGTGTTTTTTGCAAATAGACTATGATGATTATGATTATGATACTATTTGAATTCATTTTATTTTTGGTTTGTCATTTTCATTATGTATTATATGTATTTTATTTCTTCATTCAGTAGTTGAGCATGAAGGTTTGGCATGTTTGCCTCCTTGTAAGATATAATAGATATTTGGTCGGTATGGACCACATGTGAGACATATCACAAACAGGACACTATCAGCCTTGTGGATGATGGTAGACATTTGTTCAACATGTTCATTTGGGTAACTTCATCTAGTGGTACCTGCCACATACTTCTGGGCTATCCTCATATTGGGATGTGTTTAGCATTGGTTGAAATGTTTGATTTGATGCATTCTTATGTATTATCCATTGAGAGGGATATTCATAACATTGGTCAACATGTTCTTTGAATATCCTTACAAATAGAAATGTGTTGTACATTATTTTGAGCTATTCCACAGAGAGGATATGTCAGGCAGGTTATCGATATTCCATCTGACATTATGTCATAGCATGTATTTTTCACCTAGAATGGTGAAAAAATAGGTAGATCTAGCCCCCAAGGACCCATCATTAATGTGTTGGGTGGTTGATATATTTTTGTTACATATTTACTTTTTTTATATTCAAAATATACACATTTACATTTTATGCCATATTATTAAGGTTTCTTAGTTGTGCCTACTGAGTCTTTTACACACACCCTACTCAGGCATTCAGTTCCCTTTTAAACTAAATGACTCCAGACCCATCGAAGGGAGAAACCACTATGCCAGATAGTTGAGTAGGTCGAGTTTGAGGATGTGGAAATTTTTGGATGAGGTTCGGGTGGGTCATCAAATTCTCTTTGGATCCATATTTATTCTTGTTTTGGAATCATGTATCTCATCATTCCATCTATACATGTATTACTCTGATCATTCATTTTATTTATATAAATTGAAATTTTTATTTATCATTCTAAGGATGTGATACATAGGTAATGGTCTCCTAATGGTTCATCTTGAGGCCCTCGCTGCTATTTGGCATCCACTTAAGTATAGGTAGGGGATCATGAGGTCATGTGTCACTCGAGGTAAGAACCGGTGACAATGGTCAGGATGTTACAAAATAGTTTTAGAGGATTAAGATTGATTAATTGTTTTTCCATGTTCCGAGATTTTGGATAGGACAGTCAATAATTATTATTGTTAGGTATCAGGTATAAGAACTAAGTCAGTATCTGATCTATATTGTATTGCGTACCTTCGATATTCCATAAAATGATAAAATTATGTTTTTTTATTGATTAAATTCACCTTGGGTGAACAATATAATGATGATATGCTAATTTATGGGTTTTGGGGTGCATCCATGCAACGTGATTAGGCATTTTTGTTCACATTCCATGTATATAGCTATTGTTATTCTAAATAAGAGTTCTTTTATTAAATTTCTCATCATATATTGTCTATTCATGATAGTTTCATTGTGTGTTATATCTTTGGACATACTATGTTATATGACATTAAAAAATTTAATTAGTTTAGCTGAGAATGATGTGGTGTCAATATATATACAATGACTATGACTAATGTACAAGGATAGGAACCGTGGTTAGTGCAAGGAGGATTATACAATAGGTTAATGGTAGACTCATAAGAGAGACATTTTTTATCCCTTAGACTAGATATGTTGTTTTTGTTCTATATTTCATTTTACTACAGATATTCCACTAGAGATGTGTTTAATAAGACCACCATTCATGAAAGACTAGGAATCCCATATACCACCATCCGTAGTATTTAAAGGTGTTCCTCAACAACATCCTTTCAATCATAGGTTATTCAGGCTAATAAACCCATTCAGTCGAGGAATTTTTAGATTGTGTCTTTTAATGGTTGAGTAGCTTCTATGTTTATGGTGTACTATACTTGGGACATATAAAAATATTCCTACCACATTTTTGGGAGCCTAATTCCTATAGGATGAGGGGGACTAGATTTGTTTCATTGATAAGAACATTGACCTAGTCTTGACCTAAAAGGATATATATGTTAAGATTGTGATAATTATTCTTTAGGTTGTAGCAGGTCGGAGGATGGACATCATGATATAGGTTGGTAGATAAGAAAGTTTAACTTATGTAACCTTTATAGTATCATTTTGATGGAGTTATTTCTTGACATCCTAAAAATAGATAGTTCTTAGGATTTTATGGAGCTACACCAATTGATGATGATTGTGATTTCTAATTCAACACACTTCACTGAGATGGTTCATATTGCAACAATTTTTTGTAGAAATTATGCTTAGAAGGATTGGAATATAGTGATTGGCCAACGCTCAGAGCTGAGGTGGTAAGTAAGGACTTTTGATCTGGTAAACTGTGTTATAGTTCTATGTAATGAACTTATAATAAAGAAGATAATAAAGGAAGAAATAGATTTTGGACTTCTCCTAGTAATTATTGAAACAATTGGTTCCTTCTCTAGTGTTTCCCCAAAACCATTTCATAAAGAAGAGGATATTAGAGGAGGAAAATCGAGGAGATGATCTTGAGTTGAAGCAAGGACGAGGTTTTTTTAATCATTCTAGGAGAGGTTACATTTATAAGTGTTATAACTACAGTAAGAGTGACCAATTATCTAAGGATTGTACGAATTGTAACATCCCAGGTAAATAAAGAATAATACATTTTCATATTTATTAATATTTTATAACTAAATATTAATTTTACATTAAATTGGATTCTATGATCGATAGAGTACCTGATAGGCAACAACGAGTTTCTTTGAAATCTTACGTTGCACACTAGCAATATAATAATATTATTTTAAAAGGTAGTTAACACATAGCCATTGTATTGGCGGGAATGAATATAAATAACCAAAATATGATTATATATTTTTGTTAAATATTTTTACATTTATCCAATAAAATATAAAGGATTAAAAGAAGAAATAATTCAATTTTAGGCATAAATACTCTAATATTCACTAAAAGGTTGATTTATCACCTTTTGATGGCAAAACATTCTTAAAAATAGTTTTGGTCACTTTTATACATTATATTGGAAAAAATAAAATCCTTCTATAGAATCGGGACATCAAAATTTACATTGTGTAAATTTTTGGTATTTTTCTGTTAGAGTTCATTTTTAATGAATAGTGAAAAATGTTGTATTTTAATTCAAACCTCGTTTTAATCTAATTTATATATATGATTATATTATATTTTGAATTGGTTTTAAAGTTCTATTAGAATACATTTTTTCCATTTAATCTAATGGTGGTCATTGGAGTTAACTTCACTCTGAAATTGGACTTAACCTAGTGTCAATCTTTTGATATATATTGTTTCATAAAAACACGCTATTTGTTTTAACAATGGGAATTAATAATTTAATTGATTAATGCAACGTATATTTTTTGAATTTTGTAAAAATGACATAATTTTTGAATTCAGAATATCAAATATAGATTAGGGTGAATTTTTGGTATTTTTCTGAAAAACATCAATTTTTGATGAATAGTGAAACCACTAAGTGGTAGTTAAAAAACTGATTTTTCTTTTAAATGAAACATTAGCTCTTTTGTGAATTGAATTTAAAAAATCCGACATACATGGTTGTCATTATGATGTAAAATGTGGTTCAATTGGATTAAAATAATTTTTTTGAATAGTAACTTTTATGTTTTATTAATCGCGATTAGAGGTAATTAGTGTAATTTAAGGTAAAAAATGGTTTAATAATATGAAATGACCTTGAAAAATGTCCAAACCTTATTGGATGTGTCATGGACGACCATGAAAATCTATGGGTGAACTTGGTGACCCCATGGAGCCACTTGGGTGAGAAGATGACATTAATAACTTTTTATTTAAAGTTAAAATAAAAAGGTCACAAACAAGTGTTGTTTTATTAAAACAATTTTTTCATGGGGTTATACAAGTAATATTTTTACTATAATTATTCATTAGAAAGATAAAAATATTTCATACATCATGATATTTGTTTTTGTAATTTTTATAAATTAAATAAATTAAATTATTTATGACACCATGATGATGCATCGATTACCTCATTATTTAATGTTTTAAATAAAATGAAATGATAATGTAAAATCTAAGACCTAAACCTGTCGAAAACCTATTGTATGGTTGTATTTAGAACTCTTATCACCATATCCTCGAAATATATAATTTTGGGACATTTAAAATATGAAACTCATTTTATAATAAAGTAAAATTTTAAAACTTTCCAAGAGTGCCCCTCCTCTCCTCTTATAAAATTCCCCCACCTCTACCACCTCACCCACACCTCTCAAGCCATTAGCTCTGCCAATATCTGCTCATTTTATCTCTACAAATCCCTATCCTCATCCTATAGGCCTTAACTTAGGCATAAATCTCTTTAAAAACCCTTTTTGTTCAAACCAAATGGAGTTACCTGATTTAAAGGTAATGTCTTCACTTGTGTTCTTTTGTTTTATTTTGCTTCTCCAACCCCATAAACTCTTTTTATTCCTTTATTCTGTAACAAAACCAGTATCTTAAATATACTATTATGTTTTTACGAGAATTATTTTAATTACACTTACACACACCTCCGTCTAATGGTTAAAGAACATATTGTTTCTGTGGTTGGCGAATTTCTACCTCACGAAATGATGATTGTTCAATATTCTTTTAACACATTTCATGGTGGCCATTAAGATGTCACACAATTTATATATGATATAAATTATGTTTATGTTTTCCTTATGCTTATGTATTTTTAATTTATGGCATACATTTATGGTTTCCATTATGGGTAAACGTGATATCTTCATTTTTGGAAGTGTGGACTACTGCCCCTCAAAGTGATTTGATTCTTTAATTACATATGTGGGACATATAAAGGAAGGAGTTAATGATATTATATATGATATTATAATTGAATTATAATATACCTTCATATCATTATGATTTCACTCCATTAAATATGAAATATAAATGAAAGTAGCGTTCATACGTACGTACGGCTTACCGTCTCTATGAACGGTGCATTTCATTTCTTACCTATAAATGTTATATATTATTATAAATACATGTATATGATTGATATATATGATATATATGATATCCAAATCATGTATATCATTCTGTATATAATGAACCTTTGACCACATGAACAACATGTAATTGTAAGAAGTCCATTTTTGACTTAAGTACCAAATATCGACAAAACAAACATTATTAACTCAAATTATTACATAATGTTTATAACATAGAAATAAGTTATATGAAAGGAATAATAAACTTGAAAAAGGTTATTAAGAATTTAGAAATTAACACGAGTTTATTATTCCTGATATTAAAGAGTGATCGAGCCAAGTCGGACATGAGGTAAGGGACTTCGTCTCAATCTCCTTTCATTGAGGCATATTTTGTTCTAATACAAGACTTTATTTTATATGCAGTATAAAATACCTTTGAATTTTCATTTCATTCAAAGGGAATCTTTTTCTTCGAAGCATTTTACTAAACAACAAAAAGGAATATTTATTTTAAGGTATACGGTGACAACGACCTTTTCCGCCGCCACGAGTATTATTTGATCCTTGGCTTACTCAACAAGCCTTAAAGTTTTTTAAATGAAATAAATAACATATAGTATTTTATGTTTATTGTTATTGAAAATGGTTTTTATAATGGATTTTTTTGTGTCAATATATTTAAGTGATATAATTTGATCGAAATGTGGAAATTATTTCTTTATATTATATTTTTTTATGTCTTCTGATTTTATAGTGGTACTTGGACATTTGATGGGTGGTTAAGTGATAAACCATATGACGGGTGGTGACGTGAATACCAGGATGGGTGGTCACATTATAAACTCCAATGCATTGGGTATGGATGTCGGTCGTATGGCTATTCCATTTAGTGAAATGTGTGGAAGTTGACCGAATGGTTATTCCATTTAAGTATGTTTATGTCCCAAGTTACCTTATTATGTTATGTGTTCTTTATATAAGATTTATGGTAATCTTTTGGTTACAAAAGGGTAAGTAATGATATTTTATTCAGTTAATAGTATTTACGACTTCATAAAGGTGAAAAGTGTTACTTTGATAATGTATTCATGGTTTACATGATTTTTTGAAAAACTAACTGTTTTCTTTATTTGTGTATCCCTTACTGAGCTTTTTATGCTCACCCCTTGTTTTTTTGAAAATTTTTTCACATGACATAATGTGGAATAGGGTCCTGGATGGGATCAAGGAAATGTCATGCTATCTTAAACATGGAACTAGACATGACTCTTTTTTTTAAGAGTTCATGTTTTGTAAATAAGGGAACTTTGTAGAAGTGTCTAATGTGTAATTTTTTTGAGATGTAATAGTTATGATCTAATTCTCTAAAACTCTAAACCTAAAAATATCCTCAATGTTAATTATTCATTTAATTCAATATTAAGTAATTTTCATGGGTGGGGCCTTATAATTGGTATCAAAGGTCGGTTTAGATAACATTAGGAGTTAGAATTATGTTAAATGATCAACCAAAAATATTCATTATTGTCAAATATAAATGATATAGGATATGAATATTACCATGTTGCTTCATCTAAGACATATTTGTTCAGAATGGTTTTCTGTAGAGGAAAGAAGGCAGCTATGTTGGGACGACATCAGGAGGAAGACAAGCTTCCAAATTAGCAACCTGAGATGGTCGGAATTAGAACTGAACAGTTTGTTATAGTGATGGCACAGTTGAGTTAGGATATAAATGGTGGTGGTATCCATGCATGAGATCAGGTAGATCAACTGTAGAAGAACATTTCAGTGGTGGAACATTTCATGATTCAACATGCCCCATCATTTAGAGGATCATCTAACCATGTGCTAGTAGAAGGGTGGATTAAAGAACTTGAGAAGATTTTTGATGTCATGGGGTGTTGAGAACATCAAAAGGTTAGTCTTGTTGTTTACCGTTTTGAAGGTGAAGTAGATCAGTGGTGTTCAATGATGAAAAATATCAGGGATAGTGATGAGATTGATGATCTTAACTAGGATTAATTCAAAGGTATGTTTCTTGAGAAATATTTTCCTAAGGTGGTTCGTATTTGGATGGAAAGAAAATTCCTAGAGTTGAGGAAGGAGGATGACTCAGTAGCTTCTTTTGATGAAATTTTCACTCAACTGGAAAGGTATTCTCCAAATTTCATTCAAGATCTTGATAGTTAAATCAACCATTTTTACTCAGGGTTAAAGCCAAATCATCAAAGGTATTTAGCTTCTCTTGGGGTCAACAGTTATGAAAAACTTGTTCGATGTATGGATAAGGTGGAAATGGAGTTTGCTGATGATCAGGTGTTCTTTGACAAACAACAGAATAAGAGGTCCAGTTGGCAGAAAAAGGGGAAGAATTCATCGAAGAAGCAAGGAGGTAAGAAAACCAAATATCTATCATGTGAGAAGTGTGGTAAAATGCATCCTATAGAATCTTTATCCATGTATGGAAAGTGCTTTCAATGTGGTAAGTATGGTCATATTGCTCGTAACTATAAGGAATATGATCAAGAAGGAAATAAAAAGCTAGTGGTAAGATGTTTTAAGTGTAATGAAATGGGTCATTATGAAAATGAGTATCTAACAAAGAACTCAACTAGGGGAAACCATCTAGACTACAAGCATAATGGGGTGGTGAAATCCTTTGTAATCACTTCAGCGGATGTTGGTCCATCGAATGAAGTAGTATCTGGTACACTATTTTTTTGTTCAGATTATTCTAATATGTTGTTTGATTCAGGGTCAACATATTCTTTCATTTCTGAGAAGTTTTCTAGTAAATTGGGAATTCCATCTCAAGATATGAATCGTGATCTTATGGTAAAAACATCCGGAGTAAACATTGAGACAAAAATAAATTATAAGAACCTTTATATCCTTGTGTGAGGAAGGAATCTACCTACAAACCTTATTGTTTATCCTCTATTAGAGTTTGATGTTATTTTGGGCATGGATTGACTTTCTGTTTATCATGCTAAGATTGACTGCATAGCTAAAATGGTTTCTTTTCAGAAAGATTTTCATTTTGTGTTCAAGAATGAACCCTTGTTTTTGATAACTTATCAGGAAGTTGAGAAACTAGTAAAATATGGAAATGAATGTTACCTTGCACATATTATTGAAAATAAATGAACTATTCAGATTAATGATGTGTCAGTGGTAAATGAGTATCTTGGTTTTTTTATGATGAGTTTCTTGGTATTATTCATTATCGAGAAGTTGAATTTACTGTTGACTTAGTTCCTGATTCTGAGCCAATTTCAAAACCCCCATATCGAATGGCTCAAGTTGAACTTTTAGAGTTAAAGAAGTAATTGCCGGAGTTATTAGATAAAGGATTCATTCGACCTAGCACATCACCATGGGGTGATCCTGTCTTGTTTGTTAAAAAGAAATATGGTTAAATGAGGCTTTTCATTGATTATAGATCATTGAATAACAGTGCTGTTAAGAACAAGTATCCTTTGCCTCATATCGATGATTTGTTTGATCGGCTCCAGGGAGCTCAGTATTTTTCGAAAATTGACTTGAGGTCTGGGTACCATCAGTTTAATGTAATAGAAGATGATGTTACAAAGACTGTGTTTCATACTAGATATGGACATTATGAATTTATAGTTATGCCTATTGGGTTAACCAATGCACCTTCTGTATTCATGGACCATATAAATAGAATTTTCTATGAGTTCTTGGATATGTTTCTGGTTGTTTTCATTGATGATATTTTGGTGTTTTCTAAAAGTAAACAGGAGCATGAAAGTCATTTAAGAGTTATCATGAAAACCTTAAAAGAATAGAAACTGTATGGAAAATTCAGAATGTGTGAGTTTTGGTTACAACAAATTTCTTTCTTTGGTCACATTTTTTCAAAAAAAGGCATAACTATTGATCTTTGTAAAACAAAAGTTGTTAAAGAATGGCCAAGACCCACAAATGTAACTGATGTCCATATTTTTCTTGGCTTGACTGGTTATTAATGGAGGTTTGTTGAAACTTTTTCATAGTTATCTAGTCCAATGACTAAGCTAACTCGGAAGGGTGTTAAGTTTATCTGGACAAAATATTATGATGAATGTTTTCAGGAGTTGAAAAGAAGATTGGTGAATGATCCAGTTTCTGAACTTCCTTCCAAGAATGGTGAGTTAGTTATTTACAGTGATGCTTAGTTGAAGGGCCTTTGTTGTGTCCTTATGCAGAATGATAATGTAATTGCTTATGCTTCACGTCAGTTGAAAATTGATTAGGTAAATTACCCTACACATGATTTGGAATTAGTTGTTGTTGTTTTTGCTCTAAAAAAATGGAGGCCTCATTTGTATGGAGTAAAGTGTGAAATATATACTGATCACAAATGTTTAAAGTATATGTTCAATCAGAAATAATTGAACATGAGATAGAGGAGATGTCGGGAATTAATCAAGGATTAAGATTTTACAATTCATTACCATTTGGGAAAAGCAAATAAAGTGGCTGATGCTTTGAATCAAAAAAGTAATGCTTCATTAACCATGCTACATTTGGAATGATATCCTTTGGTTTTTGATTTTATGAAATTTGGCATAGAATTTGACGATGCAGGAAGTTATTTTGTTTTGTTTTAGATGTCAGTGAGATCATCTCTATTAGACAGAATTAAGCAAGCGCATAAAAAAGACACTGGGTTGCAGAAAAAGGTAGAGCTGGTTCAGAAGGGTAAGTTGCCTGAATTTAACATTGATAATGATTGTGTTTTGTGGTTTCGGAAGAGATTATGTGTGCCTTGTGATTCATAGTTGAAGAATGAGTTGTTATGTGAAGCTCATAGTTCCCTGTTTTCAGTTCATCTTGGCAGTACTAAGATGTACAGAGATCTGCGGGAGTATTATTGGTGGGATGGAATGAAAAAAGATATTGCTGATTTTACTATGAAGTGTTTGACTTGTTAGTAGGTTAAAGAAAAGCGGCAGTTACCGAAAGGGATGCTTCAGTCATTACCAGTGCTAGAGTGGAAATGGGAAAATATATCAATGTACTTCGTTGTGGGATTACAAAAGACATCTCAAGGTAATAATGCAATCTGGGTTATTGTTGATCGATTGACTTAATCTGCACATTTCCTTCCCATTCGATATACTTTGTATCTGGATCAACTTGCTCAGTTGTATGTTAAAGAGATAGTCAGGTTTCATGGAGTTCCCCTCTCCATTGTATCTGATCATGATCTCAGGTTCATTTCTAACTTCTGAAAGGCCTTCAGAATTCGTTGGGTACTGAATTAAATTTTAGTACAGCTTTTCATCCTCAATCAGATGGGCAGTCAGTACGAACAATTCAGACCTTGGAGGATATGCTACGTGCTTTCTCGATGGATTATCAGGGAATTTGGGACCAACATCATTCTTTGGTTGAGTTTTCATATAATAATAGTTTTCATTCCAGTAACCAAATGGAGCCATTTGAGGCATTATATGTAAAACAGTGTCGAACTCCAGTTTTTTGGGATGAAGTAGGGGAAAGGAAGCTGATGCGACCAGAATTGGTAGAAGAGATGGGAGAAAAAGTTCAGTTGATTCAGAAACACATGAGAACAGCTCCGAGTATGCAGAAAAGTTATGCAGATAACAGGAGGAAGGATCTATCTTTCGAGGTTGGTGATCATGTTTTTCTCAATGTTTCACCCTAGAAAAGTGTGATGTGATTTGGTAAGAAAGTAAAGTTGAGTCCAAGGTTCATTGGACCATATGAAATTATGGAGAGAGTTGGATCAGTTACATACAGAGTGGATTTACCTCCAAGTTTTTCCTAGGTACACAATGTTTTTAAAGTTTCGATGTTGAGAAAGTATATGCCAGATCCATCTTATATTTTGAGCCCAGAGGTAGTTCAATTGAAGGAAAATCTCTCTTATGAAGAAAAACCAGTCCAGATTCTTGACCGAAGAGAGAAAGTGTTGTAAAATAAGGTTATTTATCATGTGATGGTTTTATGAAAAAACCATATGGTTGAAGAGGCAACATGGGAATCTGAAAATGCTATGAGGGATAAATACCCCCACATATTTTGATAAGTGAATAAAATTGTGAGGATGCAATTCCCAAAAGGGGTTAAGGATATAACATCCCAGTTAAATAAAGAATAATACATTTTAATATTTATTAATATTTTAGAAATAAATATTAATTTTAGGTTAAAGGGGTTTCTATGTTCGATAGAGTACCTGATACGCAACAATGAGTTTCTTTGAAATCATACGTTGCACACTAGTAATATAATAATATTATTTTAAATGGTAGTTAGCACGTAGCCGTTGTATTGGCGATAATGAATAGAAATAACTAAAATATGATTATATATGTTTATTAAATTTTCTTACATTTATCTAATAAAATAAAAAGGCTTAAAATAATAAAGAATTCAATTTTAGGCATAGATACTCTAATATTCACTAAATGGTTGATTTATCACATTTTGATGGTGAAACCTCCTTAAAAATAGTTTTGGTCACTTTTATACATTCTATTGGACCAAATTAAATCCTTCTATAGAATCAGGACACCAAAATTTACTTTGTGTAAATTTTTGGTATTTTTCCGATATAGTTCATTTCTTAATGAATAGTGAAAATGTTGTCTTTTAATTCAAAAATATATTTAATAGAATTTATTTATATGATTATATTATCTTTTGAATTGGTTTCAAAGTGAAATTAGAATATATTTTTACCACTTAATCCAGTGGTGGTCATTGGAATTAACGTCACTTTGAAATTTGAATTAAACAAGTGTCAATCTTTTGATATATATTGTTTCATAAAAACATGCTATTTGTTTTGACAACATGAATTAATCATTAAATTAATTAATTCAACTTATATGTTTTGAATTTTTTATATATACATCATTTTTAAAATTCATAATATCAAATATATCTTAGGGTGAATTTTTGGTATTTTTCTGAAAAACATCAATTTTTGATGAATAGTGTAACCACTAAGTGGTAGTTAAAAAACTTATTTTTCGTGTAAATGAAACTTTACCACTTTTATGAATTGAATTTTAAGAATAATTTTTTGGTAAATAGTAACTTTTATGTTTTATTAATCGCGATTAGAGTTAATTAGTGTAATTTAAGATAAAAATAATGTATTAATAATATGAAATAACCTTGAAACATGTCCTACCCTTATTTGATGTGTCATGGCCGACCAAGAAAATAAATGGGTAAACTTGGGGACCCCATGGAGGCACTTGGGTGAGAAAATGGCATTAATAACTTTTTATTTAAAGTTAAAATAAAAATGTCACAATCATGTGTTGTTTTAATAAAACAATTTTAACATGGGGTTATACAGGTCATATTTTTAACTATAAATATTCGTTAGAAAGATAAAAATATTTCATACATCATGATATTTTTTATAATTTTTTGACATTAAATAAATTAAATTATTTATGACACCATGATGATGTAGTGATTACCTCATTATTTAAGGATTTAAATAAAATGAAAATATAATGTAAAATCTAAGACCTAAACTTGTTAAAAACCTATTGGATGGGTGGATTTATAACTCTTATCACCTTATACTTTAAATATATAATTGTGGGACCTTTAAAATCCGAAACTCGTTTTATAATAATGTAAACTTTTATAACTTTCCATGAGTGCCCCTCCTCTCCTCTTATAAAAGGCCTCCACCTCTACCACCTTACCCACACCTGTCAAGCCATTGGCTCGGCCAAGCTCTGCAAATTCTATCTCTCCACATCCCTCTCCTCATCCTAGATGCCTTACCTTATCAGAATGATCTTCAAAAAACCCTTTTGGTTCAAACCAAATGGAGTTACACGATTTAAAGGTAATGTCATCACTTGTTTTCTTTTGTTTTATTTTGTTTCTCCAACCCCGTAACTCTTTTTATTCCTTTATTTTGTAACAAAAACATTATATTAAATATACTATGATGTTTTTATGAGAATTATTTTATTTACACTTACACACACCTTCGTATATTGGTAAAAGAACATACTATTTCTGTGGTTGGTGAATTTCCGCCTCACGAAACGATGATTGTTCAATCTTTGTTTAACACCTTTCATGGTGGACATTAAGATGTAACTATATTTATATATTATATATATTATGTTTATGTTTTCCTCATGCTTCTGTATTTTTAATTTATGGCATAACTTGGTGGTTTCCATTATGGGTAAACGTGATATCTTCATTTTAGGAAGTGCGGACTACCGCCCCTCAAAGTGATTGGATTCGTTAATGCCATAAGTGGGATGTATAAAGGATGGATTTAATGATATTATATATGATATTATAATGGAATTATAATATACCTTTATATAATTATGATTTCACTCCATTAAATATGAAATAGAAATGAACGTAGGGTTCATGTGTACGCAAGGGTTACCGTCTCCATGAACAGTGCATTTTGTTTCTTACCTATAAATGTTATATACTATTATAAATACATGTATATGTTGGATATATATGATATATATGATATCCAAGTCATGTATATCATTCTGGATATAATGAACCTTTGACCACAGGAACAACATGTAATTGTAAGTAGTCCATTTTTGACTTAAGTACCAAATATCGACAAAACGAACATTATTAACTTAAATGATTACATGGTGTTTATAAGATCGAAATAAGTGATATAAAAGTAATAATAAAAATGAAAATGGTTCTTAAGAAAGTAGAAATTAACACTAGTTTATTATTCAAGAGATTAAAGAGAGATCAAGTCAAGTTAGATAGGAGGTAAGGGACTTCATCTCAATCACTTTTCATTGAGGCATATTTTGTTCTAATACAAGACTTTCTTTTATATACTATATAAAATACTTTTTAATTTTCATTTAATTCAAAGGGAATCGTTTTCAACTAATAATTTTACTAAACAATAAAAAGGAATGTTTATTTTAACGTTCGCAGTGACAACAACCTTTTCCGCCACCACGAGTATAATTTGATCCTTGGCATCCTCAACAAGCCATAATGTTTTTTTAAATGAAATAAATACGATATACTCTTTTATGTATTTTGGTCTTTAATATGGTTTTTATAATGGATTTTTTATTCAAATATATTTATGTTATATATTTTGATCTAAATGTGGAAATGTTTTCTTTCCATTATATTTGTTTTATGTCTTATGATTTTATAATGGTACTTGGACATTTGATGTGTGGTTACATGATAAACAATATGACGGGTGGTACCATGAATACCAGGATAGGTGGTTACGTTATAAACTCCAATCCATTGGTTATGGAATTCGGCCATAGGGCTATTCCATTTAGTGAAATGTGTGGAAGTTGACCGAATGGTTATTCCATTTATGTATGTTTATGTCCCAAGTTACCTTATTATGTTGTGTGTGATTTATGTGGTTTTTATGGTAATCTTTTGGTAACAAAAGGGTAAGTAATGATCTTTTATTAAGTAAAGAGTAATTACTACTTATTAAAGGTGAAAAGAGTTACTTTGATAAAGTATTCATGGTTTACTTGATGTTTTGAAAAACTAACAGTTTTTGTTCTTTGTGTATCCCTTACTGAGCTTTTTATGCTCACCACAAGTTTTTTTGAAATGTTTTTCACAGGACATAATGTGGAATAGGGTCAAGGATGTGATCAAGAAAAATTCATGCTATCTTAAACCTGGAACTAGACATGATCTTTTTTAAGAGTTTATGTTTTTTAAGGTAACTTTGTAGAAGTGTCTAATGTGTAATTTTTTTGAGATGTAATAGTTATGATCTAATTCTCTAAAACTCTAAACCCAAAAAGATACTCAATGTGAATTGTTAATTTAATTCAATAGTAAGTAATTTTTAAGGCCGGGGCCTTATACGAATCCCGAAAAGACATTTCGATAATGTGGCTGGATAGGGAACCTTAATAAATTCTGTGGTGGGATATCAAGGATGTGTACTGAGAAAACACTATGCTCCAAGGACCAGTACAATTTCAACAGGATTTGGTAAATCAAGTGACTCACTGTCCTTGGGGAAATCATGTAGTAGTAAATGCTCAGGGTTATATAATTTTTCTTACTTCTGTAGATGGTGGATAGTAACACTCCATAGTCTGATGTAATATCTTGTTTCTTTCTTCAATGTTTACTTTTAAGTTGTTTTAGTGAAATCCCTGGAGTAATTTTTTTTAAATTTAATGATAATAACACATTTATTAATAATGTCTTAATATCCATGCTTCTATGGTGGGGGGTAATAACTCCCCGATCTGAAACACATTTTGAGGATGAGAATATTTAATATGGGATGATATTTAACATCATCAATTATTAAATAACAATAAACGTCCACTTTTGTTGATAAATTATAAATATTTTTGTGTGAGAATATATTTTTTCAATAATTTTTTTATTATGGCTTTACAAATGGGTAAAATCCATGTTTAACACTTTCAAATATTCTATGTAATATTTTCAGCCATAAAAATTGAGTCAGTCTGTGATTATGAGGCCCTTAGACCCAACAAATTGATTGAATAAATATATTTATGATTTATTAATCATACACAAGAACAATAGTTCCAAAATATTAAATAACTACCCAATTTATGTCGAATGAAAATTTTTATACCATGTTTATTGTAACGACCCAAATTTTTTAAATAGTATATTAACTTACTCTTACCGATTTAATAGAGATGTTAATGGTTAATGCAGAAAGAGGAGTCGATGGCTTCGTCCAGTAGACTCGAACCTTATGAAGCCCACTTATCAGAGCTTGGGAAGGAGGTAGCATCTGTGGGATTCGCTTTGGACCATGCCCAAGCCAAACTCCAGCGTGTCAAGCTTGAACGGAAACGCCTGCGGGAGAAGTTCAAGTTAGTAGAGATTACTACTAGGGAAATGTTATCTCAGCCTCCCTCATATTCTCTCACCATATCACACCTTACACTTAGGTCATATGTCGGTGTTATAATGGGCAATGTGATGAGACGCTAGATTATTTGTGTAATCCTTTGAGATGAATGAATTAAGATTTCTTCCTTTAGTGTTGTTTGTGAAACTTCAAATGTCCTGATAATTTTAGGATGTATTTTATTGATGAATTTTGTAAAAAGGATATTTTAAAATATTTATGTAAACCCTAACCAATTAATGATGTGTAATGTTTTTCAAAAAATGGTCTTCTACAATAGTGTTCAGCAAGGAATTTGGAGTCTAATAAGATAAACATAAATTTTGATGAATAGTAAATTATGAATAGTGATTTTACACTTAGGATTAGTAATGTGACCAAATGGATTAGTAATTTCACTCGAATAAAGTTTTAATAAAATTTAGACACCTTGATTAAGTAATGTGATTCAATAAAATGGGTAAATAAAGGTTTCATAAATTAGTAGTCAAGTATTAGTTTTTTCGGGTGAATAGTGTTTTTTTAATTAAAAATTTAATTAAAAATAATTAGAAAATTATTTTTATAAAAAGGACTTTATTTTTTATCTCAGGGCATCATTATTATGTTATGGTAATATTTGGCGATTTTTCTGAAAAAAATGAATTCTCAAAGAATAGTGTTTTTATTTCAAAATTAAATTAAAAATATTTAGAAAATTATTTTTATAAAATTGAGTTCATAAATGTAATTAGGGCATCGATATTTGGTTAAGGTGAAATTTTGGGATTTTTCTGAGAAAGATGAATTTTTCAGTGAATAGTAAAAATGCAGTTTTAGGGTTTCGGTATGTTTAATGACATCATAACTGTGTCATGATGATGTCATGAGATATTTTAAGGGGTGATTAATTATTGTTTTGGGGTCCCCATGTGGCCTAATTCCATGGTAAATGTCATGGGAGAGCACATGGTTTTGAGAAAAGCACTTGTGAGGTGTCCCTTGGCCATTAATGCCTTGTCCCCTCACTTTCCCTATAAATACCCACCCTTTCCTCCTTTAGTTTTCACTCCCAACTCTCCCCCAACGAATTTCTGGTCTCCTTACCTCCCAAAGAGTCCTCCCAAGGTGCCCCCAATCCCTCAAGGTCCAAACCATTGAGTTTTAAGAGTTACGTTTTAAGGTAAGGGATCTGACCTCTCTTTTTCTTTTCATGAAATCTCTTTTATGTCATTCCTTTTATGGTCCATGTTCTTATTTGAGAGGATGTTATTTTATATTCCTCTTACTGCACTTTTCGTGTTTATATGATGTGAGATCCCCTCTTACTCTCATCATTTCGTTTTATGAATGTTTATGTGATGCCGTTAGGCTGCCGAATTTTTAAGGGATTCTTTCACCCTTCTCATTTTTTTAAGTTTGATTTTCATGTCAAGTCTTTCAAGTTCCTTTTTATTATGTTGGGGTATGATCTCTATATCTATCATACTGATCTCTTATGATCATATTATGAGAGACCCTATTTGATCTTGTCAAATCATTTTTTTATTGAAGTTTAAGTGATGTCGTTAGGCTACCGAATTTTCATAAGAGAAATCATATTTTTGTCTCACTTCCATGTTTTTCATTTCATATGGTATATCTTTCAAATTTCATTACCATGTTCATAAATCCCTTATATTCTGTCCCGATACTTTATTATGGATCGTTTATGAGTGGGTGACCCATGTCCCCTCTCTTTTCAATGTTTTCTAAAACCTTGTAACATAGCAGTTATGCTGCAGAATTTTCGTCTCAAAATGCCTCTCTCTTTTCTAAAAATTATTTTATGTTATAAAGTGAATACTCAAAGCTCTTATTTCTACAATGGTATTCACATATATATAAAAATGTTATATTTTATATTCTGGTATTTACATACATGAGACCCGCTTTCCCTTTCTGTGGGTTTAAAGTGACATTAAGATCATGTCTTTAAACAGTTTTTAAAACATTATGATTATGAAATGAAACCCATTTATTTTATTCTATATAGGTTATTTATGAAATGATTTTTGATGATATATGTGTCTCACATGAAAATAAAGGAAAATTTAAGGGTGCGCCCTGATAGCGCTCCAATGCATTGGGTAATGATGTAACCACTAGAGATTACAATTTTCACGATACCCTGGTGAATAACCTTGGTAATTTTCAAATGACACCTTGGGGATGGACCTTGGTGATATGTTCAAGATTGTGTATGTTAAATAATGTGGCCACATCTTCACATTATGAAAATTTTATTTTTATTATGAAATGCCTCATGATTCCTTTCTCATGCCTTAAAGTTCTTTTCTTGACCATATTGAAGTATCACATGTTCACATGAAAAATGTTTCTCTTGTTTGCCTTACGGGGCCTTCTGCTCACCTTTTCTATTGATATATGTCCCCAGGTTATGAGATGCAGTAATGAACCTAGGATGAACATAAGGATAATCCTTTCAAGTGTTTAAGAAAAATGTTTTATGTTGTTTTCATGTATTATGTTCCTGGTTTCCAAGACACTAAACCTTAAAGATCCTCAGTATTGTGTAATGTAATGAATGTTTATGTTATAAAAAGGCGGGATGATATAGTTGGTATCAAAGGATGGTTTAGTTATTTGTGGAAATTAGGATATAAAAACTTTAGGAAGAACCCTATAGAAAATTTCAAATATAGGAAAACATCATGGTATTTGGGTAAGTACTAAGTAAGTGGTTTATCAAACAAATACATCCTTGTCTGGATACGAGCAGGTAGAGGCGGATCTAGCACAGATGTACATAGGGGTAAAACCCGAAAACACCGTTTTGAGCTAGACTCGAACGAGAACTGGTGTACGATAATGGGCTTTGCTGCACTCTTGGTTACGACACTCCCAGGGGATATGTTTGGGTAATCACAAGCTTTTTATGAATCATTATGAAGGAATTATAGAGAAGTGTAATTGTCTAATCATGAAGTCTTAGTTAAAAGATTCATAAATGAAATAAGTTTCTCACTAAGGTTTTATTCTTTTAGAAAATGGAGAGAAATAGGAGGAACCGTGTAGATGGTGACCACAATGCACCATGTGCTGACGACCCTCCGATGGATGCTGGAATGGAAACATTCATGCGAATGATGAAACAACTGACTCAAGTTATGAGTAATAACTTGAATCAAGATGAGAGGATGATCTCACCATGAAGGGAACACCATTCTGTTGAGTCCTTCATGCGTCAATGACCACCAAAATTCAGTGGATCTACTGACCCATTGGTTGCGGAACAATGGATAAGCTCCATTGAAAAGATCTTTTCTGTACTTCATTATTCATAACAAGTAAAAGTCACCCTTGTTGTTTACCGCCTAGAAGGAGAAGCTGATCAGTGGTGGTCACTGATCAAAAACACGAAGCCCTGAGGAGAGATGGAAGCTATGGAGTGGGAAGATTTCCGGGGAATATTCTTTAATAAGTATTTCCCTCGTTCGATGAGAACGAGAATGGAGAAAGAATTTCTCGAGATGAAGCAAAAGGAGAATGAATCAGTTGGATCCTACGAGATGAACTTCACAAGGCTTCCCTTTTATACCTCAAGCTTCGTCATCGACCCTAATGGGAAGGTTGATAGATTCTTTGGTGGAATACGACCTCATCTGCGGAAGAATCTAGGCAACAGGGACTATGATAGCAATGAAGAAATAGTTCGAAGTGCTATGAAAGTTCAACGAGAGTTTGGGGAGACACAGTGGTCTCAAAAATATAATGAGAAGAAGAGAATTCTTGAACCAAGACTGGGAAGAAGTTTTGATCCGGAAAGAGGTGGAAAGCATATGCAACATGCCACATGCAATAAATGTGGGAAGAATCAATCGAGGAACTGCTTGATCGGAATTGGTAAGTGCTACAGGTGTGGAAGAAAAAGCCATATTTCTCGGAATTGTCTTAGTGATGTGAAGCCTCAACTTCCCAACACTAACGACAGAGGAAAGATGGTTCTGGACCTACCCTAAGTCACATGCTTCAAGTGTGGACAACTTGGGCACTTTTCTAATCAATGTCCAAATCTGAGTGTGGTGGAAGGGAATCACCATCAACCTTAGCAGAGGCCAAGGGAGAAAGGTCGTTCTATCGCTATAGAAACATCGGAAGTGGAAGTTCCGAACGATGTGGTGGCAGGTAATCTTGTCGTCCTCTCAAAACTAGCAAGTACTTTATTTCATTTTGGTTCTACACATTCCTTTATTTCCTCCAAGTTTGCAAGGAATATAGAATCAATCCCCAAACTTCTAGAGGTAGAGTTGTCAGTCAAGACTCCAAGTGGGATTATCATTGCATCAAAAGTATTTAGAGACTCTAGTGTTTACTTTGTTGAGCAAAATATTATCGCAATTCTAGTAGTCATTCCCATGATGGAATTCGACATTATACTAGGGATGGACTGGCTCTCAAAGTATAATGCTAAGATCAAATGCAGAAGTAAGGAAATATCAGTAGTCTTGAATGAACGAGCTACAGTTATCTTCCATGGGGAGATATCCCAAACTGATCCCTATCTAGAAGCACCTCTTATAGAATTCTTTATGGAGTTAATCGGTGATTATGAAGAGGGAAAAGGGAGCATACAATTAGTAGATGTTCTGATTGTTCAGGAATACATCGATGTATTTCCTGAGGAGTTACCTGGACCTCCCCCAGAAAGAGAGGTACAGTTCTCCATTGAACTCGTACCTGGGTCTCAAACGATATCAGAGACTCTGTATAGAATAGAAAATGTGGAGCTAGAAGAGTTAAAGAAACAACTCCAAGACTTATTGGAGAAGGGGTTTATCCGTCTGAGTGTGTCTCCTTGGGGAGCACCAGTTCTCTTTGTGAAGAAGAAGGATGGATCAATGCGGCTATGCATTGATTATAGAGAACTGAATGGGATCACATTGAAGAACAAATACCCTCTTCCAAATATTGATGATTTATTTGACCAACTTCATGGGGATCAATTCTTCTCCAAGATTGGCCATCGATCTGGTTATCATCAACTGAGGGTGAAGAAGGAAGATATTCCAAAGATGGCCTTCAGATCAAGATATGGGCATTATGAGTTTACTGTTATGCCCTTCGGCTTGACTACTGCTCCTGCTATTTTCATGGATTTGATGAATAGAGTCATTAAGTACTACCTTGATAACTTTGTGGTAGTTTTTATTGATTATATTTTGATATATTCAAAAATTCGTGAGGATCATAAAAATCATATGAGGGTTATTTTGAAAACTCTACGGAAGGGGAGGCTCTTTGGAAAGTTCAGAAAGTGTGAGTTTTGGTTACATCATGTGGCTTTCTTGGGGCACATCGTATCCAATGAAGGAATCTCGGTTGACCATACGAAGACAATGGTTGTAGAGGAGTGGCCTCAACCCACAACAGTAACTGAGATTCGTAGTTTCCTTGGTTTAGCAGGATATTATAGGAGGTTTGTGAAAAAGTTTTCATGGATTTCTAATCCACTATCCAAGTTGACTCCTAAAAGGGGTTAAGTTCATCTGGAAAAGGAATGCGAGGAAAGATTCCAAGAGCTGAATAAGAGATTGGTTACTGCACCTTTGTTAACACTTCCCTCTATCGGAGAAGGATTCGTTATTTTTAGCGATGCATCTCTGAACGGTCTTGGGTGCATCCTCGTGCAAAATGACAAGGTAATTGCTTATGCATCTCGACAGTCGAAGAATCATGAGCAGAATTATCCTAAGCATGATCTAGAGCTAGAGGCAATTGTTTTTTCTCTAAATATATGGATGCACTATCTTTATGGGGAGAAATGTGATATATACACCGACCACCAAAGTTTAAAGTATATTTTCACGCAGAAATAATTGAACATGAGACAAAGGAGATGGTTGGAGCTTATTAAAGACTATGATTGTTCAATTCATTATCACCCAGGAAGAGAAAAGAAAGTCGCGGATGCATTAAGCAGGAATGATCCTGTTGTTCTGGCAACAATGAGGATCCTCGGAGATCACTTGATTAAAGATCTAGTAAAACTGGACATGGGAATTTTAAGGGAAGGGACATCATCAACCTTATCCCAAATGATTTCTAAACCTTCATTACTAGAGAAGACCAAAAATGCTCCAAAAGAAGATCCTTTGTTGCAGGAGAAGTTGGAGGCTGTAAAGGATTGGAAGTTCCCTGATTTCAATATTGATCAAGAAGGTGTATTGAAATTTCATACAAGACTATGCGTTCCATCTATTCCGAATATAAAGAAAGAATTGATGGATGAAGCTCATAGCTCTACCTTCTATATACATCCGGGAAGTACTAAAATGTATAGAGAAATTCGTGATCATTATTGGTGGGATAATATGAAGAGGGAGATTGCTGATTTCACTACATGGTGCCTGGTGTGTCAGCAACTAAAGGTAGAACGACAACTTCCCAAGGGGGTATTACAACCGCTACCCAAACTAGTATGGAAGTGGGATAATATCACCATGGACTTCGTAACTGGTCTCCCGAAAACATCCAAAGGAAATAATGCGATATGGGTTATTGTAAACCGTCTCACCAAGACCGCCCATTTTATCTCTATTCGAGAAGATTTCTCTCTAGATAAACTTGCCAAGATATACGTAAAGGAAGTGGTGAGGCTGCATGGGGTACCACTATCCATCGTGTCTGATCGTGATCCAAGATTCACATCAAAATTCTGGAGAAGTCTTCAACATATTCTGAATACTGAATTGAATTTTAGTACGGCCTATCATCCTCAAACTGATGGCCAATCTGAAAGGACTATTTAGACACTCGAATACATGATGAGATTATGCTCAATGGAATTTAACGGTGGATGGGTTCAACACCTACCATTAGTTGAGTTCTCCTATAAGAACAGCTTCCTTTCGAGTATTTAGATGGCACCCTATGAAGCTCTATATGGAAAGCGATGTAGAACTCCTACTTGTTGGGATGAAGCTGGTGAGAGAAAGCTTCTTGGGCCTGATCTTGTGAAAGAGATGACAGAACAGGTTCATTCCATCCAACAACACATAAAGGATGCTAAGAGTCGGCAGAAGAGCTATGCTGACAACCGTCGAAGGGACTTGGAGTTTTGTGTTGGCGATAAAGTCTTCCTTCTAATTTCTCCATGGAAGAGATTCATGCAGTTTGGGAAGAAAGGGAAGCTTAGACCTAGGTACATTGGACCCTATGAAATCCTTGATCGCATAAGAGCAGTGGCCTATTGTCTAGCACTTCCACTGAACCTAGCTCAAGTTCATAATTTCTTCCATGTATCTATCTTGAGGAAGTACATACCCGACCCTTCGCATGTACTGATCCCAGAGGTGGTACAACTGGAACATGACCTCTCTTATGAGGAGCAGCTAGTGGAGATCTTGGACCGTAGCGACAAGTTTCTACGAAACAAGACTACCCACCTTGTGAAAGTGTTGTGGAGGAATCATAAATATGAAGAAGTGACTTGGGAGCCTGAGGAAATAATGAAGCAAAAGTACCCTCACGTTTTCGACTAGGCCTCAAGTATAAAATTTTAGGTCGAAAGTTTTTTTAAGGGGGGAAGAATGTAACGACCCAAACTTTTTAAATAGTATATTAACTTACTCTTAATGATTTAATAGAGATGTTAATGGTTAATGCAGAAAGAGGAGTCGATGGCTTCATCCAGTAGACTCGAACCTTATGAAGCCCACTTATCAGAGCTTGGGAAGGAGGTATAATCTGTGGGCTTCACTTTGGACCAAGCCCAAGCCGAACTCTAGCGTGTCAAGATTGATCAGAAACGCCTGCGGGAGAAGTTCAAGTTAGTAGAGATTACTAATAGGGCAATGTTATCTGAGCCTCCCTCAGATTCTCTCACCATAGCACACCTTACACTTAGGTCATATGCCGGTGTTATAAGGGGCTATGTGATGAGACCCTAGCTTCTTTGTGTAATCCTTTGGGATGAATGCATTAAGATTTCTTCCTTTAGTGTTGTTTGTGAAACTTCAAATGTCCGGATAATTTTAGGATGTATTTTATTGAGGAATTTTGAAAAAATATATTTTAAAATATTTATGTAAACCCTAAATAATTAATGATGTGTAATGATTTTCAAAAAATGGTCTTCTACAAAAGTGTTCTGCAAAGAATTTGGTGTCTAATAAGATCAACATAAATTTTGATGAATAGGAAATTATGAATAGTGATTTTAAACTTAGGATTAGTAATGTGATCAAATGGATTAGTAATTTCACTCAAAGAAAGTTTTAATAAAATTTAGACACCTAGATTAAGTAATGTGATTCAATAAAATTGGTAAATAACGGTTTCATAAATTATTAGTCAAGTATTAGTTTTTTCAAGTGAATACTGTTTATTAATTAAAAATTTAATTAATAATAATTATAAAATTATTTTTATAAAAAAGGACTTTATTTTTTAACTCAGAGCATCGATATTATGTTATGGTAAATTTTTGGGATTTTTCTGAAAAAAATTAATTCTCGAAGAATAGTGTTTTAATTTAAAAATTGAATAAAAAATATTTAAAAAATTAGTTTTATAAAATGTAGTACATAAATGTAATTAGGGCATCGATATTTGGTTAAGGTGAAATTTTTAGATTTTTCTTAGAAAGATGAATTTTTCAGTGAATAGTAAAAATGCAGTTTTAGGGTTTCGGTATGTTTAATGACATCATAACTGTGACATGATGATTTAATGAGATATTTTATGGGTTGGCCAGACAAAGATGATGGATTATTGTTTTGGGGGCCCCATGTGGCCTAACACCATGGTAAATTCCATGGGAGAGCACATGGTTTGGGGGAAAGCACTTGTGAGGTGTCCCTTGGCCATTAATTCCTTGTCCCCTCACTTTCCCTATAAATACCCACCCTTTCCTCCTTTAGTTTTCACTCCCAACTCTCCCCCAACGAAGTTCTGGTCTCCTTACCTCCCAAAGAGTCCTCCCAAGGTGCCCCCAAGCCCTCAAGGTCCAAACCTTTTAGTTTTAATAGTTTTGTTTTAAGGTAAGGGATCCGACCTCTCTTTTTCTTTTCATGTAATCTCTTTTATGTCATTCCTTTTATTCTCCATGTTATTATTTGAGAGGATGTTCTTTTATATTCCTCTTACTGCCCTTTTAATGTTTATATGATGATATATCCCCTCTTACTCTCATCATTTCGTTTTATGAAAGATTAAGTGATGCCGTTAGGCTGCCGAATTTTTAAGGGATTCTTTCACCCTTCTCATTTTTTTAAGCTTGATTTTCATGTCAAGTCTTTCATGTTCCTTTTTATTATGTTGGGGTATGATCTCTATATCTATCATACTGATCTCTTATGATCATATTATGAGAGACCATATTTTATCTTGTCAAATAATTTTTTTATTGAGGTTTAAGTGACGCCGTTAGGCTGCCGAATTTTCATAAGAGAAATCTTATTTTTGTCTCACTTCCATGTTTTTCATTTCATATGGTATATCTTTCAAATATCATTACCATGTTCTTAAATCCCTTATATTCTGTTCCCCTACTGTATTATGGATCATTTATGAGTGGGTGACCCATGTCCCCTCTCTTTTCAATGTTTTCTATAACCTTGTAACATAGCTATTATGCTGCAGAATGTTCGTCTCAAAATGCCTCTCTCTTTTCTCAAAATTATTTTATGTTATAAAGTGAATACTCAAAGCTCTTATTTCTAAAAGTGTGTTCACATATATATCAAAATTTTCTATTTTAAATTCTGGTATTTACATAAATGAGACCCACTTTCCCTTTCTGTGGGTTTAAAGTGACATTAAGATCATGTCTTTAAAGTATTTTTTAAAACATTATGATTATGAAATGAAACTTTTTTATTTTATGCTATATGGGTTATTTATGAAATTTTTTATGATGATATATGTGGATCACATGAAAATAATGGAAAATTTAAGGGTGTTCCCTGATAGCGGTCCAATTCATTGGGTAATGATGTAACCACTAGAGATTACAATTTTCACGATACCCTGGTGAATAACCTTGGTAATTTTCCAATTACACCTTGGGGATGGAACTTGGTGATATGTTCATGATTGTCTATGTTAAATGATGTAGCCACATCTTAATGTTATTAAAAATGTTATTTTTATTATGAAATGCCTCATGATTCATTTCTCATGCCTTAAAGTTCTTTTCATGACTTTATTGAATTATCTCAAGTTCACATGAAAAATGTTTCTCTTGTTTCCCTTACTGGGCCTTATGCTCACCCTTTCTTTTGATGTATGTCACCAGGTTATGAGATGCAGTAATGAACCTAGGATGAACTTAAGGAGAAGCCTTTCAAGTGCTTAAGGAGAATGTTTTATATTGTTTTCATGTATTATGTTCCTGGTTTCCAAGACACTAAACCTTAAAGATCCTTAGTATTGTGTAATGCAATGAATGTTTATGTTATAAAAAGGAAGGATGCTATATTTATGAATTTAGTATGAGGATTAAGCAAAGAGTTTCAAAACATTAACGCCCATTAGGTGTTTGGAGTCATTTCATGCAATAACACCATTTTATATGTAATTATTTTAGTAGTCAATTTCGTAAATAATAAATAATTAACATCTCTAAAATTATGTGTATTATAAAAAACCTACGATGACCATTAGGTTTGGGATGAGGGGTTTACCCTAATTGTGAAATATGACTTTTGGGCATTACGATTTTGGAAACATCGAACATGAGAATAATTTTTAATAATTTTCATTGTATTTTGTTCTGAAAATATTGGAATATCTCCCAAACAGTGTATTGGATGGAAAAAATGAGACATCAATTAGTCTAAAATGGGGGGCTTACCAGAAGAATGACATAATTTTTGTGTGGTTGGTTTTTAGTTACATCACACATAAGGGTAAAAATAATAATTTGTATATAAATATTTTGTTCAAAATTTAAAGAAAATAGTAAAATTCATTTCATTATTATTGTTATTTCTATCAAGGAAAGAAATGAAAATATACATCAGTGATTATTTATGGTGTTATAGAGCAAATAATGTGTAGAAAAATAATTAATATGATATTACAAGTTTTTCCTATAAAATGAACTTGTATGGTTAATATTAATTTATAAACTAATTAATCATTTTTTAATGTTGTTGATGGAATTAATTTCAGAAAATTAATAATAATAATAAAATATTTTAGTTTTTGTTATTGTAATTATTTTGGGGAAATAATTTATGTATCAAATATATATGTGTGTATATGCATTTATAGGAGTAAATATTTATATACCAATGTTTGTGTGTATATATAAACGTCTATGTATATGGGTGATATATATATATATATATGTCTATATATATATATTTTTGTGTATATATGCATGTTAGTGAATATATATATATATATATATATTTGTGTGTCTATATATAGGGATGAACATTTTAAATTATACATCTGTTAAATAGAAAAAAAAATTTGATGGATTTAATCAATTATTTATTGGTCGGTGAAATTTGTTTAAAAAGGGAGTTAAATAAATAAATGTATAAGATTAAATTAAACTAACACATGGAGATATAGTGCAATAAAATATTATTATAAGGAATTTAATTAAAAAATGGTGGAAACCTGAGTGGTGACCACACCTCATGAATTTCCCATCCCATTGATGTCACTCCCATTTTTTCAATCCCCCTCACTCCCTCAATCAGCAATTATTTTTTTATTTTATTAGTTCCTCAAAACATCAAGCCTATATAACATCTTGTATATTGATCGTATTGATGCACCGTCAATATCACATGGTTTATCATAATAAGTAGTTTTTAAACATATTTGTGTCTAGGAATGAAATGATATTTCGGTGGTGTAGATAAACTCAAATGTCAACTATCATCAACAGTCTTCCTATCACCTAAAGTACAAGTATCATGACATAATATCATGCTTCATATGTGTTAGTGGCATGAATTTTTGAATATGGGTGTACCTGTAGTAGGTTCATGATATTAGATCATGTTAAATATTAGTTATTGGAATGATTGTTGGCATCCGTGTGTAGCTCGTGAGAACTATGTCTAATTGTTGATCAAATTTTGTGTTTGTGTGTGTATATAACCCTTCACATGTTCATGTTTTCTTTTCATATAGACAGTGATGACTATGAATATGGTACAGTTTGACGGGATGTGAGGTTTAATCTTCCAATTTCATTATGTATCATATGTTTTATATTTCTATATTCTATAGTTGAGTGTGCATGTTTGACATATTGGTCACCACATAAGATATGTAAAATGTTGGTCAACATTCATCACATGAGACACATTCCACAATAATGACGTGATGCACTTAGTGGAATATGCCAAAAATTTGACCAGGATGTAAATTTGGGCTCTACTAGGTATTGGGATGTGTCACATACTTCTGTGTTATCCACCGAGAGGGATGTGTTTGACATTGGTTGGCATGTGATACATGATTCATTCTGCTAGACTATAAATTGAGAGCGACAATCTTTAAAATAGTCGAAATTCTATTGGGCTATCTGTATTGTCGAAAATGTGTCATACATGAATTTGGGGTATTCTATAAATTGTATGTGTCAGGATGGTTATGATGTTCAATCCGACATTGTGCTGAATAAGGTATGTTTCTCCCAGCATGTGTTCAAAGCAGGTAGAGACAGTCCATGAGGACCTAACTTTTATGTGGTAATTGTTTGATATTGGTTTATATATATGTACTTTTTTTATATTCACAACATTTACTTTTATATTATATGCAATATTGTTAAGGGATGTTGGTGGTGTCATACATAGTGTTTCACATCCACTCTACTCAGAAATTTTGATGAACATTTAGATTTTAGGATAATAAACCCAATGAAAATAAGGTCATATGGTGGATTTTTGGCGAAGTGGATATATATTATGTAGTCGATGATGGATGATTATCGGTTGAGATATCAATTGTTTCATTTTTTTACTATCTTTACATGTACTTTTGATCCATGTTTTGTCATGATTTTATAAATTGTATGTTGTCTATCAGTTTCTACAGGCATTTCTCTGGTCATTTATTTATTTTATATATATTGATTTTATTATTTATCTATCTCTTGATATTATTCAGAGGGTATTATCACTCTATATTTCCACATGAGACACCCACTTCTAGTTTTCAACATCTCACATATGGGGAGGTGTGTATAGACTCATGTGTCACTCTGGATCAGACCTTGTAGTTCAGGATGGGATGTGACATGACTATTTTTTGGAGTAAATATTATTTATATGAGTTCATGGTGATGAATTCCAGTTTAAAAAATGCACCAGTGGTATTCACGGATTAGATGAATGAGATTACTTATCATTTTGTGGATCAGTTTTCTGTGGGTTTTAAGACAACATCTTAGTGTACTCCCAATTAGTAGACTACCATGCTCAAAATACCGACATCGTCTAAAGTAAATTGAGGAAGAATCATCTTTACTTGAAGCTACCAAAATGAAAACTAATAGAAAAAAATCATATTTCAATAGTTTTGAGAAAATGTTGGAATATGGATATGATAATTATTTTAAAAAATATTGGTATAGGTCTATACCAATGGTTTCCAAAACCATTGTTATACATAATTAAAAAAAATGTTTGGAGGGATTTAATCTGAGAACCATTGGCTTATACATAAACGAGTTAACCACTATGTTATAATAACTTTTTCGAACATAATATCATATATATATATATATATTAAACAGTCATTTATATTTTAATATATTAACTGTTACATGAAAAATTAATCCATAAAAAATTCAAAATACCTATACCAATGGTTTTGCAAACCGTTAGTATAGGTATTTGGAATTTTTGACCTATACAAAAAGCATTTCCAAAACCATTGTTATAGAGGATTATTATTCAAGTTATACTAAAGGTTTTGGAAAAAAATGTAACTATAACTATGACCAATACAAATGGTTTTTCCAAAATTATTGGTATAGAGTCATAATATGGAAGCTATATCAATGGTCTTCTCCAAACCGTTGGTGTATATATGACCTATACAAATGGTTCTTTCAAAAATGATGGTATAGGGTCATATTATGGAATCTATACCAATGACTTTACAAAAAACATTGGTATAGATAACACTTCTACAAATGATTTGGAAAAAACCATTGGTATAGAGTATATCTATGATAAATATAAAAATAATTTTTTCAAAAATCATTGGAATTGGTCCATTGGTATTGGTCTAGTTTCAAGTAGTGGAAGATTCTAGAATGATAAATTGAACTTCATAGGCCATTTCATCTCAGAGGATGGAGTTTCATTGGACCCAAAGAAGGTTTCATCGATGGTATCTCTAAAGAATCCCAAGAATTTCTCTAAAGTGTTAATTTATTATGTTTTGATGCGTATTATCAGCATTCTATCTACAAATTTTCCCATCTACCAGCAACAATGTCTGAGTTGACCAAGAACATTGGGATGATTATTCGTTCCAATTCTTGTTAGGGATATTTTTAGGGGGTGAAGAGTAGGTTAATCTCATTGACTATCACCACTTTTCCTATTTCAGTTAAATTATATACCATGTATTTTGATGGAACCATAATTGGACTCAGAGTAGTTCTATTAGAGGAAGATTGAGTGGTTAAATATGGCTCTATATTTTTGAGACTGTTATAGTGGATTTATCCTACTCCCAATATAAATATTATTGATATGTAATATTCCCTATGATGGATGAGACATTATCTTATGGTTGAGGGGTTTATTTGGGTATATAGACCACAAGATACTCTTTTATATCTTCTCTTACCAAGACTGTAAAAATTATAAGAGGATTTGGGTTGAGTATTTTCAATCTTTCAACTTCTATTTTTTGTATAAAACTCTGAAGGGTAGTGTCATTAACATTTCCATGATCCAAATGACTAAAAAATGTAGTGCATGATTCATTCCATCTATGGATGATGATTTTACTATATGGAGACATGCATCAAGATGTCCAGGAGTCCTTGGGATGAGTATCATTGTCTTTGACATATATCATACTTGTTCTTCTATAATGTATTAAGATAGTGTATTTATCTAATTTGGAGGGCTTTGTTTTGAGAGATAACATTTATGGTAGGGAGACACTATCAGGATGGTCTCATGGAAGGGGTAATTATCTTCTATTTTGTGGTCGAGTATGGGTTCCTATGGTCTTATGTGAGGAGTTGATGAGATAGGCTAATTCATCTATATGAACGGTATATCCTAGTTTGAAAAAGATGTATCATGTCCATCATATATTTTATTGGTGGATAGGAATCTAAAAGGAGGTAGATATACATGATGTGATATATTTCATCCATTCATCAGAGAAATTCAACCATCAGAGTATAGTTAGTCTTTTGTGGCTTTTAACTACTAAAAAATATAATTGGGATAATGTCACTATGAATTTTGTTATAGGATTACTGAGGAAAACCCATAAGAGTGATGTATTATGGGTTATTTTTGGATGAATAAAAATGGAATCGCTCTTCATTCCATGAAGGGAGACATTTAGTGTTGATTATTTTTTTAATCATTACATACAAGAAAATATATAACTCTATAGTGCTATGAGGAGTATCATTTTTATATAAATCATCATTTAATGTCTCATATTCATAATGATCATAAGAAGGCTATATGATTCTAGGTTATTCTAAATATGGCCTATCATACTGAGAATATCGGTCAATCTAAGTAGACTATTCAGATTCTAAAGGATATATTGTAGGCATATGTTTTGGATTACATTAATTTATAGAAGCACCATAATAAACTCATTGAGTTTTCATATCAATATATGTTCTAGACATCGGTCTAGATAGAACCTTTGTATGGTTTTTGTTGTAGTTTATTTTTTCCACCTCATTGATGGTTGGACGATGTTGAGTTAGCACTTGTTGGACCTAGTCTCATATATAAGACATATGAGTAGTTTAAGTTGAACAGGTGGTAGTTATTGACCACGTAGAGTAAGTAGAAATCATATACTGACCATAATAGATGAAATCGGCAGATTGAGGATATTCAACATGTTTTATTTTAGGTGTCATCTAGGTTGGGGATATTCAATATCAAGAAATATGGAAAGTTAGAGCTCAAGAGTGTCAGCCCATTTGGGATAATGGGAAGGGTCAGTACAGAGGCATACCAACAAGCCCTTACACAACACTTCAGTTCCAGGCATGAATTTTTTCATTTATCATAGATTTAATGATCTCTTACAAAACTTTATCTTGTGGTAGATGTTGAGGACATCGATATTTGTTTAGATGTTTCTTTTAAGGATCATCTAATATAGTTTGTGAACTATAGTGAAAATATCCTTTAGGGTAAGACTATACATCTTGTTCGGGTGTAGTGGTAGTATGGGAATGATCAATAGGTTACCTGAGAAAAATTGTGAGAATAGTGTCCAGAAATGGTTTTTAAGAAATCATAGTTATGCTTAGAGTAGCTTGAGGGTGATCGGTTATATGGTGGGGAGGTTGTAAGATCATGTATTTTTTAAGTACATCCCTCAATGATTTTTTTGTTGAATGTAATTTTTTTGGGATTACATATGTTATTTAAACCATGGATAATTATTATCATTCAATGATGGATTAGTTTTGTTAAATAAATTACCAAATGTTCATCTATATACATTTTTTTGAATTAAGAGGGTATTTCGTGAGTCAAGAAGGAATTAGAGGTGGTTCAGACTAATCTAATGATTTTTCGGATTAATGTTTCCTAATGGGAATTTAAACATTGTTCATATGTGTGAAATTTTATTTAACTATCTCCATGAATATTAAATTAAAGGAATAAAAGGTATGAACTGGTTTATGACTAGAATGGGTTTCACACCGTTAATGTACATTAAATTACATGTTATGGATTTACATGGAAATTACTTCTTACGATCAGTGATTATAATCTATATCACATGCTTATGTTTTTATTAAAAACGGTTGAAACCCTATACTCTCAATTCAAATTTTATTTTGTTCTGTATTCCTCCACTATGAACAACAAATTCATTCATTCGAACTCCGACTAGTGGATTTTATTTGGATTCCACTTATCTTTTGTAGTTCTCTAATTATGGTTGTGAAATCTCTAGATCATGTTTGATAATTTTATATTGATCTTGTTTGTTATAGGTTCCTTATTTAGATCCTTTGCATCATCATTATTATTACCATTAGTGGTTAGAATCATTGTCTTGATATACAGTTTATGGTAGGTGGTATAAAACATAACCACATGGCTTGTTTGATTATCTATAATATAAAATAATGTGAATTGGGATGAAACATATGTGCATTAAGTAATTTAATGATGAATGATGATAAATCATGGATTGTATTATTCCTTAGATCCAATGGTTTTGCGACCTAGCTTGTGGCTTCCAATTGGGTGAGAGAGTGCTTTTGTAAAAATGAATTCAAGATGGTTTTAAAGTGTGATTAGCATGTCAAGGGACCAAAATTGATTTCTTATGAAAGATTCAACTTGGAAATGGTTGTATTTATTTTTAAAATTTTAATTTATGATATGATATTATTGGGTGAAAAATATCATGTTTATAGTCTAGGACCCACCTAATAAATGAAATATGTCATTGAAAGATTGATTATAAATTTAAAAATCAATCATTGAGGATGACGATGTGATATTATGATATATTTTTTGTCATTAGTTGTGTTGTGATCCATGTTTCAATGTATATATAGTTGTTCTAACATTGTTTCATGTAGTTATTATTTAATAGAGGGTTTGGCCTATCTCGTGATGATATTACAATATAGAGGTATGGGCCCAGGATGTTAAAATCCTTATACATAAGGTTATTCTCAGGATTCCAAAATTCTTATATAGAGGTACTAACCATATATTATGATATGATTATACAAAGGGATGTGATTGAGATGTATAAATATTCATATAATGTGCTTAGATCAGTTACATAAATACATATTAAGATATATATTCCATGTCATTTTTTTATTCAATGGTTATTTAATTATGGTTGGCATGGTTGTGCTACATGTTCAGAGGTAATCCCTAAAGTTGTGGAATCATGTTGATTTTTGTAATTAATTATGTTTATTAATCAATACATCTTTTTATCACCTTAACAAATGCACTTATTAGTAGAATAGTTAGTTTATACATGGCGGTGTCACTCTACTGAGTTTTACTCATACACTATTCGGGAAACCATTTTGTACCCAAGATGATTACATAGATGTAGACTTTGAAAATGGTAAGGGTCCTTGTTTTTGATTGTTTCATAATTGATGGGATGGATTTTAGGGTTGGGGCTTCCATATGGTTCATAACATGGGTCTTATGATTTTTTTTGTCTACTGGTTCCTATATTTTTATTAATTTCAATTTAAAATTTAGATATATTTCATCTAATCATTACATGGTAAAATATTATTTTAGTGAACCATACATTACATACATTGATATTACTTAAAAAATTGATGTACATTAATTAAAACAAATAATAAATCCATAATAGGGTCTCATTGTTATATTGTCTTTAAGAACTAGGAAATGTAAACAACTAGTTCATAAAACATCTACATTATCTCTAACTTATTTCTTCACAACTAGACTCATTTCTGACATAGCATAAATAATACCATTCTTTTTTTGGGAAAATAAAATAATTAAAGGGTCAAATAAAATTATCAATAAATGTATACATGTGAAATATCAATCATATAATAATCATAAGACACATGAAAATAACTTTTTTAAATCTTATCCTGCATACGAAATATCATGATATCATCTCAAGGGATAAAAGTTTATAAGAATTAATGGAAATAATCACAAAATAAATAAAATAAGACATGATGTTTTAAATCATAATAAATCATAAACAATAATTTCCATATTATCCAAGGCCCATATCCATGTCTATAATAGTGGAAAAATTCAATTACTAAACCATGATTACATGTCATTCTAGCCCTGTATTACTAATCTAGATTTACATGTCATTCGAGTCATGACTATCTTATGATATATAAATCCTTATCCAATTCATTTTAGTAAGATATAGGTCCCACCCATCTCATAAGTAAATCATTATAACATGTTATTTAAAAACATAAATCATTCATCAAAGCATAACCCATGATAAAAAATTTGTTTCAGGATTATAATTCCATCATAATCGATAAAATATAAATTTATTTCATAAAAATAAATCCATAATAAAAACAATAAAATTTATTTCATAAGAGTGGTAGAACCATTACCCTATATCAACTTATATGGAAAATAATTTTGATAAAACAATTGAATTTAATTCTTGAGGAAAATATCATTTCTTCTTTAAAAACGTTTTCCTTTCTCAAATTGTCGTGCAGTTTTACTAGAAATGTATTTGGTTGAAAATAAACGTGAAATAATGTATAAGAAGCTTCAAGTAAATAATTTTTAATGAAACCAAAAAATAAAATATGATGTATTGGTTATAAAACCATTGTGCAAATAATTTTTCTGGAAAATTCAAAAAGAACCTCAAATAGAATAACGATAAAAGATACATTTATTACTATTTTTTATGAATTAAACAAAGGGTAAAATGATCATTAAATTTATTTGGATTAATAGAAATAATATCACATAAATTGGAAACATGGATTTGGAAGATAAATATACCCAAGTAAAAACATTTGTATAAACAATAATGAATAAAAATGATATTAAGAAATTATCCTTTACAGTTGGACTAATACCCATCATATATATCTGAACCTCTATGTAATGATTTAAAAAATGTGGTTGAATTATTCTAGAATCATAATAATTTTTATTATGTCATATATGATTTTATTCACTTCCGTTTTTCAGATACATTTCACAGTCACTTGTTATTTTTATGTTAACTACTATATGTTTTTATTCAAGTTTTGTCTGGAATGATCATGTTCCACTTATTATGTTATAGTTATTTTATTTAAAGAATTATATTTATATCATGTTCCACATGTTATTATGATATTATGTTATAGTTATATAATTTAAATAATTATTTTAAAATAATATATATCATATTTATTCATTCCATTGATGTATACAATCAAGGCTTATTGAAGATCATGTCGAATGAGTCATATCTCATCTTGGAGACGGTAGGCCTTACATACACACGAGTGACAATATCAATCAATTAATAGTTTAATGATATGGAATTGGATGATATATTAATTATAAATAATAATTATCATGTTATAATATTTATTTACATCCACTATACTCATCAGTATACCCATCTAAATAATGTATTGCTGAATTAAAAGTTAAACCTTGACGTGGAGACTGTAAGCCATATGTACACACACATGGTGATATTATTATTCATAGATAAATAAAATGAGTTATATGGTTTTCCCAAAATTATAATAAAATATCATCATGTATCAGATACATCATTTAGTGCTTTATTATGTGAACATCATAAGAATAGGAAGTAGAGGAAGAAAAGAATTTTGAATGAGGTGGTAAAACAATTACGTATTTTTCAAGTATCTCCTTTGGATTTTTAAAAGTTTCTCCTTAGGATGGATTTATGCCCATTGTGTGGCCTCTAAGAGTAAGGGATGGATTTTGGGAGATTATTTGAGATGAATTTTGATGATTCATTAAGCATTATAGGTGTGATTAAGTGGGTAGAGGTGGTCGCCTTTTATAAGAGAGAGGAGTGGAACTTTAGGAATGATTCGAAGTATTATTAAATTATAAAATTATTTTTGAATTATCATAGTTTTAAAGAGATAAATTTCAAGTATTATATGAGGTTGGTTCAAAATTCTCTCAACTAATAGGTTTTAGATAACATTAGGTCATTCAATTAACCTTATCTATTAGTTTTAACCATTAATGAAAAACATTAACTCTTACCTTGTTGTCTTGTATTTTTATAATATATGGTTACTACAGTTACATAAAATGAAATAAGATCCAAAAGTCAATAATTAGTGACATTTGTAACATTATATAAGTTATTTGTCTGAATCATTTATTTTTTTACTGTTATACCATTTAATAAAATAGTATCTGTTTTAAAAAACTTTTTTTGACAATTTTGACAATATTTAGTACTTTATTTCTCTTAAAGCCATAAAAAGATTATTAATTATATGAAACTACATTCATACAAATATAAAATTTCATATTCATCCATAAAAATTTTATATGGAATCATGATGTTAAAATTATATTTATTTTAATATCATTTATGTGAATATTTCAATAATAAGGCAATCACTCCATCATAATTGTGTCATAGATATTTTTTTAATGTCCAAAAATTATAAAAAAAATTAGATTTATGTAGGAAATATTTTATATTTATAATGAATTTTTATATTCAAATAAATATGTTATATAACACTATTAAAAGAAATTAGTAAAAGATACATGTTCATATTATATTTCTATTTACTTTAAATTAAAAACTCTAAATGACCATTATCACACCCAAGTGGCTCCATGGGATCTTAAAAATGAAAAAAGGATAATCCATGATATATATGTCTCATCCAACTAGGTTAGGAAAAATTTTAGGGTAGTTTTATATTATTAAAATATTTTTATAACCTTACATACCAAATTTTACCTTTAACTATGGTAAATAAAAATAAGTACTGAAATTACTATTAATAATTTTCAAAAAAGGTCCATATTTTAAAAAATTTAAAATTCTAATTTCCAATATGGAATATATTTTTCTAAATTCAACACATAGAATTGGATGAAATTAATTTTTAATGAATCCCGTTGTTGGAATTAGAGAACTTTTTTTTAAAAAAGTTAATACTTTTCAATAGATTGAAATATTTTTACATATGAATAAAAATTAAAATTAATAATAAATATATAAATTATATTTAATGACAAAAATAATTTATATTTACTGTTAAAAAAATTCAATATTATCATATAATATATTTCAATGAAAATAGTTAATTTCACATAAAATTTAGTGTACTTTTACTATTCATAAGAAATTGAATATTATTAGAGAATTATCTAAAATTCCACAAAAGAAAATTTTTATTTCCCAATTTAAAATAAAAGGATTATATTGTCACATAGGAATTATAAATGTGTCAAAATATTAATTCAAAGGGGGTTCTAAACTAAAAGGCATAAGATTACCCTTACAAATATTTGTTTTTATACAACAAATTGGGTTTATTCACAAAATGTTATTAAAATATCCATTAGAGGAACATCAAAATATTTTATATAACATACATATCCTATAAATTTTATTACCATATGTAATTCACTCAAAATACAAATATCTAAATTATATTTTCCATAAATAATTGAAATTTGATGAATTCACAATGCATTTTCTTAAGTTAGTTATACCAATTCCTGCTAACCTAACAACAATTAAGTAACAGTAATTATATTCTAAGGTCATATCATGGATCATTTAAACAGATAATCTCACAGAACACAAGATACTAATGAAGAAAAACTATTTAAATAAAATATTTCATAAAAACATCCTGGTGTTACATTATACCCCCTTAAAATGAATTTCTCCCTTGAAATTCATCACTTGGAAACAAAAAAAAGGTGATTCATATCTCTCATAATACCCTCCAGTTCCAATGTAGCATCTTGAATTTAGTGGTTCCACCATGAAACATTACCCAAGTGAGTGGTATTGTTTCGTAGAACTTTTTCTCTACAATACAGAATCTCAATCAGTTGTTTTTTATAAAAAAGATCTGCATCCAGCAGTATTAAATTTGAGTTTAGTACATGTGAAGGATTAATAATTTACATTCTCATGATAGATACATGGAACACAACATGAAATTGAGAGATAATAGGTGGATTTTTCAGTTGGTAAGCTACCTTTTCAACCTAATCCATAATTTCAAAAGTACTAATATTCTAAAAGCTCATATTTACCTCCTTTCAAAATATAAATTACTCTCTTCTGATGGAGATATTTATTAAAACAATATATTACCCACATCAAAATCTAAGAATTTTCTTCAGTTTGATGAAATAACTTTTTTTTGACACTGACATGCTCTTATGTGTTGTGGAACAGATTTGACATTTTAAGCCATTTCATCAACAAGATCTGGTCTTAATATATTTATTTCCCCATCTTCATCCCTGTAAGATGATGTTATGATCTTATATCCATATAGAGATTCATTACAAGTAATCGTAATACTATCATGAATGTTATTATTGTATGAAAATTCCAACAATTGTAGATATTGATCCCAAGCATCCTTGAAATCTATAGTGCAAGCTGTCAACATGTCTTCTAGAGATTCAATTTTCCTCTCATACTGACCATATGCATGAGGATGATATGTAGTGAGGAAAAATAACTCTCTAATATAGAGCCCGCTAATAATATCTCTAAAACATCAAGGTTAACCTATGATCTCCAACAGATAAAATAGAATGTGGTACACCATGCACACTTATAACATCCTTTATATATATCCTGGAAAGATGGTCAAGGGATAAGTCCTCTCTAATATCAATGAAGTGTACTAACATCATAAGGCGATCAACTATAACCCATATATCACTATTACCTTTAGATGTTTTTATAATTTTTATGAATTAGTCCATAGTTATGTTTTCCCATTTCCTTTCTGGTATGGGTAATGGTTGTAACCTCCCTTTAGACATATGTCTATCAACCTTAACTTTCGTACAAACCATGCTTTGATAGACATATTATGTGACATCTATTTCCAGGACAACCCACCAAAAGTACTCATTTAGGTCCCAATACATCTTTTTAGCTTCTTGGGTAAATATAATTATGATCTATGAGCCTCATCCAATAGTACCTTCTTTAATTCTAGTATGAGGGGAATACAAACCCAGTTCCTAACTTTATTATTTATTCACAATCCAGGTTGAATTTAAGAACATTTATAAAATTATTTTGTAGCTTTTCATCATTATTTTTCACCTCTTTAATCATCACTTGTATAGATGGTTGAATATTCATTTGATAAATATTAGATATCCCAAATACCTTTCAAATATCAAGATCCATCCACTACTAGGAATTAATGATATACCCACAGTTATATAGCCACAGTTTAAAAAAACCATGGCTATAGGTTAAGGTAACACCATCGGTCGTAAAATACCCGTGGCTTTAACAATGTTATTCCTATATGTTCGTGATCCCCACCACCTTCTTCCCATGCTCTCATGATCCCCAACCCATTTCTGCCCTACTCCCTACTCAGGATCCCCACCTCCCCCCCTTTCTGCCCTACTCCCGCTCGCGATCCCCACCTCCCTTTCGTTCGGCCCTACTCCCTTCGAACTTCCTCACCTGGTGTTGTTACCCAAAACATCTATCATTCTACTTCGACGATGAGGACACCCACCTTGGGATGATTCTCCTCTGATGATGCGATTACCCCACCTCCCCGTCGGCGTTCCTCTTCCTCTTTCAACGCTTCGCCGCAGCCAACCCACCTCCCAACCGACGTGGCTTCGATTCGGCCTCCCCACCTCCCTGCTGATGCAGTTTCGATGTTCTGGTGTGAGTTCGGCCGAACCTTAAGGTACTCATATGGATTGATTTTTTTGTGTTCTCCTTACAGGCTAGGATTTTATCCATATTGTGGGCTTCCTTGGACCAAATTGAGGCCAGATTAGGTCTCACATGGACCCGATTGTAGCATGATTGAACTCATATCAAATTATAGTGCTTTCATCACTTTATAATTGATTTATTATGTTTTAAAGAATTTGGAATAATATGATGCCCACCCATGACCAACTTATTATATATTTTCAGTATAATATATATTTTTTCTTCTTATTCTTGAAGGCTTAATAAAGTGCACCCCACCTCTTAATTTGTTTTGAGTTTTCACAACAGCATTGGCGATATGTTCACGACTTATTTTTTTAAAGATAGATATACACTTTAATATATCATTATCTCAACACTCATTAAATCACATAATTTATAATATGTTATAAACCTCTCCAAGATGGTAGTTGTATCCATTATTGCCTCTATATGGTTGTAGGTGAATCAATTATTACCCAAATTTGTAAATATAGAAAAATTAATCAATTATTTAAACTATATTTCCTCTCTAATATCATTTAAATCATATTCTAAACAACTCCAACAATATTAAATATCCATACATAAGCCCAATCAACAGAAAGACACTTTTCTGAAGAACATGAGTTAATTGATTGTCATTAAACCAATTCTTCGTCATCTTTTTCTGAGTCATTGTATTTTGATGCTTTATATAATGGGAAAACATTTTAATCTAGTCACTTTTCCACTTTCCCATGGTGGTTGGTCTCTCTCCATCGTGGTGATGATGATGGATCCCTTCATCTATAAATCAATGGAGGGTTTCTTCGATATCTCTTTGAGTATGAATTCTACACAATTTTATTACAACACTTCATTTAAATATGTCTATAAAAATCAGCACCTACCATCAAGAACCTATTCTAAAACAACATTCAAGTGTTGCAAGTAATAAACTAATCAATAAATATTTGATGAACAATAATGATACAATTCCATTTATCAGTCTATCCAGTATTATTTTTCCCTAGTGTTCCATTTGTTTTAGATATCATCTTTATTTTGGTGTGGATACCATCCATATTTTCAGAGGAATTCATGTGGCATGTTATTCTTTCCAGTTTTTTATTTTACATTATCATTTTAATGTATATTGTCATTATTTTCAGGTTTACTAATAGTGTGGTGATTTTTCTGGTGTTTTGTTTTTTCAAGTGTTGTATTATTTTTTTTTCAGGTGCCGTATTCATCTTTATTTTGTAGTGTTTTTGATCATTTTTTGTAGTTTATTTTCTATTGTTGTTCATTTATGTTTGGTATTCTATATATTGTTTACATTAGTGTCATTTTGAATCATTTACATTGTATTGTTTTCAATGTAATTTAAATTGCATGTAATTGGAGAGGGGTGGAAGCTATTGTGCACTATGGTATAGAATTTCATAACAATATACCAATGGTTAAGAATCCATTGGTATATATCTGAAAACCTTATCTATACCAACATTTTTAATCCAACTGTTGGTCGAGTCCTTACCGGCGATGGGATTGGTTCGATGTTGATGGTGACTGTTGCATATGGTGTGCTCAAGGAGGCCTTTAACCTGTGATGATTTTTATGTTTGATAACTTTTAAATTGGTTTTTTAATTTGAATTTGTTGGTGTACTGTGATGTTGGCCGCCTTTTTTTTTTGATATGGTGTTTGAAACATTGAAATAGTGGGAGTTTTTGAGGTTCCTAGTTAGCCATAAAAGTGGTTTTTATTTAGAAAACGAAAAAAGAGATTTGGAGTGTCAATCCAACTGTTGGTTAAAATATATACAAATAGTTCTTACACTGTTGGTATAGAGTTAACAATAAATATAAACCAACAGTATCAAACCGTTGGTAAAGATATATTACAATGTTTTCTTCAAACTATTGGAACAATGTAATTACCAATTTCTTATACCAATGGTTAAGAAATAACCATTAGTATAGGGATATCCCCACACATCAACATCCAATGGTTTGGAAAACCATTGGTATAGAGTATAACTATCGTTTTTGAGCTTATAATAATGGTTTAATACTACTGGTATACCCTACACTTCCAGAAATGTTAGTTTAGAGTTATACATGATAAACCAAATCTTTTATGCTATCAATAAAATAAAGGGGTCGATGTATCTTGGATGAAGCTTTTATTTCATCCAAATACTCAATAATTTCTTCCAGAGATTCGTTATGGAGGAGTCCCATATATTCGAACACAATATAAAGATCCCATTAATGATTATCTACATTAATTTTTTCTCATCATTGAATGGATTTCATGTGATCATTAAAGTTTTGAATCATTTTTATCATCTCTTGTATATGACCAGGTATCATCATCTTCTTTTATCTAATTCATTCTATAATATTTTAATTTGACAATTCTTCCCATACAATACCTTATAACATGACATTTTAATAGAAGAATGAATATTTTCATTTAATGGGAACTCCTCTAATGTATGATTTTTATCCAAAATCCATGGAAATCCATTGAACATGATCTCAACATATACTCAAGAGTATGATTAGTTCACTCAGTATGAGCATCCGTTTGAGGATGATAAGTTTTACTAAGATGTATCCCTTTTAAAAAATAATTATCGTTATAAATGATCATGTTATTTAGTATTGGGATGTACATATCAGTTTGAATATTATTTTTTCATTGTTGGTTATGGATTCATGTATCATTTATCATGTACAGTTGACACACTGATCACATATATATAAGAAGTTGATATATCTCATTTTATTTCCCACTATTTTCTTATAGGTGGTTTCATATTATAAGACTAGTTCTATCCACCACCATCGAAGACAATGAGTTCAACATTTGGGTAAGGATTATTCCGTTTTTATTCATTGGCCCAATTTTAATTAGGGATTTTTTTATTTTTGGGTTCCTTATATTTTTGTTGTGTGTTTTTGATTTCATTGAGGTGGATTCGAGTCACCATTGATGAAGGATTACATGTGTATGCATAGGAAGGCATATGCATATATAAGTTCCCCCTTTATGTATATTCACTAATGGAAGTATGAATATATATATTGGGGCTAAGTGTGCTTATATATAGATATGAAAAATGCATACACTTGTAAGTATAAAGGGGTATATTCAAGTATAAACATATATCTAAGGACCACCTTGTTCATATTTGGCCTTGAAAATATGCATATAGGGGCTAAGTGTCCTTATATATATGTTAAGTTTCATATGCGTGCAAGCAGAAAAAAGGAAGATTTGAGTTTTCGTCGTCAAAAGAAAACTGGCCTTCAGGTTTAGGTAGGGTCCATCTCATAGACTATTTAATTAAAGAATGTTTTCAATTGCATTTAGTTGCCTTCTTAATTTTTCATGTTTATATTAAATTTCAATTCCTGAATAAGTGTTAGTTAAGATAATTGTTTCATTTGATAAATAAGTCATGGTTTTGTAATAAAACCCCTCCATCAGAGGTGTGCTGTCTGCGAAAACTAACAGTGGTATACCTTGCTTAACATTATTGAATTGATGTTTTCCATATACTTGATGTTGTTGTTAGTCATAATGCACACATCATACTTGACCCTTTTTATATCCTTGTAGCGGGTTTCCCTCTTTTTATTAAAATGGTTTTTTGAACGAAGACACTCTTTAAGTGCCGTTAGAATTTTAAGATGGGTCCCATGTTGTGTGACCATGTCACATGGCATGTGATATTTAAATACAACCAAAATCCTAGTTCCATAGCCCAAGGGTCCCACAGAACCAGTAATGTCAGATTACTTGTTATGTAACCTGCGATTTTCCTAATCCCATGGGGTATTCCCCGTGGTATTCCAACACATTTCTATATCTCCAATCCTCACCGAATTAGGTATGTCAGGGGTCATCCAATCCTCTAGTCATCACAGATTAGCATTAATTTCTTTAAATCTTCTGAGAAAAAAATCTAGTCATTCCATCCATATCATCCTTTTTGAAAATAAGTGGAAGATGCTTCCCCACAGATGTCGCTGGACCCAGACAACACGTTGTTGTCACGCTGTAGTCATGTTGCAGTCGCGCCATGGTCACGCTACGGTCACACCGCGGTCACACCGCGGTCACGCTATGATTTGGCCCTGCTCTAGGATGGCACCCTATGGCGGTTCGCAGTGATAGTATTCCATGAGTCTTGTGATCAATGTTGGGACTGACTAATCACAGTTTCTGCTGGTGGGGGGATGACCGGAATGTTTCCCCACCTCCTCTCGCTCCCTTCGCTCATGGCCGGAAGATGATGCTCCACGGATGTCACTGGACAGGGCCAACATGTCGCGGTCACGCCGTAATCATGCCGCTATCACGCCGTGAATTTCCCCTGCTCCAGGACGACACCCCGCGGTAGTTCGCTGTGATAATTTTCCATGTGTATTGTGATCAATGTTGAGACTGACTAATCACAATTTCTGTCGGCGGGGTGACGACCAGAATGTTGCCTCGCGTCCTCCCACTCCCTTTTCCCCTGGCCGGAAGATGATTCCTTGTGGATGTTTCTGGACCGGGCCAACACGCCACGGTCATGTCGTGGTCATACTATGTTCATGCCACGGTAATGTCGTGATTTGGCCCTACTCCAGGACGAAACCCCGCGGCGGTTCGTAGTGATAGTATTCCATGAGTCTTGCGATCAATGTTGAGTCTTACTAATCACAATTTATGCCAGCGGGGAGACGACCAAAATGTTGCCCCGCCACCTGTCACTCTCTTCGCTCCTGGTCGGAAGATGTTGCCCCACGGATGTCGCTGGACCAGGCCAACACGCTGCGGTCACGCCGTGGTCACGCCACGGTCACGCCGTGGTCATGCTGTGGTCACGCCGCGGTCACGCCACCGTCACGCTACGGTAATGTCGTGATTTGGACCAGCTCCAGCCACATCCAGCCCACACCAGCCCCCATCCACCTTTATTTCAGCCCGCTGCCACCAGCATTCCAGCCCGCAATAGCCCCCCCTTCCACCTTCGAATCAGCTCGCACCATCCCCCAAACACCTGCAACCATCCCCCTTCCACCAGTATTCCAGCCCCCTTCCACCTGCATTCGAGCCCGCACCAGCCCCCTGCCACCTGCAATCCATCCTGCACCATTTACATCATTCCCTTTGGATTAAATAATGATGACACTACATAACAACACTACACACATTATATCATTAATAACTTTTTAGAAATAATAGATTAATGATTTTGTTAATGACATGGTTATAAAATCTCAATAGATATGTGATTATTTCAAATATGTTTAAAAAATATTTAACATGTTGCAGTAGCCCAACCTAAACATGAATCTGGTAAAATGTGTTTTCAGGGTAATGCTAAGGAAATTCGATAGATTTGTGGTGTGATTGTAACGACCCAAAGTTTCATTAATGGAAAATCCATCTTGATCCAGTTAAATGTTTCTTTATGAAAAAAATGTTTTTATAAGATGTCAACTTCTTTAGTTTTATGTTAAGATTTGTGACCGTTACTTTTATTGTCGTTGAACAGTGATCATCTGAGTAGTATAAATATAAGGCTTTAACGAACCCATTTCTACTCAGACAAAGGAAGCGATGGCCTCATCCAGTAGAATTTCCCCTTACGAAGCCCATTTGTCGGAGCTTGGAAAAGAGGTGGCGTCTTTGGGCTTTTCCCTTGACCAAGCCCAAGCTGAGCTTCATCAAGTCAAGCTCGAACGTGATCGTCTACGGGAAAAATGGAAGTTGATAGAGATTACCACTCGAGCGATGTTATCCGAGCAACCCCAAGAGTCTGTCACCATCGCACACCTTACCCTTGGGTCTTATGTGGCTATTTTAAGGGGTTATGTAACAAATAAGTAGCACCATGTTCATGTACATTCTTTTTTTTATATAATAATGAATATAATTTTTTTTGATACATTGTAATTAGTTTTTAAATTACAAATGGTGTTTTTTAGTTATTATTTAATTAAGAATTATATTTTATTAAATTAAAGGATTTTTGAATTAAATAATATTTTAATGAAATATTAATATTAATATTAAATTAATTTTTATTAAATATAAATGATCTTATAATTTTATGAATGCAATTAAAATTTTTATTAAGGTTTGAAAGCCATTTCTGTCAAAACCCGTGAATTTTTTATAAATGTCGGTTTTTATTTTAAAAGTGAAAATTCACATATTTAGAAATTTTTTTAGATAAAATAAATATTATTTTTGGAATCAGGATGTCGAAATTATCCAACGGTGAATTTTTCATAATTTTCTGAGACAGTCAAATTTTTGGGTAAAAATTAAATACCATTTAAATATATAATGTGTTTTATGACATCATAATGACCCAATGGTGATGTAATAAAATACCATAATCCTTATGTTCGGCCAATATGTGTTTTATCATTACAATAATGATGTTTTGGGTTTGTTTGACTTACTTTTCAAAGCATTAATGGAGCCCTCAAGACTTATTCAACACTTTGCCTTTTTAAATTAATTTCCATGGGAGTGTGACTCACCTCCACATAAGCAACCCTAATTTTTTAATAAGTTCGGACCTTAGACATGTAAAATATTGTTTTCCTCTTTCCTTTTCTAGAAACCATGGGCAAATACCATGGGATGGTTTGTGGTTTGGATTATTTTAATATAAGGGGTCCCAAACCTAAATTAAAAAGAATTCTCTCACCTTTCCTATATAAACCCACCCAAGCTCCCACTTCCTCCTCACTCAAAACCCTTTAAGTTCGTCCAACCTCTGCCCTACTCTCTCTAGAATCCTCTCAAGGTGCCCCAAGCTCCCAAGAAGACTCTCACAAGCCTCTCTCTAGCATTTGGAAGCACACTTCCAAGTAAGGGGTTTTCTTCCTTTCTCATTTTTTGTCAATTTTCTTTAAGTTGTATTTCCCTTTTTATTTCAATTATGAATGTTGGGGTATGATTTCGCACCTCCCCCATACTTCCCTCTTATTGTTTGAATGATGGGAGAACCCTTTCTCTCTCATTAAATGCCTCCCATGTACACCTGTTACTATGCCGAAATTCTGACAGGAACTTCTCTCTCTTCTTTTACATTCAAGCAATACTTTTGTATCATGAATCTAAATTCCATTTATATTGTTGGGACATGTATATATATGATCTCCTTACTGTCAATTACATGTAAATATGATTAGGAACCCCTTTATCTCTCATCATCCTTTTTTATGAGTTCTTATGTCACGCCGTTACGCTGCCGAAATCGCACCGATTTTCTAAGCCAATGTCTTTGTGTAGTGAATACCATGCCCATTTCTCCATCAAGGTTATTCACCTTTATGCACATTTACATATTTATTATAGAGTTTCATGTATGAATTCCACATTCCTTTATCGTGGATGAAATGATTATGTTTTATGAATCCATGTTTTATGATCCATGTGGCACACTTATGCATGAAATGAAATGTTTAAGAAGGGTGCACCCTTTATAGCGATCCAATGCATTGGGTAATGTTTAGTATCATGATACGTCATGTGCAATGATTGTTTACTCATGCTAATTCAAGTGCAACAAGGGTTTACTCGTGCTTGAAGTGCAATGAGGGTTTACTCATGCTCCATGTGCAATGAGCCTTGGCTCATGCTAATTCAATGTTAAGTGTTGTTGCCACATTTCCATGTTATGATTATCATGCTTTATCATGCCTTTATGTTCATGTTTCTCTTATGCTCTATTGATATGCCTATTGCCTAACATGTATTGTACTCCTCATGTTATTCATTGTGTACTCCCTTACTGGGCTTTATAGCTCACCCTTTTCTTATGCATGTCCTCAGGTTATCCCATTCAATGCTAAGTACGAAGGAATGTAGTGGTCATGTAAAGGAAGTTTTCAATAAAGATGTTGTATTTCAAGTTTAAAGTTTTTATGTAATGATCCTAAGCCCCAAAGACACTAAACCTCTCGATCTTCTTTGTTGTATCAAGTGAAGTTTTATGTAATAAAGCATGCTTAAGTTGTAATAAAAAGCCTGGTTGTCATAGTTGGTATCAGAGGATAGGTTTAGTTATTTTTGGGATTAGGAAACCCTAGTAAAGCCTTAGATACAAGACTAAGCATAATAAAAACATCCCTAAGTTTTGGTAAATACTAAGTAAGTGGTTTATCAAAAAAATACATCCCTGTCTGGATACGAGCAGGTAGAGGCGGCTCTGGCACAGATATATCCTAGGGGTAAAACCCGAAAACACCGCTTTGAGCTAGACTCGAACGGGAACTGGTGCACGACAACGGGCCTTGCTGCACTCTTGGTTATGACACTCCCGAGGGATATGTTTTGATAAATTCACAATCTTAGTATGAACCCTTATTAAGGGAAAAATTCCCCTAAGAATATATGTTAGAAGGAAGATCATGAAAAGCCTGGATTGAATCCTATAGACTCATGAGTTAAAGAGATTAATGTTTATTTATAAGTCATCAACTTTTGTCTTTGGATTACCCTTTATATGTTACCCCTAACTTTCCTTTTATTCCAGCCAATGGCCGGTAATAGGAGAACTTGGGCTAACAACAGTTGTGAAGATCAGTATGATGATTGTACTTATGAGATGCCCAATCCAATGGGAGCGGGAATCGCGAACTTTTTCATGCTTCTCTCTCAGCTAACTCAAGTTTTGAATAGAAACACTAGTCAAGAGGAACGTTCAACCCCCCCTAAGAAAGAACAAGTTGCTATTGAAAGCTTCATGAGAAAAAGGCCTCCTACTTTTAGTGGATCATCCGATCCCACGATTGCTGAACAATGGATCAACTCCATTGAAAAGATATTCTCCATCCTCCAATGCTCTGAAAAAGAGAAGGTTCTCCTAGCGGCTTATCATATGGAGGGTGAAGCTGATCAATGGTGGACATTGATCAAAAATACGCAGCCTGAGGAGGAGATCGAGGCTTTGGAATGGAAGGAATTCCGGAAGATGTTTTTCGATAAATATGTTCCGCGCACCCTCTGTCTTAAGATGGAAAGGGACTTCCTTTCCCTCAAGCAGAAAGATGAGGAATCTGTGGGAGCGTACGAGGCAAACTTCACAAGGCTTGCACGATATGCTTCCGGCTTTGTCGTTACCCCCGAATGCAAGGATGACCGCTTTTTTGGTGGGCTGAAGCCTAGCTTGCGGAAAGCATTAGCGATCCGTGACTTCGACAGCTATGAGGAAATTGTCCGATGTGCCCTCAAGGTTGAAATGGAGATCGGAGAATCACAGGGGTATCATGGGGAAAAGAAGTGGAAGGTGGACTTCAATGCTGGTGGTTTGATGGATAAATCCAACGATGCTAAGAAATTCCAGCACCCCACTTGCCAAAAGTGTGGAAAGAAGCACCCTGGAAATTGCCTTAGGGGGACAAGAAAATGCTTCAAGTGTGGAAGAGAAGGGCACCTAGCTGTTAACTATCAGCAAGAAGGACCCGCGGCTATGACAAAGGAGAGGAACGCTCCATTCGAACCTCAACGCGTTGTTCAATGCTTCAAATGCAAAGAACCGGGTCATTTTGCGAATCAGTGCCCTAATCCAAGGGTTATCGGAGGCAATCAACAACCTCCAAGACAGCAAGGAAGAGCTTTTGCCATCACTTCTGCCGAAGTGAACCCCAACAACGAAGTGGTGACAGGTACGCTAGTTATTCATTCAAGAATAGAAAATGTACTTTTTGATTCAGGTTCTACGCAATCTTTTATATCTCAAAAGTTTAGTAGAACAATCCCTGCACCACCACAAATCATGGAAGTAAAGATGTCGGTGAGTACGGAAAATGGGGCAATCATTGCATCCCATGAGTATAAGTCCTCCCCTATTATAATATGTGGATTAAATTTCCCAGCGAACCTTGTCATACTCCCTTTGGTGGAATTTGATGCAATTCTTGGCATGGATTGGCTTTCCTTATATAGAGCCAACATAAATTGTCGGGAGAGGGAAATCACACTCCATATGGAGAATCGACCCCCGATTCATTACAAGTGTCAGGAGGAAGATGAATCTCCTTTAGCTCCATCATCTCAAGCATGGATATTACTACCTTATGAGCACGCATATCAGGCTCAGATGATTAAGTCCAAGGAAGAAACCACCCTTGAAGAAATGCCTATTGTGATGGAATTCGCTGAAGTATTTCCCGAGGAACTTCCTGGTCTTCCTCCAAGAAGAGATGTTGAGTTCTCAATTGAACTTATATCTGGGGCGCTACCAATATCCAAGACTCCATATAGAATGGCTGTTGTTGAGCTTGAAGAGCTGAAGAAACAACTACAGGAGAATCTGGATAAAGGGTTTATACGCCCAAGTGCATCACCATGGGGTGCACCAGTCCTCTTCCTCAAGAAGAAGGATGGGTCAATGCGGCTTTGCATCGATTATCATGAACTTAACAAAATCACGATAAAGAACAAGTATCCTCTCCCAAGAATCGATGACTTGTTTGATCAGCTGCGTGGAGCACAATACTTCTCCAAGGTGGACTTGCGGTCGGTATATTATCAAGTAAGGGTGAAGAAGGAAGATATCCCCAAGACTACTTTTCGTACAAGGTACGGGCACTATGAATTCATAGTAATGCCTTTTGGACTCACCAATGCTCCAGCAATATTCATGGACTTGATGAATAGAGTCTTTAGAGATTACCTAGACAAATTTGTGGTAGTCTTTATAGATGATATTCTAATATACTCCAAAACCAAGGAGGACCATGAGGAGCATTTAAAAACTGTATTAGAGACTTTGCGCAAGGAGAAGCTCTATGCCAAGTACAACAAGTGTGAGTTTTGGTTGAAGGAAGTCTCATTCTTGGGTCATATCATCACAAGCAATGGGATATCTGTGGACCCCTCCAAAACAGATGCAATTGAGGGATGGCCGAGGCCAACATCGGTAACTGATATCCGTAGCTTCTTTGGGTTAGCTGGATATTATCGATGATTTGTGAGAAATTTCTCACGATTTTCCAACCCTCTTACCAAGCTAACTCGAAAGGGAGTAAAGTTTTCTTGGAGTGATGAATGCGAAGAATGCTTCAAGGAGTTGAAAAGAAGGCTTATCACTGCACCCGTGCTCACTTTACCCACAAGTGGGGAGCTTTTTGTGGTATTCAGTGATGCTTCGAAGAAGGGCTTAGGATGTGTGCTGATGTAGAATGATAAAGTGATATCCTATGCCTCAAGGCAGTTGAAAATCCATGAGCAAAACTATCCAACGCATGATCTGGAGTTGGCGGCGGTGATCTTTGCCTTGAAAATCTGGCGGCATTTATGTCTATGGAGAGAAATGTGAGATATATACTGACCACAAGAGTCTTAAATATATATTCACACATAACGAGCTTAATATGCACCAGAGAAGATGGATAGAGCTCATCAAGGATTATGATTGTTCAATACATTACCACCCTGGGAAGGCGAACAAGGTGGCGGATGCCCTAAGTAGAAAGGATCCTGCAATTCTATCAATGATGAGAATTGAGAAGGATCCAATCTTCTTAGACTTGATGAAGATGGACGTGGGAATCATAAAGAAGGGAACATCATCAATCCTTTCACAAATGATTGCTCAACCATCTCTTTTGGAAAGGTTAAAGGATGCTCAAAAGGATGAAGCGGGAATCCAAGAAAAAGTGGAAGCTATCAAAAAGGGAAAATCCTCAGAGTTTAATGTTAATGAAGAAGGAATTGTGCTGTTTGGGAAAAGACTATGTGTTCCATCAAGTTCGGAGCTGAAGAAGGAACTTTTGGATGATTCACATAGTTCAAATTTCTCTATTCACCCAGGGAGCACAAAGATGTATCGAGATCTCTGAGAAAACTTTTGGTGGGATAATATGAAGAAGGAGATCACTGAATATACATCAAAGTGACTGGTGTGTCAGCAAGTGAAGGCAGAGAGGCAGAAGTCTAAGGGGATGATGCAACCATTGCCCATACCAAAATGGAAATGGGAGAACATCACCATTGACTTTGTCACCGGACTTCCAAGGACATCCAAAGGCAACAATTCAATCTGGGTTGTTGTGGATCATCTTACAAAGACTGCACACTTCATTGCAATTTGAGAGGATTTCTCTTTGGATCAACTGGCACAGATATATATCAGGGAAGTGGTAGGGTTGCATGGAGTACCACTATCTATTGTGTCTGACCGAGATCCAAGATTTACCTCTATGTTTTGGAAGAGTCTTCCTTATGCTCTGAATACTGAACTGAACTTCAGTACGGCCTATCATCCTCAAACTGATGGCAAATCCGAGCGGACTATCCAAACACTTGAGGATATGTTGAGAGCGTGCTCAATTGACTTTAAAGGAGGATGGGATCAAAATCTTCCTCTGGTTGAGTTCTCTTATAATAATAGTTTCCACTCAAGCATCCAAATGGCACCATATGAAGCCCTGTATGGGAAAAGGTGTAGAACACCGACATGTTGGGATGAGGTTGGTGAACGTAAGCTGCTTGGACCAGAAATGGATGAAGAAATGGTGGAGAAGGTGAAAACCATTCAGCAGCATATCAAGGCAGCCCAAAGTCGACAGAAGAGTTATGCAGATAATCATCGACGAGACCTTGAGTTTAAAGTCAGAGACATGGTGTTTTTACGCATATCTCCGTGGAAGAAGGTCATGAGGTTTGGAAAGAAAGGGAAGTTAAGTCCAAGGTACATCGGCCCATTTGAGATTATTGATCGTGTTGGGGCTGTGGCCTATCGACTAGCACTTCCACCGACTATGTCCAAGGTTCATGATGTCTTTCATGTATCCCTCTTAAGGAAGTACATACCGGACCCTTCACATGTACTCTCTTCCGAGGTGGTACAATTGGAAGATGATCTTTCTTATGAGGAGCAACCAGAGAAGATCTTAGATCGTAGAGACAAAGTTCTACGAAATAAGACAATGCCCCTCGTCAAGGTGTTGTGGAGAAACCACAAGTTTGAAGAAGCAACTTGGGAGTCGGAGGATATTATGAAGTTAAGTTACCCACATTTGTTTTAGTGTGGGAAAAGGAAATTTTCGAGGGCGAAATTTCTTAAGGGGGGAATGTTGTAACGACCCAAAGTTTCATTAATGGAAAATCCCTCTTGATCCAGTTAAATGTTTCTTTATGAAAAAAATGTTTTTATAAGATGTCAACTTCTTTAGTTTTATGTTAAGATTTGTGACCGTTACTTTTATTGTCGTTGAACAGTGATCATCTGAGTAGTATAAATATAAGGCTTTAACGAACCCATTTCTACTCAGACAAAGGAACCGATGGCCTCATCCAGTTGAATTGCCCCTTACGAAGCCCATTTGTCGGAGCTTGGAAAAGAGGTGGCGTCTTTGGGCTTTTCCCTTGACTAAGCCCAAGCTGAGCTTCATCAAGTCAAGCTCGAACGTGATCGTCTACGGGAAAAATGGAAGTTGATAGAGATTACCACTCGAGCGATGTTATCCAAGCAACCCCAAGAGTTTGTCACCATCGCACACCTTACCCTTAGGTCTTATGCGGCTATTTTAAGGGGTTATGTAACAAATAAGTAGCACCATGTTCATGTACATTATTTTTTGTATATAATAATGAATATAATTTTTTTTGATACATTGTAATTAGTTTTTAAAGTACAAATGGCGTTTTTTAGTTATTATTTAATTAAGAATTATATTTTATTAAATTAAAGGATTTTTGATTTAAATAATATTTTAATAAAATATTATTATTAATATTAAATTAATTTTTATTAAATATAAATTATCTTATAATTTTATGAATGCAATTAAAATTTTTATTAAGGTTTGAAAGCCATTTCTGTCAAAACCCGTGAATTTTTTATAAATGTCAGTTTTTATTTTAAAAGTGAAAATTCACATATTTAGAAAATTATTTAGATAAAATAAATATTATTTTTGGAATCAGGACGTCGAAATTATCCAACGGTGAATTTTTCATAATTTTCTGAGACAGTCAAATTTTTGGGTAAAAATTAAATACCATTTAAATATATAATGTGTTTTATGACATTATAATGACCCAATGGTGATGTAATAATATACCATAATCTTTATGTTCGGCCAATATGTGTTTTATCATTAAAATAATGAGGTTTTGGGTTTGTTTGACTTACTTTTCAAAGCATTAATGGATCCCTCAAGACTTATTCAACACTTTGCCTTTTTAAATTAATTTCCATGGGAGTGTGACTCAACTCCACATAAGCAACCCTAATTTTTTAATAAGTTCGGACCTTGGACTTGTAAAATATTGTTTTCCACTTTCCTTTTCCAGAAACCATGGGCAAATACCATTGGATGGTTTGTGGTTTGGATTATTTTAATATAAGGGGTCCCAAACCTAAATAATAAAGAATTCTCTCACCTTTCCTATATAAACCCACCCAAGCTCCCACTTCCTCCTCACTCAAAACCCTTTAAGTTAGTCCAACCTCTGACCTACTCTCTCTAGAATCCTCTCAAGGTGCCCCAAGCTCCCAAGAAGACTCTCACAAGCCTCTCTCTAGCCTTTGGAAGCACACTTCCAAGTAAGGGGTTTTCTTCCTTTCTCATTTTTTGTCAATTTACTTTAAGTTGTATTGCCCTTTTTATTTCAATTATGAATGTTGGGGTATGATTTCGAACCTCCCCCATACTTCCCTCTTATTGTTTGAATGATGGGAGAACCCTTTCTCTCTCATTAAATGCCTCCCATGTACACCTGTTACTATGCCGAAATTCTGACAGGAACTTCTCTCTCTTCTTTTACATTCAAGCAATACTTTTGTATCATGAATCTAAATTCCATTTCTATTGTTGGGACATGTATATATATGATCTCCTTACTGTCAATTACATGTAAATATGATTAGTAACCCCTTTATCTCTCATCATCCTTTTTTATGAGTTCTTATGTCACGCCGTTACGCTGCCGAAATCGCACCGATTTTCTAATCCAATGTCTTTGTGTAGTGAATACCATGCCCATTTCTCCATCAAGACTATTCACCTTTATGCACATTTACATATTGATTATAGAGTTTCATGTATGAATTCCACATTCCTTTATTGTGGAAGAAATGATTATGTTTTATGAATCCATGTTTTATGATCCATGTGGCACACTTATGCATGAAATGAAATGTTTAAGAAGGGTGCACCCTTTATAGCGCTCCAATGCATTGGGTAAAGTATAGTATCATGATACGTCATGTGCAATGATTTTTTACTCATGCTAATTCAAGTGCAACAAGGGTTTACTCATGCTTCAAGTGAAATGAGGGTTTACTCATGCTCCATGTGCAATGAGCCTTGGCTCATGCTAATTCAATGTTAAGTGTTGTTGCCACATTTCCATGTTATGATTATCATGCTTTATCATGCCTTTATGTTCATGTTTCTCTTATGCTCTATTGATATTCCTATTGCCTAACATGTATTGTACTCCTCATGTTATTCATTGTGTACTCCCTTACTGGGCTTTATAGCTCACCCTTTTCTTATGCATGTCCTCAGGTTATCCCATTCAATGCTAAGTACGAAGGAATGTAGTGGTCATGTAAAGGAAGTTTTCAATAAAGATGTTGTATTTCAAGTTTAAAGTTTTTATGTAATGATCCTAATCCCCAAAGACACTAAACCTCTCGATCTTCTTTGTTGTATCAAGTGAAGTTTTATGTAATAAAGCATGCTTAAGTTGTAATAAAAAGCCTGGTTGTCATAGTTGGTATCAGAGGATAGGTTTAGTTATTTTTGGGATTAGGAAACCCTAGTAAAGCCTTAGATACAAGACTAAGCATAATAAAAACATCCCTAAGTTTTGGTAAATACTAAGTAAGTGGTTTATCAAAAAAATACATCCCTGTCTGGATACGAGCAGGTAGAGGCGGCTCTGGCACAGATGTATCCTAGGGGTAAAACCCGAAAACACCGCTTTGAGCTAGACTCGAACGGGAACTGGTGCACGACAACGGGCCTTGCTGCACTCTTGGTTATGACACTCCCGGGGGATATGTTTTGATAAATTCACAATCTTAGTATGAACCCTTATTAAGGGAAAAATGCCCCTAAGAATATATGTTAGAAGGAAGATCATGAAAAGCCTGGATTGAATCCTATAGACTCATGAGTTAAAGAGATTAATGTTTATTTATAAGTCATCAACTTTTGTCTTTGGATTACCCTTTATGTGTTACCCCTAACTTTCCTTTTATTCCAGCCAATGGCCGGTAATAGGAGAACTCGGGCTAACAACCGTTGTGAAGATCAGTATGATGATTGTACTTATGAGATGCCCAATCCAATGGGAGCGGGAATCGCAAAATTTGTCATGCTTCTCTCTCAGCTAACTCAAGTTTTGAATAGAAACACTAGTCAAGAGGAACGTTCAACCCCCCCTAAGAAAGAACAAGTTGCTATTGAAAGCTTCATGAGACAAAGCCCTCCTACTTTTATTGGATCATCCGATCCCACGATTTCTGAACAATGGATCAACTCCATTGAAAAGATATTCTCTATCCTCCAATGCTCTGAAAAAGAGAAGGTTCTCCTAGCGGCTTATCATATGGAGGGTGAAGCTGATCAATGGTGGACATTGATCAAAAATACGAAGCCTGAGGAGGAGATGGAGGCTTTGGAATGGAAGGAATTCCGGAAGATGTTTTTCGATAAATATTTTCCGCGCACCCTCTGTCTTAAGATGGAAAGGGACTTCCTTTCCCTCAAGCAGAAAGATGAGGAATCTGTGGGAGCGTACGAGGAAAACTTCACAAGGCTTGCACGATATGCTTCCGGCTTTTTCGTTACCCCCGAATCCAAGGATGACCGCTTCTTTGGTGGGCTGAAGCCTAGCTTGCGGAAAGCATTAGCGATCCGTGACTTCGACAGCTATGAGGAAATTGTCCGATGTGCCCTCAAGGTTGAAATGGAGATCGGAGAATCATAGGGGTATCATGGGGACAAGAAGCAGAAGGTGGACTTCAATGCTGGTGGTCCGATGGATAAATCCAACGATGCTAAGAAATTCCAGCACCACACTTTCCAAAAGTGTGGAAAGAAGCACCCTGGAAATTGCCTTAGGGGGACAAGAAAATGCTTCAAGTGTGGAAGAGAAGGGCACCTAGCTGTTAACTGTCAGCAAGAAGGACCCGCGGCTATGACAAAGGAGAGGAACGCTCCATTCGAACCTCAACGCGTTGTTCAATGCTTCAAATGCAATGAACCGGGTCATTTTGCGAATCCGTGCCCTAATCCAAGGGTTATCGGAGGCAATCAACAACCTCCAAGACAGCAAGGAAGAGCTTTTGCCATCACTTCTGCCGAAGTGAACCCCGATAACGAAGTGGTGACAGGTACGCTAGTTATTCATTCAAGAATAGCAAACGTACTTTTTGATTCAGGTTCTACACAATCTTTTATATCTCAAAAGTTTAGTAGAACAATCCCTGCACCACCACAAATCATGGAAGTAATGATGTCGGTGAGTACGGAAAATGGGGCAATCATTGCATCCCATGAGTATAAGTCCTCCCCTATTATAATATGTGGATTGAATTTCCCAGCGAACCTTGTCATACTCCCTTTGGTGGAATTTGATGCCATTCTTGGCATGGATTGGCTTTCCTTATATAGAGCCAACATAAATTGTCGGGAGAGGGAAATCACACTCCATATGGAGAATCGACCCCCGATTCATTACAAGTGTCAGGAGGAAGATGAATCTCCTTTAGCTCCATCATCTCAAGCATGGATATTACTACCTTACGAGCACGCATATCTGGCTCAGATGATTAAGTCCAAGGAAGAAACCACCCTTGAAGAAATGCCTATTGTGATGGAATTCACTGAAGTATTTCCCGAGGAACTTCCTGGTCTTCCTCCAAGAAGAGATGTTGAGTTCTCAAATGAACTTATATCTGGGGCGCTACCAATATCCAAGACTCCATATAGAATGGCTGTTGTTGAGCTTGAAGAGCTGAAGAAAAAACTACAGGAGAATCTGGATAAAGGGTTTATACGCCCAAGTGCATCACCATGGGGTGCACTAGTCCTCTTCCTCAAGAAGAAGGATGGGTCAATGCGGCTTTGCATCGATTATCATGAACTTAACAAAATCACGATAAAGAACAAGTATCCTCTCCCAAGAATCGATGACTTGTTTGATCAGCTGCGTGGAGCACAATACTTCTCCAAGGTGGACTTGCGGTCGGTATATTATCAAGTAAGGGTGAAGAAGGAAGATATCCCCAAGACTGCTTTTCGTACAAGGTACGGGCACTATGAATTCAGAGTAATTCCTTTTGGACTCACCAATGCTCCAGCAATATTCATGGACTTGATGAATAGAGTCTTTAGAGATTACATAGACAAATTTGTGGTAGTCTTTATAGATGATATTCTAATATACTCCAAAACCAAGGAGGACAATGAGGAGCATTTAAAAACTGTACTAGAGACTTTGCGCAAGGAGAAGCTCTATGCCAAGTACAACAAGTGTGTGTTTTGGTTGAAGGAAGTCTCATTCTTGGGTCATATAATCACAAGAAATGGGATATCTCTGGACCCATCCAAAACAAATGCAATTGAGGGATGGCCGAGGCCAACATCGGTAACTGATATCCGTAGCTTCTTTGGGTTAGCTGGATATTATCGACGATTTGTGAGAAATTTCTCACGATTTTACAACCCTCTTACCAAGCTAACTCGAAAGGGAGTAAAGTTTGATTGGAGTGATGAATGCGAAGAAAGCTTCAAGGAGTTGAAAAGAAGGCTTATCACTGCACCCGTGCTCACTTTACCCACAAGTGGGGAGCTTTTTGTGGTATTCAGTGATGCTTCGAACAAGGGCTTAGGATGTGTGCTGATGCAGAATGATAAAGTGATATCCTATGCCTCAAGGAAGTTGAAAATCCATGAGCAAAACTATCCAACGCATGATCTGGAGTTGGTGGCGGTGATCTTTGCCTTGAAAATCTGGCGGCATTATGTCTATGGAGAGAAATGTGAGATATATACTGACCACAAGAGTCTTAAATATATATTCACACATAAAGAGCTTAATATGCTCCAGAGAAGATGGATAGAGCTCATCAAGGATTATGATTGTTCAATACCTTACCACCCTGGGAAGGCGAACAAGGTGGCGGATGCCCTAAGTAGAAAGGATCCAGCAATTCTATCAATGATGAGAATTGAGAAGGATCCAATCTTCTTATACTTGATGAAGATGGACGTGGGAATCATAAAGAAGGGAACATCATCAATCCTTTCACAAATGATTGCTCAACCATCTCTTTTGGAAAGGTTAAAGGATGCTCAAAAGGATGATGCGGGAATCCAAGAAAAAGTGGAAGCTATCAAAAAGGGAAAATCCTCAGAGTTTAATGTTAATGAAGAAGGAATTGTGCGGTTTGGGAAAAGACTATGTGTTCCATCAAGTTCGGAGCTGAAGAAGGAACTTTTGGATGATTCACATAGTTCAAATTTCTCTATTCACCCAGGGAGCACAAAGATGTATCGAGATCTCTGAGAAAACATTTGGTGGGATAATATGAAGAAGGATATCGCTGAATATACATCAAAGTGCCTGGTGTGTCAGCAAGTGAAGGCAGAGAGGCAGAAGTCTAAGGGGATGATGCAACCATTGCCCATACTAAAATGGAAATGGGAAAACATCACCATGGACTTTGTCACCGGACTTCCAAGGACATCCAAAGGCAACAATGCAATCTGGGTTTTTGTGGATCATCTTACAAAGACTGCACACTTCATTGCTATTCGAGAGGATTTCTCTTTGGATCAACTGGCACAGATATATATCAGGGAAGTGGTACGGTTTCATGGAGTACCACTATCTATTGTGTCTAACCGAGATCCAAGATTTACCTCTATGTTTTGGAAGAGTCTTCAACATGCTCTGAATACTGAACTGAACTTCAGTACGGCCTATCATCCTCAAACTGATGGAAAATCCGAGCGGACTATCCAAACACTTGAGGATATGTTGAGAGCGTGCTCAATTGACTTTAAAGGAGGATGGGATCAACATCTTCCTCTGGTTGAGTTCTCTTATAATAATAGTTTCCACTCAAGCATCCAAATGGCACCATATGAAGCCCTATATGGGAAAAGGTGTAGAACACCGACAAGTTGGGATGAGGTCGGTGAACGTAAGCTGCTTGGACCAGAAATGGATGAGGAAATGGTGGAGAAGGTGAAAACCATTCAGCAGCATATCAAGGCAGCCCAAAGTCGACAGAAGAGTTATGCAGATAATCGTCGACGAGACCTTGAGTTTAAAGTCAGAGGCATGGTGTTTTTACGCATATCTCCGTGGAAGAAGGTCATGAGGTTTGGAAAGAAAGGGAAGTTAAGTCCAAGGTACATCGGCCCATTTGAGATTATTGATCGTGTTGGGGCTGTGGCCTATCGACTAGCACTTCCACCGACTATGTCCAAGGTTCATGATGTCTTTCATGTATCCCTCTTAAGGAAGTACATACCGGACCCTTCACATATACTCTCTTCCGAGGTGGTACAATTGGAAGATGATCTTTCTTATGAGGAGAAACCAGTGAAGATCATAGATCGTAGAGAAAAAGTTCTACGAAATAAGACAATGCCCCTCGTCAAGTTGTTGTGGAGAAACCACAAGTTTGAAGAAGCAACTTGGGAGTCGGAGGATATTATGAAGCTAAGTTACCCACATTTGTTTTAGTGTGGGAAAAGGAAAATTTCGAGGGCGAAATTTCTTAAGGGGGGAATGTTGTAACGACCCAAAGTTTCATTAATGGAAAATCCATCTTGATCCAGTTAAATGTTTCTTTATGAAAAAAATGTTTTTATAAGATGTCAACTTCTTTAGTTTTATGTTAAGATTTGTGACCGTTACTTTTATTGTCGTTGAACAGTGATCATCTGAGTAGTATAAATATAAGGCTTTAACGAACCCATTTCTACTCAGACAAAGGAAGCGATGGCCTCATCCAGTAGAATTGCCCCTTACGAAGCCCATTTGTCGGAGCTTGGAAAAGAGGTGGCGTCTTTGGGCTTTTCCCTTGACCAAGCCCAAGCTGAGCTTCATCAAGTCAAGCTCGAACGTGATCGTCTACGGGAAAAATGGAAGTTGATAGAGATTACCACTCGAGCGATGTTATCCGAGCAACCCCAAGAGTCTGTCACCATCGCACACCTTACCCTTGGGTCTTATGTGGCTATTTTAAGGGGTTATGTAACAAATAAGTAGCACCATGTTCATGTACATTCTTTTTTTTATATAATAATGAATATAATTTTTTTTGATACATTGTAATTAGTTTTTAAATTACAAATGGTGTTTTTTAGTTATTATTTAATTAAGAATTATATTTTATTAAATTAAAGGATTTTTGAATTAAATAATATTTTAATGAAATATTATTATTAATATTAAATTAATTTTTATTAAATATAAATGATCTTATAATTTTATGAATGCAATTAAAATTTTTATTAAGGTTTGAAAGCCATTTCTGTCAAAACCCGTGAATTTTTTATAAATGTCGGTTTTTATTTTAAAAGTGAAAATTCACATATTTAGAAAAAATTTTAGATAAAATAAATATTATTTTTGGAATCAGGATGTCGAAATTATCCAACGGTGAATTTTTCATAATTTTCTGAGACAGTCAAATTTTTGGGTAAAAATTAAATACCATTTAAATATATAATGTGTTTTATGACATCATAATGACCCAATGGTGATGTAATAAAATACCATAATCCTTATGTTCGGCCAATATGTGTTTTATCATTACAATAATGATGTTTTGGGTTTGTTTGACTTACTTTTCAAAGCATTAATGGAGCCCTCAAGACTTATTCAACACTTTGCCTTTTTAAATTAATTTCCATGGGAGTGTGACTCACCTCCACATAAGCAACCCTAATTTTTTAATAAGTTCGGACCTTAGACATGTAAAATATTGTTTTCCTCTTTCCTTTTCTAGAAACCATGGGCAAATACCATGGGATGGTTTGTGGTTTGGATTATTTTAATATAAGGGGTCCCAAACCTAAATTAAAAAGAATTCTCTCACCTTTCCTATATAAACCCACCCAAGCTCCCACTTCCTCCTCACTCAAAACCCTTTAAGTTCGTCCAACCTCTGCCCTACTCTCTCTAGAATCCTCTCAAGGTGCCCCAAGCTCCCAAGAAGACTCTCACAAGCCTCTCTCTAGCATTTGGAAGCACACTTCCAAGTAAGGGGTTTTCTTCCTTTCTCATTTTTTGTCAATTTTCTTTAAGTTGTATTTCCCTTTTTATTTCAATTATGAATGTTGGGGTATGATTTCGCACCTCCCCCATACTTCCCTCTTATTGTTTGAATGATGGGAGAACCCTTTCTCTCTCATTAAATGCCTCCCATGTACACCTGTTACTATGCCGAAATTCTGACAGGAACTTCTCTCTCTTCTTTTACATTCAAGCAATACTTTTGTATCATGAATCTAAATTCCATTTATATTGTTGGGACATGTATATATATGATCTCCTTACTGTCAATTACATGTAAATATGATTAGGAACCCCTTTATCTCTCATCATCCTTTTTTATGAGTTCTTATGTCACGCCGTTACGCTGCCGAAATCGCACCGATTTTCTAAGCCAATGTCTTTGTGTAGTGAATACCATGCCCATTTCTCCATCAAGGTTATTCACCTTTATGCACATTTACATATTTATTATAGAGTTTCATGTATGAATTCCACATTCCTTTATCGTGGATGAAATGATTATGTTTTATGAATCCATGTTTTATGATCCATGTGGCACACTTATGCATGAAATGAAATGTTTAAGAAGGGTGCACCCTTTATAGCGATCCAATGCATTGGGTAAAGTTTAGTATCATGATACGTCATGTGCAATGATTGTTTACTCATTCTAATTCAAGTGCAACAAGGGTTTACTCGTGCTTGAAGTGCAATGAGGGTTTACTCATGCTCCATGTGCAATGAGCCTTGGCTCATGCTAATTCAATGTTAAGTGTTGTTGCCACATTTCCATGTTATGATTATCATGCTTTATCATGCCTTTATGTTCATGTTTCTCTTATGCTCTATTGATATGCCTATTGCCTAACATGTATTGTACTCCTCATGTTATTCATTGTGTACTCCCTTACTGGGCTTTATAGCTCACCCTTTTCTTATGCATGTCCTCAGGTTATCCCATTCAATGCTAAGTACGAAGGAATGTAGTGGTCATGTAAAGGAAGTTTTCAATAAAGATGTTGTATTTCAAGTTTAAAGTTTTTATGTAATGATCCTAAGCCCCAAAGACACTAAACCTCTCGATCTTCTTTGTTGTATCAAGTGAAGTTTTATGTAATAAAGCATGCTTAAGTTGTAATAAAAAGCCTGGTTGTCATAGTTGGTATCAGAGGATAGGTTTAGTTATTTTTGGGATTAGGAAACCCTAGTAAAGCCTTAGATACAAGACTAAGCATAATAAAAACATCCCTAAGTTTTGGTAAATACTAAGTAAGTGGTTTATCAAAAAAATACATCCCTGTCTGGATACGAGCAGGTAGAGGCGGCTCTGGCACAGATATATCCTAGGGGTAAAACCCGAAAACACCGCTTTGAGCTAGACTCGAACGGGAACTGGTGCACGACAACGGGCCTTACTGCACTCTTGGTTATGACACTCCCGGGGGATATGTTTTGATAAATTCACAATCTTATTATGAACCCTTATTAAGGGAAAAATGCCCCTAAGAATATATGTTAGAAGGAAGATCATGAAAAGCCTGGATTGAATCCTATAGAGTCATGAGTTAAAGAGATTAATGTTTATTTATAAGTCATCAACTTTTGTCTTTGGATTACCCTTTATGTGTTACCCCTAACTTTTCTTTTATTCCAGCCAATGGCCGGTAATAGGAGAACTCGGGCTAACAACCGTTGTGAAGATCAGTATGATGATTTTACTTATGAGATGCCCAATCCAGTGGGAGCGGGAATCGCGAACTTTGTCATGCTTCTCTCTCAGCTAACTCAAGTTTTGAATAGAAACACTAGTCAAGAGGAACGTTCAACCCCCCCTAAGAAAGAACAAGTTGCTATTGAAAGCTTCATGAGACAAAGGCCTCCTACTTTTAGTGGATCATCCGATCCCACGATTGCTGAACAATGGATCAACTCCATTGAAAAGATATTCTCCATCCTCCAATGCTCTGAAAAAGAGAAGGTTCTCCTAGCGGCTTATCATATGGAGGGTGAAGCTGATCAATGGTGGACATTGATCAAAAATATGAAGCCTGAGGAGGAGATCGAGGCTTTGGAATGGAAGGAATTCCGGAAGATGTTTTTCGATAAATATTTTCCGCGCACCCTCTGTCTTAAGATGGAAAGGGACTTCCTTTCCCTCAAGCAGAAAGATGAGGAATCTGTGGGAACGTACGAGGCAAACTTCACAAGGCTTGCACGATATGCTTCCGGCTTTGTCGTTACCCCCGAATGCAAGGATGACCGCTTTTTTGGTGGGCTGAAGCCTAGCTTGGGGAAAGCATTAGCGATCCGTGACTTCGACAGCTATGAGGAAATTGTCCGATGTGCCCTCAAGGTTGAAATGGAGATCGGAGAATCACAGGGGTATCATGGGGAAAAGAAGCGGAAGGTGGACTTCAATGCTGGTGGTTTGATGGATAAATCCAACGATGCTAAGAAATTCCAGCACCCCACTTGCCAAAAGTGTGGAAAGAAGCACCCTGGAAATTGCCTTAGGGGGACAAGAAAATGCTTCAAGTGTGGAAGAGAAGGGCACATAGCTGTTAACTATCAGCAAGAAGGACCCGCGGCTATGACAAAGGAGAGGAACGCTCCATTCGAACCTCAACGCGTTGTTCAATGCTTCAAATGCAAAGAACCGGGTCATTTTGCGAATCAGTGCCCTAATCCAAGGGTTATCGGAGGCAATCAACAACCTCCAAGACAGCAAGGAAGAGCTTTTGCCATCACTTCTGCCGAAGTGAACCCCGACAACGAAGTGGTGACAGGTACGCTAGTTATTCATTCAAGAATAGCAAACGTACTTTTTGATTCAGGTTCTACGCAATCTTTTATATCTCAAAAGTTTAGTAGAACAATCCCTGCACCACCACAAATCATGGAAGTAAAGATGTCGGTGAGTACGGAAAATGGGGCAATCATTGCATCCCATGAGTATAAGTCCTCCCCTATTATAATATGTCGATTGAATTTCCCAGCGAACCTTGTCATACTCCCTTTGGTGGAATTTGATGCAATTCTTGGCATGGATTGGCTTTCCTTATATAGAGCCAACATAAATTGTCGGGAGAGGGAAATCACACTCCATATGGAGAATCGACCCCCGATTCATTACAAGTGTCAGGAGGAAGATGAATCCCCTTTAGCTCCATCATCTCAAGCATGGATATTACTACCTTATGAGCACGCATATCTGGCTCAGATGATTAAGTCCAAGGAAGAAACCACCCTTGAAGAAATGCCTATTGTGATGGAATTCGCTGAAGTATTTCCTGAGGAACTTCCTGGTCTTCCTCCAAGAAGAGATGTTGAGTTCTCAATTGAACTTATATCTGGGGCGCTACCAATATCCAAGACTCCATATAGAATGGCTGTTGTTGAGCTTGAAGAGCTGAAGAAACAACTACAGGAGAATCTGGATAAAGGGTTTATACGCCCAAGTGCATCACCATGGGGTGCACCAGTCCTCTTCCTCAAGAAGAAGGATGGGTCAATGCGGCTTTGCATCGATTATCATGAACATAACAAAATCACGATAAAGAACAAGTATCCTCTCCCAAGAATCGATGACTTGTTTGATCAGCTGCGTGGAGCACAATACTTCTCCATGGTGGACTTGCAGTCGGTATATTATCAAGTAAGGGTGAAGAAGGAAGATATCCCCAAGACTGCTTTTCGTACAAGGTACGGGCACTATGAATTCAGATTAATTCCTTTTGGACTCACCAATGCTCTAGCAATATTCATGGACTTGATGTATAGAGTCTTTAGAGATTACCTAGACAAATTTGTGGTAGTCTTTATAGATGATATTATAATATACTCCAAAACCAAGGAGGACCATGAGGAGCATTTAAAAACTGTACTAGAGACTTTGCGCAAGGAGAAGCTCTATGCCAAGTACAACAAGTGTCAGTTTTGGTTGAAGGAAGTCTCATTCTTGGGTCATATCATCACAAGCAATGGGATATCTGTGGACCCCTCCAAAACAGATGCAATTGAGGGATGGCCGAGGCCAACATCGGTAACTGATATCCGTAGCTTCTTTGGGTTAGCTGGATATTATCGACGATTTGTGAGATATTTCTCATTATTTTCCAACCCTTTTACCAAGCTAACTCGAAAGGGAGTAAAGTTTGCTTGGAGTGATGAATGCGAAGAAAGCTTCAAGGAGTTGAAAAGAAGGCTTATCACTGCACCCGTGCTCACTTTACCCACAAGTGGGGAGCTTTTTTTGGTATTCAGTGATGCTTTGAAGAAGGGCTTAGGATGTGTGATGATGCAGAATGATAAAGTGATATCCTATGCCTCAAGGAAGTTGAAAATCCATGAGCAAAACTATCCAACGCATGATCTGGAGTTGGCGGCGGTGATCTTTTCCTTGAAAATCTGGCGGCATTATGTCTATGGAGAGAAATGTGAGATATATACTGACCACAAGAGTCTTAAATATATATTCACACATAAAGAGCTTAATATGCACCAAAGAAGATGGATAGAGCTCATCAAGGATTATGATTGTTCAATACATTACCACCCTGGGAAGGCGAACAAGGTGGCGGATGCCCTAAGTAGAAAGGATCCAGCAATTCTATCAATGATGAGAATTGAGAAGGATCCAGTCTTCTTAGACTTGATGAAGATGGACGTGGGAATCATAAAGAAGGGAACATCATAAATCCTTTCACAAATGATTGCTCAACCATCTCTTTTGGAAAGGTTAAAGGATGCTCAAAAGTATGATGCGGGAATCCAAGAAAAAGTGGAAGCTATCAAAAAGGGAAAATCCTCAGAGTTTAATGTTAATGAAGAAGGAATTGTGCGGTTTGGGAAAAGACTATGTGTTCCATCAAGTTCGGAGCTGAAGAAGGAACTTTTGGATGATTCACATAGTTCAAATTTCTCTATTCACCCAGGGAGCACAAAGATGTATCGAGATCTCTGAGAAAACTTTTGGTGGGATAATATGAAGAAGGAGATCGCTGAATATACATCAAAGTGCCTGGTGTGTCAGCAAGTGAAGGCAGAGAGGCAGAAGTCTAAGGGGATGATGCAACCATTGCCCATACCAAAATGGAAATGGGAGAACATCACCATGGACTTTGTCACCGGACTTCCAAGGACATCCAAAGGCAACAATGCAATCTGGGTTGTTGTGGATCATCTTACAAAGACTGCACACTTCATTGCTATTCGAGAGGATTTCTCTTTGGATCAACTGGCACAGATATATATCAGGGAAGTGGTACGGTTGCATGGAGTACCACTATCTATTGTGTCTGACCGAGATCCAAGATTTACCTCTATGTTTTGGAAGAGTCTTCAACATGCTCTGAATACTGAACTGAACTTCAGTACGGCCTATCATCCTCAAACTGATGGCAAATCCGAGCGGACTATCCAAACACTTGAGGATATGTTGAGAGCGTGCTCAATTGACTTTAAAGGAGGATGGGATCAACATCTTCCTCTGGTTGAGTTCTCTTATAATAATAGTTTCCACTCAAGCATCCAAATGGCACCATATGAAGCCCTGTATGGGAAAAGGTGTAGAACACCGACATGTTGGGATGAGGTCGGTGAACGTAAGCTGCTTGGACCAGAAATGGATGAAGAAATGGTGGAGAAGGTGAAAACCATTCAGCAGCATATCAAGGCAGCCCAAAGTCGACAGAAGAGTTATGCAGATAAACGTCGACGAGACCTTGAGTTTAAATTCAGAGACATGGTGTTTTTACGCATATCTCCGTGGAAGAAGGTCATGAGGTTTGGAAATAAAGGGAAGTTAAGTCCAAGGTACATCGGCCCATTTGAGATTATTGATCGTGTTGGGGCTGTGGCCTATCGACTAGCACTTCCACCGACTATGTCCAAGGTTCATGATGTCTTTCATGTATCCCTCTTAAGGAAGTACATACCGGACCCTTCACATGTACTCTCTTCCGAGGTGGTACAATTGGAAGATGATCTTTCTTATGAGGAGAAACCAGTGAAGATCTTAGATCGTAGAGAAAAAGTTCTACGAAATAAGACAATGCCCCTCGTGAAGGTGTTGTGGAGAAACCACAAGTTTGAAGAAGCAACTTGGGAGTCGGAGGATATTATGAAGCTAAGTTACCCACATTTGTTTTAGTGTGGGAAAAGGAAAATTTCGAGGGCGAAATTTCTTAAGGGGGGAATGTTGTAACGACCCAAAGTTTCATTAATGGAAAATCCATCTTGATCCAGTTAAATGTTTCTTAATGAAAAAAATGTTTTTATAAGATGTCAACTTCTTTAGTTTTATGTTAAGATTTGTGACCGTTACTTTTATTGCCGTTGAACAGTGATCATCTGAGTAGTATAAATATAAGGCTTTAACGAACCCATTTCTACTCAAACAAAGGAATCGATGGCCTCATCCAGTAGAATTGCCACTTACGAAGCCCATTTGTCGGAGCTTGGAAAAGAGGTGGCGTCTTTGGGCTTTTCCCTTGACCAAGCCTAAGCTGAGCTTCATCAAGTCAAGCTCGAACGTGATCGTCTACGGGAAAAATGGAAGTTGATAGAGATTACCACTCGAGCGATGTTATCCAAGCAAACCCAAGAGTTTGTCACCATCGCACACCTTACCCTTAGGTCTTATGCGGCTATTTTAAGGGGTTATGTAACAAATAAGTAGCACCATGTTCATGTACATTATTTTTTGTATATAATAATGAATATAATTTTTTTTGATACATTGTAATTAGTTTTTAAAGTACAAATGGTGTTTTTTAGTTATTATTTAATTAAGAATTATATTTTATTAAATTAAAGGATTTTTGAATTAAATAATATTTTAATAAAATATTATTTTTAATATTAAATTAATTTTTATTAAATATAAATGATCTTATAATTTTATGAATGCAATTAAAATTTTTATTAAGGTTTGAAAGCCATTTCTGTCAAAACCCGTGAATTTTTTATAAATGTCAGTTTTTATTTTAAAAGTGAAAATTCACATATTTAGAAAATTATTTAGATAAAATAAATATTATTTTTGGAATCAGGACGTCGAAATTATCCAACGGTGAATTTTTCATAATTTTCTGAGACAGTCAAATTTTTGGGTAAAAATTAAATACCATTTAAATATATAATGTGTTTTATGACATTATAATGACCCAATGGTGATGTAATAAAATACCATAATCTTTATGTTCGGCCAATATGTGTTTTATCATTAAAATAATGAGGTTTTGGGTTTGTTTGACTTACTTTTCAAAGCATTAATGGATCCCTCAAGACTTATTCAACACTTTGCCTTTTTAAATTAATTTCCATGGGAGTGTGACTCACCTCCACATAAGCAACCCTAATTTTTTAATAAGTTCGGACCTTGGACTTGTAAAATATTATTTTCCTCTTTCCTTTTCCAGAAACCATGGGCAAATACCATGGGATGGTTTGTGGTTTGGATTATTTTAATATAAGGGGTCCCAAACCTAAATAATAAAGAATTCTCTCACCTTTCCTATATAAACCCACCCAAGCTCCCACTTCCTCCTCACTCAAAACCCTTTAAGTTCGTCCAACCTCTGACCTAATCTCTCTAGAATCCTCTCAAGGTGCCCCAAGCTCCCAAGAAGACTCTCACAAGCCTCTCTCTAGCCTTTGGAAGCACACTTCCAAGTAAGGGGTTTTCTTCCTTTCTCATTTTTTGTCAATTTTCTTTAAGTTGTATTGCCCTTTTTATTTCAATTATGAATGTTGGGGTATGATTTCGCACCTCCCCCATACTTCCCTCTTATTGTTTGAATGATGGGAGAACCCTTTCTCTCTCATTAAATGCCTCCCATGTACACCTGTTACTATGCCGAAATTCTGACAGGAACTTCTCTCTCTTCTTTTACATTCAAGCAATACTTTTGTATCATGAATCTAAATTCCATTTCTATTGTTGGGACATGTATATATATGATCTCCTTACTGTCAATTACATGTAAATATGATTAGGAACCCCTTTATCTCTCATCATCCTTTTTTATGAGTTCTTATGTCACGCCGTTACGCTGCCGAAATTGAACCGATTTTCTAAGCCAATGTCTTTGTGTAGTGAATACCATGCCCATTTCTCCATCAAGGTTATTCACCTTTATGCACATTTACATATTGATTATAGAGTTTCATGTATGAATTCCACATTCCTTTATCGTGGAAGAAATGATTATGTTTTATGAATCCATGTTTTATGATCCATGTGGCACACTTATGCATGAAATGAAATGTTTAAGAAGGGTGCACCCTTTATAGCGCTCCAATGCATTGGGTAAAGTATAGTATCATGATACGTCATGTGCAATGATTGTTTACTCATGCTAATTCAAGTGAAACAAGGGTTTACTCGTGATTCAAGTGCAATGAGGGTTTACTCATGCTCCATGTGCAATGAGCCTTGGCTCATGCTAATTCAATGTTAAGTGTTGTTGCCACATTTCCATGTTATGATTATCATGCTTTATCATGCCATTATGTTCATGTTTCTCTTATTCTCTATTGATATGCCTATTGCCTAATATGTATTGTACTCCTCATGTTATTCATTGTGTACTCCCTTACTGGGCTTTATAGCTCACCCTTTTCTTATGCATGTCCTCAGGTTATCCCATTCAATGCTAAGTACGAAGGAATGTAGTGGTCATGTAAAGGATGTTTTCAATAAAGATGTTGTATTTAAAGTTTAATGTTTTTATGTAATGATCCTAATCCCCAAAGACACTAAACCTCTCGATCTTCTTTGTTGTATCAAGTGAAGTTTTATGTAATAAAGCATGCTTAAGTTGTAATAAAAAGTCGGGTTGTCATAGTGATACCATGAAATTGAGTTTGAATCAAAGAAAAAAATTTCAGTTTTATCAATTTCACTCCCTCATATTCTTAAATAATTGAGGGGGCTATAGGAGAACCTTTATTACATTTATAAATTCATATCTAACCTGGATGACATGTCTCTACGATGTTGTGATAGTTGTTTGGAAGGGGGAATAATAAAGGGTCGATATTGTTTTTTAGAAAACGAATCTGCTGTGTAGATACAGGGGCAACAACCATCGGCCTCACGGTGCGACCATGGGGAGTCCTTTCTGGTAGTAGAGGAAGAAATAAAATTAAAATGATCGTTGATGAACATTACCTCTTCTTGAGCAATCTTCATTAGGATTTCGCAAAAGCCACATAGGGTTGGATTCGTATCCAATATACATATTCTAGGATTTGGGTAGGGATGTTGGTAGGTGATTTGGTTAGAAATTATTTAATCCAAATGGTTTAAAAGTTGTAAATTTTTAGGGTGATTGAGTGCCCATTTATATTTGAGGAGGCGTGAAATTATTATAAATACTCAAAAGTATTTACTATTTGGAGGTAAATGTTTCCTCAAGTGAAACCAAATATGATAATATATGTTTTTGAGGGTTATATAGTCTATGAAAACCTCAAATACATAATAAAAAACATGTTATAAAAATTTTATTCATTATCTTCTATGTATATATATTATTTCCATTTTTACATTTAAGTACAATAGCTAGTTTTTTTACCTGGGTAATTTATAGTGCAAAAAGATCAGGATCCGACATGTGCCGGTCCTCAAAACTAATATATAAAATAAAAAGGAGTCTGGAATACAAGGGGTTATTACATAAGCGAGTGTGCAACACACCACATATATCTGCATCTAACATTGGAGCACAATAATAAGGGGCTGTGAAATACCACATCATATCAAGATCAAGAATGGTATTCTTTTCAAGTGTATCAGCAACCTGATTGTCCTCCTAATACACATGAGAAACAACCATATATATTTGATTGGTTTGGCTAAGGCATTCAACCCACTGAGGCAGAACACGCCAAGGCACATTACGTGTTCTAGTACTTAGATTATTTACTGCAATCCTTGAGTCAGATTCAATCCATAGCCATTTCCAGTTAAATTGGACAACATACCTTATCGCATGAATCATAGCCCATAGCTCAGCATCAAAAGTGGTGCCAAGACAAAGGTAGTGATAAAAGGATCCCTTAACGAACCCATGAAAACTGCGGAAAACTCCTCCGCATCCAGCTGGACCCAGTGCACCTGATGCAGCTCCATCAACATTCACATTGAGGCACAGTGTAATTGGTGGTATCCATCTGATATACTTAAGCATCTGAGGTCTGTGTGGTCAGCCCGAAACTCCATGAAACCTAAGAGTTTGCTGGTCAGAAATGGTGTTAGACGTCTCACCATCCTGGACCACTGACGCAACGTACATGTCCCATGTGGATGGATATCATTCCCTTCCAGACAGCATCATGTGCGCCATCAAATAGAGTCATGATCCTTGAATCCAACAAGGACACAATGACCGCCACAATAGCAGTAGTGTGGAGGTTGCCAAATTGCTCACTACAGCGCATATGCAGTAGAACGGACATCAAATCCGTAAGCAGAATGCCAGAGTCCACGCCCAAACAACATTCCCATATAACTCCAAAGTTTCCGGGCCTGGCCACACTCCATAAACACATGTTGTGTGGTGTCTTCTGCAGCCCTACATAAGGCACACCTGGAGGCCTTCTGAAATCCAACTCACTTCAAATTTTCTGAGGTAGGAAGTCTATTTTTCTAGATTCCTCAAAGAAGGAGAAACTAGGATGACCGAATGAATAAATCCTTAAACTTCTTAAGCCAGGTTGGGGCATGGTCAGTACCACCACATGCAATCATGTAAAACTCTTTGGGGTCAAAAATACCAATCCTTCAATGAAGCAAGATCAGTTTTTCACAATCTATAAATGCATAATTATTAACATGAGACAACACATAGTTAGAAATATTCAAATCATGTGAATTATGATATGAGAGAAAACCCAAGATGGACAATTAAGCAACTTCAAATGGGGCATTCATAGAATGCAAGGGCTGATCCTGCCAAAAGGTGTTTCAGCAACTATGAGTGGAGTCTCTACTGGCCAGCCATTTAGTATCCTTCGCTATCATTACATAGGCATGCATAAGGGAATCCCATACTGAGGATTCTATAGTATTTATATCCATTATATAGACCTCACGACCATTTTTAAAGAGAGAATGAGTAAACAAGTTTGGATGTAATAACTTAGTTCACAAGGCAAACCCTTCCAGCCATGGACATAGATTTCCCTTTCCAACTGGCAAGCTGATGAGTAATTCCAGCATAAATTCCTTTTAGATATTTTCCTTTCACCCTTCCCTAGAAAAGAGGCACCCCAAGATATTTAAAGGGCAACGATCCCCTCTTCTCCCCAAGGTATCAAGTGATTCTCTTATTTTTTCCAAAAATAATTCCATTGCCAAAAACAATTGAAGATTTGACCTGGCTTATGGAATGTCCAGCCGCATCCTCATAGTGACTGAAAAGAGCCTTTATATAGGATATGGTTAACTTTGAATCCTTCCCAAGAAATACGATGTCATCAGCATAGAGAATATGGGGTGGGGAATGATCATTAAAACTAGCTCTAATCCTCCTATAAATTCCCAGATGAGCAAGCTCATTGATGCATCGGCTTATGTAATCCTTTGCAATTACACATAGTATACCCGATAAGGGGTAACCTTTTTGTACACCCCCTTAGCAAGAGAAGAACCCTCTTAGTGCACCATTCACATGAATTGACATACGTGAGGATCTGAGAATAATGCTAACTAGGTTCAAAAATCTATTCAATAACCCATGCTTGCGAAAATCTCAATGTGAAAACTCCATTTATGGGTATCAAATGCCTTAGAGATGTCAATATTAAGAGAACAGTTCCCTTCCTTTGACTTCAATCTGATGACGTGAACACTCTCAGAGGCCATGAAAAGGCATTGTTATATGTTCCTTCCAGGGACACAACCAAATTGATTCGCAGTGATCATGCCACCAACAAGTCCACCCATCATGCACATGATGATCTTGCTGATGAGTTTAGGTATTGTATTCCCAAGGGAAATAGGTCAGAAGTCTTTAATGTCAAGAGCATTCTCCTTATTTGGAATGATGGAAATGAAGCATGAATTCATCCCATGTGGCATATATGAATGATAGAAGAAATATCTTATAGCATGGCCAATATCATCCAGTACAATATCCCAGTAGAACATAAAAAATGTATTAGTGAATCCATCCGGGCCTGGGGTACTCTCAAGATTAAGAGAGAGGAAAAAAGATCTAATTTCTGCCTTAGAAGGGGGTGCTGTGAGAAACTGATTCATATGCTCATCAATACAAGGGTTGATGTTTTCCACCAGGTTATAGGAGCAGGGCTTCCCATGATTAGAGTATATTCCTTTGAATTAGTCAATAACAGCTGATGCAATCTCATTTTCATCAGAATAAATGTGGTTATCAATTCTAATCACGTGGTTTCCAGCACACGATCTTCTCTCCATATGTAATTTTAAGAAACCAGATCTCTTTTCAGGTATGTCTTACCTTTTTCTGGAGTTTTTACGGAAAATAAATTTTCTAGAAATTTTAGAAGTACATGCCGTGTACTTTCTGAGTACACGCCGTGTACTCTTCCTGGCTAGAAGCCGTGTGCTGGCCGTGTCTGGGCCACACACATGATGTGTATGGCTGAGGTGGAGGCCGGTTAATTCGGAGTACGGAAAATTGAAGTACATGTCGTGTACTCAATAAGTACATGACGTGTACTTTCTTTTTTCATTAAACGGACCAGGGTCGTGCCTAACCCCCAAAATCAACTTCTTCTCCTGATTTTGTCAGCTCGTAAGCGACCGTACAGCCGAATCTTCTTCGAGCTCTCGCCCCTCCGTACGTTCTCCAATTTGAGCACGGTCGATTGCGTTGGAATTGCATTAGTGAGTTCTTCCTTCTACTTTAGCCTTGTTTCTTGATTCCTCCTCGTTAGCAAGTTATCGTGGGATGAACGTTTTGTGCGTTTTCTCAGATCTACTTTGTTCTAAGAGGAATCTGTCATCGTGGTTCACATATATCGAACTCCTCAGATCGAGGTAGGTGGTTTGTGTCTTTCTGTAGAAAGTTGATGAATATTATGTGCAAATTCCACCAATACCCATGAATGGGGTATTGCGTGTTTCCTGTTTTTCCCCGGCTGTTTGCCTGCTTTTCTTTTTTTCTTTAGTAGAGGTTATTGCTTGTGATTAGAGTAATTTATATTGTGCTCAGGTTGCTTTTCCGTGCTTTTTTTGCCTGTTGGGTGTTTTTCTAGTTTCCATGCTTAGTTGTAGGATAGAGGAACTGTTGTTTTTTTATTACTCTTGAGCCGTAGAATGATATCCATGTAGTTCTTGAGATTTACTTGGACGATATACATGCACTTAACATGTTTAGTTGTACTCAGGACTGTGAGAACCTAGAGGAGCATACCCAAGGGAGAATTGATAGAAGGGATTATCCAGAGTGGCTTTTAACTACGATGTGAGACTATAGGGGGAATTGATGTTGAGTGCTTCCCCAAAGAGTATGTAGATCCTCGACGCGAGCCACAGGGGGAATTGACGTTGATTGCTTCCCCAGAGATCCTTTAGCATGATACGAGACTATAGGGGGAATTGACGGTGAGTGCTTCCCTAGAGAGTCTTCTCAGTTACGTAGCTGAACCAGAGGGGTGAGACTGTGTGTGCCTCCCAGAGGGTTGGTAGTACTATAGGATGAACCATAGGGGTTAGGATGTGAGATCTTTCTAGAGCGTTACATGTTTTCTTCTTGTTGCTGACTTCTTACTTGTGTGCTATACTTGTTAGAACTGTTGATTTTAGCTGCTTGTGCTTTCCTATTTACTGCTTCTTGTTTATTTACTGCCATGTATTCATTTGACTATAAGGCATAAATATTTGGGTGATTTCCTACTGGGATTGTTTCTCAATACCTGTTTGGGCAATGCTTTTGGGCCCAAGAAGACTATGTAGTTGTAGGTATAGACAAGGTCAAGGGCAATTCTACTTCAGGATCTTGATTTCACCAAGAGCTAGGGAGCATGGGACCGAGTCGTGGCTCGCGATGCTGAGGAGCTTACTTTGTTTTTCTTTTTCTCTTGGTTTTAGTTGTACATCAGCACATTGTTGTGTTTTCTGTTTTCCTTAGATACTTGTACATGCTGCATCATTATCATCGTAGTTATATATCTACAATGCTTCTGCTGTTTGGTTTCTGTTGTTATGCATGTTGTATACTGCTTCCGCTGATTATTTTTGTTTTCTTACCTTGTATACCTTACCGAATGAGGGCATAGTTTCCCCACCAACACACCAAGGACCTCGCTGCAAGTAGGTAGTCTCTGGCGTTCATGGAAACACGCTTGAGGTCATGTGGCGAACCGGGTACGGGGAACCAGTGGAGGGGCTCTGGGTTCGGGTCCTTACAAAGTGGTATCAGAGGGGTTCTTTTCTCTTTCTTTACTGTTTGGAGACTTTACCCCGGGATAGGAAGGATTTGGTACGTTGCATTAAGTTGTGCTTGGGAGTAGCTAACTCGTTACAGGGAAAGGCCATACAACCTCGTTAAATGCAGTTTGCTGCTTTTGAGATTTTATAGTTGATCTGATTTCACCTAGAGTGATTCACATAGCTTGTGCTATTATAGTTTTGATATTGCGGTTCTAATTCTGTCGCAACCCGATGAGATGAGGTTATGTCGTCTCATGCATCATATAGACACTTGTAGGAATCACATGCCATGCATTCTTGTCATTCCATCTAGGGTGAATTAGCAATTTCATGTTGTTGTGATAGACCTTGTGTAGATTATGCATGCTGTTGTGATAGTTGCCTGATAGATTCTCTGGTTTTATGTTAGAAAACTGTTTGTTTTGTTCTTTGTTTAAATTGAACACCAAATTTTGGTTCTTGAGGTGTTATGGGCCCTCACGGATTGGAATTTGGCACTTCTTCACCTTTTTTTAGTGTTTCTGGAATTCTGTGTAGTTTCTGAGCTACTGCCCAGAAAAACCCAGAATAAATGTAGTGTACTTTTTGGATACATGCCATGTAGTTTTCAGGCAGTGTCACTGACTGTGTGAGCAGAAACACGGTGTCATGAAGTAACTTTAGGAACACACCGTGTATGGTATGTGCATGTCGTGTAGGTTTGGAGCCGTGTACCCGACCGTGTCACTAACATCACGGGTCGGGGAGGCTCGGGTAGAACACACTTTGTCCATAGGGAACACACCGTGTTGTCTTGTTCAGGTACCGGCCGTGTCACGAACAACACGGGCCGGTGTTACCTTCCTTTCCACATGTCGTGTTTGTGCGGAACACGCCGTGTAGTTTTGCCTAGGTACCCGGCCATGTCACGAACAACACGGGATGGTGTCACCTTCATCTATACACACCGTGTGTGTTTGGAACACACCGTGTAAGGTACAGCCGTGTAGACGGCCGTGTGCTCAACAACACGGGCCGCCAAAGCCTTGTCTAGAACACGCTGTGTTTTTTTAGAACATGCCATGTAGTCTTGGGTTAAGTCAGACCATGTGGGTTTGTGGTGTAAAGAGACTCGGGCAGGGGATTAGTTTTCTTGTACACGCCGTGTGTTGGGGACAATACGTCGTGTAGTTTAAGGATTTACACGACTTGTGGGGAAGGAGTACATGCCCATGTCTATAGCTTTAGAAGACACACCGTGTAGTTTTTATACACGCCATGTAGTCGGGTTTTGTAAACATTTGTTTTTTTCTTACCCTATTCCCATTTTGTACCCTTGTGTTCTCTGTCCTTGTTTTCTTGATCTAAGGTGTGCTTTTGATCTTTCAGAGCTATGGCTCTGAGACGTCCTCCAGTCGTACGTCTGTCGTCAGGCAGTGATCAGACGCCAGAAATGGATGATCAGGGACTTCCTGTCGATCCCCCAGACGAGCCAGCCTTGGCACCGGTTGTCGTACCAGTTGCCGGCGTTGATGCGCAGTTCAGGGATGGTTTCATGAGCATGATGCAGGCCTTCCAAGGAGCACCGCCTCCTGCCTCGTCTATGGAAGACATGACGCAGGTCTTTCAACAGCAGCATCCTCCCACGTTCTCGGGCGAGGGAGGACCTCAGGCTGTAGAGTCATGGCTGGAATCCATGATGACTATCTTCAAGCATCTGGAGACGCCTCCATAGAGGCCGGTCAAGATCGCCACCTACATGCTCCGAGACTCCTCCAAGAGGTGGTGGGATGTGATCTTTCAAGCGGGTCAACAACAGGCTATGACTTGGGAGGAGTTCCAGCACGTGTTCTACGACTACTTATACCCGGAGACCCTGAGGGCTGATCGAGCCTGGGAGTTCATGAGTTTAGAGAAGGTTACTCTATATTTCATGGATTATTCCTCTTGTTTCACTAAGCTGCAGCGTTTTACACCCCTTCAGGATGAGAGTGTGGTGTTCTTGGTGAGGAAGTTTGAGGATGGACTCAGGCGGGAGATCCACTCGTAGGTGAACATCTTCCAGCTGACTTCCATTACTTCCATCGTCAATTAGGCATTGATTGCAGAGCGCAATCTGAGAGACTCTGGAGCTGCGATCTAGAGCGGTTCTGCTTCCAGAGTTAGCAATCCTCCAGATGAAAGCATGAAGCGCCATAGGGAGCCTACGCGCGGTGATTCGAGGAAGCGAGACACATCATCAGGCATCCACGTGACATGATATCAGTGTGGTCGGATAGGGAACACGAGGCGATAGTGCCAGAGGGACCCCGTGGATTGACGATCTTGTGGCAAGATGGGTCACCTTCAGCGTTTCTACCAGGGTTTCTCACCAGCATCTAGTGACTGGGGTTCTTCTATGACTCATCGTTCAGGAGCAGCACCACCAGTTTCTCACCAGTTGAGGAAATGGAGTTATTTCGGCCGTTCGGGCCGAGGTGGAGGTGGAGGACGTGGCAGTCAGCCACCAGTTCCTCAGCACCAGCAGGGAGGTTCAGCCTAGAGTGGTCATCCAGGGGCGCAGGTTCGCAGCACGGGACAGTCTTTTGTCATGGAGCAGACTTATAATGAGCAGGATCCCAGCCCTTCTACTGTTTGAGGTATGATTTTAGTAGCCTCAGTTTTATCTTCAGCCCTTTTTGATACTGGTGCTACACATAGTTTTATCTATGTTTCCATTGTGGAGAGACTTGGACTCTCCATCTTTTATTCTGCGGACTCATTGACACTAGACACACCTTTGGGAACAAGGACATGTAGTGTACTCCAATGTAGAGAGTGCCCTCTTGAGGTGGTAGGGTATCACTTCTTATGGGATCTCTATGTCCTAGAGATGACAGGCTATGATGTCATCCTTGGCATGGACTGGTTGATTCTCCTTCCAAGACTTCATTGACTATTATCGCCACAGAGTCAGTTTCATTTCACCAGAGGGTGAATCTTTCCTTCATAGAGGTGAATGGGACGTTTGGGCAAGTCGGGTGGGACTCGAGCATCATGGGCTAGGAGGGGTGATAGACCAGATTGCTAGAATTTACCTGGATGATCAGGGGACTCCACAGTTGGACTTTCCTCTAGTGGTGGATCACATCAGGGATGTCTTCCCAGAGGACTTTTCAGGTTTGCCTCCAGAGCGTGAGGTAGAATTTTCTATTGTGCTCGTACCAAGAGTGGCACTGGTGACCATTACTCCATATAAGATGTCCATGACTGAGTTGCAGGAGCTCAAGAAACAGTTGGAGGAGCTACAGGCTAAGGGTTTCATTCGACCCAGTACATCTCCTTGGGGTTTTCCTGTTCTGTTTGCGAAGAGGGCAGACGGTACCCTTCAGCTTTGTGTGGATTATCGGAAGATGAATCAGTTGACGGTCAAGAAATGATATCCCTTGTCATGGATTGATGACCTTTTCGATCATCTTTGAGGAGCCCGGGTGTTCTCAAAGATCGACTTGAGGTCCGGTTATCAACAGTTGCCCGTTAGACCATCAGATATACATCTAACAGCCTTCACGATCAGGTATGGTCTATAAAAGTATACAGTCATGCCGTTTGGTCTCATGAATGCGCCTGCAGTTTTCATGGCACTGATGAACCGAGTGTTCCATCCACACATGGACTCCTTCGTTGTGGTCATCTTTGACGATATCTTGGAGTACTCTCACACTCGACACGCCCATGCCACACATCTTGATATCGTTCTGAGTACACTAAGAGAGCATCGTCTTTATGCTAAAATCTCAAAGTTCCACTTTTGGATGGATCAGATTCACTTCTTAGGTCACGTCATCTCAGAGGCAGGAGTATCTGTGGACCTAAAGAAATTGATAGCTGTAGTTTATTGGGACCATCCGAAGAACGTTTTTGAGGTACGGATCTTCCTAGGGTTGGCTGGATACTACAAATGCTTCATTTATGACTTTTCGTGCCTAGCAGCACCTTTGACAGGACTGACCAAGATGGGGGTGAAGTTCTCATGGGTAGATTCTTGTGAGTCAACCTTTTAGGAGCTGAAATTGAGGTTGGCGTCAGCACTGATACTAGTCTATCCGGAGCCAGGAAAGAGCTACACTGTTTACTGTGATGCTTCAGGTATCGGGCTGGGAGCTGTGCTTATGAAGGGAGATGGAGTCGTTGCGTATGGGTCTCGGTAGTTGAGGCCACATGAGAGGAACTAACCTACGCACGATTTGGAGTTAGCTGTTGTTTTTCATGCCTTGGGTGGTTGGAGACACCATCTTTTAGGAGAGCACTTGTGGTCTTCACTGACCACAAGAGTCTCAAGTATATCTTCACTCAGCGTGATCTGAATCTGAGGCAGCGTAGGTGGCTCGAGTATCTTCAGTCTATTGATTTCGAGCTTGCCTATACGTTTGGAAAGGGAAATGCCATGGATGATGTGTTGAGTAGGAGAACTCAAATTCAGGCAGTTCAGGAGGCCAGTAGTGAGTGGAAACTAATGGCTCTATTCTCTGAGATTCATTTGGAGGTTCACAACAAACGAGGATAGACTTTTCTATCTTCTATAGCTGTTACCTACATGCTACTTGATCGGGTATGGATGAGGAAGCTATCAGACTCAGAAGTCTTAGTCCTGCAGGAGAGTTTGTCAGGAGAGGACCGTCTTCCTAGATAGACAGTGGGAGAGGATGATATCTTGCGTTTCTAAGGACGCATATGGGTGCCCACAGACATACGCGAGGAGCTGATGTGGGATTTCCATTTCTCGGTTTGGACAGTTCATCTTGGCGTCACCAAGATGTATCGGGTCCTTTTTCGCCAACACTGGTGGCTAGGTGTGAAGAAGGATGTTGCATGTTTTGTCATGAGATGTTCTACTTGTCAGTAGGTGACAACAGAGCATTAGCGACCAGCGGGGCTTTTACAGCAGTTACCCATTCCAGAGTGGAAGTGGAACGATGTTGAGATGGACTTCGTGACTGGGTTGCCGAGGTCACCTTGGGGAATCGATGTTGTTTGGGTTGTCGTCGACAGGCTTACGAAGGTTTCTTACTTCTTTTCGATCAAGGAGACCTTCAGTGTCGATGATCTGAGACAACTTCACATCTAAGATATCATTCGTGTGCGTGGAGTTCCACGCTCTATTGTTTCAGAAAGAGATGTGTTCTTTACCTCTCGGTTCTGGCAGGGACTTCAGAAGGCCTTTGGTACACAGGTACTTTTGAGTACATCATACCATCCCCAGACTGATGGCCAGTCCGAATGCACGATCCAGGTGCTTGAGGATATGCTCCGGGCTTGCATTCTAGACTTTGGCGGTTCTTGGGAGAATCATATCCGTTTGGTGGAGTTCGCCTACAACAATAGTTTCCAGGTGACCATTAAAATGGAGCCATACGAGGCTTTGTACATTCGGCCATGCCGATCACCCTTATGCTGGCTGGAGGCAGGAGAGGCAGCTTTGCTAGGACCTCGTCTTGTTCAGAAGACCTCAAAACAGATAGAGCTGATTCTGAAGAGGATGACTACGGCACTGTCTCGACAGAAGTCTTATGCTGATCATCGAAGACGACCTCTGGAGTTCGAGGTCGGTGATCAGGTTTTCCTACGTGTCGCACCGAGGTTAGGACACAAGAGGATTCAGAGACAAGGTATGCATTCACCGCAGTACGTTAGGCCGTTTGAGGTCTTGGAGAGTGTTGGGCCGGTCGCCTATCAGTTGCAGCTAACTCAGAGGAATTGGACCATGCACGACGTCTTCCACGTCTCTCAACTCCGACGTTACATTTCAATCCCATATCACGGCTGTCAGCCTAAGGAAGTCGATCTTGAAGCAGATGAATCGTTCGAGGAGCATCCTATCCGGATTGTTGATCACTGTACGAAGGTTCTCCGCGGGCGGTCTATTCCTCTGGTATGAGTGTTATGGTAGCATGGGCGAGTACATGACGAGACCTAGGAGAGGGAGACTGATGTACGATCACAGTGGCCAATGCTGTTCGGTGTTTCTCCTTCTCAGCCTCGTTAGGGAAATTCAGGGACAAATTTATTTAAGGGGGAAAGTTTGTAAGAACCCGGATCTCTTTTCAAGTATGTCTTCCCTTTTTTTGGAGTTTTTATGGAAAATAAATTTTCTGGAAATTTTAGAAGTACACGCCGTGTACTTTCTGAGTACAAGCCATGTACTCTTCCTGGATCGAAGCAATGTGCTGGCCGTGTCCAGGCCACACACACCGTGTGTAAGGCTGAGGCGGTGGCCGGTTAATTTGGAGTACGGAAAATTAAAGTACACACCGTGTACTTTATTTTTTTTCATTAAACGGACCGGGGTCGCGCCTAACCCCCAAAATCATCTTCTTCTCCAGATTTCGTCTGCCTGGAAGCGACCGTACAACCGAATCTTCTCTGAGCTCCTGCCCCGCCGTCCGTTCTCCGATTTGAGCATGGTCGATTGTGTTGGTATCGCATCGGTGAGTTCTTCCTTCTGATTTTTTCCTTTATTCATGATTCCTCCTCATTTCCATGTTATCATGGGATGATCGTTTTGTGCATTTTCTCAGATCTATGTTGTGATAAGAGGAATCTGTCGTCGTGGTTCACGTATATCGAACTCCTCAGATCAAGGTAGGTGGTTTGTGCCTTTCTGTAGAAAGTTGATGAATATTTTGTGAGAATTCCACCAATACCCGTGAACGGGGTATTGCGTGTTTCCTATTTTTTCCCTGTTGTTTTCCTTCTTGGCTTGTTTTCTTTAGTAGAGGTTATTGATTGTGAGTAGAGTAATTTATATTGTGATCAGGTTGCTCTTCCATACTTTTTTTCCTGATTGGCGTTTTCCCAGTTGCCATGCCTAGTTGTAGGATAGCGGAACTATTGTTTTCTTATTACTGTTTATCCGTAGAATGATAGCCAAGTAGTTCTTGTGGGTTACATGGACGATATACAAGCTCTGAGCATGTTTAGTTGTACTCAGGACTGTGATAACCTAGAGTAGCAGACTAAAGGGAGAATTGATGGAAGGGCTTCTCCAGAATGTCTTTTAATTATGATGTGAGACTATTGGGGGAATTGACATTGAGTGATTCCCCAGAGAGTCATTATATCCTTGACATGGGCCACAGGGGGAATTGATGTTGAGTGCTTCCCCAAATATCCTTTAGCACGATACGAGACTATAGGGGGAAATGACGGTGAGTGCTTCCCCAGAGAGTCTGTTTAGTTACGTAGCTGAACCAGAGGGTTGAGATTGTGTGTGCCTCCCAGAGTGTTGCTAGTACTATAGGTTGAACCATAGGGGTTAGGATGTGAGAGCTGACCATAGGTTTACCTGTTTTCTTCTTGTTGCTGACTTCTTACTTGTGTGCACTAATTGTTAGAACTGTGGATTGTAGCTGCTTGTGATTTCCTGTTTTCTGCTTCTTGTTTATTTACTGCCATGTATTCATTTGACTGTAAGTCATAAATCTTTGGGTGATTGCCTACTGGGATTTTATCTCACACCCTCTTTGGGCCATGCTATTGGGCCCAAGAAGACTATGTTGCTATAGGTATAGACAAGGGAAAATGCCCTTATACTTCAGGATCATAATTTCACCAGGAGCTGGGGAGCATGGGACCGAGACGTGGCTCGTGATGCTGAAGAGCTTACTTTGTTTTTTTTTGCACTTGGATTCAGTTGTACTTCAGCATGTTGTTGTGTTTTCTGTTTTCCATAGATACTTGTACCTGCTCTATCATTGTAATTGTAGTTATATATCTATAATGCTTCCGCTGTTTGGTTTCTGTTGTTATGCATGTTGTTTACTGCTTCCGTTGAATATTATTGTTTTATTACCTTATATACCTTACTGAATGAGGGAATAGTTTCCACACCGACTCACCAAGGCCCTCACTTCTAGTCGACAGTCTCTGGTGTTCAGGGAAACATGCTTGAGGTCATGTGGCGAACTGGGTACGGGGAACCAGTGGAGGCACTCTGGGTTCGGGTCGTTACATAAATCAATTGAAGAGCATAGAATTCCTGTCACAAGCCAAGCATTATTAAACCAAAAGGGTGTGGGGACTGACCTCATCCTCTGAAAATTGACATCCATAATAATTGGATTACGATCAGAGTGATACTTGGGAAGAGTAAATCCAGAGACCCCATGGCTATCATTCAGGTCATCAATTTGCACAAGGCATCTATCAAGTTTTCCGGCATGCTTTCCTTCCCATGTGTATCTACACCATGTAAAATCAGTAACAACAAGAGGGATCTAGATTAAATTACAATAATCAATGCACTTAGAGAATTCATAAGCTACTGTCCCACTAAAGTAAGTCCCAGTTTTTTCCTTAGGCATCAAGACAGTGTTGAATTAAACAAAAAGCATCCACCTCTAATCCATACTTAGTGATGTAGATTTAAGATCCACCCATAGCTCCCTCCTCATCAAATAAGATGTGGAGGCATATAAAAAATAGATAGAGATATTCTGTCCAACATTGTTACAACTTATCAGAATACTCTAGGGTTTGATAACAAATGAGTTAATTTGAATTCTATCGTGTCTCAGGACCCACAAGTGATCTATGCCCGAGCTATTCTGATTGCAGGATATCATATTAAATCCAGGACAACTCCATTTTAAGCCTTTCTAGTTGTCAAAGATAAGGTTTGGCTCTGCAATACTAACAAGCACCAGTTTATAGGTCATGATATAATGTCGAAGGGCCTAGATCGTACAGGGATTTCCTAGCCCTTGACAATTCCAATATAATATCCTCATTAAGGCTGGGCCCTGCCCCTTTTCTGGGGGCCCTCTCTTTTCTCAGTAGCACTTTTCACTTTACCTTTCTTACCATTACCTTTCTTACCTCCATTAAGGGAATATTGGGAGTCCTTGTAAGATTTTTCATCCTCACTGCTCTCTTTATATCCGCTAGCAACACTCACATCAGCCTGCCCTTTTGGTGCAGCATCTTCTGCACCAGAAGCAGCCTTAGGGTCTGTCATCCTTTCAGCATCAGCCTCCTCCCTTTCATTAGACTAGAACTTCCCACTCAAGGGAGTGAACATGTTATTGCCTTTCATATGGGAGGGGTTAGTGTTTTTCTACCTTTTCTTTCTAGCCACTTTGTAAGGAGGAACCTGTACAAAAAATCTAGCTGGGTCAGATGCAGCTGCATGGGCAGTGCCTGGACCGCATCATTGTTGCTATTGACAAGAATTTCAACCTGTTCAGGCACAAACCCACCAACACCATGCGCCATGTTAGTGTATCATGTACTACACCATGTAGAAAAATCCAAAGAACAACACCCCCAGCTGAAACCCATATTCAAAGGTCCTATAATTCCAAACAACAACACGAAACTCACAACCTCACCTCCTAAATCCTCTACAAGAAACCTATAACCCCACTATGAGAATCTCTATAAGTCTCTATTGGATAAACCCAGCATCTCCCAGCCTCTACCTTAAGAATCATCCAAAGTAGGGGGGGCTGTTGTCCAAGGGGGTCCAGCATGGGGGCAGCTGTTCAGGGGGGTCCAGCAGGGGGGGCAGCTGTTCAGGGGGCCCAGCAAGGGGGTATCTTTTCCGGGGGGTCCTGCACAGGGGAAGCTATTTAGGGGGGTCGATTAGGGGAGGGGGTGTTCTATCCAGGGGGGTCCAGTAAGGGGTGGGGGGGGGGGGTTTCTGTCCGGGGGGGGTTGCTGTCCAGGGGAGTCCAGCAGTGGGGGGTGTCTAGGTTCTTGGGGGGGGGGGGTTCCAGGGCATGTACAGTAGGGTGGGGGTGGCTGTCCAGGGGAGTGGAGGTCTGTGCTGTCCAGGGGGATCTGTCCAGTGTTTGGGGGTGTCCAGGGTCTGGGTGGGGGGGTGTCCAGGGTCTGTCTAGGGGGGGGGGGAGTGTCCATGGTCTATCTGGGTGGTGTCTAGGGTCTGTCTGGGGGGTGTCCAGGGTCTGTCTGGGGGTGTCTGGGGTCTGGGGGGTGTCTGGGGTCTGTTTTGGGGGGGGGTATCCAGGGTCTGTCCAGGAGGGGGCTGTCCAGGTGGAAGGAGGCTGTCTAGGGGAGGGAGGGTTTATGTATGGTGGGGGTGTCCAGTGTCCAGGAGGGGGGGGGGGTCTGCAGGGGGGTCTGTCATGGTGGGGTGTCCAGCAGGGGGGGGGGGTGCTGTCCTAGTGGGGTTGTCTTTGGGGGGGCGGGGCTGTCCAGGGGGGTTGTCCGGGGTGGGGGGACTGTCCAGGGTGGTGAGTGGGGTCTGTCTAGGGGAGGGGGGTTTATGTAGTAGCCCTCTTGACACCAGAAGCACTCCCCACAAAGCAGAAACCTACTATAATCCAATAAAAGAAGTCAATATCACATGTACTAGAGAATAACCCAATAATAATCAGACTTTTAGAAGTAACCCACTCAACAGTAATAACACCAACATCTATAAGCCAACAGCAATGTCCAGCCACTTGGAATGTATTCAAATTTACATCCCAAGACACCATCACCAACCCATTCCACTCCTGCAACACACCCCATCAAATAGGCATCCTTCACCAAACACAAAAACCAGCCAACAACCCATTTACCAACTCACAGTCAAAAGTAACACCCAATCTCTGTTAACAAACTAGTCTACTAAAACAGAACCTCCATCACCTCTAACCCAACACCAGAAATAACTTTAGCCTCTACACCCATCCATCACCAAACATACATCTTGATGTTCCTATCTAGAAGCTCATAGATCTACTCAACAACATCTCCCAGTCTCCGTAGCACCAAAAATAATCACCAAATTTTTTGGAAATCTCTTTGCAGCCACACCACATCCTTTGATTATGTATTCAAAGAATCAAAATACTGTTCATTTTTTTTCTTTAGATGATTGGACTCTATCAACAGTGGGATAGGATTGATCACTAATTTTCTAAATAGTGGTAAAGAATTCAGTCTCAATAACCACTTTAATATCAGTATTAATAAACAGTTTCATGTCTATGTAATAATTTATGATAGAAATTGATTGGATTTGGACTATCATTTTAGTGTCAAAGACTATTAGTTGATCCTTATGATTTCTTTTATCATTGTCTTTAACTTTTTATTTAGTAAAATACCTTTGATTCTTATTTTCATCATGATTGATAATAAAAGCCTCTTTCAATTCTCTATTCTATGGTAGTGTAATTTCACTAGATGCTGAAACCACTATGTTTACTGAAAGAACTGTAGTACCCTAAAATGTAGGTTTGTTCCTCTGACTATGCCATATTATAAGGGCCTCAAACTATGTTTACCCCAAATGTTATTATATAGATTGAGGTAATATATTTCAGGTTCTATATTAGAGATGTTGTATCTAATTCTTTTTCTCTTTTCTTGAACATGGGAATCTATTATGGAAATTGAATTATCTTCTTCTTGAATATGCACTGATGGTGCAGATCCTAAAATCCCTCACCCCTCCTTTGAAATATGACCTAATATTTGTTTCTATTGTTCATCAAAAGTTAATAGTTTTAGAATCACATAATCCCTACAACAAACCACTCAACTCACCTACAATAATCACCATCAATCAAACCCACCTTCTTGTACCCTTACAAAACCAAAAACCATCCACCTACCACCAAAACACAACACCACTCTCCTAAACACCAATAATTGCATTCATCCCACCCAACACCAAAAAAACCGAACCCTCCTAGACACTCACACTAGAATAGATACTGCAAACCAAAAGGCTACTGGAAAGAACCCATCCAATAAAGAAAACCTTCTTCTAGGAACATCATCACTAGTCCATATGCAACTTGAACCACCTACTACTTCATTAACCTTAAAGCCAAAGAAACATTCGACAATATCATGGCACCATACCACCACATTCAACCACTCAAAGACTCAAGAAAACAATATCCTAAACTTCACCATATCAAAAAGACCAGCCACCAAAGGAACACCCAAACCAGTCAACCACAAACTCAACCACAACCATCCACAACAAATCCCCTACTTGTAGCCAAGTACAAGGAAAACCACAACCCAAAAATAAACCAATCAACCAAAATCAAGAAATCCCCGCTTGAATCACCCACACAATGAACCCTATCCTCTACAACTGCACCTAGAATAATAACATGTGACTCTATCCGCACCACACTAGAAGCCCCTCTTGAATCATCCCCACACACTAAAATCAGGCATCCTCTGCACAGGATCCTTGCACTATATACATCCTACACCCACCCAACACCATAATAGCAACAAGAAACGCCACAAGAACATCACCTGCATGACCCAGACAAGCTGAGAACCAGCCCAAAAATCCACTCTACATTCCTATCCCTTTCAAATGGATAAATCCTGCACCAAAAACCCACAATGGACCCAAAGGCAGCACAACAGTATAGGGCTTCCAGGATGGGGGGGGGGGTCTGTTGTGCTGGTGGGGGGGGGGGGAGGGGGGTCCAAGGGGGTTTCTAGGAGGGATGGGGTTTCTAGGAGAGAGCGGGGGTTTCCAAGAGGGGGGTGTATAGAAGGGGTGGTGCAAGGGTTGTCCAGCAAGGGGGGTTGTCTGGGTGGGGTTTTCCCAGGGGGGGGGGTCTGCCTAGTCAGGGGGTGTCCAGTAGGGGTGGTGCTGTCCTTGCAGGGGGGAGGCGTGTCCAGCAAGGGTGGTGCTATCCAGGTAGGGGGGAGGGGTGTCCAGTAGGGGTGGTGCTATCCAGGCAAGGGGGAGGGGTCTCCAGGAGGGAGGGGGTGCTTTCCAGTCAGGGGGGAGTGGTGTCCAGGAGGGAGGGAGGGGGTGTCCAGACAGGGGGGGGGGGTGTCCAGCAGGGGTTGTGATGTCCAGGAAGGGGGGAGAGGTGTCCAGGAGGGAGGGATGGGGTGTTCTGTCCAGGCAGGGGGAGGGGTGTCCAGCAGGGGTGGTGTTGTCCAGGCAGGGGGAGGGGTGTCTAGAAGATAGGGGGTGCTATCCAAGTAGGGGAAGAGGTGTCCAACAGGGAGGGAGGGGGTGCTGTCTAGGCTGGGGGAGAGGTGTCCAAGAGGGAGGGAGGGTGAAGTTGTCCAGGTAGGGGGGGTGCTGCCCAGGCAGGGGGGAGGGGTGTCCAGCAAGGGTGGTGTTGTCCAGGAAGGGGGAGAAGTGTCCAGTAGGGAGAGAGGGGGGTGCAGTCCAGGCAGGGGTGGAGAGGTGTCCAGGATGGAGGGAGGGGGTGCTGTCGAGGGATGGAGAGAGGTGTCCAAGAGGGAGGGGTGTTGTCCAGGTAGTGGGGAGGGGTGTCCAGCTGGGGGGGTGTTGTCCAAGCAGGGGGGAGAGGTGTCCAGCAGGGAGGGAGGGGGTGTTGTCTAGGAAGGGGGGGTGTCCAGGGGGAGAGGTGTCCAGGAAGGGGGCGGGGGGTGCTGTCCAGGTAGGGGGGAGAGGTGTCCAGGAGGGAGGGGGTTGTCTAGGCATGGGGGGAGGTTTCCAGGAGGGGGTGCTGTAGGGGGGTGGGCTACCGCATTAGATGATTTCTTCATTCCATTCGGAATAACATCTTAACTACACATTTTGATTGTTGTAATGACATCATATATCTCTTCATTCAACATCAATTAGTACATAACAATTTTTGGGAACCATAGTTCTATTCAGATCCACTATACCTTAAATATCATTATGACTTGAACTTTGTACAACCACTCATCAATCTCCCATGTTGGAATAAGATGATTAAACTATTATTAAATTGGGGGGGGGGGCTGTCCAGTGGGGTATTTGTAGGGGGAGGAGGGGGCTATCCATGGGAGTAATTACAGGGGGAGGGCTTTCCAGGGGAGGCTTTACAGGGAGAAGGGTGATGTAGGGGGGTGGGTTGTGCAGGGGAGAGGGTTGGGACTATTTTTTTGGGGGAGGGGGGCTGTCCAGGAATGACTTTACAGGGGGAGAGGGCTATCTAGGGGGGGATTTTCAGGGGGAGGGGGACTATAGGGGGGGTTGTCTACTGCAAGGGGAGTGGGGGGGTGGGGGGGGGGGGCTGTGTAGTGGGGTTGGGTGGGGGGGGGGGTTATGGATTTTCAGACACTATAGCCACGGTTTTAAACCATTGATATTGGTTAACTGCCATGACATTAAAACATGGATATAGGCATAATGCCACAGTTTAAAACTGTGGCAACAAAGTGTGTCTGTTCTCTTGTATAGCCACAGTTCAAAACTGTGGCTATAGTGATATTTCCACAGTTTGAATTGTTGATGTATACCTAGAGCCATGGTTCAAATCGTGGCTCTCGATCTAGAGCTATGGTTTGGAACCATGGTTATAGGTCAAGGACTATAGCCACACCAAACTTAGCCACGGTTCCTCCAACTGTGGCTATTACCTATAGCCACGGGTTGAACCCGTGAATATAGAAAGAATTTCCTGTAGTGATCCTTTTTCAAATACTTAAGTATTTGATCTTTTTATATCCCCATCATGGATAGGCTATCAGGGCCATTCTGAATCAAAGCATCTTCCACCTTGTTCGCTTTCCCAGGATGGTATTGTATTGAGCAGGCATAATATTTAATCAACTCCATCCATGTTATTTGGTTCATATTCGGCTACTTTTGTGTGAAAATATACTTTAATCTTTTATGAACAATATATATATCACACCTTTCACAATAAAGATAATGTCTCCATATCTTTAATGAAAAGAGTATCGCACCTAAATCCAAATCGTGATTTGGGAAATTTTTCTCATATATATTCAATTTCTATAATGCAAAATCTATCACCATGTCATTTTTCAGGATAACACATCCTATACCCTTTATGAATACATCACTATAGATCAAAAATTATTCACAACTACAATTGACTATGAGAATAGGTGCACATGATACCTTATTTCTAGTTTTAAATTATATTCACATTCATTCATCCATAAGAAAAAAACTCTTTTTCGAGTTAACATGGTTAGTGGATTAGATAATCATGAAAATTATTTCCAAAAATGTTGATAATATTTAGCCTAATCAAGAAAAATTCAGATGTCATTTTCCATTTTTATCTCATCCAACATTCTAAAACTTTTTTTATTTGATGGTTCCATGGATATCACATATATTTATATTATTGGACCCAAAATTGAAACATTCTAAAGAGAAAATACGCACATGAAAAAAAAATTCATAATACATCTCTTTTCTCATGACCATTTGTACAATTATAAAGTGGCCTTCATGTTCTTCTTAATTCATTAAATATACAAGAATACAACCTATAATGGAAAAAAATGATAAATAATGTCTTTAAAGACTCAATTAATTAGATCTATCAATATAGCATGGGAATTAGTATGTCTAAAAGGTGTCACTATAAATTCACAATTCTATACCTTGTACGGTATCTTGTCTTGGTATATCCCCCTTCTTGACCCATAATTGGTGATATCCTGAATTAGGATCAATCATGGAATGGTATTGATTTCTTCATAGTAAATCGAACAAGTAATCAATGTAAGTAATATGATATTTTTTCTTGATAGTGACCTTATTATGTTCTTTATAATCAATGAAAAGTCTCATTGATCCATCATTTTTTGAAATAGACAGATCAGGTGCTCCCCGTTGTAATACAATAGGGATTATTAATCAATTATCAATAATCCCTTCGAGTTTCTTCATCAATTCCTACAACTCAACTGGGTCAAATCAATATGGTGTTTTTGAAATAGGTGTAACACCTAGTATTATTTATTTTGAAAACTCTTCTTCATGGTATGTTGGAAGACCTATAAATTCCTTCAAAAGACATCATAAAAATCTCGTACAATTGGTGTATTCTTAATAGTGAGTTTATCCCCAACCATTTGAGATAAAAAACCTTTTTTATTGGAATCAAAACCCATAGGATGGAATAAATTTCTATTGGAAGGTTATATTCATCCTTTCATCGATATATGATTATATATTGATATAGATTATAAATTGTTACTTCCATTCCATAGAATTTTATTTGAGATTAATGAAGATAAAGTCAATCAATTGAAAAAAAAAATTCACAGAAAATTACACTATAGGAAGAATCCCAAGATTTTCAGGAAGCACATTCCCACAAAATTCAACTGGAGATGAATAATAAACTTTTGATATGATTGTTGTGCATTTTGAAGTCATCAAAGCTAACACAACATCTAATTGTTGAGGTAATATGACGATACCATTAGAAAATGTTTTATAATTAAAAGTCTTTGTGGATCCAAAATCAAATAAAACATTTGATACTTTAGATTTGGTGGTATGTGTACCTTTCACCACTTCATTATCGTACTCCACACTACTGATAATGATTACATGTGACATTCCATTGTAATTATCCTTAAGAGTTTTTGAAGATGATCATCATCAATAAGCCTTGGATTGGATATTTTATTGGCCTATTTCCCCATTTCCTAGAACTTATAGCATTGATGTGTAGGAGGTTCATTATGTGTATCCTTTTCTATGTTCATAACGTTAGACATCTTTTTCCCATCACTTCCGCATTTAAATCCCTGATAGCCTTATTTTCCACAAAGAAACCATTTACTAGTACCTTTAATACAATGTCCCATACTTTTCAGTCCACACATTGATAATTAGGGGAAACTCATATTCTTTTCAGCGTAGTCTTTATATTTTCATTTTAATTCCATTTTTCTCTTCTTATCAGACCCATATGACTTATGGGTTACTCTTATATTCATATAAGCCTTGAGATTACATAGATTGATTTCCTCATAGCTATTAATGTCCCATATTTCTAATTCCCATTGGAATCTTGATTTTAATCCACTAAGGAATCGATCAATTTGAAAATCATGTTGGATAATAATTCCAAAAGTGCACCTTGTATGTTTTGTAAAACATTCTTCTTAGGAACAAATGGATTCATCATCCTTTTTCTTAAGTTCAAGGAACTCTTTCTCTATCTTTTTTTGAAGAATATGAGGGGATTACTTCTTGAAAAATAGGTTCATGAACTCATCCCATTCCATGGACTCAATTTCATCTCTTTGAATCATATTCGTGATAAGATTCAACCATTTATCTTGTTCACCTTCCAAATGATAGACTTATAAGGTGACTTTATCATGTTCAGAACACTGTAGAACAGAAAATATTTTTTTAGTGGTATAGAGCCATTGTTCAGCCACCAATGGATTAGAGGACTCGTCGAATGAAGGTGGACGCTGCCCTATGAAGGTCTCAATAGAAAAGTGCTCCCTCATTTTCTTGTATGGAAGTCCAATATTATTCATTTCTTGAGAATTTTTTGTGAACATGGATACTAGATTTTTCATTCCACCTCTTATAACATTTGGATGCTCAGGGGGGACAATAATTGCATTGCATGTTCCATTCAACTGTAAAGACCCGTAAATTAAAGGAAAATTTTTTCTTAATTTTCTTTGGGATTTTACAAGAACGCAGTTTCTGACGGCACCTGATTTCGAGGTTCGGTGTGCCCGGAATCAATTTCCGAAGTTTATCTCGGGTACGTTCAGTGAACGAACGAGCAGGAATTTTTCTAAATATTGAACCGGTACTCGGAATCGAATTCTGAGGGAACCGATGGAACCGCAATGCCGATAATTTCTTAAGAACACCTATTCCGGAGTTGTGTTTACACGAGGGGAGTTGATAAAAATTGTGGAAGTTAAAAATAAGAATTTAACAACAATTTTTATTTTCCACTTAGTAGTTTTATCCTAAGTAAGGGAAAAGGGTGGGACCCACATGTGTTAACCATCCTTGAGAGGATAAGATGGGGTGGGACCCACACGAAACCAACCCCTCACTTTCCTAACTCCTCAAAACCCCCAATTTAATTTTTCCAACATATCTCCTCATTAATTTTTAACAAGTTTTGTTTAATTAAATGAGTGGACTTAATTTTGAACGTTCAAAAATTAAAGTGTTTGGCAGAGGAAATAAAAGAAGTTTAAGGCCTTATTTTATTTTGGTTGCATATTTGTTTTGAAGGGGGGAACATTCTTCTTTTCTTTTGGAAGAACATCATCATCCGAGCGAAGAACTTTTCTACCACGACGAAGAATGCTGTCACGTCTTTCTTCCGAAGAATGACGACGTGCCATCCCCCATTATTCTTCCCACGTCAATGGAAGGGAGACGCTGTTCCACCTCGTAAAATCTCTATCTTCGTCTATGAATCCTCTTTCTGCGACACCGACCCGTGACGTGACGTTTTTTTCTCCGCGACGGAAACCTCATTCAAGCCACGCTCGAGGTAGGGGAATTATTTTATTTTGTTCGAGATTAATCCCTTAATATTTATTCTTCATGAATATGTCCAATTTCTATCGTTTAACGATAGGGGGCCGGACAGCACAATGACGGCCGACCCACCTCCTTTTTCCATGTTGGATTCTTTTGTGGTTTGAAATGGGAGTGGCGTGGTGTCGTCGCACCGCGCGGGATCGTGCGGCAAGAAATGCACGGCGCCGTCGCGTCGCGCCGCGAAATCATACAAGGACGCGACACCGTCGCTCCGCATCGGTGAAACCCGAAAATACTGCGGCCGGAGCGAGGTCGCGGCAGAGGGGTGCGGTGCCGTCGCACCGCGCTAGATGAACTAGGCCGCGGCCGGTCCGGGGCCGCTGCGCAGCAGGGTGACCGGCGGCTGGTTCCGGGCCACCGGTTTCGGCGAAGGAGGAAGGACCAGCCATTGTTGGTCCTTGTTGGCAGAACCAGCCAGCTGGTGCGGGCCGGCCAGACAAAGGGAAAACTGGTGGATTCAATTCCCCCGACCGACCATGCAAGCGGCCCCATTACTGGGGCTGCGGTTACAGGGAAACCGGGGGGGGGGGGGCAGCGCCTCCCCCCCGCGAGCCAGAATGGCTCAGCCATTTGGCCGAGCCAGCGAGCGCCGCACGCCAGCGCGCCGGGCTGACCCAGACCCAGGTCGGGTCGACCCGTTTCGGGCCGACCGAGGGGTCTCGGGCCGGGTCGGTCTGGGCCCGAAACCCCCTTTTTTGGACCGTCTTCGGTCTTTTGCCCATAACTTGGGATACATACCTACGATTGACGCATCATCAGTTGCGTAGTGATACTTTGAACAAGACGGTCGTTTCGGTATATCGCACTCAAGGTTTCGGAATACTTTTCGTTCAGCCGAGTTGGTTCGTACACGAAACCAACCGGGCCCTCAGAGCAGAAACGCTCATAACTTGAGCTCTGGACATCCGATTGACATGCCGTCAACTTTGATGGATTCCTCTTAGTGAGACGGATCTTTTGGCTTACTCCGACCGAGGTTTGGACGCAGGTGGAGTATGGTCGGGTTGGTTTTGCCTTAAAAACCAATCGGGCCCCTAGAACGAAAAAACCAATAACTATCAGGTCGGGCGTCCGATTGACGCGCTGTCTGCGACGTTGAGTTCCTGTTGACAATACAGAACTTTTGGATACATCAACTCTGGAATATTTGTCAGTTTATGTATCAGAATCTCGGCGCGTGGAGCGGACCCTCCCTAACGAGCTTGCTGTGTGCGGGAACCCTAGAGCTGACTATGACTGCGACGACGACTGTGCAGAGATCCTTAGTGGATTCGACGGCGACGAATTCAGCACTAAGCGATCCGACGTGGATCAGTGCTACCGATCCGGTGTGGGACCGATCCTGTATGGGTTAGTGCTCAGCGGTTCTGTGTGAGACAGCGCCTACAGATCCTGTATGAGTCTGATCCTGTGTGGGTCATTGCGGGGGTTAGTTTCCTATCGATCCTTTGTGGGTCATTGCAGGGGTTATTACCTATCGATCATTTGTGGGTCTGATGACTTAGATGGATCAGTGATCATCTCTATCATCATTTGAAGAAGTATACTTGTGTGAGCTGAATCTTGATTGCTATCCTGTGTGGATTGTATTGTTTTCCTGTGTGGACTAGTTTGTTCTTGAGCTCGGAGGTTAGAGCTTACTGGAAATGGTGATTTAGGTATATGTATGAGCATATACCTAAGTAGTGTCGGATGTTACTTCATGATTGTATCTTTCCTTTGTGGATTATCCTTTGTGGATTTTGGGAGACCATCGGGGGTCGCGGGGTCCCTACTGAGTAGCTTATACTCACCTCTTCACGGGCTATGCCCGCACTTCGTTGTGTTGGTTGCAGACGATGGACAACGCTGACCTTGGTTATGGCTTGCGGAGCTGGACGGTACCTGGAAGTGGACCACTGGACGAGACATTCTCAGAGCGGACGGCTGGACCTGAGGAGCTGTGGAGGCTATCTATACCCACCCATCAGGTGGGACTTCCAGTGGACGGCTCGAGGCAGCAGTTTTACTTTTCAATTGTTGTTTTTCGGTTCTAGTTGTACTTTACAGTTGGGATTGTATTTCCGGCCCCCTTTACTTTTAGCACAACTTGTTTCAGTTTTACTTAGTGTTTTACTTCTGCATGTACTCTGTGGTGTATGTTTACTTTTATAAAGGAAATGCCTTCGCTGTTATCGGGATTTACGCCTTTGGTGCTAGTCACCAGCCCCTGGCCTATGGAAGGCGGGCTTGGGATAGTCACGACACGGGCCCCGAGGACGGGTCGTGACAAATTGGTATCAGAGGAGTTCGGTTCTACCACATAACTTGGGGCTCTAATATTTTTCTATGTGAAGCAATAGTGTTTAGCGTATTGGGTTTGGTTATCAGTCCAGGGAGTCCAGTGTTGGTGCGGCGGCCGACGTATCCGTACACCAGGACCCTGACTTCAGATTTCCGACTTAATGCACGAAAACATTGATTGCATGTGTGTTTCAAGTTTTATTTATGATTACTTTGTATCAGCTCACCAGGTATACTGTTCTGACCGTGGCACACCTGTTTCCTTTTCAGGATAGCCCCACGACGATAGCTAGTTAGGGATCCGAGAGTTGAGCGTGACAACAGCCCACCGAGCGACGAGGCCTCGGTGCAGGGCCCTTTGACAGCTAAGGCACCGACGATACCTTTACCCGCCGAGCCACCGATGCTTCCAGCCCCAGCCGCTGACGATGCACGTCACCATAGTGCACTGCATGAATTCAAGCGCCATCGACTACCCAGGTTCCGTGGGGAGACGAACCCCCAGGAAGCCGAGGACTGGCTGGAGGCAGTTGTACGAGTATTCCGGTAAGTGAGGACACCAGCAGAACTCATAGTGATCCTCGCAGCGAGCCTACTGCACGCGGTAGCAGGCAGATGGTGGAGATTGATGCTCCAGGTTCACGATGAGGCATCTCTTCCCTGGATGGACTTTGAGATCCTTTTCTGCTCAGAGTTCGTCCCAGCCACACTCCGTGCGGTGCACATCCATGAGCTTCATCATCTGCGGCAGGGAATCTTGACGGTCGCCCAGTACTCGGCGAGATTTACCGATCTCTCACGCTACTCGACAGACATGTTACGGGACCCATTCTTCTGGTCCCGGACCTTTGAGAAGGGATTGAGACACGAGATCAGGGCATCGCTAATCTCCCTCAGCATTCCGACTCAGAATGGAGTACTGGAGAAAGCCCTTTTGATCGAGAGCTTTCTTACTGAGTCTACACCAGCGCTGAGACCCACCGCAGGGCGGCACATAGCAGAGTCTTCTACAGCAGGCAGTCGACGGATGACTCATGGGTCCAGGCAGACCAGACCCTTAGGAAGATGACCTCAAGACACTGGCTCAGCTGTGCAGGGCACACAGCAAAGGGCTAGTCTTTCGAGAGGCAGGCAGTGCTACTCATGCGGCGGGCAGGGCCACATGGCTCGTGATTGCCCGACCCGACGTGCCGAGGAGTAGTAGACGGTTGAAGGACCACTGAGGTAGAGGTAGAGGGTCGACCATGGAGGTCTATAGGGAGCAGGCAGACGAGGCAGAGGAGCTAGCTGAGCAGCAGGTGGTGGGCGATGCTTTGAGGCTCTACCAGCACCACAACCAGAAGGTCCACCCCGACCACATGGAGATGGCGTGCAGAGACAGGCACAGCTCCAGGCAGTGGAGGACTACGACCACGGTGCACCCGAGATGATTTGAGGTAATATCTGTGTCTATTCCACTCTTGCTACAGTTCTTATAGACACAAGGGAGGGTCACTCTTTCATAGCCACTGCCCTTGTTCAGAGCTCGGAGATTCCGACAGAGCCATTGGCTCGATCCTTATGGCTAGAGACTCCTACGGGAGAAGACTCGATGATTACGCACTAGTGCCGGCATTGTGAGGTTACTCTAGGAGGTGAGAGCTTCGGCTGGGATCCTCTTGTAGTGGCATCGAGGCCTTAAGACGTCATCTTGGGCATGGATTGGTTGTCCACAGTCCATGCATAGATTGACTGTTTTAGGCGCATGGTGCGATGTGTACGCACCGACGGAAGGAGGTTCACCTTCACCGGCGAGAAGGGAGCCTTTGCAGCACAGGATGGACTCTCACAGAGGAGAGGACAGCCCATCAATCATCAGTTGGCTAGCTTCATACTAGGAGAAGTTGACGTGCGGGGTCCTAGTTTTCCTATAGTGGTGGATCAGTATGTGGACATTTTCCCCAATGACGTTCTAGGGATACCTCCTTGCAGAGAGGTAGAATTTTATATTGACCTGTACCCCGGGACATCCCCAATATCGACTCCAGTATATCAGATGGCCCCCGCTGAGCTTCGAGAGCTACGGGTACATTTGGAGGACTTGCAGGCCAAGGGGTTCATCCGACCCAGTGTTTCACCCTGGCCTTCCCCGGTTTTGTTCGCCAAGAAGGCGGACAGAAGCTTGCGACTTTGTGTCGACTATCGTCGCCTGAACCAGGTGACAGTGAGGAACAAGTATCCGCTACCGAGGATTGATGACATGTTCGATCAGCTCAAGGGAGCACGATGGTTCTTGAAGATAGACCTCAGGTCAGGCTATCATCAGCTCAGAGTTCGAGACGAGGACGTGCAGAAGACAGCCTTCAGGTGTCGGTATGGCCACTATGAGTTCTTGTTTATGCCCTTCGGCATGACCAATGCTCCAGCAGTGTTCATGGCCCTCATTAACAGGATCTTCCAGCCATACCTGGATCAATTTTTCGTGGTCTTCATCGACGACATTTTGATTTACTCGACGACTGAGGAGGAGCACGCCTACCACTTGCAGGTTGTACTAGACACACTCCGAGAGCACTAGCTTTATGTTAATCTCTCGAAGTGTCAGTTCTGGATACATGAGGTCCACTTCTTGGGACACGTCATCTCTGAGACGGGAGTTGCAGTGGATCCTGTGAAAATCGAGGCAGTGCTAGCTTGGGAGCCACCCAGGAGCGTGACAGAGGTGCAGAGTTTCTTGGGACAAGCTGGATACTATCGAATATTTGTGCCAGACTTCTCCAGAGTTGCGGCACCACTCTCAGCTCTTACGAAGAATGGGAAACCCTTTGTGTGGTTAGACAGATGTCAGTAGAGCTCCAGGAGCTGAGACAATGATTGACCAGCACACCTATCTTGAGGTTGCCTGAGGAGGGAGTAGGGTACGTAGTCTACTGTGATGCATCAGGGACCGGACTCGGATGTGTCCTGATGCAGGAGCGGACCGTGATCGCCTATGGATCACATCAGTTGAGGTCGCATGAGAAGAACTATGCTACCCATGACCTGGAGTTAGTAGTAGTGGTCTTCGCTCTGAAGACATGGTGACACTACCTGATGGGAGAGCGCTTTACAGTCTTTTCAGACCATCAGAGTCTCAGGTACATCTTCTCTCAGAAGGACCTGAACCTGAGACAAAGGTGATGGCTTGAGTTCCTCTAGGACTATGACTTTGAGATAGCCTATACTCCTGGGAAGGGGAACGTGGTAGCTGATGCTCTCAGCAGGAGGACGGGCATTCAGCTACTTGAGGAGGCGACAGAGCAGCTAGCCGCTCTGCAGATATCCTTTGTGGATAGAGATGGCGCAACCTTCCTTCAGTCTCTCACAGTCTCTCCTCCACTACTACAGCGGGTCAGAGAAGCACGGTGTGGGGATGTTGACTGTGAGACGTGGCGTGCACAGATATCCTCAGGACAGGCACCTAATGGTTTCTCCTTTGGAGCAGATCACGACATCCATTTCAGAGGACGTACCTTGGTACCAGTCGCTTTACCAGAGGAGGTGCTGATAGATTTTTACACTTCTTCCTTGGCGGTACATCCCGGACTGGCGAAGATGTACCAGGACCTCAGACGACAGCACTGGTGGCCGAGCATGAAGAAGGCTGTGGCAGAGTTCGTTTGTCGATGCCTCACCTGCCAGCAGGTGAAGGCAAGGCATCAGGTACCAGCAGGCTTGGTACAACCCTTGGAGGTCCCAGAGTGGAAGTGGGACGGGATATATATGGACTTCGTGACTGGACTTCCACACACTTCTAGAGGTCACGACTTCATTTGGGTGATTGTCGACCGACTCACCATGTCGGCTCACTTTTTACCCATCAGAGAGCAGGGCTCAGTGGAGAGCTTGGGACGTCTCTACATTCAAGAGATTGTACGGCTTCATGGTGTGACATCATCTATCGTCTCCGATCGAGATGCTCTCTTTACTTCCCGGCTTTTGAAGGGGTTTTAGGAGGCGTTCGGGACGCAGTTACGTCTGAGCACCGCCTTTCACCCTCAGACGGATGGTCAGACGGAGAGGACCATTCAGACTCTTGAGGACATGATCCGCGCATGTGTCCTCGACTTTGGTCATAGTTGGGAGGACCAGCTACCCTTGGTGGAGTTCGTGTACAACAATAGCTACCACTCCACCATCGGGATGGCACCATATGAGGCTTTGTACGCCCGACCTTGCAGATCACCATTGTGCTGGATAGACCCAGGGGAGTCAGTACTTGTGGGACCAGGGATGGTCCAGACCACGACAGAGAAGATCCAGGTCATCCAGGAGTGGATGAGGATAGCTCAGAGCCGGCAAAAGTCTTATGCTGACATGAGGCGGAGGCCACTGGAGTTTGAGGATGGCGACCACGTATTCTTGCGGGTCTCACCTCGACATGGTATACAAATATTTGGTAGAGGCGGCATGTTGTCTCCACGCTTCATCAGACCATTCCAGGTCCTCAGTTGGATAGGCGAGGTGGCTTATCGTCTGGCTCTACCACCTCAGTTGCACCGGGTGCACGACGTCTTCCACGTGTCTCAACTGAGGAGATACGTGAACGACCCGACACATATCATTGACCATGGGGAGCTAGTCATTGACGATGGGGCGAATTTTTCGGAGGTTCCAGTGGAGATCAAGGATCAACAGGAGCGGGTCTTACGTGGACAGTCGATTCATCTAGTGCACATCAGATGGCAGCACGGGAACCTCCAAGAGAGCACTTGGGAGCTGGAGGCTCAGATTCATGCTCAGTACCCTCATTTGATTCCCTAGTTATGATGTATCTTTACGGGGACGTAAAGCCCTAAGGTGGGAGTAATGTAAAGACCCGTAAAAGTCAAGGAAATTTTTTTCTTAATTTTTTTTTGGGATTTTACAAGAATGCAGTTTTTGACGGCACCTGATTCCGAGGCCCGGTGTGCCCAGAATCAATTTCTGAAGTTTAGCTCGGGTACGTTCAGTGAACGAACGAGCGGGAATTTATCTAAATTTTGAACCAGTACTCGGAATCGAATTCTGAGGGCACCGATGGAACCGCAGCACCGGTAATTGCTTAGGAAAGCCTATTCTAGAGTTGCGTTTACACGAGGGGAGTTGATAAAAATTGTGGAAGTTAAAAATAAAAATTGAACCACAATTTTTATTTTCCACTTGGTAGTTTTATCCTATGTAAGGGAGTTGAGGGTGGGACCCACATGTGTTAACCAACCTTGAGAGGATAAGGTGGAGTGGTACCCACACGAACCCATCCCCTCACTTTCCTAACTCCTCAAAACCCCCCCATTTAATTTTTCCAACATATCTCCTCATTAATTTTTAATAAGTTTTGATTAATTAAATGAGTGGACTTAATTTTGAATGTTCAAAATTTAAAGTGTTTGGAAAAGGAAATAAAAGAAGGTTAAGGCCTTATTTTATTTTGGATGCATCTTTGTGTGGAAGGGGGGAACGTTCTTCTTTTCTTTTAGAAGAACTTCATCATCCGGGCGAAGAACTTTTGTACCACGACGAAGAACGTCGTCACGTCTTTCTTCCGAAGAACGAAGATGCACCATCCATCGTTCTTGTTACCATGTCAAAGGAAGGGAGACACCTTTCCACCTCGGACAATCTTCATCTTCGCCTACGATTCCTCTTTCCGCGACACTGACCCGTGTGGTGATGTTTTTTTCTCCGCGATGGAAACCTCGTTCAAGCCACGCTCGAGGTAGGGGATTTATTTTATTTTGATCGAGATTACTCCCTTAATTTTTATTCCCCGTGAATATTTCCAATTTCTCTCGTTTAACGAGAGGGGGCCGGACCGAACAAAGACGACCGAACCACCTCATTTTTCCATGTTTTTATTCTTTTGTGGTTTGAAATGGGAGTGGGGTGGTGTCGTCGCACCACGCGAGATCGTGTGGAAAGAAATGTGTGGCGCCGTCGCGACGCGCCGTGAAATCATACAAGGATGCGACCTCATCACGCCATTTAGGTGAAACCCGAAAATACCGCGGCAGAGGGGGGCGGTGCCGTCGCACCGCGCCGGACGAACCAGGTCGTGGCCGGTCCGGGGTCGCGGCAGAGCAGGGTGACTGGCGGCAGGTTTCGGGCCGCCGGTGTGGGCGAAGGAGGAAGGAACGGCCGTCACCTATCCTTGTTGGCAGAACCGGCCGGCCGGTGAGGGCTGGACGGACAAAGGGAATACCGGGGGATTCAATTCCCTCAGCCGGAAATGTAACCGGCACCATTAATGGGGCCGCAGTTACAGGGAAACCGGGGGGCAGCGCCTCCCCCCCCCCCCACCCCGAGCCGGAACAGCTCGGCCGTTAGGCCGAGCCAGCTGGCGCCACGCGCCAGCGCACCGGGTCGCCGGCCAGGCCGGGCCGCCGGGCCGGGCCGACCTGGTTTGGGCTGACCGAGGGGTCTCGGGCCGGGTCTGACCGGGCCCGAAACCCCCGTTTTCAGACCGTCTTCAGTCGTTTGCCCATAACTTGGGCTACAAACTTCCGATCGATGCACCGTCAATTGTGTAGAGATCCTTGGAACGAGAATGTTGTTTCGGTATATCGTACTCAAGGTTTCAGAATACTTTGGGTTCGGCCGAGTTGGTTCGTACACGAAACCAACCAGGCCCTTTGAGCGGAAACTCTCATAACTTGAGCTCCGGACGTCCGATTGACGTGTTGTCGACTTTGTTAGATTCCTATTAGTGAGACGGATCATTTGGCTTACTCCGCCCAAAGTTTGGACGCATGTGGAGTACGGTCGGGTTGGTTTTGCCATAAAAACCAACCGGGCCCCTGGAACGAAAAAGCCAATAACTCTCAGGCTGGGCGTCCGATTGACGCGCAGTCTGCGATGTTGAGTTCATGTTGATGATATGGAACTTTTGGATACATCAACTCTGTACTATGTGTCAGTTGATGTATCATCCTCTCGGCTCATGGAGCAGACCCTCCCGAACGAGCTTGCTTTGTGCGGGAACCCTAGAGCTGGCTATGACTGCGATGACGACTGTGCAGAGATCCTAAGTGGATTCGACGACGACGACTTCAACACTCAGCGATCCTACGTGGATCAGTGCTACCGATCCTGTGTGGGTCCGATCCTGTGTGGGTTAGCACTCAGCGGTTCTGTGTGAGCCAGCTCCTACAGAACCTGTGTGGGTCCGATCCTGTGTGGGTCATTGCGGGGGTTAGTTTCCTATCGATCCTTTGTGGGTCATTGCGGGGGTTAATACCTATCGATCCTTTGTGGGTCTGACGACTTAGATGGATCAGTGATCATCTCTATCGTCATTCGAAGAAGTATACCCATGTGAGCTGAATCTTGATTGCTATCCTATGTGGATTGTATTGTTTTCCTGTGTGGACTAGTTTGTGCTTGAGCTCAGAGGTCGGAGCGTACTGGAAATAGTGACTTAGGTATATGTATGGTCATATACCTAAGTAGTGTCGGATGTTACTTCGTGATTGTATCTTTCCTTTGTGGATTTTCATTTGTAGATTTTGGGAGACCATCGGGGGTCTCAGGGTCCCTATTGAGTAGCTTATACTCACCCCTGCATGGTCTTTGACCACACATCGTTGTGTTGGTTGCAGACGACGGACAACGCTGACCTTGGTTGGGGCTTGCGGAGGAGGACGGTACCTGGAGGTGGACCACTGGACAAGACATACTAAGAGCGGACGGCTGGACCCGAGGAGCTGTGGAGGCTATCTATACCCACCCATCAGGTGGGACTTCCAGTGGACGGCTCGAGGCTGCAGTTTTACCTTTCAACTGTTGTTTTTCCTTTCCAGTTGTACTTTACAGTTGGGCTTGTATTTCCGGCCCCCTTTACTTTCAGCACAGCTTGATTCAGTTTTACTTAGTGTTTTACATCCGCATGTACTCTGTGTTGTATGATTACTTTTATAAAGGCAATGCCTTACCTGTTATAGGGATTTACGCCTTTTGTGCTAGTCTCCATCCCCTGGCCTATGGAAGGCGGGCTTGGGGTAGTCATGACACGGGCCCCGAGGACGGGTCGTGACATCAACATTAATGTGGTTCCTTTGGGTTCCAACCATTGAAAAACACCAAGAATCATACTATGAGAAACATTATTAATTAAACTGAAAAAACATGGTCAATAATAAAATTTTAATTTTGGACACTTTAGGTTTTATCTTAGGTTATTCATGGTCATCTTTAAAACAATATGATTTTATCCAACAAATAGACATATCCTTAGGGTTCTTACTAAGAATTTCACATTCTAGTTTCCAATGGTTAACTATACCTTTCCTATGATACAAACTATAGAGACTCATACATAAAATACATTAATATTACATAAAATATTGATGTAAATTCAATACAATATTTAATAAATCAATGATAAGACCTTATAAGTATAGTGTCTTCTGAAATAGGGAAATATAAACAACTAGTTCGTAAAACATCGAAATTGTCTGTATTTTATATCCTCATAACATGACTCTTTTATTACATAGCATACATAATACCCTGCTTCTTGACCATGGAAAAACAATCATATGAAAAGGTGAGCTCAAATTATCTGTAAAGGAATACAAGGGATATATCAATCATATCATAATCCCAAGACTTAAGAATATAACATTTTAAATTCTTATCCTGCTTAATAAATATTGTGTTATAATGTCTTCGGATAAAAGATTATAAGAATTAATGGACATAATACCAAATTTCAAAACATAAGACATGATATTTTTTTCATATAAATAATCATATTAAATCATTTTGACATGATCCAATGCTCATATCCAAGAGCTTTATAGCAGAAAAGTCCATTACTGAACTGGGTTTACTAGCCATTACATCCCTGTATTACTGAACCATATTTACATTCTGTTCTAGCCATATCTATCTCTTGGGATATAAATAATTACCCAATGAATTGGAGGGATATTTATGTCCCACTAATATCATAATGAAATTAATCTTATATGTTCCACAAAAACATAAGTCATTCCTCAAAACATATCCCAGGAAATAAAATGGGTTTCTTAAACATTATTCTATCATAATGCATATAAAATAAATGGATTCCATAAGAATAATTCCATCATGAAAAAAATAAAATCAAATTAATAATAGTGATAGAAACATAACCCTTTGTCATCTTAGATGGAAATTAATTTTGATAAAACACTAGAATTTAATTCTTGAAGAAAATATCATTTCTTCTTAGAAAATGTTTTCTTTTCTAAAAATGTCATGAAATTTTACAAGAAATATATTTGACTGAAAATAAACCTGATATCATGCAGAGATAGATTCCTGGAAATATGGTGTCATGAAACCATAAAAAACCATTCATGTCGTATAAGTTAAAAAAACATTCTCCTTATATTGTTGTTGGAAAATCCAAAAATTACCTCAAATCGAATAATGAAAAAAGATTTCATTCAAACTATTTAATAAAAATTAACCAAAGAATAATATTTCCTTTAAAATTTTGTAAATGAATTGAAATAATATCAAATTATTAGGAAAAATTTATGTCGATGATAAATATACTTTAGCAAATACTTGAGAATAGACAATCTTGGATAAAAAAATTGGGATTGAAAAATTATCTCGTACCTTAGGTCTGATATCCTTCGTATTTATATAAACATCCAAAATATTTATCTAAATAATGTTATTGAATTATTCCTGAATCATAATCATTTTTATGATATCATTTATGATTATATTATCATCTGTTTGTCTGTAACATTTCATTGTCACTTGTTATTTGAATATTAAATGCTCCATGTTCTTATGTAGGTTTAATTAGATAAGTTCTTGATCCACTTATAAGGATATAGTTATAACATTTATAGAATGATATTAGAATAATATATATCATATTTATTCATTACATTCATGTATATAATCATTTTTAAATGAAGATCATGTATAAGAAATCACATCGCATTGTGGACATGGTTGGTCATACGCACACACGAGAAACAATATCATTCACATAATAGTTAAAGGATATTGAATTGGAAGGTATATTAATCATAAAGAATAATTATAACGTCATATTCATAATTTACATCCATTATACTCATAATTATACCCATCCAAATAAATTATTGATTAATAACAAATTACACCACAGTGTGGAGATGGTAAGTTTTACAGACACAAACATGGTGATATTGTTATTCATAGGATTGATTAAAAGAGTTATAATGTTTTTACATAATTATAATATCATATTACCATGTAAATGATAATGGATTTTTATATCAGTATGTAAACCAAAAAATAAGAGTATGTTGAAGAAGTAAATAATTTTGAAAGTTGTGATAAAACAATTACCTCTTTTTTTAGTATCTTTTTTTGATTTGTACATAAGGTATCATTTAGATGAATTTTTTCCCAATGTTTGGACCGTAAGAGAAAGGTAGGGATTTTGGTAGATTATTTGAGTATAATTTGGATCATCCAAGAAGCTTGAGGTGTATGAGTACATGGGTAGAGTTTGGACCTTTTATAAGTTGGAGGAGGGGCGCTTTAGCAATGTTTTAAAATATTATTTTATTATTAAATTGTATTTTAATTATAATAGTTTCAATGTGATAAATTTGAAGATTACATGAGGATGGGTAACAATCGTCTCAACCAATATTTTTTAGACATGTTAAGGTCAAAAAATTAACCATATCTTTTATCTTTAACCCTTAGTTGAAAACATTAACTCTTACCATGACTTCTTGTATTTTTATAATATATTGTTACTATAATTACTATAAAATTCCAGGAGAAAAAATGGATCATTAATAGAATTTGATACATTTTATATGTTAGTTTTATGAATCTTATATTTTAGGAAAATTATATCAATTAATAAAAAATAATTTGTTTTAAAAACTCATTTTTGTCAATTATGACACTATTTAGTAATTTATTTTTCATAATTTCATAAAAAAATTATTCATTATAAATAACTACATAAATAAATTATAACATGTCATATTTATCCAAAAAAGAATTTGTATGGAATCACATTGTTCAAATTATTTTTATTTTAATGACATTTAATTGAATCTTTCATTAATAAGGTAATCACTTCATCATCATTGTGTCATAAATAAAATTATTTATTCGATGTATAAATATTAATAATAAACTATCATGATGTAGGAAATATTTCTATATTTTTAATGACTATTTATAGTCGAAGAAATAGTACATATAAAACTATATTAAAAATGTTTTAGTATAATATATATGTTTATGTTATATTTCTATTTACCTTAAATTAAAAATTCTAAAAGGTCATTATCGCACCCATGTGGCTCTCGAGGGTCTTAAAATCTACAAAATGATTCTCATGGTCTGAAAAATCATATAAAATATGATTAGGACACCATTTAAGGTTGTATTATATTAATTATAATATAATTTTATTATCATTGTTTACAAGATTTACCATTTAAACATGGTAAATAAAAATGATTATAGATGATACTATTCATAATGTCCAAATAAAGGTACCAATTTACACAATTTTATACTTCTAATTCAATATATGTAATCCAATTTTGTAAATTAAAAAAAATAATTTAATTAATGTAATTTAAAGTCATCCTAGTTGTCAGAATGAGAGAACATGTTTTTAAATGTTAAAACAATGAAAAGTATTGAAATGTTTTTACATATGAATTAAATGAAAAATTAATGATAATGAAATAAATTTTATTGTATGAAAAAATATATATTCTATTTATACTTTAAAATCATTCTATATTATAATTTAACCCCATAAATTATTTTGATTGAAAATGTTGTTTTCAATTAAAATTTATTTTATTTTTACACTTTATCAAAACATGAATGTTGTCAGAAAAACATCTGAAATTCATCCGAAGTAAACTTTTATATCCCACTTTAAAAGAAAATGATTTCTTTTTTAAATAGAAATTATTAATGATTCAAAATATTTATTTAAAAGGGGTTCTCCATTCAACAACATTGGATTACCCTTAAAAAATATTTATTTTTATACAAAAACTAGGGTTTATTCACACCCTCTGATTAAAATATCCATTGGATGAATATTGAAATATATTATATAACATATATATCTCATTAATTTCATTCCCAAAAGTAATTCACTCAAAAATAAAAATATATAATTTCTATTTCCCATAAATATTTGATAGTCGATGAATTCACAATGCATTCTCATAAGTTAGGTATACATATTCCCATTGACCTAACGACTAAACAATAATGGTATTTTTGTACTAAAGGAATAACATGTTTTTAAATATAAAGATTAAATGAAACACAATCAAATGATATAGAAAAATTATTTAAATAAAATATTTCATAAAAATATCTAGGAGTTAATTTTTTTGATTTATTGGTTCTCATTTTACTCCCCATAGTAATGACATTATATTTCCACATTTTTTGGATACTCTGATATTTTTTTCTATTTCATAAGGATGTTTGTCTAGTAACTCTGTACTTAGTGGTATAGTCTCCCCAATATACTCATCAAACACCACTCATAGTTTCTAGTGTGTGGTGTATGGATAAGAACACTTTATTTTCAGTTACAAACTTAATTTTTACACATGAGAGAGCACTTGGGTGGGGAACATTACACTTACCATGATGAATTATCTCCATCTCAATACAGGATCCATTAAATTGAAGGATTTAGACTTCCATATTGAGAAATTGTTTTCCAAACAACTAAGAATGATTTTTCTGATGTAAAATCAGTAGAGAATTAAAATATAATTGAATGAAAATAGTTTGTTGGGAGGGGTATGTGAGGGGTAATTTTATAGGTGTTTTTAGAGTGTCATTTCCTCACATATTCACTCATTAATGTATTAGGTTTTTATTTTAAAAGGAATGTGGATAAAAAGTGTAATTTCATGGATATGGTTCATTAATACCCTCATAAACCCAATTTAAATATATGTATTCATTATATTTTATGTTATTAGCACTTGGTTTATTAATTTTTACCTTAAATTAACATTATCATGAAAACAAAAAATTTATCCTAGTAATTTATTTCTCTATAAAAAATGAAATTTATCTTCATAACTAATTCAAAAATTAATATTAAAATTTTTAACTTCATTTAATCAATCAATATTTATAAATTTGAGTACAATAATTTTTAATTGAAAACATTTTATATATAGAAAAAAAAATTTATAGAAAAAATAAATTCTAACCACTATGAGTTCTTAATATTATTTCATATTAATGAGCAATTTAATATGTTTTATGATATTTTTTTATAAAATTTTACATTTATTAGATTAATCATATATATGTTATCAATTTAATTTATTATGATAAAAATACACAACACATTAAAAACATTACATTGATAAAAATCCCTTTTTAAAATTTTATTTTTTAAATCCCCTTAAATAAGTAATTTTTCATTTAAACATTACATTTTAATAATATATATGTACAAGGAAAGTTATTTTAATATTATTAACACATAAAATAATTCACAAATAATAATTATATCTAACTTATATAATTTTTCATAATAAAATTATTTAATAAAAAAATTTCTCTTTATTTCATTCCATAATTATTTATAAGTTTATGAATTATATTATTTTCAATATGTCACTAAATTTTAAATGGCCTCAGTATAACTTTTTGATACATGTATACTAAATAATAGTTTAATTCAATAACCTTATTTCTGATCACCATATTTCCAAATATCTGGTGAGCATATATATAATAATCATATTCAATTCATATATTTAGCCTTACACACATCACTGATATAATTAATCCTATTAATTTCTCAATCTATAATATTATTGTATTTATAATGTTATTCATTGTTTTCATATTTAAATTGGTATATTGTCTATATAAAATACCACATGGTTTAATATTTTATGTTATTTGTATTTGTGTTTACATGAGTATTTATTTCATATATAATTTTCATAATTATTCTTCATATTTTATTCTCATAATATAATAATATTTTTCAGAAATTATAAAATTTTATCATAATCAAAAGTAAATTAGTTCATTATATTTTATTTTTTTGTGAAATAAGTTATTCAAGGCAGTATATATTTAGAGAAAAATAAATAGTAAAATCAAGGGTTATTACAACCACTGGCCAACATCCATTGAACAAACAAACCCTATAGGATTTTATGAATTCATTTGTTGAAATATAAATTTAAATTAACATGAATTTTCATATGGGGTTCTTTTTTAACTCTATTATATTTAAAATTAATTACAACAGAATGATATATCCACATGAACATAGTGTATACTCATGAAAAATTATTAAATGATAAAATATATATGATATACCATTAAATTGAATTTGAATATTCGGGAAACATTTCCTTCCATAATGGATTTAATCTATGTACTGATCATTAAAATTGGTTCTAACCCACATTTAATTGAATTGAAAATGGGTTTTTAGGAATAAACCATCCTTAGTGTGCGGGAAATGTTGTGACATGTAAAAATCCAATTTTTTTTCTTATTTATTGAGTGAGGTACTTTTTAGGATTTATTTCATCTTTGTATGGTTAATATCATATAATTTTTTTTATATTGAAATCCACATTTTTTAGAGCCTATAATAGTGTAGTGTGTGGCAACCCCTGTTATCGTAGTTTTAATTATAAGGAAAATGTGGGATTTTTTTGAAATTTTAGGAGTCCATTGACATGAAATTTAATGTTTTTAATGTTTTTATTCTATTTCATGAAAAAAATCTAGTTAGGTAAAAACATGTTGGTTCTATTTATAACCATGTGAGATAATGTAGTAATTTATAGATGGTAAATGATGCTTTGAATATGGTTTGAAAAATAGTGCAACCATACTGTCTGACATGTTGTGTTCCTTGAATAATAACCTACATAGTTTGAACCTAATTTACCAAGAATTTGGGCCCACACAACATGGTTTATATTTATTCACAAAAAAAGATAATGTTAATCATTTTTTCACTAAATTTTTAATTGAATTGTCCCTAATTTCTATTCTCATTAGTTAATCTAATGACTATTAATATTAAGGGGGAATCTAACTTCTTCACATTAAATTTATTCATTATTCATTTTGTATTACAAGTGGGTTTTATGGGGAATCTCCCAAATTCTTCTTTTTTTTATTCTCTTATCTTCTCTACACCATTCCCTTATGTTTTCGTTCTCCCTAGAACCCTAATTTCTATTAATGGGGGATTTATATTTTTTGTTGTACTAACCTTGGGGAATTTGACATTTTGGGTTTGTAAAGAGTGATTCCTTGTTTTTTTGCCTTCCAAAAATGAAGGAAACTGACATATTCTTGGGATATGGTTATTTTTATGTTAATTTCCATTAATTGATAAACTATATAGTTCTTGATAATTTCTAGTGAAATTATTTATAAAATTATACCAATATGTGATATCAAAGTTGGATTTTAAAGGTGTTTTATACATGTACCACCCTTATAAAATATAACACTTTAGTTATATTCTAGTTATAAAAAGTTTATTTATAGGAAATGTATTTATCATGTTTCATAAAACTATTATTTTAAATTAAATTAACTTTTAATATATTTTTCATGTTTTATATGAGGCCCTTGTTAGTATTAATTTTTTATTATTTTTGTGGATTTGGATCTTAAGGGGTGGATTTTTATATTATTTTTAAATTAGAAGATAAAACTTGGATTTTTCTTAAAAGGTCATTGGAGGGTAGATGAAATTTGTATTTTTGTGATTGTAGTTGATTTATATATTAATTGTGTGATGTATTATTACTTACCTATTATTGATATATTTCATATAAAACTTGAAAATATGTTATAGGCCTAGATTTTTGCTATGCTTTGAAGATCACATAGTAGTTATTGTTCCTATGTGTTATTCTCCAACTTAGATAAGGGAGTTTCACTAAGGATCCTATTTTTAGAATGTTGGGTAAATTGTGTTTTTTTGATGTTTTATAGGACGATACTTGGTTAAGTGTCAAAATATTATATAGGACAATATAACATTAGGATATAGTCTATTTACCATGATATATATGGTGTATCAATGATATTATAAGGGATTCCCATCCTTTGTAAGGTTATTCCAAAATTCATTAAAAAGTGTGGTTCCAAGAGAAGAAAAAATATTCTTTTCATGTATACGTTTTAAGAGGAGTTTGATATGATATATTTTTTTAAACCATGATGGATCCATTATATTATATTTAGTATAGTTTTTTATAAGTGTCTAATTCATACCATGTTTTACTTAATAATGTATGGAGAAATTATGAAATCAACCATGAAATTTTACTTTTTTTCAATAAATATATGTGAAGAACATATTTATTAATTATAGTTCATTATATTGTATATGTAATTTCATTTTAAAATAGTTTCACATACACATATGTGAAAAAATACATTACCTATTTATCTCACATCCTACATACACATAATTGAGTGTATGTAGTTATCTAGTTTACTTCTTGGATCCCATGTAGTGATATATTTTTCTTGATTGTTTTTTTCGTTTACAAATGATGTAAAATATGGGAAAATGTTGGGAGATAATGGGTTTCATGACCCTACCCTTGCATTCCCTAGACTAGGAACTTGAGCTGACCTATGACATACCAAATGCACATTCCCTATCACTATGGGATATCAGTTAGTTCTATGGTAAAAAAACTAAAACAATTGGTAATGATTAAACCCTAGATAATGTATAAGAAACATAAAATAAATAAACTAAAGATATTTAAGACATCAAGACCAATATATAGGAATCCTTATAAAACAACAATAAAATACTGGAATACCAAACAAAGAAAAACCAAATGAAAATAACCTAAAAGTCACCATAATAATTTTATACACTATGTATGTGGGTGTGAGGGAAAAATAAAATTATGATCCCTCTAAAGAGTATATAAAATTACTTATAATATCAATTTCATTTATTCTAGTTATTAATATGATTAGAAAAACTTTTTTTGATACATTCATACATGAAATCCCACATCACATCCATTACCATTTAAAATCATCTTTTATTTGTAGTTTTAATTAAATAAAATCACATAGATAGAATTTCTTCATTCCATGCCACATGTATCAAAAAATTATTTTTGATACATTTTACAAATTACTTAACAAACTCACTAATTTCATGATCATTACAAACATATTCATAATATACCAATATGCAAGAATGAAAAAAAATTAAGGCACCACATTAACAAGAAATATAAATTTATCATAGTTACATAGATTCCAATAAAACTATGTGAAAAAATGATATATATTTAAATATAGAGAATTCAAAATGTTTAGGGAAATTCATAACCATCCTATGGGTATATCATAGACTTTCCTTGGTGGAATCATCTTCAGACCTGTCAATGAATTCATAGTTTGTAACCAATTTTTTTCTAACATAGACTCACCATTGGTACTCCCCCATGGATTCAAATTACATGGGGTATCTAGTATGTATCATTAGGAATATATAAAAATTATATCTGAATCTATTACTAAGGAACCATGGGTTCAAATGAAGTTAAACATTCGAGGTGAGAAATCAAACATTCCATATCATGAATATGAAATTACACAGAAATGATACTTCACCAATAACTTAATATGAAGAAACACCCCCACATACGTCATACATATGATAGGAAATATACATGAGTCCCCTCGAGATACAATCCAAAATAAGAATAATTGAACAGTGTCTTTAGATGTTCAGACAAACCCAAAAAATTTTAAGAACCATTATAATTTGAAAAAAAAATCCTATAATGAAATAAAATTGTTATTCCCATTCAGTTATAATAATTTTTATTCATTTTCAAATTAATAGTTAAAATAAAATCATTGAATTTCATTGTGATTATATTTTTTAATATAAATAATTATAACTCACACCAAAAAAATCTGCTAATTGATCCCAATAATTTAAACAATTTGCGAGGGGAAAACATTTTATTCTCTTTTGACCAATTCTTGGGAAATAACACATCACCAATGGTGTGACTCAAACATGGTAAAATATCATTCTAAACCATTAGTTCAATTAAAAAATCATAGAATAATTTTCATGAAATCATGGACTTATAAATTTTGTTTTCAAAAACATGAAACTTTTAAACACTCTTTTTGAAATGTGAGAATAAATTCCAAAAATAATTATAAATATTTTTTAACAACCAAATATAGGAATAAAATAATAACTAAAATTTTTAGAACCCCATTCATAACATGGAATCATAGATTAATATTTTCATAAAATCTCATATATCAGTTTGATGGAAATATTTGTTGAATTCCTCTCCTTCAATGATAAAATTCCCAAAATAGTTTTCATATGTACTACACATTCCCTAAATACCAAAAAAATATAGGATTAAGCAAGATCAACCCATAAATTTGAACCCAATATACACTAATTTTTTTGGGAGAAAAAAAATCATGCGTGGAATGGAAAAGGGGTGGAATGAAGTAGAAATAGGAGGGGAGGAGGTGATCACATGGAGAAATCACTTCAGATCGAGGGTGGAGGGGATCAATTTCATCAAATGGAGAATAGAGAGTGAATCTCCAAGTAAGTTATAAATTGGTGAATGAAAATTTTATTAGGAGGACATAGTTTGTTAAAAAATGGTAAAATTGGAAGACCAAGATTTTATCAAATTTTGATGGTCTCACATTTTACTAAAAACAACTACATTGCCTATACAGACCAAACTATTAATGTTCAAAATGAATTTCAAGAGACCATCATGATGGGATACTCAAAGAGTTTGAACTAAATTATTTTAACCAATGATGAACTATTGTATTATCATATAAGTTTCATCATAATAGTTTACAATAACCACATAGTTATCAATTAGAATTTGTGTGCGGATGAATAAAATTATTGAAAAAATAAAATTAAGGCATGCAATTGAGAAAAATGTAAAATTTCACAATTAAATAACATAATAATATTTATAGAGACATGAGGAATTTAAAAAATCCCCATTATTCATCTCCCCCCCAAATTATGTACCACGAGTTGAAAAAATAGATCTCGTGTCTTAACCCCACCAAATGGAAAGAGGTTGGAAGAGAAGAAATATATAGTGAACCTAAGGAATAAATCTACCAATAATGAATGATTCCTCTAAAACATGAGATCATGTTAAAAAAATATTGGACAAAACCATATCATTATTTGACTATAATAACCTGATAAAAAACATAAAGGGTATAGAGGTCAAGAATATATCACCACAATATTAGAATTTATCTAAAATGGTAAAATAAGAATAAATATTGAGAAAAAATTAACGATATAAAACACAATAATAAACCTAGTAGAATTACCGATAATCAATCAATTCCATAAATCATGAAAATCACAACAAAATATCTCTAAAACCTAGGGAAAACATAATCCAAGGATGAAATATGTCACGACCCGACCCTACTGGTCTCGAGCCGTAACTACCCCAAGCCCACCTCCATAGGCTAGGGGCTAGAGACAAGCATCTAAGACGTAATGATCTCTGGAACGCCTTCACCTATGTGCCTATACACATGCACACAGCCCACTCGAGGCAGAAGTGTAGAGTAAAAAAGAAAACCAAAGGGGAATCAACTATTACCCAACCACATTCATGCATCAACTTCCAAATAGAACAAGGAAAGTGATGAAAAGGAAACTGAACAAAAAAAGGGAAAAACACACGCCCAACCTGAAAGTCCCCACAACCCGACAACAGGTAAAAAAAGTAAACAACTGGATAGTACCACACATGAAAAATATACTGTGACCCTGGTATGTGGCCCCAAGCTCTTTGACCCACTACACTCCTCCGTAGTCTCAATCGACCAATCTATCGTCTGTAAGGGCACACCAAGTGCGGGCAAAGCCCAAGTAGGGGTGAGTATAAAGATACCTAGCAGGATGCCCTGAAAACTCGAGGGAGAAAAAAAGGAGGTACTAAAATGGTGAGAATTAGATATAACAATTAAAATTGTAAAATTACAATAGATAAAGTGCAGTTCAACCCAACAAAACAATGGATGTAGACTCATCCAACCAACTGGAGCTAGACACGAAAAGCAAGTGGCATATCTCACGCATATTTGCCCCTCCTAGAAGGTGACTAACTAAACCCCGGGAATGGGAAAAAATTAGGGTGTATATATATATATATATGATCCAAAAGAAAACCAGACGAGTGTGTATGGGGATCTCTATCTCAATTCTCAGCTAAGGAAAAGTCTCCAATAGTACTAAGGATATCCATAACTGATGCCCAAAAGTCCCACATGCCAAAACTGTCTCATCGCTAAACCACAAAACCAAGGGTCCCACTCCGGTAATCATGGAAAAAAGTCACTGAGTAGCCTCATAGAAAGGGCTGAGTCTCAATGAAGTCATTGGGTAATCCACTGTCCATCCCAGCTACATGTTAAACCCTAAGAGGTCGTCGGGTAACCCAGTGCCCAGCCCCACTGGAGGGTAACGCTATGGTTAACGAGTAACCCAATGCCCAACTCTGATGGAGGGTAAACCCTATGGTCAATGGGTAACCAACTTCCCAGCCCCGATGAATGGTAATCCCTAAGACGCTGGTGGGTAACCCACTGCCCAGCCCTACTAGAGGGTAATCCTAGATCTGGTTCGATAACTCTACACTTCCAGTGCCATCACAGAGGGTAACTAACATCGCTACTATTTTTTGGTCCAGAATGAATCAAAGGAACCTCCGACTAATGCAATTTAATGTTTCCACATTTAATGAGATATAGAATGAGGCTCCGCACACCCAAACATATTACACCGTTGTAATCCTTGCGAAAAAACACATGAGATAGACTATTTACTCACTTGAAAGAGACTCCCGACGAAAATGATATTTAACACCACTCTATACCCATACGGCGTCTCGTGGCTCCCACACCTTGGTAATGAAAATGGTTGATCAAACTATGCCATCGCGATGATCTCATAAAAACACACCAAAAAGGACTATTCATTCATCCCGAAAAGACGTCTGATGAAAAAGTCATTGTTCATTGCACACAACAAAAAGATGGCCTATGGGTCCCAAACCCCAACTCCGACATCAATGCCTGAAACCACCATGGACTACTTCATCAATATGGTAGGGTCACAATGCCACTGATGATGCCTAAAATGGACTCTGGATGTGATCGCGCCATCCGAAACATGAATCTTGGTGAGGCACTATGTAACACTGAACCGGCGTGTCGTGCCACCGAGCCCCCATCTTAGGAATTAAGAATCCATAAAACCATCTCAAAACCTCTGTCTTGATCCGAGGATCGTGTAACCATAGGCAGAATGCAAATCCGACACTATATTTTTTATTTAGAGGGGTTTTAATTCCAATGAACGGAGACGGGGTGGGGCGGACCATTTCGGTCGGTCCGCCCCATTTAGACCAGCAGCCCGCAGTTCACTGTGCGGGCCGCACCGCATCACCCATACCAGCTTAAGCTGGTCCTGATCATTTCTATGATCCCCACACTTCGCAAGTCTCGGTCGGCTCCTGGGGTCGCAAGGACCCTGATCTCGCGCAGCCCATCGACCGGCGCAGCAGCGCTGCGTGCGCCCCTGGCCTCCCGCGTGCGCCGCCGTCGCCCTAGGCCACTCGCCCACAGTTATCCACGCCTCCGCCTGAGACCCATCGCGCCACTGCTATCCCATCCACCAACACCGACAACCAAGGAGCTGCGCTGCAACCTGGATCCTGTTCCCCCTTCGTCGCTCGTCGGACCACCGTGCGGAGCTGCCGTACCGCCCTAGAACCACCAGAAAATGAGGGTTTATGCCGGAAAACTTCTCAGGGGCACCCCAGACGCCCTGGGACTCAGATTTTTGATTTGAAAAGATAATTTTAAAGCATAGATCAAACCATACGCATCTATGGCCTTCACTCAAAAATTTAACAGGTCTTCGAAGCTAAAAATTTTAGATCAAAGTAGATGCAGATATTTAAAATGAAACGCAATGAATCTACCTCGCAGGGTGTAGCCCGTCGCTTCACAAACTATCCACCAGAGTTGTAACCACCTAGGAGATGTGGGGAGAGAAGCCTGAAGAATGTGGATCCCTTGGATAAGAGAGATTCTTCCTGGGATATTGTATGGGGGAAGAAGGGGGTGCGGTGGATGTGTTTATGTAGGGAGAAATTAATTAAAATTTAATTAATTTTAAACACCCACACGTTGGCTCGTACCTGAGCTCTCGACGGGGTCAAGAATAAGCCGCACCTAGGGTAACATCCATGTTATGAGCGTAACAATGGTCTCAGAATTTTAATTCCAGCCTCGGTTCAGAAGTTATAAATTTCTCACCTGAGGCGGCCAAATTATGAAAACGCACCTAGTTGCGTTTTCCACAGAAGGGTCGTGCCCACTAGAGTTACACCCCTCGTAGGATAGATGACACGCTCTGGACTCAATGGTTCCCTCATTTTTCCAATCCGAGAAACCGTTTAGGATTTATTCTGTTTATTTTGTGTGTCTAGTGTAAACGCACTTAAAATTTAATTCCGGCCACACAGGGGCTCGAAATAACATTCCGTCTAAACTCACTAATCTGGAATACCATCAAGACTATTTCAAAGTCTTACAGGATCAAAACTGAGGTTCTTACATCATTCCATCCTCCATGTGTTTTGTCCCAGAAAAACAAAACTTCAAAAACAACTTGGGATACTGAGCCCGAATCTGGCTCTCCCATTCCCAAGTGCTCTCTTGCACCCTCCCATGCTGCTACGACACTCAAACCAAAGGAATGGTATATCAATGCAGAGTCCGCTCCTACCAGTCACCAATCGCCTTGGGGTGCTCCTCAAAGGTGGCTTCATCCTCAATGTACAACTCTCCCCAGTCAATTACGTGCATGGGATCACGCACGTAATTACTAAGCTGTGACACGTGGAAGACGTCATACACCCTCTCCAGCTGTGGGGGTAGAGAAAGATGGTAGGAAACCCCACTAACCCTACCCACTAGCTCAAAAGTCTCGATGAAACTCGAGGATATCTTTCCTCCCCGGCTGAACCTCTGTGTTCCACACCGCAGAGAGACTCCCAAAAATACATGGTACCCCTTAACAAACTCCAATAGCATGCGACAACGGTTTGCGTAGGACTTCTTTCTGCATTGAGCCATCCTCATCCACTCACGAAGGACCTGCACCTTCTCTGTTGTCGCCCGCACAATCTCTGGGCCCACGAGGGAGGTATCCCCAACCTCCATCCAGTACAGCGGCGTCCTGCAGGGTCTCCTATAGAGGGCCTCATAAGATTCCATGCTGATTGTAAAGCGGTAACTATTTTTATACATGAACTCCACCAAGGGTAGGTGATCCTCCCAGCTTAGGCCAAAGTCTAACACGCATGCCTTGAGCATATCCTCCAACCACTAGATAGTGCGCTCGGTCTGCCCGTCCGTCTAGGGGTGGAAAGCCATACTCATCTACAGCTGAGTCCCGAATTCCTCTTGTAGGCCTCGCACAATCGCGACGTATACAACACTTCATGGACGGAGACGATCATCAATGGTACTCCATGAAGACAGATGATCTCCCGAATGTACAACTACCCTAGACTCTCCATCGAGCTCGGCTCCCGGATGGAAAGGAAGTGTGTCGACTTCGTGGGTTGGTCCACTATTACACAAATGGAATCATGGCCCTTTGTTGTGCGCAGAAGCCCAATGACGAAGTCCATAGATACTCCATCCCTCTTCCACATTGGGCTATCAAGGGGATGCAAAAACCCTGCTGGAACCTGATGCTCTACCTTCACCTACTGACATGTAAGACACTGAGAAACAAACTCAGCTATGCTCCGATCCATGCCAGACCACCAAAACTACCGCTGAAGGTCTATGTACATCTTCCCCACACCGGTATGTACATCCAAGGGAGATGTTTGGAATTCCCACATCACCTCCTCCCGCATCGCCACTGGTACTGTAGCTCTCTCCTAGAGTAGGATCCCGTGATTCCCTTTTTCTGAATACCCATCGGGTGCATCGCCTGTGGATATCTAATCATGTAGTACCTCACTGTCGACAACCCCCAACTGTGACTCTCCCACATTCTCAAGGAGTGAAGGAGTCAACACCCTTGACTACAGAAAATTTGTACCCTCCTGCTCCACCAATGTCAGCTGTAGGGAAGGTAACTACTCTGATGATTCCCAGACTAGACTAGCCTGAGACTTCCTACTAAGGCATATTCTACTGCGTTGCCCATACCTGGAGTGTAGACTATCTCGAAATCATAGTCCTATAGAAACTCCAGCTAGCATCTCTACCTCATATTTAGATCCCTCTGAGTAAATATGTACTTGAGGCTCTTGTGGTCTGAGTAGACCACAAAACACTAACCTAGAAGGTAGTGTCTCCATAACCATAAGGCAAAGACCACCGCTGCTATCTCCAAATCATGAGTCGCATAATTCTGCTCAGGGGGCCTCAACTACCTCGACCCATATGCAATCACCACCCGCTGCTGCATCAGCAGGCCCCCGAGCCCAGCTCATGAAGCGTTGCAGTATACCACGAATACAATGCCCCCATTGGCAGCCTCAACACTAGAGCACTAGTCAGCCTCTACCTCAACTACTTGAAGGCCTTGTGGAACTGATCAGTCTAGGAGAATGTTTATACCTTTCGCGTCAATGTGGTAAAAGGGGCCTAAATCCTAGATAATTCTTCCACAAACCTCATATAGTACCCTTCCAATATATAGATGTTCCGCACATTAGACGCATTTTTTATGGATCCCTAGCAAGAATAGCCTCTATCATAGAGGGATCTATGGATAAAACCTGGTCCAAAATGAAATTCCCCAGAAAGTGAACATCATGAATCCATAACTAACATTTTAAGAGCATCCCATACAGATGGTGCTCTCGATGTAATTCTAGGACCATCCTCAAATGCTCTGCATGCTCCTCCTCTGTCGTAGTGTAGATGAGTATGTCATCAATAATGATGACCACAAAATAGTCTAAGTATAGCTGGAAGATCTGGTTCATCAAAACCATGAAAATGGTGGGGGCATTCGTCATTCCGAAGAGCATCACCAAAAACTCATAATTCCCATAACGACAATGAAAAGCCAACATCTAGATATTAGCCTCGTGAACCCGCAACTGATGGTAGTCATATCAAAGATCAATCTTGGAGAACAACTTCGAACCTCTCAACTGGTCGAAGTGGTCATCAATCCTTGGAAAAGTGTACATGTTCTTTATCGTGGCCTGATTCAGGTGATTATAATCCATACAAAGACGTAGGATCCCATCTGCCTTCTTCACAAACAAAACTAGATCTACCTAGGGTGACACACTGGGCCAGATGAATCCCTTCCCATGAACTTCACCAACTTAAATCTTAGTTTATGAATCTCTTTGGGTGACATCTGATATGTTATACATGATATCGAGATAGTCCTCGGCTGCATGTCAATGCAGAACTCCATCTCTCGCCTTAGAGGTAGTCCTGGGACATCCTTGGGAAAAACGTCCATATAGTCCTCTACAACGATAGGGATCCAGGCACCTATAGAGTCTAATACTCCACGATCCATGATCTCTAACTAATGAGAAAAAGGTTGTGGTATTATCCTCAGAGTACCAATTTTCTCTGCCATGAGGTCTCTCCCACAGAGGATGGTGAACCTTGTCCCATCAGAATGTGTGCATCTAACTCATCTACGACGACAGTATATCTGGGCGTGAACCATAGAAAGCCAATCCATTCCCAGGATGACATCATAGGGTTCCATCATGATGACCAGAAGGTCCCATGTGAAAATCTCTCCTTTGAATGAATGTTCACACTGTCCGCAACCAAAGGTCACTAACGAGGCACTTCCTGTAGAGACCTTGAGGCTATGCGTAGGTGTCAGCGCCTCTACTGGGAGGACCAAATCCCATTCCAAAATTAGCTATATAATATACTGGTCGTCACCTATGTATAATCGTACCGATGAAAGCGTAGTGTAAACAAAAATCATATCTTGGACCGTCTCATGTCTTGGGGGTCACGAACACCCATAGACTGAAGTAGCATGCGGCCCCAACTGCCAGCTCCCTAAGCCTGGCGTGGGACACCCTTTGGTGGCGGTGGAAGGACCTCGAAACGTCATCCCCCACCTCTAGGTCCTACAGAACTGCCTACTCCACCTCCCTATGGACCACCCTGTCGTCTCCTAGGAGATGCCTAGTCACAGCGCTGCCTCTGCCACTATGGTGCACCCACTGCCTTCCATGGATGCTCGGTATTCTTGGTCAGGAAGTCCTATGATAGGTGACCATTTTCATCACAAGTATAGCTTTGGCCCTATCCGGACTACCCTGGTGCTCTATGGTGCCACTGTGGTGTACGAACATGCCCCTGAATCTGCTCACTGAAGGGTCTCCTCGAGAGAAGGTCTACTCTCTACCGCCTGCCTGTTACTGAAGACTCTATTATGAAGCGGCCACTGCTAGGCCCTACAAGCTGACGTCCCTCATCCAAGAATCTCTCTATCACGAGTTCCCACTCTGGCACCCCTACATATGTAGGGATGCACAGGGGTACTATAATAGCATGAATCTCCCTGCAAAGACCCTTCTCAAACTTTCATGCCCGGAAGTAACCATCGTGGATCATATCCTGTGATCAACATTTCATATTGGTAAACCAGGCCGAGTACTACGCGATGGTCACCCCCCCTGCTTCATCTCCAGAAGCTCATGATTCTGAACAGAGCTTAAAAATAGGGGTTGTACTCCTCCTGTAAGTGTTTCTGGAAGATATCCCATGTGTGAGACGACTCATCGTGGGTCTGCGTAACCAACACCCACAAATGACCAGTCGTCCCGAGGAAAAGGCTAGCAATTAGGGCAACCATCTAGTCTGCTGGTGCCTATACCATCCAAAAACATTGGTCCACGGAGTCTATCTTGTCTTCAGCTGCCTAGGGATCTGGGCCCCTGTGGAACTTTTGCGGCCGCTGACACTGGAAGTCTTGAAGCGCACTCAGCCCACGCATATCCTCAGCCTCTGTTGTCGGTACTAACTGCCGCTCTCCCGATGGAGGGGCTACTGCTGAACCACTGGGTGGTAGGGGATCACATGAGGGTCCCTGAAGTGACGCCTCGTCACTCTCCAGTCCGTCGTCATGAACTGTAGAGGGTAACTTGACTGGCTGCTGTCATGGGGGCATCCTAAAAATTATCAAGGATTACCGTGATCTGTCGAGAATATATATATATATATATACCAGTAATAACAAAGGGGAGATTACTTGGAAAAATATAGTCAAACACTCAATCTTACCGGATGCATGTTCCAAATTCCCTGCAACAAGTGTCTCAGTGTGCCGAGTTGACAAGAGGGTTATTAGGGTCTTGGTGAATGGATACATCGACTGCATGTACCATCACAGGACTCCCTGGCCTGAGGGCCGCTCTCGAGACACGTTGTCACTATTTCCCTAATTCCCAACCATTTCCATTTTAGGGACGTCCGAACAACGCCTCAAGGAACAAACCACCTCTAATACCACTTTTTCATGACTCGGCCCTGCTGGTATTGCGACGCAACTACCCCATGCCTGCCTCTATAGGCAAGTGGACAGGGACAAGCGCCGAAGGAATAACGATCTCTAGGAGGCCTTCACCTATGTACATGTACACACACACACACATCCCACTCTATGTAGAAGTGCCAAGTAAAAAAGTAAACCAAAGGGGAAACAACTATAACCCAAACATAGTGATGCATCAACTTCGAAATAAAAAAAGTAATGTGCTGAAAAGTAAACTGAACAGAAAAAGTTGAAAACACGCACCAAATCAGAAAGGTGCCACAACCCGGCAACATGTAAAAAAAATTAAACAACTATAGAGTCCCACACCTGAACACTCTACTGTGACCTCAGTACGCGACCCTAAGGTCCTAGACCCTCTATGCTCTTCTATAGTCTCGAACGACATGTCGGTCATCTGCAAGGGCACACCAAGTGCGGGTAAAGCCCAAGTAGGTGTGAGTATAATGATACTCAGTAGGATGCCCCAAAATCTCGAGCAAAAAATGAGGTTCTAAAATGGTTAGCAGTAGACAGATCAAATAATATTGTAAGAGTACAATAGAGAAATTTCAGCTCATCTAATCAAAAGAATGGAAGTAGACTCATCCAACCATGAAAATCTAGACACAGAAATCAAGTGGCATACACCGTGTGTCTTCACCTCTCCTAGGAGGAGAGTAACTGAACCCAAGGAGTGGGAACAAAATTATGTTATATATATATAAATATATGATCAACCAGAAACCCGAACGAGTGTGTAATGGGATCTTCATCTCTAAGATCAGCTTAGGAAAATTCGACAACATTTATATGGATATCAATCACTAATGCCCAAAAGTCCTACATGCCAAAGATGTATCATCGCTGAACCATACAACTAGGGGTCTCGCTCCGGTAATCACAGAGAAAAGTTACTTACTAGCCTCATAGAAAGGGCTGAGTCTGAAAGAATTCATCGGGTAATCCACTGCCCAGACCAGCTAGAGGGTAATCCCTAAGAGTTCGTTGGGTAACCCACTGCCCAGCCCCGATGGAGGGTAAACCCTACGGTTAACAGTTAACCCACCGCCCAGCTCCGCAGGAGGGTAAACCCTTAGGTCAACGGGTACCCCACTGCCTAGCCCCACATTAGGGTAAACCCTAAGATTCTGGTGGGTAACCCACTGCCCAGCCCCGCTGGAGGGTAAACCTGCAACTGGTCTGATAACTCCACACTGCTCGTGCTATCACTGAGGGTCACTAACATCGCTACCGTGCATTGGTTCGGAGTGCATCAAAGGATCCTTCGACAAACACCCTTTCATGTTTCCAAATTTAATTAGATATCGAATGAGGCTCCACATGACCAAATAGATTACACAGTATCTATCCTCCTTGAAAAGCATACGAGATAGACTATTTACTCGCTTGAAACAGACTCCCGAAGAAAAATATATTTTACACCACTCTATAACCATATGACATCTTCTGAGGCCCACAACTCGGTTATGAAAAGGACGGACAAACTGTGCAATTGCGATGCTCTCGAAAAAACACGCCAAAATGACTATTAATTCACCCCGAACGGACATCTGATGAAAAGTCATAGTACACTGCACATGACATAAAAAAAGGCTCGTGGGGCCCACACATAAATTTTGGCTTCAATGCCTGAAACCACCATAGAGTACTAAATCATGATTCCATGTTCACAACGCCGCTGACATGGCCTAAAATGGACTCCGAATATGTTTGCGCCATCCAAAACAAGAATGCTGGTGAGGCGTTAAGTAACACTTAACGGGCGTGTCGTGCCACTGGGCACCCCGTCATGGGAAGGAAAAACCACCAAGACCAACTAAAAACCTCCGTCTTGATCTGAGGATCACTTTTCCCTAGATGGCACATGAATCCAACAATAAGTTTTCAATTTAGAGGAGTTTTAAGGCTAATGGACGAAGACGGGGTGGGACAAACCAATTCGGCCGGTCCTCCCCTTTAGACCGTTGGTCCACGGCTCGGCCGCGCGGACTGCTCGGTCCACCGCGGACCGCGGTTCACTGCGCAGGCCACACGTCCCCACCTCGACCGACATAAGCTGGGTTGGATCCTTTCCACAAGACCCATGCCTCGCGGGTCTCAATCAGCTCCTGAAGTCACGACGCCCCCGGTCTCGGGCCGCACGCCGACCGACGAAGCCGTCCAGCACACGCCCCTGGACTCCCGTGTGTGCTGCCATTTCCCCTCGTCGCTCGCCCGCAGCCAGCCTCACCCCCTCTTGAGACCCACCGCATCACCGTCGTCCCACTCACCCATGTCGGCTACCGAGGAGCTGCGCCACCGCCTGGAGCTCGTTCCGCTGTCGTTGCCCACCGGACCGCCGCACGGAGCCACCGAACCGCCATTGAACCACATGAAAACGTGGGTATTTTCCAGAAAACATCCAGGGGCCACCCCGGATGCCCCTAGACTTGGATTTTCAATCCGAAAATAGCGTTGGAAATATGGAATCGAACCCTATGCATCTATGGCCTTCTCTCAACAATTTAATGGCACTTTAACGCTGAAAAATTGTTTCCAATGTAGATGCGGAAATTTAAAATGAAATGAAACAAACCTACCTCACAGGGTGAATCCTGCTGCTTCAGAAACGATCCACCGGAGCCGCAACCGCCTTGGAGTGGTGGGGTGAGAAACATGAAGAAGGTGGATCCCTTGGTTGGGAGAGCTTCCACCAAGGAGAGTGTATGGGGGAAGATGGGGGGTGGATGTGTTTATGTAGGGAGAAATTAATTAAAATTTAATTAATTTAAAACACCCTCCAGTAGGCCCGTACCCGAACTCTTGATAGGTTCCAGGTTAAGCTGCTCCTAGGGTAAAATCAACGTTCTGAGTGCAATAGTGGACTCGTATTTTTAATGCGAGCCTCTGTTCAGATGCTATAAAGTTTTCGTCCGAGGCCGCTAAATTATGAAAATGCCTATGGGGGCTTTTTCCACAAAAGGGATGCGCCCATAAAAGTTACACCCCTCCTCAGGTAGATGGCATGCTCCAGACTCAACAGCGCCCTCGGTTTTCCCATCCGAGCAACCGTTTGAGAGTTATTATGTTTATTTGTCATGTCTAGTGTGAACACACTTTAAATTTAATTCCAGCCACACTAGGGCATGAGATCACACAACGTCTGAATGCCCTGTACTTGAATAACATCAAGAGTATTTCAAAGACTTACAGGCTCAAAAACTAGGTTCTTACAAAATCAATAACAATAAAATGAATAACATATTCATGTTTAATAACACATATCGACCCTAAAGGCGATGAGAGAAAATTCATAACCATGACTCAATAAGAAATAATATGTGTACCAATCCCAGGTCATCAGACTCATATAGGCCAACTAAGACAATAATCCCAAAAAACCATTCCATAGTGAACCCAAAAATTTCAGCACCATTGAGTGCTCTATAGCTCAAAGGAAATGCTCATCCTAGTTACCGAAGATTTGAATCAAGGTCAAACCTACTCAAATAATTATGAATCCAACTCAAAAGTACCATATCATAATAACAAAATAATAATCCTGATGGGGACACCGCATAATCAATCATGGAACACATAAAACTAAAACCCATCAACATCACCTAATGACAGAGAATAAACCACAATAGTGACTAAATAATAATTCAATGAGAATTAAATATATTAAAAAACAAAAATAAACCATATTTGAATGCTCCTATGATTTACTTTTTCAGTAATCCAACTTACAAACCCGTTGAATATGTTTCAGACATACCCACTGAAAGAAACCCCATAGGGGTTTCACATAAGAGAACTCATAATGCCTAGATGATTCACACTAGAAGAATACAACATGATTATTATTTTTATTCTTTAAAACAGATTATCCCTATTGAGGAAACCCTTCTACCATGAGCCCTAATGACTTATTATTTCCACTAGAAGGGACATCTCCACCTTCTTTGTACAAAACACATCAACAGACCAACATATAAGGGGTTATCGTAACCAACTCCTCATAAGATAACCATATTCAATCATAGATATTTAGAGAACTAGGAAAGGAAAAATTTAATTCATGATGCCTGAGATGAAGTAAAAATTTTGTGAATAATTTATTTCCACCACTTGGTTTTGAATCTAGGTAGAGTAGATGACTGAAAAACTCACTCCTAAAAGACGAGAGGGAGAATATTGAAGTTCATCCTATAACAACCTAAGAAAATAAAGATTATTACATATTCATATTTATTAATACTTGAGAATAAAATATTATTTATACTTTAAAGGGGACGCTATGTTCGACGGAGTACCCGATACACAACAATGGGTTTCTTTGAAATCTTATGTTGAACACTAATATTATTATTTTTAATGGTAGTTAAAACATAGCCTTTCTATTGGTAGGAATTAATATAACTAACTAAAATATGGTGATACATGTTTTTTGAATATTTTTACATTCATCCAATAAATGATAAAGTCTTAACATATGTAATGGATTTGATTTTAAGCATAAATTCTCTAATATTCACTAAAAGGTTGATTTACTGCCTTTTAATGGTGAACCCTCTTTATATATAGTTTATGTCACTTTTATTTGTAATATTTGACAAAATAAAATCCTTATTTAGAATTTGTACACCAAAATATACATTGGATGAAATTTTGGTATTTTTTTAATAAAGATTATTTTTTATGAATAGTGAAAAATACTGTATTTGAATTCAAAAGTGCCTTTAAATCTAACTTATTTATATTTTTATATTATCTTTTTAATTGGTTTTAAAGTTTAATTAGAATATATATTTACCATTTAATATAATTTTGGTCATTGGATGTAATTTAATTTTGAAATTGGACATAAACAAGTGTCAATCTTTTGATAGTTATTATTTCTTAAAAACACACTATTTGTTTTAACAGCGGGAATTAATTTTAAATTAATTTATTCCACTTCTATGATTTGAATATGTAAAAATGTATTCCATATTTGTAATCAGTAAGCCCATATAGTGTTAATAGGTATCAATTATTTTTAATCATTTTAAATATTTACTTTAGTAAATATTTTATTTACCATGATTACAAGGTAAAAATAATAAATAAGGATAAAATATAATATTATAATAATATTAAATTAATTTAACAAGGGTGATAATCCAATTGAAAGATACATATACGGCCATGGGCATCCTTGGGTCGAATTTGGGACCCCATTGAGCCACATTGGAGTAATAATGACATTTTATATTAATTAATTTAAAGTAAAGACAAAAATGACAAAAACAACTATCTTTTAGTTAATAATTTTTTACATGGGGTTATATAAGATATCTTTTAGTCTATAAATATTATTTGGAAAACTAAAAATATTTCATACATCATGGTATTTTCTTTATAATTGTCGCACATCAAATTAATTAAATTATTTGTGACACAATAATGATACAATATTTACCTCATTAATAAATGATTTAAATAATCATGATTATAAATATTAAAACAATATCCAAAACCCGTCCAATTCTTATTATATTATTTTATTTCGACCATAAGTCATATTAAATATTTTATTAACAAATAGTTGACCTTTTGAAACCGAAAATGAGGTTATAATAAAATAATTGTTTCATACTTTCCTAAAGAGACCCTCCTCTACCTTATAAAAATCCTTCATTTCTATCCCATTTATCACACTTCTCAAGCCTTTAGCTCATGAATCGTCTGCTCAAATAATCTTCCAATATCCCAATATCCATCCTAGTAGCCTTTCCTTAGGCATAAAACACTTCAAGAAACCCATTTTTTTCAAACCAAGTGGAGTTATCTGATTTAAAAATAACATCTTCACTTAAGTTATTTTGTTTTATTTTACTTCTCCAACCTTTAAAAACTTTTTATTCATTTATTTCGAAACAAAAACAACATCCCCAATATACTAGGTTGTTTTTATGAGAAGTATTAGAACTAAACATACACACACCTTCATCTAATGGGTAATGAACATAATATTTCTATCAATGAGAAACTAACGCCTCACGAAACGATGATTGTTAAATTAACTCCTACCACATCTCATGGTGGCCATAATGATGCTAGAGTATTTATATATGATATATATTATGTTTTATTATCAATATGATTCTATAATTTTTATTTAAATACATACCATTATGCCATCCAATATGTGTAAACATGATAATTTCATTTGAGGAAATGCGGACTACCGCCCCCTCAAGGTGATATGAATCGTTCATGACATACATGGATTGTATAAAGATGGAGTCAATGATATTATGTAACTTATATATCATATGATTTTATACTGGAATTATATTATACCTATGTATCATTATGTTTTTATTACATTAAATATTTAATATAAACTGAACGTAGCGTTCATGCGTACGTATGGGTTACCGTCTCCAGTAACGGTGCATTTCATTTCTTATCTCCAAATGTTATGTACTAATATATATATATATATATACTGTATATATGTGAAATATATGATATCTAAATCATTAATATAAATATCGAGATAATGGAGTTTTTACCACATGGACAAATTGTAATTATAACAAGTTCATTTTTAACTAAAATTCCAAACAACGACAAAATGTCCGATATAAACTCAAATAATTAACTAACGGTTGATGTAATGTAATAAGTGATATAAAATTAATAATACACATTAAAAAGGTTATCAATCAAGTATAAATTAACTTAATTTTATTATTCACGAAGATAAATAAACATACGAGTCAATTCAGGCACAAGATAAGATATTTCTTATCTCACTTTTAATTCCATGATATTTCCGTTGTTCACTACTCATTTATTGCATGTGGTGTATTTTGTACTAACATTTTATACATATTAACATGATTCTATTTATATTCATGGTATTTTGTGATTCATTTTTTGGTTATTAACTTTTTCTCATACAACTCAATTGCTTACAACGTGGTAAGGTTTTTTATCTCACTTTTTATTCTCATGAGATTCATGCTATATTGGCCACTATTTCTTTTTGTGTGGTGTATGTTCTTCCCATGATTGAAATATTTGTGTAAAATACCTTAATTTATGAGTATTTACATCTTAATTGTATGACCCGTTTTCATGTGGCGTATGTTTTGTAAATTACCAAATTGGTAAGGGATCATTTCACTCTTCTCTTTTTAAAAGACTTCTATTTGTTATATATTTTAATTTACATCTTCTTATGTTGGGATATGTTCTTATATATCCTTATTAATGTAAAATTTATGTCCACGTTATGAGATAACCTTTTTATCTCATCTAACCATTTTCTGAACATCAATGTGACGCCGTTAGGCTATCAAATTTTTAAAAGGAAGCATCTTAACCCAAATTCAATTCTTTGGGATCAATTTGTACTTCTGAATATGTCATCCAATGAATATGTGTGAATGACATCTGATTGTTTTACACTTAATGTCAAATTATATTGGGTTTATTTGTATTTTTCACACATAGTTATGTAATTTATTTATCCTTAATCTAATGATACCTCCTTTATAAGGTATTTCGTCTCAATTTACATTTCTATTGAAACATAACTGTTGATATGCACCAATTCACTCTTATATGGTGTATATATTGTCCTTTAGAATATTATGTCATCAATACCTTTATTCTCATGATATTATTAAGTTCTGATTAAATGTTTTTCCTTGATTATTTGTATTGTAGGAACTCTCATTTTGTTAAAAACACTTTAACTAAAATATCATTTTAAATGTTTTAAAGGTTTATTCTTCTAAATCTTTCACATTAATGTCAATGTTTTAAAAATGGTTTCATGGATTTATTCTTATGGACATGAATGTTTTGAAATTTTTATTTCATTCAAAAAATTCAATGTGGTATGTGACACTTTGATTCCAAAATCTATTTATTTAATATTTTAAATGGTTTTGAAAATGGTATGATAAAAGGTTTGATTTATTCAATATTTTGAAACTTTATATTTTGATTTCAATGTAAAATTGTTATATTTCCATTACATTTGTTGGGACATGTATTTATATGACCCCTTACTATCAATGTGATCTAAATATGATGAGACACCACTTTCTCTATCATCAACAATTTTTATGAGTTCTTATGTCATGCTGTTACACTACTGAAATTGCACCTCATTTTTCCAGGTCATAGTCTTTGTGTAGTGAATACCATTCCCTTTTCATTATCAATGGTATTCACCACTATTCACATTTACATATTTTTTAAATAGTTTCGTGTATGTATTCCACTTTTTTTATTGTGGAATAAATGATTATGTTGAATGATTTTATGTTTTATGATCCATGTGGCACACTTATGCATTAAATGAAATGTCTAAGAATGGTGCACCCTTATAGCACTCCAATGCATTGAGTAAAGTATAGTATCATGATACATCATGTTCAATGGGTGTTGAATCATGATAATTAAGGTGCAACGAGGTTTAACTCGTGGTTTATATGCAATGAGGATTTACTCATGCTACGTGTGCAATGAGCCTTGGCTCATGCTAATTCCTTGTTAAGTGTTGTTTCCACATTTCTATGTTATGATTATCATGATTTATCATTCCTTTTTGTTTATGTTTCTCTTGTGCTCTATTGATATTTCTATTGTCTAGCATGTATTGTATTCCTCATGTTATTCAATGATTATTCTATTACTATGATTTATAGCTCACCATTTTCTTAGGCATGTTCTCAGGCTATCCCATGGAATGCTATGTACGAGGGAATGTAGTGGTCATGTAAAGGATGTTTTCAATAAGATGATGTTTGTTTCATGTTTTAAGATGTAATGTACGTATCCTAATCACCAAAGACACTAGACCTCTCGATCTTCTATGTAGTATCAAGTGATGTTCAGGTAATAAATTATGTTTAATTATGTAATAAAAACATCATGGTCGTCATAGTTTGTATTTGAGGATAGGTTTAGTTATTTTTTGTATTAGGATTAGAAAATCCTAGTAAAGCCTTAGAGACAAGTATAATAAAAACATCCCTAAGTTTTGGTGAGTATTGAGTAAGTGGATTATCAAGAAAATACATCCCCGTCTAGATACGAGTAGAACTATCTTAATGTATTGGGATGAGAATGGAAGGTATAAGAAAAACATAATGGTTAAAAAAATTTAGGGTTATTTTTTTTGTTTTATAAAAATGACAACATGCAGACCATGTTAAAACCCTTTGCGTCAGACAAAGCTGTGGGAATCAAACGCACAACCAATGTGCGATTGGGTTTCTATCACCTACCACTATCCTATGTGAAGTCCCTGGTTAGTATGACTTATTATTTTTAGTTAAATTTATTTATGGATCAAGAATAAGTTGATTTTGGGAACATATTTTTTATAAAATGGATATCCTTAGTATTGGAAGTTAATTCGGTGATTAAATTATAATCGTTATATTGGCTGATGTTTTCTCTTTTTGAATACAATATGACTAAGGAAAATAAAATACTACAGGATTTCAATTAAGGAGGAATGGTTTAAATTTATTTATAAGAATCTATGTATTTTAATGTGGAAATATGGTGATTTGGGTTATATCTAGAAAATGATTAACCTACCATAGAGAATATGTGATTATGTTATTTACGCTTTAGTATGTGACTTTAAAAGTAGTTGATGATATTTGGAGAAAAATGTTATGATTTATTATGGAAGACTATGTGATTAAATACTTCTGAGATTTTGGTTTCGATCTTAGTTCGGAGAATTTTGTCGAATTTTAAGGACGATTGTGTATTGAATGGTCTTTATGTATCTTTTGGTAATTTTTGTTGAATTTTGCATATTAATAGTAGTATTTGGTTTTATAAAGGATTATCCTTTTTAGGATTATATGATCTCGTAAAAACCTTATTTTTTTTAGTTGATGTCTAAAGACCAGGGAAACATATAGTTTTTCTTTTGTGGATTATGTGACTCTCTAGAAGAATATTCATGTGCTTTGATGTGACCAAGTCTTTTCAATCCTCATTGTTTAGAGAAAAGATTAGTTTTTGGTAGAAACATATTAAAGGAAGAAACTCTACATGAAGGTAAGTATATTTCCTATTTTTTATTCTATGTAGTAAATGACTTCTTTAAAATTATGAAAAGTAACATTAAAGAAAAATGATGTTGGTTTGTGATTCCTACTGGGCAGTCAAAGACCATTTAACACATCAAATTTTTGTGATTCTCTTCTGGTTAACTTTCTCCTAATCATGTTTTCTAACACTCTCCATTAGAACATGACAGTTTTTTTCTCTTCCATATCCATGATTTCTTAAATGGAATCCTAGTATCGGTTAACTAAGGTGACCTTTGTACTTATCATTCATTCTTATAAAATTATATTTTTATTGACTCTTTTTCTGATGTGGGACTTTCAATGAATATTCCACGCCCAATTTTAAAATTGCGAGGGTACGATTTCCAAAATGGGGGGAGAATATAACACCCCAATAAAATAAAGAATATTAAATTTTTATATTTATTAATATTTTTGAATTAAATATTAATTATACTTTGAAGGGGACTCTATATTCGGCAGCGTACCCGATACACAATAATGGGTTTCTTTGAAATCTTATGTTCCACACTAATATTATTATTTTAAATGGTAGTTAACGCATATCCCTTTTATTGGAAGTAATGATTAGAACTAACTAAAATATTATGATACATGTTTGTTGAAATTTTTTACATTCGTCCAATAAAATCTTGAGGATTAAAATAAGTAAAGAATTTTATTTTAAGCATAAATACTCTAATATTCACTAAAAGGCCGATTTACTGCCTTTTAATGGTGAACCCTCATTAAATCTAGTTTTTGTCTCTTTTATATGTTCTATTTGAAAAAAATAATCTTCTTTATAATTTGGACACCAAAATTTACATTGTATGCAATTTTGGTATTTTTCTAATAAAGTTCATTTTTTATGAATAGTGAAAAATATTATATTTTAATTCAAAAGTGCCTTTTAATATAATTTATTTATATGGATATCTTATCTTTTTAATTGTTTTTAAATTTTATTTAGAATACATTTTTACAATTAAATAAAATTTTGATCATTGGAAGTATTTTAATTTTTTAAATCGGACATAAACAGGTGCCAATCTTTTGATAGATATTATTTCTTAAAAACTCGCTATTTGTTTTAACAGTTGGAATTAATTTTAAATTAATTTCTTCTACATATGTGTTTTGAATTAGAAAAAATTGATTATATATTTGGAATCAGTAGGTCTAAATAGTGTAAATAGGTATCATTTATTTTTATTCATTATAAATATTTACTTTAGTACAAATTTTATTTACCATGATTAAAAGGTAAACATAATAAATAAGGGTAAAATATAATATTATAATAACATTAAATTACCCTAAAAAGTGTACTAATCCTATTGGATGATACTTATATTTCCATGGGCATACTTGGGTCTAATTTGGGACCCCATGGAGCCACATGGAAGTAATAATGACATTTTGTATTAATTAATTAAAATTAAAGACAAAAATGACAAAAAAATATCTTTTAGTAAATAAATATTTACATTGGGTTTTATAAGATATATATTCGACTATTATTATTCTATGTAAAGATGAAAATATTTCCTACAACATGGTATTTTTTATAGTTTTTTGACCTCAAATAAATTAAATTATTTATGACACAATAATGATACAATATTTACCTCATTAATAAATGAATTAAATAAACATGAATATAAATATTAAAAAAATATCCAAAACCAGTCCAATTTTTTTGGATTATTTTTATTCTACTATGAGTCATCCTAAATATGATATTAACGAATATTTGACCTTTTGAAACAGAAAATGAGGATATAATAAAATAATTGTTTCATACTTTCATAAAGATCCCCTCCTCTCCCTTATAAAAATCCCTCACTTCTAACCAATTTCTTACACATCTAAAGGCATTGTCTCATGCTACCTCATGTCAAATAATCTCCCAATATCACTCTATTAATTCTAGAAGACTTTCCTTAGGCATAAAACACTTAGAGAATCCCATTTGGTTCAAACCAATGGGATTTACCCGATTTAATTGTAGCATCTTCTCTTATATTCTTTTATTTTATTTTACTTCTCCAACCCATAAAAACTTTTTATTCCTTTCATTTATAACAAAAATAGTATATTCAATATACTAGTATGTTTTTATGAGAATTATTCGAACTACACTTACACACACCGCCATCTAATGGGTAAAGAACATAATATTTCTCTGGATGGAAAAATAAAGCCTCAAGAAAGGATGATTGTTCAATTAACTCCTACCGCCTCTCATGGTGTCCATTATGATGGAACTATTTTTATATATTATATATATTATGTTTTGTTTTATATATTTTTCAGTAATTTATATTTACACACATACCTTTATTCCTTCAAATATGTGTAAACAAGATAATTTCATTTGAGGAAGTGCGGACTACCACCCCCTCAAGGTGATATGATTCATTAATGACATACATTGAATGTATAAAGATGGATTTAATGAAATTATGTAACATGTGTATATTATGATATTATAATGGAATTGTAATATAACTTTGTATCATTAATTTTTCATTCCATTAAATATTTAATAGAAATGAAAGTAGCGTTCTTGCGTACGTACGACTTACTGTCTCCATGAATAGTGCATTTCATTTCTTATCTCCAAATGTTAATATATATGTATACACTAGATATATATGATATATAAATCATTAATATAAATCTGTAGATAATGGAATTTTGACCACATGGACAAATAGTAATTATAAAAAGTTCATTTTTAAATCAAATTCAGAACATCGACAAAATGTCCGATATGAACTCAAATAATTAACTAACTGTTGTCGCAAGGTAATAAGTGATATAAAAGTAATAATAAAAATTAAAAGGATATGAATCAAGTAGAAATTTACTTATGTTTATTATTCAGGATGATCAAGGAACATACAAGTCAAGTCAGACACAAGGTAAGGGATTTCTAATATCACTTTTAATTCTGTGAGATTTCCATTGTTCACCACTCATTTATTTCATGTGTTGTATTATGTACTGAAATTTGATATATATTAACATGATTATATTTATATTCATGGAATTATGTGATTTAATTGGTGGTTATTAACTTTTTCTCATACAACTCGATTGATTACAACGTGGTAAGGGTTTTTCATCTCACTTTTTATTCCCATGAGCTTCATGGTATATTGGACACTATTTCCTTTTTTGTGGTGTCTGAACATACCATGATTGTAATATTTGTGTAATATAACTTAATTTATTATTATTTATATCTTCATTGTATGATCCTTCTTTCATGTGGCATATGTTTTGTAAGTTACTAAATTGGTAAGGGAACCATTCACTCTCCCCTTTTTAAAATACTTCTATTTGTTATGTCTTTTAATTAACATATTATTATATTGGAATATGTTATTATATATCCTTATTAATTTAAAATTTATGTACAATTTATGATATAACCTTTTTATCTCATCAAATCATTTTATTAATTTTAAAGTGACGTCGTTATCCTGTCTAATTTTTACAAGGGAACTTCTTAACCCAATTTCAATTCTTTTTGTTCAACTTGTAATTTTTGAATATGTCATAATATGAATATGTGTGAATGAACTATGATTGTTTTACACTAAATATCCACTTATATTTTGTGTATTTATATTTTTGACACATAATTATGTATTTTCTTTATCATTAATCTAAGGATACCTTCTTTATAAGGGATTTCGTCTCAATTTACATTTCCATTGCGACTTTATTGTTGATATGCACCAATTCACTATTATATGGTCTATATACTGTCCTTTGGAATATTATATAATGAATAAATTTATTCTCATGATATTATTGAATTCTGAATAATTGTAATTCCTCAATTATTTATATTCCAGGAACACTAATTTTGTTAAAAACTCCTTAACTAAAATAACATTTTAAATGTTTTAATGGTATATTCTTCTAAATATTTCACATTAATGTCCATGTTTTAAAAATTGATTTAAAGATTTATTGATGTGGAAATTATAGTTTTGAAATTGAAATTTCATTCAAATTCTTCAATGTGGTATGGTACACTTTGATTCAAAAATCTCTTTATTTAATATTTTAATTGGTTTTGAAAATGGTATGATAAAAGGTTTGATTTTGTGAATATTTTGAAATGTTATTTTGTGGATGTGATTTTGAAATGTTATAATTCAATTACATTTTATGGGACATGTATATATATGTCCACCTTACTGTCCATGTCATGTAAATATGATGAGACACCCCTTTCTCTCTCATCAATAATTTTTATGAGTTCTTATGTCACGTCGTTACGCTGCTGAAATTGCACTGCATTTTTCCAAGACAATGTATTTGTGTAGTGAATACGATGCTCATTTCTCTATCAAGTGTATTCACCTCTATGCACATTTAAATATTATTTAAATATTTTCATGTATGTATTCCACATTCATTTATCATGGAATAAATGATTATGTTGAATGATTTTATGTTTTATGATCCATGTAGCACACTTATGCATGAAATGAAATGTTTAAGAAGGGTCCACCCTTATCGCACTCCAATGAATTGGGTAAAGTATAGTATCATGATACATCATTTTCATTGGGTGTTGAATCATGATAATTCAAGTACAATGAGGTTTTACTCGTGCTTCATATGCAATGAAGATTTACTCATGCTCCATGTGCAATGAGCCTTGGCTAATTCTAATTCCATGTTACGTGTTGTTGCCACATTTCCATGTTATGATTACCATGCTTTATCAAACCTTAATGTTTATGTTTCTCTTTTGATCTATTGATATTCCTATTGTCTAACATGTTTTGTATTCCTCATGTTATTCTAGGATTATTCCCTTACTAGGCTTTATAGCTCACCCTTTTCTTATGCATGTCATCAGGCAATCCCATGCAATTCTAAGTACAAGAGAATGTAGTGGTAATGTAAAGGATGTTTTCAATAATGATGTTTCATGTTTCATGTTTTAAGATGATTTGTAATGATCCAAATCCATAATGACACTAGACCTCTCAATTTTATATGTTTTATCAATTGAAGTTCATGTAATAAATTATGTTTAATTTTGTTATAAAAAGATCTGGGTCATCATAAATCCTCCCAAAAATACTTTTCAATTCTTTTCAATGAATTTATAGGTGGTGTATTCAGAAAACATAATGTATGAATGTTAATTGGTTCATTCTCTATTTATAAAATCATATTGTGACACAATAAACCAAAACTACCAGAAAACCTAATGTACTCTGTAAAACACATATAATACCATTCCTGAATTTTTTCAAACCAGATTAATATCTTTAATTCACCATTTATAGAATTACCACACCTTATGACACCAATATCATAAAATAATTTTTTCAAAATTAAACTCCCATAAAAAAATCATTTTTGAATCATCTGCCAACATTTATTATAAATCTATTCCACAAAAAATATACAAAAGAATTTTTATTTTTTTGATCATTATGAAAAATAAAAATTTTAAACATTAGAAAATCACATACCCATTATTTTTAAAATTATCATCCTTTTTAATCATTGAAAACATTCAAAATATAATTTTAAACGTTTCTAGCTTTAAAAACTCTATAAATATTTTTCTGAAAACATCCAATAATGGATAATGAATAGAACAACCAATTTTAAAAACACCCTCCTTTATTTGAAACATCAGTCTTCTCAAAAAATGAAAAATATATTTAATGGATGAACTAAGGAAAAAATATCAACTAAAAACCAAATCAATTACAAAAACAAAAACCCTATATTAGAATCGAAACAATGTTAAATACTATTTTTATCATTTAAAAATGTATGTACGAAGACATTCATTTTTATATACAAAATATCGTTGTGAAACAATTCTAGTACACAATATAGTAAACCATGTGCCAAATTTGTAATATGATATAAATTGGTTACCTACCCATTCTACATGATCCCTACATGGTTTAAAAAACATCATGGGATAACTATGTATACTAGGTTAATTCACCTATTTCACCTAAAAAATAATTACATACCACTAAAATCATTGATATAATCATCATGTATACAAATATCTTCATTATATATCAAAATACGTTGAGGTTACTAAAAAATGAATTCAAAAATCCAGACTCAAATTCAGAAGACATTTAGTATCCCAAAAATCATCTACATGGGTTTTGATTGATCACCCATCTTTGATCTACCTATTTAGTTACTTTGATGATCCTAGCCTCCAAACAACCCATACACAAAAAAAGTAAGAGTTTTATATGATACCATTTTTTCATAAACAACCTAGTCCACCCCTAGTCTAAGAACATGATCCAGCCGACGACATTCCCAGGGTGTCTTATTGATCAACCAAAACTAGAAACTATTGATATGGTACCAATACTAAAACCACTATAAATATTTCACCCTCAATTTTAAAAATAATTTCTAGGGTAAGTGAAACAGGAAAACAAATCAATTCACAAAGTGAGAAATATTTAATAAGAAGCATCAAATAAACCATAAAAAGTAAAAAAAACATAAATTTCTATATATTATCATCCCTGAACAACCACAATGAATACTGTTAACACCCTACATGTGGAATACCATCTCCAAAAAACCAATAAAATCATAACAACTGCATAAAAATGGTTTATGTGGGGTATGAGTGAAACACGCATTGTGGGATTTATCTAAAGAGTATCTAAAATTACCTAAAAATTATATTTCATTTATTAATGTTTTAAATAAAAATGAAAAATTAGGTTTTTCATGAAAATTATTGGAAATAAAACATCAAATGCATTAAAACTTAAGGAGTTCCATTTCATTATCATTTTAAATGGAATGAGTCACATAAAAAAATAAATTATCACATACATATTTTAACAAAACACACCTTCTAAATCCAATTTTAAAATCATTTAATAAACAAACCCTTTTAAATATCATAATTATTGTTTTAATAAAACAATATAAATGAAATAAAGATAAAAAATTGAATGTATCTACATAAAAACTAAATTAAAGTGAATTGTTGTGACATAGATACCAATTGAACTATGGAATTAAAAAAATAGATAAATTCCCCTATAGAGTATCATTTGGAATCATGGGAAATTATAAAAATTGAATTTGGTGATCCAAGATGTACTCGAGAAGAATTAGCTTCCTACCATTTGATTCATTCTTAGTCTATAATCAGCTGGTTGGTCAAATGCAGTATCACCAGTGGAACTCTCCAAAATACTCCAATGAAATGGGGGATCTATTTCATATCATCAGGACTAGATAGAAACAATTAGGCTAACCCTATCTATTTTTTCATAGGATTCCTATTATGTTAGAAACATGATGTGAGCAATCAATAATACCATGCCATCAATATCATAGTTAAACATAGATCAAAATTGACCTAAAACTCCTTTACATGAGACAAGTCCCACAACACCATCCATATCAAATGAAATATAAAGCATGAACCACATGCCATAATTCACATAAATCACTATCAAATAGGGGATCATGATTTTCTCACACACCCATATTATTTAAGAGCTATTTAAAAGATCTAAATTTTGCTCTATTGAAATAATCTCATTGTTCCAAATAATTTTTAGCCATTTTTTATTTCATTTGAAATAAATATTTAAAATAAACCAATATAAATTCTCTTCAAATTGGTTATTTAATCTAAACCTTTATAACTAACACCAATTTTTTTAAGACATCTAACCCATCCATATAAACCATTGGATATGGGAAAAAATTTCTATCTATTGAAGAAAATTATATGGAAATCACCATATTCAAACGATGTAACAAATATAGGAGAAGATAACATCCAAAATATTAAATGTATTATTAATTAACCATAAAATAATTTTATTGATTCCATGTTTCTAATATTCAATTTAGGGAAACCATAATTTCAGTAAATAACATTTTCACCAAGTGAAAATATATTCCAAAAAATTAAAATTTCATTAAACCATTAAATATATTAATAAAATAGTAAATAATTTTTTATAAACACCTTTTATAAAATAAAATTTCAAGTTATGGAAGGTCACAAACACCTACCAATGTTTTGAGACAATAAAACTAGAATTTGTCACCATGAATGTTGAATTCTTAACCATGTGATGAGAGTTCCTCTACATTCTATAAAATCCCACCCCCCATATTAATAAATTCAAAACAATTAATATGCATCTAGACTCTTATATGGTTCATGTGAAGAAAATAATATTGACGAAGGACAGAAGATGGTGGAGAAGGAAGAAGAAATGGGAGGAAGGAATGATAATTCCTTAATAAATAACCAAAGAACGATTGTTGAGGGAATCAAAATCAAAAAATATGGAAGCATTAGAGATTCCATTAGAACAGTAGAATAATCAAAAAATGGGAAAAGGAATATGAGGCCATTGGTTTTGAATAATTTAAAGTGTAAAGTAGAAAACTGATTTTTTCTAAACCTCTATAGGCCACATGGTTAGGCCACACTATTTAGTAAACTATGCACTAAGTATACGAAACCACTATGTTAAACTAAATGCACCATTCACATGTTTATTAAATGTTCTGATTAACCATGAATATTTCACGATTTAGAAAACAGAAATAAAATTGTTTTTTATATGATTTTCAAAGGACACACATGTTTCTAAAAAAACAATATGCCACATGTCAGACCAAACCACACATATTCAAATTACTCTAGAAAATTATTATACGCGAGTGTAATTGTATGTATTAAAATAATTCATTCATAAAAACTGTGCAATAAATTATCATCATGAATGGTTCATCAAGATGTTGTACTCTAACTATTTGGTGATCATATATAAATATTGAATTAAGAAAATAAAATGTATAAAAATTACAACTCAATATTGAATCATAGAAATAATTAAATTTTCCAAAAATAAATTAATATAGTACTAATTATATTTAGATGAGGTATTAAACTGGATTTTATAGAGTTGAACAAGTTGAATGGTATATTTTATCATTTATTTTGGGATGTTGGTATACCATCCAAGTCGGCTATCTCTTTATCTATATTTAGTCTTCCATTTCATAGAACTTTTTATATGTTTATTTTGGATGAAGAATTCATGTTAGTATAAATGAGTAAAATATTATTTATTGGATATTAATTATTAGTTTCTTTTATTTATATTTATCTTATTTTTTATTTTAATGTATGTCAAATGAGTGGACAGACCATGCTAGACATTTTGTAAAAGTTATACTATGCTATTTTAAATATTGACGGTGAAATCCTTTCAAGTGATAGGAAATTTTTTTAAGAATATTTATCCCTTTCCAGTGGACAATTTGGAATCCTAACTAAGGTGTGAAAAAAAAATTATAACATATTCACTCAACGTTTTTCTCAAGGATTAATTAACTCGTTTTTGAGTATTCATGTATTTGGTACCTAAAAAAGGTAACATATTGATTTCAAAATGGCAGATGATCTGAAATATTTTCTTAGTCATTATTTTTATCTCATGACATGGTGATTACCCATGGTTACCTTTTGGTTCTTTTTTTAACTAAATAAATTTCATTAGATAATCAGCATTTAATAAGTATTTATTTATTTATTCTGAAATCATAAATATTATTATCACTCATATGGGAGATTGAATTTCAATTAGAGAACCACAATCATGTCATGAAAAATATGTTATTACTAAATATGGTATAATTTAATATCTCAAGTGTCGAACCAAGAGTCGAGTATTTTTCAAGTCATTATAAAATCTAAAAATTATACAATAAAAATAAGTCCATAATTTTAATGTGAAATATGGTGAGGAGGAACTAGTAGGGCCTAAAGATGAGATATTTAAAATTAATAAAATTACATATAGGATAATTTATGATATTTTAATTTCCATTATTAGAGGCATTAAATAAAAATTTTAAATAAAAATTCACATATACATTAATTAGAAGTTATGATGAGATTAATGAATGATTTCATGGGCAAGAGTAACAAAGGGAATAATGTCAGCACTAAATCCTTTTTTAATTCCAATCACGCATGATTATAAAATAATTTTTCATGTCCCTTATACTTTCCATGGGTGGGGAAAAACATCTAAAGTGAAATAAGATGACACATTATTGAAAATGGGGGACCTTTATTCCGGTGTTGTTAAGTAAACCTCAAATCATGGATATCAAACCATGTGTTCCAATGATGATCATATATTGAAGAGACAAAATTTTTATTAAAAATAAATGATGTCATTATAGACTCTTGACTTTTTCTTCATGTTATTCATTTCACATCCTATTAATTATATTCTGTAAAAAATATTACTATAGAAATATTATAGATTAATAATGATACTAAATAAGAAAATCTTATGAATAATATTTGATTATATATATATGCTACATTCAAAGTGGATTCTACAATTTTTCACAACCTATTTTATTTATTACATTAAATCTATGTTTTTGTGTGTTGTTGATTATTTGGAGAATAGAAATTTTATAAATGTTGTAATGATATTAAATTGGAATGATCCTAATTTTTAAAAAATATTTATTATTTATTTAAACATAATTTATTCATTATTAAATAGTTATGTTCAACATCCTTAACAACTAAAATTATTCCAAATCATTTGGTATCCATTTAATGGTTTGTTATAATTACTCCTAGTTTAAAATGGACCTCAATACTCATTAATAAAAAATATATTTATTTGTCTCTAGAATGTCAATGTATCATCATAACATATCTTCATCCTCAATAGATGGAATTTTATATACAGTTAATGAAAAACTTGTGTATCATGCAAATTGGCCTTTCTCTCTCAGTATTGTTAATTACCATTACAAAAATTAATATATATCTACAAGTTATATTCTTACCCAACATGATGAAATTTTGAAATAAAATCATTAATTAAATTAAACTATTCCATTAAACCACATTTTTTCTAAATTGGATCCTCTTTTGATTTAGATATTGTTTTAAATAATATTTACTTCTATCTCACTATGATATATAGATGATATAGGTTGATTATATCACTTCCTTCCTTGACTCAAATATCCTTTGAGAATATTCATGTTGGAATCACCTCTTCCCTAAATCTAATGATTTTTTGATCCTATTGGTTAGACACAATTATTTGTTCTAATAGTTGATCTTCCCAAAAATGGATGTTATACTCTCTTAATCCTCAACTAAAATTATTTTCTAGAATATTCAATTTAAAATCACTAATTACTCAAATCAAATGTTCTATGGAGTTTTGACAATATTCTGCAAAACAAAACCTCTATTATTCTCACATAACATTTCAACATATCACCTTTTGGGCTGTAGTATTCCAATATTTCCATAAGGACATTAAAATTAATTTTCTAATTTATCCATGTCTCAGTATTCCTGCTTAGTGCTTCTTCTTTCATATACAATCCTACCTGCATTAATGGATCAACATCTAGAAAACAACCTTATGGATATTTTCTTCCTGAATGACATTTGGATATACAAAATTTATATTATAAAGAAACTAAAATAATCTCAAAAAATTATTAGAAAATAAAAAAAATATCCAAAAACATATATTGAAATAAATAAATTATACCTTCTACAATTATTGGTTTTATCAATATATTATATTTATTGATATTATTTTCCATGTTTTTTAATTTATACGGATTTTTTGTGAGTTCTTACTACACCTTATGGGGATAGATGAGTCTTGATATAATTGGGTGCCTTAGTGAATGTGAATTTTCAATTTGTAATAACATAAACCTAATATATATATATATATATTTTGAATATTTATTTTAGCTTCATTAAAATTCCATGACACCTCAAATTAACTTGAAAGGTGATTCTAGTGAAAAATAATTCACATTACATGAAATATTTACATATGACTTATTGATCGTAAAATGACCATATGAAAGATTGAAATACAATGACATGTTGGTTCAAGAAATATTTACCTATGAATTATACATCATAAAATTACTATATGAATGAGTTCAATCCAATATAATGTAGTCTTAATGATCTCGGTCAACAATCCTCCATTATATTTTGATTAAATATTATTGATGAAATGGAATAAACATAAATTATAATTTAATATATTAATATTTTGGTTTCATCAAATAAGGGAATGTTATTGATCAGGGTGACCTGTATCAATTCCTAAAATATGTTAATTTCCGATATTGGACAAATTATAAATATATGTATTTATTTATAATATATATATATATATATTGTAATACATGAATTGGTAGAAGTGTAAAATTTGTGGATATTGAAAAAACATTAAAATTTTCTTGATGAAAATATAACTAAGAAGACATTTCAATTTAAAAAATAATTAATGGATTTTTTAAAATGTTGATTCATATTTGAAAAATATGTTTAAAATTTGAATTTTTGAAATATTATTCATATGGAATGTATTAATTATGAATATATTTTATTTTGAATTTTTTCTCATTTAACATTATAAATCAATGGTAAACTATATAATAATAATAATAATATTGACAACTATAATAATAAAAATAATATAATAATTATTATTATTCATATTTTGAAATAAGTGTTGGGAAATATTTTTGAAACTATAAGATTAAATGAGGGTGTCAAACATTAATGGTGAATAATTATTATTTTAATTTTTTATAATATTAAATAAAATTATTATTATTAAAATAATTATAATTACTTCTTGACATAGTGATGGGGAACAAATTTATTTCAACTTAAAATATTATGATGTTAAATTGATTGATCCTTGATATGTAAATATTTACAAATTAATATGCATTAAACATTAGCAAATTGTTATGAATTCAAGAACACCAAATGATTTTTTATAGTAAATAATAACAGACTCTCAATGAACTTCACATATCAGGTATCATTATATAACATTTCATATCAATAACGATAGAACGAATGTGTATCTAGGATACACACCGAATGAAGTCTCTAGTACCAAATGTCATATACCCTATTGGGAAACATCATATAGGTTGACCAAACATAATTTTGGTGGAAATAATATCATCTTGTCAATCACTCGTGGCCTACATATCATATACCGAGAAAGTTTATATCATGTGATTAGAAGCCTGTGATGTTTTTCATATCTTCTCATCTTTGTGTGGGAATAAAAAGTATGATTTGTCAATTCTGATAATTTTTTTATGAAGAACATGATGATTCATATATTTTATTTATATGAGGATTATTACATGAGCCATTAAAGTAATTTAATTTTATATCTTCTGGATTTGATAATAGTTGTGTGTAGAGGATTAGAGAAACCAAAAGACTAGTAACCCTCTTGGAGTGTATCTGTCCTAAAAACATTAGTCCAGTATATATATAGTGTAGTGGGTAAAAATATCATAGATATGTGACATGATTATTCTACTCCTAGAGTTAGTAACCTAATTACATGATTCAAATTTCACACATCAGGGAATTGACCCTCCATAAATGTTAATAATCCCTTCACTGAGATATCATACATTGAGGCATGAGTCCACTATTAAGGCAGATAGTCAATTATTTTATGGAGGTTAGATTACAGAGATGATTTTGGAGGTTTGGTTTATAAATTACAAAGATTATCTCAAATTATTTTCTAGTTTTATTCTTCTATATTGATTATCAATGGAGATCAATATACATTTCTCTTATTAGGAAAAATCCAAATCCTTAATTCTAGAACATTGTCATGATGATTATAAGGCATTGTTTTGTTTTGATGATATAGACTTCATGATATCCTTTTATTCCTTCTCTGATCAGGATTGGAGAAGATGACCTGTATTTCCTTTAGGTATCATTCAATTAAACTTGATTACTACCAATGTGTAACTTATAGGTGGGTATTGTAATTTTAAACTCCATATATTACATTGAAAAAACAGTCACTTAATACTTGTATCACACGATTCTTAATCATGATAAAGTGAGATGTGGTGACAAGATAATTCATTATGTTTCTATGTGAAATTTTTTAAAAGTATCTTCGTATTTATTATTTCTTTCTTTTTCTGTTACTCTCATGTATTGGGGGTTTTGAGTACACTTGTTGTTTCAATTATTTTAATTTTAGGTAATCCATTTAGGTATATTTATACTCACATGTACATGATCAATATTATCACATGTGTTTTGTTGATGTTGATGAAATATATATAAAAAATTCATTTGTTGATCACAAAGATGATGTTTTTTATGATGAGAATATATTTGGTGATACATGGTGATACCCAGTGGTGGATGTTTCTGTTAGGGTGCCCTCCCAAATATTACTTAGTATATGATGTTACACAATAGATATTACCTAGATACCCTAAACCTAGTGACTTCATTACGTTTATGTATATCTATTGTAAAGCTGTGTGTATCAATGTTTATGAATTAACTATAAGGATTACCCATGAGAGGTAGTGTTGTATAGTTGTTTTTCCTGAATCAATTAGTATATAGAATGAGTCCATATATATATCAGTAGATATTATGGATTAATAATATATAATTTACATTATATCTATTGTAGGTTTCTTATAGGTTGATTACTCCCATGTATATTGTGATTTTTTGGTGATATACACCATTCCTTTCCTATATTAGATGGGATTGGGGTGGAAAATCATTTATTTATATCCCATGATGGGTCCTAATGGGGTGGGTCATGTAATAATAGTATTTGAAAAGTTATGTTAGATTGGGATGGAATTTCTAGTTGGTTTTAATGGTCCTTCGAGAATTTGTTTGGGAATTTAAGGCAATTGTATTAATCAGTTATTAGTTTTATTAAAATTCATAGGAATCTAGTTTGTGTTATTTTTAACCTATCAATTCATAATTTCATTGACAATATATTGATTTACTTAGTTCCTAGAGGAATCGGTTGTGCAGTACTGTTTGGATGATTTATGGATTTTACAATGGTTGATAATGGTCTCTCTCATCCTTCATGTGTCATAAAACCCAAATATTTGTTATTCATTGTGGATTAATCCTAATAATGAAGTACTTCACCCATAGATAACAAAATGTTATATTTTGGTAGTGTCATGTGAGCTTATTCCAACCCTCGATCGTCAACACTGATTATCTGAGTGATGAGGAATTGATACAGAGACTAAATTGAGATATATACTTTCTCATAGGTACTGGTGGATTATATTCCCCAATATACATTGTGAAATCCTTCTTATATTGTGGATGGTAGTTTCTAGTGTCTTAGATAACACTACAGAAGGGTAGAAGAAATTTTTGATGATCCATTAGTAGTGGATTCCTAGACTCTATTGTAACCCCAAACCTCCTCTGGTTTTGGGTTGGTTTGAGATAGTGACTCATGAATTATATATTGTACATATAATTATTGTCTATATGGTGATTATTTCTAGATTATCCTAAAAACAGGAAAATGTTATTATGGATGTTGGAAATCTCAAAACCATGAGGTGGCTAAGATTCTTTGTTTAGAGTTTTTATCCTTGATAGGGATGTTGTTTTATCTAGTAACATACAGACGATTGGAGTTTAGAATATATTCGACCCTTAAAAGGGTATCATGAGCATATCTATATACTTATTGTGAACCATAGACCACAAATGGGACTCTCTTGACATGATTCTTATTGGATTTTATGAGCTCAGTAGTTCAAGAAGAAATTTTCAATAGATACAAAATATAAAGATGTGCTTCAATGAATCAACAACTATCGTGGATTCCTTGGGAAAGTATTGGAAACTAATAATTTCGAATCAAAGGTGAATACTGTTCATGGAAATGGTTTATTGTTTCCCATAAAATTAGCAACACTGGAGTAATAGAAATCTATGGTGAGGTTCCATCCAATATGTTTATGGGTATTACTAGTGTGACTTCATTTTTGGTCCCCAAAATCCATGATACCTTCACATTCAAACCATTTTATCCCACACTATCTATTCTAGAATTATATATTTCAATGGTGGATCCACACCATTTTCTTTTTGAGTGTAACACGGTGTGGTGGTATGAAATGAGTGAGATTATGTGAGTAGATATTCCTTGGTGATATAAATTATCCTTCTTCCTAATAGAGAGGATCATGAAATCCATTTCCCCAAAAAGATATTAGGTTTTCCTTGGTCCTCATATTGATTATTATAATTATGAATTTTGACCAAGGATACAGACTAATGGAATATGGTCCTTGATGGAGAATTTTTCAATAAGACAATGGATATTACAAATATATAGAGATTCCATCATTATGATTAATATTGTTTCCTAATATATGGGGTTATAGTTTACTGAGATTGATATAAATTATTTTTTATTCGGTTTTGGTGTGAAAATAATTACCTAGATAGGTAGTTAGAAGCTATGGATGACAAGTATCTATATGTTAAACTTATTTGATTGACAATTACTATATATAAGTATCATGGATATCCTAAAATATGGCCAACATACATATTCCAATATAAATAGTTGAATAGATAGTGTTCAATGGATATAACATAGGTTTCATAGTAGATTGTGTTCAATAGATACTTGTAGAGATAGTTTAATATCAATGTTAAATGGAAACAAACCATGTAGTTGATATATTAGTTGGTTTTGTTGAACATTTGTCACAAACTGTTCTAGTTCATCCCTTATCTAGACACCTAAGCTAGCCTATGTAATGGCCTATAGGGTGTTCCTGATTCACATGGGTTGGTGATAAGAAACTGGTCATGAAGAAATATCTTTTGGAATGAGATTTCCTATAATATAAAAATCTTTGAATCAAATACATTAATATTAATTAAATAAAGAAAACATTAAAATAAAAATTCAAAAAACAAATGATAAAAGTGTACAAGTTAATAGATGTTCTAGTCCAAAATAGGTATACTAAATAAAATGTGACCAAAACTATTAACCCATATCCACGTGATATGAGGAATAACTTCCCTCCATGTCACCACTAAATTCCCAAACCCTACTATACATATGAAATCATCATTTAATTTTCACATTCACATTCGCATAAAAATATTTTTCCTGAGAATAAACTATAAGAACTAAATTTTCAAAAACTGAAACATCTAGCTCGAATTCAAGATCTCCCCAATTTAGTGCCTAAGATGGATTATGAAGGTAATTATTATATTGAGAAACATGTAATAAATTATTTACATAAATTAGTTGATATGGTAAATCTGGATAATTAGATACATTCTAATATACTAATGGTTCTCAAATGGACCCATGTATCTTAGAGTCAATTCCCCTTTCATAATAAGCTAACAAGGACCCAATAGAGGTGAAACAACATAGAATAGCCCATCCCAGTCCAAAATTTTTAGAGCATCATTCCAAACACCTACATAATATTTATTTCTACATTTCCTCATCTCCTTCCATTTATGAATAAATCAAAACCTTCACTTGAATATCTTGTAAAATTCTTGATCCCATAATACAAATATCACCCACCTTAGAATACAATAAAGGTGATCTACATGTTTATGCATACAAAGACTCAATGGTATCCCATAATATCAGTGGATTATATCTTTTATTCTTATACAACACAATAGGTCCCAAAAAAAGTATTCATATTACATCCAAATCCTTTGTCGAAGGCACAAAAAATAACATCTAAAATTTTAATATGTCAATTTTTCTTTCCATATATATGAGGATGGTAAGAAATTATCAGTTTAAATTGAGAAAAAATGCCTCTTGGAGGAATTTAAAAAACCTAGAGGTAGATTGGGAGTCCATATTTTAAATAATAAAATATGTAACCCCATGAAATCTGATGATCTCATACACATACAACATTCTTGAATTGTAATCCTTTGTTGTGTATTAAATTAGATAGAAATTATCAAACTATTTCAATAGAATAATCAATACCTATATTTTATTATTTACTCTAAGAGTAGATGGTTATAGAATGTTGAGATATATACACCTAGACCAATTTATATATAGGTTAATAGATAGGATTAAGAAAACATGAGTTCTTATACTATTAGGGATAAATATAATAACTATAGAAAAAAGACACAAAATCATATATGTCACATTTTTATCCTGTCTACCAAAACTGATGCTTTATGTCATAATAAAACATTATAGATCCTAGGTGAATATACCACTAAGAGAAATTAATTTACTCCAATGTAAACAATCTCATGGAAAGGAGAACAAGAAATCATTTCATTAAATAAATAATTCCTTTATGGGAGAGAGACCACTCAAAAATTTCCTCCCAATCCTATAAATTTTATTTATACTTAGGAACTCTAAATCTAGTTGTTTTTCGACAAATATAACTTCAATAATGTATTATTTATATTTACTATTATCCATAAAATTACCAGTCTCTTCCTCTATGACATTCAGGTGAATCTCAAAAAAGAGTCATATTTGATTCCACTTGTCCTTTAATTCCATCATATATAGGGAAAGAAAATTCATACTCTATACTTCAAAAAATTATCCCATTTCCTAAGGATTCAGTAGATTTCAAGGTATAAAAAATCAAGATACTCCACCAATCACCATTTCCTATGGTTTAACTCCTTCTGAGAAAATATTAAACTCAATGTCTTGTGATCAGAGTAAACTATGAACCTTTCTTCATAGAAGAAATTTTAAAAATATTGAAAATTCCAATAAATGTTAGGAGTTATAGATGATGGGTGGGTTAATTCTCATCATGTTCCTAAATATAGATAAATTCATATGATAATAAGTGATCTTCAGGAATAGGAACACAACCTAAAAAATCAATTAATGTATCCCAATACACAAAATAGCCTTTTCCTTCTACTAGAAAAAACCTAATATTCATCGAGGGTATACCAATATTTTTTTAATAATATATAATATTAATCAGAGATTAGAATATGAATTTCATCCATTTTTTATTATTGAATCCAATGAATATAAATGACTCAATAATTCTTGTATAAAATGTTAATAATATCCTATAAAACCTAAGAATATTTGGATCCCAAAAAAAATCTTTGGACCCCCCCCCCATGAAAGGATAGATCTCTACATATCACTATCATCTATGATTTTATTTTTTTAAAAAAAAATATCTATGAATATATAATCCTAATTCTATAAATGGAATTTAGATAATTTAGAATAATGGTGATTATCTCTCAAGAATCCTAAAATAGATATCATATGATGTTCATTCAGTTATTCAGTTCTTAATTAATCTAGCATATTATCCATGAATACGATGATAAATAAATCAATGTATTGTGGGAAAATATGACCCATCCTTGAAATGAAAAAATATATCATTAGTCCAGGAAAATGGAATCAAATGAAATTTTATGTGAAAAAACATTATCCAGAATGGTGTATTCAAAATATCTAACTCTATAACTCTATAATGACGATATCCAAGCTGACGGTAAATATTTGAGAACACATTTCTAACTATAATTTGTAAATTAAATTATTTATATGAGGCATGATAAATTTATTATTATTCATTACCGACATGAGATTTAGTTAATTGAAAAAAATGAATATTTAAATCAACATTCTTAGGAAAAATTACTAGGAACACCCAATGTGACGCACTCAAGAGAGTGATAAATTTAATACTCAAATAATACAAAAAATTTATTATCTCACTAAATTCTATCATGTTCTATATGATAGGAATATATATATATATATATAGATAATATACCATGAAAAAATCATGTGGTAACTCCATATCCCAATTTGGTGGTAGGCTGAATAATCAACTGGGAGTAAATCACCAAGTCCCAAAATAACTAGGGGGATACTCACGCCTTACTATTCAACTGTATTATCAATAGTGAATAACGAAATTAGTATCCCTATTTTATGTAAATGAGTTCTTTCTTGACTAGATATCATATCCCATTCTCCTAGAAAAACTCATGAACATCCATCAATAGAAATATTGGACACTTAAATTTTACTATAATCAATCCAAGATATATGGGAAACCTACCATTACACCTTGATAATAAAATAAAATAGATCTACTATTAAAACCATAAAATATATAACAATCTCAACTATATATACAAATACTGACCATGATGTAAATTGAGAAACATTACACATAATAGTGAGTGGTGTTTCTGTATCCATGTAAAAAACATGAGTTTCCATGGATGTTATAAATGATTCATAAATAATGTTTATATAAACTAATTATTTTACACATTATCATTTAAATTATTATCTTATTATGTAGATATAAATATAATAAATCTCATTTGGATAGAACCTCTATAATTATCCACCAGAGACTCTTCCAATGCATGGTACTACTTTATAATGAAAGCTTAAGGTTGGAACCATATTGTCTCCCATGAATAACAATACAACAAAAATATTTTTGGTTATGATGATCCTATTAAAATACATATAAAATATAGTGACAAGTATAACTTCTTCAAGTTGCCTGGATATCTACATGAGATCCAATCTATTATAGGTATATGGAAACTACATCTCCTATGCCCATTAATGCAATGCTGGTAGCATTTCATACCTTTGTTATCTATTACAGAAGGTGTTTAATATTCCTAATATTTTGATACACCACTACCAAAACTAAAAAACTCTTTACAATTGTTATTATTTCTAATGTAACCACTGAAACAACGACATGGTGGAAGAGAAATTCCATCCAACCCTTACATTCATACTTAGTAAGTCTCTTCCACCATGGAACTTTCAATAACATCATAATAGAAGGTAAGATTCCTCATATAAACCTATGAGTGGATATATGGTGGTAATCCTATATAAAAAATATGATAATTTGACATATCATTTTATTCCACCTATGGATAAAAAAGGACCAACTAAGTTAAACCGTTAGCATACTCTATCATTATTAAATCACTTTATTGTAATGTAAGGAACTCTATAGATTTTTACAACATCCTTTATTCGGGGATGATCTATTGGAAAAATATATTATTGGAGTACTTAAAATATTATAGTTCATATTATTTCACCACAACCTCAATTTCCACCCATCACCATCTAGGGACATCAGTCTTAATGGTATCACAGTTCACCTTAATGGTGATTGGAGTTTCCAATATGTTGAAAATCAATTCATTCTCTTCCAACCAACCTTTTTCTTCCCGAAGACTATTATTTATACTAATGGATGGTGGTTTATGGTACCAAAAATGTGGTATTAATATTTATCTAATCCATTCCATGCTTTAACCTATCTATCTTGATCCATGACAGAGATAACAATATGTTCCCTGGAACAGACAAATATCACTGACAATCTAACAAGAATATGATCAACTGGATCGTTTATTGGTGGAATATCATCCACAAAACCCTCATAAGTAATTCATTGAAGCCTTATGGGAGGAATGGTACTATATAAAAATAATAAATGATTCCATTAGATAAATAATATATCTCATCTTGAATTAAAGAAATATGATAAAATTATAGACATTATCCTGATACTCAACCTCAAACACAAACTTCCCAACTTCTCACGGTAACATAAGGTAAATTATAATAATTTATAGATATAAAATCACTAACAACCTAACACATAGGTCTCATGAATACTATATACTATCTAAAAAATGTTACCAAACAATGAAAAAATTAACCTCCCACAAAATTTAATTTTTTCATAAACTGATATAGGTTATCTCTCAACTAGACACCTAAGTTACCCCTTGTAATTGTACGAAGGGAATTCCCGAACCCCATAGATTGATAAAGAGAAGATAGGAATTAAGTCTTACCTTTGTGAACTATTTCTTCGACAAAAGAAACACCAAAGGATCAATATATGGAATATATATGAATGAAATATAACCTTCCAATAAAAATTCAAACCATTAAAGAAAACAGTGCACATGAAAATACATGTTCCAATCCAAAATAGGTATACAAAATAAGTCAAGACTAACAATAAAAACAGAAACATATCTATATTATTTGATGGAAAAAATCCTTCCATATCACTACAAAACTTGCACACCGTACTAAAAAGATGACCACAATCTCCAAGTAGTGTCCTTATATTTCATACATTTGACAGAAAACAGCTACATACACCCAAAGGTTTTTGAAGGTTTTGATAATGATATAAATATAGGACCCCTCTTGTATTTATTAGATATTATTTTCAATTTAATTTTTTTTCACATTTATATAATTATAAGGTTTGGAATTTGGTTTTTCCCAATTTTGAATAAATCATGGAAAATAAACCCAATTTTAAAATAGTTTATAAAACATGAATAAATAACAATTTTCAATGAAAATTCACATTAAATATTTATTATAGTATTTATAAACAACCATTATAAATATGGGCACTAGGGAAAATAGTACTTGGGTAGATTAGGTCTATAGTTTCTAGGATCCTCACTCTTTAGCGATCAACTGACTACATGCACATGTATCCATAAAACATGGACATAAGGATGAGAGAACACCCTAAAGAGTGATCCCCCTGTCATTAAAATGTTTTGTAAGAGATGCATCTTATGTCCATTCAATGTAGTAGTAAATCATCCTAGTGATATTCTCCCAATAAATCCCCCTCTTATGTACCATAGGATACCATGTTCCACATCACAAACATGGAAGATTCCAATATCACAAATGACCCGCACATGGATTTTTAAATATTTGAAAGATAATTTTAGTGATAAATAAAGAGGTACATAAAATAAAAAATTATTTTGTTGAAATAATTTTCATCAAAATAAAGAAAAATCTATTTAATAAAATTTATTCAAAAAAATAATATTTTAATAAATATTTAATCATGATTTAAAATAGAAATTGGTTTATAAAATGAAAGCATACCGATATTATTGAACCAAGTGGGTTTATAAAACCACAAATTTCAAAACATGGTATTTCAAAAAATTGATCAAGATCCATAAGATATTAGAAAATGGGTGTCATATATAGTAAGAGAATACCCAATAATGGAATATCCAAATCATAAAATCAAGTCTTAAATGTATGAATACTTATTTTACAAAATACAAGATTTTCTAAAACCACCTATGTGACACATGGTATTTAAAAAAATTGAATAAAATTTGTAGGATGATGGAAAATATGTAAATTATGTTGGAATAGATGATCTTTTTTATATAAAATTAATATAATTTAATCCAAAATAAATATATCCTAGATCAAAATTGGTCAATGGAAACACTTACCATTGAAGCCCACAATAGTTTACATAATGATCAAGATGGAAATTTCATTGACATCCTCTCCCAAAGAACAATATAATAAAAATTACATTATATAATGATTCTAATATTTGATATAGGTATAAAATATTCTATGTAATATTCCATTCAAGAAAAATAGGGAATTTAATGCCCCATGTTTTTAAGAAGAGAGAATTATGTTCAATTGTGCATGGGATACACAATAGAGAACCCAAACAAAAAAAGATTATTTAAATATGACCTTTTCAACATATAAATTAAAATTTTCGATATGAATGGTATTATATAATTTATTAAATATATATAAATAGTTTTTTCTCAATTTAAATTTATTGATAACTCCCTAGTAAATAATAAATCAGTTTTTGGTATTGTCTTTTTGTTCTTCAAAAAATTCCTTAAATAATATCTTTCATATTTATTTTAATGAAAAAATAAGGTAAATAATTTTAATATAATTAAAAATATATATTTGATAAAATTAAATTTATTTTTTATATGATCATATAAAATTATTTTAGGGTTATTTTTTTACTTTTCAAAAAAATATTGATTTTTCACTGAATGTAGAAAAATACTATATTGTTTAAAATAGTAATTTATTTTGATAAATTAAGTAATAATAAAGTTTCAGTATTAATTTATTTTATTTAATTCTACTATAATTATTATTGAGTTATATTTAATATAATAAATTTGTATTTAAATCATCATTATACAAGATTTTTTAATTTGTTTCATTTAGGTTTCAAAACACATTTTATCTAAAATAGGTTTTAGAGTATATAAATATTATCTATTTTAATTAATTAAAAAATATTAATGAGTAATGATTTATGTTATGGTATTATATTATATATATAATTACCAATTTGGTTTCATATTATTAAAATTACTTGTTAAGAACTAATGTAAAATCATCATTTCATTGAAAATATTCATCTGACAGAAAACTGTTTTTCATCACACGTGGGGTTATTATTTTCAATTATTATAATTATATGAATTTAATTTCCTAAAATGAGTTCCCTATTTATAATCACAATAATTAAAACTAGTTTATACAGTTTACATAAATTTGGACTATTTGAATTGTAAACGTCATAAATACTTATTACCACAGTAAAAGGAAAATAAGTTAGTTAAGGGTGAAAATAATTTAACATAGATTAGAAAAAAATAATCACTAATACTATGATTAATTATATATTAAATTAAAAATATTACTGATTACCGTTTTTGGTTTCTTTATAAATGAATAAATAATCATTCCCAAAAAATTAGTTTTTTGATATGATAAAACTTAATTTATAGTCAGGGTAATATATTTATTTATTCAAGATGCTCATTTTAATTAATTAAAGAATTATTAAAAAAAATTGTATTTTAATTATATATTATTTTAAATTATTACATATTAAACATGAATGATAAATATAATTTTATGATTACAAAAGTAATTTCTATAAGAGTTTGTAAAATTTTATTATAAAAAATACTATATTATTTAATACATATCAATTCATTATTAAATGATAAAATTTAAAAAATTTAAAAAATTATTTTAAGAAAAAAAATATTTATTTTGGAATCATCATGTTGAAATTATTCAATGGTGAAGTTTTTATAATTTTCTAAAATAATCAAATTTTGGTGTAAAAGTTAAATATGGTATAAATATAAGGATTGTATTATGACTACATAATGACCCTAAAATGATTTAATTAATTATACAAATTGTATAAACAATGAAATATATATTTTAACTTTAAAATAATGTGATTTTTAAGTTGTTTTATAAATTTATTAAATCATTTATCAAAATTTTAAAACATATATTATATTTTATGGTTTTTAAAATATTTCCGCTATGAGCATGACTTACTTACACATCCCTAAGGGTAATATTATAATTATTTATGACTATTGATTTATATAATAATTAAAAACATTCTTATTTTGAATAAACCATGTGTAAAAACCATGGGATGGTTTTTGGTTTTTATTATTTCAATGTATAGAGTCCAAATCATATGTTTGGGAAATAATGAAGAACTCCCCTCTCTTTTCCTATATAAACCCACCCATGATCCAATTAATCATTAATAAAAATCCATGTATCACATACTAAATCATCCCTACCCTATCATTATTCCTCCCTAGGATAACAGAATCTATCAATGAGCTTATTTCATTCTTTTAGAGTAACTATCTTAAGGTAAACATTATCCATAAGTTCTTTTTATTCAGGCACCTATTTTACATTGTGCCCTTTAATTTCCATTTTCACTTTCTAGGGTTTGTTTTCATACATCCATATTACTTCAATTTTTATTTACATGTGATTACATATCCATTTCTCTCGTACTAATGTCTCTCAAGAACCCTCTTGTACAAACATTATATTGTCGAAATTGTCGTGCAATTTTCCATTCCAAAAGTGAGGGACCTCTCTCACATATTTTCAATTCATGAATATTAAATATATTAATCTTTTCAAAACTCACTATTTTCTTGTCATGGAATTACAAATATCTATCTACCATATAATTATTTCCTTAACAATGGGAGTTTAATTATCCTGTTTCATTATAGAATTTACCTAATCATTTTCTATGATGAAATCCTCTTATTCCCCTATTTATTCAAGAATATTCATTTTCTTATTCATTTTATGTACAATTAAAAATATTTTTATATTTTTTAAATATCATACAATATTATAGAATTATTTATAAATTTTTAGAGACCCCTTTAACTCTCATTAATCCCTCCCTTTAACATTTATGTCTCCCCATTATGGTGTAGAAATATCACTATGAATTTTAATGCCAAACTATTTGGTAGTGAATTCCCTTACCCATTTCCTATCATAGGTGTTCAACTTCAAGAACACATAATCCATTTTTTATTTTTAAATTTGTTTAATCCTAAATCTGTTATCATGGAAATAAATATGATGAAACATGTTATTATGTATATGATTTATATGGTAGACTTATGCATGTACATGATATGATTAGGATGGCTGCACTAAGATAGCGCTCCAATGCATTGGGTAATATTTTATTCACCGAAAATGAAATAATTAGTGTATGGGTGGTTATCCTAATCATTTTATTTTATGTCTTTGTGTTTAACATTGACATATGTTTATAATTTCATGTTTAATGTTGATACCACATTCCCCATGATGCCTTTATAACACCATGTTATAACGTACCTTATTGGTTATGTTTAGAAATGTAAAACTTTTATGATTCATTTAATAAACTATTGTCTAACATAAAATATTTTCCCCATGTTATTATTTTTTATATTCCCTTACATGGATTTATAACTCACCCCATTTTTATGTACGTCCCAAGATTATCTCATGTAGTTTTACTGGATCCATGATTTCTAAGGGGATCTTAATGATGTTTTCAATAAATTTTTTTAACCCATGTTGAAGATGTTATTATATGTAACTAATTAAAAATAAACAATACATATCAATGTTACTGGTTTTATTATGTATATTCTTCTGTAATTAATCATAAATTAATGTATAATAAAATGAAGAGTCTGTATATTTGGTATCAAAGTAAAGTATAGTTATTTTTAGGAATAGGATTAGAGAACTCTAGATAAAGCCTTAGGTAATATATGAATGGTAGACATCCCAGAATAATGGAGAAGTATAGAGTTAATTATTTATAATAAAATACATCTCTATTTATAAACTACAAGTGAATGTGGCTCTACCATAGAAGTACCTAGTGGTAAAACTTTAAAATACTATGGTGAGCTTGAATTTGTCCTGAAATGGTGCATGACAATGGTCCATGAAAGAAACATGGTGTGGAAATCCTTCGGGATATTCTTTTGTAATTTAACATTATCATAATGAACCATTATTAAGGTAACACGATATCCCATAAAATTATAGGGTAGAAAATAGATCATTGATAACAAAATTAAATCCTATGAATTCATATGTTATGGAAATACATGTCATATATATTTTATACATTTATTTTTAATTTCATCCCTATTATGTGCTTATTAGATAAAACATACTCATCCATTATTTTTATGTTATTATAGTTGGTGGAAGGAAATAGTAATAGTCGAGTCAACAACCAATGTGTTGGGAAATGAGATGACTTCCCAAATGAGTTTCCTAACATGAAGGGTGCTCATGTAAGTAATTTTTTTGATTATACCAAAACATCTATAAAAAATAAGAATTAACTACTACAAAATATTTTAATGTCCAATAAATTAAATTATGTTGAGTAAGATTCCACATATTTGTTTATTTAATAAGGGTGATAAATTAAAGAATATTCAATTTCTGATGTGACAAAAATGTGGAAATAACAGAAAGGGAAATGATATAATGTAACTTGAATGAGTTTTAATTGTGGATAAATTGGGGATAAAATGTCTATTTTCTATAAAAATGATGAGTACGATGGAAGGGAATAAATTATATCCTATAGAACCAATTTTTGGTTAATGTACTATGTGTGCAGAGTGTGTGAATTATTGGAGTTAATTCCAAAATCCATGGATTAAATCCCAGACTATGGAAGGTCCTATGAAATAGAAATCATTTAATTGTATGGAATGGAGTGCTTAAGTACTATTATTTAATAATTATTTTCTTGATGATGCTTATCAAAGAACATATGGATACAACAATCATGAAATGTATAAGTATTTTTCCAAAGTAGTTTTCATTTACAGATTTAAACATATATTGAATTGTACTAACAACTTATAAAAGTGATTTATAGATAAATTGATAATTTATAAGACATATTATTGAGGTATTGAAGACCATTAATATGAGGATACGACCTTAAAACATTACTTAATCTTTAATTAAATGAATAATTCACATTGATGATCTTTTCAGGTTTTGAGTTTTAGAGAATTAGGACATATTTGTTACATCTCAAAAGATTACAAAGTAGACACTACTACTATAACTGATTTTTCAAAACAATAATAAAAATCCTTAAATAAAAAAATAGTCCTTTTCTTGATATAACTCTACTGGAATACTTCTTCTCTCTTACCCTTCCTTATAACCTGTGAAAAACTTTTCAAAAACATGTGATGAGCATAAAAAGATCACTAATGGTTATAACAAAATGAAATGAAACATTAGCCCGCCAATAAATAAAAATCAATGAAACCATAACTTTCAATCATAACATACCTTTTTAAATCATAATATTTATGTATAACTCATAGAAATCATTAGACAAAAGGGTAACTTGAGGCATTCATAACATTCTTACGTAGGGAGCAACCCTCGTGGTTACGTTTGGAATACCCCTCATAGTATATTTCCTAAATCTATTTGGAGAAACCTTAGAGTTCAACTCCTTCGCGTTACCCAATGCATTGGAGAGCTATCTCAGGCTCACCCACCCTTAGTTTATCATGGAACCACCCGATTTCATAAACTTTTTCCAAGAACCATAACATAATCATAACACTTAAAACATGTATAAAATAAAAATAAAATTTCCATATTTCAATCACAAGAGATCAAATCCTGATATTATCATAAATAAAAACATCTAATAATTTCATTAAAACACTATGAGAGAAATATCCCTTTATACATTGAAAATATTAAAAGGAGAGATTTAAAAGTGATTTTAGAATCAATGTTTTCCATACCACTTAAAAACATTTGAAAGGGTTTTAAAACATTCATGTAAATATAAATTAATCTTTAAAACCATTTTTAAAACATGTACATGGATGATAAATGTTTAAAATAATAAATCATTAAAACCATTTAAAACAATGTTTTAATAAAAGAGTCCTTCTCCATTTTGGACATTTAAATTATAAGACACATGAAAGTAGATCATTTTCAAAAAATTTAAATGACTTTAATATAGACATAATATGGATATTGAATGTAAAAGTTGTTGTATATACACATTATAAAATAATAAAAGTTCATATCATTAAGAAATGTCTCAATGAGAATAAATTGAGATGTAATCCCAATGAAGTATCATTCCATTAGAGCAAGGATAAAGAAATGACATAATTATTTGTGAAAAATATAAATACACCAAATATAAGTGTATAGTTAGTGTAAACAGTCATATGTCATCTACACATCTTCATATCACAGCATAATCAATATGTAGAGGTTTAACCCAATTAATTGAAATTGGGTTAAGAAGTTCCCCTAAAGAAATTTGACAGCCTAACGACGTCACATTAAAATTCAGAGAAAGAGTTGTTGAGAGAGAAAATGGTATCTCATCAAATGGAAATAAATTTACGTCAATAAGTATATATAAGAACATATCCCAACATAATAAGATGTAAATTAAAGGACATAACAAAATAAATCTTTTAAAAAGTGGATGGTGAAAGGTTCCCTTACCGATTTGGGAAATTTTAGAAACCTACACCCCATGAAATAAGGGTCATAAAATAAAGATGTAAATACCCATAAATTAAATAATATCACACAAAGAATACAATAATGGTTGGTACATACAAAACAAAAAAGGAAATAGTGGCAAATATGGCATGAATTATCAGGAGAATAAATGTGAGATGAAAAATCCCTTACGAAAACTTGGCAGCCTAACGTCACCCCATGAAACAACCAAAAAAATAGATTGATGAAATAAAATAGGTTCTATCATCATATTAACATAGAAATTAATGTAATAATAATATAAAATAATATCCCCCAACATAAGAAAGATGAGCTTAAAAGAAATGTCATAAAAAGAGCACTTAAAAAAAGAGAGAGGTAGGATCCCTTACCTCGTGTCCGACTTGACTCGACCATTCTTTAATCTACTGAATAATAAAGTAGAGTTAATTTATACTTGATTGAGGACCTTTTTCAAGTTCATTATTCCTTTTATATCACTTATTACCATGTTATGAACATTATGTAATTATTTATGTTAATAACGGTCATTTTGTCGATCATTGGTACTTTTGTAAAAAAAATAAACTTCTTATAATTACAAGTTGGTCATGTGGTAAAATATCCATTATATCTAGAATTATATTCATGATTTAGATATCATATATATCATATATATCCATAATATACTTGCATTAATAATATTACATAACATTTAGAGGTAAGAAATGAAATGCACCGTTCATGGAGACGGTAAGCCGTACGTACGCATGAACGCTACTTTCATTTCTATTTCGTATTTAATGGAATGAAATCATAATGATATATAAATTTATATTATAATTCCAGTATAATATCATATATAATATCATTAACTCCATCCTTTATACATCCCACATATGGAATTAACGAATCAATTCACTTTGATGGGGCGATAATCCGCACTTCCTAAAATGCAGATATCGCGTTTACCCATAATGGAAACCATAAAGGTATGCCATAAATGAAAAATAAATAAGAATCTGGAAAAAATAAACATATTATATATAATATATAAATATAGTTACTTCATAATGGCCAGAGTGAAAGGTGTTAGAAGAATATTGAACAATCATTGTTTCGTGAGCCAGAAATTCACCATCCACAGAAACAGTATGTTTTTTAACCATTAGACGGAGTTGTGTGTATGTGTATCTCAAATAATTATAATAAAAATATAATAGTATATTTAAGATACTGTTTTTTTACAAAATATATAAATAAAAAGATTTTAGGGGGTTGGAAAAGAAAAATAAATCAAAAGAACATAAGAGAGGACATTACCTATAAAACATGTAACTCCCTTTGGTTGGAACAAAAGGGTTTCTTGGAGAGCTTTCTGCATAAGGTAAGGCTTCTAGAATGAATAAAGGGATGTGGAGAGATAAAATTAGCAGAGATTGGGCGATCCAATGGCTTGAGATGTGTGGGTAAGGTGGTAGAGGTGGGGGCCTTTTATAAGAGGGAGGAGGGGCACTATTGTAAAGTCATTAAATGTTACAATATTCTAAATTGATTTTCAAATTTAAAAGGTACCACAAAAATATATTTCGATGATAAGATGATAAGGGTTCTAAATACACCCATCCAATAGGTCTTTGACAAGTTTAAATCTTATATTTTACATTATCGTTTCATTTTATTTAAATTGTTCATTAATGAGGTAATCAATGCATCATCATGGTGTCGTAAATAAATTTATTTATTTAATGTATAAAAATTATAAAACAATTACCATGATGTTGGATATATTTTTTATCTTTCCAATGAATATTTATAGTCTAATAGATCATTTATTTAGACAAAATTAAAATTGTTTTACTTAGGTGTAACATACTTTGGTTACACTTTCCTCTCTTTTAAAAAAACATGATAAAAGGTCACTATCACACTAAAGTGATTACATGGGGTCCCAAGGTTGGAGAAAGGAGTCCCAAGTTCGGCCATGACACCAAAAATAGCATTAAGACACATTTTGGGGTCATTTTATATTTTTTATGATATTATTTTTTTACCCTTAACTACTCGATTACTAATTAAACACGATAATTAAAGATAATTACCGTCGTTACTATTCATAATGTCCAAAAACAAACGAGTATTAATTAAATAATCTGGACCTTATAATTCCAAATATGGAATCCATTTTATCAGATTCCAAACACAGAAATTTCAGTAAATAATTTAAAATAATTCTCGTTGTCAAAACTAGAGACAGGTTTTTAAGGAGTAAAATCTACCAAAAGATTGATTTTTTTTACATCCAGTTTAAAAGTGAAATTACATAGAATGAAAAAAATTTATTAAATGATAAAAAAATAATTCAATTACACAGTAAAACAGATTAAAATGACAATCTATCTATATAAATAAATTGGATGAAAAAGAAGTTTTGAATTAAAATGCAGTATTTTTCACTATTCATTGAAAATGAACATTTGTCAGGAATATACCAAAAATTCACCCTAAGATATATTTGATATTAAAAATTCAAAAATAATATCAATTTTTCCAAATTAAAAAAATATAAGTTGAATTAAATAATTTTATAATCAATTCCTTCTTTCAAAACAAATAGTGTGTTTCTAAGAAACAATATCTATTAAAAGATTGACACCTGTTTATGTCCTATTTCAAAGTGAAATTAATTCCAATGACCACCATTGTATTAAATGATAAAAAAATATTCTTATTACACTTTATAACCAATTATAAATACAATCTAACCATATAAATATATTATATTAAAAGGAGGTTTTGAATTAAAATACATCATTTTCACTATTCATTAAAAAATGAACTTTATCAGAAAAATAACAAAAATTTAAACAAAGTAAATTTTTATGTCCCGATTCTAAATATGGATTTTATTTTGTGAAATATTACATATAAAATTGACAAAAAGTGGATTTAAAAAGGATTCTCCATTAAAAGGTAGTTAATCGACCTTTTAAAGATGATTAGAATATTTATGCTTAAAATTGAATTCATTCGTATTTTAAGCCTCTATCATTTATTGGGTAATTATTTTCAATATATTGTTAGTTATTTTCACTCCCGCCATTACAACATCTTGGCGTTAACAACAATTTTAAAATATTTTATTATATTACTAGTGTGCAACATAAGATTTCAAAGAAACTCGTTGTTGCATATTATGTACGCCAGCAAACATAGCAACCCCATTAAAGTAAATTTAATATTCACTAATTTTAATAAATATTAAAATGTATTATTCTTTATTTACCTGGGATGTTACATCCTTCCCCCTTTTGGAAATTGCATCCTCGCAATTTAAAAATTGGGCACAGAGACATCATTTAATGTCCCACATCGGAATACTAGTCAACAAAACTATCAATTTAAAAGAAAGAAAAATAAATACAAAGGTCACCCGAGACAACAGATACTAAGATTACATAAAAACATGAATATAAAGGAGAAAAAACCCATCAATTTCTGATAGAGAGTGGTAGAAATCATGTCTAGGAGAAAGATAACCACCAAAAAGCACAAACTTGTGTTGGGTTAGATAGTGTTTGATTCCCCAGTAGGAAACATTAACAGACAATGTTTTTGTTTCAATATTCTTTTCATTGAGGAATTTATTTATGTTATTAACTAAAACTTAAATAAACAATATTAATTGTCGTGTAGGCTTCATCATTTACTAGATTTCCAACACAAAGTCATATTTTCTCCAAACAATGAGTATTCAAGATGACTTGTTCACATTAAGAGCGTTATAATAAACATCGAGAGAATCACATAACTCACAAAATATGAACTATATATTTCCCATGTCTATAGACCTTAACTAAAACCAAATTTTTTTGTGTAATATCATATAATACCAAAAAAAAAAGATAATCTGTTACAATAAGAAAAACTACTCTTAATCTCCAAAATTTATCAAACAACCCAAAGTTCAGCAAAGACCATTCAATACAAAATTTCCCTTAAAATTCAGCAAAAATAAACAAACCTAATATTGAAACGCAAATCTCTGAAGGATTTAATCACATATTCTTCCAATTTAAATCTTAACATTTATCTCCAAATAACATCAGTTACTCTTAAAGTCTCATACTAAAATGTTATTAGCCTGATGACATATCCTTCATGATAGGTCAATTGTTTCCATATATAACCCAAAATCAACTTATTATTGATTCATAAAATCATATACATAAAAATAATTAATCATACTAACCAGGGACTTCACATAGTCTAGTGGTAGGCGATAAATTTCAATCACACTTTGGTTGTGTGTTCGATTCTCACAGCTTCGTCTGATGTGATGGGTGGTCACACGGTCTACATGTTTTCCCTTTCTCCAAAACTAAATAATTCCCAAAACATTCCTAAAAAGAGATAAAATCTTAAAAAATAACCGTAACATAATGTAACCTCAATTTTATCTCATTCCTTTCATTTTCTATCATATAGCAACCCATAATTACCTCAAAATTTAGAATCATATAAACCCTAATGGTTACCATTATAATTAGTACATGAACTTCCACATCGAGTTGGTTCTCTTGTACATGATGCATTAGAGAACTGACAAAGGTTAGAGCGGCTAATCATGACTCCTTGATAGTTGGTTTATAATAACCACGAGATTTCTCATTGAATCTCCCATTTCATCCTGTCTCTTATACTGAGAACCACCACAGTTTCCTTTAAACCCATAGTCACTTTGGTGCCTGCTAGATCCATCCATTTACTAAAACCAAAAATGTCAGTGTGAGTATATTAACAATATCATCATATACTAATGAGGAAGATAAACAATAACATATACTTATCCAAGTTGTCTCATACTCAATCCAACTTTCAAAAATAACAATGACTCCATATAATATACAAACCATTGTGCTTATACACAACTTTTCATTTATTCATAGAGAACAATCTAACCTCTAAAGTTATCTAAACCGACCTTTGATACCAACTATGAGGACCTAGCCTTAAAACATTACTTAATCTAGAATTAAATGAATAATTCAAAATGAGGATCTTTTCAGGTTTATAGTTTTAGAGAATTAGGACATAAATATTTCATCTCAAAATATTAAAAAGTATACACTACTACTATAACTGATTTTTCACAAAAATAAAAAAAATCCTTAAATAAAAAAAGACTCTTTTTCTTGATATAACTCTCCTTGAATAGTTCCTTTCTCTTACCCTTATTTATAACCTGTGAAAAACATTTCAAAAACATGGGATGCGCATAAAAATCACTGTAAGGGTTATAACATAATTAAAGGAAACATTAACCCGCCAATAAATACAAATCAATGAAACCATAACTTTCAATCATAAAATACTGTTTTAAATCATAATATTTATGTATAACTCATAGAAATCATAAGGCATAAAGGTAACTTTAGGAATTCATAACATTATTACATAGGGAGAAACCCTCATGGTTATGTTTGGAATACCAATCAGAGTATATTCCTTAACTCTTTTCAGAGAAACCATAGAGTTTAACTCCTTCACGTTACCCAATGCATTGGAGACCTATCTCGGGCTCACCCGCCCATAGTTTATCACAGAACCTCCTGAGTTCATAAACATTGCCCAAGAATGATAACACAATCATAACACTTAAAACATGCATAAAAAAACATAAAATTCCCACATTTAAATAACAAGAGATCACATCATGATATTATCATAAATAAAATCATCTAATAAAATAATTAAAAATCAAGGAGAGAAATATCCATTTGTACTTTAAAAATATTAAAAGAATACATTTTAAAGAGATTATAGAATCAAAGTGTCTCATACCACATAGAAACTTTTGAAAGGGTTTAAAAACATTCATGTCCATATAAATAAATCCTTAGAAGCATTTCTAAAACATGGACATAGAAGATAAATTTTTAAATGAATAATTTTTTAAATCCATTTAAAACAATGTTTTAATAAAAGAGTCCTTTTCCATTTTGGACATTTAAATTATAAGACACATGAATGTAGACCATTTTCAAAACATTTAAATGACTTTAGTATAAACATAATATTGATATGGAATGTCAATGGGGCTGTATAGACACTTTATGAAAGAATAAAATTGCATATCATTAAGAAATGTCTTGATGAGAATAAATTTAGATGTAATCCCAATCAAGGATCATGCCATTAGAGGATGGATAATGAAATGACATAATTATGTGTGAAAAATATAAATACAACAAATATAAGAGGATACTAAGTTTAAAACAATCAGATTTCATCCACACATATTCATAGAACAATATAATCAAGAATTAGAGGATTAACAGAAAGAATTGAACATTGGTTAAAAAGTTCCCCTACAGAAATTCGACAGCCTAACGGCGTCACCTTAACATTAAGAAAAAGTGTTGATGAGAGAGAAAATGGTATCTCGTCACTTGGACATAAAATTTAAATCAATTAGGATATATAAGAACATATCCCAACATAATAAGATGTAAATTAAAAGACATAACAAAAGAAGTTTTTTAAAAAGAGGAGGGTGAAGGGTTCCCTTACAGATTTGGGTAATTTTCGAAACGTGCACCCCATGAAAGAAGGGTCATAAAATAATTATGTAAATACCCATAAATTAAATTATATTACACAAATAATACAATCATGTTAAGTACATACAACAAAAAAAATTCAAATAGTGGCAATGAATGAATTATCACGAGAATAAAAGTGAGATGAAAAATCCCTTACGAAAACTCGACAGCCTAATGATGCCACATGAAACTTCCAAAAAATTGGATTGATGAAATCAAATAGAATCTCTCATAATATTAACATAAAAGGTACAGTAATAATAATATTAAATAATATCCCCAAATATAAGAATGTTGAGCTTAAATGAAATGTCATAAAAAAGAATACTTAAAAAGAAAGAGAGAGGTATGATCCCTTACCCCGTGTCCGACTTGACTCGATCGTTATTTAATATCCTGAATAATAAATTAGAGATAATTTATAATTTCATAAGGACATTTTTCAATTTCATTATTCTTATTATATCACTTATTACCATGTTATGAACATTATGTAATTATTTAAGATAATAACAGTCGTTTTGTCGATCATTGGTACTTGAGTCAAAAATAAACTTCTTATAATTACAAGTTCATCATGTGGTAAAATATCCATTATATCCAGAATTATATTCATGATTTGGATATCATATATATCATATATAACCATTATATACTTTCATTTATAATATTACATAACATTTAGAGGTATGAAATGAAATGCACCGTTCATGGAGACGGTAAGCCGTACGTACACATGAACGCTACTTTCATTTCAATTTCGTATTTAATGGAATTAAAAAATAATGATATATAAAGGTATATTATAATTACAGTATAATATCATATATAATATCATTATATCCATCCATTATATTTCCCACACATGGCATTAACAAATCAAATCACTTTGACGGGGCGATAGTCCACATTCCTAAAATGAAGATATCGCGTTTACCCATAATGGAAACCATAAAGGTATGAAATAAATGGAAAATAAAGAAGAATATAAAAAACATAAACATATTATATAACATATATAAATATAGTGAAATCTTAATGGCCACCATGAAAGGTGTTAGAAGAATATTGAACAATCATCGTTTCGTGAGGCAGAAATTCTCCATCCACAAAAACAGTATATTCTTTAACCATTAGACGGAGGTGTGTGTAAGTATAGCTTGCATAAATCTCATAAAAAAATCCTAGTATATTTGAGATACTAGTGTTGTTGAAAAATAAAGGAATAAAAAGAGTTTAGAGGGTTTTAGAAGCAAAATAAAACAAAATAACATAAGAGAGGACATTACCTTTAAATAGGGTAACTCCCATTGGTTTGAACCAAAAGGGTTTCTTGGAGAGATTTTTTCCTAAGGTAAGGCATCTAGGATTAGGAGAGGGATGTGGAGAGATATAATGAGAAGATTTTGGATGATAAAATTTCTTGAGATATGTCGGTAAGGTGGTAGAGGTGGGGGCCTTTTATAAGAGGGAGGAGGGGCACTCTTGGAAAGTCATGAAAGGATACTTTATTTTAAAATGATTTTCGGATTTTAAAGGTCTCACAAAGTTATATTTAGAGGATAAGGTGATAAGGGTTAGAAATACACCCATCCAATAGGTTTTAACAAGTGTTTGTCCTAGATTTTACATTATCATTTCATTTTATTTAAATCGTTCATTAATGAGGTAATCATTGCATCATCATGGTGTCATAAATAAATATATTTATTTAATGTCTAAAAATTATAAAACAAATACCATGTTGTAGGTTATATTATTATCTTTCCAATTAATATTTATAGTCTAATATATCATTAATTTAGACAAAATTAAAATTCATTTACTTAGGTGTTACATACTCTGGTTACATTTTCCTTTCTTTTAAAAAAATATGATAAAAGGTCACTATCACACTAAAGTGATTCAATGTTGTCCCAAGGTTTGAACAAGGAATATCATGGTCGGAAATGACACCACTAATATCATTAGGACACATTTTGGGGTCATTTTATATTTTTATGATATTATTTTATTAACCTTAACTACCCGATTACTAATTAACCCCGATAATTAAAGATAACTACCATTGTTACTATACATAATGTCCAAAAACAAAATATTCTTAATTAAATAATTTGTAACTTATGATTCCAAATATGGAGTCCATTTTATCAGTTTCCAAAAATAGAAATTGATGTAACTAATTTAAAATAATTCTCATTGTCAAAACCAAAGCCGGGTTTTTAAGGAGTAAAATCTATCAAAAGATTGATTTGTTTTTACATCCAATATAAAAGTGAAATTACATAAAATGACAAAAATTTTATTTATCTATAAAAAAATAATTATATTACACCTTAAAACAAATTAAAATTACAATCTAACTATATAAATAAATTGGATGAAAAAGCAGTTTTGAATTAAAATGAAGTATTTTTCACAATTCATTGAAAATGAATATTTGTCAGAAAAAAATCAAAAATTAACCCTAAGATATATTTGATATTACAAATTCAAAAATGATATCAATTTTACCAAATTAAATACATAGAAGTTTAATTAATTATTTTATTACTTTTATAAAACATTTATGAATCCTCAAAAACCAATATTATATTTTAATGTTTTAAAATCATTTAATTATGAAGATGACTCATATCTACCTCACCAAGGGTAATATTATAGCAGTTATGGACCTTGGAATTATATAATAAAAGAATCCATTCCACATTGTTAAAAAACATGGAAAAAAATCCAAGTTATGCTTTTTGATTTCTGTTTTATTATTATGTAGACTCCAAAACCTATGGTTTGGAAATAATAATGAATTCCCCTCTCTTATCCTATATAAACCCGCCCATTATCCCATTAATATTCACTCATATTCCTTGGAGAACATCCTTACTCTTACCTCCCATCTCTAGTGTCCTCCCATGTTGCCCCAATCTCTCATGAACCTCATCCCATGATTTTGTTGTCACATCCCAAGGTAAGGGATCTCCCTCTATCTTTTTTATAAAAGAACCAATTTTATAGTGTAAGTCATAATTTTATTTTTCTAATTTGGGTAAATTTACCTAAATCACAATTAATTTACCTTTTATTTTAATGTTATTAGATACTCATTTCACCCTCATTATGACTTCCCAAGAACTGTTATGTACAACTATTCTGCTGTGGAAATTGCCCTGTGTTTTTTCATAGAAAAATTGATAGAACTCTTACCATTAATTTAAATTAATAATCCTTCTTTAAATTAATAATTTTAAATATCTATTTGTAATTTTTTTAGGACCTTATAAAGATCCCTCTACCACCCAATTAATTTCCTACCAATGACAGATCATTTATCCGCTCTCGTTATAGCAATTACCTATGTTATTACTATGTCGAAATCCACTCCTTATTTTAATTAATGATTAATGATAATAATAGGACTTTAATCACAAATTATTAATGTTTTTATATGTTCCTAAATATATCCATTACATACATTATTATATATAAATGATTAGAACCCCATTTCATGCAAATTAATCCCTCTCATTTACACTTATAATCCCCCGTTTTGATTCTAAAATTCCATTCACTTTTTCATGCCAAACAATTGTGTATTGAATACCAATACCCATATACTATCAAGGTTCATCAACATTAAGAAAACATACTTATTTTATTTATTTATTAAATTTATATAATACAAACTCCATTATCATAGGAAATTTTTTGATGAAATGTGTTTTATAGGTTATATGATCTATGTGTAACACTTATTCTTGTACATGATATGGTTATGATGGGTGAACCCAGATATCCCTCCAATTCATTGTGTAATATTTTAGTCTTATGAGATACAATTTTTAGTTTATGGGAAGTTAGCCTAATCAAATTATATTATGATTCCATTGTTGTTAACCTTGACCTATGTTTACAATGACATGTTCTTTGTTGTTTCCACATTCCCCATGATTCCTTTTTGTGATCATGATATATCATGTGTTGATGTCCACATTTATGTCTCTCCCCCATTTATTTTATAATTAAATTTATATTGTCTAAAATGTAGTACTATCATCATATTAGTATTCTATTATATCCCATTACCCATCCCTATAACTATCCCTTTCATATGTATGCCCCTAGGTTATCCACTAAAATTTTAGAGAACCAATGATTTATATGAGAATGTTAACTAAATTATCAAAAATATTGTTGTATCGAATGAAAAAGTTGTTATGCTACGTTCCTAATTCCAAAAACACTATATTTCATGTTATTTTGGTTTGTATAATTTCTATTCTTATACAATTAATAATGAATTAATGTGTAATAAAAACCATGTTTCTTATAGGGAACGTATATTAGAATGATGAATAATGATATGAAATGTGATCTTACATTGATTATCCTTGATACAATTCCTCATGATTAATCAGAGTCACTCTTTAGAATGTTCAAAATCTCCAGAAACTACAAAAGGGATCCTTGGGATTGATATTCTAGGATTTATAAGAGATATGGGGTCTACATGATATATTTGAGTTTTAAAATTAATTTTTCAAATTAATTAATTATTATCCTATGGTTGGGCAATAATTGTTTGGAAAACCATGGACCAATCATGAACATGTTCTTGGGTAATTGGAGAAACTTCATGGTTTTGTCCCACATTTTTACCAACAACACTCCATCTATTAGAAATGTCTTTATCCTATGATCCATCGTTTTTGTAGAAATTCAGGATGGTTTTGATGACCATGCAATGACCATGATCATTCTAGGAGACAAGATAAACACTCATGATGAAATATGTCTAAAAGGGGATATATTTGAATCCCCTAGAAAAATTTGGATTAATAGACTAAATGATAATACCCATGTCAAAAAGGTGTAACAATATTTTTAGGAGCCTACCTGATAAAAACACTATAGTTAAGTCTTCTTGGAATATTGTAGGTCCAATATGGGTGGCCAGCTAAAAATCATAATAGGGTGTGTGTGAATAAGGAAAAGGCACAGTGAAATAACATTTTATGGCCTATGAAGAGAATAATATCTATGGTAGGTGACCCCATTGGGTGATATCCAATAGAGTACTAGGAAGGCAATCTAGGTATTACATGGGATCAACAGGGCAATTTGACTGGGTTTAGGGATCATGGTGGTTAGGAATGGAAAAAAAGTATTAGATATAATACCCAAATATAAGTGTATTTATACTATATAGGTTTTAGGTCTGCTATCCAAAAATATATTTTTGTGTTTTAAGGGGTGGGGGAAAGTGTAAAATCTTTCTAAAACTAATAAATAAATGGGTAAATGTTTCTACACAATTTAATATGTTACACATACCTTTTTAGGAGCCTACCAAATTAGAAATCTATAATTAATAGTGCTTTGATTACATTAGTTTTAGGATGAGAATCCTCCAATGATGTTTTTCAATGAGTCTATGAATGGGGATAATGTAAAAAAATGATATGTTTTCTCATGTAGGGAAAATAATTAGTTTGATTACTGGTTTGGAAAAATGGGTGGTCCACTTAATGGAATAACATGTGTCAGTGGGGAATTAATTGCAAATTGAATGTTATTACTTCAAAATCATATTATAAATGTTGGATGTTTCTGCTATAAATGTGGCAGTGTAGATAAAAAATGGTTCTTGATTCATTGATGCATATAGATCATTTTACGAATACATGAACTGATTGATTAGTAGCCATATTCATTAGGTGAAGTCATAAAGGATTGAATGGGATGCTTCTAGGTGCCGGATAGAGTTACTAAGGTGGTGAAGGGAAGTGAGCATGTTATGAGAAATAAAATAATTCACTATTGATGATACATGGAAGAAATTTTCTTGTAGAATTATAGAAATGAAAATATTTCTTTAAAGTTACCACTATGGATTATAATAGTGATGTTCACTATTCATTGATGGTTGTGGGTTTATGAAAATGTTATAATGAAAACAGATATTTTAGAAGTCTAATAGTGGTTTCTCTAATAATTTTCCAAGGATGTGGAACCCAAAAATTTAATAGGACCAACAAAAAAAGTGGGACTAGTACATGGTGGAAGATAAATTACCACTAAATATGATACTCATGGAAGGGTCCTATCAAGGTGCAACCAAGTATATTCCAGCACTGAGAAGGAACACATAAATACTATTGGTCTAAGGGTTGAAGGTTGAATGTACATGTTCTAAAGGAAAGAATACATGAATGAAAAGTTCAGTAAAATTAAATTACTATAACTGTTGGGTACTCTTGTTTTAGTTGTTTGGGTAGGCTTCTAGAAATTATGGAAACTATACATTGTAATGAAGATGTATGATTCCTTGGATTAGATGATATAAAACCATTATCACATGGATGTTGGGAACCATTTTTTAATCTCATAAATCCTAGTTTAATTTTTGTATGATTTTTTTCATTACATGTTTTTCCCATCAATGTACCAAATAGATGATATTTAGTGTGATCTTAGAGAGGGATCCAAAACCAGGGAAGGGAAATTCAAAACAGTGGATGGATTTATATATCATCATAGTTATAGATGCTTCGGTCATGGGGAATTTTAAAAATATATAATATATTAAAATTATGTCCCAAATTATATATCATATCATGGTGTGATTTTATTGGTAAGCGTTTAGATCATCTAGTGAACATATATGATGGTATCCATAATATTAACAAAATTTCATAATGGAGCTTAGTTGTAGATAATATAGTGAGTTATTCATCAAGGCTAAAAAGATGATCTTGTTTGGAATATGGATGGATTATATTGATGAGGTGGTATTTGAATAATACAAAGATTTTATTATATGATCATATCAATTCTATTGGTATTTCTTGAATATTTAAAGTCATATTGACGTGTTTTTGTCACGTGATTTTATTTTTATATCATGTAGAAATTTTCAGTTTGTTGGACACAACTAATAACATAGATGGATAACCCACAATCCCTTCTATATACATATTTAGTGGGATTAAACAATTCCCCTAGGAAAGTGTTGCATATAGGTAATCCTGGTCTGATGAATTGATAGTGGAAGCTATTGATATTAGATGATATTAGTGTTTTTATTCATTGTGGGATTGAAAATTATCTTAGATAGTTAGTAACCTAGATGAAAGGTGTTAGTATAATATAATTTTGTTTCAAAATTAAAAGGGATTATTCCTATGTTTTTAGTATAATATAGAAAATTTTAATTTTTTGAGTCATTTATAGTCACGATGACATTAGTAAGAGATTGAAGTGTAATATAAGGAAATTATCCAAAGATTATATGTTATGTTCTCTAAAGGTACCATTCCTGAGCATCCAGAAATCTTGTTAGTTTGTGATGTTGTTAATCAATTATACCATGTATTCTCTATCCCGCATGATTTTTGAAAATGTTTTCGATGATTAACATCACTCAATATCTACGAAGGGAGAGAAGATGTGTGTTTTGGAGAACATAGTTTTTTTAAATCTATTCTTCTATAATGAAAAATATTAATGGGAGCTATGTAGAATAATCCATGTTCATCAGAGGATATTTTTATGGTAATATGATGTAATATAATAGGATTTTTCTTTCATTTTTGGGAATCACATGGGAGGATATTAGTAAAAACGATGTCCTGACATATATAGACATTACATCACTTTTTGAGAATACACAATACATTACACAAATGGACCGAAATACAATATTAGTTTAGTGCATTAGAGACATAGAACAAAAACATTCTAACTCAGTGAAATATAATCAAAATTTACCACAATGACATTCCCCCATAGTTATTATACTAAAAAACATTTCTTTTTAACATGTGTAAGGGAACCATAGTAACGATGTGAGATCAATTGATAAGTAAGGGTAAATAAATGAAATGTGCAAGAATATCATAAACATAATTGATTTAGAAAGTGAACGTGATCATTAGATGATCATACCCTAAAATTAAAATAACTTCAACATGAATCTAGGAATAATTATTTATAGTACATATGAACTTAATCATAACAAATTCAAGAGCACAATATGTTAAACAATAACATAATTACAAGACATGGAATTGTGGTTTACACATAAGCAAATAAAAACCATATGCTAAGGATTCTTACCAAGATCTTTGTTACATGTTAGACTTGGAATAGTCAACTGTGTAACTTCTCCAAGATTTGGATTGCATCTTATGTACCCTCTTGTTTTAGGATTTGGATGCCCTCCCATATAAAATTTTTCTTTGTCCTGGGGATTCCTTCCCATGTGCCCTCTTGTTCCAAAAATAGGATTCCCTCCCGTTTAACCTTCTGTTTCAGGCTTGGGGTAGCCTCCCATGTACCATTTTATATCATCATACATTTCACATTACCCAATCCATTGGAGAAAGATATACTTCCCACCCTAAACATGATAAATATATATATATATATATATATATTCCATAGGATAAAAAACATGCTTCATACCATGACCCAAAAGAAAATATTAGTTTAATTAACATCAAATCATAACTCATTTAAGAATATGGGTATCATAAACATTTAATTAGATCCTAACCTATGAAAAATATATAAGTTTCAATGATATTTCATCATAGAATAACCCATGAAAGGATACAAGTCTCCCAATTATTTATCATTTTATAACCCATTGAAGAGAAATAGATTCACTAATAATATAACCCATTTAAGATGAATTATTTTCATAAAAATATATATCAGGAAAGAGGAATCTTTTCTATAAACAAATAATCTATGAAAGAGTAAGAGGTTTTTATAATCATTATTCCATCCACACATAAACCATGAGTGGACCCTTGGGGGAATTTCCTAGAATGGTATGAGTAACATTAATAGATGATATCATAGATGTGAAATGATTTTTAAATATCATTTTGAAAACATTTTTTGATTAAAATATCCTTTCTCCTTTGAATAAGGATCTGTAAAACCCAAAAACTATTTATCAACAATTTCATAAAAGTAAACATGATTTCTAATAAACAAATCATTGAAGAAAATTTGGAAACCTTTTTGTTTGTTAACATTTAAAGAGAGTTTGAAAATTATTTGAATAAAATTTTACATGAAAACATATAAAATAAACATGAAAAAAATTATAACTATTTTCCTTGAAAACTTTTAAAAGAAAATTGAAAACATTTTTAAATCCATTTTTCATGAAAAATTATAAATGATTCCTGAGAACAATTTTAAAATTATCTTCTTTAAAAATTATAAAATAATATTTTGAATATTCTTTTAAAACCATATTCCTTAAAAATAAATAAAATAATATTAAAAAACTTTTTAAAAATACATTCCTTGAAAATTACTTTAACAACTAATAATGAAATATTGAAAATGTTTTTAAAATATTTTCACTGAAATATAATTATAATTTGTTTTTCAAATAATTAACCACTTATGAATTCAAAGGAATTCTTACAGAAATTACGACTGGTAAATCCTTACATATCGTACTTGGTAAAACGAACATTCCTTTTTTACGGTAAAAATCTTATAAAATTTACTTATTTGGAATGTGACAAGACGAATCTATTTAAAAATTTTGTAAAATAAATAAGGTGTAAATGTATTTTAAAAGATCTATGATAATAGTATAATATTAATGGAAACTCTTTTTAGAAAACATTATTATGAATGAACATTGATTTATGAACGAAAAGAGGATAAAGTATGGATTTCATTAAAAAATCATGTTCATAACTATTATATGTAAAAAATAGTTTGAAAAGGGTAAAAATACAATATTATATCATAAATATACAGATTATAACAAAATAAAAGAGTGTTCATGAATCTCGATCGAAATATTACATCAATGCAGGCATAATCGTAAACAATCCTGATAAACAATGAGATTGTTTCAATAAACCTATTATCTCTTGGTGCCTTTGAATTAAACTCATAATATAAGAAAATGAAATTAAATGGAGATTAAAATATCATGAATTGAATGAGATACATGATATAACAATTAAAATAGTGTATATACCCCATATATCAAAATATATGTCCATTACATGGAATATGCCTCAAAGAGGAAAAATATAGATTAAATTACTTTACTGATTTGGTGACATTTGAAACAAAAACACCATGAAATAAAGATGATATAATTGATATGTAAATACCCATAAATATAATAGTAATCATCATATAATACATTTATGGGTATTATATAAACCACACAATAGAATAGATGGGTGAACATGGCATGTATCTCACAGATATAAAAAGTTAGATGAAATTCCCTTACCATGCATCTTGACTCTCAACATACTCATTCAGAACACAAATATAATAAATATACTTTTGTTAAAAAACTATAAAAAACAATAATATTATATCAAATATCATATGGTTTGATTATGACTTTCTATTACCTCTTTTTATCAACTATATGTTATGGTTTCACTCTGGGTAATATTTGTTTTCCTATTCACATTGTATTAATATGATATATCATTGGTCATTATAATCATATCATGAATTCCAAAAGTCAAATCATGATATAAATAACATTTATATTCAATGTATATGTTTTCTAATAAAAATATAATAAAAATAATGAAATTTATTACACCGTTAATCAGGATGGTAAGTTGTACGTACACATGAATGATGTTTTGGTTTATTGTCGTATTGAAAGGGATAAAGTAAATATAATATATGTGTATATATATATATATAATTATTCATCCATAATTAGTATAATATATATATTTATAATGATTTTACTAAACCCATCCTTAATGAATTCCATGTAGTGTGTGAACGAACCCTATCTCTTTGACAAGGTGATAATCCACACTTTCTCAAATGAAATTATCATACTTACAACAAATGAAAACTATAAAGATATGTGTTGAAAAAAGATTAAATAATCTTAAAGACTTATTAAATATAATATATCACATATATTAATGGATTTTCTATCATAATTTTCACCATGAGTGGTGGTAAAAGTTATATGAACAATCAACTCTTGGGGAGGAGGTATTTTTCCATGTACATAAACAATATGTCTGTTACCCTTTATATGTATGTGAGTTCTTGTTTATCTAAGGTACTAGATTTTCCATTGATTTTTTTAAAATATATGGGTTCATTTTGAGACCTGACACTTAGATGACACAGGATTCTAAGATCTGGGGTTCTTAATATAAATGATGAAACTATTTATGTGTTTATTAAAAATAGCACGATTGACTGGTTTTAGTATCATTTAAATGAGTGCTCAGATTTGAATCATGGGGAACTATTTTTTTTAGAGAATCATTTCATTCTTACGAATGACCAAACATTGACTGGAATGGGTCAACTATGGAAAATATATTTTGGTTATTTTAATGGAAAATAAAATAAACATAGAAATATTTTATTTTAATGATTAACAGTAATGAAAAAACATTGTGATGCCACAACTAAGTAGACGTTTCCATTAATAAATGAAATAGCATTATAATGCTGCAACTCCACAAAATAGTGATGCTAAAATGTGTTTCATCATTTAATAGCATTTTAGGGATATAATATATGATTCATGATCCATTTGGGCTCTTGAAAATAGAAAACACATTGAAAAATATTCTCGTCGACGAATGGTGAATGGTGGTAGATAAATAATCATATTAAGAACAAGCACTGGTGGATTGAAAAATGATGAACTTTGGACCCACACTTCAGCTGTGATCAATCCAATCCTTGAGGTAGGGTATTTTTTCCTATGGTATTTATTCCCCATTCTATATTGACTAAAATAAACATGAATTAATCGATAAACAGAAAAATTCAAGGATCTTGCATAATTTGTGGTATTTTATTTTGATTTTGGTTGTTGTTGGTAATTTAATCAATGTTGGTTTTTTTGGACCAGAATTTTTTAATGCATTATTATTAAATTCTATCATTGATCGACCAAGTCCGACATGAACAAGGTCGGAATCCTTCCACATCAGGCGTTATTATGATCCATTTTCTCCCCAAAATTCATTATTTTTATTCATGAAAAAATGATCTAGAAGGAACAAGTTGAATTTCCACTGTCTTGATAGCTGTTGGCGGTTTCAGTAACTCGTGATCCATGTCATACGGTGGTGGCGGATCAGCCTATGGTAGGTGGTTGCGGGTGGCTGTAGGCGAAGCCACTGGCTTGACTGTCGGTGGTGGGTAGAACCACGATAGGAGGCTACAGGTGGAGGAAACCATTGTATTGGTAGCCGGTAGTAGTGTTGATGTAGGTGACATATGAAAGCCATGGCTAGGTGGGTTGTTGTGGCAGTATATGGTCATGGTGGAGGGACGTGGCTTTCCAGAGGTGCATCGGTGTGAGGAGGGACCCTACAGAAGAGTCATGATATTAGGTGGTCATTCCAACTGGCATTGTCCCAAGGTCTAGCCATTTTTACCATGAATGATATAGCTATGCTGCGTACATGTGGTGTAGGGTGTGGCAGCTAGGTCGAGCCGCAGCTGGTGGAGCAAGCTGGCCCGCTACATTTGGGATAGACCGAAATGGTTGGGTGACTCTAACACCCAAGCAGGATGGTTCTAGTCATTGTAGTGGATTGGACCATTGTTACAATGGGATGGGATAGTTTAGGCCGATTTGGGCCAACCCATAAAGGGTCTGGTTGGGTCAGGTCAGTCCGACTGGGCCACACCGGCCTGAGACCATTGTTTCAGGAATGGGCATAATCTCACACTATATGTCTTTTCGACAAGTTGATTATAGTGTTTGGACCCTTGTGAATATGAGGTCCTTCTAGATACTTTAACTAGGTGTTCGTGGAAGTTGGCAAATAAGTTATTGGATTGATGAGTATGTGATCCAGGAATGAGCCTGCAAAAAATGGGATCCTCCATCTTACAGTGCCCCAGAAGCTCTGTTATTACCTAGTCTATTTGTCTTACCTACAATATGTATCTTATTTAGACTTTGTGTCTTACCAAGACTAAGTCATTACTCACCTTTCCAACTAGGTTTTGGGTTCCTTATTCTTTTACATCACTTTGTGTGTTGTCTATACTCTGTATGTTACCCGAACTCTGTGTGTTACAGATAGTTTATGTGTCACCTACACTCCATGTGTTTCTAATTCTCCATATGTTACTAGTCGAGGTTGATGTGTATTCTTACAAAAATAATGTTTACATACCATACACCAATACATGGTGTTATAAGACACTAATTACTCTCTTAAATGAACTTCGTATAGGATATATTTCATGTGCCTCATTTGTAGTCTACATAGAGTATTTCATAGTGATATAATTTATGGTATACTTTGGGGAATTAAAGTATGGTTTTCGGTCCCTACTGAGTATCATTTAACTCACCCTTGCACAGGCTTCACCCAAATGTGTCATGTCTTATAAATATTATTGATAGCTTTTACAGAGTCCTTGGTGGGCTAGGGATAGGTGGTTCTTTAGGGTGACATGACTGGCATGGTACGCTTCAGCGACATTCAGACAACTTACTGTACATACTCTTTTGGTAGAGTTTTCTATAGATGATATCCAGTAGCACTACTTATCTATTTTAGTTTTTCGGGTATTCTGGACTGATTACATTTCATTTTGTACTATTGATATTAGTGATTGTCTTAGTGGGTTGAATATATTTTAACTATGTTTTTTCAGTTTAATAAATTTCATGGGGATGGGTGCATATGTGCAGGTTTATTTTAAAACGCCTCCCCTTTGTGGTAAATTCCAAATTTCCAATAGTCTCCATCCACTATCCTATGGGAAGCACGCAGGGGAAGTCAGGGAATGATCCCGTGGGATGAGTCAATACATAATTGTATCAAATGGCTGTCAGTTTTACTCTAGTTTTGGGGAAATAATGTTATGAGTTTCAAGTTCATATTTGCAGACATAGAACCTTGTGTTGGTGTGGTGATCGACGTGTCCACACACCATGTTCTTTAATTTTACATTATGACTTGGTACAATATAACACAAGTTACATGGTAACGTAATTGTTGTTGCATCATATAATAATTAAGTGTATTCTCATGTCCATCTAGAGTTGGATTCAGCCCAATAGTTATAATATATTGACCATTGTACATCTGGTTTTATGTTAGGATGCTTCAACCTAGATAGCTATCCAGGATACCAGGTCATGACCAAAAGGATGGTTCTCCGAGCATTGAGACATTAGTATAGGGACCATTTCAAAACATAGAACCTCCTGGTGGTGTATTGACGATACCACCACCATGGGTGGAGTAGTTCACATTGATGTTACTAGTAGAAGATGAATGCATGCTAAATTTGTTTCAAGAGATACAAAGACACCAACCTTATAGGTTATGAGGTAAGATCGATCCTCAGATAGCTATAGACTGGTTTAATGTGGTGACCTGAGTCTTCTTCTTAGTGAGAACACCTACCAACTAGATGGAAGCCCTAACCACAATCCTTCTTCAGGGAATGGCAGTTCAATGGTTGTGCCTAATGACTAAGACACATGAGGAGGAAACAGTATCCTTGAGTGACTTTGAGAACCTATTTTGGAGGAGTTCATCACTGTGACATTACACTCTATGTGAATACAAAGGATACTATACCTACCACATGGAGACCAACCAATAGTAGAGTACTGGGTGAGGTTCAAAGAACATTCTCTCTACTATATAGACATGGAATGGAACCCGGTCAACAAGGCCTAGTCTTTTGGGCATAGGATACGTTGATAAATTAGGGAGTTGATGATATCCCTTTGATTACCTATGCGTGATGGGGTGCTAGAGAAAGATATAATGGTAGAGAGAATTCTTGCGGAGTAATCACTGATAGTGGGAGATAACAATTGGTCACAAGTACTAGAGTCTTCCATTACGGGTAGCTGACAGATAACGCAGGGACCCAAGCGGTTAAAACACTCTAATGGATGAACCAAGGATTTGGGACCAATTGTGTGATGCTCCTAGGGCAGTGTGAGTCAATTGAAGGACAGAATATGCTACTCGTGTGGTGGTTGGGGGCATATGGCTTTTTATTTCCCAACATATCATGTAACCGAGCATGAGACCATCAAGGGACTATCGAGATAGAGGTAGGTGCAGAAACATGGTAGTCATCTAGGTGGTAGATGTTGTAGAGGATCAGGAGAATTAGATGGCGGTTGATAAAGGTTTGAGGCACTACCACCACCACCACCAGGTGGTCTACCCTGAGCAAAGGGAGTTTTTGGAAAGGGGAGATGCCAGCTCTAAGTGGTGGAGCCTTATGATCCTAAGACTCGTCGGATGATTATAAGAAAAAATTTTTCCACCATAACTATAGTTTTTAAATACATGATTGCTTTTCACTCTTTTCTCAATGAAACCCTTGTTCAGTACACAAAGATTCCTAGGGAACCGTTGACTCGATCCCAAATGTTGAAGACTCTAACAGGGGTATACTTGATGATCACACACTAGTGATAACAGTGTTCCCTTACTCATGGGTGTGAGAGTTTTTTTTGATCTCTAGGTGGAAGCATCTAGGCCTTACATTGTGAGTTTGGGTATGGAATGGTTAACCGTGGTTTATTCTTAGATCGACTGTTTTAGGCGCACGTTGTGGAGTGTCCATAGATATGGGACCAAGTATTTCTTTTTTCAGTGAAAGGAATTGACAAAAAGTGTAGGATGGAAATGCACGTAGGAGGGTGCAGAAAATTAGAAATCAATTGGATACCATGACCCATGGCGAAGTGGATGAGACGAGTCCTGAGTTTCTTGCTTTGTGGATGAGTATGAGAACACCACATACCATCCACATGAAGTTTGTGGTCTTCTTATCATTAGAGGTTTGACAAATACTTGCAACACCTTCTTGATTGTATTTATTAGATTTCCACATGAGAAATCAATTCACATAATTCTCATACTTTCCACATCTGAAACATTAAATACTAATTGTGTTCATCCTAGTTATCTTTATTAAATAAGTACATAATAAATATTGGGGGAAACATTTATCATATTGAGATACCATATAATCATGAAAATATACATATTGGGTTCTTAAATCAAGGCTCATACTTATTTAATACATGATTTATTTGTTTTGTCATAGGGTATTTATATTCATCCTTATTTAAATCTTTAATTTTGGTTTGTGTAGTGTTTTTTAACTTGAATGTGTATCTCCTTGGAGTGTCAAAATAGGATTACAGTAAGATCCATTGTTATGTTCCAAATTTTTTAAAGTCAGGTCGAAGACATCTTTTCAGATTTGATACCACTATGTACATATTTTCAAAATACAAACCCACATTATGTATCTAGGTAAGGATTTATTTCTTGGTAGCCAATCACTCTATCATTTACAAAAATTCCAGAACATTTTGTTAGACATTGATTCATCCTTTTACTTATCCTTAGATACATCACTTGATATATCCTTAGATTTATAATAGGGGATCTCCCTAAAGTCTTCTTATCATATATTAAAAGGGCTAACTAATCCTTTTCTATATTACTAATTATAATAACCCATTATTGACATTTATAGAAATTATTTCAATTTTTCAGAATACATATTTCATTATAGAGAAAATGCAAAATGATCGTATTAGTTTAGTACTTTTTGAAACCTAGAAAAAAAGTATTCCAACTCAGTAAAATATCTTAAAATTTTATTACAAATTTCTCCCCATTAGAAATTCTAATTTTAAAACATTCATCACAACATGGGTATGGGAAACATTTGAAATGGGTGAGCTCAAATTCTTAGTAAGGGCATATAAATAAAATGTGTAAAAAAATAATGAACAAAAGGGCATGAGAACATGACCATGATAATTAGAATAACATACCCTGAAAATCAATTATCAAGACAATTAATCATGGATTAATGATTTTTATTTAATATATCCTGAATTAAAAATAATTTAATAGAATAATGCATGATAAAATAACATAGCAATAAGACATGGAATTATGTCAAACACATAAGCGTATAAAAATAGAATGTCATGGTTTCCTTCCAATACATACATAACATGTTAGGCATGGGATATTATAAGGCCCCAGCCTTAAACCTTACTTAATCTTGAGTTATTACAAGATTACACGTTGAGGATCTTTTCGGGTTTAGAGTTTTAGAGAATTAGATCATAAGACTTGCATTACATTCCACATATAAACAAAGTGGTTACATAAAGATAGTATTCTTCATTCCCATCAATGGAACACACATTTAAAATAAAACATGGATTAATTATTGACACATCCTTGACTCTATCATCTTATCATGTACCTTTCCCTTGACCTGTGAAAAACATTTCAAAAACTTGGGATGAGCATAAAAACTCAGTATGGGTTATAAAAAAAACATGGAAAGGAAACATGAGTTCATATATACATAAGAATGAAATCATACTTTACCCATAAAACATAGGCACTTTAACATGCCTCATAAAATCATGAATAAATCATAGAAACCATAGACATAAAGGTAACTTGAGGCATTCATAACATTCTTACATAGGGAGTAACCCTCTTGGTTACGTTTGGAATACCCATCACAGTATATTCCCTAAAATCTCTTCGGAGAAACCTTAACGTTTCACTCCTTCGCGTTACCCAATGCATTGGAGAGCTATAACGGGCTCACCCGCCCTTAGTTTATCACGGAACCACCCGTTCTTCATAATAATGCCCAAGAACCTCAACATAATCGTATCACATAAAACATGCATAAAGGAAACATAAAATTTCCACCATTCAATCACAAGATATCAATACCACACATTGATATAAAAATATTATGAAAACCATTTTCAATACCAAAGTAAAACATGGTATTTATTTTTCTTTTAAAAAGAAGGAATGGCTTGTAGAAGAAGCCGAAACTCAAATAACGGTTACGACGGCGGAGAAGTCGTTGTCGCCGCATACGTACGACAAAAATATTCCCTTTTGTCGTTTGGTAAACGCTTCGTATAAAAAAGATTCCTTTTGAATAAACGTAAAAGTCAAAGGGGTTTATACACCGTATAAAAGAAGGTTGTGTATAAAACAAAATATGCCTCAACGAAAGGAGATTGAGACGAAATCCCATACAATGATCATTTTTAAAATAAAATATATACATTATGTGTATTCACTATAAGTACACATAAATAAAGTACAAATACAAGATACGACATAATAACATAATGACATAATTTGAAAATAGGATATTAACCCAAAGAATGGAAATTGGGTTAAGAAGTTCCCATACCTCGTATCTGACTTGACCCGACCGTTCTTTAAACTCCTGAATAATAAACTTTAGTTAATCTCTACTTGATTATGAATCTTTTCCAAGTTCATTATTCCTTTTATACCATGTTATGAACATCATGTAATCATTTATGTTAATAATGTTCATTTTGTCGGTATTTGGTTCTTAAGTCAAAAATAGACTTCTTACACTTACATGTTGTTAATTTGGTCAATGTTTCATTATATCCAGAATGTTATTCATGATGTAGATATCATATATGTCATATATATCCAGTACATACATGTATTTAAAATATTACATAATCATTTAGAGGTAAGAAATGAAATGCACCGTTCATGGAGACGGTAAGCCGTACGTACGCATGAACGCTACTTTCATTTCTTTGTCATATTAATGGAATTAAAACTAAATGCGACTTATGTATATTTTAATTCCAGAATTATATTCATCATTTAGATATATCATTAATTTTATATATCCATTATATACATGTACTTTTAATAGTACATTACATTTGGGGATAAGAAATGAAATGCACCGTTCATGGAGACGGTAGTCCGTACGTACGCATGAACGCTACTTTCATTTCTATCTCATACTTTAATGGAAATAAATGATAATGATATATATAGGTATATTATAATTCCAGTATAACATCATATATAATAACTTTAAATCCATCCTTTACACGTCCCACATATGGCATTAACGAATCACATCACTTTGAGGGGGCGGTAGTCCGCACTTCCTTAAGTGAAGATATCGCGTATACCCATAATGGAAGCCATAAAGGTAAGACACAAATGAAAAATACAGAAGCATAAGTAAAACATAAACATATTACATATCATATATAAAAATAGTGACATCATAATGGCCACCTTTGAAGGTGTTAAATGAGTATTGAACAATCATCGTTTCGGGAGGCAGAATTTCGCCATCCACGGAAACCGTATGTTCTTTAACCATTTGATGTAGTTGTGTGAGAGTGTAGCTCAAATAAATCTTATAACAACATCCTAGTATATTGAAGATACTGGTGTTGTTACAAAAGAAGTAAATAAAAAGAGTTTAGGGGGTTGGAGAAGCAAAATAAAACAAATGAACATGAGAGAATGAATTACCTTTAAAAAGTGTAACTCTTTTTGAGTTGAGCCTAAAGGCTTCCTTTCAAAGGGTTCTGCCCAAAGGGAATCCTCTAGGATGAGGAGAGGGATGTGGAGAGAGCAAATGGGCAGGGGTTGGCCGAGCCAAAGGCTTTTGAAGTGTGTGAAATAAGGTGGAGGTGGGGGCCTTTTATAAGGGGAGAGGAGGGGCACTTTTGGAAAGTAAAGAAACATTACATTATTTGAAAATGTGTTTCGGTTTTAAAAGGTCCCACATTGATGGAATTCGTGGATAAGGTGATAAGGCATCGAAATCCATTCATCCAATTGGTTTTGGACATGTGTAGTTCATAGATTTTATTTTATCTTTCCATTTTATTTAAATCGTCAAATAATGATGTCATCGCTGCATCATTATTATGTCATAAATAATTAAATTTATTTAATGTCTAAAAATTATAAAACAAATACTATGATGTATGAAATCTTTTTATCTTTCCATTGAATATTTATAATCAAAATTTGGACTTGTATAACCCCACTTAAAAATTGTTTTCGCAAAACATATTATGTTTGTGTCATTTTCACTTTAACATTTAAGAAAAAGTAATTTATGTTATTTCCCAACAAAAGTGGATACATGGGGTCCCCAAGTTGACCCATGGCTTGTCTTGGTCGGCCATGACACAACCAATAAGGTTGGGACATGTGTCTAGGTCATTTTATATTATTAAAGCATTATTTATTCCTTAAACTACACTAATTACCACTAATCGCGATTAAAAACTTAATAAGTTACTATTCACCAAAAAATTATTTTAATCTCATTGAACCACATTTTACTTCTTAATGACAACCATGTATGTCGGATTTTCAAAATTCAATACACATTAGTGGTAAAATTTCATTTAACTGAAAAATCAGTTTGCTTGATTACCACTTAGTGGTTTCACTATTCATCAAAAATTGAAGTTTTTCAGAAAATTACCAAAAATTCACCCTAAGCTATATTTGATATTCCGAATTCAAAAATGAAGTCTATTTTACAAAATTCAAATCATATAAGTCACATTAATTAATTTAATAATTAATTCCCGCTGCCAGAGCAAATAGCGTGTTTTTACAAAACAATAAGTATCAAAAGATTGACACCAGTTTAAGTCTAATTTCAAATCGAAATTGATTCCAATGACCACCATTGGATAAAATGGTAAAAATATATTCTAATTTCACTTTAAAACCAATTCAAAAGATAATCTAATCATATAAATAAATTAGATCAAAAAGAGGTTTTGAATTAAAATGCAACATTTTACACTATTCATAAAAAAAATGAACTTTATCAGAAAGGTACCAAAAATTACACAAAGTAAAATTTGATATCCCGATTCTTAATAAAAGTTTTATTTGGTCCAAAAGAATGTATAAGAGTGATCAAAACTATATTTAATGACGGTTCACCATTAAAAGGTGATAAGTGAACCTTTAGTGAAAATTAGAGTATAAAAGCCTAAAATTGAACTCTTTCCGTATTTTAAGCCTTTATCTTTTATTGGGTAAATGTAAAAACATATAAAAACATATCTATTCATATTTTAGTTATTTCTATTCATTCCCGCCAGTACAACGGCTACTTGTTAACTAACATAATATTATTATATTACTAGTGTGCTACGTAAGTTTCAAAGAAACTCATCGTTGCGTATCGGGTACGCTATCGAACATAGCAACCCCTTTTAATTAAAATTCATATTTAATTCTCTAATATTAATAAATATGAAAATTATTTATTCTTTAATTACCTGGGATGTTACATCCTTCCCCCCTTTTGGGAATTGCGTCCTCGCAATTTTATTCACTTATCAAAATAAGTGGGGGTATTTATCCCTCATAGCATTTTCAGATTCCCATGTTGCCTCTTCAATCATGTGGTTTTTCCACAAAACCTTTACCTGGTGAATCACCTTATTCCGTAACACTTGCTCCCTGTGGTCAAGAATCTGGACCGGTTGTTCCTCATAAGATAGGTTCTCTTCCAGCTGAACTACCTCTGGACTCAAAACATGAGATGGATCTGGCATATTCTTTCTCAACATCGAAACGTGAAAAACATTGTGTACCTCGAAAGATAGATCCTTCCTCTGGTTATCTGCATAACTCTTCTGCCTACTCTGAGCTATTCTCATGTGTTTCTGAATCAACTGAACTTTTTCTGCCATCTCTTCTACCAATTCTGGTCCCATCAACTGTCTTTCACCCACTTCATCCCAGAAAGCTGGAGTTCGACACCGCTTCCCATATAATGCCTGGAATGGTGCCATCTGTATACTCGAATGGAAACTATTATTATATGAAAACTCAACCAAAGAAAGATGTTGGTCCCAACTTCCCTGATAATCCATAGAACAAGCTCGTAGCATATCCTCCAATGTCTGAATTGTTCGTTCTGACTGCCCATCTGATTGAGGATGAAAAGCTGTACTAAAATTTAATTCAGTACCCAACGACTTCTGAAGGCCTTTCCAAAAGTTAGAGGTAAACCTGGGATCACGATCTGATACAATGGAGAGAGGAACTCCATGTAACCTGACTATCTCCTTAAGATACAAACGGGAAATTTGATCTAGATAGAAAGTATCTCGTATAGAAAGAAAATGAGCAGATTTAGTCAAGCGATCAACAATAACCCAGATTGCATTATTACCTCGAGATGTCTTCGGTAATCCAACAACAAAGTCCATGGATATATTCTCCCATTTCCACTCTGGCACTGGTAAAGGCTGAAGCATCCCTTTTGGTAACTGCCGATCTGCTTTAACCTGTTGACAAGTCAAACACTTCACAGTAAAATCAGCAATATCTCTTTTCATTCCATCCCACCAGTAATACTCCCGCAGATCTCTATACATCTTAGTACTGCCCGGATGAACTGAAAACGGAGAACTATGAGCTTCACATAACAACTCTCTCTTCAACTGTGAATCACAAGGCACACATAACCTCTTCACAAACCTCAAAACACAAACACAAACTTATCCAAGAACTCATGGAAAATTTTATTCATAAGGTCCATGAATACGGCAGGTGCATTGGTTAACCCAAAAGGCATAACTACAAATTCATAATGGCCATATCTAGTACGGAACGCAGTCTTCGGAACGTCTGCTTCTTTTACATTCAACTGATGGTACCCCGACCTCAAGTCAATCTTCAAAAAATACTGAGCTCCCTGGAGCTGACACCACTTCATTCGATGGCCCAACATCTGCTGAAGTAGTTGCAAAGGATTTCAGCACCCCTTTATGCTTGTAGTCTAACTGCTTCCCATCACTCAAGCTCCTTGTCGGACACTCGTTTGCATAGTGACCCATCTCATTGCACTTATAACATTTCACTAACTGTAAATCAAATTTATTCTTACCTTCACCTTGATCCTTTTCAGTGCAATCACGCGCCTTATGTCCCATCTTACCACATCGGTAGCACTTCCCAGAATTCAGAAGACATTCCCCAGCATGCCTTTTGCCACATTTATCACAAACTGGAAACTTAGTTTTCTTACCATCAGACTTTTTTGAAGAATTCTTACCTTTCTCTTGCCACCTCGGTCTCTTCTTCTGCTGGTTGTTATAGAACACTTGGTCATCGATAAACTCCATTTCCACCTTCTCAGCACATCGAAAAAGCTTTTCATAACTTTTAAACTCTCGAGAAGCTAATGCCCTTCGATACTTTGGCTTTAATCCTGAGTAAAAACGATTGATTTTACTATCAAGGTCCCGAATAAAATTTGGAGCATACCTTGCCAATCGAGTGAACCTTTCTTCATAGGCAGCCACTGATTCTTCCTCTTGCCTCAATTCCAAGAATTGCTTTTCCATCCTAAGTCGAACAGCCTTAGGAAAATACTTCTCAAGAAACATACCTTTGAATTCATCCCAGTCAAGAGCATCAATCTCATCGGCGTCCCTGATATTTTTAACCATAGACCACCACTGATCTGCTTCACCCTCCAAACGGTAAATAGCAAGACTAACCTTTTGATTGTCTGAACACCCCATGACATCAAAAATCTTCTCCAGTGCTTTAATCCACCCTTCAGCTTGCACAGGGTCAGATGATCCTCTGAATGATGGGGGATGTTGCCTCATGAAATGTTCCACCATTGACATGTTCCTATGCGGTTGATCTGGCTGATCTCGTGCATGGATACCACCACCATTTATAGCCTGAGTCAACTGTGCCATCACTGCAACAAACTGTTCAGTTCCGATTCCAACCATCTCAGGTTGCTGATTTGGAAGGTTGTCTTCCTCCTGATGTCGTCCCAACATAGCTGCTTTGTTTCCCCTACGGAAAACCATTCTGAACATGGAAATATCTTAGGCGAAGCAACATGGTAATCCGTAAATGCTATATCATTTCAATCATATTATAATTTAACACTTTTCTAACTCCTAAAGTTGTCTAAACCGACCTTTGATACCAACTATAAGGCCCCAGCCTTAAACCTTACTTAATCTTGAGTTATTACAAGATTACACGTTGAGGATCTTTTCGGGTTTAGAGTTTTAGAGAATTAGATCATAAGACTTGCATTACATTCCACATATAAACAAAGTGGTTACATAAAGATAGTATTCTTCATTCCCATCAATGGAACACACATTTAAAATAAAACATGGATTAATTCTTGACACATCCTTGACTCTATCATCTTATCATGTACCTTTCCCTTGACCTGTGAAAAACATTTCAAAAACTTGGGATGAGCATAAAAACTCAGTATGGGTTATAAAAAAAACATGGAAAGGAAACATGAGTTCATATATACATAAGAATGAAATCATACTTTACCCATAAAACATAGGCACTTTAACATGCCTCATAAAATCATGAATAAATCATAGAAACCATAGACATAAAGGTAACTTGAGGCATTCATAACATTCTTACATAGGGAGTAACCCTCTTGGTTACGTTTGGAATACCCATCACAGTATATTCCCTAAAATCTCTTCGGAGAAACCTTAACATTTCACTCCTTCGCGTTACCCAATGCATTGGAGAGCTATAACGGGCTCACCCGCCCTTAGTTTATCACGGAACCACCCGTTCTTCATAATAATGCCCAAGAACCTCAACATAATCGTATCACATAAAACATGCATAAAGGAAACATAAAATTTCCACCATTCAATCACAAGATATCAATACCACACATTGATATAAAAATATTATGAAAACCATTTTCAATACCAAAGCAAAACATGGTATTTATTTTTCTTTTAAAAAGAAGGAATGGCTTGTAGAAGAAGCCGAAACTCAAATAACGGTTACGACGGCGGAGAAGTCGTTGTCGCCGCATACGTACGACAAAAACATTCCCTTTTGTCGTTTGGTAAACGCTTCGTATAAAAAAGATTCCTTTTGAATAAACGTAAAAGTCAAAGGGGTTTATACACCGTATAAAAGAAGGTTGTGTATAAAACAAAATATGCCTCAACGAAAGGAGATTGAGACGAAATCCCATACAATGATCATTTTTAAAATAAAATATATACATTATGTGTATTCACTATAAGTACACATAAATAAAGTACAAATACAAGATACGACATAATAACATAATGACATAATTTGAAAATAGGATATTAACCCAAAGAATGGAAATTGGGTTAAGAAGTTCCCATACCTCGTATCTGACTTGACCCGACCGTTCTTTAAACTCCTGAATAATAAACTTTAGTTAATCTCTACTTGATTATGAATCTTTTCCAAGTTCATTATTCCTTTTATACCATGTTATGAACATCATGTAATCATTTAAGTTAATAATGTTCATTTTGTCGGTATTTGGTTCTTAAGTCAAAAATAGACTTCTTACACTTACATGTTGTTAATTTGGTCAATGTTTCATTATATCCAGAATGTTATTCATGATGTAGATATCATATATGTCATATATATCCAGTACATACATGTATTTAAAATATTACATAATCATTTAGAGGTAAGAAATGAAATGCACCGTTCATGGAGACGATAAGCCGTACGTACGCATGAACGCTACTTTCATTTCTTTGTCATATTAATGGAATTAAAACTAAATGAGACTTATGTATATTTTAATTCCAGAATTATATTCATCATTTAGATATATCATTAATTTTATATATCCATTATATACATGTACTTTTAATAGTACATTACATTTGGGGATAAGAAATGAAATGCACCGTTCATGGAGACGGTAGTCCGTACGTACGCATGAACGCTACTTTCATTTCTATCTCATACTTTAATGGAAATAAATGATAATGATATATATAGGTATATTATAATTCCAGTATAACATCATATATAATAACTTTAAATCCATCCTTTACACGTCCCACATATGGCATTAACGAATCACATCACTTTGAGGGGGCGGTAGTCCGCACTTCCTTAAGTGAAGATATCGCGTATACCCATAATGGAAGCCATAAAGGTAAGACACAAATGAAAAATACAGAAGCATAAGTAAAACATAAACATATTACATATCATATATAAAAATAGTGACATCATAATGGCCACCTTTGAAGGTGTTAAATGAGTATTGAACAATCATCGTTTCGGGAGGCAGAATTTCGCCATCCACGGAAACCGTATGTTCTTTAACCATTTGATGTAGTTGTGTGAGAGTGTAGCTCAAATAAATCTTATAACAACATCCTAGTATATTGAAGATACTGGTTTTGTTACAAAAGAAGTAAATAAAAAGAGTTTAGGGGGTTGGAGAAGCAAAATAAAACAAATGAACATGAGAGAATGAATTACCTTTAAAAAGTGTAACTCTTTTTGAGTTGAGCCTAAAGGCTTCCTTTCAAAGGGTTCTGCCCAAAGGGAATCCTCTAGGATGAGGAGAGGGATGTGGAGAGAGCAAATGGGCAGGGGTTGGCCGAGCCAAAGGCTTTTGAAGTGTGTGAAATAAGGTGGAGGTGGGGGCCTTTTATAAGGGGAGAGGAGGGGCACTTTTGGAAAGTAAAGAAACATTACATTATTTGAAAATGTGTTTCGGTTTTAAAAGGTCCCACATTGATGGAATTCGTGGATAAGGTGATAAGGCATCGAAATCCATTCATCCAATTGGTTTTGGACATGTGTAGTTCATAGATTTTATTTTATCTTTCCATTTTATTTAAATCGTCAAATAATGATGTCATCGCTGCATCATTATTATGTCATAAATAATTAAATTTATTTAATGTCTAAAAATTATAAAACAAATACTATGATGTAGGAAATCTTTTTATCTTTCCATTTAATATTTATAATCAAAATTTGGACTTGTATAACCCCACTTAAAAATTGTTTTCGCAAAACATATTATGTTTGTGTCATTTTCACTTTAACATTTAATAAAAAGTAATTTATGTTATTTCCCAACAAAAGTGGATACATGGGGTCCCCAAGTTGACCCATGGCTTGTCTTGGTCGGCCATGACACAACCAATAAGGTTGGGACATGTGTCTAGGTCATTTTATATTATTAAAGCATTATTTATTCCTTAAACTACACTAATTACCACTAATCGCGATTAAAAACTTAATAAGTTACTATTCACCAAAAAATTATTTTAATCTCATTGAACCACATTTTACTTCTTAATGACAACCATGTATGTCGGATTTTCAAAATTCAATACACATTAGTGGTAAAATTTCATTTAACTGAAAAATCAGATTGCTTGATTACCACTTAGTGGTTTCACTATTCATCAAAAATTGATGTTTTTCAGAAAATTACCAAAAATTCACCCTAAGCTATATTTGATATTCCGAATTCAAAAATGAAGTCTATTTTACAAAATTCAAATCATATAAGTCACATTAATTAATTTAATAATTAATTCCCGCTGCCAGAGCAAATAGCGTGTTTTTACAAAACAATAAGTATCAAAAGATTGACACCAGTTTAAGTCTAATTTCAAATCGAAATTGATTCCAATGACCACCATTGGATAAAATGGTAAAAATATATTCTAATTTCACTTTAAAACCAATTCAAAAGATAATCTAATCATATAAATAAATTAGATCAAAAAGAGGTTTTGAATTAAAATGCAACATTTTACACTATTCATAAAAAAAATGAACTTTATCAGAAAGGTACCAAAAATTACACAAAGTAAAATTTGATATCCCGATTCTTAATAAAAGTTTTATTTGTTCCAAAAGAATGTATAAGAGTGATCAAAACTATATTTAATGACGGTTCACCATTAAAAGGTGATAAGTGAACCTTTAGTGAAAATTAGAGTATAAAAGCCTAAAATTGAACTCTTTCCGTATTTTAAGCCTTTATCTTTTATTGGGTAAATGTAAAAACATATAAAAACATATCTATTCATATTTTAGTTATTTCTATTCATTCCCGCCAGTACAACGGCTACTTGTTAACTAACATAATATTATTATATTACTAGTGTGCTACGTAAGTTTCAAAGAAACTCATCGTTGCGTATCGGGTACGCTATCGAACATAGCAACCCCTTTTAATTAAAATTCATATTTAATTCTCTAATATTAATAAATATGAAAATTATTTATTCTTTAATTACCTGGGATGTTACAGATATTCACCTATGTACCTACTTCAGGATTAGTAGGACCCCCATGTACCCTCTTATTTTGGGATTGGGATGCCCACTACTGAACCCTCTTGTTTTGGGATTTGGATAACCTCTTGTGAACCCTCTTTTTTGGGCCATGGGATTCCCCTATGTGTACCCAATTATTTCAAGCTTGGGATCCCCTATCATGTACCCTTTGAGATCATAATTGATTTAACATTACCCAAGGCATTGGAGGGAGATATATGTCCCACCCATCACATGAAAAAATCATATATTCATGTTCCACAAGGTAATAAAACCTTCATCATACCATGACCCATAAAAAGAGATCGTATTCTTAAACATCATATCATAACTCATGGATTGAAATGGGTATCCTTAAAATTTAATCATATCATAACCTATAGAAAATATATTGGTTTCGTAGTAATTTCATCCGAGAATAAACTGATAAAGGAAAAGTGTTTCAAAGTCATTTATCAAGGTAAAATATGTTTAAGTGAAACAAATTCCATAATGATGTAACCTATGGAAGAGGAACAAGTTTCACACCAAAGTATCTCATAAAAGAGGAAATAGTTTCATAAATATTTAACTCATGGAGGAGTAATAGGTTTTCATAAATATCATTCCATAAAAGGATAAACCATGAGTGGAACCATTGGATCATTTCCCAGAAATGAATTTCTAACATTAATAGTTGTTAACATTGATGTAAAATTATTTTTGAAATACCTATCAAAATTATTTTTTAAGGAATATATCCTTTATTTATTGAGATAGGTAACAAAAAACACAAAACCATTTAAAAAATATTTCATAAAAGTAAATAAGAATGATTACAAAAAAATCCTTGAATTTATTTTGGAATCCTTTTTATTTATAAATGAGAAATAGATTATGATATTTTTTTTAAAAACATTTATTTTGAAAAAATATATAACGAACAAGAAAACCTATTGAAAACCATATTCCTTGAAAAATTATAATATAATATGGAAAACATTTTTAACACCATTTTCTTTGAAAACATATGAATGGATCCTTAAAAAATAATTAAAAACATTTTCCTTGAAAACATATAAAATAAAAACGATAAAATTTTAAAACAATTTCCCTCTAAAAATTAAAAAAGCATGATGATAAAATTTTGATAAACAATTTCCATAAAAAATTATAATGTAATATTTAAAACAATTTGAAAACAATATTCATTATGAACTAATCAAGAAATTATAAAAAACATTTCAAAAATGATTTCCTCAAAAAAGAAATTATAAATTTATAAAAGAAAATTTAAAACTTTTTGAAATACATATATTTTAAAATTAATTTATCAAATAATTTATAAATAATTATTTTTTTAAAAAATTCAAAAGGAATCCTAATGGAAAAGTTGTTTTCTAAATCTGTACATGTCATCATCAGAAAAAATAACACTCCTTTTGTGCGTAATAAAGTTAAAAAAAATTAATTGTTCAAAAAGTGACAAGAAGATTAACTTATAAATATTGGTTAAAAAATGGGGAAAAATTTACTTTAATTATTATAGGATAATAGTATAATATTCTTGGAAATCAATTTTTTAAAATAATTTTTTAAGGAAAACATATTTCTAACCGAAGACAGGGGAAAGATGGTATTTCTTAAAAAAGGATTTATTAACTATCTAATGTACAAAATAGTATAAAAATTGTATCAATACAGGAATATATCATGAATATATATAGGATATTAAATTTCATGAGTTCTCATGAATGATCGATCAAAAAATTTCATCAACTGAATCATTATTAAAAAAAAACTCGATAAAATATGATATTCTTTCAACAGACGCCTTATCATTTGACAACATTGAATCACACTAATAGAGTAAGAACATGAAATTAAATAAAGCATAAAACTTTTTTAATTTATTTACATTTATTATATAACATTTAAAATATTTTATATACACCTTCTATAACAATATAGGTGAATAACATGGAAACTGTCTCGAAAAAGGAAAATTTAGAGGAAATTACTTTACCGATTTTGTGTCCTTTAAAACAAAAATCACATGAAATAAATATCATATAATTGATATCAAAATACATATAAATTTAATAATAAAAATCATAATGTTCATTCATGGGATTTATATACACCACATACGAGAAAATAGGGTGAACATGGACTGTATGTCACAGATATAGAAAGTGAGATGAAATTCACTTACCTGGTGTCTTAACCCTCATAATACTCATTAAGACCTGATATATAATAAATATAAATTTATTTTGAATATATAAATGAACCATATTCTTATATAAAATGTCTTATTTGGTTTTTTATGATTTATATTACCATCTTATTAACAACTCTATGTTAATGTTTCACTTTGGGAAATATATGCTTTGTTCTCTGCTTGTGTATTAATTTTTTATATCCTTGGTAATTATAGAAATTTAATCATTTATATAATGTAAAAAATGATATAAATATAATTTATATTTATTATATGTTCATTATAATGAAATTTTTAATATATATTTTTGAAATGGAATACGTAGGTCATTGAGGCATTTTGTTGTACATACCCAAGAAAGTTGTTTCATTTTAATTATTGTATTTAATGAAAGTAATTAAATTAACAATATTTATATATATGAAAATGTATCATTATAAATTTATCAATATTATATCATACATATCATTTCATTTCACTAAACCCATCCTTAATACATTCCATGTTGTGTGTGAATGAATCATAAAATAATGAAGGGGCAGTAGTCAACAATTTCTCAAACGAAATTATCGTATTTATAACAAACAGAATGTATAATGATATTTGCTGAAAAATGATTTAAATAAGAATAAAAAATAAAAAATATAAAAAATAATATATATAAATATAGTTTCCCTCATCATTTCCACCCTGATAGGTAGTAATGGAAAAATGAAAAATAGTCGTTTAGTGAGGCGATAATTCATCGTACACATATGTTTGTTACATATTATATTGATGTTTCATTATGTGTCGGTTGAAAAATAAGAATAAAAAAATATTATATTTAGGTTACTTGATTTTATATACAATCATGAAAAATTAATATATGAGGGACTGGAGAAAGAAAACAAAATAAAAGAGTTTGATAGAGGGTGTTATCTCTTAATCGGGTAACATCTTTTTGTTTACAGAAAATTGATTCCTTGGAAGGACATAAGACCAAAAGGAGGATTCAAATAGGAAGGGAGGTATTTTTTGACCTATTTAAAAATATATATTTTCTGAAATTATTTGGAGTGTGAGGTGTGATGGATTCGGAGTAGTGGAAGCCTTTTTATAGTGGAGCGGTAGTGGCACTCTAGAAATATTTTGGAAAAAGAATTCAATACACATTCCTTACATGTCATGTGGATCTAATAATGGAACCAATTAAATAAAATGTTGTATAGGGTCTAAATATGGCCTTCCAATTTCCCTTTAGAAATTAATAAGTCATTTTTTATCATTAATTTGTGGTTTAGTAATTTGTGAACATAATATTTCTCTTAATCATAGTAACTAATTTTAACTACATTCAATATTATTTTCTGTCAAAAATATGATATAGATTAATTTAAAAAAATCCTACAAATGGGATGGCAATACAGGTTTTTTAATATAAAAATTATCAAAAGATTGTATGTTTTTATATCAAATTTCAAGGTGAACTAAATTATAATGAAAGAAATTTAAATAATTGAGAAAAAATATTATTTAATTAATATTTTAAACCAATTTAATATTCATTTATAATAATAAATAAATTATATGAAATAGAAATTTTTTAACCTAAATTAGTATTTTTAATTATTAATTAAAATAATATAATATCACATAAAAATACCAAACATTAACCCTAGCCTAATCTATGTGTTCCAATTTAAAATATGGAGTATATTTTGACATATAAAATCTATAAATTTTTGGAAAATTTGATTTAAAATGGGAACTCCCTTAAAAGGTGATAAAAATACCTCAATAAAAATATAGGGTTTGAAACATAACATTGGGTTTCGTCCTATATTATATCAATAAAACCTATTTAATGGTTATAAAAACATATCTGATTGAATATTTGATGTTAATATATATCACAATAGTTAACTAATTTAATATAATATTGTAAAATAACTTTCTGACCACAAAAATATTTATATTTTATTCATTATTCAAGGGGTTTTCTATTCATTCCTAGTTAATTGGTAACCTAAGAATTCATCATATATTTTTTTTAACCATATGATTTTATAGATTATATCATACTATTTATAAAAATTAGTTTATTGTCTGGGATATATGTTATTATATTTAATAATAATATTTTTATAATATATTATTGTTTGGTAAAACTTGGTCAAGCGTGTTGTGTAAGCAATCAAGGAAATTCGTTGTTGTGTATAGTGAAAACTATCCTCAATGTTCTATGTAGGGAATGTTAAAATTTATATTCTATATACTTTATGATTAACTTAGTGTTATGTATAATGTAATCCAAACATGTAAAATAAAAAATTTCTATGTTTCATGAAATGATAAATATCAAATAGATTAAATTAATTCAAAAAAATAATTCAAAAAATCTCTGGGTATTATAATCACAGTTATTGGGAAGTGTAAAAATCCAAAATCCAATAAGATAATATAAAATATAAATAGATTTTTTGACATGGTATTCATGAGCAAACTATATGAGATAAGGGGTAGAGAATCGTTGGCCAATAGATAGATAAGGTCAATGCACCATCCATTATTCAAAATAACTCGTGTTCAACCTTTTAATTGAGAAATTTTTTTAACTGATAATTGGTTCATTTTGGAGGATTTCTATTTGGATCCATTTTAATCAATAAAACATAATAAAAAAGAAGAAAAACAATATGGGTGTTTTTCACAAAAGAACCTGTTTGAGAAGAATTAATATATTCATATTAAAGAACCATTTTGGAAAAAAACTATTTGATATGATTGTCTAATATATGATAGTTTGTCGAGAAAAGGGAGTTTCAAAGGGAATATTGGTGGTCATAGACTAATATTTGATGATAATATCCTAGAACAACATAAGGGTTTCATGTTCTAGATGTATAGACCTTCTTGATATGGATATAAATAAAGATCAATTCATGTGGATGTTTCGTATGTCGATAGTCAATTTGAATGTATTTTTTATGTCATATTTATAAGAAATTATTTTTCAGGATGGTTTTGGATCTAACTGTTATATGTGGATTAACTTATGGATTATATATGTACCATTAAAAATAGTGTAGTTTCATCCATATATACTCAAAAAGAAAAAAAATTATGTTTTTTGTTCTCCCATGTAAAATGTTTTTGAATGAATCTGATCAGCACCATGCTAAATCTGTAATAGGAAAATCTGATTTCGCGTGAATGAATTTTCTTGAAAACTATTGTGATGATAAATTTTTGTGGTTTTCAACTATGTATAATTAATTTTAAAATAGATTCAAATAAATTGAAGAACCTTAAAAAAAGAGGGATATTTTTTATGGATCAAAATCGAGTATAGAATGTAGTGTGTGGAAACATCCAAACCTTTCATTATTTCACTAAAGGAATATTGTAGTGGGAGATTTTAGTTCGATGATCTCATTATTTTTAGATATCAAGTCTCTAAATAAAATTTAGATATGATGGTATCATTAATGATCAGTTTAAAAGAACCATATAAAATCTATTGGAGCTTAGTGGTAAGGTATTCAAAAGAACAAGTGGTTGGAAGGAGTACAACCATTGTAACAGTAGATGACACCAATAGTTAATGAGGCTTAAACATGAGTTGTATAGTAGTGAATGACTAATCTATTTTAAGGATTTACATTGAGTCATTCATATGGGATAATTGTTAATAGTATTGAAGAGGCATTCTCCTCAAATGAGACTTTATGATCACATGTTCCATATAGAAGATCAATATAAGAACTTCATGGGTGAAATGAATTTTATTTAGTGGTAATTAAGTGTAAGAAAAATAATAATAAATCAAGAGAACGTTTTTGAAATTACCTATGAAAAATAATTCTCAAGTGGGTGTTTTTTGGGTTGTGGTATGAAAATTATTTTCCATACACAGTGTTGGATAACCATGATAAGTACTCTCTAGAAGATACACTGGAAATTTGGATTTAGAATATAATCCAGTATCATAGACTGTCTAAAATCAATATACTGGCTTTAGTTGAACAAAAAAATTTGAACAAATAATTTTCACTAGGAATAATAGAGATATTTAAATGGATATTATTCTTTAGATACATGTGGAGCCATATCAACATAAATTTTTAATAGACACATATGAGTTGATGGAAACTCAATGTATGTTTTAGCATAATTGATCTTCATGATGAGATTCTGAGAGTACATTGATAAAATTCATGAATGTATTTTTTGTCTAGTCATGCCTAGGGGATACAGTGATTTAGATAGAATGGGTGGCTTTTAGGTGCAGAATTGTTTTTCCATAGGAGTTTATGTGAAGTGAAGATGTTATAGTAAATATTAGATTTCATTTCAGATGATACATGGAATAAATTCCTTATTGGATTGTTGAAAATGTAAATGTTTCACTGAATTAATTTTTATGGGCAATAATGGCGATGTTTTTTATTCATCAGAGGTAGGATTTCAATGACCTGATCCATTGGAAAATGTTTTTCCTTATCTTGTGTATCATTTTATTTTATACTCAATAAAACAATATCCATTTGTTAATTAAGTGAGTATAATTAAAATGAGACCATTGGGTTTTCAGTGTAATATGATTGTTGGTCAATATGACTATTGGAAACTAAACTATTAACATTATTATTAATGTTTATAAATAAAAGTGATCATGATTTGTTAATACAGAAAGAGGAGTTGATATCCTCACACAGTAGACTTGCGTTATACGAAGCCCATCTGTCCGAGATGGGGAAAGCGGTTGTGTCCCTAGGATTTTCTCTAGTCCATGCCCAAGTTGAGCTTCAAAATTTGAAGATTGAATGGAATCACCTACAAGAGAAGATCAATCTGATAAAAATCACCACTTGTACAATGTTTTCTCAGCCACCCCAAAATTCTATCACCATTACACACCTTAATCTTAGGTCCTATTTAGTTGTTATAAGGGGATATGTAATGAGGCCTTAAATACTTTGTGTAATCCATTAGTATAAATAAAATTTTAATTTCATTATTCCTATATTTAGAATAGCTTTTCATAATTTAGAAAATTTAGATAAATTGATTTAAAAATTAAAAAATGTACTTTTCAATGATTTCTCATATATAGAGTATTATTATGGTAAAATAAAAATTATTTTTGAATTCCATATGTCAAAATTAATCTATGCTGAATTTTTAGAAATTTTCTATGATGTTTAAATTTTATGAATATTTTTTATGAATAGTGGTTTTTTAATGAATAGTATTAGATTAATAATTTTTTTTGACGAATAGAATAAAAAACAAATTATTATTATATAACTTTTTCTATGATATTATTTTTAAAAATCCGACATACATGGTTGTAATCAGCGTGAAAAATGTGGATCAATAAGATCAAAATAATTTTCTGGTGAATAGTAACATGAGCCTTTGGAATAGTAATTTTAACGTTTAGAATTATAATTTTACCAATGGAATAGTAACATCACCTAAGGAGAAATAAATTTTTTAGTCATCTTAAATGATAATGAGATATAATTATATCATAGTGTAAGTAAATAAATGTTTTAGAAAATTATTAGTCATGTATTTGTATTTTATTTATTTAATTTAATTTAAAATTAAATATATTTTTTTAAAATGCAGTTATCTTTGGGATTCTACTTGTTGATAATTGGTTAAGGTGAATTTTTCTGATTTTTTATAAACAGTTGAATTTTCGATGAATAGTTAAAATATAGTTTGGAGTTTTGGTGTATTTAATGACATCATTAGGGATGTAATCCTGATGTAATAATTCTGGTTGACTAGTGTATAGTACGATATGATATGAGGTGTCGCATTTGGCCAATACCTTTGGAAAATATCATGGGCCAACCTATGGTTTTTTAAATACCACCAATGAGATGTCCCTTAGAAATTAATAAAATATTCATTCAATTTTATTATAAATACCAACCCATTACTTCATTAAATTCATTCCAAATTCCTCCTCAATAGATATCTAGTCATTTTACTTCTCAAAAAGTCTTTATAATGTTCCCTAAGGACCACTAAGGTCACAACCTTCTATTTTTTGAAGTTACCCTTCAAGGTAAGGGAACCATTCACCCTCCTCTTTTAGTCATGACTTCCTTTATGTTAAGTCATCTAGTTTCCATTTTTTTAGGTGGGGGTATGTTATTTTATACCATTATTACTGTCCATTTCATGTACAAGTATAGAGAGACCCTTTCCACTCCCATAAATTTTTTTTTTGAATTTTCGTGTGATGTCTTTAGGCATCTAAATTTTCGTAAATGAAATCACATCTTCTCTTTTTTTATGTTTTCGTTTCATGTGGTATGACATTAAATTTTACAAACTATAATATTATTTAAATTTAATTCAGACCCTCTACTATAAAATTATTCATTTATGGATGGTATACCCTTTTCCCCACTCTTTTTAATGTTTTCTAAACCTGTTATATAGTCGTTATGCTACATAATGTTCACCTCAAAATCTATCTCTTTTTCTTAAGAAATCAACTTATTTATTAAATGAGAATACCAAAACCTATTTCATTTCTAGGGGTATTCATCAAGAGATAAAATTGAATTATTTTATTCTATAATATGCATGCAAATAACCCTTATTCCCTTTTCATGGGTTATATATGACATAACGATATTTTTTTATACACCTTTTTAAATTTCTTGATTTTGATAGAAAAACCATTTCTTTTATTATATTTGGTTTATTTATGAAATGTATGATTATGATGTATGTGGATCACATCCAAATAAAGACCTATTAATGGTGTTTCGTGATTTGACTCTAATTCATTGGGTACATAATTTAACCTCTTTATATGACAAGTTTTACGATACTTTGGTGAATATCTCTGTATGTTTATAACATTTGGGGATGCAATTTGATGATATGTTCATGAATGTTTATTTAAATTTCTTAGTGACATATTCAAGCTATTATTCAAGTTATTATTGATATGATATGACTCTTTATCATTCCTATACGGTATCCCTCATGTTTTTATTTATATCACTCAAGGTCACTTGTAAACTACTTCACTTGTTTTCCTACAAGGCCTTCTGCACAACCTTTTCATTGATGTATGTATCTAGGTTATGAGAAGTAGTATATTAACATAGGATAAACTTATGATTATACCTTAAAAGTGTATTAGAATAATATCTTAGGTTTTTATCATGTATATTTATCCTCATTTCTAAGACAGTAGACTTTAAATATCCTCCTTTTGTAAAATGTAATGAAAAGTTATGTAATAAAAAGGCTGGATTCCATAGTTAGTATCAATGGATAACATAGTTTTTTTTGGAAATTATGTGATTAAGAAATTAGAAATAACACTATTTAAATGTTTAAATATAGGAAAAATTCCTGTTATTTGGGAGAAATATTATGTTAGTAGTTTCTGAACCAATAAGGCTTTGTCTGGATTCGAACCAATGGATGTGGATCTACCACATTTGTACCTAAGAGAGAGAACTCCAACACGGAGTTTCATGCTTGACTCGTGGTATCCCGATACACAATAATTGGCTATGTTGAACTCCTAGTTTGACACTATTGATAGATATTTTAGATTAATATCATGGTTTTTATGAACTATATTAGGGGATTTATATGGAAATGTAATTATTGAAGTATTAAGTTTTAAGACATAAAATCCTTTATAGTTAAAATATTAATATATAAAGTAATCTTCTAACTGTGGTTTTATTATTTTATAATATGGAGGGAAAATGGTTGAACTGTGCAAATGGTGACCATAAAGGGCCATGCACTCAAGGACCTCTGATGGAAGTCGGAATGGAAACATTCATGAGAATGATGAATTAGTTGACTGAAGTTATGATAAATAATTTGAATCATGAAAAGAGACTGATTTCACTATGAAGGGAACTACATTTTTTTGATCCCTTATTGAATCAAAGACCACCATCATTTAGTGAATCAACTGACCCATTTATTGCTGAATAGCGGATCAAATCTATCGAGAATATCTTTTGTGTGCTCCACTATTCAAAAAAAGAGGATGTCACCCTGGGTATTTCTTTCTTAGAGGGAGAAGCTGATTAGTGGTGGGATCTTCTTAAAAACATAAGGCTAAGAGTGTTGGTTTGAGCTACAGAGTTTTTAGAGATCATATGGATCTTCTTCAACAAGTATTACCCATATTATATGAGAAAATAATGGAGAAGGTGTTTCTCACACTGATGTAGAAGGAGAATGAATTTGTGGGAATCGTTGAGATGAACTTCACAAGGATTTCATGTTACACCTCTAGAAATTTCATGGATCCAAATGGGATGGTTTATAGTTTATTTGGAGGACTATGACTTCATCTACAAAAGAATCTAGCCAATCCAGACTATGATAGCTATGAGGAGATCATACGGAGTGCAATGAAAGTTGAACTGGAGTTCAATGAGACACATGGGTCTCATAAATCCAATAATAATAAGAGATCATTGGATCCCATCTTAGTGATTAACATTGATCATGGAAGAGGATTAAAGAATTTTTAGTGTCCCATATGTAATAAATGTTAGCAGAATAACATAGGGAACTTCTTGTTCTGCAATGGGAAGTGATAGAAATTTGGAAGAGATAGACATATGACATAGAATTGTCGTAGTGATGTGAATCCTCAACTCCCAAAAACTAATGACAACGGGAAGATGGTTCAGGCCCTACCTGATGTCTAAATATATAAGTGTGGATAACTAGGGAACTTTTCCAATCACTATCCAAATCTTAGGGTATTGGAGTGGAACCACCATCATCCTCAGCAATGTCAAAGGGAGAAAGGTCCTGATTTATCAATCACGATAGCTGATGTTGAAGCTCCAAATGTTGTGGTGGAAGGTACTCTTGTTGTTCTCTAAATGATATAAAGTACATTTTTTGATTCTGGTTCTACGCATTCCATTTTTCCCTCCATGATTTCGATGAATTTAGAATCTGCACATGTATTTCTAAAAGTAGAGTTATCAGTCAAGACTCTTGGTAGGATTATCCAAGAATCATTAGTGTTTAGAAACTCTAGTATTTACTTTAGCGATAACAATTTTATCGGAAATCATGTTGTTATTCCCAATCTGGAATTCATCATTATACTAGGGATGGACTAGCTCTCAAAGTATAATTCTTTAATAAAATGCAGAAGCAATGAAATATCAATAGTATTGAATGGAAAACCTACATTTATTTTCCAAGGAGAGATATCTCCACCTGATATATGTCAATATAAAACTAATATATCCATATTTATGTAGTTGACTTTATATGAAGAAGTAAATAAGAGTATAATGATATAAAATGTCCATATCATCTTAGAATACATTGACGTATTTCTGGAGGAGTTACCCTGACCTCCCATAGAAATAGAGGTTCAAATCTCTATTGAACTCGATCCTAGATCTCATCTGATATCAAACACTATGTAAATGATGAAAAATTTGGAGTTGGAGGAATTAAAGAAGAATCTCCATGATATTTTGGAGAAGCGGTTTATCCTTCCAAGTGTGTCTCCTTGGGGAGAACTTAATATATTTTTCAAAAATATGGACCAATCAATGCGGTTATGTATTAATTATAGATAACTTAATGATATCACATTGAAGAAATAATAATCTCTTCCCAGAATTGAAGACTTATTTTACCGATTTCATGGGGCTCAATTATTCTATAAGATTGATCATCGATCTTGTTATCATAAATTTAGGGTTAAGATAGATGATTTTACACAAAATGCCTTCCAATCAAGATATGGGTATTATGAGTATTTGGTTATGCCCTTCAGACTAAGTAATGTAACATCTATGTTTATTGGATTTGATGAATAAAGTCTTCAAGTTCTACCTTGAAAACTTTTTGGTATTTTTTATTGATGATATTATGATATATTCCAAAATTTTGAGGTGCATGTGGATCATATAAGAGTTATTTTTTATACTCTATGGAAATCGAGGATTTTTTGAAAGTTTAGAAAATGAAAATTTTGGTTACAACATGTTGCTTTCCTGGGGAACATTGTAACCAATGAATGAATCACTGTTAACCCTACAAAGACCAAGGTTGTAGAGGAGTGGCCTTAGACTACAAAAATAACTATGTTTCAAAGTTTCTTCTATTAGGAGGATATTATAGGAGTTTTGTGAAAAACTATTCACAACATTCTAATATATTTGCCATGTTAACTCAAAAAGGGGTCAAGTTAATTTTGAAAAAGGAGTGTGAGGAATGATTCTAAGGGTATAAGAAGAGATTAGTTACTGCACCCCTATTGAATCTTCCCAAAAGTTGAGATGGATTCATTATTTTTAGCGATGACTCTCTGAAAGGGCATGGGTGCATCCTCATGCAAAATGAAAAAGTCATTTCTTATATATCTCAACAGTTAAGGAATCATGAGAAGAACCATCCTACAAATTATCTGGAGTTGGTTGTATTTTTTTTCTTTAAAGATTTGTATGCACTCTGTTTATGTCAATAAATGTGATATATACATAGAACATCAATGTTTGATATCTATTTTATCACAAAAGGAATTTGGCATGAGATAAAGGAGATGGTTGTAACTTCGTAAAGACTATGATTGTTCAATTCATTATCATCTGAGAAGAGAAAACTAGGATACTGATTCATTAAGTAAGAAAGACATAGTAGTTCTTTCCATAGTGAGGATTCGAAGAGATCCTTTGATAAATGACCTAGAAAAGCTTGACATGGGAATTATTAGGGAAGGGATATCATCATCCCTTACCCAATTGATTTCCCATCCTTCATTACCAGAGATGATCAAGAACGCTAAAAAAGAAGATCATTTTTATAGAATAAGTTTGAAGTTATGATTAATGAAATGTTTCTTGATTTTGATATTAATCAAGAGGGTGTATTGAAATTTCATACAAGACTATGCGTTCTATCTATTCCAGAAATAAAGAAGACATATGATGGATTAATCTCATAGCTCTATTTTCTCTATACATCTTGGAAGCATGAAAATGTATAGGTACCTTTGTGATAATTATTTGTGGGATAATATGAAATGGGAGATTACTGACTACACTTCATGGGACTTGGTATGTCATAAAGTAAAGGTAGAATGAAAACAACATAAAGGGGTATTGTAACCACTACACATACAAGTATAGAAGTGGGACAATACCACTATTGACTTTGTCACTGGCCTTATGAGAACTTTGAATGGAAACAATACAATATGGGTTATTTTGGATCGTCTCACCACGACTGCCCATTTAATCTCTATTCAGGAAGATTTATCTATTAATCCACTTTCTAGGATTTAAATTAAGGAAGTGGTAAGGCCGTATGGAGTTCCACTTTCTATAATATCGGATCATGATCCATGTTTCCCATCAAAATTCTGGATAAGTCTTAAACATGATCAGAGTAATGAATTCAATTTCATTATGGAATAACACCCCCAAATTGATGGCCATTCTAAAAGGACTATTCAAACAAATAAAGACATGCTCAGAACATGATCAATGGAATTTAATAGTGGAGGGGATCAACACCTCCCATTAGTTGAGTTCTCTTACAACAACAACTTTCACTCAAGCATTAAAATTGAAACCTATGAAGCTCTATATGGGAAAAGATGTTGGAATCCTACGTGTTGGGATGAATTTTATGAGATAAATCACCATGGGATTGATATTCTGCAAGAGATGACAGAAAACGTCCATCCATCTAGAAACACATTATGGATGCTCAGAGTCAAAAAAAGAGCTATACTGACAACCGTCAAAGGACAATGAGTTTGTTTTTTTGTGACAAAGTCTTTCTCTAAATTTCACCTTGGAATAGATTCATGAGGTTTGCAAAGAAGGGGATTGTCATCCCTAGGTACATTGGCCCTTATAAATTATGTGATCACATGGGTGCAGTGGCCTATCAGCTTGCACATCCTCCAAATTTTGTCGTAGTTCATGATATCTTCCACATATCCCTCTTGAGGAGGTACACACCTAAGCTTTCACATGTAATTAATTGATAGTTTGTACAATTGGAACATGAAATCTCTTATAAGGGGTAGCCGAAGGAGATTGAGGATCGTAGAGATAAGTTTCTAGGCACAAGATTACATACCTGGTTATGGTGTTGTGGAGAAACCAAAAATGTGAAGAAGCCATGTAGGAACCAGAGGAGTCTATGAGGCAAAAATACGCACAACTATTTATTTTAGATGTTATGAGTTAAATTTTGGAGGATGAAATTTCTTTATGGGGGGGATAATGTGAAGATCCAAACTTTTGAATAATGTATGTTTCTATATTTTATGTATTATTTTATTTTACACTCAAAAAAATTATATCAATTAATTAATGAATTGAGTATAACTAAAGTGAGTCTGTTGGGTTTTGAATGTTATATGACCATTGGTCAATATGACCATTGGAAAATAAACTCTTAAAGTTATTATTATTGTTTATTAATACATGTGATGAAGGTTATTTAATACATAAATAGGAGTGGTTGGCCTCACAATGTAGACTTGGGCCATATGAATCCAATCTATTGGAGCTTGGGAATGAGGCTGTGTCACTATGATTTCCTATAGACTAATCCCAAGATAATATTCAACATGTGATGTTTTAACATAATCACTTGTGAGATAAGTTTAATGGGATATAAATCACAACTCATCAAATTTTGTCTGAGCTGCCCCAAGATTCTATCACCATTGCATACTTTACTCTTAATTCCTATCTAGGTGTTGTAAGTGGCTATGTAACGGGGCCTTAGATACTTTGTGTAATCCCTAGGTATAAATAAAATTATTATTTCATAATTCATGTTTTTAGAAAATATTTTCATAACATGTATGTGTTTAATTAATATAAATTTTGTAAATTGTTGTTCGAAGTAAAATGTGTATTTTATAATGATTTCTCACCCAGAGTATTATTATGGTAAAATAAAAATCATTTTTATATTTCAAATGTCAAAATTAACCTAAAATGAATTTATAGAAATATAAAATGAAGTTTCTATTTGATTAATACTGTTTTATGAATACTGTTTTTGTTGAATATTATTTGATGAAAAGTGTTCTTTTGATTAATATTATGAAAACTTAATATTATTAAATAAATTTTTCTATGAAATGATTTCCAAAAATCAGACTTACATGGTTGTAATCAATGTGAAAAATGTCGTTCAATAAGATCAAAATAATTTTTTGGTTAATAGTATCTTTACCCTAGGGAATAGTAATTTTACCCTATGAATTATAATTGTAACAATTTTATAGTAACCTCACATAAGGAGTAATAAATATTTATTATTCATATTAAGTGGCAATATGATATAATTATATCATAATATAAGTAAATAAATGTTTAAGAAATTATTAGTCAAGTATTAGTAATTTATTTATTTAATTTAATTTAATATAAATGAAATTTTTATAAAATTTAGTTCACTTGTCGATTCTACATGTCAAATAATTGTTCGGGTGAATTATTGGGATTTTTATGAAACAATTGAATTTTCAGTGAATAGTAAAAATAAATTTTTGAGTTTCGGTGTATTTAATGACATCATTACTGATGTAATCATGATATAATAATTATGGTATACTGGTGTATAGTAATATATTTAATGAGGTGTCCCATGTTTCCAATACCTTGGGAAAATACCATGGGCAAGCCCATGGTTTTTCAAATACCACTAATGAGGTGTTCCTTGAAAATTAATAAAATATTCCCTCATATTTTGCTATAAATACCAACACATTGTTTCATTACATTCATTAAAAATTCCTCCTAAATGATTAAATGGTATTTTTACCCCTCAATGAGTCCTTTCAGGGTTCCCTTAATCCCCCCAAGGTCAGAACTTTATTGTTTTTTAAGTTTCTATTAAAGGTAAGGGAACCTTTCCCTCTCCTCTTTTATTCATGAATTCCTTTATGTTATATCATCTAGTTTCTATTTTATTATTATGAGGTATGTTCTTATATATCCTTATTTCTATCCATTTAAATTAAATATGATTATATACACATTCTACACTCATCAACTGATTTTTCTGAATTCTTAAGTGAGTAGTTACGCTGCCGAATTTTCATACAAGAAGTCACATCTTTTCTTTTTTGAATTTTTCTTTCCAGGTGGTATGTCTTTCAAATATACACAAAATTTGTCATATTTATATTTTATTAGGTCCTTATACTATAAATTAATTCATTTATGGATGTGATACTATTGTACCCACTCTTTTTATTGATTTATAAAACCATGTTATATTGTCGTTATGCTGCAGAATTTTCACCTTAAAATCATTCTCTTTTTCTACAGAAATTTTCTTATTTTAATTATAAAAATAATCTAACATATTTTATTTATATGGGTATTAATTAATAAATAAATTTAATATGTTTTATTCTTGAATATACATGCATATAACCCTTTTTCCATTTCTATGGGTTGTAAATTATGTAACGATCATGTTTTTTCACTTTTTTTACGACATCATGATTTGGATGTAAAACCCATTTATTTTATTCTATTTGGGTTATTTATCAAATTTATTATTATGATATATGTGGGTCAAATGAAATTAAAGATATATTTAACATTCTCCCTGATATCTCTCTAATGCATTGGGTAATGAATTTAATATATAGAGATGACAAGTTTTATGATACCTTAGTGAATAACCTTTGTTTTGTTTATAACACCTTGGGGATGGACCTTGGTGATATGTGAATTAATTTCTACATTAAATTTTGTTGCCACATTTTGATGTTATTATTCATGTTATTATTTCTATGTGACTATACATTATCATTCCTTTTTGATATCCCTGATCTTCTTATTGATATCTCTTAAGATCACATGTAAATTGCTTCACTTGTTTTCCTTACTGGGCCTTCTACTCACCCATTCCTTTGATGTATTACTCCAGTTATTGAGATATAGTAATTTTACTTAGGGTGATATTATTATGAAGCCATAAAATTTTATTATAATAATGTTTTAATTTTTTTCATGTATATTGTTACAGATTTCCAAGACACTATACATTAATGATCCTCTTTTTGGAAAATGTAATGAAATGTTTTGTAATAAAATGGTGGGACTATATAAGGATGAACATTAAACACATTATATTTTGAAATATAGTTTCAATGGAAATTTATGTGATATAATTTAATTTTGTAAAATCACAAAGCAGAATGGATTGCGAATAACGACTATAAAGGTTTTAATAGTCATTTTGTGAATGAATACCAACAACAAATATGACATTACAAAAATGGGGCAATTAGGGTGCATTGAGTTGTGTTAAAATACCATATTTAAACAACCAAATACTAAAGGTAAAATGGGTAAATTTTTAGTCTTTAATGACTAATTGAAATAATATTTGAAGGATAATATCTAAATAATTATGTCAATGGATGCATTGAGTCAAATTTTCAGTTATCTTTAGTAAGGTTAATGATATTATGGATCTTCCCACTTCTAATATAGATGTATGTTTCCTTGGAATGAATGAGATGTTTTTTTTCTTCTATGTATAAGGAATACACTATCTTAACTACATAATCGTTTTTTTCCTTTGTGTTTTTTATGTTGTTTTTATATCACATTATTGTTTTCTTATATGTTTTCAACATAGAGGACCTTTATGGTAACCTATGAGAGGGACCCAAAACAAGTGAAGGGAGACTATATGAAATGGATTACGTTCATGGTATTTCTAGTTATAGGAACTATGGCTATGGGGATCATCCAACTACTCATCGGTGTGATTCTATATTCCACAAGATATAGTGTTCGATGGGTTTTTCCATTAGTCTTAGTTGAAATCATCTGGTGTATTTATTATAAATTAGATGCATGATTCATAAAATTATCCTAGGGATTGGAGCTAACATAGTAGACTTATTTCAATGGTCTTTACTATCGACTTTTAATTAGGTTGAAATGGGTTACGAATATGTCATGGCATGTGGTAGGTTTGTCAGAAGAGCTTGGTGTTGTTTCCCTCACTTCTCATCAATATATTTTATAGAATAGAGACACAGTATACCACTATTATTTGGTGGTCAATATTTTCTTTTTTATATGGTAGGATATCGAGATATAATTCCAAGTTATTTATTAGGAAGATATTGATAAAGAATGTAAATGTAAGAATTAATCCATGATTTTATGGAATTAGTGTATAATACATGATATAGAGGTTAAGGAAAGGTTGATAGATACCGTTGAGAACATGAAACCCTATATATATTCTAGCCATGGAATTTAATCACCGTTATAGTGATTGATAGTGGAATTTTATATAGATTATTTTTTACCATGTGATGCACATCTAGGATTCTCTTGATGGTAGTGAGAATAACACTCCCATTGGAGGTATCGTTGGTGATATATCATTTCATAATGGATATTGATTGATTATTTATTCTCTTCATTCCATTTAGTTGGATGTAATTTGGGATGAATAAAAGCATTTTTGATTGATGGATTTTGAAAAAAAAATCATAAAGAGAACATATTATTCAACTATTGTTATGATTAAAATAATTATTCTTAGATTTTATAGGACAAATTATGCGTAGGGGAGAAATTATATGTGTTCTCAATGAATGATAATTTCTATTTCCTATATAGTAATTTCTAATGTTTTCTTATAATTAAAACTTCCTTATGTGGATTAATAATCTGTGGAAATGGGTCATTTTTTCAAATGCGTTAGTTTTAGGAATTTTTCAGTAAGCATACTGAGTAGTTTTATTTTAAAGGATGAAATAGTTTAATGGTCTGCAACATTAGTGACCTAACTATTTTTTGATTAAGGTAAATATTATTTTTTTATTTATAACTTTTTGGTACTAGAAAGAATAATTGATAATTTATACAACATATAAAATCATAAATTAATTTCATTATTAAAAAAATATTTATTCCACTTCTGTAAAAAATATTATCAACCAAATGGGTGAATAAATAATTATTTAGACACCATATATATGATTGGAAGGAGGATTGTTTCCATTTTGATGCAATATGTTATTTGATCAGGTGTCAAATAATGAAACAACTATTTTTACCATCTCCAATTAGTAAAAATAATAATAAAATAAATGTTTATAATTATTTTTTTTATTAAATTATTGAGGGGGAATTACCATGACTTGGTGGAGATTAAATTTTTTTTTCTTCAGAGGATTTATACAATGTATAATTTATGATAGTTGACTTCCAATAAATATGTTAAATGAATATATGATTAAAATTAAATGTAATAAAAACATTAATTATATGTAATACATGAAATCAATGGGATAAATCATGTGTCTTGTCTCTAGGGTTATTTTTAAGGTAAAAAAAGTTATACAATCATTATTATTAATAGTGATTCAACCACCATGTGAAAGCATTCTAGAATTGCATGTAACATCTTTCATGGCCTCTTATAACATGTTTTATTGATAGATTTCACAAACATTAATTGATCTACCATTTAACCACCCATACATTTCATGATGCGAACACGGTTGCAGATATACATTCCGATAAATTAGTCAATGCAAATATCATTTGGTCAGACGAACATCCTATATAATTATATATTTTAAAAAAAAAGATTTTAAAAAATTCATGTAAATGATTTTCTAATGTTTCTATTTTAAATAAATTCACCATGGTATTTTAGTCCAATTCATCACTATTTTATAAAAGGGTAGATCCCACGTAATGGAATAATATAGGTAACAGTTCCACCACCAATTACCTTTTTGGTTTCCATTACATGTGACTAAAGTATAATTTCATGAAATCATCAATATATAATATTGCTGGGAGAAAAATATATCCTTATGGAATTTGAAAATTCATTATAATGAAGGACCATACTTTAGTTTTCAATAATAAAAATGAGAATGTTGGTTATCAAACCATTCAACCAAATTAATATCTAATGATAATGAATCACCAGATTCTTTAATATGGATGGATTTTCTTATATTATCGTTATTCATTCAATATGATATTCATTATTATTCCTCCTGATTTAATTATCCATGAATTAATAATTATAATGATAATACTTTATAAACACAAAAGAATAATATATGATTACATATATTATTATTTTAATTATATTATCACTCATGTCACAAAAGAATTTAAAATTTTAACTAAAATTTAAATTATTGTGCCCTTCCAATTATTTTTAGAATAAATTTTCACAATACATGATGTTGTGAGGGAATTATAATGATCCTAATATTTTCTCAATAAATTTTTTAATTATTTAATAATTATTTATATATTTTGATACAGTGAATAAAAAAATTTCTTCCATAAAATTTCATAAAAAATATTATTAATATTGAAATTAATTAAAACATTTCATTATTGAAATAGATGTATTCATCATTTATATTGGTAAATCATTTATTTGAATAATTATATTATTTAATCTTATGTTAATTTTCTTGAAAATCTAGGTTTCATTAAATAAATGTGAAATATTATTTTGTTGAAAAATTATTTTTTGGTTTATAAAGACTTTCCAATGAAATATACATCATAAAGTAATTATTTAAATCTTAAGAGTCTATAAATTTTCTGTTTCCATCAATATAAACAATGAGACAACATATGTTTTTCAATAAATCGTACAAATATTTTAGTTCGACCATAAAATATCATTTAATCTATTTAGATTTTCTTTTTATATAATAAGAGAATGCTAATCTATTGGTTGAGATGAATCTATACCTACAATTGATAAAATTACTAGATTGGTGAAATTCTGTATATGTAATTATTTAGTTTAAAATATAATAGTAATAAATATATAACATTATTGGAATTAAGAGAAATGGAAAATTTATAAAAAATTGTAATCCTTTCAAATATGTATTTAAAATTTTGAAATAAGAAAAAAACTAATTTGAGACAACTTAACAAATAAAAATAATAAAAAATTTAAATTAAAACATATTAATAAAATATTTTTATATTTTGGACCAATTTACTATTATTATTATAGTTTTATTCAATTATTATTATAATATTTCAAATAATTTTTTTATTATTTAGTATTTTTAATCAATGGTAAAAAATAAAATATTATTTTTATTATTCATAAAATATCATATGTGAAATGAACTATTTTTAATATAAAAAGAATAATTGTGATTGTCAAACATTAATGGTTTCAAATTGTTTTGTTTATTATTGGGGATAATAAAAATTTATTATTATTAAATTATTAATAATTTTTTCTTGATGTAATGATGTGTAAAATTTTTTTTCTTAATTAAATTTTATGAATTTAAATTATTTTTAATAGTGTAAGACATTTTTTATGAACTACAATGCTATATAATGTCATGCATATCTTTATAATTAAGTATGTCAATATATTTTGATACATAATGAATAATAATATTAAAAATAAATTATTATTATTATTACTTGGAGATCTAACATAATATATATATTTATTAAAATTAAAATTAAATGTAATGTAATGAATTCAATTACATTACATGATTTTCAAAGGCACATGTTGACTAACTCCTAAAATAATTTCACATGACTAGTATCATTAGAGAAAAAGTCATATAAGTCATGGTGGCAGGTCCCTAAGTATCTGGGATAGACACATAATGAAGATTCTAGTATGACATGTGATATAATCTATTAGGACACAAAATGTAGGTTGAATATGAATATATTTGGGGGAAACAATACAAATTTGGATATCACTTGAGGCCAATAAATTGTGTACCTAGGTAGTACTTGTTATTATCCATGCAACATATGATTATTCCATTACAACATATCCCATGTATCACAATAAGATATATTTGTATTCTATTATAATTTTTTTATGTATAATGTGATTTTTACATATCTTTTTAATATAGGGTATATTACATAAATCATTATAAAATCCGAATGTTGTTTCTTTGTAGGATTAAGATGTGTGGGGGTGAATGATTAATTCATCCATAGGTAGGGTAATGATATTTTAGTAATTTCATCTTCTGGACACAAGTCCTCATAAAATATTTTAGAGTAGGAAAACCTCTCATATTGGTAAGAATTTTATCCTCCACTCATAATATTATTAACCAACATAGACAATCCACACTACACATGCTAGGGAACAAGTCCTCTATAAAGGGTAGTACATCCTCGACTAAGGTTTCATAGAAAAAAATGTATTTCATTTACTTATACTTCTAAATTATGATTTTCAAATGATTGAGGTGGGATTATTTAGGTAATTTTGGTTATAAAGTTCTTTTTTGTACTTTATGTTCCTTTTTATTATTAGTCATCAATAAAGTTCAGTTGTGACGATCAACATGCATTACTATAATGAGTAATAGACCAAATGATTTGTGCTAGAGTAATAATTTGAGAATTTTGAGGTGATGATTTTATTGGATGACATAGATTATATTATATCCATGGTTTCTTTATATGAATGATCTAGGAGGAATTGAACTCTGGTTGTTTGCATATTTCCTATATTTCCCGGGATTAATATAGAGGTGTAAATTATATCTCAGCTACGCACTATATAAACATTATATCATTTAAAATATATATCATCCATTTATAATTGTATAAAATTATTTTTCTTACATCTTAGGTAAGATATGGTGATTTGAGACATCCCTATATTCCTCTATTTCATTCTTATTATGAAAATTTGCGTATTCCTTATATATATATATATATATTTTTCTTGTACCAAGGGTTTCAAGATAACAAGTTTTTTAATATATAATTTTTTAATTTTGGGCATCCGATTGGGAGTATTTATCGTAACCATTACAAGAGACCTATTCCAATGCATGTTGTCCTAGTGAAGTTGATTCGTAGGCTTGAGATGGGTTGGTGGTCATAGATCTAGGGATATTAAAATAGATAAGAAGCTTGGTGACCCACAGTGATACTCAATGGTGGTAGTTTGTAATGGACAACCCTTCCCAGGAGTCCATGGTGAATCATGGAACTAAATTTAGCTTTCCAAAATACCATACAATGTGGATATGAAATATTATATATATATATATATATTACAATGTGGTGTAGCCTTGTGTATTGATCCAATATTAGAATTACCATGGTGCATAGTGTTGTATAGTAGTTGTTCATACATATTTTTATATATATATTTTTTATTTGATTTTATATTAGCATTAGTTATTGGTTTTATTCTTCATATTGAATTATTTTTTTTATTTTATGTTTTTATATGTTACGTCCCCACATGAATTTTAGTCATTCTTTGATGTAGTATCAAGCCCCTGAATTATTGGATTTGGGCATGGTGTAGAATGCCTATATTATCACTGAACCATGAGAGGTGTAATAGGGTTTTATCGTCTTAAATATATAGTAATGAAATATTTACATTACCCATCATAATGTTTTTAATAATTAATTTTTACTTATAGAGAACTCGATTGTTGCTTTAATGATGTAGGGGTACCTTTTCCTGATTAAGAGATTCATTATTATCACAATAGATCTTTATTAGTTCTAAAATATATGTATTAATACTAAATTAATGTCCAAATTATTGATCCAAATATATTATATCATGGAATCTGAGCCAATGTACTTATATTTTTTCCTAGAATCATTCACTATATAATGTTATTGATTTTATAGAAAATAGATCCACCGTTATTGTTCAAAAAAATCTAAAATGAGATCTTGGATTGTACTTGTATGTTTGAAAACTAATATTAGTATAACTTTTTTTATTGAGGAATTTTGAACCTCCAAATATCATGAATTCATCCTTATTTCAATTTATTTACTAATATACATCATTTATAGTGATCCATTTACATTAACCATGATCATCTTTATGTTCAGAGCATAATAAAAATGACTTCTAGTACGCAGTATTTGATATATAATTAATCATATTGCCTAATCATGTGGAATATCATTCATGATTTGTTTTCTATCATTGAATAATGAGACTGAGATCATATAAGACTCATAATATGTAAAATTTGTAGAACCCATCTGTATACTTCCCTATACAAAATAATTTTAACACCTTAACAATATATGTGTTTTTATTAGACCATGTAACGACATAAAACTATATAGTTATATACATTATACCATTATTCAGTAATACTAACCCATAAACTGTATTGTGAAACATTTTTCCAACCGAACATTTTAGAAAAATTAAAGCAAATATATTAATTTTGATGATCAATATACTATTCAAATACAATATAAAAAATACAACTACGCTCCCAGTACCCTACTTATTTATAAAATTTTAATATATTTTTTAAAGAAACCAAAATCATTAATTTCATCATCAATAAATTTATTACATATACAAGCTACTTTAGTCTGTAAATGGATCATTACAACATCCATATTATTGAATATTCATTGGATTCTCAAAACCTTCATGTTTTATTTTATGAACGTAATGAAATAATTTTTCATTCAGGAAAGAAGATTAAAAATACATTTAATTATTCCCATAATGTTAATGAGAAGATATATAACTTAAAATCCCAACTGAATTTATAATATATACTAATGATAATTTTTTTCATATATATTTCCATGTTATTTTGTATCATAATTCAACCAACTCTGATTTATACATATACACACTACTATATATGCCACTATTATTTTTTATAATCCAAATAATATTTTTAATTTTGGATTAATTTAAGTCTTGTTTTGTTATCTTAGAGACATTTTAATCCATGAAATATATCTTAGTGATATTATATTTTCATTCATTCATGTTTATTTTATAAAATATTAGAGATGTAATAATATCAACCCTTTATAATATATATATTTCTGGTTTATCAACGATTGACATTCATCGTGTTGGGTTTTGATGATATGTTATGATTATTTGGAGTATGATTATTCATATATTGTAAGAAGTAATTACTCATGAGATAAATTTAGGTGAACATGTATCTGGATTGAACTACTTAAATACTAAATATATCATCGTATGTGTAATTAGTGTTATTAAATATGACATTGGATATGCATCCTTCGACATGAGGTAATAAAAAAGTTCCCCATTTTGAGGTATCATTCCTTAATACTTATATATGCTAATTTGAATACTTTTTTGAGAAAATGGGATTAGAATTGATTCTAATCAGGAAAATTGGTTTGGTTATCCCATATAGGATTTGTTTGAAAACATGATGACTTTATGACATCATTAATTTTGATTGAATTTATACTATGGTAGCATGAAATGATCAAAAGATAATTATCAGTGAAAGAGTTTTATATGTTTTTTAGATCAATAACTTATAAAAATACATAATCTATATGTGGTTTAAATTATTTATATCTCATGATTAATCACAGTTTCAAGGATAAAGGAACACTTGTAATGAAAATTTGTCTTATTGGATCATACTAAAACCATTTATAATTTTGGTAGTAATGGTTTTTTATATATACTAATTTTACATTTTGATTACTAATGAGATATATAATCATTTCCAATATTATAAATGAAACATAGTGTTGCACATAAATTAATACTAATGGTATTATTTTAGAAAATCATAATAGTGTATCTATAAAATGATTATTTTTTCATATTTTTTTTATTTTATTACATTTTAACTATTTGGTTAAATAAAACACATTTAATTAAATTATTAATATGATATTTTTAGTGACCTATAACGTTTTGGGTTTTTTTCACTAAATTTGTCTTATTTTTTCAAAATTTTGGAAAAGTTGATGTTAGGTGGGATAGAAGGCACATAGAGGGTTGAAGGGAGTAAAAAGGTAAGGGTCCAGGTAAAGGAGTAGCACTTGGAACCAAAATTTTTCTTCGTGTGGCCTTCATTGGGTTCTAGATTAAAAAAATTACCTTATGGGCCTATAATGCCTACCTAGTAAAATCTAGGTATGTTTTGTCTAATAGTGGAAAAATCAACCTGTTTCAAACAATATAAAACCACATTTAACAATTACTTTATGCTTATTAATTTTTAATCCTCCATATCATTTCTAAATGTTATCTCCACAATTACCTTACATCTCCATGTTATCCAAGATTCAAGCATCATCTTGATTAGTGATAATCTATTATAGGATTGTTACTTTATCACAAAAAGCTAAAATATTATTTAATAATTTTTATTTCTATAACTCTATGAGTATGTAGTTTCAAATCCATAATTTTTTCATCTAGGTTTTCTAAATTTTACAACTTATTTTTTGGTTTTTATCTTCTAAAAAGTGACCTGTGTAATCCCTGGTAAATCTATAGTAATAGTTTTTTTCCTATTATTATTTCTTCTATCATTTAAAAGAAATCATAATACCATGATTTATATAGCCTTTGTGGGTTAAATACTTTGAGTTATGGTATATATGCTTCCTTAAACTCTCAACATTATGTTTTAACATGTTAATTAATAGGTATTTCCTCACATATCTATTATTATTATGGGGAAATTTCAGAATGACACATAGTAATCAGATTCACAAAAAAAGTGGAATTGTCCTTTACATAATGGTTTTTAAAGACCCAAATGAAAAAAAGATATGGTTTTTTTGAGTTATGATTTTCCTTCCATTATTATTATTATGTAAAATTCTATATTATTAGTTATGATTCATGTCACATACTAGTCTTTCTTCATTATGCTAGAATAATAAAACATTTCATGTTGATATCTAATTGGGGATACATACATAAATACATGAATACATACAAATGTTCATATATATATATATATATAAACCTATGTTTTTGTGAGTATGTGTGTGTATGTTCAAATTTTATTGATGATCATGGAAGGGATTAGATAATATTAATTTTTTATAGGCACCCAAGACATTAATTGTAGAAATATAATTTTACCTAGGGTTTTAAGGTAACTCAATATGTTATACCCCTAAATAAATATGAGTGTGCATATTAATATATGATAAATTTATATGGATGTTCATCTTTCATATTATTAATCTTTTTTACAAGAATTTTAGTGGTGAATGTATTATTTACGATTGATAGATTGTTATATTCATGTTACATGTAATCAATCAATGGATTAATTTATATAGAAGTGGTTTGAATTTTTGCTTTTCCAGACCATATAAATTACCCTTAATTAGAGATATTTTTATTATATATCAAATATAATATGATGAATTTTTTTATAGTGATTTATTTAATATTTTGTTTAACTATAAAATATAATTTATTTTTTTATTAATACAGTGGGATTGATTAGTTATTGCCTATTACATATGATATACTAACACATTTAATGTGTCTCTATGAGATGCATTTACAACATCTGGTTCATGATATTGGTAAGAGAAGAACACCATTATATGACTTATCCTAGCACTCGATAGAGGGATTCATGGTGGATCATTAGGATTTAGGATGAATATAATGAAATAGGGTGTCTTGGGTTGATTTTGGTTTTCTTTTGGGGATGTCATGTGTATATACCCTTATTTTAGTTCCCGTTATTGTCCTTCTATACCACATAAGATAATATATGTTATGTTATCTTAAGAAAAATGGGCTATATAATTGTTTTGGAATTATCATATTAAGTTTTATTACATATAGATACTATTTTCACCAATATCCATACACAATAGTTTCCCTTAGTGTATAAGTAATTTCCTTAGTAAACATGCTTTATTTACATTTTTTCAAAGCCTGAATAGTCCATGATTGTTTTCTAGTAGGATTCAATAAATTTTTATATTGTACCTATAAAGGAAAATATATTCCTAACATATAAAAATAATCTTAGATCATTTAATCCATTTTTTTGGATATTTTAAATATTGAATGTTTTTTTCTAATGATTTGTTTAGGGTTAATCGGTAATCTTGGTTGTGTTATTGAAAAATTAATTTATATCACACTTAGGGTAGTTTTTTTATGTATTAAAGGGTATATATGTTCCAAATAAATAACAGAAAATATCAACCAAAATTAATATAGCCAAAATATATATCCATTCATTATGGACTGAATAATATAAAGAATAACAATTAACCAATTTTTTATCAATCTGTATCTATCCAAGATCTTTTACACATGATTGATAGTGATAACTATGAAACAACCAATTGACTCATTCCTTTTAAGGTATACATTTGTTCAGTGAATATTTTAATTATTATCAAGAACCACTTTCAAGATTAAATATTATAGAACCATATTTAAAGGCCAGATGAAAACAAAATACATGTTGTACATTATTTAGAAGAATCCTAATAGTATTTTGATTATGATGAATTTAAAACTATAATAATCATTATATAGTAATCCAAAGAGACATTGTAACATCCAAGGTAATTATAGAATTATAATTTTTCATATTTATTAATTTTTATTTATTAAATTTTCCTTAATGGGACTCTATTTTTGATAGCGTATCCGACACACAATATTGAGTGTCTCTAAAATCGTACGTTGCACAAAATACTGAGTTATATTGAAAAATATTATATTATTAAAATTATTATATAATATGGTAGTTATATATTATCAATTATAATGGAAGGAATGAACAATTTTAACTATATTATGAAAAACTTATTTACACATGTTTATGTAAGGATTCTTTGGTTACCAAATTAACATGAAATGAAACTAAAAACAAATTGAATGTAATGAAAGTATTTTTATAAAAAAAATATTTAAATGTTAATAATTGGGTTTATAAAGAAATAAAATCACTATTTGTTGGATTATATTAATGAAATATAAATTCAATATAATATTTAAAATTCATCTTATTTATTTTTTAAATATAATTTAAGAACAAATGAAATATCATGAATAAGAGTAGTATTTTTCGAAACATGAAATTTTACAACATTTTGATGGAAAACCACTTTTAAATACTGTTTTAAATAGTTTTATTAGTTATATTTTTAAAAAATAAAATTATTCTTGGGAATCGGGACAATAAAATTTACTTTCATCGAAATTTTTATTTTTTTCTTATAAATTTCATATTTTAATGAATTGTGAAAATAATGCATTTTAATTCAAAACTACCTTTTCATCTAATTTATTTCTTTTTGAAAATTATAATTTTAGTTGGTTTTAAATGTATAATAAAATAATTTTTTATCATTTAATTCAGTTTTGTTCATTGGAATCAATTTTACAGAAATGGTAATATAAAAACTATGTGAACTTTTGAACGTTTTACCTAAAAAACATGTTTTCTTATTTCATCTACGAGATTAATTTTTAATTTATTTATACCAAATATGTGTTTTTCATTTTTGAAAATAGATTCCATATATGTAATAATAAGATCCAAATTATGTAAATAGTTCAATTTTTTGGACATTTTTAATAATAACTTTAGTAATTATTTTTGTTATCACTTTTAAAGGTAAATCGGGTAATTTAAGGGAAAATAATATTATAAGATTATAAATCTACCCTAACAATTGTCCTAATTTAATTGGATGTTTGAATTCTAACAATGATCATACATAGGTAGATTTTTGGACAACTTGGATCCACTTGGATTAATTTAATGCATTTAAAATATTATATTCAATGAATAATCATTTTTGTTACACTTTTATTTTTTAAAATTAAAGTATTTTAATATGGAGTGATAAAGGGGGTTTATCCCACTAAAAATAGTATTTAAAAAGATAAATGGATTTTATAAATTTTTTCAATTTATTTATAAATTTTAGTAGTTAAATAATTAAATTTTATTTGGACACCAATTTCATACGGAATTTTATTTGTTAAAGAAAAATAAGATAAATGACATTAATATTATAAAATAAATATAATTCCAAATTTTTGATTTCGTACACAATATTTTTGGATGACTATGACATGATAGTATAGAGTTAATGTATTTTTTAGGAGGAATCATGTGTATTTTTAATTTTTTGAAAATTCATGTAATGAATAGTTTTAAAATTGTCAAAATTCATACTTTAAAATGTGATAATATTATATTAAATGATATGTATAATTTTTTGAAAAAATTTAATATTCTTCCAACAAGATGAGAAAACTCTGAAAATTTTACTAATGACTCATTCATTGGTCACACAGCATGGGTTGGTGATGATTTTATCTCAAAATGTATAAATAACTCGATATACAGATATGATTAAATATGGTAACATTAGGGTTAATGCAAAAATATAAGGATAAAAAATATTCAACACTTGTATAATTGTGATTAGGGGATGATTATTTGACCCAAAATTATCTTATATTAAAATGAAGTTGTTTGGTACCATTTGGAATTGAAATTAAATTTATATTTATTTAAAACATTTAATTGTTTAAAGAGTGGTTCTCCGCTCTGCTATAAAAGGCCTTCATTCCTCTCTATTAATCATACATTGAAAACCATTTGGTTCTTCCAAGATAATCTGAAACCCCTTCCTATAATCACTACCAAAATTACTGAGGCATTAGATTAGGCATAATTCCATTCATAGAAGAGATAAAGTCTTAAGAAAGTTGATCATTTGAAGGAAATGAATATTAATATTTTATGTGATGATTTGGACTCATGGTAAAAGACTTCGTCTCAATCTCCTTTTATTGATAAATTTCCAGAAAAATAATCTTTTATTATTTTATAAGGATTATATAATGGAACTAAGACATTTCTTATCCATATTTTATCTATAATGATGTTATTTAATGTTATGAAAAATTTATTAATTAATGGAAATTATGATTTAAATTTTCGTAGTGGTATGGGACACCTTGAACATTTTTGGATTTAATTATAAAATCATTTTCATAATGATATTAATTTATGTATTTATTTAAATATATATATAAAGATTATATACGACAATTTTTCTCTTTCTTGAATTTCAGTCAATGTTTTCAAAAGTAATCCTTTTATAAGAAGCCTTTTGCTTTCATAACAAAAGAAAAAAATGATTTTTTTCTTAAATACTTCATCAATGACATCTCCTCCACCATTACCATTAATCTATTATTTTATACCTCTATAATATTTAATTAAATTTAAAATTAAAAGAATCCTCTATTATCTTTTTTTTGGTATCATGGAATTGAAAATGGGTTCTTAAATGACAGTTTTATTTTTATACAGAGGTATTTCTCATATTAGATTAAAGGAGATTTTAAGAAGTGGTTTATGATTAACGTGTTTTATTCATGAAATGGAACATGAGAATTATATGAAATGGGTGAGCCAAATATTGCTTATATGCAAGGTTATTCCCCATTATTTCTTACATGTGAGCCCGAAACTAATTATACGAAGGGTTATGCCCCATTATATCTCACTAGTGAGCCCAATATTACTTATATGAACGGTGATTAGCATTATAGATCTTCAATTCATTGGGTAGTATTAATATTTGACGTTGGCCATATTGTTATTCCAATTTAAATGGGGTTGAAATGGTTTTATGTATGAGATGCTCTATGTCACCTAAATGTGTTTTAATTTAATTCTATTCATTTTAGTTTTTTTCTTTGAGAAATAGAATGATTGGTATTCATTTGAAAATGTTTTGTTTTGTTCGCTCAAATAACAGGTCACCATCTTTTGACATTACTAACGGGCTTTATTCTTTTTTATGTCACTTACTGAGATTTTTAGGCTCATCCCATGATTTTAGTTGTTTTTATAGGATTTATGGGAGAATATATTCAAGTATGGAATAAAATAAAAGTTATTGTGTTTAAACATAATATGAAACCTCATTTATTTTTAACAATTTTTGTTTTATAGATGAATGATATACTATTAGAAGTGTCCACTTATTATTTCTATGGTTTTGTTATGTAATATTTGCGGTCTAATTCTGTGATGATCTAATCCTAAAAATATTTTAAATGTGAACTCTTAACATACCTCAAGATAATGAAAATTTTAAGGATGGGGCCATATTTCTGGTATCAGATTTTAGTTTTAAAAACATTATTGGTTAAGATGATGATAATTTCTTTCCATTAGAGGATATTAATTTATATTTAAGTTGAAATGACATAACATTTTAATATTACCTTATTGCTTCATCAAAAAAATGTCTCTTCATAATGGTTTTCTGTAGCGGGAATGTGAAAGGTGTAATGGGAAGGCCACGATAGTAAATCCAAGTTTCATATCAATATCCTGAGTTGGTCGAAATCAGAACTGAATAGTTTTTTGCAGTGATGTCATAATTGACATAGGAAATAAATGGTTGTTGTATCCATGCATGCGATCATCCAGATCAACCGCAAAAGAATGTGTTAGTATTTGACAATTTTAGGAAGCACCATCCCCATCCTTCAATGGGTCATCTGACCTAGTGGTAGTTGAAAGATGTATAAATGACGCTGAGACAATATTTGAGTCGTGTGATGTTCGTAATATCAAAAGTGTACTCTTTCCATCAATTGTTTTGAAGTTGGAGATAATCGATAGTGGTCCATGGTGAAGGATACTAGAGATAAAAATGATCTTAATTCCATATAATGAGATTAATTTTGGTATATTTTCCTTGATAAATAATTTCCCATGATTTCATAGATTTTAATGGAGAAACAATTATTGGAATTATAGAAAAAGGATGGAAATTTAGTTGACATATATAAAGATAACTTCACAATTTTTTCAAGGTATTTTCCAGGTTTTATTCTAGACATTGAAAATAAAATTAATATAGTTTACTCAGAATTGAAAATAGGTCAATGAAGAGATTTGGCCTCATGATAATTTAGAAGATAAGAAACTGGGATTCATTGTGATGAGAAAGTTTAAATAAAGCTTTCAGACACTTATGTTCTACAAATGATAATAGTAATACACAGTGAAGAGGCTGGAAATGGAGAAGCAACTAACTATGAATATTATAGTTAAGCCTAAAACATGTCTTAATTTTGTAAAAATTCATTTTTGGGGAATGTATGTAAGGATGCAGAAAGTGTTCCCGATGTGGTTAGTTTGGTTTCTTGGTTCTTGACTGCAAGGAAAAGGGTCCTGAATAGTCCAACAATGAGATATCAGATATCCAATCTACAATAAGATGCTTTAGCTACAATTTGTTTGGACATTATTAAAATAAGTACTTGATGTAAATTACACAGGGTGGAAATCATTATGATCGAAAAAAGGTTTGAGAATATCTTTTACTTCTTTTACAGTTGATGTTGAGACATCTAGTGAAGTGATGGGAGCTCCTAAGAGTATGATTCTTTTATAAGGATGACCATAAATTAAGGGTTTTAGACACACCTTATGTGGTTTTATGTGATGCGATAAAAATTTATTCAGGACCATTTTGGGAGACGGTTTTTGGGTTATGCATATGAATGGAAATTTTTTAATGTAGAAGTATGCCTTTTATATTGGACCTAAATTCTATGATATTGATATACATTATGGTTTTTGTTTTCGTTATTGGAAAATGTTATTATTTGGGATATACATCATAATTTGTGGAATATTTTGAGGATGAAATTGTGCATCTAAAAAATAAAAACATCATGTAAGTGTGTTTCCTTGTTATATTATTATATGAAGTAAATAAATTTCCAAACACAATAAAAGGATACTTAATCAAAATCACTATGTAATTATTTTTCTCCATGGGATTTTGAACCATCGCATATTTATGGTTTTGTAATGGATAATATTCTAAGGACTATGTTTTCAATCACTCTCTATTAGTCTTTGAAAGTTATTTTTATCATTCATATCTTTGTTTTCATACTTGTAACCCTAGTATATAATATCTCGGGTGACATTTTTACTTCACTTTCATTATTTTAAATTGAAGGTTTTATTGAATCTATTTTTTATGTGGGATTTTAATGATGTAATTTAGAAAAGCAAAACATTAGTTTCAATGCCCAATATTTAAATTGTTATGACACAAATTCAATAAAAGGGGAAGGAATGTAAAATCCTAGGTAATTATCAAATACAACATTTCCTTATTTAATAATATTTATGAATTAATTTTTACCTTAAATGAACTCTATGATCGATAGTAAGCCTAACATGCTATAATGGGTTTCCCTAAAATCTTACAATGCACACAAGAATGATTTATACCAAAAAGCTATATATTATTAACATTATTATTTAATATTTCAGTTGTTGCCAAGAGGTTATAAGGGAGGGAATAAATTTTTTTTGTTGAATAATGAATGCATGGTTTTCACATGCTTATATAATGATTAATCAGTTACTGTAGATGCCAAAAAATGCTCAATGGACGAAAGAGGATTTTGCATGATAAAGAGAAGACATATTTTGACCCGGTGATGCATTCCATGGGGCCTAGAAGGGCTGCATGAAAAAATCTCAATGGGGTTTGAAAAAAAATCTCTCTTATGTGGAAACAGCGGGATCTGATGTTGTTTTCTGCACTTGTGCAAAAACTCATCCGCCGTGAGGAAACCGCCGCTCCTACGCAGAAAAATCTTGCGACGTGTAGAAACTTCCACCCCTGCATGGAAACATATTCATTTCTGACCACTGGCACAAAATATTGCACACGGCGCCCCATGCAGAAGATCATTCGCACTACAGACACCAGCACACGAACATTTGTGCGGACCTATTTTTGTGCAGATCGGGTGACCTCAAGCTCCTATAAATAGAAGGTTTCCCTTCATCGTCTAGGGGATGAAGAATCCAAACTATCTTATAGGTAAAGAATACACCTATCCTATGATCAAAAGATGGATTTCAGGTATTGGATTTTTCACGACAGATCTCCCAAGGGTCCACCTTCACACGAGACCCCACGAGCTTAACCCTTGTCCAAATCCCTTCGATTCATGTCCCCTGCACACAATCCCTTTCAATTTCATTAAATCAAATTTAATTGCATGCAATACATTCCAAATTGCTCTAAATATCTTCCAATTTCATGCAATCCCTTCAAATGGCTAGCAAACCATATGACTTGCACACAATCTCGTCTATTTGCACACAAAACCTAGGCTCCCCTTTATGTGATCGACCTCTCCAATTGCACGCCAACAAGACATTTTTCACGCAAACGGCTCAATTGCGTGCCGACAAGGCATTTTTAGAGTATGCATCTCAATTATACACAAGCCTGGTCTTTTTTGTATAAGTGCCTCAATTGTGCACTGACCTGTAGTTTTTCACGCAATTGTTCCTTTTGCACGCAAACCATCATCCTTGCATGCACATGTTCGATTTATCTCTTTAGAACATCATTTTCAAGCATCTCTCATGCCCAAAACATCTACGACACAAACATTTCTCTCATATGACAATTTAGGCGCGTACTAAGTAACTTCATAGTCCCTCGGGTGGTGTTTCACAATGAATTTTATCGCCTCATGCTTCTTTGCATAGCCCCGCTAACGACTATTTCTTTATCGCATAGCCCTGTTAACATCAACCCCCCAATGGTTCACTCTATTACACCCCCAAACCACAGCGTTGCTGGCCCCTTCGCTTCACTATGGTCTAGAGGGTTTCGGTTATGTATGTCATAGGGGTGTGGAGTAAACCCACATAATCCGCGCTTCCAGACGTTAAACTACCATGAAACGTTGTCCTTAGCAGATGATGTCTAACTGTGGCCTCTCTCCATGCATCTAACGCGAGGTACCCCAACTTGGACATTATCTATTCCCAGTATTCTCCACAGGGGTGAAATCATTCCTCACATGGAATGAGATCATCTTTATTATTGTGACGTCTGTCCATGGGGAAAGGACAACCTCTCGGGTGTAATCCCCTAGCATTCCTTATAGAAGGTTGCACTCTTGGTCCTCTTCTATTCCAGGGTGCCATGTCCCTCTCTAGTCGGGATTTTCCACCATCCGGGCCCCCACCCTAGAGTAAGTCCCAATCTCCCTCTCTCTAGGCAGCAAACAGTGCGTATGCCCCTTTTTCCACTTTGGACCGCTAACCACACATGAGCCCCACCTCACATCCGATGGATGCACCTTTTTCCATGTGATTTCCTGGTCTTTACTATCTCTTGTTTCTCACACCGAGCATGAATCACATGGGCTTAGATAAATAATCCACCCTAAAATCCTCTTCGAATAGACTATAGTGTGAGCCCCAAACAACATCTTGAACTACCTGTTCTTTGATCCCTACCAAGGTAAGGTATGTAGGAACCCTCCCTTGGGTTCATGCCCAACAACCGGTCATTCCTACCCCCTTGAAATCGTATCCCACACCACCTGAACTACAATGCCTTTCATCCATGCCAATGCAAGGTATGTAGGAAAAGTCCATGAGGTTCAATAACACCATCCATCTGGGCCCCACTTCCTCCTTCACATCGGTTCACCTCAGTCCGACATGACATTAAACTGTGAACCTCAATTAGCGGTAAGTCGTCATCTCACCCAATCAATGGTAAGCTATTGATTCCACCAGTATGTGGTAATTTGTTGCACCCACCTGAACTACGTGGACTTTGATCCTCGCCTAGGTGAGGTATCAAGGAATCCTCCCTGAGGCTCAGGCCCAACACCCATTGCTTCTGACCCCCTTCACGTCAGTTCACCAAACTTCTCTATGAACTACGAGGTCTTCGAACCTTGTCTAGTCATGGTACATTGGAAGCCTCCACGAGGTTCAATCCCACCAAACATTTGGACCCTAGGTCCTCCTACGCATTGGTCCACCGACCCCCATCCCATATGAACTGTGTGGGTCTGATCTCTGTCTCCATGGAAGGGTACATAGGAATCTTTAAATAGGATCAACCACATGCAGCAATAAGCCATAGTGACCCCACCTGGCAGTAATCCGTTGTGACCCTATCCTGGGTTAAGCTTTTGTGAACTTAATCAGCGGTAATCCATTACATCCCCTACTCAGTGGAAATACATTGTAATATCATTTGTTGGGACCCTCATATTTGGTAATTCCTAGTGGCATTAGACCACGTTGGGCTACTAACCATGCGTGAGACCCCATACACATCATTGGGTTGTCGTCTTATGTGTATTCCCCCAATTCATGTCCATTTCCTAGTCTTCCCTTCGATCCTATGTGTTTCGGGTAGATCATGATCCAACCCAGAGGTTCCATTTCCTCCAGGTCCAATACATGCACCCATTATCATGGGCCACCTCCTTAGAAGTCCCTTCACCCTATCAAACTATGCGGACTTTGATTCCCCTCTACGGGGATACGTAGGATGTCTCCTCAAGACTGAATTCCTACATTACAGTCATCCTCAAGGTAGTTCCATCCCATCCATCATCCACTTTATTCAAACACTCCATCATCCATCTTGATTGTTACCTGGGCCGCCACATCTTGGTGAGGTCATGACAACTCACCCCCCCCCCCAACATAAGTGTTCCCTCCAGAGGGTGCACCCATCTGGTCCACATTAATTAGTGTTCTGATCAGTCTAATCGATCTTTGATGGATGTTAAACATGCAGAATACCCAATGGTAAACATGGGAAGCTGAGGAAAATCTCAGATACATGAATATAGAATATGATTCCCCGTGTTTGATGTGTGATTCCTCGGGCTTCCATGCCCCCGAGAAGCAATATAATATGGGGAAGAATCCCAGACGGGCCAGTGTTCAAGTATCCAGACATGCCACTAATATCCATCATGACTACTCCCCTAACTGAGGGTTGCTTCCCTAACAGGACCCTTTGTAATGTCACGGCAGAAGCGGTTTAATTAACTCGTGTCCATGAAGTTATGGCACTAGGGAGAGTTTCACGAACAACATCTTAAATTTATAACAGAGAACCGGACTTGGTGACGTGTTCCGAGGAGGAATCCACAGAAGGAAGAACAGACATCCCACAACCCCATTTCAATCAAGTAGAAACGTCCCCAAACAAGTAACAAATGTCACCCGCCTTCAAAAAGCGGGAATGAGGGGCAACCAAACTGCACCTTTCGTACTCAAGCAGATGGACGTGTATGCACTGAAAAAAATGTCCGAAATAGAAATGGTGAGACCAACATGAGTATATTCTCTTCAATATATAGATTAGTAGTATTCGAGACAACAATGGATTAGCGTGTCACCAAATCCAGTTAAGTGGAACCGGGTCCCGCTATGAAAATAACGGGCCTGGTGTGAAACTCACCAGAAGTTAGGGAAGTAGGACATTGGATGTACCATTCTGCAATTTTTTCATTGTGGATCAATCTTTCCATACATGGAAGATGGAATGGCACTGGGACACTGGTCGTCTATTTCCTTTTTCTTTCAGCACTGATGAGTTAGTCTCCCTGCTTTCAGAAACCATGCTGCTGCACCCGGAACTCAGTCACTACCTTTCCACTAATTCAGGGGTAGGGCCAGTGCCAACATAGTAGTATCACATGGGTCCACCACTTCATCAATGACCTTTAAACCATCTCCCATGGGGCGCCCATGCCCCATCTCCCCAAATGAGGTCATCCAACGAAGGGTGATCAATGACATCATATTCTGGTACTAGGAGGAGGGAAATTTCCCGACTTGGCATATGACCCACAAGGATTTAGAGGAATTTGTGCCTCATCATCAATGATGCCCCAGAGGGCTAAAAAGGGAGCCACTGCTCCACACTCCAATATATAACCATTTTTGGAGCCTCTCCTCGGAATGTTTCGATGACTTCCTGCCTTACGTTGATGAGGTTGGGGATATCTGGGTTAGCCCAGCCAGGATCCCATTCCAGGGGCTCCCAGTAAGGTCTCTCACCTGGCTGTGTCAACACCGCCACCCGGTCTTAATGGATGAGGAGTATGTACGGTAGATACATGCACCACCAGATCTGGTCCATCAATCCCAATGCCAATGTTGTGTGTAAGAAGAAGATGATACCCACCCTGAGGCACCAACGTCAGCCGCTACTGTGGACCGAGAAACCGCTAACACATACCACCAACTACCTATGTGTGATGATCATATACATTCATACGCCCGACCTGGATCAATTCCCCAACAACCCCGTGGACAGGCTAGGTCGACTCTCTTGGTCGCTGACACAGGCAGTGGCTACCGCGGACTAACCCGTGGCAATGACACCCAGTACGGTGGTCCTCAAAATACCACTTCCATGGAAAACAAAGATCATCCCTGCTTCCTATCTCTTCATATAGGTACGCCCCATTCCACCATCAATCCAAATAAGGGTCCTCCCCATGGAAGTGATGCTCATCACATAAGTCTCTCTTGTGCCCACGACACCAGATATGGAGTCATTCCTCCCGCCCCAAACCATTGGTATGGGGACATTGCACATATGGTCACTCTCCAATGTGGGGACCATCCCCGTGTCCCCATAGTAGCTGGCAAAGGTCCTCCTCTCCAATGAAATCAGAGGAGTGAGAGCTAGATTCGTCTCACCAGCTCCCAACATAGAGTTGCTACCTGTGTTCAGATAGACCAGTTCAAGGCCCCTCCTCATACAGATGTCATCAGAGGGAACAATTATGGGGCACCACTTGGGCTCCTACATTATTTAGTGGAGTTCATACCCACTCCAGCACATCCCATAAAGGTTATCCCCATATCCCTTTTGATAGCTACCATGATGCTCTTTACACCCTATCTTTCTCGGTTGGATGTCCTCTCTGTGTCAGCACCAATATGGATGAATGACCTTTTCATGTAATAAATCTTCCCTATCCCAAAGAGACATCCAGGAGAAGGAAGGAAGATCATTGCTTCCATAAGAATGATTCAGGTAAGGTCCAGATGGAGATCAAACTAGTCTGCGACTCAGACTTCAAAGCATAGTACGACTCACTGTAGGAACTGTCCCCTCACTTCTCTAAGCCATGGGATGTGGCAGGAATGAGGCGCATCAGCCTAGTACTCCTGGAATGTGAGGTCCATCGGATTCCCCCTCCCTCCACAGGTATATCCAGGATGATGAAAATTTGGAAACTCCATAGGTTACTGTCATGAAATCACCACCATCATCACTAGAATAACTCTCTACCTCAACTGGAGTGCGTAGAGAGCTGTTCTAGGGACCAATGGTGGGAGAGAAGCAGCGCGGCCTATCGCCAATAGCACTAGCCCCTGCACTAGAAACTACATATGTCTGCCCGTCTTATAGTGATATATCGACCGGGTCACTACAGTCAACAGAGGACATCCCAATATTCTGTGGCCAGTCAGCCCGTTCACCGTATTCCCCACCAGCCAGCCTGCCATCCCAGCAGTCTGTCTGAGTACCGCTGCCTGTTCTTCAATTGCCCCTAGTTGATGAATGGGGAAATCAAGGGCTAGATCCTGAATATGAGTCAACGATCTTATGGAATATCCTCACAGAAGACCACTTTCCCATGATGTTATGGCTCGTGGTAGTGCATAATTTTTGTGCACTGTAATCCCTCACCCTAGAGGAAGTTGACTGTTTTTTCGAATCCCTCTAGGTGAAACACTTTCTCTATCATCATCAGTGAGTGGTTAATCCCATGAGACAAGTTAATTTTGAATACATTGGCGTGCAATGTCGTCTAGTGGATTTGGCCGCACACCCTGTGACCCAGTGCACTGAGTCACCAGGCAACTGTAAGTCCCTCCAACAGCAGTGTGTTCAGTGTTTCATGGAACCTTGAAATATTATCATGAAGGCTTACCCCCACATGAAGATACATGGTTGGGGTTAGTATGTTTCCCTCCTCTTCAGTACTATCTAACGGCAGCCTGAATCGCTAGGCGATATTGAGGACATGCCCACAAGAAGGGTGACGGTCAACATGGACGACATAGTGTATGAGGAGAATATGTTGATGCTTCTGGATGGGAAGATTCCCCTTTAAGGCATGCCACAACTACTGGAACCCTCAGAGAGAGTTACTCACCATCATAGGAATCAACTGGGTCTCCCTGCGCCAACTGAGGCACTAGTCCTTTTCTGAAATCATGGTAATGGTAAAGATCACCTCGGAGCTTCCAAACACTCCAACCCTCCACCTCGGTGAAGAAGATGGAGGAAGACCCTGATAATGCCGCGTTGTGCCAACAACATTCTGAACAGAAGAAGTTGGTCGATGAACTTTTCACTGAACGCGCTACAGAGCAACGACCAAACTATAGCAATACTAGGAAAGGGAATTAGAGGAATGAATATCTTCCACTCAGTGAGCTGCCTCCATGTGACCCTGATCATTCTTCCCCCACAGATAGGGTTAAGGCCATATGTTATGGAAAGTGGGTGCGGTATATTTGGCCAAACCCTCTAGAATGTCGTAATAATCCATAGAACCCATCTTAGGATCCCCCATCTACCCCGTAGGTCACTCCACCAGCTGCTCCATGAGCCGCCGAGCCACTTTACCATATTGAAGAACCCACCAGTGCACTCATGTTTAGGGACCCCAGTCATGATAGGGTCCCTCAACCAGATGAACCAATGGAGGGACTCATTGACCACCTTGAGCCCTTGTAAACGTGATAGGTATCACTCCCACCTGATGGCAAGACATATCCAGCATTGGTGGATGATATTTCATCACCTCCAGGTTTTGGGAATCCCACCCCCCCCATCCATGGGATAGGGGACACACCACAACATCTGTCCCACATCGCCTCAAGGTGTGGGTCTATGTTAGGGACTCCAGCGCAGTAGCAGGCCGCCAAGATCCGATGTATTGTGCAGATATTGGAGGGGCATGACTTTTTCTAGAACAACCGGCTCCCCATCAGATCTGTAACAAGCTGGGAGGACCTCTGTAGGTAATTCCTATAACAGTTTAGCTCCACTACGCATAAAAAGAGCATCACAGACCACTTCAAGTGAAAACAATGTCCTGATGAGTGTGTCTCAGACATTATCTCCCTGTGGAAAGGGCATACGTTGTCCCATGACATGCCACTGACTCTAGAGAAATTACTGACGATGTGTGTATGGAATGTTAAAACGGAACTAGATCACTCTATGATCACATAGAACTACCATAGAAGATTTTGAGACTTCTTAGTTAAGGCCTAGCGTGTGGAAGAAGCCTGACAATAGGCCTTCCAGGATCGTCAGTTTCTCCCAGAAATCATAGCAAGGAGGGATTCCAGAGCCATGCCTTCCATGGTGGCCCAAATAGAGGCCCCCAAATAGATAGAAATATTACAAGTGGAGCGAGCTCTGCAACCTCGCAGAGGCCCGCCACCACAGGTGCAACCTCCATCCAATCAGCGTCCACCTGAGAATCGGCAAGTGCCCCTGCACAATGCGCAGCCACCACCCAGGTGGGGTAACTAGACTCCACCTCCTTAACATACTCCACCATCTCCTCCGTAGGGCCAAGCTCCATGTCCCCCGTTTATGTATAGAATAAATCTAACCTACTCGTTTAATGATAATTAGGTTATCGACTATTTCCAAAGTTCCTTGGATTAGGTGATTGTGCATTTTCTTGAGTGCGGAAGGCCAGAAGAGGTGAACCTCACTGATCACCCCAACTACTGCCCATATCACCAGATCCTGGGACACACTATCGAGTAGTGATATGTGTTCAAAGACTGGCTTCAAGACTAGGTCGATAACAATATATTCAGGTTGGGCCCGACCCTGGCACAAGTGGCATGCATCATCGTAAGGCCGAACAACAACAGCGACAACAAGGGCGAGTGGTAGCAGGTTTCTAACCACAAGTCACTGAATTAGGATGACTAGATGGCTCTAAAAATAGTTTCTCTTTCCCATGATATCATCATTTCATTCCTAAATCAGCCATACCCATTAGTAGCCATGGCCACCACTTCTGCATCTCCATCTTAGATGACCTCTTCCTAGAAGAGAAAACACTGACGGCTCTAGGGAATGAAATGTGCCCCACCAATGCCATCGTCTTCCCTTATAGTCGGTGACTTCATGCCACCATATATGGGGATTCCTCCTATAATCCACCCAGTAGTGGATGACTCTTTGAGTGATAGTCAAGGGTATTCTTTGTTTAACACCGTAGTGTAGGTGAACCCCTACACGACTCCTGATAACAGGGATCTCCCGGTGGATCTCCCCAAAGCTCCCATCCAATGCCAATATTGGTGGAGCCGTGACCTTATGGGTCAAGGAGGCACATCAGTTGTCACTTCCAACCATGATGTGAATGCCATGGAGACCAGACAGCTAACTCAGCTCAGAACTCAGCACGTGCAACCTCCTCATCCGGTTCCACCAGGCCTGCCTCCACCGCTGTTTGTGATACTGGATCAGGAAGAGCCACCTCGACCATGCCGCGAGCAGCCAAACCCACTTATAGGCCAGTCTTAGTCACTAGACCCTCATATGGTAGCCTCTTTACGGGCTTTGACAAGTGGGCAGTGGGATATGCCCTACACCAGTCAGCCGACGACCCAGCCGACAGGGGCCACAATACCGCCTGTCATAGAGAGACCTCATACAAACAGAAGCTCACACCTAGCATGGAAGTATGATGTTCTCAAGCACATTTCCAACATCCCAGCAATACTTTATTTCCATGAGTCCATTCTCTTGTTTGTAGATATGCATGCATCCCTCACTGAGAATTTATGAATCCCCCTGCAGTTTATGATGGAAGTAGCAGCTGCATAGGCCTTTAAAGCGGAAGCAGTAGAGAATGCCGAATGCCAGACCATTATCTCAATCTCCGGATAAGATGAAGGTTCTCCCATACAAGAGAACATTCATCCACTATACATCACCGACCAATTAAATGGTGTGGAGGTTCGCCGCTGTCTTGTGGACACCAGCTCCAGTATTAACCTTATCCTAAGATAGACACTGTGGATCTAGGGTTACCCGAAGATGACATGACTTTCTCTGACCTAAATATCCAGGGATACGATAAGATAGGGAAGAACCTGGTCGACAAGATCTACTTGAAGACCTAGTTTGGTGGCCCAGTTACCAGCACTGAGTTTATGGTTGCCTCCCAAGACACCGCAAACAATGCCTTGATGGGCAGACCATGGCTCCACCCACTAGTGGTTGTTCCCTCATCATATCACCAGTGCCTCAAGTACTCTCTTAATGGTCTATTTGGTGTGATCCATTGTTGACGTTCTCCTTTTTCCTCTTAAGAAGATTGTTACCAAGATGATGACTATTATAAGAGCAAGGACAATCAGATTCAGTCCAATGAGGTCAAGCATGCTTTGGTTTCTACCGACCCCTGGGTGGGTCTGGATGATGCCCGCGTGTTCCAGACCCATCGATTGAATGCCACGACCCCTGATATGGGGAAATTATATTTTTCTATGGAATAAGGGGGAATTATATTATCATGTCCAAGAAACATCATGAGAACACTTCATATTCTTATAAGAATCAATCCTCAGCGATCCCTTAGCCCCATAATCTCATAAGTTATCGAGATGTCCACCCCTTGGAGATGGAGATAAGTCATATTTGCCTATTTCTACAGGCTAAAATAAACCATCTCAAGCCAAAGCGCCACTATTACTTTGATATCATCAAAGGAGGCCCCTTGGGATAGAGACCAGATGGGATCAGGTTGATAGTGTTCGATGATATGGTATCGGTAGTACCGGAATCTCCAAATGTAGTGACCACTACTGCTCGGGCTGGTAACTGCCTCCAATTGGAATCTACCGACCCAGAGGTAGATTTACCCATTGGGGATCCCTCCTCCACAAGTAAAGAAGAGTATTTGGAGGAAGCTCCCCTACCTTTGAAGAGGGTGTTTCCTCCACTATTGATGAGTTGGTACAGGTAAACCTCGGTAGCGAGGCAGATCTGAGACCTACATTAATCAGTGCTTCGTTGTCCCTCGAGGATCCACAGTGGTACACATACTTCATGAAACAACATCGTGATGTATTATCTAGGAGATATGATGAGATTCCAAGACTTTATCCACAGGTAGCCATCCACTGCGTCAGTCTCATTGAAAATCATCATGGATTAAAATAGCCTCCCAGGAAGATACACACTTTTAGGGTTCCATGGTGGAGGCTAATTTTGATAAGCTCATTAGAGACATTTTCCTTAAGGACGTCCAGTACCCCAAATGGATATCCAACATTATGCCAGTCAGGATGATGAACAGACAGTATAGAGTCTGCATCGACTTCCGAGATCTCAACCGTCACAGTCCAAAGGATGATTTTCCCCTTCCCATGACATAGTTTCCGATTGACGTTACAGACATATTCCAAGACCACTCCTTTATGGATGGGTACACCAGGTACAACCAGATTAGAATGGACCCTGAGTATGAGGAGTCCATAGTTTTCAGGGCACCAAAAGTTACGTTTTGTTTCCAGGTCATTCCCTTCTTCTTAAATAATGCAGGTGAAACCTATCATCGGGCCATGCATTACATATTCAAGAAAATACTTGGGACATTGGTGGAATTCTATGTTGATGATCTAGTGGTCAAATATCTCTAGTGCTAGGACCATCTCAAGGACCTTGAGAAAGTGTTCGACTTCCCCTGTTCCCACAACCTAATGATGAACCCATTGAAATTTACCTTCGGGTTCACAACTGGAAAATCCCTTGGATTTGTTGTTAGGTACCGAGGCATCAATATCTACCCTGATAATATCAAATCCATCAGCTTGATACCTCCCCCAAGAAATATTTCGAGAGCTTTGAGGTTTTCAAGGCCACTTAGCCTACATACGCCAATCCATTGCGAATCTAGTCGGTAAGTTTAACCCCTTTTCTTGTCTCATGATGTAAGGAACTGCATATGGTACTAAGAGTTCTATACAGCATTCAAGGAAATCGAGTAGTATCTACTCCAGCCTTCAGTCTTGATGCCACATATATTAAAAAAACCAGGGGCTCATTATGTTATTGCCCTAGAAAGATCTCTTGGAGCCCTTATTTCCCAGAAGAACAATGAGGGTATGGAGAACAACCTTTAATACCTCATCCACATGCTCCTCGATATGGAGACCAGATACTCCCCCATTGATAAGTGCTTCCTTGTGCTGGTATTCACATTATACAAATTGTGACATTACATGCAGCACCATGAGGTACAGCCGGTGTCTCAGGTAGACCCACTAAAGTAAGATCTTAATTGCCCCATGTTGACAAGATTTCAAGCTCAGTGGGTAGTGATTGTTTAGTAGTTCAATGTCATATTTTTCATTCAGAAAGCTATTAAGGGGCAAGCATTTGAGGACTTCCTTGATGTCCAAATGACACCTATTGACTAGTCCCTGGATCACGATTTTCCGGAAGAGGAAATCCCCTCAGTATATCATGCCATCCCATATTGGCAGATGCATTTCAATGCTACTTCCCAAAGTCCCACCATCAGGAGGATCAATGACCCTAGGCTCAACTGGTTAGGCTTGGGTATCGTCTGTATTACCCTAGCCCAAGCCATTCGGCCATACTCATTCCTGTTTCTAGAAGGCCGCAACAACAATGAGGTAGTGTATCAGGCTCTTATAATTGGCCTCGAGCTATCCCTCAAGATTGATGTTCCCTGTTTTCATGTGAAAGGGGATTCTAAACTACTTTTCAAGCATATCAACATTGACTAAATTGTTAGAAAGATGGCGCTCGTACCATTATTAGAGTGCACTCTCCAATTAATGGCCTAGTTCCCATATCGACTGGATGTTACTCATGTCCCTCAATCTTAGGACGGTCAAGATAAAGACGTGTCCGGCCTCGCTGCATCAATTGTAAAACCAAAGTAGAATGATCTGATTATCCACGTGGCACATCTGAGAGTCATTGCTCCCATCAACTCAGGTGACGATGAAGGCATTTAGGTGAGCCATCTTTCTGATGGAGTCTCCACGAAAGGAGCCCCAGTATTCTAAGAAGTAGTGGTTTAAGTGACTCTCGACTGGAGAGTCCCCTTTGTCGAGTATCTTGAAAAGTGTAACCTTTCAGCTAATTGGGCCGAGCGCGAGCAAATCCGATGACGCGTGTTGAAGTTTACCCTCTAGAGTGGTCCGAGTCTCAAGAAGATCCTCTACAAGCATGGGATTGATGGTGTTCTCCTCTGTTTCATCCAAGGAGTCGAGATTTCATAGGTCACGAAGGAGTTTCATGCTGGTTCCTATGGGGCTCATCAGACCAGGCTGAAGCTATCTCACCAAATCCAGAGACTGCGGTACTTTTCGACCTCTATGATCCATGATTTCAACGTGTTCGACAAGATGTTTCATGCATGTCCAGTTCAAACTAACTTTGTGCATCGGCCACCAGAGCCTCTCCACGCTACCATGTACACTTGGACCATCGTAGTCTGGGTACTAGATGTCGTGGGGCCATATCTAGTGGCGACATCTCACCAGTGCAGGTTCATCCTGACCACTACAGATATCTTCTCCAAGTGGGTAGAGAAAGTTCCTCTCAAGAAGTTCAAGGCCTGACCAACATTGACTTCATGAGCCCTAATATGATCTATCAATTTAGATTACCTCATGCCATCCTCACCGATAACGACACGAACATCCGTGCAACTGAGTTGAATATGTTGTACGCCAAGTACATCATCCCCTTTAACCATACCTCACACTATCACGCACTATAAAATGAAAAGATCGAGGTGTTGAACAAGATCCTCTCTAACATTTTGCAGAAAATGGTTGGTTAGAATAAGAATAGTTGGACGGACATGCTCCGCAATACCCTCTGAGCTTATCGGACAATGACTCGTAATCCCCCCCAGGTGAACTCATATTTCCTGGTATATGGAATAATATCCATTCTGACTATCAAAATTCAGTTTCCATCATTATGCACAGTAGTCTATGACCCACATGTACTTGATAAGGTAGCTGAAATTCATCTAGATGAATTGGAGGTTCTTGATGAGAATAGGCTTCGTGCACTGCATAACCTGGGAAGACACCATAACAAGATGGTCAGAGACTTAAACAATAAGGTCTTCCTCCACTATTTTTTGCAAGGTGATCTGTTATTGGCCCTCCAGACACAAATGATACATGGTAGAAAACCACCAATGTTGGTGCCCAAATGGGATGGACCATTCATTATTCCCAAGGATTACCCCAATGGTGCATAATCGCTGGTGAACATGGATTGTAAATGTATAAATCCTCTAAAAATTCCATGTTTCTCAAGAAATAATTTTCCTAAGCCAGCTTGTTCGACGTGACCCTAAAATTTCTAGTCTGGCATGACCCTAAACTGTTTGGTCCCACAAAAACCTAAACTACTCGGCCCAACATGACATTAAACTGTAAAATGACCCGCATGACGTTAAATTATATGTCATCCTGCAAGACATTAAACTGCACCCTTAAAACTTTGTACGACATGATTCCCATCTTCAGGGGTTATTTAAGAACTCTCATACACTCGGTCTTGGGTCCATCCCCAAGACTCTTCTCTTGGACTATCCCCCCTAGGTATAGTTCTCTCAGAGGGTTAGTGGTTGATGCTCATTTATTGTTCCCATTTCAGGTCACACTATATGGTAGCTATGTTTCGAACATGGGAAGTGGCTATCCTTTGTCATTTTCACCACCCCCGTATATCCCAAGCATTGAATGTGGTGGTTCATCCTGCCTACTATATCTTATAGTCTTCACTCCCTGCGGGCGATGCTAGCTATTTGGCCCTTATATGATAGGGAATGCTGAATTCGGATCCTTGTTTCCCACACTGGTCATTGATCATGTGGTCATTAGAGATGTGATGAGGAAGTAACTGCACAAGAGGTCATATGGATATAGTTTTCCAGGATGCCTAGACTCATGTCTTTAAACCCCTTCCGGCCCCTTGCCCATGTTCTCATTTAGAATTGTGTGTTGCGGTACAAACTCATGTCCTAATTCACGTCAGGATATTTCACCATGCCATACATATCTTCTTGAGATATCCCTTCCTTCATTTATCATCAATTATGTGGGAAAATCCCTACCATGCATGACATGAACCATAATTTCATTTTCCTTCACCCTCTATACCTAGAAGGGCCCCCAAATGGCTTGGATACTCGGACCAAGGGCTCTCCTACCATTATGAGTTGACACCCACGAGGAATGTGATTGACAAGTTTATATAAGTCCCATGTTGCGAATATGGTAAATAGTCAACGCTCAATTGTTCACCCCCCTTTGGGTCATATAAGGGTTAATACTATGTTTTGAACCTGGTCAACAGTTGTCTTCAATCATCGTTGCTGATTTGTGGTCTTCCAAAAGCACGATGATCTGCCCTTTCTGTCCCACACATATGACATTAAAATAGGCATATAAAGTCCAAGTTCTATGACCCTAAAATAAGATCACTTCTATCCTCACTACAAGAAATTAAACTGTATGCTGGACATGACACTCCATCCATGGCCCAGCATTAGGCCATTGGCCTTCTCGGGTCCCTAGCCCAAGTTCTCGTTTCGAGTTTAATGGTGTGGTGTGGGATTATGTCCTCATTCATGTCAGGTTACTCAAAGTGTCGTAAACCTCCCTTGTTTGAGAAATCTTACCCCTTTCTTCGTCCTCACCACAAGACGTTATACTACAAGCTAGCTGGGTATTTCTATTCGGGGCCTATCCTCAAGCCCCTTGGCCTTCCCGAGTCCCTAACCCATGTTCTCCCATAGGGTTGTATGGTGTGGTGTGGGATTATATCCTCATTCATGTCGGGTTACTCGTCGCATTGTACACTTCCTTTGTGTGGGGAATCTTTCCCATTTGTGTCCTCATTACATCATGGTAAATGGAATATTACCCTCTCCTAAAACTATGTATGGATTGATTCCCATCCTAATGGGATATCTAGGACCACTGGAATGTCTAGACTTTAGGTCCATCGACATCTCTTAGAAATATCCCCATCACCTTGGCCCTTTGGCCTACACTTTCAAAGGGAGATGGGTATATGGCTTGCGATTATGTCCTCATTCACGTTGACTTTGTAATGACCACACCATGTTCCTATTTATCTTGAGAGTTCTCTATCCTATCATTATATACTCATCTTTTCAAATCTTCCACTCTCATGTTCAGCCCCTCGCCCATCTTCAGTGATTCACCTATGTGCCCAAGAGTACTCTAGTTCAGCATCTGGAGTGTTGGATTTTACGTGGTAAACACTTTCACCCACCTTCTAGGATTCATGTTCCTCTTTATTTGAGCTTCCATAATATTTCACACCTGAAGGGTCCCCAAAATGACCTTGATGCTAGGCCTAAGGGTTCTCCAACCATTACGATCAAACGTCCTCAAGGGTTTCAGGAAAGAAATCAATAGAAGTCCAGCATTGCGAATTTGGTCAGTTGTCAAAGCTCATTTGTTTGACCCTGTTTCATGCTAACATGATATGGATGTTGTGTTATGAACACGGTCAACAATTATCCTCCATCGTCACTCCATCCCCCTCATCCATTGAATGTTGGTTACATGATTCACATTATTTTCCACCACATCATGTCCAAATGGAATTTTGATGATCCTGTCATTATTCCTCAGTGCGCATTTTCACGTTAGGAGGACAAAAGACGTAGTAAAGGCATAATTCGGGGATCCACTCTGATTTCCCTTTGGTGTGAGTTCCATTTATTTCAAAAAACCACTTCCACCCTTGTTTCCCACACTGAGTTAGACTCACACGATCTTAAGGATCTGTTTGAGGTTTGCACTTTCTTGAAATGATTTATCTCCTCTATGGTATGAGTTATAAGACCCTAATCGAATACCTATATTAGAACTACATACATCTTGATTCCTATTCCCATGGGATATGTAGGAACGCCTATACATGTTGTCTTTGGTTCCACCTCGAGTTCTACAAATTTACCTCTTTTGTTCTTCCATTGTAGCTTTAACTCTGATGGGAATCTGTGGCGTGGTATGGGATTCTGTCCTCATTCAAGTCGGGTTTGCATTCGTTGCACCATGTGTACCCCTTTATAAGAGTTACCCCTTACTTCCTGTCCCATATTACATTAAAATGTATGTTTTCCCACACAATGTTAAGATGCAACTTCAAGAAATATGCACAACATGATTCCCCTTCCCATGGGATATGTAGGATCACCCAGACATCTTGTCTTTAGGTACTGTTCAATTGGGAGATAGTTTTCCCTGACCCTTATTCTATAATCATTCATAGACCCTCGACCTGTGGATTCCTCCTCATAATCTCGCACGGTATGGTGTGGACCTCATCCTCATTCACATCAGGTATGTTTTATCATGTCATGCACATCCCATTTGTAACCTCATCTATCATGTATACATCTGATCCATATGACTTTAAATTATGATACTTTGTCCCACACAACCTTAAACTATTTTGTCTACCCTACACGACATAAAAAATTCATGGTTGGTCCCATCACATGACCCTAAACTCTGATATTATCGTCCTGACCACAAGACGAAAAATGTCATTGCACTGTGATATCCTCACTCGAGGAGGCATCATGTTTGGTATCGGGCATGCCCTATACCGTTTGTCAATGCATGTGAACAACTTGATTTTCGTGTTGATTCCTGAACATTCTATCATAGGTCCATATCTACACACAAAAAACACATTCATCCTAAAGGATAAACAAGATCTATCAGATAATGCTTCTTTCAGTGCATGGGCCAGACCTAAAAGTCCTTTTAGAATGACATGTGGCTTTATTTCCACCCACAGGGGATATGCAGGAATGCCCATGCACATTGCCTCGAGGCCAAACTAACTTATGTTTTTGGTCCCTCAACATGAAAACTCCCCCAATAAGTGCATGGTGATCCAGACCATGTCCTCATTCATCTCGGGTCTTGTAATTACATCTCTGTGTGTCTCGTATTTTCTACCGTATGTGGTCCAAGCTCTATGACCATAAAATAATACCACTCCACATCCTTGCCTCAAGACATTAAATTGCATGAAATCTTCCAGAACTACGTATGGATTGATTCCCATCCTCATTGGATACATAGGAATGCCCATGAATTCATGTCTTCGGGTCCAGCCCCAGGAATCAACAAATCACATCCATTCTTTTTGGACCCCATAGCCCGAAATCATATTGGAACATGTGGTCTGAAGAGTACCTCTTAGGTTATCATTCACATCAGGTTTTTCAATTGCTGCACCATGGGCTTCCCATATCATCTCACAGCGTGGTCAGAGTTCTATGTTCCAAAACTAAGATCTCTCTATGGGAACTACACGTCTCGTTTGGATTTTTCGCCGCCCTGTGCACTGTCCTTCAAATCAAGCACCCTTAATGGTGCAACCTAGGACCTTAAGTGGAAAGTGTTTGACCCCAGGACAATTATCCTTGAGAGGGGACTCAACTTCCACTATCTGATATGTCATGTAGTCGTATTTAGATGTGTTTTGACCAAGATCCCGATGATTGGAATTTTCATGGGGACATTCCCCGTGTTCCATGTCGAAGCTTCGTGAGCCCATCATATGGAACCTCATCCTCTTCCATTTCTAAAGGGACCCCCATTGCGGCCTGGTCTCATACTACACTGGCTTACCTACCGTCCTGGGCCAACATCCCCAAAGATCCCAGATGACATTTGTGACAGGTCATCTGTTTCGAACACGGTCAACAGTCGACCCTCATTTGTTTGTCCACATTTCAGGTTAACGTGATATGGATATTCTGTTTTGAACATGGAAAAATGTTATGCCCTATCGTCATGCCACTATTATTGTGCTCTAGGTCTCGGGCCTCATGATTCACTTTTTTCCTCTTCTTTATGTTCATGTGGAATTCAAACATACTCGGCTTTACTCCTCTACGCATCTTGGTGTGCTATATAGTTAGTTCTTCATCAGTTGGACTTCATTAACCTAGTGTCCCATCATCCCTAACTTGTGCCTCCCTATTCGAGGAATAGTCCATCACTACTGCTTGTTTCCCACATCGAGCATGACTCATGTGGGCTTAGTAGTTCTGGTAGGATGTGTACTGGCACATACATGCCACACGTACCTTTACTCATCTAGAATTATGTTAAACCACACTCTTAGAACAACATATTGATTGATTCCAATTTTCATGGGGTACGTGCGAACACCCAATGACATTGATTCAAGACCAGTCTAATTTTCACTTTGGGTCCCTTGACCTGAAGAGTATCCTCCTATGATATGTTGTGTGATCCGGACACCAAGTCCTCATTCCCATCAGTTTTATAGATACCACACCACATACTCCCTTCCTGGGATCTTCCATTTTATCTCCACATCTAATCGTATGAAATTAAAATGTGGAAGCCCATTTGTCCGCAACACATGACACTAAACTTTGGTTCTACCCTGAACAAGTTCAATATGCCCTATGTTAATCATGGGATGTGTCAGTTTTCTCTCCAGAGGGGATTCTCCCTACCAGTGTTGGTCTTTGACAACACCATGCCCCGAGAACTATGTTTTTCTTGATTCCCATTCTCATGGGATATATCGGAACCCCCAGACATCTTGTCTGCAGGTCCCGCCCCTGGAACCATAATACTCATTTCACCCTCTTTTTTTGGTCCCTTGAACTGAGCTCTTTTGGGGAACCATGAAATTGCAGCTTTACCCTGTACAAGTTGGGGATGCCCCATGATAACGTTGGGAGGCGATAGTTTCCTCTTCAGAGAGGTCATGTTTGGAAGTATGTTTGATCCCCGATCAGACTGATGTACCCACCTAATGTGTTTCCACCATAGTGGAATAATTTCTAGAGTGTTGGACTCGAGTGGAACAAACCCATCCCTCCACACTCCACGATTTGCATGCCCTTTATTCGGATCCACACCCTCTTTCATGTACTGATGAACCCCCTAACAGTATGGATGCATGGCCTATGGCTCATATACTATCATGGGCTAATGTTCCAGAAGACTAATGGATGAAATTTCGAGTCAGGCCCCGTGTTTCGTACACAGTCAGCGGTCGGCCCTCAATTGTTATCCCCTTTTCAGGCTAATGCAATAAGGACACTGTGTTGTGAACATGGTAAACAATCATTCTTAATTTTCATGTCATCACTATAGTGTTCCGAATCTTGTGTATTGTGATTCATGCCTTCCATCCCCCCTGTTAAGATTTATTCAAGCACCCCTGGAGTTACCCCATTCGTGCAAAACAGCACAAAGGGAAATATTAATTCGACTTTTTGAGAGATTCATTCTCCAGTAATGTCTCTCCCTTCCCTTCCCGGGAATCCTGATTGGTTTTTCGACCCTCGGGTTCCCAAATCCTGGTTGGCACTCCAATATTTAAATGAAGTAATATTTCCAACATCCCTTAGTTAACAATCTGGGTAAGACCCACATGATCTTAGGAATGGATTGCTATTTATTTCAGGATTATGGTTGAATTCATTAAAACAATTGAACAAGTAAATAAATCAATCCATAAATCTCTCTATATATGTAATTCATAATAAGAGGTAGTAATGAGAAATGAGTATATGATTTTCACAAAAAATAGGCCCTTAAGAATAATAATTTTGGATAGATCGTTCCAACTCCGCTACATTTTGGCATGTGGCCTCCAAGATTACTTCGTGCCCCCTGAGAAGACTCTCTTCCTCAACGGTCACAGAGCGCAGTGTAGTTTCCCTATCCTATGCTTACGCCTGTTTAGTTTGATTTTCAGTCATTTGCTGACACACTTACACTAGCTGCTCTTGGGCTTCTGCCAGCCATGCCCTCAATTAATCCACGAGCTCGGGACATTTGGTGATGAATACCTCCCTTTCTTTCATCTATCCATCAAGGCATCAGAAATCTTATTCCGCCATCAAGATTGCATGGGTACTCCCTGATCCTTTCAAACACTGGGCTATGTCGCAGCATCAGCCGCTCTCGCGTAACATTTCGGCCATGTTGTTTTGGACTGTCGAATAAAGACGGTGAGCATCCACCCCTAAAGCACAGGGAAATCACAACCAGGTTTGGATCGGTCTCATCCGTTATATCCATTCACTCTATGGATGACTGAAAAATTTTCCTGATACATTTCCACCCCTTGTGCCGCATCATACGGATCTCATCGGCCGCCTCTGAATCAAAATCATCTATATACTCAGGATATGTAGGCCGATAGTTTGGGAAAGAAGCCAGTAGATCAGATGCATGGTCATTTTAAGGTACTCTTCTTGAGGGGATGGGATCTTCAATATCTAAGAGTCCTTCTTCTATCACCTCATTCTCTGCTGGCCATTCGCCGATTTTAGGCCCCGCCCCAACGTTAAAACCACTAATTTCCACAAATATTTATTCCTTAAGTGCCCAGGCCAGCTCGGTTTGCAAAATGTTCCATGAATGGGCAGACACATTTGCCATCGAATCACTCACGGATGGTCTGGATTTAGCTTCCAATTGATCCTCTAATGCCGTGATTACTACAAAAACAATGAACAACCTGATCAGCAGAGTTCTATAGAAGCCCATATTGGCGGCTAAGTGAAAAAAAACTTATAAGAACTTAGTGCATCAGCCTATTTATTTCTCGTCATCGTAGTAGCTGTCATGGTGGGGGATCCCTCAGCAATTGATAGCTCAATAACGGGCGTCAGCTCTAGACCTTGTTCTATCGGTGCCTCCTCTCCCCCTCCGGTTGAAGCATCTTTGTCAGTAACAATATGCACCTCAGTAGAATTAGAGGATCTGATTGAGGATAGCATGAACAAAAAAAGGGGGTATGGATAGGTAAGGGTTGATACATACCTAAACTAGCTCATTTATGTCTACATCAGATCCAATGATCTCTCCAATCTCCCTAAATCTTCTTTTGTGGGAGGTCTCTTGATACCCACCACCTTTGAGCTCCTCTTCTTCTTCACATTCTCCTTCCACATCCTCTTATTCTGTCCCAATACCCTCCGGCTCTCGTCGCTGTCGTCAACCTTGGCTGGCATCTTGTCTGGATCATTCTCTTGGATGAGCATTACCTTCACCAGGAGGGGTGGTTCCTCATGCTGATCTCTATGGAATGAATACGCATACAGGTCCATCATGTACACATGCCAGTGATTTATTCTTACCCTGTCATCAACCTGTATGAGTCCATCCTCTGGCTGTTGGATTCCATCTTGTGTAATCTTTTTCCAGAGGGCTTCCGTACCCATCGAATGCCATAGGTTCAACCAAGCAGACCAAAGAGTTGGGAAAATTGCATCATCGGATGGTTGAATAAGATACTTTATCAACTTCCTTGGAAGTTCCATGGCTACTCCGTGATCCCCTCTACCCCTGGGCAATGAAGGCGCATCCATGTCGTGCGACATTCACACTTTTATAGTCCTAGCCTTTGCGGGTCTAGTTGCCTAAATTTATTTTGAACATTCCTCCCCTACAGCAGCCAATCTTATCTCTCTGACCCCAGGTTCTACACTGATTACCTTGAGCTGCCAAACTCTCTTACACAATATTCCATCAGGTTATGCTATGACCCAATGTGTTGTGTATTCTATCGAGAAGCCAACAGCAACTCTGGTGGGGGGAAAGGTAATGACGTCGCCAGAACCATGGGTTTGGAACATCAGCCATATTTGGTGAATAATGCAGGGATGCAACTCCTACCGTATATCTATTCACACCTTCTTCGACGTCTGTTGGAGACATCCAAACTACCTTGCGAATCATGATGACACATTGGACTTACAAAAAAACATCCCATTAGTCCGAGCGACAAGAAACTCAGCTCTGATGCTCTGGAAGTATTCTCTTTGAAAATGTCTTCCCTTCACATTGTTTATAATTTGGCCAGTCAGAGTGGTGAATGGGCTGAAAGTGAAGTTGGCATGATTTCCAATTCTAATCTTTAGCCCCTCCCCGTTGAACATCAACGATATGACCCCTACAATATTCAGCAAAGAAGATCGCATGCTATTACCAGGAGGAAGAATAGAATTTTGAAAGGTATATTTGCCACCATGAGCCGCGATCCAGCCATGGATAATATGGAGGGGGCCACATATCCTCCTTGGGGGTCCCCCTCTCGAAATTCACCCCTTAATGTCATACAAACGGGCTAACAAATGGAGTCCCTGAGTGAACCTCTGATTTGCGTCCATGATGCCAACCATCACTAATTTCGCTGGATAAACTCACATCCTTGTGTCCCTCACTAGTAGGAGACACCAACTCAATGAAAGTTTCTAGAAATCTGATGTACTGAACATTTAGGTCCTGACTATCTTTTATACTGAAGCTCCATGATTGATACTCCCAGCCTCCAAGATCCTCCAATACGATCTGCTCTTGCTCCTTTGTGTCACTGTTGGACACTGCCATCCTCGCCCAAACATGATGATTTCTAGATCCATTTGTTGGAACAAGATAAAACATTTTTTCTGGGAAATTTCCTTCAAAATCTCCTTGAACCTCAGCCTCTCCTTTTCAAGCTCCAATCGATGCCATGTTAGGATAGGAGTTCGTGATCTGTATCCCCAGTTGTTCTTCATTGGAAGGAATTCATCGTACCAGTGCACATCCAATGGGAAACACCTAATGAAATGAAAGTCTCAAAGGTTGATACCAACTTTCCCATAGTTAATATGGAAGGTATTGGTATCAAGGGACCATCAATTAAATATCTCAGGCCCAAGTTCATGCTGACGGAAGAAATGGAACTACGACGTCCACACCGCCTTCAACAAACCGATGTGCTGCAGTTTGTCCCCAAACTGGTAACATGTTTTGCATAACCAATATTTCTAGTCCTATTCACTAGTGAAATTACCCACAGGCCAAAAATCCCCATCCTACAGCTAGCCATTAGTTTCGTCAGTGGCACTCTTTCGGAACGTACTTGCGTAATGGGCTGGGGAGTCCTCTACGACCGGGTAACTTCCCAAAATGCTTTTGGTCATGGGATTAAGGATGTAAACATCGATATGCCTAGTTTCTCTAGTAGGATGGAAATTGTAGGTGATATTATATCGAGGTATTTCATCCTCGTGGATCACCCATGATCGAGGTGTTTCAAATTCAAATCGGGGCACGGGTACCTCCTCCTAAAAAATGAAGTCCCATATCGGATGATTTTGCAGTAGTGCAGAAAATGTTTTTGATGTCACCATTTTTTACGTCGGTTATATATAACCGACTTGATAATCTATGAAACGTGGGTTTTTACATCGTTTACTTTATAAACGACGTAAAAAATGCAGAGAGTAAATTTGTAACACCGATTATTTTAATAACAGACGTTACAAATCACGCGTGTTCGTTTTTTACATCAGTTATAAATTAACTGACGTAAAAAACCAAAGCACGGTGTTTTTTACGTCGGTTGTCATAGAACCGACGTAAAAAACGAGGTATCTATGATTTTTTCACATCGGTTATAAAATAACCAACGTCAAAAAAGCTTCTCTTGAGGCATTTTTGACATCGGTTATTTGATAACCGATGTAAAAAACTATGATTTTTAATGTCTTTTTTCCTATAACCGACATAAAAAACCAACACACCGATTTTTTGAAGTCGGTTATTATAATAACTGATGATATATATGTAATAATAATAGTTTATAACATCGGTTATTAAATAACCGACGTTGTAAAACATTTTAATAATTAACACGCCCTGTGGATTGTCATTTACGATTTTTCGATCAATAGTCCGGCGACTCGTCTCTCTCGCGCAGTAAACCCTAATCGACCCGTCCATCTCGTTGCGTTAAAGTCTTTTTTCAATCATCTTTTATCATCTTTACTCTCCTCGGATCTATCATCTCAACTCTCAACACTCAGGTATGCCTCCCATGACTTTATTACGTTCGTTTTTTCCCAGATAGTCTATATTTATGTTTTGCAATTTTTTTGTTTAAACTAGGTAATATTATTCAATTTCAATCCCTCTTACCTAATTTTTCCATAATCATATTATTTATTATCCCCACATCTATTAGATCGACTCACAATATTCATGTATGCCTCACCTACTTCTATTTAATCTGTTTTTGTTTTGTGAATGCCCGACATTGATGGTAATTTTTGTTGTCATTGACAACTACTGATCTCATTCACCTATATTACTGCAATTTATATGTAAACCATTGTGATAAAACCTTTTCATGTACCATTTTGATTTATTTTAGAATTATATATATGGTTTTTCTTGGTGGAATGTTTGTTTTAGATCCTTGGTTGTTGCTATTGTGGGAATCACTTTTTGTTGTTCAATAATCTATTTACGACAGTTATTTTCGAGGACTATTATAAGTCTTCAAATGCTATTAAAATCCGATTCATTGCACAATTGGGCATTTTATACTAGTAGTAGATACAATTCATGGTTCTCATTTTTAATAATGGCATGATACCAAAAATAGTAGCTTGAGGTTAAAATCTCTAGATATGCCAAAACTAGTAGCTTGAGATAAAATCCCATGGTTCTGGGGGGCCGTCAATAGGGTTGGTGGCTGTCCAGGGGGTTGGGGGAAGTCCAGGATGTCCATGGAGGGGGGGGGGGTAGTCTAGGGGTGTGTGTGGGGGGGGGGGGGACAAGGGTGTGGGGGTGTCGATGGGGGTGGGTGGGCTGTGCAAGGGGGTGGGTGGGTGGGTGGGGGATTTCTAAGGGGGTGGGGCCTGTCCAGAGGGTTTGGGGGTTGTTCGAAGGGTGGGGAATCTCCAAAGGGTTGGGGGTGTCCAGGGGGTGTCCAAGGGGGTAGGGGGTTGGGGTGGTGTCCAGGAGGGGTGGGGTGTGCTGTCTAGAGGGGTGGGGCGGTCCATGGGGTGTGGGTGGGGGGCTGTCCAGAGGGTTGGAGGGTGTCCAGGGGGTGTCCAAGGGGGTAAGGGGAGAGGGGTGGTGTCTAGGAGGGGTGGGGGTGCTGTCTAGAGGGGTGGGATTCTCTATAGGGGGTGTGCAATGGGGTAGGGTGTGTCTAGGGGGTGGGTGGTGGTGGTGGGGGGGGGGGGGGTTGTCCATGGGGGTGGGGGCCCGTCCAGATGGTTTGGGGGGTTGTTCGGGGGGGGGGGGGAATCTAGAGGGTTTGGGGAGTCTAGGGGGTGTCCAAGGGGGTAGGGGGTGGGGTGGTGTCCAGGAGGGGTGGGGGTGCTATCCATAGGGGTGGGGGCTGTCCAGGGGGTGTCCAAGGGGGTAGGGGGTGGGGGTGGGGGTGGTGTCTAGGAGGGGTGGGGGTGATGTCTAGAGGGGAGGGGGTTGTCCAGGGGGTAGGGGCTTCCCAGAGGGTTGGGGGTGTCCAGGGGGGTGGGTGGGTGGTCGGGCTATCCAACGGGGTGTGGGGCTATCCAGAGGTTTGGGGGGGGGGGGTTGTCCGGGGGGTGGGGGCTGTCCAGAGGGTTGGGGGTGTCCAGGGGGTGACAAAGGGGGTGGGGGGGGGGTGCTGTCCAAGGGGGTGGGGGAATGTCCATAGGGTTTGAGGGGGTTGTCTAGGGGGTGTGGGGATTTCCAGAGGGTTGAGGGTGTCTAGGGGGGTGTCCAAGGTTGTAGGGGGTGGCGGTGGTGTCATGGAGGGGTGGGGGGTGCTGTCTAGAGGCGTGGGGGGCTGTCCCGGGGGTGGGGGTGTCTAGGAGGGTTGGGGGGGTGGCTTTACAAGGGTGTGGTGGTGTCCATGGGGTGTCCAAGAGGGTGGGGGAGGTGTCTACGGGGTGGGGGATGTACAAGGGGGTGGTGGTGTCCAGGGGGTGTCCAAGGGGGTGGGGGATAAGTATCAGTTGGGATTGACTACTACATTGTGGTTTCTGAGATTATGACATGATGATTGTGCCGTGAATATTGTCTTTATATTCTGATTTTCTACATCTGAATTTTTATTTTAAAATTTATTTGATTATGAGGTTTACTCCATTTTCTCTAATTTTCTATCAACCATTGTAGGCCCCATGGTTTTCATTGATTCAATGGAATTTAAAATTGTTATATCTAACTATATATTGTTTTTAAAATAATATTCAAGCATAATTTTTTAAAATACACATAGATTTGTTTTATATTTTAATATTGTCTTACATTCAAATTATGATTTTTTTCATATAAACATATATTTGTCTTATCATAAATATATATATATTTTATATTTTTTATAGGTAATAATGAGTCGATGTTGGATTACGACACATCGAATGAGAAATGAATATGAGGAAGGTGTTGATTCCTTTTTGGAATTTACTAAATGAAATGTTCCAAGTAGTGACATTTTTTGCCCATTCCTGAAATGTTCGAATATGAAGAAGTTGAAAAGTAGAGATATAAAATATCATATGATTTTTCATACTTTTAATCCGAGTTACAACCCTAGGATTTGGCATGGTGAAACAAGACAGAATTTCACTGATGATGATGATTCACAAGATGGTAACTCTGATGGAATTGAAGAAATGATTTGTGATATTGTAGTAGAACAAATTGTGATAGAACCGAAAGTTGTGTGTCTATATGGTGATGCTGAAAAACCATTATATTCTGGTTGTACAGAATTTACAGTTTTGTCGACAATATAAAGATTGATTAACCTGAAGGCGACACATGGATGGAGTGAAAGAAGTTTTATAGAGCTGCTACAATTGATAAAATTAATTCTTCCAAAAGATAAAGATCTTCCAGATTCACATTATAAGGCCAAGAAGATATTATGCCTGCTGGGATTGGGATACAATAAAATACATGCCTAGCCAAATGAATGCATTATTTATAGGAAGGAATATGAAATTCTGTCAGAGTTTCCTAAATATAGGACATCACGGTATAAGGTGAAAGAAAAATCACAAGCTGATGTGGAGATTACAAAGATCAATTCAAAGGTATTTTGTTATCATCTTATAATTCATCATTTCAAAGGTTTATTTGATAATTCACATGATGCAAAAAGGTTAAGATGGCATGCTAATGAGCGGGTATGTGATGGAAAAATACATCATCTAGGTGATTGTCCACAATGGATGAAAATTGATGCGCAATATTCTACATTTGGAAATGAAATTAGAAATCTCAGACTAGGGTTGTGCATAAATGGAATGAATCCATACTAAACCCTCAGTAGCACACATAGTTCATGGCCTGTTTTATTGGTAATTTACAACCTCTATCCTGAAGCTTGTATGAAGCGCAAATATGTCATGTTGAGTATAATGATATCTGGTCCAAAGCAACCCATCAATGATATTGATGTTTACTTTTCACCATTGATTGATGATTTGAAACTGTTATGGGCTAATGGTATTAGGGTGTATGATTCTTATAAAATAGAATATTTTCAACTACATATAGTGCTTCTGTTCACTATAAATGACTTCCTAGCATATGGAAATTTGTCTCGATACAGTGTTAAAGGGCATAAAGCATGTCCAATTTACGAACAACAGACGTCATATTGTCAATTGCATCATGGGATGAATACAGTGTACATGGGTCATCAAATGTTTTTTCCTTTGGATCACCCTTATAGAAGACTAAAAAAGGAATTCAATGGCTCACAAGAATTTGATACTACTCCAAAACCTTTATCACCTGATCTGTATTTTGAGAGGGTGAAAAACCTTGAAGTGACATTGGGAAAGACACAGAAATCTGGTAATGATAGACATATTTGGAGGAAAAGGTCAATATTTTTTGAGCTACCATGTTGGAGATATCATGAAGTTAAACATAATATTGATGTCATGCACGTGGAGAAGAATATTTGTGATTGTTTGAGTGGAACATTTTAAGATATTAAAGGAAAGACAGAAGATGGGTTGAATGCAAGATTAGACTTACTATCAATGGGAATATGTTTGGAGTTAGCTCCCACTCCTAAAGGAAGACAAACATTTATTCCCCCGGCTTCTCATAAATTATCGAAGAGGGAGAAAAATAACTTTTGTCAGTGTCTTCATGATAACAAAGTGCCTCAAGGTTATTCATCGAATGTAAAAAATTTTGTCTCATTGAAGGAATTCAAGTTTATAGGTATGAATTCACATGATTTTCACGTCATGATGATAAAAATTCGACTAGTTTCATTACATGGAATATTTTCCATCCATATCAGAAAGACTATAATGAAGTTGTGTTATTTTTTTAATTCAATTTTTAACAAGGATATTGATGTGAATGCTTTGAACAATTTGGAAAAGGATGCAATTTTTATACTTTTTCAATTGGAAATGTATTTTCCTCCAACATTTTTTGATATAATGGTGCATTTAATGATTCATCTCGTTCGAGATATAATTATTTGTGTACCTGTATATCTTCATTGGATGTATCCTATTGAAATGTATATGAAAATATTGAAGGGATAGGTTAAAAATCCATATCGACCTGAAGCCTCCATTATTGAAATGTATATTTCTGAGGAGGTAGCAGAGTTTTGTATGAGCTACATGGCTGCGGCGCAACACATAGGTTTGCCTCCATCTCTCCCTAAACGAGTTAATAATGAGGGAAAGGGGATTCGTGGCTTGAAAGTAAAATCATTGTTAGCTGAATAGATGAAGAATATAGAATCAAACATCTTGAATAACATAGCTAATGCTCAACCATATATCACATTGCATATTAATGAGTTGAAACAATGTCATCCAAAGAAGAAAGAAATGTGGATTTTGAATGAGCACAACAAAACTTTTTTTTCATGGATTAAAAAGACCTTTCTTGGTAGATCAGATGTATCAAAGAAATTAAAATGTATAGTGGGTGGTCCATGTTTAAATGTGATAACATGGTCCGGTTATGACATTAAGGGCTATAAATTTCATATGAAAGATCAGGACAACAGAGGTGCAGTTTAGAATAGTGGTGTATTGGTGTTTTCAAAAGCAATTCATTTTTCGAGTTCTAAGGACCAAAACCCAAATTCGTGCATCAAGTGCATATTATGGAGTGATTGAAGACATATGGGTGGTTGATTAAATTAAAATTAATGTTACTATTTTTAATTGTAAATGGTTTATCAGTAACAATAGTGTCAGACATGATGAATTTGGAATGACACTTGTTAATCTGAATAGATTGGAAGACATAGCTGATTCTTTTATAATGTCAACACATGCAAACAAATTTTTTACGTAGTAGATCAATCAGATATGTAGTGGGCTGTTGTTTTACAAGGGAAAACAATATGTTGGTGAGGATGAGCTTTATGAAGATGTTGATTTATGTGAGATCCCTACTTCCATGTAAAGAATAACAGAACATAATGATGAGCATGTTGAAGACATTGTTTTCGCCATAAGGAACGATCACAACGAAGGAATTTGGGAAAACAATCCATTTGTACATTCCTAAAATTAAAGTTAACATATGTTTATTTCTTGTTTACACTTCTATTTTTCATAAAATTATAGATATTATAAGTTTTTTATTTATTAAAACATGTATTAAAACAAAATAAGTATAATTTTTTGTTTGTTTTATGTTTCTTTAGATTACTTTATCATTTTTACCATTACATGAATTATATAACTATTATTTTTTTCAGTGACAATTACTTTACCATATTTCCCAGGTTTACCATGATTTCCATGTTTACCATGTTTACCATCTTGACCCTCTTTACCATCTTTACCATTTTTTAACATGCTTACCATATTAACAATGTTTACTATTATATAACTTAGTACACTTTTCTATTTTCTGATTAAAGTAGTATTAAAATATTTGAATTTTTATATTTGTGAACTAATGTTTGTTTTTTTGATTTGAAGGATAATGACAGATCATTCAGTTGATCAACCACATGATTCTGGAGATGAGCATATTGGTCATACCTCTGGGGAGGAACATTCACATGCTCCTCTTAATGTTCCCCAATCATCCTCATGTGCTCCTATTACGACAAAGAGTTCAAAGGTTGGTAAACGTAGGTGCACACGTTTACCAAAATTATCACTTTCTCAGACGTAGGATCAGATGATACTCATTGTGTTTGATGATGATGATATTCCTAGAGGTCCAAATGCAAAAGATTTTAAGAGTTTTGTATCAACCCAGGCTAAGAGAAAAGTAATCATTCAGTATGATGACTGGAGAGGTGTGGATAAAGTGATAATCTCTCAGTTGTGGGAGGCACTTTTGGTAAGATCTTTTGTTATTTTTTTGACTATTATTTAAATGTTTCTAGTATATATAATATGTTTAACCTCTTCTTTATCAGATGAAATTTTATATTCTTGACACTGGAGGAGTCAGGAAGAAATTATTATCGTTGGCTGCCAGGAGATGGAGGGATTTCAAATCAACCCTCTCATCTGATTTCATTTATGGTCATAGGAGTCATGAAAATCCATGTGGTATATATCCTTTCATAGATAAAGACACAAGGAGACAGTTTTTTGGAAGTAGAAGAAAAGAGTCATTTTTGGTTAGGGAAATGTAATATTTTATAAGAATTATTATATAAATGATCTTATTAATGATTCGTTAATTATTTATTGTTCATAATTTAAAGAAAACAAGGAAATCTCATTAGGAGATCTAATATAAAAATATATACCCTCATAGTTTATCTCAGGGAGGGTATGCATTTTTGGAAGAACAAATGATGGCGGAAAAATTTCATCAACTAAGAGCTGAGTATTCAAGCTCTGGAGAGGTGGCCCCTCCATCCCCTCCATCTAGACATGAAAAATGGAAGAGAGCTTGGATGAGAAAAATGGCAATATATTTCGGAAGAATCGATAATCGTAGCTGAGAGGATTTTATGATATCTATTTTATTTATTTATGTTAAAAAATTTCTTTAAATATTATAAATCATTATTGAAATGTTAAATTAATTAATACAGAACTCTCTGGAGGAGTAGAGTTCACAGGGGGCATTTACAGCTACTGGTAGGCATGATATTTTATCTGTAGCATTGGGAAAGCCCGAACATCCTGGTCGGGTTAGAGGATATCTGGCATGTGTATCGGTAAGAAGAGTGTTTCCATGTTCTTCAACATCTAACGTTGAGGGGGTTTATAAAAAAATATAATACATGGAGGCTGAAGTTCATAATAATAAAGCGACGATGGAGGAAAATATTAGAGCGTCAGTACAGTCTATGTTTGCAGACATGCAAAGACAATTTCATAATGCAGCTCCCACTCCTCCACCTCCCCTACAGACCACATTATTTATCCTCCACCTCCGCCAGTAGCTCCCACTCCCCCACCTCAGCCTGCGGACGCCATTTTTTATCCTACTCCTCCGCCACAGCTTCCTACTTTCTGTGAGTTGTATGTTGATGATCCTCAACATCATATAGTTATATATAGGTTGGTATATTGTAAAGGAGATACAGTTCATCATCAACAATTAGAGGTAGCGAATTAAAGGGTCACTGTACATAATATTATAGATCGATCAGCTCGAGTACCGTTACCTATAGATGAGGTGACGACAATTGGACATAGTATCCGGAATTTTTTAATTTGGCCATCCAGACTTCTTCAACTCATTACCATAGAGGTTGGAATGATATATCTTTTATTTTATTTTTTTTGTTAATATTTTTTTAACATTTGAAAACTAATATATTTTTCCATTTATTTTTACAAGAATACATAAAAGGTATAGAAATACTCTATAGACAACAACAATGACAAATGGCTATGAAATCATATACAGATTCTAGTAGTCTTGAAATATTGTCAAGATATTCAAATTTTTTGGCATGTCATTATGAGTTTCCAATGGAATCTCATGTTTTTGGATGTGCAATAAGTGTGGGGATTATGAAAAATGATATCATGGAGATTTTTATTGGTGATAAGTTGGGCATCAATGTGGTGCAAATTTTTTCCATGTAATTCTTGACACCTTTTCCCTGAGTTATATTTATTAAAAATGTATACTTATGTCTATTTTTTATTATGTATCTTTATAAAATTTGTTAGAGGAATGAGTTGACAGATTTATATGGATTCATGGACCCGCAATTGATTTCCCTTGATGCATGTGCATTGGATGAGGAACAAAGAATTCTTTATATTTCTGAAAGACTTGAAAATAATATAGTCACACAATGTTGGTTGATGCCTTTTTGTTAGAGGTATAAAGCACATCTCTCTCAAAGAGTTAATTATCATTTAACATAAAAAACCACTAAACTTAAATTTCCATTTATCAGTGATCATTGGATGTTAGGGGTTTTTTTCTCAACGGAGAAAGCACTTTATTCGATATGATCTATCCATGATGATGTGAGAGAATGTTTAATGAATATATTGGAAAAGTAAGATTCAATTTTTCAATAGTTTTATATATTCTAATAAATTTTAAATTTACCCCATTCGTATTATTTTATAATAGGGCATGGGTCTACATTCGAAAAAACACAAAGAAAAGGAGTGAAAAGTTCAAATATGTAAATGCGAAGGTAAATATCCCTTTATAATTGTACTTTTTTTATTTCATAAAAATAATATATTGAATTTACACTCATTCAAACAGAATTTTATTGAACAACAAGGCATCATCGAATGCGGATATTCAATGTTAAAATTTATGTATAAAATAATAACAACTGGGACAGTTGTGAATTTTTACTAGGTATGATTTCCTCTTAAACTTTGACATAGTATTTCAATTTTATTTATTTATTATACACGTTAACTATTATCCTTTTCATTTGTAGATTTTTGATGACCCTCAACCCTATACTACTAAAGACATCAAACACTTACAAGTGGAGTGGTCAAATTATTTTACAGGTTTGATTGAATTTTAGTTGTTTGTAATGTAAAATGTAAATTGGAATATTATCGTTGTAATTGTGTATTTGGTAGTCGTTTAAGTTGGATTTTTTTTGAACTGGAGATTTTATGTTTTGAAAGATATATATGTGAATGTTTAATTTTTCTGTACTTCTTGTTTTGGTCTACTTATGATGGTTTTTCTGTTATGGATTCTGGTCTCGGGGGGAGGGGTTCCAAGGGTGTGGGGGGGGTGTTCAGTGGGTTGGTGGTGTCCAGGGGTTTGGGAGGGATGTTCGGTGGGGTGGGGGCTCCTGGGTGTCCATGAGAGTTGGGTGGGTCTATCCAGGGTGGTGGGAGTGTTTCCAGGAGGGTGGAAGGGCTGTCCAGGGGAGTGAGAGGCTGTCCAGGGGGTGTCCGGGGGTGTGGGGGTGTCTGGAGGGGTAGGGGGGTTTCCAGGGGGGTTGTCCAATGGGGTGGGGGTCCAGGGTTTCTATGGGGATGGGGGGGCAGTCCAGGGATGTCGTGGGGGTTGTCTAGTGGGTGAGGGGGTTCTGGTCTATTTTTGGTAACTTTTTGGTATGTTTCAAGGGTGTGAGAGGGCTGTCTAAGGATGTGGGAGTGTTGTCTAGGGGGTGGGGGTCAAAAGGAGGGTGGGGGGATGTCTAGGGGGGTGGTGGTTGTAACACCCCGACCCCAGTTACCCGGAGTTGGTGCATTAATTCGTAACATTGGCATGATCACAAAAGATCAAGTCTCGAAAGACCGATTAGTTTAGTAGCCTTGGAAACACTAGATACATTTATAAGTCTTACATTACATCAAAAAGTGAAAAACTAATAACAAAGTCTTCATAGTCCACACTCAAATCCTCTGATGACTATCCCTGCAGGTCATTCATAAAATACTTCTTCACATCCTAGAAAATATTAAAACATTGAAAGGGGTGAGGTCAGATGCTCAGTAAGGAAAAAAATATTGCAGAAGCTTTCATAAATAAACATTAACATTTAAGGAAATGTATAACTAAAACAAATTCCTTTTAAACATGAACTTCAACATAATATGGCAAAAGTAAAATGAGATAATGCCATTTACTTATTCACATGGATATTCTACGGGTCGAATAATCACATGCAATATCAATAACCACTATCATAATGATGGAATGCATAATTCCAGACTATCAAAACCACGTAGCCAAGGCCTCGTGCCAAGACCACAAATTAGATTTTGTCAAGGCCTCGTGACAAGACACTAGTTTGTCTCATGAGACCTGCCGATGCATCGAGGAGCTATAGCAGGCTCCACCCGTCACTTATTAAGGCCAATGCATTCCTCATATGAATAGGTTTAAACATATCATAAACCATAACATAATCGTATCACATAAAACATGCATAAAGGAAACATAACATTTCCACATTTCAATCACAAGATATCAATACAACACATTGATATAATAAAAACGCTTTCAAAACCATTTTCAATAACAAAATAAAAGAAAACTATAACATGGTATTTATTTTTCATGAAAAAAAGGTATGGCTTGTAGAGGAAGCCGAAACTCAAATAGTGGTCACGGCACCGGAGAAGTCGTTGTCGCCGCATACGTACGAAAAAAACATTCCCTTTTGTCATTTAGTAAACGCTTCATATAAAAAAGATTCCTTTTGAATAAACGTAAAAGTCAAAGGGGTTTATACACCGTATAAAAGAAATTTGTGTATAAAACCAAATATGCCTCAAAGAAAGGAGATTGAAATGAAGTCCTTACAAAGAATATTTTTAAAATAAAATAGATATATTATGTGTATTCACTATAGGTACACATAAATAATGTAAAAATACAAAATAATACATAATAATATCATGACATAATTTGAAAGTAGGATATTATCCCAAAGAATGGAAGTTGGGTTAAGAAGTTCCCTTACCTCATGTCTGACTTGACTCAACCGTTCTTTAACCTCCTGAATAATAAACTAGAGTTAATATCTACCTTATTAAGAACCATTTTCAATTTCATTATCCTTTTTATATCACTTATTACAATGATATGAACATTATGAAATTATTTAAGTTAATAACGGTCGTTTTGTCGATCTTTGGTAATTGAGTCAATAATAAACTTATTATAATTACAAGTTGTTTATGTGGTAGAATATCCATTATCTCCAAAATTATATTCCTGATTTAGATGTCATATATATCATATATATCCAGTATATACATTCATTCATAATATTATGTAACTTTTAGAGGTGAGAAATGAAATGCACCGTTCATGGAGACGGTAAGCCGTACGTACGCATGAACGCGACTTTCATTTCTATTTCGTATTTAATTGAATGAAATCATAATTATATAAAGGTATATTATAGTTCCATTATAATATCATATATAATATCATTTACTCCATCCTTTATACATCCCACATATGGCATTAACGATTCAAATCACTTTGAGGGGGCGGTAGTCCGCACTTCCTAAAATGAAATTATCGCGTTTACCCAAAATGGAAATCATAAAGTATGCCATAAATGAGAAATATAGAAGCATAAGGAAAACATAAACATATCATATATCATATATAAATATAGTGACATCTTAATGGCCACCTTTCAATGTGTTATATGAGTGTTGAAAAATCATCGTATCGTGAGGCAGAAATTCGCCATCCAGCGAAACAGTATGTTCTTTAACCATTAGATGTAGGTGTGTGTAACTGTAGCTCGAATCCTTCTTATGAAAACATCCTAGTATATTGAGGATACTGGTTTTGTTACAAAATAAATTAATAAAAAGTGTTTAGGGGGTTGGAGAAGAAAAAATAAAACAAAACAACATTAGAGAAGACATTACCTCAAAATCGGGTAACTCTTTTTGATTTGAGAAAAAGGCTTCCTTGGGAAGAGTTCTGCCCAAAGTGAGGATTCTAGGAGTAAGAAGGGGAAGTTGGGAGAGTATTTGGGCAGAGTTCGGCTGAGCCAAATGGCTTGAAAGTGTGAATGAGGTGGTAGAGGTGGGGGCCTTTTATAAGAGGAGAGGAGGGGCACTCTTGGAAAGTAAAGAAATGTCACTTTATTATAAAATGAGTTTCGGATTTTAGAGGTCCCACACTTATATAATTCGAGTATAAGGTTATAAGGGTTCTAAATCCACCCATCCAATAGGTTTTGGACATGTGTAGGTCTTAGATATTACATTATCTTTCCATTTTATTTAAATCATTAAATAATGAGTCCATCGCTGCATCATCATGATGTCATAAATAATTTAATTTATTTAATGTCTAAAAATTATAAAAAAAATACTATGATGTAGGAAATCTTTTTAGCTTTCCAATGACTATTTATAGTCAAAACTATGACTTGTATAACCCCATGTAAAAATTTTTTTAGTAAAACATTTCATGTTTGTGTCATTTTTTTTCTTTAACATTAAATAAAAGGTATTTATGTCATTTTCCAACAAAAGTGGCTCCATGGGGTCCCCATGTTGACCAATGGATTTTATTGGTCGGCCATGGAACATAAAATGAGGGTAGTACATGTGTCAAGCTCATCTCATATTATTAAAACATTATTTTTACCTTAAACTATACTAATTATCTCTAATCGCGATTAAGAACTTAAAAGTTACTATTCACCAAAAAATTATTTTAATCTCATTGAACCACATTTTACTTCTTAATGACCACCATGTATGTCGGATTTTTGAAAATCAAACCATAGAAGTGGTAATATTTCATTTAAACGAAAAAATCAGTTTTTTAACTACCACTTAGTGGTTTCACTATTCATCAAAAATTGAAGTTTTTCAGAACAATGCAAAAATTTCACCCTAAGATATAATTGATATTCTGATTTCAAAAATGATGTCTATTTTATGAAATTCCAAACATATAAGTTTCATTAATTAATTTTATAATTAATTCTCGTTGTCACAACAAATAGCGTGTTTTTAAGAAACAATAAATATCAAAAGATTGACAATTGTTTATGTCCAATTTCAATGTGAAATTAATTATAATGAACACCACTGGATAAAATGGTAAAAATATATTCTAATTATACTTTAAAACCACTCAATAGTATAACTTATCACTATAAATTATTTTGATTAAAATGTTCTTTTATGTATTTTTCACTATTCATAAAAATTTGGAAGTTCTCAGAAAATTACAAAAAATTCAACATAGGCTAATTTCAATATTAGGAATACAAAAATGAAGTCCATTTTAAAATATAAAATTTCTATAAATTTAAAAAGTGGTAATTACTATTCATAACGGCTACTTTGATTAGTTGCGGTGTGTTAGAACTCGAAGTTGCGTACAATGCAAGCTATTGTATTATTGAATGAGAAGCGTATCATGGAAGCTCGGGGTGTTACATTCTCCCCTCCTTCAATAAATTGCGTCCTCCCAATTTAAAATTTTTGTTTGAAAACAAAAGGTTGAAAATAGAAATTACCTTTGTGGAAAACCCACATCGGAAATAAGGTTAATAAATATATAACATTAAAAGAAAGCAAGATAAGTACAAAGGTCACCCGAGATAGCCCATACTAGGATTCTGTGAAAATATAGATATGAAAAAAAACAAACCATCAAGGTCTGATGGATAATTGTAGAAAACTAGATTAGGAGAAAGTTAACAATAAGAAAATCACAACCTTGTGATTGGTTAAACGGTCATTGAATCCCCAGTTGGAAAAGTTAACCGGCAACGTTTTTGTTTTAAGTTACATTTTATGAAGTTAAAGAATTTATTTAGGAGATTTACTAAGAACTTAAGGGAATATACATACTTGTCATGTAGACTTTCATTCTTTAATAACTTTTTACCAAAAACACACCTTTCACTCTAAAAGGTAATAGAACTCAAAAATATTCTATTTATCCTAATTGTATAAGGTTCCAAATATTAACACATACCATTTAGATTAGAAAAACTATTTTGTAATAACCAGGGACTTCACGTAGTCCATTGGTAGGCGATTAATCCCAATCGCACTATGGTTGTGGGTTCGATTCCCACAGATTTGTCCGACGCGATGGGTTGTCACTCGCTCTACGTGTTGTCCTTTTTATAAATATCTAAAAAAAACCTTAACAATAGTATCCAAAGTAAAATATAATCCATTCCAACCTTTATAGTTATGCAAAATACTTCTGTCCAACTCACAGTCCAGATTTTATGAGGAAGGTAAACATAATGAAGCTCCTTTTTTTTCTGCGTAACAACATGTGAACACCTTCATCATGTATTCTTTTAAAACAGTGCAACATACTGAATTACCATAAATCCTTATTGATTACATTCATGATCCTTTATTCCTTATAGAAAACTAGATATACTCCTTCTATCCAAAAATGTACACAAATCATTAATCAGTTTCAAGGATGTTAAGAATATCCAACATAATTTATCCGAATCAATCATGTCTTATTCCAAAATCACTATCTCGGTATCAGAACCATATTATGTTTTATCTTTCTCTCAACCGTATATTTTTCAAAAATTTAATTTACTGTAGAGTCACTTTTCTTGGTTCCACACAATCTCAAGTCCTAGATGAAATAGTATTGCAGTACAATCCTTATATACTCCATAATTATTATAACCAGTACATCATTGATACAACACTCAAATTACAAAATTCATTAATAACAACATAAGAACTCTAATAATTCCTCCTCATCTGTGGTAGTATCATAACTTGATTATTATCCAATAACATCATTTGGGTCATACTCTGATGATTTGAACATTGGTTTGCGCAGTGTCCCCACTCCTTGCAGATGAAGAATTGTACATTTGAAACCTTTTTCTTACCCCTGCAGTCACGCACTTGGTGTCCTTTTTCTCCACACATATAACAAACTCCCATTCCCTTCAGGAAAATTCCAAGGTGTTTCTTCCCACAGTTATCACATATTGGAAAATTCTTTTTTTCCCTCGTCCCTTTATCCATCATTCTCTCTTCCATCCTTTTCTTCTCTTTCATCCCTTCAAATCCATAAGACTCAGAGAATTTTATGCATATCTTATTAACACATGATATTATTTCTTCATATGTTGATAACACATGGGAGAACATTTCCCTTCTAAATGTTGTCTTAATACCATGAAAGATATGATCCTTCTTACTCTTTGGATCATACGTATTGATGGAGTTCACATTTCCCTTTCTACTGGGCGCCATTTCTATACAATTCCATAAACTAGGTTAGTTTATGAATGGAAATACATAATAACAAACTTGAAACACTTATAATAAATTGAACTATTTAAGGATATAATCCCTAATCATAAAAAATGTTTTCTTTTAGGAAGTATATACTCATAACCCTTCATTGTGGTTTGTAATGAAAATGTGAATTATCCTAAGCATATCCCCCAGGAGTGTCGTAACCAAGAGTGCAGTAAGGCCTGTTTTCGTGCACCAGTTCCCATTCGAGTCTAGCTCAAAGCAGTGTTTTCGGGTTATACCGCTAGGTACATCTGTGCCAGAGCCACCTCTACCTGCTCGTATCCCGACAGGGATGTATTGCTCGGAAAACTCACAAAATCTCTATAATACCAAAAATTCTAGGAAGTTCTTCTATACTAATCCTTAAAGTATATCTTCGGGCTATGTTCTCTAATCAGAGTTTATCTAAATCTAGCATCCAAGGTTAGTACTAAACTGCCTCTGATACCAACTGTAACGCCTCGACCCCAGTTACCCGGAGTCGGTGCATTACATCATAACATTGGCAAGATCACAAAAGATCAAGTCTCGAAAGACCGATTAGTTAGTAGCCTTGGAAACACTAGATACATTAATAAGTCTTACATTACATCATAAAGTGAAAAAACTAATAACAAAGTCTTCATAGTCCACATGCAAATCCTCTTCTGACTATCCTTGCAGGTCATTCATAAAATACTTCTTCACATCCTGTAAAATATTAAAACATTGAATGGGGTGAGCTCAGATGCTCAGTAAGGATAACAATATTGCGGAATCTTTCATAAATAAACATTAACATTTAAGGCATTTTATAACTAAAACAAAAGCCTTTAAACATGAACTTCAACATAATATGGCAAAAGTAAAATGAGATAATTCCATTACTTATTCACATGGATATTCTACTAGTCGAATAATCACATGCAATATCAATAACCACTACCATAATGATGGAATGCATAATGCTATACTATCATAACCACGTAGCCAAGGCCTCGTGCCAAGACCACAAATAAGATTTTGTCAAGGCCTCGTGCCAAGACACTAGTTTGTCTCATGAGACCTGCCGATGCATCGAGGAGCTATAGCGGGCTCCACCCGTCACTTATTAAGTCCAATGCATTCCTCATATGAATAGGTTTAAACATATCATAAACCATAACATAATCGTATCACATAAAACATGCATAAAGGAAACATAACATTTCCACATTTCAATCACAAGATATTAATACAACACATTGATATAATAAAAACGATTTCAAAACCATTTTCAATACCAAAAGAAAAGAAAAGTATAACATGGTATTTATTTTTCATTAAAAAAAGGTATGGCTTGTAGAGGAATCCGAAACTCAAATAGTGTTCACGGCGGTGGAGAAGTCGTTGTCGCCACATACGTACGAAAAAAACAATCCCTTTTGTTTTTTAGTAAACGCTTCGTATAAAAAAGATTCCTTTGAATAAATGTAAAAGTCAAAGGGGTTTATACACCGTATAAAAGAAATTTGTGTATAAAACCAAATATGCCTCAATGAAAGGAGATTGAAATGAGTCCTTACAAAGATCATTTTTAAAATCAAATAGATATATTATGTGTATTCACTATAGGTACACATAAAGAAAGTAAAATACAAAATAAGACATAATAATATCATGACATTATTTGAAAGTAGGAGATTAACCCAAAGAATGGAAGTTGGGTTAAGAAGTTCCCTTACCTCGTGTCTGACTTGACTCAACCATTCTTTAACATCCTAAATAATAAACTAGAGTTAATATCTACCTTATTAAGAACCATTTTCAATTTCATTATCCTTTTTATATCACTTATTACAATGATATGAACATTATGTAATTTTTTAAGTTAATAACGGTCATTTTGTCGATCTTTGGTACTTGAGTCAACAATTAACTTCTTATAATTACAAGTTGTTTATGTGGTAGAATATCCATTATCTACAGAATTATATTCCTGATTTATATGTCATATATATCATATATATCCAGTATATACATTCATTCATAATATTACGTAACATTTAGAGGTGAGAAATGAAATGCACCGTTCATGGAGACGGTAAGTCGTACGTACGCATGAACGCTACTTTCATTTCTATTTCGTATTTAATTGAATGAGATCATAATTATATAAAGTTATATTATAGTTCCAGTATAATATCATATATAATATAATTTACTCCATCCATTATACATCCCACATATGGCATTAACGATTCACATCACTTTGAGGTGGTGGTAGTCCGCACTTCCAAAAATGAAATTATCGCGTTTACCCATAATGGAAATCATAAAGTATGCCATAAATGAGAAATATAGAAGCATAAGGAAAACATAAACATATTATATATCACATATAAATATAGTGACATATTAATGGCCACCTTTGAAGGTGTTATATGAGTGTTGAACAATCATCGTTTCGTGAGGCAGAAATTCTCCATCCACCGAAACAGTATGTTCATTAACCATTAGATTTAGGTGTGTGTAAGGGTAGCTCTAATCCTTCTTATAAAAACATCCTATTATATTGAGGATACTGGTTTTGTTACAAAATAAATGAATAAAAGTGTTTAGGGTGTTGGAGAAGAAAACATAAAACAAAACAACATTAGAGAAGACATTACCTCAAAATCGGGTAACTCTTTTTGATTTGAGCCAAAGGCTTCCTTGGGAAAAGTTCTGCCCAAAGTGAGGCTTCTAGGAGTAAGAGGGGGAAGTTGAGAGAGTTTTTGGGAAGATTATGGCCGAGCCAAATGGCTTGAGAGTGTTAATGAGGTGGTAGAGTTGGGGGCCTTTTATAAGAGGAGAGGAGGGGCACTCTTGGAAATTAAAGAAAAGTCACTTTATTATAAAATGAGTTTCAGATTTTAGAGGTCCCACACATATATAATTCGAGTCTAAGGTGATAAGGGTTCGAAAGCCACCCATCCAATAGGTTTTGGACATGTTTAGGTCTTATATATTACATTTTCATTCCATTTTATTTAAATCGTTAAATAATGAGGTCATCGCTGCATCATCATGATGTCATAAATAAGTTAATTTATTTAATGTCTAAAAATTATAAAAAAATACTATGATGTAGGAAATCTTTTTATCTTTCCAATGACTATTTATAGTAAAAACTATGACTTGTATAACCCAATGTAAAAATTGTTTTAGTAAAACATTTCATGTTTGTGTCATTTTTTTTCTTTAACATTAAATAAAAGGTATTTATGTCTTTTTTCCAACTAAAGTGGCTCCATGGGGTCCCCAAGTTGACCCATGGATTTTCTTGGTCAGCTATGGCACATAAAATGAGGGTAGGGCATGTGTCATGCTCATCTCATATTATTAAAACATTATTTTTACTTTAAACTATACTAATTACCTCTAGTCGCGATTAAGAACTTAAAAGTTACTATTCACCAAAAAATTATTTTAATCTCATTGAACCACATTTTACATCTTAATGACAACCATGTATTTCTGATTTTTGAAAATCAAACCACAGAAGTGGTAATATTTCATTTAAACGAAAAAATCAGTTTTTTAACTACCACTTAGTGATTCACTATTCATCAAAAATTGAAGTTTTTCAGAACAATGCCAAAATTTCACCCTAAGATATAATTGATATTCTGAATTCAAAAATGATGTCTATTTTATAAAATTCCAAACATATAAGTTGCATTAATTAATTTTATAATTAATTCCCGTTGTCAAAATAAATAGCGTGTTTTTAAGAAACAATATATATCAAAAGATTGACAATTGTTTATGTCAAATTTCAAAGTGAAATTAATTATAATGAACACCATTGGATAAAAAGGTAAAAATATATTCGAATTATACTTTAAAACCACTCAATAGTATAACTTATCACTATAAATTATTTTGATTATAAAAGTTGTTTTGACTATTTTTCACTATTCATAAAAATTTCGAAGTTCTCAGAAAATTACAAAAAATTCAACATAGGCTAATTTCAATATTAGGAATACAAAAATGAAGTCCATTTTAAAATATAGAATTTCTATAAATTTAAAAAGTGGTTATTACTATTTATAACGGCTACTTTGATTAGTTGCGGTGTGTTAGAACTCGAAGTTGCGTACAATGCAAGCTATTGCATTCTTGAATGAGAAGCGTATCATGGAAGCTCGGGGTGTTACAGTGGTGATGTCCATGGGTGTGGGGGGGAGTTTCCATGGGTGTGGTGGGGGCAGTCTAGTGGGGGTGAGGGGGTTCTGGTTTGTTTTCTGCAACTTTATGGTCTGTTTCATGGGTGTGGGAGGGCTGTCCAGGGGTGTGGAAGTGTTGTCCAGGGGGTGGGGGTATACATTAGGGTGGGGGGGGGGGGGGGTTGTCCACGGGTGCTTGGGGCTGTCCAGGGGGTCGGGGGTTGTCCAGTGGTGTGGTGGGGGTTGTCCAGTGGGGTGGGGGAGGGTTGTCCAGGGTTTGGGGGTATACATGAGGGTGGGGGGGGGGGGGGGGGTGTTGTCCTGTGGTGTTTGGGGCTGTCCAAGGGGTTGGGGGACAGTCCAGGGTTGCGGTGGGGGCTATCAAGTGGGGTGAGGGGTTGAGGGGGTGCGGTTCAAGAGGGTGGGGGGGGGGGGGTTGTACCGGGTTGTTTGGGGCTGTCCATGGGGTAAGGGGTAGTCCAATGTTGTGGTGGGGGCTGTCAAGTGGGTGAGGGGTGAGGGTGTGCTGTTCAGGAGGGTGGTGGGTTGTCCAGGGGTGTTTGGGGATGTCCAGGGGGTCGGGGGGCAGTCCAGGGGTGTGGTGGGGGCTTTCAAGTGGGGTGAGGGGGTGCTGTTCAGGGGGTGGTGGGATGGCTGTACAGTTGGGTATGTTTTATATGTTATCAATGTAAATGCTTAATTTTGATTTATTTCTTGTTTTGATCTACTTCTGGTTTTGTGTTACGAATTTTTGATTTGGTTTGTGGTTGTTTCTGGGGGAGAGCAGAGGACTACATTTGATTTTTTTTGAAAACATTTGTCTTCCACGTCGGTTATTTTATAACTGAAGTGATAAAGAAATCGGGAAGGGTTTATCATGTCGGTTTTTTTAATAACCGACGTGCTGAACACTTGTGGAATGGTTTATCACATCGGTTATTTAATAACTGACATGATAAAAGTCCTGGGAAATGGTTTGTCACATTGGTTATTAAATAACCGACGTGACAACCTCCCCCCCCCCCCCGAACTGGTTTAGCACGTCAGTTATATAATAACCGACGTGACAAACCATTTTCCAGGGGTTTATCACGTTGGTTATTTAATAACCGACATGATAAACATCCCCCTCACGAGTTTATAAAGTCGGTTATTATATAACCGACATGATAAAAATAGTAATGTTATGTTTTCTACGTCGGTTTTTAAATAACCGACGTAAAAATTGTTATTTATAACATCGTCCGTATTAACATCGGCTGGAAACCAATGTAAAAAATGAAAAATAACTGACATAAATAATGTATTTTGCACTAGTGGTGGGACAATGCATACTACTTCTGGGCTAGGGTCAATAGGTTGAAGAGAGTGGATGTTGGATACGATATTTTGGGCACCATAAACATCAGGGTTGAAAACCATCTCAGCTCTTCGAGTGGTGAACACAACTTCTCTCTCAGTGTCTACCCGATTGGCAGCCATCTTCCTCCAAGGAGGTGTCAAGAAGTCGACAAAAAATCGAATATTTGGAATGAAAAAACTAGAAGGATGAACAAGAAATCATGAGTCTGCACGAAAAATTTGGATTAGGCATGAGAAACAGAGGTTGTGGCGTGAAAAGTCTTGGGTATGCGAGTAAAATGACGGCTGAACTCGAGGAATTATGCGCAACCGAAGTTGTTTTTCACGCAAGATAGGGAATTTTTTTCGCGTGTGAGAGCACATGACTTATCACGTGGGAAAATCCATATTGGATAAGGGAACTACAAGGATTTTTATTGGTATTGAGTAGGAATTTCATATATGCGTAGAATGTGATTTGGGCGCCACTTCCCGGTTTTTCGCGCGCTGATGAGTTTTTTCGCGCACGGAGTACATGCAGTTATTCTTTTCGGAGATTCCCTCAAAATATGAACATTGTTTCCTCCATCGATCCAATATTGAGGGGGGAATTTGTAGATTCCAAAAAATGATGAAAGGATAAAAGAGGATTGGCGAGACAAGAAGAAGACATATTTTGACCTGGAAATTCATTCTGGGGGGCTCAGAAGGGTCGTGTGAAAAAATCTCCGCAGGGTGTGAAAACAATATCTCCTGCATGGAAAATCGCGGCATCTGAGGCTGTTTTCCATGCCTGCGATGGAACTCCCGTGCATCGGAGAAATCGTTGCATCGGCACAAAAAACTCCCATGCCATATAGAAAGGTCCACCACAACATGAAGTGTTCTGGGCCGCTGACCGCGAGCGCGGAATTTTTCACACGACACCCCACGCGGAAGATCTTGTGTGCTTCCAACATCTGAGTGAAAAAATTCATGTAGACCAGTTTTCATGCGGATCGGGTGACCCCAACCACCTATAAATAGTATTGAACCCCTTCAACTTCCAAGGGTTGATGGATCTGAACCATCTCCACTGCGTGAAATCCACCACTCCCGCACGCAAAAGATAGCTTTTTGGTATGGGATTTTTCGCGACGCATCACCCAAGGGTCCTCCTTCGCGTGAGACCCCACAAGATTAGTCCTCATGAAAATCCCTTTCAGTCTCCCCTCCTGCACGCAATCACATTCAATTGAACACAATCTATTTCAATTGCGTGCAATCCCATTAAAATTGCATGCAATCTCTTCCAATTGCGCGTAATCCCTTCAAATTTCACACAAATTGTATGACTTGTGTGAAATCTACTCTATTTGTGTACAACACATAAACTCCACTTTACGTGCCTAGCCTCTACCATTGTGCTCCAACCTAGAATATTTTTCCTAACTGGACCAATTGTGCGCCAACCCATTATTTTTTGCAGAAGCGTCTCAATTATGCACTGACCTGGTCTTTTCCGCGGAAGTGCTTCAATTGCACGTCGACCCGCCGATTTCCATGTAATTGTTCATTTTGTGCACAAACCTCCCTCCTTGCACGCACGTGTTCTATGTCTCTCTTCCAAACATAATTTTTGGGTGCCTCCTGCACCCAAAACATCTATGACACACACCGTTTTCCCATACGATCTTCTAGGCTCATATGAAGTAACTTCATAGTCTCTTAGGCGGTGTTTCACATTTTGTTGCATCGCCTCATGCATCTTGTCATAGGGACGCTAATTTTTAATGCTTATTCACATATCCACACTAATGGGGACCCCCCCCCCAATGGTTCTCTCAATAACACACCCCAACCAAGGCATTGTTGGCCCCTTCACTTCACTAAGGTGTAGAGGGTGTCGGTTATGTAAGTCCTAGGGGTTCGAAGTAAACCCAACTCATCCAAGCAGCAGGACGTTAAATTTCCAAGCACCATCATCATCATCACATGACGTTAAACTACGGCCTCACCCAGTGCATATTATGTGGGGTACCCCACCTTGGACATTCTCTACGCCCACTAGTCTCCACGGGAGGGAAATCATTCCTCACATGGAATTAGATCCTCTTTATAAGAATGTTTTCGCCTGCTGGGAAAGGGCAACCACCCTGGTGTAAGCCCCTGGCATTCCTTGAAGGAGGATGGACCCCTGCTCCTCCTCTCTTCTTGGGTGCCATGTACCTCTCCCATTGGTCTTTGCCTCCATCCGGGCCCCCACCCTGGAGTAATTCCCAATATCCTTCTCCCTAGGTTGCAAACCATGAGTATGCTCATGTTTCCCCTTTAGGCCGCTAACCACGCATGATCCCAACTTCACATCCCACGGACGCACCATTCTCCACGTGATGGGCATGTCTTTTTAATCTCTTGTTTCTCACATCGAGCATGAATAATGTGGGATTATAGCACGCATCAACCATGGCATCCTCTCTGGGTAGCCTAGAGTGTTAGCCCAAACCACCATCTTGAACTATGTTGTCCTTGATCCTTGCCACAGTGAGGAATGTAGGAAGCCTCAATGGGGTTCAAGCCCAACACCCAGTAGTACTGACCCCCTTCAAGTCAGTTCCCACACCACCTGAACAACAAGGTCTTTGATCCCTTCAAAGGAAATGTACATAGGAAGCCTCCACGGAGTTCAATCCCACCATCTATTTGGGCCCCAGGTCCTCCTTCACGTCTGTTCACCTCTGTTCTACATGACATTAAACTGTGAACCTCAATTAGTAGTAAGCTATTATCTCCCCTGATCAGCAGTAAGACAATTTTTCCCCTAGTCAGTGGTAATCTGTTGCACCCACCTGAACTATGTGGAATTTGATCATCATGAAGTCGAGGTGCGTAGGAAGCCTCCCTGAGGCTCATGCCCACCTCCCATGGGTTTCGACCCCCTTCACGTCAGTTCACAAAACTCCTCCATGATCTATGAGGTATTTGGTCCATACCAAGGCATGGTACATAGGAAGCCTCCACGAGGATCAATCCCACCATCCATTTGGACCCTAGATCATCCATCGAGTTGGTCCACCTACCCCGATCCAATATGAACTACGTTGGTTTGACCTCTGTCTCCTTGGAAGGGTATGTAGGAATCTTCCATGAGGATCATCCCAATCCAAGGGTAAGCCATTGTGACCCCACCCAATGGTAAGCTATTTTGACTATATCTAGTGGTAAGCTGTTGTGACCTCAATCAGCGGTAAGTTGTTACGCCCCCTACTTAGTAGAAAGGTGTTGTGATCCCATTTGTTGGGACCCTCATCTTTGGTCCGTCTTGGTGGTTTCAGACCAACTAGGGTTGTTAACCAAGCATGAGCCCACATACCCATCATCAGGTTGTCGTCATATGTGTACGTCCCCAATTTACGTCCATTTCTTGGTTATCCCTTGGAGCCAATGTGTTTCGGGAATGTTATTCCCCAACCCAGAGGATCCATTTCCTTCGCGTCCAATACATGCACCCATTCTAACTGGCCACCACCATAGACGTCCCTTCACCCTACCGAACTATGCGGACATTGATTCCTTACCCTGGGGATACATAGGAAGTCTCCTCAAGACTCAAGCCTGACATTACCATCGTCCTCATGACGCTTCCATCCCATCCACCATCCACATCATTCAAACACTCCATTATCCATATGGATTCTTACCCGGTCCGCCAAATCCCGAAGAGGTCATGACAAATCCAACCCCAACATCAGTGTTCCCTCCAGAGGTTGCACCCATCTAATCCACTTTAATCAGTGTTCTGATCAGTCTCATCCATCTCCACTGGACATTAAACATATGGCATACCCTGTGTTAAACATGGGAAGATAAGGAAAACCACAAATACATGCCTATGGCATATGATTCCCCGTGTTTCACTTGGGATGCCTCGAGATTATGCGCCATTGAGAAGTCCTATAATTAGTGGAAAACCATAGATGTTCTAGTGTTTCAGCATCTAGACACACTGGTGATGTCCAATGCGACTACTCCCCTGACTAAAAGTTGCTGCCATGACCGAACCCTTTGGAATGTCCAGAAAAAAGCAGTGTAATTAACTATTGTCCACAAAGATATGACACTAGAATAGTTTCATGAACAACATATCAAATATATAAGGTACACTCTGACTAGGTGATGATTTTTGAGGATGAATCCATAGAAGGAAGAACCAACATCCCATCATCCCATTTCGATCAAGGACAAAACATCCCAGAACAAGGAACAGATGTCGCTCGCCTTTGGAAAGAGGGAATGTGGGGAAACAAAACCATGCCGTTCATACTAAAGAAGACGGACAAACATGCCCTAATGAAAGGGTCTGAAATAGTTACTAAATTAAATTAAAATGAAACTAAAAACCAATTGAATATAAATGATTTATTAATATGGAGAACTACTTAAAAGTGAATAATTGTATTTATAAAATAATAAAATTACTCTTATTTTATTATATTAAAGAAATAAAAATTCAATATAATATTTAAAATTCATCCAATGTATTTTTAAGACTTGTTGTATGAACAAATTCAATTTTACATAGAAAAGTAGTATTTTTCTAAAAAAGAATGTTTACCGCCTTTTAATAGAAAACCCATATTTATTAATGTTTTTGACAATTTGATAAGTTATATTTCAAAAAATAAAATTAATTTTTTAAATAGTGATATAAAAATTTACTTTGGTTGAAATATAGGTATTTTTTTATAAAATAAATATTTAAATAAATAGTGTAAATTACAACATTTTAATTTGGAACATCCTTTTTTCTAATTTATTTATTTAGTACGATTATACATTAAAATGTTTTAAATGTATTATTAAATAATGTTTCTATCATTTAATACAATGGTGGTAATTGGAATCAATTTAAAAAAAAAATATAAAAACAATGAACGTTTAATCATTTTTTCTTAAAAAAATCATTTTCTTATTCTGTCAACAAGAATAATTTTTTATTTATTTCAACCAATTTTTTTTATTAATTTGAAAAAATGGATTCCATACTTGGAATAATATTCTCCATGTTATGTGAGTAGGTCCCTTTTATTTTTGAACATTATGAATACTAGCGTTTGTAATTATTTTTATTATGATAGTTAAAGGTAAATCGGGTAATTAAAGGTAAGATTAATATTATAACAATATAAAAAAACCCTACCACTTGTCATAATATAATTGTACATGTGTATTCCAACCATTCGAATCCTTGGGTAGATTTTATAACAACTTAGAGCAATTTATATGACATTAATGCAATTAAAATATTATATTCAATGAATAGTCTTTTATGTTACACTTTGGTTTTTTAAAAAGTTATGTATTTTAATATTGTGTTATATCGGGAATATATTTTGCTAAAAATTTTATTTTGGAATATATAAATATTATCTATATCATGTTAATTTATTTTATTTTTTATTAATTAATTAATTAAATTTAATAAAGACACAATGATTATGTAGTAATGGATTTATTAAAGAAATAATCAAATAAATAATATTTATAATATGATATAAATAAATTTTGAAATATTTTATTTCATACATGAAATTTTTGGATGACTATGATATGTTTGAATTAATATAATTTATTTCTTTCTAGGGAGTCTTGTATTTATGATATTTTAAAAAAATTCATGTAATGAATAATTTAAAAATTGATATAATTCATTATTTAAAATAATAAATATTTAATTATATGATATAAAATATATAATAATATAAAATTCTCCTAAAAATTTTTATAACACTAATAATTTCATTAATGACTCGTTCATTTGTCATTCAACATGATTTGGTACTTATTTTCTCCCAAAAAGTGTAAATAATATGATATCATGTTAAGATTAAAAAGGTTAAAATAATGGTTAAAATAAAAATATAAGGATTAAAAAAATTCAAAACTAGATTATTATTAATTTGATGATGTGGATTTGATCCAAAATCATCTAATATTCTTAATAAATTAGTTTGGGACTATTTGGAATAAAATTAAATTATTATTAATTTAATACTTTTAATAATTCAAAGGTTCCCCCCACCTATCCTATAAAAAGGAACTCATTACACTCTATTAATCACACACTCAAACCCATTTGGATATTCCAATATATACCCAAACCCCTTATTATAACCCCTACCCACATTCATGGGGAATTATATTGGTTGAAACCACTTTTTATAAGTGTTAGTGGGTGATGAATATTTACCACATAAAGGAAAGGAATATGAAGATTGTACGTGACGAGTCAGACTCCCTATAAGGGACTACATCTCTGTGTCCTTTAATTGACCCATTTTATGATAATATGAACCTTAATTGATTAATAAGTACCATATACAACCAATAAGACATTAATTATCCATATCTTAGTTATACTAATGTTATATAATATTTTAGTAAATCTATTAATTCATAGAGATTATGATTTAAATGTTCAATGTTTTATGGGACACCTAGAAAATTTAAAGATTTTATTATCAAATATTTTTCATTATGATGATAATTTTAATATTTAATTACATGGATATAAAAATATTAAACTGGACATTTTATGTATATCTTTAATTTATTTCAATTATTTCAAAAGTGATATTATTATATAAAGTGTTCTAATTTCTTTACAAAACAAGAAAAAGAATGTTTTTCTCATATACAGATACAATGTCTTCTCTACCACCATAACAATTATTTTATATTTGGATTCCTCTATAGGTCAAAATTTATTATCGAAGGAAAATATTCAATTATTCCCCTCTTTAGGTATCTTTCTATAGAAAATTGGTTCTTAAATGAAAATGGTATTTTTTTTAAAAATGATTATCATAAATGATTAGAAGTTCTTTTCCCATAGATTTTATGGTGAACATGTATTATTCATGAACTAGTACTTCAACATTATATTTAATAGGTTAGAACTATATGGGATATATTAATGATTGAGACCAATTATATCACACAGGTGATCCTAACATAGCTTATACAAAGGGTTGAGCACCATTATAGCTCATGGGTGATCTCGTTATAGCATATATAAAGTGATGATCCCCATTATATCTCACAAGTGAGGATGATATAGATTATATGAAGGGTGATTAAATTTATATATTTTTAATTTATTGGGTAATAATAATATTTTATGTAGGCCATATGGTTATTCCAATTGAAAGAGCTTTGAAAGGGTTTAATTTATATAATGACTAAGCACCCAATTTTTTTTTAAATACTTGTTATTTTATTTAGTGTTTTTATTGAAGAACAAATTTATAGTGTCATTTATGTGAAATATTTGGTTTCATCTTCTCAGAGAACATTAAATGGGTTATCATGTTTTAACATGTCTACTGGTTTTATTTCTTTTTATGTCCTTTACTAAGATTTTGGTACTCATCCCACGATTTTAAATGTTTTCACATGATATAAGGGATAATAGAGTCAAGGAAAGAAATAATGAAAATATATGATCATTAAAAATAAAAAATCTATGTTTCTTTTTAATTTTTGTGTGTGTTATGGATGAAATGGATACTGTTGGAAGTGTCCACTTTGTATTTCTATTGTTTTTTTTATGTAATTGTTATACACTAATTTTATAATTCAGTATACATGAAAATATCCTCAATGTGAATTATTAAAATATTTCAAGATTATTTAATTCATAAGGCTAGGTTGTTATAAACATCATGGAATACAAAAAATCCACTATATTGAATAAAATGGTTTATAAACATTTCAAGAGTCACAATTATTGAAATTTGTTCTCTTTATTTTTTATTAAATTATTATTTTTTAACTAATTAAATTATATATTAAATATTTAGACATGGGATTATAATACATAGATATTAAATCAGTTAGTATGATTATTCATAATATTACACAAACCCAAGCCTATGGATTGTAACAGTTTAGTGCCTCTAGATAAATGGAAACAAAAAAAAAATAGTTCATATGTGAGCTACATAATCTCCCACTAAGATCATCATATTTATAAAGCATCATAAAAAATCATACATATAAATATCTTCATAACCTGGGGAAAGGAAACATTATAAAAGTTGACCTCAGATGCTCATTAATGTTAAAAAAGGGAGATACATAAGCATAAAACACGCATGTGTGTATGAGAACATGAGAATAACATCTAAATATCACACCTTATATATAAAAGATATTATTCATAAGTCATGGAATAAATATTGGAATTTCATAAGACATAAATCTTATGGAAATCAATGAACATTATCCATGAAATAAAAACTTCAGTATAAGAAATTTATATTTGTAATACAAATAAGAATAGAAAATCTCATGTCATTGTAACTGAACAAGACTATCATAACATGTTCGGATTGGGAAAACCACCTGTGTACCTACTGAAGGCTTGAGATGAACTCTAATGTACAATTTTTGGGGTTAGAAAAATCACTATTGTACCCTACATTTAATGATTCAGATAAACACTCATGTATCTTCCTTTTAGAGCTTTAGATAACCACCTTTGTACCCTTGAATCTCAAGTGTCATTTATCATTACCTAATGAATTGGAGAGAGATATAAGCCCCACCCATCACATAATTAAAATCATACACATGAGTTAAAAAAGATCATAAAACAATAATCATAACATTAAACTTGTAAATAAATGTATTTCATAAACATTTCATCATATCATAACCTATTTTAAAAAAAAACAATTCATAATCATCATAACATACTCTGTAAAAAAAGAATCATGTTTTATAAGAATATTTTTATGGTATAACCTGTGAAAGAGAATTGGGTTTCATAAATTCCATGCCATCATAAACATAAATAATTGAGATAAAAGTAATAACTGTATTCATGGTTAATATTATTATTAAGGAATAGTTAATATTAAAATAAGTAATCATTGATAGAAATTTATTTTTATTAGTCATTTCTAATAATTTTTGAGGAAAATATACTTTCCTTGTTGAAAAAATATTTTCAAACCATAAAAAATTTTGAAATACTTTTTCATTGAAAATAACATTGAAAAAATATAATGTAACATTTATGGAAAATATTGTTCATGATGATGTGATGTTTTTTTCATTCCACCCGCAACAAAATAATGATTTATTTCAGATTTTTTGTAAAATCCCAATGAGAATATTTTGGAAAACAACATGAATATTCCTTTTGAGAATTAATTCTAAAAAGTCAATAACGTAAAAAAAAATAGCTTTTAAAAATCATATGACAATAATAGCACATTATTAACACATTATTAGGAAACCTGGTTATTGAATAAAAGGTATTTCTATCTGAAGAGAAAAATGAGTTAGAATTTTATGAAAATCATTTTATAAATTATTTTCATTACCAAAGATTAAAAATATTTACGATTACATGAAAAATTCAATAATAACTATATGATAATAATATTTAATAGTTTAATGGGGTGTAGATTAGGTGATTTTGTAATCGAAAACATAATCATAAAATATCCTGAAAATTGATGACATTATAACATAAAATAATATCCACTTGAGTATCATTGAATCATAAGACCCAAGAAAAAATAAAATATAATAGAATGTAAAATGTTATTAGTATAAGTAAATTCATGATATTACATATATTAGGTTCTTTATATACACCTTGTGAAATAATATAGATGCCTAACATAACATCTGTTTCAAAGAAAGAAAATCGAGACAACAATCCCTTAACCTAAGTCTTGTCTTCCATCATAATCATTGAAACCTCATGTATGATATATATATGTTTATTTTAATTTTATTAAACATGTATATATATATTTATATATATATTATGAAATATTGTTTTCTTAGGAACTTGTATTACAATTTTATAAAGAATTCCATGTTAGAGTTCTGTTTCAGGTAATAACCACATGTTTTCAAATATATAATGATTTTTTATTTTTTTAGGTCCTCTTATATAGATCTTGATTTAATCTTCCATATAATGATGAACATGATATAAATATATGATATATTCTTGGTACATGAATTTTGATAAATTGTGAAAATTTTGTGATAGAAAATGAAATAAATTGTTCATGGAGATGGTAGGTCGTATGTAAGCATGCACACTGTTTCAATTTTCATAATGGATTTAAATAAAGAATGGTATGTAATAAATTATGATTAAAGAGTAATTTTAATGTCATGTATATTACATATGTTCATTAAAACCATCCACACTACCTTGTGTGTAAAGCATGAAAAAATCAACTCTCTTCTCGAGGTGGTTGATCACCACACACATGAGTGACGTTTACATATTCCCAAAAAATGGAGTGTATGATGGTGTGTGTAATATTAATAATCCCAAATAATAAAAATATCATAAATATAAAATATAAATAATAAATCCATAATTATTTTTAGCCTTGGGAGGTTGAAATTGAAATACTAATAACCTCGGTTCACAATGTGGTAGTACGTTGTACATAGGAATAATGATTTCATAACCGATTTGATGGAATTGAAAATGGTTATAGGTCATGATCATAACATTATAAAATCTCATTCAATTGTTTATATTGATGTTATCCTATTATCTTTTTATATTAATTATTTATATAGGTGGATGGTGAAATAAAACAAAAACAATTGTTGATGATCATTACCCCTTTTTCAGGCATCCTCAATTATTTTGTACCGAAAGCCTTCATATGATAAATTTATATCCAAAATAAGTCATCTTGGATAAGTGAATTAATTTTTTATTATTTTGTTCAGGTGTTTTATGAACCTAAATCGTTTTATGGTGTGAAAACTTTAGGAGAGTGGGTCTCCTTTTATAAGCGTATAGAGTGGCACACTTGTAATTTTATCAAAAGGGAGAATTCCACCTCCCTTTTTATCATCTCACAGGGAGAAAATAATCATAAAATATAAGTAAGATAAGGTATATTGTTGAAATATGTCCATACTATTGATTTTTGAAATTTATTGGGTTATTTTTAACCCTTATATTTTTTGTTTAACACTACAACACAATTTATTTTTACCTAAGAAGACTTAAATAGATTTTACGGTTTGTGTAATTCATGATGGTCAAAAATTATCTTGAACATATTAAATTATATAAATTAGCTTTATTCTATACATTGAATATTTTTTTTCTGAATTCAATTAGAATAAGTGAAAAATAATTATTTATAAATATTACCGAAGACGTGATGAGAAAAAATGGTTTTCAAAGGAATAATCATCCAAGGATTTAAATATTTTTATATAAAAATTAAAATTGAAATGAATACCAATGAATAAAATTAGATTAATTGATATATAATTTAACTAATTTAACATTAAAACAAATTTCAAATACAATTTTAATTTACAAAATATAATTAATTTAAAAGGCTATTTTCTATTAAAATTCGGTATTTTTCTCAATTAATCAAAAAATAATCCTCTTCATAAAAATATGTGAAAATATCCTTGTGATAATTTTGATATTATAATTTATAAAATAATTTTTTATTTTTTTAATTTAATATTTGAAATGTTTCAAAATTAAATTTTTTTCTTTTCCCCAAAAATACATAAAATTTCCTTTGAGAAAATAGTATTTTTGAAACATATAATGACTTCACCGAAAACTGTATATTTCATCAACAATATATTATCATTATGATAAATAATTATAATAAATGATGAAATTTATTCATTAATATACATTTCACTAATAACAACATCTAGGTTATATTTGTCACATTTAAATAATAATAATATTTCATGGTTTTGTTAAAACATTGTGTCATGTGTAATGAAAGATAACTAAGTGTTGTGTGTAGAGAAATTTTAAATTTCTATTTCAGGTAATAAAATATGTGAAATAAACATAATTTATTTATAAAAATAATTCATAAAAATGGAGGGTGTCACATTATACAACCCTTAAATTTATATTTTCATCGATATTGATCACCCTAATACAAGAAGTGATGATTATTCTACCTCATAATTTCCTCAAGTTCCCATGGAGATAATACAAATGGGTGGTTTCTCTACAAAACATTGATCATTTCAGTGGTCTTTTTTGTATAACATTATCTATATGATCTAGAATCTCCACCTATTTCCCTCAAAATAATGTTTTTCTCTAGTTGTATTACCTCTGAGTTCAATATATGTCGAGGATTATGTATATAAATATTCAGAAGAGATACGTGGAACATGTAATAGAATTGATAGAGGTTTTTCTAAGCACCAAGAGATATGTTATGATGTCAATAGGACCAAAAATTTCAAAGTGATAGATATACCTAGATATTAGTTTCCATTTCTTTTAAAATTTCATAACCTTCATCCATATAGAAATTATTTGAGAAAACATATCACCAACATTAAATTATAGATCTCATTTGCAATTATCAATAAAAAATTTCTTCTTGTATAGATCTTCCTTGATGTGTTGCTAACGGAATCTTATCTTTTATAATATTTCTTCATCTATATTAGGCCCAAATAGCTTTATATTTCCAACATCATCCGAGAATATTAGATCCTTACATTTATTATATTTATGGGATTCAAAATGATCCATCTAAATTCTTGAGTGAAAGATATTGTGGTAATGAATCTCAACTACATGAATGTATTTATCCTAACCACCTCTTAAATACAATAAAAAACTTTAGAAAAAAAACATATAGGGTTTGGATTTTTATTTCAAAACTACAATCTATTTGTGTATGATATGTAGAAATGAAACTAAAATCCATATAAATATCTTTTTAAGTAATTTTTCTAAACATTGAGGTAATCCATATATCCTGATAAAATATTATGGAATCTAGTACTTTTTAAAACCTTACCAATTCAAATATGTATATCACAACATGCTTGTCTAGAGAGAAGTCTTCTATAATAGTAATAAATTGTGATAAGATAGTAAGATGATCGATTACAACACATATATAATTATTTTATTTTGATTTTTTTGGGAGTCCAGCAAAAAAATACAGGGTGAAATTATCTAGCATCCATTATGATATTAGTAATGAATGTAACAACCCATTATAATTTTTAATTTCAGCCGTAACATGGTATCATATCATGAACCAAGATAAAAAATCTATGATATACATTTTCATTACATTCCTTAATAAATAATCCTTAATATTATTATACATCCTTATTATATCTTCATGAATATGGAATGAAGAACTATGTGCTTCCTCAAACAAATCCTTATTCAAATATGGTATAGATAGAACAGATATAATGTTACAAAACCTTATCATTCACACATGATATAGGATAAGCTCAATAAAATTTCTAAACATAATTTTTAGCTTTACAACTTCATTTTCCACCCCTATAATATTCACATGAATAAATCTTTTAACATCCATTTGAGAAATATAATTTTTTACACTTATATCGAGATTTCCTAATCCATTCTTGGAAAATGTAAAAATACTGGATTGTTTTTAATCTTCATCATGGATAAGATTGTATAATAATTTCTACTCAATGTATTGGTGACCTTGTTCTCTTTCCCATTTTTGTAATGTATTGAGTAGTAATTCTCATTAGTCAGATCTAACTGTCTTCTTTGGAACATATTCGTCTACTTCGGTGTGAATAAAAAATTTAAGCATTTGTTATCAATATATGTATCATGGTTTTCAATATAAATATAAGGCCACTATATCATTATTGTAATAATTACCATAGCTAAATCCAATGCATGAGTTGGGTAATTTTCTTCATGAATACTCGATTTTATTGAGTAATATTCTATAAAAAATCCATTCTATAAAATGAATTATTTATATCCATTTTTGAATGAATCACTATATTTTAAAAACCATTATCTATGATAGGGTAATATAATCATAGGTGTGTTGACTAATCTTCTCTTTAGTTCCTTGAAATTTTCCTCAAATTCAACTTTACAAAGTCACATGGCTCCCTTTCATGTAAGTATAATTATAGTATTAGAGTGTATAAATAAATGCTAAAAAATTACTAATTTCCTGGTAATGGAAGAAAACAATGAATCCCAATCATCATTGTTGGTCTAAGGAAACATTAAATATCATCCTTATTTGTGGGATGTACCAATAATCCCGCTCTGGAGATTATATGTCCCAAAAAAGGAAGCTTTTTCATAAAAAGTTCATGTATTGTAAATTTTTATATAGTTTCCTCATCCAGCAGTTCATTAATAAAATTCTCATGTGATTTTCATACTCTTACCTACTCTTTTAATTGATAATAATATCATCAATAAAGACTAAAAAAACTAATCAAGGTGTTTTATAAATACTCTATTAATTAAATTCATTATGATAGAGGGGGAATAGGTAAGGCCAAATGGTATCAACATATATTCATAGTTTCTATATCTTGTATGTAATGTTATCTTGGTTTTGTCCTCCTTTATGACCATTAATTTTTGATATCTAGAATAAAGGCCAATATTGTAAAATTTTAGAGCTCCACAAAAATTATCATAAAAGTGATCAATACGGGGAAGAGAATACTTTTTCTTAATTATAATCTAGTTATGATCCCGGTAATCGTTGAGAAATAAAATTGATACATAATCATTTTTAACAATAAAAACATATACACTCCAAGGTGACACTCTTAGCTGAATGAATCCCTTTTCAATGTTTTCCTATAGTATATTATTCAATTCCTTCAACTCAATCATGTTATTCTATTTGGAGTCATTGAAATTGGGGTGGTACCATCTATGAGTTTTTTTGAGAACTCAACATCCGGATTTCATGGAATACTATGAAACTCTTCTAGAAATAAATTAAAAAATTCATTCCCATTAGTTATACAATTGATGCCCTTTTTCAACCCAACCATCTGAGAGAAACATCCATTATGAGTTAGAATTGGAATGGAATCTACGGATGCGATATCCATCAAAAGATTTTATTTATCATCACATTGATATACATATAGAGAATGGTTTTGGATTTCAAATTTAACATCCCCTTCACAATAATTGATGTGTGATTTAGATTGTGAAATCCAATCCATGCCTAAGATAACATAAAATTCCCCTAAATGAAGAATGACAATATTTAATGGACACACATTCCGACGAAAGTCAACTAGAGAGGAATAATATATATGAGATGTGATAGTCAAACCATTTGATGCTTTCAAACATAATTCAATATATAATCCTTTATTTGGAATTTTTATACGCTTATATAATTCATTATATATGAATGAATGGGCTTATCCAATGAAAAATAATAAATTATAAGTTATATAGTGGACTGTAATTGTACATATCATGTTGTAATTATCACAAAAATTTTCTGAAATAGTTATCTCATTAGCTTTCCCATTTACCCTCATATTAAGAGGATTTTGACATTTTACACCACCATTAACTAATAGATTTGGGAACTTATTATCTAAATGATCGAACTCCATTCATTTAAAACATTTTAGTTTGAATTGATAATTATGGGAATATTTGTCTCTATTCACATCATTAGCTAACTTATTGCCATCACACTAGAAATAAATTTCTTGTTGACCTTCCCTTCCAGAAAAAAAATTACTTTTTGTTAAAGACAATTTCCACTCTGACTCTTCCCACACTTTGAGAATAAAGAAGATCATATCATCCCTCACGGGTTCATATATTTTCAAATAAATTTTATTTTTTATCTTCTTATCAAAACCATGATTTTAATATGTACCTCCAACATTCATTCCAACCTTTATAGTTCATAGAACAATATGTTAATATATATCGAAGCATATTATGTGAAATTTCTTTCATAGACATAGTTTAGGCCACTAAATAAAGGAATAATTTTAATTTTAGATTGGGGGATAATACCAAAACAAATGCACCATGAATGTCTGGTCAAATTATCCTTATAGGTACAAATGGATTCATAATCATTTTTCTTAAGATTATGAAACTTTATCATTGAGTAGGGAATATAATAAAATTACATACTGAAAAGTATTTTTATAACACATCCAAATCCAAAGAGTCAAATTTATTTTATCTTTGTATTCATGATTAGCGTCCACTATTGATCTGATTCACATTCCTAATAGTAAAGGGAAAAATTAATTATTCATGTTCTAAAAAATCAACAACAAAAAATATATTATTCAACATAATAATCCATTGTTTAGAAACAAGTTGATCATAAAACACAATATAACATGGTGGATGTTACCTTATTATGGAATCAATAGAATTTTGTTCCTTTATTTTTTTTGTCTGGATGTCCATCAAGTTACATAGATTCAATAATTTTTGTGATTGTAGAAATGAGATTTTTTAATCCATATCTATTAAAATTTGGATGATAAAGAGGACAATAATTTAAAATTCCACCTCACACAACATTAACCCAGTTCCTCCATGTTCATTCTATTAAATAAAAAAAAAATAGTGTATAAAAGAATAATCCTGATTGAGAACCACACAATACTAAAAAATATTATTGGATAAATAAATCCGGAAATATTATTTAATTTATTAAAACATTGGTTAAACCTATAACATACATATTCATAATATATATAAATACAACATAATGATTCATAAATAGTTTGTTAATTTACAAATAATATCCCTCCAGAGTGTCAACCAAAGTGAGCATCAAGGCCCATTGACATGCACTAGGTGATGATAAAGTCAAGACAAATTAACACCTTTCATAATTATTAACAATATATAAATTTCTTTTGGATCCAATCCAAATATTAGTATCTGAAAAAGGATTTAATTTTATGTAATTAAATTTCTCTATCTATTACAAAAAATATTAATGAAATTTTCCAACACTTTGACACATCATTATACTTATCCATTAGAATTTTGATAGAGGTACCACAACGTTTTTCTAATATTTGTTTCCAATGGTTAAAAAACCTATCCTATGATAACAACTATAGAAACCTAGACATATTATATAATGATATTACATCTGTTTTTATGAATAATAATAACATTACACAAATACCTTCCTGAGGACTATAATTGTTTAATGCCTTTAGAAACACAGAATCATAAGAAACTGGTTCATATGTGTGTTATATCATCTCCCACTATGATCTTAATATCTTGTACCCCTATGAAACAAATCATACATAATACATATCATCATTGATAAGGGAAAGGAAACATGAGACATGGTGATATCAGAAGCTTACTAAATGTAAACAAGGGAGATATATAAGTATAAAATGATTAGGATGGTCTGAAAACATGATCATAAAATTTGAAAACCATACCTTCTATATCAATGATCATAATCTTATTTCATGGAATAAAGATTGGATGTTCATAAGATATGAATAATAAGGAAATCATATAACATGATCCATGAGGGAATAATATTTCTATAAGACATAGATTTGTGTCATGGATATTGTAAGAACCCAGATCTTCTTTTTTGATATGATTTTCCTTTTCTAGTCTTTTTTTAGGAAAAATGAAATTATATAAATTTTCTTTGTAATTGTCGTGTACATTATGAGTACACGCCATGTACATCTTTTCCGCAGGAGGTCGTGTGTTGTCCGTGTTGTAGCCACAAACACGGCCATGTGGGAGTGACTTGGAGTTCTCTTAAAGCAGAGTACCAAAAAGGTGAGTACACACTGTGTACTTCAAAAGTAAAGGCCGTGTAGTTTCTTTTTTTCATTAAACGCACTGGGGTTATGTATAATTTCCAGAAGAATCATCTTTTAGGTCTCGTTTGACCGAGATAACCCATACGGATATGGATCTTTGATGGACCCCCGAGCCTCCGTCCTTCCTCTGAATCAAACACTATTGTTTGCGTTGGAATCACATCCGTGTGTTCTATCATCTACATGAGCATCGTTTCATGATTTCACTTCTCTCGTGAGATATCGTGGGTTGAACGTTTTAGACTTTATTGTAGATATATGAATTTAAATGGTGATTCACACCTCGAGGATCAAGTATATAAATCTCATAATGTCGAGTTTGTTGGTTTGTGCCTTTCCGTTCAACGTCTTTGAGAATTATGTGAAAATTCCACCAATACCCTTGAATAGGGTATTGCGTGTTTACCATTTACCCTTTTTGATTGTATTCCATGATTTCATGTTGTATAGAAGATATTTGGATATAAATATTGTTTATTTTTGTGATTTTGATGTTTTTCCCATGCACGTTCTCTTTATGACCACTTGTTTTTGTTTATCCAGTTGGTTATTTTTCCTGTTTTCCATTCCTATTGTTGTAGGATGGAGTGTTATATTCTGACATGATTTATATGATGTAGACCATTTAGCCAATTATTTCTATAGGGTTACTTTGTCCATATTTTATTTCTATGCTCGTTGAACTACATAGGGCCATGAGAATTTCCTGTAGTAGACTATAAGGGGAATTGACAGAGTGAGCATCCTTAGAGAATCTTTGAGCACTTTGGGATATACGGGGAATTGACTGAGTGAGATTACTTAGGGAGCCTAGGTCCACTTGGGGCTATAAGGGGAATTGACCGAGTAAGCATCCTCAGAGAGTGCTTGACTACATTAGACTATAAGGGTAATTGACCATGTGAGGTTCCTCAGAGTGTCTTTGTTGTACTTTGAATTACCTTGATTACATAAGACTATATGTGGAATTGATGGTGAGTGCTTCCTCATAGAGTCTATGAATGAGCTAGGCTATAAGGTGAATTGACTGATTGAGCTTCCTCAGAGAGTCCTTGACCTTGGCTCTATAAGAGGAATTGACCGCTTGAGCTTCCTTAGAGAGTTCCTGACTACCTTAGACTATAAGGAGGATAGACTGTAAGGGCTTCCTTAGAGAGTCTTCATATACATAACCATAGGGGTTAGACTGAGTGTGCTAGAAAAAGGGTTTCTTGTCCTTGTAAGGTAGGATAAGAGGGGTTGGTTGTGAGTATTTCCCCATGGGGTTACCTGTTTGTGTTTAGATTCTTGTTTAGATGCTTCTTGATATTGAAATTGTGGATTGTATACAACTAATTACTTTCCTGTTCACCACATTCTGTACTTCACCTTCCATATATTCACTGACTGTTAGGCATATATCTATAGGTGGTTTCATATTGGGATTTAGTCTCACACCCTATTTGGCCAATTCTTTTGGGCCCAAACAGATTATATTGTTCCAGGTATAGATAAGGGTAAGCACCCTTCTTCTTCAGCTACATTACATGTTGTGGAGATGGAGAGCATGGGACCATGCTTATGATTGCGATGCTGATGGGTTATTTATATTATATTTAGTTCACTCATTTAGTACTGTTGTATTCCAACATTGTGAATTGTTTGGCTACTTTCCTAGACATATGTATCTGGCATCATTTATATATGTGCTCTAGTTTTTTTTACTTCCAGCCCTTAGCTGTTTTCTCTTGTATGAATTTTTACTACTTACACTATAGATTTTCTTTCTTCCATTGTGTACTCTGCCAATGAGGGAATAATTTCCCCACTATCACACCAAAGTCTTTCGCTGCTAGTCGACAGCCTCTGGACATTGGGGAAATGCACTTGAGGCCATGTGACCAACCAGGTACGGGGAACCTCTTTGTGGCTTCTAGAACAGGGTCGTTACAAACTGGTATCAGAGGGTTTATTTTCTCTTGATTTACTGTTTGGAACCTTTATCCAGGGATAAGAAGGTATATGTTCTTGGTAATTAGTTGTGCCCGAGAGTCGCTAACCCGTGTATAGGGAAAATCAAGTCTACCTCGTTTATTGCAAATTCTTGGGGTTTTGCAAGTTTACGGTTGATCTGATTTTCACTGTTCGGTGACTCACATGTTTTGTGTTATTACTGTTGAAGTTATTGAGGTTCTATTTCTGTCGTAACCCAATGAGATGAGGGTATTCCCTCTCTTGCATCGTATAGTCACTTTCTAGAAATCAAATATCATGCATTTTTTCCATGTCCTCTTGAATGCATTAGTGATTGCATGTTTTTGGGATTGATGTTGCTAATAATATAAATTTCTTTGTGATAGATTCCTTGATAAGAATACATGCTATTTTGATTGGGTATTTTGGTGTAAGGTTTTTCTTGAATGAACGCCCAAATTTGGTTCTTGAGGTGTTATGGTCCCTCATGGACCAGAATTTGGTGGTTGGTTACCTTGTTTTCATTGTTGTATCATGTAAAAGATGCCCAACATTGATTCACATGGAGTGTGGGCCCTCACGGATCGGAATTTCGCACCTTTAATGTTCGTTTCAGGGTTTTTATGGGCTCCGAATAAGTTTCTATGGATTATTGTCTGGAAAACCCCAAAATACAAGCCGTGTAGTTTTGACTACATGCCATGTGTTCTTCTTTTCGGGAAGAAACAGTTTTTCTTATCTACACGCTATGTACTTTATGTACACACCGTGTAATCTCTAACCATGTCATAAGCCATGTGGACAGAGACATGAGATAATGATTTTTTGCGGGGAAAGGCTATGTACCCTCTATACACGACTTGTAGTGTAAACACGGTGTCTGCCCGTGTAACTAACAACACATACGGATAAGTATGAAGATATGCACTTCATGTCAGCCTTGAAAATGCAATGTAGTCAGACCCAAGTACCCATCCTTGTCACGAACAACATGGCTTGGTGTTATCCTTTCACATACATGTCGTGTCTATCCGAAACACACCTTATAGTTTGATCTGTGTCACTAACAACACAGGCTAGGTGAATCTTGCCTAGTACACGCCTTGTCGACCGTGAACACGCAGTGTAGTCTTGTCTTAGGAGGGCCATGTGCCTTAACCATGTAGAAGGACTTGGATAGGTAAAGGGTATTCAAGTACACACTGTTTGTTAAGACAAAATACCATGTGTTTCATGTGTTACAAGACAAGTTTGGGCCGGTGTACACACCCATGTAAATGACTTAAGGGAACCTCCAGGGTAGTAATTGTACACATCGTGTGGTTATTTTTTTTGTAAAACATGAATGATTTATATTTCATGTTCCCATTTTATGCTTCTAGTATTCAGTACATTGTAATATTGATCTAAGGTGTGTGTGTGACCTTGCAGATTCATGCCACCGAGATGTCCTTCAGTTTTGTGCCAGTTGTCAGGCGGTGATCAGACACTGAACATTATTGATCAGGGACTCCTAGCAGATCCTCCAGTTGTGACAGCCTTGGCACCAACACTTGTACTAGACAGAGGTGTTGATGCACAGATTAGGGAGGGATTTTTAGGATGATGCAAACCTTTTAGGGAGTGTCGTCTCCTTACCCATCAATGGAAGAATAGATGTGGGTATTTTAGTTGCAGCATCCTTTTACATTCACAGGGGATAGAGGACCCCAGGCTGCAGAGTCTTGTATAGAAGCCATGCTGACGATTTTCGATCATTTGGAAATACCTCTAGAGAAGAGGGTGAATCTTTCTACCTACATGATTCTAGACTTGTCCAAGAGGTGGTGGGATGTGATCTCATAGGCGGGCCACCAGTAGAATATGGTTTGGGATGAGTTTCGGCCCATCTTCTACAATTACATCTATCCAGAGACCTTGATGGATGATCAAGCCTGAGAGTTCATGAGTCTAGAGCAGGGTACTCTTTCTGTTATGGAGTATTCCTCTCACTTCGCAGAGCTGCAACATTTCACACCTATTCTAGTAGGTGAAGAGTTGTTCCTTGCCTGGAATTATGAGGATGGTCTGAGGCATGACATCCGATCTCAGGTTAAAATCTTTAGGTTTACTTCGATATATTATATCGTCAACTAGGTGCTGATTACAGAGCGCAACCTGAGGTATTCATGGAGTTGTGATCTAGGGATGTTCGGAATCTAGAGTTTTGATCCACTAGCTGATACCAGGAAGCGCTGTAGGGAGGCTTCATGAGGAGATCAGAGTAGGCGGGATGCATCTTCTGATTGTCAGGTGGAGTGCTACCGGTGTGGGAGAAGTGGGAATATGAGGCCATGTTTCCCAAGAGAGCTAGTGGAGTGCCGATATTGCAGAAAGATGGGTCAACATCCGTGCTTTTGTAAGTTCCTTTCACTTGGATCTGGTGAAAAGGATTCTTCTACGACTCCTCTTTCAGGAACAACACCACTGGTTTCTCACCATTCAATGAACAAGAGTTCTTCAGGCCGTTTGGGTCGAGTTGGAGGTCATGGCCATGGTATCCAGTCGCTCGGTTTTCAGCGACATCAGGGTGGATCTACTCAGAGTGGTCAGGAAGGGTTATAGGGTTGTGGCACGAGCAAGACGTTTGCCGTGGAGCAGACCCAATCGGAGAAGGATCTTAGACCTTCTATAATTCGAGGTATGATATTATTTTCCTTCGTTTAAGCTTCTTCTCATTTCGATATAGGGGCTTCCCATAGATTTATTTTTGTTTCTATCATGGAGAGCCTTGGTCTCTTCATATTTTATTCTGCTGATATATTGATGATAGATACTCTGTTGGGGACTAGAACGACTAGTGTACATTTGTGAAAATAGTTCCCTCTACAGGTTGGTGGGTGTCACTTTCTGTGGCACCTCTATGTCCTAGAGATGATAGGTTATGATGTTATTCTTAGAATGTACTGGTTAGTTCCATTCCAGGAAATCAATGACTATTTTATCCACAGGGTGAGTTTCATATCACCATAGGGTGGATCCTTTCTACATAGGGGCGAATGGGATGCCTAGGTGAGAAGAGCCGGTCTAGAGAATCATGGGTTGGGAGGAGTTACATCCTAGATTACTAGTCTATATCAAGATGACTTGGGGACATCACAGTTATACATTCCTCAAATGGTTGATCGTTTTAGAGATGTCTTTCTAGAGTACTTTTTAGGTTTGCATCTAGAGCGCGAGGTATACTTCTCAAATGATCTTGTGCCTAGAGCGGAACCGGTTTCCATTACTCATATAGGATAGATACACCTGAGTTGTAGGAGCTTAAGAAGCAGTTGGAGGAGTTGCAGGAAAAGGGTTTAATCTGACCCAGTACTTCTCAGGGGGTTTTCATGTCCTATTTGCGAAGAAGGAAAATGGTACCCTCATGCTTTGTGTGGATTATCATAACAAGAAAACGTTGACGGTTAAGAACCGATATCCCTTGCCTAGTATTGATGATCTCTATGATCAGATTTGAGGGGCCCAGGTGTTCTCAAAGAATGACTTGAGGTCTGGTTATCATCATTTGCACGTTAGACTATCAGATATACCTCTTACAACCTTCCAGAGTAGGTATGGTCTGTACGAGTATATGGTTATGTCGTTCTGCCTCACGAACGCACCTTCCGTTTTCATGGCACTGATAAAACTATTGTTCCATCGATACATGGATTCTTTAGTGGTTGTTTTCGTGGATGATATCTTGGTTTAATCTCACCCTCGACATGACCATGCTACCCATATTGAGATATTTTTTAGTACACTGATGGAGCATCAGTTATATGCTAAGATCCCAAAGTGCCACTTTTGGATGGATCAGATTCACTTCCATGGATATATTATCATAGAAGAAAGAGTATTAGTATACCCAAAAAAAGGGAGAGAAGTAGTTTTTTGGGATTAGCCGAAGAACATCTTTGAGGAGCAGTGTTTTCTAGTGCTGGATGGATACTAAAGATGTTTCATATAGAACTTTTCACGCTTAGCATCCCTGCTGACAGGTCTGACTGAGAAGGGTACGAAGTTCTTATGCTCAGATTTTTGTGAGTCAGCCTTTCAGGAACTGAAAGAAAGGTTGACATCAGCACCGATTATAGTCTTTCTAGATCCAAGAATGAGCTATACTATTTACTGTGATGAGTCAGGTACTGGGCATGGAGCTATGCTAATGCAGGGAGAAGGAGTTGTTGCGTATGGGTTTCGGTAATTGAGTCCACATTAGAGGAATTACACGATGAACGATCTGATGTTGGTAGTTGTTGTTCATGCTCAACATTGTTGGAGACATTATCTTATGGGAGAGTATTTTTTAGTTTTCACCGACCACAAAAGTCTCAAGTACATATTCACTCAGTGTGACTTGATGTCGAGACAGTGCATGTGGGTCGAGTATCTTCAATATTTTGACATTGAGCTTGCCTACACCCCGGGGAAAGGCAACACAGTAGCTAATGCATTGGGTAGGGGGACTTAGATACATGCAGTCCAAGAGGCTAGTAGTGAGCGGTAGCTTAGGCACTATTCTCTGAGATGCATTTGGAGGTGCCCGACAGATAGGAGAAGAAATTTCTATCTTCTGTAGTTGTTACCTCTACTCTTCTAGATTGAGTGTGAATGAGGCAACTATTAAATTCAGAAGGCCTAGTCCTATGGGAGAGTGTGTTAGGAGATAACCTTATTCCTAGATGGAAAATAGGCGGGTATGAGATCAAGCATATCTAGGGAAGTGTATGGGTGCCAGCAGATATACGCAAGGAGCTGATGCGGGAATTTCATTCCTCGGTTTGGGTAGTTCATCCTGGCGTCACCAAGATTTATCGTGATCTACACCATCAGTATTGGTTGCCAGGAATGAAGAGGGACGTTGCTGGTTTTGTTATGAGGTTTTACACTTGTCAGTGGGTGAAGGTGGAGCATCAGCGACCAGTAGGGCTTTTACAACAGCTACCCATTCCTGAGGGGAAGTGGAATGATTCCCCGATGGATATCATGACTAGTTTTATGAGGATTCCTCAGGGGAATGATGCAGTATGGGTTTTCATTTACAGACTCATGAAGGTTTCTCACTTATGGCCGATCAAGGAGACCTTTAGTGTTGATGAGCTGGGATGGTTGTACATTTGAGATATAGTACGTCTTCTTAGAGTTCCACACTACATTGTTTCAGACAGGGATGCAGGTTTTACTTCTCAGGTCTAGAAAGGGCATTAAAAGGTACAGGGTACCCAGGTAGTTTTGAGTACAACATACCACCCTCAGACAGATAGCCAGTCTGAGCGTATGATTCAGGTGCTTGAGGACTTGTTTTGAGAATGAATTCTGGATTTTGTAGTCTCTTGGGAGAAGCATATACCTCTTGTGGAGTTTTCCTTCAATAATAGTTTTCAAGAAACTATTCAGATGTAACTTTATGAGGCTTTGTATGGTAATCCATTCCGATCAACCTTATGTTGGATGCTGGAAGGAGACACATATTTGTTGGGACCTTGTTTTGTTCATGAGACCACTGAGACGATAGAGTTGATTCAGGAGATAATGGCCGCTACAAAGTCTCATCAAAAGTCTTATGCTGATCAGCAGAGATGACCTCTATAGTTCAAGGTCAGGGATCAGGTTTTCCTATGTGATACACCGATGTTGGGGCACAAGAGGATTAGAAGACAATGTATGTTTTTTTCGAGGTATTTCGGGCCATTTGAGGTGTTGGAGAGAGTTGGGAAAGTTGCCTATTGGTTGATATTACCTCATAGGTACTGAGCTATGAACGACGTCTTCTACATTTCTCAGCTTCAGTGTTACTTCTCAGACCCATCTCATGTCATTCAACCTGAGGAGGTTGAGCTCGAAGTGGATGTATTGTTTGTGAAGCATCCTATCCAGATTGTGGATCTTTGTAAAAAGTTTCTCTGTGGCCAGTTTGTTCCTCTGGTACGAGTGCTATGGCTGCACGAGCGGGTGCAATATGAGACTTGGGAGAGGGAGGCTGATGTACGAGCTCAGTGGCTGGAGTTTTTTGTGGTTTCTTCTTCTACGTCGCGCTAGGGAAATTCGGGGAAGAGTTTATTTAGGGGGGTGTTTGTAAGAAATCAGATCTTCTTTTCAAGTTATTTTTTTCCTTTACTTGTCAATTTTGAGGAAAAAATAAATTCTGGAAATTTTCTAAGTACACACCATTTACTTTATGAGTACACGTTGTGTAAGTCATTGTCTCAGGAGGCTGTGTGTTGGCCATGTAGTAGGCCCACACATGGCCATGTATGAGTGACTTGGAGGATGCTTTATGCGGAGTATGGAAAAGGTGAGTACACGCCATGTACATTATTTTTTTCATTAAACACATCAGGGTTGCATCTAATCGCCAGAAGACACTTCTTTCAGGTCCCATTCAACCCAGAGAACCCATACGACCACAGATATTGGATGAACCCTCGAGCCTCCATCCTTCCTTTGAAACAAACACTGTTGGTTGCATTGAAATCGCATCAGTGAGTTCTCTCTTCTACTTGAGCCTCATTTCGTGATTTCTCTTCCCTCTTGATATATCGTGGGTTGAACATTTTAGAAAATTTTGTTCATCAATGACGTTCCAAGGTGATTCAAGCCTTGAGGATCAAGTGCAGGGATCTCTTAACATTGAGGTAGGTGGTTTTGGCCATTATATTCATAGTCTTTGAGTATTAAATGTAACTTCCACCAATACTCTAGAATGGGGTATTACTCGTTTACTGTTTCACCCCTATTGATTTATTTCAATGCTTTCATGTTGTGTAGAAGCTATTTGGATATGAATAGGGTTGATTTATATGCTTTTGATGTTTTTCCCATGCATGTTCTATTTACGACCATTTGGTCCTGTTTAGGAAGTTGGCTGTTTTTCTTGTTTTCCATGGCTGTTGCTATTGGATGGAGTGTTATATTATAACATGCTTTATGTGTTGTAAACTATTTATCCATGTAGTTCTATAGGGTTAAATTGGCCATATTATACTGCTATGCTTGTTGACATACACAGGGCTGTGAGAACCTGGTGTAGTATAATATAATTGGAATTTACCGAGTGAGCTTCCTCAGAGAGTCTTTGAGCACTATGGGCTATATGGGAAATTGACCGAGTGAGCTTTATTAGAGAGCCCAGGACCCCTAGGGGATATAACCTGAATTGACCGCGTGAGCTTCCTTAGAGAGTCCTTAACTAGTTTAGACTGTAATGGGAATTGACCATGTGAGCTTCCTTAGAGAGTCTTTCTTTTACTTTGATTTTATATTATTTCATTAGACTATAGGGGGATTTGACGGTGAGTTTTTCCTCAGAGAGCCTATGAATGAACTGGTCTATAAAGGGAATTGACCGAGTGATCTTCCTAAGAGAGTCCTTGACCTTGGGGATATAAGAGAAATTGACGGTATGAGCTTCCTCAGAGAGTTCGTGACTACCTTAGATGATAAGGGTAATGGACTGTGAGTGCTTCCTCAGAGAGTTTTCATATACAATACCAGAGGGTTTAGAATGAGTGTGCTAACTAGAGGGTTGCTTTTACTTGTTAGGTAGCACCAGAGGGGATGGCTGTGAGTATTTCCCTAGAGGCTTTCCTATTTGTGTTTAGCTACTTGTTTAGATGTTTCTTGATATTGAAATTGTGGATTGTTTACTGCTTAGTACTTTCCTGTTTACTGCTTTCTATACTTTACCTACCATATATTCACTGACTGTTAGGCACAGATCATTGGGTGGATTCAAACAAGGATTTAGTCTCACACCCTGTTTGGGACATGCTTTTGGGCCCAAACTGATTATATTGTTGTAAATATAGATAAGGGAAAGCATCCTTCTACTTCAAGTACTTGACTTGATGTGTATCTAGAGAGCATGGGACCATGTTTATGCTTGAAATGATGAGGGGTTTTTTATCTTTTATTTTGTACTTTAGTTTATTACCATTGAATTCAATCATTGTGACTTGTCTGGATGCTTTCCTAGACATATGTATCATGCATCATTTATATATGTGCTCCAGTTGTTTTTACTTACTGCCATTCATTGTTTTCTCTTTTATGGATGTTTACTGCTTTTTCTATTGATTTTATTTTTCTTCCACTGTTTACTCTACCAATAGGGGTATAGTTTCCCCACTATCACACCCAAGGCCCTCACTACATGTCGTAAGCCTCTGGCATTTGGGTAAATGTGTTTGAGTCCATGTGACCAACCGAGTACAGGGCACAACTAGGTGGATTCCAGAACTGGGAAGTTATAGATATAATCATATAAAATCTTATTTCAAGGCTAACCAAAAAGATATTCATAACATGTTATGATTTTTTTACAACCCGTGTATCAAATTTGGCCTTGGGATGGCCTCCCATTAACTATATTTTAGGCAAGGGATAACCACATGTGTTTCCCCCATTATGCGCTTGGGAAAACTGCCAATGTACCCACTTTTTTAGGCTTGGGATATCCACCTATGTACCTTCTTATGCTCTTAGAACATTTATCATTACCCAATTCATGGGTAGGAGATATTGGTCACACCAATAAAATAATAAAAATTATATATAGGTGTGATATAAGAATATAAAATAGTTATCTTAAAATAACCCATGAAAGGAATTAGGTTTCAGAAACATTTCATCATACCATAACCCTATGAAAAGAATTAGGTTTGACAGCCATGATATCATAATCCATTAACAAGGAAGTGGGATTCATAAAAATCTTATCATGGTAAAACCAATTGAAGAGAAACTGTTTCCATAAACATCATTCCATATTAATCTGAAATTATTTAATTAAATAATAATAATAATATCCTTTGATACAATTACCACTACTTCAGAGGTACAATCAATATATTCAATATTGGATGGAAATTTGATTTTGATTAATCATAAAAAACAATCCTTGAGGACAATGTCATTTCAAATTTTATTGAATCATTCTCAATAATTATATATTTTTAATTTTTTTTGTAAATAAATTTGAAGGATTATAAATGGATCTTATATGAAAATAATGTTCATGATTATGCGAATTATTTTCATGGATTTACACATTAAATCATTTATCCCTTTCGAAATCACAGTAGAATTCAAATGAGAAATGTTTATAAAATGAAATGAATATTATATTAAATTTATTAAAAATTTAAATATTTGTATATAAATGTATTAAAAATAATAGGACAATAATAAGACCATTATTATGATTCTTTAGTAAAACAAGGTGTTGGAATAAAATGGATTCCCGACCGAAGAGAGAAATTAAGTCAGATTTTCCAAAAAAAATTAATTTTATTTAAAAAATATTGGAAATTTTTACTATTATATGAATAACCATTGGATAATAAAATTAATTATTTTATAGAGAGATGGATCATAATAGGTTATCTTCATAAACAAATTCATAAATAATCCTGCTAAATGATGATAATGTAACATAAAATCATTATGACTTACTTTTATTTGAATCATAATCCCCAAGAAGGAATGAAATAAAATGGAAATAAAATATAACAGTGATAAATAAATTGATTAGATTACATGCTTAAGGGTTTTTATATACTCCATGCGAAATAATATAGGTGCATAAGAAAACGTATGTCTCTTGGAAGAAAAACTGAGATAAAAAACCCTTTCCTTATGCATTGAATTCCATCACACACATTATAATATACAGTATAATTTTTTTATAATTATATTAATTTAAAATATTTAAATATATTATATAATATAGTATTTGTTTATGACCTTTTATTACCTATTTATTAACACATTCGATTTAATGTTACATTTATTGTCATAACCACTTTATTTTTTATATATGTTTTTAATTTTTTTGTCCTCTTACATTGATAATAATTTAAAAATATCCAAAAATTTTACCATTATATATGTTTTAAATTTAGTTTTTAAACATTTATTTAGATTAAGCCATAATATTTAGTTATAGAATGTGGAATAATCTATTCTTGGAGATGGTAGGTCATAGGTATGTGTGAACACTATTTCAATTTTCTTGTTGGATTAAAATAATGATAATTAAATGATATGTCATCATTATAGAATACTTTTTATGTCATATATATCACATATTTTCTTTAAAACCATCATTATAACATTATATGTAATGTGTGAATGATTCAGATCTCTTCGTGAGGCGGTAGTCCAATTTACACATGTGCGACATTATCATATTTTCAAAAAATAGATAGTATGTGTTTTTGTGTGATATTATGATTCAAGAAGCATAATAATATCATAAATATGAAATATAAATAATAAATCAATCATTATTCCCCTCACTGAGAGGTGGAAATGTAAAAATGAGTGATATCAGTTCATCAGGCGATAGTTCTTTATACACATGAAAGATGATTTAATAACCCATTTGATGAAATTGGAGACGGTTTATGGTCATTAACCTAAAATAAACACATCTTAAAATATATAATATTCCTAGTTTATAATATAATCATTTTATTATAATAAATTAATTTGTGGGATTTGTAATTAAAACAAAAACATGTTTTGGTAAATGTTACTGCTTCTTTAGGTATCCCCCTTATGTTTGTAACAAATGAATTACTAGGATAGATTAATTTACCAAAAAAGTATTTTATGATGATATGAGGGATGTTGAAGATGTTTTTTTAATAATTTGACAAAAAATTGTTTTAATGTGTGTATAAGAGTGTTGAAAGGGTGGACTTTTAATAAGTAAGGTGAGTGACACACTTGTAATATTATGAAAAGGGATAATTCAACCAACAATATTTTTCATGTAAAAAGGCCCCATTAATAGTTAAATATAGTTACTAGAATTAATAACATCTTTATCTACCAATAAAATGCTTTTCTGACCAGTTGGGGATTATTTTTATCCCTAATGTTTTTAGTTTAACCCCAAGAAAAACCATTCTTACTTTAACCACAGTAAACAATTTTTACAATTTTTAACTATTCATTTTGGTAAAAAGTTATTTTGAAATTATTATATAATAAAATTTATTCTTATTAAAAAATGGAATAATTTTTTCAAAATTCCATTCACTAATGAGACAAAATATAATTTAAAAATAATCTAAAAGTCTAGACGTCGTATGATGTTTTTTAAAGGGAAAAGATCACAAGTATTAAATTTTTTATATCCATATTAATTATTAAATTTATTCAAATGTTCTAAATTACAGTAATGGATGTATAATTGAACAAATTTTACATTGAAAACATTTTAAAATATAATTTAATATTATAAAAAAATAACTGAATAGGATTTTTTCAATTAAAATTATGAATTTTTCTCTAATCATAAAAAAATGGATGTTTTCATAAAAATCCAAAAAAATGACTCTATTAAAAATCATAAATTTTATTTCAAAAAATGAAGTATATTTTATTAAAATAATTTTGTATCATCTTAGAAAACAAATTTTATTATTGTTCTCAAATAGATATAAAAACAATTTCATGAGAATATTGTATTTTTTAAACATTAAAAGACTTTTCAGAAAATTATATATTTTATTATAATCTTGTTTTATCTATATAGAAACATAATAATTAATATTTGAAAATTATTTATTACTATTCATATCTATATGCTTGACCACTAGGTTATATTTACCGTGTTTAAATAATTTTAATATTAAAATATTATCATTTTTTTAACACTAAATATCACGTGTAGCTCATGCTGACCTAGTGTTAAATTTAGTGAAATCTTGACATAATGATGAATGTATAAAAAAATATCAAATAAATATAATTTATTTGATTGAAAAAATTCTTATAATCCTAGGATTTCACATTCGAATTCATCAAGATGTTATTATTTGATTATCAAAGTGGTTATAATATCTTAGAGTAAGAGATAGAGGTAAAACCATGGATTATCACATAACACATAAATGACCATAAAATTCTACAATATAGTGACATTCACCATGACATGTTCTATCACAACATAGATAATGTCATGGTCTAAAATAGATCGTCCCAAAATTCCACTGTATACTCATATACATAGATATTTTTCAAAAGCTGTCACACTATATATATCAATATTATCAAACATATCCAAAACACACTTTATATAATTTTTAAAAAAAAATTATGAAATCCCTCATAAAGTATTACCACAAGTGACATCATATGTAACAACTTGTGAAAATTTATATAAATATTATTTTGGATATCCTTTATATCACATTTTCTGATGCTCTAAATGTTTTTCTTAAACACTTTGGATCAACAGTTAATTCTAGTTCACAAAAGTTGAAGATATGAAATCATGGGACTTTATACCATGGGAAATGATTATTAATTATATAATGAATAGTTAGGTGAAATGCTTTTATTAGAACAATGTGTCATTATTAATCACACATCAAAGGGTCTAGAATTGTATTTATCAAAAACATGTATCTCCATATTTTTTCAATAGATAAATCCGAAAAAAATTTGAAAAATAATGTAATCAATTTTTCAATAACATCGATTAACCATAATATAATATGTATTTATATATCATATAACATTATAATTATTTATTGATTATATATGTTTATATTGTTTTGATTGATAAACACATATCATGTAATTTACTCATGAATATGAAAAACTCACATTCCCCTCATCCAAAGTAATAATAACCTCACATGTTCCATATGTGGTTGAAGGTTTATTCTTAATTAGTATATCTAAATCACAGAACCAGATTTAATACAAATCATATGAGAGGATAGATCCTATATTAGATTTATCATATTGGTTTCATCAGTTTTGGGGTTAAATAATATTTTACATAATCTTGTGCTCTAATATTGTGTATTTCATATTTAGAAAAAAATATTATTTCTACCCTTAATAACCAGCTTAAAACATCATTGTGGTAATAAAAAATAACAAATACAACTATTCAAATTTTTAGGAAAAATCAAAGGCACCTATTAATTAAATTTAGACCTTCTATTACCAAATATTGAATCCTTTTTTAAAAATTCAACAAACAAGAGTTGTTAAAATTAATTTAAAATTAATCTTGTTGATGAGGCATGGGAGCATGTTTTTAATGGGAAAACGTTCAATAGATTGAAATGATTTTATAAAATTACTCAATGTGAAATTGATTTAAATAAGCTCTATTTTATATAATAGTTAAAAATTATCTAATTATACTTTAACTCCAATTAATAATATAATTTAACAGTATATATTATTTTGAGGAATAGTTTTTTTCAATTATAATGCAATATTTTTTCACTATTCATCAAAACATGAAACTTATCAGAAAAATACTAAAAATTTAACCAAAGTAAATTTTTATATTACCGTTTAAATGAATAATTTTATTGTTTCAAATAATATATATAAATTTGTGGAAAATCTGATTTAAAATAGTTTCTCCATTAAAAGGCGATAATAGTGTCTTTTGAAAAATATTGCTTTTTATGCATAATAGTAGGTTTGTTCTTATTATATGCCTATTAAATATATTGTATGAATATAAAAAATATTTTATGGAATATATATTATGTTATTAACATTCACTACTTTTAATTAATACAATTTATTAGGTCAAAAAAACATTGTGATATTTAAAAATAGTTCATTTAAAAATCATTTCCTATATAATCAGTTGGTTCCAATATTAATTCATATTTAATTTTTAATAGATTAATTCAAACATAAATTTACATAAGTTATTTAATACTATTAATAACTACCAACATAATGTTTAGTTTAAGTTTTATTATATTAAAAAATAATATTATTGAAATATATTGGTGTTCGGTAAAAGTATGCATTTCATGTAATACAAGACAACTCTTTGTTGTGTGTTGTGTAATATGAAAATGATTTTCAGTATAATGAAATATTGAAACAAAATTAATTTTAAAAAAAATGATAATATTTTAATGTTATAGGGTGTTACATCTAGTAAAATCATGGCTGAGTCCGAAGACAATTGCATGCTTCAGCTTCCTTGTCTGAGGGGCATCACATAATCTATATGGGATGTTTGAAGTCCACCACATGATCAAGGATTTCTAGTCTAGAGGAAATTGTATGGACAATATGACTTCTCCTAGGGACCTTCACAAGATCCCGACTAACATGCTTGTAGGGCACCATGGGATCATGTTGGTAAGACAAAAGGGCTTTACGAGCCCTAGCTGACATACAATGGTGTTGTCATTTCATTTAGGGGACATATCTAAGGACATTATCAAATCTGTATTGTGATCCCATAGGGATTAAAGAAACTCATTTTTCATGCTATGAGGGCCTCACGAGACATGACTGACTTTTTTGGAGGAAATCACATAACCTGATTGACATGTTGAGAGGACATCACATGGCCTAGATGACATGTCCTTATGTCGATGCACAATTCAGATGAGTCATGTGAAGTGGATGAAGGTCACTGTATATGTCCTTTACATAAGTCTCTAATTTTTTGTCTTTAATCCAGTTTTTATTCCATATATACCTTATATTTTTTCAGGGTTAGCTTCTTTTTGGTTTATCATGACCCAGAAGATATGTGGGATGTCCTTCGCAAAATCCAATTTGAGACTCATGAAGTCTATATCATGATCTAGGAGTGATCAAAAGATGAACATAAGCATTCTATGATATCCCTATGTTCATTCCACATATTTTTTTTTAAATTTTGATGTACATTATGATAACATGAATACTTACTCTTATAAGTCAACTCCAGAGCACCTATTCATGATGGATCATGGATGGATCAATTTTTTTTACTGAGGGGGAGGCATGTATGGGACTCTCCGCCTTAGTTATATTCCGACTTGTGGGGTGTGAATATCATATATTCATATAGGAGTCAGTGGAGGGATTTGGTATCACACATTTTCAATGGATCCTGCTATTGGACATCATGGGGGCGTCACATGATTTCCATTAACTAGAATACCATAAAAACATTGTTCCATTTTTTGGATTCCATTTAATCAAAGTAGTCTTACCATATCATATGGAAAATACTAGGATATTCAACAAGGCTATCATGACATGTTTAGGTACATTCAGGAGATCAAGACACTCGTTGAAAGGCTTTCACATGATTTGATATTCTTTTTCTAGGACCTTCTTTGTGAAAATGGTGGATTTCAACGGGGCCTCCGTGTGATCATGATGTCAATCAAGGCGGCGTTAAAGACTATGATGTCTTTTATAAGGAAGTTTTATCATAACCAACTATGATAACCCTAAGAGTACAACATTGTTCACGATAAATCATCATAATTGACATCACTATAATTTCATGTCATTTCCCACTTTGTTCTATTTTTATTTTACATGGGTTGGGGGTAATTTAGGTATTCAGGAGTGTTTTCAAGGAAAATTAATGTCACCATTGGTAATGAATTTCCTGGACAATAAAAGATCTTATGGTGAGGTGTAAGCATCATATTGTTTATCCCTTTTGTTTTCCTTTGGAGCTATAGGGCAGTGTAAGACCACAAAAACATGTACTAAAACATTCACGTGATGATGTTTACATGCACATGGGATCTCATGCAACTAAAAAAAATTAATCTAGAGATTTTATGGTGCCTTTTTTAGTTCATGAGAAAATCTCCCGACTATTCATGATCATGAAAGGATTCCCAATTTTTCGTATTCTTCTGTTTATTTCACAAGGATTTTTTGGACGTTTTATTAGGCGCCTATCGCCTCACAAGTCATGTGATTTGGGATAACAAATATGACAGACTCCACATGATTATTATATTTCTCATACACATTCACAAGAGCATAAGTTATGGTCAAAGGTACCCCTCATGATCTCCCATAGGTCAAGTGCTACACATGACCTGAATATTCATTGGAGGTTCACATAATCTATGAGTTTTTCCACCTTAGTATTCATTTTCATTTTAGAGTAAATAATACCTATGCTTCATGTATTTATTTCATTGTGTATTTTACAATTCTTATTAGGTGGAAATCACCAAATACGCTCCCCACCTCCCAAGAGAAACATTTAGGTCGACAAGGGATCAGCTCTGAGGAAAGTAAATGGATGTCAGAGTCTTTGGTGTCTCCACCAATTGGTGTCTGTGGAGACATTTGGTCTTCCATGAAACCATTGGTTTTCCATTTTAGACCCTATAAATAAGGGAATATATGGAGATTCAATCATAAAAAACCCTACTCTTACATATCTGGTGACTGAAACTTTTTCATAACCCTTTCACAAGACTTTCCTCAAGGACCTACTATGAGACCTATTCAGAAGAACTTTTCATGATAAAAGAATCTAATATATATTTTTGAAGGTATATTTTTTTGAAACCCTTCACAAGATCCATTTTCCACATTTCATTATCAAATCAATCATGAAATATATTTTTATAATTTCACGAACCATTGTAATACATATGAAAATTTTTCATTGACAGTTTCATAGAATCTAGTGGTTCGGTCTCATGATCACTTGAGTATTATGAGGATCATGTGACCATGTAAATGTAACATTATCATGAGTCTTGTGAAGGTTTTGTTGTTTTGGTGATGTTTTTAGGTTTTATATGGTCTATAGGATCTTCATGCATCATGATATTTATGATTCTTCAATGTGGTCATGAATCCCCAACAAATTCCTGCTATGTGGACGAGGCTTCTAGAATTGTGCATTCCTTTTGATTTAATTTTCACTATTTTTCAATATATGTCTTGATATTTTGTATTTGGATCCTATATCTCATCACATTTCAATAAAACCTATAAAAAAGGATGCAACATCTAGGATGGATCTCTTGAACACTATCCTAGAATGTGTAGACACTGATTTTGGCCATGTTGTTGGGTAATTTCAGATAAATATGGTTGACATTATGGGAGTGAATCTTGGGGAATATACACTATCATAATTTATTCCCTTATATAAATTTTGTTTTTATAATGAAACTCCCATCCCTTTGTCGCAGTCATCAATCATGCCCCATTCATGGGTTCAAAAATACCATAATACCATTTGGGAAAAAATCTATCATGCACACAATTTTTTCATCGAGGGGGATTTTGTAGATGAGAATATGCTTATATTCATACACAAATAATTTGAATAGAACAATCATGAATGTAATTTGGATGTCCATATGTACTATTCTATAATTCAGAGGTCTGCAACCAACTATATGTTTTTGAGAGTGTATAACATGGAATTTTAATCATTGAGTAGCTATGTAAAGGACTTGAGAAGTGACTTTTAGTGTAAAATACTACTTGTATGTTTTTAATGAAGTTTTAGATGATCGAGGGGTATGAGGCTATCTTGATATTGTAATTTTAATTTCCATTTCAACGAGACGTTTAGGTCAGAATTCTTAAATCAATAGAGTTCAGAGACAAACACATTCAATTTAATACATGTTTTAGTTGGGAATTTTTCTTTGAAATATAAAGATGATATGTGGTGCCCCCATTTTAGGAGTCATGTATGATGAGTATCCCCCCATATTTAGAATGTGATAATGTAGAGAGAACTCATACTTCATTCCATGAGCTGACCATTTTGGTGAAAATGTCCATCCCAAATGAACCACATCCTGGAGAAGATATCTAATTCATGATGTGGATTAGATACTTCATCAAGAAACCCCTTGCAGAGCCAAAATCCGAGAATCCAAAGGCCTTAAATATAATGTACCCCCATAGTGCAGAGGTAACATATTGGCCTATTTTTGATGAAGGGATATTTAGTGAGTATGGACGGGAGGTTGTTTATGGTGTTGATTAGATTTTTCAGCTGGACAATATCCTTGCTCTGTACTGTAGTTAGTAGCTTATCTTGAAAAAGGAAAAGGGCGGAGTTAGGGTCTCCAATTTCATTATGGATGATCTTATGGAAGCAGGGTAGTGTATCAAGTAATCCATCCAAGGGATGACCAAAATTTTTCTCCTTATGAAAAAAATTTATATGAAAAATACCCTCATAGAATCTTGGGGCCCTTTCAAGTGTAATAGGGTTTAATAGTATTCATCTAGGTTGCTAAGAATATATAAACATCCAGTTCATACCCAACATTTTTTTCAGACCATAATTGTACTGTATTAGTGTTTTAAGCCATGTTACACTAATTAAATGCTATTTCATGGCCTAAAAGATCCATTATGACTATTTTTCATTCACGCCCTATGGAACTGTTCCAATTCATAATATTCTTGTCAACAATGGGGATATCTTTGTGGCCCATGACTATATGTTATCACCTCATGATGGAATCTTTTCCGCTCTCTATGATGGTGACATCCTCTATGAACAGAACACACATTACAATTTTATCCATCTGTTTATGTTTGTCATTTGTGAATTCATCACCCTTTTCATATTTAATATGAGGATTAACTAACGGTGGCTTAGCATTTTTGGATAATGTTAAAATGGAGGTGACTCATACCAGGATATACCTCCTTCCCCATATTGTAGAGACTATTTTATCATAATATTATGATGAGATATGGACCAGATGATATCCTAAAAGGACATTATCCTCAAATTTATGTGAAATTTCCCAATTACCACCTACTACTAATGAAAATTTGATTCTTAGAATATGGCTGGCTCTAAGAGGACCAACTATAACAAAAGAACCTCATAAGGAAGTTAGGAATTTACCATTACCCTCATTAACAGTCTAATCAAAAAATGATATAGATTTATTTAGTGTTGTGCCATAGATTCAAGCCACAACAACATTACTATTTCATATCTCACATCAATAGTTGATGTCTTGGAGAATGTGGAACTCAGAGGATGAGATTTATGGCAAGCTAATTTGGGAATAATTACCTTTATAAGGTTTTTCCTATGTTACCACCCCATTGAGAATTAAATTCAATGACTAACCTATAGAGGTCAAGGATTTACTCTAATACATTGATGTGGAGTTTGAAATCATCATGGAATGGGTTTGTTATTATCATTTAGTTCTCTGAATGGTGGTTCGTAGCACATAGATGATTTTAAAGGATGAACATGTCTATCTAATTATCAAGGAAATGGTAAATATGAACATATTGTTATATTTTATTGGTTGTGGTTCCATTGAAACCATAATGAAGTAAATTTTTATATATAATAGGATTACATAGAATACTCTGAAATCATTCCATATCCTATATATTCACCTATGGATACGTCTGTTGGATCTGGATTTGGATGTGACTGGGGGACTAATAGTGTGGGGACCAAGGTCATCTAACATTGTTGAGGATGATGATTTCCATACTTATAGTTATTCAGTAGGAATAAAAATCTTTTTGGGGGACTTCCTTAATTATATAAATTTTAGTAACTTTTAGAGATCCAACCCTAGAGGGGAATGAAAAAAGTAAGAATTCAAAATTGTTGAATCCCTCTTCCACATAATCCTAAAGTAAGCATAATATTTCACTCTTTCGTTATTTTTTACTATTCTACAATCACATCCTATTTTCTCAAAAATTTATATTCCCCCATTTATTCCACTTGGAGAAGTATATATCTACCCCTGAGTATGTGGGTAATCATTCAATTGAATCATCAAAACAATTTTTGTTTGGGATGGACCATCATGAGGTAGAGATAGAAGAGGATGTACCCTAGTTAGACTTAATAACTTATGTATATTATCTTTTTATTGTATCATTTTATCTAATGTTGGATAACACACACTTGTTAGATAATAATACATGTAGTCATTCTTCTACCGAGATAGCCTTTATGGAGGTGAGTTTCTATGAAAGTGAATACCTATTTAGAAACAAAACAAATTTTTCACTTTTTTCATGTATCCTTACAATATATTTTCTTCTTGAGGAACTCATGTGGGGTCAATAAAATAAAATACTTTGTTAAAGTATCCAAGGATCCACAAATCCACTCATCACAAGAGGGTGTTTTCTCTTCACCATAGGATGGGGTTGGGGTAGTGCATGTTTATAGTAATTCCCCCAATATAGGTATTATTACAACACTGGTCACATCTATTGTTCATTTGGTTATATAATGTCAAATAAACATTTAATTATAATTCCATGTGGTGCTTGTTGAATTTCTTTCTCCCCATATCTCAGAGGTCCAAGTACCTTCTTCCATGGGGATTCTCCTACCGAGTCAACGAACATAGTGGCTATCTCCATTATTACATCATTTAAGGCCATTTGTAGGAATACTCATAGAATCATAGTCTGGGAATATATTCATATTCCTAATATGGTCATAGACCTAGGACTGAAGTTTGCGTGAATTTATTATTCATTGTACTGAAAAATATGAAGGAATGTCTGGATCGTACATTCAGAGACCCCATTGAATGGGATAAAGGAATGAATGGGCAACCTTTGATTTATGTTTTACACCCATTTCATGATATTTTTGATAATGAAACCATTCATTCCTAGTTAATGGATTTGATCTCTTTGATATAGAAGAATATGTCTTCTTAATTGATGATGCTATCCACTAAGGCTTCCCATATAGTAAAACAAATATGGAAATGGCCTTAATTGAAGCTTCCTAATGAATAGTGGGGGTAGAAAATCACCATGATGTTGTTAGTTTCATCATGGTTGAAATTTATTATCAATAGTATATATTTTGTAATCATCAAGAATAAGTATCCAAGTTTCAACATTTAATTTAGATATCAGAGAAAACTGAACTTCAGAAATAAGGACTTCTTATCATTGTGGAGAAGGTTAGGATTGACACTATTTCTAGGGTGGAGGTGTTGCAGAATAATGCAGTGGAGGAAACAGAAACGTTTGATCAATTATGAAAATCCATTATCTCTTTGGAATAGATGATTTAAATGACTATGGACCCCTCTATGACCATGATATGGAAGAATAGTACTTTTTCAAACATCATCATGTCGCATATAGTTATGGGAGAGACCAAAATGTATCGAGATTCCTCCTACTATATTCTATAGAATTAATAGATATTTTGTAGATTATATGTCATTTTAAAATTTTAATTTATTCATGATATTCATGATAGTTCATTAATCTAATGTTGTATTGATCATCAATGATACCCATCCTTTGCATAATGTCAAGTACACCAGAATTTCTAGATTTGATCATTCATATCAATGAATACATTTATAAAAAATTATCATAAATTTCCAAAAATATGATATTCTTCGTTGATATATCTTCAATAGTTACCTTGATATTACTTGTTTCAAAACGGATAAATTCGGTAAAAAATATGTCTCATAGAGATCAATCTCTATATTTTTACGATGTTTATTGACTTGGAGAGCATATCATGATTTTGACAATTCCATATGGTGGGACTCACATGCTTTGTATAACTTTTTTCATTTTCTTTATTCTCACATAATATTAATATAGGGGATCCGTTAGGGAGAATCGAGTCAGGCAGTACTTATTCCATATTCTTATGGGGTTTTAACCCTAAAGGTTTTGTGCCTTTTTGTCATGGATAATAAACACTAATGTGATGTAGATTATAATCACTTAACATAGACCAACAATCCCTATTATTTAGGATAATTTATCTGTAACCTTATATTTCAATAGATTAGGGTATTTCTATCTTGGACCTTCTATTTCTCTAGTTTATTAATATATATCCCAAAACTTCTAACACTGGTAATATTCTGTTTGTGATGTTGTATTCTTCATCTAGTTTAAGGCCATATAGTAAGGAAATCATCCATGCATTTTATCATCATGCAGTAAAGGAGAATTTGTTTTGTGTACATTAATGAGTTTCTTCAATGCATTGATTAATGAACAAGGAACATTGGGAAGACATTTCAGGGATGAATCAAAACACTCTAGGATATTGAGTTCTTCAATGGTGCTTATGAGGCTCCTAAGGATCAGAAATACATTTCAACAAGGAGGAGACACCTTTTGTTTGTAGTAAAAATCAATTATGTTTTAGGATCATTTTTAAACAAAGGTTTCTTCACTATTTTCAATGGTCGATGGAATATTCATGGGTGTAATATCCATTAATGGTGAAATATATTGAAATCCTAGTCTACTGAGACATTTGTAATGTGGTTGATGTAAGATATAATCAAATAGTTTGAGTATGTGAATATGGAATGGGGAAGATGATGTAGGAATGAACCATAACACCCTAAGGTGTTGGGTTCTATCATGGTGTTAATAGGAGTCACATGTATTGGGGTTCCTTACCTGTATGGTTGGGATGCCTCTTGTTGGTATGAAAAATCCCTTGTGCAACAATAACATTGTAAAATAGATATTTCCCTAACCATTTACAAGGATTTTGAATGTTTCATAAAGACTCATGTATCCTAAAAATGATGTTGGGTATAGAGGAAAAGCTATCAAGGAAGGGTTCTGGCACCCAAGGGAAATTTATCTGTTAAAATGTAAAGCTCGGTCCCTACACCATTTTGTTTTGAGTCATGAGGTGTGGGCCATCATATGGTTTAAGAATGAATTAGGACATTCATTCCTTGATAAAGTGTAAAAAACATGATGATTTAATGGTGCATATTCCATATCAACTAAATATTTTGGATACAGGGATTGTAAATTAGGATCTATAATCATCGTCTGAAGAGGTTATTATGGATAAATCTTGTTGGGAGTGTCCAAGAACACTATAGGTTGTTGAGTTCTTCAATTTTGACAATATATCCAACTATGATCGATAATCCATTTTTGAGAGTGAAAAAATTTGTTGACAAACTTATGCTCATATTCTTGATCCATAATCATACATACATAGTAAAAAAAGTGCCCCTTGAAGCCATGTGTCCTTTTCAAAGGGTCAGGAAACATTTATGGTGATCAGAGATGCTTAACTCCTAATATTTTTTTGTGTATAAGGTAAAATTCATGAAGGGTGTCAGAACCCCAATCATTGGGTCGATTCCTTGTGGACAGGTTATCACAATGAGGAGATGTAAAAAATCATTAAACTAAATTTTTCCTAGACCATGTGGTCCAGAAATAAATTATTTACTTTTACTAGGGATACAAGTTTACCCAATGATATTTTATGACTGATTTACTCATGCCTTAATTTTTTTCCAGAACTCTGAAAATTAATTGTTTAGTGGTTAAGACGATATTTTTTTATTAGGACGTCCTTTATGAGTTTTCAACCGGAAATTTTAATTGTTTCTTTAACTAGTTGTTTAGTGTCATTCGATCTAGAACATAAGAGGCAACATTTTATGGTAATGAATATTTAAACATAGTGAGGGAAGTTTATATATGGGACACACATGGACATAATGTGATGATCTTATCACCAAAGAACAAAATTAGGCTACCTAGCATTTGAAATATTCCATTGTATTTATAATCATGAAATAATAATGGTGAAAATCATGGCACAAGGTTCTCTTGTCATGGGTAGTGATATGGTACCATAATTTCAGGGATGTCTCAAAACCCCCTTAGGTGCTGAGATCAACCACTAGAAAATTATTCAACTTATTGGGGTATTTATTTGGTTTTGAGGGTGGTTTAAGACACCTCAATATGGTTCTGCGATGGATTCCAAAAACCATCACTAATGTTGGGGTCGACATCCAAATCATGTCAGTTCCATCAATTTTGTATTTTTTTCTTGAAACCATCACATATCATTTTATTAGTAGTAGTTTTTCATCCCACTAAATGTTGAGGACATAGAAGCAGTTTCAACGCCTCAATCCACTCACCACTTTTTGGTTTAGAAACCGCCTCAAAATCCAAAAAAATGTCGCTGAACAAATTTTTACCTTATATATAAGTGGTTAAAATTACCACATAATAATAATTTTTAATATATAGTGGCGTTTTAAATTTTAGATATATATCTCCTATCAAAAAAATATAGTTGTAGAATCAATATCCCTATAAAATCCAAACAAAAATTAGGCAAATATAACAATATCAAATCAGAAGAGGATTAAAAAGGTAATAAAATAAATTTCAAATTCTACAAGCCATGCCACCACACAATCATTAGGGTTGTGGCATAATCCCTCCTTTAAACTGAAATTTCAGCTAAACATTTCCCCAACCCTTATCAAATACCCACCATAGAACTGAAACCATACCTAGATCCTCCTTCCAAAACCAAAAAACATCTCCTTGGGATGTTCTAATTCTCAAATTCCCAATAAGAGTATCTATTCATGAATTGACCCATGGTGGAGACTAATGTTCATACATGAATTAAATTTAATGAATCCATTTTATCATGATCCCTTATATGGACTACTCAGTTTATATCCAAGCGATGTACACATCCTAGTTTGAAATATAAAAAAATAGATACATATAAACATACAAATGTGTATTTCTATTGTGTTATAATTTTTTTAAAGGTGGAGCCTTGGTCAAAAGACCAATAAAGATTTATTTAATAAAAAACGAAGGTTTACAACCTCTAAAATAATGTATTTTTTTACAATTATTTTCATGGAGGGGATTAAAATCTATAGGGAGCTCATCCGACCAAGTGATATCAATACTAACCCCTAATTTTAAAGACCATTGGAAATCATGTCTTCTTCATGAAATTCATGCATAATGATATGATTAATCATGATGGGAGGTTATAGGAAATCCAGTCATCGAGTTGTGAGTGGGAATGCATGATGCACCCCAATATTACATAAAGATTTCACGATGGTGGTTGAATAGAATTCAATATATATATTACTCCGTCCTTTTTTTCATGAGAAGTTTATAACATGAATAACACTTAACATTTTTCCTTCTAAATAAAAGTAATATACTTGGGTTTCATTGAATAAACCATGCAAATGTCCAAGGTGGTCCATGTACATCGCACCACATCTAAAGGGCATGGGGTTTCCTTTAGAGATCCCATAATAATTTACATTAATCCATCTCTGTAGCATAAAATGCCAAAAGACATCAAACATGTGTTGATGTATATGTATGTACATTCAACATAAAGGATCCACAAGTTTATGAAATCATAAAAAGAGTTTATGTGGTTCCCTGACTGAATTTTGGAGGATTTATGTAGGGTAAAAAACCATCATCCTTCCTGCATGAAGACTGACAGATCTATTATGTTCTAAAATAGAATTTTGGTCATATTAGATAACAAGAAGAAGAGTAGAAGCCATAGATTGTAAAACGATCCTAATTTTCAGAGAGGTGTCAAAAGTAGCACAACACTACAGTTGAGAGCTGATTGAATCCAAAAGTAACCATATCTAATCATAATGATCAAGAAAATATTTCCTAAGGGAAGGTGCAGTATCACATGAATGAAAAACAATAGTGTATTCTAAATTATTATTACAAGGATTTCATTTATAGGTATGATGCATCTCAAAATATTAGAGACAAGTCTTCATGGGGACCTAGTTCTATGAAATTATCCAAACAAGAGTAAATAATGAAGGGTTTATCCAAGGCTTATCAAACAAATTTAACCATGAAAAATTATTGTTTATATTTTTAAAATAGAGGTTGTAAAAATCGTTGGAGTTATCCATGCCAATTTGAGATGGTTACCAAATTATAAAAATCATCATTTTTTGCAAATGGATTATTATCGAAGACATGTTTGAAATTATCATGAATATAAATTTTGGGAGAGTACATGAATTCATCAATAGAGACACTAGTATGCTTAATTAAATGATTGGGATCAGCCATAGAAATCATAGTAGAACCATAAAACCTATCTAACCAAATGTTCATAAAATATTCATTGGTGACCATCAATATAAAATTATTTATAATATTAGAGATGGCATATTTAATGGATGTACAGATAGAAGAGTCCATGTGATACATGTTAATTTTCATTAGATTTCTAAGGAATATATATTTGTGGAACATAAGAGGAATGTAGTCATTATGAAAGAAAATTTCAAGGGATTATATCTTGTTAGAAATCATTGGAATGTTTAGTGTTTTTTATTCCAAGACCACCCATTGTTAGAGGATGGATGTAGTTTGACCAAGGAAATAACACTAAATTTATTTCAAGAGTTCTCCCACTCCACTAATTTTTTATGGAGATATAATTTTTCTTAATACGGATGAGGGGAAATTTGTAGAGCATTCCAGAGTAAACCATTTTTTAGATAATTTTAGATTTTACAATGCAAATTCTTCCCACCATAGATAGTGATTTTCCCTTCAATGAAGACTGACTAAAAGTTACCATTTTTATTTTAAAAATGATCACAATACACAGAGAAAGAATCATCACAAGGGTATAAAGTAATGCAACCCCAAAGAGTCATTGACCACAAACTTCATCCCATCACTAGGAAATGATCCCAAATTGAAAAAAGAAACCATACCGCGGTTAGGTGAAGCCCTTGATTCGAGAAAATCCGCTACTGAATTCCCCTCCCGACATGTATGATATAACTCCATGTGAGACCCCTTTAGCGCTTTGTATCTCCTGACATCATAGGCAATACTCCAAGGAATTCTCCCCATATCCAGCAATGCCAGTTATAGGAGAAGGGAATCCATCTCCACTGAGGACACACGAATCTGCCTGCTGTAGCACATGTCCAAGCCCATGGCCAATGCCAGGGCCTTCGCCTGCAGAGAGTCTCCCTCCTCGAACGATGTAGTCAAAGCCGCAAATACAGACCCAGATTTGTCTATCACGACACCTCCCCTATGCATATCCCCCCCACACGTATCGAACCATTAGAATTTAATTTATACCCTTCCTTCGGAGGACTCCACCGAATCCAACGGCCCTGCCCAACACCAATCGACCGAAGTTCAGTAGGTTGAGGAGGTACTAGAGCACGAACCGATGGTGCCGACTGACAGTTCAGAGATATCCGATGAAAATACCTGACATTGTTCTTCATTCTGAATAGAATGTAGGCCAAGGATCTAGAGGATTTTTTGTGTCTACCATCATTTTGGGCCTTCCAAATTGTCCAACACCCAGCACTTAGGATGATCGAACTGGCCTTTCTATCCACCCCTTGGTTTCTAGCTCCACTAAACCACACCTGGAGAAAGTTAGAAGGAGATCCTTCATATCCACACCAACCGAAAAAACCCCATAAGTTTTCCAAATCCCTCTTGACCATTCACTATAATAGAAAAGATTCCCTACTGACTCTTGAATGAAATCCCTAAAACACCAACACCTTGAGGCCATGTTCACCCCCATTTTCTACAGGTTATCATCAGTAGGTAGGGACTTTTTCCGCACACGCCACACCAGAAAATTGAATTTTGAGGTGATATCTTTGCACCAAAAGTACTCCCCCCATATATAAGCATGCCCAACACTCCTATTCACATGATTAAAATCCTTTATGGAGAAGGAAACCGACGAAGATCTCGTAAAAACCAGCAAGTCATCATCATCTATAATAACAATAGAACTGAAAAATTCAAGTTAACTGGCATCAAGAATGGTCTGTAAGAAATGAGGGTGAGTACTCACATCTTTAAAAGTTAATTCCAGTGTAGGACACCCCAGGAACCACTGCCTGCCCACCCCCAGTCCTGCTGCCAAAAATTGATATTCCCCCTACCCACAATCCATCGGGAGTTATGCTGAAGAACTTCCAGATATGGGAGGTTCAGGTTCTATATCCTCGAAGATTGTCGTATTTGAATATTCACATTTAGACCATAAACATCCTGCATGATTATTCCCCATAAAGATCAGCCTTCCATTGTCTCCCAGACTAACATAGCATGGAGCCCCTACATGGCAGGAGATATGCTTTTCATGTTTATACCCCCTTCAGATAGAGGTCTTGATAACTTTTTCCCCAAAGCCCAATAACGCCTACCTTCTAGATGATCGTCACAAATGAATGAAACCATAATCATTTCCTACTTGGAAATAACACTTTTTGGGACCATTAGAGTGGAAAGAATTTTCATGGTGATGGAAACAAGAAAACTATTGACCAGAGTGATGCAACCTCCAAAAGAGATAAATATATTCTTCCTGTTATGAATTCTCCCTGTAATTTTTCTTATGAGATTGTCTAAATGATGCACCTTCATAGAAGAAGGACTAATCGGAGCACTGAGGTATTCCAAGGGGAATGAGCACTTTCCCATTCTCAAGCTAGCTCTCAATATCCTCTACCTCCTTAAAGGAATCCCCCTTGATGTAATGAATAGACTTTTCTCCTTGTTCACCAGCTGCCCACTCCACTTGCAATATTCCATAAAAATCTTATTGAGGCCCCTCACTGATCTTCTACACCCATTGATAAAAATAATGGTGTCATTTACGAACATCAAGTGGGAAATTCCCCTTTTGGAATACCTATTGTGATATGGAAAGATTTTACCTGAGCTGAGACCCTTATTGATGTAGCTACTGAAAGAATTTTGAGTAAGAATGAAAAGAGTAGGGGATAAAGGATCCCCTTTCCTGAGACCCCAACATACCTTGAAAAAAGAAAAGTGCCTGCCCATGAAAGATGTGGAAATCCAAGATGATCTAATGTAGTGGAAAAGAAGGTCAATAGTCCAGTTGGAGAACCCCATACAAGCCAGAACTCTAAGAACAAAACCCCATTCCATCCTATCATATGCCTTGCTCATGTCAAATTTAGCTACCAAATTTCCCCCAAAAGACCTTTTGTTGATGCCACTGATCATTTCTTGGACCAGCCCAATCTCACCCTGAATTGACCGCCCTTTAATGAAACTGTGCTGTTTTGGATTCATCCACTTGTCCAGGTGAATGGACAATCTCTTATTAAGAATACTAGCTGGGATCTCGAATGCTAAGTTACATATACTGATGGGTTTAAATTTATCAATGGATTGTGGATTATTCACCTTCGGGATAAGAATAATTTTAGTAGCACAGACTATACGCGGAAAATCCCCTCCCTAGAAGAATTCCTGCACATCCCGAACTAGATCCCCTTTAATAATCTCCCTCAAAGCCCTGTAAAAAGACCCCGAAAACCCATCGGGACCTGAAGAACTATCTGGGTTGAAGGTCCAGGCCGATTCATGAACTTAATCCTCATCAGGAAGTCTTTTTAATTCAACATCGATGACCTCCGAAACCCTGCTAGAGATACCCTAAAAAATCTCACCATCACCAATCGGGTACCCCCCTTCCATAGTAGGATTAGGATCTGCCATTAGATATTGAATGGATTCATTTTTCATAACCCCAACTTCCTCCCGATCTGAGGAGAAAGATCCATCCTCACTATAGATATTGGGCCTCTGGACTCGCCGACGTTCCTTGATGCAGGAATGAAAATACCCTATATTCTGATCCCCCTCCTGAAGCCATCTCACCCATGCTTTATCTCTATCCACCCTTTCTGTTTAATAAGGATACCAGATAAAGAGTCTTTCTTCTTTATTAGTTCAGAAAAAATGGATTCATCCCACACTTGTTCCAAACTCTTCTCCAGACAATCCACCTCCTCACTGATCTTAGTGACATCATGGTCATGATCCATGATGGATCTCCTCCATCTCCGTAGAAGATGTTTAAACCGACTAAGCTTGTTTCGAAAAGTAGTCCATGGATTACCCTGGTAGTGTGAGTCACAAGCTTCTCTGACCACTTCTAAGAAACCTGGTTCCTACACCCAAGATGAGGAAAAAATATCATTTTCCTCCCGTGACACCCCCACACCAAGGGAAATGAATAGCGGGGAATGATCAAACAATCTCCGAGTCAAGTGAGCGACTTGGGAATCCCGAAGCATGGATATAATAGCATTATTCATCATGCAATGGTCAAGTTGAAAGTATGAGCGCCTCCCCCCACATTGGTTGTTGCATCAGGTAAAGATAATTCCCTCAAAACCCACATCCAACAAGCCACAACGAGCCATGAAAGAAACAAAATTATGATTGGCATTCCTGGGGAAAGCTCCACCCCCTTTTTTCTCCACAGTACTAGCCACAACGTTGAAATCTCCCCCAACCATCCATGGAGACGCAACAGGATTTAAGCCCTCTAGATCACTCCATAAAGACTCCATGTCCTGAGCATTGCACTTGGCATATATAAATGAGATGAAAAACTCTTGGAGCCCCACAGTTATCTTGGTGTTAAGAGACTGATCCATTGTACTCAAGAGATCAACATTTAATTTAGTCAACTTTCTCAGATAAGTAACTACCTTTATGTCTTCCCCAATATATTGGGACACCATGGTTGGATAAAGGTAATGATCTTTTCATTTGACTTATATTGTTAGTAATGTTTGATTTTGTATTCATTGGGAATCCTTTTCCAAAGAAAATAAATTATTTATCCCAATTGATGAATACTCTAGAGATTTCATCATAACGAGAAAGTACAATATTAAGAGTTTGAATATTTTATTATATCTTATTAAAAGAAAATTTTGATATCATCTACATAGGGTTGGTGTGTGGGAATAGTCGTATTCCTAGAAACTTGGATCGGAATTTCTTTTCCTTACTCAACTAGATGAGTGATCAGTATGCTTAAGTAGTCTCCCACAATTAAAAAAATAATGGATGAGAGGGTATCACCTTATCTTACAAATTTGGTGCAATTAATGTATCCGTTTGGAGATCCATTAAACAGATTAGAGATGTGGGCCAATTTAAAAAGTGTTCTAATTATTCAAATTATGAGGTAATAAATCCCAAACAATTCAAGGAACTTGTAAATAAATATACAGTTAATGGTAACAAAATACTTTCTTATGTCAAGTATTATGGAAATAATTCCTTCCATGTTTGTAATTTTATGATATTAGTGCATTAAGAGGAATATAAGATATAATCATGAATGGTTCAACCCTTGAAAAAAATCAATTCATTCTAAGAGGAAATTTTGTTCATGAAAGTGGAAAGTGAATCAGAAAAAATCATAGTAATTATTTTATAAAGAGTGTTGATAAGCGCCATATTTTGAAGATATATATCATAGAGTCATTATTAAATTTTGGGATCAATGTAAGGAATTGGTTATTAAGATCATGAGGAAGCATACTTGCCAAAAAAGAGTCTTAACTATCCAACAAACATCCAGCTAAAAAAATCCATGTAGTGTAGAAAAAATACGTTATTGTATCCATCAATCCTAGGGGAACTATCTAACTTTAATGTGAAAACGTAATACTTGAACTCATGATAAAAAGGAGTGTTATTAAAGAATTAGTTATCTTCATTGTTAATAATAACAATAATAAATTTAGGATGACAGATTTTATTAATGTTATGGCCCTTGAAAATATTGTTAATGTAGGAAATGATATGATTAGGAATACCATATTCTGTATCAATGATGTTTTCCAAATTATTAATAAAATAGGGAGGCCTATGTGATTTTATTATTCATTGGATATAATTGTAATACTTTGGGTTCATATCCACATCCTTTAGCCATTTATCTAAAATGATATTATTATGGATGTTATCGTTAATGGTGAGTAGAGCATTGTGTTTGGTTATATGATATACTTCTTATTGAGGATCAATAATAAAATTAGAGCTTGTGGAGGAAGATTGAATTTTGTTGTGATTTCATTCCAAACAAGCAATCTCTTTGTCAATTTGGTTGGATATGGATTTATACCACCCCATTAGCTTTTGATTATTGAATTTTTACATTATGGTGCATGCGAAAGAATCTTTGTTATAAATCATAGAATTCTATGAAATTTTTATCATACTATCATTATCGGGTTCTAATGTCTTTGTATTGTTGAATATAATAATAATAACATTCTTAGTGTTTCTAATGGAGAGAGTGAACATGATCTGATGATGGTGAGAGTTTTGTTTGGGAAGAGTGGTACAAGATATGGTATACCATTTTTCTAGGGATATGTCATTAGTGAAATACATGGTTATATTTCTACAATCCACACTATTAAATTTCCTAATATATCAAGTTTATGTTACCCTAAAAGGTTGATTTTAATTAGATTATTATCTTCAATAGAAGTTTGGAATTCTCTAGAGGATACTGTGGTGTGTGTATTGCGTATTTTTTCACTCTGACCAAGAATGTTTTTAATGTCCCCATCCAAATTTCCCGAATCATGGATGTTGTTTCCGATCAAGAAGATATCATTCCAAAGAGATATTCTACACTGATGCCTATTTTTAGCAGAGAAAAAAGGGAAAAAGGTGATAATTCAAGTATGTTAGTTCATAAGTGATTATCAGTCCAGAATTATTATAAACACTAACATTATTTAAATAGGTATGAGAAAATTTCAAAAGGGTTTAAATAGGATAATTATTACTGCTATCATCAAGATAAAAACACCCATTATGTTTAATGTGAGGAAAAGTTAGTTAAAAGTTAGTTTTAGGCACAAAAAAAATAAAAAATTGGGTCTATGAGTGTGAAGAAATATTTTTAAAGTAGTAACCACATAATAGATAGAAACACCCTGACAATTACAAAATAATATATTCATTTAAACCTTCAATTGGGTTTAAAACCCCCAATATTCTTTTTACCATAGATCATCCTCATAGAGGATCTTCGGACTGTTTGAGTCGTGTTGGGAAAAGGTGTCCAAGTGTCATATCCCTGTTTAACCATATAAGTAACAGGATGAAGAGTGTTATGAGTACCAACCCCTGTGTCAGTAGAGGAAATTGGAACATGCCCACTGATTTTAGTGGTAATAAAAAATTAAATACTATTTGTTTCAAGGGGAGATTGTTGAGTTTTGTAACCATTTCCAGTTTGAACATTGTGAGCTCGCTACTGTTTGGTTGTGCTAATATTCATGGAGGATATTGTATCCCCTACCTTTCCATTAAGATCCACCACTATATTCAGTGAGGAGGAATACATATCTTTATAAATAGTTTCATCCATTACGTTTAGTGATGATTTAGAGTCCCCTGACTTTTCGTTGGCATTATCCACTGCATATAGAAAGTAGTCTATATTCCATTCTTTTTCATTGGTAACATCCATTGAATTCCATAGTGGATTTAAAGGGGGTTGTTGTATTGATCGATATACAATAGGTGCAATGATAGAACAAAACGTAGAAATTGGGGAATTATGAGGACGTTTTGTCTTAGAATTATGCATGTGGTTTCCCTTAGATCCATATTTAGGTAAAAATCTATAAGGATTATCAGTCTACCTTGTGTGGGCTGTGAGATCTCAAGTTGATTCTTAGAGATATTAGCATCTGTTTTTCAATACTTTGGAATCACATATGAATGATTAATGATAATATATGTTCCCTCTTTATCATCCAGGATATCAACTCTAGAATCCTGATCCCAGATTCAAGATTCCATCTAAATTGGGGAGGGCTTGTCCCCATCAAGAGATCTGGGATGAGGGATTTCCCTTCCTTGAGAAATAAGATACTGTCGAGGATACATGATTATATCCATGACATGCTTCAAAATTTCAACAACAATGCATTGTTCTTCTGCATCTTTATCTTTTTATTCAACCAAGTATACCCAGGATATTATAGAGTCTTTGAATGAAAGGTTAAGGTCATTAGACTTTTTAACCCATCATTCATTTTTTTGAATGGTTCGGGATTATCCCAGATTTTTACATTGTCTTTATTTTGCCTCTTTAATTATGTCCATTCAGTATCACAAGGTTGGTTTAGTTTTTAATCACTATATAGCTTAAGATAGAATATCTTATTATCATTCATTATTCCCAAATGCGAGGCTTGTGTTTGTATTGGATCTTATCCTCTATTCATAAGTCCTTTACATGGAAGATAATGACATGTTGAAGTTTTCAGTCCAAATTCCCTTCAACAATAAGTCAAGAATATAGACTTAATTCTCCATTTAAATATTGTTGATCTATCTTTTGGGGAACACCAATACGAGGGTTGATGTTATTCATGATCTTTGGGTGGAATAATACCAATTTCATCCATAAAATCTAATCCAAATATGAGCCATATAGTTTTTAAAATTTTAAGGGTAAAATAATAATACCATTCATATATATGAAGAAGGATGATCTATAGTTTAATGTTACTTATCTTCCAAAAAGATCAACGTCCTCCTAAGCAGTCAATAAAATATGAAAATAACCAATACTGATTGGAACTTGCTTTCAATTTGAAAACCCCCAGTAATGAGATATCTGATATTTTAGTTCAGGAATTAGCCAAGGTTTCTCCCCTTTAATAAAGGAAATCCACACATGAATCAAGAAAATACACTTATGAGATCTTTACTAGAGTTATTCCAGAACATCATAAATTCTGAAACCTACATCCCCTAGTTTTTTGTACAAGGGTGTCCTTGAAGAGGATTATTTGTCTAGATTTGTTCTTTTTAGAGCTTTGAGGTAGGAAATACCTTTTGATATTTCCTATTGTGCATGATTTGATATATCCTCGTATAGAGTTTCATATTTTTTTGCCTCAAGTACGGACCATTCAAAGGATATATCCCACTCAACATCAAAAGAAATCATAGATTTCCCGATCTATCGAGAAAGAGGCCAGTCATAACAGATATTATCGAGATTTAGGTTTTTCATGATGACCGCTCACATGGTCACCTGAAGATCCTCCCTGCATAATCCATAGTTTTATGTATTCTCATTTGAGTGTTATAAATTGTCCAACTAGGATTTCACTAAAATTTCTAGGAAATCTAGTTTTTTAAAAATTTCATAAAATATAATTTGAACATATTTTAAATAATAATTTATTTCAACTAATATTTACTATTAATAAAGTGTAATATAGATTATTTTTTTGTATCTCAAAGGTAAAATATTTGTTTAGGAAAAAATCAATATTCATTTTAAAACACAATATTTCAAATCCCATGGGAATATATCATTCATTCCATTGAAAACATTAATTAGTAATCACATTATTATCAACCAAGGGGTTGATCTACCACATTAAATGATTATGATATAAAATAATTAAATGGTTGACATCTATTATTACAAAAAAATTAAAAACAATTTTTATCTTTGAAAAAGAATCAAAAATTAAATTTTCCAAAAAAAATATTAATCAATCCATTAAATAAAAAATGTAAATAAGAAAAAAAGGAAGAATAGTGTGAAAATATCGTAACAAAAAATCGTAAAAATTTAGTTTTTCCAAAATTCTAATTTGATTACAAGTTGATACAGACACAATGCACAATGTAAATCCAAAATAAAATATAATTATAAAGGGAAACAAATCATTAAAAACACATTAAATCGAAATATTACACAATATAATACATATTCTTATGGAATAAACTAATATCATTTATTTAATTACTTAAATATATCAACAATTGAATAAAAGCCATTCGGGGAACTCCCCTAAAAATAGAATACCCTACACTTGGGGGAAATAAATAGTCATTAATATCTCCTAGAATATCATAAACTACATATATCTATTAGTTATTTTTCAATCCCATGATATAGAAAATATTTATCTGAGAAATAAAAAAATCAATTGATAATCATATAAATCAATAAAAAGTCCCAAATAACCTCAATAGACATACAAAATCATCATAATAAATATCTTATTTCACTTCATTGAATCATAAAATAAAAATTCAAATAAAATCCTATAATGTTGAAAAGGTCAATATTAATCCTCCCCGATGGGCCTCTCAACAGGGTTGATCAAATAAATAAGAAAAACAATTATATATAATTTAATCTAGAACATTGAAATAAACATGTAATTCCATGTTACATAATTAGACATGGAAACAAATTATGAATAAAAACATTTAAAACAATGTCTTCCAACATTATGAGTTAATATAAAACCAAAAAATATCTTTAAATTAAAATAAACCCTTAAAGTAGGTTAAATCATGTCGATATATAAAATGGATAACCCTATATATTTATCATCAAATTAATTGAAAAGGGACTATTAGTATTACTCACAATTATTGGCACACACATCATGTAAGATGAATAAAAACAGTTGAAATTCATTTAAAATACCACAGTTAATGTTTTATATGCGTTTAAAACTTTTCACAACCCCTTCATGGGTTATATACATAGGTATATCCTAATTATAAAATCATTATAAAAACAATAATAATTTCATGAAAAATAAAAGAAATGATTTTCATAAAAATTCATACCGCAATAAACTAGAAACTGCATACCTTCAAAAATGGATCCATACCCTCTTAAGGAAATGAACTATAAAATAAATATCAAACCAATTACCTAAAATAATATTGTCCCATACCCTAAATTCCACCATCACTACTAATAGGGATTACAAGGGAAAAAAGAATTAGGATAAAGGGGGAGGAGGAATGATAATGGACAACTTGAAAAACCATAGAATGATTAGTCTAAGGCAACCATTCAAATAAAACCTAGAAAATGAACTAGGCATATATATATTTTTACAATGTAATTGAAATACTGATATCCCTACTAGAAACTGTGGAATTGTTTTTCAATCACAGGTTTATTATTATAATATATTAAGAATAGCTACACATCATCTCTAAATTTACACTGAACCCTAATCACTAACCAGTGAATATTTATTGATCCCCTCTCGATATCTGTCTTTCCTCCCATCTACAAGCACCATCAAGATAAATATGTTGAATATTAAATAGTTTTATGTATTAAATTTTAAACATAAAACCAATTTTTTTTAATAAATGATTATTATGTTTTTTATTCACCTACTAACAACCATCTATCGACACAATATCATTTGGGAAAAATCCAGTCTCCTTTTGATATAATTCAATAAATGCATTCTATAGAGAAATAATATAATACCCATAGTTTTCGGACCTTTTTTTGAGTGACTTTATTTCAATTGATATATGAATTTCACTAATTAAATTGTTGTTTTTATGGAACATAAATTTTTCATTTTAAACAGGCAACACCGACATGGTGTACATTACATGAAACACATTGTTTATATGAAACATCTTTTTTGTAATAATTATTAAAACATGGAAATCATAACATGAATATTAAAAATCGGAATTTGAATTATAATAACTAATTTTAAAATATTTTTTATAAATTTTTTATATAAATTAAGCATATTTATAAATAAATTTATAACTTTTGGTAAAGTTTTAATATGTTTAAAAATACTATTTTCATAAAGGAATAACTTCTTATGTCCTTATATAAAAAACAATAAAAATAATTTTAGAAAAATTTAGAAATTGAATTTGATAAAATAAAATTTATTCTTGAATATATAATTTTTCAATTCTCATAGGGTTAATTATTTTGATATTCTAAAAAACTTCATTTATGGACTAATAGTTAAAATTACAAATTTTAATTACAAACATCATTCTCTTAGAATTTAATAATATGGAATATATAAATTTTAATTTTTCTTCAATGTATAATTAGAAAATAATTTTATAATTTAATAGTATTTTGGTCATTGAATTAAAATTTTCTGTTAAATTTTATATTGAAACAAAGAAATCTTATAATGATTTTTAAATTAAAAACCTGAAATTTCATCTCATATATAGGTTTAATTATAACTTCATTAATATGAATTATATGATTTTAATTTGGAAAAATGGATTCCATAATTGAAATCATAATAATATAAAATTTCAAATAAGTTCATCTTAGTTTTTGACATAAAAATATTTGTGAATGTAATTGAAACTAATTATAGAGATTAAGGTAAAATTAATCCTAAAAAGGAAATAAAACCTAAAAATAAGCTCCCAAATGACATATACACATTTAATACTCCAGTTGGATGTCAATTATTTTGATAATTTATTTTTAAGTTTTATGTAAAAATGTGGGTACAACTAACTTGTTTTCAAAAATAATTACTGAGTCCACTCCCTTATATATACAAGTCCAAAAATTCTCCATATCCATCATAGATCTAAAAAAAATTAGGATCACTCAATATCTGAACAATAAAATTATAAACATCCCTACCATCAAAATTTACGCCTCCCTTTTTTCAGAAATACTTCCAAGTAATCCCTTTCGTTCAAACCACAAGGAGTTACCTAATTAGGAGGTACCGACCTACCTTAATCTCCTTTATTTTATTTTACTATCTAATCTTGAATCTATTATTATTTAATGATTTAAAAAAAAAAAATTAAATATACTAGTATATTTTTATTCTTTTTACTATACATACATTTAAATATCAATCTAATGGGAAATGAACATACTATTTATGTGTATGGTGAACCATTGCCTCACAAAATGATAAATGTTCATTTTTTTTCTTTTACCACATCTCATGTGAACATTTAAAGGGAAAATAAGTTTATATCAGTAATATATTATACTTATTACCAATGTTTTATTATGTAATACATTTAAATACCATATCTTTTTACATTCCTATTCATGTAAATTTGATAAATTCATTTGAGGAAGTGTGGACTATCACCCCCTCAATGTGATGTGATTCAATCACATACTACATGGAATTTATTAATTACAGGTTTAGTGAAAATATAAGATATATATTCTATAATAATTCCACTATAATAATGATATATATTAATTTATTTCATGTACATTATTTCTTTTAATGTGATAATGAAAACTGAAAAAGCGTTCATGCGTATATATGACTTACCGTCCCCATGAATTGGATATTTAATTTTATAAATCTATATTACAAAAGGTATTATAATAAAAATATAATGAATATATATATATATGATATATTTATCAATTTTTAATTTTGTAAATCATGCTATAAGAATTAGGACAAAAGATATGTCAAATTAAGAAAACAAGTAAAGAACAAAGAAGATTTTACCCGAAGTGAAACCATAACAAAAAATTATTAACAAGTGGGTAATATAAGGTCATCATAAAACCATATATGGTATTTGATATAATAATATTTTTCCATAAGATATTTATAATAAATTTTTATTTATTAAACTGGATTCTTGTATGAGTATGATGTGAGTCAAGACACAAGGTAATGGAATTTCGTCTCACATTTTATTTCCTTGAATGAAATGACTTATTCACCACTCACATATTTTTTGTGGGTTATATAAATCCCATAAATTTATTATATAATTTTTATAAATAAATTTATGGGTATTTACATATCAAACTTATGATCTTTATCACTCCACGTTTAAGTTTCAAATGTTACCAAATTGGTAAATTCATATTGTCTCAGTTTTCCTTCATTGAGACACATGCCATGTCATGCACCTATATTTTATATGAGGGGAATAAAATAATATTCAAATGTCATATCATGGATATACTTCCATTAAAGGTCATTTTTATTACTATTATTACATTATCAGACATGTAGAATATCATTCCGTGTAATCAGGTTTTATGAGTTTTTTGAAACAATCCCCCTGTTAGTCAGGATTTTTTGTGATTATGTTTCCATTAATGAAATATTATGATACATATATCCAAAACAATAATTATTTTAAATATACTATTTTTATTCAATATATCTCCATTTATTAGTGCAATTTTCCACCCATTGGTACTTAAGATAATTATGAAAATGTTTTGAAACAAAATGAGACTATATTTATCTCTTCGGTCAGAAACCTATTTCATTTCAAAAACCATGTTTTCAAAGAATATATCTAAAATGTTATAAAATGACATTTGAAGATAATTTTCTTGGGGAAAATGATTTAAATTATTTTATGATGTTAAAATCGTCCATTATAAGTCATTAAATATATTTTCCATGAAAATTGTTTTTCAAAAAAATATGATTTAAAAATTGTTTTTCAATGAAGAATGGATATTTTCCTCATTAATAGTTATTTAAATAACTATAAAAAAATTTCTCGTATAATATAACATCAATTATTATTAATCATTACTTTATGGGATATTTATTTAATGTTTCCATTCATAATTATTATCTAATGATTTATGTTTTGATGGAATATTGTCTATGAAACCCATTTCTATCTCATAAGTTTAATGATTTCGAAACATGCTTATTTTCAAGAGTTATTATTTTTATGAAATGATTATAAAATATGTTTCTTTTTATATAGGTAATGAAATGATTACATGTTTATGACACCCATCTTATTTCATGGGTTATGATATGATTGTTTATGGTCTTGTAGAGAATGTATATTTGTTTTCATTATGAAATGTGAGAGAACTTTATCTTCTTCCAATGAATTTGGGTAATGATTTATACCTCATGACATAGAAAAATATGGTATTGGGAGTAAACCTTAATTACAATGTTGTCCATGGGAATAATCCATGACTACCAAAATGGAGTGAGGTTTGAACTCTTGATACTAAGATGACCGTGGGAGTAGACCATGAATACCAAGATGGTATGGGAAGTTAACCCATACTACTAATATGGTATTTGATGAGATTATGTAGATATTAGGGAAATAATATTATATTTTTAGTTGTTTTCCATAATTCCATGTTTTATTCCTATGTTATGATATCATGGATTATGTTCTTTATTTATTTATGATTCATGTATTTAGAACATCCAATAATTATGAAATTATTCTTGTATATGATATTTGATATGTATGGTATGATCTTATTTTTTGTTGATCAAGTTCTTGTAGCCTTATTCTATGTATTATACCTTCATATCTCCCTTGTTTAACCTTTTTGATAATCTGAGCTCACTACATTTTATGTTTGCTTCCCTAATATATAAAGATATTTATTGTGTTTTATGTGTCTTAGAATATTGATAGTCATGAAAATCCTAGTGGGAGATAATGTAGATCACTTATGTTCCTGTTTATATGGTTTCATATTCCCAAAGTCATATGACTAGTATGGTCTTTGGGTGTCTGTTTGTATAATGCATTATGTATTCAATAAAATTTATGTAATTTTAATGTATGAAATGAGGGACTCTATAGTTTTTTATGAAAATGATTAATTATTCTTTGTAATATAGTGTGATAAAACCTTAGTTAGAACTCTACGTACATGTCTACGAATAATTATATGGATAAAAAAAGTATTGGAAAAATTCATTGAATTTTGTTAAATGATTGAGTGATTGGTTTCCTAATAATATATCCCTATCTAGATACTACATGTGGTTGTGGAATTGGAAAAAATGTACCTAGGGGTGAAAACATTGAAAAATTTATCAGGCCTAAATCAGGGTGATATGGTCATTGAAAATGGGCCTCACTACACATCTGATTTGATACTTTCAATGGATATTCTTTGGGAATTCACAAACTCATCATGAATCATTATAAAGTATTTAAATATAAATTGGAAATGAATAATCTAGGATAAACCTATAATTTCCTATATTAATGAAGGATTCATGACATAGACATAATATAAGTTACTTTTCAGGATTATGTGGTTCCTCATTATAATAATTGTGTCTTACTTTTTTTTGTTTTTGTCAAAGGATGGAACCTAGTGGAACCACATCAATGGTGAATAAGGTGGAAAATGAAATGATTTCCCTCCTGGGAAAATTAATTCTATTGTAGGTGGGATAAAAAATCTTTGGGGTATGCCAACACAAATTTCTTAAACTCTAACTTGTGGTTGACTTCAAAATGAGAAAAAGTGGGAAAAACATTTTGTTGAGCCCTTAATAAGGCAACACCAACATGTATTCATAGTGTCAAATAATCCACTAGTTTTTGAACAATGGATTAATACAATAATGCTATATTCATTGTTCTCTAGTGATTAGATCATGGGAATGTTATTCTAGATATTTATCGGTTAGAAGGAAATGCAGGCCCGTGGTGGACTCTAATAAAGAATATGGGGCATGAAGATGAGATTGAATCCTTGGATTATGATGAATTCAATAAATTATTTTTCAATAATTGATTTCTTTGGATTCTTCAAACAATGATCATGAAATATTTCCTTGTTTTAATGCAAAGGGATAATGAATCTTTTGGTACCCATGAGGCTAATTTCACTAGAATTGCAAGGTACGTTTCATGAATGATCATCCAACCCAAAACTAATGTTGATACATTCTTCAATGGAATGAAGCCCAGTATTAGAATGATGTTGGATGTAGGATGTTGTTGAATCTAAAAAGTTATTTTGTGTTGTCCAATAATGGTTCAAATAGTGTTTTGGGTCACGTATCAATCTCATGGTTTTTTCAAGAAAAGAAAGATGTTGATTAAAAGAAAATTTATAAACCATGAAGAGAATAATATGATAATTAAATTATGCTCTATGTGTGTGATGAATCATTGAAGGAAATTAATTTAGGTATATAATAAATTTCTTATGTGTGGATGGGAAGGCCATTGGGAATTTTATTTCTAAAGTGATGGAAAAATCAAGCTAATGGTACGAATAGAGAAAAAAAGACATAGATTTCACTTCATAAGCTTCAATGAAACAATTGTAAGAAGAATTGGAATTATTCTTACTAGTTCAAAAAAAGGGTTGGGGATGATGATCAATTTAAAAAACATAATAAACTAATGAACTATGGGAAATATAAAGAAATTTCTATATCATAAGAGGGGTGTGATAATGATGTGGTGAAAGGTACACTTCTTATCTAGTCGAGAAGTGCTAATGTCTTAATGGATTCTAGATCTACCCACACAATCATAACAATAGTTTTTGTAATCATGTTAATATTTCCCCAAGAATATTAGATGTGTAATTAGTAGTGGAATTACTTTTTGGTACGATGATTTCATCCCAAGTCTATGATTCCTCTTTGGTTGAAATTTTTGGGAATGTGCTTCCTTAAAATATTTTTATTCTTACTTTGGATAAATTTGATGTCAACTTATGCATGGATTACATTTATCTACATAAATCCCACATCAATTGTTGAGTAAGGGAATATACATTTGATATTTGGATCCATACTTTGGTTTACCAACAATTTAAAGATACATAAGAACATCGTCTGGAGATTGTGTCTACGGTATAGATTTTAATTTATATTTAGATGTTATGTCTATCTGAAATGGTTGGGGATAAAATGTTTTTCGATGATATGCCTATTTCTTGATAATTTGAGGAATTTTTTCCATGAGATTTTTCAATACATCCACCAAAATGTAACGTAGATTGGTCAATTAAACTCATACATGGTTCCACACCAATTTCATGGACTCCTTGTAGATTTTCCCCAATTGATTTGTATGAATAGAAGAAGTAACTCCACGAAAACCATTTAAAAGGTTTCATTTGGCCTTGTGTATAACCATATGGTTCACCTTTTCATTTTTTGAAAAATAAATATAGATCAATGCGAATATGTATTGAATATTGAGGGTTGAACAAGATCACAATCAAGAACATGTAACTTCTTCCGTGTATTGATGACTTGTTTGATCAACTCTGTAGAGCATAATACATTCCATGATTGATCATTGTTATGGATATCCTCAATTAAGGGTCAAGAAGGAGTATATTCCCAATACATAATTCCAAATAATGTATGAACACTTTGAATATATAGATATGCCTTTTGGTTTTATTAATTCCCCTTGTATCTTCATGGATTTGATAAAGAGAGTCTTTAAAGATCACCTCGATTAGTTCTTTATAGTATTTATAGATGATATTCATATCTTATCAATGATAATGAAAGAGCTACAAAACCACTGGATAATTTTTCTAAATACCCAAACGAAGAAGAAATTATAAGAAAAACATACCATGTGGGAACTTTGGATTAAAAAGGATTAATTTTTGGTTCACATAATCTCAAAATATGGTATTTTAGCAGAGTTATATAAGTCAGAGGCTATTGAATGATGGCTTCGACCAACCAGAGTGAGTGAGATATGTAGTATTCTTATTTTGGATGGATATTATCTACAGATTGTGCATAATTTATCAAGACTATTAAATCCTCTGACCTTGTTATCTCGAATGGGTGTCCTGTTCATCTCAATAGACAATGTGAGGAATGTTTCAACAACCTAAAGTGAAGGTTGGACAGTGCACATGTGCATACATTACCCTATAGTGATTAATGATTTGTAATCACTAGTGATGCATCCTAGAAGGGATTGTGATGGACTCCTTTTTAAAATAACATTGTTTTCACATATTCCTCGTGGTAATTGAAGATTTATGAAAAAAAGTAACCAATACATTATTTTAAGATAGTATCACTAATTTTGGAAGTAATGATATACATCAATTTAATAAATGGAGAATGTATGATATATATACCAATCATAAAATTATTCAACTCATAATAAAATATAAGTAGTTGAAAATGCTTCAGAGAAAATGGTTAGAGATGATAAAATACAATGACTTCTGAACACTTTACCGCCATTGGAATGTGAACAAGGTGGATGATGCATTGAATCTAAAGGATCATGCTATATAATCCACAATTTTGATCAAGAATGATCCAACATTTATGGATTTTCAATGGATGGATTGATAAACACTAAGGGATGGGGAAATATATTATCATTATCAAAATAATATTCAACCCTATATCCATGTGATGAATAAGCAGGCACAAAATGTAGATATAGAGCTAAAAAATAATGTTTAAAATATTATTTATTTTATCTTTATTCTTAATTGGATGATAAATTTCATGAAATATGTATATGTTCTATTAATACCATAATTATAGAAGTATCTATTATAGGAAACTCATAGTTCTTTATTATCTATTCATCTAGTATATATGTATATTCATATGGATTTCAAGAATAATTATGGTGGCATGGAATGAAGCGCGATGTTATAGAGTTTGTATCTCTATGCTTTATATTCCAGGATGGTAAATCTGAAAGGAAATATTCTAAAAGGATGTTAAATTAATTACTAATATCGAAATTTAAATGGTAGAAAATCACTATAAATTTATTTTCATTTGACAACACAAAACCATTAATGGGTTTAATGCTATATGGTTCGTAGTAGATCTATATAAAAATTCATCACACTTCATACATGTCTGGGAAGACTTATATCTAGTTCATCATTCTAGGATATACATTAATGAAGTTTTAAGGTTTCATGGATTACCCAATTCCATTGTATCATATCAAGATTTTTGTTTTACCCCTTTTTTCTAGTATGGTATTCATCTATCACATGAGATAGAATTGAGAGACTATACTAATTACCATACTTAGATATATGCTCAGTCTGATAAGACAATTAAAACCCTAGGGGATATGTTGTGATCTCAGTCCTTGTATTTCAAGGACAGTTGGGATCAACACCTTCCTAAAATTTAATTTTCTAACAAAAATACATTTCACTCTAGAATTAATAGTGCACTATAGTAAAATCTCTATTGGGCCCTGGAATTGATAATAAAATGGAATATAAGGTTGGAACCATTCAGAAGAATATCATGGAAGATAAAATATGGAAAAAAGGTAATGTTGACAATCATAATTTTGATCTATAATGCGATGTTGGTGATTTTTTTTTCTATGGATCTCATAAAGGAATACGTTTATGAGATTAAGGATGAATGGGAAACTATGTCCTAGATATGTTGGTCCCATTGAAATTATTGATTGTATCAGAACTATATCTTTTCACTTAGAACATCATAATAATCTCTTTTAATACCATAATATGTTCCCTGTATCTAACCTGAGAAAGAACATACCTGCTCCTTCACATGTACTGAATTCAGAATTCATACAACTGGGGAAGGATCCTTATTATATTGAACAGTATGATGAAATTATAGATGATAGAGATAATGTTATATAAAATAAAACCACTCACCAGGTCATGTTTTTGTATAGAAATCACTAGTTAGAAAAAGCTACATGATAACTTGAGAATTGATGAAGCATAAGTATCCTCATTTATAGTAGAATGACAAATTTTGAGGGAAAAATAATTTTTTATGTGGGGAAGATTTTATCACATCGAGTTTTTATGGAACATTTTTCAGATGATTTAATTTTCATTTATGTGTATCATATCAAAAATTCTGACATTCCCTTCACACAATACCATCTTTTCATACAAAACACGCAACACATACTTGGAAAACATTATAGGCAAGACTGAGATTCTACAAAACCACTTATTTTGTTATAATTATTTAATTGGAATAATTATAACCTATCTATTAAATAGTGTATCATTAATATTAATAACTATTTTTTTTAAAATATATTGGTTTTATATAAACTAAATATTGACTATGAAATATAAATTTTTTGGTAGAGTTTTTATATGTTAAAAAATAATATTTTCTCAAACAAAATACTTTTCATACGTATTTTGTGAAAAATAAAAAATATATTTTAGAAATATTTAGAAACTAAATTTTATAAAATAAAATTTATTTTTGAATATATAATATATAAATTAGTTTTGGTTTAATTTTTGGGATTTTACTGAGAAACATATTTTTTGGATGAATAGTTAAAAGTATATAATGTTAATTGAAAAATAATTTTTTATATAATTTGTTTATTAGGTAATATTATATTTTTTTATGTTTAATTAGATAATATTCTTTATCAATTAATCCTATCTCGGTCATTGGAACCAATTTCCCTTTGAATGTGGATAAAAAATATTAGCAAACATATGATCATTTTTACTTTATAAACCCACAGTGTCGTCACCTCAATGATATTAATATTAAATTAATTTCTTCCAATTTTATTATTATAATTTTGAAAAAATAATCACTATTTTTAACTTGATAATTTTATAATTTATAATAATTTCAAGTTAGTTTTTTACCCAAAAATATTATGGAATGTAATTAAAATTAATTACATCGATTAAGGTAAAATTATGCATAAAAAGGGTATAAACCATAAACTAATGGTCCAAATGACCTATACAATTGTTAAAAACGGATTTTATGTAAATTATTCTTGAAATTACCTTCCATTATTTTTTCAGTCTTTTTTAGAAGAATTCTTTGGTAAAAACGTGTGTACACCAAACATGTTTTAAAAAATACCATGTGAGTCCCTTTCATTCCCTATAAAAGGCAATAACCTCTCCCTCTTCTTAAAACCTCCAAAAAAACATAGATTCTGCCAAGCTCATCCCATTATAATTCTCATAATCTATCCCTTCCTACATTAATCCTACATTCGGGAATAATTCCTTCCAAGGAATGCCTTTGTTGCAATCCAAACTGAGTTACGCGAGTAAAGGGTAACACCCTCTCTCAAACTCATTTCTTATATTTTCATTTTCCAAACACTCTAAAATATCATATATTATTAATCTATAAAAACACTATTATCTTTAATATTCTATTATTTTTTATTATAAGGGTTCCACCTACACTTACACACACATCCATCTAATTGGTAATTAATTGATTGTCTATGGGTGCGGCAAACTACTGCTTCACTAAATGATGAATGAAAATTTTTTCCTTTACCACTAATGATGAAAAAAATTATAATGAAAAATATATTTATATATTTAATATATATATATATATATATTATTCTTATTTATTCATTTTACACCACATTTCTTTTTTTACAATCCATTTTGTGTAAATATTATAATTTTGTTTGTGGAAGTGTGGGCCATCACCCCATCAAAGTGATATGATCAAGGATGGGTTTATTGAACATATATAATATATATATTATTATAATTTTAATGAAATAATTACATATGTAAACATATATACATATATTTCATGTACTTTCTTTCTTTAAAGATGACAAAAAAATTGAAACTATGTTTATGCGTACGTACGACTTACCATCTCCATGAATGTTGTATTCCATTTAATACATATATATTCCATATATTATTAAAATAAAATATGTAATTAACATAAATGATATATATATATATCATTGATTAAATTTTCAGAATACTGATATATGTATATGGACAAAAGATATATAAAATTAAGAAAAATGCGATGAAATAATTTAATATTACCCGACGTGAAAGCCTAACCTAGAATTGTTAACAAGAGTGTATTATGAGGTCATAATCAAAACATAAGTGGTATTATTTTTGATAATTTGATTCTATAAATGATTTATAATAAACCCATTGTAACCATGGTAGTTCTATGAATGAATTGGAGAAGGGATTGTGTTTGTTGTCAATCATCAGTGGAAGTTCAGAATGTGTGCCATTAAGTGTTCAAATAGTTCATGCAGACAACAGTATTGAAGGTTTCGTTGTTTATAAGTGAGTGAAAAATTTTATACCATAAAATCATAAAAAGAAGACATAGGTTGTTGGCAAGAGGAGGTGCATGCAAAGAGGAATTGTTTCACAAAAAATAGTGGCATGTGCGAAAAACAACGTCCTGCGTGAAAAACAGTGGCGTGCGCGAAAAAATGCATGGTGCATGAAAAACCTCACGGTGCACGAAAGTGGAGATATTTTTTTCTCATAAGAGGTGTTTTGGAATCAGAATGTCAGAAAATGGAAAAGGCATGGGCTGCACGAAAAACATGGAGATGCACACGGAAAACAGTTCTTGCGTGAAATGAATTACACACTGAATGAGAGGTTTTCACCCAAAAATGGATTTTTCACGCGGGGGTCGGCATTGCTTATAAATATGATGTGACCCCCCTCGTTCTATATGGTTGAAGACTTAGAGAAGATCTAAGTGTTGATGCAACTAAAATGTTTGAGTAATGGGAGTTGCGTGATAAAGGATGAGTTGCGCGAAAATTTTTGTGTTGGGTGAAAAAGTTTCACCTGTGCAAAAATGCAGACATTTCGAGAAAAATTTGAGGTTGCGTGAAAAAATATGAACTGCACGAAAGAGGCCAAGATATTTTAAAAATGTGTTGAATGAAAAGCTGTGCATAAAAAAGGATGTTTTGGGAAATATTTTCCACACAAAAAATAAGTATTTCGTGAAAAAATGAGATATTTCGCGCTAAGGATAGGTGTGGCGTGAAATCTTCAGTATAACATGTTTTCACGTTTCTGATTATCATGATCAGTGGTTCAGTGTGCTCATGTGCATCAATTCTAGACTTCAATTCAAGAATAGTCTCGGGCTAACCAGAGGAAAAGTCTTTAATGAGAATATATTGAAAATACCTTCACATCTATAAACTAACAGAGACTTCACGGAAGGTAGTGAGCCAGGGAGAGTCAACGGTAGTGACCTGAGGGACGCAGTGGGCTATCCCAAAACATTTGTAAAGGAAATGAGCCTGGGATAGAGTGACTGTTCTCAAACCATTGTAATCCACAACTACTAAAGAGTAATGGAACTAGGTATGACCGACAAGATGTTAGGGTGTGGTCCTTAGATGTATCCCTTAGTAGTGAACCAAGTAAGAAGTGTAGTGTCTTCTATTTCCATGTGAATGTTTGACTTCTGATCATATCCATATTACAAGTTTGACTATTTCCTACCAACCTGGGAATAGGATCAATCAGTTTAAAAGAAAACATGACACACTGATTCAACCCACCCCTCTCAGGGTGTCTCGGGGTCCTACAAAACTTACATTTATTATATAGGATTCTTTAACGAGCACAAAGAGAATCATGACACAAGGTAAGGGAATTTTGTCTCACTTTTTATTTCCATGGGATAAATTCCTCATTCAATAGTCAACTATTTTTTGAGGTGTATATATTACACATGAATGTATTATATGGTTATTATAATTAAATTTCTGATAATTTCCATATCAAATTTATGATATTTCTATCATGTAATTTATGTATCAAAAGATACCAAATATATAATGTAATTTTGTCTCAATTTTCCATAATTGTGACACATGTCTTATTATACACCTTTATTTTTATAAGAGGATTATATAACTACATTAACATTTTATATCATGAATCTACTTCCAATAATTATGATTTAGGATTAAATAATTTTCATGTTATTACATGGAGTGTGTGATTTCAAGATACAATGTGTTATTAGTTTATTGAAACAATATCACGGTCTATCAGAATTATTTGTGATTATATTATTATTGATGAAATATTTTGAATCATCTCTCAAGAACACTATGTAGTTTCCTTGAAATATGTTTATTCACTATATCTAAATGTATTGGTACCATTATTCTACACATTGTTACATAATACAATAAATAAAATCTTTCATAGAAAAATAACGATGTATTTCTCTCTTTGATCAAGAACAGGTTTTATTTAAAATACCAGCATTTAAAAATTGTTTTCAAATGATCAATGAAAAAAAATTTCAAGGTAAAATAAATTTTAAATTTTATTATGGTTTTAAAAGAATAAATTATTTGTTTTGAAAACATATTTCAAAGAAAAATGTTTACAAAAATGTTATATTTTTTAAAAATAATTTTTCTCTACATAAAAGTATATTTTCCTCATGAAATATTTTTTAATGATCTATTGAAATTATTTACCATATAAGAAAAAATATGTGGGAGTTAAACAAGTCTTTTGAGAAAATTATTCAATTTTTTCTTTCATATTGTTTCATCGAATGGTTTCTTGTTTCAAGCCACGATTTTTATGATAATGGTTTCTCATTCATGGGTAATATGATTTTGAAACCCATATATTTTAATGAATTAGGCTTTTGATGACGTGATTATGAAACCTGCATCCTTTTCTATTGGTTTTGATATGATTAATTTTTTATGAAACCCATTTATTTTTATCATATATCTTATGATTGGTTATGATCTTATGGAACCTGTTTATATGATTTTATTATGAGATGTGTGAGACATATATCTCCCACAAATTCATTGGGTAAGGATTTATATCTCCTGATGTTGTGATTGATAGACTTGGGAGTAATCCTTGACTACCGAGATGGCCATGTGAGTAAACCACAACTTCCATGATGGTATGGGGAGTGTATTAATTATAATATTATATACAAGGGAGTGAACCATGTCTACCGAGATGGAATGGGGAGTGAACCCATACTACTATGATGGTAATGGCATTGATGCCCTGGATAATACCGAAATCATATTGTGTACTTTTGTGTTTGAAAAAATTCTTTGTTTTATTCCTCTGTTCTGATTTCATTGATTATTTTCATTATCTCCATATGATTCATGTCTTATGGAATACCAATATCTATGCCCTAATTCATGTATATGATCTTTGATATGAATGGTATGATATTCTATTTTCATGATCTTGTTCTCATACACTTGTGCTCATGATTATTGTTACATATATCCATAATTTTACCTTACATATCATTTTATCTCACCCATTATTGTGTTTATATCCCTAGGATATGAAGATATTTATTGATTTTGAAGTGTCCAAGAAGGGTGATAGTCAAGAAGAACCTACTGGGAGATAATGTATTTCATTTATACACTAGGGTTTATTTTTCCCTGATTCCAAATGCACTACACTAGTACTGTATTTGGGTTCCTATTTGTATAATGTTTTGAGTATTCTGAAAATGTAATGAAATGTTAATGTATGGAAATTTTGGGTCTCTATAAACCACTTTTGCATCATGTGACTATATATGGGCCTCATGTTCCAAAATTATGCTTTTAGTTGAAAAAACTCCCTTTAATCATATTGATGTATGGGTAAATACAACTCTGAGTACATGCTCCTACAATTCCCAATTTCATTATAATTTCCCCAAATTTTAATTATCCTATCCCATACTACATGCGCATCCAGGATGATCCTTCCAAAGGGCACGACCAACTAGATCATCTAGGGAGATTGAGATGGACTATGCTGGATTGTCAACCCATAGATCATATATTTTTAACTAAAAATAAAATAAAAGTCATATTTGGAGATCTAAATATTAAAATAGAGACAATTGACAAAATTCTATTATAATGAAAAATGAATTGATTCCACAACTTCTTTTGTGTGTTCATTAACATAACTCCCATTATATATTGTATGAACATCCAACTGAAATTCATTTTGGGAGACATGGTTCCCCAAATTATTTTATTTAATTAAAAAATGATAAATTAAATAATTTAATATATGAAGTAGATACTGTTATATAATCAATATTTAAACGAATTAAAATATTACAAGAGTCGACATTTTTCTAAAAAACGCTTTGACCCAATAGTGTGGGAGATGATTTTAAATGCGTGATTTGACGCATTTTACTTAGAAACATATGGAAATAAATATCATGTAATTTAATATTAATTTATAAAATGTCATCTCCTTGTATCATGCGTGTATACATGAAAATGAGATAAAAATAGTAATATATATTTCAATACAACATTATTCTCATGATGGTGGATATCAACCAAAACATTCTATTACTCACTAGGTACCCCTTTGGGATCATTATTATATATCTACTTAGTAGTCAATAGAGAAACTCTGATTTCATTCCACAATCTCCTTCTAAATTACTTATTTTTAACCCAAATATTACAATGTCCACTTTCATACGTTAATATATGTAATGGTAAAATGTTATAACAATGCTAAAAGGAGTTTAATTTTTAAATTATTATAATTTAATAACATATTGACATTAAATTAGACCACAATTTATTAAAATTTATTTTATCTAGGAATCAAAGACATCTATTTTCCATGATTTTGACACATGCCTCCAAATAGCATAGGTAATGGGAATGGTAACTTGCTCCACCACCAGAAGGCCGGTAATCAGGACAACTAATCCTACAATATCATTAGTGGGGATGAAAGAATAGTCAAATGGTGTAACAATCATTAATCCATACATATTCAAGACATTTGAAATTTTTATATTTTTTCCATAATAACAATGTTTCCATTATTTTTCCAAAAAAATAGTTAGTTGTAAAAAATTATGTTCAATTATTTTTGTCACATTTATATTTGTACATAAATATACCAAACTCTAATATCCTCACAAAGAAATAGGAATGATGACTTATTCCATCAGAATTGAACATGGTGAATGGTAAGGAACTGTCTCAAATACATATGGGATGGAGAAGGAGGGAGTACCAGTTTCTTATGGAATGGAGGGTGTGATAGAAACTAAAGGGGGAAGATAGAGGTTGTATATGATGCTATATAGAGGGTGAATAGTGGGTCATCATCTGTTGGAGTGGTCGTGGGAACAACCACTACGAGCCAAATGGGATTAGTGAAACAATTATTCTAAATAATTCCTTTAATTTAATCATATAAAATTTTATTCTAAAAATATATTTCCATAAATTCTAGAAAAAATATATAATTGGTTACTAATTCATAATACAGAAAACAAATATACATAAATATGATAATAAATGACTTCACATGTAACATAAGTGGTTGATAAATTAATGGATGATTACACATACAATCATTTTGTTCTTCAATCATGTCATTTTCTGGATGCATCATTACATCATCTTCTTCTTCCAAACATTTAGGACTAATATTTTATATATCATGATACAAAAATAAGTTCATTTCTTATAGTTGATTTGATACAATGTCAGATGAAAAATCCTACACTTCATCACCCATATCATCTAAGATTAATTTTTTTTCTGTGAAAAACTACACTCCACCCTTCACCAATGACATATTCCAAAACAATATTCAATTTTCTATTTTGATAAGAATATAAACATATCCTGTAATTCATTGACACTGATATCCATCAAGAGAGAGAATTTCACCAAACCAAATGGTAAGGAATCCATTTTAATAACCCTGGTAATAGTGAGCCACTTACATATGAATAAAACAATTGAAATATGCTCGTGCTAGTTTAATTGGATAATATAATTAAATTTTATATAGTATCTCAATTCAGGAATCTTAAATATATCACTATTATATGTATTAAACCCTCTTCTAGATTGACTGAATGAAATTTAATGCCATAAAAATTGTAAGCATTGAATTATCTAGTATATTTTTATGGAACACAAGTGGTAATCATAAAATATTCTAAAGACTCATCAAGAGTATAAGTATTCAAGATATAAAAATGTAATATAAATGTTTAAGTTTAGAAAATATTTTTCTTCTTAATTTCCTTATTTATTGTAACATTTATGAAAATACTGAATGTGAAAATCATTCAAAAATATCTTTATTAAACTTCATTTTTTATATATTTCTCACATAAAGTTCAGAGTACCACATGATTATTTTTTTGTATCACGAGATCATAAATAAATGGATATGAAATTTCAATATTCATAATCATGTATCTATATGCATGTAATAAATCTATTTATGCTAGTGTATCATTTGAGATCCTCAAAACAGGTCGGCCAATAGTAGGAAATGTTTTTGATTTCCCATGTAGTTGATATTGATTTGATCTGTCATCAACACATCAAAATTGATTGAATCTTGTATTAATATCATAAATTAAACAAAAAAAATGTTAAGAAACTCCTCTGCTAAATAGCCTTCATAAATAGAGCCTTTAGGTTGAGATTTGTTTTTCACATATGATTTCAAAAGGATAAGCTACATGTAAAATAAAATAAATAAAACATAATTATGTATTTAATGAAGTTCCAATAATTTTTTACATAAAAATGAAAAAATATTAATAAAGTAACTCTCAATTGAATACATTCATTAATAATGTATTGGGCCTCCAAATTTAGTTTCTACAACTAAATTTATAGTTGAGTTCATCGGGAAAATAAAAAACAATGGAGGATAGATCATCTTTATTTAAAAAACTATTAATAAACATATCTCCTGGAAGTTTCCAATAGTATTTATTTGTAGAGTGTTCACATATAGTTTTCTGAAGAATGTACAAAATTGGAGTACAACTATAGTAATGTTTTCAGGTAATATTATAATCAATGTAAATTGTATTAACTATTATAAAAAATATGCGAGTCATAGATTTTCAATTCATGTAACCTATAATTAATTATGTCAACATACTATATGATTTTACTTGAATACCACCAATAATCCTTAACATGTTTTAATATTTTATGGAATATATGTTTCTCGCTATTTTTCATTTCAAAAATTGTCATATCATACATTACATTATCATTTGGCTAGAGATCCCACTTTATGTTCATATTTTATTGGTTTTTCTATGTATTTAGAATGTATTTGGATATTACATGATCATTAAGAAATGTGAAGATAAAATTTTTACAAAAAATATTTTTAATATGAATAGAATCAATACTAAACTTCAATAAGCTAAATTACCAACACATTCATTTAAAGTGTAGACCATTTTTCTTCCATTTTTTGTTCCAATTTTACATGAAGATGCACATCAAACTTGTTCCCCACTATCATTCAAATGGAGAACCTTCCAAAATTCAATTTCCAAACATCAATGTTGTTCCAACATTTCAAAACCAGTACAAATCCAATGATGGGGGCTATATAAATAGAACCATTTAATTTTTAATAGCTCAACCAAAATCTCAAAGAGGCATCAATAAATCATCAATGACACAAGAATCACCATTTTTTACCATAAGGTGGTCATTCGTTCTCAATATAAATCTTACATGTAGGACAAGACAAACCAGTATAAGTCTCCAAAATATATAAGTACCCATCTCTAGGGAAGACACTAATGGTCCACATTAGAGAATTGTGAGATTTTATCATTCTTGTAAAATATGTATCCTATGTATCAACACCATTACTCAATAAAACCTATAATTATTCAATTTGAAGTTAAAAGTATACATTAATATCATTTCCAGACATTTGATTTCATGGAATAGTAATATAATCTATAAAATAATTATCATTCATACACATCCATGGAGGTATATTTCAAGGGATAAAAAATAGAAATACACTATAAATGTTTCTCAATGTTCAAAATGGTTTGAATCCATCAACATCTAATCCTAATATGACATTCCTATGATTAGATGAGAAATATGGATATAATAAATCAAATATCTTCCATGATTATGAATCTCTTGGATGTAAAATTAACCCTAATATTTATTATCTAAAGAATTACACTTTAGGTGCTCAGTGGTTTTTGATTACCTGAATAATCATTTTATCAGGGATTGAAATGAAGGTAATAAAAAACTGTTAAAATTGTATTATTTTTATTTTTCATCATATTAGTATGTTGATTCAATCTTTCTATATCACCAATTCAAGACCATATAAAAGAATAACATTTTTTAAACCTCTTCATCTGGAATCCCCGCCCCAATAAAGCGTATAATCATTTGGACAAGCTTGTATTATAATTTAATTCATACCAAACTTGTGAATTTTTTTTCATATCATAAATAGAATCAGGTATCAAAGCTTCAAGAAATTCATAACACAACAATTACAATAACATGGACATCACTTAATATGTAATTCCACATAGTAATTTTATGGGATAAACTTTAGTAGAAAATAATGTTTTGAATATTTCGAGCATCCACAAAACATATCTTGATTTCCATCATCATCTAAATCATGAAACACAATTTTATTCTTAGTGATGTAATCTCATACATTAGTCTCCATATAATCAAGAAGAGGATCCAATGATATGTCACAATAAAGATATAGTTTTTCTAAAGTCCCAAAAACTATACATGTCATGTTAAATTTTTTAGCATCCTCAACCAGTTTGTTTGATTTGTCGTGAAGTTGCCGTTTTTATCTTTAAATGATGAAAGCTTAATTTATATGGATTTTTATTTAATTTTCCATTATTGATGAAGATGGGATCTCATTTTTTTATTGGAATTAGTTCTCAAACAATCTATAAAACTTAATTCTATAATCCAAATCCAACACAAACGCTGAGCAGGGAAATGATTCAATATCATGTGTTCATAAAATTCATGTCTCTACAAAAATCATCTAAATCTAAATTTCATACATGTAAATCTTATTTATCCAGAAATAGGTTTATATAAAATTCTAAAATATAAAAACATCTCCAAACACTTGGCATTATGTGTTTTGTTACTCAATTATGTGATCATGATTTTATCTATATTTATCACAATGATCAAACAATTTCTAAAATAAATTTAAAACTGATAAGTATTACCAAGTAGTAAATTAGAAATGGAAGTGAAAAAAAAACACAAACCAACTTCTTATTAAAAGAGTCATATAATTACTTAATAATTTAAAGTAAAAAAATGGAAATCAATCAAGGATGGTATTATATAAAATAGAATCTTATGAAAAATCATACAATCATTATGAAAACAAAATTACAAATGTTCTTTGAAAATAATTTATCAAACGTAATATTAAAAACAAATTTATTAATATAATTATTTCTATAAAATCTATTTTTAAGGTATGGAACCCCACTTTAAAGGAATTCAACAAGTTTCAAGCACCCAATTCTCAAGGAAAAAAATTTTCTTTTAAAAACATTTGTAGCCACTATGATACATGTGGTCTCAAAACAATTTTAAAAAATACTACATGTAAACTAACTTCAATTCACGAATAATGCCTTTAAAAAAATACACACCCATTTTAATGATAATATAAGTGTCTAACTCCCCTTTGAAAATGGTCATGCAGTTTTGGTTTATAATTCGAGAGAAATTGGGATAAAGAATGAAAATATTGAATATTTCTCAAAAATGTGACAATGATATTGGGGTAATATTTTTCAAGGATGGATGTGTCAAAATGATATTGATGATTGAAATAATTATAATAATTGGATAATGACGTTGTAGTGATTTTAATGATTTTATATAGTAAAAATGCTTGATGTATTTGTGTAATAGAGGAGATCCACTAGGGGATTAAGGGACACAATAATTTATTGAAGAACAACATTTTTAAATTCATCGAGGTAAATTATTCTTGTAATCTACTGAAGATAAATAGTGAATGGTTCAACACATTTGATACTTGATTCCAATAAAAATGATAAAAATGAGAGAAAATATAATAAATGTGAAATAAAATACACATTTTGTGTTGATATATTTCAAATTATGTGGTTTGATGAGTTTAAATTCAACTAATAGAGGTATGTACTCTAATAATTTATTTATTGATTTTACTTATATTACTTATTTATATTTATTGTTGATTAATTAATTAAATTTTATGTTGTTCAAAAACCATGTATGGAGTGATAAAAATAAAACATGATATTAAATCAAATGGTTTCATTTTTATAATGGATGTGATTATAATAATGTATAATTTGAGGCATACCCTATGTGTCGCGTAATAATGGATGAGTATATCTCTACATATACATAGAAAATTAGTAGCTAAATGATATAACCAAATTATGGTGGACATATTACAAATACTTTTATTAGAGTATGAAGCATTAATTTTGTTGGAGCAGTGATATGAGAATGTAAATTTAAAATTTGAATCGGTTTTTACTCTAACTAAATTTTATCAATACACAATATTAGTTGTTGATTGGAATGAACATGAACATAAAGATATTAAAGGTATTTAAAGGGTTTTTTTACATGAATTTAAAAGTAATATAATTTGTAATTTTTTTTTGTGATCCAATAAAGTTACATTTATTGGAATACATGCATCAAAAGGATTTCTCGAAGCTACAACTGGGATCTGTGAGATATTATTGGTAGCTTTGATTCCATTATGATGGAAAATAAAATTTATTCTCAAGAATCACATACCATTGATGATGAAATTGTATAATATATTATGGAATATATTGTAATACATGGGATTAAATGGGATTAAAAAGAATATTTTAAAAAATCATGATAATTTTAAATTAATAAAATGTAATCAATTCCCCATAAAAAATCGAGTGATAGAATAAATTTTTTTCCTGATAGCCTTATCACGGGGATGGAAAAAGAGAGAATAAATTACAGTAAGTGAGGGTGAGGGAGAGGGATCATGGGGGATTAGGAAATATCATATAGTCTATGAGGATTATGGCATGTAGGGTTTTGGAGAAACAGAGTTCTAAAAAGGGAGAGGGTGAGGGTTTGCGGGGATTGGGGGAAAATGAAGCACCAACAACAACTCAAGATCAAGGGGGGACCAAAGAACCATTGATGGATCTAGGGTATCAGAGGAAATTGGAGCCCTAATGAGTGAAGAAATAATCAGAGCACTTATGAGGGGAGATATTATGTGGTGGTGAGGGATAGTGGTAGGGGTTCTCTGGGGAGAGTGGGGGTTAGCACTGGGGATAAGTGGAGGACTTGAGAGAATGTTTATTTTCATAGTAAATAATTGAAATTTAGATTTAGTTGTTAGAAAAACTAAAAAATTAATTTGGTGTTGGTTTCCATAGTGATTTCATACTCACAAGGATAAAAAATCTATTTTTATATGTCCGAGATATATCTGGTTTGTAGGTTTGATCCCTTATGCATTTATGTTAGGGTCAAACATAGATACCTATTTTTATTTCAGATCTCCAAGAGAGGTTTATGGAAACATGAGGTGCTTGAGACATGATGTGTGATGCATAGACCAAGGGGATCCAAAGATGGCAGAAGAACCCCATACTCTACTTGATCAGGTTCAAGACCTTGTATTCCTTTGATAAGTAACATTTATGGGTGATGGCCATCTCATTTTAACAACATGTAGTGGGGACGTATTTTTCATGAATATTTAATGTCATGTGGCCAGTATGGTTTCATTGCAAATTAATATCATGCTGTAAGGAAATATTTTTCTCCTTGTAGTTTAACATCATGAGGTATGTATTGGGAACCAACTTGAATAAATGCACATGATATATTAAAATCCATGTAAGCCATACAATGATATGACTCTGTATGATCCCATGCTTTTCGGAAGCAATCTCAAGTATATTTTTAGGTACATTTTTTCATTATATACCATTGAGTTGGGGTATGAACTGGGGTGTGTCTGGGTGATGTTTTTAATGAAAATAGGATGTCAGGTGGATGTGCATGGTTTACGAACAGTTAGGCCAAACCGTGTGCAATTTAACCATATGAACAATGGAGTTTATAATGGGTGTCACACATTTTTCCCAACTGTACACCATCAGGCCATGAGAATAGTGAAATACTTCATGGTTGGTGCATGGTTTTCCCTAACCATATGCCTCTGACTAAGAATACCAAGTGTGTTGGATTTATTATATGGAATTCCTTTTTAAAACTACCAAAACCCCCCCAAGACTCCCATATTTCGAAATTTACCCAAGAATAGAAAATTCTAGGTGATCCCAAAGCCTTCGAGAGACAGTTCCAAGGTTATTCGAACAGCGTTCATCAAGATCTAGAGCTCAAATTGAAGATCCACTCTATTCCTGGTAAGTGGGTTTCATCTTGTTGCTTCTCTTGTTCTTTCCTATATATTTCTTTGATGTTTTTATGGATGATCTTCACATTTTCCATGTATCTAAACCTTCGGCTAATGATCTAGATCTAGGATTGTGGATCTAGATATAGATTTTCATGATCTGGTTTCCTTTGTTCTTAATTTTGGTTCAGGGATTTAGATCTAAAGCATGGTCAAAAATTTTGTGCCACTCAGATTTTGAGGATTTCCATTGTGCTAACAACCATTAATAAAATGTGGTTAGTGGTCTAAATAGAACTCACATAGTCATGATTTTATATGTTTATGTGAGTTTATGGATTTTCTAGATTCCCTTGAAAATTAACTTACCTACATTGGAGTAATTAGGAATGTGGATTTCACTTGTGTTTTCCATTGTGATTAATTGATAATATAATCAATGAACAAATAAAGGGGGGGGTTCCCAAATAGATATTTTGGAGAATGGTTATGGGTTGAGATATTTTAATTCATATATTGAATTGTTTGGGTTAAGATAATTTATTGGGGGGAATTAATTATGAAATGATGTTTGGTGATGTATGATATTTAATTTTGAGAATTAATTATTTTCCATGATGTTGATCATTGATAATTAATTGTGAAAATTAATTATTACAAATTGAGATTTAGTTTGGATAACTAATTGTGAAGAATTAATTATCGAATGAAAAATTCTATTGATTGATTAATTAATTGATGAATTAATTAATGGGTAATGTGCTAAGTTATTTTTTTAGTTGACCAATTTCATATGAAATGTTTACCTAGTTGTTGTATTATTAATGGAATGTGGTGGAGAATTCTTGATAATTAATGAATGATTAAATGGATGATATTTTTTGGATATACATATTGTTCTAGACTGATTAGAATTCGGGATATTGACATAGAATTCCTTCCCAATAGTTATCAAAGCATGAGATTATGGGGATGTAGGAATGATGACCTACACCAAAAGAGATATTGAGTGATAGGCATGGTGATCTACAATTAATGATATTTCGTGTGCTAGGGATGAAAACCTCCAATAAATGATAAATAATAATGACTAATGATTCAAATTCAAAACATGAATTCAAACTGGGCCAAATGTGATTATTAAGGATTAAATGACAATATGATAACTGTTTAATTAATAATTTAATTTCTTGCTTTATAGAGTTGCATGACCTATCATTTAATTGGACTCGATTTAAACACCGTTGGTGGTGGCCTACTGAGTTGTACTCACACCCAGTTCGGGCATCCTGATCGTCAACCAACTAGAATTTGTTGTTGTAGGATTGGATAAGGAATGACCCAGGGATAGGTTCCAATTTGTGATTGGAGCATGGAAGAGGGAACCAAGCATGGTTTGGGACCTTCATGGGAGATTTTGTTTCTTTACTCTTATTTTCATTATAGAAACTTGATATTTTCATTGTCATAGAATTTTTTACCTTTCAGTTGAGTATTGTATTTTTATGGATTTCACAATCATATGCCATGGTATTGTTCTGGTTATTTATATGCTTCCTCACTTGGTTATTGTTTTTTTGCTTCCATTTGTGTTTTATTCTGGTAAAAGAGGGTGTACTGTCCCCAATATTTTACATTAGAATGTATGTGTTGAAGGACAATAGGGACAGAGTGCAATCCCACCAAAAGAAATGGTATGGAAACTACGAAGTCCAACCTAGATGAAAAAAGAGGTACTGGGACAGCTGCTCAAGGCCATAAGAACACCTCGTACTTCCAAGAACTCATAAATCTCAGTCTGGTCCTGGTACAACATGTACATCATCAAAATTCTACTCATTTTTACAAGACATGACACATGTGTGAAAAAACAGTTCAGGGGTGAGTAAAATAATACTCAGAAGAGGACACTAAAAACTGAAATGCAATAAAAAAGAAAATGTATTTCTAGATCTACACAGTATATATCTACTGAAAATATAACAAGGGAAATAAATCATGATATACATGAAACTCATACCTGTATTATATAGATTAGTTATAATGACCGCATACCGATACTAAGGATTTAGTCTGATGATTCCATGAATCACTCATCTTGGAGAACTCACTCCAGAAGTCTGATAACTCTGATGACATCCATTTTAAAATTATTATTCATTGGGAAAATAAATGATCATGAAAAAATCCCTAATATATCTAAAGAGAGAGAACATATTCTCTTATTCTGTGAGAACACACTACTGAGTGGGAATGATCATCCATCCAATGACCCGACGACCTTCATTTTTTATTGTTTTTTGATAATCCACCATTAAAGGGTTGAGGTGGAACCCTTACATGGCCCGTAGATGTAAGTATTACATGGCCTGAAGTCCATAGATGAATTCATTTTCCCATAGGATTCAAACATTACATACAACCCAGACTAACTACATGGAACTGCTCCTCCCAAGCATATTCATCTTTAAATCAGCTCTCCACCTTCACATGGATGTTCAGCTAGGCATTCCAATGCATGCACAGGCTTTTCCTGAAGCCAGGTGAAATACCCTCTCATTCTTAGAATCCATTTAGCTTTTGCTGTGGTGAATGATCAGCTCAATACTCATTTTAGAGCTTGTTCCTTGTAGGTCAACTGGTTTGCATCTGCCCTTACGCTGGCCTGATAGCCATGAGGTGGCCTGAAGGCCTTACTGACCTAATGTCCTAGGTGGCCCAGAGCCCTTAAAGGACTCAGGGGACCAAATTGGTGGCCAGAAGGCCCAAATGGGGGAATATTCCTAGCTGCTGCAGTGCCAAATAGTTCATGATACAGTTCACGCTACAGTGTCTACTACAGTATTGCATAGTCCCACTACAGTACCTGCTAGAGTGCTGCTACAGTGCCCGGAAATAATTTCCCCGCCTGGATTTTATCCCAGGTCTCCCTGATGAACTTACGGAGTCCTTACCAACCAGGCTAAGGCTCATGTGCAAGTTGGAAAGATCATGATAAACTGACGAGGATAACATCCTGGGCCTTGGTGGATACCACGTGTAATCTGGATTCCACCTACTATGTTGAGGATCAGTGTCATATAGGATTGTTCACATCAGTACATGATTCTACCATGATTCGAGAATGGATATAGGATCTCGCTCTAGGCCTCTCAGAGGGTTACCTGACTCTATCTCAAGATTTACTACAAAAAGATCACACTCCTCTGGATGGAAACGATACCATATCTTTTCAGAAACGAGCAAGGGGTGATAACACAATTGAAACATGTCCATGAAATGGCGGACAATCAGATAACGCAATGTACTGAGAAGTACACCACGTGTAGGAGGGACACACACCATTTCTTATGACCCTATGTACTTCCCATGTACAATAGCCTGTTTCATAACACTTGTTATGTAGAAGAAATTATACACGACATAAATTATAAGGACATTCCATGTTAAACTAACTTGGGAAGATTCCATGTTAATTGTCCATGTGCCCGTACATGGAATCAACCCGTGATTCCTAGACTGTGTATCAGTATACAGGGTAGTCTGTGTATCTATACATGTATATGCATGTTGTGGAGTACATGTCGTGTAGTCCACCTCGTGTCCATTTAACTTCCAAGATACATGTCGAGTCCTCTAAAGACCCACATGTCATGTTACGATGGTCACACGTCGTGTTAGTGCTTCCTGTTTCCTAGAACTCTAGCCATTGTTGGGTGGGGCCTTCACATCATGTCTTACCAAGGTAGGTGGTCTATATCTAACTCTCATAGTCATGATTTGATATGTGTATGTGAGTATATGGATTTTATTTCTTCCCATGATAATTAAATTTTCTATATTGTTGTAATTAGGAATGAGGAATTGGCTTGTGTTTTCCTTAGTGATTAATTGATAATTGAATGATGGAAAAAACGAAGCAGGGTTTCCCAAATATATATTTTGGAGATTTGATATGCCTTGAGATATAGTAATTGAGATATTAAATAGTTTTGTTCATGTAATTAATTGGATGAATTAATTATTGAATGATGTTTGGCTATGTAAGATAAATAATTATTAGAATTAATTATGGGACATGATGTTGATCAATGAAAATTAATTTTGAAAATTAATTATGAATATTTGAGATTTGATATGGATAATTCATTTTAAAGATCAAATTTTGTCATGAAATTGTTTTTATTGATTAATTAATTGATGAATTAATTAATGTGTTATGTGCCTAGTAAATTATTGAGTAAAATAATGGCCTTTGAATTCTTTAACTAATCATTGTATTCAAAATGTAATTATTTGGAAAATTCATGTGAATTAATTATTGATTAAATGGATGACATTTTGTGTGTGCAAGAAATGGAATTATAGACTGATTAGATGTTGGGAGTGTACATGGCATTCCTCTCCAATAGTTATGAAATCCTAAGATTATGGGGTCCTAGACAAGATGACATAAACTGAATGAGATATAGAGTTATATGAATGGTGAACTACACATAATGAGATTTGGTGTCCTAGGAATGATGACCTACACCTAATGATTAATAATAAGGAATGATTATTTAAATGGTAAACATGCATTCCAACAAGGCCAATGTGATGATTAAACATTAAATGAAAATGTGATAACTGTTTAATTATGAATTTTATTTCTTTCTTCATAGAAATGAATGCACTATCTATGGGATGGACACATTTTAGACACCATTGGGGATGACCTAATTAGTTGTACTAAAACACTATTTAGTACACCTGGTCTACACCCGTGTAGAATTTTTTTGTGCAGGACAGGATAAGGGCAACATCCTGATATAGGTTTTAGTTTGGGATTAGAGCAAGGGAGACGAAACTGGAGGTTGTTAAATAAATTCATGGGATATGTAGTGTTTTACTCATAGTTTAATTAAAGACACTTGAATCTTTGATTGTCATAACATGTTTTACCTTTTTTTGAGTATGGTATTTTTCTAGTTTTGACTATCATATACAATGGTATTGTTCAAGTTATTTGTACGCTTTCGTACTTTGTTATTGATGTTTGCTTCCGTTGGTGTATTATTCTGATAAATCAAGGTATAATCTCCCTAAGACTAACTTACCAGACCCTCATGGATAGTTGGACCCCTCTGGCATATGGGAATGCATGCTTTTGGGTTGGTGGCCAAGTAGTTTGGGGCATTGTTCAATAGCTCTTGGGTCGGGACGTGACAGACTTGTACATAGAAAACAATTCCTGTTATGAATCAACCCATATAATGCCTGGGTGCATTTATTTCATAGGTTATTGTGGGTGGGACTAGGATTAGAGATCCAGGTGTCACTACATATTCTTTCGTGTCAGAAATCAATCCATATGTAGTTCTTAAATAGATTTTCATTTTACAGACATAACCCATACATAGGGATGGGTGGACATTTTGTTTTTACCTGGATCAAATAATCATATATCCTGGTGATACTGCATATCTTGTGAGGAAAAAATCAACCCACACATAGTTATTGAATGAGAAGCACCCTATGTTGGTCTGACCCATACACACACATGGTCATTTTTCTCATTTTTCTTATTGTTTCTAGACCTAGAAATGGTGTTCTGCATGACACTATGTATCCCATGAATATTGCAATCAAGAAACCCATAGTTACTGAGAAATTATGTAGTTTAATTTCATGAATAATGGATGAAGGATCCCTGATGTGAAAATGGAATATTGCAGCTAGAACTGATAGCTGAGATCTTGGAATTGCAAAAAATCCTATGTTTTTCGGAATGAAGTCGCATGTTGTTATTGAATGGGAGTTCCCTATGCAAGTATAACTAGTATATAGGGAGTGGTATTTTTGTGTGTATTTGATTTTGATGGTGATAGTAATTGAAATTAGGGTGTTATTTAATATCCATTGATGTCATGAATCCGACCATAAGTATTTAAAAATGGTTGTGGGGGTGGGGGACCAACACCATGGGTAGTGGTCCTCTTAGGAGAGGTTCACAGTAATGCATGGTTTTTTGAAATGAAAGGGACATTAATTGTGCATTTTAACATCATTTGGCGAGGAATAATGTTTTTCCATTTATATTAATTTATTCAGGACCCAAAGAACCATTTTGTGAGATGATATGTTTAAATTATGTTGGTAATCCATTTTCGAAAATCATATTCGCACATGATCCATGATCCATGTGCATAATAAAAAATGCAAAGGGTTACCTCACCGTATACATATTTCTAGGTATAATACAGGGGAATCATGTATTAGAGGGTGGCTGGTATTGGATATCGGATCTGATCTTCCCTTCATTTCTTATTAGAATGGCAATAAAGCCATATGTAGTTATACAAACCCATGCAGTTTTTCGTCATATGCCATGTACATCAGTACTGTAGTTTAATTTCATGTGGTGAGGATGTGGGTGAATAAACATGAATGAAGAGTAATTTTGTGGCTATAAAAAGGAATGGAGGTCTATAAATCACTATGTATCCAATGAAGGTAGTAATCAAGACAACTATACTTCATGGAAACCCTTCAATTTAGGGTCTTATAGCTAGGACATCAACCATGTAGTTTAACATCGTGTAGTCTGGATGTGGGTCACATGACATGGAAGGAATGTAATATGAGGGATTATCCCATGAATAGCGGATAAATTATTTCAATTAATCCTATGATATTATGAATCAACACACACATAGTTATTGGTTCAGACATCTTACAACCATGCACTTTATTACACACTTAATCTTGATTTATTACAAAAACTCATCACATAATACAACATGGAACATCGAGAGGTCTTGTGTCTTTGGGTATTAGGATAATTAAATAAAAACTTATAACATGAAATAGAAATTTTTTATAGAAAACATACTTTACAGGACCACTATATTCCCTCGTACTTAGCATTACATGGATTACCTGAGGATATGCATAAAAAAGGGTGATCTATAAAGCCCAGTAAGAGAATAAACATGGAATAACATGAGATATACAATATATGTTATACAATTGGCATATAAATTGGGGGAAAAGCGAAAAATGAATATAATGGCATGATAAATCATGGTAACCATAACAAGGAAATGTCGCAAGAAAACTTGACATGGAATTTAGCATGAGCCAAAACTCATTGCACGTGGAGCACGAGTAGACCCTCATTGCACATGAATCATGTGTAAAACATTATTTCACTTGAATTAGAATGATTCAACACCAATTTAACATGACGTATCATGGTACTATACTTACCCAGTGCATTAGAGCACTATTTAAGGTGCACCCTTCTTAAACATTTCATTTCATGCGTAAGTGTGCCACCATGATCATATAGCATGGAATAAATCAACATCATAAGTTATTCCATGATTTAGGAATGTGGAATAAGTACCTGAATTTTCCATTAAATATTTATATGGGAATAAAGGTGAATACCATTGATAGAGACATGGGTATGGAATTCACCACACAATAATCCTGGCTTGGAAAAACACTGTCCAATTTCTGTAGCATAACGACGACACATAAGGATTCATGAAAATGGTTTATGAGATTGAAATGGGAATATCATCATATTTACATGAAATGGACAGTATGGGGGTCATATAGATACATGTCCCAACAAACGTAATGTAATTTATATTCATAATACAAAAGAATTACATTGGTGTAAAAGAGGAGAGAGAAATCGCTCACAGAATTTGGTCAAGGTAACGGGTGTACATGGAAGGAATTTAATGAGAGAGAATGGGGTATCTCATCATTCTAACATAAGGAGGGATGTATGGGGGAGGTGAGAAATCATACCCTGAGAATTGTAATTGAATACAATAGGGCATAGAAACTTAATGATAATTGGACAAAAATAAGAAAGGAAAAATCCCTTACTTGGAAGTGTAATCTCAAAGGCTTGGGAGAGGCTTGAGAGAGGCTTCATGGGAGATTGGGGCACCTTGGGAGGATTATAGAGAGAAGAGATATGGGGTTGGTCGAACTTCAATGGCATTGAGTAAAGAGTAATTGGGAGTTTGGGTGGGTTTACACAAGAAAGGAGAAGGAATTCATTATTATTTAGGTTTGGGACATCTCACATTAAACTAATCAAAACCACAAACCAATAAATTGTTTTTGCACATGGTCTTTGCCAAAGTGGAGTCGAAAACAATATTTTATGATCCCAATGGCATAAATTCTTAAAATAATAGTGTTTTTTATGTGGAGGTGAGTCTGACTCTAAAGGAAAACAATTTAAAAAGACCAAATGTTTTATATGCCTTGAAGGGTCCACTAAAAAATTGTAAAATAAATTAAACAGACCCAAAATCACATTAAATTAATTTAAAAACATTCATTGGAAGAAAATAATGTTTATAATATTTTATTACATCACTATTGGGTCATTATGATGTTATAAAAACAAATTTTATATTTAAATGGTATTTAATTTTTACCCAAAAATTCGACTATCTCAAAAAATTAAGAAAAATTAACCATTGTATAATTTCGACATCCTGATTCCAAAAATAATATTTATTTAATCTAAATAATTTTATAAATATGTTAAATTTTACTTTTAATATAAAAACCATCATTTATATAAAATTCAAGGGTTTTGACAAAAATTACTTTCAAACCATAATAAAAATTACAATTGCATTAAAAAAATTATATGATCATTTATATTTAACAAAAAATAATTTACTTAAAGTAATATTTTATTAAAATATTATATTCTTCAAAAATACATTAATTCATAAAAATAGATTTCTTAGTTTAATATTGACTAAAAATACTATTTTTTCTTTAAAAACTATTTACAAAGTATCAATAATAAAATAAATCCACATGATATATACAAAAATAATGTACATATTCAGAGTGCTAGGGTATTGTTACAGAACCCATTACAACACCCACATAAGACTGAAGGGTATGGTGTGTGATTGTGACAGACTCTTGTGGTGGCTCAGATAAGTTCTCTCGGGTTGTAATCTCTATAAACTTCCACTTCCCTCGTAGTCGGTTCTGCTCAAGTATAACATGTTCAATCTCGGCTTGGTATTCATCAAGAGAGAAGACCAATGACTCCACCTCCTTTCTAGTCTCTGAAAAATGGGATTTTTATTGATAAAGTATACTCGATGAGGCCGTCACTTCTAGTGTCTGAGTAAATTGGATTTGTTAAAGCCCTATATTTATACTAATAATGTGATCACTATTCAATGACTATATTAGCCAAAGTCGAAATTCCTAACGGTATTTTAAAATCTAGAAACATAATACCAAAAAAGTTCATGTCTTATATAATCTTTTTACATAATGAGACATTTAATTAAATCAAGAGGAATTTCAATTAATGAATGTTCGGGTCGTTACAATCTTCCCCCCTTAAAAAAATTTCATCCTCGAAATTTGATTAAAAATGAACACTAAAAGTTAAACACGACATTATGGTTTCATACCCACCATCATTAAAAATTCTCCAACCCTCATTTTCATGTCGATCACAGAGATCGAGGGTCCCCTTAGTAAAACAATACCTTAGTGCACATTTAATGTCTTCCACTTCCTTAGTCCAGACTCAGTCTGTGCAACATGGATCATACTGATGGAAAATATAATGCACTTTTTTCAAATATTTGTTAGTAACATATAGTTTCAAAAAACCACCATGTACCTAGTTATTGTAAAATAGTCTGATGGAATCAGATTTAATTTTTTTTTAAAGTCGATTCGTCTAATATATTTTCTATTTTTCCATAAATACTGGAAGACAAGACTATATATATATATAGGTTTCTTGGAGGTCTCCCTCTTAGTCAGCTATTCTAAAATCAAATAGTGCATCATACTGTCTGGATAGAGTGAAATATTTGAAAATTACCTAATGGTACCTCCCTCATCTTGAATGTTGGTAGTGTAGGGTGCTTAATATTTGATCATATGTGTACCATGATCCCTGAGGATTCCGTGGTATGGAGGAGGTGTTTGATATGTTGTAGAGCATCTAGCAAGATTGATGGACATTGGAAAAGGATTCGATGCAATGACAGCTTGACATCGAAATAATTATTGCTAGAAAGTCCTTAGGAAGGGACAAGTGTTTTGATTGAGAATCATCCCCTTGCATCTAAAAAATATCCTTTATCCTTATGAAGAAACAAATCAAATTCTGTGTTACCCTCTAGACCTGATAAACCTGTTATATCAAACAAATTGTAGTATAACGACTTATTATTCTTTAATGAAAGGTATTTTAGGGGCAACACAAAATGGGTAATGCTAGGAAAAAACTGATGACTTATAAATAACTCTTATTTACTTACCTTATGAATCCATAGGCTTCAATATATACTATTCAAGTTCTAGTTTCTAACATATATTCTTAGCCGAATTTTTTTATTCCTTTACTAATGGTTTATACTATGCTTGTCAATGTACCAAAGCATATACTCTAGGAGTGTTGTAACCAAGAGTGCATCAAGGTATGTTGTCATGCACCATTTCCCATTTGAGTCTAGGTCAAAGTGGTGTTTTCATGTTTTACCCCTGTGATACATTTATGCTCGAGCCGCCTCTTCCTGCTCGTATCCAGAAAAGAATGTATTTTCTTGATAAACCACTTTGTCAATACTCACCAATACATAGGAATTTTTTCATGATACTTATTCTTGACTCTAATTCTTCACAATGGTTTTCTAATCCTAAACCCAAAAACAACTAACCCTATCCTCGAATACCAACAATAACAACCCTTCTCTTTATTACACACTTAAATCTGACTTATTACATAAACTCTTCACATGATACAACATGAAAGATCGAGAGGCCTTGTGAATTTGGGGCTTAGTATCATTAAATAACATCTTAAAAAATGAAATAGAATATATTTATTGAAATCATCCTTTACATGACCACTACATTCTCTTGTTCGTAGCATTGCATCGGATAACCTGAGGACATGCATAAAAAAATGGTGAGCTATAAAGCACAGTAAGGGAATAAACATGTAATAACATGAGGAATACAATAAATGTTATACAATAGTCATATCAATGGAGCACAAGATAAATTTAAACATATAGGCATGATAAAGAATGATAATCATAACATGGAAATGGGGAAACAACACTTAACATGGAATTTAGCATGAACCAAGGCTCATTGCACATGCAGCATGAGTAAACCCTCACTGCACATGATGAACGAGTGAAACCTCATTGTACCTGAATTATCATGAGTCAAAAACCATTGAAAATGGCATATCAGGATACTATACTTTACCCAATTCATTGGAGAGCTATTAGGACACACGCTTCTTTAACATTTAATTTCATGCATAAGTGTGCAACATGGATCATATAATATGGAATCATTCAACTTCATAAGTTATTAAATTATTAAGTAATGTAGAATAAATACAAGTAAGTACCATTAAATATGTATATGTTTATAAATATGTATACCCGTTATAGAGTAATGGGTATGGTATTCACTACACAAAGATCTTGACTTGGAAATATGATCTGCAATTTCGACAGCATAATGGCATGACATATGGATTCATGAAATGGTTGATGAGATAAAAAAGGGAATATCATAATATTTACATGAAATCTAAAGTAAGGGGGTCATATAGATACATGTACCAACAAACATAATGAAATTTAGAAGCATAATAAAAATAATTACTTGGATGTAAAAGTGGTTAGAGAAATTGCTCATGGAATTTCGGCATAGTAATGATATACATGGGAAGAATTTAATGAGAGAGAAAGGGGTATATAATCACTCAAACAAAAAAAGCTCAGTATGGGGGAGGTTTGGAATCATACCCTGACATTTTTAATTGAAATCAAAAGGGCATAACAACTTAATGAAAATTGGACAATAATGAGAAAGAAAGAAATCCCTTATTTGGAAGTGTGATCTCAGAGGCTTGGGGGAGGCATGAGAGAGTCTTGTTGGGAGCTTGGGGCACCTTGAAATGATTCTAGAGAGAGGAGTACATGGGTTGGGAGAACTAAAATGTCTTTGAGTGAAGAGGAAGTGGGAGCTTGGGATGGATTATATTGGAATGAAGAGGGAATGTTTTATTATTAAGGTTTGTGACACCTCAGATTAAACTAATCAAAACCACAAACCAGCGGATGGTTTTTGCCCATGTTTTTTGAAAAGGGGAATTGGAAACATTATTTTATCAGGCCAATATCCGAACATATTAAAATAATATAGTTTATTATATGGAGGTGAGTCACACTCTCAAGGAATGCAATTTAAAAAGACAAAATGTTTAATAAGCTTTGAAGGGTTAAATAAATATTTTTCAAATAAATAAAACAAACCAAAAATCACATTATATTAATGTTAAATAATATATTGGCCTAAAATAATATTTATATTATTTTATTACATCACTATTTGGTCATTATGATGTCATGAAACAAATTATATATATAAACAGTATTTAATTTTTACCCAAAAATTCAACTGTCTCGGAAAATTATGAAAAATTCACCATTAGATAATTTCAAAAACTAGATTCCAAAAATAATATTCATTTTATCTAAATAGTTTTATAATAATCTGAATTTTTTATTTTAATATAAAAACTGACATTTACCAAAAATTCATGGGTTTTGACAAAAAAAGTTTTCAAACCTTAATAAAAATTACTGTTGCATTCATAAAATTATTTTTTCATTTATATTTAATAAAAATTAATTTATTTATAATAATATTTTATTTAAATATTATTTATTTTAGAAATCCATTAATTCATCAAAATATATTTCTTAGTTGAATATTAACTAAAAATACAATTTGTGCTTTAAAAACTATTTACAAAGTAACAATAATAAAATGAATCCACATTATTTATACAAAAATAATGTTCATAGCCATAGTGCTAGGGTCTTGTTAAATAACCCCTTATAACACCTACATAAGAACAAAGGGTATGTTGGGTCATTGTGATAGATTTTTTGGGTTTCTCGGATAACATCGATCGGGTGGTAATTTCTTTTAACTAACACTTATCCCATTGTCAGACCTGCTCAAGCATAATTTCTAGAGGATCATCTTGGGCATGGTCAAGAGAAAATCCCAATGACCCCACCTCCTTTCTGAGCTCCAACCAATGGGCTTCGTATGGGGAAAGTCTATAGGATGATGCCATCGCTTCCTTTGTCTAATTAAATTGGATTTGTTAAAGCCCTATATTTATACTAATATTTTGATCATTATCTAACGAATATATTAGAAACTATCATAATTTATAATGGAATTTTAAAATCCAAAAACATAAAACCAAATAAGTTAATATTTTATATAAACATTTTACATAATGAGACTTTTAATTAGATCAATATGAATTTCCATTAATTAATGTTCGGGTCATTACAAGACATTTCTAGATTATGTGTGGTTTTTTGTATATGATTATATGATTTACATGAATTTTAAAATCATGTGGTGGGGATACCTGTCGAACCTGGAATTTGCATTAAGTTATGTTTTTAATTTTATGTTTTTCTCATCATTTTATCTACCTTTTTAATAATTTTTTTTGAAATTTGGGCTGAGCCCGATGTGAGTTTTGCATTATTGCGTTGATAAATGAGCATCATCTTGGAAATGCCCAATGTGTTGGCAAGGAATGGGCGTAGATATGTAGCATCAGTGTTTTAACGTTCCACCTGCCCGATGCAAAATTGGAAAACTAACCGAAAGAACATAAAATTTTAATTATTATAATTTTAATTATTATTAACTTTTTTATTACTGTTTTTATTATAATTAATACCAAAATTTAGTTTTTATCATTAACATATAATTTAATTATCCTTTTTTGTTATTTTTGTTTTATGTTGTTAATTTTTAATTACATCGATAATATTTTTATTATTATTCTTACCATCATTATTATATATTACCAATTTTAATTACCATTCATTGATATTGATTTATGTTTTTGTTTTCTTATTATTTTTTATCATTTTTTTTATTTTTTTATTTTTTTATTTTCTTTCCTTTTCAATTATTTATTTTCACATGATCTTACCTTTCCTCCTTATTCTTTTCATGCTATAGTGGCTAAAACCTACGCGATGCACTGGTTTCCCTCCTTCACTACACCCCCCGACCGACATTCAAATCCCCCTTCAGCTGTATTAGCCGATGATCTCTGGCCACACCACCCTAGCACGTCTCGCATCACGATACCTATTTCACCTAGTTTCCTCACACCACTCGGAACAGTGTTCCTCCCTTTGTTCCACCGAACATCCAACGACCCCCCTTTTTCTAGCTCTATGAATGATCTAGGTGCCTCCTTCATGCTCCATCCGGTATCCTGCACACTTTCCGTAGGTGAATTCCCCTTCGATCTCTTATTATTCAATTTTTTGTGGTGTTCCTATTAGAGTTTCATATTTATTTTGGTTCTTTTTTTACATCATAACACTATAAATTGTTTTATGGTCTGTTATAGATCCCTTGGAGTGCAATCAATGTGCAATGTGAGTTTTGAGTCGATTTTCAAGGTTATTTCTACACCGTGGTAGGTGGTTCCATGTGTAAAAATTGATTGATTAATTAGGTTTATTGTTTAGTTTAGTTTATAGTTTCTTTAACTAGTTTCCAGTCTGCATAGTTAGTTTTATTAAAAATTTGATGTGCTTTTATTTTTCTAGTTGGGTGTTTGTGAAATATTAGTGTGTTCATTATGATAACCCATGATTAAACATTACTTAATCTCCATTAAAGTAAGTAGTTAGTTTATTAGAATTTTCAAGAGTTGTTGTTTATGTTTTAATGTGGCATTGGTATGCGTCTTATTATAAAAGAGGGTTTGTATGGATTTGGGAATCTTAAGTCAAGTGACTTTTTTTTAAACAATTAAATTAATGTTTCTAGTGTTTGACTAATTGTAGATATGGTTTTAAAACATTACAGCTAGTTATTTGACTGTGTGGGTAAAACAGGTTGAGTTTTGAAAACATTTAGTTGGCATTGTGTTTTTAAATGGATATTTTTGTATGGGAACATGTGAAGCTAGAATTAGATAACAACATATGTGTTTTTTGTATTTTACTTTGACAGGAAATGTGAAATTGGAACCTTTGAGCAGAAATGGGAAGCCTGGGTACTAGGTGTGGAGACTAGTTCTAGTGTGCTAGTGATATAGTAGAGGATTTGGCCTAGTTTTACTCAGTAGGTTTGACGAATATTACAATAACATAGCTTTGGATGATGTTTGGAGACTACTAAGTTGTGTATGTATTTCCTACTACTGCATCATGCATGAGAATTTATTTTTTATGGTTCTTATTCCTTTGTTCACTGAGGCATGACGTTATAAGATCCCATTTTATACTAGTACCAATCGGATATCTCCTAATATTGGTGATCTTGTATTACTTTACACTCACCATTATAATATGGTGTGATGTTTGTGGTGTCATATATGTAAAAATGTTTTTATTTGTAAAAATGTATTTCCCTTTAATGACACTTTTCTTCAATCTATTTTCACTAAAATTGATAAAGATTTCATTTCCCTTTCCTTGGTTAAACGTGGAACTATATAAATATTTAATTTATATATGTGGAATTGTTTACTATAGTGACATCTTATTGAGTGATATCTCAAATCCTACTTACACCCTCGGGTGTAAGTATATTTGGTCATATTTGATGCAGGTAAAGGTAAGGCGTTTCAGAGTTGTGGTTCGGTTTATTTATGGACTACATGGCATGGTGTTCTGGAGATGGATTGATGGTAGTGTCCTCTCACTAGATGGAGGTTTTTGTATAGGTGTTTGTCCACCCTACCAAGTAGTAGTTCTTGTTGGGTTTTCAGTTTAAAATATGTAACTCAAATTTTTACTATGGTTAAGGGCACATTTGGTTGTGAATTTCAGCTTTAGTCTATTTTATATTGTCTGTTGTTTTATTTATGTTTATTTGTTCTGGTAATTAATTCACAAGATTTATATTGATACCAATGAACGTTTTCCAGCCATTGGGGATTAAGAATGCCCATCGAGACTTGTTTCAGCCCTGGTCGGCTGCAGGATGGATGAAAAACCGATTTGGGTCATGAAAAAATGGTATCAGAGGAGGTTTGGTTGTTTGGGTTGTTTTATTTGGGAAGAGTCTGGTTAGACAGAAACTAGGAGTATTAGGGATCATAATTCTGGTTATGAGTAGGTTGCCTAGCCAGCACACCTCGTGACAGTCTCTAAGTCTCCCTGGGGTGTCAAGATGCTTTTTTGACTTCTCTTCTAGGTGGGACATCCAGGCTTGAGACTTTTTGTTAATATCTAGTGGGGAAGAAGTGGTTTGGACATGATGTTACTTTTTCATGTATAGTTTATTGATGATTATTTTCCTTGTAGAAATTTTATTTTTTATTCATACTGGATGTATTAATGATGTTCTTTTAATGATTGTTGTTCCTTGTAGTAAGAAGCCTTCCCGGAGAGCTTACACGCACAAATGGGATGAATCCAAAGAGAGTTTTCCCTCACCGCATGATCAATAGTTTATAGAAGACATAGTCCAGGATGTTCAAGCTCTAGGAAAAGGAGGGACTCTTGCGCCTACCCAAAATCTAGTTACAGAGGAGGAATCTTGTCCAAATAGAGACAAAGCCTAAGAATTTCATAGGAACATACCCCCTTCATTCAAAGGTATAAGGGATCCTAACTAATGGGAATAATGGATTCATAATATTGAGTGCATGTTCAAATTCCTCGATACTATTGAATATGTCAACGTGAAGTGTGATTCATTCCTACTAGAAGGTCCTAGTTGAAGGTGGTGTGAATTAGTGGTCCAAGCTGGGAAGTATGTACAGATGAGTTGTAAGGACTACAAGGCGGTCACCAATGACCAATACTACCATGAAGTCTTGATGTATGCTAGATCTCAGGAGTTCATGAATCTTTTTCAGGTGGACCAGTCAATGATGGAGTATTCCAACAACATCACCGATCTAGCCTAGTATTCACCTGATATAGTCTCTAACGAACAGACGATGTTTCAGAGGTATGAAAAGTGTTTGCGACCAAAGGTCTACTATCAATTATTTCTGTTCAAGCTGAAGACTTATGAAGAGGTGGTTGACCATGTTTTTATGGTGGAGATTGACCACAAAGGAATGTCTGGTTCTTTTGGGGATATGTCAGGTTTTGGCTATAGTAGTTCATCCTAGATGAAGAGGAAGAATGATCAGTAAGGGAAGAAGAGTGGTGGTAGCTCAGGCCATCCTCCAAGGAAGACTTCATTTGAGGCTTCTTGTGCAGGATCTATGGTGCGCCATCATTTTGGGATGGGAGGACACATCCAGTCTTCATGTCCCTCCTATACAAAGCCTTTTTATCAACGTGGATTATTGGGACACATGAAGCGCTATTTCTGGGTGACCCACCCTTACAAGAGTAGGACTGGGTCTATGGATTTTAGGGGAACCAATTCAGTCGTATCCAATCAGGTTGACAAGATATTGGTTTGGTGGTAGGACCAGATTTTTTTCTGGGTCGAGCCAGATGGGGGTAGAGCCACAAGAGTGCGGTCATTCCTAGGTAGGGACTATGCATCTGTATACTATGGATCGGGCACCAGCAAGATCAGATGCATGACCATTGACTGTTCAAGATACACTCTTATTCTTATCTTCTATAGCTATAGTTTTATTTTATACTAATGCTTCAGTTCCATTTATATCTACCCATCTTGTGAACCTACTAAACATACCAACTGAACTGTTATCTTTTTCCATGGAGTTTGTAACACCGTTGGGGAAAAATAGGGAGCAAGGTCGTATGTTTCCATTGTGCGTGCTCTCTATGTTAGGAGTTGAGATGGAGTGGGATTTCTTGGAGATAGATATGGATCTAGTTGATGTGATCATTTTCATAGAATAGCTGGTGTTCTTCCATGCAGATATTGACTTCTATTAGAAACGAGTTAGCTTTATGTCACCTGATTGGAGCCAGAAGGTATTTCATGAGGAATGGGATCCTTGGTTAGGTCATGTAGGACATCAACTTCTAGATTTGGGGAATCTTTCTTATCAGTTATCATCACTCACACATGAGGATGATATTGGCTCTTCTCAAAGTGGATTACCACCTATAGTGGATGAGTTTCCAGAGGTATTCCAACATGACATTTCAGGATTTCAACTGAAGTGGGACATAGATTTCTCGATTGAGTTGGCACAAGGAAAAATTTCTATATCTGTTCCCTCATATCGCATGGACCCCACCGAATTGATGGAATTAAAGATACAACCAGACGATTTGGAATAAAATGGTTCATTGACATGAGCATTTGTCCTAGGGCTGCCAAAGTTTTATTCACGAAGAAGGTCAACAGAACCCTCCAATTGTGTATTGATTATCAGAAATTGTATAAGGGAACCCTAAAAAATAATTAACATTTTACCCCGATTAAAGATTTATTTGAATAGATGAAAGGGGAAAAGTGGTTCTCCATAATCGGAGTGTGATTGAGATACCACCAGCTTAGGTTAATAGAAGAAGGAATCTCAAAGACATATTTTAGGAGTAGGTATGACCACTTTGAGTACGTAGACATGCCTTTAGGATTGGGAAATGATCTAGATATTTTCATGGAACTCATGAATATTGTGTTCCACCAATATCTAGACTCATTTTTAATGGTATTTGTGGATTAAATAATGGTTTATTATTAATCTATGGAAGAACAAGAGTATCACCTACATGTCATTTTTTGAAATTTTTAGGATCACTGCCTATATGAAAAACTCTCAAAGTGAATATTCTAGATCGGGGAAGTTACATTCTATGGAATGTTGTTTTAGAAAAAGGGGTTTTAGTGGAAAATAAGAATATAAATGCAATGATGTCATGGGAACATCCAAGGAATGTGTTGGAGATTAAGACTTTTCTTGGACAGGAAGGTTATTATAGGCACTTTGTTCAGGATTTGTTGTGGCTTGCCTCCTCCATGACCACACTCACCCAGAAATGAGTAATGTTTGAATGGATCCCACAATTCCAGGAATCCTTTTAGGAGTTGATGCGGTGGTTTACCACCACACCTGTGTTGATCTTTCTAGAGTTTGGGAAGGGATATGTGGTTTTTTGTGATGCTTCATGTATGGGCCTTGGGATTGTACTCATGCATGATAGTCATGGGGTGGATTATGGTTCTGGACAGCTCCGACCACCTGAGATGAATTACCCGACTCAGAACATGGAGTTGGAAGTGGTGATTCGTGACCTAAATACATGGAATCACTACCTCTATAGGGGGAAGTTTTCTGTCTATTATGACCAAAAGAGCCAAACCTATATCTTCTCACAAAAGGATTTAAATCTGAGGTAGCTCTATTTTATTTAGTATGTACAGGGGTTTGACATTGACAATTTCTCTATGTCGGACAAGTGAAATTTGTTGGTGGATGATCTGAGAAAAAATGTACTAGTAAAGGAATTTAGGAAGTCTAGTGATGAGTGGAAAAGGATGGGGCTATTTTCTCAGCTGCACAACGGAGAGCAAGGAACACTACAAAGGCACATTCATAGTCGGTGTTCAGTTGACTACGACTCTTCTATAATTAATTCACCTAGAGTATCCCGGTGATGAGATATATCCGCGCTACTTAACGTTTGTCATGGTGGGGATATTTCTTTAGAGTGGACTTTATCTCCCAAGGGGACATTGTGCTTTAGGGGCCGTGCAATGGTCCCATTATCCCTGCGAAAGGTGGTGATATAGGATAGAAACTAGTCTCAGTGGGACATAAATCCTAGTAGCACCATGATGTATTATGATTTTTGTCTCCAATTATAATGGTCAGGTATGATACAGGACATAGCCAATTTTGTATCAAGGTGATACACATGTCAAACAGTGAAAGTAGAGCATCCTATTCCATCTAGTCTACTTCATCCATTACCCATTCCTACTTGGAAGTGAGACAAGGTCTCTATAGACTTCATTATTTGATTTCATCATACTCCCCAGGGAAGGACTGATATTTGTGTAGTGATTGATCATTTTACCAAGTCTCCTCATATTATCCCAATCATAGATAAAGTAATGTTGGATGAGCTAGGACGTTGGTATGTTCAATAGGTGGTCAGACATCATGGTGTGCCATCAGTGGTTGTTTCTCAAAGGGACCCCACTTTACCTCTCTATTTTTGAATGTCTCCAAAAGGATTTAGGGTAACATAATAAGATGAGAATGACATTCCATCCTCAAACGGATGGGCATACGAAGTAGGCAAATAAAATTCTGGAGTACATGTTTCACACATGTGTGTTTGGATTCAGATGTTCACGAGATATACATTTTGGATGGTTTTATTTTTATTATAATAAAAATTACCAATCCTGTATTATAATCGAACCTTTTGAAGCACTATATGGTCAGAAGTTTTGGTCTCTTTTTTGTTGGGAGGAGGTTGGTGAGACCTCCCTTCTGGGACGAAGCCTTGTGCATGAGACGTCTTAGAAAATAAGGTTGATCATACATTTGTTATTGACATCTCAGAGTCACCAAAAATCAAATCCTGATAAGAGGTATCAGGATCATGAGTTTTTAGTGGGTTAGTAAGTGTTCATGAAGGTGGCCCCTCACATGGGTAACCATCCCTTATAAAAGCAGGGGAAGCTGACACCAATGTATGTTAGGCCATTCAAGATTACTAAGCGTATTGGCAAGGAGGAACATATGTTATCTTTTCTTTCTTAGTTGATGTCTGTTCTATAAATATTCCATGTCTCCTAATTGAAAATTTACAATCCCAATCTGTCACACCTTTTTAATTGGGAGGAGTTGGAGTTAGAGTCAGATATATTAGTGTTTCAGCGGCCTGTGTGGATAGTGTATTCTCAATAGAAAGTGCTTTGTGGAAATTCCATCCTTTAGTTATAATTATTTTGAAGAATTGGAATGAAGAACGTGGTACATGGGAGTGGATGTCTTGGGTTGAGAATGATTGACCATTTTTATTCTCTTATCATGTTTCAAAATGACTTTCTGGGGGTAGAAAGTTTTCATGGTGGGGAGATTGTCACCCCCAAACATCGCATTGAGGTTTTTTTAAATTTTATTTTTTATCTCATAATTTTATTATAATTTTTAATAATTTTTTTTGAAATGTGGGACAAGCCTAATATGAGTTTTTCATTTTTGTGTAGATAAATGAGCATCGTCTTGACAATTTCCAACGCGTGGAAAGGGCATGGGAAAAGCTGTGTAGATTCGCTATTTTAACGCCTGCCCTGCCAAGTGGGTGGGTGGTTAACTAACCTATTAGAAGTAAAATTATAATTATCATAAATATAATCATTATTGTCGTTATTATTATTATTACCATTATTATTATTATTTATAACTTTATTTAGTTTATAACATTAGATTATAATGTTATAAAAATTTTTATTAATGTTTATGTATGCAATTTTTATTTACATTAATAGTATTTTCATTATTATTGTTTCAATTTTTAATATATATTATAAATTTTAGTTAAAAATATTTAATATTGGATTGTGTTTTTTGGGATTATATTCTTTTTTATAATTATTTTTTGTTGTATTTTTTTTAATTTCATTCTTTTTTACTATATTTTTTTTCTCTTACTTTTAAATTGCCTCCTTCTACCTATCGGGCTAAAATCACCAGACCCTATGAATCTCACTAGATTCCCTCCTTCTCTATACCTCCTGACTGATGTTCTGATCCCCCTCTAGTTGTATCGTCTGATGATCTCCAACCATAATTCCTAACCTCACCTTGCATCGCCTAACCAGTTTCACCAGGCAGCCTCACATAGCTCAAAACAACATGCCTCCCTTTGTTTAGTAGAACATCTAACAACACCACTTTTTATGATGCCACACAAGCTCTGGAAGGCTCCTTTTAGCTTCGTACAACCTCATGCACCCTTACCATAGTTGTGTTCCCCTTTGACTGCATGTTATTAAATTATTTGTGGTGTTGATATTAGGGTTTCGGCTTTCTGTTGGTTCTTTTTTGACATATTTGAACCAGTACCTTGTTTTAAGGACCATTATAGATCCCTTTCACTACAATCGACAAGTATAAGAAGTTTTGCATCGACTTTCAAGGTTATTTTCTCTCCAGGGCATGTGGTTCCAAATGTATTGATTGATTGATTAATTTGGTTGGTTGTTTAATTTATTTAATATATTCATTAACTTGTTTACAATCATCATAGTTAGTTTTATTTGAAATTTTCTGTTCTTTTGTTTTTATAGTAGCGTGTTTGTGAAATAATAATGTGTTCGCAATGATAACACATTGTGAACCATTATTTAGTGTTTGTTAAAGTATGTAGTTAGTTTATTAGAATGTACATGTGCTGATATTTGTGTTTTGAGGTGGCATCGATATGCATATTAATATAAAAGAGGATTTTCTGTGGGTTTTGGAATCATAATTCATGTTTCATTTTTTAAACTATTAAATTAATTTTTCTAGAGATTTATTAAATGTAGATATGGTTTTTAAAATTGTGCAGTTGTTATTTCACTTTGTGGGTAATGCAGGTTGAGTTCTGAAAACATTTGTTAGGGGTAGTGTTTCTAAATAGAATTTTTTGAATTTTAATGTTTGGAACATGATGTAGATAAAACCCTATGTTTTTTTTTTGTTTTTTTTACTTTTATAATAAATGTGATCTCGGAACCCTGGAGCACAAATGGGAAGCCTGGGTACTAGGTGTGAGGACTAGATCTAGTGTGCTAGTGATACGGGAGTGGCTTTAGCCTAGTTTCACTTAGCATGTTTGATGACTACAACACTAACTAAACTTTTGATGATGTTTAGAGACCACTAGGTTATAGTGGAGTTTCCCTGTTCATGGCTCGTGCATCATAACATATGTTGTTGTGGTTCCTATTCCTTTGCTGACTAAGACGTGATGTTCTATGGTCGATTTTTATACTAGTACCTATTGGGTCTCTCCTACTATTGGTTATATTTGATTACTTTACTCTCATATTCGGTATATGGTGTGACATATGTGGTGTAATAAATGTAAAAATGTTATTATATTTAAAAACCTCTTTCCTTTTGAAGTCTCTTTTCTTCAAACTATCAGAAAAACTTATAAAGCATTTATTTCCCTATCCTAGGATAAACCTACAATTGTATTATTATTTAATCATTATATGTGGAATATTTTTCTTTTGTGACATCATATTGGGCATTATATCACACTATACTTACACCTTTGGGTCTAAATAGATTTTTATATGTCTGATGTAGGTAATGGTATGATGTTTGGGAGGGGTGGTTGAGGTGTTTCGTATAATACTTGGTGTGGCGTTGTGGAGATTGCTTGAGGGTGGTGTCCTCTAGCCTGGTAGTTGTTTTTGAATTTTTTTGGTCACCCTACCAAGTAATATTTCCATTTAGTTTTTAGATTAAATATGTAACACAAATTTTGGTTTTTAGTTAATGTCATGTTTGGTTGTGACTTTTTGATTTGGTCTATTTATATTGATGATTGTTTTATTTACATTTTATTAATCTGGTAAATCATTATCAAGATCTATTTTGATACCCAGACACTTTTTCTTGCCCATGGGAATTCAGAATGCCCTTTAGGCCTTATTGTGGGTTGGTTTATGCACTATTTGGGTGGTGACCAGATTTCATTCATGACAACACCTCCCATGTAGTTTAATATCAAGGTATCATGAAATATTTTGTAAAGTTTAATGTCATATGGTTAGGATGTATTCTTTATATCATAACATCATGTCTATAGTATGTGGTCTATACAACTTATTGTTATTTTTTATGGACCACTTCGAAACATTTTAACCTCATGTGGTCAAAAGGAGAGACGTTGTGTATTTTAACATCCTTCTTCAATGAAGTCATTAAATGATCGATGGAATCTATGAAATTTATTTCTTATGAATCAAACCATTGTAGGGGGTGTGACATGTTCCTCATCAATTTTGGCTATTGAAAATGATCCATTTTGATAGTCCTTTTGTATGATATAATACCATTTCCATTTGGGTTCCATTTCAAACAGTTGATTTACAAGTGTCATTGGAGTTATCAGATCTAATTCTAGTTCTCCTTAATGGATTGAGTGGAGGAAACCCATTTTATTGAAGGCTTGTGTGATCATATTCTGATGTACATTGGGGTTGTGTAATGTATGAATCCTATTATCATTGATCTTCTCTACCTCAACCAGCTAGTTTTTCTAATTCTTATCATCCTTGATTCGTAGTAAAATGGATATTCAATGTGGGGAAAACGTGTCCCCATTGAAAAACATTACATCACTTCCACATACCAATGAATTTAGATTTTTTATAGTATTACACATGGTGGTATGTTATGATAATAAAGCACAAAGGATATTTTCCATATTGGACATATTTTCCATGTTTACTATGTCCTTTATTATATTTGAAAGTGTCTTGTTAAATGCATCTATTTTTCTATTTGTTGGTAACTGATATTAGGATGAGTGAATTCTCACAAATTTTTACTCTTGGTGCAATTTCAATAGAACATTATAAAAGAAGTTGGTGTTGTTTTCTCTCAATATCATGTGAGGGACATTGAACCTGGTGATGATATATGGATTTACAAAGCTGATGATGTTCTTTGTACCTTCTTCCTTGAGGTGTATTTCATCATCCCATTTAAAAAAGAATCCCTTTGTATAATGGATTAACTTGAAATTATTTATTTTTAGTGGGGAATATTTCCCCACAACATCTATTCCACATATGAAAAATTATAAGGAATATTTAGCTATGTGTAATTTTTTTGGTGTTTGATGGATGATGAAAGCATGAAAATTGAATTCGTGGATTTTCCTAGTTAATCCCACATAGTCATTTATCATGGAATCCCAGAGGTAACCTAGCCTCCTAATTTGGTGGGAGGTCCTAGTCCTAGACTGATGGCCACTGCATTATCTAATGTCGACTTCATCCATGATGTAAATAATCTATTTTTCTAATAAAAACCCCAATAAGATTCCTTCAAAGCCTCATTTTTATATTCATTTCTTCTCATTTACACAATACTGCTAGGTTCTGTTTAGTGTTAGCTGCCGAGATAATTTCTTTTTTTGCTTGATCTACCTAGAGAGCCCAATTTGGGAGTTAATAAACATCCATCCAATTCTATATACAATTTCACCATACTCTTGGAGTTTCTTGAGCTGAATGATTTCTTCCATGTCACAGATGGTGACCGATGAGACCATCCTTTAGTGTATGGTGCACAATATTTCTTCTTCATGATCAGGGACAACTAAAACCACAAATGAATTAGCTAATATATTCTCCTAAACCTTATAGGATCATTGAATATGATGGAGCATGTGGTCTAAATGGAATTTGACCATTAGTCCCCTATCATATTATGTGAGAGCGGCCAATTATTAATTTTTCATGGAATTTTTACCATTGAGCAGCCTTATCACTAGCTTTGAATTGGCATTGAAGATCAGGTTGGATATTGTAGGTGAAGGGATAATTCCAAACCTTTGATGAGGGACTGATATACATCATAATTATTCATGTATCCTAAAAATAGTGAGAAATATTGGGGAAATATTACTTTGTCTGGAGAGAAAAAAATCTCTAATGCAACCTAATTTTTCCATTGATTTTCAATCCTTTTTCTATTAAGACTTTAGGAGGATCCATTGAAATACATATAACATGTTTGGGGAGTTTCATGGTAATATAAATCCCTCTTTATTTAGATTCTTTGTGTTGAATTATTGGGATTTTTGTGTGGGATGTGCTTCATTGAAATCAAATAGGGCACACCCATTCCAACCATTGTGTTACAAACCAGATGCCATATTGTTGTAGAATGACTGCCTATCAGGCAAAGTGCCCTATCAGTATTGGATGACTAAGGATGTACTTGTGTGGATTATAACTAGAGTCATTGTTTACATTATTGGGATATAGGTAATGCCTTTGATTTCTCACTACAAAGATGAGTGAGAGGAAGTTCTTCTCGACATCTGAGTATCAGGTGTAAGTATTCAAAATTGTTCAGATGACATAGTAGAAGATGTTATCATTCCCCACATCATTCCTCCACATGAGGAGAGTTCTAAGTGATCATTCAATGGATTTTACATATATGATTAGTTTATTTCATTCTATTAGAAACATCATAATAGGTAGGTGAAACTTATACTTCTTGGGACTCTCGAAAGCTTGTTGGTAATCATCATCCCATAAATTGGTGATTCCCTTATTAAATATCATGGTGGCTGGGAGTTATTTTTTTGGCCTAATTGGCAATGAAATTATTGAGTGGAGGTGAGGTTACCTTAGAACCCCCTTTGTTCATTGATATTCCTAGGTAGTGAAATTGAAAGATTAGTATGTGTATTTTCTTGGTTGATATCAATGACAATGTGGCATACCAAAAATCTAATATGCTTCCAAGATGTTATCCAAAAATTGAATTTCATAATATTCATTTCAAATGGTGCATTCATGGTTTTTTGAATACTTTTTCAAGATATGTCATGTGTTCAAAAATGATTCAGGATTTCTCTACTAGTTCATAGATGTAATAGTAGGATATTTAACCCCAGAATGGATTAATTATATGATGTATGGATTTTTGTTATATACCAACCACATTATTTAATATAATATTTTATGAATTTATAGAAAAATATCCCCAATGGTGATTTGAAGGCAGTGGATTACTCATCTTTAGGGGCCATCATTATTTTATTTTAACCTAAATACCAATTAATTAATGAAAGGTCTTGAAATTCAATATTTGCATTGATCAATAGTTTTCTGATCGTAAATTGGTAAGTTTTTCATTGGGAAATGTTGAATTGGTTATCAAAAAATATTGCAGACTCTAATATTACCATTCCTTTTCTTGACAAGAATGATGTTTGTGATCCATATTGGGTATTTCACTTCTATGAAAATGTTATCCTTGATCATTTTTTCATGTTATGCATCTACATTTATATTATGGGAGGGGTGAATTCTCCTAGATACCTTCTTGAATCATCGATGATCATAGGGTAATTTGGTATGGTCCATAGTCGTATATTCAATCAGTCAAATAATATATGTATTGTTCCAAACAATAGCATATATATGTTTCTTTTGAAATTAAATGTACATCTCTCACTCTTTAAGAGGCATGGTGAAACTAATCAGTGAAGGTAAAAGGTCTTCTTATGTTACCAGATTCACTTTCCTTATATCATCAACGATGGTGGAAATGCCTTCCACAAATGTGGGATTGGAACTCCTAAGGTCTTCCTCTTCTTCTTAAACCAATAAGTATGTGGGGGTATTTTTAGATGATGTCAGCAATCTGTTGTAATCTTTTTCACTATCGAGATGAGATAGGTAATGGGAAGAGACAATATCATCCCCTAATAACAAAGTCATTATAGTGAGATTTCACAATTGATTTTATCTTAAATTTTAATTAGTCAAAAAAGGGGCTTGGGTATGTAGGATGAGGACTATTGGCTCAAGTGAACTTAGGGGTAACACAAAATCACTTCCGATAGTAATATATGAATGTTTATAGGAATTCTACAAGTCATTTTGATCTAAAAACGAAATATTATCAACCACCATTGGTTTTATTACATCCCTTATATAGAATCTTTCTTCATCATATGTCGATTCAAAAGTCTCTAGGGGGTTACTGTCACTAGTAATATGAAAAACATTCCATTGATGGTGTATTTCAGTCACTAGTTGAATTTTGAAGGTAGCAATTTGTTTCTATAATACCAAGGCCTTTCAAGAAGGTAATTATAAATGGTTACTTTCTAGATAACCATGATCATAGAATTAGATTTGAGATCACTAAACTGAGTAGTTATCTTGATCTTCTCAAGAGTAATTTGATCAAAATTATCAAACCCTTGAATGTTCATCATTGAGGGATACAAATCCCTCTATCTTTATCTCAAATGAAAAAGAGGAAAAATTGTGATGAGGTTGATATATGAATCGTTTTCAATTAGATCCCTTTGGTTTTAAATATTTTGACGTCATCCTGAAATAGATAGAGGCATGATGAGTCCATGAATGACCTCTTCTTTGTCCTAAAATGTGAACAAGATAGAAACATAAAATTTTGATGGATGTTTATCCAATAGAAAACATCAGATATAGCCACTTATATATCAAAATCCTATGGTCTTTGGATGTCTTCAAAGAGTGACTCTATGTATTATTTTGAATAATGGAGTGAATATAAAATTGAGAGATTTTCTAGGGAGACCACCATCTATTTAAGAATTTTTTACTTTTATTCCATGGTCAGTATTTCACAAGGTGCATATAGTCCTTATTGTGAGACTTAGGAGAACATTCATCTAACGAATAAGGTTTTGGTGCTTTTTTAGTGGTTTAGGTAGCATATTCTGTTAGTAGAATAGTCCATTCTGGCCTTCTTGGTTTTTTGGGAGTATTAGATAATCACACCACTATTAGGTGATCATATAAGAAAACTAGGTGCAGATGAAAATAGGAGAGTTATGGAACACCTCCGTGTCACTGTTGGTAATTATAAAGTGCTTACCCAGGAGTCTAATCAATCTAAATATCCTCTAGGGGGACATTAAAAATTATTGTTTTGACCCCACCCACATTATCCTCAGTATCATTTTTTCATATGCATGTGGTCTCCTCTTATCTAGTTAGGTATGGGGAACTCATGTTTGGGGGAATACACATCATTTAAGAATGGTTATTTCATGTCTGAAAAATTTAAAATTCCAAATAATATCTCTTCAACCCATTAGGGATGCTTTTTGTGGGAACATAAATGAGTCTAGGATGTCATAGGTAGGAAATATATAAGAGTAAGACCATGAATCAATGTATAAAATAAATCATTGATTTCATTATCTACTAGTTATAATGAACATCACCACCTTACAGATGAAATCTCAATGTCACCTCCATTATTGAAGGGGTAATTTTGGTTCTAAAAAGATTTTCTTATTAGTGGTGTATGAGATCATTCAACTGTCTTTCGTGTCATCCAGCTGTTGACCTTCTATCCTTGCTATGCTGAAACATTTTTCAAATCACCTTTTTCTTCTTATTGTGAATCAGTTATATAGGTCACATTTTCAAGGGGAATCCGACATCACCTATCTCAATTCAACCATGGATTGGATGAATTATTTTTAAATGAAGTAATCATGTATATTGTGACCCACCAATCAATAGAATTGGTAGTAGACTAGATGATTAATGAGGTTGACCTCATTGGGCTTCCTAGGGTGTGACAGCTTGAGTAGGTTATTGTTTATAGCTGCAAGGAAAAAATAGTGGAATTTATCATTTCAAAAAGACAAATCATTATTTATAAATGTCTCATATATTGGATGACCATGATGTCTTTGTACTATGGTCGAGGGTGAGTTTTTAGTCTTTCCCCGTAAAAAGTGGTGTTGGGTGGTTTGGGAACTCCTAATGTTTTAGGATGGTTACAACTACAAGGTTCAGAGTTAAAGTAGAAGTTTTATCCATCCTGAACATTTTTCCATATTCTTAAGGAATGTGATGATATTTATCTCTGGTTCACTGAATTGAATCTTCCAAAATTTGTTCCATTTATAAAAACGCATGAAACCCAACTATATACTTCATTGGAATCAGAGGTGTCTATATCATATCTAGAATATTTTAAGCATAGAGTTCCAAAAATTTCTTTTGTGAACAACAGATGATGAGTGAGATGGATAAACCATTCCATCATGATATGAGGTCATAAACCCTCTCATTTTTTTGTTCCGATAATTTATTTAGGTCATCAATTATCATCTTCCTCATTGTAGATATGAACTAATAAAGGAATTGATGATGATGGACTTACCATCCAAAGAATTGATCCTACAATACTTTTTTTACCAAATAATGGCTCGACCTACTAGTTTCCACACAAAGCACCCCAAATTAGACGCTTCATTCTGATCTTATTTTCCCATCATCAGACCACAATAATCTATGAAGAGTGGGAGATGTTGTTCTTGGCCTCCAATGCAGTCAAAGGGGGAGAATGTGAAATTTATAAAATTGGGTGGAGTAAAATTTCTATCCACCCATTTGAGATATGCATTTCATTCAGGTTTTATAGGTGCACATTAGCCTTCCATGGATTTCATTCTTGTTTCTAAGGAATTGATGATGTTGTTCAATTCAAGAGGGACTTCTATTTGAGATACCATCCATTATAAGGTAGAGTGTTGGATTTGATGGTGTGACTCAATATTTGTCTCCCAATGATTCTCAATCCATCTTAAGATTGAATGATCACCCTAGAGAGGGATAGGATATCACCATAATGAAATTATGTTACAATCATTTTTACTTCCTTCTATTATGTTGACTGACATCCAAGATTTTGTTACATTCTAATTCTTATATACTTATTTGATAGTTGGATTTGATCATTCTAGAAATTTGGGAGGAGGAATAATCATCTTAGCATGATGAAAATACCCAATGGGAATATGACCCTTATGTATCTCCATATTTAGATTTCTAATAGTTTGTATCTTGTTCTCATATCGCGATAGTTGAACCTTCAGGGATGAATTTTTTTCCCTCCTTTGGGAGATTGGGATTTAGCCACACATTTTCCCTTATAATTGGATGTATTCTAATGTATATGTGGTAGATTTATATTTGGAGGTTCTAGGTTTTTTATATTTCTCTACTTCTCAGTGTTTGAAGCCTTAGTGGGTGCATCCAGATCCTCATCTCAGGGAATTTGATTCCCTATTTTGTCCCTCTACATTATAATATTGATCCAAATTGTCAATTTTGATGATGTAAATGACATTCATAAAGATCTATTGGGAAATAGTACTTGTCCAATTACTCTCAATGCAATATTATGATTCTACACTTCCCACATTAGGGTCATTTGTCGAACCCTAGTCAATAATCGACTGTTTTGGCTTGCGACCTAGGAGGTTTGATTTAAATCCCCATATGATCCTCTCTACTATGTTTATGAACATTGAACATAATTTATTTTCTTCTTTTTTTTGAATGAACATATATTAGTACAGTTTCATCTAATGACAAGTGGAAAATATGGGATGATGATTGTCGATATTTTACTCCAAACTAGGGATGAATTATTACCTATACGATGATGATAATGATTAAAATGACCCCAAACCAATTAATTGTGGACTATTCAGCCCTGCATCATTCATTGGTTGATCCTTATGTGGATTATTGAATTCTTCTAGTTGAGTAAATTATGTTTCTAAGGACAATCATTTATATAAAAATTTCCCCAACCAGTAGGATGTGGCCTATTTATAGCTACTTTCAACATGTCTTGGATCCTCCCTAGGATTGAAAATTGAGAGGTGGATGTAATGGAAGATATTCCCCAATCTGAAGGGGCATGTTCCTCTCCCGGATGGATACTATAAAAGGTTCTATATTGAAATTTTTGATGTGGTGTAACTATATTGTGTATGAGATGAGTGAAATGATAGCCGATGATGGAAGTTTGTTTCTACATAAACTTGTTGTTTGGATTGTATGATCAGATTCTGTGTTTGAACTATTTTCATGATATTCGAAGGGGCCTAGTGAAAGGATCTATGGGAAATCCTCTCCCCATATTCATGATATCTTGGCACCATTGATGCAAGGGAATTTTTTTATAGTGATCAACTAGATCTTAAGGTACACGATCTATTGATTTCCCTGGAGGCTATGACATTATAGAATGATGTATCTAGTGGATTATACTGTTATAGGGACATTGTGAAGTGAAATTATTCACATTTTAACCATACATGGATATGTATGGAAGATGATACATTAGAAATCATTTAGTATAATATTTTTGAAATACAGAGACAAACACAATATATGTGTTTATCATGCTACTCTATTCATGGGTTTTGAGAGATGAAAACGACTGCCATATCCAAGTGAAAATATAGTGTATTGATGATCTGAAGGTGGTTCTTATATCTTGGATATGGAAGATGTCCAGCCTTCATCAGCTGATAAGTCTACCAAATATTTTGCCATAGATAAGGAATTTTATGTTTCTCTAGCTCGTCTAGGATCTCATATTCAAAAGTTTAAAAGGACTAAAACCAGGTGGGTGAGGCTGTTTTTTGATAACTCTCTCCATATTTCATTTATGAAAAACGATTCATCAAACATACACACATCCATGTGTTCAGACCATATAAAGTGCTTTTGAGGTTCTCTTATTCACTAAGTTATAGTGTTTTTTATGTTGAAAAGGAATAATATGTGGTTAACCCGTTGTTATGTCTGCCTCACTATAAAAAGGTGTATCATATTTGGGGAGCCCTATATATGTATATTTTAGGGAAAGGGGAGGATTTCCTAGTTGGTGGTAGTTATCAACAAGGGGAGGTCAACCATTGTGAATGTAAGCAGTATAGTCCCTGTGATCAATCTACACACTACCATGAAGAGGACTATCAGGGTAATGGTGACCTTATGCGTTGGTTTAAGAGTTTTTTGAACCTTATGTAATTTAGAATTTTTATTCAATAACATCCTTGTTTTTTTCATCGATAATATTATGGAAACAATCCTTGTTATGGGTTGTGGTTGGAATATTTTGACTTATATTTTTTGGATTGAGTAGAGATATGATCCTATTTTAAAATTGTGAGAAAAATATTTTGATAACTATTTGGTGATGCGAGAATATAATCCTACTAATGAAAATGATTATGAAACATTCCAATTATATTCTATGTTATAAGAAATAATACGAGAATTACCAAATGCATGTTCTTCTCCCACATGGTGACCCAGGGTTGAAATGGGGATATGAGTTTAATCATGTTCCATTCAAGTATGGTATCTGTATTTTTTAAAATGAATATGAGTCTCCCCCCAGGCATGTTTCCCTCAAAATTGGTATGACCAATTTGGAAGGGAATATGAGGCCAATCTGAAAATATATTCCCCATCCGAATATATCGACGGACCTTGGAATTGGAATAATGAATATAAGCCTCCTCGTGTATAGTTTCTGGAGGATTCATGTGAATTTGTTCTTCAGTGGATGATGGGATATGATTATAGCATGAATGCGCTCTAAGAATATGCAATACAACTTTGCTGAAATGAATTTGAGCATGTCTAGATGTGTGCAAAAATATTACTTGGTGATATTTGTCCATAATTTAGAAATGAACCTAATCTGTGGCCGTTAAAGTATACTACTGAATTTATTTGACCAGAATATAAGCCATTCTCGAGGCATGTGCCTCTATAACATGGAGGGACTATGCTAGAATAAGGATATTATATCAATCCTAGGCCTTGGGAACATGTCACTGTTCATTTTATTGAAGGATATGTGCCTCTACTAAGACATGTAAAACATTCACCTGGTGAGCCGTGGTTGGAATTAGAATATGAGGCCAGTTCATTGCCTCTTACATTTCCTTAATATACTGATAATCATCCTGGATGAGGTCAATAGTAAGTGAATTCTATAATGAAATAATTATTTAATTCTAATAATAGTATTGTGCTACCCTATATACAGGGATAACAATATTAACCTTTCCCTGTATCTGTACCAATTCCGGAATATGCCAGAAGATTTAATCGGTAGATCCTAAAATTTAATGCCACATTAGCAATGTGTGTGAGGAGATGTAAGACAAACCATTTTCTATCTCCAAAATATAATTTCTAATAACATTGATTGAGGTTGGAATATGAACCCACCTTTGTACATATTTTTCCACAAGGATATTCTAATGGATGTTATGCATGGGGATAGGGATATGGGCCTCCTTAATTATTTCTTTTGGAATATGTCTGCATACATGTTACAAGGGATCTAGAATAAGAGGCTGCTGCATGGATTCCTCTAGAATATATTGATAGACATAATCAGGGTGACTCGGGGTATAACCCCAACGATGATTATCCTGATCCTTTAACAGATGATTTTTCTTCTTTCATTTTTTTGGATGGGTATTAGAGATGGCAGTGTGTTGTGTGGTACACTCATAATGAAATTGAAGAGAACTGATGGGATGACACTAGTGGTTGTGGTTGACAGAAGACCTCCTAAGTGGATCCTATACCAGAAGAGTGACTTAGCTGACTCCATGATCCACAATCATCAGAAAAATAATGTTGTTAAGGTCATGGTATGAGGATAGACTTTTTAAGAGGATGGGAGTGGAAAAATGTGCCACTAGAATTAATGTATCTTACTCTTGATGATGTGGACTAATTGTTTTCTGAATTGGGAGACCCAAATGGGTATCCCCAAGGTTTGATATCAGACTATGTAGATGGTATTGTTAGAAAAATTTATTCACCACCCTACATTGAAGGGGTCAGCCAGGTTTAGTCATTATGAGAGCCATATAGGATGTAGTAAAAACTAACTTTCCATTGCAGTCTCTTGAAAAGACTTTCCAGATTTGGGTGTTGATTGTGATTGTTGTATCTATACTAATGAAGACAACATGGGTCAATGTATTTGATCAACACACCATCATAGGAATGATATATGATCAATCATATATGCATGTGTAACAAAGTTCTCTTTTCTTATCATTGTTCATCAATTCTACTCTCAAGGATTTTTAAAAGTGTGAAATTATTTTTATAATAATAACCCTAGCTACAAATGATTATATGTATACTTAAATGATTCTTGTTAGGTTCTTTTGTTATTGTGTGTGTATGAATGGAAAACAAGATGAACTAACTCATGGAAAATCCATCATTATGTTATTTGAGATATTCACATTGGGATCACAATTTTTGTTTTGTAGGAATGAGATACATGTTGATGTTTATCACATATTTGGTGGGAACAAAAGGGTTTGATCATAAATGAGAAGTCTATACAATTTATCTTGTGAAGTATATTCCATAGTGTTTTAATTTCCTATTGTCTTCACCATATTTTTCACCACGATAATGAGATAACTGAGAAATTATTTTGGTCCAATTGTTGATTTTGTTTGTGGAGGGGGGTTATGATTTTCACATTCATTCATGTTTGTTTGAAAATTCATGTTTAACATTCCTAGAAACTCTCAAGGGTTCCCATATAAATAAAATTTTATATACCAACATTCAAAATAAAGGTGGTCAATTGGGGTTTCAATTCCAATGTATCTTGGGAACTCACATTGATCGATATTATGTGATTCCAGGCTGATCACACCCATTTAAGGGGAATTTTTTCCAACTTTTGGAATGACTTATAAATTTAATATATTCTAAGGAATATCATTATAATCCATATTTGGAACTATTTACCAAAAAAATTTATCATACGGTAAATCATTTTATATGAGAAAGAGATTATTTTAGGGAGCCCATTTGTTTGTATATGTGGTTATTCAACAATTACACATTTATTGGTAGCTATTTATATGTTGAAATAATAATATCAGTTTCTCTGGAGTTTTTTTTCATCCTAGGATGTGATTGATATCAAAATAATGGGATTTATCCCTTAAGAAGCATCCTAGATTCCATTTATATAGAAATAATCAAAACTAACATAGTTCATAAAATGCATCCAGTTTATGATCTTCCAGAAAGGACATATGAGGGGGGAAATAGGTACTTTGTTCATGATCTCAATCCTCGAGGTGGAATTCATTATATCTTGGTTAAAATAATAATTAGAGTCATCATTTTTATATCATTCCCTTAATACGTACCCTATGGTGGATTCCATTATAAGAAAGTATTTGTGTCATGCCATTTATTTGGGATTAGACACTAAGGATTCCTAAGATTTTAGAGATTCATGATTCAAATTGTATGTCCATTTTAACTACATAATACTACATGAGTCATGGTTGGTATGTGAAACAAGGGATGTAATGTAATCAGTCGCATTGCATATGGATGTGAGAATTATGTACTCAGAAATCACTTTGAATGTTTAATATGGATATTGTGCCCTAGGAAGGCATCCTAAATATCCCGATTACAGAAAGAATCAAAGTTACGACAGTTTAAATGTTTTATAAATGGGGATAACGTGTACTGAAGTGGTTGTTTATTTTATCTTGGGCCATAGAAAAGAATCCTATATATCATGGGAATTACTATAATCAATGTATTTTTAATTTAGTAGATTAGGGCTTATATTATAAATATTACATAATTTATGGTATATATATTATTATGCTGCTGATCGGGGATTACACACTATAGTCACCCCAGTAGGTGGGACATATCATATTATGCTTCTAATCATGGATTACACAATGAGGTTTCCCTAATGTGTTGGGAATATCAAATTATGTCATAGATCAGGGATTATACAATGAGGTTCCCCAAATTTGTGTGACATATCATATTATACCATTGATAGAGGCTTACATAGTTAGGTTCCACTAGTATGTGGGACATATCATATCATTCCACGGACTAGGGCATGCACATAGATATTTCCCATGTAAGTGGGACATGTCATTTCATTCCACTGATATAGGATTACATAGTAAGGTTTCCCATTAATTATGGTATTCATATAACGACATTGATCAACACTTACACACTGTGGTTTCTCATGTATTTTGGAAATTTCATATAATGTACCTAATTATAGTTTGCAAATTTAGTTTACCGCCAAATAGAAAAAGTTATGTTATGTAACAAATGTGGGGTTACACACTCAAGTTTCCATATTATGTACTATTGACATGGTTATCATGTCCGAGGATGTTTGTTTAACATGGAATGATTATCTTCTGGACATAATTTAGTGACATTTTTAAATACCATGATTTTCTTCTTGAAATGTCGTAGGATGTGTGGACAAGTTGGTTTATATCATGGACGAGTCCATCAACAATCGCATGCACTAGGTTAATTTATGAGGGTTTTTCATAATCTATACTGAATGTATTTAGACCATTTCATGATTAATGATTACTTTCATAGACAACATCACAAGACCTGAATGACTAATCCTATGTCTCATCACATGATATCGAATGAAATGCATGCAATGTACCTCATGATAGGGTTCGTAATCATGGAGGGATTCTCCAAACCTAGATGAGATAAAATAGTGTTAGCATATAATCTGTTTGACATTTGTAAATTCATTTCAAGATTTGGATGGAATGCTTGTAGAGATTCATGGGACTCAGGTTATATACACAGACAGAGTGAAAAAAATTACATGTTTGTAAGACATCACACGATCTGATACAACATGTCAAGGGAACATCACATGTCTAGGGAAACATGTACCAATTAAATCAGAAGATATGTATGATTTATCCTATTTATATGAAGATCAATGTATAATTCTGTCACATAAGTCTCATATATTATTCCTTTATACTAGTTTTTTGTTATGTATGTACCTTATATTTATCCATTGTTAGCTTATTTTCAGTTATACATGATCCTGATGATATTTGGTATGTTTTTTTCTTAATCTAGATTGATATTGTTGATGTTATTCAAATGATATATAAGTGATCACATGGAGAAAATGTACATGGAATGTGTTCCCATAGGCCATTACCAAGAATTTCTTACATGAAAAAAGACCTTGTCATCTCCTGATTAGATGCTCTAGGATGTCTGATCCTAAACTCCCATGCATGGGGTATCATGGACGGATTGAATCATCATAATAAAGGGGAGGAATGTATCAGCCTACCAACACAATTAATACATCACCTTATGAAGCACATATCTCATAGATCCCTATTGGAGTAAATTAGGAGATTTTCTATCATTTGGGTTCATATTTTCATGTCATAGGTCACACAAAGGGTGTCACATTATTTTTAATAATAACAATACCATCCTATTAGTTCCCCATATATCATATTTAGGAAAATTTAAAGAGACTTTCCTAATCATGTTTACATGAAAAAGATCTTAAATAAGGTTAGACTGCCAAGTATAGAGACTGTTATAAGATTATGATACCTATTTAATGGATTTCACATGATCTAATATTCTTTTTTTGGGTCCTTCCATCAGACAAATGTTGATTTCATGGGGGATCTTGTGTGATCCAGAAGTCACACTAAGATGTTTTGTGGGATAGTTCTATTTTTCTAAGTGGGTTTCTCATGATGAATAGTGATCTCATGAGGAGTCAAGATCTTTTCTAATAAAATCATCATATAATATCATTGCAATTAAATACTATGATTTCCATTATTATTCAGTTTTTCATTTTACAAGGGATGGGGGTCTCATGAGTTTGTACAGGTGTCTTAGAAGAAAATCACTAAAGAAATAGAAGATCCATTTAATAAAAAATAAAGGGTCCTATGGAGATTAATGGGAATTGTCAAACTCAACACATATATTTTCCAATGGATACAATGGAGAGAAAATTATTGTTTTTAAATGTCTTACACCGTTCATGTGATGAGGTTGATATTGTTGTGGGCTCTTGTGCAACAAGGAAGACATGCCTCTAGTGCTTCTAATGGGTCTTACAAACCACATGGATGCATCATTTGAATATTGACAACCATGAAAATATTATTACATTTATATACTATTCAACTAATTTCAATAGGATTTGAGGGTGGTATATTAGGATTCAACCTCTTGAAAATTCATGTGACTTGGGGGATCTTATATGGTAGATTTCTCATTATCAGAGGATATCTCGAAAACCTTTGCAAGAATATAAGGGATTTTCAAAGGGTATCCTCTTGATCTCTCATAGGTCATAAATTTTGTATGACCCACATGTTCTTTAAAGGTTCACATGTTCCATGAGTTTGGGAAACCTTATTTTTAATTTTATTTACAAAATAAATAATACCTATGTTTATGGTATTTCTTCCCTTATGTATTTTTTGATATACATTTTGCGGGTGTCAATATAATCATTTATTTTATACACATTGAACCACTATATATCCAAACATACTCATACTAATGTATTAGAAACTATATTATCTCCAAAATATATTTGTAATAAACATACTATTTTGTATTATAAAATAATTTTTATTTCATTTAATGAGGATATTTAAAACTAAAGTATTAATACCAACATCATATATAATTTTTCTATTTGTTGAAATTATTTTTTAAAAAATATTTCTTTGTTATTTAAAATATCACCCTAGAGGGTGATAAAAACCCATTCCCTCATATTTTAAATAACTTATTCGAAAAAACACTTTTATCATGCATTATACACTTTTTTCCATATCACTTTTTCAACTTATTATTATTTTTGGTGAATAATAAACTAGGAATATCAAAAAGATCATATCAATTTTTATAAAAATTAGTTTTTAATAGAAAAAAATATTATATCACATAAGATATAGAATATAGAAATTCATATAATTTATTTAGATAAATCTTATCATTAAATCGATCCCTTATATTCAAGTTACTGATATAGGAAGAATTTTCATTATCATTTGAAAAAAAATTAAATGTTCCAAATATCATTTCCATTATCTTTAACTCAATTATAATTAAAATAATTGAATTATGTACAATTAGAATTGTATATAGTTCAAATTATAAGAAATAGATTCTATATCACTCATATTTGATGTTAATTTTAAAGGGTGTTTCACAAGCCAGTTCAGGTAATTTTTTACCATTTCATCTAACAAAAATACCACCTCTATTACTTGACACCGATTCTAGTTTTTGGGGACCTAGATTACCATTTGGAACATCCAATACAATTTTTAAAAAAACAATTTTCCATATATTTACTTTCAAAAGAAAAATAAATCCTTTAAATCACAAGTCATGATCACCTATCCTCAAGAATTTGAGAAAATGTGGATAACATTAATTGAAATCATTTTTATTGTTGTAAACTTTCTAAAAATTATTTTATAATTAATTTAATAGATAGATCATTTTATAATTGACATATTTTGTCAAACCAATTCACCAAACTAAATAATAATATTATCCAAATGTGTTTATAAAAAATGTGCCAGAAACATCTCATCTAAATAATACAAAAAACCCACAAGTGAATATTTATGTGATTGTCCTCATAATTTTGATTCAATTGTTAAAAAAGTTCAATAATAGGGTACCTAATAATGTGTTTATCTGACACCTATAATTTTACGGCATTCTAATTTTTTAATCTCATTTCATATTCTACGAATTTTATTTTGTTAAAATTTTACTTTTAACATATTTAACTCAATGTTATGTGATATGGCGATGATTCAATTTTTTCTAAAAAAATAAACTTTTATTATATGATTATCATATGTATTAAATCTATTTAATAAATATTTTTCTTTAAAATTATCCCAGTAAAAGGATGAGCCCTTATAATATACATAAATTAAATTTTTGGTCCTACTTCTATATTTTACTAATATTTTTGCCCAATTTATTTTTTCGCATAATATTTATATATTTGGGTGTCCATGATGTCTATAGGATTATATAAGAATGTTGGTTAGTTGAGTGGAAATATATTTTCTTGAATATAACATATGACTATTACCAAATCTATTCATCTAAAATCTTACCATTTATGGGGATTCATGAAATGTGTATCCAATTGAACAAAAAAATAATTTAACCCAAAACCAATTAGGGAAACCCATAAAAGTTTTCATTATAGAATATAATTCGTGGGAAAATTTTTTAGAATAAACCAACCCAGATGGATGATTGATTTTTTTATAGGGTATAGATTTAGATGGAATCCAACAATAATTATTTTTATGTGAATTTGAAAATATCCCCATTTTATCTCCTGAATTTGTTTTAAAAATTTTGATTCTTATAATGATTTACTAATAAATAAATATTCCTTATAAAAATTAAATACATTCAATAAATATTAATGTATACCTCTTCACATAAAAAATAGCGTATATTACAAACCCATAAATAAAATATAACAATATATCACATATCCATGTGCATCATATGCATAAAGATTACAGAAAAATTTCATGTAATGGTTCATAATCTTATGAAATTAACAATCCCTACATGTTTAAGTATGGTGAGAGAGGCAGATAACCTCAACCATTCTTATGAAAGTATTAATCCTCCCACCCTGAGAGAAGTATATCCAAAAGTCCCTATACCCATGGTATTGTACACAAGATAAACATAAATTACATTATACTTCTATCATATATTATCAATATAAATTAATCAACCACTAAAATAATACCAAAAACTCTTGAATAATCAAATTTCAAGATAGAATAATAGCAAATCAGTTTTCATACATAGTATATAATTTGTTAATTGAATGATTAATAATTTAAAAATGTACATTAAACACATCTCAAACTAAAACAGTCATACATTAAAAATACCAAAAACTTATCTCTATGAGTCATGTTGGGAATAATATAAATTAATATAAAATTTCCAAATTTAGACATGAGATAAAAATTTATAAACACTATATATATAAAAACATTATAAAAATAAAAAAATATCAGTGATTAAGAAAATCTATAAAATAAATAATCCTAAATGTTTAACACTTATTTTGAAATGAGACCTTTTATATTTTTAATTTATAATCGTACTATTATAAGAATTACCATATACAAAATTTTATTATATTCATGAAAAAATTAATTATCATACTAAATATTAATATTTTTCCAAAAAAATTTAAAACAACGAAATATCATGTTTTTTATTTTATTTAATATCATGAAAAATTCATCCAAAATATTTTTTATAATGGTTTAAATAATTATTCAAATAAGGAATTTAATATAAAAATTCTATATTCTTATTTATGAATCAATCATAAATCAACATAAACAATATTATATTATATTAGCTTATATAATATAATATGAATTTACCTTGTAAATTAACATTAAACTAACATGAAAACTAGTAAATTGTTTATGCTAATGTGTAAATCCCTCATTAGATTCAGTGTTACCCTTTTTCCCCATTCCTATAAAGTACTATATTGATTTTTTAAAATTAAGTTTTCTTTAAAATTTTACACTCAAAGACCACTCTAATAAAGTCCATGAAATGTTCTACCCATATGTGAAAAGTATTTAAAAGGGTACAACCATGATCATTTCAACATGTACCATGATGTAATTTACCCTCAGTGATAACTATTTACAAGGGGAAAACAAATACAGTATTCAATAATACCAATACATTATAAGGAATCAATTTTTTTCTATATTCGCATAATAAACAAAACATTTTTTTATAAAACAAGACATGGTTTCCAGACTATCATTATAAAATCCCCATTTTGCCAAAAAAATTTATATCATTGTTAGGATGAATTCTATATACGATTACCATTTATATAATACTTGTCCTTGGTCTTGAAATATTTATTTTCTAGTATCTTTATTCATTCATAAATCAATCCAAATGAATTTTAAGATGATTTGACAGTATTTTTGGGTTTTATAAGGGTTAATAGTTTTCTAAATAGAACATAAACAATTAGAGAAAACATATAAACCTACATTATTTATGGGTTTATTAATTATTAAATAATAAAATGAATAAAAATGTTCCTTATTTCTATCGATATTCGTCTATATAATCTCATCCATGATGTCATGATAGCGATGACAGAGAAAAATAAAATTGTCTTTATCCTCCATGAGTATCCATGGGTTATGTGACTCTATAAATTCGTTAAAAGAACCTACTTAAATGCATAATATTATTGAACATTATTTATATTCTATAATGAAATAGAAGCCTTGATGTACTTTAGTTGTATAAATTCAAAAAGTATTATTATTACCATGAATCAAAAACTATGATCGTCATTATTTATCAATCCAAGGTGACTCCATTGAATCCAAAATCCTAGAAATATTTAATTAAGCCTTTCATAAATATTTCATGAGTTATAATTTTTTAAAATTACAAATCCATATTTGCAATTAATTTTTAATGATTAATTAATTAAATAAGATATTCATACAAATCATATTATCATCATATAAGAATCGATTCAATAATGATATATTAGAGTCGGACATAAAAGTAGATCTATTAATTATCACATAACATGTAAATCACCATGAAAATTTCTAAAATTCGATAACATACACATAGATGTGGTTTATCCCAATAAAAATAACTATATGGTTTAAATAGTAAAAGAATTTCTGGCATTAACTGAATATTTATAAAAAAAATTTGGTAGTAGAAGATAGATTGGACTATTGAGACTCAGGAGTTAACTAAAAAATATTTCATTCTAGTAAACTTATTACGAAAGATTCAATTAAAAATGTAGTACATGTTCTGTTTTTGACATTATTCTCCATTCAATTTTAATCTTTCATGTATACATTATCATGTGTAGGCCGAAATAGACCAGAAAAAGTAAGAAAAACAAACAATTTGGTGTTTTTATTTGATTTTAAATTTTTTTTAGAATCAATTAAAAATTTATATTAATTTAAACATATAAAATTATAAAATTATTTTTCAATATTATATTTTATTGATAGTAAGGTTAATATAGATATTCATCTCGTTTTTCGATAATAGAGACCATTTTTTTAAAATATTATTATTAGATAGTTTTTATTAGTTTATTTTAATGTAATATTCCAAAGAAAAATGATGCGTGATTTAATGTAAAAATATATTTTGATAATGGAAAAATTAGTGAGGGAGGGGTAGGTTTTTTCTTGAGATGTGTTATTCTATCCTTAAGTCAATAAATTTTCTATTCTTGTAAGGAATTCCTAATATAATTTATTAATTCATTGTAGAGTGTGTTACATTAAATACCAAATTGTAATATATAGGAGGGGTAAATGAGAATTCACCACCTACTTTTCCTTCCATTGATCATTAAATAATAGAGGGGAATGTGAAACTACACCTTGTTATGGGTAATTGATAACTCAGTTAAAAAATACTGTTGTTGATGAATTATGAGTTTTTAGGTTTATAAACCACAACATATTTGGTTGGTATTTTTCTATATAATGAGAAATTGTGGATTAATATTATTAATTAAATATCCAAAAAATGATGACCCTTAAACTGTATAAGTTTTACAAATGAATGTTTATACTCGGTGTGCTTGGTCATCATTGGAGGGATTTCAAGATGAATTTTAAGAAGTAAAATTATCTATCATTGATGTTTTTAGGAGGTATTCATTGATATATTTAACCTTGATACATTATATATGTTTATTTTTTTGAATTTATGAATATTTAATGTGGAAAATTCATAGTGATTGAATATGTGAAAAATTTTACTAACCTATAATGATTTCCACCCTTAGAGAATAGAAATGATGAATCACTGTTATTTAAAATGGTATTAAGAGAAACCTTACAAAAAGTTGATATGGTTTTAAATATTTCTACATTATTTATGCTGTTTTAAGAAAACAATGTAGATATAGACATGTTTTATTAGATTTAAAAGAACTATTGTTTCATTTCATTGTTAAAGAATAAATAATGGCTCATCTTCTACTACGAACAAAAAATGGGAGGAGATGAGAAGCAGTGGAATTTTGTTGGTTATTTATAGGGGTAATACTCCTTCTACTCCTAGCTTATGGAGACCTCTAATTCCACGTTATTAGTATAGATGTACAAGATATAATAGCCTCATTATACATATTATTCAATATAGTTTTTCCTTTTTTATTTGTATCATAATCCTCATTTTTTTAGTATGAACTAATTCAATGTCCTGACATTAAACATTACATAATAATGAATTATATAAATAATTCACATTGAGGATATTTTCAGTTTTACAGTATTTGAGAATTAGTACATAACTATTAAATTATATTTCAAAAATTACAATGTAGACACTTCAACTTAGTTTCCTTTTTTTCATAAAATAAAAACTCTTGAAAAAAAGAGTCATGTATAGTCCCATGTTTTAGATAGCATGACTTATCATTGATCCCATCATTGACCTTATTCATCTTTAAGTCCATTGAAAATCATTTCAAAACATGGGATGATAAAAAAATGCTCAGTAAGGGTTATAAAATAAGGGATGGAAACATTAACCCATCAATAAATACCAATCAATGAAACTATAGTATTCAATCATAAAATACCTCATGATATCATAAGATTTATGAAGAACATGCACATAAATCATAAATCATAATGGTAAATTTTTGTATCCATATCAATCTGACATTTTATCTTTCACAGCTATGTATGTTGTTACATTTGGAATACCCATCACAGTATATTACCTAAATCTCTTCTAAGAAACATTTACCTTTACATCTGTCACATTACCCAATGCATTGGAGAGCTATCTTGGGATTACCCACCCTAGGTTTATCAGAGAACCACACATATTCGTAAACAATGATGAATAACCCTAATGTATTCAGAACATATCAAAATATCATAATGTTAATATAACATTTCCACATTGATATCAAAATATATTATTTCAAGATATTGACATAATAAATTCATTATCAAACAATTTTCAAAAACCTTTTAAATCATTTAATAAAGAGATTTTTGATTCAAAGTGCCCCGTACAAATTTAAAACATTTTAATGAATCATCATTTGAAAACATTAATGTCCATATTAATAAATTATAAAAATCATTTTAGAAACATGGACACTAATGAAAAATATTTAGAAGAATAAATCTTTAAAAAAATTTAACCGATATTTTAGTTAAAGAGTTTTTAACGAAATGCGATACAGTTGAATACAAATAATTCAAGAATAAAATTTATTCAAAACATTATAATATCATGACAATAAATGTATTCATGATATAATATTACAATGGACTGTATATACACCATATAATAGTGAATTGGTGCATAAAAACAAAGAAGTCTTAATGGAAAATAAATTATGATGAAATCCCTTATAAAAACTATAACATTAATTAAAGGATTAATGAATTACATAATTATTTGTGAAAAATAGAAATACACTCAATATTACTAGATATTCCATGTAAATCAATCAGAGAACATTCACATATATTTTTGTAAAAAACAACACCGATGAATTGGATGATTAACTCAATGAATGGATGTTGAGTTAAAATTACTCTTATCGTGTTCATATCGATTACTTGAGAATTTATCAATATAATGATTATGTGTATCAAAATTATTTCAACACAAAGGGGAGAGGAAATTACTACATAAATAAATAAATAGTGATTTCACACATAATCATAGCATGACATAATTAAGAATTGAAAGATTGATCCGAGGAAAAGAAATTGGGTTAAAAATTTCCCTTACTAATTTGGAAACAAATGAATCATACACCACAAGAAATAAGAACCATACAATGAATATGTAAATACCCAAAAATTAAATAATATTATACAAATAATACAATCATGGGCAGTACATAAACCACACAAAAAGAAATAGTGGCAATCAAATGCTTGAATCTCATGAGAATAAAAAGTGAGATGAAAACACCTTACAATGTTGTAATCAATCGAGTCGTATGAAGAAAAGTTAACATGCACAAAATTACATGAATATAAAAATAATAATTATAATATATATCAAATTATAGTACAAAACACACCACACACATGAAATAATTGGCGAACAATTGAAATCTTACAGAATTAAAAGCAAGATAATAAATCCCTTAACTCATGTATAACTTGACCCGTTCGTTATTTAATCTCCTGAATAATAAGATAAACATAATTTATACATGAATAAGAACCTTTTTAAAGCTTATTATTCCTTTTATATCACTTATTACCTTGTTATAAACATTATGCAATCATTTATGTTAATAATGGTTGTATTGTAGATATTTTTTACTTGAGTAAAAAATGACCATCTTATAATTACAAGTTGTCCATGTGGTCAAATGTCCATTATATCCATAATTTTATTCCTGATTTAGGTATAATATTTATCATATGTATCTAGTATATGCATGTATTTATAATATTACATAACATTTTGAGATAGTAAATGAAATTCACTGTTCAGGGAGACGGTAAGTCGTACGTTCGCATGAACACTACTTTCATTTCTGTTACATATTTAATGGAACGAAAACATAATGATAAAAAGTGATATTATAATTAATGTATAATATCATTTGATATATATGTTACATAATTTTATTAACACCATCCTTTATATGTTCCATGTATGTCATGAATGAATCATATCACATTGTGTGGGTTGTAGTCCACAATTCCACAAATGAAAATAATGTATATACACATATTGGAAACCATAAAGTTATGTTTGTAAATAAAAATTACAGAATAAAATAGAAAAAATAAACATAATATATATAATATATAAATACAGTTCCATCATAATGGCCACCATTATGGGTCGAATGAGAAGATTGAACAATCACCATTTAAATGGGCCTTAGTTTTCCGTCCACAGAAACATTATGTTCTTTACCCATTAGAAGGAGGTGTGTGTTAGTGTTGTTGGAATAATTCTCCTAAAAACAACCTAGTATACTGAGGATACTGGTTTTGTTATAAAAATTTGATTAAAAATAGTTTATGGGGGTTGGAGAAGTAAAATAAAACAAAAGATCTTAAGAGAAGATGTTTCCTTTAAATCTGTTAACTCCCTTGGGTTTGAACCAAAATGGTTTATTGAAGTGCCTTCTGCCTAAGTTAAGGATTCTAGGAGGAAGATAAGAATCTTGAGAGATTGTTGGGTCCAAGGTTAGATGATCCATGTGGATTGAGAGGTATCTATAATGGGTTAGAGTTGAGGGCTTTCTATAAGGGGGAGGAGGGGATCTTTAGGAATGTGTAAAAATATTATTCTCTTATATAATTGTTTTCGATTTATAAAGGTCCAAAACCAATTAAAGTATAAGATAAGAGGACTCATGGTCTAAATAAAATTATTATATAAGAATTGGATATTTTTTGTATATTATTTTAATCTATATATTCATATTTATTTAAATCGTTTTTAATGAGTTAAAACACTGCATCATTATTGTGTCATAAATAATATTATTTATTTGAAGTATAAAAATTATAAAAATATACCTTGATGTATCAAATAGTTTTAGATTTCAAAATAATATTTATAGTTGAAGAGATAACTTATATAAACCTGTGTAAAAATTATTTAATAAAAGATATTTGTTTATGTCATTGTTTCCATTACATTAAGTTAATTAAAATAAAGTGGAATTATCACTCTTAAGTGGCCCCATGGGGTCCAAAAATAGACCTTAGGATGACCATGGTCTTCAATTAATCATCCAATAATGTTAGAACAAAATTTAGAGTAATTTTGTATTATTATGAAATTCTTTTTTCCATGACTTACCCTATTTACATTTGACTACGATTAATAATAGTAAAAAAGTTCCTCTTCACCAAAAATAGTTTAATATAATTGAACCACATTTTATTTACTAATAAAAACTATGCATGTCATATTTTTCAAATTCAATTCACAGAAGTGGTAAAATTTCCTTTAAATGTAAAAGTGAGTTTTTAAATGCTACTTAGTGGTTTCACTATTCATCCAAAATTGATGTTTTCCTGAAAAATTCCTAAAATTTATACTAAGATATATTTGATATTCTTAATACCAAAATAATTTCTATATTACCAAATTAAAAACATAGAATTTGGATTAGTTAATTTAAAATTAATTCATGTTTTCAAAACAAAAAGTGTTTTTTTAAGAAATATTAACTATCAACAGATTGACAATTGTTTGTGTCCAATTACAAAGTGAAATTAATTCCAATGACCAATATTAGATTAAATAGTAAAAATATAATCCAATTAAACTTTCAAACCAATTTAAAAGAACGTATAAACATTTAAATAAATAAAATTAAAATAAATTTTTTGAATTAAAATATAGTATTTTTCACTATTCAATAAAAATGAATTTTATCAGAAAAATACCAAAAATTTACCCAATGTAAATTTTGATGTCCCTATTATAAATAAGAATATTATTTTGACTAAAAGAACATATAAACGTTACCAAATGTATATTTAAGAGTATTTCATGATTAAAAGGAGGTAAATTGACCATTTAAAGAATATAAGACTATTTATGCTTAAAATTAGATTAATTCACATTTTAAGCCTCTAACATTTATTGGATAAATGTAAATGTTTTTAAAAAACATGTGTAATAAATATTTTAGTTAGTTTTGATTATTCCCTCCATTGAAACAACTAGTAATTAACTACCATTTAAAATAATAATATAATAATATTATATTTTTAGTATGACTCAGCCTTGTGTGTAATGTACGATTTCAAAGAAACCCATTGTTGTGTATCGGGTATTCCATAGAACACAGAAACCCCTTTAAAGTAAAATAAATATTTAATTAAAAAATATTAACAATTGTTAAAATTTATTATTCTTTATTTATGTGGGATGTTACAACCTTCCCCATTTTGGAAATTGCGTCCAAGAAATTGTAAAATTGGGCATAGAAATATCATTGGAAGTCCCACATCGGAATAAGAGTCTATAAAAATATCACTTCGAGAGAAAGAAAGTTAAATAAAAATGTCACTCGAGAGAGCCCACACTAGGATTACATGTAGGAAAACATGGATATGGGAGAGAAACAAACCATTATGGTTTGATCGAAAGTGGTAAAAAACATAACCAGGAGAATGTTATCCATGAGAAAATCACAAACTTGTGATGGGTTAATCTGTCTTTGATTTTACAAAAGGAAAAATTAACGGATTATGTTTTTGTTTTAAGTTACTTTTCATAAATTTAAGGAATTTTTTAAGCACTTGAAAAAGAACATAAAGAAACATACTTACTTTTCTTGCAGACATTCATCATTTATGAGACTTCTATTAGAAACACATATTTTCTCCAAACGATGAGAATTAATGATGAATTTTTCACATTGAAACCACTATAATAAACTTCTATATAATCACCTAATCCACAAAATATGAACTATATTTTTCCCATGTATTTTGAAATTAAAAAAAACAAAATGATTTGTACAAGATTAGATTATCCACAAAAAGGATAATCATTTACAAAAAGAAAAAAATACTCATAATCTCCAAAATTTGTTACAAAATACCCAATGTTTAACAAATTCAATTCAATTACCAAATTTCTATAAAATTCCTCAATGTAATACAGACTAATATCGAAACCCAAATTTCATAAATATTTAATCACATATTCTTCCAAGGTAAATCTTAACATTTATCTCAAAATAACATCTGTTACTCTTAAAGTTTCATACTAAAAGTTAATCAATATAAAATCATGTTATCCAAGATAGTTTAGTCATTTCCATAAATTATCCAAATCATCATATGTCAACAATGAAAACAAAGAATCATCCAAAATAAAATTTGAACCATTACTCCACAAATGAGATCCCATAGTATTCTATTTCCCTTAAGCATATAATGTTTCCAAAAGAGTGAACATCTTCTAAAATAACCTCTCTCACTTAATAACCAAATAATTTTTCTTATATTAAGGATATCCATTTGATAAAAAATAATTTCCAAAAATCAACTTATTCTTGATGCATAAAATCATTTATTTTAATAGAATATGTCATAATAACCTTGGAATTCACGTAGGACAGTGCAAGGTGATGGGCCCTTGTCTCCCTTCGGTTTTGGGATTGATTCCTGCACCTTTTTTGGACGTCACAGGTTGTCACCAATCCTATGTATCGTCATTTTTTTAACACAAAAATAACCCTAACATATTTTAAACTCAATGGTTTTATTATACCTTTCATTTTCATACCAATATATTAAGAACTCAACATCTTATATATTGTTATTTTTTTCACATCCATGTGATAAAATAAAACTATTCCTAATAGAAAGAACATAATACCTTTATCATGATGTCTATATGGTTTCATCATCATCTTTTTCACATAGGTTGAAGGTCCATGCATTGGAACAATGATTTAGATATTATTCTAAATCAGTTTCTTCCTTTATCCAAATACAATTTTTACAAAAGGGTCATATTGGTGTTCACAAAAAAATAATTTTGGAAAATAATCATGAATGAAATATAATTTCAAAACATCTAATAAAACCAGATTTTAAAAAAAAAGTCAGACTGAATTTGAGTTGAAAATTTCAACAAAGTTCCTTTTAGAATACCATAAGTATGTACTGAGAGACTATATTGTAAAAGAAAATATAAATAGGTTGTGTAAGGGTATCCTTCTTCAGAAACTTTTTCAAAATCATAATCTGCATCAAAATCTTGTGATAATGTAAAATATTTAAAAATGCCTTGATAATATTTACCTTTCTTGAAAATATGAGAATATTGAGAAAATAGGATTTGATTAAATTCAACCCATCATCCACGATGATATCGAGGTGTAGTGAAGGCATTTTATATCTCAAACAACTTCTTACAAGTAATTTGTATGCTAAAATTTTTTTCACAATCATCTAAACATTACTTTATAATAATTATTGCAAACATGTCATCAAGAAGAGTTTGTAATGTCATTTGAGATCCTCCTCCTTCTATTTGTAAATGACATTCCTTGATCTGAAAAAAATTATAAAACAAGGATTTAACTAAAATAATAGACATAGGGGCTAACCATGTGTTTAATGAATACACCTTATACCTAATTTAGTCTAAACCGACCACTGAAACCAACTGTAAGGACCCAGCCTTAAACATTACATAATCTTGAATTAAATGAATAATTCAAATTGAGGATCGTTTCAGGATTATAGTTTTAGAGAATTAGGCCATAAAAATTACATTACATCTGAAAAATAACAAGGTAGACACTTCTACTCAGTTTCCATTTTTTCATAAAATAAAAACTCTTGAAAAAAAAGAGTCATGTCTAGTCCGATGTTTTAGACAACATGACTTTACCATGATCCCATCCTTGACCCTATTAATCTTTATGTCATGTGAAAACATTTCAAAACATGGGATGAGAAAAAAAATCTCAATAAGCATTATAAAATAAGGAAAGGAAATGTTAACCCATAAATAAATACAAATCAATGAAACCATACATTTCAATCATAACATACCTTATGAAATCATAAGAATTATGAATAACAGACATAAATCATAAATCATTATTTTTACATGTGGAATCCATATAAAACATACTTTGTAGACTTCATAGCTATAGAGGGAGTTACATTTGGAATACTTATCATAGTATATTCCCTAAATCACATATGAGAAACATTCACGTTTACCACTGTCATGTTACCCAATGAATTTGAGAACTATATCGAGCTCACCTGCTGTAGATTTATCATGGAACCACCTGTCTTCATAAACAATGCAGATGAACCATAACGTATTCATAACATACAAAACCAAAATAAATGAAAGTTAACATTTCCATATTCCTATCACAATATATTATTTCATGACATTGATATAATCAATTCTTTTTTAAAAAAAATTTCAAAAACCATTAAAATCATTTAATAAGAAGAATTTTGAATCAAAGTTTCCCATACCAATTTGAAATTATAAAAAAAATCATCAATTGAAAAAATTAATTTCCATATAAATAAAAATAAAAAACCATTTTGTAAATATGGACATTAATGCAAAATATTTATAAGAATAAATCATTAAAAAAACTAAATTGATATTTTAGTAACAGAGTTTTTAAAAAAATTACGGATGCGTGAATACAAATAATTGAGGGAAAAAATTTTATCAGAACATTATAATATCATGAGAATAAATGGATTCATGATATGATATTCCAAAGTATAGTATATACACTATATAATATTGAATTGGTGCATAAAAACAATGTATTCTCTATGGAATTTAAATTGAGAATAAATCCCTTATAAAAATTGTATCCTTAAATTAAGGATAAATCAATTACATTATAATGTGTGAAAAATATAGATACACTAAATATTATTGGATATTCAGTGTAAATAAATCATAAAACATCCACACATATTTTTTCAAAAACAACACCAATGACATGGATGTTTAACTCATTGAATAGAAATTGAGTTAAAATTACTCTTATCATGTTCATATCGATGACTTGAAAATTTATAAATGGATAGATTATATATATCAAACATGTATCCAAAAAAAGTGGAGTAAAAATTACAACATAAATAAACAAATTTTAATTTCACACGTAATCATAGAATGACATAATTAGGAATTAGAATATTAACCCAAGGAATGAAAATTTGGTTAAAAGGATCCATTACCGATTTAGTAACTTACGAAACAAACTCCACATGAAAGAAGGATCATACAATGAATATGTAAATACCTAAAATTATTTTATATTATACATAGAATAAAATTATGGGTAGTACATACACCACAAAAAAAAATGAAATAGTGGAAAACAAAGCATGAATCTCACGAGAATAAAAAGTTCAACAAAAACCCCTCACCACATTTTAATCAGTCAAGTCATATGAAAAAAAGTTAATAACCCCCAAATTAATCACAAAACTAAATTAATATAAAGATAATCATGATAATATATATCTAATAGAAGTACACAATACACCACATGAAATTAATAAGTGGAAAATAATGGAAATCTCATTGAATGAAAAGTGGGATAAGAAATCCCCCACATCGTGTCCGACTTGACCCATTCGTTCGTTAATCTCCTGAATAATAAGATGATGTTAATTTATAATTTCTTAAGAACCCTCTTCAAGTTTATTATTCCTTTTACATCAACTATTACCATGTTATAAACATTAATCCATCATTTAAGTTAATAATGGTCGTTTTGTCGATATTTGGTTATTGTGTCAAAAATGAACTACTTATAATTACATGTTGTTCATTTTGTGAAAATTAAATTATCTCCATATTTTGATTAATTATTTAGATATCATATATATCGTATATATTCAGTATATGTATGTATTTATAATATTACATAACATTTGGAGATAAGAAATGAAATGCACCGTTCACGGAGACGGTAAGTCGTATGTACACATGAATGCTACTTTCATTTTTATTTCATATTTAATGGAATGAAAAAATAATGATACATAGGTATATTATAATTTAATTATAATATAATATGATATATATTTTACAAAATTTAATTTAATCCAAATTTATATGTTACAGGTTTGTCATGAACGAATCATATATCCTTGAGGGGCGGTAGTCTGCACTTCCTCAAAAGAAATTATCGTATTTAAAAATATTGAAAGCATAAAGGTATTTCTGTAAATAAAAATTTCAGAAGAATAGAAAGATCATAAATATAATATCTATCATATATAAAAATAGTTCTATCATAATGGCCACCATAAGAGGTGGTAGGATAATATTGAACAATCATCGTTTTGTGAGACTTTAGTTTGTCGTCCATAGAAATAGTATGTCCTTTACCCATTATATAGAGGTGTGTGTAAGTGTAGTTAGAATACATCTCATATAGACAACCTAGTATATTGAGGATACTGGTTTTTACATTAAATAAATGAATAAAAAAGTTTATGGGTGTTGGAGAAGTAAATTAAATGAAATTAACTTAATAGAATATGTTATCTTTAAATTGGGTAACTCCCTTTGGTTTGATCCAAAAGGGATTCTTGACATTTCTTCTGCCTAATGTCAGAATTTTAAGAGGAATATAGGGATATTGAGAACTACTTTGGGCCATGTTTGGATGAGTCAAAAGGATTGATATGTGTTATTAATGGGTTAGAGATGAGAGATTTTTATAAGGGGGGAGAGGATCTTTTGAAAAGTTTGAAAATATTATTTTATTTTATATAGATTTTTGGATTCTAAATGACCAAAATTTAATAAAGTAGAATATAAGATGAATCGTGATTGAAATAAAATAATCTAGTAATAATTGGATAGCTTTTAGATATTATTTTCATCTTTATAATCATATTTATTAATATCATTTATCAATGAGGTAAACACTCCATCATTATTGTGTCATAAATAATTTTATTTATTTTATGTCTAGAATTTATAAAAAAAATACCATTTGGTTGGAAATATTTTTAGCTTCAAAAGAATATTTATATTTTAATATATAGTTTATAAAACATTATGTAATGATTAATTTACTAAAAGATATTTGTTTGTCATTTTTTCCTTTATTTTATGGTAATTAAAATAAAGTGTCATTATCACAGTTTTGTGGCTCAGTGGGGTTCCAAAATCGACCCAATGAGGCCCATGGTCGTAAATAACTCATCTAATAAGCTAGGACATGTGTAAATGTAATTTGGTATTATTATGATTTTCTTTTTACCTTGAATTTCCCTATTTACCTTTAACCGTGGTAAATAAAAGTCAAAAGTTACTATTAACAAAAAATTATTTTTTATCTTATTAAACAAAAATATACTTACTAATAAAAACCATGTATGTTTGATTTCCTAAATTAAATTCACAGAAGTGGAAAATTTTCATTTAAATGAAAAACATTGTTTCTAACTACTACATAGTGGTCTAACTATTCATCAATAATTGACGTTTTTCAGAAAAATACCAAAAATTCAGCCTAAGCTGTATTTGATATTCCAAATTAAAAAATTATGTCTATTTAACCAAATTAATATAACATGTTGGATTATTTAATTTGAAATTAATTCATGTTGTCAAAATAATAATCCTGTTTTTTAAGAAATATTAACTTTAAAAAAATTGACACTTGTTTATTTCTAATTTCAAAGTGAAATTAATTCCAATGACCAAAATTGGATTAAATGGTAAAACCTTAATCATGTTGAACATTAAGACCAATGAAAATGATATCCCCAACATTTATAAAAATTATATTCAAAATAATTTTTGATATAAAATACATTATTTTTAACTTTTCATTAAAAATGAATTTTATCAGAAAAATACAAAAAATTTGTCCAAAGTAAATTTTGTTGTTTTGATTCTAAAGAAGAATTTTTGTTTTTAAAATAGAAAAAGAAAAGTTACCACAACTAGATTTAAATAGGGTTCTCCATTAAAATGCATTAAATCAACCTTTTAATGATTATTTGAGTATTTATGCTTAAATTTAGATTCATTCACATTTTAATCTTATAACATTGATAGGATAAATGAATAAACATTTAACTGACATGTACAATCATAATGTAGTTATTTTTGTTCATTCCATCCATTACAACGGATAGGCGTTAGATACCATTTAAAATAATAATATTATATTATTATTTTCAGTATGACTCAGTCTTGTGTGCAATGTAATATTTCAATGAAACTCATTGTTGTTTTTCAGGTATGCCATAGAACATAGAAACCCATTTAAAGTTAAATTAATATTTAATTCACAAATATTAATAATTATGAAAATGCATTATTCTTTATGTACTTGGGATGTTACAATTAATAAAATAGAACTAGTAACTGGCCTCAGAAGACATAGGTATACCTTGATTAGTGTTGTGGGTATCTAAACACCTACTATGAGTCTTTTTTATGGAGGAATAAGTGGAATTGTGACCCAATAATCAGTTATACCATATATTGGGTAGTTTTTCATCCAAAAAGTTATTTTATGGGTGTATAAACTGTAGTTTAATTCACTTATATTTTTATATTTCCCCATTAATATCATTTAAATTTTAATGTGATTTATTGGATATAGGGGAACATTTTTATTTTAAATCAAGTAAATTTAGATCTCTTTAATTTTAGAATGTACAATTGTCATTGAATCTTATGATTCTTAATGATCCTCAAGTAATACATCTAGAAAAGATTAAAATGTATCCATATGGTGATATAGTCTTAAGAACATGGGGGATTATCTCAGATTTATTTTCCCTCGATATGAATTCCATCAATTTCATTATTTGAATAAGATATTTAACTAATATTTAAGACTATATTACTTTATATTGTAGGATAGTTTCTTCGTCATATCTAACTGGTATCCGATATACACTAATTAGTTTATGGGAGTTCAAACCCATTTTAGTAGGACATCATTAGGGGAATGTTTAATTTATCATTTCTAAAATGAAATGTCTTATACTCAAAGTAGTCAATGAATGGGAGAAGACTCTATATACACACATAGTATATCTCTTATTAGATGTGTTCCCAAATTTTTTTTTGAAACCATATAAATTATAGGAGGAGTTATTTATCAATGTATTTCATATAACATATAATGTTTCCACTCCATAATATTTTATGTATCCATACATATAAAGAGAAATAAAAAATATGATATAATAAATTGAGGAAAAATGATTTATTAGACCTATTAATTCCTTTTATGGTTCCATGATCCTTTTCTCTATGAAATTTGACGAAATATTACTACTATATATGGATTAATGAAAGTTAAACAAGGTAAATAATAAGAATTATTATCCATTACGATATATCAAGGGTTTAGTTTTTCTAATAAAAGTGTCTAATTAGTTTTCATAAATTCATTTATTCCTTTGGGTAATTATCTCTACGTTATAGATGAAGATATTACATATAATTCATTTTGAAGTAGGTATGTACACATAGAATACCATATTATTCAATTTAGGTTAACTATTTTTCCATGAATTATTTGTGTATTTATTGAACAGAATATTTCATTACTGATTAGAAACCATATTTGTTATATTTTTGGTTGATGTACTTATATATGTAAATCCCAATAGGAGAATAACACACATATCTAAATTTTATTTGATGCAATGCAAGAAAGCCAACTATTTTCTATGTTTTTGAAATGTAAATTCTTGGTTTAATGGGTTAAATTTCTCAAGAATGTGATATTTGAAGTAGTACTCTGAGTTGATATTGATAAATTCAATATTTTTATATCTTGTATGTTTTATATAAATCTAAAACATAATAAAAGTTTTATGGGACATATTTGATATTATAATTGTTGTATTTAGGATTGGTATGGAATAACTTCCCAAATGATTGCCTTCAAAATGAATGGGGTTTAATTTTTGTAGATTAATTTCATTGAATCCATATTAAATGAGTTTATTAAGGGTGAAAAATAAAAAATGAAACATATATTTTAATTTTACATCTAATATCCATTTATATTTTCTCAAATTTAGGCAAATTATCATAGTTTTTAATAATTTTTTTCTTTGAAATGAATTTCAAATTAAACGTAATAATGTTACATTAACATCATAAATTAATATTATCATTTTATTTTCAAGGATAAACCAAGAGTTCTTTACTTTTTAGTGACATGTTAGTAATGTGACTAAATTTCATTGAAATTGGTCTCTAATATGAGACTAAATGAAACATTCATTAAGGCATGTCAGATTAAAGAACCCACTACATAGGGAATAAGTGAATCAGTATTTTAGAACTCATGTGAGAAAAAAAAAAGTGGTTACTTATCTATGGACAATTAAACTAGATTTTTGGTGAGACACATAAAATTAAACCAACATTTTGGGTGTTACGTAAGATTAACACATTAGATGAACTCCATACATCAGCTTAATTTCAATGATCGAATTTACAAACGTATTATTAATACCATTACTATTAACTGTTTTTTGTGAATGAAAACAAAATTACTTTTATGTGTTTTTAATCCAAAATGTACAAATGTCCGGTCAAATTTTATTTTTACTACATATGATTAACTTCAAAAGATTATATATTATAAAAGAGTAAAAAAAATCCCACATTAGAATAAGATGTAATTAGATTATAATAGTTAAAATTAAATTCATGGATTTCATAGGCTACTGATTCATATTGGCATCTATGAAATGTTTACTCATCTAGATTAGAGGCAATGAAGGAATAATTTTCTATCCTGGGTGACTATGTGAGATTAAATCATATAATTGATAATCTATTACTAATTATCAATGAGAGATATGTAAAGAAACCTATTGTGATATGTTTTTCATTTTGAAGTGTAATATCATGAATGTGATCCATATTAACCATCATGAAAATATCCATGATCCATTGTGATGATCATTTAATCTTGAAGATGAATTATTTAAGTCCATAAATTTAAAAATATTTACATGTGGTCACCATAAATTAGACTCCCAAAATCTAAATAATATTTACAAATTATTTTATAGGCAAAATAAAATGTTATAAGGAGTTATTATATATCCCCATAATCCAATATAATGGAATCTCATGAGTTTAGTGAGCTAAAAAATGATAATTAATGATTGAATAAGGTGAGAGAATAACTAGGAATTAAAATGTGTATAACCATGGTATGAAATAATAATCTCAATGGAGTTTATAAAATAGTCATGGTAAGAAGATCAAGAACTCTTGACATTAAATTTAAAAATTTATCTCAACTGTTATGTTGGGAGTTCCTATAAGGACCCGACCTTAAACATTACATAATAATGAATTAAAATAATAATTCACATTGAAGATATTTTTATGTTTAAAGTTTAAGAAAATCAGTATATAACTATTACATCTCAAAAGATTACAATTTAGACATATCTACATAGTTACCATTTTTTTCTTAAAAAAACTCTTGAAAAAAAAGAGTATTGTCTAGTTCCTTGTTTTAAACAACATGACTTTTCCTTGATCCCATCCTGGACCCTATTCATCTATATGTCCTGTGAAAACATTTCAAAACATGGTATGAGCATAAAAATATCAGTAAGCATTATTAAACAAATAATGAAAACATTTGTTCATAAATACATACAAAACAAGAAAACTTTTACTTACCTCATGAAATAATAAGATTTATGAATGACACAAAGAAATCATTAATCATAAAGATAACATGTGGAATCCATATCATACTTACATTGTAGCTATCACAACTACATAGGGAGTTACTTTGGAATACCCATCAAAGTATATTCCCTAAATATATTAAGAGAAACATTCACGTTTACCTCTGTCACGTTACAAAATGCATTGGAGAGCTATCTGAGGCTCACCCAGCCTATATTTATCACAGAACCACCCGTATACATAAATAATTCCCAAGAACCATAACAATATCACAACACATAACATAAGCATAAAGGAAAGATAACATTTCCACATTATAATAATAAAATATCATTTAAAGATATTTAAATAATAAATCTATTCATAAAATCATTTTCAATACCAAAATACGTAAAAATAGTATATGGTATTTATTTTTCCTTTTAAAAACACTACGGCTTGTTAAGAAATCCAAAGATCAAATAATACTTGTGGCAGCGGAAAGGTCGTTGTCTCAGCTTATGTAAAAAAAAGAAACATTCCATTTTGTCATTTAGTAAAAATATTCATATAAAAAGATTCCCTTTGAAAAAAATGAAAATTCAAAGGTGTTTATACAACTTATAAAAGAAAATCATGTACTAAAACAAAATATGCCTCAATGAAAGGATATTGAGATGAAGTCCCTTACCTCGTTTCCAACTTGACCCGTTCGTTCTTTAATATCCTGAATAATAAACTAAAGATAATCTCTACTTTCTTAAGAACCATTTTCATGTTTATTATTCATTTTATATCACTTATTACCATGTTATTAACAATATGTAATCATTTAATTTAATAACGTCCATTTTGTAGATATTCGGTACTTGAGTAAAAAATGAACACCTTATATTTACAAGTTTTCCATGTGGTCAATAGTACATTATATCATATCCATAATGGAATTCATGATTTTGATATATTATACATCGTATATATCCAGTATATACATGTATTTATAATAGTACATAACATTTAGAGGTAAAAAATGAAATGCACCGTTCATGGACACGGTAAGCCGTACGTACGCATGAACTCTAATTTCATTTCTATTTCTTATTTTTATGGAATTAAAGCCTAATTATATATAGTTATATTATAATTACAGTATAATATCATATATAATATCATTAACTCCATCCTTTATACATCCCACATAAGTCATTAACGAATCACATCACTTTGAGGGGGCGGTAGTCCACACTTCCTCAAATGAGATTATCGTATTTACCCACAATGGAAACCACAAAGGCGTTCTATAAATGGGAAGTACATAAGTATAAATAAAACATATAATATATATATATATAGTTCCATAATAGTGGAGACCATGAGTGGAGGTAAGATGTGATTTAATAATCATCGTTTCGTGAGGTGATAGTTTTCCATCCACAGAAACATTTTGTTCTTCATCCATTATATGGTGGTGTGTGTAAGTGTAGTTAAAATCCCTCTAATAACAACCTACTAGTATATGGAGGATACTTTTGTTGTTACAAAAATAATGTAATAAAATTATTTTAGAGGTTGGAGAAGTAAAATAAAGGAAAACAATTTGAGAGAAACTGTAACCTTTAATTGTGGTAACTTCCTTTGGTTTGAACCAAAAGGACTTCTTGAAGTGCCTTCTGCCTAAGGTAAGTCTTCTAAGAGGAGTAGAGGGATGTATGGAGCTTAATTTGGAAGAGGGTGGACCATACAAAAGGCTTTATAGGTGTGAGTAATTGGTTAGAAGTGATCTCCTTTTATAAGGGGGAGGAGGGGCTCTTTAGGAAAGTGTGAAAATATTATTTTATAATATATTTATATTTGGTTTATAATGGTTCTAAAATCATTAAAGATGAAGATAAGATGACTCATGGTCTAAATAAAATCATACAATAGGAATTGGAGAGGTTTTGTATAATATTTTAATCATTGTAATCTTATTTATTTAAATCATTTATTAATGAGGTAAATACTACATCATTATTGTGTCATAAATAATTTAATTTATTAGAAGTCAAAAAATTATAAAAAAAAATACTATCACATAGGAAATATTTTTTTTATTTCATATAAATATTTATAGTATAAAATATGACTTATATAACATCATATAAAAATTAATTACTAAAAGCTTTTTGTCAATGTCAATTTTGTCTTCACATTAAATTAATTAATCTAAATTTTCATTATCACTCCCATGTGGCTCAATGTGGTCCCAAAATAGACCCAAAGATTCCCATGGTCAAAAATGACTCAAACAATAAGGTTTGGATAAGTTTTAAGGTAATTTTTAATTAGTATAATATTCTTTTAAGCTTAAATTACCCTATTTACCTTAAACCGCCGTAAATAAGTCAAAAGTTACTATTCACCAAAAAATATTTTCATCTTAATGAACCAAATTTTGCATCTTGATAAAAACCATGTATGTTGGATTTTTGAAATTCAATCCACAGAAGTGGTAAAATTTCATTTAAATGAAAAATTTAGTTTTTTTAGGTACCACTAAGTGGTTTCACTATTCATCAAAAATCAAAGGTTTTCATAAAAATACCAAATATTCAGCCTAAGAATTATGTGATATTCCAAATTCAAAGTTGATTTCTATATCTCAAAATTCAAAACATAGAAGTTTAATTAATTAATTTAAAAATTAATTCACATTGTTGAAACAAAGAGCGTGTTTTTAAGAATTAATAACTATCAAAAGATGGACTGTTGATTAGGTCCAATTCCTAAGTGAAATTGCATCCCATAACCAGTATATGATTAAATAGTAAAAATATAATATAATTACAATTTAACACCAATTAAATAGATAATCTAACCATATAAATAAAGTATATTAAAAGGCACTTTTGAATTAAAATACAATATTTTTCACTATTCATTAAAAATGAACTTTATTAGACAAAATCCAAAAATTTACTCAGAGGAAATTTTTATGTCCCCATTATAAAGAAGGATTATATTAAGTCATATAGAATGTATTAAAGTGGACAAAACTATATTTAAAGAGGGTTCGCCATTAAAAGGCGAGAAATCGGCCTTTTAATGTAAATTATGCTTAAAATTATATTCATTCACATTTTAAGCCTCTAAAATTTATTGGATAAATGTAAATACATTTAACAAACATGTATAATTATATTGTTGTTAGTTTTGTTCATTCCTGCCAATACAATGAATATGAGTTAACTACCATTAAAAAAACAATATTATATTATTATTGTGCAACATAAGATTTCAAAGAAACTCGTTGTTGTGTATTGGGTACACCATCAAACATAGATACCCTTTTAATGAAAAAATAATTTTTAATTCTAAAATATTAATAAGTATGAAAATATCTTATTCTTCATTTACCTGGGATGTTACATCCTTTCCCCATTTTGGGAATTGCGTCCTCATAATTATTATTCACTAATCAAAATAAGTGGGTTTATTTATCACTCATAGAATTTTCAGATTCCCATGTTGCCTCTTCAACCATTTGGGGTTTCCACAAAACCTTTTCCTGGTGAATTACATTATTCCGCAACACTTTCTCTTTGCAGTCAATAATTTGGACTGGTTGTTTTTCAAAAGAGGGATTCTCTTCCAACTGAACTACCTCTGGGCTCAAAAACGTGAGATGCGTCTGGAATATACTTTATCAACATCAAAACATGAAAAAAATTTGTACCTGGGATAAACATGGGGGTAATGCCACTATGTACACAACTGATCCATCTTTTCCATAATTTCATAAGGTCCAATGAACCTCGGACTCAACTTTCCCTTCTTACCAAAACACATCACACTTTTCCATGAAAAAACATTGAGAAAGACGCGATCTCCTACCTCAAATGAAAGATCCTTCCTCAGGTTATCTGTATAACATTTCTATCTGCTCTGAGATGTTCTCATTTGCTTCTAAATCAACTAAACATTCTCCACCATCTCTTTACCAATTCAGGTCCGATCAGCTTCCTTTCATCTACTTCATCCCAAAATGATGGAGTTCGACAACACTTTCCATATAATGCCTCAAATGGAGCAATCTGTATATGTAAGAACCTGAGTTTTTAGAAATGGGTCAAATTTTCGACCCTGTTTAAACTTTTGACTAGTTTTTGGGATGTCTGGAAAATCTGGGCAGTTTCTGGAAATTTCCAGACAACACGCCATGTACTATAAGTACCCGCTGTGTATGAGTTACCTGAGTGACCGGCCGTGTTCTTTCCGAGTACATGTCGTGTGAAGACCGTGTAGAAGTTTCCCACTACATGGCGTGTGTTTATAGACACTCCATGTAATCCCTTACCCATGGGAGGCCAAGTACATGTCGTGTGGTGTCCAGGTGTATATTTCCATCTACACGGTGTGTAGTCTTCCTTGAAACACCATGTACCTTCGTCCCGTGTAGCGGCTGAGACCCTGGCCATGGGTTGACCGTGTGCACGGTCCAGGCCGTGTGTTGGACTCCGCAAAAGTCGGAGTATGGAAAAGCATCTACACGACGTGTACTTTGGAAATACACACAATGTAATTTTATTGTTTTTGAGTGATCGAGGCGCCGTCGTGCCTCATTCCAAGAATTCTCTTCTTCTTCCCCTTTAGACGACCAGTTCATCCGAAAAACCCCGAAAACACAAACCCTTCAAGAATCATCATACGACCTCCGTTCTTCGACTCGTCGGTGGCAGCGGGACCGAATCAGAAAGGCTAACCCCAGACACCATTTTTTTACTTTGATCCCTCGCCTATTCCTCTGCATATTCCATCTGAATGGAATTGCTGGATTTGACAGAAACGCGGATCTACCGCGATTCAGTTTGATTCAAAGGCTGAAATCAAAGGAATGTCATCATACGAGTACGAGATGGGTGTTTCACACCTTCTTTCATTTTTTCATAGACAATTTTGGGTTGCGGCCTCCGGGCACAACTTCAGGTGTTGAGCGAAACCCTATTTATTTGTTGTTATTTAATTATCTGCATTGTGGGATGCCTCTGGGTATTTCCTAACCCTTTTTGTGCTTGAGAAAGGCTGGGTGAGAGGTCATGGCTCGTTTGGGGAAATTCGGTCGGGGTTTCCGAAATGCGTATGATTTGGACCAGTATTTAAACTGCTGATTTCAGACTGATTTTGTTGCTATTGGATTAAACTTTTGAGTTTGATTTTTTAAATAATGTTAGTAATTGTTTAAGGCATTTAAGACCTCAGATGCTGGTAGGGATTGGCGTAAGTTAGTGCAATTTAATTGTTTAGTAATTTCCCATTTCATGTGATGCTTGTGTATAGTTATGCAATGTGTAATATTATCTGTGTTGAGCTGCTCGTTGTGTTGGGTGTGGCCCGGATAATTGTTGAGTGACGAGGACCACAGGTTGGAGCTTTGGATCAGGTTATTTTGGGTGGTTGCTACCATGGGATTGGGCATCATGGACGTCTGTTGAGGCACTTGGGCTGTCAGTTTGGGCTTGGCCCTGTTTACTTGGATGGCGAGGCCATCAGTCTTGAGTGACAGGTTATCAGGGACATGAGGTGTCAGAAGTGTTGTGGATTGGGACATACTGAGGTGATTACCGCTCACTGGGTACTTTTGAGTAGTGTGCACACAGATAGACTCTGAGATGAGGTGGTACGACCACTCGCTAGGTAGAGGCCCCCGATAGTTGTGGGTAGGTATTTTTGGTTTGGGGGTTCTTGCCATAGGAAGCCACATGGAAGGTGAGGAGCCTTCGAGAGACATCTTGAGGCGGTCAGGTTGGGGGAAGAGGCTCGTCGTGATTTGAGGGTAGAGTCTCGCCGTGATTTGAGGGCAGACATCGCTGTCCCTCCAGTTATCTTTTGAGGAAATGTATCGTTGTTCCTCCGGATGTTATGCCATGGGCAGGTTAAGCTCTCGAGTTGGGTTACGTCGGTTGGGAGTGCCTTAGGGATGTTGGTACTTGAGACACATGGTGTCAGGTGGCCTGAGGTGTTGGGCTAGATACCAGAGATTCCGACGTTGGCCGAAGTAGGTGACACTTCTTGGTGGCTGCTGAGCAGCAGTGAAGTCTTTGTTTACTTTTTGGCATTTCACTATTTACTATTTTCTTATATAATCATGTCTTCTTAAACATGTATGTTTGGTACGCACCCCTGGGTGGTATACTTCAGAGACATGTCTAACACCCTACACGGGCCCTTCGGGACGCGTGTAGACTTTTTGAAATTTCATGCAGGTAGAGGGTCAGCCTCAGGAGCTGTACTTTAGTGCTGTTGAGGTGGAGGGTGGCTTGGACCTTGAGATCATGCCTTGCTAGAGTTACTTTTTTTAGTTTTCCTTTTTTATCACCATTCCTACCTTATTATGTGGCAATTATTGGTTAGCCATTGGCGCCATTATATATTGAGTTGTATGACATTATTTCAATTCATTCCTTGTTTGCTACAGTAGTAGTTTCTTGTATTCTTCAGCATGTTGTTCTGTTACTTTCCACTACTTTTGTTTCTATATTGCTTCCACTGTTTATTGTTATTAAATGTGCTTCCGCTCTGCGGGTCTGGTTTGAGTCTGCTGGGTCATTTATTTTCCGCTTCATACTTTAGTTTTATACTTGGACCAATACCATTTTTATTTCCTCTGAGAGGGTATAGCCTCCCCACTATCACTAATCAAACCCTCGCTACTAGTTAGAAGCCTTTGGCGTTGCGGGGAGGTGCACCTAAGGTTGTGACACCCGACCCGTTCGGCACTATTCGGGTGGCTGGCTGGGTCCGAGTCGTTACAAAGTGGTATCATAGGGGTTTCTTAAAAAGGATTTAGTAGCACTACTTTCCTGGTTACTAATGAGTTTGAGACTTTTCTTTTATTTCTACTGGCTTTACTATATGGGATATGGTAGTCTGGAGATAGGTTGATGTTGGAACTTGATTTTTGAACTTGTACTTGGGTGCCTGCTGCCCCATGTACGAGGGATGGATTGAGTTGCTGGTGGAAGGAATTGTTGTTTGATATTTCTCAGATTACAGTTGATATGATTTCCACCTCACTGGATCACTTGTTGTGTGATGTTACTGATTATGATATGAAAGCCCTGGCCAGTATGGAATGACTTGTTTGCATGGATTTTGATAGGCACAGTCTTATAGTATTTCAATTTCAGAACTTCTCGTATGCTTTGTGAAGTGATAATACCATGTGAAAAAAAATCAATTGCCTTGCTATGTATGCTCTTAAATGTGAATAGGCAAAACTCCTGATAGAGTTTCTTTTTTATTCCAATGTGTATGCCATGATTTTTATTTTTGTGGAATTTCATGTGTAGGACATATGGGTCTGGCTCTTATGAGAGCAGGCAGGTACTATGGTTGAGGTAGTGTAACTGTCAGGATTGGACGACTTGGTCGTTGGGATTGAGGCAATGTTGATTGTCAGGATGGGCACGACCCGAGGTACTATTGTTTCTTGCCTCTGTTGATGGCGGGTAAGGAGGTCGTGAGGTCGGGTTACTGAGGGCATGGGTTGTAGTGAGGGGGAGTGAGGGTAGTTGTTTTGAACTACCTATTACTGCTTTCATTATCTGCGTAGAATATATCGATATATATATGTGGGATGTCTGAAAATTTATGGTATTCAGTGGGTTACTCATTCATGACATGATGGAGCATCAAGCAGGAGAGGATACGGTACTGCAGGATCAGGTTTAGAATCCACTGCAGGAAGAGTATGAGCCGCAGGTGCAAGTTGAGGGAGAGGTTCAGGTTCAGGATCAAGTGCAGGCAGGGCAGTAGCCGTGTTTGATAGGGTTCAGACCATGGCTTGACAAGCAACTCCTAGCTATCCTGGTACGCGTCTTATCTGGGTTTGACAGAGGCGTGCAGGGTACAGAGCCTTCTATGGCATATCTAACATGGGAGTTCTAGTCGCAGCACCCGCTGCTTTTTCAGGGTGAGGGTGGTCCTCAGACAGAAGAGAATTGGATAGAGAGCATGCAGATGATCTTCAAACAACTGGAGAAGCCTCCGGGGTGGAGGGTCAAGTTGGCGATATACATGCTGAGAGGACTGGCGAAGCGTTGGTGGGACGTACAGGTACAGGCTCGTAGGCATGAGGGACTCGCTTGGAAGGACGTCGAGGATAGGTTCTTAGAGAACTTTTACCCAGAGACACTGAGGGCGGAGAGAGCTCAGGAGTTCTTGAGTCTTTAGCAGGGAGATACGTCTGTTATGGACTACGCAGCTACCTTCACAGAGTTATCCCATTTTGCACCTGGTATGGTGAGAGATGATGCAGCTAGAGTGAGGCGCTTCGAGGATGGATTATGACACACCATTCGGATTTAGGTAAACATCTTAAGGCTGGGTTCCTTCTCCGAGGCGGTGAACTAGGAACTCATAGCAGAGGGCAATGAGAGTGATAAGTCTCGCTTTGGCAGGGTGACAACCCCAGGTGATCGTTCAGACAGCAGGAAGCGAGGCAGAGATGAGTTCCAGTAGTGTAGGCAGGCCAAGGAATCAGCTAGACCACCTCGTGGTAGTTCAATAGTGGATTTCTTTCAGTGTGGATAGTCGGGACATGTTCGGGCTCAGTGTGATAGGCCCCCAAAGGAGTGTCGGGCGTGTGGACATGTCGGGCATCTGGAGAGGTTTGGCAGTCAGCCTTCTTAGACAGCCGGCATGTAGGGACCAGGACAGACTATGACATTAGGTGCTGGTTCAGGTTCGGTACCAGGAGAGGGTAGTCTAGGTTCAGTTGCACACGGGGGACGTGACAGAGATAGTAGATCCCAATGAAGGGGTTCACGGCTAGAGACTGGAGAAGCACCATAGGGAGGTCAGGTATCAAGTAGTCGGGCTTCAGGCTAGGTGCACACTGTGGAGCTACCAGGGATTGAGCAGGCTGGAGAGCTGATGATGGTGGAAGGTACACCACGGGTGTGGTCGTGAGTTTCTTTTCAATCTTTTGGCATGGCATCTTGAGGCGTGTCTGGTTGAGTGCATGAGTTGCACATGTTACTTGTGGACTGACTAGAGACAAGATAGTGGGATTGGAATTACATCAAATGCGTTATATATTTTATTATAAATTTTAGATGTGTGGCATTAGGAACATCAAGGATGTAGGATACTTGATGTTCAATGGGAATCTGGGCATCGTGGATGCGGGTTACTTGAGGTGCATGGCACCAGGTTTTATTTGAGCATCTATTAGATACATGACATCAAGGAGTCGGACATCGATGCATTGAGGGTTACGTTGGGTGTCGGAAGTGACACGTGAGCGCCAAGGTGTTGCAGGGGTGACGATACGTCATGGGAGGACCATGGGTCCGGTAAATAGGTCGTTGGGCCTTTCTTGTTTATTTGATTTTCTTTGGGCTTTGTTCGGGTTGAGACTGGGTAGGCAATTCCTATGGTGTGGAGCCCTTTTAGTAATTTATCCAGAACCTTAGGACTAGGGTAGTCCTGGTTGATTAACCAAGATAGGCGTGTTCAGTGCCATCTCTTGGTTTCGTTTTGTAGCTCGGGGACGAGCTACGTTAAGGTGGGGAGTTTTTATGAACCTGAGTTTTTAGAAACGGGTCAAATTTCTGACCCTGTTTAAACTTTTGACTGGTTTTTGGGATGTCTAGTAAATATGGGGAGTTTCTGGAAATTTCCAGACTACACGCCTTGTATGAGTTACCTGGGTGACCGTCCGTGTGCTCTCCGAGTACATGCCGTGTGAAGACCGTTTAGAAGTTTCCCACTAAACAACATGTATTTATAGAGACGTCGTGTAATCCCTTACCTGTGTGAGTCCAAGTACATGTCGTGTGGTGTCTAGGTGTAAATTTCCATCTACACGACATGTAGTCTTCCTTGACACGCCGTATACCTTTGTCCCGTGTAGCAGCTGAGACCCTGGACTTGTGTTGACTGTGTGCATGGTCCAGGCCGTGTGTCGGACTCCTCTTAAGTCGGAGTACGGAAACACATCTACACGGCGTGTTCTTTGGAAATACACACCGTGTACTTTTTTTTGAGCGATTGAGGCCCTGTCGCACCTCATTCCCAGAATTCTCTTCTACTTCCCCTTTGGACGAACAGTTCGTCCGAAAACCCCCAAAAACACAACCCCTTCTTGAATCGTCTTATGACCCTAGTTCTTCGATCTGTCAATGGCAGCAGGACCGCATCAGAAAGTCTAACCCTGCGCACCCTTCTTCGTCATTTATCCCTCACCTATTCCTCTACAGATTCCATCTAAACAGAATTGCCAGATTTGACGGAAATGCAGATCTACCGCTATTCAGTCTGATTCATAGGCTGAAATCAAAGGAGTTTCATCATACGAGTACGAGGTGGGTGGTTCATACCTTCCTTCGAGTTTTCGTAGACAATTTGAGGTTTCAACCTCCGGGCGCGACGTCAGGTGTTGAGCGAAACCCTGTTTCTATGTTGTTATTTAATTATCTATATTGTGGGATGCCTTTGTGTATTTCCTGACCCTTTTTTGCTTGATTAAGGCCGGGTGAGAGGTCATGGCACGTTTGGGGAAATTCGGCCGGGGTTTCCGAAATGCGTATGATTTGGACCAGTATTTAAACTGCTGATTTTAGACTGCTTTTGTTGCTGATGGATTAAACTGCCGAGTTTGATTTGTTAAAGCATGTTAGTAATTTTTTAATGCATTTAAGACCTTAAGTGATGGTATGGATTGGTGTAAGTTAGTTCAATTTAATTGTTTATTAATTTCCTATTTTAAGTGATGCTTGTGTATAGTTATTCAATGTGTGATATTATCTGTGTTGAGCTACTCGTTGTGTTGGGCATGGCCTGGATAATTGTTGAGTGATAAGGATCATAGGTTGGGTCTTTGGATCAGGTTATTTTGGGTGGTTGCTACCACCGGATTGGGCATCAAGGAGGTCGGTTGAGGCAGTTGGACTGTCAGGTTGGGCTTGGCACGGGTTACTTGGATAACGAGGCCATGAGACTTGAGAAACAGGTTCACAGGGACACAAGGTGTCAGAAGTGTTGTGCCATGGGACATACTGAGGATATTACCACTCACCGAGTACTTTTGAATAGTGTTCACACAGATAGACTCCGAAATGAGGTGGTACGACCACTCACGGGGTAGAGGCCCTCGATAGTTGCGGATATGTATTTTTGGTTTGGGGTGCTTGCCATAGGAAGCCACGTGGAAGGTGAGGAGCCTTCGGGAGACAGCTTGAGGCAATCAAGTTTGGGGCAGAGGCTCGTCGTGATTTGAGGGCATGCATCATTGTCCCTCCGGTTATCTTTTTAGGACAGGTATTGTTGTTCCTTCAGATGTTGTGTCATGGGCAGGTTGATCTCTCGAGCTGGGATACATTGGTTGGGCATGCCTTCGGGATGTCTGTACTTAAGACACATGGTGTTAGGTGGAATGTGGTTCCAAGATACAGACCAGAGATTCCGGCGTTGGCTGAAGCAGGTGACACTTGCTGGTGGCTGATGAGCACCACGGAAGTCTTTGATTACTTTTGGAATTGCATTGCTTACTATTTTCTTATATAAGCATGTCTGCCTAAACACTTATATTAGGTATGCACCCCTGGGTGGTATCCAACTGAGACTTGTCTCACACCCTACATGGGCCCTTCAGGATGCGTGTAGACTTTATGAAATTGCGTGCAGGTAGAGGGTCAGCCTCAGGAGCTTGACTTTAGTACTGTTGACATGGAGACCGGTATGGACCTTGAGGTCGTGCCTTACTAGAGTTACATTGTTTAATTTTCCTTTTGTATCAGCATGCTTACCTTATTATGTAGAAATTGCTGGTTATCCATTGGTGCCATTATATATTGAGTTATATGACTTTCTTTCAGTGCATGGCTTTTTTTCTACAATAGTAGTTTCTTTTATTCTTCAGCATGTTGTTCTGTTACTTTCCTCTATTTTTGTTTCTATATTGCTTCCACTATTTATTGTTATTAAATGTGCTTCCACTCTGTAGGTCTGGTTCGAGTCTGTTGAGTCATTTATTTTCCACTGTATTCTTTAGTTTTATACTCGGACTGGTAAAATTTTTATTTCCTCTGAGAGGGTACAACCTCCCCAATATACCTAATCAGATCCTTGCTACTAGTCGGAAGCCTTTGGAGTACAGGGGAGGTGTGCCTAAGGTTGTGACACCAGACCCGTTCGACACTGTTCGGGTGGCTGGATGGGTCCGGGTCGTTATAGTATACTTGAATAAAAACTGTTATTATAAAAAAATTCAACCAAAGAAAGATGTTGGTCCCAACTTCCCTGATAATTTACTGAACAAGTATGTAGCATATCCTCCATGGTCTTAATTGTTTGTTCTGACTTCTCATCTGATTGCGGATGAAAAGCTGTACTAAAATTTAATTCAGTACCCAATTACTTCTAAAGGCCTTTCCAAAATTTAGAAGTAAACCTAGGATCAAGATTAGATACAATGGAGAGGTGAACTCCATGAAACCTGACTATCTCTTTAACATTCAACTGAGCGAGTTGATCTAGAGAAAAAGTATCTCGAATAGGAAGGAAATGAGGAGATTGAGTCAATCGATCAACTATAACCCAGATTGCATTATTACCTCGAGATGTCTTTGATAATCCCACAACGAAGTCCATGGATATATTTTCTCATTTACACTCTAGCACCGGTAAAGGAGGAAGCATCCCTTTCAGTAACCCTCACTCTACTTTAACCTGCTGACAAGTCAAACACTTCACAGTAAAATCAACAATATCTCTTTTCATTACATCCCACCAGTAATACTCACAAAGATCTCTATACATATTAGTACTGCCAAGATGAACTTAAAACAGAGAACTATGATCTTCACATAACAACTCATTCTTCAACTGTGAGTCACAAGGTACACATAATCTATTCCCAAACCTCAATACACAATCATTATCAAGATTTAAATTAGGCAACATACCCTTCTGAACCAACAAAACCTTTTTCTGCAACTCACTATCCTCCTTCTGTGCCTGCTTAATTATCTCTGATAGAGATGATTTCACTGACACATGAAACAAAACAGAAGAATTTTCTTACAGCAACAACTTCTATGCTAGAGTTAATTAAACCAAAAACCGAATAATCTCATTCCAAACATAGCATGGCTAATGAGGCATTATATTTCAACTGAAATCATCAGCCACTTTATTTGCTTTTCCCGGATGCTAGTGGATCTTCAATCATAATCCTTGATTAATTCTAGCCATATCCTCTGTCTCATGTTCAATTCTTTCTGAGTGAATATATACTTCAAACTTTTTTGATCTGTATATATTTCACACTTCACTCCATACAAATTATGCCTCCAAATTTTTAAAGCAAAAACAATAGCAGCTAATTCCAAATCATGTGTATGGTAATTTAACTCATGAGGTTTTAACTGACGTCAAGCATAAGAAATTACCTGATCATTATATATTAGGACACAACCTAGTCCTTTCAATGAAGAATCACTGTTTATAACAAATTCACCATTTCTCGAAGGTAGTTCCAAAACAGGAGCATTCACCAATCTTCTTTTTAATTCCTGAAAACAATCATCACATTATTTTGTCCAGATGAACTTAAAACCTTTTCGAGTTAACTTAGTCATTGGACTTGATAACTGTGCAAAATTTTCAACAAACCTCCAGTAATAACCTGCCAAACCAAGAAAACTTCGAATCTCCGTTATATTTGTGGGTCTTGGCCATTCTAAAACAACTTTTGTTTTAGCAGGATCAATAGTTATGCCTTTTTTTTAACAATGTGACCATGGAAAGAAATTTCTTGTAACAAAAACTCACACTTGATGAATTTCCCAAATAGTTTATTTTCATTTAAGGATTTCAAGAAAACCCTTAAATGACTTTGATGTTCATCCTTAATTTTTGAATAAACCAAAATATCATCAATGAACACAACCACAAACTTATCCAAGAACTCATGGAAAATTCTATTCATAAGATCCATGAATACAACAGGTGCATTGGTGAAACCAAAAAGGCATAACTACAAACTCATAATTGCCATATCTAGTACTAAATGTGGTCTTTGAAACGTATTCTTACTTTACTTTCAACTGATGGTACCCCGACCTCAAGTCAATCTTCGAAAAATACTGAGATCCCTGGAGATTATCAAACAAATCATCAATATGAGGAAAAGGATACATATTCTTAACAGTGTTGTTATTCAATGCTCTATAATCAATGAAAAGTCTCATTGAACCATATTTCTTTTTAACAAACAAGAAATGGGCACCCCATGGTGATGTGCTACATCGAATGAAACCTTTATCTAATAACTCCCGCACTTTCTTCTTTAACTCTCAAAGTTCAATTTGAGTCATTTGATAATGTGGTTATGAAATTGGATTAGCATCAGGAACTAAGTAAAAAGTAAATTCAACTTCCCGATCAGGTATAATACCAGGAAATAAATCAGGAAAAACATCAATATACTCATTGACCACTAGCACATAATTAATCTGAGCAGTTTCTTTGTTTTCAATAGTATGTGCAAGGTAACATTCATTTCCATTTTTACTAGTTTCTCAGCTTCCTGATATTATATCAACAACAAGGGTTAATTTTTGTATACAAAATGAAAATCATTCAAAAATAAACTTCTTTATCTCTGAAGTCAATCGTAGCATGATAAACAGAAATCCAATCCATTCCCAATATGTCATCAAACTCTACTAGAGGAAAAAAAATATGTTTTGCAGGTAGATTCTTTCTGCACACAAGGACATGAATGTTATTATGTTTTCTTTTGGTCAAAACATTTCCTCCGGGTGTTTTTACCATATTTTCAGTTTTCATATCATGAGATGGAATTCCCAATTTACTAGAAAACTTCTAAGAAAAGAAAGACCGTGTAGACCCTGAATCAAACAACACATTGGCATAATCTAAACAAAAAAACAGTGTACCTGAAACAACTTCATTTGATGGTCCAACATCAGATGAAGAAGTTTCGAAGGATTTCACCACCCCTTTATACTTGTAGTATGGAAGCTTTCTTTTGGTTGAGTTCTTTTTTGACACTCATTTGCATAATGACCCATTTCATTGCACTTAAAATATTTTACTGACTGTAAAATAGATTTTGTCTTACCATTACCCTAATCATTTTCAGTGAAATTATGAGCCTTATGTCCCATTTTACCACATCGGTATCACTTACCAGAATTAAAAAGACATTCTGCAGAATGCATCTTACCACAATTTTCACAAACTGTAAACTTATGTTTCATACCATTAGACATTTTTGAAGAGTTCTTCCATTTCTCTTACTAACTAGACCTCTTATTCTATTGTTTGTCAAAGAACACCTGATCCTCAGCAAAATCTATTTCCACCTTCTCTGCACAATGATCATGTTTTTCATAACTTTTGAACTCACTAGAAGCTAATGCCCTTTGAGACTTTGGATTTAATCTTGAGTAAAAATGGTTGATTTTACTATCAAGAACTCATATGAAATTTGGAGCATACCTATCCAGACGAGTAAATTTTTCTTCATAAGCAGCCACTGAGTCATACTCCTGCCTCAGTTCCAAGAATTTTTTTTCCATCCTACGATGAACCACCTTAGGAAAATATTTCTCAAGAAACATACCATTTAATTCATCCCAATCGAGAGCATCAATCTCCTCACTATCCTTGATATTTTTCACCATCGACCACCACTGATCAGCTTCACCTTCAAAACAGTAAACAAAAAGACTATAATTTTGATGTTCTAAACATCCAATGACATAAAAAATCTTCTCTAGTGATTTAATCCACCCTTCAGCTAGCATAGGGTCAGATGATCCTCTGAATGATGGGGGATGTTGCCTCATGAAATGTTCCACTACTAACATGTTCCTCTGTGGTTGATCTAGCTGATCTCGTACATGGACACCACCACCATTTATCGTCTGATTCAATTGTGTCATCACTGAAACAAGCTATTCAGTACCGATTCTGACAATCTCAGGTTGCTGATTTAGAAGGTTCTCCTCCTCCTGATGTCGTCCCAACATAGCTACCCTATTTCCTTTGCAGAAAACCATTCGGAACACAGAAATATCTTAGGCGAAGCAAAATGGTAATCTGTAAATGTTATATGATTTCATTATTAACATAAATTACTTTATACGTATTAATTTAACAATACCCTAACTCCTAAAGTTATCTAAACCGACCATTGATACCAACTATAAGGACCCATCCATAAACATTACATAATATTGAATTAAATGAATAATTCACATTAACGATCTTTTTAGGTTTAGAGTTTTAGAGAATTTGGACATACCTATTACATCTCAAAATATTACAAGGTAGAAATATCTACACAGTTTCAATATTTTTCATAAAATAAATACTCTTTAAAAAAATATTAATGTCTAGTTCCATGTTTTAGACATCATGAGTTTTCCTTGATCTCATCCTTGACACTATTCATATTTATATCCTATGAAAACATTTCAAAACATGTGATGAGCATAAAAAGCACAGTAAGGGTTATAAAATAAAGAATGAAAACATTTGTTCTCAAATAAATACATAACATTAAATCTATTACTTACCTCATGAAATCATAAGATTTATGAAAGACACATAGAAATAATTAACCATAAAGGTAACATGTGGCATCTATATCATACTAACATTTTAGCTATCACAACTACATAGGTAGTTACATTAGAATAACCATCAAAGTATATTCCCTAAATATTTTAGGAGAAACATTCACGTCTACCTCCATCATGTTACCCAATGCATTGGAGAGATATCTTAGGCTCACCCACCCTAGGTTTATCACGGAACCACCTGTATACATAAATAATTCCGAACAACCATAACATGATCATAACACATAACATAAGTATAAAGGAAATATAAAATTTCAACATTGCAATAATAAAAAATCATTCAATGATATTTAAATAATAAACCCATTCATAAAATCATTTTCAATACCAAAATACGTAAAAATAGTATATGTTATTTATTTTTCCTTTTAAAAAGATTATGGCTTGTTAAAATTTCCAATGATCAAATAATACTCGTGGCGGCGGAAAGGTTGTTGTCACCGCATACGTAAAAAAATTCCTTTTTGTCATTTAGTTAATAGCTTTATATAAAAATATTCCCTTTGAATGAAATGAAAATTCAAAGGTGTTTATACAGTGTATAAAATAAAATCATGTATTAAAACAAAATATGCCTCAATGAAAGGAGATTGAGATGAAGTCTCTTTCCTCATGTCCAACATGACCAGTTCGTTCTTTAATATCCTGAATAATAAACTAAAGTAAATTTTTTCTTCCTTAAGAAAATTTTTCTAGTTTATTATTCCTTTTATTTCACTTATTACCATAATATAAACATTATTTAATCGTTTATGTTAATAATGTCCATTTTGTCGATATTTGGTACTTGAGTAAAAAATGAACACCTTATATTTACAAGTTGTCCATGTGGTGAATAGTCTATTATATACAGAATGGTATTCATGATTTGGATATCTTATATATCAATATATCCAGTATATACATGTATTAATAAGAGTATATTACATTTAGATGTAGGAAATGAAATGCACCATTCATAGAGACGGTAAGCCATACGTATGCATGAACACTACTTTCATTTCTATTTTTTATTTTTATGGAATTAAATAATAATGATACATAGGTATATTATAATTACAGTATAATATCCTATATTATATCATTAACTACATCCTTTATACATCCCACATAAGGCATTAACGAATCACATCACTTTGAAGGGGCGGTAATCCGCACTTCCTCAAATGAGATTATCGTATTTACCCACTATGGAAACCATAAAGACGTGCAATAAATGGGAAGTACATAAGAATAAAGAAAAAATATATATCATATATAAACACAGTGTCATCATAATTTCCACCATGAGAGGCAGTAAGATGTAATTGAACAATCATCATTTTGTGAGGTGTTAGTTTTCCATCCATAGAAACATTATAATATTCATCTATTAGATGGTGATGTGTGTAAGTGTAGTTAGAAAAATTGTCATAAAAATTCATAGTATATGGTGTTGTTACAAAATTAAGGAATAAAAATATTTCAATGGTTGGAGAAGTAAAACAAAAGAAAACAATTTGAGTGAAGTCGTTACCTTTAATTTATGTAACTTCCATTAGTTTGAACCAAAAAGGACTTATTGAAGTGCCTTCTTCCTAATGTAAGGCTTCTAGAAGGAGGCGAGGTATGTAGGGAGATTAATTGGGTAGAGTTTGGATGAGCCAAATGGTTTCATAGGTGTGAGGAATTGGTTAGAAGAGGTCTTCATTTATAAGGGGGAGGAGGGGATCTTTAGGAAAATGTGAAAATATTATTTTATAATATAATGATATTTTATTTCTAATGGTCCAAAAATAATTAAAGATGAAGATAAGACGACTCATGGTAGAAATAAAATCATCCATTTTGGAATTGTACAGGTTTTGGATTAAATTTTAATCATTATAATCTTATTTATTTAAATCATTTATTAACGAGGTAAATACTACATCATTATTGTGTCATAAATAATTTAATATATTAAATGTCTAAAATTTATCGAGAAAATACTATCATATATGAAATATTCTTATCTTTCCAAAGAATATTTATAGTCGAAAATAGGACTTATATAAAACTATATAAAAATAAATTACTAAAAGATTTTTGTTAATGTCAATTTAGTCTCCACATTAAATTAATTAATCTAAATTGTCATTATCAATCTCTAGTGGCTCAATGAGGTCCCAAAATCGACCCAAAGATGTCCATGATCGTAAATGACTAAAAAAATATGGGTTGGACAAGTGTTATGGTAATTTTTAATTATTATAAAATTATGTTAACCTTTAATTACCCTCCTTACCTTTAACTGCGGTAAATAAAAGTCAAAAGTTACTATTCACCAAAAATTATTTTCATCTTAATGAACCAAATATTACTTCTTGATAACAACCATGTATGTCGGATTTTAGAAATTCAATCCACAAAAGTGGTAACATTTCATTTAAATGAAAAAGTCAGTTTGTTTAACTACCACTAAGTTGTTTCACTATTCATCAAAAATTGATGTTTTTCAGAAAAATACCAAAAATTTAACCTAAGAATTATTTAATATTCCGAATTAAAAACTGATTTATATTTTTACAAATTCATAACATAGGAGTGGCATTAATTAATTTAAAAATTAATTCCCATGGTTAAAACAAAGAGTGTGTTTTTAAGAATTAATAATTATAAAAAGATGGATTGTTGATTAAGTCCAATTTCAAAATGAAATTGCTTCCCATGACCAAAATTGGATTAAACAGTAAGAATATATTCTAATTACAATTTAAAACCAATTAAATATATAATCTAACAATATAAACAAATTATATTAAAAGTCACTTCTGAATTAAAATACAATATTTTTCAGTATTCATTAAAAAATGAACTTTATCAGAAAAATTCCAAAAATTTACACAAAGTAAATTATGATGTCCCCATTAGAAATAAGGATTATATTTGGTCATATAGAATGTATTAAAGTGAAAAAACTATATTTAAAGAAGGGTTTCCATTAAAAGGTGATAAATCATCCTTTTAATGTAAATTATGCTTAAAATTAGATTCATTTACATTTTAAGCCTCTAACATTTATTGGATAAATGTAAATACATTTAACAAACATGTATAATAATATTGTAGTTAGTTTTGTTCATTCCCGCCAATACAATGGCTAAGCGTTAACTACCATTTAAAATAATTATATTATTTTATTATTGTGCAACGTAAGATTTTAAAGAAACTCGTTGTTGCGTATCCGGTACACTATCAAACATAGAAACACTTTTAATGTAAAAATTATATTTAATTAAAAAATATTTATATGTATGAAAATATCTTATTATTCATTTACCTGGGATGTTATAGTTCCCCTCTAGGGAATTAATATGTAGGCTTTTTTACTTCATATTCCTATTTTTAAATTTACATTACATTTCTCATTTTTTGTATGTTCATGAATATATATATATATATATATGAATCTCTCTCCCTTCTTTTATTGGATATTTAATTCCCATGGTTATGGAGATATAATATTATTATTTCTCTCTATGGGGATTTAATGGGAATCTAAATCATTAATTTTTATTTTTATAATATTATATTCTTATCCATGATATAAATGTTAGTACAAATAGAAATAGATCTGTAGTTATCATATTATACACTTCCCATTTATGGTTCTGTTTGATAATCAATTAATTATCTTCTCCCTAACTTCTCTATATCTATATATTAAATTGATGAAATTTTTGGCATTGAGGGGTCAATGATATGTGTTGGAGGTGGGTATCGAGATAGTGGATTCCTAGGCAGGGTGTGTTCTCTAATCGTTTCATTATAGAGGGGGTTGTGACAGAAATTCATAAAAACTAATATCATATGTGTTTACTCCACCAACATAGATATAGATGAGTTATCATTGAATGGTTATAAATTTAATTTTATATGATTTTAAAATAGAAACCGTATAAGAATGTACCCATGGAACACAACATGATGAAGGGTTGCAAGGATTCTCTCTTGATGGATGATTGCATTGAGAAAAGTAATCCACACACTGTTGTGTTGAGATATTTTATTAATGTTTTCATTTTGTTTCATTAGTTTTAATTAATTTTTATTGTTTTCTGACATCATGTATTTCTTCAGTTTAAATTTATATTTCCCAGATATTTTCATTAATGTTTGTTGGTTAAAAATTCCCATTGAAATGATTTATATAACCATGGAATAATTTCATTTGTTGATAAAAATTACTTCAATTTATAGTTTATTTATTGATTTTTGAAAAATAATGAAGTGATTTAGTTTTATGGTTCCATAATTTCAATGTTTATGGGTATAACACATATTTTATTTTGGTGTAGTTGGCTGAATTTTCATTGGGATGGTTTGTGTGTTGAGAGTTTATCATCTAGAATCTATATTATGGAATGGTGGTTTCATTTTATGATGTGGGATTTTCACATGGAGTTATAATTCGAATCCTCTTTTTCTATAGTATTTAAGAGGTCCACATAGTTTAGAGTGGTGTCTGACAGTAAAATTCTAATTTTTTACTATTCTAATATTATTAAATCATTATAGGGGTTTTAGTTTTTTTCTATCATATAAAAATGGTGTCAGTGTGGATTTATTACTCTCTATAATTTCAGGTGTATTGTCACCTTAATTTCCATTCCATTACTTCTTTGATCCAAACTGATGTTTTAGGAAATTTTATTGAGATTTTCTATTTTTGGGGATGAGGTTGTAAGGGAATTTCGGTGTCTAATATGGTGTGGTCGAAAATTGTATTCCTAATCAGATCAAATTTCGGGAGCTTCATTTATAATTTCTATAAGAATTATAGGGGAGGAACAAGTGATTTATAGATTTATAGGATCTCAAACACCTCATATTTTACTTTTTAGTTATATTAATATATTTTTCTGTTGGTTAAATCCTAATGGATGGAGTTTGTGGAAGGGAACCATTCTATTTTTCATTATATGATTCGGGATTCCTATGAATTTCATTGGCATGGATTGGGTCTTGGTTAATGTTTTTGAGTGTGGTCATCATTCTTTGATTCTAGTTGTAATGTGAATAGAGGTCTAGCTATTGGAAGTGGTTTACTTGGATGTCACCAGTGTCTATAAATGATGTCAAATAAGGTTTTTTGTGATGTCATGTTACTTGAAATAGATGTAAGGTGGATCAAGGTTCTTTGTTTGGGTATCATACTAAACTATTATGTGTTAGTATATATATATTTCTCAGAAGAATTGTCATGTAATTTATTTATGTTTTTTTCTAATTTTTTAATTTTTTTCATTTTGCCCCCATTCCTTGGATGGTTAACCGATATTTGGTACTAATATCATGGATTATTTTAGTTGATGAAGCATCATCAAATTGGATTATTTAGACTTTTTTTCAAGGTTATTTATGTGGGTATGGTTTTATTTTTATTATAAAGGATCTTGAATGTATAATTTTATTTAGAATAATATATTGGAATTTATTCTAATAAATTACCGATGTAATATTAGTTAATTACATTTCATTTTTACATGAATTTTCTTTCCACATATTTATTTTTCCTAATTTTACATTCAAATTAATTTTCATGATCTTGTATTTTTATTATAAAAAAACCGTTAAATGTGAATAATGGAGGAAAATAGTGAGTGTTTAGGCATGGCTCATTAGTGACAAATCAATGATGAGATACAAAAATACTTTCACTATGGGTCTTTTATTTTTTTAATGATAAACACATTGCTAATGATTTTCAATTTTTACATTTATAACCATTTATAGGGATGGGGCCTAATACATCATAATTAATTTGCATCTATTATATGAATATTTTACATTTATATGAAAAAATTAAAAAATAAATGTTTTTGAATGCATGAATATTGCTCAAAAGGAATTATTGGATGAACTTAAAATACTAGTCAATAAATTGATAACATTTATCAAGGTAACTACATATTCCTATATGTGTGTTATGAAGAAGATGTTGATTGAGTATCCCATGTATTGAAAATACAAATGAAGGAGGCTCTGTAATATCATGGATATGTTAAACATCTAAAATTGATTGTTAGATCATATCTATTTTATAAATAGGGACCGCTAAAGTAGAAAAACGATATCATTGGAAATCTATTGAGTGAATAAATAAAATTTCCTAGGGAACATCAAAAAAAAATCAGCAAATCTATTTTATGGAAAGGGATAATTTTTGAGTTGTTATTCTATATTAATAGAATGTGTATTGAAAAAACATTAATCCATATACATTATTAATGATTCAGTACCAATGCATCCCCTAAAAAATTATGATGAAAAGGAGACCATGTTATAGGTAGTATGTTTTGAGTAAAAGAAGAATTTCCCACAGGCCACTTTTATAAGTTGGATCCATAAAATATTTCACGGAGAATAATAAAAAAAGACAAAACCTACTAGAGATACAATTTATTTTTTATTTTTATTAATAAATCTCAAATACAATTAAATTTCCCTCATAATATAAATTTATAATCAACATAGGTACTACAAAACTAATCAAAATTTAGTGAAGATGCCATATGAGTAGTGGTATACATTAATAAGTAATAGGAATGACACTATTCATAACTGAAGATGATGAAAAAGAAGTTATTATTTATATTAAATTTCATGATTAATAATCACATAAATTAAAACCAATGAAAATTATATCAATAGAGTTTAATATAAATATCATGTGGGTTGTACAGGACGACATAATTGAATAAGAGGACCCATATTTCATCCTTTATCCCACACATCAAAATGTAAGATTCAACAGTCTAGGGGTGGTTAATCACTAAATAGTTTATAGCGGACTTAGTATCCTATACATAAGGATGGGAAGCAGAAGAAATTTTATTTGATGGTTCCTAAAACCAAATCTCAACCATAATCTATACAAGGGATAATATTTGGTACTATTGACTAGGGTAGTAAAAACCACGTACCAACATAGGTGGTTTAAACCATGAATCCTTTCACATATCATTCAGATATATGATTTATTTTCAATAAGAAAATAATTTTATTTATTTTTAGGGTAGGTTTATAATGGAATGAATTTTTAGCTGCATACAAATAATGATCATTTGAAAAAAAATTCAATCAAAATATTTAAGGTCATTTCCCCCAAATTTTTTTATAATTTGTTTTTACACATATCATACATCAAAAATTATAATTCATAATTTAACACAATGGAATGAAATTATTTATATATGTTTACATGGATAGTATAAATATTGGTTTCTTAGGATTTATTTTTATTATTGTTTTTTATTTTTTTTAACAATTTATATTTATTGAATATATTTTTTTTAGACCATTATGATAACTATCACAATCTTTTTGAAATATAAATATAATAAATAATTTAATAATTTTGATATGTTTAAAATAACTAATTAATCATGGGAACATAATTAGTTTTTGGCCCACATAGAATTCTACTATTGTAACAAACATTGTAATGAAATAATTTCCCTAACTAGGAGGTGTCTAATTTTTTTAACAGAATCATACATTACTCTCCTTCATGAGAGTTTGGGACATGATTCAAAATATCAAACATGTTTTTTCTTATAAAATTTAAAAATTGATTCATTTTAGTTGTTATTGAAATGATAAAAGAAATTTTTGAAAATCAATGATCTTATATTTCACTGATTTTGAGACTGCCTTACATCTGAGCCTCCGTTTGATGATGTCAAGAGTCAATTAATGACCTTATAATAGGTACATTACAATCCAAATCCATTATGATCCATTATATTATGATTAAATATAATTTATAAAATTTATGAAAATTATGAGTGGATTGTTCTAGGGACGAATTTTTTGAATTAGTTACATGTTTGGGAGGCTGTAAGGGAATGATTTCCCTTTTATGTTAAAATTCATCAAAATATTTTTTTGAAATTCATTTATTCCCACATTGACTATAAAAAATAAAATAAATTTTATATAAAAAATGGAAATGGTTATGGAATTAAAATCATCATTATAACTTCTTGAATGTCCACAGACATATTAAAAATGGAAGCCTATGAATTTTTATGCATTCATTTAATCAAATTATCATTCAAAATCCCCTATAAAAATGGATACAAGAAAATGATTCAAATAATTATATTTCATATTGATATATTACATACCATATGTGGTGTATACTCGTATTTTATATTGGTTATTCATTTGAGGGAGGAATATAAGATGTGTATTTTCATAGTATATTCTTATGAATTCATGAATTGAAAATAATGTATTAAAAATATTGTTTGAATCCATTGATTTATAACATCAACTCATCAACCTTATGCCATAACACAAAAAATGTAAGATTAATTTTTATTTTTCAAAAAACATTTCCTTGACAGGAGATATAGTCACATTGAAATCTTTTATATTTTGTTTATGATATTAATAAAATGAATCTTTTTAAAATATATACATTATTGAGAGTGATAAGTAAATTTAAAATTAAGGAATATATAAATTTACATGGATGATTCAATGGTAATGAATGAAATTTCTTGAGAATTACTAAAATTTAATTAAAGAAGAATAAAATAGAAGGATGTGGTGGAAGAGGATAACTCACTTTCATTTTGTTTAAACAAATGTAAAATTTCAAATAATTTTGAATATTTCCTAGTTGTGTAATAGAGTATGTTTGGTGATTGATAAATGAAAAAAATTGTAATTTGAATTTATAAAAATATTCCCCCATATTTTCATTAGTATAGTGAAATAATGCCATTTTTTAAAATTGCAGTTTATTTGGAAGTGATTTTAAATTTAGCTTAATAGTATTATTTCAATAGAATTGATTATTTTATTTATTTTATTGTCCAACATAAACCATTATGGTTTGATTTATTTTTTGATATATTTGTGATGCATCTAAATTTCAGTGATATTAGGCACCTTTGTGAGATTATTTTACAATACTAATATCACAAGTATGATTAAATCAATCAAGACATGGGATATGTTATAAATAGCATTAAACTACTCAAAAGTGATTAAATGATAAATGTTTAAGACATTCATGATTAATATTTAACTTTGGTGAGCTATGTAAGATTAATCCCAGGAGACAAACCTTACGTATGTTTAACATAATTCTTATGCCCCTCACAGTAGATTTAGTTTTATTTATATATTTCCTCATGTTTTATTAATGTTTTGAAACCTTATTTTATCATATAAATTAGCTAGTAACTAGTATTTATGTGTGAAATGAAATCATAAACTCCCATGGTCATGTCAGTTTATATTTAATGTGTGTGTTATTAACTCGGTAACTCATTGTTCTTTGGAACATTAAACCAATAATCCTGTTAAAATATTTTTTTTCATGTGTGGTATTATAATTAATTTATGGATATTTTTGTTCATGGATATGATGTAAAATCATGTTCATATTTACCTGTTTGGATTAGAGTCTATGTAGAAAAAATAGGTGGGCTTTTGTGTCTACATATGAATAACACTAAGGAAGAAGAATAAACTTCCATAGATGACTAGGTAAATCACTACTAGAATTTATGAACTTTATTTTTTGTTGAAGAACCATACCATGTAATTGGTCCATTCTAACCATAATTCACATGTCCACGATGCATTTAAAATATTTATAAATCATTGCGATGAGTTCACAGAGTTAATTGATGAAGATCACTCTATACTAGGGTTCTTTATAAGAGACCTTAATATTAAAATATTATTCATGTTCTATATTATATTAAAATTTATAAATGTCAAAGGATTTAATCCTTGTTCTATTAATCCATTAAAATTGATTCTATGGGGTTGAGGGTACTAAAATTGAATTCAGTCAATGATTAGAAAGGTTAGGTGGAAACCCTAGAAGTGGAACGCATGTGACCATTTTTTTAAATAATTTTCCATGTGGACTACATCATGGATGTAAGAGGAGAAGAACAATAAAACTCTCTCATAACATTAAAAAGGGATCTCAACCATTACGAAAGGGGGTTTTCCATTAAGGTATTAGTTAGTAGTTTCCTATAATTCATTTTTCTACATTTATATTTTAATATAATCCCTAGTTTTATTTTGTATGTTCTGGATTCCATCTCATGATCTCTCTAAATCTCTATATTCTCTACTAAACTTTACAAACTCAATGGTTTTATAGAAATATCATAATTTTTATTAATTGGGAGGTATTTCAATGGAATTTGATCCTTGTTCTTCATTTTTGTAAAAAAAATATCATCCTTGATATGGATGTAATTGGGTGAAGAAGTATATTGACGGTTATAATCTAATCATATACCCATTTTTTGCTGCATTTTTCCTTCTTTAAACTTTTTTCTTTTCAGATTATCTTGTTATAACATCATATTGGTGTATTTTTGTGTATTGAGGGATGATTGATATATGGTGGAGACATGTGTTGGGATTATGGATTCTTAAATTGGATTTCATTTTTATCCTTTTCATTATTGAGGAGGTGGGTCTAGATAGGTTTAGTATGGGTTTACATGGTTTTCTTTTCCAAAAACATAGTTATATGAGAGAAATCAATGAATCAAGTTGAATTGATTATTGTATGAGATCATATAATCTCATAGATAATAAAGTTCCCTTTTAATATAATATACGGAGACCTCCCTTCACTATGAAATTTGTGTCCCATTATTTGTTTCTCTTTTTACATTATAGATTATTTTTCCTGAACCCTTTTATTATTTATTAAAATCTGAAAAGATATAAATAAATATGTTCAATACACGAGTGTGTGGACTTGGTTCATTGGAGGGAATCCCATGGTTAAAATACATATAATTTCAATTTTTTATTATAAAAAAATGAATGAAACATAAATCGTTGAAGGTTTTATAAAATGAAATATCCCAAGGATGTCCTCCCAAAAAATAAACTTATTAACCAATGTTAATGTCTAATACTTATGAATGTGATGAGCTCTACATCCTTGGTTTTTCTAGAGGTTAATAAATCAAAAAATAAATTATGATCAATATATGTATGAATGATCATCACTATTGGGTGAATCATAAGGTTTGGGCCCTTATGATGTATGAGATACTATAGTTAACTAGGGAGGACCCCATTAAAAATTCAAAAAAATATTGGATTCTAATTAAATATTCAAAGGTTATTATTTGTTATTTTTTAAAGAATTAATCTAGATTATAAATCCTTCATATTGAAAATAATGAAGAAACATTTTCCAAAAAAATATGAGAATGAAATTATTAAAGAACCTATAAAATCTCATACAATACCTCCATCACATGTTATTAAAAGAAAAAAAATGATCCAACCTTGTTTTGGTGGAACCCCACTTAATGGGGCTCACAACATTTCTTATTGACCATGATTCACCCTATTTTCCAAAACCCTTTACTAAATACCACCAAAACCTGAATATTGAGTCACTATGGAAGGGTGTGGTTTTTTTACATCAATAATAGGGTGAAAGAAACATAATTATTTATCTTTTAGATAAGTGTAATAATTTAATTCAACCTATTGATAATACTCATTCTGTAGCTCCAAGATAACCCAATAAATATTGATGAAGAAATATTTCTATGATTGATATTCTGAAGACCATCCTACATTGATATGAAATAAAGTATAAATGAAACGAAAAAAATGAAATATTTATTTTCACATATAGATAAAATATTATTGATTAAAATGGGGATGCCCAATCACCATCAACAAATAGATATAGAATCAATATTTTCTAGAATTTTAAAAAAATAACATTTTGATGTAATAGTAATACAAATATTTTACAATTAAGTATCAAAAAAATAGATTTATTATAGATTATAAACACTAAAAAAAATTATATTATAGGTATGTACTTTCACAAAAATGTTATAGTCACTTGCCTCATCATAGTTTAAAACATTTATATGTTTTTTATATTCCAAATAGGAATCATTTTTGAACAGACAATGTATGAAATAATATACATCTTGATCTTTGACCAATTTCTTGGAGAGAGGAAGGTTTTTTATGTCTATTCCTAACTAAATCCATAAAAATTTTCTAATCATATTATTCTTAATAAATTATGTTAGGGAATAGAAAAATATGTACTTTTTTTCCTAAACCAGTTAACTCTACAAATTTCTTTGTATCCCCTGCAGATAATACATTATAAACGTTTGAGGATGATATGAATGTGCTACTATAGATTGTTCCATAGGTGAGACAATTTCCTCTTAGATTCGTCATCCTTGAAAAAAATATTCCCTAATTTTTCTTGAGAATCGTGGTCCAAAGGGTTTTCCCATAGGTTGCATCTCATGTGTGTCCGAAAAGCATTCAATTTTTTTCTCATAAACTATCCTCAGATTGATACAAAATACCTAAAGTGAACCTATGAGTTTAGACTAGATAACCCAATTCTATCTCCCGTTTTGATGAGTGTTCAACAACCAAAAATTTTAACAATTGAATTAACCTTCTAATTATGTATGTGAATCAAATTTAAAACAATATTATTTATATTAATAACATATTCCACATGATATAACATACAAATTATTATTTTATTTCCCTGGAAATTAAATTTAAATTATAAATATACTCATTATATTTAAAACATTATATTGGGATACAAAAAATAATAAATGATAATTATAATAGTAAAGACCAGATCTGCTCAAAACCCTAGAATGACCGCACTCAAGGTCAGAAAATAATAAATTAAATAGAGTATTAATAATGAAATACCAACCTTTAAAATTACACTATATATAACCTTGAGAGAAAATTGATGTTAATGAATAATGAATAAAATATATGGTATTCACAGATGGTAGGTAACCCATAAGACCATTAAAAAACTAACCATTTACATAGTAATATGACTATTTGGAATAATAATATATGTTTTAAAATGGTATCCTCATATATATATATATATATGTATGTGTAATAAATATGTTATTACATTTAAAAAAGACTATATACCTTGTATATATAATAATATAGGAAAATAAAATTTTTCCAAATGATAAAATAAGAGTTTGTATTTTAATAGTACAAGGATTTTATTCTTATATTTTTATAATACATATAATAATTAAAAAGGATACATATCATTATAAAATTTTTATATAATATATTAATATTTTTTATAATGATTATATAATTTTATGAGACCCTGGATAAATTTTTAAATGTTTGTAAATTTGATTATAATATTAAAATTATTATTATTTTTCAAATAAATAAGTACATTTTTTGAAATTAAAATAAAATATTTATAAATATAATTTCCATAAATTTGATTTAATTTTTTAAAATAAATATATAAAAATTGTGGGGACTAATTTTTGATAATTTTCTTTAATATAGGTGAGTTTTTGTGAATAGTAAAATATGAAAAAATGTAGTATTGGACATTAAAAGTTTGGTACAAGAATATCTGATTAATAAAAGATGTAATCAACCATTATAAGAAAATAATTTTCCTAATTTGTTATATTTAGTAACATGATTCATCTCTATTAATAATTTTTAGAAAAATTAATTAATGAATGGATATTATTTTTATAAACACCCCAAACATCCCCTTATAAATACAATTCCCACCACCCATTATCATCACACTATATAATATAAGAAGATTGCCTAGAACATGGAAATTTATCTCTGAATACCTTCTCCCCATGTTCAATTATTTCTGGTCTTACAAAAATACCATCTCACAAAGCCTTATGGTGTAACAAACAGGATACTCCTAAATAGAGATGTAAAATTCTCAACATTGTTATTTTGATTATATTATTCATCTACCTCAATAATATTAAACCCATACACATTGATTTAGTCAAATTAGTATCATAAATATAAATCTATATTATTACTATCGTGAAACATACATTTTATTCCCTAACAACAATTTATTACATATTTAAAATGTTGGTCACATTATAGTCGGTTCACCATCCCCATGACCAAGGAATTTCATTTTCCATCCCCACATTCCAGGATGGATTATGATAAATTATTATTACTAAAACTAAGATTAAAAAGTATATTTTTTAACTTTTATAATGTTTAAAAACTCAAACATTTAAATAAAAAAAGTAACATTACCATAGTAAGAAAACGAGCCTAAATGAACTAACCATATGACTATAAAACCTATAATGTCTGAATCATGCATATTCATGAAAACATTTGTATACTAATATCATTATTAAATTATAGTAACTAATTATATTCATGTATTAAATCCTATGATTTTATTTAACTATACAATATAAACTCTAATAATTACCAAAAAGTATTAAGACATTGGAAATATAACATGACCCACCATGAGATAGTGAATATATACTCAATAATCTCAGTTTAATTGATCAAATCAAACAATAAAGAAAAATAATATATCATATATAGGGGAATTAATCTCTTAATATTATTTTTAATAAATAAATATTTTATATTTAATACATTATGTGAATGTGTGCATAATGAATCTAGGCATGAGGTAAGGGAACCCTCTGAACCACTATATATTCATTGGGTTATTTATTTCTCTATCTACCACACATTATGTCTCAATTTTATGTTATATATTTCTTAAAAATTATGTATATATGTATCCAACATATGTAATAAGTTTATTTCCCTTCCTATTCTAAGGTTAGACATTCCCTGAAATCATTTCTCATCACCTTCTTTAAAATCAAACATGATTGAGGTGAACTTTTATATCCGTTAATCCATTCATGTAACACTATTTTAAAATCATTTACCTAATGAATATTTTTGAAAATATACAATTTTTATGATTAATCATATTTATTTTCCAATTATTTTAATTAAAATTCAATATTACTTCCTTGTTTAAATTTTTTTACTATTTCGATAAAAATTATTTCAAAGGGTCATTTATATACCAAATTAATTACCCTTTATCATGAATTATTCAAATGAAAACTAATTTTGAATTCTATGATGGTTGATTAAAACATAAATATTCACAATACATAATTAGTTTGTATATTTGGAATCTTTATGAAATATAAATATATTATATTTCATGAATGATTATGTAGCACATTAATTTCCATGGATATTTATAATGCTTATACCTTATTTTAGGTTCACTTTTGTGGAACCCAAATGCAACCACGTTTTTTGATAGGTGTTCCGAGATAGTAATATAATTCACTGGGTATGTTTTGTCACTATTGAAATGATATTAATGGTATTAAGGTCTAAACATAATCCATTATGGGATGCTTCTATCATGTATTGATTTCTTCGTAGTGAGCCTTGACCTATGTTATATAAGGTCATATATTTTTCTGTTGTTACATTCATACGATGCCATGAACTTATGATTAATTATTATTTTGGAAATTATTCCATATGATTTTCCAGGAATCTTTTCATATATGATTGCATGTTATTGCATTTGAATAATCTATTATTATTTGTTATATTACTTATTCCATTATTGGGATTTATAGCTCACCATTTTGGTTTATATATTTCGTTACATTATCCTATGTAGTTTTAGAATATAAAATGTATTTATTGTAAAATTATGCAGTTTAAAATAAATATATTATTTTTTTGATTCATTTTTACCGTTTATGAACCTAGTTTCCTAGATACACTTATTCTATGGATCCTTAGTTTGGGATAGATTGATATATATATAAAAAATTAAATAATAATAACATGTGTAAGAGGAATTAGTCATTATCGTTGGTATCAAATAATGTTATAGATATTGTTAGTGATTAAGAATATTAAGCATTATTAATTATTCTATGGAAATGTATATATATTATAAAACATCTGGAAATTCCAATAAAGTATATAGTGAGTGGTTTATAATAAATGAAATTCCAATCTGGATACTACTCATGTATGGGGATATAAAAAATATATACTAAGGGGTAAAAGTTCCAAAAATCACTTGTTTTTTTATTAAAAAAACAATATTTTAGTACACCATAATAGGGCCTAGAATCCTGCTTGGTTTGAAACTCCCAAGGGATATGTTTGGGTAAATTCACAAGATCTTTATAAATGATTATAATGGACATGAATGGATTTTGTAGGATAAAAAACCTTCTAGTAAATGTAACTTGGATAAACTATATTAAAAAATATGATCTCATAACTTTGGATATTCTTGTTATTTATAATTTATAACATATACATTATAATTTTTTATATTATTATTTACAAATGTATTCTCATTATCAATTTTTTTAATTTTTTTTAATTTTAGGAAATAAGTGATACGGTGATAACAACCCATGTTATGGGAAATTTAATCATTTCCCTAATCATGTGTGTAACTTCATGGGAGCTAGAAATTGTAAATTCATGGTTGTACTAGATTATTTGACTTATGTTATGGATAATAACTTAAATAGTCATAAAAATACCTTGTTCTGGTTATGTCCTTTATACAGAAAAGGCCTCCCTATTTTATTGTATCTTTTAATCCCCTCATTATATAAAAATGTATTGACATAATTAATATGATATTATATTTCCTATAATTCTCTAAATAGGATAAATTCACATTTAATGTCTATCAAATTGAGGGAGATGATGCTCAGTGGTGGATAGTAATCAAGAATATGAATCATAAGAAGGAAACTGAATTCATGTAATTGGATGGATTCTTGAAAATACATTTCATGAAATATTTTACCCAAACTCTTCATCACAAAATGGATATGGATTTCCTTGGACTGAAAAAATGGAATATGATTCCACTATGGATTATGGGGAAACTATTACAAGGATTTCATGGTATGCTTTTTTCTTTTTCAATGTCACCAAAAGTAATTTGGACATCTCTTTTAGAGGATTAAGGATATGTTTGTGATATTATTTGGTTCTTCATAACATTAAATGTAATGAATATATTGTGAAATATATCATCAGTTTCCGCATGAAGATTAGGGATTCCCAATGGGCTTGTATCTATAGAGATAAAAAGTAGAAAATAGAGTTTATTTCGAGATGATAAATGGATAAATCCCATGGAGGAAATAAATCCCAACTGATCATGTGCCAAATGTGTTTGAAGAAGAATCCCAAAATCAATCTAAATTGAATAGGGTATGATTGATGTGTGGATAGTTGGTGAATTAGGTAAATCATTGTCAATGGGAGGTAAAAAATCCTACTAATGATATTGACAAAAAGAAGGTTGTGATAATCCCTCATCATATTGTCTTGTGATTCAATAGCATGTAACACATACATTTTGTAATATAATTTCTTATGTTATTATTTTTAGAGGTAGTTAATGAATACAATATCTAATTATAGGATAGTATAGAAGGGTTTATATTATCACAACTGGTGAGGTGGAACATAATAAAGATGTGATAACCTATGTGATACTTATTCATTAAATAATATATAACATATTATTTGATTCTGGTTCTATGTATTTTTTCATATAATGTAAATTTAGAAGAACTATTCAAACTACACCATAAAAAATGAATATAGAATAATCTATGATAATAATAAACAAGATATTATTTCATACTATGTATGTAATTCATACCCAATTATTGTTTTTATATTAGACCTATAACTCCCCATGATTTTATGATATATTTATCTTTAAAAAAATATAATTTCATTGATAACTTGTGATAGATGTAACCTAATATCTAAATGAACCGTAATGAAGTATATAGTTATCCCCTAGCCATAATAATAGACAATATGAATAGTAATAAATAAATTATGAAAAAAATTGTCTTACAGTTTTATAAAATTAATTCATTTGTTATCAATTGATTAGAAACGGAATTAAAATCATTTAAAAAAAGATATTTTTCTCAAAAAAATGTTTTTATTCTTGTAATGTATTTTATCTTAATAAATTAAATTGTCTTCTTTTGGTGAATTATTTTGATTAAATTTATATATTATATTTTCAATCAAAATTTTTTACATTAATTTAATATTTTCTTAGGCTAGAGTTACGAATGTATATCTTGTTTTTTTCTTATAATATAATTTTTCTTTAAATGAAAATTTTTAAGTATTCCACAATTTTTATAAAATGGATATATAAAATATAATGAAATTGAATCATGAGGAGTGGATTAGATATTTGGAATCCAGAGTGTCATATTTTTTAAATATTACCATTTTTGTTTTTAATGTGAATAACAATGATAATACTTTTTTGTCATTTGTTATGGGAATCATATGTAACATTGGGATAAAATATCGAGATAAGGGTATTAAATAACTCTAAATGATTCCATTAAACAATTTTATGGTTAGAGTTTTCCCATTTCCATCCAATTCTAGAATATGTGGAATTTATTTTAAATGTTTCTTTGATTATGAAATTTATATTATTTTAAGAAAAGAATCAATACAAAATTCCACTCTCTTGACTTCAACATATGTATTTTTTTATTTATTTAAAAAAATATTGTAATTTATGTTATAAATTTTGATTTTAAAGGTATGTTAATTTTTCCATCATAGTAATTTTCCAATAAAATATATATTTAATAATTTTCATAAATACTTGTTCAACAATAGTATAATATATATTCAATTAATATAAAAAATAAACAAATTATTATATAAATATTAAAAGTAAAAAAATATGGTATAATAATTGTTTTATAATTATTTAATAATTTAATATAACATAATAGAGCTATGAGAAATGTTTTTATTCAAATTCCATTATTGCAATGATGGTTTAAAAGTCAAATTATGTGAATTGTATGTAAAATTCCATTAATAGTACTGTATAAAAAAGTTATTTCATTAAATTATTATGAATTAAGAAAACTATTCACAGAGGATAAGAATGATTATAATGGGTTAAAAAATTTATCTTGAAGTAATTGATGAGTTATTTTTTACATTATAAGTAAAATTATAGCCCTTTAGTTTTTAAAAAGACTTTTCCACTATTAATATTTCAATTACTAACCAAGGGGTTAAACAGAAATATAATGTTTAAAATGACTAAAACCCCAATATATATACCATTTTATGAATTTATTTCTACATTATCCACTTTTTTTAATATATATACATTTAGATTCATATGTATTGAGAATGAATTAGTTATATTTTAAGATTTTTAGTAATTAAATGTGTATCCATTCCCAGCTTTATAAATAAACACCCATTATCGCTTTTCGTTACACTAAATTAATCCATCAGTCTTACAATAAATATACCCTAATATCATCCCACATTCCTTCACCACAACCGATATCATTTCTCTTAAAATAATATTATCCCATCAATATTTAATATGTAAACTAGAAGTTATTTCTCAAAGAAGAGGTATAAATCTTAACTGAGAACTTTAGATTTTATTACTTATTATACATTCTATGAATATATGTTTTTTGTTAAAAATCAATTAATTAATTATTATAAATATAATTTCATATTATTATGATTTTGGTAAAACCTCTTTTCACCTATTTTCCATCCTATGTGAAATGAAAATGTTGCTCATTCTTACGCATGGGTTAACTTCCCCACATAGCGGTGTAATTCATTATTCGTCACCATATTTAATGGATGGTTATAATGTTGGATTTAATATATTTATATTTTATTTATAAAATTAATAATTTTCTTAAATTATAATATTTTATCAACCATCTTACATTTTTCAGATGTTATAAAATGATAACATCTCTCATTAGTGCATCTAGGCAACCACCTCCATGAAGAGATGTTATTATATTTTTCATTTTATTTGAAAATGGTTGTAATAAGATTATATTTAATCAATATATATTATTTATATGATTTGATTCTGGTTCAATAAATTCAAATTATTATTTATATATCTTTCTTTCCATTTTTTCAATAAGGGAATCAACGTTCATGCTTATAGAAAGCCTACGATCTCCATGAATGGTGTAATACATTTTTTTAATATATCATACTTTTATGGATGAATATAAATAAACACAATTAAAATATATGATATTAATATCCTTATTAAAATGTTAGATTTTATGTAAATATAACCAATGTACCAGTACTAAGACTACTAAACGAAAACATGCATGAAAAAAATGAATCATTTATATCATAGAATAGTGATTTTAATAACAAACTTTTAATAAGTGGATGAATAGATGTCATAAGTAAACCATAACTGGGATGATATATTTTATTATTGTTCTATAATAAATGTATATAAATAAAATTTTATTATTTTTTATTTTTTAACACCTATGAAGAAATAAATGACTCTAGGAAAGATATTTATGTTTCTATATTATTTTAATCAATATTTTTTATGCTAGAATATCCCAAAAGGACGTTATATGATCCTAATATAATAAATCAATTCAACTTTATAATACTAATGTTATTTTAGGATACTAATTGTTTTCTATTCATTTATAAAACATTATTTACTCATGATATATGAATACTTTTTCCAAGGAAAACCGAATATGTTTCAAAAATTTATTGAAATTCATTTTTCATACATGTGTAACACCCCAAGATTCCACAGAATGCTTCATTTTAAATAATTCTATGGCTTATGATGTACACAACCCCGAATTCAATCACACCACGACCTATAAATGTAGTCGTTTAAAAAAGCAGTTATGAATAGTAATAACCATATTTTTAAATTTTCTAAATATTATTTTTCAAAATCAACTTCGTTTATGAATTATGAATATCAAAATTATCATAGAGTTAATTTTTGTAATTTTAAAAAATGTTTCAATTTTTTATGAATAGTGAAAAATAAATCATTTTAATTCAAAACTACCTTTTCATCTAATTTATTTATATTGTTAGATTTCTTTTATAGTGGGTTTTAAACTATAATTAGATTAAAATTATATCATTTAATCCAATAATGGTCATTGGAGGTAATTTCACATTTAAATTTTACAGAAACACATGTCAATATTTTAATAGTTTTTATTTCTTAAAAACCCTCTTTCAAGTTTGGAAAACACAAATTAATTTTAAATTAATTAATAAAACATCTGGTATTTGAATTTTGAATAATGGATTCCATATTTTGAATCATATGATATTTTTTTTAAATGTATCTTTTATTTTTGGACATTATGAATAGTTACTTCAGTAATTTTTTTAATTTACCACGTTGAAAAGGAAAATCTGGTTAATAAGTTTAAAAAACTAATATTATAATAATATTAAACTACACTAACACATGTCTTATTCCTATTGTATGAGATATGTTGGGGAAATAAATCACTTTGGAGCAATCAAAAAAGTACAATTAATTTATAATAAATTAATATTTCAATGTTTTTCAAAAGTTCCCCTCACCTCTCTTATAAATGGGAACATCTCCTTATCATTAATTCAAACATACAATCCCATTTGTCTCCGCCAAAACATTCCCATATATCCTCCCATTTTCCCTCACGTCATCCAATATTCCACCCTTTGGGTTGAAAACCATCTTTCAAAGTTAGTTTTTTGAAAATCAAAAGGAGACACCCAAAGAGGAGGTAATCGTTTTATCCCTTCTGTCAAAGATAGTTTCTTCTTCTAATTCCTCATACCAAGTTGTTAAAATACTAAAATAACAACCCTATCATCTAATATACTTTGATATTTTGTTATTATTATGGTACGACCATATTCCTCTTTTTATCTATCGTATAAAAACAATATAACCATGTGTGCATACATATGGATTACCGTTACTACACAATGGTGTAAAATATTTCTCATCTATACATTATTTTAATGGGTTTAATTATGAATAAAAATTAATGAAAAAATAAATATAAAATGGTATTATTTCTTTACAATTCATATTAAATCATAATACATACCATTAAACAATTATGTAAATGATATTATCCCACGTGCATACATATGGCTTAAAGTCTACACAACGCGATGAATCTCTTCTTCCAACCTTCACCATCCAAGAAGGATTATAAAAATATATGTTAGGAATTATTATGAAATATATGGAGTAATAATCCTACTATAATATATATATATATATATGTCATTCAATTACTTCCATTTAATACGATATGAAAATGGAAACACGCATTCAAGCGTATGTATGACATACCATCTCCATGTATGGTGTTTGAAATAAAATATATCTATCAATTATATAAATTTATATTAGGAATATATATGATATATAAATCTTATTATAAATTCTATAAGTATGTAAATCATTATATATTTAATGTTATCAATAAAACAAGTTAAAACACGTTGGATAAATGAAGTGATTATTACCAGAAATTTTTCATTAACATGGAATTGTTAATAAATTGGTAATATAAAGTCATAAAAGAATGATATATGATATCATAAATATTATTATGATTCTAATATATGTTAATAGTACCATCATACTGGAGTTGTGGATAAATGAAGAGAGTATCAGACTTCAGGGAAGGGATTTCGTCTCAATTTTATTTCATTGAGGAATAATGTAATGTTATGCACCTAGTTTCTTTTATACAATGTATATTATAAAATTGGACATGTTTTCTTCAATTTCATTATTTTCATGATATTATATTATTTACTTCATTGTAATTAATGTATGATTCATATTACATATTCAATATGGTTATTTGATAAGTCATTTTATTTATTTATGTTAAGAAAAATGAGAAATACTTTGGACTCAAAATGAGGGGTGGATCCCGAACATTATATAGCTCCAGGATTCATTGAAATATTCTAATGAGATGAATATGTTGGACAAAATGGTTTCTACCATTAATTATAAAATTTATTTAGAATGGTCTTGAGGGTAATATGTTTTCAGGAGCCTAAGACCTGACATCCTTAAATAAAGTATTTCCATGATATAATTTAAGTAAATATTTATCCATGAGATTTTGTGTTGAAATATCTATGGAATTATTTAATTCAATGTTTATTTATTTATTACATATGTTTCAATTCCATACACTATATATTATTTTTTCCTTCTATTGTTTAATTAATGGAATGTTTTCTTAGATATTTACCATTACATGTAAATTGATTATTGATTCCATTGTACTTACCATTACGGAATATTTGAGATCACCCTTGTTATGTTTCTCTCCCTAGTTTTTGAACATGAGAAAATCGATTATGTTTTCAATGCTGAATTTTATTTCACCTATTGTGTAGAATGTTTTATTTTTTTTTCAAATGTATTTTGGGTATCATTTATGTAAATTGGATTTCCAAGACTGCTAAATTGAATGGTCCATATAGATTTGTTTCCATGTAATAATGACAGTGAAATGAAATAATGCACCAGATTCATGTGATCTGAGGTCAAAGAATTACATTTCGTATCAGAGGTAGTTTAGAAACATCCTCGGAAACTATATTTAGAGAACATAGATTAGGGAACATACCCTAAGTTAGACTTTGGAGGTAAACTTAAGATAATTCAGAAAAAAAGAACAAAAAAGTTTATGATTTATAATGCATAAAATTTCTATTTATGTTCAGTGTTGGACCGTATTTAAAACTCGTTATTTTATATGCTAATATGATATGTTTAATTATATAGAAATGGAAGCTATAAAAAATAATGGTATCAATTTTTGAGGAAATTTTAGTGGTTTCTCAAATGAGGAAACCAATAAAGATGGTATTGGCACCTTGAAAATTATGTAGATACTATGGAAACATAATCGGGTTTTAAAAAATAACCTTTCCTAAATTGAACAAACCCATTCAATTGAGGGAATCTCCAATACTTGATCGATTTATCCATCAAAGGCCCCCATCATTTAGTGAGACTACTAATCCAATTGTAGTTGAATAGCGTATTAAGTCTTTGGAAATGATATTTGTGGCCTTGGGATGGAGTGAAATAGAAAATTTTGCTTTTTTGATCTATTGTCTCAACGGTGATTTTGATAAATAGTGGATATTGATCGAAAAACCAGGTATGAAGAAGAAATATAACTTATGGAATAGATAACTTTTATGGTCACACTCATCGACAAATAAATTCCTTGTGATCAACAAGTTGAGTTGAAGAGTAAGTTCCATAGCTTAAAGAAAAATGAAGAAGATAGTTTTGAAGATTGTGAAGCTGCTTTTATCAGTTTATCTAGGTTTGATACAGATTATATATGAAACATTGAGTGCAAGATCAATCACTTCATTGACGGTCTTGAGTCAAATCTCCAAATGGATTTGGTTTTTTAGAATTTTTCATCATATGATGAAATCATTTTGTGTGACATAATGATAATGAAGCAATTTTATAGGATAAATATATTCAAAGGAAAATAAGAGAATGAGAGGCCATTTGAGAACCATTAAAATGGAAATGGATCGAAGAAGAAGAAGAATATTGATACAATTTTCATCTTGTGAAGACTGTTGGAAGAAAGCACCCTGGGAAATTTTTGAAGATATTGGCAGTTTGTTATATGAATGGTGATAAGGGACACCATGATAATGATTGAAATGGAAATTAAAAAAATCCTTAATTTGCAGTGCTTCAATTGTGAAGATATGGAAAAATATTCAAATTAATTCCCCAAAAATCAAGGGAATCTACCACAGAAGAGGCCAAGGGGAAATATCCAAGATTTTGTTATCCCAATTACTAAGGTTAAAGTTCCTAATGATGTGGGGGCAGGTAATTTAATTATTACTTCAAATTTATCTAAATCTTTATTTGATTATGGATCATCACATTCCATTATAACTTCACAAATTACATAAAAAATTAGATATTTCCAATACACTATGAAAATGGAATTAGAAGTCAGAACATATAATGGGAACCTTATCACAAGAAATATGTGTCAAACGGTTCCTATTGTGGAATATAAACAGGATCTAATTTATAATTATGTTACTATACCTATGGATGATACCACTATAATCCTAGGTATGGTTTGGATTTTAAAATATTATGTTACAATCCATTGCAAGAATATGGATGTTTTAAATTTTTTGGAAGATGTAGAATACGTTATCATTAAAGGAGAAACTTCATCAACAGATTCTTATCAAAATACCCCACCGGTAGCTTAACAGAATGAGATTATTGAAGAGTAAGATAAATTATAATCTAGGGATGAAGGAGTTAATCATCAAATAGATGATGTACCTATTTTAAAGGTATACATTGATGTTTTTTCATGAGATTTACTTGGACACCCCCCAGATTGTGAAGTTGAGTTTTGTATTGATTTAATCCCTGATGCAAGGACAATATCATAAACACCCTTTATAATGGCCATTGTGGAATTAGTAGAGCTAAAAAACATTAAGAGTTTGGTCAAAATGTATTTATCTTCCCTAGTGTTTCTCCATGGGGATCATGTGTTTTATTTTTAAGAATAAGGATGGATCCTTGAGTCCATGAATTGATTATAGTGATATCAATATAGTTACAATAATAAACAAGTATCCTCTACGTCGTATCAATGATTTATTTGATAAACTTGAAGGTGCCTAATTCTTTTCAAATATTAATATTCATTCTTGATATCATCAAATTTTGGTGAAGAAGAAATACATTCTTAAAACATCTTTTCAGATGAGGTATGATAAATAAGAATTTATTGTAATGCCTTTTGGATTGACTAACGCTCACTCAGTTATCATGGATCTCATGAATATATCAATCAAGGAATATCATGATGATTTTTTGTGTAATTGAATTATTATAATATGATATATAATAAAATATTGGAAGACCATGAAAATCACTTTCAAATCATTCTTGAGACTCTTAGGAGAGAACAATTATATGGTAAATTTAGCAACCATGAATTCTAGATTAAGGAAATCCCATTATGTGGACATATTCTCTCCAAATATTGAATCTATGTTTGTCCTTAAATGAAAAAGGAAATTCAGGAATGTCCAGCATCGAAAAGTATAACCAAGGTATGTAGTTTTATTGGATTAGTAGGTTAATATTGGAATTTTGTCTCGGATTTCCCCTGATTGGGGAACCCTTTAACCAAGGTCACACATAAAGGGTAAAAATTTATTTGAAAAAATGAGTGCGAAGAATGTTTTGATGAATTTAATAGAATATTAGTCAGTGATCATATCAGGACATTACATCTTGGAATGATTGGTTTGTTATTTGTAGTGATGCATCATGGAAAATACATGGTTGTATCCTTATGAAGAATGATAATGTTATCGTATATGCATCAATGAAATTAAAAACACATGAAAAAATATTCAAATCATGATCTTTATTTAGCTACAGTAGTATTTTCTCTGATGATATGGAGGAACTATCTCTATTGTGGAAAATGAGAGATATATACTAATAAATACTTTTTGAAAATAATTTATCATAAAAAGAACTCAACATGAGGCAAAGGAGAAGGAATGATCTACTCAAGGATTATTATCTCACAATACAGTATCACCAAGTGAAGGAAAATAAGGAGGTGAATTCCCTGATAAGAAAGGACCATGGAGTTATAAAAAAGATTAGAGTTTAAAGGGACCCGATATTAATAGATCTAGTAAAAGTAGATATGGAAATTCTCATAGTGGGTGAAACATCACAATATTTTCAAATGGTTTCCAAACCATCATTATTGGAAAGGAAAAAAAGTTAACAGACTGATGACGATGTGTTTCAAAATAAATTTAAAGTTGTGAATGAAGCGAGATTGATTGATTTCATATTTGAAGATGGAATTTAGGAAATTGGGAAGAGAATTTGTGTTCCCTCTATACCTGGGCCAAAAATGGAATTACTAGATGATTCTCAAAGCTCCAATTTCTTTATACACCCACGCGGCACTAATATTTATAAAGAATGGAATGAAATTTTTTGGTGGGATAAGATGAAGAAGGATATTGATACTTATGTATCAAAATGTTTGGTTGGTCAAAATGTGATGTTTGGAAGACAACATCATAGAGGAGTCATGTAACCTCTTCCTATACCTATTTGGAAATGGGATGATATTACAATGGTCATTGTCATGGGGCTATGAAAGACTCCCCAAAGGAATGATGTGATATGGGTAAATTTTTATCATATTACCATGTTATCACATTTTCTTTCTATAAGAGAAGATTTACCACATGAACATTTAATAAGATTTATATTTATGAACTTTTAAGACTTTATGGTGTACCACTATCAATTGTGTCTTATTGTGTTCCCCATTTCACATCAAGATTCTAGAAAGTTTTTCAAAAGTCCCAAGATACTAAACATTGTTTCAGTACTGCATACCACCCTCAAACTGATGGATAATCAAAATAGTCTATTCCATCATTAGAAGACATGTTGTGATCCTTTTCACATGACATTCATGTAATCTGGTATAATTATTTACCTCTAGTAGAATTTTTATATAATAATAGCATCCATTCGAGTACTTATATGAAATCAAATAAAGCATTATATGGAAAGAGATACTGAACACCGACTTGTTGGGATGATTTTGGTGAAAGAAAATTTGTAGGTCCAGATCATTTTGATGAAAAAATAGAGAACGTGAAGATTATCTAAACCCATATCAAAACAACTCAATGTAGGAAAAAGAGCTTTACTGATAACTGAAGGAAGTAATTGAAATTTCATGTAGGAGATCATGTTTTCATGAATGTATCTCCATGGTATGGAGTCACATGATTTTGTAAGAGGTGAAAATTAACTACAACTTACATTAGACCTTTTGAAATTCTAGAATAAATATGTGTTGTAGTATACTATATCAAAATGCCTTAATATCTCATTAAAGTTCATGATGTGTTACACAAGTAACTATACAGAAATTCATGCTAGACCCAAAGAATGTAGTCACCTATTATGAAATAGAACTGGAATCCGATCTATCTTATTTGGAAGAGCCTATCACGATTCGGGAATGTTGAGAAACCAAAAAACTCATATGGTAAAAGTTCATTGGCGAAACCATAAAATTTATGAGGCGATATGGGAACCTAAAGAAAATATGAGGAAGAACAACCGAATCATTTTATGTTGTGATATTATTAAAACCTTGAGGATGAAATTATTTTAAGGGGGAATATTGTAACACCCCATGCTTCCATGGTATGCTTATTTTAAAAAAAAACATTGGTTTTCGTTGTACGTAACCCTGAGATCAATCACACCACGACATATCAAAGTAGCAGTTTAAAAAATAATTTTGAAATAATATTAACCATATTTTTAAATTTTATAAACCATATTTCATAAAATAGATTTTATTTTTGAATTAATATTATCAAAATTATATTAGGTTGAAATTTTGGTAATTTTCTAAAAAGTTTCAATTTTTTATGAATGTTGAAAATACTGTATTTTAATTCAAAAAAAAATTTTCATCTACATTATTTATAATGAAATATTTCCTTTTTAATGGTTTAAAAAGTGTAATTGGATTAATATTTTACATTTTAATCCATTAATGGTCATTATATTTAATTTCACATATAAATGGTTCACAAACACATGTAAATCGTTTGATAGTTTTTATTTATTAAAAACCCGCTTTCTATTTTTGACAACGGGAATTAATTTAAAATTAATTACTGAAGAATATGTGTTTTGAATTTGAAAAATTAGATACCATATTTGAATCATAAGGACTATATTTTTTTTAAACAGGTGCCTTTTATTTTTTGAATTTATGAAGAGTAACTTAAGTAATTATATTTATTTACCTTGGCAAAAGTGTAAATCTAGTAAATAAGGGTAATAATTTACTATTATAAATGTATTTAACAATAATAACACATGTCCTAATCCTATTTTATGAGATATATCCAACCATTGGAATCCTTGGGTTAGTTCTGAGAGCCAATGGATCTACATGGATGTGATAATTACATGTTATAAAAAATAATTTAATGTAAAGTGAAGAATAACATTAACAAGTATCATTTACTAAACCTATTTTCATATGGGGTTATATAGATGATATTTTTGACTACAAATAGTCATTATACTTATAAAAAAATTTCTTACGTCATGGAAATTTATTTATAATTTTTAGACATTAAAAAAGTAAATTTATATATTACACAATGATGATGTAGTGATTAACTTATTAATGAATGATTCTCATAAAACATATTATAAATATTAAAATAAATATAATTTGAACATTTTCATTCCATAGAAAAATTTTATAGATGATATTGGCTTATTAGATTCATTTTAATGTATTTTTTTATGAATTAATAATTTTCTTATGATTTTAAAAAATATTAATTCTAAACAGTGTCAAAATTTACATAAATGAGTTTTTAAAACAATTTATATTTTGTTAAATGATATAACAGTCATAAAAATCGATGATTCAGCCAATTTAATTATATAATGATAAAAATATCATTAATTATCCAATTTTTATTCTTAAAGGATCTTATTCTAACTATAATAACAATATATTATGAAAATACTAGAAGAAATGGAAAGAGTTAATGTTTTTAACAACGGGTTAAAGTAAATAATATAGTTAATTTGGTGACCAAAAAATGTCTAACCTATTGGGTGTGAATATTTCAGCCCATTCTCATCTTATACTCGAAATTAATCACATTGGAACTATTAAAAACTGAAAATTAATTTATAATAAATTAATATTTCTTTCCTTTTCTAATGTCCCCCCACGTCTCTTATAAAAGGACACTTCTCCTTCCTTTTAATTAAATCTTCTAAAGCCCTTTGGATTGGCCAAAGCCTGCCCTAATATATTTTTAAAATCCCTCAATTCATCCTAAAGTCCATAGTTCATGATGAAAAACACCTTATGATGTCCTTTGGTGCAAATCAAAATGAGACTCCCGAAGAAGAGGTAATCATTTTATCCCATCATTCAAAGTTAATTTTTTTCTTCTACTTCCTATTAATAAGTTGATACAATACTAAAATAAAAAATTTATAATCTACTATATGATGATATGTTGTTATGATTATGGTATAACCATATTAATATGTTTACCCATCCTATGAAAAACAATATCACATGTCCGCATACATATGGCTTATCGTCTCCACTCTGTGGTGTAAACAGTTTTACATTTATACTTTATTTTGATGGTTAAAATGATTAATAAAAATAACTAAATAATAAATATAATATGATATTATTTATTTAAAATTCATATTCATTCCAAATACATAACATTATACCATTAAAGAAATGATATCGTCGTTTGTGTGTAGGTAAGACTTTCTGTCTCCATGATGTGATGAGACTCATCTTCCATGTTCACCATCCATGATGGAATATAAAAATTTATATTCTGTGTTATTATAAATTATATGAAATTAATATTATAAATTAATAATATATATATGTGTGTGTGTTTATATATGTCATTCACTTACTTTCATTCAATACGATAAAAAATAGAAACACATGTTCATGCATACATACGATCTACGATATCCAAAAATAGTGTATTCCATATAATATATATTTATATATATTATAAATATTTATATTATGAATATATATGATATATAAATCATATTATACAATTTGGATGTCATTAAGTCTTGATATTAGTAATATGATCAAGAATAATACGTCAAAACACGTACGATAAGAAAAGTGATTATTATGAGAAATGTTGCATTAACTTGTAATTGTAAATAAAAATCTAATATAATGTCATAATGAATAATATATGATATCATAAATATTATAATGATTCTAATATATTTTAGTAATTCCATTATACAAGATTTTTGGACAAATACATAGAGTATCAGACTTAAGGTAAGGGATTTCGTCTCAATTTCATTTTATTGAGGCCTATTGTAATTTTATGCACCCAATTCATTTTATATGAGGAATATTCATCATTCTTACTTGTTATCATGAATATAATTATTATTGTGATATTATTATTTTTTTCAAGGTAATTACTGATAGATCCATAATACTTATTCAATTTAGTTATTTGATAAGGAATATAATTTATTTTTGTTATTCAATATGAGAAATAATTTGTTATGGAAATGACGGGTGGATCATGGACTTTATATATATCCTTTAATAATAGAGATGTTCTCATGAGACGAATAGGTTGGAAAAATGGGTTTCTACCCTTAATTTTAAACTATCTTGTGAAAGGTTTTAACGGTAATATGTTTTCATATGCATGAGACATAACATCCTTAAATAATGTATTTCCCTTATTTAATTTAAGATATTATTTATCAATGAGATTTTCATTGCCATATCATCAGAATTAGTTCATTATCAGTTTATTGATTAATGAAATTTTATTTATTTACCTACATTCTATATTATTTATGCCTTATCTCGTTTTATTAATGGAATGTGTTCTCAGATATTTACCATTGTATATAGATTGATTATTGTTTTTGTTGTACATACCCTTAGTTTGTATTTGACCACAACCTTATTATTTTTCTCTCCGTAGGTTATAAATATGAGAACATTGATTATGTTTTCAAGGATGTAGTTCATTTTTGTTATTGTATAGAATGTTTAATTAGGTTTTCCCAGTGTATTATGGGTATCATGTATTTAATATAGATTTTCAAGACTGATAAACAATACTATACTTCGGGATTTTTTTCCATGTAATAATTCCATTGAAATGGAATATTGAAACTGCTTCAGGTAAACTGATGTTGGAGCATTACAACATGCCCATTTTTCCTCTAAAATATTTTCAAAATTTTTTAATGTGCTATTATTATTATTTATTTTAATTTTTAAAATTGAATAAATATTTATTTAATTTTTTAAAGTAATATTCATTTCATTATTCAAATTATTTTTTTGACCCCTTATACAAATATGAGAAAGAAATGTTCTCTTTTAACTTATACGACCTGAACAGAATTTCCAACCATCCAAAACACTCAATTATTTGAAACATACATTACTAATTCCCGTATGGTTTTTAAATAATTTTTTTAATTATTATTTGTTAAATTTTAAATCTACAATATATGATTTTAAAAATAAAAAAGTATTTTCCTCAAGAAAAATTCTAGTGATATTTTAATGGAAATTTTCATCGTTGAAAACGCCATTTGATGTCACTTATGTTTTAATGGTGATATGATCTTGTTATACAATACTTATTATTTATCTAGATGGTCTAAAACTAGGATGATTATATGTTTAAAAAAGATATATAGTTTAAAAGACATATTTAGTTTACATGAGTTATACTATGATAATATAATGTTGTTTTTTGGATCATTAGACATTTAATTGAATGAATTATGATAATGTGATGGTTGGGTCTATTTTTTCATCCAATTTATTGGGTACAATGATATTTATATCTCATGGGATGAATATTAAAATAGTGTACAAGATTGTGAACATATTGGTTCATATTCTGCTGCCTGATTATGATCCCCTTCTATATATATTCATTGGAAAATGTGTATAAATTATTGAAAATAGATTTTTTAAATTTTTATGCATTGTTATAATCACTTTTAGGATATTTTCCTATTATTATGTGGGAACACGATTGAGATATGACTTGTTTACATGAATAATATTTCTTATTCTTATGATGAAAATTTTATATGTTAATACTCTTGAATGATGATTACTATAGGGAAATCCTTATTGACCATAATATTAGAAATGAATTTAGTATAGAGTGTGTGGTTTAATATTTTAAGCGTAAATATATTTTACATTGAGAATATACAATAAAATATGTTATTATACCCCTTGGATTATCTTATCCTCTAATTATTGATATATCTTAGGTTTACCATCATTTATAATTTTATATCAACCATTAATATGTTTTATATCCAAAATTTTTTAGGATAGGTACTATGTAGGTTATGTTTTTGATGATTAGAATGTGTGGCGATCTTTATAGGAGATGTTGATGATCATTAATAAAATAATATGATTATGTTTTATGATTCCACACACACCAAACCTATATGCTTCTTCGACATATAATCATGATAAGTAATGAATATTCCTATAATAAGATGTAATATATATGTTCGAAAATTACGGGTTTCTACAGTTAGAATTTAATAAGGGTTTAGAATATCATTGAGTATAATTATTTGAGAACATTGATAAAATCCTCCGAGATAAGTCTATAAATTGGAAAATATACTAATGTTTGTGTTAGGAAGATATTATATACTTTTAATGTTTTTCATACATCCCCATATAATATAAGTGGACTTGGTTTTGGGACTGATGACTCTATGGTAAATAACCCCATAAAATAGTCGGTCTTGTATATCTTAGTCATAATTCTAGTTCACAGTGATTGTTCCCTTATTTATCATATAGTTTTAAACATACAATTTATAATTTTTTGTTCAATAAAATATTTCATATAATACATTATTATGGATTTAAATATATGATGTCCTTGGAAAACATAGCTAAAACCTAAGTTTTATTGAGTTCATAAGAAGGTGTCATAATTTAGTATATTTAAAGAGTTTATTTTCATAAATATATGTTTTTACACTAGGATTATTGTATCATGATGCTTACACTATTTTTTTGATATTATTAAATGGATATAAGAAGAAGAAATCGTGTGAAAAATTAATGTGATGGATAACGTAGTGACCATCCTCAAGAGAAACTAAATTTCTAGGCATTTGGGATGAAATTTATTATATCTTTACTCACTCAAATATCCCATGATATGAATGATAAAATGGATCATGTGAAGATATTAAATGAACAATGGTAGAATAAAAATGAAACTATGTATTCTATAGAAAAAACTATACCTTCCTTCCTTGGGATTCATGATGCAATGGTTTCTAATCCATGGATCAATATGAAAAAATAGATTTTCCAATCTCTTTTGATCTAGACATGATATTGTTATCTTATACATCAATTTACAAGAAGGTGAAACTAAATAATGGTAGACTCTTATAAATAAAATGAGGTAATATGAAGAAATAGACTCCATGGATTGGGAGGCGTTTGAGAGGGTGTTTCTCAAAAAATAATTTCCTTAACGCATTCATAATAAGATGGAAAGGGGGTTCTAGGGATAAAGTAGAGGGATGACAAATACATTAGTACCTAAAATACATTACATGAATAGAAAGGTATACTTATAGATTTATCATCGACCAAGCGAGAATAATTAATATATATTAATTTTTAAAAAACTAATTATTTTAAAAGAGTTATCTGTAATATTCTTTGGTAATTATGATGAAATTGATCATTGTGATTGTATGGTATAAATCCATAGTGGGAAATTAATTTATTATAATGGTTGTTTTGAAAATAATAAAGAAATATCACTTTATGAAATAGATAAATGTAAATATCATGGAGTTATTAAAGTCCATCCACCTACATGAAAATAATATTGGGGAAATAAATATGGAAATTATCTGAATAGAATATGGAAATGATTTAATTATGGAATAGACAGATATAAACCCAATGATTATAAAATAGGATTTTAAAAGGTAAGTAAATATTATAGAGGAGATTAAGGATAAATAAAATTAAGTTTAATTATTTATATGAAAGAATATATTGAAATATATTAATAATTTATCAAATAGAAGAACTTATGAGATTGGTGGGGCTCACCATACACTAAAAGGATTTATTCCTTTACTATCAAAAAAAGAATTGGTTGAATTAAATAGTTAATGAAACAGTATCCTTGTATTCTAGATCATCTAATGTCTTATTTGATTCTGTATATACTCACTCTTCTATATATAAATATTTTTCATTGGTTATCACATAACAAAATCAATGATTAGATATTGAGTTATAGGTAAAAAACTATAATAGTATATTGACTGTATTAAAATTGTATTTCTCATATATGAAAAATATGATGGGAATGTGCATCAAAAAAATTATGTGATTCTCCCTATAGTATTATTTCGTCTGATTCTAGGAATGGATTAGATCACTCTATATTGATCCTTTATTTATTGGTTAATAATAGTTTTTACATTATATATTACTAATAATACAATTATCATAAATCATTTTGAGGATGAATAGAAACATCCAAAAGAAAATACTATAACATCAAGGGCCTTAATTCCTATCCATGAATGGTATGTATCTTATATGGTTGGGTAGAAACTCAACCATGATGATTTTCCTATTTTATGGGTGCTTGTTGATGTCTTTCCAAAATAGTTTCCTCACCCTTAATTAAAATGTAAAGACGAGTCATTAATGAAACAAATTCGTTTTATTGCATATATTTTAGAGAATATTTATAGAATATCCTCTAATAAGTTTATAGAATTGATGAAGTAACATAATGATAATCTTGAATAGGGATTCATTAATTCAACTTCATCAGCACAATTTTCAATTATTCTTTTTTTCCTCCTGTAATATGGATCTATGTGACTCAACATTGATTATCGAGAACATAATAATTTCAATTTCATGGACTTGTGTCCTCTACCCAGTATTCATGAATTTTTTAACCAACTACACAAAACATAATAGTTTTCCAAAAACGGACATCACTTTAGGAATAATCCACTAATGGTAAAGAAGAAGGACATATCCAAGACCATCTTCTATGAATTGTATGGACACTATGAATTTATTGTGATTCCATTTGGTTTTACTAATTCACCTATTATAATAATATATTGAATGAATAAATTCTTTAGAGATAACCCTGATCAGTTTGTGGTAGTCTTTATATATGATATTATTATATATTATAAAGAAATGAAATATAATGATTATCACATAAGTATTTCACCGAACACTATAATGGAAGAGATGATGTATCAAAAATATAAAAAGTATATATTTTATAGTAAATGTTTTCATTTTTTTATATAATCTTAAGATAAAATAAACATGTGGTTCCATAAATGTAAGAAGTTATTAAACACTATCCAAGACCAAACACTAAGATTGAGATCAATAGTTTTTTATATTTTATCAATATTAGTGATGCATGCTGGATATTTTTTCAAGGATATATAATCCACTCACTAACATAACATGTAAGGTATAAATGTTCAATTGGACTGGTGAGTGTGATGGAAGTTTCCTAAAACTAAAGAGAAGGATAGTCAGTGCACCTATTCATACATTAAATTGCAGTAGAGAAGTTATTTTGATCTATTGTGATAAATAAAATAATTCATTATTGTGATTGTTTTGGATTAATGATATGGTGGTAGATTATGTTACATTATAATTGTTATGTCATGAGAATAATTACCCAACTCGTGATTTGGAGGTTGTTATGGATGTTTTTATATTAAATATATATAGTAATTATCGTTAAATAGAAAGGTGGGATATATATATTGATCATAAAATTTTAATATGTACATTTTCTCAAAAAGAATTGAACACAAGATAGAGAAGATTGTTTGTGATGATTATTGATTATGGAAGTCAATACATTATCACACTGGGAAGGAAAAAATGGTGTAAGATGCTTTGAATCAAAATAATAATTTTAAATTATGAATGATGAGGAATAGAGAGACTAAATATTTTTTTAATTTCCAACAGATGGATCTAAAAATCAGAGAAGAAAGAGGGAAATCATAGACAACTCAAATGAGTGTCAAACCATCCATCCATGTGAATATTAGAAGGTCATAGAGGGAATATTTCAAAATTTATAAAATAGTCATAAATGTTCACAAGTTCAACATTGACTGTGTGACAATTTTAAGGCTCCAGAACAACATATGCAGTCCTTTCATAAAATATTTGAAAAAGGATCTATTGGATGAATATAATATTTCATCATTTTGATTACATCCTTGATGTACATAATTGTAGAGGGAATTTGAAGAATATTTCAACTGGGACAACATGAAATGGACATTTAAGAGTACATATCCCAGTCACTGGTATATCAGGAAGTTAAGACAATGGTACATTTGTCTAAGGGGATGTTAAAATATAAACTAAACCATACTTTGTATGGGAAAAATTATAATGGATTTCATGTTCATACTCTAAAAAAATAATCGAAACATTTACATTTCTATTATTATATTTTAAATTACAAAGTAATCACACTTAGTTATCACTAGAGACAATTTCATTCTTGATCATAATTCCATGTTAATAATTATAGAAGATGTCATATTTCATAAACTACAACATTGTAGAGACCCCAAACCTAAAGTACATGGATATTACATTAATTTTGTGGAATACTTAATTCATAACAAAAACAAACACACAAGGACCGTAATAGTTTAGTGTCTTAGGAAACTCGGAACAAAATCTTCTAATCATGGTGAAAGATTTTCAATATCTCCCATAAATATCATCCCTTTTTTTGTTTTCATACCTAAAACCTCTCTTTAAATCCTGAGGAAAAGAAAACATATAAAAAGGTGATCTCAAATGCTCAGTAAAGGTAAGCATGGAGAAAATAAAACAAATCATATACATTTTAACTTAAAAACATGAACAAAATGTTTAAACATCAAGATATTGAGCAATGACATAAAACATGTCAGGGCGTAAGGCATAGATCATAATGGGACATCAATCATGATAAAATAGCATGGGAATAAAACATGTAATTGTGGAAACCATTAAGCACATGTTATTATTTCCATAGTAGCCAAGGCATTTCTGCTAAGACCATCTTAGTGGACAAAGTCCCTTTCTGAATCGAGTTCACTCTTCGTTTCAGTCCTGTAACACTAAACCAGATTAACTTATTATTATGGAAAAGTCTATCTCATGAGATATAAATTTTAACCCAATTCATTGGAGGGAGATATAGGTCCCACCAATCTCATAGTGAAGTCATTCTTACTTGTGCCACAACATGTACCTAAATCATTCATCATTACCTAATGTATAAAATGGGTTCCATAAATATAATCCCATCATAATATAATCCATACAAAACAAAATGGATATAATTTCATCATAAGAAAAGTGAAACCATGTAAATCATAGAGAAATTAATCTTGAAACATACACATATGAAATAATGCCATCTTATATGGAAAATGGTTATGATAAAACACTTGAAGTGAATTCTTGAGGAAAATATCCTTTCTTCTTCAAAATCATTTTATTTTCACAAAAATTCCATTCAATTTTAAAAGAAAAGGATTTTGATGAAAATATTAATGAAATATTGTAGATTATGCTTCATGAAAATAAGGTGTTATGAAAACAGTAAAAATATGTTAATGTCGTATAAGTTAAAAATCATTCTTCTCATACTTTTTCTGGAAAAGAAAAAAAGTACCTCGTATGGTTAAAAAAGAAAGATTCCTTCCATACAATGTGGTAAAAGTAAAAAAGGTTAAAAATGAAATTAAACATACATTGAAGAAAAGTAAACATTTATTAAAACATTTTGAGAACATATGGACATGGATAATAAACATAACCCCAGTAAATACCTACGAATAAACAATCTCAGATAAGAATGAGATTTGAATAATTATCCCTTAACTTAGGTCTGATATGCTATGTACATATCCAAACCTCCTATATAATGATTTAAATAATGTCATTTACTTATTACAGAATCATATTCATTGTTATTATATCATATATGGTTCACTTATGACTTTATATTACCAGTTTTTTGTAAATTCAATGTTAAAGCAGTGTTTTGGGTAAAATCGTTTTATTTATCGTACATGTTTGGACTTGTTGTTATTGATATTATTATTACTTATATCATGATTTAATTACATAAAGAATTTAAATCATGATTTATATATCATATATATTAATTATATATATATATATATATAGATGAATGAAATAAAATACACTGTTCATGGAGACGGTAAGCCGTACGTACAAATGAACAATGTTTTCCTTTCCTTATTGACTTGAATGGAAGTAAATAGATGATATATATATATATATATTAAGTAGTTTCATTATGTCATATATTTCATTATTACTTATTATATATATTTTATAATCATTCTTGAATTGTTAACATGGAAAATGAATCTTATCGCGTCGTGGAGACGGTAATCCGTACGTACGCATGAGTGATGATATCGTTACCAAATATATTGAATGGAATTGGAGTGGATGATATAATATCATAGAATCATTACGACGTTATAATGATAATATATAGTTATTCTTTACACCATTATACCCATCCAAGTAAGGTGGTGGTGGAAAACAGATTACACCACGGCGTTGAGGCGATATTCCGTACGTACACACGTGTGGAGATATCATTTTCCGTAGGATGGATAGAAGATGAAATTGGATTGTTTCATATTTATAATAACATATAATTATATTAGTGATACTGTTGGGATTAATTTATGATGAAAAAATAAAGATGAAGAAGTAGAAGAAGAAATAAATTGGAATGAATCAGTAAAGGATATTACCTCTTCTTTGACGCGCCTCTTCTCAACCTCCACTTAGGGGACTAGAGTTGGTCTTTTGAGGTGACCAGAACCACTATAATGTTTATAGGGAAGATGAGAAGGGAAATGGTCTAGGGTTGGATGAGCTTCAAGGCTCAAAAGGGTGTGAACAAAAGAGGGATGGGGTTCCCTTTTTATTAGGGACGAGAGGGGCACCTTTTGAAATACTTAAAATATTATTTTATAATAAAGTCATATTCGGTTTTTAATAGCTAAAATCTGATTTATTTAGAATCTAATGTGGGGAGGGGTGTAAATACTCTAAACTAATATATTTTAGACAAGTTTTGGTTACTATTTTAACCTTACCATTTAGATTTAACTCTAAGTTAAATAATTTATCTTTTACCATCTCTTATTGTTTTCTTACACTATGTGGTTAATAAACGAACTATAACAATCCAAACAACCCCAAGTGGTTTATTATTAATATATATATCTTTATCTAAGTGATTTTTCTGAACTTTAGATTTTTATGAATAAAATAACAATAAATAATATAATATATGTTTTAAAAACTATTTTATGTCTATTTTGACACTTTTTGGTAATTGATTTTTGTGAAAATCATAACATCATGATTAGTTCTAAAAAAGTTAATTAATTAACTACTGACATGTCATATTAAAATTTAAAATTATTATAATTAATAAAAAGTCTTAAATTACATTTATTTGGGTATTTATAACATCAATTATGTTAATATTTCATTAATAAGGTAATTACTGCATCATCATTATGTCATAAATAAATAAAATTATTTAATGTATAAAAATTATAAATAAAATACCATTATGTAGAAAATATTTTTTCCTTTATAATGAATAGTTATATTCGAATTTATCTTATGTATAACCCTCTAATAAAAATGTTTTAGGTATTAAACATTGATTTTAACTATTTTAACTCTTCTTTAAATAATAATAAATGTCCTAATCTAATCCAAGTGGACCTAAAGGGAAATATTTTATTCCTAAGGTTTTTTTTCATCGAATTAAACTTATCAAATAGAATTAGGACATGTTTTAGGGTAATAATAATATCATTTTTTACCCTTAATTACACAATTTATTTTAACCGTGGTAAATAAAAGTAAAAAGTTACTATTCCACAAAATTTATTTTTATCTTATTGAACCACATTTTACTCCTTCATATTGACAGTTTCTCTTGTATTTTTGAAATTCCACTCATAGAAGCAGTATAATTATGTTTTATGTATGTTTGAAAAAAGCTCCGGGGAGGTAGGTAAAAGAGGGTAAAAGTTTAATAAAATTTTTATATATATAAAATTATAATAAAATGACTCCAATAAATTACATTGAAATTATATAGGTATTATGTATCAATTTTTACCTAAAATAAATAAAATAAATAATTATTTAAATAAAAATTTGGTTTTTAAATATTAACCCAGTGTTTTTACTATTCATCAAAAAAATTGAATACTTTCAGAAAAATACCAAAAATTCACCCTAGGCTAATTTCGATATTCCAAATCCAAAAATAAAGTCCATTTTTAATGATTAAATATATAAAATTTCAAAAAGTGGGTATTACTATTCATAACGGCTAGTTCATAATAATATTATAATAATATCTCGTTTAGCGAAACTAGGTATTGCGTATTACACACGCTATCGAAGATGGTCTTGATTGAGTGTAATGCAAAGCAAGTCAGGGCTCCGGGTCGTGAAAGCTCCGTTTGAAGTTGCGTATAATATAATCAAAACATATATCATTTATACATTAAACAAAATATAAAATTAAAGTTGCGTAAAATAATTTCCACAAAATGAACTTGAAATTGTGTGTAACACGAGCCAAGAATAGTGTTGCATATACTGCAAGCTAATACGGTGTTGCGTATACTACAAGCTAATCTTGGTGTAGTGTATAATAAAATACATAAATGAAATTAAAAATAAAATATCTCATAAAATCTCTAGGTGTTACAAACATTCCATTACTTGTTATAAAAATTTAATGTTTACCTTGACATTATTCAAAGGTCTTCAGTATGATCTTAATATAGAGTAAACATTTAAAATGTCCTGAAATTATCAGATATATAGTCACAATGACAGAACCATTCAAACATCAAAAGAAATGTTGAGATCGTAATATCAATAATTAAAAGGATTATATGATCAAAACCTTACTCTATTCTTTATTTCATAGAAAAATATATTTCTATTTATCATTTAGATGATGCTTTATAAACCCTCTATAGTAGGAAGTGATGAACCCAAATATATTGGGATTATGTTGGAGAAATAAAGTTACTAATTCTTAATGAGGTTGAGGAAATGGAGTAGAATTTAAGATCCATTCAAAATCACATAATATCTTCTCAATGTTGACATAAAACTCATGCTGAAAATCATCAGTGACATCAAGATTCAACAATACAAAATTGTTTCCTAGAGTCGATATTAAAATTCTACTAATAAACTTTAGTGAGATATGGAGTTTGAAGATGGTGGATATGTATTCCATTGAAACAATTCATGGAATAAGTTTAGGATATTTAGAAATAATGGAAATAAAAAGAAAATTATATTGGTCCCTTTGAAATTCTCGATCGTATTGGGTTGGTAGCTTATCATTTGGCATTTCAACAATCCTCTATCAAGTTTAAAGTGCATTATATGTATCTTTGTTGATGAAGTTCATACCTGAACCTCCATAACTACTAAAATCAGAGGTATTATCACTATATAATTACCTCTTTTATAAGAAAAAACTGGTGGATATTTGTTACCGATGAGATAATTTTCTATGAAACAGACAACTCAATTCATCAATGTTGTGTGGAAAACCCATAATTTAGAGGGAGACACATGAGAATAAAGGGATTTGAGAAAAAAGATATATCCTCAAAATCTTGCATCATATTGATGTAATTTAGAGGGAGAAATTAATTTAAAGATTGGTAGAATGTAAAACATTGCTATTTTATGATATATTTATCTTTAAATATACATAATTTCTTCGTTAGCTTGTGACACACGAAACCCCAAATCTAAATGAACAACAATTCAATATGTAGTTTTATCCATTACATCATATTGCTGGGTATGAATGTTGCTAACCTAATGATGATAAAATAAAGTTTTACACATGTATTAAATGACTTAATTACTTATCAGTTGATTAGATATGAATATAAAACTCATTTTAATGTAAAGAAGAGAGGTTTTTTATTAAACATATTGTTATGCATGCACTGTGTTTTTATATTAAAACATAAATTGATTAGTATTGGTTAATGATATCAATGAAATATGTATTTAATATATTGTATTTAATTATCTAATATTCATATTATATTTTTTATAGGAATGAGATAATCATGTGTATCTAGAATTATGCATTAAAAAGTTTTTAAAAAAATTTTTTAATTTTGTTTTGTGCAATTAATTTTAAGTGAATTGCAACCTCTTATAAAAATTTCATATTTCAACATGGATTTTACATTTTTAATAAGTAGGATAATTTTTTTAAATATGCTTTTTTATTGTTTTTCAATATAAATAGTAATAATTGCAATTACATATCACCTTGGTAATGATAAAACGTCTAAAATAGTGTAAAACATTAGAGTAGGGATTTAGAATTACTCTAATACATTAATTTATCCAATTTAATTGATTTAGTTCATCTATTTAAATTAAAATATAATATTTAAGGAAGTTGATTCCATTTTAATTTTATTATGACCAATATATTAAATTTTCAAAAATAAAACTACAGAATGTCACTCTCTTAAATTTAATATTATAATTTTTACATAAGGATAGAAATATGAAAAATGATGTTATAGATGTCCATTTTAAAGAAAAATTAATTTTTTTATCATAGTAAATTAATATTAATTGTTTTTATATAATATTTACCATAAATTCTTAAACAGTGCTGATGTAGTATTTTTTCTATTAACAGAAATATCAAAAAATTTATATAATAAATAATAATGGTATTAAAATTTTGGGGAATTATTGTGTTCCATGAATTTTGATGACTAATATAAAATATTAGATACGATTTAATTGTTTTCATTAGAATTAATATTCTTCCATGTTGTTTTTAAATTCAAATTTTTTGAATAGTTCTTAAAATCATATTAATAATATTTTATGATATATATATTATTAATTTATTTATAAATAATAAAAATCATGAAATATGGAATTTATGATTTTAATGGTTATAGAATATAATGACTTTTAAATTTTTTAATTAATTTTTACCTTATATGTGAAATTACATCCTTCAAATAATAAACAATTATTTCCATGGTTAAGATTAAAATTTGATAACTAAGGAATTAAACAAAAATATAAGATTTAATATGACCCCAAAACGAATATAAATTTTATTATATGATAATATTTAAAACTAAAACAAATTTTCTTCATGTATTTTTCTATTTTGAAGTAATTTTATTGAGAATTAATCTGTAATATTGAATTTTTTTTTAATTTCAAGTGCATCCTTTCCATCCCTTATAAAAGGACACCCCTTATCTCTTTTAAATACACTGGTAGATCCATGTAGCTCAAAACACCCTACCCTAATACCATTATTTTCTACCTCCACCATATCTTATATATTCATGTCTTTACAATAGACCATCCCTTCAAGGATTAATGTGTAATATAAAATATTATTCAAAATGAAGTGGTATGAATGTTAAATGGGAATTTTCAATTTTATCTCCTAATCTAGCTTCTCTAAATCTAGTGTATTCATTACAAAATTACTATTCTTATATAAATAATATACTAATTTTTTATTATTACTATTTTAAAATCTATTTTTCACATCTTCAATCCTATGAAAAACTAAAACATTCATCATGTGTATATAGAACATACCGTCTCCTTGTAGTAGTTAATATTTTATTCAAAAACACAATTTAGGGATTTTAATAATGATGGATTTAATAGTTATATATTATTTTTATAAAATAATTGTTCTTAATAAATTTTAGTATATTATCTACCATCTCAACACTACATCTATTGGAAAATGAAAATGTCACTCATGCGTAAGTGTGGACTACAACCTCCATAAGGTGGTGTGATTCATTTTACATTTTATTTTGACATATATGGTAATAAGGATAGATTTAATGAATATATCTGATATATATGATTCATTAATTACACTTAAATGTTAAATCATTAATTAACATTTTTTCTTCCCATCCATTGAAAAATGGATACAACATTCATGCTTACGTATGACCTACCGTGTTCAAAGATGGCGAAATTCATTTTTTGTATCTCTACATTTTTTGGAAATATATATATATATATAAAGTTAAATAATATATGAAATTTATATCACTATAAGGATGCAAGATAATATTGAACCATCTCTAGAGTACACATATTGCGTCCTCTGAACTGACGGATGCATGAAAACATGAGGCAGACATCAACCTAAATAGTGATTTTAATTAAAAATTGCTAATAAATGGGTTATTAGATTTTATAAGTCAATCATACATGTTATTTTTGATATGAGTAAGGTAATATAATACTTTTATCGTAAATCTATATTTATTATAAATAAGTTTTTTATGTTTTTAAAAAAGATGATACTTGAGGTAAGGGTTTTGTGTTCCACCCACATTTTAATCGCGATTGTTTAAGCTTGAATTTTCATCAAGGAAATTATATAATCCTTATATGATAAATCATTTTAATTTTCTTAACATTTTTCTATTTTTGTATAATATGACATTCCATTTTATTTTCTTGTCCATAAGTACCAAATATATCAAAAAATTGTTTAATGAAATCCGACTACGTGTTTCTATTCTGTCAAAAACCCCTTTTCTTCAATGTCAATGTTTCTATAAACGGTTTTCAACACTATTCATCGATTATCATGTAATTTTTTAAAATAAATATTACACATTATTGTATTATTATAATTTTATTAAATGGAATATTTTTATTTTTTTCGATATGATGTACTTTTTAACCTTTTTTACAAATGTGAGAAAAAATGTTTTCTTTTATCTTATAAGGAATCAAAAAATACATGCAAGAAAGACCACATAATGATTTTCGTTTTACCTAAAATATTAGAAGGATATTTTAAAATATAATTTTTTCTTCAAAATTTGTGAAAATTTTTGAATTTAATATGAAATTTAAAAATAAAATGGTTTTTTTGAGAAGAAATATTTTAGCGATTTTTAGTTTAAATATTTATCTATGATAACATCCTCTAATTTTATTTAAATTTGACTAAGGATATGATCCAATGATACAATAATTAATATTTATATGTGTGTTCTATGATTATAAGGATGATATTTTTATGAAACTATTATATTTTTTATGGGTTATACAATGAGGATATGATGTATGTTTTATGATATTTTGATACATTTTTGAATGAATTACGATTATATGACTATTGGTTTCTTTGTATCCCTACTATAAATTGGGTAAAGTGATATTGAAATATTATTTTATGATTATGATAATTTTGGAAATGATTTCAATTAGCATTATTCATATAACACTTTGAGATTTTTTGAATTATTTTTTTGAAATAATTTATGTGTTTTATGATATTTTTAAATTCACACAACATGGAAAATATTTTCTTTTATTTTATTGGATTAAATTATATGAAAAATTATTTTAATCACATAATATTCACAAAATATTTTTTATCATTAGCTACATGGAACACTAATTTTATCTTATGTTACACGCAACAATAACATTCTTCAATGGCTTCCTTAACCCGCGCGACCAAGATTTACCAACCAATAATATATTATTAATATATTATTAATTAATATTTTAATATATAACCACGATGTTAAATTAGATTTTAAGAATATTATTATAAAATTTATTAAAATATATGGCTTACATAAATATTATATCAGTTCACAGTTAACTAATTATTAAAAAATGAATATAAAAAATGATTGAATATAAAGGAAAATATTAATATTTTTATAGCCACAAATATGTTTCACCCAAATAAATTAAATTAATTATAATTTTTTAGTGATATTAATGTATTATTTATTTTATATATTCAATGAAATATTTTTTATAATCATCTAATAGGTTTGATAGTCATAATATAAAAAACAAACAAAATTTTATACATAAAAGCCTTTTTTCAGGTATTATTACCGCCTCATACTGGAGAAACTATTTAAATTAAAAATCTTAGAACATTTATAAATTTAATATTTAAACATAAATATAATATTTTAATTATTAATACAAGAAATATTTTGGTTTTTTTTTTTGGTTTTTTTCTCTAAAGCTTCTTTTTATAATGAATTGTAAAAATACCGAATTTTAGATCAAAATATCTTTTTTATCTAATTTATTGATTGGGATAAATTAAATTTTAAATTTGTTTTAAATAATAATTAGAACATATTTTTAACAAATTAATACAATATAAGATATTAGAAACAAATTTACATTGAAATCAGATATAAATTCTTCACAAACATTGTATACTTTTTACTTTAATAACCCGTAGCGTCGTCCAATCTGTGGGATCAAATTTATATTAATTTCTACGAGTTAAATGCTTTTAATTTATTAAAATGGATTAAATATTTATAATAATATTAATATATAATTTATAATAACGTAAAATTAATTTTTTACTACAATTATAAGTGCATGCAGTTGAAAATAATTAGAACAATTAAGAAACAAATTAGGTTAACAAAGTACTAAACCATAAAATTATGACCCAAAATGTCTTATAAAAATGTGAAAGAGTAATTTAATTGATATATTTTTATAATATAATATATTTTATATAATATTTACCATTATTTGATCCATTTTTCATGTGAAAAACGTTTATGGAAATCATTTTCCCAAAATTTACAAGAGTGCCACTACGCCTTCAATATAAAAAGGCTTCCTCTCCTACCACTTATTCACAAATCTCAAGCCAATATAGGTTTCTATAAAAATATCTAATAAAGATACTTTAAATACATACCTTAATCCTTGAATCCTTTGTTTTTAAGAAAGCTTTCAACGTAATACCATTAGTGAAAACCAAAGGAGTGACCTGATTAAGAGGCATCAACCTCCATTAAACTCATTTCTTTTATTTTCTTTGTACAAACTATCAACTATTATTATTATTTTATTGTACATAAAATTGTATCATCTATAAACTAGGTTGTTTTTGAAAAAAAAATTACTGATACTCACACATACATCCATCTAATGGGTAACAAGCATACTGTTTATGCGTACAATGAACTACCTCCTCACTAAACTATGATTTTATATTTTTCCTTTACATCCTCAAATAGTATAAATAATGATAAAAATTAATTTATATAGGTTATGTATGATATTTATTAGGTGTTTATCTTTTAATTAATTTTTCATCACATTCCTTTATAATTTCCATTTGTTGTAAATACAATAATTCTGTTTGGGGAAGTGTGTGTTATCACCCCTCAAAGCGATGTGATTCATTCAAAGAATACATGAAATTTATTAAAGATATATTTTGAGAATATAAATAAAATATATGATATAATTATTCTACATATATAATGATATATAATCATATATTTACATATATTTCGTTCACTTTATTTCATTCAATATGACAATTAAACGAAAATAAAATTGTTGCGTATATACGACCTACCATCTCATGGTACGATGTATTCAACTCCATAATTATATATTATATAGTTTATTATAATAAGAATATAATTAATATAAATTACATTTATATCATTTTTTAGATTTAGTGGGTCATTATATAAGTATTATGACCAATGATATAACAAATTAAGCCACATGCATAGAAAAAATCATATATTATCCATTGTAAAACATTAACATATAGATTTTATCAAGGGGGTAAAATAATGTCTTCATAAAATCATATATGATACTAAATTTTAGAGTAAGGTTCTCCGATATATTTGTAATAAATTTATATTTATTTTACAGTGTTTATGAATGAGCTTAATAAGAGTCAATACACAGGGTAAGGGAATTTCATCTCACTTTTTATATCCTTTAAATACATACCATGTTCTAATCTATATTTTATTATATTCTATATATAATATCGATGAATTTATTTTATAATTATTATTATTAAATTTTAGGGTATTTACATATCCATTATACAATATTTATTACTTGGGGATTTTGTTTCAAAATTCACCAAATCTGTAAATTAATTTCGTCTCATTTTTACTTCTTTGATATAAATATCATGTTATGAACATAATAAGAATGATTTTATTCATATTGGGGAACCAAAAATTTATTTATATGTAATATCATAAGAATTTTGTATTAAAGAATATATTAATGATGTCTGATTAATGGTTTATGAATAGGGTTTGATTAATGGAGTATTTATGTCTTAGAATTCAAATATTATGTTATATGAATCATGAAAAATAGAACTATTTAAAAATAAGTCTTCATTAAGTATTGAAATTGATTTGTTTAATTGAAATGAAGTCATAGAAAAGTGATTTCAGAAAGAGGTGATATTTAGATGCAGGGAAGATAACCTTTAATTAATTATTGAATTTGAGATAATGATTTTTGTATAAAGATATATTGGATAGGAATAAGTAAATTGATCATTGTGGATTAACCTAGAACTGATTATCGAAAATGTGGTCTATGATATCTATAATTTGGTTGAAATATTATTGTATTTATGAAATATATCTAGTAATATTTTGAATAATAAAGAATCATTGTTTTTAATAAGGATATACAATAATTTGGGCCATTAAGATCAATCAAGCGAATACTTTATGAAGGTTTTCCAATGTTTGGAATGTGATATAAAAGTGGTACAATTTGATATATAGGATATCAATGTTAATCTCATTTTATAATTTTCGTTCTAAAAATTTGGATTTACAACCATCAAAAGGGTTATAAGGTCAACCATTCATGAAATATTTATGTTAATGTTTAGAGAATATAATTATGTGTTGTGTTTAAATTGGAATGATTAGTTGAATGGACATTTAGTGATTATAATTCATTCGAGGACTTATATCATATTAATTTTGGGGATTACCTTTGTGGTATTTTAAAAATGGATATAATGTATTTTAGGTGACAACCAATCTAATCTAGTAAGGCTATGGGTCATTAACCGATGACTGAGGGACGATAATGGTATCACAGCTACCACTAGGCTATGTGATGTCCTAGTTAATGTTTAATTATTTTCAATAACTAAATAATAATGATGAACTAGTAATTTTGAATAATAGTTTGGGGAAAATAGTTAAAATTTTAATTATTTTAGGGGCCACATGATCTTCTAAAAGGGTATATTGATACATCAAACATCAACGTTAATTTGTGGACATAAATTTAATGAAATAGATTGATACAAATATAATGATCATATTTTTAGGGAGTTAACTCAATTAATTATATTTATTTATATTCATGGTGAATAAAATAATTACTCAACAATATAATAATGAAAAAACAATGTATTTTCCTAATAACTTACAATTTTTAACCAATGGACTTTAAAACCATCACATATTTATGAATTTAAGGACCTTAACATTTCATTGATCATTAACCTATTTTTTATTGATGAATTAAATCACTCTATATAAAAATGTACACTTTTCCTCTCTGTCCAATCTTCACTCGCAACATATATACTCTTATTTGGAAACACAGTAATATGTTACATTGGGTAACAATTATGGTTTCATCATTCCAATTTTATGGGATGATTTAGTTTTCATTATTATGATGTGGGTTTCTATCAATGAAAAATTCATGTATTAAACATTTGATAACCCATACGAATATTTAGGGAGAAATTTATTTTAAGGGGGGTAGAATGTAACACCTTGAGATATTTTGAAATATAATTTTTAGAATTATTTTAATCTTTTAATTAATTTTTATTTCATCCAACACTAAAAATACATTATTTTTTATTTATAGATTATGTTACATGAATAGACAAGTTAACCATGCACCACACCCAACATAATTTTCACTATGATCTATATGGAACAATGTTGTTATCTTGTGTTACGTACAACAATGGATTTCCTCAACGGCTTGCGTAACACGCTTAACTGATTTTTTCAAAACAATAATATATTATTTAAATATTATGATTTAATAAAATAAGATATACCCTATCAATTAAATTTTAGTTTCTGAATAGTATTAGATAACTTATGAAAATATACTGTTTATACAAATATAATATGAATTCATAGGTTACTAATTAATTAGAATTGAATATGAAAACTAAGTGAATATAAAAGAATATATTTATATTTTTCTGGTTATATAGCGATTTTACTCTATTAAAATAAATTATGTGATAATAATATAATATATATGTTATTTAATATAGGTTTTATATACCTATTATTAAAATAAACCCACTTTTATACATAAAAATATATTTTAAGGTATTTTTACTTCCTTTTAAGGGAGAACCCATAATAAATTTAATTTTTTGAACATTTATAGATTTATTATTTAAAAATAACCTTAATAATTTAAATAAAAATTATAATAATTAGGTTTGGGTAAATTTGTGGTCTTTTTATAAGTTGTTTTATTTTTTCTTAAGTATATTAAAATACTGAATTTTAGTTCAAAAGTACAATTTCAAGTTGTTTATTTATATTGATAAATTACCTTTTAAAATGTTTTCAATGATTAATGATAGAATATAATTATAAATTAATCAAATGTATGTCATTATAACCAATTTCACATTGGAATTGGACAGAAAAACATATAAATTGTACGTCAATTTTAATTAAAAAACTAGCAATGATGTCTAATCTACTGGATTAATTTTAAATTATTTTATACCACTTTTTTGGATTAAATTTGTAAAAATGGATTACATAGTTGGGGAAATAATAATTTATAGTGTATAAAAATGTAAATTTAATTTTTTACCAAAATAATTAGTGAATTTAGTTGAAATTAATTACAACGATTAATAGAACAAATAGGTTAATAAATTACTAAACCATAAATTTTACACCCAAATGACCAAGGAAATTATCCAAAATGAATTGGATAGAAATATTTAGAAAATATAATAACTTTTCCGTAATTGTTTCTATTATTGTATCCACTTGAAAACTGAAAAATGTGTATGAAATTATTTTTCCCAAAATATACAACAGTTTCACATCTCCTAAACTCAAAAAAAGACTCTTCTCATCCCATTTATTCACAACACTCAATATTTTTTTATTATTATGCATCCATTAATGAATTTTTATGATCCATATTTCATGAAAAGTCATTAATTTTTTACCCTTTTGAGATTCATGATATATAAATGTATTTGTACTATTTTAACACTCTTTTATGCATATGATAGTAATGAAAGAGTATTTTAGGAAAGCCCGAATTTACCCTCCCTTCTGTCGAAAAGATGTGTTCATACAAAACCATGTTTTCAAAAAAGGGTTTCCAATAATATTATACTATTATTATATAATAATCAAATAATTTTTCCCTTTTTTCTTTTATAATCGCATTCAATCGAATATTCATGTCACTTTCCGATCAAGGATCTTTTCTGACAAGTTTACCATGTAAAAGGAATTTTATTTTTACAGAGTAAGGCATGTATAGATTTACTAACTGTTATTTCCATGAAGATTCCTTTTAATATCTAAAAGGATAATTAAAAAAAGTTTTTAAAAAATAATCTTTATAGAAATGGTTTTAAAATCATTTTCAAGAATTATTTAAATGTTTTCAAAGTATTGTTCACGAAAGGTATTTTTCAAAATATTTTTATGATTTTTTAATAGGTTTTTAAGGAAGATGGGTTTATAAATGATTTCAATATTATTTCAAAAAATTTAAGCAATGTGTTTTTCAAAGAATTTAATGATTATTTTTTAAATATCACATAAAATCGTTTTAAAAATTATTTGAATCTTTTATATAAGTTTTTAATTAAATTGGTTTTTTAAAGGTTTTCATGCCATTTTTTGTGATTTCAAGGAAAATGGTTTTAAAATTTATTTCAAGATTATTTTTTATGTTTTCAAGGAAAATAGTTTTCAATTTTTTTTCAAGAACATGTAATAAGATCTCATGGATAATTTTATTAATTATATTCCATCCTCTCATTATATGTTTATAATGATAATTTATTCCATTATTTTTCAGGGATTTTTTTTAAGATTTGAAGTTTACATTCATGAAATTGGTTTCAAATGGTATTTATGTTTTACAGATAATTATTCCACAATGAAATGATATTTACCAAAAAAATAATTTTAATTGTTATTTGAAAATCATTTCATTCCTATGATAACATCTATTTATTTTACTCATGCCTTTTTTTGAAATGGTCTAATGTTTATACTCGTGGTTTGTGTTTTGATTGAATATTGTTTATGAAAAACCTTTTAACATTCATAGGATATATTTTTATGAAACCCATTCCTCTCTCACGAGTTATATGTTTATGAAACATGTCCATCATAAATTGGTTATTTTGATAGGGAATATATTTCACATCAATGGGAGATGTTATAACAATTTCATATGAAACATATTAACATAAAAATTTGAATCTTCGATGAATTTTTTTTAACATATATATTTTCCTTTGGTTATGATAGGATTACATTTTTATGATAACAATTTAATTCCATGGGTTATGATATAATGTTAATGAAACACATATCTTTTTATACATCGTAGTATGATTCAAGTTTTCTTATCTTATGGAACATGTTTTTTTGATTTTATAATTTGAAGCGTGGGACCTATATCTCCATCAAATGAATTGGAAAATGATAAATGTTTTATGAGCTCAAACTCTATAAATAAAGGAATACAATGGCCGAAACAAGAGAGACCATGGGAGAGAATGCCAATCCTGAAATAAGAGGGTACATAAAAGGGTTTCCCAGGCAACAAAAAATATTTTACATGAGAGGGAATCCCAATATCAAAACAAGAGGGTATGTGGGAGGGCCTCCCAATCTAGAAATAGGAGGGTAAATAAGAGGGTATTCTAAGTCAGAAGATAGTAAACATGTGAGCAGCCAAAGACTAACATGTTAGTTATATCTTATCCAGGATCCATGACATCATGTTTTTATATTATTAGGTCTGTGGAACAATTCCATGTCTTATTACAATATTGTTATTTCATGGATTATGCTCTTCATTTATTTATAATTTGTTTAATATGTACTGCAAATCATTATGCCTTGATTCATGTTCATGATATTTTATTTTCTTGGTATGATCTAATAATGACCATGATCTTATTCTCATAACATTATGTTAATGATATTCATACAAATTTAATTTATTTACCATTATTATTTGTTTTATCTCACCAGTTTCTTAGGATTATTTATTCCAGGTTATGATGAATACTTTTTATGTATACTATCTAAGCAGGAGATCATAGTGGTAAATTTTGAAGACATTTGATTGAGTTGGATTATTTGTATTCCAGGATTCCAAATTCACTAAACTAATATTGATATTGGGTGCTTGTTTTTTTAATGTATTATGTATTATAAAAATGTAATTTAATTTACATGTATGTCGATACATGGTTGTTATAGATCGCATATTGATTCAGGACTATGATCATGATTTAGAAATTCCTATAGAAAAATATATTGAAATGATTTCATATTACTTTCTCCACAATTTTTGGGTTAGTATGATCTCTTTCATTCTAATCCCACAAGATTATCAATGGAAATGATTTTTGTCCAGAATCACAATATAATGATATATTATTCTTACGATGATATGTTCCCATACAATGACTCTTGAAAGATAATTTCTTCATTTTCACCCTTATTGGTTATAATTCTATAAATGAATTGATTTTATAGAATATAATATATAATTTCATGTGTATGAATAGTTTACAATTATAAAATGCACTTGAATAAGTAATCATACCCTTGTGACCATCTTATACTCTAATTATTTATATCCCACATGTTTACCCATAATCATCATATCAAATCACCCTTTATTCTATTTTCCTTCCCCAGGTTTTGATAGAAGGTACTATGTTGGGTAAGAGTAATATATAGGAAGATATTTATGGGATATCTTTAATATATTTTATGGAATCCAATGATTGTTTATCTAGTGACCAATTATAGAAAACCTATACATTTTTTACAATGATCATAATTCTATTTAACAAATATTCATCAAAAAATATTTAATATTTTTCAATAAAAATTATGGGTCACTATAGTTGGTATTAGAGAATAGTTTTGTTAGTAATTAGATTTTTATATTAGATAAAGCTATGGAAAAAATTGTGAATATTTCTATTTATAGGGTAACATCCTAATGTTTTGTTAATGAAGTGAATGTTTTGTTTTCTAATCTATACATCCCAGTATAAAATCTACAATTGGATGTTATTTTAGAAAAGATGAACATAGCTATAATAACCCTGAATAGTGTTTGTTCTATGTATCTTAGTCATAATTCTCCTTTATAGTGATTGTGATTTTATAGTACACCATTATATACACATATAGTAGATATTCAAGTGTCAAATCACCTTTTCCTTATGAATCTTTATGATGGATATTAATAAATTATGATCATGGATGGATTATGATAAACATAAGTTGTAAGGGTATAATAATATGTTTTCATAATAAAAGAAATATCAAGAGTTTATTTACATGAATATATGTGTGTTCAATCCAATTATTGTAAATTAATTCTTACACTATGTTTTTGGTCTATTAAAAGGTTCGAACAATAATAAATAATCGGATCAACGAATGTAACGGTTAAGGAAATTTTTATCCTCAATGAAAACAAAATAGAGTTAGAGATGTGTTAAAATATCATGTGACTATGATCAGTCAAATCTGTCATCTTATGAATGTTAACATAGATCATGTTGAGATTTTTAATGCACTAAGGATGGAGAAACAAACCATTAAGAGTTTTATAACATAATTAAAACCCTCCTTCCATGGTTATTGTGATCCACTAGTTTCCATGAAATTGATCAATTTGATAGAATATATAAATTTCTTTCTATAGTACATGAACAATGTGAAATTATTCATAGCATCCTATCTTGTGGATGGGTAAGAAAACATATTATGGTATGTAATCAATAATAGGAATAAATATGAAGAAATAAACTCCAAGGAATGATATGTTTTAAGTGCGTATTTCTCAGTAAATAAATTCCATGAATCATTTATAAAAAGAGGGAAATGTATATTAATGAGTTGAAAACGAGGGATGAGGAATACATTGGTACCTTTGATAATAAATTTAAATGAATATTAGGGTATACTTACAGATTTATAATTTACGATGGAATCAACATTAATTGATGATTTTGTGGTCTATAACTATTTATTTGAAATGCGTTATCCATAAGTGACATTTGTTAATATGAATAAATTTTTCATTATGCTTTAATAGTAAAATGAGATTTGGAACTCGAATTATTGTTATAAATTTAGTGATTAGAAGATAAAAAAAGAGATTCATGGAATCATGAATGGTATATCTCAAAGAAGAATAAATTTCCAATAACCTATGAGAAAAAATAGTGTGAGAATCATTCATTAAATTTTAAGAAAGGAATTAGTATGTGTTTCAAATGTGAAAAGTTGGACCATGGAGCCAGTGATGTTCGACATTTCATTAAATAGATATTAAATTCAATAGTGGATAAGGATGATTCAATCAATGAAGTTGAATGATTTAGATGATGGTAGATTGTTAATTATGGGAATAAAATCTCTAAAACAAGACCTAATGAGGGTTGTTTTTAATTATGAACCCCTTAACAAAAATTATAAATAAAAGGAATTTTATATCAGAACTAAATTGGATGAGGAGATGACGTGGTGAATGTTATGCATACCATCAAATCTATAAAAGAAATTTTCTTATTTGATTATGGATCTACAAAATCATTTATATCTGATGATTTTGATTTGGGTATATTTTCACCACTTGAATTATAAGAAATTATGTTATTAGTAAAAATTCATAATTATAATTGATCACATTTAATGATTATAATGAAAATATTATAGAATTTACAAGGAGTTTACTTCTTTAAAATATAATGATTCTCAATATAGTTAAATTTTATATGATTCTAAGGATGGATTGGATCACTCTATATAGTAATCATATTAATTTTCACTGAATATAAGTAACATTTTATATTCAGAATGAACATGTGTTATATTATCAATCCATGTATGAATGAAAACTTACAATGGAAATTTATTCTATCTCATGTGTATTAATACCCATTCATTTGGGGTATCAATCATATATGGTTTCATAGAAATTAGTCATTAAGGATTATCCTATTTTATGTTTGTTAATTTATATCTTCCTAAAAATGTTTCATTGTATTCCACTAAATCAGGATGTTGAGTTTTTAATGGATCTCATACCTTACTCTATTCCAATTTGAAAGACTCCAAATTGCATGGTCCTGATTTTGTTATTGGAATTTATAATGAAAAATAATTAAAATGTTAATAATTTATTCATATATGAATGTGAATCATCTTATGTCACACCTATTATGTTTGTTACGAATAAAGATTGATCAAAGATACACTTTATCAGTAATTTGAATCCTTATATGATCACTATCAAGAAAAATTTTCATCTACCATGTTTTAATGACATCATGTAAAAACCTACGTGGAAATAAATACACTTTCATTATTGAAATCAGTTCATAATATCATTAAATGATGGTCAAGAAAGAGTATATATCAACGAAAACATTTCATACATGGTACAAACACTTTGAATTTATAGTGATTCAATTTTGACTTACTAAAGCTTTATTTTTTCAATTTGATGAATAACGTATCTAGATATTACCTCGATTATTATTTTTATACTATTGATAGAAAATATTTTTGTATATTTCAATATTATAGAATATCATGAAGATCAGTTGATTATTGTACTGAATAACCAAATGAATGACTATGTATATAAAATGTTTACGAAGGGGGATTTTGGATGAAAATTTATTCATTTATGAATCATATAATCCCATGTAAATTTATATTTTTATATTAATCAAAAAGGGATTTCATTTAACATTGTCCTAAAGAAACCACAATTTGTGAGAACCACCATTTCAGAGTTTGGAAAGATATTACCGAATATTTTTGGACAATTTATCACATGTATCTAATCCACTAACCTTGTTAACTCATAAGGGAGAAAAGTTACATGCTATAAATGAATGTGAAGTCATTTTAAAGTAATTTAATAGATTATATATCAACAAACATGTTCTTATATTAAAAAAATAGTGGATAAGGGTTTGTGATCTTTATTGATTCATCAAATAAAGGATTCTGATGTGTCCCCTTGAATATTGATATCTTGATATCATATGCCTCATGCCAATAGAAATTTTAAGGGAAAAATAAACCAACTCATGATTTCGAGTTATGTTTTTTATTTTTTCATTAAAGATATTGATGTATTATCTTTATGGAGGAAGGTGTGATATATATAATGATGATAAAAATGTAAGCTATATATTTACTCAAATAGTCTAAAATATACATCGGAGAAGATTGTTGGAGTTGACTAAATCTTCTGTCTTCCCAATATATTAAAACCCTGGGAAAGTGCACAGGGTGGTTGATGCTTCACGTGAAAAGGATCATTCTATCTTATCTTTCATGAGTATCATAGAAAACCCAATAATTCTAGAGTTTCAAATGATTTATCTATAAATCTTAATGTAAGTTGAGAAATATTATTTGGCTCAAATGAGTGTTCAACCCTACTCCAATTTTATTATTAGAATGGAAGAGATGGTTGATGTGGAACTATTGAAGAATATTATAATTGATCCTATATTCAACCAGGATTTTGAAGGAATTATTAGGATCAGGAATTCTGGATGCGCTCCATCCCTAATAAATTTGAGGAAATAGACATTGGATAATGATAAAATTTTGTGATTCTCAATACATCATGGAAATAAAAAATATATATATATATAAAAGACCGGTTTTGTTGGTACAACATGAAAATGGATATTATAGAGAATGTATCTCACATAATGTTATGTTAGAAAGATTTGGCTGAGAGAATGTAGTCTAAGTGGATGTTATAACCATTAAAAAAACTATAATGTAAATTAGAAAATAATAAATTGGTTTTCTTTTTCATATTCCATGATAAATCTAAATGGTAAAATGATATTTTTGTTATAATCAGTCAACAAAAAAGGCATCACAATTTAATTAAATTTGATAATTTTTTCCAATTAAATTTTTTTTGGATATACATAGATGTGGGGATATTTCCTTGAGTATCACATTTTGTTGTATCTAATTGAGATTCATGGTTTACTGCAATGTTCTAGAGAGTATTTCAACAATATTTGGATATAATGTTTTATTTCTATACAACGTGTCATCATCATATAAATGGTTTTTTGAGAGAACCATTCAATCCATGGATGATATGTTGAGATGATGTTCTTGAAAATTCAAATGTGGTTTGGTTAAAAATAATCCTCTAGCGGTGTTTCTTTACAAAAACATCTTTAAATGAATCATTCATATAGATCCTTATGAATACCATTATAGTAGGAAGTTTCCAAAAATAATAATCTTGGATGAAGATAGAGAAATAATTATCATGGGACATATGATAGAATATTGAATGGAAAAGAAGTTAATAGCCACTCAAAAACATATAAGAGTATCTTTGGTTGGACAAAAAAGGTATGTCGAAATTTTCTAGTGATATCTAGAGTTTAATGTAAGTGAAAAGGTTTTACTTCCAACTTCTCCATAGAATAATGTTATGAGATTTAGAATGAATGGATATATGATCCCTATGTATATTGGTATGTAAGAAATTCATGATCATATTGGGATGGTAGCTTACCATTTGGTACTTCCATTGAACATGTCTGATGTTCAAGATGTGTTCCATACATATCTCTTGAATAAGTACATACCTGAACCTGCTCATGTACTCAACTGAGATGTCATACCATTGGTTCATGATCTCTATTATGATGAAAATCTAGTGAAGTTTCTAGATGACAAAGAGAAAGTTCACACAAACAAGACCACTCACTTGGTCAATGGATTTTTGGTGAAACCATAAATTAGATGAGGTGACATGGGAACCTAATGATATGAAAAAAAGATATACATACATTATTTTAATATCATGATAAAATTTAAAATGATAAATTCATTTTAATGTTTGTAGAATGTAACACCAAATAATTTTATTGTATATTTATATTTAAATTGATTTAATTTCTTCAATAACTTACAATAACGTCAATCTCAAGACTAAATAAACTACAATGATATATATAGTTATCGCTTATCCATTATATTAAAGGTTATTAAAATACGTAAGTAAATAAATTTAAATTTATGGTTTATTCATGCATAAAATAAAATTTTTGTTATAATTTTTTTAGAAATGAATATAAAATAAAATTTAACGTAAAAAAAGGTTTTTTCTAAAAAACTATTTATAGGCACAAAATGTTTCTTTATCTTAATAAATTAAATTAATCACCATTTTTAAGGTTTTTATTTTAATTTCTATTTTATATATTGAATCATATGTGTTCATATATTTCCAATATTTTTTTATTGAATCAAATAATAATTTAAATGCACATTTTTGTTTAAAAATATATATTTTCAAAACAAAATGTTTCATTTCATTTTGTGAATGATTTATAAAAAATATATATTAAGATTATTGAAATATAATTTTGAAAAACTAATTCATTTTTCTAATTATGAGAACAAATATTTTGAATAGGGACCTTTTATTTTTATCAAAATGAATAGTAATCATATTAATTTTTTTCACCTCGGTATTGGTAAAACTAGAAAAATAAGGATAGAAATCTGGAAAAAGATTTTAAAATTGATTTAAAACATTCCCATATCCTATTAGATGGATTTATATTATATATTTATATCCATTTATTGAATATATGGAATCTCGGTAACACTTTCCCTTGATTTTGATTTATATTTATATTAATTTATTAAAATAATAAATTCAAAATGTCATGCTCTTGACATTAAGATATCTAAAAGTTTTAAACAATGGTAAATAGATGATATGATATATTATAAATTTTAATTTGAAGGATAAATAATAATATTTTCAGAGAAAATTAATTTTTAATTTTTAGTGAGTGGATAATTACCTTAAATACTTATGAAACACTGACACAATATTTATGCAATTAGTAGAAAAATAAAATTGATTAATTTAAAATTTTTAAATGTAAAAAATAATTGGGTTAATAATTATGTTCCATGAATTTTATATATTAATATAATATATTAGATATTATTTAAATGTGTATATTCAAATTCCATTATTTTAATGTTTTTTTCATAGTCAAATAATATGAATAGTTTATAAAATTATATTAATAGAAATTTATGATATACATTTTAAATTAAATTACTTAATAATCATACAAATCATACAGGAGGTTAATAAAGATTATAAAGGATCTAAAATTTCATCTCATGGTCATGTATGTGGAAAGTATTAGTTTACATGTAAAAGTATAACCATTTAATCATAAAAAATTCAGTGTTATAGTTAACATTAAAATTTGATAACCAATGCCTTAAAAATAAGATAAGGTTTCAAGTGACATAAAACCTATATAAATTTCATTTCATGGTTATATTTACACAAAAAAAAATATTTTTTAATCAAATTCATGACCATTTTAAATCCTTTATGTTGGAAATTAATTAGTTATATTGTAATCTCTTTTTAATTTCAACTCTGCCTTTTCAATCAATTATAATACTATTCCACATCTCTCTTTATTTTACACCCCCTTCTACCATCTATCTCATCCATATCCTACTGGTATATCATATAATATTCTATCACCACATCCTATAGCTTATATTCTATACATAAAACAGTCCCTTCCAGGATTAAAGTGTACGATAAAAGTTATTTATTAACAATGTTTAACAACTCTTAACCATTAATTTTCAATTTCATTACTTCCAACACCTTATATCAAACAGTGTTTCATTTTTTAGAATAAATAATTTTATGTCCAAAATATATTGAGATGTAATTATTATAATTGAACTACATTTTTAATACATTCTTCCACATCTGAAAAATGAAAACATCACCCAACTATATGTATGACTTACTATGTCCACGCTGTGATATAATTTATTTTCATCACCATCATTAATGTATGATTATAATGATGGATTTGATATTTATATATATTATATTCATGAAATAATATTTCTTTAAAATTATAATACCCTATCTATTTTCTTAACATTAAATTCTTTTGAAAATGATAATGTCCATCATGTGTATGTGTGGACTACCACCAGTAGGAAGATGATGTTATTTTTTCAATTTATTTTACTTGGGATGAAATATGATGAAACAAAACCATATAACCACTCAATAATGTAACTAGAAGAAAATTATTATATACTCAAATGGTGTTACTGATACCCATGGTCTAACATCAAGAACCTAGGAAAGAACAACAAAAAGTGGGAACGATTTAACCCACACTAAAGCAAAAAACATCACATATATAGAAGTATATAAAATAAAATATTGAATAAAAATGACTATATATGTTATAATATATATATAAAAGTAGAAGTGATACAAAAAATGTATCAAGACAGTCTCTAAAAGACAAGTCAAACTAAAAAGGATGAAAAAATACAATGGATAATCAAATATTTTCCATGTGTTAGCATCAGAAAACTCCTCAATCTCACCAGAAGATATTCAAAAACAACTGACAAAAAACCTATCCACCTCATTATGACACCCTACCTTTCCCTATATCGAAATAAAAAACAAGGTTTACACACCAATAAGTGGATTCATATGGTGTGAGCTAACATGCTCAATATGGACCCAACTAGGTGTATCATAACAAGTCTCTAAACAAATAATCCTAGCATGTAGAAATTTAATGAAAATAAGGAATGATATATAGTTCAACTGTTTTATTTCAAATTAATGGAAAAACATAAAATTTTTACCTTTGCAACTATTCCTAATAAAACGTGTATACTAATTTAAAATAACATCATATTCATATATCAAATTATATAGACCAAATAAAAATAAATATTGTAACACATATAATATCAATTTTTCACAATTAAAAAAAATTTATTACAAAAGTATCCAAAATATGACAATTCAAACCACATCTAATATCACCCCAAGGATCTCACTGGGATTGTATAACTAGGAAACTAGAAACCAAAACATAGGCAATATAATGTACATCATGATCCTCAACATATGAATTGAATCTAGGTAGTATAGGGACACACCAAAAAGTGAACCTCTTAATAGTTTCTACGAAGTAACTGGAAAAAAGGGCTAGAGAGATGAGGAACACCACATGAGTGAACCTCTCAACAATATCTATAGAAGTTTCTTATTACTACACCTTCTACCTAAGTACCAAAGGCTTACCATGTGATATATTTTCAAAATATATTCATCAAAAACATTCATCAAAATGTTTATTTGAAAACCATTTCAAAAAAACATTTAACATTGCTTCGAAAAAATATTTTCATTTTCTAAAGTCAATGAAAACACATATTTTATCAAAAAATAATTTCTACTCACAAAAAAATTCAACAAATCCATCCATATCATTTTTAAATATATTGATCAAAACTATAGAAATATATATCAACCAATATATGCTATAGATGAAACAACCAACCTCAAACTCTAGTAGACACACACCCGCAAAGGGTTACACAAAAACTAAATAATGAAACTAAGACAACAATGTCCCTAGAATCAATCTAAACATCCCAAAATTGATTTAATTAAGAAATATTTCCATTCAAGAGGTTAAATCTTACATTCCATGAAGAAGGCATACTCACCACACCACAAGAGACAAATGATCGACCATGAGATCAAGATGACAAGAAAAATATAGAAATGAAACAAGAGAATCAACATATACCATAAAAAATATAATAACACAAGACCATATTGTTACGATGATCAAATTTAATAATGAATATGAAAGGATTACAAACTTATAGAGATACAACCCAAAAAAATAGAGATCAATCTCTTAATGAATCAATTCAGACCAGAGAGACATCTCCAAGATGACATGGGATAGATCCTGGGTTTTGAGAAGAAGAGAATGCAGATGAATAAAATAGAAATCATCAATGAATTTCCCTAAAATCCAAACTCCCAATGATTACACAGAGTGTAATACCATTACACATCTTGTGATCTACAACACATGTATTTTCTAAAAATCCATATACTTTTTACCAAAACACAATTTTACCATTTATATGACCTGTACATGTATCATGATGTGTACTGTGTTCATAAAAGCTACCTATTATACATTAAATTAAATGTAATACCATTACACAGTGTTTGATTCTCTTAAATATAGTGAAAACGCTATAATTTATTAAAAAACCAAAAACATCCATCAACATTATCTGAACTCAAGAAGAACTCTCCCAATTCTATACATAATTAAACATGGACTCCATTAATTCAAAATATATAAACCCTATAAAATTAGTTGATTTTATAAAATATAATCTATACATCATTAGTAACCCCAAGACGCATCCAAATAATGTGAAAAACAAGTAAAGATAGTGGAATTTCAAAAATGCGGTTAAAAAGATGTTATAATATCTCCAACATAAGACTTTATGTACATAGGATATTATGTGGAATAATTAATTCTAGTAAAGAGGGAGTCTATTTCTCCATCATTAAAAAATCACATTACCTTGTCTCATGAGAATTTGATACTTGTTTTCATTTGAAGTTTCTCAGTGGAATCGACTTCCCATGAATGAATTTCATCTGAGATTAAACGATATCTACTTCATCTTCAGCAACATTAACCACTAGATCTAACTCAATCTATTACGAACTGAAAACATTATAAGATTAGGATGGTATTTCCTATTTTAGGATATGTGGGAAAAAATGATGAATTCCCATCATTGTAACTAGAAATTCAAACCAAAAAAGCAACCTACCCAATCCACTCAGTGACCTCAAATAGGACAACATATCTGGGATCTATCATTATTTTTTTCTAAAGCTGACGGTGACCGAACTAAGGAAAAACATTCATGAAAACCTGGTCACCTATGGAAAACTACAATGTACAATGCCACAAATATGCGTGAGATTTATTTTGAGTCTAATCTGAAACAAAATATTGATATATATACTGAATCTTACTGAATTATCCTGAAGAAAATTATATCCCACCAAATATGTTTCACCCACATCTTCCTAAAAAAGTGGTGATCTTCACAGGATAACATAAAAATCCTTAATGAGATTAATTCTATTTAAGGATGGGTAACTTTTGATTTTAGAAAAAAAATATTCTAGATGGCTATCCTAATATCCCAAAAAATCCAAGACACAATAATGGAACATATACTCTTTGATATGAAGTGAAATATCTATCTGACCATCTTTATGTAGATGATAAGTTGAAATCAACCTTACTAGAGTCCCCATCTCATATTGATGTCTCTTCCATAACCTCGATGTAATCCTAGGATCCTTTCCTAAAATAACAAAACAAATTACCCTTTGTAATATCAGGATCTCCTGCACCTAAATCATAACGAGATCTTTAAATATAGTGTTGTCATTGATAAGAATGAAAGGAGATAAATTTTTCAACTGATCAACCACCACCACAATAGTATTCCTTCTTATAGGAGTCCATGAATATCCAAAAAAATCCGTTGAAACGTTATCACATTTCCAAACTAACACTTGTATTTGTTGCAGTAAACCAAAAGGTTTTGGATTATTTTATTTTATCTATTGGTAGGTGTAACAGTGGGACACATATTAATAAATTCCATGCATAATACACTACTACCCCCATCATAATCTCATGACATAATAAAACTTTTTAGTGCATGAATGAATGACCAATTATAAAATATTAAAATCAAGAAAAATAATCTCCTCACATATATTGGGATAAAATATCGATCCCTATAACCTATAATTTCATCTTAAGAGAGAGAATAACTAGAAATGGACAATGTTCCATAGAGTTTTTCTTAAATTCCTTTGAAATAATCATCTACTACGGACCCTACAGATTAGAATGAAATAAATATGATGACAACTATAAACTAGCTAATATAATAACTGAAAAATTCTTCAAATCATATAGATGAAAATAAATAATGAGTCACATATGGTTCCACTCATCCTTATTATCCAACACGGCCTAAGATGTTACTTTCATGCTATGTACATCTAAAATTATATTCACCTATCCCAGGGTTTAGGAAATATTGAAGACAAATTTCATAAGGTATTTTATCAACACCCACTATCTAAGATTCATGTATTTTAATGAAAATACATAGCTCAAACTATCACGTTTAAAAAAGACTATGAACCTGTAACCTAAAATATTATTCCTCCAAGATAGAATCTCATGAACAACCATTGTAAAATCCAAATCATGAGTGGTGTAATTATTCTCCTATGGTTGATGTTGAAGAGATCCATAACCTACAACATGATTATCCAACATGAGAAAACATCTGAATCTAACACAGGAAGAATCAAAAAAATCACATACCAATTACCAAGCTAAGAAAATATTAAAATACGATCTTATGTCATATTTATTTTTAGCTCATTGAAAGAAGATAGAAATTTTGCATCCCATATAAATTTTACCTATATCCTTGTATGATTTGTAAATGGTTATACAGACCTTGATAAATCATTGATGAGCTGTTGATAATATGTAGTAAGAATAAGGAAACTCCAAATCAATAGGAAATTATGTGTTTCCTATATATATAAAAACACCATAACCTTCCCAGTATGAACAGATTATAAAATATCATAAACCATATTCCCTATGAACATCACATCATGGATCCCGAAACTTCATTTCGAAAGATTAATATATAATCATTAACACTTTAGGATTCTTAGAGACAAACCCAAATAGTTATAGTTCTCATGATGATATTTTAAAAAAATCAACAACGAATAGTTACACTAATGTGTTGACATATTAATGGAGTATCTAACTCATCAAAACCATAAAAACTACAATTGTTATAGTCAGACCGAGTAACATCACAATATATTCATAATGGTCAAAATTTCTACTACACCCCAGCATTAATATATCTGACTCCAAAAAATAAATTGATGATAAAAAATGAATATTGATCTCCAAAAAACACGTTTACCTATTTAACAAATCAATAAAATCATCCAATCAATAAAAAGGTTATTGATTATTAACCATTCCCTGATTTGAATTTTGATAGTCTATTCCCAATTAGAGTGAACCATCTTCCATTTAGGTAAAGAGCAATGGGGATGGGCAAGGTGAAACACTAGGGAAAACGATACCCATATTCATTAGACCACAGAACTAAATATTTGTATCCATTGTCTCCACTGATACCATATGATAAAAATCTACCAATATCTAAATTTAATTGGAACTAGGTTTTCCATATACTCTACCATCCTCTCCGGAGGATTATCAAAGAAATAAACGGGAAAAACCTCATGAAAATCCAAAAAAATGAGAAGAACAACATAAAAAAACATTAGGTTTAATAGAAAAAATAGACATGATACTCTCGAGCTGTGATTAGGAAGGTCTTGACGACCATACCACATATCTGACTATTTTGAAAACAACTATGTGCTCCCATCGGCTGGAATAAATGAGATATATCAATGATAAAAATTGACCTCTACATGATGATAATTAGTCCAGTCCATATGGATTATGAAATTAATCAAATCCAGATCGAGAATCAAGAAATTCCAGAATAACTCCACATTTGATATCTATAGTACCCAAGATGGAAACACAAACCCCTAATAATTCATCTTCAGAAGAGGTTTCACTACTTCCATAAATAATTAGTTGATCTATTGGATGTTTAAGAATATCAATAATATAGATAGATATAAATGAGTGTGATTTAACTTCATCAAATATATAAATCACTTATAAAGATGCAATATAGTTGGAACCTCTCATTATTCCTAGACTTGTATATACCTACACTAGAAAATCATATACCACATTAAGTTTCTTCACTAAGGAGGCCTATGGATGGATCCTATTAGAATAGGAAGAATCTAACTGCTCCACAGTAGCCTTTAAATCCATCATTCCTAACCATATCGAGGTGTAGACATCGCCTGACGTAACCTTTCCATATGAAAACACCATCCAAAACTGTTTCACATCATTGGAGGAAAAGGACATGAATAACAAATGTTTCATTCCTATCCACACTGATAGATAGTCAAATGCACACAACCAACTTAAACTAAATGTGCATAGAGGCATACTGCTATGAAACAACCCCACCACTCTTACAGAGATATTTCCATACCCTCTTTTCCATAGATTGATACAGATGATTCTTATAGGTGGAGGTTAAGGGTATGCATATAAATACATTCCCACATTATTAATATATTTCTTCATAGACCTATAAACTAACTTTTCATATGTGAAAAACAATAGGATAACTAAAAGTGATCTGAAATCTAATCGTAAAACCTATAGGTAATTGTGAGATTTTAGGTGGTCATTGGTGACGGTCTCTTGTGAAAAAATAAGATAGATATGAAAACGTTTTGGTGTATACCAACACTAAACACTATACCTACTATAAATACAGGAACTGTGGAGACTTCTCTATCATTAAAAACTGTATAAAACACTTCTAGATGACGATTTTCTTGAAAACCAATCAATCAATACCCACATACCTATTCACTTGTACCACAGAATCTCACCCTCTCTTGATAGGACCCAAAATATTGAACATTGTGAATTTTCCCTTGATACCCTAAGGTGCATCTATTAATTCCACAATCAGATTGTATATTTCATGCTAGTCCACCTCCACTTGAGTTTTATTCATTTCCTTAATGGATGGATGATTATCACACAATAACTTGTATGATTGATCATTTTCCCCAACAACACTAGGTTGTACCTCAATGACTACATTATGGAATTGTGGTACATTATAATCAATATTATGAACATCGCTCAAAATGGAATCTACAAAATATAGTTCTATCAGATTATTCCATTGAGGATTTCCTGCTTCACCCTGCTCTAGAACCCATAGAAGATGTCTTAGAGCCATACTACTGCACACAAAAAGAAATTAAATAACCCAAAAAAAGAAAAATCTTTTTTCCAACCTTAAATCAATAATAAAAATCAATGATTAAGGTCAGAAACTCAAAATAGTATATACAAATCCCATCATCCTATTATAAATTGTCTCTCATCACATAAAGAGATGGAAGGAACTCACTGAAATAGACCTCTCAAATAATTAAAATCATATCTCTAGTCCACCAAATATTCAATGAAAAGGAATGTTGGGGATATACCACGATTGATATGAAAAAAGGAAAAATACATCCTAGATACCCTTTCAAGACTAGTAACCAATTGAAATATTAAGATTCTCAAAGGGTGTTCCCAAATCCCATGGGATGGTGTCTAGAACCTGAGAAAAAAAAATATGGGGATAAATTTCACAAAACCTGAAGCAGAAAACCTGAAATATTTCTATATATAATAAAAATGAAGAAATAAAACATGAATATATATGTCATAAGATATTGACAAAAGTAAAATCAAAAAACTGAAAACGATAAAAAAATCTCTATGAGACAAGTCAAAATGAAAAGGATGAGAACATGAAAACAACTATTGCAATAATATCCACATGATTCTTTTTAGAAAAATCCATCCATCTCACCACTAGCTACCAAAATCCAGGTGATAGAAAGTCTTGAAAAAACACTACAGTGATGTTACATTCCCAACATTTAATGACAAATCAAGGTATATTAACCACATAAGTGGTGTGTTGGGTGAAATATAGAAAGAACAGTAGGGTCCCACTATCACATTCTATAAAAAATAATTATAAAAATAATCCAAAAATTCCATACATTATAGAAAACAAGGAATGATATACAGTTGAACAATTTTTATATCAAAACCATGGAAAACATTTATTTTTCCCTTTGTCAAAATTTCCTCATAAAATTGGTATAATTGTTTAAAAAATATCATATTCATATATTAGTGAAGATATATAAAGTAAAAAATGTTGTATCAAATATCATATAAATGAAATGGTTGTAAAGACAAATAGCACAACATAAAAGATGTAAAAATAATTGAAATAAAAGAAAAGCTAATATCACACGAAGGATCTAACTAGGTCGAGATTTCTAGGACACTCATCCACCAAAAATATATAATTGTACATTTAATAGTCCTTTTGACATATACATAAAATCTAGTTAGTAGTGAAACACCCTAGAAATTCAACACGCAATACTATTTACCAAGCCCCCAGAACAACATGCCTATAGAGCATAGGAATACCCCATGAATAAACCCCCTGACAGTATTAACAGACGAGGCCTATTACTAAACCTGCAAACTAAGTACTCATGGCTTACCATGTGATCTATTTTCCAAACCAATTCATAAAAACATTTCATCAAAACCATACTTTGAAAAAAATTAGGAAATCATTTCTATATTAATTAAAAAACATTACACTTTCAAAAATTAAGGAAAAACTTATTGTATAAAAAATCAATTTTGACACAAAAAAATCAAATCAGTCAATCATTCCTTTTCATTTTTAACATTATTTAGCTAACTCAAAGAAAATAATATCATCCATCAAATGATATAGGTGGAACCTCCTACCTTTTTCATGGGGTCACAGATACAAAAGGGAATAAAAAAACATTTAAGAATGTAACTATGATAATGGAGACCCTATAATCAACGTACACATCTAATAATTTATTTAATTGATAAACATAATTGAAAAAATGATAAATATAATATAACTCAAATAATGCACACTAGTAGTTCCACAACCAACAAAGTATTGACCCTTTCAATAAGATCACATTATAGATATAGATTGAGAACCAGTTAGTCATCATATTAGGTAAGCATATAAAATATCACAAAAATGAAGATGCACCACTTTCAAATATAATGAATAATAAGAACAAATTACTCACTTAGAGAGTTATAACCCAACTGAAAAAGATATAAATCATCAAATTTGGTGATTCAAATGAAACATTGGTCAGAAAATTTCCAATGAGATATCATTAGTATAGTGAAAAATTCCCTGTAGATCAATGAATTATAAATAATCATTATAGTTCCCTAAAATCCCAAATCACAGTGATTAAATGTTGTTTAACCCATCAAATTTCATGTAATCTATGAAACTCACATATGCTAAATTTCATTTCAACTTATCACTAAAAAATGATATTACAATTTACACTATGTTAGACCACTACATGGAATGTAATATTTTATGCTATGTACTATGTCCAAAACATGTACTCAGAAGACATTAGAAGGCATGTCTTTTAGAAGACGATGGAAAAAACTATAGTTTCTAACTGGAAAATCAAAACATCCTTTTCATTATCTGAACATCAAAAAATACCACAAAATAAATTACACATTTATTCAAATACTCCATTAATATAAAAAAATATACATTCCTGAACCATAGGTCATTTTATATAACAAAATCTATCTATCGTCTGGAGTCTAAAATACACCAAAACAAAGAGAAATAACGAATAAATTTAAGGGATTACTCGATATAGGTTAACATGATGTAACATGTAATATGGATAGATTTAATGAATATATATTATATCTATGATATAATAGTTCTTCTATTAAGGGGAATCATTTATTACCTTTCCTTATTTCCATCCGTGAGAAAATGAAAATAGTGTTGATATGTATATATGACCTACCATCTCTACGAAGGGTATAATTATTTTTTTCTGTATATAAATTTTATGGATGAAACTATATATTTATAGAGTATGAATTATATTTTTATCTTAATTAACATTTTTTAGATGATGAAACTAACAACAATGTACAACTATAGGTGTGGTAAAACCCAAACATGCATGAAAAAAATGATGTAGTTGTCACAAATAACAGTGATTTTAATAAAAAAAATTATTAAATAGTTGATGGGATATATTAAATAAAACATCAAATTTATGATGGATAATAATATGATTTTGTAATAAATTTATAATAATAAAATATTTATTTCACATGAGGGTATAATGAAATCATTCTTGAGGTATGATATTTATGTTCCAAACCATTTTAATTCATAAATTTTATTATTTAACTTCCCAAGATGAAATTATATGATCCATATCTAATAAATACCATTAATTTTATTTTCTTATAGATTTTATATAATATATGTTTTAATTTTAATTTACTCACTATAAGAATATAAGAGATCAAAATAATTATTTCAAGGGAATCTAACTATGTTTTACTATTTTCCTAAAAACCCTTTTTCATACATGTCCAAATTTTCTATAAAATATTTTCAAAACTATTTTACTATTCCCCTATGATTGTTAAAATTCATTCATAGACATGATTTAGTTTTTATTAAATTATTTTAACTGATACTTCCTCTATTTCTACAAATAATGTAGTGTGAATTATTTTTTCAAAAGTGAGAAAAGAATGTTTTATTATAATGTATAAGGAATAAACATAATTTCCAATGGTCATGATTTACAAATAATTTGGTGATTCTTTTAAAATATTCCAATAATATATATAGATAAATTTTTTCCTAAATATTATGTAAATTTAAATATTTTAATATATGATTTATTAATGAATATAGTATTTTTCTTAATAAATATTCCAGGCCTCTTTTGAAGGAAATTTTCTTCAATAATAATATAATTTTGTGTTACTTATTGTTTGTTAGGGGTATTATCTAATTATAAAATCATTATTATATATATGGATGGTATATTATTATGATAATGAGATTTTTATAAATCCTATTTATTTTTTATGGATTATACTGTGATGATATGATGAATGCTTCATGATCATGTGTTCGTTTTTTAATTAATTATGATTATGTGAAATTAGGATCCATTATTTCCCTATAATTATATGGGTAAAGTTATATTGATATTTCATGAGATGATTTCATTTGAAATAGTATTTATTGTTAATATAATTGTCATATATTTATGTGTGAGTACAATCATATTCAAGATATGATCTTAGGAATATGTGTGGAAATTACTCTACATAGATTTGTTAACATTTTGATGCATGAGTGTGATCTCTTACTAGTTATTCTCAAAAAATTATGTGTAGTAATAATTGTTTTTAGATATGTTCATAATATTATGATTTATTAAGCTTATAATGCAATATTCCCATGTAATGACTCTTGAATGATAATTTCTTCTCCGAGATCCTTATTTATCATACTATTAGAAAAAAATTGATTCTAGATATTATGATCACAAAACATTTAGGTATAAATAGTTTACAATAAGAACATGAACATGAGTATTTTATCATACCCTTGAGATCATATTATCCTCTAATGATTGATATCTCATATGTTTACACATACTAAGAATTGTTTATCACCCTTTCTTATGGTTTTCATTACTAGGATATTATGTAAGGATCTAAGTACAGTATATCTAAGAATAAAACAATGTTGACAGATATTTATGGGTGATAATGAATATATTTCATGAAATAAGAATATTGTGTATCAATCATACAAATAAACTATACCAATATGGTTATGAAATTGATTGTAAATATATGTAATTAATATTCACCCAATATGATGAATATTTATTTATGAAATATAAGGGTCACCATAGATCCTCCATGAAAATAGTATCAAACTTCCATTAGATTAAATTTATGATACAATGGAAATTTATTGGATATGATTATATAAATCAAACATTCACTATTGGTAATGGGAAATGACTCTCCATGTACTGAATCATCCTACTCTCCCATTCACGTGTAAGGCGGAATATGAACCTGTTTGAGAAAATTCGACTCAAGAATGGTTATTATATCCTTATGAATAAGAAAATTTATCTTAAATGTTTTAGACAAATGAGAGAATCATGGTTGCACACATGATGTTTATAAGGTACTATACAAATGTATTCCATGATGAATTTCTTATTTTTCCGCTTGACTACGAGGTTGAGTTCTCAATTGAGCTTATTCCTAGATATCAATCTATAACCAAGACTCCACACTGAATGAACCCAATAAAGTTGGAATAACTGATGAATAAGATATAAAATAATCTACATAAGGGTTTGATATACCTTAGAACATCCCCATGGGGCATGCCTATTCTCATCATGATAATAAATGCTGGTTAAATGTTCTTATATTGATTATTTTTTATTAAAAAAATCATGTTAAAGAAAAAGAATCCTTAATATAGATTTTTGTATTGATTCATCAAAGACACAGTCCACATTACTTCTCTAAGGTGAACACCTAATTTCGATATCACTAATTAAAAGTGATGAAGGAATATATTCCCAAAACATCATTTAAAATAATTTATCAATACTATGAGTTTGTAGTGTTTCCATTTAGACTTATTCATGATCATGAAATTTTCATGGACATAGTGAATAGAGTCTTTAAATATTATGTAACACCCCGACCTGAGTTACCTAGAGTTATTGCATTATTAGATAACATTAGAATGATCACAAAAGATCATGTGTCAAAAGACTGATTATTTTAGAAGCGTTAAAAACACTAGATACATTTATAAGTCTTACATTACATAATTAAGTGAAAAACTACAAAAAAATCTTGTCTTCATATTCCCTCATACTATACATATAGGTCATTCATAAAATACTTTTTCACACCCTCAGAAACAAAAAACCTTTAAAGGGGTGAGATCAGATGCTCAGTAAGGATAACAATATAGTAAAAACTTTCTTAAATAAACATAAACATGTAAGGAAATGAATAACTAAAACAGAAACCTATTTAACTTGAACTTCATCATAACATGGCAAAAATAAATTGAAATAATACCATTTACATATTCACGTGGATAATATACTTCTCAAATAATCACATGCAATATCAATAACTACTTTTATAATGATGGAATGCATAATTCCATACTATCATAACCACATATCCAAGGCCTCATGCCAAGACTACAAATAAGATTTTCTTAAGGCCTAATGCCAAGACACAAGTTTTTCTCATGAGACCTACCGACACATCAAGGAGCTATAGTGGGCTCCACCCATCACTTATTAAGTCCAATGCATTCCTCAAATGAACAGGTTTAATCATAACATAAACATTCGTATTAAAACTAGCATACAAAATGTAAATACTTTCTCCATAAACCATTAATGGTATAAAAATAACACATCCACAATAAATCATATCACAAAACCATCAATAAAATATGGATGATTTTTATCATAATAAATCAACTTAAAATAAGCTTCAAATACATAAATGGATGTTGATATATATGAAATCAAAACTATTTGAGAGAAATATCTCTTTTTTTAAATCATTTAAAAGTCACATAATTATAAAATAAAACATTTACATTGAAAATATTCTTATAATCTTGTAAGGGAAGCTTCGAAAATTTTAAAACGGTTGAAAACATATGCACTCGCTGTATAAGTTAAAAAAGACATTCTTAGCTAAATTTTGTCGAAAAGTTTAAAAAGGACCTTGTTTGGAAAATGACGTAAAGATTCCTTCATAAAAATCTTATAAAAAGTCAAAAAGTGTATAAATAAAATTAACCCATATTCTGTAAAATACTAAGAATGTTTTTAAATACATTTTTAAGAAACATGGATGTGGATGATAAAGACGTAACAATATATAATTACTTATAAACAACCTCAGATAATAAAGAGATTTTGAAATAAACCCTTACCTTGTACTTTTCCTTCATTGAGGGTAGGTTAACCTCCTCTTCTTCGGGTTCTTCCTTTTGATTTGATCAAAAGGGATCCTTAGGATGGCATTATGATCAATCTAAGGCCTCTATGTTGAAGTGAGGGAAGTTGAGAGATTATTTGGTTAGGAGTTGGGCAAACCAAAATGCTTTTGAGGTGTGATATATTGGTTAGAAGTTGTGTCCTTTTATAAGGGGTAGGAGGGGCTCTTTAGGAAAAACTTAAAGTATTAATTTATAATAAATTCATTTTCGGTTTCTAATTGCTTAAAAGTTGATTTTTCAAGGTATAATGTGGAGATGGGTCGAAATACATTCATCCAATAGATTTTAGACATGTTTTGGACATTATATTAACATTATCTTTTAGTTTTATCTCTTAGTTAATTAGTTTGACATTTACCATGTCACTTTGTATTTTTATATTATATAGTTAATAAATATACTATATACATAAAATAGACCCCCAAGTGGTACATTAATGATAAACATATCATGATATATGTCCTTTGGCTGAACCATCAATTTTTATGAATAGAATATCAATTAATAATATAATAATTTTTTAAAAAACTCATTTATGTCAATTTTGACACTATTCAATAATTGATATTTTTTAAAGTAATAAAATCATTATTAATTCGAACCAAATTCATTTAATCTATCCTAAAATTTCATATTAACCAATACAATTCGTTTATGTCATCAAAACTTTAAATTATATTTATTTTAATATTTATAATACCAATTGTCTGATTCTTTCATTAATAAGGAAAATACTACATCATTATTGTGTCATAAATAAATTTAATTATTCAACGTCTAAAAATTATTAATAAAATACCATTATATATACAAAACTTTTATCTTTCTAATTAATATTTATAGTCGAAAATATAACATATATAACCCTATTTAAAAAAAAAATTTCTAAAAGATATATGCTTTTGTCATTTTTGTATTTACTTTAACTTAATTAATATAAAGTGTCCTTGTCACCTAAAAGTTGCTCCATGGGGTCCCAAAATTAACCCAAATATGCCCATGGTCGGACAAGAATTAACCAATAGGGTTAGGACACGTTTTAGGGTAAATTAATATTATAATATTATTATTTTGTTACCCTTATTTACCAGATTTACCCTTTAATGGCGGTAAATAAAATATTTACCAAAGTAATTATTCAAAATTTCTATAACAAAAAGATAACTATTTACACAATTAGGACCTCCTGATTTAAAATATGGAATTTGTTTTTCTAAATTAAAATTTCAGAAGTAGAAGAAATTAAATTAAAATTAATTCCCGTTGTTAAAACAAAAAGCATGTTTTTAAGATATAATAAATATCAAAAGATTGACAGTTGTTTATGTCTGTTTTAAATGTGAAATTATGTCAAATGACCTACATTGTATTAAATTGTAAAAATATATTCTAAATATACTTTAAAACCACTCAAATTAATAATTTATCACTATTAATAATTTTTATTAAATATGTTAGTTTTAATTAAAATTTTGTTATTTTCACTATTCATCAAAATATAAAAGTTATCCGAAAAGTAAAAAAAATTACCATAGGATAATTTCGATATTACGAATCCAAAAATGATGTCCATTTTGAGAGATAAAATTTATAAAATTTCAAAAAGTGGGTATTACTATTCCTAATGTCCACTTTGATTGGTCGTGGTGTGTTAAAATCTCGAAGTTGCATACAATGCAAGATATTGCATTATTCAAAGTGAAACGTACCATGGAAGTTTGGGGTGTTACATTCTCCTCTACTTCAATAAATTTCTTCCTCACAATTTGAAATTTTTATTCAAAAATAAATGGTTGAAAATAGAAAATATCATTGTGGGAAAACCTACATCAGAAATTGGGTTAACAAAATTTAGTCTTAATAAAAGGAAAATAAAAATGAAAGGGTCACCACCAAATTTTGATCTCAATTTGGAAACAATTGGTGGAAATTAGCGACACATAATTGGAGGAAAAGCATATATATTTATATGGAGTTATTGAGGTCATCAGTCACAAACAATTGTAGAATTGAGGGCCTCAAAGCCATCAATCTATGAAGATTTAAAATTTCATTGGTTCAACAAAACGGAAGGTATTAGGGTAACACATTTTTGGTTTAAAGATCCATTAACTAATGTTTATGAATTAGTTTCTTCAATGAATAAGATATATATATATATATTTATACATGACAAGTAGAGTTTCATCCTTTAACTAATTTCGTCCACAAATTCTTCTTTCACTACAAAATATAATAGAACTCAAAAATATTATATTTATCCTAATATTATAAGAATCCAAACATTAACATATACCATTAATATGAAGAAAAATACTTTTTACTAACTAGGGACTTCCTGGAGGATAGTGGTAGGTAATAAGGGCATGTCTCACAATGGTTGTAGGATCGATTCCTGTAGATTTGTCCTATATGATGGGTTATTGCCCAACCTACAGGTTGTCCTTTTTCTAAATCTATAGTATCATAATATTAAAAAAATTGATCATGAAAATTGTTTTAACCTTGAACAATACTATACAAAGTTCATCTTAATCCACTCCAAAAATTATAGTCGTCCAAAGTACCTCTGTCCAGACTCTCTGTAAAAGGTCCCAAAATCAATTGTCACATCTGATTCCAAATAAAAAGTGAAGTTTATCTTATTTTCACATTCTGAAAATATGATTACCTTAGTCATATTAAAACCTTAATAAAAACAACAAGTACTGCAGTACAATCCTTATATATATCACATTATTCTTATAACCAAAATATAATCCTTGAGTCCAAAAACACAAATACATTAATTATTCCACCTCAACTGTAGTAACAGCTTAAGATTGGACTTGATCCCTTAGCCTCTTCTGATGTAAGTTTCCTTCGTGCATAGGGAATTAATTCGCATAATGTCCCATTTCTCTATAATTTTAGCATTCAACATTGACATCATCTTTCTTTCCCTTGCAATCACGAGCCTCGTGACCTTTTTCTCCACATTTGTAACAAACTCTCATTCCTTTTAGGAAAGTATCAAGGTGTTTCTTCCTACAATTATCACATAATGGAAAAACCATATTTCCCTTTTCCCTTTATCAGTCTCTAGTTCCACCATTCTCTTCTTCTCTTACATTACTTTATTTTCATAAGATTTAGAGAATTCCTTTTCTATCTTTATAGAACATGAGACAATGTCTTCGTATGATGAGAGGATTTTGAGAATAATTCTTGACATAGAAATGGTTTTAACCCATCAAATAAAAGATCAATCTTTCTCCTTGGTTTACATTTATAATATAATCCATGCCTCACTAACCTTGTAAAGTTAGCTTCATACTTTACGACATTCTCATCCTTATTTTTCCTCAGGCTGGGAAATTTTCTTTCCATATCTACTTGATGGTCATGAGGAAAATATTTTTCTAAGAAAATCTATTTAAACTCCCACCATTACATACTTGATACTTCTTCATCACCCTTTGTGTTTTCAATTAATGACCACCATTGATCAGCATCTCCAGTGAGGTGATAAACATCCATGATAACCTTTTCTCTTTCACTACTCCCCAAATCCGGAAATATTTTCTCTGGGTAATTTATCCATTGCTCAGGTACTAGTGGATTTGTACCCCAATTGAACATTACTATTAACAATTCCTCAAGAAATGTTTTCTTTTGAAAAAAAATTTAATGTCAATGATCCAAAAATGAATTTTCTATATTGGATTATAAAAATAAAATCTCCCAATTTCCTTAGGATATCATAAAAATAACAATTAATATGATATTGGTGCATGTTTATTTAAATAAAATTTTGTATTCATTCTTTGAAATCCCAAATAATTTTGTTAGATAAGTTATCACACTTCCCATTTTAGATATCATATGTCATCTTGTCAATAGATTTAAAGATAACATGATTTAACAAGAATGAATCATTCAAAATAATAACCCCAAAAGGGTATAAATATGTCCAATTGACTGATAATCATTCAAAAATTTTCTAATAATATATCAGTGATCATTTTAGATAAACCAAAAAATTGTGCACTAACTAGAGAAGTGTGTCATGAAAAAATTATACAATGCCTTATATTGTTAAAGAAAATTTTAATTTATTTATTCTTTTACTCAATCTAATCAAATTATCTTCATAAATTGTTTTGTATAATGTTAATATTTCATTTTTGAAAACCATAAACATTCCATATTTTTTAATATAGTGTTTTATGAGAATGAAATAACCATGTGAAATTTTTCTTTCCATAAAGGTTAAAATGTAACAACAACCACTACTATATTATATACTCATTTCACCACATACATCAACATTTTTTAATCTCAATAACCTATTACCTCTCTCACATTCTCCACTAAATGTATTTAAATTAATATTTTATAATAAATAAGATTTAAATATATCAAATCATTTTAAATAAAATGATAATGACTCATATTATTTCTATAACCTAGTCTTATAAATACGTAGAATTCTTTTCTCAATTAAATGTCAAAGGATGCAACGATAAAAATAAGTTGTGTTTGAATAAAAAACATTTTGCTACTTATTTGGAATTTTATATACTATATTATCCATGTCTAAAATGTATAAAAAAATTCTATATTTCCAATTCCATTAAACATCTATGTATATATATAAATTAATATATTTTTATTAATAAATGATACCATTTATTATCCAAACAAGAAAAAAATATATAATTTCTCATTATAGTTTTAATATTGAAACCATTTTCTAATTCTTAAATTAATATAGTAATAAGAAATAGATAATATGTGCATACCACCAATGACAAACCCCAATAAATATTACAAAAAATTGATATATTTCCACCTTTACTAATTCTAAACTAATATTGTGCCCTTATACATCAGAAAAAATGTATAATTCACAATCAATATCTTATACCCATGTTTAATAATTAGAAGAATTGTTTCATATAACACTACATTATTTATACTCATGATTATAATCATTAAAACTTTGAACAATCCCCTATATAAGATTATGAAATCAAAATAGGACACATCATAGTGTTATGAAATGTTGTAATAATTGCATTTTAATCTCAAATAAAATATTTTATTATTGATTGTAAACTATTATAAGTGTATTCAACAATAAATATTATTTAAAATATACAAAATTAAATAATATCCCCTTCCATAATATTTATTAGATTTCAAATGAAAATTTTTCATTATGATTTAACTTATTTAGCATTATTTCTTAATTAATGATTATTTTGGTAGAAAATCATTTCAATTAAATGATGTAAAATTATTTTATAGTTTATTGGAAAAACCTAACATCATTTTAACTAATTAATTATCCCAAGTCCATTATATTATGAACCCCGTTTCTAGGGTCACCCATTTAAGAGAAGTCCAATAAAATGAATAGTTATTATCAAAACCCACCCCAACAGAATTACTCCAAGGTTAGTCACAAAAATTGATGAAATTATTGAAGTTTTCTTCCAATATACCATGTTTTTTGGGTTTCACAAAGGTTATATAACAGAAAACATAGACAACATTCATTATATTTCCTATAAAGATAAAACAATCCCCAAATAAACTCTATCTATATTGATAAAATGAAAATATAGAATCATAAACACATTCTATGTAATGTTATAAGAAAATAAAAATAATGTAAAATAGTAACACCAAAATGATGTAGGTCTAAATAAAATGATCCATAATTTAACTAATCATCACACAATTGGTTATTTATTACATCTTAGTAATTGAAATTATGACAAATAATTAAAACACATAGATATCTATATATATATATATTTAAATATGAGTGTTTAGAAAAGAATATTTTGTATTTTCACCTAGATAAACATCATAAAAAATTGATGAAATATAGTAAATCCAATATGGGTACGTAGTGAATGTAACAAATTATATATCCTAGGTCGACTACATTCCCACCTCACCAAGTAATCACTCAAAAAACTCACGTATATACATTGTATAATAAATAATTAAAGACAATAAGTTGTCAAGAACCCACTTCCCCATTGATCTTGTCTGCATCATTTCTTAAGAGAAAAAGAATTTCATTCTCCAATTACATCTAATATCCATATACCACAACCAAATGACATATAGGTATACCAATATAACACACTATATACCTCTACTTTAAATTCAAATCACTAGAACATAACCACATATGTACCACATAATAATATCCTCACCACATAACCAAATAAACAAAATATGTATAAAAGGATGAGTATGATAGGGAGAGTAGTTATTGATCTATATAACACATATCCTATATATTGGGGGGAACCTAAATCCCAAAACATCACATGGTTGTTAGTGAAGTCAACCGAATCAGGTAGGGGTTTGTACAAAATTAAAAATAGTAAAATCGATATATAATACTCACATAAACAAGCCATAGGTTCCACTTCCTTATAAACAACTATAAAAACATATACCTTCAACCACAACATAACCCCCCAAAAAAATCTTTACCTACTAGAGATATTAAAACAATCACTTCAATAAAAAATTTCAGAAATTTTACCTCATCATTTTTCCCACATCATATTTCTTAATCATTTCTTCAGTAATAATTTATTAAAACATATATTCATTAGCAACATTAAATTAAAAAACCCTCTAATTCATATAAAAACATCCCACTTTAAACATAATTCATCATTACCATTCATTTATTATTTATTTTCTAATACATTAATTTAAATTATATATCGATTTAGTACATAAAAAACCCTTCCACATTTCACAAACATTAATTATATTATTATTTTGATCATACATTAATATCCAAGGGAAATTATACCTCACTAGCTACAACAGCATCAATAAAACATCACATTATAAACCATAAAAAGTTTAAAACATACCATATACTACTTCTAAATCATACAAACTATGCAGATAGACATCGACCAAATCAGTCTATCATTGTAGAAAAACACATTGACACCTTCTATATTGTCTTATAAACATTAAAGATTAAAACATCTTCCTACACAATAATATTTCAGTATCATGATTTTTCCACAAAAATAATTTTTATCCATTGATTACTACATTATAACATTATCAATTCAAATAAGATAAGACAATATTAAAATAAGTAATCCATGTTTTCTAATTTCGTAAGCATGATTAAATTTTTAATTAATAAAACTAGTTTAAATCCAGATTTATGACATCCCATATAGTTTTTTTTGATTCATATCGGTTGTTATGTTTTTAAATTTATATATAATCTATATATCCACTGAATATAATGGTGTAGTAAATGTTAGTCTAAGGATTAAGCCACCAAGATGAATTATGGGAAAAATTAGAAGAATAATGATGAATCGGAAAAAGGAAAATAAATTTGGAATCTTCTATCAAGAGATACATACCATAAATTATAAATCCCTAGAACATGAACCAGTGTAGTGAAATGGAAAATAATTACACAAGTTTAATTATTTTAATTGGGTCTAAATAATGATTAATTCCTTGAAATCACTCCCTAAAAATAATTTTCATTGTCAAGTACATATGTTCACTAAAGATTTTGGAAAACAAAACAAACATCTCTAAAAAAATACATAACCATCCCAACGGTCTTATAGATTACTATATACTAATTATTGAGTTAAAATAACACCCCACACTCCAAAAAAAAATTAATTTCCAAAAATAAGGAAAGATATAAAAAATATAATGTTGGAAAAGGAATAACTTGAACTAAAAATTAAAATATCAATCCATTAAGTAAATTCTCAATTCATCATCTACATGGTAGTAAAAACACACCCCCAAATTCTAGTAACTTTAGTGTAAAAATAAAATATATATTAAAAAAACACTATAACAACACGAAATTTAATGATATATTTCTTTTAAAATAGTTGTATTTTTTTCATATTATTAAATATTAATCTTCAAGTCTAAATGAACTATAATATAGAAAAAAAAAATTAGACTAGACACTATATTGGATGTTAAAATATGAATAAAGGAAATTTTCAAATTTATAGAATCATTTATTATATAGATAATTTATTTTTAATAATTTATTTTTATACTTTTAAAATTTAATTCATCTGTAAAATAGTTTTTATTTCCTTATATGATAAAATAATGAAAATAATTTTTTCCTACTTTTAAACAATTTATTTTGAAAAATTAACACATTTTAAAAAAAATCAAATATTACCTTGTTGTTATTTTTGGGATTTTTGTTGGAATATATTATTTTTCAATTAACAATAAAAAATCCTCTTTATTACGAAATTTAATATTTTAATGCATTTAAAATGATACATATATTTTAAAATGGATTTAAAAGTAAAATTAGTTCAATTATTATATTATTAGTCTAATTTAGGTTGTTATATTCCATTTTAATTTGATTTTTATATATAAATATTTTGTACATCATAAAAATTTTCCATTGGATGATTTATTTTTATACTGTATGTGGTATTTATTAGAAATTTAATTCCACCACATATAATAATTGAATTTGATAAAATGAATTGAACTATTTGGAATCATAAAAATTTATTTTACATCATAACGTCTCATTCATTTTTTTCATAATGAATTATAGAGAAAAGTTGATATGTAACCATAGTTATGGATAAAACATGTTTATGAGGTGTTAAACTAAATAGATAAGGGTTAAATGACATAAAAACCAATCAAAATTATATTTTATAGCCTTATTTTAACCCTATATAATCTACTATTTTATAATAGTTACTTTTTGAAGCCATGTTTTGTGAAAAATATTTTAATAAATTTTATTCTTTTGAAAAAATACCTGCGGGTCCTTTCACCCACTTATAAATGGAGAACCCATATCTTCTCCTATCCAAGTAGAATGATCTATTTTGACTGGTCATCACCAACCCAAAATCATTACTATAATCCTTCTCCATGACTTATATCCCTTGGTTTTATAATATAACCATCATAGCAATAATTTTTGTATAAACCTAAAGAGGAATTATTATGAAGATCTATTGTTCATAACAATGAATTTCCTTTTTTATTCCTCTTATACCACCATAAAATAATATGAAAAATGTGATGAAATAATAAAAATACTTTTATATGGTTACATATATATTATTATTTTAATCTAGGTACCTATATATAAATAATATTCCATCAAATGGGAAAAAAAATTGTTGATAGTGTGTACAGTTGACTATTACCTTGCAAATCAGTAGATTTTTGTTCCTTCACTGCCTCTCATGGCTAGATATAATTATGGGTTTAATGTATAATATTTATATTTTTAAATAATTATCGTTCTATAATTAGAATTTCACATATACCTTTATAACATCAAATCTGTTGGAAAATAATAATGTCGCTCATGTGTATGTGTGGACGACCACCACCATGAAGCGATGTGGTTCGTTTATCATTTCCATTTTATGTAGATGATAATAACAATGAATTTGATGAATATATATATTTATTATATAATTATAATTATATAAATGTTATTTATTATTTACCATTCTTTAATTCTATCCATTTAATAACAGAAACAATGTTCATGCATACGTGAAGCTAACCATCTCTAAAAATGGTGTAAATACTTTTTCATATTTTAAAATTTTGGGTAAAAATAAATATGTATATAATGAGTATATATGATATTTATATCATGATATATTTTCAAAATATGATTTAACCATGATCAATGTATAATGGCCAAAAATGGTGAACCGATAGAAAAAGTAAAAATGAAGAGGTTATCATTTTGAATAGTGATTTTATTAAATATTTTTTAATAAATAGGGTGTAAAAGTGTGTATGTAATTATATATAAGGATATGTTTGTTTATGGTAAAGTATTATATGTATTATAAATCTATATTTATTATATAGGATGTTTGATTATTAATTAAGGACATTAGACCTAAGGTAAGTGTTTTATGTTACAATCTCATAGTTTCTTGTGTTTATTAATGATTATGTTCTATTGATGAGATATTTTGGTATATTTCACAAGAAACTCATGAAAACTATTATAATGTAGTTATATCTAGGTAATAGCTATTTTAAATCATTTTTCATCTCTTTATAAATTAATGAGATTGAAATTTTATTCGAAAACTGATATATTTTCTCCCTTCAATCGAAAATACATTTTCTTCCATGTACATGTTTTCTAGGAATTTTTTCAAGAGTGTTTTAATTTTATTAATAATATTTTTTAACATATGTTTTAATCATTATTTTATTTTTAATATATGGATTAAAATTATAATTCTCTTAATTTTATAAATGAGTACCTTTTTGCCATTTTTTACAAATTTGTGAAATAAATGATTTATTTTGACTTATACTACATGGAAAAATTTCCCAACCATCATTACCATTCAATGATATGATGTGTTATATTATATTTTCCAATGTTCATTTAAAATATTTTATACTACATATTATTTGGGAAATATTTATATTTTAAATAATTGATTTCAATATTATAAGTTTATTTTCCTTAATAAATGTCCCATGTGGTATTTGAAAGGGTTTTTTCATTTAATATGACATAATTTGATGTTACCTAATCTTTATTGGGGTTAAAATCAAATGATAACATCCTAATTATTTCTCATTATTGTTTTTTATTATGATAAAAAGATGTTTATGAAACACTCTTTCTTTCCATGGGTTATGTTTTGATGAAATTATGAATGTTTTATGATCTTTTGTAACACATTTGTTTGGTTTTAATTTATTTATGGATGGGACAAGAATTATATATCCCTCAATGCATTTGAAAAAATATGGATATCTCATGTGGTAAATATGGCTGGAATGGTGAGGATATACCTATTTAATAAGAGATTCCATCCCCTATGATAGTCCTTGGTGTGGACCTCGACTAATATGGTCAGTTTGGGAGTCAAAAAAATTCAATATCATAGAATGGGAATCATGCCTTGAATAATAATAAAATTATTTTCAATACCTATTTTTATTCCAAAAAAATAGGTCTTATGACAATTTTAAGTTCTGATGGATCATGTTCTTTTATTCCTTTATGATTCTTGTCTTATAAAGTACAATGATTTTTACCTTGACTCAATATTATTATCTATGATATGCAAGGTATGGTTATCAAATTTGTTTCTTCTGTTCTCATACCCTTATGCTCATTTCCTATTTAATTTATCATTGATATCTTTTTTTACACATACTAGCAATATAATCTAACACTTAATTTTGTTTCCATTCTATTTGTTATAATGAGAGATAATAATTATTATATGTATTGGATAGGTTCTAGTTATAAAAATCATAGTGGGAAATGATATAGTTCACTTCTGAACCAGTAGTTTAGGTATCCTTGTTTTAAAAGATACCAGAACAACACGATTATGGAATAGTTCATTATCTTATTTAATCAATATTCATCTAGTACGATGTAATATCTATTTTTGAAATGGTTGGTATATTATAAGAATTAAAATTGAACAAAAGATAATCTAGATATTGACTTTATCCCTCCATGGATAAATGATCGAAAGTAGTAACCACAACCTTCATTTATAGACAGATAGTCCCACTTAATAACTCATTATATCTCAAGTATATATCCATTTTATCTATCATATCTCCACATTAAACATAAATTCCATACTATATATCTTGATTTAACTATTTTTAATCATGTTGAAATAAACATCCTAATAGATACACAATAAAAATCCATGTGAAATAATTCTACAAACACCCCAAATTGATATCAAAAAAATATCACTAGATATAAGCTTGAATTATATATTACTATAAATAATAACATTAAGGTGTAATAATGACCGCTCATGGTGAAAAAAATAATTCATCTCAATTAGATTCAATATTTCTTTGGAGGAAACTATGCATTCAAGTGATAATATCTACTTAATATTATTAATCAAATTAAAATTATCCCATCTGACTATCTCCAACACACTACCACAACCCTGTATGTTACATGATTTCTACTTATCATGAAATCCCATGAAAATATATTCAATCTATAATCATTCATTAATTGTAACCCACTGCATTCATGCATTGACATGTTCTTCGAAATCATAAAAAACTATATTCCTTCTCAACCATGCCAAGTAAAAAAATCCACCCATTTTCGCGAATCAGAGAATTTCAATGTTTTAATATTTTTTTATTAAAATTGTTTCCAGCATAAAAACACATGTCCAAAATCAATTCCATGATAAAATAATATAATCTGTGGTCGACCCAACTACATATAAAGGAGTGGATTTCATGGTATTCAACCTTCCAACTCATGATGTGAAAGACTGATTAGGAAGTACAATCCTAGCCATGGTAAATTAGTAAATGATCTTTTAATTTAGGATAATAAAATATCCAACACATCCTCAAGATATATCAATTTAATATTAATAATCAATAAATGCTATTAATGATACCTCAATATGGACCATCATTTCTATACAGGCTCAGATCCATCAATAAAAATATATATTTCATGGATCTACCTAAACTAGTCTTGAAACAAACAATTTATTATCACAATATCATAGTGGGGAATATATGTTGAATTTAAATTCAAAAAATAATTTAAGAGATCTTTTCTAAGAGCCTATGGTGTGAAACCATTTTCCACAACTTATAATCATCTTACACATCAAATTGCTTTGGTCTTTCAGAAAATCCAAAAAAATATATAGAAAGAATTTTCCTAAATTTTTATCCCCACTGTGTGGTCATTCTCCATTTTTCAGATTTAAATGTGTCTCCACATGAAAACAATTATAGACAACATAAAAATATATTCACTAATATTGGTAATTATTTTTCACAACATGAATTCCTCCATCATAGTGTCAAAATCATATGCATGACAAGGAACTAATATGATACCAAAGTCTCAATGATAAAGATCACTAAGATTATTTGTGTCATCCCAAAACATGTACATTTAATTTATCATTAATATTACCCTCATTGTGTTATTCCACATAAAATTTTATCTTCTGAGTTTTTCTCATGATATAGTAGGATGTGACACAACCCACTATTGTTCACCAATAAGGACAACCCTAGAATATGGTCATTGAATACTTCGTTTCCTTCTACTGTCCCAGTATACTCACAAACAATGTTTAACCGAGTTGGATATAATATTTTATCCCCCATAAAATCCTATCAATTCATTCCATTGATCATGGATATAACAGAGTAGGTTGGATACATTGTTGGCTCTAGCAAAGGATAACCAATTACTTTATTCAAATATATTTTCTCAATTTTTTCAGATTAATTATTGTGGAAAGGTTACTAAAAAAATAATCCAAATTTGTTTATAATAATTTCTCATAATAAATAATACTATAATTAAATTGATAAAAATTATCTATTCAAAAAAATCGTAACATTTATCAATAAAAATAAATCATGAAATTATTGTTATCATATCCCCCTACACATAATTTATTTATATTTCATAAGCATAAAATCTATACAAATCACAAGAAAACTCCATCTTACCTAGGTAAAAATATAATTTCCAATAAAACAAGAGAATTATCAATATGGAATTTCATTTGAAGAATCACATATGAGATATATTTCCAAATCCCACTTTTTCAAGAAAAATATTGAATCATTTGTTTTACTCATCTACTTGAAATGATTAAAATATTAATACTTATCATTTATAGTTTCAATATAATCAATAGTATACATTGCACTTTTTATCTACCTCACTAGAAAATGTTTTCTCATCACTCAAGGTAATTTTTTCTATATTTACTCACACATAATTAGTACATGAATCCTAACCATATAATTTAAAAGTATCTCATATATCCACCTAATAATGAAAACATTCATTATAAATCATGATATATTGCAAACATGTTTCAAATTAATTGGAGGATGTGGATTGGTATATACTAAATATAAAAAATTAAAATGATCGAAAAGGTGGTTACACCATAATGTAAAATGTGTGATAAATAATAGAAATATCAGTTACTTATAAAAATGGATTTACCCAATAATCATATTTATCAGGTCAAGGCTCAAATATCATGTATAAATAAAAATATAGAATACACCATTTTTGAAATAATTTTATTTTCAATAAAATTTCAGTTTTTATGTACACTTATTTTAGGAATGATTTTTCATTTCTATAATGTTTTTTTATTTTTGATGTTAGGAAGAAAAGTAAATGAAATAATATTTATCAATTTTTCCACAAAACGTAATGGTAGAACATCAAATTTTTCTTTTAAATATCACTTCATCCGCTTCACACTATGAAACTACCACTTACCCTATAATTTTCACATAATCAATATTATAAATGTTCCAAGAGTGAGTAGGGAGTATAAAATAGTCTTGTAATGTGGATTCCCTATTACGTACATTCATGGATTATAATATCATAAAAGTAAGATAAAGTGAAAAGGTATGTATTAATGGTATACATGGATTAAATCTGAAACTCCATATTCGTCGAAATGTAACATTGTTCATTCATAACATCAAAAGGATATCAATTAAATTTTTCGTCGTCTACATCCATAAATTGCCCCTCAAACAATAGGGTATAATAAAGAATTTGAAAAAAAATCATAGAAGCCGCTTAGGAATGAAAAATATTTAATATATTAAAATTAACAATTTAATGATTATGAATAAAAATCGATCAATATAATCATAATAGAATCTAATCATTCCAATTTGAGATAAATTTCATCTAACTAATTCAGATACTCACCAAAAATCATGATTTGACAAATAAATACTAGAATTATTACTTTTACTCATTAATACACATGTAATTCATTTAATCTTTTCAAAAAAAAAACATTCCATGATGGGATTACCATGATTATTATTTATCCTAGATAAAAAATAAAACAAGAAATTATTAGTGTGAAATGTCATTCCCTTTAATTGGATGATCATGATACAAATATAGTGATTGTAATGAAATAATAAATTTAACATAATACAATCTTATCCAATGTAGCTCTTTCATTTTGATTTCTACCTCACATTATTTTTTCCTCAACATATGTTTATTTCTAATATCATAGATATACCAAATCAAAATAACCATGTGAAATTACTTGGTCTATTCCAATAATAAAATACAAAAGTATGAGTGATTGAATATTATTCCTCGTATGATTCCAAAAAATCATATCATATGAAAAATATAAAACTAAAAATCAGGATTCGTCCAATAGAGTTCATTATTTAATGAATTTGACATAGAAAATACCTCATATTTATCATGTAATTTAATATTTTAAAGAAGTTACCTGATACTAAACAATGAATGGATGTAGTTTATTCTTCAAAAAATATATCAAACTTCTTCATTTCACTAAAATAAAAATCAATTTTCTTTATTGTAGTAAATTTTTAACTGTTATATGGATAATAAAATATTTTTTAGTCATTATTAAAAGTGATAAGTGATATCATTGACTTACCAATCATGTTGGCCTTATTATACTCTTATTTCACAATAGCATCTCTAAAATCATTAATCCACTTTGTAAACATTATTTTCTTCTAATTTTACTCAATTTAATATTATTTTTTATTATTAATAATTCCTACATCTACCCTCTCATTAATATAATTTCAATCTTATAGTTCTATTTTTTTGTGTTCAATGAAATCCATATTCTTTTACTAAAAAACGTTTTTATCCCAATGAGTATTGAACATCACATGCTCACCACCTGCCCTTAGTGATAACTCCCCATATTGAAAATTAGTAAATGCAATTCCCATTTACTAATATTATATTCATAGAATAATCATTTTTATCTCCTAATATATATCATGATTAATGAAATTCCAGAGAATATATAAATTGTCAAATTTAACAAATATATGAACAAAAAAAACTCATGGATATCACAACATTATTTATTAAAATTTAAGATAAACTCTAATGGTATATATATCCTCCATTAAAATGTTGTAAAATGTTTAGTGTGACATTATGTTTACACTCTCTCATATAAAACACAACTATTTTTCAAACTCTTAATATTTGAAATTAAAAATAATAGATAAACTAACCAGATCATATGGTTCACTGGTGAAGTCCATTAAACCATAACTGATAATTCTCCTATGAGTGATATAGTACCAATCTATTCAATTTTATTCTTATTTGAAACCACCTAATTTATTATTGTTTAATTTTTATTAATATTTTTAAAATATTTAGTATAATGGATGTTAGTATATATTTCTAAAAATTTCAAAAAAACATTCCATTCTATTCATCAATCCTTCCATGATTCATTATTTCCTGGATTCATTATAGTAGATTATAAGTTGTTGTTCTTCTCCTCTAGAATTTTTCATCATATTTTTCATTATTATTTATTTTTACTTTTGTTTCCTTATCTATTTTACTCATTTATCTTAATATATATTAATTATTTTCATCACTTCCCTATATGTTTTCTACCTATCATGGTTATAACCTTTAATTTCTCACATTGGGTTACCTCTATGTCACCCATTATCACTTCTATGGGCCTCTCCTTTAGTACGGATTCAATCATTCCAACATGAAATTGCCTCTCACATTGGTTGGTGCAAGGAAATCATTTTTTTCATCTTCTTTATCAGGGACATCAATTTTAATATCATCTAATATTTTCTATCTACCATGAGAAAAACTATATTTTGTACAATTTCCATTTGAGAGAGGATGTTTTTTATATACAAATCATAAAATAATTTTAACTCTCTTCTAATGAATTCTCATCCAATGATAATCTAGTCACAAAATCCACGATTGAAATTTTTCCATTAGATATAAACTTATAAAATGTTTTTATTTGTAGCCATATTTCTGTGTCTTGATTGGGTAATTTATATAAAAATTCATCAAAATTCTCCCATAATGTGTAAATCGTTTTTTCACCATGCTGATTAAATTTTAAAAAATATTAATTGTAATATAAATAGATTTATAGGGAGGTAAGATACTGGTTTTGAATATCCTTTCTATTTCAACATATTTAGTGATAGAATTTGGTTCCAATATTTGGATATGATCCCTAGAATTTAATTTAAATGATATTAAAATTAACCATTACCTTATATCATCATAAGAAATTTTATTTAATTGGATGGAATTATAATTATCTATAAAACATTGAATGTGTGATTTTTGGAATTCATGTACTATATTAGAGAACCAAATGGAACATGAGATCATTTGATTTATTTTACGATTGATCTTGAAGTGGTTCATATATTTCAGAGGAAATAAGATACTCAATTGTACCCCCATTATTGAATGGATTATGTACCCAATTACAATCCATTTCGTTGGTACTCCCACTTACACATCACGCTTCACTCCTCATTCTATATTCTATCATCGTACAATTTTTTCTTTTGATTTGTTCTTTATTATAATCTAGTATAAATACATATTCAATATGGGATGTCATTTTTCATTCACCCTTGTTGATTACTCTTACATTAAAATATGTAACCTGAATATCTGATTAAGAGAAGTCCTAGTGTAATATTGAAAATAAAATTTACAAATAAAAAAATGAAACACCTAATTAACGTATATCCTAGATATAAGTACCCAAACAAATGTTCTAAAGACATTTAAATACAATAGGGAATTGTTATTTCCTATAGGTTATCTGGATTAGAATTTTATAAACACCCATCATACTCACTAAATATAATTGAATAGTTAGTCATAGTACAAGGTTGAACCCATCAAGATGAATTACAGAAAAAACATAGAGTGATTATATTGAATGAGAATAAAGTAATAAATATATGTAAAATTCAATCTAGGATTATATAATAAGTATTATAAAAATATATTTTCATGAACTAGTGAATTAAACATATAAATAAGAAGTTATGTTGTGTCATAATTGGTTATTAAAAATTCCTTGGTCCTAGTCCTCAATCCCTCTCTCAGAAATTATGCTATTCATATATATAATTAATTTCTTTAATTAGTGATATAGTTTAACAAAAATAATGTTAACACACAGTAACTAAATCGACTACTTTTCATGATGAGAGGTATATATTAGATGTTACATTAAAGGAACCCTACCATGTATAAAACAAAAAGGTTATAATAAATAGTTAATGAAGAGATATAAAAGATAGAATGAATGTTGAGAGCCTATGTTGAATTAATTATAAAAAAATTATACCAGATGTACTCCCCCTTTATCTTATAAATTACACGAATAACTCACCCCTTAATCTTATCATGATAGTGTAAAAATTAAATAATCCATTATGGTAGTGTAAAACTCTAGCTGAAGGAAGTAAAAATTCTAACCCTATCCCCCTAAGATTGAATGATCCCAATAAATAGAACTGATCATCTATTATATAGAGAGAATTACCCTTCATATATCCATATATATATATATATATTATCATTAATATGGGAATCGTATATCTAATATCTAGATGTATCCATGTCAATAGATTTCAAACTCCACTTCAATACAGATAAACTAAAAAATCAATATGAAATAATTATATGAATTCCCCAAAAATATATATCTAAAAATGATAGTTAGATTATATAATAGATCTATCTATATGTTCTCGAAGATAGAAACCCCATGGAAAAATAATCGTACCCTAGAAAAAAAACAGAATTCCTCTTGAACTCCACTGATATAGAAATAACTCTACCCATTCATACACACTAAAATTTTCCTCTATATCATCATTAAAAAAATAAATACTTCTTCTATATCTCTTCAAAAAATCTTGATAATGCATACTCTTCATGAATGTTCATTCACATGAACTCCATTGAAAACCTATTCACTATCTCATCATCCTTGAGTTCCCAGCCTCATCATTCATTTTGTGATAGGTTCCATAAAGTTTATTTAAAACTCAATACATTCTTAGCTATACAACTACAGAATCCTCTCATTGGAAAAAATATTTAAACTTTTAATTATCTCATCTCCTCACATTATCAAAGCCATGAACATCAACCTACATGAAATGACATATTTTCATATATCACCAATGTAACATCAATCACTCCTAATATAGTCTACTATAGTAGGAATTATGATTTGAAACATTCCAAATTATGCTATGAAAAAATCCTTATCAAGATGTATAATCCTAGGAGAGGAACATCACATGTAAAATATAGTGTCATAGGATCCTGAAATATCTAATTCATCCTCATGATTTTCCAAAATAAACTCATGGATCCATCAATTCATGACATGAGACCTTAGACACATCAGATCATATCCTACATGTATTTAACCCATCCATTCCTATACAGATGATATAGTTCTACCTAAACTAGTTATGAAAAAAATTATTGAAAAAATATAACAATGGAAAATATATTACAAGTTTATCTCCCAGAATACTTAACAAACATTATCATTAGGACTTCACAGTGTGAATCCCTTAGTCTCAGTGCATCAATAACATAGGAATTTATTTTCATCATTCATGAAAAATTGTAAAAAAACATATATAATAAGAAACTTCCTATGTATTTGTCCCTCATTTTTTATTTATTCTTGTTACCTCAACATTAGTGGAGTCAAAACATTACGCACATCAAATGTAGAGTGAAATTATCATCAATTATTTAGGTACTTAATTTCTATGCAGGGTTTTTTTATTATGGCACAAAAATATTTCTCAAGACATGACATTTGGAGGAAATCCTTTGAGCACAGAAGTATTTTATTCTGATGACACCATTTATTCCCTATGAAAATTTGTTTCATTTAACTTGAATTGTACTTGTTTCATGTTTTCCAACATTATAGTTTTCTTAGTGGTATTTTTAATTGATAGAACTAGATGTCGAAAAAAATAGTTATTCTCCACCCATGGATCTTCACCACACTACATCCACTAATTTATCATCTTCGTATCATTGACCCATGTAGACTTAGCCAAAATTGACACATTCCATCCATACTCATTGTTCAACTATGCCATTCTGATGTGGCATGTGTTGGGGCTTTGTCATTGCCATAGTGGTTAGATTCTCTAGTGGTGATAACTAGGGTTCGCCCCTTTTTCATAAATGTTATTTACCCCCTTTTAAAATTCATACTTTTTCATAAATTACTCAAAATTCATATGAATTACTTTAAAATCATTCAAGATCACTAAAACCATCAAAAATAATTAATTGGTGAAAACATTAATTGTTAAATATTATCACCAAATTTAATAATAAAAATTAATAAAGACACTATAGATATAAATTCCACATGTTAATAATAACAATAATCACAACAAATTTCTTATGAAAATAATAATGAAAACAAAAAGTATAATAAATATAAAAAATTAATGTTTTTTCCAAAAAAAATCAATCTTGATTCAATTCAAATAATTATAATTTCACGTAGAATAACATCTTCATACAAATAGTGAAACTAAATCATGTATAATAAAATTTTAAATAGTAAAATAAAATAATGTATTAGATACACCAACCTCAAGATGAATTTTTTTTCTTTACATTGTAATGATTCATAATGATCAACAACAATTTCAAAATAAGAAATATAAAATTGATTATTACACATCAACTATTCATTATATCAATAATTATATAATAACCTTATAAAACCTATCAATATTTATGGAATGAAATTTGTTATAGAATGAAGAATGAATTACATCAATCTACCAATTTTATCTTTAAGAGAGGAAGAAGTAAAATATGGTAAACAGAGCATTCTAAGACTACAAGGAAATCCATAAGCTCACCAAAATCTAATTTTTTGGATATGAAAATGATTATAATTAAATAAATTACTACAATTTTTAAATGAAATTGGATTTTTAGAAATCATAACATAAAGAGTTATGGTGAAATTGTGTTATGTAAGTTGGAAATATAAAATCTAGGGTTAAAATGCATTTTTCTCTACCATTAGTCACATATAAAAATTACATTAAATCCTTATGATACAAATGTACGTTATAGTGTAATTAACCTCATTATACACAATAACCACGAATTATCTCTCTCAGGGTGAAAACCTTGTTCTCCTACATTGATTAACCAAATTACCCCTTAATATCTCAATAAACCTGAATGATTCCTCATTGAAATGATAACTACAATCATGTAACAGTTATACCATAGGAAAAAAATAACCCAAAACAATGACATAACCTCTAACCTAAAATGACCAGCTGTGATGAAAATACTTCCACCTAAGTTAATTATAATTTAATCCAACACAAAAAACTATAAGGAGATCAACCATGATAAAATGAATATGTCATATCAGTATGTCAAGACACTTATTATCTGAATTTATAAATTAAAAATATATAAACCCCGCAACAAATCATTGTGAAATTATATCTGTCATTATATGATTTATGTTCTAGAAAATATTTCAACTCAAACAAAATTTCTCATCCTCAACTTCTCTCTGAGATTACTATCAACCCCACCATCACTACAGAATCAATACATATTGGACTATGAAAATACAAAAAATGTAGATTAGAAAACTCTAAATTCATAATCATTAATATGAAGAAAAAACATGTTATATAGAATATAAAACATCAATGCATGAACACCAAATGACATGCCTCCCAATCATCAACCACATTATCTGAAATCATAAACACACAATTAAAATGATATGAAACATTAATCATTCAAAATAAAACAAATATTTTAATATATGTATATGAATAAAAGTATAAAAAAATTGAATAAAAATATTGGATACATGAAACTTACTCCCATATAAAATTTCATATCCCTTTTATCCCTTTTATACCTTTTATCACATTAATATATAATAAGAAATACTTTTGGTGCGAAGAACTGAGATGAAGAGATGTTTTTATCCTTAAAACCACATAATTGTTATTTTAAAAAATATTAAATATATTAATATAATGAATGATTATTTTTCATATAAAAGTGGAATAAATTAAAAAATTATCCTCAAATAGGAAATCTAAGACCACAATGAGTTCGGAATGTGGGATTAACACATATCATAACCAAAATTTGGTCGATGTTGGACATTTGGTTATGATATTCATTGGTGTCACATCTAAATGAAATAAATAATTTTATTAATTTATTTTACTATTAAATTCCTAATAGAACTAATTTCCTAAATTTATCATATTTTATATTGTTTCACCAGTTTCAGTTTCTTTACCCTATGAGATCTCAATGGAAGAGACACATTATTCTTTTATGGTGGATCACATCAGATGATATAGAGAGACCATATAATGGTAAATCAGTATGGAGGGAACATGGTGAAACCCCCAAATATATAAATAACATGTTATTCATTAAAGATCAATCCCTATTGAAGTTATTTATCTTAATTAGTGGATTAAAACCATTTTGATTAAATGTTTAAGCAATTATTTATAATATTATTTTGACTACGAGATCTAACAATCTTCACATGATCCTCATGGACGAGTAATGTTTACTAAATTTTATTTATCTCTGATTATGAAATTTTATCACCACAGATTCCAAGATAGATGATCATTAGATAACAATTCTTTTCCAATTACATTTTAACCACTTTACTTGTGCCTTCCCCAACTAATTCTTTACAATATTCAACAATATCTTACATGATCACAATTCGACATTATTGGGGAGTGTTAAATAATGAATAAATATTTTATATTCATTTAGGATAGATGATAAATTAATGTATTATTGGTTCTTGGGACAATAATGATGGATCATGAGTTATGGGTGAAAAATTTTGATCTGGGATCCAGAGCTGTGATGACATCGAGTGACAGGCGATAGAAGGGATGATGGTTAGCATTGCTTTCTTCAAGAAGATAACTTAATTGCATTTTCTATCCAATAGAGGCTTGGAAAAGATAGCCAATGGTGATACAATTCTATTTATACCAGAAAATGGGTTAGAATCACATTTGTGGCATCAGATTTGGAAATCAGATGAAGGAATGTCTATTGTTGTGAAAAAACAGACTACAGACGATGCCCCCCAGAAGAACACATGGTGTGTGTACCCCTAGCTATAGATTTAGGGAATTGTAAAATTCAAGGATCAAAGGATGTGTGGAGGATAACAAAATGTTTGTCCCTACCCGGATTTTCAAGCCAAGTGACAGTTGGCACACATTGTGGACCATGTGTGGTCCAACACCCCATATACTCCGAGGGTATAAAATCCTATCTAGGAGCACATGGAAAGTACCAAAGTGGTTGAGGATGCATTTTACAACCGATAAATTCAATGTTATATGAAATATATTCTAATAAACTTCTATTGGATAAATCATACATGCAATACGGTGGGCTCACACACTATGTGGAACTCCCATATACGATGTGTATTGCATACATCAACATCATCCTCTTATATAACCTTCTTTTAAACAAATATTTTATCTCGAAAGTTTCCTATCCAGATTAGTTTTCCACATATATTGTATCAATGGAATTCATTATGGTATTTGAGATACAATGTGATATATAATGACCATGATGTTTATTTAGGAGATGCTAAAAAATGGCAGTTATCTAGGAAAGAATATAAGAGAGTTTTTGGGAGTCAATACTCCCATGTCACAATAGGGCTCTGGTTCCTTGTGATATCAGATAAATAATTTGATCAAAATACTATGTTCATATTAGGGAAATGGTTTCTCATATTCTTTATAATTATAGAATTAGTACACCCCCATACTATAGAGGGTATTAGTTTTTAATCTATGGAGAAACACTCCCTGGTCATAATGATTTAGTGGGGGGGATTCCCTCCATAAAAGTTGCCTCTCCCTTAGATGCAGAGTTAGGTTGTAGGGTGAATTACCTACTATACATTCCCTAGTTGGTTTGTGTGAGTTTCATGGTTTGGAGTTTCGGCTCCCATGGAATTAGTACATAGTTACTAGGAGAGGGCACCTCAACATGGTTACTTGTGTGGTTGCACATGATGATCATCATAATAGTTGGATCATTGGATATATAGGCCAAATCATCTACTTCCACTAGGTTGTGAGATACAAATAACCATCCTACCCCATCTAATATTCTTTATGATCATATATATTCATGTGTGTGTGTGGGGATTTATTTCCCTCCCAAATTTGGTTTGAGATGATTATTTTTACATCTCTCTATCGCTACCATTCAGTATTCAGGGTACCTTACAAGGTATGTATATAATCACTCCTACATGGGCTATCTTTGAACATGTCATGTCTTATATAGATGAATTATATATTGGTGGAGATGATTTTCGGTCATAGTGATTTTTGGTTTCATTGGACACGTACAACGGTATGGAATGGAGAATATAATGTGGGATATCTTAGCATTCCACATTAATAGTTATTGTCATGTTGGGACTTCATTTCTAGATGAGTTTATTTTTTCCCTTTACACATTACTTGTATTCTATTGTACTCTAAGGTATTCCCTATATTTTAATACAAGAATGGTTTATAGCTTGATCTTATAGTCATTAATTTTTATTCTATCACACTAGTTCATAAAGATTTATGGGTGAAAGAATATAAGTAAAATAGAAAAGGCCTCACATTATAGTTATGTCTTCTAAAAAAATATCACCATCCCATAGATTATTGGAGGTGGGATTATGGTTTTTATGGATTGGACATTTTCTGAATATGTGTCCCTATTAGGTCATGTTTTTATAGAGTTGTATTAGAGGTGTTTTTTTCCCGAGATAGTGTTTGGAGATTTCCCCTTATGGGGATTGGTTTTAATCTTTGGAAAAGAGTTTCTGATTTTCAAGAGTACATATTTCATAACAGAGAACCCAATATTGGTGTTTTGGTCACCTATCCATACATCAATACTCTTACTACCTACTTTTTGACTCAGCATACTAGGGCATTAACTTCAAGAATGATTTGTATATTAATCATTTAATATTGAGTATTTTAACTATCCTTATTGGGAATAATTATATATATATATGTTAATCTGACCATTGTACAAATTTATTAGTTTCATGATAACTATATGAATTTTTTTTTTCATGGTGCAAATTTAGCACCATGATGAAAATATAAATAGTGACAAGGCATCATATTATGGTTCATTCAATGAGGATTATTATGTAGGTGGTAAGGGAGAACAACCACCACATATCATGAAGAAGTTAACATTAGTTTTCTAGACTGAGGAACAACGTATGATTAAAAAAATTTGTGTGTTCCAGTGTTATAGACCATTACTTTTTTCTATGGACCCATATCCATATAGAGTATAAGATATACTTTAGTTTGTGGTTTGAGTCATTAAGTTGGTTCAAACCTAGATATATAATATGTTTTTACTAGTATCTAGTCTATTTTATATAGAATCCTAGTGCTACTGACGTTTAGTTATGCAGGCCAAGGATGTGGCTGCACTCTCATTGTCTGACTTCCAACAGCTATTTAATGTTTATTATTACACTTAATGATTACAGACAATATAGATATTGGAGATTCTTGAGTTAAAAAATGATGATATTCTATTTAATTATTATGTATTGAGGTTTAACAATGATATATGGTACTGCCTTGATATGGAATGTGATGGAATCTTCTTGGTGATAATGTTTGGGAAGTGTCTCTGCTAAGACATCCATGATAGTGTGCTTCCATTACACCTACCCACTTATGATGTCATTCTAGAGTTTAATTTTATGATTGTGAGATGCCTTAAAGAGGGGATTTCACTATTTGGAGATATTTGCTGGTCATATGGTTTATTCATCTATATAATGGATCAGCTGTTAAATATCAATATCTTATAAGTGGTAGAATTCTCATTTTCTAACTCAAAAATTTTGATCTAGGACCCGGAGAGTATCTAGTCTATCTGGGGAGGGGTAATGGTTCTCCATTGACTAGATAGGTCACTTATCACATTATTTTCTAAATTTTCATGTATATAAGGATAAGAAGAATTTTTATGGACCCCAATAGTAGTGGAATCACTATTACCCAGGATATTCCTAAAATGTATGTTTCGACACACTGGGAACTGATGCTAGATGTGGAGAAGGAGAATCCCCATATGGAGGAGAATATGGTGGAGGATGACATAGTGATATCCTACCATCACCACTGCTAGTCGACCCACATCTGGCTTGGGGAGTAAGCGATCGAGGCTGTGGGATGTTTCAGGCCATAGAGGGATACGACCATGCTATACATGAGAGGATACAAGGTTGAGTTTTTTTTCTAGTAAATAAATAATACCTTTAGACACAGTTTTGACTCGTTCCTTTATATACTAATCCCTAGTGTGATATGTGGTGCTTCATGTTGAGACACAATCCCCACATCGTTTTATAGAGGTCCTAACTCGCTATTATTATTCAATATCGCTAATCTTTCAATAGTGTGAGCAAAAATTTGGTTTTTATAGATTTTCATGGGAACTATTGGTCATCATTTTGAAAACATAAAACTTCATCTTGGTTATGGAATGCTTGTCTATGGTTTTAGCCTACACTGACTATCATCATAGAAGTGTCAGATTCCTTCAGATAGATGGAATGGATTCCCCATTATAGGATATATATTACTCCAGGACGAGTGAGTGAGATTTTTGAGTAGGAGGTTACATCCCATAACTAATCAGTTCATGAGTTTAGCCCATGTTGCATCATGCTCTTCATCCATCTACATTCCTTCATAGTGGATGAAATTAATGGTATAATTCCTAAGGATGTTCATGGAATATCTATGACACAATAGATGGACATGTACATTAAATTGATCTCTAGGAACATAATGATTTCTTCTATAGCTTATTTTATTGTCACCATCGATATATGAGAGGTAAGGGTGATGTTTGAGGACCTTCAAGGGAAATCCAATATTAGACCAAATGTTTTCCCTAGGGAATATCTGGTTTTTTTCATGAAAAAGAAGAATTAGAGATTTCCAATTTATATTGATTATCTGCACATAAAATAGGATATGCGAAAAAATTACCCCATTCTAAGGATTGGTGACCTCTTTGATCAATTATGATGTGTGAGTAGTTTCATGAAGATTGATCATAGGTTTTTCGACATCCAGTTGATTGTTCACAAGTTTGATATTTTGAAGATTGAAAATTTACACCACTATGGACACAATAAGTGCCATGTGATGCCTTTCGAAGTCAATAATTTCCATACTATATTCATGGATTTAATGAATTTAATATTCTATCCAAACATGGATAGATATGAGGTTTTCTTCATTGGTTACTTGGTAATCTAATATATGTCAAAGGATGAAAATGCAGAGAACTGGAGGATGGTACAAGAATATTTCATAGGGCACTAAGTTTATGATAATATCTAGAAGTTATAGTTTTGGAACTATTTAGATCAATTTTTAGGTCAATTCTTCTTAGGGTGTGGTATATATGTGGAACCCATGAAGGTCGATGTAGTTATTTCTTGCGATCCCTCAAGAGCTTGTTGGAGTTTTGGAGTTTTCATAGCTTGGAGTGTAACTACAAGAGGTTCACAGAGGACTTCACTAAGATTCCATCCCCATTGACCACTATAAAGTAGGAAGGGAATACATATAATTAGAATGATTAGTGTGCATGATCTTTCAATAACATCAGTCTCAGGCTTAATCGTTATCTTGTGTTGATATTACAAATGGATTGAATGGGTATGTGGTTTTCTGAAATTTTAATTGGGATATTATTGGCTATGTGTTTATGTAGAGGTGGGTAGTGATTTCTTATTTTATGACTAGTATAAGAACCCATGAAAAAAAATATTTGACTAAATTTCTAGAGCTGACAGTAGTAGTGTTTTATATGATGATTTAGTGGAACTATCTCCTAGGACATTGAATTGTGGTTCACTTAGATCGTTAGAGTCTCTGGAATATCATAACACATAATGATCTGAACCTAAGACAAATTAATTGGTTATAGTTCCTATATAACAATGAATTTAATATAGTCTATACTCATGGGAATGTAAACATAGTGGAAGATTCCCATATGGGGAATTCCCACTCTCATTTAGTGGAGGATGTATCTAAGTAGATGGATTCTATACAACTGACTCAGGTGGAAGTGAGGGGTGTATCTTATCTTCTGTTGATGGTGTTGACTCTTCAGGAACTAAAATGTGTGAGGTATATTCAATTTCTATATATAAAAAAGATAACATTAGGATATTTACAATATTTATTTTTCAACTGAGGGTAACACGTAATTAATTTTTGATAATAGATGATTGATCTGATCGTTATCTGAGAGAAGGTAATGAGAGAATTTCAAAATTATACTATTTATGTAAATATTTGTTTTTGGAATATGTATTGGGACCATAAATTTAAATTTTTTTTTTAATGAGGTGTAGTGATGCCAAGCTCATCTCTCAGTGTCCCACAGGTTATCAGGTGAAGGATGATCACCATTGTTTCAAAAGGCTTGACAGAACCTATTTAGATCCCATAGTGGAAATTGGATTGTATATCCATGGACTTTTTTAAAGGGATTATGTGAATAGTTATGGATTATTATTCCTTATAAGTAATATTTTACTAAAATAGAATTTTTTTCAAACTACCATTTGATCATAGTGTTGTGTTTGGTGAATATAATGGGAACATTGTATGTGAAGGAGGTTATATGGATCCATTGGGAACCATCAATGATTATCTCATATCATGAAAAAAATATTCATTCATGGTTGTGGAGAGACATTCAAGAGGAATTCAAGACATATTTAAGGATATGTATGAAATTACACCCCAGGATTGATGGGCATACTTATTGCACTCTCTACCCATTGGAAGATATGTTTAGAGATTGGGTTTTGTACTTTTTCAAAGTAGGGAGGATCAATTTTCAATGGTATAGTTTTCTAATAATAAAATCTATTACTCTATGATCATAATTATACCATTTGATCCCTTTTGTGGAAGGCCATTCAGGTCAACCTTTTTTGGGATGAAATTGGTGATACATCATTTGATGGGACTTATATGGTGAAGTTAACAACAATGAAAATCCAGGTGTTGCACAAGAGGATGAGGATGACATATAGTTGAGAAAAATACTTCATAGATGAACATCATCAGACCATGGAATTTTTGAAGTGGTAGCATGTTTTCTTAATATTATCCCAACAATTATGATTATAATGGTTTGTATGGACATGAAAACTATCCTAAAGAATCATTGGGTCATTTGGGATCATATAGAGGGTTGGTCAGGTTTCTTTCTTCCTTTCCATATCCCCACATATAGAGTGGGTTCATGACATATTCTATTTGTTTAAAATGAAAAGATATATGTAATACCCTATCAACATCATTGACAATGTTTAAGAAGAAGTCGTGGATTGATCCATCTTTTTGGTTTACAAAGTGGTGATCGAGGATTGATTGGAGAGGATCATATAAAGATAAACCAATCCCATGGTTTTCGTATTACGGAAACTCAAAAGTATGTAGGAGAGAACCATGGAGTGGGAGATCCAGATGTAGGAACATAATCCCCACATTCTTATTTACCTTCTTCTTTTCAAAGATAAAATACATTGAATGGGGGAATAATGTTATGACCCAATTTTTTCTTGTAATAACATAAAATATATTAATAGATATATTCAAAGCCAGTTATTTAGACGACATGAAATTAGTGGGACCGGTGAGCCCAGAATTTATATTTTAAAACTTATAAATTATATTAATATCAAACAAATTTATATTTCAATGAAATGACAATTTACATAAAAACAAATCATTGGATAAATAATTTGAGACCCCAATTGAGTTCAGAATGTTGGTTTTACCCTAGGTGTTGCCTAATGTTTTTGTGGGAAAAGTTTCAATTATGGTGGTCATTGGGGGTGATTTTAAATGAAATAATTAACATTAATTAAATATATAATAATAAAATGACCTATATACCTAATTTTTACTATTTAAATTCTATTACAGCATTTCACCAAGGTTACACTCATAACACCATGAAATCTCAAAGGAGGGGATTCATCATTCTATATTGTAATATCACATCGAAGGATGTTGAGTGATCATATTGATGTTGATAAAGATTTAATGAAATAAGTGGGATCCCCATATCATTGGTCAACATGTTATTCAACAATTATCCATACATAATCAAGGTAGGTATCATTAATTAATGATTATTTTCATTTTTATTACTTTTATTACCATTAATCTATTACCTTCGTTTGATTCTATGATCGAAAACTCTTCTTATGAGACCTATAGTTGAGTTAAATTTATTTAATTCAATTAATCTATGATTATTCAATGTTTTCACCTTTAATTTCATAATCTATGTTCATTTCCCATGAATTATTGGTGAATAAATTTTTCACCTTTTTTATTATTCCTTTCCCCCATCCGTTCATAACATTCTCTTCCATTAGCCCACAATGTTGTGGTTTGATTTTTCAATGCCATTTTAAAGATTTATTTCAAAAACAAAATGCAGATTGGCTTAATTAATGATCAATGGGTTCATGGTTTTTAAGTGGATCATGATGGATCATTAGTTGTGGGTGAAGTTTTGTTGATTTGTGATCTGGAACAGTGATGGCCTTAGTTGGTATGTGACGAGTAGCACAATGTCTGGGATTATGGATTTGAAGTGGATTTCCATATTTTTTTCTAGCTGAAAAAGGATACTAAATGACAGATAGAGGTGATTCGATTAAATTATATATAATCAATATGCATTAATTTTAGTAGATGACTTTGATCTATAAATAAAATGATGTAATGTGGATTTCTGTGAAAACCCTCAACTATAAATCAGGTATCCTGAAATAAAACACATTGTATATTCCACATTATTGAACACATGGGTTTTTGAAAATTTAAGGATCACATATCTTTTGGCTGGACCACATGTAATGTGACCCCACCTAGGAGGGAAATCCATTTTCTGGATGGAACACACCCATAAACTCGTTTGTTGGGACAATATTTGTTCTACTAGAGTACATAAGAATGGCCAAGAACACACTAGAAGTCCATGAGTGGTTGTGAAACTCCATGTATGAATAATATTACCATTTAATATGACATTAATTATAATCAATTTCCATAAAAGAACACATTCGTGCAATAAGGAATGATTTCACACTACATGGACCCACATAAACCTCGTGTATTCCATACATAGACATATTCCTCTTATATATAATTGTATAGACATGGTTTTTTTCCTTATGAGTAGCATATAATTAGTAGTTTTTTCATGTAAATCGTAATGGTGTAATTTTTTGGAATATCAGATATGACACATGTTTTCTTGAGAGAGATTTTTCCTTAGGGGATGATCCAAGATGGAAGTGATCAATGTCTGACAATTTGAGAGATATCAGGATCAGTAAACCACTATCATTATGAAGGATTGAGTTCCCCGTGCTATCAGATATATGAATGTGTCTGGAATACCATATCCCATTAGGGTATGGGTTCCACATATAAATTATATAAATAGAGTTGGTACTCACCCATACTTAATATGGTGTGTGTTCTCTATTTATGAAGCTGAAATCACAAATATTTTAGATCTATTATCATGTGGGTCCTCCATCGATGTTTTGGCTCCTTCAGTTGTGGGGAATATTTGATGGTGTGGACCCAAACGGTCCTTTTATGGGGAAGTTTTTTGGGTTACCTGATTTGGTGTTTTATGTACCATGACTACAGTGTGATATGGTTAGAAGATGGACCCTCCACACAATTTCTTGTCTGATTACACATGATGTTGGGCATCAGTGTTCCACCATTAGAGTTGTAGGATGACTAATAAACATCATATAGGTTGTGAGATGAAGATGACCTTCGTCCATAGTATGGATTTATTTATGAGAATATATATCACTATCTTTTGGGTTTCATTTCGCTCTCTCTTTATTTTTGTGTCTCTTTATCTCATCCCTTCGGTTTTTGGGGAACCCTTTTGGGTATGTATATACTCACCACTCATTGGTATTTTCCCAAACATGTCGTGTCTTATAAAATATATTGATATATTAATAGCGATTTTGTTATAGATTAGTGATACATGGGTGTGTTAACTACATATAGTAGTGGGGGATGGATATCAGAAGCCAAGATATCTCTTCTTTATCCATTTCTAGTTGATGTTAGGTTGGGACAACATTTTTGGGTGGGCCTACATTTTTTCCCTTCTTACATTGGTTTTATTTAATTTTATTATGATGCATGCCATAGAATTTATTTCATTCATGTTTTATCTCTAGATGATAAAGTGTTTACTTGTTATTCCTATGCTCTAGTTCATGGAGATAGTTGGGTGTGTTCATACATGTAATTTAAGAAAAATCTTGTCATTATACTTATTCCTTCTCCAGACATTTCAAAAACCCTTGGATTATTAGATTTAGTCTTAGGTTATGTGATAGTGTAGTCTTCCATGGGTAGGAGGGCCTTAGTAGGTACAATCATCACATTTATTTCTTCTAACCACTGTCCCTCTACAAGTGAGGTAGTAAATGAATAACATTCCCTCATAGAACATTATCTTGATAATATTATATATACATAACATTCTATATGAAAATATAGAAATTTTTCATATTTGAAAATCCTATTAAATAAATTGAGATTCTTCCTGAAGATATCATAAAATCTATAATAAATGGAATATGTCATGAATTCAATCAATCATAAGAAGAATATCCAACTGATACAACACCTCAAAAAATCTCACTATCAAAATAACTTTTCTAAAAAGGGAGAAGGAATATATCATTTTAAAAACATTAAAAGAAAATTATAATATGAATCCATAAATAATACGTGGTCACCAACATAAAACTCTTAATGTTCCCTCCTCTGTCCTACGTAATGTATTTGATGATCTTGAGAAGATTTCATTTTTTCATAGCTCACGTACACATTCATTGTCATAGTCAATACCAAATTTAGTGAAAAAACCTAATCCCCATCCTCATTCCAAAAGAATATTCACCCAAATGAATTCCTAAAATATTTCTCAAATTGATCTACACTTTAAGATATGGATAACTTATTTTATATAAAAGTCAAGTGGATGACAATTATTCTCCCCAAAAAACCAAATTTATCAACACATGTACACAATATATCATCTATTATCAATATAATATTATCTATTTATTTATATATTTTAGTATAAAAACTTTGTTATGGGAAAAATAATAGAAAAACATCTTATTTTCATATCTTCCCCACTCTCAAGGAAAAATTAGGAACTCAATTACAGATGAGCTTCCTCAATACCTTATGAAGCCTCAACACTTCTTCCCCATATATTATTTCAAACGAATACACTACACTCAATTTCATGGTAAAAAATAAGTGATTAAATTTCATCATTTATTCAATATCTTCTTAAATATAATTACATCCACCCAATGGTCAAGGAAAACTAGTTATAAATTCCATCTCAATGGCCTCCCATTTCTAATGAGGAAAATCCAATGGATACTGAAGACAAACTGGAACTCAATTCTTGGATTTCACCCACAAACCTAACAAACAACAAGATATAAAACCAATTAAAAAATATTCATTCTAAGACACTATAACTAATCTTTCATGATAAGATACCACTCAAAAACACCATAACGCACTACCAGTGGTGATTTCTAAAACTCAAATTGAACAGCCTCTGAAATAAAAATTGGAAGTAATAAATTACCCAAAAAACATGATATCATTCATTATATGACCATTTATAATTGGATTCCATAAAAATGATAAAATAAATACACACACACACACACACACCTATTTAACCCGAATATTATACTCCTACACATACTAAAACATTACATAATATTTTATAATCAAATACTTGAAAACAATTTCACTGGTCGTTTTCTTATAATAGGGAAATGATATAACCTACTCTACTATACTTGAATAATCTAAATCTTCAAAATAAGAATAAACATAAATATTGTTTCTTAATGAATCAGTTAAAATATATAATTTTTCTGGAGTTTAAGATATCAATAATTTATATTCTTTTATGAAATCCATCCACCTCCACAGAAATAGAACCAATCATTACTAATAGAAGGTACAACATGGAATCATTTGATCTTTAATGAGGAAAAATATCTCTTTGATAAGTTAATTCAACTTGATATTTAATTCCCACACTACCACTGAAATGATCATTATCATAGAAGAAGAAAGTACATTTATGGGGACATAAATGTTAATACCAATATGATATTACCACCATTGATTACATAAATACTCAAACCAATAAATTGTGATAAGTTTTGCAAAATTTGTCAAACATAAAATCCACTGGAGGGAAATTAATGACATGATAACTAATTAGATTCTCATAGAATTACAATAATATTAACAAAATCTTACCTGACCAGACAAAAAAATTCTGTCTATCCATGGATAGAAATATTTCAACAATACATGTTTAATTGGATTGAAGGCTTTTATAATTTCCTATAATACCTTTGAAACTATGAAAATCCATAATATTGTAGGATTTAGTGAAGACAAAACACCCTTAATCATTGAGATATCAGCTATTACACCTTTCTAATACCCAAAAATCCCAATAAAATAAACCTCAGATATATAAAACATACACATAGAGATATTACCAAAGAGATGATGTCACTAAAGGACCACCAAGGAATCTCTAAAACTCTCATCTTGATCCTCCTATGACCTCAAATATACTAGAATATATTCAATGAAAAAAAACAAAAATAACAATTATGAAATCATGAAATTATATGTTTACTAATCCTTTAAATTACAGTACTACATTCATGACTCCAAAATACGTACCCATGATCTCAAAGTGAGTATAGTGACACCTGATACTAGTGTATGAAACAAATAACACCTTCAACATCATAGTTGATATGTGTATTTTTAAAAACAAATTATTGATAAAAATCTAGATCACATTAATTGATCAAAAAATTTATCAATCTTTAATAGTGGATAATAGTTCGTCTTCATCACCTTTTTCAATCAATGATAATCTATAAATATCCTCGAGATATCAACCCATTTCTTTGTAAAACATAGAAGCTCCCCAAGGGGAAATTCTAGTATTCCAAAAACCATTTTGCAATAAATCAATAACCTGGATAAATAATTCCAATAACTCGAAATGAAACATCCTTTAATAAAACATAAAAATTAAAGATACATTGTGTTGTTACTATATCACAAACTCTTCAAATAATCATGGGGAAGTGCCACATCCTCTTTAAGAGATAAATTTTGAAACTCCACAAAAAAAACTCAAAAATAACACTTATAACATCACTAAAATATACATAATTTCTATTTTATGTTGTTTTAGAGTCTCCAAACATCTGTGATCTATTGATAATATCCACATAAGAAAAAAATTTAATTCACTCCATAGAAGTGTAAGAAACCCACTTTTCTGCTATAAAAATTAATTATAGCCCAAAAAATGTAAAATCAATCAATTATATGGAGAAAACATAATAATGTATTTTAATTTTGAAGAACGCTCACATTGAAAATTGATTCCCAATCGTCAACTCAGATCCAAAACATATATCTGAAAAACTGGACTTTCTTCCAACTATCATGAATAACACAAATGGAACTAAAATATGATATTCCTTATGAATCAATTCTCAGACTAATTCATGAGAAATGAAAGAGTACAATTACCCACTTTTAATAAATTCCTAAAATAGTGACAATCATTTTATTGATTGAAATGAAATATTCTTAGAACTAGGAAATAATTTCATGAAACAGTTCTTATCCTACACATACTTCATAAATTCCTTGATGATTTGTACACTTTACATGAGTTCCTTGATGGAGGATAATTATTTTGGACATAACCAATACCTATTATATCATTCATTTTTTCACCCAAATTCAGAGGAGATGAATACTTATAATATGTTCTTGGACTAAAATATTATTTAGGATTTATTTGAAATAGAATTATAGTTCCACAAAAACTAAAAAGGAAGATTGGACATTGATACTGTTGATTATAATACACATTATATAAATGAAATACAACACCACATCTCTCAACATAATTCTAAAATGTTCGAACGTGATAGAAGCTTGAAAAGGAGGGATGACATGAATCCTCAATAACTTAATCCACAATTAAATTTGATCAAAAGGAATCTATATCAATAGATATACAATTCACATTTTTATCATGTATTTCATGTATCGGGAAATATTTCTATGTTAATATCTTCACATTCAACAAATTTTTTGTTAGAAAGTCAATATAATATGAAAAAAATAATTGGATGTTATTATCATTGAATGTTCAGATGTAAATAATCTTTTTAAATTTTCACCCTATCTTCATAATCTAAAAGAACATATATAGAATAAAAGAGTAGGTTCAAATACCATAATCTAAACACCCTCTCACTAGAGATCCCCAATCAATGGGTGAGTAATTCCTACTACCATGAGGTGATCCATTTTGATTGTTAAAAAGGGGCTCAAAAATATGTTTTGATCTTAGCTCACTCATGAATATACTTACTGTGATTTCCTTGATAACAGACCCACAACTACATAGATACACCAATAAATAATCTTACTACCAAGGTAATCTGATGCTCTTTCCTCATGTAAATAAATCCAAATAAAATCTCAATATACTCTAACCAACATTACCTCTATTGAATAGAGATTGTCCCTTCAAACATTTGAAAACACCATCAATGAAACTTATGTAAATATTTATTTTACTAATCAATTTTTTTTGTATCTATCATTCATATTATCTATTGGAAAATATTTTTTCTCCTCACAAACATGACCCAAATAGGGATACTATTTCTAATAATATCTATATGTAAACAAAAGACTCATAATATTAAGATACAGAATTAATATATTTTTTATTAAATTGAATTCATTTTAAAATCTTAAATATCTTCTCTAATTGAAACACATGTATAGAAAATTAATATATAATCTTGACTTTTGTATCTACCATAGAATTTATACAATCTTACTTATAAATGTTCAGCATAATATTAGATCCCTTTCATTGTATTACATTGTCCCTCCTATGTCTAAGTATGTATCTTTACAATACATCACATGCTATGACCAAATTAATTATTTCCTAATCAAACCAAAAATAGTTCTCACCAGTACTTAACTCTAAACTAACTCTCAATCTAAAATTTTTTCTTACTCTATCACAGCCCACCTATAGTAGAACCCATATTGATTCAGTAGTGAAAATAAGGGTAACCATCAAATCCCAACTCTAATAGGTTTTGGGTTAGTGACTAGAACATTGGGTGTATGACACACACTAAATGAGGGATTACACTTTTTATCATTATAAAATAAAACAACACAATCTAAACAAATAAAATAAAAAATATATGTAATCCCAAACATAATTCATGTATTGTCACACAAGATAAACTAATCATGTAATAAAATACCAAAGTAGAATAGATCCTTTGAAAAAAAATTACTATAACAAATCACCCCACTATGAGATATTATTTCCATCCCGGGAACTCACCCAATCAGGTAAATCAATAATTATTTTTTTGGTAAAAGTAGGAGTTGTAATGACCCGTAAATTTCATGGAAATTTTTTTCGTAAATTCTTTGGGATTTTACGAATACGCAGTTTCTGACGGAACCTGATTGAATGGACCGGTGTTCCTGGAATCAATTTACAAAGTTTAGCTCGGGTACGTTCAGTAAACGAATGAGGTGGTTTTTCGATCTTTTGAACCGGTGCTCGGAATCGAAATACGAGGGCACCGATGAACTCAGAGCGCTCGCATTTGCTTAATATGACTTTTACCGTTGATGCGTTTGCTCGGGAGAAGAAGTTAAATTTTGTGGATTAACTGAGAAGTAAATAAAATTGTGTACAATTTTATTTTATTATCCTTGTAAGTTAAAATCTATCATGGGAGGTTGTTGTTGGGGCCCATAATCACCCAACATCCCATGTGTGGTTATGAGGGATGTGGGGCCCACACGAGCCCCCATATTTTCACATTCCATAACCCTTAACCCCTTTGAACTCCCATGATAAATACATGGTAACTCCCCATTAATTTTTGGTATCCATTAATTATGTAACTCTCCCCTCTCTCCTATTTAATCTTTCCAACAAAACTCCTCAATTAATTGATCTAGTGTTTTGAATTTTTAATTTTTGAAATGCTTTCCAAAGTAAAATAAATTAATGAGAACCTTATTTTATGTTGGGTTAGCTTGTTGTGTTGGAGATTGGAGGAGAGAGAGCTCTATGTCCCTTTCAAGAACATCATCCACCCGCGAAGAATGACACCCTTAGACGAAGAACGCAGTCACCGCAAGGATAGATGACGTGTCGTTTCTTATTCTCTCCGTAGCTAGTGTGAGACATCGTTCCCTCCATGGACGCACGCCAATGCCGTCCTCAAAACCACACCCTGTGATGCCATCATCTGCATCACAGGCAAACGACATCGTTAAATCGAGGTTGGGGTTAAGTTCAATTTTAATGAATTAAAATTGTGCTTGTTTTTTCATTGTGCATTTCGTTTTCTTGTCTCTTGATATCGTTATAATGGGAGGATATTGGACGCACAAACATAGCTGATCCTCCTCCCCTTTATATTGTAGATCATCAATGTTGTTTAAAGTGAAGGCGGCACGATGCCATTGCACTGCGCGTGGAGGACGAGGACCGCGGACGGAGCGGGTCGCGGCGTCGGCGCGTGGCGCTGTCACGCCGGGCCGGAGAACCCGAGGGAGGTCATGGACGGAGTGGTCCGTGGCGGGGGGGGGGTGTCATCGCATCGCGCCGGTCAAAGAAGGGCTGTAGTGGTCCAACAGGGGCAACCAGAGAACCGGCCGCTGGCGCTCCAGAAGGCAAGAACCTTGCGGGTCCCGCGGCGGCTCAACCAGCCGGCCATAATGGTCAGTCGTTTCCAGAAAAACAAGGGGTTTGAAACCCCCAGCCAGCGCACAGGGCAGACCCCTTTGGGTCCATCATTTTGGAAATAGGGGGTCGCCCCCCCCCCCTTCGCACCCCGCTCGGCCGATAGCCGAGTCGCGGCGGGCTTCCAAGCCGGACTGTAGGCCACGAGGTATAGGCCGCCCGCAGCGGGCAGGGCCGCACCCAAATGGGTCGAACCCGGACCCGGGTCGATTCAACTCAGTTCGGGCCGACCTAGGGGGTATTGGGCCGGTTCAGACTGGGCCCAAACCCCATATTTTCGGACCACATTCGTTCAAACACCCATATCATGGGATATGGACTTCCGATCGATGTATCATCAATTACGTTTTGATCCTTGTATCAAGACGGTCGTTTTAGTATATTACACTCAAGATTTTGGTAATGTTTGGGTACGATCGGGTTGGTTCGAACCCGAAACTAATCTGGCCCTTGGAGCGAAAATGACTATAACTTAACGACCAGACGTCCGAATGACGTGCCATCAATCACGTTGAATTCCTCTTAGTGATACGGTTCTATTGGCTTATTCTGCTTGAGTTTTGGACGTAGATGGAGTACAGCTGGGTTGGCTTTACCTTAAAAACCAACCGGGCCCCTATGACGAAAAATCTAATAACTCTCAGACCGAAAATTTGATTGACGCGCCGTCTGTCGCGTTGAGTTCCTATTGACGAGAAGAAACATTGTGATACATCAGCTCTGGAATTCGTGACAGTTGATGTATCGACCCTCTTGGCTCGTGGAGTGAAACCTCCCAGATTCGAGCATGTTGTGTGCAGGAACCCTAGAGGTGGCTGCAACTACGATGATGATGGTGACTGAACTTGGATCCTACGTGGGATCGGCTGCGAGGAAGATCGTACATGGATCCTATGTGGGTTCGGAAGTGATAATGACTGTACTTGGATCCTACGTGGGTTCGGCAGGGATGGTTACTATACTTGGATCCTACGTGGGTTCAGCAGCGATGACTTCTGTACATGGATCTTACGTGGGTTCGGTAGAGGAGATGATTCATAGGCTACATCTAATCATCTCCACCCCTCTTTGTGAGTAGTATGCCTATATGAGCTAAGTCATGACTTTCAATCATTATCATCGATATGATTGACTTGATTTCCCATGTGGATTTGGTTATGTTTTCCAGCGTGGACTAGGTTGTACTTGGGATCATGAGTTGGAGCCGAACTGGAAATGATGACTTAGGTATATGTATGGGCATATTCCTAAGTAGAGTTGGTTGATACTTCGGGTTTGTATCCTTCCTTTGAGGTTTATCCTATGTGGATTTTGGGGGACCATCAGGGGTCTCAGGGTCCCTACTGATTATTGTATACTCACCCCTGCATGGGCCATGCCCGCACTACGTTGTGTTGGATGCAGACGACGGATATCGCTGATCGTGGTTGGGGCTTGTGGAGCGGAACGGTACCCGGAGGTGGACTATCAGGCGAGACGTACATGGATCGGACGACCGAAACCGAGGAGCTAAGAAGACCATTTGTACCCACCCTTCAGATGGGATATCTGGAGGACGACTCAGTGGTTGCTGATTTACTTTACTCCTGCTGTACTTTCTTTTCAGTTGTATTGTACTTTCAGTTGGGTTTGTATTCTGGACCATTTACTTTCCAGAACTTACTTTTTTAATCAGTTTACATAGTGTTTACTTCATCTTGCATACTTTGTTGTGTTTGTTTACTTATATAAAAGCAATTCCTTCCCTTTTATTGGGATTTATGCCTTTGGTGCTAGTCTCCCGCCCCTGGACTATGGAAGGCGAGCTTGGGGTAGTCACAGCACGGGCCCCGAGAACGGGTCGTGACAAATTGGTATTAGAGGAGTCAGTTCTACCGCAGAACTTAAGAATCTGATAATTTCTTCTGTGCGAAGCAATAATGTTAAGGGTATTGGTTGTGGTTATCAGTTCACGGAGTCCATTATTGGTGCGACGGACGACGTATCCATTCACCTGGACCCTGACTTCTGTTTCCCGACTCAGTGCATGAAAACATTGATGGCATGTGTGTTTCAAAAGTTTTCTTTATGATTACACTGTTTCATCTCACCAGGTATATTGTATTGACCATGTCTCACCTGTTTCTTTTTAGGATGACCCCACTATGACAGTTAGCTAGGTTTCTGAGTTTTGTGTGAGACGGCAGCCCACCGAGTGATGAGGCCTCAATGCAGGGCCCCATTACAGTGGGGGCACAGACGATACCTCTACCTGCCAATCCACTGATACCACAAGCCCCGGTAGCGGAGAGTGCACGCCACCTGAGTGCACTGCACTAGTTTAAGAATCAGAGACCGCCCAGGTTCCACGCGGAGATGAACCCTCAGGCAGCCGAGGACTGGCTGGAGGCTATTGTCCGAGTTTTCAGATTAGTAGCAACACCAGCTGACCACATGGTGATCCTTGCGGTGATGCTCCTGCACGTATCAGTAGGTAGATGGTGAATCATGACTCTCTAGGTTCATGATGAGGAATCTCTACTTTTAAAGGACTTCGAGAGCCTCTTCTACTCGGAGTTCATTCCAGCCACCCTCTGTGCGGTGCGCATCCATGAGTTACTACAGCTGTGGCAGGGCAGCATGACAGTAGCCTAGTACTCGGCGTGATTTACCGACCTCTCTCTCTACTACATGGAAATGGTATTAGACCCATTCTTCCAGTCTCAGACCTTCGATCAGGGACTGAGGCATGATATCAGGGCTTTGATGATCTCCCTCAGCATTCTGACGCAGGCAGGAGTACTGGATCAAGCCCTTTTTGTGACAAGATTTCTTGATGAGCCTACACCAGCAGTGGAGGCCTACCGTAGGGCGACACGTAGCAGAGTATTCTGCAGCCGGCAGTTGAAATATGTCGTAGAAGTCCAAACAGACCAGACCATCAGGTGGGCGACCTCAGGATACTGGTTCGGAGTTGTAGGGCACACGCAGTACAACCATTCATATGAGAGGCAAACATTATTATGCATGCGGCGGGCAGGGCCACATGATTTGTGACTGCCCGACCCGACATGCAGAGGAGCAGTAAACGGTTGAGGGACCACCCAGTTAGAGGCAAAGGCTTGACAGTGGTGGTCCACAGGGAGCAGGCGGATGAGGTAGAGGAGATGGATGAGCAGCGGGTGGTGGGTGACACTTTGAGGCTCTACCACCACCACCACCACCAGGAGGTCCACCCTGACCACATGGAGCTGGCGGGCAGAGGTAGGCTCAGCTTCAGGCAGTGGAGGCCCATGACCATGGTGCACCTGAGATGATTCAAGGTACTATCTCTGTCTACTCCACCCTTGCTATAGTAAGCACATAAATAAGGTTCTCAAAATAAAATATAATTGTTATTTAATTATATCTTCTTTATCTTCTATGTGAACCTTATATTTTTCTTAGTACAAGAAATCACCTGAGGATATACATTAATGAAAGACACCAGATTAATGTCTATTAAGGGGCTGAATAAGGGAGAAAAATAAATATAATTTGAGGGAAAATTATAATTATCAATATAATATAATCAATGGATAACTATAAACATCATAATTGAAACATTGCATATGGTAAAAGAATTTGGAAATATATAAAATTTAAACATCATGTCTTTGTTTTAAAATACAACATATAGTAGTGAACATATCTAGCATCATGTTCACACATAAAATATTTGAAAAATCATTACATCATCAATGTGAAATAATACATCATCACGTTCATGTATAATAAACCTTATATCACATGATACATCATATTATCGAATGCATTGGAGGGATATATAATTTTGGACCTACCCACCACATAATAACATTAACATAATCATTTAGGTCACATAGAATGTATATCAATCATAATCATAAAATACCCCCTGGAATAGAATGGTTTCCATGAGAATTTAATAAGAATATATTTATGAATTAATCATGGATTTATCAAATGAATAATGGAATACATATTTTGTATAATAAATCATCACTATTGAGTGAAGAAGAAACAATCTCAATTGGAGACAAAATGTGTTTTAGAAGGAAGAGTTCTTTAGAAATATTATTATATTTGTTATAAAAACAATATAGAAACATTTATTTCCTAGAAAATTAATTGGAATAATAATTAAATTATATTTTAGCAACACTAAATGAATATACATATAGAAATTTGGAATGAAATATGAATAACTCAAGGAGAGGGTGTTGGGTTTCAGAATCCCCTTACCTTGTGCCAAAAATCATTCTTCACTTGCACTAAATATTTTGGATCATAAAATTAGGTTTTTTAAATTCTTAATTATGAAAATTTTTTAAATTAATTTTACTTATAATAATTTTCTTGTGTTCATTTATAATAATTTTGATGAGTAGCAGTGTACAATTTTATCATTTTAGGAGTGTTCATTTTCATGGTTTCATGGTCATTTTTCTTGTATATAAGTGTGTAATTAATGTAAAATGAGAATTATTCCCTATAATTGTAATTTTTTGTTTTTAATAAACATCCATAATTTTATATGGTATCTTATATAATTTTGTTATGGTATGAGGATGATTATTTTGAAAAATCATTAATGATAAATTTTTAGTTTATTTTGGCGGTTTTCATTCCATCACAATATAATTTTATTTTATTTAATATTATGTTAATAAATTTGATCTAGAATAATAAAAATGTCAAAATATGGATATTAAAGTATGTTTTTACCTTAATAATGGTTTTATAACCATCCTTATAGGCTGTAATGGGAAATAAAAAATCATCGTCTATGAAGGCTATAAATCGACATGTCATAGATGATGTTTTCATGTTTATGATAAAAAAAAGAGAGAATGAATTTGATGATGGATTTTCCCTTAAAATAATAACTCCATAGTATATATATGATACAATAGTTATCATTCTACATTGTATAACTGGAGGTGATTATAGGAAAAGAAATGATATGATATTAAAAGAGAAGGATTGAGGATTCTTCTTCTTGAATGTTGTCTCCTTGAGAACCTCTTCAATAAACATGGGTTTAGTATTTTGTTATGACCATAATATAATGTTTGTGGGAAAGAGTATTGGTAATATAATTTTCAGTAATTTATACATGAAACAAGTCCTAGAAGGTGTGAGGAGAATATGTTTGGGGGCTAATATTTATAATAGAGGAGAGTGATGTTTTTTATTATTTTATTATTTTATTTATTATTTTGTATCTAGTATATAAATAATGATTACTAAAATGAATAATATAGTAATTGGGAAATTATATTTCAAGATAATAGTGCTTATATCATCCATACATTGTCCATGACTCAGAAATTCATTATTTAGCATATATTTGAAAATATTGTCTGTTTTAGAAAAATCCCAAAAATCGTCCAATAACATTTTTTGACCTTTATATTCCAAAAAATGGACACAAATTTTTTAAAATAATTTTATAAATTTGAGATATTTAATTTTCATATAAAATCATCATTTATTATGAAAATATTAATTTTAATATTACAATCAAAATTTTATGCTATAAAAAATTAATTTTAATCTCATAAAATTATCTTAACGCAAAATATATGTTTTATTATACCACATTAAGGAAATTTGGGGAAAAATAGTGCAAAAAACATATATTCCAGTACATGATAAAAGTTCTCACAAATTGATTAAATTTAAGACTAATGTTATTTTAATCAAACAATCTATATATTTTCTAGTGTAGCGTACTAACATAGGTATCTGGATCCTCGTAGCTAAGATCTTCTAGGTGTGTAGACATTCATTCCAATGTCTGTATAAATTCATTATAGTTGATTTTTCATAGGATGATGGAATTAAATAGATTTTTAACTTGTTTTTATAACCACACCACTTGCTTCCCATTGGATTCAACTCACTTCCTTCTTTAATATATTCTTTTGATCTTCTCTTTTGAGGAATTTAACATAAAAATTTTTTTATTCAGTTCTTACATGTCATGGAGGATGGCCGTCAAACACTCCCCTTACCATCTTCCACCATTCCTATTTTACCACTTTTTTCACCTCTTTCCCCATTCATTAAGGCTTTTATTTCCTTATTTAAACCTATATTAGTCATCCTAGATTCCATTGTTTTAGGAATGCGTAAATAATATTGGCATCCCTCTTGTTGTTTCCCTTTGACTAAAACCAGTATCCCTAAGTCTCAATTTTCTTTTTCTATTTATTTATTATAGGTCTTTGAATACCTTTCCATTCAATTCATTTCAATCTATCCACTAAGAATTGCCTATAACTGTTGTCACCTAAATCTTCCTCCTCTTGATCCAATGTTGGTTCTTATACATCAAGACCTTCATAACGGTTTCCCATCTCAACATATGAGTCATCTTTGAAGAAGATCAACCTACTACATAACTTCCCTGTTCTTAATTTAGACCTAAAGAAATTCTTCTTCCCTGAACTCAAAATATTCTGATGGGGTAATGATATTATAATGAGTTTGTTTGGGTCAATGGTCCCTAAAAAACTATCCTCATCCAGCCTCCCTATTCCTAGTTGTGATTATGTAGGACCCAACAATGATTCAACTACAAAAAAATTTCATGGTGGATAGACCTCAACATTGTTTTAAACAACTGTTGAAGTACTACCATGGGGCCCTATAATTATTAAGTAATTTAACTTCTTAATGGAATAGCACTAACTAACCCATTTTGTTCAATACTATTACAACCAGGCTGTATAGGGATCTGATCCTCATTAGTACCAGAATCCTGCAATAGATTTAATACACCTAGGTCTAGTATCAATCGATTAAACCCATATGACCCCTTTTGAATTGCACATGTCCTTATAATCTCACAATGAATATAAGGTGAAGGGTCGGTTATCCCCTAATCCACCCACATTAAGGTTTTACTAGAATCCACTTTTCATTACAGTCCATGATCATCATCCCATGTAACTAATTGATTAACCTCTTTGGACATTGATATTGTGATCACGAAAACATCCATAAGATATGGAGGTGATCTCTGGCAGAAACTAGACAATATTTGAAAAAATATGGAATCTTCGTGACCTAATGGAAGAAAACCAGAATAGTAAGGGATCCCGGAATGGTAACATACCTTCTGATTCCAACAATGCTCTCCCTCAATATCAATGGTGATGGATTATATTAGGAATTTTGATATATCATCTTAATAATAGATCATAGGAATAACTGGATGAAAAATTCCCTTAGTGAAGAAATCAGAACAAAGTTAGAGGCATAACATATTTTCAATTTTATGAAAATAAATTTTATTTTAAATTATTATATTAATTATGAAATTATAAATAAAAATTTGTGTTTTGAAAAACAAAAACACATACATTATCAATTTCAAAACATTTATTTGCATATAAAATGATATAAAAATATGATATTTTAATTTATATGATACCCAAATTTTATTTATACTTTCATATGTGAGATTACCATACTAATGGAAAAATTACTATTCCTAAAATCGATTTTAATTTATTAATCATTAGGTAAATATTCCATAATTAAATGTTTCTTAATTTCTACAAATATCTATTATTTTATTATTTATTTATAATAATAATGATTTTATTTGGTAATCCATGTGATTCATGTGTTTAATGAAATAATTATAAGATGTAAAATTCTATTGATAAAATATTCGGTCTTTAAATTTTTTCACCCTTTTGAAATATCACTCCCAAAGTATCATTTTACAGACAAAGATGAAAACATGTGGGCGTATATCTCCTTCATCACATCTTTTAGTTCCCATGTAGCCTCATCATACTTGTGATTCTTGTACAACACATTAACAATGTAAACTTTCTGGTTGTGACTGACATTGTCTCTATGATCCAAGATCATTTTCAATTTCATCTCATATGAGAGTTTTTCTCTATTTTTTTCACCTCAAAATTTATTAATTGTTTGGGTTTAGTTATTTACATCCTCAAGAGTGATACATGGAACACTTTATGAACATGAGCTGTACATAATGGAAGTTCAAGCTGATAATTCGTTGCTCATATGTGATCAAGGACACCAAAGGGGTTATTGTACCTTGGTATAAGATTCCCATTCTTTCCAAACAGTAAGAATCTTTTCCTTATTGATATTTTAATGATTTTTTTCTCCAACATCAAACTCTAATCCAAATTAATGGTTTCCAACATAGTTATTTTTCAGTCTCTACACAACATTTAGGATCTGTAATAAGGATTGATCATTCTTGGAATCATCTTTCACAAGATCAGATCAAAGAATATTTCCTTCATCAACCTCATCCCATCAATATATAGACTTATATCACATCACATATAGATATTTATATAGATCCATCTGGAAACGTGAGTGGAAATTGTTGTTTTTTAACATCACAACCATTTGAATAACAAAATCCCATATATCATTGAATTAAAATGAGAAGGCTCTCAACATGTCCTTGAGTACGTGAATAGTCCTTTAATATTGGAAAAAATTTGGGAGGTGATAGTTCATATAAAAATTCTGATGAGTTCTCAAATAATGTGGAATACTACACTAGTATTTGGATTTGAAACATGGATCGGGATTAGAGATGATTGAATGTTGAACCACATACAACCTCAACAATTCCTTCAAATATATCTTAGAAAGTTATTCAATAGAAAAATAATGTAGAATTTTAATGATGTATTCAGTTTTGGTGAGTCAATCAACCATAAACCATATTGCATTTTTATCATTGGATATATTCAAGCGGCTAGTTAGTATATCCATAGTGATGTTCTCATATTTCCAAATGGGTATAAAAAATCGTTTCACAATACCATTGGAATTTTTTTATTTATTCATTAACTTGAAAAAAAAATTCCAAGATATATGCTCCTCGTTATCATTCTTCATGTGGTCCTACCAAAAGTTTTCTCAATGATCAAATTACATCTTGGTTCTTCCTAGATGGATGGATAAATATAAGGTATGTGAATTATCTAATAGATCCTTTTTCTCATGCGATGAATGAAAACAACCCTTATTCTAACTGAATCACACCATCATCATAGATGTGGAACTCTAGTAGCTTCTCTTCCATTACTCCATACACATTTTTTTTAACTCTTGATCATCCCTTTATGCCTCCTATATTTTCCCTTGTGTAGATGGTTGGGAAATTATTTGTCCATAGTAGGATTTATGTACTATGTTTCTAATTTCAGAATCTATTTTTTCTATGTCCATGATGTTTGGGTCTTTATAAATCCTCATCATTGATAGAGTAGTAGGTTCACTTCAAGAAAGTGCATCAACTACCATGTTATCTTCTCTTATATGGTAACGAAAATAGAAAGAAGAATCCTTATTTACCTCTAACAATACTCGTTGATTCACATCGGTCTCCTTCTACTTTAATATATTGTTTAGACTCTGATAATCATTAAATATATCACTCTTTTCAATATAAATCTTGTGTCACAAAATATTAAAGTAAAAGATCATAGCTTCTAGCACCAGATCATTCATATTATAGTTATTCTCATGGATCTTAAAATAATGTGAGATGTATACTATCACATTATCATTATTTATGGGTATAATACCCAATCAATTCAGCAAATCATAAATGTATATTAAAAATCCATACCCATATGATGGTAGTGTGAGTACTTGTGTAGTGATTAGCCTCTTCCTGAGCTCCTAGAATCATTCCTCGCATTCTTCCATCTAGACATACATTACCATTTTCTAAGTAAACATAGTGGGATAGACAATCAGGAAAAATATATCACAAAAAATCAGTATTACTAGGATAAAATACGAAATCTATGGATTTTTTTGACACTAGTGGGTCTAGGACATTCCCCTATTGCATTTTTTGAAGGTTCCATAGAAATTTCATCACTTGTGATCGTGTTTCCCGTGAATTTGAATTACTATATCCAAAATTAACACCTTTTCAACAATACCTACAATATCTACTTTATTAATGTCTCCCTAACATTCTGTAAATGTTCCTAATGTTCCAATTTTTTCATGGAGCTGATGAGCAGATCAACAATTCGCACTACCTAAAATATTTCATGGTAGTCTCTAAAGACTCTATTAATCATATCCATGTTATTGTAAGAAAATTTGTATGTCCCAAGGGAATCAGTAGGAAATCATAGTGTCCATAACTTGTACATAAATAAGTCATCTGAATATGTCTCTTCTTTAACATCAGTTGATGATATCCAGAATAAAGATCCACCAGTGAGAAGTACTGAAATCATCATAGTTGATTGAAAAAGTCATCAATCCGTGGAAGTGGATAATTTTTCTTTATGATGATATTATTAAGCTCTTTATAATAGATAAACAAAAACATTTATCTGTCCTTCTTTAACATTGAACATAAAATCTATAAGGTGATGTACCATGGAAAATGAACTCATTGTACAAATGATTTTGCAGTAGAATCTTTAAATACTCTACTTCGATAGAGGCCATCATGTAGGGTAATTTTTAGATAAGTGTGGATTCGTCTATAAGTTATATTGAGAATTATACATCATGATATGGGTTATGTATGCCTAACTCTTCCAGAAATAAATCATTGTATTCCCTAAAAATGGGGATTTCTTACAGGTGGTTACCTTCCATTGAATTACTCATTTTTTACCGGTATGGTTCACCATAGGGTATCAATACCCAAATCGTTACTGTATTTTCCAAATTATATTTATGACCATAAATTAATTTTTAGATGATCATTGGGTGGTTCAAAATATCAAAATATATTTTTTTTCTAAAAATTTAATGTGTTGTATATATATTGAGAGACATTCCATGACTGGTATAGCATTGAATTCCACCAAGGGATGTATTAAAATATTTAGAGGTAGAATTTTCCCACATACTTCAACATGAGTAGAGTCCAACACATGGGATAAAATGATTGAACCACTAGGTTTTTTTATCTATTTCAATACTTTAAGGTATCATGTATTTGATTCTATATCTCTAGAAAACATGAGGTACATAAAAGAATATGGGAATCTATAATCAATTTAGACTTTTTCCATTCTTGAGTGAATAATAAGTGTACCTTGTATGAATTATTTTCTTAACCCAAATTAGTAGTAGTAATGAAATAATATTAACATTTCTCATTTTGAATTGGTGGCTAATAATGCTGATTACTAAAAATTACTCAAGGTTTTATGCACAGGCTTGTATATTTCCCTTTTTACCAAAATCTGAATCATTCAACCATGGGAGGTGAAATAATTAGTGCCATATTATCCTATATCATGTGGTACTTATTAGTAATGTTTATTCAATATTAATGTTATTGATGAACTTCTCACCCATATATGAATCATTTCCCCAAAGCCTTGAGGCAATTCACATAACTGTTCTTCGCACAAATTTGATAGGTGGGTGGTTGGATCCTCCTTTGTCCTTGTTCATTTGACCAACCCACATGAAACTCCATTTTAATATAATTATATCTATATCCATGGGACCATTATATGAACTCCATATCAACATTGAGATCACATAACACAACATAGTAATAACTCCCATAATATCAAATATCTAGAGGCTTTATAAGATGTGGTTTTAAACCGCTAAAGAATCTATCATTTTTTCATCATTGATAAAAAACCTGAGACATATATTGAATGACCTATGATGTTTTATTTTTAATCCATGAAATAATCACCTTCCATTTTCATAAGATCTATAAATTCTATAATAATATTTATATGAATACTTTGAGTGAAATACTTGCTACGAAATATTTTCTTAACATATTCCCACATTATCTCATCTATTTCATCCTTTGGATTGGTGTTATTTATCAATTCCAACCATTGATAAACATCAACATCTAAATGATAAAAGTCTAGAGTCACCATCTATTTATCATAACAGTTTATCACATAAAGTATATTCTCCATCGAGTTAACCCACTATTCCAAAACTAGAGGATAATTTTTCCACAAAATGTCAGTGGTTTTCCACATAAAATTATCAGTGGTTAGATTATACTTATTAGTTTATAGAGGAATTTTTAATACCCCAAGCTTCCAGGATACGTTTCCCTATGAATAATGTAATATCTTGCATTGTACGCAACTTTGAGATTCAAACACACCGCGACCAATCAAACTAGTCGTTATGAATACTAACAGCCACATTTTGATATTTTATAAATTTTATCTTTCAAAATTTACTTCATTTTTTGATTCACAATATCAAAATTAGCTTAGGGTGAATTTTTTTAATTTTTCTGAAAACTTTGAATTTTTGATGAATAGTAAAAAATACTAGGTAATTATTAAAAATCGATTTATTATTTAAATAATTATTTATTTTATTTAAATTTATTTTAGGTCAATATATATACATAATACCTATAAAAGTTCAATGTAATTCAAAAGAGTAAATTTATAATGAGTTTAGATATATAAAATTTTATCGAACTTTTTACCGTCTTTTACCCACCATCTAGGAGCAATTCCAAATTTGTATAAAATGTTATTTTACTACTTCTATGAGTTGAATTTCAAAAATCTGAAAAAAAACAGTTGATATCAGTAAGTAAAATATGTTTCAATAAGATGAAAATAATATTTGGTGAATAGTAAATTTTTTCTTTTATTTACCACGGTTAAAAGTAAATTGGGTAATTAAGGGTAAAAATGATATTATTATTACCCTAAAACATGTCCTAATTCATTTAGATAAGTATAATTCCACCAAAAATAACCTTATTAATAAAATATGAACCACTTTGGTCCACTTTTATTAGATTCAGACATTTAAATATTGTTTTATTTGAAGAAGAGTTAAAAGAGTTAAAATCAATGTTTAATAACTAAAACATTTTTAATATAGGATTATAAATTAAATAAATTAGACTATAAATATTCACTAGAACTCTAATAATATTTCATACATAATGGTATTTTATTTATAATTTTTAGACATTATATAATTAAATTTATTTATGACACAATGATGATGCAGTAATTACCTTATTAATGAAATATTAAAATAAATGATATTATAAATATCCAAATAAATCTAGTTTGATACTTTTAATGATTTCCAATAATTTTATAGGTTAATATTACATGTTATGGTTGATTAAATGAATTTTTTTCAGTGTAATAATGCTTTTATAAATTTAACCCAAAAAATACCAAATAGTATCAAAATTGACATAAAAGAGTTTTTAAAACAAATATTATATTATTAATTGATATTATGTTCCTAAAAATATATGGATAGTCAAAATGACATAGATAAATATATATATATATATATATAATGATCCACATGGGGTTCTCTTTGATGTTTATAGTATGTATATTAACCATATAATTTAAAAATACAAAGAGACATGGTAAATGTCAAACTATTTATCTAAGAGTTAAATCTAAAATATAAGGTTAATATAGTGATCCAAACCTATATAAAACGAATTTTTTTAGTGGTTTTCCACCTATCCCCACCTTATCCTTTAAATAATTTGTTTTTGAGCCATTAGAAACCGAAAATTATTTATTTTTAAAATAATATTTCATGCTTTTCCTAAGGTGACCCTCACCCATCTTATAAAAGGGAATTCTCCTTCTATCATATTTACTCCTCCAGAGCTATATAGCTTAGAAATATCCTTCCCATATATCCTCCCAACATCCCTCACTTCATCATAGAGGCCTTCCATTGGTCAAAAATTCTACTAAAGGAGCCCATTTTATCAAATAAAAAAGAAGAACCTGAAGAAAAGGTAAATAATTAATCACATCATTCAAATGCATTTCTTCTTCAACATCCTCATTCCTTATTTTTTCCTTTATAAAAAAATAAATCACGTATCTTAGATATAATTTGATGTTATTATAGAAATTTTTCAACCATATTCATTATTCTATTCACCATATGAATGGAAAAGTCACCATATGTGCGTACGTACGGCTTGCCGTCTCCACGTCGTGGTATAGTTTGTCATTCAACACTTCACAATTTGGACCGGTATAATAATGATGTATAATTGATTTAAGTTATAAATATATCATTTTATTGATTCTGTATATATGATATACCATCCAATTATATATGATCTCACCATCAATATAATGATATTGTCACTCGTGCGTACGTACAGATTACCGTCTCCACAAACGCAATGAGATTTATTCCCCATCATAACCATTCAAGTTTAATTTTAATTCGATGATTAAAAATAATGTTTAAAGACCTAATATAAATCTGGATATGAATATGATACATCCAATCCATAACAAACATGACTTATGTATCAAAAAATATAAGAAAAAGGAATCAGTTCACACCCGAAATGACAATAACACTAAAATAATATTAACAATGCAATTTTAGAAGACATATATGATATAATATTTACGTATATGGATCTTGTTTAATTTAATAACAATGTTTTAACCATTATATAGGAGGTTAACTTACCCTTATCCATGAAAATGTACAAGGTAAGGGTTAATTTCACAATCTCTTTATAATCCGAGGTTGTTTTTACGTAAGTATCTATTGGGACCTCTTTATCATCCAAATCTGTGTTTTCTAAAAAAAAATATTTCAAAATAGTTTTACTCTTTAATAGACAATTTTTTAAGTCATTTATACCCTTATTTTACCTTATATATTTTTAAAGGAATCTTTTCGTCATTTTCCCGACAAGGTACTTTATGACCCTTTCGAAAAAATTAATATAAGAATGTTTTTGCTAACTTATACGGCGAGTGTGGCTATTTCCCCCCATTATAACATTGTCAAATCTTCCCTTACAAGCTTATAATAAAATTTTCAAAATAAATGTTTTCTTTTATAATTATATTAATCTTAAATGATTTCAAAATAGAAAGAGATATTTATCGAAAAATGTGATGATTTCATCTATTCAAACATCATTTTGATAGATTTTAAGCTTGTTTGATGTTGATTTATTAAACAAAAATTACCTATTATATTGAGGGTTATGTGATATATTTTACTTTTTATGTGTTATTTTTACACCATTTAAGGATTATGGATAAAGTATTGACATGTCGTATTCTTTTTTAATATGAATATTTTGGTTATGTTTGATCCTTTTAATATGAGGAATGAATTGGTCTCAGTAATTGACTGGTGGAGCCTGCTATAGCTCCTAGATGCATCAGTAGTTCTCAGGAGACAAACTAGTTTTTTGGCATAAGGAATTGAAAAAATCATATTTTTAGTCCTAGAACAAGGCATTGACTTTGTGGTTATGATGTCTGGCATTATGCATTCCATCATTATGAAAGTGGCTATTGATATTGCTTGTGATTATTCGACTAATAGAATATCCATGTTAATAAGTTAATGGAATTATTTGACTTGTACTTTTCCATATTATTATGATGTTAATGTTTTAAAGGCTTTTGGTCTAGTCTTACAATGCCTTAAATGATTATGCTAATTTATGAAAGTTTTAGCTATATTGTTATCCTTACTCAGCATCTCAGCTCACCACTTTCTATGTTTCATTTCACCCAGGATGCGAAGAAGTATATTATAACTGAACTACCACTACCACCAAACGGGGAAAGGCCAGCTCCGCCCCTTTATCAGCGCTAACGAAAAATCGCTGATAAAGAGGGGGGCCTTTATCAGTGCTCAAAGAAGCGCTGATAGATGGACCCCCTTTTTCTGCGCTTATTTAGTAGCGCTAATAAAGGGTCGACTTAAAAAAAATTAAAAAAAACATAATATATAAATATAGCTATATAGTTATATTGATATAAATATAATATGTAATTTTTAAATATATTTTAGATAATTATAAATGTACATTTACACTTATTATAATTAATATGTAAGATATTTAGTGAAAATGGCTTCTTAAAAAATTTAAATAATATTTTTAATTAATAATTTGCTAATTTTTATGGAGTAATAGTCATTTAATAACAATTTAATGACTAACAAAATTAAAACAAAATTAAAAAAGATCCAAAATATGTTGAAAACACATATCAAACTTCAAACGATCATAACTTTTGATCCGGGTACCATTTGAGCTCTACCACATATGAAATCGAATCCTGTGACGAGCTCTACGTCGCTGTGACCAGGGGGACCTTGGTTAAGCATTTTTCGAGGCCAAAAGAGGCCCAGAAGGCCTCCAAAACTGAGTTTTTAGTCGGGGTACCCAGATTTTTTAACATTTTGTGGATTTTTAGCCTCGTTTAAGGGGGTATTATTGGATTTTTTTTGTGGGGACTGAATTTATTCCAAGGTATTATATTCATATTGATATTAAGTCTTTGAAATTTCATCCTTTTTTATAATGCACTGCTATTTATAATCAAATATATAACTATATGTACATATATTTTATATATTCACACCTAAAAATTAAATTTTTTAAATAAATAATTAAACATATTTACATATAAAATATATTAGATTTATCTAAATAATAACTAATATCCATTTTATTTAAAATACCAATATATGATTATTTATATAACTACTATATATTAATATAACTATACAAATATTAATATAACTATATATATATTTTAATATTACTATATGTATATATTAATATAACTATATATATATATATTAATATATATATATATATATAAATTAATATAACTATATATATATATATTAATATAACTATATATATTAATATAAATATATATTACTATACGAATAAATATAACTATATATATATATATATTTAAATAAATAGATATATCATGAATAAGATAACAAATCAATATAGTGTAGTGGGAAAGGCTTTAGGTGCGCAGGGGGGAGGTCTCGAGATCAAATCTGGGAGGAGGCATGGGTGTGCGTGCAAGGTTGATTTAAAGGGATAACATTGATAAAGGGTGTAGGTGGTGCGGGTGGGCGCTGGAGGTGCGGGAAATCATTGATAAAGGGGGGCTCAAACGCTATAAAAATCCCCCCCCCCACCCGAGATTGGCCGTATTTTTTTTATTTTTTTTATTTTTTTATTTTTATCAGCACTAAAAAGAAAGTGCTGATAAAAGACCCTTTTATCAGCCCTTCGTTTTATCACTGATAAAAGACCCCTTTTATCAATGATTTTTTTAGCGCTAATAAAAGGGGTCTTTATCAGCGCTTTTTGGAGTGCTGATAAAGGGGACCCCCCTTTATCGTCGTCTGCATTAAGAGCGCTTTTTCTAGCATTGTTAATGGCCATTTTTAGCACTGATAAAATCCATAATTGTAGTAGTGTATAGGGATTGTCTAAGGGATATGAGTGTGTCCTATGGAGACTATGATGTTGTAGTTTTTCATTTTATAATGTAATGTAAAACTTATGAATGTTTCCAGTATATCCAAGACTATTAAACTAATCGGTCTTTCAAGACATGATCTTTTGTGATCATGTCAATGTTATGTAATAATGCACCGGCTCTAGGTAACTTGGATCAGGGTGTTATAGTTGGTATCAGAGGATGTTTAGTACAATCCTTGGAAGTTAGATTTGGAAAAAATCTAATTAGAGCACATTACCCTAATATATACTTTGAGGATTTGTATAGAAGAAATTCCTAGAATTTTTGTATTGTAGAGATTGTGTGTGTTCTATAAGAAATACTTCCATTTCTAGATACGATCATGTAGAAGAGACTCCGGCATATATGTACCTAGGGGTAAAACACAAAACAACTATTTGAACTAGACTAAAATGGGAACTGGTGAATGACAATGGGCCCTACTACACTTTTGGTTACGACACTCCTGGGGGATATGAATAAGATAATTCTCATTTTCCTTACAAACCATTCTGAAGGGTTTATGAGTATATATACTTCCTAAAAAACATTTTTAGGATTATTAATTATATTCATACACTATTCAATTTATGTTAACTATTTTACAAGTTTGGAATTTTGTATTTTGATTCATAAACTAATCTATTATATGACATTGTTTAGAAATGGCACCTAGTGGAAGGAATGGAAACCGTATCAATGCATGAAATACATATAGGGATTTCCCTCCTACACATTATAATTATAGTGGAGTTTGTGAAGCAACTAGTTTTGATTATCTTTTCACCATACTGGGACAACTCACTCAGGTTATGAATAATAACCTTACCTGTATGGAGCACCCTGATACACAATGTGGAGGATCAACGTTAGACCGATTAATGAGAAAACAACCACCAACATTAAATGGTAGTACAAATATATTATTAGTTGAGCAATGGATAAATTCCTTAGAGAATATACTTCAGGCTTTGGGGAGTAGAAAAAGGGAAAAATTTTTAATGGCAGTTTATCACATCATGGGAGATGCAGATCAATAGTGGTCATTATTCCAAAACACAATGGAATATGAAGAAGTATAAAGTATGGAATGGAGGTATTTAAATGATATTTTATTAGGAAAATAATTTCCTCATGACCATTGAGTGGATATGGAAAGACAATTTCTGAGTCTGAGGAAAATGGTAGATGAGAATGTCGCAAATTATGAGGATTACTTTACAAGGTTAGCAAGACATGCTGCAGATTATATATGTAACCGATAAAGTAAGATTGATCGATTATTTGAAGGGTTAAAACCATTTATTCGGTGATCATTAGTCTCAAAATCCTTCTAATCATACGAAGATATTGTATCATGTGCTCTCAGGACAGAAAAAGAAATTCTCTAAGTCGTATGACTTTAAAGAAAAGAAAGGGAAGAAGAGATCAACTGAACACTCAGCAAATGGAAATAGGGGGAAAAGGAAATGTTGATCATCAATCCTGCAGTAAATGTGGGAAGAAACACCCCAGTACATACCTGATGGGAATGGGAGTCTGTAACATGTGTGGTGAAAAATGCCACCATGCTTGTGATTTCAAGGGGAAGAAAGAGGCTATCAATGTTGAACGCTATAATTGTTTAGAACAGGGGAATTATTCAAATGAATTTCCTAAGTTCCAAGGAAACTTACCTTATAATTGACAAGGGATCAAGGCCAAGCTTATGCTATCACTACTGCTGAGGTTGGAGCTATGAAATACGTGGTGGTAAGTAATTTAATGGTTTCCTCAAGTTTAGAAAATTCTTTATTTAATTATGGATCATTGCATTGTTTCATATCTTCCCAGTTTTCTATGAAAATATGACATTTTCAATTTGACATAACAAGGGAGTTATCAGTCAGAACTCCATAGAGAAGTATCATTACAACAATGTTTTGTGAATTAGTTCTCATGAGGGAATACTAATGTTCTTTTCTACTGATATCATCATCATACCCATGATTTAATTTTATATAATCCTTGGTATGGATTGGATTTTAGACTATGATTCAAAAATTTATTGTAAGAAAAAGGAGGATATAATTTTCGATGATGATAAAGAGTACCTTTTCTTTAGATCAGAAACTTCTCCAACTAATTCTTATCTTGATCTACCCCAGTTTCTCAATAAAATTCAATTACTATGGAGGAAAAGAAATAAATAAATGTGGGTGAGGAAAGGATTGTTCAAATAGAAGAAATGCATTTTGTGAAAGAATATGTTGGTGTGTTTCCAGAACATTTCCCTAGACATCCTCCAGAATGAGAAATTGAGTTTTCCATTGATTTAATTCTAGGTTCATGGCCTATATCAATGACCCTTTATAGAATGTAAATTTTGGAATTTGTATAATTAAACAATCAACTAGAGGAATTGAGTAATAAGGGATTTATTATCCCTAGTGTTTCACCGTGGGGAACCCCTATTCTTTTTGTTTTGAAGAAATATAGATCTATGAGGTTGTACATTAACTACAAGGAGATCAATGCTATAACAATATAGAATAGGTATCCCCTACCTCGCATTAATGATTTATTCAACCAACATCATAGAGATCAATATTTTTCAAATAATAACCTTCGATCTCGAAGTCATCAGTTGTCTGTGATGAAGAAATAGATTCTGAAAATATAATTTCAAACAAGGTACGTGCATTAAGAGTTTACAGTAATTCCTTTGGTATTGACTAATTCACCCTCTTTCTTCATGGATTTAATGAATAGAGTTTTTAAGAAATATCCTAATGACATTAGAGTTGAATTTATTGATGATATTTTGGTGAACTACAAAAACTACGAAGATCATGAAAAATAACTTACATATTATTCTAAAGACTCTTAGGAGAAATGAATTATATGGGAAATTTAGAAAGTGTGAATTCTAGATTCAGGAGATTTTATTTCTTGGCCATATTGTCTCTAAGGATGAAATCATTGTTGATCCTTTCAATGACCAAGGAAATACATGAATGGCCAGCACTGATGAGTGTAATTGAGGTGTGCAGTTTTATTGGTTTAGCTGGTAATTATCAACATTTTGTATAGAATTTTTCCTGGTTGGATAACCCATTAACAATGCTCCCACGTAAAGGGTTTAATTTTTTTTGGAAAAGGTGTGTGAAGGATGTTTTGGTGAAATAAATAGAATATTTTTCAATTATATTATCTTGAATCTACCATCGAGGAATGATGGGTTTGTTATTTATAGTTATTCTTCAAAGAAAGGACATGGTTGTGTCCATATGCAGAATGATAGAGTTATTGCATATGCATCACGACAGCTAAAAATTCATGAGAAAAACTATCCTACTCATGATCTTTAGTTAGCAGCTGTAATCATTTCTTTGAAGATATGGATACATTATATCTATGGTAAAAATATGAGATATATTCAGATCACAAGAGTTTGAAGTATATTTTCTCACAGAAAAAACTCAACATGAGGCAATGGAGAAGGCTTGAACTACTCAAGGATTATGATTTCACAATACACAACCACCAGGGGAAGGAAAATAAACTGGCAGATGCTCTGAGCAAAAAAAGTCCATGGAGTCTTGAATAAGAAGAGAATTTAATGGGATCCTACATTCATGGATTTAGTGAAAATGGATATAGGAATAATCATGGAAGATGAAACATCAATACTATTTTAGATGATAGTCAAACCATCTTTACTAGAAAAGGAAAAAAGTTCTAAGGCTGATAATTAAGAGTTTCTAAAGAAAACTAATGCTATAAACGATGGGAGATTGAGTGACTTCATATATGAAGATGGAATTTTGAAATTTGGCAAGAGACATTGTGTTCCTGATATTCCTGATCTGAAAAGGGAATTGTTTGATTAAGGTCATAGCTCTAATTTCTCTATACAACCTAATAGAACTAAGATATATAGAGACTTGAAGGAACATTTTTGGTGGGACAACATGAAGAGGGAGACTGCTGATTTTGTGTCACGATGTATGGTTGGTCAACAAGTGAAAGCTGGATGGAAACAACCTGGAGGAGTCATGCAACCTCTTCCCATACCTGAGTGGAAATGGGATAATATTATGACGGTCTTTGCCTTTGGGGTACCAAAGACACCTAGAATGAATGATTCAATATAGGTCATTGTTGATCATCTAACCATGTCATCACATTTTATTACTATAAGAGAATATATACCACTTGAAAGTTTAGCATGACTATATATTTATGATGTTTTAAAACTCCATGGTGTACCCCTATTGATTGTTTCAGATAGTCATCCCCATTTTACATCATGATTCTGGAAAACTATTCAGAAATCCATGGATACTAAACATCGTTTGAGCACTGCCTACCACCCTCAAACTAATGGACTATCCTAACCGACTTTTCAAACCTTATAATACATTTTGATATCATTCTCAATACATTCAATGTATGTGGGATCAATATTTACCTTTGGTAGAATTTTCCTATAATAATTGCTTCCATTCAAGTATTCAGATGGCACCATGTGAAGCTTTATATGTAAAGAGTTGTCGCACGCCAACTTTTTGGGATGATGTCGGTGAAAGAAAACATGCAAGACCAGAACTTGTTGTGTAAATGATGGAAAAGGTGAAAGTTAGCCAAACCCACATCAAAATAGCACGAAGTAGGATGAAGAGCTATTCCTATAACTAAAGGAATGATTTGGAATTTTCGGTAGGATTCCTTGTTTTCTTAAAGGTACCTCCATGGTAGGGAGATATACGATTCAGTAAAAATGTTAATCTAAATCCCTAGTAAATTAGACCCTTTGAAATTCTAGAACGATTTGGGGTTGTAGCCTACCATCTGGAAATGCCGCCAAGTCTTTCCAAAGTTCACGATGTGTTCTGCATATCACTATTGAGAAAATAAATGTCTGACCCAACTCATGTACTAACCTATGTGGAAATTCAAATGGAACCTAATATATCTTATTGTGAAGAGCCTATCAATATTCTTGATACCAGAGAACAAGTGCTAAGAAACTGGACGACTCATCATGTAAAAGTTCTATGTAGAAATCATAAGATGGAAGAGGCAACATGGGAACCCGATGAACTTTTGATGAAGAACCACCTGAATCTTTTTATGTAGTTATATTCTAGAGATTTTGTGGATGAAATTATTTGAAGGAGGGAAGAATGTAACATTCCAAGCTTCCATGGTATGTTTCCCTTGGAATAGTGCAATTGCTTGCATTGTACGCATCTTTGAGATTATAACACACACTGACCAATCAAACTAGCCGTTATGAATTGTAATACCCAATTTTTGAAATTTTATAAATTTTATCATTCAAAATGGACATAATTTTTGGATTCTGAATATCAAAATTATCTTAGGGTGAATTTTTTGTATTTTTCTAAAAACATTCAGTTTTTGAGGAATAGTGAAAAACACTGAGTTATTTATTAAAATAGACTTTTTCTTTAAATAAATATTTATTTTATTTAAATTTATTTTTGGTCAAAATAGATACATAATACCTATATATGTTCAATTTAATTCATTTTAGTCATTTTATAATGTGTGTGGATATATAATATTTTATCAAACTTTTTATCGTCTTTTTCCCACCTCCTAGGAGAATTTCCAAATTTGAATAAAACATAATTTTACCACTTCTATGAGTTGAATTTAAACAATTTTAGTGACATGGTTGATATCAATAAGTAAAAATGTTGTTCAATAAGATGAATATAAATTTTGGTGAATAGTAAATTTTTACTTTTATTTACCACTGTTAAAAGTTATTAGGATAATTAAGGGTTAAAATGATATTATTATTACCCTAACACAAGACCTAATTCTATTTTATAAGTATAATTCGACCAAAAATAACCTTAGGAATAACATATGAACCTATTTGGTCCACTTGGATTAAATTAGAACATCTATTATTATTTTATTTAAATAAGAGTTAAAAGAGTTAAAATCAATGTTTAAAAAATAAACCATTTTTAATACAGGGTTATATAGAAGATAAATTCAACAATAATTATTAACTAGAAAGATAAAAATATTTCATACAAAATGGTATTTTATTTATAATTTTTAGACATCAAATAATTAAAATTATTAATGACACAATGATGATGCAGTAATTACCTTATTAATGAAAGATTAAAATAATTGATATTATAAATAACCTAATAAATTGAATTTGTTACATTTAATGATTTAAACTAATTTTAAATATTAATATGAAATGTTTGTGTTGATTAAATTATTTTTTTCGATGTAATAATACTGTTATTAATTTAACAGAAACAAAATACCAAATAGTGTCAAAATTGGCATAAAAGATGTTTTAAAACAAATGTTATATTATTAAGTGATTTAATATTCCTAAAAATATAAGGATCAAAAAAATGACTTATATAAGGTGATATATATCAATAATGAACAACTTGGTGTTTTCTTTGATGTTTATATTATGTTTATTAACAATATAATATAAAAATGCATAGAGACATGGTAAATGTCATACTATTTAACTAAGAGTACAATCTAAAAGATAAGGTTAATATAGTGACCCAAACCTATCTAAAACCTATTGGTTGAGTGTGTTTCGACCTATAAACACCTTATCCTTTATATAATTCATTTTTGAGCCATTATAACCCTAAAATGTTTTTTATAAAATAATATTTCAAGATTTTTTTAAGGGGCGCCTCACCCATCTTATAAAAGGGCACTTAAACTTCTCTCAAATTCAAACCACCAAAGTCCTTTGGCTTGGCCAACCCCTACCAAAATATACTCCTGAATTACCTTACTTCATCGTAAGGGCCTTCGTTTTGTTATAAATCCAACTTAAGGATCCCTTTTGATCAAATCAAAAGTAATAACCCGAAGAAGAGGTAAATATTTCATCACCTCTTTCAAATTCTTTTTTTCATCCACATACTCTTTCCTTGTTGTTTCCATTCTAAAATAATAAACCCAATATCCTCAATATACTATGATGTTATTATAAAAATGGCGCAACAATATTCATTATTATATCCATCATATGAATGACAAAGTCATTGTACGTGCGTACGTATGACTTACCGTCTCCACGTCGTGGTGTAGTTTTTCATTCAGCACATCCCTGTTTGGATGGGTATAATAATGATATATAATCGATTTAAATAATAAATCTAACATGTTAAGGATTCTGTAAATATTATATACCATCCAATTACTTACGATATCACCATCAATATAATGATATTGTCGCTCGTGCGTACATACGAATTACCATATCCACAAACGCAATGAGATTCATTCTCCGTCATAACCATTTGAGACTAATTTCTATTTTATGAATAAAAAAAAGTTTATAGACCTAATATCATTCAAGATATGAATAATATAAGTCCTATCCATAAAAAACACATCTTATGTGTCAAAACATATAAAGGAAAATGAATCGGTTAACACCCAAAATAATGATAATACTAAAATAATATTAACAAAGCAATATTAAAAGATCATATATGATATCATATTTATGTATATGGTTAATGTATAATTTAATAAAAAAATTTAACTATTATACATAAGGTTAACATAACCCCAACTAAGGAAAAAATACATGTTATGGGTTAATTTCACAATTTCTTTATTATCCGAGGTTATTTTAACGTAAGTTTCTACTGGGACATCTTTATCATCCACATCCATGTTTTCTTAAAAACTGTATTTCATAACATTTTTACTATTTACTATACAATGGGTTAAATTCTATTATACCCTTATTTGACCTTATATTTTTTTAAAGGAATCTTTTTGTCATTTTCAAAACAAGGTACTTTTTGACCCATTCTACAAAATTAATGCAAGAATATTTTTTTAACTTATACGAGGAGTGCAGATATTTTCCACCCTTATAACATCATCAAAGTTTCCCTTAAAAGATTATAATAATATTTTAAAAAACAAATTACTTTTATAATTATATGACTTTTAAATGATTTCAAAATAGAAAGTGATATTTAACTAAAATTTATTTGATTTCATCTTTGTCAACATCCTTTGATAGAATTTAAACTTGTTTGAACTTGATTATTATAAAAAACATCAATATTGTATTGACGGTTATGTGATATGTTTGACTGTGGAAGTGTTATTTTTACACCATTCATGGTTTATGGATAATTTATTGACATTTCGTCTTCTAGTTATAATACAAATTTTTATGTTATTTTTTATCCGTTTAATATCAGGAATGCATTGGACTTATTATGTGACGGGTGGAGACCACTATAGCTCCTAGATACATTAGTAGGTCTCATGAGACAAACTTGTGTCTTCGCACAGGGCCTTGAAAAAATCTTATTTTTAGTCTTGGAAAAATGCCTTGAATATGTGGTTAGGATGTCTGGCATTATGAATTCCATCATTATGAAAGTGGATATTGATTTTTCATGTGATTATTCGACAAGTAAAATATCCATGTGAATAAGTAAGTTGAATTATTTGATTTTATCTAGTCCATATTATTCTAAAGTTCATCTTTAAAAGGATTCTGTTCTAGTCATACATTGCCTTAAATTTATTTGGTTATTTATGAATGTTTCCTCTATATTGTTATCCTTACTAAGCATCTGAGGTATCCCTTTCTATGTTGTATTTTTTCCAAGATGCGAAGAAGTATATTATGACTGACATGTAGGGATAGTCTATGGGTTATGAGTTTGGCCTAGGGAGACTATGTTGTTGTCATTTTTTATTTTATAATGTAATGTAAAACTTATGAATGTATCAAGTATTTCGAAGGATACTAATCTAATCTGTCTTTCAAGACTTGAACTTTTTTGATCATGACAATGTTATGTAATAACACACCGAATCTAGGTAACTAGGGTCATGGTTTTATAGAATTTCCTCCTAGCCATGGTTTTTATTCATCGCCTTATACAACTACGTATGAGTCTCCATGATTTTTTAAACTCCACTTCCCATGGAATTAGGGATGTCATTCAGGAAATCATTAAATTTTCCCTCACATTAGTTATTTTCCTCATTTTTCATGGATCCATCTATTTTCTAAAATATAAGAGGATTGAATAAAATTTTTGTCAACAAAGCATGAATAAATAATTTATTATTTTATGTAATTAACTCTAATGTCATATCTTGTGGGATATCGATGTTTAGTATTTTTTTTAAAAAATTATTTTGGGATGATTATGTATACTTAAACATATCCAAAGAGTTGTCACTGACATTCTCTAATAAGAATTCCCAAATTATTTTATCCCTAAACAGAAACCAAATATACCTAACATATCTTTTCATACATAATTATTACATAAATTTTAGATAAAAAACATAATATTGTTATAATACCAGGATCCAATGGATTAGTTCCTTGGAAATTTTAGTATCAAAAATATATTTTACATATTAAAACAATATAAATATTTAATTATTTATTTTTAAACTTATTAGTGGTCCTTTTATTCTCATTAGTACAAGTAATCACCTGAGAATATACATCAATAAAAGGTTTGAGCTAAAATCCCAGTAATATGATAAATAATTGAAATGAATAAGTATAATTTTATTGAGAAAAATCATCATCAGAATAACATGAGAATGTGATAATTATCAACATTATAATGGATAAATTGGATAAAGGCATGAAATTTAGAAATTTATAAAAATGAAACATCATGTCTTAGTGGTCAAATAATACACATAGTTGTGAATAAATCAAGCACAATGTTCACATATAACATATGTAATTAACAATAAAATCATAATTGTTAAGAAATATTGAATCATTTTCACACGTAATACAAATTATTTCATTGGATACATCACAAAACACAATGAATTGGAGGGATATATATTTCAAATCCCACCTATCACATCCAACGATTTTACTAATCATGCATGCCATAACGAACATATATAAATCATAGAAATAAAATAACCCATTGAATGGAATGGATTTTGAATAATTTTATAAATTATACATTCATTAATAGACCTTTGTGTTCTCAAATTAAAATGGGAAACAGATATTTGGATTTATAAATCATCATTAGTTGTTGATGAAGAAACAATCTCAAGAGGAGTCAAGATGTGTTTTGGAAAGAATAGTTCATTTTTAGAATCGGTATATTTTACATAAAATCATGTTGGAAACATGTATATCATTGAATGAATTTAATAATAAGGAAATTATATACAATAATCACTAAAGTAAAAACCATAATAAATTTTTTAACGAAATATTTATAACCCATAGAAAGGGAGTTGGGTTCGAGAATCCACTTACCTTATGTCTGAATGAGTTTATTAATTGCTCATAATATCCTCAATAATGAAATTATATTAATTGTATACCTAATTCAGAACCTATAATAAATTTGTGTTGTTTATATGAATTTTATTATGTTTATTTATGGCCATTTTGAGGAATTACAATGTTCAATTTCATCATTTTGAGACCATTTTTTTCACAGTTTCATGGTCGGTTTACATGTATATATTTATAGATGTTCATGTAAAATTACAATAATTATAATGGTGGAAAAAATTGGGTTATAAATGAAATTATATATTACTTAATGGTTTAGTATATAATTTCTTTGTGTTATTTTGGTGTTTAATTTGATAAAAAATTAATAATAAATTTTTAGTTTATTTTGGTTCATTTTTTCATCCAGAGTGAAATAATTTCATTTTATTAAATATTACATTTTTAAATAAGATCAAAAATAATATATAATTAATATTATATATATAAAAATATTTTTTAATTATAATATTTTATTATTGACAAGATTTAAAGGTAGTATTAGAAATCTAAAAATCACCATCACTAAAGGTGGTAAATCGACATATCACAGATGATGCTTTTAGTTTTAAGATAAAGGAGGAGACATGAAAATTGATGATGGATATTCTATTTTAAGAAATAATATTCTAGTATATATATATATATGATATAATAGTAATAAATAAAATTTTTATAATGGGAAATGTGGAGATTGTAGGAAAAGAAACGAAATTAAAAGAGATGGATTTAGGATTTTACGTCTAGAATGTTGTCTCATTGAGAACCTCCTTATGGAATTTGGGATTATTAATTTGTGGATACAATAAGATATAGAAAATAGTAAAGATTATTGTTAAGGTAATTGGGTCCAATTTAGGCATTCTATGAGGTGTATAATGTGTGGGGAGAAGAGGCGGTGAGTGATGGTATGTATAGGGGAGAACGCTGTTTTTGTAATTGTTTAATCCATTTAATTATTATTTTTTCTCAAGAATATAAATTGTGTTGATTCCCATGAATAAATATAGTAACTATGTAATTATAGTTCAAGGTAATTCTATATAATTCATCAATACATCAACCATGAATAAAGTATTAATATATTTATCTTATAGTGTAATGTACCATATCTTATAATTCCCAAAATAATAAACGATTTTAAAAAGAACACAAAAATTCACCGAGAATTTTTTTTAAAATTTAAATTTGTAAAATGGACTAAATTTTATTAAAATAATGTTCTATATAAAAGAAATTTATTTTTTAATGTAAAATCATCACTTATTCGAATATACCGATTTTAGTATTATCATATATTTTTTTACCCTTTAAAAATTTAATTAAGGCCTCAAAAATTATATTCAAATTATAATAAAAAATAATGTTAATTTATTAATCTATATTATAATGATAAAAAAATTTAAATCATTATATTTATAAAAAAAATTAACTAAAAATATGTGTTTTAGAAAAATACAGATACATATTTTAAAATTTTTTAAACATTTATTTACTTATACTATGATATAAATATTTTAAATTTTCATTTACAAGTAACCAAAATTTTATATATACTTTAATCAGTGTGATTACTCGTATAATTTTCATATCACTATTCCTAATAGTCATATTACTATTCCAGTGGTTATGTTCGGATTTCAATGGTATTGGTTCCTTAAATTAAGAAAATATCAGTTCTCTTATTCTTCATTTATGAGAATAATGTTTTTTGGGGTTATCTATTGGATGAATTTATTTTATTAAATAATTATAAGAAGTAAAAATCCATTGAATTTTTTTTCCATTACACTTTTCATATGATGAACTAAAAAAATAGAAAAAATAAAATTTATACTCAAGAGAACATATTGTGTGATATGTAGATAAACACGCCTTTTTTGGATTGTGTCTAACCCCTAGGATTATGGGAAGTTTGAAACAAAGTCTCACATTCTATAGATCATTACTCAAAAGTGATTTCAAATTTCAATATAATTGTAGCCCCAAATTCGAAAGAGTAATTATAAAATTCATTATATTATAATTATGAAGTTAAAGAAATAAAAATGGTTAAAAAAATTTAAATATTATATAATTACTAGTATGAAATTCTTCAAAGGCACAATATTAAATATATAAAATTTATTTAATAAACATAATTTTCCAATATAAATATTTACATATGAAAATGAACATATAAAGAATATTTATTAATAATTAATGAATAATTTTTTTTAAATTTAAACGTGGCTCTTTATGAAAATTTAATGAAAAAAATATAAATATTTCATATAAATTTAATAAATATAAACATTTCAAATTTAATAATTATATAAAATATATAAACTCAATCAGATATATATATATATATTAAAATATATAATTAATTTATAAAAATAATAATTTCACATTCCATTCCATAAGAACACGTCATTCCTTATGATGAAAAAAATCACCCTATATAAAATTATAAATATTTTAATAATTATTACAGTGTAAACTGTATTAAAAATTCATTGCATCTTCTAGAATAAAATATTCTAGTATAAATATTTTAAAAATAAGAAATTATTTTTAAATGTTTTTATATATAGGAATTATTCATTAAAATTTAATAAATTAATCATTAGTAAATTATATTCACATAAATATTTAATAAAAATTAAATAAATAAATCATGAACATTTAGTATTTAATATTTAATATTTAAATTATAAAAACATCCAAATAAAATGTTTATTTTTAAATATTTCATAAATATAATATATGCACTATATATTTTATTTGAATAAAATTTATAAAAAAAATTATATTTTTCATTAATTTTATAAATGAAAATAGAAAAAATTAAAAATACATAAATTTTAGATGATGATATACTCTATATCTATGCCGATAATATGGTAAAATAATTAATAGTTCCATTAATATGAAACAATATCTCATATCACAATGTTTATACTCCTGAAAAGATATCAAACATTGCTCATTGTGATGTAAAACTACTCCATTATTACAAAAATTTCACACCCTGAACTCATTTTTCAATTATCTTTATTTATTTTTGGCTATCATGACTTTTAATGGTGGTTTGAGTTGAGTTCCTAATGAAACATTTTGAGTTTTTGATGTTATTGGTTTCTTTTTTGTGTACATTGAAACACCCCGAATATTTATAGACAATTTTCTGAATAAATTTTAATTTTAATTTTAATCATTCCATTCACTAAGTCAAACATTCCATTCAGACTAAATTGATTTGTCGTATGATACACACAACACCGAGTTGGAGTGCGGTGCACGAAACATTGAGTATATTTTTTTTTCAATGTATAAAAGAACTATGTTTGGATTATATTATACGTAACACCAATGAAATAATTCAGTACACATAACACCGACATGGTTTGTGTTACACACATGAGCAGCCTTCCTCGATAGATTGCATTGTACGCAATACTGAGTTTCACTAAACAAAAATATATTCTTAAAATATTTTTATCTAGTGGGATATAATCTAGCCATTATGAATATTGTTAACCACAATTTGAATTTTATATGACATTAATATTCATCTTATATATTTTCTAGAAATGATAAAAGAACTAATTCAATTTTACAAATAAAAGAAGTATTTTTTTTAAAAAAATAATGTTTTGCCTCGTTTTAATGGCGCACCCATTTTAAATCTAGTTTTTAACACTTTTATATATTATATTCATAATAATAAAGATCTTATTTGGAAATGAGACATCAAAATTTTCATTGGAAATATTTTTGTTGTTTTTTGATAAAATTCATATTTTAAAGAATAGTGCATGATACTGCATTTTAATTCAAAATACCCTTTAAATCAAATTTTTTATAGAGTTAAATAATATTTTTTTGGTTTTAATGTTTAATTGGATTTTTTTATCATTTAATACATATTTTGTTGTTGGAAGTAATTTCACATCTAAATTGGATATAAACAAAAGTCAATATTTTGATAGTTTTTTAATCATAAAAACCCACATTCTGGATTTGACAATGGGAATTATTTGTAAATTAATTTATGCCAATTATATGAATTGAATATATGAAAATTAATTCCATATTTGGAATCATAATGTCCAATATATTTAAATATATACCTTATATTTTTCAATATTAAGAATAGTTACTTTAGTAGTTATTTTTATTTACTGTGGTTCAAAGGTAACTCGGGTGAATAAGATTAATAAATAATATTATAATAATATAAAACTTCCATAACACATATCCTAATAATGTATTATGAGATATGTCTGTCCATGATCATCCTTGGGTCGAGTTTAGGTCTGCATAGATCCACTTGGTTGTGACAATGAACTTTTATAATAATTAATTAAAAGTAAATCCATATATAACATAAACACGTATCTTTTTACTAAATAAAATTAATTTTTCTCTTTATAAATTATATCTTGGACTGTAAACAGTCATAATAAATCCAAAAATATTTTCTATATCTTTTTATTTTATATATAATATTTATAAATTAAATAAATATATTTATGTATGTCACGATGATGATGTAGTGATTTCCCAATTAGTGAAATATCCAAATAAAAGATATTATAAATATTAAAATAAATGAAATTTGAATATTTTGATGCTATACAAGAATTTTTGGGATTACATTGACATTTTATGTATAATTTAATGCCATCGGTTCTATGTAATCATGTTTTTATGACTTTATCAAAACCCAATTACTAAATAGTGTCAAAATAGATATAAATGAGTTTTTTTTAAAAATACTTTGTTATTAAATGATATAATAGTCCTAAAAATCTATGATTAGGTCAACTGAAATATAAAATTTTAGAAATTTCTTTTATGATCTACTTTTTTTTCTCTTGTCATGTTATAGTAACTATAGTAACCACATATTATGAAAATACAAGAACACATGTTAAGAGTTAATTTTTCTTATCAAAGGCTGGAAGCTAATAGATATGGGAAATTCTATTGAATAAACTTGTAGAAAACCCATTATTTGATAGGATTTAGACCCATCTATATATTAAATTAGAAATAAATGTGTTTGGGACCATTATAAACCGAATATAAATTTATAATAAATTATTATTTAAAGACTTTCCTAAAGTTCCCCTCACCTATCCTATAAAAGAGAACATATCACTCTGTTTTAATCACACATCTAAATTATTTTTGATTAGACAAAACCTACCAATCACCCCTCCAAAAGACCCGAAAATCATCCTAGAGGTCACACTTTGGGATGTAATCCATCCTTTTGAGACCTTTGGTGAAAATAAAAAAAATATACTCAAATAAGATGTAATTGTTTTATCACCTCATTCAAAATACTTTTCTTCTAATAATTCCTCTTATTATGTTGCTTCCAACCTAAATTAATAAATACATTATCTTATAAATGAATATTTTTCATTATAATTATGGTATAACCATGTACATCCTATTCTCCATCCCACGATTAACAATATCACCATGCGTGTGTACGTACGACTTATCGTCTCCCCACCATGGTGTAATTTTTTATTCTATAATAATTACTTTTTATGGGTATAATGATGTGTATAATAGTTTTAAATAATTAATATAACTTGATATTTTTTTGTACAACACATAACAATACAATTCCACAACACTTAACCATTAAGTGAATGATATCTTCACTCGTGCATATGTACGACCTACCGTCTCCACGGCATGATGAGATTCATTATCCATTTTAACCGTTCTCGAAGATTATGATTTATGTATAATAAATCATCATGAAATATATAACATAATAATTGTACTAGATTTATGTAAATATATTTAATTTACTTTCTTCCATTCAATTCAATAAATAAATGGAAACAACATTCCCGCGTACGTACAACCTACCGTCTCCATGAATGGTGTATTCTGTTCCATTTATCTATCTATTATACTGAATATTTATGTTATATAAATCATTTTTTACATTCGGGAAGTATGTAAATCAGGATTGAATTAATATGATCAAGAATAAAAATCAAAACACATACGAAAAATTAAACGATTATTACCCAAAACAATTATTTAACGTAAAATTGATAAATAAATGGGTAATATAATGACATCAGTGAATAATATATGTCATTATTATGGTTTTGTTACAATTTATTAATATGTTTAAACCCACTCTTTTTTAGACACATAGATAAAAATTGGATCTAAGGAAAGGGATAATTTTTCAATCTAATTATTATCTGAGATTGTTTGTTAGTAAGTATTTACGGGGGAATATTTATCATTAACATCCATGTTTCCTAAATATATAGTATAAGTTCTATTCTTCTACTAATCATTAACATCAATTTTACCCATTGATTAAATTTTTATTAAATGATATGGATGGAATATTTCTTTCATTTTTCATACAAGGTAAATTTTGGCATTTACAACAAGAGCACGAGAAGAACATTTTTTAACATGTATGACATGAAAATATTTTTATATCTTCATAATTCCTAATTTCCGTGAAACTTCCTCTGCAAGATTTCATGTTTATTTTCAACTAAATACTTTTCTTTTAAAATTTCATGGAATTTTGTGAAAATAAAATGTCATTGAAGAAGAAATGATATTTTCCTAAAGAATTATGATTAAGTAATTTATCAAAATTATTTTACATCTATGATGTTATAGGGATATGTTTAAATTCTTATTCTTATTTTGATTTTATTGTCTTTATGGTGGAATTATTTTTATGAAATACATTTATTCTATACATATTATTATGGAATGAAATTTAAAAAACACTTTTTATTTCATGGGTTATGCAACAATGAATGATTTAGGTTTCACATCACATGTAAGAATGATTTCACTATGACATAGGTGGTACCTGTATCTCCCTCCAAATTCATTGGGTAAAGATTTATATCTCATGATATATACATAAATGGAATGAAAAGTAAATCCTTTTTAGTAATACAGGTCTAGAATTGTAGGTAAATTAAATTTAGTAATACCCGGCAAGAACGACAGTTAACTTATTTCTGTAATGATCATTATCCACTATGATGGTTTTGGCCACAATGCCTTGGATAATGTGTAAATCATATTGTGTGTTAATTCGTTTTCACATTTGCATGATATTTTTCCATGTTATTTTTTCATTGTTCATATTAATTTATGTTTTATTCCTTACAAACGTCACAGTTTTATTTCATAACACACAATTTGGATATTAAAATTTTATGATTATGTTTTTACATTCTTATTCTTATGTTTTGTTTATTGTTCATTAGGTTTACTCTTATAATGAATTGGATCCCACCCTTTTTATGTTTTCTTTTCCCTAAGATATAAAGAAAGGTATTATATAGGATACCAAAAGTGGAATATCATTATGGGAGATGTTGAAGATCTTTTAGCATGTTAGAAGATTATGTTCCAAGTTTCTAGAGATACTAAACAAATACAGTCTTTAGGAGTATATTTATGAAATTTATTATGTATTCCTAAAATGAAATGAATTTTCCATGTACCTCAATCTTGGGTCGTCGGAGTTTGAATCAGAGTGAATTATTAGTTAACCTTTGGATAGTAGGATTCAATAACTTTAGTGAGATCTGTATAGATAATTCAAAGGATATTTCAAAGGATTTTCTAAGGATACATCATGTGTAGGTCACAATCCTAGTGTTTTGGTGATAGTCATAAATAACATTGTATAAAATCTTCGATATAATAGATTAAAATATTTTAAGAAATTTAACATACTTCTATGTTTTTAATCACTGATATGTACATCAAACACTTTTCTTTATAGTCTTAGTCAATATCCAGAACAACATCGAACATGGTTATCCATTAAATGATTTATGTGTGGAAATTATGGGAATAATGAAGATTGAATTCCTTAGTGGAAATATCAGGAATAGAATCATGACGATGGTATGAGTATTGTTCATACTTGTTAAGATAAAGAGTTTGTAATTGATGGGTAAAAGTTATGTGATGTTCTTCTACAATTGATTACCATAAACGTAAGATGCTTGAGGATGAAAAACCTTAAGACATGATTCGTCTTTTTAGAAATAAAAATACGACGGATCCAAAGTAATCATTTAAGAATACATTTGTTTGATTTAGGTGAATATGTTTAGGATTTCAAAGATTATGTTATATAAATCATGAAATATATATGTGTTTGAGTAAATGATTTTAAATAAGGATTTGAATGGATATGCAGAATAGTTTTAAGGAGATAGAAGAGTTACGTAAGGCTAAGGTGACATACATGGAGAACATATGATTTTGGGGATGATAGCCCTTAATATGTCCATTATGTTAGGATAATGAAGCTTGGATAAAGATATTATGGATATGAAAAAGTAAATAAGATGATGCTAGTTTCTTGAGATCTAATTATGGAGTTATTGAAAAGAAGTTTATGCTATCATGGATGAATTATACAACATTTTGGGACTTAAGTAATAAATCAAATATGTTTTTTAATAAGGAAAAAACACATTTTTTCAATAAAAATATCAAATAATTTGGTTTGTTACCGTGACTCATTAAAATATGTGATGGAGGTATTCACATTTTTGAATGTGACCAACCAGGGATATCTTATGATATATGGGGGATAAATTTTTCACTGAGTTTGTGAAACTTTTTCTATTGCTTTTTTCATATTTGATAAGGATTGTAAGGTTATCGATTTTTTACTTTACGTTAAACAATTGATGATGTTTGGTAGAATAAAGTATTATCTCACCATATATGGACACATACATGTTTTATAGCTTCCGATATCCTTTTTGTGACAAAGACAGATGGAATGACCTTTTATTCAATTTATGGATCACATGATCTCTTAACGCATTTGGAATGACTAATTCACCTTTATTTCTTTGAATAAGCGATGAAGTGGAAATTGTTCAAGGAGAAGCCCATGAAGAGATTGAACTGAAATTAAGTATTTATTCTTATGTTATTCTACATTTAGAAAAGGATATTGAAATATCAAAATTTTGTCCAATTACCATCTTATCCAAGGGATCGTATGGTCCCTTAAATCATCACAAATTTATGGCTTTCTGGTAGTTAACTTTCTCAAAAACTTGTTCTCTATCACTATCAATTAGGAATATATGGTTGTAATTTTCTTTATTTTCCATTTTTTCAGTTTCTTCCTATTTTATCTGATGTGAAAACCTAGTGAAGAGTTTCATTCGGTAACTGTTATGTTTTTACCTATTATTCTTAAAATTAAGCTTTAGTACTCCTTTTTATGATGTGGTCTTGCACCAAAGAAACATTCATGTAGTAACCATTTTTGTAACCCCGATGAATTTTGAGGGTGGAATTCATTTTAATGTGGGTATAATGTAACACACTAAGTTTTTATGGACCATTTTTTTAAAAAAATTTAAAATTTTCATTTATATCTTTCAATTAAGTCTGTCAAACATTCAATCCACACTCAACCGACTTGTGTTATGTTATGCATCACCAAGTTGGAAAATGATATAGGAAAAAATGAGTGCCTTTTTTGTCCAATGTGTAAATGAACTATGTTGGGATTATGATATAAGTTACACAAAAATAGGGATTCAAAATAGGTAACACTTACTTGTCTGGAGTTGCACCTAAGAGCGGCCGTCCTTGATAGCATGCGATGTATGCAATACTGATTTTCATTGACCAATGATATATTATTAGAATTTTTTTTTAATTTGATATAAAATTAATATTATGAATAGTAAGAAATGTATTTTTAATTTTATATAACATTTAAATTCAATTCATTTATTTTCATGACATGATAAATGAGAAAATTCAATTTCTTGTATTAAAGAAGTATTTTTTAAAAAATGCAGTTTTGCAGCCTTTTGATGGTACACCCATTTAATATCATGTTTTAACACCTTAATATATTATATTATAAAAAATAATCATCTTATTTGGAATTTATAATGAAAAATTTATTTCGGCTAAATTTTTGGAATTTTTCGGACAAAAATTATATTTTAATGTATAATTAAAAATAAAGAGTTTTAATTCAAAACCTCCATTTTATCTAATAAATTTATATTGGTAGATAATAATTTTAATGGGTGTTAAAAATTAATTTTATTATCTTTTTATCATTTAATCCAATTTTTCTCATTAGTAGTAAAATCACATTTATATTGGATAGAAACACATTTCAATCTTTTGATAGTTTTTACTTCTTCAAAACCTGTTTTCTGGTTTTGAAAACAAGAATAAATTTTAAATTAATTTTGATCAATTATATGTTTTGATTTTTTAAAAATGAATTCTGTATTTTGAATTAGAATTTAAAAATTGTGTAAATAGGTATCTTTTATTTTTTTATATTATGAACAGTAACTTTAGTAATTTTTATTTTCCATGGTTAAAAGGTAAATCACGCAAATAAGGGTAATAAATAATATTATAATAATAAAAACAACCCTAACACAAGTCATAATTAAATTTGATGATATATGTCCACCCACGAGCATCTGTGGGTCGAATTTATGACCCCATTGAGCCACTTGGGTGTGATAATATCCTTTTATAATAATGAATTTCATAAAAAAGGAAATATGGCATAAACATGTATCTTATTACTAAAACAATTTTATTCTAGTTTATATTAATTATCTCTTAGACTTAAAATATTAATTAGATATCCAAAAATATTTATAAAATAATGTTATTTTATTTTTAATTTTTAGACACTAAAAAATAAAATTTTTTATGACATCATGAGGATGCAATGATTACCTTATTAATGTAATATTCAATTAAATGATATTATAAATATTATAATAAATTAAATTTGAGTATTTTTATGCCATCGTTGAATTTTTTGGATGAACATTAATTGTGAGGGATGAGTTAATGCCTTTTTTGAAGGAATCAAGTTCTTATGAAATTAACAAAAATCAATTACAAAATAGTGTCAAAATCGATATAAATGATTTTTAAAAACAAATCTTTTATTATAAAATATTATAATAGTCCCAAAAATCTAATATTAGGATAAATGAATTATATAATTTTTCAAATTTCATTAATGATCCATTTATTTTTCTCTTGTCCTTTTATATTACAAATAGTAACCATATATTATGAAACTGCAAGAATGCATGGTAAGAGATATTGTTTTTTAACAAATGGATAAAGATAAAATATAAGGCTAATTATGAGACATAAACATGTATAAAAATAATTCATTTGAGAGTAAATCGAAATATATTCATATTATATTCTTATTAAATGAGTTTGGGACCATTAAAAACTGAAAATAAATTTATAATAAATTAAAATGTAAAGACTTTGCTAAAATGATCCTCACCTCTAATATAAAAGGAAACATATCCTTCTATTTTAGCCACACCTCAAAATCCCTTTTTCCATTTCCTCTCCTAAATTCCCTAAATTCATCCTTAAGTCCAAAATTTAGGTATAAATACATCCAAAAGAGACCTTTTGTGTATATTAAAATGAGATACTTGAAAAGTAGGTAGTTGTATTATCACCTCTTTTAAAATTATTTTCTTCTTGTACTTCCTCTTTATATATTTATTAAATATTAAATTAATAAATCTAGTATATTATACAATATGATATTTTTTTTGAATTATTATAAAACAATATAACAAATTGTATCTGTCCTAGGAATAAGTATATCAGTAATTGTGGGTACGTATGAATTATTGTCTCCACCATGAGCTGTGATTTATTATTCAAAAATACTTTATTTGGATTGGTATAATGATGTTTAAAATAAATTTAAATAATATATACTACATGTTATTAATTATGTATAATTAATATACCATAAAATCATATACCATTTAACCATTAACTGAATGATATCATCACTCGTGTGAACATACGGCCTATCGTCTCGACGATGCGATGAGATTCATTCCAAAAATTAACCATTAAGAAATGATTTAAAAGTATATATAATAAATAAGAATTAAATATATGACATAATAATTATACTATATTTATGTATATATAAATTTCATTTATTTTCATCCATTTAATTCAATAAGGAAACAAAAACATCCTTCATGCGTATGTAAGGCCTACCATCACCATGAACGGTGTATTCCATTTCATTTATTTATCTATTCTAATGAATATTTATGATATATGAATCTTGTTTGAAATTTTTGTAGTATTTAAATCACCATATAATTAATAATATCAAGAATAAAAAGTAAAAACACATACGAATAATAAAATGATTATTACCCAAAACATTGATTTAACATGGAATTGATATTAAAACAGGTAATATAATGTCATAAGTGAATCATATATGATAATTTTATTTGGTTCTGTTACATGTTAATAATATTATTAATCTATTATACAATTTTTTTGGACACATATGGAAGAAATCATAACTAATTTAGGGGATAAATTTTCAATCTCATTATTATTCAAGATTGTTTATTCCTAAGTATTTACTAGGGTATATTTATCATTCACGTCCATGTTCCAAAATATAGAACATTATTAATATTCATAAACTATTATGTAATTTCTATTTTTCCCCTTATTGTTTTATTAAATTGTATGGAAGGAATATTTTTTTTCATTTTCTATGTGATGTGTTTTTTTTCTTTTCTGGTAATAGTATGAAATTAATGTTCTTTACCATATACAGAATGGATGGATTTTGACATTTTTATAATTAATTTTTTTTATAAAGATTCATTTATAATATTTCAACATTATTATCAACTAAATACTTTAATTTCAAAATTTTGTGACATTTTGAGAAAAGAAACGTTTCGAAGAAGAAAGGACATATTTTCCATAACTAAGTTCAACTATTTTGTCAAAACTATTTTCCATATTGGATAACATAGAGTTATATTTCAACCCATATTATTACGTTGATTAGAACATGTTTATGATGGATTTTGTTTTCCTGAAATCCATTTATTTTATATTGATTATTAGGGAATGTTATTTAATAATCTGATTTTATTTAATGGGTTATGCTATGATGAATTATTTATGTTTTTTGGAATATGTAGGAAGGATTCCTCTATGAGATTGGTAGGAACTATATATCCCTCCAATGAAATAGGAAAATATTTATATCTCATGATATAGACATGAATAGAATATTAAGTAAATTTGGTTTAGTAATATAAGGATGGAATGGTATGTAAATCCTGTTTAGTAATACACGGCTAAAACAAAAGGTGATCCTAGTTCAGTAATATTCTTTATCAACTATGATGGTATTGAAATCAAGGTGTTTGAAACTATGGAAATAATATTATATGATTATTTGTTTTCCCCAATTCCTTTGTATATTTCAATGTTATTTTATAATGTTTTGTATTTATTTGTGATTTATGCCTTACAAACATCCAATATTTATTTCATGACTCAATATTTTGATATGAAAGGTTTATGTTTCTATTTTTACATAATTATGTTTATTTTTTTATTCTCTTCATGTCTACCCTTAAGGAGAATTTGAGAACACATTTTATCATTTATTTTCCCCAGTATTCAAAGAAAGGAATGATGTAGAAAAAATTGGATGATCTTTATTGAATATGTTCAATATCATTCATCAAGATACAATATTATGTTCCATGTTTTCGATGATGCTAAAATAATATTGTATTTGGGTGTAAATTTGTGTAATTAATTATGTATTCTGAAAATGAAATGTAATGTCCATGTAAATCAATATTTTATCATTAGAAACATGGTTATTGTTCATGGTTTTGGGAGAAACTGTTTGACTGCTTATGGTTGTGGGTTTTTTATTTTATTTTGTTCAGGAATGGTTTGTCTTCATGGACTACACATGATTTTCCACAAAAACATGTGTGGAATAGGAGTAACCATGTATCTTGTTGGTCTTGTCTGATGCACATCACATGGATTGGTAATGGGTAGTGAAAAATAAGTGGAAATTAATTGGGTTGAACTATAATTTTGATAGAAATGATCTGTTTGGATAGAGCATGGATTCCAAAACCATGTAGACTGTCCATTCGGGTGCCCCTTCCTTCTAGTATAATGCTCGCAGTTGGTGTATAGATTTATTATTTCAAAAAACCATGTGGCTTACACATATTCTTGAAAACATTAAATTTCAGGTCTCATATTTTTGTGTTTTAACCATATTTTAGGTGTTCCCTCCATTTATTAACTAAGGATCACTATGGGGATATGACCCCCTACTTTGATCCTCCACCCATTTTTAAAGCTCCTTGAAGGTTCTAATGTTAGTTTCCCTTGGTTTCTGATCAATTTTCACCTTCTAATCAATCTATCTTAGTTTTGTGGTTTGTCTTGGTGGGTTCCTTCTTTTAATAAACCTTTGGTGGAGAGGTGATGTTATTTACTAATTCTATTTAGGTTAGGGTGTGTGTTTTACTTTTTGGTCTTAGTTATTACTTCCCTTTAGTTATTCACATTCACTAATCATTTAGGTAGGTGTGCCTTTTCGTTTCAATTCTAAAAAAATCCAAATGTTCCATGAGTAATTCTATTCAATCCATATATGTGGTTCCCATGAATTTTTTGTGACTTTTTGATTTATTATGGTGTTTTCATGTTGCAAATTTGATATAAATGTGTTTTAAAGTAATTTACATAATTAATACTATGTGTATATGTATGAAAGGTGTTTAATAAATTGAAAATTATCCTTTCAAAATTCTTTTGAGTATTTTGGGATTTTTTGCCTTATTTGAGCTATGGTTATTTACTAGAAGGTGAAATTGTTATTTTTGAGTGTGATTAGTTCCTTCTTTACGTTTGGTGTGTGTGTGTTAATCCATATCATTCATTATAATGGGAATTATAAATAATTTAATTGGAATGTTTTGTATTTTTTTGGTTTTCTGGTTTTCATATCTATGTAAAATTTGATGAAGTAATAGGTATATCCTACAAAGGATCACATAATTATAGGTGCACATGGATACAACTTTCAGTCTATAAAAATTACAATCTTGAAGTATATGGTTTTTAAAACACTATTCCTCTATTTCATCCTCTACTCCACTATATATGACAAATGCATTTCTAAAAAATACCCATATCATCTAAATGGATTTTAGTTTCTAAATAAATTCAATATTGGTTCTTGAACGTGTCTTAAAAATTATTTCTATTTGTCAACTTGAGATACAGTTTGATATTGAAATGATGAAAGACCTATTTGGAACCATCCCTTTATAAATAATGAATTTAAAATATATTTGGAAATGTTTTTTTATTGAAATTTATTTTATTGTAAATGGATTTTTATTTGAACATGTAATGTATCGGTAGTTTCATTGCATTATTTTGGAAATGATTTTCAATATCACATGACATGTAGGCCCCATTGTAAATTTCAAATTGTTCAACATATGGTGAGAACCCATATGGTTATCCTTTTAATGAGAGGGCCTTCACATAGTTGTAAATGAGGATGTGCTAGGCATGAATAATGGTAATTGCTGGTTTCACCACAGATTTGATGACTTCCTCAATCTCCATTATAATATAATCATGGGATTTAGGGATATCATATAATGATTCGAGTGGTGATTTCTCTCTAGTCATGATTAAAAGTATTATATCCCCCTTTATATAGGATATTCCATGTAGGATTTTACAATAGTGATTCTATTTTAGACCAGCCAGGTTAGTTATTAATTACAGAGGTGCACTATATACTAGAATGTGGGACCAAACCGAGTGCATTTGGGGATTGAATATATTGTTGTTAAAAAAATTTCCTTGATTACATATAATTATGCTCAAATTTTATTTTACAGTGTTGTAGTTATTTTTTATCATTCCTTATTTTCACTTTTACTATTTTCCATTATATGACTCTATTGGGGTTACCCTTGTGTTTATAATTATTTAATAATTTATTAACACTCATTCGTAGTAAGTGTAGTGTATTATTTGGTATTCAAAATGGATTAAACCGTGTAATGGTGTAAAATATTTTATAAATGATAAAAAGCATGTTTTCATTTAATATATTCAAAATAGTTTTTCTGAATATTTTGGAATAGAGAATGTATGGATTATGTGGTGCATACCTAAGGAGATATTTTATGTCCACACCCTACTTCTTCGATTTTGTGTCAGTAGACCCATGATTTTTTATTGGTTAATCATTTACCAGGGATTCCTATGAATCAATATGGTATTATGGATGGTGGTGAGGAAGTGGTTAGAAAGAGATCATGTCTGGTTCTAGTTTAGTTTCAGTATAGGTTCTATTTTTTTCTTCTACAGTAGTATCTTTATTAGAAAATGTATTTTTTAAAGATCTTTTGTTATTATATTCTCAAATTTATGTTTTGTTCACTGATAAATTTTGGTTATTGTATATTTTTGGGCTAAATTGTTCCCATGATTACGATATTTGAAAACCATAAATATTTTCTAGATCAAGATGATTAGAAACATGACATTGGACTATTTTGCTAGATCGGTTTATCAGTTTGTGGTATATTATTGATGGTTCAAGAAAAATTTCCATCAGATCATCCCATTTTTATTTTGGTGTATTAGGTAGTTCAGTGATATGACTATTGGGGCTTATGAGGTAGGTATGGGAAGACCTTCATGAACACTTTCTCATCATGAGCCTCGAGTTACCAGTGTTAGTCCTGGATTTGAGTATTTTGTTTTGGGTTTAGGGGTTTATTCAATTGGTTTTTATATTTATACTGTTATGGGGATGATAATAGAAGTGAACCGGTGTTTCACAAGAAACATCAATAGAGTGGAGACCAATGAGGAGCTTGACTTCATGGTTCAGGTTATTTACAGTGGTTGGTTCATTCTCATTAAATGGTATGCTAAACCATGTGGTTGGGTAACGGGGGCCACAAGAACCCTATTTCCCTATGTTTCAATGTGAGTTGTGTTTTTATGTGGTTTATGTTGTTGTGATTGGATTTTGAAATGAGAAAATAGTTTTGTTGAATAGGAAATCAAAAAAATTATAGGATATGAGTTTATATTAAAACTGTGATTTTTTTTTGGGTGGGATTGGAAAAATAACTTTGGTATTTCAAGAAAGTTCCCTTCAAATGAAATGATTTTGAAATTGAAATGGAAATTGTGATTTTAGAAAGTGGATCTTAGTTTTTATTTATGATGTTTCATTTTTGAGTATTGTGTTGTGGTTTCAAATTTTATTTTTGGTTTAGTTTTATGATTTAAATGACGTTGATAATGTTTTTTGTCTTTTTGTTTTATAGAATATTGTACCTATAATGATTCCTAGATTTTCCAGTCAGTCTCTTTTAGTTGTTAGACCCACTCAGAATCATAGTGCAGTGGGAGGGTCATCTTCTACTCTATTGTTTCTGATTTTACACGGTGATCATAGTCTATTATAGGATTTGGAGTTTCTGGAGAATGTTGAAGGTGATTTCATATCATTGGGAAAACCCAAAGCTATAAGGGTGCAGGATATCCTCAGCACATATGAGGTTCTCTATTTGGATCGGTGTAAAGTGGTCATACCATCATTGTTGTATGATGATATGTATCAAGAAGGATTTATCATCACTTTTATCTGATCGTTCATAATTGAGGAGGTGACAGTAAACAAAGTGAATGATCTATTAATAATTCAACAAGGTTGATTGATAGTGAAGGCCTATCATTATAATTTTAACAAGATTGTTCCTTTTTCTTATGAGATATCCTTAATGGATCTACTGAATGGTCCAAAAATTTATAAGGTATTAATCTTGAGACTAATGAGTTATTGTTATCATCCATGGAAGTCTTATAATGAAATCTATTTGTTGAAGAGTTTCAAAATTATTTTATTCTTTGATTGTATTCTCTGAAAATTTGTGTTCTAGTTTCTCTTGGATCTCATGAAGGTTCCCCATTTAGTGAGAAGTGTGTTCTAGAAGAACTTATTCATAAGGACTCTCCCTTTCTATTTTTTGCTTATTTTCTAGCAGAACACTCTCACTTGTTCTTTTTGTGTGGTAAGTTCGTTCATTTGAATAAATATTGTTGTAATCCCATAAACGTGTTTTGATGATGTGGTCATTTGGGTCCCTCTGATAGGTTCTAAAATTATTTATTGTAGTAGGGGATCTCTCAACTAGAAGATATCATCTCCTAACTACAGGGAAGCAGAGTATTCATGACACTATGGCTCTAATCAAAGGCCTTAGAGTGAAGATGTTCATGTAGTATGATATTATTTTTTGTGAGGTTTTTGGCCCATATTTTTTCCCCAATATTATATTGGGGAGGATATATGATATCTATTATGTAGTTTTATTATTATAATTTAAATCAATATTATATTAATAATTTTTGTATCCTCATATTAATTTGAATTTCTATGGTTTTTATTTATGGATGTGATTCATTAAAATTTTACCCTTATTAAAGTGTTTTTCTTATTATGGGTTGTGCTCATTTTGGAGATTTCTCTATCTTATAGATTATAAAAATCATGTTTGGTTCCTAATATTTTTTTTGGGATTTAATTTTTCTATAAGTCCCATGGATGTACCTATTTTTAGATGGCTTCAATAAAAGTGAGTTCCCACTCAATTTCCTATTAGATTCATTATTTAGTTTTCCCAAGAGTAAGTTGGGTGTGTCTTTTGTATTTAAAATGTCACACCAAGTATTCTTGCTTCATTTTACCTTATGTAGTTCACATTTATTTTTTATTCACAATATGGATTAGTGAATTTTGGTGTGCATACTGTTATTTTTGTGGGGATAATTATCAAATACCAACCCCATATTTCTTTTATTTATTTCATTTTTGTATTGTGGTCTTTAGTTTGAGGTTTGGGTTGAGTTCTTGATGGGAATTTTCTTGTTTTGGTTGTTTTGTTTTGTTTTTAGCTCTTTGCATGGTTACTGTGAAAGGTTTGGGGAGAAACCACAAAATATATAATGGGAGTCATTTTTAAGATAATTTCATTATTGAATGGTTTTTATTACAAGTAAAACTCATAGTCTGGACAAATCTATATGAGTAAAAAGAGTAACTAAGAAAGCTATGGAGGTGTCTGAATCATCACACAGAACTTTCCCACAGTTAGTATGAACCATATGAAATTATTTTTGGAGGATCTATATTCTTTATTAAACGGATTTTGTAGTTAATGAATAGGTTCCCAAACTATGTGGCTAGACCATGTGAGTTCCCCTTTTATCCATTATGGTGAACTTGATTGTCACATGGTTTGTAATACTATGTGGCCAAACTATACAACTTAGATGGATTCATGAAAACATAAAATACCATGTTTACCCCTCTTATATTTTAACCCTATTTCGGGTTTCTAATACCTCTATAGACATAGCCACACTAGGTGGGATCCCAAACCATCTATATTTGGATCTAAATTAATTTTTAGGCTCTATCAAAGTTACTAGGTTACATCACATTGGGTTTTCATAAAAATTTTCCTCTTTCTCAATGAATCATTCAGTTTATTGATTTTTCTTTGTGGGGTTCCCTATTGGCCGAAGCCTAGGGGTGAAGATGTGATGTTGGTATGTTTTTTATTTCATGTTATGGGTTAGAGTTTTCTCTATGCATTAGTTCATCCATCACTAGAATTTTCAACCCAATTTACAATCATTGAGTTGGTTGTTTACATCCGTTTTAATTTCTAGTCATTCAATTAGATACATGAGTATATATAATTAATCTATAAATATTTTTTTCATCATTATGATGTATTTATTTATTATTTATTATTTCATCTTCATGTTAGAAATTTGATGAAGATGTGTTTTTGACAGATTTAAAAAATCCTTCTTATGTCTATATACATGCATGGTGTTTGATTAAATTCCAATTATAATTTTAAAATGAAATTAAGTATTTTGGGAATGTGTTTGGCCAAGGATCATATTTGGAAAAAAAATTCCATTTTAAATTTTGATTTGTTTGTGTTTTTAGTTTTATTTTAAGCTTTTTTGTATGTTTTTATATCCTTATGATTAGATATAATGTGAATCATACATCCATTAATTTGAAACATGGTTAATTTTTATGGTTTTCCATATTAATGCAGCTTTGGATGTGGTATGATCTATATGATTATGGGTTTGACAAATAGATAGGCACACACACATATAAAAGGAAGCTTATAAAAATTTCCATATTGGAATCCCCATTTTTAAGAAAAATATTCATATATTTCTTAGTTTCCACTACTCTATCTCCCAAAAGTTTTTCTAAAACCTTCCAATGTCATCTAAATGGATTTTTTTCAAATTCACTTCATTTGAGGTTCTTGAATCTATTTTATAAACTATTTATGTTTGTAACAAAGAGATATAGTTTTGTAATCAAATGTTAAAAGGCACATTTGGAACCTTCTATGTATGAATAATTCTTTCACTATGGATTTGTAAATGGGTTTTCAAGGAAAGGTACTTTAATTGTTAGTGGATTTGTAATTGAACTTGTCAAGTGAAAATTGGTATTTTGTATTGTTTTGTAAATTGATTTTTAATAACATATGATGTTTAGGCCTAGTTAGAGCTTTTTAATAGTTCTATGTATGATCAAAATCCATGTGTTTATCCTTCCAATGAGAGGGCCTTTGCATAGTTGGTGTTTAGATTAGGAAATGCATGCATGTTGGAAAATACATGTTACACCAAGTGTGTGTTCAACACCTCATTCCGCATTATATTGTCATAACGGGATTAATATAATTCATATAGAGGTTTATGTAATGATTTCATTCAAGTACTGATTAAAAAAATTATAACCCCTAATATTGAGGATAGGCCAGTTGTAATTTTCTACTAATGAGGCTAGTTTAGAGTAGACATTCTTTTTATTAACTATGAAGTTGCACCATATTCCAATAGGTGGGTTGGAAAAATGTGCTTATAGGGATTTCATCTAGGGTTATTTATAGAATTCACATGATTACATATATGTGTGCTCTAGTTTTAATTTATATAAATTTCTGTAATTTTTTTAACATTTCCAATTTTAACATGTACCATTTTACATTATTTTTTAATATGTTTATTAATCCATGCTATTAATATTTCTTTTTGTTATTCTTTACTATCATTCATATTGAAAGTGGTTTTTGATTTGGTTTTCACACTGGTTTTTCACATCTAAAAGTTATGATGGATTTTCTAAATGATAGAAAACAATTTTTCATATATTATTTTCAAAACATCATTATCAAAGTAATTTTGAATGGTAAATGTATGGATTCTATGGTTCTTACCTACTGATATTTTTTATTCTCAAACCAAACATATACCAGTTGTAAATGATAAACCCAATATATTTTTTTGGTGCATTTTTTTGAAAATTTCCAATAGAGGTGGATGGTATTATGGATGGTGGTGGATAAGAGGACACATAGAGATAATTCTTGGCTCATGTTTTTTTTTCATTCTTGAATTTTTTTAGTTTTCTTTTCTGTTCCACAGTAGTTGTATCTAGACATTTTTTTTATTTATGTGAGCTTAATTATTATTTTATCCTCTTGTTTACAATGATGGATCTTGTTCAGTTTTTTTCTTATATGGATAAATTGTTCCCATGTATATTATCATTGATGCTCGACAGTAGTTTAAGCCTGTGAGGATTAGGAATGCCTCTCAGGTTTTTTCATGGGCCAGTATCAGTGGACAATTTAGGGCCGATTTAGCTGGTTCATTATATTCAATGTAATAATATTTTTTTTCACATTCTTGAATTATAGGGTAAATAACACTATACCACCTCTATACAAATATTATTTTTTTAATTTGAATTATTCATTGTGATTTTACCATATCATCAGAAGTGATATAATCCTCTATTTGGAAACAAATTGTATGCTCTATTATGGAAATCAATATTAAAATAATATGTTCACAATAAATGACCCATACATATCATATAAAAAATTATCAAATATCCTTATTTGTGTTTCCTTGATCAATGGGCAATAATAGGGCACATCATATCATTAGTAGGAATATCTGTATAGTTATTCGTATAATATCACTTGCTGTTTAATTTTTTTAAATTTTAATAAAACATATTTTTTCTTTCAAAAACACTATATTGGACTCTAATATATTACATTAAATTTAATGGATTAAAGTAATACAAAATTTAGTAGTGAATATATATTTGAAATTCCATGATCTATCAAAAAGAGGTTTCCAAGAAATATAAACAAAATGAGGAATATAATTTTGTACTAGGATCATAATTAATCTTATAAATATATTATAAATATTGAAAAGGAAAAATAATTAAATTTTACCCCAACATGGGATATTCCAAATATTGGAAACAAATATATATTATATATGACCTTACACCCTTTATGATATTGTAACAAATTTAGATTATATTAGAAATTTTTAAAAAACACCATCTATCAATATATATTATAATCAGTTAATTTTTTAATGAGGCCTAAATCACCTTTAATATCCTTCCTCTAAAATAACACTAAAAAAAGGACAAATAATTATATAATGTTATATATTTATTGATATTATTATAGTAATATGATAACTAATAAGATATGTATGACTCATTCTAGAGGATAATTATAGAAGGTAAATTTTAGAGGATAATTCTAAATCCATCAATTTCAATTAAAGTACTCTAAATAATAATTGATTTGTGTTTTATATAGATAATTGAATATTAAAAGTTTATATGAATGTTTTAAATAATATTATGAGATTAAAAAATGATTTCAATGTTTGTATAAGTGCAATATAGAATTTATGAATTTTGGGTGATGCTTATATAATTTTTTAGAAAATTGTGTTATAATTGATTGATTAATGAATGGTATTAAAAAAAATAGTTGGTTGTATTTTAATAAGAATCATTGGAATCTATATAATAGTGAAAATACGTTTTCTGAATCTATGTATATTTTGATGAAATATTGAAGAAGATTCAAAAAACATGTTGTAATAGTTATTTAATAGTTGATAAGCCTCTACAATAGTAATATATATGTTTCATAAGATAAAATAAAATATTTAAAGGGGTTCTATAGAGTTTCCATATTAATTAATAATAGTGACATAACTATTCATAAGGATAATTTAGTGTTGGGATAAATAAATATATTTGGTTTTTAGTTGTATTATATTCCACAATTTAAAAATAAATCATTAAGGAAGGATTACTTGATAATTCATTTAGATATTATTTGAATTAATAAATAAATAAAATATAACTTTTATTATGGATAGTTCGAGATATTTTTCATGTGATATTAATTAAAGTAATAGATGAATATAATGAGTAATATACTAGAGAAGTATGTTTTAAAATAAGTTTCAATATTTTTTATTTAATGTAGATCTCATTGTTTTTGGAGTTGGGTTATATACTATTTTATGATTGAATTTATTTCACATATAAAATTGGGAAGATCTATACCATTAATTATTATATATATTGATATATGTGAGAATATTGTAGGTTAAGTGGTATCTCTCAAACTATTAAACTATTGATGCAATTCTTTAGAATATTGATGTGGTATTTGGGGTAAATATAATGAATAATAGGACGATAATCCATCTAATTATAAAGATGAGTTATAATATTTATGTTTGATAACTCCTTGATGAAATTATTTCCTATGTATATTCATTGAAGTATTTTGGAAAATCAATTTCTAAATAATATTAAAATTAAGATATATTTAATTTTTCTTTTTATAAGGGACTCTGCCCATTTCTTTTTAAATATCTATAAATTATTCATGATGGGTTTATTATTATTTACTGGTAGACAATAACATTAAAAATGTGACATATCTCATTTTTTATATAAGGAAGTAATATAAAATAGTATGATACCATGGTCTATATAGGGTTTCATGGATCACATCTAGATAACTATAAATTTCTTTATGGAATTATTATATCATGATTCGAGAGTCATTTCAATGCATATAAAGGATTTCCTATCCTAATGTGCGATATGAGTCATGTAAAATTTTTTTTTGTATAAAATTCTTATTTTCATGACATAATCAATAGTTTCAAAGTGGTTTAGGTAAAAAACGATTTACTAATTATAATAAGTGTAGAGTAATTTTTTTAGAAAGTATTAAAAACAATCTTAAAAAATTTAACCTCATTCTATATTTTACTCATACACATTCACAGAAAAATTATATTGGTATTATAGAATTTGTGTTACACCTCTTATTTGATATATCGTCAATTGATCATAAAGTGACATAAGAGAAACAAATATTGTAAGTAAAAAAATCAGCTCGTGTTTATGATGTAAACGAAAGAATGAGTTCTAATGATATTGGAACCAAAAAAAATTTTGGATTTTGGATTTTTATTGAGAATTAATATTTTATAAATATATAGAATGATTAATATTGTGATTCTATAGTGGTAACACTTGTATAAGAGGCTTATAGTGTGTTTCTAGGGATGTTTTTTTTGACGTGGCCCCAGGTTCAGGATACGAATATACAACATGTAAAATACTAGGTCACAACCTATTATGTTTCACCGTGGTGAGTTCCCTATAAAAAATAAACATCTTATATTGGTGGTTGGTGGTTACATAACATTAGGGAATTAGATTATATTGATTCCCATATGAAACTCATTTTTTTCAATTGTATGGATAATAGTTAAATAAAACAAGGTTTTGATGAATGAAAAAGTTTATGTAAGAGTGGAAATTGATCTTTATGATATTAAATATTATTTATGTGAATCTTCATTTTGCAGTGCATCATGATCTTCTAGAGGAATCCTTCTTTAAGTTGAAGATAATAGAACAATATAATAGGATTTTCCATGAATCCTTAAATGAGGGTAGTCCAGAACATTATGATGAGAAGGATAATTCCATAATATTACCCCTGAAAGGGAGGTCTAGTTTCTTGTTTTACTGTGTGTAGGGTTCCCCAACTTGGCATCAGGGTCACTCCACAAGGATGACCCTTGTAGGAGATTTATGCTAATAACATTTTCACCACACTACAAGGAATATTCAGTGTTTTGTTCTTGAAATGAAATAAATTAAATTTCCATTCATGGGTTCTTTTATTTTAAATCCCTTATTAGTATCTTAAATTTCAACTGACCAAGAAGGGGACTCTAAATCTCCCACTTCTTCTCCTATTCCCTTCTTTTCCCCTTGATACATGGTTGATTTATATGATATTATAAAACAATTTGTGGAAGGATATAGTTCCTTAATCCTCCTCATCTCCTTCATATTTGAAGGTCAAAAAACTATAAAAATGCATATAGGTTATAGTTACGTTGGATCCAAAATATGCAGAAACCCAAGCCTAAGGATACATTGGTTCCAACAAATCCTGGTTTAATGTGACACATTATAGCTACATTGGTTCCCATTCCTAGCCTAGAAACATCACTACCATACTGTTCTCATATGATATTAATCACTAAGATTGATTAGTTAGACCATTAACAATTTAATATATATAATAAATGATGGAAAAGTGATGGGATTTAATGAATTATTTTACAATCAATGTTCCTCATTTTTTGGAAGGTCATATAGAACTACCTATATAAAGGGAGTTCTCATGTTGGTGTGGTTATATATCATTCATAGGATGTTGTTTAGGATAATCAGTTTCATAAAAATAATATTAAAGAATTATTATAATAAATATGCAGTTTTCATAATTTGTACCTGTTATCACCCCTTTGTGTTTCAAGAACCCTATGAAACAATCGTGGTTAATTCATCATGAAGATCACTTACATGAAACTGAAGCTTATTTTTATTCTCTTGTGATCATCATCAACCCATACATAATCATAGAAGAATATGGTGGTAATTACTACGGCATTCAAGGTATTCTATATTTTTCACATGTTCATCATATAAATGCATCCCCAATTCTCTTGGAGAAATATCGAACAGTTTTCTGGTCTTCTTACAGTACTAATGATCAAAGGATGATCCAAAAAAACAATAAGTAATACTAAATCCTTATTCATCAATGGATCAATTTTTTCATTTAATATTAAAGGATTAAAATTTAATATGAATCATTACATGTCTGGATTCATGTTCTGGGATTACATAATGGAATATTTTCTTACATGATTATTAACATTGGGTTAACCAAACAAAAATATCACAAGTGATATGTATATAGTCATTATTTTATAAACACACTAGATTTTATGGTTATGGAAAATAAATAATATCTTTTTTCTGGATCAAATTATATTAATGTTGGAATGAGATTTTTTTATAATGAGATACATTTTAATAAGGAGCGCTAGTAGTAGATGTAGTGGGAGAATATTGATCATGGAATATAGAAGGAGAATGTTGTTTTGGCGTGACATATGCCATGCATGTAGATGAAAATTTTCCTACTAAATGAATCGCACATTGAAGTCCACATTGGGTTTGTATGTGTCCATTAGCACTGACATACTTGTTGATTTCATTTAATTACATTGGTACCATACCATGAAAGTGTTTTATGGTGCTTCCCTACACCATAGAGGATCCATAGAGAAGCATCACATACATCATGATTATACTAGCCTGCTCTTGCTCTCTCTTCGACACATGGATAACCTACCCTTGATTTTATTTATTATCTCTCTGATGGAAATATAATCAGCTATTTTGACAAATGAAATTTCTTATTTTTTTATTATAAAATCATATTTTAATTTAATTCTTAAATATAATTATTATAATAAATTAAAAATTTTATTTAAATGATAATTTTTCAAAATAATAATATTGGTTTTGAGTTCTTATGATAAATACTGAAATGTATATGCAATTATCATGTAAAAAAATGGTTATGCCTTTTCTATTCCTTGTAAATATAAATTTATGTAAATTTTTTATATGATTTAAATATTATGTATGAATTATTAGATATGTAGATACATATATATTGTTAAACATGCTTAATAGAATAAAAAATGATATCATAAAGATTGCATGTGATGAAATATATATGGAATTAATATATATATGATGTATATTAAATTGGAGAAACACATATTCCATCGAATATATTGAATATATATGTGTGATTGATAATTCTTAAAAACAATACAATACAATGTCAAATATAAATGAGTTTATATTTAATATTATTAATTTATCTTTATTATTTAATTTTAATTTTTCAAAATGCGTCTCTCTTTGGGAATTTATTTAAGCCAAATCAAAATTATGATTTATGATTGATTTTATCAATGATTAAATAATGTGACAAATATGATATTTAGAATTTGTAAATTTTTACATAATTTTTGTTAAATTATTAAATTTTTTTAATTCTTTATGATCATATAATTAATATAAATTCCATATAAAGAGAAATATGAAATAATTGTTCATATTTGTATCTCACATTTTAGAAAATAAATAATTTATTGGTAGATTTTTTTAATTCCATTAATATTTATGTTAATTATATTTTTTACAGAATGTGAATAATTTGAATGCTTCGTTTCTGTGATGAATTTCATGTATTTTCTGAATATTTTCATTATATTATATGTGTTAATAAATACGTTTTAGCTTTAATTTACCATTAAATTGGATTGTTTTTTAGACTTATGATATTGGGAATAGATAATGAATATATCTTATGTATATTAATTTTTAGTGATATCATGCATTAAATTAACTCTTGAGTAATGTCTCTCTATGGATAGGGGCTTCAACTACCCACATATATAGAGGCTAATGACATGTTCTATACGGGTCAAGAGTTGGCTATCTATTTTACCTGGACTACTAATATTGATATTTTCAATCATATATATCATAATTCCATTGCCTGAATTTTTTCATGTACATTATGTGTTATATGAATTTGGATATTTATGAGTATAATTAGAATTAATTTTTTATGAGTGTCACACTTTTTGGTTTTTTAAATAGTGACTCATTAACGTGGAGTGGAAGCACTGATTTGGTTGATAGAATTTGTATTCTAAAACTAAATCATTAGACCAATGCATAATACGAGGAATAAAATATGAGAATAAAAATATTTCAAGAAATTAAATAATTATGGATTTAACATGCATATTAAATATATTAAACTAGTGATAATTTTAAGAAAAATCCCTTGAAAACACTATGTATGAGAATCCTTCCCCATTAGCACTTTTAAAGACCATGATTATTTAGTATGGGTGAATCAAATGGTTATATGACCATATATTATCTTTTTTATGAAATGTTAAAAGTAAATTGACCCAAACAGTTATGTTCCTTGCCTATTTCATTTTATTTGGATTTTAGTAACTAGGTATCCATCCTAGCTAATACACTACTAAATTATACATGAGTGAATCCAATTAATCGGTTTGGATAAATAATTCAATCTTATAAACTATCCAATGATAATAATCATTATAATTGGGTTCATTCCAAACCTAAATAACTATGTGGTGAGAGGAATGTCAATATAGACTCATTATGTTTCCAAATGTTGATATTGTATCACTAAATGGATATATTGTATTAGGATATTATTTCAAGTGGGATTTATTTTATTAAAATTACATAATTAAAGGACATAAAATAGGATAAACAAATGGAAAATGCTTTAAATGATGATAAATATAATTTATATCATAAAAAATGACTACGAAATTTATCTTTGATAATGTTGTGCTAAATGAAGTCAACTACTGTGACAAGTAAGATTAAAACAATTTATATAAATGAAATAATATGTTTTCGAGAAAAACATATATGATTAAATATATTATTTATTTTCATAAAAAGGTAAATATAGATTCCCATTTTTAGTATAAAATGATTCATATATGTTTTTACCAAAATTATATATTAGATGACCATATGATTTTTATCTCTCCAATAATATATTCAATATGATTTGATATATTAATGACTAGGTGAGATTTATAATTTCTTATAATGATTATTTTGTTTAGGGAATTAATTATTTTTTAATATATAGAAATTTTTTAGTATGTTTAATGAATTCATGATGAGTATACTTCGTAAACTCAACGGTTAAGAATAAATATAATATGAATTTGATTTCATTATTCATGTACTATAGATACAAAAAAGGTGGGTAATATATGAAACAAAAAAAAGTATACTATTTTTAATGTAAAATGAATCATCATAAATATTATATTTAAGGTCATTAAAACCAAATGTGTTACAATAGATGCGAAGTAATTATTCCAAATTAGGTAATTGATAATAGTAGAAAATGAGTTTTTGGAAACTCAATGGGATTTATTTTAAAGGTATTAATTTTATAAAATATGATTTTTTAGTTTTGATCAGTATCAGATACAAACATTTTATTTCCACATTTTTATAAATATTAGTCATTAAAAATTTAAGGAGGAAGTTATAGTTATTATAGAATTATTTCAAGTGATAATGTAAATATTTTCTATAAAATGGATTTACATCTAATCATGTTTATCAACCATGAATGGATAATATAAATTGTTTACATCTATATGTCATTTATCTTATATAAGAGGAGATGTTATACAATAACAAAATATTTTATGAACAATATAAGATTATTCAGATGGTTTATTATATATCATATTATATAAAATGTTTTAAATGGAGAAATGATAAAAATCATTATCCTGGATTAATTTTTAGCTATATATTTTTTAAAATATAGGGGAAGGTATTCACCTTCCCATTTGGGAAATATTTTAATTAATAAATTATTATTTTAAAATAAAAAATTATTTTGAGACACAGATTACCATATATAAAATCAATATAATTGTTTCTCTGTTAAATATTCCTATAGAAATGAAGTTAGATTTAATTACTAAAATATAGATTTTTTGTTTCATAACAAAATATTATGACTAGAATTTGGGTTTTAAGATGCTATTAGGAGTATGTTTGGACTTATTAAATTCAATGTTATCAAATAAAATATTATACTTGATTAAAATAAAAAAGGAATTTTACTTAACATCCTTAAACAATTTAGTGTATGATGGTAAAAATGAATAAAAATATTCATATTTGGACACCATAACAATGGGAATGTTAAATTATCCATAAGTTTTTTAGAATATGTGGTAATATAATAACGTAAATAATTACATTACATACAACATATTTCGTGGAAAATATGTGATGGAAAGGGTTCCAAGGATTATGATGTTAAAAATAGCTGAATTTCTATGTGGAAAACATTAATATTTAAATATATTCTTTTACAGTTTTCAAGATTTTGAATCTGTTCAAAAAAATTTATTTATTTGGAATGTGAGTTTAAAGTATAAGTATTATTAAGAATTTTATTATTCCTAGTTGTTACTCACATTAGATTTTAGTTGTATAGATTCATTAGATGTATATATATAGAAGTTCAAATAATTAAATATGATGTAATGAGATATAAAATCCCTAAAATATGGATCAAACAAAAGGTTCATCAATTAGTTTATCATATATGATATGTCATTAAAATTATTATGTAGGTTTTTTATGTATTCACCAAATATTTTAAATAATATAAAATTTATAATTATTTTATTTAAAAATCTATCCTCTATTTATAATGAATCCACGTGTTATACCATTTAATTTATAACAACAATGGAATTGTAGTATCCCCTCAAATTGAGATATTCTAAAACAATGATCATCCCATAATATAATGGGTTATAGTGATTTATTAACAATTGAATGAATAGAATAATGTACTATATTAAATGTTCAAAATACATTGTATGAAGAAATAGTTCATTAGGTAATACATAAGGACATATTAATTACAATGACAGACCAAAGTATATATCAAGTAATTTTACATTATAATGAATAAATTTATTGGTGTACGATTATTATAAATTCACCATACCTTATGTGGTTAGATAACTAGCATGAGATCATGTATAATTTCATAACATTCGTAATTGATTCATTAGGACTTAGAAAATTTCAGTATGCTTGGGTCTTTTGTTAATCATATTATAAGTTATATTACAAATTGGATATGATTTTTTCACTTATTTTAAGAGTAAGGAAATATTGAACATTATTAAATTAGACCAAGGATATGAAAGTTCATAATTATGGGGAAAATATATGATGTATTTAGCTACATGGATAAGTGATATATGATGTCATGATATATTAATTGAATGAAATATGATGTATTAATTGATTTGATTGACCATTTTAATAGAATCCTGAAAGTATGAGATAAAAAATAATAGAGTGACATTAAAATTTATCTAGGGGTCACCCTATGCCATGGATTAAATTATTACATAAGTATACATATGATATATTTGATACATGTTTTGGTGGACATAATTATACTAATATATGAGTATGTTTATTGAAAATAACACTACCCCCATTAGTAGATATGTGACCTGATTCCATTCCTGATGCGTATCTTGAATTATAACTATGAAATATGGATTTCATATTTGATTCCAATGCTATTAAGGCCCGTAGGGTCACAAAGTTTGGCACTTGGATAAGTAAAATTTTTTTGATAATGTTTTTGTTCCAAAATATAGAGAGCATTATAAAACCATATCTAGAATAGTATAGTAGAATTCATAAAGATATATGTGATTTATAATAAGTACGTTATTAGACTTTAGTGAAATAGGGGCACTATTATAGGTTCTCTAAAACTCCATGAATACAATGAAAATAACATAAGGTTTTTTTGAACCCAAAGTATCCTTAATAAAAATATCACATCTATATTGGTGAAAATGTGGCCTGGTTTCATGTGATTCAACCTAGACACATGATTTCCATAGAGTGGAAAAACCAAATCATTATTACATAATTTTCATCATTTAAATATCTATTTAAGGGATTAGTTTTTGATGTACCCATTTGATTAATTTTTAAATGAATAATACTCTAATTTTTAGTCACATTTGGGGTTACTAGTATCACTCATAATTCCCTAGATATCAGATTGGACATCCTATATAAGTAGAGTTCTATCATGGGTGTCCGTGACAATTTTTTGTATGATACTTCTAATGGTCATCATTTTCATTAAAATGTTACCGAGTCTTTCTTCTTCCCACAAACATAGTTCATTACATGTTAAAGGTTCTATAACCACTTCTCTATTTCGATATCCTCATGTTATGATAATGGTTAGTTTTGTAAGTGGATCACAAATTTATGTGAAAAAAATATATTTTTTCTCTTATGATAATCACCAAACCATATAACATTAAAGTAGAAGAAAATAATGTTTTTTCTATGGGAATTTATGGTATAATATATATATATATATATATATATATATTCTTTATTTTCATGAATGTCTGATTCTATTAGGGAAATATTAGGTTATTTTTATACATTCTTCTACTACCTAAGATTATAGGATAATACACAAAAAACTGTCACTTCCCACCCATTCCAGACACATTTTTTTCTAGTAAATCTAGTGGTTTATATTGATTTCACTGTAGTATATTGGACCTTGGTTTAGATGATAGGGATTCCATTCGTTATGGAAAGGTGAGGTCCTATGAGGATTTTAATGCCCCAAATTTTTCCATGAATTATTTTAAAATTATATGGGAATTAATTTGAGACCATGATCTAAGATAGTGTGTAGTTCTGAGGCCCGGTGAGCCCAGAAAAAATGTTTGAATTTAATTTAATAATTAAATTATGCGCGCATGCAGTTTTCCAGAAAAAGTGGAAGAACTCCCGAATAGGTGCTCAGATCAGAAATCCGAGGGCACAGTTATGTTCGGAACAATGATTTTACCTTAAGCAAGGCCTAACATCGGCCGGCGCAGGTCGGTGGTGGAATCCAGTTTTTGGGACGTAAGAGTAATAAAATATTTAAATAAAAAAATTTATTCTGCAGGGAAATCTTTTAAATCTACTGCAATAGATATCCCATAGCTTTTTAATTAAAGGTTGGGGCAAGGGTCCAAGGTTAAAAACATCGTAACCCCGAAACCCTTGGTGGCTCTGGAGGCTCTGGAGAAAACCTCCCAAAGCGGCAATGATGACGCAGCGACTGGATCATCGCCGATGAACACCACAGAATCCAGGTAGAATGCTTGTTTGTGATTTCTTCCTCATTGTTGATTTCTACGATGAACGCCGGCTAATCCACGAACAGATTAGTCTGCGGATCGATCGTTCTTAAGGGGTGGGATTTTTGCGGGGATTTTGGGAGATTGAATCCATGTTAATCCATTGTTTTTGATTTTATGCTCTGTTTAATCCCTTTAATGGGAGTGGATCAACATCGTGATGAAGGACAACGGAGGTCCATTCCTCAATTTCGTTTCTTTGGATTTGTCTGCTTTCATTTCTTCGTGTTCTTCTAATTCTTCGTGGGGTGATGAAAGACTGATCGTTGAGCATCCGTTCTGTGACGAAACGATCCCAAACTGTGGATCCAACCCCGGAGCGGTGACACGGAGGTGCGATGATGATATCAGTGGACGATTTGGAGAGGATCGGGAGTTATGAGTTTTCAGGCGTTTTTCATCGAATGGATCGTTCGAGGTTTATGATCTGTTTTAAAGGCCGAAAACACCCATCGCGGTGTTCTTATGATGAACCGAACTAATCCCTGGAGTATTTGTAACACCCCAAGCTTCCACATTACGCTTCCCTTTGAATAATACAATAGTGTGTGTTGTACGCAACTTCGAGTTCTAACACACAACTCAACCTATTAAACTAGCCGTTATGAATAATAATACCCAATTTTTGAAATTTTATAAATTTCCGCTCTCAAAATTGACTTCATTTTTGGATTCAGAATATCAAAATTAGCCTAGGGTAAAACTTTGGAACTTTTCAGATAACATTTATATTTTGATGAATAGTGAAAATTACTAAATTTTAATTAAAAACAACTTTTTTATCAAAATAATTAATAGTGATAAATTATGACTTTTAGTGGTTTTAATGTATATTTAGAATATATTTTTACAATTTAATTCAATTTTGGTCATTGGACATAATTTCACAATTAAATCGGACATGAACAAGTGTCAATCTTTTGATAGTTATTATCTCTTAAAAACACGCTTTTTGGTTTAACAACGGGAATTAATTTTAAATTAATTTCTGCCACTTCTGTGTTTTGAATTTGGAAAAATGGGTTCCATATTTGGTATTATGATGTCTAAATAGTGTAAATATGTAACTTTTATTTTTAGACATTTTGAATAATTATTTCGGTAAATATTTTATTTACCATGGTTAAAGGGTAAATCCGGTAAATAAGGGTAAACAAATCTAATAATAATAATAATAAATTACCCTAAAACGTGTCCTAACCATATTGGTTGATACATGTCCGACCATGGTCATATTTGGGTCTATTTTAGGACCACATGGATCCACTTGTAAGTGATAATGACACTTTATATTAATTAAGTTGAAAGTAAATTCAAAAATGACAAAAGCATATATCTTTTAGAAAAACAATTTTTACATAGAGTTATATATGTTGGATTTTTGACTATATATATTAATTATAAATATAAAAAGGTTTCAAACATAATGGTATTTTATTTATAATTTTTAGAAATTTTATAATTAATATTATTTATGACACAATAATGATACAATATTTTTCTTATTAATGAAAGAATCAAATAATTGGTATTATAAATGTTAAAATAAAAATAATTTGAATGTTTTGATGAAAAAAATGAATTTTATTGGTTAATATGACATTATATTATTTTTTAAATGAATTTGGTTCATATTAATAAAGTTGATAAGACTTTAACAAAAATCAATCATTGAATAGTGTCAAAATTGACATAAAAGAGCTTTTTAAACAAATATTATATTATTAATTGATATTAACTTCTTAAAAATCTATGGTTCGGCCAAGAGACTTATATCATGATAGGTGTATCATTAATGGACCTCTTTGGGGTCTCTTGGATGTATATAGTATGTTCATTAACTATATAATATAAAAATACAAAGTGACATAGTAAATGTTAAACTAATTAACTAAGAGTTAAAACTAAATGATAAGGTTAATATTGTTACCCAAAACTATCCAAAACCTATTGGTTGAGTTTTATTCTACCTATCTCCACCTTAACCTTCAAATAATTCACTTTTGAGCCATTAGAGACCTAATATTAATTTATTATAAAATAATATTTCTAGCTTTCCCAAAGGTTCCCCTCACCCTTCTTATAAAAGGGCACTCCCCCTTATCACTAATTCAAACATTCAGAGCCTTTTGGTTCGGCCAAAACCTGACCAAATACTCTCTTAAATTCCCAAAATACAACCTAGAGACCTTTTTTTGATCAGAAAGCCAACCTACGGATCCCTTTTGATCAAATCAAAAGGAATAACCCGGAGAAGAGGTAATGTTTTCCCCACCCTTTTTCAAGTTCCTTTCTTCTTCAACTTCTTTTTTTTTTTGTTATTCCCATTATAAAAAATAACTCAAGTATCTTTAATATACTGTGATTTTATTATAAATATGGTACAACCATATTCAGTATTATATCTATCCATTGAATGACATGTCACCATACGTGCGTACGTACGGCTTACCGTCTCCACGTCGTGGTGTAATTGTTATTCAATATATTATTATTTGTATAGGTATAATAATGATGTGTAATTCATTTAAATAACAAATATAATATGATAATGATTCTTTATATATGATATACCATTCAATTATATATTATTCTAATATCAAAATAATGATATTGTCGCTCGTGCGTACATATGGACAACCGTCTCCACAAACGTGATGAGATTCATTCCCTATCATATCCCATCAAGACTAATTATCATTAAATGATTAAAAATAATGTTTAAGGACTTAATATCATTTAGGGTATGAATAATATACAACCTATCCATTATAAACATGACTTATGTAACAAAACATATAAAAGAAGACGAGTAAGTTAACACACGAAACAATGAAAATACTAAGATATTATTAACAAATCAATGTTAAAAGATAATATATGATATCATAATTTTGTATATGGTTCTTGTATAATTTAATAATAACGTTTTAACTATTATATAAGAGGTTAACATACCATCAACAAATTAAAAGTACAAGTTAAGAGTTTATTTCACAATCTCTTCATTATCTGAGTTTGTTTATACGTAATTATCTACTGGGACCTCTTTATCATCCACATCCATGTTTCTTAAAAATGTATTTCAAAACATTTCTTACTATTTTACAGAATATGGGTTAAAGTCATTTATACCCTTGTTTTAATTTTTATAAGATGTTTATAATGGAGTCATTCCGTCGTTTTCAAACAAGGTCCTTTTTAACATATCGACATAATTAAGGTATGAATGTTTTTTAACTTATACGGTGGGTGCAGCTATTTTCCATAGTTATAAAATATTCTAAGCTTCCCTTACAAGATTATAAGAATATTTTCAATGTAAATGTTTTATTTTATAATTATGTGACTTTTAAATGAATTCAAAAAAGAGATATTTCTCTCAAATAGTTTCAATTTCATCTATGTCAACATCCTTTGATGGATTTTATGATTATTTGAAGTTGATTTATTATGATACAAAACTTCTATATTTTATTTAAGGTTTTGTGATATGTTTGACTGTGGATGTGTTATTTTTATACCATTCATGGTTTATGGATGAAGTATTTACATTTCGTATGCTAGTTTTAATACGAATGTTTATTTTATGTTTAAACCTTTTCATATGGGAATGCATTGGACTTAATAAGTGACGGGTGGAGCCCACTATAGCTCCTCGATGCATTATTAGGTCTCATGAGACAAACTAGTGTCTTGGCACAAGGCCTTGAAAAAATCTTATTTGTAGTCTTGGCACGAGGCCTTGGATATGTGGTTATGATAGTCTGTAATTATGCATTCCATCATTATGAAAGTTGTTATTGACATTGCATGTGATTATTCGACTAGTAGAATATACATGTGAATAAGTAAATGGAATTATTTCATTTTATTTTTTTCATATTATGCTGAAGATCAATTTTAAAAGGCTTTTGTTTTAGTTATACATTTCCTTAAATTATTAGGTTTAATTATAAATGTATCCCCTATATTGTTATCCTTACTGGGCATTTGAGCTCATCCCTTTCTATGTTTTATTTTTCCCAGGATGTGAATAAGTATTTTATGAATGAACTGCAGGGATATTATAAGGGGATATGAGTGTAGAGACAAGATGTTGTTGTAGTTTTCAATTTATGATGTAATGTAATCTTTATGAATGTATCTAGTGTTTCCAAGATGACAAACTAATCGGTATTTCAATACTTGATCTTTATTGTGATCATGCCAATGTTATTTAATAATGCACCGACTCTGGGCAACTGGGGTCAGGGCGTTACAGTTGGTATCAGAGGAAGTTTAGTACAAACCTTGGAAGCTATATTTAGATAAACTCTTCTTAGAGCACATAAAACTATGATGGACATTGAGGATTAGTATAGAAGATCTTCCTAGAATTTTGGTATTGTAGTGATTTTGTGAGTTTTCTGAGAAATACATCCCTGTATAGATACGAGAAGGTAGAGGCGGCTCTGGCACATATGTACCAAGGGGTAATAATAGAAAACACAGCTTTGAGATAGACTCGAACGAGAACTAGTGCACAACAATGGGCCTTGCTGCACTCTTGGTTACGACACTCTCGAGGGATATGCTTAGGATAACTCTCATTTTCTTTACAAATAATTATGAAGGGTTTATGAGTATATACTTTCTCAAAGAAAACATTTTTATGATTATGGATTATATCCATAAATAGTTCAATTTATGTTAAGTGTGTTATAAGTATGGAATTATGTATTTTGATTTATAAACTGATCAAGTTTATTCCATTGTTTAGAAATGGTGCCTAGTGGAAGAAATGGAAACCGTATCAATGCACACACTCCATGTAGGGATTTCCCTCCTGCACAAAATAATTATAGTGGAGCTGGTGATGCAATTGGTGCTGATCAGTTAATCACAAAACTGTTACACCTCACTCAGGTTTTGAATAATAACCTTGCCCGTATAGAGCACCCTGATCCGCATCTTGGAGGATCAATGTTAGATAGCTTCATGAGGCATCAACCACAAATGTTAAATGGGAGTACAAATCCCTTAGTAGCTGAGAAATGGATAAATTCCCTAGAGAAAATATTTCAGGCTTTGGGGAGTAGTGAAAGGGAGAAAGTTGTCATGGCAGTTGATCGCCTCACTGGAGATGCCGATCAATGGTGGTCATTTATTCAAAACACAAAGGAAGAAGATGAAGTATCAAATACAAAATGGAGGGAGATTAATGATCTATTTTTAGAAGAAAAAAAATTCCCTGCTACCATCGAGAAGATATGTAAAGGCAATTTCTGAGTCTGAGACAAAAGGAGGATGAGAATGTCACAAAGTATGAGGCTAACTTTACACGGTTATCAAGGTATGCTGGAGATTATATATGTAACCCAAGAAGTAAGATTGATCATTTCTTTGATGGGTTAAAACTGTTTCTCCGTTGAGCATTAGTCTCACAATCCTTCTCATCGTACGAAGACATTGTCTCATGTGCTATCAAGACAGAAAAGGAATTCTCTAAGTCTTATGACATTAAAGAAAAGAAATAGAATAAGAGATCTTCTGATAAATCTAGGAATGGAAATAATGGGAAGAATGGAAAGGTTGAATATCCATCATGTGGTAAATGTGGGAAAAAACACCCCAGCACTTGCTTAAAAGGAATGGGAGTCTGCTACAAGTGAGGTGAAAAAGGCCACCAAACTCGTGATTGCAAGGGGATGAAGGAACCTACCAATGTCCAATGCTCTAATTGCAGGGAGATGGGACATTATGAAAATGAATTTCCTAAGCGTCGGGGGAACTTACCTCAGAAAATTCCAAGGGATCAATGCCATGATTTTTCTATCACTACTGCTAAGGTAGAAGCTTCGAAAGATGTGGTGGTAGGTAATTTAATGGTTTCCTCAAGTTTAGTAAATGCATTATTTGATTCTGGATCATCTCATTGTTTCATATCTTCACAGTTTTCTAAGAAAATTAGATATTTCCAATTTGATCTAACAAGAGAGTTGTCAGTTAAAACTCATAAGGGAAGTATCATTGCAACAATGTTTTGTGAAGCAGTCCCCATTAGAGAACATAAATGTTCTTTATCCCCTGATCTCATCGTCATACCTATGATTGAGTTTGATATAATCCTCGGTATGGATTCGCTTTCCGACCATGATATGAAGATTTATTGTAAGAAGAAAGAGGTTATGATTTTTGATGATTATGATAAGGAACAACTTATCTTTAAAGAAAAATCATCACCACCTAATTGTTATCTAGATCCACCCCCATTAGCTCAACTAAATTCAATTACTGGGGAGGAAGTGAATGAAATGATTTTGGGTGATGAAAGGAATGTACAAATAGAGGATGTACCTATTGTGAAAGAATATGTAGATGTTCTTCTGAATGATTTACCTTCACATCCTCCAGAACGAGAAGTTGATTTTTTTCCTTTGATTTAATTCATGGATCTAGGACTATATCAAAGACCCCTTATAGAATGGCCACTGTGGAATTAGTTGAACAAAAGAAACAACTAGAGTAATTGAGTAATAATGGATTTATTCAACGTAGAGTTTCTCCATGGGGAGCCCCTGTTCTTTTTGTTAAAAATAAAGATTTATCTATTAGGTTATGTATTGACTATAGAGAGATCAATGCTATAACAATAAAGAAGAAGTATCCCCTACCTCACATTGATGATTTATTTGACCAACTGCATGGAGCTCAATAATTTTAAAAGATTGAACTTCAATCTAGATGTCATCAGTTGTGTGTGAAGAAGGAAGACATTCCGAAGACAGTATTTTGAACCAGGTACGGGCATTACGAGTTTACAGTAATTCAATTTGGGCTGACTAAGGCACCCTCTGTATTCATGGATCTAATGAATAGATTTTTCATGGAATATCTCTATGATTTTGAGGTGGTATTTATTGATGATATCTTGGAATAGTCCAAAAGCTACGAAGATCATGAAAACAACTTGTGCATTATCCTGAAGACTCTGAGAAGGCATAAATTATATGGGAAGTTTAGTAAATGTGAATTATGGCTTCAAGAGAGTTCTTTTCTTGGCCATATTGTATCTAAATATGTAATCTTTGTTGATGCTTATAAGACCAAGGCAATACAAGAATGGCCAGCACCTATGAGTATAACTGAGGTACGTAGTTCTATTGGAATAGCAAGTTATTATCGACGTTTCGTCCAGAATTTTGCCCGATTGGATAACCCATTAACAAAGCTCACACGTAAGGGGGATAAATTTGTTCATACAAAAGTGTGTGAAAAATGTTTCGAAGAACTGAAGAGAAGATTCGTCAATTCTCCTATATTGACTCTACCATCGGGGAATGATGGGTTCGTTATTTATAGTGATGCATCGAATAAAGGAATTGGTTGTGTCCTTATGCAGAATGATAGGGTTATTTTCTATGCATCACGATAGTTGAAAATTCATGAGAAAAACTATCCTACTCATGATCTCGAGTTAGCAGCTATGATAATTACTTTGAAGATATGGAGGCACTACCTCTATGGTGAATAATGTGAGATTTATACTGATCACAAGAGTTTGAAGTATATTTTCTCACAAAAAGAACTCATTATGAGGCAACGGAGATGGCTTAAACTACTTAATGATTATGATTTCACGATACAATACCACCTAGGGAAGGAAAACAAGGTGGCTGATGCTTTGAGCAGAAAAGATCATGGAGTTTTAAACAAGATGAGAATTTAAAGGGATCCTTTTTTCATGGATCTAGTGAAGATGGATATGGGAATTACCATGGAAGGTGAAACATTGCTACTTTTTCAAATGGTTGACAAACCATATTTACTAGAAAGGATAAAGAGTTCTCAGAACGGTGATGAATAGTTTCAAAAGAAGATTAAAGCTGTGAATGATGGGAGATTGAATGAATTTGGGTATGAAGATGGAATTTTGAAATTTGAGAAGAGACTTTGTGTTCCCAATATACATGATCTAAAAATGGAATTGTTGGATGATGCTCATAGTTCCAATTTCTGTATACACCCTAGGAGCACCAAAATGTATAGAGACTTGAATGAACATTTTAGGTGGGACAACATGAAGAGGGAGATTGCTGATTTTGTGTCAAGATATATGGTTTGTCAACAATTGAATGCTAGAAGGAAACATCTTGGAGGAGTCATGCAACCTCTTCCCATACCAGAGTGGAAATGGGGAAATATTATGATGGACTTCTTCATGGGGATACCAAAGACTCCTAGAAGGAAGGATGCAATATGGGTCATTGTTGATCTTCATACCAAGTCAGCACATTTTCTTGCTATAAGAGAAGATATACTACTTCAACGTCTAGAAAGACTATATATTAATGAGGTTGTGAGACTTCATGGATTCCCCTATCAATTTTCTCGGATCGTGATCCCTATTTTACATCAAGATTCTGGAAAAGTCTGCAGAAGGCCATGGATACTGAACTTCATTTGAGCACTGTTTACCACCCTCAAACAGATGGACAATCAGAACCAACTATTCAAACATTATAAGAGATGTTGAGAACATTTTCACATGACATTCAGGGTATGTGGGATCAATATTTACCTCTGGTGGAATTTTCCTATAATAATATCTTCCATTCAAGTATTTGGATGGCACCATATGAAGCATTATATGAAAAGAGATGTAACACACCAACCTGTTGGGATGACATTGGTGAAAGAAAACTTGTTGGCCCAGAACTGGTGGAGGAAACGATGGAAAAGGTGAAGGTAATTGAAAACCACATCAAAGCTGCTCAAAGTAGGCAGAAGTGTATGTTGACAACCAAAGAAAGGATTTGTAATTTCAGGTGGGAGATCTTATTTTCTTGAAGGTATCTCCATGGAAGGGAGTTATTCATTTTGGAATGAAATGGAAATTGATTCCCAGGTACATCGGTCCTTTTGAAATTCTAGAACGAATTGGGGCTATAGCATACCGTTTGGAAATGTCGCTAAATCTCTCCGAAGTTCACGATGTGTTCCATGTATCACTGTTGAGAAAATACATGCCTGACCCAGTGCATGTGGTCACATATGAGAAACTAGAAATGGAACCCAATCTATCTTATTGCGGAGAGCCCATCATGATTCTTCATATAAGAGAACAAGTGCTGAGAAACCGAACGACACGTCTGGTAAACGTTCTATGGAGAAACCATAAGATGAAAGAGGCAACGTGGGAACCCGAGAAACCTATGATGAAGAACCACCCGAGTCTTTTCATTCGTTAGTATTCTAGAAATTTCGAGGATGAAATTATTTGAAGGAGGGGAGAATGTAACACCCCAAGCATGCACGGTATGCTTCCCTTTGAATAATATAGTAGCGTGTGTTGTACGCAACTTCGATTTCTAACACATACCACAACCAATCAAACTAGCCGTTATGAATAGTAATACCCACTTTTGGAAATTTTATATATTTCATCTCTAAAAATTGACTTCATTTTTGGATTCAGAATATCAAAATTATCCTAGGGTAAAATTTTTTAACTTTTCGAATAACATTTATATTTTGATGAATAGTGAAAATTAGTAAATTTTAATTAAAAACAACTTTTTTAATAAAAATAATTAATAGTGATAAATTATGAATTTGAGTTGTTTAAAAGTATATTTAGAATATATTTTTACCATTTAATACAATTTTGGTCATTGGACCTAATTTCACAATTAAACCGGACATAAACAACTGTCAATCTTTTGATATTTATTATCTCTTAGAAACATGCTTTTTTTAACAATGGGAATTAATTTTAAATTAATTTGTGCCACTTCTGTGTTTCTCATTTTTTAAAATGGATTCCATATTCGGAAACAGGATTTTCCAAATTGTGTAAATAGGTAACTTTTATTTTTAGTCATTTTGAATAATTAATTCGGTAAATATTTTATTTACCATGGTTAAAGGGTAAATCCGGTAAAGAAGGGTAAAAAATAATATTATAATAATAATAAATTACCCTAAAACGTGTCCTAACCTTATTGTTTGATACATTTCAGACCATGGGAATCTTTGGGTCGATTTTCGGACCCCATGGATCCACTTTTAAGTGATAATGACCCTTTATATTAATTAAGTTAAAATAAATACAAAAATGACATAAGCATATATCTTTTAGAAAACAAAATTTTACATAGAGTTATATATGTTGTAATTTAGAATATAAATATTCATTATAAAGATAAAAATATTTTCAATATAATGGTATTTTATTTATAATTTTTAGACATTTAATAATTTATATTATTTATGACACAATAATGATGCAGTATTTTCCTTGTTAATGAAAGAATCAAATAATTGGTATTATAAATGATAAAATAAATATAATTTGAAAGTTTTGATGACATACATGAATATTTTTTGTTAATATGAAATTATATTATTTCTTAAATGAATTTGGTTCGAATTAATAAATTTTTTAAGACTTTAACAAAAATCAATTATTGAATAGTATCAAAATTGACATAATAGAGTTTTTAAAAAAAATATTATAATATTAATTGATATTAAATTACTAAAAATCTATGGTTCGGCCAAAAGACTTATATCATGATAGTTTTATCATTAATGGACCAATTTGGGGTCTCATGGATGTATATAGTATGTTTATTAACTATATAATATAAAAATACAACATGACACGGTAAATGTCATACTAGTTAACTAAGAGTTAAAACTAAAAAGTAAGGGTAATATAGGGACCCAAACCTGTCTAAAACTTATTGGTTGAGTGGTTTTAGACCTATCCCCACCTTAACCTCTAAATAATACACTTTTTATCAATTATAAACCGAATATTAATTTATTATAAAATAATATTTCTAGCTTTCCCAAAGGTGCCCCTCACCCTTCTTATAAAAAAGAACTCCCTCTTCTCGCTAATTCAAACATTCAAAGCCTTTTGGTTCGCCCAAAACCTTCCCAAATACTCTATCAACTTCCCTCACTACAACCTAGAGGCCTTAGTTTAATCATAAATCCAACCTAAGGATCTCTTTTGATCAAATCAAAAGGAAGAACCCGAAGAAGAGGTAATGTTTTCACCACCTTTTTTCAAGTTCATTTCTTCTTCAACCTCTTCTTTCTTTGTTATTCACATTGTAAAATAATAACTCAAGTATCTTAAATATATTGTGATGTTATTATAAATATAGTACAACCGTATTCAGTATTCTATCCATCCTTGGAATGACATGTCACCATACGTACGTATGTACGACTTACTGTCTCCACGTCGTAGTGTAATTGTTTTTCAATATATTATTAATTGGATGGGTATAATAATGACGTGTAATTAATGTAAATAATAAATATATCATGATAATTATTCTATATATATGATATACCATCCAATTATACATTATTTTAATATCAAAAGATGATATTGTTGCTCGTGCGTATGTACAGACTACCGTCTCCACAAACGCGATGAGATTCTTTCCCCATAGTATCCATTCAAGAATAATTCTCATTTAATGATTAAAAATAATGTTTATGGACTTAATATCATTCAGGATATGAATAATATACAATCTATCCATGGAAACCACGACTTATTTTACAAAACATATAAAATAAAACAAGTAAGATAACACCCGAAACAACGATAATACTAAGATATTATTAACAAATCAATGTTAAAATATCATATATGATATCATAATTATGTATATGGTTCTTGTATAATTTTATAAAAATTTGTTTAACTATTATAAAGTTGGTTAACATACCATCAACTAAGGAAAAGTACATGGTAAGGGTTTATTTCACAATCTCTTAATTATCCGAGGTTGTTTATATGTAATTATCTACTGGGACCACTTTATCATCCACATACATGTTTCTTAAAAATGTATTTCAAAACATTTATTGCTATTTTACAGAATATGGGTTAAAGTGATTTATACCCTTTTTTGACTTTTTATAAGAGGTTTATAAAAGAATCATTCCTTCCTTTTCAGAACAAGTTCCTTTTTAACCTTTTCGATAGAATTAAGGTAAGAATGTTTTTTTAAGTTATAAGGTGGGTGTAGCTATTTTCCACCATAATAAAATCTTCTAAGCTTTCCTTACAAGCTTATATGAAAATTTTCAAAGTAAATGTTTTATTTTATAATTATGTGACTTTTAAATGAATTCAAAAAAAGATATATTTCTCTCAAATAGTTTTGATTTCATCTATGTCAACATCCTTCGATAGATTTTAAGATTATTTGAAGTTGATTTATTGTGATAAAAAACTTCTATATTGTATTGAAGGTTTTGTGATATATTTGACTATGGATGTGTTATCTTTATACCATTCATGGTTTATGGATGAAGTATTTACATTTCGTATGCTATTTTTAATACGATTTTTTATATTATGATTAATCATTTTCATATGGGAATGCATTGGACTTTATAAGTAACAGGTGGAGCCCACTATAGCTCCTAGATGCATCGGTAGGTCTCATTAGACAAACTAGTGTCTTGGCACAAGGCCTTGAAAAATCGTATTTGTAGTCTTGGCATGAGGCCTTGGCTATGTGGTTATGATAGTCTGGCATTATGCATTCCATCATTATGAAAGTGGTTATTGATATTGCATGTGATTTTTTGACTAGTAGAATATCTATGTGAATATGTAAATGGAATTATTTCATTTTATTTTTTCCATATTATTCTGAAGTTCATGTTTAAAAGGATTTTGTTTTAGTTATACATTTCCATAAATGTTTATGCTTATTTATAAAAGTTTCCTCTATATTGTTATCCTTACTGGGCATTTTAGCTCACCCCTTTATATGTTCTATTTTTCCCACGATGTGAAGAAGTATTTTATGAATGACCTATAGGGATATTATAAGGGGATATGACTGTGGAGAAAACATGTTGTTGTGTTTTTCAATTTATGATGTAATGTAAACTTTATGAATGTATCTAGTATTTCCAAGACTACTAAACTAATCGGTCTTTCGAGACTTGATCTTTCTTGTGATCATGCCAATGTTATGTAATAATGCACCGAATCTGGGCAACTGGGGTTGGGGTGTTACACTGTCGGGACGAACAGATGAGGGATCGCGGATCCGGAAGATCGGCCGAAGAGTGAGGAAGAAGACGGAATTCTAGAAATTTCCCAACTACACGTTGTGTAGTATGGGATACATGGCATGTGTTCATAGGCAGGATTACGTGGTGTGTAATTTAGGAGTATTGGGACACAGGCAGGGTACACGGCCAAGGACACGCTGTGTATACCCCTCCCCAGCCAGACATGGCCAGATACACGGGATACCCCGTGTACTGGTACACGGGCAGGCGACACAGACACGGGCAGAGACCGTGTACGGGCACATGGCCAACGTACACTGAGTGAGCCCCAGATACTTGGATACGGTGTGTGACTCTTCTACACGCCATGTAGTTTCTTTTTATCTGACAAGCCGAATGACACGGGCAGATTACACAAGCAGTACTTATGGTCAAGGCACAGGATGTCTACTTTTTTTACACACCGTGTAGTTGGGTTTTTACACGGCTTGAATGAATGGAATGGGATGTTTTCGTGGACAGTACCCGGGGTCAAGGAACACGGCGTGTAACCATAATACACGTCATGCAACATGTCTTTAATGACTTTATCCACTTGTCTTCTTTGACTTGGATTAGTTTTATTAGGGTTCGTACCCTTAGTCCTTTCCCTAAAGGTTCTAGTATCATTTCCTTTACACAAGAGTATGATCCCTTCAGCATAACTTCCTGAATAGAGTTGTTGGAATCCCCTCTATGAGACTTAGAGCTGGATCCTCTATTCATTCCTGGAAACCTAGGTAGATTTTTTGGTATCGTTGTGACCAACTTTACCTGGGTGTTGATCCTCTACTTAGCGGATTAACTCAGACTAAGTTGTCGGAATCACCCCATGTCCTAGTTGTGATCCTCATCTGAGCATCATGTTCTCAAGGTACTTGTGGAGTCTGTTCTCCCGAAACGACTACTTCGTATATCTCTCTCCTAAGACCTAGGTGTGTGTTCTCCTTGTTTCGTGTTTAGTGGAATCTTTGAGCTGGATCATAGTGGTGGTATTCATGATAGTCGATCGTGCATGAGTATATCTGGATATTCTTGTTATATGTTCGGTAGACATGTATAGTCTAGAGCTGATTGTATCTTTCCTTTTTGGTATTTGCCTTGTATTTTTTCCTTTATGGTTTTAGGGTGTCCTACTAGGTATTATTATACTCACCCATGCACGGTCTTTGCCCACACGTGTCGTGTCTTATGCAGACGAGCGAGCCTTTGACAGGATTCTAGGTGGACCAGGACCAGACGGTGCTCAGTGAGATCGGGCAGGCCGAGGTGTGTTCCTACGGCTACAGATTGCAGTCCTAGTACCTTTCCTTACAGTTTGGACATTGTTACAGACATTATTTTGGTGGGCTTGTACTTTTGTCCTAGGGTTTTACACTTGTTATACTTTACTTTCCTACCATACTCTGTTGGTTGAGATTTTTAGTGTATGCATGCATTTCCATTTTTAGTAGTTTTTAGTTTTCAACATTGTGGGCTTGGATATGTGTTTTCGTGTGTACAGGTTTAAAGGCAATGCCTCCCATGTTAGTATCATGCCTACTCGGTACTAGTCACCAGCCCATGGCCTGTTGGAGGCGGGCTTGGGGACTTACGGCTCAGGCCCCACTGGGATGGGTCATGACAGAGTGGTATCAGAGGTGTTCAGTTCTACCTTAGGACTGAGAGTCTGTGAGTTGGTTTGGGGAAATAGTGTTTAGTGTTTCGAGTTCGGCTTTCAGGGCAGGGACCCCAGTGATGGTGCAGGCGGCCAACGCATCCATACACTAGGACTCTGATAACATGATTTTCGACTCGGAACAGAAGAACACTAGTTGCAGGGAAAAAATGGTACCTGCATCATATAAGAATGGGTTTTGGTTTCCATGTACTTTTTGATTCATCTCTCTAGATATACTCACTAACTAACATACATATTGTTTCTTTAATAGGATTCCTCTGCGACGCGCACCCGCTAGGATCCAGCAGCACAATCCCGATGATGACCCCCTCAGTGATGATGCCTCGATACAGTGACCAGATCCCCCAGTTTTACCATCGGGTGTTTTGCCAGTTATTCCACCACCTATGGAGCAGTGTTTTCTGCCTGCTGTACCAGTGGAGGAGGAGCGCAGACCGAGTTCACATCACGAGTTTCAGAGATAAAGACCCTTAGGATTTGAGGAGAGCCTGACCCTCAGGATACAACGGACTGGCTTGAGGCAGTGGCCAGAGTCTTCTGTTTGGTCAGGACACCAGCAAACCAGATGGTGATCTTGGAAGCAACCCTTCTGTAGGGATCGACAGAATGATGGTGGAGTTTGGTTATCCATACCCAGGATGAGATGACAGTTTCATGGTTGGAGTTTGAGCGTCTCTTCATAGAAGAGTTTTCACCGGTTACCCAAAGAGAATTACGCATACAGGAGATTCTTCATCTCCCGTAGGGAACAATGACGGTGGCTGGCTATTCGTCGAGGTTTACCGACCTCTTGAGGTACTCGATGGATATGGTTAGAGACCAGTACTTCAGAGCTCGGACTTTTGAGCGGGGCTTGCGCAGAGATATCCGAGCTAGAATCTTCCCTATGAGAATTCCTACTTATGCTGGGGTGCTCGAGCGGGCTTTGGTGGTCGATAGATTCTTGGCAGAGCAGAGACAACAGGCAGTTGTCAGTAGTGGGAGTGCTAGAGCAGAGACCTCGGCATTAGGGAGCCGACATTAGGGACCCAGGTGTGGGAGACGTTTTCAAAGGAGATCCCAGGACAGGGGATCTGTCGTACATGGTTCACTGGGTGCGTCAAGGCATCCTCGAGAGAGGCTATGCTAGTCATGTGATGGTAGGGGGCATCTCGCTCGATATTGCCCAACCTGTCGTACTACTGACATGGGAGCAGTGGATGGACCACCGAGGCAGAGGAAACGTATGGAGCAGACAGATCCGCGGGGCAGTGGATGTGGCAGGGGTGGTGGGAGACCAGCTGGAGGTGGTCGGCGTTTTGACCTTTAACCACTACCACCCCCAAGAGGTCCACCCCAGGCTCAGGGAGCTAGTGGACAGGGGAAGGGACAGCTGCAGTCGGCAGAGGATTACGACCCAGGTACTCCCGGAATGATTATGGGTACTATCTGTGTCTTTTCTACTTTGGCTGTCATATTGATAAACACAGGTTCTAGTCATTCCTTTCTTGCGTATTATCTTGTTCGAGACCTTGAGATTCCATTTGATCTTTTGACATGACCCTTATGCTTAGAAAAACTGATTGGAGAAGATTTAGAGATCACACACCTCTGTATACAGTGTGACCTGACCCATGGAGGTGAGATTTATGGTTGGAACCTCTTGGTGGTAGCGTTGAGGCCTTACGATGTCATTCTTGGTATGGATTGGCTATCAACAGTTCATCCCAGATTGACTGTTTTAGGCGAAGGGTGCGGTGTGTCCGTTGTGATGGAACGAGGTTATCTTTTTTCAGTGAAAGAGAGACCCAGGAAGTGTAGGATGGACTCGTGCATAGGAGGGCACAACCAATTTCACATCAGTTGGCTAGCCTATCTCTTGGTGCGGCAGATGTTACAAGTTTCCAGTTTCCAGCATTAGTGGATGAGTATGAGGACGTCTTTCTAGAAGATGTCCACGGGTAACCTCACCGTCGGGAGATAGATTTTTTCATTGAGTTTCAACCGAGGACGACACCGATATTAGCAAAAACATATCGGATGGCTCCTGCAGAGATTTGTGAGATGAGGGTGCAGTTGGGCGACATGCAGAAGAAGGGCTTTGTGATAATCAACATTTCACCCTGGGCGGCCCCAGTGCTATTTTCCATGAAGGCAGACAGGAGCTTGAGGCTATGTGTGGATTACCGGAACTTGAATCAGGTGACTATGATGAACTGGTATCCACTACCGAGTATCGATGACCTGTTCAACTAGTTGAGAGTGTCACGATGGTTCTAAAAGGTTGATCTATGATCAGGCTATCACTAGTTTCAAGTATGGGATGAGTATATACCAAAGAGGGATTTTCAATGTCGTTATGGTCACTATGAGTACTTGGTGATGCCCTTCGGCTTGAAGAACGCCCCGACAGTGTTCATGGGACTCATGAACCGGATCTTTCAGCCCTATCTAGACCAGTTTGTAGTGGTCTTCATCGATGATATCCTTGTGTACTCTTCATTCGAGGAGGAGCACGCGAGACACCTAAGGATGGTTCTGGACACTCTCCGAGAGCACCAGTTTTATGAGAAACTCTTGAAGTGTCAGTTCTGGTTACAGGAGGTCCACATTCTTTGACACATCATCTCGGCAGTTGGTGTAGTAGTGGAGCCAGCCAAGATGGAGGTAGTGCTTGCATATGAGCCACCCCAGAGCATGTTGGAGGTGTGGAGTTTCCTTGGTTTGGCAGGCTACTATCGGATATTCTTCTTTGATTTCTCCAGGATTGCAGCAACCATGATAGCTTTGACTCGAAAGGGGAAGCCCTTTGTGTGGACGGAGATATTCCAGCAGGCTTTCCAGCAGTTGAGATAGAGTTTGACGAGTGCCCCGATCTTGAGATTACCAGAGGACGGTGCTGAGTATGTAGTGTTCTGCGACGCATCGAGAACCGGGCTTGGTTGTGTCCTCATGTAGAGGAAAGCTTTGATTTCCAATGGCTCACGTTAGTTGAGGCCACACGAGCAAGAACTACACGACCCATGTTCTTGAGTTGGTAGTGGTAGTCTTCCCATTGAAGATGTGGTGACACTACCTGATGGGCGAGCGGTTTACCGTCTACTCTGATCACAAGAGTCTCAGATATATCTTTTCTTAGAAGGATCTGAATTTGAGGTAGGGGTGATGGATTGAGTTCCTCCAGGATTACAACTTTGAGATCATTTACACACCTGTGAAGGGGAACGTTGTGGTGAATGTTGTCAACAGAAAATCCAGTTCGCAGTTCCTGGATGAGGTGACAGGGCAGTTCGCCTCTTTACAGTTATCCTTCGTGGATGTGGATGAGCGAGCTTACCATCAGTCTATGGTTTTTAGCCCTCCACTCTTATAGAGATTTAGGGAAGCACAGCTCGAGGATGATAGCTTTGAGACTCTACGTGCTCAGGTATCAACAGGCATTGCTGCTGATGGATATTTAGAAGTTTGGGAGCACGTTGTTCATTTTCAGAGAGCGTATGGTAGTACCAGTGATGTTACGAGAGGAGGTTTTATGGGAGTTCCATAAATCTCCTTTCGCGGTGCATCCAGGCATGTCAACGATGTATCAGGACCTCCGACGTCAGTTCTGGTGGCTAGGAATGAAGAAGATTGTGGTAGAGTTTGTTTCTCGGTGCCTTACTTGTCAGCAAGTAAAGGCTGAGCACCAGGTGCCAGTAGGTTTGACTCAGCCCCTTGAGGTGCCATAGTGGATGTGTGATGGAATATCCATGGACTTCATGACGGGTTTACCACATATGTTCAGGGGACATGATGCCATCTAGGTGATCGTTGATCGAATCACCAAGTCGGCCCACTTCCTAGACATACGGGAGTAGAGTTAAGTAGAGTGCTTGGGACGTCTCTACGTGTAGGAGATAGTTCGACTTCTAGGAGAGCCATCTACGATAGTCTCAGATCGTGATTCTCATTTCACATCCCGGTTTTGGAAGGGATTGCAGGAAGCTTTTGGGACTCAGTTACGCTTGAGCACAGCATTTCATCCCCAGACTGATGGTCAGACAGAGCAGACCATCTAGGTCCTAGAGGATATGCTTCGAGCTTGCATACTTGACTTCAGTCATAGCTAGGAGGATCACCTACCACTGGTGGAATTTTCATATAACAACAGTTATCATTCCACTATTGGTATGACACCATTCGAGGCTCTGTACGGGTGACCTTGCAGGTCCCCACATTGCTGGACTGACCCGGGAGAGCCAGCACTCTTGGGCCCAGAGATGGTGAGAGATACTACAGAGAAGGTGAAGGTCATCGAGGAGCGGATGAAGACTGCACAGAGTCGGCATCAATCATATGCCGACAGGAGGTGGAGGCCCTTGGAGTTCAAGGAGGGAGACACTGTGTTCCTTCGGGTTTCACCTCGATGGGGATTGCAGAGATTTTCCCGAGGCAGAAAGCTATCTCCGAGGTTCGTTGGACCTTTTCGTATTCTGAGTAGAGTTGGCGGGGTGGTGTATCGCTTAGCTCTACCTCCTCAGATGGAACGGGTACACCACGTCTTCCATGTGTCGCAGCTGCAGAGGTACGTGCATGATCCATTGCACATTATCGACTGGGGTGAGCTGGACATTGATGATGGAGCGACCTTTGTAGAGTACCTAGTGGAGATAGAGGATTGGAAGGAGAAGATCCTTCGCAGGCGAGCTATTCACTTGGTGCGTGTCCAGTGGCAGCACGGGAATCTCCAGGAGAGCACGTCGGAGTGGGAGGCTCATATTTCTGTGCAGTACCCACATATTTTTGAGTAGCCCTTGTTTTGGAATTTTGGGGATGTAAAATCCCTAAGGTGGGTGTGATGTAATGTCCCGGATTTTTACATGTATTCTTTTAATATTATATGGGAATTAATTTGATACCACGCTTTGAGACGGCATGAAGTTCCAAGGCCCAGTGAACCCGGAACAACTTTTTGAATTTAATTTAATAATTATATTATGCGCGCATGTAGTTTTCTGGAAAAAGTGGAATAACTCCAAAACGGTTGATCGGATCAGAAATATGAGGGCATCATTGCATTTGGAACAATGATTTTATCTTAGGCAAGGCCTAAAATCAGCCGGCGCAGGTCGGTGGTGGAATCCAGTTTTTGGGACGTAAGAGTCAAAAAATATTTAAATAAAAATATTTTAATCTGCAGTGAAATCTTTTAAATCTGCTGCAGCAGATATCCCTTACCTTTTTAATTAAAGGTTGGAGCAAGGGTACAGGGTTACAAACCTCATAACCGAGAAACCCTTGGCGGCTTTGGAGGCTCTAGAAAAAACCTCCCAACGCGGCGACGATGACGCAACAACCGGATCATCGCCAAAGAACGCCGCGGATTCCAGGTAGGATGTTTGTTTGTGATTTCTTCCCCGTTGTTGATTTCTATGACGGACATCGTCTAATCGACGAACATATTAGTCCATGGATCGATCGTTCTTGCGGGGTGGGATTTTTGCTGGGATTTTGGGAGATTGAATCCATGTTAATACATTGTTGTTGATTTTCTGGTTTGTTTAATCCCATTAACGGGAGAGGATCAACACCGTGACGAATGATGGCGGAGGTTCAATCCTCAATTTCGTTTCATTGGATTTCTCCCCTTTCTTTTCATCACGTTCTTCATGCGGTGATGAATGACGGATCGTTGCACATCTGTTCGGCGATGCAACGTTCCCAAACTATGGATCCAACCCCGGAGCAGTGACACAGAGGTGAAACGACGATATCGGTAGATGATTCAGAGCGGATTGAGAGTTATAAGTTTTCGGCCATTTTTCTTCAGATGGATCATTCAAGTTTTATGATCTATTTTAAAGGCTAAAAACACCCATCGCAGTGTTCGTATGATGAACAGAACCAATCCCTGGTGTATCGGGATGAACGGATGACGGATCACGGATCTGGAAGATCAGCCGAAGTGTGAGGAAGAAGACGACGTTCTGGAAATTTCTCGACTACATTCCATGTATTATGGGATACATGGCGTGTGTTCGTTGGCAGGATTACATGGCGTGTACTTTGGGAGTACAGGGACACGGGCATGGTACACGGCCAAGGACATGCCGTGTATACCTCTCCCTAGCCAGACCCGGCCAGATACCCGGGATACCACATGTACTGGTACACGGGTAGGTGACACAGACACGGGCAGAGACCGTGTACGGGCATATGGCCAGTGTACACAGCACGAGCCCCAGATGCATGGACATGGTGTGTGATTCTTCTACACTCTGTGTAGTTTATTTTTATCCGAAAATCCAAATGACACGGGCTGGTTACATGGGAAGTAACCGAGGTCAAGGAACATGGCGTGTACTTTTTCTACACGCCATGTAGTGTGGTTTTTACACGGCTTGAACAAATGACATGGTCCGTTTACACGGGTAGTACCCGGGGTCAAGGAACACAACGTGTAACCATAGTACACGCCATGTAACCTGTATTAAATGACATGAGCCACTTGTCTTCTGTGAATAGGATTAGTTTTCTTAGGGTTCGTACCCTTGGTCCTTTCCTTGAAGGTTCTGGTATCATTTCCTTTACACCGGAGTATGATCCCTTCAGTAGAACATCCTTAATCGAGTTGTTGGAAAACCCTCTATGGGGCATTGAGACAAATTCTCTAATCATTCTTGGAACCCTAGGTAGAGTTCTTAGTATCGACGTGACCAACTTTACCCGGGCGCCGATCCTCTGCTTAGCGGATTAGCTGAGACTGAGTTGTCAGAATCACCCCATGACATGGTTGTGATCATCATCTGAGCAACATGTTCTCAAGGTACATGTGGAGTGTGTTCTTCAAGAACGATTACTTCGTATCTCTCTCTCCTCCGACCTAGGATTGTGTTCTCATTTTTTCGTGCTTAGTGGAATCTTTGAGATGGATCTTAATGGTGGTATTTATAGGACCCTGGGACACCCTGAGAGGGGAGGGGTGAATCAGAGTGTCAACTTTTTCTTCATAAAGTTGTGGATATTGTTACCACGTTGGTAGGAACTACTTAAACCTATATGATGTATATGATCAGTAAAGAAACATTCACATGCAAATAGAAAACACAACAATTTTTACTTGGTTCACCACTAAGGGAAACGCCCAAGGAGCATACACCGAAAAGTTGTCGGTCGTACCAAATTACACTAATATTCACTAGTTGTTGATTACAATGGTTCCGGCACAGTCACTCTGTCCCAGGCTCACTGCCTTTACAAGGTTCAGGGATAGCTCACTACGTCCCTCGGGTCACTCCCGTTGACTCCCCATGGCTCACTGCTATTGGTGAAGTCCCACTGAGTTTATATATGTGAAGGTCTCTTCAATAGATTTGAATTTATGTATTTTCCTCCTATTCAACATGAGACCTTTCTTGAATCAGAGTACTCTGTGGACGCTCTTCGTATTCCAGCTTTCTACTTTAGTGCAATAGCTGAATGCACTAAATCCTCTTGTCGTCGTTTTCCTGAATCACAACCACTGATGTGATTTCAAAATAAATGAAGCTCAACTTACTCGGCGTTTGTCAAAATCAGTTCTCCATGTATGAATGATATCATGCATTTATCATTTAGATTTCCTCTTTAATCTCACTTTTCACTGAAAGTATCAGGCAATCTTTCAGCTCTCGTGCAGCTCTAGAAAGATGGGCGTGCTTCAACAATATGTGGCGCTCCCTTTCAAGCTGGGCGTGCAAGTCTCAATACGGTGCGCAAGTCCTCGGCATGCAAGTCTAAACTGGGGTGCAAGTGTCACCAAATCACATGCGCGACACTGCCTTCTTGAACATCAAACCAGCGTGACTCACTTCCTTTCTCTCCCAAATCACCTTGGGCGCGCAACCATCAATCGGCGCGCAACTTCTAAGAGCTGGCACACATGTCTCTCCAAACCACTTGGGCGACCACTCACCACATGCGCGGCTCAACTACCTGCGTGAAGAGAGCTCGAATAGTCTCTAAGTCTTGAACTCCGTAGGAAATGAGGAGGGGTGGTCCAGTATTTATAGGCAAACTGGTCAACCTGCGCGGCGGTGCGCAGGTCACCCCTCGGCGCGCAACTCATCTCCCCTAGCCTCCGTCACGCAACTCACTTGCGCGACCCAACCAATACTTGTGTGACCTTCTTTCCTTTGCTATATTTTTAAGATCAAAACACGATGTTCAAATAGTGCATAACTTTCCAATCCTCTAAGGTACTGGCGCGCAAGTCCTTTCACTGCGCGCAAGTCACTTGCGTGACCAAAACAATACTTGTGCGAACCTCTTCAATTTCCTATTTCTCCTTATTCTGATCTTGAAAAACACTAGGCATGCATGTTCCATTTTCTTCAAGTACACGACGCACAAGTCTCTTTGACAAAAATAGTTTTCTCCATTTGTTGATTTTCAGGCCCACAAATTTGTCAAACACTTGAAAACGGTGCCACCTTGTGTCTTCTCTTTTTCTACTACCTCCAGATCATCCATTCCTTTGTCGATGTTCTTGAATCAAACATGGATCGTTAATCACAGCCCTTGAACTCGACATGCCACCATGGAATCTATTTTGTCAACAAAATTTTATGTTGTTTGTTGGCTTTGTCAACAATAATAATCACCTCAAAAACACTTCTTCTCGGTGATTTGTATCCTTCATCAACTCTTCTTCTTTTATCACAAACTCCACTATCGTGATATGTATTCTTTGAAGGAATAGTTTTAGCATCATCATCTTCTGTGACAATGTTATGTGCATGTCCATCTCAGAGTTCCAATCCCCACATGTCCATCTTAGAATTCCATTCACTTTCACATTGCCTTTTTCTTCAAACGTCATGATCTACTTCATGTCGAGCATATGATTCAATCTGTCAAGAAGTCTCTTGCATGGTTCTCATGCATTTTTCTCATGCAATCATGAGGAATTGCATGGTCTTCATCAAAAAAATCATTCTTCTTTAATCATCATCAGATGGATTACACCTCACATTATTCATTGTTGTAAAAAATGTGTCACCTTTGAAATGTGTTCTTTGAACTTTTGAATAGTACAACAATCATCTGAATTTCCATTCCTCCACTTCATTGGAGTACTTCTTGATCTCCCTCATTTTTATCTTCATTGAAAACTATTGAAAACAAATACAACCTTAAAAACAAAGTGGTTCCAACAATCTCCCCCTTTTTATTTAGTTTTCAATACCTTATACATCTTCTGAAATGAATTTGTCAATGTCAAAATGATAATCTTCTCTTCAATCAACTTATCTTTTCAAACGTTCATTTCACTTTCTCCCCCCCCTTATTGACAAGAAATAAAAATCCCATGGTAGGGAGGGTATCAAACCATACTTAAGAAATGTTTCATTAATCATTTCACTCTATGTATACTTGAGAAATGCTCGATGTAGAAAACAAGAGGATTTGATTAAGTCAACAAGGATGTCCATTATTCACAGATCATGATACCAACATGAGATGAGAACTCATGTATTTTGTCTTCAAGGGTTTACTACTTTTATTTCAGCTAGAAGAAAATCAAATGTGATAAGTAAAAATCAACCTGAAACTCTTGCACTCACATCAGAAAACAGATCAAAAACATTCATGTGCTATCGGCAGGATAAGTGACCATGGGGCACATCCATTATTCTTATGTCACTGATCAATTCATTTTATCCCCCCTTTGTAGAATGATCGTTGATCTGAGTAACCAAGGGATAGAGATTGAGAAATGTCATACCTTCTCCATCGACATGTTCTTCAAGAAATTCACAGAGTAACTGCATTTGAGTCCATCTGGAGTTGATATTGATTGAAATAGTGATTTTGGAAGCTTCTTCATTTTCTCCCCCTCAAGGGAAACACTCCTCATCATCTTCATCGGGATTGATCCTTCATCATCTTAATATTTGAATATCAATTGAAGAATCTACTAAGGATGCAAGCTTCTTTAGCATGGCTATCAAGAGTTGACAGCATTCACTACTTCTCTGGTTCTCCCCCTGAGAGCATGCTTCACCTTCAATTCCCTACATTATTAGCACAAATACAATACACAAATGAATAAGGGAATAAGGTGGTTCCTCCTTGCTTCATCAACATGATCTGTATGGTTGAGGTTCTTTTCTCAACCAAGTTCCTCTGTTCACTCCAGTCTTCATGCCTACACATTTGAACATATGTTCTGACATCTATTGATGATTAATGGCTTTCTTCACATTTTCTTCTACTTTATGGGTGGAATTTTTCGTCTTAACAGCCATCATGAATGATAAATTCTTACTCCTCTTAAAGAATGCCTCTTGCTCTAGTATTAAGGTTAGGAAACCTTTTGGAATGTGACCAGATTTCTAACATCTCTCACACATAACTTCTTTGACACATGTGATTCTCTTGGTTTGCAATCTCTCTTGCAATCTGTCTTCATCACGTGAAAGTTTTCTTTTTTACATTTGCACTATCCTTGGCCTTTTCATCTTCACGTTACCTCATTCTTTTCAAATCTTCAGTCCGAATGACCAATATGTCATTTGGAACTGTTGCAGCTGGTCTGGGTCTTCCCCATGGGTTCATCTGAGTTTCATCCCACTTAGTGTTTCTTTTGGATGAATGACCCTTCAATTTCATGGATCTAAAATCATTGGTCTTCTAAGGTTCCCTACTTGAGATCTTCTCGGGGAAATGTGTGTTCACAATATTCTTCTGATTTCTTCCCATGGAATATTCTTCATTCTTAGCTGGCTTGTGTGGTATTCTTTTCTTATTAGCTCTGGATATCTGTTGACATAGGCATGAACCATTCTTGTGACCACTATCGCTGAATACATCACAGATGTTATCAAGAATTCCAAATCTGTTTTTTGTAAATAGATGCTTCTAGAACTGCAGATGTTGCTTCTTCTTCTCTGGATTTCTTCCCTTTGATACATGATTTATTTGGGCTTTTTTGTTAAAGGGATTGTACCAACAATCCAGTGCACAATGCCCAAATCTGTTGCAGCACAATCATTGACCCACAAATATTTTCTTCTTTGTATCATCTGTATGAGGTTTTTGGGAATTTTTATTAATCTTTTGTGCTCTATTTGAGGAACCATCTTCCTCCTTTTTCTTCTCATCCACCCTATCCATGGTGGTAGGTTTCTTCTTCTCACCTTTCCTCATCCATACTTGTTTAGAACTTTTCTTCCAACCTGGACTGATTGTAGGAATGTATTTAGAATCATGAGTACAAGATGGTTTGGATGGTACCTTCACTTTCTCAGTTGCTTGTGATTGATTAATGAGTGAATTCATGATCTTCTTATCATATGTTGGAGGTCTTTCGACAATAGAATCCTCCAGTGAGCATTGAGTACCAGTAGTAACTGATTCTTGATGTGGATAATCCAGAGTTGTCATAATCTTCTTGTCACATGTTGGAGGTATTTCAGCTTTAGATTCCCCCAATTAACATTGAGTATAGGCATCACTCATTTAATTCTTTTTTGAAGTCTCAATATGTGTATTCTAAATCTTGGTCAACTTGGCTTCTAACTTTTGACCCTCAATATTGAGGATGATCTCCTTATCTTCAATCAGGATCATATTCTCTTTACAAGTCTTCTTCAATCTTTCAACCTCATATATATGCTTCTTAACTTTGTTTTATAACAAAGTGTCTTGTTCTCTGAATTTCATGGAAGTTTCTTCCAAACAAAAACTATTGACTTTAGTGCTCTTCTTCAGCGCAGCTTCAAGTGCATGGATATTTTCTTTTAGAGTCTTATTGACTTCCTCGTTTTATTTAAATACTTTAATCTTTTTGGTGAGCTTTATACTTTCCATAACTTTTCTTTCCAATCCCTTTTCCATATTTTCATCATCCCTTTCTAATTGAGTGATCTCAACCTGCATAGATTGGAATAGGCTACAAATAATAGAAACCCTTTCTTCAGGAATATAATGCAGATATGTATTGAGTTTTTCCTGAAAGCCTGAATTAGGGATGACATACTTTCCTCTGGAATAATTTTGAGCCACCTGCTCGATACTTTTCCAAGCCTGATATTTCTTCATTATTGGAATGGCATGGAGAACCAGACACTACATCTTCTTTGGATATGAGGGACTTCTTTAGCTGCTTCTTCTCTTACTTTTTCCTTTTTGTCATGGTCTTTCTAGAAGAAGAATCCTCCTTATAAAGGACTGAATCTTTATCAAGATTACTCTTCATTGTTGACTCTAGGAATGAAACTCAAATCCTCTTCTGAATAGAATTACTGGAGAATATCCAACATGCATCAACCTGCCTCTGATACCACTTGTAGGACCCCAGGACACCCTGAGAGGGGAGGGGTGAATCAGGGTGTCAACTTTTTCTTCATAAAGTTGTGAATCTTGTTCCCACATTGGTAAGAACTACATAAACTTGTATGATGGATATGATCAACAATGAAATATTCACATGCAAAGAGAAAACACATCAATTTTTACTTGGTTCACCACTAGGGTATATGTCTAAGGAGCATACGACGACAAGTTTCTGGTCGTACCAAATTCCACTAATCTTCACTAGTTGTGGATTACAATGATTCGGACACAGTCACTCTGTCTCAGGCTCACTGCCTATACAATGTTCAGGGATATCTCATTGCGTCCCTCGGGTCACTCCCATGGACCCCCCATAGCTCACTTCTGTTGGTGAATTCCCACTCATTTTATAGACGTGAAAGTCTCTTCAACAGATTTGAATTGAATTATTTTTCTATTGTTCAGCATGAGACCTTGCTTGCATCAGAGTACTGTGTTGATGCTCTTTGTGTTCCAGCTTTATACGTTAGTGCAATAGCTGAAAGCACTAAATCCTCTTGTCGTCATTTTCCTTAATCAAAACCACTGATGTAATTTCATAATAAATGAAGCTCAGCTTACTCAGCGTGTTTCAGAATCAGTTCTCCATGTATGCATGAGATCATGCATTTACCATTTAGATTTTCCCTTGAATCTCACTTTGCACCAAAAGTATCAGGCAATCTTTTAGCTCTCGTGCAGCTCTAGAAAGACGAGCATGCTTCAAAAATATCTCGCGCTCTTTTTCAAGCCCAGCGTGCAAGTCTCAATACGGCGCACAAGTCCTTGGTGCGCAAGTCTAAACTGGCACGCAAGTGTCACCAAAGCACATGCGTGACACTGCCTTCTTGAACTTCATACTTGCGTGACTCACTTCTTTCTCTCCCAAATCACCTTGGGCGCGCAACCATCAATCGGCGCGCAACATCTATGAGCTGGCGCACAAGTCTCTCAAAACCACTTGCGCGACCACTCACCACATGCGCGGCTCATCCACCTGCATGATGAGAGCTCGAACGGTCTCTATGTCTTGAACTCCGTAGGAAATGAGGAGGGGTGGTCCAGTATTTATAGGCAAACTGGTCAACCTGCGCGGCGGCGCGAAAGTCACCCCTCGGCGTGCAGCTCATCTCCCCTAGCTTATGTCGCACAAATCACTTGTGCAAACCAACCAATACTTGCATGGAATTCATTCCTTTGCTATATTTTGAAGATCAAAACACGATGGTCAAACGGCGCGCAACATTCCAATCCTCTATGGTATTGGTGCGCAAGTCCTTTCACGGCGCGCAAGTCACATGCGCGACCAAAACAATACTTGTGCGAACCTCTTTCCTTTTCTATTTCTCCTTGTTCTGATCTTGAAAAACACTAGGTGCACAAGTTGCCTTTTATTCAAGTACCCGGTGTGGAAGTATCATTTCCAAATACAGTTTTCTCCATTTGTCTATTTTCAGGCCCGTAAATTTGGAAAACACTGGAAAATGGTGGCACCTTGTATCTGCTCTTTTTGTACTGCCTCCAGATCATCCATTCCATTGTCGACATTCTTGAATCAAACCTGGATCGTTAATCACAACCCTTAAACTCGACATGCCACCATGGAATCTCCTTTGTCAAAAAATTTGTATGTCATTTGTTGGCTTTGTCAACAAGAACAATCACCTCAAAAACACTTCTTCTTGGTGATTTGTATCCTTCAGCAACTCTTATGCTTTTATCACAAACTCCACAATCGTGATATGTATTCTTTGAAGGAACAGTTTTAGCATCATCATCATCTGTGACAATGTGAGGTGCACGACCATCTCAGAGTTCCAATCCCCACATGCCCATCGTATAATTCCATTCACATGCACATTGCCTTCTTCTTCAACCGTCATGATATACTTCATGCCAAGCATTTGATACAATTTATCAAGAAGTATCATGCATGGTTCTCATGCAATCATGAGAAATTGAATGGTCTTCATCAAAAAACTCATTATTATTTATTCATCCTTAGATGGATTACACCTCACATTCTTCATTGTTGTAAACAATGTGTCACCTTTGACACATGTTCTTTGAACTTATGAACAGTACAACAATCATCTGAATTTACATTCCTCCACTTCATTGGAGTACTTCTTGATCTCCCTCATTTTTATCTTCATTGACAACTATTGAAAACAAATGCAACCTTAAACACAAAGTGGTTCCAACAGTATTCGCGATAGTCGATCGTGCATGCATATATATGTATATTATTATTATATGTTCTGTAGACATATACTGTGTAGAGATGAATTTGTATTTCCTTTGTGGTATTTCAATTATTTTAATTTCCTTTGTGGTTTTGGAGTGTCCTACTGGGTATTGTTATACATACCCCTACACGGGCTTTGCCATCACGTGTCGTGTCTTGTGCAGAGGAGCGAGCCATTGACATGATTCAAGGTGGACTAGGATCGGATGGTGCTCAGTAAGATCAGGCAGGCCGAGGTGTGTTCCTATGGCTAGAGATTGTAGTCGCAGTACCTTTCCTTATAGGTTGGACTTTGTTACAGACTTACATTCGGTGGGATTGTACTTTTGGCCCAGGGTTTTACAATTTTTGTACTTTACTTTCCTGTCGTACTCGGTTGGTTGATATTTTTAGTGTATGCATGAATTTCCATTTTTTGTAGTTTTTACTATTCAGCTTTGTGGGCGTGGATATGTGTGTCCATGTGTACAGTTTTATAGGAAATGCATCCCATGTTAGTAGCACGCCGACTTGGTGCTAGTCACTAGCCCCTGACCTATTGGAGGTGGGCTTGGGGAGTTGCGGCTCGGGCCCCACTAGGATGGGTCGTGACAAGGATGGTCACATGCGGTTTTATATGGATCTGGATGAAGTAAGTCATTGTCCTAATGTTTATTAGTTTATAAAAATTATGATGTATTTGGATGTTTTTTAGCCTTGAATGATGGTGATGTTAATATATGAGATCAATAATATACAAGGATATACCACCCTCAATTTCTTCATGTTTTGGGTTTATTACCAAATATGGAAAGTCGTTTATTGAATATCCCTAAACAGATTATATTTATTTAATTTTAATTTTTAATAATTAACTAATTTAAATGTTTCATTTAAAAGAAACACAATAAAGTGATATATGGTCGAAGAGGGATTTTTTCAACTCTATTTGTGATTTACAAGCATTAATTTAATGAATAATTCTAAGATTTAGTTATGGTGTTCCTAATATTTTCTATTTAGATGAGAATCTTAAATTGGGACTATATGTAGGAACCTACTTGTGAGGAAAGACAAGTAGGTTATATGATACCATTAACAATCCCTAAGGGTTATGAAATTCTTATTTGACCAAAAACATTGTAAAGCTAATGTTATATTCATAGAGTGAAAGAATTAAAACCAAATGTGGGTGTCCACTATGTGGATAAGAATTGAATTACATAAAGTGGAATCTAATTGGATTATATAATGTTGACAAAAGGTTGTGGCTATGGGCACACCTATGGGATTCTATCCAGATGGTCAAGTGATATAGGGAAATGAGTAATGTTAGAATAATGACCTACGATGGAACAAAATTTGATTCCCTTACCTCTTGAGCGACGAGTATGGTATATGAATATCATGATAGGCCCCTGGATCTTATGTTATAGACTCTTGACTAGTATTTTATACACCCTCAATAGATAGTGTTGGTATTATTTGGAAATAGAACATGATGGTACTGTTGAACCTATTTCTAGTGGTAATGCTTTGTAGGTGTCCATGAATAGTTTATATTGTGGATATGTTAATTTCTTGTTCGGATAAGTGGGGAGTTATCCTTTATAATGATAATTTTGAATTTGGAGTATCATGATTATAATGTTCTGGTCCCTTACATTATGGGATATTTTCCATAACTATCAGTGCACTTAAAGAGTGGATAAATCTCATATTGGAGACTCTTTACACAATCAGTAATGTTATCCCTTTCATTATGACTCCATTTGTTATATATTTACACTTCTACCATCATTTACATAGTAGATTTATCAGGGATTTAATCCCTTCCTTTTATCTAATAACAACTATAATGACTCACAACAAATGCAACCCATAAATATGAGTATAATAATATGAACATAATATTACTATATTATTATAATATTTTAGGTATAGAGTTTTAGATATTAAGGAAAAAATAATACATATAAAACACTTACAAAAAATGTTGTAAATTCTACTCAATATCTATATTTATTCAAAAAAATGGATTTATAAATTTAATCCAATGTTTCATTCGAAATACATTTACTTATTTTAAGAATAATCCCCATAAGGTAAGAATGAAAATTGATATAGTTCCTACTAATCATTAGGATATTTTAAATGTATTAAAAATATTGGATGAAAGAAACAACGATTATTAAGGGGGGGGGGGAATAAAAATCATTATCTTATTTTAAAATATTTGAAAAATGGAAATAATGTTTTCTTTTTTCATAATTAACATTGAACTCATATATTTATTTTTTTTCCCATGAAATTAGAGATTTTCCAAAATATTTAGTAAAAATTTCATAATAAATATTAAATCCAATGTCATAGTCATGATGTAATCATGTGAAAGATGATCAATTATGAAATCATTATCTGGAAAAATATATCTCTCACACATAAAAGATGAATACATATTTCGCTAAATTGAATAAAATTATCTTACATTATTATTATTAGAAAAAAATAAAGGAATAATTTTTTTGAAGAATAAATATTCATATAGGAACCTTGATACATCGTCAAAATATAACTCTTATGATAACTCTTATTAGAACAATAAGAAATTGAATAACAAATTGGGTTATTCCAACTTATATTCCCTGTCAAAAAACCATTACAAACTCCATTGGTGATATTTATTCGGCTCACCCATAACTATTAAAAGTATAAAAGGAAAAAAATATATGAATTTCAAATAATCTTCCATTTATATCATATAAATATAAAATATTTTTTTTAAAACACATATAGAATAACTTGCTGGATTAATATAAATTTTTTAGAAATTTTTTTTTTCCAAAAAATATATAGAATATAAAATACCTTAGACAATATGAAATAAATATATATATTAAAAAATAAATATTTTTGGAGGATTGTTGTTAAATATTAATTATCATGATTTTAGAAAATAATTCTACTGTCTTATATGTTAAAAAATGTGTTTTCAAACATTTTAAAAAATATTCCAAAGTGAACTATAGGTTAAACATTGGGAATTTTACCTTTTAAAATAATGTAAATAAAGTAAAAGTTTGTTTATAATTATGATAAATTCTTTTTGTAAATATAAATAACATTATGAAAACATTTTAAAGATAATGGTAATGGAGGAAAATAGTTTAAAACATTTTAACCAATATTTCAAAGAAATATCTATTACATCATTGGTAATATTTTATTAAAATGAAAATTAAAGGAGATTACATAAATTGTGTTTGAATAATTCTATAAATTTATTAATGTTTTTATAAAATAAATTCCCAATATAGTTTATATGAAAAACAAATCATGTGGTGATAATGGAATAAGTCTCCAAGAAAGGAAATTGAGATGAGAAATACCATTCCATGAGTCTCGACATATTTAATATTTTTCCTACCATCATCAGTAATAAAATAAAATTATTTTAATTATTAATTATTAAAATTATTCATATCAATTCCATTATAATTATTACCTATATTTTATTTATTACAATTTCTTATATGGTTACTAAATTAGTTAAATTCATGTGAGGTGTTTTGAGTACGGTTAGGTTTGGATTCCTTAAAGAATAAATATGTATTCTAAGGTCAAAATGGGTCATTGATCCCTAATATCCATAATATTAATCCATAAATAATTATTATTTCCTTATATTAAATAATTTTTTTTAACAATCCAATAAGGCATTCTTAAATAATGATGCACATTGGTTCATGAATATTGTTGTCTATATGTATGCATCAATAATTTTTATTTTTTAATATTGGCGATAAATAATTAAATTTGAAAATTTTGTAAATTTTTAGAATCATTAATATGTTATAAATTTCACATTTTTCGTTATTGCAACCATTGTGACCATCCACGAATAGTCATAATGAAAAAATAATGATTTCACTTCATTGAGGAGGTATTCCACATGTACGCATGAGTGAAATTATCATTTTACAATAGATTAAATATAATGAATTTGTGTGATATAATATATTTTTATACTCATATTTTTTTTATAAATATCATTTTTTTTAATTTTATAAATGATTTCAACCAAATAATAATTGGTGAAAAAAATGCACATTGTTTTGTGAAGGTGGGGATCTACATATTGGCACGATTGATGGTGGAATTTAATATTGGATAGAAAATGAGATTGAAAAGTGTTATATAATAGTCATGAAAATATTTTAGTTTATATTATAAATATATTTAATTATAAAATAATTTTTATGATAGGTTTTAAGGAGGTAGAATATGGAAGGACAATAAATTAAATCAGTTAAGACTAATGCCTCTTCTTTTCATATCATTAGTTCAATTGAGGTTAATACATTTGAATGAGAGTTTTATGGTAGAAATAGGGGATTATGGATGTTGTACGAGAGTTATATTGATTTATTGGGTAGAACATTAAGATGAAACCAATCATTGTGTTTTGAAAATGTTGAAGTGGGGCCCCTTTTTTAGGCAACAACCACATGCATTTTCACAATTTTTTAATCATTAAGAGTCCTGATTGTAATTTTAAATTTTACATGGGGATAATAAATATAAAATTAATGATAAAATTTTATATTACCTATACGCATGAGTTAATGTATTATTTTGATGATTTTATAATCATAAAAATATAATTTTTAAATATTAAATCTAATTCCATGTTTTTTTCATGGTAATTCACATATCCGGAATTTTAGTGCATCAAAATAATTATGGAATTAAAATATAAATACATTAACAACAACATACCATTTTATAATTATCTAAAAAATCATGGAACACCATAATTCACCCAAAATATATCACTTTTAATGTTTTTAAAATCGTTTACTTTGTTTCTCCACTACCTGGACAAACACTATGTAGACGTTGTGTATGAATTCAAAGTAATTATATCATTAATAAATTTTTTTAAAAATTAAAATAATATAAATGAATTATTTATATAAAAAATAACATTTTCTAACCCATTGATGAATTATTTTCATCCATCTTAAAATATAATAGAGGTATTAAAAGAAATAAATTGGCATATTGTAATTATCCTTTACTTAAAATAATAAAAAGTTTATATTAAACAAGAATTCGATGAAATTTTTTAATATGATAAAATATAGTCTGGTTCTAGAAAAATTATAGTCATCTAATTAAATAAATTCATGTTTTTATGTGATTTTAAGAACTTATCCCATGGTTTCAATCCATATTAACAAATTTTACTAGTCGATGTGTGATAAACTTTTACCATGGAAACTATTCATTATAAATAAATGTGAAATGGTATATATTATCTATTTTTACCCTCCATATTCCAAATATGTAATATATTTCTAATCATTCAACTTTCATAAGGGGGAAAACTTAAATTTTTTATGTTTTCAAAATGTATTGAAAAACAGTTTTTTAGAAAATGTGCTCTTAAGAAAAAATCAATTATTACCAAAATAAAGTATAAACTATATTTTAATGGAATAAATTGGATTATGTTTAATAAAATTAATGTTATTTTAATTTAAAAAAAATCCAAAATCAACAGTAATAATAAACTTACTTTCATTAAATGGAAATAAATGTTAGTTTTGTAGTATATGTATTATTCACAATTTATCAAAAAATCATTCATTACAGTAAAAATAAAAATCCTCAACCTAATATATATTTTATATGATGAAATAAAAAAATTAATCAATTGTATAAAATTAAATTTCAAAAGGGGGAATAGAATAATTTAAATAACCAAAGAGAATATGCAATAAAAATGATTTAATGTAATTAATTTTTGAAGTTCAACTTGAATATATACCCATTAAATATGTAACAAACACAATTAGATTAATAGAATTTTATTTTATTAAAAATATAATCAAAAGATATTATTATAATAATTCATCTACATTAATTTATGTAATTTAAATTGTTAAAAAAATATTGCCAGGATAAAACAGTTTTCTGAGAAACTTCTCATTTAATCTTGGATGATTTTATTTCATATTTTGTTCTAGTTATATAAGAAATAATTAGTAAATTTTTATTTAGAAAAATATTTATATATATATATCATAATTCATTTATTCTTATTCATATCCCCCAAAATAATGACTATTTTATAATGATCATATATTTATTAATAATATTTATATAGTATATCATTATTATTTATGCTCCGTAATGTGTTAACCACATGATATTGAATATATAATTTAAATGAAATAAATTTTTAAATATTTGCATGTTATAAATACTACAAAGCATTCGATATATGTTTATTTTTATTGGATTTAGTGTCGGACTAAGGTATGTTTATTATTAGTGTTTGGGTGTTGGGTATGTTACAGTGTGGCATTGGATAGACTAAGGAGAGGGTTAGTATCAGATAAAACCATGGTTGAGGCGATGAATAATGCTATATGGGATTTTTTATTTTTTGAGAATTAATGTAACTTATTGTTCATATATCCCCATAGTTTATATTGTAGTCATGGGTAAGGTATTGATCTCCCACCTAGTGAAGTGATGATGTGTGATGTCCTAGACTGGTTCAAATGCTATTTTTGATATGGGTTTCCCATGTTTGATGAATATTAAATTCCCAATGACTAATCATATATGAATGGTAGTACATCAAAACCCTAACAATTGGGTTTTTATGTCAGTATTTACATTATCACCCCTTAGGAATGTAATTAAATAACGTGTGATGTATTATTCCTTACGACTAGTTGTATATGTGAGGTGGGAAACTAAAACTCTTGAAATATGTAATGATGCGAGGTAAGATGTACTACACCATTGTTGTTAATTTGTGATGTTATGTAGGGATTACTTCTACCTATGGTGGATGTGTATAATAGGTGGGAAGTATTTCCCCCAAAAAAAATTTCTGATGAATGGTCGATGTAAAGATTAGATATATTTTCCACGAATAGTGGGAAGAAATACTGCCTAAATGTGGTGATGTTTCTAAGTATCATATACCACCTTATACGATATATGATGAGTTAATAACCTTGGGATCTAGAATTGATGATATTAATTCTCTATATTAACATATACACACCATCACTTTCAAAAGCATGTATGAGTCGACTATATGGGTAGAATTTTGTGCACCCATAACATGATAATACTTTATATGAATTATTTACTAGTGAATATAAATTCAGTATATGAATGAAAATATATACTACTTCTTATTAGGGATAATATTGTTGGTGGTGTAATATGTTATATTCACACGCCCCATAGAGTGATTAGGGTGTGAATTTAACACTGATGATGTCATGATGGTTCAGGTGATATCCTTGTTATAGTATATGGGTAGGGAGAAAATAGTAAGATTGTGGAGAAAGGTCTAAGTTTAATTTAAATATACTGGGGTTCTCCCTCAATTTAATTTTAGATTTAATTTTTATATGATTATCCAATTAGGAGGATCTTTGCAATTTATTTTCCTTCCAACATGATTATATAATGATATAACATGTTAATTCTCTTAGAATTGTAATCCTTCAAATTTTTATCCCTTTTCTATGTAATATTTTTATAAAATAGACGTTTCTACTACTTAGTTATGGGTTTTATGATCATACTAGTGGATAGAGTTTCCAAATAAGGTATTATTGGACACTCAATGCTAGTTGGATGCCTCTAACGTATAGGGAGGAAAACATGAGGTCATTTTCTCCCACTACTTTGGATAATGATCAGGTCATTGATGTAAAGATATCATTATTTGATATTAAAGAATTATGTTATGTCAAAAAGATTAATAATATGTTAAATAGGGGATATGACTAGTGAAATCATGGGATATTGGTTATGCTTGTGCCTGGCTAGCACCTGCATGCACTGAAGTCCAAATTACCTGGGTGTTAGGATCATTGTTCATACCTTTAATTACTATAATTGAGTTTTTTAAATTAATTACATGTTTATGTTTTAGTGATTTATTGTTTTTACTTTTGGATTATGGTAAATTAGTAATGTATTATGAATAATATTTGGTGTATAGATTCACATTAAAAGAGCTTCATTTCTTAAAATAGAAATATTAGTTTCTTCAAAATGGATTGGTTATTTAAGCAATTAACAATAACTTATTAGTTTTTATAATAACAAAAGAATATTTACATTCTATAAAACTAAACTAGACAATTACATTTAATATTATAGGAATCATCATTGTGTGATTACATCTATATTCACATTGATTATACCTTGATCATTGATTGGGTAGTTTGGAACAAGGTTTCTTGGTGAGTATTAGTACTCCAATCGAGGTGTTTGGTTTGTGATTTTCCTTGATATTTTGATATTAATATGGGGACTGGATTATGGGTTTGGACTACATGGATATATTATCTCTAGAAATTTTGGGACAGCCTTATAAAAATTCTACATATATCATGATCCTGAAGAGTAAAGGAATATTATTAAAATAACCATAATAATTTCCTATAATATTTCATGGGGGATTATGATACATGTTAGTATCCATATAGATTAAGGGTAGGGTAAATCATGAGGATTCCATAGTAATGGTATGTTGGGGTAAATGTTTCATGTTTTGAGATTAATCATGGGGGAAAATTATACTATCTAAATTAGGCTTCTACAGAATTACTAGGTTATAGTGTTTCAAATTAAAACATAAAGGGTTATTCATGCATGGATGATATTGATAGGTGTGTGATCCATGGTTAACTGGTTGGAAATCATGATACAATTGCAATGATGTTATGTCACTCATGGGGGACTAAATGATGAATTATATAATGGTATAAATTGTGTTCATTCCAAATTGGTTTTATATTTTACAAAAACAATGATAGTTAGGTACCACTGATGGTGGTTTCAAGATTGTTATGTCCTCTTGGTCGAATAAGCTAAGAAGGTGGAGGGGTGATTCAGGGTATGGTAGATTAAAATGTTCCCCTTTCATATCAAGTTTCTTTGTAAGACAGTTCTCAATTCTCTCTTACTCCCATATATATATATTTATATGAACATATATGAAATCATGCACATGACACAAAAATTGTTACTTGTTTCACCCTCATTGGGATATTTCCAAGATCATACAATGGTGGTGTGTCGTTGTTCCAAATACACTATGGATCACTTCAAATAATGAGTACAATGTTCAGGATATATCTTCAATGCCCAGGCTTGATGCCTTGACATTGCTCAGGATTTTGCAAATACATTCCCAAGGGTCACTTCTTATGCCTCTTTCCTAGGCTCACTGCCAGTGGAATGGGTCACCGTCTTCCTCTTCCTATACTCACTACTCTTGGAAAAGAATATATACAATGTCTATTGACATGTACATCAAACACAATTTATAGACATGTAGGTCCCTTCATTTTAATGAATTTTTTCATCCTCAACTATAAGAAGATTCTCTGTTGAAGTTCCTTTTTTCTCCCACAGATGAAGACCACCTTCTAATGTACATCTAGATACTGGAAATATTTTTGCAAACTTACTTGAAGCTTTTACAAGCCTCCCTATGAAAATCACAAACCAACTTATACAACCACATACATAATACCGAGTTCGGTATGTGGAAAACCTTCTTTTTGTACCACTTCCACTTCCATGAACCTCCCTTCGTTCACGAACTTCCTCTACCTTCGTAATCATGTACCAACTCTACAAAACCCCTCTTCTCCGAAAAATATTATATGTTCACAGACTGCCTCTGAGAATCAAGCTATGTCCAGAAACATTCCTATGTTACGAGACTACCTTATCTTAAAACCTGTGTACCATGACTTCTTTCCTTCCATACATCTTACATTGTGGGAAATAGTCTCCCGCAAAAACCTTCGGTATAATTTCATCCTCGCGAACCACTTCAGCCTTCGTGGAATTATCCCTTGCAAACTTCCTTCAAACATTCCCAAATTCCAGGATAAAAAATATTATCTATAATGATACTTGATATCACTTATAATTTGTGGCAATACATATTCTCATATATTCAATTATATATGAAATATCCTCTAATCCAATATTTACCATTTCATTGATTTGGTACATCCTCCACTGCATACCGATCCACTTTCCACCAAAAACCACAAGCTTTCCTATCAACCGTTTTTTATGCAATCCATATACTACCTTTTCTCCTTCGTAGCCAATCTCCTCCATCGATGAAAATCCATCGGTGCACCACACCATATTCCACTTTGAACCAATTTCGATTTCATGAACATCTATCTTGTACCATTCATGTTGCCTGGTATGTGGTCATGTACCCTTCCCAGACATTGTACATGATCCATGTCTTGGGCTCTCCATTTCTATTCGTTTTCTGGTTTCGTTCACCATTCATCACACCATCCAGTCCTATGAAGAAAACCATACATTTCGAAACACAAATTCCAGATATTGTGCCCCAAAAATATGGGGAACATAGGGAAATAGTGCCCCTTAATAACCTGTGTTTGGAAAATACCAACCATACTCATTTGTGGTCATCCTAGATTTTAAACAAAAACATCCACACCCCAAACATACCGATAGGACAACTTCTTAGATTTTTTTCAAACCTTCTTCCCCTTTGGGAATGTTGACAACTCTTCTCATCACAATTCTACACATTTTGAAACCTCATTAAAAATCCTTTCAACTTCGAAAACCATTTGCTTCATATGATTAAGATAGAGATAAGGTATTTAATCAACACATACTCCAATCCCACATGATACTTTCTCGGCATGATATGTAATCATTGATAGGTCACTTCTAGAATCATCAGATTCAGTGATCTCATAATACTATAACTCCTCCAAATGGCTTCATCTCATCTCATTTTCCACTACCCCTATCTCACTGCTCTACATAACAACTTCTTGTTGTGCCTTTCTTCCACCTAGAATCGTAACACACTCTCCCCTTTGTAAAAAAAACCAAAGGGAACTTCTAGGTTGTCTATAACATAGTAAAGATAACATATCATCACATTAAGGAAATAAATATCATACCTCGGGGAGAGGGGGACTCACATCCACACTAATTAAAGTACGAGAGGATGTCTGGACTCCTAGAGCTAATATATTCATTTCATGTGATTAATTGGGTAATTCCTTATTTAGAATGATTACAACATATTGTTCTGTAGGCACATACTCCAACATCATGATCCCTTGATCCACCTTATCATTGTTAAAATGATATTTGATTTCAATGTGCTATGTTCATGGGTGATGAATTGGATTTTTTCTATGGATTATAGCACCTGAATTATCATAATGGTTTCTGATCAGATATTTCATATCAATTCCCATATCTTCAAGTTACTGCTTCTTCCATAATAGTTGTGTGTAGGATTGAGTAGTTGCAATATATTCAGATTATGTGGTGCTCAATGAAATTCAAAATTGTTTCATTCATAGCAATGAAATACAAAACCCTCCAATATAAAAGGCACCAAAAAATTTTAATTTCCTATCATATGCTCAATTAGACCAATCTGTATCTATATATCCCAAAAACACAAGCTAATATTTTTCATTATACATTAGGGAAAAATTCACATTGACCTTGATATACAGAAGAATTATTTTTTACGACAGTAATTTGGATCTCCATGGGATTACATTAATACCTTGCTTCTTGGAATGTGGAATATACAATATCGGGCCTTGTTGCTATCAGGTACAACTGAATTCCAATGATAAGATTATATCTTATGGAATTAAATGCCTTTCCTTCATTATCCTTTGAATGTTTCACCTGTGTAGCAACCATAGTCATCATCTGTTTGGATTTATCAATTTTAAACATTCTCAAAACTTACTTTTCATATATAGATTTATAAATAAATGGACCATTTTATACTTGTGTCATCTGTAATCCAAGGGAAAATTTCATCTCAGTAATCATCACCATTTCAAACTCGGTTATCATGTATTAAGAAAACTATTCACATTGATCTTAATATGATATACCAAATAATATATCGTCAACATAAACCATCACCATAATTATTTGACTACTATCATTATTGAAATACAGATTTCAATCAACTCCACCCCGCTGGAAAAAATGATTATTTAGAAATTGGTAAAGCCTTCAATACCATGCTCTTGGTGCTTACTTCAAGACATATAAAGCCTTATTCAGCTGAAAACTCTATTCTCATCTTAATGAATGTGAAAACTATCTCGATGCTCAATGTACACATATTCTTCTAGAACACCATTCAGAAATGACAACATGATATCCATCTGGATAACTTAATCTTTCATTTCACATTTTTGTCCAATAATAATCTGATTGTATATGGCCTTGCAATAGGGGAAAACATCTCTTTAACAAAAATACCCTCTTTCTGATAGTACCCTTTTCACATCCGTCATGATTTGTTTCAAATAACAACACAATATTCATTCATTTTCTTGTGAAAGACCCATTTTTTCCAATGAAATTATTGTCTTTTGGCCTCAAAACAATTTCCCATGTCATATTTTTCTCAATTTGGTCAAGAAATTCATTCATTTCCTAATCCTACTTCTCATCTCCAACAACATAATAAAAACATATAGGAACAATTATTTATAAGTATTATGCGTCGTGTAGATACCACATCCTCATTCTCTGCACTGGTGCTGTCTGATCATCAATTATGTTATGGCTATCAATTTTAACTCTTCATGTTGGTCTCTGGGAAGACATTGATTTCTTATCATCATCTGAGACTTCTTTAGAATCAACCTCTAGTGCTGGAGTATCTTGTGACTGGCTTGTCCCTGCATTAATTTCCCCCTAAGTTTGATCATGTATTTGCAGAATATTCAGCTCATTATCCACAATATCCACATTCTGAATTTCAAATATCATTCCCAGACTCTTATTGAATAATTAATATGTTTTTCTCTTCTTTGAGTAGCCAAGAAGTATTCCTCCATCTCCATGAGATTCAAAAAACCTATTTTTCATCTTATTGAGAATGAAACCCTTACTTCGATGATTAAAATGTATTTCAATGATGGATTATTTCCATACCATAGCTCATATGTATTATTCATTTTTTGGGGGGATAATAATGCTCAATTTTATCTGTAGACTTCTTTTGTCAGTGCATATTTAGAAAACATCTTTAGACGATCTTTCCCAAGGAGCATTATTCTCACCATGTTGTTCATTATTCGACTTATTCTCTCAACTACTTCATTATATTGTGGAGTTCATACTACTAAAACTTCATGCCTTATCCCATGTTTCTCGATATAATACTCTTCATGGATATTTTATAACTATGTTCCATTTTCTATTTGAATCATATGGATTTTCTGACCATGAATATTTTCAAATTCCCATCGATATCTTGAAATGAAACTGAACACATCATATTTGTGGGTGATTATTGAAACCCATGCCATTATTATGTAGTCATCAATGAATATATTATAATATATCCTCCCACTAATATCCCTTGGAGAAATTGAACCACATACATCAATATACACCAAATCAAGAAATATTGTCTCTTTTTTCTCCATCGGCTAATAGGTCTTTCGAGTAATCATCCCTCATTAGAAGGAATCACATTTAGAATTGTGATCAGGTTATAATCTTGCGATATTTCTAGCAACATTACATTTTACCAGATTTTCCATGGACTCTTGGATTATATGTCTAAGGCGCTTATTCCATAACTTTTATTCCTCACCCTTAGATAGAAACCACATATCTTCTTCTCCACTCATGTGGTAGAGATTCACTCTGGTATTCGTTCATTACAACACAACAATGCCAAATTTTTTATTATATGATATATAGTATCTTGAAAAAAATTATGGCATGTCCTAAGTCACACAATTGACTAACACTAAGAAAGTTGTGACTAAGCCCTCCAAAAACCAAGACATCTACTCATCTCATGTCATTTCCTCAAACCTGGATTTTTCTAAACCAATCCATTTCAATACATCATCATTACCAAATATAATAATACCTTCGTTATCATAATGGATTCTAGTCACAAGATCCTTATTTCCCATCATATGGGATGCCCATCTACTATCAATGATCCATATCTTAGGGCAATCTGATGTCGTGAATGCAATTTCACCAACCACAACCTGCTCTGACATTTTATTTTGGATCCATGTATTTGAAATAACATCAAACCTAGAATGATAATCATGATATTTCTCAGTATATGAAGATCTATCTTTAACCTACAGACCTGCAAATCAATTTTGAATTTTCGGCTCTCTAAAATATTCATTTGGATGCTTCTAATGAAAAAACATAGACTGCCTCGGGACATTCGTATGCATTGTTGATGTGCAATATCTCTCCATATGTCTGAGTCCATTATACCTAAAACAATGACCATAAAATGATGACGTTGATTTTTTATCTCTTAATGACCACCTATGATTGTCTTGTTCCATTTTGTTCCTATCTTCTAGGGAATAAACCTTTTTAGAGTGTCCCATACTTCCACAACAATAGTGTCTTATGTGAGGTACATTCTTATGTGGAAATGATGCACTACTCATTTTGCCTTGTGTTATCTGAATCTTCTCATTTTGATTCATATCCAAGTCAGTATTCAATCATAGAGTGGGTGCTTGTGGCTTAACCTGAACAATAACTTCTTTATGTTTTATATTAAGCTCCATACAAGTCTTGTCATTAAGAATTGATTTTTTTTGTCTAATATGATGGACCAATTTTATCAAATCTCATCATTTATATCATTTTTTTATCTTAATTCCTGATTTCGAACCAAGAGTTAACTGATTCTTTTGATCTTCAATTTTTCATCGCAGACTGATGATATCCTATTCTAGTTGTTTGGTACATTTGATTTGTTCTTTTTCATTTTAGTCAAACTATCAATTTCAATTTTAGGTTCTTTATTTTGGGGTTTTTACTCAACCACCTTTTCTAAGCTTTCTATCCTTGAAGACCTCAAATTTTGAATTTCTTTATTCATCACAGAATTATTTTCTACCTATAGCTACATAAATAGCTTTCCATCACTAACAACATTGTTACATTTCATTGTTTTGGAACTCAAAATATCTACCTCTCCAAGGGAAGCTTCTAATTCTACCAAAACATCAACACTTCCTTCAATTTTTCCTTCTTCATTGTCACTTTCTTCTGTTTTTATTGAATTTCTGTCAACTACCACCAAAGAATCGATTTTCTGATTGTTTTAGTCCTCTATCTATTCTACCTCAGATTGTTCTGAACATCAATCCTCTATTGAAAGAAGATTCTTTTTTATGAACCTTCTCCTAGTATATCTATTCTCCTTCTCATTCGATGAATACTTATTTTGGGAAATTTCATCATTTTCTCCATTTTCATTATCAAAATTCTTAGGAATCTTTGCTGAAGAATGCATAATATTTCTACACCAAAAGCATGCAAATGGTTGTTTAACTTTAAACATCCATTTTCCCCTTTGTATATAGGATGATAGAAATGACATGAAATCTTCCATATTTTCTTCATGAGGACTTTTTTCAATAGGGATCTTATTCATGTCCTTGAATGTCATTACCTTAGACTTCCCATTTTCCACTACACCATTATCATCGTTTCTCATTTCATATGCCAAAAGTGTACTATGTAGGTTATCTAGTGTCAGCTCTTATGGGTATTTGTCTTCCAACAGTGAAACATTCTGATTGAACCATGATAGATGTTTCCTCAAGATACATTTCACAATCATTATATCTTCAATGACTTCTCCAAGACACTAAATGTCTTCTATAATAATATTTATCATGCTGGTGAATTCATCAAAAGTCTCATTTGGATTCATTTTAAGATCCTCATACTTGTTCTATAGAACCTAAAACATTGATTATCTGAAATTTGTGTCACTATCATAAATGTTCACTAATTTTTCCCACATTGCTTGTGATGTTTTCAACGAAATCACATTTGTATAAATTTCATTGGATATGGATACCCCTTAACCATTGATACCATTAGCATCAAAATAAAATTCTCTTATTTCAGCTTATAATAAAGCACCACTATTAATGTCCGAAAATATTCCATTCATAGCTACTGGGAATTCATCCATCCCTACTAATCGGAAGTACTGCTGCATTCGATTTTTCCATTGATGAAAATAATTTTCGTCAAATATTGTAATTTATTTATGATTTAACACCTAAATTTTTTTGAGTGAAAACCGCAGACTTTCAAACATTCTCTTTGATACCAATTGTAATTTCCAATAGGTTGAATACCCTGAAAGGGGACGGGGGTGAATAAGGGTATGACAGATTAAAACATCCCCCCTTTAGAATATTGTTTTTTATATACAAAACACAATTCTCTCTTACTCATGTAGCCATATATGAACTGATAATAAATCATGCATATGACGCCACAATTTGAACATGGTACACCCTCACTGTTCTATCTCCAAGGAGCATACAATGAAGGTTGATGATGTTCCAAATTCACTATGGCTCACTACTAATAAAGAATGAATTGTTTGGGGTAGATCATATACTACTAGGCTCACTGTTATTACATGGTTCGGGATCTTCTCACTGCATTCCCAAGGGTCACTCCCTATGCCTTTTTCACTGGCTCACTTCCAGAGAAAAGGGACACTGTCTTCCTCTTCTTATACTCACTTCTCATGGAATGGACTACACACATAGTTTATCTACTTATAGGTCATACAATGTTTATAGACATGTAGTTCCCTTCATTTGAATAAATTCCTACATCATCAAATATAGGTAGATGATCTGTTGACGTTGTTTTTTGACCCTCATGTGAAATCCACCTTTCTAAGTACTGTTAGAGACTGGAAAATACTTTCTCAAACTGACTTTAAGATTTTACAAGATTCCTTGTGCATGTCATAAACCACATTATACTCATGCGTACTGAGTCTCGGGTTTGGTATGTGGAACCCCTCCTTTGTGTACCGCTTCTGCTTCTGCGAACCTCCTTTCATCCACAAACTTCCTCCGCCTTTGCTATCGTGTATCGCCTCAGAAAACACCTCCTATATCTGAACAATTCTCTATTCGCAAACTTCTTTTTTTGAATAACCATAAGTTTGTGAACTATTCTATGTTTGTGGACTACCATTTATTACCACCTACATACCATGACTTCTTCCTTCATGTGCCACTCCCTTTATGGGATACAGTCTCCCGTAAAAACCTTTGAGGCAATTTCATCCGTGCAAACCACTTCAGCCTTCACTGAGTTATCCCTCACGAACATCTTTCAATATTTTTTTTATATTCCCAGATCAAAGAGATGTTCTCTAATGATATTATATCTCATTTATAATAAGTAGGATTAGTGATTATTATATTGGTAAATATAACCAAAATATTTTCTAATCCATGCTTTACCAAATCATTGATTCGGTACAGCCTACACCGCAAACCGATCCACCTGCCGCCACAAACCATAAGCCTTCCTACGAAACATTGTTCATAGGAAGTATTCATACAGCCATTGCTCCTTTTTGGTCAATATCCTCCATCGAAAACAAGCCAATCGTGTACCGCACCACCTTCCATCGTGAACCATTTATGGTTTCGCGAACATCTCATGGGTGCCATTCCTGCTGCCTGGTATATTGTCACATACCCTTCCCTAACATGGTATGTGATCCATGTCATGGGCTCTATGTTTCACTTCCATTGTTGACTACGTTCACCATTCTTCACACCATCCATCTCTATTAATAAAACCGTACATTTCCAAACAAAAATTACCAATTTTGAAGCCCCAAAATTTTGCAAACACAGGAAAACTACGCCGCTTTTAAAAACCTATGTTCGAAAAATACCAACTATATTCATTTTTAGTCATCTGGATGGATCATCAAACATAACCACACCCAAAAACATACTGAGAGGACAGATTCAGGGATTTTATCCAAAAAAAGACACTCTCATTCCTTTTATGGAAGAGGGTGAGTTATTCGTCTACATACATCATATTTGGGATTTATGGTTTAATATTATCATTGAGAGGGTATTATATTTTTTTATTAGTTTATTTTTCCTAGAGTAACATGTGGGTGATATCTATTGGAAAATATTAAAAATTCTCATGAATATCTGGGTTTCAAGTGAAAAATATCATGACTCCTTAAGGGAGGTAATGACAGCCTTATCACTGCATGATGATTTAATGTGACACCAACCAAATGTGGCTATTATAAAATTTATGAATGTTCATGTTCAATTTAATAAAACCTATATAGGGTATAATAACATGAAATGTTCATAAAAGTCATTGTGGAAGTTGATGAAAATCATATAATAATCACACTTAGGTTTTTAAAAATTGTGATGTGATGATTGGAAGGAGAGATATGACAAGAATCTATGCATCTAGATATGACTATTGTATGTGATGATGTCATAGTAATGTGATGGTAAAATAAATGGGGGTACTTAGATAATGGATATGTTGAGGTTATTAGATCTTATAAGATATGAGATACATTATTTATTATAGGTAAATTTTCATATGATTTTTTTCAATGCCAATGATATGTTTAAGGGGTTATTAGCATAGAGTAATGATTAAGAAATCTTATCAGTGCCTCAACTATATTGAGTGGGAAAATAGAGAGGATGATATTATCTAGTGGGACTATGTGGATTATAATGCATGTTAGAACATTTGAGTCACGTGATGGTGAGAATATTCATCAATCTTGATATATATATTTTGAGTTCAATTGTTGATATATTTTATTATTTGTAGTATTAAATCATGGTGGTGTGAAGATCAATGGTATCGTAAGGCTCGAAAGAGGGTATTAGGACGTGGAACTTTTTTAGATATATTTTTATGTCTCCTAAGATACAATGTTCAACTATTGGTGGCTGTTAGGAATGTTTATTCTCTTATAATAGTAATAATGGATACCCTATGGTATGGAGTTGATTATAGATGATCAATTTGGGGGACTCTATGTTTGAGAGGATTCTGGTAAGATTTGTGGGTGCTGTGTTGGAAAACCCCACCAATAGATAGATGTGGATTATCATAAATGTTTTTATGAAATTTATTTAGTTGTGTTAATATATAGGGATTGCATACATGTGTGTGTTAAATGTGATGTAGTAGAAGGGTTAGTGAATTTTGAAGTTGATTACTATAGTAAATGGGATAATGGTCTGGTGGTATGATTGATGGTCTATTTTATGAAGGGAACTAGTTGGGTGACTGAGTCCCTGAATTGTTTTTGTTTTTTGCGATCTTGTTGGTGGGTATAGGTAATTGAGTTTTTATGATACAGAAAAGTCTCATTTATAAAAAATTGACTCAATGATCGAATAATCTAATGGTGATCTATTGTAGTGATTGTTGAAATATTATCATATTTAGAGCCATGAATTCAACAATTATCGTCAAAAATTGTTTACTTGTAAATTGAGGAAATTTATTGGGAGAGGGGGATCATCATGGACTTGGTGAACATAATAGACAATGAGATGCATTGAATGAAGAGTTTTATGGGATAGTATATGTGGTGGGCTACTAACTAGTGAATTTAATACATGATTGATTATAATGAGTTATATAATGATCAATTCATTCCATCAAAGAACAATTTTTAGTTATGATGGGCTATAGAAAGAGGCATCCAGGGTTCCATGAAACTTCACATGCACAATTATGGTGGAGTCATTACCAACCCTCTCGATGATTGTGAATTAGTGTGAGAATAAATCCTCTAAGATGATTTCACATAAAAATGATTCATATAGAGACTTATCAGTGATGACAATCATTATGTTAGGGGAATTTTATTATCATTAACTGGTTCTCTTTGATGGTGTCATAGAATGATATGGTTCTAATGAGGTTTTAACAAAGTAAAACATCCATTTTTATATTTTTATGGGGAATTAGAATTTTATATGTCATTGATGTGACAGAGGGTATATTTTTGGGGAGGTAACATGGCATTAAGTTCCCTAAAAATAGTTTTGAGGTCGGTCCTTGATAGTTTCCTCAGTTTTCGGATGATAATCTTCTATATGTTGATGATATTGTCACATAATAGGTAAATTTTCCTTTTCTTAATGGCCTAGATAAGATCAATATCTTACGAAATTGGTTGATTTCTCTATGTTTAAATGTCACCACATTGTGGTGAGGGATATGTGAGGTAATTTTTTAAGGATAATCGAGAACCATTCTATTGGGTAAATATTTTAATTGTGGGGAAGAATATGTGATTATTTTCATTATGCTTTGTGGGATTGAATCATTTTTTGCATGCATAGTTATACCACAACCCAATAGGGTGACACTAAGGGGACTTAGTAAAAGGAGGGGATCTCACCACAATAGAGGAGGTTTGTCCATAATGTCCTTATTGAGGTGTGTTTTTTCCCTTGATGGAGATGATCAAACCATACCATGAACCAACAGGTGGAGACTGAGATTATTTTTATATTGGGATTAGGGTCCCACATCATGGAAAGGGGACTATATCGAATGGGTAAACATATAATGGGAATTAAATAAAGCTCATTTATGAATAAAATTATGATATGCATGAGGATTTTTTATAAAAAAATAGTTAAAATTAAATGTCTCTTTTGGGGATTTTCATTTAAACCCATTATGAGGTTAATGAGTTTTTTACAGCAGATCAAGGGAGGCTGCACCTCCCACTTTCCACTCCTTCTAGAAATTTTCACCCTGTTGTTTAGTGTATTTAGAGGTTCTTATTTAAATATCTATGGTAGGATATAGTTTTTTCCGTCTTCACATAGCCTCCACTATTGGTTTCAATAATACTTCAATGGAATGAAACTATGGATTTGATACTGATTCCAATAGGTCAATGTGGAATCTATTCCAGAATATGGGGAATCCATTTCTTATTTATAGGGGAGATATCAAAAAACATGTTTACATAAAATTTCACGCAGTTTAAGTAGAGGTAACTAACTGACATAATTTATTTGTAGTACCCATTAATTATTTGTGATTTTTTTATGTAATTCCATTTTGATAAATGAATTTTATTATCAAGAATCCCAAGAATGTGTTGGGGGTAGAATATAACACGTAGTATGAGTGATTACCATTGTTATGTTATCATATGAGTTAACTTTTAAGAATTCTAAAAAAAATAAATTAAAATAATTATAATTATTTTAATTTTAATTAATTTTAAATTTTTTATGAAGCTAGGAGAATATAATGTTTATTGAAAAATGGATTTTATATTTTTAATTTGAATATTTAATCTTATCAAAAAGTATAAAAATAAGTTTGGACCATAATGGAGAGTGAAAACAGTAAAAAATTAATTAAAATCATTGTGGTACAAAATAGTTTACTAGGGTTAAACAATAACGTAATAGGATAAAAATTACAAATAAAATAGTTTTAATTCCTATTATATGGTAATTTTTATAACATATATCATTTATAGTCCAAAAATAGGCTATTTTAACCCTTATGAAATGTGTTAAACATGGTTGTAATTATATCTTTTCAAAAAAAACTGTGTCCTCTTTCCCACATGTAATTGACCACCCACACTACTCATATTTTAAAATATAAAAAATCAAAAGTGTTGACCAATAACTATATAAATTCTGAACATAATTCCCTAAAATTATCTTATAGTCATTATTTTTTTATTATTTCCATCCTAAGAATGATTTTTGGTGAAAATCTATATACTTTTCTCGAAGAAGTGGTATCATTCGTAACCAGGTAATTTTTTTTGTTTTATTTTCAAAATCCATTAATTATTATTAATACATTGTTAAATAATTATATTAGTATCCTCCATATACTTGAATTTATTTATTTTAAGGTTCGGATCTACATCTATCTCCACCTCCATCAAATGGGAAACAAAACTATCGATCGTGTACAAGATAGAAAACCACATCATGAACCGATGTAATTATTTTTACATAATTTCTAAAAATTTAATATTATAATGATTTATACGATTCTTATATATGATATTTATTATATAATTGATCTTTTTTAATAATAATATCCCATATACCTTCTTACTTTCCAGTACATATTGATTACTATAATGTTTCTCGTCTATATGAAAGACTACTTCCTCACGAAGGGATGTGATTCATTTTTTAATTTCTATTTACATAGAATGTAAAAAATGATTAATTTAATTTTTATATATGATATAAATTTCATATTAATCATTATTAAAATTATATATATTATATACTTTCATACCATTCCATTCATGGAATTAATCATAGCATCATTCATGTGTATGGAAGTGTAACGAATCACGAAGCAATGTGCTTCATTTTTATTAACACATCACATGGATGTTATATATAATTTTAAGTAAATAAACAATATTTTATCTATAGTAAAATATTAGTCCAGTAAATATAAAAATATTACCTTCATTCCATCATGATTGTCAAAAAATGGGAACATTACTCTTGCGTATGTACGCCATGTTGTCTCTATGATTGTAACAATGTTTTTTCATTAACATTTTGTGTGCAAAGTTTCAGTGGTATAATTTATTTTTTATAAATAAAATTATTACATTTTTATCAATATGTATATGATCAAATAATAATATATTTTACCTTATTCAACTTACCAATGTGATATTGGACATATTATAAATTTATCGTCAAGCCATCTCACGTGAATGTAATTGGATAAATAATGGAATATAACATACCAAAAATAATAAAAAGAATGATAATTGTTAAAATAGTTTCTTAATCAATTTAATAGTCAATTTTACTTTATTATTCGTGAATATAATAATGTATTGTCAGGATTCTGACTTTAGTTAAAGATTTCCTCTTAAAATATTATTTTTTGAGACACATGATCTTTTATAAATAAAATTTATTTAATATGTTTTTATAATGAACCTTTTCATATTATATACTTAAAAATTAATATTTAATTTTATTTTATGTTACTATTTATTTACATCATTCTTGTGGTTATTATTCAAAAATTACTAATGTGGTCAGTGTTTATTTCACAACATCATTTTAATCAGGATAGACTATTCATGAGGTAACATTAAAGGAAATTAATTAATAAACATATAATAAACCAATTTCATTTTCATAAAAAATGAATTGTAGAAAATTTAAATTAAATATATCAATTTTTGTCACTTTGATACATAAAATTATATAAAAATATTTTTATGGAAAATCTATATTATTTCTCTCTTCGACCAAAACACATATATCATTCATTACATTGTTTTATTTTATTTCTCTAAAATATTCTCATATTATTTTCAAAATTATTTTATACACAAGTTTCACATTAAAAAATGTTTTAAATAGTGTATTATAGTAATTTTTCAAATGTGGTTCTTTTTTAAATTTTATAAATGTGTGAAAGGAAAATTTTTTATATAGGATTGATGGAGTTACCCTCCATCATGATAATTATTTTCACTTAATATTACCTAATAAGATTACGAGTTTATTTAATGGAAAGTTTCAAAAAAATCTAGTGATTTTTTAGTAATTCAAATGTCATATTTCAAATTGTAAATGTAATTTTCATCTTAAATGATTTTAATATTTTTCATGTATGTTTATTCACTTACAATATAAAAAATGTATTTCTTTTATTACATCATAATAATTTATATATGTCCCCCACATATATTCATAGATTACTCTCCCATCAATTAATAATATAATACATTCCTAATGTTTATCTCTCAAATTTATTCATTATAAAATTTCATTTTGATTATGATACAAGGAAATATTATTAAACACTTTTTCTTTCAATTTAAAATTATTATGATTATTCATTTTAACGAATTTACATTGTGTGGAACCCAAAAATTTTGAATATGTAATGTTGGGTGAACCTAGATAACAATATAATGTATTGGGTAATGATATTTTGTCCCTTGAGTCATCTTATATGGTATTAGGGACTAAACATAATCTATAATGGGCCTAGATGGGGTGTTATGATTGAATTTTACTCTCTACTCACGTGATTCATGCTTGGTTTGAGAAACAAAAGGTAGAATCAACCCTAACGATGCGCAGTTTAACTTCATGTTGGACAGTGGTGGGACCTTGCAGTTTAATGTATTTTAGTAAGGAATATGGGGACTGTGCAGTTAAATGTTTTGCAGGATGGACTATGGGAATATTTGTGTTACAAAAAATACTTCTTCAGAAATATGGCATTGGATGGAATCGTGATGAGTTCTCCATCCATTGATATTAAAAAATACGCTCCATTGGAGTAGACCTTATGTATTGAATAATGTCCTTCCCACATTGACTCAAGATTTGGAGGTTTCTTTCCTGTTATAATTGGAGTTATGGGTACCAATACCAATTCTCCTTGAATGAATGAATGAAGACGAACGGTTTTGTTGAATGCTCATGCTATTCGATTATGATAGACTTCCATGTGGTGCAGGGTGCACAGTCTTCTTTCATCTAATCGTTCCAATACATCCAATCAATTTTGAGATTGTTCATATATAGATTACTAATCAAAAATGGATACTCTGAGAGAGGGTAATTGAACCTCAATGAACAAGACTTCTTACGTTCCATATACCAATGAATATGGAGTTGACCGCATAGCAGTGCGGGTGGTGGTCCAATAAGCCCATAAAGCATGCAAAACTTTATCAAGCCATGATTTCTTATCTTTATCCACCATCTTTTGTAGTATATTTGAAAGTGTATTATTGAAGGATTATATTTGGCCATGATACCGAGATTAATGGTTGGATTTGATTTTGTAATCATGGTACATCTTCCTTACATCAGATGAAAAGAAGTTGGTGCCATTGTCCGTCAATATGGTATGAGGGACACCAAATCTGGTAATGATGTTAGACTTGTTGAAGCAAACAATGATTTTTGAACTAACTTATATGATAGGTATTTACTCTACCCATTTGGAAAAGAAGTCAGTAGCAGTACGAATATACTTAAACTGTGTGGATGTAGCTGAAGGGTATGGTCATACTACATCTATTCCCCATGAGGAAAATGGCCAGGAGTATTTAGCTGTATGGAGAAACTCTAGGGGTTGATGAACTAATTTGGAATATACTTGGAATGAATTAAACTTCTTAGTGAAATCAACACAATCTAGTATCATTGAAGGAAAAATGTATCTAATCCTTCGAATCTGATCAGACAGTCTATGCCCAGACTGGTGGTCACCACAGACTCTTGTATGTACTTCATTCATGACAGCCATTGTCTCTTCACCCTCAATACATCTGATGAGAATTACATCAGAACCTTTCTTGAAGTGAATTTTTTCTTGGTAATATGGGCTATTATAAAGAGTAAAATTGACCACATGTCACCAAACTTATTCTTTCCTGACTCTATAAAGTGGGAGTGTTCCATTTTTAAGGTATTCACTGATAGGTATCATCCACCCTATAGTATGTCTATATGGTTCAGAATTTGGACTTATTTATTTGATTTAATCTATTAGGATTTTAACATAAGGTGAAACTGTATGACAGTGGGTAATACTGATGATTGTTTCATCCTAATTTTGATCTGCTAGAGCTGTGGGTACATTAGCCAGTGCATCATCTTGAGCATTTTGTGATCACGGGACATATGAAAATTCCGGTTCTAATGTAAATTCTGCCATTAACTTTCTGACATAGTCATACAAATGGATTAACTCTTATTTTTTGATGGTGTAGTCCCCATTGACTTTTTTGATTACCATATCTGAATCACCATTAACCTTTATGTGATTCACCTATTCCTGAAGCGCCAACTCCAATCCTGCGATGAGAGCATGATATTCTGCTTCATTTTTTGTACAACCTTACAACAATAAGAAGGAATAGGGTAGCACTTTCTTTTCTAGGGAAATAAGTACAATTCCTAACCCAACTTTTTTGAATTTAGGATCTTCCATTTTCTTCCCTATTGGACTTCTAGAATCACCATCAAAGTACATTTTCCATGTTTGAATATTATCTTCAATAGAGAATATTTCTTCATTAGGAAGTTCAATATCTAAAGATGTATCTTCTAAAAAAGGGTGTTTAGTAAGGAAATCAGCTAGATCTGGGCCCATTATTTCCTTTTGAGACATATATAAGATATCAAACTGCTACAAAATAACTGCCCACATTGCCAGACGTTTTGTAAGCATTGGACGACAAAGGATAAATTTGACCGGGTTATTGCGAGATACCAATTGGACCACATGATTTTGCAGGTAGTGTCTCAATTTTTTAAATGCAAAGATTAACAGAAGGCAGCACTTTTCAATACTTGAATATCGAGTTTCTGCCTCAAGAAGAGTCTAAATGAGATAATAAAGGCGTTTTTCATTCCCATCATCATTCTTTTGGGCAAGAAGGCACTCAATGATCGCTCTAAAGCTGTTACATAAAGAATAAGCGGTCTTCCTTCAATAGCTAGCATTAATACCGGTGGACTCAAGAGATATTTCATAAGAATATTGAATGATCTTGACATTGTTCAGTCCAGTACTAAGTGAATCCCTTCATCATTAATTTGGTGAAGGGTAAACATTTTCCTTCCAGATTGGCGATGAAATGCTGAATATAGGCCATGTGTCCTTGAATTCCTCTCAATTACATCAAATTTCAATGAGGTGACAAACCGAAGATTGACTTTTTCTTCACATGATCAACTTCAATACCACGATGGAATTCAATAAAGCCGGGAAATTTTCATGAGGATACCCCAAAAACACATTTCATGGGGTTCATCTTCAAATTGAGTTGTCAATGTTTGTGGAATATAATTTCCAAATCAGCCAAGTGATTAGAATGTTGTCTGCATTTAACCACCAAATCATCCACATAACATTCAAAAAATTTCCCAAAAAAGGGTTTGAAAATATGCTGCATGGCTTGTTCATATGTTGCACCTTCATTATTAAGGCCAAATGGAATAACCTGATAGTAAAACAAACCTTGAGGGGATCTAAAGGAATTAGATTATTCATCTTCTAGAGCCATTAAGATTTGATTATATCCAGAATATCCATCCATGATGGAAAGTGCTTCATAGCTAGATGTTTCATCAATTAAGAGTTTTGTGATCAGAACTAGAAAATCATCCTTTGGACAATGTCGATTAAGATCTCTAAAATCAATGAAAAATCTAATTTGACCATTCATATTTTTCACAAGGACAATATTAGCCATCCATTTGGGATATTGAACTTCTCTGAAGAAGTTAACCTTGATATGCGTATCCACCTCATCTTTAATAATAGAGGTATAAGTTGGGTATGTTCTTCTTGAGGCTTGCTTCAATCCTCGATGTTCTTCTAGAAATCCCAAATGATGAGTAGAAACATCCAGATCAAGCCCTAGAATGTCTGTATAATTACAAGCAAATACATCTTGATTGTGCTTTAAAAATGAAATATACATTTCTTTCTCTTCAAGAGTCATGGCCGCACTAATTAAAGTGGGATTGGATCTTCTTTTGTACCTAGATTTATTTCTCTAAATTCATCTACAGAGTTAGAGATACCTTCTTCAAATTCTAGAGTAGTATCAATGAGATCTTCCTCTTCTTCTTCAAAATGAATTACTTCTTTTGTTTCTACATTCATTGTATATGATGAAGCAGAATTTCCATGATCAGGATAGATGTTAAAATTTGAACATCTTGAAGTAAAGGATACCATTTCTGACCCTATGGATGATGAAGGGTCTTCCTTCGGTAATAAAGAGGGGATGGTGGATTGGGAATCGACATCATCGTTCTTCTCTAACATTGCTATAACTTCTTCTAACCTGATTGATGAAGTATAGAATTTCTGGATTTCAGTGGATGAAATTAAGACATCTCCATTAGAGCTTTCGCCATTTCCTAGTGAATTAACAATTTCTACCATGCTATCTACATTTTTTCCATAATTGAAATTATGGAAGTTTCCATAAGCGTATTTAGATTTGGGTTTATCCTATCAATTTGAATGATAGGAAACACATAATCCGTAATCACATGTATGAATGGATTTATTGGAATCTTTTCCAAACCATATAGAGCATTAATTTTAGTAACCTCCTTTGTCATGGATATCTCCCTTCCCTCCATGTGATAGAATTCAGCCTCAATGTATTGAGAGTCACATGTTTTGAATGGGGCTTTATCACCATAATATTTCCTAATTTGACCATTGATACAATATTTGAGACATTGATCATATGATAAAGGTATAACCGCATGTTGATGTAGACAAGTTCTTCGATGAAATATGTTGAAGGCTATGTCATGATGAACAACCAAGAAATCTGAATTGGATACAAGATCTCCCAACTGAGTTATGAGTGTAATCTCGCACAGAGGATCTTTTTCATTTTTATCATATCCATGTAAAATCAAATTAGAATGAGAAAAATCAGATTCGGTGAGGCCCAATCGACTAAGTGTGTGAATATGGATGAGGTTGACTCCTGAACCCTTATCAATGAAAGCTCGTCGGATGTCTAAATCATTGACCTTGACAGATAAATACAAAGGTCTAATATATCCATGCACAACATCATCTTCATCTTTATCTATAAAAGATATCACTGTATGAAATTCTGCAGGTTCATTCTCTATATGGTAAACTTCAGCCGCAAAAATTTCAGTTTCGAATTCATGAGGACTTGTCAAAGCCTAAATGAGTGCCTCTCAGAGATCCTTTGATAGATTCAAGGAATCTAGAATTGATAACATGGCCGGTACATGGGCCAAATGTTTCAAGACATCATACTATAGGTCCAAAGGTATGAATTTCCCTACAGGATCATTTGGTTTCACAGGTTCCTTAGAAGTTGATGTTATGGAAGTAGATGCATCTTGTATCGGGGTAGGAGTTGGAAATACTCATGGATAAGGAAAATTAGACCCGATTAGGTATATTTATTTGCTGAGAGAAAGAAGGTGTAACCTCCAACTGATCCTCCAAAATAATTGTGCCATGACTGAATCTTCCATGTGTGGAAGAACTTTCTTGTTTCTGTCGATCCCGCTACAGGGATCTGCCACAAGTTTCTACTTCATATCAAGTTCTAGCAGGGGTAGGATTGGAATAGTGGCTTCTAAAATATCCACATCTTCCCCTATATCCTAAACCTCTGGACTCCATCTAATTCATCTGTTTGATACAGGGAATTCAGGCTCATCAAGATCAAAACTTTGGCTAGATTACGAATCCATTAAGTGAATCATGTTAACAAAACCAAATAGAAACTCTTCCTCTGATGAAGATTCTTCTTGATTATCCAGTTTAGGCTGGGCCATTTGGTGGGGTAGTGCACTTGCATTTGAAGTAGATGGAATAAAATATATCAATGTCAAAGAAAAATTAAGATTTGACATGAGCTCATCTTCTTCTAACTTCTCATCTTTCATTAAATTAGGCTGCCTCTTTAAGGATTTTCCTTCTGATGAAGGGGATTTTTTTGTGGAATTCATAATAGAATACACAATTGGTTTCTTCAAATGTGTTAGTAAAATATCATTAGTTCGGTTGATCGTTTTACAGAACATCCAATCATCATGTTTTTTCACATTTTTTCTATTGACTTCATGCCACTCGCCTTCTTCCTCTGGATCTTTAGTATTAACACATGCTACCTAGGATGAAAAACCTTTTAGTTTTACCTGTCCAAAGTCCACCATCTTTTGTAAGCGGTCATTGAAGACAAAACACTCTTGAATGGGATGCCCCATCATCAGATGAAATGGGAAATAGTTGGGAAGGTCTTCATCTCCTTTTCAGCCTTTTAGGCCTTGGCAACTGAACCAAATTATTTTCCAGAGCCCAAATGAAGTATCCAGGAACTTTTTCATTTCGGAAAGAATAATATTTGTTCTTTAACTCGTCAAATTGTTTCTATATTTGATCACATTGATCATCTTTATAAGACGGCCTTTTTTGTTGATGCTCAAGAGGTGGAGCCCTTTGATAAGATGAAGGTTTTGAAATGGAAACTGGTACAGGTGATTTTTTAAGTATAAAGGTAGTTGTCTCTACTCTCCCCATTCTCCTTCATATAGCTTGTGTAATTACACGAGTTTTAGCCTTAGCCTCTATAATAGAATCTTCAATCTATTGAGTGATTGAAGTAAGGTCCTGAAACCCTCCTATGTATTTCACAGGGATCAACGGTGTGCATAATTCATCACACAAATTTGCCACCCAGATTGGGAAAAACACTTCTTGAGGGAGTGATAAAATTAAGGAATATGTTAATCCCTTTCATCGGGCAATGAAATATGAAACTATTTCATTTTCCCTTTGCTTAAAATTGGTGAGATCAAAAAAATTTATCTTTGGAAACGTTAAGCTAAATTGAAGAAGGAATCATTGATGGAGATCTTCCCACCTAGTAATTGACTGAGACTACAAACATGTATACCAGACAAAAGTAGGCCCTTGTTATGACTGCACAAAACATCTAAGCATTACTTCTTGTTGTTGTTGACGAGTTTCCATCATAGGATCACAATGAGATAAAAAATGTGTTATGTGTTCTTCTAGGTCTCCTGAAACATTAAAAATTAGGAATGTAGTATTCTCGAAATTTAATGGGGGAGGAATTGCATCAACCCATTCAGGGTAAGCTTTCTTCTCTGGTTGAACTTGTGCACGTTTTCCTTCCATAGCTTCCAACAGAGCTATTAATGACTCAATGGTGGTTATTAACTTTTGAAAACATCTGGTTGAGCTTAGACCTGAGCAGGTGCAATAACTGGAGTTTGGACAGGTGTGGTGATTGGTACTGCAACTGATGGTCGCACTACCGATTGTTGTTGCGCATGACCCATAGGATTGGACCTGTGATGGTGTACTTGTAAAGGAGGATATTCTTGATCCATCCCTGTAATTTCAATGAATTCCCTTGACTGACTGACTCCATCACGCTTAGGAGGAATACTACCTTGATGTAGTTCTGCATTCAACCTCCTTAACTACGTTATTTCTTTCTCTTATAGTGTGAAACTTTCCTCTAATTAGAGTGATTGGCCTTCTCCTGAGGTAGGGTATGACGTAACCTGACATTTACCCTTTTCCATGGCATGTTCCTTTCTGGAGTATGGAAGGGTATTCCCCAAAGGAATATCTTGCCTCTCGGATGCCCCCTGTCTTATGGTACACACACCTTCTTCATTTATTTCTATGTGTACAATTTATTTAATATGATCATCTTTATCTGATTCCTCTGAGTGAACCTTATGTTCTGGGGGATCAGTGAAAATGACATTGATGACATTTATCAATGCATAACTCATTCTATCCCTTCTATCAGAATTCCCATGATACTATCTTCTTCTATGTCCTTAACAAGACATTGCCTTTTTTTGGGTTGATCCCTCATGAATTTCTTGATGAACTGTAATTTGGAGGGAATCTCTTGATAATTCGGCTCTACGTTTCTCTTGTGGCTTCTTCCCTAATCGAGAGAAGACTGACTTTCACTGAGGAAGAGATTGAGGATTTGAAAAAGTCCCAAGTTTAGTGTACTAAGGAAATTCATGTTGTTCCTACTCAACTCCTTGAATCCTATTTGTTTATTCTAAGGGTTGGATTAAAAGAGTCCCTAGTCTGGAAAGATGAGGTTGTTCTTGAGCTACTATATCTAAAACTTTCTTAAAATATCTCTTGATCATGTAGATTTTTGTCTAGAATTTATCTGGATGCGTCATCCGACATCCACTCGTATCACCTGGCTCAAATGACCATTGGATGATTTCTGAAACTTCTGTCACCTGATGATGTGCATGCTCTAAATGAGATGCATGTTCGATATTCTCATTTTCCTAATGCAAGTGTAATTTGACAACTTGTTATTTATATTCCTGACTTTGAGATGAACTAGTTGAGGCCTGTTCTTGGGAAAGCCATTGATTATGCACAAAACCAGCTAGATATGGCCTGCCAAGGGAAATAACATTGACTGAGACAACCTTTTGCGGGCATTGTTGACTAGAGAGTATAGTGAAATACAGTGCTCCATGAACACCTCATCCCCTGATATGAATACCATATGAGGCATTGGTAATTAACTAGTGCAACCTTTTTAACGCGCCATGGAATGAACACGGAAAGCCTCTCTGCTGCTTTTCAACCTTTGGATATTGAGAAACTGAGGGAGATTCTAAATCAATTTGGCATTGTAACCCTTATATTATCTTGACATGATTTTCATATCCATAATAAGATAATATTTTCTATTTTATGTGAAAAAGATTTTTACACATGTTGAGACGAATATCGTGAATACAATATTTCATCAACATTTCTAGAATATCATACTGAGATTCAGCCAAAGGAAAAAACATGACTGGTTCTTCACCTTTTTCCAGTTGTTTTCTCATATTTAGAACATCCTACTTCTCATTCGATGAAGATTCTTCTACCTGATTAGAACAAAGATGGTGTGTATTTGTTTCTTCATCAGATTCCACAAAATTAGTAGAGAATTAATTTATCAAACTAGAAGATAAATGACCCAGGGGTGATTTGGAGAATGACCTACACCCCGGGCTATCATATTATTGAGAAAAATATTTCACCTGATGGTATTAAAGAATCATACATGACTTGCTTCACATTTAAAAGTTCCTCAAGATAAGAGGCCTATCCCATTACTACATTGTTCTTTGAAAACATTTCCATGCAATGTGAATTGCTAATGAGGAGAGGACTTTCGCAGCAAAATTAATCATCCTAGGAAGGACCATCATGGTGGGTTACAACAAAAGATGAAACCATTTACTCCTTGATCTTCTGGCCATGCAGAGGGTTATCGTGGCTCTCATCTGAAGATGATACCTCGAGATCAACCGAACTGTCATGAAACAATCCATCATGAGGAGGTATCTGATGAATACCTTTGGAATTATTGTTGTTATTTCTGGAATTTGAAAATGAATGAGTAGAATATTTAGTTGAAACTGATAATTGTCTGAGGGCTTCAAGAACGCCAAAATTGAGCAAGGCCATATTACTGATTGGCTCTATATTTATTGACTATGCTGGATGGGACTTTTTCATAGACGCCTTGTTACTCACTTTCAGAACCACTTGTTGAAAAAAGTAATTATTATGGGAAGGTTCACATGCCTGGTCAAGAGAAATAGTCATGTTAGGCTGATTATCTCCATTCAAATAGAGTGTATGTTCCCAACTTGATTGTCCATATGACATGGGGGAGTATGCCCCAAAACCCTCCTGTACTGGGACAGAGGTGTGTATCTGTTTCGGAGTGATTCGTTGATGAGTCACTCCACTGATAGGGATAGGTTTGTGATTCTATCCCTGTGGTGCTGCTGAAGTTGTTATAATATTCTGACAGGCATCTAGAATATGGGCATTGATTTTCTTCTACTCTTTCACCATTTTCATAATGTACTTGGTGACCTCAACTGCCGGAACAGGAATATACGTCCATTCCGTGATTGGAGTAGGTGTGTATTCATGCTCATGTACTCCTTTTCCATTTAGTAAATTTTGAAAGTACTCATGTGTGGGGGCATAAAATTGTTTCTGCCTCTTTCTTGTCATTGGTGCTTTCTAATTGACATCTCTGGGTGCTTCCAAACGATACTGTTAGATAGCCTGATGAATTGTGGGTGTATGTGCCTACTGATTATTCCCCACCACAATATGTTGGCAAGTTTCTTTGGTTTCAATCAGACAAGGATACTGACTAGCAGATGAATTATAAACAGGTGTATATGCATGCCAATAATACTCTTATAGAATTGCCTGGAGGGATTGGTGTGTTACTTCTAGATGAGTCTGTTGGGAAGTAACATCAGGACGGATGGGTGTATATGCCCACTCGTTGTTTTCCATCAAGTTAGCTTGATTGAATTCTCAGGAGGGGGCATAAGTAAGAACCTGCTCCCTGTTGTCCGAATTTCACCTTTGACGGTTCGTCTCGTGTACTCGGGTTTGAGGAACCTGAGCCAAACCCCTAAAGGAGATACACTCATCATGTTTATGGTGCACTACGACACGAGTCTGAGGGAGATTCTTAATGGGAGCCCTAAAAAACGACTCCTGTCTTTTTGAATTAAGGCCCTGAGTAACCTTCTCATTCATCTCCCCATTATCTGGGTGAGACTGGTGATTGCATTCTAGGGATAACGACCCGAAACGGTCGGAGATGGTGGCTGGAACCACCTGCTTCTTGATCACTGGGCGTCGCTGTCCGTACAACTAGGGTGAATTGTTAACTTGGAGGGCTTGTCGAGCGGCCTCCCGAGTCAGAATGGTACCATGTAGATGTTATTCCTTAACCAATGCATTTGAAACCCAGCATTGAAGATGCTGAGTAGGTGATTTCATCCACAGAGGAGACGAGGATCCATCAAGAGTAGCGGACAAAGTATTTATAGGTGTGAACTTTAAAGAAGTCATTTTTGTATTGGAGAGAGATCTTGGAAAAGAGTGAATTTTTTATATAACAGTCATCAGAAAGATATGTTTGGCCAAACTGCATATTTTGGATTATCACATATGTTATTGATTGCTTTATTGGCCTTCACATTAAGTTAAATAGGGTCCTAACAAATAAGTAAAACATCATTTAACATTGTTAAGGTTTCACACTGGGTTCACCATTTTTTTCATCTAGAAATGAGGATGACCTTGTTTGTTTAATGTTCAAACAATCCAATCAGTTCCTAATGGGTCTTTTTGTAGCACCGTAAACATCCAATGATTATATATCCATTTGAACCAACTTTCCAAAGGTAGGTGCCCATTAGTTGTGGACTGATGTGACTTAATAATTTGCATTGGTCAAGTGGATGGGAGGTCGGACTCATCACACCTTTATTAGGGGGAATTATTTTCTACTCCAGGACTCTCTTATTGATTTGAATTATGTTTTTTAATCCTTATTAATTTACCAAGCAAGAAAATGTATTTTTCCATTAGATCTTGCAATCATTGGTTGATATGTATGAGATTTAGAAAATCTTTTATTTGTATTCGAGGTTATTCATCAACATAGAATCATCTATATGAATTAGTTATTCATATTCAATGTTATTCTTCCATACATTATATATAACTCCCTTGGTCATTATGATCACCATTATAGTTTTAAATCCACTCAGTGGGGCACTTGAAGTTTATTTTCATTCAGAAAGACAAGATTATTTTAGAGTTGGGATCGTACCCGCAGATGGGCTACCTACGTATCCTCGTTAGAAAAACAATCAGAACCCACATAGTTAGAGTGAAGAAGTATGAAGTTTGTGCATGATAAATGGCCCAAGGAGAGATGTCATAATTACTTTTACACTCTAATCTCACGTGATTTATGCTCGATGTGAGAAACAAGAGGCATCAGTAAATTTGATTGTTGTGTCGCGAAAGATGAAATCATAAGAAAGGATTTGAGGTTTACATATGTATTACTCCCCAAGTAAAGACAACGAATTTTCCAAAATAAGCCCAAGAGCAGGGTCCATAAAGGTTTTTTTACTTTATGAAGATTTGGGGTTTTAACCTAGGACTTACTCATGAAAAGGAATCTCAACATAAGAGGGAATTAAGATTGGGTTTTATTCCTGAAAAGGAAGTCCAAATCAAAAGAAATTAAGTCTGGGGATTACTCCTGAGGAGGATTCCCTTATTAAGTAGATTTGTAATTTGGGGCTTACTCCAAAAAAGGAGGCCCTGTTTAAGAGAAATTATGAATGGGGATTACTCTTGAAAAGGAGGCCAAGTTTAAGAGAAATTATTACTAGGGATTACTCCTGAAAAGGTGGCCCAGGTTAGGAGAAATTATGACTAGGGATTGAAACTGAAAAAGTGGCCCAGTTTAAGAGAAATTATGACTGGGTCATACTCCTGAAAAGGAGGCCTCGTTTATGTGGACTTGAGACTTGGGGCTTACTCTTGAGAAGGAGGCCCAAATGAAAATAACATCTCAAAATTCCTTTTCGATAAGGAAGCCAACAAAGGAACCATGAAACAAATGTATTTAAAGAGGATTTTGAAGGCTATATCTTGAAGAGGAGAGATAAATTTGAGTAAGGGAAGGGGATTGGAAGGAAGTGTTCAAGTTCTAATCTGGCGCTCAAGTCTTGGTCACGTAGGTATACATGCGCGAGATGTGTTCCCATGGTTGACAGAGAATCTGTAAGGTATTACCTGGGAGTGACTTGGCTCAAGCCATTAGTATTATCCCTAGATGCACTCAGAAGGGCAGCACAAAAGTTTCCATGAGAGGACAAGGCAGTGCTCAAGTGTCTTCACTTCCCTTAAGGGCTGGACACTTAGGTGCACATGTATTGATGAGTTCTAATACTTAGGCTTTATTCTTCCTCTTGAGAGCTTCCATTTTTGGTAAATAATTACCTTAGAAGTGTTTGGAAGACATAAGATAGAGACTTGGTTGACCAGAGCTTGAATCTGAGTTTTGGATTTTTTTTGTCTACAAAATGGGGGGCCCACAATGGGTATTTATAGGCCACTTACGTTTTGGGAAAAATTTCACATAGGGCACGCAAGTAACTTTTGCGCCTCATATCTGGATCTCATGGGACGTGCGCACCGAACGATGGCACACAAGTATACATGTGTTCCTTAATGCCTTTGCAATATTTCAAGAATCAACTCTCTTTTTTCCTTAAGGTATTCCCCTTAGTCAATCTTTGGACTCTGTGATGGGACGGAGCACCAACATGTACATGTGCATATATTTATTTAAATATATTATTTATTAACATTCATTCACATATATTATAATATAAATATATATCTACATGTATATGTATAAGTATATGTATATGTATATGTATATGTATATATAAACACTATATATATGTATACATAAGTGTATAAATATAAATATTAATCAATTTTTATAAGGAAAATGAAATGGATAATTGTTTATATTAAATTAATTTAATAATAAATATTTATTTTCAAATGGTTTTAATATTTAAATATATATTTTTATGTTAATATGTATTTAAAAAAGGATTTATTATATGTATATATTATAATATATATATATATATATATAATTATAAATTAAATAACTATGTAGTAATTGATAAAAATTATAAACCATAATATCCATTTGAATCTAATCCCTTGGATTAAATTAAAATTGAAACCACAAAATGACTACATGAAATCATTAAACGATTTTCAATTTACTTCAAATGTTATGAAATTGGGATACCTCGATAAAAAATATGGGTTCTAGGAATTTTTTGGCACAAAAAAGACTACAGTCCCCTCAATCACCATTGTGATGTTCTATTCAAAGTATTCTAATTTAAATGTCTTAGAGCCTAAACAAATAACACTATCATTTTTTTTGTTTGTTTGATATTAATTTAATGTTTAAACATATCTTAGATCATTCAATAATTCATTTAAATTTTTTATCAAAAATTTGTTATTAAGTGACAATTATACTTGATAATAATTAAAAATAATAATAAATATAATTTTTTTTAAATTATTTCGTAACTCATTTTAACTAAATATCTTTTATATTAATTGTATATTTATATTTATCCTTATCTTATTCATATTTAAAAATATATATTGTAATTATATCAATATAAATATATTAATATACTTATATAAAATTTTAAATTATATATAATTTTTTATGAAATATTCCCTATAGGAGTGCTAGAAAAAAGCACTTATAAAGGCCCCCTTTATCTCTGCTTGTAAAAAAGAGCTAATAAAGCCACCTACCACCAAACCATTATCAATTCTTTTTTACTATCACTAATAAAGGTCCCCCTTTATTAGTTATTTTTTACTAGCACTAACAAAGGACCCCTTATCATCAATTTTTTACTAGCACTGATAATAATCCCCCTTTATAATCACTTTTTAGCAGTGATTACAAAAGGGTCCCTTTATAAGATATTTTTATTATCCCTGATAAAAGTACCCTTTATTAATGTTTTTATCAATGATAAAGACCACCATTTATCAGAACTTTTAGATGGCATAGATAAATCCTATTTCTGCATAAACACATATTTGTAGTGGTGTATGTATTCAATTGAAAACAAAGAGAAAGTCGACCTAATTATAATTTTACTGAAGGCCCTATCTAATGTGAAAATAAATTATGAAAATTATAAAGTGTGAATTTTTGTTCTACAAAGGGAATCATTTTAGAAGATTTTATATTAAGAGAGGTTATATCAATGTACCCATCAAATATGGAGGATTTAAAATTTTTCCCCAGACCAACCACCATTACTGAGATATGAGGTTATCATGGTTTTCTTGGATATTATCAATGGTTTGAGGAGAATTTACGATGAATATATAATCTACACTCCAATATTACTCATAAGGGATCCATGTTCCTCTAGATATATGAATGTGATGAAAAATTCATGAAATTAAATAAAAGATTAGTTAGTGTGCCAATTCATACATTACCTTGCAATGGAGACAGGTTTTTAATCTATAACAATTAATCAATGAATAGATTGTGATACATTCATGTGTATAATGAAATTTTTATGTATTAGGGATAATTAAAATTGAATGTTCATGATAAAAATTACCTAAATCCTTATTTGGAGTATACTATAGTAATGATTGAATTAATGTCATAGAGGAGTTATCTTTATGTATAAAGTGTGATATTTACTAATCACAAATGTTTAATGTATATATTAACCCTAAATGAGTTGAAAAGAAACCATAGGATATGGTTATAGATGATTAATGATTAAGTATATTCAATAAATTACTATATAAGGAATGTGAAAAAGGAGGATGATGAATTGAGTTTGAAGGATCAATCTAGAATATACATTATGAGAATAAAAAGATAAAATATTTATGGGTTGGATTTGGAAATCCTAATGGATGGTGTGAAATCATATCGTTTTTAAATTAATTTTCAACCATCTATCCAAATGAAGATTAAATAGGCACAAAATGATGACATTGTACTGAAAGAGATGGTGATAAATTTTTATTAGTTTAACCATTTATAGTGTTTGAATTATAAGATTCTGGAGTCTGGTATGTGTTGCATCCATACCATATTATAAGAATGAGTTGTTAGAGGAGTCTCATAGATCTTCATTCTCTATCAATCAATGAAGTATGAATATGTATAGAGATTTGAATGGGTATTTTTCTTGGGATGGTATAAATAGAGATAACATAGAGATTGTATCTAAAATGTTTGGTATGTTAGCTAGTTAATGATGAGATATAAAATTATAATGGGATGTTACATCCCTTACACATACAAAAATTAAAATAGGAAATAATCATGATGTATTATTATCATAAATCTCCGCAAAACACCTAAAAAAGTCAATGTTATATGGGTTGTGGTTGATTTCAATAAAAATTCAACATAATTCATCACAATTAGGGAATATATATATATTTGGATAGTATTTCTAGGATATACATTATGGAATTTTTATGGTTTCATGGATTACCAAATTCTATTATCTCTTATGAGGATATGGGGGTTACTTCAATTTTTTGCTGATGTTTTTCACAATATCCTAATGTAGAGATGTGTTTCAATACTGTGTGTCAAAATAAGATAGATGGTCAGTATTATATACAAATTATAAACCTTGAGGAAAAGGGGAGGTCTTAATCTCTTGATTTCAATGGTGATTGGGATCAACACTTTCTTGAAGTTATGTTTTTAGAAATCAATATCTTTTAAAGGATTGTTCAAATCAACACTTTTGAATCCCTCTATGGAATGAAATTTAAAAATATAATGTGATAGAATTATATTGGTGAAAATAGATATTGTAAGCAGAGATAGATGAATATATTGAAGAGAATGGTAGACCCATTCAACGACACATAAATGTGACACAAATGCTATAGAATATTTTTGCTGATAATCCTCAATCTAATTTAAAATATGATGTCACGAATATGTTTTTCTATGAATTTATCCATGGAAGAATTTTACATTATTCAAGAATAAATAAATGCTATGCCTTAGGTATATTATTATATAAAACATTCCTGGTCAAATCATGGTGGTACTCTATCAATTGGAACTTACACTGAACCTCTCTCTAGTCAAAGATGTGTTCCATGTATCACTCTTGATGATTTACCTTCCCCAACCTTCACATATATGAAACTTAGATGTCATACCATGGGATAAAGATCGTTTATATGAGGAACATATATTGAAAATATATGATTATAGAGTAACAATCATATTAAACAGGACCACACATCTGGTGAATGTTTTGTGAAAAAACTAATTGTTTGAGCGAGAAAGTTGGGGAAATGTGAACATAATAAGGTATAACATGATTAATTATTATCAATTTAAAAAAATTGGTATAAATACATTATATGGGCTGTACAACACTATAATATTTTATAAATATTCTTTCAAATAAATTTAATTTTTTTGATAGCTGACACTATAGGAAACACCAAGTTCTAACATGACACAATATACTACTGGTATTACTATTTAACATGGAAATGGGATCTATATATTAAACATCACATAACGAATAAAAATAATCACATTTTAAATAGTAATAATATTTTTTTTATTTTAAATAAAACATATTTATAAAAATTTATTATGTTTTTTTGGTAAAGTCATTATATGATTTGAATATAATATTTTCTCAAAAAAAAATTTTAAAATTAATAATAAAATTAGTTATTGAAACATTAAAAATTATTTAAAAAAAAATAAACATCCCACTTGAAATTTAATATTAATTAATATCATAGTTGGGATTTTTTATAATTTTCTGAGCAGATAAATTGTTGGATTAATTGTTCCAAGACCTTTTTTTATGTGAAAAATGACTTATCATTTTAAAAATATATAAGATTAATTTTTTAGTATGGTTTTTCTAGTTTAATATTCATAATATTATAATTATGTATCCAGTTTAGGTCATTGGAATTAATATAATATTTAATTTTGAAAAAAACTTTTTAAACATTTGATCATTTTCTATTGGGAATTATTTTTTCCTGGTATCCACTATTGTAAATTAAAATTTCATAATTGATAAAATATTCTAAATCGATATAATTAATATTCTATAATAAGTTCACGATATTGTTTTATCATAATGAATAGAGAAAATAGTTAAAATACAATTTCAACAATTTAGGTTAAAAATGTTTATCTGGGGTTAAAAAAGATAGTAGATAAATGACCTAGAAACTTGTCTAAAACCCATTTGATGGAGAAATTTAGGCCTTATAACTTTTAATGTTAGATAATTACCCATTTTGGATCCTACTAACTGGTGGAAAATTAGGGTACATTTTATTCATTTAAAAAATTCCTTGTGCGTTCTCTCCCCCACTAATAAAAGACTATCTCTATCCCATCCTCTTCACACTTGAAAACCATTGGATTTAGCATTGACCTACACAATTACATTCCATGGTACCATACTCTAATACTAGATTCAATATATTTATTTGGAAACCCTCATAAGAATTATTTAGTTATAAACCTGAATAGGTTATCCCAAGAAGAGGAATTATTCATTAACATTTGTTTATATTTTATTTCTTCCACCACCTATATCAAAACATATTTAACCTCAATAATTTAAGAACCATATTATAAAAAATACATTGTTATTTTTTATATTGTTTTAATGGCAATCATATTTCTCATCATCCCTAAACTGGGAAAAGTAACCATAGATCGTTTGTACAATGGACTACTTCCGCGCAAACCGACATTATTTTTTTCAATCACCACATATCAAAGCTTAATTTAATGACATATTTATTGAATTTTAATGATATATATTATATAATTATGCTTATTATTCATAGAATGTAACACCCCAAGATTTTATAGTGTGTTATTTCTTCAAAATAATTCAATAACTTTCACTACACGCAACACCAAGTTCAATCGCACCATGACTTACCAAACAAGCTGTTCAAAAGAGGTTATGAATAGTGTTAACTAAATTTTAAACTTTATATAATCCTTATAATTTTTCCATATTATGAGTTTCTTAGACATAATGTATGAACAAATTCATTTTTAGTATTTCAATTTTATGAAATTTTAATAGTGAACCCTTTTTAGATTACTATATTTTAAACTTTTTGACTAAATGGGGATATAAAAAATTTAAAATGAAACATCCCAAGCTTCCACGGCACGCTAGCGTGTGTTGTACGCAACCTCGAGTTCTAACACACACCACAACTAATTAAACTAGCCATTGTAAATAGTAATACCTACTTTTTGAAATCATATATATTTTATATTTCAAAATGGACTTCATTTTTGGATTTGGAATATCGAAATTAGCCTAGGGTGAAATTTTGGTACTTTTCGGATAACTTTAATATTTTGATGAATAGTGAAAATTACTAAATTTTAATTAAAAACAACTTTTTTAATCAAAATAATTAATATTGATAAATTATGAATTTGAGTGGTTTTAAAGTATATTTAGAATATATTTTTACCATTTAATTTAATGTTTGTCATTGGACATAATTTCAAAATTAAATCAGACATAAACAAGTGTCAATCTTTTGATAGTTATTATCTCTTAAAAACACGCTTTTTATTTTAACAACGGGAATTAATTTTAAATTAATTTCTGCCACTTCTGTGTTTTGAATTTGGAAAAATGGATTACATATTTGGAATCAGGATGTCCAAATTATGTAAATAGGTAACTTTTATTTTTACACATTTTGAATAATTACTGCGGTAAATATTTTATTTACCATGGTTAAAGGGTAAATCCGGTAAATAAGGGTTAAAAAATAATATTATAATAATACAAAATTACCCTAAAACGTGTCCTAACATTATTGGTGGACACATACCCGACCATGGGCATCCTTGGGTCGATTTGGGGACCCCTTGGAGCCACTTGTATGTGGTAGGGACACATTATATTAATAAAGTTAAAATAAAAATAAAAATGGCATAAGCATACATCTTTTAGAAGAACAATTTTTACATAGGGTTATACATGTTGGATTTTCGATTATAAATATTCATTAGAAATATAAAAATATTTCCTACATAATTATATTTTATTTATAATTTTTAGACATCAAATAAGTTAAATTATTAATGACACAATAATGATACAATGTTTACCTCATTAATAAATCATTTAAATAAATAAGATTATAATGATTAAAGTATTATCTAAAACCTGTCCAATTCTTATTGGTTGATTTTATTTAGAATATTAGTCATCTAATCTTCGACCTCAATGATTTTTGGACCATTATAAACCGAATATAATTATATTATAAAGTAATACTTTCACTCTTTCCTAAAGAGCCCCTCCTCTCCCTTATAAAAGGAGACCACTTCTACTCATTCCTCACACCTCTCAAGCCACTTGGATCGTCCCCACCCTGCCCAAATAATCTTCCCACATCCCTCTCCTCCTCCTTGAAGCTTCCCCTTAGGCGGAATGCATTTCAAGAAGTCCTTTGGTTCCAACCAAAGTGAGTTACCTAAATTAAAGGTAACGATTTCTCTTAAATTATTTTCATTTATTTTGCTTCTCCAACCCCCAAACTCTTTTTATTTCCTTTCTTTTGTAACAAAAAAAGTATCCTTAATATACTAGGATGATTTTATAAGAATGATTCTAACTACACATACACACACCTCCATCTAATGGATGATGAACATAATGTTTCTGTGAACGGCAAACTAACGCCTCACGAAACGATGATTGTTCAAATACATCTTACCGCCTCTCATGGTGGCCATTATGATGGCACTGTAATTAAGTGTGATATTAATGATACATATTTTATATATAATCTTCTGTAATTCCATTTTATTTCATACCATTATTTGTTTCTTGTTGTATATACATACGATAATTTCATTTGAGGAAGTGCGGACTACCGCCCCCTTAAAATGATATGACTCGTTCATACCACACATGGAACATATAAAGAATGGTGTTAATGAACATAAGTAACATATATAAAATATAATATTATACTGGAATAATAATATACCTATGTATCATTTGGATTCAATTCTTTTAAAATGAAAAAATTAAATGGAAGTAGCGTTTGTGCGTACGTACGGACTACCGTCTCCACGAATGCGATGAGATTCATTGTCCATCATATCCATTCAAGTATAATTATAATTTGATGATTTAAAAATAGTATCTAAGGACTTGATATCATTCTGGATATGAATAATATACATCCCATTAATAACGAATATGGCTCACATAACAAAGAATGTAAAGTAAAATGAACCTGTTAACACCCGAAATGACGATAATTCTAAGATATTATTAACAAATCAATGTTAAAAGATCATATATGATATCATATTAAAGTAAATTATTCTTGTATTATTCAATAACAATTATTTCACCATTATACAGGAGGTAAACCTACCATCGACCAAGGAAAAAGTACAAAGTAAGGGATTTTCTTATCTCACTTTCAATTCCGTGAGATTTCCATTGTTCGCCACTAAATTATTGAAAGTGGTGTATTGTGTACTGCCATTTGATATATATAATCATGATTCTATTTATATTCATGTTATTCTTTAAATCATTTTGTGGTTATTAACTTTTTTCCATACGACTCAGTTGATTAACGTGGTAAGGAGTTTCTTATCTCACTCTTAATTTCGTGAGAATTCCATTATTCACCCCTTATTTATTGCATGTGGTGTGTGTGCTGCCCATGTTTGTATTCATTGTGTAATATACTTTAATTAATGTATAATTAAATCATCATTGTGTTATCCTTCTTTCATGGGTTCATGTTTCATAAGTTACCAAATCGATAAGGGAATTTGAAATTCCAATTTCCATTTATTCGGCTTTATGCAAACTCCATTGATTATTTTACTCCGAGATTATGTGTGGAATCTCTATACATTTTCTTATGTAATAACTTCCACTCCCCTTCCTGTGGATATACATTTGATACACATAATCACTCCATTGATAATTCTCAAGTCATTGATATGAATTTGATAAGAGTAATTCACCATTTGTTGAGTTAAACATCCAATTCGTTGGTGTTGTTTTTACAAGAATATGTGTGAATATCCTATGATTGGTTTACACTAAATATCCAATCATATTTAGTCTATTTATATTTGTCACACATAATTATGTCATTGATTTATCCTTAACCTAAGGATACATCCTTTATGAGAGATTTCATCTAAATTTACATTCCATTGAGACTTCTTTGTTGTTATACACCAAATCACTTTTATGTGGTGTATATAATGTACATTGACATAGTATATCATGACTCCCTTTATTCTCATGATATTACAAATTTTTGATTACTACAAATATTTGTATTCAAGTGTCTCTCTTTTGGTTAGAATCTCTAACCAAAATACAATTTTAAAATGTTTTAAAGACTTATTCATCTAAATCTTTCTCATTAATGTCCATGTTTTAAAATTTTTTTTAAGGATTTATTTATATGGACATTAAATTTTAGAAATCAAAACTCCTTTTTAAAAGTTTCAAAGTGGTATGGGACACTTTGATTCAAAAATCTACTTTTAAATGGCTTCTTGACAAATAGTGTGACTTTTAAATGTTTTCAAGAAAAGGGGGATATTTCACTCAAATAGTTTTGATGATTATCTAGGTCAACATCATTCATTATTCTTGATTGAGGTTAATGTGATACAATACAATCTTCCATATTGTATCGAATGAGTTATGTTTGACCGTGGATGTGCTGTTTTTATACCATTCATGGTTTGTGGTAAAAGTATTAACATTTCGTATGCTAGTTTTAATACGAATGCTTATGTTATGTCTAAACATGTTCATATGAGGAATGCATTGGACTTAATAAGTGACGGGTGGAGCCCGCTATAGCTCCTCGATGCATCGGTAGGTCTCATGAGACAAACTAGTGTTTTGGCACAAGGCCTTGGCAAAATCTCATTTGTAGTCTTGGCACGAGGCCTTGGCTATGTGTTTATGATAGTCTGGCATTATGCATTCAATCATTATGAAAGTGGTTATCGATATTGCATGTGATCATTCGACTAGTAGAATATCCATGTGAGTAAGTAAATGGCATTATTTCATTTTACCTTTGCCATTTTATGTTGAAGTTCAAGTTTAAAAGGTTTTTGTTTTAGTTATAAATTGCCTTAAGTGTTTATGCTTATTTATGAAAGCTTCTGCTATAATGTTATCCTTACTGCGCATCTGAGCTCACCCCTTTTAATGTTTTATTTTTCCCAGGATTATGAAGAAGTAATTTATGAATGACCTGCAGGGATAGTATGAGGGGATATGAAGACAAGATGTTTTTTTTATGATGTAATGTAAAAATTTATGGATGTGTCTAGTTATTACAAGGCTACTAAACTAATCGGTCTTTCGAGACTTGATCATTCTCGTGATCATGCCAATGTTATGTAATAATGCACCGACTCAAGGTAATTAGGGTCGGGGCGTTATAGTTGGTATCAGAGGAAGTTTAGTACAAACCTTGGAAGCTAGATTTAGATAAACTCTGATTAGAGCACGTAGACCTAAGATGAACTTTGAGGATTAGTATAAATGAACTTCCTAGAATTTTGGTACTGTAGAGATTTTGTGAGTTTTCCGAGGAATACATCCCTGTCTGGATACGAGTAGGTAGAGGCGGCTCTGGCACAGATGTACCTATGGGTAAAACCCGAAAACACCGCTTTGAGCTAGACTCGAACGGGAACTGGTGCACGACAACGAGCCTTGATGCACTCTTGGTTACGACACTCCCAGGGGATATTCTTAGGATAATTAACATTTTATTTACAAACCAATTTAAGTAATATATACATAAGATGAGGGTAAATGACCTTGGTTAATCCTAATATGTTTCAAATTGAGAATATGGTGACATTTTAATCTCTAAATGATTTTACGACTACTATTACTCACACAATGCTTTCTGGTTTTAGTCAATGGCTGGATTCCAATGAAGTCATAGTGACTTTGAGAATGATGTACAAGGTGGGAATGGTGGTGGCAATGAGCAACAAAATGGAATGTTGATAAGCGTAAAAGAAATCGTCTTTCTGCCAAATCAGTTTTCCAAAAATATGATCAACAACATATATATTAACCAACTCCCAGACTCAACAAGGAAGAGAAAGGTGGTAAATGATAAGAGCTCCAGCAATGGAGACCATGGAGAAAAGAACCCTCAATTTTCATCATGCAGGAAATGTGGAAAGAGACACCCAGGAAAGTGTCTCAATGGGACAACGAAATGTTTTACGTGCGGGAAGGAAGGACATAAAGTGAAGAATTGCCGAAGAAAAATGAAGAGTACTATGGAAGAAGATAAATATGGTCCCAAGAGTCCATTTACAATCATTTGCCGTAAATGTAGGGGACCTGGCCATTACCCGAGTGAATGTCCTATTCTATAGGATATTTTCTTGGTCAAAGAAGAAGCTATGTGGAAATAAATGGTTAGAGAAAAATTAGCACTACTTGTTGATGGGTTTACTTTGGAATAATTTTCTCTTGTATTTGTAACCCCGCAGTTTGCCATGTGAGAATGATATTTGAGGAAGAATTGTCTCTTCTCTTGTGGATATAAGTATAAATAACCATTTGGTTTTATATGATCATTGGGGTTTGAGAAAATGATAAGTTATTATAATTTGGGATGAAAATGAAAAGTACGATATAACATTTGTGGTTAAATTATGTTATTTTGAGGAATTTATCTCATTTTGGTAATATTATAAAATATAGTTTTTAAAAAAGGACAACACGTAGACCGTGTGACAACCCGTCACGTCGGACAAAGCTGTGGGAATCGAACCCACAAACAAAGTGCGATTGGTATTTATCGCCTACCACTGGACTACGTGAAGTCCCTGGTTAGTGTGACAATTTTTTTTGGTAAATGATTTTATTGATCAATAATAAGATTATTTGGGTTCTTATGTCTTATCAAATGAATACCATTAGTATAGGAAAATGATTTGGTAATTAAGTGATAAATGTTATTTTGGAAGATGTTCGTTTTGTTAGGAACACTATATGCCCAAGGAAAATAGAATACAATGAGGTTTCATTTGTAGAGTAATGGTGGATTTTTATCTACGTTTTTATTGTTGATTTATAGTGATTTGGGTTATTTATGGAAATGATTAACCTATAACAGAGAATATGTGATGATGTTAAATACTTTTAAGTATGTGACTTTAAGAGTATTTGATGTCATTTGGAGATACAATGTAACATGGGAGACTACATAATCAAATTCTTCTATGTTTTGGGTTTCAATATTAGTTTGGATTATATTAAAGGATTTTAAGGACAATTCGTTATTGAATGGTATCTATTTAACTTTGGGGTATTGTTGGTTTAATTTTAGAAATTAAGATTAGTGCATATCTATCTCAATGAATATCCTTTTGGGGGATCATTAGATCATTCACTAACCATTTTGGTTTTGATTAATCTTCAAAGACAATGTAAATATATGGTTTATCCTACATGGATCATGTGATTCTATAGAATTTTATTCTAGATCTTCTAGTGTGACCAAGTCTTCTTGAATACTCATCGTTTAAAAAAAATTGAGTTAGTGGTGGAAATTTATTAAAGAATGAAAATCTACCTAAAATTTAAGTATATATCATAATGTTCTTAGTCAATATCATAAATGAATTCCTCTTCCTTATGTAATGTAACTTTAAAAAAAATGTTGTCCTAGATGGTACATTAAATCATCACTAATTTATGGCCTTGGGATTGTTGGCCTTTTCATAGCCATGTTCTCTACCACTCTCCATCAGATAATTGATGGTTAGATTTCTCTTCCATATCCATATTTTCCTACATGGAACCCTAGTATGTGTTATTTTCGGTAATCTTCATACTTTCCACTCTTTATTTTAAATAGAGGCCTCATTAATTCATTTTTCGATGTGGGATTTCAACTAAGATATTTTGAAACGTCAAAAATATGTTATCCCAATACCCTATATTTTGTTGAACCGATGGTACTTCAAATCATCATAGATTGATGAGTTTAAGGACCTCAATTTTATACTTGTTTGTGATTGATGACCTCAATCACTACCTATAAATATTTACGTTTTTCCTCCAATTATATGTCTCTAATTGTCACAAATATTCTCCTAATAGAGATCATAATTTGGTGGTGATCCTTTCATTTCTATTTTCCTCATATTAAGACTAAATTTTAGAAACCAAATTTCCGATGTGGGTTTTCCCACAAATATATTTTCTATTTTCAACCTTCTATTTTCAAAGAACAATTTCAAATTGCGAGGACGCAATTTATTGAAGGAGGGAAGAATGTAACACCCCAAGATTTTATAGTGTGTTATTTCTTCAAAATAATTCAATAACATTCACTACACGCAACACCAAGTTCAATCGCACCATGACTTACCAAACAAGCTGTTCAAAAGAGGTTATGAATAGTGTTAACTAAATTTTAAACTTTATATAATCCTTATAATTTTTCCATATTATGAGTTTCTTAGAAATAATGTAAGAACAAATTCATTTTTAGTATTGCAATTTTACAAAATTTTAATAGTGAACCCTTTTTAGAATACTATATTTTAAACTTTTTGACTAAATGGGGACATCAAAAATTTAAAATGAAACATCCCAAGCTTCCACGGCATGCTAGCGTGTGTTGTACGCAACCTCGAGTTCTAACACACACCACAACTAATTAAACTAGCCGTTGTGAATAGTAATACCTAATTTTTGAAATAATATATATTTTATATTTCAAAATGGACTTCATTTTTGGATTTGGAATATCGAAATTAGCCTAGGGTGAAATTTTGGTACTTTTCGGATAACTTTAATATTTTGATGAATAGAGAAAATTACTAAATTTTAATTAAAAACAACTTTTTTAATCAAAATAATTAATATTGATAAATTATGAATTTGAGTGGTTTTAAAGTATATTTAGAATATATTTTTACCAATTAATTTAATGTTTGTCATTGGACATAATTTCACAATTAAACCAGACATAAACAAGTGTCAATCTTTTGATAGTTATTATCTCTTAAAAACACGCTTTTTATTTTAACAACGGGAATTAATTTTAAATTAATTTCTGCCACTTCTGTGTTTTGAATTTGGAAAAATGGATTACATATTTGGAATCAGGATGTCCAAATTATGTAAATAAGAAACTTTTATTTTTACACATTTTGAATAATTACTGCGGTAAATATTTTATTTACCATGGTTAAAGGGTAAATCCGGTAAATAAGGGTTAAAAAATAATATTATAATAATAAAAAATTACTCTAAAACGTGTCCTAACCTTATTGGTGGACACATACCCGACCATGGCCATCCTTGGGTCGATTTGGGGACCCCTTGGAGCCAGTTGTATGGGGTAGGGACTCATTATATTAATAAAGTTAAAATAAAAATAAAAATGGCATAAGCTTACATCTTTTAGAAGAACAATTTTTACATAGGGTTATACATGTTGGATTTTCGATTATAAATATTCATTAGAAATCTAAAAAGATTTCCAACATAATGATATTTTATTTATAATTTTTAGACATCAAATAAGTAAAATTATTAATGACACAATAATGATACAATGTTTACCTCATTAATAAATCATTTAAATAAATAAGATTATAATGATTAAAATATTATATAAACCTGTCCAATTATTATTGGTTGATTTTATTTAGAATATGAGTAATCTTATCTTCGACCTCAATTATTTTTGGACCATTATATTCCGAATATAATTATATTATAAAGTAATACTTTCACTCTTTCCTAAAGAGACCCTCCTCACCCTTATAAAAGGAGACCACTTCTACTCATTCCTCACACCTCTCAAGCCACTTGGCTCTTCCAAACCCTGCCCAAATAAGCTTCCCACATCCCTCTCCTCCTCCTTGAAGATTCCCCTTAGGCAGAAAGCATTTCAAGAAGTCCTTTGGTTCCAACCAAAGTGAGTTACCTAAATTAAAGGTAACGATTTCTCTTAAATTATTTTCATTTATTTTGCTTCTCCAACCCCCAAACACTTTTTATTTCCTTTATTTTGTAACAAAAAAAGTATCCTCAATATAGTAGGATGATTTTATAAGAAGGATTAGAACTACACATACACACACCTCCATCTAATGGATGATGAACATAATGTTTCTGTGAACAGCAAACTAACGCTTCACGAAACGATGATTGTTCAAATACATCTTACCGCCTCTCATGGTGGCCATTATGATGGAACTGTAATTAAGTGTGATATTAATGATACATATTTTATATATAAGATTCTGTAATTCCATTTTATTTCATACCATTATTCGTTTCATGTTGTATATACATACGATAATTTCCTTTGAGGAAGTGCGGACTACCGCCCCCTTAAAATGATATGACTCGTTCATACCACACATGGAACGTATAAAGAATGGTGTTAATGAACATAAGTAACATATATAAAATATAATATTATACTGGAATAATAATATACCTATGTATCATTTGGATTCAATTCTTTTAAAATGAAAAAATTAAATGGAAGTAGCGTTCGTGCGTACGTACGGACTACCGTCTCCACGAACGCGATGAGATTCATTGTCCATCATATCCATTCAAGTATAATTATAATTTGATGATTTAAAAATAGTATATAAGGACTTGATATCATTCTGGATATGAATAATATACATCCCATTAATAACGAATATGGCTCACATAACAAAGAATGTAAAGTAAAATGAACCCGTTAACACCCGAAATGACGATAATTCTAAGATATTATTAACAAATCAATGTTAAAAGATCATATATGATATCATATTAAAGTAAATGATTCTTTTATTATTCAATAACAATTATTTCACCATTATACAGGAGGTAAACCTACCATCGACCAAGGAAAAAGTACAAAGTATGGGATTTTCTTATCTCACTTTCAATTCCGTGAGATTTCCATTGTTCGCCACTAAATTAATGAAAGTGGTGTATTGTGTACTGCAATATGATATATATTATCATGATTCTATTTATATTCATGTTATTCTGTAAATCATTTGGTGGTTATTAACTTTTGTCCATACGACTCAGTTGATTAACGTGGTAAGGAGTTTCTTATCTCACTCTTAATTTCGTGAGAATTCCATTATTCACCACTTATTTATTGCATGTGGTGTGTGTGCTGCCCATGTTTGTATTCATTGTGTAATATACTTTAATTCATGTATATTTAAATCATCATTGTGTTATCCTTCTTTCATGGGTTCATGTTTCATAAGTTATCAAATCGATAAGGGAATTTGAAATTCCAATTTCCATTTATTCGGCTTTATGCAAACTCCATTGATTATTTTACTCCGAGATTATGTGTGGAATCTCTATTCATTTTCTTATGTAATAATTTCCACTCCCCTTCCTGTGGATATACTTTTGATACACATAATCACTCCATTGATAATTCTAAAGTCATTGATATGAATTTGATAAGAGTAATTCACCATTTGTTGAGTTAAACATCCAATACGTTGGTGTTGTTTTTACAAGAATATGTGTGAATATCCTATGATTGGTTTACACTAAATATCCAATCATATTTAGTGTATTTATATTTTTCACACATAATTATGTCATTTATTTATCCTTAACCTAAGGATACATCCTTTATGAGAGATTTCATCTCAATTTACATTCCATTGAGACTTCTTTGTTGTTATACACCAAATCACTTTTATGTGGTGTATATAATGTACTTTGACATAGTATATCATGAATCCCTTTATTCTCATGATATTACAAATTTTTGATTACCTCAAATATTTGTATTCAAGTGTCTCTCTTTTGGTTAGAATCTCTAACCAAAATACCATTTTAAAATGTTTTAAAGACTTATTCATCTAAATATTTCTCATTAATGTCCATGTTTTAAAAATTGTTTTAAGGATTTATTTATATGGACATTAATGTTTAGAAATCAAAACTCCTTTTTAAATGTTTCAAAGTGGTATGGGACACTTTGATTCAAAAATCTACTTTTAAATGGATTCTTGACAAATAGTGTGACTTTTAAATGTTTTCAAGAAAAGGGGGATATTTCTATCAAATAGTTTTGATGATTATCTAGGTCAACATCCTTCATTATTCTTGATTGAGGTTAATGTGATACAATACAATCTTCCATATTGTATCGAATGAGTTATGTTTGACTGTGGATGTGCTGTTTTTATACCATTCATGGTTTGTGGTAAAAGTATTAACATTTCGTATGCTAGTTTTAATACGAATTCTTATGTTATGTTTAAACATGTTCATATGAGGAATGCATTGGACTTAATAAGTGACGGGTGGAGCCCTCTATAGCTCCTCGATGCATCGGTAAGTCTCATGAGACAAACTACTGTCTTGGCACAAGGCCTTGGCAAAATCTCATTTGTAGTCTTGGCACGAGGCCTTGGCTATGTGGTTATGATAGTCTGGCATTATGCATTCCATCATTATGAAAGTGGTTATTGATATTGCATGTGATCATTTGACTAGTAGAATATCCATGTGAGTAAGTAAATGGAATTATTTCATTTTACATTTGCCATTTTATGCTGAAGTTCAAGTTTAAAAGGTTTTTGTTTTAGTTATAAATTTACTTAAGTGTTTATGCTTATTTATGAAAGCTTCTGCTATAATGTTATCCTTACTGAGCATCTGAGCTCACCTCTTTTAATGTTTTATTTTTCCCAGGATTATGAAGAAGTAATTTATGAATGACCTGCAGGGATAGTATGAGGGGATATGAAGACAAGATGTTTTTTTTATGATGTAATGTAAAAATTTATGGATGTGTCTAGTTATTCCAAGGCTACTAAACTAATCGGTCTTTCGAGACTTGATCTTTCTCGTGATCATGCCAATGTTATGTAATAATGCACCGACTCTAGGTAATTAGGGTCGGGGCGTTACATAAAATATCATATTCCTTCTTATATTCCATTCATCAGGGATATGATAATATCACTCATGTGTATGGTGGACTACTGCCACCCTTATGTAAGGTGATTATTTTGTGACCACCCTTTATATGAAAGGTAATAAGAATAAATATTATTAATATACGTTTTATATATGAAATCATATTAAAATTTAAATTTGTTATATTATTTAACTTCTTTCCTTTTGATCCATAGAGAAAATTTAAACAACATTCATATGTATGTACAACTTATTATCTCCTTGAATAATGAAACTCATTATCTATATCTAAAATTAATGGATTATAATAAAAAAATATATAACGAATATATATTACATTTTTTCATGGATCCAATTCACGATCAAATGGTACCATGATCAATGTAAAATGACCAAAAATAAAAAAACAAAAATATATATATAATACGATGTAGTTAATAACTGAAACGTGATTTTTAAAATGCAATTACTAATAAATGGGTAATAAAAATACATAACTCAATCATATATAGTAATAAATTTATAAGAATGTTTCTGTAATATATTTATAATTAAATTATATTTATTAAATTGAAGGATTTATCATGTGTGAGGGAAGTCGATACTTAAGGTAAAGGATTTTTCTCTCAATTTGTCTTCATAGAGACATATGTTTTGTAATCCACCTATATTATTTTATAAGGTGTATATAAATCCCCGTAGACATGTTATATGATGAATTTATTTATTATCATGATTTTAAAAGTTTCATATAATTTTATTCCCTTGTGTTCTTTGAGATTAAATGTTACTAATGTGGTAAAAGTTTTATGTCACAATCTCATCATCTAAGGAATTATTTATAAATATGCATCCAAATATGAAATCATATGATCTCTATCTCAAAAAACTCATAAATTTTATTCTCATCTATTGATATCATGATAATAAATTTTTTCCGTTCATTTCCATCTCTCTGTGTACTCATGATTCTAAATGATAATTTCTAATGAAAATCGATATTATTTATATCTTTTGATGAAAACTACATTTTCATCAATATAAATGTTTTCAATAAATGTTTTCAATTTTTTAAATTACTCAATGGATTAATTAAAGGCCTTTTTTCATGTTTGAATTTATTAAAATGTGTTTTAAAATTAGTAATCACATAATATTATAAATATGAAATGTTAATAATTTACAAAAAGTTTGAAAGGAATAATTGTTTTAACAATTGTGACATGAATGGAATCTCCTACAACCATGAACACCCGATGTATTAATTATTCCATGATAATATTCCATGGTTATTCCCAAAAAAAATTATTTTAAAAATTTATGATGTTTTATAATGTATTTTAAATGTTGAATGTATATTTTCCTCAAGATATTTTTTAAATGATTTTTAAATATTTCTTTATATGTTTTCATGTTTATTTTAATAGAAAAAAAAATTCCCAAAAAATTCGTGAATTTATTATTTGAAGAAACCGATTTTTGATGAAATATTATTCTCCACAAGAAATATTCTAATCTATTTTCCTTCAAAATAATCTTCCATCTAAGATGAAATCCTCTAATGTTACATAATATTTAATGGGGATATGATCCAATTATACCATCATTATTCTATCTTTTTATTGTTTATGATTATAATGAATATATTTTTATGAAAACCATTTGTTTTCCTTAAGTTATATTATGATGAAAAGTTTATGAAGCTTATTTATTTTCTTGGGTTATGCTCTTATATAATGATTATGAAACCCATTTATATTTATAGGAACTGATACGATGGGTAGTTTATGAATACTATGAGGCCTATCTATATTATTTTCAATATTTAATAGGTGATACCTATTTCTACCTCAAATAAATTAGTTAAATATAGATATCTAATGAGATAAACAGATTGGAATGTGGAATAAACCCAGTTATGTAATCGACCTTGTCCAATGTATTAGACATGGGAGTAAGATGGTTTAGGGAGTGAACACAATCCACTATTATAGACTTTTAAATGATTCTTAACTACTATTGACATGATTTTGTGGGATTATATTTATTCCACCAATCCATGTATTATTCCTATGTTATTCTCTCGTTGTTTTTATTATTTGATTCTTTTATGTATCTTATATTATAAATTTACAATAATTATGTCATGACTCTAGATATTGATCTTTCATATTAAGGGTATGATTATCATATTTTATGATCATGTTATTATATACTTATTATCAAATTACGTATACTTATTATTCTTTCATACCCTTATTGATCATCTAAAATCACACTTTTTATGTTCATTTTTCTAAAGTTATAATGAAAGGTATTACATGTGATATGTCTATTACGGTTCATATATATGAGTAAATATATGAGATATGATTTTTATTCCTATAAACATGTTTTTTATGTTTCAAAACTCCAATGGAACTATACCTTTTCAATCCTCAGGTGGGTGATTGTGAAAAGTAATAAATATTCATTTGTAAGATGTAATATCAATTTATAAAAACTGAACATTAATGTTTTAGAAAATAAAACAAAAGGAGAAATAAACAAGGATATGTGTTTTATGTAATTAATTAATAAATATATTTTTATTATTTAAAATTTTATGGAACCCAAAAGATGATTTGGACTAAGGGTGACAGTTTTATCTCAAAACATCCTTCATTAAGACACATGTTCTTTTATGAAACTAGCTTATTTTATATATTGAAAATGAAAACCAGTTAAATATTATATCATTAATCCTTCATAAATCATGGTATTTAAAATTTAAATTTATTTACATCCTTCATGGAGGGCATGATTATTTAATTGTCAATGTGTTAAGGTTTAATTTCATAATTTCATTTTAATTAATATTTTTTATCTAGAAATTCCATTGAAGGAAATTATTTTTGCATTGAATAATAAAACACATTAATTTTATTCTCCTATAGAATCATGAAATTTTAAATCAATTTTAACATTTTTGATCTTGTTGGAAATTAAAATGATTAAAAAAATGGAAAATTTGACATTATTTCTATATTTGGTTGAAAACTATTTCACTTCCATGTCCATGATTTTTGTAAGGTGTATAATTTTTCTTAATATTATTACAATGATTTTTTAATTTCCTTTTGACCCTTTTAATCCATTTTAACAATTGTTTTAAATGGAATCATCTGTTTTCCTAATGAGGAATTTTTTACTTTTTACCAAACCATGAATGAAATGTTTCTTAGCATATATGTCATGTATGGAGTTACCATCTATCATGAAAATTATTTACAATGAATTTTATATAATATTTTTCCTATTTTATTTTCAAATAAGTGTATTTTAAAAACATTTAATTAATTTTTAGATATTTAAATGATATTTTCCAAAATTGAAGGGTTATTTTACTCACGAATGTTATTAATATTTTTAGGGTATTAATATTCCTCAAAAACAAAAACCTTATTGGTTATGAATTTATTGTAAATTCCATATATATGTCTCAATAATATAAATTGTTTTATTATCCATATAATTTATAGGGAAATACATGAATTATTTTCATTTCAAAAGTACCTAGATTATAAAATTTCAATTAATTAGGATATTGGTGATGATTATGCGAGGAATTTTCATTCCATGGTTAATTATTTTATTAATTTCTTATGACTTTTTACATTAAGTTAGTTGCATAAATATTTAATATTTCATTATGGGTTATATCATATATAACTATAATGAATTTTGTAGTGATTATTGTCTCATTAGGGGTCATGTATTCTATTAAGGTGTAAACCTAATCCGTTAAAGGTCTATTTCTACTAGGTAATATTTTTTGGGTAGTTTCCCTTGACTCATTTTTATGTCATATTTTTTGTTTCATCCAAGTTTCATATATTTAAATGATCTTATTATTTAATTTTTTCAATTTTATGTTTCTATGTGATTACTCATGACAACCATATATTATTATATCATGTTATCCCTTTGACTCGGATGTTATGTTTCCGTTAAAATGTTTGTTTTTTACTTGGATTATAGATTAATACATTATTTTAAATATTCCATAGGTTATTAAATTATGTATTAGGATCAAAAAATGATTTTATGTTCTCAATGTAGATAATAAAATAATGATTCTATGTTTTATATTCCACTTAATGTAATATAATCCTATAATTCTAATAAAAATATACCATTCCAATCAATGTTTTTTATTAATTTATAATGATATTTTAGAACCATGAAATAATATGTATAAAAGGTTTGGGTTGATATTTCATGGCTCAATTTAATGAGAGTATTTTTTGGGTTTGTGAGATTTTCCCATTAAGTAATAATAATGAGTGATGAAATGGGTTGTTATTGGGTTATCTATAGGAAATATATGCATGGGAATACATGAAATGAAGACTTGGGATGAACAAAAATACAATTACCTTACTTATTCTTCTCTGGGGTTTGGATATCAAGACCATGATTGACCCCATGATCTTATGTTATGGACTCATGGTTTTTTTTGGACACATAGTTTATGGAACATGTCAATATTATTTTAGAAATGGATCCGCGAATGTGTCTTTTCCCAATATTTTTGTTATGAGTATTTGGATGTTATTTGTATGATTTATATTGTGTAAATCCTTTATATTGGTTTTTATATAGATATAGTAAAACAATTTGGTGAGACATTGGAATGAAGAGCTTCATGAGGAAATTACATTCAAGGAATGTATAAATTGTATTGGTATATAATCTATTTCTTCACTTTTAAACCATATAATGTTTTAAATAAATAACATATCTATGTCTATTTGTGGAGACAATATACAATTACAGGCAACATAGAGGCATGATATTAACATAATAAAAAAAATATTTATTGCTCACAATCCCACACATACATATTTTATAATTAATATTTTTATCTTCAAATCAGTCTCGAATGGGATAATCATGATTGTGATTTGGTATAGAATGTGGGATTTTCCCCAATGTTTTTAAAATTTTTATTTACTTTAGGGGGAAATGGGTTTAGCCATTGATTTTAGATTATCTGTTTCAAAAATTCAATTTCAACTTTTTAAATAATTAATTTTTGAAATTAAATCATGAAACCCAAATTAATGAACTATTTCCCTAATCCATAAGGTTAGTCAAATAAGCATTATATTTTTATAGGATCCATTGTGAAAATGACATTGAAATGAGATCAATGGGTAATCATGGGATATGTGAGTGAACTCAATGATAATTTACAATAAAACTAATATAGATCATTTGTTTTCTAGTGATAGAATCATTATTGAAGTAGGTATTTGTTATTTATGTATTTGCTTAATATTTTTGTGATTTTTGATAATGGAATTTGTTATTAATTGTTTACCGTTATTTTCTATAGACCAATAAAATTATAATTTATTAATTATCATTGATTATAAATTTTTTCATTGTTTTTATGTGTTATTTTCTTTACCACACCCACGATTGACAATGAATTTCTCAACTCCCATAATTGGTAATCAATCACATTATGTACTAGTTTTCCCCCACTCTTATTTACATATTCATCAATAGATAATGGTTAGGCTGGTGATTCAACTATCTTATCCCAATATGAAACATTATATAATAATGGATTTTTAACATTTATGGTATTTAGAATAGGGATTGAGGTGAAAGGCAACAAATTATTAAGGAAAGAATGTGTGGTTTCTTCAGTGAGAAGCGAAGTATGAGGTGAAGAGAGTCACACATGGGAGGAAAAAAATATTCTTTCTTGTAACTTATTGAAAGAGATCAAAATCTAGTAGAATTAATCTAATTTAAGGATGATTAGGTGAAGTGACAAGCATAAATGAAGGTGAAATTTGAGAAGACTGAGAGATTATAGGGATAGGGTTTGAATTTGGTTCGAATACCTGATTACACGACACAAAATTTATAATAAAACACATCATGTGTTTTAAAGGTGAGGTAGATGGGATTTTGTATTATGTTAAATATCACATGTTTTGTACCTATAGATGAAAATCATGCCATATACTAGGAGTACACACACAGGTGGCCAATTGGCCCCACACATCATTTAGGTATGGACTACATGTCTTCTGATGGATGAACCTGAATGGAGTTGAGATGGTACAAACTAAGTTCCCCTTTTTTTTGAAAATTACATATAGTCATAATAAATTCCATATAGGTGTCTCTTTCACACCATAAGGTGTTACAGTACATGTTTGGGATACTTTTTATGGGATACTAGCCCGGAAACCTATAACTCATGTCATGTACTCAATCCAATCATTCTAGAATGTTCTTTATTCTAGATCAAAACTCATATTTTGGAATGTTAATAACCACCAAAATTTTATTCCCTGGAGGAATGTGATATTGGAAGTCAATTTGAATTTAATGATAGGATGAGAGGTGACACAAGAATTTTACTATCTATATTCAGCTTCATTTTGACAATAGGTGTGGGTATAGTAATGAAAGTTCATTTATCCTTCATGTCAAGTCAAGTATCCAAATATTAATAAGGTTTTGGGATCCTCTATTGACATTATGGTAATATATTGATTCAGGTATCACCCATGAGATCATGTGTGATATCCTCTACAACGTACAATGGGTAGGGTCAGGTATCTCCTCCTATTAAAAGGGGGCATGTTCCTTTTTCTATGTGTAGATTTAAAGATATATTCATTATCATCTCTATTAAACAGTGTGTGGAATATTATATTCTAATTTATACGTAGGTTCAGATATCCACTCGTTTTCCATATGGAAGTAGACACTCTATATTCTAATCAAGATAACTCGACTAATGTGTATTCTAGCAAGGCATGAAATTTCATTTATTATTTCAATGTCGTTACAATGATTTCTAATTTTAGAGTGTTTCCCATTTATAGATTAGCAATAGAATTTTTTATGTTTGGGGTTAAAGACTCAATTTATTATTAAAGAAAATACCTCTTTTGACAGGGTAGAGGGAGTCCATTACATAGCTCGAAGGCCCAAGGCCAAGTGTTATGAATACAAGGCTTGAATGGCCATTTTTTGGCCCAAAGGACCCCTCAGTGAATAGTACTTCTATAATGCCCATGATGCTATAGTAGTTGCAATAGTACCACTACTACTACAGTGTCGCTACTACTACAGTTCCACCTCTGCTTGAGTACTACTACTGTCCCTACTGCAGTCCCCCTAAAAATTCATCCCTACCCTGATTTGATCATGGGTCTTTTGGATGCCATGCAGGATCCTGTACCACTAGGGTACAGGCTCATTGGATTATATACTAGCAATAGGTTTTCACATTTATCATACTATAAGTAATGGCACATGTTTCATTATCTTATGTTCACACTCTTTAGAATATTGGGGTTCTTGATTTTCCTACCCTCTTAATTTTTTATTATTAAATGACTAATATACTGATAAATATTTATAGTTTTTTGGTATCATACTAGGTTTATATATACTATCCCCTATATGGGAATCTTTCCCAACATATTTTTTATCTCATGTAAGAGACAAATTTTTTTTGGCAATATTAGTGGACCACGCATTGGTCGAGTGTAGAGGTACATGGTGGTGGTTTATTCTGATGGGTTTCAGATTTGGAGAATGAGAGGGGACATTCATCCAATAAGATGTTAGTTTGGATTTCCTTGTTTGGATGGGGGTTTTGTTTTCAAATGAAATTAGGTATTATTTATTATTCCACACTTCTAGATCATATGGGTTTATGAATATAATTATTTACATTTAAGTGAAATCAGTTATACCATGTGTTGTTATCACATGTATGGATGTGTGCATGAAGTACATGTATATTATGATATATCCTTGTATTATTTGTATTACTAGTACTTTGATTCATCCCAATACCAATGGATTTTATTATGGGGCCTTAGGATGGAACTCTTGGGAAATCTTCACTAGGAGGGGACATGATGGGCTTGGTTAAGTCAAACTTTTACCAAATTAATTGTAATTCATGGTATAGATGAGGATTGGTTTGGGGATAAGGAAAATAATGTGATGTAATATAATTTTTAACTTTTGGGTTTGAAAACCTACAGATGGTGTGGCAATAGATGATTCCATTCAATTTGGCATAGATATCCTATTTTAGTGACATAGTACCCTTGGACATTAGTTGAGGGGATTCCATCGAAGATGAATCAAATATGAATAGGTAATTGATTGTACATGTCCTTATTAAATCATTTCCCAACTTATTTTTTTTCTAAATAAGGTCCATCTTTCTGAATTAGTGGATTCCGCTATATATATATTAATCAAGGATTCTTGAGTCGGGGTTGTGGTGATGACAGTTGAATGATGGGGCTCTATTTTAGGGATTTTTCATGTGGTTTTTTATCTGAGAAGGAATATAGTGATTCGTCCACCCAGTTAGTAAGAATAACCCCACCTCCAATGGTGAAATAATATGTTTCTCTTAATGTTTATCATCTTTTTATCCCCCTATATTTAATATAGGACACATGTATGTTGTGCATTTTAAAATATTCTCTATGAGAGGTTTCCCAGGTTATAGGTAAACCCTAATAAAAGGTGGATGAGGACTTTAATGAGTTACTTTTCATTCTTTTACATGTTATTCAAACCCTTTATTAGATGGTCTATCATGAAGAAAGGTTTATCATGGTTTTATGGGATATAGGGTGGGGGTGGTCACCCTGAATCATGATGAAGAAATAGTCCCCTTGAAAGAGCATGAACACCTTTTCTAGAAAGATTATTATCCACTAACTGTGTGATCCATCTGGATTTTGATTCTGATAGAGGTATAATAGGTTGAATTACATATTCATAGTTAGAATTTATATTCAATTCTCTCTTGAAATAATACAAAAACAAGGTACTTGATGGACTATTTGAGGAAAAATTGTTTTAGTAGAGAATACATAGGGAAATCTGAGTAGTTATGGTCCCTCTATTCATTCCTATTTATATTGGGGCATTGAATTGATATTTATTGATGGATAGATTCTTTGACAAGGAAAATTAGTTACTAGGTGTTTGTAGTGTTCACCTTGGAGTTGATAAATAAACTATATGTTTCCAAAGATAGGATTAAGTAATGATATGCCTTATTCACTTCCATGCATATACAGAAACCAATTGATCCGAAGATCAAGGTTGATGGAGGTGATACAATCATCTAAAAGATATGAATTTATTTTCATGTGATGGTAGATGAAATTTTTTATGATACAACCCATCCCAAAATGTAGATAATGATGGGTTTTAAGTCAATATAACCCCATGCCAATGATCATTGTGTGGCCAAGGACCTCACAATGGTTGTTAGGATGGTCCATGAGGTGAAAAATATGGTAGAAGAGTATGTGGTGTTCTAAGATGTGGATGAGTAGGATGTATCCATTCGAGATGATTCCGCAATTCTAAAAGCATTCTGTGACAACACTATTGGTGATTTTGAGATACTTCACTGACATCGGATTCCAGGTTCCTACAGCCAACCGCGACGCACTGTTGAAGTTTTCTGAAAAGCTCTACTTCTAGGATGGTTCAAAGTGAATGTTGATGGTTTGTTGAATGGAAATCCAAGACCTACTAGATGTGGTGAAATTTTTATAGATTATCTTGGTAGGTGTCATGGTTGATTCATTGTAGGCTGTGGTATGGCCTCATCACTAGAAGCAGAAATGTTGGGGGTTATACATGTCGTGGATGTGGCCGAACAAAAAGTTTGGAATAACGTTTGGATTTATAGTGATTCAACTAAAATAGTCCAAGATTATTGGAAGGGTGTGGAGCATATTTCCTGGCCTCCTACACCCCATTGGATGAATTACCATTGCACTTAGATATCAACTACATTTCTATGCATGCATTTCAGGAATCAAACATGGTTATTGATTGTATTTAAAACAAGGGGGTCAACCAAGACATTACATGGCATGATGATTTTCCTGGTGATTTTCTCCCTTTTATGATAATGATCGTATGAAATTTTAATATTTCAAACTATTGTAACATGTTTTCTCTTTTTTCAATAAAGTGTGCCTTTTTCTATTAATAAGGCACCACCTTTTAGAAAAATATAGAATTAGTGATTTTGAACCTTAGTGAAGTATAAACTACATATTTTCACCACCCATTTGTGGTGGAGGAGTACATAGATATTTTCCCCATGTATAAACAAGAGATACCCCCTAAAGGAGAGTTCAATTTCTATTTCAATTCTGACCTCAAGAAATGTTTAATATATTCTATAACATATTAAATACATATATTTATCTCAAAGGGATTTGGGTGTAATTGAATGACCATTAAAAGAATTGTATTTTTAGACCCATTGTGTCCCCTATGGAATCTCCTTAGTTGGTCTCGAAGTATACAAATAGGATCTGGAAGCATTATGTTTACTTCCATTACATGAAAAATTATAGTCAAGAAAAATAACATCTTCCAAGGATAACTACCCACTTAGACCCTATAAAGGGACATAAGTCATTATCAATTATCAATCTCTATTCTAGTTATCAATAGATTTTCATTTTCTTGGAGCATATTTTTAAGATGATGTGTTATAATCACTACATCTATTATGAGTTATTGGTGATTACCTATAGAATGATGAACACCCAGGTCATGTTCCTTGGACTTATGAACCTTATATTTCATCCCATCATTGACTAGTTTTAGATTCTTTCATCAGTGAAATCCTTAGATATTCATCATAAAAGGTCATGTATGTTGAACATCTGAGGATAATCTGTGAATTAAAATTAGAGCACAAGATTTATGGAGATATATTGATATCTAAATTCTATATTAGAGAGGTCCACCATAGGTGATTTGTAATCTTAAAGGAAAAATGTTTTGTGGATCCAATGAAGGGAAGGGAAGTTCAAACATTGGATACAACCAAGAGAGTATCCCAGCTGTGATGATTCCATGGGATGTATAGTTATTAACCAAGGATTGTAGAAGATTCATCTTGGTTCATTCCCTAATTTTATTTCCAAACACAAAAAATGGAAACAATTCAATTAGATTGTATGATGTACGAGGGCCTTTAAGGAGTTGAGGATGTGGTTAACCAACACTACTCTAATGGGAGTCGCATATGAGGGAGTGGAGTAAGTTATATTCAACTATGTTTCTATTAATATTATCAGTTGTGTATTATTGCAGAGTTAGGAGGTGATATCTTAGGGTCATATATAGCTAAAACCTAATGAATAGTACTATGAAACCCACATCATTCCATTTGTAGTAGTTTATTCTTCTATGAAGGCTTGGATGCACTACCATCAAGGTGAGAGGTTTTAAGTCCACTCAAAACACTATATTCTATAATATATCCTTTCATAGAGAGATCATAACCTATGATAGGGATGATGGTTGGATTTCTTATATGAAAATAACTGTAAGATAATTGATAATCAAAGAAGGAGAATGTGGGGACATATATGAATATAAGAAATTAATGTTCTCAATATCATATAAATACATCATGGTACTTTTCATCATTATATAATTCCTTGGTAGATGAGGTAGGGGTGGCTTATTAGTAATCAATGGTGGTTTCCCCAATAATTATTTTATATGTGAGGTGATATCAATTAGGGGAAATTTAATTTAGGGGTTTTCAAAACTAAATATTCTCAAGAGATACATTTGATGGATTTTCCAATGGCAGAGATCATGGAATCCTACATATAGTTTGGATGGTAGTAGTGATAACTAAATATAAGTAGGTTCTAAAAGAGTTTCAGATAACCTAATTTGTGGTAGATCATAGACTAGTTAATATGTAATAAGGCCATTGATTCTTATTTTTCTGGATAGAAATGAAGTGATGGTTATCATATTTTATTCCACAATGCCCCACTTCTATATAGTGGAAGATAGATAACTAGTTTCTAGTTGGTACGGTAAAACCTCTTTATGTTATAGAGATTAAATAGGATGAACTATAAATTAGTTTTCTGATGTATATATTTTTTTAGTTAGAGGTTCTGATACTATATGGTTGATTATTGGCCAACTGACCAATTAAACCCTTTTTTACCATTAAATAATAGAGTTCATTAGATATATTTTGATGATTGTATGTGTAGGAGATCATCCAACATCATGGGGTACCCTTTAAAATCATCTCTGTAAATTATGTTCAATTATTCAATGAATTGTAAATGTGATTGATTAATGATTTTGAAACCAAATTATAATTGAACAAAACATTCCACTATGATATGGATGGAAATATCGAGTAGACTATTTAGTTTCTTGAGGTTATATTGAGGACATGTGGGCTAGAATTCCTTTATAGTTGAGAGGATCATATTATGTTATCTTATTTCACATAAAAAATATTATTTAATCCAAAGTGGGAATATAACTAATTAAGTACATTTAAAAAATTCAATATAGGTCTCTCCTATATTAGTTGAAGATGGGAAATTCATCAATCATAGGGACGAAGGTGGGGTATGTAATGAGGTACAAGGCCGAGGTGATCTAGGAGTTGATGAGGAATAATCAAAACCATTAAAAGTTGTAACATCCAATGTAAATAAAGAATATGAAACTTTCATATTTATTAATATTTGTAAATTAATTATTAATTTCACTTTAAATGGGATGCTATGTTTGATGGCATAACTGATACACAAAAACATGTTTCTTTGAAATCTTACGTTGTAAAAAAATGTTGAGTTGAACTGAAAAATAATATATTATTATTATAATTTAAATGATAGTTAACACCTAACCATTGTAATTCTGGGATTAACTAAAACTAACTACAATATTATTATACATTTTTGTTAAATATTTTTACCTCTATAAAATAAAAGTTGGAGGCTTAAAATTTGACTGAATCTAATTTAATTTAAAAGGTTGACTTACTGCCTTTTAATGGAGAAACCTCTTTTAAACTAATTTTGCTCACATTTATATGTTATTTTTTGTAATTAATTTCACTGTTAAATTGGACATGAATAAGTGTCAATCTTTTAATATTTAATATTTCTAAAAAACATGCTTTTCGTTTTGATTGAAGAAATTGATTTTAAATTAATTTCTTCTAATTCTGTGTTTTAAATTTGGAAAAATGGATTTCATATTTTGAATCAGGATGTCAAATTTTTTTAAATAGTTAACTTTTATTTTTGTACATTATGAATATTTACTTTAGTAAAAATTTTATTTACCAAGGTGAAAGGGTAAATCTGGTAAATAAGGGTAAGAAAATATATTTATTATTACATAAAATTACCGTACCATGAGTCCAAATACTATTTTTTGATATATATCCCACCATGGGTATATTTGGGTAGATATTGGGACCCCATGGAGCCAAATGGGTGTAATAATGACACTTCATTTTAATAAACATAAACTAAAGAAAAAAATGGAAAAAACAAATATCTTTTAGTAAATTAATTTTTAAATATGCATATATAAGTTACCCTTGTGACTATAAATATTATTTGGAGGGATAAAAATATTTCCAACATCATAGTTATTGTTTTATAATATTTATACATCAAATAAATTAAATTATTAATGACACAATAATTATACTGTGTTTACCTCATTGATAATATATTTAAAGAAATAATATTATAAAGATTAAAATAATGTCAACAACTTGTCCAACTCTTATTGGATGATTTTATTTCGATCATCAGTCATCTTAACATCAACTCTAATAAGTTTTGGACCTTTAGAAACTGATAGTCATTATATAATAAAATAATAGTTTCACACTCTCTTAAAGAGCCCCTCTTCCAACATATAAAAAGCCCTCACTTTTAACCCATTACTCACACCACTCAATCCCCTTGGATCATCCAAACCCAACCCAAATAAGCTCTCACGATTCCTATCTTCCACCAAGAAGCATTAACTCAGGATGAAATAACATAAATAAACCCTTTTGGTTCAATCCAAAGGGAGTTATCTGATTTAAAGATAACATATTATCATAAGTTCATTTGTTTTATTTTACTTCTCCATCCCCTGAACTCTTTTTATTCTTTTATTTTATAACAACAACAGTATCCTAAATATACTAGATTGTTTGTATGATATGTATTCTAACTACACTTTCACACACCTCTATATAATGGGTAAAGAACATAGATATTCAGTGGATGTCAACCTAACACCCCATGAAATGATGATTGTTCAATTATCTCCTACCGCCTCTCATGGAGGACATTATGATGGATGGTTATTTATATATGATATATATTATTTTTATTTTTTCGTTATTAATAATAATATTATTATTTATTTTTCATTTATTAAAGACCTTTATGGTTTCCATTATGGGTAAACACAATAATTTCATTTTTGGAAGTGCAGACTACCACCCCCTCAAAGTAATATGACTCATTATGCCATATGTGGGACATATAATGTGTGTAATTAATGATATTATATATGATATTATACTGAAATTATAATATAATAATTCATCATTATTTTTTACTTCCATTAAATATAAAATTTAAATGAAAGTAGCGTCCAGGCGTACATACGACTTACCGTCTCCCTAAATAGTTAATTTCATTTCATTCCTCAAAATGTTATGTACTATTATAAATACATATATATACTGAATATATGAGATATATATGATATATAAATCTTTAATATCATTCTAAAGACAATGCAATTTTGACTACATGGACATCTTGTAAATATAAGAAGTTCATTTTTGACTCAAGTACCAAATATCGACAAAATGACCCTTATTAACATAAATTATTACATAATGATATTAACATGGTAATATGTTATATAAAAGGAATAATAAAATTGAAAATGGTTAATAAGAAAGTATAAATTAACATAATTTTGTTATTCAGGAAGAACATGGAACAATCTAGTCAAGTCAGACACGAGGTAAGGGGTTTCTAATCTCACTTTTAATTCCATGAGATTTCCATTATTCGACACTAATTTAATTTAAGTGGTGTATTTTTTACTAAAATTTCATATATATTATCATGTTTCTCTTTAAATTCATTTTATTCTATGAAGCATTCGGTGTTTATTAACTTTTGGTCATACGAATCGATTGATTACAACGTGGTAAGGGATTTTCATCTCTCTTTTTATTCCCTTGAGATTCTTGCTATATTTACCCCTATATTCTTTTGTGTGCTGTATTTACAGCAATATATTGTATTCATTTTGTAATATAAATCAATTTATGGGTATTTACATCTTCATATTATGATCCTTTTTCCATGGGTTGTATGTTTCGTAAGATACCAAATCGGTAAGGGAAACCCTTAACCCAATTTCCATTACATAGGTTAATATTCTAATTCATAATTATGTCATGATATGATTATGTGTGGAATAAATAAATATTTATTTATGTTTTAATTTACACTCCCTTTGTGTGGATATAATTTTGATACACATAATCACTCCATTGATAAATTCACAAGTCATCAGTATGAACTTGATAAGAGTAATTTTAACTCAATTTTCATTCATTGTCTTAAACATCTAAGTCATCAGTTGTGTCATAAAAAGAATACGTGTGAATGTTATACTATTGATTTACACTGAATATCCAATCTTTCTTATTGTATTTATATTTTTCACACATTATTATGTAATTTATTTATCTTTAATCTAAGGATACAATTTTTATAAGGGATTTCGTCTCAATTTACATTCCATTGAGACTTCATTGTTATTATGCACCAATTAACTTTTATATGGAGTATATACTGTCCTTTGGCATATTATATTATGAACACCTTTATTATCATGATATTATAAAATTCTGATTAAATTTTATTCCTCAATTATTGGTATTCAAGTATCTATCATTTGGTTAATAACTCCTTAACTAAAATACCGTTTTAAGTATTTATTCTTCTAAATCATTCTCATAAATTTCACTGTTTTCAAAATGTTATTAAGGATTTATTTATATTTATATTTATGTTTTAAAATTTTAATTACATTAAAATATTCAAGGTGTAATGGGATAATTTAATTCAAAAATCACTTTATTGAATGTTTTAAATGGTTTTGAAAACGGTTTGATAAAGCATTGATTATGTCTATATCTTGAAATGATATGTGGTGATTTCAATGTGGAAATGTTATATTTCATTTATTCTTGATTTATATGTTATGGATATGTTATGATAGTTGGAAATTGTTTACATATATGGATGTTTCGATGAAAAAACTAGCACGGTTGAGCCCGAGATAGCTCTCTAATGCATTGGGTAACATGATTGAGGTAAATGTTAATGTTTCTCCTAAGTGATTTAAGGAATATATTGTGATGGGTATTCCAAATGTGACTCCCTATGTAGTTATGATAGCTACAATGTATGTATGTTATGAATTCCATAACTGACCTTTATGATTTATAATTTCTGTGTCTTATTCATAAGTCTTAGGATTATGTAAAGTATATTATTATTGAAAAGTATTTGTTTCATTGATTTTTATTTATTGATGGGATAATATTTTCCTTCCTAATTTTATAACCCTTGCTGAGTTTTTATGCTCATCCCATGTTCTTAAATGTATTCTGTAACGTTAAAAGATGAACAAGGTCAAGGATGGTATCAAGGAAATGTCATTTTTACTAAAACATGTAACTATACATGTTTCTTTTTAAGAGTTTTTATTTTGTGAAAAAATTGGAAGCTGAGTAGAAGTGTCTACATTGTGATTTTTGAGATATAATTTAATAGTTATAGACTAATTATCTAAACCTCTAAACCTGAAAAGATTATCAATGTGAATTTTTCATTTAATTAAAGATTATATAATGTTCAAGGCTGGGTCCTTGTAGTTGGTATCATAGGATGGTTTAGATAACTTTAGAGGTTATAGTATTCTTTAAGATTAAGTTAAATTACCATAATGGTTAGGATTTTAGAAAGCGTCATAGTTATTTTTGATAAATTGAATGATTTTAAGATAAAAAAATAAGTATATAATAGTATTTACCATACTCATAAGATATTATATGATGATTTTACTGATATACCTAGACTTTCCTTTTTGGTTTTAGTAAATGGATAGATCTAGTAAGCACCAAAGTAGGTGTGGATGTGAAGAAAACTGTGATGGTTTTCTGAATGTGAAACTGAATGAAATGGGAGATGCAATGATAACTCTTGTGGTTATTCTCAAACAACTATCTGGAGTCTTGATTGACCACTTGAACCTTGGTGATTTTTATAAGGCATTGTATAAGCAAGAAACAAATCCCCATTGAAGTTCAGATAATAATCGTGAAGATATGTATACTCAAAAACCTTTGTGTCATGGATGTGGAAGGAAACACAAAGGAAAATGTTTCAAATGGACAGGAATATGTTATAGATGTGGAAGTCAGGGTCATAAAGCAAGAACCTACCGTGGAAAAAGGAAGCATCCGATTAACTCTAAAAAAGGGAACTATGTTCTTTATGAGGGATCAATTGAATGTTCTAAATGTGGTGTTCATGGTCATTATACAAACAGATTTCCTACAAAGAGGCTTCAGGAATGGGATCACCAGGATCATAAAAATATATGTTTTCCAAAACCTAATGTCATTCCAATTGATGATTAGGAAACTGACAATGACCAATGAAAGGTATGAATTATTTATTAACTGATTTTTAGTCTTTACTGAATCTTAGGATATGATTCATGATGTTTTTTTAGGAAATAAGTATTTCCGAATAAGGTGTAGAGGAATGGTTAATGGATCATGAATAATGTTGAATGAGTAAGAAGTAATCATATATGGGATTCAAGTGTTATGGTATATTTTATGATGGTGAAATTCTTAAAAGTATGAAGGCTATTTTGATGATGGGATTACATTAGATGTATTTTTATAGTATGTGAAACCCTGAAGTTTGATATATGAAAATTTTATTCAAGGGATAATTATCTTTTCTTTTGTGGATATAGTTATGAAGAACCATTTGGGATTAAATGATCCTTGAATTTGAGGAAATTATAGGTTAATAAATTTTGTGATGCATAATGAAAGTTATCAGATAACCGTTGTATTTAAAATATGTTATGGTTATTTATGATGAATTTATCTATTTTTAGGAATATTATAATATTATATTGTTTTTAAAAAAGGACAACACTCGGTCCGGGTGACAAACTGTCATGGCGGACAGAGCTGCGAGAATCGATCCCACAACCAAAGTGCGAGTTGGATTTATTGCCTACCACTTGACTACATGAAATCCCTTATTAGTATGAATAATTGTTTCTAGTTATATAATTTTATGAATCAAGAATATATTGATTTTTGGATATTTATGGAAATGATTAACCTATCATAGGGAATATGTGATTCGGTTAATCACACATCAGTATGAGACTTTAAGTGTAGTCGATGTTTTTGGAGATAAATGATACGATTTTTTTGGAAGACTATGTGATGTAATACTTTGTAATTTTGGGTTTCAATCTTAGTTTGGATTACTTTTAAGGATTTTAAGGGAAATTATATACTGAATTTTCTTTGTTGAATTTTGGAGATTAAGAGTAGTATTTTTTTAATGATTATCCTTTGGGGATTATATAATCTTGTACTAACCAATTTTTGTATTGGTTGATGTCTAAAGAAAAGGGAAATAAATAGTTCTTCTTTTGTATATTATGTGATACTCTAGAAGTTTATTCTAGAAATTTTTATGAGACCAAGTTATCTTGAATACGTTTTGTTTGTAGAAAAGATGAGTTTGGGGTAGAAATTTCGTAAATGATGATAGTCTACAAGGAAGTTAAGTATGTTTACATAGGTTCTTATTCAATCTAATAAATAAATTCTCCAAAATTATGAAAATGAACTTAAAAAAATGTATTCTGTTTACTTTACCTACTGGGAAACCCATGACTGTTTAACCTATCACAAATTTGTGGTTTTTTTATTGTTAACTTTCTCCTAATCATGTTTTCTATCACTCTGCACCAGAAGGTGCCACTTATATTCTCCTTCATATCCATATTTTCATGGAATACTTATATATTTTTTCTTGGGTGACGTTTGTACTTCTCCTTCATTATTTTAATGTGATAGATTTATTGACTCTTTTTTTGATTTGGGACCTTTAATTACGTTTCTTAGCCCAATTTTAAAATTGTGAAGAAGTAATTCTCAAAAGGGGGAAGGATGTAACATCCCGAGAAATAAAGGAATATAAAATATTCATATTTATTAATATTTTTAAATTAATGTTTAATTTTACATTAAAGGGGATGATATGTTTGATGGCATACATGATACACAACAACGTGTTTCCTTGAAATCTAACATTGCACACAATGTTGAGTTGAAGTGAAAAATAATATATTATTATTATTATTTAAATGGTATTTAATGTCTAGTCATTGTAATAGTGGGAATAAATAGAACTAACTAAAAAATTATTATAAAATTTTTTTAAATATTTTTACATTTATCCAATAAAAGTTAGAGGCTTAAAATGTGAATAAATCTAATTGACTTTAAAATGTTGATTTAACTCCTTTTAATGGTGAACCCTCTTTAAATATAGTTGTGGTAACTTTTATATGTTATTTTTTAAAAAAATAAAATATTATTTATAATCATGTCATCAAAATTCACTTTGGGTAAAAATTTGGTATTCATCTTCTAAAATTTATATTTTGATAATAGTGAAAAATACTATGTTTTAATTCAAAACTACCTTTTAATATAATTTTTTTATATTGTTCAATTATATTTTAAATTGGTATTAAAGTGTAATTAAATTATATTTTTACCATTTATTCCAATGTTTTTCATTGGAATTAATTTCACTTTGAAATTTGACATAAACAAGTGTTAATCGTATGATAGTTAATATTTCTAACAAACACGCTTTTCGTTTCGAGAACGATAATAATTTTAAATTAATTTCTGCCACTTCACTATTTTGAATTTTAAAAAATGGATTTCATATTTGAAATCAGGAGGTCCAAATGGTGTAAATAAGTAACTTTTATATCTATAAATTATTAATGTTTACTTTAGTAAAAATTTTATTTACCATGGTTAAAGGCTAAATCCGGTAAATAAGGGTAAAAAAAATATTATAATAATAATAAAAAATTACCCTAACATGTATCATAATCCAATTGGTTGATACATATCCTAACATGGTCATCTATATGTATATTTTGTGACCCCATGGAGCCACATGGGAGTGAAAATGACACATTATTTTAATAAACTTAAAGTAAAGACAAAAACAACAAAAACAAAGATCTATTAGTAAATTAATTTTTACATGGACATATAAAAGATATCATTTCAACTAAAAATATTTTATGGAAATCTAAAAATATTTCCTAAATCATGGTAATTTTTTATAATTTCTATACATCAAATAAATTAAATTATTTATGACAAAATAATAATGCATTGTTTACCTCATTAATAAAAGATTTTAGAAAATAATTTTATAAAGATTAAAAAGATGTCAAAAACTCATCCAATTATTAGTGGATGATATTACATTGACAATTATTCATCTTATATTAGACTGTAATATGTTTTGTTCCTTTAGAAACCGAAAATAATAATATAATAAAATAATATATTCACACTTTCCTAAAGTCCCCCACCTGCCCCATATAAAAATCCCTCACCTATAACCCATTACTCACACCTCTCAAGCCCCTTGGATCATCTGAAACCTTCCCAAATAAGTTCTCAAGGTCCCTAAAATACACTTAGAAGCATTAACATAGAAAAAAGACACAATAAGAAAAACTTTTTGTTCAAACAAAAGGGAGTTAACCAATTTAAAGGTAACATATTCTCTTAGGTTCTTTTGTTTTATTTTACTTCTCCAACCCCTAAACTTTTTTAATCTTTTTTTAATAAAAAAATAGTGTCCTCAATATACAAGTATGTTTTTACGTGATGTATTATAATTACACTTTTACACACCTCCATCTAATGGGTAAACATTATATTGTTTCTGTGGATGGAAAACTAACTCCTCCCGAAATGATGACTGTTCAATTATCACCTACCACCTCTCATGTTGGCCATTATGATGGAACTGTATTTATATATGATATATATTATGTTTATTTTTTCTTTATTAATCTGTATTTTTTAATTTATATCATTCCTTTATGGTTTCCATTTTGGTTAAACACGATAATTTCCTTTTAGAAGTGCGGACTATCGCCCCCTAAAATTGATATGAACCATTAATGCCATATGTGGGACGTAAAAAGGATGGATTTAATGATATTATATATGATATTATAGTGGAATTATATTGTAAATATGTATAATTATGTTTTAATACAATTAAATATGAAGTATAAATTAAAGTAGCGCTCATGCGTACGTATGGCTTACCATCTCCATGAATGGTGCATTTCATTTCTTACCTCCAAATGTTATGTACTCTTATTAATACATATATATAATAGATATATAAGATATATCATATATATATATATATATATCATTAATATCATTCTTGAGAAAATTTACTTTCAACCACATAGACAATTTTAAATATAAGAAGTTCATTTTTGACTCAAGTACCAAATATCAACAAAATGATAGTTATTAACTTAAATGATTACATAATGTTTATAATATGGTAATATGTGATATAAAAGAAATAATAAACTTCAAAAATGTTCTTAAGAAAGTATAAATTAACTTAATTGTATTATTCAAGAATAATAAGTTACCAATGAGTCAAGGCGGACACGAGTTAAGGGGTTTCTTATCTGATTTTTAATTCTGTGAGATTTCCATTGTTCGCCACTAATTTATTTCATGTGGTGTATTTTGTACATACATTTGATATATATTATCATGATTAAAATTATATTCATATTATTCTATGAATCATTTTGTGGTTATTAAATTTTTTTTCATATTACTCTATTGATTACAACATGGTAAGGGATTTTCATCTCACTTTTTATTCCTGTGAGATTCATTCTACATTTTCCACTATTTCCTTTTGTTTGGTGTATGTATTGGCCAATATTGTATTCATTTTGTTATATAATTCAATTTATGGGTATTTACATCTTCATTTTAGGATCTTTTGTTCTTGGGTAGTATGTTTCGTAAGTTACCAAATCGATAAGGGAACCTTTTAACCCAATTTACATTCCTTAGGTTAATTTTATAATTCCTAATTATGTCATGCTATGATTATGTGTGGAATCACTATTTATTTATTTAGGTTATAATTTTAACTCACATTTGTGTGTATATACATGTGATAGCTACAATATCACCATTTATAAATTCTCAAGTTATCGATATGAACTTGATAAGAGTAATTTTAACTCCATTTCTATTCAGTTGGTTAACCATCCAAGTAATTAGTTTTGTCTTACAAAGACAATGTGTGAATGTTCTCTGATTGATTTACATAGAATATCCAATCATATTGAGTGTATTAATATTTTTCACACATTATTATGCAATTGAGTTATCCTTAATCTAAGGATACAATTTTTATAAAGAGTTCACCTCAATATACATTCTATTGAGTCTTCATTGATGTTATGCACCAATTCACTTATATGTGGTGTATATACTATCCCTTGGCATATTATATCATGAATGCCTTTATTCTCATGATATTATAATGTTCGGATAAAATTTTATTCCTCAATTAATTTTATTCAATCATCTCTCATTTTTAATGATAAGTGGTGATTGAAATGTGGGAATGCTATATTTACTTTATTCCTGATTTATGTGTTATGAATATGTTATGATTATTGGAAATTGTTTACGTAAATGGGTGGTTCTGTGATAAACCTAGGGTGGGTGAGCCTAAGATTGATCTCCAGTGCATTGGGTAAGTTGACCGAGATAAACATTAATGTTTCTCCTAAGAGTTTTAAGGAATATACTGTGATGGTTTTTCCAAATGTGACACCCTATGTAGCCGTGATAGCTACAATATTAGTATTTTATGAATTAAATAAGTTATGTTTATGATTTATGATTTTTATGTGTTATTCATAATTCTTATGATTTCACAAGGTATGGTATTATTTAAAATATTAGCTTTCATTGATTTGTATTTATTGATGGGATAATTTTTTCTTCCTTATTTTATAACCCTTACTTAGGGTTTTATACTCATAAAAAGTTTTTGAAATGATTTCCAAAGGACTTAAACAAGAATAGGTTCAAGGATGGGATCAATGAAATTTCATGTGTTCTAAAACATGGAACTAGACATGTATATTTTCAAGAGTTTTTATTTTGTGAAAAAATTGGAAACTGAGTCGAAGTGTCTACATTGTAATTTTTGAGATGTAATGTAATAGTTATGGCCTAATTCTCTAAAACTCTAAACCTGAAAAGATCCTCAATTTTAAATATTCATTTAATTCATGATTATGTAATGTTTAAGGAGAGGTCCTTATTATATTACTATGTTATCTAATAGTATAGTCCGTTGATTTTTGAGGAAGGAAACCATGTAATCTAGAATTACTCATCTCAGTGAATGTTTTGTAGAATTGGTTGGTGTGGTAATCTATCCCAAAGGTTCAACAGTTCCTTCTAGATCCTATGTAGTGTAGGAAAATATTTATTCCAAAAGGATTTATCTATGTAGTTAGTATATTTTAATAAATTATTCAACATGTTTGAGTAAAAGAGATAAGTGAAAGACCCACCACACATCATTGTATTGGGATAACAACACATAAATTATATAACAACCTACATAAATTAACCATTGGCTATTGGGGATCTGTAGGAGCGTACCCTTCTTGGATGAGATATTCCATTGTTGCACATCCTTTATAAGCATGGGAACCTCAATAATATCTTCTGTGAGATATAGAACCATACAATGTCTTATTAATTTATCCATTATTATTAGACTTCACTTTTAGGGATGCTAGTTATTGATGTTTGAGAATATGTAATGACTCATGTTTTTTATTATTAAATGTTTTATATAATATTTTAGATTTTAGTTTCATAGGTGACATGAAATTTCCGGTATTTTGGAACCCTAATATTCATATATAAATAAGTATAAATTATTTCTACATCATCCAAAAACATATTTAATAATTAATTTTTTTATAAAATGATTCTTGGGTGGGAGTACTGATATTGTTGTCGATTCAGGAGCACCATTTTACCTGAGAAAATGTATATATATTTTTACCCTTTAGGGGGACAATATTTTATCCATCTTTTGAAGGTAATTTTATAAAAATATAATTGTAATATGATTAAAATAATTATTTTTGTAATTTAATTCTTAAAACTAAAATTAAAATAGAATTTATGGACTAAGTTATTTAATCCCTTGGGATATCACAAACAACCCTTTTATTTTTATATGATCCCTCATGAGAGATACATTGGCATAGGATCAAGGAGAAGTCATGGGACCAATGAAAAAACATGTTATAAATTTATAATAATATCAATGGAGATTCATTATTCACCTTTGAAAAAATAGTTTTTAGGGTAGTAATTTTTTATTGGTGGTTTTTTCCATCTATATGTGTTTTTCATGAATTGAATGAAATAATATATGTTCCCCCAATTTATCTGTACCCTATTATGTTATAATTTCATAATATTCCTCTATCATATTTGTTTTAATTTAAAAATATATTATTCATTTTATCTTTCCCAGGATAAATTACTGAGTTCCCAAAAGTTTTCATTGAAAATAACAATCTTTTTTATTTCATTTCTTCAGTCTTTCATTACATATATGTCATTATCCTTTGTTTAGGTCAAATATTTTAGTATCTATATCTAATAAAAATCATGATTGAATCTCAAACTATTTTTTGTGATGGGATCTATAGTGGACATTTGGGAAATTATATGGATCTTCTACTAATGATTGACCATGAAGGAAAGGAGGTTTGTTTTCTTCCCTTATACATGATGTACGAGGTGATGGGAGGCTAACACAGTTCACCAAAAATTGTGTTTTTAGCTATTAATGGTGGGAGATATATATTATAATATATTACACACATTATTAGGTATTCAGTGAGAGGAATATGTGAATCTAATGGTGAAATTATATAATTATATGTGACATTAAGTAAATTGGATGAATCCAGTTCAGATAACCTAATACACGATGTCTTGATCATATGAACACACAACATGTAATTGAGATGTTTGGTGGCTAGTGATTTAGATTAAGTTAAATATCTCACACCAGGAGGCCTAAGATATATATAGTGTACATCTATTAAAACATCATGAGATTTACATGTCGTATATGACTAGTTGGATGATTTTAATTTCCCATCATCTTAATAAGGACCACTAACCCTGTAATGGTTGAACATGACACATGTAAACATGGTACATTCCATGTACTCATCTTATATTAAAATTTAAATAGTCTAAAATAAATTTAATTTATGGTTTATTTACATGTTCTTTAGTGTTATAGTACATGACCATGTTATTTATTTATGGTTATACTCTCTATTCCAAATAAAAAACATCATGAACTCCTTCCATGCCCTTTGAATTGTCATATATCACTGATTAGAACATTGATTTGGGAAAGTGAATAGTATTGTGGGAGTGTTTTTCATGTAGAATAAAATGGTGTAAATTAGTTTGTCTTTGTTGATAATATTATCATAAACAACTGTATTTTAATATTTTTATACATTAATAGTGAATGATGATGAGTTTAGGAGTAATAATAATAGCATTCATATGCTCTTGGTGGATTTATGTATCAACCATATTATAAATTATATGGGATGATTTATAATTTATTTGATTATAAATAGAAGTAGTTATCCACTCGTGGTCCTAGGTGAGAGATCCCTTATATCATCAAATGGATAGGGTTAGGTATCTCCCCCTATTACTGATGGAATGTGTTATTTTGTCTTTGGATCACATTATAGAGAGGGTCATGAATATACATATTACCAAGGGTGAAGGGTACTTTATATAAACTAATATGTTTGGTTGGGTAATCTCTAATTTACCATTGGGTGTGGGATACTCAGTCAATAGGCTAAAATACTTTTACAGAGGTGTCTTAAATTCAAGCATGGAATATAATTTATGATTCCTAATAGGTTATGCAGATTTATGATTTTTTGTTATTATATTTTGTTGAGAAGCAAGTAGTTTTCAGTTATAGTTTGATTTAATTTTTGAGAAATCATATATTATCTTAGGTTCTAACCCTTAAAATTCACTAGGTTCTTTTTTTTCTCTCCATATTGAATTGTGATTATGTGTTAATTAGACATTTTATATATGTTTAGGATTTTTAGGGAATCCTATTAGGTGTGTATATACTCATCCAAATTATGAATATCTACTCTCTTTCATTATGTGTTATAAAAATGATATGTAGTTTGGAAATAATAATGGTGGCCCATGGGATAACAGAGCTTAGCATTACATGTTGGTGGTGTTAGATGATGGTATTTGGATTTATAAAATGAGTGAGGACATTCCTTATTTTTTATAATTTGGATTTAGTCATTTATATTGGGAGATTATCTTTCATATATACATTGTGGATTATTTATTATTGGTAACTTATGTATCCTTGTGGTTGATAGCTGAATTTACTTATATTTTCTTCTTATCAGTTATACATTACATTGTTATGGAATGTATGGAGTTTTGTGTTTAGTATATGTGCATTAAGTTATTATATCCCATTATTAGTGTTATGTATTATTGATTTTAATCACCACTCCCTAGCCAATAAGAAGTAGTATTGGGTTATCAATATCAACATATCTCCCCTATGATCAGGCCTAGTGGGTTATATCTTGTCAATGTTGGATTATGAGAAAGGAACTGTTTGGGATAATCTCCACGTTTTGGGTCACGTTATAGCACACTGTTGGGAATAGTGTCCATGTGAGAGGGTTACTCTCATATAATCAAATGTTAAGGATGAATACAAATTTTCTATAAGAAAATATATGATTGGATAGATTATGGGATCCTGTGTGGATTTATTTATTCCTATTTATGTCATAGCCATGGGTTAGGAAACGATTATCCATCTATTATTATGATGATTTCTGATTCACATGATCAATTTTCAGTCCAATCACGGTATGTTTTGATTATTTTTGGGAGAGAATTATGACCCATATTAATAATGGTTTTTGTGAGGGATGATCTAAAACTCACAATAACTTGTTGTAGATATGATCTATAATATTAATAACAAATGATATTGGTAATTCCTCTAAGATTGGTGATGATGAAAGGTTGGATTTAAAACCCAAAAATAGAAGCATATTCATGGAAGGATGTACTTCCCCTGTGATAGGTTGTAATGCGAGATGTGAATCATGATCAAAGATGTTGAGGAGGATAAGTGGGGTATATGTCACAACCCGACCCATAGGGGTTTGTTTGGATATCAAAGATCTATGTGTGCCTACCCTATGTCATCCTCTAATAGTCTAGGGTACGATGACCTAAAATGAGTAGAATAATCACACCCTTGGGAGCCCTTAGCCTATAGTACCATTATGATCACAAATAGACACCCATATCCATGAATAATTTAGGGGAATAAAAAAAATTGGGTCCAAATGAATGCATACATTTATACACACCATTTAGAGTTAAAAAAGTACTAGAAGCCCGAAAATGGAGAAATAAAAGATCAAATGATATTCATAAAATAACCAAAACTGCTCAATGGGATAAAAATTATTTCAAATTAAATCACTAGTATGAACCTTTTACAGTCTATATTTATATGTTTTTCATGCTCTAGGTCCTCCTATAGTTAAATACAAAGTCATATCATCTACATAAGACAAGAACTTTAGTGGTAGTGGTTATGAAATGGTGAGAATAACAAATCTCAGTTGGTTCCCCAAAAAACACAAAATAAAATTGAGAAATGTAATGGAAAAAATTATTCTCTACCCATATACATAGGGTACAAAAAACCCAACAAAAAACGAATCATGAACCTATGTCTCGACCACTCCTTAGTTATACATGAATAGTCATCTCATATCCACATTGTATTCTAAAAAGGAATTGAAAAAAACATAATAACTGAGATATAATCAATTCAGAATCCATGTCTTATGGTCTCGACCATCATTGCTACCATAGGATTCCACTCGAGCCTCAAGGTATTGATCATCTAGGAAAACTCACATGAAAATTTCTTCCATCCTAGACAGAACTCAATTGAGAGCACTATATCATCTTGAATCACGGATCCAATGGAACATAATTTCTATCCTTGATGGCTTACATTGGGGAGAACATGGTCTTCATGTATTTCGATGATAAATGCATCACTGGAACCTAGTATATCACTATACTCAACTAGGGTATCACTCCCTTGTTGTAAGGGAGACACCACAAACCCTAATAAATCCAAGAAGATATAAACTCTCAGATATGGTATAACACCCATGACAACTAGGGGAAAATATGAACCTAGTATAGAACTGTAAAAATCTCAACACTCAATGAGGGGATCACACCTAGTACCACTGGTTAGCACCATGAACCCTACAAAGACCCAGAACATTGTTACACATATAATAGATATCAATCAAAACCAATAGGATAAAGATAAATCCCATCCTAGATATATCTTCCAATTAGAGTATTTTTTGTGTACTAATACTTGAAAACTTACAATATCAAATATCCAATCATGGGATCAACACCCATGTATTTGGGTCACAATGATAATATAAGCCCACATAGGTCAATCAATTTGATATAGGATCCATCCATGGGATTCCAAAAGGTATACATGAAAACTATGTGGACCATGACAGTCAAGGGTATCATCATCATATTCTCAATATATAATTCCACAATTTACCTCTAGAGGGATGGTCTTATAATGTTCACTCATATAGTTAATATCTACATTTCACTAAAAATAACATTATATTAAAATGACCATGTGTCCCATTTATAAAACCAAAATCATGTATACCATTGTGTCCGACTTGAAAAAGTAGTATAATTAGTCTATTTGAGGGACTCCATCTAATTCATAAAGTTCGATATTCACAAGGTATAAGCCTCTAAGGGGATTACATTATATATAACCATAGTACACGACATATCTCTCAACACCATCCTCTAGTTCTGTCCCCTCTCGATACTTGTAATGTATTTGGGGAATAAAATTGTAACAATGCTTAAAATATCATATCAACATAAAAAACACATTCACTTTTCCAAACCCACACATGGACTAGATTTCCATGTGTCTATACACAATATGTACCCATAGTGGGTGGAATATTCCTATTAGTCAGGCCTATGTCCATGTCCTTGGTCATGCCATTGTACATGATATCGTTCTCCTATACCAGGGCTCATGCCAATGTACCAAGTCATGTATATTGGCCCATGTATCACTAGGATCTAGCAGTGAACTTCCACATAATACTATATCATTATAAAGAATTCCTTCACATGTCCTCATCTACACAGCCTCGTTGGAAAACACAATATGTACCCTTGGTACATGGTTTCTAGTCACTAAAAGATAGTATTCCCAATACCTGAAAAACACATGATGTTATCTCCTAAACTATATGTTGTTTTCTCAGTGTCTTCAAGTTGTAGTCCCTTTGAGCCTCTAGAAACCCTTGATTTCCAATTGAAACACATAGATCTACACCAATGGTATCTCTAGTTCCTGTAATAGTGCTCTAAAACATTAAGAAATTGAATATACATGGATTCCAAAATAAATATTAGAAATACTTTTATCTCATAGTGAAATTATAAATCCTCGCATCCATATTTTTTATGTGAATCTTATACACTATGCTCATGTATTGATCTCCATTATGAACAGACCTAGGAAGTGCCTCGTCTCCTAGATTGCTCCTAGGGCCATCCATCACAAAAATAGAGTACCCCACATCTCCCTATGACACGAATGGAAACAAAATTGTTGGAGTATATATTATTTTATTTATTTTACTCAATAAAATAATTTATATTATTCATTCCCACTAATTCTCACCCTTAATAGGGAACCTGACAAAAACAAACATCACGTTTCTCCTTGGGTAAAGCATGTGATCCAAACATAAACTCAATCTCAAATTTCTCATCTAAAACACGGATAGATATTTAAAAAACATTTTATATAAAATATGTGATCAGGATATAATATATTTTCTATTCTTTAAATCACCACACCAAGGCTCTCCAAGCCCTGGAATCACACAAAAACCTAGTTTTTAGCATTAGAAATATTCTAAGAAATATTACAATGTCATACAAGGAAAAACCATTATTCATACACTCTCCTAAAATTCATTATTTTTATCCTGAAAAGTGAGATCTTGGGTAAATTTGGAAAAATTGGGCGCTCAACTAGATCTACCACACTAGTTAGGTCTTAAAAGTTTATATTTATTTTGATAAACATGAACTCAGAGGAACCAGAATCCCATTAAGCATCCTATAGGGATAGATCCCAAACACCACTAGGTACTTGAAAATTGATCTACACGCCTGCAATCTAGCTGAATCTTGGTTAAAGTAATATGACAAGGCATGCACAAGTGTCCTCATCTATGAAATGTGAACTAACACAACTAATCTGGTCAAACTATGATAACATGGTACTAGAGTAAACCCCTTACTAAACTTATAGAGATACTTATGTAATAAATATATCCTTATATTCCCCTAGATTAACCACACCCTCAAAATATATTTCTATCACTAAATCTAGGAAAATAAATACTATATTTTACTGGCTCCAATGAGTACAATAGTGGCCCATAGGTCCTCCTAAATGTAGCCTCAAATTGTACTATACTGATAGTTGAGATACAACTACACCACAAGAATATGAATACCCAAATCTTGTTCTCCAGAAATAATATTTTTCTCAATAATTGGTATAACCATATATCTATAGGGTGTACTAATGTGGTAGTGGAACCTCCTCAACACCTCATATAGTAGTGTGACTGGTGTCATCATCAATATCAAGAAGGTCTATGTACTCCTCGGCTTTGTCAAATCTTCCATGAACATGTCTAGTAGACATATGACCTGGTGAGACCTTTCAAAAAATATATGAAAGCCATTCCTCCTCGACTCATAGAAAAAGAATAGGTGTAAAACCCATCTATTGGAGATAAAAGAAAAACAAAATAACCCACATAGTTAACCAAAAAAGGTCAACTACCTCTTTAAGTCACTTAAAAATTGTGGTTATAAACACTCCCTATGGGAATATTACATTACAATCACACTATAACATGAATCTCAAGATACAATGCTCTTAAAATCAACAAATTACACTATAAATCCCTTATGTAAAAGGATAAAATCCTTGTAATGGACCTCCACAGTCCAAATCTCACTCTACGAGATATCTATAAGAATCTAGTACTCACAGATCATGTCTATAATTTTTTTCTCAAGTGTTTCACATGAAAATCTGATGTTATGAAGATAAGGGTAATGATAAAAAAACACCCATGAACTGATCCAAAAGGGTAAAGGTCCTAGTTCATAAGATTCTCATTTTCCTCTATGGTGAACATAGGTCTACCTATGTGTACGCATTCGGTACTTCCTGGACCTCCTTCTAGAAATGACCATCAAAACCATAGATCAAGAAACCCTATGGATGTAAAATGACATGGTGACATAAATATCAAGGCAGTCCCTGGCTGATATTTCATGTCTAGGATTTACTTTCAATGAGGATATAATTTAAGGACATTCTTTGGAAGACATCTACAACTCTAGGGGATCTATAGTAGTCTTAATATGGCTCTAAAATGTCAAAAAAGTACATATACTAGGACTGGGACATAAATATCATAAATCCACAAACTTCATGGAGAAACGAACTTGATTTAGGTATAGATGCACTTCCTGAATCCACGACACCATGATCTCAGATCGATCACCGTAAATAATGAAACTATGTGGTGCCACCTCTCCTCAGTTCCTCCTCAAGACATCCATTGGGAATGGGGAAACTCATCATATACCTATATCATGAATGGAAACTAAATGGGTGTAGTTTATATTACTTTACATTACAAAATAAACTAATATATCTTTTACATTGTTACTAACGCTTAACCTAAATGGGGAACCTGAATCCATGAAACCTAATGGTGTGCCTATGGGAAAGCCTGAATTTCAATCTCAAACGTGGAATAAAAATTTTGATCTAAAACTCTGAGCAGTATTTAAAAAAATTCATAAAAACATTTTGAATGTTATATAGTTTATTTAACAATTTTAATATAACTTCACTGGGGTCCCTTTTGTCTTAAAATTATGCACAGAATCGGTGCATGTCTTTGGCAATATTCATTGAAATATTATATATTCTTAAATGGAAATAAAATGTTTTTAAAATATACTTCCTATTGAGTATTATGATATTTCTAGGTAGGTTGTACTACCTCCAATTAGATTTATAAGTGACCTATATATGAATGAAAACATTATTTATGTACTTCCAAGGGTTGAAAAATGAAATACGATACAGGATGACATAGGTAACAGTTGACCTTCATGGTTTATTTTTAAGTTCCCATAGTACAATGATTTTACGCATTTTATTTTTTATGACTAACTTTTCATTTTTTTAATAAAAAATCATATATAATAATTTTTATATGGAACATCCTTGGTGGTGGCCTATATCATTATAAACTAACACCATAAATGGGAAACATTCTGGGTGTGCATCCCTTATGTTGTAAAGGTGGTTCGGGTAATAAATCTTGTATTGGAATATTATATGGTAGATATTAGAGACATTATGAAGAATAGTATGAGGTTATTAGAAGGATTGTTTTGTTATCCCATTGGATTTCTTTAGTGTTATTTTTTGTTTTGTATATGATCATCTGATTCTGGTGATCATATATTGGTGTTTTTTTTCTAGACCAGTTTTCTACATTATGCTATAGAATTATAATGCCCTTTTTATTGTTATCCTTCAATGGTGTTTTCATTATCTCTCCATGGTTATTATTTTATGAATATTTTTATTGTATACCTTCCATTTTTTGATAAAACTAGTGGTTATAGTCTTCCCACAAGGTATTTTTAGATCCTCTTTGGTAGTCATCAACCTCTTGCATAGCCCATGTAATGTTGTGGTCTCATGGAACCAGAAGTCTTGTTATTGACGATTGATCCATGAAACATATGTTAAAAAATTTCACATGTGATTATAAATATAAGATTCCAATATCAATTAGTTTTATTATTGTAAAATTTGATATCTACAGTAAGTATTATCTATTATATTACTAATCCCTTTTATTTAAATTATAAAATTCAAGAAATTATATCATCATCCTATGAATTAATATATTTAATGAATGTAATTAGTGTTCTTTGATGATTATGATTTCAGAATACTAACCATCTTTATGTGTAGAAGTGTTAAATTTTCTCTATATTGGTATTTCATATTTTTACAAAGAACTAATAATGATTCCAAATATCTAAAATATATTTATTATTATTGAAATTATAAAAAATAAAATCCAAGAAATTATATTTGGGAAATAATTCAATATTGTGATTGTAATGAATATTATAATGGATATAACAATGATTAATTAATACATTTTTAAATGAAACATTATTTATAAGGAATAAAAATCCAAAATCTAGGGAGGAAATTTTATTGATATAAATATAGAAAATATATAATCTATTGGAATTTTTTGAAAAAATTGATTATGAGGGATTGAACAATATTAAGGGATTTTATATAAATATGAAGGAGAGAATTTTTTTCATTCTGTTCTTATGAATAATTTAAGATAAATTTGATGATACATTATTAACACTAGAAGGTATATATTTTAAATAAATTTCTCCTAATGATTTAAAAATAATTATTATTGTATCTGAGATGTGAAATATTAATATTTTAAAAAATAATAATAAAATATAAAAGGATATTACTTCGAAGGTCTTCCAAAATATTAATCTCAATGAGAAGTAAGATGAGTTAATTATTTCATTTGAAAAATCCAAAGGCAAGAAAAAGTATCCTGAGGAAATATTTTCTTTTATTTAAAGAAGCATCATTGATGATAAAATAAAATACATGGGTAAGTGGCCATTGATTTGTTTTTGAAATGGATGTATCAAAAATCTCTCTATAAAAATTATAAAGAAAATATTTATTGAGAAGGATTATAACGATTCTAAAAATTAATATCATAAACAGTTAGTCTAAAATAAATTTATTAATGTGTTATAATTTCAAGAAATTGAATAATTAATCCAAAAAAAGGAAAATAATTTCACGAAAAAGAAGAATTATGTTGACTCTGTATATGATGAAAATGGGGGAAACAATAAATATTATGAATTATAAAATTAATATATAAGTAATAGTAAAAAATAATTAGTTTTATAATTTAAAAAGGATAGAAATTTTTCAAAAAAGAAAGGATTCTAAAAAAATCACAAGTAGTGAGGATGAAGAATAAATTGAATGTTATATATTGTAAATAATATAAGATAAACTAGAATATGAAATAGGTCAAAATAAAAAAATCTATAAACTTAGATTTTAATTCAAAAATAGAGGTTATGTGGCCTAAAATTAGTGAATATTAATTTCAATGATGATAGGATGAGTGTAATGAAGAAGTAATAATTTCAAAATGAAAAATTTCTCATTTTGTTGTTATTAATAAATATCATGATTATTAATATTCTTTGAAATAAAAATATAAAATAATGGCTCAGTTAATTTCAATTTATATGGAAAAAAATTAGAATATATCATGATATTATTTTAAAAAAGATTACTATGTTTATTGTTAATCATCATAAGTTTCCAATGTGTGAATAAGGGAACTAAGGAATTAATAGGTTTTTAAGCTATAATAGCCCTTAATATTAAGAAGAGAAATAGATGAGATTATCAAGACATTCAGATTTTATATAACATAAATTAAATAAGTAAATTTTTAACATAAATAATAACAATAAACCAAAACTATTATCACAAATAATTATGGTTTTAATACTAATTTTTGAAAAACAAATGATTTTTTAAAGGGGACACCCATTTCAAAATTAACTAGAAATAATATATCATGGGTTTTTTGTAAAATATACATCAATATGATTAAATAAAATATAATTAATAAATAATTTTTAACATTTCATTGATGATACCTAATGTTGATGATTCTTTAATTTAATTTCGATAGATTTCATTAAGAAGAAACCAAATATAATTTTCATCCTTTGGAATTCGTGATCTATTTGAGTGTCTCCACATATAAGATGGGTATGTTCTTCCTGCCAGTCTACAAGAAACATCAAGGTAAATAGAAAAATATATATCATTCGATTTTTTTTTCATTTTAGTGATTAAAATAGAGTATAAAATACCTTATCCTAATTTTAAAAAACCATAAGGCTGGATATATAGGATTTTATGAATTAGAAATGTTTCCCATAATATTTAACATATATAATGAAAACATTCAAGAAGTTTCAAATAATTATAACTCTTTAACAACCGTTGGTATAAATTTTTTAACGTTTAAATAATTACATTAGTTTTTAAAACTCATCTAATAAACATCATATAATGAAATGACTAAAAAAGAATTATTATATTTGGAAAATAATTCCTAATTAAATTTTATCAAATAATGAATTAACATTAATTCACAAAACCATCGCATATTGACCCTCAATAGATTATAAATTACATCAACATTAAATAATTTTTTTTAACTTCACAAAATATACTATATTTAGTGTATATTCAAATAAAACACTCACTTTTACTAAATAGTTATTTACATAGTGCACAATCAGCTTATGTTAGGTCATATGAATCAGTCTTTAAAATCATATACAAAACTCCTTTTTGATATATTATTAATCTAATCACTATAAAATATATAATTTAATTACTCTATTTATTACTTTATGTATTATAAATTGTGAAAATACATCAAAGAATTAATTTATATAACTCCCAAAATTCATTTGATGAACTATCTGTTGTTTAAAACAAATAAATTTTGAAAAAAGTTATTACTCATTCAAAAAACCAACAATTGGGACCCCATGGACAATTTTAGTGTGAATAACATTTAAAAATTCAATAATCTATAATTTAATGTAAATAATAAACCCTAATAAAGAATCATTGAATTTGAATTTATAAATGGATCTAACCGTATCTCAGTCAAGACTTATATCTCCTTACCTAAGTCAACCAACTATATCTTATAAATTTATACAAAAAATATAAACCTGTTTTGTTAGATGTCAATTTACCATCCCTCATATATCATTTTAATCCCTTATAAACAACTCATGTAATCTATATTTTATGATTATAGTCTAACTAGTCAGAAGAACATAACATATTTCATTCATCCTAATGGATGAGCACATCACATGCACCTTATGTAAATAGAATAAGATCCCATGTGTCTATTATCTAAAAATAACCAACACATTTTTAGTTTATCCCTATCATGGTTTTGAATGTATTACTAATCATAAGAGAGGTAAATTCTCTTTAGTTAAACCTCAACCAATAACATGATAAGAAATATAAATATCCACCACATTATTATCTTAGCCTCATGTCTAACAAAAGAAAGGTACAAAATTTATGTACGCTCACATTGTAGATATTTTTTAATCCATAGATACATGGATTAAATTTGAAATATAAAACCATAGTGTACTAGTTAAATAGTGTACATCACACCATGAGGTACATATAATAATAAATTTACTATATAAAACACTTTTAATGTCATTTAATATAATTTTTAATTTATGTAAAAAAACGTCCCATGGTAATCTTGATATATTATCACAACTTATTACTTCACCTAATGTTAAACAATTATGTATAACTAAATATTTTAGTTTTAGAGATTAATTATCCTTTCACATAATAAAATATACACAAAAAACATGAATAAATTATAAATTGGACACTATCATTTTAATAACACCATGAATTTTATATACAAAAACTTTTTTTGATAACACATAAAAACAAAAAACCTCATCTAATCGTATAACATATCATATAGGTCTAATGAAACTAACTATGTTACAAAACCCTAGAGTCCTTATGATTATTTGATTTTTATGGTATTGATAAATATATCATATCCTTTTATAATTATTAACATATGAAAATTTGTTAATATGATAAATACTCTCACAATTATTATTTAACTCGTTAGTACATATGAAATAATTATTTAATGGTGATACATGGAGTCATAATCTTCATATTCGTATTTTTGAGAAAAATATTCAAACAACATTAATTCACAACATCCATTTTCATCGTATTTTTTGAGCCTAAGAGAAGATGGAGATGATTATTAGTATCCTTAGTTGTTAATCAGATGAAGATTCAATAGAATATGGTAGTTTTTAGTTGTGAGTTTTGTGATGTGATGTTACAAGTGATATGATTCTGTGGATTTTTGTGGTTATTCTCAATGAATGCATTGTTCATGTATTAATCCTATTAAATCATTATTTTTTCATGTGATTTCAATTGAGTGGAATATAATTACATGGTTTGGGAGATATTATAAGTCATTGAAATTTATTTAATGAATATTGGGTGTATTTGGAGATGATTTAAGTGAATTTGGACATCACTTTCTTATATATAGTATAAAAAACTTATTATTTTGATGAAATATACACCAATAACCCAATGAGAGTGGACACATAATTACCTTGTCATAAGAGACAATGGATCACATTATAAAATTTATAATACATTAGAATTATTTGGGAAATAGAGAAAAAAATAATCCATATTACATTAGAAAAATTAAAATGTAGTATAATAATATTATTGCATGCCATATTACTCAATTTATAAAATCTTATATTTCAACTAAATTTTTCTTCATGTTACCCTAGGTATGGAAGCCAATTAAAAGGGTGGAATCATATTCCCATTAACTGGGACATACATAGTTGAATCTATCATGGATACAAATGGGGTATACATTATCGAAGAGTGAATAATCAATAAATGATTCATATAATAAAAAACATGAGTTCTCATTATATACATGCGGAAAAGAAAATGTAAATAGTCACATAAGAAATAGTAATTTAATTTTTAGTTGTGTAATTCATATTTTTGGACATGTTGATAGATACTGTCAAGTCATCATATATAAAATTATTAATTCATTTAGGTTATTTATAATAAATCTTCCATTAATTTTATTATAAAACACTAATAATACATAACATTTATCTCATGATATAAACTAATGTATTTGGAGGAAATATAAAGTCATTCCATACTAGTTAATTATGTATATAATCTTCATTTACTATATGAAATTTAATAATAATAAAATTCATAGTTTAATTTTTGAAGTTACTAATAAGAATCTATATTAATGTATAAACATACTAGATGTCAACACATTCCCCAGTTATCAAACATAATAACTTGATCTTATTACATCATGATAATGATGGTGGATTTTATTAGTAAATCATATCCCCCATAAAAAGTAATGTGTTTCTGAAAAACCTATAAAAATGACCTCATCATAAACGGTACAAATAATTAAAATTGATGATATAATAATAACATAACTCAATTGTATCAAAAAGAATTCCAATGGTTTTTGAAAAAGATTAAGACACGACTATTATGATTTGAGTATAAACCGATTTTAAAAAAATTGAATAAGTATACTTGTTTTAAATGATTTAAATCTAATTCACAATTTTGTCATGAAAATGGTATAATATCTTCATGATAAAACATTTAATAATTATACATTAAGAGAAAAAATGTTTTTCAGAAATAAAATTTTTCAAATGAGATATACTTAAAAAACATTCCTCAATAATACATAAATACACATAATACATCTTTAATAAATATAAAATCCCTTAAATTTCATTTTTAAATAAATTAATGATTCTTAAAATTGTTCGTTTATATTTTAAAAATATAAATAAGTGTAACATTTCTTTTTAAAATAATTAAGAAATAAATAATTTTTTAAAAAAATTTAAACCATGTAAATGAAGAATAATAATGATTAATGATCATAATGGAAAAATAATCAATAAAAAAAATTTTAGAAATTTTTTTTACTCTAGACAAAAAGGATTAAGTTATAGGTCACATTCAAAAGTTATTTTCAGAAAGGTGAATTAAAAAAATCATAAAAAATAAGGTTTGTAAATAAATATTTACTAATATATCCCTCAAAAATATTTAATGGTTTTCTGAGTAAAATATAGAGTATAAGATAAAATATACAATTGTGATTTTAAAATCCCTTTTTCCAATCTAAAATACCATTATTGAAACCCACATCACAAAAAGGAAGATAAAATGTACTTTTTAAAATATGGTAATTGAAATAATGTTATAAAATGTGTTAAAAATTAGGATTTAAAAACATGAAGGGAAATAATTTATCAAAATAAATAATATGTATAGGGATGATAAACTTCCATTAATTTTAATGATGATTAATCTCTACAACATCATATTATTATGAATAAAAAAATCCATCAATGAAGAATGATTGATATAACAATCCATAAAAATGAGTTCCTAAGAATTAATGTCAAATACATTAAAGGTAAATTTGTTTTATAACATAATTAAGTAATATTTTATAATGTACCTAACATATAATAATTATATTTAAAAAGAATGATATTAACGCAAAGAATGGAGATTTAGTTAGGTGAACCCTTATGACAATAGTAACACGTGGATCAAAAGTCCTTGAAAAAAATAACTTGTAAAGTATTTTTAAATGCCTTAAATGTTTTAAATTATATTATTAATGGTATTCATAAGGAATTATATTGCATAATAAATAAATAAAGTGGTGAATATGTAATATATCTCAAAGAAGAAAAATTGAGATAATAATCCATTACCTTTTACTCATGATATTCAGGAAATATCCTTAACCATGTAAATGATAATAAAAACATCATAAAAAATATTATCATAACCTTATTCAAATGTATTAACCTTTTTAAATATCTAGTTATAATGGTTTATTAAACATTCTGAATCTAGTTATATATTATATTCATCTTTTAATAGTAGATATTTTATTTTTTTCGCACATACTTTTTAATGGTTAATTCAAAAATTGTTCCTTGAATAAAAATTAATCTTTAAAATATTATCCATGATTCTATAATTTATTAATTATAAATTTTTTTATATGTTTTAATTAAAATTCAAGATAATTTTAGTCATGATTCATTGAGGTGAAAACGTTGATGATCAAGTTTTGAGTAATTTACAAATGTCTATAAATTTCATTATAATGATTGTGAATTATTTTTGTTTCTTCCAAGAATCATATTCATGAAATATATTAATCTATAAAATCATATATATTCATCAATTATATTTTTTATGCATCCATGTACTGTGAAGAAAAAACGTACATTGACATCCATAGAGGTGGTAAATTACATGTACACCCTGAAAACATATTCAGCATCCATTAAAAAGTGATATAAATCAATTTATCTTTTATGAGAATTAATATTGTAATAAAAATATCATTTATTTGTTAAATACCAATTCTAAATAGCCACATATTTATGTTGTGGAAAATCATTCATTTCGTTCATGGAGGTGATTGTCTAAATAAAAATGAATAATGTTTTTATTTTTATTAGTGGAGAGATAAAGGTATATAATTATTGCACATTAAAATAATAATATATTAGTATTAGTATTATATTTATTTTATAATTTAATTAAGTAATAATAAAAATTGAATGTATAATAATAACAATTAAATAAATGGATGTAAAAATGAGTTATTTGGTAATTGTGACATCTCTTCTTGAAATATCTATTTTGAAATTTGTTTTACTCCTTTTAATACTAGTATTTTTAGAAGACAATAAAAAAAAGACATGTATAAGAGTTTTGGGTAGATATTTAGTTATATTTTTTCAATCCTATGAAATTTTATTTAATGGGGAAGTGGTGTGGTGAAAGTATCCTTTTATAAGGGAGTTTAGTGTAATTTAGGTAATATGAGTTAAAATATCCATTGAATGTGGCTCCAATAGTTAAAAATAATATATAGTGTAGGAGTGTTGCTAAATAAAACCCTTTTACACAATATTAAAGAAACTATTTTTGGAAATATATGAATTTCCCATAGTTTTAACTTCTGTGAAAATTTCTATTACCATGGTGAATTATTATACACTATGTGATGAATGATTATAAAATCAAATAATATAAAAAAATAGACAGTTGGGGCATTAAAATTATAAATTATAAAACCATTTAACAAGATTAAATTTAAAAACCACTTGATAATTTTAAATTTAAAACTGTGATTAAAATTAATTTTGAGACAATTATAGTATAATACATTAAAATTGGTTTTGTAGAATAATATTACATAAGTTCCAAAATGTAAGTATGTTTATTATAGACTAATCATAATAATTATAATTGTATAATTTTAAATAAATAATATATATTTTTCCACAAAATGGATTCAAAATTTTTATGTCGTTATTATATCCTAAGGATTATATAAAAGACATGGTATTTTATAAAAAGGATATTTTTCAGTATTCACCAAAACACTCAATCATGCCAGGAAAATAACTAAAATTTATCATAAAATAAAATTTAAATGATAAATAAAAAATGATTTTCATTTATAAAATTCAAATTATAAAATTTATGAATTAAACTTTTAAATAGAACATGAAATATAATGAAAATAATTCTTTATTAGAAAATGAATTTTTAAATATTAAATGATCTTATCCTCAATTTCTATCAACTAATAATTAAATTAGTTTTAATATATTTTTTAAAATTACAATATATTCTTTTATCATATAAATTATAAATATTTATTTTCATAAAATTAAAATTCATATTGGATAAAAGGGAAATTTTTATGAAAATATATTATATGTATAAAATGATCATACTAGTTATTTAGTTACAATAATTGAATTTTATCGATGTATTTATATTTAAAATGTTCTTTTCTTTCATTCTATATAGATTTAGTTATTTTTTACCTATATTTATAACTTCCAATTATAATTTCTACCTTATAAGTGCACATTTAAAACATATAATATTATCTTAAATAAAATTTCTCCATTTCATTTTAGCTTTATGATTTTCATGAACAAGTTATTCAATATGCTGATTAAAAAAGATATATACTTATTAAAATCATACGATTTCTTGGTGGTTCCTTTCACTTATGGAAAATTAAATTTTATGGGTTTTAAAATTTTTAATTTTATGTGTAATAATGGTTTTCATGGTCCCATGTATGATATAGTGACATGATTTATTCTTTTGGGGTGGAGTTGTTGTCTTTGAAATAAGATCTGATTGTAACATGGTAAAAAATATAACATTTTTTAGTTGATGTGTCATAAGGATATATGGATATGGAATATGGAAAAACATATTATACAAGTCATTTCAATTTTAAAACTTCCACCTGATAAATCATGAGTCTCATATATATCATCATTTTCATCATAGTAGTATAAAAGAACAGATCCATGATGAAAATAATTATAATTTAAGAAGATTAAAAGGGATTGAGTGTTGAAATGGTATGTTAAATTGAATTTATGATTCTTGGAAAACAAAACATTAATTTTTATTCCATGGTAGATTTGAAGAATCAATTTTATGAGATAGAGAAAATATTATGGAGGCTTCCTCCGGGGTAGTTTAAACGATTGAATCAAATAATGGAGTGTTTATATAAAGATAAAATTTCTATTATTATTTCATGGTACATTGCCAAATTCTCTAGTGTTTAATTTATACATTATCCATACATTCCATCATGAGTGTGATTTCATCATTTGAAGTGGATTTCAAATTAGTTTGAAGTAGTTTAACTGAAGTGATGATGTGGCTTGATATATCGCACATTTACCTAATAAAACTCATTATTAAAACCCCAAAACCCATAAAAATGTTACTAAAATAGGTTGGGTAATATTATGAGAAAAAATTATAAAATTTTGGATGTGGAAGACCTGAAACAAAACTATCAGAATTTTGTTTTTAGAGTGAGAGATAAAAATTGTTTTCTAGTGCATGTGAAGAGAGTCAGATAATATGAAATTTATAGTGTGTTTATAATAATAAATTAGAGAAAATAAAAAGGTAATAATAGTAGTAAAAAGAAGATAAGTAATAACAATACTCAAAGTGAAAACTTAATGGAGTTTTATGTTTGGTGATGACTTCTTATTATTATGATTTTAGATTTTGTTTGTTTCTTTCTGTAGGAGAACCTTACTTAATCCAAGAGACACATTACATATTATATATACAATGAAGATTCATTGTAATTTTTATTTATGTGGAGATTAGTTTGGAATGTGTGATAATGGGATTTACATGATCTAGAAAAAGATATACTTTCTTATTATGAGTAGTATGCCTTGTAAGAATCAGTTTTTTATTCCATGTTTCTTCCTTTAACATTATAGGTCTATGTTTAAGGATATTTTCATACATCATTTTATTTTTTAAATATTTTTTGAATGATTTGTATAATAGTATGTGATTTCCATGATTCATCATATCTCTTTGTAAATTATCACTATTTTTGTGTGTCTATTTTAAAGTGACATGAGAGCCCATAGTTCCCCTTAAAATATTATCAATACATTATATTTCTCTATAAAAATTTATTTATCTATGTATTATGGATTATATATTAATTATTTTTTTCTGATTGATCACATTAATATGTAGATAGTAAGTACATTTCCACTTTCTATGGGATTAATTATTATATATTGTTAGCATAGATGCTTCCATAAAATGTTTTACCAGTATTTATGTTTTATAGGATACCATAGATAGTTTTATACCTCATTCTAAATGTTTTGTATTACAAATTTTTTTTAATGAATACTTTTTTTTGATAATGATCATTATTCCATATTTTAAATTATTTTAGAAATTTCTTTTCTCATTTTTTGTAGATTACGATATAAAATTCACATGGAATAAGTTGAAAAGTATTTATGAAGTAAATGAAAAATGAATCAATAAAGTATACATGTTTGAAAATTGAAACATTATGATATTGAGATAAATTATAAGGAAATACTTAATGGTTTCATTACTCAATTAAAAAATTTTATTTTTACCCAATTTTTTTATAAGCTGAAGGATTCTACAGTTTTCGAAAAGATACTATGTATCTTACAAGAAATATTTTATTAAAATTTGTTTTCCATTTAAATATACTTATTTGGGTACTCATTAAATCGATTACTTTTATAAAATATTCATTCCATGTGAAATTATTAAATGATGTTTTTTCATGATTATGAGAAAGGAAGATAAGGAGATATCCTTTAAAACATAGAAAAAATATAAGTGTATTAAATATTTCCATGTAGAAGAAGAATGTTCTACTGAAAATCTTATTTTGAAATAAAATTTAAAAAAACATTTCATTCATTTCAGGAATTCTGAGATTTGGAAAGTCAATGTATAAAAATTAATATACCACAAAAGTGTTTCAATTTTGGATCTATTTGAGAGTTTATAGAAACTTTTCTATATTAAATTAAGATGAATATGGTGAATATAAATATGATTGACTTATGTGGTAGTAAAAGAATAAATCTTCAAATTTATATAATTAAAATATTTATTAAAAGAGAAAGGGTAATATTTTTTTCTAAACCTAGAAACTAAAATAAATTTTCTATGTATGAAGATAATGGTAATAATGTTGATAAATAAGGAGATGAGACATCAAATGACGTTTTTGAACATTTTTATTGAAAATTTTAATGAATAATAAATTTATAGTAATGAAGAAGCAATTATATATCTGGAGGAAACTCAAATAGTGTTTATAATGTTTGATATCAAAACATTTAATACAATGATGTCATAAATAGACAAATATAATGAGAATATAAAGAAATATTGTCATTCCTCATATAAAAATAAAAATTATATTAGGAGTGGAGTAAAATTTAGTGAATAATATTGAAATATTTTATAATTTTATCACTAAATATATGAATTTTAATTTTGATGTGGAATACAAGGATAATAAAAAGGATTAATAGAATGAAATTATTTAATAGAAATTGTTTAATGTAAGGAAGGAAGATAAAAACATAAAATCATACATTTAAAATTATATTCAACAAGATAGAAAATTATAGATGGTCATGGTGGTTGAGAAGGTGGATTCAAAGGAAGATGTCGAAAAATCATAGTTCTTTTAAAAGAAAAACACTTATAATAAATAAGAAAATTACAGAAACACTAATATAAAGGAGGGATTTTCAAAATGATGATTAAAAAAAGATAGAAAATAAGTATATAATGATTAATAATTTATTGTGAGTGTAAAATTGTATTGGTTTATTGAAGGGTTATAATATTAATGGAAAAAATATCGAACCGAAACATATGTCTACTTCTTTACATCCACCACTGTTCAAGTGGATATACTCACTCTAGGGGTTCTATTGTTATTGTAAAGACATATGGCACATTTTCTTGATATATTAGTTTAATTACAAATTCATTTACATTAATAATGTATATGGGAGGTAGTGATCAAGTGGGATTCAAATTAATCCAATAATATATGATTATAAATAATATAAAACAGTTGGAAAAAATGTTTTCAAAAATGTTTTACCCATTGGGATAATATTATTAAATATGGGACCCATGAGTAATTTTTTATATGATCATGTCATTGTACTACTTGATTATTTTATTTTGAGTATTCACAGTCAAAATTAATAGAATAAATAGATAGTTATTGAGATGGGATTTAAATTAATGTGGAAATTAAATCATTACAAAATTTATCTCCATGAATCATTAATAAAATATGATCATCACATATGAAAATATTTATAATTATCATCAAAGATGGTTTGGAGTGAAGGGACGGAGTAGTGGAAATTTCCAATGACATATAACCCATGATAAACTAATTTGATTCAATATACATTTTAGAAGATAAGTTTAAGGTGAAGAACACATTAATTTTAGATGGTCTCAAACACAAATTATTAAGTTGTTGATTTACTTTTAATGAAATAAATGAATTAATTATTCAAAATTATGAACCTATTTTTAAGGGTGATTAAGATTTATTTGTATTAGTAAGGGGAAAATGAATGAGGTTCACCTTTTTTTAAAGATTATTTATCTGAAAATTCATTCAATGTAATCATAAGCACAGAAAATAAATTGTTGAATAGAATACTTGGACACACTGTCCAAAGAAGTTTATGTGTTATTACCCATAGAAATAATTCTCATGATGTGTCTATAAGGAATAGATTGAGAAATAGGAAGAAATATAATGTTTTATACCTACTAAAAGTAGAATATTGTCAATTCTGTACACATGAAAGTAGATATTAAAACACCAAAACCATTTGAGATCATTCATTTATATGTTTAAAGATATATTATAAAGAGATCAACCAATATGTATATTTATTTTATTTTAAATGTTGAGTAATTCACTTATATTACCTTAATTTCAACCATAAATCATAATTTTGAATCCCTTAATATATTTATGAGTTTTAATAGTATTATAGAAATGGAATGTGGTTTCCATTTGAGGACGTTTTTTATGGAAAGTAGTGTTTATTACACAAGAGGAAAATTCAAATCATATCATGAAAATAATATTATTAATAATAAATTTACAATACTATATACCCCATAAGAATTGTGTTTTTTATAAAATAATAGTATCAGGCTATAAATTCCTTGCACCATGCTAACATAAAATTATATGTCTTGTTTCTTATATAGGTAATCTATTAGTTAAATGGTTCAGATTCACAATTATTTCTTATGATAAACCCATTTAAATATGACACTATACGTGATGTATTGAATGCATACCCCATGATATAAGTACTTTTGGGTATTTAGATACCCTTTTTTATTAAATTATAAGGTGAATACATTTGAAATTTCAAAAAATAATAGTTAAATGTATCTTCCTTTTTTTCCACTAATGGAAAGAGGTCTTACATTATACAAAAGATAAATATGTAATATTATTAAAATTTATAATTTCATTATACAAGAATACTCAAGGAATGATATTCCCCATAAAGAACAATGTTCTTGTAGTAAAAGTGGTGAATATGAATTTTATGAGAATTAGGATGACGTTTTTGAAAATGATGGGAATTTATACAATTTTCATGTTTAGTATGATGATTCAGTAATTTATAGTGATTAAAAAAACGTTTTATAATGATTCTAGAAAAAAAATGGGGGATCAAAATATTATTTGAGATCATGGATATCCAATTCAAACTATAATATCTCTAAGTAAAACGACATAAATTTTATTTTATTGTCATACAAGATCAAAATATTTTAAGAATATTTAGTGAATCAATAGTGTATTTATTCTATGTATATGGAGATTGGTCAAATTGAGAATAATAACTCGTAAATGTTGTAACCCAAATCAATAAAGAATAATTTCATCCAAACAAGGGTGTGTTTTGTGATATTTTGTATAAAATATGAAAGGTTATTAGACATAATGACATAATCCTATAGAAATTATTTTCATATGATGAAGGAATTAATTTCAATGAGAACATCACACTATTTTATTGAATTAATACCATTAAGATCATTCTAGATACACTTATGGAAAAGAGATTAATTTTTAATAAATTATATGTCAATTAATTTTTCCTTGATTTAAAAGATTAAGAATAATTCTACATTGAGAAAAATGATGGATTATTTATTATTAAATTTGAAGGACATGATTATATGATAAAAAGAATATATATGTTTTAAAACATGACATAAAAAATAATATTCTATGTTTTACGAATGACTTCTATAATTGAAATTTATTAAATAAATAGAGGGAAATAAACTCTACAATAAATATTATATAAATGTATAATTAAATTTTATTTTCTACATATAATATATTTTTATTTATTCCAAATAATAAATTTATTTTAATTGAAATTTAATTGAGATAGATTGGATTCATGAGATTCCCTTGAATAGATATATAAAATTCTTATCAGGATTGAGAATTTATCAATAGAAGGATTATATATTATTTTAACAAGACAAGTCTGTGTGGGAACATTTGAAGAAGTTTGTAATGGAGTATTGAAATTATGTTTCCACCCTAATTTCAGTGGAAACTAAAACATTAAAGGATAAACATGGAATGAATATTTATTTATGAATGTTTAGAAAACTAATTTGGAGTTTACTCAACATGACTATTTCATGTCCATATACTATTCATGTTTTTCAACCATATCCTAGACATCAATGTGAACCAAAAGAATGCCAACACATCAGGTGGTTATAAAGGGTATTATTAGAACATAAAAGTCATATTGAATTATGCATCAAAATATGGTTAAGTGGATGCCTTGATCTTTCTAGATATAAATATATATATTTTCCATGAAATGTGGATGATAAAATATCAAAATGTAGTAGAGTTTACTTTCTTGGAGAGAGGAATGTTGTATACTACCAAAAGAAGAATATTTTGGTTTTCTTATGTGTAGTAGTGGAATTGTATATTATTATGTCTCAAGAGATAACTCTATATATTTTTTAGGAATCCTCAACTGGAATATTTCAAGGTGGTTGTGATGTTTCCATAACTGATGGAATGTGATAATCAATGTGTCAATAAATTTTAATTAATAAAGTAAAAAAATTATGCAATAATATTAAAGAAGTATAAATTGTAGTGGAAATTAAATTAAATTTTATATAATATATAACATCATTAAAGAGTAGTTAGATAATGTAATGTTAGATAATTATTTTCTTACAATATGATATAAAATAATAGATTTTTTCAGTAAGATTTATCTAAAATATTCAACTTAAAATATGGGTTTAATTATCATTTTTAAATCATAATCAATTCATGGATAATGTACGGTGACCCCATCCTCTCCTATTTTTATCATTTTTTTCATTATTCCAAATGGTAGTAGTAAAACAAAGATTCAGATAATTATTTTTTTAAAGGGGAAATATATAGTGGGGTATTTTTTTAATGAAAAAAATATGATTTTTGTGTGTTCATGTGTATGACAAAGGGTTATGGGAAATTTTTTATTACTTTGTAAATTTTTCTTGTAGGTATTTTTTGTTAGAACTTTAATAATACATTGAAATGTGTTTTTGGACAAAATGTGAACTAAAATAGTGAAATATCTATTCCAAGTGAATTTAAGTTACATTAATGGGTAGATTTATAATTGTTATTCAAAAATTTTATTTCATAAATTTCATTTTCACACATATAATTAGAATAGTTGAATGATTATTCAGTTTTATATTGAAATTAAGTTATATGGATTCAGTTGACTTCAAATTTAAAAGTCAAATATTATTTAGACGTATATATGTTTGAGAAGATTTTTCATATTAGCAGTGTATTATGGGGTTATGTTTCTCAAGAGAATGTGTTTTTTGAGGGGAAATTTAGTTAAGATAATTTTAGTTAAATATGAATATATTATTTATATTTTGTTATTATTTTTCATTGTATTATTTTTTGAATAAATAATTTTTAATCTCAACTGATTAATGAAATTACTATTTATATGAAGTTATTTTGATGTTTTTTAGTTATTGAGAATTATTCAATGTGATTTTGAAGAATTTTAGAGGTGTTTTACATGGTTTATGAGATAAAGAACTTCACCGCATCATGTAAAATATCACTACATGCATGATATTTAAAGTAGGAAATTTACTAGGTTTTACACTATTCAATGTTCTATATTTGATTTACAGACGTTATCTATACTATAAAAGATAAATTTTAGACCTTTCTATGTCGTAGTGCATCTAAGAACATCTCATGGTTGTTTTCTCAAATGAAAATGGAGAGATGAATTTAGAACGAGTGTTATACAGGTTATTTTTATTCGAATGTCTCTATATATGAAACGATGAATCTAACTTATTTCATGGTCTAGGTCATGTCGGTACATAAGAATATCTAAAAGATACCCATGATTAATCATAAAAAATTTGAAATGTATTTAATGGAGAAATATTTTAGTAAAATGAAATGGTCCCTTTTAGGAATATAATATAGGATTGATTAGGCCATAATAGATCTATATAAGTATCTTCTAGAGTTAGAAAAAAATCAAGTACAATATACCCAATGTGATTAAATGACTTACCCAAAGAAAGAATCATTTTTATAAATCCAAAATGTGGTGTTAGATTAAATGGTAAAAGGTAAGGATCTATATATTTGAGTTTAAATTACAACTCTACAAGATTGGGTGAGCATGATATAGGAATTTGGTAGCTGGTTTGAAATTTTTTCTGAGTATCTGAACTAAAATTTTGAATTGGATTTATTTTTACCACATTTTCCAACTCAAACTAAATATATACGTTCATAAATAAATTCAAATGGTTAATAAAATATCTAACTTCATTATATTGTAAAAATATTTTGGCATAATTTATGTATATTTTCCACATTTAATTTTTGAAATTTAGTTTTTATTGTGAAGAATAAGAGTACTTGTTGTTGTTCAACTACATAAAGGAAATAAAAAGGAAAATTAATTTTTTGATTTATATGTTTAGTGAAGAGTCTCCTGTTGTTATAATTCTTTATTCTACATATTTTTTTATATTGGATCATATTAAAAAATCTAGGAGACACATTTTTATCAATCGTGATTGAATAATCATTTCTCTTTTGTATACAAATGGTGACTATAATTGAATGTGTGGTCATATATTTCACTAAATAATTTCATGGATGTAGATTCTTGATTTTTCATTGATCCATTTTGAAATTTATTATGGATTTTATGTTTTTTACTTCAGGATAATTTTAATGTGTATAATGATTTTTTGGTGCCTCAAAATAGGTATTAGAGGTTATCTAAAATAGAAACATAATTGTAATTAAATTCACTAATTTAGCCCAACTCTTGGTAAATTCTCACTTTTCATTTGAGACCCTTTTTAGTTTTAATAAAAATAATTTTCTATAACCTTTAACTATACCAATTTTTATCATCATTATTATGGAAATTTCCAATTAAATCATTTCATTAACTCCATTGAGTAACAAATTTATATATAAATAATTTCATTTAGATTAATCTTTTCCAATATCCATTAAAATCACATAGGATGTAAAGTGATTATAGCATTTAATTATACAAGTAGAATAATTTATATATTATAATTTGAATATATTCATGTCTAAATAATGTATCAAAATCCCCTTAAAAATATTTTCTGTAAAATATATTTCCTTAAAAAAAATTATTATGGAAGATTAATAAATATTTCCTTAATGGTAATATATAATAAATAAATTATTAAAAAACATATATTATTTGTTGTTCTTTGTCTTTAGATAAATATCATGAAAATAATATTTTATATTTTATGATATTTAACTAGGCAGAAGTATCCTATACATAAAATATTAATATATATTTTGGATTAATTTTTTATCCTTGATAAATCGACATAATTATTATCTTCATCTAAAACATGTTATATTTTGATATATCATTAACTATTTGTATTAAAATAAATATCTAATATTTTTTATATTAGATCTTTTTTTTATTTAATATTTCTCTTATTCTATGATCCTATTTCTTATCAATGTATAGGTACTTAAAATTATAAAAAACCAAATCATTTTCTTAAAATGTATGTTTACAAGGTGATAGTAGTGGTTTTGAGAGTGTTTTTCTAGGATAAGGTGGTTTAAGATAAGGTTTTCAGGAAATAAAGTTAGGTTCATGGTTAGTGCATGGTTTTCAAAACCATGAACCACAACCCTATGGCCTAGAAAAGGAAAAATTTAGCTTATTTTAACCACCTAGAAGAGCTATATAAACAGTGAAATTTCTATTATATATTAAAATATCAACTCACATGGTTTGAACATGGTTTGTTTAATTGTGTGACTACATCATGTGATGTGTAGTTAACATGGATAGTAGGTGTACACTGTTGGCGCACGGTTTTAGAAACCACGTCTCCAATACATGAACCCAACTAAAAGTCAGAGAAATTAATATATTTTACAATATTTAAATTAAAAACCCGTCTTGTTCTTCTTTGTTCTCATATCAAATTACATCTGTTTCATTCTCTACTTCACGCTCTATGGTTTTGTTGGAACCCTATCATTCGACACCATTTCCCCTCACCATCATTTTTTTAGATAAACCTCAGTAATTATAGAAATATTTTACCTTCCATTATTAATTTTATTCAATGGATATGGTATTGTATCCATTGGAGCATATATACAATATATTCATAGATTTTTTTGTTTCTATTTTTTCCATTCTATACCAAATATGATGTTGAAAATAGATGAGGAGTCTTATAGAAAGATAATTTAGGTGTTCTAGTACTTTTCCATAATAGTGTTATTGTTTATTACATGTTTTGGGACACTTTAATATATAAATTTCCACCATTATACCTAAAATCTGTATCTAATTTAACAAATCACCTATACCATGACATTGAGGTTCTCTAATATCCCCTTAGAACTATTAGAGGTAAATGGACTAATTAGTAACCACCCATTAGGGTGTGTCTAATAAAAGGGCCTTTAAAATCCTTCCGTGGATGTAACCAAAACCCCGTATAGTGTGTTTTGATTGAAACTTTTAAAAGGATTGATATAAATAAATTAATTTATCTATAAGAGGGTTTGTATAATTGACTTTTCCCTTGATCACTTATTATGTTCCTATTAAATCCTATTATATACAAAAACAACTACAAAGGTGTTTCCTTCCTTAAGTGATACATAGATACCTAACCCTAAACACATCGATTGAACTCATAGGATACCAACCGATTCATTAATGTGATGGCAATGTGACACACCACAATTGGTCTTAAACAATTTAGTTCATATTTTACTTCCTTATATAAAAACAAATAAATAACTTTCCTAATATGAAAAATATAATCCTATTATGGGATCCTAGAATTATTCTTAAAATCCCCAGACACATACTACCTTGGATGATCTATCTGGACTCCGATAATATTTTTCCAAATATTAACTTGTATATTACACATGTTTTATTTAGAAAAGTTTATGGTTGAATGGTAATGGTTCATACCTTAGATTAAATCATCCCCATATCCTAACATCTTGTTTGATCACTACGAGTGGGGTCAAATATCTAAATTCATTGATTCCATTGGTTACCCATAGATCCTCTTTTGTTATAATATTTATCCATTTTTCATGTTCCTTGGGCCCCTGGACAAATTATGTTCATACAATTTAGAAAAATTACATTGGTAGATTTTTATTGGGTCAACCAATTATCTCATTAGGATCCTAGTCTCAATATGATTTATATTTACCTTAAAATTTTACTTTTATTAAAACTTCCCACTTTTACATTTTATTTTCTGAAAATTGTTTTTCATTAATCACCTTTGGTGGTTGCCTACATAGTTTTAATCACATCCTATTTGGGAATACATTTGTTACCCCAATATACATCATGGATACTATTTGGGCTAATGGGAAATATTAACTATGGAGTATTGATTTATATTTTTAGGATGTGATCATTGAAGAAGATGTCTAATCAAGTGCTCGTGATTCTCATGGAAATAGATGTTTTGATCTTTTTGTTTTCCATTTATATATGTTGGTACAATTTTTTATATCCTTCCATGTCTGGATATACCATATTTTTAACAATTATGAAATAATCCTTATGAAGTGTCGGTTACTACTTATGTTTTATTATTATTAATTAGATGGATTATTTCCAATAGCATATTATTTCTACATTGTGTATATAATGTTTGGTTTTTTCTATTTATCTTTGTGAATCACTATAAGAACAATGTTATAGTGTCCCCACCAAACCAATACCCATTAATACTTCTTTTTTCATCCTTTTACATTTGGGGAGGTTCATTTGAGGTCATGTGGCCCTCATGTTTTTTTAATTATGCATTGACTAGCCCTGGAATGTAACAATGTGGTATCAGAGGTATTCATTTCCATTGCCTTGTTGTTTAGGGATGGGGGAAAGGATACTATGATGTTTCATAACATGTTAATAATCATGTTTCTATGAGAATCTAACCCTAGTGTGAAGGAACATAAGAGTTTATAATGGTCTAACATACTTTTTTTTACACCTTTTACATTTAAACTAATTTCACTATTGGGGGGTACATATGCATTCTGATGTAATTTTTCCAATGTATACACCATTCCATTAATAAAATGATTCATTATATCATTCATCATTATAGGTTATAGGGATTTATATGTCCTATATATTTCATAAATTGAATATTTTATATATTGATTTCATATTACTTATGATAGGGGTATTTATTTTTATATTAGTAAATTCTAAAATTTATTCTTGAATAGAAGAAACAAATTGGATTCATAAAGTGCATGAATTCACGAAAATTGTGTTTTCCAAGATATATTGAATATGGGACCATACCTATCAAATTTTTAGAATGTTTATCCTATAGACCCTTAGTTTCATAACCGAATCTTTAAGATGAATATAGTTAAACAGACGCTCTACTACAATTTATATGGTTATACATTTATAAAATTCGAAATGAAAATATATATAAATGATTTATCATAAATGGACATGTTGTATTTAGATACCTAATGTTAAATGGAATTTTTGGTGAAATTTAGTTCCAATTATAACTTATAAATTTAATAACATTATAACATGTAAATTGAATTACCATATAACTAAACCATTACAAGTACACTTTCTAATTTAGTCAATCATCTTGAAAATAAATGGTTTTTGTTAAATGGTGAATCAAATATCAATATAGATATAATTATACTCTATAAAATGTAATTGAAATCCCTTATAGAATAACCATTATGAATAAAAATAGACATTTTAACATTGGAACTAAAATTAGAAGCGAGTATTCAGTTGGTGATTCTATTAGAGTATGTATTATAATATTATTTTTTCCCTATCTGTAATCTCTTATACCATGATTTTAAATTTTATCTATGTGCTTCTAACTATTGATTTATTCCTCCATGATAGCCTTAGTTGAAACACCAAGAAGGTGGATATGACTACGCTCTTGATGTGGTAGGACCATAACCACTAGTAGTTCCACCTATGAATCCTACTATAATGCGACATGTTTTTAATAGACTTGTACGTGATTTTCAAAAAATAGAGGGTTTTTTATGTCTTTTTTAATCTATAGGGAGATCTCTATGACTTGTACAATATGTGTCAATAATTACTAGATTTATCCATTGGCCACATGATACTACTTTTTCAAGTGAATTTAGTTCTAATGATTCATAATATTTGTTTTTGGTTATGATTACAATATTTTTCACCATGAGACCCCTTTGAAATGGAGGATAAATCTCATAACAGACATTATTTTTGGATCTTCTAAATAATGTTCGGACATTGTTATATAGGAATATCAATATAACAGAATGGTATGGATGTATTTTCATTCTACCTATTATGATTACATTATCCTATAAATTCAAGACAATATCGGTCATGGGAGTTCATGAATCTAGAGTAGGGAACTATGTTCTCCATGGATTTCTCAACTAATTTCATTGATATCACTTTCTTTGTGACCACTTTTACTTGTGAATAGAATTATATGGTGAGATTTTTTGATAATTGGATCAATTAGGATATTTGGTATTAGGTTAATGTCTTTTGACAGATTATGATATCAGAAATGGTGAACTAGCCACATATATCTGAATGTAATATGAGGGAATACAATGGTATGGGGTATGTTAGTTCATACCTACATAGTAAAGTTGTTCATCGAGTGTAACGAAACATAACTTTAAGGATTCTCATGAGGGAAGTAGTCTGAGTATATGTAGAGGATGTTATGTGGTATTCCATCTACCTAGAAGGTCAATTCACATTGGGCATTAATGTGGAAGAGAGAAAATAGAGTGTTCATCTTGATAGTGATTGGACCATCTTCAAATATTTTTCAGTAACATTATAAATGTTCCTCATAAAATAGGATAGGGATATGCTCTGGGTTCTCAAGGTGATTCTATGGAACCGTGTCTAGCTTGATGATGGAGTAACACTATCTATTTGGGATTAAAAAGTGGTAGTGGTTGAGGAATATAGATACATATATTGTAGATCCAAATGTGCAGAACTGCATATGGGGTTCAAGTTGTAGCTCTGAGCTGTGGATCTAGAAGGTTATATGTAGTGAATCTAGTACTTTATGAGAATAGTGTGGAACCATATGTAGTACGATGTATGATATTTGTTCCACAAGATTTAGTATATTTTTTCATATAGTTCCTATACACATGTTAATGTATAGAACATTAATGAGTAGTATTGTTCTAGATTTTGGAAACTACTGTGTCCTGATGCCTCTTTCACACAATTGAATATACATTCAAGGAGTGTTCAGTAATGTAAGGAGTATCAACTTATGATTGGAATCTACCATTTCATATAAACCCCTTTCATCCTCGAGATGAAAGGAGTAGATATAATTTTTACGATGAATTTTTTATTATATTTTGGATTTCATATTGATTTTTAATTTCTATAGAGTTTCATTCTCATTACATGAAGGTGGTAGCTATGTTTTCAAGTGAGAATTGGATGTCAAGGAGATTCGATCTAGACCAGATCATCATGGTATAGGTGTCATGTCAACCAAAATCTCAATCGTAAATCTTAATGGTACGAATGTATTACAAGATTTATTTCCTCCAATGGTGGATATATTTGATGATGCATTTCATGATGATTTTATTGGCTACCAATAGAGAGATATGTTGGTTGAATTTTCCATTCATCTTATTCTAGGAGAAGAACTAGTTTGTATTACTATATAAAAGATTAATCATTCATGGATTCAAGAAATGAAGATAATGTTATAGGACCATAAATAAAGAGGGTTTATACGAACAAATACATCTTTTGTTAGTCCAATCATACTTTTACCCCAGAAGGGGGCTGGTACCCAGTTGATTTCTGTGGATTACTGAATGTGGAATATGTGGAATTTTTAAAATCTATACCCAATTCCCGGTATAGAAGATATCTACTATAATCTATTTACAGGTAGATTCTTCTCAATAATGTATTTGAGTTTGTACTATCATCATGTGTGGGTTGTACCTTTATATATAAAACATATATCATTCTAAAGTAGGTGTGGTTTATACAATTATCTTGTAATGTGGTTTGGTATATCCAATGGAGCCAATATTTTGATGGACATGATGACTTTGGTTTTCCTCCCATATCTAAATGTCTTAATCATCATTTTTTTGATGATATCATGTTGTATTTTCAATCTTTACATGATCGTTACCAAAAAACTAAAATCATTTTGAGTGCACTATTATAACACCATTTACATTCCATGCTCACAAAGTGCCACTTTTTTATCAATAATGTTCACTTACAGGGTATGATTTTATTTGAATTAGTGATACCTATGGATCAAGATAAATTTAATGCCATTTTTTCATGAGGGATGGTAATTAATGTTTTTTATATTTAGTTATTCTTTAGAAAATATAGTTACTATCAACATTTAATCAAGATAATTTAATTCATTGTATCACCACAAACATGGTTGACTAATAGGTGGGTAAAGTTCACTTGGTATAGAACTTCTGATAAGGAATTTCATGTGTCAAAAGGTAGGTTTAACTATATACTAATCTTAATTCTACCTAGGACTAGAAGAGGCTGCATAGATAATTGTAACACATTATTAATCTGGTGAGAATTTTTTTATGCATCTTAATAGACTCACAGAATTGTGGAATCATTATTATAATCCTCTTGAATATAATTACATAATTCATGATCTTGTGTTAGATGGTATTGTGTATTCCATTAATTAATGGAAACAAAAATTCTAGGATAATAATATATGGATTAAAAACTCATAAAATACTCAAATTTATATTCTCTAAGTGATACTTGAACATCTATTGAAGGATATGGGTTTAATATAATCAATCTCTTGAAACATTTCTTGATTTAATTATTTGAAAATAAAATGTATTTTATGATCATTTGAGATGAAGTAATCAGAGTAAATTAGTTTAATAAGCTAGTAGTGAATGTTAGTTGATGCATCTTATTTTTGAGAAGAATATGGATGCTGATAAAATTCATGATCATCCTTTAATTATAGTATGAAAAGTTACATATTAATTTTTGGATCAATTATAGAGGATAAAACATTATTATCTCCAGGTATAAGACCTAAGGTAAATTGTTTCGGGTGTATATTAACCTATTGGTTCAGTTGTTGAGGAGTATGTGGTCATTTATATCTGTGGGAATGTCTGGGTTCATGCAAATATGTGAGATGAAATGATGTTTGATTCTAATAATTCTAAATGGGTAGTAAAAAATAGACTCAAAATTATTTACAATGATATGTTCCACTATTACTGGTAGTATATGATTCATGTTGATATAACAATATTTGTTGCATGTTGTTACACATAATAGTAGGTTAAATTTGAACTCTACTGGAATGATGGTAATTTACTACCATTACCTATCCCAGAATGGAAATGAGATGACATCACTATGGACTTCATAATGGGATTATATAAGTCACCATGGATCGATGATGTTGTATAGATAACAGTGAACAAAGAAATCAAGATTTTCCTCATGTTGAAAATTTGGGAGCCCTTCAGAGTGGACGAGTTGTGGTGGTTCTATTTTTTACAGATCATACACCTTCATTCGATTCCATGAGAAATTTTATTAAATAGGGATAATGAGTATACTTCTCAATTTTAGTAGGGATTATAGAAGCAGTTCGGTTCATCTGAACTATTGAGTAAAACATACCACCCATGGACCAATTATCAGAGTGAGTGCCCAATAGAGGTACGGTTATACATTATCTGTGAAAATATCGATGATTTGAATGTATCTATGGAAAATAACATGCCTCTTGAAGAGATCAATTATAATTATTATTTTTCTTACTATCCATAAAAATCCTTATGAGGAACTATATGTTCATACATTCCATTCACCGATGTTATTTTTAGAGGCAAGAGATATTGTGTCGGATCCTTAGAATATCAGGTCACCGATCCTTAGTGGTATTGGGTTATTCATGATGTATTAAATTTTTCTCATCTCTAACAGTATCACAATTTCCTTTCTCATGTCCATGATTATAAGGAAGTAGAGTTAGAAGACACTTCTTCTTATAATGAGTATATGGTCTATATCATTGATAAATACATGAATAATCTTTAAGTAAGGATGGTTCCCCTAGTTCAGGTGGCATGGAAGCATGACCATATATTAGAGATGATGTGGGAATGTGCTATTGACGCAATTTCCGAGTGGATGGAATTTCATTCAGATGCACCTGAACCAAAATTAGATATGAACCATATAAATGAAGTTTCTTAATGAGGTTTAGTTGAAGAATCTAGATTTCACCATCAAGGTACAGATAATGTTTTTAAATAAAACCTATTTGTTCTCCTAATATAAGCACACCAATGGATATTGATATTTTTTGAGTGTATAGAAGGGCATGGGGGTTCAGATATGATCTTTTTGGAAATAAAACGGGGTTGTTGGTTAACACAGAGTTTGGATAATCGTACACCTCAACCATATTTCCAAATAAGGTAGTATCATGATTTTCTAACCATATATATGAGTTCAATTCACAATTTAATTTCAAAAATTTATTATAGTTATATCTCACATGTTTTTTATGTGGTTTTTTATCCATGAACCTAAATTGTGTAAAGTGTAATTCACATGAACCATAGTTGCACACGTTTGGTGTATAGTTTTCTAAACCATGTGGCCAAGGTGTTCCCAGTATTAAAAATCTGAAAAATTACTATTTCTTCCTTTTCATTGAATTTAAAACACCATATTAACCTTTATTTTTCTCATATAAAAACTCCTCAAAAGCATACTTCCATAAAATTTTTTAGGTTTTTGAGAAACTCCCTCATCGTAAATCTATTCCCTTTGATTTTAGTTGTATCAGATCAACCTCAACATATCTGAAACTCACTTACATTCCTTTATCGGTTTTCTTACACTTCTTAGGAATTATATCTATTCAAGATTAAATACCAAAATTTGGGGCTTTGGTCTAGTTTTCCATTTTCTCTCATTCTATCGTGAATATAAAGTTCAATCTAGAATATTATTCTTCTATATGGCAAAAGTAAATGGTGTATTACTTTTCCCTAAATGTATCATTGTTTATGAAATGTTTCACTATACTTCATGTGATAAATTATTTGGGGTTCAACTAAAATATTTAACACCATTGACAAATCTCCTATACCTCGACATATTCGTTAATGGAAACCCACTAAACATGGTTGGAGGTCGAGGAAGTTAACTTGACCCCCCCCCCCCCCATTGTGTGTGTCTGATTAAATGTCCTTTAAAATAATTAATTTAATTTAACAAAAAACCCCTATGAATTTTTTATATTGACACTTATTAAATGCTGAGATAAATAATATAATTAATATTTGAATGATTTTAAGTACTTAATTTGTCACTTTTTCAGTTATTATATTATTCATGACTACTATTGTAGACATAAGCCATTATAAAGGTGTGTCCATCCTTGAGTAAAACATGGATTCATGGATTCCATGGTGTTACAATGGATCCCTTATGATTATTTCACATGGAAACCATGGATGTGTTCCTTGGGTCCCATTCAATATAATGGGCATATGATATGAGACACATGGCTCTAGCTGATGAAAATAAGGTCGGTTATGTATCCCCTATGAATATTGATATTTAAATGAATTGTATTTACCATATTTATTTAATTTTATTATAAATTGACATTGTTAAATTTTATATTCAATGAATATATTTTTATTTTATTTTATTATTTGTGGCCTACTGAGTTTTAGTCACACCCTGTTCAAGTAACATTTTAGTAACTCGATAGTCTTTATATATATAGGTATAAATATAGATAAGTAGCAAACTATGGACAATTTATATCTTTTTAGGATGCGATCATTGAAAAATATGAATGAGGATGTGCTCTAGATTCTAATAAATATCTTTTTTTGTTCATTTATTCTTTTTTATATACTGGTACTACTATATAACTTTTAGATTTCATTCCAGTTTCATATTTCTGATATTCATGACATCATCCATATATAGTGTTTCTTATTTCTTATGTTTTATTATTATTATCTGGATAGTTTATTAATGTTTTTGTAATATTTCAGTTATGTTTATATACTATTTAAACTATTTTATTTAATATGGCGATATACTCTGGTAAATAGGATACAGTCTCCCCACTATACAACCATATGCCTTCGTTGCTGGTCAATTGTATCTAGAATATCGGGTAGAAAATTGAGTCCATGTTTCCCTCAGTTTCTTTTTTATTATCAGTGAACTAGGATCAATACATAACTCTTTTCATATAATATAACATAATCAAAAAATACAAAAAATTTATGTAGATCCTTTTGAAATTAACATATTTATTTTTCTAATGTCTCCTTAATGTAGCAACCTCGATCCTCTTCGCATTATTTTAAAAAAATTCATTAATAAATTCATTTATTTTTAACTCTTACATATTTACAATAATTATAAAATATTCCATCAGTATCATGTACCCTTAAAAATAAAATTATTGATTTCTATAATTTTAGTACTTTAAATGGACTATACATTGAGTTTCTCACACCCCTTCATATATAATGAACAATTCCATATCTAATATGAAATTACATCTCCTTTATATTACCTCCACTGGTTTTTAATGATGTTCACTAAAATTTGGACCATGTAATATTCTTCTTTCTAATGAAATATTTTTCTAAATATGTTGTCAATACAACACCATATCAATTACATCAGAAATAAAATTTTATAAAACTAACTCATTGAGGAGACTAGGAAAACAATTATTAAAATTATTTTTCTCATAATAAAAATTATAATAATTATTACATCATGAATTATATATCTTGATCTGTATATAAAGAAGACCTTTAGTCTCCCAATGATATTGAATATTTAATCAATTTGATTATGTGAGTCCAGACTACAGTTCCCATTGTTATATTACATCCAAAAAATCCTTTTTAAACATTTTAGGAACTTTATCTTATGATTCATGTAACATTAAAATTTCATTATTAAATATATAAAATAATTTTAAATTATGGAATATGTAAGTCTAAAATATAAAATATTCCTTATTATTTCATAATTATTCTTAAATTTATATATCATTATTTTATGTTTCATTCATTAATATTGCCTTTCCTTTACATTAACAACAATGACTATATTAATGATAATTATTACATTATATATACATATGAACATATTATCATATGAGTACCATTTATTATAATAATTTAATAAGGAATTTTATCATATGGGGTTGTGTTAAAATGATAACCCATTTTGATCTACATCGTACAATATATTGGGAATTGAGTTTATATATCAATAATTTTTTGGTATTATTTATTGCTTCTCGAATCACATAGTTATTATGGCATATAATAAAGTCAATCATATCTTATATGACTCTTAGATAACTTAGTAGATTCCTCCTTTCCCAAATATAACATATGGTTTATCCGGACTCTATTCATATAATATAATAAACAACAATATTTCCTATCTATGTGTATTCCAAATACATTGCCTGATGTAGGAACCTGGTCTTATTAGGGTCACACATAAACTACTTTCCATGCACATGATAATCCTTGGACACTTTGGTTTATTTGAACTACCTGTTTTTGTATGATCTAAGTCGATGTAAGTATTCAAATCTGAAAAATTTCTAGCATATTGTTTTTTAAAGGGGATTTAAATATTTAAATATTGTCTCATATCTTCCCTTCTTCTATATATGTTTTTATCAATTTAGTTTTTTCATCCTATACAATTTGAAATCATCAAAAAAATCAGGAATAAGGAATATAGATAAGGGTGGAAAACATGAGTCATCATGTCATTAAAATAGTAGGAGAATTGGTTATACCAAATGACCTTACTAGATATTCATATAAACTATACCTAATTTAGACAGGTGAATGCGCTATATCAGAAGGCATAAATCACTCTTGATGATAGGCCAAACTAAAATCAATGATTAAGAATAAACTATATACTCCTAGATTTTCGGGGAGGTTGTTAGTAGGTGGAAGTGGTTATCAAATCTATAATTTACATGTATTCAATTTCTAGTAATCTACACATAGCCTCAGTGTACTATCCACCTTCTTTCATAAAATTACTATTAATATAATGAGATGTAATTGGTAATATAAACACTTTGACTATAGGATCCAATAACGGTCTCTTGATTTCATGAAGCTCAGTAAGAGTCATAATCTATAGATTAATATACATGGGTTCTTCTAGTAGAATGATATAAATGGTGAATTCTACCTCTATATCTCTCTAGTCATAACCAAAAAATTCATTAGGAATGTCATCATCAAATCTATCCAACCTTAGAGGAATAAAAACTTATTATACATTCATATTATCAACCATATAGATTGAAATTTGGGTTGACACTCCGCCCATACCAATTTGCTGAGATCTGGATTGACTACCATTGACAATGCATTCTCCCTTATAAACATATTTACCACCTTCAGGTAATGATAAAGACACTCAAAGGTAATAAAAATAAATATGGGCTGAAAAAGGTACTACTAAATTCATCATGAAAATTTTATCAACACTTATCATCCTGATGATGAAATATTTTTATTATAAATAGTAGCTGATTATCTTATTTGGAGACTCATTACATAAGAAAAAAATCATTCTATGCATCCCCAATAGTTTTCCAATAGTCATCATACAACATAAGTATCCAATCTCAAGACGAAGACTACTCATTAATGTTCAATACTTGAACAAGGTTAATGGAAATATATCGAAATAATAATATACTAATTCCAATTGATCAATGATCATATATCCCCACTTATCATGAAATATCCAAATCCTTAAGGTCATTGAGATGTCATACCAAATGTCCCATTATCCATGGATCACTACTCGAGAAATTCAACAATTCAAAAGCAATTATAATAACTAATATGTATAAATAATTACAACCATATACACATCCAATGTAATAGATTTATATTAATTAATTAAATGGGGACTAAGCTATATAAAATAAAAATTCATAAATTGTTACATAAGATAAACATTCCTAAACAATTCATATAAAAAAATTATAAACACTTTATAATAAATCAAGATATATGATCATTATTCACCTGAATAAACCTGAACATTTTTATTGTTTTAAAATAAACCATTTTATATTTTCAATTTACACTGAAATTAATATAAACTCATTCATATTAAAAAAATATGATATTATGAAATATTTTATATTTCTATATAATTTTAATTATTTTTGTAAAAATTGTACTGACTGAATTAAATACTTCATTTTATTTATTTAATTATCAACACCTTATAAATTAGTAAACAATTAAAATTCAATTTAAAACCAGATTATATTAATGAAAACGTTTTTATTAAATATTAAATCTCCCACCACAGCCTCATTCTTGAAATGGTTATTTTGAATCTTTGGGAAAATAGTATTTCTTGTATAAGTAAAAAAATATTTGTTGGTTATATAAATTATAATGCGTTTTATCAAGCATGACCACACATTCTGTGGGAAATTGTGATCATTTTTTATATCTTTTATTCAAAATCTTCAAAATTATATATTTTAAAACCATAACATTATTACCACTAGCTAAATTATGAGTTTCTTATGTAAATTCGATTTTGGTAAATGAAATACGTAATTATATTAAAAAATATATAATTTTAACATATAGAGTGTTTTTTCGTGATAGCCTTTTATATGGTAATTTTAACAAAAAATGAATCTGATTTATAAATTCCATAATACTACTATATTTTTTATTATCAGTATTTCACGATTTTTAAAAATGCATGAAACGTGAATATTTTCCAAAAAAACTAATTGTTTTTCAAAGAAATATTTTATCGTTTTATTAATCTATCTAAATTTCTGATCATGTTTTAATGTATTTGGTTAATATTTTATTAAATGGGAAAAACATTTTCTTAAACAATTATAAAAATTCCCCCAAAAAACATGTTCCCCAACATCCATCGATAAATTTCAAATGAAAAAATCAAATAGTCCACACCAATTCTATGATAATCTAATCTATTCAATCTTCTCCCACTAGATATTTAGATAGATCTATAAGAAGAAACCATCAAACTAATACCACCTTAGGTATCAATGAACTGTTAAAATCTCCAAAGATATTGAAACTATAAAATTTATAACATTATCAACCAGAACCTTAGATTTAAACAAAAAGTTTCTAGAGAGGGATTTCTTACATTTATATGTATTTTAAAGATCAAATCACATAATAAAATTTATTTCCCAACTATTTACAATCAATTATCCATCTAACATAGGATTATAGAATCTAAAATTTTCCACAAATTTTTTAAAATATTAAATGGAAATACTTAATGAATTTTTCATATGTTATAACTCTATATATCTCTTCGATCACCATTTTTATCCAATTATTTTAATTTTAACTAATGGACGTGGAAATTTAGTCTACAAAAACAATAATCACATAATGAAAAAATCTATCAGGATAATGTATATTAGGATAATCAATTACATTCGCAACTCATTACATAACAAAATAACTACCATTCACTAAACCATGAAGTAGTCTTCCTCAAAACATCAAGGATTTAACCTATATAGATAATGATTGGGTTTTTAATTCATATAAATGAATGAGATTTGTTATTTATTACATGAAAATATATTCTTGATAAAATTATAAAAATCCTCATGGATATATCAAAGAAGAGTGTTTACAATCCCAATTAATTTACCCCCTTATATAAGGTTTAAATGGAATCATATTCGGCTAAAAAATAAAAAACACTACATTCTATACATAATCAACATAAAAGTATAAAATAATATTTCATATTTTACTAATTATGTTTTTGATTATATGAAAACAACCCATAAAGTGTTTGGATTGAATTTTCAATTGAAATAAGATAATGAACACTTCAAGAGATGAGGTGTCATACTATGAGGATCAAGAATTCTTTTTAAGTTAATCATACTATAAATAAGTTAAATGAATAAATTATAAATAAAACATTATTTTCATTAAATAATACCTGTGAATGATATAACTGAACTACTCTTGATATTGAATTTTGTAGATATATTATCTCTATGAAAGTAAAAAAAATATAGAAGTCATAATACAAGAAAATTAGTATAGGAAATAATAAACAGATGATGTGATAAAAATTATGTATATAATGAACATCATGAATGATACAACATTACAGATAAAATATTTATCTCAGGATTTCATATTTTGATATTTGTAGAGAATTAAAATCATAATATTTTAATTTTATGAAATATTTGTGCACATTATGAGTTATTTAAAATAATTTAGAATGCTTATAGAAATATAGATAGTCAAAATTATAGAATATGTTAGGAAAATAATTATAGTAGTTATATTTGTGGAAGAAAAATTTAAATATGAAATGAACAATTATAAATTTGAATTTCTTTGAAGTAAAATGGAAAATGTGAGTCAGTTGATCATAATTTTATAAAATCTCTTTTAATTATAATAACATTGTTTAAAATTTCTAGTACCCAGAATCATATTCAAGGTGAATTATGAAATTATTGATATGTCAAATTTTTAAAAACCATGTATGGAATAATAAATTTTAACAAACAGACTATAAAATAAAATGATAAAAATTTCATTTGATTTATTTCTATAAAAATAAAAAAAAATACTTCCAAAAAAATCACTTTTAAGAAAATATTAAAAACCATATGATGGTATATGAATAGTAAATATAATAACTCCCTAACTTCCATATAATTTTTTAATATTTTGGAAAAGGTGAAAATCTTGAAATGATAGTATATTAAATTTTTTGAGGCAAGTTTTTTTATGAGTCTTCTCATGAGAATAAATATAAGGACCACAATTATATTATTATAATATTAAAATAGTAATTATATTTCATTATAATCTATTCATTGATACTAAAAATGATATTTTTTGGAATCTAATTTTGTTTCTAAATTTATTTTAGGGAATCTGGTAATGAAAATGGTTAAAAAATGTTCCATCAATAAAGTGATTTTAACTCTTTCAAATCAAATACTCAAGTGGGATATACTAATGGAATATACATGAACTATTCAAAAAATAATACATTGGGAATAAGAATGATTAATGAATTCCATGATTATGACAATGATTGTAAGACTCGTTATAAAACTAATGATGATTTTGGTAATTAATCAATATATAATATATGCAACACTTTGTTTGTTAATGTGTAATGTTTAATTCTCCTATAATGATAAATTGGGTATATTGGAGTATATTTTGGAAATAAATAGGATTGGGAGACTTCAAATACATGTTACAGTTGTGCAATTAGATACAAAATGGAATATTGACCATTGATTTCATGTTTTGTGGAATTATAAATTTTGATGTGGAGTTGGGAGATATTTGTTTAATTGTACACAGTCAGCTAAACGGTCCTGGAGAGTATATATAGAGAACATAAATTTTAAAAAGATTTTATGAGAAGTATTTTCATAGAAAACTAAAAATTTATTGAGACCATTAAATTTAGAATGTTTGGATACTGATGAATACATAGTCGTTTGTGAAGTCTTAGGGACATTCCATAATTACCATATAACAAGGATTAATTTACATTATTTCATAATATGTCTTCATATTATCCATTAAAATCAATAATTATTCAACTTAAAATCCATTCGTTAATTATGTGTCTTATCTAGGATTATTTTTAAAATATAATTTCCATTGTTTAATGGATAATGAGTGAATATATCAACGTTCACATCTCATTTATAAATATTAATAATTAAAAAAATAACTCACTTATTCTCACGTGTTCTATATATCTGATTGAGAAATAGGAATGATGGGTCTTTTAATAGTATATATGTTGATAATGTATTTATTTTATATCATATGTATTTATAGATTTACTGCATTGATTTGATTCTGGATCCCTAATTTGGGTAATTTATGAGAATAACATGTCTTGATGCCTATTTTTCTATCATTCTTAAACTAAAATCTGAGGGTATTGAAATTATTATAGGAGATCAACTCAGTCTCCATTATTTTTGTCCTCCTTTGGTTTGAATTTTGTTTTGGACTTTCTCATGGTCCTGTTTTGTTATGGGATTTTTTAGATAATAAAAAATGCATAGTTGATGAGAAAAACATGTTATATTAGGTAACTCTAATCCCTTTTATAACTAATTTAATTTTTGTTATGTATTTATTATTAATTATAAAGGAATGAATTTAATTTAATTTTTATTTTTGTGTATTTAAATAAAATAAATTTTTTATATAAATTTTTTTAAAATTGGGGTTACTTAACCTTTCTAGAATTAAATTGAAAATGGGTATTTTTATAAGAATTTTTTTTCATTATTATATAGTTGGAATGTTGGTTTTGATTATATGTTTAACTAAAAATTAAATTTATATGAATCAATAATTTTTTTAGAAATTTTTCGTATAAGAATATGTTTTTATTGTGAGTATTTATCATTGAAACATCATGGTATTTTTTAAAGTATAGTGGTTACTTAGGAGGAATTTTATTAATTGAGAAATGGTTTAGATAAGAAGGAGAGAAATATGCCACTCACTGTGGTGAGAGTTTTTATTTGTGATCATGGATTCATACATCGATCAACATAGTTAGAAATATCCCTGATAATAACTTGGAACCTAGTAACCTAGAGCTAATGACTACGTTCTTAGATTAGTATAGATACATAGTGTAAAATCTTGAAATACCAATTAGTTTAGTAGTTTTGGATAAAAGCATAAATACATGATAATAATTTTAAATTGGGGTATAAAATTATAAGTATAGAAATGGAAAACATTTGGCATCCTTGAACTCAGTCAAATATTCTTCTTCATTAATTGGGAAAGGAAACAAAATAAGGGTGTGGATGAATCTCTAGTAAGGGATAAGTGTAGTGGAATCTATATGGAATTAGGAAGGATAATAATCATGGATGTGAAAATAAGTGAAAAAATATCATTTTAATAAATTGAAGATCATGATAAGATAAGGAATAATGAATACTGAAAGGTAAATAACTAAAAAATATTTCATTTAATCAAAAAATGAAAATTAAATACGTACTCATATAATATCATAGAGATTATATCATTGATAAAAATAATAAATTCATTATCAATGATGTAAATTATTATTTTTTGGGAATCATGATATCGAGAATCATGAAACCACTAAAATTAGGACCCTTCATAGGAATGTTTAAAAATACATGTAGAATCCTGCTTAATTTTCCAAACTGATTTTTCTCATTAGACCTATCGATTTATCCAGGGGATAAAGAATTTTTCCCCACAGATCGCTTCACGAACAATTAATTTCTCATATATAAAATAAATAATTTATTTCTTGGAAAATGTTCCATATCTACAAATGTATGAATTTAGTAAAAGATACTAATTTATCCAATTTTATCCTAATAATGAAATAAGATTCAAAGTATACACCATATGTAAATATGGTATATTGTTTGGGAAATAATCATACCCATCATAAAAAAATATGTATATTTCATATAATTTTATTTTAAAATGAAATATTATCACAAAAAATTGATTGTTTAAAGAGAACATTAACAATCACAAATTAAGGTGATATTATACAATAACTTTGAACACATTTTAATTTTCCACTAAATTTCCTTTGAAATAAAAAGATCAATTTGAATTATAATATACCATTAGTTATGAATGAATCATGATATTAAATGATAACAGGATGGTATATACATAATTTAAAAAAAATTGGTATGACATTACAATATTTCTAAATGAATGAAATTGAAATTAGGTCCCTTACCCTGTGGCTGACTCATCTTATATGATCTTTATCATCGTGATTAAAAAATATATATTTAATTACATAATAACCGTTTTCATGTTTATTATTCCTTTTATTTGACACATTATCATATTATATATGATTTTTTAACCAATATAGTTTAAAATAAATATTGTGATAATATTTTAATAATGTGTCAAGAATGAAATTGGCATGATGACAATGGTCAAACAAATCATTATTTAAACATATAAAAATTCATAATCATGAAATAATTACCATATTTATAATTCATTAATACTTTTAAACCCAATAATAAATATTATTGTGATAAATGAAGTATGTTTTGATCATCAATAGAGTAGGACTTACTTACTCATAAGTAATGTTTCTATTTTTTAACTATCATTTCTGAAAGGTAGTAAGTGATATATTTTATTCATATAATGATTAAAATATGATAAATAGAATATATTTTCCTTAAATATACATATATATAGAATCCATGTGGTTTTGTGATGAAAAGAGAGTCACATAACTTTGTGAAGGTGGTTGTCCACATGTACACAAATGATGTTACCATCATTCTGTAAGTGAAAAGGAAAGAATGAATATAGTATATTATATTTTTTTAATGACAAATATGACATGAATATACCTTATATATAATATATATAACATATAATATTTAAATTTATTCCTATAAACTTTTATCTAAAGTGATACTGGATGTCGAATCACATCGCTTTGCGGGATGGTAGTTCATAGAACACATAAGAAACATTATTGTATCCCCAATGAAATGTAATGTATAAAATCTATATAATATATAATGACTCAACAATGATAATTATGTTATTAATATCATATTAACTCTTTATAATCATAATCATACCCATCATAGAGAGTTTTTGACGGAAGACATGTCAAATCAGTTTTGTACGCTATAGTCCTCCATACACACGAGTGACGTTATCATTTACCATTAGAGGGAAGAGAACGTGGATATAGTTCAATACCATAACATAATAACATATCATGATATGTAAATTTATATTGTTATTATATATTCACAATTGATGATTATTTTAATGAAATGTAAGAATAAATGAAACAAACATGCATAGTTATAAATTTCACCTATTCTCTAACCACCTCTATAAGATTATATAAAATGTATTTGTAGAATAAATTTATGAACAAAAACTAGTTTAAATTATGAGGGTATAAAATCTGGGATGTTATTTGTGATGTTATTGGATTAACCAATGTGGTATGATGTTTTTAATAAGAGAGGAGAGATGGTTTCCTTTTATAAGTGGTGTGAGTTGCACACTTGTAATTTTTGTAAAAAAATAGGTGTGCCCATGATATTCAAATTCAAAAAAAGGTTAAAAAATAATTATAATATATAATTTGATAATATAAGGCCTACATAACTTCATTATAATTTATGAAATATTTTATGTCAATTAAACCCTTATATAATTAGTTTAACCACTATTAAACCCATTTTCACCCTAATCACGGTAAATATTTTTACTATTTTACTATTTATTATGATAAAAAATTAAGTTTGTCAAATTCTATATCATAAATTGTAATGTATAAAAATAATTAATCCTATTTTCCAAATTACTTTTACATAATTTTAAAATTTTAATTTTAATTTAATCCCACAAATGCAGTGAGAAAGAGTGTTTTCAAAGGGAAAATATTTAAAATTTTACAAAGCTTTTATATTCAAATTCAGTATAAAAATTATTTAAATAACAGAAATTGGATTAATAGATATACAATTTAACTTATTTTATATTTAATACAAAAAATTATATTTTATTTTATAAATAATTTTAAACCGAAAGTTATTTTTAAATATAAATTTAGTAGTTTTAACTATTCATCAATACATGAACTTTTTCCTAAAAATCCAAAAAAATTACCCTAATATAATTTGGATATATTGATTAAAAATAACCTTATTTTATAAAATAAATATTCCAAATGTGTTAAATACTATCTTTATTTTATTTTTTGAAAAGTGGTATTAATCATTCTTTTAGAAAAAATATAATTTTTAAGAAAACATTTTTTTTATTTTAAATGATAATGATTTAATTTATAATAAATATGTTACCATAATATTCCAAATTCATTTAATATTATTAATAAAATCACATTAGAGGGTAATTTTATAATGGTACACTATATTACATTTCATTTAGACTTGGGGTTACATACTTTGTATGCTATCGAAGGGATTAAATTTAATGAAATATATTTCCTCAATTTTTAAAGGTTGTTGTTTCATGATTCATATGATAACAAATAAAATTTTATTATTTTATAAATTTATGTACTCTCAAATTATCCCTAACTTATATAAATCTATTAATATCAATTTCATATTGGGCCCATAAATCAGGGGTTTTCTATTTGAAAATACTTTTGTTGAAACCCCCCACGTAAAAGAGGGTTAACAAAACATCCCCATAGTAAAAAAGAATTGGATATAAAAAGGTTATATTGATTAACTCATAACTAGGATTAATTATAATAAAAAATTAGTGTAATATGAAGATATAGACATGGAATAAAATCATAAATCATTGTAGATAATGGTTGTGGTAATTGATCAGAAGAAAATGGGAGGAAAATGGAATGTTTGAGACCTCAAAACCATAAATTTTTGATGATTTAAAAGAATATTTGATTTATATATTGTGAATATAAAAGGATAAAATATTTTATTCATGATCCTATAAAAAAATTTATGAATTTTTTTGATATCTATTAATTTACGGAAATATACTCACTTGATGTGTTTTTATATCATAATAAAAATTTCATCTGTTGGTTGATATTTGATCAATTTCTAATTCATTGCATACACTAGGAAATGATTGACCAAAAATGAAGCTTTTTAATGCCTAAAGTACAAATATTTAATTTTTAATAGATCATAAGATGCATAATTTAATGATAAAAAATTCATTTGATATCATGTTATTATTATGACAAATTTGTAATAATAGGATATCCAATTAGAATAAATATTCATATGGTGAAGTAATTCATTAATCTCTCAAATTTCATCAAATGTACATCTTAAACTAGTTTATATATGTTAAAACTTAAAAAAATTAAAAAATATTAATATCCAAAACATTATAAATATTGTAAAATAGGTTCTAGAAAAAATATATCATTAATACCCCAAAAAACCTGAACTATTTTTTAATCTTTACATATAAACATGTGAAACCCTTAATCATATATTCTCTTGAATCGTGGTAAAAAATTAAATTTCCATAAACTATTATTGAAGACATGAATTATTACATTAATTACACAAAAAAATATTGTTGGACATATTCCATAAATCAAAAAATCATTTTAACTCCATCAATTATTGCATTAATCACATTGTCGAAAAATAATTAATCAGTTCCAAGGAAGTCAGTAATGTCTAATTTTTATTATCCATATCAATAATCCTTATATTCCAACATCATTATCTCAAAAGATGATAATATGTGGAATATTATGGTGGAATTAATCACTATATTGGTACTAAACTCCCACTCTGTTTAAGTAAGTACTTGGGTTTTTCATTCCATAATTATTATATTTGGGAAAATATATCATTCACTTATTACCTTTATCTATATATTTATTTCTTGCATTATTCCTACCATTTCATTTATAAACCATAATATTTAGATAATTATTTATCAATAATTGTATAATGTGAGACTCATTCTCCAAAAGATGATAATATATATAAGATTAGTTCCCCTCGAATGATTGACTTAATCCTATAAAATAAATTATCATTCTTACACTTTGGATTACTTTCATTGATGTGGTTCCAAATATTTCTACCTAGTCCAATTTCTATATGATATACAACACAATATTACATAATATCATTGTTAAACATAATGTATAACCCCTAAACTAGTGAAATTCATAACATAAATAGATAAATTTATACATTGCTAATATCCTAGTAATTAACATTTGTTCTTCGGGGATATCTTTATTTTCAAATCAATCATAATGGTTTATAATGAAAATTTGAATTGTCCTAAGAATATCTCTAGGGGGTGTCAAACCATGTTATCAATGTAGAAAATTTGATGAACCAGGTGATGATCATGTTAAGCCCAATCTAGATTTGTGGATTCATTACCCATAGGTACCTTATACAAAAATAATATCCACTAATAATATCTCGATGGGGATGTATTGCTTAAAAAATCACTTCTATACCAGAACATTATGATGAAATTATATGAATATACTCCAATTCTATCATAGGGTTATGATCCCTAATTTATTTTTCCATTAATATAGTTCTCATGGTTTCTACTAAACATCATTTGATACCAACATTAATGACCCAAAACTAGTACCTTGAATAAAGTTCCTACGTAATTAAATTTTGATAGATCGAGGTGTCAAATATCAAATGTCATACCATCTTAGAATGTTCGGAGAACCATATAAATACATGATACACATTTTAAATATGGATATAAAAAATAGAATATATAAACATAAAAAATTTGACATCATTTCACTCATTCAAATATTCATATTCAAATAATTAGGAATGAAACAAAATATAGGTAATAAAAATGCTAATTAAGGGTGAAGTACATTAGAATCATTCAATAATAAATAAAAAAAATCAGCATGATATGATAAAAAACTGAATAATAATTCCATTTAGATAATTTTACTACCATGATAAGATAATTCATAATCTATAAGGAAAGTTAAATAACAAAAAACACATTACATTTAATAAATTAATGGGAATGAAATGCATACAGATATAATATCATAGAGAAAATCACATGGATACTAATAATAGATATATTATAAATTAATTTAATGATTAATCATTCTATTCCATGATCCCATGATACATGATACCTCTACCATCATGACCTTTTGCTAGATAGTTTAGAATTATAGGTAGAAACCATTTTAATTTAGATAAATATTTTGTGTCATGGAACATGTCGATGCATCAGTGGGATATATAAATTTGGGACCCACCCATAACTCCACATCTAAATAATTATTCATATATAAAATAATTAATTTAATTCATAAAAAATGTTCCTAACGAACAAATATCTTTATTGAGTAACTCATTTAAATTTAAGAATATTTCTCTAGTTAATTGAATGACATTCCTAATATACGCCATATGTAAAAAATTGTATATTTTTTAGGAAAAAAATCATATTCATTATAAAATAATATGGATTTTAATGTTAAATTAAATTTCTAATGAAAAATGGTCTCAATAAAGCGACTTTTTAAGATAATGATAACAATAACAAACAAATGTTATATTGTACAATTATTTTTATCAGTTTTTAATTTTCATTTCCAATACACTTGGATGAAATAATTCTAATTGGAACATCAATATCATGAATAATTAGTGAATCATGATATTACATGTCAAATTAGATTAATATTCACAATATAATTGAAATTAGTTTCAAAACATTACAACATGTTTCAATGATGTAAAATTGAGATGAAATCACTTACCCTGAGTCTGACTCATCTCATATTTTTTTTCATCATAAATAATAAACATATATTAATTATTTAATTTGTTATAAAAATTCATCAGTTTTTTATTCCATTTATTTTACTTATTACCATCTTATATATGATAATGTAATTAATTAATTTTATATCATAATTTTTTTATGACATTTGGTTTTTGTGATCAATATGAATTTGGTAGGATGACTATAGTCAAATATGTCAATATTTAAAAATATAAATAATAATAATCACGAAAAAATTACCATATTTATACATCAATTTCTATTTCAAAACCAACAATGAAATATGGTTATGATAAATCAAATATGTTATGGTCATGGAGAAGGTAGGACATACGTATGCATGAGTAATGTTCCTATTTTTCAATGATCATAGGATAGAGGTAAGCAGTATTTTTTCATTAAATGCTGATAATAATTTCATAATTAACATATTATTTACTTAAATATAAACACACAAATATATATATATATATCATCCATGTGGTTTATTATTGAAGAGAAAGTCACATAACTTCATGAAGGTGATAGTTTATATGAACAAGAAACACATTATCATCTTCCTATGAGTTAAAAGGTAAGAAAGAAAAAGAAATATTACCTTTTTATAATGATTAATATGTCATTAATATTATGATTATTACATGTATATCACATGCAATCATTAAATTGATCCTTTTATCCTTCCATGAATATATTTAGTTGAAGACAAATCCCCTCGCATCGTGATGCAGTAGTCTATCATACACACAAGCGATGTTATCGTATCCCCTAAAAATGGAATGTAAATTTTATATATGATATTATGACTAAAGAGGGATAATTATGTTATAATTATCATATATATATATATATATAGTTTATATACATCAGCATACCCAACCATGAGAGGTGTTGACGGAAAAAGTGCCACATCGGTTCGTTTGACGGTAGCCCACTGTACACACAAGCAACCATATTATTTCCCATTTGACTACAGAGGATATGGGTATATGTAATTACATTAAAATAATGAAATATTGGTATATTGTGTTTTTTTTATTTCATAACCATAAATTAATATTATTTAAATTAGGTGGAAGTATAAATAAAAAAACCCATTGTTTGGAATTTTACCTTTTCTCGGACAACCACTTTAGGATTATACATAATGTTCTCATATAAAGTATTTATGAAATAGGAATATAGGATGAGGATAGAATTTTGGGATTTATTCAGTAAGTTATTTTTTGATCCAAAATGGTTTTATTGTTTGATGAAGATAGGATAGTGGGTGGCCTTTTATAAGTTATCTAAGTAATGAACCTGTAATTTTTCGATAAAAAAAGTTGTACCCACATTACCACTTCCTTGAAGGGTCAAATATAGAAAATTATAGATATATATAGTAGAGAATATCTAAATGTGTCTATAAAATAGGACCTAGATATGTTTTAACATAATTTTAACCCATATCATTTTAGTTTAACCCCCAATAAACCCATTTTTACTATAATTGGGATAAATAAGTTTTACTGTTTTTACTATTCATTATTTTAAATAACTAATTAGAACATATTTGATAATAAATTTTTTTATAATTAAATATTTGGAATATATTTTTTTAAATTCAATTCACATAAGTGAAAAAATTTAACATAAATTTAGCCCCCTATACGCGACCAGAAAGCTGGTTCACATAGTGTACATGTTTAGAACATTTGGTTTCATATCATAGACTTCATGATCTTTTTATCATGAAACTATTTCATGAACCACCATTGTGATCCACCATCACAATTACATATCCATATAATCATTGTTACGTCCCACTACATTTTTGAACATGGTAAAGGCCTATTTATATACATTTCCCCCAGTTGTAGAACCTTCCGGCCACATCATCGCCATTTTATGGTGCTCCATCTTTTCAACTGTGATGCCCCATTTTTGTGAGGCTCCAATTACATTTTCAATTTGTGATCCTTGCCTTAATTATAGAGATCTCCATCAACACTTCACACTGTCATGATGCTCCACTCGTGATACTCCTCACATTTCGCTTCCACGATGCTCGTGGTAGTCATGGAGCTCACTGTAATAATCTTCACACCTACAAGAAACACCCTTCATGAATCCCATTATTTTTTAAATTCATTAATTATATGTATTTCAATATGTATTTCGTGGAAATCCACTTTTCACGTTGCTAGAAAAACTACAAATTCTTGACCCCCCAAATAATTGACAAACACTAACAAACATTGTCACCGTGTGTACACAATATTCTGCATCACTTCTATGGCATTCATTTCACTATCACGGATCTCTTTCAATATTCCCCTTCAACAATCTATCTTTATTTCCACAACATACTATTGAGAACCTCTTTAAACAAACATAATCATTCCATAAATACATTAATGTTACCTTCTAGGATTTTTTCCCAACAGTCACCACCTTTGGGTTTATTAAAAATTCTTCCCATCATTATCATACATTTAATATTATTTTATCTACAATTTCTATTTTCTTTTTGCGATTACGATAGTGATAAAAAATTTCCTCAACACATACTCTAAGACCACATTAGCTATGTTCAACGTGAGAAATAAGAGTATAATGAAAATTTTAATTCAATGAATCACATGATTATAAAACCTCTCAACTAGTTTCATCATGAAATCCATAGGACACGATATATATACTTCGATAGATCACCTTTAGAAATGTCAAATTTAAAAATCTCGATATCTTGATGCTCCACCTATATTGCTCCTCCACATATCAATGTAACATCCCAGGTGAATAAAGAATATGACATTTTTATATTAATTAATATTTTTGAATTAAATTTTAACTTTACGTTAAAGGGGTTTCCATATTTTATGGATTACTAGATACACAACAAATGGGTTTTGTTGAAATATTATGTTACACACAAAGTTTTGTTTTACGGAAAAATAATATTATATTATCATTATTTTAAATGGTAGTTAACACATAACCATTATACTGACAGGAATGAAAAGGAATAACTACAATATGATTATATGTGTTTGTTAAAAGTTTTTACATTTATACAGTAAATTTTAGAAGCTAAAAATGTTAATAAATCCAATTTAAGCATAAACGCTCTAATATTCTATAAAAGGTCAATCTACTGCCATTTGAGGGAGAACCCTTTTTAATTTTATTTTCTTCACTTTTATATATTCTATTTGAAAAACTAATATTATTATTTATTATCAGGACATCAATAGTTATATTGGTTGAAATATTTTGTATTTTTCAGATAATGTTCATTTTAAAAGAATAGTGAAAATAATGAATTTTAATTCAAAACTGCTTTTTTATTCTAATTTATTTATATAGTTAGAATATTATATTAGAAGTTTTTAAAATGTAATTGGATTATATTTTTAGCATTTAATCCAATTATTTTAATTCTATGAAATTTCACACTTAAATTGAACATAAACAAGTGTCAATCTTTTGATAGATATTATTTCTTAAAAACACGTTTTTTGTTTTGACAATGGGAATTAATATTAATTTAATTTCTACCACATCTGTGTTTTGAATTTTGGAAAATGGATTCCATATTTGGAATCAAGAGTTTCAAATTGTGTGAATAGGTAACTTTTATTTTTATACATTATGGATATTTACTTCAGTAAATATTTTATTTACCATGGTTAAAAGGAAATTTTAGTAAATAAGGGTAAAAAAATAATATCATAATAATATTAATTACACTAAAATGTGTCCTAATTCTATTTTCAGACACATGTCATACCATGGAAATCCTTGGGTCAATTTCGGGACCACATGAAGCCACCTAGGAGTGATAATGACACTTTATATTAATTAATTTTATGTATAGACAAAAATTACATCAACATAAATCTTTTCATAAATCAATTTTTATATGGGGTTATATAAGTTATATCTTCAACTATAAATATTAATTGGGAATCTAAAAATATTCCCTACATCATTTTATTTTATTTATAATTTTTATACATCATATAAATAAAATTATTTCTAACACAATGATGATACAATGATTACCTTATTAATAAATGATTTAAATAAACTAGATTATACAATTTAAAAAAACTATAAAAAACCAATCCAATTCATATAGGATTAAATTATATAGAAGAAAGAGTAATCTTATAAAACAATTTAATGATATTTAGACCTTGTGAAATATAAAATCATTGTATAATAAGATAATGTTTTCAAACATTCCTAAAGAGCCACTCCTCCACCTGATAAAAGTCCATCACCTCTAACCCATTACTTGCAACTCTCAATCCCCTTTCCTTGTTCATAAACTTTCCATTTAATCTCCCTACATCATTTTATTTCACCTAGAAGCCTTAACTTATGCATAATGAACTTCATGGAAATCTATTGGTTCAATCCAAAGGGAGTTACACAATTTAAAGGTAACATTTCCTTTTTAGTACTTTTCATTTATTTTTCTTCTCCAACCCCCTAAACTCTCTTTATTCCATTATGTTATAAACTCACCAGTATCCTAAATATACTAGGTTTTTTTATGATAATTAATCGAACTACACTTCCACGCACCTCCATCTAATGGATACGAACATACTCTTTCCATGGACGATGAACTATTACCACACGAAACGATGATTGTTCAAAAATCTCCAACCGCCCCTCATGGTGGTCATTATGATGGAACTGTATTTATATATGATATATTTTATTTTTATTTTTTCTCTATTATTATGTATTTTTCATTTATCACATACATTTATATTTTCCATAATGGGTAAATACGATAATTTCATTTGAGGAAATGTGGACTTCCACCCCCTCAATATGATATGACTCAGTCATAAAATACATTGAATGTATAAAAGATGATGTTAATTAACATAAATAACGTATATAAAATACAATATTATACAAGAATAATAATATAACTCTGTATCATTTGGTTTTAATTCTTTTTAAAATGATGAAAATGAAATGGAAGTAGCGTTCATGCGTACGTACAACTTACGGTCTCCATGAACGGTGCATTTCATATTCATATATCCAAATGATATAGAGTATTAAAATACATATTTAATTGATATATATGATATATGTGAAATATAAATCACTAATAAAATCCTATAGTTAATGGAATTTCGACCACATGGACAATTTATAATTATAACTTGTTCATTTTAAACTCATGTTTTGAACATCAACAAAATGTCCAATATAAACTCAAATAATTAACTAATTGTTATAGTAAGGTAATAAGTGATATAAATGGAATAATAAAATTCCAAAAGGTTCTTAATAATGTATAAATTACTTTCAGTTAATTATTCATGAATAAAAAGGAACATACAAGACAAGTCAGACTTGAGGTAAGGGGTTTGCATCTCACTTTTTATTCCCGTGAGATTAAAGTTGTAATTTCCATTCATCCCTTTTGTGTGGTGTATTTACTTCCCATGATTTTATTATTTGTGTAATATAATTTAATTAATTTTTATTTACATCCTTATTGTATGATCCTTCTTTCATGGGTCGAATCAGTAATGGGAACCTTTCACCACACTCTTTTAGTCAAAGACTTCTTTTATGCCTTGTCTTTTAATTTACATTTTCATATGTTGGGATATATTATTATATATATTTATTTGTTTAAATTTTATTTCCATGTGCTGAGATACCCTTATGTCTCTCATAAACTCATTTTCTGAATTTTAATGTGTCACCATTTGGCTGGATAATGTTTTAAGAGAACTGATTAACCCAATTCCAATTATTTGGGTCAAACTTTTACTTCTAGATTATATCATGGTATGAATATATGTGAATGACCTATGATCATTTTATACATAATATAATATTATATTGGGTGTATTATTATTTGTTACACATAATTTTGTCATCGATTTGTCCTTAATCTAAAGATATGATCTTTGCAAGGGACATTTTTCTCAATTAACATTCTACTGAGACTTATTTGTTGTTTTGCACCAATTCACATTTATAATGTCTATATATTTCTTTTTGACATATTTTATCATTAATCTCTTTATTCTCATGATATTATATGCTTTTATTAATCTTCATCCTCAATTATTTGTATCCAAGAATCTAACATTTGGTTAAGAAATCTTTAACTAAAATATCATTTTAAATTCGTTAAAGATTTATTCTTCTAAATATTTCTCCTTAACGTCCATGTTATAAAAATATTTTTAAGGATTTATTTATATGGACATGAATGTTTTGAAATTTAAATTTCATTCAAAATATTCAATGTGGTTTGGTACATTTCGATTCAAAAATCGCTTTATTAAATGTTTTAAATGATTTTGCAAATGATTTAATAAAGAATTAATTATGTCAATATCTTGAAATGAAATATTGTGATTGGAAAGTGGAAATTTTATCTTTCCTTTATGAGGGTTTTTTCTATTATGATCGTGCTATAGTTCTGGGGCATTGATTATGCATATGGGTGGTTCCATGATAAACATATGGTTGGTGAGCCCGAGATAACTCTCCAATGAATTGTGTAATGTGAGTGTAATAAATGTAAATGTTTCTCCAACGATATTTAAGAAATATATTTTGATGGGTATTCCAAACGTAACTCTCTAAGTTGTTTTGAAAGCTAAAATGTATGTTTGTTATGTATTTCATAAGTTACCATTATGATTTATGATTTCTATATGTTATTAATAAACATTATGATTTCTTAAGGTATGTTAGGATTGAAAAGTATGGTTTCATTGATTTTTATTTATTGATGGTATAATGCTTTCATTACTTATTTTGTAACCCTTATTGAGCTTTTTATTCTCATCCAATGTTAAGAAATTTTTTTCATAGGACATAACGATGAATATGGTAAATGAAGGGATCAAGGAAAAGTTATGCTATCCAAAACGTGGAAGTAGACATGTTTCTTTTATTATGTATTTTTATTTTACGAAAAAAATGAAAACTGAGTAGAAGTGTCAAAATTCTAATTTTTTAGATGTAATGTAATAGTTATGGCCTAATTCACTAAAACTTTAAACCTAGAATGATACTAAATGTGAATTATTAACCTAATTAATAATTATTTAATGTTTGTGGATAGGGACTTATAGTTGATATGAAAGGTTGGTTTAGGCAACCTTGAGGATTAGTGGTTTTTGTCAGACACATGGTTAGTCGTTATGTCTATTATTTATGTGAAATAATTTTTTTGTATCTTTTTTAGATCATGGATAGTTTGTTACAAATGCAAGGAGGAGGATTTCAAACCACATTCCTATCTCTTCCTGATGACTTGCTTGCAATAATTTTTGCAAGGTCATGTCTATACAACTCTATAACATTTTCTAACATACAACTCATTTGGAAGAAATTGTTTGAGAGATCAAACACCTCTTCTATACCTTGATACCATCGTGGATCTTGGGTTTATTAAAACAAAACATGTTTTTTCAATATTCTAGTATTTTGAAGAATGGTAAATATTATCATGGAATTTTCAAATATTTTACCATATCATAAGATTTTGAAGCATATTATAATTTTTATAATAGTGAAGAACAAGGATACACTTTCACTACCTAATTATATTTGTTTTTAAATTATAGTATTTAGCACAAACTTCTGGTATTTTAAAATGACCATTTATTCAATGTTTCAACTCAAACTCGGCTGACTGATTTATAAAATGAATGTTTTATCATCTGTTTTGAAATTACATTCCATACATTATTTTTTCCCACAACTGTTTTTTTGTGATCACCCATATGTCCCATGTTGTAAAATTTCTGTTTAGATAAAGGAAGCATATGATTTTAAAGGATCTCTAGGTCATTCTTTCACTGCATTGACCACCTATATATGTGAACAAGATGATGTTGAAACTAGGTGGACACCATGATAAAGGTACAATGTTCATTTATTGGGATTAGTGTTATTTTGTGAAGGTTAAAAAATTATCAATATATATAAGACTTCCTGAATTATGATATTCTAGTCATTATGAGTTGGGATGAAAATGAAAGGTACAAGACATCCATTGAGTTTAAATCATGTTTTTTTTTTATTTTTGAAGAGTTTATGTCATTTTTGGGAATGTAATAAAAATTTATTGTTTTGAAAATGGATAACATGCTAAACGTGTGACAACCCCTCTTGTTAGACAATGATATTGGATTCGAACCCACAATAAAAGTTCCATTGGGATTTATCTCCTATTAGTACACTACGTGAAGTCCTGAGTTAGTATGACTTATTCTATTTATTTAAATTTTTTATTGATCAATAATATGTTGATTTGAGATATAATTTTTTATCAAATGAATATCCTTAGTATAGGAAAATTATTTCAGGATTAACTGATTAATGTTATTTTGGAAGATGATTTCACCATTTGGGAAACTATATGTCTAAGGAAAACAGAATACTTTGGGATTTCAATTGAGATGTAATTGTGTAATTTTATTTTGGATGAATATATGTTTTTATTAAGGACATATGGATATTTTGATTATACATGGAAATGATTAACCTATCATAGAAAATATGTGGTTGGGTTAATTACACTTCAGTATGTGACTTTAAGAGAAGTCGATGTTATTTGGAGATAAATTTTATGATTTACTGTGGAAGAATATGTGATTAAATCCTTATGAGTTCTGGGTTACAATATTAGTTTGGGTTAATTTTAAGAATTTTATGGACATCTGTCTATTGAATGGTCTTTGATGAACATTAGGTATTGTTTGTCGAATTTTAGGGATTAATAGTAGTATTTCTTTTTATAAGTATTATCCTCTTTTGGGGATTATCTGATCTTGTAATAACTATTTTGGTTGTGGTTAATGTCTAAAGACTAGGGGAAGATATAGTTCATCTTTTTTGGAATATTTTATTCTCTATAAGTTGAATATATCTCTTTACATGTGACCATATCATCTTGAATACTCATCATTTGGAGAAAAGATGATTTTTTGGTAGAATCATATTAAAGGATGAAAATATACATAAAAATTAGAGTTTATTTCCTTATGTATTTAGTCAATATAATTAACCAATTCTATAACATTATTTAATTAAACTTTGAACAAAAACATTGTATGTTCACTTTTTCTACTAGGAAATCAATGTTCATTTTACCTATCACAAGTTTGTTGGTTTTTTGTGGTTAAGATTCTCCTCATCATGTTTTCTACCACTCTCCATCAGAACACGACATTTAGTTTCTCCTCCATATCCTTGTTTTCATGGAATCCAAGTATGGGTTATCTCAGGTGACCCTTTTTAATTCTCCTTAAATCTTTTAAAATTATAGTTTTATTGAATCATTTTCTGATGTTGGACTTTTAATGAAGATTCTGAGCCCAATTTTAAAATTGTGAGGACGCAATCCACAAAAGGTGGGAAGGATGTTACATCCCAGGTGAATAAATAATATGGTAGATTCATATTTATTAATATTTGTGAATTAAATATAAATTTTAATTTGAATGGGATGCCATGTTCGATGGTGTACCTGATACGCCACAATGTGTTTATTTGAAATCTTACCTTACACAACGTTAAGTTATACCGATAAATAATATAATAATATTATTATTTTAAATGGTTGTTAATGTATAACTATTGTATGGGAGGTAATGAACAGGCCTAACTAAAATATTATTATACATTGTTTTTACTATTTTTACATTAATCCAACAATGTTAGAAGCTTAAAATGTTAATGAATCCAATTTTAAGAATAAACACTCTAATATTCTTTAAAAGGACGCTTTACCACATTTTGATGGCAGACACTTTTTAAATTTATTTGTGTCACTTTTATATATTCTATTTGACAAAATAATATTCTTATTTAGAATTAGGACATCAAAATTTACATCCAATGATTTTTTTTTATTTTTTGGATATTGTTCATTTTTAATGAAAAGTATAAAATACTACATTTTAATTCAAAATTTCCTTTTAATCTTATTTATTTATATAGTTATAATATTATATTAATTGGTTTTAAAGTATAATTTTATTTTATTTTTACTGTTTAATCCAATTTTGGTCAGTGGAAATAATTTCATTCTTAAATTGAACATAAACTAGTGTCAATATTTCGATAGATATTATTTCTTTAAAAAATGATTTTTTGTTTTGAAAATGGGAATTAATTTTAAATTATCTTCTTACACTTTTGTGATTTTAATTTGGGAAAATGGTTTTAATATTTTTAATCAGGAGGTCTAGATTGTGTGAATATGTATCTTTTATTTTTATACATTATGAATATTTATTTCAGTAAATAGTTTATTTACGTTTGTTAAAAGGTAAATCTGGTAAATAAGGGTAAAAAATAAAGTCATAATAAAATTATATTACCATGAAATATTCCATAATCCAATTAGATGATACATTTCAGACCATGGACATCTTTGGGATGATTTTGGGACCCCATTTTTCCACTTAGGAGTGATAATGGCACTTTATATAAATTAATTTAAAGTAAAGGGAAAAATTACATAAACATATATATTTTAGTAAATCAATTTTTACATAAGTTATATAAGTTATTACTTGGACTATAAATATTATTTTGAAAGATAAAACAATATAATACAAAATGGAATTTTATTTATAATTTTATGACATCAAATAAATACAATTATTTATGACACAATGATGATAGAGTGATTACCTTATTAATAAATGATTTAAACAAATGAGATTATAAAATTTAAAAAAAATATCCAAATCCAGATCAATTATTATTGGATGGTTTTATTTCAAACAGGAGTCCAATTATCCTCTAATTTTATGATTATTGGAACTTTTGAATTAATAAATCAATTTATAATTTAATGATGTTTTCAAACAATCCTAAAGAGCCCCTCCTCCCCCTTATAAAAAGTCATTACCTCTAACCCATTACTCACACCTCAAAAGCCCCATGGCACATCCAAAAACTACCCAATTAATCTCCCTACATCCCTCTAATTGTACTAGAAGCCTAACTATAGGAAGAAGGCACTTCATGGAATCCTTTTGGTTCAGACCAAAGGTAGTTACCTTATTTAAAGGTAACATCATCTCTTAAGTTATTTTCTTTTATTTTACTTCTCTGACACACTAAACTATATTTATTTATTTCTATTATAACAATAATAGTATCCTAGAAATACTAGGCTATTTTTATGAGAGGTATTAGAATTACACTTCTAGACACCTCCATCTAATGAATATGAATATACTGTTTTTGTTGAAAGCGAACGACTGCCTCATGAAACAATGATTGTCCAAATATCACCAACCTCTTATCATGGTGTCCATTATAACAGAAATTTGATTATATATGATATATATAATGTTTATGTTTTCTCCATTTTTCTGTATTTTTCATTTATTTCATACCTTTATGGTTTCCCTAATGGGTAAATATGATAATTTCATTTGAGGATTTGCATACTACTACCCCCTCAAAGTGACATGACTTGTTCATACCTTACATGGAATGTATAAAAGAGGGTGTTAATGAACATAAATAATATATATAAAATATGATATTAAACAGGAATAATAATATACCTATTTATAAATTGATTTTCATTCCTTTTAAAATAGAAAAAAATGAAATGGAAGTAGCATTCATGCGTACGTATGACTTACCGTCTCCATGAACGGTGCAATTCATTTTCCTAAATACAAAGGATATGAACTATTATAAATAAATATGTACTGGATATATATGATATATATGATATAAAAGCATTAATATAATTCTAGATATAATGGAATATCGACCACATGGACAATTTATATTTATAACAGGATCATTTTTTACTCAAGTTTCTAACATCGACAAAATTTCTAATATGAATTTAAATATTTAACTAATTATTATAAAAATGTAATAAGGGATATGAAAAATAATAATAAACCTGAAAAAGTTTCTTATTCAGGTATAAATTTAATTATGTTTATTATTTAGGAAGAGAAAGAAACATACAAGATAAGTCAGACTTGAGGTAAGGGGTTTTCATCTCACCTTATTCCTATGAGATTCAAGCAATAATTTCCATAATTTACTTTTGTGTGGTGTATATACGGACCATGATTTGATTATTTCTGTAATATAATTGAATTTATGGGAATTGAAACCTTTATTGTATGATACTTCTTTCATGGGTTTTATGTTTTGATAGTTACCAAATTGGTAAGGGAACCTTTCACTACACTATTTTAGTCAATGACCTATGTTATGACATGTATTTTATTTTCCATTTTCATATGTTGGGATATGTTATTATATATCTATATTACTATATATTTTATGTCCATGTGATGAAAGAACCTTTTCTCTCCCATCAACTCATTTTCTAAATTTTAAAGTGATGTTGTTTGGCTATCCAATTTCATTAAGAGAACTTCTTATCCCAATTTGAATTCTTTGGGTTAAACATCTACATCTTGATTATGTCATACTATGTATATCTATGAATGAAATATGATTGTTTTACACTTAATATACAAATATATTTGGCATATTATTTTTTGTAACAAAAAACATTTTCATTTATTTTTCCTTAATCTAAGGATATGATCTTTGTAAAGGACATTGTCTCAATTTACATTCTATTGTGAATTATTTGCTGTTATACACCAATTAAAATTTATATGGTGTATATAATTCCCTTCGACATATAATATAATTAATCTTTTTATTTTAATGACATTATAATCTTTTATTAATGTTATTCCAAAATTATTTTTATTCAAGTGTCTCTCATTTGGTTAGGAACTCTTTAACTAAAATATCATTTTAAATGTTTTGTTGATTTATTCTTCAAAATCATTCTCATTAATGTACATGTTTTAAAAATGGTTTTATGGAATTATTTATATGGACATAAAGGTTTTTAATTTAAAATTACATTCAATAGCATCAAAGTTGTATGAGAAACTTTCATTGAAAAATCATTTTATTAACTGTTTTAAACAGGATTGAAAATTGTTTGATAAAGCATTAATTATGTAGATATCTTGAAATGATATATTGTAATTTCCATGTGGAAATTTTATCTTTTTTTATTCCTGTTTTATGGGTAATTATCTTATTATTGTTCTTGGCTATTTTTTATGCATATGGGTGGTTTCGTGATAAACCTAAGGCGGGTGGTCCTGAGATAGCTCTTCAATGCATTGGGTAATGTGAAAGAGATAAACTTTAATTTTTCATCTATGAGATTTAGGGAATATACTGTTAAGAGTATTCCAAACGTAACACCCTAATTGGCTGTGAATACTAAAAAGTATGTATGTTATGTATTCCATAATTTACCTTTATGATTTTTGATTTGTGTGTGTAATACACAAATATTATGATTTTATAAGGTATGTTATGATTTAAAAGTATGGTTTCAGTGATTTATATTTATTAATGGGCTAATGTTTTCATTCCTTATTTTATAACCCTTAATGAAATTTTTATGCCCATCCAGTGTTTTGAAATGTTTTTCCCAGGATTTAAAGATGATAAAGGGCCAAGGATGGGAACATGGAATTTTCATGCTGTCTAAAACATGAAACTAGACATGTTTTAGTTTTTTAAGAGTTTTTATTTTCTGAAAAAATTGAATCTGAGTTGAAGTTCCTACTTTTAAATTTTGAGATTTAATGTAATATTTATGAACTAATACTCTAAAAATCTAAACATAAAAATATCACCATTGTGAATTATAAACATAATTCAAGATTATGTAATGTTTATGGTTGTGGCCTTATAGTTAACTTCTCTATATGTCTTGACTAAGACATTTTTCTCACTTTTACCATCCCCAATTTGTCTCAAACTGTTAATGAATCCAATGGCCATATATTAGTGGTCTGTAGTAGGGAATAGAACACATATCAGTACATTAGGGAAAACCAACCATACCTCAAATATAGGGGGTCCCACATCTACATTTTTTCAAGTGCAGGGAGTCGACTAGTGTCCCAAAGCGAGTGTATTCTTTCAATTACATATTTAGGTATGGACTTTGTCATAATGTTTACAAACTATTATTTTCTATGAATATACTTCAACATGACAAGCCCTTTCCCCACCTTATCCTTAATAAAATTATACTTGATTTCAATGATATTTGTCCTTGAGTTATAGAATTCATTTCTTCTAAAATTTATTTCAATTTCATTATTATAATGGATTCTAATTGGAGACTTCACTTATACTCCCAAATCATCATGAATTTGTTTCATCCACAATAACTATGTGCATGAATGATTATACATAGTATATTAATATTTTTAGATAGTCAAAGAAATGAAATATTCTTTCTTAATTAGATAATACATACATAAAAAACAAAGATATAATGTTCCACCTAATTTTAATTTTATATCATCTACTGAACTGACACAATCTGCAACTTTATATCCCAATAACTCGTAGTGATATTTTTCAGTGTACATTAAACATGAAACCATCATTCCCATGATATACTGAAGTATTATTTTTATATCAATAATTTTCCGTTCAATGGGATTCCATTGATACTGTGGTTATTTAAAAAAGGAAAAAATATCTTGTCATGTCACTATCAAGTACAACATGAATCCAATTATCTACATGTATTCGGTAAAATTAAATTCTTTTCCTTTGTCCTTTAGTGAATTTTTCATCTGGGTATCCACTAGAGTCATCATATCCTCAGAATTATCAATTTTAAATATTCCCAAAACATCATTTGAATTTTTATATTGAGAAATTATTATTCCATTTATTATTTGTGTTGCCTATATTAAAAAACCAATCATTAGTTCACCAATCATTGACATTTAAAACTCACTTTTCATGAATTAAAAATATTTTATGAAATGTGTTTCATCTGATCCGCCAATGATTAGGTCATTGACATATACCAACACTATAATCCATTGATTACATTTGTGGTTGACATATAGATTGTAATCAACTCCGCCATGATAAAAAATGGTCTTTTCAGAAACTTATCACTCTTTGATTACCATTATTTTTGTGCATTATTTAAACTATATAATCCCTTCTTCAACTAAAAAACTCTATTCGTAGCTCCATGATTGAGAAAAACACCTGGAAACTCAATATAAGAATCCCCTTCCAGAACATAATTCAATAATTCTAACAAGATGTCTATCTAGAAAACCTTGATATTTTTTGTAATTTTATATCTAAGAATAATTGGATTGTATCTATCCTTGATATAGGTGAAAATGGATCATCAACTTTAATAAACTCTATTTGAGATTACCATTAGCACACTAGTCAGGATTTGTTTTGAATTACCAAAAAATCTTCATTTATTTTGTTGTTAATGAGAAATTTAGTCATAGTGGAATTATTATCTGTTCGCCTCAAAGCAATCACACATGTTTGATTATTCTCTATTTGGTCAATCTCTTCATTCATATCGTGAACCCAATTCACATACCTAGATTCTACATTGAAATAGTTAGGCTCTACTAATGATAAATAAAAATATATTTGGTGAGTCTTCATATTATTTATCTGCACTGGTACTATCTGATACCCAATGCTTTTCTATCTATCAATTACATGTCTTCTCTTATACTGTTTGGCCGAAAATGAATTCTGATAATCCTTTTCATCATCTGAATCTTATTCTGAACTAGCCTTTAGAACTAAAATATCACCTAATCTTATTATTTGTTCATTTCTCTACTCATGAAACCGGGTCATGTATTTGTGGAATATTCTGTTCATTTAGCACTATAGTTATATCATATCTTTCAACTATATATTCATTGAAACTTATTTTATCATTCATATGATTATATTTTCATTGAGTATCCAAGAAATATCCCTTGATCTCTATAAGGCTCAAACATTGTGTGTTTCTCCTTATAGAATATAAAACACTTACATTATAAGACATTAAAGTACATCAGTGATGAATTCATTCCATATTATAGCTCATATAGATTCTTCAATTATATCAGACATAGTAATACTCTATTCAATGTGAAGAATGATGCCATCACTACTTCTTTCCAATATTTATCTATAAGGTCTTTCCCAATGAGCATTATTATTTCCTTATTAGTGATAATCTGATCTCTTCTCTCAACTACTCCATTAAGCTATAGATTTATTACTATTGAAATGTGGATCCTTAACAAATGTTTCTCAAGATATTCATCCACTTTTCGATTTTTTAACATATTTTTGTTATCTATTGCGATCTTCTGGATTTTTTGACTTACCATCTTTTAAAAATTCCATCAATATCATATAATGAAACTACACATCTTAGAATTTTGGGTGATGATTGAGACCCATGCCATTTTGATAAAATCATTAATGAAGAGACCTTACTATCTTCTCCCATCAATTTATATTGGTGAAATTGGTCTGTAAACATCAGTATGAACTGTGTGATGAAATTTTTTTTGACCTTTACTCTTTTTCAAATATGTATTTTTAATGATTTTCCCTTGTAAAAAAGAATCACACATATGAGTAATATCATGTTAAAATCTAGGGAATTATTGAGAATCGTCGTATTTCATAAGATCATTGAAGGATGTTTTCCTCAAATTTCCATAATGTTTATGCCATATCTTGTTTTCTTTTTTTGTTGTATAAAAACAAATATCCTATTTTCCACTCACAAGTTATATATCCCCTTTCTTCCACATTCCCTAATAATCTATTGCACCAACATTTTCCTTATTGACACAAAAAAAATTGGATAATCTAATGTAATTTCTTGAATCAATTAGTTAACTAAAACTAAGAAAGTAGTCACTGATACCTTCAACAACTCAGACATTTTCTCATCTCATGTATTTTCCCCCAAACATTTCTTTTCTATATATAATATGTTTCAATCCATCATCATTCCAAAATATTAAAATACCTTATTTATTGAACCTGATTTTGGTCCATATATCCTTATTTCTTGTCACATATGAGGTGCACTCACTATGAATGATCCATATTCCAGTGTGATCTGATGCTTTAAAAAAATATCTGTAACCACTTCATCTCATCTTTTTTCTTCTCGATACATTCATTTGGCATCATAATTTCTATGGATTGATGATCTTTATCTCCCTTAGTGTATGATATACAAGCTTTATTTTTCAATACTACAAACTGATTTTGAATTTTCAACTCACATGATGGTTCATTGAATTGAAATTTGTTACTAGTTTGATTCTTCTTAGGAACATTCCTCTACAAGGTTGTTGTAAAATATTTATCCCTGTGTCAAAATCCTTTACACCCATTACAATTAACCTTGAATTATGTTATTGAGTGTTGAATTGTGTTTGGATTCCATTTATGTTCATGTGCCCTACGATATCAGTTTTCTATGGAACCCGCCTTTTTTGAGTGTCCAATCTTTCAGAAAAAATAACACCTTATGTGAGGTGAATTCATGCATGTCACTTCTACACTATTAGTTGTACATTGGGTTCTCTAAATATTTTTACTCTTATTCATACACAAATCAATATTCTATTTTAGAGCGGATATATATGGTCTAAAATTGATCATCAGTCCTCTTTATTTTTTATCAACACTTTTACCAGCCTTATCATATGGATTTGAATGTTTCTATTGTTCATCTGTAAATATATGATCCACCAACATATTCACTATTTCAAAATGATATTCTTCCCTGATTTAATTCCAAGTGTTAATAGTTTCTTCTGATCCTTAACAATTCATCCCAGGTAGATGAACTCATCATCATTTTCATTATTTTGTTTGATTTGATATTTTCCAATTTGGGTGCTACTATTTCTTTCTCTTTTCTATTACTCAATCATGATATTTTACTCCACAACATTTTCCGGGATCTCTAGATTTTGTGACATTATTTTTTAAATTTATTTATTCATATTAGACTTCCCTTCTTTCTTGCTGCTATATATAATGTTAGGCATCATGAACTACATTGTTGGATTTCTTCATTTTGTCTCTCCAAACTTCCACCTCTTCAATAGTTTCTTCTAATTCAGCCTATAGGTGAACTCTTCCTTCAACTTATTCTTCTTCATTGTCTTTCTCTTCCCTTTTTTTGGGAATTTATATCATCATCCACCATATCATATGAATTATGATCTATATAGTCCTCATGCTCTTCTACTATGGAATCTCCAGAACTTAAATCTTCTCTTGAATGAAGATTATTCTTTTTCAATAAATTTCTATAAATTTTTTTCTTTCTTTTCACGTAGATTGAAGAATTATTCATGGGAATTTCAACTTCATCCTCCTCATCTTCTTGAAACATATTGGGGGAACATTGCTGCAATATATGCAACCAATCCACATTAAAATCATCAAGTGAGAGTTTCCCATTGAACATTCATTTTCCCCAATGATGTTTTGAGGAAAAGTAATGCAATCAATTCATCTTTATATTTATCTTCCTTTCTATCTTCAATGGTGAGATTCTTCCTGGCCTTGAATGAAATTTCATTGGACTTTCAATTTTTTGAAGCATCCTTATCATCATTCGTCATTTCATATACTTTAAGAGTATTTTGTAATCAATCCAATGTAAACTCTTATAGATCATTATCATCCCATACTGAATCCTTTTGATTAAGATGAGGTGCATATTTTCTCAATATATGCCTAACAATCATTATATATTCAATAATTTCTCTTAGACTACATATATCTTTCACAAAAACATTCATCTGATCAAATAACGTGTCAATAGACATATTGGGTTGCATTATGATATCCAATTCTTTTTCCCTAAAATCTATAGTTTCACCTATTTGACTTTTGTGCCTCTCTAAAAAATATTAATCAACTTATCGCACATTTCATGTGATGATATACATGAAATCTATTTTGTATAATTTTTTTATAGAGATCCCCATAAAGAATTTATTCCCATAGAATAATCATAAAATTGTATTCTATTATCATCTGATAAATATAAACTGTTAATATTAGAATATATTCCATGCATAGCCATGGTAATGACATATATTTCTAATGATTGGATGTAGTGATGCATTTGATTATTCTATAATTGAAAATTGTTCCAATCGAATATCTAAATCCATTTGTGATTAGAAAAATATGTTTATTATAATGATGGAGAACCCCTAACATTCAAAAATTCCATCTGATATAAATTATTATCCCAATTTGTTTAAATATGCTTCCAGGGGTAAATTAATTTATGGGTAATTAAAATTTTGAGCACTTCGGATCATGTTTCATCATTAAAAAACATTATTCTCTATCATTCTCATATCAATGTATGAGAATAAATAAAATCATACATGAGAGACACCAATTATTACTTGATTCACCCTCACTGGGCTATGTCCAAGGATTATACAATGGAAATGTGATGATTATACAAAACCTATGAATGGTGATTTAGGATAGATCTCATCTATTCACAAGCTCACTACATTTACAACGTTTATGGTTTTCTCACTCCATTCCCAAGGTTCACTCCCTTTGTCTCTTGCTCTGTCTAACTACTGGTGGAAAGGATCATCGTCTTCCTCTTCTTTCACTCACATCTCTTAGAAGAGATTCACCCATAATTTAGATAATTATATGATCTTTCATTATCTTTAATTAGTACATACTTATTTGTATATGGATTCTCTATTGATGTTATACTTTCATATAGTATACGAATAAAAATTTACCATACATTTACTTGATAATACCTTCTGAACAAATTTCATGATGCCCACTTCATTCTTGATGATGCTATATCACATAGATGAAATAGCCTTTTCCAAGGCTCCTAACATTTGAAAAGATCACTTATCCTTCATGAAAAACACCTTCCTTTCATGAATATTGCATATTCTTCATGAAGCACGCTTCTTTATTGATACACAACTAGCCTTCATGAATCTCCTATCATAATTTTCCCTCTTTTGTTCTATAATTATCAATTTTTGTGAGTCTCCCATGAAATTTTTTATTCATGATGCCTTTTATAATCATAGAGATCATTTTTCACAGTTCACCTCATCATGATGTTCCACTCATGATGCTCCTTACATTCACTATCTGCGATGTTCATCATTATTTCAGAGCTCACCATGGATATTATCACACCATAAAGAAACACCATTCATGAATCCCATTCATTAAAAGTTTAATTCCATTTCCATGTTCCAGTAAGTACATCAAGGATTACTAAGCTTCATGATGCTACCAAAACTCCAAATTTTGGACCCCAAACATTTGGAAATGGGAAATGGAGACACCTTGTGTACACAATTTTCTGTACTTTTTACATGGAATACATTCTTCTATCATGGATCATTATTGACATGCATATTCAAAAATTTATATAGATCGCTATAACATTCCTAGGAGACCAACTTTTTCATGAAATGAAATTTACCCTTGATTACTGGAATGTTACCTTGTGGGATTTTTTCTAAATGGGGAGAGTTGATGGGAGGGTATTCATAGTTTGTTCTCATGTATGATCATTAATAGTTGATAATTTTCAATTTTGAGTGATATAGGAGACATAGTATCAGTATTCAAGTAGGAATATTTGTGGTTGAGATACCATTAGTGAGTGGTCTCGGTCTCCCGATGGTGTTTTACACTTCCATGGAAGAACAATTGATGTGATAGGCTTGAGACAAGATTTGATGAATATTAGTCACTCCTCGAGATAGTCCATTCACACAATATCTAAAAATATATACTAGGACTTCATATATCATTATTGGTTTCTAGGAATGAGATTTTTGATTGAGGTTCTTTTTTTGTCGATGAAACATATGCTAGAAAATAATGGAAGAACATCATGGGAACATTGTGTATATACAAACTCTACCTATTAATATGTGTGAAGGACATGATATATCCATGTATGTTTTGATGATGGTACCTCAGATTTGTATTAGTAATGATGTGATATGGGTAGTTATCGAACAAATCTATAAATTGGAACATTTGATACTTTAAATGAGTCGATGGAGGTGGACGATCGTAAAAACAAATATATGGTGGAGGTATTCATAATTCATAGTATTCTATCAATTATTATTTATAGTAGATAAAATCACATAATGTCATGGTTTTAAATTTTATGTAAGACATTGATGGGATCATAGATGAAATTGGGAACAATTTTTCATCCATATATGAATATCTAGACTATGTGATCAATCTTGATTTTATATTACACGCAATATAAATTCATTACATTCATTAATAGATAATGTGGGGGTATATATATATAGTAGATAGGTTAGATATATGAAAAAGTCTATAATTCTTAAACTGGTCCACTTTTTAATTACTTTTAAAATGACATGGGTAGAAAGACCAATTATTTTCATACATAAATGTGACATATTATTTGATGAATATTCAACACGTAACATTAAGTATTTGAAAAAACTAAAATGTTTTAGAGTGTTTGGAAACATGTATACAAAAAACCATGGTTCACAAAATATCTATATCATCTCCCACATTGTTCTTCGTAACTACCACCATTCATAGACAGATCATACAAATATCTTTTCTTCATATACCATGGAAAATAAACCATAATAATGTTTGATCTCATATTCTTAGTAAAGGTATTGAAGGGAGATATAAATGAGTATTTCAATAAACATAAGTATAATAGATTTTAGAACATGAACTTTTCCTTTCAAAATAAAATCTATAAATTTTTAGACTATAAACATGATTCATGTGATGAATCATGGATGTTTACAAGACATGAATCATAATGGAATTAATGAACATGATCCATGATAATATTTCATTGGAATAAGTTCATTTCATAAATGAGTTTAATAAAGTGGGGAATAATCATATTAATAGACATATTATGTCAATAATACCTAATAAAACATTCTTATCATTTTAGACATTGTCTAATTTCCAGCATTCATGCGTTAGTCATTGGAAAACAAATCATGTTCCTTCTCTTGAGCATAGGATAATATCTTTAATACAATATTTATTATGGTATTGGTATAAAAACCCTTGTACCATTTTGAGATCATATAATATTAATCATTGTCCAATTAATTAGATGGATATATAATCTTGGTCCCACCCATCACATAATCATATATCCATTCAAATTTATACCACAAGATAAAAAATCATTAAAACATAAAAAAAATGTGTATCATAGAAATATCATCATTATAACCATAAACCATCTGGAAAATGAAATTTTTCGATACAATTGGATCATATCCCTTATAAATCTTATATAACATCTATTGATTATGCCACAGATAGAAAATTCTTCTAAATGTTCACTGGAAAATTTAATGAGGGAAATACCATTTACATTTTTAAATTACATATTAAAATATAAATTTTTCTAAAACATAAATAAAATCTTTGAAATTAACCTTTTAAAAATATTAAATAATCATTACTGATTTTATTTCCCTTGATTGTGGGAAATTCCATTCATGTCATTTACATTAAAACAACAATTCATATCATATTTTCAGTAAATTGTCAAAAATTCAACATCTTGGAAATATAAAGAACATTCCTTAAGAAAAATTTTTATTTAAAAATGGAAAAAATGAAATTAAAAAATCATAATAGAATATTAAAAAAATATCTAAAACCATTTTAGAAAACAATGACATGTTATAAAGAGGATTTACGACTGAAGAGAGAAATAATAGTTGTTTTCCTTAAAAATATTATTTCAGTATTATGAGTAATTAATGTGATGAATATTAAAAATAAAATAATTATTATCAATAAATAATTTATGTAAAATAAAATACATGAGATTATTGAGAAAAAGATCAGGAAATTTCATCGTCAAAATATTAATCATAAACAATCCGAATAAATAATAATATTTCAACACAATCACTTACCATTTAAGTAATTTTTTAATAATAATATCTATGAAAGTATAATTAACATTAAAATTTAAATATCTTGAAAATAATTATAGTCATGAAATAACATGACAAAGGTTTATTATATAAGCCTTATGAACATAAATATTTGTAAACAATGAAACATGTCCCATTAAAATAATTTTTAGTTAAAGACCCATTACTACATTTGTAATCCTTGAATCAAATAAACGTTAAATAGAGAACGTTTTATAGTTCTTGAATTCCCAAAATTTTATATAAATAATAATAAAATTCCTTAATGGTCAATATGTATACACCACACATAGTAAACTGTGGGTGAATATGAAATATGTCTCACAAAAATAAATCTCAGAGAAGAAATCCCCATACCTCAAGTTCAATATTCATTGAAAACACTCTGATGTGTTATTTTATGAATTTAAATTTATTATAGTTACATAATATATTCACGTACATATTTATAATATCTTACATGATCCATTTTTAAAATTTGAAAAACAATTTTTTATTATTATCTATTTTAAATTTGTCTTTTTTAGGTGACAACTGATTCATTATTAATGAGAATTTCTTTTTTTTAGTTATGGCCCTTATACATTGATCAATGTTTCATAATATTTATAATAATAATAATGAAATAAATATAATATATATTCTTTATGTATATATTTATATTCATCCATATAATGAAGGGATAGTAAAATGAATTACAACATTTATAGCAAAGTAAGGTCGTACATATAAATGAATGTTGATTTCATTTTTCGACTAATCAAACAAAATAATTGTTAAGAATAATTCAACATAAAATAATAATAATTATATAATAATAATTACATATATTAATTATATATATATATTACCATGAATGTGTAGTGTAATTTAAAAACAAATCTCATCGCATCATGCATGTGGTAGTCCACACGTATGCATGAGTGACACTATCATATTCCAATGGATTGGAAGGTAAGAAGGTTTATTTGATATTAAAATAACAGAACCATAATTATATCGTGAATATTTTATTTACACATTAATCCCATCATATTAATCTTACATGAATGATAGGGATGAAAAATGAATTGTATCACTATGTGGAGTCAGTAGCCCACACATATGAATGGGCGATAACATCACATTAAATTTTATTTAAAAGGGGGTGGATAATTGTGGTGTCAGGAATATAATATAATTTCACAATTTTGTGGATACATAATTTATAAATTCTTATAAATAAAAAATTTCAATAGTGGTTATAAGAATACATAATTTTAACAAATTTAGTAAAGAATATTGCCTCTTCTTTATGGGGTCTCCTTTGGATTTCTTCATAATGACCCTGGAAATGGTCACTAATGAAGAATATAAGCTCTAATTCATGAATACAGATGTTTATAAGTTAATTTTAACTGTTTAATTCAATATATATGTCTGAAAGTGGTGTATATAAAAGATATAAGGGGATTCATTTTAAAAATGAGGGAAATGAAAACTAGAAATTACCAAAAATATTAAAATATAAGTCATTACAAAAAAAAATTCTTCCACCTCGATAGAGATTCAAATAAAAATACTAGTTGTTTAAAATAACATAGAAAATGAAATTTAGAATCTTTTTGAAATATTAGACTATATTATTTTGTTTAATCCCTTGGATAACCAATTATAATCTTAACCATTCAAGTGACTTTATTATTCTTGATATGTTATTATTTAAATTATAAGATAGAAATATTCATATAAATGGAAATGAGATGATCATTTAGACCAATTATAATCCCACATTTTATATTTCCAAACATTAATATTTTTAAAAAAAAATATTAGAGTATCAGTTAACAAAAAATATCATCAATGAAATTTTTTACACTATACATATAATTTAAATTTATCTATAAATTTTTGGAAAATTAATTGGATTATAAACATATAAAAACATTTATAATATGTTGTATTTATATATATAATTTTTGGAACACAATTATTCTACCAATGTGTTTAACTTTTAATAGTTTTGAAAAATTTTATTTTATTTTTCTCTTAATGTAATAATTATTTTGGCATTGTTCTGTAAGCATTTAAGGTAATTATTCAATCACTAAAAAATAAAATAAAATTAAAATGATATTGAAAAATAATTTCTATTTCAACTTTAGATATTAAACTAAACATATCCTTTTATTATCCGTAAAATAAATATTTTGAGTTATTAATCTCATGATGGTGACATTTCGTATTTACTACTTTTAAAAATTAATATTAAATTCATAATCAAAGAAAAATGGAAAAAAGTGACTATATATTAGATAATATTTTAGAAACGAAAAAAAACTAATAAAAGGATAATTTCAATAATTAGTGAAATTGAAAATACATATCAAAAAAATTTAACCTTATTTTACCCATTTTACCCTTAATGGGTTGCCAAATATTTACCAAGGTTAATATTCACAATGAAAAAAATTAAAAAAATACCTATTTAAGAATTATGAACCTTATGATTCAAAAAAATAAATCTATTAATTATTTTCCAATTCATATAAGTGGTATAATTTAATTTCATATAAAATTCACATTACAAGAAAAAAAAATTTCAAAAAAATGTTTTTTTAATTGTAAAATTTCATTATACCAAAATCTAAAATAAATGTAATTATAAGAACTTAATTGAATTATTGATAATATAAACGGTATAATTTTAATTTTAAAACAATTTACAAATAAAATGGATCCTTATAAATTCAATAAACAAAAAGGTAGTATTCAATAATATAATTTTTATCACTGTTTAGTGAAAAATCAATCTTTTACCAAATTATTCAAAATTTACTCTAATATAATTTTTACATTATAATTTAAAAATTGAAGTCAATTGTTTTAATGAATTTTTTTTATAATATATTATCATAGGAATAAATAAAAAAATATTTTTAACAGGAACCTATTTTTTAAGAGTGCTATGAATTTACTAAAATTTAATACTTATTTTTTATGAAATAATCAATAAATTTGTAATGAATAGGAAATTTATATATATTTCATAACCTATGTGAACCTATTCATACCATATAATTCAACAATGTGGTTATAGTATTCATATATAAATAAGAATATTTCATGGTATGTTTATGTTTGGTGTTGCGTGTTGTATATTCTATGAAAAATATTTTTCTATTAAAATATCATGTTATTACATTCTCCCCCAATAATAATGTAAATCCTCTCAATTTGAAATTATAATTAGGAATCAGTTCGTTTTTAATTGAAACTTTATTTTTTAAATACCCAAATCATAAAAAAGGTCAACAATTATTACTTTTGAAAATATGGAATAGCAAATTCAAATGTTATCTAAAATAACACATAACTAGGATTCCAAATAAGAGAAAATTATTTTGAATTTAAAATATAAACATGGAGGGAAAATTTATTGTCCAAATTACAATGGAATTTGATATAGAATGTTGATCACAAAAAAATGAAGGATCTGGATAAAGTTAATGACTGTAAAACCATAAATTAATAAGGATTGACAATGAAAATCAATGCATAAGAAATGAATATATTAAAAAAAACTTTTTTTTCAATATCTGATTTTAATTTCTAAGGAATTAATTTATCTTATTAACAAAAATAATAAATTAATATACATACTATATTGTTATAATTTCATCTTTTAATTAGTTTTAACCACAATCTCATATTTTTCTACAAATGATGATAATTCAAGAATAACATATAAATTACTAATAACTAAAATAATATTCTAAAATACCACCTAATAAAAAAATTTATAACCATATATTCCCTCTATCATTAAATATTATCCAAAAATTAAATGGTTCCCATAATATAAGATATTATACAAAATTAAAAATCCTTAATATGTATAAATAATTCAATTTAATTCAAATTTTTCACAACAACACCAATGAATAAACAAATATTATTCCATTAATAAATAACCCTAAATCCAAATTAACCTCATCAAAATAGACCTTATTGAATTTTTTAACCTCAAGCATGATTGCAGACCTTTCAACTCACATTACAGAAAAACTAATTGCAGTCTTCCAAAAAAAATTTGTTAAACCACATGTTACACATAAATGTAATATATACCTCAAACTAATGAAGCATCTCCAAAAATATCATTAATCAACATCACAAATAAAGATATAATAAAATAATAAATTTTACATCAACAAAATATAATGATTTAAATTTATATAATAACCTAAATGGTAATCCTTAGCTTGACCGTAAGTATCTACAAAAATAGCACTTGGTCAATGAATCACTTTTCAACCATCAATATTATTTATATCCCACTATCCAATAGACCATAATTATTTTAACATCAAATAATATATTAACCTAAATGGTTATTTAATCCTCAATAGATTATTATTCATAAAACCTAGTAAATGTTTCAAATCACACTAATATCCCATCATCGATGACCAATAAAGGAGAATCTATAACATTGATAATATCATCAGCCTTAAACATATAATCCATTGTATCCATAATTATTATGTTAACACTACATGAAAACATATATGATTCATAAAATTATAACAATATTATACCATAAATAAATTCACAAACTTTTTAATATATTTTGTAAAACAAATAAGGTAATTAACATTGTAAAATATAACCTAAATTACTAAATGATTTCAAGGTAACCAATACTATCCCATTTACATCATCATTGTAAATATTATTATATATTAAATAACTTTATAATGATTCCTAATTAATATGTGAGTTAACCTAAGAATATATCTTAGGGGAGTCAAACTAGGTGTGCCATAAGGGTTCACCCATTTTTAACTAGAATGATGGTAAATATATAATAGACCAACTGTTTTTGATGTTATATCCCCTAGATTCTATTGATAAAAAAACTATATACACTCATCGTATACCTAAATTTATGTTTAAAAAAACAAAACTCTCTAAAAAAAATTGATTAATTTTTCCTAAATAAATAATTATCCTAATGGATTGACCAAATTTCTCTAATCATGTTCTCCAATGGTTGACTTAAACCTAATTTTCTACCAATAATATAAAACCATAATTTTCATTTAAAAATAACAACATATTATTAGATGAATATTAAATACATAACGTTATGAGACACATGATAACTATAAAGGATTCATGTCTTGGGAAATAGGGATATATAAAAAATTATGTCATAAAATATCAATATAATATCTCTCCCAGATCTTTATAGCCTTCACCATACTTATAAAATCATACATAAAAAATTATGTTCTATCATTAAAAAAGAAACTATTATAATGGGTGGGTTCAGATTATCAATAAGTGTAAAAAAGATATATATCGATTATAATATTAATATAACATAATAAAAACGGATATGATAATAGGATTATAACCTTTTGAAATCATACTCATATATTCTTATATCATAAGAATGATTCAAATCATGCAGAAAAATACTTCATATGACTTGAATCATAATAAAATCAAATAACATGAGAAACGAGTACATAAAATTAACATAATGTAATGTAATAAAATAAATTTTTACTATTTTTCATATTGAAAATCATATAAATTTTATTAAAATTATATCCACTTAGATAATCATAACATGTGAGTATTGTCCTAATCTCCCATGTACCTACTTTTGGCTTGGGAAAACCCATATATACCCTCTTCCAGACTTTGGATAACCACCAATTCCCCTCTTCTTGGGATTGTAATAACTACTCATTTACTCTTTGATCTAAAAGAACATTATATTTACCCAATTTATTATAATGATATATAATTTCTCGCCCACCCATTTCTTAATAATAAATCCATTCATTTGTAGTCATTAAAATCATAAAAGCAATCATTTTAACATATTCTGTGAAAAATAAACCAGGTTTCATAAATATTTTATCATCAACATCATATAAAATATAAATAATGAATAAACATATAATCACTAGATCATATCACTTGTAAAGAATATGTTACATTTATCGTATATGCATATTTAAATTAAAATTTTACTGAAATATTTCTTTAGGAAAATACCACTTTCATTTTTACATCACATATTAAAATCTAAAAAATAAAAATGCATTATGGAAAAAATTATCATTGATGAGAAAATTTATAAATATAATGGATTCTTCAAAACATTGTGATGTCATTATGATAGAAAATTACACTCCCGTCATGTTCATTCAAACAATCTTTCCTATAATTTTTTTTTGTAAAAAGTCAAAATTATATAATTTTGAAAATGAAAAGAAGATTAATTTATTAATTTTTTTAATACATAAATCACTATTAAAAATGAAATTAAATATTTATAGGTGATATGTAAAAAAAATTGAAATTGTTTTAGAAAACATTGTCAGTAAATAAATAATATTTCCGACCAAATAGAAATAAAGTTGTTTTTCGTTAAAAACATATTTTAGTCTCTTTTGTGAATAAAAGGAGTAAAATTAATGGAAAAAATATAATCCTAATAAGTATGCATATGATAAAAATTTTACTTATATTATTATGAGATTGATCATGAAATTTCCTCATCATAATCATTATCATAGGCATTCCTTATAAATAATGAGATTGTAACGCAAACTCTTTACTGCATTAGAATTATTTGAATCATAATCCCCAGTAATGAAAGAACAATATATGAATATTTATATCAAATAATTTTAATTATAATTATCAAAAAATAAATTCATGGGAATTATATACCCCACATAAAATATTCAAGTGGTGAATACGGTTTGTGTCTCACTGAAATAATAGTTAGACGCAAATCCTATTCCTCAAGTTAAACTTTCTTTAATGGCACTCTAACAATAATTAAATATTAAAATTTAATATAATTCTATAAAATAGATATTTAAATTCATATAATATCATATTTTATCCACTTATGACAATATTATAGACATTTATTAATAAATACTTACTAAAATCATCATTACTTTGTGTCAATTGTTTCATTTTTCAAGAGAATTTCTATTTGGAAGTTTTGGTCCATGTAATTTTATTATTGTTCCATAATATACATAAGGTTAATCATTATATAAATATAATATATTTTAATTATATATATGTATATGTATTTATAGTTGACCATAAAATTAAATGATAGAAAAATGAATTATATTATTCATACAGAAGGTAGGTTGTACAAACCCATTAATAGGGTATTAGATTTTGGATGGATTAAATTATTGAATGGTAAAAAATAACTCACCTATCCAAAATAAAGGATTTATATTATATATATCATATATATTAATAAATTTATCCTTTTTACCATCATTCTAATGTGGAATCAAAGAATTTATCACAACGTTTCATGGAAGACATAGTCCACATGTTCACAAGTGAAACATTATCATGTTCCAAAGGATTAGAAGACATGATTTTATATATAATATTATAATTAATTAATATTAATTTTAACAGAAATATCATATTTAAAAATTAATCTTATTATAGTAACCATCACTAAAATATAGTGATGGAAAATGAATTGTATCGCTACATGGAGAAAGTAATCCACTTGTATGCACGAGCGTCACATCCACTTTCTAATTGATGGAAAAGACAGTGGGTAATGGTATCATCATGATCATAATTACATTTAATTAATTAGGACACTAATGTTATGATATTTTTTTGAGGAATTCCATATATTATGAGGATGTGGAAGAAGAATTAAAATGAAATAGGTAGGGTAGGAAGATTATATATTTTTCAGTTGGCCTCTTTAGATCCCTTTTTATGGGATATTGGAATAGTCATTCAAGATGGCCCATATCATTTATTCAATTATAGATAATTATGTTGGGTTTTTTGACACCCCAAGATTTTATCGTATGTAATTTTAGTAATTTATCATCCTTGATGGTATACATTTTACAAAAACCCGAGCCTTCTAAAATATATAAATATTATTGTTATATTTATCATGTGTCCATTGGATGAGTGGGAATTAAAAAGTTTATGTAAATTATGAAAATATAGTTTAAAAATATTTTTAAATGAGATATTTGGGGACCAATTAATTGGAAATGAAAAAAAATTGAACATAAGAGTTTTCTTTTAATAAAAAACTATTTTTATGACCACAATGGAAGTTTATATAAATAAATTTAATTAATCATTATTATTTAAAAATAATAATTAATCATATATGTTACAAATTAAATAAAATGTTTTATGTTCAATAATATGTTTGGTAAGCTTAATTCTAGAATAAATCCTATTTTTCAAATAAAAACTATATTTACTTAAGATAGTTTTTCCACCTTTGAATGGTGCAATAGTTTTAGAAATTAATTTTCAAAAATTTAGAAATTATATTAAACAAAATAAACATCATTTTTATAAGAGTAATGTAAATTTACCTTAGAGTGATATTTTGGTATTTTTTGAAAACATTTATTTTCTAGTGAATAGTGAAAATCTCAATTTTTATAAAATAATAATATTCATTATATGTATAATATATTAATGATATGAATTTTAACTTAACCAATAGAAGTATAAATAAAATTTTGGTATCTTATATATTAAAATATGGAAAATTTGTATACTAAAATAAGTAAATAAATGTTTCAAAAATGAAAATTTAAGCGTTGATATCTTTTAATACATTTTAAATTATTTAGCATTTTATAATTAATATAATAATTTAAAATACAATTATTTTCATAAAATAGATTCATAAAATAATATTTTTTGTCTTATTCTTATAAGATAATTTTATGAGACCTTAATTATGTTTTCAATTTGTTAAAAATCAGTTATAATATAGAAATCTATATTTTACAAGTAAATGATGACTTTTATTAAAAAATTAATTTTTCATATATAGAAAATTATTCTCATAAGGTGAATATAATTTTCTAAATGTAAGCATAAAAAATTAGGATATATTTTTGGGATTTTTTTAAAATATTTGAATTTTTGTGAATAGTCCAGTACGATATTTTATTATAATGGCTAAATACATGAACTATTATGTATTATATGATATATGGATGATTTAGTTTCATATTTTCAGAATATCTTTCTTTATTTTAATATATTCAATTATAATTATCAAACAATTCATATTCATGTGAAAATGTAATAATCTAATAAATACAATAATGAGAAAACACCCCTCTCCTCCCCAATAAATACCACCTCTTCTCAAAACACCATTAAAGCATTGATCCTTATCCAAATACTAAACAATACTCTTCCCAAGTAACTCCCCCACATCTAGGATCCCTTGGTCACAAGAAAATTCCAGATCGCTTTTTTTAACGAGGTTCTCTACGAGGATAAATTCATGAGGTAAAAGCTTCTTTTTATTTTCTTTTAATTTGTTTTCAATTTATTTTCTTTTCTTATTATCTCTTCACCTATAGTTATCAAAGTGGAACAAAAAATCTAGTATCTTATATTTAATTTAAGTGTATCATGTTAATGGAATAATTCATCATCATTTTACTTTCCCAATTTTTTTTCTACAAATAAAAACATCGTTTGTGATGTGTTAATTTATCACATTCGAAGACGATGATGTATTCAATTTCCATTACCTCATTAAATATGGTTAATAAAACCATTTTCTATGTTAAAACAGATAATATTTTATTTTTTACAGCTTATTTATTGATATGCAACAAATATATATTCATAATATTAATTAATGAAACAAAACTACCTCGTGATGATCGAAAAAACACCAAGGTAATCCCAATAGTTATCATTAATGTTTTATCTAATGAATCATCCTAATATATCGAAAAAAATATATAAAAAATACATTTATATATTATATATTTTAATTAATATAAAATATTTTCAATTCTATAATACTATTCCCATTTCACATGATCTTTCCTATAGGTATACAAGTGAACTAGTCATGAAAACCATGTAAATGAACAATTATAAATGATAAAATTGAATCTTATAACTTATAAAAAAATAAATTAAATAATCTTAATAAAATTATAATAAAAAAATAATTTTTAATAGGATATGAAATTATTTATTAATGAATCAAATTCCATTATCAAGAATGTTAAGTACGATTGGAGAATGCTTTCAGAGAAAAGTTAGGGGTTTTCTTATCTCACCATTATTTCTATAAGAAATGAATTTTCACTTATATATCTTCTGTGTGGTGTATGTATACTTAAAATTGATTTATCATATCATGAATAACTATATATTCATGTTATTAAATTTCTTATTTCATGATCATTAATTTTATGTGGCATATTGTTCGACTGTTTGCTAAGTGGTAAGGGATTATTCCCAAATCATCGTTTTCATTCAGGTTATGCTTTCTCCCTCTTTACCCCAATGTATTTATTATTTATTATGATATAATTATTAAAAAAATTGTTTTTATGTTATAAAATATTATATATAGATTAAATCAACTTCCTTTGATGATGAAATATATGTTTTATAAGCTTTTATTATCAATTATTCTGGATAAGAAATCTCGATTTATGGGAACACTAAAATTTCATGACCATTTTTTGTACATTATATATTATATTTATGAATTTTTTTTTTAAAATAACACTATTTATCATTAAATATTATATTTATTTATTTTTTGTTTCATACAAACAAATTTTCCTTTTTCCTCTTTAAATACTCTTTTGTATTTTTCATCAAATCATAATGAAGTGACAAATTTATAATGATTCTCAAACACTCTTTTTAACTGTTTTCACATCATTTTGAAAATTTTAGTGTTTTGGTTTTTTTCATTTTCCTAGAATATATTTTAATTCAATTTTTTTATATAAATGTTAAAAATCTGTTTTTATGAAAAATACCCTTGATTTTCCAAGGAACTCTTCTTTTCCATGAAAAATGTGATTTATCTCATTAAATTTTCAATGATTTTATTAGAGTAAATTCATGTATTATTATAATTAAAATATATTAATGTGGTATAGGATAATTTTATTTCATGATATAATTTCATTCGACATATGAAGATAACATTGGAAATAGAAAGTCACCGGGAGGGGTCCACACTCACCCCTCGATGAATTGTTATGTCTCATGAGAAAAAACTAGACAATGTTTTTGCGAAGGCCTTACCAAATTATGTAGAATCCATGGTTGAGGTAACGAATATATTTTTATGATATCAGAAAATATTCATTCCCTAATTATGATATTTTTAATTTATAGTCCATGTGAGTATTCAACTAGTAGTATATGCATGGTTAAGTTTCATTCCCATATGATTATTTATATAGAAATTTTCAATCTGTTTTTTTTCCTTCAATACTATGGTAATGTTATTGATTAAATAGAATGTGTTTTAGTTATTCACCTTTCCAAAATAATTTATGATCATCTATGATAGATTTCATTGTATTTATTACCCTTACGTAGAATCTTAACTCACCCATTTCTTACGTATTATTTTTTCCAGGATGCTAAGATGTATATTATGAATATATTTTTTGTTAATCTAGGGGAATAATAGTGCTATAAAATGATTATATTTATTATATTTTATTTATTAAAATTTAATATCATTATCATGTTTGTAATCTAGCTTCTGTAACGAAGAAATTGATCAATCCTTTGGGAATCGAGTCTAGTATATATTCCAATGTAATAAAGTAAGTCACCAACTCAGGGAATCTAGGGTTGGGGTCTCTATATTAGCTAATAGAGTGAGTTTAATAGAAGTTTTGGAAACAATATTTGGAAGAAATATATTAGCGAACATTACCCTATGGTATAAATTGAGGATATGCATAGAGTGACATGCTACAATTTTTTAATGGTAGAGATTATGTGTGTCTTCCTAAAAATATATCCATGTTTGGATACTAAAAGTGATTGAGGTTCATCCAAAAAAGGAACCAAGGGTTAACAACCCCAACAAGGTCTATCAATACTGACTCAACAGAACCCAGTACATGACAACGTGCCTCACTGTGCACCTGGTTTGGCACTCATGAGCTATATTCATAGGATAATTTACATTTTCTTTACAAACTGTTATATAATAGTAAATAGTAAATATTTCCCCAATGAATCCATGTATATGATTATTATATTAGCTACGCATAAATTTTTTCAATTTATGTTATGTATTTTACTAGTTTTGGTATTACAAATTAGTTTTCATAATGTTATGATCCAATCTACTGTATACCATTTATTAGAAATAGCATCTTGAAAAATGATTTGAAATAAAATTAATAAACATAATCTAATGAATAAGAATGATCGTTTATTTAATGGTTTTATCCTAGTCATTGTCATGATTTCATACATAAGAGTAAATACACCAGGGGAAAGAAAAAAACTTTGGGAAATCAGAGAATTCATGATCTTGGGAGCCAACCAGAAAACACAAAGATATTATGTGAGAAAATTTCTTGAAGAATCAGGGCCTATAGAGGCTATGTGATGTGACACACACTGAGGGTAAATAATATTAATTCTTCATATGGGAGAGAGTCTATTACCAGGAAAAATGAAATTCTACATTTGGTTTATAATGCATCTAAAACTATCTTCTATGAACTCAACCATCAGTGAAGGGAACTACCGTCCAAAATGATAATTCCCCTTTTGAGATGTGGTATCTCATGCACTATAGATCTAACATTGATTGTAGAAATAAGTTTTAAGATTCCAATAAGGATGATAAAGGTGATTCTTCTAATGTGTTTGTTTATAAAAGTAGTCATGTCCTAATAAATCTTCAGAATAATAAATTTAATTACAAGATTGAACACTATATTAAGGACCAATTTGTAGGTGGTCTCTTGATAGCTGTCAGAACATCACAACCTGGTCAATATGATTGGGCGGATTGGTGTATGCATGAGGGAAAAGTGTGGATTTCAACATAATTAATATCCAAAGGAAGAATTAAAAGGGAACATATTAAATCTTTTCAACTATCTACCCAATTTTTTAGTCATATATTAATTCATTATCTAGTTTTCATTCTATCCAAATTTTTTTCAACTAAATTAAAAATCATGGAGCTTGGAGATATTATTTAACATGAATATATGATGATATTAGAGGTGTTGGGTTTATACCAAGATTTCCCATCAATTGAGGAAATAATATTATTTTCTAACAAGATATAGAAATAATTATCCAAATCATCTGGATTCAAATGGAAGAAAGAGATGAAGAGGAATGTTGGGAGAATGATAGATAAAGGGAAGAAGGTCAATAAGTATTTTCTCTCCAGTGATAATTGTGGATGGAAAAAACTTGGTATATACTTAAGTAGAAAATTATTTTTCTTCATGTCTGTAGAATAAGGACACCATGCTCTGGGCTATAAGGAATGGAAATAATTTTCCAATTCTGAATTATTCAACTAAAAAGTGATGGGACACTATGAAAAATAATGTCTCAAGCGTTAAAGGAATATACACTAAAAGAAGATAACTGATCATCATCAAGATTATGTAACAACCTAAGACAAAGAGGAATGTTTAATATGATTTTTTGAATTAATGAATATTGTTATTTGATAAGTTTTTCAATGATTATCTGGTTATAAGAATCATGAGATATATAAGGATTGTAATGGACTACTTCTTCATTATGAAATTGGAAGCATCAATGTTTTCATTAATGATTTAAGGATATTAAGTTATTCATAAATAAGTCATGTTCAATTAAGAGAAACATTATATTTCGAATCTTATGTTCCTTTGATTTTAGAACTTTTTTGACCATCCTTCTAATTTGTTTGGGCATTGAATGTGGAGAGACATGTTTTAGATGAGTCTTAAGATTACCTACTTTATAAATGAATCATGTTAAAAATTGGAAATTTTATTTCGATGATAATATGTTATATCCTTTGGGATTTCAGTAAATATTTAAAGTTATTTGTAATGATTGATGAACTATATGATTTGGTAAATGTTCTTTGGGTTTAAAAATTCTTCTTGATCATTCATTTCTATTCGTAAAGGTGGAAGTGAAAATAGATCGAATCATAGAGAAATGGTGAAATTATACTTACAAAATAGAAATTAATTAAGTAAATTTATTTTTTAATGTTATTATCAAAATATAAATAGATTCCCTAAATTATAGGAAAAAAATTTCTAAAAAACAGAATTTTTGTATTTTTTTTATTATATAAATCAATGTTCATTTAACTAATCAGAATATTTACAATTTAGCGATTGTTGGAATTCTAATGTACATGTTCTCCGTTAGTCTCCATCACAACTTGATAGGTGTATTTCTCTATAATTTCCATCTTATCTCTTTACACTAATGATTCCTTACCCAAATCTGTTGATTTTTGGTGACCTTTGCCTTTCCCTTTCCCTTTTATTAAGAGGGTATTTTAAAAACCCAATTTCTGGTGTGGGACTCCTGCAATGGAATTGTGAACTATCATCGATTGATTTTATAAGTAAAAATTCAAATTTTGAGGATGAAATTTATTGAATTTTAGGGGAATATAATACCCTAAGATTTTATATTATGTCACTTTTTAGATTTATCTTCTTTGATAGTGTACATTAAATAAAACACTGAGATTATGAAATTAATAAAATATTATTGTGATAGTTATCACCTAGAAATCACAAATAAATAATGAAAGAGATTGTGTATATAATAAAAAAAATTACAAATATTTATAAATTATTTCTCCAGTTACAAATTAATTATAAATTAGAATTAAAAATAAATTGAAAAGAAGATATTTTTATTTATAAAAATATATTTTTTGACAATAATGGTATATTATATTTATAAATTGAAATAAAATTTATTAGTGAAATATATTAATTAAAATTATATGATTCATATTCAATGAAATGTCTTTATATTCAAATAATAAGTTTTATATTCTTAATAAAATAATAAATCTAATTTTTGGTATAAAAGACTATATTTTTCTGAATATAGTTTTATCTCGTTTTAATAGAGCACTTAATTTAATAATTAATTTTAACTCTTTTAAAAATTATATTAAAAATATAAAATTCATTTTTAATATTGGAGTTTTAATATTAGATTAGGGTGATAATTTCTAAATGGTTGAATATATTTATTATCTAGTGAATGGTGTAAAATACCAATTATTATAAAACATTTGTTTTCATTATATTAAAAGTAAATTTATGATTTGAATAGTAAATTCAACTATATAGGTATATATAAAATTTTGGAATATTGTAAATCAAAATATGTAACAGTTATATACTGGAATAAGTAATGATATTTTTTAAAATGATTAATTAAGTGTTGATATTTTTGTGAAACATAAATGTTTATTTACAATTTTATAAAATATATAATGATTTAATATAAAATTCGTTTCCATAAAATAGATTCATAAATTAATATTTTGTTTTCTTATGATTATAATATATTCTGTTGAAACCATAATTAATTTTTCAAAGTGTTATAAAATCAGTTTAAATATTAAAATCAATATTTTCTAAGTAAATTATGATTTTTACTAAAAAATAAAATTGTCATATTCTTTGAATTTTTTTTATAAAATGGAGATAATTTTTTTATTCTACACAAATATAAATGGTAATAGTTAATTTTTGGTATTTTTCTAAATTTATTGAAATTTGGGGAATAGTAAAATATGATAATTTATAATGAAATTCAAATACATGAATTATTGATTCATAGATGATGTTTGGATGATATAATCCCATAATCTAAAAAATTATTTTATTATTTAAATATATTTAGTTATAATCCTTAACAAAAATTTAATCTTGATCCCAATAATATGCTAATGCATAAAATAATGAGAAAACACCCCTCTCCTCTCCATTAAATACCACCCATCACCCCCATATCCTCTCACGTTTAAAGATTATATCCATGTAAAAATTATGTACAATAATATTCACAAGTACTTCCCCCAATTCCATGATCCCTTGGTCTGAATAAAATACCAATCCCCTTTCCCTTAGTAGGTTCTTAAGTAAGAGAAATTCAATTGGGAAAATCCACTTTCATTTTCATTTAAATGTTTTTCAATTTCATATATTTTTTTAATCTATACACAAATCACCATATATAGGTGGAATTAAAACTATAATATATTATATATAATATAATTTAATCATGTTAATGGAATAATTCATCATCATTTAACATTCACTCTCCTTTTCTTCTATAAACAAAAACACTGTCAGTGATGTGTTAATTTATCACATTTGAGGATGATGATGTATTAAATTTCCATTACCTCCTTCAATACATCTCACAAAAACATTTTTATTGTAAAAAATTATTATATAATTATTATTAAATATTTGAGGTTTAGCAACCATTATATATACATAATATTAACTAATGAAACAAAACTAGTTCATGATGATGAAAAAACGCCAAAATAATCCAAATGGTTATCATTAACATTTTATCTAATGTATATCCAACTTATATGCGATAAAATGATATATAACAGAATTAAAACATATTTATGTTCATTAATAATAAATAATATATATTATTTGTAACTATTTCCATTTCACATGAACTTTTATAAATGTATGCAAGTTAACTAATCGTCTAAGCCAAGGAAATGAACACTAGTGGACAAAAATATTGAATCTTATAACACATAAAAAGATAATAAATTAAAATATAAACATTATAATAAATAAAATACATGTTTAATAGGTTCTCAACTAATTTATTAATTAATTTATTCTAATTATCCATTACATTAAGTAAAAGCGCATAATGCTTTCAAACACAGTGTAAGGGTTTTCTCATCTCACCTTTATTTCAAAGAGATATGCCATGTAAACCACTATATATATTGTTTGGTGTATTTATAATTACAATTGTTGTATAATATCATGAAAATCTTTATCTTCAATTTATTAAATATCTTATTTCATGGTCATTAATTTTATGGGGCATATGGTTCGACTATATTCAATGTGTTATGGGTTTCTTCCCCAACTTCCATTTTTCAATTGAGTTGTGATTTATTTATAATTATCCACAATGAAATAATAATTAAGTTTTCTATAATTATTCTAACTTCTATTTATATGTTCCAAAATCATGTATCTAGATCATTTCATCTTAATTTTATAGAGAAACACTTGTTATATAAGGTTCTCTTTTCAATCTCCTATGATAAGAAAGCCCTATTTATGGGGACTTTCCAAATTCCTACCAATTTGTATGTACACATCATAATCTATTTTAACCCACAAATATTTGTATAAAATCACCATTTTTTCATTAAAAACTACATTATTTATTTTATGGTTTTATGAAAACAATTATGTCTTCTTCCACTATAAAGGCCCTTTTATATTTTCCCTTAAACAACACTAATGTGGCTTGTTTCTAATGTTTCTTAAACACTCTTATTCCGTGTTTCCATTTTAGTTTCAAAATATATGTATAAATGTAAATCTTTCATTCATAAAATAAAATATAATTTATTTTTATTATATTATATATACTAGTTTAATATCAGATTTTTTTTACAATTAAAAATAATTTTCAAAAAGAACTCTTCTTTTCAATGAAAAGGGTGATTTCTCTCAAGATTTTATCAATGATTTTTTTAGGGTAATTTCATGTATGATTATGATTTAAATATATAAATTTGTTATTTCAAGCATTTCTTTAATGATATATTTTTATTCGACATATGACGAATGTGTTGGACTTAGTAAGTGGCACTTAGGGCCCGGTATAAGCCATCGATGCATCAGTATATCCCATGAGATAATCTAGACTAGGTTTTGTCTAAGGCCTTACACATTTATGTATAATTCTTGTATGAGCCCTTGATTCTATGTTTTTTGATGTCCATAATTATGAATTCATTCTTTATGATATTAGTAATTAATAATATATGTGATTATTCGACTAGTAGAATATCTATTGTTCAGTTCTATTCTCATATGATTATCTATATGTAATTAATCCATAATTTTTTATTCTTTTCATACTATACTCAGATTATTGGCTAAGCTGAATGTGTTTCTACCAATCACCTTTCTATAATCATTTATTATCATTTATGATAGATTCCTTTTAATTTCATACCCTTACTGAGAATATGAGATCAACCCTTTATTAGGAAATATTTTTCATTAGAAGCCAATATTTATATTATGAAATGGTTTTTGGGTTATGCTAGAAGAAATATGGTTCTCTAAAAGGATTCTATTTGTGTTATTTTTTTTAACAAATGTCATATAAAGTAAAAGTAGATAATCTAGCATCCAAAATTGTTAAACTGATCGATCCCTTGATATTTGAGCCTTATATCTAATTGAATGTTCTAATTAAAGGTATCTGGTTTAGGATTATATGGTTAGGTTCTTTACACATTTTTCATGTTAGATGGATTAATGTTTTGTAAGGAGAAGATAATAATGGGTTTCAATTTATAAATGACTAAAATTACATACATTTAATTTTCAAGAAGATTAAAATAAAATTAAATGATTCTAAAGAAAAAATTTTCTAAATGGACATAGATTTGGTGAAAAATATTCTAAGGCTCCAATATCAAAATATAGTAAAATTTATATAGGATTTATTACCAATTTTACCATTATATTTTGATTTTACCCCTTGGTTATCCATTTATATCCATATGTATGGCAATTTATATTTTAATATTAAATTGATATAATATTACGTATAAGGTAACAATTATCTCCAAAATATTAGTGGGATGAAATTTTTGAACATTTACCATCATAATTCCCATATTAAAATATTTTAATGATATTAAATATTTTAATAAAAGAAAATTAATTTTCAGCAAAAAACCTTTTCATATTCCTAATATGTAATATATGTCTATAAATGTTTTGGAAAATTGTAATACCACCAAATTTTTTAATTTTTAATATTTTGAAATCCTCTCATGGATGGACGGTTGAACATTCATCTTTAAATGAAAATATATATCCACATTCCACTATATTTATATATATATATATTCAATAATTTCATTAATATTGTATCTTTTTATGTCCTCATCATAGGAAAACATTCTTGGACTTTATGACTCAGTGAATCACCCACATTGTTCACCTGCCTCGGGTGGTAATGTGTTGAAAAATCATAATATTAGATGAACTATAACCATATTTGGTAGTGAATATTCAACCTTTTCAATGTAAATATAAAAATAATGATTTTATTATTAGTATATATATCTCACATTTTATCATACATATAATTTCACCATATATTCATCGAAACTATTACCATTTCCACCATGAATCATGAGTCTGGTATATTATATCATGATTTTTTAATTTAGGGGTGGAATTTGTTAGAAAAAATTCATTATTCATGAGTATTCATATATTTCCCTTTCTTGATTTATCACTATGGATCAAAAACAATCTCCAATGTATTATAGTGCCAAAAAAGTCAAGGTGCCTAACCTTCAATTTTTTTTTTGAAATTATATTCACATTTATTTATCCATAGGAACATAAAAACCATTCAAGTCAACATGCTGATTGAATTATGTATTCATGATAAATCTCTCATGAATCATTTTTAATATCCATTAAACCTAAGTAAATATTCCCATGGAATAAAAATATTTCGGACCTAAATAAAACAATGTTAGTTTTCCTAAAAAACATGATTTTTTCTATTGAGAATAATTAACATTGGAAAATGGATGGAATGAAGTTTATTTCTATAAATAACTAAATTAAAAGAAACTATATTTGTATTATGAAATAAATATCATTTAATTATCTTAATAGAAATGTAAAAATAATCAGTTCTGAAAAATTATTTTATTGTGCAATAAACCCTTAACTCAAACTTTATTTTCGTTAAAAGTGATATGAAAAAATTTATAATATATGTAAATTTATAATAAATATCTACTAGAATAATTTGGATATTTATAAAATCATTTATGATCAAATTTAATATTATAACACCCATTTATTAATATTTCATTTGAAATTGTAATTTTTGGGAGTTAACTGTTTCATTTTTCATGGAAGATAAAATTCAAGAAGTTACGGTATTTGTAAAAAGATCATTGTTAAAAAAAATTCCAGAATTATAATAATTAATTAAATATAATTAAATTAATTAAATACATATTTATAATCATCCATTAAATGTGGAGATATAAATAAAATTCAATGCTAATGGATACAGTCAGTTAAACGTACGGATAAACATTATTTTAACGTATTGAAAAATGGGAATGATGAATGGAAAATAAATATTCACCTATAAATAATCCCTATTATATATTATATATATATATAAACTAAATTTAACATTATTTCCACCCATGTGATGTATAAATAAATAAATAATCTCGTTGCTTTGTGGAGATGGTTTTCCACACATACGTTTGAGCGACATTATAATTTCCCAAATGAAGGAAAGGTAATATAGTAAAGGATATATTATATTTAAATAACCATAATTATTTCCAAAATTTCAAATATACTATGTATTTCCATATTTATAACCATTCAATTAAAACGGGGATGAGTATCAAATTACACCGCTACTTAGAGATGATAAGTTGAACGGTCGCATGAGTGAGATTTTAGCCTTTCATGAGGCTAAAAAGAGATAAAAATCGTTTAAATAGAATAATACTAACATATTTGTGAATTTATAAAATATTTTAAATAATTTTTTTATAGGAAAAACATTTTTATAATATATAGAGGGAGATTGAAAATTGAAATAGTTGGTAAGGAAAGTTACATCATCTTCAATAGACTTCCTTTAAATCCCTTCGTAAGAACCCTATGACTAGAATCATAAGAAGATTATAACCTATATATAATGGATATGGATGTTAATAACAAAATTATAAAGTTTTTATGCATTATATTTTTCTCAATATTGTGTACTGAAAGCACAGAAGGGGTTTCCTTTTATATGTGTAGAAATGGGATCTCATGGAATTAGATAAATTAATAAAATAATATATATTAATAATTATTGGGAAATTTATTTCAAATTGATATAATTTTAATATAAAATTAAGATGTGTCTAAATAAATTCATTAAATGAAATTTATACAAGTTTTATTACACATTAATCCCATATTTCTTAGTTTTAAACCCCTCATTTACCTTTTTTGAGATATGTTTCAAATGAATGTTTTTTAATCATTATAGGTCAAGAAAGTAACCAAAAAAAAATGAACCATAAATGGAAAATGATTGAAATTTGAGACCAAATATAAGTCACATGGAAGAAAATATTATTTTTTTTCTAATTCATTTAATAAATATTTCATGATATAAAATATCCTTAATGATCTTTTTTCAAGTACATAAAATATTATAATATAATATGTTCCTTACTATTATTGACCAGTTCGACGATGAAATTATTTATAATATAATAATAATATTATCTTAATAAAAATAAATAATTAAATTTTAATTTGTTTATATATCATTTTATGTTGTATATTTTGGTTGAACCCCTTGGTTAGAAAATTTTAATTTTTACTATAGTAAGGATTTTTTCAACATTACATATTAATAATTTTTTATAACTACAGAATCGACTCATAAATTTCCATGTTAGGAAATTTTGATCATTTATAATCATACTTTGCTAATTTTATGATTTTTTTGATATTTCAATAATTTAATAATTTATATTTAATATAAAATATTATTATTATAATTTTAAGAACTATTCGAATCTTTTTTAATTTTAAAAGAAAATATAACTACTAAAATTTGAATTAAAACATTTTAAACTTATAAAATAAATTTAATTTATCTAAAAAATTAGGGATAATTATAATTAATTCAATTATTTTTAATTTAACTATTTTAAAAATCATTTATTTTATTTTCATATTTATTTAATAAATACTATGTTGGTGTTATATAAGAATTTAATATAATTATTTAATTTATAAAAAATACACAAATTACAATATAAAAACATAATATATACATATAGATAGATATATGTTAATAACCACTGTTATCCTTGTTTTATTCTTATTTTAAAATTTTAGGGAAATTAAATTTTGGTGACTGGAATTTGGTAATCATTCTTTTCCTAAATTTATATAAAGGGTTTAATCAATGAAAAATCAAAAAAAGTGGAAATAAATTATAGAAATTAATTTAAAATGAATAAATCCAATAATATAATATGATAAATACTTGTTTTATATAAATTTTAATGTGTTATCCCAATGTTGCAATCATTTTATATCTTTTTTACCCTCACCGCGTCGACAAATATTGAGTATAGTCACAATTTACAATGACATAAAATTAAATACATTATTTATGAAAAATTAAATCTTTATTTACAATATGGATTAAATTGTTAAATAATTAATTCATATAAGTGGGATAATTTAATATAAAATTAATCTTAAAAAACAGGATGAAATGTTGTTTTCTAATAAAAAGGTTTTTTGAAGTATAAAATGATTATATACCAAGATAAAATATAAAATTATTTATATTGACCTTAATTTTATTATTCAAAAAAATGACATAATTATAAATTTATACCCATTTTATAAGAAAATTTAGCTTTTTAAATTCATTAAAATGAAAAATGGATTAAAATAAAAAATCCACATTTTCACTATTCATCAAAAAATATTTTCATAAAGCTATTTGAACATAAATCATGAAAAATATTGATATTATGATTTAAAATATGATATGATTTTTTAAATAAAATATATAATGCTTTCAAAAATTATTTATAATTTCAACACACAAAATACAACTAAAACCATTTCTGAAGAAAATGGATTTTTGAAGCATAAAAAGGCTTTACTAAAACTTAAGTGCTTATTTACAAATAATTAATCAATAAATTTTTATTGGCTCATTAATTTATATTAATATTTCATGATATAGTAATTCATATTTATACCCTCCTATTCAATGCGTATGTTATTTTTGTAATGTTAAAATAATGATATTTTAATGGTTTTTTATTTTTCTTTTATTATGTGTGTCAGGAATCTCACCTAAGTCGATATTTTTTTTAAATTAATCATATGGTCTTTTAGAAATAATCACCTAGTGTCACGTTATATATTTTATTTCATTTGGTTCCTCGTGAGGACAATCATTTTAATCTCCAACAAATCCTGCATTAATAAGAATCCTCTTAGTAATAGCCATTGACTTAAACTAATAATTAGGGTGAGAGACAACAGTCATTGTGAGGTATCATATAATTGAGGGAAAACATTCATATGATTTCTAAATCTACACACCTTCATTTTAATCTATGACACAATAGGTTTATCATAGGCTATCCTTGGTCATCATATATTCAATTCATTCGAAAACTTTCATAATAGAAGTTTGAGTTAACCCAAGAAACTCCCTCTAGAGTGTCAAACTAGGTGTGTACAAAATTCATAATCACCCTGCACCAGAATTATGGATGATATATACTCAAAAAACTATTTTTGGCGTTATTTCCTCAAGATTAATTTATTAAAATACCAAATCCACATATAGTATCCATACATGGATGTCTTTCTAAAAAAATCACACATTATTCTTTACCATAACATTATATTATCCTAAGTGTACTCACCAACATACTTTGATCATAATCTCCATTTATTGACTAACCATGATCTAACACCAAATAAAACAACTCATACTTTTCATAAATAAATATCATATCTTATTATATTAATATTGATTAAATAATATTATGATCAATGCTATATCATTAAAGGTTACAAGTCTTTAGAAACATAGATACACAATCAAATGATTGATAAAATATTTAAATCATCTCCCACATAGTTTTTAATAAATGTAACCATTATTTAAAAAATGAAACATGAAAAAAAATAAACATATCCTATAGAAAATAAAATGTAATAATGGTTGAGCGACTATAGTCAATATGGGTAAAAAAATGAGAGATACCAATGATCATTTAACATCAAAATAATCACAATATGTATAAGAACATGAGATTATGATTTTAAGTGATTCTCATTAATTCATAGATTAGAAATATAAGTAATGAAAAAAATATTTTCCTTTCATAATACATGAATAATAAAGGAATTAATGAACATGATCTCTGAAAACAAAACATTTCCTTAAAATGAAATCATAAAAGGGTGTTTTAAAGTGTTTCATTTACATAATCTTAGAAATATTATTTCGAGTAAACCCACCAATACATTATTAACATGTTATTATTTTTATATCTGTACTTGTTCCTACAAGGGTCTTGGGATAACCTATTGTGAAACATCTTTTTAGATTTGGAAAACCTCCCATGTACCCTCTTTTTTAGTGCATGTTATAACCTCCCATGTACCATTTACCTTTATATAACATTAATATTTATTCAAACAATTAGATGGATATATAATTCAAGGTAAACCAACCACATAATCATAAATACATTCATATGTATGTGAAAAAGTCATAAAAATAGTCATCATGACTTATCCTATTGAAAAAAAGGTTTTATTGATATTTCATAATCATACCTATAAAAAATATAGATAAAGAATAAATATTTTATAATTGGATATTTTCCTAAATTTTGTTAAACGGTCACTACTATATTTCTTGAGGGAAATACACATTGTATTTATTAATCAGTAATATAAATTTATAATATTTTTAATTATTAACGAAAATATTTTATTTTAATATAAACACGGAAACATGTAAAATATGATTCATATAATTGAGTGGTCATGATAGTGGGAAATTTTTTTAATGTTATGTACATTATAATAATGATTTGTTCACATTTTTTGGTTCATAGTGAAAATTAACTCTTTTAGAAAATGACAAGAATGTCCCTTTATAACATTTCATAAAAAATTAAAAATATGTAAAATGAAATTAAAAATAATAATAGAAAATTAAAAATATTCTAGATAATTTTTTAGAAAACATGTAAATTGAAGGAAAATGATTTCGGTCATAATATATTACTCAAGTCTATTTTCCTTAAAAAATCTCTTCCATCCTCTTGAGTATATAATGTGATAAATAATAAGGGAAACCATGGATTCTTAATAAATTACAAGATGATAATAAAATCATTTAATTTATTAAGTGATAGATAATTAAATATCCTTATCATAAACTAAATCATAAATAGTCCTATAAAATAATGATAAAATACCATAATCCCTTACAACATTGGTAATTTATGAAGAAAAACACCAATGAAATTATATCATTGAATAAAAAATTAAATATAATTATAATAATTATAATCATGATATAATAATTAAATTGGGTTGTATATGCACCTCATAAACATAAATTGGGGGAAAACATAAATACTGTCTCAACAAAAAAATATTTAGATAAATAACCATTATCACGTTGGTAATATCTATATAAAAACCTATTGAAATATTGAACCACAAATTGATTTTAAAATAAATATTAATTTCGATAAAAATATTTTAAATTAAATAAATGTGAAATATATACACTACACAATTGAATCTAATGGTAAATATGGAATATGTATCATAGAAGTAAAAGAAAGATGAGAACTCCACTTACCTAATGTTTGACTTGCATAAAAGTCACAATAACCTCCTGCATACTAAATTTTAATTTTTTATAATTATATAAAAATGTCATTTAGTAACAAATAATATCTTATATGATCAACTTGTAACATTTCAACTCCTAGTTATTTATAGTTCCTTATTAAATTTATCGTTAATTGGTGTTAATTGTTTCATTTTACTTAAGGATTTATATTTACTAACTTAGGTACTTTAAATTTTATCATGCATACATCACCTATAAAATTATTAAAATTATATATATATCATATATATTAATTTTATATATATTTATATTATTCCATAAGAGGTATAGATTGAAATTTGAAATACATTGTTCAATTAAACTACAGGTCGTATATACTCTGTAATTCTAGTTTCCATTTCTGATGGATGGAATTGAAGAAGGTTTAATAATATATATACAATAAATAATAATTATTATATAATATATAACACATATATTCATTAAATAAATCATTATCTGATTCCATGTTAAGTGGAATCAAAAAATGGATCCCATTTCTACATGGAGGTGTTAGTCAACACATACGCATAAAAGATATTATGTTTTCCAACTGATTGGAAGTAAAAAATGGTATATATGATATTATAATTACATAATATTAACTATATGATAAGTTTTATATTTGAAAAAAATATGTTTCATAGTAACCATTAATGAAGGATGTTGTTTGAAAATGATTTATATCTCGACATAGAATAAGTGTTCCACACATAAGCATTATTGATAATTTCACTTCCCATTTAATAGAAAAGATATTTCACAATAGTGGTTTCATGATCTTAATAACCCAAAAGTATATATTGGATATATATTTTATAATATTTTTTGAGAATAAAAAATATTTAGTGGGGCAGAATAAGAAATAAAATGAATGAGGATGTGTATAAAAATTAACTCTTCTTCGATATACCACATTTAGATCCCTTCTTAAAAACAATTAAAATAGTCTTTGACAAATGAAACTACATATTATTGATTTAAAAATATTTTCATAATAAAAGTGGGTAGGTTTTGGACAAGGTATATCTCTCAATGTTGTTTAATTAAAAGAGAGAAGGGGTAAAAATTTATGAGGGAGGGAAAGGGAACACTAGGAATTACAAAAAATGAATAAATAAAAATAATTCATTCTAAATCCAAATTCTTAAAAATACATGTATATTGGAATAAAAATATTCTAAGGTATCCAAATCAACATAAAATTATTATTTGATAGGTTTGGGGTCAGTTTATACCTTATATTTAGGTTTAACACTTTGGTTAAAAATTGTAATATTAATTGTAGTAAGGACCTTTTTAATATTAAAGGGTTATAATTTTACTTATTAATAAATAATAAGCTTTTAGATTTATAATTGATGTAATTTTAGACCATTTCACATCCTAAAAGTCCTATTTTAATATTTTTATAATTTATAAATTATATGACAAAATATTATTTAATATAAAATATTATTAATGTAGACTTCAATACTATTGATTTGATTTGTCTGTAATGAATAATTGGAATAAAAGAAAATTAAAATATTAAACTTTAAATCATTCAAAATTTGAATTATTTTCCATTAAATTAAATGGAACACAATAATTATCCAAGATTATATTACTTTTAATATTTTTTAAAAAATTTCTTTAATTATTCTATCTATTGAATTAATACTGAATTAACAATGAATAAGAATTTAAATATATTATTCAACAAATAAAAATTAAAAATAAATTTACATGGAAAATAAAATTAATTTATACTTCCAATTATCCTTTAGAACAGAAATTATTTTTTATTATAATAATAAATATTTCTAGTTATTATAGTTATTAAAGTGGGAATTTTCATTTATCATTTTCTAAAAATAATACTAAGGTGATAATGGATGAAAAATGGAATCAATTCAACATTTATTTGAGTTTTGGATGAACACAGACAGACAACACATATCCAATAGGGTAAATTAATGTGTAATAGAAATTTTAAATCATTATGTCAATGTTTCAACATTATTTTATTTTATTTACCGTTACCGAGGAGAAAAATATTGAGCAAGGTTAAAATTTATAATGAAAAAAATAAAAGGGCCCTATTTACCAACATTCTAGCTCCTGATTCTAAATATTAAATAATTATTTTATTATTCCATTAACTTATTAAGTATAATTTAAATTATAATTATAATTTTAAATAGAGGAAAAAAGGTTTTCAAGATATAAAATTTTTTATAACTTATAAAATATATTTTATACCAAAATCAAACATAAAATTAATTATAATGACCTTATTTGTATTATTAATAATATAAATGAACTAATTTTACGTTTAAAAATACTTTACAACCAAATAGAACTTTTCTAAATTAAATCAATGAAAATATAATTTTCAATAATATTATTATTTTTCACTATACATCAAAAAACAAATCATTTCAATAAAATATCAAAAATTCAATCTAAACTAATTTTTAAATTAGTAATAAAATAATAATGTCTATTTTTAAAATAAATTAAAAAATATAATTTTAGAAGGATACATATTTTTGAAGCAAATTATGAATTTATAAAAAAATTAATGCTTATTTCATAAAAATTAGTCAATATATTTTTATTGAGGAATAAATATAAATATATTTCATTATTTAGTTATTTTTATTCACACTGACCAATTCAATGGGTATGATTTAAAAGTCATATTCAAATTAAGAATATTTCATGGTACAGTGATGCTCATTTTTTCTTATAGTATTCACTATCATATATAATGTTATTTTAACATATCATGGTATTATAGTGGGTGATTGGGTTTTCATCAGAGTTTGACATTAGTTGGGGAATAGATAATTTAGAATGATGGGTATGTTATGACCTCATTATTATGGTATGTTTGAGAATTATGAGAGAAATAGGAAGGTGTAATTTCATTTAGGCATACATTATCATTTGAAATATATCCATTATTTTTTCCATTTTTTCTTAATAAAGATTTACCAACTAGATCCCTCTTACATGATTGTGTGGGAAGTCATTGAAATTGAACCCAATGCCATAATAGTTGAAAGTCATGTTTAGATAGTTAACCAGAAGAAAATAGTTATCCATGGAAATAAATTCCCATTTTATAGAGTTTAAGTTTATTTTGGTATGGATAACCATAATACACGGTTGTGCAAGGCCTTACTGATTCCACAATGGCCTTATCCTTCCTCATGTTCAAGATCAAGTTCCAATATTTGGATAGAATGGTTATATAGTAGAGATAATTTTCATGACTAGGTATCTGAAACAAAGTATAAAGGAATTTTTGTTTTTAATATTATGTGTTTTTTCCTTTTTTTAATTTGGTTGAAGGCTTTTGGCTCATTGGTAGTTGTTTGAGGCCACCGGCTAGAAAGTGTAGGGATCCCGCTTGCTGGTGGTGGTTGGAAGACATATTCCACCCTAGTATATTCCACTGACCATCCGTTGGGATTCCATTGGATATCTAGTGAAACTCTTGTAGGTGTATGAATTATACATGTGCCAATCAGGCAGTCGATGAGGCCAAGAATCTTTCTGGTGACACCGATGAGCATGTATATTATTACGACATAAGTTTTCATTTTAACTCAAATAAGAAAATCTGTCTCAATAATTTACCCCTATGGTATAAAAATCTATTTTTCATGCATTATAGGATTGAAAGTGACATTTTTTTATCTATTTTCTTCTCCCTGTTGGTGATCTTGATTCCAATTAGAATATTATATCTTATTTAAGTGTAATTTCATGACATAAACAAAATCCTTCCCTCCATATCCATTATTATATTTCAAAATGACACTAGATCGATGGATCAATTATAAAAATGAAAAAAATTTGATGTTTCTCTCAAATGAAGTTTTAGAAGGATATGATCTTCTCCTCTCCCTTCTCTAGTCTAAAATGAGAGTTCATTTTTCTTGATATTAGGGATGGGGTGTAGATCCATTTTTTTAACACTTGTAATTACTTTAGATCATGGATTGTGTACATTCTATTAAATTATGATATTTTTTATTGGTATTCGAGATAAACATTAATGTATATTGTTATGTTTTCAAAATATGGTTTTTTATGCATCCCATTTGAGATACTAAATATTTTTATTTAAATCTCTCACATATGATTTTGAAATAGTAATAGGTTTTTCAAGAATGAAAGTTGTTGAGATAATTACAAAAAAAATTATGAAAATATAGTCTTGAAATGAATTAATCATTATGAAATTTATATAAAATATTTTTTTCTATATTCCTTGTAAAACTATTTTAAAACATTTATTTTTTTATCTTGAAATTAATGACAATGAAATTTCATACATGGGAGACCTTTCGGTATAGGAAATAAAAAACAAATACTATCCCTTTTGAATATAGATATCACCAGGTGAGGTTCCCTAGATTTCATGAAGATTATGGGGTATCCTTTCTAAGGGGTCAAGGTTCATGGAAAATAGTATTCACCTAATATAGCTTTTGATATATTGTATAACTTAGAATTCTGGAAGTCCACACCCTTATATCCTGAAATTCCCTCTTTGGTTTCTCAAATATTACATTAATTGAATGATATATTGACATATATCCATGATTTGATACATCTTTTACCATTAAAGAATTATTTTCCAGATCTATTGCATTTCATTGAGTGGGATTATGTTAAAATTGAACCTTGTACCATTGTTTTTTAAAGGCCAATTGAGATTGTAAACCAACATGAAAATGGTGATTCTAGGAAATATGATCTCACTACATTGAGTTAAATAGTAGTGTGTATTTTAAAATCATAATATATTGGTCCATGGGTACATGCGGATAAATCAATGTCATTATCATTTCAATGGTTCTTGATCGGGTGCCTCTATAGTGAAAAAATGGTTTTATGGTGATGGGGATTTCCACACCCAATTATGTGAAGCTATATATAGATTTATTTTCTCATTTATTATTATGAGTTTTGTGTTTTTTTTTATATTGGGATATAGTTTGGATAATTTCCTGTTGTTATAGGACACCCTATAACTAATTGGGGGAACCAAATAGCTAGTGCTGGTTGGAAAAACAATTGCACCCCAACAAGAGCCATCGACCTACTTGTGGTACTCTACTAGCAAGTTCATTGAATTCTGGTGTGTGTGAGAATATTTCCTACATCCATAGGACCACTATTGGGCTATCATCATCCTCCTTGATGACCACCTCCCAGACATCTTGGCCCATTGTTTGACTGATGATGTCATTGGGATTGCGAATTAGTAAGTGATAAATGGACCTTTTAGCATGAACTCAATACTCTATTCACATAATTATTCCCTATTTGTTTAAATTATATTTTTAATATATTAATGAGTCCAATTTGGTTTTATTGGATAACTCCTTCTCCATGGTGGTGATTTTATTACCAATTGTACGACTGGGTCTCTGATGATCATAATCTAGCAAGTTATACTTGTATTTTCCTATTTATGATAATATTATATATGAATTTAATTCCAATTGAAATTGGTAAACTGGATCAAGAATAAAAAAATATAATTGAATATTTTTCTGTTAGATCTATATTCTATTGGATCTGACATTATCCTCTCCCATCACTAGTGTAAAAGGTGACATCATTTTCATTGTTCTTGAGTAGTCATCTCTATCATATTGTTTAACTCTATGTATACCTTATGTTCATGGATTATTTTTATTGGTTTTATTATGAAAATTATTATTGGTTATGTATTTAATATTTGAGGTAAAATGGTATGTTTTTAAAAGGGGGATGTTGATGGAAGATATTTGAGATACATAATCAGTTTATTTAATTTCCTTAATGTGAATTTTAAAAATGAATATGGTTTTTAGAATCCAAAGTGGTGTGGTTCTCTATAGAGAATTTTTTATTAATATGTGGGATTGGATTAGAAATTGACTATATATTATGAAATATATAGGAAACATCTTTTTCTATATTCCATGGATTATTTTTTTTGAATATTTCATTGATTATACTGATCATAGTGACAATGTAATTTCCACTTGGGAGCCCCTAGGGTATGTGGGAAATCCAAACAATGACTAGCACTAGTGGAGTTAGATATCACTATGAATTGTTTCATTGATGTCATAGAAACTAAGGGTTAGTGTTTTTGGGAGAATATAGTTCTCTAACTTTTGGAGTCAAATAATCTGGTTAGTATTTCTTTTTATGAATTAGCAGTTAGGTTGTGTAAAACCTCATAGTAGGGATTCTACTATTTTGGGTTTTTGGGATTAAATTACATGATTGATCTTTTGATGTAATTATTTTCAAATATGATTATGAAATGGTTAAAATTTATTGAAATCTATTTATTATTATTTATTTATGCAATTTGATATGTCATTTTGCATATTTTTTGTTTATTTTATTATAAAATTATTTGAAAGAAATTGATTTTTTTAAAACACAGATGGATTTTTAAAAGAATTTTCTTTATATATAAATATAATTGAATTCCTTTTTAATACAGACCTAATATTTAGATGTGATTAGAGGATTTATGTATTTAGGGTTTAATCTTACTGAGATTTTGAGCTCACACCCTACTTCTACCATTTTGGATTTTGTTGCAATAGTTTTATAGTTTACAACTAAATTGAATTGAATCATGTAGTTGATTGATCTCCTAAATAAAGTATCCATTTTAGTGGGTTATGATGATGGTGATGTGCGGTCATTTAGAGATAGACCCCTAGGTTGTTCAAGATCCATTTTTGGATTTCATTTCAATTCATTGTTCATACCTTTTTATCACAATGTTAGATGTGACCCTTTTTAGTTCATTTTTTATATAAGATGTATTCATGATATCAACTATGCTATTTTGTTTGAATATATCTTATCATATATCTAATGAGGATGAAATAATTCAAATTTTATTTTTTGTATGATACCCATGTGACTTTTATTTACCCATTTTGATCATGAAATCACTCTAAGAAATATTGTAGACTAGTACTGGTAACATCATGTGTTGTCCTAGATGTGTCTATAACAAACAATTTAAATTAATATCCTTACATGACATACTCTTCCAAATATTACTCTTCTTCAAGTCCCTTATATTAAATGTACCTGAAATACATTTTTGATCAACTAAAAAATGTTTTTGATAAACATTATTATATATAATGAAGTAGACAATAAATAAAACATGTTCTCAAGAGAAAAATCAAAATTATTATTAAAAACATATCCTTTTAATAGATAAAGTGAATTTTTAAAAATAATTATCAGATAAACTATTTTTGATGTTTTCAAATATAAAATCGGGTATCAAAAAATATCTTGGACAATATTTTCCCTAGGTGAACAAAATCATAACATGATCCTTAGTTCTCATTGTGACAAAATAAATAATCGTGGTTTTGTTTTTCAAATAATAAAATTTCATAAAAATACTAATATTATGAATTGTGTTTGTAAAAATAAATTTAGAAAATATTTTCATAAATATAAGAATAAAATTTATAAATAATATTATAAAAATTATAGATATTGAATACCTAAAATTAAATTTATTTCAACTAATCTTGTTAGAAATGTTACAGATGTTTGGGTTTCAACATCATTAAAATCGAATTTTTATGGATATAAAATTATTTAAATTCAAAATTTGATTAGTGATAAAACTATTGAACCCAAAATTACAGTACCGAAAAGAACATCATTTTGACATATTTATAGGGGTATAACCCTGAGATTCATTATCATTTCATATTATGGCTATTAAATATAGAAAAAGTCATAAATTTTTAAATATATAAATTCAACATGGTGTTTTTTACAATTTTATTTTTTTACATAGATTATGTTTTTTTAATGATTAATATATTCTATCTTAACATTACCTATTCTTGTGATAACCATTATCATCTGTGTATTTTTAACTATTATCATGAATTACCTTAGTAATATTCATATTTGACATGATTAAATATATATGTTTTTAAAGGTTATTTAGATAATCATGTTCTATTTTGGAAACCTTTAGTTGGAGTCATGTTTTTATCATAAATGGAAATGAATTATATTCTTAATTTTTAAAATATTTTATAATTCATTGATGGTATTTACATATGATTCAAGGAACCTTGTTTTCTAAATTTTAAATTTTAAGGTGTATTAGTTCATTTATTCTCTGTTTAAGAATGAGCCTAATTGTTATATATTTAAATTTATTTATCAGTATAATTGTTTTTTCTTTATATATTATAGAAAAATAGTTTTCAAATTCCCCTCACTTTAATGTGTCTTTATTTTAATATGTTTTAGTTATCTAAGGTTATGGAGGTTGTATTTTTAAGGTTGTTTTCAAAATGATATGATTGTAATGTTTTAATCTATACAGAATGAACCTCTAATTATTCCATAAATTTTAATCATTTTATGTATTATTTACCAAACCCTATATCTTTGTATGTTTATTTTTTATAATCACAAATGGTGTGATGTTTTTTATAGTGGAACAACATCATATATATTCAATGTTTTCTACATCAAAATGAGAGAAATTATCTTAGTATACTAATGGAGGGAATTTTTTTTTCTTAATGCGGAGACACAATTTCAAAAATTTATGGTAACTCATTCCTTTTTATCTTTTAACAATGTGATTTTAATAATAAAAATTGATGAGATTTTTGTCCCACATACTGTAGTTTTTTAAGGACTAAAAATAATTTAATGTTTTCATAAAATTTATGAAGTGGTTTTTAGAGTTTTTGTTTAGTTATTATGATAGGAAAGAAACCTAACTATAAGAGTGTTAAAAGTTTTCATTGTATACCATTTTCATGTTTAATTATAAACTAAATCATCGGCCATCCTCTATGAGTGAACTGGCTAGATGTTAGATCAAATTATAAATCCCTTATCCAAAAAAATCACTATTTATTCGATGGAGGCTCGCGTACTTGTTTATGGGGGATTTAGAGATCATGTGACAATAACTTTCCAACTGGCTAGTTTGTTGCATCAGGTGTCTTAATAATGGATTCATTCAAGAAAAATCTAGGTCACATTTATTATGGTCTTAAATGGATTTACTATACTCTTAATGGTTTGTATCTACTTTGGATAACCCAAACACCATAGTAGGATGTAAATAGAGGAAAAAAGTGAATTGGATCTTCAAACTGATTCAAAATTCAATTAATAAACATCTAATTCCATGTAATATCAAGAGTAAATTATTTTTATGAATTAATATCCCCAAGGGAACCATTAAAAGATTTAATATTCATTGAAATTCATCAATAACCCTTGAGTTTCTTTTGAAAATCATTATCTGTGACTTATTACAAATTCTACTCTTAATAATTTATAAATTTTAATAAAAACTATTAGATCTCTCTCCCTATCTCTCCCAATTGTAGCTTCCCTCTCAAATACATTATTTCATCGTTTTATCTTCATTTGAGAGTTCAGATGAAATTATAATAGGTCGTAAAAATTGAAAATCATATCTTTTATACCTCCCTCACATTATTGGTTGGATTATTTTTTAAATAAAAATCAAGGGTCCCCTTTTTTATTTATTCTCTATATGAATGAAGGAGCGTCGTTTTTTATTTCATAGATCGTATTAAAACCAAACTACTTTCCTTTTTTGGTTCTTTGATATCCATAAAATCTAATTCTTTATATAATCATCTCATTACTTATTTAGGGGAGGTGACATAAGGGCGCCTCATGTGCTATTTCTTAAATCCATTATCAATGTTAATTGTTCCATTCTATATGTATTTATATGGATTATAGCGCAATCTTCGTTTTATTTCCATAAATTTTCAATAATATTATAAATTTATTGTTAAAATTTATAATGTAAATTAAAACCCCCCACTCTTTCCATCATTATGTGTTTAATATATTTAAATTTGAAACCCCCTTCATTTTTTGGCATTTTCATGAAATGAGAGTATGGGAATCCAAGCTCCACTTACCTTACTCTACTCCCTCGCAACCTCATTAATTATTGGTGTTTTATTGAGTTTTGATTAATAGATAAAGGAATGGATTACTTCTCTTTCCTAAATATGTATTATTCTTTGTTGAAAACTGATTTTCTTTATTCGTATTAGGTTTTGATATATATTCCACACAAAAAATCCTGGAATAAAGATAATATGATGTTGTTTTTTTGAAAATCTTCAAAGGGGGTTCTATTATGATAAATAAACTATTTTATTGATAGTATCATTAGGTATTTAGACTTCCTTGTAATGTTTAAGGATTCTAATTGATCTTTATTAAATAAAAATTTTATATGAGATTGGATTTTTTTTATTTTGAGTGCCTGAAATCTAGTTGGCTATCATGTGTAATGTCACATTTCCCTCAAACCACTCATCATTAACCAGACCAGTGGTCAATTCATATCCTCCAGAGTATCTCCTCACAATATATAATCTTTAATAGATCATATTGGGACTATTTAATATTTTATGAATCCTATACCCAATTATTACAGTACAAATACAAATATAAATAATGACAATAACATAATTCCAAACCATTAAACATCACAGACGATGGAAAGCACATATAAAGGAATATCTTCATGTTGTAATTTACAAAATGTAGGTAATATGAATTCTATACTAGCCATGCATATATTTGATAACCCTAGTAAGGATCATATAAATCACCAATATAATTGAAAGAAACAAAATTATATGAATCAACAAAATGGTCTTGAACCCACGCTCAGTCCAAATCTATCATTCTCTTTCCTAACTATCCAAATAATGTATCATCCCTAGAGGCTTTTACATTATAAAATTGCATAAAAATGAAGTCTTCTCATGTACCAATGATGACCCATGTAGTATGTGAGTACTATAATATAATGACATTAGATTTTTGGCCATTTTATTGAATATTAACTTTAATAGATTGGGTCATACGAAATACCAATTTACACAACACAAAATAAAACAAATGTCAGAAATTGGAATTAATTGATTATATAATCATTGGTAGATAAAATATTAATAATTAACTAAAACAATTATATATTATTATTTTATTTGACTAATATTTTTAAAAAGGATTCCTTTTAAAGAAGAATTTAAATAAAGGGTGTATTCTATTTTACATTATTAATTTAAATTGATTATAGTTAAAAGATTATTATTCTAGGAAATAATTTTATATATAAACTAATATATAAATATTGAAATTTATATAATTCTATATGAAATATGATTAATAATATTAGATGTTTAAAACAATAATTTTAATTAAATTTATTTTCATTTATATATATATTTGTTATTTTGAAAGATCATTTATAAATTTTATTGATTTAATTTGAATGAAATAATTTATTTTTTTTCAAAATTTTAAATATTTTCTTATGGGGAGTTTTTGTGGTTTTTATAAAAATAAATATATTTATAACAGAAAAGGGAAAAATACATGTTTTGCAAATACCATTCCATTATGGCATTATTAGTACAACAGTATAATGTTGAGATTCATGGAACCTTTGTCATGAATAAATAATAATTTTATATATGAAATTATATATATATATATATATATATATATATTATTTCTTTCCAATTTATTATTTTCATTTTTAAAAAATTGTGATATTTTTTTTAAAAAATTACTTTTTTAGTGGATTATACATTGATTTTTTAATTTATTGTTTTAACATTATAAAATATAGAAAATTTAAATATTATTAATATTTGTAATTAGTTAGTCAAAATTATTTAATATATGAAATTGTTTGGTCATAATGGATAAGGAACTATATGTAAACACTACTAACCATGGTAAATGCTAAACTTGTAGTAGTATTAAATCTAATGGTAATGAGTTCAAAACATATTTATATCATGTATGTGAATTGGTGGTTGTGTCAGAGATCCAACTTATCTTATCCCATATCTATTATACCTTAATTTTTCATCACATTACCTTCAATTGGCATCCCATTTCTAAATCATTTTGGGTATTTAAAAAAATCCCAACCCATTTAAATTGTTAATGGGGTTCTCCTCTCCTCACATACCCTCACAAAAAAACCCCATTTAGTGTGGACCCAATTTTACCAAACCCTCTAATAAACACTACTAAACACATTAAATATGTTATATTATCGTAAAAATACAATCCATGAAATTCATAATCCCCTATATGATGAGTGATAGTCTAATAAGTTAGGTTGCTCTGTGCAAGCCCAGAATGAATCAAGACCATAATAAGGTTATTCATATCAAATTCCCCTCTCTAAGGAAAATTTTTATTACGAACCAATTAGGTGGTGCATATCAATTTTAATTATGAAATTATTTCATGAAATACCATTTATTCTTTCTAATTGATGTTCAATTTAGAGGACTCTCATTTAAAAGGATTTTATTTAAATTCTCCTAAATTTGTAAGGGTTTCTTGACTCAATTTTCACTCATTGAGACATATTTTTTATTATAACCATTATTTATCTATAATAGTGTATCGACTAATCTTTAATATTTTTTAATAAATATTATATTATATTTAATGATATTCAATTATTCATTCATGGTTCTTTGTCTCATCCGGTATTCTGTCAAAAATTTTAAAAGTAGTTGGGGTTTCTTACACATAATTTTTCATCATTATGATGCGATGAAATTTCCCCACTTTTTCTCTAATAATTTATTCATTGGAAATTTATTTGTTTTATCATTTTGGTTCATGAAAAAAATTGTATTTAAAAATAAAACTCATGTTATAACATCAATGTATATTCAATTCATAAGATTTCACCAATATAAGAGATCATTCATAGAACCCTCATTACATGTTAATTTCATATTATATCTATTTTTAAATTTTTTAGATTATATCATTCTCATGTACTTATTAAATTTTTATATAAATTTTATTTGAATATATACTGAGTTAAATATCATTTTCATTATTTGTATTATGCATGTTATCAATTCCCTTCAATAGTCCAGCTTTTATATATACTAGATTTTGGGGAGCTTTCCTATTTCCTATTTCATGTTATGTATCTCCACTCTAAAAATATCTAAAACCATTAATAGATTATAAAATACTTAAATATTTTATTTATAACCCTCATTCTTCAATGATGTTTTTATTGAAAATAATAAGATATTTCCATCTTTCAAAAGACCCTTTAATTATTTCATATAGCTTTAATGAAGTGGTTTATTTTTGTTCATTGTTATAAAGATCCTCCACATTAATTTTTTACATTGGAGTTATATGTTCTTGAACTATATAAATTTTTTGAATTATTTAACTAAAAAATAATTCATTATTCGTTTAGAAACCATTATTATTTATCCTTCAGTTACGCCTTGAATCGGAATTAGGAAACCTATTTCTTTCTCATAGGTTTGATCATGCTTATGATTTCTATATGGTATATTTTCTTTTTGTGACATACATATATGTGATTTTATTATTTTATGGTTTGGATTATAATTATATATTTTTATAATTCATTGTGTGAATATTTTTATATCTTGATATTTTATATAAAGGATTAGGGAGTGAACCTAATCACCTATAGGACTTTTTAACTTTATAATTATAGTCTTGTAATTTACCCTTGAATTATGTTTATGATGTAATATCTTATGTTATTTATAAATATGTATGATTTGATAAACGTATTATAACATTTATTTATTCCACTTTCCCTGAATATGGTCATTCTCTTTATGATATAATGTTATACTTTATCACATGTACAAGTTGTCTCACCATATAGATTTAATCTAATTATTCTCTTATATATAATTTTGAATCACCTCTTAACTCATTTCTATTTTTCATGGTTTTTAGTACAATGATAATATGAAATTTCTAGTAGATTGTCACATGTGAATAATTTTTGGTATCTATTAATGGATTTTTATGGATTAGTAAGTTTCTTATATAGTGGGAAAGATGTATATTATTTGTAAAAGACATGTGTATTTTTAGTTAATGTGTTATTGAATTATCAATCAAACCAAACAAAAATGAATTTGTGGATTTATATAAATTAAATATTTAATTAAATTCATGCAATTATTATGGTATCATATTTTGGATTTCATAATTTCTATCAGTGTAATGTTTTAGATTGCTTTGTAGATTAAGATTATATCATTTGTTCATAATTTAAGAGTTAAATTTTTTATCAAAATCATGTAAGTTATGGTTGACCATAATTTCAAAGGAATAGTTAACTTTTTTGGTACATTGAGGTAATCATGAATATTATTTAAATTACTATATTATTAAATTACTAAAAACTATAAGGATAATTATTAGTGCTAATTTTAATAATCGAATGATAACCTAAATAATTTTAACATAGTGACTGTGTGGTTTTCCTAGAATTTAAATCCCGATCTGCATACTATAAAGTGGATGTGGTTATCACATAGATCCCATGAAAGGTAATCACCAAGAATATTTTCGGTTAAGAATTTTCTGGATCTTCACTCTTAGGAATGATGAGTGGGCTTAAGAAAAAATACCTTACTCATAGCTAAAAGGGGATATTATATGTCCAATCACATTCCATATATAAACCATTATTAAGGATTTATTTCCTAATTCAATTAACGATATAATCTATGAACTATGGGGTTACACAAATAAAATAGAAACATATGTAAAACCAAGAGAGTTATAGGATAATTCATGTTTAATATAGTAAAAATAAATTTATGATGGGTTGAAATTAATATTTCACTAAAGACGACATTTTGGGATAGATATTTCATATTCATATTTCTATTTAATATAAATTCTTGAGATATTATCACAATAATTTTTGTATTTTCACTTTTTCCAATATGATTAAAAAATGTGACAATTAATGGAATGCATGAAGAAACCACTATGTTTTATAATTGGGTAAGGGATCATATATAAATGGGTGAAAATTGTAGTATATTCTTATTATTATGAAAAAATTTGAGTTTTCATGACATACCATATGTATTGAGGTTTATTTTTTAATATTAATTAAAATCTTGGAACCCATATATATTTCATTTAGTGAATTATATTTATTAAGGATATTATGAAATATTATAAAATTTATGTGCATTGTAGGAAATTTTTAAGGATATTTCTTTTGTGTTTTTTCATTAACGGTATAGAAATATATATTAAATGGTATCAATAAACATGAAAATTGATTTCATAAAAAGGTTATATATTTGGGGATAATAGTTGAAGAACCCATGATTGAGCTATGTATATTTATTATTCTCAGTGTATTGTTAATCATTAGTTTCTAAAGTATTGATTTACTTATAAAAAAGTGAGTTTGATTGTATTGATAGCCCGGGAAATCATTTAATGTAAAATTAATCCATAATAATTTTAGTGGTTTATATCCCATTTTTTAGATCATGATATCTATATGTTTATAAATACTACTATGTAAATTTATGAACTAGTTTCTTATGATAAAAGATACTTCTATAGAAATATATTATTTCTCTATGATTTAATATCTTGGAGTTCAAATATTTTTTGGAGATGTATATAGTGGAGAATATATTATTTGTCTATATACATACTAGGAAACATATTTATAAAATGATTAATATTTCCTGGGGAAAGATAAGTAACTTGGTATAGTCTAAAAAATTAAGGTAAATTTCATAATAAAAGGTACATCAAAAATTATGGATATGTTAACTTTACCCTCACCAACTATCATCAATGATTAGTAATTCATATTGAAATGAAAAAAAATAATGGGAAGAATATAATATCTTGTGATTTTTGACACCTTAAATTAATCCTATATTTATTATATTTTTCTAAAAGCTAGACCATACTAACACAAAACCTGATTAAAATGAACCATGACATATCAAAATTAGATTAATAATAAAATAATTAGTATATAAAATATAATAATCAATGAAAATTATCATATACTTTTATTTTTGTACATTATTATTTTAAAATTAATAACTTTTGTAGAATCATTTAAAATATTGGGTGTTGTATTTTACCTTAATCAGTTAAATTGATCATAGTAAAAAGTTTACATTAATAGTTAATATTTATATAAACAAACTAATATATAGAAATTTGATTATTTATAAATATATGTAAAATAATATTAAATACCTTGTATGTTTAAAACGATATATTATAAGAGATGGAATTATATATATATATATATATTTTTAAATTTTAAATATCATTAATAAATTTTTTAATTACAATTTAATAAAAATAAAATTATTTATGGGTTAAAAACTACAATATAATCTTAGGAATAATTTTTGGGATTTTTTAAATCGGTTAATTTTTTTGTGAATAGATTAAAATACATTTTTGAAAAAAATCGTGCCATTTTTTGAATTAATAGTATTATAGTATAATTTAGAAATTCATGAAACCATTTTCTTGAAAAAATAATTTTATAAACAATATTATAAATCAAAAATATCAATTTTCATTTAAATTTAATATTTTTCATCTTAGAACAAAAGTTGTATTTTTTCAATGAAAAATTATTTTAATACATTATACATTTATAATTTAAAGTCATTTTTATCACTTTTAGGAATATAACCATAATAAATGGATTTAAATTTATTGATATATGGGTCAAAAACATTTAATAAGGGTCATTTTATTTTTAGTAATACTTTATAATTTACCTTAGGTAAATACTTGTTACAACATTAAAATCTAAAATAGTAAATGTGAAACATCTAATATTATTGGGTTAAAAAATGTTTAGAACACTAGTGGTAATGGGTGGCTGGGCCTAGATAAACATTTTCTGTTTCCCTATTTATTATTTTTAAATTTTGGAGCCACTTTATTTGATTATGTATTTACATTATTAACAAAATTTTCATGTTGACAAACACGTCATTCCTTTTCACTACTAAAAGGGGATGACTTCTCCTCAATTCCCCTCACAACAAAACCAAATTATTTTTTACTTAACTCTAAAAAAACATCTCCCCAACTGTTCTATCAACTATAAATAGGTTTTTTAATACTCAAAGTGACTTTTATCAATGTCCTTACCCCATTAAAATAGATACAATCTATGAAGTAATGGAATTTAGTGATAGTGTATAATGAATCAGGATGTAGGTAAGTGTTTTCATCACAAATTCCTCTCACATTTGGATATTTCCACATTATTATAATAGTGGTTGGATTGACCTAATACTTATATTTATGATGTCATGTATTATACTATTTATATATATTTTTGATTCAATGATGATGTTATAGCATTTCCACATTCCATATTTCAATTCCTATGTTAATTCATGTTATGATATCAGTGTATGCTTCATCACATATACATTTTTTCAAAGAATCATGATTTAATCTCATTATTACCTTATGTGTAATTTAATCTCACCCTTGATAATGTCTCCAATAATATAATTTATGGAGATATTAAAACTATTAAATTTATAGAGGAGAATATTAGGTGGGGAATTAGTTAGATAAGTTAAACAGTTGTTGTAGCTTAAACATTTTCTTATATTTTTTAAAAAATTTCTCTTAGTTATAAATGAATTGTATTTTTAGATAATATATTTTTCCTAATTATCATAATACCAGTGATTAAATTATTATTGGGATGTATTGTAATGAAATATTTTCATTAATAAATTTAATTATAATATCCACATTTATTGTCTATCATAAACTCCATAGGCCACCATCAAGGATTCCAAAAAATGAATTCAACTTTAGTAATGTGTATTTTTATGTGGTAAATGTATAAATAATTAAGAATAATAATTAAAAAACAAAATCATCGAGCTTTGGGTTATACGGTGACTAACAAGGTTGAAATTACCATCATCAGATAGTGTCTAAAGTCTCTAAATATAGGTATCAATCAAATGGAAATATTCTCATTGATAGAATACGAATACACCTTAGGCAAATATACGCATTCTATAACATTAAAATACACCCATGTAAATATAATCATATGAAAATATGAAATATACCCTAGGGAGTATCCATATATTAGAAAATGTAAATAAACCCATGAAAATATAACCATCTCGGAACATGAAAATACACTCAGGGAAATATACCCATATTGATACATGATATTTCATTCCTATTAATTAACATCCCTAAAAAATTGCATTTAAGAAACAACTTTCCAATCATTATACATTCCATAATGCCAATAAATTTTTTTCATAATAATAAATTATCATTTTTTTAAAAAATTATTTACCTAGAAACATGTAATAATTTACCCTTTTCATTATATTTTACAAACCACTTAACAAAGACATATTTATCAGTTGAAAAAATTTATTTCCATTTAAAATTTCAATTTTAATTTCATGATAAACCATTCCTAGTGTAACCACCTTTTTCATTTATCATAATCCAAACCCACTTGTAATGTATCCTTTAAGGTTTCCATTCCTTTATGGATCCATTTTGTCTCAATGGAAACATCAATGAATTTAAATTCCATGAATTAATAGCCATAATTAAATTTTATGATGAATGCATGGATTCATATAGTGATTAAAAAACATACACACTTAGAAATAATCAAAAGCATTATGGATAGTTTAGGTATCACCTACCACAGACTCATGGAATCCCACTAGTTGAAAATTAGCTTTTAATTCCGGCTCAAAGGAATAAAATAAAAAACTATAAGAAAATCCCAAAAATATGGCATAAAGGGTGTGACGTAACTATGTTGTGAATGAAATAGATAAATATGGAAGATATAATATCATCCTTACTAAATTCTCTCTATTAGAAATAATATAAAGTAAAACCACTAATAATGGGGTAAGAATAAATAAGGATTGGAAGATGTGTAGGTGTGTGGGGGCCTACTATTCGAATGAAGGAGGGGAAATAAAGGGTATGGGTATTTTAATTCAAATAGGTAAATATTATATTTTTATAATTTTAAAGTCACAAGAAAGGATGCATGTTTTTCAAAACTCTTCACCAACCATGCGGTGACCACTTTTGAAATAACCACACCCCGGGAGGTTGTATCAGCTGGTTTGAAAACTATACTTCAAACACCAGGTTCGTAATATTTTATGTTCCTAACTCCATATGATTTTTTACACAGTCAGGTAATCCATGCACTAAAAGTGAAAACCACCATTTTAATTCACAACAAGTTGTTTTGGGATTTACACTACTTCTCACATGGATAAATGATTTGTGTTCTACCTCATTTACTTCAACATTGTTTGGATTCATAGTTAGTACTATCTATGCAATATTCTTTCACCCTACACTATATCCAAAATTTTAATATTTTTTGTCCTCTAACCAAAAAAATAACCCTAAAGCCTCTATATTTTCCCATAAAACCTCCAACACACATTAAATTTCAAATATATATGATAGTAGAGTGAAATTAAAATAGTGATGTTTTAAGAGAGAAATAGGGGATTTAAACCCTACCTATAATATAAGTGTTCATTCTTAATCTCCAATCTTAAATATTATCAGTCCTCATAAGAAAATAATTAAAGCCATTGATACTATATACCCAAATATCTTCCCCACATATTATCCAAGATACACTCATTATTTTATTTCACCTATACTAGAGTAATTTTACATCCAAATAGATCATTATCAATTCAATCCACTATATAAACAAGACTCTATATGAAAGTAGTTTTGACCCCACACTCAACATTGTTAGTGTCGATCGCGTCAGTTGAAATTGGATGGTATCAATGATTTTTTTATAAATGGAGTATGTCATGTATAACACAGAACTACTAAGGTATAACTAATGTGTATTCTACTAGACTAATCATCTGCACTATCTATAACTGTCCCACATTATATAGTGTTGTCTTCCCCTCCCACTAAAATTACTAATTTCACATCTTAGGAGACAATCATAAGAATTCATGGTCACCCACCTCAAACTCAAGTGGAAAATTCCATTAGAGGGAAGATAAAATATTCCTATTTGGTGTGTCCATCATCCACTTCCAAACCAATAGTATATTCTCTAAAATCATTAATAGGAGACTAACCCTTACAAACATAGACTGACCAACCTTTATAAAAAATAAGGGTGATTGAAATGGTATACCATATAAGGATTCAAATAAATCAATCTGAATCAAATCCTGATAGTTGTTATTATATGTTGAATATTCCATGTCCACAATGTTCTCTTGAAACCACCAAATTTTATGATCCATTCCCTCATCATTTCTTCTAGAAACTATATATTCTACCAGGACTATCCATTACTCAGTAGATAACATGTAGTTTTTAGTTGTACTTGTATTCCATGAACATTCATCAATCCCTTTCAGAAACATGATGGGAAGCAGTTTTTTCCTATCTAAAAACATTACTCCAATGAATCTCTTGTATGAACACAATCTCTATAACATTTTTTCCCAAATCAACAACAATAAGAGTATCCCAAATAAAGATAAATTGATCCACCTTTTTATCAGATCCATGATAACTCACACTAAATCAATATTCTTGGGTTTCTTCAGTAAGAAAATTATGAAATTCATGGACAAAATATCCCATTTACTCTCAATAATGGTTAATAATTTTATAGGATTGGTAGGATGATAAGGATCAACCTCATCCTTCTTAATGGTGAGGCACCTTATAACAAAAAAAATTTTATCCTTATTCATCCATGGACACCAGTACTACCAGCACATTCATTTATACATATTTGTTAAAATTTGGAGAACAAACCACTTCAAGGTGTTAGAGTTCCATATATTATCTTCACACAATCTTGTGTGGAAAATGACATGACTGTCGACATGAAAAGTTTCATCTGTATCAGGGGACTATATTTTTTTCTACAACCACCCATATATGTTATCCCTAAATGAAAAAAAATATGAATCAGATAGTTTCCTCCACTTAATCATACTGTCAATTGATGTGTATATGTGTATGTACAACATGGTTTCTCAACCATGGAATTCCTGAACATAAAAAATTCAACTCTCAAAATAGGTCCATTAATATCTTCTCACTTTTATTCTCTCAGACCACCTGATTCTACATTTTACAACTTAATGCATATACAACCACATTACCCTTCCTATATGTATATACGAGCACTGAATCAATGGATCTTTGATACTCAACCCACATTCACTATCAGTGGTTTAGGTACCATTATGATAATATATATTTTTGGATATTATGGTTTTTATATACGAAAAATAACTCCCCAAATAAGAAATTTATCCAAAAGGATAGTTCATGTACTATTATTGATAAATTATGGTCATTTTTAGGGTATTGTTTCTCATGATATCTCAACATCCTACAATCATAAGTGACCAAAAAACATATCTATATCAATACCACCCCATCTCAACAATTGATGGATCACAATACACAACATTATACCAACCTAGATAAGATAATGGTTGGGATTGATGATATAGTCAATCATGCCTTTAGCTCCCAAAAATATATTTCATAAGAATCAAAATAAAGGAAATTCACACCCTTTTTGTCATGATGGATAATGGGATGTATAATCAAGAAAATTCATGGATATTACTAAAAAATAAAAAACTAAGACAAAAAATATTAATATATAAATAATGATCTTGGGACTATACCAAGAAACTAATTATATAACCTCCAATAGGATTATGGACACTCCATCATTAGTTATAACAATACCTTTTAAGTACACATGGTATATCAAAAAGTATAACATAAATATTTTAAATATAACTAGTCCTCCTATAGTGTACCTAAATATATTTAATGATTCCACATGTGATTCCCCCTTGAAATGTATAAATGGATAATATCATCCAAAAAACAACCAAAAATATGTACATGTATGGGTGGAAAACCTAATATATCAAAACCATAAATATTATCAAAATGTTTTTCAAATATAAAGGCATTACCAAATACTCATATAAACTATATCGACTACTAAATTATTTGTGATGTATATCCAAATATTTATATTACAAGTGGTGAAATAACATTCTCAGGTGAAATTTACAAAATACTCTAGTTCATCTCAATTGATCCAATAATTCCTCAATACATATATGTTAATATAAGTTCTCAACTATCACATGATTCATCTTTTGATAGTCCATACATAGTTTCAGGAATACCACTACCTTCTTCGAAAATATAAATGGAGAACCCCAATGATTTATACATTGATGTATACATCACATTTAATCCATGTCCTTTAACTAATCTGTAATCCCTCATAGAAACTACATAATCTATCATATCTGGTGTAATAGAAATATTATTTCCAACAATCACAATTTCATGGTTAAGCTCAGACTTTCACTTTTTGGTAATTTTTAAAAAGCATTATGAAATACATCCATGAATAGATTCACTAAAAGAGTAAAAATATCATGTTTCACCCCTTAATTTTCTTATTAACACTAGTCTTTAAAAATATTCATTCCAAGATGATTATGATTAGGTGTTGTCCAACCTATCTGAATATCCCACTCACCAAATTGAACATAACTGCCACCCTTCATAGAAATGAAATAAATAAGATGATTATAATAGTTAATGTGGTATTGGTATGGAATTAACTAGTCCATATTATTAAATATATCAAATCTAGCCATCTATAATATGTAGTGATCCGAGGGATATATATATCGATCAATCTAGAGAGTTTACATCCAACCATGGCCAATTTCCTCCTAATAGACCCTTAACAGTGTATCTATAGACATCCCTCCATATAGGTATCTGATAGATAAACCCAATCCAAACATGAATTGATATTATATTAAAGATTGGGATATTCCCATATCAAATAACCAATATTCTATGGTATAATCAATTAGTATCATTACTCTTATAGTCAATGATTTAGTATTATGATGTGTAGGTATCGATTAAATAAAATGTAACTACCATGTTCCATGGACCTTGGCCCCGACCAATGATAAATATATTGAACCATCCTGTTGGAATACTTTCTTCAGTTATAGGGTACAACATCATTCTCCAATGAATTAATTTCTATACGAACTCCAGCCACCAAACTTTTATGGTGTATTCCACCAATCTCCCAACCCATGAACCATTAGGGATACTCTCCCAATCGCTGCACCCTAGTCCCTCTAATAAAACGATTTAATGTTTCATTGGCTTCTATAAATCTCGAAATCAGGTATGTTCAAGTACACTACTGATGAGTATTTCCCTACCCAACACATTGGTGAAACTATATAGAATGGTCTTCCTATAGTGGAAAATTAATCCCACTAACCCAGCTACACAAATCAATACTACACAGGAAATAATAGTCATAATTATTCTTCCAACATTCTAAAGTTTCAATAGTGAATCCCTTAGAATAATATGACTTCCATGTCCCTCTTCCCTCTCAAATTTTTCTTCCTATAATATAGGTTAGGTACACTAGAAATATAAATGATTTATTTTAAAATAAATTCACTTTGATCCATATCACATGACTAGGATATCCTTAAATTTCCAAGAGCCAACAATCTCATCCACTTCCAACATATTTTGGAAAGGCATTAAAACAATGAAATGAGTGTCATTTTTAAAAATAGAACACTATATATACATAAAATACATGAACTCTTTAGTTATATACTCCCTTAGAGTCTCTATATTAACATGATCAAAATTTCCCATATAGACATCATTCTCTAGAAACCACTCATGTTGGTCTTCCTGGTATAGAATACATTAATAGTTCTTCACCAGTCCTCAAATCACATAAACTATATGGATCACAATCCTCTATAAGGGTTCCTCTATGGGATAAATTGTTTTCCATTCAACAAAATATGATGCTCATTTTATTGGAGAATATAATCTTCATTTAACTAAAATTGGTTTACAGCTGTAATTCCCTATTAATTTCTTATATTATGAGTTCAGTTCATGGATCCTCCACCCACATCGACAACCCATATTGCAATAATCTTCCATAGAGATAAACTTCCATCACTAAACCTGACACTACAGATAGTTTCAGCCCCACCGAACATGTTCTGTTCTTATCTCCACCATTTTAGCACTACCTAGGAGGACTACATGTTAAAATATCTCTACAATTCATAGTGCACATATCAATGCATTTTCTAAAATAATTAAAATTATCCCACTTTGGGTAAAACCAATAATAGACATAGAATACATCAATAATTCTCTGACCATAACAAAAATATGTCATAATTCATAAAATCTATCAAACCTCATAGACCCATATACATTATATAGCTATATACAATAAGGATCCAAGTTTTATTCCTTTCATTTCACTTTTAACAAGAGATTATACAATAGTGACTTAGTTAAAAGATATATCCTTTACAGTATATAGAGGAATGTGATTTTTAATTTTTAATTGTAATTTCATTTAGCTGAGTCTATGTGATAATAAAAGAAGGATCACATAATATGATTTGAACCATTTTTATTATTAGTAAAATAAAATGAAACTATAAATTTATATTCTAAAATTCTATAAAATTATTGATGACACTTTAAATAATAATTTATTTCATAAGGAATGTAAAAAATTATATGAAATCTTGAAAAATGAAATTTCAATCATTCAATAATGATATTGTGTGTAGACATGTTACATTTATTTATTCAAAACCATGAGTGGAAATCCTCTAACTAATATATCCAAAATCTTGTATTTCATGCTATGTATAGTGTAAAATTTATAATAGTGGAATTCCAAAATTTAAATCCCATTATGGGAAATTTGGACTTTCCTTAGTATGTGGGTTAGCAACTCCTAGACAAAAAAATATATATCATGTCCCAATAAATTCATATCTCAATTCTACCATTCCCTATTTATTAAAAAAGAATGACCTTTTTTACAAATTCTTAATGTACATCTTTCGAATACCACTCGACATCTCCTGAACTGTTAGTCACTATAATACCACATGTATGGCTCCCAATAAGTTGGATCCTTTCTAATAAAAGATAGGCATTAAAAAATATCTTAGGGAGATGATAACCTCATATTATATTATAAATAGTTATATAAACAATTACCATAATATATTTCCATCTCTGTAAGTATAATAGGCAATTTCATGTTCTAGAAATGTAAAATCCACAATACATTATGTAATAAAGATGGGTAATATAAACGTTCTCATTGTCAAAGATACATCTAAACCCCAGATGGAAGATCATATATGCCAGAATTCCAATATATCAAAACAAAAAAAACTATAAGACTCGCAAAAATGGTCATGAGTCCTAGCCCAATCTGAATACACCGTTCTCTTTTATAATTCTCCAAATCATGTACTGATCATAGGGGGATTTCCCATGTCCTACATTCAAACCATGAAGTCTTATCAGGAACCAATGACATACCAGTAAGGATTTTAGTACCACTCAATAATCCACCAACAACAGCATCAATAAACAAATCCATCCCGGGTAAAGTGTATGATAAATTTAAATGGATTAAATATAGAACAAATAAATAATTGTATCCCAGATCTATGGGTTCAATGATGATACATAGTATTAAATTGTCTACCTCATCTAGCAATAAAAATTTATAAACATGGGTAATCATCCATTAAAAGTATACTCATCCGTTGAATATAAATACCAGCAGGGGAAATATATTCATCCCATACCATGAAATTATACCAAGGGAAATATACTTGTCCTGGAACATGAAAATACACCCATTCAAATATACCCACCTGGGAAATTGAAACTACACCTAGAGATATATACCTATCCTAGAACATGAATATACACTAAGGGACATATAGTTGACCTTGAATTTGAGAGTCCATCGTAATGAATTGAAATGAAAAAATCAATTTCTTTATGAAACTCAATCATAGTAATTGAACATTTCTACATTTCATTCACATTTCATTAAAATCACTATTTTACATTTTATTAAAACCCCATTTAACTAGGAAAATGATTTAATTTATCACATTCACAACACATTCCTTACTATTTGAAAACCTCATTGATATAATTCCAAAAAAAAATCTTCTCATTATTTCTTTTTTGATTTCCTAACAAACCATATCTCGATGTTACCATATTTTTCCTTGATGATATTATAAATTCACTTTGATGGAATCATTTTAAGTCACCTTTTATTTTATGATCATTTATGACATAAGGGAAACATTAGTAATTTTAAATCCAATAAATTAAATCATATAAATATTTTATCATCAAAATTAATTGAATTTTATTGTGACAACACAACAAACTAACCAATAAATATTGAAAGTCTTGAGGGATGTTTTAATAAAAACCAACCTAAAACTCATGGAGGCCCACCCATTGAAAATTTGATTCTAATTTGTTCTCAAACAATATGAATTTGGAAAATTAGAAAAAAAAATGGAATTGGGAGTAAATGTAATGAAATCACTAGGTGATGAAGAAATAGATAAAGGGTAATAAGGAATATTAGCATTACCATATTCTATTCATAATGAAAAAATTGTTGTGCCTCCCAATATCTTTTATTTTAACGATCACATACACACTTGGGTGTATAATTTTTTGTTCTGCGTTCTTTGAATATTTCTCTAATAAAATATTGTTATATTATAGAAATAATATTGAATGATCCTATAATAATTTTCAAAGATATTTTAATGTCATTGAATGAGGCTGACATATTAATGGATGGATTTTTACGATAGTGTATGAACAAATTATTTAAGCACAAGGATGTATGCTACACCTCCATGTCAGTGAAATTCTGGTTGTTCCCAAATTTACCCAATTTATATGGTGTAAGTGGTCACTTTTAGTATGACTTGGGTTATCGAGTCCACAGAGACCGAAGAAGAAATCTTGAGACACTATGATTGGATGCATGATTGGCTATAAAGTGGCTAACTATGGTGTTGATTGATATGAAGAAATGGTGATTTGATTTGAATAAAAAAACAAACAAAATGGCTCGAATTAAATACAATTAATTAATTTTAGTTGATCTTAGTTTGTATTTAGTGCTTATTGGATGTATTTGTGTTTGTTCGGATTTTCTGTTCATCGATTCAAGAGGTATCAATAAAATGAAATAATTCCTCAATATCATTCTGTGATTTAATCAATAAACTATTTCAAGTCAGGTCAATAATTCACATAGAGAATAAACTTCATGATCACTCTATGGAATTGAATCATACTATTACTCAAAATATGTCATCATTAGTGTCGGTGAAGACAAAAAAGAAGATAAATCATAGGAAGGAAATCTTAAAATGAATAACTTATTTAAGAATTTAAGAACATAAAATAACATTATATCCACACCATGAAACTCCCTAGGATCAACCCATAAATTTATAGCCCTTAATTGATGTTATTATATCAATGTAAGTGGGAATTAGACTTAATGAATTGGGATTGATGAAGAAAAACATTATGAAAAATGTACTCTCCATAGTTTTGTGAAAAATTCACAAGTGTTGGTGTGAATAAACTCATACGTTGATTCAATAGTATCAACGTGTGAAGAAAATAAAATGATTATATGAAGAATAATAACAAATTTTATTAATAAACTAAACTTATATAAAAACATACATGGGGAAAATTAAGGATGTGATTACAAAACGGAAGCGGGGAATTACAATTGAAAGAAAGATTTGCATTGAAAGAAAAAAAGGATTCAAAGAAAAATATTATATGATAATTACCTTCAACACCATATCTGAATATGGGAATATTAGGAGGCATAGAGACACCCCAAAACAATAAATTCTATCCCCATTAATTTATAGAGTCAAAAGGAGGGTGAAAAAATCAAGGGAATTGGACATTTTGAAGTTGACCCATAAAACTGTCCAGATTCATCTTCTTTTTGGACATTCGAATTTGAAATTAAATATTTTCAAATAATTAGTTGTCATAGCTGAAATATATCTTCTTACATGTTTCCTCTGTCATCTTCCAAAAATTCAGGTCATTTAGTGCATCCATATGACTGTTAGGCCCGAAATGGTGGAAAGAATTTAAGGGCGTTCATATCATTCCCACCATTTAAATGTAAAATTTGGATTGATATATCTCCCTGAAAACTTCAGAATTAGCTCTGTCCACAGTTTAATTAAATAATCCCCATATTTATATATTTCTACTATAAAAATTTGAGCTTCATTGGGTTTGGTTTGTGGGCCCCACTTCTATTTGATGGGCCTTAGGCCCATTATGCTTTGTCCGCAAAATTTTTTCATTCATGATGCATAATCTCCATCATCTCTTAGGATTCATCAATAAATTCTAAAAGATAAAATATTCCAAATTATGTGGTCAATCATATACAAAAATATCGAATTTAAAAAACGAATATAATGTTCTCCACAGAAAGATGATTGATTGGGCCCAAATATTCATTTTAAACATGAATTGCATTTGAGATGAGAAATAATTTTCTATTTATATAATGCACGAAAAAATATGTTTATGGACTTTGGAACAATGAATATAAATATATTAACAATGAATATTATCCACTTCCAACGGCTAATCACACCACCCAACTTGACATTTTCTAGTCTCGAGAAAAAGCTGTCTCAAAAATATGAAATTAAATTCTATTTCTCAATGTATTTTAACAAAAATTTCTCATAAAACGTCATTAAAAACAATCATTAAACTATTAAAAATCATTTAACACAAGATAAGTCCATAATCATATCCCAAGCCCAAGACCATTCCTTTGTCAAAATTCATTGTCACATTTCATCCAATTTCAATTAATCCTGATGATGTGATGTGAATCACAAGAGATATGGTGCCCATTTTCTTGTTCAAGGTGGAAAAATGGAAGTGCTACGTGGGAATCACATTAAATCATAAATTGAGAATCCAATTTTTGTCTTAAAATGTTTTTCTATTTTTTTAACCACAATATATATGAAAAGACTAACTCTAGGTAAGACAACTATGGTGTCATGATCCTCTTATGACAGAGGCCACACATATTGTCAATTACATGCTCTAAAATAGAGATATAAAGCCTAACACTAGGTAAGAAAACTATGGATTCATGATGGCCAAGTTTCGGATGTCACACATTTGGACAAAACATTGCTCTACGTGGTCATTATTTTTTTCAAAAAATTTCTTATGGTTATTTTTTGAATACAAAAATTAAACTAAAAGTGACCCCAAACCCTATGCTATGATGAATGGAACCCAAGAACTCAAACATACACCCATGATCAAATTGATGTACATAATGGCATTTTAATAAAGAGGATGAAAAAATTTAAAAATTGAAAAATCACATAGGACAACTGCTTTTTCCAAAAACAATGCCCAAGAACACAAACATGAATTAAAATCATAATAAAATAATTCTAAATAATTTTAAAATATTTTTTCATGTTTCAGAATTTACATTAATGCATTCAAGTATAATTAATTGAAATTTTTTTATCATAAAATTACAATATTTTTTGAAATTTCATATCTTCACTCCCCCCAACATAGAATGAAACTGCGTGAAGTTTTGAAAGAAAAGAAAAAAGAGAGATTATAATTGGGAAGAAGGAGGGGATAAAATATTTTAAATAAATTCATGGAACAAAATCACCTTGTTTAAATTTTATTACCATCAAAATGTAGTTGATCACATTTTCTTCATGTCCAGGTTGACTCCTCATGGTGATTTAGGGGTTGGTATGAACTCTGTGTGGCAGAGGTTTTAATTGAGATGATCAAAATTCTTCAACTATTAAATCTCACAAAAAAATATTATATCACATTGGAAACCCCAAGTGGTTCCCTTGAAAAAAAACACACAAAATAAAATAAAAAATGTAGAAGCTGGGTTGCCTCCCGGAAAGAGCATAATTTAAAGTCTTTGGCTCAACTTGTAGTCCTCAAATAATCCAACACTAACTTTCAACATTTTTAAGACACCATTCTTGTCCACTTAAACGTGAGTGAGATTGATTATATTTTTATAACTTGTTTTATGTTCAATCCTTTGGTCTATAATTAGTGGGAAAATCCATGAAATATTAGAAATGTTTGATTCTATTGAATTTCTAGTCCTTTCTAAGACATCAATGACCCTTATAAAATTATTGGTTTCTTGAGAAGAATGAACTAAAACTACATGGTCTTTCTTATCTCCAATGGTGGGATTATTGAGTTGGGAAGAAACTAAAATAATTTTGAGCTCGATTTCCTTGAAATTTCCTAATGGAAATTGAAAAATTAAATCAAAATCAGTTGCTTCTCTAAAACATTTAAAAATAATTGGTTCATTTTGATAATAAGATTCATAAATAAAATTGTCTACTTTAATATTAGGAATGGGCACGGAATCATTTACTGTGATCTCACCGAATGGTTCAAGGATTAGTTCTTCTGAAAATTTATCAATGGAGTTATTTTAGGAAACTCAATCCATGATATCAAATTTTCCTCTATTGAGATTAAAAAATCAATTTCCTCCTGATTTAAAGACCCTTAAACATTTCCTTCATCTTCTTGAGTTATCCCATATAAAAATGTTAGTTATTTTGTAAATTCATGAGAGTTTATGGGGATAAAATATTCATCTTTCATTGTTGAGGAAATGACATCTTATGCGGGAATAGTTTACTCGAATTTTTTAATGATTTTTTACTTCTAATCAGAAATTCTAAACCTTAGAAATCATTATTTCCATTTGTTGACATAGTTTTTCAAGGATTTTTTGAGGATTATGTTAGAAAATGGTTTTTGCATCATTAACTTCATTAAGTTAGATCTCTTCAATAATCCTTGAAAGGGTTAGAAATTGATCTTTTAAACAATCATCATCCCATTAATTGTACAACTCATCTGGTGTGGTGTATTCAATCATGGTTTAATCAATGAAATTCCCTATGTGTGGTGTTTCATAATATTGATTCCTGACTTGATTAGACCATTGGATTATTAAGAGTTATTTTGTTGGATAATCTAATGGATTTGATTGAAAATTTGTTTTGGGATTGATTGGACACACACAAAAACAGATAGGGGAAAAGAGAAGAGAAATTAGGGTGAGAATAGATATTTTGGGGTGAGAAAAGAAGATGAGGGTCTAAGGTACTTACTTGGGTCCCTATAAATGGCTCAAAAGTTTGGTTGTTCCCAAATTAACAAAATTTATATTGTGTAAGCGGTCACTTGTAGTACAGCATGGGTTATTGAATCCACAGGGATGGAAGAAGTAACCTTGAGACACTTTGATTGGATGTAGGATCTGCTATGAAGTGGCCAAATATGGTGTTGATGGATTTGATGAAATGGTGATTTGATTTAAAGAACAAAACAAACAAAATAACTTGAATTGAAAAAATTAATTAATATGACCCGATCACAGGTTGTCTTTATGGATTGACTGTATGTATTTGTTTTTCTTTGGATTTTCTGTTCGTTAGTTCAAGAGGAATCCATAAAATGAAATAATTCATCAATATCATTCTCCAGTTTAATCCATACAAAATTTAAAGTCTAATCACAAATGCACTTATATAATAACATTCATGATCACTATATAGAATTGGATTGTACTATTACTCAAAATGTGTTGTCGTTAAAGTTGGTGAAAACAAAGAAGAAGATAGATTAGAGGAATCCACTCTTAAAATGAAGAACATATTTAAAAATTTAATAACATAAAATAACATTACATCCACCCCAATAAACTCCCTAAGATAATTCAATAAATTTATATACCTTCATTTATTTTATTCTATCAATTTAAGTGGGAATTATACTTAATTAAGTGGGATTGATGAAGAAAAACATTAATAAAAATGTACACTCCACCGTTGTGTGAAAAATTCAAAAGTGTTTGTGTGAATAAATTCACACCTTGATTCAATGGTATCAACATGTGAAGAAAATTAAAATATGAGGTCATGAATAAAAACAACTTATATTGAGGAAAAAAAATTATTTAAAATCGTACATGGGAAAAATTGACAATGCGATTACAAAATGAAAGCGGGGAATTACAATTGGAAAAAAAGATTAGAATTGAAAGAAAAAAAATAGATTCAAAGAAAAATATTAGATGTTAATTCCCTTCACCACAAGATATTATATTGGAATATTAGGAGCCTTAGATACACCACACAACAATAAATTTCATCCCAATTAATTTAGAGGGTCAAAAGTTTGGTGAAAAAAAATAAAGGGAATTGGGTGTTTCGAAGTTGACCCAGAAAACTGTCCAGATTCATCCTCTTTTTGGACGTTCGAATTTGACATTAACTATGGACTAATAATCAGGGGTCATAGAAGAAAAATATCTTCTTACATTTTTCCACTATCCTATTTACAAATTTCTGGTCATTTGATACATCTTTTTGAATGTTATTCCCGAAATGGTGGGATTAATTTATGGGTGTTCATATCAGTCCCACCATTTAAATGTAAACTTCGTATCCCTATATCTCAATGAAGACTTCAGAATTAGCTTTGTCCACTGTTGAATACAATGATCCCCATATTTGTATCTTTCTAATGTAAAAATTTTAACTTCATTGGGCTTGTTTTTTGGGCCCCACATCGTTTTGATGGGCCTTAGGCGCATTATGCTTTTTCTGAAAAATTAATGCATTCATGCTGAAAAATATCCATCATCTCTTGGGATTCATACAAAAATCCTAAAAGATAAAATATTCCAAAAAAAAATCTTCAATCATATACAAAAATATCAAATTTAAAAAAATAATATAACATTCTTCACAGAAAGATGATTGATTGGGCCCAAATTTTCATTTTAAACATGAATTACATTTGAGATGAAAAATGATGTTATATTTATATAATTCAGTAAAAACAATGTTTATGGACATCATAACAATGAATATAATGATATTAACAATGAATATTATAAACTTCCTGTGGCTAATCAAACCCCCCATCTTGACTTTTTCTAGTCCCGAGCAAAAAGTATCTCAAAAATATGAAATTATATTCTATTTATGAATGTATTTTAACGAGAATTACTCAAAAAAACAAAATTACAAATAATCATGAAACCTTTAAAAATTATTTAACACAAGATAAGTCCATAAGCATATCCCAATATCAGGATCATTCCTTTGTTAAAATTCATCATCACATTTCATCCAATTTCTTTTAATAATGATGATGTGTTGTCCGTCACAAAAGATATGGGATCCATTTTCTTGTTAAAGTGGTAAAAATAATGTTCTAGGTAGGAATCACATTAAATCGTAAAATGAGTATACAAATATTTGTGATTTTTTTATGTTTTTTCTATTTCTATTTTTGTTGTTTTTTTAAACCACAATATATATTAAAAGACAATCTCTAGGAAAAACAACTATGGAGTCACGATTCCCAAGTGTCGGAAGCCACACATATTGTCAATTTCATGCTCTAAAATAGAGATATAAAGCCTAACTCTGGTAAAGACAAATATGGAGTCATGATCCCCAAGTACCTAACGCCACACATTTGGACAAAACATTTCCCTATGTGATCATTATTTTTTTAAAAAAAAAATTATGTGTTTTTGAATACTTAATTTAAACAAGAAGTGACCCCAAAAGTTATTATATGATGAAAGGGGCCCATGATATCAAACATACACTTGAGATCAAATTTTCATTCATTATGGCTTTTTAATTAAGAGGGTGAAAAATGTAAACTTTGAAAAATCACATAGGACAACCGCACTTTCTAAAAACAATGTTCATGAACATAAACATGAATTAAAATCATAATCAAGGCATTAAAAATCATTTGATAGTTATTTTTCATGTTTCAAATTTTATATTAAAGAATTCATGGATAATGAATTGAAAATTTTTATTCTTAAAATTTCAATTTTTTTGAAATCCCATATTTTCACTCCCCCAACATTGAATGAAACTGCCCTCAGTTTTGAAAGAGAAGAGAAAAGAGATATTATAATTGGGAAGAAGGAGGGGATATGTGATTTGAAATAAATTCATGGAACAAAATCACCTGGTTTAAATTTGATAACCATCAAAATGTAGTTGATCACATTTGCTTCATGTCCAAGTGGAATCCTCAGGGTGATTGAAGGGTAGGTTTGAACTCTTGATGGCATGGGTTTTATTTGAAACAATCAAAATTCATCAACTATTAAATATCAATAAATAAAATATTATATCACATTGGAAAACCCAAGGGGTTCCCTTGACAAAAAAACAAAAAAAAAACATACAAAATAAAATAACAAATGCAGAAGCTGGTTTTCCTCCCATAAAGTGCTTAATTTAAAGTCTTTAGCTCGACTTGAAGCCCCCAAATTATCCAACAACAAATTTCAACCTTTTTTAGACAAACTTCTGGTCCACTTCTACTTGAATGAGATTGATTCTTTTTTTAGAATTCGTTTTATGTGAAATCATTTGTTCTAAAACGAGTGTGAAAATCCATGTAATATATACATTTTTTGATTCGGTTGAATTTCTAGTCTTTCCTAAGACATCAATGACCATTCCAAAATTATTGGTTTCTTGTGAATAATGAACTACAACTACAAGGTGTTTCTTATATTTTATGGTGGGATTTATGAGTTGGGATGAATGTAAAATAATTTTGAACTCGGGTTCATTGAAATTTACTAGAGGAGATTTACAAATTAAATCAAAATTAGTTTCTTCTCAAAAAAATTTAGAAAGAATTGGTTCATTTTGGAAATAAGATTCATCCCAAAAATTGTTTATTTAAATATCAGGAATGGGAATGGACTCATTGTTTGTGATCTATCCTAAGGGTTAAATGATTGGTGCTTCTGAAAATTTATCAATAGAGTTATATTTAGGAAACTAAATCCATGATGTCAAATTTTCCTCTTTTGAGTCCAAAAAATCAATTTCCTCCTGTGTAAAAGTCCCTTCAACATTTCCTTCATCCACATCAGTTATCCTATATCCAAAGGTTAGTTCTTTCTTAAATTCATGGGAGGGTTTTGGGATAAAAAAATTCATCTATCATTGATGAGTAAAGGACATCTTGAGTGGGAATTAGTTCCTCAAAAGTCATAAGGCTTTGTACTTCTAATCACAAATTTGAAACTTCTGAAATCACTATATCCATTTTTTCATGCAATTTTTCAAGGATTTTTTTAATTATTAGGTTGGAAATGAGTTTTTTCATCATTGTCATCATTATGTTTTATCTATTCAATCATCCTTGATAGGGCATGAAATTGATCCTTTAAAAAATCATCATCCCCTTGATTATACAACTCATCGGGTGTGGAGTATTCAATCAGGGTTTGGTCAATGAAATTCCCGGTGTGAGGTGTTTCCCAATATTGACTTCCAACATGATTACAACATTGGTTTATGAAGTGGTATTTTAGTGGATAATCTATTAGTGTTGATTGAAAATTGGTTTTGGTATTCTTTGGACACACACAGAAACAGAAAGGGAAAAGAGAAGATAAATTAGTGAGAGAATAGGGAATTTGGGGTGAGAAAAAAAGATGAGGTTCTAAGGTACTTACTTGGGTTCCCAGAAATGGCTCAAAAATTTGGTTGGGCCTAAATTTACCCAAGATATATAGTTTAACCTGTCTCTTGTAGTACGACTAGGGTTATTGAATCTACATTAACAGAAGAAGAAACATTGAGACATTATGATTGGATTTGGGATTGGCTATGAAGTGGCCAACTATGGTGTTGATTGATGTGAAGAAATGGTGATTTGATTTAAAGAACAAAACAAAAAAAATTAATTGAATATAACACAATTAATTAAGATGAGATGATATTTGGTTGTCTCTATGTCTTGAATGGATGTATTTGTTTTTCTTCTGATTTTATGTTCATCGGTTCAAGAGGTACCATAAAATGAAATATTTCGACAATATCATTATCTGATTTAATCCATACAAAATATCAATTTTAATCACCAATGAACTTATAGAATCACATTCATGATCACTATATGTAATTGGATTGTACTATCACTCAAAATGTATCGTCTTTAAAGTCGGTGAAGACAAATAAGAAGATAAATCATAGGAAGGAACTCTTAAAATGAAGAAGATATTTTAGAATTTAAGAACATATAATAACATTCAATCCACCCTATAAAATACCGTAGGATCAAAACATAAAAGGATATACCTTCATTAATGTTATTCTATCAATATAAGCTACAATTCGACTTAAAGAAGTGTGATTGACGAAGAAAAACATTAAGAAAAATGTACACTCCACCGTTGTGTGAACAATTCAAAAGTGTTGGTGTGAATAAATTCACCCCTTGACTCAATGGTATCAACGTGTGAAGAATATAAATATATGAAGTTAAGAAGAATAGAAAACTTTATTAAGAAACCAAAATTATAGAAAAACTTACCTTGGAAAAATTGATGATGCGATTACAAAATAGAAGCAGGGAATTACAATTGAAAGAAATATTTGAATTGAAAGAAAAACGTGGATTCAAAGAAAAATATAAGATGATAATTACCTTCACCACAGGAACCTTATATAGGAATATTCTTATCCTTATAGAAACCCTACCAAAATAAATTCCATCCCCATTAATTTAGAGAGTCAAAAGGATGGTGAAAATTTCAAAGGAATTGGACCTTTCAAAGTTGACCCAGAAAACTGTCTAGATTCATCCTCATTATGGACGTTAGATTTTTACATTAAATATAGAAAAATAATCAAGTGTTGTAGTGATAAAATATTTTCTTCCTTTTTTCCTCTATCATCCTTCCAAATTTCAGGTCATTTGGTGCATCAGATTGAATGTTATGCCAGAAATGGTGGGAAGAATTTATGGGCGTTCATATCAGTCCCACCATTTAAATGTAAATTTCAGATCCATATATCTCCATGAAAAATTTATAATTACCTCTAGACATAGTTGAAAAAAATAATCCCCAAATTTTTCTCATTCTACTGTAAAAATTTGAGCTTCATTAGGCTTGGTTTGTGGGTCCCACTTCTATTTGATGAGCCTTAGGCCCATTATGCTTTGTCCGCAAAATTTCTGCATTCATGCTGCAAAATATCTATAATCTCTTGGGTTTAATCCATCAATCATAAAAGATAAAATATTCCAAACAAAGTTTTAAATAATATAAAAAATATCAAATTTAAAAAACTAATATAATGTTCTCCACAAAAAGATGATTTTTTGGGCCCAAATTTTAATTTTAAACATGAATTGCATTTGAGATGAGAAATGATGTTCTATTTATAAAATGCACTAAAAACGATGTTTATGGACTTTGGAACAATGAATATAAAGATATAAACAATGAATATTAGCTACTTCTAGCAGCTAATCAATTTCCCTATGGATTCCTAGAGCAACTGATGTCCATCGGCCATCTGGTGAATTTTTGAAGTAGGTGATCATGATCAAGTGGCCCACTCACCATGTGAATGGATCTCAATACACATATAGTGGGTTCATTAGTCTTATGTAAAACATCATATAGTCCATTAGGTAACCGGTGGTGTTATCCAAGATACCTTGTGGGAAATATTAATGATGGAACAAATGGATTAAATCTAGTATTTAGTAGGTTCATTACACTCTGTGAATTGTATAAGATTCTTAAATAATTAATATGCTATAAAAATTCCACTTGGAGTGCCTAAAAACATTTCCTCTCATCAATTTTCAACTCCAAAGTGATAAGATTTCAAAATACCTCTCAATTTTATATTATTATCAAATTGTTTTCTTATATTTTATAAAGTGTGTATAAATTAAAAAAAACATTTCACTCTTATCCTTTTCTAAATCCCTATTTGTGTTTCTTCGTATTATTTGTATATAATTGAGACAAAGATAAAATGATATTTCTCCAAGAAATCATCATTTTTCCTTATTTCCTTGACATTTCTACTACCACTAAAAGTAAATAATTTTATTTTACAAGTTATAAACATTAAAAAGAAAAAGACTATTCTATTTTTAGGTTTCTATAAATACTTCTTAAAAATACACTGTCTATTTTAATTTTGGATTATTTGTAAAACATAAAAATCAAGGGTGTTTTCGTATCATGTCTGCCATAAAATCCAATGGACTAAACAATAAATCATTAATTGATTGTGTGTAAGATTAGGGTGGTATTTTAGAGAAACGTGCAAAAAACCTTATGAAAAATTGTGACTAATTTTCATTCATATTTTTTAAATAATTTATTTCCTTTATTAATTCATTCAATCAATTTCATAAATCATTAATAATTTTTAATCATTTATCTCTGAAATAAATTTCTCTTATTATGTTATAATCATATATTTTATTACAACATTTCAATTTTACATTTACTCTTTTCTTTCTCTGTTAAATTTTTTTTAATCACTAAAATATTTGTTACAATTTATTAAGAATTTATTTTTTCCAATTAAATTTAAAGATAAATTCACACCACACCATATCATTTTAACCTACTCCATCCTATATTTGTTATTTTCATGACCCGTCCCTATGGGTCCATGCTATGACTAACCCAATCCTGCCTTACATTGGCTAGGGGCTGTCAACTAGCTTCGAAAGGCGTATCCCCTAAAACCATAAAGGCATTGTCTTTATAACATATAAACACAGGAAACCAAGAAGACCAAAAAATATGAACACAAGTAAACTTTATAGAAAAAAGAGTGTTGAATTTAAGAGGGGTCAGAATACAGGGCCAATAGTAAAGGTACAACTGCAACTGAAAATAAAATACAACTGAAGAAAGAAAAATATATCTATTGGGTCGTCCTATGAGGTTCTTTCCTAAAGGGTTGGTACAGATCATCTCCTCAACACTTTACATCCGCACGTCTCCTCTAAGTACTGACATGCCGTATGGTCCTCCTCCGGGCACCAACCAGTCCTGGTACCCTCAGCCTCGATCAACGCAATCCGTCATCAGCACTAAATACAATATGGTGCGGGAAAAGCCCGTGCAGGGGTGAGTATAATGATACTCAGCAGGGACCCCGAGACCCTCAAGGTCTCACAAAATACACAAATGATAAACCAAAAATAATGTAAAATAGTGACATCCCTAATTAGCTATATGCCCATACATATACCTAAGTTGTCAAATATTACCCATCTCATTCATGAGGAAACAGAAGGCTCAACTCTTTAGAAAAAGTACAACTGTTCCACTAAGGAATGATCACCATGATGGTATGTACCACACCGGTATTCCACACAGAAGAACACCAAAAATAAAACACCATGAAGGTATGTACCACTTAGGTATGCCACAAAGAAGAATACCACAAAGGTAAGGACTCATCTCAGACTAGGTATAACAAATGTAAAATAGTCGAGATGATAAGATGTGACTACTGAATCATCTTACTCTATTAAGAGGAAGTCCCACGTAGGACCCTAGTACATCATTAGACCCAAACAGGATCCTAGTACAATAGACCAACATAGGATCCTAGTACATCATTAGACCCACACAAGATACTGGAACAGAAGACCCACACAGGATCCTAGTACATCATCAGGCCCACATAGGATCCTAGTACAGCAGACCCATAGACGATCCTAGAACATCATCAGACCGACATAGGATCCTAGTATAGCATACCCACATAGTATCCTTGTACATCATCAGTCCCTTGCATGATCCTAGTACTGCAGACCCAGAGAAGATCCTAGTACATCATCAGACCCACATAGGATCCTAGTAGAGTAGAACCACATGGGATCCTAGTAAAACATTTGACCCACACAGGATCCTTGTGCAGGTGGCCTACACAGGATCCTAGTACATCATCAGACCCACACATGATCCTAGTACAACATCAGACCCACACTGGATCCAAGTACACCATCAGACCCACATAGGATCCTAGTACATCATCATATCCACACACGATCCTAGTACATCAGACCCACACAAGATCCAAGAGTATTCCCACAAGGATTCGTAGAGTAGATCCATGAGGGATCCTAAAATACAGACCCACGAAGGACCCATTTCTCATGTTACATCCAGCTATTGAGTTCCCGCACTAAGCACTCTTGATTCATGGAGGGTCCTATACTCATGATATTGGTTGATAATTCAACTACCACGATGCTCCATGAATAATAATCCCAACGAACCTCCATGTAATAGGGGTCCCAACGCAACATATGGGGCGTCAATCGGACACCCGGTATGTATGTTTTTTTCCATTTAGTCCTGAGGTCCCGGTTGGATTCATGCTCGATCCAACCCGATTGTACACCAACATTATCCAAATCTCATGAAGGTTTACCAAAGTGACCATCTCGATCCATGGTTTCTAGTGCCACATAAGGTTCATCAAATGAATTCCTAGTACCAGAGATTTCCCAAAAGAGCGATTAAGGTCGAAGTTGGTCTGGGTCTAGTCTGACCTGGTCGGACTGACCGGACCTGACCTGGGTTGACCCAACCCCATTTGGGTTGTGCCGGCCCACTGGGTCCAGCCCGGCCCACACTGGGTGGCCCGGCCCATGCATGGTTTCCTGGTCTGGGCGGCCCGGCCGGGCAGCATTCGGGGGGAGGGGGGGATTCGTGCTCCCCCCTCTCCAAATCACCAAACGGCTGCAGCCATTTGGTCTCCAACCAGCATGTGGGACCTTCCATAGGTCTCTATGGGTCTAGCTTAGCCGACCGAAATGGCCGACCCTTTCTCCTCCCAGAGGCACGTCATGTTCCACCCCTCCATTGTCGGGTGAACGTCAGCCACCTTCCGCCATCTGCTGCGGCCCGACGGGCCGCATCAACTCGCTCTGGCAGCGACACATCGTGAACCGCCCCTATGCAGCCAATCAAATGCCGGCTGCCCTCTGTCTGCCACTGGGGATGATGGGCTGCGACTCCTCTCCGCGGAACAGTCATGCCGCCGCCGTCTTCTCGTCCAACTAGGGTGCTTATTTCCATTCTGTAGCCCCACTGGTATTGGATACCAACCTCCTCCATTGCGAAAAACATACCAAGAACCACCTATATTTTTGTGGAGGAGTCTGTCCATGTTCATTTGGCCCGTACTCTCTGAATTTGGGCAGTAGCGAGCGGTTCAAATATTTCTTGAATCATGAAGAATTGTCAGAACGGGAATGGGGAAATTCAAAACAACTATCTCAACCTCGATGGTTCTGTTGGAGATCGATGAGGAGGGAAGGATGGACACTGGTTCATTGTCATCGAAGACGTCTGTAATGCCTCGACCCTAGTTACCCAGAGTCAGTGCATTATTGCGTAACATTAGCATGATCATAAAATATCATGTCTCGAAAGAGTGATTAGTTTAGTAGCCTTGGAAACACTAGATACATTCCTAAACGTTACATTATATCATAAAGTAAAAAACTACAATAACATGGTCACCATAGTCCACACTCATATCCCCATCCAACTATCCCTGCAGGTCATTCATAAAATACATCTTCACAAACTGGAAAAATTAAAACATTGAAAGGGGTGACCTCAGATGCTCAGTAAGGATAACAATATAGTGGAAGCTTTCATAAATAAACAAAAACATTTAAGATAATGTATAAACAAAACAAAATCCTTTTAAACATGAACTTCAACATAATATGGAAAATGTAAAATGAGACAATGCCATTTACTTATTCACATGGATATTCTACTGGTCAAATCGCCACATGAAATATCAATAACCACTTTCATAATGATGGAATGCATAATGCCAGACTATCATAACAACGTAGCCAATGCCTCATGCCAAGACTACAAATAATATTTTGTCAATTCCTCGTGCCAAGAAACTAGTTTGTCTCATGAGACCTGCCGATGCATCGAGGAGATATAGCGGGCTCCACCCGTAACTTATTATGTCCAATGCATTCCTCATATGAATAGGTTTAAACATATCATAAACCATAACATAATTGTATCACATAAATCATGCATAAAGGAAACATAAAATTTTGACATTTCATTTACAAGATATCAATACAACACATGGATATAATAAAAAACACTTTCAAAACCATTTTCAATACCAAAATAAAAGAAAATTAAAACTTTGTATTTTTTCATTTAAAAAAAGTTATAGCTTGTAGAGGAAGTCGAAGCTCAAATAATGGTCATGGAGACGGAGAAGTCATTGTCGCCTCATATGTACTACAAGAAAAACATTCCTTTTTTTGTTTAGTAAAATTTTTCATATAAAAATATTCCTTTTGAATAAATGTAAAAGTCAAAGGGGTTTATACACCATATAAAAGGAAGTTCTGTATACAACAAAATATGCCTCGATGAAAGGATATTGAGACGAAGTCCTTACAAAGATAATTCTTTTAAATAAAATAGACCTATTAGGTGTATTCACTATAATTACACATAAAGAAATTAAAAATACATGATTAGACATAATAATATCATGACATAATTTTAAAGTAGGATATTGACCCAAAAAACGGAAATTGGGTTAAGAAGTTCCCTTACCTCATATCGGACTTGACTCGATCGTTCTTTAACTTCATGAATAATAAACTAGAGTTAATTTCTAATTTATTAAGAACCATTTTAAAGTTCATTATTCCTTTTATATCACTTATTACCATGTTATGAACATTATGTAATTATTTAAGTTAATAACGGTCATTTTTTCGATCTTTGGTACTTGAGTCAAAAATAAACTTATTATAATTACAAGTTGTTTATGTGGTAGAATATCCATTATCTCCAGAATTATATTCATGATTTAGATATCATATATATCATATATATCCAGTATATACATTCATTCATAATATTACGTAACATTTAGAGGTAAGAAATGAAATGCAACATTCATGGAGACGGTAAGCCGTACGTGCGCTTGAACGCTACTTTCATTTCTATTCTGTATTTAATGGAATGAAATCATAATGATATAAAGTTATATTATAATTCTAGTATAATATAATATATTATATCATTTACTCCATCCTTTATACATCCCACATATGGCATTAACGATTCAAATCACATAGAGGGGGCGGTAGTCCGCACTTTCTAAAAAAAATTATCGCATTTACCCATAATGGAAATCTTAATGGTATGCCATAAATGAGAAATAAAGAAGAATAAGTAAAGCATAAACATAATATATATCATATATAAATATAGTGACATCTTAATGGCCACCATGAGAGGTGTTAAAAGAAGATTGAACAATCCTCATTTCATGAGGCCGAAATTCGCCAACCACAGAAACAGTATGTTCTTTAATCATTAGACGAAGGTGTGTGTAAGTGTAAATCAAATCCTTCTCATAAAAACATCCTATTATATTTTAGATAATGGTGTTGTTACAAAAGAAATGAATAAAATGAGTTTAAGGGGTTGGAGAAGAAAAATAAAACAAAATAACATAAGAGAAGACATTACCTTAAAATCGGGTAACTCTTTTTTATTTGATCCAAAGGCTTCCTTGGGAAGAATTATGCCCAAATTGAGGCTTCTAGGAGTACGATAGGGAAGTTCAGAGAGTATTTGATCAGAGGTTGGCCGAGCCAAATGGCTTGGAAGGATAGAATAAGGTGGTAGTGGCAGGGGCCTTTTATTAGAGCAGAGGAGGGGCACTCTTGGAAAGTTATAAAAGGTTACATTATTATAAAGTTCATTTCGTATTTAAAAGGTCCAAAAATTATATATTTCAGGTATAAGGTGATAATAGTTATAAATACACCTATCAAATAGGTTTTTGACATGTTTAGGTCTGAGATTTTACATTATCTTTTCATTTTATTTAAATCTTTAAATAATTAGGTAATCGTTGCATCATCATGGTGTCATAAATACTTTAATTTATATAATGAATAAAAATTTAAAAAAAATATAATGTAGTTTTAAATCTTTTTATCTTTCTAATGAATATTTATAGTCAATATTATGACTTGTATAACCCCATTTAAAAATTGTGTTAGTAAAACAACTCATGTTTGTGACATTTTTATTTTAACATTAAATAAAAAGTTTTTAATGTCATTTTCCTACCAAAGTGGCACCATGGGGTCCCCAAGTTGACCCACGGATTTTCGTGGTCGTCCATGACTCATACAATAAGTGTAGGACATGTGTTAAGATATTTTCATATTTTTATAATATCATTTTTTCCTTAAATTTCACTAATTACCTTTAATCGCGATTAATAGAACTTAAAAGTTACTATTCACCAAAAATTATTTTAATCCCATTGAACCAAATTTTACTTCTTAATGAAAACCATGTATGTCAAATTTTTGAAATTCAAATCACAGAGGTGGTAAATTTTCATTTAAACGAAAAAATCAGTTTTTTAACGACCACTTAGTGGTTTCACTATTCATCAAAAATCAATGTTTTTCCGAACAACACCAAAAATTAACCCTAAGCTATATTTGATATTACTAATTCAAAAATGATGAATATTTTTCAAAATTAAAAACATATAAGTTGAATTAATTAATTTAATAATTAATTCTCATTGTCACAATAAATAGTGTGTTTTTAAGAAAGAATATCAATCAAAAGATTGACAATTGTTTATGTCCAATTTCAAAGTGAAAATAATTCTAATGACCACCATTGGATTAAATGGTAAAAATATATTCTAATTACACTTTATAACCACTCAATTGTATAATTTATCACTATAAATTATTTTTATTAAAAAAGTTTTTTAAAGTATTTTTCACTATTCATCAAAAATTGGAAGTTCTCAGAAAAATACCAAAAGTTCAACATAGGCTAATTTTGATATTCTGAATACGAAAATGAAGTACATTTTCAAATATAAAATTTATATAATTTCAAAAAATGGGTATTACTATTCATAAATGCTACTTTTGTTGGTCGCGGTGTGTTAGAACTCGAGGTTGCGTACAACACAGGCTGCTCTATTATTCAAAGAGGAGCGTACCATGGAAGTATGGGGTGTTACAATGTCGGCATTAGTTGCCTCCTCAAGGTGCTTCTAACCAAGGATCATGGTCTGTTCCTCATTCTTCATTGGAGATGGAGCACTCTTGGTCGGAGATGAGTTTCTCCAATGTTCTCTCAATTCCTCCCTTCCAGCAATGATTTCTCCAAAGCCAAAATGAGGAGACAAGCTTAATAAAATATGTTTTCTCATTTTTTAATATGATTTTTCATCATTAAACAATTGATGTGGCATAATTAAATGGGTGAATAATTAATGGGGAGTAGAGAGGTTTCTCACCCACCCCCATTAAGAGGGGTTTCGGTGATCCCCACCACCACGGATTTAAATTGGGTTTTTTTTCTAGCTCGGTTGTTCCCCACCTCCATAACCCATGTAGAGAGGTTTCAAGAATGAAAATGTTAATATTTTTTATTTTTCTATTCCTCTACGGAAAAGTGAAAAACTATCTTTCACCCTCAACCTACTGCAGTCAAGGTGAGGGTATCCTTAAGCGAATAACAACACTGTGAGTACAATAGTGTCTTCATATTTCAATTCCAAGAATAGACTCAAAAGTTAAAAAAACCCACTCCTACATTTTTTGAACACACCTAAAAAATTCCAGAAATTAATTCCGGGAAAACTGAGCCTTGTAATCATGTTCTTTCAATTTTCACAGACTCATAAAATTCCCATATAATTAAAAAAAATTACATTGAAATTCCAGGTCTTTACATTCTCTTCATCTCAAGGCTTTACATCCTTTCAATACACAACTCAAAAACCAGGAAAACAAGTGGTGATACAAAGCACAAATTTGAGCCCCCCACTCCCATGTGCTCTCCTAGAGGTTCCTATGCTGCCAATGTACACACACCAATGGTATCAACCAACCACGAAGGACCTGCACCTGTCGATCCTCAATCTTCACTGGATCCTCCGTAAACCTCACCCCATCATCGTTTTCTAGCTCGATATGGTTGATGAATTTAGAAGGGTCATGCACATATCTCCTAGGCTAGGATACGTAGAAGATTCTATGCACCAAGTGCAACTAAGGTGGAAGATCTAGGCGGTAAGCCACCTCACTATCTATGTTGTGAACAAGAAACGGTCCGATGAATCTTAGAGATAACATGACACCCCTGCAAAATCTCCACAAACCTCGTCGGGGTGAGACCCATAGAAAGATGTTTTCAACATCCTTGAACTCCAAAGGTCTCCACCTCTTATCGTCATAAGACTTATGCCTGCTCTATGCAATCTTCATCCACTTCTGGATGATCTGTACCTTCTCTGTGGTAGCCGGTACCATATATGGTTCCATGAGTGCTGAATCCCCAGGAACAATCTAGCACAAAGGCGTTCTCCAAGGTCGGTGGTACAAAGACTCGAAAGGTGTCATCCCAATGGTTGAGTGAGAGATGTTGTTGTATACAATCTCCACCAAAGGAAGGTGATCCTCCAAATTGAAACCGAAGTCGAGGACGTAAGCACACAACATGTCCTCGAGGTTCTGAATGGTCAGATCAATCTGGCCATCAGTCTGAGGATGGAATGCGGTGCTCAAACGAAGTTGTGTCTCGAATTCCTCTTACAACCCCTTCCATAGCTGTGAAGTAAAAAATTCATCAAGATCTGAGTCGATCGTTGGGGGTACTCTGGGTAGCCACACAATCGTCTATACATAGAGTTGTCCCAAACACTCTACTAAATCCTGCTCTCTGATCGATAGAATGTGAGCCGACTTGGTGAGTCGGTTGATGAACTCCTAGATAGAATCATGACCTCTGGATGTATGTGGATTTTCCATCACTAAGTCCATGGATATCCCATACCACTTCATCATTGGGACATCTAAAGACAGAACTAAGCCTACTGGTACCTGATTCCCCGATTCACTTTCTGACAAGTGAGGCACCGAGAGACAAAGTCTGCTACAAGTTTCTTCATTATCGGCCACCAATGATGACATTATAGGTCCTAGAACATATTTGACACTCTTGAATGAACCTCTAGAGGGGATGTGTAGAAATCCCTCATCACTTCTTCCTAAAGTGGCACTGGTACCATGGTGTGTCCTATAAAAATGATGAAGTGCTCCGCACCTTCAGAAAATCCATCAACAGCATGTCCTGTGGATATCAGAGCAATCTGAGCCTCACTGTCACTGTCCAAACGTTGTGCCTCCCTGACTCGCTAAAGAAGTGAGGGGGTCACTATGAGAGACTGATGAAAATATACTGCATCTCGATCCACAATGGATATCTGCAAAGCGTCCAACTGCATTATCACCTCACCTAGCAGCTGTATACCAGATATCCTGCTGAGTGCATTGGATACAAAATTCTCCTTCCCAAGAGTATAGAATATCTCGAAGTCATAGTCCTGGAGGAACTCATTCCAATGCCGTTGTCACGGGATCTGGTCCATTTGAGGGTGGATATACATGAGGCTCTTATGATCCATGAAGACTGTAAAACATTCGGCCATCAAGTAATGTCGACACATCTTCAAGGTGAAATTCATTGCTACTAACTCCAGGTTATGGGTTGCATAGTTCTTATAATGTTGTCTCATTTGTTGAGAACCATATATGATCACTGCTCACTCCTACATTAGGACACATCCAAGTCTGGTCCCTAATGTGTCACTGTAAACTACATACCCAACACCCTCCTCTAGAAGCCTCAAGATGGTGGCACAAGTCATCCACTTCCTTAGCTCTTGAAAACTATGATGAAATATCTCCGACCACATGAAGGGATTCCCATTATTCACCAATGATGATAAAGGTGTTGAAAATATAGAGAAATATCGCACAAAAACTCTGGAAGTATCCATCCAATCCCAGGATACTTCATCCTCTGTCACACTCCTAGGTGGCTCCCAAGCAACTAATGCCTCAATCTTCACTGGATACACTACAACTCCAGCCTTTGAGATGATGTGTCCAAGAAATTGAAACTCTCATATCAACAAATGGAACAACGATAGCTTACTATAATTTTGGTTCTCTAAGAGTATGTACAGAACTATCTGCAAATGATAGGATTACTCATCTTCAGTAGCCGAGTAAATCAAAATTCTATTGATGAACACTTCAACAATGAAATCAAGGTGTGGCTGAATGATCCTGTTCATGAGTCCCATGAACTCTTCTGGGGCATTGGTTATTCCTAACAGCATAACCAAGAACTCATAATGGTTGTACCGATATCTGAAAGTCGTCTTCTACACATCCTCGTCTCATACTCTGAGCTGGTGATAGCCTGACCAGATGTCTATCTTCAAGAACCATCGTGGTCCCTTCAACATATCAAAGAGGTCATAAATCCTTGGGAGTGGGTACTTGTTCATTACGGTCACCTGGTTCAGGCGCTGATAGTAGACATAAAGTCTCAAGCTTCTAATAGTTTTCTGGGCGAACAAAATTAGAGCTGCCCAAGGAGAAACACTTGGCCAAATGAATCCCTTCCCCTACAAGTTCTCCAGGTATACCAAAAGCACAGGGAGCTCCACGTGATCCATCCTATATGCTGGTTTAGATATCGGTGTCATACCGCGGTAAAATTTATTATAAAAGTCCACCTATATGCATGGAGGTAGACTCAGAACATCATCAGGGAAGACTTCCGTGTGCTGGTCCACCACTACAAGATAGCTCAGAGACTCTGCATCAACCATTCTAAGGGTAAAGCAAGCCAACTGATGAGTGATTTTTTGCACTCTCCTCTAAGTAAGTCCAACCATTGCTGCAAAGGGTCCCTTCATGCCGGTGAAGGTAAAATTGGTCCCATATGTGTAGACACACAGCACATTGTGTCCAATATAGTCAATCTGATCATGGACTATAGATAATGATTCCATACCCAAGATGATGACATAAGGCCCCGACGACACAACTAAGAGATCTCAGCCGAAGATCTCGACTCATCTAGTAGGTTCACAGTTCTAGAACCAGTGCGTAATTGTTGAATCCCCTCTAGTGGGAGAATCTAGTCATAATGATCATGCCAACGGATCTATCGAAATCTCCAAGCTCCGAATGAGGGAAGTGGAAAAAAATAATGGCTGGCACTTGTGTCTATAAGTACTGCAACTAATGTGGAATAGACATAGATCATACCTCCTATATTTTCCGGAGTGCCATGGTCGTAGGCCTCAGCTGCCTAGATCTGAGCTCACCCCTGTCCACCTGCTCCCTGTGGTTGGGGTGGACTACTTGGTGGTGGTGGTGTTAACATATCGAATCATCTCCCACCGCCAGCTGCACTACCATCTCCCCTTCCACTTCTTCCTGCTCCCTACGGACCTCCTCGGTTGAACATCTGTCTCTGCCTGGGTGGTTCTTTGACCATCTTCTGATCATCAGTACAGTGGTTCGAGTAGTCTTGATCCATGTAACCCTGCCCGGAACATGTGTAAGACTGTATTCTACTCGCATGACTAACTCTGTCTCTGGTGCCATGCATAGCTGACCCTGAATCCTGCGGTCATCCTCTTATTGGTCTTGTCCACTTGGACCTCTGTGACATCTGTCTCTTTCCAACTATAGAAGACTCATCTATGTGATGACTGGTGGTGGGTCTTGCTGCTGGTGACTTCTCAACAAGAAAACTCACCACTAAGAGGGATCGTTATAACACCCTCTCCTACGTCGCGATGCTGAGAGAAATCATCAAATCCTTAATATCCATCTTGACTCCATCCTCAAAGGTCTGGGCCCTAATGAATGGGTCCCACAACACATTTCTGGAGTAGCACGAGAGTTCAGTGAACCTCGCTGAGTACTAAGCCATAGTCATGTTTCCCTGCTGTAGATGAAGAACCACCTGAATTCGCACTGGGCGAAGGGTTGGTGGGGAAAACTATGCCTGAAACTAGCTCTCAAAGTCTTCCCAGAAAAGTGTGATATTGTCATTAACCTGTATCATCATGTTCTACCATCTTCCTTTTGCAGCCTATAAAATATTGGTGGAAAAGATCAACATGAGATTAGCCGGTGTCCCGACCAGTCAAAAGACTCTCACTACAGCCTCCAACCAATCCTCAGCCACTTGTGGGTTTGTCTGTCCCCTGAACCTAGGTGGCATCTAGAATTGGAACTCATGATACATGCTCAAGAAGTGTGCACTCTCTGCTACAAGGGATGGTTTCATTAGTGGCCCAAGGGGTTATGGTACTGCTGGTTCCTCCGCTGGTGCCTCTGCAGGATGAGGGCCCTACACCGAGGGCCTCATCACTCAGTGGGCTATCAGTGCATACTAGACCAAGAACCCTAGTTGGCTTTCTATGTGGAGGAATCCTAAAAAGAAATAGGTGCACCACGGTGAAAAAGTTATACCTGGTGATTTGACTCAAAGAGTTCAAAAAGAAAACTTTTCAAAACACACACACAATCAGTGTTTTCGTGCACTGGGTCAGAAATCAGAAGTCAGGGTCCGGGTGTAGGGATATGTCAGTCGTTGCACCAACACTAGATTCATTAATCATATAACCACACACAATACACATAACATTATTTCTGTTAAAAATATCAGAGTCTTATGTTATACGGTACAACCAAATCCTCTAAATCCAATTGGTCATGACCTATCCCCCAGGGCCCATGCCGTGACTACCCCAAGACCGCCATCCATAGGCCAGGGGCTCGTGACTAGAACCAAATGGTGTATCCCTTAAAACCAATAAGGAATTTCCTTTATAACCTACAAACACATGAAACCAAGAACACATCAAGATATGAACACAAGTATACTATATAATAAAAGAGTGTTGAATGTAATATGGGTAAGAATATAATCCCAATAGTAAAGGTACATGTAAACTGAAAATACAATACCACTGAAAAAAAATGAATGATAACTACTTGGTCATCCTATGAGGTTCCTACCTGAATGGTAGATACAGATCACCTCCTCAGAACTACATGTCCACCTGTTTTCTCTACGTACCGACATGCCGTATGGTCCACCTCTGGGCACCGTCAAATCCTAGTACCCTCAGCCTCGATCAGCACTGTCTGTCGTTTTCACCAAACACAACAATGTAAGGGTGAATCCCGTGCAGGGGAGAGTATAATGATAATCAGAAGTGACACTGAGACCCTTAAGGATTCACAAAATCCAGAAACGATAAACCACAATGCATGTAAACCAGTGAAAACCCAACTTAGTTATATGCCCATTCATATACCTATGTTATCAAATATTACCCATCTCATTCATGAGGTAACACAAGGCTGAACTCCTTATCCAAAGTACAGCTGTTCCAGGAAAGAAATATTACCACGAAGGTATGTTCCACAAAGGTACGCCACACAGAAGATTACCAAAAAGTTAACACCATGAAGGTATGTACCACTCAGGTACACCACAAAGAAGAATAGCACAATGGCAAGGACTAAGCTCACAGTTGGTATAACTTAGGTACAGTAGTATAGACGATTAGATGCAACTACTGAATCATCTATCTCTGTTAATAGGTAGACCCACGTAAGATCCTAGTACATCATAAGTCCCACATAGGATCCTAGTAATGAAGACCCTCACAGGATCCTGGTACATAATCAGACCCACACTGGATCCTAGTACAGGAGACCCACACAGGATCCCAGTACATCATCAGACCCACACAAGATCCTAGTACAATAGACCCACATAGGATCTTAGTACATCATCAAACCCACACAGAATCATAGTATAGAAGACCCACACAGGATCCTAGTACATCAACTTTCCAAAATAGGATCCTAGTGTAGCAGACCACACATGATCCTAGTACACCAAAAGATCCTCACAAGATCCTAGTAAAGTAGACTTACACAGGATCCTATAATAGAATCAGACCCACATAGAATCCTACTACATCAATAGACACACACAGGATCCTAGTACATCATCAGACCCACACAAGATCTTGGTACATCATCAAACCAACAAAAAATCCTAGTACAGCAGACCCACATAAGATCCAAGAGTATTCCCACATGGAATCCTAGACTGGATCCATGTGGGGTCCTAAAATACAGACCCACAAAATATCCCTTTCTCAAGTTACTTCCAGCAACTAGGTTCTCGTAACAATATCGCTTGATTATGGGATGGTCCGCTCTTCATGATATTGGTCGCTACATCAGATTCCATGAAGTCCCATGAAGAAGTATCCCAATGAAGCAGCATTTAATTGGGGTCTCAGTGCAATAGACGATGGATCAATTGGACACCCAGTCTGTATGTTACTAGCCTTTTTGTCCCGAGTGCCAGGTTGGATTCATGCTCGATCCTACCCGACCATACCCCAAATTTATCCAAATCTAAAGTGGGTTTATCAAAAGCAATGTCTTGCTCCAGGGTTTCTGGCTCCAAATACGATTCATCAAACAGACCCCCAATGCCAAATTTATGGTCAAAATAGCGATTATTGTCAATGTTGGTCCGGGTACGGTCTGACACCATTGGACCGACCCGACCCGACTCGGAACGACCCAACCCTGTTCGGGTCGTCTCGGCCTATGGGGTCCAGCTTGACCTACGATGGGCGGTCAGACCTGGATGGCCTGGCCTAGCTAAATGAGGGGTTGAGTGACGTGCCCCCCATTCCCAATATCTGAATGGACGAAGCCATTGAGTCTCCATGCAACATGCGAGACCCTCCACGGGTCCCGCTCAGTCTAGCTCAGCCTGCCAAAATGGCCAGTCCCTTCTCCTCCTGATGGCATGTCGTGTGTCGCCCCTCCGCGGTAGGGTGAATGTTGCCTGACTTCCGCCATCTGTTGTGTCCAGGTGGGCCGCGACCCCTTTCTCTAACGGTGGCACGCCCTACGCCGCTGTCTTCGCAACAGGTTGTGGTGTCAACTGCCTTTAACGGGCCCCACCGATGTCAAATACCTTCCTCCTCCATCATGAAGAACATTCCAAGAACCAAAAATATTTTTGCTGAGGAGTCGGGCCATGTTCATTTTTCTCGTACCCTCCACATTAGGGCAGTATCAAGCGGTTCAAATATTTCTTAAATCAAAAAGAATTGTTAATAATAGGAAAATGAAAATTCAAAACAAAAATCCCTACCTCGAAGGTTCCGTTCGAGTTCGATGAGGAGGGAAGGATAGATGTCAGTTCATTTTCACTGAAGAAGCTGGCATTTGTTTCCTCTGCATGGTGCTTCTGATCGGGGCTTGAGATCGGTTTCCCGTTCTTTGTTGGAGATGGTGAGTTCTTCATTTTAGATGAATTTCTCCAAAGTTCTATCAATTCCTCCCTTCCGCCAATGATTTATCCCAAGCCCAAATGAGGTGTCAACCCAAATAAAATATGTTTTTCAATTTTTAATTAGAGTGGTCATCATAAAAAAATTGATGAGGCATAATTAAATGGGAGAATAATTAATGGGGATTTGGGAGGTTCCACCCCCCCCCCCATTAAGAAGGGTTCAGGTGGTTCCCACCACCATGGATTTAAATTGGGAGTTTCGTTCTGGCTCGGGTGGTCCCCACCTCCATAACCCATTAGAGAGGTTTCAAAAAAACTGGTAATATTTTAATTTTTCTATTTCTCCACGCAAAAGGGAAAAACTATCTTTCACCCTTGACCTACTACAGTTGAGATGAAGGTTTCCTTAGGAAAATATCAGTGCTGCGAGTTCAATGGTCTCCTCAGATTTCAATTCTCAGCACCAGTTCAAATGTTACAAAAACCCGCCCGCACGTTTACTGATAGTACCCAGAAAAAGATTAGAAATTCATTCTGATCACACTGGGCCTCAGAGTCACGTACCATCAATTTTTTCAGACTCGTAAAATTCCCATATAATTAAAAATAATTACATGAAAATTTCAGGTCATTATAGTTATCAAATGTGTATTTCTTTTCATTATTTCTTTGTGTTAAATCATTTCAATCATAATTGTTTTTTAAAATCATTAACCTATTTTTGAAAAGAAATTCATTCTCAAAATGGGTTTTTCAAACACTCATTGTTCCCTCGAATCAATTTCTTTGGGTCCTAATCCATTTTATGATGGTAATAATGATTAATTTTAGAAATCCTTTATTTATAATTTTCATCATTCTATTGGTTATCCCATATATAAAAACATTATTCATATTAATATTCCTACTACTAAAAATTATGATTAATGGACTCCTAGTGATATTCTTCTTCTATATTAGATAGTAATGAAATGAATTCCTTACATTATGGTTTGGATTAAAATTAATTTTATTGAATTTCCATATTCCAAATGTCTCATGGAATTTGAAATCTCTTAGAATAAAAATCATTAAGGAATTGTAAAAGTCTAAGATACCCTTTTAGATATGTTTATAAATGACATTAATAGTTTCTTTATGTATCCTAAGGATTATATCACTAGATTACTTACTCGATTTTCTGATATTTTTAATGGGATAACTGATCGTGTTGATTATATTAGTGTAGAAACATTAGTCACAAACATTAATTTTGTTTTTCTAATCAATTTAGCAACCAAATGATCCATGATCTAAGAAACTAAATGAATAAGGAACATGATAGATGAAGATAGCATCCTTCCTCTCATAAAATAAAAGATAATAAATAAAAGGAAATGTTAAAAATAAAAAATGGAGTTCATAGAAACAAAAAAAGAAATGTATTTTAATTAAATAAATAAAAATCTTCTAAATGTTAATTTGAGAGTGTTAAAATTACTAATAAGGTGTGGAAATACATATAAAGTAAAAGATCTAGTTAATGATTCAAAACTAGAAATCATGGAATGGATATTACATGATTCAGTTGTAAAAAAGAAGCGTATATAAAGTTGGGTATTCCCAAGAACAAAATAAAGAAGCAATGTAAGAAATATCTAATGGTTTCCCCTTGTAATTCTAGTGAGGGAACAATTTCAACTTAAGAATCAATAAATCAAGGTTCAAATTTCCCCATTACTATTTTAAAGGTATATGGGGAGGTAATTTCATTTTATTCTAGTTTATATTCTTATACTTATGAAGCCTATTATTTATGTTGTGGACAGTTTTCTAGGCTATGGATCAACATTAATATTGTTTTCATAAACTTATATCATAATTTAGTTATCTTAACAATAGTTTAAATAAATTTTGTTTTGAATAAGATAAAAATTTAAAAGATAAATAATTTATTATATTAAAACTAAAATATATGAAAATGTCTAGAATTATTAATTTCATATTAATTTTATCAAAAAGATTGTATATTGTTTAACTCAAGGTGAATAGGCCTTGAATAAAATATTGGGATCTAATTGTGTTGTTAAAAGTACTTCCAAGATTCTTTTACAAAAAAGAATATCTTTCTCAAAAATTATAAAAATATTCCTTTTTTGAAATGAACATTTACAAATAAATCTTGTAATTATTATACTAAATTTGATCATTGTGTTAATTAATTAAATTAAAAAAATGGTATATATGTAAAACCGGGGAGAATTAATCTCTCTTCACATTTTTCTATTGGAAAAACATATAACAAAAAATTCCAAATTCAAACATCATTATTTACTAACATAATTACAACCAAGATATGGGAATCAAGAGAATTAGTCTCTTAATATTTTATAGGACAATGTTCTTATAATAAAAATCCAAAAATCTACTTAGTTTATGGATAACATGTAACTGAGGCATATTTCTGGTTATCCATCCAAATTCAGTCATCTTGGAGATTGTGATAGAGGAAATGAATCATTTTATGATGACTGATAAGCTAAAAATATCAGTACAGTTACAATTGATTTATCCAAATATTCATTAATTAATTATGATTAGTTGTTAATGGTTTGTGGAATAATTTACCTAATATTAATCAATTTTTTATATTAGTTTTAAAATTACTTTTCGGAAGTATTTTTGTAACACTGTACATTCTAAATGAATTATTTTATTAACCATATCCTATTTTCAAATTGTAAATTTTATAGAATTAAAAGATATTTTATGAAAAAAATATTAAGTGTTTATGTTCATAAGATAATAAATATTTTCATTGGAATATTTTCCTATGCAATTTTAATATTCACTCTCTTATGTAGCTCAAAAACTACTAAATAATTTTAGGTTTACCAAAACATTCATAAAAAGATAATTTAGTTTTTCAACTCTTCCATTTTTGAATAAAACACAATTATTCTCTCAAATATAATAAAGTTATTTCTATTTCTAAATCTCGGTATATAGTCTACCTTGGCATATTTAGTTAGACTCTTGTTTCTTGTATCATAGTTAAAAAATTATCATGTGTAATTGATGATTAGTATATTATAATTACAAGTAATGTCTTATTTTCTTCTAAAAATGATGATGGGAATATATTTTTCGAAATTAAATGGATTGTATTAAATGAAATGGAAAAAAAATCTTCTCCCATATATGTAAAAATTGTGGGAGATTTGATAAAACACTTTTATTAGTTTTGTGCTTCATGAGGTTGTCACCACCCTTTCTCCATTCTAAGAACCCATCAACAATGTGCGGTTTTTGAAATATAAAATAACATTTTTAATAAATTTGTGAGACTCTCTTGAATGATTTTAACCTTACTCAATTATTTTGGTCTGATGTTTCTAACCTCTCTTTTTTATCCTTCATCCTATTCTCATCAGATTCACCTTAGAAGTAAATCCCTATGGACATTACGAAGGAAAATTTCAAAATGTTAGGTTCATTATTTTCTTCATTTATAAATTCATTATATATAATTCCAAGGATAATATAGGAATTTTTGTCCCTAAATTAGATGGAGGTATCTTCATTAGGTACTAAAACTCATGTAATATATTCTTTGTATTTAAAGAGATGAAAAATATGATAAAAGTGTCTATTAACATCAAATTTGATAACAATTTTACCAAATATCATCCTCAAATTTATGATGTTGTTGACAAACCTTTATTTAAAATACCAGAATGTAACTCCTAGATGTTTTTATGAAATATTTAATTTATACAATTTTTCTTCTTTAGTAGATTCTATTTCACATATTCATGAGTTTAGATGAACTGCAAGATTCCATTTTCATAAAATTACTATTATATTATAGGCATTAGGTTTGGATGAATAACTATAAATGACTTTTGAAAGTGCATTGTGAATTCATTGGATATCAATTATTTATGAAAGATATGAATTAGATATTTTTATTTTAGAGTGAATTAAATTTTTTAATGAAATTAATGTGATAAATATCTTATAAAAAATTATTTTACATTAATTAAATGGATATTATAATCATAGGGTGTTAATAAACACAATTTTTTGTATAAATATCTATATTTTTTAAGGGTAATCATTCTTTTTTAAATGGATTAGACACTTTAAATTAATATTTTTATAGATTAATAATATACGACCACATAAAGAATTCCTTTTATATTGGGATATAAAAATTTACATTGGAAGAATTTTTGATATTTTTTGATGACATTAATGCTTTGAAAATTATAAAAATACACTAAATTTTAAGTGAATTGTTTTTTAATTGAAATAATTTATATGGTAAAATATATTATTTAGGGGTTTTAAATTATAAATATAATATATTTTTATCATTAAATGTAATTTATGTCATTATCATTAATTTTACATTGAATTCATAAGTAAAACTGTTTCAATCTCTTGTAATGATTTAACTTTTAAAAACATATTCTCTCATTCCTATAATGGGATTAATTTTAAATTAATTTATTCTAATTATATGTTATGAATATATAAAAATTGATTCCATATTTTTAATCAGAAATTCCAATTTGGTAAATAGGTACCGTTATTTTTTGATATTATGAATAATACCTTCAGTAATTATTTTTATTTACTATGGCTGAAGGGTAAATCTGGTAAATAATGGTAAGTAAATTAATATTATAGTCATATAAAACAACCCTAAAACGTGTCTTAATCCAATTTTATAAGATAATCCCACCTATTAGAATCCTTCTGTCGATTTTAAGACCACATGAAGTCACTTGGATTTGATAATTTCCTTTTAGTGTTTTGAATTTAATGTAAAGGGAAATAAATCATAAACATTAATCTTTTACTAAATTTTTTTAATATAGTGTTATATGACTGATTTCATTGAATATAAAAGATAATTAGAAGAATAAAAAATTCCTACATCATCGTATTTTATTAATAATTTTTATACATTAAATAAATAAATTTATTTATGACACAATGATGATGTAGTGATTACATTATTAACAAATGATTCAAATAAATGAAATTATAAATATTAAAATAAATATTATATTAACATTAGGATGTCAACCCCCATTTTTGATGATTAATTTGACATGTTTTATTTTTATTTAATCTTCTTTATTGTATGAATAATGTTTTTTTGACTTTAAGAAAAATCAATTACTAAATAGTGTCAAAATTGACATGATGAGATTTTAAAACAAATGCTATTTTATTAAATGATATAACAGTGCTAAACAATAATATTCGGGAAACTAACATATATAATGTTGAAAATGTTATTAATGGTCCACTTTCAATTCCCTTTTTATTTTATATTATCTAGAGTAACCATATATTATAAATGTACAAGAAGACATGATAGGAGATAATGTTTTTAACAGAGGGATAAAGCTAAAAGATAACATTAATTTTATGACCTAAACATTTTGAAAACCGATTTAATGATAGTATTTAGACCCATAATATACTAAAAATCAATATATATCACTTTTTAAATATTATCATTCAAAAATAATTTTATAATAAAATAATATTTCAAAACATTCCTAAACCGTCACTCCTCCCTCTTATAAATAGACAACAACTCTACCAACATACTCACAACATTCAAGCCCCTTCCCTTGTCCAAGATCATCTAAAATAAACTCCCAAAATTCCTACCTTACTCATAGAGGCCACATTGTTGGAATAAATCCATCCTAATGATGCCTTTTGAGAAAATAAAAAAGGGATACTAAAAAAGAGGTAATTGTTCCATCACCTCTTTCAAAATTATTTTTTTCTTCTATATACTATTCTTATTTTTTCATTCTAAATTAGAAATTTCATTATCTTATAAATTATTATTTTTTATTATAATTATGATAATAACATATATCTCTTTTTATCCATCCTACTAATAACAATATCACCATGCGTGTGTACTTACGGCTTACCCTCGGCACACCATAGTTTAATTTGTTATTCAAAAAACCATTATTTTAATGGATATAATGATGATTATAATGGATATAAATAATAAATATAACATTAAAATTATTATTTATAATTAATTTACCATCCAATTAAATATCTTTTAACCATTAAGTGAATGATATTGTTGCATGTGCGTAAGTATGACATACCATCTCCATGATGTGATGTGATTTATTATAAATGATCTTCATTAATCCATGATTATATATACGAATGAAATGAATAAAAATGATATATATTATTCAATTATAATTTATTTAATGATATAAATTTATCCTAAGAACTATGACATGATCTTACCTGAAAGAACTTGCATAAGAACATAATGCAGCTAATATCTGAATAACGAGTGAAAATGAAATGTTACTAATAAACAGGTGATAATATAATAACATATGATGTCATAAAAATTATTATTATTCATTAATAATTCAATAACATTATTTAAATTGTTATACAAGATGTTTAGATACATATGAATGTTATCGAACCTATGGTAGGGGATAATTTTGCATTCTTGTTTTTTATCCGAGACTATTTATAAATAAGTATTTTATGGGGTGTATTTATCATCCACATCCATGTTTCTTAAGTATGGTATATTATTTATAATTTTACTAATTTTATAATATTAATTTTACCCTTTTGTAAATTTTATTTTAATTGTATGAAAGGAATCTTTTGTCATTATTTGATTTGTGGAATTTTTTCACTTTTCTGGAAAAAGAATGATGAGAATGTTTTTTTAACTTATACGGCATGATTGGAATTTTATAGTTTCATGAAGAATTATTTCCATGAAGAATCCTGTATAATATTTCATGTTTATTTTCAAACAAATAATTTTCTTGTAAAATTTCACGTATTTTTTAGAAAAGAAAACATTTTTGAAGAATAAATGATATTTTCCTGAGGAATTAAATTCAAGTGTTTTATCAAATTTATTTTCCTTATAATATTAAAAAGTTTAATGTTTATCTAACAATTATTACATTTATTTTATTATGTTTATTATGGAATTATTTTTATGAAATTCATTTATTTTATATGAATTATGGTGGAATGATGTTAAGTAAACCCATTTTAATTAATTGGTTATGCTATAATGAATGATTTATATTTTTTAGCACATGTAAGAATGGTTTCTTTATGGTATGGGTGGGATCTATATCTCCACCAAATTTATTGGGTAACGATTTATATATCATAAGATATACATTACTAGAATGGAATGTAAATCTAGTTCAGTAATAAAGGGCTGGAATGAAAAGTTAACCAGTTCAGTAATAGACTATGACCACTATGATGGTCTTATCTATAAGCCTTGGCTAATATGTAAATGATTTTATATATTTATTTTTATTTCATGGAACATAATGTCTTAAGATATTAATTTTGGGATTATTTCCATTAATTAGTATGAACATTTATCTCATGACATGATGTCATGATATTTCATATGTAGGATAAGATTTTAAAATGTTATGTTCTTATAACATAAGATTATGATATGATTGATAATTCCCTTTTATACCCATACTGAGAATTTTAGATCCCCCTTTTATATGTCTCTTTTAAGATAATCAGGACTAATTGTATAATGTAATCTATTTTTGAAAAAATTATAGTTATGATGAAATAACTGCGAGACAATGTAGATGTTTTGTGAACCAGTTGTTTAGGATTCCTTGTTTCTAAGGACACTATACCTATATGGTCAAGTAATGGATTTTTTATATATTATGATGAATGTATATAAATTTTTAGTAATATCAATGTATTTAATGTATGGGTCTCTATGATAAACATTAGTATGCTAATGTTACTAAAGAACCCCCTTATACTCTTATAAACATGAAGTAGTTTGTATCACAATATCATCCCCTTGAGAATGATCTTAGTGAATTAAAATGTAGAACTCATACTAGATGGTCTGTCTTAAAAGATGTTGGTCCTGTAGATATTTTCTCAATACCTGAACCGCATACCCTTAATGAGTATGTTAATGATAAGTATTAGATAATTTTGATGTAATATTATTTGATAAAATTTCAGTGAAAAAATGTTTTGGATGCTTATGGAATATCTCGATAATCATTCTATTATTAGCATTATGTGTTTTTGAATAAAATAGAAAGATAAAAGAATATTAATTTAAAATAAGTATAAAATTTTTATTAATGTATATTATAAAGAATAAGTTTTTTAAAATAGATAATCCTTTATATAATTATATTGATTATAATCCATTATAATTATGATGGAATTCATAGATCATTTTAATTTTAATGTTTTTCAAATCAACTTGAAAAGTTCATTTCTAAATTTTTTTATTTCTAAAATAAAATCAATAAACAATCCTATTTGAAAAATCTTATATTTACATACCATGTTTTAAATCAAAATTCCTTTATAGTTTAAAAATTTACTCACATTTTTCATGATACGTTGTATAAATTCTTTTTATAAAATTGTTTTCGAATATTGAATGATGATTCTAGTGGTTTTCTAAAAACTCATGAAAATGATTTTTTAATCATTAAAAAATAAATTTATGTTGTTTTTGGGGCTCAAAAAAAATACAAATTGAAGTAATATATGTTATTTAATGAATTAATAGTTCGAGATGATTTTAATTTTAGAAATAAAATTATTTCTCTGATATCAAAATTTCCGGAATTCAAATATAACTATTAAAAAAACAAAAAACAAAAATGAAATTATATGTTTTTTATGGATCAGGAAAAGGAAATTAGAACACCCATGTCTATATATTATAATCATACATCAGATATATACATTCAATTGATTGAATAAAACATTATATGAGTGTACTTATAATTCTGCATTACTATACAATTAATCTACTGAAAATCATGTTTTATATAATCATTTGTGCTCATTATAAATCAAATTATAAATAATATTATTCAAATTTAATGAATTTTTTTTATATATTTGAAATGTTCTAAAAAATTGTTATATTTTATCAAAATGAATCTTCTTTAGAACATAATTGTTTTTTCGATGCTTATTTTTGAGGATGATAAATAGATATAAAAATTTATGGTGTAAAATTTCATCAAATCTTAAAATACTCTTGTTATGGAGTTGTAAAATGAAAAACTCTATTTCTATTTCTAGAGGTGCGTTAGAATACATAGATGTTAGTAGTTTTTTCTCAAATAAAATGGAAATAACACAATTTCATTGATTTTGGGTTATATTTTCTCATTACCATAACAAGTGTGACAAAATGAGGGTGATAATATACTTAATAAATACTATCCTACACTATAACAGTAACAATATTGATCTAACACATAGTTTTCTAAATTATTACTTCTAAAAATGTGATATTTTTCTAGACTGTGTTTATATCATCCTTCAACATTCCAATATATTCACTGAACACCATACTCTTGATCTATTTGAATTTATTAAATGTGATTTTTTTAAAATTATCTTGGGATACTTGAATGTTAACCTTGGAGATATTGATAATTTTTTTAAAAAAATTAAACTAAATGTTTTTTTATTTTCCAAATAATATTTTCAAAATTATTATTATTTTATATAAAATGAGTATAATACTACAAGAAAAATATTCTTGTCAGAATAAAAAAAAATTCAATGTGGTTCTAGTGTCTATAATCATACTTATTTTTTAGTGAAAATAGATTATTGGGTTTTAAGCCTTTCTTCATCATGGAAAAAATCATTTGGCCTCTACAGCACACCTTTTTTGATACTCGAATGGAATTTTCTAATATTTATTGACACATTAATTACTAAATAATAGGAATATAATTATTTTTAAAATACTCTCAAAACCATTGTTTCATTGTTGAATTTATTTTTATATCGATGGTCCATTTATATCATCTTATGTATCATTTATGGGGGAGATAATCCTGTTAATACTGACTCGATCCTTAAGACAAATCCATTTTAATTATTTTTTATCATAATTTCACTTTGAAAATGGAGTTTATTTGAAAAAATTATAAATATTTATTTTTATCTTTATATTTTTTATAGGAAGTTTTTTTCTTATTTTATTGAACTTTATTGAAAATATATATTTCAAAATTTTAATTTTTCTAAACAATTTTAGGAAAATTTTATCTCTCAAAGGTTCTTTATTGATGATATATTTAGTATTAAAAAATATTTAATTTATTCTTACACTAACCCCATCAATGAAATATTTTTTATCGTTTTAAAGGGGAGATAATGTTACATTTAAGAAGGATTTTAGTTTAATGTTGAAAATTTTTATGGGAACAGTTTTCTTATTCATTAAATGGGTAGAATTATTGATATCTAAATAATTTATTCTTATCCAGACTATCTTTCTATATGTGTTACATTCATGTTTTTATTCACTTGTTATTAGATTGTATGTCATTATTGGAAATGTGGTTATATATTTTCTTTTAAAATAGTTTTATCTTAATGTCCACAAACACTATTTAATGATTTTAATGTTTTCTTCTAGGTATTGTCAATTTAGAATCGATAAAATATTGTAAGATTCCTGAAAAAATGTTTAATGATCTGTGAATAATACTAATAGTTTTTATAAAAAAATTTAAGAACGATAAAATTATCATGTAAATAATTTTAAGAATGTGAAGGTTTAACACAATTAAGCCCAATGATGTATGCAGCACCAACTTGCTGTTTGCATGCCCAAAGGCATTCTTGAGTACCAAACATCCACAAGTTGAAAGGTACAATTAAGAAGAATCAGTCTGTATAAATGTAGCTCATTGGCCATCTGATGAGATCTCACCAACCATATTGAGGGTTTAACTATTTTATAGATATCATTAGATAGTATTTTGGGTAACCGGTGGAATCAATTATGTTACTCTCACACTCATATTTTTTCTGCTAAAAATTCTTGGAACCCAGTCTTCAGCAATTTCATTACACCCAAAAAATTATACAAGATTTCTAAATATTTGGAGGGTATAAATATATCTATTTTCCACCATGTTTGTATATCATAGCATTAACTCTCTAATTCCAAATTTCTAAAATCAAAAATCTTCTCTCAATGATCAACCTTCCACTTTCTAGAGAGTGTGAAAATTGTAAAATCTTCAAACTCTAATCATTTTTTCATTCTCTATTAGTGTTTCCCCAAATAATATATATATATATATAATTGAAAATAATCTAAAACAAACCTTATCTTATAAATCCTCCACTATTTTTTAATTTTCTTCTACCTTCTCACTACCACTATATGTGAGGGATTTAGTTTTACTTTTTGTCACTACAAAAAGAAAGGGTCTATTCTATTTTTTTGGTTCCATCTATAAACATTAAAATTATATTTTCAATTTTAATTATAGTTTCATTCTACAAAAAAAATCAAGGGATATTTGGTATCTTGTCTAATGTTTAATAAATGGATTAATACATTGAATCCTCAAGGTATTGGTGTGGGTGGCAGAATTATGGTATTTTTTATGGCTATTTACAAACATCCTTACCAGATATTATGTCTTTTTTACTTCTTCTTTGTTCATTTATCTAACTCTTTAATAGTTTTATTTATTAAATTTTGTAATCCTTCAATAACGTATAATAATTTATATTTCTAATCATTATTTATTTTGGCCTTATAATCATATATTTTATTATATTATTGTTATATTATTTTAATTATTTTTTCTCCTCAAAAGTGTTTAATTTTTTCATATATGTTCTATGTCATTTATTATTTTTTATACTTTTATTTCTTAAATTGTAATATATCACCCCTCCATTTCTATTATACAATATTCTAACTGATAAAACCAAATATAAAAACATCAATAGTTGGAATAGAAGAAATAATAAGTAGGAGATGAATATGAGAAGGTCTATTTGGAACTACTATTCTATTGGGGAGGAGAAATAGAGGGGTTTGTGTGTTTTAAATAGAAAATTTAAATTCTATAATTTCATAATTTTTAAGTCAATAGGAGGACCACAAGATTTTCCAGACCATACTACAATAAGACAGTTCCCATTATTTATGGAAAAAGCCCCTAGATTTTTCCCACACCATTTGATAAACGTTGTACCAATGATGTGGTTACCATTATTTTCTAGGAACATCAATCAACAATTTTTGGACACATGATTTCATAAATCATGCATTAAATTTATAAATTAACATAATTATTTTAATATATACTTTATGGTTTCCATAGGCATCTCATACAGTTACGAAAGTCAAACACCATGCATTTTTCATTTACATTTCTATGGATTACTATTTAGACTCACCATGTTCTTACTATGTGCCCTAATATGTAACTCCCATTTTGATTTTTAGTCCTCTAACACACAAAATTCACATGGAGTCTCTCATAGATCTAGTAAACACTTGACATACTAATTAATTGGTAAAAACTATTAGATTAGGATTGTATTTAATGGGAGGAATTCCTTAAAAATACATGGGTTTTTAATTCGGGGTGGTACATACCACTTTTTAGGAGTCTTAAACTATGGGAGATCACCTAATGTGTTTTTCACTTATTTTTATCTAGGAATTAATTATTGAATTATTTATGGAATAAACTGTGAAAATTATGATAATTTGTTTTTTAATTTATTTAATTTTTATTATTGAATTATGGAATCATATTTTTAATAAATGACTAATCAATTTTGGAAGAGCTAATGTGATACTGTTCAATATTTTCAAGAAGAGAACAATAATGACTAAGTTATGTGGTCCTAAAAGTCCCCATATGGTTTATGTATTATTTCATGTATTATGTGATATTTATTCTAACAACATGTATGCGTTTGTCATTGAATTGAAGGGATATTGTTACCTCTAAACACTCCATGAGTAGAACTAAGGTTTTTTATTCCATAAAGGAGACTTGAAATATTTCTTGTTTCCCTAGAGACTGATGATCATAGGATTCAATGAAGTGATGTGATATGTGGAATGTGGACTCTATAGGTCTATAAATTAGATAAATAAATATAGTGGACCAAGATATAAATTCCCTTATATCCCATCATGTTGGGATGTTTGATGGATAGGTAAGGGTTTCCCAATGTGTAAGCTATAAAAAATCATAAGTTACCTTGTATCATTTAGGATGCATGACTAGAGTACAAGGTGAGTTTTTATCCCCATCTTGAATGTGTGTACCACAGTTCTTTAATCAAGCATTGGACTAATAAATAGGTTGGGTTTGAGGGGATAGGCCTAGATAGACATGAAATTGAGATTATCATTATTTTATCCCTTAATTTCCTTCCTAAGGGGGATTGTTGATGTGGTATAATATGCCATGATTTCTATTGTGTTATATTGATAAAATTATTCCCATTGAGTGATGGGATTAACCATGTAGTTAGAAAATTATATAAGGAAACCAATGTGGGCTGTTTAGATCTTTATGTGACATAAATGAAAATGCTGGGTTTCAATGTTTTGTGTTTCCTCTAGAGAAGATTAGAATAAGGGTCTAAATTGAGTGTAGCCTAGTATTAATGTGGTGGTAGGAAATGGTTTCTTTTTTTTGGGATCCCATATTAATGAATTATTTCAAGTTTTAAAGTTTTTAAAACAATGTGTATGATATATGAGATGATACTAGGTAGGGTATATGTTACCGATGAGTGTATGATATATGACATGAATATAGGGTGGGATATGTTTCTCCCAAGGTGTGTGGAATATATAAATACACTCACATAGATATATTCTAGGAGGGGTATATATCATTTTTATTACATAAATTCAATGATGATATATATGTTGGGGAATACATCTCCCTAAGTTGAGATTTCATATGATGATATATGAGGTGTTCATTATTCACAATGATTATGGTTTGTTGATAGAAATACAGTGTTCAAGGTATTCCCTTTAACATGAAATATTACTTTTATTATGGGTTGAACTCTATTACCCCTATTATGATATTTATTTTTTATTACATAGTTATTTATATTACCTTTAGGTTAAGAAACATGGATGGTATTACGTGGTGGTAATTATTCCCCTCGATATGACCTAGTTTGGATTAAATAATAGGTCAGGGTTATTGTTTATTTATTATAGGTTGTGTAATATCTGATTCTCACATGGGTGATATTGTTGATTCCTTATCAAATCATGTGGAATTCTGAATTATAATGTTTTTAAAGCATTTTAATATAATTTAGTTTTGGAGGATTGGGTTACATTTATTTTTATTCCCCTGGATATTGTATTGACTGACTGTATGATATTCTTTCTCATTTTATTACTCATATATAAGGGTATATTATCCCCACAATATCACCTAAGACACTTGAAATAGGATCAAGTGCTATAGAATTCTAGGAGGAATACATGAGTTTATGTGGAATTCAAATATAGTTATTATAGATTGAACCATTCTTGGACATTAAAAAGTTGAATCAAATCATTGTATTAATTGTCTTAATATTTAGGATATGTTAAAAAATAGGTTTATTTTTTAGAATTTGGGATGGATGTTATTTTTTTGTGTCTAGACACCACCTATATGAGCTCAATTCTATGTTATCATGGAGTTGAAATTATTTTTCATGGTTTCTTTATTGATAGTTGTGATTTTTTTTACAAAATTTTCAATTTTATGTAACACCTTTATCGATTTACTACTTTTTCACTTAGTTGTTGAGGTAAGGGTTGTGAGTCCCTATATTATATTAGTCTTTTAGATTAAAATAAAATTTTCATTTATATGTGTGATTATGATAATTACTCTATTCATTAAAATATGGTTTGCTTATTAATATTTTCAATATTGACATATTTGATTCCAAATTAACAGATTGGTGTCATTTCTATTAATTTAATCATTTGGGTATGACTTGTTCTCTAATTTAGAAAAGGATCTTGTTATTAAATGAGTTAATGATAAATTATTTGGTGTTTTCCCAAAACCTATTGGCATCATTATACAAAATATGTAAATATAAAATTGATTTTAGTCAATAATATTCATCAAAGGACGATGTCATTATATGAATGTGGATTAGGCCACGATCCTCTAGGGGGTTGTCTATGATAAGGATTACCAGTAAGTATTGGTACACTTGAGTGGTTAGTTTTCTTGGCTATGAGATTTCTAGTATATATATACACATATGTAGTAACCCTTAAGTGGTTGTATTTTCTTATGAGTGTCTTACAGTATTTTTAGGGTAGCATCGATGTTTCTTCATGATTTGTGACCTATATTAGATATAATATATGTTAGGAGTGAGAGAGCCTAGTGATATTGAGATGCAACTTAGGATAATGGTGAGTCGTGTTATGATGATGTAGTAGGGTACATTCTTAATATTTTTGGTTATGTTTTTTCATTTACAAGGGTAACCTATGAGAGGGGTTAGCCTAAGCCCATGAATTACTATAGAGATTTAAGCATGGGTAGATTCCTGGTGTTTGATATTATTTCATGGGTGCTGAAGTTGAGAATGTGATGTAGGTTTGAATATTTATTAGGATTTTTATATGTCAAATAATGGGTAATTATTATTATAGTATTGATTTTTCATGCATGAGAGGCACATTTAAATGATTGTTTACGCTATAAAACCTTGGATTATTCAAAAAATATTTGTTTTATGTGTCTTTAGTTAGTGGATTCGATGTCTTCTTGTTATAGTTAGGGGTTCACTATGTCATGACCTTGTGTGGTATGACATGTGGGAACTAGTGTCTTATGATGTTATTAGTGTGATGGAATAATGGTCACTAGTTTTTGAGATTATCGATGATTCGAGATACCATGATCATCTGATAGATGAAATGTAAATTTTTTTGAAATATATGAAGTGGGGTATGATGAATATTGGGTATTTTGAAATGTTGAGGGGTCGAGTGGCTCTATGTGATGTCTATGGAATAACGATAGTTCCATAGATATGCTGAGTGGGGTAAAGAATTATTTACTTTATAATACTGTTAATAGATATTGATAGTTGTTTGATGGAATGTAAAATTCATGTGCGGGTGATCTTGATATAAGACCTTTAGTTATATCCATCTTGACCTACTATACAAAGGAATATTATCTATAATACTCAATAGTATTTGATGAAGGCTTAATAGTTTCATTGTATACGTGATATTGGCCAAATATTTTCAATTATTAGAGAATTGTGAGCATGTATTATGAGTGTTACTATTTAGTAGGTATTGGATATTAGTAAAGATCTTGTTTTTTGGATCAATGATAAGGAATAATATATTATGTAAAGTGATATATTTTATAAAATTTATTTAATTATCTTTTACATTAATATTAACATAAAAATCCAAAATTATTTATAGGCCTATAGAATTTGAGAAATTAGTCACAAAGAACAAAAACAAGAAACAAGGATACAATTTTATTTTTTAAAAAACATTATATTATGAACTTAAAATCCATTGATATTCTAATTTTACACAGGATAACATGGGAATGTACATTAGAAATGGGTCATCTATAAAATACGTGTAATTTAATTTTAAATTAATATCATAAATTAAATTAGTTCAAGTGACTAAGGATGTATAACATGATGACATAGAAAGGTGATATTCTTAGTCATGGACAGTGAACCATGATATAAGATTATAACATCAATGAATCAAAGGAATTTCGAAACAACATAACACATGAAATCATAAGATCATGTCAAGGAAATCTGCCAATAAATAATAATATAGTCTGATTATTCAAAAAACACATAAACCATACATGGTATCTCATGATATAAATACATTACCCAGAGCATTATAGGGCTACATAAATTTGGTCTAACCAATCATATTCATATCATGTATATAAATTTATTTTCCACTTTAATAATAAAACATAAGAACATTTTTCCTCACCTTTATTCTGAGGATTATGGAATTTTGGTTACATAAAAGGAATTCCCCAATCTGTGAATTATACATACAACAAGGAAATACACATGACCAGAAATGGGGATGGGTATTCACAGTACACAAATTTGGGATGGAAAATCAAAGATTAATGTCTACAGCGTAATGGGTGTAATTAATGTTCATAAAAGAAAATAATGAGAGTGAATAGTGTTTTATCATTAATTGAGAATCATATTTACAATAAATGGGTTGAAAAAAATTATGTCAAAATGAAAAATTATAAATAAAAATTATTAGTACAGTGAATGTAATTGAATAAAGAGGAGGATATGGGTACACCCTTACATTGAGTGGGTGATTCAAAATGAATGGGAGGATATTATTAAGATCATTAGTACACCTTTTTATATATTTAGATATATGATGGTATATTAACTTCATTCACAATATAATTTAAGTGAAGGGTAACAAAAGTTTGGGATATTATCTACAGAAAAAGATAGGTAAATTATTTATACATTTATAAACACGCACTACTGGAAATATGATCTATACCAAAGGTTTTGGAAAAAATGTTGGTATCGGTCACTAATTTTGAGCTATACCAAGGATTTTGGGAAAACCATCGGTATAGTTCACTAATTTGGACCATATACCAATGGTTTGGGTGAAACTGTTGGTATAAGTCACTAATTTGGATGATATACCAACGGTTTTGGCCAAACCTTTGGTATACGTCCCAAAATCAAATAGCCTATACCAACGGATCTCAAAAATTTTGGTATAGGTACATGAATTTTTAATAGAATCATCTTATAGAGGATTTTAAATAAATCAAAATATAAAATACAAATGATAATACATATATATTTATGAAATTATGTTCACAAAATTATGTTAAGTTAGTGGTTATATCGCTTAATCAAAAACGGGAGGTGCTGGGATCAAAACCCACCGAATGATTGTTTTTTGAATTACATATTCCTACAGTTTTATAGAACCATTGGTATATATTTTCATATTACATATACCAATGGTTTCCCATAACCATTTGTATAGACCTATCCCCATAGATTACTTGCCTATGGTTCTCCAAACAGTTGGAAAAGGCTATACCGATGGTTTGGAGGACTATACCAACAGTTCCAAACCGTTGGAATACGGTATTTTTCCTCTAGTGATAGGTTATGGACTCTATGTTTTTAAATAATCAAAACCCCAAATCATATAATGGGTTTTTCTAATAGTTTCATCTAATTAATATTGGTTTCAAATATTTAATTATTTTAAGAATCATACTATCTAAAATTATATCATCCTTGTTTTTAATGTGATTCATGTTCATAAAAAATGGGTTTGAAAACTTAAAATATAATATGGGTTGTTTAGGATTCATTATAGGTTTTTAAAATTAATCCAAAAACATAAAATACAATTTATTTTAAAGTTAAAATATATTTTTGATCATAAAATAAATTTATAGTATTTATTAATAATATTTTTGGCTATTATATTGTAATAATATTTACAATATATCCATACCATATTAAATGTTTACAAAAAAAATAAACTATATCATAAAAAAAAATGAAAAATTCAACATTATCTAATTTAAACAGGTTTATTTAGAAAATTATATTTATTTTACAAATAATTTTTAAAATTTTATAATTTAGGCATATAAATGATAAGTCCTCATTTATTGAATTATAGTAGTTTTTATTTCACAAAAAACATTCTAATGATTATAATAATACATGGCCTTTCGTTAAATTATATTACATTTTCTAAAATATAAAATTTATAATATGTATATTTCATGATAAATAGTTTTATTTAAAATCTCATGGATTTATAAAAAATTTTGATTTATTAAAACCTATATATTTTCAAAAAATCATAATTTCATTTTATTCCCGTAAAAATAAAATTTTTATCAAACTCATTATATAATCATGTATATTATATAAATTAAAAATTAGAATAGATCAATATAATAATTAATTTATTATATTAAAATATAAAAAATATTACTTCTTTATTATAAATACAAAACACCTTATTACCTCAGCATACTCCCAATGGGTAATGTGTGTGATGTAAGTACTTTCTTAGGGTGGTTCAGTGAACATTGTCTAGATGGTGATTTTTATGAGGATGAAATTCCCCAATATAATGTTTTTTCTTGTTTAAATTCTTTAATATCAGCTTTTTCATTGTCTACATCAAATCCCAAAAATTTCAACTACCATAAAAGATATGATAAATTGTCTTCAAAGGGTACAACCATAATGGTAAAAGACATGGCTTCTTCCTTATGTTTCATTTTGATTGTATCACAAACCATAATATATACTTGTAATAACTATTAATATAGAATAGATATGTTATCAATGTTTTTGATTCATAAAGGAATTTTATACCCAATAGAAAAATTAGGGTTGTATTTTATAATGGGTTTAAATATTAAATATTTCACATGTTTATTATATAACTACATTTCATAATTGAAAATTTATTCATTTAGAATGAATTTTATTTTATAAAAGCCTAGGTCATTATGTTCTTCCCCCTTCAGAAATTTCATCCTCAAAATTTCATTTTTTTTCACTAAAATAGATAAGGGTACTTCTATTTTTATGCTTCTTCTTGTTCCCATGTTTACTCCTCAAACATAGGGTTCCACCATAGTATATTGACCCAACTGGTTTTCAATTTTCATAGAACATTGTCTCTTTGATCAAATTTCATCACTGACTGCTCTTCTAAGGAATTATTAGTCACCAAATGAATCACATATGTATATAGTAAAAGTGAGGTGTCTATTATGTACTGACTTGGGAGAGATACGTGGAACACATCATATACATGAGATATATTATGAGGTGATTAGATTCAATTAGCCACAACTTTGATGCGATCAAGTACCAAAAATAATCCTATGTATCTAGGAATAAGATCTTTCTTCTTTTAAAACCTCATGAATATCTTCCATAGTGATATAAAATGGAACACTTAATCTCTATTATCAAACAATATTCTTCAATAATGAATTTCTAAAATACATTTTAGAAAAATAATTTGGATTTTAAATTATGCTAAATGATTGTAACATTATCTACAATCTATTTGGTGAGAGTTCTTCATATCGGTTTCTACTCTCTAACTTCATCCAAACATGTTGGATTCCATCACTTATTTCTTAAAATATACTCAAGGTTTCTATTTTAATGTTATAATGAAAATTAATTTTATATTATAAATCAACTAGTGGAATGTGTTTATCCAAACATGCTTAAAAATCCATTAAACTTGATATTAGTATATCCTATAGGTTTTAATGGTTATCTTGGACTAACCATCCTTCTAAGGGTGATCTCATACACCAAAACTCATTTAGGTATTCAACTCTAGTGGATTGATTCTCTAGAACATCGAGGTAAACCACTGATCTTGATGTAATATAATGGAAAGTAGTCCACCAAGCAGTTATACTACTTCTCTTCTGTATATCATGGTGAGTTTTTAAAGAGATAAATATTCATTGATTGAAATAAAATATACTAGATTTTTATGGAGATATTCTACCACCCAAATTTAATTATTATCTTTACAAAGAATTGGTAGTATTATAATTAAATCAATTGTTATGTTTTCCCATTTAAATATTGTTTTGGAACATCATATCATCATACAATTAGACTTATGACAATCATCTTTGTCTTTTTTACACTAATAATCGATATACATATTTTTGAATCTATGTATTCATGATATCATACCATATTTTTTATTAAAATATCTATACACCATAGATATTTCTAGATGTATAAATATTGATGAGTTTTGCAGATCATCTAGAATTTCTATCTTCAATTTTGGTTTTTATGGGATATATATCCAAGTTCCAAAACATGTAACTCCATTATTATCAATATTTAACTCTTGAATATTCATTTCATTTCGTTATAGATCTTTATCATATTTTTGGGAATCCATGATCCTTATGAAAATGGATGGTTGATAAGTTATTTGAGTGTGGTAGGATGAGGTTCCTTTAATGATACTGTTGTCTATATATTAAATTTCCTTGATGATTAGATTTATTTTAATCCTATTAAGGGGGAAGGTTTTAAAATAATTTCTTACTAGAGCACTTTCCACTTTATTTACCATCCCATGAAGGTGATGTACTGAACAATCAGAATCATCAATCAGCTCAAACCACCATCATTTGAGCATATTTATATAATTTTGTGTGAATATCTAATTGCGTCTTTTGTGATCATTATATATGTCAGTCATCTCACGATGGGTATTATGTTTCTGAAAAATTTAATGTGAAGATAACCATATCCAATTCTTTATCTTGTTTTGGTAGTTTTTATTATGGATATTTAACTGGATGGAGGTATAGGCTTTCAATTTTTCATTTTTCAAGAGTAAAAGACACAATCCCTTTCTTGATTCATCATTATAGATCACAAATCTTTCCTTACTAGTGTGTAATGTGATCACAGGTTTAGTGATTTTCCTCTTACATAACTCTTCAAATCAAACCTTTCATTTGTTAGTATATAAACAATTCACTTTCTTATGAGTTATTTTAGTTTCTGAACATGAAAATCATGAGTAGTTTTTTAAAAAATTAAGATTTTACATATATAATTTAGGGAAGCTATGGATCTCAAACCCATATATTGTTTTGTCCTTTCTTTTAATTGAATATTCCTTTAATGAGTTTATAGATCGCCCTTTTTTTGAAACGACACCCCATTAATGTTACATTTTCCATAAAATACATGTATTTACTATATATTACATATAATATTTCAATCCTTAAGGAATTCATCAAAAAATTCAGATTCTCATATTGATCATCCATAAAAATGGAATTGCTAAAAATATCATCTTTAAAGACTACTATAAATTTTTCATGTTAATCCCTAAAGACACTATTAATTTAGTACATAGAGATAGTTTGAGAATTAGTGAGTTTGAATGGAATCACTGTGAACCCATATTTCTTGTACCTTGATTCAAATGTAGTCTTTGTTATATCCTCCTTATACTCAGCTATATGATAATATCCTAAACAATGATACAACTTAGAGAAGTACTGGGCTCCACATAACTAATCGAATAATTCAGAAATCTATGGTAGTGGATTGTTTTTATTTGTCATAATTTTATTGAGATAATGATAATAAATATAGATTAACATTTACCCATACCTCTTCTTGATAAAAAATACACCAAAAATCCCCATGTTGAAGAACATGGGAATAATAACACTTTGTAAACATTCTCTTATTATTTTTTCATCACCTCATCATCTTCAACAGTAGAAATACTATATAGAGTAACGTATATTGGAAAACCGCTGGGTATATGTTTTATTGAAAAATCAACCTCTAATCTGTGAAAAAGACCAATTAATTATTTGGAGAACACATCAACATATACCCTTACAAAATGCATGCCATCAATGATTATCTCTTTCATTGTCACAATATTTTTAGAATGATATACTTTCTCAAGTGGAAATAATATCCATTCATAAGATTATGGTTCAAAATATGATCAATCATACTTATTACACTACAATTTAATTAGATATTTATTCAAGATATATAGGGTATTTCCCATATCACTAAAAATTATGTTTTCTCTATAAATGCAAATCCAATACACAACTCGTATAACAAAAAATTATTCTAAAATAAATATCACAAGGTTCACTGGGAAATTCAAAATATTTTTTTTTAAATGGGATAGTTCATATAATTTGGAGTCAAATATTGATCCATTTTATTTTTTAACCAATAACTAAACTACCTGGTTTTTTGGTATGTTATTGAACTATTATACTAAACATGTTTATTATGAATGATTTTATAGAACCATAATTACAAAACACATTTGTTGTTTATGAATGGGTGATAAGCTAACTTTCAAAATTTGATTCTAGTTCGAGTCATATACTTAATTTAAAATAGTCATATGGATTATAATTTTCATTTATTAAATGTTTAGTGTGAAACTATGAAGATATAACTGAAAACATATAAGTGACATGTATTCTATAAACCACTAATTTCATGTTTAGAATATAAGTTATCCATGGTCTATTATTAGACATTAAATTTCAAAGGTATAATTATTTCATTAATAATAGATCCTAAATAACATTTAGATTTAAAAAATATTATCCCCAATGGGTGTCAAAAAAAATGTGTTAGAAGGAACCTTTTCCATTCACCAGGTACTGAGCATTTTAATAACCAACAATCAATTTCATTGTAATTACAACCAAGTAAATTTTTTAATGATCCAAATATACTTGTTGTATCTTGAAGATGGTTGTATTTCATGGAAACTAGTCACTCTATACATTACCAAAATTGGGGGTTTGCTTCATATATTTATTGTTATATGTATATATTTCAATATTATTTTTTAACCGTAGTCCCCCAAAATTACTAATCCTTTCTCTGACACCATCTTTGATACCACACATTTTTATACCACTTATTTCATAATGTATTACATTGATGTTTACATAACACAATCCCAAAATAATGATAGGCCAAGTGCTTTGTGAAATTTAATAAATAGCATAGTAACTTGATCTTGGATATAATGAAATTATTTAAAAGAACCATATCATGCACATAAAATACATTGATCTTCTAATACATAATGTGATAATATTGGGATTTACAAAATAAATAGATGATATGTAAAGCATTGTAATGGAATAATTAAATTATAAAATAAATTACTGTAGAACTTGTGAGTCTTGACGAATAACAAGATGAAATATAATGGTTACATTCATAATAATTAACATCGAGTCAAGATATTTGATTATAACATCAAGGAATCATAGGAATCAGTAATAAAAATAAAAGTTGACATCATAAGAATAATTCAAGGATAACCACCAAGAAAACATAAAATAGTAGTCATGTGTTAAATAATCATTCACCATTCATGGTATCTTAAGATATAAAAATTTTCCCAATATATTGTATGGATATATAATTCGAAGGCCACATGTCACATTCATATTATTTACATTCATTTTTGTGCCACATAGATAATAAAATATAGAAAAATAATTCTTAATATTCAACCCCATAATGATGGATATTGTGGTACATAGATAGAATTCCCTAACAAATTAAGGATGGTTTCAACTAGGAGAATACCCATGATAAATTGGGGAAGAATATCTACAATAAAAAAATGTTTTTCATTGAAAATAAAAGATTAATATTTGTAGAAAAAGGGGTGTACATAAAGGTTCATAAAACAGATTAATGTGAGTGAAAGATTTCATATCATTACATTTAAATCATATTTCATATAAAGGGATGTTCAAAAAAATTTCAAGATGAAAATTTTGAAATCAAAAGGAATAATACAGTCAAATTAATTTAATAAAGAGGATGGGGAAGAGAATCCATTACCCTAAGAGGGTTATTATGAAATCTTTGGAGGAGCTACCTAGCAGCTTCAGAACACCTTAGAGTGTTTTTAAAGATAGATAGGGAGAGGATATTATATCTTTAGTGGATTTAGTGTGGAGTAAAGTGAGTTTTTATTGGTATTTATTGAGAAAAGAGGGGAGAATTAATTATTAATTACTAAACATTGGTTTTTGGATCTGTAATAAAACCACCAAATAAAATTCGTTTCAAATATTTTATTAAGTTATGAACAGAAATAGATAAAATAATTTTATCCATGATGTGGAAGTGAGTAATTTATATAAATAATTCTTTTAAAAACAATATAATATAATAATTGTTTCAGAGGATTAATTATGGGATGGGTAAGTTTATTAAATAATATAAAAAATCATTATATTAAAGTGTAAATATATTTTTTTCTTATGTTCCCTTTATATTATTTTTTAGATCCCTTTGAGAAATTATTATGTCAAAATTCAAACCATATATTCGTACAATATAGAAATTTTATCGAAAAATTCAATAGCCATAGAAAATAATAAAAAAATAACAATTTTAAAATTTCCATAGGATTATTTCAAAAATTATATTTATTATTCCAAAATAATTTTATAATTATGAGAATTTACCCTTTTAAATAAACGTACTATCTTTTGGAAAATACATGGGTCTATGAAAAAAAATTATTTCTATAAAAAAATTAAAATATGCTTCATAATATTATACTAAATTTTACATTTAAATAAATATTATTTAGTAAGAACATTTAATGAAAATAAAATTTATTTCAAAACTTCTGAATTTATGAGAAATTTTGTCTTATGTAAAAAATATATTTGAAAACATCATAGTTTTTTAATTATTCATGTGAAAATACTATTTTTTTTAAAAAAATTATAATTGTAAATTTTAATATAAAAAGTTACAATAAGAAATAATCCATCTGATCGTTGATTTATTAAAAAATAATATTAAAATTTGCACTAATACGGTTTATATACAATACACCTTATTTCACCATTGTACACACAAATTTAAATGTGTGTGATTGTAGTACATTATAGGGGTGTCTTGGTGAACAAGATTTTGGAGATGATCTCTATGAGCATGAACTTCTACCATATACAGTTTTCTCATGGTTTATTTTTTATACCCTTCTTGGCTTTAGTCAATGTAATAGCCCTGTGGGACCATGTCACTCAGAATCTTCGATAAATCGGCTTCAAAAGTTTTGATCCTATTGACCAAGGCCATCTATTATTCAATAAATGTAAATTAAAACCTAACATAACCCTTAATATATATTAATCATGTTAGTTGTTGTAGAATGTCTATATTATCAACTATTATGATGCATAACTATCTTTTAAGCCCTGTATAAAAATAATGGATATATTTTATAATATTCCAAAATAAAAAATGGAATTCATTTCATGTAATTTCTTTAACTGGATACCAAAATCTGACATTTATTCATTCACAAGATAATTCCCAAATTTATGGTAATTGGTGCAATATAAATAAATTCTCATTGGAATATAAATTGAGTTAAAATATGATACCCTAATTATTTTTAGGATTACGGTCTTTAACATCATATATTGTTGTTTAATAGTTGGTAATTAATTTTAACATAACAATAATAATATTTATACAATCATGTTTTATCTTCTTTTCATATCTCATTAAACTTTTGTTAATAATCATTCGTTATTTTCACTATTTTAGATGTTAGTTTACTAGTAATTTGAGTTTGTTTTAGGTGTAATGTATTTAAATTAATAATATATATATTCATTATATGTATTTAACATCTAGTAATTTATATATAATAAATTTTATAGAGAGAAAATTAAATGCACCATTTGTGGATATGGTAGGTCGTATGTACGCACGAACAGTACATCTATTTAAATATTATATTTAAAAATAATGTGATATTAATATATATATTATCCTTTATTTATAATAATTATTTAATATATTTTACATATTTTTATTAAAATTTTACTTAATACTTTCTAGGTATAGTGTCATTAAATCACATCACATTATGGAGGTGGTTGTCCACACATCAACAAATGAAGTCATCGTATTCCCACAAAATAGAAATCATAAGAAATGTGTTATATAAAAATTAAATAGCATAAATACAATACAAATACAATATATATCAAATAAGAAATATAAATTTATCATTATTAAAAATAATTAATGGTGTTAATAGAATAACAAACAACATCGGTTTGCGATAAGGTTGTTCGTTGTACACATAGATGATGATTGTGTATCCTATTTCTTGGAAGTCAATGAAATATTAGGTAACACTCTTTTAATTAAATATTTAATCAGATTTATGATAATAATTTTATTTCTTAACCACTATATAATAATAATTTAAGGATTGGATAATGAAATGAAACAAAAGTGATCATTGTAGAAAGTTACCTCTTATTTTGATAACCTGGGTTAACTTGTAACAAAATAGTTAATTGGATTTCTATAAGACAAAATATAGGCTTATACTAAGAGTTTAAGGAAAAGGTGATATTATTTTTTATTATTTTTTATTAAAAAATGGATTTATAGGTTTTAATAATTGGTTGATGTGAGTGCCTATTTTACAGTAGAGGAAGAGTAGTATTCTTGAAAATATAAAATGATAAAAAAATTGAGATGTATCCCACAAATCATGAAACTCAAGTAATTAAAAAATTAAATAAAATTGAATAAATTTTACAAATGTGGATATACAATATTTTTTGTACAAGTATCTAGGTCGTTTTGGACATTTTGTTTGAGTTTTTATCCCTTGATAAGCTTCGTTTTACCTTATTCATAGCAATGAATTATAACTCCATTGACAAATTGATCATTAAAAAACTAAGATGAAATTAATATATATTTTCAATTATTATGATTCATAATAATAAATACATTTTTACAAATTCATTTCCCATATGTGGTAGATGTTAATTTTAAATTAATCCCCTATACGCAATTGGATATCAGATTATTTAAGTGAAAAGGTCTAAATGTTTGAAATGGTTTTATGGAAAAATTCACAATAAATTTGATTCTAATTAAATATATTATATTAAAATATTTATAATTTATCTACTTAAACACTAAAACCAATTGAAACTATAATTTAACATTATAAATTATTTAGATGAAGTAGCAGTTTTAAATACAAATTCATCATTTTTCATTATTAATCAAAAAATGAAACATCATAGAAAAATATCAAAACCTCACCCTAATAATATTTTTACATTAAAAAATAAAAAATTAATATACACTGTTAAATATATTTTATAATAGTATCAATAATACTATTTAAAATATTTGTGCCACTAAATGGTAAAAAAACTACAATTTGGAAAATTTTAGCTTTTTTGGGTAAAATTTGATTTTTTTTTCTTATCTTACGTCTATCAAATCTATCAGATGAATGTAAAAAATATTTTACTGAATATATAATATATATATTTCATTATTATAATTCACTAGTATTATATAAATTATTTTATTAATACAAAACTCCTTTGGGATTATAATAATAGTTTTTATAGAAACATTTACTTTATATTCAAATAGATTTTATATTATGTTATAATTAAGTGGTTTCCATTGAATTCAACCAAATTATTTTATAGTTTAGTAAATCCTATTCAAAAAAATATTTAAAATTTAGGTTATATCATTTATTTTAAATAATAATATTTTCATATCATATTATTTTTTATTGAATCTCGGTCTTGTATGTAACCCAAGTTATTAAAGATACTCGGTATTGTGTGTAACACAATCCAACATAGTGTTCTTTGTACCACATGATAATATTAGTGTTTTATGTTTTGTATGTTTAACATGTTGTTTCAAATAAACTAATATAAAAAACAAAATTAAATTTTTTTAAAAGAAAAATATTTCAATGCCTCGTTGTGGTAAATTCTCCACACCATAGATAATTTCCACCCTCATAATCCAAAATTGATCTCGATAATCAAGGGATTGATATTAAAAAATACTATTGTTAAAAAACCCCAAAACATAAAACCATTAATAAAACATACTCTTAAAAAGAGAGTGTTTCATCATGAGGTTCATGTGTGTGAGAGAGAGAAGGAGAAAAATGGTCTGATGTATAACAACTAATTGTTTGTTGTTATAGAGAGTTTTATGTCAGGTTCACCATTTTAGATTCGTCCAGATTCAAGTCATTATCTTTTTTGTTGGGGGAGATACTGTCCTGTTGAGACTAGGAAGTACATCATTTTTACATTAAGAAGGAGGCTCCATGTTTTCATGATCCCGGTGGGTGATTGCAGGGGTTAAGGGTTTGTTAAATTAGCCCATGTTGGGTATGAGGTCCTCATATGGTCTCTAAAGGGATTATTTGTAGAGTCAAAAACACTGAATTACCCTTTTATCCATGATTCATGGACCTGTTTTCTAAAAGTAGGTGCTCGTTGGATGATGATTTTTCAAGGACCCTTACTTACTACATTGGTCAAGAGGGTGGGAGGTTGGAAAAATCACACCCTTTTGGGGGAATTATTGCCTACTCTTGGACTCTCATATAAATTTAATTAGTGTTCATATGTTTCTGAATCCTTGGTTCATTCCCAAGCATGTGTCCATGAATTACTTGTGGGGTGAAAAATCAATCATGGATATACATGGATCAGGAATTATTGAGACAATGCTAGTTGGATCCAAGTGATGAGGCACACTATAGTTTATCATCATCTAGGGGGGATGGAATTTCTTTCACTATTGGGATTTATCCCATAATATGGGCTTTCTATGTACCCTCATGAGAGAAATTAGAACCCAAATTGTTCAGTGATGCTTAACTGGACACATCACATTTTATTGTTGTGCGATGAGGACCCATTAGTGCTGTATAATGTTATGTGGAAATTAAATCTTGGTGAAAAATGATTAGTCAATAATTCATTAGGGAAATACTATTTTTCTGAAATAATACAGAATTAAAACTAAAATAAATTAAATAAAAAGACTGAAGATAATTAATTAATATAATTCTAAATACCATTAATTAATAACATAATTGTTTTTATTAGACCATAAACACATTAAAATTGTTAATTTAAATGAAATAATTGAATACAATTAAATTAATAAACTTGATTACTATTAATCTAAATTAATAAGATACTTAAAATAAAATTACTAAATAACGTTATTAAAGAGTTACAACAATTAAAAACAAAAACAGCGGTGACCCAAATAAATCACACAAACTCTTAATTGCCTCACTAGAAGACTAAAAAAATTATAAAATGAATTAAAATTCAATCTGCAGACATAAAATATTATAATTAATGTTTTAAAACTCTTAATTAATTAATTAGTTGTCTAAATGAACACATATAATTATGGGAGAGGAAATTAAATTTAATTAAAATACATATTATTTACTTAAATGACTATCAGGATGTCTAAACAAATTAATTATCAATGATAACCTATTCTAATGAATCCAAAATAAAAGATAAAATATTCAAATAAAAACTAACTTAGTTGAATAGAATTACTGCAATTTAATAAATTTCTAAAATAAAAAATTAACTAATTAAAAAAACAAGATGAATTAATTTAGCCAAACTAAAAAATCACCGCTTAAGTTCTCACCGGTAGAATTTAAAGGCTCCCTATAAGAAATAAAATAAAGCTACCATTATATTTAGAAGAGAGCTACTGGTAGGAAAGAGTATCGGTGGAAAGGGTCACCGATAGAGGCAAGGTCACTAATAGAGAGTACCAGTAACCTGCTATCGGTGGCTAAGCTACCGATAGTCTAGCAAGCCGAACTAAGTTTTATAAACTTTAAAAATTAAAAGTAAATTAAATAGAAAACTCAATTATTATTAATAATGAAAAATAAAATAAAATAAACAAAAATAAATTAAATAAAAGAATTGAAAATTAATTATATTAAATACAAAGAAGGAATAAATCAACTATTTATGGTTCTATAATTAAAAAAATGTTATAAAAATTAAGTATTTGACAAATTTAATTATAAAAATACAAAAGTGAATTTATTTAATAAAAAGTGTACAAATAATTAAATAAATCATTAAAAATTATGTAAAAAGATGTTGCAAAATGATGCTAAAATAGATCCACCTCAGACTCCCCCGCACTTAAGCATTGTTTGTCCTCAAACAATCCCATGTTTTATTTTCTTTGAAAAACAGCATGTGTATTATGAATTGTTCAAAAGGTAACAAGTCCATCAATCAAAACAGAGGACAATACATAATAGCAGGCTTAATGAAAATGAGTTACTCAAATGATTCTTTTCTAAAACAAATACTCACTGGTAGATAAAAAATCAAAGACCATCCATCAAAGAATATGGCATGCCTCATATGTGATACAACATAGTGACTCACTTCAATCCAACCTCGGGTTCTATGTCCAAGAATAACATGAGAAAAAATTTCAATGGAATTCAGACCATAAACATAGAACTTTGTACTTTGACAGAGTCCTAGGTACAAAAAATAATTATTTTTTTTGTGAATCACTTCAATGATACAACCTAAATGATTTCCATATAAACCAATTGATCACTTCTTCATCTAGAATTCATCATTCCTCTCAACATAATGAGCTCATTTTGACCCTAGAAACTTTATTTATTTTTCACAAGCCATGTATCATTGAGCTAAGAACTGTAAAATGCACTTATTCAAAGTGAACAGAGGGCTTATAGTAAACAGAAACGTACCCAGCATCTAGGGTCTCAAAAACTCACCGTGGGATCCCAGATTCCCAAATTACTCTAGTTTCAATAGATTTATAAAAAAATCCATTTAAATTGGCTCAATAAAGAAATTACTTTTAATAATTAAAAAAAATAATGAGGGCCCTAGAATTAGAATCAAACTTCCAGTTCCAAAGGTTATGATCTTAACTCCATAAACATGTAACCCATGTCAATTCTAGAGTAGTTCCTAAACTGAATTTCCAACAAATCACTAACCAAAACCACTTAGAAATCATCCAAACTCCTTCATTTCAGACTCAAAGCAGTTCTCAACTACCAGCAAGGAACTTATCCTAAAGAAAGACCCAATAGAGTACAATGTAAAGCCTCAAATTACGCATGGATTTTGAAAAACTTTAACCATTTTTTACAAAATGTATGAATTTGCACTGGAAATTGATGGGCTCTCGTTAAATCACAATTTCGCACAGTCAAGAATTGACCCCCTCCCCCACACTTAAAACTCAACATTGTCCCCAAAGTTTACTTCTAAATATGTATAATAACAATTAAACAATTAAAGTTCAAAAAAGATTTTCAATTTAGTAGATATATGACATGTATAAAGGGTCTCCTTGAAATTCAAAAATAATATTTCCACAAAAAAATAAATAATCATCATTCTCCTATCCAAGTATAAACATTAACATTTATGTCCAGTGACACAGATTTTCAATTCAGCTCAAAAGTAGCATATGATGTGTGAACGCACATTTCATAGGGTGTAAGCAAGTTTAGCAAAGTATGATTCAATTAGATCTTCAATCAAGCAGTGAGATGCATGCTAAACACCCTATAAACTAAACAGTTCCAATGAAAAACCCAACTACCACAGACAGGAACCCCCCCCACACACTTAATTTCATTGAGTGAAATTATTTTAAACAATGAATTTCAAGTTCTCAGCAAGGAGGCATATGAAAATTTACGTACATCATAGTGAAAAGTATGAGAATTTTTTAAAACAAGCATATTTTTTAAGCAAGAATAATTTTATTAACAAAAAAAGGACCAGAAAAATAAATGTTGCATGTTTAAGTACTTCCCTGACTAAATTCTTGTCCAAAAATGACCATGAGAATTCCACTCCTTAGATGACAGCAGCAGCATTCCAAGAAACATAGAGTATATAAACCAAGAACAAGTAACAAGTAGAGACAGAGTATATATAAGAATGAAAAGCATCACATTATTCTAAGTAAAACAATAATAGAAATAAAAGTAAACACTAAAGAAATAGCATGGGTTGACTCCCATGAAGCACTGAATTTAAATTCATTAGTTAGACTTTATTTAATTATAATTTTTTATTTATTAAAACATCAAAAACCATTGGTTTCCTCCAATGCAGCGCTAGGTTTAAAGTCCCCAGCCATACTTTATTCAAGAATAGTGAAGGTATCCAAGCCCTTTGGTTACCCTTCAAATTAAAGTTTCAATATTTTTCCCATTGACCAACATGGGTTTATTTTCTTCACCAACAAATTCAACAACTCCATTCCTCAACACTCTCACAATAGTAAACGGTCCAGACCACTTGGACATTAGCTTCCCAGAAAAAAAAATTAAGTCTATAATTAAAGAGGAGGACCTTCTATCCAGGTTTGAATTATTTTGTTTGAATGATAGAATCGTGAAATATCTTAGTCATCTTTTTATAAATCCTTGAATTATCATAACTCTCTCTTCTAATCTCATCATGTTCACTTAGCATAAGTAATATCATCTCACCAGCACACTTAAAGTCAAAGTTCAGAGCCTTAACTGCCCAATATGACTTTTGTTGCAACTCCACAGGTAAATGACATCATTTCCCAAACAGCAGCCTGTAAGGAGACATACCTACTGGAGTCTTGAGAGTAGTTCTATATGCCCATAAAGCTTTATCTAATTTAAGAGACCAGTCTTTCCTAGAGTTTGATGCAGTTTTTTCAAGAATTCGTTTTAGTTCCCTATTAGAAATTGTCACCTGTCCATTGGACTATGGATGATAAGGAGTACCAGTTTTTTGAACGCATCCATCTTTCTCCATCAAATAATTAAACTTTTAATTCTTAAAATGTGTTCCATTTTCAGTAATAAAAGGCATTGGGAATCCAAATCTAGTAAAGATATTCTTCTTGACAAATTTTATTATATACTTGGCTTAATTGTTGGGAAGAGCTACTGCGTCAGCCCACTTAGATACATAATCCACAGCAAGAAGAATAAACTCATTCCCATTATATGATAGAAATGGACCCATGAAATCTATACCCCAAACATCAATGATTACTACCTCCAATATACATTTCTGTGGTAACAACTATTTTCTACCAATATTTCCAAGCCTCTGACAGCTATCACAACCAACCACAAAACTCCTAGCATCCTTAAAGAGTGTAGGTCAATAGAAACTAGATTGTAAGTCTTTTTGAGCAGCCCTCTCACCACCATGGTGACCTCCCCAAGGTGAAGAATGACAACTTTCAAGAACAGAAAACATCTCTTCCTCAGGTACACATCTCCTAAGAATACCATCAGCACACCTCCTAAACAGAAAAGGGTCATCCCAAATATAATATTTAAGTTCAGAAATGAATTTCATTCATTGATTTTTAGACAAGTTTTTGGGAATGACACCTACTGCTAGGAAGTTAGCAAAATATGCATACCAAGAAGATTTCCTGACTGAGACGGTGAGCATCTTTTGCTCAGGGAAGAAAGAGTTTATCTCCCTAGAATTTTCATAATCAGATTGGGTAAAAGGAATCCTAGATAAGTGATCAGCAACTATGTTTTTATCTCCCTGTTTATCCCTAATCTCTAAGTCAAACTCTTGTAATAGCCGAATCCATCTAATCAGCCTGGGTTTTGTTTCTTTTTTAGATAGAAAGTATTTTAAGGCATAATGATCAGTGAAAATGATGACTTTAGAACCTAACAGATACTGTCTATACTTCTCAAAAGTAAACACAACAGCTAACAATTATTTTTCAGTGTTCGTATAATTCTTTTATGCATCATCTAGAATCCTTCTAGCATAATACACCACATACCACTTCTTATCTCTCCGTTGTCCAAGGACAGCACCTACATCCATGTCACTAGCATCACACATAAGCTCAATCAGTAGTTTCCAATCAGGTGCAGTGATGATAGGTGATGTAGTGAGTTTCTCCTTAAGAAGATTAAATGATTTCAAATAGTTTTCATAAAAAATGAAAGGTGCATCCTTTACCAGAAAAGAACACAAGGTCTTAGTTATTTTAGAAAAATCCTATATGAAACTCCGGTAAAAACGGGCATGCCCTAAGAAACTTCTAACACCTTTAACATTTCCAGGAAGGTGGAAATTTTTGAATAACTTCAATCTTAGCAGTATCAACTTCCAAACTTCTCTTTGACACTTTATGACCAAGGAAAATACCCTCTGTAACCATGAATTGACATTTCTCCCAATTAAGAACAAGGTTGGTTTCAATCCATCTCTCTAGAACTAACTCAAGATTTCCTTAACAAGTATCAAATGTACTCCCCCCTATAGAAAAGTCATCCATGAAAACTTCAATGATTCTCTCAATTATATCTGAAAAGATAGCCATCAAACACCTTTGAATGGTAGCTGAGGCTCCACATAACTCAAAGGTCATTCACCTGTAGGCAAATGTTCCAAAGGGGCTTGTGAAAGTGGACTTCTCCTGATCCTCTGGAGCAATAGGGATCTGTTGGTAACCATAATACCTATCTAGGAAACAAAATAATTCATTTCCAGCTAGCCTCTCAAGAATTTGATCCATGAAGTTCATTGGAAAATGGTCCTTCCTAGTGGATGCATTAGGATTCCTATAATCAATACAAACTCTCCATTTTGTGGATTTCTTAACTTAGATTTCTTCAATATTTTCATTCTTTAATACAGTGAATCCTCCCTTCTTGGGGACAACCTAGACAGGTCTAAACCAAGAACTATCAGAAATGGGATAAATCATTCGAGAGTCCAGCAGTTTTGATTACTTCCTCTCTAACAACATCTTTCATGTTTGGATTTAAACTTCTTTGACACTCTACCCTAGGCTTATGATCAGGTTCCATAAGAATTATGTGCATACAAAATGAGGGACTAATACCCATGATATCAGCTATGGTCTAGCCTATGGCAGATTTAAACTTTTTCAAAACATTCAACAATCTTTTCTCTTGGTTTTCATTTAGTTTAGCAGAAATTTTTACAGGAAAATTGGAATTCTCACCTAGAAACGAATATTTGAGATGAGCAGGGATGGGTTTAAGCTCAAGATCAGGTGGTTCTACAATTGAAGGAAGACTCATTGTCCTATGAGGTCCATGATATTCAACATATTTCTTATAAGGAGTATTGAAAGATGAATGATTTTCAATTACAATTTCAAATTCATAGATAATAGTCCTATTGTCCATGGTAGGAAGTATGTTGTCCAGACATTCCATATCATATTTAAGAAGGTTAATCAAAGTAGAATCATCTAATTGTCATAGCAGTTCTCCCTCTGTATCATCAAAGTTCTCAGCAAGGTTGTTGTTGATAATAACACCCTCAAAATCACTCAGAAATCTCCTAAGTTCAGAAACATTGTACTCTCCTACAGCAGTAACTGAACAGTTGACCAGTTCTGGAAGATTTTCCAATTTTGGTATAACAGCAGAATTTACAATTTCCAAATTAACTTGAACATGAATTTCAACTTCAAAAACGTTTTCTTTAATAGAGGATTTATTTTGAGATTCTTCAATGAGTTCATGTTGATTTTTGTAAGAACATTCTGCTTCAAGGAAATCTATTTTTGAGCAGTTTTTAGAGTAAGTTGGTCCCTTAATATTCTTAAACACATTGAACTCTTCTTCTGGTTCACCAATTTTGAAAATCTGTTGACCCTTTTAAACACCTATAACAACACCACCTGTGGAAAAGAAAGGCCTACCCAAGATGATTGGTACCTCTTGATCACACTCTATATCTAGAACAATAAAGTCAGCAGGCAAGAATAACTTCCCAACTCCATCTAGTAAGTCATCTACTCGACCCCCAGGATGAGTGAATGATCTATCGGCAAACTGAAGAATGACTGTGGTGGGCTGAAGATCACCCAGCCTCAACTTTCTATACAATTAGTATGGTAGCAAGTTAACGCTAGCACCTAGATCGCACAGACAGTTCAACTGACCAATGTTTCTTAGAGTACAAGGGAGAACAAAGCTACCTGGGACTTTCAGTTTAGGTGGGATTTTCTTTTGGAGGACAGCACTGCACTCTTCAGTGTGGCTATAGGTAGCAAATTCTTCAAGGTTCTTTTTTTTTGAAACAATTTTCTTTAAAGAATTCAGATAAGATGGGATTAGAATTAAAGCTTGGATAAAGGGGATGTTCACTTGAAGCTTGGAAATAAGACCAAGGAACTGATGAAGTTATGCCCTGGTATTACATTGTGGTTTAAGCTTCTCGGGGAAAGGGACGGGTGGGGAAATTTTTTTCAGGAAAGTGGGCACGTCCCTCACCTCTTCCACAACTTTTTATTTTCCTTTAATTTTTTTTATTTATAAAAGATGTTTTAGCTTGTGTTTTAGGTGAAAAATTCAGATTCTCATTATTTTCAACATTGTTTTGTGAATTTCCAGGTCACCTCTTCCACAAATTTTTATTTTCATTTAAATTTTTCTTATTTTTAAAAGATGTTTTAGCTTGTGTTTTAGGTGAAAAATTCAGATTCTCATTATTTTCAACATTGTTTTCTGAATTTCCAGATTGTGAACAAATTAGATTTTCATTTCCAGATTCAAACAGTTTCTCATTTTGGGAATTTTTTACAATTTTTTCAGCAATAGTTTGAGTATTCAGCCCACTCCTAGTAACAACAGCCATGATATTCTCCCTAGGATTATGTTCCGTTGTACTAGGAAACCTACCTTTATCCCTAGAAGTCAAATCTATGGCTAATTTTCCTAGCTGTGTTTCCATGTTCTGCATTCTCACGTCATTTTTCATCTTTTCAGACTCATATTAACATTTCTATTTATTAAGATGAGTCATTTACCTTTCCTCTTGTGAATTTATTTTATTCAAGATCTGTTCCAATTTAGAAGACATTTGATTATCATTAATTCCTTGAACATTTGAAGTCTCACCCCTTTGTTGATTTTTAATGTTTGGTCTTGGTTGGTTCTGATAATTAGGGGAAGATGATTGCTTGATTATACCTTGATCTTTCCAGGATAGATTTGGATGGTTCATATATCCTTGGTTGTAATTGTTTGAAAATGAATCATCTTTCTGAGGCATCCTAGAACCATAATTAACAAAATTTGAGATTTCAGGTTGTTGGGAAGTTAGATCCACATTAGGACAAATATCTTCAGAGATCCCAAACATACAACATTGAGTACATTGTTGCCTAAGAGATTGATACTGATTCTGATTTTCGACTTGATTAATAGTTTGTTTTGAATTCTGGTTCATTAAGGTTTGAAGTTGGTTGGTGATGTTAGCCATTTGACTTTGAGTATCAGATCCTAAACTAGTATTAACATTCCTATTGACTCTCTTCATTCTTGAATTCTTATTTTGAGAATTGAGGGCTAGATTATTGATAATTTGTCTCAACTCCTCATCAGTCTTATCATTGTAATTACCCCCAGCTGCTTGATCTACTATGTTCTAACTAGAGGAGGACAACCCCTCATAGAAGGTGTCCATAAGAAGATGAGATGGGAGTTTATGATGAGGACACTGCCATTTTAGGTCCCTAAATCTATCCCATGATTCATGAAAAGATTATCCATTCTGTTGATAGAAACTAATGATTTTAGTTCTAAGTTCTTCTTTCAGTCTTTGAGGATAAAATTTCATAATGAATGAGTTATAAACATGATCCCAATTTTCAAAACTGTTTTCATCTAAACTTAAAAAACAGTTCCTAGTAGTCCCTTTAAGGCCAAAGGGAAGGAGTCTCATCCTTAGCTAATTTCCAGTAATACCTAATAAAGGAAGTTGTTGCACAGTGTTATAGAATTCTCTAATGAAGGCTAGTGTGTCCTCATTAGAGAGCCCATTGAATGCAGGCATCAGAGAAATGTGTGATTGTTTCAACTCATAATTTCTTGCTCTAGGACTTAATCTAATGGATGATGGGTTGCTTGAAACTTGAGGGAGTTAAAACCCCCTAATCCTAGGCCTTTTATTCTCATCTAAGAGTTCTGGACAGTTTTGGAAATTATTGTGCTCAGGAACTCTATTATCCATGTTTTCTATTTCAGTTTTGGTCTTCTTTATTAAAGCAGCTAAGTGTTTTTCTAGTTCAAGGTTTAAGGGCTCTAATCTAATATTCAAGTGTCTTGTTCTCATACACTCAACAATAGACAGTTTTAGTAGTAACAACTTAGAATGTAAAGTAACAAATTTTTTATAATGTTTTCAATGTTTTCAATTTTTTTATGATTTCTTATATATGTGTTTTTTTAAAATGTGTTTTTTTAGTAATGGCCCATTGACTTCCCTGGAAACAGCACCAAAAACATGACCTCGACTATCATTAAAGTTGGTCAATGTTTAAAATTTATATTCTTAATAACTACTATATATGTGGAAAGTAGGGTTGAACCCATAGGGAAGGCTAATTTGGACACTAATTACTAAAAAAACTTGGCAATCCTCACTATTGTCATCAGCGGAGTGGTTTTTATATTTAATTTTAATATTTTAGTATTTTTTAATGTTTTAATAAACTGCAACATAAAACTACACAACTCTTGTAAATTTGTGCTACCTAAACTAAAACATAGCTCAGCTAAAAGAATGATTCACGAAGAAAATAAGATGTTGATAAAGGAAAATAGTAAAGAACACTCGGGGTTTATTCTAGTCTATTAGTTTAAATTGTTTTTCCTTTTCTTGTAAAAGTACTGCTTCGTACCACTGAAAAGAGACAACTTACTTCCCTCGCTAGGAGTTAAGTCATAGAAATTGTACAACTAGAGTTCGCCACTCCAAGAAGTACAATTCTAGAAAGATGACTTAAGTTGAACAATAGTACAAACTCGTCGTAAGTACTGATGTTTTCCATTTGAGATTAATGTTTTAAGAAAAAGGTTCTGCAATCAAACTCAATGAAAGATTATAGGTGCATGAAATTTAGTATTGTGGTTTAGAACAGATTTATGTATTTAGAACTGATCTCGCTGATCAAATTTAAACACATTAAAATGATAAAGAAAAGGATGAAAAAGATACCAGTAGAGCTAGAACTCTCCCCAAACTAGAAGACTTAGCTAACAATATTATTCAATACCAATATATCAAATAAAAAAAAATCATTCTATACAGAGGTAACGATTTGAAAGAAAACAGGAGAAGGAAACTCCCTCTGCTGGCATCGAATGCTGCTCCTAGACCTCTGCTCTGCTCCGGGACACAAGTGTTCATCAGATGAGTGTCTCTCCGAGTGAATGAATGAATCACCTCTGTCCTGTGAATGAATGAATCACCTAATTCCCCAACAATTTTTCTTCTTGCTCTTATTTAAGTACCCAACTATCATACATTGCATGTCACTGCTCCATTTCCACCGACTTGGAACGTCCTTCATGAGTGCACCGCACACGTGCGCTTTTTCCGCCACTGGCACGTCACGCGTGTTTTTCTCACATAACTAATTTTCGTTAAGTTATTTGCATGAACATAGACATCTTTCCGTCTTTGGAATGAACCTTCACAAGTTAGAAAAGAAAAATAAATAAAAACAAACATAAAGAATGAAATATTGTTATTTTTTGAAGATAAGTGTTATTTTTACTCGTTAATAATTAACTACAATTAATTGATAATTTATTTCATTTTGTATTATTTATAGAATTAACCAATAAATATTACAATGATAAAACATAATTTAATTAAAATGTTATTAGCTTAATTAGGTTGATAAATACTAAGTAATTATTTTTTTTCATTTTTAAACTAGGTTATCAAAAATTCAGAACATAAATAAATAAATAAATAATTTAATGTTAGAGATTGTATTAATAAATTAATTATTACCATTAAAGAAATTAATTGTTTAGGTTAATTAATTAATTAGTTAATTTTAATTAAGTAATGAAAATTATTACTTAGGTTTCAATTATTTTTAAACTAATAAGTATATTTTATTTATAAATATTATTAACTAAATAATTTATACTATTAATAGTAAATTAATTTATAAAAACTTTTATTAATTTGGTTTTATATTATAATTTATAATTAATATATTATGATTATAATTGTTTTAAATTAATTATTTTATGTTAATTTGACTTTGTTGGTTAACTTTTTACATTAATTTTTCTTTTTGTCTGTTTTTTCTTTAACTCTTATTTTACATTTATTATTATTCCTATATATTATTTTTTATATTTTATTTTTTGTGTTGTATCTTCCTCCCCATTCCATGTGCAGCAAGGGTTTTCCTCTTCCTCAATCCGGTGGCTTCCTCTTCTGGTAGTGCGTCGCACAGGGTGTCTTCTTCCTCCAGGAACCAGCGGCTGTGCACTTGGGTCCAGCAAGTGGAAGGCAATGGCACCTCCAGCCAGCAGTGGATGTTCTCCCTCCTGGAAACCGATCCGAACATCATCTTCCCCGGGCGCCAAGTTATGTGGTGGATTCTCCTGACTCCAAGCAATAGCACTGGTCTAATGGCACGCGGCTCTGCGACATCCTGCTCAGCGGCAGACAGCAACGGGGCGTCTCCTTCTTCCTCTGCCAGCATGTTGAGGTGCACTCCAGCAACTCAACACTAGTGGACCTCCTCTCCAATACATCCAGCGGCAACACTCCAGCAGCGTCCAGTAGGTGGTATGGCCCTCCTAGAAGCGGCAAACAGTTCTCCAAGTTGATGCGGCAAAGGGAGGTAATGGATCTGCATCAGTGAGGTGTGGCGATAGAGAGAGTGAGATGGAGGATACACTGCCTAGCGGTGAGGTGTGGGGAAATTATCGGTAGCTACCGATAGAAGGATGTTATCGGTGAGGGGTATCGGTAGATGAATCTACGGATAGAAAAAATAAAATATCGGTGAGGTAAAAAGAAATATCTGAACTAACGATAGAATAAAAAATAAAATATTAGTACATAAAATAATAGTTTGCCGAAATAATACAAAATTAAATACTAAAATAAATTAAATAAAGAGACTTAATATAATTAATTAATATAATTCTAAATACCATTTATTCATAACAGAATTTTTTTATTAAACCTTAAACACATTAAATTTGTTAATTTAAAAGAACTAATTGAATACAATTAAATTAATAAACATGATTACTTTTAAACTAAATTAATAAGAGACTTAAAATAAAATTACTAAATAACATTATTAAAGACTAACAGCAAATAAAAATAAAAACAACGGTGACCCAAATAAATCACATAAACTCTTAATTACCTCACTGGTAGACTAAAACAATTTTAAAATGAATTAAAATTCAATATGCATATATAAAATAATATAATTAATGTTTAAAATCTCTTAATTAATTAATTAATTGACTAAATGAACACATATAATTAAGGGCGAGGCAATTAAATTAAATTAAAAATACATATTATTTACTTAAATGACAAGGAGGATGTCTAAAAAAATTAATTATCAATTCTAACATATTCTAAGGAATCCAAAATAAAAGATAAAATATTCAAATAAAAACTAACTCAATTGAATAGAATTCCTGCAATTTAATACTTGTTTAAAATAAACAATTAACTAATTAGAAAGACAAGCAGAATTAATTTAGCCAAACTAAAAACTCACTGCTTAAGGGCTCACCGGTAGAATTTAAAGGCTACCGGTAAGATATAAAATAAAGCTACCATTAGATTTATAAGAGAGCTACTGGTAGGAAAGAGTATCGGTGACAAGGGTCACCGATAGAGGCAAGGTTAATGATAGAGAGTACCAGTAACCTGCTATCGGTGGCTAAGCTACCGGTAGTCTGGAAGCCGAACTAAGTTGTATAAACTTTAAAAATTAAAAGTAAATTAATTAGAAAACTCAATAAATATTAGTAATGAAAAATAAAATAAAATAAACTAATATAAATTAAATAAAAAAATTGAAAAATAATTATATTAAAAACAAAGATGGAATAAATCAATTATTTATGGTTCTATAATTAAATAATATGTTATAAAAATTGAGTATTTGAAAAATTTAATTATAAAAATACAAAAGTGCATTTATATAATAAAAACTGTAAAAATAATTAAATAAATCATTAAAAATTAAGTAAAAAGATGTGGTAAAATGTTGAAAAAATAGAGCCACATCATCAATCAAAGGTGTCCGCAGGACACTAGCCATCTATTTCTGATAGTCATGGGAGAATATGGTGAACAGATATTTCTCAAGACATGGAGTTTGATGGATGAAAAGAAGATGTTTAGGTATGTGAGAAATATCCATACCATGATAATATCTAAGGTGTGAGATCCTCTATATAGATATGATTCATGTGTAAGTGTAAGAATAACCTTTTGGCACTTTCTGGATGTAAGAGTCCATATTTAAAGTCCCATTAATCTATTTTCATTTAAAATATAGGGGATTGGGGGAATTTTTTATTTCTTATTCTATGTGGATGGACCCATGATCTCTGGCACGTGTGTTGTTATGTATCTCATTGATGGATGGGAATCAAGACACATGTAGTTCTATTATCACATGTAGTTTAACATCCTAAAGAAAGAAATATATTCAACCTGATGCAAAAATGATGAGGTTAGTAAAGATCCAGGCATGATCCTTAGGGAGGCTTCCTATATATCCCAATTAGTTTGTGATCAATGTATGTAAACATATGAATAAATCATTCATATACTGGTTTGACCCCTATAATGGGAGGGGGAAACTTTTTTGAATTGTGGCTGGACCTATATCAAGGATCCTGGAATCACTACATATCCTAGGAGGGAATGAATCCAGCCACACATAGTTCTTAAGGTCTCCCTATTCGAGTCTGACCTATGTATAGAGAGGGGGGATTGTATACTATGCTTTCAATACGATGGTCTTATCATAATCCTTTATGATTTGTTCACATGGGGAAATATCTTCCACTATTCTTAGGTTCACATTAGTTATACTTGGTGTTATAAACAAGTATTGACGGGGAGTTCCATTGTAATATAGGGGAAAGAGAGGATATAACTAAAAAATTTCATGTAATGTGATGTCTGAAAAAAAATATACACTGTCGACGAATCTCTTTATATCTCAATAAAAAATGTGATTCTGTCCATATGTCGTTCTCGTAAACATATTCCATGTACTTGTCTACCCTGCGGGTAGGGAAGGGGTCATTCATTTTCATTTTTTCTGGCTGGACCAGGATTTATTATCTCGGAATCAATACATATCCCATTGATAAATGTGAATCATGCCACATGTATTTCTAAGATACACTCCTAATGCTGGTCTGACTAATAGAAAAAAAGGAGGGTCATTTTTAAATTTTCCTCACACAGATCTGATTCGTGCTTAACAAGTTATGGTACCAGACATAATGATCACCATGTAGTTTAACTCCATGTAGTTTGGAAAAAGATTTTAAGCAGTTTATCATCACAAAATGTGGATTCATATTTCACAATGAACTTTAATGCTTTCTAGCTAAGGAAAATATTATATGATTACACATAGTACTTCTTCAAGAACCCCGCATTGGTGAGAGTTGTGGTGAGATTTCCATCTATTGAAACTATAACATATAATTCTCTAGAGAAGACCTTGTGTATAACATATGGCCATCATATTTTGGATAAAATTTCAGAGGTTTTTTTCTCAGTGCCATTGGACTTATGAGTACCCACACAATCTCTCCATTGACGAATGGCCGAAGACAATCCTTTTTAGTGATATATCATGTGATCTAGTTCTTTAAGACATAAAAATGGAATGGAGTGTTAAATACTTTTTTATCCAATCACAACAACTCATAAAACCATTTTTGGGACTTCACATGTTTGGATTGTTGATAACAAATAGCCACATGAAGTGATGGTAATTGAAACAAATTGGTTACAAATTACACATTTTTGTATAATAATTAGTATGGGGTTTTGATGTGATTAAATTATTCAGAAATTATTATATGATCCCTTTACTAATTTTATATGAAATGTGCATAATTTGTGTGAAATATTAATGTTTAAATATTAAATATAATTTTTGATCACTATTTTAATTCATCGGTATTCTAGTCTGTTTAATGTTGTAATAAAACCTATCAACATATGGATCAAAATTGATTGGTTCTTGTTTTTTAAGATTCCACATTAATTAAAGAACATTTCATTATAAGGGATCATGGTCTAATTCTAGCATTTTAAGGGCCATATGGACAACACCAGAAGACCCAATGAATTTGTGAATAAATTGGACCAACTATGAAAATTGAGTTATTGGGCACAATAAAGAATTAAAAATTAATTTATTCTTAAGAAATGTTGGTGTGATAATGTAAGGATTCATGGATAAAAATTTTATTGCCCAAATCCAATAACAAGGGCCCAACTGATGCTTTGAATCCATCCCACCATTTTGGTTGGGAATTAAAATCCAGACATTATTCATGACATTTCTCATGATCTAGTCATCAAATCAAGATGAAATTTTCCAGTGTAAAATAGGAGATATTGGCGGCTGAGATTGTTGAAGAAAGTGTCTGGATTTGAAAGAATATTTCTAAAAAAATCTATTTAAATTTTTTCCTTCGAAAAAGCATGGATAGAAATGGACAGATTAACATTGTTTATGAAGACCTCCATAGCATTGGATCCATAAGTCCAAACGCCTCAAAATTGTGAGTATTCGTCCAACAATATTATCTACAACATTGAATAAGTGAATATTTCAAGATTCAGCTAAATGGATTTCCAAATCGTCGATCCAAGTGATGGGGATGTTTTGTAATGAAAACAGTCAACCACCACGAGTTATAAATACATCCCCTCCTCTCCTTTCCAAAGGGTTGGTATTACAGAATAGAGGAACCAAAATTGGAATGACCAAGGCTTAACCAATGTCTTGGGAGGGCCTTCCATACTTATTTTTTCACTATAGAGACCCATCATTCGCTCTTTGTTTTCATTTACTTTTGTGTTCTACATTTGTTGTAATCTTGTATGCCTTTTTTGTAACTCTGTTTTAATGAAAGTTTATTCTTAATATCTCTTATTCTCATCCAACATCGATAGTTTAATTTTAGTTTTCTTAATATAGTTTAAATAAAGTTAAAACCCATTCCATTATTTTTCTTTCTCACTCAAACTAAAGACAATATTTAATTCCCTTCATCGTTTTTGTGTTTTTTCGACACACCACACATTTCTTATACCTTTATTTTTCTTATATTCTTAATTTATCATAATAATAATTATAAATAGATCACTAATAAATTCAATGGAAGCGTAAATCTATCATTGGGGTGAGTTATAATTTATGTATATTATTTTATAGAGAGCTTTTTCTCGATGAATATTCTTTAAATTAACATTTTTTAATTTGGACTTAATATGTCATGGATTAATGACTTGTTTTGTTTAACATATAGATTGAAAGGATTATTGTAACCACAAATACACTACCAAAATCATGTATGGATTGATATTACAATCCTAGTTATGTTAAGTCTTGGATTAAATCCTTAACACTTAGAATTTCCAATCAATGTCAACTTGTGAGGTGGGTGTAAATTTAATGCAATATAAAGAAAAGATCAAGGATATCGCAAACTTAACTACCTAATTATGAAATCTTCCCAACTTTTATAAAATTGTTAAATCAATCTTAATCAATAAATCATTTCAATTATTCTCTACAAACAAACCCCCCAATCAAAATACACTCAACTAAAAACATTCAACTATAAAAAAGTCTCATTGCCAAGTATTTAACCCGAGTGCTGCTATACACATTAGCAGAGCATAAGATCATTGAACGGTCAATATATGACAATAATAAGTGCATTAAAATGGTTTTGTTTCCAGGTATGGTGAAATAAAGTAGTTTTTATATTCTGGTTATTGTAAAGAAATACAAAAAACCCATAATTTTAAATAAAATTAAAAAAACATAAAGAAAAACCTATTTTCTAATAAAAATCATAAACAGAAAAAACAAAAAGAATACACCGTCTACCTCTTTCCTCCAAAATCTCTCAGAATTCTTTATATCCTCCCAATGAATCCCTGAGATTTTTTTTACCTTGAAATTGAGCGAACACTTCACCAACATAAGAAGAACATAAGATATATTCAATAAATTCAAGAACATGTCCTTATCCAACGAATTGAATTAGATATGGAAAATCCAATGGAGCAAACACTTAAAGAACTTTCTTCCCCTAATATTAATTACAACTCTCTTGGTATTCAATATCCAAATATAGAGGTAGACTTTGAACTCAAATCGGGTTTCATTCAACTTCTACCTCATTTCCATGGGCTAGCCGATGAGGATCCACATCTACACCTTAAAGGGTTCCAAGTGGCATGCTCTACTGTGAAGCCTCAAGGGGTTTCTGAGGAATAAATCAAACTCTAAGAGTTACATTTCGCCTTAGCTAACACTGTTAAGTCATTGCTTTACTACATCTCTCCTGGTTCCATAACCGCTTGGAATGACATGAAGCGACTCTTTTTATTGAAGTTCATTCCATCTCCTCGTTCTTCTTCTATCAGAAAGGAAATAAGTGGTATTAGTCAATTCCAAAATTAATCACTCCATCAGTACTGGGAGAGGTTCAATAATATTGTTGCAACCTGCCAACACCACCAAATCCCTGACCCACTCTTGATCCAATACTTCTATTAGGGGTTATTTTCTATAGAGAGGACTCTCATTGATTCTGCAAGTGGCAGTGCTCTTGTGGATAAAACTCATACAGCTGCAAGAGATCTCATAAGAAACATGGCTACAAACAAACTTCAATTACATACATAAGCACATGTTCATGTAAATCATGTACAAGATAATCAATCCATAGAGCTGAACATGATGACCTAGTGAATGAGTGAACATATACGTCTTCTGCGATAACTAGTTGTGGCTTCCATGTCCCCAACCTCATCTTCTCCACAATCTTTGTTCCTTGGACCTATCAAGAACTATGGAATTTGTAGCTCACCATCTCATCGAACTGACACATGTCGACAACTTCAAGAGGATCCATCAGATTCATTTGGACCTATGGATCTCAAAGCAGCATTTTCTCAGCAAAACCCCAACCCTCAACAATCAGGTCAGTTTGTTAGAAACTTCAAACAACCCCATTCTGATCCCTTATCTTCTAAAAATACACTAAATTGGGATATGGGAATCCCATTTCTCATCCCTCTCAATACCCTCCTCAAAAACCAATCTAACTTCAATATTTTCAAGGTGTTGGTAACATCCATCAAACTTATCCTTTTATTCCAAAACCTCAAAAAAACTATCCTCCTCCCAGATTCCACTATCCTGGTGATCCTTCCCAATTCCCAAACAAATAAAATCTCATTCCAAAGAACCAAAATCAATGCAATCTCAATCCTGGATAAAACACTTCTTCTATGAAACCGTTGGAAAGAGAAGTGGAAGATCATTCTTCCTTCACCCATTATATCCTCATGAATATTGAAACCCAAATTGGTCAACATGCACGCCACCTGATCCAGTAACAACAATCAAATTTCTCCCAACTCCAAGATCAAACATTACCCAACCCCAAGGGTAATGTAATTGAAATTTCACTTAGATCATTGAAGTAAATAACTATGCCTCAAGATAAGTCATCAAAACCCCCTATAAATGTTGACCTACAAAATGAATATAGAAAAACACAAAAATGAATCTAAATCCATTCCCTCACCTCCTTCCATTACACATAGTAATTCAATTCCTTTCCCTCAAGTTGTTTCTAAACCAAGTCAGTCTATTGATCCAGATACTGAAAGTTTCGACATGTATAGTTGTGTTGAAGTCAACATTCTCCTCTTAGATGCCATAAAACCCCAATGTATTCCACGTTTCTTAATGAATTGTGCACCAACAAAAGGACACTTAGGTCCTTTGAAGTTGTTTTCACCCATTAATATATTCCCACAAAGTACAATAATCCAAGGAACTTTACGATTCCATGCGAAATTGGAATTTCCAAATTCGATGATACCCTCATAGACCTCGGAGCCTCAATTAATGTCATGCCCAAATCCATATTCTCTTTAAAGACCTGTAAATTTCATGGAAAATTTTTTTTTAAATTTTTGGGAATATTATGAGACTGTAGTTTCTGACGGTGCCTGATTCCGAGGCCCGGTGTGCCTAGAATCAATTTCTGGTGTTTTTTCAGGTGTGTTCGGTAAATGTACATGCGGGTTTTTCTATCTTTTCAACTAGTGCTCGGAATAGAAATATGAGGGCACCGATGAACTCGCAGTGCCGATATGCTCTTAAAGGGACCTTTACCGCAGTTGCGTTTTATGCGGGGTGAATGTTATAATGTGGGGATTCGTAGCAAATTAAATAAAATTGTTGTATTTTACAATTTTATTTAAGAGGTGTTTTTTTACTCCTATGGGGTGTTGGAGTGGGGCCCACATAACACATAACCTCCCATGAGAGGATTTAGTGTGGTGAGGCCCACATTAACCGAAACCCTTTCACCTCCCCTAAACCCCCTTTTAACTCTTCACATTCCTCACCCCTCATTTATTTGGGTGGAGTCTCTTCATCTCCCATCCCATCAATTATGCCAAATCATATAATTAATGACTTCATTAATTAATTTGGATGTTTGAATTAGTTTTAATTACATTGAATTGTTATTATTTTGGGGGAGCCTTTTTATAATATTTACTGGGAAAATATTCTGTGGTAGAACCTTTAGAGAATTTGAGGAGAGCATCTACCTTCCAATAAAGAACCGCCGAAGAACATAGAAGCTGACTTCGATCATCATCAAATACACAAGAGGAGGATCCACCCACAAGTAATGTTGGCTACGCTTCCTCCTCGTGTGCATCCCGTTGTCAATGGAATCGATGTCCGTCTTCCGCGATAACCAACCTCCACGACACTCATCTTCCATGGCTCATCGACGTGCAACGTTATTGAGATCGAGGTAGGGGTAATTTTGGAATATTTATTTATTTATACGTGTCTATTATACATTGTAACATGGTGTTGATTTTGGATGGCGGTGATTTAGTTGTTATCATCTAACATGGAGGGTGCGGGATGAACAAACACGGCCCAATGACCCTCCGTTAAATCTTTCTTAAGTTGGTGTAGGAGGATGGAGGCCACCGGATGGAAGGAGCATCAACGATCAGAGGCACCGGCGGCAATGACGGCCGCACCCCGGCCACTTGGAGGAAATCCGTGGGTAGCTCGGGGTAAATAACCAGCCATCCGTAGCTGGCCGGGCTGGAGAACCATGGCGCCCCTATAGTGCTGCACTACGGAGAACTGCAGCCCGCGCTTCGTAGGCCACTTCGGCGGAGAACTGGCCAACTGCCTGCTGGCAGGGCTGAAGGAAGCCACATCACCCCCTGGTGTCGTGTGTAGAGGAATAGCAGCCCACCTGTGCAGGCCGTTCACACCGAAGGAGACTGGCCGGCTGGGAAGGATGTCTGGAGTTGCTCGGCGCCACCGTTTCACAACCCCCCCCCCCCCCACACCACTCGGATAGCTGGCCGAGCCGCACCTCGCCATTCCATACCACACCCCATCAGGCCAGGCCGACCCCCCAGATGGATCGAACCAACGGAGCTAGGACGGGCCGACCCGCCAGCCCATCGTGCTTGACGGGCCATGCCCTTTTCGCTTAAATGTGAATAACTTTCAGATCGCGCGTCCGATCTACGCACCGTCTGCGGAAATTAGACCCTTGTGATGAGGCGGTCCTTTTACGATACTCTAAGTGAGTTTTGGAAAAATTTAGAAAAATGCCCGGTTTGGAATGAGCATAATTCCAATTGGGAACCTGGAACGGAAAAGACAATAACTCTCCGACCGGGCATCAGATTGATACAACTTCAATCGCGTTGGGTTTCTTTTGATGAGACCGAACTTCAGGATACATCAACTCTGGACTTCGTGATAGTTTATGTATCAAACCCTTTGCTCGAGGGGCGGACCCTCTCAGAATCGAGCGTGCTATGTGCGGGAACCCTGGAGCTGTCTGCGTCTGTGACTACTACAGTACTGGAATCGGTTGTGGGTTCGACAGCAATGACAGCTGTTCTTGTATCCTTTGTGGGTCTGGTAGTTTACAACGATGACTAATATTCTTGTAGATTGTGTGGGTATGTTAGTTCGACCTCTATACTTTTATCATGTGTGGGTCCAATAGAGTAGCAGGTCTTGTATACTATGTGGGTCCGACAGCTTAGCTGGTCTTGTATCCTGTGTGGGTCTGACAGCATAGATGAATCAGTGACTAGATCTGATCATCACTATCACTATACAAAATATGTATACCTGTGTGAGATGAGCCTTGAATTTCAATCACTATCATCAATGTGATGGACTTTAATTCATGTGTGGATTGGGATGAGCTTGGGATCGAGACTTGGAGCCGAACTGTGGTCGATAACCTAGGTATATGTTTGGGAATATACCTAAGTTGGGTTGGTTGTTACTTTTTGATTTTATGTCTCTTTCGTGGTTTATCCTTCATGGATTCTAGGAGACCTTAGGGGGTCTCAGGGTCCCTACTGTGTATCGTATACTCAACCCTGAACAGGCTATTCCCGCACTACGTTGTGTTGGATACAGGTGATAGACAACACTAATCGAGGTAGAGACTTGTAGAGCTTGACTGTACCCGGAGGTGGACCACTTAGAGAGACATACACGGAGAAAACAGACGGACCTGGGGTGTATAGGAGTCCATCTATACCCATCCTTCTAGTGGGATTCCCGTATGATGACTCAGTAGTTGCTGTTTTACTTAACTGCAATCATACTAGCTTTTTCAGTTGTACTGTACTTTCTGTTGGTCTTGTATTTCTGGACCCTTTCCTTTCAACACTTACTTTTGTATTCTGCTTTACCTAGTGCATACTTCAGTGGCATACTCTATTGTGTTTTTTTCTTTTATAAAGGCAATGCCTTCCCAGTTTGGGGAATTACGCCTTTGTTGCTAGTTGTCACCCCCTGGCCTATTGAAGGCAGGCTTGGGGTAGTCACGACATGGTCCCTGAGGACGGTTCGTGAAAAATTGGTATCAGAGGAGTCGGTTCTACCACAGAACTCAGGACTCTGATAATTCCTTTATGTGAATAAATAGTGTTATGAGTATTGAGTGTGGTTTTTAGTCCAGGGAGTCCAATGTTGGTGTGGCGGCTGACATATCCATACACCAGGACCCTGACCTCTGATTTCCGACTCAGTGCACAAAAACACTGATTGCGTGTGTGTTTTCTTTAAAAAGTTTTCTTTTTGATAACATTGTTTCAGATCACCAGGTATACTTTTTTTACCGTGGAACCCCTATTTGTTTTCAGGATGCCCCCATGAAGGAAGCCAGTTGGGTTTTCGAGTTACGTACGAGATGGTAGACCACTGAGCGATGAGGCCTCTGTGCAGGGCCCCATCTCAGTGGAGAGACCAGTGGAACCATTACCCATTGGACCATCGATACCACCAGCCCCAACAACAGACAGTGCACACCACCTGAGTGCGTTGCACGAGTTCCAACGACAGAGGCCAAACAGGTTCTGCGGAGAGACATACCCACAGGCAGCAGGAGATTGGTTGGAGGCTATCGTCAGAGTTTTCAGCTTGGTAGGGACACCAGCCGACCTTATGGTGATACTTGTGGAGAGTCTCCTACTAGCAGCAGTAGGTAGATGGTGAAGCCTGATGCTCTAGGTGCATGATGAGGCATCTTTACTCTGGAAAAACATCGAGAGTCTCTTCCACTCAGAGTTTGTTCCAGCCACCCTATGTGTGTTGCAGATTCATTAGTTACTTCATCTACAGCAGGGAAGTATGATAGAATCTCAGTACTCTGTGAGGTTCACCGACCTCTCATGCTACTCCCCAGATATGGTGCGGGATCTGTTCTTCAGGTCACGAACCTTCAAGTAGCGAATCAGGAATGAGATCAGGGCTTCAACGTTTCCCCTCAGCATCCCGACCTAGGTGGGGGTGCTGGAGCGAGCCCTTCTAGTGGATAGATTTCTTGATGAGAAATCTACAGAAGTGAGACCCACCGCATGACGACACGTAGTAGAGTCTTCTGCAACCGATAGTAGACAGCTGACGTAGAGGTCCAAGTGGACCAGACCATCATGTCGGCGACCTCAGCATACAGGTTTGGTTGTGCAGGGCACACAAAATAGAGTCATCCTTACGAGAAGTTGGCAGTGCTATGAATGCGGCGGGCAGGGCCACATGGCTCATAACTGCCCAACCCTCCATGCAGACAAGCTGCATACAGTAGAGGGAGCTCCCAGGAAGAGGAAAAGGATTCACCATTGTGGTCCACCGGGAGCAGACGTACGAGGCAGAGGAGCTGGCCGAGCATCGGGTGGTGGACGACATTTCGAGGCTCTACCTCCACCATCACGAGGAGGTCCACCCCGACCACAGGGAGATGGCGGACATAGGTTGGCACATCTATAGGCAGTCAAGGCCTACGACCACGACACACCTGAGTTGATTTGAGGTACTATCTATGTCTAATCCACATTTTCTATAGTACTTATAGACACAGGTGCTAGTCATTCTTTTATTGCCGCTGCCCTTTTTCGGTGCTCGTAGATTCTGACGGATTCGTTGGCTCGATCCTTACGGATAGAGACTCCTACAGAAGCAGACTCAATGATTACACACTGGTGCCGATAGTGTGAGCTTTCTCTAGGATGCAAGAGCTTTAGCTTGGATATTTTTGTAGCAGCGTCATGTCCTTAAGATGTAATCTTGGGTATGGACGGGTTAGCTACAATCCAAGATCAGATCGACTGTATTCGGCGCAAAAGTGTGGTGTGTCCACATGGATGGGACAAGGTTCACCTTCACCAGCTAGAAGGAAGCCTTTGCAGTGCAGGATGGACATAGGTAGAGGAGAGGGCAGCCGATCACACATTAGTTGGCTACTCTCATCCTCAGAGCTGTTGTTGTGCGTAGTCCGAGTTATCCTGTTGTGTTCGATCTGTACGCGAATGTTTTCCTGATGATGTTCTAGGACTACCTCCACGCATATTGGTAGACTTCTACATAGACCTATACCCTGGGACATCACCGATATCTACTCCAGCTTATTGGATGGCTCCCACTGATCTTTGTGAGATGTGGGTATAGTTAGAGGACTTGTAGGGGAAGGGATTTATCGGACCTAGTAAATCACCCTGGGTTACTCCGATTTTGTTCACCAAGAAGGCAGATGGGAGTTTGCGACTGTGTGTTGACTACCATCGCCTGAATCAGGTGAAATTGAAGAACAAGTACCCACTCCCGATGATTGATGACCTCTTTGATCAGATCAAGGGAGCACGATGGTAATCGAAGACAGACTTCAGGTTAGTCTATAACCAGCACAGAGTTTGAGATGAGGATGTGCAGAAGACGACCTTCAGGTGTCGGTATATCCCCTACGAGTTCTTGGTTATTCCCTTCAGCATAACAAACTCACCAGCAGTGTTCATGAGTCTCATGAACATGATCTTCGAGCCTTACCTCAATCGTTTTGTCGTAGTCTTTCTTGAAAACATACTGATTTACTCGACTACTGAGGAGGAGAACGCCTACCATTTGTAGGTAGTACTGGACACACTGTGAGAGCTCCGGCTTTATGTTAAGCTCTCAAAGTCCCAGTTCTGGATTCGAGAGGTTCGTTTCTTGGGACATGTCATCTCGGAGGCCGGGGTAGCAGTGGATCTAGAAAAGATCAAGGCAGTGCTTGTTGGGGGGCCACGCAAGAGTGTGACGGAGGTTCGGAGATTCCTAGGCCTGGCTGGATACTATCGAAGATTTGTTCCAGACTTTTCCAAAGTTTCGGCATCTCTTTCATCTTTTATAAAGAAGGGGAATCCCTTTGTGTGGTTAGATAGATTCCAGAAGAGCTTTCCGTAGTTGAGGTAGAGATTGACCAATGCTCCCATCTTAAGGCTACCGGAGGAGGGCGTTGGGTAAGTAGTTTATTGCAACGCATCAGGGACCGGACTCGGGTGTGTCCTAATGAAGGAACAAGCACTGATCGCTTGTGGTTCACGGCAGTTGAGACAGCATGAGCAGAACTAAACCACCCACGACCTGGATTTAGCAGCAATGGTTTTCTCCTGGATGATGTGGCGGCACTATCTAATGGGAGAGCGCTCTACAGTCTACTCTGACCACAAGAATCTCAGGTACATCTCCTTGTAGAAGGACCTAAACTTGAGATAGCAGCGATGGCTCGAGTTTCTCCAGGAATATGACTTCAAGATAGTCTATACTCCTAGGTAGGTGAATGTTGTAGCAGATTCTCTCATTAGAAGATCAGGTATTCATCTGCTGGTAGAGGTGATAGAGCAGCTAGCCGAGTTTTAGATATCCTTTCTGGATATAGATGGAGCTACCTTTATTTAGTCTCTCACAGTCACTCCTCCACTTCTTTAGTGATTCATAGAGGCACAGTGTGGGGACATTGAATGTGAGATGTGACATGCTCAGATATCCGCAGGGCAGGCGCCTGATGGATTTTATAAAGGAGAGGAACACGTCATCCTCTTCAGGGGATGTACCATGTTACTAGTTTCATTACAAGAGGAAGTGTTGAGAGAGTTTCAAACTTCCCCTCTAGTGGTACATCTAGGAGTGGTGAATATGTTTCAGGACCTCATACGATAGCACTAGTGGCCGGGTATGAAGAAGGTTGTAGCAGATTTCATTTCACGATGCCTCACTTGTCAGCAAGTGAAGGCATAGCACCAGGTACCAGCAGGCTTGGTACAAACCGTAGAGGTTCTAGAGAGGAAGTGTGATGAGATATATATGGATTGCATGACAGGGATTCCACGTATGACCAAAGGACACGATTTTATCTAGGTGATCATAGACCGACTCAACATGTCAGCCCACTTCCTACTGATTAGAGAGAAGGGCTCTTTATAGAGCTTGGTACGCCTCTACGTTCAGGAGATCATATGGATTCATGGTGTACCATTGACTATCGTCTCTGATTGAGATGACTGTTTCACTTCCCGACTATGGAAGGGGTTACTGGAGGCTTTTGGGACGCAACTTCTCTTGAGCACCTCTTTCCATCCTCAGATGGATGGTCAGACTGAGAGGACCATTCAGACTCTCGAGGATATGTTCTGTGCATGTGTTCTCGAATTTGGTCATCGCTGGGAGGTTCACATTCCATTGTTGGAGTTTTCGTACAACAAAAACTATCACTCCACCATTGGGATGACACCTTATGAGGCACTGTACGGCCGACCTTGTAGATTACCTCGGTGTTGGACAGACCAAGGGTAGTCAACACTTGTAGGACCAGAGATGGTTCAGGTTATGACGACGAAGGTGAAAATCATCCTAGAGTGGATGAAGACTGCACAGAGTAGATAGAAGTCCTATGATGATAGGAGAAAAAGACCACTGGAGTTCAAGGATGGCGACCACATTTTCCTATGGGTCTCACCTCGATGAGGTCTACAGAGATTTGGCTGGGGCGGCAAGTTATATTTGTTCTTCATCGAGCCATCCCAGGTCCTCAACAGAGTAGGCAAAGTGGCTTACCGCATGGACCTTCCACCTCAGTTGCACTAAGTGCATAACTTCTTCCACATATCTCAGCTGAGGAGATACGTTCATGACCTGACCCACATCATCGACCATGGGGAGCTGGACATTGATGACGGGGCGACATTCATGGAGGTCCCGGTGGAGATCGAGATCAAAAGGAGGGGTCCTACATGGATGGTCGATTCCTCTGGTGCATATTCACAGGTAGCACAGGAACCTCCATAAGAGCACATGGGAGCGGGTGGCTCAGATGCGTGCTCAGTACCTCCATTTGTTTCTCTAGTGTGTGTTGTAGTTTTACAGGGACGTAAAGACCTGATGTGGGAGTAATGTAATGTCTCGGAAATTTAATGGAATTTTTTTATTAAATTTTTTGTAATATTACGGATCTACAGTTTCTGACGGCGCCTGATTCCGAGGCCCGGTGTGCCCGGAATCAATTTCTGAAGTATTGTTTGTGTACGTTTAGAAAACGAACATGCGGGTTTTTTTATATTTTGAACTGTTGCTCAGAATAGAAATCTGAGGGAACTGATGAAATCACAGTTCCAGTATTCGCTTAAGGGTAACTTTACCGTAGTTGCATTTTATGCGGGTTGAAAGTTATAATTTTGGGATTCGTAGCAAATTAAATAAAATTTTTGTATTGTACAATTTTATTTTAGAGGTGGTTTTCTCCTCCTAAGGGGAGTTGGGGTGGGGCCCACACCCCACATAACCTCCCATGAGAGGATTTAGTTTGGTGAGGCCCACACGAACCCAAACCCTTTCACATCCCCTAAACCCCCTTTTAACTCTTCACATTTTTCACCCCGCATTTATTTCTGTGGAGTCTCTTAATCTCCCTTCCCATCAATGGTACCAACTCATATAATTGATGTATTCATTAATTACATTGGATTTTTGAATTAGTTTTAATTAAATTTCATTTTAATTATTTTGGGGGAGCCTTTTTATAATATTTTTTGGGCAAATATTCTGTGGTGGAACCTTTGGAGAATTAGAGAAAAGCTTCTACCTTCCAACGAAGAACTACAGAAGAACATCGAGCTGACTTCGATCATCATCCAAGTCACAAGAGAATGAGCCACTCGCAAGGAACTTCAGATACGATTCCTCCTTAGGTGTATCTCGACGTCAATTGAATTGACGTCCATCTTCCGTGACGCCCAGCCTCGACGACTCTCTTCTTATGCGGCTCATGGACCTGAAATGTTCTTGAGATCGAGGAAGGGGGAATTTTGGAATATTTATTTATTTATAAGTGTGTATTATACCTCATACCTTGGCATTAATTTTTTTATGGAGGGTATTTATGTGTTACCATCTAACACGGAGGGTGCAAACTGAACAAACATGCCCCAATGACCCTCTATTAAATCTTTTGTAAGTTGGTGCCAGAGGATAGAGGCCACGGGATGGAAGGAGCGGCGACGATCGGAGGTGCCGGTGGCAACGACGGCCGTGCGCTGACCGCTTGGAGGAAATCCATATCCCACAACCATGGGCCGCTCTGGCAGAAGATCCAGCCAGCCATAGCCAGCCGGGTTGGTGAACCATGGCCCCCGAAGGTGCCGCGGGGAGGACGAGCGGCCCGCATCTGTGGGCCACCTGCAGGAAGAACCGGCCGGGTTGGAGAACCGTGGTGCCCCTATAGCGCCGCGATACAGAGAACTGCCACTCGTGCTCCATGGGCTACTTAGGAAGCGAACCGACCAGTGGCCTACCGGCTGGGAAGAAAGTAGTCGCGACACCCGCTGGTGCTGCGTGCGAAGGAGCAGTAGCTCGCCCATGCGGGCCGCTCACACCGAAGGAGACCGATCGACTACGGCCGGCCGGGCAGGAGGGGCGGCACCGTCATTTCACGAAACCGAGTGGATACGCCCCGCTGGGCTAGAACACACCCCATCAGGCTGGGCTGACCCCCCAGCTGGGTCAGACCCATAATGCCAGGATGGGCCGACCCACCAGACCACTGGGCTTGACGGGTCGGGACCGTTTCTCTTAAATTCAAATAACATTCAGACCGTCTATCTGATCGACACACAAACTACGGAAATGGGACCCTATTGATGAGGTGGTACTTTTTCAATAATTTCTGTGAGTTTTGGAAAAATTTGGAAAACGGCCAGGTTTGGAATGAGCATAATTCCAACAGGGCCCCTAGAACAGAAAAGCCAATAACTCTCAGACCAGGCATCTGATTGACGCACCATCTGTCGCGTTGGGTTTATTTTAATGAGGCGGAACTTCGAGATACATCATCTCTGTACTTAGTGATAGTTGATGTATCGAACCCTTTTCTCGAGGAGTGGACCCTCTCGGAATCGAGCGGGCTATGTGCGGGAACCCTAGAGCTGGTTTCGACTGTGACGACTACTGTACTGGAATCCTCCGTGGGTTTGATAGCAATGACTAATGTTCTTGTATCCTATGTGGGTATGGTAGTTTATAGCGATGTCTACTATTCTTTTATCCTTTGTGGGTCTGGTAGTTCGACCTCTGTACTTGTATCCTGTGTGGGTCTAATAGAGTAGCTAGTCTTGTATTCTGTGTCAGTCCGGCAGGTTATCCGGTCTTGTATCCTTTGTAGGTCTGACAACTTAGATGAATCAGTGACTACATCTAATCATATCTATCTCTATATTAAAGATGAATACCTTTGTGAGATGAGTCTTAAATTTTAATCATTATCATCGATTTGAATGGATTTCCCCCCTTTGTGGACTGGGTTGAGCTTCGGCTCGAGACTTCGAGTCAAACTATGGTTGATAACTTAGGTATATTTATGGGAATATACATAAGTTGGGTTGGTTGTTACTTCTTGATTGTATCTCTCTTCCGTGGTTTATCCTTCATGGTTTCTTGAAGACCTTCAGGGGTCTCGGGGTCCCTAATGAGTATCGTATACTCACCCCTCCACGGTCTATTCCAGCACTACATTGTGTTGGATGCAGGCGACAGACACCACTGATTGAGATAGGGACATGTACATCTAGACAGTAACTGGAGGTGGACCACTTGGAAAGATGTAAATAGAGCATACAGACTGGACCGAGGTGCATAGGAGGCCATCTGTACCCACCCTTCAGGTGGGATTCCTAGAGGATCACTCAGTAGTTACTGTTTTACTTTATTGTAGTTGAACTAGCTTTTTCAGTTGTATTGTACTTACTGTTGGGATTGTACTTCCGGCCCCTTTCCTTTTAGCACTTACTTTTGTATTCAGTTTTACCTAGTTCTTACTTCAGTTCCGTACTCTTCTGTGTTTGTTTACTTTTATAAAGGCAATGTATTCCCAGTTTAGGGATTTACGCCTTTGGTGCTATTCTCCAGCCTCTATCCTATGGAAGGTGGGATTGGGGTAGTCACTGCACAGTCACCGAGGACGGGTCGTGACATTCTCCAACCATGGACTTGGTCCCTTGCACCCAGTGGGTGTTGTCATTCAGTTATCCAATCAAAGCACAACCAGTCCTGAGGGTATAATAGATGATGTCCCTATTCTTTTGAATGATCTTATCTTCCCTACTGATTTCCATGTCCATAACATGGAAGGTGAGATGAAGTCTTCTTGATCTCCCTTAATTCTAGAAAGACCGTTCCTAATGACAGTGAGAACAAATATTTATGTCCATTCAGGCATCTTATCCATGAAATTTGGTGACCAACTAGTCAAATTCAACATTTTCCAAGCCATGTGATACCCATCTTAGGATCACTATGCATTCTCAATCCAAGATTTTGAGGACACTTGTAAGAGTCAATTGAACCCAAATCCATCATATTATTCATGTTCTAATGACAAAGGATTTTGTGAAATATGCACCATGATTAACCAAGTCATAAATGGTGATGTTGATGTGGACCATTAATTCATAGCTTCCATCAATCTGGAGGAACATAAAACTCTCTTGAATCCCACATCAACTCTGATATATACTGCTCCACCTTGGACTATATTCTGAAAAATGAATCTGATGAAAATGAAATCCCTTCAACCATTATTTTGTTTTCTATCCAACAAATGAATGGTGAGACTAATCTATAATGTCTTCTTGAATACCTAAAATATGAATTCATTTTTCATGATCACTCTTATCATGTCATTATCTCCACTTCACATACTGAAACTGAGGAGTCCAAAATTGTTCATGTGATAGAGGAAAATATAATGTCCTTAGGCTGGACCCTAGATAACATACTAGGAATCAACCCTGGCCTTTTCATGCATCAAATGAATGTTAAGGAACCATCCAAACCAATTAGACAACCACAAAATGACTCAATCCAGTCATACATGAGATAGTTAAGTAAGATATCACTTATATTCTTCAAGAAGGTATTTTCTATCTAATTTCCTATAGTGAATGGGTTAGTATAATACATGTTGAACCTAAGAAAGGTTGGATAATTATTGTCACAAATGAACATTGGTAGGTAGTCACAACTCGAGTGAAGAATAAATTGCATGTGTTCATTGATTACAAAAAAAATTGAATGTTGAAACAAGAAAAGATCATTACCCTCTTCCATTCCTTGATCAAATGCTTGAATGATTAGCTAGAAAGTCACAATATTTATTTTTTGTTGGATACACCCACTAATTCACAATCCCAATCACACCTTAGGACCAAGAAAATGCTATTTTCACTTGCCCCTTTGGAACATATGCATATAGGAGAATGACTCTTGGCCTTTGTAATGCTCCTACAACATTCCTGAGTTGTATGATGAATGTATTTTCTGAATTCATTGAAAAATTAAAGGAAGTCTTCATGGATGAGTTTACCATTTATGGTGAGTCATTTTAATATTTCATGAATTCACTCTCTCTAGTCCTCCAAAAGTGTGTCTAGTGTAACCTCATGTAAAATTTTAAAAAATGACACTTTGCTATTGAAAATGGGATTGTTCTTTTGCACATAGTTTCAAAAGAGAGTAATGAAGTTGATCCTGCCAAAATTGAAGTGATCTAATTACTTCCTGAACCCATCTCTATTTGAGACCTCTGTTCATTCCTTATTCATGCTGGTTTCTATCAGTAATTAATACTTTAATTCAGTTGGATTTCCCTCCCACAAACTCAGTTTCTCCAAAAATATGTCACTTTCCATTTCTATTTGGTTTGTAATAGAGCCTTCATTGAACTCAAATCTGCTCTTACATATGCCCTGATAATTCACCGCCAGATTGTTCACTACCATTTGAGTTGATGTGTGATGATTCTGATAGAGTTGTTGGTGTTGTTCTTGGTCAAATAAGATAAAATATTCATCATATCATCTATTATTCCTCAAAATGTTGGATGAAAATCAATATCACTACACTACCACATTAAAATGAATTTTAGCAGTTGTTTTTTCCTTATATAAGTTTCGTCTTTATCTCTTAGGTGCCAAAATCATCATCTTAATAGATCATTCTACTATAAAGTTTTTAAAGAAGAAATGTGATTCCAAAAAAAGGGCTAACAACATGGATCCTAATGCTCAATTATTTTGACCACGAAATAAAAGATAGATCAGGAAAATTAAACCCTAGGGCTGATCACCTAAGTTGAATTTCTACTTCTTCTCTTTCAGAAATAATTGATCATGAATTCCCCACTGATCACCTTTCATCTCTCACTCCAAAAATACTGTGGTATGCACCAATTGTAAATTACAATGTTTCTGGTGTTTTTCCAAAAACAATCAAAATAACAAAAAATTTGAAGTTGATATGTGATTCAAAATACTATTATTGGTAAGATAACAATATTAGGAAAACTAGGGCTGATATGGTAATTAGGATATGTGTGGATGAAGTTGAAAATTGTTCCATCATATAATTATGTCACTAACTTCCTGGAGGTGGCCACTTTGGACCACAAAGGACCTCCCAAAAGGTCCTAGACTCTGGATTCATATATCCTTCTCTCTTCAGGGACTCACATGATTTCTATCAATCATGTCACAATTTCCAAAATTTTGGCACAATTTACAAAAGAAATGAAATGCCCCAAAAGCCTTTAATAATCAATGAGATCATTGATGTTTGGGGAATCGATTTCATGGGACCAATCCCCCCTTCCAATGGATTCTCATACTTTCTTCATGCAATTGATTATATTTATAGGTGGGTCGAGGCCAATCCCACTAGAAATGAGGATTCACATACTATTAGTGAGTTTCTAAATACACACATCTTCCACCAATTGGTCACACCACAGGCCTTGATAAGTGACATATAAACCCATTATTGTAATAAAACCATGGAATCTCTTTTGAAAAATAATGTTGTTGTACATAAAACATCAACTGTGTATCTCCCCCAAACAAATGGCTTGGCATAACTTTATAATAGAGTAGTCAAAAGAGTTCATGAGGTAATTGTTAATCCTACCAGAAAAGATTGGCTTGAATGAATTGTTGAAGCACTTTTGGATTATTGAACTTCCTAAAAACACCCATTGGGATGTCTCATTTTAGGCTAGTGTTTGGTAAATCATGTCATTTACCAATTGAAATCCAACAGAAGTCTTTTTGCGACGTGAAAACCTGTAATTTTGATAGTGAAGAAATATTATTACAATTTGCTGAATTGGAGGAGCTTCGACATGATTCTTATGATAATTTTATCTCTACAAAGAAAAATCCAAGGCACTCTATGATAAAAATACACTAAGAAAGTTATTTCATGTAGGTGAAAAGGTAATCTTCTTCAATTCTCGATTTCAACTTCCCCCAGGTAAGCTTAATTCTTATTGGGAATGTCCTTTTTTTATTACTATTTTTTACCTATTTGGTGTTGTGCAAGTCCGAGACCCCCTTCAAAAATGACATTCACAGTTGATGGGCATCGGTTAAAGAATCACCTTGAGGGGACACACAATCCTGGAACCCCTTCGACATCTATCAGATCCACAACATCCACAGACCAACCACCAGATGGAGATGGTGACTCACCAAATCCATATGAGGGGGAACCTCATTCTCTCTGACTCCTCTTCTCTCTCTCTCTCTCTCTATCTCTCTCTCTTCTTCCCCACTCATTATCATTTTTACCACTATTTTCAGCACACTTTTTTAATTTAGTCTTCCTCTTTTGTGTGGGTGTGTCTTTATAAAAAAACTAAAATACCTAAAAAAACACAAATCATTTAAAATATATATATGAAAAATAAAGAGTCATACTTAATCACCTTCATATATTCAAATTTTTACCAACCATTACGGAGAGTCAAAATACATGGTTCCATCTCAAAACTTCAATGATTTCATCATGAAATTAGATAAAGAATATTTTTCCAAAACCAAAAAATTTTGAATGCTCAATTTTTTATTTGGAAAATGATTCTCCCCACCTATGAAGAACAAAATTTTCTTTCCTGAAAATGATACTTATGACCATCTTTTCAAAATGTGTTTTTACCCTCATTTCTGAGTCTTGAGTTTGTGGACCATTGAGGTGAATTTTCTACTTTCATATAAATTAATATGATAGAGACATTTCTAGAAACCCATGAGAATTATAATATCCAAATAGCCTCCCTTTAACCACACATTAATCCTCATTTTGAAAGCCCTTTCGAGTTTATGAAAACCTTTTAATTGTTAGCCACATTACAATCCCAATACCTTATCCCACCAAATATCAACATGGATTATCATTGCATAAATTTATGAAATTTAACTTTGGGGGGGATGGATTTCATTTTGGGTACACTTTGGTTTATTTTAACCATGATATCATATACATTAGGGTAAGCATCAATTTAGGTTTGGGGGAGAGGTTGTCCTTCATTGGGGCATGGGAATGTATATATTTTTATATTGTACAAATGATATTGCAATGTGTTCAAAAATTATCAAAAAATCAAAAAAATAATTAAATTAAGAATGGGGTGTGTCTTTTGTTGGAAAAAAATTAATCTTCCTCAACCTTGGATCTTATTATAACTATTAAAATTAGTGTCTTGAGGAAATCAATCATGGTTTGCGAGATTATTTTGAGATCTCTATCAAGATCAACTTTCAAAAAAATACCAAAATATAAAAAAATTGAACAATTATGTTGTTGGGAGACTTTTTGTTGTTTATAAATATTTTATCTTCTCATCCACATAAAATTTATTACCTCTTCTCTATCTTATTTCACATTTTCATTTCCTCGTAAATAAGTGTTTCCATTTACTTTATTGTCTCATTTCAAAAAAAAAGTTCATTGATTTTTTCTATGTTGGTGTTTTACCCCCTTTTTCATATCTTCTGGATATCATCTTCCTACAATCTCATAGACACGAAAAACCACCTAAAAATACCTCTTGATTTTTAATCACTTTAGGATATGTATTAGAAGTTGATATATCTTACAAACTCTATGATTTTCAATTTTGGTTGGTGAGTGACTAGAACTCCATAAATTAATTTTATCATCTCGATAAGACAATGTTTTGTGTCCCATCATTTTCCCTTTTTAAATTTGAGCATGAAAAAAATGAATTTTTTTTTGAACATTTTTTCCATTAAAACTTGTGGCGGAATTTAGTATCAATGAGTGAAATTGTCTAAACCTCCTCCTATAGGGGAAAAAATCTTTTAATATTTTTTGTTGAGTGAAAATGATTTTGTAATGTTTTTATATTTTTTGCACATGATAACATGAACAGGAATAAATGTGGGGGATTTTATGATATTCACTTATTCATAAATTATTATATACTCCCTTTACGAATTTTAAATGAAATGTGCATAATTTGGGTGAAATATTTATGTTTAAATATAAAATATAATTTTGGATCACTATTTCAATTCATCCAAATTCAAGTCTGTTTAATTTTTTAATAATAACTATCACCATGACTCTCCAAATTGAATTTTTCATATTTTTTAGGATTCCTCTTTCAATATAATACATTTCATTAGAAGGGATCATGTGCCAATTCTACCATCAAAAGGGTCATATGGACCACAAAATAGGACCCAAAGAATTTGAGATAAAACTAGACCAGCTATGAAGATTTTATTTTTGGGCTCCATCCAGAATTCCAAATAAATTTATTCTCCTAAAATTATAGGGGGGAAATGTAAGAAGAAATGGATAAATATTTCAGGGCACAAATCCAATAATAAGGTGCACAACTGATTCATTGATGTCCAACCCACCATTCTGGCCGGAAATTAAAATCTTGACACTATTCATGACATTGATCAAGATCTAGTAATCAAATCAAGATAAAATTTTACAGTGTAAAATAAGAGATATAGGAGGCTTCCGTTTGTGAATAAATATTTCGTATTTTATGGAATATTCCTATTCAAAATTCCATTCACATTTTGGCCGTCGAAAAAAAGCATGCATAGAAAGGGACAGTTTAACATTGTTTATAAAAACTAGAATAACATTTTCTAAATAAGTCAAAATACCTTAAAATTTTGATAGTAGTCTTCCAACATTATTATATACAACATTTAAGAAGAATATATTTAAGGATTCAGCTATTTGGATGTCCAAATCATCGAACCATGTGGAGGGGCAGTTTGGGATTTCAAACAGTCCACCACCTTGGGCAATAAATACATCCCCTCCTCTCCATTCAAAAGGGTTGGCTTTTAAAAAGAAAGAAGCATCAATTGGAATGACCAATGTATTTACAAAGTATTTTCAGGATCTTGCATACTCACGTTTTCACTTGAGAGACCCTTCATCCTCTCATTGTTTTCATTTATTTTTGTGTTATTCATTGTTGTAATCTTGTAAGTCTTTCTTTGTAATATTTTTTTAATGAAAGTTTCTTCTTCATATCACTTATTCTCAACCAACTTCTATATTTTTATATTAATATTCTTAAAATAGTTTAAATAAAGTTAAAAACTCTTCCCATCTTTAGCTTTGTCATTCAATCTAATGTTAGTATGTAATTCCCTTCATTGTTTGTGTGTGTGTTCAATGCACCACTCTTTTCGTATCCCATTATTTTTCTTATCTTTTTAATTTATCATCATAATCATTATAACCGGATTACTAATCATTTTAAGTGTTTTGTAAATATCTCATTAGGGTGAGTTATAATTTAGGTATATTAAGTGATTTTGATCTTTTTCTTGATTAGTATTCTTTAAATTAACATTGTGTATGTTTGACTTAATATGTCATGGATTAATGAATTGTTTTGTTTAACATATGGATTAATTTGATTATTCTAACCATAAATACACTACCAAAATCAAGTACTGATTGAGATTATAATTCTAGTTATGTTAAGTCTTGGATTAAAGCCTTAACATATAGGAATTGCAATCAATGTCATCTAGTGACATGGGTGTTAATTTAAGGAAATATAAAGCAATGCTGAAGGATATCACAATTATAACTACCTAATGATGAAATCATCCCAATATTTATCAAATTATTAAATCAATCTTAATCAATAAATTATTTTATTTATGATTTGAAAATAACCCCCCCCCCAATCAAAATAAAATCAACTAAAAACATTCGACTATTAAAAAGTATCGTCACCGAGGATTCAACCTGAATGTTCCTATACACATTAGAAAAGCATCGGATATTTGAATGGTCAAGAGGCGATAATCGTCTGTGCTTTCAGGTTTCTCGGGTTGTAGTGTGGTTCGTGGTCTGGTAAGCCCAAAATGCTTAGAGGATCTAATTTGGACATGATTTCATGTCCTTGCCTACTAATTTCTAGAGTATATTTGATAGGGTATTTGGATGCCCTCTATATGCATGTCGTCTACTACATGGTAGTGGTATGAAGGGTTGGCCTTGATTCTATACTCCTGATATAGCCAATCCAATTCAACAAAGTAGAAATTGGTTCCATTTTCTGTCAGTATCATATGAGGGACACCTAATTAAGTGATGACGTTAGCATTAACAAAGCTAAAGATTATTCTTTAATCGAATTCATTGTGGGGTACATCTTCTGCCCATTTGGAAAAGAATCCGTCTTCATTGAGAAGATATTTGAATGTTATGGCTATGGAAGGAGGGTATAATACCACGACATCCATTCCCATTATAGAAAATGAGAAGGATTACATTGCTGCGTGAAGTAACATTTGGTTCTAGTGGATTAAATTTTCATGAACTTGGTAGTAATGGATGTTATTGGTGAATGTGGAACAATTTTGCATCATGGTGGGACAATAGTACCCAATCCATCATATCTGCTATGAGAGCTTGGACAGTAATTTATATGCTCCATAGATACTGGAATAAACTTATTTTTTGACATTGATGTTCTCTTCTTCATAAATGCACCTGATAATGACTACATCAAGGCCTCACTTATTAATAATCTTCTTCCAGTTTGTGCCATCGCACTGGAGGAAGTTGGTTTCCAATATCAAGATGTGTTCTCTTCCAGCCCTATTTGGTGGGAGATCTCCACTTTGAATTTAATCTTTAATGAGATTCACCCCGGATGTGGTAGGAAAAAATGGCTAACATATGGGACTAATGTATTTTATTTCCCATGGGTTGGCCTGAATGAATGGTTAGTCCATCTGTTGGTGGGAAATACTTTTGACTATTTAGTTCTGATCTGGGTCGACTAGAGTAATGGCTGAATTTTCCAATGCATCAAAATTTGAATTTTGAGACTAGGGAACATAATTCAATATTGGATATAAGGGTAATTCTATCATCATTTCTCATACATGGTTCATCAAAGGGTTCTACTCCTCTTTCTTCATTGCATAATCACCATTGACATTTTTGGTGACTAGTTTTGAATAACCTCTAAACTATAGGTCTTCAACTTTCACCTAGAGTTCTTGCTCAAAACCTATGATATGGTCCTAGAAGACAAATTCATTGTTTCTTTATCCATACTACATTAGGAATGAATATGGAAGAACTACTTTTTCTCAAGAAACAAGTACACCATTCATCCCCCACTTTGTTGAGTCGAGGGTTTTCCATTCTTTTTCATGTTGGGCTTCTAGAGGCACCATTGAAGTGAATTTACCACATTTGGGAGTTTTATTGAATAGATAACACTTCTTCATCAATTAATTCATCATATAATGGGGCCACCTCTGTTGAGGGATTCTCCTCCAGGAAACATGTTAATGTCTGGACTTTAACAGCTTTCATTAGTATGAATCATATATTGAATTGTTGTAGGGTGATTTCCCACCGTTATAGGTGTCTTGTTTACATTGGAAAACCAAGAATATTCATCATTGGGTTTCAATGTGAGACCAAGTGGACTTCATGGTAATTTAAATTATTCCTGAGCTTATAGACATCAAATATTAACACATGGTAGTTCTACACGATATTTGAATAAAAAGTACCAACATCGATCATGGTTCGACTGAGGTAATAAAGACTATTTTCGTATCTAGCTTCATTATCCTTTGTGAGAGTGGCACGTAGGGAATACTCCAAGGTGTCTACATATAGAATGAGTGGTCTTCCTTTGATAAGGATCATTAGAACCAGTTGTATTTCTTCATTTTGGCTCTCCAAATATCCATCTCTTCAATAGTTGCTTCTAATTCAGCCTATAGGTCAACTATTCCTTCAAATTATTCCTCTTCATTGTCTCTCTCTTTCCTAGTTTGGAAATTTCTATCAACATCCTCTATATCATATGAATTATGATATTTTTATTCCTCAAGCTCTTATACTGTGGAATCTCTACAACGTTCAACTTCTCTTGAATGAAGATTCTTCTTTTCGAAGGAATTTCTATAAAAAAGTTCATTCCTTTCACGTAGATTGAAGATTTATTCATGGTAATTTAATCTTCATCCTCCTCATCATCTTGAAACATCTTGGGGGAACATTATCACAATATATTCAACATTCCACATCAAAATAATCAAGTGAGAGTTTCCCTTTGAACATTACTTTTCCCCTTTAAATATTTGAGGAAATCAATGGAATCAATTCGTCTGTATCATCATCTTCCTGTCTATCATCAATGGTGATCTTCTTCATGTCCTTGAATGATATTTCATTGGAATTTCCATTTTTTTAAGAATCCTTTTCATCATTCCTCATTAAATAAAATCTAACAGTATTGTTTAGTCAATCCAATTTAATCTGTTGTAGAACATTATCTTCCCATACTGAAACCTTTGGATTAAACTGAGGTGCATCTTTTCTCATGATATGCTTAACAATAACTATATATTCAATTATTTCTCTCAGGATATGTATATCTTCCACAAAAAAATTCACATGTTCAAATAACATTTCAATAGACTTATTACGGTTCACTATGATATCCTAATTTTTTTCAATAAAACCTATAGCTTCACCTCTTTGACTTTTGAGTCACCCTAAAAATATTAACAAACTTCTCCCACATCGCATGTGATGAATAACATGAAATCACTTTTGTATAATTTTTTTTGATAGATATCCCCATAAGTAATTGATTCCCATATAATAATCATAAAATTATCTTTGATTAGTATATGATAAATAGCCACTATCAAAATTAGAAAATATTCCATGCATAGCCATGGTAATGACATATATTTCTAATGATCAGATGTAGTGATGCATCTGATAATTCCATAATTGAAAATTGTTCCCATAGAAGATCGAAATCCATTTGTGATTAGAAACCTTTATTTATTATAATGAGGGATAACCACTAATATTAATACATTCCCTATAATACAAATTATTATCCCAATTAGGTTAAATATGCTTCTAGGGGTGAATTAGGGTATGGAAAATTAAACTTTCTAGATCTTCAGATCTTGTATCATCATTAAAAAAAATCTTCTCTCTCATTCCCATAGCAATGTATGTGAAGAAATTAAAACATACATGAGAGACACCAATTTTTACTTGATTCCCCCTCATTGGGCTATGTTTGAGGATTAAACAATGGCAATGTGATGATTATACCAAATCCACTAAGGCTCACTCCTATGAATGGTGGTTCAGGATAGATCTCATCTATTCAATAGCTCACTACCTTTACAATGTTTACGGGTTTTTCACTCCATTACCAAGGGTCAATCCCTATGTCTCTTTCTCTATCTCACTGTTGGTGGAAAGGATCACCGTCTTCCTCTTCTTTCACTCACATATCTTAGAAGGGATTCACCCACAGTTTACAGTATTTTTAGATCTTTCATTATCTATAATGAATACATACATAATTGTGTATTGATTTTATGTTGATGTTATACTTTCATATAATAGATGAAAACCAATTTACCATATATTTACATGATAATACCATCAATAAAAATAGTATGATGTTAACTAACTTCACTAAGATGCAATATCACTAAGCTCTAATATCCATTTCCAAGGCTCCTAACTTTTACAATTCTCATTTATCCATCACGAAGAACACCTTATTTTCAAGAATCTTACATCTCATTCATGGAGAACACTTCTTATGTGAAGCATAAATAGCCTTCATGAATATCCTATCATAATTCTTCCTCTTTTGTTCCAAAATTATCACTTTTTGTGAGGCTCCCATGAAATTGTTTATACATGATACTTTTTGTAATCATAGAGATCATTTTTAACACTTCACCTCATCATGATGTACCACTCACGATGCTCCTTACATTCACCATTTGCGAAGCTCATTGTAATTTCAGATCTCACCATGGATATCATTGCACCATTGTAAAACACCCTCCGCGAAGCCCATTCATTAAAAGATTCATTCCATTTCCATATTTTTGTGCGTAAATCAAGGAAATCCAATTTTCACGACACTACCGAAACCCCAAATTTTGTACCACAAACATTTGGAAATGGGAAATGGTGTCACCTTATGTAAATAATTTACAATACTGCTTACATGGAATAAATTCCTCTATCACGGTTCATTGTCAACATGACTATTGAAAAACATATCTAGATCTCTAAAACATACCTTGGAGACCCACTTTTTCAACAAACAAAATTTACCTTTGATTATTGGAATGTTACCTTGAGGGATTTTTTCCAAATTGGGAGAGTTGATGGGGGGTATTCATAGTTTTTTCTCATGTATGATATTTTATAGATGATCAATTTCAATTTTGATTGATATAGGTCACATTGTATTAGTATTCAAGTAGGAGTATTTTTGGTTGGAATACCTTAAGTGAGTGGTCTCGGTCTCCCGATGGAGTTTTACAATTCCATGGTAGGACAACTGATGTGATAGGCTTGAGGAAGGATTTGATGAATATTATGTACTACATGATATGGTCCATTCAATAAATATCTAAAAAAATATACTAAGACTTCATACATCATTATTGGTGGCCCGGAATGAGATTATTGATTGTGGTTCTTTTTTTTCGATGCCACATATGTTAGAAAATAATGGCAGAACATCATGGCCATGTTTTTTATATATAACCTCTAGCTATTAATATGTGTGTACAACATGAGATATCTATGTAATTTAATATAGTGGTACCTCATATTCTAATTACCAATGATGTGATATGGGTATTTATCGAACAAATATAAAAATTGGATCATTTCATAGCTTTAAAAGAGTTGATGGAGGTGGAGGATCATAGGAACACGAATATGTGGGAGGTATTCCAAATTCATAGTGTTACATCTATTATTATTTATGGTAGATAAAATCACTTCGTGTCATGGTTTTAGATTTTAAGGAATACATTGATGGGATCTTAGATGAAATTTTGTACAATATTTCATCCATATAGGAATGTCCAGACTAAGTGATCCATCATTATTCTAGATTACATGAAATAAGAATTCAATATTTTCATTAATGGATAATGTGAAGGGAATATATATATAGTTGAGTTTTACTATAAAAATATTTATCAGGATTTTGATTTTTGTGGTTTGAATTGAGGTATTATATGGCAGGCCTTGTAGATCACCTCTTTTTCTAATAGATTATGGATAATTGTAATTTTTTGGACCAAGAATCATCTAGGATATTATGAATATTGTTAAATTGATTATAGATAGGATAGAGATGGCTAAATTCTATAATTCTAAAACTATTCAACTTTTTAATCTCTTATACATTGAGATAGGTAGAAAGACAAAATATTTACATACATAAATATGACATATTATTAGATGAATAATCAATATTTAACATTATGATCTTTTCCAAAACTAAAATGTTTTAGAGTGTTTGGAAACATTTATACATAAAAAATTGGTTCCTAAAATATCTATATCATCCCACACTTAGTTCTTCAAAACAACCACCATTCATAGACACATCATACACATAACTTTTCTTTATATACCATGGAAAATAAACCATAATAATTTTTGGTCTGCGATGCTTAATTAAGGTAAACAAGGGAGGTATAAACGATTATTTCAAAAAACATAAGTATAATAGATATTATATCATGAGCCTATCCTTTCAAAATAATATCTAAAAATTCTTTGTCTATATACATGATTCATGTGATGAATCATGGATATTTACAAGATATGAATCATAATGAAATTAATAAACATGATCCATGAGAATATTGCATTGGAATTAGTTCATTTCATAAAATAAATTCATAAACTGTGGAATAATCATAATAATAGATATATTAATTCCAGGATACCCAATAAAAAATTCATATCATTTTAGAAATTGTCTAATTTCGAGCATTCTTGCTTTAGTCATTGGAAAAACTATCATGTACCTTCTATTAAGCATAGGATAACCTCCTACGTACCCTATTTATTATGGTGTTGGTATAACAACCCATGTACCATTTTCATATCATAGAATATAAATCATTACCTAATTAATTAGATGGATATATAATTCTTGTCCCACCCATCACATAATCATATATCAATTCATATTTATACCACAAGATAAAAAAATCTTTAAAACATTAAAAATAAAATGTGTTTCAATGAAATTTCATAATCATAACCATAAACCATCTAGAGAATGAAAAACTTTGATATAATTGGATCATAACCCTTTTAAGTTTTATGTAACATCTACTGATGTTATTGTAGATAAAAAATTCTTCTAAAAGTTCACTAGAAATTTTAATGAGGAAAATACACTTTAAATTATTAAATAACATATTAAAATATAATTTTTTCTAAAATATAAATAAAATCTTTGAAATTAACCTTATAAAAATATTAAATAATCATTACTGATTTTATTTACCATGATTGTGGGAAATTCTATTCATGTCATTTACATTAAAACAAAAATTCATTAAATGTTTTCATAAAATAGTGAAATGTACCACATCTAGAAAATAACAAGAACATTCCTCAATAAAAATTAAAAATTTAAACATGGAAAAAATGAAATTCAAAAATCATAGTAGAATACTAAAAAAATTATCTAAAACCATTTTAGAAAACAATGTCATTCTATAAAAAGGATTTACGACTGAAGAGATAAATAATGTTTGTTTCCATTAAAAAATTTATTTCAGTATTATGAGTAATTAATGTGAATAATATTAATTAGAAATCAAGTATTATCAATAAATAATTGGAGGAATATAAAATACAGTAGATTATTGAGATAAAGATCATAAAATTTCATCATCGAAATCAAAATCATAAACAATCCAAATAAATAATGATATTTCAACATAATCACTTACTACTTTGGTAATTTTTGAATAATAATATCAATGAAATAATAATTAATATTAAATGTTAAATATCTTGAAAATAATTATATTCATGAAATAACAATGAAAGAGGGTTATTATATAAGCCTTATAAACATAAATATGTGTAAAACATGAAATATGTCTCATTAATTCAATATTGAGTTAAAGATCCCTTACTACACTAGTAATCCTTGAATCAAATACTCATGAAATAGATAACCTGTTATAGTTCTGTAATTACCTTAACATCCATATATATAATAATAAAATTAATTAATGGTCAATATATATACACCACACATAGTAAACAGTTGGTGAATATGGAATATGTCTCACAAAAATAAAATTTTGATACGAAATCCCCTTACATCAAGTTCAACATTCATTAAAAGCACTCCGACATGTAATTTAATGAATTTAAATTTATTATAGTTACATAATATATTCATGTACTTATTTATAATATCTTATATGATACAATTTTAAAATTTTCGTAAAAATTTAATATTATTATCGTTTTTAAAATTGCCTTTTTCAGTTGTTAACTGATTCATTATTAATGAGAATTTCTATTTGTTAGTTATGGTCCTTATACAATGATCAAAGATTCTTAATATTTATAATATTAATAATGAAATAAATATAATATATATTCATTATATATATATTTATATTCATCCATATAATGTAGAGACAGTAAAAAAGAATTACACCGTTTATAGAGATGGTAGGTCGTACGTATGAATGAATGTTTTTTTCATTTTTTGACTAATGGAACAAAATAATGGTTAATAATAATTCAACATAAAATAATAATTATTATGTAAATTATATTATATATATTCATTAAATATATCTATATTACCATTTATGTTTTGTGTAATCAAAAAAAATCACATATCTTCATGCATGCGGCAGTCCACTCGTATGCATGAGTGACATAATAATTTTCCAATGGATTGGAAGGTAAGAAGTTATATTTGAGATTAAAATTACAGAACCATAGTTATATCATGAATATATTATTTACACATTAATCCCATCATAATAATCTTACATGAATGTTGTTGATGGAAAATGAATTGTTTCACTATGTGTAGTCAGTACTCCACACATATAAATGGGTGACAACTTCATATTAAATTTTATTTAAAAGGGGATGAGTAATTGTGGTTTCATGAGTATAATATCATTTCAGAATATTGAGGATACCTAATTTATTAATTTTTATGAATAGAAAATTTCTATATTATTGGTAAGAATAAATAAATGTTACGAATTTAGGTAGGAATATTGCCTCTTCTTTATGAGGTCTCATTTGGATATCTTCATAATTACCCTTAAAATGGTCTTTAATAAAGACTATAAGCTCTAATTCATTAATAGAGATGTTTATAAGTTAATTGTAAGCGTTTTATTCAATATATCTGTCTCAAAGTGGTGTATATTAAATCTAAAAGGTGTTTCGTTTTATAAAAGTGGGATATAAAACACTATAAATTACAAAAAATATTAAAATATATGTCATTACCAAATAAAATTCTTCCAAAACGATAAAGATTCAAATAAATGTAATATACGTTTAAAATAACATTTAAAATGAAATTTGGAAAGGTTTTTTTTGAAATATTATACTATATATTTTTGTTTAATCCATTGGATTACCAATTTTAATCTTAATAGTTCAAGCTACTATATTATTATTTATATGTTATTATTTAACTTATAAGACAAAAATTTTCCAATAAATGGAAACGAGATGAAAATTTAGACCAATTATAATACCACATTTCTTATTTCCAAACTCTAATACTTTTTTAAAAAAATTATTAGAATATTAGTTAACAAAAAATATCATTAATGAAATTTTTGACGTTATACATTTAATTTATATTTATGTATAAAATTTTGGAAAATTAATTGAAATATAAACCTATAAAAAATTTATAAAATGTTATATATATATATAATATTTGGAACACAATTATTTACCCAATGTGTTTAACTTTTAATAGTTTCGAAATAATTTATTTTATTTTTCTCTTAATGGAATAACTATTTTACTGATGTTGTGTAAGAATTTAAGGTAATTATTAAATCCCTAAAAAATAAAATAAAATAATGTGGGTATTCCAAAAAAATATTGTCCTCTCTTAGTGGGTATACCGAAAATACTGTCTCGCTCCTAGTTTTCTAGCACCGCAAACGGTTCGTCAAACGGAAGCCCAGTGCCAAAGTTATGGCCAAAAGAGCGATTATGGTCAAAGTTGGTCTGGGTCCGATCTGACCCTGTCAGACCGACCTGACCTGGCCTGGGTCGACCCCACCTAGTTTGGGTTGTCCAGGCCCACTGGGTTCGGTCCAGCATGTCGGGTCTAGCTCGGTCTGCACTGGGCGACCCAGCCTGGGAACATGCGGGGGTGGGGGGGAAGTCTCACACCCCCCACTCTCAATCACCGAACGACCGAAGTAGTTCGGTTTATAGGTAGCACGCATGACCTATCGTAGGTCCAACTCAGTCCAGCTCGGCTAGCCGAAATGGCCTTCCAATTCTATTCTAGGCAGTGCATCGTGTGCCACCCCTCTGCGGCCGGGAAAACGCCAGCTGCCTTCTGCCATCGTTCTTGTCCAAGCGAGCCACGATCCCTTTCTCCGATGGCAGAAAATCGTGCACTGCCCCTACGCGACCAGCTGAATGTCGACCACCCTCTATCCACTGATGTGGCCGATGGGCCGCAGGTCTTCTCCAGTAGCGTGGTCATGCCGCCTTGGTCTTCGCGGCCAGCTATGGTGCCGACCTCCGTTCTCGATCCCCACTGGTGTCGGATACCGTCCTCCTCCATGGCGAAGAACAAACCAATAACCACAATGATTTTTGCAGAGGAGTCGGTCCATGTTCATTTTTTCTGTACCCTCTAAATTAGGAAGGTAGAAAGCGGTTCAAATATTTCTTGAATCATGAATAATTTTCAAGAACAAGAAAGGGGAAATTCAATACAGCAATCCCTACCTCGATGTTTCCATTGGAGATCGATGAGGAGGGAAGGACGGATGTCGGTTCATTGTTATCGAAGACGTCGGTGTTCGTTGCCTCTACAAGGTGCTTCCGATCCGGGCTCATGGTTTGTAACTCATTCTTAATTGGAGATGACGTGTTCTTCATTGTAGATGATTTTCTCCAATGTCCTCTCTATTCTTCCCTTACACCAACGATTTCTCCCTAGCCAAAATGAGGAAGGAAACCAAATAATTTTTTTGCAATTTTTAATTTGAGTTGGCATCTTTAAAAAATTGATAAAGCATAATTAAATGGGATAATAATTAATGGGGAGTTGAGAGGTTCCCCCCAAAATTAAGAGGTGTTTGGTTGGTCCCCAACACCATGGATTTAAATTGGGGTTTTTCTTCTAGCTCGGGTAAAACGCACCTCCATACCCATTGTTGAGTGGTTTCAAAAATAAAAATGTTGGCATTTTTTTTCAATTCCTCCAAATAAAATTGAAAAAATATCTTTCACCCTTGACCTACTGTGGTCTAGGAAATGGTCTCCTTAAGAGAATACCAGCACTGTGAGTTCAACAGTATCCTCAGATTTCAATTCCAAGCACCGATTCAAAAGTTACAAAAAACGCTCTCACATGTTTACTAAACGTACCCGAGAAAAAGTCCAGAAATTTATTTTAGGAACACTGGGCCACAGAATCACTCACCCTAAATTTTCATTGACTCGTAAAATTCTGATATAATTAAAAACATTACATGGAATTTACGGGTCTCTACATTCTCCCCACATCAGGGCTTTTTATCCTCATAAGCCACAACTCAAAAACTAGGAAATCAAGTGGGGGTACTGAGCACAAATCGGAGAATCCCGCTCCCATGTTCTCTCCTGGAGGTTTCCATGCTGCCAACATATAGGCACCAACGGTATTGACTACCCATTAAGGACCCGCTACTATCGATCCTCATTATACACTGGAACCACCGTAAACATTGACCCATCATCAATGTCCATCTCACTATGGCCGGTGTTGTGAGAAGTTTCGTGAAGGTATCTCCTCAGCTAGGATACATGGAAGACGTCATGAACCCAGTGTCACTGAAGTGGAAGATCTAGGAAGTAAGCCACCTCGCCGACTCTGTTTTGGACCAGAAATAGTTCGTTGAATGTTGAAGATAACTTTTTCCACAGGCTAAATCTCTTTAAACATCATTGCAGTGAGACCCATATTAAGACGTGGTCACCATCTTCAAACTCCAGAGGTCTCTGTCTCCTTTCGGCATAAAACTTCTTCCTGCTCTTTGTAGTCTTCATCTGCTCCTGGATGATCTGTACATTCTCTATGGTAGCCCATACCATATTTGGTCCCAGGAGTGATGACTCCCCTAGGTCAGTCCAACAAAAAGGTGATCTGTATTATCGGCCATACAAAGCCTCGAATGGTGCCATCCCAATGGAGAAGTGATAGTTGTTGTTGTAATAAAACTCCTAAAAAGTAAATTGAATCTCCCAGCTATGACCTAAGTCGAAGACGCATGCACATAGCATGTCCTCAATGTTTTAAATGGTCCGCTCAATCATTCCATCTGTCTGATGATGGAAGGTGGTGATCAAACGAAGCTGCGTCCTAAATGCCTCCTGCAACCCCTTCCATAGCCATGAAGTAAAACATGCATCACAATCATAGTCAATTGTTGATGGTATTCTATGTAGCTGCACAATCTATTTTATATAGAGGTGTCTCGTGCTCTCTAATGAACCCTGCTCCCTGATCGGTAGGAAGGGGGCCGACTTGGTGAGTCAGTCGACGATCACCCAAATAGAATAATGAACCGTGGATGTATGTGGAATTCCGATCATGAAGTCCATGGATATCTCGTCCCACTTCCGCTCTGTGACCTCTAAAGGATGATCTCAACCTACTGGAACCTGATGATCCATATTCACTTGTTGAAAAGTGAGGCATTGAGAGACAAACTCTACTTTTGAATTCTTCATTCCCGGACACTATTGTTGACGTCGGAGGTCCTGGTACTTCTTATCCACTCCTGGAAGTACCACTAGAGGGGATGTGTGGAACACCCTCAACACATCCTCCCAAAGAGAAACTGGTACAATGGTACGTCCTCTTAAAAGGATGACATGCTCCCCACCATCATAAAAGCCATCAAGAGCCTATCTTTTGGATATCTGAGCACGTCGAGCCTCGAAGTCATTTTCCCCACGTTGTGCCACCCTATCCCACTGAAAAAGTGGGGGAGTGACCATAAGAGACTGGAGAAAAGATTCTCCTTATCGATCCACATTGGATATCTGCAAAGAATCCAGCTACTCTATCGCCTCACCTAGAAGTTGTATACCAAATCTCCTACTGATTTCATCGGCTACAATGTTCCCCTTCCCAAGTGTATAGACAATCAAAAAGTCATAGTGCTAGAGGAACTCAATCCAACACCACTGTCCTAGATTCAGGACCTTTTGAGAGATGATATAGCTGAGACTCTTGTGATCTAAGTAGACTGTAAAACGGCCGGTCATCATGTAATGTCGCCACATATTCAAGAAGAATACCACTACTGCTAAGTCCAGGTCATGGGTAGGGTTGTTCTGCTCATGTTGTCTCATCTGTCGCGATCCATATGTGATCACTGCTCACTCCTACATCAGAACACATCGGAGTTCAGTCCCTGATGTGTCACAGTAAACTACGTACCCAACGCCCTCCTATGGAAGCCTCAATATGGGGGCACTAGTCAGCCACTACCTTAGCTATTGAAAACTCCTCTGACATCTCCTCAACCACCAAAAGGGTTGCCCCTTCTTCATCAATGATGATAAAGGTGTTGCAACTCTATAAAAATCTGGCACAAACCACCATTAGTATCCACTCAAACCCATGAAACTCTATACCTCCATCACACACCTAGGTTGTTCTCAAGAAAGTACCACTGCAATCTTCACTGGATCCACTGCAACTCTAGCCTATGAGATGAAGTTTCCAATAAAGTGCTCCTATATGATCTAGAACTAGCAGTTCGAGATCTTACCATAAGGCCGGTGCTCTCGGAGTGTGTCTATAACAAATTGCAAATGATAGGCATTATATTCCTCAGTAACCAAGTAGATAAAAATATCATTGATGAATACTACCACAAAGAGATGATGGTATGGCTGAATGATCTTGTTCATGGGTCCCATGAACACTGCTAAAGTGTTTGTTACACCGAATTACATAACCAAGAAATCATAATGGCCATACCGACATCTAAAATTTGTCTTCTGCACATCCTTGTATCTCACTCTGAGCTGGTGATAGCTTGAACAGAGGTCTATCTTTGAGAACCACGGTGCTCCCTTCAGCTGATCAAAGAGGTCGTCAATCCTCATGATTGGGTACTTATTCTTCACGGTCACCTAGTTCAGGCTCTGATTGTCGACCCAAATTTTCAAGCTCCCATATGCCATCATGGAGAACAAAATCGGGGCTTCCCAAGGAGAAAAACAGGGACAAATGAATTTTTTCACCTGTAAGTCCTCCAGCTGTACCCACAGCTCATGAAGCACTGTGGGAGCCATCCAATACACTGGTGTAGATATCAGTTCCATCCCCAGGTACAGGTCAATGTAAATTTCCACCTATCTGTAAGGAGGTTGACCCGGAACATCATTAGGGAAGACATCCACGAAATGGTACACAACTACAGGATAGCTCAAACTATCCACATCAACCGCTTTGAGGGTAAAGCTAGCTATCTGATGACTGATCGGTTGAACTCTACTTCGAGTAAGTCCATACTATGCTAAAACGGCTCCCTTCTCACTGGTTAAGGTAAACCTGGTCCCATCCGCATGGACACACTGCACATTGCAGCTAATATAGTCAATCTAACTATGTAAAACAGATAACCCTTCCATACCAAATATGACATCATAAGGCCTCGATGCTGCTACTATGAGATCCTAGTCGAAGCTCTCGCCTCCTAGATTAATCTCACAATACCAGCACCAGTGCGTAATAAAATAATCCCATCCTAAAGGAGTCTATAGACATACGGAAAAATCCAATGGCTCCGTCATAATCTCCGAGATCCGAATGAGGGTGGTGTCAATAAATGAATGACTTTCACCTGTACCTATAACAACTGTAGCTAAGGTGGAGTAAACATATATCGTACCTCGTATCATCTATGTTGTGCCATGGTTGTAGACTTTAGTTTCCTGGAGATGAGCTCACCCATATCCACCTACTCCCTGTGGTTGGGGTGGACCACCTAGTGGTGGTGCCGATAACATCTCGAATCGTCGCCCACCGCCACCTACATAGCTAGATCTTCTTCCATGTCTGCATTATCCCTGCGTACATCCTCCATCGAACAACTTTCTCTGACTAGGCGGTCCTTCGACCATCTTTTAATCATCCGTATAGAGGGTTGGGAAGTCTCAAGCCATGAAACCCTGCATGGTGCATGTGTAACGCTGCTTATTCCTCACATGACTGACTCTATCATCAGTGACCTGCAAAACTGACCCTAAATCCAGCAGTCATCCTCCGGTAGGACTGGTCCTCTTGGACCTCTATGACATCTGTCAACTGCCAACTATAGAAAACTCCACTATGTGATGATTGATGCTGGGTATCACTACTGGTTACAACTCATCAAGAAAACTCTCCACTAAGAGGGCTTGCTCTAACACCACTGCCTACATCGGGATGCTGAGATAAATCGTTGAAGCCCTGATCACCCGACTAAGTCCCTTCTCAAAGGTCTGGGACCTAAGGAATGAATCACGAACCATATCAGTGGATTAGCATGAGAGGTAAATAAACCTCAATGATTACTGGTCCATTGTCATGTTTCCCTACTGCAGATGGAGAAGCTTATGAATACGCACAACGTGAAGGGTAACTGGGAAAAACTTTTCCCAAAACAGGCAATCAAAGTCTGCCTAGAGAAGTTTCACCTCATCATGAACCTAGGGCATCATGGTCCACCATCTTCCTAATGCTTCCTGTATAAGACTGGTGGTAAAGATCACCATGAGATCAGCATGGGCCGCATCTAGTCAGATAACTCTCACTACGGCCTCCGACTAATCCTTAGCTGTCTGTGGGTCCATATCTCTCCTCAACCAGGGAGGCCTATGGTTCTAGAACTCGTGATATGTGTTAAAGTAGAATGCACTCTATACTACTAGGGGTGGTGGAATCTGTGGCCCAATAAGTAATGGTACCGCTGGTGCCTCAGCTAGAAGAGGGCCTTGCACCGAAGCCTCATCGCTCGGTGGGCTATCAGTGTGTACTAGACCAGGAAACCTAGCTAAATGTCTGGGTGGAGGAATCCTGAAAAGAAACAGGTGCACCACGGTCAATAAGTTATACATGGTGAGCTGACTCAAAGAGTAAACAAAAAAAACTTTTCAAAACACACACACAATCAGAGTTTTTGTTCACTGAGTCAGAAATCAGAAGTCATAGTCCTAGTGTATGGATACGTCAGCCGCTACACAAACACTGGATTCCTTAAACTGATAACCACACTCAGTAAACATAACATTATTGTCATTAAAAATATCAGAGTCCTATGTTATATGGTAGAACTGAATCCTCCGATACCAATTTGTCATGACCAGTCCCCCGGGGCCTATGTCGTGACTACCCGAAGCCTACTTTCTATGGGCCAGGGACTTCCGACTAGCATAGAAATGAAAATCCCCTAAAATTGAGAAGGCATTGCCTTTACAAAATATAAACACATGCCACTAATCATGCAACAAGATATGAACACAAGTAAACTATATAGAAAAAAAGTGATGAATGTAAGAGGTGATGGAATACCATCCCAACAGTAAAGGTAAAAGTACCAATAAAAATACAATAAATCTAAAGAAATGGAAAGATAGCTACTAGGACATCCTCTAAGGTTCCTACCACAATGGTATGTACAGATCACCTCCTCAGTACTCCATGCATGCCCATATCCTCTGTATACCAACACGCCATATGGACCACCTCTAGGCACCGTCCAGTCTTGGTACCCTTAGCCTCGATCAGTGATGTCCATCGTCTTCCCCAAACTCAACAAGGTGTGGGTGAACCCCATGCATGGGTGAGTTTAACGATACTTAGTAGGGACCTTAAGACCCTCATGGTCTCACAAAATCCACAAAGGATAAATCACAATGAATGTAAACCAATGACAACCCTACTTAGGTGTATGCCCATACATATACCTATGTTATCAAATATTACCCATCTCTGTCATGAGTAAACACAAGGCCAAACTCCATAGACAATGTACAACTGTTCCACGAAGGAAAGATTACAACAAAGGTAAGTACCACATAGCTATGCCACCCAGAAGAATACCACAAAGTTAACACCAAAAAGGTAAGAACCACTCAGGTATACCACACAGAAGAATACTACCAAGGTAAGGACTCATCTCACACCAATTATAACTTAGGTACAGTAGTAGAGATGATTAGATGCTACTGCTGAATCACCTTACACTTTTAAGAGACATACCCACATAGGATCATCGTACATCATCGGACCCACACAGGATCCTAGTACAGCAGACCCACATAAGATCCTAGTACATCATCAGACCCACATAGGATCCTAGTACAACAAACCCACATAGGATCCTAGTACATCATCAGACCCATAGAGGATCCTAGTAAAGTAGACCCACACATGATCCTATTAGATCATCAGACCGACACATGATCCTAGTACATCAGACCCACACATGATCCTAGAACATCATAAGACCGACAAAGGATCCTAGTGCATCAGACCCACGTAGGATCCTAGTACATCATCAGACCCACACATGATCCTAGTCCAACAGACCCACATAGGATCCCAGTACATCATCAGACCCACACAAGATCATAGTATAGTAGACCCACACAAGATCCTAGTACATCGTCATACCCACACAGGATCCTAGTACAGCATTAGACCCACACAGGATCCTAGTACATTATCAAACCCACACAGAATCCTAGTACATCATTAGACCCACACAGGATCCCATTACAGCAGACCCACACAGTATCCTAGGACATCATCAGACCCACACAGGTACTAGTTTAGTAGACCCACACTAGATCCATGAGTCGTCGCACATGGATTCCTGGAGTAGATCCATGTGGGATCTTAAAATACAGACCCACAAAAGATATCATTCCCATGTTACATCCAACTACTGGGTTCTCGCACTAAGATCTCTTGATTCTAGGAGGGTCCGCTCCTCAAGATATTGGTCAATAATTCAACTTCCACGAACTCCCATTAAAAGGTATACCAAATAACCACCATGTAATAGGGCTCTCAACACAACAGACGGTGGGTCAATCGAACGCACGGTCTGTATGTTATTATCCTTTTAGTCTCGAGGGCCCTGTGGGATCTGTGCTAGATCCATCTCGAGTATAAATTAACTTTCTCCAAATATCAAGTTGGTATATGAAAAAGATCATCACACTCCATTGTTGCTGGAGCCACAGAAGGTTCATCAAACAGACGTCTGGTGCTAAAGTTATGGCCAAAAGAGTGATTATGGTCCAGGAAGGTCCGGGTCAGGTCCGACCCGGTCGGACTGACCCGACCCGGCCTGAGTCGACTCAACCCGGTTTAGGTTGTCCCGACTCATTGGGTCTGGCCGGGCCCGACCTACTGGGTTCAGCTAGGCCCGCGCTGGGCGGCCCGGCTGGGACGTGCCGTCTTGGGTAGCCCGACCTGGCCGCATGTAAGGGGAGTCGCGGGCCCCCGCTCACAATCACATAACAGTCGAAGTCATTCGGTCACAAGGCATCGCACGGTACTCGATGCGGTCACACATAGTCCAACTCATCTGACAGTAATGGTCAGCCCCTTCTCCACCCAGTAGCACGTCGTGTGCCACCCCTCCACGGTGGGGCGAATACCGACCACCTTCTATCATCTGTCGTGGCCCCTTGCTCCGAAGGTGGCTCGTCGTGTGCCACCCCTCTATGGCTGGCCAATCATCGTCCTCCCTCTGTCCACTGCCAAAGCCGATGGGCCGCAACTCATCTCCGATGGCACAGTCGTGTTAACGCCATCTTCGTGGCTGGATGTCGTGTCAGACACCATTCCAAAGCCCCACCGATGTCACATACCACCCTCCTACATCACAAAGAACATACCAAGAACCACAAAGATTTTTTCATAGAAGTCAGGCCATGTTCATTTGGCCAGTACTGTCTGCTTTTGGGCGGTATAAAGTGGTTAAAATATTTCTTTAATCGTGAAAAAATGTCAATAATGGTAAAGGTGAATTTCACAACAACAATTCCTACCTTGATGGATCCATTGGACATCGATGAGGAGGGAAGTACAGACGTCCGTTCATTGTCATCGAAGACATCAGTGTTCGTTGCCTCCATAAGGTTCTTCTAATCGGGGATCGAGGTATGTTCCTCGTTCTTCATCGGAGATGGAGTGTTCTTCATTGGATATGATTTTCTCCAAAGTTCTCTCAATTCCTCCCTTCCGTTAAAGATTTGTCTTAAGCCTAAATGAGGAGCCAACCCAAATAAAACATGGTTGTCAATTTTTAATTTGAGTTAGCTTCATAAAACAATTGATGAGTCATAATTAAATGGGAGAATAATTAATGGGGATTTGAGAGGTCCCATCCCCAATTAAGAGAGGTTTGAGTGGCCCCCACCACCATGTATTTAAATTGTGGGTTTATTTCTAGCTCGGGTGGTCCCCACCTCCATAACCCATGTAGAGAGGTTACAAAAATAAAAATGCTAATATTTTTATTTTTCTATTTTTCCATGAAAAAGTGAAAAAAAATCTTTCACCCTCATCCTACTACAGTCGAGGTGGAAGTCTCCTTAAGTGAATACTGGTGCTACGAGTTAAATGGTGTCCATAGATTTCAATTCCGAGCACCAGTTCAAAAGTTACAAAAACCCGCCCGAACGTTTATTGAAGGAACCTGAATAAAAGATCAGAAATTCATTCCAAGCACACTGGGCCTCGAAATGACGCTCTGTCAATTTTTGTGGACTCGTCAAATTATCATATAATTAAAAAATATACATGGAAATTTCAGGTCTTTACAGTTATCAAAGGTTTATTTGATTTCATTATTTATTTATTTTAAATCATTTCAGTCATAATTGTTTTTCAAAATAATTAACCTATTTTTTAATAGAAATTCATTATCACAAGGGGGTTTTCAAGCACTCATTGTTATCTCGAATTAATGTCTATCGGTCCTAATCCATTTTATGATGGTAATAATGATTCATTTTAGAAATCCTTAATTTATAATTTTCCTCATTTTATTGTTTATCCATATATAAAAACTGTATGCATATTTATATTCCTACTATAAAAAATGATGATAAATAGACTCATATTGATAATTTTTTCTCTATTAGATGGTAAAGAAACGAATTCCTTACATTATGGTTTGGATTAAAATTAATTTAAATGAATTTAACTTTTAAAAAACTTTCATGGAATTTTAAATCTCTTAGAATAAAATAATTAAGGAACTAAAATATTATAATATATCCTTTTAGATATGATTATAAATGGCTTCAAATGTTTCTCTATGTATCCTAAGGATTATATCACTATATTACTTACTTGATTTACTGATATTTTTATTGGGATAACTGATCATGTTGATTATATTTGTATAGAAACAATATTCACAGATATTAATTTTATTTTACAAATCAATTTAGCACCCAAATTCACCATGATCTAAGAAACTAATAAAATAAAAAACATTATATATGAAGATATCATAATTCCTCTCATAAAATAAGTAGTAATAATTAAAAGGAAATATGAAAAGGACCAAATGGAGTTCATTAAAACTAAAAATGAAAAGTATTTCTATTATATAAATAAAAAACATCTAAATGTGAACATGATAATGTTAAAATTTCTAATAGGGTGTGAAAATACAAGGAAAGTAAAATATCTAGATATTTATTCAAAAATAAAAAACAGGGAATGAATGTTACATGATTTAATTGTAAAAAAGATGGTTAGATCAAGCTGGGTATTCCAAAGAACAAAATAAATAATAAATGTAAGAAATGTCAAATGGTTTCCCCTTGTAATACTAGTGGGGACACAATTTCAACATAAGAATCAATAAATGAAGGTCTAATGTTCCTCATGACTAATGTCAAGGTATATAGTGAGGTAATTTCATCTTGTTCTAGTTTATATTTTTATACTTATTAAGACAATTATTTATGTTATGGATAGTTTTCTAGTCTAAGGATGAAATTCAATATCGTTTTTCTAAACCTATATCATAATTTATTGATCATAATTAATGTTTAAATAAATTTTGTTTTGATTAAGATAAAAATTTAAAAGATAAATAATTTTTTATATTAAATCTATGAGATAAGAAAATATTTAGATTTATTAATTTATTATTAATTTTATAAAAAATAATCTATATCATTTAACTCATGGTGAATAGGTCTTGAATAAAATATTGGGATCTAATTGTGTTTTTAAAAGTAGTTCCAAGATTGTTTTTCATAATAGAATAGATTCCTCAAAAATTATAAAAATAGTTCTTTTTTGAAAAGAACATTTCCAAATAAATTTTGTTCTTATTATAACAAATTTGATCATTATGTAAATGAATTAAATTATAAAAATGGTAGATAAGTTAAACTAGGGAGAATTAATCTCTACTCATGTTTTCCTATTAGAAAAACATATTCCAAAAAATTCTAAATTCAAACATCATTATTTGATAACTAAATTACTACAAAGATATGGGTATCAAGAGCATTAGTCTCTTAATATTTTGTAGAACATGTTTCTTATAATAATAACCAAAAAATATTCTTAGTATATGGATAGTGTGTGATCGAGGCATATGTGTGGTTATCCTTCCAAATTCAATCATCTTGGAGGTCTTGATAGAGGAAATGACACATTTTATGATGACACAGAAGGTAGAAATATCAGCATAGTTACGATTTATTTCTCCTAATATTCATTAATTAACGATGATTAGATGTTAATGGTTGGTGGAATAATTCACCTAATATTAATCAATTTTTTATAGTGGTTTTAAAATTACATTTATCAATGGTTTTTGTAACATTGTAAATTATAAATGAATGATTTTATTAACCATATCCTATTTTCAAAATGATTATTTTATAGATTTCATAAATATTTTATAAAAATATATTATGTGTTTATGTTCATAAGTTAATCAATATTTTCTTTGGAATATATTCCTATGTAATTTTGAATTTGACTCTCTTATGGAGATAAAAAACAACTAATTATTTTTAGGTTTACCAAAAAATTCAGTCAAATATAACATAGTTTTTAAACCATTCTATTTATGAATGAAACACAAATATTTTCTCAAATATAATAAGGTTGTTTCCATTTCTAAATCCATATATCTAGTATACCTTGGCCTATTTCGATAGAATCAAGTTTCATGTATCATATTTAAAAAATTATCCTATACAATTAATGATTAGTATATTAGATTTACATGTTATTTCATACTTTCTTCTAAAAAAGATGATGATAATGTATTTTTAAAATTATTTGGATTGTATTTAATGAAATGGAAAACAAAATCTTCTCCCATATAAGTTAAAATGGGGGGAGATTTGATAAAACACTTTGATTAGTTTTGTGCTTTGTGAGGTTATCACCACTCTTTCTCCTCTCCATGAACACCTCAAAAAAGATAGGTTTTTGAAATATAAAATAAGATTTTTTAATAAATTTGAGGGAATCTCTTGAATGATTTTAACTTTACCCAATTCATTTGGTCTGATGTTTCAAGCCTCTCATTTTTTATCCTTTATCGTGTTCTCATCAGATTCACCTTAAAAATAAATCCCTAGGGATATTGTGAAGGAAAAATTCTAAATGTTTTGTTCTTTAATGTCTTCATTTGTAAATTCATTATACATAATTCCAAGGATAATATAGGAATTATTGACACTAAATCAAATGGAGGTATCTTCTTCGGGTACTCAAACTCATGTATTATATTCTATGTATTTAAAGAGATGAAAAATATGATAAAATTGTATATTAAAATCAAATTTGTAGACAATTTTATCAAATATCATCCACAAATTTGTTATGTTGTAAACTAACCTTTATTTAAAATACCTGAATGTAACACCTAGATGATTTTATTAAATATTTTATTTATATAATTTTTCTTCTTCAGTAGATTGTGTTTCACACAGTCAATAGTTTTGATGAACTATGAGATTGCTTTTTATAAAACTATTATTATATCCTAGCCATGAGGTTAGTATGAATAACTATAAATGACTTTTGAATGTGAATTTTGAATTCATTGGATATCAATTATTTATGTAAAATATAAATTAGATATTTTTATTTTTGAGTGAATTACAATTGATAACGAAATTAATGAGATAAATATCTAAAAAAATATATATTTTACATTCATTAAATTGATATTATAATCATAGGTTGTTAATAAACACAATTTGATGTATAAAAACCTATATTTTTTAGGGCAATCATACTCCTTTAAATTGATAACCCATTTTAAATTAATATTTTAACAGATTAATAATTTTGATATGACAACATAAATATTTCCATTAAAATTGGGATATAAAAATTTACATGGAAAAATTTCTGATATTTTTTCGATAACATTAATGATTTTAAAATAGTAAAAATACACTAAATTTTAAGTGAATTTTTTTTCATTGAAATAATTTATATGTTTAAATTATACTCTTTTATGGTTTTAAAGTATAAATATAATATATTTTTATCATTAAGTCTAATTTATTTAATTATAATTTACTTTACAATGAAGTCATATGTAAAATCATTTAAATATTTTGCAATGTTTTATCTTATAAAAACATGTTCTCTCATTCTGGCAATGGGATTGATTTTAAATTAATTTCTGCCAATTCTATGTTATGAATATATAATTTTTTTTTCAAAATTTTGAATTATATATTCCAAAATTTTTAAATACGTACCTTTATTTTTTGACATTATGAATAATAACTTCAGTAACTATTTTTAATTACCATAGTTAGAGGGTAAATCGGTAAATAAGGGTAGCTAAATTAATATTATTGTCATATAAAACAACCCTAAAACATTTCCTAATCCAATTTTAGTAGATATTCCCCCCATGAGAATGCTTGGGTATATTTTAAGACCACATGGAGTCACTTGAGTTTGATAATGACCTTTTAGAATTATTAATTTAATGTAAAGGGAAATATAACATAATCATGAATCTTCTAATATATTTTATTAATATAGTGTTATATGACTGATTTCATGAAAATAAATACTACCTAGAAGTCTAAAAAAATTCCTACATCATGGTATTTTATTTTTAATTTTTATTCATTTAATAAATAAATTTATTTATGACACAATGATGATGTAGTGGATACATTATTATCAAGAGATTCATATAAATGAAATTATAAATATTAAAATAAATATAATTTTAACATTATGATGTCATAGACTAATTTTGAAGATTTATTAGAGAATTTAAATTTTAGTTAATTTAGTTTATTGTAATGAATAATGTTTTTATGAATTTAAGAAAAATCAATTAGTAAATTGTCTCAAAATTTACATAATGAGATTTTAAAACAAATGTTATTTTATTAAATGATATAACAGTCCAAAAAATGTAAAATTTGGACCACTAACTTATATAATGTTCAAAATGTTATTAATGATCCTATTTTTGTTTCCTTGATATTTTATAGTAACTATCGTAACCATATATTATAAAATTACAAGAAGACATGGTACGAGTTAATGTTTTAAACTAAGGGATAAAGCTAAAAGATATGGTTAATTTTATGACCTATACTTTTATAAAACCTATTCGATGAGAGGATTTAGACCCATAACCTTCTAAAAATCAATATATATCACTTTTTAAATAATATACTTTGAAAATCATTTAATAATAAAATAATATTTCAAAATACTCCTAAATTTCCCCTCCTCCCTCGTATAAATTGATACCAGCTCTACCAAATTACTCACAACATTCAAGCCCCTTGTCTTGTCCAAAATCTTCTCAAATAAACTCCCAATATTCCTACCTTACTCTTACAGGCCACATTGTGGGAATAAATCCTACGTAATTATAAATTTTGATAAAATAAAAAGGAGATACTCAAAAAAGAGGTAATTTTTTCATCACCTCTTTCAGAATTATTTTATTCCTCTATATCAGATTCTTATTTTGTTTCCATAATAAATTATTAATATCAGTATCTTATACATTCTAATTTTTTATTATAATAATGGGAAAAACTTATACCTTGTTTTATCCATCATACAAATAACAATATCACCAAGCGTGTGTACTTACAGCTTATCGTCTGCACACCATGGTGTAATTTGATATTCAATAAACCATTATGTGAATGGATATAATGATGATTATAATGGATTAAAATAATAAATATAATATGATAATTATTCTTTGTAATTAATATACCATCAAATTAAATATCATTTAACCATTAAGTGAATGATATTTTTTCTCGTGCACACATATAGCCTATCGTCTACACGATGCGATGTGATTTATTATACATGATCTTTATTACTACATGATTATATACATGAATGGAATGATTAAATATGATATATATTATTAAATTATAATTTATTTAATGATATAAATATATCCTCGGAACTGTATGATGATCTTACCCAAAAAAAACATGCATAAGAACATAAAGTAGTCAATATTTAAATAAAGAGTGACAATAAAATGTTACTAATAAAGAGATGATAATATAATAAAATATGATATCATAAAAATTATTATGATTATGTAATGAATCAGAAACATTATTTAAATTTTAATACAATAGGTTTGGATACATATGAAGGTTATCAAACCTATGGTAGGGGATAATTTTTCATTCTTGTTTTTTATCCGAGACTATTTATACGTAAGTATTTTCTGGGGTATATTTATCATCCACATACTTGTTTCATAAGTATGGGATATTATTTCTACTCTTATACATTTTTTTATATTAATTTTAACCTTGTGTAATTTTTATTAAATGGTATGAAAGGAATCTTTTTTCATTATTTGATTTGTGGTACTTTTTCACTTTTCAGGAAAAAGTATGAGGGGAATGTTTTTTTAACTTATAAGGCGTGAATAGATTTTTATAGTTTCATGCAGCAATATTTTCATGATTAATACCCTAAAGATTTCAATTTTATTTTAATCCAAATAATTTTCTTGTAAAATTTCACGTAATTTTGAGGAAAGAAAACATTTTTGAAGAATAACGGATATTTTCCTCAAGAATTAATTCATGTGATTTATCAAAATTATTTTCCATATAAGATGAAAAAGGTTTATGTTTCTCTAACAATTATTACATTGATTTTATTGTGTTTATAAATGGAATTATGTTTATGAAAGCCATTTATTTTATATGAATTATGGTTGAATAATCTTAAGAAACCCATTTTAATTAATTTTTTATGCTATGATGAATGATTTATGTTTTTTTGGAACATGTAAGAATGATTTCTTTAAGGTACGATTGTGATCTATATCTCCCCCAAATTCATTGGGTAATGATTTATATATCAATAGATATACATTACTAGAATGGAATGTAAATATAGGGATGGAAATCAAGTTAACTAGTTCAGTAATAGACTATGACCACTGTGATGGTCTTGGATATGAGCGTCAGCTAATATAGAAATGATTTTCTATACTTATGTGTATGTCAGAGAACTTAATGTATTATGATATTAAATTTAGGATTATTTCCATTAATTCTTATGAAAATTTACCCCATGACATGATATCATGATATTTCATATGTTGGAGAATATTTTAAAAGGATATGTTTGTATGCCTTATGATTATGATATGATTGATATTTCACTCGTATACCCTTACAAAGCATTTGATATCCCCTTTTATATGTTTATTTTCCCTATACATGAATAATTGTATTTTTTAATCTATTTACAAAAGTATTATAGTGATGAAGAAATAAGTGGGATACAATGTAGATGTTTTGTGAACCAGTTGTTTATGTTTCACTATATCTGAAGACATTATACCTATATAGTCATGTCATGGATTTATTATATATTGTAATGAATATACGTGAATATTTATTTATATCAATGTATTTAATGTATTGGTCTCTATAATAAACATCATTATGGTAATGTTACTGAAGAACCCCCTTATACTCTTATAACTATGAAGTAGTTTGAATCAAAATATTATCCCCTTGAGAATGTTATTAGTGAATTATAATCTAGAACTCATACATGATGGTTTTTCTTAAATGATGTTAGTCCTATAGAGTTTATCCCAAACCATGAACCTCATACCATTAATGAGTATATTAATGATAAGAATTAGACAATTTTGATGTAATTTTATTTGATCAAATTTCAATGGAGAAATGTTTTGATGGTTTTGGAATATGCCGATAATCATTTTATTATTAGCATTATGTGTTTTTTGAAACAAATAAAATGATCAAGAAATATTCATCTATAATAAGGATAAAATTTTTTATAATGTCTATTATAATGAATAAGTTATTTACTATAGTTGATCCTTTATATAATTATATTGACTATAATCCATTATAATTATGTTGGAATTCACATATCATTTTAATTTTAATGCTTTTCAAATCAACATAAAAAGTTCATTTCTAAATTTTTTTATATCTGAAATCAAATCAATAATCCATCCTATTTGGAAAATCCAATACTTACATACCATTTTTTACATCCAAATCCCTTTATAGTTTAAAAATCCCCTCACATTTGTTATGATAGGTTTACTAAATTATTTTTATAAAATGATTTTTGAATTTTGAAATATGATTCTAGTGGTTTTTTATAAACTCCATAAAATGATTTATTAATCATTAAAAATTAAATTGATTATATTTTTATGGATCAAATAAAAATACACATTAAAATAAAATATCTTATTTAATGAATTAATAGATTGATATGATTTTAATTTTAGAAATAAAATTATTTCTCTAATGTAAATGTTTCCTGAATTCAAATATAAATATTAACAAACACAAATGAAATTATAAATAAAATTTTTATGGATCAAGAAAAGTATATTAGAACACCCATGTATATATATTATAATCATACATTAGATATATACAATCATTTGATTGAAAAAAAAATCTATGAGTATACTTAGAATTATGCATTACATTACAATTAATCTACTAAAAATCTTGATTTATGTAATCTTTTGTACTCATAATAAATAAAATTATAAATAAAATTATTTAAATTTAATTAAAATAATTTTTTGATATTTTAGATGTTCTAAAAACCTTGTTGTATTTTATCAAAATCAATCTTCTTTAGAACATCCTTGTTTTTTATTCTGATTTTGGAGGATGATAGATATATATGAAAATTTCCGATGGAACATTTCATAAAATATTAAAATCCTCCTGTTATGGAGTGGTAAAATGGAAAACTCTCTTTCCATTTCTAGAGTTTCCGTAGAAAATATAGATCCTCATAGTTTTTTCTCAAATAAAATGGATACAACACAATTTCATTGATTTTGGGATAAACTTTTCTCATTTCCTCACCTTGTGGGACAAAATTAGTGTTATATGATACATAAAAAATATTATCATACACCATAATAGTAACAATATTTATCTAACACATAGTTTTCTAAAATAATACTTCCAAAAATGTGATATTAATCGAGACTTTGTTTACATCTACCTTTAACATTTTAATGTATTCACAAAAAAATGTTCTCATGATCAATTTGGATTTATTAAATGTTTTTTTAAAAAATATCTTAGGATAATTGAATTTTAACCTTGGAGATATTTATAATTTTAAAAAACAATTCAATCTAATTTTTTTTTTATTTTCAAAAAAATATTTTCATAATTATTATATTTTTAATGTAAAGTTAGTGTGATACTCCAAGAAAAATATTCTTGTCCGAATAAAAAAAGGGGATGTGGTTCTAGTGTCTATTATCATATTGATTTTATAGTGAAAATAGATTATTGGGTTTTAAGAATTTCTTCATCATTGAAAAAAGTTGTTGGCCTCTACTACACGTTTTTTTTACCCTCAAATGGAATTTTTTATTATTTATTGACACAATCATTACTAAATCATAGGAATGGAAATATTTTTAAAATATTCTAAAAACCATTATTTCTTTATTGAATATATTTTTATATCTATGATCCATTTATATCAACTTATGTATTATTTATGGCAGAGCTACTCTTGTTAATACTGACATGATACAAAAGATAAACCCCTTTTTAGTATTTTTTCATAATTTCAAATTTAATATGGAGTTTATTTGAAAAAATTATAAATATTTATTTTTATATTGATATTTTTTAAAGGAAATTTTTTGTTTTATTTTTTTATTTAACATTATTTAAAATCTATCTTTCTAAATTTTAAATTTTCTATTCAATTTTATAATACATTTCTCTCTCAAAACATCATTATTGGTGATAAATGTGGTATTAAAAAATATTTCATTTATATTTACACTAAACCCATCTATGAAATATTTTTTATAATTTGAAAGGTGGATAAAATGTTACATTGAAGATGGATTTTAGTTTAATATTGAAAATGTTTATGGTAAAAAGTTTTGTTATTCCAGAAATGGCTAGAATTATTGATATCTAAATAATTTATTCTTATCAAGACTGTCTTTCTATACGTGTTACATTATTGTTTTTATTCACTTATTATTATAGCGTTTTTCATCATTGTAAATGTGGATATATATATTTTCTTTTAACAATATTTTATTTTAATGTTTTCAAACACTATTTAATGTTTTTAATAATTTTTTCTAAGTGATGTGAATTTATCCTTGATAAAATGTTGTTAGATTCCTGGAAAAACTTTTAAGGATACTTGAATAATGCTAATATTTTTTAGGAATCATTTTAAGAGGGATACAATTACCATGTAAATCATTTTAATAAAGTGGAGGTTTCACATAACGAAACCCAATGATGTATTCAGCCCAACTTCTCAGCACCATTCCCAAAGGCTTTCTCGAGTAACAGAAGACCACATGTCGAACAGTACAATTAAGAAGAATAAGTATGTAGAAAAGTGGCTCATTGGCTATCAGAAGAGATCTCACCAACCATATTGAGGGTTCAACTATTTTATATATTTCATTATCTAGTCCATTGGGTAACCAGTGGCATCAATTATGTTACTCCAACACTTGTATTTTTTTTGGTAAAAATTCATGGAACCCATTCTTCCGTAATTTCATTACACCCAAAAAATTATAAAACATTTAAGAATTTTTAGAGGCTATAAATATATCCATTTGAGGATTTTTTATGTATAGCTTCTCATTAATTCTCCAATTCCAAATTTCTAAAATCACAAATTGTTTCTCAAAGTTCTACCTTCCCCTTTCTGGAGAGTGTGAAAATTATAAAATCATCAAACTCTAATCATTTTCTCATTCTTTTTTAGTGTTTCCTCATATAATTTTTATATAATTGATAATAATCTAAAACATACCTTATCTTATAAATCCTCCACTATTTCATTATTTTATTCACTCTTCACACTACCACTATATGTGAGGGATTCAGTTTTACTTTTTGTCACTATCAAAAAGAAAGGGTCTATTCTATTTTTTGGTTTCCATCTATAAAAATTAATATTATATTTTCAATTTTCATTTATCTATCTAATCATTATTTAATTTGGCTTTATAATCATATATTTTATTATATTATTGTTATTTTATGTTAATTATTCTTTCTCCTCAAATGTGTTTAAAAATATTCATAGATGTTTTTGTCATTTATTGTTTTTTTTTATTTTATTTTTTTAATGGAAATGTTTCCCCCCTCTTTCTATTTTACCATATTCTAACTGATAAAACCAAATAAAAAAACAACAATACTTGGAAAAGAAGCAATAATAAGGAGAGGAATATGAGAAGGTCTATTTGGGACTACTATTCTATTAGGGAGGATAAATATAGGGTTTGTGGGTATAAAATAGAAAATTTAAATTCTATAATTTCATAACATTTATGTCAATAGAAAGAGAACATGATTTTCCAAACCATACTATAATCAGAAAATTCCCATTTTCTAAGGAATAAACCCCCCTTTTTTCCCACACCATTTGATAAACCTTGTACCAATGATGTGCTTACCATTTTCTTATAGGAACCGCAATCAACAATTTTAGGACACACAATTTCATAAATCATGCTTCAAATTTGTAAATTAAAATCATTATTTTAATATATTTTTTATGGTTTCCATAGACATCTCATATAGTTATGGAAGTCATACACCACCCATTTTTCTTGTGCATTTCTAGGGATTACTATTTAAACTCACCATGTGCAAAATATGTGCCCTAATCTGTAACTCCCATTTTCATTTTAGGGCCTCTAACACACAAAAACTACATGGTGTCTCTCAGAGCTCTCATAAACACTTTAAACACAAATTAATTGATAAATAATATGAGATTTGGATGATATATAATGAGAGTAATGCCTTAAGAAATACATGGGTTTTTAATTAGGGGTGTACCATAACCCTTTTCATGAGTCTTAAACTATGGGAGATCAACCAATGAGTTTTTCACTTATTATAATCAATGAATTAATTATAGAATCAATTATGGAATAAAATGAGAATATGATGATAATTCGTTTTTTAATTTTTTTAATTGTTTTTTATTGAATAATGGAATCATATTTATAATAAATTACTAATCCATTTTGGAAGAGCTTATGTGATGGTGGAAAATATTTTCAAGAAGGGAACAACATTGACTAAGTTAGCTGGTCCTAAAATTACCCAAATAGTTTATGTTTTCTTTCATTTAACATGAAATATTTATTCTAACAACTTGTATGTGTTTGACATTGAATTTAATGGATATTGTTCCCTCTAAACACTCCATGAGTAGAACTATAGTTTCTTATGCCATAAATGATCTTTGAATATATATCTTGTTTCACCAGATCCTAGTGATCATTGGATTGAATAAAGAGATGTGATATGTGGTATGTGGACACTATATGGGTATAAATTAAATAAATAAATATAGTGGACCATGATATATATTCCCTTAAATCACATCGATTTGGGAAGCTTTATGGATAGATAATGGTTGGCCTAGGTGTAAGCTTTATAAAATCAAATGTTACCTTGTATCCTTTAGGATTCCTAACTATAGTACAAGGTGAGTGTTTATCCCCATCTTGAATGTGTGTACCCAAGTTGTTTAATCATGTATTGGACTTATAAACAGCTTCTGTTTGAGAGGATAGACCTAGATAGACTTGAAATTGAGATGATAATTATTTTATCCCTTTATTTCATGCTTAAGGGGGATTATTGATGTTTTCTACGTTGCCACGATTTCAATGGTGTTATATTGATAAAAGTATTCCCACTAAGTGATGGGATTAACCATATTGTTAGGAAATGATACAAGGAAACTAATGTGGGTTGTTAAGATCTTTATATGACATAGATGACCATAGTGGGTTTCTTTGTTTTGTGCTTCCTCTATAGAGGGATAGAATATGGGGCTAAATTGACAGCAACCTAGTATGACGATGGGGATAGAAAAAGGTTTCTTTCTTGGGATCCAACCTTAAGGAATTAATTCTAGTTTCAAAGAGTTTTAAACCACGTGTATGATATATGAGATGATACTATGTAGGGTATATGTTGCTGATGAGTGTATGATATATGACATGAATATAAGGTAGGATATTTTTCTCCGAAGGTGTATGGAATATATAAATACTCATAGATGGAGATATTATAGGTTGGTTATATATCTTATTTATGACATTAATTCAATGGACATATATATTTTGGGGAACACATATTCCTTAGGAATTATTTCATATAGAGATATATGAGGCGTGCATTATATTCCATGATTATAGTTTGTTGATGGAAATACAGGGTTTAATGTATTCCCTCAATTATGATATACTAATTTTATTATGGGTTGAACTCTATTACCCCCTATTATGATATTTATTTTGTATTACATAGTTAGATATATTCCCTTTAGTTTATGAAACACTTATGGTATTATGTGGTGGGAAATATTCCCCTCGATAGGACCTAGTTTGGATTAAATAATATGTCATGGTTTTAGTTTTTTTTATTATAGGTTGAGTTATATATGATTCTCACATGGGTGATCATGTTGATTCCATATCAACTCATGTGGATTTTTGAATAATAAATTTTATAAAGCATTGTCATATAATTTAGTTTTGGGTGATTGGGTTGCATTTTTTTATTCCCCTAGATATTGTATTGACTGACGATGTGATATTATTTATTTCTACTATTTGAGGGTATATTATCCAACAATATCACCTAAGACTCATGAAATAGGTTGGAATCCTATAGAATTCTAGGAGGAATACATGAGGTCAGGTGGAATTCTAATATAGTTATTTTAGATTAAACCATTCTTGGACATTAAAAAGTAGAATCAAATCATTGTTTTAATTGTCCTAATAATTAAGATATGGTAGAAAATAGGTTTATTTTTTTATAAGTCTATATGGATGTTATTTTTTTTGTCTAGACACCACTTGGACGTGCTGAATTCTATTTTATCAGGGAGTTGAGATTATTTTCCATGGTTTCTATAGCGATAGTTGTGATTTTTATTACAAAATTTTCTAGTTTAGGTAATTGATTGATCAATTTACTACTTTTTCACTTAGTTGTGGAGGTAAGGGGTGTGATTCCTTGTATTATATTATTCTTGTAGATTCAAATGACATTTTCATTTTTATGTTTGCTTGTGATAATGCTTCTATTATGTAAAATAGGGTTTGGTTATTTAGATTTTCAATAATGACATATTGGGTTCCCAAATAACATATTGGTGTTATTCATATTAATTTAATCATATGGGTATAACATGTTCTATAATGGAGAAATGGTTATTTTTAATTAAAGTGCTAATAATAAGTTATTTGGGGTTTTCAAAAAAACCTATTGTAATTATTATACAAAATATGTAGATATAAATATGATTTTAGTCAATAATATTAATCTTTGGATGAGTTCATCATTTGAATGTGGATTTGAACATGATCCTTGATAGGGTATTCTACTATACGGATTCCCATTGATGATTGGTACCCTTGTGTGTTTATTTTTCTTGGCTATTAGATTTATAGTATATATATACACATATATAAGAACCGTTAAGGGGTTGTGTATTCCTAGGAGTTTCATAGGGTATTTTTAGGGTATCATCGATGTTTCCTCATGAGTTTTGAACTATATTATATATAATATATGTCATGGTTGAGAGAGCCAAGTGATATTGAAATGTGACATAGGATAATGGTGAGGCGTGTCATGATCATGTAGTAGGGTACATACCTATTATTTTCGAAGATGGGTTTTAATTTACAAGGGTAACCTATGACAGGGGTTAGCCTAAGCCCAAAAATTACTATAGAGTTTTAAGAATGGGTAGATTCCTGATGTTTGATATTGTTTCATGGGTGGTGAAGTTGAGTATGTGATATAGGTGTGAATATTCCTTAGGTTTTTTATATGTGAAATAATGGGTAATTATTATGATAGGATTGACTTTTCATGCATGAGAGGCATGCTTAAATGATTTTTTATGCTCTAAAACCATGAATTAATCAAAAAACATTTGTTTTATGAGTCGTTAGTTAGTGGATTTGATCTGTTCTTGTTATAGTTGGGGGTTCCCTACGGCATGACCTTGTGTGGTGTGACTTGTGGGAACAACTATCTTACGATGTGACTAGTGTGATGGAATAATGGTCAATGTGTTTTGATATTATCGATGTTTCCAGATACTAAGATCATTTGATAGATGAAATGTAATAGTTTTTGAAAAATGTGAAGTGTGGTATGATGGATATTGGGTAATTTGAAATATTGAGGGGTCGAGTGGCTCAATGTGTTGTCAAGGGAATAATGATATTTCCATAGATATGGTTAGTGGGTTGAAGAATTATTTATTTATTACTAGTGTTACCTGATAGTGACAGTTTTGTGATGGAATATAAAATTCATATGAGGGGAATCTTGATAGAAGACTTTTAGTTAGATCCATATGGACCTGTTGTACGAAGGAATATTATCTATAATGTTCAAATGTATTTTTACGAGGCATATTATTTTCATTGTATCCTTGACATTGGATCAATATTTTCTCTTATTTGAGAATCATGAGTAAATATTATGAGTTTTAGTGTTCAATACATATTGGATATCAGTAAAGATCGAGTTTTTGGATCAATGATAAGGAATTACGTATTATGAGAAACCAAATATTTTATACAATTTATTTAATGATCTATCACTTTAATATGAACATAGAAAATCCAAAATTATTTATTGGCATATAATATTTGTGAAATTAGACATAAAGAACAAAAACAAGAAACATGGAGATAGTTTTATTTTTTTAAAAACATTATATCATGACTGTAAAATCCATTGATATTCTAATAATACATGGGATTACCAGGTCATGTACATTAGAAATGGGTGAGATATAAAATATGTGTAATTGAATATTAAATGAATACTATTGGTCAGAGTGGATACTCAAGAGGGGGGTGAATTGAGTTCCTATTAAAATTTCTGTTTAATATATTTATATTGAAATCCACCAATTCATAAAACAAGTTAAACTCTAGTGAATTTATAAAGATTTTAAGTGTTAAATTAGTTTCTCAAAGATTGATTATTTCTTAGTTAACTTAATCTGAATATTTAGTTATCTTTTGAAACTAACTTACTGGTTCACAATAATTACAAACACTTTCTAGTTCAACTGTTAGAGTTACTTTTAAAACATATTTGAATTTCCAAGTATTTAGTATCAGAATATTGAAAATAGTATAAACTAAAATAAGAAGAACAGTAGTTTAAATCCAGAGTTTTAGTCTCAAGCTGAGACTTAGTCCTCTCAAACATTTTATATAAAACTTTGATCCACACCCTGGATTGGGGTTTACAAAAGTACTTAGACTGTCCAGGTCCTCCTACCTCTACCACAGTTGTATGTGGGAAAGTAGCAACAACAGCACATAGGTTGTCCTAGTCCTCAGACCTCTACCACGATTATATGTGGGATAAAAAAATGTTTAAAAAGTTTCTTGTGAGTATTTTAGTATCCTCTAGTTCAGCTTTAGAGTCAGTGTGTGTCTAAAAAGACATAAGAACACACACAGCTCGTAATGTAGTAAAAATGACCACACCAGAGTAATAATATGGAAATTAGTTTAGAATTCTCTTTTATGATGTCAATTTAGCTCTAGAATCATTTGGATTGAAGTAGATGAAGCTTTGAGTCCTTCTCTGGATGTTGTTTGGAAAATAGAGTGTCATAATTTTGTTCCTTCACTTCCAGTATAGGTGTTCAACTTTAATGTGATAGAATTCCTTGCAGCACTTGAACCTCCTCTTGAACTTCTGTTCTTGATGTGTATGAGTGTTCTTCGAGTTCTTCATGTTTTCTTCTTGTATGTGTATCTTTTTTCATTCTCTATGTCACTCAGATTATACGCAGCATTGATATTCCTTTTATAGCTCATTCGGTGGTTCGAAACACGTCATGATTACTTCTACAGGTACGAGGTACAGTTCCCTAACATCCAACAAACATCATTAATTAATTTCAGACGTATGGTGTGATTAATTATGTAGGTACGAGGTATTGTTTCCTGACATCCATCAAACACAATTAATTATTGTCAATTGCATTAAAATCCCTAAATATGAACATTTCTAATAAACAAATAGAGAAAGAGTTTAGAGAAATAGTTACAGGCTTCCATCAGTAGCTCTTTGTATCGGTAAGCTTGTAGTAGTGTACTTGTAACGTTAGGTCTTTCATTTGTATCTGTTACTCTCTATAATGGTAGCTTGCATGTATTGATAGCTGTCTGTGTAGCGGTAGCTCCATGTATCGGTAGCTCTTCATAACAGTGAGCTTCTATCGGTAGCTCTTCCTAGCTATCAGTAGATGTTAACATTGGTAGTGGTAGCTCCTTGTATCGGTAGCTTTCTTTATTGGTAGCCTGTATCAGTGACCTTGGCTGTCAGTAGACTTAGTCTATCGGTGACCTTTTCTTATCGGTAGCTCTTTTTGTATCTGTGACTTTAATACTGTAATGCTTATAAAGTATCTATTCTATGCAATTTATTTCTAGATTGAGTTAGTTATAAATATTAGTCATCGGTAAACATTTATAATCATAAATAAACATTGAATAACATATTCCAATTATATGATTAGATAATTTTGATATTCATATCAATCTATTAGTGTGATTTCATAATTATAATTTATAATTAGTATATAGATAGACATTATTTGGGATTATCAAATCACATCTAAACATAATTGATATTATCAAAACAGGAGAGTCCCACACTCTCCCCCTTTTTGATAATCAGAAAATATGGCATTATAATCCAAAATAAACATTAATGAATCAGAGTAAAATACATCTAATGGAATTTCCCAGTGTGTTCAGATCATAACTCTCAAATGTATCAGAGGTAAACTATGGACAAACATATGAGTAAAAATAAATAGAATATATATTTTCCCCATATATACATATTATAATTTTGTCCCCCTTAGTGTAATTTCTCGCCATATTATAAATTTTCTCTCCCTTTATAATTAGCAAAAAAGAGAAAAAACAATAGTTCATAGCATAAAATATGATGAGAGAAAACAGAAATTTATATTTCAAATGAGATAGTACAAAAGTAATATAATAATTAAAAATATTCCTATCAAATGTCATATCCACTAATCAATCAACCTCATCAATATGTAATTTGGACATGGCTTAGGGATCAGAAGGGGATTCGGGCTTGGTAGGCGTAGGTGAAGGCTTAGGAACACCAGTGATGATCAAAGGTGGTTGAGCTGTTGAAACACTATCGGGCATGTAATGGGTACTGCATTTTGTGATCATAGGAGTAAGGCTTCTGATAGCTAGAACTGGAGTCAACTAAGGTGTAAAAGTAGACTAACCAGAGGCAGGTAGGGCTGGAGGTACAATGATAGGGGTATTTTCCACACGCAGAAAGGGCAGTAACAGATTCCCAAAATCCATGATGATACCTCATTCTCCCTCTATGGAAGAGATGAAATCATCTTTTTTCTCCATAAATTTGTCCAAATTAGGGGTCTACTCCCTGATATTACTGGCAGGTTCTTTGAAGGCTTGAGTAACTAGGGGCAGTTTTAGATTCTCTAACAACAGCTTGAAATAATTGGTTAGCTGATGCTTGATGTACACTCTTAAAAAATAGTAATGAATTTTGTCTTTGATTTCTTTCTAGGTTGTAGTAGAATCTCTCATATAATCATGGAAAGTTTTTTTGATATCCCTAGTGGTAGTAATCACATGGGAATCAGATGAGCTACTTCCATGAACATGCCCAAGTTCTTCTTTCAGCAAAGATCTAAACTGTTCAACATCAACTGAAACTCTGGAGGTACCAAAAGGTTTTATAGTAAAAGATACAGTTTCTTTGAAGAAATGTGTCAAACTACTTATCAAATTATTCACAACCAAATCCTGAATATTGACATGTGTTTTTATGGTCTTCATAAAATCTTCAAAAACATCCACAAACTATTTCAATACACCTAGAATGTAGTTGATGTCAGTATCCACTTGAGATTTAGAACTCAAGAAGTTATCAAATGAAGAAACAGATTTCTTTAATGAATCAATAGCCTCTATCAAACTTTTAACTTGATATTGACATTCTTTTACTTCATCCATCAATTCTATCATAGAATATAAAATAACTGTTCCCAGAGAAGATACCAAAGAACGTTCCATCTTACATAGATCTTCAACAAAGTAGGTTTTCAATTTAGATTTTAGTGCCTCAAGATATCCTTTTCTCACAATATATTCAAGCAGAGCTGGAGCAGCTACTAGTTGAGCAGTAACTTCCTCTAAGAAAATATCGTAAGACACAAGATGTCCTCTAATTGGTGTCTCATCATCATAATCAGTATAGTATAGTCCCAATACAACAAATCCTGGATCCACAAACCAATCTTCCACATCATAGGTCATAGAAACTGATCTTATCCTTATAGGTTGCTCCCCCTCAACCCGAGCTTCCATCAATATATCTACAGTAGCAGCATCTGCCTCATTGGATGGTTCCTCTTCAGAAGATTCATCTACAACCAAATTCATATCCATGTCAGGTTTCACAGGCTGGGGTATGTCAGCAATAGGTACTGGTTTGTCTACTTCAAGAATCTCCTCAACATGCATAATAGAGTTCTCAGTAAGAGGACTGAGACTCAATTAGGTACATCCATTATCTGATACTTCTTCCTCTTCATCATCACTATTTTTAGAATCTGGAGCAGTCTCCCTAAGATGTTATCTAGGAAATTATTCTTCATTTACAGATATTTCTTCAAAAGTTTCTCCTTGAACTGCCTCCTTTCTAGGTAGGGTCACATGTGAACTTTCCTTTTCAAATGATACCTTTTCAGCAGCTGGGCTTGGAGGAAAATCAGGATCCCCTCCATCTTCTATAGAATTATCCCCCTCACCATCATCATCATTGTATTGTGGTTCTTCCTCTACCGGTCCAAGACCTGGATCTATCTTAGCTCTTGGATTATTGGGATGCTCAACAGGGTTAAATTTATCATAAATTATCTCATCATATATTCCCCATTCCCTTTTCCATGGGTTCCATGCAATCATCATGTACTTTCAAACTGTTTTTTGACAAAAAAGTTGTCTCTTACAACACATGTCTCATCCTATGACTCAGCCACACCTTTTACCTTGATCATCATAGAGATCGGCTTTGCAAAGTATAGAGCATTTTTTTGATTTTGGACTAGTCTTATCTTCAATTTGAATCATCCGAAGCATACACAAATTCACTTTGATACCATACCTTAGTAGATAAAACAAGAATATATCTTGGAATATGAGGTTTTAAAAATCCCCTCTTCTAGGACTTAACACATGCGGGATAAATTTGAACAACAACTAGTTTTCTCCATCAATTTTTGTAGCAACTAATTTTCTTGGTGTTCCATCTCCAGTGAGCTCTTCCAAAGTAGCTTCATACTCAAAAATGTCACTAGTGGGTGGTACTGACTTTGATAAATATCCAAATTCACCCTCATTTGGAACATCCAAGCACTCAGCCCATTTAGTGGAAGAAAAAGATATTATCATGTCATCCAATACTGATAAAATTATGTTCTCACTTTTATATTTCTCAAAATGAACAAACTCAAAGAATTATTTTACCAATTTTGGATAATAAAGACAATTGTTCTACACAAAACATTCATTCCTCCCTTCTTCCTCCAAAATCATTAGAATCAGAGATTTTCTAGGTAGGATCCATTCTGCATTGAGTTCTTTCTTGATTACTATTTCCCTTTTAATGAGATGTGGGATTACTTGTTTCTTCACTCCACATTCACCACTATACTCTCCTTTGAGTCTCTTGGTATTTGTCTCATCACCCTCTTTACTGACAGTCTGTCTCTTCACTCATGTCATTTTGCGAATCACGAGGTTTAGGGTTCAAGAGAAATGAAGGTTTGGGAGCTAAGGATTGAAAGTAAAGGGTTAGAGGTGTATTGAAATGAGGTTAAGACTCATGTTTTATCATTTAGGAAACAAGAAATAAATAAATAAAACATAATTAATTTAATAAAAATGATACAGATTCCGACAGCCAAAAATAAAAAAATTTAAGACAATACAAACTAGAGGAAACAGATACCAGTGAGGATTCCTGACGGTGAGGTCCACTAACACTGAGGATTATCTATTGGTGAGGTTTATACTGACGGTGAGGATCTTCTATCAGTGAGGTTTATCTAACTGTGAGGATTTTCTATTGGTGAGGTTTCTACTAACGGTGATGATTTTCTATCGATGAGGTTTAAAGAAAGGTTATCATTCCTAACTCATGTCTAATGTAAATTAACCTTTCTGAACATAAAGGATTGGTGAATATATCAGATAATTGATGTTAAATGCTTATAAATTAAAGAGTAATATCACCCTTTTAATACTGATCTCTTAAAAAATGATGTCATACATCAATGTGCTTAGTCCTAGAGTGAGATATGGGAATCTTAGAGATATTGACCGCACAAGTGTTATCACAGTTTATAGATACATTCCTAAATTGATATCCAGAGTCCAATAAAGTATGTTTTATCCACATATTTTGTGTACAACATCTACCCACGGCTATGTACTCTGATTCCATAGTAGACAATGCAACAGAATTATTCTTTTTACTACACCATGATACCGAGAACTTACCTAGAAAGTGACATGTTCCAAAAGTGCTCTTCTTATCTAACTTGCAACCAGAAAATTCAGTATCTGGATAACTTTTTAAATCGAATGATTGTCCTTTTGGATAAAATAATCATAAATTAGTAGTGTGTGTATGATATTTGAAAATCATTTTAACATCAGTCAAGTGGGTCTCTTTTAGATTAGCTTGAAATCTTGCACACATCCACACACTAAACATAATATCTGGTCGACTAGCAGTGTGATACAGTAAACTCCCAATCATACCTATATAATTGGATTGATCCACTGGTTTCCAAGTTTCATCTGCATCCAATTTACACATGGTACAAATAGGTTTATCACATACCTAATTACTATCCATTCCAAAACGTTTTAAAATATCCTCTATATATTTACATTAATTTAAAGTAATACCATTTTAATTTTGAAAAACAATAAATCCAAGAAAATATATGAGTTCTCCAACTAAACTCATTTGAAATTCCCTTTCATAATCATTGAAAAACCAATACATAAAGAATTTTTAGAAGATCCAAAAATAATATCATCAACATATATTTGTACTATCAAAACATATTTGGAAATAATTTTGATAAAACGAATTGGATCAACAATCCCTTTAATAAAACATTTTGAAATAATAAAATTACTAATTCTATTATACCACGCTCGTGGAGCTTTTTTTATACCATAAAAATCATTAGAGAGTTTGAAAACTCGATTTTGAAAATAAGGATTTGTAAATCCAGGTGATTTTTCAAAAAAACATCTTCAATTATAAAACCATTTAGAAAAGCACTTTTAACATCCATTTAATACAACTTGAAATTCTGATGAGCAGCATAAGCAAGTAGAAATCTAATAGCTTCTAACCTAGCTACTGGTGCAATGGTCTCCTCATAGTCTATTTCTTCTTCTTGAATATATCCTTGTGCAACTAACCTAGCTTTGTTTCGAACAATATTCCCAGATTCACCAACTTTGTTTCTAAAAACCCATTTAGTGGCTATGGTCATGGTGTCCTTAGGTCTATCTACTAATTCCCAATCTTTGTTTCTTTCAAATTGATTTAACTCTTATTGAATAGAAATTACCCAAAATTTATCATTGATGGAATCATTGATATTTTTAGGTTTGGACTGTGAAATAAATTCTTGATGTTCAACCGGATTTCTTAGAGAATCTCTAGTTTGTGTTTCTTTATCTGAATAGCCTACAACAGCATCTAAAGGATGTTTTCTAAGGGTCAAATTTGATCTAGAAAATTTAGGGCTAGAAATTTCTTGTTCATTTACAGGTTCGGGTTCAACAGAAACAGTTTCTGGAAAATCTCCAGAACTGGTTGTCTTAACAACATGTTCACTATTTTTGTCATTAAGGTTCAGAAATGACATATCTTCTTCAATATTTTCAAGAGGGGTATTAGGTTCATGTGGATCATTTTCATCAAATTTGAAGTGTACAGATTATTCCACACATTTTCCTTCTTAATAACTACTCTATAAGCTTTTCTAGAAATAGAATAACCTAGAAAGATCCGTTCATCGCTTTTGGATGAAAACATATCAAGATTATATTTAGTATTGAGAATAAATACTTTGAAACCATAAAATCTAATGTAACTGACTTTAGGCATCCTATTATTCCATAGTTCAGAAGGGGTCTTTTTAAGAAAAATTATAATCAAGAATATATTTATAATATAACAAGCTGTATTTATAGCTTCAACCCAAAATAAAATAGGTATGTCATAGTCATTGTGCATAGTTCTTGCAATTTCCTGAAGGGTTCTTTTGCTTCTTTCTACTACACCATTCGGTTGAGGTGTCCTAGGGGTAGAGAAGTTGTGACTATATACATTGTGTGAGAAATAAGACTCAAGGTCATGATTTTCAAATGCACGGCCATGATCACTTCTCAGGGTCTTAATCAAAAGTCCAATATGGTTCTCTACAAACATGGAGTGTTTAATGAAATAGAAACAAACTTCATGCTTGTGAGCAATAAAGTATACCCAATTATATCTAGAAAAGTCATCTACTATAACATACACATTATTCTTCCCATTTAAAATAGAATCTGTAGATGGTCCAAATAAATACATATGAACCAACTCGAAAGGTTGAGAAGTTGAAACTTCTTTCTTTAATTCGAATGAAACCTTAGGTTGCTTTCCCTTTTGAAAAGGATTACAAACTTTATCTGTTGGGAATTCGAGTTTGGATAGGTCTCTAACTAAACCATTCCTTGTCAGATTTTTACATGAATGAAAATTGCATTGTCCTAATATTCTATCCCATATCCAATATTCTTTATGAAAATCTGTTAAACAAGTAACCTTTTGTTTGTCTAACGATTTTAAATCTACATCACATAAATTTTCATCTCTTAAAGTAGTAAATACCAAACCATTTTTAGAATCAAATACATTGAAAGCATAATTTTTAAATATAACATTGAAACCATCATCTCACAATTGGTAAATTCATAACAGATTGCATTTTAGTCCATCAAAAAATAATAGTTTATAAATTAAAAATGAATCATTGTTACTAATCTAGCCTAAGCCAATGATCTTTCCTTTTGAGTTATCACAAAAGTGACATGTCCTCCATCAACATTGATTAGGCTCTTAAACCATGAGTAGTCTCCTATCATATGACTTGAACATCAACTATCTATGTACCAAATTTTCCTACAAGGACTTTTCAACAATGTTCCCGACAAAATAAATTTAGATAGAAGATAATTTTGGTACCCAGATTTTCTTGGGTCCAAAAAGGTTAGCAAGTAAAAATTTAGGAACCCATATTTGTCTAATGGGTTTCCTATAATCAACAGATTCAAAAGATTTTGATAAGAAAAAAAAAATTGGTCTATAAAAATTTGAATAGATAGATTAAGCATAAGAAATGCAAGAATTTGAACTAGCAGCATACTATACAGATTTGGAAAAAAAATTATTTTTAATAAACTGTCTCTGTCCATGTTGGTATCCAAAACCAGTAGTATACATTGGTGCAACCTGTTTACCAATAATTTTAGTTAGAGTGTTCTTTCCATTTGTGAAATTCTATAAGTATTTTATAAGTTTCTCATTAGAAAATTTGAGTTCAGTATTCTCCTTTAACAGTTGAGAATTCATTTCCTTTTCTATACTAAGATCTAAAATAATAGTACTAGTCAATGAATACTGTCTATTAAATTTTTTGTACTTATCATTCATCCCAATACAAGTATATTCCAACATATTATAGTAATAAAATAATTCATCTCTCGACATATTATCATCTTTATTTGAATCAGTTTCATTCCCAGAATAATAATCATTTTACATAGGGGAATTAAGTGTTACCGTAGATGTTTCAGTCATGAAACAAGATTATTTTCCTTAGAAATAGAAGCTTCAGATCCACTTGACCTGTCTTCAAAAGCACTCAATGTAGCTTTCATAGATTTCTTATATTTCTTGTCCTTGAAATCACATTTCTTCTTAAACTTAAATTCTGTATAGTCAGCCTTAACATGTCCTTTTCTTTTAAATTCATAATAGACTATCTCATCATCTTTATCAGCTTTACTCTAATCTCTCTTCCAATTACCTCATTGGTCATACATACCCTTATAATTTTATTTTCTGAAAAATTTCTTCTTCCTATAGAATTTATTGAATCTCCTAACTATATGAGTCATCTATTCATCAATATCTGAATATGAAACTTCACTTATTGAGCTTTCTATAGGTTTGTAAACTTTCTCCTTGTCCTTAAAATTTTAGGCAGTAGACTTAAATTCCACTGACTTCTTCTTAGGTTCATCGTCTTCCACTTTGTTTACCTTTAGCTCTTCTTCATACATCATCAACTTATTAATCAGATCGTTTACTAGTAGCTATCCAATGTCTCGTGATTATCATATAGAGATTGAGGTTCATCTCCATCTATCTGGTAGGGATCATAGTATCCTCATGATTTGCTGCATTGGTGGAATAGCTTTTCCTAGTGATCTCATTATATTGACTATCTCATTAAACCTGAGATACATATCAGAAATAGATTCATCAGATTTAATTTTAAAATTATCGTACATAATAGAGTATGTATTTAGTCTCATTTCCTTAACATTGGTTTTTCCCTCATTGGAAACAGCCAGAGCATCCCATATTTCATAAGTAGTCTTACATGTAGATATTTGATTAAATTCCTCATCTCCTAAAGAAAAATACAGGGCATTCATTGCTTTATAATTATTGTTGTAATATGCTTTCATAGGTTCATCCCAAGTAGTTCTAAAAGTTTCTGTAATCTTATACTAAGTCTCTATAGAAATCCAGATGTCAAATCACATATTTTTTAAGTTAATTTTAATTTTGATTTCTGTTGGTCATAAATAACACCATTAAAGAAAGGTGTCATGTTGGTAGCTACACCTTCCAATCTATTATCCATAAGAAATAAGTTTTAAAAAGATATATAAAGATATAAAAATTTATAATTAACAGAAATTTTCGAGATCATGAAGATACAACTAAAATCACAGTTGAAAACTTTTCACAAATAAACAGATTTGTAAAAGAAACTTTTATATACTCCTTTGATACCAAAAATTGGATGGAGTGGATACTCTAGAGGGGGGTGAATTGAGTACCTATTAAAATTTCCATTTAAAATATATATATTGAAATCCCCCAATTCATAAAACAAGTTAAACTGTAGTGAATTTATAAATATTGTATGTGTTAAATTAGTTTCACAGCGATTGATTATTTTTCAGTTAACATAATATTATGATTATGTTATATTTTGAAACTAACATACCAGTTCACAATAATTGCAAAAAACTTGTTAGTTCAAATATCAGAGTTACTTTTAAAATAGATTAGGATTTCAAAATAATTAGTTGTGGAATATTGAAAATAGTTTAAACTATTATAAGATGCACAACAGTTTTAACCAAGAGGTTCTGTCTCAATCAGAGACTTAGTCCTCTCAAACAGTTTATATAAAACTTTTATCCACACTGTAGATCGGGGTTTACCATAGTACTCAGACTGTCTAGGTCCTCAGACCTATACAACAGTTCTACGTGGGAAAGTAGCAACAACAGCACACAGGTTGTCCAGGACATTAAAACTCTACCACTACTATACGTGGGATACACAAAGGTATAAAAATTTTGGTGTGAGGATTTCAGTATCCTCTAGTTCAGCTTAGTAGTCGGTGTGTGTCCAAATAGACATAAGCACACACACTGCTCGTAATGTAGTAAACATGATCGCATCAGAGAAATAATATGGAGATGAGTTTGGAATTGTCTTGTATGATATCAATGCAAATTTGGACTCCTTTGGGTTGAAGAAGATGAAGATTTTAGTCCTTATCTAGATGTATTTGAAAAAAAGAGTGTCGTAATTTCGTTACTTCACTTCCAGTACATGTGTTCAGCTTTAATATGAGAGTATTCCATGCAGCACTTGAACCTCCTCTTGAACTTTTGTTCTCGTTGTGTATGAGTGTTATTTGAGTTATTCATGTGTTCTTCTTGTATGTGTCTCTTTGTGCATTCATCAATGTCACTTGCTTTATACGAATCTTTGATCTTCCTTTTAGATCCCATGCGGTGGTTCGACACACATCATGATTACTTCTGCAGGTACGTGGTCTCGTTCCCTAACATCCAACAAACATCATTAATTAATTTCAGTGATAAGGCATGATTACTTCTGAAAGTACGAGGTACAGTTTCCAAACATCCAACAAACATCATTAATTTATTTCAATTGAATTAAAATCACAAAATATGACCATTTTTAATAAATAAATAGATATAGAGTTTAGAGAAATAGTGACTGGCTTCCATCGGTAACTCATTGTATCGGTAAACATGTAGTGGTGGACTTGTAACAGTAGATCTTGCATCGGTAGCTGTTACTCTCTGTAATGGTAGCTTGCTTGTAACAGTAACTATCTGTGTTGCGGTAGCTCCTTGTATTAATAGCTCTTCATAACGGTGAGCTTCTTTTGGTAGCTCTTCCTAGCTATGAGTAGCTGTTATCATCAGTACCGGTAGATCCTTGTATCAGTAGCTTCCTTTATCGATAGCTTGTATCAGGGACCTTATATGTTAGTAGAATTGGTCTATCTGTGAACTTTTCTTATCGGTAGCTCTGTCTGTATTAGTGACTTTAAAACTCAAATGCTTATAAAGTATTCATTCTATGCAATTCATTTCCAGATTGAGTTAGTTATCAAGATTAATCATCGGTAAGCATTTATAATCCTAAATAAACATTGAATAACATACTCCAATGATATGATATGATCATTTTTATATTCATATCAACTTATTAGTATGATGTCATAATTAGAAAGTAAATTAGTATATGGATATAAATTATTTGGGACTATCAAAGCATATCAAAACATAATTGAGATTATCAAAACAGGTGAGTCCATCATATATCATAAATTAAATTAGTACAAGTGATTAATGATGTATAACATTATGACATAGAAAGGTGATATTCTTAGTCATGGATAGTGAACCATGATATAATATTATAACATCATTGAATCAAAGGAATTTTGAAACAACATAACACATGAAATCATTAAAAATATGTCAAGGAAATATGCCAATAAATAATAATATAGTTTTCTTATTCTAACAAATCATCAGCCATACATGGTATCACATTATATAAAAACATTAACTAGAGCATTATAGGGATACCTAATTTTGGTCCAACCAATAACATTCAAATCATGTATATAAATTTGTTTCCCACTTTGATAATAGAACAAAATAACATTTTTCATCACATTTAATCCAAGGATTATGGAATTATGGTTACAAAAAAATAATTCCCCAATCAGTGAATTATACGTACAACAAGAAAATACACATGACTAAAAACAGGGATGGGTATTGACCGTACAAAAATTTGTCATCGAAAATCAAAGAATAATTTTTTCTGGATAATGGGTGTAATTGAAGGTTCATAGAAGGGAATAATGAGAGTTAAATGTGTTTTATCATTAATTGGAAATCATAATTACAATAAATGGGTTGATAAAACATATGTTAACATGAAAATTTATAAATAAAAATGATTAATATATTGGAATTCCTTCAATAAGGAGGAGGATATGGATACTCCCTTACTTTAAATGGGTGACTTGAAAAGAATGGGAGGATATTATTAAGATCATTAGTACAGTTTTTTATGGATTTAGATTTACAATGGTATATTGAATTCATTCCCAATTTAATTTAATTGAAGAGTAATGGAATTTTGGGTTCATATCTATAGAAAAAGATAGGGGAATTATTTCTAAACTTCTAAACATAGATTTAGGACTCTATGTTATTAAATAATCAAAACCCCAAACCATACCATGGGTTTTTAATAGTTTATTCCAATGAATATTGCTTTCAAATATTAAATTATATTGAGAATCATACTATCTAAAATTATACCATCCATGTTTTTAAAGTGATACATGTTCATAAAGAAACGGGTTTGAAACCATAAAATATAATATGGGTTTTTTGAGGATTAATTATAGGCTGGTAAAATAAATCAAAATACATATAAAACTAATTATTTTAATTGTAAAATATATTTTTCATCATAAAATCAATTTTATAGAATTAATTAATAAATTTTCTTGCTATTATATTGTAATAACACATACAGTATATCCATACCATATTAAATTTTACCAAAAAATAAACTATATCAATAAATAGGAAAATTTCACCATTAGCAAATTTTAACAGGTTTATTTACAAAATGTTATTTATTTTACAGAAAAAAAATTTGAAATTTGATAATTTACACATATGAATGATAAATCCTCATTTATTGAAATATATTAGTTTTTATGTATCCAAAAAACATTCTGACGTTTATAAAAATACATGGCCCTTCATTAAATTGTGTAACATTTTGTAAAATTTAAAAGTTATTATATATATATTTCATGAAAAATAATTTTATTTAAAATCTCATGGATTTGTTAAAAATTTTGATTCATTTAAACCTATATATTTTCAAAAAATAAAAATTTCCTTTTATTCCTCGGAAAATATTTTTTTCAATATCATTATATAATCTTCTATATTATATAAATTAAAAATTAGAATAGATCAATATAATCATTAATTTATTATATTAAAATATAATAATTCTTACCTCTATATTATAAATACATAACACCTTATTACCTCAGAATACTTCTAAATTGTGTGATGGTCGTACTTTCATAAGGTGGTTCAGTGAACATTGTTTAGATGGTGATTTTTATGGGCATGAAACTCCACAATATATTGTTTTTTCATGTTTAAATTCGTGAATATAAGCTTGTTCTTTGTCAACGTCAAATGCACACAATGTCAACTCCGATAGATGATCTGATCAACTATCTTCAAAGGGTACAACCATAATGGAAAAGGACATGGGTTCTTCCTTCTATTTCATTTTGATGGTATCCCAAACCATCACATATACTAATAATAACTATTACTAAAGAATGGATATGTTATCAATGTTTGGGATTCATAAAGGACTTTTATACCGTATAGAAAAATTAGGATTGCATTTTATAATGGGTTAAAATATTAAATATAGTGAATGTTCTTTATATAACTACATTTCAAAATAAGACATTTATTCATTTAGAATGAATTTTATTTTCTAAGAATCTAGGTCATTATGTTTTTCCCCTTCAGAAATTTCAACCTCAAAATTTAATTTTTTTCACTGAAATAGATGAGGGTACATTTATTTTTATGCTTCTTTCAATTCCCATGTTTTCTTCTCAAACAGGGGGTTACACCACAGAACATTAACCCGAAGAGTTTTCAATTTTCATAGAACATTGTCTCTTTTATCAATGTTCATCACTGACTACTCTTCTAATGAAATATTAGTCTCCAAATTAATCACATTTGTATTTAGTAAATATGAGGTGTCTATTATGTACTAACATAGGAGAGATTGGTGGAACACATAATATACTTGAGATATATTAGGAGGTGATTATAGTCAATTAGCTGCAACATTTCTGCGCTCCTGTAACAAAAAGGATCCAATGTATCTAGGAATAATATTTTCATTCTTTTAAAACCTCATGAATATCTTCCATAGTGATATAAAATGGGCCACATAATCTCCATTATCAAACTATAGGCCTCAATACTAATTTTCTAAAATACATTGTTGTCGAATTTTTGTGGATTTCAAATTATGCTAAAGGATTATAACATTATCTACAATATATTGGGTAAAAGTTATTCACATCAGTTTCTACACTCTAATATCATCCAAACATATTAGATTCCAACACCTATTTCATTAAATATACTCAAAGGTAATATTTTAACGTTATAATGAAAATTAATTTTATATCATAAATCAACTAGTGGAAGGTGTTGATCCAAACATGCTTAAAAATGCATTGAACATGATATCAGTACATCTTATAGGTTTTAATGGTTATCTTAGAGTAACCATCCTTCTAAGGGTGATCTGAAACACAAAAACTCATCTAGGTATTCAACTCTTGTGGTTGGATTCTCTAGTACCACGATGTGAACCATATATCTTTATCTGATATAATGGATATTGGACCACCATGCAGTTATCAAACTTCTCTTTTGTATATCATGGTGGGTTTTTCAAGAGAGAAATATTCATTGATAGAAATAAAATAAACATGATTTTTATGGAGATATTCTACCACACAAATGTAATTATTACTTTTACATATCATTAGGAGTATTATAATGAAATCAATTGTTATGTTTTCCAATTTACATAGTGTTTTGGAATATCATTGCCTCATACACTTAGACTTATGTCCATCATCCATGTCTTTTTTACACTCATAATAAATATACAAATTTTTAAATCAATTTATTCATGATATCATAACATAATTTTTTATTAAAATATATATACACAATATATATTTCTATATGTATAAAGATTGTTGAGTTATGTAGATCATCTATAGTTTCTATCTTCAATTTTGGTTTTGATGGGATCGTATCCAAGTTCCAAAATATGTAAATCCATTATTATCAAAGTTTAACTCTAGCATATTCATTTCATTTTTTTATATCTCTATATCAATTTTATGGGACTCCATGATCCACATGAGAATGGATGGTTAATAATTTATTTGTATATGGTAGGATGAGGTTCCTTTAATTATTCCCATGTCTATACTTTTAATTTCCCTGACGATTAGATTTCTTTCGATCTTCTTTGTGGAAAAGGTTTCAAAATACATTCTAACTAAAGCACTTTCCACTTTATTTACCTTCCCTTGATAGTGATGTACTGAACAATCACAATCATTGATCAGCTCTAAACACATTCATTTGAGCAAATTGATATAATTTCGTGTGAATGTCTAATTGAGGATGTTGTGATCATTATATTTGTCACTCTACTCTTGTCGTATATTATGTTTTTAAAAAATTAATGTGAAGATCACCTTAGCCAATTCTGTATCTTTTTTTTTGGTAATTCTTATTATGGATATTTACCTGGAGGAAGGTAAAGGATTTCAATTTTTAATTTTTCATGAGTAAAAATCACAATCCATTTTTTGATTCAACATTGTAGATCACAAATATTTCCTTACTGGTGTGTAATGTGAGCACAGGTGTAGTGATTTTACTCTTACATAACTCTTTAAATCCCACCTTTCATTTGTTGGTCTATAAATAATTAACTTTCTTATGAGTTCTTTTAGTTTTTGAAATTGAAAATCATGATAATTTTTTTAAAAAATGAAGATTGTAAAAATAAAATTTAGGGAAACTATGGATCCCAAACACATATATTGGTTTATTCTTTCCTTTAATTGAATATTCCTTTAATGAGTTTATAGATAACCATTTTTGTTGATAAGACACCACATGAATGTTACATTTTCCATACAATACATGTATTTACTATATATTACATATATATTTCCTTCCATAAGGAATTAATCAAAAAAAATCATATTCTCAAAATGATCATCCTTACAATAGGAATAGATAAAAATATCACCTTTAAATACTTCCATAAATTTTTCAAATTAATCGCTAAATACTCTATTTATTTAGTACATAGAGAGAGATAGATAATTAGTGTGTCTGAATAGAATCACTATAAACCCATATTTCATGTACCTTGATTGAAATGTAGCCTTTTATATATCCTCCTTATACACAACTATATGATACTATCCTAAACAAAGATCCACCTTATAGAAGTACTAGGCTCTACATAACTGATCGAATAATTCAGAAATCTATGGTAGTGGTTAGTTTTTATTTATCATAATTTCATTGAGATCGTGATAATCAATATAGAATTACATTTACCAATACATCTTTTTGAAAAAAAACCCCAACACTCCCCATAGTGAAGAACATGGGATTACTAACACTTTATACATATTATTTTTTTATTTTTTCACCATCTCATTAGGTTCAATAGTGGAAATTTAATATAGGGTGATGTATATTGGAAAACCTCATAGTATATGTTTTTTGAAAAATAAACCTCTCGTCTTTGAAAAACAACATTAAATTATTTGGGGAACACATCAACATATACCCTTATATAATGCATGACATCAATGATTATCTCTTTCATTGTCACACTATTTTTAGCATGATATACTATCTCAAGTGGAAATAATATCTATTTAAAAGATGGTGGTTCCAAATATGATCACTCATCCTTATTAAAAAATTATTTAATTAGATAGTTATTCATGATATAGAGGTTAATTTATGTATCACTAAAAATTATGTTGACTTTATAAAAGGAAATCCAATACATAACTAGTATAACATCAAATAATTCTAAAATAAATATCATAAGGTTCACTGGGAAATTTAAAATATTTTTCTTAAATGGGATAATTCATATAATTTGGATTCAAATATTGAGCCATTTTATTTTTTAACCAATAAATAAACTACCATTTTGTTTATTATGCTATTAAACTATTATACTGAACTTGTTTTCTATGATGGATTTCCTAGAACCATATTAACAAAACATATTTCATGTTTATGAATGTGTGATAAGATACCATTCACAATTTTATTCTAGTTATTATCATATACTTAATATAAAATAGGCCTAGGGATGATAATTTTCATCTATTAAATGTTCAATGTGAAACTATGAACATATTACAGAAACTGATAACTGACAAGCATTGTATAAACAATTAATTTCATGTATTCAATATAATTTGTCCATGGTCTATTATCTGATATTAAATGTCATAGGTATAATTATTCCTATAGTAATAGTTCCTAAATAACATTTATTTTTAAAAAATAGTATTCCCAATGGCTGTCAAAGTAGTTGTGTTATAAGGAATATTATTCTTTCACCAGGTACTGGGCAAGTTAATTACCAGCTATCCCTTTCAAGGTAATTACACCGAAGTAAATTTTATAATGATATGTATATACTTATAGTATATTGAAGTGGGTTTTATTTCATGGAAACTATTCAATTTATACATTACCAAAATTGGGAGTTGATTACATATATTTATTGTTATCTGTATAGATTTCACTATTATTTTTTAACCATAGTCCCCCAAAATTTCTAATCCTTTCTCTGATACCATCTTTGATAACCTGAATTTTTTATACAATTTTTTTCACAATCTATTACATTGATATTTACATAACACATTCCCAAAAGAATGAGAGGCCAGGTGTCTTTGTGAAATTTAATACATAGCATAGTTACTTGATCAAGGTTATAATTAAATTATATAAAAACACTCTATCATGCACATAAAATACATTGATCTTCTAATACATCATGGGATAGATTTGGGATTTACATAATAAATGGGTGATATGTAAAGCATTGTAATGAATAATTAAATCTTTGAATAAATTACTATAGAACTTGTGAGTCATGAGGAATAAAATGATGAAATATAACAGTGATATTCATAATAATGAACATAGAATCAAGATATATGATGATAACATCAAAGAATAATAGGAATTTGTAAACAAAATAAAACATGACATCATAAAAATAATTCAAGGATAACCTCCAAGATAACATAAAATAGTAATCATGTGTTAAATACTCATTCACCATATATGGTATCTTATGGGATAAAATATTTCCCAATATATTTTAGGGATATATAAATCGAGGTCCACTTGTCACATTCATATTATGTACATTCATTTTTATGCCATACAGGTCATAAAAGATATAATAATCCTTCTTAACATTTAACCCCATGATGATGGATATTGTGGTACATATGGAATTACCTAACAAATGAATTATGGTTTAACCTAGGAGAATTCCCATGATAAATTGGGGAAGTATATCTGTAATAAAAAATTATATTAATGGAATATAAAAGAATAATAATGGTAGCATAAGGGGTGTACATAAAGGTTCATAAAATGGATTAATGTGAGTAAAATATTTCATGTCATTACATTGAATTCATGATGACTATAAAGGGATGTTCAAAAAAACATATGTTAAGATGAAAAATATGAAATCAAAAGGATTAATACAGTGAAAGGAATTTAATAAATAGGATGAAAAAGAGAATCCATTACCATGATAGGGTTTTTATGAAATATTTAGAGGATTTATTTAGGAGCTTGGGAACACCATAGGAGGTCTTTTGAGAGGGATAAGTAGAGGATATTAGATATTTAGTGAATTTTGTGGTAAGGAATGTGAGTTTTGATGGGTATTTATTAAAAAAGATGGGGAGAATTAATTATTAATTACTAAACATTTGTTTTTGGATCTGTAATAAAATCACCAAAATAATAAGTGGATTATAATATTTTATTATGTTAAGAAAATAAATCAATAAAATAATTTCATCCATGATGTGAAAGTGAGTAATTTCCATAAATAATTCCTTTAAAAACCATAAAATATAATAATGGTTTCAGAGGATTCATTATGGGTTGGTAAAATTTATCAAATAATATAAAAAATCATTATATTAAATTGTAAATATATTTTTGGTCTTATTTTACCTTTATATTATTTTTTATATCCTTTTGAGAATTTATTATGTCATAATTCAAATAATATATTCAAACAATATTTAAATTTTACCAAAAAATCCAATAGCCATATAAAATTATAAAAAAATTAAATTTTTTAAATTTCAATAGGGTTATTTCAAAAATTATATTTATTGTTCCAAAATAATTTTATAATTATTAAAAATTACCCTTTTAAATAAAAATACTTATTTTATTGGAAAATACATGGGTTTGTGAAAAAATATTATTTCTATTATAAAAATTACTCTAGGATTCATTATATTATATTAACTTTTACATTTAAATAAATATTATTTATTAATAATATTTAATTAAAATAAAATTTACTTCAATACTCTTGGATTTATGAAAAAATGTGTCTTAACTAAATAATATATTTGAAAAAATCCTATTTATTTTTCTTCATATCAAAATATTATTTTTTTCAAAACTATTTTATAATCATAAATTTACCTATAAAACATTATGATAAAAAATAATCCATTTAATCATTGATTTATTAAAAAATTATATCAAAATTCATACTACAAGGATTTTCATACAAAACACCTTATTGCACCATCGTACACCCAAATTAAAATGTGTGTGATGGTAGTACATTATTGTGGTGGTTTGGTGAACGAGGTTTTGGAGATGATCTCTATGAGCATGAACTTCTAAAATATACTGTTTTATCATGGTTTAGTTTTTTAAACCCTTCTTGGCCTTAGTCAACGTAATATCCCAATGGCACCATCTCACTCAGAGTCATCGATAAATAGGATTAATAAGGTTTGATCCTATTGATAAAGGACATATATTTTTCATTCAATGTAAATTAGATCCTAAAATAACCCTTAATATATATTAATCATGTTAGTTGTTGTAGACTGTCTATATTATCAACTATTATGTTGCATATCTATCTTTTAAGCCCAACGGAAAAAATATGGCTATATTTTATATTATTCCAAAATAAAAAAATGAAATTCATTTCATGTTCTTTCATTAACTAGATAACATAAAATTAAATTTATTCATTCAAAAGGGAAATTTATTCCCAAATTAATGGGTTGTTATACCTATCATGGTGAGAACACCATGGATTTTCTAAGTGCATGGGGTTCATTTCATGAAGATCGGATAAAATATAGATAGTGAGGTTTTGATAGACCATACCTAGAGGTAGATATAGTTTTTTAGCAATGAATGGGAATAATATTTATGATTAATTTTAGTAAATAAAATATTCTAAGATGTTGGTATCATTATATTAGAGATATGTTGAATCAATGTATACGATAAATGATAGATACCAGATACTAGATAGTGGTTGGGTCTTATGACCAGGACCATGGTATTTATTTTCTCTTATCTAGAATGAAAACGTGTACAAGTAATCTAGTATTTATGGTATACATATAGTATTGGGAGTGAGACGATGGGTTCTAATGAAAATTGATAAGTGGTGCTTGAGTGTGGCGTGAAGTGTGCGATGTTCTATTATAGACAAATGAAGTCAATTGATTCTCTATGAAATATATTGTTTTATAATTCAATGATTCAATTGGTATTAGGTCATAATTTTGTGGTTCATGTAATTAATATGTGTCATAATGTGTGGAATGGTCGATTTTTATTAGTAATCGGTGTATCAGGATACACACTATGGTGTTTTCTCTTGAGTGAGTGTGATTGTTCAAAGAGATTCAAAACATGTATTTTGAGTAATTATTTGAATTATGAGGTGTTTGGGTGATATAAACCTATGGGTTTGAGTATTGGGTATGGTTTTGGGGAAGTTTCATCATGATCATAACTAATGGGAGACAAAAAAATCATTTAGAATTGGGGATTAAATACTGGAAGGGTTCATAGATGTAGCGCAACTAATATTCCTTGGGATGATAAGAATTATGATGGGGAGGTGGTAATAACATATGTAATTATATGATGGTAAAAATATTTATAAATTTGAGTTTTTGGTCCAAGATAAGGGAACCATTATACAACTTGGACTGGGAATGGGATATTGAGAGTTGTAACATCTCTTAGAGGTGTTTTTAGATATTATTGGAGGATAGAGATGTCTTTAAAGGTTAGTTTTAGAGTTTTATTAGGGTGGAATTATTTTGAATTTTTTTTATATGTGTCTCCCCATTCTAGGAAAATTTAGGGTTACATTGTGTTAGGTTGTTGGTCATGGAATGACGTTGTATCACTTGTAGATATCATAGTTTGAGGAAATTAGGACATGCCAGGACCAGAGGGTGTCCTGAAATGGATGATTTTATATCGTGAGATTTATGGGTTTTATTATGTAAGGTTCATGAGACTGTAAATCATGAAATGTTTCATTAGTAATTGATTATAACACTTATATATATCATGTTTTAGGATAGGGAAATTCTTTTATAAATAATCACATCATGGTGGAGGGAATCATTCCCTAATTGAGACCCTTACATTTTCGTTCCACTAAAATTTATAAAAGTGAATACGAATTACATATTTGATTAAGTGGACCTTGTATATGTATTTAAATGACCATTATATAATTCCATTAGGATATTTCATGATAAATTCTAGCCACATTGTGACCAGTGTCCACATGACATCCCGTCACCCATTTCATGTACATCATGACCATTTTTTTGTCATCCTTTTTTTCAGGTCATATTCTAGGTCATTAGGAGGGGGGTTTAAAATTGATTAAATTTAATTTTGGTTGTCCACATTTGTCATATGGTTATGGAAAACCATGAGGTTTGTACTGTCAAACTATGTACCATGTTTTCAGGGTCTATAGGGTTGTGCACGTTTAGCCTGTACCATGAATTCAACCTTCAAAACCATGTTTCTTAGTGATATGAGGGTTTTAATGATTATGTATGGGTATAAAAACTATTTATTAAAATCGTGAAATCTATCTTGAATAATAGAGGTGAAACATGGTTAGGCATATAATTAGAACTAAGCCTAACATAGATAACCATTCGAATGGGGTTTAAACCTGATGAAAGTTTTCATCAAAATCATAAACTCAAATTATTAACAGTAAATAAATCCTAATAGTCTATAATATAATTTCATGGAATTTTTAGATCACAATAGACAAATAGACTCCCACTACCTCTGTTCTTCTCATATTGAAGCACCAATGGATGTGTTTGATCTGTCTTTGTTAAGTGATTTCTCCTTGATTTGGTATTAAACATTCATCCCGTCATTCATTATTTGAGAGTGATGAATCCTTGTGTATATGGTAGACTAGATCATATACTTAATGGGTTGTAGTTATATTAATTTTTATTTGACCTCCCTCACATTCAAATCTTTGTTAGATATTCTCATTTTGGGTTATTGATTCTTGATTGTGTGGGAAAATGTAGGTGATTATATAGCGATTTTACAAACAATTAAAACCTCATATAAATGATGGATTTTTAGTGTTTTTTATTTGGATTTGAAATATTTAATTGATATTATTTTGATCGTTTATTTCAAAGGTATGATATTTTTAAAATGAAACACATTTTTAAAAGGATTTATAAATTTAGTAAAATTTAAGAAATATGTGTTGAAATTATAATTTGTTAAATCAAATTTTATGATATTGATTCATTGGAAAATTGGATTAAAATAAATTATGATTTTTCCAAGTATGAATATGCGTAAAACTTAATATATGGATTTAAAATTGAAATAGTACATTGAAACATGTAGTTGGAAATTTTAATTAAGATTTGGGAATTAAATTTAATTGGATGACTTTACCCAAAAAATGATAGTATTAATGAACTTCGGAGAATGGGTAGTTTGAGGGTGATTAGGAAATTCATGCAAGGACATGGACTCCCTAGTAATATATCGATAATGAAAACTCTAAAAAAACCATGTTCAACATTATTTTCCTTAATTGTGTCATGACCAATTTTCAAAATGGTCTAATCCATAGGGATGACATCACAAACCATGATCTTGGTTGATTGACTGAGCCATTTGTGGATCATATAGCCATAAACTAACTTATCTCATGTATTAAAAGAATTTTTCATTATTTATACATGATTTTTAAATTCTAGAGTTTATATAACATTTTCATTTATGCCCCACCATATATTATTAAAATGTCTATTTAATCCTATTTTCTATTAACATTTATATCTTCTTGATTTGAAATTAGGTTTTGATTGATAATTGTGAAAATGGTTTTCATGCATTTTTTAATAAAATTGAAGCATAAATGATTTTTTATTTGAATTTATTATAGAATATTAGGTTAAATATTACTAGTCTATTGATGTCACATCCTACCTTCTTAACCATACATTTATATATTATGTAATGTAGGTCTATGAAAAATGGATTGCACTACATAGAGGTGGAAGATTTTCTAGGTCATCAGAACTTATGTGATGGTTCTAACAATTGGAGATATGATCTACTCATTGCATGTATTTTTTTAATTTTAGTCTTGATTGATGTTGTTTTGTCTTTCGGATGAGGCTTTATTTGGGATATACATCTATCTACTTGTTGTATTTTTCTCCTTACAAAATGTTTTGAATTATATCTTTTAATTATTTTATAATCCTTTTTTATATATTTTTGGATTTTTTTCATGGAAAAAATATTCCATTTTATTTTTTTTGGTTCTAGGTTCTAGTCACCAACCTGTATAGATTGGAAGCACCCATCAGGATATGTTAGGAATATATTGGGAACCTGTGTACATGGGTATTCAGTCTAGTTCATGAGAAAATGGGATCAAAGAGAGGTTTGGTGTAACTTATTAATGTTGGTATGAAGTTTATGATGTCTTGGTAGACAAGAGGTGGGAAATTTTGGACTAAAATGGTATTTTCATGAAATTTTCTAGATAAATATATTTTGATTGAGCCTTATATCAATATGGGTGTTTTAGATAAGAGTCTCTGAGGAATAAATTTATCTGATTGTAGTATTATAATAAAAATATTTGACTAATTTGAAATCCCATAAATTTGTGTTACTTTTTATGGAACATATGTTCCTATATCTGTAGATAATGTTGATGATATGAGTATCATTACATTTTTTTCCGTATTTCATTTTGATATTGTGTAGTAACATTCATTTGAGAAGATGATCCAATAAACCATTGGAGGGATCTACTAACAAACCAAGGAAACATGACCCTCTATTTGATCATATACTGGTTAGGATAGTCCTTATTGTTATCCATGCTCTTGTACAGGTATCCAAACCAATTACCATACAATAATTAATAGGGGATCCTAGAGGGTATAAAATGAGGTACAATGAAATTTATTTTTTAAAATATAATCCCATTGAGTTACAATTTTCAAATGATCCTCAAGAGTTAAAGTATTTGTTCAAAAATATTGGGATACTTTTTGAGTTCTATGAAATTCATAATTCAATAAAGGTGAAATGTTTTACATTTGGGTTTGAGAAAATGAGAAATAGGTAGAGTTATATGGTGTTTATAAAGTGTATACATGATGTGTTAGATTGGAATGACATTATAACCCTCTTCATTGAATATTTCTATCTTTAGATGATTGTGTTGGAAATGCCTATGGTGTTTATTATCCTTCAATAAAGTGATAGGAATATGACACAATATGAAAACTAATTTTCTAAACTTGTTCATTTTTATCACGAGGAGGCGATGAATGAGAAACATACTACGTGAATATTGGAGATGTGATTTTGAATTAGTATCCAAAAATAGGTTTTCAGGTTAAATATACCTTCTAATTTGGATGTGTTTGATAAAGAATTGATTGATGAGCTATACCTGGCTGCTAAGTCAATATTAATGGGAGTTCCCCTTACTCCCAGTGTGATTTCTATTAGTTCCATTAAGTGAAATAGGAATTAGGATGACTCTCAAAGTGGATAATGATATTCGAAATAACCTAGAACATCATCAGTTTCTAGAAGAGGCCAATTAAATTTATTTTAGTGTGGAATGGTTAGGAATTCTGAACAATTGAAACTAATGATCTAATGATATATGGTTCATTCAGTATCTGAGGCCACCTTTAAATTTTTTTCACATATTTTCTTCCCAAGGTAGTGGAATGGTCTCATCAGCACCTAAAGGTACAATGTTGATATTATATACTTCATGAACTAAGGGAATCTAGCCTCAGTAATCTATACGAACTCTTCTTTATCAACTAGAAGTGTTTATAGGGGAAGATTATGTGATTCTAGTGATGTTGAGAGGTGTTATCACTAGATCTTCATTTTTAGTGACTATTATATTTGATAAAATTTTATCTAATTCATTCATGTTTAATTATGTTGTGAATTTTCCAATCCAACCTATAAGGATTATGTAATTCCCCATCCTTTGAAACCCAGAGCTGGTGACATACATTATTACCTGGAATTATTACAAGGAATGAAATTTAAAAGGACTAAACGACATAGTAGTTTTGGAAAACTATATTAAATATATGACACAAATTTTTCATTGGGAAATAAAAACTAAAACACAATACATAATAAAATGAAATGAATAATATCTTGGAAATCATATTCAAATATTTCTTCTTATTAACCTGGAGAATGGATAAAATAAGGGTGAGCTAAAATGCATAGTAAGGGTTAATTATAGTATAATCTATCATGAATTAATAATGAATAATCTATATGGAAAGGTAAACAATTGATCAGACATTCCATTTAATGAATAATCTGAGAACAAAAATGCATCCATAGATAATTTCCCAATAAATAATATCCTAATAATATTAATAATTTTATTCTAAATAAATTAAATTCATAATTATTAATTGTCATTTCTCTAAGGAACATGATTCCTTTATAGTCAAGATATATTCACAAGATATTTTAAAATATGCGGGGTAAAAACCCATCTGATTTTCCCAATACATTTCATCTCATGGTAATACTGATGCGTCAAAGAGCATAAATTAGTTGACCCCCAACCAATATATTGAATTTATAACGCATGCTTCATATATCAAATAACAGATTTAATTATTGAACAACGTTCCTTAACCTCAAATATCATTATTGAGTAAAATATGTGTAATTATCAGTATTTACCAAATTATTCAAATAATTATGACAGTGATAAATGTATGTAATAAAGTTATATAGATTATGAAATTATGATATCAAATTTAATTTACAATAAAATTGATCATAAGGATGTGATTTTTTCATGTGAAACATAAAAATCACAAAAAAATGTGATATTGCAAAGATAAAAGTCACCACTTCATAATTTTCAAGTCAATAACCCATGGGTGAAATAGTTTCAAGATAAACATAAAATAAAATGAATTATGAGTGAATCCGGATATTAAATTATTAATTGGAAGCATTTGAGCCACATTAATGTGATTTGGTGCATTATAAAAAAATTCACAAAGGATTATAAATTGAGTTGAATCCCTTACCCTATGATTTTATTAGTATTGTGGTATTTCAAATCCTATATAGTTGTTTAAAAGTTTTTAATAAATTAAACATAACCATAATATTATTTATACAATCATGTATTATCTTCTTTTAATATCTGATTACCCTTTTGTTAATAATATTTCATTATTTTCACTATTTCATGTGTTAGTTCCCTAGTTATTTGACTATGATTCAAGTGTTATGTATTTCAGTTAATATTATATATATTTGTTATTTGAATTTAACCTTCTATATTTTATATATACTAAATTGTATAGAAAGAAAATTAAATGAACCTTTTGTGGAGTTGGTATGTCGTACGTACACTAGAATGGTAATTCCATTTCAATATAATATTTAAAAATAAAGTGAAATATATATATTATCCTTTTTTTATAATATTTATTTTATTTATTTAAAATATTTTTATGAAAATCGTACTTAATACATTCCATGTATAGTGAGAATTAATCACATCACACTGTGGAGGTGGTTGTCCACATGTCAACAAATGATGTTATCGTAATCCCACAATTTAGAAATCATAAGATATGAGTTATATAAAAATTAAATAAGATTAAATACAATATAAATATAATATATATCATCTATAAACTTTAAATTTATCATTATTAAAGACCATTAAAGGTCTTAATTTAAAAACAAACAATATTGGTTCATGATAAGGTTGTTAGTCATACACATGAATGATGATTGTGTATCCCATTTCATGGAAGTCTGTGAAAGTTTAGGTAACAATATTTGCATTAAAAATATAATCAAATTTATGATACCGAATTTATTTTTTAACCACTATATAATAATAATTTAATGATTGGATAATGAAATGAAACAAAAGTTATCATTGTTGAAAGTTACATCTTATTTTGATAACTTTGGTTAACATGTACCAAAACAATTAATTGGATTCCATTAAAACAAAATTTAGTCATATAGGATGAGTTTAAGGAAGTGGGGATATTAGTTTTTATGGTTTTGGATAAAGAAAATGGATTTACAGTTTTGAATAATTGGGAGATGTGAGTGCCTATTTTACAATAGAGGAAGAGTGGTATTCTTAAAAATATAAAAAGATAAAAATATTGAGATGAATCCCACACATCATGAGCCTCAATTAATTAAAACATTCAATAAAAGGGAATAAATTTTACAAATGCGGACATACAATAATTTTTTTTCAAGTTTCTAGGTCATTTTGGCCATTTGGTTTATGGTATAGTCCCTAGATAAGCTTAATTATACCTTATTCACAACAATGAATTATAACTCCATTGACTAATTTATCATTAAAAAACTAAGATGAAATTAATATATATTTTAAATTTTTATGATTCATAATAATTATTCCATTTTTACTATTCATGTACCATATATAGTAGATATTAATTTTAAATTAATCCCCTAGACGTAATTGGAAATCAGTTATTTGAAGTGAAATTGTGCAAATTTTTTAAATGGATTTATGGGACAATTCAATATTAATTTGATACTAATTAAATATATTATATTAAAATATTTATGATTTTATCTAATTAAACTTTAAAACCAATTGAAACTATAATTTATCATTATAAATTTTTTAGATGAAGCAGCAGTTTTAAATACAATTTTTGGTATTTTTTATTTTTAATGAAAAACTGAAACTTCAGAGAAAAATATAAAAACCTCAAACTAATAATATGTTTACATTACACAATAAAAAATAAATATACATTGCTAAATATAATTTCTTATAGTTTCAATAACACTATTTAATATATATGCCCCTTTAATTGGTAGCAAAACTACCTTTAGAAAAAAATTATCTTTTATGGGTAAAATTTGATTTGTTCTTATCATATGTATATCAAATCTATTAGATGAATGTAAAAAATATTTTATTGAATATATAATATAAATATTTTATTAATTTCATTCAATAATATTACATAAATTAATTTATTAATTCAAGACTCATTTGGGAGCATAATAATAGTTTTTAAAGAAAAATTTACTTTATATTCAATTGTTTTTTATATTATGTTATAATTAAATGGATATCATTGAATTAAACCACATGATTTTATAGTTTAATAAATCCTATTCAAAAAAAAGTCACGTTATATCTTTTTCTTTTAAATAATAATATTTTCATAACATATTATTGTACGTTGAAACTCGGTCTTGCATATAACGGATGTTATCAAATAATCTCGGTATTGTGTGTAACACAATACAAATTAGTGTTCCATGTACTACACGATAATATTAGAGTTTTATATTGTATTTGTTTAACATGTTGTTTCATATAAACTAATATAAATAAAATTAAATTTGTTTAAAAGGAAAATATGTCAATGCCTCATGGTGTTACATTCCCCCCACCATTAATAATTTCCAACCTCATAATCCAAAATTGATCTCGATAATCAAGGGATTGATATTTAAAAATACAATTGTTAAAAACCCAATAATATAAATACCTTAATAAAATATACTCTTAATAAGAGAGTGTTTCATCCTGAGGTACTTGTGTGTGTGTGTGTGTGTTGGTGAAAAATGGTATGATGGATAAAAACTAATTATTTGTTGTTATTGGGAGATTCATGTCAGGTTCACCATATTAGTTTTGCCCAGATTAATGTCATTCTATTTTTTGGTGGGGGGAGACGATTCTATTGAGACTAGAAGTATATCCTTTTTAAATTACGAAAGAGGTTCCCTGTTTTCATGATCTCGGTGGGTGATTGCAGGGGGTTAAGTGTTTTTGAAGTCGGCTCATGTGGGGTATGCGATCCTCATATGGTATCTAATTGGTTTATTTGTGGAGTCAAAAACACCAAATTACCCTTTTATCCATGATTCATGGTCCTCTTTTCCAAAAGTAGGTGCTCATTGGATGATGATTTTTTCAATGACCCATATGTACTAAATTGGTCAAGAGGGTGGGAGGTTGGGAACAACACACCCGTTTGGGGGAATTATTGCCTACTCTATGACTCTCATATAGATTTAATTAGTGTTCATATGTTCCTGAATCCTTGGTTCATTCGCAATCATGTGTCTGTGAATTACTCATGGCGTGAAAAATCCATCAATGATAAAAATGGATCAAGAATTACTAAGACATTTCTAGTTTAATCCATGTGATGAGGCACACTAGAGTTTATCATCATCTAGGGGGGATGGAATTTGTTTCGTTGTGGGTATTCGGCCCATAAAATGGGCTTCTTATGTAACCTCATTAGAGGAATCAGAACCCAAATTTTTCGGTGTTTCTTAATTGGAAACATAACATTTTAATGTTGTGTGATGAGGACCAATTAGTGCAGTATAATGTTATGCGAAAATCAAATCTTAGTAAAAAATGCATAGTCAATATTTCATGTGGGACTTACACTGAAGCGGCCCAGGAAACTCAGGAGAGGCATGGTCATTGGGTGGATATGACCCTATCGGGGATATGGAAAGGTGAATAATAGGGTGATTTGGGTGTTGGGTTTGGACCTTCTAGATGCTTCCTACATATCCCAGTTAGTTGGGAATCAAAGCCACTGTAGTTCTATTTTTGTTGGATCTTATACTATAGAGGAGGCCCTATTTGTGGGGCCATGATTGAGGTTAACCATAGAAATGGATCCCATTTGAGCATGGCCATTGGATAGATGTACTACGTATCTTGTTTGGGGCAACAATCAGACTTCTTGGAGTTTATTTTTTTGGGGATTACATGTGGAAGCTTACCGCATAAGGGTATATGTTTGGGACATATACTATAGAGAACTCCTTTCTAGAAGATCCAAATAAGGGCTTAAACCAAAAGGGGATTCCATAATGATCCAGGGGGAATTTATTGGGACTAACATTTGAGGATAATTCCCCTTCAACTCGGGCCTTAGGAAGGCATGATATGAATCTTGGTCAAAGCAGGAATCGAAGTTCTTGTATTTCATTAAAATACAGTATGGCTATTGTGTTATTATTAAACTCTAATCCCATGTGATTAATGTGCGGTGTGAGAAACAAGAAGAAGTGGTAGATCCATAAGACCACAAAACATCCATTCTACTCTGATGGGGGAGAATGAAAATAGAAGAAGACGGGGACATGTCTTGATGAGAAAGAGATATAAGGGGATTTTAATGTGACAATTTCCTCACCCATGTTCATATATAGGGTAGTCACGTTTGGAAATCTATCTAAACTTGTCTTCGGCCGAGCCTGAGAGGATCATGAGTGTTGCGTCCCATAGAAATTCTATGGTGTCATCTAAAGGGGGTTCCCTAAATATGGTTACTAGAATAGGGAGAAGTATCAATCCTCATAAATAGTTAAGGCATACTTTATTTCTTTGACTTATCATTATCCCTCAATGAATGGTAAATATATTGATTACTCTTGATCCCTAGAACAGTGTGACACGTCTCAGCATCCCACGGTTGGACCTTGTGTTACCATGGGAATATAGACTTAGAAAGACTCAAGGTTCCTATGTCATTGTGAGGATTACCCACATCTCTTAGCTTACCATGGGTAAGTAGACTCATAAGGACATGCTGATGGACCGAAAGGTCTATTCACACAAGTATAGTGGCTTTGGAGGAGGCTTTGGATTCATTCCTTTGGACTTGTTGGTGGAGGATTCATGGAGGGTGTAATGGGTATGGAAGGACATGATTGGAACTGTAAAGTGAAACACCCAATGGAACCTCGTTATGCATTATTTTTCTTCATACAAGAAATGAATCCCTTCTCATTGAATACTTCTATGTGGTTAGAGGGGAAATTTGTGTACCGAAGTAATACTTGGACCTGGGTGTGGTCCACAAACTTTAGTGGTAGGAAACCTGAGGCTCTGTCTGCATACCATGGTGGTATATAGATCTGAAGTCCATCTGTGTGGAAGAATGGAACATAGGGTAGGGTTTCATCCACACAGTGATGTGTTATGTGCTATACTAGATTGAAGATGGGGAATTGGTCCTACATTTCACGGGATTTCATCAGTAAAGGGAGTACGATTCATAGTTTTCCAATTAGGATCACAGTTTTCCCATATTATTATGCTCCCTTCTTTTTATGGTTCAAGAAATATTTATTCCATATGGAAACCATTCATGGTTCCATAAATTGTTGATCTTATTTCCTTCAAAGTATTCAATATGTAAACTCCATGCTATCCAAAAATGTGTTCCCTCTTTAGTTCCCCTTGTTGTCCCTTTAATAGAGTGTTCGAGAAGTTGTATATTTGTGTCACATTGTACCATTTTTACAATCCCATGAAGAAATCACTTTGACCAAGGATGACTTGGTCTATAAAAATTTGTGGAGATATGGATCACGGTGGCAAAAATCTACACCGATATTATCCAAATGAAGCAATTTTTGGGATGGTGAGTGGGTGCATACCTCTACATCACATTGTGACAATGACATGGATTACAGGAGGCTATATGCAAGTGGAAATTATTCACCTTCATTCCACCAATGACACCATTTTTAGTGGCTTCGATTAATGTAAATGGGTCATGGGCCCGCATTTCATGGGTCATCTGATCGACTGTTGGTTCACAGTTAAGGCCATTTATATACCATTTGCTGAAATCTGTTCACTTACCACTTTGGTCCTTCTCCAAATTAGATTTGATAAATATTCTTCTCAAATTTTCAATAGATCCTACATCTTATTCACTCATCAAATCTGTTGGAGTAATTTCCTTCCCTTTGTGGAGTTTTTATGACCCTTCAAATGCCACCCATCAGAATGGGTTCTGATCGGGACGAAGAGGAGGTTATTGAAATTTTGAAAGAGGTCTAGAAATGAATTGATTTTCAGTAGAAAGGCAAAACAATTGCGGGACCATGCCTATATATAGGGGGCCCATGTCATTTTTCATTAACCAAACTTCTTGGTAAAATGTACTCCCCAAAGTGCTCTTGGCTTTTGTTACTTCCACATACCAGCTCCTTCGTAGATTCCTTCGAATGAGAACAAAGATATCTTCATGTTTGACTTCATCTGCGAACATAATATTGAAACACACAAACTAAAAATTAATTTCAAACATTAGCCTTTATGTATTCATTTCATATGACCACATAGAATGGTTTGTTATGCGACTCAACCTATCCGAAAACCATTCGGTCCACATGTCATTGCTTCACATTCCAGTATCATCAAGAGTGTTCCATAAAACATCAGTTCGTAGTGAATGAATTCCATGAACCATTTCCAGTGTATAGTATGTGGATCCTTTCTATGCAGAATTCATGTAGTCCTTTTTCTATTTTATGTCTTTCACCAAAATATTTCATTGGAATGAGCTTTTGTATATAATTTTGATATAAGAAGGATATGTTTCTCCCACATACCATTAAGGAAGCAACTAGGATGAGGGAAACCATTGTTGAGAACACTAAATCCAACTTTCACTACTAAATCGATCCTCAATAGGGTATCTAAAGATATCTACTAATACCAGAGATTATGGCTTATCAATTATATTTCCAATGGATTCCTTACAACTTTGGCCTTTATGACAACATTCCATTGCCACATGTTGACCGTAACGACTTCACCATTCGCCATGGGATGTCATGAGTGTCTGATCGGCTGAATATTCATTCCACAAGGAAAATCATGATTTACTCAAGAAAGGATGAAACATTTTTTTGAATTTCACTATGTAAACATAGATAACTCCATGGAAATGTACACATCCTCCAAATCAGTCATTTCGGATTACCCGACTATTGTATACATTTCACGAATCAACCTCACATGAGGGTGGATTTCTATATGGGATCTTTGATTAGGAGTTTTATTTTTTGAAGAGATTTTCTGGACAATCTAGGCGAACCAAAACTTCTTAGAGTTCCCTAATCAGTTACAATCTTTCAGTCTGCATTATGCTGTATGAGTCTCCCAATTTTCCATTTATTCACCTAGAAAAATGCTTTATGAGCTTCTTAGTCACTATTGTTTGAGAACTAATACCATTACATTTCCCAACAGTGATGTGGGGATCATTTTATGGTATTTTTACCAGATATGTGGACTTCCTACACATGGAGTCATGTATGATGAGTTTCTTCTTGTGTCCAACCCTTGGAAGAATGCTGAACTAGTATCTTCATTAGCGAGAATATTAGTAGTATTAAAAGAGGGATTTATTAATCATCCTATTCATGAACACTCAATTATTTCATTTTAAGAGTGGATAGTATTCTTCTTGAATGTGAGCGAGCTAGAGTTGAAAGTCAACCTTAGCTGAACTCATCCCACTCAACAGTCATTGAAAATTCCTAGATAATTCTGTGCTACCCTTGAGGTTGGTCTATACTCAACCATGGGCTTTGATATTTGGTCATACGTTTCACATGAGATATGTTTCATTTCCATTTTACTAATTGGATGGGTCTTACCTTCTCACGATGTATACACCGGTGCTATAGATTGTACTATGATGATGGAGGCCACAACGGCAGAGGGAAGCTTATCAACATAGTTGTCCTTACCCTTTCCCAAATCTATGAGTAATTGGGGTAAATACTGGAAGGGTTCCCTCCACATCATCTTAGTGGGACATTTAATATTTTTTTGTCCAATTGTATATCATTTTTCCTACTACAAGTATCATCATACCGCAATAGTTCCTCATTCTAGCTTTTACCCAACCCTTCACGGTATTTCCATCATTCTCCCACGATATCTGAGTGTTAAAAGAGTGGTCAAACTACTGAGTGATGTTTCTCAATTTTCTTTTTTCACTTCATCTCATACCTTTTGGAATAATAGAGGATGATGTGAATGGTTCTTCAAAAGCACATCCATAATACATGTCACTTCAGGATAGGATCTTATCTTCTTATATTGACAGTATAACTATTGTTTAATATTATTTTCCCAACATGTTTGTCAGGTAGTTTGGATGTCTACAGAGAGTTTTACTTCTTCTGGTAACCCTTGTTAAGAGGGAATTTCATTCAGATATCTTTAATAAGCTATGGTTGATAATCAAGTGAGAAAACTATGGAATGCATGTTTTCATTCCCCCCAATGTTTCATATACTTACTTATCATGGGATTATTCCTAATTTTTGTTAGAGTGATATCCTGATAATATACTGGCCAGGCCAGTCCGACGGGTGCAATGACCCGTGACTACACTAAGTTCCATTTTAAATATTCCATATACTTTATCTCCTTCCAAACCTATCACCTGAAGGCACTTCATTCGTCGCCACATTCATTCTTAGGGGGCCTTGTCTGCTAAGACTATCCTTGTGGATATTGATTTATACCCTGAACCTTCTACTAATACATTTTGTGGTCCTATTGAAGTTTTTATGATTAGGACATCATCCAATACCCCTAGATTTTCAATCTACACCATGATCTTGGTTCCATATATCGAATCACCTATAGGTCAGGAGGTCTCCCCCACTTTGTTGACCCATCCTAGGGTGGCTCCATCTGTCTTGGTGTCATTCCCTAACTACATACCTTTTGTGGAAATGGGATAGAGTCATGGTTGCAATACTATTCGGAGACACCAAGCATGTAGTTATGGGAATGTATTCAATTCTATAATATTTCCACTAAGACTCATCTTTCAGAGTTTTCTGATGAGGTGGACACCCTTCAACAGCTATTTACCGACCTGGGTTTTGACAGCATTAAATACTAACTTTTGCACCAACTTGCAAACTAGATTATCATAGTTCGAGAGGATCAAGATGATCGTGAAGATATCATTTCTCAATTAAATTCTTAACACCATCTGACAAAGTCTTTTTATAATCATAACAAATACCTACATGATTTAATCGATAAGGTGACAGATTCTCATGACCAAATCGTTTCCCAAATGGATGATCTACAGAAGTTAAAAGGTCATGTGGAAAAGATAAAGGTTCAACATGAATCATCCAATGAGAACATCAAATCCATTACAACTGGAATGTTGGGATCATAGGTCCATAATTAATCATGTTCATCCCTCAGTTGAAGTTCAATCCAAACAAAGGAATACTCTAAAAAATCTCTTAACGGTCCATACTAGAAAATCAATGATATATTTCAAAGATCTTGGAATTATTCTTTATAATATTTGTAGATTTTATTATATCTTTTTTTTCTTTTATATTAGTAAAAGGTTCTATGTTGGGGAAGTCCCCCTTATCTTCATTTAATAGAATGAAAATGGTTTTCTCTCTGGTGCTTCTCCTTTATCATTTCCTACAATATCAATCAATCATTGTCAACTATAATTGAAACCCTAATCTCAAATAGATATCAATTTGAGTCAAAATATTGGACAAAGAAAAAAATAAAATTTTGAACTACTTTCTATCCTTATCAGAGGGGCTCAATGACATAATTTGACTCTTGCAAGGGTTATAATGAAAACCCCTACAAACTCTATGCTTTTTTATCACCCTAATGTTTACCTAAACCAAATTCACTATGGGATTAGCGGGTAAATGTTCTTTTTTCTTAGGTTTACCTTTGTGGGGTTTTTAACTAACAATATTTGTGTCTCCTTATTATTTATGGATTTCTCAATGCCTTTCCTAAATTGAATGTACTATTGGTTTAGCTAGTGGGTACTCGAATTTTTATGAGAGATTCCCATTATAGGTTTTTATTTTGTTGTGTCTTGTGTCCCTTTCTTATTTTGAGTTTATAGTCTTATGAGATGGAATATAATTAATTATGCTTTAGGTTGAATATATTTTAACATGGATTGTGAGGAAGGGACACCAATTTAGGATTCATTGACTGATAATGCCTCATAAACTTTCATACCTAGTAGAGGGATTTTTATCAACCCAAACTTGTATCTTTATAGAGAATGGGATATGACATATGACATGGAATCCATTGGGATTAAATAACTATAGAAAACCACTCTTAACTAAAAATTGTCATTTGGTTAATAGGCCTTTCTGTGGTCCATTTATGCCTAGCCATCGGAGAATTGTGTGCATAGTAAAATAGGTGTCTTCAAGACATTGGCATATCATTTCTCATTTCCAATAAATTTATGAAAATTATTATTTTATTTATTGGTGAAGGCCATAGTAGATGGCATATTGAGGGAATGATGTCTAAATGTAATAGACATATTTGTGGCGGCTTTGGATGAGATACTGATCCCACATGAATTTAACTTGTTTAAAGTGGGTTGGTGATTGGTAATGTTTAACAATGTATATCCCAGACACATGAGATTTATTTATGAAATCATTTCACTCTGACTAGAGGCGGGTAAGTAAATGATCTTTTCCACATTAGTTTTTCCATAAATTTCCTTTATCTTAAGGAATTGAAATAGTGAAATATGTAAACCAAAATTCAGGGTGTTGTGAATGAAGGGATTGAGGTGGATCATGAATTCTATTAGAGTTTATGGAGGTAGCAAACACTACTCATGAAGATGAATTTATCGTTCGTTTTCAGGACCGTTTGTGGGAAACATTTGCAGAGCCATTGGGGAATTGTGTGCATAGTACAGGAAAGGTGTCAGTAGGACACTGTACGTGCCTTTCTGATGTCCATTGAGAATTTTAGGGATTTGTACTATTCTGATAATAGAGTATGGTTTCTTAATAGGGGGTTCATAAACATGAAAGGGGGAATATAGGAATATGTGAAGGAATCCTTAGGGGTTTGGTCCTTATACAGGCTTTACCATTGTGCAGGCTGGGATGAGACAATTCAATTTCATGGCTCGAACTGAGATATGAAACTTAGATTTCATTATATATCATGTGATGATAAAAAATCAATCTATATGTAGTTATTTTATGTATCATCCCTTATACAGATTTGATTCATGCATATGGATGGGGAATTTTTTTTGGATAATGACTCACTAATGAGGTGAGCTATATGCTAAATTTTCCTATGTGGAATCATTTTTTTCCTAGGAACATGAGGTGAAAACCCCTTTGACATAACCCGGCCTGAGAGTGAGTGTTGTTTATCGATTACCACATAGTTTTATTATCATGCTACTTGGACATTGTTATATAAGCCTCATGTATCTAGAGGATAATTGGGCTAGGATGTTCTGATGTATCCTGGACGTGAGTAGGAAAGAATGTGTAAACTATGGTTTTGAGAGATTTTGGATCATGAGAAATGACATGGGTCTTGGAAGCCATTAGGCTTAAGATAATAGGGAAATCATCTCTTAGTGATGAATTTTTCATTGGTTAATAGGCTGGTTTTCGAAAACTTATGCACCGTCGTTGGGGCATGGTGTGCATTGTCAAACAAAGGTCTTTGTAGGACACATACCTTCTCTTCTTGATGGCCATGAAGGATTATCATGATCCCATATCACTCAAATCCCAATGATTGATGAATGGATAGAATTGTTTTGGACATATCTGAAACACTCAGGTCATGATAATCCATGGAATTGGGAGTCTCTCTACACTGATTCGATGAATATGTGGGGCAGGAAATTTTGATTCCCTTGTCAGATCAGGGACCAATTTTTATGATCCATGTGTCTTAAAATTAGATTCCCGACATAATTTTGGTCCATGCAAAAGGAGTGGGGGAATTTTTATTTTCTTGTTGGGTTCGAACACAATCCTAGAGACCCGGATGTCCCGAAATTAGTCTCCCTATATAGGTTTGGTACTTGCACTGGGGTTAGGTTATTTTAGCTATATTTGTTGTACCTTGTAGATTAATGTCATACATTTAGGAATTTTGGTTTCCCAATATAGAGGGGAAAAACTAATATTCCTTTTAATTTATTGCCTGTAGGTTCAGTCATTATTGATTTATTTTCTTTAGATCTATAGGGAATCTCCTACCAGAATTACTAAGCACACCTGAGCTGTTATCAGTGTGAGAAATAGGGGAAAGAAACAGTTTCACTCAACCACCATGGGATGGAAGGATCGCTGATGGGATCATTGTTTGACCATGTAGTTTAACGTCATTCAATAAGTACGCTGACATTTCATTATAATGTAATGTTTCAGGGATGAAATGTTAGAGGAATCATGTGAAAACATAGGCTATTTAGGCTAGGAATATCCTTGGTATTACTCAGATATGAGTGGCGGAATGAAGTGTAAACCATTATTCTGGGATCCCACTAATAAGTAGGAATGATGTGCTGACTAGGTGCCAATGAGAGTTGAAAAATAGTAAAATCCTCTCCTTATGGTGAATATTCCATTGGTTAGCAGACCATTTTTGGTTCATTTATGCAGAGCTGCTATTTCATTGTTTTCATAGTCAATCAAAGGTGTTCATAGGACACTAGCCATCTATTTTCGATAGTCATGGGAGAATATGGTGAGATGATATTTCCCAGGTCATGGAGTTTGACGAATGAAAAGAATATGTTTGGGTACATAATAAATATCAATATCATGATTAGATCTGAGGTATGAGATCCTCTATATTGATATGATTAATGTGTAAGGGGAATAATGGTCTTTTGGGACTTTCTGGAAGTAATAGTCCATATTTTAAATCCCATTAATCTATTTTTATTTAACATATAGGGGATTGGTAGAATTTTTTATGTTTTATTTTACGTGGATGGACCCATGATTTTTGGCACATGTGTTGCTATGTATATCATTGATGGATTGGAATCAAGACACTTGTACTCCTATTATTTCATGTAGTTTTACATCATAATGTAAGGAAGAGATTCAACCTGATGCAAAAATGATGAAGTTAGAGATGTTCCAGTCATGATCCTCATGGAGGTTTCTTACATTTCCCAATTAGTTTGGAATCAATGTTTTTATACTTCTAAAAAAATATTCCCTATACCTGTATGACCCCTATAGAGGGAGGGGGAATTTTTTTTGAATGTAGGATAGAACTAGATCAAGGATCTGGGAATCACTATATATCCTGTGAGGGAATGAATCAAGACACACATAGTTCTCGAGGTCTCCCTATTCCAGTCTAGCCTATGCATAGAGAGGGGGGGGGGTTATACCATGCTTTAAAGATGATGGTCTTATCATAATCCTTTAGGCTTTGTCCGCATGGGGAAATATTTACAACTATTCCTAAGTTCACGTGAGTTATATTTAGTGTTTTAAACAAGGACCAATGAGGAGTTCCATTGTAATATAGGGTAAAGAGAGGATATAACTAAGAAATTTCATGTCAAGTGATGTCTGGAAAAAGATATAGTGTCGAGGAATCTCTATGTATCCCACTAAAAAATGTGAATCAAGCCATATGTAGTTCTGGTAAACATGGTCTATGTTCCAATCTGACCTGCATGCAGGGAAGGTGTCATTCATTTTCATTTTTTGCTGGCTAGGCTAGGATTTAGTATCTAGGAATCAATACATATCCCATTGAAGAATGGGAATCATGCCACATGTATTTCTAAGATACACTCCCTATGATGGTCTGACCAATACACAAAAATGAGGGTCATTTTTACATTTTCATCATACAGATCAGATCTGTGCATAATAGGTCATGGTACCATACACAATGATCACCATGTAGTTTAACTCCATGCAGTTTGGAAAAAGATTTTATGTAGGTTATCATCACACAGTGGGGATGCATATGTCGCTATTCACTTTAATGCCTTCTAGCTAAGATAGATATTATATGATTAGACATAGTACTTCTTCAAGAACCTTGCAATGGTGATAGATGTGGTGAGATTTACATCCATTGAAACTGAATCGTATACTTTATTGGAGTAGACCTTATGTATAACATATGGCCTTCCTATTATGGCTACAAATTCAGTGGTTTTTTCTCAGTGTCATTGGACTTATGAGTACCCACACAATCTATCCATCAAGGAATGACTAAAGACAATCCTTTTTAATGATAGATCATGTGATCTGGTTCTGGTAGACATCAAAATGGTATATAGTGTTCAAATTTTTATCATACAATCCCAACATCTCATAAAACCATTTTTGGGACTTCCTATCTTTGGATTGTTGACAACATATGGCCACATGAATTGATGGTAATTGAAAATCAATGGTTAGAACTGCATTCTTACCTTATACTAATGAGTATGGGGTTGTGATGTTATTCACTTATTCAGAACAAATTATATACATCATTTACTGATTTTATATGAATTGTGAAAAATTTGTGTGAAATATTAATGTTTAAATATTAAATATAATTTTTAGCACAATTTTAATTCATCCAGATTCATGTCTGTTTAATGATTTAATTTGAACCATAAACATACGGAACCAAAGTGAATGGTTCTTGTTTTTTAAGATTCCACATTCATTATATAACATTTCATTATAACTGATCATGGGCCAATTCTACCATTTTATGGGACATATTGAGCACACAAGAAGACCCAAATAATTTGTGATGAAACAGGACCAACTATGAAAATTGAATTACTGGGATCAATATAGAATTCCTAATTATTTTATTCTACTAAAATGTTTTTGGGACAATGTAAGGAGTCATTTAAAAAAATTTTAGGGCCCAAATCCAATAAAAAGGGGCACAACTGATGCTTTGAATCCATCCCACCATTCCGGCTTGGAATTAATATCCAGACACTATTCAGATAATTTCTCATGATCTACTCATCAAATCAAGCTGAGATTTTCCAGTGAAAAAGAGGAGATAATGTAGTCTGAATTTTTTTAATAAAATTTTCATATTTGAAATAATCTTCCTATTAAAAAATCTATTTACATTTTGTCCATAGAAAAAGTATGGATAGAAATGGATAGTTTAACATTGTTTATGAACACCACCATTACGTTGGATTCATAAGTTCAAATGCCTCAAAATTTTGATAGTAGTCGGAAAACAATATTATCTACAACATTGAAGATTGGTATTTCAGGATATTTATCAATCTAGATGTCCAAATCATTGAGCCAAGAATAGGGGATGTTTTTTAATGCAAACAGTCCATGACCTTGGGTTATAAATACATCCCCTCCTCTCCTTTCAAAAGGGATGGTATTTCAGAAGAGAGAAACATCAATTGGCATGACCATGGATTTTCTAATGGCTTGAGAGATCTTCTATACTTATCTTTTCTCTTTAGAGACCCTTTATTCTCTCTTTGTTTTGATTTACTTTTTTGTTCTTCATAGTTGTAATCTTGTAAGTCTTTTTTTCTAATTCTATTTTAATGCAAGTTTCTTATTCAATATCTATTATTCTCATCCACCTTCAGTAATTTAATATTTATTTTCTTAAAATATTTTAAATAATGTTAAAACCCCTTCCATTATTTTTCTTTCTCACTCAATCTAAAGTCAGTATTTAATTCCCTTCAATGTTTGTGTGTTTGTTCGACACACCACTCTTTTCTTATCTCTTTCATATTCTTATCTTCTTAATTTATCATTATATTAATTAAAAATATATTACAAATCATTTTAATGGATTGGTAAATCTCTCATTTGGGTGAGTTATAATTTAGGTGTGTTAAGTAATTGAGAGCTTTTTCTTGGTGAATATTCTTTAAATTAACATTATGTATGTTGGACATCATATGTCATGGATTAATGACCTATTTTGTTTAATGTATGGATTTAAAGGATTATTGTAACCAAAAAATACAATACCACAATCCAGTAGATATTGATATTAGAATACTAGTTATGTTAAGTTTTAGATTAATGTCACGACCTGTCCCCCGGGGCCTGTATTGTGACTACCCCAAGCCCGTATTCCATAGGCCAGGGGCGGGTGACTATAACCAAAGGCGTAAATCCCTAAACTAGGAAGGAATTTCCTTTATAAACTATAACACAGAAAATAGATTACACAACTGGAAGTAAAAAACTATATGAAACTATATGCACAAGAGAGTGTTGAAAGTAAAGAGTGCTGGAAATACAAGCTCAAAAGTAAAGTACAATACAACCGAAATGCTAGTATAACTAAAGAAAAGAAGTAAAGCAGCTACCGGGTCATCCTCCAGGGTTCATACCTGAAGGGTAGTTAATGATGGCCTCCTCAGCACTCCACGAATGTCTATCCGTTCCGTGTACGTCTTGCTGAGTGGTCCACCTCTGGGTATCGTCCGGTTCTACTACTCTCTGCCCCGATCAGTGTTTTCCATCATCTGCAAACAATAAAATGAGGTGAGGGCATAGCCCATGAAGGGTTGAGTATAACGATACTCAGTTGGGACCCCAAGACCCTCATGGTCTCACAATATCTATCATGGATAACCACAAAGTATGAAATCAATGGATAACCCTTACTTAGGTTTATGCCAATACATATACCTAAGTTATTTAGTAACACATCTCAATCATGAGGAAAACACATAAGTCATTGAATCTACTGAAAACCTGGATTTTATTCCAGGGGGTAACATGTAACAATCGAATTCAAACTGTCGAAACCTTGGATTCTAGTGTACTCCTCATCTATAGAGTACTGTGGCCCTACCGCGCAACACAGAGGCAATTCTTACTATCTTGGACTGCTGTGGTACTCCTCCTATTGAGTACTGTGAGTCTGTTGTGTCACACAGAGGCGCTCCCCACTATGGGTATGCCGCGTCACACAAAGGCGCTCCCCTTCATAGCCTGGTGAGGTACTACTCCTATCGAGTACCGTGGGCATGCCGTGTCACACAGAGGTGCTCCCCACTGTGGGTCTGCCGTATCACACAGAGGCGCTTCCCACTAGGCTAGTCGAAACACTCCGAGTCGAAAGGTCAGCAGTTGTCAGGTCTTATCCAGCTACTAGGTCTTTGTACTCCACACGCTCGCATCAGGGAGAATCTGCTCCATGAGCTACTGGTTAATATTCCAACTATCACTAAGTCTCATGTAGAAGTATCTCAATGGTCTGCCTCATCCTAGGGGTCTCAACTGAATAGACAGTGTGTCAATCGGACGCCCGGTCTATGAGTTATTGGCATTTCTGTTCCAAGGGCCCGATTGGTTTTAGGTTCTAACCAACCCAACCATATCCCAACTGTGTCCAAACCTCAAGTGGGGTATGCCAATATAACATTCTCATTGTAATATTTCTTTCACTATAGACGGTTCATCGATCGGACACCCATAGCCCAAGATATGGGTGAAAAGGTGTAAATAGGCCAAATTGGGTCTGGGTCCGGTCCGACCTTGTCGGACTGACCCCGCAAGACCCGGGTCCGATCTAGAGTCCGACCCAGTCTCTGGGTGCGACCCGGTCTGAGAGGGTGGCCCGACCCAGGGGTGCGGCCCGGCCGGAGGGGGTGGCCCGGCCGGAGGGGGCGGCCGGACCCGAGGGTGTCCTGGCTGGTTGGCGGCCCACGTGGCCCGGTTGACTGGCCCGCATGGCCCGGCTAGCCACGTGGGGGGGGGGGGTGTCGTGCCCCCCAACCTTCCGAACAAAACCGACTCTAAGAACCTGTTCAGTAACATGTGGGACCTGAGGGGTCCCTTGTTGTCCGATTGGCCAAGCGGCCAGCCTTTTCGTCACCGCCGACATGGCGCGTCGGTGTCGCGCCCCTGCACCTCCACCGCGACCCACCCTGGACGCGGCTCCAATGCTTCGGGCAGTGCGATGGCGCCACCATGCTTCATCTGACCATCACGGCCCACCTGGCCACGACCCTTCCCCCCGCACGGTGCGACGACGCCGTGCTGCTCCGGCGGATCGGGGGGCTGCCTTGCTCCATCGCATCCCACGTATCCATGCCCCAGTTCTCCACACTACGCGATGGCGTCGCGCCCCTCCTATGACTCGGCGGCCTTTGCACTGCCGGTTTCCTTTGCGGCCAGTTTTCTTCGTAGTCAGCCTGACGTCAGCTGTCGTTTCTTTACTGTTGTCCTCTCTTCCAGCGGTGATGTTGTGATTTCACTGTCGTCAACAAGTGAGATAGAACAAATAGGGATGGTCGGGCCATGTTCATATGGTCTGTGCCCTTTTCATTATGGTGATATCAATCAGAAGTTATCAATCCGTAATTTGAATGACGATGAACGAAGAGTAAACCTCATACATCGAACAACCCCTACCTCACTTGTCGATCGATGATGTTGGAAGGAGATGAATGGTAGACTTTGATATGTTGACTTCAGGAAGCGTCTGGGGTAGGATACCGAGGAAGAAGCGTCATAGGTTTTTTTCGCAGATGACTCCTTCTATTTTGGCTCAGTTGAGGATTGAAGAAATATTTCTTTATTCCTAGGTAGATGATGAAGAGGCGTTCTTCACGTTCTTCATTGAGAGATATTTCTCCAAGGGTTCTAGAAGATCTTTCTTCCCCTATCTCAAGCTCCACCAAAAGTATTTCCAACCAAAAATAATGGGTTATGTTAGACCATTATTTAATTTTTTTGCCAAATAATTCAAAAGAATTCAAATGGGTTTTAAATTAATTAAGTGAATAAATTAAATTAATTAATTGAGAGGGTTGTAAAATATAATTAGTGGGGTAGGTGGAGAGTTTCATCCCACATAAATGGGTGGTTAAAGGGGGTTAAATGCCCGGGTGGCCCCCACCTAAATTATCCTCCCAATGGAGGTTATACTTGGGTGGGGCCCACCAACATAACCTCCCATGGGAGGTTGGGGTGTGGTGGCCCCCACATCCAACCTCCACTTGGAGATTTTAACCACAAAAATAAAAATAAACAACACACATTATTTTTATTTAATTTATTAAAAACAAAAAATCCAACTTCCATTCTTGACCAACTGTCATTGAGGTGGAAGTCTTCTTAATCGAATACTGGTGCTATGAGTTCAATGGTGCCCTCAGATTTCAATTCTGAGCACTGGTTCAAAAGATATAAATTCTCGCTCATACATTTACTGAACGTACCCGATCAAAATTTCAAAAATTGATTTCGGGCACACCGGGCCATGGAATCAAGCACTGTAAATTTTCACGGACAAGAAAAAATCCCATGGATTTAAGATAAATATTTTCACTAAATTTCTAGGTCTTTAAATTCTCCCCACCTCAGGGTTTTACATGCTCGTAGGATACAACTCTAACTAAGGTAACAAATGGGGTACTAAGTAGGCATCTGAGCCTCCAGCTCTGTAGTGCTCTCTTGGAGGTTCCAATGCTGCCAATGTACGTGCACGAGAGGTATCGACCATCCACACAGGACCCACTCTTGTCGATCATCAATCTCTACTATAACCTCCATGAAAGTCACCCCGTCATCAATGTCCAACTCTCCATGGTCGATGATGTGGTAAGGGTCGTGCACGTATCTCCTCAGCTGAGATACGTGGAAGATGTCGTGCACCCTGAGCAACTGAGGAGGAAGAGCTAAGCAGTAAGCTACCTCCCAAGTCTTCTGAGGACATGGAATGGTCCGATTAATCGTGGATATAAATAGCCGCCTCGACCAAATATCCATTGACCTCGTCCAGGTCAAACCTGTAAAAAGACATGGTCTCCATCCTCGAACACCAGATGTCTCCATCTCTTGTCATCATACGACTTCCTCCTGCTCTGTGAAGTCTTCATCCACTCCTGGATGATCTTCACCTTCTCCTTGGTAGATCATACCATCTCTGGTCCAACTAGTGATGACTCCCCTGGGTCTGTCCAACATAGTGGAAATCTGCAAGGTTGAACATACAATGCCTTAAAAGGTGCCATACTGATGGAGGAGTGATAGTTGTTATTGTAGGAAAACACTATGAATGGTAATTGATCCTCCCAGCTGCGACCAAAGTCTAGGACACAGGCTTGGATCATGTCCTCGAGGGTCTGAATGGTCCGCTCAGTCTGACGATCTATCTGAGGATGGAAGGCGGTGCTCATGCGAAACACTGTCCCAAAAGCCTTCTATAACCCCTTCCATAGCCGGGAAGTAAACCGTGTTTCACGGTCGGATACAATAGAATAATCTAATCCATGTAAACGCACAATCTTCTGCACATAGAGGCATCCCATGCTCCCTATTGAGCCCTGATCTCTGATCAGTAGGAACTGGGCCGACATGGTGAGTAGGTCAACGATCACCCATATCGAATCATGACTCCTGGATGTACGTGGAAGACCAGTCACTAAGTCCATGGATATCCCATCCCACTTCCACTCTGGGTCCTTTAAGGGCTGAACCAAGCATGCTTGTACCTAGTGCTCCACCTTCACTTACTAACATGTGGGGCACCGAGAGACAAACTCTACTACTTCTTTCTTCATACCTGGCCACCAGTACTGTCGTCGAAGGTCCCGGTACATCTTCACCACTCCTGGATGTACCGCTTAAGGGAAAGTGTGTAACCCCCTCAACACTTCCTCCTGAAGTGAAACTGGTACCAAGGTATGTCCTTTGAAGAGGATGACATGCTCCCCACCTTCAAAATATCTATCAGGTTCCTAACCTATGGATATCTGAGCACGTCACGTCTCATAGTCAGCGTCCCCATGTTGCGCCTCCCTGAATTGCAGATGAAGTGGAAGAGAAACAATAAGAGACTATAGAAAGGATGCTCCATCTCTATCCACAAAAGATATTTGTAAGGTAGTCAGCTACTCTGTCACCTCTCCTAGAAGCTGTATACCAAATCCCTTACTGAGTGCAGCCGCAACAATATTCCTCTTCCCAGGAGTATAGTCTATCTTGAAGTCATAGACATGGATGAACTCAAGACAACACCGTTGTCTCATGATCACATACTTATGAGAGAATATATACTTGAGACTCTTGTGATCATAGTATAATGTGAAACTCTCACCCATCAGATAGTGCCTCCACATCTTCAAGGGGGAGACCACTGCTGCTAACTCCAGTTCATGCGTAGCATAATTTTTCTCGTGCTGTCTCAGCTACCGTGAACCATTTGCGATCACTACTTTCTCCTGCATCAGGACACACCCAAGTCCGGTTCCTAATGAATTGCAGTAAAGTATGTACCCTACGCCATACTCTGGAAGCCTCAAGATGGGGGTAATAGTCAACCTATGGCTCAACTCCTGAAATCTCTAATGGCATCTATCCGACCACACAAAGGGTTGACCCTTCTTCGTCAAGGCTGATAATGGTGCTGTAACTCCATAGAATTCTGGAACGATCCTCCGGTAGTATCCATCAATGAAAAAGAAATTACGTACCTCCATCACAGTCCTGAGTGGCTCCCAAGAATGTATTGCATCAATATTCGATGGATCTATTGCTACTCTAACCTCTGAGATGACAGGTCCTAAGACGTGAACCTCTCTAATCCAAAATTGGCACTTCGAGAGCTTACCATAAAGCTAGTTCTCTCGGAGTGTGTCCATTACTACCTGAAAATGGTAGGCATGCTCCAACTCAATAGTCAAGTACATCGGAATGGTGTCGATGAAGACTACAACAAAGTGATTGAGGTAAGGCAGGAAGATCATGTTCATCAGACTCATGAAAACTTCAGGAGCGTTGGTTATGCCGAAGGGGATAACCAAAACTCGAAGTGACCATACCAACATCTGAAGGCCATCTTCTATACATCCTCATCTTTAACTCTGAGCTGGTGATAGCCTAATCTGAGGTCTATATTCGAGAACCACTATTCTTACATGAGGTGCTCAAAGAGGTTGTCAATCCTTGGGAGTGGGTACTTGTTCTTCACGATCACCTAATTCAGGTGACAGTAGTCGACAGAAATCCTCAAACTACAATTCGACTTCTTGGTGAACAGAATCGGGGCTGCCTAGGGAGAAACACTGGGCCGGATGATTCCCTTCCCCTGCATATCCCCCAGCTGTACCCGCAACTCATGAAGCTCAGCGGGAGACATCCGATATGCTGGAGTAGATATCAGTGTCGTCCCTAGGTACATATCAAAGTAGAATTCCACCTCTCCGTGAGGAGTTAGTCCTGGAACCTCGTCAGAGAACACATCTATGTACTGATTCACCATAACAGGATAACTTAGACTCTCCATGTCAACTACTTAGAGGGTAAGGCAGGCCAACTGAGGGGTGATCGGCTGCACCCTGCTCCGAGTAATTCTATCATGTGCTGCAAAGCTTCCCTTATCACTGGTGAAGGTAAACCTGGTCCCATCCGTGCGGACACACCACACTTTTCTCCTAATATAGTCAATATGAGCATGGACTGTAGATAACCAGCCCATACCCAGGATGATGTCATAATGCCTCGAAGCTGCTAAGAGGAGATCCTAGCTGAAGACCTAGCCTCCTAGAGTATGCTCACACTGCCGACACCAGTGTGTAATCATCGAGTCTGCTCCTATAGGAGTCTCTAGCCGTAATGATCAAGCTAAAGGATTCGTAGAAATCTCCGAGCTCCAAATGAGGGAAATGGATATGAAAGAATGAATGGAACCTGTGTCTATAAGAACTTCTTCTAAGGTGTAGTAGACATATATAATATCTCGAATCATCTCCGGAGGATAGTGGTCGTATGCCTCAGTTTCCTGAAGCTGAGATCTACCATGTACACCAGCTCCTTGTGTTCAGGGTGGACCTCCTAGTGGTGGTAGTGGTAGCACCTCATAACTTCGTCCCACCGCCAACGGCGCGACCAGATCCTCTGCCACGTCCGCATGCGCCCTGCGGACAACCTCGATCGAACCTCTGCCTGTGCCTAAGAGGTCCCTCAACTGTCTGCTAATCGTCTGAATGGCGGGTCGGACAGTCATGAGCCAAGTGACCCTGCCCACCGCATGAGTAACACTGTCTACTCCTGGCATATATGTCACTGCCCCAGGTGCCACGAAAAATTGATCCTGAGTCATGCGGTCATCCACCCGTGGGTCTGGTCCTCTTGGAACTGTGTGTCATCTGACTTCTACCATCTGCAAAAGACTCCGCTACAAGTCAACTAGTGGTGCGTCTTGATGCTGGAGACTGTTCAGCAAGGATTCTGTCTACTAGGAGGGATCTCTCTAACACCCATTCATATGTCGGAATTCTATGGGAGATCCTTGATTCCCTGATCTATTTCCTGAGCCCCTTCTCAAAGGTCTTGGCCCTGAAGAAAGGGTCACGTACAATATTTGTGGATTAGCGTGAGAGGTTAGTGAACCTCACTGAGTACTGTGATACTTTCATGCTACCCTGTTGTAGATGATGTAGCTCCTGTATCTGTACCGCTTGTAGGCTCGCTGGTACAAACTCTGCCCAGAATAGGCTCTCGAAGTCTGTCCAGAGTAGTGTCACGTCATTGGCCCACTGAAGCATCAGGCTCCACCATCTGCCTACTACTGCCTGAAGGAGACTTGCAGCAAGGATCACCATGAGATTTGGTGGTGTCCCTACCAGCCTGAAGAATCTCACCACAGCCTCCAGCCAATCCTCAGCCTCCTGTGGGTCCGTCTATCCCCAGAACCTGGGTGGCTTCTGGCCCAGGAACTCATGCAACATGCTCAAGTGGCATGCATCATCTGCTACTGGTGTAGACAGGACAATGCGGGTCCGGACCGGTGTCTGACCCGGTCTGCATTATTGGCATTTCCGTTTCAGGGGCCCAGTTGGTTTTTAGGTTCGAACCAACCCTACAATATCCCAACTATGTCCAAACCTCATGTGGGGTATGTCTATTTAACCATCTCATTCTAATATTTTTTTCACCACAGATGGTTCATTGATCAGACACCCGTAGCCCAAGATATCGGTGAAAAGGTGTAAATAGGCCAAAGTGGGTCCGGACCGGAGTCTGACTCGGTCCAAGGGGGGTGACCTAGGGTCGCGGCCCAGCCCGAGGGGGCAGCCCGGACCGGCTGGTTTACGGCCCACGTGACCCGGCTGGCTGGCTCGCGTGGCCCAACTGGTCCCGCGTGGGAGGCGGGGGGGGGGGTGCTGCGCCCACTGCCTTCCGAACAGAACCGGAGCTAGGCACCGGTTTAGTAACCCGGGAGACCTGAGGGGTCCCGCCTTGTCTGGATGGCTGAGTGGCCATCCGATTCCACACCACCGGTGCGGCACGACCACTACCACAAAACTGGGAAAGGCCAGCGCCACCCTTTATCAGTACTAACGAAAATGCACTTATAAAGGGGGGGGGGAACCATTATCAGTGCTAAAAAAGAGCTGATAAAAGTACACCTTTATTAGCGCTTTTTTAGCACTAATAATGGTACCCCCTTTAACAGCAATTTTTTTAGCGTTGTTAAAGGGTACCCGTTTATCAGCGCTTTTTTTAGTAGCACTGATAATGGGGGGTCTTTATGAGCGTTTTTCTTAAAAGTGCTGATAAAGGGTCTACTTCCAAAAAAATTAGTAAAAAAATGTATATTAATATTTAAAAATATAGATATAGTTATATTGATATAAATATAATACATATATTTTAAATATAAATTTAAATATATTTTAGATAAGTATAAATATATAGTTACACTTAATATATAATATATTTAGTGAAAATGGATTATAAAATAATTAATTTTTTTTTAATTTTTAATTTGCTAATTATTATGGAGTAATAGTCATTTAATAACAATTTGAAGACTAAAAACAGAAAATAAAAATTAAAAAAACATCCAAAATATGTTGAAAACACAACTCAAATTTCAAACAACCATAACTTTTGATCCGGGTGTCCATTTGAGCTCTACCACATATCAAATCGAATCCTGTGACGAGCTCTACACCATTATGATTCTGGAACCTTGGTCAAGGTTTTTTCGAGGCCAAAAAAGGTCTAGAAGTCCTCCAAAACTGAGCTTTTAGGGGTAGTTTATTTATTTATTTATTTATTTATTAATTTATTTATTTATTTATTTATTTATTTATTTATTTATTTATTTATTTATTTATTTATTCATTTATTCATTCATTTATTGATTCATTTATTCATTAATTTATTGATTTATTTATTGATTCAGTCATTTATTGATTCATTTATTGATTGATTTATTCATTTATTTGTTGATTCATTTGTTGATTGATTTATTCATTTATTGATTCATTTACTGATTTATTTATTCATTTATTTAATCATTTATTAATTCATTTATTTATTGATTCATTTATTGATTCATTTATTGATTCATTTATTCATTTATTTATTCATTGATTTATTCATTTATTCATTCCTTAATTTATTGATTCATTTATTGATTCATTTATTGATTCATTTATTTATTGATTCATTTATTTATTGATTCATTTATTCATTTATTCATTCATTCATTCATTCATTTATTTTCATTTATTTTTTTATTTATTTTCTTTATTTTTTGATTTATTTATTTATTCCTTTATTTTCTTTATTTTCTTTATTTTCATTATTTTCTTTATTTTCTTTATTTCGTATTTTCTTTATTTTCTTTATTTTCTTTATTTTCTTTATTTTCTTTATTTCGTATTTTATTTTTTTTATTTAATTATTTTTTTATTTTATTTACTTTATTTATTTATTTATTTTATTTATTTTATTTATTTATTTATTTTATTTATTTCGTATTTGTTTTATTTATTTCGTATTTGTTTTATTTATTTCGTATTTGTTTTATTTATTTCGTATTCGTTTTATTTATTTTGTATTCGTTTTGTTTATTTAGTATTGGTTTTATTTATTTTATTTATTTTACATATTTCGTATTTATTTTATTTATTTTCTTTATTTCGATTTTATTTATTTCGTATTACTTTATCTACTTTATTTATCCATGCATACACATGCCCATGCACATGCCCATGCCCATGCAATATAATGAAATACTGCATTTGGTGAGATTTGAACCCCTAACCTCTTGCATATCATCCAAAGACTTTACCACTCCAGCAAGCTCGTCATGTGGTTAATAAACAGAATTTAATATACTTATATATATTTATTGAAAAAACAAATAATACATAAATAATAGGTATAAACTCAATAATAATAAATAATAAATAATGAATAATAAATAATAAATAATAAATAATAAATAATAAATATAAATAAATATAAATAACAAATAATAAGTAAATATAAATAATAAATAATAAATAAATATAAATAATAAATAAATATAAATAGTAAATAGTAAATAATAAATAATAAATAATAACTAATAAATACTAAATAATAAATAATAAATAAATATAAATAATAAATAATAAATAATAAGTAATAAGTAATAAGTAAATATAAATAATAAATTATAAATAAATAATAAGTAAATATAAATAAAAAATAAAATATAAATATAAATATTAAATAATAAATAATAAATAATAAATAATAAATAAATATAAATAATAAATAATAAATAATAAATAAATATAAATAATAAATCATAAATCATAAATAATATATAATATATAATATATAATATATTAATAATATATAAATATAAATAATAAATAATAAATAAATAATAAATAATAAATAATAAATAAATATAAATAATGAAAAATAAATAAAAATTAAATATAAATAATAAATAAATATAAATATTAAATAAATATTAAATAATAAATAATAAATAAATATAAATAATAAATAATAAATAATAAATAATAAATAATAAATAATAAATAATAAATAATAAATAACAAATAACAAATAATAAATAATAAATAATAAATAATAAATAATAAATAATAAATAATAAATAAATATAAATAATAAATCATAAATAATAAATAATAATTAAACATAAATAATAAATAATAAATAAATATAAATAATAAATAATAAATAAATATAAATAATAAAAAATATGTAAATATAAATAATAAAGAATAAATAAATATAAATAATAAATAAATATAAGTAATAAATAGTAAATAATAAATAATAAATAGTAAATAATAAATAATAAATAATAAATAAAAAATAAAAAATAAAAAATAAAAAATAAAAAATAATAAGTAATAAATAATAAATAAAAAATAATAAATAATAAATAACCAATAACAAAAAATATTAATAATAATATTTTATTATTAGTAAAAATAAATAATAAATAATAAATAATAAATAATAAATAATAAATAATAAGTAAATATAAATAATAAATAAATAACAAATAATAAATTATAAATAATAAATAATAAATAATAAATAATAAATAAATATAAATATTAAATAATAAATAATAAATAATACGTAAATATAAAAAATAAACAAATATAAATAATAAATAATAAATAAATAATAAATAAAAACTAATAAATAACCAGTTACAAATAATAGATAATAAATAAATTAATGTATATTATAAATAATAAATAATAAAGGAAACACATGAAAAAGTATGAAATGACGTGATAAGGGATGAAAAATCATGAAAACGCATGAAAACGGATGGAGAAGCATATGAAGAATGAGGCATTAGAATGAATGAGAACGCATGAAAAATCATGACAACTCTGGAAAACCACTTAATAATTCAACCTAATTATAATAATAACCCACAAAAAACCATTGATAAAGATAACAAGTCATGGAAACCCAAATAAACAGTAATAAATGGAGCAACCGTTAAAACCCGTCAAAACGGTCATAAAGAGACAAAACCATAAGACTCACATTAACGGAGATAACATATGATCCGAGAGTCCGTTTTAGATCCGCGACCTATCAGATCAAAGATCCTGAAATGATATTCGACCTGATAGGTGAAAGAGTTGGAATAGACAAGCGGATCGGAAGTTATGATCATTTAAAAAAAAGCTGACGGGGAACAGGTGCTAGAAAATAGGAATCGAAAAACATATCAAACTCAATAGCCACTAAAAAGGTCATAACATATGATCCAGGAGTGCATGTGGGCGCCGCGACCAGTCAAACTGAAGCTCATTGAATGAGCTATGATCTAGTAGGTGGAGGTGTCGGAACTGACACGCGGATCAAAAATTAGGTCTGTTTGAAGACAAGTTGGATGGGACACCGATGACAGAAATGAAGTTTCGGAGGCCTTCTAAGGGGTTTTTGGGTCTCAAAACATGACATAAGCGTTCTTCTATCGAATGGGTGCGTATCTCTCTTCGCTGGCTTCGATTTGATATGTGGTAGAGCCCAAACGGACACCCTGAGTGAAAGTTATGTCCGTTTGAAGGTGGAGAACTTTTTTCAACATTCTTATAACTCTAATATCTTCTGCACCTTAGACCGACTCATGGTTTTGATTCTAGGTGCCTCTAGATCTCTTCATGAGCTTCTATTTTACTGGTTGTGGTGCTCCAATGGACGCTCAGATCAAAAGTTATGGTCGTTTTAGTGATTTTCGGGGTTTCTCGTGTTTTTTTTTATTTTTTCCATTCATTTTGCGGCGGTTTTACCGAAACTGCCGCCATTTCGCTGCGGTTTTACTGAAACCGTCGCTATTTCGCGACGGTTTTTTAAAAAACCACCCCTAATTCTTGAAAAAATTAAAATAAAAAATAAAAATAAAATAAAAATAAAAATAAAAAATAAAAAAAATAAAAAAAAATTATGGCATTTCACGGCGGTTTAAAAATGGCAGCGAAATGGCGGCCCGAAACACGTTTAGCCGCGGTTTTTAAAACCGTCGCAAAAAAACCACCACTAAACAACAGTTTTCTTGTATTGGTACCCCAATTTTTTAAAAAATTTTGGATTTTCAACCTCGTTTAAAGAGGTATTATTGGATTTTTTGGTGGGGACTGGATTTATTCCTAGGTATTACATTCATATTGATATTTTTTCATTGAAATTTTTTTTAATTCACTGCTATTTATAATAAAATATATAACAATATGTACATATTTTTTATACATTCACACATAAAAATTTAATTATAAATATAAATAATAAAATATATTTACATAAAAAATATATTAGCTTTATCTAAATAATATCAAATATCCATTTTATTTAAAATAAAAATATATGAATATTTATATACCTATATATTAATCTTAATATATATATATATTAATAGAACTACATATATATATTAATATAACTGTAAATATATATATTAATATAACTATATATATATATTAATATAACTATATATTTATATTAACATAACTATATATTAATATTAATATAACTACATATGTATATATATATAAATATATATTATTATATAAATAAATATAACTAAATATATATATAAACAAATAGATATATCACTAATAGGAGACAAATCAATATAGGGGACTGGAAAACGCTTCAGGCGTGCAGGGGGAGGTCTCAAGATCAAATCCGGGTCGAGGCAGGGATGCACGCGCATGGGTGAATCTGGAGCTAGCGTGGATAAAGGGTGGAAGGGTGTGTGCGGGCACTAGAGGGGGTGGAAAAGTGTTGTAAGAGGGGGTTCAAGCGCTATAAAATCCCCCACCCACAATTGGCAGGATTTTTTTAATTTTTAATTTTTTTTAACATTTATGAGCGCTTTTAAAAAAGCGTGATAAAAGGGGTATTTTATCAGCGCAAAAAGGAAAGTGCTGATAAAGGACCCTTTTATCAGCACTTTGTTTTAGCATAGATAAAAGACCCCTTTTATCAGCTCTTTTTTTAGCGCTGATAAAGGAGACCACCCTTTATCTTCGCTGGAATTAATAGCACTGGCCACGGATCCCTTGCTCCACGCGGCGCGATGGCGCCGCATTGCTTTGTTCGACCTCCACGGCCCACATGGCCGCGACCCTTCCACCCGTGTGACGCGACGATGCCGCGCCCCTCTGGTGGCCCGGCAGGCCGCCTTGCTCGGACGCGGCCCGCGCTGGCCATAGCCTGGTTCTCAATGCGGCGTGACGGTGTTGCGCCCCTCCAGTGACCTGGTGGCCTTTACGCCACCGGTTTCCTTCGCGGTCGGCTGTCTTCGCAGTCATCCCGACACCGGTCGATGTTGCTCTGCTGCGGTCATCTCTTCCGGAGGTGTCGTTGCACCGCCTCCGTCATCAAAAAGCGATATAGAACAAATAGGGACGGTTGGGCCATGTTCGTGCGGTCTGAGCCCTCCTCATTAACGTGATATCAATCGGATGTTCTCAATCCATAATTTGAACAATGATGACCAGAGAGTAAAACACTTACATAGAACAACCCCTACATCGCTTGTTGATCATTGACGGTGGAAGGAGATGAATGGCGGACATCGATTCGTTGACATTGGGAAGCGTCCGGGGTAGGAGACTGAAGAAGAAACATCATCGGCGTTCTTCACGGTCGACTCCTTCTATTTTTTCTCAGTCGAAGATCAAAGGAAGATCTCGTAATTCTTCGGTGGATGATGAAGAGGAATTCTTCGCGTTCTTCATTGAGAGATATTTCTCCAAGGGTTCTCGAAGATCTTCCAACCCCTCTCTCAAGCTTGACAAAAAGTATTTGAAACAAAAAAGTATGGGTTATGTTAACCCATTATTTAATTTGTTGGCCAAATAATTCAAAAGAATTCCAATGTGTTTTAAATTAATTTAGTGAATAAATTCAATTAATTAATTGATAGGGTTGGCAAAATTAATTAATGGGGTAGGTAGAGAGTTTAATCCCACATAAATGGGGGGTTAATGGGGTTTAAAGCATGGCTAGCCCCCGCCTTAATTATACTCCCAAAGGAGGTTATGCATGGGTGGGCCCCACCACCATAACTTCCCATGAGAGGATAGTGTGTGGTGGCCCCACCTCCAACCTCCACTTGGAGAATTTAACCACCAAAATAAAAATAAACAACACACATTATTTTTAATCAATTTATTAAAAACATAAAATCTAACTTCCATTCTCAACCAACTACCATCGAGGAGGAAGTATTCTTTAGTGAATAACAGCGCTGCAAGTTTAACGGTGCCCTCAGATTTCAATTCCAAGGACCTGTTCAAAAGATATAAAATCCTTCTTGTACGTTTACTAAATGTACCCGAATAAAACATCATAAATTGATTATAGGCACACCGAGCCTCAGAATCAAGCGCCATAAAATTTTGCGGACTCGTAAAAATTCCATGAATTTATGAAAAAAAATTCCATAGAATTTTGGGGGCTTTACCATTAATTCCTTAACATTAATAAATTCTAATCAATGTCAACTTGTGACATTGGTGTTAATTTAATTCAATATAAAGAAAAGATCAAGGATATCACAAGCTTAACTACCTAATGATGAACTCATCCCAAAATTTGTAAAATTGTTCAATCAATATTAATCAATCAGTCATTTCAATTAAAATTTTCAAACAACCCCCCCCCCCAATCAAAATACAATCAACAAAAAACATTTGACTATTAAAAAGTATCATCGTTGAGGCTTCAACCCAAGTACTGCAATACACATTAGCAGAGCATCAGAACATTGAACGGTTGATAGAAGACAATAAAAAGTGATTTCAAATGGTGTCGTTGCTGGGGACGGTGTAATCATGTAGACCATAGATTATGGTTATGGTAAAAAAAATGCGAAAATACATAAATTTTAAAAAAAATTGAAAAACAAAACACAAAGAAAAATCCACTTTCTCATAAATATCATAAACAGAAAAAAAAACCATCATCCACATTCTTTCAAAATCTCTCTGAATTCCTTGTAGCCTCCCAAACAATCCCTCGGATTTTTTTGACATTGAAATTGAGTGAACAATTCTCAAACTAAGGTGGAACATAATAGATAATCAACAAATTCAAGAACCTGTCCTTATCCAACCAATTAAATTAGATATGGCCAATCCTAGGGAACAAAAATTTAAAGATCATACTACCCCTGATATGAATTACAATCCTCATGGTATTAAATATCCAAACATAGTGGCTGAATTTGAACTCAAATCGGGTTTGATTCATCTTCTACCTCATTTCCATGGGCTAACCGGTGGGGATTCACATCTCCAACTTAAAGAGTTCCAAGTTGTGTTCTCTATTAAGAAGCCTCAAGGGGTTTCTAAGTAACAAATCAAACTCTGAGCATTCCCTTTCTCCTTATCTAACACTTCCAAGTCATTGCATTATTACATCCCTCTTGGTTCCATAACCACATGGAATGACATAAAGAGACTCTTTTTAGAGAAATTCATTCCATATTCTCGTACTTATTCTATCAGAAAGAAAATAAGTTGTATTAGTCAATTACCAAATTAATAACTCCATTAGTACTGGGTAGAAGTTCAAAAATCATGTTGCAAACTACCAACACCACCAAACCCCTGACCAACTCATGATCCAATACTTCTATTAGGGGTTATTGGCTTTGGAGAGAACTCTCATTGAGGCCATATGTGGAGGTTCAATTTTGGATAAAACTCCCACAATTGAAAGAGATCTCATAAGAAACATGGTTAGAAACACACTACAATTCCATATTTAAGCACATGATAAAGTCAATCATGTTCAAGAGAATCAATCCATATTGCTGAACAAGATGACCGAGTGGATGAGTGAACCTACTGGTCTTGTGTGATATGTCGTTGTGGCTTCCATGTCCCCAGCCTCATCTTCTCCAAAAAATTTGTTCCATGGACCAATCCAAAACTGTGGTATTTGTAGCTCGCCATCTCATCCAACAGAAAGATGTCCTCAACATAAAGAGGATCCCTCATATTCATCTAGACCAATGGAGCTCAATGCAGCATTTGCTAAGCAGAACCCCAACCATCAACAATCAGTTCAGTTTGTTAAAAACATCAAACAACCCCATTCTGATCCCTTTTCTTCTACATATAACCCTAAATTGAGATATGGGAATCCCATTTATCTTCCCTCTCAATACCCTCAAAAAAACAAACCAATTCCAATATTTCCAAGGTGTTGGAAACTTCCAAAAACCTTATCCTTTTATTCTTAAACCAGAAAGGAACAATCCTCCTACAAGATTCTACTATCCTAGTGATCCTTCCGAATTCCCAAACCAATAAAATCTCACTCCCAAGAACCAAAATCAATGCAATCCCAACCAGGGACAAGCCTCTTCCTCCCATAAACCATTAGAAAGATAAGTGTAAGATCTTTCCTCCTTCACCCGTTCTTTCCTCAAGAACATTGAAACCCAAATCGGTCAACATGCATCCCACATGAGCCAACAACAACAATAAAATTCTTCCCAACTCCATGTTCAACCATTACCCAACCCCAAGGGTAATGTAAGTGAAATTTCACTTTGATTAGTGGAGAAAATTTCTATGCCTCAAGATAATTCGTCAAAACCCCCTTTCAATTATGTCCTAGAAATTGAATATAAAAATAAACTCAAAAGGAATATAAATCCATTCCATCACCTCATTCTATTACACATAGGAATTCAATACCTTTCCCACATGTTTTTTCTAAACCAAGGAAGTCTATTGATCCTGATTCTGAAATTGTCAACACTTTTAAACATGTGGAAGTCAAAATTCCCTTCTTAGATGCCATAAAAAATCCCAATGTATTCCAAGATTTTTAAGGAATTTTTCCTGGACAAGGGGACACTTAGGACCCTTGAAAATTTTTCCACCCATCATTCTATTCCCATAATGTGCAATGATCCAAGGACCATTACGATTCCATGAAAAATTGGAAGTTCCAACTTCAATGATGCCCTCATAGGCCTTCAATCCTTAATTAATGTCATGCCCAAATCTATCTTCTCCAACCTTCGACTAGGTCCCTTGCACCCAACAGGTCTTGTCATTCAGTTATCCAATCGAAGAACATCTAGTCCTGAGGGTATAATCGAAGATTTTCTTATTCGTTTGAATGATCTTATCTTCCCTGCTAATTTCTAGGTTCTTAACATGGTAGGATAGACGAACTCTTCTCGATCTCCATTAATTCTAGGAAGACCATTCCAAATGATTCAAGAATCCAATCCATGAAATTTGGTGACCAACTGGTAAAGTTCAACATTTTCCAAGCCATGTGATAGCAATCTGAGGATCACTCTGCATTCTTGATCCATGCTTATGAGGACATTTATATGAGTCAATTGAACCCCAATCCATCATATTCTTCAAGTTATAATGACAACGGATCTTGTGAAATCTGTACCATGATTAACCAAGTCATAAATAGTGATGTTTATGTGGAACTTTCAGTCATCCATTCCTTCAATATGGAGGAACTTGAAAACTCTCTTGAATCCCACATCATCTCTGATTTCTACTACTCCACCTTGGACAGTATTATGGAAAATGAATCTGAAGAAAATGAAATCCCTTCTTCCATTAATGAGTTGTCTAGCCAAAAAATGAAAGGTCAGACTGATCTAAAACCTCTATCTGAATACCTGAAATATGCCTTCCTTTTTCATGACCACTCTTATCATGTCATTATCTACATTTCAGTTACCGAAACTGAGGAGTCCACTCATGTTCAATTGTTTAAAGAAAATTAAATGTCCCTAGGTTCGACCCTAGATGACATACCAGGAATCAACACTGCCCTTTGCATGGATCACATCCATATTTAGTAACCATCCAAACCAATTAGACAACAAAAAATATGACTCAATCCACTCATACATGAGATAGTTAGGGAAGATATCACCTAGATTCTTCAAGATGGTATTATCTACCCCATTTCTGGTAGTGAATGGGTTATTCCAATTCACATTGTACCTAGGAAAGGTGGAATAATTGTGGTCACAAATGAACATTGGGAGGTAGTCACAACTCGAGTGAAGAAGAAATGGTGTGTGTTCATTGATTACCGAAAATTGAATGCTCAAACAAGAAAAGATCACTACCCTCTTCCATTCCTTGATCAAATTATAGAACAATTATCTATAAAGTCACAATATTTCTTTCTTGGTGAATACAATAGCTAATTCCAAATCCCAATCGCACCTCAAGACTAAGAAAAGACAACATTCACTTGCCCATTTGGAACATATGCATATAGGGGAGTGACTCTTGAACTTTGAAATGCTCCAGCAAGATTTTTGAGGTGTATGATGAGTATCTTTTTTGAATTAATTGAAAATGGCATGGAATTATTCTGGGATTACATTACAATTTATGGTGAGTCATTTTAATCATTCTTGAATTCACTCTCTCTATTCCTCCAAAAGTGTTTCCAGTGTAACCTTTTGTAAAATTTTAAAAAAGGCCACTTTATGGTTACAAATGGGATTGTTATAGGGCACACAGTTTCAAAAGAGGGTATTAAAGTTGATCCTACCAAAATTGAAGTGATCCAATCACTTCCTTAACCCATCTCTATTCGAGACATCTGTTTATTCCTGGGACATGTTTTTTTCTATCAGTTATTCAACCATAAATTCAGTATGATTTCCCTCCCACTGACTCGGTTGCCCCAAAATTATTTCACTTTTAATTTTGATGAGGTTTTCAAGAAATCCTTTGTTGAACTCAAAACTACTCTTACATATTCCCTGATAATCCTCTCCCAGGTTGGTCCCTACCATTTGAGTTGATTTTTGATGCTTCTGACAGAGTGTTTGGGTCTGTTCTTGGTCAAATAAATGAAAAGATTCATCATGTCATCTATTATGCCTCAGAAACATTGGATCAAACACAATCTCAATACACTATCTCTAAAAAAGATCTTTTAGTAGTTGTTTTTGAATTAGATAAATTTTGTCCATATCTCTTAGGTTCCAAAATCTTTGTCTTCAAAGATCATTCTTCTATAATGTTTTTACACAAGAAAATTGATTCTAAACAGAGGGTAACAAGACAGATCATAATTCTACAACAGTTTGACAAAGAAATCAAATATTGATTGGGAAAAGAAAACCCTATGGCTGATCACCTGAGTATAATTTGTAATTATTCTCTTTTAGAAATCGTGGATCTTGAATTCCCCACTGAGCACCTTTCATCTCTCACTCCAAAAATACCATGGTATGTTCCAATTTAAATTACTTGGTTTCTGGTGATTTCCAAAAAAAAATTACAAGTGGAAAAAAAGTAATTTGAAATGTGATTCAAAATACTATTTTTGGGAAGATTATAATATTTGTAAAACTAGGGCCGATATAGTAATTAAGAGATGCGTGGATGAAGATGAACATTCTTCCATCTTAGAATTGTGTCACTCACTTCCTTGAGGTGGCCACTTTGGACCACAAAGGACCTCCCGAAATGTTTTAGACTCCGTATTCATATATCCTTCAGTATTTTAAATGACTCACATGAGTTCTATCAATCATGTCCCACTTTCCAAATGTTTGGCACAATTTAAAAAATAAATTAAATGACCTCAAAGGATTTAATCTTATATGAGATCTTTGGTGTTTGGGGCATCGATTTAATGGGACCAATCACCCCTTCTGATGGATTCTCATACATTATTCTTGAAACTGATTATGTTTCTAGGTGGGTTGGGGACAAACCCACTATAGAGGATGATTCACATACTGTTAGCGAGTTTATAAATACACACATCTTCCCCCGATTCGGAACACCACATGCCTTGATAAGTGACTTAGGAACCCATTTTTGTAATAAAACCATGGAATCTATTTTGGGAAAGAATGGTGTTGTACATAAAACATCAACTTCATATCTCCCCCAAACAAATGGTATGACATAACTTTCTAATAGAGAATCCAAAAGAGTGCTTGAGGCAATTGTTAATCCCACAAGAAAATATTTTCCTAAAAGACTTGGTGAAGCACATTGGGCTTATTGAACTGCCTAAAAACACCCATTGGGATGTGTCCTTTTAGGCTATTGTTTGGTAAATCAGGTCATTTTCCAATTGATATCCAACATAAGCCATTTTCGGCCGTGGAAACCAGTAATTCTGATTGTGAAAAATTTGGTGAAAAAATATTGTTGCAATTGGCTGAACTGGAGGAGCTTCGACTTGATTCTTTTGAGAATTTTATCTCTACAAAGAAAAATCCAAATCACTCCATGAAAAAACACATTCGACGAAAGGTATTTCATTGAGGTTAAAAGGTAATACTATTTAATTATTGATTTTGACTTCACCCAGGTAAGCTTAATTCTTATTTGGAGGGTCCTTTTGTTATTACTATTGTTTACCTATTTTTTGATGTGCAAGTCGAAGAAACCTCTTCAGAAAGGACATTCACAGTTAATGGAAATTAGTTAAAGAATCACCATGAGAGGACACACAATCTTGGAACCCATCGATATCCATCACATCCACAACATCAACAAACCCACCATCAGATGGAGACAGCGACCCATCAAATCCAAATGAGGGGATCATGTTTCTCTCTAACTTATCTTCTATCTCTCTCTCTCTATCTCTCTCTCTTATTCCTCCCTCATTATCATTTTTTTACCACATTCCTCATCAACATTTTTTATTTACTCTTCCTCTTTTTTGTGGGTGTGTCTTTATAAAAAAATAAAAAAACTAAAAAAATATAAAAAGAAATCATTTGAAAAAAATATGTGAAAAATAAAGATTCATACTTACTCGCCTTCAAATATCCAAATTTTGTCCAACCATTTTGGGGAGTCAAAATACATGGTTTCATCTCAAAAATTTTGTGGTTTCATCATGAATTCGGATAAATAATCTTCTGTCAAAACCAACCAATTTTGAATGCTCAATTTTTGATTTGGAAAATGATTCTCCCCACCCATGAAGAAAACCATTTGCTTTCATGCCATTTCTAACTTTGGCCATATTTTCAAAATGTGTTTTTACCCCCATTTGTGAGTCTTGAGTTTGTGGACCATCGAGCTAAATTTTTTACTTTCATATGCATTAATATGATAGAGGCATTTCTCAAACCACATTAACATTATTATATCCAAATATCCTCCCTTTAATAATACATTAATCATCATTTTGAAATCCCCTTTGAGAATATGAAACCCTTATCATTGTTAGAAACATTATAATCCCAATACCTTATCCCAGCCTATATCAACATGGATTTTTATTTCATAAATATATGAAATTTAAGTGTGGGGGGGGGGATGGATTTCATTTTTGGTACTTTTTGGTTGATTTTCACCATTTTATCATATAATTGAGTTAATAATCAATTTAAGTCTGGAGGATATGTTTTCCTTCAGTTGGGATTGGGAAGTTATATATGTTTATCTTCTACAAATAATATTGAAAAGTGTTCAAAAAAATCAAAAAAATAAAAACAAGAATGGGTTGTGTCTTCAATTGGTAAAAAATTACCCTTCTTCAACCTTGGATTGTGTTATAACTATTATAATTAGTGTCTGGTGGAGATCATTCATGGGTTGGGAGATTAGTGTGAGATCTGTTTCAAGTTCAATTTTTTAGAAAATACAAAATTATAAAAAAATGAACACTTATGTCATTGGGAGAAGTTTTTTTGTAATTATTTCAACTTCACATTCACTTAAAATTTATTTCCTCTTTTATATTGTATTTCACATATTCATTTCCTCACAAATATGTGTTTATATTTCCTTTCCAGACTCATTTAAAAAAAGCTGTGCATTGCTTTTTCCATGTTAGTGTTTTACCCCCTTTTTCATATCTTTTGGATATCATATTCCTACCGTCCCATAGCTGCAGAAAGACCCCTAAAAATACCTATTGATTTTTATCACTTTTGGATAGGGAGTAGAAGTTTATAGCTCTTATAAAATCTATAATTTTAAATTTTGGTTGGTTAATGAGTGTAACTCCATAAATTAATTTTATCATCTTGAGAAAAGTATGTTTTGTGTCCCATAATTTTCCATTTCTAAATTTCATCATGAAAAAATTAATTGTTTTTAGAACATTGTTTCCATTACAACATGTGGTGTAATTCAATAGGGATGATTGAGATTGTCTAAACCTCCTATGATTAGTGAAAAGAAACTTTAAATATTTTTTGGTGAGTGAAAATGATTTTTTTCATGTTTTTATATTTATTGCACATGATGACCTGAACAAGGCTAAATGTGAGGGATTTGATGTTTTTTACTTATTCATAACATATTATATATTCTATTTACTGATTTATTTATGAAATATGCATAATTTGTGAGAAATATTAATGTTTAACTATAAAATATAAATTGTGAGCACTATTTGAATTCATCCAGATTCAAATCTATTTAATTTTTTAATATTAACTATCACCATGATGATCCAAATTGAATGTTTATTGTTATTTAGTATTCCTCTTTCAATATAAAACATTTAATTAGAAGGGATCATGTTCCAATTCTACCATTTGATGGGTCATATAGAACACACAAAAAGACCCAAAGAATTTGTGATGAAACTAGGCCAGCTATAAAGAATGAATTACTGGGCTCCATCCAAAATTCAAAATCCCTTTATTCTTCTATGATGTTTTGGGACAATTTAAGGATTCATGGATAAAAATTTCATGGCCTAAATCCAATAACAATGGGCCCAAATGATTCTTTGATATCCATCCCACTATGTTTTCAAGGAATTAAAATCTAGACACTATTCATGACATTTCTCATGATCCAGTAATCAAATAAATATTAGATTTTGTAGTGAAAAATAGGAGATATATCAGGCTGACTTTTTTAAGAAATAATTTGTATTTTATGGAATATTACTATTCAAAAATCCATTCACATTTTGTCCATTGAAAAAGCACACATAGAAATGGACAGTTTAACATTGATTATAAAATTCACCATAACATTGTCTAAATAAGTCCAAATACATCAAAATTTTGAGAGTATTCTACCAAGATTATTATCTACTACGTCGAAGAAAGAGATATTTCAGGATTCAGCTGTCTGGATCTCCAAATCATCAGGACTTGTGGAGGGTCAGTTTTGGAATTCAACCAGTCCACAACCTTGGGCTATAAATACATCCCCTCCTCTCCATTCAAAATGGTTGGCATTTAAAAAGATAGGATCATCCATTGGAATGACCAAAGTCTTTCCAAAGTCATTATAGTAACTTCCATACTCGTGTTTTCAATTGATGGATACCTCCCCCTCTCTTGGTTTTCATTTATTTTTGTGTTATTCATTGTTGTAATCTTGTTAGTATATTATTGTAATAATATTTTAATGAATGTTTCGTACTCAATATCCTTTATTCTCATCCACCATCAAGAGTTTAATATTAATGTTCTTAAAATAGTTTAAATCATATGAAAACCTCTTCCCTTCTTTGGCATTCTCATTCAATCTAATGTCAGTATTTAATTCCCTTCATTTTTTTGTGTGTGTGTTTGATGCACCAATCCTTTCATATCCCTTTCATTTTCTTATCTTCTTAATTTATCATCATAATAATTATAACCATATTACTAATAATTTCAATGGAGGGGTAAATATCTCGTTGGGTTGAGTTATAATTTTGGTATGTTAAGTGTTTGAGAACTTTTTATTGATGAGTATTCTATAAATTAACATTGTGTGTATTGGACATAAAATGTCATAGAGTAATTAATTGTTTTGGTTAACATGTAGATCCCATTGATTATTGGAACCATAAATAAACTACCCCAATAAAGTACTGATTGAGATTATAATTCTTGTTATGTTAAGGCTTGGATTAAAACCTTTACACTTAGGAATTTCAATCAATTTCAACTAATGACATGAGTGTTAATTAAATGCAAAATAAAGCAATGCCCGGTGATTTCCCAAGATTAAATACCTAATGATGAATTCATCCCAATATTTATCAAATTGTTAAATCAATCTTAGTCAATCAATCATTTCAATTAAGATATTCCAATATACCCCCCAATCAAAATACAATCAACTAAAAACATTTGACTATTAAAAAGTATCATCGTCGAGGATTTAACATGAGTGTTGCTATACACATTAGAAAAGCATCGGATATTTGAATGGTCGATATGTGACAATTGGCTGCGCATTTATGTTTCTTGGGTGGTAGTGTGGTTCATGGTTTGGTAATCCCACAATGCATGGAGGAGCTTATTTGGACATGATTTCATGTCCTTGTATACTATTTTCTATAGTATATTGGATAGGGTGTTTGGATGGCATGTATATGCCCGGTTTCCACTACATGGTAGAGGGATGAAGGGTTGGCCTTGATTCCTTACTCTTGATATAGCCTATCCAATCCAACGGAGTAGAAATTGGTTCCATTTTCCATTAGTATCATATTAGGGACACCTAATCCAGAGATGATGTTAGCTTTCATGAAGCTAACAATTCTTCTTTATTCGAAATATTTGTGGGGTATATATTATGCCCATTTGGAAAAGAAGTCGGCTTCAATGAGAAAATTTTTGAATTTTATGGCCATGGAAGGAGGGTATAATCTCCTAACATCCATTCCCATTATGTAAAATGAGCAGGAGTAATTGGCAGTGTGAAGTAACATTTGGTGTTCGTGGATGAAATTTTCATGAACTTGGTAGTAATGGAACATATTGGTGAATGTGGCACAATTTTGCATCATGTTGGGACAATACTACCCAATCAATCAAATCTTCTATGAGAGCTTGGATGTTGATTGATATGCTCCATAGATTCTGAAATTCCCATAATTTTTTGACATTGATGTTCTCTTCTCCATCAATTCACCTATGAAGGACTCCATAAATGCCTCACTTATAAAGAATCTTCTTCCAGTTTGTGTCATCGTACAGGTGGAAGTTGGTTTCCAATATTAAGATATGTTTCATTCTAGCACTATCTGGTGGGAGATCTCCCCTTTGAATTTAATATTTAATGGGATCCATCCCGGATGTGGTAGGACCAAATGGATAAAATATGGGACTAATGTATTTTATTTCACCCGGGTTGGCCTAAATGAATGATATGTCCATCTGTTTGTGGGAAATACTTTTAACTACTTTGTTCCAATCTGGGTTAACTAGAGTAATGGCTACATTTTCCAATGCATCGGCTTGCACATTTTTTGACTAGGGAACATAATTAAATATTTGATCTGATGGTAATTCTATAATCATTTCTCATACATGGTTCATCAAAGGGTTCTAATCCTCTTTCTTTATCGCATAATCACCATTTACTTGTTTGGTGAGTAGTTTTGAATCACCTTTAAACATTAGGTGTCCGATTTTCAATTAGATTTCTAGCTCGAAGCCTATGATAAGGTCCAGTAAGGCTACTTCATTGTTTTTTCTTCCATCTAATAGTAGGATGGAATATGGAATAACTAATTTTTCTCGAGATATAAGTATGATTTTCATCCCAACTTTTTTGGTGCTGGGGTTTTCCATTCTTTTTCATGTTGGGCTTCTGGAGGCACCGTAGAAGTGAATTTCCCATATTTTTGAGTTCTATTGTATAGTTATAACATCCTCATCAATTAATTCATCATCTAATGGGGCCACCTCCATTGAGGTATTCTCTTCCATGAAATATGGTAATGTCTGGACATTAACAGCTCTCTTTAGAATGAATCATATATCAAACATTTTCATTGGGATTTCCCACCATTATAGGCATCTAGTTTATATCGGAAAACTAAAAATATACTTAAGTGAGTTTATAAATGAGACCAAGTGGACTTCATGGTGTTTTAAATAAGGCCTTAGCTTATGGACTTCAAATATTAATGCAAAGTAGTTCTACATGATATTTAAATAAAAAGTATCTATATCGATCATAGTTCAGCTGAGGTAATAAAGACTATTTTCATAGCCCACATCATTATCCTTTGAGAGAAATGAACCTAGGGATCACTCCAGGGTGGCCACAAATAGAATGAGAGGTCTTCGATTGATATGTATCATTATAACTTATGGGCCTAAGAGATATCTCCTAATATTGCCAATATTTTTCTGACAGTCATCAACCCATTGATATTTGACCCCCTTTATTTATCTACATGGTGAAGATCCAGGGTATTCCTATAAGGTTGTCTATGAAGTGCCAAATTTAGGCCAAGTTTCATTGGTTTCCTATCAACATAGTGATCTTGGGGGGAGGCGATGTGTCAAGGATGACATTTGGCTTCTCAGGGTTGGCATTAATGCCATAATGGAATACAATGAATAAAATGAATTTTATTGTGGTAAAACTGAAAGCACACTTCAGGTGGTTCATTTTCCAAATATGCTATCTTTGTTTATTGAAGATAGTTTCACGATCTTCCAGGTGGTCTGAGCATTATTTGGATTTAACCACGAGAACATCCACATAGAAATCAAAAAATTTCTTCTGGATGTGTTTGAAAATATGTTTCATAGTGTGCTGATATGTGGCACTATAATTTTTATATTGAATAGTGTCGCAAGAAATGAAAACAACCCATAGGGAGCCCTAAAGGTGGTGAATTCTTCATCCTCTCAGGACATTCGGATTTTTTTATATCCTGAATAACCTTCGATGAATGAGAGTGCCACATATCTATCAGTTTCATCGATCATCAATACTATGATCAAGACCAAAATGTTATCTTTCAGTAAATTACAATTAAGATCCCTAAAGGAAATGAAGACTCTAATCTTTATGTTCTTCAATTTGATGAGGAAAGATTAGGCCAGATAGAAGGGGGTACTAGACTTCCCGAATGAAGTTGGATTTTAAGAGCATACTGACATCAGCCTCTATTTTTGTTTCATGTGTCGAGGGTATCCTTCTGGAATCTTTCTTGTAACCACGATGGTCTTATGGTTGGCCCGGGTGGTGAGTGGACACCTCTGGATCAAGACCCAACATTTCTATATAAATTCAAGTGAAAACATATCTAGTATACTATATATTGTTGGTATATACTTATTATTATTTAGAATACATGGTCGTGCTAATCAGAGTGGGTCACAAGTCTTCTTCTATACCCTAGTTGAATTCCTTAAGTTCATAAATGGTGGTAGAGAATCCATCTTCAAATGTTGTAGGGTATTCCCTTTGGCCTTCTTCTACCTCATCTATATCCTCATCATATTCCTCTTTGTCTTATGATGAGGAAACAATCCTTGATATGATTTTCCACAGTTTGGGGAAGAGTTTCAATTTTGGTTTATATGAGGTGAAACTATCTCATATACATTAGCCATCAGTGGTGGCTTCTATAAATAATATTTAGTGATGGTTAAAGGCATTTCTTCATCTTCATTGAGTGAATAAACACTTCTTCTTTCCTCAGTAGGCGTTGCAAGGATTTTCTGGATTTTTGATGATGGTTCGGGTGCATTTCAATCTGATCCCTTACCATTATCTTTGAGTTTTATTATTTTTCAAACATTATCAGGCTCGTTGTTCATGGAAAAAGTCATGAGTAATGATGAATTGGTGTATAAATTTAGAATTATACTTTTAATATGATTTATGGGAATTACATTTTCTTCCCTGAGATGCTTGAGGGGGTTGGTGGGAAATATTTCCAACCTATATTGGTAGTGACCTGATCAATTATGTTTGTTGAGGGTTGTTTCCCCTTCAGATCATAGAACCATTCATCAATGTAGTATGATTCGTAGAGGTTGAATGGGGAATTATTAACATTAATGTATTTAATGTGTCTATTAATTATATATTTGAGGTACTGATGTTAATAAAAGGGAATTATTGTGTTTTTATGAATCCAAGAACTTACTAGTAAGGAATTTAAGGCCATATTATTTCAAAACAATAGAAATTATGGGTGAACTATTAGGTCACTGAATTGGGTTTCAAAATTCACATGGCCTAATGTCTTCTTCTTTCTTTTTTCATATCCCAATGGTGTCATGGTTTCGAGCATCATATCAACCACATTGAGGCCCATCCAATGAAGTGTCCATATTGGGAGGAGATTAACCCTATATCCATTTTAAATGAAGACTTTTCAGATATCGACACCATTTATCATTCCAAACACATCCAATGGTCGGATTTTTTTCTTGCATGATGTCATATTCATCTTGATCCATGAAGAAGATAATTCGGTGGAATTCTACTAGATTGGTCTCTGTCTAATAGACTTCAGTGGTAGCTACCTCATCATATAACTCCTAGGGGCATATAAATTATTTGATGAGTGCTTCTCTGTGATCTTCTCATTGATTCAGTGCATCCATGATTGAGAGACTAGCTAGTATTAGAAAAAAATAGTGTCATAATGTCATGTTTCTTATAGAAACACATGCACATCCAATCTTGGAGAAGTACATTCATAGTCACTTCAGGGGATTGATCCTTTGATGAAGATAGTTCAACCCTTTGGGTTTGAGCTAGAGGAGATTCCATCATTTGTGGAATGGTCCAGGAAGGTCTTCTCAACTACCGAGGGAAATTAGTCATTTTTTATTCCTCTGATGGATATTTTAGAAGGATTGGACATGGGTGGAATCTTATGGGGGAAGGATAATTTTCCTATCCCTATTGGATACACTATAGGTTCCTTCTGTGAGATTCTTCAACACTAACAGTTTGAGTAGGGGTGAATCAATAAGCTTGAATTCTGCCATGGCTGTGTATCCCTTGATATCCTTGGCTTCTGTGGTGTCCTCCTGTGGGTACCCAATTGGGTGTGGGTAATTCTGGTTGATAATCATTTTCCTTATAAGAGAAGTTATCCATCATGTGGATGACATTAACAGATCCAAAAATCATTTGTTCTTCTAATGATGACTTTTCCCTGTCAAACTAATCTAGTGGTATAGTTTCGCCGGGTGGTGCGCGTGTCTTCATATTTAATGGAATGAGATCTAATAGTGTTAGATCCATTTTTTTTATTTTGAGAAATTTCATCTCCCTGCCCTTTCAATCTACCCTTCTGATTGGAATTCATTATGGGTGGTCAGCCATTGGATAGTTTTGGTGCTGAGGATGTCGGATGTGTTGCATTAGGAGTAGTTAGAGACATAGTCAGTTTCTAAAACTATTTAAAGTGGATATCATAAGCCATATATATTGTTTTTTGATTCCTCCAACTGTTTAACTTTTACTAAATTTTGTTAACAACCTTTTCCCACTCCCCCTCTCCATTTCAATTAGTGGTTGATGCATACTCCACTTGCGTTGGTGGTGGACGCAACTTGACTTATCTATAATATATCATCTTTTTCTGGGGTCCTTAAAGAAAAATCAATTATTGATGTTGTGCCTCAATACCGAATGGATGGGATAGTAATTTGGCCTTTCATCAGGACCTATTTCAACAACTCACTTTGGATCTAAATGGTAAATAATGTTTCAATTAATGGAAGATACAAAGTAATCACAGACATGATCATCTCAGAATGAATACACATTATTTATTCATACCTTGAATTTATTTATTTTCCCCCTTCTACTCGTATTATCATGGTAGGGGTGTATACTGATGTGTAGAGGGCCCTGAATAGTTTATTGGGGGCCTTGGAGGTCAAGCTTGTGTTGCAGGTGGCTTAAGTATGAAAAAATCCACTTCAACTATTCCCTCTCCTTTTAATGTGTTTTATTGGGTCTTCCAGGACATCATATTAGTCTGTTGCAAAGAAAATTCTATCCTTTGAGTAATGGAGGAGAGGATTTAGAAACAACCTGTATACATCAATGGGATGAGCAGTTTTTTTCATATCATCACGAAGGTTGTCGATGCATATGGACAACATCTCATTTTTGGGGAGTGGTCGTATCATTGAGTAAGACATGCCCTTTAGTCTATAAATGAAGTTAGAAAATCTCTCATTCTCTCACAGTTTATAGTTTATGAGGACACTAGCTATTGTTTATGGCAGCATAGAGATGAACTAGAACATGAAATGGATCCGGATATCCTCCCATCCTTTTATCGAATTAAATAGAAATCTTATATACCACAAAATGGATTAACCTTGAAAAGTTAATACAAATTATCTGAACATCACAACTTTTTGTTGATCTAGAGCTCCCATAATGGGATCAAAATAAGATGAGTAGTGTAATAGGTGTTTCCCCAGGTCAGCTGAGCAATTGAACACTGGGAATAAGAGGTTCCTGAAATATTGTGGAGGTAGAACGTTGCTCACCCAATTGTGGCAGGTCTTATATTATGGTTATATTGGGGTGTTCCACCATTATTTTTCTTCCATTAGAGTTTTAATTACTTTATTTTATTCAAGATCCCTTGATGGATGTCCTGAAGAACCTGAGTGTGGAGAGGCATAGCAGAGGGATTGATTGGATGTGTTCGCAGAGCTGGAACTTTAGGTGGATACCCAACTAGAGGCATCCTTAGTATAATTTCAAAAATATATTCTAGTTTATTTCCTTATGGGTGGAGGTCTTCATATCTTTCCCGGATAGGTTTCTGGTAGACATATTTTTTAAGTGCTTCATTGAACGTACTTTCTAGCCTTACGTCATCTCTCGGTATGAGCCCATTGGGGATAGGTTCATCTGATGGAAGTGTGTGTTAACACTCCACCTATGTAACATACATTATAGTATGTCTTGATCGTAGCATCTTAGTTTTTATTATCATTAGATATTTCATTTCTTTCTCATATTGAGTGAATCTCTCCTCAACTATAAGGGAAGCATTCGTGTTGGGAGGAGGAGGTGGGTTGTATGATACCATGTTCTTATTATACGCTTTATTGGGGATTTTTGAAGAAGGTAATTGAGGATTATCTGAGGGAGTGACCAAATTTAAGGCATCTAATTGGTTTTGGATATGCACACTGTCTTTTTCAGTGTGGAATGACTCTAAAAGGGAACCAACTTATCCAATATCTTCATTTGGATTATCATCAGGATGGTTCATGGGATTTACCTCTAAAAAGTTCACCAATTCATACTTTTTTAGGGGTAGCCTACTAGATTCTAAATGGTAAGAGAACTTCTTATTTCCATTTTGGTATCTTCCCCTACCATTTTTTGATAGTCTTCAGGTTTCTAGGCATAGATTGACTTGAAGTGAGACCTGGTATGACCTTTTTGTACACCTCCATCTCACGGGATATGAATCATTAGATGAGGTATAATGGTATACCTCCCTATTTTTCATTCTCCCCAGAAGGGACAAGACGGATTTCTGATAGATGTGAATATGAGGTAAAAATACCCCCATCCCTATAGAATGGGGTTTCTACCATTCCAATATTGTCATGTTGCACCCCATATTCATTGGTGTCATAGGAATATGTTGTTTTAAAAAATTTCCACATCACTAGGGGCTAGTTTTTTCCCCATATTTTGGACGTTGTTGCTTCTATTGCTTCTCTCTTGATCTCCTTAATTCCAATACAATCATGAGCCAGATATGGTGCTAGGTCCACACGTTATTTTTTTCATATAAGGACATGATAATTTCTCTTTTATTGTCCTCTGTATATTGGAAGCCTCTTAGATGTTCTTGGTTTCCTAGATAAGGATCTTTTGGATGGATTTCCTTCATCTGCATGATGCATTGGAGACTTACATGGGGCAGATTCTTTCCCATCATGTCATGTCTCTAGAATAGGTACCTCGTCTGGCTATTCTCTTCGGATGATTATGTTTCTTGATTATATTTCATGTGGGTTCTATAGGATGGGACATGGGGAAATGTATAGAGATCCATGTTATCCACATCCTTGAATATTAACACCAGAAGGTGCATCACCAATAGGGTATGTTAATTTGTGCAATGTGTGATGGAAAGCCAATTCAAGGGTTTTCATTTTTTTTCTAATCGTCAATGTCAAGAAAATTTTAGGGCTTCCAAGTTGATTAAATGGAAAATTTCCTATAATAAATTTACAAGGTCTACATTCCCTTCATAAGGTAGAATTTTTTTTTAATTGTTGACAGTAGTCCATACATTAAGGATAATTTTTTTATACATTATTTGTAAAACACTTTTGGAATACTGAACTGAGAAGTCACTACGGGCTAGAATATAAGTAGTATGTCATATTTGTCTTCTCTCAAGTTACATATTATGTTGTTCTTCTTCTTGGGATTCCTTTACTTGTTGTACCAAACAATTATTCTTTGTGATGGTTTCATCCTCAGTAGTAGGGCTAGTATAGATTAATTGATACATGAATGATGCTATGGTGGCTTAGAAGATGTGTGTGGACCTGTTCCATCTTCTAACTAAGAAAGGATGTCACTTTTCATTGTTAGGGTTTCTAGTGTATCTGACCATGTCCTTCTAGGCACCTCATAATAAGAGGTATTTTTCATATTTGGACTGGTAGGGGGAGGTGCTTCTCACCGATGTGAATTTTGGAAATGGGGAGGGCCTTCGAAATCACTGATCTGATGGTGAGGACTACCATTTGCCTTAGTGTCTGGACATATATATATTTTCTACAGTTTATTCCTAAGGGAGGAACTTCAGGGTAAACTACAATAAAGGAGGACCTTCTTGCTGGTCGATGTCGTGGAGGGGAGGACCTTCATAATGACTACTATTATGTTGAGGACTACCATCATAGCTCAATATGTGGGGAGAATATCTATAGTATACAATATGTAGTGGATCTTCAGGATGTAATTCAATGAGGGAGACAATTTTTATTGTTTGGTGTTACTGTGGGGAGGGCCTTCACAATGACTGCCATCATGGTGAGGAAATCCATGACAACCTGTCGTCCGACTATACTAAGAATCATATCTACAATGTATATCCAAAAGTGTAACATCTAGTTATACTACATAAAATGGAGGGAATTATTTTTTTTAGATTTTAGTCAGGGGGTTACCCTGACACTCATCCAGAGATAGGCTCTCATGATCGATAATTTTTTCCCACAGAGTAAGCCACTATAGGTTCTCTAGGGGGGACCCTCAGATTTTATGGTGAAAAAATATTGGGAGGAACATCACAACTAATACTACCTCTTACATAATGTTTCATTGGATAAAAGTAATCTATGTCTCTATGGATTGATGTCTTATCGTGTTAAGAACCCTAGCTTCCAGGAGAGCAGAATCATGAGTGTGCTCTTCATTTTCCTGTTTCTATTGGTTCATTTCATTTTAGGGTGCTCTCTTGTGGGAAACTAAGGCCACCTGCTATAGATAATGACCTTAATAAACAAGACCTTGTTTGTTTGGTTCTCTTAAATAATTTAGGATGAGCCGACAAACATCTTCAGTTCTGGTAGGGATATACGCCCACCCTAGAGCAACCACAATGTTTGACCGGTTTCCCCCATTAGAACAGTTGTTTGTTCCGGATCTGGTTATCCTTGTATCATGGGATATGGTTTCCAAAACTAATGGACTATATTAGGGATGAAAATCTACTCTGAAGTAACCATCCTAATTTTTGGATGAATCACTATACCCAAGGATATGGGATTGTAGGATTCAATCCTCTCTTTTTTTCAATGATGCAATGCAATCTTGACATGTTTGACAGATATAGTCTAGAATAACTTTTTATTCTCCATAATTTCCCGGATGTAATGAGATATTTATTTTGATATAATGGGTATAAATTCCCATTCTGATGTCAGAGAAAGAGTTTGTTCCTACTCTGGTCCTCTATGTGTTGCAGGTGGGTACTGGACGTTCTCATGTGTTGAGGTATATAAATGAGTCTTCCCATGACTTGTAGTTGGGATACACTGGCTAATTTCTCTGATTTCCAACATATTTTACTAGTGGGAATTATATTTGTGAGCATGAATTTTAATATTCTCATTCTCCACACGATATTGATTTTCATCCATAGGAATTTGACTCTTCTTACATTTTCCTTCCAATGTATTTGGATGGTGGGATTGATATTGGTAGTCAGTAATTTTTTTCTATCGATTGATGGCCACAATATTTGACTGGTTTCCATTGTCGACATTGGAAGTGTTGTATGACTGCCCATAGATATCCACCATATTTAGATGTATGTCATGGTATACATCAAAATGAATTCATTCCTTATTTTAGCTAGTCATCGTCTAATTTTGATGACATACTTTCTATGCATCATCATAGATTTTTATCTGCCTATAATTTTCCACTCTGTCAGTATGGAAGGTCCGAGGAGAACCTACATGAATGTGCGTTTCCTCGTGTTTTCCACCCTATTTCTACAGTGGGATTCATCAGAGCAAGTGGGGATATACATCCACTCCAATATTGCTGTATTATTTTTCTGGTGGTCTTTAGAATATGAGGTAGAGTTTTTTGTGTTCTCATGATATTCCACTATGTTTTTATTATAGTTCTCTTCCTCAAGAACCATGGTAATGACCTACTCATGATTTTTTGTTTTCCACAATTGGAGATTATCCTAAGGGCCCCATATCTATTTCACATTATAATGTTTCCTTTGTATGAGATCCTCTTCAGAATGAGGATATTGAGTTATATTATGTTGGGGGTGACGTCCCATGGCAGGAGCCCATGAGTAGGGTTCTTGTGCTGCTTGGATGAATTCATTGGTGCTGGCTTCATCTGCCTCACTATGATAAGGGAGGTATTCATTGTTGTGTTCTTGGAAAAGGCTCCTGAAATGATTCGAGATGGCTAGTGGAGTCATCCTTTGATAGATTATCAGCCATGGAAAAATAGGTGGCTGAAATATTTCACCGATTGGAGGGCCTTTTCTACAAACTCTACCATAGGGAGAGTACTATTATAGTGGCACTCTGTGATCAGTGCATTTGAAGAGAAACATCGACGATTTTGGTCAGGTGAGAGAGTCATGTTCTTTGTTGGGGACCCAGCCACCTATGTGGTCGCTGACATGCATGTCTGAGAAAATTTTCAAGATGCCATTATATTATTGGTTCTAAGGTATATCTTTTTAATTTATTCCACATATATGAAATATATTGGCAAAAAACCCATGTATAAGTATCATCTCTTTAGAACAAGTATAATTGATGGTCTTTCTCATCCCTCTTCCTTTTGAATGAAAATGGGGATTGAGGTGTAGTAACCAACCAATTTGGTTAAGGATTCATACTGGGTTCAGCATTTTAGTCTCTTCCATTGTTTCATGTGTGTGTGGTATAAAATGGTTTGATGGATAATAACTAATTGGATATTTTTTAGAGAATTTCAAATTAGGTTTGCAATTTTTGTTTCCCCTCGATTAGCATCATACCATTTTTTGGTGGGTGAATGATATTTCCACCATGATTGGGTTGTTAATCCTTTATAAATTGTGAATAATGTAGCTCAATTGCATTATCCCAATGGGAGATTTTAGGGGATAAGTGTCTGTGAAATTATCCCTTAATGGGTACGAGGTCCTTAGATGGTCTTCAATGGGTTTATTCATGGGTTTAGAAAAACCCAACGACCCTCTTATAAATTTTTCATGGACCTTATTTCTAAATGAATGCACTCATTGGATGATGATTTGGCCAACAACAATTATGAATCTATTGGTGAAAAGGATGGGAGGTTGGGCTCCTAAAACCCTTTTGAGAGAGAATTATTTCCTTCTCCAAGACTCTCTTAAATTTTTAAGCAATGTTCACAAGTTTTTGAATGATTGGATTATTCAAATGAATGTGTCTATGAGTTACTCTTGGGTTACAAAATTAATATTGGATATATAGGGATCATGAATTACTAAGAAAATGCGAGTATAATCCATGTGATGAGGTTATATGGAGTTTATCTTCATCCAGGGGAGGAAGTTGTTTCTCTATTGGGATTGGGCCTATAAGATGGGTTTCCTATGTATCCTGATGAGAGGAATCATAACCCACATAGTTCAGTTACACATAAATGGACATAATGCATTTTAAGGTCATGTGACAAGGAACCATCTGTGAAATTTAACATCATTCGGTAAGGAAATTTGGTGAATGATTCCTAGTAATGATTTCATGTGGGGCATACCTTGAAGTATCCTTGGATGCTCAGGATATGTATGCACTCTAGGGTTGATATGGCCCTACCGAGTATATGGAATGGTGAAAACGTGGGGGATTTAGGTGCTGGGTTTTGGACCTCTTGGAGGCTTCCACGTATCCCAGATAATTGGGAATCAAAGACATCATAGTTATATTTAAGATGGGACTTATACCATAGAGGAGGCCATGTTTGTGGGAGGCATGATTGGGGTTTAACCTTTGAAAATTATCCCGATTGATCTCATTCCATTGAAAATGAATACAACGTATCTTGTTTTGGGAGGGAACTAGAATTTTGTTAGTTCATTTTGGTTGGGCTTACACATGGTCATTTCCGACTCGGGGGGATATGGATTGGACTTACACCCTAGACAATGCCTTTCTAGAAGATCCATGTTAGAGCTGATACCCAAAGAGGATTCCTTAATGAGTCATGGAGAAATTTATTAGGACTAAATTTTGAGGAGAATGTCCCTTTAGCTCAGGTCATTGGTAGGAATAATTTGTATCATGATGAAATCATAAATTTGAGTTTTCATAGTTCATTGTAAGACGATATGGATGTTGTGATCATCATTAACCTCTATGCCCATGTGAGACAGGCTCGGTGTAAGAAATAAGAGTAATATGAAGATCCATCATAAAACAAACCTTCCCATATCCTCTGATGGGAATGGAGGAAGATGATAGAAGAAGATGGGATGACAACACAATGAGAGTAATATAGAGGGGCTTTAAATGTGCCAATTTTCTCACCTATGTTGATATCTAGGATAGTAACATTTGGAATTCTATCTAGAAATGTCTTGAGATAATCGTAAGAGGTTGAGAAGTTATGCCTCCAATATAAAGTCTATGGGGACACCAAAAGGGGGTTCCATAAAGCGGGTTCTGTGAAAGGGGAGAAGCATCACCCCTTGAAAAAAGGAAAGTTATGCAAGATTCCTTAGACTTATCATTGTCCCTAATTGAATGGAATATCCAATGATTACCCTAGATACCTAGAATTGGTAGGTACATGTGAGAATACCATGGATGGACCTCAGGTTACCACTAAAATGTAGAATTAGAAACACTCTAAGGTATGTATCATTGCGATGATTACCCACATGTATTATCTAACCGTAGCTATGTTAAATCAGAAGGGAATGCTGGTATTATCGAAGGTCTATTCAAATGTGTTTGGTGGCATTGGAGGAGGATTTGGATTTATGCCTTTTGACTATTTTGAGGAGGATCCCTGGAGGTGGTCATGGGTTTGGAAGGACATGATTGGGACTAGAAGGTGGAATGCCCAATGGAACCTCAGTACACAAATTTTTTCATCATTCTGGATGGGGATCCCTCTGCATAGAGAAACACTATGTAGGTTCAAGGGTCGTCCAGATACCGAAGTGGTATGAAGTCCTGGTTGTGGTCTACATATTGTAGTGATACGTGACTTGAGCTTCTGTCTGCATACCGTGGAGGTATGCGGCGTCAGATCCCATTCGTGTGGTGGAACGCTACATAGGGCAGGGTTTCATCCACATAGATATGTACTATGCCATACAAAATATTGAATAAGGGGTGTTGTTCCTGCAGTTCACTGGATATTCATCCACAAAGGGACTACAATTCATATTTTTACAATTAGGTTTTCTATTTTACCATATTGTTATGGTCCATTATTTTTATGCATCACAGTAGATTTATACCTGCTAGAAACCATTCGTGGTTCCATACATCATCAATAATTTTCCATTTAGTTATTACATATATAAACTCAAAACTCTATAAAAAATTGATACCTCTTAAGTTCCTCTTGTGGTCCCTTTTATAGAGTGTTGGGGAAGCTGTATCTTATTTCCATGTAGCACCATTTGTAGAATCACATGAAGAAATAACCTAGACCGTGGATGACTTGGTTGACATAGATTTGTGAGGATGTGGTTTGTAGTGGATGAAACCACTCCCTCGATCATGAGAATGACACAGTTCATGGGAATATGTGATGGGGTGTACCTCTTCGTCACGTTTTTTTAATGACATTGTTTTATGGAGGCTGCACGTGGGTGGAAATTATCTGTCTCCATTCCACCAATGACACCATTTACAACAGCTTGGTTCTCTTTCAATTACTCATGAGACAATGTTTTCTTGGTTTTCTGATGGAATATTGGTTCACGGTTAATGCCATCAATAAACCATTCCCATAAATCTGTATGTGATCCACTTTGGTCATTTTCCAGTTTCAATTTCTTCAATATTATTCTCAAATTTTCAATCTATCATATGTCTTATTCCTTTATAAAATTTGTGATAGTATTTTCTTTCCCTTTGTGGAGTTTTTAGGAACTTACAGAGAGATAGGGAATTTTGAATGGCATGTAACTAGGATCAATAGTCAGAAAATATAGGTACAAAATGGAAACATGGATATGGATTAAAAGAATAAATAACTATTGTCATTTTTCAAAATAATTGAAGGGATCAGTTGAATTTCGATGTCATGAAAACAATAAATCTATGATCATAAAATGATAACTTCTTATTCATCAGATATGAATAATTTGATAACATTTTTATTTCAATGTCATTTTCCTAGAGTTAACTAATTATTTCACTCTCTAAGAATATATCTGAATTTTTTTACTTAATACATTTCTATTTCCTAAAAATATAATATACTTTGGTTGGTCATTGAACTATTTAGACTTAATCTCTAAACACATTGTGCATTATATTGTGATGTAATATGATAACATCTAAAACCTCAACCAAAGATTAACATAAACCATTTCATAAATGTTTATATTTTCAAAAAATGTTATGACTCGACACTTTAGTATGAAGGTAACTAAATTTCAAAATTAAATGTATCAAACTAAATTAAGTGGCTCATAATCATCACAAAACAAAATGTGGATTAAATTATCATGTATTCATATGAAATTTGGTAATAACATTAATTACCATAAAATCTCATTGAATACATTCATAAATCCATATTACTTATGTAAAACAAGGATTATTGGATATATTCTTTAAATCCAAAAATATTTTAAACTCCATTAATAATGGAATAAACTAATTTTCCCTGGAAAAAATTAATTAATTAGATCCAAGGTAGATGTTAATATCCATTTTACATTATCCTAATCAATAATTTATTTATTCCAGCCTCGTTATCTCAATATCAATACCACATTAGGGTTTATCGTTTCCTCAACCATATTGCTTTGAATAAGTTCAACTTATCACAGGATAATTTTTATTGTTCATTGGTACCATTAAACATACACTTTCAAATCCATAATAATAAATACTCATTTACAATATTTAAATATTCCATATTTCATATAACTAGTACATCATTAGTAAAATACACAATTAAAATAATTATTGAATCTAAACATAAGAACATTAATAATTCTTTTTCATTCGTGGAAATAACATATGCTTGACCATGATCCATTAGATAATTCTATGTTATATTCCCTTCATGATTTGGGAATTTATTTGTGTATTTACCCATTTCACTATAGGTGGAATAATTAATATCAGTAATTTATATCATCTCTTTGTAATGTTTTTCCTAATGACCAATTTTTATACACTTATAAAAAAATAACAATCCATTTAATCATTTCTAGTTGTGATTCCTTCAACGATTATCACTTATGAGAAAATACTTTATTCCCTTATTCCCTTTATCTATATTTTCCACAAATATCCTCTTATTATTAATATTCCATTAAAATACATAATAAATATATAACTCTTTCCCATTCTCATTATCACATCATAATATGTAATCATGTGATAAAAATGTTTTGTATATTAGTTCCATTCGAAATTTTATCTTCAGATCTAAAATTGTGTTATCCTTCTCATTATTTGGATAATGTGCATTGGTGAGGCTCACATTACTTCTTCTATAAACTACTTCTAAATGAATAAATAGACAAAATTAGGTCATATCATGGTGAATAATAATGTATAATCCCAAATCTAGTGGAATACATAATTATCAATTGCCAAATTTATACATATAAGACCTTGTAATTGTAAAGATGTTTCCTTTGGGATTTTATTCTATACTTATCCTAAAATCCTACCATAGTGTTATGTTATCTAATATATGTTTCTCTAATTCCGTTTTCCAAGGTTCCTACTACACTTCCATCGATACCAATTGTAGCACCCTGACCCTAGTTGTCTGAAGCTTGTGGATTTCTTTATTACATTAGAATGGTTACAGGGAATGAAATCCAAAAGGACCATTCATTTGAGAATTTTTGGAAAACCATATTATATACATGAACAAAAATTAAATTGGTAAATATTAAATAAGTCAAGATAAATAATAAAATGAAACAAATGGAATCCTTGAATACATAGTAAATTTTTACTTCTTTATTACTTGGTTAATGGAGAAAATTAAGGGCAAGCTGAAATGCTATGTAAGGGTTATGTGTAGTATAATTTATCATTAATTTATAATTAATATTCATTATGGTCAGGTAAAAAATTTCACACACATGTCTTTTAATCATTAAACGGAGAATGAAAATGAATCCATTTACAATGTCAAAAATTATCATGGATAATATTATGATATGATTTATTAATAAATCAAATGATTAATTATTGGGCTCCATGTTTCCCAATAATGTGATATATTTACCATGAATATCTATCCACAAGAAAACTTAAAACATATTGGGTAAACCCCATCTAATTTGGCCAACTGATTTAATCTCACTAGATTATCAATGCATAGAGGGGCTGAATTAACTAATCCCCAAACATTGTATTTAAGGTAGAGATAATTTATCATATATTTAATAATTTATTTAATTAATGAACAATATTACTTGTCATCAAATATCCCAATTATGTAAAAGAAATAGATTTTTCAACATTTCCCCAATTAATAAAATAACTGTCAGAGTGGAAACGATTTTTAAAAATGGTATACAGTTTAGTAAATAATAATATATATTTCATTATAATATTATATTTAATATACAATAAAAATAATTTTAATAAGATTATTTTTCACGAAAAATTTTACAATTTGAAAAGAATTTGATACTGTAACCATAAATTTTACCACTTGGTAATTTTCCAGTCAACCCCTTGGTTGAGATAGTTCAATGTAAAACATAAATTACCATGAATTATGAGTGAATAATAATATTAAATGAAAAAGGGTAATTATAAACACCCCATAAAATTGAATTAGTTCATAATAACAATTAAGTCTAAATGTAGTGTAAACTGAGACGAAATAACTTATAGTATGCTTCATTTAAACTGTGTAGCCTTTAAAATCATATAAATTGATTTAATAATGTTACTAACCTATTCCATAACCATACTCATATTTATAATACCATATATTATCTTATTATAATACATTATTACTTGTTTATTAATAATCCTTCATTATTTTCCCTATTTCAGGTATTAATATCCAAGTTATTCGAGTATGTTTTGATTTTGGATTTTTTTCCCTAATATATATTCATGGTTTAATCTTCTTAAGAATCTAAAACATTATTCAAATATAATATATATTCATTATATATGTATTTTTAGTAATCCATAATGATAGGAGATTGGAAATTAAATGCATTGTTCATGGAGACAGTATGTCATACATATGCATTAATGCAACTTGCTCTTACTTTTCATATTTGAAAAGTAAGTGATATATATATTATCATTCCATTCTCAAAATTATTATATATATCAAAAATATTTTTATTAAACCCATCATTAATACATTCCATGAATATCATGAATGACGAACATTACTTTGAGGAGGTGGTGGTCCATGTGTCCATAAATATTGTTATCATATTCCCATTAAATGGAAATAATAATGTCATATGTTATATATAAATTATTAAAGAGTAAATTCAGTATATATATATATACAATTTTATATAAAAACTATAATCCCATCATTATTCCCAACCTTTAAAGGTTGTAATGGGAGAATGGACGACATTAGTGTGTGAGGCGGTAGTTCATTGTAGACACGAACAATGATTATGTATACCATTTGATAGAAGTGTGTGAAAGTGTATGAAAAAAACTAATAATAAAAAATAATTAAATTTAATATATTTAGTTTATAATATAATAATTATATAAAAATATTTGAAGTAGCAGATAAAAAAATTAAACCAAAGTGATCGTTGAAGAATGTTGCCTCTTATTAGGGTAAATCCTTTTGGTTTATACCAATTGACTTCATTTGTTTTATTTTTGACCAAGTTTTGTCCTCTAGGGTTATGTTTGGGAATTTTCAATCATATTTTTACAGGGTTTGGTTGATATAAGGATCTTAAGAGGTGTGAATATGTTGTTGGGGTGAGTTTATTTTTATAGTGGAGGAAGAGTGCCATTCTTGTAAATATTAAAACATAAAGAATATTGAGAGGTATATATTACATAATTTTCCTTCCATAATGAACCAAATATGATATAGGGGAGTATATGGTAGAAATATTTCCCTAAATAGGTTTTGTACATGTTTTTAGGCCATTTGTTCATATGCTTATGGTTTAGTCTCTTGTTAAGCTTGATTTTTCCTTATTCATTGTAATTAATTTTATCTTCATTCACTAATATTTTTGGTCAAAATATCATTTTAAATTATTATAAATTATAATTCATTATTATAAATATGGAATATTTTTCCCAATTAAATCTTATAAGAGTAAAATTTAATTTAAAATTATTCTCATAGATGCAACTGAAATGCGTATTTTAAAAGTTAAAATTTTCAAAAATTTTAAATGTTTTTATTAATGAAATTAAATATAAAATTGACCCTAATTAAATAAATTGGATTAATATATTAAAAATGTATATATTTAATCATTAGTATATGTTATAATTTTAATTAAACACAATAATGTTTTTAGATGATAATGATGTTATCAATTGAAATTCAGTAATTTCACTATACATAAAAAATTAATCATCAATGAAAAATACAAAAACTTCACCCAAAGATAATTTTGACATTGCTCATTCAAAAATGGACATTGTTTTGTCAAATATAATTTATAAATTTTTCCAAATTTATATGTTGAATATGTTCTCCCTTAAAAGGAGGTAATAAAAAATATAACTTTTTTGGGTAAAATTTGACACATCCTTATCTTATGCCGATAAAATATATTTGATAAATGTAAAAAATATTTTAATAAATATAATATATATATATATCTATATATCATTTATATCATACTATAATAGTAATTAATTTAATCTATTAAGACAAACTGAGATTGGGATCATAAAATAGTTTTTTTATTGGAACATTTCCTTTATATTCCACTGGATTTTAAATTATAATATAATTAATTGGGAAACATGGAATTCAACCATATTTTGTTATATTTTAGTTAATCGAATTCATAACTACCTATATAATGTCCATGATATATAATATTATTTTAAATAATAATTGTAAAATCCCATGTAAATGAAGAATAAAATATTTTCATATTTATTATTATTTTTGAATAAAATATTATTTTTACTTTAAAAGGGTTTCTATGTTTGATAGCGTACCTGATACGCAACAACGAGTTTCTTTGAAATCTTACGTTGCACACTAATAATATAATATTATTATTTTAAAGGACAATTAACTCCTAGCCGTTGTATTGGCGGGAATGCCCAAAACTAAATATAATATTATTATACATGTTTGTTAAATGTATTTACATTTAACCAATAAATTATAGAGGCTTAAAATGTGAATGAATCTAATTTTAACCATAATTTACATTAAAAGGTCAATTTATCACCTTTTAATGGAGAACCCGCTTTAAATATTGTTTTAGTCAAATTAATACATTCTATTTGACCAAATAAAATCCTTAATTATAATTGGGACATCAAAATTTACTTTTTGTAAATTTTTGGAATTTTTCCGATAAAGTTTAATTTTTTAATAGTGAAAATATTTTATTTTAATTCAAAACCGTGTTTTTATCTAATTTATTTATATGGTTAGATTATATTTTTTATTGTTTTTAATGTGTAATTATAAGATATTTTTACCATTTAATCCAATTTTGGTCGTTGTAATTAATTTCACTTTGAAATTGGACAAAAACAAGTGTCAATCTTTTGATAGTTATTGTTTCATAAAAACACGCTATTTTTTTTACAACGGGAATTAATTTTAAATTAATTAACGAAACTTCTATTTTTAGATTTTTGTAAAATAGAAATCATTTTTTAATTCAGAATATAAAATATAGCTTAGGCTGAATTTTTGGTATTTTTCTGAAAAACATCAATATTTATTGAATAGTGAAACCACTTAGTAGTAGTTCAAAATAACTGAATTTTTCATTAAAATAAAATTTCACCACTTCTGTGAATTTAATTTCTAAAATTCAACATACTTGGTTGTTATTAGTATGTAAAATGTGGTTCAATATGATGAAAATAAATTTTGGTGAATAGTAACTTTTGACTTTTATTTACCGTGGTTGAAGGTAAATAGGGTAAATCAAGGTAAAAAGAATATTATAATAATTCAAAACTACCTTAACACATGTCCAGACCATATTGGTTGAGTCATTTACGACCTTTGGCATCTTAGGGTCAATTTTAGGACCCCATTGAGCAACATGGGAGTGATAATGACAATTTAGATTAAATAACATAAAGTAAAGGAAAAAATGACTTAAAAAATCTTTTAGTAAATTAATTTTTATATGGTGTTATATAAAGAATATTTTTGACTATAATTATTAATTTTAAATATAAAAAGATTTCCCACATTATAGTATTTTTTTAAATTTTTAGAAATCGAAAAAAATTAAATTATTCATGACATAATAATGATGCAGTATTTACCTCATTAATAAATGATTTAAATAAATAATATTTTAACGACAAAAATATTATCCAAAACCAGTCCAATTCCTATTGTATGATTATATTTCGACCATGAGTCATCTTATCTTGGACTATAATGTTTTATGGACCTTTATAAACCTAATATCATTATATTATAAAATAATATTTTCACACTTTCCTAGAGAGCCCCTCCTATCCCTTATAAAAGGAGACCACTTTTAACCAATTCCTCACACATCTCAAGTCATTTGCCTCGTCCAAAATCTACCAAATTAATTTTTATAAATCCCTCACCTCCACCTAGAAGCCTTACCTTATGAAGAAGGGACTTCATGAAGTCCTTTGGTTCAAACCAAAGGGAGTTACCCAAATTAAAGGTAATGGTTTCTCTTAAATTGTTTTCTTTTGTTTTACTTCTCCAACCCCTAAACACTTTTTATTCATTTCTTTTGTAACAAAACCAATATCCTAAATATACTTGGATGTTGTTTTGTAAAGGATTATAACTAAAATTAAATACACATCCATCTAATTGGTGAAGAACATAATGTTTATGTGGATGGAAAACTAACGCCTCACAAAACGATGATTGTTCAATTACCTCTTACCACCTCTCATGGTGGCCATTATGATGGAACTTTATTTCAATATGATATATATTATTTTTATATTTTCCATATTCTTTTTTACTTAACATTTATATCACGTCTTTATGGTTTCAATAGTGGGTAAATACGATAATCTCATTCGAGGAAGTGCGGACTACCACCTCCTCAAAGTGGTATGACTCATTAATGTCTTATATGGGATGTATAAAGGATAGAGTTAATGATATAATATATGATATTATATTGTAATTATAATATACCTATGTATTATTATGTTTTAGTACCATTAAAATAAGAAATAGAAATGAAAGTAGCGTTCATGCGTACATACGAATAACCGTCTCTATGAACGGTGCATTTCATTTCTTACCTCTAAATGACATTTCATATTATGAATACATGTATATACAGGATATATATGATATATATTATATCTAAATAATGAATATCATTTTGGATATAATGGACTATTGACCACATGGATAACTTGTAAATATAAGGTATTTATTTTTGACTCATGTACCAAATATCGACAAAATTGACGTTATTAACATGAAATGACTAAATAATGTTTATAACATGGTAATAAGTGATATAAAAGAAATAATAAACTTGAAAAAGGATATTAAGAAATTATAAATTAAAATAAGTTTATTATTCATGAGATTAATGAACTATCAAGTCAATTCAGACACAAGATAAGGGACTTCATCTCAATCTCCTTTATTGAGGCACATTTTGTTTTAATACATGATTTTCTTTTATACGCTGTATAAATATCTTTTAAATTTCATTTAATTCGAAGGGAATATTTTTATATGAAGTGTTTTACTAAATGTCAAAATGTAATGTTTTTTACGGAAGCGGTGACAACAACCTTTCCACGGCCGCGAGTATTATTTGATCTTTGGCTTCCTTAACAAGCCAGAATGATTATAAAAAGAAAAATAAATAACATATACACTTTTTAAGAACTTTGGTATTCAAAATTATTTTGATAATGTATTTATTATTTAAATATTTTGAAATGAAATTTTTTATTTTAATTTGGTAATGTTATCTTTCCTTTATTCTTATTTTAGGTGATATGATCATGTTATGGTTCATGGGTATTATTTATGTATACGGGTGGTTCCGTGATAAACCTAGGGCGAGTGAGCACGAGATAGCTCTCCAATGCATTTGGTAACGTGATGGAGGTAAACGTGAATGTTTCTCCTAAGAGAATTAGGGAATATACTGTAATGGGTATTCCAATGTAACTCCCTATATAGCTGTGTTAGCTACAATGTAAGTATGATATGGATGCCCCAAGTTACCTTTATGGTTTATGATTTCTATGTGTTATTCATAAAATCTTTTGATTTCATCAGGTAAGAAAAAGAGTTAATGTTTTTTATGTATTTATGAAAAAATGTTTTCATTCATTGTTTTATAACCCTTACTGAGCTTTTTATGCTCATTCCAAGTTTTGAAATGTTTTCACAGGAGTTAAAGATGAATAGGGTCAAGGATGGGATCAAGGAAAAGTAATGCTGTCTAAAACATGGAACTAAACATAACTCTTTTTTTCATGAGTTTTTATTTTATGAGAAAAGTGGAAACTATGTAGAAGTGTCTACTTTGTAATCTTTTGAGATGTAATTATTATGTCATAATTATCTAAAACTCTAAACCTGAAAAGTTCCCCATGTGAATTATTAATTTAATTCAAGGCTATGTAATCTTTAAGGTCGGGTCCTTATAGTTGGTAACATAGGTCGGTATAGATAAAATTTGGAGTTAGGGTATTGTCAAATTAATATCCATTAAGTAATTTATTTTAATATTGAAATCATATAGCATTTAAAAATTACCATGTTGCTTCGCCTAAGATATTTCTGTGTTCTGAATGGTTTTCCGTAGAGGGTGCATGGAAGAAATGTTGGGATGACCTCAGGAGGAAGAAAACCTTCTAAATCAGCAACCTGAGATGGTCAGAATCAGAACTAAATAGTTTGTTGCAGTGGTGGAACTATTGACTCAGGCTATAAATGGTGGTGGTATCCATGTATGAGACCATCCAGATCAACCACAGTGGAACATGTCAGTATTAGAGCATTTCATGAGGCAACATCCCCCATCATTCAGAAGATCATTTAATCCAGTTCTAGCATAATGGTGGATTAAAGCACTAGAAATGATTTTCGATGTCATGGGTTGTTCAGAACATCAAAAGGACAGTCTCGATGTTTACCGTTTTGAAGGTGAAGCTTATCAGTGGTGTCGATGTTGAAAAATATCAGCGATAGTGAGGACATTGATGCTCTTGATTGGGATGAATTCAATGTTATGTTTCTTGAGAAATATCATCCTAAGGTGGTTTGTCTTAGGATGCAAAAACAATTCCTAGGATTAAGGCAGGGGGATGACTCAGTGGCTGCTTATGAAGAAAATATCAATCGACTATAAAGGTATGTTCCAAATTTTATATTAGATCTTGATAGTAAAATCAACAGTTTTTACTCATGATTAAAGCCAATGTATCGAAGGGATTTATCTTCTAATGAGTTAAAAAGTTATGAAAAACTTGTTCGTTGTGTGGAGAAGGTGGAAATAGAGTTTTCTGAAGATCATGTGTTATTTAAAAAAAACAGAATAAGAGGTCGAGGTTGCAGGAAAAATGGAAGAACTCTTCAAAAAAGTATAATGGTAAGAAACTTATGATTACAATTTATGAAAATTGTGGTAAAAATCTTGCAGGGTAATGTCTTTTGAATTCTGGTAAGTGCTACTGATGTGGTAAAATGGGACGTAAGGCTCGTAATTGCACTAAAAATGATCAGGGTAATGGAAAGACAAAATTTGATTTATAGTCAGTAAAATGTTTTAAGTGTAATGAAACGGGTCATTATGCAAATGAGTGTATATCAAAGAACTCAACCGAAGGAAAGCAGCCAAACTACCAGTAAAAATGGGTGGGGAAATCCTTTTCAACTACTTTAGTAGATGTTGGGCTATAAAACGAAGTTGTATCAGGTACACCATTTTTTTGTTTAGATTATGCCAATGTGTTGTTTGATTCAGGGTCTACACTCTCTTTCATTTCTATTATGTATTATAGTAAATTGGGAATTAAATCTCAATATATGAATATAGAAATTACGGTAAAAACACCTAGAGGAAATGTTGAGACATAAAAGAAAACATAAGAACATTATTGTCCTTGTCTACAGAAATAATCTACCATCAAACCTTATTGTTTTGCCTATAGTAGAGTTTGATGTTATTTTGGGAATGGATTGGATTTCTGTTTATCATGCTATGAATGACTGCAGAGCTAAAGAGGTTTCTTTTCAGAATGATTTTCAGTTTTAATACAAAAATGAACCCTTTCTTTTGATAACATATAAGGAAGCTGAGAAACTAGTAAAAGATGGAAATGAATGTTACCTTGCACATATTGTTGAAAACAAAGGAACTGTTCCGATTAATGATGTTCCAGTGGTAAATGAGTACCTTGATGTTTTTCATGATGAGTTGTCTGGTATTATACCTGATTAGGAAGTTGAATTTACTGTTGAATTAATTCCTAATGCTAAGCCAAGTTCAAAACCTCCTTATTGAATGCCTCAAATTGAACATTTAGAGTTGAAGAATCAATTGCAGTAGTTATTATATAAATATTTCATTCAACCTAGCATATCACCATGGGGTGCTCCTGCCTTGTTTGTAAAAAATAAATATTTTTCAATGAGACTTTGCATTCATTATAGAGAATTTAATAACATCACTGTTAAGAATAAGTATCATTTACCTCATATCGATGATTTAGTTGATCAGCTCCCAGGTTCTCAGTATTTTTTAAAGATTGATTTGAGTTCAGGGTACCATCAGTTGAAAGTAATGGAAGAATACATTTTAAAAAATGCATTTCTTACAAGATATGACCATTATGAATTTGTAGTTATTCCTTTTGGGTTAACCAATACACCTATTGAATTCATGGATCTTATGAATAGAATTTTCTGTGAGTTCCTGGATTAGTTTGTGGTTGTGTTTATTGATGATATTTTGGTGTATTCCAAAATTAAAGAGGAACATGAAATTCATTTAAGGGTTGTGTTGAAAACCATAAAATAAAAGAAACTTTATGGGAAATTCAGAAAGTGTGAGTTTTTGTTACAACAAATATTTTTCCTTGGTCACATTATTTCAAAAAATGGCATAACTATTGATCCTGCTAAAACCAAAGTTGTTGAAGAATGGCCAAGACCTCCAAATAAAACTGAGATCCATAGTTTTCTTAGATTAGAAGGTTATTACCAATGGTTTGTTTAAAACTTTTCACAGTTATCTAGTCCAATGACTATGTTAAACCGAAAAGGTGTTAAGTTCATTTGGAAAAAATAATGTGATGATTGTTTTCAAGAATTGAAAAGGATATTGGTGAATGCTCCAGTTTTGGCACTACCATCCAGAAATGGTGAGTTTGTTATCTACAGTGATGCATCATTGAAAGGACTTGGATGTGTCCTTATACAAAATGAAGATTTAATTTCTTATGCTTCACGTTAGTTGAAACCTCATGAGTTAAATTACCCTACACATGATTTGGAAATAGTTGCTGTTGTTTTTGCTATAAAAATTTTGAGGCACCATTTTTATGGAGTGAAGTGTGAAATATATACTAATCACAAAAGTTTGAAGTATATATTCACTCAAAAATAATTGAAGAGGAGATGTTTGGAATTAATCAAGTAATATGACTACATGATCCATTACCATCTAGGAAAACAAAATAAATGGCTGATGCTTTGAGTTGAAAAAATAATGCTTCATTAGCCATGCTACGTTTGAAATGAGATCCATTGGTTAATGATTTGATGGAATTTCACATAGAAGTTTCTGGTGCAATAAATTCTTCGGTTTTGTTTCAGGTGTTAGTAAAATCATCTCTATTAGACAGAATAAAGCAAGCACAGAAAGAAGACAGTGAGTTGCAGAAAAAGGTAGTGTTGGTTCAGAAGGGTAAGTTTCCTGATTTTAACATTGATAATGATTGTGTTTTGAGATTTGGAAAGAGATTATGTGTGCCATTTAAATCATAGTTGAAAAGAGAGTTGTTATGTGAAGCTCATAGTTCCCTTTTTTCAGTTCATCATGGAAGTAATAAGATTTACATAGATCTTCGAGAGTATTAATGGTGGGATGGAATGAAAAGAGATATTGCTGATTTTACTGTGAAGTGTTTGACTTATCAGCTAGTTAAAGCAGAGTGGTAGTTTCAAAAAGGGATGCTTCAGCCTTTACCGGTGCCAGAGTGGAAATGGGAAAATATATCCATGGACTTCATTGTGGGATTACCATAGACATCTCAAGATAATAATATAATCTGGATTTTAGTTGATCGATTGACTAAATCTGATCATTTCCTTCCTATTCGAGATACTTTGTCTCTAGATCAACTTGATCAGTTGTATGTTAAAGAGATAGTCAGGTTTCACAGTGTTCCCCTCTCTATTGTATCTGATTGTGATCTCTAGTTTACTTATAACTTTTGGAAAGGCCTTCAGAAGTTGTTGGTTGATGAATTAAATTTTTGTACAGCTTTTCATCCTCAATCAGATAGGAAATTAGAATGAACAATTTAGACATTGAAGGATATACTACGTGCATGTTCACTAGATTTCTATGGATGCTGGGACCAACATCATTCTTTGGTTGAATTTTCTTATAATAATAGTTTTCATTCAAGTACACAGATGGCTCCATTTGAGGAATTATATAGAAATCATTTTTGAACTCCAACTTTTAGGGGTACAGTAGGTGAAAAGAAGCTTATGGGACCATAATTGGTAGAAGATATAGTAGAGAAAGTTCGGTTGATTCCGAAGCACATAAGAACAGCTCATAGTAGACAAAAAAGTTATGCAGATAACCGGAGGAAGGATCTTTCATTTGAGGTAGGTGATCATGTCTTTCTCAAAGTTTCTCCATGTAATAGTGTGATGCGTTTTGGTAATAAGGGAAAGTTGTGTACGAGGTTCATTGGACCATATGAAATTCTAGAGAAAGTTGGATCAGTTGCATTTAGAGTTTCTTTACCTCCATGTTTATCCTAGGTACACAATGATATTCATGTTATGATTTTGAGAATGTATATACCAGATCCATCTCATGTTTTGAGCCCAAAGGTAGTTCAGTTGGAAGAGAATCTCTCTTATGAAGAACAACCGGTCCAGATTCTAGACTATAGAGAGAAAGTTTTACAGAATAAGGTAATTCACCAGGTAAAATTTTTGTGGAAAAACCATATGGTTAAAGAGGCAACGAGGGAATTTGAAAATGCTAAGAGGGATAAATACCTCCACTTATTTTGACAAGTGAATAAATATTGCAAGGAAGAAATTTCCATTAGGGGGAAGGATGTAACATCCCAAGTAAATGAAGAATAAGATATTTTCATATATATTAACATTTTTGAATTAAATTTTATTTTTTACTTTAAAAGGGTTTCTCTGTTCGATAGCGTACCCGATACGCAATAACTGATTTCTTTGAAATCTTACGTTGCACACTAATAATATAATATTATTATTTTAAATGGTTGTTAACTCCTAGATTTTTTATTTTCGATAATGAACAAAACTAACTATAATATTATTATACCTGTTTGTCAAATTTATTTACATTTATCCAATAAATGTAAGAGGCTTAAAATGTGAATGAATCTGATTTTACGCATAATTTACATTAAAAGTTAAATTTATGGCCCTTTAATGGAGAAAACTCTTAAAATATAGTTTTTTTCACTTTAATAAATTCTATTTGACCAAATAAAATCTTTCTTTAGAATGCGAACATCAAAATTTACTATTTGTAAATTTTTGGAATTTTTCCGATAAAGTTCATTTTTTTGAAGAGTGAAAATATTTTATTTTAATTCAAAACTATGTTTTAAACTATTTTATTTACATGGTTATATTATCTTCTTAATTGGTTTTAATGTGTACATAAAATATATTTTTACTGTTTAATCCAATTTTGGTCATTGGAATTAATTTCACTTTGAAATTGGACATAAACATGTGTCAATCTTTTGATAGGTATTGTTGTCTTAAAAACACGCTATTTGTTTCAACAATGGGAATTAATTTTAAATTTATTAATGCAAATTCTATTTTTATAATTTGTTAAAACAGAAATAATTTTCTAATTCAGAATATCATGTATATCATAGGCCAAATTTTTGGTATTTTTTTGAAAAACTTCAATTTTTGATGAATAGTGAAACCACTTAGTAGTAGTTCAAAAAAACTGACTTTTTCATTTAAATAAAATTTTACCGCTTCTGTGAATTGAATTTTGAGATTATGACATACATGTTTGTTATTATTAAGTAAAATTTGGTTCAATAAGATGAAAATATTTTTTGTTGAATAGTAACTTTTTACTATTATTTACCGCAGTTAAAGGTAAATAGGGAAATTCAAGGTAAAAAGAATAATATAATAATTCAAAATTACCTAAACACTTGTCCAAGAATTATTGGTTGAGTCATTTACGACCCTGGGCTTATTTGGGTCGATTTTGGGTCCCCATTGTGCCACTTGGGAGTGATAATGACAATTTAGATTAATTAATTTAAGGAAAAATGACTTTAACAAAAATCTTTTAGTAAATTAATTTTATATGTTTTTATATAAAAAATATTTTTGACTATAAATATTCATCAGAAAGCTAAAATTATATACTACATTATAGTATTTTTTTTATAATTTTTATACATCTAAAAAGATTAAATTATTCATGACACAATAATGATGCAGTATTTACCTCATTAATAAATGATTTAAATAAATATTATTATAATGATTAAAATATTGTCCAAAACCTGTCCAATTCCTATTTGATGATTATATTTCGACAATGCGTCATCTTATCGTCGACTATAATGATTTTTGGACCTTTAGAAACTGAATATCATTATATTATAAAATAATATTTTCACACTTTCCTAAAGAGCCCCTCCTTTCCCTTATAAGAGGAGACCACTTCTAACCAATTACTCACACACCTCAAGCCATTTGGCTCGTCCAAAATCTTCCCAATTAAGCTCCCTAAATCCCTCTACCCCACCTATGATCCGTACCGTCAGCATAATGCACTTCAATAAGTTTTTTGGTTCAATCCAAATGGAGGTATCCAAATTAATGGTAATGGTTTCTCTTAATTTTTTTTTCTTTTATTTTAATTCTCCAACCCTAAACTCTTTTTATTCCTTTATTTTGTAACAAAAACAGTATCATCAATATACTAAGATGTTTTTATGAGATTTATTAGATCTACACTTACACACACCTCCATCTAATGGGTGAAGAACATAATGTTTATGTGGGTGGAAAACTAATGCCTCACGAAACGATGATTATTAAATTACCACTTACCACCTCTCAGGGTGGAAATTATGATGAAATTGTATTTATATATGATATATATTATGTTTATGTTTTCTTTATTCTTATATACTTCCCATTTATATCACACCATTATGGTTTCTATAGTGGGTAAATATGATAATCTCCTTTGAGGAAATGCGGACTACCGCCCCCTCAAAGTGATGTGACTCGTTAATGCCTTATGTTGGATGTCTAAAGGATAGAGTTAATTATATTATATATGATGTTATACTGTAATTATAATACACCTATTTATCATTATGTTTTAATTCCATTCAAATAAGAAATAGAAATGAAAGTAGTGTTCATGTGTACGTACGTCTTACCGTCTCCATGAACGGTGCATTTCATTTCTTATCTCCAAATGTCATGTACTATTATAAATACATTTATATATAGGATATATATGATATATATCAAATCTAAATCATTAATATCATTCTGGATATAGTGTACTATTGACCACATGGACAAATTGTAAATATAAGCGGTTCATTTTTGACTGAAGTACCAAATATCGACAGAATGGATGTTATTAACTTGAAATGATTACATAATGTTTATAACATGGTAATAAGTGATATAAAAGAAATAATAAAATTGAAAAAGGTTCTTAAGAAAGTAGAAATTAACTTTATTTTTTTATTCATGGGATTAAAGAACGATCGAGTCAATTCGTACACAAGGTATGGGACTTCATCTCAATCTCCTTTCATTGAGGCACATTTTGTTTTAATACAGAATTTTCTTTTATACACATTATAAACATATTTGACTTTTCATTTCATTCAAAGGGAATATTTTTATATGAAGATTTTTACTAAATGAAAAAAGTTAATGTTTTTTATGGAAGCATTGACAATGACCTTTCCGCCACCACGAGTATTATTTGATCATTGGCTTCTTTAACAAGAAAAAATGTTTTTAAAAGGAAAAATAAGTACTATATTTACTTTTTACGTATTCTAGTATTGAAATTGATTTTGAGAATGGATTTATTATTTCAATATATTGAAATGATATTTTTTATTTCAATGTGGAAATGTTATCTTTTCTTTATGCTTATGTTATGTGTTATGATCATGTTATGGTTCTTGGGAATTATTTATGTATATGGGAGGTTATGTGATAAAAATAGGGTGGGTGAGCAAGAGATGTCTCTCCAATGCATTGGGTAACATTACGGAGGTAAACACGAATGTTTATTATAAGATATTTATGGAATATACTGTGATGGGTATTCCAAGGTAACTCCCTATGGAGCTATGATAGCTATAATGTAATTAAGATATGGATGCCATAAGTTACCTTTATGATTTATGATTTCTATGTATTATTCATAATATCTTTTGATTTTATGAGGTATGTTAAAGAGTTTATATTTTGTATGTATTTATGAACAAATGTATTCATTCTTTGTTTTATAACCCTTACTGAGCTTTTTATGCTCATTCCATGTTTTGAAATGTTTTCACAGGACTTAAAGATGAATAGGGTCAAGGACTAGATCAAGGGAAAGTCATGCTGTCTAAAACATGGAACTAGACATGAATTTTTTTTTCAAGAGTTTTTATTTTATGATAAAAATGGAAACTGCCTAAGAGTGTACTTTGTAATCTTTTGAGATGTAATAGTTATGTACTAATTCTCTTAAACTCTAAACCTGAAAAGATCCTCAATGTGAATTATTCATTTAATTCAAGGCTATGTAATGTTTAAGGCCGAGTACTTATAGTAATATTTTCATAATATATTATTGTTTGGTAAAACCCATCTTGCATGTAATGAAAGCTATAAAAGGAACTCGGTATTGTGTGTAACATAATCCAAATTAGTGTGGCATGTACCACTTGCTAATATCCTGGATGTGTTTAGAGTAATTTGAATTTTTTTCTTATATATAAAATGGGCAAAGAAATTAAATTTATTCTAAAAGGTAAATACTATAATATCTATGGGTGTAACAAATTTTGTGTTCTGTGATGAATATTACTACACCCCTTGGAATGAATAAAAAGTGGGGAATATTATTCCCTTATTATGTCATATATTTATTATATAATGGTCTCACCAAGAGTTTACTAGTTACCAATATGAAAATCGTAGATGTAATTTTCATTATGGATTGGAGTATTACCCCAAAATTTTGATTGGATTTTATCTTCAATGGATGTACATTACATCCCCTGATGGGGTGTGCCATTTTTTCATGCGAGAATGGTTCCTGAGATCAAGTGGATTAGTACCACATTTTTCATACATGGGAAGGGTATTATCCATTTTTTATCATTAAATATAATCTTTTACTTCTTTCCCTCCTCACATGGTCGTCACATTTCCTAATGTGCTTCTATTGGACATTTCATTATTTCAACTAGTAAGTGAGGTAGATAACTCTATTTATATCGTCCTAGGTACAAAATCTATTTATATTACCTATTATCATATGGAACCACCTAAACTATAATAGTTGACGACTTAACTGGATGATTTGATGGAGAAAGGCTTTATAAACTCTACTATGTTACCTTTGGAAACACCTATTCTTTTTTCAATGAAATCCAATCAGACACCTTTACTTATTATTCATTAAATAAAACTAAATTTAGTTATGTTAATGAACAAGTATATGGTTCTAGGGATTTATTATTTTTTGGACTAGTTGGTTGGGGTGAGTGGTTCATGAATAATGATCTTTGGTATTGTTACCACAATTTGGAAATCAAATAATCTATCATCCAAAGACCACCCTTATGATTAGGTATAGATCATAATAATTCCTTTTTATGCCTTATATTATAACTACTTCTCCTATATATTTTAGGGATTTGTGGAACTGAATGTCCCATGAGTATCCCAACTAATGCGTAGTTTTATTTTTTATGACATTTGTGTTTACTCTAATACAAAGTAAGCCCATATGCATCACCTAAGAAATGTTTTTGAAATTTTTATAATTCACTAAAATAATTTAAAGCAATAAAAATATAGTTTATGTATTCGTTATGTATAGTTATAGAGACATGTTGTCTCAAAATATGGCATTTCAATTTATATTGTGAAGGTGAATGATGTTTTGACATGGGTGTATCTATGAAATATTATCATGATTATGAGTTTCATGGGTATAGCATGTATTACCCCATGTTTTTCAATGATTTTTCAAAACATTATTATTTTATGACTTATCATACATATAAATTAGTAATGTTCATATGAGATGAGAAGTTTCACAATTAGTTGGATGAGTATAAGTATATTTTGAAAATTCGGAAACTTTTGACTCTTCTAGAGGTAGGTAAAACCTATGTGGTCTTTTTTATGCATCATGTTTGGTTTTGGGATGAGTTATAATGTAGGGTTATCCCATGGTGGATCATGGTCCTTGAAAACTTATGAATCATGAGAAAAAATATCCTACTCACAACCACAAATACATACCAATGATGCATTATCTAAAGGGTTGGAGGCATTACCTTTTTAAAGAATGATTTAAAATTTATTCTAATCAAAAAATTCAATGTAATATCTTCTCACAATGATATTTTAAAATATAACATAGGAATTGAGTGGAGAAACTAAAATCCTTTAATTTTGAAATTTCCTACAAATATATTATGGGTAATGTGATTACTTATTCAACAAATAGGAAATTTACAACCTAGGGCATAGATGAATTGTCAATAGAGTGCAATCTGTTGTCTCTCCATAGTCATATACATTTTTGAGTTTGGGATAATTAGGAAGATATTATTTTGGTATGTTTTTAGTCAAACTCTTATATTTTTTATAGGATTCATTGGTAGATGTATCTCAATGATGTGTTTTGTGACATTATAAATTCTCTTTATTGTAAGGAGAGCATGGAAAAGTGTTTATTTTCTCCGGACGGTGTCCTATGTTTCCAAAATTGTTAGGTCCTAATGAAATTTTTTTTGATGGTGGAATTTTGTAATTTCATAGGGGTAGTGCACCTTTTCTCCATGAATATGTTTTGTGACATCTAGTGATGATTATAGTGGCTATGTAGTAAAATATTAGATTTTGGTGTAAATTGATTAATAGATGAAATTCTTCATGGAATGTTAGTATATTTCACTTTTATTTTAGTGTAAATGGTAATTTAATTCCTCAAATAAATGGAAAATAATCTTGAATCAAAAATGAGTTATTGTTACCATTATTTCTTAATTAATTTATGGTCTCATCAAACATTATAAGTTGATGATTTTATGATCATTAAAAAATTTTATACCATATTCTATATCACTCTCTATCAGAATTTGGGTTCTATTATTTTCAAGAACTCCCATGTTTTCACATCCCACTAGTTTTTTCCTATCTGGATACATATTTATGATTATTTTGAGATAAACATCATACTTCTTTTTCTCCCTTATCAGGAGGATGTTTTGTTAAATATTTTTCTGAATTGGCATATCAACAAGGGTATATTGAAAATTCAAACCCATGGTTACTCAGAGAAAGTTCATATTGTGAGGAAACAATTTATTAAAGGGTGGCAATATATAATATTGAATTAAAAAAAATACTATGTTTGACAACATACATGTTACATTACACCGAGCAAAATGAACCTCGAAATAATATTATATAAATGACTATTATAACATAGTAATAAAATTTAATTGTTTGAATAGGATTAAATAATTTATGATATATATATATATATATAGTCCAAAATAAATAATATCATATTGATTAATTCCTAGAAAATAAGTACAATTTTTTTTAAAAAAAATCATTTTATTCTTTAAAAAATGTTTTTTCATAAATTGTATTTATTGCTTTTGAGATAAAATATTAAAATAAATTTCTATAATTTTATATTTTTTTTGATAAAATGTTTATCATTTTAAATATAATCATATCAAACATAACATGTGGTGAAATGTTGAGTTTTTTTGAAAATGTGTGATTTTTTCAGTGAATATTGAGAATACAATTTTTTAATGAAAATTTTGTTTTCTTTTAATGTGTTTTCAATGTAAAATTAAATATTTTTTAGTTAAGTAATTTAATTAGTTCCATTTTATTTTAAATAATATAATTATTGTATTTTAATTCACTTTTGTTTCTTTAATTAATTATAAGAACATATTATAATTATAAAGGTAGCATTATTTGAAAAGGCGGTTTTTTATCTCATTTTACAAGTTTAATTTCAAATTTTATTATTTCACTTCAATGATTTTTATTATTAAAATTGTATTCCATTTTTTTAATCATATGTTAAAAAATTCATAAAGATATATATTTTATTTTTGGTTATTATAAACAGTAATGACAGTTATGTTTGTTATCAGGATAAAGGGTACATTGGATAATTAAGGGTAAAAAAGAAAATGACAAGGACTTGAAAATGAGAATAAAATTTGAATTAAAGTTACTTTTATATTCATTTTAATCAATTGTAAACCAAAATTCGGTTATGTGTCCTTTTTTATTCACTTTTTCTGATTATAACATATATAATGATTTATCTAAAAAACTATAAAAAATGGCACTCTTTTTTTAGTAATAATAATATTTTTAACATGGGGAAAATTTATTGCTATGATTAGTTATAAATTTTATTTTTAATTATAAATGATAATTTTTCCTATTGAAAATTCTTTTATAAATTTTAGTGATTAATAAATATCCTTAAAGCATTACACAACGATGATGACATAATTATTCAATTAACAGAAATATTTAATAAATGGTATAAAATATATTAAAATTTTCATCATTTGAAAAAATTAATGTTACCCACAAATTTATTATAATAAAAAACATTTCAAGTATGTATTAAAAATTTTTATTTCATTTTATTTTATTTTTTACTTTATAAAAGTCTAATAAATAAATATTTATAAAATTGTAAATATTGATATTTCATAGAAATAATATTTTCTGAAATGATAAAAAATTAATAAAAACTATTTTCATCTATGTTATTATCAAGTTATTTATAATATAATGCATGGTCCACTTATGATCCATTTTCTAATTATGGTAACTAGCATAAACCTTATGGAGTAAAAAACCTTGTTATTAGGATAAGTGAAAAATGGGTAATGTGGGATAAATCAACTACATAAGGGTCCAAATTTGATCATAAAGTTATTTTCACTCATCCTAATATTATAATACAATATAATCAATTTATATAAATTTGGAAATAAAAATTTATTTTTATTAATTTATTACATTATGAAATTCGAAAAGTTTTCATCCACTCTCTTATAAAAGGGAAACAATTCTTCATATTTAATCACAAATAAAATTCCTTTTGGTATAGGAAAACATATCCCAAATAGTATCGAAAAATCCCTTCCCACATTATAGAGGCCTTAGTTTTCTAATTATTTTAATTTCATAGTTCTTAATGTGTTGAAGAAAAAATATTTTTCAAAGATGATTTATTGTTTTTATAAATGTGTTTTAGTTTTTTATCGTATTCTACATCCTTCACATATTTTTAAACCATGATAAAATAATAAAACAAATATAAATCATATTTATATTTTTTATAATTTTACTTTAAAAACCTATTTCTATATACACATCCATCCATCATGAAATGAATCCATTATTTGTGTGCACGATAGACTACCACCTCCTAAACCAATGTAATTCATTTTCTGTCACCACCCATTGATGGATTGTAAATTATTGTTTAAATATGATATTATTGTTGTACTTTTCATTATTAAATTTTAATATATCTTTTACAATATTACCTTTCCATTCACTAAGAATTAAAAATGTCATTCTTGGGTAGGGGAGAACTACAACCTCCCCAGAGCGATGTGATTCCTTTTTTATCACCACATCACTTAAATGATACATATATATCTATATATATTTTTAAATATATATTTAAATAATTAATAATTTTTATTATATTATGATATATTTTTAATGATAAATTAATACTCACCTTCTTTTCATAACTATCATTGAAAAATTGAGTCGTTACTCATGCGTTTGTGTGGCATATAGTCTTCATGACTGTAACATAGTTCATTTTTTCTAAAAAATATAATTGGTTTTAAAAGTATATTTTATGTCTAAAAATTATAATTATTTCATTATTATTATTTTGAAGATTATTTAATAATAAATTCATTGACTATAGTCAACCTACCGAAGTTATTTTGGACTTATGAATTGAATATCATCAAAACATCCATTTTGAGCATAAATACCTGTTAGGACCTACTAATAAGTGAAATAAAATAAATAATAAATATAAAAAATATTTTTATTAAATTAAATAATTAAATAATTTTATTATTTGGGATGACAATGACCGTACATGATAATTCGAACTCAGTGTAAGAGACTTTCTTTTTAAAATCCTCTTTTATAGGATTCCCTTATAAATATTTTTCTTCTATGTTTATTTTTTAGATTACTTACTTGGTGATTTTATATGGAAATAAAATATTTATAAATGTCATATTATGTCACCTTTTAATTTCATTTATAGGATTCCAGAAGGAAATTTTTTATGGAATGTTATGAATTTTATTACAGGAAACAAAATTAATAATCTAAGTACGCAACCCTAACCATTAATTCACCTTGAGTTTTATGACAAAATATAATTCTATTACGTTGGATTATCTTTTCATAATTATAGTTTTATAATATTATGTCATACATATTACATAATAGTCCCATATTTTATAAATTGGAAACATATAATCAATGAGCATTTCTCCTATAATATAAATCATTTAAACTGAAAAGTGTTTTCTTTTCAGGAAAAATATTGATGAATTTCAACAAGAAACATTGTAACCATTATTATTACATCGGAAAAACATTTTAAAAACGCTATATTAACACAAAAATATCAATATATGATATAAAAAATAAATAATTAAACTGTTAGTCCAAGATTAATTATAAATATTTTCCTTTTCCAAAATAAACATTAGGTTCAAAATAAATATTTTATTATCTATAAAATCAATATCCATTCCCAAATATTTCCATAAATAAATTTCATAAGAAATAATAAAGGAAATATAATACTCTTTAAGGTTTCATTTACATCATTAAAACTCATATTACCTTTTTCAAAAATTTATACTTTTCACCCTTCATAAGAGTATATACATCCCTTTAAACATAAAATCATTATCGTATCCTAAGTAATAATAAATTTGTAGTAAAAACCCATTGAAATAATAGATTAAAAATGTATGTAACTTGAGAAATCATTTAAATATAACACTTATAATCACTCATACAAATTTAATAACTATATGGTTGGCTTCCATACCCAATGGTTTAGAGGGCTCTCACATAGCTTCCCATCCTTGGTTTATCTTGGATCCACCCATCATTGGTTAATAATGTAACCAAAAATACATTGTTTATAAAAAACCCACCAATAATCTGAGAAAATATCAATAACCAAGGCATAATCACAACACATTAAAGATTTCAAATTTCAATATCACACTCATATAAATATTCAATGGATCTATAAGAATACATTTCTAGATATTGAAAAATATGTTCCATTACAAAAAACATTTTGAAAATCATTATAATATATAAAAGGAGGGTTTTTTAAAGAAAACATGATATCTTATAAAGTAATCCCATATCAAATAATGGTTACAATGACAAGAAAATACACTGTCATCATATATATTAAAATATAACACTTTTTAATATTTTATTAAGAAAATCAAAACATTTGGTAAACACATTACATTTTAAAATAATCTAATGAGTGTAAAAATAAACATAAGATATATATAATAAATATATTTTGTCCTTATATTACATCCATAACAAATTTAAAAAATTATGGACAAGGAAATCTGTTTTATGTGGAAAATTAAAAGATGATTTTTCAAATAATGTCCCTTCCATTGAGTTCGAATCATAATTTGTGTTATTTATACCCATGAATAATAAACTTATGTTATGTATTTAATTTATGAAGATATTTTTCATACTTTATCATTCCTTTTATTTCACTTATTACATGTTGTAACAGTGACTTAATCCTGTATGTTCACATAACAAGCTTTCACAATATTTGGTTCATTATTCCAAAGTGACTTTGATAGGTTGAATATAGTCAAAGAGTTCATTATTCCATCATTTATATAATAATAATTATTATATAATTATCATTTTAATTCCCCAATTATAATTTTAAATCCAACTATTAAATATTGGTATAAAAAATTAACTATGTTTCAATCATGGAGATGATGGGTCGTACGTTTGCATTAGTATCGTTTCCATTTTCAAACAATCATTATGGAAAGAAGTTATATATTATTTTATATCAATAGAATAAAAATAATATTATATATATCATATTAATGGTTTAAATATAATTATATATATATATATCATCCATGTGATGTGGGGACAAAAACCCAATCACATCACTTTATGGAGGTTGTAGTCCACATATTCTCATTAACGCCATTATCATTTTTCAGTGAATGGAGGTGATAATGTAAATGATATATTATAATTTGATAATGATTAATTTTACATTAACATAATATATAAATATTAATTCTATCATTAGAATCTATCCATTTGAGATGGTGAAGGAAAATAGATTTTATCGATTTGTGGGGTGATTGTTCACCATACACATAGACGATAGTTTCATTTCCCATTTTACTGAAGAGTAGTTAGATATAGGTTATTACATTAAAATAATAATATATTAGTATATATATTTTACTTTTTTATTAATTTATCATCGTTGAAAAATATTTAAAGGTTGTGGAAGAGTAAATAAAAGGAAAACATGTGGTTTAGAATTATTCATCTTTTTTAAAATATCCTTTTCATGACACCATACGACCACTAATATTGGTATTATTCAAAAATAAGGCCCTTATAAAATATTATGGATTTTAGGAATGTATTTTAATTTAAATATTTTGATAAAAAAGTGTTTCAAGTGTGAATAAATCAGAAGAAGTTGTCCCCTTTTATAAGAGAGGGAATGTGCATTTTTAGAATTTCATTAAATTAATTATGATATAAAAAATGTCTCCAAACTGATAATATTAAAAAAACAATATGAGCATGAGTCAAAATAAACTCGTAAAATAAAAATTTTACATGTTTGGATCATATTTGTACCCTTATATTTTTTATTTAACCCCCAATAACCCTTTCCAAACATACTATGATAATAAGATTTTTTAATCCATAAGGGTCGGGACATTTAACATAAATAAAAATACAGCCTATAAATAAACCATGTCTAATATCATAAACCATATACTAATCTCATTGGGTGAATATAATGTTTTTAGGAAATTTATGTCATTTAATTAAATATCATTTCCATAGAATATCAATAATTAAAATATTATAACTCTTCATTAACTTGGTATTTTTAACATCAATACAACACAAAAATTAAAATAAAATATCATAATAAGACCCGAAAATAATATTATTGTCTATAAAAATAATTATAAGCATTAATTTTATATATTTATACTAAATTTAATATGTTTACTACTATTTATTTTATTTTTTATTTAATTGAATAATTACTATGTTAGTATTGCATAAGAATTCAAGATAAATTTTAATTTTCTAAACAATGAAAATAAATTACAATGATAAATATTAATCGTATATAATTAAAAATAATATTTTTGAATTAAAATTTCCTCTAATTTTTTCCTTCATAAATATATTATAGTGATAAAAAACATTATAAGAATTTTTAAATTTCATTACATAAAATGTTATAAATTTCAAAATCACATCAAAATAGACAAATAATGTCATTTATCTGAATATTGGATGATTATGGATGAAATTAAGTCATATAATATAATATAATAATGATTTAGTGTCATTTGGTAGTCCTTATCAATTAATTACAAACCCTTAATTACCTGATTTCCTGCTTACTTTGGTAAAACAATTACTATGGTTATAATTCAAGAAGAATAAAATAAAATGGTCTTATATATAAAAATAGAACCTTATGATACAAAAGGTGGAATAAATTTTTAAAACAAAAATTCAAAAAATAGATTTAAATTTTATATTAAACTTGCCCAATGGGTCGAAAAAGTCATTTTTTCATAAAAATACCCTTTATAAGTACAAAATGGTATCATACTTATTTAAAGTATAAAATTAATTTAAAACCCATAATCAAATTTTTTAAATAATAATTAAATTATATAAATTTAAAAATAATATAAAATATAATTTTATATTTACAATATAGTAAAATAAAACATAGTTTTTCATAAAAATCAATATTTTTCATTATTCACAGAAACAACAATGTTTATAGAAAAATATCAAACTTTTTCCATAAGATAATTTTGATATGATTATATGAAAAACAATTATCCTTTTTATAAAATAATTTATATAAGAATATATAAATTAAAAATAATATTTTCTTAAAAAATTAATAAATTCCATTTAAATGAAACTATGATTTCTATGAAAAATTGTATTTTTTAATTAATCAAAATCCCCCATTCTATATATTATATATTTGAACCTATTATTCACATTTATTAACAAATAAAACCCCTTTTAATTCAGAAAATATCTTCTAAAATCTTTTCTAAACCTCTCTTCTCACATTTTGAAGGCCTTAGTTTTGGCAAAATACTAATTGAAGATGTCGTAAGGTTTTAATCAAATAACATTTTCCAATGAAGGGGATGATAAAGACCTAAGTGATGAGTTATAATCAAGGTATGGGACTTTAATATAAAAATATACTTTTAAGTTTTAAATTAAAATAATTTATCTTCTATTTCCATATTTATTATAAAATATATTTTGGATTTTTTTATATGGAAATAATTGAATTATAATGTTTAGTTTTGGAAAATTGTGACATTTTTTAAAAAGATTTCAAAATAAATATTTTTACAGAATGTTTTGAATTTATATATAAAATAAGAAATTAATTTAATATGTCAACTTATACTGGGAGAATGAATTTTTCCACCACTCTAACAATTATTTGAATTTTTCATATCCTTAAAAGATTTAATGTTTTCTCTAAATAAAACCATAATTTTATATATTATTGTTAATTTAAAAAATGGATATAAAATTTAATGTTTAATTTAATATATTGAAATTTTTTCTTATCTTTACAAATAATATTTTATTAGTGTATTGTTGTAAATTGAATGACTATAGTTGTTCTGATTATGTTGTCATTTTTTGGAGTTATAATGAAGAATGTTAGTTCCATTATAAACTTAGGAATAATGGTTAGTTAATTAAAAATAATAATTTTGGTTCTATGATAAACCAAATATGGGTGGGTATATGATAGACCTATTATTCCGACTCCTAATGGTCCGAAGGCCTTCTTTTAATTTTATTATAGATAACCCCCCTTTTAAGAGTTGAAGGGGAACTCGAACATGACCCGTAGGCCCAATGCACAAGGCCCGACATGACCCGTAATACTTGAACCGAAGGCCCAGAGGAAAAACATTCCCAATACATGACCCATAGTCCCAACACACTAGAACTACCCCTCCCCAGCTTCTACATCATTGATTTTCATTATCTCCCCACCTACATTGCTGATCGGAAAGCATTTCCACGTACAAAGCTGCACGGTGCCTGGTCCCGATGGCAGTTTCCATACCCTCTCATTCTTCCAATCAGGTTAGCTCTGCTTCTGGTGACTGCTACTAGTGTTCTGATCCTCATCTCAGTTCTAATCTATGTGAACTGGGCTACATTATGGTCTTCAATGTTCCGAAGGCCCTGTGGCCGAAAGGCCTTAGATGGCCTGAAGGCACTAAGACCCATAGGCCCAAACCGGTGTCCCAAAAGACTAATTCAGGTGAATAGTCCGGCTGCAACAGTACCAAACACTGCCTGCTATAGTGCCTTCTACAGTACTGATACAGTGTCTGCTACAGGACTGCTGCAGTACTGCTACAGTTCCAGGAAATTCGCCTCCACCCGGTTTTGACCCTGGGTCTCTTGGATGCCAAGTAAAAGCCCTTACCACTCAGGCACAGGCTCGTTGGCATAAACCTATTATTAATTGTGTATGTAATTCACCCGTATATTATAACTTTGTGACCAATTTATTATTTTCATTCAATGATTTAAATGATAAATTTATGATTTTTATTTTGATTTTAACATTTATAATAAAATGTTTTATGAACATAATTTGGAAGAGAAGATTATTTATTTGGTTTCAATGAAACTCCCAATAATGATAATTGGTTAAATTTCTAAATAATAAGACTCAAGACAACAAGTTTCACCTTACTTTTCAAGGTACCACATGATTATAACTAATCTATTAAGCATTCTTGTTTTGGAGTAGTGACTAGAATTGGTGACCTTCTTATATTTTTCCAATAGTGTATTATGTTGAGGAAACATGACACTAGAATTAACATATGTTTCCTAGTGGGTACAAACATTACTTTTATGACCCATTTAGACGCATGGGTGGGCCCTATGGAGGGGACTAGGTGTTATATTTATACCAGCGGGGCCTAATTGTTACATTAGTATTAGAGGAACAACCCAACCATAAGTGTGGTGGAACTTCCTAGGACGAGATATAGGGTCCACAATGAGGATGTTGTGTTCAATATGGGTGGGGTGGAATGTAACTCCTCCAAGTGATAATGGGTTAAATTAGTAAATTATATGACTCATGTCACTAAGGTTTTCCATTATTTACAGAAGCCTACTGAATTATTACTACACAGTTAATTATACTTATCCTGGAGTAGGGAACATAATGGTTGACCTTTTGGGAAGTTTCTTAAGGTGTGTGAGAGTGAGAAAAAATCACACTGGAAGGAACATGTATTGGATTTTGGGATAGTCCTTTATTAAATTTTTATCATTGGGGCTCAGTTGTTACATTGGTATCATAGGAGGAACACAACTTTAAGTGTGGTGTCCTGGCCTGGGTTGATATATAGGGTCCAAAATGTGGATTTCGGTCTCTAAATATGTGGGGTGGGGGATGTAACACCCCATACTAATAAAGGGTTAAATGAATAAATGATATGACTCATGTCAACAAGGTGATACTTCCTCTTCAGGAGACAACCAAATTATAACTCCACATGTTAGTATATTTTGACTTTCATTAGTGACTATGATGGGTGACCTTATAGGATGTTTTTTATGGTGTGTGCAAGTGAGGACATAGAACACTAGAAAAAGAATATTGGCCCATGGGGGTAATCATTATTCGTATGACCCATTCAGGAAAGTGTGTGGACCCTAGGGAGGGGTCTAGTTGTTACATTGTTATTAATGTAGCCTAATAGTCATATTAGTATCAATGAATGAATATAGACAGAAGTATGGTGGAACTACCTTGGTTTATATATGAGGTCCAAAATAAAAAAGTTGAGCTCTAATGGTGGGGGTGAATGTAATGGATCAAAATTAAAAAGGGATAAAAGAACAAATGATATAAGCCAAGTCAACTTGGTAAACCTATATTTTTATGAATCTATTTAATTAGAACGCCACATTTATGAATTCTTCTCCTGGAGTAGTGATTAGGATAGGTGACCTTCTAGGAGGTTTTATAGGATGTGTGTGAGTAAAGAAAAATCACACCTATAGGAAAATGTGTTTGCCTTATAGAGAGTCATTATTATGATGACCTTTTCTGGCATGTGGGTAGGCCCCAGGGAGGGTATCATATATTATATTGTTTTCTATGGGGCTTGGTTTTCATAAACAAAATTTTCATTTTGAGTTTCAGTTTATTTTGAAAATGGAAAAAATGTAAGTGTTGATGGACTAACGAATTGTTTATTTATCTTTATGTCCTCCAGTGTACTTTTTATGCTCATCCCACATTATTAAAATTTATTTTTCTTTGTTTAAAGATCTACAAGGATGAAGAAGAAGTTAATTTAAAAGTCAAAAAGATTTTTCCTAAAAATAAAACATCTATAATTTTAAATGTTTTATATTTTTTGGAAAATGGAAACTTATTAGAAGAGTCCACCTTTTAATATATAGGTATTTATTTAATAGTTATGATCTAATTTTTTTTACTATAAACCTAAATAGATCCTCAAATGTAGGATAATGATACCATGTCTTAAAGGTCAACATTACATCTTTTTAAGGATGACTAATTATAGTTGGTATCAGATTAATGGTTTAGATGACTATAGATGGAAGAATAATGATTGTAGAATAACAATAAAATATTTTAAATAATGGTTAATTTGAAATGATGAAGCATTTTTAGATTACATGTTGCTTCATTAAAATTTTGATTATTTAGAACGATTTTATATACAGGAAACATGGATACTATAGTAGGAAAGAACCATGTGTACAATATCTTCTCAAATAAAAAACCAAAAATGGTTCTATTTAGAACTGAGAAGTTGATTGTAGTGACAAATAAATTGACACATGATATAAATTATGGTGAAATCCATACAATATTGAAGCTGAATCTAGCATTATGGGACATGCCAATATTAGATCATTTTATAATAAAACATCCTCTTGCATTTATTTTATCTTATTATCATGTGATATCATAGGGATGTGTTAAATATTTGGAGAGTAAATTTGATTACATGGGCTGTTCGTAGCATCAAAATAGATGAAATTGTAAATAAAACATCACTAATTTAGTAAGTTTCACACTAGATTTTCTACAGTAACATGATAGTAAAAATAATAGATTCTACTTAGGATTAAATAAACAATAAAAAAGGAAAATTATTTATAGTGATTGTCAAATATATTATAATGTTTTTCGATGTTATATGAGGGTATAAATAGAGTTCATCAATGATCATGTTTTTCTTACAAATATGTTTAATAAAAGGTCTAGTTGGAAGGAAATGGGGATCCATACATCAATAAAATCTAATATTAAGAAATTAAATTTTCTAGTTTGTTACAAGTGTTGTAAATAGAACCATCGGGAATGTCTTATGACATATGGGAAATTTTTCTTATGTTCAATGACTGGGCATATGGATTATGACTATATGGAATATGATCATTAAAATAATGAAATTATTATGGTAAGATATGTCAATTTCAATGATTTGGTACATTCTGTTAATGTATTCCTGAAGTTAGTAACTTAGGCTAAAAATCATAAATATCAAAAGAAAAAGGCTTGGACAAATTTATTCCTAATACAACTGTTGATTTTGGTTCCTTAAATTAATTGGTCATAGGAGTTCTACTAGGTTATTCAAATTATTCATATACGTTGGTAGAAATTGAATCATAAAATAATTTCCCTTATGATAACATTACATATAAATTGAGAATATCACCTCATGAAATTAATATTTAACTTTTGGTGAAAATGATTTGTTGAAATATTTAAAAAAACCATGATTTATAGGAATATTACAATTATAATCAGTGCAGTGGTCTTTCCTCAAAATCTTATGAAAATTTCTATGTTTTAATTTCTTTTTTTGGGTAGGGATTGTATTTCAATTTATCAATATAAGATTGATTATAGAGCTAGGATAGTCTTTTACAATTATTTCATACATTTGATAACATATGATGAAGCTGAGAAAAATATTATAAATGGGTGTGAACGTTACCTACCTCATGTTGTAAAAACTAAGGAAAATAGTTAAATTAATGGCTTCTGAAAAGTGAATGATTATTGGGTTTTTCGTGATGATTTACCATGTTTTATTCCTAATCCGGAGGTTGAGTTTACAATTGACTTAGCATATAATTCTATGACTATTTCACGAACCCCTTGTCAAATGGCTGAAGTAGAAATTTTAAAATATAAAAATAAATAGTTGGGGTAACTAGGTAATTCTTTCATTCCTCATAGAAAATTACTACAGAGTGATTCTATCATAATTATTTAAAATAATGATGGTTTAATGAAACTTTACATTTGTTATTGGGAATTTAATAACATCACTATATTGAACATTTACCCTTTTAATCATATCAAATATTTATTTTTTATAACCCTAAGAGAATAATATATTTTGAAGATTTATCTCAGATCAGGTACCAATAGTATTAGAAAATGTAGGTAGATATTCTAGATACTATATTTCAGACCACATATGAGAACTATAGGTTTTTATTTAAGTTCTTTATATTTTTTAATGCACCAAATTCATTCTAATGAATATATTATTATGTTTTAAATAAAAAATTAATTATATTAACTTTGACGATATTTTCACTTTTTATGAGAGAAATTGGTGATAAATTTTTTCATAAGAAACCTATATTTTACAATGTAGAAACATCTAATGAGAAACCACTTTTTCTTCCATAATATAAAACATTTAAAATTAGACATTTTTTTAGGGGAAATCTACAAGACTTCAACATGAATTCTTCTTTGTCCTTACTCATCCATAATCCCTATGAAAAACATTTTTTTAAAGTGGGATGACCCCAAAACTAATTGTACGGTACATAAAACAGAATGAATGAATCCTTTACCATATGAATACATATAAAAATTTACCTTTTTAAATATATTTTTTGGTTATAAAATAAACATTAAATTACAAAATAAGTCACCTTCTATGAAAAAATATTTTTATAAAAAAATTATTATGAAATTTTAATGGTATAATAAAACTCATAAAGTTTTATTTTAAATCACAAAAAACAAATAAAAACAATTTCACAAAATTATACATTTCACCCCAAAAAAGAATCATATATATCATTTCAGCATATGATTATTTTATTACCTTTAAAATCATAATACTCCCATTAAAACCCATAGAAATCATAGATGACACTTTAAGGTAACTTTTGAAATCCTATCCATATCAAACGTATAATAACTCCTACAATTTTAAAAACCCATATGGTCAACATCCCCACATAATTAATCTAAGGGACATCATAGACCCACCCATCCTAGTTTATCATGGAACCACCAATCATGGGATTTTAATGTAACCACTTACACATCATTTTTAAGTAATCCACTCATCATCATAACAATTCCCTATAACTATAACATAATATAAACAAATATATCTATTAATTTCTTATATTACACAAATAAAAATAATCATTATATCCATAAGAAAATATTTCCAGAAACTACAATATCAATTCTATTTTTAATTGGTTTTTTTAAATTAAAAATATATCGAAAGTATTTTTTTGAGTGAGTAAAACATCAATGATTTTAAATGAATAAAAAAATAAAATTATGGTAATGGTGTCAGGTAAAGACGATATCACCTTATATGTTAAAATTTAATTTTCAATTTTCCTTCTTTAATGAAAATTAAAACATTTCGTAAACCCGAAAATTTTTAATACATTTGAAATAATGTAAAAAAGTTAATTTAAATTTCCATTTTAATTTTTTTTCATATAAAAAATCTATAATTTTATTGAAAAAAATATGGACATTGAAGAAAATCTGTTTTAAGGTAAATATAAAAAGATGATTGTTAAATGAAAGACCATCACATTGAGTTGGAATTATCACATAAATTATTTATCTTCCCGAATAATAAAATTTTGTTAATTATGAAATTTCCTTATAATTTTTTTGATATTTATTATTTTTCTTATATCACTTATTAAAATTTTAAAATTTTTAATTATTTATTTCCATTCTGTATGTTTTGACGATATTCAATTCATAAGTCTGAAATTTCATTTGTTGGTTAACAATGGTCAAAGTGGTTATTATTCCATCATATAAAAAATAATAATCATGTTAAAAATTTTAAATTTATACATAAATTATTATTTTTAATCCAATCCTGAAATATGTTTATGATAAATGAAGTACATTACAATCACGCAGACAGTAGGGTGTACGTACAGATGAGTAATGATCCCAATTCAGAAAAATCCTTATGGAAAGAAGGTAATTTTTATTTTATCATCATATAATTATCATAAAATCATTAATATTTAATTGATTTTTAAAAAAATACTTATATATATATATCATCCAAGTGATGTGGTGCTGAAAAATTAATCACATTTCTTTGAGGAGATGGTAATTCAGACGTACGCATGAACGACATTAGCATTTTTCATTAAAAATAATTATATGGAGGAAAATTATTAATAGTCATAAAATAATGTTAAATATGACATTAATATAATATATAACTATTAATTCCATTCTTATAATCACTTATTTATAGATGGTGATGGGAAACAAATTACACCAGTTTGTGAGGTTGTAGTCCTCTGTAAACATGAATGATGGTTTTCATTCTCATTTGATGAAAAAAGAAATGTATACAGTATATTAAATTAACATAATAGAATATAATTAAAATGAGTATACTATATTTATTATTTTTTAAATTTTTAATAATATTCAATAGAGGTGGATTAAAAATTAATTCTAAAACATGCGGTTAAAACTGTGCCTCATATTTGGAAAGTATTCTTTTTTTATACCACCTAAGAGATATTAGATTTGCATTATGACACAAATAGGCCTCTAGAATGTGTAATGTGATTTTATGATGGTATTAGATCATATTATTTCCTAGAAAAATAGTTTTTAGGTGTAAATAAATGAGAATAAAGGAATCCATTTTATAAGACAGGGGTGTGTCACTTTTAGAATGTCATAAAATATTGAACTAAAATTAATTAATTATGATGTTAAGTTGGATAAATATTGATAATATTAGATTATAAGAGTAATATGAGTCTAATACTGCTAATACAATAAATATTTGTGATTTTTGGGTTATATTTTATCCCTCTTCATTTTTTATCCCCACATTAACCCTTTTGAACACTAATTGTGATAAAAAGGGTTTTCACTCATTATGTATCCTGATAGTTAACACAAAATTCCAAATAAATAATAAATGAATTATGGTTGTTATTTTTAAAAATAAATTTCTTCCATTTTTGAATACAATATTTTTCAAATTTTATATAATTTAATAAATTATTATTTATATAAAATACTAATATCATTAATTTTAGAACTATTCACTTATATTGACTTTTATAACATCATTAAAAGAAGTTAAATTCTAAATAAATATTTTATTACATAGCATAAATGTTTTTTATTTATAAAACTCATTTTTTACATTAATTCTATAAAATTTCACTACTTTTATAATTTTAATACCATTAATTTAAATTTCAAATAACTGAATAATTACTACATTATTGTTGTGTAAGAATTTAAGAAATTTATTTATTCCATAAATATTAATAATAAATTAAAATGATTTATATTAATCATTTATATTCCAAATTACTATTTACAACCAATGATATCCTGTAATTTTCCCCACGATAAAAATATTATTGTTATTAATAAAGGGTTTTGCATTTTTTACGTCTCATTACGTAAACCATTACATTGTTCATAATCACAAAAAATTGGGAAAACCATATAATTGTATCATGAACGCATTGGGATAAATTTAATCATATAATAAATATAATTCACATATTAGGGTCATTCTTTAATTCTTATCATTTCATTTTTGACCCTTAATTACCTGATTTACCATTAACTGTGAAAACAAATTACTATGGTTACAATTAATAAAGACAGGAAATAAATGAGAACTATTAAAAAATTATTTCATTATTATTAAAAATATTTAATTATTTTTACTAAATTCATATCGCATATGTGTAGAATTATTGTTGAAATTGAGCCTAGAATCTAGATGAAAAACAATTTCTTTTTTAAAAGATCCATCTATATGTATAAAATATATTTACACTCAATTTAATTATAATAATCATTTAAAAATGGTTATTAGATGATTTTAAATCCAAAAGTTAATAATGTAATTAGTTAACTAATCTGAAATTTAATTTTACATTTAAAATATGTTAAATGAAAGCATGGTTTTCTGTAAAAATCATTATGTTTCATTATTCAATGAAAAATGAATATTTTCATAAAAATATAAAAAAATATTCCATAACACAATTTTTTAATGATGATTTATAAAATTATATCCATTTTATCCATTTTATCAAAAAAAAAAATTTAAATTAAAAAAAACAATTTTAATGCTTTCTCAAAAAATCAGTAAATTCCATTTTTGTAGAAAACATATTTTTGAAGAAGAAAATGAATTTGTTAAGAAATTGATTGTTTCTATCAGAAGAATTCATAAATATTATTTTATTGATGAAAATATATATATATATTTCTTAAATTATTTAAAAATATTCACACCCATCAATTTAATAGCTATATATTAAAAAAAATATTTCATTGTTCAGTTATTCTTTGGGTAGCATCCATGTATGATAATTAGCATTATATATCTTATAAATATAATTATATTAAATTGTCCCCATTCCTTTAATAATTTTACCCCCATAATTTCAACTTTATCTTGTAAACCAAGGTTTTTAATATTAAAAAGATCTCTGTTTAAGTCCCACATCATAAAAATCATTAATAAAACATCCTCCAAATAATAGAGGAGTTGAAGGACAATGGTCAAATATAATGACATAGAACCAATTTTTATTGTATTAAAACATTTATGGGATGTGAAAAAAATGACATGAAAGAAGAAAACTATTGTTAAAGGACAAATATGAGGGATAAATAACATGTTCAAGAGAAATATTATGTCCACAAAATCATAAAACTATGATGGATGATGAAACACTCGATTCATTGGAGATAATTTTAATGGGGTAAAATTCACAATTAAATATTATTTTCCCTTGTTTTGAATAATTAATTTACCATCTTGAATAAATTATACGGATATATACATACTTTCTGATAATAATTTCATGCTTTCATCAATGTAACTACTATCTCATATTTTTCTCTAAATGATGGGTATTTGAGGTCAATTTCTCTAGCCTCTTTCTCTAAAAGAAACATAAAATAGATAAAACAATTGACAAAAGGATCACTATTTTTTACCCACATTATTATATATTAACCAAAACCAAAACACTTCATCCGAAGATAAGATAATTCCTAAAATTAATATTTTTTTCAAAAAAACTTTAATCTCCAAATACTCAAAAATAACTCCCAATATTATGTATAGATAATTTGATAAAAATATAGTTAATTTTTTTAATATATTCTTTAACATGTTTAAAACCAAGAAAATAGGAATTATTTATCCACACATACTTATGATAATAATATAAAATTTATCACTAAATATCATAAGCCAATCTTAATGTCATACACTAAGAATTATATTCCTTAACTATATAATCTCTATGATTTTATAAACATTTCCATAAATTCCATAAATCTCAAACAAGACACGTGATAATCATATATTCCTTTAGAAGATATATAGAAATTTAATACTCAAATTAAATATCATGATATATTGTATAACATACTCATATAATGTTTCCAAAATATTAAATTTATTCATATATAACATTAATCACCTAATCACTGAATCAATTTAAAAATACCATGGTTATGATAAAAATTTAGATTCTAAAATCAACTTAATCATTATATATCAAAAAATTAAAATAAAACAATGATGTCGTAATGAATAGTATATCATAAATTCTAGTGGTAGGACATGCACCCTTTTCACCCCTTGCTTGTGGATTCATCAACTGAGGCCTTACTATATGTGATGGGTTGCCACGAAGACATACATGTTTTCATTTTATTTAAATGATATCAACATAATTCCAATAATGTAATGACCTAGATTATCCATGTAAAATTGTTTATAATTATATGTAATTATTATGTGTCTACAAAAAATTCACATCACATAATTATGAGACCCGGTATAACCCCAATAAATTTCTGAACTTCTTTTAAGGTATGTTCAGTAAATGCGTGAGTGGCATTTTCTAACTTTTAAACTGGTGCTCAGATTAAAAATTTGAGGGCACCATTGAATCCGCGGTGTCAGGATTTTCTTATGGGAGGCTTTACTTCAACCGTAGTTGGTTGGGAGAAAATTATAGATTTTGGGACCATTAAATGAATAACAAAATAAAAAAATTATTTTATTTCCTTTCTTTTTTTCCTGCAATGGACAAGCGGTGGTGGTAGGACCAACAATGTGTCACACCATTAAATGCCCTGACTCCTCCATTCCTTGTAAGAGCGCCATTGGATTTAGGAAGGTTCTTTAATTAATTGAACCCCATTAATTCCATGTGTGTTACTCACCCTCCCTTCACCTATTTATATAGATGTTGGGAAGGGGTATTGACAAGACTTCATCAAAAGATGAATCTTTAGTAAAATACCTCAACGCCAATCAGATGGAGGATAAAACCAGTTCTAGTGGGTGGGGATGAGTGCCACCGAATGTCGAACACCCAATCCTCCTTAAGATGAAATATCCTTCAAATAATCCTGATGTAGGGTCTATTTTTTGTATAATTTCAAGAGTTGTTGAATCATTATTCAACCCTCTTGCTATCAAGATAACGCGGAGGCTGCATGCCAAATGATCAAGGCCAAGAACCTCCACCTATTTTTGAAATTTGAAAGTATCCTCGTGAAAAATTTATTCATGTTGGATGAAACTCAAAACAGTGGGTTTAAGGATGAATTGGGGCATCCCAGGGAGTCTGTGGGATCCTTCATATGGAGAAATGGGCCACTGGATCTCATGTGGTGACCCATAGAAGACTGTCGCCAACCAATGCTAGCAGAGGAGGTGATGGCTGCAGCCGGCATAGGTCGGCCGTGGAGGAGATGGTGGTGCACCATCGCACACCCCCAGTGAAGAATATCGTGGCAGGTGAAGACAGTGGGTGGCACAGGCCGTTTGTAGAAGGTGGTGCGTCGTGCAACGGTGCACTACTGGAGAAAGGGTCGCGACATATAGCCGTGATAGACAGCGGCGACCGAAACCGGCCAGCATCAGGCAGAGGTGAGCGGCCTGCCTTCGTGCGCCATTGAAGAAGTTCGTCACTCGAAAGCTGTGGCGGAGGGTCGGGACATGCTCCCTATGGGTCTGGTAGGTGACTTGGAGGTGCCTCGTGGCGCCGCCACTTGGATTCCGAACGAGGAACCCCCCACCCCTCCTCATTCCAGCTAGGGCGGACCCCGCTCCAGCGGGTCATGCCCCTCCGCTGGTCGGGCCCTGCGAGCCTAGTGGGTTGCGCCCTCAATGGGACGGGCCATGCCTATAGTGGGTTGTGCCCCTCAGTGGGCCAATTTCTGATAGCCGAGCAGGCCACACCGCCTGGGCGGGCAGGGCCGGTCCTCGGACCAACATGCTGAGCCTTCCATGGCCTAGCAAGCCAAGCCTACTATGGCCCAGCCCAACTGGGCCAACCCAAGCTAGTTTGGGCTAGTCCTACACGATTCGGGTCGACCCAATTCGGGTCGGACGAGATCCAGACCCTTCCACGCCCAGTTTCGCTAAAAGATCCATAACATGTGAACCGAGCATCTATTTGTTGAATGGTCTATGGAGCTGGAATCCATGGAGCGAGGCTGTCCTTTTGGTATACTTCATTTGAGTTTTGGAGAAATATGGTGTACGAACGAGTAGGATCGAACCCGAATCCAACCAGGCCCTCGGCATTAAAATACCAATATCTTATAGACATGTTGTCCGATTGACGTGTTGTATATCGTGCTGGAACCCTTACGACATAGAGGTCCTTTCAGATAAATCTACATGTAACTTTTTGGTGTTTGAGGTACGTCTGATGGCTGGAGGAGAAGATCCTCCCAGGATCTGGCATGCATAATGCCGTAATCTTGTGGTTTTTTGTAATGTGAGAAAACCATCAATCCTGTGTGGGTCAGCATCTATCGATCCTATTTGGGTCAGCGCTTAGCAATCCAATGTTTTTTAGTATTTACCGATCAAGTGTGGGTCGGCGCCTAACGATCCTATGTGGGTCAGCATCTATCGATCTAGTGTGGGTCAGGTGTAGAGCCTCTCTTAGAATAAGTTGATACAACCAAACATCTAATCATCTGTACTTATATACATGAGATATATACCTAGATTGAGATGATTATATAACTTTGTGGTACTTTTACCTTTGTGGTTTTACCTTCTTTATGTTACCTTTGTGGTACTATTACTTTCTTGGTGTTACCTTTGTGGTGTTACCATTGTGGTTCTATTACCTTATTGGTGTTACCTTATTCATTTACCTTTGTGGTACTCTCACCTTCATGGTGTTACCTTCTTGGTTTTACCTTTGTGGTATTCTTCTGTCGTGTATCAGTTGTGCACATGGATTATAATTTGGAGCATTAAGTTTCATCAGGAATGATACTAGTATCTTTTGATGACAATGGTATATGTATGGGCATATACCTAAGTAGAGTTGCTCATTTCTTCATGCATTGTGTTTAAAGACTTGAATAGTGGTACTTTACTTTATGAAAATCTAGGAGACCTACGGGGGTATCTAGGTCCCTATTTAATATTGTTATACTCACCCCAACATTGGCTACGCTCGTACCTTGCTGTTTCATGTGCAGACGACAGACAATGTTGACTGAGGATATGGGACCTTGGACTAGATGGTCCACAGAGGTGGACCATTTGACATGGTGTTCCGTAGTAACTACTGATCTTGAGTTGTACCAACCCTACAGGTAGGATCCTCAGTGGATAACCCAGGAGTTGTTTTTTGTTTTCAGATGCAATTGTACTTTCCAGCTGGTCTTATATTCTGACCCCTTTACTTTCAATACTCCTATCAATCCAATCATTTACTTCAGGGTTGGTTCTTGTTGTGTTCTTGGATTCTATGTTAGGACATGTTTAAAGTAAATTACTTCTCGTTATTGGGATATGCCTTCTCGGTGCTAGTCACCAGCCCCAGGCCAATGGAAGGTGGGCCTGGGGTAGTTACAGCTTGGGCCCCAGGGGAAGGGTCATGACAAAGTGGTATCAGAAGAATCGGTAATACCGAAGAACTAGGACTCTAATCTTTTCTATGAGGAAATAGTGTTAATTGTAATGAGTGTGGTTTTCAATTGGGGGAATCTAGTGTTTGGGTAATGGCTGATGTATCCATATACTAGGACCCTGAGTTTTGATTTCCAACTCAGTCCATGAAAACACGGATTTCATCTGTTTTGGAAGGGATTTAATTTTGATTTATTTGAGTCAGCTCACCCGGTATAACTTTCGGACTGTGGCAAACCGATTTTCATCAGGTTGTCGCCACAAGGACAGCTAGCTAGGATTCTTGAGAGAGTACACGATGACAGACAACCGAGCGATGTGGCTTCTGTGTAGGGCCCTTATATGGTGATAGTACAATAGGGTGGTTCACCATTAGCACCACCACCTATTGGGAAACAAATGCCACCAAACCCACCTGCAGAGGGTCCATGCCGACTGAGCATGTTACAAGAGTTTCAATAGAAGAGGCCTATGAGGTTCCAACGAGAGGTGGAACCGCAGGTAGCTGAGGGCTGGCTGTCGGATGTGGCCATAGTTTTTTGCTTAGTTGGGACACCAGCTGATCTGATGTTGATCCTAGCTGCTAGCCTTTTCTAGGGAGCAGCTGCGAGACGGTGGAGTCTAACACTCTAGTTACACAACAAGGCCACCCTCACCTGGGCGGACATTGAGAAAATTTTTATGGCCCTGAATTTTGATAATGGTCTCTGATGGTACATCAGAGCAGCAATGATATCGCTTAGCATTCCGATGTAGAATAGGGTGCTAGATCTAGTGCTGTTGATGGAGATCTTCCTAGAAGATTAGAAACCAATAGTGAGAGCCACCACCCGACGTCAAGTAGGAGAGTCATCCGCAACAAGCAGTAGACTTATGACGTAGGTGCCCAAGTAGGCCAGAACTTCTTGTAGATGACGTCATGATACAAGGTCGATGGTGACAGGATCATGGGATAGAGGATGAAAGAAGAGGAGAAGTGAGTACTACTCGTGCAGCAGGCAGTGTCACATGGCTCACGACTACCCGATCCACCATACAGACGACCAGTAAAAGGTCATTTGACCACCAAGGTAGAGGCAGATGTTCAATTAAAGAGGTTCATAGGTAGGAGGCAGACATGGTAGAGGATCTAGCCATGCAGTAGGTTGTCGGTGGCGAATCGTGGTTATATCACCACTACATCCATGTTTTCCACCCCGACCACAGGGAGCAGGAGGACAGGGATGAGCTCTGCTCCAGGCAGCTAAGGCCTAAAACCACAGCGCATCGGAGATTATTAGAGGTCTGATCTGTGTCTACTACACTCTAGAAGATGTACTTATAGACACAGGTGCCGGTCACACATTAACTTCCACGACCCTTATTTAGATCTCATAGATTCCGATGGAGTCGCTGGCTGGATACATATGGCTAGAGAGTCCTACGGGAGAGGATTCGACGATTACACAATGGTGTGGGTAGTGTGAGATTACTCTAGGATGCAAGAGCATCGACTGGGATCTTCTAGTAGCAGGGTTGAGGTCTTATGAAATCATCTTGGGTTTGGATTGGTTATCCATATTCCATGCTCAGATTCACTATTTTAGGTGTAATTTATGGTGTGTCCATTAGTTTGGGAATTAGTTTTCATTCACCAGTGAGAAGGAAAACTTTAAAACATTAATGGACTTACTTGTAGTTGGGTGAAGCCGATCACACAGCAGTTGGCTAGCATTACCCTCAGCGTAGTTTATGTTGAGAGTTTGTGTTGTCCTGTAGTGGTGGACCAGTATGACAATGTCTTTCCTGATGATATTTAGAGACTAACTCCACGTAGAGAGGTATAGTTTTACATCGACATGTACCCCATGACGACATCGATATCTACACCAACATATTAGATGGCTCTCGTGGAGAATCATGAGTTACGGGTATAGTTGGAGGACTTGTAGAGTAAGGGGTTCTAAAGAAACAGTATTTCTCCATGGGAAGCCGCAATTTCATTCGAAAAAAAGGTATATGGGAGTTTGAGACTCTGTGTGGAATATTGGCCCTAGAACCAGGTGACCATGAAGAACTAGTATACACTTCTGAGAGTTGATGATCTCCTTGGCCAGCTGAATGGAGCTCAATGGTATTTGAAGATAAACCTCAGATCTGGTGATAGAGCACTGTCGTGGGCGCCCTCAAATGATTAGTGTGATTTTGGGGTACTTAGGTGAAGCAGAGTGGCTGACCAAGGTCATCTCTCATAGGAGGAAGTGAATTAAAACAACTTTTCAGAGGTATTCTAGAAACAAAATAAAAGGGAATAAAAACAGTACTTGAAAGTATGGGGGTGTTTGTTTATAGTTTATAAATCTATAAGAAATTTGCTGGAAGAAGAGTGTATTTTTTTTGTTTTTAGTTTTGAAATGAAGTTTTATTAAAATGACACAACAAAAAGATGTTTGTTTAGACAACATTTAAAAGACATAATCGATCTAACTCTACCTCTTCAATAATTTATTAATCATTATCATTTAAATTAATATTCACTTAATTATGATCCATTAATTTGTTAAATCCCGAACCCTATGAGAATTAACTTTACCACAAAGATTGAAGTGAATTTCACCTTAGGCTAACTTCGGAACATGAAATCGCAACACCCTGCTTTGATTGATGTTCTAAAATTAGCTTATGGTCAGTGGTAAATTAAGGCACATAACCACTCTGAAAATGAGGAATAATTGAGTTTAGGGATTATATTTGAACTCTACAAATTGATCCCATGTGGTTTTGAATTACCGGTTAAGGTTGCGCTCCCACAGTGCACACAATTCCCGACCTCGCGTGTTTTGTGTTAACTATTCAATTTTTTTCTTAGTTTCATTTAAATTAAAAAATCAATTAATAGATCATAATATGTGAATTAAAGTATCTCATTGATTCAAAATAAATTAATGAAGAAGGATAGAGGTCGATCGATTACTAAAAATAACTACTCTTCCATTGGTGGTGTAGTCATCGTGGAGACGTTTTGCATAAGCAACAGATTGAAAGGGTAGAACCCAATCTTGTATCCACTCTTGATTCCAACCAAATTAATAAGATTAATATAAGAAGAGGAGGGATGAACACATAAGATTATTTGAAGAAAAATTCAAGAAACAAACATGAAAGAAAAGAAATACAAAGAAAAGATGAGAGAGGAGAGCCTTTTTGGAAGAGAGGTTTGCAGAAAGGATTACTTCTTCCAAGAGTTGTGAGGGGCTCCCAGGAGACACCCTTTCGTACACACCTTCCCAAAGCCTCGACCAGCCCTCTAAAAGAGTTAAAACCAACTTTAAATAGAGTTTGTGAGGGCTAGGGATACATAACTTTTTAAGTGTGAAATGAAAAACTCGTCCAAATATTTTATTCCAACTTGAACCGCCCATTTGACCACCAAAACGCGTGAACTCTCCGGCCTTCCAGAAGGATAAAATGTGGGTATATGGGTCCTATATCTCCTCTCCAAAGTTGGGCTCAATACAGGCCCATATAAAGGAATTATGGCCGAAATACAGAAGCATCTCCATTCTAGCGAGCCCAGCCCAACTTTGACTTCACGGACCAATTGCAACAACTAAATGAACTCTTTAGCTCTAGTGTCCTGAATAAAAGTTGTAGATAATTAATTTAGGAACTCTTTTACAAAATTTCAAATTCCAATAATAAATATAAAAATATTTATCTTCGAAATAATACAGTGAACTATAAATGGTAAAACTGGAATTTTCATCAAATATTCAAATGAATGATCTAATCCCAAATAATTTATAATTAAACATATTTAACACAATGTGAGGAAATTATATCATTTATTATCAATAAAATATTCAATAAAATAGTGTTTTATCAACTCCCCCACACTTACCCTTTTGCACTCCTGGGCAAAACCTCATGTCTAGTAAACATCAATATCAAATCAAAACCAATTTTAAAACACATATCATTGAGATCAATCAATTTCCCACCAAGAATCAAAAGATATCATGCCTCATTAAAAACGTTATTTCATGTTCTCCATTTATATCATTCAATATATTTCCACTTCACTTATCCTCCCATGCACAAAACACTTACCTCACTTGAATTTTCTCTCATCACTCAAATATCAATTTTTTTGCAATGTCTTTCTCATCCAAACTCATACAAGGGTCACCATAGGCTTGATAGATTCCTACATCGCTACCCGATGTGAGTCAAGGACATATGTTTATCATGAGGACTTTTCAGGGTTGTTCTGTGGCTTTCGGTTGGTAGGATTAAGATGTGAAAAACTCTGAGGCTGAATGAGGAGGGCTTGACTCTTTTGAAGCAAAATTGCATTAATCTAATTTTCACTTAAATATGGTCTTCTCTTCAATACCCATAGTATCAATTCAGCTCCATCATCATGAAAATTCATGAAATGTTTAAACCATTCATCATTTCAGCATAAAAAATGTCAATCTTCTCAAACATGATTTTCTTGAAAGCTCCAGATGGGCACAACTTTCCACATCAATTAGAAGCTCCCGAAAAGGCACAAATTCACATGTCATGAAAGCTCCAGAAAAGGAACAACTTTCAATATAATTACTTTCTTTAGCAGCAAACACATCTCTTCAGAATTTAATTTTTCACCCAAAGTATCACAGAATGTGGTGGCAAAACACAAGACAACTTCCCCCACACTTAACCTCAACTAGATTATGCAATTTCACTTCAAGAGTTGGTTGGATAGGGAAAATTGGCTTGTAATGTGGCTAACCTAACAAGCTTTTCATGGATTCTAAGGAATACGAGGATGAAATATTCAAGGTAGGCCATTATAAAAAAGGATTTTTTGAAATAGGGGCTTTAATACCAAACAAATGCCTCAATCATTTAAACATAAGTACCTCAAACCCTCAAGTTTTGACAGGAATAGATCGAATTCTGGTTAAATCAAGTATGGTTTGGTTCTATCAAGAAGTGAGGTGAATGTAAAGAATATGAAAATAATGGTTTAGAAGCCTCACAGGAAAGGGATTTCAAATATAAAGACAGTGAGATTGGCATGGGATTCAAAATTCAGCGTACTTTCATGAAATTACTAAATATTTGAACTTGAAACAAAGTCATTTCAGCATTCATTTAAGCATAGTTTCAAGGGGTAAATTGTTTCACTTATTGATATGGATTTAAAAATGGTGATGAGAATCATTTTAGCTCAAAAATGTCAAAAACACAAAGAAAATTGAAAAATAAACACACAAAATTTAAAAAACGCATTTTTTTGGTTTTTTTTGAACAGGAAAGCAATTGAAATTACTAAACTAAAAGGTTCCCTCCCCCACACTTAAAATATTTCATTGTCCTCAATGTGAACCTATGAGATTATATATGCACATGAAATGCAGAATTTTTAAATAGGAAAAATAATATAAAAGTGAAAGGGTTAGGAACAGCCTGATGTGCTCAAGTGATGATGGGGTCATGCAGTGTGATAAAATCCACTACATCAGTAGGAAGTCCCTCAATGTATCTCTTCAAACGTTTCCCATTGACTATAAAGCTCCTCCCAGTGTCCTCTTGTGTGATCTCCACTGAACCATAAGGAAAAACATTAGTCATAACATAAGGACCTAACCATCTGGAACGCAACTTACCAGGAATCAGCTTCAGTCGTGAACTGTAGAGAAGGACTTTCTCTCCAACATGAAACTCCCTTTGTTGGATCATTTTGTCATGAGCTGATTTTGATCTTTCCTTGTAGAGCCTTGAGTTCTCATATGATGATAATCTAATCTCCTCAAGCTCTTGAATTTGCAGCTTCCTTTGGATTCCAGCTTGGGCCAAATCCATGTTGCATTTCTTTATAGCCCAATAAGCCCGATGCTCGACTTCCACTGGGAGATGACATGCTTTCCCAAAAACAATCCGAAATGGGGACATACCAATGGGGGTCTTGTATGTTGTTCTATAAGACCACAATGCATCATCCAAGCGCTTGCTCCAATCCTTCCTATTTGGCTGCACGGTTTTCTCCAAGATTTGTTTCAACTCACGATTTGAAACCTCAGCCTGGCCATTTGTTTGGGGGTGGTATGGTGTTGATGTTTTGTGTGTCACCCCATACTTTCGAAGGAGGGAAGCAAAATTCCTATTGAAAAAGTGTGTCCCTTGGTCACTGATGATGGCCTTTGGTACTCAAAACCTGTAGAAAATTTGAGCCTTGACAAAATCCACTACAACATGAGAATCATCAGTTATGGTGGCCTTGGCCTCCACCCATTTACTCACATAATCAACAGCAACCAAAATATACAAAAATCCAAATGAACTAGGAAAATGACCCATAAAATCAATTCCCCATACATCAAAAATCTCATAGAATAGTATGGGTTGTTGGGGCATCTCATGTCTCTTAGAAATGTTCCCAGTGTGTTGGCAATGAGAGCATGACTTACAAAACACATGGGCATCATGGAATAATCTAGGCCAACATAATCTAGAGTCCAAAACATTCCTAGCTAACCGTTGGGGTCCAAAGTGTCCACCACATGCAAGTGTATGACAGAATTGCAAAACAGACTCAAACTCATGATCGGGAACACACCTCCTAATGACTTGGTCACTACACATGCGCCATAAGTATGGATCATACCAAACATAAAATCTTGACTCTTTAATTTTTGGACTTGATGTTTCTTTAAATTTGCAGGGATTTCAGAAGCAACAAGGTAGTTAACTAAATCAATATACCAAGGATGCGTACCTGAGATGGTATAGAGATGCTCATCAGGGAAAGTGTCCCGAAGTGGTACCTGATCCAAGGTGTCATCCTCTAGTGTGTGAGTAAGCCTACTCATGTGTTCCGCCACCATGTTTTCTGACCCCTTTTTGTCCTTTATCTCGATGTAAAACTCTTGAAGAAGGAGCATCCAACGGATAAGTCATGGATTTGCATCTCGCATCTTCAGGAGGTACCTCAAAGCTGCATGGTCAGAAAAAAAAACTACTTTAGAGCCCAATAAATATGAATGGAATTTATCTAAAGAAAATATGATAGCAAGAAACTCCTCTTCTGTGGTTGTGTAGTTTGATTGGGCTGAATCCAGTGTCCTCGATGTATAAGCAATCACATGTGAATGTCCCTCCACCCTCTGAGATAAGACAGCTCCAACCGCGACGTTGGAGACATCACACATAAGCTCAAATGGAAGGTCCCACCATGGGGGTTGTATGATTGGTGGAGTGGTCAGACACTTCTTCAGCTCATCAAATGATACCCTGCATGAATCATCAAAATTGAAGTCAATATCTTTTTGAAGCAATCGATATAAGGGTAGAGCGATCTTACTAAAATCTCTGATGAAGCGTCGATAAAATCCAGCATGCCCAAGGAATGATCTAACATCACGCACACATGTAGGATATGGGAGGGCCAAAATAATGTCTACCTTAGATTTATCGACTTCAATGCCATTTTGTGAGACTATATGACCTAAGACAATTCCCTTTTCGTCCATGAAATGACATTTTTCAAAATTTAAGACCAGATTTTTCTCAATACAACGATGCAACACATCACCCAAACTAGAGAGACATTCATCAAATGAGGACCCATAAACTGTAAAATCATCCATAAATACCTCCATGCAGGACTCAATGAAATCTGAGAAAATACTCACCATGCATCTCTGGAAGGTACCTGGGGCATTGGAAAGTCCAAATGGCATCCTTCGGTAAGCAAAGGTACCAAATGGGCAGGTGAATGTTGTCTTCTCCTGGTCTTCTACTGCAATGGGAGCCTGTGAATAGCCAGAAAATCCATCCAAGAAACAATAGTGTGTCTTCCCAGCTAGTCTCTGAAGCATCTGGTCAATGAATGGAAGTGGTAAATGGTCCTTACGAGTGGATTGATTTAGTTTCCTATAATCGATACACACTCGCCAACTGTTTTGTACTCTCACAGGAACTAACTCATCATTTTCATTTTTTATAATAGTGAAACCAGTTTTCTTTGGTACAACCTGAACAGGGCTAACCCATTGTGAATCTGAAATAGGAAAGATTATACCAGCCTCAAGCAATTTTTCAACCTCTTTTTTAACAACCTCCAGAAGGGTTGGATTGAGTCACCTTTGTGGTTGCCTCACCGGTTTAGCCCCATCCTCCAAGAGAATCCTATGCATGCAAATGGAGGGGCTAATACCTGATATGTCTGGCAATGTCCAACCAATTGCCCTAATGTTATCTCTCAAAAGATTCAAAAGTTTTTCTTCATGTTCAAAAGAGAGATTGTTAGCAATTATGACAGGTAATCTATCACCACTGAGCAAGTATGCATATTTGAGATTTGGGGGCAATGGCTTGAGTTCCAATGTAGGGGGTGATGTATGGATGGACAAATTGATGCAACAGACATATCTGCACAATGAACATTAGTATCAGAATATACGTCATCAAAATCAGAGAATAAAGCATCAAATCCATCAGCATACTCTACAACCATGTCATAATCAGAATTCACATGATCAAAATCAGAATATGATTCCATTTCAAAATCAAATCTTAGAGAGTCTTTTTCTTTAGAAATGGGTGTGGAAGTACTCTTAGACATCAAACTAGAACCAATACTCTTAATCTCCCTAAGCATAGGACAATCAAATTCCACGGAGTTTTTATTTGGTGGTTCAAAATGGGAGATAACAAATGCAGAATGATCCTTTGAGGGGTACATCATGGAATCCATAACATTAAATATCACAACTTCATCCCCAAATTCCATGGAAAGTGTACCCTCATTGACATTTATGATAGTTTTTCCAGTTTTGTGGAAGGTTCTACCTAAGATAATGGGGGAATGAGAACTTACCTGATCATCCTCCATGTTAAGCACATAGAAGTATGCTGGAAAGATCATGTCTCTTACCTGGACAAGTACATCCTCAAGAACTCCCGTTGGATATGCCGTAGCTCTATTCGCCAATTTCACCACTACTCTTGTTGGCTTCAACTCACCAACCAGCAAGGAAGAGAATATAGAGTGAGGCATCACATTTATTGAAGCTCCTAAATCACAAAGGGCATCAGAGAAGTGCAACTCCCCTATGGTACATGGGATGGTGAATGTCCCGGAATCCTTGCACTTTGTTGGAATATCTAGAGTTGGTTTAATGAGTGCTGAGACATTCCTTCCAAGGTTGATCCTCTCATTTACCTTGAGCCCTCTTCGATTAGTACAAAGTTCTTTTAAGAATTTCGCATACCTTGGAATTTTCTTAATGGATTCAAGTAGAGGAATGTTGATCTCCACACGCTTGAATGGGTCCAAAACCTCCTTTTGCATTGCATCTTCAGCCATCTTCTTGGTTTGAACAACCCTGTTTGGAAAAGGAAGGGGTTTAGGAGGAACATCATCAATCTTTTTCTTACCTTTATCTTTCTCCTTGGATTGCTCATCAGTTGGTTTGGAATGCGGCTGCTCTAGAGTAGAGGTGAATCCCGGTGGAATTGTAGGTCCAGATGTATCATTCATTTGCTTCCCACTTCTCAATGTGATGGCACTAACATTCCCCTTTGGATTTGGAGTGGGTTGGGAAGGTAGATTTCCAGAATTCTTACTCACAAGTTCATGGAGGGCGGTGGCAATCTGACTCATTTGAGTCCTCAACTCTCTCAGCTCCGAACCTTGACTCTTTAGCTCATTCTGTTGATTAAGAACAATTTGTTTCAAAAGATCATCAATGTTAGAGTCTACCTTGTGTTGGATATTCCCTTGTTGCTGACTCGTTGATGTTTGAGATTCGAATCTCCTTTGGGGTTGTTGGAAACCCTATTGGTAAGGTGGAGGCTGCTGGAAGATTGGTTGAAAAGGGGGACTTTGTTGTTGTCCAGAGCCATACCTTATGTCTAACTGATCTTTCCACCCTTGGTTGTATACTGTATCAAACTTCTTTTGAGGATATGGTTGTTGTTGTTGCTGCTGAAATGGTCTCCCAAGGAACACTGCTGCACAATCTTCTGTCTCTTGTAGTTGTGGGCAATAGTCAGTTGGGTGGCTTGTCTCAGTGCAAATGCCACATGGCCTTGAAGGAGGGGGTTTGGATGTCTTTTGATCCAATGCAATCTGCCTCACCATATTTGTCAATTCTTTTAACTTAGTATCAATCAAATGACTTTCAAGAGAAGAAGGACTTACTTGATGTACTCCTCGAACATGTGGTGTACCTCTATCACCGAATTGTTGAGAGTTTTGGGCCATTTTGTCGATCAATGCTCGTGCAGCTACTGGTGTATTTTCCACCACTGCTCCTCCAGCTGCAGCATCCACCATGCTCCTCTCCATGGGTGTGAGTCCTTCATAGAAGTATTGGATGAGTAGTTGCTCACTAATTTGGTGATGTGGACAGCTTGCACACAACTTTTTGAATCTCTCCCAATACTCATACATTTACTCCCCTTGTGCATGCATGATCCCCGAAATCTCCTTTCGAATGGATGTGGTCCTTGATGCTGGAAAAAATCTTTGCAAGAAAAGACGTTTCAAATCATTTCAACAAGTTACATCTTCGGGTTGTAAATAATACATCCAGTCTTTTGGAGCTCCATCAAGTGAGAATGGGAATGCTCTTAATTTGATTTGATCTTCAGAAACATTTCTTGGTTTAAGGGTTGAGAAAAACACATTAAATTCTTTCAAATGTTTATTAGGATCCTCACCAGAGAGGCCATGAAACTTTGGAAGTAAGTGAATTATCCCAGATTTTAGTTCAAAGTTTGATTCGAGATTTGGGTATGCAATAAAATTTGGTTGATAGTTAACATCAGGTGCAGCCAATTCTCGAATGGTTCTATTAAGTTCATTTCCATTGTTTCCAGCCATTGGTTCCTCTGTTATGTTTGAATTTGAATTGCTTCCAATTTCAATGTTTCCAGAATAGAGGAATTCACCAACTGGTTGAATATTGAATCTTCCCGTAGACTGAGAATTTCTGATTCGAGCCCTAAGGCTACGTTCAATCTCAGGGTCAAGATCTAAGAGATCTTCGGGATTAGTTCGTGTCATAGATAAAATAAAAATGAAAAGAAAGAAATTGGACCATAGTAAAATAAAAATGATAAGTTTTAGTTAATGGTCCAAAAAGAAGTAGAAGAAAATAAAAGAAGAGGAAGAAAAATCAGATTGGGTACAGAAGGAAGAAAGAAGAGAGGAAGAGAATAAAATGTAAAATAAAATAAATACCTCTAATTGGTTGAAATAATTACTTGCCTTCCCCGGCAACGGCGCCAATTTGATAGAGCGCTGTCGTGGGTGCCCTCAAATGATTAGTGTGATTTTGGGGTACTTAGGTGCAGCAGAGTGGCTGACCAAGGTCGTCTCTCAAAGGAGGAAGTGAATTAAAACAACTTTTCAAAGGTATTCTAGAAACAAAATAAAAGGGAATAAAAACACTACTTGAATTTATGGGGGTGGTTTTTTATAGTTTATAAATCTAGAAGAAGTTTGCTGGAAGAAGATTGTATTTTTTTTAGTTTTGAAATGAAGTTTGATTAAAATGACACAACAAAAAGTTGTTTGTTTAGACAAAATTTAAAATACGTAATCGATCTAACTCTACCTCTTCAATAATATATTAATCATTATAATTTAAATTAATATTCACTTAATTATGATCCCTTAATTTGTTAAATCCCGAACCCCATGAGAATTAACTTTTCCACAAAGATTGAAGTGAATTTCACCTTAGGCTAACTTCGGAACATGCAATCGCAACACCCTGCATTGATTGATGTTCTAAAATTAGCTTATGGTCAGTGGAAAATTAAGGCATATAACCACTCTGGAAATGAGGATTAATTGAGTTTAGGGATTATATTTTAACTCTACAAATTGATCCCATGTGGTTTTGAATTACCGGTTAAGGTTGCGCTCTCACAGTTCACACAATTCCTGACCTCGCGTGTTTTGTGTTAACTATTCAATTACTTGATTAGTTTCATTTAAATTAAAAACTCAATTAATTGATCATAATATGTGAATTACAGTAGCTCGTTGATTTAAAATAAATGAATTAAGAAGGATAGAGGTCGATCGATAACTAAAAAGAACTACTCTTCCAAGGGTGGTGTAGTCATCGTGGAGACGTTTTGCATAAGCAACAGATTGAAAGGGTAGAACCCAATCATGTCTCCACTCTTGATTCCAACCCAATTAAGAAGATTAAGATAAGAAGATGAGGGATTAACACAGAAGATTATTTGAAAAAAATTCAAGAAACAAACATGAAAGAAAATAAATACAAAGAAGAGGTGAGAGAGGAGAGCCTTTTTGGAAGAGAGGTTTTTACACAGGCTTACTTCTTCCAAGAGTTGTGAGGGGCTCCCAAGAGACACCCTTTCGGACAAACCTTCCCAATTCCTCGACCAGCCCTCTAAAAGAGTTTAAACCCCCTTTAAATAGAGTTTGTGAGGGCTAGGGATACATAACTTTTTAAGTGTGAAATGAAAAACTCGGCCAAATATTTTATTCCAACTTGCACCGCCCATTTTACCACCATAACGCGTGAATTGGCCGTCCTTAAAGAAGGATAAAATGTGAGTACATGGGTCCTCTATCTGCCCTCCAAATGTGGGCTCAATACAGGCCCATATGAAGGAGTTATGGCCTAAATACAGAAGCTTTTCCATTCTGGCGAGCCCAGCCCAACTTTGACTTTATGGACCAATTGCAACAAATAACTGAACTCTTGAGCTCTAGTGTCCTGAATAAAAGTTGTAGATAATTACGTTAGGAACACTTTTACAAAATTTCAAATTCCAATAATAAATATAAAAATATTTATTTTCGAAATACTACAATGAACTATAAAGGGTAAAACTGGAATTTTCATCAAATATTCAAATGAATGATCTAATCCCAAATAATTTCTAATTAAACATATTTAACACAATGTGAGGAAATTATATCATTTATTATCAATAAAATATTAAATAAAATAGTGTTTTATCATCTGGATATCATCATCTCAAGATATCAGATGAGGATGTGTAGAATATAGACATTAGATGTTGGTATGGCCACTATGTGTTCTCAGTTATGCCATTCGGAATGACCAACAGCATAGTAGTGTTCATGGGACTCATGAACATGATCTTTTATCCATACCTCGATCGCTTTTTGGTGGTATTCATCAACTACATATTAATATACATGCCGTCAGAGGAGGAGCATGCCTTTCATATGCAGATAGTTATGGATACAGTCTGAGAGCACCAACTTTATGGAAATCTCTTGTAGTTCCAGTTCTAGATACGGGGGGTCCAATTTCTGGGACATGTTATCTTGGAGGCTGGAATTACTGTAGATTCAGCCAAGATATAGTCAGTTCTTAGTTGGGTGCCACACATGAGTGTGACAGCGGTGCAGAGTATCATAGGATTTGAAAGGTACTATAAGATATTTGTACTAGTCTTTTCTAGAGTTCTGCACCCTTATCCGCATTGAAGAAGAAGGTATGTACCTTCATATGGCTAGAGAGATGCCAACAAGATATTTCAGGAGCTAAGACATAGACTGATGAGTTCCCCCATCTTGAGGCCACCAGAAGAGGGTGTTGGGTATGTAGTCTACTGCGATGCATTAGGGACCGAACATTGATGTGTCCTGATGCAGGAGCGAGCAGTGATCGCTTATGGTTCACGATTGGTGTGACAACATGAGCAGAACTATGCTACCCATGACCTACAGTTAGCAGTAGTGGTCTTCACCTTGAAAATGTGGTGACACTACTTTATTGGAGAATAGTTTGGAGTCTAGTCTAATTAGAATATTCTGAGGTATAACTTCTCACAGAATGACCAGAACCCGAGACAAAGTTGTTGGCTAGAGTTATTCCAGGACTCTGTAATTGAGATAGTCTACACTCATGGGAAGGGAGACGTAGTATCATACACACCCTGTATAAGTTCTGGTCTACAGTTGCTGAGTGAGGTGAAAAATCAGCTAGCTGAGTTATAGTTATCCACTGTGGATAAAGATGGAGAAGCTTACCTCCAGTCTATTACTATCACTCCCCCACTTATTTTGCGATTTCAGGAGGCACAGATTGTAGAGATTGACTTTGAGGCTCAATGTGCTCATATATCTTTAGGAGAGGCACCTGATGGATTTTTTAAATGTGGTGAGAACGTAATCCTCTTCAGGGGATACACCATGCTACCAGTGGCGCTATGGTAGGAGGTGTTGAGGGAGTTCTATACCTCCCATATGGCGGTGCATCCTGGTGTGGAAAACATGTACTAGTACCTCCAGCATCATCACTGGTGGTCGGGGATGAAGAAAGTAGTGGAAGTGTTTTTTTCATGATGCATCACTTGTCATCAATTGAATGCCGTGAATCAGGTTCCAGAAGTCTTAGTGCATCCACTAGATGTTCCATAGTGGAAGTGGGATGGTATATCCATTAACATTGTGAAAGGGCTTCCACATACTTCTATTGGGAATGATTCCATATCGGTGATCATTGACCGACTCCACATGTCCGCCCAATTTTATCCCATCTACGATCAGGGATCAATAGAGGGCATGGGATGCTTCTATTTACAAGTGATTTTTTTACTTCATGGGGTGGCATCAATGATCATCTCTGACCGTGACACAAATTTTACATCTGGATTATGGAAGATATTACATGTGGAATTTGGTACTCAACTACTTTTGAGTACTGCCTTTCATCCTCAGATGAATGGTCAGACCTAGCAGACCATACTAATACAGGAGGACATGCTACATATTTTCATCCTATATTTAGTCAATAGTTGGGAGGATCACTTTCCCTTGGTGGAGTACTCATAAGCAACAGTTATAACTCCACCATAGGTATGGACCCATTTGAGGCCTTGTACGGTCGACCATGCATATCACCTCTATGCTGGACAAATCTTGGGGAGTTAACACTTATGTGTCCAGAGTCAGTACGGGCTACCACTGAGAAGGTGTAGATCATCTGGGAGTAGATGTAGACTGCATAGATATGACATAAGTCTTATGATAAAAGGAGACATAGACCTTTGGAGTTCCAAGAGGGTTCCACGTATTCTTGAAGTCTCCCCTCGATGGGGACTACATATATTTATCCAAGGTAGTAAAACATCACTGAGGTTTATTGGACCATTTTCGGTAAATTGTAGGATTGGAGCGAAGGCATATAGCTTGGTACTACCACCGTAGCTGGAGAGGGTGCATCCCATCATCTACATATTCTAGCTATGGAGATATGTGAATAATCTATCTCATGTCATCAACCATGGAGAGGTGGGCGATGATGATGGGTTGATGTTTACAGAGGTTACAGTAAATAATAATGATTGATAGTAGCGGGTCCTTTGTGGACGATTGATTTCTTAGGTGTGCATTCTTTGGCAGTATGGGAACCTCCTAGGTAGAACATGGGAGTGGGAGGCTCACATTCGTGCTGAGTACCCCCATTTGATTCCTTGGTCTATGTTGTGGATTTTAGGGATTAAAATCCATAAGGTGTTGAGAATATGAAGACCTATATTTTCCATGTAATTTTTTTAATTATATGGAATTATTATGAGTCTGAAAAAATTGACAGCATGTGATTTTGAGGCCCTGTATGTCGAGAATAAATTTCTAAACTTTTTCTATGGTAGGTTTTGTAAACACTTGGACGAAGGTTTCAATCATTTGAACCAGTTCTTGGATTAAAAATATGAGGGCACTGTTGAATTTGAAGTGCCAAGATTTACAAAGGGAGGCTTCACATCAACCGTAGTAGGATGGGAGAAAAAAATTGATTTAGGGACATTTAAAAGGATAAAAAAATTAAATTATTTCATTTCATTTCATTCCTTTCATCCAATGGATAATTAGTGGTGGCAGGACCGATGATATGTCAATAAATTAAATGGATTGACTCATCAATTATTTGTAATAGTGATGGTGGAATTAGGAAGGTTCCTTAATTGATTGAACCCCAATAATTCCACGTGAATTACTAACCATCCCCCACTCCTATTTATATGGAGTTTGGGGAGGGTTAATTGCATGGCTTCACCAAGCTAGGAAGATATGGTAAAATACCGTCATGCCAATCAATTGGAGGATAGAAACATTTCCAGCATGTAGTGACGAGCACCCCCAAACAACGAACACCAACTCATCCTCAAGTGCACACTTTTTTCAATGAATATTGAGGCAGAGTTTATTTTCATCTCAAATTTCATGATTTTTTGAATCATTATTTTACCCTCTTGCTATCATAGAAATGTGATGGGGGGGCAGATGAACAAGGCTCGAACCCTCCTCCTATTATTGAAATTTGAAGTGTTCCTTGTGAGAGATTTATTTTGGTTAGATGAAGCATGGAATGGTGGGTTTAGATATGAAGAGGGAATCCCGGGGAGTCTGTTGGCACGTTTGGATGGAGAAATGGGCCACCAGAGCTCACCCAGTGAACCACAGAAGACCACCGACAATCGGTGTTGGTGGACGAGGTGATGGCGGTGGTCGGCACTGCCTGTTGCGGAAGAGATGGGGGTGGACCGTCGCATGCCGCCAGCAAAGAAGGCCATAGCCGGAGCCGTGGTGGGGGAAGACGATGGCCAGATCGGGCCATCCGTAGAAGGTGAAGCGGCATGCCTCCAGAGAAAGGGCCATGTCATATAGTCGTGGCATATAGTCGCGGCCGGCGCCGGCCGACTGCGGGCGGAGGCAAGCGGCGCACCATCGTGCGCCCCTAAAGATGGATGTGACTCAGAAGCCACAATATAGAGTCGGGAGCCACTCCATACTGGTCTTGCGGGTGACCTAGTGGTTCCCCATGGAACCTCCACCTTGAATATGAATGGCGAACCCCCCCCCCCCCCCCCCGTGCTCTCTACGGTGGACACCGCTCCTGTAGTCCGTGCCTCCAGCAGACCACGATCCTCATTGGGCCGCGCCTCCAACGTGCTGGGTCGCACCAGCCCTACGGGCTCCACCCGCCACAGCCCCACCTAGACCGATTCGAGCCTATCCAAAGAAGATCCAGATCAATTTGGGTCCTCCCGAATCAGGTTGGGACAAGTCTGACCGAATCATGTCCCTTCCAGAACCAGTTTCACTAAAATAGCCATAACTTGTAAACTGGATGTACGTTTGATGAAAATTATATGGTGTTGGGATCCTTGAAGTGATCCAGTCCTTTTAGTATACTCCACATGTGTATTGGAGAATGTTAGAGTATTTCCGGGTTGGATTGAACCCAAATCGAACCGGGCCCTCTTCATTAAAATGCTAATAACATATAGACCGGGAATCCGATTGATGCGCTGTTTGTCGAGTTTGAACCCTTGAGACACAGAGGTCTTTTGTGGTACTTATTCGGGGATCATTGTGGAGGTTGAGGTATGACCGAAGACATGAGGTAGGATCCTCCCAGAATCAAGCGTTCTTAGTGAGATAATCTCATGGTTGGTTGTAATGTAAAGGAAGAACATTGATCTTGTGTGGGTCATCATCTATCGATCCTGTGTGGGTCAGTATATACTTACCCTTTTTGGGTCAGAGCCTAACGATTGTGTGTGGGACAACATCTATCAATCCGGTGTGGATCCGCTGAAGAGACTCTCTACAGAATAAAATGATCCAGTGAAAATTCTAATCATCTGTACATCTGTACATGAGTTAAATACCTGGTGTGAGCTGTGTCTTTACCATTGTGGTACTTTTACCTTTGTGGTTTTACCATTGTGGTGTTACCTTTCTGGTAATTTTCCCTTTGTGGGGTTACCTTCATTTTGTTACTTTAGTGGTACTCTTAGATTAATTGTGTTACCTTCGTGGTGTACCTTTGAGGTACTCTCACCATTGTGGTTTAACCATTGTGGTGTTACCTTTGTGATATTCTTCCCTTGTGTATTAGTTTTAAAAATGGCAGAAAATTTAGAGCCTTAAGTTTTCTTTAGGAATGAGATGAATATATTTTGATAACATAGGTATATGTATGGTCATATACCTAAGTAGAGTAGATGACTACTTCATTATTTGTGATTGAAGTCTTGATTTTTGGTATTTAACTTTGTGAAACTCCGGGAGACCTACAAGTGTCTCGAGATCCCTATTGAGTATTGTTATAATCAACCCTGTACGGGCTATTCCCACTCCTGGATGTGTCTTGGGAAGACAAAAAACATCTTTGATCGAGGCCGAGGGAGACAGGACATGACGGTGCACAGAGGTGGACCATTTGACATGAGGTGCCATAGTGACTACTGATCATTAGTTGTAACAACCCTTCATGTTGGATCATCGATGGATGACCCATGAGATGTTTTCTCTTTTCAGTTGTATATGTACTTTCTAGTTGGGCTTGTATTCCGGTCCTTTTACATTCAGTACACTTTTTACTATATCAGTTTACTTAGTGGTTTTTTCTTCTTGTGTTCTTAGATTGTGTTTTTGTACAGGTTTAATGGAAATTCCTTCCCTTTATATGGATATGCATATCCAGTGCTAGACGCCATCCCCTGGCCTATGGATAAAGAGCTTGGGGTAGTCACTGCACGAGCCCCAGGGGACAGGTCATGACAAATAATGATCCAAAAAATTAGAACCTTAATTATAAATTATTATATAAACCCTTAAGGATATCAATACTATTGTACTTATGTCGACGAAATTCAAACGAATTATTCCTCAAATAATATGTTAACATTTTAAACATGAAGGTAACATATAACTCAAAAAATTACCAAAACATAATTTATGTCCCCATTTTTCTCTCATCATATGAATCCTCAATAAGGGAGTCTAAAATGTTGAACTTATGATCAAAATTCAATCTACCACTACATAAAAACTCTTGAATCCCTATATGTATACACCTTAATCATACAACAATAATCATGATTTATTATCAATGATAATAAACTTATTCCTAAATAATTCCTTCCTACAAAAAAATGATTAATAATTTTCTATGATTTAACAATATCATAACATAAGCCCTGATATAATCCATACCTTTTGTAATTCATTTTTAGTTCCCTTGTCTTCAATAATAATGGATTTATAAACTGTAATACATGTATTATTTTTCTTCCCATTCATAAGATTCTCCAACAAGACATAGATTTTTATTATTCCCATACAACACAAATTTAAATTATTCAATTGATTCCTTGGGAATAATTTCATTCCCCATCATGGGGTTAACTAAACACTTCCTTTTTCCTTATAAAATGATCACCTTTTTCTTTTATTTACCAAATAGAAAAAAACATCCCTTTCTCTTATGATATTATCCATGATATTCTTTCTATATTCATGACACATAGCTCAATTAATATTTTTAACATTATGATCTATACAACTGAACGTCCACTGATATTCATTTCACTATTATTTGATGTGTTGGGAAACTCACTGGGGTTTGAGTTGGTATTAATAACTCATGATAGCCAAGGAATAATAACCACAATAGTTTCCCCTACATCTCCAATTTTGTTTGGTTTCATGATTATACAACCACAACATTTTACTTCACCTACATTGTTCCTTTGGATCCTATTGGATCAATCCGTTTAAAAAAACAGAAATGGATACTCTGAGACTGTCAATAAAATAAAAAATAAACCATTTTATGAAGAGGATAAACACCAATAGATTTTATTATTTAAACCATTATGTTGGAATTTTATGGGACATGTTGATGAATACATATAGAATTTGGGAATCTAGGTATAGTGAGATATGATGTTGATCTTATGAAGCATTCATTTTTGAATCCACGTTGTTATGTTTTTTTCATAATTAATTAAAACTATAAACATAAAGTTATCCTCAAATGTAAGAGAATGAATTTTTAAAATAAAACTCGTGATTATATAATGTCTATGAGGGATTACTAATTGTGAAATACCTAGACACATACACTTAGATCTAGTAAAAAATATATTATAAACATATTTTTTATGAAATTTGACTTAATTTTTTTCCCTTTATGCGTCTAAGGATATATTTAATTTAGGTATTCAAATAAATGGAAAATCCGTACAAAATATCAGCATTTAAAGAAAATGTTGTATACAACAATCTGAATTCACATGAGATAACTTATTAAAACGAAACCAATAACTTTTTTAACTAATAATGTGCCGAATAAAAACAATAAAATCATATTGGGAGCTTAAATTTGGAATGTAAGTTATTTTAAAACTAGGGTAAAAATAGTTTTATAAATATAATGAAATTAAGTTTAAAAACATTCCTTTTAAACCATTTTAATTAATTTTATTATCATTTATAAAAAAATTTATATAATATATAATTTTACAAAATATAGCATTATGGTTTTGAAAAATATTATAATGGGAAGTACTATTCAAAACCAGTAGAAATAAAAATCACTTTGAAAAAAAAATTTCAATTAGAAATAAAATAACTTCTAAATGTACATGGATTTTAGAATGAAAACGTTTATAATCATTAATTTTAAAATAAAAAATTTCTTATGTAATATAATGTTGCTTAGAAAAAATTATGAAACCCATGAGGCCAATATGTGTGTCACCTTCAGGAAAATGTATCCTTGAGGTTGTGGGACCACCACATGGATCATACTCACATTTGATTACCATGTGCATTTTGTTAATAAAATGTTTTTTCAATGAATGCATTTCTCATTATAATCAAATAAAAAATCAAATAAAAAACATTACATATAAGTAATTTATATTAAAAAATAAAATAAAAATGTAACAATCAATCTTTAACCTATTTTAAATATACAACCCATATTTCAATAAAATTTGGAACATTAACATACATTTAATTCATGAAAATATAAACTTTTTTAAACCTTAATGGAATCATAATGACAAAAATTATGCTTGAAGATACCTATTTATGTTTGAAATATCCATACATATTATAGAATAATTTATGCATAAATTGATAACTTTAAAATCAATATATAACATTAAATCCCACTTTAAAAAAATTTAAATAAAATTATAGAAATTATATATTTTTTAAAAAATGGTCTATAAAAAGGGGTAAATTATTTTTTCCAAAAATTAAGAGTTTAGATGAATTTTAAGGAAACGCTTTTTCATATAATAAAGATTTTAAAAAATATAAAATCTTGATAAAATGAAATCAATTCTATTCAAAATTAATAAATCACATAAAGATAAGTGTTTTTATGAAAAATATATAGTGTTGCTAATTTTCAAAACATAATTTTTCTTATAGAAGGGGTTTTTCAGAAAATATGTATGGTGATTAGAAAAATAATTTCTCCTTAAAATGGTTATTTAAAAAATAAATATAGCTATATACTTTCAAAAAAATAGTTGTAAAAATAGTCCCCTTAACTCAATAAAATAGTTAATATGAGTTTAGGGAGTGATATTGTTTTCCACTTTTAGTGTAGGAAATGGGGTAAAATAAACAAGTGTTGAAATATATATAAGGAACATGGGAGTTTCCTAAGGATAAAATAGTATCCCTTTATACATAAAAACACATATGGATAATTCTATCAAATTTGTTCAACTCTTAACTACGTTTGACACTTTCATTCAATATCATATTCTGTAATATTTATCAATAAATCTATATCACTCCTTGGGTGATAGTTTTTTACTTCTATTTCCATGTTTTAAATTACCACCAATTTTTTTCTAATTATAAACTTTGTTATGTTTTATTCTAGAAAAAATTCATTTTTTATTTTCTATCTTAACAATGGGATGTTTTATTATATCTTTTTCTGATGTGGGGTTTCAAAAAAGTCAATTTTTAAAATTCATACCACTATTTAGCGAGATCAAGTAAAAATTGAAAAGATTCAATTTATTAAAGGGGGAATTTAATATCCATTTATTTTAAAATAATTAATATGTTTAATAGAGAACAATATATACAACACCAAGCATAAGAGAACTACAAAATATTATTATTTAAATATTATTTTAATAACATAACCTTTTAGTTGAAGGTAGTGAATAATATTTACTACATAATTATATATATATCATAAAAAATAAAAATATATTTATTATTTATTAGTAAATAATAAATATATTTTTAAAAAATATAATTTATTCTTCAAAAATGCGTTTTCTTCTAAAATGGAATTTTTAAATTTTTTAGAATTTTTTTATTTAAATTAAATAATTTAGATATTTTTCTTTATAAAAAGGATATAACTTAAGAAATAATAAAATAAATATTATGTTATGGTTGAACATTGAGATTATTTTTGAAATGATTTATTTATAATGAATAGTGAAAAATCATTTTTGTGGTAAACTATTTTTTTTAAATCTTGTTAATGTTAAATTATATTTTGGTTTAGTTTTAAGTTTTTCAGTAATATTTTATTTAAAATAATAAAATTATGTATATTTAATGGAATTTTGTACTTGATTATTGTTTAAAAATAGTTTATAATTATAAATGTAATTTTTTTAGGAAATATGTTTTTCATTGCCTTCTGCGGGTTTAATAAAAAGATACTTTTAAACTTATATGACATAAATTTCTAAATTTTATTCCATATTTATAACTAGTTTTTTAAATTTTTTAAAAATATTTTTCTTTTATTTTTATTCATTACAAATATATACCATAGTATTTGTTGTTGCCAAGGTATAGGGAAAATCATGTAATTAAGGTTTCAAAATAAAATCATTGGGAGTAGAAAATGATAAAATAAAATGAATTAATATTTTTTTATGAATCAATTTGATCCATAATAACCCAATATTTGGTTATATGGCCTTTGTTTCCCATTTAGAATGTTACTATAACCTTTATAATGATTTTTGTCAAAAAAGAAAAAAAATGTCACACTTTTATTTTTAATAAAATTGATATTTTCAACATGGTTATAATTAGATTATATGATTGTTTATAAATGTTATTTAGAAAAATTTATCAATAATATTAATCATGTTAATTTATTTTTTTCACTATAATAATGAAATAATTTTCTTTAATTATTACACAACACTGACACGATAATTATTAAGTTAATGGAGAAGTAAAATAAATTGTATTAAAAATAATAAAAGTACTATAATTTTTAAGATATAATTTTAGCCACATATTTTAAATATAAAAATAACATTTTAGGGATGTATTATAATATTTTTCTCAAATTTTATGCTTTTCTTAATGTTATAAAAGTCAATTTAAATGAATAGTTTTGAAATTGACATTATTGATATTTAATACCAATAATATCTTATTAAATGAAATATAATTCCTACAAATTTTATAATCAGACAATTTTATAATATATGATTTTAAATATCAACCATTTTCTGTTTATGAGCCATTTATATTTTATGGTAACTATCGTGACCCATAAGGAGTGAAAAAATTCTTTTCATGATGAGAGAGAAAATGATTAATTTGGGGATAAAATAAAAATATACAATTAAAAATATAAACCAATCTAGTCCAAATTATATTTTGGGTTATTATTTATATTAATAATCTTTTTAAATGGAATTATTATCAATTTGAGTCTGTTTCTTAATTCATAGATAATTTATATTAATTAAATATTATATTAAATTTCAAAATTTACCCTCCACTCTTATAAAAGAGAACCTCTTATTCTCGTTTATTTAGACATAAAATCCATTTTGGATCATCTATTCATTGAAAATATATCTTAATTAAATCCCACCTCACATTCTATTGGCCTTAGTTTGTAAATAATATATATAATAAATGTCCTAAGATGTAAAGAAACTGATATTTTACAAAGAAGGCGTATTGTTTTTATCCACGGGTTTTAGTTTTATTTCATCATCTATCTCCTTAAAATACTCAGAAACCATAAAATAATAAAAATATAATATTAATAATAATTATATAATACATATACTTGTGTGTTTTTTAAATTTCATATCCTATATACTTATCCTATTCCATCAAATGGTAAATGAAACTATCATTCGTGTGTACAACGGACTACCAACACAGGAACCAATGTAACTCATATTCTGACATTGTATGCCACTGATTGATTATAACGATGTAATAATTGTTTTTATATTAAATTCATGAAATATTTATCTTTATTAATTTATAATATAACATTTATCTTCTTAGATTTCCATTCACTAAAAAATGATAATGTCCTTTGTCAGTAGGTGCATAATACCACCTCCCGGAAGCTGTGAGGTTTTTTTTCATAACTACATCAATTCAATTATATATATATATATATATAAATATTTAAATAATGAATATCATATTTATTATAATAATATCATTCTATTAATATAAAATAATAATTACCATCTTTCCATATAGATCATTGAAAAATGGAAACATTACTTATTTGTACGTATGACCCACCATTTCCAGGGTTGTGATATAGATTATTTTTTATAACCATAATTCGTGATTGGTTTTATAAGTATAATGTATGTATAATAATAATAATAATAATATAATTTTAATTATTCTTGGGATGATGGAATAATTTCCTCTTTCACCATAGTCAGCCTATGGAAGTTATTTCTGACTTATGAACTGAATATTTTCAAAAAATATTATATGAACTTAAATATGTAAGTATTAAAACGTGGTAAAAATGAAATAAAAGGAATAAAAAAAATAAAAAATCTTCTCTATAAATTAAATAATTAATATAAGTTTATTATTCATTATCATAAATAATATATTTAATGATTTAGACTCTATGAAAGGGACCTTCTTTTAAAAATCCTCTTTTAATATTTTTCTAAAATAACTTTTTATTCCATATCCATATTTATTTAAAATGGTTTTCTGGATTTTTTATATAGGCATAAAATATTTATAAAATAACTTATATGTCTTTATTTGAATTCATTAATATTTTTTCAAAATGAACCTTTTTATTGAATATTTTTACTTAATTTAGAAAAGGGAAAAAGGAGTGTTTCGTTTTAATGTATATAGTGAAAATAGAATTGCTCACCAACATGATCATTATTTGAATTTTCATCCGTTTATAATATTTCATATCAAATTAAAATAAAACCCATTGTTCCCTATATTTTTTTTATTTTTTTAATAGTTTTTAAAATAAAAAAGATACATCAATACTAGTAAGTGATCTCATTTCAATGAAAAATGTATTTTTATGTGTGTAATTTTGGAGATGGACGGATTTTATGTGTTCTGATTATGTTATGGTTATTGGGAATTGTTATGATGAATGACGAAAATATTATTAAGCATTTAAGAGTGGACTAGTTATTAATTAATAACAGGTTTTTCGGTGATAAACCATGGATTGGTAAGTCCCTAATAGTCCCCAATTGTGGCAGCTATAGAAGTCATATGTATGGTTGTTCCATTTATAATTGAGATAATAATAGGGATATATAAATTATATCCTATGTTATCAACATGTTTTATCTACGATTTCTATTGGTTTTTATAGAAATATTATGATTTCACAAGGTTTGGTAAGGTTCTTATTTTTAAATCAATGTATATTATACTGTTTTGGGTGAAAAGAATAACATTGTGAAAAAATTATTATAAGTTTTTCCTAATTCAAATGGAACATTTATGATTTTTATATTGACTTTATAATTTTTTATAAAATGTTTTATGGAAATATTTTGGTAGAGAATCTTATTTATTGAGTATAAAAATGATTATATTCAGCCCAATGTTAATTTTTAAATTCTAAAATTAATATAATTATTCATTAACTAAGGATATTATTTTTTATTTTTATGTCCCATACTGAGCTTTTTCTGCTCATCCCACATTTTTTAAAAATAAATTGAATGTTTTATGGATGGGTAAGGATAAATAATAAGTAAAGTTGAATGTCATGAATATTTTTCATGAAAATAAAAAAATATTTTAAATTTTTAATATTATTAAGAAAAGTATAATGATTTGATGTTCCTACATTTTAAAATAAGAAATATTTATATAAGTGTTGTGGAATATTTCTCTCAAACACGAAACATGAAAATATCCTCAAATATAATAGAATGATTTCTTCACCTAAAACTCAATATTATGTAATGATTAATTATAGGTCCATAATTTATAACAACCCAAGAAATGTTATAATAAATCAATCATTATTTATATATTAGAGAGTTATATTCATTACAAAAAACTAGGTAATTTTTTAATGAAAAGGAAAGATCATTATTAATATACGAATTAGAATTTCAGGTATTATATATATTTGGTTAAAATAATATATTCGATGTAAGATAATTTCAATTTGAAGAAATAAAATTTATTTTTTAATTCTTCTTATCAAAAATTATCATTGGATTAATTTTTTATTATTTCCTCAAAATAATGATTTTTAAATAAATAGTTAAAAATATAGATTCTGTTGAAAATTGTATTTCCTTTTCAATTATTTACAAGGAATATTTTAATTTTTGGTTTTTTTAAAAAATATAATATTTTTAATTTTAATTAAAATAATAAAATAATAGTTTATTTAATAATTTTATAACTTTAATTTTGTATAAAAACATTTTTATACTTAAAAATTAAATTTTCTAAAAAAATTCATCGCGTTTCCTTTGTTAAATTTTAAAATTAATTATTCCACTTCAATATTTTTAATTACAAAATATGGATTTATTATTTGGAATAAGGAGGTCCAAAATAGATAAATGGGTCCCTTTTATTTTTAGTAAATATTTATAGTAACCCAGATACTTTTTGTGGAATTTCCACATCTATTGATGTTGAAATGATTGCTATAAGAAATCCTGTTAAAATGGAAAGGTAAGGAGGATGGTTTGAATTTAGGATTGCATATGATTCCACAAATGTTCTGTAATCTGTTATAAATGAATCTATTTATCTCTTAAAGAGGCCGATTTCCATGTGGAGAAATTGTGTAGACTTTTTGTCACCTATGGATTATATTTTCATGCACACATATCATGAAGAAAACCTATTATTATTATGGTATTTAAAATAATGGGGTATCTTATCCATTGATAAATTTTCTTTTTAATTTTACTGATATGATTTGTTCTCCTTATCATAGGTATTTCTATAAAAAACAATATTTTAGAATTCTATAATTTTGTTTTTAGTAATAATGGAGTCTTGTCATTGTGGGAAAGTTTCCATTCTTATAAAAAAGAACAAAATTGTACACTATTGTTTTTAATATCTATAATACTTTTATCATTGGAATAACCAAAGTATATTTTCATTTATAAATACTCTTTTTAAATATCATTTATCTTTATTCATCATTGTAATTTTTTAAGTTTTTAGTGAAGGAATATTAATTTTGAATTCTTTCACAACATTGATGCAGTAATTATTAAATTTGTGTTAAAATAAAATAAAAGATATTATAAATAAAAAGTATAATAATTTAACGAATTATTTTGACCAATGAATTTTAAATATAAATATAAAATGATAGTTATAAATTAAATTATTATCATTGAATTTCATATGTTTTATTGATGTCTAAAATATAAATATAAATTAAATATTCTAAAATTGAAATTATTAATATTTTATAATAATAATATTTTACTAAATGATATAAAATATCTAAAAATAGTATTTTAAATACCCTAAATTTTTTATTTCAGGCTATGAAAAAATATTTAAAAATATATTTTCAGTTAGGCGCTCATATGATGTTCGATTCTGAGGCCGGTGTTCCTCGAATTAATTTTATAAAAATAATGAATATATTTTATATCAACCATGTATTTTTTCTTGAATAAAATAAAATAAATATTAAACACAGTCATAGATTGAAAATATGAGGCCACTATTGACTCTAAATGGTGAGGATAACCCTAGGCCGGACTGAAAATGGCTCAGTGTGGGGTATTTTGATAAAAGAGTCATCAGTGGGTGCATTTAAATTAAATTTATTATTTAATTTATTCTTTAATATAAATGACCAAAACAGAATTACATTTAAATACACCATTACGTAGTATATTTAGGGTTATATTTATAACCTTGAGATGTTGTGGATGATATTCTTCCATTCTCTCAATGGTAGATCAAAATCAGATGATGGTGAAACTCATGATCCAGGTGAATCGAGGCGCAATAAACACAATGACTTCTCCCATTCATTGGAAATCACATTATTCAATGACCAATGAACCAATTCTAGGTTGGAATCTTAAATTTTTTGAATTATCTCACATTTTATTAAATAAACTTTTCATAATCATATTGTTTCTTTGATCATCATTCAAATTGAGCCTTTACATGAGCTCAAGAATTAATTTAAAATATTAAATAATTTTTTGATATGTTTTTCTCCCCATGTATACTAATTTTCTTTCATTGTCTAATAATGTTTATCCATTTATTTTGACACCTTTAATTTGGTTTTTTTAGTCCCCCCATTCTTTATATTCATCGTTATTGGGCTACGGGTCCATGGAACAACATTATTGGGCATGACAGAGTTCAATCAGACCCCTGAAATCATGGTAGATTCACATGTGGAAAATAGTTTGGAGAATCATGGATGAAAGAGGATAAATCATGGGATTTGGGAAATAGTTACATGAATCTAAGATCTGAGATAATGAAGAATCAACTCGATATGTGTATGTAGAATACAGGCTTCAAAAGAACCAGTGGGAAATCCATTTTCATCCAACAGATAGTTAGAAATGAAGATAAAAGTCTTCAACAAAGATTTTGGGTGACATAGTTGTGAGATCTGAAGTATTGATGCTTGAACTGGAATTTAGGAAGAAAATTTAACATTCATCTAAAAACAAAACTACATAGCATGTATAAGTAAGAAGACATACCCTGTAGTTCCCCTATGGTTGTGGTGCTAGGTTTTTAGAAAAATTTAATAATCACATTTTGTGTGAGTGAGTCACATTCCATGTAATCATCCTCTGGTAGATAGGTCATGTCATGGAGCACACAAGAAAAATATAATAGGGGAGGACACACTATATACCTAAGTATAGGGACACAAGCAAATGACATATGGACAGGTCCATGAGAAAGGGATGGACCCTTGGTGACAAATGTATGTTGTGAAGTCACCTTTAATGTTGTGTAGTTATTCATGATTAGTGATTCTTGTACTGTCAGTGAGACAACTAGGATGCAGGGCAGGACAACACACTATATATGTCCATTTACATGTTGTGTACCCCTAATTTCTTTTTGAGGATACTTTTTAACTCATGTATATCATTTATATGGACTCATATTTTGGCCCATGAGTAGCCCATATTGATTTTTTTCATGTATAAAATGATGGTGGACATCATGGTGGATTTTGAGATATGATGCCATATTTTATAGGTGTTATTATTATTTAGATGATGCATGATAACAATAGTGATTAAGATGGATCAACAAAGAGATCAATGTGACACCAATATATTCATTAGGGAAGGGGTCCTTGATTGACTATCAGAATGGAACCATCTAGTTGTGAACGGAATGGGATCTCTATTTTCTATACTAGTGGAACCCCCTTATGATTTTAGGTCTCTGGTCCTTGTTTGAAAATTATAGTGGAACCCACTTGGTTGTAAGGTCATGGATCTCAGGATTTTGTGCATTTCATTGATAAATATCATTTTTATACTATGGACGATTTTATAATTTAGTAGCCATCACACAATGGTATTCCTGATTAAAAAAAATTATAAAAAATATTTTCATAATGGTGGATATGACTTTAGATGGGAAAAAAATATTGATAATATATGGATGTAACCTTCAAGATTCAATTCAATATGGAATATTTATTACAATAGGGTCCCCACTGATACCTTTCCCCAATCTTTTGGGATACACATTTTCTCAAAATGTAGCCTCTATAATCAATATAGAGAATATATTGACCATATATTTCTTTCCAGTGCAACTGCCCCTACTCTATTTAACTATATTTTAGACATATTTGACTATAGATTGTTGAATTTTTACTAAATCAATGTTCAGATAAAGTATTGTATAGATACGAATAACTATCAACAAATTATGATCTTTTTTATTAATGAAGTTTTTGTGCTTCATCATGTGATCTGGTATCATAGAAATTCAATTATTCATAATAATTTATCACTCAGCCTTAATTTAGGCTGGATACGGGTCATCATTGCTACATGTGAAGCTGCATTGATTTAGAATGGATATTTTAACAATAAAGGGAAAGAATATATAAATCCATGGTGACTGTGGGTTGATGGCATTTTTCATTAGCCATGATGCACTTTTTATGTTTTCAGTAAACCCTAGTTATCTGGCTGTATTAAAGTTAATGTGGATGATGATTCTAATGGAAATATGGACCCAATGGGATGTGGCACCATCTTTAGGGATCATTTTTTGTCAAATCCATGGCTGATTCTTAGGAAGCTGTGATATTTCCTCATTTCTAGAGGCCGAAATGATGAGTGTAATCCATGATATTTCTTTCCCTAAGAATCATGGTTGGAATAACATATGGAATCAAATGTGATTCTACTATCATAGTGAAAGTAATTTGAAATGGTGTGATTAATCTTACATGGTCAATTTTTACATGTTGGATGGATTGTCTCTTTTCACTCTACGAAATCAACCATATCACCACTCATATCTATCATGAAGTGAATATGGTTGTGGATGGCCTTTCCAATAGAGGAGTAAGTTGGGATATTAAATGGATGGGTGATATTACTAATAATTTACTCCACATTTATAAAATAGATTTTAATATTATCCCAAAATTTAGACTCATGTAATCTATTTTTTGTATAATAAATTGATCATTGGTATTTTTTCCAAGGAAAAACATTCATAAAAAACATCAAATTACATGCCAAGGATCGTAAAGTCTAGCTTCTTGGAAGACTAGGAACATAAAACTAAAAACATTTCATTATTTATCATCCATTAAGATCTCATAAAATTTATTGATAACTTATATCATTATAGGATAACCAGGAGATAACATGAACTAATGGATGCACTAAAAAACTTAGTAAGGGAATAAACCAAAAAATAAATCTTCGAACATGGGTTACAAGACCAAATATAATGATATATATATTCAAGGAACATGATAAATCATAAAGAATTAGAACTCGGAATCATATAATTATGGATTTATAGTAATTTGGATGCAACATAAAACATTATTTAAGCATGGTTCAATGCACGTTGCACATAGAGGAGCATGACTCAATGCTCGTTGCACATAAAGCATCCCAAGTCAAGGCTGCCACCAAGACTGTTTCACAAAACAACCCATGAGACTAAACATTACCCAATTCATTATATCACTATCTTGGTACACCTATCATAACAGTTTTATGAATATTCATTCCACATAATGTATTATATATATGTAATCAAACATAAACCTATGGGGTACCCATAGAAAGAATTAGGTATCATAATCATGACAAAAGCATAATAATGGTGTGTATCATAAATTTTTCCCTGAATGAAAGGAATTAAATAATATATGGGAATTAATTATGGAATATAGGAAAATATTATGACATGTTATGAAAAAATAAACTTAACAAAGTGTTTACGTGACTTTATAAATAAAACATTTTGGTGCGGTTTAAGGGAAACGTTCTAGATTATTTAAAATGGAAAAGGAATATTTGTTTGTATAAAAACATAATTGAACAAATGTGGTTTTTCATGATTAAAAGTGTTATTTAAAAAAATAATTGTGGACTAAAAAACATTGTGGAGTACATTTGAAAATGGGTAAAAATTCTATAAGTTCCCTTATATTGTTTTTACATATCGGGATGAATTGAGTAGGGAACCATTTAAAATCATGTATATAACAGAAAAATAAGTATGAATAAATCTTGATACATGATTTTGTAACATATTAATATCATTTATAAGTTTTACATAAAGATAAATTTGAATTTAATTTGTGTAAAAAGGGAGAAAGAGTAACTTGCAGGTATAATGGAGGTTCGGGTAGAATCCCTTACATTAAGTCTGAAGGTGTTCTTCAGTTGATCTAAATGTCCCAAATAATCAAATTTGACTCAATAATTAATAATTTATGAACAATTTATAAATTTATTTTATTTATTATATATTTATTATGTACAAATATTGCCTTTTTGATGGGTTAAGAGGTTCAATTTCATCGTTTGGGAGGATTAGTTTACTTGGTTTTAATGATCAGATTACTTGAAAAAGCCTATGGAAAATCACGTAGAATTAGGATAGTAACATAAAAAATGAAAAATAATATTATTAATGAACATATATAATATTGAAATAAATTTTTTTCTTTAAGTGATTATAATTTATTAGATAAATCATTATGTATACTCATTTAGATTAATTTAGCATTTTTTGATAACAACAATCTCATTTTTCTTTTTAAATTAATATCATTTATATAATGATTCCATAAAATTATATATGATATAATATATATATTATTATCTTTTGAAACTATAAAAATAGTTTCATGACCAGACATGATGGTGGAATTTAAAGGTAAAAGCATGTGTTTCACAATAGTTGTAAACCAGCACCTCACTTAGGATGTTTTCATTATTAAAATAAAAAGAATGATGAGAAGAGACTTGGTGAATAATTATGAGATAAAAAAGATAAATATTTGTATATGTATGATACTAGAGATTTCATTCCATTTGGATAAGTTCAAGTGATGAGAAGATAAGAAAAAAATGGAACTTGAAAAATAAATTGATATAAATTTGAAGTGTGTTTTACCTCTGGATTGCTTCTTATTGAGAACCGTCGTAGTGGATTGGTTTTGGGATTGTTTTAATAACAAAATCTCATAGACATGGGGGATATATTTGGGAATATTATTGGTCAGAATATAGATATGGCTCAATTCATGAGATGTGTGAGGAAAAGAGGTGGTGAGGTGTGGTATTTATAGTGGATGGGGGGTGTTTTTTAATTATTTTAGTCAATATTTTATTATTTATCAGAAGACATGAAATACACTTGATTATTGAGAATAAACATAGTTACATGAGAATTTGTGTTCAAAACAATGGTCAGTTACATTATCTAGGACTTCGGCATGACTCAAACAATTATTTATTTACATATAAGGTAAATTATTATATTTCACTATTCACCAAAATTCATTTATTTTAGAAAAAATCAATAAAAATAACCATAACCATTTTTCCAAACTGTAGAATTCATAAATGAATTCTATTTTATAAAAATAAATTTCAATAAATATTAAATTTTAATTTTAATTTTAATCAACAATTACAAGGAAAATACCGATTTTAAAATTATAACTGCTTTTATAACACATTGAAAATATAAATAGGGTCTCATTAATTTATCTTATAATAATGATAAATATAAATCCAAAATTATCAATACGTTTTATGAAAATAAATTTTATTTTAATTTATTAAATTACTCATAAAATTTTAATTAAATATCTTATACTTACAAAAAAAACATCAATTAATTAATAATTATTAAAATATTTATTTACATATACTATGATATAATTATACCATATTTTCACTTTTAAGATGGATATGTTTTATTTATAATTTAATTGGTGAGGTTACTATTCAATTGGCTAGTTTATTACTCCTAAGGGTGACACTACTATTTTAAAGGTGATGTTACAATTTCCTCAGTATTGGTTTCTTAATTTATTGAAATACTTATTTTTCATTCATTCATCATTTATAAATATTTTATTATGTTCCCCATATGATATAATTATGTGAAGAGAATATCTATTGATAAAAATTTGGGTCATTAGATTCTCCCCCCCCCATGTAATTTCCCCGTCAAATTTTTTTCACACACTGAGGTGAAACGTTTTGTGGGTACTTATCCTTTGTCATTTCCTCTAATTTAAATGATTCCTTTTCAGACTTATGGTTACATAAAAGGACATTGACAAGGTGAGTAGTCATATTACATATAACTTGTCTCCATGATCTAAGATCATAACTAGCTACTCCTCATAAGAATTGTCACACTCCAACTGTACCACCTCTGATGTCAGTACATGTGAAGGCTCTGGTATATACTTCCTAAATAGTGATATGTGGAATAAATCGTATACTTGAGACATGGTCGGTGGAAGTTCTAGTCGATAGGCCATTGCTTCAACACAATCCAGATATAGAAGGAGCCAATGTACCAAGGAATAACTTCCCTTTTTTCTAAAATATCATGATAATATTCCATGGGGATATTTAGAAGAATTCAATGTCCCTAACCATAATCTACATGCCTTATCAATGTTTGTATGCATAGTAATTTTGTCTACTATGGGATTCCTTGTTTTTCTGCTGAATGGATTACACATTCTCTACCATTTCTTCATACATTTCATGTCCTAGATGCATTATTTCATCGACTTCATCCCAGAAAGCCAATGTTTTTCAAATATTCCCATAAATGTCTTCATATGGATTCATTTGGATGCTCAAGTGGAATATATTATTACAGGATAATTTGAGTAGAAGAAGACGATAGTCTCATACTTTTTTAAGCCTAATGAACACTCTATCAACTTGTATTATAGGGTCGAAATTTTCCACTCATATTGGACATTTGTTTGAAGATGATAGGGTGTACTGATGTTTAGCTTAGTACTTAGAGAATGTAGGAGACTTTTCTAGAACATAGAGGTGAATCTGGAATCATAGTCAGATACAATATATACTGGTACTCCAAAACAACTTACCAGTTCATTTATTTATATCTATTCAAGTTGATCTAGTGATAAGTCCCCTTGAATTGTGATAAAGTGAGTTGTCTTTATAATAAAATCCCTAATAACCCATATAGAATTGTTTCCTCTGGATATTTGGAAGTATAGTGATAAAGTAAATGGAGATGTTTTCCCATTAACATGTTTCTATGGGTAATTTATGCACCATCCCATTAGACTTTCTCCATTAATCCTTCACTTGCGAATATACCAGGAACTTTGATGTATATTCATCAACCTCCATTTTCATATTTCCCTACAGAATGTTCTCCCAGAGATCACGATACATTGTTCTTATACCTAGGTTAATAGAGAATATTGACCTATGTGATTCTTTCAAAATCTGTTTATTTATCTCTAGATTCGATGGTAAACATAGTCGTGACCCAATTCCTTATGACTCCATCCACATCGGTCCTGAACTTGTTGGATTTACAATTATTTATAACTTCCACCTTTTTCTGAATTTCCCCATCATTTCATTGTGCATCCACTATTTTCTCCACAGTGGATTATTGATCAATAATTTAAGAAATTATTGATTATGTTCCTCCCATAATTATTCTTATATCAATAATTTTTATGTCTAATAAGATTGGATAGTTATCAATTCTCGTCATTGATAATGATGGAGGATCCTTTATAATTAGAGCATCTTCCACCTTATTTGCCTTACCTTGATGGCATTGGATTGAGCAGTCATAATACCTGATGAGATCTAACCATATTCAATGGTGAATATTAATATCCTTATATGTGAAAATATATTTTATCCTTCTCTGATTATTATATATCTCACACTTATCCCCATATAGATAATATCGCTAGATTTTGAACTCAATGTTCAAAACTGTCAACTCCAGATCGTGCATGGTATAATTTTTCTCTTTTATAAACAACTAAAAAGATATGTTTGATATCAATTTTTCATTATTAATTAGTAAATAACCTAACAAATTTTTGAAGCATCGTTGTACACCCCAACAAGTTCTCCACTTTTCGAGAGTGTGAGTGTTGGCATAGTGATAATTCTTTTTGTTGAGATTCTTAATGATTTCCTCGCTTTATTTAGTGCAGAAAAACTTCACTCCCTTCAATGTCAAATCATTTATCAGGATTGAAAATAACTATATGTTGTTTAAAAATCATTCATAATTCTTCTCTAGGCCAAGAAATCTGCAGATCTCCATTATAGATGTTTTCATGGGCCACACTTTGATTACCTTTGTCTTAGAAGGGTCCATATATATTCCTTTTCTAGTGATAACATTCCCCAAGAATGATACTTCCTCAGTCTGGAACTCACATTTAATGTAATCTCCATATTTTTTCCCAATCTCAATGTTTTCACCGCCATATTGAAATACTCATCTTGTTCAACCATGATCATGGATTATATTAGAATATCATCGATAAAGAGTACCAAAAAATTTTCAAGGTAATATATAAGGAATTTATTTATTATATCCTTGAAAATATATAGAGAATTATTGAGTTCAAAAGGAATCACTATGAAACTCACAATGTCCATACTTCTTTCGAAAGTCAGTCTTGGTAATATCTTCTTTCTTCACATTTAATTGGTGATATCCTAACTCAAGGTCTACCATAGATAAATAACAACCATATGTAGCTCATCAAACAAGTCATATATCTATGTAAGGGTATACTTGTTCTTCCTCATGATTTTATTGAGCTCACAACAATCAATTACAATGATCATTGAACCATCATTCTTCTTAACAAATAGGAAGGGTGCACCCCATGGTGATGCACTTTGGAATACAAAACCCTTGTCCAAATTCTCCAATAACTAGTTCGTCATTTTTTAATCTAAACACTGTACATTCTATAATTTTTCATTTATATAGGTAGAGATCCAAGAATAAGTTCAATTGTGAACTCAATTTCTAAATTATGTGGAAGACCTAGTAACCCTATGGGGAATACATCAGCGTAATCCCTCATTATGGGAATATGTTCAAGCTTGGTCCTCCCCTTTGTCTTAATAATTTGAGTGAGATATTATTTATCAAAAGGTAGTAATATCCACACTTGAGATGTTGATTTTGAAGGAGATTAATATTCTTTATACTATGAAATAATTCTAAGATTCTTTGGGATGTGAAGAGTGATATCCCTTTCCTAAAAATTGACGTTGGATTGGTATAAAGATAAAAAATACATGAACAAAATAGCATCAAAATCTACCAAAGGTAGTATGGAAATATTTAATAGGATTTTTAGTTCACAAAAATTATTTAGGGAGGAGTTATATACATTTTATGAAATAATTGACCCATTAGATGTTCTCATAGATAACTAAACCTCCAAATTATTAGGTGGTGTTTGAATAGTTCAACTAAAATTTCAATATATGAAATAATGTATAGAACAAGAATCAAATTCTACATTTTCAATTCAGGAATGAATAACCAGTGTACCACTCACCACATTATTGTCTATCTCTACAATAGAAGTAGTGTTATCATAAGATCTTCCTTGCTTCCTTTGTGGTTATTGTTGATTTCCTCTGAAAACCCAAGGCTTAGGGCATTGGTTAGAAAAACTCCCATGATCCTTTCAGTTCAAACACTACAATACAAGGGGAGTGTTGATCTGATCATTCCTTTATTTTCTTATATTAGTGGAGTTCTTTATATCCCTTTGGTAGATTATAGGCTGATTCCCTATTATCTGTCATTTGAGGCATTTTCTATTTCCTTTTAGATAGCTCCTAGGATACTTACTCAGACAATTTTTGGCACGTGGGATATTCAGTCTTCTTTACATAATGGAATTTATTTGCTGATCCACCCATATTGTACTCCATTTTCTCCATTTTCTCACTAGGCCCATGACACCATTTGTAGTCTCTCGTATCTAATTCATCATTGAGGGAACAATAGAGAATATCCTCATAAATTTTGATGACTAAAATTTCTAATGTATTTCATAGAAATGGCATTAGTCTTTTAAAGAAGCAATCCACCTTGGTTTTGATGTCCATGACATAGCCAAATTAAAATCATGAAATACTTGAAATTTTTACCACATTCTACCAGATATACTTATCTTCATTCTTGTAATTTCTAAGGAACTCTTTTTCCATATTGAGATCGAGGTTTGGGGGAAAATATTTATTGGAAAAATAATAATTGAATTCCTCCCAATCCATGGAATCAATTTCCTCCTTAGAATTTTTATTTTGGATCATTTTTCACCACTTATAAACTTCCCCATGAAAATGATAGACCACAAACAAAACTTTATCTTCTTATGATCATTTCAGGTATAGAATATATTTTCAATGGATTTAATCCATTGTTTTGCAAAGAGGGGATCAGAATATCAACTAAACATGGGAGGTGTTTTCCACATGAATGATCAAATGGAAACATTCTCTTTACATGGATAAAGAGGGGTTTCCACATGATTCATGTCATTATTCATAACTTGAGATAGCTGACCAAATACTATCATAATGTTTTGAGCACTCAATCCAATCATATTTGGAATTTAATTAGAGAAATAATCACATTCACTATAACATTGATTGTTGGAAGATATTCTTCTCTTTCTGGCCCTTAACTAAGAAAAGTAGAGTGTAATTAGGGGGGCTTGAATACTTAGATAATAAGCACAATGATAAAAAATTAATCCTATAAGGATAAACTTATAATGGAAATGTATATCCAAACATGTGATTCCCTAGGTTTCAATCTATCTTATCCATGATTTATTTCCTATAATATATCCATATAGATGTTTTTTTCTCCCTTAATAATGTATAATAATGAGTTTATTAATTTACCAAAAAAATATCCCCCGGGAGTGTCAAACTAGGTGTATAGTAAGGCCTCTTGTCATGTACCAGGTTACCTAGAGTCCAGATTCAAAAATCTCGTCAAAGTTTCCACTAATAGTTAAATATATTCCATAACCGCATCCACTTGTAGTATCTAGACATGGATGTATTTTCATGATAAACCACATACTCTATACATAAAAAAAGAAGGGATCTTTTCATAGAAATATTCTTATCTCTAGGGTTCTTACTAATGTTTTCTATTCCTAGTAACTAAAAAATAAAATAACATTTCCTCTGATACCAATGACAGTGACCCTATCCCTTTTCAAATATCATTAAATGATCATAACCATAATTAACCATCAAATTACAAGCCAAGGTTTGTAATGTTTTTTTATCTTTGTAGACTAGGTATGTAAAATTGAAAACATGTGACATAATAAAAAATTTATTTATTTATCATCCATTAAGTGATACTAACATCCATTTAGCCCTTAAATATATATAGGCTAACCTGGGGATGACATGAACAATGTGATGAGTTAAAAATCATAGAAAGGGATTAAACATTTAAATAATGCATAGATCATGTGTTAGATGACATAACATAACTATATATAAAGACACAGAACATAAATAAATTTAATGACTCATAACATGGGATCATAAAATAATGGATTCTTTGTAATTTGGAACAACATAAAACATTATTTTGGAAGGATTCAATGCTCTTTACATATAGAGGAGCACGCGTCAATGCTCATTGCACATAGAATAGCACGAGTCAAGGCTGCCACCATGATCGTTGCACATTACATCTCAAGTTACTACACATTACCCAATTAAATGGTGTAATATATTGGTGAACCCATCATAAAATGTACATCAATATTCCTTCCACATAAATAATCAAACATAATAATAAAATATAAACATAAGGTTTTCCCATGGAAAAAATTGGGTATCATAATCATGCCAAAATTAAAATAAATATGTGTATCGTAAAAGTTTCCATGAAAGAAATGAATTTAATGATTAATGTACGTTCATAATGTGATATTTTCATATATAATGATAATTTATGCCAAATTTATGTGAAAAGAGTGCTTATGAAACATTACAAATAAAACATTTTAATACGGTTTAATGGAAAATGTTCAAGATTATTTAAAATGGAAAAATTGTAATTGTCTATATAAACCATAATTAAAAAATGTATATTTTCATTATAAAATGAGTTCTTTTAGAGAAATATTGGTTGCTTAAAATATAATATGGAGTGAAATTTATAATGGGTAAGAATTCAGGAAGTTCCCATAAATCAGGCTTTCTTATCAAGAAGAATTTAGTAGGGAACCTTTTAAATTCTTGTATATCCACACAAAAAAACTACAATGTATGGTTATTGATACATGATTTTGGAAAATATACACAACATTCAGAATATTTACATAAAAATAAAATATAATTTCATGTGGGTAAAAAGATAGAAAGAGTAACCTAAACGAATAATGGTGGTTCAGGTGGAATCCCTTACCTGAAATTTTATGGTGCTCTTCACATGAAATTAATGTCCTAGAATATCAAATTAGAATAATAAATTAATAATTAAAGAACAATTTCTACATGTATTTAATTCACTATAACTTTATGATATTTATTTATGGCCTTTTGATGGGTTAAGAGGATCAATTTCATCATTTTTGAGCATAGGTTTTCATTGTTTTCATGATTTGTTTACTTGTATAACTATATAGAAAATCATAAATAATGAGGAATATTTTTCAAAACATAATATATATGTTATTATTGAACTTATATAGTACTAAAATTCTATTTTTTCTCTATGTGATGATGATTGAATAGATAAATCATTAATGATATCCATTTTGAATAATTTATCATTTTCTTATCACAATTGATTCATATTACTTTATAAATTAATATCATGTGTACAAAAAGATTCGATAACATTACATAAGATATAATTCATATATTATAATCAGTTTAAACCATATTTTTTTTCATTACCATCCTTGATGGTTGAGTAGAATGATGAAAGCATGTCATCCATGATGGTGGTAAATCGACACCTCAAGGACGATGTGTAAATTATTAATATAAATTAAAGGGTTGATCTGATTTGATGAATAAATTTTCAACAAAAATGATAAAATTTAAGTAAATGTAATATTATGTAAATTTCATGCCACTTGTACAATGGGGTGTGGTGATAATATAAGAAATGAAAGGAACTTGAAAAAGAAATTGATAGAAAAGAGAAGAGAGTTTACCTCTTGATTCCTTCTTCTTGGGAAGCACCTTAGGGGATTGGTTTGGGACTTTTCTTAGAAAAAAATCACCAAGAAATGGGGGAGAGTTTTTGGAAACATATTGGGACGAATATAGACAAGGATCAAGGATTGAGAATTGCGAGAAGAAGAGGTGGTGACGGGTGGTATTTATAGTGGAGTAGGGGGTGTTTTCTCATTATTTTACTCACTATTTTATTATTTTGATAAAAAAAATAGTGTTGATTTTTGAGACTAAAAATATTAACTTGGGAATTTTATTTTGATAAAATGGCCAATTACGTCATCCATGACTCAATTTTGACTCAAAAATTCATTTATCTACAAGTATTGTAAATTTTTGAATTTCACTATTAACAAAAAATTCAAGAATTATCAAAAAATCAAAAAATATAACCTTATACATTTATTATGTTCATAATTAATAAATGAAATCCATTTTATGAAATTAATTTTCTAAATATGTGAAATTTTAATATTAATTAAAATCCTCATATACTTGAAAATACATATTTTAAAATTATAACTTCTTCCATAACACATTGAATAAATAACTAAGGTCTCTTAAATTTATCTTATAATCATAATTCATCAAAATACTAATTTATGAATAAATTTTAGGATCAAAATTTTTCTTTTAAATTATTAAATTAGTCATAAAATTGTAATTACATATTTATGATTTAAAAAATTCTAACACAATATTAATAATTTTTTTAAAATTTATTTACTTATACTATTATATAATTATGTCATATTGTGACTTTTAAGATGGATAAATTTGATTTATACTTTAATTAGTGAGGATACTATTTAATTGGTCTATTTACTATTCATAAGGGCGCACTACTATTCCCAATATCATGTTACATTTTCATTGGTATTTCTTCCTTTTCACATAGAAATATGACTTCTTTCATTCATTAATCATTTATAATTATTATATTATGTTCTAAATATTTAATAATTAGAAGAAGTGAATATCTATAAATAAAACTTTGGTTTGTTTTACCTTGAATGGGATATCATATGGAATCCACTTTCTCTATATTTTGGGATTATTTTGTTTGAGAACATATATATATTTGTACCCATGTCACATGATTTTTTACAATCCTAATTCCTGTTGGTATTTATTTATATTCCAATAAGGCCGATTATAGATTCCCCATTAATTTCTGAATTTTCCTACAATGTATGTATATACTCAATCCTTCATGGGTTTTTCACGCGCATTTCATGTGTTATTCAGAGGAAAAACAGGATGAAAGTGATTATAGAGGACCATAGGGGTACCTAGTTCATTTTACCATGTGTGGTGGTCAAGTCTTAGAGATATAGAGTAATTATATTTCAATGTTTTACATTTATATTTTTCTTAGGTTGGGACATATTTCTTTTTGGGTAGGTATTTTCCCATTTACATTTTAGTTTACACTTTAAGACTCTATATATTACCTAGATGTTTTTTCATGTATTGTCATTACTCTGGATGTTCCATCTTCTTCTTATATTACTCTATATTCATGTATCGAGATGGTTGAGTGTGTGAATACAGGTACATTAAGAAAAGGTCATATATATTAGTTTTTTCTTTCTGAACTTCTCACCAGCCACTGACCTTTAGATGCAGGCTTGGGTTAGATGTGGCTTGATCCCTGTTGGTTCGGTTCCATAAAAATTAGTATCATAGGTGTTTCAATACATTAGAAGGTTTTTAGAGTAATTTCATTATAATGATTTCATTTGGACTAAGGTATATATTGTCAATGTGTCTCTACTGTGGATCTCAAACTAAGGAACCCAATGTTGGTGTGATGGATGATATATCCATACACTAAGACATTAACTACATACTTGTCAGCTCTTAATTTTGAGGAATTGGTTTTAGAGATCAATGAAACATGCGTCATATAGGAGTGAGTCTTTTGAATTTACTTCCTTATTTAGATCCCCAATGTATTTATATTCTAATATGACCATGGTACATCGTTATTAAATTTTCAGGATTCCTCTGTGATGATAGCTATCTAGTTTAATGGATTTGGATCACGATGAAGATCCGATGAGTGATGATTTCATAATTTGTGGTCCATTCCATGAGATCCTTTCTCTAGGAGGATAACTAGCCTTACCCCAACCATTTGAGTAGTAGATTATACCAACATAGAAGGATGAGGATGTTCATATACATAGAACACTCAATGATTTATATCCCCAATGGATGTTGAGGTTCCATTCCGAACCAAATCCCCACATAGTGGAGGTTTTTATATTTCTAGTTATCCATGTCATCATGATTATATGGACAATTAATGATAAGGTGGTTGTGCTAGTAGCTACCCTTTTTCATGGAGAATAGGTATAGCAACCCATACTATTCATATGTTGATATTACGTCAAAATTGAGGTACCTTAATTACAACATATAATAAATCCATGATAAGATTGTATTGGTATAGAGTCTTTAGAAACTGAGAACCCTAAAAATGGGTTCATAATACATCTATATTGCCTCCCACTTATTACTTCATAACTAGACTTCTTTTTGTCATAGCTTACATAATACCCATATTCAAGTTAGGGGAAAAGAAACATATGAATGGGTGAGATAATATGCTCAGTATTGGTATAAAATGGAAATATGAATCATATCATAATCATAAGACATAACAAAAGAAGATTTTAATATCTTATCCTACAATTTAAATATCATTATATGATGTTACGGGATAAAAGTTCATTAAAAGTAATGGGCATAATCCCAAAATTCGTAACATTGGACATTGAATTTTGTGGCATACACATAAGAATTGAAAATAATTTCCATATTAGCCAAGGATCATATCCATGACTATCATAGCGGAAAAATTACATTACTGAACCGGGTTTACTTATCGTTCTAGCCCTATATTACTGATTTGGATTTACATTTCATTCAATTCAAGTCAATCTCTTGAGATATAAATCTTTACCCAATGAATTATATGGAGATATAGGTCCAACCCATTTCATAATAAAATAATTCTTATTTATTCTACAAAAACATAAATCATTCATCATAGCATAACCCATGATAAAATGGGTTTCTTAAACATCATTCCTTCATAATCCATATAAAATATACTTATTTTATAAAATTGTTTCCCTCATAAACATAATAAAATAAAATTAATAATAGGGATAGAAACATAACTATATTTTATCATAGATATAAAATAATTTTGGTAAAATACTTGAATTTAATTCTTGAGGAAAATATCCTTTCTTCTTTAAAAAAATTCTTTTCTCAAAATGGAGCGCAATTTTACAATGAATGTATTTAGTTAAAAATAAACATGAAATTATGTAGAGTAAGTTTCATAGAAAAAAGGTGTCATGAAACCGTAAATATCTATTCATTATATATAAGTTAAAAAAATAATTCTCCTACTACTTTTTCTATAAAAGTCAAAATTTACATCCAATCGAATAACGACAAATGATACCTTTCATACCATTTGATAAAAATTCACTAAATGGTAAAATTAATATTTAAAAAATATAGAAGAATATAAATAATACCATATACTTTAAAAAAATGGATATGGATGATAAATATACCCCAAAAATACTTACATATAAATAATCTCATATAAAAAATGAGATTTCAAAATTATGCCTTACCATATGTCTAATATCATTCGTATGTATCAGAACATCATCTTTTATGAGTCTCTCCTTTTTATTTGCACAAATGTTCACCATAGGATTGATTTTTTCCCAAAGTGTGGCCTTTATGTAGAAGTTAGGGATGTCAGGGAATATATGAGTTGAATTTAGATGAGCCAAGTGGTTTGAAAGGTGTGAGTAAGTGGTAGAGGTGGTGTCCTTTTAAAAGAGGGAGGAGGGGACATTTATGAATATTTTGAAATATTTTTTTATTATAATTTTTTTTCTAATTCTAATAGATAAAATGTGATAAATATTGAGGGAAATATGAGGATGGATAGAAATCCTATAAACCAATTGGTTTTAGATGTGTTTATGTCCCATAATTAAACTTATCTTTTAGCTTTATCCCTTAGTTAAAAATATTAAATCTTATAATTTCTTCATACATTTTATTAATATATGGTTACTATAATTACAATAAAATGACAAGAAAACCACAAGTGGATCATTAATTTAATTTATAACATTATATAACTTATTTCACAGATTCTTAGAATTAATTATAAAATTGAATTTAGGGTAAAAACATTATGATACATAAAAAGGGATTTTATAAAAAACTATTTTTCATTGAAATTTTCTAGTTTAATTTTAATTTGAAAACTACCCCTTATGTTTTTTGAATCATTGAATGAGGATTCTATAATTGGAATTTGGAGATCCATATTTGGTAAATTGATTTTAATGTTGAAATACACATCTCAATGGAGATGATGTGAAAGGTATGTATGATTCATAATGAATCTGGACTAAAAATAACTCAATAATCCACTTATGGGTTTGAGTTCATTAATGTTAAAACCTTCATGAAGGATCATTGCCTCTTAATGGTTATCAAGATTCTCTAGATTTTTTGGTGATAACTTTTGTGAAATGTATTTTAATGCACAAAACATCACACCACATTGAGAACTGTTTCTAAAATGTAGTTATGGGGAATTTAATTTCTGAAAAAACACATTCCAATTTCTCTAAATCTATAAATACTCCCCTTTGTTCCACATTTCCGGGGAAGTGGCCATAAATATTATGAAAAAGGCTTTGAATTCATGAAACTATATCATTTGTGAAATATTTATGGTGGACTCCCAAACCTTGGTATATTTCATGTAACTGCTTCCCATGAGTTCTTAAGAACCCCCAGCCATCATAGAGAATCATTACATGTAGGTTTATGGCATTTACATAAGAATAAATCCATTTATATTTCATAGGGTTTCACAAGATAATTATCCATTATGAATAAAATTATATGGGGAGAAATAATTTAATCTGATTCAAAGACACCCTATATTGTGACTGATATATCTTCAAAGGAACCATAATGCTCATGAAGCATTAAACCGTTGCAAACCCCCACCTTTCACAAAATCCATCTACCAGACCTCTTCATGGTGCCTCCTTTTAGAAAACAACAATTAATGAATGTTGAGTTCCCAAGGACCATTTAATCATCCAAAACAGATTCTTCCACACAATAATTCCATTTTTGACTAGTATTACCAGACCTTGAGTCCCCCCTTTTCTTCAAAAACGTCCTAGACAATTATTTTTCCTTTTTCTCCATGTCATTATCATCCTAATTCCTATTGCTCCAATAAATAGTAATCCAAACATAAAAACCCGTAATTTACACTACTCCATGAATGTTCTTACACCTCACCCCACTTATAGGTGCATGTGTGGTGGAATCATAATCCCAAAGGATGTATTGTCAAGGGAAACTACCCATATTTCCTGTTATATTAGACTAATGTCGAATCATTCTCTATTACATGGAGTCATTCTATCGAGGTATAGGTCCTGGCCACATTAAAGCTAAATACATAAAAAAGAAAAGATTAAAGTCCTAATAATGTTATTGTAAACTCCATAATAATAATTGAGATTAAATACATAACACTATATAGCTCAATGCTCTAAATGAATGATGTTAAACTGCATTAAAACGTGCTCATCATATGACATAAAATGGAAGCCTTTCCATGTGCAACAGCCAGTGGATGCACAGTGTATGACTATATTTTATAACCCCACACCTCCTACCATATGTGATGAACACATTATCCCCCATATATGACCATCATTAGATTCCACCTCTTTCTTTACAATGGGATGCAACTCCAATAATGAATAGCTTCCATGTGAATGCCCCACCCCATCCTTCCATACTATGGGATAAAACTCCACCCCTCAGATGAAACCACAACCCCAATGCTATTTCCATGCATAAGATCAACACCATCACTTATTAATGATCGTTTCACGACATGGTAATCCTTAACACATTGAATTAAACTAAATGGTCTCATACTGTAATATGACCCTAAATTATAGCATTGAATTACATTTTCTTTGATCCTTTTCTTTCAACAGGTTACATTGGATGCCTCTAATATGCCCAATCCCAATATCCTAACACAAATGTCCTACCTATATGTGGTTCATTGCCAATATCCCATCATCCCATTGAATATGCATAGATTTTAATCCCAAAGTGTGATCACTCCCCCTTATGGGAATACTCTCCCTCTTCATAAAAAAATACCAATATGTGACCCTCTCTCCCATTAGGCCACACGATCTCTGACCAACATCAATTCCCAATGTTTGATCATCTTCCCCACTAGAAAATACTCAAATATTATGAATAACCTATCTCCACATGACATTAAACATGTGATCTAAATGACCTTACAAGACATTAAAATTGTGAAAAACCAAAAATTTCTACCCCATACAATAAACATGGGTTTAATGGTGTAAAAAGACATAAATTCCTTACACCTATGTCATCAAATACCACATTGCCAACATAGGATACCTTGGGATCCATGCCCTAAATTCCTAACACATGGGATTCCATATACGATAGAATGGTAACACTTTATAGATTCTCATAATGAACTACATTACCATCTACCCTGACTATATATTTTTATTCTATTCAGATATAAGTTGCATAATTAATAGGAATCCGCCACAATATAGGGTCAAGAATGAGTTTCAAAAACATTAAATAAATATTTTAGGGAGACTTGAAAGGGAAAACATGATCTATGAATGTATCTAATAAAGGTCGAACTGAAATCTCATCATCTGTTTTGGATCAAAGATAAATAATTACCCATCATTGTGGTATAAGCCGCATTACTTTGGACATTAGGAATTTGGGTATGGAAAAAAATAATTTCTTCGTACAACCCAGTGTGAAAGAGTTTGAAATAAAAAATGTTTCACCTGACATGAAATTATTCTCTTTCAGTAGTGAGTATGTTAATAATGTTGGGAAACAAAATATTTTATCATTCATGGATCTAGATATTTGGAACCAATCCCATTCCAAAAAGGTTATGGGCCAATTGTGTGTTGTACAACGATTATATGGATTATCATATTCAAGGTGTATTTTTAAATCAATTATGATTGAGAAAAAAGAAAAGAAACATCTATTCATATTGTATTTTAATTGGAATGATCATAATATTGTGAAAATCAATATCACAATGCTTAAAAATTTCAATCATATTGAGTTTGAATCCTGTTAGATGTATATATTAAAAGGATTCACATGGAATTTAAAATGAAACGATTGATCATATTTGGGAAAATCAAAGTTTTCAGGACTTGTATTAAATGTGATGATTATTTTTTGATATTGGACTTTTCAAAAATAACAAGTAATCTAGAAACATGTGATTCTATCGTGATAAAAGGAATGGGGATTTGATGATATGCTATGAATAATATTCAGATTGATTGGATCTCGAGGGAAGGATAAAATGGTGTTTGAGATCATATTCAGTCTAATCGTTGTAAAGACATGAACCCAGTTGCTCGGAGCTGGTGTCATAATTAATTTCATTAGAATTATTACAAGAAATCCATATCCTAAAGGAATGAATAGTTTATTAGTTTTGGAAAACCAGATACATACACAAGTTCAACATTACATCATGAATGGAAAAACAATATAGAAATTACTTCTAAAACATTCATAATACCTTGGTTATACCATCATGTTATTCATAATATACCTCTTCATTTTCTGGGAAATAGAAAACATAAGAGATTGGTGAGCTCAAATTCTCAGTAAGGTAATGTAATACAGAAGAAGATATCATAATACTAAACATTAGGCATAGTGAATAACTAAAAACACATTCCTTTAAAAATTTACATGAACACATTATTGTAGGAATAAGAGACAAATAAATCATTCCATTATAAAAATAATCTTGGGAATTATACTAGTGGAATAAAATCATGAACTATCAATTACTAGTTTCATAACAAGGGAATTCATAATTTCAAGAATCATAACCATACCATAAATTCCTCATGCCATGGCCATAAATAACCATTTTCCAAGTCCTCGTTCCAAGACCATAGTTTGTCTTATGAGACCTACTGATGCATAAAATGGCTAGAGAGGGTCCCACCCATCACATAATAAGTCCAATTAATTCCTAATATTTATGGGTATAAATATAAACAACATATACATTCATATTCAAAATAACAAATGAAATTTAGATAACTTTCCTCAAACAATAAGCATAAACACTAACCATTCGAAGTAAATTGCTGAATGGTTTTAAGATTGAACATCCAAAGTAAAACTAATATAAAACCATTAAATAAATTATGATATATGACATAATAAAATACAAATCCCAGTAATACATAACAATCATAAAAGAGTGTTGGAATAGATGAAGATACTCTTATAAAATCATCGAGTAGTTCTTGAGATAACTACTATTTTACTTTGAAAAGAAGTGTTCTTCTAAAGAAGAAAAAATTGTATAAAACCAGAAGTGAAGTTATATAGTATTTCATGATATAATTATTGATATTATATATATAATGGTTACTAAAAAATATTACATAGTTCCCTTCAAAAAAGGTACCAATATGAGAAATTCCCATGAATTAGGATTGTATTTCGGGAAAACAATTTAATGATCTTTTTAAAACATATAACTCCACAAAAATGAAAGTATGATTCTGGTTGGTATACATATAAATTATATTAACACAAAAATTATTATGAGTAAATATGAATAAATAATAATATAGTTGTGTTATATAGGGAATAAGAGTAACCCGAATAAAAATGGTGGTAATGTAGAAAACCCTTACCTTAAGGGAGATGTTGTTCTTCACATGATCTTAGTATGCAGGATAACCAAATTAAATTAATTAATTAATATTTAAAGAACATATTATTTATTTAATTTATTTATCATATCCTTATTATGTTCATTCATTTCCATCTTGATGGGTTTACGAGGTTCAATTTTATTGTTTGGGAGCAATTTTTTCATCTTATTCAAGATCAGTTTACTTATATACATGTAAGGATAAACATGTAATATAAGAATGGTTTTACAGAATAGATGTTGTATTTTATTTGTTAAAATCTATTACAATACGTTTTTTTTTAAATTAATTTTTTTATTTGGAGTGATGACAAATCGTTAGATGAAACATTAATAATTATTATTTATGTTCATTGGTGGTTTTTGATCACAATGAACTCATTTTTATTTATAAATTAATATCTTTCTAAAAAAGGATTTCATAACATTAAATAAGTCAGTAAAAATTAATTATAGTCTAGTTCAACCATCACAATGGTTTCATGACCCGAATTTATGATGGTAATATAAATTGAAAACTAGTCATCCTTGAATGTAATAAATTGACACATCTCAGATGGTGCTTTCATTTCATATATAATAGAAGGGGGGAAGGAGAGATGATGATAAATTATTAAATTATAATAATAAAAAATACATTAAATTCAATGTAATGGATTCATCATAACATTTGGATGAATGGATGTTAGTAATGAAAATGAAATGAAAGGAACATGAAATAAAATAAACGAAAAGAGGAATTTACCTCTAGATGTTATCTTCCTTGAGAGACTCATTAGGGGAGAGGTTTTAAGTCTTATTATGAGACCAAGGGCTTATGTATATGGGGGATATTGGGAGTAGATTTGGGTAGAAATCATACGAGGAACAAGGCTTTGGAGGAGTGAACTGATGAGGGAGTGGGGGTTGTATATTGGAGGAGAGGGGTGATTTTTGTGTATCTTATTCATTATTTTATTATTTCCCTCAAGAAACCCAATAGTGATGATTCATATGACCAATAATAGTAATAATTTAATTTTAGTTAAATCCTAGTTTTCTTACATTATCCATGATTCTAGAAATAGTGAATTTAACGGATAATATATATATACGGAGAATTATTGTATTTTACTATTCATCAAAAAATTTGAGTATTTCAAAAAAATCCCAAAATATCACCCAAACTATTTTTTGACATATAGAATTCAAAAATAACTTCCATTTTTTAAAAATATTTTCTAAATATGACTAAATTATTTTTTTAAATAAAATCATAATTTATTTGAAAAATAAAAATTTTAAAACTGTAATTCAGTTTATATCACATTGAAAAATTTATCAACATCTGATTACCTTATAAGAATAAGACAATAAAATAATAATATTATTTACTATTCCTAGTTGTCATATTACTATTCATATTACTATTCATAAGGTTATGTTTCTATTCCCTAAAAACTATTTTTGTCTTATCAGACTCTAAATATCTTACTAAACGAAGCCGTGTATGTTAGTTTTTTTTAAATTCATATCAAACAGGTGGAAAAATTATGGTTACCAGCTAGGATGTAACAATGTTTTATTATGTAGATACTCAGTGTTTCATGAATTAAATATTAAATAAATTTGTAAACCCTTGGGGTGTTAGATTCCCCCACCCTCTCACAAAAATTCCATCCTCAAAATTATAAGAATGTGACCACACAAAATGATTTGGGTAGTTCTTCATCATAATCTCCTCAAGATCCCATACTGTATCATAAATTATATGAGTTTTCCAAAGTAACTTTACCATTTTTTTTCTGATCCCTCAACACCTATTTCATAGTGTCTAGAATCTGAATAGGATCTTCATAGTATTATAATTCAGGTTCCAATTATATACCTTTAGATGTGAGGACATGTGTTAGGTCTGGCATGTACATTATCAATAATAAGAATTGGAATAAACTATGTACCTTAGATAGTCTTGGTGCCATTTACAAAGGATAATCCATGGATCCAAATCTCTCTATATTTTTAAAAGGGCCAATGTACCTATGGATTAGTTTCCCTTTATTCTCAAATCTTATAACACCCTTCCTTGGAGATACTTCATTTGAAACATGATATCCCACATGAAATTCAAAATCCTTCATTTTATTATCATCATATATATTTTTTCTCCATTAAGATAATTTTTTATGGGTTTGAATAGTCTTTCAATTCTCTATTATTTCCTCTATAATCTCTATACCCACAAGCTTCCTTTCACCAACTTTATCCCATTATGTTGGTCTACGACATCTTTTTCCATACAATGCTTCATATTATTCCATTTGAATTCGTGAATGGAAACTATAATTTTATTAAATATCCACCAGATGTAAATAATGATCCCCAACACCTAGAAAATCAAGTGATCATGATCTCAACATGTATTCTAATGTTTGGATCATCCTTTCTAATTTCCCATCAGTTTGAGGGTGATAAGAAGTACAATGTTGAAGCTCTATTTCTAGGGCTTTTGAAGACTTTTTCTAAATTTCGATGTAAATTGATGGTTGTTATCGGACACTATTGAAAGAGGTTCTTCGTGAAGTCTTACAACTTCATCGATATAGAGTTCTAAAAGAAACACTATTGGAAAATCTACCCTTATAGAGAGGAAATGTGCCAATTCCATAGGACGATCTACAATTAACTTTATTTCATCATTTATTAATGATGTTTTTGGAAATCCAATGACCAAATCCATGGTGATTTCATCCCATTAACATGTAGGAATTGGTTGAGGTTTCATGAATCCTCTAGGATTTTGTCATTCAGCCCCCACTTATTAACAGACTAAACATCATGAAACATAATCAGCAATTTCCTGATTCATTCAATCCCATGAGAAATTACCTTCAAATATATATTCATTTTAGTGCTACTAGGGTGTATAGAGGAATTTTAACTATGGACATCATCTAATAAATCACTTTTTAGCTCGAGTATAGCTGGAACACAAAGACTCTTCCCATATTTCATAATTCCATCTTTATATATGATGTATTGAAACATACCATCATCCACAACACAAGTTTTATGTAGAGGATTATCATCGTTAGGATAATAAATTTTATTCTATTCCAATTATTATGGTTGCACAACCAATTGAAAATGTAAAGATGTTTCACCTTCTTCGTTAATTCCCATGCCTATTCTTATTAGATCCTTGATTATTGGATCCCTTTAAATCCTCATTTTTAAAAGAATTCCATGATCCTTCCTACTCAATGCATCAACTACCTTATTTTACATTCATGTGTGGTAGTGTATGGAACAATAATAATCATTGAGTAGATCGATCCATCACCTTGGTCTCATGATGAGTTCTATCAGTGAGAAGATATATTTCAGACTCTTGTGATTCATATATATCTCACATCTTTCAGCATAGAGATAGTGTCTCCCAATTTTTAAAGAAAAATTCACAGAAGCTAACTAAAGATCTTGTGTAGGATTGTTTTGTTTGTGAATTTTTAACTACCTTGATGCATAGTAAATAACTCTATCGTTTTTTATAAGGACAAAAATAAGCCCTTTCCTTAATGCATCAATCTAGATCACAAACCCATCATTCCTTGATGGTTGAGTTAAGATCGGATAATTCACTAATATCCTCATTAATTCATAAAATAATTCCATAAATGATTCTATCCATATGAACTAAACCCCATTACGAGTTATCTTGATAAACGGGTTTGATAAACAGGCAATGTTATGAATGAAATTCAGAATATAACCTTCAAAACTAATAAAAATACATACCTCAGTTATGTTCATTGGGGTAGGACATTCATTAATAGACTTTTTCATCGTAGGATCAACAGATATTCCATCTATAGAGAAAATATGTCCCTGAAAATAAACTGATTGATGAAAAAAATTCACACTTGCTAAACGTCTCAAATAATTCAATTCTTATACGATCCTTCAAATTAATACAAAAATTATTTTCAAGATCTTTATAGCTTCTATATTATACCAAGATATCATCAATAAATACCACAAAAATTTCATCATGATATTATTAGAAAACCTTATTCATTTGATCCATGAAGATAGAGGGTGCATTAGTCAGTCCAAAAGGTCAAACATTGAACTTGTAATTCCCATACCTGGTTCGAAATGTAGTTAATGGAATATCTTCCTTCCTCACACGCAACTGATGATATCTAGATCAAAGTACAATCTTCACAAAATTATTGGGCTCCGTGAAGTTGATCAATTAAATCATCCATGCATGGTAGGGGATACTATTTTTTTTGTTATACCATTGATCTCATGGAATTCAATGCACAAACTCATAGATCCATTATTATTTTTAATGAAATGAATAGGGGATACCCATAAAGAAAAAATAGGGAGAATTAATCATTTATCACTCAATTCCTCTAGTAGTTTCTCCAGTTAAACTATTTCTATAGTGGAATTATATAAGGAGACCTTGATGTATATCTTGATCCATTAATTAAATCAGTTGAGAACTCAACTTCGTACTGTGGAGGATATCTAGGGAAATCCTCTAGAAAAACATCAACATATTCTTGCACAATAGGTACATCACTGATTTGACCATTTATTTCCACACTCATTAATATGAAGTTCTTATCCTATAAATGAATTTAATTTAGGAGAGATACAAAGGTTGGATCTATATAAGAATCAGATGGTGATGTTTATACCCTAAAGATAAGGGATTCCACCTCACCCTCAAAAATTAAATCTTCCTTATTCATATAATATAATTTGACATAATAATTTGAAATCCAATCCATATTAATGATTATATCAATTTACATAATGGGTATGATTATAAAATTGGTATATAATTCATGTTAAAATTCAATAATGGGGAATGCCTGACACATATTTATTGCAATGATATATACCTTAGGAGTTTTGACTGTCAACACCCTTATTAAATCAAATTCAAAGTTTCTAATTTTCTTGTAAAACTCAGAAGATATGAAAGAATGTGATGATCTTGAATCAAATAAGGTATTTGGTATGTTTGAGGAAATAATTAAAGTACCTACCCCAACATCATTAGGGACTTCAATATTAGCAGTTGTAATTGCATAATCTTAGCCATGCTCCCTTGTACATTTTTGGGAAACGTTTCCTTGATGCCAAAGAAAATCATTTGCATAATGTCCCATCTCCATGCAATTTTATAATTGAACATTGGGAGATTATTTCCTCCCCTTATAATCCTAGGATAGGTGGACTTTTTCTACACACTTGTAATAAACACCCATACCTTCAAGAATGTACCGGGATTTCTCTTCCGACAATTATCATAGAGTGAAAGGTCAGATCTTCCCTTCATCCCCATTTTCTTATTTCCTTTTACAAAGTTTCCATCATCCATATTATTATCATTATTTCCTTTAGAATCATAATACATAAAGAATTTATTTTCTATCCTGACAGCACATGTGATTATATCTTATTAGGATGACAAACATTGGATGACTAGACCCCTTCAAAGGAATGGTTTTAAACCATCAATGAATCAATCAAAATTTCTCATTGTATTTTGTATGTTGTACATGGTATGTAATTCTATCTATTTGAAGTTAGATTCATAATTTTCAACATTATCATCCTCTTTTTTCCATAGATTCAAAAAAATCCTTTCCATATCTACTCATTGTTCATGAGGGTAGTATTTTTATAAGAATATTTCTTTCAAATACCTTTGTTCCATTTCTTCTATTTCTTTCTCCACCTCTGTGTTTTCAATTAAAGACTGCCAAAAATCTACATATCCCGATAGATGATAAACCTCCAGGAAAACCTTATCTATTTTGTTACATTCCAAATTCAGAAATATCTTATATAATGAACTAATACACTGCTCCACTAAAAATTGATTTGTAGTCCCATTAAATGATGTAAGATATTTCTGTATAAAGATGTATAACATAGCTTCTCCACATTGTGGGTCTTGATGCTCCATAGGAGTAAGTTTATTGTTCAAAACCTGAGTCAACTATCCTAGTATCATTATAAGCTACTCAGCACCAGTCACAAAACCAGATCCAACATCATTATCTTACATTGATGGGAAATCCCTATATGGGACATGCTTGTTCATGAAGTTTCCATTCCTTCCACTAGGTTCCATTTCTAAATAATGGAATGAAATATATTAGGTTATGAATCATAATATATAATCTCAATGTATAAAAATAATTAAAATAAATTTAAATCATATACATTTCTAACCTAATAATAATTAACATGGTTTCTTTAAGGAAAATTTTATATTTAAATCATTCATAATGGCTTATAATGAAAATGTGATTTATCCCAATAATATCCCTAGATAGTGTCAATCCAGGTGGGAAATAAGGACAGTTGTCTTATATCGGTATATCCTGGTTATATCTCGATACTCCATGTAAGACTTGTTACTTCAATATAAATTTGGGCTAGCACCACGTCGACTTGTAGTATCCAGACATAGATGCATTTTCTAGAAATATCCACATAATATATTCCAAAAAAATTATTATGTTCTTTTATGTTTATCCTCAATGTATATCTTTGGTTTTTTCCCTAATCTACCTTTTATAAATCTATTTTCCATGTTTTCTATTAATCTTCCTTTGATACTAAGTGTAATGACCCGGCCCGAGTTTCTAGGAGCTAGTGCCTTAATTCATTGCATTGGAATGATTACAGTGAATTTCTATCCTTAAGTAATGAAGAGTTTAGTATTTTTGGAAAACAAGATATATACATATATTCAACATTACATCTTGAATGGAAATTAAATATATAAATCCATTTTATAACATCCATAACTCAAAGGTTATCGCTCCATGTCATTCATAATATACCTCTTCATGTAAAAGAAAAATAAAATATAAGAAAGGGTGCTATCAAATGATCAGTAAGGGTATTAAATACAATATAAGATATCATAAACATAATCATTAGACCCGGTGAATAACTAAAAACACATCCTTTAAAAATAAACATAAAAAAATTAAGGAAGAAATTTGAGCTGAAAACATACATCCATAATAACGAATAATCATGGGTATTATACTTGATGAATAACCTCATGAACTATCAATTAATAGATTCATAATGATGGAATGCATAATTCTATACATAATAACTATACCATCAAGGACTCATTCCAAGACCATAAATCACCATTTTGTGAAGGCCTTGTATCAAGATCGTAGTTTGCCTCATTATACCTACTGATGCATCGAGGGGATAGAGTGGGCCCCACCCATTTCTTATTAAGTCCAATTAATTCATCATATGAATGGGGAAAATAATAAACAAAAAATTCATTCATATGGAAAGTATCTTATGAAATCTAGAAAACTTTCCCTAAATATTAAGCATAATGACTAACCATTCAGAGTAAATTTTTCAATGGTTTTAAGATAGCACGTCCACATAAAAACTAATCATAAATTATTAAATTAAATATTTTTTATGGTGTCAAAAATTATTAATCCCAATAAAAAATAATTAAAAAAATGTGTTTTGAAATAGATGAATATTCTCATATAAAATCATCAAGTAATTCTTTACATAAATACTCTTTTACTTTAAATAGAATAGTTCTTTTAAGAAAATCATTGTATAATAGTAGAAGTGAAGTAAGATTTTGTTTTAATAATAAAATTAGTTATTTTATAAAGACTTTGGTTTCTAAAAATAGATTATTGAGTTCCCATGATAGTAGGTAAGAATTTTAGAAATTCCCTTGAATCAGGCTTGTATTTCGGGATCAATTTTGGAAAGATCCTTATAAAACATACAAACACCCCAAAAATGAAGGTATGATTATGGTGTTTATAAATATATATAAAATAAAAACATAATTTATTAGGATTTATATTAATAAATAATAATTTAATTGAGATAAGTATAGAATAATAGTAACACGAATGAAAATGGAGGTTCGGGTAAAAACCCTTACCTTATGTCTGATGGTGTTCTTCACCTGATCTAAGTGTCCCAAATAACAAAATTAAATTCATTAATTAATATTTCTAGATAAAATTAATATTTTATAGATTTATTGTAACCTAATTATGTTCATTCATGGTCTTCTTGATGGGTTTAAGAGGATAAATTGTATTGCTGGGGAGTGTTTTCTTCCTTGGTATTCATGGCCTATTTACATATATACTTGTATGGATAAACATGTAAGATGAGAAAGGTTTTACATAATAAAAGTTTTATTTTAATTTTTCACATCTAGATAATTCCATTTTTATAAAGTTCATTTGGTTTTTGAGAGTGAAGATGAATAATTATATGAAACATTAATGATAATTATTCGGGTTAATTGGCAGGTTTTTATCACAATGAACTCATATTGTTTTATATAAATATATCATGTGTAAAAAATTATTATAGAACCATAATTAAGTAATAATAAATATTATATTGTTTGGTTAAACCGTAAAAATTGTTTTAGTACAATAATTAAAGATGGTAATAGAAATTCAAAACCCATCATCCTTGAATATGATAAATTGACACATCTTGTATGGTGATTTTATTTTCAAGTATATAAGATAGGGAAAGGAGAGATGATGGTGAATTATTCCATTATAATATCAAAATATTAGTACATGTAAGGTATATGATTTTTCATAAAATTTTTACGAAAGGAGGTGAGGAGAGAAAAATAAAAGAAATGAACTCGAAATAAAAGAACGGAAATGGGGATTTTACGTCTTGAAGTTATCTTCCTTGAGATCATATTTATGGGAGAGGATTTTGTGTTTTTATGAGAACAAGGGATGATGGATGTGGGTTACGATATTGGGGGGTTATTTGATCGTAATATAGGCAAGGAACAAGGATTGAAAGGTGTTCACTGGAGAGGGGGTGAGGGGGATTTTTTATAGTGGTTGAGAGGGGTGATTTTTTGAATTACACATTCATTATTTAATTATTTACCTCAAGAAAACCAATAGTGTGGATTAATGTGACTCATAATAGTAATATGTGCATGTGATTTCAAACCATTTTTGATTATATCATCCATTATTCCAGGAATAAAGAATTTAAATGATAAAGTTTATATACAGTAAATTACCGTATTTTAATATTCATAAAAAATTTGAGTATTTTAGAAAAATAAAAAAAAATTCACCCAAATTTTTTTTAATGTATAGAATTAAATAATGAAATCCATTTTTTGAAAATAATTTTCTAACTATTATTAAGTTATTTTTGGATTAAAATCATTATTTATTTGAAAATTAACATTTTTAAAGTTATAATTCTTTTTATACCACCTTGGAAAATGATTCAAGATCTTATTACCTTATAACCGTAAGAAAATAATATAATAATATTATTTACTATTAATAAATTTTATATTATTATTCGTATTAATATTCATAATGGAATGTTACTATTAAAAAAATCAACTTTTTCTATCAGACTCTCAATATCTTACTAAACACAACCGTGTATGTTGGTTTTTGGAAATTCCAATCACAAAGGTGGAAACATTATGTTTACTAGATTGGTTGTAACAATGTGATGTTTTGTAGAGACTTAGTTTTTCATGAATTCAATATTAAATTTATTTCTAAATCCTTGGGACTTTACAATCAATATCATGATATTCACAATCATGTCTATCATATTCAAGCATGTTGAATTTTGGATAATTTTATTATGAATGAGTTGGAATGAAAGCTGCTTGATGGAGTTTTTGAAAGTTTCAATAATTTCCATTACAAATCAGATGATGTTGAATATATTCAAAAATGTATTAATATTCATCAATAAAGTCATGATACAAACACATGTTTAGAATTGAAGAAATTTTAAGAAGATTATGCTAGTAACATCAGTCCATCATATTCAGCATACTGTCTTATTCAATAAAGAATTAATTGTGTTAATGAATAATAGTAATGTAATTGAGTTGAAGTTGATGCGAATTTTAATTCCATAGATTAGTCAAAAATGGATTAAACTATTGAATATATATGAATGAATTGTTAAAGGAAGTGTTTGTAATTTGAAGGCTGTGGATATTTCTGACAAATGTGAGAAACTGGAGATATTATTTTTCATTTGAAAAAAATCCAAAAGATATATATCTTTGGAGAATGAATCTGATGGGATATTATACTTAGAAGATAAATAAATGATATGATTTTTTGTCAATGTTTTTCATCAATTAAGTCAAGATCCATCATATTTGAATTGACGCTGGATCAAAGACCTGAAGTAAGAGGAAGTGATGTCTATTCATTCTTGCATTGAGTTGTAAGAGAGAATTGTATTGAAGGAATCAATATGTTAATTGAAATATTACCTGAGTGTGTTAAGATTATAAAGGTTAATGTTGGAATTTTTGTGAATAGGAGCATCATTTTAAAAAATTGGAATGGATAATTGAAATCATAATTGAGTGTGTTAGGAGTTTGAAGGACACTATTGAAAGTGTTGTTAAGGGGGATATCATATTCATAAATATGAATATAAAATTGAAATTGAACAAGAATTTAGAAAAAAAGTTTTCATAAGAGATAAATTTTTAAAAACATTCCATAAGATTCAAGAAGAGTTGAATATGTCATAAATGTAGCTAAAATTCTAGGTAAATTTGTTTGGGTGGGAAAGTATTGAGGGTTCCCATCAAAACAACTAATGGTTCAACTATAAAAGGGGACAAGTATATCATACTTTTCTAACCACTGATGATGGGTGTACTCTTCATGGTAAGATAGAGAAGCTCTGATTTTTAATGGAAAAAATTATATGTTTTCTAGGTAACTTTCATAAATATTTATTTTCAGATTGAAGTAAAAGGAGAAGAGACAAGATTGCTTCATTGTTCAGCTGATCATCAAATTCAGTGATAACCATATTCAGTGATCATCATATTCTTCTTGTCATGATATTTGGTTGATCACAATATTAGATTAAATAATCCAAATGGGAGTTCTATATTTGGGATTTCTGAACAATGGATGAATGAGTTCTGATTTTTCTCAATAGTATGTTTCCATACTTATATCAATTGTATTGGGAAATCAAAGCAGAATATTCAGAGTGAAGGAATCATATTTTATTGATCGAGAAAGGTAATCAGATTAAATTATATACCAAAATAATTTAAGTTCATACCAATATCTAGGTAATAAGTTAATGAATTTTCTTCTAAAGAATATATTTGTTTATGTTTAAAAATAAGAACATGTAACATGTATTGTTATAAAAACATTATCATACCCTATTGTGCTAGGGGGGGGGCACATACCCTACAATATTTTTTACATAGTGCTATATGTGTAATACCCCGACCCCAGAAGCTCAGATTTTGTTCCGTATTTTGTTACATTGGAATAGATTAAAATTAGATTAATCCCAATGGACCAATTAGTTTATTAGTTTTTAAAACAAGATACATACAAGAGTTAAAAATTCAAACTCCAAACTAAAAACAACATAATATATTCAGGAGAAAAGCCTATAATATCTTAGAATAACCTTGAAATTCATTCATAGTATAATAATCCTCATAACTTGGAAGGATAAAACATAAGAAAGGGGTAAGCTCATATTCTTAGTAATGGTAAGAAATATAGTGGAAGATATCATAAACATAAACCTTAGGGATGATAAATAACTAAAAATACATGCCTTTAAAAATGAACTTCAACACATAATGTATAGAATAAGAGATGAATAAATATTTCCATATTAAAGAATAAACAATGAAATTATACTAGTCTAATAAACTCATGAACTTTCAATTACTATTTTCATAATGGGGGAAATGAATATTCCAAAAATTCTAAAACATACTATCAAGGAAACGACCATGACATATAAAAATAATTACAGCCTTGGCCGAAACCATATCTATAAATGGGAAAGTTTCGGACAAATCCATATCTATTTGTCTCATGAGACCTACCGATACATCAAGGGGATATAGAAGGCCCCACACATCACTTACTATGTCCAATGAATTTATCATATGAATTGGGATCAACATAAATAACGTAGACAATCATATTGAAACTAACATATGAAATGTAAATAACTGTTTCAAATCATAAAACATAAAGACAGGCCATTAAGTGTAATATGGTGATTGGATCTAAGATAATACACCCTCATTCAAACTAAACATAAAAAATTCAATAAAAATAGTTGGTTGATATCATAGGATACAAAACTCAATGAATTGCAAGACTCCACAATGGATGTTAACATAGACTAAGATACATTTAAATTAGACCATTGAAAAATCCCTGAGGAAAAAAACCTTAAACATTTCATAGTGTCCCATAAAACCTTGAAATGTTCCAATAAAAATCCATTAGAATATCATGAGAATAATGATACTCTTGATAAGATATTAAAAATTTTATTACATACTCCAAAAGTATGAAATAAGTGGTGAACAAATCATATAACTCATAAAAGTTAAAGTGAGACGAGAAAAATCCTTTTTACTTTGGAAAGAAGTGTTATTTTGGAAAATCCATTGTATTCGTCAGAAAATTAGATTGTAAACATGTATATACCATAAAATACAAGGTATGGAAATTGAAATTATATTTGAGGATTAAATAAAGTCTTGTTTAGGTGAAATAATTTTAAAAGTGCTTTTAAAGAAGCTTTTGAAATAAAACATTTTAGTGTGGTTTAGGGATAATATTAAAGGATTTTAAAGAGAAAATGCATGTATTCTATCATAAAATCCAGAAACGATCCAAAATATATTTTTCATGTTAAAATCGGTGATTTTTCAAAGATAAATATTTCATAAAATATTTTATATATTGAACTTAAAAATAGGTATGAATTCGAGAAGTTAATTGAATCGACCTTGCATTTTGGAAGAATTTTTGTATAATTATTTTAAACATGTAACTCCGCATAAAATAAAGAAGGATTTTGTTTGGTATACATATAAAGACCATTAAAAATATAATTTATTGGTATTACATAATAAATAATAATAATTTCATTGAGTTTAATAGATAATAAGAGAAACCCGAATGAAAATAGTTGTTTTGTTAGAAAATACTTACAACTTTATAAGATCAATATAATTATATGCCCCAAAATTAATAATCATAAAATTGAAAATTTAATATAATTAAAATAAAGATAGTAATGATATGAAACATCAATGAAAAGTCTACTTATACCATACACATGTAATATTAGTGAATAAGAAATATCTCACAAAACTGGAAGTGAGATAAAGAAACCCATTACAAACATTTCAGCAGGGTAACAGGTGTTCTTGGGAGGGATTAATTTGAGGTAAAGGGGTATAAGATCATTTTTATAACATAATGGAAGTATTGGGGAGTTTAAAAAACATTCCCCATCATTAGGAATTAAAAATAAAAGGATACAACACAGGATGGATTATGGAATAAAAGTTAGAGAGAGGATCCCTTACATTAAATATTAGTCTTCACTTGATCCTAATGACATGAATAACCAAATTAGGATCATTAATAAAAAATCCAGAACCCTTTATCCATTTATTTGGTTTATTATTACTTTATTAATTTCATTTAGAGGCTTTTAGATGGGTTACCAAATTCTATTTCATTGTTCAGGAGTGCTTGTTTTCCTAATATTCATGATTGGCTCACTTATAAAAGAGTATGGTAGTTCATGTAAGATGGGAGTTGATTTCATGAATCGATTTTATATTTTATTAATTAAAATGAATAATATTAAATGGTTATAAAATTTATTTTGTTATTTTGAGTGAAGGTTAATCATTATATAAAACATTAATTATAATCAGTTGGATTAATTTTGAAATTTTTCTCACAATTACATTTTTTTGTATTATTATTTTATATCATGAGTAAATATGGGTTCCATAACATTAAATAAGATAATATAAATATATAATAGACTTTTTAATCCATAAAAATTATTTAATGGCCAGATTTGAAGACGGTAAATCAAAATTAAAGCACCATCATCCTTGAATGTGATAAATCAACACATCTCAGACAATGTTTAATATTTAGCATACATGAGTGGGAAAGGAGAGACGAAGATAAATTATCCCATTATCATAACTAAATTCAAGTAAATGTATGGTAACGGAGTTTTTATACCATTTGTATGAGGATATGTTAGGAATGAATAGAGAACAAAGGAATATGAAACTAAAAAAAGAAAATGGAATTTTACCTCTTGAATTAACCTTCTTTGAGTGAAACATTAGGGAAGATGATTTGGTATTTTTATGAGTCCAAGGGATTATGGTCATGGAGGATGATCTTTGGATGATATTTGGACAGAATTTTGAGAAGGAAAAAATCTTTAGATGAGTTAATAGAGGGGGGTGGAAGAGGTGATATTTATAGTGGATTGGATAAGAATTTTCTTTATATTTTAATCATTAGTTTTTTATTTTTATATAAAATAAGAAATAGTGATGATTACATGACCAAAAATAGTTATATTTTCATAAGAGTTCGAACTGTTGGTGCTTACATCCGTAGAACATAATCAATGACTCGATAAAACAATTATTTAGCTTTTATTGTAAAGTATCATATTATACTATTCACAAAAAATTCATGTAATTCATAAAAATCACAAACAAATCACCGTAAACATTTTTGTAAGTGTAGAATAAAAAAATGAATTCCGTTTTTCAAAACTAAATTCTAAATATGATTTATTTAATTTTTAATTAAATTCATAATTTACAAGAAAAATACAGTTTTTAAAATATTTATTTATTTATTCAAAAACATAGGCACGCCATAATTTCACTTATGTTATATATATATAATATAATATATGGGGTTAATGTTTATAAGGTTTTGTCACTATTAATAAAGCTAACATTAGTATTCATAAGGGTATGCTACAATTCACAAAAAATTATGTTGGTTATGTCAAACTCTAAATAACTTACTGATCGCAATATTGTATGGTAGATTTCTAAAATTCAAATCATATGGGTGGTAAAATTATGTTTAATGGATTGGTTATAATAAATTTTTGTTTTTTAGAGACTTAGTGTTGCATCCATTCAATCTAAATTTTATTTTAAAAATCTTGGGGTGTTACATTATCCCCTATATAAAAGAATTTCGTCCTCGAAATTTGATATTTAACTTTGAAAGTTACTTGTTGTCACTTAACCTTGTGAAAAATACCATTTAGAAAATATGGTTAATAGAATACCCTCCTTAAATAGGTTTTGGGAAAAGAGGTGGTAAAAATAATTATAATAAATTAATTAATTAATTAATTATCCTTTCAAAAGAAGTGAAATTTATTGTAATTGAATACATGGGCATAAAAGGAAAACCAAAATATTAATTTTTAGTGAAAGAAAACATGTTTATATGAAAGTAGATTTCATAAAAACAATAAATTATAGTTTTGAAACAATTAATCAAATGTTATCAAATATTTTGTAAGCAAAATAGCATTTAGGTCTCTTTTCATAGAGTTTACGGATTATTCCACTCTATAACTATAAAAATATACGTTTATATTTTATGAACATGATCTAATCATTTGATTATTTCATAAACTACCTATACTTCATCTCTTAGCATAATTTTCATCATGTGGTGACATTAACCTCTAAAACTTCACACAATGATCAAATTAATCCATTTCATAAATGAATTAACATTCCAAAATGTCAAGATTAAATACATTAGAATCATTCCCATGGTAGTTAGTACTCTCATATTTACTTTATCAATATATATAATCTCTCTATTCTAAAATTTACATCTCATTATTATGAAGATAATAAGGGATGTCTATCCCTAGAATATATATTTACCAAAATTTTAACCTCCAATTGAGTCAATTTTCCTTAGTAACACTAACAATATGACCAAAAATATTTAAAGAATAGTACTGTAGTACAATCCTCATATATTCCATAATTCTTATAAATTTTTTTTTGCTGATAAAATATTTAAAACCCGTACTTCATGACTACGAATATTAATCATTCCACTTCATCTGTGGTAGTACCATAACATGATCTTCATCCAGTAACATCATTTGGGGCACTTTCCCCTGATCCCGGGGACATTAATTCACATAGTGTCCCATATCCTTGCAGTTATAACATTGTAGATTTGAAACCTTTTTCTTACCCTTTCAATCAGGAACATGGTGTCCTTTTTCTCCACCCTTATAATAAACACTAATGCCAATCTAGAATTTACTAGTTTGATTCATTCCACAGTCATCACATGTGGGAAAACCCTTCTTTCCCTTCTTCCCCTTATCCATGTTTCTCTCTACCGTTATCTTCTTCGTTTTCTTACATTCAAATCCATAGGACTCATAGAATTACTTACATATATTTCTAACACATGATACTATTTCTTCATATGATGAGTACACTTGGGATACTATATTCCAGTGAAACTATGGATGAATCCCATTAGATATATGATCCTTATTACTAATTGCATCATTTGCATTAGTGATGTTCTCATTCCTTCTTATAGGATCCATTTATAATCAATTATATATAATATATTAGCTCATAAAATTAAGAACACTCTATATCTCTAAACATGGTATAACTCATAAAATAAATTTATGCATCGTAACTCCTAAAACAATATACTTTGGTTACGTTGGGGGAATAATACTTCATAATGGTTCTTAATAAGTTTATGATTTTACCAAATCATATCCCCTGGATTGTCGAACCAAGAGAGCAGCTAGTCCTGTTTTTGTGCACTAGTTCACATTTAATTTTATCATTAATATGTGTTTTCAGGTTTTACCCCTTCATACATTTTTTCCATAGCTACCTCTACTTGTTCATATCCATACATGGATATATATTATTAATAAACTAGATAATATATTACTTACAAAAATTCTATGATTTCCTTGTATTCTTTTCTCTAAAGACTATATTAATTTTTTTTCACTAATATACTTTTTCAATGTCTAGTTTTCATGTTTTCTACTAAACTACCTTGGATATTAGCTCCAATGACCTATTCCCAGAATTTCATAGTCAGTGCCTTATTTTATTACATTAGCATAGAAACAAGGAAGATGCATCCCCAAGGATCGATGGTTTTAGTAATTTTGGAAACAAGTTACATACAAGAGTTCAAAATTAAAACATCAAACTAAAAACAACGTAATAAATATAATAGATAATCCCATAATCGATTAGCTTACCCTTGTAATTTATTCATAGAATAATTATCTTTGTAACCTGTATGAATTAAACATAAAAAAAGAGGTGATCTCAAATGCACAATAAGGGTAAGAAATATAGCAGATGATATCAAAAACATTAACATTAGGTATGGTGAATAAATAAAAACACCATCCTTTAAAAAATAAATTTAACACATTTTTGTTGGAATAAGAGATGAATAAATAATGCCCTATTAAAGAATAAAAACTGGTATTATACCAGTTGAATAACCTCATGAACATTCAATTACTAGTTTCACAATGAGGGATGTGAATATTCTGAACAATCTAAAACATTCAATCACAACCTCATCCAAGAGATATAAAAATCATTAAGGCCTCATCCAAACCCATATCATAATATGGGAATGGCCTCAGTCAATCCCATATCTATTTGTCTAATGTGACCTATTAATGCATCCAGGGGCTATAACATGCCCCACCCATAAATAACTATGTACAATTATTTTATCATATGAATGGGGATCAATATAAACAACAAAAAAGATTCATTTTGAAACTAAAATATGAAAATTAAATAACCTTAACAAATCATTAAACATAAACTCTAACCATTAGAATTAATATAGTGAATGGTTTCAAGATAGAACATCCTTAGTCAAAATAATCATAAACCATTCAACAAAACTTTTTGGATGATATCATAGGAGTTAATCCTCAATGAAGTACAAGATTAAACTAAGCATTTTGACATATATGTAGATAATTTTAAATGAGACCAATGAAAATCCATTAAGAAATAATCCTAAAACCATCCAAAGTGTCACATACAACATTGAGTCATTTAGATAATAATCCATTAGAATGTCATCAAAATAAGGAGACTCTTGATATGATATACCAAAGGAAAGTAAAAACACCACAAGTAAGAAATATTTGGTGAATAATGCATATATCTCATACAAGTTAAAGTGAGATGAGAAAGATACTTTTTCTTTGGAAAGAAGAGTTATTTTGGAAAACCATTTGTATTTGTCATGAAATCAGATTGTAAACATATATATACTAGAAACTAAAAGGGAAGGTCATTGAAATTATATTTTAGTCTTAAATAAAGTCTTATTGATGATAAATCATTTAAAAAGGGTTTTTAATGTAGATTTAGAAATAAAACATGTTATTTCATTTTAAATAAATATTAAACGATTTTAAAGCACAAAGGCATGTTTTCTTTCTTAAAAATCAAAATGAACAAAAAAATATTTTAATTGTAAAATTTTTTATTTTAGAAATATAAATAAGGAATAAAACTGATTATAGACTGAACATCAAAATAGGTAATAATTAGATGTGTCTGTTGATTTTGGATTACATTTCGGTAGAATTTTAGAAATAATTTTTTAACTAATTTAACTCCCCATAAAATAAAGAAGGATTATGATTAGTAAAAATATAATGAAAATTCACAAATAATTTATGAGTTGTACATAATAATAAATTATAATGTCATTGAGGTGAATATAGAATAAGAGCAACCCGATTGAAAATTGAGCTTCAGGTAGAAAATATTTACAACATTATAATCAATTAAATTTTATGACAAAAAATTAATATACATATAATTATACATATAATATAATTAAAATAAATATATTAATGACATAAAACATCATTGGGTGGTATACATACACTATACACAATTAATAGTAGTGAATATATAATATCTTTCAAAATTGGATGTGAGATGAAGAAACCCCTTACAAACATTTTGACATGGAAAAGGGTGTTCTTGTGGGGGATTAATAAGAGGTTAAGGGGTATCCCATAATTTATATATAATAAATGATGTATGGTGAGTCACATAAACATTCCTCATCATATGGAATTGAAAATAAAATGACACAACCTACGAGATTCTTGAATAAAAGTGATAGAGAAGATCCCATACCTTAAATCCGAGGGTGTTCTTCACTTGATCCTAATGAAATTAATAACAAAATTAGGATCATAAATTAAAAATTCCAGATCCCTTTATACATTTATTTGGGTTTTTATGAATTTATTAAGTTCATTCATGGACTTTTAAATTGGTTTACGTGATTCAATTTCATCATTTGTGAGTGCTCATTTTCCTAATATTCTTGATCATCTCACTTATAAAAGTGTGTGGTAATTCATGTAAGATGGGAGTTGAAGCCCAAAAATGATTTTATATGTTATTAATGGAAATTAATAATTTTAAACAGTTACAAAATTCATTTTTTTTATTTGGTGTGAAGGTGAATCTTTATATAAAACATTAATGATAAACACTTGGATTAATTTGGTGATTTTTCTTACACCTACCTTGGATTGTATTATTATTTTAAATCATGTGTGCGTAGGGATTTTAGAACACTACTGTCACAACCCGTCCTCGGGGACTGTTTCGTGACTACCCCAAGCCCGCCTTCCATAGGCCAAGGGCTGGCGACTAGCACCAAGGCGTAAATCCCGGTAAAAAGGGAGGCATTGCCTTTGTAAAGTAAACAAACACCACAGAGCAAGCAAGAAGAAGTAAACACTAAGTAAAAACTGGTACAATAGTAAGTGCAGAAAAGTAAGTGGGCCAGTATATAAACCCAAACTGAAAGTAAAGTACAACTGGAAAGGGAAAACAACAACTGAAAAGTAAAGCCGCAACGTCGAGCTGTCCACCGGAAATCCCACCTGAAGGGTGCGTACAGATAGCATCCACTGCACCTCAGGTCCAGCCGACCGCTCCGAGTACGTCCCTCCAAGTGTTCCACCTCCAGGTATCGTCCTGCTCCGCAAGCCTCAACCACGATCAGCGCTGTCCGTCGTCTGCAACCAACACAACATAGTGAGGGCATAGCCCATGTAGGGGTGAGTATAAGCTACTCAGTAGGGACCTCGAGACCCCCGAAGGTCTCCCAGAATCCACCAAGGATAAACCACAAAGGAAAGATACAATCACGAAGTAACATCCGACACGGCTTAGGTATATTCCCATACATATACCTAAGTCATCAATTCTCGTTCGGCTCCAACAGTTGAGCCCAAGTACAACCCAGTACACTCAGGAAATCGAAACGTAAATCCACACAGGATAGCACAACACAATCCACAAAGGAAAGAAAAACAGGATTTAATCTCACACAGGTATACTTATTCATATGACGATAAAGATGACCAGATATTTCCACTAATTCATCTAAGTCATCGGACCCACAAAGAATCGATAGGTATTAACCCCCGCAATGACCCACAAAGGATCTGACCCACACAGGATCGATAGGTAACCAACCCCCGCAATGACCCACAATGGATCTGACACACAAAAGATCGATAGGTACAAACCCCCGCAATGACCCACGAAGGATATGACTCACAAAGGAACGATAGGTAACTAACCCCCGCAATGACCCACCAAGGATCTCACCCACAAAGGATCAATAGGTAACTAACCCCCGCAAAGACCCACACAGGATTGGACCCACATAGGATCTGTAGGCGCTGGCCCACACAGGACCGCTGAGCGCTAGCCCACACAGGATCGGACCCACACAGGATCAGTAGCACTGACACACAAATGATCTTTGAGTGTTGTAGTCATCGTCGTCGAATCCACTAAGGATCTATGTACAGTCGTCGTCGTCACAGTAGCAGTTGCAGCCAGCTCTAGGGTTCCCGTACACAACAAGCTTGTTCGGGAGGGTCTGCTCCAGGAGCGGAGAGGCTGATACATCAACTAAAACATAGTTCAGAGTTGATGTATCCAAATGTTCTGTATCGTCAACAGGAACTCAACGTCACAGACGGCGCGTCAATCGGACGCCCGGTCTGAGAATTATCGGCTTTTTCGTCCGAGGGGCCCAGTTGGTTTTTAAGTCAAAAACAACCCGACCGTACTCCACCTGTGTCCAAACCTCGGGCAGAGTAAGCCAAATGATTCGTCCCACTCAGAGGAATCCATCAAAGTCGATGGTACGTCAATCGGACGATCGGAGCTCAAGGTATGAGTGTTTCCGCTCCGAGGGTCCGGTTGGTTTCTTGTAAGAACCAACCCGGCCAAACCCAAAGTACTCCTAAACATTGAGTGCGATATACCAAAACGACCGTCTTGATTCAAGGATCGTATTGCCGCTTATGGCGCATCGATCGGAGGACCATAGCTCAAGATACGGGCAAAAGTCCGAAAAGGTCCGAAAACGGGGGGTCTGGGACCGGACCAACCTGGCCCACCCCCCCCCCCCCTCGGGTCGGCCCGACCCGGGTCCGGGTCCGACCCGGCCGACGCGGCCCGTTCCGGCCGGGGTGGCCTGGCCCGGCCTGGGCGCGACCTGGCCCGGCCGGCGCGGGCGCGGCCCGGTCGCCTGGCGGCTCGGCCGTAACGATCGAGCGGGTGTAAGGGGGCGCCACCCCCCCCCCCCCCTTGATGGTTCCGCGACCCCACGTGGGGGGGGGGGAGCCTCTCGCCAACGGACGCGACAAGGCCGCGTCCTTCCTCCGCGGTCCCACGCGGCCGCGGGACCGGCCATCGCAACCGTGGCTTCAGTCATGGTGGGTCTTCTAGGCAGCGCGCTGGGCGCCGCCGCATCCTGGCGGCCGGCCGCCGGCGCAGCCGTGCCGGCGTGGCGCGCCGGCGGGGGCTTCCGCGGACCATCGGACGTGCTCCGGTGGTCTGATTTGCGTGCAGTCTTTTCCAGTGCTCATCCTGGGACTCGTTCTTCACTGCATATCCTTCAAAATTAACTTGCAGCCCCATTTGTCATCGCCTGCCAATCCGCGCATAACAAAAAAAAGGGCGGTGTATTCGGACTTGTTCGTTGGTCCGCACCCACCGCGTTAGCGGTTTTTAAAGTCTCACAACATTTGTAATTAACAAACGGGGATATAAATTACAAAGATTTAAAAATGAACAACCCCTACCTTTTCATAGTCGTCGGATGAGTTTTTCGCGGAATTGACCGTCGCGGAAGAAGAGGATCGTCGCGTCGCGGAAGGGCGTCACGTCGTCACGTTATACGACGTCGCGTAGATGATCTCCGAGGGTTAAAGAAAAACACACAGATTTAATTTCATGAATTAAATCCATTTTGAGGATAAAATCCACAAAGGAATTTAAAAGATTTGAAATCTCATACCTCAAGCAGTTGGTCGAAGATTTGTCGCGGGGAAATAATCGTCACAGAAGAAGCGTCACGGAAGAAGGGTCATGGAAGGAGAATCGTCAGTTTTCTTCATCACCTTTTGTCGAAGGCTGGCGTTCTTCACGTTCTTCGCATTCTTCGTGAAGAAAGATGAAGATCTTCTAGCTTCAGAGATTTCTCCAAATCCTCTAATCAAGTCACCCTTCAAAAGACAAGTGTTGGTCTTATTTTTAATCTCATGCCAACAATTGATTTCAAAGATAAGTAACGAACAAATTAATTCATAGAATTAATTACAATGAAATTAACCGCCCAATTAATAGGGGTGTTAATAATGTAGAAAACGTGTCAGTTGACTTTCATTTAAAAGGGGTTTTCGCGTGTGCGTTACTTAGAGGAAAAGAAATGGTGGGGCTCGTGCGGGCCCCACCTCACAAATATCTTACCAAGAGGTTAGGATATTTTGGGTTCCACCCTATCTGCTTCAACTCAGCTTAAGTGGATTTTAAGTGGCTTTAAGTGGCTTTAAGTGAAATAAAATAAAGTCGTCACACCACTTTATTTTATTTTCTTCACTTAACCCCCAAAATTAAAAACCACACCCGAGGAAACACAACTCCGGAAGAGGCGTTTCTATGCAAATACCGGCGCTGCGATTCCATCGGTGCCTTTGGAATTTGATTCCGAGCACCGGTTGAAAAGTTAGAAAAACCCGCTCGTTCGTTCACTGAACGTACCCGAGCCAAACTTCGGAAAATGATTCCAGGCACACCGGGCCTCGGAATCACGTGCCGTCAGAAACTGAGTTCTCGTAAAATTACAAAGAAAATTAAGAAAAATAATTTCATTCAAATTTATGGGTCTTTACATCACTCCCACCTCAGGGATTTTCGTCCCCATAAAGATACATCATAAACTAGGGAAAAAATGCGGGTACTCAGCATGTATATGAGCCTCCTGCTCCCAAGTGATCTCCTGGAGGTTCTCGTGCTTCCATTTGATGCGCACTAGAGGAATCGATCGTCCACGTAGGACCTGCTCCTGTCGATCCTCGATCTCCACCGGGACCTCTGCAAAAGTCGCCCCATCATCAACGTCTAGCTCCCCATGGTCAATGATATGTTTCGGGTCATGCACGTATCTCCTCAGCTGAGATATGTGGAAGACGTCGTGCACCCGGTGCAACTGAGGTGGTAGAGCCAGGCGATAAGCCACCTCGCCAATCATCCTGAGGACCTGGAATGGTCCGATGAAGCGTGGAGACAACTTGCCGCCTCGGCCAAATCTCCGTAATCCACGTCGAGGTGAGACACGCAAGAATACATGGTCGCCATCCTCGAACTCTAGTGGCCTCTGCCTCCTGTCAGCATAAGACTTCTACCAGCTCTGAGCTGTCCTCGTCCACTCCTGGATGACCTGGACCTTCTCTGTCGTGGCCCAGACCATCTCTGGTCCCACAAGTGCTGACTCCCCAGGGTCTGTCCAGCATAAAGGAGATCTGTAAGGTCTTTCGTACAACACCTCTTATGGTTCCATCCTAATGGTGGAGTGGTAGCTATTGATGTACGCAAACTCCACCAAGGGTAGGTGGTCCTCCCAGCTGCGACCAAAGTCGAGGACACATGCGTGGAGCATGTCCTCGAGAGTCTGAATTGTCCTCTCCATCTGACCATCCATCTGAGGGTGAAAGGCGGTGCTCAGACGTAGCTGCGTCCCGAACGCCTCCTGCAACCCCTTCCAAAGTTGGAAAGTAAAGCGAGCATCCCGATCGGAGACGATAGATGATGGCACACCGTGAAGCCGTACAATCTCCTAAACGTAGAGACACCCAAGCTCTCCACTGAGCCCTACTCTCTGATGGGTAAGAAGTGAGCCGACTTGGTGAGTCGGTCGACAATCACCCAAATGGATTCGTGACCTCTGGAAGTGTGTGGAAGTCCAGTCACGATGTCCATAGATATCCCATCCCACTTCCACTCCGGGACCTCCAAGGGTTGTACCATGCCCGCTGGTACCTGATGCTCTGCCTTCACCTACTGGCAGGTGAGGCATCGAGAAACGAACTCTGCCACAACCTTCTTCATGTCTGGCCACCAGTGCTGTCGGTTGAGGTCCTGGTACATCTTCGCCACTCCAGGATGTACTGACAAAGGAGAGTTTGAACTATATCATCACCTCCTCTCGTAAAGTGACTGGTACCAAGGTAAGTCCTCTGAAAAGTACATCATGCTCTGATCCAATGGAGAAACCATCAGGTGCCTGACCTGAGGATATCTGTTCACGCTGCGTCTCACAGTCAGCGTCCCCACGCTGTGCCTCTCTAACCTGTTGTAGTAGTGGAGGAGAAACTGTGAGAGACTAAAGGAAGGATGTGCCATCTCTATCCACGAAGGATATCTGCAAGGTGGATAGCTGCTCTGTCTCCTCCGCAAGTAGCTAAATGCCCGTCCTCATACTGAGGCACCAGCTACCACGTTCCCCTTCCCAAGAGTATAGACTATTTCAACGTCATAGTCCTAGAGGACCTCGAGTCATCGCTGCTGTCTCAGGTTCAGGTCTTTCTGAGAGAAGATGTACCTGAGACTCTGATGGTCAGAAAAGACTGTAAAGCACTCGCCCATCAGATAGTGTCGCCAAGTCTTCAGAGCGAAGACAACTACTGCTAACTCTAGGTCATGGGTAGCATTGCTCTGCTCATGCGGCCTCAACTGACGTGATCCATAGGCGATCACCGCCCGCTCCTGCATTAGGACACATCCGAGTCCGGTCACTGATGCATCACAGTAGACTATGTACCCTACTCCCTCCTCAGGAAACCTCAAGATAGGGGCGCTGGTCAATTTCTGTCTCTGCTCCTGGAAGCATTGCTGACATCTGTCTGACCACACAAAGGGTTTCCCCTTCTTTGTCAATGCTGAGAGTGGTGTCGCATCTATGGAAAATTCTGGCACAAATCTCCGATAGTATCCAGCTAGTCCCAAGAAACTCCGCACCTCCGTCACGCTCTTGGGTGGCTCCCAAGCTAGCACTGCCTCGATCATCGCAGGATCCACTGCAACTCCCGCCTCAGAGATGACGTTCCCCAAGAAGTGGATCTCACATAACCAGAACTGACACTTCGAGAGCTTTCCATAAAGCTGGTGCTCTCAGAGTGTGTCCAGTACAACTCGCAAGTGGTAGGCGTGCTCCTCCTCAGTCATCGAGTAAATCAAAATGTCGTCAATGAAGACCATGGAAAATTGATCGAGGTATAGATCAAAGATCCTGTTCATGAGGCCCATGAACACTGCCGAAGCGTTGGTCATGCCGAAAGGCATAACCATGAACTCATAGTGGCCATACCGACATCTGAAGGTCATCTTCTGCACGTCCTCATCCCGAACTCTGAGCTGATAATAGCCTGACCTGAGGTCTATCTTCGAGAACCACCGTGCTCCCTTGAGCTAATTGAAGAGGTCATCAATCCTTCTTAGCAGATACTTGTTCCTCACTGTCACCTGGTTCAGGAGACGATAGTCGACACAAAGTCTCAAGCTCTCGTCCGCCTTCTTGGCGATCAAAATCGGGGAAGCCCAGGGAGAAACACAGGGTCGGATGAACCCCTTTCCCTACAAGTCCTCCAACTGTACCCGTAGCTCTCGAAGCTCAGCGGGGGCCATACGATATGCTGGAGTCGATATCGGGGTTGTCCTGGGGTACAGGTCAATTTAAAAGTCTACCTCTCTGCGAGGAGGTAGCCCTGGAACGTCGTCGGGAAAGACGTCCGCATACTGATCCACCACTGTAGGAAAACTAGGACTCCGCACGTCAACTGCTCCTAGGATGAGGCTAGGCAACTGATGAGTGATGGGATGTCCTCTCCTCTACGAAAGTCCATCCTGTGCTGCAAAGGCTCCCTTCTCGCTGGTGAAGGTGAACCTGATCCAGTCGGTGCGTACACATCGCACCTTGCGCCTAATATAGTCAATCTGTGCATAGACTGTAGATAACCAATCCATACCCAAGATGACGTCATAAGGCCTCGACGCTGCTACAAGAGGATCCCAGCCGAAGCTCTCACCTCCTAGAGTAATCTCACACTGCCGGAACCAGTGCGTGATCATCGAGTCCTCTTTCGTAAGAGTCTCTAGCAGTAAGGATCGAGCCAACGGCTATGTCAAAATCTCTGAGCTCCGAACAAGGGCAGCAGCTATGAAAGAGTGACTCGCTCCTATGTCTATAGGAACTGCAACAAGGGTGTAATAGACACAAATAGTACCTCGAATCATCTTGGGCGCGCCGTGGTTGTAGGCCTTAGATTCCTGGAGTTGTGCCTGTCTCTGCCCGCCAGCTCTCTGTGGTTGGGGTGGACCTCTTGGTGGTGGTGGTGGTAGAGCCTCAAAGCGTCACCCACCACCTACTGCTCGGCCAGCTCCTCTGCCTCATCCGCCTCCTCCCTGCGGACCGCCACGGTCGACCCTCTGCCTCTGCCTTGGTGGCCCCTCAACCGTCTGCTGATCCTCAGCACGGTGGGTCGGGCAGTCAAGAGCCTTGTGGCCCTGCCCACCGCATGTGTAGCAGTACCTGCATCTCGAAAGACTGGCTCCCCGCTGTGTGCCCCGCACTGCTGAGCCAGTGTCTTGAGGTCGTCTACTTGATGGTCTGGACTGCCTGGACCCCTGAGTCATCCGTCGACTTCCTGCAGTAGAAAACTCTGCTACGTGCCGCCCCGCGGTAGGTATCGCTGCTGATGAAGGCTCAACAAGGAAGCTCTCAATCAAAAGCGCTCGCTCCAGTACTCCTGCCTGAGTCGAAAAGCTGAGGGAGATCAGTGATGCCCTGATCTCATGTCTCAATCCCTGCTCAAAGGTCCGGGCCTAGAAGAATGGGTCTCGTACCATGTCTGTCGAGTAACACAAGAGGTCGGTAAATCTCGTCGAGTACTGGGCGACCGTCAAGCTGCCAAGCCGCAGCTGAAGAAGCTCCTCGATGCACACCGCACAGAGGGTGACTGAGACGAACTCTGAGCGGAAGAGGCCCTAAAAGTCTATCCAGAGGAGAGATGCCTTGTCGTGAACCTGGAGCATCAAGCTCCACCATCGGCCCGCTGCTCAATGCAGTAGGCTCACTACGAGGATCACCATGAGGTCTGCTGGTGTCTTCACTAGCCTGAAAACTCGTACAACTGCCTCCAGCCAGTCCTCGGCTGCCTGGGGGTCCGTCTCCCCGTGAAACCTGGGCGGTCACTGGCGCTGGAACTCATGAAGTGCACTAAGGCGACGTGCATCGTCAGCGGCTGGGGCTGGAAGCATCGGTGGCTCGGCGGGTAGAGGTACCACCGGTGCCTCAGCAGTCAAGGGGCCCTGTACCGAGGCCTCGTCGCTCGACGGGCTGTCGTCACGCTAAACTCTCAGAACCCTAGCTGGATGGCGTCGTGCGGCCATACTGAAAAGAAACAGGTGTGCCACGATAAAAATAGTATACCTGGTGAGCTGACATAAAGTAATCACAAATAAAACTTGAAACACACATGCAATCAATGTTTCCGTGCATTAAGTCAGAAATCAGAAGTCAGGGTCCTGGTGTACAGATATGTCGGCCGCCGCACCAACACTGGACTCCCTGGACTGATAACCACACCCAATACGCTTAACACTATTTCTTCACATAGAATAAAGATCAGAGTCTTCGGTAGAACAGAACTCCTCTGATACCAATTTTTCACGACCCATCCTCGGGGCCCGTGCCATGACTACCCCAAGCCCGCCTTCCATAGGCCAGGGGCTAGCGACTAGCACCAAGGCGTAAATCCCGGTAAAAAGGGAAGGCATTGCCTTTGTAAAGTAAACAAACACCACGGAGAAAGCAAGAAGAAGTAAACACTAAGTAAAAACTGGAACAACAGTAAGTGTGGAAAAGTATGTGGGCCAGTATACAAACCCAAACTGAAAGTAAAGTACAACTGGAAAGGGAAAACAACAACTGAAAAGTAAAGCCGCAACGTCGAGCTGTCCACTGGAAATCCCACATGAAGGGTGGGTACAGATTGCCTCAACTGCTCCTCGGGTCCAGCCGACCACTCCGAGTATGTCCCACCCAGTGGTCCACCTCCAGGTATCGTCCTGCTCCACAAGCCTCAACCACAATCAGCGATGTTCGTCGTCTGCAACCAACACAACGTAGTGCGGGCATAGCCCATGCAGGGGTGAGTATAAACTACTCAGTAGGAACCCCGAGACCCCCGAAGGTCTCCCAGAATCTACCAAGGATAAACCACAATGTAAAGATACAATCCTAAATTAACATCCGACACATATTAGGTATATGCCCATACATATACCTAAGTCATCAATTCTCGTTCGTCTCCAACATCCGAGCCCAAGTACAACCCAATCCACGCAGGAAAGCAAAACGTAAATCCACACAGGATAGCACAACACAGTCCACAAAGGAAAGAAAAACAGGATTTCACCTCACACAGGTATACTTCTTCATATGACGATAATGATGACCAGATATTGCCACTGATTCATCTAAGTCGTCGGACCCACAAAGGATCGATAGGTACTAACCCCCGCAATGACCCACAAAGGATCTGACCCACACAAGATCGATAGTTAAACTAACCCCCGCAGTGACCCACAAAGGATCTGACCCACAAAGGATCGATAGGTACTAACCCCAGAAATGACCCACGAAGGATCTGACTCACAGAGGATCGATAGGTAACTAACCCCCACAATGACCCACAAAGGATATAACCCACAAAGGATCGATAGGTAACTAACCCCCGCAAAGACCCACACAGGATCGGACCCACATAGGATCTGTAGGCGCTGGACCACACATGACCATTGAGCGCTGACCCACACCGGATCGGACCCACAAATGATCGGTAGCACTGACCCACAAAGGATCGCTGAGTGTTGTAGTCATCGCCGTCGAATCCACTGGGGATCTCTATACAGTCGTCATCTCCACAGTAGCAGTTGCAGTCAGCTCTAGGGTTCCCGCACACAACAAGCTCATTCGGGAGGGTCTGCTCCATGAGCCGAGAGGCTGAAACATCAACTAAGACATAGTCCAGAGTTGATGTATCCAAATGTTCCGTATCGTCAACAGGAACTCAATGTCGCAGACGACGCGTCTATCGGACGCCCGGTCTCAGAGTTATTGGCCTTTTCGTCCAAGAGGCCCGGTTGGTTTTTAAGTCAAAACCAACCCGACCGTACTCCACCTACGTCCAATCCTCGGGTGGAGTAATCCAAAAGATCCTTCCCACTTAGAGGAATCTATCAAAGTCGATGGTACATCAATCAGACGTCTGGAGCTCATGATATGAGTGTTTCCGCTCCGAGGGCCCGGTTGGTTTCGTGTACGAACCAACCCGGACGAACCCAAAGTACTCTGAAACCTTGAGTGCGATATACCGAAACGACCGTCTCGATCCAAGGATCGCATCACCGCTGACGGTGCGTCGATCGGAGGCATGTAGCTCAAGATACAGGCAAAAGCTCGAAAAGGTCCGAATACAGGGGGTCTGGGCCCGGACCGACCCGGCCGGCGCGGCCCGGTTGCCTGGCGGCTCGTCCATAACGGCCGAGCGGGTGCAAGGTGGAGCCGCCCCCCATTGATGGTTCTGTGACCCCGCGTGGGGGGGGGGCGCCTCTCACCAACAGACGCGGCAAGGCCGCGTCCTTCTTCCGTGGTCCCGCGTAGCGCGCTGGGTGCCGCCGCATCCTGGCAGCCGGCCGCTGTTGGCCGCCGCCTCTATCTCCCGGCGCCGTCGTGCTGGCAGGGCGCGCCGTCGGGGGCTTCCGAGGACCACCGGACGTGCTCCGGTGGCCGATTTGCACGCGGTCTTCACCAGTGCTCATCCCGGGACTCGTTTTTCACTGCAAAGCCTTCAAGATTAACTTGTGGCCCCGTTTGTCGTCGCCCACCAATCCGCGCATAACAAACAAAAAGGGCGGTGGGTTTGGACATGTTCGTTGGTCTGCACCCACCGCATTAGCGGTTTTTAAAGTCTCACAAAATTCGTAATTAACAACTGGGGATATAAATCACAATGATTTAAAAAGTAACAACCCCTACCTCGTCGTAGTCGTGGGACAAGTTCTTTGCAGAATTGACCGCCACGGAAGAAGAGGATCGTCGCTTCGTGGAAGGGCGTCGCGTCGTCGCGGTATACAGCATCGCATCGATGATCTCCGAGCGTTAAAGAAAAACACACAGATTTAATTTCACGAATTAAATCCGTGTTGAGGATAAAATCTACAAAGGAATTTAAAAGATTTGAAATCTCCTACCTCAAGCAGTTGATTGAAGATTTTTTGCGGGGAAAGAATCATCGTGGAAGAAGCGTCACAGAAGGATAATCGTCGGCGTTCTTCGTTGCCTTTCGTCGAAGGCTAGCATTCTTCGCGTTCTTCATGAAGAAAGATGAAGATCTTCTTGCTTCAGATATTTCTCCAAATCCTCTAAAAAAGTCACCCTTCAAAAGACAAGTGTTGGTCTTATTTTTAATCTCATGCCAACAATTGATTTCAAAGATAAGTAATGAAAAAATTAATTCATAGAATTAATTTCATCGAAATTAACCGCCCAATTAATAGGGGCGTTAAGAATATAGAAAACGCGTCAGTTGACTTTCATTTAAATGGGGTTTTCGTGGGTGCGTTACTTAGAGGAAAAGAAACGGTGGGGCTTGTGCGGGCCCCACCTCACAAATATCCTACGAAGAGGGTAGGATATTTTGGGTTCCACCCTATCTGCTTCAACTCAGCTTAAGTGGCCTTTAAGTGGCTTTAAGTGAAATAAAAAAAGTCATCGCACCACTTTATTTTATTTTCTTCACTTAACACCAAAAATTAAAAACCACACCTGAGAAAACGCAACTCCGGAAGAGGCATTTATAAGAAAATACCGGCGCTGCAATTCCATCGGTGCCCTCGGAATTTGATTCCGAGCACCGGTTCAAAAGTTAGAAAAACCCGCTCCTTCGTTCACTGAATGTACCCGAGCCAAACTTCGGAAAATTATTCCGGGAACACCGGGCCTCATAATCACGTGCCATCAGATACTGTGTTCTTGTAAAATTCAAAGAAAATTAAAAAAAATATCCTTGAAATTTATTGGTCTTTACAACTGCATAAGATAAAATAAATATATAATAATATTTTTTAAAGAATAAAAATGGTTTCATGACTAGATTTGGAGAAGTTAAATCAAAATTAAAGCATCAATGTCATTGAATGTGATAAATCAACACATCTCGGATGATGTTTAATATTTAGCATAAATGAGTGGGAAAGGAGAGGTGAAGATGGATTATCCCATTATCATAACAAAATTAAATTATATTTATTGTAATTTAGTTTTTATACCATTTGGATGAGGATATGTTAGCAAAAAAAAGAGTACGAAGGAACCTCAAAATTAATGAAAAGAAAAGAGGAATTTTACCTCTTGAATTATCCTTCCTTGAGTGCCTCTTATGGGAAGATGATTTGGACTTTTTATGAGTTAAAGGGCTTCTGGACTTGGGGGATGACCTTTTTAGTATATCTGAGGTGAATTTTTATAAGGCGCAAGGCTTGACAGGAGTGGAGAGAAGAAGGTGGAAGAGGTGGTATTTATAGTGGAGTGGATGAGGGTTTTATTAATATTTTAATCATTAGTTTATTATTTTTCTATAAGACAAGAAATTGTAACGCCCCGACCCCAGCTACCCAGAGTCGGTGCATTACTTCGTAACATTGGCATGATCACAAAAGATCAAGTCTCGAAAGACCGATTAGTTTAGTAGCCTTGGAAACACTAGATACATTCATAAGTGTTACATTACATCATAAAGTGAAAAAATAATAACAAAGTCTTCGTAGTCCACACTCATATCCTCTTCTGACTATCCCTGCAGGTCATTCATAAAATACTTCTTCACATCTTGGAAAATATTAAAACATTGAATGGGGTGAGATCAGATGCTCAGTAAGGATAACAATATTGCGGAAGATTTCATAAATAAACATAAACATTTAAGGCAATGTATAACTAAACAAAAGCCTTATTAAACTTGAACTTCAACATAATATGGCAAAAGTAAAATGAGATAATTCCATTCACTTCTTCACATGGATATTCTACTGGTCGAATAATCACATGCAATATCAATAACCACTTTCATAATGAGGGAATGTATAATGCCGGACATTCTGAAACATTTTGTCAAGGCCTCGGCCAAGACGTCTAAAATGATTAAGGCCTCGGCCAAAACCATAAATCAAATTGGGAAGGGGCCTCGGCCAATTCCACGTCTAGTTGTCTCATGAGACCTACCGATGCCTCGAGGAGCTATAGCGGGCTCCACCCGTCACTTATTAAGTCCAATACATTCCTCATACGAACAGGTTTAAACATCTCATAAACCATAACATAATCATATCACATAAAACATGCATAAAGGAAACATAAAATTTCTACATTTCAATCACAAGATATCAATACAACACATTGATATAATAAAAACGCTTTCAAAACCATTTTCAATACCAAAATAAAAGAAAGTTAAAACATTGTATTTATTTTTCTTTTAAAAAAAGTATGGCTTGTAGAGGAAGCCGAAACTCAAATAATGGTCACGGCGGCGGAGAAGTCATTGTCGCCGCATAAGTACGGAAAGAAAAACATTCCCTTTTGTCGTTTAGCAAAATGCTTCGTATAAGAAAAGATTCCTTTTGAATAAACGTAAAAGTCAAAGTGGTTTATACACCGTATAAAAGAAATTTGTGTATAAAACCAAATATGCCTCAACGAAATGAGATTGAGACGAAGTCCTTACAAAGATCATTTTTAAAATAAAATAGATATATTATGTGTATTCACTATAGGTACACATAAAGAAAGTAAAAATACAAAATAAGACATAATAATATCATGACATAATTTGAAAGTAGGAGATTAACCCAAAGAATGGAAGTTGGGTTAAGAAGTTCCCTTACCTCGTGTCTGACTTGACTCAACTGTTCTTTAACCTCCTGAATAATAAACTAGAGTTAATATATACCTTATTAAGAACCATTTTCAATTTAATTATCCTTATTATATCACTTATTACAATGATATGAACATTATGTAATTATTTAAGTTAATAACGGTCGTTTTGTCGATCTTTGGTACTTGAGTCAACAATAAACTTCTTATAATTACAAGTTGTTTATGTGGTAGAATATCCATTATCTCCAGAATTATATTCATGATTTAGATGTCATATATATCTTATATATCCAGTATATACATTCAATTATAATATTACGTAACATTTAGAGGTAAGAAATGAAATGCACCGTTCATGGAGACGGTAAGCCGTACGTACGCATGAACGCTACTTTCATTTCAATTTCATATTTAATGGAACGAAATCATAATGATATAAATGTATAATATAATTCCAGTATAACATATTGTGTAATACCATTTACTCCATCCTTTATACATCCCACATATGGCATTAACGATTCAAATCACTTTGAGGGGGCGGTAGTCCGCACTTCCTAAAATGAAATTATCGCGTTTTACCCATAATGGAAATCATAAAGTATGCCATAAATGAGAAATACAGAAGCATAAGTAAAACATAAACATATTATATATCATATATACAAAAAGTTACATCTTAATGGCCACCTTTGAAGGTGTTATATGAGTGTTGAACAATCATCATTTCGTGAGGCAGAAATTCACCATCCACAGAAACCGTATGTTCTTTAACCATTAGATGTAGGTGTGTGTAAGTGTAGCTCGAATCCTTCCTATAACAACATCCTAGTATATTTAGGATACTGGTGTTGTTACAAAAGAAATGAATAAAAAGAGTTTAGGGGGTTGGAGAAGCAAAATAAAACAAAACAACATTAGAGAAGACATTACCTCAAAATCGGGTAACTCTTTTTGATTTGAGCTAAAGGCTTCATTGGGAAGAGTTCTGCCCAAAGTGAGGCTTCTAGGAGTAAGGTAGGAATATTGGCAGAGTATTTGGGCAGAGGTTGGCCGAGACAAATGGCTTGAATGTGTGAATGAGGTGGTAGAGGTGGGGGCCTATTATAAGTGGAGAGGAGGGGCACTTTTGGAGGGTAATGAAATGTTATTCAATTATACAATGCTTTTCGGTTTCTAAAGGTCCCACACTTATATAATTCGTGGATAAGGTGATAAGGGTTCGAAATATACCCATACAATAGTCTTTGGAAAAGTGTATGCCTTGGATTTTTCATTATCTTTTCATTTTATTAAAATCGTTAAATAATGAGGTCATCGCTGCATCATAATGATGTCATAAATAATTTAATTTATTTAATGTCTAAAAATTATAAAAAAAATACTATGATGTAGGAAATCTTTTTAGCTTTCTAATGAATATTTATAAACAAAATATGGACTTGTTTACCCCCACTTAAAAACTGTTTTAGTAAAACAACTCATGTTTGTGTCAATTTAATTTTAACATTAAATAAATATATATTAATGTCATTTTCCAACTAAAGTGGCTCCATGGGGTCCCCAAGATGACCCATGGGTTTTCTTGGTCGTCCATGACTCATCCAATAGGAGTAGGACAAGTGTCATGCTCATCTCATATTATTATAACATTATTTGTACCTTAAACTACACTAATTACCTCTAATCGCGATTAAGAACTTAAAAGTTACTATTCACCAAAAAATTATTTTAATCTCATTGAACCACATTTTACTTCTTAATGACAACCATGTATGTTGGATTTTTGAAAATCAAATCACAGAAGTGGTAATATTTCATTTAAATGAAAAATCAGTTATTTAACTACCACATAGTGGTTTCACTATTCATCAAAAATTTATGTTTTTCAGAACAATGCCAAAATTTCACCCTAAGCTATAATTGATATTCCGAATTCAAAAATGATGTCTATTTTAAAAATTCCAAACATATAAGTTTCATTAATTAATTTTATAATTAATTCCCGCTGTCACAACAAATAGCGTGTTTTTAAGAAACAATTTATATCAAAAGATTGGCAATTGTTTATGTCCAATTTCAATGTTAAATTAATTCTAATGACCACCATTGGATAAAATGGTAAAAATATATTCTAATTATACTTTAAAACCACTCAATAGAATAACTTATCACTATAAATTATTTTGAATAAAAAAGTTGTTTTAAGTATTTTTCACTATTCATAAAAATTTTGAAGTTCTCTGAAAATTACAAAAAATTCAACCTAGGATAATTTCAATATTAGGAATACAAAAATGAAGTCCATTTTGAAATATAAAATTTCTATAAATTTAAAAGGTGGTTATTACTATTCATAACGGCTACTTTGATTAGTTGCAGTGTGTTAGAACTCGATGTTGCGTACAATGCAAGCTATTACATTATTGAATGAGAAGCGTATCATGGAAGCTCGGGGTGTTACAGAAATAGTGATGATTCTATGAGAAAAAATAGTGATATTTGTATTATAGTTTGAACCATTGGTTCTTACAACCATATAACATCATCAATGACTCAACAAATCAATTATTTAGCATTTATTGTAAATTATCGTATTTTACTATTCACAAAAAATTCACGTATTTCATAAAAATTCCAAAAAATCACCCAAAACAATTTTGGAAGTGTAGAATCTAAAAAAGAAGTCCATTTTTCAAAAATAATTTTATAAATATGTTTAATTTAATTTTTAATTAAAATAAAAATTTATTTTAAAAATACCTTTTTAAATTTTATTTATTTATTTCAATACATTGGCCCATCATACTTTTACTTAAATTATATAAATTTACCATCATATATGAGGTTAATATTCATAAAGGCAAGTCACTATTCAGAAAAGTAACATTTTTATTGATAAGGGTATGTTACTATTCACCAAAAATTAAGCTGGTCATGTCAGACTCTAAATAAATTACTGATTGCAACCATGTATGTTTGATTTCTGAAATTCAAATCAAATGGGTGGTAAAATTATGTTTGCTGTATAGGTTGTAATAAAATAGTTTTTTTAGAAACTCATAATTTCATGCAATAAATATGAAATCAATTTGAAAAATCATGGTGTGTTACAACATGTGTGTAAGGGAATATCTTACTCATTGTATTCCACACAAAAGGATTGTTTCCATGTAGATTTTGTGGTATTGGATAATTTACAAACCATACCAAGGATGTATCTGTACTTAATGAATAGTGAATCTTGTAAATACTTATGTAACTGTATATGTGACTTTGAATTGTTTTTATTAGGGAATGAAATTTTTAACCAGAGGAGATGGTTGTTTCAAGGAAACAAAAATTAATAAGTAACACTGATTCAGCCCTGTCCCTCTCAATGATACACTTTACATGATTGGGCAATTTCAACTAGAATCATAGGCAAGTAGGTCACCTTTTATTTTTCTTAGCTGATGGAGAATTTGAATTGTGTGAATGATAAAGTAATTTCGGGTTTTTATGGAAAAAAGTATCATATACAAAGAGATAGAAAATTTCCAGATCATAAGTCCATTTGATATGATGTTCCTGAAGCTCCAACAAATTTTTTACTCTTGTTGATTATAATTTTTCTATTACATCTATTGATAAGAAGAATATTGAGAATGAAGGTAGGGAATATAATTTTAAATTATCATCAATTTTTAAAATTGAATCATTAAGGTTGATAGGTGTTACCACAACCTAAGGTATATGGGCTAAACAAAAAAATATATAAGAAAGAAACATAAAAGTGAAGAAATAGAAGTTAGAAATATGGAGGTAAAAGTATAAAGAGTTGAAAATGGATGAGTATGAATCTTTTGGGGAATTCATTACCAAGGTTGATGAAAATATTAGCACTATCAAATGTCTTGGGGAAAATCTATAATATTCAACAATTTTTGAATAGATTTTAGTAATTATTCCTAAAAATTTTGTTAATAAAGTATCTTTATTTTCAGAAAGAGACCCTGAAACATTTTCTCTTAATGATTTTTACCATACTCTCATTCATTATTCAATGAGAAGGGATAAATATTTGAAAATAAAAAAATGTATATAGAGAAATGACATTCAATGCTGATAAGAAAGAGAAGTCAAAGTATATTCTTATTGGTAATGAAGCTGGTGATTCTGATATAGAATTTAGGTATGTAAAAATCTAGATGATATTTTATCATTATTTTCAGAAAATGTTAAAAGTGGTACAAGGAAATAGAATTGGAAACATTCCATGAAATTTTTTTAATGGGGATTTATTATTCAATTTTCAGCTAATTTTTCTCAAAGAAAGAAACAAGAGTATATTAATGAAGAATAAAAAATTCAAATATTATTGTAGAAGAAACATATAGATAAAGGGAAATCATATTCCATAGGGAAGTATAGAAAATTATTAAAATCCAAAAGGTTAATTTTATAATATAATGATGAAGAAGGTGAAGAAAATGATGCTAAATCTGAAAATTTTGTTTAGTATGGTATTAAGAATGCTTTTATTATAATATTGAATGATGGAGATTTTGAAATTAGTAGTTTTGTAGAAGAAAAATAAATTTAACTTTAATTTCCTTAGAAAGAAGAGTTGAATGAATTTTTTTATAAAGATCAAGATTCATGAAAGGAATAACAAAAAGGTAGAAGATTAATTTTCCTCAGCAAGAAATCAAGAATATTTTTCTGAAGAGAAGATGGAGCTGGTGAATGAAATTAAAGATCTAAAGAAACTACTTGTGGAAGAAAAGAATCATAATAATCTTTTAGAGGTAAAGTTGGTGGTAAAAGATGAAGAGTTTAAATGTTCCTAACAAAAACATTCTAATGAGGAAGCAAATTGTAAATTTTTTAAAAAATATATCTTTAAAATTATGTGACTATTCTCATAATTATAAATCTAAGAAGGATCAACAAAAGTTTACATCAAAGACTGAGGAGAAATATGTAATTTTTATTGAAAAGAATATTGTTGTTAAAGTTATATATTTGGCCTTTATTGAAAATGTTAATAGTTTAAAAGATTAAATATATCATGACTTATAAAATATTTAATCTAGATTCATAAATGCTTAAAATACTAATGATTACATTAAGGATGAAAAAATACTCTAATTGATAAAAGGAATGTTGGTGGTTCAGATAATAAGGACAAGAAGGTTACTAAGAAACGTATTCACTATTCTGATCAGTATGGATGTTTTAAATATAAATACTCTTTGTATAGCTACTATAGGTATTTTTTTGGATTTGGAAATTCAGAAAATAGGTGTTGTTTTTATCAAAAGTATTGCAATTACTCTATAGGTTACGAAAGGAAAACATTTATTTGGAGTCAATTTTCTCAAAAGAAGAAGTTTGAAAAGGTTATTTTAACGAAACGTGAGAAGGTTGGTGAAAAAATAAAAAATAGTATCCATCATTTGGAAAATATTTTTCAAATATGTTTATAACCATTAATCCATGAAAAATGATGTCTCTTATTATTAATGGTATAGAAAAAGATACATACCAATCCTCACAAGTGGAAGGTGAAGAAAGAAAAGGAAGAAGAGACATATCTTTTTGTAGAAACTTCAATTAAAGAAATAAAAGGAGAAAAACCATTGATTCATAATAGTGTTTTTCCTCTCATATGACAGGTTATTTGAAATTGTTGATGAATTTCAAATACATTAAATAAAGAACAATGAAATTTGTAAATGATTAATCCTTGAAAAAAGGTGCTAAATCAGCCATCATTGGGATATAAACTTTGAAATCCTAGAAAACTTTATTTATTAATAGTCTAAAACACAATATTATATGTGTTTCAAAATAGTGTTATGTGTGTAAAAAATTCTATAGAAAATAGTGTTTTATTTTGAAATTTGGGGAATATTGAAATATTTTAAGAAGAGTCCAACATACAAAAGGAAACTTGTTACATGTTGTTGAAATACAAAAATCTTGTTACATGAGTATGGTGGAGGAGAATCAATTATGGCCTAAAGGGATATGAAACATGTATCAAATTAATATAAGAATATAGATAAAGTGAGTAATTTTTGAGACATTCTTGATTTTCCAAGAATAGTATATTAGTGTTGGACTATTTGTATTAAAGGGAAATGTGGAAAATGTTGTGCATAAGATAGTAGAGATTTTTACAAAATAACCCCTAGAGATTATTCTTTCCAATATCTATCATCCAATGTGAAAAAATAAACTAATGGATACTCGTACATTGTTACTTTTCTTAATTATTTTACTCACATTACTTGTGTTATGTATAAGAAACATAATTTAGTTGCTCTAAAAATATTTAAAATTTCTAAATGGGAAGATGAGAACATATGTGAGTATTTGGTAAAGAAGTTGAGAACTAATAATGGTGGTGAATATAAAAAGTTCTTAATTTTAATGTTATCTTGAGAATCATAGACTTCAACATGAATATAGTTCTTCATATACTCCCTAACCAAATGGTGTTGTTGAAATAAATAATATATGTTTGGTGGAAATGGGGAGAACTATGTTACTGGAACATTGTCTTTCACATTACTACTAAAATAAATCCCTGAGTAATGTTGTGTATATTCAAACCCAATGTATCTATAGTCTAAAATCACATATGACTCCAAATGAGTTGTTTTATGAAAAAACTCTAATATTGAATACCATATGAGTATTTGGGAGTCTATTTATTATAAAAAATAATGGTTGAAACATTGTAATATTTTAGCACAAAGCTGTGGATGGTGTTTTTTATGCATATTCTTGATAAGGAAGAGAATACATAGGTTTAAATAAAAAATAGATATAATTTTGGATTCTATTGATGTCAAAGTTATTGAATGGTCTGGAAAAAAAACTAAACTCAGAAAGATATGGAATTTTAGTAGGATAAAGAAAACAATTCTTATAAGGATACCGCCAATTGTAATCCTACTCAAGAAGAAGAATTATACTCATCTATTTCTAGTGATGAGGAAGATACTGAAAATTATCATCCTAGGCTGAGGAAAAAAGTGGTAGATCAAAATATTATTGTTGATTGACATTATAAGGTTTAAACATGAAGAACAAAAAATCCTATTACACATACTTATTTGAATTCAGGAGATTATTTGAATGATGTAAAACAAGACATTAAGTATCCAAAAAGGGTTAAGTCCATAAATGAAGAGTTGGATAAAATTAAAAAGAATGATACAAGGGATCTCATACCAAATCCAGAAAACAAAAACATTGTTTGCCAAAATTGGGATTTCTAGAAAAATCTAACTGAAGAGGTTGAAGTGATAAGAAACAAAGCAAGATTAGTGTGGAAAGGGTATTCAAAAATTGAAGGTATTGATTTTGATGAAACCCTCTATCTGGTGGAATGATTAAAAACAATCTGAATATTTATTTCTATTACTACACAACAAGGTTATAATATCATTCAAAAGGATGTTAAATCCAGCTTCATGAATAGTTATCTTGATCAGGAATATTAGGTTGAAAAACCTTGTGGATTTGTTATTGGGAAAGCAGAATGTCATGTTTTCAAATTGAATAAGGCGTTGAATGAACTAAAACAAGCTCTATGAGAATGGTATTCCAAATTGTATACTTGCTTCAGGATGATGAGTTTCATGAAATGAAGTGTTGAAAGAAATATTTATGTCAGAGAAAATCAAGAGTATTCCCTCATCATAATTGTTAAAGTTTAGGACTATATCTTTCCTTGGAATGATGAAATAAGTTTTGATTTAATTTCTTAAGTGATGAAAAAGGTTTTTGAAATGTCCATGGAAGGGGAGTTGAAATACATTCTTGGGTTAAAAAATTTATAGAAGAAGAAATACATTTTTATTTCTCATGAAATGTATTATAAGGAACATCTTAATATGTTCATCATAAATAACTCAAAACCAATTTCCACACAAATTTTACTAAGAAAAAATATGTCTAAAATGTCTAATGAAAAGAAGTTAATCAGAAACCATTTTTGAGGCTGATAGGATGTTTTTTTATATGATTATCTCAAGACTATATAATGTTTATGTTGTTAAATTATGTGTAATGATTTCATATTTCTCCAAAATAATCACACATACTAGCTGGAAAAATAATTCTCATATAAACCCAAGGAACAACACATTTTGGAATTAAGAATGATAGATTATATAGTATTGTTTTGTTTCTGTATTTGGATATTTATTGGGCCGGAAATGTGGAATATGGATGATCCACATCCAGTGGAGTATTATTTTTGGGAAATAATTTATTTAGTTGGTATTAAAAGAAATAATATTTAGTAAATCTCAGTATAGTTTAACATGATAGTTTTTCTTTCATTAGACCCACTACTCAACTAACGTTGAAGAAAACCCAATTAGAATACTTACTTGTTGAAGTGAAGTTACCCTTGGTCAGGGGTTGAGAAAATTAAAGTATGATCAATGTCACTAGTAATTTGGTATCATATTATCAATCAAAAATATTGATATCAGTATATAATTTTATCAATGTGCATATGGAGAAGAATTAATTGAATTTAGAGTATGTTCCAACATTAGAACAAGTTGCAGACCTTTTCAAATAACCATTACCGAATGAATCATTTAGTAAATTTAGGTTGATCATGGTCATCCAACATCTTTCCCATCAAGGTTGAGGAATGTTATTGTGTCCACACTTTCTTCTTAAATTTTTATATTTTTGTCAACTGAGATATTTTTTTAATATATATTTCTATATTGATGCATGTAAAAAGGTGTAGTTGTGGGTAATCTATGAATACAACATTTTATTTTTTGTCAACTATTATAACTATTTATTAGATTTGTTTTAGGGAAATTTTTTTATTCTAGGAAAATTGAAGAGTTGAGGGAGAAAGATGAATACGGTTTTCATAATCACTAATTTGGGATCACATGATTTTAGTATCAATAATTCCTTTTTTCCTACAATTATTTAGTGCACATAGGTTCAGAATTGAGGATATGTAATCAATTTCTTGAGGATACAATGTTTAGAGAATTATAAATCATCATTCACAAGAAAATCCAAATGGAAAGATTTTTTGGACTAATATATTTAGGATGAAGATAGTATTTCTATTTTTATTTATTGTTAATGAAGTTTAATAAAGATGAAAATAAAATATCCCCAATTTGTATTCTAATTGGACTGGCCATAAAATTCATAAAATAAGACTCAGAATTCTTAAAAAGGTCGATTATATCGAGGAAGAATATTGCTGGAAGGAAAGAGTGATCGTATTGACTCAGAGTATAGAATGATATAATTGATCATATTTAAGAATATCAGAGTCTTCATGACTATAATTAAATGTGATGTTTCTTTTTTGATCCTGGAGTTAACATAAATCAAAATTATTTGAGAAACATGTAATTACAACTTGATGAAAAAATAGGGGAGTAGAAGAGATGTTTCCAATCCTATTTAGATTGATCAGATATAGATTTTAAGATAATTAGGTTTTAGAGTTCATATTCAGCCAGATCAAAATCATACAGATGGTAATCATGTGTATCATATTTAGGTCAGTTGAATTTTTCACAATTGTAATCAGGACAAGTTGGAAAGAAGGACAATTGGTGGTGTTTTGGGAAGTTTCAATACTTTTTATTGGAAATAATACGATTCTGAAGATATTCTCAAATGTTTTAAAAGTCATTTATTAATTCAAGATATAAGAGAAAGATTAGAATTATATGATTTTGCTGAATTTGAAGATGCTGATAAGGGGCTATCATTTTTGGCATTCTATCTTATTCATCAAAACTGAATTGTATTCAAGACTAATGGTAATGGAATTTAGATGAATTAGATTTAAATTTTAATGATAGAGAATGATCAATAATATTTTCAACCATTTAAGATGGTTTAATGAATTCTCAAAGGAAAATATTTTAATTTGAAGGGTATAGTAAATTTTTGAAAAAATGTGAGAAATTTAAGGTAATAGTTTTCAGTCATTCCGAAATAAAAAATATATAAATCATCTAAGAATGAAGTTTATGGGTAATTTATTATGAAGTGAAGGTAAAAAATTGATTTTTGTCTAATTTGTTAATCAATTGGGTCAAGTTCCATCATATTTTAATTGATACTGGATTAGTGTCCAGATGAAATATGAATATTTGTATGTTTCTTTAGGAATTTGTTTAAAATGGATAATCATATTAAGGAAATCAACATGGGAATTTAAATTAGACTTTATTGTGTTGATATATTAAAATATATTTTTTGGAAGTGTTGTTAAGTGGAGAATTTTATTGAGAAATTTTAATGGTTTATTAAAATCATACTTGAGTTTCTTAGTAGTATGAAAGAGATTGTTGGAAGTGTTGTTAAGGGGAGCATCATATTCAGCAATTGGAATAGAAAATAGAAATCAGACTAGCATTTGAAAAATAATTTTCAATGAATTGTTGAACCTTTAAGAATATTCAAGAATAGTTGAAGAAGTCAAAAATACACTTGAAATTCAAGGGAAATCAAGAATTTGGTGAATTTGGATCCGCAAGAATGTTTTGCAGATTTCCACTAAAACCACTCATGGTCACTAATAAATAGGGGGATGTACATTGTACTTTCATGACTACTGATGATATTTTTATTGTCTGCGTGTAAATAGAGAGGCTCTGAATTTTACGGGAGAGTAGAATAAGATTTCTAGTTTACATTCTATAAATACTCTTTCCAAATTGAAGTAAAAGGAGAAGAGATAAGATAGAAACATTGTTCTGATGATCTTCATATTAATTGACCATCGTATTGTTCTTATCTTCGTATTCAAATGATTACTATATCAATATTAATAATCATAATGGGAGTTCTGTATTTTTATTTCTGGAATTATAAAAAATTATTTCTATCTTTTCTCAATCGTATTCTTCCAGATTTATATCCATTGTACTAGGCAATCAGAGTGGAAGAATCAGAGTCGATGAATCGGATTGGGCCGATCAGACTTGATAGTCATATTGATATCTATATCAATTCCCAATATTTTCTTATCAGCTCATGGGTAACAAATTTAATATTTTTTTCCAAATAATATCTTATATGATGTTGAAAAAGAAGCACAGGTAACTTGTTTTTTTACAAAAACATTTTCTTTCCCTATTTGTGCTAAGAGAGAGTACATGAAAAATTGATTGTTTTCATTGTTCTATAAAAGTGTAAGAGAATATCCTTCTCATTGTATTATACAAAGAAATTGTTGTTTAATAGTGTATTGTTTGGTATTGGATCATTAAAAATATATACCAAGTATGTAGATATTGTTATTGAATAGTGAACCTTGTAAATACTTTTGTTCTTAAGGATGTTTGATCAAATTGTTTTTAGTTGGGAATAGAATCCTTAAAAAATTCCAAGGTTGTGTTTAGGAAACATATATGAAAAAGTAATACTAATTCACCCCACCCCCTCATAATGATAAAATTTTATTCATGAGGCAATTATAGTGTCGATCTCTTATCCTATAACCATGGAAAATAATGGTCATTGAGAGTCCCTAATCTAAGGAATTATGAACATAGATCCTCCCTAAACTTGGATATGGAATATTAACGTTTGTCCCATTGGTCATCACATGAATGGTGTGTTTACAGATGGATGGCTCCATATATTTCATTAGGAGTCAAGACATGAAGAATTCATGACATCCTACCACAAACAGGTGAGGGAGAAGGGGGACTAACAGTGTGGTAATCCCCCACTACTACTCAACAACCATGATAGTTTTCTCCTCAAAGGTGGTAAGGTTCTCTAACCCAATATAACCTTTTGAGATCATCCATATAAGGGTTATATAAACCATTGTTATTCACTATGAACAATAATAGGTCATCCCAAATTGGGATATGGAACAACAATACTTGGAATCCTTGACACTAAGCCACTGTTACCAGTTGCAAGGGCCGCACTGAGGGAAATCCCCAACAGTTAACAATGACAAAATAGTTTTCAAATCCACTTTATAGAATACTATGAGAGATTACTACCCCACATCATTAAAGTATTGGATGTAAAATTCACACACATAGTGACCACCCCCTTGGAGCCACCTGTAAGGGATCCCACCCAGCCATGCTGACAACACCAATATGCCTCGATGGTTGAAGAGAATGTATATCATAACACTACATCGCCACCTCGGTCCAAAACACCATGTTCTGACATTGAGGGAAGCACATGAACCATGAATCTCTGGAGGCTTCCTCTCTAGCTCCAATTTCCCATCTATATCCATCACATTATATCCATTCCCCATGAACACCATGTGGTGTACCATCTTCATCTGATTAGGATTGAGACCCACGCTTCCCAATAGGCAGGTTGTGTTGGCTTTTATTCTTTTTGGTTTCACTAGAAACCATCACAAGACATCATGTGATAAATAATTCCACTATAGAGGTCCTCCATAATCTACCACTAGCAAACACAAAGGTCCTTCCCATGTTGAAAACATGACCACCTCCATGTACTTGATCTTGGTTTGGAGGACACGCATTTTGTAGCGACCCAAACATTCAAGAATTAAATTCCCATTAATTAATTAAATTAAATGTCTTATGGATATAGAAAACACAAGCACTTTTTTTATCCAATTTAATTTAAATGACCATTAAGTATAATTGCTATTGATAATATAGACAATGAATAGTTATAACATGAGAAGTACAAATATAAGGTTTTAACACATCATTTGAACATAGATAATGGACGGGATAGCCTCATCCAGTAGACTCGAGCCATAAAAAGATCATTTTTCAGAGATTAGAAAGGATTTAGGGTCACTAGACATTAATCTTGACCAATCCCAAGCCGATATTCAATGCATTAATCATGAACGAAATCCCCTACGGGGGAAGTGTAAGTTAATAGAAATTACCACACGGGTGATGTTATATAAGCATCCCCAAGAGACTTTCACAATTGCACACCTTACCCTTAGGTATTATTCAGGTGTTATAAGGGGTTCTGAAATGAGTTAGGTGCCTCAATGTTTTTTGAGTCCTCACCCCTAATGAAAAGTACAATTTGGGTCCCTCAGTTAAAATAATCTGGCCATTGAACATATATTCAAGAACAATGTTATAGAACATCCGGGTTTTCATCATAGCAGGGATCCGCTATGACCCTTTCATGCAATAGCTATCCTTAGGAAATTATCGCATGAATTTTCATGCAGGAGAACAATGAAGATGGGATAAGCTAATTATAATGAATAAAGTAAAAATTAGTTGGTTCTAGGACACCAACTCCAACAGACTCCCAATTATACTAGATCCAACTGCTAACAACCTTTAACCCACAAGCTCTCACATGATATTCATGCTTCTACTGGCATAGGACTATAGTCATGGGATCCACCATGTTCTCATCCATGGACACTCTGCTCACCGCAACATTTCCCCTTTGATAGAAAATTTTCAAGAGTTTATACTTCCAGAGTATATTCTTTATCTGTTGATGTGACCTCAATTCTTTTTCAAGATACACTGCTGCAGTATTATCACAATAAAATGTGATGGGATCTTTACTGCTACGCACCACATCACGCTCCTAGAAAAATTTCCAAATCCATAATGCTTCCTTCGATTCATCAGAAGCCGCTATATATTCAGACTCCACTGTAGAATTGGTGAAAACTGGCTACTTTGAACACTTCCAGCTCACAACTCCTCCATTGAGACAAAAAACATATCCATATTGTGACATCAAATCATTCTGATCTATCTGAAAACTAGCATCAACATATCCTCTAATGACAAGCTCATTATCTCCCCTATAATCCAAGAACATATCCTTAGTTCTTATCAGATATATAAGTATAGTCTTGACAGTAGTCCGATGTTGTTCTCCTAGATCTGCTTGATATCTGCCTACCATGATCATTACATAGGCAACATCAAGCCTGGTATATAACATGGAATACATTATGGATCCTATAGCCAAAGAGTATGGGATTTTATGCATTCTATATTTCTCTTTTTGTGTCTGAGGACAAATTTTCTTATAAAGATGTAGGCAATGTGACAATGGAACTAATCACCTCTTGGATTTTTCCATACTAAATATATTTAGTATCTAGTCAATGTATGTACCCCGACATAGTCCACGTAGCCTCTTGGATATATCAAGAATGATCTTTATCCCTAGAATGTTCGCCACTTCACCTGAGTCCTTCATGGAGAAACACTTGTTCAACCAGTCCTTAACATATTGTAAGATAGGTACTTCATTTATAATAATAAATATGTCATCAAAATTTACTTCTAGGATAATGATCACATTCCCATTAAACTGCATATAAACACATGGATCACATTTGTTCTTAATGAAAACAAATTCCTTTATGGCTTCATCAAATCGAATGATCCATGACCTGGATGCTTTCATTAATCTATAAATGGATTTCTGCAACTTTCAATCCCATTTTGCTTCATCTGGTATCACAAAACATTCTAGTTGTTTCATATTATCATTTTTCTGAAGGTTCTCGTTAATGAATATTGTTTTGAAATCAATTTTCCAAATCTAGTAGTCATGGTAATCTGATATGGAAAGTACGATTCTTATGGATTTAAACATGGAAACTGGTGATAAGGATTCATCATAGTCAATTCAGTGATGTTGTCTGAATCCTTTAGGAACTAGTCATGCTTTATTGATTCCAACTGGACCTTCCATGTCCAATTTTCTCTTGAATACCCATTTACATCCAATAGGCTTTAAATCATCTGGCACATCAACAAGAAACCACACGTGGATCAAATACATGGAATCTATCTCAGAATTCATAGCATCTATCCATCTTTTAGCTTCTGAGCTTTCTACTACTTTCATATAAAAGAGAGGTTCATCATTGTCCAATAATAATTATTCACTATCCACGGTGACTAGGAAACCAAATATCTCTAGTTCGCATACCTCTCTTGAGCTCCTACATAGTACTTGTGTTTTTGGAACCTCTTCCATGGGGAATTGTGGACCTTGTTCTTATACCGACTCATGTGTATCTTTAGCATCAACTTCATAAAAGTCAATCTTTCTCCCACTATCCTTTTTGAGGATCAGATCCCTCTCAAGTATGATGGACTATCTGGTGGAAATCACTTTCTTATCTAAAGGGTTATATAGGTAATATCCGTTTGTTTCCTTGGGATATCCTATAATGATACACTTTGTGTCCCGGGTGCTAGTTTGTTGCCTGAGAAGGTGTTAACAAGTTCCTCACATCCCCATATACATGTGTGCAAAAAAATTGGTTTCCTTCCATTCCATAACTCGGAGGGAATTCCATTTGTCGCATTGGTTGGTAATCAGTTTAGGTTGTATACTGCAGTATGTAATGCATATCCCCAAAAGGATAATGGAAGATCTAAATGATTCATCATCGACCTCACCATGTCCAAGACGGTGTGGTTCCTCCTTTCACTAACATCATTCCACTGTGGTGTATAAGGATGAGTGAGGTGAGATAGAATCCCAGTCTGGCATAGAAGATTGATGAACACTTGGTTCATATATTCTCCACCTCGATCCGATCAATTCTTCTTTATCTTTATACCAAGCTGATTCTCTACATCATTCTAGAATTCCTTAAATTTCCCTAGGGATTCTAACTTATACCACATTAAGTAGACATAACCATATCTACACAAATAATCAGTAAAAGTAATGAGGTAAGAATATCCACCTATATCTTCTACTGGAAATGGTCGCCACACATCTGTGTGCACCAATCCTAGAATCTCTATGGCCTTTACCCTGTCCACCGAAATGCAGCTTGGTAATTTTTTCTTGTAAACAAGTGTGACATATATCAAGTGGTTTTAGCTTAGTAGAGTCTAAATATCCATCTAGGAAGTTCTTTGTCAAGCACTTCTCGATTACATGACCGAGACGGTGATGCCACAACTAGGTGATGTATGAGTCATGTGAGTTCGTTTTGTTATCGATTTCCAACACTTGGTTTTTGTAATTTAATACATAAAATCCATTATTTAAATGCACCATATCATAACATACATTGGTCTTATAAAAGTGACAACCCTTATTTCCAAACATGAAAATAATTCCATCCATATCCAAACAAGAAAAAAAATTATGGTCCTGGTAACACTGGGCACATAATAACAGTTATGTAAAACCAAAATCATCACAGTTGGCAATGAGAGGTGGTAATCGGCAATGGCTAAGGCAGCCAACCTCATGCCATTGGTAGCTCGAATATCCACCTATCCTATAGAAATATTTCTATATCTACTTGGTTCCTACATTTTAATATATATGTGATCCCCACAAGCTGTATCTAATATCCAATGTTTAGAAATGGAAATATTAAACTCAATAATGAACGCACCTTTAGAATCCCCAAGCTTCTGGGTGAAGTTCCTCTTTTTGTGGCCTTGCTTTCCACATGCAAAAAATACCACCTCCCATTCCTTACCTTGACTCTGCATCTTCCCCTTCTTGTAGTGGCGACGCTCGGGGGATTCCGACTGTTTATAAGTATTTGGCCCCTTTCCCTTGTCCTTCCTTTTCTTATTCACCATAAGGACAATGGGTTTATCATTCCCCATGTCCTTATCTACCTAGAGAATTATGGTCAGATGTTCTGATAGAATTTTCTCATTGTTTCTCCTGTTCTAGTTGACAATAAAGCTAGAGAAGGTCTCGAGCAGTGATGATATGATGAGATCTCTACGCAAATCTTCTGGGAACATAATCCCTTTGATGATCATGCGTTCAATGTAGCCAATGAGCTTCAATATATGAGGCCCAGCAGGCGCAGACTCTCCAAGCTTAGTTGTAAACAATGAATTGTAGATCTTATATCTCTCATGAATCTCTTTCTCTTGACAGAGATCTTTAAGGTGACACATCATGCTATACGCGTCCATGTTTTCTTGTTTCTTCAAGAGATTATTGAACATGGCCGAAAACATGAAACACTGGACATATGTGGAATCATCTAAGTGTTTTATATAGAGAGATAGTTTCTCATCACTAGACTTTTATCCAGGTGTAGCTGGAATAGGATCTTCCAGCACATACAATTTCCTTTTGTGGAGAAGGATGGCCCATAAACGCCCTAGCCACTCTTAGAAATTGGTGCTGGTGAGAAGGGTTTCCTTATCTATTATGGTTCACAATGGTATGATTGAAGTCATTTTTATTACAGTTTCTAAAAATTAAGATGAGAAAATGTTTAGTACTTTGTTATGATAAAATTGAGACAAATTAAAAAATTAATGCTTTTTAGTCTCCGACTATTTTATAGAAATCCAGTATCCCTCACAATTAACTTCGGAATATTCTTTTTCCTAAATATTCTAGTGTGAAGGATCCATTTTTCCCATCACATTACCCCAAATGGGATTGGTCACGAAATTTGAACGGTTTTAGGTAGGCATTCTAAATGCCAACTACATTAACTCACATATCCTTGATTCGCTGTGTGGACTCCCCAATCATGAAATCATTTTATTTTTGGATTTCCTCAACCTTTTAAATAGGGTCACACCAAGCCCTATAGTGGTATTCAATCCTTGATGCGAACCAAGTCAAGTCAACCCGAAAACTTGAATTAGAATTTCTCAATAAATGAAATCACCCCAAATTGGGTTGGTCACATTCAACTATGGTTCGATTCTAACCAGGATAATGGAAGGCTGTACCGATATAATATTTAATTGAGTGATTTTATCCTTATATATAAATTTCCATTTTATTATCTTTGATTACGTGCTTGTTAGTATAAAGTGGGTTATACATAAGTGATTAACCATGTCTAAGATAATATTTTATGAATAAGCTAGTCTTATATTAGTTTCATCTTCCATGTTTGTTTAATTCACTAATTGTGTGATCGTGACAACACATCCATAATAAATAAACCATGAAACTGATAGAAAAAAATAAATGGTATGATCATGCGATTGTTCTATTTGTTTGTTTAGCTATCATTTGATAAACTAACTTATGACCTAGGGGAAAAACACATTGAACATTTTGGGTTTGTGTTTACAGCTTTCCACCTATCCGCCTTTGTATCTCCTTAGATTATTTTCACCTTGGCTCCTAACTTGAGCCACCTCCACTAGCTTGGGAGCTCCATCCATTACATTTGCTATTATCTCACACACAGGTGAGGGGTAAACAGGGTTTATATAAAAGAAACCCTGGGCACACATGCCATATAAATTAATGAGGAGAAGGCTCGCAGGCCAACAAATTTAATTTAAATAAATAAATTAAATGAAACCATTCACATGCAATGGTCTTGGTCTTGCTCATGATCATCCATACATGAAATAGTTTTTACTCATAAATAAAACTAGATTTCAATTATTTAATTGTTATTGTTTAAGAAAAATCGCGCTCGAATCAATTAATTATCTTTAATTAGTCAATCCTTTAATCTAAACCCTTTTCTGAATTTCCTTGATATTTTCATCCATCATAATTTTAGACAAATAAATTCATTTAAAATTATCTGTGTACGTAACTTGTACCTTGGAGGCAACCCGGTGAATTCTCGTTCATAACTACCCAATGATTAGAAAGGAACATTACACATATGTTAAATTAAACACACATATATAAAACACATATCATGTTTTGGTCCTCTGCTTTAAGCCTGCACTATGGTACACGTCTCAAGGGTTTGTATAATATAATAATAAATTTAAATAAATCTGTGTAATTTTAATGAGTACACAGCGTGTAGTATCGACTATACGATGTGTATTTTTGTTCCCCATCCATCTGAAGTACAGTCCCAAGGACACAATTTGTAGATGTAATTTGGAAATTTTTTGAGTACACAATGTGTTCCAGTGGGAAACACGCCGTGTAGTATCTGCGTTACACGGTTTCTAGCCGGGCAGGCCGTGTACGATGTACAGGGACCAACCCTAGCTCAAAGGGACTACACGCCGTGTTCATTGGACCACACAGTGAGTAATCCTAAAACCATGTGCCACATGTTCCTGGTCATCATACGGTGTCATTTATGACTTTGGAATACTCCAACACACATCTTCATTTGGTGGACCAGTCCGATGCATTGAAGCTAGGCTACATGGCATGTACTTCTGAATACATGATGTGTAATCTGGTGTTTTACGGCCAGGAACATTTGGAACCTCTGGATGAGATCCTATTTGTTATTTTAATCAAAATTAAAAGAAAAAATCATTTCTGTAAGGTGAACACGAAACGTGAGAGGAGGAATAGATCTGGAGATTCAAGTTTTAAAGAACGATTTACATGAATTAAAACAACAAAATTATTAAATGGGTAAATCACCAAATAATAACATAAATAATTTTAACCAATGATATTACCCCTTTGATACCACTTGTAGGTTCTAGGCGCATCAGAAGCACGTTGGTGGGTGTACCCAACATTAATTTTAGCATTAACAACGATCTATCCATGATCCGTCACGATAATAAAACGTCAGATCATCGGAAAAGAATGAAGAACAAAAAAGAATGAATGGAGTCCTAGAACCATAGATAGGATCATCATATATTGGTTATAATTAGTTTTATTAATTTACAAGAATTACCTTTATGGAATTATTTCTTTGTTGATGTTTTCGGTCACAATCCGATGTGATCCATCATTGCATCATAGAATCATAGTGTAGGATTACTCTAACAATGATCCACACATGCTCCACATATCTGTGGATGTCGCTGAAGGGATCTCTGGGTGCTAGCGCATGAGATCCTTCACTTGTGATGTTAGCCTTCTATCACCTTGATCCGGTGGAGGTGAATCTCTCTCTCATAGGTTGAGAGTGTTCTTGGTGTAAAAGTAAATCACTCTTGCCTTGAGATATTTTACAAATCCATTGTGCACAACTGCTCAAAAAATGTCTAGGCTAATGAGAAATATATAATTTGGTTTTATAATTACACAGAATAATAAAAATAATTAATTACACGTAATTATTTATTCATTTAATTTAATACATAGTAATACCCCATGTCTAATAACAACTGTTGACTATTATTATTACCAGACATGCGCCTAGAGAATTACACCTAATAGTATTTAATTAAATAAATAATATTATTTCTTATAAATTCACAGAGAAAAAAAAATACAAGGTGTGTATATTTAATATACACGTCGTGTACTTTAGTTTTTCTATTTTTCATTACATCATCAACCACATTTATTAGACCTTGAATAATGGTTATTTATTTCTAAAATAAATATCACTGCATTACTCACTAATAAATATTTTATTTCTCCCACAATATATTCTCTCAAATAACTAGTCTCGAAATAAATGCAATCATGTAACGACCCGAAATTTTGAAAAAATCTTGTTTCCTAATTTTATGTGTTATTTTATTTTATTTTATACGCACCAAAAATGTTTCATTTGATAACATGAGTACAATTAAAATGAGACCATTGGGTTTTGACTGTTATCTGACCATTGGTCAATATGACCGATGTAAACTAAACGTTTTGATTATTGTCTCTAAATACAAGTAATCTTGGTTAATTATTATAGAAAGAAGATTCGATTGCCTCACCCAGTAGTCTTGGACCAATCAAAGACCATCTAACAGAACTTGGGAAGGAGGTAGCACCACTGGGCTTTTCTCTAGACCAAACCCAAGCCTAACTACATCGTGTGAAGTTAGAACAGAATCGCCTTCACAAGAAGTTCAAACTGATAGAAATTAATACTCGTGCGATGTTGGCCGAGCCTCCCTCGGATTCTCTCATCTTAGCACACCTTACACTTAGGTCCTATGCTGGTGTGATAAGGGGTTATGTAAGGAGATTGTAACTGCCTTGTGTAATCCTTTGTTTTAAATAAAAATTAGGATTTCTTCTTATGATGAAGTTTATGAATTTTCAAATGACCGGATAAATATAGTATGCATACATTTGATGAATTTTAGAAAAAGGATATTTTAAAAATGTTTATGTAGACCTTAAATAATTAAAAATGTGTAATGATTTTCAAAAAATGGTCTTCTACAATTATGTTCAGTACAAAATTTAGAGTCTAATAAGATCAACATAATTTTTAATGAATAGTAAATTATCAATAGTGATTTTACCCTTAGGATTAGTAATGTGATCAAATGGATTAGTAATCTCATTTAAAGAAAGTTTTAATATAATTTAGACACCTTGATTAAGTAATGTTATTCAATAAAATGGTTAAATAACGGTTTCATAAATTATTATTCAACTATTAGTTTTTTCAGGTGAATAGTGTATTTTAATTAAAAATTAAATTAAAAATATTTAGAAAATTATTTTTATAAAATGGCATTCATTTTTGAACTCAGAGCATCGATACTATGTTATGGTAATTTTTGGCGTTTTTTCTGAAAAAAATGAATTTTCGGTGAATAGTGTATTTATTTAAAAATTAAAATAAAAAAATTTTAAAAATTATTTTTATAAAATGGAGTTCATTTTTGAAATCAGAGCACTGATATTTGGTTAATGTGAAATTTTGGGATTTTTCTGAGAAAGTTGAATTTTTAGTGAATAGTAAAAAAATAAGTTTTAGGGTTTCAGTATGTTTAATGACATCATAACTGTGTCATGATGATGTCATGAGATATTTTATGGGTTGGCCGACCAAAGGTGATGAATTATTGTTTGCGGGGCCCCATGTGGCCGAACTCCATGGGAAATACCATGGGAGAGCCCATGGTTTTGAGAAAACCACTTTTGAGGTGTCCCTTAGCCATTAATGCCTTGTCCCCTCACTTTCCCTATAAATATCAAGCCATCCTCTCATCCATTTCGACTCCACACACTCCCCCCAACGAATTTCTGGTCTCATTACCTCCCATGTAGTCCTCCCAAGGTGCCCCAAGCCCTCAAGGTCCCAACCTTTGTGTTTTAAGAGTTACGTTTTAAGGTAAGGGATCCGACCTCTCTCTTTCTTTTCAAGAAATCTCTTTTATGTAATTTCTTTTATGCTCCATGTTCTTATGTTAAAGGATGTTCTTTTATACTCCTATTACTTCCCTTTTAATTTTCATATAATGAGAGATCCCCTCTTTCTCTCATTATTTCGTTTTATGAAGTTTTAAGTGGCGCCGTTAGGCTGTCGAAATTTTTGTAACGAATCCTTTCTCTCTTCTCATTTTAAAGATCTATTTTCATGTAAAGTATTTCAAGTTCCTTTTTATTATGTTGGGGTATGATATCTAAATTTATCATACTGATATTTTATGATCATATGATGAGAGACCCTATTTTATCTCTTCAATTCAGTATTTTGAAGTTTTAAGTGGCGCCGTTAGGCTGCCGAATTTTTAAGGGATTCTATCACCCTTCTCATTTCCAAGATCTATTTTCTTGTCAAGTCTTTCATGTTACTTTTTATTATGTTGGGGTATGATCTCTATATCTATCATACTGATCATTTATGTTCATATGATGAGAGACCCTATTTTATCTCATCAATTCATTTTTGTTGAAGTTTACGTGACGTCGTTAGGATGCCAAATTTCTAAGGGGTTCTTTCACCCTTGTCGTTTTCAAGATCTATTTTCATGTCAAGTCTTTCAAGTTACTTTTTGTTATGTTGGGGAATGATCTCTATATTTATAATACTTATCATTTATGTTCATATTATGAGATACCCTATTTTATCTCGTCAATCCATTTTTGGAAGTTTTAAGTGACGCTGTTAGGCTGCCGAATTTCTAAGGGGTTCTTTCACCCTTCTCGTTTTCAAGATCTATTTTCATGTCAAGTCTTTAAAGTTTCTTTTTATTCTGTTGGGGTATGATATATATATCTATCATACTGATCATTTATTTTAATATGATGAGAGACCCTATTTTATCTCATTAATCCATTTTTGGAAGTTTTAAGTGACGTCGTTATGCTGCCGAATTCTCATAAGTGAAATCTTATTTTTTGTCTTCCTTTCAAGTCCTTCGTTTCATTTGGTATATCATTCAAATTTCATTACCATGTTCTTAAATACTTTATATTCTATTCCCATCCTGTTTTATGAATCAGTTTTAGTGGGTGACCCATGTCCTCTCTCTTTTCAATGTTTTCTAAAACCATGTATTATAGCCATTATGCTGCATAGTTTTTGTCTCAAAATGCCTCCCTCTTTATCTCAAAATTGTTTTATGTTATTAATTGAATACTCAAAGCTATTATTTCTACAGGGGTGTTCAAATATATATCAAAATTTTCTATTTTGAATTCTGGGATTTACATACATGAAACCCGCTTTCCCTTTTTCGTGGGTTTAAAGTGACATAAAGATCATGTCTTTAAAGCAATTTCTAAAACGTTATGATTATGAAATGAAACCCATTTCTTTTATGCTATATGGGTTGTTTTTTAAATGATTGATTATGATATATGTGGGTCACATGATAATAAATACATGTCAAGGGTGCACCTAGATAGTGCTCCAATGCATTGGGTAAAGACTTAATATTTAGAGATGACTTTTTAGACTGATACCTTGGTGAATAACCTTGGTAATTTTTAATGACACCTTGGGGATGGACCTTGGTGAAATGAAATGATTGTCAATATTAAATGTTGTTTCCACATCTTTAAGTTATGAAAAATGTTATTTTTATTATGATATATCTCATGATTTCTTTCTCATGCCTTAAAGTTATTTTCATGACCTTGTTGAAGTATCTCAAGTTCACATGTAAAATGTTTCTCTTGTTTCCCTTATTGGGCCTTCTCCTCACCCTTTCTTTTGATGTATCTCCCCAGGTTACGAGATGAAGTAATTAATATAGGATGAACTTAAGTAGAATCCTTTCAAGTGTTTAAGAAGAATGTTTTATGTTGTTTTCATGTATTATGTTCCTGGTTTCCAAGACACTAAACCTTAAAAATCCTCTGTTTTGTGTAATATAATAAAAGTTTATGTGATAAAAAGGAGGGATTCTATAGTTGGTACGAAAGGATGGTTTAGTTATTTGTGGAAATTAGGATATGAAAACTCTAGGAAGAACCCTATAGAAAAGTTTAAATATAGGAAATCTTCCTGGTATTTTGGTGAGTATTGAGTAAGGCGTTGCCAAGAAAATACATCCCTGTCTGGATATGAGCTGGTAGAGGTGTCTCTGGTATAGATTTACATAGGGGTAAAACCCGAAAACACCGCTTTGAGCTAGACTCAAATGGGAACTGGTACATGAAAATGGGCCTTGCTGCACTCTTGGTTACGACACTCCCGGGGGATATGCTTTGGTAAATTCATAAGCTTAGTATGAACCATTATTAAAGGAACAAAGATAAAATAAAATAAAGATTCACATAAGAATATATGATCATGGATAACCTATTTTGAAACCTAGGGGATCACAAGTTAGGGTATACTTTTCTTCAACATGTTATCCGTATATGATTTATGTTCCTTTTCATGATTATTGGTTAAGTATTTAAGCCTCTAATTATACATTCTCTTCTTAGTTAATGGTGGGAAATGGAAGAACGTGTCCCAACAACCAATGTGATGAGAAATGCGACGATTGCCATATTAATATGACAGAGATGATTAGGGGATTAAAAGATTATTATTATTTTGGAAGACATTCACTATTTTGGGGACCCTATATGATTGAGGTAAATAGAATACTACTATATTTTCATTGAGGATTAAGGTTGGCTTATATTTTGAAGAATCGATGAATTTAAGGTGGACTTATAGTAATTTAGGTTACTTATGGGAATGATTAACCTATATTGGGTAAAATATGTTTAGGTTAGACACTTTTTTTATAAGATGTTAAGATTGGTTGACGTTGTATGGAGATGAACAATGAAGTTTATTTTGGAAGACCATGTTATCAAATCCTTCTTGTATTTGGGTTTCAATCTTAGTTTGGTTTATTTTGAGGAATTTTATGGACCATTATTTATGGAATGGTCTATGATGATCTTTGGGTAGTACCATGGAACTTTGATGATTTAAAAGTAGTTTCCCTTCCTATGAGATTCTTTCTTTTTGAGGAGTTGTTTTACCTTACCCTTTCTGTTTTTGGGATAATGTTTAAATATAGAAGAAATAGATAGTTAATCTTTTGTGGATTATATGATTCTCTAGAAGATGATTCATGTGCTTTTGATGAAACCAAGTGTTTTTGAAATCTCATCATTTGGATAAAAGATTACTTTTGGTAGAGAATTATTAAAGGATGAAACTCTACTTGAAGGTAGGTATATTTTCTAATGTTTTTGTTCTATGTAGTAAATGAATTCCTCAAAATTATGAAAAGGAACATAAAACAAAAACGTTGTTCATTTATGTTTCTTACTAGGTAATAAAAGACCGTTTACACACATCATAAGTTTGGGATTTTTCTTATGGTTAACTTTCTCCTAATCATGTTTTCTATCACTCTCCCTCAGAGCTTGACCCTTTTTTTTCTCCTCCATGTCCATGTTTTCCTACATGGAATCCTAGTGCAGGTTAACTCAGGTGACCTTTGTACTTCCCTTTCGTTCTTTTAAAGTAATTGTTTTACTGACTCCTTTTCCGATTTGGGACTTTCAATGAAATTTCAAAACCCAATTTTAAAAATTTCGAGGACGCAATTTCTTAAGGGGGGAAGATTGTAACGACCCGAAATTTTGAATAAATCTTGTTTCCTAATCTTATGTGTTATTTTATTTTATTTTTATACTCAAAAAATGTTTCATTTGATAACATGAGTATAATTAAAATGAGACCGTTGGGTTTTCACTATTATATGACCATTGGTCAATATGACCGCTGTAAACTAAATGTTTCGATTATTGTCTCTAAATACAAGTAATCTTGGTTAATTATTATAGAAAGAAGATTTGATGGCCTCACCCAATAGTCTTGGACCAATCTAAGCCCATCTAACAGAACTTGGGAAGGAGGTAGCACCACTAGGCTTTTCTCTAGACCAAACCCAAGCCGAACTTCATCGTGTGAAGTTATAACGGAATCACCTTCACGAGAAGTTCAAACTAATAGAAATTAATTCTCGTGCGATGTTGGTCGAGCCTCCCTCGGATTCTCTCACCATAGCACAACTAACACTTAGGTCTTATGCTGGTGTGATAAGGGGCTATGTAAGGAGACCGTAACTGCCTTGTGTAATCCTTTGTTTTAAATAAAAATAAAAATTTCTTCTTATGATGATGTTTATTAATTTTCAAATGACCGGATAAATATAGTATGCATATTTTTGATGAATTTTAGAAAAAGGATATTTTATAAATGTTTATTTAACCTTAAATAATTAAAAATGTGTAATGATATACAAAAAATTGTCTTCTATAATTATGTTTAGTACGAAATTTAAAGTGTAATAAGATCAACTTAATTTTTGATGAATAGTAAATTATGAATAGTGATTTTACGCTTAGGATTAGTAATGTGACCAAATGGATTAGTAATCTCACTTAAAGAAAGTTTTAATATAATTTAGACACCTTGATTAAGTAATGTGATTCAATAAAATGGTTAAATAACGGTTTAATAAATTATTATTCAAGTATTAGTTTTTTCAGGTGAATAGTGTATTTTAATTAAAAATTAAATTAAAAATATTTAGAAAATTATTTTTATAAAATGGATTTCATTTTTGAACTCAGAGCATCGATATTATGTTAAGGTAAATTTTGGGGTTTTTTCTGAAAAAATTAATTTTCGATGAATAGTGTATTTATTTAAAAATTAAATTAAAAATATTTAGAAAATTATTTTGATAAAATGGAGTTAATTTTTGAAATCAGACCATTGATATTTGGTTAATGTTAAATTTTGGGATTTTTCTGAGAAAGTTGAATTTTCAGTGAATAGTAAAAAAGCAGTTTTAGGGTTTCGGTATGTTTAATGACATCATAACTGTGTCATGATGATGTCATGAGATATTTTATGGGTTGGACGACCAAAGGTGATGAATTATTGTTTTGGGGGCCCCATGTGTCCTAACTCCATGGGAAATACCATGGGAGAGCCCATGCTTTTGAGAAAACCACTTTTGAGGTGTCTGTTGGCCATTAATGCCTTGTCCCCTCACTTTCCTTATAAATATCAAGCCATTCTCTGATCCATTTCGACTCCCCACTCTCCCCCAACGAAGTTCTGGTCTCATTACCTCCCAAGGAGTCCTTCCAAGGTGCCCCCAAGCCCTCCATGTCCCAACCTTTGTGTTTTAAGAGTTACGTTTTAAGGTAAGGGATCCGACTTCTCTCTTTCTTTTTAAGAAATATCTTTTATGAAATTTATTTTATGCTCCATGTTCTTATGTTAATAGTTGTTCTTTTATACTCCTCTTACTGCCCTTTTCATGTTCATATAATTATAGATCCCCTATTACTCTCATTATTTCGTTTTATGAAGTTTTAAGTGGTTCCGTTAGGCTGCCGAAATTTTTGTAACAGATTCTTTCTCCCTTCTAATTTTAAAGATCTATTTTCATGTAAAGTATTTTAAGTTCCTTTTTATTATATTGGGTTATGATATCTAAATTTATCATACTGATCTTTTATGATCATATGATGAGATACCCTATTTGATCTCTTCAATTCAGTATTTTGAAGTTTTAAGTGGCGCTGTTAGGCTGCCGAATTTTTAAGGGATTATATCACCCTTCTCATTTTCAAGATCTATTTTCTTGTCAAGTCTTTCATGTTCCTTTTTATTATGTTGGGGTATGATATCTATATCTATCTTAATGATCATTTATTTTCATATGATGAGAGACACTATTTGATCTCATCAATTCATTTTTGTTGAAGTTTAAGTGATGTCGTTAGGCTGTCGAATTTCTAAGGGGTTCTTTCACCCTTCTCGTTTTCAAGATCTATTTTCATGTCAAGTATTTCAAGTTTCTTTTTATTATGTTGGGGTATGTTATCTATATCCATCCTACATATAATTTATGTTCATATGATGAGATACCCCATTTGATCTCGTCAATCCATTTTGGGAAGTTTTAAGTGACGTCGTTAGGCTGCCGAATTTCTAAGGGGTTCTTTCACCCTTCTCGTTTTCAAGATCTATTTTCATGTCAAGGCTTTCAAGTTACTTTTTATTATGTTGGGGTATGATCTCTATATCTATAATACTTATCATTTATGTTCATATGACTAGAGACCCTATTTTATCTCATCAATCCATTTTTGGATGTTTTACGTGATGCTGTTAGGCTGCCGAATTCTCATAAGAGAAATCTTATTTTTTGTCTTCCTTTCAAGTTCTTCGTTTCATATGGTATATCATTCAAATTTCATTAAAATGTTCTTAAATACTTTATATTATGTTCCCCTCCTGTTTTATGAATCATTTTTGGTGGGTGACCCATGTCCCCTCTCTTTTCAATGTTTTCTAAAACCATGTATTATAGCCATTATGCTGCATAGTTTTCGTCTCAAAATGCCTCCCTCTTTATCTCAACATTATTTTATGTTATTAAGTGAATACTCAAAGCTCTTATTTATATAGGGGTGTTCACATATATATCAATATGTTCTATTTTAAATTCTAGGATTTACATACATGAAACCCACTTTCCCTTTTTCGTGGGTTTAAAGTGACATAAAGATAATGTCTTTAAATAAATTTTTAAAACATTATGATTATGAAATGAAAACCATTTCTTTTATGCTATATGGGTTGTTTATGAAATTATTGATGATGATATATGTGGCTCACATGATAATAAAGACATGTCAATGGTGCACCCAGATAGCGCTCTAATGCATTGGGTAAAGACTTAATCTGTAGAGATGACTTTTTAGACTGATACCTTGGTGAATAACCTTGGTAATTTTTAATGACACCTTGGGGATGGACCTTGGTGAAACGAAATGATTGTCAATATTAAATGTTGTAGCCACATCTTCAAGTTATGAAAAATGTTATTTTTATTATGATATATCTCATGATTTCTTTCTCATGCCTTAAAGTTCTTTTCATGACCTTGTTGAAGTATCTCAAGTTCACATGTAAAATGTTTCTTTTGTTTCCCTTACTGGGCCTTCTGCTCACCCTTTCTTTTGATGTATGTCCCCAGGTTATGAGATGAAGTAATGAACCTAGGATGAACTTATGGATAATCCTTTCAAGTGTTTAAGAAGAATGTTTTATGTTGTTTTCATGTATTATGTTCCTGGTTTCCAAGACACTATACCTTAAAGATCCTCAGTTTTGTGTAATATAATAAAAGTTTATGTGATAAAAAGGTGGGATTCTATAAATCATCCCTCCTTAAATAATTATTAATGTACAATTAGTAGTAATCTTTATTTAACTTTTTATATTTATATGTAACTGGGATACTTGGACACACTTAGTGCATTACCATCTAGGCATCTTTCTTAGTGGCATTAGACGAAGCCTCCATAAAGTCCAAGATTAGCATCTCACAATACGCCAAGGCACCCATAGAGATATAACATAATGCAGCAATGACGTGTCACCTCCTATGAATTCTTACCGTGTAATATAATACCTTTCCTCGATATCTCGAATCAATTGGGTTGCAAGCTAGTGCCATCAACCCATGTGCTTGATTATTCTTTCTTTGACCTTATGGAATTGAACTTTACAATTTGTCACCATGGCCATTGATTTATTTATGCAATATCAATTCAATCAAAGGGTCGGAGATATCTATGTCCATTATAGAATAGTAGGGACAAATCCTTTCTAATATTATCTTTTAATGTAGTATCACTCGTGATGCACCCAACGTATCCTACCTCTCTTCGAACAGTGTGTCATCATAGGTTTTGTCAATACATCTATGTGCACGAGTTGTAACACCCATTAATAATTATATTAAAGTCTAAGGACCAATACGCATGTCTGGAGATAGAAACATCCAATGATACTATGAAATGTGGATTTCCTACTGGTGGGTATCGTTCTCATAATATCCTCCAGGATATTACCAAGGGAGCACACCTAGAGAAGGTGCGTCAATGGTTTATGATTCCCCACCCCTAATGACATGTATTATTTGTGTCCCTCAAATAACATCACCCGACTATAAAATATATATTCAAGAATATTGTTATTTCACTTCTTGGTTCTCATCATAGTAGGGATCCGTTATGACCCTTTAATGCAATAGCTATCCTTAGGACATTATCACTTGAATTTTCATGCAGAAGAACAATCAAGATGCGATGAGGTATTTATTAATGAATAATGTAAATAGTAGTTGCTTCCAGGCTAACGACGCCAACAAAATGAAAATAAGAAAATTATAGGAGTTTGTCAATTTTATAATAATGAAACATAGTAAGTCAAGACTTATTTCATAGATAGTATAACATACTGGAAAAAGCTACTATGCCATTTCCCTCCATAAAAATATTGAAAAAGCTGACTAAATCATGTTTATATATAATGATATCATCATATATAATATTTTAACCAATTACAAGTATATATATAATTCTAGGTCCATCCATCACATCATATTATGCAATAAATCATGTTTGAAATAATGAAAATAATGGTTAAAACAATCATAAATGAATCCAAAATAATGAAATATATAACCCACAATGCAATAGAAAACACATTTCATAATAAACTAAAACATCTATAAATATAAGAATCTTACTAATAAACCAATAGAAAGCACATTTCATAATAATCTAAAACATCTGTTAAGGTAAGATTATGATTAACTAAGGACTGAACCATATACATAAGGGACTAAAGGACCTAGACATTTGTTAAAAATATATTTTCTGGCCATTGTTAGACCCTATAATCCCTTTGATAGACTTTAGAATATTATTTGATCCACTTTAAATGGTAAAATAATGGGAGGAATTGTAATATCCCAGGTAAATAAATAATATGAAATTTTCATATTTACTAATATTTTTAAATTAATAATTAATTTTACTTTAATGGGATTCTATGTTTTATGGCATGCCTGATACATAACAACATGTTTTTTTGAAATCTTGCATTGCACACAATGTTGAGTTATATTGAAAAATAATATAATATTATTATTATTTAAATGGTAGTTAACGCCTAACCATTGTAATGGTGTGAATAAATATAACTAACTAAAAAATAATTATATATGTTTGTTAAATACTTTTAAATTTATCCAATAAATGTTAGAGCCTTAAAATGTGAATGAATCTAATTTACTTTAAAAGTTTGATTTACCGCATTTTAATGGTGAACCCTATTAAAATATTGTTTTTTTTTTCACTTTTAAATGATATTTTTGAAAAAATTAAATACTTCTATTGAATCAGTATATCAAAATTCACTTTGGATAAAATTTTGGTATTTTTCTGATAAATTGTTTTTTGGTGAATAGTGAAAAATACAGTATTTTAATTCAAAAATGCCTTTTAATCTAAATTATTTATATGGATAGATTAACTTTTTAATTTGTTTAAATGTGTAATTAGATTATATTTTTAGAACTTAATACAATTTTGGTCATTTTAATTAATTTCATTTTGAAATTGGACTTAAACAACTTTCAATCTTTTGATAGTTAATATTTCTAAAAAATACGCTTTTAGTTTTGACAGTAGGAATTAATTTTAAATTAATTTCTGCCAAATCATTATTTTGAATTTGGAAAAATGGTTTTCATATTTGAAATCATGAGGTCCATATTTTGTAAATAGTTAATTTATATTTTTAGGCATTATGAATATTTATTTCAGTAAAATTTTTATTTACCATGGTAAAAGCGTAAATCTAGTAAATAAGGGTAAACAAATATTATTATAATAATATGAATTTACCCTAACATGGGTCCTAATCCTATTGGATGATAAATATCATACCATGGGAATTTTTGGGTCTGTATAGGCACCCCATGGAGCCACATTGGAGTGATAATGAACCTTATAATAATTAACTTAAAGTAATGACAAAAATGGCATAAACAAATATCATTCAGTAAATTAATTTTTACATAAGATTATATAAGCTATCCTTTAAACTATAAATATTATGTGAAAATATAAAAATATTTCCTAAATCGTGGTAATTGTTTTATAATTTTTATACATCAATTAAATTAAATTATTTATGACACAACAATGAAGTAGTGTTAAGATCATTAATTAAGAATTTAAATAAATAAGATTATAAAGATTACAATAATGTCCAGAACTTGTCCAATTCTTATAGTATGATTTTATTTATACCATGAGTCATATTATATTTGAATTTAATACGTTTTTGTCATTTAGAAACCGAAAATAATTAAATAATAAAATAATAGTTTCACACTTTACTAGAGAGCCCCTCCCCCCTTATAAAAAGCCATCACCTCTAACCCATTACTCACACCTCTCAAGCCCCATGGATCTTTAAAAACCTACTCAAATAAGCTCTCAATATCCCTCTCTTCCACCTAGAATCATTAACAAATGCAGAAGGCACATCAAGAAACCCTTTTGGGTCAAATAAAAGGGAGTTACCCGATTTCATGGCAACACCTTCTCTTAAGATCTTTTGTTTTATTTTACTTCTCCAACCCCTAAACAATTTTTATTCTATTGTTTCATAAAACACAAGTATAATCAATATACTAGGATTTTTTTATGATAATTATTCAATCTACAATTTCTCACACCTCCATCTGATGGTTAAAGAACATACTATTTCTATGGATGGAAAACTAACACCTCGCGAAGCGATGATTATTCAATTATCTCCTATCAACTGTCATGGTGGTCATTGTGATGGTATTGTATTTATATATGAGATATATTATTTTTATTATTTTCTACATTATTATGTATTTTTTTCATTTGTGGGACTCCATTATGGTTTCCATTATGGGTAAGTGTGATAATTTCATTTTAGGAAGTGCGGATTATCACCCCCTCAAAGTGATATTACTCATTAATTCCATATGTGGGATGTATAAAGAATGGATTTAATGATATTATATATGATATTATACTATAATTAAAATATACCTATGTATCATTATGTTTTAATTCCATTAAATATGAAATAGAAATGAATGTAGTGTTCATGTGTACGTACGCCTTACCGTCTCCATGAATGATGCATTTCATTTATTACCTCCCAATGTTATGTAATATTATAAATACATATATATACTAGATATATAATATATATATATGATATCTAAATAATTAATATCATTCAGGAAATAATGGAATTTTGACCACATAGGCAACTAGTATATATAAACAGTTCATTTTTCACTCAAGTGCCAAATATAGACAAAACAACCATTATTAACATAAATGATTAAATAGTGTTTATAACATGGTAATATGTGATATAAAAGGAAAAATAAACATGAAAAAGGTTCTTAAGAAAATAAAAATTAACTTAATTTTATTATTTATGAAGAACAAGGAACAAACGAGTCAAGTCAAACACGAGGTAAAGGGTTTCTGATCTCACTTTTAATTCCGTGAGATTTCTATTGTTTGCCACTAATTTATTGCATGCGGTGTATTCTGTATTTTCAGTTGATATATCTTATCATGATTCATTTTATATTTTTGTTATTATGTTAATCATTTGGTTTTTATTAACTATTGGTCATACAAATCGATTGATTACAACGTGGTAATGGATTTTCATCTCACTTTTTATTCCTGTGAGATTCATGCTATTTTTTCCACTCTTTCCTTTTGTGTAGTGTATGTACTGCCCAAGATTGTATTAATTGTGTAATATACATCAATTAATGGGTATTAAAATCTTCATTTTATGATCATTATTTCATGGGTTGTATGTTTCGCAAGTTACCAAATCGGTAAGGGATCATTTTAACCCAATTTCAATTCCTTGGTTTAATCTTCTAATTCATAATGATGTCATGACATGATTATGTGTGGAATCAATATTTATTTATTTATGTCGTAATTTTCTCTCCCCTTTACATGGATATACTTTTGATACATATAATCACTCCATTGATAAATTCTCAAGTCATCCATATGATCTTGATAAGAGTAATTTTAACTCAATTTCCTTTCATTAAGTTAAACATGATGGTCATTGGTTTTGTCTTAAAAAGAATATGTGTGAATGTTATCTTATTTATTTACACTGAATAACCAATCATATTGAGTGTATTTATATTTGTCACACGTTATAATTTAATTTATATATCCTTAATAGAAGGATTCAATTTTTATAAGGGATTTTGTCTCAATTTACATTCCATTGGGACTTCATTGTTATTATGAACCAATTCACTTTTATATGATGTATATACTATCATTTGGAATATTATATCATGAATATCTTTATTCCAATTATATTATAATGTTTTTATTAAATGACATTTCTCAATTATTTGTATTTAAGCATCCCTCATTGGTTAAGAACTCTTTAATTAAATTATTGTTTTAAGGGCTTATTCATTTAAATCATTCTCATTAATGTCCATGTTTTCAAATTAGTTTTAAAGATTTATATATATGGGAATTAATGTTTTATAATGTTAATTCCTTCAAAATATTAAAAGTGGTATGGGACACTTTGATTCAAAAATCTCTTTATAAAATGTTTTAAATGTGTTTGAAAATGGTTTTATAAATGATTAATTATGTCTATATCTGGAAATGATATGTTGTGATTGAAAGAGGAAATGTTATATTTCCTTTATTTTTTATTTATGTGCTATGAATATGTTATGATTATTTGGAATTTTTACGTATATGGGTGGTCCTGTGATAAACCTAGGTCGGGTGAGCCCATGATATCTCTCCATTGAATTGGGTAACGTGACAGAGGTAAACGTTAATTTTTCTCCTAAGAGATTTAGGGAATATACCATGATGGGTATTCCAAATGTGACTACCTATGTAGCTGAAATAGTTACAATGTAATTATGTTTTGAATGCCATAAGATACCTTTATGATTTATTATTTCTGTGTGTTAGTCATAAATCTTTTGATTTCTCAAGGTATGTTATGATTGAAAAGTAATGGTTTCATTGATTTGTATTTATTTATGGGAAATATTTTTCCTACCTTATTTTACAACCCTTACTGTGATTTTTATGCTCATCCCATGTTTTTGAAATGTTTTCCACAATACTTAAAGATGAATATGGTCAAGGGTGGGATCAAGAAAAATTCATGTTGTCTTAAACATGGAACTAGAAATGTTTCTTTTTAAGAGTTTTTATTTTGTGAAAAAATTGGAAACTGAGTAGAAGTGTCTACATTGTAATTTTTGAGATTTAATGTAATAGTTATGGACTAATTCTATAAAACACTAAACCTAGAAAGATCTTCAATATTAATTATTCATTTAATTCAAGATTATGTATTGTTTAGTCTGGGTCATTATAGTTGGTATCAGAGGTTGGTTTAGATAAATTTAGAGGATAGGGTGTTCTTTTAGCTTAAGTGACATTACCATAATGGTTATGATTTTAGAAAGAGTAATAGTTATTTTAGATAATTTTAATGAGTTTAAGATAACATGAATAGGTATATCTTAGTATTTACCCTCCTCATAAGATATTCTCTAATGATTTTACAGATATACTCATAGTTACATATTTGGTTTTAGTAAATGGCTGGATCTAGTAGGAACAAAGTAACATTGGATGTGAAGAAAACTATGATGGTTTTCTGAAAGAGAAACTGAATGAAATGGTAGATACAAAGATAACACTTGTGTTTTTTCTCAAACAGCTATCTAGTGTCATGATTGACCACCTGATCCTTGGTTATTATTATAAGGAATTGTATATGAGAGAAAGAAATCCACATGGATGTTCAGGTAATAATCGTAAAGGTAAGTATATTAAAAAAACCATGTGTTAATAATGTGGAAAGAAACACATAGGAAAATGTTTCATAGGTACAAGAAGATGTTACAGATGTGGAAGTGAAGGTCGTAAAGCAAGAACCTTCTTTGGAAAAAGGAATAATCCAGTTGACTCTAGGAAAGGGAATGAAGTTCTTCTTGAGGGACCAATTGAATGATTTAAATGTGGTTCTCATGGTCGTTATACAAATAGATTTCCTATGAAGAAGGTTAAGGAATGGGATTACCATAAGCATACAAATATATTTTTTCCAATACCTAATGTAATTCCAATTGAGGATGAGGAAACTGACAATGAGCAATGAAAGGTATGAATTATTTCTTAATTGATGTTTAGAAATTATTGAATCTTAGGATATGATCCATGATTTTTTTGCAGGAAATAAGTATTTCATAATATGTTGTAATTTAATGGTTAATGGATCATGGAGAATGTTGAATGATTAAGAATTCAACTTATATGGGATTCAAGTGTTATGGTAGATTTTAGGATGCTGAAATTCTTAAAAGTATTAAGGCACATTTGTGGATGGGATTACATTATAATAGTTTTTATAGTATGTGTAATTCTGAAGTTTGATATACGAAAATTTTATTCAAGGAATAATTATCTTTTCTTTTGTGTATATAGTTATAAAGAACCATTTGGGTTTATATGATCCTTGAATTTAAGGCAATTACAGCTTAATACATTTTGGGATGAAAAATGAAAGTTATTAGAAAACCATCGTGGTTAAAATATGTTATGGTTATTTTGGATGAATTTACCTCTTTTAGATAATGTTATAAAATTATATAGTTTTTGAAAAAGGAAAACACACAGACTGCGTGAAAACTCATCACGTCGGACAAAGCTATGGGAATCGAACCCACAACCAAAGTGAAACTGTGATTTATCACCTACCACTTGACTACGTGAAGTCCCTGGTTAGTACGACTAATTGTTTTTAGTTCTATGATTTTATGAATCAAGAATAAGTTTATTGTAGGTTATTTATGGAAATTATTATCCTATCATATAGAATATGTGATTATGTTAATTACACTTCAGTATGAGACATTATGTAACGCCCCGACCCCAGCTACCCAGAGTCGGTGAATTACTTCGTAACATTGGCATGATCACAAAAGATCAAGTCTCGAAATACCGATTTGTTTAGTAGCCTTGGAAACACTAGATACATTCATAAATGTTACATTACATCATAAAGTGAAAAACAAATAACAAAGTCTTCATAGTCTACACTCATATCCTCTTATGACTATCCCTGCAGGTCATTCATAAAATACTTCTTCACATCCTGGAAAATATTAAAACATTGAAAGGGGTGAGCTCAGATGCTCAGTAAGGATAACAATATTGCGGAAGCTTTCATAAATAAATATTAACATTTACGGCAATGTATAACTAAAACAAAAGCCTTTTTAAACTTGAACTTCAGCATAATATGGCAAAAGTAAAATGATATAATGCCATTTACTTATTCACATGGATATTCTACTGGTCGAATAATCACAAGCAATATCAATAACCACTTTCATAATGATGCAATGCATAATGCCAGCCTATCATAACCACGTAGCCAAGGCCTCGTGCCAAGACCACAAATAAGATTTTGTCAAGGTCTCATGCCAAGACACTAGTTTGTCTCATGAGACCTGCCAATGCATCGAGGATCTATAGCGGGCTCCACCCGTCACTTATTAAGTCCAATGCATTCCTCATATGAATAGGTTTAAACATATCATAAACCATAACATAATCGTATCACATAAAACATGCATAAAGGAAACATAACATTTCCACATATCAACCACAAGATTTCAATACAACACATTGATACAATAAAAACGCTTTCAAGACCATTTTCAATACCAAAATAAAAGAAAGTTAAAACTTTTTATTTATTTTTCATTAAAAAAAAGTGATGGCTTGTAGAGGAAGCAGAAACTCAAATAATGGTCACGGCGGCGGAGAAGTCGTTGTCGCCACATATGTACGGAAATAAAAACATTCCCTTTTTGTCGTTTAGTAAAACGCTTATTATAAAAAAGATTCCTTTTGAATAAACGTAAAATTCAAAGGGGTTTATACACCGTATAAAAGAAAGTTGTGCATAAAACCAAATATGCCTCAATGAAAGGAGATTGAGATGAAGTCCATAAAAAGATAATTTTTAAAATAAAATAGATCTATAATGTGTATTCCCTATAGGTACACATAAATAAAGTAAAAATACAAAATAGGACATAATAATATCATGACATAATTTGAAAGTAGGAGATTAACCCAAAGAATGGAAGTTGGGTTAAGAAATTCCCTTACCTCGTGTCCGACTTGACTCGACCGCTCTTTAACCTCCTGAATAATAAACTAGAGATAATCTCTACCTTCTTAAGAACCATTTTAAATTTCATTATCCTTTTTATATCACTTATTACAATGATATGAACATTATGTAATTATTTAAGTTAATAACGGTCGTTTTGTCGATCTTTGGTACTTGAGTCAACAATAAACTTCTTATAATTACAAGTTGTTTATGTGGTAGAATATCCATTATCTCCAGAATTATATTCATTATTTAGATTTCATATATAGCATATATATCCAGTATATACATTCATTCATAATATTACGTAACATTTAGAGGTAAGAAATGAAATGCACCGTTCATGGAGACGGTAAGCCGTACGTACGCATGAACGCTACTTTCATTTATATTTCATATTTAATGGAATGAAATCATAATTATATAAAGTTATAATATAGTTCCAGTATAATATCATATATAATATCATTTACTCTATCCTTTATACATCCCACATATGGCATTAACGATTCACATCACTTTGAGGGGGCGGTAGTCCGCACTTCCTAAAATGAAATTATCGCGTTTACTCATAATGGAAATCAAAAAGTATGCCATAAATGAGAAATAAAGAAGCATAAGGAAAACATAAACATAATATATATATCATATATGAAAATAGTGTCATAAAAATGGCCACCATTATAGGTGTTTAAAGAATTTGAACAATCATCGTTTCGTGAGGCAGTATTTCGCCACCCACAGAAACAGTATGTTCTTTAACCATTAGACGAAGGTGTGTGTAAGTGTAAACCAAATCCATATCATAACAACATCCTAGTATATTTTAGATACTTGTGTTGTTACAAAATAAAGGAATGAAAAGAGTTTAAGGGGTTGGAGAAGCAAAATAAAACAAAACAACATTAGAGAAGACATTACCTTAAAAACGGGTAACTCTTTTTGATTTGAGCCAAAGGCTTCCTTGGGAAGAATTCTGCCCAAAGTGAGGCTTCTAGGAATAAGGGAGGGATGTTCGGAGAGTATTTTGGCAGAGTTTGGCCGAGCCAAATGGCTTGAAAGTGTGAATGAGATGGTAGAGGTGGGGGCCTTTTATAAGTGGAGAGGAGGGGCACTCTTGGAATGTAATGAAATATTACTTTATTATACAATGCTTTTAGGATTCTAAAGGTCCCACACTTATATATTTCGAGTCTATGGTGATAAGGGTTCGAAATATACCCATCCAATAGTCTTTGGACATGTTTAAGCCTTGGATTTTACATTATCTTTTCATTTTATTAAAATCGTTAAATAATGAGGTCAATCGCTGCATCATAATGATGTCATAAATAATTTAATTTATTTAATGTCTAAAATTTAGAAATAAAATAATATGATGTAGGAAATCTTTTTATATTTCCAATTACAATTTATAGTCAAAAATATGACTTGTATAACCCCATGTTAAAATTGTGTTAGTAAAACATTTCATGTTTGTGTCATTTTTTACTTTAACATTAAATAAAAGGTATTTATGTCATTTTCCAACTAAAGTGGCTCCATGGGGTCCCCATGTTGACCCATGTATTTTCTTGGTCGGCCATGGAACATCCAATGAGGGTAGGACATGTGTCAAGCTCATCTCATATTATTAAAACATTTTTTTACCTTAAACTTCACTAATTACCTCTAATCGTGATTAAGAACTTAAAAGTTACTATTTACCAAAAATTATTTTAATCTCATTGAACCACATTTTACTTATTAATGACAACCATGTATGTCGGATTTTTGAAATTCAAAACACATAAGTGGTAAAATTTCATTTAAACGAAAAATCAGTTTTTATAAGTACCACTTAGTGGTTTCACTATTCATCAAAAATTGATGTTTTTCCGAAAAAACCAAAAAATTCTCCGTAAGCTATATTTGATATTCCGATTTCAAAAATGATGTCTATTTTAAAAATTTCCAAACATATAAGTTTCATTAAATAATTTTATAATTAATTCCCATTGTCACAACAAATAGCGTGTTTTTAAGAAACAATATATATCAAAAGATTGACAATTGTTTATGTCCAATTTCAAAGTGAAATTAATTCTAATGAACATCATTGGATAAAATGGTAAAAATATATTCTAATTATACTTTAAAACCACTAAATAGTATAACTTATCACTAAAAATTATTTTGATTAAAAAAGTTTTTTTAAGTAATTTTCACTATTCATAAAAAATTGGAAGTTCTCAGAAAATTACAAAAAATTCAAATTTGGATAATTTCGATATTACGAATACAAAAATGAAGTCCATTTTGAAATATAAAATTTATATAATTTAAAAAGTGGTTATTAGTATTCATAATGGCTACTTTGATTAGTCGCGGTGTTTTAGAACTCGAAGTTGCGTACAATGCAAGCTATTGCATTATTGAATGAGAAGCGTATCATGGAAGCTCGGGGTGTTACATTCTCCCCTCCTTAAATAAATTGAGTCCTCGCAATTTGAAAATTTTCTTTGAAAATAAAAGGTTGAAAAGAGAAATTACCTTTGTGGAAAACCCACATCGGAAATAAGATTAATAAAATTTAGCCTTAATAAGAGGGAAAGGGAAATGAAAAAGTCACCACCCAATTATGATCTTTATTAGGAGAACATTGCCGGCAATTAGAAACATATAATTGGAGGAAAAATGTAAATATTTGTATGGAGTGATTGAGGTCATCAATCACAATCAACTGTCAAATTGAGGGCCTCAAAGCCTTCAATCTATGTTGATTTAAAATATCATCAGTTCAACAAGACATAAGGTATTAGGATAACGCATTTTTTGTTTTAATATCCCTTTACTAAAGTTTAAGAATTAATTTATTCATTGAATAAGAGATAGGTATATATATATTTATGCTTGACAATTAGAGTTTCAACCTTCAACTCATCTTTCACTCAAAAAGATAATAGAACTCAAAAATATTATACTTATCCTAATTGTATAAGGTTCCAAATGTTAACACATACCATTTAGATTAGAAAAACTATTTTTTAATAACCAGGGACTTCACGTAGTTCAGTGGTAGGCGATTAATCCCAATCGCACTATGGTTGTGGGTTCGATTCCCACAGCTTTGTCTGATGCGATGGGTTGTCACTCGGTCTGCGTGTTTTCCTTTTTATAAATATCCAAAAATAACCTTAACAATAGTATCCAATGTAAAATATAATCCATTCCAACCTTTATAGTTATCCAAAATACTTATGTCCAACTCACAGTCCAGATTTTATGAGGAAGGTAAACTTAATGAAGCTCCTTTTTTTCTGCGTAACAACATGTGAACACCTTCATCATGTATTCTTTTAAAACACTGAAACATACTGAATTACCATAAATCCTTAATGATTACATTCATGATCCCTTATTACTTATAGAAAACTAGATATACTCCTTCTATCCAAATATGTATACAAATCATTAATCAGTTTCAAGGATGTTAAGAATATCCAACATAATTTATCCGAATCAATCCTGTCTTATTCCAAATTCACTAGCTCGGTATCAGAATCATATTATGGTTTATCTTTCTCTCAACCATATATTTTCCAAAAATTTAACCTACTGTGGAGTCACTTTTCTTGGTTCCACACAATCTCAAGTCCTAGATGAAATAGTACTGCAGTACAATCCTTATATACTCCATAATTATTATAACCAGTACATCATTGATACAACACTCGAATTACAAAATTCTTTAATAACAACATAAGAACTCTAATCATTCCTCCTCATCTGTGGTAGTATCATAACTTGATTATTATCCAATAATAGCATTTGGGGCATACTCTGATGATTTGAACATTGGTTTGCGTAGTGTCCCCACTCCCTGCAGATGAAGCATTGTACATTTGAAACCTTTTTCTTACTATTGCAGTCACGCACTTGGTGTCCTTTTTCTCCACAATTATAACAAACTCCCATTCCCTTCAGGAAAATTCCAAGGTGTTTCTTCCCACATTTATCACATATTGGAAAATTCTTCTTTTCCCTCGTCCCTTTATCCATCATTCTCTCTTCCATCCTTTTCTTCTCTTTCATCCCTTCAAATCCATAAGACTCAGAGAATTCTCTACTTATCTTATTAACACATGATACTATTTCTTCATATGTTGATAACACATGGGAGAATATTTCCCTTCTAAATGATGGCTTAATACCATGAAAGATATGATCCTTCTTACTCTTTGGATCATATGTATTGATGGAGTTCAAATTCCTTCTACTGGGCACCATTTCTATACAATTCCATAAACTAGGTTAGTTTATGAATCGAAATACATAATAACAAACTTGAAAACACTTATAATAAATTGAACTATTTATGGATATAATCCATAATCATAAAAAATGTTTTCTTTTGGGAAGTATATACTCATAACCCTTCATAGTGGTTTCTAAAGAAAATGTGAATTATCCTAAGCATATCCCCCGGGAGTGACGTAACCAAGAGTGCAGCAAGGCCCGTTGTCGTGCACCAGTTCCCGTTCGAGTCTAGCTCAAAGCAGTGTTTTCGGGTTTTACCCCTAGGTACATCTGTGCCAGAGCCGCCTCTACCTTCTTGTATCCAGACAGGGATGTATTGCTCGGAAAACTCACAAAATCTCTATAATACCAAAATTCTATGATGTTCTTATATACTAATCCTTAAAGTCTATCTTCGGGAAATGTGCTCTAATCAGAGTTTATCTAAATATAGCTTCCAAGGTTAGTACTAAACTGCCTCTGATACCAACTGTAACGCCCCGACCCCAGCTACCCAGAGTCGGTGCATTACTTTGTAACATTGGCATGATCACAAAAGATTATGTCTCGAAAGACCGATTAGTTTAGTAGCCTTGGAAACACTAGATACATTCATAAATGTTACATTACATCATAAAGTGAAAACTAATAACAAAGTCTTCATAGTCCACACTCATATCCTCTTCTAACTATCCCTGCAGGTCATTCATAAAATACTTCTTCACATCCTGGAAAATATTAAAACATTGAAAGGGGTGAGCTCAGATGCTCAGTAAGGATAACAATATTGCGGAAGCTCTCATAAATAAACATTAACATTTAAGGCAATGTATAACTAAAACAAAAGCCTTTTTAAACTTGAACTTCAGCATAATATGGAAAAAGTAAAATGAGATAATTCCATTTACTTATTCACATGGATATTCTACTGGTCAAATAATCACATGAAATATCAATAACCACTTTCATAATGATGGAATGCATAATGCCAGACTATCATAACCACGTAGGCAAGGCCTCGTGCCAAGACCAAAAATAAGATTTTGTCAAGGCCTCGTTCCAAGACACTAGTTTGTCTCATGAGACCGGCCGATGCATCGAGGAGCTATAGCAGGCTCCACCCGTCACTTATTAAGTCCAATGCATTCCTCATATGAATAGGTTTAAACATATCATAAACCATAACATAATCGTATCACATAAAACATGCATAAAGGAGACATAACATTTCCACATTTCAATCACAAGATTTCAATACAACACAATGATATAATAAAAACGCTTTCAAAACCATTTTCAATACCAAAATAAAAGAAAGTTAAAACTTTGTATTTATTTTTCATTAAAAAAAAGTGATGGCTTGTAGAGGAAGCCGAAACTCAAATAATGGTCACAGCGGCAGAGAAGTCATTGTCGCCGCATATGTACGGAAAGAAAAACATTCCCTTTAGTCGTTTAGTAAAACGCTTCGTATAAAAAATATTCCTTTTGAATAAATGTAAAAGTCAATGGGGTTTATACACCGTATAAAAGAAAGTTGTGTATAAAACCAAATATGCCTCAATGAAAGGAGATTGAGATGAAGTCCTTAAAAAGATAATTTTTAAAATAAAATAGATCAATTATGTGTATTCACTATAGGTACACATAAAGAAAGTAAAAATACAAAATAGGACATAATAATATCATGACATAATTTGAAAGTAGGAGATTAACCCAAAGAATGGAAATTGGGTTAAGAAATTCCGTTACCTCGTGTCCGGCTTGACTTGACCGCTCTTTAACCTCCTGAATAATAAACTACAGTTAATCTCTACCTTCTTAATAACCATTTTAAATTTCATTACCCTTTTTATATCACTTATTACAATGATATGAACATTATGTAATTATTTAAGTTAATAACGGTCGTTTTGTCGATCTTTGGTACTTGAGTCAACAATAAACATCTTATAATTACAAGTTGTTTATGTGGTAGAATATCCATTATCTCCAGAATTATATTCATGATTTAGATGTCATATATATCATATATATCCAGTATATACATTCATTCATAATATTACGTAACATTTAGAGGTAAGAAATGAAATGCACTGTTCATGGAGACGGTAAGCCGTACGTACGCATGAACGCTACTTTCATTTCTATTTCGTATTTAATGGAATGAAATCAGAATTATATAAAGGTATAATATACTTCCAGTATAATATCATATATAATATCATTTACTCTATCCTTTATACATCCCACATATGGCATTAACGATTCACGTCACTTTGAGGGGGCGGTAGTCCGCACTTCCTAAAATGAAATTATCGCGTTTACCCATAATGGAAATCATAAAGTATGCCATAAATGAGAAATACAGAAGAATAAGGAAAACATAATCATAATATATATATCATATATGAAAATAGTGTCCTAAAAATGTCCACCATTATAGGTGTTAAAAGAATTTGAACAATCATCGTTTCGTGAGGCAGTATTTCGCCACCCACAGAAACAGTATGTTCTTTAACCATTAGACGAAGGTGTGTGTAAGTGTAAACCAAATCCTTATCATAACAACATCCTAGTATATTTTAGATACTGGTGTTGTTACAAAATAAAGGAATGAAAAGAGTTTAAGGGGTTGGAAAAGGAAAATAAAACAAAACAACATTAGAGAAGACATTACCTTAAAAACGGGTAACTCTTTTTGATTTGAGTCAAAGGCTTCCTTGGGATGAATTCTGCCCAAAGTGAGGCTTCTAGGAGTAAGGGAGGGAAGTTGTGAGAGTATTTGGGAAGAGTTTGGCCGAGCCAAATTGCTTGAAAGTGTGAATGAGATGGTAGAGGTGGGGGCCTTTTATAAGTGGAGAGGAGGGGCACTCTTGGAAAGTAATGAAATATTACTTTATTATACAATGCTTTTCGGATTCTAAAGGTCCCACACTTATATAATTTGAGTCTAAGGTGATAAGGGTTCGAAATATACCCATCTAATAGTCTTTGGACAAGTCTATGCCTTGGATTTTACATTATCTTTTCATTTTATTAAAATCGTTAAATAATGAGGTCATCGCTGCATCATAATGATGTCATAAATAATTTAATTTATTTAATATCTAAAAATTAGAAAAAAAATACTATGATGTAGGAAATCTTTTTATCATTCCAATGACTATTTATAGTAAAATATATTACTTGTATAACCCCATGTAAAAATTGTTTTAGTAAAACATTTCATGTTTGTGTCATTTTTTACTTTAACATTAAATAAAAGGTATTTATGTCATTTTCCAACTAAAGTCGCTCCATGGGGTCCCCAAGTTGACCCATGGATTCTATTGGTCGTCCATGGCACATCCAATGAGGTTAGTACATGTTTCAAGCTCATCTCATATTATTAAAACATTATTTTTACCTTAAACTACACTAATTACCTCTACTCGTGATAAAGAACATAAAAGTTAATATTCACCAAAAATTATTTTAATCTCATTGAACCACATTTTACTTCTTAATGACAACCATGTATGTCGGATTTTTGAAATTCAAAACACAGAAGTGGTAAAATTTCATTTAAACGAAAAATCAGTTTTTATAAGTACCACATAGTGGTTTCACTATTAATCAAAAAATGATGTTTTTCATAAAAAACCCAAAAATTCACCCTAAGCTATATCTAATATTCCGATTTCAAAAATGATGTCTATTTTACAAAATTCCAAACAAATAAGTTGCATTAATTAATTTTATAATTAATTCCCGCTATCACAACAAATAGCATGTTTTTAAGAAACAATATATATCAAAAGATTGACAATTGTTTATGTCCAATTTCAAAGTGAAATTAATTCTAATGAACACCGTTGGATAAAACGGTAAAAATATATTATAATTATACTTTAAAACCACTCAATAGTATAACTTATCACTACAAATTATTTTGATTAAAAAATTTGTTTTACGTAATTTTCACTATTCATAAAAAATTCGAAGTTCTCAGAAAATTCCAAAAAATTAAACTTTGGATAATTTCGATATTACGAATACAAAAATGAAGTCCATTTTGAAATATAAAATTTCTATAATTTAAAAAGTGGTTATTAATATTCATAACGGCTACTTTGATTAGTCGCGGTGTTTTAGAACTCGAAGTTGCATACAATGCAAGCTATTGCATTATTGAATGAGAAGCGTATCGTGGAAGCTCGGGGTGTTACACATTAAGTGTAGTCGATGTTTTTGGTGATAATTGTAGTGATATTTTTGCAAGGATATGTGATAAAATCCTTTTAAATTTTGGGTTTCAATCATATTTTGGATTACTTTTAACTATTTTAAGGGCAATTGTATATTGGGTGGTCTCTATTGAAATTTGGAGATTAAGAGTGTTATTTTTTATAGATTATCCTTTTAGGGATTATCTAATCTTATACTAACCAATTTTTGTTTTGGTTGATGTCTAAAGAAAAGGGAAATATATAGTTATTCTTTTTTAGATTATGTGATACTCTAGAATTTTATTCTAGCACTTTTTATGTGACCAAGAAATCTTGAATACTCATCATTTGGAGAGAAGATCATTTATATTTGAAATTTTGTAAATGATGAAAGTCTCCATGCCAAGTAAGTAAGTTTCCTTGTGTTCTTATTCAAAATCATAAATAAATTCTCCAACATTATGAAAAATATCTTAAAAAATATTGTCCTTTTACATTTCTGACAGGGAAACCAAGGGTTGTTTAACCCATCACAAATTTGTGGTTTTCTTATTGTTAACTTTCTTCTAATCATGTTTCCTATCACTCTGCATCAGAACATGACACTTAGTTTCTCCTCCATATCTAGGTTTTTATGGAATCCTAGTATCTTTTATCTTGGGTGACCTTTGTAATTTTATTCCTTTATTTTAAAGTGATATATTTATTTACTCTTTTTCTGATGTGGGACTTTCAATGATGATTCTGAGCCTGATTTTAAAATTGTGAGGTCATAATTCCCAAAAGGGGGGAAGGATGTAACATTATAGGTAAATAAAGAATATAAATTATCATATTTATTATTATTTGAAAATTAATTATTATTTTTACTTTAAATTGGATGTTATGTTTTATGGCATACCTGATACACATCAACATGTTTCTTTGAAATCTTACGTTGCAAACAATGCTGAGTTGTACTGAAAAATAATATAATATTATTATTATTTAAATGGTATTTAACGTCTATCTGTTGTAATGGTAGTAACAAATAACTCTAACTACAAAATGATTATACATGTCTGTTAAATATTTCTACATTTATCCAATAAAAGTTATAGGCTTAAAATGTGAATGAATCTAATTTACTTTAAAAGGTTGATTTACCGTATTTTAATGAAGAAACCTCTTAAAATCTAGTATTGTTCACATTTATATGTTCTTTTGGACAAAATAAAATTCTTATTTATAATCAAGACATGAAAATTCACTTTGGGTAAATTTTGTTATTTTTCTTATAAAATTAATTTGTTGATGAATAGTGAAAAATATTGTATTTTAATTCAAAAGTGCCATTTAATATATTTTATTTATATAGATAGATTATATTTTTCATTGGTTTTAAAGCGTAATTAGAATATATTTTTACCATTTAATACAATTTTGATGATTGGAATTAATTTCACTTTTAATTGTACATAAAAAATTGTCAATCTTTTGATAGTCAATATTTCTAAGAAAACATGCATTTCGTTTTGACAGTGGGAATTAATTTAAAATTAATTTATTCCACTTCTATTTTTTTAATTTGAAAAAATTGATTTCATATTTGGAATCATGATTTCAAAATTTTGTAAAAAGGTATATCATATTTTTAGATATTATGAATATTTACTTTAGTGAAAATTTTATTTACAATGGTTAAAGGCTATATCTGGAAAAAAAGGGTACAAAAAATTATTATAATAATATAAAATTACCCTAACATATCTGATAATCTGATTGGTTGATACATATCCAACTAGGGGCATCTTTGGGTCGATTTTGGGACCCCATGGTACCACAGGGTAGTGATAATGACACTTTATTTTAATTAACTTAAATTTAAGACAAAAATGACATAAACAAATATATTTTAGTAAATTATTTTTTTAATAGGATGATATAAGTTTTCTTTTCTACTATAAATATTATTCGGAAATATAAAACTATTTCCTACATCATGGTAATTTTTTTATAATTTTTTTTCATCAAATAAATTAAATGATTTAGGACACAATAATGATTCAGTGATTACCTCATTAATAAATGTTTTAAATAAATAAGTCTATAATGATTAAAATAATGTCCAAAAATTGTCTATTTTTTATTGGATTATTCTATTTTTACCATGAGATATATTATCTTCTACTATAAATTTTTTTGGACATTTAGCAATAGAAAATCTTTATATAATAAAATAATAGTTTTGTGATTTCCTATAGAGCCCATCCTCCCCTTATAAAAAGACCTCACCTCTAACCCATTACTCACACCTCTCAAGACCCTTTTCCCATCCAAAATATACCAAAATAATATCAAAACATCCCTATATTCAACATATAAGGCTTAACTTAGGCAGAAGGCACATCAAGAAACCCTGTTTTTCAAACCAAAGGGAGTTACCTGATTTAAAGGTAACGTCTTCTCTTAAGTTCTTTTATTTTATTTTACACCTCCAACCCCTAAAATAATATTATTCATTTAATTAATAACAAAATAAGTATCCTAAATATACAAGAATGTTTTTATGAGAATTCTAACTAAACTTACGCACACCTCCATCTAATGGGTAAAAAACATACAGTTTCTGTGGATGGAAGACTAACACCTCACGAAATGATGATTGTTCAATTATCTCCTACTACCTCTCATGGTGGAAATTATGATGGAAATGTATTTATATATGATATATAGTTTGTTTATTTTTTTCTTTATGACTCTTTATTTTTTCATTTATATCAAACATTTATGGTTTGCATTATGGGAAAACCCGATAATTTCATTTTAGGAAGTGTGGACTACCACCCCCTCAAAGTGATATGACTCATTAATGTCATATGTGGGATGTATAAATGATAGAGTTATTGATATTATGTTTGATATTATTCTGGAATTATAATATACCTATGTATCATTATGTTTTAATTCCATTAATTATGAAATTAAAATGAAAGTAGCGTTCATGCGTACATACAACTTACCGTATCCATGAATGGTGAATTTCATTTCTTACCTCAAAATGTTATGTACTATTATAAATAATTATATATATAGGATATATAATACATATATATATGATATATAAATCATTAATATCATTCTGGATACATTGAAATTTTGACCACATAGTAAACTAGTAAATATAAGAAGGTCATTTTTGACTTTAGTACCAAATATCGACAAAATGATTGTCATTAACATAAATGATTACATAATGGTTATAAAATTGTAATATGTTACATAAAAGGAATAATAATCTTAAAAAATCTTCATAAAAAAGTAGTAATTAACTTAATTTGATTATTCAGGAAGAACAACGAACAAATGAGTCAAGTCAGACACGAGATAAGGGGTTTCTTATCTCACTTTTAATTCCATGAGATTTCCAATGTTCACCACTAATTTATTGCATGTGGTATATTGTGTACATACATTTGATATATTTTATCATTATTCTCTTTAAATTCATGTTATTCTATGAATCATTTTGTGGTCATTAACTTTAGGTCATAGGACTCGATTGATTACAACGTTGTAAGGTATTTTCATCCCACTTTTTAATCTTGTGAGATTCATGCTATATTTTCCACTATTTACTTTTGTTTGGTGTATGTACTTCCCAAGATTGTATTAATTTTGTAATATAATTCAAATTCTGGGTATTTGAATATTCATTTTATGATCCTTATTTTATGGGTTGTTTGTTTTTTAAGTTACCAAATCAGTAAGGGAACCTTTTAACCCAATTTCCATTCCTTGGGATAATCATGTAATTCTTAATTATGTCATGCTATGACTATGTTTATAATCACTGTTTTTTTATTTATATTGTAATTTACCCTCGCCATTGTGAGGATATACCTTTTATACACATAATCACTCCATTTATAAATACTTAATTCATCGATATGAACATGATAACGGTAATTTTAACTCAATTTTCAATTATTGAGTTAAACATCCAAGTCATTGGTTTTGTTTTAAAAAGAATATATCTTAATGTTATTTGGTTTATTTACACTAAATATCCAATCATATTGAGTGTATTTATATTTTTCACACATTATTATGTAATTGATTTATCCTTAATTTAAGTATATTGTTTTTATAAAGGATTTCGTCTCAATTAACATTTTATTGAGACTTCATTGTTATTATGAAGCAATTCACTTTTATATGGTGTATATAATTTCCATTGGAATTTTATATCATGAATACCAATATTATCATAGTGTTATTAATTTTTTATTAAATTTTATTCCTCAATTATTTGTATTCAAGCATCTCTCATTTGGTTAAGAACTCCTTAACTGAAATGTTGTTTTAAGGATTTATTCTTCTAAATCATTCTCATTAATGTCCATGTTTTCAAAATGGTTTTAAGGATTTATTTTTTTTGACATTAATATATTAAATGTTTTATGGGACACGTTGATTCAAAAATCTCTTTATTAAATGTTTTAAATGGTTTTGAAAATGGTTTGATAAAACGTTGTTTTTGTCTATATCTTGAAATGATTTATTGTGATTGTAGTGTGGAAATGTTATATTTCCTTTATTAATGTTTTATGTGTTATTAATATGTTATGATTATTGGGAATTGTTTACATATATGGGTGGTTCTGTGATAAACCTTGGGCGGGTGAGCCTGAGATAACTCTCCAATGCATTGGGTAACGTGACAGAGGTATACGTTAATGTTTCTCGGAAGAGATTTATGGAATATACTGTGATGGGTATTCCAAATCTGACTCCCTTTAAAGATATGACAGCTGTAATCTAATTATGTTATGAATTACATATGTTACCATTATGATTTATGATTTTTGTGTGTTATTCATAAATCTTATGATTTCTCAAGGTATGTTATGATTGAAAAGTATTGGTTTCATTAATTTGTATTTACTGATGGGGAAATGTTTTCCTCCCTTATTTTATTACCCTTACTGAGATTTTTGTGCTCATACCAATTTTTTGAAATGTTTTCCACTAGACTTAATGATTAATAGGATCAAGGATAGAATCATAGAAAAGTCATGCTGTAAAAAACATGAAACTAGACATGTTTCTTTTTAATTGTTTTTATTTTGTGAAAAAATTGGAAACTGTGTAGATTTGACTACATTGTAATTTCTGAGAAGTAATTTAATAGTTATGGCCTAATTCTCTACAACCATAAACCTTAAATTATCCTCAATGTGAATTATTAATTTACCTTAAGAATATGTAATGTTTATGGCTGGGTCCTTATATGAATTCCCCTTCCAAAAATTTACAAGAGTGTCACTCCTTATCCACTATTAAAGGCCTCCATTCCTCCTCCTTACTCACACCTATCAATCCACATTTGATCAAGCATGATGTTCCCAAATACCTAATAAATATTCTTTCCCTCATAATATAATCGTCCCATTAGGGTTAAATCATTACAATTTTTCCATTCTGTGCAGACCAAAATGATTTACCTGAATAAGAGGCTACATTCTTCCTCAAGTTCTTTTATTTTTCTCCATTATCCCCAACATAAACTCTTATAATTCCCTTATTTTATTAAAAACCTAGTATAATAAATATAATATAATTTTCTATGATATGTTTTTGACCTTCACATACACACACCTTCATATAATTGGTAATGAACAAACTGTTTATGTGTACGGAAAACTTCAGCATCATAAAATGATGATGGTTCATTTTTTCCCTTTAATACATATCATGATGGGAATTAAGATTTAAGACCTATTTATATATAATATATATGATAATTATAATGTATTTTATATTTTTTATTTATTTTGCAACACATCATTATACATTCTGTTTTGTGTTTTTATGATAAGTTTGTTTCAAGAAATGTGGACTAGCTACACCTCAAAGCGATGTGATTCGTTCAAAAACAAGATGGAATGTATTAATTATTAGTTTAGTGATCTTATATGATATTTATAACAAGATAATGATACATTAATTATATTATATAAATATATTTACATATATATATACATATATGGAAAGTTATTTCATTCTTTCATTGCCATAATAAAAACTGAAACATCGTTCACGCAGACATATGGCTTACCATATCCATGAAAAGGGTATTAAATATCATACATATATATTATATTGATTATTATAATACACATATAAAGAATAAACATGATATTTATATCATGGTGTACATTCTGGAAATCATGATTTAAGTATAAGGACCAAATATATAACAAATTAAGACACATGCTATGAACAAAGAGAATATTACCCGAAATTAATCTATAATATATGATTGTTAACAAGCAGGTAATATAAGGTCATAATCATACCATATAAGGTATTAAATGTATTAATATGTTTATAGAAAATATTTATATTAAAATTACATTTGTTATACAGGAATCTTGTATGATTACGAAGAAAACCAAGACACAAAGTAAGGGAATTTCTTATAACATTTTATTTCTTTGAGATATATGATATATTCACCACAAATTATATTTTTTTGTGTATATAAATCCCATTAATTTAATATATTATTCTTATACTTAAATTAATTTTCATTTACAAATCCAGTTGATGGTATTTCTTTTATGGGACTATGTTTCAAAATTTACCAAATTGGTAATGTAATTTTGTCTCAATTTTATTTTATTAGACACTTGCCATGTTATGAAAAAATATTTTTGCATGAGGTTTATAAACCTAATTTGACCTCTCTTCAGTCGAAAATATGTGTTCCTTCCAAACCATGTCTTCTAAAAGGTTTTAAAAAAATATTGTATAATTCTTCTTTGACATCTAAAAGGTATTTTTACCCTTGTTGTAAATTTTTAAATAGAATGGTTCTTAATAAGGAATATTATTGTCATTTCCCGATAAAGGAACCTTTCCACAATTTTTTGGTGAAAAATGAATGTTCATTGCATATGCATTTATCCACCATAATGACTAAAATTCCCATGAATCTTACTTTATATGATTACAAAATTAGTTTTTTAAATAAAATGTTTTCCCAATATTGGTGAAATTATTTTTTTAATTGAGTATTAAAAGTAATGATTTTTAAAATGTGTTCATGATTTCTTTATATGTCTTCAAATTATTTGAAAATTAATGGTTTTTAAAACGTTTTCAAGATTTATTGGTATGTTTGATTTTGTTTCTCATGGAAAATGGTTTTGGAATATTCTTCATGTTTTTTATAAGTTTTCAAGGAAAATGTTTTTCAACATATTTTCAAGATTATTTTATATGTTTTCAAGGAAAATTATTTTCAAATATTTTCAAATATTTCTTTTTGAGTTTTCATTTTTATTTTAAAAAAAATAAAATTTTTTATGTTTTAAATATCATTTTCCAAAGATGAAATGATATTTTTATCAAGAAAAGTTTTTCAAATATATTTCAAATATATTTTCCATTTAAGATTTCATAAATTGGTGTTACTCATTCCCTTTTGATGATATTATTCCCAGGTTTCATTCGTATTATTTCTTGAATTGTATACGTTTTGATCAAATGATTATTATGACACCTATTTTTCTTCCATTGGATATATGATTTTTAATCCCACATATTGTCATATTTTATGATTTAATGAAATGATTAGGAAAAATATATATTTTCCATAGGTTATGATATAATGAAATGTTACTGATACTCATTCCATGGGTAATTATTATTTTCTATGAAACCCATCACTTTTTATGTGTTATGATATGATATATGTTTTATTATATTGTGTCACATGTATTTATGATTATGTAATGTGATGGGTGGGACCTATAGCACCCTCTAATTCATTGGGAAATATTTAATGTTATATAAGCTCAAAAGGTACATGGGTTGTATCCCAAGCCCAAAAATAAGAAGGTGCAAATGTTTAAGCCCATGCATAAAATTAATAAGGTTCATAGGTTGTATACAACGATATAAAATAATTACATGCATGGGTTGTATCTTGAGCCTAAAAGTAAGAGGGTCCACTAGTTGTAGTCCAATCCGGAAAATAAAGGGTACACGGGTTGTTATACCAAGTCCAAAGAAGGTACACCGGTCATAGTCCAAGCCAAACATGTTATGAATGTCTTTCTATATAGCCTTGACATATGATTTTCTATGTTTATGTGTATGCCAAAATTACATGTCTATATCCTAGGTTATGCTTTCATGCACAATGCTCTTGATTTCCTTATGATTCATATCTTATAAACGGTTGAACATTACACCATGATTCATATTTATTATGTTTGATATATAGGTCATGATCTTCTAATCCTATTATCACATTCCCATTCCCTTATTCTCATGTTTACACTTACATATCTCCCTTTTATACCCTTAATGAGCATCTGAGCTCGCATCATTTTATCTTTCCTTCCCCAGGTTATGAAGATATATATTATATGTGATATGTATGAGAGGGTTTCTAGTACTAGATAACTAGTGAGATATATTGTATCTCATCCAAGTAATAGTGTTTATTTTTCAATGTTTCCAAATGCACTAGACTAATATGGTTTTTAGGAATATTTTTTTATAATATTGTTAGTGTTCTACAAAAGTTATGTAATGTTGATACTTGAAAATTGATGGTCGCTATAGTTGGTTTTAGAGATAAGTTTTATAAATCCTTTGGAAACTAGGATGAAAAAACATTTGTGATAACTCTAAGTATATTTCTAGGATAAGTCTATAGATAAGGAAACACATTGGAAAATTTCCCAGAATATTTGTAAAGGATAGATTGAGTGTTTTATTGTCAATAAATCCATATATGGATACTATAAGTGCATGTTGGTTTGGTACAAATGTAAATAGGTGTAACAACTCTGAAAATATGTCTGGGCCCAATCACGGGGTAATCTGGTACATAAAAATGGATCTATCTAAATACCTAGTGTGAAACTTCAAATGGATTTTATTTGGGAATTCACATACTCTTCATGATACATCACAGAAAATTTAAATGGGTGTTGGTAATGAATAACCTAGGATATACCTGAGGAATATTATTTTAATAAAGGTTTCATAATTTAGACATCATACATGTTTATTTCATGATTATGTGATGCCTTTCTATAATAATTGTTTCTCACTAAATTCCTCCTAGTTTTAGTTAATTGAGGGAAATAGAAGGAATTGGATTAATTTTGTGTATGATGGAAAATATTTTGATGAGTTGTAAAATGGGATGATCACTAGATTAAAGGATTTTGTGTTCATTCACAATTCATTTTCAAGGAACATTATCAACAACATGTAAATTTAACAACTCTCAAACTCACCAAAGAAGATAATGAAAGTGTTTTTGAGACATCGGGTAATAGAGACAATGGAGGAAATAATATTTGGTATCCTTTTTTCAGAAATGTGGGAATAATCCCTTAAGTGAACATATTAGTGGAATAAGAAGGTTTTTTACAATGGAAAATAAGGACACAAAAAATGTAACTATAAAGGACAAATGAATAGTTTGGTTAATGAAAAAAATGAGAATATTGGAATCCCTAATAAATTTTAAATTATTATGTGTTTTATGTGTGGACTAAATGGTCATTGTGAAAATCAATTTCCCGAGATGAAAGATGATGAAGAGAATTAGAAAGGTGGGGTGAGTAATGGTTACATTTCCAGTTATGATGAAACTATATATGAAATGTGAAAGTAAAAAGGTATTGTGTAATTCGATGAGGTATACTTGTTAATGAAATAAGGATGAAGTGGAATAATCAATGTTTTTATATATTTAGAATGAATAATTATATTATATGAATGATGATATATATAAGGATTGTTTTGTTTGAGTTTTTGATACAGATATACAATAACGCATTGAATGGTTCTGATAGAATAGGAAACTGATTAAATGGAAAGATTATTTCCATGAAAAACACATGATTAAGGGAAATATAATCCTTAATATGTTCCTTATGTTATGATAACTTTTTTTGGATAATTATTTTTTCAATATTACTAAGTAAATTTGAAGGTAATGATTAACATGGAAGTCATCAAGGAATTCTTGACATGTGTTTAAATCTATCATAGGAGAAGTTTAAATTTTTTTGATATAAGTAATTGATCCAATATACATTGAATAAGGAAACATTAATGTTTCCAATAAGGATTAATTGTAATTCAGTTCATTACCCTATTTCATTATAAAACATGAATGAAGTAATTCACATGTTATGAATGTGAAAACCTACAACTACTTTGTGATATTCTGGGAATCAATGTGAATCCAATTTCATGGCTTTCATTCTAATGTTTTGTATTTTCATCATTCATAAGGGGTATAAAGATAAACATTTATAAATGATTATGTTAAACATCATAGGAAATATATATGTGTAGATATTTTATTGAAATCCATAGTTAAAAGGATATTTATGGATTAACTACTTTTCAATGATATCCATCATATTTATTTTGGAAATTTTATTAGTATGGTATCAGAAAAGGACATCATTTCGGGTGACAAAAAATCATGTCTAGTAGTGTGGGGGTCATGAACACCTGAAAAAGGGATGATAAGGGTCTCACTCCTACCACTGGCATACGCAATTTCCTAGTTAATTTATAATTTATTTTGATGAAAAAATATTAATTATTATCTAATTTGTTTACTTTTTATTTTTATAGATTAATGAAATAACCATATTGATTTTGAAGAATATTTAGAGACAAATAGTTGTGAATTTCATTTTTATTGATCCTTAATATCTTTTAAAATGGAATTTCTATACTACATGCATCAAAGATAATTTCTGCACATCAATTTCTTGATGTAATAGATAAATTATAAGTAGATAAAAGCACACCTAAATAATTAATATTTTTATATAGATATATCAATTATGTATATTTCTTTATATTCATGTTCTATAAAATTATTAATAAACATTAGGATAATCATAAAAAATATATGTTCCCATAATACCATAATTTTTGTTGAACTGTTGTCCTTTTAAATAATCACATATCTATGACTTTGGGTCCCCCATCTTTTCATTGATCATTCTCTTTTTTGTGATTTATGTCCTCAATCCATCCATATGAATATTTATTTTTTTCATCCATGTTCAATATTCACTCCCAACCTATGTTATCTTATGTGAAAACTTATTTATATGTTGTTTTGGGTAACCATAATGGTTCGAACTATCCATTGTTATGGGAAGTTTTAGTATTCATATTTATGATTTTGGTTTCTATGACTTAAATATTCATGTATGAACCATTGATAATACAAAAAAAATTATAGGGAGAAATTATTTTTACGCGTGGTAGAATGTAACACCCTGAGATTTTGAGAATTATTATTTTTCTAATTACATTAATTGTTTCGATATTTCACATTTCACACCACATTGGAAATATTTTATTATATATTGAAGAACTATGTTTGAAATTAATTATACACAACACCATGTTAATCATGCACTACATAAAATGTAAGCATTATCTTACTATACATATAACAACAATGTTAGATTTCATTACATACAATAATAACTTTCCTTGATGTCTTGCATAACACAGAAGACTATGTTTTACTGATCAATAATATATTATTAAAATGTTATTAATTAATATAATAAGATTTAACCAAACAATTCAATTAGAGGTTATAAATACTATTAACAAATTTATGAAAATATATTTTTTTTATAGAAATATAATATGAATTCATATGTCACCAATTATTTTGAAATGAATATGAAAAATGATCAAATACAATGTGAAATTTTATTATTATTATTGTCATTAATATTTTTTACCCAAATAAATTAAATTAATTATAATTATTTAGTGATTTAATTGTAATATATATTTTATATATTAAATTAAATAATTTTTATATTCATCGAATATATTTTGTAGGAATAATATAAGAACAATCCCAATTTTATGCTTAAAAACCTAAATATTTATTAAGGTATTTTTACCCCCTTTTAATGGAGATCCAATTTTATATCCAATTTTTCCCACATTTATAGATTAAATATGTATAAATGAACTTTATATTTAAAATATTGTCATAATAAATAGTATAGTATAAATTTATCTTATTTTTCTGTGATGTTTTATTTTTTTAATGAATAATGAAAAATACTGAATTTTAGTGTAAAAATGCCTTTTTCATATGATGTATTTAAAAGGATTGATTACAGTTTAAATTGGTCTCAAATTTTAAATAGATTATATTTTTACCAAAAAGACCAATTTGGGTAAATTTAATCTATTAAACATTGTAACTAAATATAAAAACATAAAAAAAATTTGAATACTTTTACTTTAAAACCCCACAATGTCGACCCAACTTCTGAATTATATTTATATTTATTTCTGCCACATATGTGATTATAATTTGAAAAAAAGGATTCCATATTTGAAATAAGAATAATTTATAATTTCTAGTACGTTCAACTATGTTTTTGACTCAAAAAATTAGTGGATGTAATTAAATTTAATTACATCGATAAAGGTTAAAAAAAGCATAACTAAGGAAAATAGTTAACATAAGAGACAAAATGACCATGAAACATTTCCAAAATCTATTAGATGGAAACATTTTGACCCTATAATAACTTGTATATATATTGGACCATTATTGGATATATTTACCAGGGGAAAACATTAGTGGAATTACCTTTCCCAAAATTTACAAAAGTGCCACTCCTTTTCCACTATAAAAAGGCCTCCCCCCCCCCCTTCTTCACACCTCTCAAGTAACTTTTGGATAGACCAAGATCTTCCCAAATAGATCTTAATAATACCTACCCTAATCCTATAATCCTACCCTTATGAAAAAATAAATTCAATTAATCCCTTTGGTGAAAACAAAAATGAGTTACCCGAATATGAGGTATCATTCTTCCTTAAGTTATTTTATTTTATTTCTATTCTACAACCCTAAACTATACTTATTCGACACTTGTATAAAAATAACAGTGTACTATATATACTAGGAAGTATTTTTTTATATTTTAGAAATAAAATTACCCACAACTCCATCTAATATGTAGTGAACATATTGTGTATGCCTTTGGAGAACTACCTATTCACAAAATGATTATTCTTCAATTTTATTTTACTGCCTCTCATGGTAGGAATTAGGATGGAAAATATTTTTATATATAATATACATGAAATTTATAATGTCTTTAATCTTAAATAATTCTTTTATAACATATATCGTTATACTTTCTATTTTGTTTCAATATGATAATTTTGTTTGTGATAGTATGCACTACTACCACTCAAAACAATGCCATTCATTCATAAAGTACATTGGATATATTATGGATGAGTTATTGAACTTATAAGATATATATATAATGAAAATTTTAATGTGATGATGTTATATTAGTACATTTCTTGTTGTATGGTGTGCTCCAAATTATAATTAAAAACTCCCATATAAACCAACCAACTTTGTATCTAGTGGATGTATAGGTTTATCCCATGGGGATGACATAGAAGCAGTAAACTAGTGAAAGTAGAATGAATCTTAGTCAATCATATAGATAGAAATGGTGAAAGGAATGTGAATGAATAGTGAAAGTATTTGTAAAAATATTCAAAATTAAATAAAAAGAAAAACCTAACAAATAGAAGAAATGTGTGTCAGGGTTTTAATCTGATAGTGTTTTATAGTGAATTTCATTATTTAGTATTTAGATTATAAGTGAAAATAGTTTACCATGGGGATTAAATTATATCACAGTTTCATTGTATGATGACTACTGATTGTGTATTTAGAATCCAATTCCTTGGTCCAGTAATTGAGCATTCAAATACACTTTAATACCATAACCCTAAAATAGTGGTAATGGATTCCCCTAATTGTCAAGGGTTCCTCCAATGTAACTCCTTTATTGTTCAATATTTTTATCATTCTTGGTTTGATATGACACTAATGGTGATTTTCTAATTATTTTTAGTACAGTAATTATCCATCATAATTCATAATAATGTTAATAGATCATGATTTAAATAAAAAATCCAGAATCTTATTACCACCCCAACACGAGGGAAACATGCCTCCAATGACAATGGTCATGGTGTGAGGATTGATCTAAACTCAATCCCTACCGTGCATACCAGATGAATATATATAAGGTAATAAGTACACTAAACTGAAATAAAAAATAGAGAAGAGAAACTCAAAATCGATCGAAAGGAGGTCCAACGGTATATTGGAAGAACCTCCCATGGATGTCCAACAAGAATTCAAAGGTATTCCCTTTTATTTTTAGAAAATAATAATATATTTCATGTGAAATATAGTTCACAGTGTGTACATATTTTAACTACATTTTACTTTTATTTCTCCATTGGTATGTTATTTGTGCACTGCCCATTTCTTTTAAAGCATCAATTGTTTATTAATATAGGTACACAACCTGTAATACCACCCACATGGAATGTATTATTAACATAAGCCACCAACCACATCTAGATGGTTGGACATGACATGTGAATGGGTAGTACAGGGCATGTGATATCCAGTTAGCTACATGGGAATGTACTCATTCTGACACATCTATTTATGGGAAATGGAACACAACGTGTGTTTATAAAGTACACACCGTGTTTTTTTGAACTTTTTTTATAATCATTCTCTATTTTTGACATGGGCTAGAAAATACTAGAGATGTACGATGAACACCGAAATAAAGCATTTTATCTACAAAAAAATTGTACCTAGTGAAACTTTACTTTTATACTCTATTGAATGAATGAAAATGTATACAAAAATCAGGCACATCGAACTCCTCCACACTTATCCATTTCCTTTCCCTCAAGAAAAAACTCAACATCTAAATAATAGAAACCATAATATAAAAAATTAATCATTCAAATAATTATACTTATAAATGTTTTATCCATAGTGGAGGATTTTAAATTTCACAAAACTTATTACAAGTTTATGGATATTATAATAAATCCTCCTATATTATCCAATTAAATATTTTTATCCTCTTTTATTCACATTGTATAGAATTTTATAAATACATGTGTCAGTTGAGGATTTACATCACCATAAGTTAGCAAACTCATTACTCCAAATTATTTAAATTAAATTTAGGATCAATATCTTGTATATACACTCTATCCATAGGCTTTCAAGTATTCTCATTCTCTACATAAGAAAGATAGTCACCAAAATCATGAGGTCATTTAATAAGGATCAAATTAATCAGAGGCTTCAGGTATCTAGTTAATGATGTGAAAAATAATCTCAGAAGCTTGAAAAAGGAGTCTAAATGATAAAATAACAATGCACAATTGATAAAAAAATCTTCCTTAAAAATTAATCCACCAATCTGGATTTCTCAAAGGGTACCATAAATATGATATTACCTTGATCGCATGGGTCCATAAACCATCAATAATGAATAATGAATGAATCTAATCACTCCTTGAGATTTTGTTAGCAAACTAACCACTAATAATACAATGAATAATTGTTTTGGAAACCCTTTTGACCAACTGAAAAAGTGGAACTCTCCCTCACACTTAATATTATAGGTGCTCCCCAGAACATACCATTAATATCTAAACTCCCTTTTATAATCTCAAAATAATAGTCATGAAAAATTATATAAGAATTGGGGTATGAACGATAAATATTCTTGTAATGTGGATTCCTATCAAGGTAATTTTGGTATCTATGGATTTTAAAGAATTCAGATCAAAGGGGTTAAAATTAATAAAAGCCCTCTGTCATTTTAATGTGATTCAAAATCTTCATTTTGTCAACAGAAAATATCTCACGTTCTACTATTTATGAAAATCATATGAATATCTCATGAAATAGGGTACAAGAAAGAATATATCAATAGGCTTAGAATACCTCTCAATAATGAGTAAAATAAATGGTCAATCAGGTAATGACATGAATAAAAATGACCATTTCTAATAAATTTAAATGTACATGAATTTATAACAAAAACTAAAAAAATATCAAAAATGTATTTAAAACACATTGAAAATTAAAATAAGCATGCAACATCGAAAAATATAAACTATTTGTTTATTATTTATAATAATAAATAATCATAACTTTTAAACATTTAAATTATTTTATCTATTAGTGATGTGTCATAGATTAGTTTAAGGGTGATGACTAGTGTAGTCATAGACTCTCCCAACACATAATATTGAACATGGTACCCCCAAGTGCAACACTAAGGAAGAGAAAAAGATTAATGGAGATAGTAGTGGGATAGGATGAGGGGAAAAGTGACATAAGTAATGAAAACATATAAATGAATATACACTGTAAAATAATAACCAACTCATGGAGAGCTCAAAATAATCGGATGTAGTAGAACGGATATTCCTGTACTTCCCCAATGAACCAATGAATACTAATCAAATTGAAGAAGAAAAATATATTCTCATAGACCATCACATCACAAGAATAGCAAAAAGGTAAGAAATATAATGAAACGAGTGTGAAAAAACTGGTCACAGGGGTTTCCTAAAAGGTGGCCTCATATGTAACATGGGGATCCAATGGAGTAGGAGCAATTGAAATGGAAGCGGGAGGCCTTGGATCAGTGCTCTATGCGAGAGGTTCGATTGGAACAACCTAGAAGGCCATATTAGTTTTATAATTTTTCTACAGTTGTGTATAGGAGCACTAAATCCATAGTCAGGGCCATCAATAGTGGTTGTGCGATATATGGTTGAGGATCAGATGGAGGATCAGGTGTTGGGGGTATATTAAGGCCTTTGTTCTAAAGAATTATCCCTAATATCTTCTCGAGATGCTTGAGTGTCTGAACCATAGCTTCCTACGGGTGCTCCATCATGACCAGTCAGACAGAGATAGGGATATCAGCCGAAGGAATGGGTGGTGGTGGGGATGTGGATGGTCCATATGAAGAGGAGGTTGTGAAGGAAGAAGGAATGGAGGAAGAAGTGGGGTGGGGCAGGGAAGGGACATCCACTAGTGTATGGGGTGAGACTAGATCATCAATACCAGTAGGGGCTGGTACCTCATCTCTCACTATAGCAAGAGCTTTGGTATCCTACACAAGCCCAATGCTATATCCACGACGCTAAATTTTTCTCACGAAAATAGGAAGGAAGAAGTTAATATACTAGGGAGAGCCTAAATGATCATTAGGGAGAGAGGGCTCAAAAACTCCCGAATAGTGTGCCAACCGGGTGGCATAGAAGCAACTATTCAAGTTTCCCATATGGTCATGCATCATGGAGTGAAAATAAGAAGAAAAGAGATGAGGGTGCTGAGGATAGTCACGTCGAACATTATAGTTTATAAGGTCCATGTCTTGTCTGGACATGACACACATTTCCTAATGTTGTTGGTAAAGGATGGATCTGAACCACCGATTGATGAAATGAAGTGGAGGGGAAATGATGAGTGTGCTCTTATGATAAGTGGGGTATATATATGGAATGTCCCATCAGGCTCCTACAACATGGTAATGAGTTCAGAGTGCTCTGGTCAGGTGAGGGTGGAGACAAAATATGGTTTTTCATGATTGGGATAAAAGCCACACCATCAGCCAAACTCATCCACATGGAATAAGAAATGCTGGCTACCTTGCCTAAATCGGATTGGAGTACCCGTGATGGTGGGATTATAGTGTTACGTGGGCCCATAAAACATGAAGGTTGCTAAAAACTCCAAAAATAAATATCTAAACGTAGGAGTGATAAATTGGAGTGTGCAGAGAAAGTTGGTATTGTAAGAACCCAGTTATTCCTTTGAGGTGCATGTCTTTTTTTGGGTTGTTTCTGTGAAAAGGGGAAAACAATCCAAGTACTGGCTGCAAAACTATTACAAAAAATGGATTAGGGTTACATGACGAGTCATCCTAATTACACTCCATGTAATTTATGGCTATTTGAGGGTCATACATGGTGTGTAGGGATGTTGAAAATGAAGATAGGAACCTCCTAGTACATGTTTTATACTTACAAGTACAAGTCATGTATTAAGGACGGAAGGACCTTTTAAATACATGGAAAGGAAGCAGGCGAAAATCAAAAAAACTACTAAATACATGACATGTATATTTAATCACACTCCATGTATATTATATTATTGGTTAAAATGAACCATAACCTCATCTTCTTCTCCTAGAATGAATCCACATTTCCTTGTTCCTGAGCAGCAACACCAGAGGAATATTTCTCTCCCGATTTGTCATCTGAACTCTAATTCGAACACCGTCAGATGCGTTGGAACCCAATAAAAAAGATATTTATTCCCCTTTATCCATTATTTTTGATTTATTATCTAGATCATGTTATCAAATATTTCCCATTTATGGTCGTTTTATAGATCTACTCTATTCTAAGATGAATTAGAGGCCGACGCTGGATGAGGAGAGTCGTACTATTACAAGGTTGGCAGTGCATAACTAGTTTTGAGTTTTCCCATAAATTTGGGGGCTGTGAATTTTTATCACAATGTTAGGTATTGGGAGTTACCCCTGTAATTTCATATTTAATTCAAAGTGTGCCTTGTGGAATGACATTTGGTATTCCCTTACCTTGATTATGAGAGAAAATTCAGGTTAGAGGTCGCCACTCCATGTGATATTATGGTCGGGTTATCCCAAATTGTTATATTTGTTTTTCTAGTTTTATACATGTGTATTGATTTTTTTTAAATGTGATTAAGATAATTAAAGGCATTAAATACCACAGTGATTCTAATGTTTCCTAGATTCTTGCTATGATAATTCAATATGTTTAGAGTGAATTAATTGTTTAAAGTGATTAAATGTGTTAAATATATATATAAATGTAATGATTGATATTAAAAATGTTGATACAATTGGGGTTGTGGTGGGATTGCCTCGAAGTTGGGATGTCATGGCCATCGTGATAGTTTTGGTAGGGCGTGGCCTGGATTTTCTTGTGTGGTTTTGACCATGGGATTGGGAATCATGGACTTTAGTTTGAGGAAGTGTGATTGTTAGGTTGCATAAGGCCTAGGAAATGTGGATGGAATCTCTATTAGATTTGAGAGACATGGTCGCAGGGGCATGAGGTTTCATATATGATGTGGCATTGGGTTATTGTTTTTTATTGTATATCACATATGATGGGAATAAAGCACCAATTGAGTCATTTTCTCATAGGTATACTCTGTGATGATGTGGTTTTGACCACTTATGTGTGTAGAGGCCTCTGATAGTTGTGGTTAGGGTAATATTGGTTTGGGGTGTTTTCTAGAGAAATCCATGTCAAAGGTGAGGACCCTTTAGTGGATAATGATGAGGCTGTTGAGTTGGGGGATGAGGTTCCCTTTGATTGAATCCATTGTCCTTCACATTTATTTTACGATAGACATTGTTGTTCCTCCAACTTTTGTGCCATAGGCTGATGTGATCTTATGAACAGCGGTCCGTGGGACTAGGATACTATTGTTTAGGAATGACTTTGGGACATCGGTACATTGAGAAAAAATGTGTCAGGGGGGCACGTGGTGATGGATATCTGATTAAGGTGAAACATGAGGGTTCACCTAGGATTTGTGACTATAGGAGTACCTTGGTCAATTGGTCAAGGACTCTCTTCACATCGGAGATTTCAGCATTTATTGATGTTGGTGACACTCTCTAGTGGCGGCTGAGCACCAATGGAGGTTGTGTTTATTTATTGACTCGCACTATTTTCTTTACATAGAGATGAAGGCCTTCTCAAACACCTATACTATGTATAAATCCACTGGGTGGTTTCATAAAAAGATTCATCTCACACTGTAATTTTCCCTTTAGGATGCATGTAGACATTATAGATTTACGTATAGGTAAAGGATCATCCCCAATTGTTCGATCATCATACTGTTTGGTATAGAGATTGTCATGGACCTTGATTTTATGCCAAGATGGAATTTTACAACTTTTTAGCCTCCATTCTTGTATCATCATTGTTATTCTTATATGTATATACATTTTTTAGCTATGAGAAACCTTTATATATTGACCCGTATAACCTACAATGGATTCATGTTTGTTTTGTTTAGTTGCTACAATTGATATTCTAGCATGATATACTGTTTACTTTCCACTATAGATATTTCTATATTTCTTCTACTATTTTATTCCATATTATTGTGCTCTGCTTTGTGGGTTTGGTTTGAGTATGCTAAGTCAGTTATTTTTTCTTCATGTGTTATGATTATACTCATAATAGTGTTTTATCTTTTCCCATAGGATATAGCCTCCCCACTATACCAATTTACACACTCACTGCTAGTCAAAAGCCTTTATACATTAGGCAGGTATGCCTATTGTTAGTGAGATTAGGACTGATAGCATTGTTTGGGTGACTATTCATGTTTGGGACGTTATAAAGTAGTATAAAATGAGGTTTTTAACTCTTTCAATTCTATTACTATTTGGGATTATAGTATACTTGAGATGGATTGTTGTTGGAACTAGATTTTTAACTCGTTATTGGGTGCCTACAACTCCATGTATGAGGGAGATATTGAGTTAACTTTGGTAAGATATGCTCTTTTGATTTTTATTAGATTATAGTTTATATGATTTTCTCCTTGGTGGATCAATTGGAATCTAATGATTAATGATTTTGATATGTAGCCTTTCACCCATTGATATAATGTAGAATTGGACCTTTTCCTAGTAAGTAACAAAATGATTTTTTGGATTTGGATGTGAACATTTTTAGGTTATTTCAATTTCATATATGTACATATGCTTTGTGAAGTGATAATACCATGTCATATATCTAAATTTCCATTTTAAAAAGTTGAAATTCTTGATATAATTTCATGTTTTAGGAAATGTGATTTTCCATTCCTTAGGATTATGTAAAATTTCATGTGTCATGGGATTTGGTCCTAACACTTAAATGAATATTCATGTACTATGGGTGAGATGAAATTGATCCCTAGGATTGGGAAACTTGGTCAATGGATTGAGGAAATTTTGGTTGTTGGGTCGGACGTGGCCCTGAGATATTTTGATACATGGTGTTGTTGAGGGTAGGTAAGGAGTCCATCCAGCTCGGATGTTGAGGGGCATAATTGTAGTGGGGAATAGTTATGGTGGTGGTGATGCACTTCCTTTTACTACGTTTACTTTCTTAGTTATGTATATTGTTATATATATGGGATGTATAACCATTTATAGTATCTAGTGGGTTCTTCCAAGATGACTCAGATGAAGTGTCAGGAGGGTGATGGAATAGTTCCATAGAATCATGATAAGGTTTAGACCCTTGAGGGGTAGGAAGGGAATGAGCCATAGGTAGAGGCTCAAAGACTGAATCAGGCTTAGGATCTAGTGCCAGAAGGGATGATTTTGGGTTTGATAGCATTTGTGTCGTGGATCAATGAGTAACTCTGATCTAGTCTGGTACATGTTTATATGGGGATCGATAGAGGTGACCATGGAATAGATCCCTCTATGGACTACATTACTCAGGAGTTCTAGTTACAACACCCACTTTTTTTTCAAGTTTAGGGTGGTCTATAGGTAGCTGATCACTGGGTAGAGAGTATGAAGATTATCTTTGAGCAGATTGAGATTCATCAATGGTAGAGGTTCAAGCTGGAAACATATATTCTCATAGGACAGATGAAGTACTACTGGGATGTGAAGGTTCAGAATCATAGACATGAGGGACTAGCCTCAAAGTACATTGAAGAAAAAATCAGCAATAACTTTTTCAAAGAGATGCTAAGGGTAGAGAGTGATCATGAGTTCTTGATCCTTCAAAAGGGTGATAAGACCATCATGGAAAATTCATAGAATTTTATTTAGTTGTCTCTCTTTTCACCAGGTACAGTAAATGTTGACCCCTCAAGGGTGAGTTTCTTCAACGAAGTCTTACGGCATGCCATTCGGGTGAAGGTAATCATTTATAGGCTGGACTCGTTCTAAGAGGTGGTAAATAAGATGCTCATATTTGAGGGGAAAAAGACATACATGTCTCACTTAAGATGGGTGGCAGCTTTAGGTGATGTTTTAGATGTAAGGAAATGAACTCGGGATGAGTTTCAACAGGGATGACAGGCCAAAGACCTATCTAGGACACCTCGTGGTAGTCCAGTGGTGGTTTTCCTTCTATTTGGGTAGCTAGGGCATGTCAAGAATTAGTGTGAAGGGTCTCCAACAAATTTAAAAGAATGTTGATAGGTTGGTCATCTTGAGAGGTTCTGCAAACATCCTTCTCAGATAGCTGGAAGGTAAGGACCGAGGCATTCACATGCTTCAGAGTTTTGTTCAGTATCATTATCAAGTGAGTGTACTCGAGGCTCAACTGCCCATGGGGTTTAGAGAAGAGACAGTGGGACCCATCAATGGGGTCATTGGTTGGGGATTGGTGCAGAAACATAGGAAGGTTAGGCTTTAACAAGTCGTGTGTCAGGTTAAGTGCACACCATGGAGCTTCTTGGGGCTGAGCGGGCTGGTGATCTGACAATGGTAAGAGGTACACCACAAAGGTGGCCATGATTTTTTTTCTACTAATTTTTTTGGAATGGCCTATTGAGATGTATCCATTTTGGGTGCATGAGCTTCACATGTTATATATGGACTGATCAGATGTCTGTCAATGGGTTGGCTCCATATAGGATGAGTGATTATATATATATATGAGAATTTTAGGCATTAGGGCATCGAGGATGTGGTTTTGATTGAGGTGCAAGGCAATAAGTTTTTTTCAGCATCCATCAGATGCAAGATCTCATTTTCCATGGTTTCCATGGGCTTGATGCATGAACTGATATGGTGCAGATTATGATTGACTGTCAGAAGCGACACGTGGACCTCCTGATGAGGAGTAGGGTAACAATGCATCATGGGAGGACCGTGGGTCTAGAAATAGGTAGTTGGACAGTGATTGATTTTAGCTTTAGGACAGATTTGTTCTAGAGTATTTCTACGCTACCCATGGATGGGAAATTTAGATGTAATTTTTTAAGGGGGGAAGTTTGTAAGATCTCGGTTCTTCCTTTTGGGTATGGGTATTTTTTGTTTGTTTTTGAGAATAGAGGGAAACATGCCAGGTACCAACTACAAAACAGTCAAATGAAATGACTTGGGGTTACCCACTATGTAATCCTACGTACATGTCGTGTAACGTCTTTCCCTATGACGATAATACATGGAATGTAGAGAGGTACTCAGGGAAGATAAGATTAGCTGATTATATGTCATGTACTTAATAGTACATGACATGTACTTTATTTTTTTGGATAAAAGGGATAGTAGCCTTGTCTCCATCTCCCAGACACAACCTTCATCTCATGGTTCCTAAGTAGCAGTGTTAGAGTAATATTTCCCTCTCAATTCATCATCCAAGCTCTGATTTGGACACCGTCAGATGCGTTCGAGCCTGATCAGTAAGATCTTGATTCCTCTTGATCTGTTTTTAATGATTTCTTTTCTAGACCTAGAAATCAAATATTAATTATTTTTTTCGTTGTGTAGATCTAATATGTTTTATGCTGAATTAGAGGCCCACATTGGATGAGGAGAATCATACATGTATGTTATAGGTAGTGTGTACCATATTTTGAGTTTTTTAAGAAAGTTTGGGGGTTTAAGCATTGTAGCGTAATGATAGGTATCAGGAAATACCCATGTTACTGCATATTAAATTGACTATGACCCTTGTGGGATTCCATTGGGCATTCCCATAAATTGATTCTTTGAGTGAGTTCGGGTTAGAGGTCTCCACTCCGATGTATATTTTGGCATGGGTTTCCCAAATGGTTATATTTGTTTTTTTATATTTAAACTACTATATTGATGTTTTTAAAATGTGATTAGGATAATTAGAGGCTTTCAAGACCTCATTGATGCTAATGTTCCATAGTTGATGGCTATTGTAATTCAAGATGTTTAAAATTAATTACATGTCCAAAGTTATTAAATGTGTTGTGTACATATATATAATGCTTGATATTATATATTCTGAGACCCTTGTGATTAGGACGTGATTGTCCTGATGTTGGAATGGAATGGCTGTTGGGATACTTTTGGTTTGGCATAGCCTGGATTTTCTTGGGTGGTTTTGACCATAGAATTGGGTGTTTTGGATGTTGGTTTAAGGCAGTGCGACTTTCATGTTGGGAAAGTTTAGGGATAATTGGATTGAATGACCATCAGATTTTCACATATGGGTCCAAGGGGTATGAGGTTCTAGAGATGGTGAGGTATTGGGTTCTTATTTTGGTGATTGTCTCTGACCTATGATGTTGAAAGAACCAATTGAGTCAAGTTCACATTATTAGACTCCCTAATGTGGTGGTTTTTAAAACTCATGTGGGTAGAGGCCCCCAATAGTTTTGGTTTAGGTAATATCGGATTGGGGGTGTTTGTCGTAGAAATCCACATAAAAGGTGGTGATCCTTCAGTGGATGGTGATGAGGCTATCAGGTTAGGGGCTAAGGCTCTCTATGATTGAGGCAGTGGGCCTGTATATTTATTTCTGGATAGACATCATTTTTCCTCTAGTATTCATTCTAGGGCCTGACATGATCTTACGATCATGGGTCCTTGGGACTATGATACTATTGTTTGGGTGTGCCTCGTGATGTCAGTACCTTGAGGCACGAGGTGTCACGTTGTAATGTGGTGTCAGCTATGTGATTATTTTGAAACATAAGGGTTCACTTTATCTTTCTGACTACAAGGGTACATTGGGCCATTGGTCAATGAATCTATTCACTTTTGAGATTCCGGAATTAGTTGAAGTAGGTGGAACTCCCTAGTGGAAGCTGAGCACAAGTGGAGGTTGTGTTTATTTGTTTCATTAAATTATTTACTATACTTAGAGGTGCATGTCTTCTCAAACACCTATACTTGGTACAAATCACCAGGTAGTATCCTATTAAGATTCATCTCGCACCCTATATGGGCCCTTCAAGATGTGTGCAGACTTTATGGATTTATGTATAGGTAAAGGGTCAACCTCAGGAGCTAGATTTAAGTACTGTTTTGCATGGATATCGGCATGGACATTGAGGTTATTTAAACCTAGAGTATTACTCTTGTTTAGCTTACATTCTTGTATTAGTATGATTATTCTTATATTCACCTACTATGGTTATCCATGGGAACCCTTTGTATATTGACATGTATGACCTTCTATAGATGCATGTTTGTTCTATTTAGTTTCTATAAGTGATTTACTGGCATGCTGTTTTTCCAACGAGCCCATACCCAAGTGGTAAGCGCACCTGCTTGGATTCCAGGTGACCCAGGTTCAAAACCGGGTAGAGGAGAATTTTTGGGGGTACTGTAGCAGGTGATGTAGTAGTTACTGTAGCCAGTACTATTTGGTACTATAGAAACTAGAAATATTCACCTGATTTGGGCCTTCGGGCCCCTGGTTTGGGAATACGGGTCTCAAGGGCCTTTAGGTCATCAAGGCCTTTGGGCTATAGGGACTTAGGACACAGAGACCACATAGTAGCCAATTTCACACATTGTAGGCCCCGGAAGAGGATCAGAGCATCAAGAGTAGTAGTCACCAGATGCAGAACTAACCAGATTGGAAGATGAGAGGGTATAGAAACCGCCATCGGGACCAGGAACCATGCGGCTTCGTACGAGGCAATGCTAGCTGATCAGAAATGCATGGCGGGGAGCTAGGCTATCAATGATGATGTAGTTTGGGAGGGGTGGTTCTAGTGGGTTGGGACTATGGGTCATGTAATATGCATGGTATGCCTCTAGGCCTTCGGGTCATGTATTGCAGGTCATGTCGGGCCGTGTACCGTGGCCCTACGGGTCATGTACGGGTTCTCCTTCAACCCTTAAAAGGGGGATTATCCATAATAAAATAAAAAATAAGGCCTTTAGGCCATTCGAGCATGCTGACAAGCTGTTTTTTTAATTTCGGCTAAAGTTGTTTCTATATCGTTACCTCTATTTTATTTGATATTGTTGTGCTTCAGCTTTGCGGGTCTGGTTTGAGTCTCTTGAGTCATTTATTTCCACTGCATTTGTTATGATTATACTCAAAACATTGTTTTATTTTTTCCTATAGGGTATTTTATCCCTACTATACCTATATACACCTTCTCTACTAGTCGGTAGCCTTTGGTGTTCGGGTAGGTGCACCTAAGGTCAGTGAGTCCCAACCCAATAGCATAGTTTAGGTACCTTTTTGGGTCTGGGACATTGGATTCATGACCTAAAAGCTCTTATATCTCCTCCTAAAGAATGATATGTTGGGAAAATATGATATCTAAGGAGAATCCACTCATTTTTATCACGCGTCATGATAGATGTTGAAGTCGAACTACCACAAGATATTCCTCAGTAATGATAAGAAAGAAGTACGACTTCGTTTGGGTAGCTTCATGTGCAGGACAAGGTGGGGATGCAAATACAGATGTGGATGGTCTGGCTGTGGTGGCACTGACTGGAGCATTTGATGATTCTGGTGTTAGTTTTGTGGTTGCTCTAGCAATGGATGGTGCTGTAGGAATAGTAGGCTCCACTAAAGTCATGGATGGCTCTAAAGGTGCCACACATGACATGTGAGCTAATATACTATATCCCTTGATAGTTGTAGATGGTGTGGATATGGAAACGAGTGGTGTAGTTCATGATATAAATGGTGCCACAGTGGTAGCTAAAATGGAATATGCAGAAGGTGGGGTGCTGGTAGAAGAGGAGGCAACATTACCCAGTCTGGCGGCTAGGAGACTGGAATAGTTGTGGTTGTAAAAGGTGTCATCTCCCTTGAGATTCAGATCTGACAGAGTTTCTAGTAGTAAAGGCTGCAGGCCACATCCCACTTTTGTGATCTCCATAAGCCGTAGCTATAATATGAATGATTAAACACAATAATGGGAATGGAGATGAAGAATAAGGGAGAAATGTGAGAAATCAAACAATACAAAAGTACACAGCCTATAGATCCAGAGTTCACAGTGTGTAGTGTGATCTAGTGAGGAACCTATGTACTCTAGATAAACATACTAAGTGGCCCTATTTCTACGAAATTACTAGTACATGACTTTTTATAAGGTGTATATTCTGGGTTTGAGAGCATGGGGTGGTTTCTTAGTATGTTCCCACACATGGACCTGGCCATAAATGGGTCATACAATATTTATACATGATGTGTATAGGAACAAAACAATTTGTGTAAGAACATGCCCTGCAATATGTGCATGCCCTGTACATGGACTACTCATGAGGAACACAGTACATGACGTGTACCAAATATGCATGCCATGTGATGATGCATGGGATCAGAGAATGTGTTCTTAGTACGCGATTTTCTCCTAAAATATGAACAGAGGCACTTTACATGACGTGTACTGAACATAAACACCATGTTTCTTGAAGATGAAACACGAGTGTGTGTGTCCAAGTACGTATTGTACATGACATTTTCTCTTAATTAATCTTGTATATTGCACGTTTATACCCAAACAGTAACTCGATCCCAATTGTCCCAATATACATGTAAAACAATGAAATAGAGGGTGAGAAACATCATTCCTAGATCGATGATGCGAATTAGGATGAAATTTAGGATGGAAACAAACTGAAATGATGGATTTGAGGGAGGGACAAGACGGGGTGTATGGAGGAAGCTTCCTGAGAAGAAAATGGGGGGGGGGGGGGCGTTTGCGACACCAGTTCTACCTAGATACAGCTCCCCATATTTAGTTCCCCATATTTAAAGTGAGTTAACATGGTGTGTTCACCTATGTACGCACCGCGTGATGTTTTTTTCATATAATATGTATAATTATTATACTAATCTATATAATAAATTTTATTTATAATTTAAAAACAAATACATAAAAATTATATATATTATTTAAAAATGAAAAAAATCATATACATGTAATGCCTTAGAGAGATACACATCGTGTTTTCTAAAATTTATAAAAAAAATAATTACAACCATTGGTCTAGTGCTTAGTGTGTGATTTGAATCGGTGATGGGCCGATCTGAATGCAATCCCTCAACCATGGGAGCAAAGGTTATATTGTTGCACATTTTTTAATTTAATATAATTAAAGTATATATACATCACTACATGGTGAAAATAACAACACATTACATGTGGTTATAATTATTGAAATTTTGGGATTGAGTAGGGATATATTAGCAGAGTTCAAACTAATGTCTTTTGAACCCAGGGCTACAAATTTTCAAAATATCCCACTTCACTCACATGTGATTTATAATTTTGGAAAATATTTTATGTTTTTATAAAAACATTACTCACACAGTGTATATCACAATTCAACGAGTTTGGTTTTATTAAAATGATAAATGATGGAACTAGGCTGACTATTAGGACTCAAACCTGTGTCTGTTGGATCTATGGGTTATAACCCTACCCACGAATTGATCCCCACCATGGTTTTTCCTTTGTTTTCAAATTTATTTATTAAATTGTAAAACACCACACTAATTGTTTAAACAAAACTTGGTTTCTAAAATAATGATCCATTTTCCAAAGGTAAGTGTGAAGTGATTTTAATTATTGATGGCTTGGATATATTCTAGCAACCATTCTATCAGCACAATCCTCATCCCTATTTATTAACTCAATTGATATGTATTTATAAAAACAGGTCTACACTAATATAAGATTAAAATTTATGCACACACTATTTTATAAGTTATACATTATTTTTAGTCTTATTTATTTATTATTTTTTACTCTGGATGTATAGAGGGGTGGTAAAAAATGTGTGGAACAAAAATGCATGTTGCTTGTTTATTAAAATTGAAAATAAAGAAGGAAAAATGGAAAGAATAGTATCTTTTTTTTCACCCATGAAGTGCATTGGTTTTATGTATTTGGATCGACCTATGTTAGGGTTACATAACCGTAATCTAGAGGCAGATGTTTCTTTTGTTGTGCGAACCACCACATATACCTAATTCCCTCAATCTTTTTCCCATATTTTTGACCTGTTGGTGGTTTGGGTGGTGGATATAAGTATCCCTTATCCATGTATAATAGATGTCAAGGGTCTATTTTTTTCATGGTTTGATCATTAAAATCCTCCACCTCCTGGTGTTTCTTCATTAAAACGCTGAAAACCTGAAAATAATTGTAGGCATCTTCTGAAATAGGTAGATAATTCACTACGGGGTTAGAAATAAATGATTGATCATGTTTAGTATTATCATGACATTATGTGTCCCTGTATTAAAAATTGGAGTTTTGGAAAAAAAATTCTAAAATTTTTCATGAATTATGGGTGGGGTCCACATCACGAAATGTGTCCTCAATTGAAATAGAATTAGAACACCCATCCTCAAACTCAACCGAAGGATTGAAATTGAAGATTATATCAAAGAGATTCTCTTCCATATTTCCTAATCATCCCATGATTTTAGGTTTTTCTAACTAGTATGTGTTAAATTCCTCTATCTTCGATAATAAACTTTTTTTATTACAATAATATAGTTCCGGAGGAAAAAAAGAGAAGGGTTTGGTAAAGATCGTACATGTATATTCTACATATTGGAACCCATCATCCACGTATGGATAGTACTCTCAAATTTTTTGGTATGTTATCTCTTGATCATATGGATAAAAATCAACTCTAATTAGATTTTACCACTACCTGGTTAGATAAGAATCCCTGGGATGTGGGGTTGAGGCTCCCAAGAGAAATAAGATATGAAGAAAAAGAAAAGGAAGACTCTGGGGAGACAAACTGTAACTTAGACTCTCGATGTTGATTTCATTTTTTCCCCAAAAATTACACTAGAATTTGGTATTTCTCATGTCATGAGGAGTAGTACATATTAGAATTATAATTTCTCATATAAACCTACTGATTTGGTAGAGAGTGGTAGTCAGGGTTGATTCCATAGGGAATGCAGGGAAGAAATAAACTTGTGCAAATCTGATGAATCCTTTTTGATTATTCAGATGGAAATGGTTAAGGGAACATGATTGAATAGTTAAAGGATTTGTGAAAAAAATATAATTATAATAAAATAAAAATAGAAAAAATAAAAGACAATTGTGTATTGGTTTCAATATGATTAGGATTTATTGTGAATTTCATTCTATAGTATTTACATTATAGATGAAGATTGTTTACTATAGGGATTCAATTCTATCATTGTTTCTTGGTTTGATAACTAGTGATTAGGTACTTAAAATTCAATTCATGGGTCCGGTAATTGATCATTAAAATTAAAATTAACATCATAACCCTAAAATAGTGGAAATGGTTTCCCCCAGTTCTCATGGATTTATCCACTACAAATCCTTTAGTGTTTTATATTGGTATCATTCTTGTCCTAATACGACACCAATGGTGATTTTGGAATTAAATTTAGAAATTGAATTTTGAAATAGAATTCATAATATATTTAACACATCATCATTTAAATCACAATAATCCCAAATATTATAATAAATCAAACACGAGGGAAACTATCATCTTATGAATATGGTCATGGTGTGGGGATTGAGAAAAACTCAATCCCTACCACAGACACGAAAGGAAGACGAGGAATGGAAGAATTAAACTAAATAGAAGTTAAAAACACAAAAAAGAAACATGAAATGGTTCCGAGGGAGGTCTTGTGGTTGAGTTGAAGCTCCTCCCCTTGTATGTCCAACCTGAATTCAGAGGGCAGCCCACTTGTTTATTGAAAATAAGAAATCATTCCATCTATAGAAATTAAAAAAAATGTAGTTATGTCAACATAATTTATTAATTAATTTCTCCACTAGTGGGGGAGATTTTCATTTCTCCTTGCCTTTGAATGCATTATTGGTTGATAAGTGGGGGTAAATGGCATGTATTTCCACCCAACATGGTGTGTAGTATTGAATTCATCCACTAATTTCATATAGAAGGGAAGAGACGATAAGTTAACCGGTAGTACACGAGAAGTGATATAAGGCTGACTACATGGGTGCATACTCGATTTGACCAATCTATGTCTAGGAAATGGTACATGTATTTTGTTTATAATGTAAACACCATGTATATTTTAACTTTTGTTCTGATCTATCTTGATTTGTTACTTTGGATAGAAAATACATGACATGTACCATGAACACAGAAATATATCTTTTTACATAAAAATATTGTGTATTCAGTGAAAACATGTTTTTATAGTCAATAGAATATATGCAAGTGTATAAAATAATTGGTCGCATAATATATACATATATATAAATATATTTCATTTTATTTCTTTCTTTCAATATGAATACATATACGGAAACAATGTTCATGCTTATGTACGACTTACCGTCCCAATGAATGGTGTATTTCATTTCATAATTTTATATTCTATAGACTATTATAATTCACATATAATTAACATAAATGATATTTATATCAGGTTTTATATGTTCTAGATCATGATATATGTATAAGGACAAAAGATATTACAAATCAACACACATGCGAAGAACAAAGAGAATATTACCCAAACTGAACCCATAACATAGGATTGTAAACAAGAAGGTAATATAAGGTCATAATCAAACCATATCTACTATTATATATAATAATTTTATTCTATAAAATATTTATAATAAAATATAATTTTTTATATAGGAATATCGTATGAGTACGAAGAGATTCATGACACAAGGTAAGAGAATTTCATTTCATTTTTTGTTTATCTTCGATACATGCTTCATTCACCACTCATTCCTTTTGTGTTGTGGGTACACTACCCATGGATGTGTTATATTATTCTTAGATTTAATTTCATGGGTATTTAAAAATCCATTTGATGATTTTTCATTCAAGGGGTTTGTTTTTCAAAAGCTGTCAATATGGTAATATAATTGGTTCTTAATTTACCTTCTTTGAGACACAAGCCATGTTATGCACATATATTTTTCCATGAGGTTTATAACTTACATTTGAATTCTATATAATGAATATCATTATTTTCATGAAATTCTAAGCTTCATTTAATTTAATTTTCATAGATGTTCAGTATAGTTAAAACATTACATGTAGTAAGAGTATGTTGAAAAAATCTCATCACTTCTCAAGATTGTTTATGATTTTGTTACATTTGATGAAATATTATGATCCACATATTAATAAAACACAATACTTTATTCTCCTCTGGTTATTCAATATATATTCATTTATTAGAACAATTTTTACACTCTTTGGAACATAAGATAGTTAAGAAGTTATTTTTATGAAAGCCTGACATTACCTTTTCTTTAGTCAGAAATCAGTATTACTTCAAAACTAAGTATTCCAATAGTTTTACAAAAATATTATTTTATTATGCTATGATAATTAAAATTCATTTCTTCAAATGTTTTCCTTTTTAAATAGAATGGATTTTAATAACTAATATTATTTTCAATTTCTAGTCATGGAACACTTCAAAATTTTCCACCATCAAAAAGGAATGTTCGTTGTGTATGTATTTATCAGCTGCCATGACTGAAATTCCCTTGAATCATTCATTAAAAGATTATAATGGTAATTTTTAAAGAATATTTTTTTCAAATATTCTATAAATTCATTGTTTCAACAAAATTTTAAAATAAATGGGTTTCCAAACGTTTTAATGATTTTATTATATGTTCTAAACCTATTTTAAAAGAATTGGTCTTCAAAAAAACTCAATCTTTAATTATAAATTTTTAAATTATTTTCATGGAAATTGGTTTCAAATTTTTTTCACGTTTTTTATATGTCTTAATGTAAAATGGTCTACAATGTTTTTTTAGATTTATTTAATTCGTTTTCGAGGAAAATGGTTTATGAATTTTTTTCAGGATTTATATATACGTTTTTTAGTTTATTTTTAATAAAATGGTTTTATGTTTAAAATATCATTTTTCAAGGAATAATGTATAATTTCGTCAAGAAGTGTTTTTAAAAGATATTTCAAAATTATTTTCCATTTAAGATGACATTCATTGTTATTACTCATGCCCTTATGAGGAAATAATTCAAGGGTTCCATTCATAATATTTATTTAGTGGTTTATGTTTTGATGGAATGATCCTAATGAAACCATTTTCTCTACCATCAGATATATTCTTTTGACTCAAGCTTCTTTTCAACGGTTCAGATTTAATGAAATTATTTTGAAACATTTCTATTTTTATTAGGTTATGATGTCACAAAATGTTTATGTAGCCCATTTCATTTCACAAGTTATGATTATTGTTTGTGAAACACTTCTATTTTTATTGTTCATGATGTGATGCATGTTATATTATCTATTGACACATGTATGTAATATTTTCTAATGTGATAGGTGGGAATCAATACTCCCTATTATGCATTGGGTAATGATAAATGATATATGAGATCGAAGGGTACACAGGTTGTTGAAAAATACAAAAAACAAGAAGGTGCATAGGTTGAATCCCATGCCTGAAAATAAGAAAGTGCATGGGTTCTATCCCAAGATAGAAAATATGAAGGTGCACATGTTTTAGTCCATTACTGAAAGTAATAGGGATCATGGGTTATATCCCAATAATGAAATTAAGAGGGTTAATAGGTTGTTATTATATGCCTTATGTAGGGAAATAGGTCTTAGACCAATCCTAACATGTTATAATTGTCTTGATAGTTAGCCTTCACAAGGGATTATATAGGTTTATGTATATGCCAAAATTACATGTCTTAATCCTATGTTACACATTCACAGCCTATGATCGTGGTTCTAGTAAGATTCTTGTATTACAAACTTCCAAAAATTATTTCATGATTTATTTTTATGATATTTGATATTTAGGTTATTATATTTTAATTTTATTATCAAATTCACATACCCTTATGATCATGTTTATGCTTATATATCACCCTTGTTTTCCCTTACTGATTATTTGAGCTCAGCTATCATTATATTTCCTTCCCCAGGCTATGAAGATTTGTTTTTTGAATGATATTTCTAAGAGAGGTTCCATTCTGGGATAATCTGGTGGGAGATAATGTAGCTCACCAATGTATTAGTTTTTATGTTTCCATGTTTCCAAAGGCAGTAGACTAATACAGTGTTTGGGAATCTGTTTGTATAATGTTTTAAGTATTTCTAAAAAGTTATGTAATGATAATACCTAAAAATTGAGGGTCTCTAGATTTTGGATCCCCAAATATCAAATATTTTAGATTATTTTGATGTGCACTTCATTCCAAATCATAATTGGGTTCTACATTTTCCTCCACATTACTCAATATTCTATATAATTTATACTCACCCTTGATTATTTTATATAAATATATTATAGCTCATAATTTTTAGGGATCTTCTTCTATATCTCCAACACATTACACTAACAATGGATTATGGTATCACAACTAAATTTTATATCATCAAATACTCTAAACTTTTGATAATCTAGACATCCACAACTTTCGCTTTCCTTGGACTATAATTTCATTGAGATGGGAAAATTAACATTTCAAATTAACTTCTAAGTATAACTAAAAAAACTCCAACATCATCTTTATCATCCACATTATCTTCCATCGACTGATACTAGACTATAATAATTTGGGTTTCATCAAATTCATTTGGATGAGTAAAAAATATTTTCATCACTTTAAGGAATTATTTACATAAACCAATGTTGTTATCATTACTAACTACATCAAATTTCACTCTTAAATGTCAAGAATCTAATATTTACTTCCACTTACAAACTTTCCATCTAGTACATTATAATCCAAGATAATCCTCAACATCTATTACATATTTTCCTTTCATAATATTCTACAAACACTCAATATCTTTCTTCCATTATATTTACCTTTTTATATTCTCAAACACCTCAAAATACTTCTAGCATACACCATATTTAATAATAATAAACAATATAAATCACTTGTTAATATTATATGAGTATTTATTTATTCTAAAACTCCATCAAACTCAATAATTTACATCTTGTCAACTAATTTTTAATCTCATATTTAGAATAAAAATGTTTTCAAGACTACTTATATACCTATTTCAATTTAAATAATTAATCCTTATTGATTAAAAAACCACCATGATGTTTATAACATTAAAATAATATCATTCCTTTATTAAATTTAATTATTATTAACTCCCAAACTAAAAATATAATTCTCTTTAAAAGAACAATTATTCATGAACCCTTACATATCAACCACTATGTATTGTGAAAAAATGTTTCTATATATATTGGAAAAACTTATGTTGTTCTAAAAGATATCTATAATTTATGTTTTCTTATTATTAAAAAACCATATTTATATTATATTCAATTTATATTAAGGGTTTTAAATTTTATATCTTACTCTTATTATATTACATTAGCTTATTTTTAAAAAAATTAGAAATTAATTTATATTTCATCTCAAAGTAATTTTTTCTTAATGTAGATTTTTATTAAACATATAACATAATTATCAGATGAAGGAAAACCCAATATTAGTATTGGGATTTTAAATTTCACCAAATAAATTTATATTTAGGAATATTAAAAAAAATTATCTAATAAGATATTAATTTTTTTTCCGCATATTAAAAAATGTGAATGTTTATTTACAATGAAATTATGTGTAGTATTATATCTTTAAAAAATTATATCCATTAAATAATTATATTACTATTGTCAAGTAAATCAGGAGGGTTCATTTATATTACAAAAGTATATGATTATCTTTTGAAGTCTATCATAAAGAATTTATCTTGTGAAAAGGGTAAATCCTATTTATCCTATACAATAAAGATGTGAATGATTTCAAGGGCTTTATGTAATGAACTATTTTGGAAAATATCTTACGGGAATAGTGATATCATATGATTATCTTATGAAGATCAATATATTTTATATATTTTTGAGGTTATATTCATATCATCAATATAATCTCTTGATAAGTAAGTCCATTGTTTTACATTCAACATAAAAGAACTTTCAAAATAAGGAATGATTGATATGGAAAAAGTGAATTTTTTCATGAATGGAATTATCTGATAAAGAATATTTGTACCATATCTTTTTTAGAGGCATATTCAACATTTTGAAGAGAAGGACCGTTTCAATTATGAACCTAACTCTTAAACTTTTCAAATTATTATCCACTTGAATAGTGTGACTAAAGGGTATGTTAACATTAAAATTCAAAGGAACATATATTAATAGAAAAATTTTCACTACATGAAAATAGGCAGATCATTGTACATAAGAAAATATACATGTTGTATTAATATAAAAAAAATTAATTTTCTTACCAATAATTTTATTATAATAAATTCTCCTGAAAAAGAGGAACTTACAGAACTAACCATATAATAATATCATCACCTTTGGTTGTTTATTTTATTTCAGTTGATTCATGAAACTTTGTGATCCAATTATTTCAAAACACAATTTATTATTTCTGTTTCTATCTAAACTTATTGTGATTTACTTTATTAAGATTATGTATAGATCTCGTAAAGGTAGATCTTGTTCTAATTATGTAGGACATTTGAAACAAGTAATATATCCTTGTACTTATTTGGGAGCCCATATAAAAATAAATTCTATTGTATAAATTCCAAAAATCATGGAGTAAACTGTTTGTGGAGTGTATTAGGAGATATCTATTCCCTAAAACACTATAAATCACATGTGTTATATATTTTTACATTAATCATTTAATTTCCACTAATAATTTTGATTAAGGAGAAATCTAAATTCAATTATCATAAAGAGGGTTGTTAAAAAGAGAAGAAAATTCTCAAGGACACAATTCGCCCCCTCTTGAGTCAATGTACGACCATTATCAAAAAAAATTCATATCAATGGTTATGAATTTATAGTTATCATCATTCAATGGTGATTTCTTAAGATAATCATGAAATGGTTTTTGCTTCAGAAAATAGGCAATGTATGTTTATGGCATTATATCATAATATTAACAGTGAGAATTATGATTATTGGAAGGTGTGGATAATAAGTTATCTAAAGAAACTTTGTATAATGTTTTTTCATAGTTTTAAAAGTCCTTATGAAACAAAAAAACAACCTAGAATAAGAGATGTCGATAAAAATAGAAGTTATGATTTAAATTCAAAACTGATGAATACTATAATTTTTGGACTAGGTCATGATGAGTTAAATAATGTTTCAAACTGTCAAACTACACATGAAATGTGGAATAAAATATTAGTTGAATATAAAGGAAAATAAAATGTGAGTTATCTGCAAAATAATACTTACAGGAAGAAATTTGAAAGCATTGGGATGTTAGAATGAAAAATAATCATTCAACTAAAAGGAATACTCACTGAGATTGTAAATAATTTTTCTTCTTTAGGAATTAAAATTCCTCTACCAGATCAGGGCATAAAAGTTATAAGAATTCAAACTCCTTGATGTAGTAGAATTTCATCCTCAATTATAAAATCAAAAGAAGTCAAAAATATAAAATAAAAAATAGAATTGGAACTATTAAGATGTATGAGGATGAGATAAAAGGTGATGATAGAGATAAAAAATTGGTTCAGAAGGAGAATTCGACATTAAAGCTTTCTAATTTTATAGATAAAATTATGTATTAGTGTATTCAAATTTCAAAATAATCCAAAGATGATGATATGTCAAGAAATTCATCCTCAAATGATGAACATTCATTGTTTTCCAAAAGGTTTCAAAGAATCTATACTTAGAGAAGAGATTTCATAAAACCTTTCAATATGTAAAAAAATTATGAGGGAAATTAAAATGAAATTATATTCTATGAGTCTATGAAAATCAAGAAGATTAAGAAAAAATTTACACAATTGAATGAAAATAAGGAGTCTAAGAAAAATTATTTCAATAAATTTAGACGTAAGACCAAAAACCATTAATGAAATTAAATTCACATGTACTGCATTGTAAAAATATAGTGTTAATATATCTTTTTAACAGAAGCTAAAATATCTAATATTAAGGATAATATGTGTTTTATTAAACATTCAGATGAAGTGAAATCTTATTATTCTTCAGAATATGAGTTTTAATGAGAAATTTAAAATTTATCATATAAAGAGTTAAATTAATACTATACCATGTTGGAAATAGTGTACAAATTACTGGAAAATAAAAAAGTCTTAAAAAAATTCAATAAATACTATTATTAATGAATTTGATGACTTAATAAAGAAAATTTTATATTTTAAAAACTACTTTCAATGATCTAATGAATTGTGTATTGAATAGGATAATTAGATTATGAGATTAAAAATATATGTGCAGGATCTAAAAGATTTTTCACATTTTTTTAATAAGGGGGTAGATCATATTGAAAAATCCATTGAAGAAAACATCCAAAGAGATATAAATATGTTATTATAAATAAGGATGAAAACCCAATTCATTATATAAATTAATTAATACAATTTTATAAAAGTAAAATTATGTATTTTATTAAATAAAATTATTATAAAATAAATGGTAACTTTTTAAATGACTTATATCTAAGAAATTCCATAATGTTTGGAATAAGTAAAAATGTTATTTGTGAAAAAATTTCAAATTTTAGTTTTAATTTTTGAAAAAATAAAATAGATTTCTGTTCCAAAATATTTCTTAACTAACATTCCTAGTCCCAAGAGTGTTTGGGTACCTTAAAATGTTTTTGTTTTATTTTATATTGTGGGGAACATGACACATGATCAAAAATGAAAAATTATTCATGGATAGTGACTATTCAAGGAACATGTGTGGATATTTCTCTAACTTATACTCATTTTTAAATATTGTTTGATTCTATTTTACATTTGGTGATAATGAAAATTAAATATAGTTTGAAATGAATCTGTTAGAAATACATAATCTATCCTCATCAAAAAATTAATCTATGTTGAAGGCTTAAAGAGAAGCGTAATTATTATTTCCTAACATCGGGATGTTGGTTATTTAGTTAATATTTCTAACAAATCATACTCAGTCATTATGGAAAACGCTCATAATAATAGATCACAAAGAATAGATAATGTGTATGCTATATAATATAATTCCCTATGTAGATAGAATGTAATTTTTATCATTGCTAAGATTAATGAATCTTGTATTTGGCACAGAATAAATGGATATTTCCATTTTTAATCCTTGAAAAATTTATCTAAAATTAATTTTATTTACCAACATCCAAATATCAAATTTGATGAAATAAAACTATGTGATTCATACCAAATGGGAAAGAAAAAAAATATCTCTTAAACCAATTAAATTATTTCCACTTCTAAACCCTAAGAACATATTTATATGGATCTTTTTAGACCACCTAGAACAATAAATGTTTTTGGAAAATATTTTATTTATCTAATAGTTTATGATTTTTTAAAATTTAATTTGTTTTACTTTTTGATACATAAATTTTTAGCCTATTCTATTTGTATTAATGTTCATAAACATAATAATATTGAAAAATATATCAAAATTTTGTCTTGAATAAGTTATCATGGAGAATTATCATCAATAATGACATGGAAATCCTTCACACATGGTTTAAGGGGAACATGGTTTTTGAATTCCCTAAATCCAAGGCCTCACATAAAGGGATATTTACATTGTTTTCTGGTTTGGGTTCCCATACCCATAAATGTGTGGACCAAGTTAGAGGGGATTCCCTATAGATTAAATATTTCAAAACCACATGAACTTCTATTTCCTTTTCCTTGGATTTCTTGTTTTGTGTTCACCTATTATCTTTAATAAAAAAAATTATTTCGGTGTGTGAATATAAATAATCACTAATTTTTACTATTAATCCAGAAATACACCATGTTATGTCATTAATATAGTTTTAATAAGGCCTATATGAAAGAAAACTCCCTATTAATTATGTAAAAATATAGAACTGAAGGTAGTTTAATTTATTTTTATGTAATTTTTATATTATAAACATCGAGGATAATCATTGTAAATTTGACTCCAAAGTTGGGGACGGAATCCTAGTAAGTTATTCTACTACTTTTGAATCATATAGTTTTTTCAATAAAAGGTAAAGGATTACTGAAGAATTTACTCATTTGTAATTTCATGACATTGAACCATTTGATCACAAATGAATCAAGTTGATGAGTTAAGTGAGTCACATGTAGTTCTGATGTTTTAATCGATTTTTATATCTAAAAAGTATGTATATTGGGAAATCTATTTGGGTTAACTAAATCATAAAATGGTTTATAATAGTGAACAAGGAATTTTATTACCTATAAATCCTAGAAACCATAAAGTTAATCCTCTTGAAACTATTATAATATATCTAAAAGTTATAGTTAGTACTAGAATAAATGATGGAAATCATGTAAAATTATATTCTTCTTTATCAGATCTAGAACCTAGAATCACAGTGGAAGCCTTAGATGAAGAGAGTTGTGTTTTATACATACAAGAAGAGATAAAATAGTTTAAGAAGAACAAGTAATGGGAATTTTTTGACAACCCCCATGACTATCAATTTATTAGATCTAAATGATTATTTGGGACCAAATTAGATGATCATGGTGTGATCACTAGAAAAAATATTGGGTACTTACTAAAGCTTATAATCAAGAAGGAACAAATTATACTGAGTCATTTTCCCCTGTATCTTTGTAAAAACAATTTAGAATCCTACTGTCATATGCATATCATATAAATTTCATATTATATTATATGGTTTCTAATTCTACCTCTTTAAATTGTTTTTAATGGAATGATTTTATATTGAACACCCTTCTAGTTTTGAAGACCCTCATGTTCTAAATTATTATTATTTATTTAAAAAAGATATATTTAACCTTAAACAAAAACCTGGAGCCTAGTATAAAAAATTATTTAACTTTATTAATCAAATGGTCTCAATGTTGGATTGTGAAAACCCACACTTTTCAAGAAAACTTCATCATAAATACATTTCTAGTAAAAATATATATGTTGATAATGTGATTTTTCACTTAAAAATCATATATTGTATTAGGATTTCTACAAACACATAAAAATTAATTTATCATGAGTATGATGGGTGAGATAATATATTTTCTTTGATTACAAAATTATCAAAAATATGTAAATGCTTTAATCCAAAATATATATATACATGATTTAGATAAAAATTTTGGACATGAAATTGGTAATACATTTCCACCTCTTATGAGTTCCAATATTAAACATGATTTGGAAGAGGTCAAAAAATTAGTTTACAATATGCTATATATAGGAATAGTTGGGATATTTCATTATCTTACTTTATGTATTCAAAAAATTATGTTTATTGTGATTCACTATGATATATTTGATTCCAATAAAAAATAATCTCATTTAATTGATGCAAAAATAATTTCATTGTATTTGAAAGGAAATATTTCTCTTTTTCTAATTTTTCTAAAAAACATGTTAGTTTAATTTATCCTCATACTCAGATTATGAATTCAGTGGGTGTAGAATATAGAGGGAAATACCCTATGTAACATGTTTTTTTAGGAAAATACATAGTATCATGGTCTAGTAATAAATAACAATATGTATCATATTCAAATGCTGAAGGATATTATATTATATCTGGACTTTTTGTGCATAGGTGTTGTAGATACAATGCACCCTGATGGATTTTAGATTTATTTTTATTTATTTTCCAATCAAATGTGATAACATAGGTGAAGTGTTATCAATATTTCAAATAATCGGATAAACCATTATAGAACATAGAATATTGATATAAGACATAATTTATTATTATATTATGTAGAAAATTGATATCTATTTATAATTAGATTATAATGAATATAAATTATTAAAAAAATTTAAAAAACCTTTACCAACTGATATATTTTATTTTAACTTATCTGAATTAGATTTTTTTTAATTTTAGATAATTATATTTTATATGTTTTATAGATTAGGGAGAATGAATCTATTTTTAGTAAATTTTTATTTTCATTATTTAATTATTTCATCATCACCATAATTATTATTATTTTTCTTATCACGATATGACTCATTTTCTATTTTTGTTATGATTACACTTCACATCACTCCATGTAGCCCTTAAATTATCTCCAAACAACTGAAATAAAATTCATCCCACTCATGAACCTATCACAAACCATAAAGCACTTGTATTATCAATATTTGACTCTCTTTTCCCAAAACCATCATAGCATCAAGCTATCGTTTCTAACGGGGAAATTTAAGAGATCAGACAGTTCAGATTCTGGTAGTTCCAAACATTTATGATTGGTATAGAAAGTGCTGAGTGGAACCTCTATTAATTTTGGATAGTATGACGTGATCAGTATTTTTCTCATGAAATTCATAAAACACCAAGAATAAGAATATGTTTTTGAAAATAAATGAACTAAATTATTCTTTAAGAATGAGGTTTTTTATTTTTATGAGACAATGGAGTTTCATTTTTGGGATTTTTAAGATCTTGTTACATTGATTATGATTATGAAAGTGTTAAAAATATCCTTAGTAGAAATAGATAAAGTATTTATAACCCTTGTGAAGGAAATGTTTATTTATACATGACCCTAGATTATATTGAGGAAGTGATCCATCGTCAATTAATGAAGTCTTTATTTGGAAAAAATTATGTGGAAAATAATCAAGTAAATGTTTTAGATCCTAATATGTAATAACTAGTGAAGTTTTATAAATCTGAAATTTCTTAGTGTAATGGTGAGTTAGAAAAAAAAATTATTCTATGGAGTTTCACATTAAAATTTTGTTTATTTAAGATCCTATTAATAAGGATAAATGTATATTAAAATTCATGTTCCAAATTCAGAAAAAAACAATTAATTTCAATCCTTTTGGTAGAATGTTTACAATTATCTTTTTCAAATACATTGTCAAATTTTATGAAAAAAGACCTAGAAACTATCATGGAATGACAGATATATGTTCTAGAGTTCAAAAACATATTGTATTTTTTAGATATCTTCTATGATAATGTTTATATCTGTTGGAACCAAGGATAATATGGAATATAACCCTCCTCTCATTATGGGGGAGACTACATGAGAAATACTTTATACTATCATACTAAAACAAGTTACTACTGATGTGACTACAACCATAGAAAAACCTAATATAAGTAAAATATTTGAAGACCCATTAGACCCTAAACTTCTTGCTAACAGTCATCAATAATTATGAGTGGTTATATAAAGGAAAATTTGATTGGAGGAGGTAACTGTACTTGAATTTCAATCATATGTTCATCGAGTGGTGATGGATACACCAATAATTTCAAATTTTCAAACTATAATTCTACTAATATCATTCATATGTGAAAATTTAGCTTTTTACATTACATTATTGGTCATTTTTGGTCAAGATATTCTTATCTCTAATGCATCATGGGTGATTCATACCTTTTAAATATCTCTACCGAAAGAGACAGTTGAAAAAGTTATAATAGAATTTATTATTTTTATAATTCGTAGTGGCGTTGGTTTTTGTGAAAGATGTTTAATAATAATAATTTTAGGCATCTACTTTACTAGTAGACAAAATAAAACCAATGATATAGTCTAGTGATCATTCTCTTATTAAAGAAGTACTTCATGTTGATGAAAATAAATAATTCAATTAAAATCATTCTATAGATAATAGTCGACATGAAAAAGTTCACTATGGTTTTTTCATGGATTTGTTCACATCATAATAGTTTTTAGATTCATACAATGAATCTTTATACTTCTAATGAACTAGATAATGAATATTACTATGTGATTATGAATAATTTATTCATTTAAAAAAATATTTGATTCTGTCATAAGGAAAAGTGAGGAAACATCATGAAAATTATATTTCAGAGGAAGATTTTATCTAAAAAGATGATATTGTTGAATTGATTTATTCAAATATTTTTTGATAAATTTAAAAATGACGATTTGAATAATATTTATTCTAAGAATATTTTAATCAGTTCGTGATAAAATGATAACTAGAAGATGTATCTTATAAAATAGATACGTTCACTACTTGATTTTCCTTTATTTGGTGTGATCCTCGTTGAAAGGATGTTTTATAATACCTTAAGTGTGACTAATTTTATTAATTCATGAGAATTATTATCATTTTGATCAATATAGTAACAAATATTTTTCAATATTAGAAGGGGATAATTATTCTTCTAAATAAAAATTTTCATGTTATTTGGGACACCTCAATACTAACCCAAAATATGAATTTGTTATCATCATGGGTGAGGAAAATTTTTTGTTCCATAAGAAAATAAATTTTATGTGCTAGAAGAAATGTTTATTAGTCTACATATGCTAGTTGTAAGAAACATGCGATCTGAATCATATTCTAAATATAAATATGTGTTTTTTGAGATAAGGTAGAATCAGGTATACTATAAAGGAAATGAAATATCTTGCAAAGATTATTCTTAAAGAACACCAACCCTCTCTATTATTGTAACATGTTTTTCATAAATTACCTCTATGGCTTGAATAAGATAGTCCACAAATGTTAAAATAAGGGGGATTTATAAATCTAAATGGGATTATTTCACATAAAACATGGAATTATTTCAAAATATTATTTTACTATTACAAAAATGGCATGGTTAATAAAATTGATGTGTGTCTAGATGTTTTATATCATCTATATCAAAGCCATTCTCATGGACCTCCCATTATTTATCTTCATATCGACACATATCAATGGTTTAAAGAGATTTTACATCCAACTATGATCTCTTCATGAAAAGATAACATGTTTTCTATAAAAAAAAATTTCCTCTCCTACAAATTCAACTAATGTACCTTTTACTATTAGAGATCTCCTTAATCAATCCAAAGCTCAGTAAGCTTTGATTCACATCTAATCTAGTTTAATTTGGATAGATAATAGAGATCACACTAGAATTTAAATATATATTACCCTTATGGGAGATATTATTAGTGAGAGTTTTGATTCCCCTCTTCCTAACTCCTCTACACCTACATCACAACACCAATGTTTTAATGAAACCACCACCAAAACATCATCTTCTAACACATGCATGATATGATTCTTTGTTATGTTTAACCATTATTCCATAGTTTATCTCAAACATTGGATTGTTTATTTACTACATTGGTATGTTTTCATAAATTATATTTTATTGTTCTATACTATTCATATATTCTCATTATTATATGTATCTTTCTTCTTGCACATTTTTTGGTTATTATCTTTATATTCAGAATGTAATTTTCCATTCACGTCCCTGCCAAATTGTACTCATGTTCAGTATATCTTATTCTAACCATTTACACATTCTCAAGTGTGAAACTATTTGATTTATTTTTCATTATCCATCTTTATTTTTATATCAAAAAAAGGTGGACAAGAAAAAGGGAATAAAAAAATTTAACCTTTATTAAAATGTTATTAAATATTTTATTTATCATTAAACTTGTTTTTTGATCATCCAATAGGGAAAGATTATTGAATAAACTTGTGTTGTTCCAAAATATCCCAGTACATAATATTTTTTGAGGATTCACAAAGTAACTATTTATTCTAATTTATTTATCTTAGTATTTTCATATTTTATCTAAAAATCTTCTTATAAGTCAATATATTATTTTTCAATTAATTTGAAAGGAATTTAAGTTATATAGTATGGTAATATTGTTCATTACATAATTATATTAAGTATGAAACTCATTATATTCCATAGAATTTTAGTTTTTATAAATAAATTTATCTTATATAAGCTCATTAAAGAAGAGTTGTCTTACTAGGTAAGAAAATTATATTATGAGAAGGTAAACTATCTTTTATATGTCCAAAATCATAAAGTCCAGTCAGAATAATATTATGTGAATTATTTTATCATACAAAAAGGATATTCATAAATGAATTATCATGTAATCATCAATGAAAAAGGTTGAAGTTATTTATCTTATGGACGTATAAGATTATCTTCTAAATTATATCAAGAATGATTTATCTTATGTAAATAGTAAACCTTGGTAATCTTATAGAATGCTGATAACAAATATTTCATGTGTCTTATCATATAAATCTATTCTAGAAACTATCTTATGATAATAGTTTTTGTAAATGGATATTTTTTGAATATCAATGTATCCTACCTATTTTTACGATAATAATAATTTCATTGGTAAAATATATTAATAATTAAACTCATTCTTTTAAGCACATGAAGAATGGAGTTTTCAAAATAAGGAAATGATTATTTTGAAAACTCTTCTATTTTCTAAAAATTAATATATATAATAAGAAATATTTCTATCATCCATTAAAACGAGTTATATTCCATATTTAGAAAATGAGGACACATTCCAGAAATAACTCATATCTTTAAATGTTCAAAAGATTATACACCTGACCATCATGATTATCAAGCTAGTTAATTTTCAAATTCAAAATAAGAGACATAATATGAAGGGTTTTCTATTACATGAAAAAATTATATAACTATATACCAAATAAATTATACATGATGAATTTGTCTCAAAAAATTTATATTTGTCAATAATTAAAGTTCTTATAATATTAGTTTTTCAATCGAAGAAATTATACAACTAACCATAGAATAATATCCTCTCCTCTAGATGTTTTTTCATATTTTATCAATTTATACTTGAAAATGTGTATGGTACCACTTCCTAAAATCTTTTTTCATTTCTATTTCTATCAACACACATTTGTATTGGGTTGGTTAAGACTACAAATAGTTCTTGTGGAGGGAGGTCCTTGTAGAAACCAATTGGACCTTTGTAACAAGTAATATCTTTTTACTATCTACATTGATCCCTCAGGAAAGAGTATGGTATATTTATAATCATCAAACTCATAGATTATAGTGCTATTGGAGTGAAATAGAAGATATATATTCCTTGAATAACTATAAATATCATTGGTTAAATCATCTTACTTATGTATTTTATTTCCACTTCTTATTTTTTCTATGTAAACTCGAAATATAATTACCTTTATGAGGGTGGTTTTAAAGAGAATAAAATTTTCATGAACTCTATTCACCACATCATGGGAATTTTTAGATCATTTCTATGAAAATCATCTTTTCCCATTATGTTTCATTCAACGGAACACTTATCTGTTAATGTAAGGTTTTTTCATTTATATATTTTACATCTTCAACTAAGTATGGAAATAACATTTTTTTTGAACATATCCATGAATAAGTTCATATGGATTTCTATGAATATTCATCCAATGAACTCCATTAGAATCCATATTTCAATATGTAATTTTTAGAATTACTTATGTGTTATCCCAAATTTTTATGTCTTCCAAAAATATTTCATCTAGAAGTCAACTATAGATATTTTTATATCCTTAATTCCTCATTATTAAGTGAATATTCTATAGGTATAACATCTACGAGAGGATACAAATATCATTTCAATATTTAAAATTAGTTTTAATACATTAAAAATGCAATGATTGACTCAAATATACATTAGAATCAGAATTTAGAAAATAGTCCTCTTCATCAATCTTCATCACTTTTCATGGTTTTATATTATTTACAATTCATAAATCATTAAATAATACTCCTTCTGGAAATATATAACATCATAGGGTAATAGCATTAAAAACATATTAAATCTTTAATAAAATTCATTGATTCAAGAAATATATACTATATGCCTTAATAAAATAACATTCCATCATTCATATTAATCATCCAAACACACAATATCCATTGTAGACACCTTTAAAAAATTTATTTATACTGTACTTGTATTTAATATTTTAATCTTCTGAATCACTTTTAGGAAACTATATCTTCATCTTCACAATCCTTGATTCCTTACTCATATACATTATCAACTATTCTAAACAAATTCAACATGCATCATCACAATACATTGGGTTCTTCAATATTCCAATTTGGATTTATTATCAATAACTAATATGAACAAATGTTACATATATCTAAGGTTTTTCTCACATGTCCTTATCCCTCTTAAGGATGATAAATTCAGTGATTCATTTATCTCACAATTTCTATATTATTGAGAAAGTGAAAAATAATACCCATATCAATCTCTAAAAATGACTTCAAATTTTATATGCACCCCTTTTGAATGTTACATCCTAATATAATAGAATAAGTGAATCTCTTTTGTTAAGGAAATGACTGATAAATTAATTAACCTTTAGTCTATGTGATAAATTCTAAGTGTAGAAAACATGAGTGTATAACATAGAAAAAAAACATATCAAAAATTTATTAACCAGGTGATATAAACTCAAGAAAAAAATTTCAAGGGTTTTTCGAAGGAATTTTCATGTAATCATTTTTTTCATCGGAACAACTAGATTAAAAGAATTAAAACGAAATCAGGATTCAACCCTATTAAGTTATATATTCATAAAACAATAAATATATCCCTTTTAGTTTCATATCTGACTTTTTATATAAGGAAAAAAGTGTATAATTAACAAACATCATCAATGAAAATTTTTAAATATAGAATTTCAATATATATAATTTCATCAACATTTTTATCCCCTATGTCCTGAATCTCAACATCCGGAGCTATAATATCTAAGGATTTATTTCATTTCAAGAATATTTGTTCTTTCTTATAGAGACCCTTACCTTACATACATTGATATTACTTCAAAATTTAATTACATTCATTACAAAATATAATAAATCCATGATAGGGAAATATATGTATAATGTCTTAGAAACTGGGAAACATATACATCTAGTTCATAAAAGATCTACACTTTCTACCGCTTATTTCTTCATCACTAGTCTCCTTTATAACATAGCTAACTCAATACGCTTTTTCATTACCAGGGAAAATGAAACATATTAAATGGTTATATCAAATCCTAATATGGTTATACAAATGAAATATCAATTGTATCATAATTATAAGACATAAGAACATAACATTTTAAAATCTTTTACTATATACAAAATGTCATGATATCAGGTTACAGGATAAATGATCATAAGAGTTAATAGACATAATCCAAAAATACATAACATAAGTAATTCATATTTGTGGCATAATAATAACCATATAAAATCATTTCCATATTAGAAAAGGCTTAGAGCCCAGACCATCAATGGGGACAAAGACCATTTCTAAATCAGGTTTACTTGTCATTCCATCCCTGTATTACTAAACTAGATTGAGTTTCCATTCCTTTCATGTCTATCTCCTTAGATATAAATCTTTCCCCAATTCATTGGAGGTAGATATTTGTCCCACCCATCTCATAATGAAATCATTTTTACATGTTCCATAAAAACATAAATCATTTATTATAGCATAACCCATGAAATAAAATGAGCTTTTTAAACATCATTCCATCACTATCCATATAAAATAAATGTATTTCATAAAAATAATTACATCATAAACACAATAAAATAAAATTAATAATACATACAGAATCATAACATAGTTCATCATAGATGGAAAATAATTTTGATAAAACACTTGAATTTAATTCTTAAGGAAAATATCCTTTCTTCTTCAAAAATGTTTTTATTTCTAAAAATTTCGTGCAGTTTTACAAGAAGATTATTTAGTTGAAAATAAACATGAAATCATTTAGAGTAATATTCAAAGAAATAATGCATCATGAAACCATAAAAATCCATTCATTTCGTATATGTAAAAAACATTATCCTTCTACTTTTTCCAGTAAAGTCCAAAAGTACCTCAGATCGAATAAAGACAGAAGTTTCCATTCATACCCATTAATATAAATTCATGGAATGGAAAAATTTACTTTAAACAATTGGGTATGAATATAAATAATATCTAATACTTAGGAAATACGTATTTTGATGATAAATATACACTAGTAAATACATACGTTTAAACAATATCGGATAAAATATGAGATTGAAAAATTATCCCTTACCTTAGGTCTGATATCCTTTGGATGTATCTAAATGTCATGAATAATGATTTAAAAAAATATTGACTTATAACAGAATGATAATCATTTTTATGATATAATATTTGATTATATTATCATTCATTTGTTGTTAACATTTAATTGTCACTCGTTATTCATATATTATCTACTTTATGTTCCTATGCATGTTTTGTCAGGCATGTTCATGTTCTACTTATTAGGATGTAGTTATATCATTTATAGAATGATATTAGAATAATATATATCATATTTATTCATTACATTCATGTATATAATTGTGTTTTATTCAAGATCATGTAGAATGAATCACATCGCATCATGGAGACGGTAGGCCGTACATACAACAAGCGATGATATCATTCACTTAATTGATAAATGATATATAATTTGATGGTATGTTAATTATATAGAATAATTATCAAGTTATATTAATTATTTAAATCCATTATAAACCTCATTATACCCTTCCAAATAACGTATTGTTGAATAAAAAATTACACCACAGTGTGGATGCGGTTAGCCTTACGTACGCATGTAAGGTGATATTATTATTCATCGGATAGATAAAAGGATTTATAAGATTTCACCATAATTATAATAAAATCTAATGATGTATAATATATTTAATTTATTACTTTATTATGGAAAGAACATAATAAGAGGATGTATAAGAAGAACATAATTTTGAAAGAGGTGATAAAACAATTACCTCCTTTTCCAGTATCTCCTTGGATATGCACAAAGGGTCTCCAGAGAAAAGATTTATGCCCAAAGTGTGGACTCTAGTAGGAATTAAAGGATTTTGGTATCTTATTTGAGAAGATTTTGGGTGAGAAAAGGGTATTGAAAGGTGTTCATAAGTGGGTAGATGTGGTTGCCTTTTACAAGAGGGAGGAGAGGCACTTTATGAATGTTCTGAAATACTATTTTATTATAAAATTGTCTTAAAATTATAATAGTTAAATGTGATATATTTGGAGCATAATATGTGTATGGGTCAAAATACTCTCATCAAATAGGTGGTAGACACATATAGGTCACAAAATTAAACATATCTTTTATCTTAAACCCCTACTTGAAAACATTAACTCTTACCATGTCTTATTTTATTTTTATAATATATATTTAATAAAGATACAATAAAATGGAAAGAGAACCACAAGTGGATAATTAATTAAATTTTTAACATTATATAATTAAGTTTTCCAAGTATTATATTTTTAGGACTATTATATCATTTAATAAAATAGTATTTGTTTAAAAACTCATTTATGTCTTTTTTTATACTATTTAGTAATTATGTTTTATAAAAGTCAAAAAAACTTTATTCATTATAAAAACCTAAAATAACTCAAATATAATATGTAATATTAATATATAAAATTGTTTTTTATGGCATCATAATTTCTATATTATATTAATTTTAATATTTATAATATCATTTATTTGAATCCTTCATTAATAAGGTAATCATTATATCATCATTGTGTCATTAATAAATTTATTTATTTAATGATTAAAATTTATAAATAAAATACCATGATGTTGGAAATTGCATTATCATTATAATTACTATATATAGTCAAGGAAATCAGTTATATAACACTATATTAATTTTATTAATAAAAGATATATGTTTATGTCATATTTCTGTTTACTTTAAATTAAAAATTATAAAAGGACGTTATCACACCCAAGTGGCTCAATGGGGTCTTCAAATCAACCCAAGGATGCTCATGGTCCGAAATATCATATCCAATGACATTAGGACATATTTTAGGGTATTTTTATGTTATTATAATATTTTTTAACCATGTTTACCAAATTTACCCTTTCACCATGGTATATAAAAATAATTACTGAACTTGCTGTTCATAATGTCCAAAAAGAAAAGGTACCTATTTGAAAAAAAATAATTTATAATATAATTCAAAATATGGAATCCATTTTTCAAAATTCAAAACACATAATTGGAAGATATTAATTTAAAATTAATCCCGTTTTCAGAAAAAAAGTAAATGTTCTTAAATGTTAAAACATTGCAAAAGATTGATTTTTTTTACCTATGAAAAAAAAGTAAAATTAATAATATTGACATAAATTATGTTGAATGATAATAATATATTCTATTTATACTTTAAAACTATTCAATATTATAATTTACCCATAAAAATTATTTAGATGAAAAAAAAATTCACTTAAAATTTAATGTATTTTTACTATTAATCAAAACATGAATGTTATTAGAAAAATATTAGAAACTCATCCAATGTAAATTTTTATATCCCAATTCAAAAGAACATATAAATATTGTAATATAAAAATTATTAATGTGTCAAAATATTGATTTAAAAGGGGTTCTCCATTAAAAGGTGTAAGATTACCCTTAAAAGATATGGGATTGTATACAACAAATAGGGTTTATTCACACCCTATGATTAAAATATCTATTGGATGGATATAAAAAAATTATATAACATATATATATATATATCTCATTAATTTCATTACCAATAGTAATTCACTAAAAATAAAAATATATAATTTATATTTTTCATAAATAATTGATAGTCAATGAATTCACAATGCAATTTTATAAGTTACTTATATATATTCAAGCTAACCTAATGGATAGGATATAATGGTATTTCTATAATAATGGCATCTCATGGTTCATTTAAAATCATGATTCCTTTCACAAAATCTAATTAAGAATAAAAATTATTTAAATAAAATATTTCCTAAAACCACCCATGTGTTACATTATACCCCCCTTAAACTGAATTTCTCCCTCAAAATTTGTCACATGGAAATAAACAGATGGGGATGCCTCTCCATCATCATATCCAAATGTTTCCATATTGCTTCTTCAAATTGGTGGTTCCTCCATAAAATTGTAAGATATCGAGGGGTCTTGTTTCATAAAAGTTTTTCACTATGATCTAGAATCTCTATCAGTTGTTCTTCAAAAGAAAGATCATGCTCCAATTGTATAACTTCATATTTTTATACATCTGAAAGATCATGTATGTAATTTCTCTAGAGAGGTAAATGGAACACATCATGAATATGAGAGTGATTTAGTGGATGTACCAATTGTTAAACTACCTTCCCAGAACAATCCAAAATTTCAAAAGGATTAATATCCCTAGGGTTCAACATTCTCTTATTTATATTTTTCTTTACTCTATTCAATGGAGATATTCATAGAAACACCTTATCAACCATATCAAACTATAGGTATTTTCTTTGATTATCATCATAACATTTTTTTCAACTCAAAATTTATCTTTTGTGTTGTTGAATATATTTGACCTTTTCTACCATTTCATCAATAAAATCAGGCCCTAATAGCATTATTTTCCCAGCTTCATCCCAGAAAGATGGAGATCTGCACTTCTTTCAATATCGGGCTTAATAAAGAGCCATCTGATTACTAGAGTGAAAGCTATTATTGTATGAAAATTCCAACAATGGTAGTTTTTGATCCCAACCACCTTTCAAATCCCTAGATCAATATCTCAGCATTTATTTTAGATTTTTATTTATCCTCTCAAACTAACCATCTTCCTCAAGAATATATGTAGTTCTAGCACATAGCTCTGTATCCAAAGCTTGTTTATGACTTCACCTGAAATTCAAGGTAAAACTCACATCCTGATAAGATATAATGTAAATTGGGACTCCATTAAATCTTATAACATCATTTAAATATATACCCGTAATCTAGTCAAGAGAGAAATACTCTCTAATAGAAATGAAGGGCGCTAACTTCAAAAGGAGATCGACTATAAACCATATTACATTATTTACTTTGGATGTTATGGGAATTCTGATGAAAAATTCTATATTGATATTTTACCATTTCCATTCTTGTATGGGTATTGGTTGTAACATCTCTTTATACTTATGTCTATCAGACTTAACTTGTTGAGAAACCAAGCATCGAGAGACCTATTCAGAAACATCTCTTTTCATGCTATACCACCATAAATACTCATTCAGTTCCTTGTACATATTTTTACTTCTAGGGTGAAAAGATAATGAAGAACTATGAGACTCATCCATAACTCCTTCTTTAATTCCAGTATAGGAGTAATACAAACCCAGTTCCTGATCCTTAATATTTCCTCATAATCAAGGTTGAATTCAAAAAAATTTCTCACCTTCTTTTGTAGACGTAAATCTTTCTTCTGTACCCCCTTAATCTTCACTTTTATATATGGTTGAAAATTGATTTTAGAAACATAACATTTCCCCCTTCCATTAAAACCTCAAAATCCATCCTTTGAAAATCTATAAATATTGGATATTTTTTATCCACATCATGGATTGGCTATCATGGGCTTGCTGACTCAAAGCATCTCCCACCTTGTTCACTTTCCCATGGTGGTAATGTATTGATGAGTTTTAATCATTAATCAAATCAAACAATATTTTTTGATGCATATTAAGCTACTTTGTGTGAAAATTTACTTTAAACATTTATGAGCAGTTTAAATATCACACCATTCACCATAAAGATAATTCCTATGTATATTTAAAGAAATGATTACTAAAGATAACTTCAAATAATGTGATGGGTAACTTTTCTTAGGGATTTTCAACTTCCCTGAGGAATAATATAACTCAATATCATTTTTCATGATAACATATCTTATCCCCTTCTTGGATTCATCATTGTATATTACAAATTTTTCTCCAGTACAAGGTAGTTTGAGGACAGGTGCACCGGGTAACATTCTTTTTAGATATTTGAAATTATTTTCACATTCTTCCATCCATATGAAATTATCTCATTTTACAATAATCATGGTGATTGGATTAGATAATTTTGTAAAATATTTCACAAATTTTAGATAATATCTAGCCAAACTAAGACAACTTTAAATCTCAGTTAACATTTTTTGTCATTAGGCAACATTCAATAACTATTATTTTTTACAGATCCACAGATATCACATATCTGGAGATTATGTGTACCAAAAATGAATATTTTGATTCCAAAATTCACACATGGTCAATTTTTTTTAAAACATTAACTTTTTTCAGGGCTTCAGTACAATTATAAAATAGTTTCCATGTTCTTACTTTCGCTTAAAATAGACAATAATATCATCTATATGGACTGCCAAAAATATATCAAGAATGTATCTAATGAAACAATTCATTAGATCCATGAATATAAAAGGGTAATTAATAAGACAAAAATGCATCATAATAAATTCATAGTTTCCATTCCTAGTATGGAATGTCATATTTGGTATATCCTCTTTCTTGACCCTTAATTGATGATATCCAAAACAAATATCAATCTTAAAAAAGTATTGAGCTACGTGTAGTTGATCAAATGAGACATTAATGCTGGTAAGATGATATTTTTTCTTGAAAGTGACCTTGTTAAGTTCTCGATAATCAATGCAGAGTCTCATTGATCCATATTTCTTCTTAAAAATTAGAATAGGTGCTCCCCAAGGTGACACACTAGGGCTTATGAATCCCTAATCGATATTCACTTGGATTTGCTTCTTCAATTCCTACATAATTTGTTTCTAAAATAAGCATAGCACCCGGTATGAGTTCTATTGAAAACTCAATTTCATGATTTCTTGGAAGACCTGAAAATTTCTCTAGAAAGACATCATCAAAATCAAAAACAACGGTTGTATTCTTAATCATGAGTTTATCTCCAACCGATTTAGATAAACAACCTTCGTTTGTTGGAATCAAAACCCATAAGATTGAAGAAATTTATTTTTGAAGTTTATATTCAACCTTGAATAAATAGATGATCATGGATTGGTCTGGAATATGAAATTTGACATCACATTGAAATTGATATGAGCTCCATAAAGAGAAATCCAATATATTCCTTGAATTACATAAAATTACACTATAGGAAGGATCACAAGATTATCGGGAAACACTTTCCCAAAAACATCCACTAGAGAAGAATTATAAACTTTTTATGTGACTATTATGTTTTGGGGAGACATCATCTGTAACATAATATCTAATTGTTGATGTAATATGGTGATACCCTTAGAAAAAATATTTAGAAATCAAAGAGTTGGTGGATCCAGAATCTAGTAATACATTTCTGACATTAGAGTTAATGGTATGTGTACCTTTCAACACTTTATTATTATAATCCACGTCTCCAATAGGGATTGCATGTGACTTTCTGTTATCTTTGGCCTTAATAGTTTTTTGAAGATGATCATCAACAGTAGCCCTTGGATTAGGGCATTGATTCGTATCATTCCCCATTTCCTAGCACTTGTACCATTGATGTGTATGAGGTTCATTCAATTTAGAGTTTTCTCTCCTTGCGTCATTAGACATATTTTTCCCATCACTTTGGTATTAAAGTACTCAATGACTATATTTTCCACAAATAAAACATTTACTAGTCCCTTTAAGACAATTTCCTCCAGGTTTCTTTCCACACATTGAGCATTAGGGGAAACTCATCTTCTTTTCAGTGTGGTATTTATATTTTCTATTGAATTCCTTTTTTCTCTACATATCAAACCCATATTAGTAATGTGTTACACCAATATCCATCTCAATTTTTGAGGGCACATATAATGATTTCCTCAAAGCTATTCAACGTCATGTATGTATAATTTCATTCAGAGAATTTGTTTCATGAAAATAAAGAGTCGATCAATCTTACATTCATGTTGGATAATAATTCCAGAAGAATACCTTACAAGTCTTGTAAAATTTGTTTCCTAGGTACCAATAGATTCATAATACTTTTTCATAAGTTCAAGGAACTTATTCTTTATCTTTGATCAAGGAATGTAAAAAAATTACTTATTGATAAATAAATTCATAAACTCGTCATATTCCTTGAACCCAATTTCATTCTTTTCCTAATATTCATGATAATATTACACCATTGATAATATTATCCTACAAAACGTTAGACTACTAATATGTCTTTATCATGTTCAGAAAATTTTAGAACTGAAAATTTCTTTTAAATGGTACTGATCTATTGTTTAGACACTAATGGATCAGAAGACCCGCTGAATGAAGGTGGATGATGCCTCATGAAGGACTTAATTGAATGTTTTTCCCTCGTATTTTCATTTGAAAGTCCTAAATGATTCATATCTTGATAAATTTATGTAGGTATGGCTACAATATTTTGTATTCAAACTACAATATCATTTGGTTACTTAGGTGGAAAATCATTGCATTTCCTGTCACATGTAGCATTAACATGCTTCCATCGGGTTCCATCTATTAACAAAAACAATGAAGCATAGTGTGAGAAACATAAATCATAAGGTAGAAACCACATAATCCACAATAAAATTTCAATTTAAAACACTTTATATTATATCATAGGTTATTCATGGTCATTTTTAAAACACTAGTATTGCATCCTATACAAATACATATCCTTAGCATTTTTACTATGGATTTCTCATTCTAGTTTCCAAAGGATAACTATTCCTTTCCTATGATACCAACTATAGTGACCCATAATTTACATAAATTGATATTAAAACAAAATTTATGTATATTAATTACAAAATATAATAATAACATGATAGGACCATATAGGTATACTGTTTTTAGAAACTGGGAGACATAAAAAATTGGTTCACAAAACATTTACATTGTATCCCACTAATTTATTCATAACTGGACTACTTTATGACATAGATAACTTAATACCCTTCTTCATGTCCTGGGTAAAAGAAACATATAAAAGGGTGAGCAAAAATGTTTAGTAAGGTTATACATGGGAAATTTCCATCATATCATAATCATTAGACATAAGAACATATCATTTTTAAATCTTATCCTACATACGAAATATCATGATATCATGTCATGTGATAAAAGTTCATAAGAATTTATGTATATAATAAAAAAAGTCATAACATAATACACAATGATTTTTGACTTCCACATAGTAATATAAAATAATTTCCCTACTAGCCAAGGATCATATCCAATACCATCATAGTGGACAAAGTCCATTACTGAACCGGGATAACTTGTTGTTCTAGACCTGTATTACTATACAAGTTTTACTTTCCTTTCTCGTCATGTCTATATCATGAGATATAAATAATTACCCAATGAATTGGAGGGAAATATTAGTCCCACCCATCTCATTATTAAATCATTCTTATATGTTCCACAAAATCAAAAATCATTCATCATTGTATAATCCATGAAATAAAATGGGTTTCTTAAACACTATTCCATAATACTACATATAAAATAAATGGATTTCATAAAATAAATCCATCATAAAAAATAAAATCAAAGTAATAATATAGAGAGAATCACAACCCTATATCATCTTAGATGGAAAATAATTTTGATAAAACAGTTGAATTTAATTCTTGAGGAAAATATCATTTCTTCTTAAAAAATGATTAGTTTTCTCAAAATAACATGAAATTTTGTAAGAAAAATATCTGGTTTAAAATAAACATGAAATAATTTATAGTATGATTAATGTAAATAAGGATTTATGAAACCATAAAAATTTATTCATGCCATATAAGTTCAAAAAAACATTCTCCTCATACTTTTTCCAGAAAAGTCAAAAAGTACCTCAAATCGAATAATGAGAAATAATTCCTTTCATACCATTTAATAAAAATTCACTAAATGTTAAAATTAACAACAAAAATAGTAGATGAATAGAAATGATGTCACATACTTATGAAACATGTTTTTGGATGATAAATATACACCAGTAAATACTTACGTATGAACAATCTCGAATAATAAATTAGATTGAAAAATTATCACTTACCTTAGTTTCGATATCATTCATATGTATCTGAACCTCCTTTATAATGATTTAAATAATTCTATTGACTTATTCCAGAATAATAATAATTTTTATTATATCATATATGATTATATTATCATCCTTCTATTAGTATCATTTCATTATCACTTGTTATTTGAATATTAACTTCTTTATGTTTTTACACATGTTTTATTAGGTATGCTCATGTTACACTTCTTAGGTTATAGTTATAATATTTAACTAATTATATTAGAATAATATATATCATATTAATTCATTCCATTCATGTATATAATCATTTTTAATGAAGATTATGTAAAATGAATCACATCGCATCGTGGAAAAGTTAGGTTGTACGTACGCACGATCGGCGATGTAATTCCCAGAATGGTAAATGATATTGAATTGGATGGTATATTAATTTTATAGAATCATTATAATGTTATATTAATTATTTAAATCAATTATAAAAATAATTATACCCATCAAAATAAATTATTATAGAATAAAAATTTACACCATGGGGTGGAGATGATAAGTCGTATGTAAGCATGCATGGTGATATTGTTAGTAGTAGGATAAATACAAGGTGGTATAAGGTTTTAACATAATTATAATAATATATATGCATGTTTAAGATAATATGTTTACTACATTATTATTTAAACAACATAATAAGAGGAAGTGGAAGAAGAAAATAATTTTAAAATAGGTGGAAAAAATTACCTCTTTTTCGAGTATGTCATTTGGATTTGCACAAAAGGTCCCCTTAGGATGGATTTCTGCCCAATTTTTTTCCTATATATGGAAGGTAGTGATATTGGGAGCTTATTTTAGAATACTTTGGATGATCCAATGGGATTTAAAGTTGTGAGTAAGTGGGTAGAGGTGGTGACCTTTTAAATGGAAGAGGAGGGGCACTTTTGGAATGTTTTGAAATAATATTTTATTAAGTAATTATTTTCAAATTATAATACATAAAAGGTGATATATTTCTAGAATAATGTGATTATGGGTCTAATTCCTATCAAAAAATTGGTTTTAGGCAAGCTTAGGTCACAAAATTAACCATATCTTTTAGCCTTAACCCTTAGTTAAAAACATTATCTCTTACCATGTCTTCTTCTATTTTAATAATATATGGTTACTATAGTTACTATAAAATGACAAAAGAACCAAAAAGTGGATAATTAAAGAAATTTTTAACATTATTTATGTTATTTTTCAGATTATTAGATATTTATGACTGTTATATCAGTTAATAAAATATTATTTCTCTTCAAAACCCATTTATGTCAATTTGGACAGTATTTAGTAATTGACTTTTCATAAAGTCACAAAAAAATTATTCATTATAAAACCAAAATTAAATAAAATAAAACATGTAATATTTATCCATAAAATTTGTGTATGGCATCATAATTTTCATATTATATTTATTTTAATATTTATAATATCATTTATTTGAATCTTTTATTAATTAGGTTATCACTACATCATCATTTTTTCATAAATAAAATAATTTATTTAATGTATAAAAAATATATATATAATAACATGATGTAAAAAATATTTATATATTTATAATGACTATTTATAGTCAAATAAACAAGTTATAAAAAATATTTTAAAAAAAATTAGTAAAAGATACATGTTTATGTTATATTTCTCTTTATTTTTAATTGAAATTTCTAAAAGGCCATTATCAAACTCACGTGGCCCCATCGGGTGTCAAAATTGACACAAGGATGATCCGGGTTAGAAATATCTCATAAAACAAGATTAATTCAAGTTTTACAGTAGTTTTATATTATTATAATATAATTTTTACCTTTATTTACCAGATTTACCCTTTAACCATGGTAAGTAAAAATAATTACTGAAGTTATTATTCATAATGTCAAAAAATAAAAGGTTCTTATTTACAAAATTTGTACCCACTGATTCTAAATATGGAATCCATTTTTCTAAATCCAAAACACAAAATTGATAGAAATTAATTTCATGTATATCTCGTAGTCAAAAGAGGGAATGTGTTTTTGAAAGTTAAAACATTGTAAAAGGTTGAATTTTTTTTATATATAAATTCAATGTAAAATTAATGATAATGATCTAAATTATATTAAATGATGAAAAAATATTATATTTATACTTCATAACCATTCAATATTATAATATAACCATAATATTATTTCAATCAAATTAGTTGTTTTCAAATAAAATTTCATGTATTTTTACTATTCATCAAAACATGAATGTTATCTAGAAAATATCAAAAATTCATCCAAAGTAAACTTTTATTTCCTGATTTAAAATAAAATGATTATTTTTTCATATAAAAATTATTAATGTGTCAAAATCTTAATTTAAAATTGGTTCTCCCCTCAAAGGCTTAAGATTACCATTAAAAAATATAGGTTTTTATATAACAAATAGGGTTTATCCACACCCTATAATTAATATAACCATTGAATGAAAAAAATATATATATAAAATATATATCTCAATAATATCATTTCCAATAGTAATTCCTTAAAAAATACAAATATCAATTTTTTATTTTTCATAAATAATTAATAGCTGATGAATTAACAATGCATTTTCATAAGATAGTTATACTTCTTCCCGCTAACCAAACAATTAGTCTATAATGATAATTTTGTACTAAGGTAATCTCATTGTTCATTTAAAATAATGATTTTGTGAAACAAAATATACTAAAATATAGAAATTATTTAAAGAAAAATATTTAATAAAATCATACAGGTGTTACATTTTTCTTCATCATAAAATTTTCTAGAACCCAAAATTCCCCCACATTAAAAAATTTCATATTTACATTAGATATTTCCATCTTTTATTCATTAAAAATACCTCTACCTCAATATTTAGACTCTATCCATATCATTTATCATGGGTGATAAGAATTTAAATAATGTACATCATGAGGGATATCTCATCTAGCTATAATGTTTTCTTCAATTTTCAGTTCTCCTTCAGTTATCCCCCAAAATGTCATCACCATAAAATCATTATATAATAAAAATAAATACAACATATATTGAAATAATGTGTTTTTAGGTATGATTCCTAGTTAGTGAATCAATTATGAGAGATATTTCTCATCCTAGAAACTCCTTTCAATTTATCCAAAGATTTATGAGAATTATTCATCTGTGCTTCCCCATTGATTTTTAAAACATGGGATTTTATGGTCTTCATGGACTTCCTATTAACTTATTATTTTAAATTGTGTTGTACTTCTCTTTTCACATCATATAGTTAGGAATACACATTATTTTTTATTTCCCATAAATTTTTTTTACACACAACTAGTTCGGAAAAAATATTATTCATTCTTTATTAAAATTTTCAACATTCTCCTTATGTGTATATTTCATCTTCACATAAACTTTTATAGTAAATGAGTTCCTTGATTCATTATTACTTTTATTATATATATTATCCTATCCTTTTAGTAATTTAACTCCATATTTAGGAGTGTGACTGGCCTATTTTCATCTTCCACATAGTTTCACAAGAACCCTTAATTTACATTTATTTAGAAATGTATAATGAGACTCAGACTTATATTAACAGAATTTTTTAACTAAACTAATATTTTTTTTTCTCAAATTTATTATATTTTCAATCCCATATTTCTTCTTTTAAAATTAATATTCAGTGATTTATTGAAATTATCCATGACGTGTCATTTCATTTAATAATAGAAGAATGTCTTCTTTGATATATAATATTCCTTTCAATTATTCTTGTGTGATCTTTATTTGGTACCATTACTTTCCATACACAGAAAGATAGACTCTCCATTTTTATTCCTTCTCTATTTCACTATATTTTTTTACTTTCGTCCTTTAATAGTAAGTTAATATTTCTTTTTAGTTGAAAACTATCACTAATCATAATAGGGAAAACTTCTATTAAAACAACCATATAATTCTCAAGATATTCAAATCTATTAGATGTAAAAAAACATACCTTATTAGTTGTAAATTGGAAAACTTGGTAATATATACTATGAAATTAACATTAGTCAACCATAATTTACTCCTTTTTTTTCAATACTTTTATTTTTATCCCAATGGTAAATTTAATTATGTCTAAATTATTCCCATTACCAATAATAATCAACAAAAATGGTTTTCTTTCTTTTAGTTCTAATCAATATTGTGGAATAACCTTTATATATTTATCTAAATGTTCTTTCATTTTTAAATCCATTTATAAATCAAATGTGTTATCATATAATCACATCCTCCCTTAATGAAGTGGTAGGTTTATCTTATCTATTCATAAATCACATATATATAAAAATTTGTTTTGTAATATGTCCTTTTGGCCGAAACATATTTTGGGTAAATAATATTTTTTAGAATATGGGTATCCTTTTTCTATACGCCTTTAAACAATTAATCCATTTAAATTTACAAACTCTTCTTTACACATGAAATTTTATTTTCAGTAGTCAAAATATTTTTATAAGATTTAATTGAATAAACTCATTTTTTAGCTACATTTAAAGATTCATCTTGAGAAATTTTCATGTTTCCCAAATTTACTTCAAACTAAATAAACATTAAATTTATAGTGTTTTTTAATATAATAGATATTTAACTATATCTTCATAACATGTTCCCATATTTTCAAATTGATCACCCTGTAATATACTCATTTAAATTAGATAATTTTAAATTTATTTTTTACCACTAACTATGAATTATTTATAGTATTGATAGTTTTATGATTTTCTTCAGGTTTTTGATCCTACCATCAGTGATTTTATTAATATAAACATTTTAATAGTCAAAATTTTCAATTCCTCTTCAATTGGGGAATATTATTCCCAACATATTAATGAAGATTTTTCTTGGATTCAAAATTTTAGGTGAGTGTGTTAAAAATATAAATGTATTTTTCCAATGGTTTATCCATGTCGACATCATTAAATTCAAGCTATCACTATTTTAAAATCCATATATCCCAATTGATCTATACCTACAGTTTGGAAAACCATGAGTATAAGATTTTTGTCCAAGGATATACCAACAGTTAAAAAAAGTTGATATATGGTTATATAAACCAATATCTTTTACAAACCATTGGTATACATTTCTTGATATTTCCATGTCACTTGGGCTCCTCCTCCCATACTCCTCATCTAAACCTTAAGCCTCTCCTATGAATCCACACATCCCCCCTTGCTTCAGTCGATTTTAGAATCCTCCCACCAAATCCCAACTAGAATTAGAACCCCCCCCCCTCCCCTCCTCAGTTGATTTTTGCCTCCATCAAACCTCCTCTGGAGATGTTGGTGTCTACAAGGAAATATTAAACCCAACCCATGGTGTTATTCCATTTCATGATAATTTTTTTATTGAGATCATAATGAGGTAAGATTTTCTTCCCTAGCCACATTTCTACAATTATTTCATCTTGGGTATCTATATATAGTTGTTGATCATTTGATAGGGAATAATATTTTTATTTTATCAGTGAGTTATAGTTCATGATAGAACCATGTTTATAATGTGAGAGTTAAAGAATTGAAATTCATCATTTTGTGATGGAATGAATTCATCTAAAATTTTCTATAAGTGACTTAATATTTTTCAATATTATAATTAGTGGGGGGTTATCATGATTCATATTACTTGAGAAATTAGAAGATATTATACTAATAATAAAAAAATATAAAATCATTGGTAATGAGTAAATATATTTTGATATATGTGATATTACATTTTCTCATTTTGGAACATAGATTGTTTAGAGGAAACATTTTTTTATAATTGTATGATCAACACTAATTTTATATATCATTTATATAATTTTTTATATGGTATTTGAGAATGTAATGACTTTACACATTCCTAATATGGGAGATTAGTGGAAATTATAGGATTTATTGTTCCATATGAGTCGATTGAATCTTGTATTTTCCACATTGATGTTTTAGTTTGTATTATATTATGTGAATATTTATATTTTGATTAATATATTAGGTTAATTTATTACATGGTTTTTTTATTTATTGATGGATTTTTTACCATTATAGTGATTAAATAGGTTATTTTCTCTTATATTAAAAATTTTTTAACCTCATTTCTAGTCTCTGAACCATAACCAATTTGAGCTAAGCTTTAGGGGCACGCTGACTTCACTACTGACATAGAATGGGTACTAGTAGAGTGGTATTATGAAAGTAATAAAATTATATTTGAATCTAAATTGATTGGAGTCTCAATTAGAATGTAAAATAAAGTATTGAATGTTATCCCATTTGTAAATTAATTATTTTAACAATAAAAGAGGAGGATAACTTTATATTCTATGATGAAAATAATAATGAAAAAACTAGTTATATAATAACTAAAACAATAATTTTATTGATTGAAATGATGATGAATGAGAAGTTTATATTGGAAAGAGTTATTCTCAGATAAAAAAAGAAAAAAAATAATTATATGATAATAAAAATATTATAAATAGAATAAAATTTCATGATTATTTTATTTACTTAAAAATTATATTTGTGATAATTCGTTGACAATTTCCATGAAATCATTCACCAATGGAAAAATTAATTCAATATGTAATGGATATTATTAAAAATATCATGGAATAAGTAATTGAATTTTTAATGAACAATGAAATTAAAAAAAGAAAAATTATAAATTAATTGATTACAGTCATAGAATGGAAGATCATTACAATAAAACAATTATTGAAAAATTGGATCCCACAATTAATGTAGTTTGATATTACCTTTTAAATAAATACATTATTATTAAATTATGATAAATTTTTTGGTTTAAAATTTTATAGGAAAACCCGATTTGGAATTACATAAAATTATCTAATATATTCCTAAAAAAAGAGGGTCATCTCAATATAGGATCTTTAATTATTTTCAAAAAAAAATCATCTTTTATATGAATTAAATTCACGAGATACTGGTTATAGATTATCTAAAATGGTTTTCTTATCTTCTACATTATTGTGAAAATACCATAAAAAAGTTTAATATGGGTTCCAAAATATATTTTAGCTAACATTAATGTACATAAAATAATTTCTGTATCAATAGATTTAGATTAAATATTATATTATATGAATGATACCCTAAGAGAGAATACCTTGATTTTAATTAGTATATAACTATCATATGTATGAAGCATAGCTCAGTGACTTCTAGAAGTTTAACCACCAATAAAATCATGAAGTCATACATACCACATTTGTAATAATGAAATGATAAAATCCTAAATGAATACACAAATAGATTTATCAATTATATTATTATTAAATATATATTATATTGTATTTTTCCTAAGTATAATTTTTTAACTCTTAGTCAATTATGATATTTTGTATCTAGAAATTTATTTACAATGAAATAATAAATTACATTTATTCCATAGGTAAAAAATAATTTTCTGTATATATTATTCAATGTGTATATGTTATTGATTTAAAAAACATTTCCTTCTAACATGTTATATGATTAATTAGTGTTATTAGTGTTTATCTGATATGTAATAGACATTATAATCACTATCGTAAAAAGATACCCACCTTGATTATTTATTTTTAGTCGTCTCTTACATCATCATAATCATTTATTTATTCATTATAAGAAAAGTAAAAGTGAAATAAATACAAGGAAACTAGATTACATGGTTGAAAAATGATGTAACCTGAGTGCATCCCCTCTAACAAGGTTCCCCCCTTATGAGTCATAGAAATGATGTCCATAGATCATATGATGTTCTTCTCATGGATAAAAAATTAGGATAGATAATCATAAACCTCATTACCCCCCAAGACTTGTATAGAAAATGTATTTGTTGGTACCCACAAGGCTAAGGAATTAATGAATAATGTCGAATATAGACCATGGAATGGATCTCTTACCTATCATTGAGTTGTAGATGATAATGGAGATAGTATCCATGACACCTAGGGTGATGTTACTCTCCCACAACAAGGGGAGGCTAGTAATAATCTCAAATATTTCATCCTGTAAGGAGTGAACAATGAAATAGTGGGAATAAAATGCAGCTATAATTGTGCCCCCTTATCATGAATCACACCACCACCCCCCATGATGCACATGGAACATGAACCATTTGTATTCTTATTGGGTATTGTGGAATGAGGAGACCAACTTACCCAGTGCCCCTATCTATTGTTTCTAGTGGGAGGATGGATCCTATTAGCAATGTTAAGTGGAATTAGAGTGGGAGCTTCATTACAATCATTACAAAGCCGAACAATATATCAATAATGTACTAAAATGATCATGTTTGGGTTTTTAAAGTTGTTATATCACTAAAAACCATGTATGGAATTTCAGGTACCTCTATTGACTATAATCTTTCCTTTTTTAAGGGAACGATTCTTGATGGTGAAAATATTACCTATAATCATTATAAGGAATGAATGTTAATTAAGAATCTTGGATTCGCTAATAATAAAGTTCATTCATGTTTGAAATTTTTTATGTTATTTTGGGAGGAAACAACTCACTGTAATGACAGTAAAGAATTTATTTCATCTTGATGAAAGTAAAATTCATAGGGAAGACCACCTCATGTTCTATGTGTAACATTCAACTGATTCACAATTTTAAAAATCTATTCGTGTATGTAGAAATCTGATAAAATATGTGATGAAATGATACTAAGATGATTAAATGTAATGATGAGTTGGTTAATGATACATATAGATTATCATGGTGATAATTTGATGTACAACACCATGATTTTATTATTAAGCTGTGTGATGTGAGGTTGGGTTTATCCTTTTATGGTTTTAATCCATTTGGCCATATACTTACTGCTCACATAATGTTGGTAGTTTTTATACATTTTTATAATATTTCTATGTCGATATGTTTGAAAATACCATTTAAATTTCTTGAGTATAATGATATATGGACTTTCTGATCCCAAGAATTATAGAGACCCAAAGCTTGACGTATATGGAAATTACATTAATTTTTGGGAATTCTTAATACATAACAAAAACGGACACCAAAGGAACATAATAGTTTAGTGTTTTGGAAACTCGGAACGTAATCTTCTAATCATGGTGAAAGATCTTCAACATCTCCATTAAAGATCTTCCCCTTTTGGTTTTCTTACCTAAAACCTTTCTTTAAATCTGGGGGAAATGAAAACCTATAAAGGGTGATCTCAGATTCTCATTAAGGGTATGCATGGATAAAATAAAACAAATCATATACATTTGAACTTAAAAACATCAACACAATGTTTAAACATTAAGATATTGAGAAATGACATAATACATGGAAATACATAAGGCATAGATCATAAAGAAACATTAATCATGATAAAATATAATGGGAATAAAACATGTAATTTTGGAAAAACATTAATCACATGATTTGATTTCCATAGTAGCCAAGGAATTTCTGCAAAGACCATCTTAGTGGACAAAGTCCCTTTCTGAATCGAGTTCACTCCTCATTCCAGTCTTGTATTACTGAACCTGATTAACTTACCATTCCATTCATGTCTATCTCATGAGATATAAATCTTTAACCAATGCATCTGAGAGAGATATAGGTCCCACCCATCTCATAATGAAATCATTCTTACTTGTGCCACATAATAAACATGCATCATTCATAATAACCCAATGAATAAAATGGGTTTCATAAACATCATCCCATCATCACATAATCCATATAAAGGAAATGGATATAATTTTATAATATGAAAAGTGAAACTATTTAAATCATATAGACATTATAATTGAAACATACACATATGAAATCATTTCATCTTAGATGTAAAATAGTTTTGACAAAACACTTGAAATGAATTCTTGAGGAAAATATACTTTCTTCTTCTAAATCATTTTCTTTTCACAAAATTCCATTCAATTTTAAAAGAAATGGATTTTGTTGAAAATAGTCATGAAATATTTCTGAGGAAACTTCATGAAAATAATGTTTTATAAAACCGTAAAAAACCTTTCATGTCATATAAGTTAAAAAATATTCTCCTCGTAATGTTGTTGGAAAAGTCAAAAAGTACCTCGTAACGTAAACAAAAGAAAGATTCCCTACATACCATGTAATAAAATACAAAAATGGTTAAAAATGACTTTAAACATACATAAATATACTTTTATAAAACATGTACTTGGATGATAACAATAACCCCAGCAAATACTTACGAATAAACAATCTCGGATAAGAATGAGATTGGAAAGGTTATCCCTTACCTTATGTCTGATATGATTCATATGTATCCGAACCTCCTGTATAATGATTTAAATAATGTCATTGACTTATTACAGAATCATATTCATTGTATATCATATATGGTTCACTTATGTATTTATATTACCCATTCATTTGTCAATTCGATGTTAAATGAGTGTTTTGGGTAAAATTGTTTCATTTGTCGTACGTGTTTGGACTTGTTGTTCTTGATATTATTATTACTTATATCGTGATTTAATTAATTCTAGAATGTAAAAAATGATTTATATATCATATATATTCAGTATATATATATATATATAATAAATAGATAAATGAAATGAAACGCACCGTTCATGGAGACGGTAGGCCGTACGTATGCATGAACACTTTTTTCCTTTCTTTATTGACTTGAATGGAAGTAATTTGATGAAATATATATATATATATACATAAATCCAGTATCTTCATTATGTAATATATTTCATTATTATTCATCATATATACTTTATAATCATTCTTGAATGGTTAACATGGAGAATGAATCTCATCATGTCGTGGAGACGGTAGTCCATACGTACGCACGAGTGATGATATCATTACCATAATTATTAAATTGAATTGGAGTGGATGATACAACATATCAGAATCAGTATGATGTTATAATAACAATATATAGTTATTATTTACACCATTATACCCATCCAAGTAAGGTGGTTTTTGAAAAACAGATTACACCACGGCGTGGAGACGGTATTCCGTACGTACGCACATGCGGTGATTTCATTTTCCGTAGGATGGATAGAAGGTGAAATGGGGTTTTTTCATATTTATAATAACATATAAGTATTTAATTAATACTGATGTTATTAATTTATAATTAAACAACTAAATAATAGGAAGTATAAGAAGAAAGAAACTTGAATGAATCGTATGAAGAGATTACCTCTTCTTCGACGCACCTACTTTAAGCTTCCTCTTATGGAAGTAGAGTTGGTCTTTTGAGAAGACCATAACCTCAAGACTGTTTATAGGGAAGTTAAGAAGAGAAATGTTCAGGGGTTAGCCAAGTTTCAATGCTCAATGTTGTGTAAAGATGAGAGGGAGGAGGTGCCCTTTTATAAGGAAGGAGAGGGGCAGCTTTGGAATCCTAAAAAATATTAGTTTAATATAAATTCAAACCCCACATAAAAACCTCAAAAAATGACTCAATTATAAGATTAGATGAGAAAATGTTGTAATATCAGAAAACAATCAAATTTACAGATGTCTTGATCTTATTTTAAACCATATCATTTGGATTTTTCCTTATTTAATCTATTTAATTCTATTAGTAGTAATAAAATTATAAATTTTAAATGGTTATAAATAATCACTTATATGTTTTTATTTTCCATAATTGGATACTATATGACATTCTAGACTATATAAATTTTAATTTATAATTTTTAAATATTTCTTTGATTTTGAATCAAATTTATAATATGTAATTTTTATAAAATAACAATAGTGGCAATTTTGACACTATGCATTTGTTTGAATTTAAATAAAATATATACAGAATATATGTTCAAAATAAAATATTTAATAGATTCATAACATGTCATAGTTATCTAGAAAATTAGTTGAGAACATTAAATAGTTCATAAAATATTTATTTAAATATTTATATTACCTTTTATTTGGTATATCTCTTAATAAAATAATTACTACAACATTTTTGTATAATTATTAAATATACTTATACGTTGCATAAAAATTAAAATTAAAATACAAGGATGAATATATATCTTATATATTTCATTAGAATAAATTTAGTGGGATTTTTATTCTAAAACAGCCAAATTTTGAAATGTTATATTTATAAAATTATGAAGCTGTCCACTTTGACATCATATAAAATAATATAATATAAGTGTCATAATCACTTGTATAAGACTCCAAACGGTCATATATTCGGTCATTGTATGATTATGGTGTATATATACACTACCAATAAGTTTTTTTCAGGTTTTTGAGCCCTTTAATATGTATTACTATTTCAATAAAAACAATAATATTGATTTTTTTACAAAATAAATAATTTCTCCATCATTAATGTATAAGCTAATAAGGTAATTAAATAACTCTTAAAAATTACAAATAAATTACCATGATAAATAAAAACATTTTATCTTCCAAATTAGTATTTATATCCGAATTTATATTCTGTATAACCTTATATAAAAAATACATTAATTATTAAAGTTTGAGTGAGACATATTTCACTTTCCTTTAAATAAAATAAAATAAAGGTCTTAATCACCTCCAAGTCAGTTCTAATGGATTCCATTTCGACCCAAATATGACTTAGGACGAAATATAATCATCCAATTGTATTATGACAAGTGTTAGGGTAATTTTATAATATTATAGTTACCCTTAATTACCCGATTTACCTTTTACAATGGTAAATAAAATTTACCATAGTTACTATTCATAATGCCCAAAAATAAAAATTAGTTTATTAATATAATTTGGACCCACTGACTCAAATATAGGTTCCATTGTTTCAAATTCAATACACAGAAGTTTCAGAAATTAAATTAAAATTAATCCCGTTATCGAAAGAAAACATGTTTTTTTTAAACATTGCAAAAGATTGAGTTGATTTAACCTAAGATTTCAATGTAAAATAAATGATAATGACATAAATTTTATTAAATGGTAAAAATATATTATATTTATACTTTAAAACCATTCAATATTTTAATTTAATCACATAAATTATTAGGATGAAAAAGTTGTTTTTAATTAAAATATAGCGTGTTTTTACTATTCATTAATATATGAAAGTTATCAGAACAATATGAAAAATTTATCCAAAGTAATTTTTATATACTGATTCCAAAAGAGAATTTTATTTTGTCAAATTTAAGTGATAAACATGTCAAAAACTAGATTTAAATTTGGTGCTCCATCGAATGGAGTCAAAACTACATTTTTTAAAAATTACTTATTTTACCCGAAAAATTATTTTGTTCTTATACCATGTTCTAGAAAATGTGTAAGATGAATAATAATGTTATAAAATTCAAAATTTTTTTAATAATATTCATAATGGCTAGTTCATAATAATATTATAATAATATATCATTGTTTAGTAAAACCTGGTATTGCGTACAACACACGCTATCGAGGAAGGTCATGATTACGTGTAATGCAAGCCAAGTCAGGGTTGCGTGTAGTGCAAGACTCCTTTGTTGTTGTGTATAACAAAATCCAACCATATTTCATTTATAAATTGAATATATATATATATACACTCAATATGGTGTAGAATAACTTCTATCAAACAAACATGAAATTGTGTGTAACACGATCCAAGAATAGTGTTGCGTATACTATAAGCTAATACGGTGTTGCTAATAGTGCAAGATAATCTTGGTTTAGCATACAACAGAAGATATGAATGAAATTAAATAGAATATATCTTATAAATTCTCGGGGTGTTACATTCTACCTCCGTTGAAATGAATTTCTCCCTCGAAATTCATCAGGGTTATAAATCGTTTACTATTTTAAAGTTTCTTTAATAGAAACCCACATCGTAATAATGAATACCAAAACACAACTTTAAAAACTAAATTATGAAACATAACATTTACCCAAATTAACTAATCAATGTGTTTCCACATAGGAGAACATAGGTGAAAATATGGACATGGAAGAAAAATCTAACGATTATGTTTGGATGAAGAGTGGTAGAGGACATGGCTATGAAAAAGCCAACAATCACAAAGATAAAAATTTGTGATTATCTAAGGTACCATCTGATTTATCGGATCTGAGGGCAATAGGAAAACATTTTTGGTTTTCAATATCATTTCCCTAAAGTTGAAAATTTTGAATTTGAAGAAATACATACTTTATTTGGTACAATCTCACCATTGGTTATTCCTTGGAAAATTTCCACTTCATCTCCTAAAGAAATGAAGTTTAATTTTTCATTCATGATGTGTTAGTAGATCAGGTGATAGAATGATGGGTCATTCAATCTGTCTCAAACAAAAGGTTAGAAAAAGTTATCAAATATAAATAAGTCCATCTATAGTGAGATTAATCATATTTGGTTCCTAAAATGGAAGTATACTTCATATATCATACCACTTAATAAATTAAAACACATTTATAATAACTGGGGACTTCATATAGGCCAGTGGTAGGCGATAAAGGCCTGTCGCACTTCGGTTGTGGTTATGATTTCCGCAAACCTGTCTGACACAATGGGTTGTCACCCATCTTACAGGTTATCCTTTTTCTAAAACAATACTATTATAACAAAAAGTTCTATCCTTAAACAGTACTATCTGTTGTCCCAGATAATCCATCGTAATATTTAGGCTTATCCAAAATACTTCTTTCCAAACTCATAGTATAAATAGAATGATTACTAAAAAGATCATATAACAAGCATGTGAATACCATCATTTATCCCTCATATATCTTTTTGTCACATTCCATTCATGTGAATACCTTAATAATGAATTCTCTTGAAAAATTAATACCCATTTAACCTTAGTAAAAACATGAATGCTATCAAAAGTTAACTCTTTCCACATACCAAAATCCCAAAAATTCTATATATTCAAACAATGATATCACATGGTCCTTATATCAATCATGAGCTCATGAATACTATCAAACAAGTTATTTTCTCCTTATCCCTTCATTATGTGCATATCATCTGCTTTCCAAAAATATTTCAATCACATTTCATGGTTCCCGATGCCATATTCTTATGGAAAACCACAATGGACCAATACATAGATATTCCAATATACCATAAAAGTACCTCAATAACATTATTCTTGAATACCAATAAATAAACACTTAAAACCATCATCTTCAATGATTTTCATGGAATAAGTCCTTCCTTGATTTAGAAGTAACCTCTTAGGTTAGGTAATGCCCATGTTCTCCATAGATAATATATTGAACTCCATAACTCTCTGTCACTCTATGACCCTTTTATCCACATAGATAACATATTCCCCTCCATTTGAGGTATTCCTCAAGGTTCTTCTTCCCTTATTTAGAAATCTCAATCTTCTCTTCTTTATGTTCCTCACCATGTTAACATGCATAAAATTCCATCTTCCTCTTATTTGATGACTTAGGAATACAACTAAACTTCACCTTGTTAATCATATATCGAGATGACTGATTCGGCATAATCACAATATCTTTCTCTCTAGGAATTACACAATTTCGTTGTTCATGGTCACAAATTTTTCCATTGGAATCAATGTTAACTAAATTACATCTCATTCCCTCCGATGACTAACACCAGAAATCATAGTGTAAGAAATAGTTAAAATAACGAGGAACCACATAATCATAAAAAGTCACTTACAGGATGTCTAACTTATCACACATTATTTAATCCATGATACCCTAGGTTCACCCTAGGTTATTCATGATTGTAAACATAATTCTAGGACTGTAACCTATATTTATACTAAACCTTAGGGACATCCCTAGATATACCTTAGAAATATAACTAGGGATCTCACTAAAGTTTTTGCATCCTAGTTTCCAAAGGTTAACAAAACCTTTCCTCTGATACCAACTATAGAGACCCAAAGCTTTACGTATATGGACATTACATTACTATTTTGGAATTCTTAATACATGACAAAAATAGACACAATATACCATAATAGTTAAGTGTCTTTGGAAACTCAGAACGTAATCTTCTAATTGTGGTGAAAGATATTCAATATCTCCCATAAAGATCATCCCCTCTTGGTTTTCTTACCTAAAAACTTTCTTTAAATCCTGGGGAAAAGAAAAAATATAAAGGGTGAGCTCAAATTCTCAGTAAGGGTAAGCATGGATAAAATAAAACAAATCATATACATTTGAACTTAAAAATGAACACAATGTTTAAACATCAAGATCTTGAGAAATGACATAAAACATGTCAATAAATAAGGCATAGATCATAAAGAAACATTAATCCTGATAAAATAGAATGGTAATAAAACATGTAATTTTGAAAAAACATTAAGCACATGATATGATTTCCAAAGTAGCCAAGTCATTTCTGGCAAGACCATCTTAGTGCACAAAGTCCCTTTCTGAATCGAGTTCACTCCTCATTCCAGTCTTGTATTACTGAACCAGATTAACTTACCATTCCATCCATGTCTATATCATGAGATATAAATCTTTACATAATGCATTGGCGGGATATATAGGTCTCACCCATCTCATAATGAAATCATTCTTACTTGTGCCACAAAATAAACATTCATCATTCATAATAACCCAATGAATAAAATGGGTTTCATAAACATCATCACATAATCCATATAAAAGAACTGGATATCATTTCATAATAAAAAAATTGAGACCATGTAAATCATAGATACATTATACTTGAAACATACACATATGAAATAATTTCATCTAAGATGTAAAATATCTTTGACAAAACACTTGAAATGAATTCTTGAGGAAAATATCCTTTCTTCTTCTAAATCATTTTCTTTTCACAAAATTCCATTCAATTTTAAAAGAAAACAATTTTTTTGAAAATAGTCATGAAATATTCTGGAGGAAGCTTCATGAAAATAATTTTTTATAAAACCATACAAATCTTTTCATGCCGTATAAGTTAAAAAAATTCTCCTCGTAATTTTGTCGAAAAAGTCAAAAAGTACCTCGTAACTTAAAAAAAAAGAAATATGCCTTACATACAATGTAGTAAAAGACAAAAAAGGGTAAAGAGGATATTAAAAATACATAAATACCCTTTTAGAGAACATGGACTTGGATGATTACAATAACCCCAGCAAATACTTACGAATAAACAATCTCGGATAAGAACGAGATTGGAAAAGTTATCCCTTACCTTATGTCTGATATGCTTCGTATGTATCCGAACCTCCTGTATAATGATTTAAATAATATCATTGACTTATTACAGAATCATATTCATTGTATATCATATATGGTTCAATTAGGTATTTATATTACCCATTCATTGGTCAATTCAATGTTAAAGTAGCGTTTTGGGTAAAATTGTTTCATTTATCTTACGTGTTTGGACTTGTTGTTATTGATATTATTATTACTTATATCATGATTTACTTACTTAAAGAATGTAAAAAATGATTTATATATCATATATATTCAGTATATATATATATATATATTTATTTAATAGATAGATAAATGAAATGAAACACACCGTTCGTGGAGACGGTAGGTCGTACATACGCATGAATGTTGTTTTCCTTTCTTTATTGACTTGAATGGAAATAAGTTGATGAAATATATATATATATATATTTACATAAATCCAGTATAATAATTATGTAATATATTTAATTATTATTCATCATATATACTTTATAATCATTCTTTAATGGTTAACATGGAGAATGAATCACATCACGTCGTGGAGACGGTAGTCCGTACGTACGCACGAGCGATGATATTTTTCTAATAATTATTGAATTGAATTGGAGTGGATGATACAATATATTAGAATCAGTATGATGTTATAATAACTATGTGTAGTAATTCTTTACACCATTATACCCATCCAAGCAAGGTGGTGTTGGAAAAACAGATTTCACCACGGCGTGGAGACGGTATTCTGTATGTACGCACGCGCGGTGATTTTGTTTTCCGTAGGATGAATAGAAGGTGAAATGGGGTTGTTTCATATTTAAAATAACATATAAGTATTTATGTAATAATGATGTTATTAATTTATAATGAAACAACTAAATAAGAGGAAGTAGAAGAAGAAAGAAACTTGAAAGAATCGGAAGAAGAGATTATCTCTTCTTCTACACACCTCTTTTAAGATTCCTCTTATGGAAGTAGAGTTGGTCTTTTGAGAAGACCAGAACCTCCAGAATTTTTCTAGGGAAGTGGATAAGAGAAATGGTCAAGTTTAGGCTGAGCTTCAAGGCTCAATGTTGTGTAAAGATGATAGGAAGGAGGTTCCCTTTTATAAGGGAGGAGAGGGGCACCTTTGGAATCCTAAAAAATATTAGTTTAATATAAATTAAAACCCCACATAAAAACCTCCAAAAATGACTCGATTCGAAGATTATATGAGATAAGGTTGTAATCTCATCAACCAATCAAATCTAGACATGTTTTGATCTTATTTTAAACCTTATATTTTGGATTTATCCTTATTTAATATATTTAATTCTATTTCTGGTAATAATATTATATATTTTAAATGGTTATAAATAATCACTTATGTGTTGTTAATTTCAATAATTTGATTCTTTATTAAATTCTACATTATATAAATTTTAATTTATAATTTTTAAATATTTATTTGATTTTTAAACATTTTTATAATATGTAATTTTTATAAAATAACAATAGTGTCAATTTTGACACTATGAATTTATTTGAATTTAAATAAAATATATACAGAAGATATGCTCGAAATAAAAGCTTTAATAGAGTCATAACATTTCATAGTTATCTAGAAAATTAGTGGAGAACATTAAATAGTTCATAAAATATTTATTTCAATATTTTTTATTCCTTTTATTTGGTATATCTCTTAATAAAATAATTACTACAACATTTTTTTATATTTATTAAATATACAGATATGTTGCATAAAAATTAAAAATAAAATCATAGGATGAAGATAAATCTTATATATTTCATTAGAATTCATTTAGTCGGATTTAACTTCTAAAACACAAAAAATTTAAAATGTTATATTTATTAAATTATGGAGGTGACAAATTTGACATCATATAAAATTATATAATATAAGTGTCAAAATCACTTTTATAAGACTCCAAACGGTTATATATTCGGACATTGGATGATTATGGTGTATATATACACTACCAATAAGTTTTTTTCAGGTTTTTGATCCCATTAGTATGTATTACTATTTCAATAAAAACAATATTATTGATTTTTTTACTAACTAAATAATTTCTTCATCATTAATGTATAAGCTAATAAGGTAATTAAATAACACTTAAAAATTACAAATAAATTACCATGATAAATAAAAACATTTTATCTTTAAAATTAGTATTTATAAACTAATTTATATTCTGTATAAACTTATATTAAAAATACATTAATTATTAAAGTTTGAGTGAGACATATTTCACTTTCCTTAAAACAAAATAAACTAAAGGTCTTAATCACCTCCAAGTGGGTTCTAATAGATTCCATTTCGACCCAAATATGATTTAGGACGAAATATAATCATCCAATTGTATTAATACAAGTGTTAGGGAAATTTTATAATATTATAGTTACCCTTAATTACCCGATTTACCTTTAACTATTGTAAATAAAATTTACCGTAGTTACTATTCATAATGCACAAAAATAAAAAGTAGTCTATTAATATAATTTGGACCCACTGATTCCAAATATGGAATCCATTTTTTCAAATTCAATACACAGAAGTTGCAGAAATTAAATTAAAATTAATCATGTTGTCGAAAGAAAACGGTTTTTTGTTTAAAACATTGCAAAAGATTGAGTTGATTTAACCTACGAATTCAATGTAAAATAAATGATAATGACATACCTTATATTAAATGGTAAAAATATATTCTATTTATACTTTAAAACCATTTAATATTATAATTTAACCACATAAATTTTTACGATGAAAAAAATTGTTTTTAATTAAAATATAGCGTGTTTTTACTATTCAATAAAATATGAAAGTCATCAGAACAATATGAAAAATTTATCCAAAGTAATTTTTATATCCTGATTCCAAATAAGAATTTTATTTTGTCAAATTAAACTTATAAACATGTCAAAAACTAGATTTAATGTGGGTGTGCCATCAAAAGGCGTCGAAACTGCATTTTTTTGAAAATACTTATTTTACCCGAAACATTTATTTTGTTCTTATACCATGTTCTAGAAAATGTGTAAGATGAATAATATTGTTATAAAATTAAAAATTTAGTTAATAATATTTATAACGGCTAGTTCATAATAATATTATAATAATATATCGTTGTTTAGTAAAACCAGGTATTGCGTACAACACACGCTATCGAGGAAGGTCGTGATTGTGTGTAATGCATGCCAAGTCAAGGTTGCGTGTAGTGTACGACTCCTTTGTTGTTGCATATAACAAAATCCAACCATATTTCATTAATACATTGAATATATATATATATATGCACTCAGTGTTGCATAGAATAACTATTATCATACAAACATGAAATTGTGTGTAACATGATCCAAGAATAGTGTTGCGTATACTGCAAGATAATACTGTGTTGCGTACAGTGCAAGATAATATTAGTGTAGAGTACAACAGAAGATATGAAAGAAACTAAAAAGAATAAATCTTATAAATTCTCGGGGTGTTACAAGAATTATATAAACATTTTTTTTGAAGTCATTAATAATATATTTTAATTAGCTTTGAGATATTGATGTGGGGACATTTGATGATTCTTCCATAAAATATATTTCATATGTGTGATGCCCTTATATATACTATATATGATTTTCTTACTTATGATATGATGACTAGTTGGATCGCAAAAAGAAAACTATCATGTCTTATATATATAATGAATACACAACCGAGAAGGAGTAAATATCATCACAATTTTTGTTTCATGGCGCATCAATGATTATTTCCCATTAATCATTAATATAGGAAGAATCCTTAGAGTTTTGATAATAATCATGACAATAACAAACCACCTCCATGTTTTTCAGGTAGGGATGTTCTAAATGAGTTGAAATATTGTAGGTTTTTATTAGGGATAGGTTGTATTAAATCTAAAAAGAGTAAGAATGTTGACATTGATTCCAGATACAATTGAAAAAAAAGAAGTATCATTTTTGAGTTTCCATATTGGACAAAAAATTTGTTATGTCATTGTTTATATGTAATGAACATTGAGAAAAAATATATGTGAAATGTTGGAGGCAATAATTTTAAGCATCAAGGGGAAGACCAAAGATGAAATTCTATCTAATCGGGAGATGTTTGATTCAGATATTCAACAAGAACTACATCCTGAAAAAATTGAACGTTCATTGTGCTTATTATGTGATTATACCATCCAAGAAAGATTAATTTCTAGGAGTATTGAATTATATCATGGTTCTTGAGGGTTATTCTAGAAACATATTTCAACGATTCAACATAATGGATTTAAAACTAATCTCTATAAAACCCCATGATTCTCACATCATTATTCATGAATTTATTCAGATAACAATTTTTAGTTTCCTATCAAATAATGGAATGGTGACAGAGATCCAATTATTCCATTTTTATAGAACTTTGTGCTAAATGGTTATCCCAGTCATTACTGATAACAATATGGAAAGAGGTGCCATTAGTTTTTTGTGATATTCTAAAAAGTATCCATCCTTTTTTACCGGCATTTCGTATTTAACAGTTTATCCTCAAATTGATGCACTCATTGGGGGCCAAGTTACTTTTCAGTGGATATATCATTTAGAATTATATATGTGTACAATGAAATCATATATCCAAAATAAGAATTATCCTGAATGTTCAACTATGAGAGGTTATTTGGATCTATAATGTATGGATTTTTGTTCAATGTATTTGTATCATTTTCGCACAATAAATATCCAATTAGTGAGAAATTAAGATGAACAGAATGGGGAAATTGATTCATAATTCCGATATTCCCCAAAATAGGATGACTTTTTTAGTCTGATACATTGGTTACATTTAGACTTGAGTAGTGGGATAGGTCACATCACACAGTCTTGTTTAACTATGATTTTTTCGATGACTATATCAAGTAATTAAATTGTATATTTAACATTTATATCACATTATTTAATTTACAATATAACATAGACTTTTATTATCATTTTATTTAGGAAAATAAACAAATTAAATGTATATTTCAATGATATTTTCTTTTGAGAAGGATATATTCTTTTCATAGCATCGAGTGTCATTCTTGGTAAAAATAAAAGTTAAGAACATTTCATTAATTATCTTCAAATATAGATATCCATTTAGTTGTTTTATTCACACATATTTTAGATATTGATTTTACTTGTTGACCCTATTTCTCAAGAATTAAGAGTGTTGGATTCATGTACCAATTACTTGGTTCATAAATGAAAATATTTAATAATAAATGGGTAAACATTTGTTTCAACTAATCAAGTGTTGAAAATGAAAAAAAAATCATGATGGAATTATGTTAATAACTACAGTGGATTTTTATGAAAGTGTATCAGATAGTCGGGCTCGATATTGAGATGTCTATTGTTATGGCCATATTCAGAAAAAAATTTATTGTATTACTAATTTCATGGTTGATTCCCAATGATTAAATTTAAATAGTTTGATTCAATGAGGTGACATAGTACATTTATTGATGACTATGAATTCAGTAATGTTGATATGAGTCAAATCCATCATACTGATGAAAAATACATATTTTAATCAATGGATAAACATGTTTTTTATGTGAAATATTATTTGAGGCCCAATTACAATTTAATTAATGATTTAATACCAAGAAATATTTTGCGTCATGTTGGGGATGAAATTTCCTCTATTGAGTCCCCCATTAATGTTGAAAAAAATATGGCATTTGGTGAATCATATTTTCCCATTGTGAGGGTTGATTTTGAACCTGATGTACTTTTGGTTAATATATAAAAGAAACCATATATTACAACTATTCATTCAGTTTACCTTAACATGAGTTTATCAAGATTTTATTACTGTATTTACTTCAATTTAGTTTCATTGTGGAATGATATGTTTGTTTTAGTATTGTATGGTGTCATTTCATTTAATTATATTTATTTCAATTTGGAAAAAGTGGTTTAGAATTCATTTTTAAATAATGAAATTCTTTGATTTAATTTATTTTTACTAAAATATGTTGTGAAATTTCATATGCCCTATTGACTTTTATGTTGTATGATTGATTTATAAAAATTGTTTCTGAAAAATGTACATTTTATTCTTATATAGATTATGCCAAGTACATCAGAACATCAAAGGAACTTACTATTTGATCACAGTCAACTAGTGCATAAGTGTGGTTTTCATCCTCCACTTCCCTTGGTGAGTATAATAATATTAATGTTTTTCCTACCTATTAAGAATAATGTTATATTAATACTATTTATCAAAAAAAATTAGGGGCATTGTGTTAATCCATAATTCACTCCTCATCATGCTTCCATGGTTCCAACAGGGGATGCTCCTATACCAAGAGGAATCACTTGTCATACCCATTCTGACACTGACCCACCAGCGTACACCCCATATACCACACCTTTCTATCCTCTTCTTGAGTTTCTAGGGATGTTCTTATACATGTCTCCATAATCATCTCAGCAACCCTCTTATTTAAATACTACATCTACACCGCCTCCCATGATGATCCCATAGATGCCTCCATCATCTCATTTAAAATCATCATCCCATACCATGTCTACAAAGCCTCCAGGAATGTTCCCACCATTACCATATCCATATCTGATGATGTATCCCCTAACCTACTGCCCATATCCTACCATGTTTACACTCCCTCCAATTCTAACCATCTATCATGCATTTTATGAGTCTATTCCTTCTCATTACACTCCACAACGTGAAGGAAATCAATAAATTTAGTTGGAAAAAACACTTTCTTCATAATACTCTAATCAAGGATAGCCCACAAATCCATCATGCTCTATTGAGAAACTTATAATAGGTTTTTTATTATTACTATATCATGTTATATAACTTCATTATATTCTTTCTTTACTATGAATTAATTCTTATTTTTCATACTATCTAGGTAATGGTCCTCATCAGGCTCCTCTCATGGATCTCAAACTCTCAAGATAAAAATCTCTCATTCATGAGTATTTGATGTAATAGAAATATATTTATCAGAGCACTAAAGAAGTAAACAAGAGTGTGAAACAAGTAATATGATCACTGAAAAATTCTTAAAATCTATGTAGGTTATAAGTCAATCACTTCATTCAATGAATTATAATACTAATGATACATATATGGAATAAATGAGTTATTTAAATTATTAATCAACTGATGCCAATGATGGTTCTAGTGGAGATCGTGCTGAAGGTAGTGGCGATGAAGTTGGAGATGGTGTTGTGGCTTTAGATGATGTTGTTGGTGAGGATTTTATTACTAATGTTGATGACGATGATGATGTCAAGGATAAGGATATTGAAGATGGGGGATATATTGATCCCCCTCCATTTTTGAGTTTTATGTAATAATACTTTTTTAGTTCTTTAGTTACATAAATTGATTTGTTTTATGGATATATATGTACACATTAGTACTTTATATAATTTGAAAACTATTAAAAGTTTTTTGTTGATTGCTAAATGTATACAGATCTACTGAAATGACTATATATTGTTTGTTTTATCTGATTTGTAGGCTAAAGAGCTAGAAAAAGTGAAGTGCATTGTGTTGCATTTGTTGTCAATGAGACATGAAGTTGTCTTGGAATGAATGGATGTCAAGGAGTCAAGATGTGAATGTCAAAGGATGTGATGGTGTTGGTGGTGAAGGAGAATGGCCATGGTACTAAGAGGCATGTCACTTAGGAGATTCACTAAGTGACATAGGAGATGTGGTTGAAACATTCTCTAGTTAAATCAGACGATTGTTGAGCTGATCTTTAAGTTCATAGAACTTGTATCCTGATGATACAAAGTCACAACAATATTAGCAGACCATGCATTGTAGTGACAATGCATGAGGAGTTGAAGAAGCAAGATGATCCATTCACTACTTCTAAGTGGATGAAGTGGTTTAATGAAGTCCATGTACTAACTCTTAGTGCATGAGAATTTGAAGTTGATCCAATTGATCTCTGATTAGATCAATGAAACACTTTGAATAATTTAAGTGATTCAGGAGCTCGGTTGATGAAGATGAACCTTTTGAATTTCACTCCTAAGTGAAGATTAAATGTTGAGGAAGAATTGGAGGAATTCTTAAGAAGAAGAGAAGATATGAATAAGGGAGGATGGATAAGAAGTTGAAGATGTGGCACTTGGCATGTTACACTTGGTCACTTTGTTTAACAAAGGACTTAGTGTTTTTGTTGCAAAAAATAGGCCACCAAGGAGGCCAGCCGAGGGTCATCACCCAAGGCACATGTGGGACTCAAGGTCACCACGCCCATGGGGAACCCTCAGGCCAAGGCAGCATCCCTTGAGGCAGGGGCGCACCCAAGACAACCGCATGGGCGCCAGGGGCACGCCCGGAGTGTCACAGCGTGCATAGTGGGCGCTAGGAGCGCGCCCGCAGGAGCAAGAGTGGGCGCAGAGCGCGCCCGCAGAGAGAACCCGGTGCGGGGCGGCACCGGGAGGGGAGAGGATTCAACTGGCGAGTAGCGGTGAGTGCCTGGGTTATAAGCCGCGGCAAAATCCCGCGGCGTTTCGATGTGGGACGGCGAAATTTCACCCGGGAGCGATCCTGGCCGCACGATCCATCGCGCGCCAGATCCGAGCCGCTCATCTAATCGCGCCTCTCGCGATCTGATCGGGGCCGTCCGAAGACCTAATCCGACGGCTCCAAGGCGTCTTCCTCCTCGAGCTCAGTCGAAGGCCATCCGAAGTCTCCCGCGAGCTCCGTTCGAACCAGGAGCCTCCCGAAGACAGTTTTCGAGCTCCCGGCCACCATTTTCGAAGACGAAAGCTCCTTGAGGATCGTCTGAGCCTACTGATCACATTCATGCTTAAAAATACATTTGCATGCTATGTTTGGAAGAATTCGAAAGAGGTCGAGGCAAACGAAGTTGCCGAGGCACCAGGTTGATGTTTTGCATGGGATGAGCCTAAACCGAAGGTTGTGCATGCGTTATGAGTCGCATGCACGTAGAGGAACAAAAATAAATAAACCCGCGTTGAAACAGAGGAAAGAAAATAAAGATTCGAAAGATCTTTGAAGATCCTAAGATTTCGGTGATTCAAGATTTATTGCACGCGGATAATCTGAGGCAGTCTCTGCCTATAAAAGGAGAGGCCGAGACCTCATTGTGCTTTTGCTGAGTTTTTTGAAGAAGGATGTCCCGTGAGAAGCACTCTGTGCCTCACGAAGTCGAAGCCCTGCGCGCACACTTGCGCGGCAGTGAAGCCCGGAGCACCCCTTTCTCCGTTTGGTTCCTTTTGTGCACTCCTTGCGCGAAAGAAGAAGAAGGAGGCCCCTGCGCGTATCCCTTGCGCGACAGGAAGGAGCCGAGCCGCATACTTGCGCGCTCGAGTCTCTTGCCACCCTCTCTGCCCGCACACATGCGTGGCAGGAGGAAGGAGCCTGCGGCAGTGTTGCACCCTTGCACACTTGAGCCTTGCGCGGCTGTCCCTTGCACCCGAGGAGATCACACCTTGCGCGCTCTGTTTGAGGCAGAAGGTGCTGTGTGTTCAAAGAAGGAAGGCCGAGCCCCTTGTATCCTTCGGTGTGTGCTAAGTGCAAAGAACACCCGAGGCAGTATACCACATCTTGTGTGTGCATAGTGAAGAAGAGAAGGCCACGGCTCATCAAGCACTTGCGCGCCTTCATATGGGCAGGAGGAGATTCGGGTGGAATAGTGGAGGAAGGCCGAGCCCTTGCACCCTTTGAGTGCCAAGTGAAGAAGAAGACACTCTTGGGCAGTAGGTGTGCAAAGCAAGAGAACCCGAGGCCATACCTTGTGTGAAGTGAAAGAACACACCCTTTGGGTGTATGTGCAAACAAGAACAAAGAAGGGGCCGTGGGCAGTGTGTGTGCAAAATGGGGAGAAAGGCCGTAGCCTTGTGCAAACAAAGGAGACCACACCATTGTGTGTGTGTGTGCTAAAGTGAAGGAAGACCCGAGGCCATGTGTGTGCACAAAGAACAACACCAAGTGGTGTGTGCCAAGTGAAGTGGAAGACCACACTTTGTGTGTGTGTATGAATTGAATGATCCGTAGTCTTGGTTGTGCATTTGAACAAAGAAGAACACACTTTAAGTGTGTGCATTTGAAGAGGCCGAGGGCTGTGACCTTGTGTGTGCATACCTTGAAGAACAAACTAAAAGAACACTAAAGTGTGTGTGTGCAACAAGAAGAGGAGGAGGCCAACTCATGTGTGTGCTAAAGTGAAACAATTATTTGGCCGAACCTTAGTGTGTGCCTAAGTGGTGTGTACACACTAAGAAGGAGAAGAAGAAGTTGACCCACACTAAAGAAGAACACACTTTAAGTGTGTAAACACATTGAACAAAGTGTGAAGTTCAAGTGAGCTGGTGTGTGCTTAAAGATACTAAACCCTTTGTGGGTCTACTGCACCAAGTAGAAGAAAGAAGGAGTGCATGCATGCATGCATGCACGTGCACACGTGAAAAGTGCTAAATCAGTGGTGTGCATTTGAGGAGTCCAAGACCAGGAGGTTCTTGAAGAATTGAGAAGACCATGCTATCAGTGCATGAGGATGAAGAGCTGCCATGCACTCAGTGCATGAAGTTGAAGTGAGTTGAGACTGGACCAGACTGAAGTTAGAGATATCAGTTGTCTGAGTATTCAGTAATTGAGAAGACCTGATCAACTCAAGTGATCAGAGGTACAGAGCAAGGCCAGCAGTCTTTATCCCAGACTGCTGAGGATACTTGAAGTAGCTTAAAGAGAAGAAGAGCTACTCGTGTGACTCGAGGAGCCAAGAGAAGACCCTGTGGGACTCAGGGAGAAGAAGTCTTCAGTGGGATTCTGGAGCAGGCCAGTGGGACTCTGGTAACACTGTGGGACGCAGTATAAAGACCCTCCTGTGGGACTCAGGAGAGATACAGTGGGACTTTGTATCGACCATTGTAATACTAACAGATTATAATGGGAGAATCCATTCTGGGAAAGCATGGAAAGGATGTAGGCCTTTGGTGCCGAACCTTGTAAATCCTTGTGTCCTGTGCCTTTTCATTACTGCATTATCCGGGAAAGGTTGAGAGATACAAGAAGAGTGGGTCGAGGCTTTAACCAGCCATAGAGGTTTAATTGATTAAGAATCAATTAGTAAAAAGTTTTAAAGGATCACTGATTCACCCCCTCCCCCTCTCAGTGATTCACACTGATCTGGGCACTTCAATTGGTATCAGAGGGAGGTTACCTCTAAAAGATCCAAGAGAGTCTTTATGGAGTGCAGATTTGAGGAAATGAATGACCAGCCTCAAATGGAGATATCTGCCAAGACTCAGAAAAACAGAATGAAGAAACAGGCAAAGAAGATGAAGAAGAAGGCCGGTGCAATCAGAGAAACTCCTTCTATGGAAAGAAATGTGAAAGTCACATCTGATGACAATTCCTTTTATCAATCTTCTGATGAAGCCTGCTCTAGCTGTGATGAAGATGGAAGAAACAATGATCTTCTAAATGCAATCAAATATCTTCAGAAGAAAGTCCCCAAGGAAGTTGCAATGTGTATAGCTACAGGCCTCCTTGATCTTCAAGAAGAAAAATTACAGCTAGAAGATGAAGCCAATTCTCTCGAAGTCCAATTGGCTAAAAGGGTTGGCATAACCAACACTCTCAGAAAGCTGGTAAATGCTAAAGATGAAACAGTATCCCTTTGCAATGAAAGATATGAAGACACTGCTGAAGAATTGCAAAGAAGCCTTTCTGAGAAAGACATCTTTATGATAATGATAAAAGATGTTGTCCATGCACTGGAAAAGAGGCATAAAGTGTCAATGAATGTCAGAGATGCTCAACTCAAAGACAAAGTCAAAAGGGTGAAGGAGCTTGACAACTCAATGCTTGAAATGAAGCAGGTGCATGAAGACCAGATGAAACAGCTGGAAGAGAAATGGGAAGGAAGGCTAAGAACAGTTGAGGATGAGAAGAACTCCCTCAACATGAAGTGTTTAGAACTGGAGGTGATATTGAAACATCTGCAATCACCTAAAGCTGAATCCTCCCAGTCAGCTTGAAGAAGACATGTTGCTACTCAAGTATGCTTTGAGCAGGATGATTCTAAGAGAAAGACATCCACTAATAAAAGTGCAACATCTTCTAAAAATAAGGTACCATCCATACCATCTTGTACTCATGCTTCTAAAAGTGTTTCTACTAAAAGTGCAGGATGGAAGAATAATTCCAAACAAGTATGGATGAAGACAATGAAGAAAGAGAGCTCTCCTAAAACAACGCAGCAAGTCAAGAAAAGTACCCAACAATCAGAAGGACTGAAGAGATCAAGATTTGTGGGGCAGTGTTGGTGTTGTAATAAGTATGGGCACTGTGCAAAGGATTGTTGGTACAATCCACTGAATGTCAAAGCACAAAGGAAGCCCATGCCAAGGGGGAGCAAGCCAGAAGGAAATAGGCAACATCCACAGGTCCAGAGACATCTGTTTACTGCAAATAGATTTGGATTACTTGACAACATCTGGGATGATTGCAAAAGTGGTCAAAAAGATACATGTCAATCTCCAACTGTATCCAGAGCTCAAAAGAAGAAAAGATCACTGAACCTGGCTAAAAATGAATCCTTGGGAAGCAAGAAGAAGAAAGCTGAAAAAGCTCCCAAGAAGATGTTGAAAAAGGAAGAGAAGTCCTTGGAGTCTAAATCCAAGAAGGGTGAGTCATCTAGAAGGACCACCAAGAAAATATGCTTCTACTGTGGGAAGAAAGGACACATCATGGATCTTTGTAAGGAAGCCATGAAATTCAATAGAGGCAGACTGAACTCAAAAAGACAATCAATCCAGAAGAAGAAGGGATTGATTGAAAATAAGTTGCCTAAGAAAGGTAGCTTAACAGCATCAAAAGAACCATGTGGAATTTCCAAAACTGAGGCCTCACTTCCAAATGATTTACTTGTCATATGGCCACATCAGTTGCAACTTGCCAGAGAACTACAAAGAGTTGAAGATGAAGCTCTGGCAATTGCTAAGGCAAAAGGGAAGAAGAAGATTTCACATGAAGATGTTTTGAGAACCACACCAGCACAATCATCAATAAAGATCAAATGTGCAAGTGTGAAGACTGGTGAAAATGGGACATCTCGGTTGAGAGAATCTTCTCAACCTTGTTGTTCACATTGATGAACCAAGAAGGTTCCATCTTATTCCCTTATACTATTGGTATTTACATGTGCTAACATTGTAGGGAATTGAAGATGATGATCATTCTCAGCTGGAGGGTGGTTTGGATTGAATGGAGTGCACCCCTTGAGGGGGAGCCAATCTGGAGAAGATGATATTTTGGGATTTAATATCATCTTGAGAAAGTAGATGAAAGGGGGAGCTTTATCTTTGCACCTGAACATTCTAATGTGTTTTGTGAAGTATGTGCAGGATTTAGCAATTCATTGTTATATCTGGAAAAATTTTCAAACCCCTAAGCATGATCTCACATGTGTAGAGAATGTTGGACAGCATTGAGTACCATGGTTACATCACTCTTGTTTTCTACACCGGGTTAGCCCTAGTAGACTTAGAGCTGATTTACTAAAGGTTCTTTGCTAAAGAGAACATGTGACATCATCCCTCTCTCAGTGTTTTTCAAGAAAATACTTTTCATAGGGAGGAAGAGATTTTTGAAAGAGAACCACACCACACCTTTGCATTTGATTGCCAATAAGGGGGAGAAAATATTGGCACACATATTGACCCATTCATATGTGCTGAAGGAGTGTATTGGCACACATATTGACCCATTCATATGTGCTGAAGGAGTGTATTGACAACAAATACAAAGGGGGAGATTGAAGTGCATTGTGTTGCATTTGTTGTCAATGAGACATGAAGTTGTCTTGGAATGAATGGATGTCAAGGAGTCAAGATGTGAATGTCAAAGGATGTGATGGTGTTGGTGGTGAAGGAGAATGGCCATGGTACTAAGAGGCATGTCACTTAGGAGATTCACTAAGTGACATAGGAGTTGTGGTTGAAACATTCTCTAGTTAAATCAGACGATTGTTGAGCTGATCTTTAAGATCATAGAACTTGTATCCTGATGATACAAAGTCACAACAATATTAGCAGACCATGCATTGTATTGACAATGCATGAGGAGTTGAAGAAGCAAGATGATCCATTCACTACTTCTAAGTGGATGAAGTGGTTTAATGAAGTCCATGTACTAACTCTTAGTGCATGAGAATTTGAAGTTGATCCAATTGATCTCTGATTAGATCAATGAAACACTTTGAATAATTTAAGTGATTCAGGAGCTCGGTTGATGAAGATGAACCTTTTGAATTTCACTCCTAAGTGAAGATTAAATGTTGAGGAAGAATTGGAGGAATTCTTAAGAAGAAGAGAAGATATGAATAAGGGAGGATGGATAAGAAGTTGAAGATGTGGCACTTGGCATGTTACACTTGGTCACTTTGTTTAACAAAGGACTTAGTGTTTTTGTTGCAAAAAATAGGCCACCAAGGAGGCCAGCCGAGGGTCATCACCCAAGGCACATGTGGGACTCAAGGTCACCACGCCCATGGGGAACCCTCAGGCCAAGGCAGCATCCCTTGAGGCAGGGGCGCACCCAAGACAACCGCATGGGCGCCAGGGGCACGCCCGGAGTGTCACAGCGTGCATAGTGGGCGCTAGGAGCGCGCCCGCAGGAGCAAGAGTGGGCGCAGAGCGCGCCCGCAGAGAGAACCCGGTGCGGGGCGGCACCGGGAGGGGAGAGGATTCAACTGGCGAGTAGCGGTGAGTGCCTGGGTTATAAGCCGCTGCAAAATCCCACGGCGTTTCGATGTGGAACGGCGAAATTTCACCCGGGAGCGATCCTGGCCGCACGATCCATCGCGCGCCAGATCCGAGCCGCTCATCTAATCGCGCCTCTCGCGATCTGATCGGGGCCGTCCGAAGACCTGATCCGACGGCTCCAAGGCGTCTTCCTCCTCGAGCTCAGTCGAAGGCCATCCGAAGTCTCCCGCGAGCTCCGTTCGAACCAGGAGCCTCCCGAAGACAGTTTTCGAGCTCCTGGCCACCATTTTCGAAGACGAAAGCTCCTTGAGGATCGTCTGAGCCTACTTATCACATTCATGCTTAAAAATACATTTGCATGCTATGTTTGGAAGAATTCGAAAGAGGCCGAGGAAAACGAAGTTGCTGAGGCACCAGGTTGATGTTTTGCATGGGATGAGCCTAAACCGAAGGTTGTGCATGCATTATGAGTCGCATGCACGTAGAGGAACAAAAATAAATAAACCCGCGTTGAAACAGAGGAAAGAAAATAAAGATTCGAAAGATCTTTGAAGATCCGAAGATTTCGGTGATTCAAGATTTATTGCACGCGGATAATCTGAGGCAGTCTCTGCCTATAAAAGGAGAGGCCGAGACCTCATTGTGCTTTTGCTGAGTTTTTTGAAGAAGGAAGTCTCGTGAGAAGCACTCTGTGCCTCACGAAGTCGAAGCCCTGCGCGCACACTTGCGCGGCAGTGAAGCCCGGAGCACCCCTTGCTCTGTTTGGTTCCTTTTGTGCACTCCTTGCGCGAAAGAAGAAGAAGGAGGCCCCTGCGCGTATCCCTTGCGCGACAGGAAGGAGCCGAGCCGCATACTTGCACGCTCGAGTCTCTTGCCACCCTCTCTGCCCGCACACTTGCGTGGCAGGAGGAAGGAGCCCGCGGCAGTGTTGCACCCTTGCACACTTGAGCCTTGCGCGGCTGTCCCTTGCACCCGAGGAGATCACACCTTGCGCGCTCTGTTTGAGGCAGAAGGTGATGTGTGTTCAAAGAAGGAAGGCCGAGCCCCTTGTATCCTTCGGTGTGTGCTAAGTGCAAAGAACACCCGAGGCAGTATACCACATCTTGTGTGTGCATAGTGAAGAAGAGAAGGCCACGGCTCATCAAGCACTTGCGCGCCTTCATATGGGCAGGAGGAGATTCAGGTGGAATAGTGGAGGAAGGCCGAGCCCTTGCACCCTTTGAGTGCCAAGTGAAGAAGAAGACACTCTTGGGCAGTAGGTGTGCAAAGCAAGAGAACCCGAGGCCATACCTTGTGTGAAGTGAAAGAACACACCCTTTGGGTGTATGTGCAAACAAGAACAAAGAAGGGGCCGTGGGCAGTGTGTGTGCAAAAAGGGGAGAAAGGCCGTAGCCTTGTGCAAACAAAGGAGACCACACCATTGTGTGTGTGTGTGCTAAAGTGAAGGAAGACCCGAGGCCATGTGTGTGCACAAAGAACAACACCAAGTGGTGTGTTCCAAGTGAAGTGGAAGACCACACTTTGTGTGTGTGTATGAATTGAATGATCCGTAGTCTTGGTTGTGCATTTGAACAAAGAAGAACACACTTTAAGTGTGTGCATTTGAAGAGGCCGAGGGCTGTGACCTTGTGTGTGCATACCTTGAAGAACAAACTAAAAGAACACTAAAGTGTGTGTGTGCAACAAGAAGAGGAGGAGGCCAACTCATGTGTGTGCTAAAGTGAAACAATTATTTGGCCGAACCTTAGTGTGTGCCTAAGTGGTGTGTACACACTAAGAAGGAGAAGAAGAAGTTGACCCACACTAAAGAAGAACACACTTTAAGTGTGTAAACACATTGAAAAAAGTGTGAAGTTCAAGTGAGCTGGTGTGTGCTTAAAGATACTAAACCCTTTGTGGGTCTACTGCACCAAGTAGAAGAAAGAAGGAGTGCATGCATGCATGCATGCACGTGCACACGTGAAAAGTGCTAAATCAGTGGTGTGCATTTGAGGAGTCCAAGACCAGGAGGTTCTTGAAGAATTGAGAAGACCATGCTATCAGTTCATGAGGATGAAGAGCTGCCATGCACTCAGTGCATGAAGTTGAAGTGAGTTGAGACTGGACCAGACTGAAGTTAGAGATATCAGTTGTCTGAGTATTCAGTAATTGAGAAGACCTGATCAACTCAAGTGATCAGAGGTACAGATCAAGGCCAGCAGTCTTTATCCCAGACTGCTGAGGATACTTGAAGAAGCTTAAAGAGAAGAAGAGCTACTCGTGTGACTCGAGGAGCCAAGAGAAGACCCTGTGGGACTCAGGGAGAAGAAGTCTTCAGTGGGATTCTGGAGCAGGCCAGTGGGACTCTGGTAACACTGTGGGACGCAGTATAAAGACCCTCCTGTGGGACTCAGGAGAGATACAGTGGGACTCTGTATCGACCATTGTAATACTAACAGATTATAATGGGAGAATCCATGCTGGGAAAGCATGGCAAGGATGTAGGCCTTTGGTGCCGAACCTTGTAAATCCTTGTGTCCTGTGCCTTTTCATTACTGCATTATCCGGGAAAGGTTGAGAGATACAAGAAGAGTGGGTCGAGGATTTAACCAGCCATAGAGGTTTAATTGATTAAGAATCAATTAGTAAAAAGTTTTAAAGGATCACTGATTCACCCCCTCCCCCTCTCAGTGATTCACACTGATCTGGGCACTTCAAAAAGAATCTATGGTGTTCGTACTACATAAATCATGTAGTTACCTAGACCCATATTTCTACAAATCATGGGTTTATGTTGTTTTATGGTTGTATATATACCCAGTTTTGTTAAACTATGGGTATAGATCAATACCCATAGTTTTATTAAAATAGTGGGTGCCAAATAATCCATGTCAAAAATAACTATAATTTGTATTGGAACTATGGGTATAGGTCAATACTGTTGCCTTAAAATTCCACATTTCACAAAATAGTTGGCAGAGCCTATCCCCATGGTTTTGGGGACTATACCTACTGTTCAAAACCATGGGTATAGGTTCCTTTTGTAGTATTTTGTGATTCCATCATGTTTTTTCATGATAAATGAATATATATAAATATATATAATATATGAATTCATAGAGAACCTTCCTAAAATAATCATTAATTTCAGCGTGTTGATCGTCAAGTGATTCAATAAATGAATATTATTTATAGCATGAAAATAAATTTTCTAATGGGTAATTCTTTATAATTTTAACAGAATAGTAACAATTTTTACCACCTTAACACGTTGTTAAATAATATATTTTTTATTTATTAGATGTTATCTTCCATAATTTCATTTCTTCCTTTTTCTTCTTTTTCTTCAAATTTTTAGTAGAAACAATCTCCCTACAAGTATTAAGAGAGATATATTCATTATTCATTGACTAAAAGATCTCAAAAATGTCAAAAAAAATACACATTAATTAAAAATGGTAAACATATGAGAGAAAATATTGATACAATCATAAGAAACATTGATTAGCTATCCTACAAATTGACGAGCCTAGTAGATTGTGTAGACACAGTGAGAGGGGGTTCGAATTACTGTAAAAAAGACTTAATAAACTCATTAAACATATAATTTTAAGCCCTATTTAATATTAAAACCTATAAATATATTAGTATGAATGGATATTGTTTTTTGGCAAACAGATTCACGCGTCATGAAAGATAGAATGTAAATAAGGATCATTATTTATTATTTTTACTAGGTTTTATCCTAAGGTAGGTATATTCTTTTTATTGTGTTCTAATGTAGATAGAGACGCTAATTTTAAAAAAATTATTGAAAATGTATCACAATGGGTGAGTATATATTATATATAAATCAACATATATACTGAGAGAAATGTCATCCTCCTAACCAAAAAATATCTTCCAATAGTAGGTATCCTCTATAACATTTCATTATACTTTCTCCCCGTAGTTTACAATGGTAAATAAAATGAAATTATATAGATACATTGTATTCAATTTTATTCCACACTCCAACTGCTTCCATAACAAATTATTACCTTCCACTTAGACTTAAGTATTTTGGAATCATTAAATGATCTATTTCATTAATATGATCAACATTCAAAAAATAAATAGTATAAAAATACCTATAATTTCTAAATAACTTCAATCATCCAAAAATTCAAACCTTATACAGAATACATATTCATGGAAATGTTCACTCACCTATAAAACTTATTTTAAAAAATTTATTCTTCAAATAATTCACAATTTGTTACTTTTATGAGAAGAAATTGAATTTTGGTCTTTCTTATTACTTTTAATTCCTCAACTACCAGAATCCTCCCACTTCAATTTAAAATATTCAATTTCCAAATACTCAAAATATATAACCTAAATGATATTCATAACATGATAGTAAACTCTCTTATATATCTTCAATATTCACCTCATATTCAACTCATATAAAAATGATCTTCTCTGATTCTATTATAATCATTTAATATTGAAACACTCTTGAAATAAAAGGCTTCTATAGTTATGTGGTAATATTTTTGATAAATCCATATTAACAAAGACTTATCCATATTTTAGTACTGTTCCAATGTTTATAATTGATTTCTTAAATCTTGATGTCAATCATGGATTATGACTCATTATTTTCAAATACTGACATATATCTCATCATTATATCATTTAATTTAACTTCACATAATTATTATGTAAATTTTCATTATGATTTATCATATTCTTATTCCATAAATTTTATATGATTATTATTATTTATATTTTTAATTTATTATAATTGCTCTTCAGGTTTCTCATTTTCCATCACATTACTCAATCATCTATATCATTCATACATATCCCTTAGATATTCAATATGAATATTATGTTTTCCCTATGCTTCTATAGTTATTTTTTTATATCTTAAAAAAATTCAAACACCATATTATAACCTCACTTATTTGGGGTACAACATCGAATCATTTCAAATTATAATCATTCTAAAGTCATCATATTTTTCATTCCATAATTTATGATATCCTTAACATAGTAAAATTATAGCCTCAAAATACCTTTGATAAATAACAAAAACAACTTCAAATTTATCTTCAACATAAGCTTTTATTTATATAAACCATCCTCAATACACTATCGTTTATTTGAATCCATCAAAATTAGTGATATATTCTTTCAATACACTTTGACGTTCAGATTTAGATCAACCAATGTTAGGGATATTAATGTTTTCTTCTATTTTTTGTCTTCATAATCATCCTTCTCATTTTTTTCTTTTCATTCTATGAATTACATACTATTCATATTACTATAATAGAATCCTCGATAACAATTTCTTCAAATTCAGAATTCACCATTTATATTGACTCAAGATTGTACTTCCATTAATTTCTCCTATATCAATTGTCAAAATCCATAACATATTTACAAGTAATATTGATTTTAAAAGAAAATAAAATAAAATCGTTGGATAATCTTATGTTATCCATTATCCATTCTTATAATCCTCAATATAATAAATATACCTCTATTCAACTAATATCATATTTGATTTTCTAGAAGAACATATTTCTTTAAATAATTTTACCCTTTTAAATTTTAACTCATACAGAATTTTATTTGATTCATAAACCACTATGATGTTTGTTACTTTGAAAGGTCATTACAACATCATTTTAGTTCATTTATTTCAAACCCCCATTCTTCAAATCTAAATTTTTTTTCAGGTATATAAACATTATTTACGACCCTTTACATATCAACTCTTATATATTGTTTACATTACCCTTATGTATTAAATGTTAAAAATCAAGGAGTGTGACCCTTACACGTCATATTTTTTGTTTTTCATTTTTTAATTTTTTTTCTTCAATGTAGTCTGATAGAACATCGTCTTCTAAACATCTCTTTGAATCAGATCATATAGTTTTCACTACATCTTCTTCTTATGTGCAGCATTTGTATCTGGATTTTAGCATGTTTCTTCCTTAATTACTTCTATATTATCTTCAAAGTATAAATCTTCCAAAAATATTTCTTCCATACATCATCTATATATATTCCTAGAACATTGGTGCTTCTTCCATATGTGTTTCTTTTTTATATATAGATTCTAAATAAATCTTCCAAAATAACATTTCCTCTAATATAACTCATTCAACATCAACATTAGATCAACATTAAATTTAACTTGTCATTGTTTGTAAGGAAGGATTCTCATAAACATTAACATGAAAATTAGATTAATAAACTCTTTCTTAATATCCATCACTTATAATGGATAAAAATTTATTCTAACTCAAAAATCATCATATAATACTACTTTATAAAACATCATTCTTAACACACAAGTAAAATTACCTTCATCTATAATATTTAATCAAAATCATAAATTTGGGAAATATATCCTCAATACCATTACTTTAGGGATCATATCTTCTTCCTTTTTTTATATTAATCATCTATGTTCATAATCATCATTTTTGTTACATTCCAAAAGTAGATCTAGAATATCCCTATATTCTAGAGTGTTAAAATTCAAACTACTATTTCAGATCTCAATATTCATATTCAATATCCATCATTCCTTGATAATAAACAATATAAACTAATGATATAAAAATAAAACACTCATCATCACAATCAATTTGGTTCTTAAATTAATTTAGTAAAATATAAATGAGAGATACTATTAACAGGTTAATGATACCCTAATGTAGAAACATAATTGAATCAAAATGGAAATTGAGAAGATCTCATCTATTAAATTCATCACTTGAGAGGTAAGAATAAATCCTTATATTAAAAATAAAAATTTAATGTAAATTTTCAAAAATATTAATTAGAATTGTGTTTAAGAATCATATAAAATCTCTTACAATTCTTATGGATAAAAATTGTGAAAAAAGAAAGAGTTACATAGAGAACCTACAATAAGAATTTTATAATGTTAATGACCTAAAAAGGGGATATTCAAATTGAAATAATATCCCAACAGATCAAAATATGAATTAATATATATTTTTTATTAATAATAGAGGTTATATATGATTAATGAATAATCATATATATGTGAAGACCATATGAGTGACAATTTGGATGGGAAAACCCCATATTATCTTTATAGATTATGAATTGAGAATAAAACACATATGATAATGAAAGAGGGTATAAAACACCTATAACTTATAAATAAATGAACTATTATGATAATTGTAGTACAAATCATATAAAAATATTTTAAAATAGTATAATATTAAAAAGAAAATACTAAATAAAAACATAGGTTAAAGGATATCTCCCTAAATATTTTGTCATGTAAGAATAATGGTTCAATTGATTGGATAAAATTAAATGGACATGTAAATATAAAAAACCAATGGAAAATTTATAAATATAAATTTATATGGATGTACACCCTCAACATAAAATATTTCAGTAAAATAAGAAGAGATATAACCTAAATAGATAATATTGAGATAAGAATCGCCTCACCTTAGGCCCCATTTTGTTTCATCATGTTTACACCTCTTGTATAAAAAAATATATCCATAATAAAAAAGTTATATAAAAGTATATTAAATTAAATTTTATTATTATTGGTTAATTTTTATTATTGGAATCCATTTATTAATATTTCATTATATATTAATTGGTTCAAGGATACATTTCCTTTAATAATGTCCTTTTTGTTCTGATTTCATTATTTTGATTTATTCATTTTAAATCATTAATAAAAATTCCACCAAAAGTGTAAAAAATTGAATCATAATTTCTATATAGTATATAAAATCTAGGTGTACCATGGTGGAATAGGTGATGATTAAAGATTCAATAACATCTTTACATGTGGTTAAACCTATCATTAATAAGACATATAGAATGAGGTAAAATGGAAAAGATATATTATAAATAAATTGTAATAATAATATAATACCATAATAAAATTAATATTTATATAATATTCACAATTAATCTATAAATATTGTGATATATAATGTATTGATAACATCCTCATTGGTGGTAAACCAACAATTTATGAGACCCATAAAAAGGGGAGATAATATACATATTATAAAAAGTTTAAAATAACTATAATATATCAGAATAAATTTTTGTTCATATAAATATTCACATAAATAAATTTTGTGTAGATTTTTCTATAAGCATAATGGAAATAAAGGTGTAGGTTGAGGAAAAATGAAAGGAAGAGTAAGAATGGTAAACACAAAATTCAAGTTTACTCATTTTATATGGCCCTAATTCCCAGGAGAATTCAAGTTGTGTAAGATTATAATGTCTCTAAATCTATAAATACTTATAGAATATAATTGAAAAAATACTGAATAATGCGTTGAATTTGGTAAGTAATTTATAGTGGGGGTGAGAAGGGGGTATTTTCATTTTAAATAATGTATAAAATTATAATTCAAGGGGAATAAATTAAATAGCTTCCATCATTGATAATATGAATTGTATTCAATTAAAATACATTTTTATGAATTTTATAACTTTACACAACAAAAATTATTTTTTTATACAAAATTAATGAAGAAACAATGGAAAATTAATTTTTAATGGAATAAATTATATTTTTAGACATTTAAATGCACTTTATAGTTATTGAAAAATAATTTATTGTTTATAATAAATTTTGTATTAAATTAAACTATATTTTGGTTAACATATAGATTATATGATTTATTAGGTTATTATTACATCAAAAAAATTTCATAAAACATATCAATTATTAAAAATAATATTTTCACTATTCATGATAAAATCCATGTTTAGTTGAATATTACTAAAAAATAATCATTATATAATTTCAATGTGATGATTCCAAAATTTAAATCCATTTTATCAAAATAATTTTTAATTTATATAATTTTAATATTTAAATAATAATATAAAATTCAAGTATTTTATAAAATATTTTAAAACATAACATGTTAAAATATGTGTTTATATTTTACACTAGTTGTCAAATTTGAATATTTTTTATGACATTATAATATTTTTATTGATCCATTTAATTCATTTTAAATATTACTTATGATAAAACCGAATTAATATTTGAAATAAATCAGTATTTTGATTTATTATTACTCGTTTTATGAATTTATATTCATTTTAATTCTATAAATAATTTTACAAATGCTCTAAGTATAAAAAAGAATAGTTTTATTTAGCTAAAATGTTTTTTCATGAATTATATTATCTTATTTAATAAATCATGATTTTATTTTTTAATATATGAAAGAGAAATAATTTTTGGAACCAAAATATAATTTTTATCTTATGATTAATTTTAGGAGCTTTTCCAAAAAAATGGATTTTTGATTGAATAGTGAAAACTGCTGATTTTTACAAAATCATCATTTCATTGTGCTCTATAAATTAAATTAAAAGTAACATTATGTTTTTTATTTTATGATAAAATAATATAAGTTCCATATTATTAATAATTATCTAAATTTTTTCATAGGAATAAATATTATATTTGAGTTTAATATAATTTCAATTTTATGTTTAAATGCACATTTTTTTAAATGCTTTACATTGTGTTTTTTGAATATATATTAAAAGTAATTTCTTTAACTTCTATAAATATAATCTTTAAAAATTAATTTCATATTTTTAATTATGTGGTTTAGATTTAGTAATAAGGTATATTTCATTTTTTTCATTATAAATATTAACCATAGTAAAAATGAGTCACCAAGGAAATTAGTAAATCAGGTTTATTAAGTTCAAAACTAAGTGATAAGGTCACAAAATCATGTCTTAATTATTATTATTATAAGTTATTTGGACCCTTATAAAATTATATTTAAAACTTTATATTTTTGGATCCACTTCACAAAGATAAATAATTTATAATATTTAAATGCTTAGAAAAATTACAAGTGTGCCACTTCCCTGACTTATAAAAGGGAACCACCTCTCCTCCCATAAACACATCAGTTTACTAATCAATTTATTCCAATAACATACCATGACTCTACCCATGATATCTCCCCACGTCAGTGAGTAAATGTACTTCTAAAAAGTCCAACCCTAGATGGATTAAAGTGTAATACAATGGGATATATTTGAGAAGATGTAATAAATTCTAAACTTACTATTCCAAGTTTATTTCTAATTCTATCTCCATAAAATACTCTAAAGCCATGTGGAAATAATAAAATTAGTATCTCCAACATAACAAAATTTTATTAATATTATGTTAGACCCCTTTTCCTTCTCCATTATCCGTCTCAAGAGAAATGTAAACATTTCTCATGTGTACATATCAAATACCACCTCCACGAAGCGATGTGTTTAGTTTCTCATCACTAGATCATATGGAAGGATAAAATATTTTCAAAATTAATGTATTTGATACTTATGAAATAAATATAAATCTATTATGATAAAATATTACATTCTCTGTTCCTCGTTTGGTCTAATAGAAATTGATAATATCGCTTATATATGTGTGTGGAATACCTCCTCCACTATGCAATGCGATTCATTATCCATTTTTACCATATAAGAATGGACATAAGGATTGAAATATTATATAAATAATAAAATTATTATTTTTCTAATAAATAAATATATTATATTATTTATTTCATTTCCACCTATTATAAAAATAAAAATTTCATTTTTGTTTATCTATAGAGTACCATCTCCGTTGAATGACGTGGCTAATTTTTCAGGACTACCATACATGGTTTGTCTTAAAAGTCTATATAGTGTATAAATATAAAAAATATAATATGTTTTTTATTAGGAAGATAATGTGACCACAATCACTTTTACCATGGCCAATACACTGATGTGGTTTTAAGTTTATAAACCGAATGTTCCCAAACCACCAGCGTAAACCTAACCATTTTAGACACAAAATAAAACTATGTAATAAAGGAAATAGAATGTATAATAATGATGAAATTAAAATAAAATTTTTTATTAATCATATATATGACTATTTTCATTTTATTATTCATGATTTATACAATGTTTGAAGCTAGGAAAGAAACATGGTAAGATGTTTTTATTAAAACGTTGTATTAATGTATTTTTCTTTAATATTTCTCATCTATATACATTTTATATAAAAAATTACAATTATAGAGTTATTTATAAATAAAATATTTTCAAATTTTATTTTAGACTAATTTTTTCTTTCATCATAATATTTTTAAAAGGAATATTTGAAACATTAACTGCACATTTCATTTTAACATTTTTTACTAAAGTGAAAAATAAATGTCTTTTAATGTGTATATATTGAACAGTTTTTACCACCATTATAGACTCTATTAAATATCAAATTTCCTAAAAAATTATTAATGGTTGTTTTAAAAGAACTTATTTCCCTCAATATTCTGATAATTTTTAGATTAAATCTATTTTAAATGTATAAAACAAACCCCTTTTCTCATCATTTTGATATCACTAAAAGTGATATCTATTAGGTGATTTAATAGAAATAAAAATGAATTTTATTATCAAAGATCAAGATATATTTGTTTTATTAATTTTATAATTATTGTAAATTTTATATTAATGATGGGTGTTCCTCATATATCTCTGATAAGGGGTGAGCCTAATATATGTCTCCAGTGCATGGGGTAAAGTGACAATGTTTACTAGTGATAGGCTACTCCTACTTGGTATTATAATTATCCTATTAGGTGATTCAATTTGAAGGATTATTTTAACTGTTAAAGTAATGATAATATTCCAAGGTACCTAAATGTTTTTATTCAAATGGTTTATAATGGAAATATATTTATTTCAAAATCTAAATGAACGATTTTATGGTTTTGAGGAAATTTTTTAAGAATAATTTTTAAAAAATTTTATAGGACAATTTTTCATGTAATTATATTAATCTATTTTCATGTTTTCTATGAAACATTATTATTAGTATTTTTCCATTATGATTTCATATTAGTTTTTTCATGAAATCTATTAAGAAATGAAGTTGTTTTCATAAAAAAGTAAACAAATATTTGTGATCAAATATATGTTATGATAAAGAAACAAATATATATATTTTTTGATTTACAAATATTCTAATAGGTTTCATTTATTTTATATCCCATTCTATGTTTTTTTATCATCATCCATCTTAAAATGATTTATCATAGGGATTAGGTATGGTTGAAGTAGATAAAAAAAGTTATAGTTTCAAATATGGGAGTTAACTTGAAAGAAAAATATGTGTCATTATTAAGAACATTGTTTGTGGGAAAATGGATAATTCTAGATGGAAATGCCCACTTTTTTATGAAATTTTTTTACCTAATTATATAAAACCACAAACCAAAAAATATCATATAAATTAATTATCGTGCATTCTATGTTATAAATCATGTTATAATGGGTTTTTAATGTTAGTCGGTGTTATAGTTTGTATTAGAGGAATGTTTTAAATATCATGAAATAACCTAGGTCGAACCTAAACTATTTGTAGCACCCCAAAATTTCATAGTATGTTGTTTCTTTAAAGTAATAAAATAACTTGCACTACACACAACATTGAGTTTAAGCGCACCACGACTTACCAAACTAGCTGTTCAAAAGCAGTTATGAATAGTATTAACTGAATTTTGAACTTTATATAATCCTTATAATTTTAATCCATATTATGAGTCTCTTAGACGTTATGTAAGAACAAATTCATTTTTTCAGATAAAAGAATTATTTTTTCAAAAATGCAATTTTACCACCTTTTAATGGAGAACCATTTTTAAATCCAATATTTGAAACTTTTATATATTAAATTTGACAAAAAAATTCTTATTTAGAATCAAGACATAAGAATTTAGTTTCAATAAATTTTTGGTGTTTTTCGGATAACTTTCATATTTGGGCGAATAGTGACAAATATTATATTTTAACTCAAAATAAATTTTTTAATCAAAATAATTTATTGTGTTTAATTATACATTTTAATGGTTTTGAATTATAATTAGACTATATTTTTAACATTTAATTTAATGATTGTCACTGCTAGTAATTTCACTTTAAAATTGGACATAAACAAGTGTCAATATCATGATATTTATATATTTATTAAAATTGAACTTTTTTTATTTGAAAATGGGGATTTATTTTAAATTAATTAATGAAACTTATATATTTTGAAATTGGTAAAATAGAATTAATTTTTGAATTTAGAATATCAAAATTAGCTTCGGGTGATTTTTTGGTATTTTTTGAAAACTATCAATTGTTGATGAATAATGGAAAACATTGAGTTATAGTTTAAAACCGATTTTTTTTAAATAATTATTTATTTTATTTATATTTATTTTCAGTCAAAATAGAAACATAATACCTATAGATGTTCAATATAATTCATTGTATTTAGTTTATAATAACTTTAGATATAAAATTTTTTTATTGAACTTTTTACCGTCTTTACCCACCTCCAAGGAGCATTTTCAAATTTGCATAAAACATAATTTTATTTCTTCTTTGAGTTGAATTTAAAAACTCCGAGATACATGTTTGATATCATTAAGTAATATTTGGTTCAATAAGATTAAATTAATTTTTAGGTGAATAGTAACATTTTACTTTTATTTACCATGGTTTAAAGTAAACAAGGTAATTTGGGGTAAAAATGATATTATTGTTACCATAACACATGTCCTAATTATATTGGGTAAGTTTAATTCGATCAAAAACTTCCTTAGGAATAAAATATTATCCTTAAGGTCCACTTGGATTAGATTAGGAAATTTATTAATATTTAGTTCAAAGACGAGTTAAAAGAGTTAAACTCAATGTCTATTAACTAAAACATTTTTAATAAATGGTTAAACATAAAATAAATTGGAATATAAATTTTCATTATAAAGATAAAAATATTTCCTACATAATGGTATTTTATATATTTTTTTATATATTAAATAATTTAATTTATTAATAACACAATGATGATATAGTAATTACCTAATTAATGAATGATTAAAATAATTGATATTATAAATATCCAAATAAATCTCAATTGAAACTCTTAATGAATTTCACTAATTTTATAGGTAAATATTACATATTAGGTTTTTTTAGATGAATTTTTTATGATGTAATAGCACTGTTATGAATTTAGAAAAAATAAAATACCAAATAGTGTCAAAATTGACATAAAAGAGTTTTTAAAACAAATATTATATTATTAATTAATATTATATTCCTAAAAATCTAATATTCAGCCAAAATAATTATATAATGACATTTTTATCATTAATTAACCAATTTGTGTTCACTTGAATGTATATAGTAAGTTTATTAATCATATGATATAAAAATACAAAGAGACATGGTAAATATCAAAATATTTAACTAAGTGTTAAATTTAAAAGATAATGTTAATATTGTGACCCAAACCTGTCTAAAACCTATTGGTTGATTATTTTTCGACCCATACCCTCTATATCCTAAAAATATTCCATTTTGGAGCCATTATAAATCGAATATTATTTTATTATAAAATAATGTTTCTAGCTTTTCCTAAGGTGCCCCTCACCCCTCTTATAAAAAGGCAGTACCCTCTCTATCTAATTCACATATTCAACCCATTTGGATCTGCCAAACCCTGCCCAAATACCCTATCAAATGTCCTTTCTTAATCCTATAGGTCGTCATTTAGTCAGAAAGCCAACCTATGGAGCCTGTTTGATCAAATTAAAATGAAGAACCCAAAGAAGAGATAAATATTTAATCACCTATTTCAAGTTCCTTTCTTCTTACACTTCCTCTTTCTTTGTTGCTTCCATTATAAAATAATAACTCTAGTATATTCTATTTAGTTTTATGTTCTTATAAATATGGTATAACAATATTCATTATTCTATCCATCCTTTGAATGACATGTCACCATAAGTGCGTACGTACGGCTTACCGTCTCCACGTCATGGTGTAATTGTTATTCAAATACTTATTATTTTTATGGGTATAATAATGATATATAATTGATGTAAATAATAAATATAACATGATAATGATTCTGTATATATGATATACCATCCAATTATATATTATTTTAATATCAAAAGAATCATATTGTCACTCGTGCATATGTATAGATTACTGTCTCCATGAACGCGATGAGATTCGTTCCCCATCGTATCCATTTAAGAATAATTTTCATTAGATGATTAAAAAAAAAAATTAAAGACTTAATATCATTCTGAATATGAATAATATACATCCTATCCATAACAAACATTACTTACGTAACAATGCATATAAAGGAAAACAAATCAGTTAACACCCAAAATGATGATAATACTAAGATATTATTAACAATGAAATTTTAAAAAATCATAAAAGATATCATATTAATGTATATGATTCTTGTATAATTTAATAACAATTATTTCACCATTATAAAGGAGGTTAACCTACCCTTGACCAAGGAAAAGTACAAGGTAAGGGTTAATTTCACAATCTCTTTATTATACGAGGATGTTTATATGTAATTATCTACTTGGACCTCTTTATCATCCACATCCATGTTTCTTAAAAATGTATTTTGAAAGATTTTGTCTATTTACTAGACAATGGGGTAAATTTATTTATAACCTTATTTGACCTTATATGTTTTGAAAGGAATCTTTCCATTGTTTTCCAAACAAGGTACTTTATGACCATTTCGACAAAATTAAGGTAAGAATTTTTTTTTAACATATACAGCGGGTGCGACTATTTTCCACTGTTAAAACATCTTCGATGATTCCCTTAAAATATTATAAGAATAATTTAAAAATAAATGTTTTCTTTAGAATTATGTGACCCTTAAATGATTTCAAAATAGAAAGAGATATTTCTCCAAAAAAAAATTTCATTTCATCTATGTCAATATCCATTGATGGATTTAAAGTTTATTTGAAGTTGATTTTTTATGATAAAAACTTCCATAATGTATTGAAGGTTTTATGATATGTTTGACTATGAATGTGCTATTTTTATACCATTCATGGTTTATGGTTAAAGTATTGGCATTTCTTATACTTGTTTTAATATAAAAGTTTATGTTATATTTCAACCTTTTCATATGAGGAATGTATTGGACTTAGTAAGTGATGGGTGAAGCCCGCTATAGCTCCTTGATGCATCAGTAGGTCACATTATACAACTGAAGAAGGAATTGGTTGAGGCCTTTCCCAATTGGATATATGGTTTTGGCCGAGGCCTTAATCATTTTTAGATGTCTTCGCCGAGGCCTTGACAAAATGTATCAGAATATCCAACATTATACATTACCTTATTATGAAAATAATATTGATGGTTCATTTGGTCATTAGACTAGTAGAATACCAATGATTATGTTTTATTATGGAATTATTTACTCAACTCACATTATTTCTATAAAATTATTCTTGTTTATTATCGGTAAAGGCATGTGGTTTCAATTATTCACCATGATTAATATTTATGTTATCTTATATTGTATTGCTTACCCTTACTAAGTGTTTGAGGTCACCCCTTTCTTATGTTTAATTATCCCAGGATATGAAAGAAGTTAGATAAGAGTGACTATCATGCATAATATAGGAGGATTGGATGTTTCTAATGGAATAAATTCATGTTGTGTTTCTTTACAAGTTGTAAAGTTGAACTTATGTATGAATATTGTTTCCAATGATACTAAATTGATCAGTCTTTCGAGACATGATTTCCTTGTGATCATGCCAATGTGTTAAAATAATTCACGACTCTGGGCTTATGGGGTTGGGGCATTACAATTGGTATCAGGGGATGTTTTGTACAAACCTAGGAAACTATATTTAGATAAACTCTGATTAGAGCACATAGCCCTAAGATAGACATTTAGGATTAGTATAGAATAACTTCTTAGGTTTTTTATTGTAGAGTTTTTGGGAGTTTTCCAAGCTACAAATCCATGTCTGGAAACAAGTAGGTAGAGGTGGATCTGGCACAGATGTTCTATGGGGTAAAACCCAAAAACACTACTTTGAGCTAGACTCGAACATGAACTGGTGCCCGACGTCTAGCCTTGCTGCACTCTTGGTTATGACACTCCTGGGGAATATACATAGGATAATTCTCTTTTTCATTATAAATAATTATGAAGGATTTATGAGTATATACCCCCTCAAAGAAAATATTTTTATGATTATGGATTATATCCATAAACTATTCAATTTACTTTATATATTTTACATGTTTGGAATTATTCATTGCAATTCATAAACTAACCTAGTTTAGGTCATTGTATAGAAATGGGGCCTAGTAGAAGGAATGTAAACTCCAACAATACATGTGATCCAAAGAGTAATAAGGATCATATCTTTCACGGAATTAATCCAACTTCTATAAGGGAAATAGTATCCTATGTATTCTCAACATATGAAGAAATAATATCATTTGTTAATAAGATAAGTAAAGAATTCTCTGAATCCTATGGATTTGTAGGGAATCAAGAGAAGAAAAGGATGGAAGAGAGAGATATGGATAAAGGGAAGTGTGAAAAGGAGGATTTTCCCACATGTGATAACTGTGGAAAGAATCACCTTGGTAAATTCTTAACGGGAATGAGAGTTTGTTATAAGTGTGGAGAAAAAGGACACCATGTATGTGATTTCAAGGGTAAGAAAATGATTTCAAATGTAAAATGATTCATATTCAAGGCATTGGGACACTACAAGAATCAATGTCCCAATCATTAGAGTATACCACAAATGATGCTATTGGATAATAATCAAGTAATGATACTACCTCAAATGAAGAGGATTGATGAGTGTTCTTACATTGTTATTATAGAATTATTTCATTTGAGTGTTGTACCATCAATATACTAGTTATATGAAATATGGAGATAAATAAGGATAGTACTGCAGTACTATTTTATTGAGGATTTGAGATTATATGGTTCTAAGAAAAGTGACTTAATAGTAAGCTACACTTTTTGGAAAATACATGGTTGAAGGAAAAGTAATCCTAAATATGGTCCCGATAATGAGGTAGTGATTTTGGAATAAGAGACGATTAATTTGGATAAATTATATTATATATTCTTGAATACCTTGAATCTTATTAATGATTTTTATATTCCCTCGTTGTTGGAGTTTACAACATTTTTGGATATAAGGGGATATCCAGTATTCTATAAGGAATAAGGGATCATGAATGTAATCAATAAAGTTTTATGGTAATTCAAGATGTTGTAGTGTTTTAAAAGAATACATGATGAAGGTGTTCACATGTTATTACGTGGCCAAAAGTGTCATGACCCGTCCCACAGGGCCTGTGTCGTGACTACACCATGCTTGCCTTCCATAGGCCAGGGGCTGGCGACTAGCACCAAAGGAGTAAATACCTAAGACTGGGAAGGCATTGCCTTTATAAACTGAAAACTAACAGACAACATAGTATGAGATGAAAGTAAATTCTACGTAGAAATGTATAAAAAATTGTGATGAAAAGTAAAGGGGTTGAAAATACAAGCTCAAATGGAATGTGCAAGAACAACTGAAAAAGGAAAGAAACTATTGGGTCATCCTCTGGGGTTCCTACCTAAAGGGTAGGTACAGATGGCCTCCTCAACACTCCACATCCTTCAGTCTCCTCCGTGTACCAACCTGTCGTAAAGTCCACCTCCGGGTACCTTCTAGTCCTACTACTTAGCCTCAGTCTGCGTTGTGCATCGTCTGCATCCAACAAAATGAGGTGCGGGCATAGACTGTGTAGGGCTGAGTATAACGATACTCTGTAGGGACCCTGAGACCATCAAGGTATCACAAAATACAACAAGGATAAACCAAAAAGTAAGAAAACATTAGATAACCACACATAGGTATATGCCCATACATATACGTAGGTTATCATGTAATCCATCTCAATCACAAGGAAATACAAGAGTTACTGACTAAGCTCACAGAGGTATACAAATTTTGTAGAGTGATAGAGAAGATCAGATGTAGTCACTGATTCATCTATGCTATCGAGCCTACATAGGATCTAGGACTAGCAGTTGGAACAGTCGGACCCACACAGGATCCAGTAATAGTAGTCGGAGCTGTCGGACCCACACAGGATCCAGGACCAGCTATTCCATCGAACCCAAATAGAATCCAGGAAAAGAAGTCAGAACTTTCAGACCAACACATGATCCAAGAACTGTTGTCAGAGTTGTCGGACCAACACATGATCTAGGAAGAGTCGTCGGAGTTGTTGGACCAACACATGATCCTGGAACAATCGTCAGTTCAGAGCCAAACACAGGGTTTCCACAAAGCACGCTTGATTCTGGGATGTTCCTCTCCTCCTGCCAAGTGTTGATGCGTCAACTATCACCAAGTCCCACAAAGAAGTATCTCAAAGGTCTGTCTCGTCAAAGTTGTCTCAACACAACAAACATCACGTTAATCGGACGCCCGGTCTGTGAGTTATTAGCCTTTTAGTCCCAGGGGCCCAGTTTGATTCATGTACGATCCAACCTGACCGTATCTCAACATTAACCCAAACTTCTGTGGGGTGAACTCAAAGGGACCCTCATGCTCCATGAATTCCAGCGCCACTGATGGTTCATCAAACGGTCGTCCAGTGCCAATGTTACAGCCAAATGAAGTAACGGGGTTGGTAATTGGTCTAGCTCTGGTCTGACCCAGCCAGACTAACTCGGCCCAACCCAGTCTGGGCCGACCTGTCAGGGTCAACCTGGATAGACCCGTTGGGAATGAACTGGACCATTGGGAGGGTCATCCCATTAGGATCAACCCGGTTTTATGGGCCAGGCCCAACAGACTGCGAGGGTGGTTCGGACCGGAGGCCACCGCGTAGTCGGCTCAGCCCGAAGGCCTGGGCCGGTTCAGCCAGCGTTGTGAGGTCACGGCATGGCGAATCAGCCAGAGAGGTCGGGATGGTTCATCCAGCGACACCACGAGGGACACCACGGGTGGGCCGGGAGGCCGGCAGGGCGCATGCATGCCGCGGGTTGGCGCGCATTGCGGTGATGTGCAGGCAAGCCGCAGGGTGGGTGGGCAGCCACAAGCAGTGCACCAAGAGGCCGGATGGGCGTCGGGAAGCATGGTGGGAGGCTGGTTGGGCACCGGGTAGTGCACCGGGAGGCCTCAGGTAGGCATCCTGGGCACCGGGCAGTGCGACAGGAGGCCACGCGCAGGCGATCTGGGCACCGAGTAGCACGCTGGGAGGCCGCAGGCTGGAGGTCTACGCACCGAGCAGGCCGTGGGTTCGGTCGGGGCATGAGGGGCACCTCTGGGGTGGCGCGGTTCATGGTGGTCACAAAGAGCATGACCTTGTTGTTGATGCCTCTGTCGCCTCGTCACTACTACGTTTCCATGCCGTAGAAACATCATAAGAGATCAGAGGAGGGAGTTGGTCCATGTTAGTTGGCCCGCACCCTCCGCATTTAGGGCTGATAACAAAAGTCTCTACAAGAGAAGAAGATGGTCAACAAATCACCCACAAAAATTCATTTCCAATCATTGAAAGAGATATGAAAAAGGAATATCAATATGTAATAAACCCCTACCTTTGATTCTTCCTTTGATGTTCGTCGTTCATTTATGGAGTTGAAAAACGAAGACGATGAAGATCATCATTCATCACTTTCGTCGCGCACTCCCAATCCCTTGATGCGTCGACCGTGGAAGACACTTCACGTCGGTAGGATCTGAGGGAGGAAGTCGAAGAAGGTTGTAGGCATTCTTCACTCTTCGTTGGAAGATGAGGTTCCTCGTTCTTCGTTGGGAGATTTTCTACCTAGCTCTCCTCTTCCTCAATTCCACCAAAATGAATCATGCCCAAAAAAATAATAGGTTGGTTATATATTATTCCGTTGGAATAGAATTCAAAAAGGGATAATAAATTTATTGGATCCCTCTAATAAATGTTGAGGACTGGCATAATAAATTAATCATTGTCCAATTAAATAAAAGAGATGTGGTGGCATTATAAATGGTAGAGGTGGTCAGGGGACTCCCCCTCATTAATGATGGGAGTTGAGATATTTTCCACCCACCCATTAATTGGGGGGTTTTAGTCTCGTGCGGTCCCCACATCGTAATCTATCATGGGAGTTTATGCTCGGGTGGGCCCCACCTCCATAACATTTCATGGGAGGTTAAGGTGTGGTGTCCCCACCTCTAACATCCAAGAGAAGGTTCTTAACCACCAGTCACACTCATGGCAGCTCAACAACTCTACTGAGGACCTGGAAAGGTCCGATGAACCTCGGAGATAACTTGTCGCCTATCTAAATCTCAATAAACCTCATCGAGGTGAGAACCATAGAAAGATGTGGTCACCATCCTACAACTCTAGAGGCCTCTGTCTCCTGTCAGTATATGACTTCTTCCTGCTTTGTGCAGTCTTCATCTGCTCCTGGATGATCTTCACCTTCTCCATAGTAGCTTGTACCTTCTATGTTCCCACTTGTGATGACTCCCCAGGGACTGTCCAGCACAAGGGTGATCTGCAGGGTCACTCGTACAACTCCTCGAAAGGTTCCATTCCAATGTTGGAGTGATATATTTTTTTGTACACAAACTCCACCAAAGGAATGTGATCCTCCCAGTTATGACCTATGTCAAGGACACCAGCATGCAGTATGTCCTCGAGGGTCTGAATGATCCTCTCAATCTGGCCATCCATCTGTGGAAGGAAGGTGGTGCTCAAATGAAGCTATGTCCTGAAAGCATTCTGCAACCCCTTCCATAGCCTAGAAGTAAATTGTGTTTCACAATCGGAGACAATAGGAGAAGATAATCCATGTATACACACAATCTTCTACATGTTGAGGCATCCCAATCTCTATACTAAACCCTAATCTATGATCGGTAGGAATTGGGTCGACTGGGTGAGTCGGTCAATAATCACCCAAATCCAGTCATGTCCCGTTGATGTTTGTGGATGACCCATCACGAAGTCCATGGATATCTCATCACACTTCCACTCTGGGACCTCTGAAGGCTGGACCAAGCCTGATGGTACCTGGTTCTCCACCTTCACTTACTGATAAGTGAGGCATCGAGAGACAAACTCTGCTACTACCTTCTTCATACCTGGCCATCAGTGCTATCATCGAAGGTCCTGGTACTTCTTCTCCACTCATGGATGTACCGCTAGAGGGGACGTGTGGAACTCCCTCAACACATCCTATTTAAGTGACACTGGAACCATATTACATCCATTGAGGAGGATGACGTGCTCCCCACCTTCAGAAAATCCATCAGGTTCCTGCCCTATGGATATCTGAGCACGACGGGTCTCGCAGTCAGCGTCCCCATGTTGTGCTTCCCTGACTCGCTGAAGGAGTGTGGGAGTGACTGCAAGAGACTGTAGAAAGGCAGCTCCATCTCTATTCACAAAGGATACCTACAAAGAGGCTAGCTACTCTATCGCCTCTTCTAGTAGCTGTATACCAGACCTCCTACTAATTGCATCTGCAACAATGTTCCCCTTCCCAGGAGTATAGACTATATTGATGTCGTAGTCCAGGAGGAACTCATGACAGCAATGCTATCTCAGATTCAGGTCCTTCTGAGAGAAGATATACCTTAGACTCTTGTGATCATAGTACAGGGTAAAACATTCACCCATCAGATAGTGTCTCCACATCTTCAAGGTGAGGACCATTGCTGTTATCTCCAGGTCATGGGTAGTGTAGTTCTTCCCATGCTGTCTCAGCTTCCGAGAACCAATTGCGATCACTGCTCGGTCCTACATTAGGACACACCCGAGTCCAGTCCCTAATGTGTCACAGTAGACTATGTACCCTATTCATTCCTCTGGAAGCCTCAATATGGGGGAACTAGTTAGCTTCTTCCTTAGCTCTTGAAAGCTCACCTGGAATCTCTCCAACCATAAGAAGGGTTCCCCTTCTTTATCAAGGTTGATAGTGGTGCTGCAACTTTGAAGAAGTCTGGCATGAATCTCCAATAGTATCCAGTCAAACCCAGGAAACTTTATACCTCTGTCACACTTCTGGTTGGCTCCCGAGAAAGTACCACTACAATCATCGCTGGATCTACTACAACTCTAGCCTCTGAGATGACATGTCCCAAGAAGTGAACCTCTTAGATCTAGAACTGGAACTTCGAGAACATTCCATAAAGCTGGTGCTCTCGGAGTGTATCCAGTACCACTCACAAATGGTAGGCGTTCTCCTCCTTAGTAGTCGAGTAGATAATAATTTCATCAATGAAGTCTATGATAATGTGATCGAACAATGGCTGAAATATCCTGTTCATGAGTCCCATGAACACTACTAGATCATTGGTTATGCCGAAGGGAATTAACAAGAACCCGTAGTGGCCATACAGACACCTGAAAGTCGTCTTCTGCCCTTCCTCATCTTGAACTTTGAGCTGGTGATAGCCTAATCTGAGGTATATCTTTGAAACCCATCACACTCCCTTCAAATGATCTAATAGGTTGTCAATCCTTGGTAGTGGCTACTTGTTCTTCATGGTCACCTAGTTTAAGCGATGGTAGTCGACACAAAGCCTCATGCTCCTGTCTGCCTTCTTGGGAAACAAAATCGGGGCTACCCAGGGAGAAACACTAGGCCAGATGAATTCCTTCCCATACATGTCCTCTAGTTATACCCACAGCTCAAGAAGCTCAGCGGGAGCTATCCGATATGCTGGAGTAGATATCATTGTTGTCCCGGGGTACAGGTCAATGTAGAAGTCTACCTCTCTGCGAGGAGGTAGTCCTGGAACATCGTCAGGGAAAACATCCGCATACTGGTCCACCACTACAGGATTGCTTAGACTCTCCACATTTACTACTCCAAGGGTAAGGCATTCCAACTGATGAGTTATTGGCTGTACTCTCCTCCAAGTAACTCTATCCTATGCTATAAAGGCTCCCTTCTCGCCGATCAAGGTGAACCTTGTCCCATCTGTGTGGACACACAACACATTGTGCCTAATACAGTCGATCAAATCATGGACTGTAGATAAACAGTCCATACCCAAGATGACGTCGTAAGGCCTCGACGCAACTATATGGAGATCCCAGCCAATGCTATCACCTCCTTGAGTAAGCTCGTGCAGCTAGAACCAGTTTATAATCATTGAGTCTACTCTCATAGGAGTTTCTAGCCATAAGGATCGAGCCAACAGCTCCGTCAGAATCATCGAGCTCGGAATGAGGGTAGTGGTAATGAAAGTGTTACCGGTGCCTGTGTCTATAAGAACTACAGATATGGTGGAGTAGACATAGATCGTATCTTGAATAATATCCAGAGTTACATGATCATAAGCCTCAGCTACCTGGAGCTGAGCTCTCCCTGTCCACCTGCTCCCTGCAGTCGGGGTGGACCTCCTGGTAGTAGTGGCGTTAACACCTCGAATCATCACCCACCGCCTGCTGCATGACTAGCTCCTCTGCCACGTCTGCCTTCTCCCTATGGTCTGGCTCGATCGAATCTCTTCCTCTATCTGGGAGGTCCCTCAACTGTCTGTTGATCATCAGTACGACTGTTCAGACAATCACGAGCCATGTGACCCTGCCTGCCACAAGAGTAGCATTTCCCGCTCCTGACATGACTGGCTCTGTATTGTGTGCCCCGTACAACTGAACCTGTGTCATGTGGTCGTCCAACATATGTCCTGGTCTGCTTGAACCTCTGTGACATCTGTCTACTTCCAACTGAAGAAGACTCTGCTGCATGTCGACTAGTGATGGGTCTCATTGTTGGTGACTTCTCATCAAAGAAAATTTCCACTATGAGAGCTCTCTCTAACACCCTCTCCTGCATCGGGATGTTGAGGAAGATCATTGAAGCTCTGTTCTCTCGCATGAGCCCCTAATTGAAGATCTAGTCCTTGAAGAAAGCGTCTCTCACCATATCTATGGAGTAACATGAGAGGTCAGTCAACCTCGATGAGTACTGAGCTAACGTCATGCTAGCCTACTGCAGATGCATTATCTCTTATATATGTACCGCACATAGGGTGGCTGGGAAAAACTCCTCCCGAAACAGGCTCTCGAATTTTGCCTAGATAATTGTCACCTCGTCATGCACCTAGAGCATCAGGCTCCACTATCTTCCTTCTGCTTCCGGAAGGAGACTCGCGGAAAGGATCACCGTAAGGTCTTCTTGTGTCCCTACTAGTCTGAAGACTCTCACCACAACCTCCATCCAATCCTCAGCTTCCTGCAGGTCCATCTAACCCCTGATCCTAGGTGGCCTCTGGCGCTGCAACTTGTGCAATGGGCTCAGGTGGTGTACACTCAATACTACTGGGGCTGGTGGCATCGGTGGCCCAATTGTTGGAACCAGGGTATTCAAAGCATGATTTGGCGTATGGTTTGTGTTTTTTGTCAATACTCAGTGGAAGTTCAGAATGTTTACCAATAAAGAGATCATACCATTCAAGCAGAAAACAGTAGTGAAGGTGGCGTCGTTTCCCAGTGTTTGCCAAATTTTTGGGCCTGAAAATCAGCCAATAAAGTAAACTGTTTTTGGAAAAGGTACTTGTGCGCCGAGGTCTTGGAGGATAGGAGACTAGCGTCCCATATGTTTTTGAGGATCAAAACTTAAAAATTTGGTTAAGGAAAGAAGGTCGCGCATGTATTGGTTGGGTCGTGCAAGTGAGTTGTGCGACAGAGGTTATGGGAGACAAGACTTGCACACCAATGAGGGACTTGCGCGCCTCCGCGCAGGGGGTCCAGTTTGCCTATAAATACTGGACCACCCCTCCTCATTTTTAATGGGGTTCAAGACCTAGAGTTTGTTCGAGCTCTCATTGCGCAGGTGGCTGAGCCGCACAAGTGGTAGTTGGGTCGCGCAAGTATAGGTTGTGCGCCGATTGTTGGTTGCGCGACCAAGGCAGTTGGGGAGACAAAGGTGCAACATCGCGCAAGTTCAAAGTTGAAAGAGTCAGCGTCGAGCAAGTTGTTTTGAGTCACTTGCGCACCAGTATTGAAACTTGTGCGCCGGGCTTGGAGAAGCGCGCCAGTGTTGATAAAAGTACATCTATACTCTTTGGAGCTGCACAAAAGCTGGAAGATTGCCCTGTACCCTCATCACAAAGTGATATTCATCTTCTGGTGAGAATTGGACTTCAATAGAGCATCTACACACATCAGAGGATGCATTCTTATGAAATGATGAAGAGGCCTTCACGTCTATAAACTGAGTGGGTGTAACAGCCCGAGATTTTATGAAAAATATTTTTTTTTATTTTACTAATGTCTTGTGTTGTACGCTACACCAAAAGGAGCTTGCACAACACACATCCTTGACTTGCCTTGCATTACACGCAATCGCGACCTTCCTCGATAGCGTGTGTAATACGCAATACTGAGTTTCATTAAACAATGATATGCTATTAAAATATTATTAAAACTAGCCGTTATGAATAGTAATAACCACTTTTTAAATTTTAGAAATTTTAACTCTCAAAATGGACTTCATTTTTGGATTCGGAGTATCGAATTTAGCCTAAGGTGAAATTTTGGTACTTTTCGGATAACTTTCATATTCTGATGAATAGTGAAAATTACTAAATTATAATTAAAAAAACAACTTTTTTAATCGAAATAATTAATAGTGATAAATCATTAATTTGAGTGGTTTTAAAGTATATTTAGAATATATTTTTACAATTTAATACAATGTTGGTCATTGGATGTAATTTCACATTTAAACTAGACATAAACAAGTGTCAATCTTTTGATAGATATTGTTTCTTAAAAAACACGCTATTTGTTTTAACAGCGGGATTTAATTATAAAATTAATTAATGCAACTTTTATGTTATGAATTTGGTAAAATAGACTTCATTTTTGAATTCGGAATATGAAATATAGCTTGGGATGAAATTTTGGCATTGTTCTGAAAAACATCAATTTTTGATGAATAGTGAAACTACTAAGTGGTAGGTTAAAAACTGAATTTTGCATAAAACTTAATTTTACCGCTTCTGTGAATGGAATTTCGAAAATCCGAGAGACACGTTTAATATCAAGGACTAAAATGTGGTTCAATGAGATGAAAATAATTTTTTGGTGAATAGTAACTTTTTACTTTTTTTTACCAAGGTTAATAGTAAATAGGGTAACTAAGGGTAAATATGATATTAATATTACCCTAACACATGTCCTAATTCTATTGGACAAGTTTAATTCGACCAAAAACAAACTTAGGAATAAAATATGACCATTTAGGCCCACTTGGATTAGATTAGGACATTTATTATTAATTTATTTAAAGAAGGGTTAAAATAGTTAAAATCAAAGTTTAATAAGTAAATCATTTTTAATATGGGGTTATACATAAGATAAATTCGATTGTAAATATTCATTAGAAAGATAAAAAGATTTCCTACATGATGGTATTTTATTTGTAATTTTTAGACATCAAATAATATAATTTATTTATGACACAAAGATGATGCAGTAATTATCTTATTAATGAAATATTGACATAATTGATGTTATAAACACCAAAATAAATGTAATTTGAGACTTTTTATGAATTCCACTAATTTTATAGATTACTATGATATATTAGTGTTGATTTAATCAACTTGGTTCGAACATATAATTCTGTTATGACTTTCACAAAAATAATATATTAAATAGTGTCAAAATTGACACAAAATAGTTTTTAAATCAAATATTATATTATTAATTGTTATTTTATTCCTAAAAATCTAAGGTTCGGCCAAATGACTTAGATAAGGATATATGTATTAATAATATACAATTTGGGGTTCGTTTGGCATGTTATAGTAAGTTTATTAACCATATAGTGAAAGAAAACAAAAAGACACGGTAAAAGTTAAATTATTTAACTTAGAGTTAAATCTAATTGATAAGGTTAAAATAATACCCTAAACTTGTCTAAATCCTATTGGTTGATAGGATTTAGACCCATCCCCACTTTAGCTTCGAAATAAGACCCTTTGGAACCATTATAAACCGATTTTGACTTTAATATAAAATAATATTTTGAGATATTCCTAAGGTGCCCCTCTCCTCCCTTATAAAAGGACACCTCCTCCCCCTCCTCCTCACACCAATTTGAGCACTCAAGCTCGGCCAACCCCTGCCAAAATCTCTTCTCCACTTCCCTAGAAACATCCTAGAGGTTATGGTCTTCCTCAAAGACCAATTTTAGTTCCCTAAGAGGAGGTCTCCAAAAGGCGCTTCAAAGAAGAGGTAATTACCGTTACCAATTCTTTCATCTTTATTTCTTCTTCCACTTCTTCTTCTTAGGTTGTTTCATTATGAAGTAATAACATCAGTATCACTCATATACTGATATGTTATTATAAGTATGAAACAACCCTATTTCACCATCTATCCATCCTACGGAAAAAGAAATCACCGCGCGTGCGTACGTACGGAATACCGTCTCCACGCCGTGGTGTAATCTATTTTCCATCACCACCTTACATGGATGGGTATAATGGTGTAAAGAATAACTATACATAGTTATTACAACATCATATTGATTCTGATATATTGTATAATCCACTTCAATTCAGTTCAATATTTATGGAAATTATATCATCGCTCGTGCGTACGTACGGACTACCGTCTCCACGACGCAATGAGATTCATTCTCCATGTTAACCATTTAAGAATGATTATAAAGTATATATAAGAAATAATAATGAAATATATGACATTATAAAGCTACTGGATTTATGTATATATATATATATGTATGTCATCTACTTACTTCCATTTCACGACAATAAGGAAAGGAAAACAGCGTTCATGCGTACGTACGGACTACCGTCTCCATGAACGGTGTTTTTCATTTTATTTATCTATCTATTATATATATATATACTGAATATATATGATATATAAATCATATTTTATATTCTGTAAGTAAGTAAATCATGATATAAGTAATAATGATGTCAAGAACAACAAGTCAAAACACCTACGATAAATGAAACGATTTTACCCAAAACGCTTCTTTAACATGGAGTTTACAAAAGAACGGGTAATATAATGTCATAAGTGAACCATATATGATATCATAAACAATGAATATGATTCTGTAATAAGTCAATAACATGATTTAAATCATTATACAGGAGGTTCGGACACTTACAAAGCAAGTCGGACCTAAGGTAAGGGAAATATCACAATCTCATTTTTATCCGAGATTGTTTATTCGTAAGTATTTACTGGGGTGTATTTTATCATCCACATCCATGTTCCCTCAATATGTAATATTGTTTCCATCCACTTACAATAGTTTAAATCCAATTTTTCCCTTAGGTGAGTTTTTAGTAAAGAATATGAAAGGAATCTTTTGTCGTTTTTCCGTACGAGGTACTTTTTGACTTTTCCGACAAAAGTACGAAGAATGTTTTTTTTAAACTTATACGGCACGAACGGATTTATACTGTTTTATAAAGCCTTATTTTCATGAAGCTTCCTCTATAAGATTTCATGACTATTTTCAATAAAATCTCTTTCTTTTAAAATTGCATGATGTTTTGTGAAAAGAAATTGATTTTGAAGAAGAAAGGATATTTTCCTCAAGAATTCAATTCAAGTGTTTTATCAAAATTATTTTCCATATAAGATAATAAAGGGTTCTGTTTCTATCCATATTTTTACATTGATTTGACTATGTTGTGATGGAATTATGTTTATGAATTACTTTATCTTATATGAATGGTTTTATGATGTCATGTTGTTTAAGAATCCCATTTTTATTACATGGGTTATGCAATGATGTATGATTTATGATTTTGTGGCACACATAAGAAAGGATTCATTAAGAGATGGGTGGGACCTATATCTCCCTCCAATGCATTGGGTAAAGATTTCATATCTCATGAGATAGACATGGCTGGAATGGTACGTTATACCGGTTCAGTGAAACAGGACTGAAACGAGGATTACTCGATTCAGAAAGGGACTTTGTCCACTAAGATAGTCTTGGCAATGAGTCTTGACTAACAAGAAATGATTCTCAATGATTATGTGTGTATGCCACAATGAGTAATGTTTTAAGTTATGGTTTCATTTTCACTACTATGATTTATCCCATGTTATGAAATTATGCTCTCTTTTTCAGGTTAAGATTTCCAAAAATGTTATGTTCTTATGAAAATTATGTGATTGATATTTCTTTTGTTTACCCTTACTGAGCATTTGAGCTCACCCTTTTATGTTTTCTTTTCCCTAGGATATAAAGAAAGGTTTTAGGTAAAAAAAAGGAAGATCTTTGTGGGAGATTTTGAAGATATTTCACCAGGATTAGAAGATTACGTTCCGAGTTTCCAAAGACACTAAACTATTACGATCCTTGTGTGTGTATTTTTGTTATGTATTAAGTATTCCGCAAAAGTAATGAAAAGTCCATGTACGATAAGATACGGGTCTCTACAGTTGGTATCAGAGGCAAAGGAGGTAGGAATGTATCTGATCCTTGGGAACTCTCACATGTGAGCGTTGGACGAAGCATGGCTCTCCGCCCAAGGGCTTCATGTGGAAATGGCTGCCACTGGGGATGGTGGTGTGTCCCGCCCAGGGGGTGTAGCCGCCCATGGAGTGCCCTGATAGGTATCAACTATAGTCCACTGGAAGTAATTCCAGACCGCTACAGTTGGTATCAGAGGAAAGGTTTAGTCAACCTTTGGAAACTAGGATGTGAGAACGTTAGTGAGATCCCTAGAGATATTTCTAAGGTATGTCTAGGGATGTCCCTAAGGATAAGTATACGTATAGGATATATTCCTAGAACTACAGTAACGATCTTAGAATTTAACCTAATATGTTAGATATTGAGGGTGCTCCCCCTTTACTATGTTGTCTTCCCTAGCATGATTTCGCCTCTCACAAAATTCTTTTTGTGTTTTAGTTAATGGAGGGAACCAGAAGGAATTCGGTTAACATTGAATCCAATGGACAAATTTGTGACTATGAGCAACAAAATTGTGTGATGCCTAGAGATAAAGATATTGTGATTATGCCGAATCAGTCATCACGATATATGATTAACAAGGTGAAATTTAGTGGTATGACTAATTCATCAAAGAAGAGGAAGATAAACTATTATGCATGTTCGCATGTTGAGGATCATAAAGAAAGGAAGATTGAGATTTCTAAAGAAGGGAAGAAGAACCTTGAGGAATACCTCAAATGGAGGGACCGATGTTATCTGTGTGGAGAAAAGGGTCATAGAGTGACAGATTGTTATGGAGTTCAATGTCTTATTTGTGGAGAACATGGGCATTACCCAACTCAATGCCCTGACCTAAAAAGATACTTCTAAATCAAGGAAGGACTTATTCTAGGACAGTCATTGAAGTGGATGGACTGAAGTGTTTATGTATTGGTATTCAAGAATAATGTTGTTGAGGTACTTTTATGGTGTATTGGAATATTTATGTATTGCTCTAATGTGGTATTCGAAGTGATTGAGGTATTTTTGGAAAAAAGATGATATGCGCATAATGAAGGGAAAATAAGAAAATGAAATATTTGACAGTATTCATGAGCTCATGATTGATATAAGGACTAAGTGATATCATGGTTTGAGTATATAGAATTTTGAGGATTTTGGTATGTGGAAAGTGTTAACTTTTAACTGCACTCATGTTTTCACTAAGGTATTCAAGAGAATACACGATTAAGGACTTTGAATGTTTGGAATGTGACCAACAAGACATATCTTATGATATGTGGGGATCAACGATAGTATTAAATCTCTGGTAATCGATGTCACTATATTATGAGAGTGGACTGCAGTATTATGTATAAGCCTAAAGATTAGACTGGATTATGTTGGACATAAGTTAGTATTGTTTAAGGATATAAGATTTTCGATATTATTGATGGGATATTATAGTAACGTAGTTTTAGAAAAAGGGACAACCTGCAGGACGGGCGACAGCCCATCGCTTCGGACAAGGCTGTAGGAATCGAACCCACAACCGAAGTGCGACTGGCCTTTATCGCCTACCACTGACCTACAGGAAGTCCCTGTTTAGTAGAAACTAGTTTTATTATATTAAGCAGTATGATATATGAAGTATAAGTCCATTTAGGAACTATATATGATTAATCTTACTATAGAATGACTTATGTATATTTAATAACTTTTGATTACCTTTTGTTTAAGACAGATGGAATGACCCGTCATTCTATCACATGATCTGCTAACACTTCACGAATAACAAATTCAACTTCATTTATTTAAGAGATGAAGTGGAAATTGTTCAAGGAACGAACAACAGTGATATTGTATCAAAATAAAGTAAGTATTTATTCTAATTCAAATTTTCAACTTTAGGGAAATGATCTTGAAAACCAAAAATGTTGTCCTAGTGATCTTATACCTGATGAATCAGATGGTACCTTAGATCGTCACAAATTTATGGATTTGTGATTACTGGCTTTTCCATAGCCATGTTCTCTACCACTCTCCATCAGAACATGATGGTTAGATTTCTCTTCCATATCCATATTTTCACCTATGTGGAAACCCAGTGATTAGTTTATTTGGGTAATCGTTACATTTCATACTTTAGTTTTTAAAGACAAGTTTTGGTATTCCCTTTTACGATGTAGGTTTCTATTAAAGAAACTTTCAAATAGTAAACCATTTATAACCCCGACGAATTTCGAGGGCGAAATTCATTTTAAGGGGGGTAGAATGTAACAGCCCGAGATTTTATGAAAAATATTTTTTTTTATTTTACTAATGTCTTGTGTTGTACGCTACACCAAAAGGAGCTTGCACAACACACATCCTTGACTTGCCTTGCATTACACGCAATCGCGACCTTCCTCGATAGCGTGTGTAATACGCAATACTGAGTTTCATTAAACAATGATATGCTATTAAAATATTATTAAAACTAGCCGTTATGAATAGTAATAACCACTTTTTAAATTTTAGAAATTTTAACTCTCAAAATGGACTTCATTTTTGGATTCGGAGTATCGAATTTAGCCTAAGGTGAAATTTTGGTACTTTTCGGATAACTTTCATATTCTGATGAATAGTGAAAATTACTAAATTATAATTAAAAAACAACTTTTTTAATCGAAATAATTAATAGTGATAAATCATTAATTTGAGTGGTTTTAAAGTATATTTAGAATATATTTTTACAATTTAATACAATGTTGGTCATTGGATGTAATTTCACATTTAAACTAGACATAAACAAGTGTCAATCTTTTGATAGATATTGTTTCTTAAAAAACACGCTATTTGTTTTAACAGCGGGATTTAATTATAAAATTAATTAATGCAACTTTTATGTTATGAATTTGGTAAAATAGACTTCATTTTTGAATTCGGAATATGAAATATAGCTTGGGATGAAATTTTGGCATTGTTCTGAAAAACATCAATTTTTGATGAATAGTGAAACTACTAAGTGGTAGGTTAAAAACTGAATTTTGCATAAAACTTAATTTTACCGCTTCTGTGAATGGAATTTCGAAAATCCGAGAGACACGGTTAATATCAAGGACTAAAATGTGGTTCAATGAGATGAAAATAATTTTTTGGTGAATAGTAACTTTTTACTTTTTTTTACCACGGTTAATAGTAAATAGGGTAACTAAGGGTAAATATGATATTAATATTACCCTAACACATGTCCTAATTCTATTGGACAAGTTTAATTCGACCAAAAACAAACTTAGGAATAAAATATGACCATTTAGGCCCACTTGGATTAGATTAGGACATTTATTATTAATTTATTTAAAGAAGGGTTAAAATAGTTAAAATCAAAGTTTAATAAGTAAATCATTTTTAATATGGGGTTATACATAAGATAAATTCGATTGTAAATATTCATTAGAAAGATAAAAAGATTTCCTACATGATGGTATTTTATTTGTAATTTTTAGACATCAAATAATATAATTTATTTATGACACAAAGATGATGCAGTAATTATCTTATTAATGAAATATTGACATAATTGATGTTATAAACACCAAAATAAATGTAATTTGAGACTTTTTATGAATTCCACTAATTTTATAGATTACTATGATATATTAGTGTTGATTTAATCAACTTGGTTCGAACATATAATTCTGTTATGACTTTCACAAAAATAATATATTAAATAGTGTCAAAATTGACACAAAATAGTTTTTAAATCAAATATTATATTATTAATTGTTATTTTATTCCTAAAAATCTAAGGTTCGGCCAAATGACTTAGATAAGGATATATGTATTAATAATATACAATTTGGGGTTCGTTTGGCATGTTATAGTAAGTTTATTAACCATATAGTGAAAGAAAACAAAAAGACACGGTAAAAGTTAAATTATTTAACTTAGAGTTAAATCTAATTGATAAGGTTAAAATAATACCCTAAACTTGTCTAAATCCTATTGGTTGATAGGATTTCGACCCATCCCCACTTTAGCTTCGAAATAAGACCCTTTGGAACCATTATAAACCGATTTTGACTTTAATATAAAATAATATTTTGAGATATTCCTAAGGTGCCCCTCTCCTCCCTTATAAAAGGACACCTCCTCCCCCTCCTCCTCACACCAATTTGAGCACTCATGCTCGGCCAACCCCTGCCAAAATCTCTTCTCCACTTCCCTAGAAACATCCTAGAGGTTATGGTCTTCCTCAAAGACCAATTTTAGTTCCCTAAGAGGAGGTCTCCAAAAGGCGCTTCAAAGAAGAGGTAATTACCGTTACCAATTCTTTCATCTTTATTTCTTCTTCCACTTCTTCTTCTTAGGTTGTTTCATTATGAAGTAATAACATCAGTATCACTCATATACTGATATGTTATTATAAGTATGAAACAACCCTATTTCACCATCTATCCATCCTACGGAAAAAGAAATCACCGCGCGTGCGTACGTACGGAATACCGTCTCCACGCCGTGGTGTAATCTATTTTCCATCACCACCTTACATGGATGGGTATAATGGTGTAATGAATAACTATACATAGTTATTACAACATCATATTGATTCTGATATATTGTATAATCCACTTCAATTCAGTTCAATATTTATGGAAATGATATCATCGCTCGTGCGTACGTACGGACTACCGTCTCCACGACGCGATGAGATTCATTCTCCATGTTAACCATTTTAGAATGATTATAAAGTATATATAAGAAATAATAATGAAATATATGACATTATAAAGCTACTGGATTTATGTATATATATATATGTATGTCATCTACTTACTTCCATTTCAAGACAATAAGGAAAGGAAAACAGCGTTCATGCGTACGTACGGACTACCGTCTCCATGAACGGTGTTTTTCATTTTATTTATCTATCTATTATATATATATATACTGAATATATATGATATATAAATCATATTTTATATTCTGTAAGTAAGTAAATCATGATATAAGTAATAATGATGTCAAGAACAACAAGTCAAAACACCTACGATAAATGAAACGATTTTACCCAAAACGCTTCTTTAACATGGAGTTTACAAAAGAACGGGTAATATAATGTCATAAGTGAACCATATATGATATCATAAACAATGAATATGATTCTGTAATAAGTCAATAACATGATTTAAATCATTATACAGGAGGTTCGGACACTTACAAAGCAAGTCGGACCTAAGGTAAGGGAAATATCACAATCTCATTTTTATCCGAGATTGTTTATTCGTAAGTATTTACTGGGGTGTATTTTATCATCCACATCCATGTTCCCTCAATATGTAATATTGTTTCCATCCACTTACAATAGTTTAAATCCAATTTTTCCCTTAGGTGAGTTTTTAGTAAAGAATATGAAAGGAATCTTTTGTCGTTTTTCCGTACGAGGTACTTTTTGACTTTTCCGACAAAAGTACGAAGAATGTTTTTTTTAAACTTATACGGCACGAACGGATTTATACTGTTTTATAAAGCCTTATTTTCATGAAGCTTCCTCTATAAGATTTCATGACTATTTTCAATAAAATCTCTTTCTTTTAAAATTGCATGATGTTTTGTGAAAAGAAATTGATTTTGAAGAAGAAAGGATATTTTCCTCAAGAATTCAATTCAAGTGTTTTATCAAAATTATTTTCCATATAAGATAATAAAGGGTTCTGTTTCTATCCATATTTTTACATTGATTTGACTATGTTGTGATGGAATTATGTTTATGAATTACTTTATCTTATATGAATGGTTTTATGATGTCATGTTGTTTAAGAATCCCATTTTTATTACATGGGTTATGCAATGATGTATGATTTATGATTTTGTGGCACACATAAGAAAGGATTCATTAAGAGATGGGTGGGACCTATATCTCCCTCCAATGCATTGGGTAAAGATTTCATATCTCATGAGATAGACATGGCTGGAATGGTAGGTTATACCGGTTCAGTGAAACAGGACTGAAACGAGGATTACTCGATTCAGAAAGGGACTTTGTCCACTAAGATAGTCTTGGCAATGAGTCTTGACTAACAAGAAATGATTCTCAATGATTATGTGTGTATGACACAATGAGTAATGTTTTAAGTTATGGTTTCATTTTCACTACTATGATTTATCCCATGTTATGAAATTATGCTCTCTTTTGCAGGTTAAGATTTCCAAAAATGTTATGTTCTTATGAAAATTATGTGATTGATATTTCTTTTGTTTACCCTTACTGAGCATTTGAGCTCACCCTTTTATGTTTTCTTTTCCCTAGGATATAAAGAAAGGTTTTAGGTAAAAAAAAGGAAGATCTTTGTGGGAGATTTTCAAGATATTTCACCAGGATTAGAAGATTACGTTCCGAGTTTCCAAAGACACTAAACTATTACGATCCTTGTGTGTGTATTTTTGTTATGTATTAAGTATTCCGCAAAAGTAATGAAAAGTCCATGTACGATAAGATACGGGTCTCTACAGTGGGACTTCACCAACGGCAGTGAGCCAGGGGGAGTAAACGAGAGTGACCCAAGGGACGCAGTGAGCTATCCCTAAACTTTTGTAAAGGCAGTGAGCCTGGGACAGAGTGACTGTACCTGAACTTTTTTAATCTAAAGCTAGTGAAGCATAGTGGATTTTGGTACGACTGACAACCTGTCGACGTATTCTCCTTGGACGTAGCCCTTAGTGGTGAACTAAGTAAAAAGGGTTGTGTCTTCTATGTGCATGTGAATGTTTTCTTTCTAATCCTAATCATCATAGAGGTTCAACAAGTTCCTACCAACGTGGGAACAAGATCCATCACATTAAAAGAAAAACTGGTCACCCTGATTCACCCCTCCCCTCTTAGGGTGTCCCGGGGTCCTTCAAGTGGTATCAGAGGGTAAAGGTTGCTGGTGTTGAATTCGACCTTTTTCATCATGGAAAATGCGGTCAATGTCAGGGGAGTCCCTCTCTTCGATGGAAGCAATTTCCAGATCTGGAAGAACAGAATGAGATCTCATCTAAGATCTCTTGGAATGGATGTTCTTTTTTCTACTGTTCAAGTAATACAAGTCACTGATCCAACATGCCTGGCTATGACTGAAACAGACAGGAAACTTCTTGATATAGATGCTAAAGCACAGAATGCTCTCACTGCAGCCCATTCTGATCAGATCTACCTAAAGGTGATGAATTTCACCTTAGAAAAATCCATGTGGGATAAACTTGAGAATATTTATGAAGGAGATAGAAAAGTGAAGGAGGCGAAACTACAAGTTCTACACAATCGGTTTGATGATCTGAAGATGCATCCAGACGAGAATGCAGACTCTTTCTTCCATAGAATTACTGAAGTGGTTGGAGCAATTTGGGGTCTAGGAGAAGAAATCAAAGACATTTATATTGTAAATAAAATATTAAGAAGACTTCCACCTCTGTATAATGCGAAGGTGTCAGCCCTTGATGAAAGAGATCTTTCCAAACTTTCTCTAGATGATCTACTGAGCAGCTTGGTAGCATATGAAATGAGAGTCAAACCAGAAGATGCTACGACTCGGGTGAGCAAGGAAATGGAATTCAAGGCCATGGATAAATTGAAAATCTCAAAGGATAGTAGCGGTGATGATGACGAAGAGAAAGAAATTCTTTCTCTCATTGCAAAGAAGTTCCAGAAGGGGAAATGGAAATTCAAAGGGAAGTTACCTCTCGCATGTTTCCGTTGTGGAAAGGTTGGGCACATTGCCTCTCAGTGCTTGAGGAATATCAATGATGATGACAGTGAAGATGAAAACTTCAAGAAGCCTCAGAGAAGGTTCTTCAAAAAGGGAGACTTCAAATCTGGTAAGAAAATCCAAAGCAAGAGTTTTGTCTGTGAAGAGGAAGAAGATGATAATGAATTCTGTGATGAAGAAGAACCAGAATTTAAAACTGGGAACCATGCTCCTATGATGGCCACTGTTGAAAAGTCAGAAGATACTGATGGAGAAAAACAACTGAGAACTTGTGTAGATCCTGAGGTGCAACTTAAGGATGCAGTTAGTAAGCTTAAGATTAAATGTAAGGGCTGCAATAAGTGGAAATCAATTGTAGAAGAATAAACTGAATACGTTGATCAACTTGAAGCTGAAATTGAACAATTGGAAGAATTTGTGAAGGTACAGTCTAAAATAATTAAAAGAAGTGATGATGTAGTAGATCTGAAGATGAGAATTGAAGGGCAGGCAAAGGTCATCAATGACCTCACATCCATACTGGATGAAAAATTCAAGACTGCTGAGGGTCTTGAGGAGGAAGTAGTTACTCTAAAGAGTAAAATGGAGACTGAATCAGTTCCAAAATAATCAAGGAAGAAAATATAGTTTGGAAGATTCTCAGATGCAGAATTACTAACAAGAGCCAAGTGTGGTTCAGATGGGGTTGGAAAAATCTTGAGTGATCAGAGACCCGCTTTCATGGGAAAGAGAGGAATTGGCTGTGAGGCTGAGTCATCAACTGCTGGAAGTGAAAAGATCCTAAAGAAAGATAAGATTAAAGTTGAACATGTTGAAATGTTACCTAGAGTGCTGAAAAATGAACCCTCAATCCAAACTAAAAGGAGACCTGAAAATTATCCTCAAACTTTCAAAAATGATAGACAGTCTTACTATTCTCCCAAGGAAGAAGGTATAAGGGGAACTTTAAGTGAGAAGATATTTTCTCTCATGAAGTGTCAGTTATGTGGCTATCTGGGCCATACCATGTCTTATTGTGAAGAGGCAAGAAGCTATCTGAATGGAGAAGATATAGATGCTCAACAAAGGAGAAAAAAATCATATCCTAATTCTTATAGAAGATATAATTTCTATGGATATTGTTTTCGTTGTTCTAACTTTGGTCATAAGGACGCTAATTGTAGGCAGAGAAGGGACATGGACACCTCATAATGAAGTTCAAGACAAGTCAAGTCTCATCAGAAAGATATTGTTTCTCTTTCAAACAAGTTCTCACCTCTCAATGAAGACTTTGACTATGAAGAACCTGGGTATGCGGAAGCGATAGTTGAAAGGCCATCAGTTCTATATACTCAATCTAATGTCTCATGGAAGGAAAGGAAGAAGATTGAGAAATACAACCTTGCAGAGGTATCCCTCAAAGCTACAAAGAACAACAGTACCTGGATTCTGGATAGCGGTTGTTCATCTCATATGATAGGTAATGTCGGCCTACTAATGAATATCATAAAGAATGTTGATGGTACAGTAATATGTGGAAATGATGGGGCTCTAAAAATCAAAGGGAGTGGAAGTACCAAATTAGCTAATGGAGAACTAAAGAAGACTAATGTCCTTTGCGTAGATGGCCTACGTCATAATCTCCTCAATGTGAGTCAACTTTGTGACTCAGGACTTATAATTACTTTTAATCAGAAAGGCTGCACTATGAAGGGAAAAACCGGCAATTCAATTATTAAGGGATGCAGAACAGAAGGCAATTTGTATCAGGTTGATAGTGATGAAAATGTATGTTACATGACTGTTGAAGAAAAAACAATTTGTGGCATCGGATATTGGGACACATCAATCAAAAAGATATGGAGAAAATATCAAAATTGAGAATTGTCATGGACATTCCCAACCTGAAGCATGAGCGTGAAAAATCTTGTGATGCTTGTATTCGTGGGAAGCTGGTCTGCAGTTCATATCGACCAAAGAAGAAAAGGGCATCTCACCTTCTTGATCTGATTCATACAGATGTTTGAGGTCCAATAAATTTTGCCGGAACACGTGGAGAAAGGTACTTTGTCCTTTTCATAGATGATTACAGTAGAATGGAATGTGTGATGGTCATTCACAGGAAACGACAAGTCCTTGACTACATGAAAACATATCGGAGAATCGCCGAGAATGATACTGGACGATCAATCAAAGTGTTGCGATCTGACAATGGAGGAGAATACACGCCCTTTGAATTTGAGAATTATCTATAGAAACATGGGATACAGCATGAGGTAGCTGCTGTGAGAACTCCGCAAGAAAATGGAGTTGTTGAACGTAGGAATCGACAGGTGAACAACATTGCACGAACTATGCTGATTGAGAGTCGTATTCCACGACATTACTGGAATGAGGCTGTTCAAGCTGTAGTGTACATTCAGAATCGAACAGGACTTTATATGGGTGAGATGAAGACACCATATGAATTGTGGCATGGACGGAAGCCTTCTCTAAAATACTTTCGTGTCTTTGGAAGTAAATGCTTCATTAGGAACAAAGAAGGAAATCAAAGGAAATATGGCGACAATGCAGATGAAGGAATTTTCCTTGGTTTATCAATGAACAGCAAAGCCTACAAATGTTTCAACAAGCTTTTGGGAAGAATTTTGGAAAGTCGTGATGTTAAGATAATTGAATAGAAAACCACAAATGCTTCAAGGACGTCATATGCTAATGTGATAGAAAGTCAGGAAGAATGTGAATGTGAAGAAAATACAAATGCAGAAATAGAGGAAGTTGTTCAAAACACTCAGCAGTCACATCATGATGTTGACTCAAAAGAAGAATCTGAAGAAGAAACTATGGCTCAAGAAAATGATACTGGACCTTGAAGGAGAAATCGAAGAGCTGAGATTGATCCATCCAACATAATTGGGGACAAAAGTGCACCCACTCAAACAAGGAGGATGAGGAATGACACGCAATCTGCATTTCTATCAGTTGTAGTGCCATCCTCATTCGAAGAAGCTGCAAATGATGAATCATGGGTGAAATCCATGAATGATGAATTAGATCAGATTGACAAGAATCAGACATGGGATCTTGTCTAGAGACCCGAAGGTTAGAATGTGATTGGTACCAAATGGGTCTTCAAAAATAAGTTTGATGAGCAAGGAAGTGTCATCAGAAACAAGGCACGACTGGTATATAAAGGATACTCCCAGATTAAAGGCATTGATGTTGAAGAAACCTTTGCTCCTGTGGCTATACTGGAGTCAATCAGGCTTTTCCTTGCCATGGCACTCCAAAGAGGATATAAAGTATATCAAATGGATGTTAAGACAACATTCTTGAATGGTGTACTCGACGAAGAAGTCTACATTGATCAACCAATAGGCTTTTTCTTGGGTACTGATGAAACAAAGGACTCCAAACTGAAGAAAGCTCTATATGGTTTGAAGGAGGCACCACGGGCGTGGTAGTCACGGCTGGATTCCTATCTCAAGAAGTTGGAATTCAAAAGAGGAGGAGTTGATCACAATCTCTATGTGAAGAATTCTCCAAAAGACCAATTCATGGTTCTTGTCTACGTTGATGATATCATATTTGGTGGCAGTAGGCAGAAATTAGTGGATGAATTTTCCAACCACATGAAATCATATTTTGAAATGTCTATGATTGGGGAGCTCACATATTTCTTGGGGTTGCAGGTGATTCAAAAGAAGGAATACACTTTCATTTCTCAGGAAAAATATTCAAGAGAGCTACTGAAGAAGTTCAATATGGAAGACTCGAAACCAATGTCAACTCCGATTGCAGTTGGAACTAAACATGGAAAGCATGAGGATGGGAGCACTGTTGATCCCACCATGTACATGAGGATCATTGGAAGCCTACTGTACCTGAAAGCGACAAGGCCAGATATTGTCTTCGCCACATGCCTTGCGGCCCGCTTTCAGTGTAATCCAAAAGAGGAACATATGGTGGTAGTAAAAAGAATCATGAGGTACATTCAAGGTACACATAATTTCGGGTTATTTTTTTCTTTAGGTAGGGACAGTGAATTATCCGCATTTTCTGATGCTGACTGGGCTAGTGATGTGGTAGACAGAAAGTCCACTAGTGGTGGAGCTTTCTATATTGGGCACAAATGTGTTGGCTGGTTGAGCAAGAAACAATAAAGTACTTCTCTTAGTATTCCTGAAGCTGAGTATATCTCTGCCACAAAGGCATGCACTCAACTTATTTGGATGAAGAAGCAACTAACAGATATTGGTGATAAGGTGCAGCAACCAATGGTGATTTACTATAATAACAAAAGCACAATGGATCTTACGAAGAATCTGGTTCAGAATTCTCGTACAAAACATATTTAAATACGGTATCATTTTATCAAAGAAATGGTTGAACAAGGCGTGATTAGAATGGATCATGTTGGAACTAAAGAGCAAGTGGTTGATATCCTGACCAATCCATTCTCCGCGGCTGTGTTTGAGAAGCATCGGTTGAACCTTGGTGTTCAACCACCTCCTACTGCATAAGGAGGCTCGGGAAATCCCCTCTCCCCGTTTATTATAACTGTTTTTATCTTCTTATGGCTGTGATGCATGATTATGGGGGAGATACTATCCTGGGGGATTATGGCTTGAGCTGAACGTTGAACAACTTATCGATCTTTGGTTTTATTGTCAATGGGGGAGAAAGAAATAAATTCAAGGCAAGAAATTCTTCTGTGATGAGAAGTATAAGAAGGATAACATCGGGCATCATGGAGAATTTCAAAACACTGTAACCCAATTCAAGCTTCCTCTCTTGTTTTCTACACCGAGCATTGCTCACGTAGACTTAGTGTGTTGGCTGAGTTGATTCTTGCGTTTTGGGTTTGCTCATGGTTGTAGATCTATTGAATTTATTCTGATTGCCAACAAACCCAAAGGAGGGGATTGTTGGAACCAAGGTCTTCAAAGCATGATTTGGCGTATGGTTTGTGTTTGTTTTCAATACTCAGTGGAAGTTCATAATGTGTACCAATAAAGAGATCATACCATTCAAGCAGAAAACAGTAGTGAAGGTGGCATCGTTTCCCAGTGTTTTCCAAATTTTTGGGCCTGAAAATCGGCCAACAAAGTAAAGTGTTTTTGGAAAAGGTACTTGGGCACCGAGGTCTTGAAGGATAGGAGACTTGCGCGCCATATGTTTTTGAGGATAAAAACTTCAAAATTTGGCTAAGGAAAGAAGGTCATGCAAGTATTGGTTGGGTCACGCAAGTGAGTTGCGCGATAGAGGTTATGGGAGACAAGACATGTGCACCAATGAGGGACTTGCGTGCCTCCGCGCAGGGGGTCCAGTTTGCCTATAAATACTGGACCACCCCTCCTCATTTTTAAACGGGTTCAAGACCTAGAGTTTGTTCGAGCTCTCGTCACACAGGTGGTTGAGCCGCGCAAGTGGTAGTTGGGTCACGCAAGTATAGGCTGCGTGCCGATTGTCTGTTGCGCGACCAAGGCGGTTGGAGAGACAAAGGTGCAACATCGCGCAAGTTCGAAGTTGAAAGAGGCAGCGTCGCGCAAGTTGTTTTGAGTCACTTGCGCGCCAGTATTGAAACTTGCGCGCCGGGTTTGGAGAAGCGCGCCAGTGTTGATAAAAGTACATCTGTCCTCTTTAGAGCTGCAAAAAAGCTGGAAAATTTCCCTGTACCCTCAGCACAAAGTGATATTCATCTTCTGGTGAGAATTGGACTTCAATAGAGCATCTACATACAACAGAGGATGCATTCTTATGCAATGATGAATAGACCTTCACATCTATAAACTGAGTGGGACTTCACCAACGGTAGTGAGCCAGGGGGAGTCAACGGGAGTGACCCAAGGGACGCAGTGAGCTATACCTAAACTTTTGTAAATGTAGTGAGCCTGGGACAGAGTGACTGTACAAGAACTTTTGTAATCTACAGCTAGTGAAGCATAGTGGATTTTGGTATGACCGACAACCTGTCGGCGTATGCTCCTTGGACGTTTCCTTAGTGGTGAACCAAGTAATAAGGGTTGTGTCTTCTCTGTGCATGTGAATGTTTTCTTTCTAATCCTAATCATCGTACAGGTTCAACAAGTTCCTACCAATGTGGGACCAAGATCCATCACATTAAAAGAAAAACCGGTCACCCTGATTCACCCCTCCCCTCTCAGGGTGTCCCGGGGTCCTTCACCAATGTGTAGGGGTACCGCTGGTGCCTCGGTTGTGATGGGGACCTACACCGAGGCCTCGTCGATCGGTGGTCTGCCATCTCGTATATCTCTTGAAACCCTGGTTTTCTGTCTGCATGGAGGAATCCGGAAAAGAAACAGGTGCACCACGGTCAATAAGTTTTACTTGGTGAGCTGACTCAAGATATCACAAGAAAACTCTTGAAAAAGACACACAATATGCGTTTTTGTACACTGAGTTGGAAATCAGAAGTTAGGGTCCTGGTGTATGGATATGTTGGCCTCCGAACCAACACCAGACTCCCTGAACTGAAAACCACACTCAATACCATTAACACTATTTCTTCCCATAAAAGAAATATCAGAGTCCTATGTTCTGAGGTCGAACAGACACCTCTGATTCCAATTTGTCATGAATCGTCCCCCAGGGACTGTGTCGTGACTACCCCAAGCCCGCCTTCCATAGGCCATGGGCAAGAGACTAGCACCAAAGGCATAAATCCCTAAGACTGGGAAGGCATTGCCATTATAAAGTGAAAACCGACACACAAAAGAGTACGAGCTGAAAGTAAACACTAAGTAGAACTATATACAAAAGTGTGATGAATATTAAAGGATCCGGAAATACAAGCCCAAATGGAAAGTGCAAGTACAACTGAAAAATGAAAGTAGCTACTGGGTCATCCTCCGGGGTTCTTACCTGAAGGGTAGGCGCAGATGGCGTCCTCAACACTCCACATCTGTCAGTCTCCTCCATGTACCAACTCTTTGTAAGGTCCACCTCCAGGTATTGTCCAGTCCTACTACACAGCCCTAGTCAATGCTGTCGGCCATCTGCATCCAACACAACAAGGTGTGGGTATATCCCGTTCAGGGGTGAGTATAACGATACTCAACAGGGACCCCGAGACCCTCAAGGTCTCACAAAATCAAGCAAGGATAAACCAAAAATTAAGAAAAAAACAGATAACCACACTTAGGTATATGCCCATACATATACCCAAGTTATAAATTAATCAATCTCAATCATAAGGAATCACAAGAGTTACTAACTCAGCTCACACATGTATACAACTTTTGTAGACTGATATAGATGATCAGATGTAGTCACTGATTCATCTATGATGTCGGACCCACACAGGATCCAGGACTAGAAGTTGGAACTTTTGGACCCACACATGATCTAGGAATAGTAGTAGGAGCTGTTAGACCCACACAGGATCCATGACCAGCTAAGCTGTCAGACCCACATGGGATCCAGGACTAGCTAAGCAGTCAGACCCACACTGGATCTTGGACCAGCTATTCTGTCGGACCCTCACAGGATCCAAGAATAGAAGCCTTAACTGTTGGACCAACAATTGATCGAGGAACAGTCATTAGAGTTTTCGGACCAACACATGATCCAAGAAAAGTTGTCAGAGCTGTCAGACCGACACATGATCCAGGAATAATCGTCAGTGCACAACCAGCCACAGTGTTTCCACAAAACACGCTTAATTTTGGGAGGGTTCTCTCCTTAATCCAAGTTTCAACACATCCACTGTCACCGTGTCCCACAAAGAAGTGTCTCAATGTTCCGTCTCGTCACAGGGGTCTCCATGCAACAGAATGCATTTCAATCGGATGCCCAGTCTGTGAGTTATTAGCCTTTTAGTCATGGGGGCCCAGTTGGATTCGTGTACGATCCAACCTAACTGTATCTCAACATTACCCCGAACTCCAGTGGGGTTAACTCAAAGGGACTGTCGTGCTCCAAGAATACCAGCACCACTGACGGTTCGTCAAATTTTTACCTGCTGCCAATGTTCTGGCCAAAGGAAGTTACGGGGTCGGTAATGGGCCCGGGTCCGGTATGACCCAGTCTGACTGACTCGTCCCAACTCAGTCTGGGCCGACCGAGTCTGGGTCAACCCAAACAGACCTGTTGGGTCTGACTCGGCCCATTGGGCGGGTCAGCCCGTAATGTTCAACCTAGTCCGCTGGGCCCTGCCTAGTGGACTGTGAGGGTGGTTTGGCCCGGAGACCATAGTATAGGCAGCTCGACCTGAAGGATGGGCCCGGTTCGGCCAACGCTACGAGGGCACATCTCGGCGACTCAGCCCAGGAGGTCGGTCCGGTTCGTCCAAGGACACCGCGAGGGACTCCGTGGGTCGGCTCGGGAGGTAGGCGTCTTAGAGGCCGCCGGCCTATAGGCCGGAGGGCAGGATGGCGGGGTGCGGGCAAGCCATGGGTTTGGCGCGGGCAGGCGGCGTGGGGCACAGCGGCAGGCCAGCAGGCCGTGGGGCATGCGGGCAGTGCGTCGGGAGGCGTGCTGGGTGCTGGTCAGTGCGTCGGGAGGGAGGCTGGGCACCAGGCGGTGCACCAGGAGGCTGGCTGGGTGCCGTTCAGTGCGTTGGGAGGCCGACTGGAAAGAGGCCTGGGCACCAAGAATCATACCGGGGGGCCGGCCGGGTACCGGGAAGTTCACCGGGAGGTCGCGGGTAGGTGGCTTGGGCACCGGGCAGCATGTAGGGAGGCCTCAGGTAGGCAGTCAGGGTGTCGGGCAGTGTGCTGGGAGGCCGCGGGCAGGAAGTCTAGGCGCCAGGCAGGCTGCGGGTTCAGCCGCGGCACACGGGGCACCGCAAGGGCGGCGTAGTTCACGGTGGCCGCATGAAGCATGGCCTTCTCATTACTTCCTTCGTCGCCTCGTCACTACATCTTTTCCATGCCGGAGAAATATCACAAGAGATCGGTGGAGGGAACCGGTCCATGTTAGTTGGCCCACACCCTCCACGTTTAGGGGTGATAACAAAAAGGATCATCAAGAGATGAAGATGTTCGACAAATTACTAGAAAAAATTCATTTCCAATCATTGAAATAGATAAGAAAAAGGAATATAAATATGTAATAAACCTCTACATTTTATGGATCGTTCGACGTTCATCGTTCGTTGATGGAGTTTCAAAACAAAGATGATGAAGATCGTCGTTCGTCTTATTCATCGCGCAATCACAATCCGGGGCTGCGTCAGCCGTGGAAGACACTCCACGTCGGTAGGATATGAGGGAGGATGTCAAAGAAGGTTGTTGGTGTTCTCCGTTCTTCGTTAGAAGATAAGGTTCCTCATTCTTCATTGGGAGCTTTTCTCCCTATCTCTCCTCTTCCTCAGTTCCGCCAAAATAAATCATGCCAAAAAATAATAGATTGGTTATCTATTATTCTGTTGGCATAAAATTCAAAAAGGGAGAATAAATTAATTGGAACCATCTATAAAATGTGAACGATTGGCATAATAAATTATGTATTGTCCAATTAAGTAAAAGGTAGGTTGTGGCACCATAAACAGTAGAGGTGGTCAAGGGACTCCCCCACATTAATGAGGGGCGTTGAGAGATTTTCCACCCACCCATTAACTGAGGGTTTTTAGTCTCGTGTGGTCCCCACGTCGTAACCTCTCACGGGAGGTTATTTTAGGGTGGGACCCACATCCATAACCTCTCATCGGAGGTTAAGGTGTGGTGGACCCACCTCTAACTCCAAAGATATGGTTTTTAACCACCAGTCACACTCATGGCGGCTCGAAAAAAATTTAAGCTCACTTTATTTTTATTATTTTATTTTATGAAGCCCAAAAACTAACATTCCAACTTTACCCACTGTTGTCGAGGTGAAAGTCTGCTTAAGAGAATACCGGCACTGCAAGTTCAATAATGCCCTCATATTTCAATTCCGAGTTTTGGTTCAAAAGTTATAAAATCCGCTCATACGTTTACTGAATTTACACGAACAAAACTTTAGAAATTGATTCCTGGCACACCAGGCCTCAGAATCACACTCTGTCAGTTTTCGTAAACTCACAAAATTACCATGTATTTAGGGAAAAAAATCCATTGAAATTTAGGGTCTTTACAAAAAGGATCTTCATTGTGTTTACCTTCCTTATAAATTTTGGACTTTGAGTTTGGAAAAAAGTTTTTTGGATAATTCTAGATGGATATTATTTTTGGATTTCCATAAAAAGACAACCTGGAGGTTGGGTGGCAACTTGTCGCCTCTGGCAAGGCTGTGAGACTTGAACTTGAAACCGAAGGGCGACAAAGGTGTATCACCTACCACCGGTCCATGTGATGTCCTAGATTGAATAATGTAGGTTTTTTTAAAAGTTCTGGTAGATGAATTATAAATTCATTTTTTTGAAACCCTATACGAATAGGATAAATATAATATTTTTTTATGTTCTATGATCTTTTAGAGTGAAAGATGAGTTTGTGATAGTAATTAGTTATAGGATGGAACTCTACTTGTCATGTATATATATTTTTTATTCTCTTATTCTATGAAGAAAGTTATTATTAAACTTTAGGTAAGGGATCTTAAAACTAAAAATGTGTTATCCTAATACGTTATGTTTTGTTGAACAATTGATATTTTAAATCATCATAGATTGATGTCTTTGAGGCCCTCAATTATACAATTTTTTGTGACTAATTACCTCAATCACTCCCTATAAATATTTACATTTTACCTCCAATTATGTGTCTCTAATTTCCTCCAATGTTCTTCTAATCGATATCATAATTTTGTGGTGCCTTTTTCATTCCCCTTTTCCTCTTATTAAGACTAAATTTTATTAACCCAATTTCTGATGAAGGTTTTCCCACAAAGGTATTTTATATTTTCAACCTTTTATTTTCGAAGAACAATTTCAAATTGTGAGGATGCAATTTATTGAAGGAGGGAAGAATGTAACACCACAGGATTTCATAGTACGTTACTTCCTCAACGTAATGTAATAACTTGCACTACACGCAACACTGAGTTCAACCGCACCAAGACATGCCATACTAGCCCTTCAAAAGCTGTTATGAATAGTATTAACTGAATTTGGAACTTTATATAATCCTTATAATTTTGAAATCCATATTATGAGTTTCTCAGACATAATGTAATAACAAAATCATTTTTTTCATAATAAAGAATTATTTTTCAAAAAAATGAAATTTTAACGCCTTTTAATAGTGAACCCAATTTAAATCCAATATTTAAACTATTATATATTCAATATGACAAAATAAACTTATTCTTTATAATCTGGTCATAAGAATTTAGTTTCAATAAATATTTTGTGTTTTTCTGATAACATTCATATTTGGGTGAATAGTGAAAAATACTATATTTTAATTTTAAAAAACATTTTTAATCAAAATAATTTATAGTGTTGAATTATAAATTTTAATGGTTTCAATTATAATTAGATTGTATTTTTAACATTTAATCCAATGATGGTCATTGTAAGTAATTTCACTATAAAATTGGACATAAAAATGTGTCAATCTTTTGATAGTTATTATTTCTTTAAAATACACTTTTTAGATTTGACAACAAGAATTAATTTTAAATTAATTAATGAAACTTCATTATTTTTAAATTGATAAAATAGAAATAATTTTTGAATTTGAAATATAAAAAATATCTTAGGGTGTATTTGTGGTATTTTTTTTAAAACATTCACTTTTTGATGAATAATGAAAATCAATGAGTTATAGTTTAAAACCGATTTTTTAAAATAATTCTTTATTTTATTTAAATTTATTTTTTTCCAAAATAGTTACATAATACCTATATACATTAAATTTAATTCATTGGAGTGTGATTATAATAACTTTAGATATATCAGAATTTTATTGAACTTTTTACCGTCTTTACCCACCTCCTAGGAGCATTTGAAAATTTAAATAAAAGTTAATTTTACCGCTTCTATGAGTTGAATATAAAAAATCCTAGAGACATGGTTGATATCAGTAATTAAAATTTTTTTCAATAAGATTAAAATAATTTTTGGTGCATAGTAACTTTTACTTTTATTTACCATGGTTAAAAGTAAATAGGTTAATTTAGTGTAAAAATAATAATATTATCACCCTAAAAAATATCCTAATTCTATTGGATAAGTGTTATTCGACCAAAAACAATATTAGGAATAAAATATGATCCTTTAGGTCCACATGGATTAGATTAGGACATTTATTATTATTTAATTCATAGAAGAGTTAAAAGAGTTAAAATCAATGTTTAATAACTAAAACATTTTTTATTTAGGGTTAAACATAAGATAAATTTGACTATAAATATTAATTAGAAATATATAAATATTTCCTAAATAATAATATTTTATTTATATTTTTTATAAATTAAATATTTTAATTTATTTATGACAAAATGATGATGCAGTAATTACCTAATTAATGAAAGATTAAAATAATTGACATTAGAAATATCCAAATAAATTTAAATTTATACTATTTATGAATTCCAATAATATTATATGTTAATATGACATATTAGGGTTGGTTAGATGAATTTTTTTCTAAGTAATAATACTGTTATGAATTAAGGAAAAACAAAATATTAAATAGTGTCAAAATTAACATAAAAGAGTTTTTAAAACTAATATTATATAAATAATTAATATTCTATTCCTAAAAATCTAAATTTCGGCCAAAATACTTATATAATGATAGGTGTATCATTAATGAACCACTTGGGGTTCTATTGGAAGTATATAGTAAGTTTATTAACCATATAATATAAATATACAGAGAGATATGGTAATTTCAATCTAATTAACAAAGAGTTAAATCTAAAAAATAAAGTAAATTTTGTGACACAAACCTGTCTAAAACCTATTGTTTGTGTGGTTTTCGTCCTATCCCCAACTTAGCCTTTAAATAATAAATTTCGGATCCATTATAAACCGAAAATAAATTAATTAAAAAATAATATTTCTAGATTTTCTTTAGGTGCCCCTCACCCCTCTTATAAAAGGGAACTCCTCCTTCTCTCTAATTCACACCTTGAAAAGGATTTGGATCGACCAAACCCAGCCCAAATACTCTCCCAACTGACCTCCCTTCATCCAAGATGACTTCCTTTAGTCAGAAATCCAACCTATGGTTTCCTTTTCATCAAATCAAAAGGAAGAACCCGAGGAAGAGTTAAATATTTCATCACCTCTTTCAAGTTTCTTTCTTCTTACACTTCATCTTTCCTTGTTGTTTCCATTATAAAATAATAAATCCACTATATTTTATATAAATTAATGTTATTATAAGTATTTTACAACCATATTCATTATTATATCCATCCTTTGAATGACATGTCACCATATGTGCGTACATACGGCTTACCATCTCCACGTCGTGGTGTAATTGTTATTCAATAAATTATTATTTGGATGGGTATAATAATGATGTGTAATTGATTTAAATAATAAAAATAACATGTTAGTTATTTTTTATATATGATATAACATCCAATTATATATTATTTTAATATCAAAATAACGATATTGTCGCTCTTGCGTACGTACAGATTACCGTCTCGCCAAACGCGATGAGATTTGTTCCCCATCATATCCATTCAAGACTAATTTTCATTAGATGATTAAAAATAATGTTTAAGTACTTAATATCATTATTAATATGAATATGTTACATCCTATCCATAACAAACATTACTTACGTAACAAAGCATATAATGGAAAACGAATCAGTTAACACTCGAAATGAAGATAATAGTAAGATATTATTAGCAAAGGAATATTAAAATATCATATATGATATCATATTAATTTATATAATTATTGTATAATTTAATAACAATTATTTCACTATTATATAGATGGTTAACCTACCCTCGACCAAGGAAAAGTACAAGGTAATGTTTATTTTCACAATCTCTTTATTATCGAGGTTGTTTATACGTAATTATCTACTGGGACCTCTTTATCTTCCACATCCTTGTTTCTTAAAAATGTATTTCGAAACATTTTTCCTATTTACTGGAAAATGGGGTAAAGTTGTTTATACCCTTATTTGGCAATATATTTTTTGAAAGAATTCTTTCCACCTTTTTTCAGACAAGGTACTTTATGAACTTTTTGAGAAAATTATGTTAATAATTTTTTTACTTATACGGTGGGTGCAACTATTTTACACCATTATAACATCATCGAAGCTTAACTTACAAGATTATAAGAATATTTTTAAAATAAATGTTTTCTTTATAATTATGTGACTCTTAAATTATTTGAAAATATAAATAGATATTTCTCTAAAAAAGGATTTGATTTCATCTATGTCAACATCCTTTGATGAATTTCAAGTTCATTTGAAGTTGATTTATTATGATACAAAACCAAAATAATGCATTGAAGGTTTTTTTATATGTTTGACTGTGGATGTTCTATTTTTTTACCATTCATGGTTTATTGTTAATGTATTGACATTTCTTATGCTAGTTTTAAAACGAATGTTTATGTTATATTTCAGCCTTTTCATATGAGGAATGTATGGGAATTTGTAAGTGACGGGTGGAGCCTAATATAGCTCCCTTATGCATCGTTAGGTCTCGTGAGACAACTAGTCATGGAATTGGATGAGGCCTTTCACAATTTGATATATGGTTTTGGCCGAGGCCTTAATCATTTTTGGACGTCTTGGCTGATGCCTTGACAAAAATTTTAAGAATGTTTGGCATTATACATTCCATCATTGTGAAAATAATATTGATGGTTCATGTGGTCATTCAACTAGAATTATACCCATGATTATGTTATATTATGTCATTATTTAATCAGCTCATATTCCTGCCATAAATGTATTCATGTTTATTATTGGTAAAGGCATGTGGTTTCAATTATTCACTATGCTTAATATTTATGTTATCTTCTGATGTATTGCTTACCCTTACTGGGAATTTCATCTCACCCCTTTCTTATGTTTCATTTTCCTAAGATATGAAGAAGTTATTTATGAGTGACTTGCAGGCATAATCTAGGAGGCTTGGATATTTCTAATGGAATAAATCGGTGTTGTATTTATTTTCAATTTTAAAGTTGAAGATATGTATGAATCTTGTTTCCAATAATACTAAACTGATATTTCTTTGGAGACATGATTTCTTTGTGATCATTCAAATGTATTAAAATAATGCGTTGACTCTGGGCTTCTAGGGTTGGGGTGTTTCACTATTCACCCAATCGATCTTATGATAAGCCCCCAGAGGCATTCTCAATCTTCTCAAGCTAGAGAATAATGCTAAGGGCATCAATAGAGTGACAATGGGAAATATTTTCCTAAATATCATTAATCATAAATAATAAAAATAATAAAATGGAATCCCAAAATTGAGAAACCAAAAAAAATTACTAAACAAAAACTAAAAAATAAAACTTACCGAACCCAGTGACCACTAAACTCCACATGACCTCGTGGGTCACTCTTCAATCCCAAGACTCTATATTACCCATAGTGATCGAGATCAAACTGAAACTTTTACCTTAGAATAAAAATAATAATGTTGTATAAGCATGAGTTTTAAAACTTATTAGGAATACCCATGTAATATATTACCAAATGTATTTCCATTAAACAAAATAATAATCAATTCCATGTTTTAACTATAATATATAAAAGTTTTTTTTTTCAAAAAAATTCACTTTATAGAAAATTACAGTCCATTTCCCTTTTTACCATTCAAAAACAAATTATTTCCTAAGGAGGAACTATTTCAATTTTAAAAGAGAGATATAATTTCAATTATAAAGGAAAGAGTGAGAATAAAACATTTGCAAAACCTTTTTCCATAACCATATGAAAACAGTTTTTCACTTTAGCCTATAATCAGAACTATTTCAAAAGCAAGCTCAAAAATCATACAACAAGGGTAATGGGAAAATAAAACACAAGAGTATCTATCCAATAGTATATCAAACCATTTGTGACAATATATATGGGTGAAACCTAAGAGCTCATGAATAATCTAGAATGAACTATACATGTGACTCATCCTGAAGGAATTACATACCTCATTAAATCATAATGCCCAAATTCTAAATCATCTCTCTACCAGGACTGGACGATGGGACCAATCCCATAGAAATAATAACAAAATACCCCCAACTATGGGCCACTAGCATTTGAATTATCTAAACTGGTGTAGTAATTGTTCACCAAAAATTCTCTCTCTATGCTTGGTTCCCAATTCATGAATAATAAGGGGTGAGCCAACAATGTCAAATAAGAAATACATCACATATATATACACCAAACACAATAAACAGACATAAAATACACCACTATATCACTCTATGGGACTTTTCTCCCTCTTTAAATAAACCAACAACACACGTAGGAAGTCATATTTTAGGACCACCCATTACATCATCATAAATAAAAGAAACATGTGCATCCCAATGAGAGTTTTTCAAACCAAATTATTTTGTAAAAGTACCAAAATGGACTCAAAAAACCATTTAACAGTAAACCATTTTCAATGAACAAATACATGCCAAGTAATTTCCAAATTATCAAATAAAAATCACCTCCTATCTCAAAAACATTTGGAACCCCATTCAACAAACCCATTGGTGAAATCCCAACACATTTTCAATCCAATCCTTTTTTTAAAACAATAATTTACTCACAAAGGCCAACCAATAAATTTGATAAACATTTGATAAACACTTGGAATTCACATTAAATAAAACAATTTCATGCAATCAAACACAAAGAGGAATTAAAATTATTTCACTTCAGACATTTATATAGAAACAACCATATATCACTAGCTACCATTTAATTAGGGTTTGAATGGATATAAATCAATAATCCTATAATTTAAAGGCTAATTTATATGGAAACCTACTTCAAAATGGGAGCATACCAAGACTAACAATTCAAAACCCGACACATTTGATGAAGATTACCTCAAATTTCCACAAATATACACTCATATATAAAAATAACTCTTAATCAAATACACATATTCTATGCTCTATGAGGGAATATTTACAAGGATTATTTATATATATATAGATATATGAATATATGTATGAATGTACAACCATTCAAGGAGACAATAAACAATTTAATTAACCTATTGGGAACCCACTCATAAAACAATTTCATTTCCAAAACAAGATTACAATTATTTAAATCATTTCCAACTCATTCTAAAAGTGAAAAAAAGACCAACATGTTATTACTAATCCATTTTCCATTTTACTCACATAAAAAACACATTTCAAATGATTTACCATCCCTCTCACAATTTATAAATCCCCCTTTGACAAACACAAGATAAAACACAATTAAAACCAAATAAATACATATTACAAGCCCCATTTAAAACATTAAATAATCTAATATTATATTGAAAACTTGTCTTTCACCATTTTAAACTATCTACAATTGATATTGAAAAGTGTAAATCAAGTTCACATGTCAATTATTTCATTTTACTTAAAAACTCATAAATATTTTATATCTACCTTATGTTCCCTTAAAAACAATGTTTGCATCCACCAAACAACCCATAGAAACATTTTCGTGGAACCCAACAACAAGACACCCACACAAAACATAGCCAATATCTTTATAAAATTCATCCTCATCATATCCCATGCCAAACCACTTATAAATAACCTTTCTAACCCCATATTAAAAAATTAGAACACATTTATAAATTTAAACAAGCATAATAAATTAATCTAAAAATGATATTTCATTGAAACACCTACCTTAGGTGTTGAAAACCATTAAACATGGTGAGAATCACCAATCACACCTTATCCACTATAATTCCCCGACCCAAGTTACCTAGAGTCAGTGCATTATTACATAACATTGGCATGATCACAAAATATCAAAGTCTCGAAAGACCGAATAGTATAGTATCCTTGGAAATACTCTATAAAATCATAAGTTTTACATTACATTATAAAATGAATAACTAAAACAACATAGTATCTATATTCCACACTCAAATACCTTAGACTATCCCTACAGGTCAGTCATAATATACGTCTTCGCATCCTGGGAAAAATAAAACATAGATACGGGTGAGATCAGATGCGTAGTAAGGATAAAAATATAGCAGAAACTTTTATAAATAAGAATAAACATTTAAGGCAATGTAAGACTAGAACAAAATCCTTTTAAACATGAACATCATAATAATATGTCAAAGATAAAATCAAATAATTCCATTTACTTATTCACATGGATATTATACTAGTCGAATACTCACATGAAATATAAATAATCAATTTCATAACAATGGAATGCATAATGCTAGAGTTCATAACCACATAGTCGAGGCCTTGTGCCATGACTACAAATAAGATTTTGCCAAGGCCTTGTTCCAAGACACTAGTTTGTCTCATTATTCCTACCGATGCATCGAGGAGCTATAGAAGGATCCACCCATCACTTACTATGTCCAATGCATTCCTCATATGAAAAGGTTCAAACATAACATAAATATTCATATTAAAACTAGAATATGAAATGCCAATACTTTCTCCATAAATCATGAATGGTGTGAAAATAAAACATCCACAATAAAAAATATCAAAAAAACTTCAATACAATATGGAAGTATTGTATCATTATTAATCAACTTCAATTAAGCTTAAAATCATTCAAAGGATGTTGACATAGATAAAATCATAACCTTTTTAGAGAAATATCTCATTCTATTTTGAAAAAAATAATAAGTCATATAATTATAAAAGAAAACATTTATTTTGAAAATATTCTTATAATCTTTCAAGGGAAGCTTTGATGATGTTATAACGACAGAAAATAACTGCACCCTCCGTAAAAGATAAAAAAACATTCTTCCCTTAATTTTGTCGAAAAGGTAATAAGGTACCTTGTTTGGAAAACAACGGGAAGGTTCCTTTCAAACCATTTTATAAAAAATCAAACAATGGTATAAATGAATTTAATCCATAGTCTTTTAAATAGTAAAAATGTTATGGAATAAAATTTTAAGAAACATGGACGTGGATGATAAATAGGACCTAGTAGATACTTACATAAAAACAACCTCAGATAAAAAAGAGATTGTGAAATTAACCCTTACCTTATACATTTCCTTGGTTGAGGGTACGTTGACCTCCTGTATAATCAATAAATATTTTTTATTAAATTATACGATAAATATATACATAAATATGATATCATATATGATCTTCTAATATTTCTTTGTTAATGATATTTCAGTACTATCATCGTTTCGGGTGTTAACAGATTCATTTTACATTATAATATTTTTTACATAAGTAATGTTTGTTATGGATAGGATGTATCTTATTCATATGAATAATGATATGAAGTCTTTAAACATTGTTTTTAATCATCAAATGAGAATTAGTCTTGAATGGATACGATGAGGAATGAATCTCATTGCGTTTTTGGAGACGTTAATCCGTACGTACGCACGAGCAACAATATCATTCGTTTGATATTAGAATCATATATAATTGGATGGTATATCATATAGAATGAATCATTATCATGTTAAATTTATTATTTACATCATTTATACGCATTATTATTCCCATCCAAATGATTAAGTGTTTGAATAACAAACTACACCACGACGTGGAGACAGTAATCCGTACGTACACACATATGGTGACTTTGGAATTTATAGGATGGATAGAATAATGAATATGGTTGTTCCATTTTTATAATAACATCATAGTATATTGAATATATTGGAGTTATTATTTTATATTGTAAACAATAATGAAATATGATGTGGAAGAAGAAAATTATTTGAAATTGGGGATGAAATATTTACCTCTTCTTCAGGTTCTTCCTTTTGATTTGATCAAAAGGGCTCCATAGGATGGCTTTCTTGTCACGACCCATCCTCGGGGCCCGTTCCATGACTACCCCAAGCCCGCCTTCCATAGGCCAGGGGCTGGCGACTAGCACCAAAGGCGTAAAATCCCGATAACTAGGAAGACATTGCCTTTATAAAAGAAAACAAGCACCAAAGAGTACAAGCGGAAACAAAACACTAAGTACAAAAGAAAAGTTGAAAAAGTAAATGGGAAAGAATACAAACCCAAATGAAAGTACAACTACAACTGAACAAAAAGACAAACAACTGGAAGAGGGAAGCAGCTCCTGGGTCGTCCTCCTCGGGTCCTACCTGAAGGGTATGTATAGATAGCCTCCTCCACGCTCTCGTCCGTCAACCTCCTCTGTGAGTCGTCTCGTCACGTATTCCACCTCCGGGTACGGACTCGTCGTGTAGTCCACCTCCGGGTACCGACTCGTCGTGTAGTCCACCTCCGGGTACCGTCCAGTCCTCGAACACTCGGCCTCCGTCAGCACTGCCCGTCGTCTGCAACCAACACAACGAGGTGCGGGCATAGCCCGTGCAGAGGTGAGTTTAACGATACTCAGTAGGGACCCCGAGACCCTCAAGGTCTCACTAAACCAACAAGGATAACCACAAGAAGATCTCAACAGATAACCTCTACTTAGATATATGCTCATACATATACCTAAGTTATCAAGTAACCCATCTCAATCATGAGGAAACACAAGGATTGTGAAATCAACGGATAACCACTACCCAGGTATATGCCCATACATATACCTAAGTTATCAAGTGACCCATCTCAATCATGAGGTAAACACAAAGGTCAAAAGTCTCAGCTCAAACCAGGATTTTCATTTATCAAAATCGTAACTGCTGAAGAGCTCCGTCTCTGGAGTGTACAGTGGTCCTGTCACGACTCCGAGGTACTGCTCACTAACCTAAGACTGCTGAGGTACTCCTCCTGTCGAGTACCGCGGGCCTGCCACCTCACACAGTAGTGCTTCCTGCCGGGGTCTGCCACCCAAACACAGTAGTGCTCCCCCCTCATAGCCTACAGAGGTACTCCTCCTGTCGAGTACCGCGGGTCTGCCACCTCACATATTAGTGCTCCTCCGTTGTGGGTCTGCCACCTCAAAAAGTAGTGCTCCCCACTGGGCTACGTAAGTCACTCCGAATCGAATCGGACAAGAAGTCTTCAGGTCTCTGCCGGCTACACGGTCTCCGTACTCCGTACGCTCGTCTCTGGGAGGGTCCGCTCCACGAGCTACAAGTCGATACTCCAAGTATCTCAAAGTCCCACGAAGAAGTATCTCAAAGGACCACCTCGTCATAGCGGTATCAACGCAACAGACGGTGCGTCAATCGGACGCCCGGTCTGTGAGTTATTAGCCTTTTCGTCCTAGGGGCCCGGTTGGTTTCGTGAGTGAACCAACCCGGCCGTATCTCAACTGTACCCCGAACTCCAATAGGGTATACTCATAGGGACCGTGACTCAACGTGATCACAAACGCCGCTGGCGGTTCGTCAAACGGACGTCTGGTCTGAAAGATATCAGCTTTTCCGTTCTAGGGGCCCGGTTGGATTTCGGTGCGATCCAACCTGGCCACTATCCATCTGCATCCAATTCTCGGGCGGAGGATGCCAAAAGTTCCATATCATCATCAGGAACTCAACGCAACAGACGACATGTCAATCGGACGCCCGGTCTGAGAGTTATTGGCTTTTTCCGTCTCACACCCACCCTGGGAAACTTCCCAGGAGGTCACCCATCCTGATCACTACTCTAGGCCAAGCACGCTTAACTATGGAGTTTTAACCATGTAGGCTCTCGAAAAGGAAGGTGCATCTCGAGTATAGTATACCGAAACGACCGTCTCGATCTAAGGATCGCGTTGCCGCTGACGGCGAGTCGTTTGGAGGCCCATAACCCAAGATACGGGAATTTGACCGAAAGTGGTCCGAAACTGGGGGGTCGGGGCCCGGGCAGACCCTGCCCGACCCCCCTGGGTCGGCCGAACCGGGTCGACCCGCCTCGGGCGGCGACCCGGCCCGACGACCCGGCCCGGCTCGGAAAACCCAGGCCGGCCGGCGGCGCGGTCCGGCGCGGCGGCGCTGACCGGCACGGCGGCACGGCCTGGGCGTCGTTCGGGTGCCGCGCGCGGGGGGAAAAGCCCCCCCCCCCCCTTGAGAACCGCGACCCTTTAATTGGGTCCGCTTTTGAGACCCGGCCGGGGAAAATTAATTACCCCGATCTCCACTGTCCGGCAGGCCCGCAATGGCCGGCCGGTTTCGCCAGCAAGGACCGGCGACGGCCGGTCCTTCCTTCGCCGACACCGGCGGCCCGGTGCCCGCCGCCGGTCATCTTGCTCCACCGCGGCCCAGAACCGGCCGCAGCCTATGCCGTCTGGCGCGATGCGACGACATCGCTTCCCTCCGCCGCGGCCCCGCTCCGGCCGCGGCACCTTTGACTTTCTTCGACGTGACGCGACGGCGTCGCGTTCTTGGATTTCTTTCCACGGCGCGGCGCGACGGCGCCGCGCAATAATTGCCGTGCGATTCCCGCATGGTGCGACGACACCACGCCATCCCGTTCCATCCGCAAAGAAAACAATTATGAACATAGGAGGGGGGTTCAGCCGTGTTGGTGCGGTCCGGGCCCCCCTCTCGTTAGACAATAACATTTAATCCTTTATCCTCAAAGTTCGACATTCTATAATCAAGAATGGAAAATAAATAAATAAAATATCAACAATCCCCTACCTCGGATTCAAGTGCGGAGCATGCCAATCAAACCGCGGAAGACTAGCGTCGTGGAGGTCGGGCGTCGCGGAAATCGAATGTCGTTTCCATTGACGTCGAGGTGCGTCCGAAGAGGTACGTCGCTGGAGAAGCTTCGTAAGCTGATGGAGATAGTCCGAGGAGGAAACGGCGTCTCCTTTCGTTGACACGGGAAGAAGATCGAAGAAGCGGCGTCGTCGATCTTCAGAAACACACCGGCTACGAAGAAAAGAAGCGGCGTTCTTCGTCGGAGCTTAAGTGTTCTTCGTGTTCTTCGTCAAGGTTGAAGAAGGTGGAGAGAGCTTCTCAAAATCTCTCAAGGTGCCAAAAGAGAACAACCCAAAATAAAATAAGCTTAAGCCTTATTTTATTTACACAACTAAACATTTGAATTTCAATAGATAAGAAACGAACCATTAATTCGTAGAATTAATTAAACGAAAGAAACAGCTCATTTAATTTACGAAATAAACCGCCCAATAAAATGGTCTGTTAAGAATTTAAGAAAACGCATCAGTTGACTTTCATAATGACGGGTTTTCGCGGGTGCGTTACTTAGCGGAAAGAAACGGCGGAGCTCGTGCGGGCCCCACCTCACAAATATCCTACCAAGAGGGTAGGATATTCCTGGATAGTACCATATCCAGTTCAACTCAGTTTAAGCTACTTTTAAGTAGCTTCAAGTGGCCTCCAAGTAGATTAAGTGAAATAAAATAAAGTTGTCGAAAAAAATTATTTTATTTCTTAACCTTAAGCCTGAAAATTGAAAAACCAAACCTGAGCAAACGCAACTCCGGAAGAGGCGTTTCTAAGCGAATACCGGCGCTGCGATTTCATCGGTGCCCTCAGAATTCGATTCCGGGCACCGGTTCAAAAGTTAGAAAAACCCGCTCGTCCGTTCACTGAACGTACCCGAGCCAAACTTCGGAAATTGATTTCGGCCACACCGGGTCTCAGAATCAGGCGCCGTCAGAAACTGCGTTCTTGTAAAATTCCAAGGAAAATTAAGAAAAAAAATTTCCTTGGAATATAAGGTTCTTTACATGACTCCCACCATAGGGATTTATGTCCCCGTAAAGCTTCACCACAATCTTAGGGAAACAAAGCGGTACTGAGCACACATCTGAGCCTTCCGCTCCCATGTGCTCACCTGGAGGTTCCCACGCTGCCAAAGAAAGTGCACAAGAGGAATCTACCATCCTCCTAGGATCCGCTCCTGTCGATCCTCGATCACAGGAACCTCCGTAGAAGACACCCATCGCCATCATCCAGCTCCTCATGGTCGATGATATGCGAAGGGGTCGAGCACGTATCTCCTCAGTTGGGATACGTGGAAAATGTTGTGCGCCTAGTGCAACTGAAGTGGATGGGACAAGCGGTAAACCACCTCACCTACCCAGATGAGGAACTAGAATGGTCCGTTGAACCTCGGAGATAACTTGCCTCCCAGGCCACATCTCCGTAAACCTCGTCGAGGTGAGACCCGTAAGAAGACATGGTCGTCATCCTCAAACTCTAGAGGTCTCCATTTCTGTTAGAATTGAAACTCAAAAGGCTTCTGCCACGAGGGTAAGGTTGACCGACTCAAGAGTGATCGGTCGCACCCTCCTGTGCAAGAGTTACCCTGCGCTGCCTAGGGTTTCCTTTTCCGCCGACCAAGGAAAACCCATCCCGACGTATGCCTAAAACCGTCGATTTGAGTATGAACAGTTATTTCCCATTCCATACTCAAACTAACGTCATAAGGCCTCGACTCTGCCACCAAGAGATTCCAACCAGAACTCTCACCTCGAGTGTCTGACCACACCGTCAGCGTAAGTGTGATTATCGATTCTCCTCCCAAGGTATCTCCAGACGTGAGGGTCAAGTCCACGGCTTACCGGAAACTCTAGGTCCGGAACAAGATTTGTGAAAGCGAGGAATGATTCATATCGACGTCTGTTACTACAGCAGCTAGTAGTGGACACAGACTGTCCCTTGAATCATTTCTAGAGCCATTGGGTCACACTCCTTGACCGCATGCAGCCGCACTCTTCCTCTGCCCTCCAGCTCCCTGAGCCTGGCGGGAATAACTAAGGCGGGTGGTTGTACCATGTTAGGATTTACACCACCTCATGCTTCTCTCCTAGCTCTACCTCCACGTCTGCCACTCCGCAGACTCATCTCTATTTAAAGCTTCCTCTTTTTGAAACATTTAACACGCCCGAGTCTCTAAGACTGGCACCTGTTTCCTGTTTCTTACTGCACTGTGTAGTCTTCATCTGCTCCTGGATGAACTGCACCTCCTTTAGTCTCACAAGAGCTGCTAAAATTTCTCCTTTGTCGAAAAGAGAAACCTGGTCTCATCCCCTGGATGAACCACATTCGTTGCTTAATACAGTAAATCCCCACATGAATGATGCATTCATGCCATGGATGACATCGTAAGGCCTCGACGTAACTACCAAGAGATCCAACTGTCACTCTCGCCTCCAAGGGTCGAGTCACACTGTCGGCATCAGTGTGAGGTCACTAGGTCTCCTCCAGTAGAAATCTCGAAAGTGAGGGTCATGTCAACAGTTTAACAAGGACCACTCAGTATCAACCAAACAAAAAGGACAGGAAAGCAAACATCACAAGATAAGTGTCTTTTTATTATTGCAGCTCATAATACAAAGACACGAATACAAAAGAAACATGGAACTAGAAGTACAAAGGACGTATCCACTAGTTCCGCTCCTATCCACCTGCTCTCGGAGCTCTACTGCCTTGTCCACTGCTCGGCTGTTGCTCAAGCACCCGCCGCTACTTCTGTCTCGGTGGCTCCTCCAACACCCGCTGATCAACCGTGCAGGGGGCCGTACAGTCACGTGCCAAGTGACCCATCCTTCCGCAGGAGAAACACTCTCCGTTTCTGGCACACCTGGCTCTGACCCCACCCCGGGTGCCCCGCACCACTGATCCTAAATCCCGAGATCGTCCAACTGCTAGTCTGGTCCTCCTGGACCTCTGCATCATCTGTCTACTGCCCACCGATGACTCGGCTACTGATCGAAAACCCTTCGGCAAAGGCAGAAGCTCTCGTACACGCTCGGGGTGTAGAGCTACTAGCACAAACTCCACCATGAAGAAGGTCTCGAAGTCTTCCCATGTGATGGCCATCCCATCGCAAAACTGGAACAAGTGGCTCCACCACCTGCCTGCTGCTGCCTGAAGAAGGCTGGAAGAAAAGATCACCATGAAGTTTGTCGACGTCCCCACTAGCCTGAAGACTCCCACCACAGCCTCCAGCCAATCCTCAGCCGCCTGCGGGTCCGTATCTCCCCGGAACCTGGGTGGCCTCTGGCGCTGGAACTCGTGCAGCGCACTCAAGTGGCGTGCATCGCCTACTGCTGGGGCTGGTGGCATCGGTGGCCCAACGTATTGTAGTATCGTTGGTGCCTCCGCTGGTGCCTCAACTGCAAGAGGGCCCTGTACCGAAGCCTCGTCGCTCGACAGGCTGTCAGTACGCACATCCCTCTGGGCTCTAGCTGGTCGTTCATGAAAAGGCATCCTGAAAGAAACAACGTGACACGGTCAAAAGTTTATACCTGGTGATCTGACCTGGTTTGAGCTTTTTTTAAGGGAAACCTTTGCAAACACACATGAAATCAGTGTTTTCGTGCACAAAGTCGGAAATCAGTTGTCAGGGTCCTGGTGTATGGATACGTCGGTCGCCCGCACCAACACTGGACTCCCTGAACTGAAAACCACACTCAGTACTCTTAACACTATTGATTCACAGAAAGAAACATCAGAGTTATAAGTTCTGCGGTAGAACCGAACTCCTTTGATACCAATTTGTCACAACCCGTCCTCGGGGCCCGTTCTGGGACTACCCCAAGCCCGCCTTCCATAGGCCAGGGGCAAGAGACTAGCACCAAAGGCGTAAAATCCTGATTACTGGGAAGGCATTGCCTTTATAAAAGAAAACAAGCACCACAGAGTATAAGTGGAAACAAAACACTAAGTACAAAAGAAAAGCTGAAAAGTAAATGGGCCAGAATACAAACCCAAAAGAAAGTACAACTACAACAGAACAAAAGGACAAACAGCTGGAAGAGGGAAACAGCTCCTGGTTCGTCCTCTTAGGGTCCTACCTGAAGGGTAGGTACAGATAAGCTCCTCCATGCTCTCGTCCGTCAACCTCCTCTGTGAGTCGTCTCGTCGTGTAGTCCACCTCCGGGTACGGACTCGTCATGTAGTCCACCTTCGAGTACCGACTCGTCGTGTAGTCCACCTCCGAGTACCGTCCAGTCCTCGAACACTCGGCCTCCGTCAGCACTGCCTGTCGTCTACAACCAACACAACGAGGTGCGGGCATAGCCTGTGCAGGGGTGAGTATAACGATACTCAGTAGGGACCCCGAGACCCTCAAGGTCTCACTAAACCAACAAGGATAACCACAAGAAGATCTCAACAGATAACCTCTACTTAGATATATGCTCATACATATACCTAAGTTATCAAGTAACCCATCTCAATCATGAGGAAACACAAGGATTTTGAAATCAACAGATAACCACTACCCAGGTATATGCCCATACATATACCTAAGTTATCAAGTGACCCATCTCAATCATGAGGTAAACACAACGGTCAAAATTCTCATCTCAAACCAGGATTTTCATTTATCGAAACCATAACTGCTGAAGAGCTCCGTCTCTGGAGTGTACAGTGGTCCTGTCACGACTCCGAGGTACTGCTCACTAACCTAAGACTGCTGAGGTACTCCTCCTGTCGAGTACCGCGGGCCTGCCACCTCACACAGTAGTGCTTCCCGCCGGGGTCTGCCACCCAAACACAGTAGTGCTCCCCCCTCATAGCCTACAGAGGTACTCCTCCTGTCGAGTACCGCGGTTCTGCCACCTCACATAGTAGTGCTCCTCCACTGTGGTTCTACCACCTCACAAAGTAGTGCTTCCCACTGGGCTACGTAAGTCACTCCGAATCGAATCGGACAAGCAGTCTTCAGGTCTCTGCCGGCTACACAGTCTCCGTACTCCGTACGCTCGTCTCTGGGAGGGTCCACTCCACGAGCTACAAGTCGATACTCCAAGTATCTCAAAGTCCCACGAAGAAGTATCTCAAAGGACCGCCTCGTCATAGGGGTATCAACGCAACAGATGGCGCGTCAATCGGACGCCCGGTCTGTGAGTTATTAGCCTTTTCATCCCAGGGGCCCGGTTGGTTTCGTGAGTGAACCATTCCGGCTGTATCTCAACTGTACCCCGAACTCCCATAGGGTATACTCATAGGGACTGTTACTCAACGTGATCACCAACGCCGCTGACGGTTCGTCAAACGGACGTCTGGTCTGAAAGATATCAGCTTTTCCGTTCTAGGGGCCCGGTTGGATTTCGGTGCGATCCAACCCAGCCACTATCCATATGCATCCAATTCTCGGGCGAAGGATTCCAAAAGTTCTGTATCATCAACAGGAACTCAACGCAATAGACGGCGCGTCAATCGGACGCCCGGTCTGAGAGTTATTGGCTTTTTCCGTCTCAAACCCACCCTGGGAAACTTCTCAGGAAGTCACCCATCCTGATCACTACTCTAGGTCAAGCACGCTTAACTATGGACTTTTAACTACGTAGGCTCCCGAAAAGGAAGGTGCACCTTGAGTATAGTATACTGAAACGACCGTCTCGATCCAAGGATCGCGTTGCCGCTGACGGCGAGTCGTTTGGAGGCCCGTAGCCCAAGATATGGGCATTTGACCGAAAGTGGTCCGAAACTAGGGGGTCTGGGCCCGGGCCGACCCGGCCCGACCCTCCCCTGGGTTGGCCGAACCGGGTCGACCCGCCCCGGGCGGCGACACGGCCCGACGACCCGGCCCGACGACCCGGCCCGACTCGAAAAACCCGGCCCGGCCAGCGGCGCGGGCCGGTGCGGCGGCGCGGTCCGGCGCGGCGGTGCGGTCCAGCACGGAGGCACGGACCGGCTCGACGGCGCGGCCTGGGCGCCGTTCGGGTGCCGCGCACGGGGGGAAGAGCCCCCCCCCCCACCTTTGAGAACCGCGACCCCTTAATTGGGGCCGCTTTTGAGACCCGGCCGGGGAAATTAATTCCCCCGGTCTCCACTGTCCGGCCGGCCCGCACTGGCCGGCCGGTTTCGCCGACACCGGCGGCCCGGTGTCGGCCGCCGGTCATCTTGCTCTGCCGCGGCCCGGAACCGGCCACGGCCTATGTCGTCCGGCGCGATGCGACGACATCGCTTCCCTCCGCCGCGACCCCGCTCCGGCCGCGGCGCCTTTCACTTTCTTCGACGCGACGCGACGGCATCACGTTCTTGGATTTCTTTCCACGGCATGGCGCGACGACCCCACGCAATAATTGTCGTGCGATTCCCACGTGGTGCGACGGCACCACGCCATCCCGTTCCATCTGCAAGGAAACAATTATGAACAGAGGAGGGGGGTTCGGCCGTGTTGGTGTGGTCCGGGCCCCCCTCTCGTTAGACAATAACATTTAATCCTTTATCCTCGAAGTTCGACATTCTATAATCAAGAATGGAAAATAAATAAATAAAATATCAACAATCCCCTACCTCGGATTCAAGTGCGGAGCACGCCAATCAAGCCGCGGAAGACTAGCGTCACGGAGGTCGGGCATCGCGGAAATCGAACGTCGTTTCCGTTGACGTCGAGGTGCGTCCGAAGAGGTACGTCGCTGGAGAAGCTTCGTAAGCTGACGGAGATAGTCCGAGGAGGAAACGACGTCTCCTTTCGTTGACACGGGAAGAAGATCGATGAAGCGGCGTCGTCGATCTTCGGAAACACACCGGCTACGAAGAAGAGAAGTGGCGTTCTTCGTCGGAGCTTAAGTGTTCTTCGTGTTCTTCGTCAAGGTTGAAGAAGGTGGAGAGAGCTTCTCAAAATCTCTCAAGGTGGCAAAGGAGACCAACCCAAAATAAAATAATCTTAAGCCTTATTTTATTTACACAACTAAACATTTGAATTTCAAAAGATAATAAATGAACCATTAATTCATAGAATTAATTCAACGAAAGAAACAACTCATTTAATTTACGAAATAAACCGCCCAATAAAATGGTCTGTTAAGAATTTAAGAAAACACATCAGTTGACTTTCATAATGACGGGTTTTCACGGGTGTGTTACTTAGCGGAAAGAAACGGCGGGGCTCGTACGGGCCCCACCTCACAAATATCCTACCAAGAGGGTAGGATATTCCTGGATAGTACCCTATCTGGTTCAACTCAGTTTAAGCTGCTTTTAAGTGGCTTCAAGTGGCCTCCAAGTGGCTTAAGTGAAATAAAATAAAGTTGTCGAAAAAAATTATTTTATTTCTTAACCTTAAGCCCGAAAATTTAAAAACCACACCCGAGCAAACGCAACTCCGGAAGAGGAGTTTCTAAGCGAATACCAGCGCTGCGATTTCATCGGTGCCCTCAGAATTCGATTCCGGGCACCCGTTCAAATGTTAGAAAAACCCGCTCGTCCGTTCACTGAACGTACCCAAGCCAATCTTCGGAAATTGATTCCGGGCACACCAGGTCTCGGAATCAGGTGCCGTCAGAAACTGCGTTCTTGTAAAATTCCAAAGAAAATTAAGAAAAAAAATTTCCTTCTAATTTACGGGTCTTTACATTTCTGACTAATGTAATGCCTCTATGATGAAGGTATGATTCTTGGTAGGATATTTGGGCAGGGTTTGCCCGAGAAAAATGGCTCTGAAGGTGTGAATTTGAGAGGAGGAGAAGTGACCTTTTATAAGCGGGGTGAGGGGAACCTTAGGAAAAGATTGAAATATTATTTTATAATAAAATAATTTTCGGTTTCTTATGGCTCTAAAATTATTTATTTAATGACTAAGGTGGGGATGGGTCGAAATAACTCTCACATAATAGGTTTTATATAGGTTTGGGTCACTATATTAACCATATATTTTAGATTTAACTCTTCGTTAAATAGTTTTACATTTACCATGTCCCTTTGTATTTTTATATTATATGGTTAATAAACATACTATAAACTTCAATGCGAACACCAAGTGGTTCATTAATGATAAAACTATAATTATGTAAGTCTTTTGACCGAACCTTATATTTTTATGATTATTATATCAACCAATAATATTGTATTTGTTTTAAAAACTCTTTTGTGTCAATTTTGACATTATTTATTAATTGATTTTTGTTAAAGTCCTAAAAAAGTTATTACTTAAAAATCAATAAATTTAATCAACACTAACATTTCATATTAACATGGAAAATTAGTTTAATTCATTAAACGTCTAAAATTATATTTATTTGGATATTTATAATATTAATTATTATAATCTTTCATTTATATTTTCATTATTGCATCATCATTGTGTCATAAATAAATTTAATTATTTAATGTATAAAAAATGTAAATAAAATACCATTACGTAGGAAATAGTTTTATATTTATAATGAATATTTATATTTGAATTTATATTTTGTGTAACCCTATTTTAAAAATGGTTTAGTTTTTAAACATTTAATTTTACTCTTTTAACTCTTTATTAAAGAAAATAATAATAAATTCCCTAATCTAATCCATGTTATAGGTTCATATCTTATTCCTATTGTTGTGTTTGGTCAAATTATACTTATTCAATAGAATTAGGACATGTGTTAGGGTAATAATAATATCATTTTTACACATAATTACCCTATTTATTTTTTATCGTGGTAAATAAAAGTAAAAAGTTAATATTCACCAAAAAATTATTTTCATCACATTGAACCACATTTTTCATACTGATATCAACCATTCCTATATTATTTTTTAAATTCAACTCTCTGAAGCAATTAAATTTTTTTTATACAAATTTGGAAATTCCCCAAGGAGGTGGGTAAAAGACAGTAAATAGTTCGATAAAATTTTATATATCTAAACTCATTATAAACTTACTCTAATGAATTAAATTGAACATATATAGGTAATATGTATTTATTTTTAGCTAAAATAAATTTCAATAAAATAAATAATTATTTAAATAAAAAGTCAGTTTTAAACAATAACTCAGTGTTTTTCACTTTTCATCAAAAAATGAATGTTTTTTGAAAAATACCAAAAATTTACCCTAAGATAATTTCGATATTCCGAATCCAAAAATGAAGTCCATTTTGAAAGATAAATTTTTTAAAATTTCAAAAAGTGGGTATTACTATTCATAATGGCTAGTTTGATTGGTCACGGTGTGTTAGAATCTCGTAGTTGCGTACAATGCAAGCTATTGTATTATTCAAAGGGAAATGTACCATGGAAGCTTGTGGTGTTACATTCTTACATCCTTCAAATAATTTCATCCTTTAAAGTTATAGAATATTACTACATAAAAAAATTCAGGTTGTTCATCATCATAAGTTTCTCAGGTTCCCACATTGCCTCTTCCATATTATGGTTTCCCCATAGAACTTTTACCGGATGACTCATTTGGTTTCTTATCACTTGTTCTCAAGTATCAAGAATTTTGAAAGACTCTTCACAACAAGACAGATCAGGTTCGAATTCAATTACCTCATAGGTGAGAACTTTCATTGGTTCAGGCATGTATTTTCTCAATAGTGATACATGGAACACATCATGTGCTTGGGAGAGACTTCGAGGCATTACCAACTGGTAAGCTACAACCCCAATTCATTCTAGAATTTAGAAAGATCCAATGTTCTTGGGACTTAGTTTACCCTTCTTACCAATTCGTATAACTCTCTTCCATGGAGATACCTTCAAGAAAACATGATCTCCTACATGAAATTCCAAATCCTTCCTTCAGTTATCGGCATAGCTCTTATGCCTACTTTGTAATGTTTTGATGTGGGTTTGGATAACCTTCACCTTTTTCATCATTTCCTTAGTATGTTCTAGGCCTACAAGTTTTCTTTCACCAACATCATCCCAACAAGTTTGTGTGTGAAATCTCTTGCCATATAACGCTTCATATGGTTCCATTTGAATACTTTAATGGAAGCTATTGTTTATATGAAAATTATACTAGAGGAAAATATTGTTCCCACATACCTTGAACGTCATGTGAGCAAGATCTCAACATGTATTCTAAGGTTTGAATTTTCTGTTCTGATTGTCCATCGGTTTGTGGGTGGTAGGTAGTGCTCAAATGGAGTTCAGTATCTAGGGGTTTCTAAATACTTTTCTATAATCTTGATGTAAAATGGCGATCACAATCATAAAAAATTTATAGGGATACACCATGGAGTCTTACAAATTCATTAATATATAGTCTTGCAAAACGTTTTAGTGGTAAATCTTCACTTATATCAAGAAAATGTGCTGACTTGGTAAGACGAACAACAATGATCCATATTGCATCATTCCTTCTTGGTGTCATTGCTAGCCCCATGACAAAGTCCATCGTAATATTATCTCATTTACACTCTGGAATGGGAAGAGGTTGCATGACTTCTCCAGGATATTTCCTTCCAGCTTTCACTTGTTGAAAAAACATACATCGTGACAAAAAATCAATAATCTCCCTCTTCATGTTGTCCAACCAAAAATGTTCCTTCAATTCACTATACATCTTAGTGCTACCAGGGTGTATAGTGAAATTGGAGCAATGAGCATCATCCAACAATTCCCTTTTTAGATCGGGTATGTTAGGAACACAATGTATCTTCCCAAATTTCGAAATTCTATCTTCATAAATGAAGTCACTCAATCTCCCATTTTTTACAGCTTTAATTTTATTTTAAAACTCCTCATTATCAGCCTGAGAAATTTTTCTCAATTATAGTAAAGAGGGTTTGGCAACCATTTGAAAAATTATTTATGTTTCACCTTCTATGATTATTCCCATAAGCATTTTCCCTTGATCCATGAAAAAAGTATACCTTTAAATTCTCATCTTGTTCAAAACTCCATGATCCTTTCTGCTCAAAGCATCAGCCACCTTATTTGCCTTCCCCAGGTGGTAGTGTATTTTAAAATCATAATCCTTGAGTAGTTCAATACATCTCCTTTGCCTCATGTTGATTTCATTATTTGAGAAAAAATACTTCAAACTCTTGTGATCAGTATATATCTCACATTTTTCAACATAGAGATAATGTCTCCATATCATCAAAGAAAATATTATAGCTGCTAACTCAGGATCATTAGTATGATAGATTTTCTCTGGAATTTTTAGCTGTCGTGATACATAGGAAATAACTCTATCATTCTACATAAGGACACAAACAAGCACTTTTTTGAATCATCACAATAAATAAAAAACTCATCATTCCCTGATGATAGAATCAAGACAAGAGCATTGAACAATATTCTCTTCAGTTCTTCAAAAAATTCTTCACATTATTTTGTCGAAACAAATTTAACCCCATTATGTTTGCTCTTTGATAATGGGTTAGCCAACCAGGAAAAATTATGGACAAAGCATCGATAATAACATTCCAAACCAATAAAACTACATACCTCAGTTATACTCGTCGGTGTTGTCCATTCTTGGATTTCCTTAGTGTTTCATGGATCAACAGAGATATCATCCATAGAGACAATATTTCCAAGAAAATAAATCTCTTGAATCCAGAAATCACACTTGTTAAATTTCCCGTATAGTTCATTTTTTCTAAGACTCTTTTGAATAATGTGAAAGTTATTTTCAAGATCTTTGTTGATTTTGGTGAATACCAAGATATCACCAATAAATACCACTAAAATGTCGTCATGGTATTCCTTGAAAACTCTATTAATTAGATCCATGAAGACAGAGGGTGAATTAGTGAATCCAGAAGGAATTATTGTAAACTCGTAATGCATGTACCTGGTTCGAAATGTTGTTTTCGGAATGTCTTCCATTTTCACAAAAAACTGATGATATCTAGATCGAAGTTCAATATTTCAAAAATATTTAGCTCCCTGAAGTTGGTCGAATAAATCATCAATGCAAGGTAGTGGATACTTGTTCTTTATTGTAATAGCATTTATATCCCTGAAGTCAATGAACAACCTCATAGATCAATATTTATTCTTAACAAAAAAATAGGGGCTCCCCATGGAGAAACAATAGGGGGAATAAATACCTTATTACTCAATTCCTCTATTTGTTTCTTTAGTTCCACTAATTCCATAGTGTCTATTCTATAAGGGGTCTTCGATATGGGCCTTGAACAAGGGATTAAATCCATGGAAAACCCAATTTATGTTTCTGGAGGATTTCCTAGTAAATCTTCTGGAAACACATAAACTATTCTTCCACAATAGGTACATCCTCTATTTGAACATTCCTTTCCTCACCCACATTTATTTCATTATCTTCCTCCCAATTAAATGAATTTAGTGGAGCTACTGGCATTGGATCCTGATAAGAATTAGGTGGTGACGTTTCTGCTCTAAAGATAAGGTAATCATTATCATCATCGAGAATTGTATCCTCCTTCTTTTTACAATAAATTTTTGCATCATGGTCTGAAAGCAATTCCATACCATGGATTATATCAAATTCAATCATGGGTATGCCGATGAGATTAGCAGATAAAGAACATTTATATGCCCAAATGGGAACTGATTCACAAAACATTGTTGCAGTGATACTTCCTTTAGGTGTTTTCACTGCCAACTCCCTTGTTAATTCAAATTTGAAATTTCTAATTTTCCTTTTAAACTGGGAAGATATGAAACAATGAGATGATCATGATTCAAATAAAGAATTGTTTGAACATGAGGAAACCATTAAATTACCGTACACTATGTCTTTCGATTCTTCAACCTCGGCAATAGTGATCGCATAAGATTGTCCTTGCTCCCTTGGCCTTTTATAAGGTAAGTTCCCTTAGCTCACAGGACATTCATTATCATAATTCCCCTTTTATCTACAACTATAGCATTCAACATTGAACTCCTCTTTCTTCCCCTTGCAATCATGTGCTTGGTGACCTTTTTCACCACACATTTAATAGTCTTACATTCCATTCATGAAAGTACCGGGGTGTTTCTTCCCAAATTTAATGAATTATATATATTCAACTTTTACCTTATTCCCCATATTTACATTTTCATAGTGTTTAGCTGATCTCTTCTTCTCTTGCTTTGTTTTAAATTCATAAGACTTAGAGAATTCTGTTTCTGTCTTGATAGCACATGAGACAATATCTTCGTATGACAACATTGATTGTGAGACTATTGCTCACTAGAGAAATGGTCTTAACCTATCAAATAACCAACCAATATTAGTCCTTGGGTAACATATATAATATGCTACATGCATTCCTAACATTGTAATGTTAGCCTCATACTTTGCGACATTCTCATCCTCCTTTTTCCTCAGACTCAGAAATTGCCTTTCCATATCCGCTCGATGGTCAAGAGGAAAGTATTTTTCTACAAAAATATTTTTAAACTCCATCTATTCCATATTTGATACTTAATCATCTTCCTTTGTGTTTTTAATCAATGACCACCATTGATCTCCATTTCCCACGAGGCGATAAATATCCATGACAACATTATCCCTTTCGTTACTCCGTAAAGATTGAAATATTTTCTCTAAAAAATTTATCCATTGCTCATATACAAATAGATTTTTACTCCCATTGAATGATGGTGGATGTTGCTTCATGAAGTGGTCTAACATTGATCCTCCATGTTATGGATTAGGGTGCTCCATACGTGTAAGGCTGTTATTCAAAACCTATGTGAGTTGTCTCAGTATAGTGATAAGCTGATCAACACCAGTTTCTTCACTAGCTCAACTATAATTATATTAAGTAGGAGGTCAATCCCTACATGTATTACATGAATTGAAAGGGTTTCCATTCCTTCCACTAGGCATAATTTCTAAACAATGACATACCCTAGATTAGTTTATGAATCGCAATACATAATTCCAAACATGTAAAATAGTTAACATAAATTAAACAGTGTATGAACATAATCTATTTCAAAAAAAATGTTTTTTTGAGGAATTATATACTCATAAACCCTTCATAATGGTTTGTAAAGAAAATGAGAATTATCCTAAGCATATCCCTTGGGAGTGTCATAACCAAGAGTGTAGAAAGGCCCATTTTCGTGCACCAGTTCTCGTTCGAGTCTTTCTTAAAGCTGTGTTTTTGGGTTTTACCCCTAGGTACATCTGTCCCAATTCTGCCTCTACCTTCTCGTATCCAGACATGGATTTATTTCGTGGAAAACACACAAAATCTCTAAAATACCAAAATTCTATGAAGTCCTTCTATACTAATCCTCAAATTCAATCCTAGGATATTGTGCTCTAATCAGATTTTTTGAAAATCTAGCTTCCATGGTTTGTACTAAACATCCTCTGATACCAACTATAACACCTCACCCCTAGTTACCCAGAGTTGGTGAATTATTACATAACATTGGAATGATCACAAAATTTCAAGTATCGAAATCCCGATTAGTTTAGTATCCTGGTAAATACTAGATACCTTCATATGTTTTACATTACATTATAAAATGAAAAACTACATCAACATAGTCTCCTTATTCCACACTCACATCCCTTAGACTATCCCTATAGGTCAGTCATAATATACGTCTTCGCATTCTAGGAAAAATAAAACATAGATACGGATGAGATCAGATGCTTAGTAAGGATAAAAATTTGGCGGAGACTTTTATAAATAAGAATAAACATTTAAGGCAACATAAGACTAGAACAAAATCCTTTTAAACATGAACATCAGAATAATATGTCAAAGATAAAATCAAATAATTCCATTTACTTATTCACATGGATATTCTACTAGTCGAATAATCACTTTCAATATAAATAACCACTTTCATAATGATGGAATGAAAAATGCTAGACTTCATAACCACATAGTCAAGGCCTTGTTCCATGACTACAAATAAGATTTTTTCAAGGGCTTGTGCCAAGACACTAGTTTGTCTCATGAGTCATTCCGATTAATCGATGAGTTATAGAAGGATCCACCCATCACTTACTATGTCCAATGCATTCCTCATATGAAAAGGTTCAAACATAACATAAACATTCGTATTAAAACTATCATAAGAAACGTCAATACATTCTCCATAAACCATGAATGGTGTGAAAATAACACATCCACATTCAAACATATCACAAAACCTTCAATACAATATTGAAGTTTTGTATCATAATAAATTAACTTCAATTAAGCTTAAAATCTCTCAATGATGTTATCATAGATGAAATAAAAAAATTAGAGAAATATATCTTTTTAGTTTGTAATAATTTAAAAGTCATATAATTATAAAATAAAACATTTATTTTGAAAATATTCATATAATCATGTAAGGGAAGATTCAATGATGTTATAACGACAGAAAATAGTTGCACCTGCTGTATAAGTTAAAAAACATTCTTACCTTAATTTGGTTGAAAAGGTCATAAGGTACCTTGTTTGGAAAACGAAAGAAAGATTCCATTAAAACCATTTTATAAAAAGTCAAAAAATGGTATAAATGAATTTACCCCATATTCTAGTAAATAGAAAAAATGTTTTGTAATAAATTTTTAAGAAACATGGATGTGGATGATAAAGAGGTCCCAGTAGATACTTACGTAAAAACAACTTCAGATAATAAAGAGATTGTGAATTTAATCATTACCTAGTACTTTTCATTGGTCGAGGGTAGATTAACCACATGTATAATAGTTAAATCATTGTTATTAAATTATAAAGAAACTATATACATAAATATGATATCATATATGTTCTTCTAATAATTCTTTGTTAATAATATTTTAGTAGTATCATCATTTCGGGTGTTAACTGATTTGTTTTCCTTTATATGATTTATTACATAAGTAATTTTTGTTATGGATAGGATGTATCTTATTCATATTCAGAATGATATTAAGTCTATAAATATTATTTTTAATTTTCAAATAAAAATTTGTCTTGAATGGATACGATGGGGAATGAATCTCATTACGTTCGTGGAGTAGCTAATACGTACGTATGCACGAGAAAAAATATCATTATTTTATTATTAAAATAATATAAAATTGGATGCTATATCATATATAATGAATCATTATGATGTTATATTTTTTATTTACATAAATTATACTCATTATTATACCCATCCAAATGATTAAGTGTTTGAATAACAAACTACACCACTACGTGGAGACCGTAATTCATATGTACGCACGTATGGTGACTTTGTCATTTATAGGATGAATATAATAATGAATATGCTCATAGAATTTTTTTAATAACATCATAGTTTATATAATATACTGTAGTTTTTATTTTATAATGGAAACAACAAAGAAAGAGGAAGAGGAAGAAGAAAAGAACTTGAAAGAGGTTATGAAAAATTTACCACTTCTTCGGGTTCTTCCTTTTGATTTGATCGAAAGGTCTTCTTAGTATGGATTTATGACTAAAGTAAAGGCTCAAGGAAGAAGGGAGGAACGTTGGGAGTATATTTGGATAGGGTTTGGCCGAGCCAAATGGATTTGAAGGTGTGAATTTGAGAGAATGGGATGCGACCTTTTATAAGAGGTGTGAGGGGAACATTACGAAAAGAGTGAAATATTTTTTTATAATAAAATAATTTTCATTTTATAATGGATTATAAATAAATTCATTAAAGGATATGGTGGGTATGGGTCAAAACATCTCAACCAATAGGTTTTAGACAGGTTTGAGTCACTATATTAACCTTATCTTTTAGATTTAACTCTTAGTTAAATAGTTTCACATTTACCTTGTCTCTTTGTATTTTTTTATTATATCGCTAATAAACATACAATAAAATTACATGAGAACCCCAAGTGTATAATTAATGATACACCTATCATTATTTAAGTCTTTTTTCTGAAACATCAATTTTTAGGATTATTATATCAACCAATAATATTGTATTTGTTTTAAAAACTCATTTATGTCAATTTTGACACAATTTAATAATTGATTTTTGTTAAAGTCCTAAAAACTTTATTACTTTAAACTAAATACATTTAATCAACCCTAACATGTCATATTTCCATATAAAATTAGTTTAATTCATTAAAAGTCTAAAATTATATTTATTTGTATATTTATCTTGTCAATTATTTTAATCATTCATTAATATGGTAATTACTGCGTCATCATTGTGTCATAAATCAATTTAATAATTTAATGTCAAAAAATTATAAATAAAATACCATTATGTAGGAAATATTTTTGTATTTCAAATTAATATTTATAGTCTAATTTATATTGTGTGTATATCTATATTAAAAATGGTTTAGTTTTCAAACATTGAATATAACTATTTTAGATCTTCTTTAAATAAAATAATAATAAATGTTCTAATCTAATCCATGTGGCCCGAATGGGTTCATATCTTATTACTAAGGTTGTTTTTGGTCGAATTATACTTATCCAATATAATTAGAAGATGTGTTAAGGTAATAATAATATCATTTTTACCCTTAATTAACCTATTTACTTTTAGTCGTGATAAATAAAATTAAAAAGTTACTATTCACAAAAAAAATATTTTCATCTTACTGAACCACATATTACATACTGATATCAACTATGTCTCTCGGATTTCTTCAATTCAACTCCAAAAAGTGGTAAAATTAAGTTTTATACAAATTTGAAAATGCTCCCGGGAGGTAGGTAAAAGACGGTAAAAATTTCAACAAAACTTTATATATCTAAACTCATTATAAAATGAATCCAATGAATTATATTGAACTTATATAGGTAATATGTAACTAATTTTACCTAAAATAAATTTAAAGAAAATCTATTATTATTTAAATAAAGATTCGGTTTTAAACAACAACTTAGTGTTTTTCACTTTTCATCAAGGATTGAATGTTTTTAGAAAAATACCAAAAATTCAACGTAATCTAATTTTGATATTCTAAATCGAAAGATGTTGTCCATTTTGAATGATAAAATGTATAAAATTTTAAAAAGTGGGTATTAATATTCATAATAGCTAGTTTGATTGGACGCAGTGTTTTAGAATCTCGATGTTGCATAAAATGAAAGATATTTCATTATTTAATGGGAAACCTAACATGGATGCTTAGGGTGTTATATCCACACCCCAAGTGACCAAAATTGAACCATAAAAAGGAAATATTTAACCAAAACACCAAGCATAACCCAAACCAAACTAAACCCCATGAAATTGACTCCACATTGTGTGCCACCCTCCCCTAAAAGTTAAAATTTCTCCGATTTATCACTGAAAGGAAAAGATCATCGCATAATGCACAATCAAAGCTCTTAAGTCAAAACACCACCAAACATACAGAAAGTAATCCACACCAATTGACCAAAATGAATAGACAAAATCAAACCTTAACTGATGAACACTCCCATAATCATAATTAAATGAAATCTTTGGGCGCACTCCAATCCAAATGTTTTCTCTTGGGAGAAGCTTGGGGTTAGATGGTTGTGATTGGTAACTCCCACCACCAAGATAGTCACCATGAATGAAACCAAATTACTGACATGTGGAGGCCCAAGTGGACTCCCCACCATAATAAACAATTTGATCCCAAGATAGAATAGAGACACCTACAAAGGGGAGTCTTGAACAGACCCCCCTATAAGGGATACACTAATATTAATTTACTCTAGAAGAATTATAGTGAAACCCACAGTGGGTCTCTCAACCATTATAACCAATCAGTATACCTAACATGCATAGGACATCATTGGATCTTGACATGGGCCTACTTCAGAACATTCTAAACACCAAATATCTCATCGTAAGGGACCCGACAATAGAAAATCCAAACAAAACAGAAGACACTATGCGGTTCACCACTCCCATGGAATTACAAATATCATATGACCCCAAATCAACATGGAAATACAAACAGAATTTTAAGGATGTTCATAAAGAAACATCCACATGGAAATTCGATCCATAAGGGTACAAGAATAGAATTTCGAGAGAATGTGTAAACTCCACCACTTTCTAACCAGAGAGGGATCCTTCCACCCATGTGGGTCCGGATATGGAGACGAAGTCCCCATGTCTCTATTCACTAAACGGAACCATTAAAATGGATCTTCCACATTAAAACCTTAAACTATCTCCACCTCCCAAACCGGTGACACATCTTTAACCAAAATCTGTTACACTTGTGGGTCTTCTTGACTACACACCACCATAACTACGAGGCCAACAGTTGGAGCATTGATGGTTGAAGCATCTCCTGCGTCGCAATCCAATGCTAAACCCCCTTAGTAGAACTTCTCCCTCAAGGGCCATAAGAAACCATTCCACAATCCAAACAACAACACTGAACACAACACATCCCACCAAATATTTTTCATCAAAAATGAATTCCTCTATGAAAATTACATAGAAGATTCTCATGTATCATTCCATTCTCCTTGAATTAGGATATGACAATACAAGAACACTCGGAACACATTTCCCTCCCAATGGGGAAAATTTTAGAATTCTCGAAAGATAACATGTTTCTATTAAAAGAGTATTTCTCAAAAAAGTATCATGACATCCACCATTGCTATTGAATTATAACACAACATTGAATATCGTCTCCAAATGTGGCCACTGCAACTTAAGTGTCTATATAAAGAAAAGAAGTTTAAATCAAGTCTCAAATGACCCATGACTTCAGAAAATAGTTATAACGGCCTCTTATGACTATATTTTCTACATTGGTGGCCTAATATGAACCTTTAAATAGCTGAAATAGATGAGGGATCCAAAGGAGAATTAAAACATTACCAGCACAAACAAATCAGACTGCTTTATGCCTTCCCCAATGGATTTCCCTTCATCTCTTCTAGGTAGGACCTTCAAACTTATAGATTAAAAACATCACCTTTGACTTACCAAATGACTCAAAGTTACTAAAAATTCCTTCATGTCCACCTTTATTCAATCCCACAATACAATAAGATACCCTTATTTGAAAAGAAGAGAGGTAAAATCAACCATGAAACCCAATAAAAGAGTTTATACTTTTATCAACATGAGGATCTTACAATGGAGAATTACCCATGTCTGCACATCAGTCATGTACTAACTCATTATTGGGGAATACACTATCCAGATAGAAAAGGGCCCAAGACCTAATTAAACCAGTCTATTAGCCCAAAACACACTGCAAGTGAGAAAAAAGTGTAAAAATGGAAATACCACAAGGGCTTCCGAAAGAACATTTCATAAAACCCCCTAATCACACATTATCACAACAATATACCTATAAGAACTCAAATTGTAGACACTAGTCTAACATATAATTCTCTCAGCTCGAAACACCTTCCAAACAATATTCCAAAAATACAAAAATAAACACCACACAATCTCTGGTTTTCAAAACAATAAACTTTCCTAAAAATTTATTTTTGAAAATAAACAACGATCAGTGGTTTCACATTAGCCAATGTCACTCCATGGGACTCATACATTATTGTTCTCATGCCAATGAGGAACTAATTTCATATCCCATATATAACCCATGCATATGGTCTCCCATTAAAATACCCAAGGATAGAAAAAAATTATTTTCATTTTTTCAAAACAAAAATTCAATCCACTTTAAAATATAGATTTCTTAAATTTTCAAATGAAGGTTTCTATATTAATCTTCTTGACCCAAGGAGACTCGAAATAATGCATTGTGAAATTAGTGTCAACGGATGAATTCGACATATGGTAGGCACTCATACTCCAATCACTTCACAGTCATAGAGAGTGATTTCGGAAAATTTGCCCACATCCACATGGTTTTCCAGGACTTATGATCTCAATGAGACCATTTACCTAACACCCATTTCTATTCCTAAAAAACATGTGACCATAAGGGCCCAAGAACTTATTTGGAACCTGAATTCTCCTAGTGACATGAGTCCCATCACAAGGTGTGATATCCATGCACTACACTCGTAACCAGAATTCCATGTATTGAAAATAATTCCTCCTATATACCCAAAAATTTTCTCCAAGGAACAATACTCAAAAGGTTATGACCTCCTCTAATACAATTATTTCATGAACCAGCCCGGGTCGATCCTGAACTGGTCACCCAAGTTAGCCTGAAAAAAGGCTTGAGGGGAATTATCAATCCTCCTAGGCTGGAGAGAAGCACAATGGGAATTAATATAGGGATGATGGGGTTGATTTAACCCAATATAAAAATCATAATGTAGTGGAATAATAAAATAGTATCCAAAAATAGAAAACCCAAACAAAATGACTAAATATGAAGTGAAATATAAAAGTAACCAAACATGAGGACCATTAAAATCCTTGTGACCCATCATGTCACTCTCTCATCCCAAGACTAAACATCACCCACAATGACCAAGATCAGACTAAAACATGCACCTAAGAATAAAAAATAAATAGATGTATTGGAGTGATTATTAAAACATAGTTGGCAAATAAATGTAATCTATTCCAAAATATATTTCTTTGAAACAACGAAAACATCAATTAAAGGTTTCTACTAAAATATATAAAATTATGTTTTTCACACATTTTATTTTTAAATTAAATCATGGTCCATTTCCTTTTTACCATTCAAACCCATATTCATTCTTAAGGAAGAACCATATAAATTTTAAAAGACAGATGACATTTTAGTTAGAATTGAGATAGTGTTTATAAAACATTTTCATAACCTGATTCCATAACCACTTGAAAACACATTATCAATTTAGCCAATATTCCACACAATTATATAAGCCTTATAAACCATCACACAATAAGGGAAATTGTGAAATAACACACAAGAGTATATAGAAAATAGTGCATCAAAACATTAGTGACAACAAGCATTGGTTAAAGCTATGAGCTCATGAATAATCTAGAACGTACTGTACATGTGACTCATCCTGAAGGCATTCCCTACCTGATGACTTCATAACAACCATATGCCTGATCATCTCCATATTTGGACTAATTAAGGGGCCCAATCCAATACCAATAATAACAAAATATCTCCCTATTAGGGTACACTAGTCAGTGAATCATCAAACAACTTCAACCATAGTTTACCAAATATTTTCATTCTATGCTAGGTTACCATGTAATGAATAATAAGGGGGTGATCCAACAATTTCAAATAACAAATAAATCACATATACAATCATCAATCACAATAGACAGACCAAAAAGTTTACACTGGATCACTCCAAGGGAGTTTTCTCCCTCTTTCCATCAACCAAAAACCCAAGAGGAAAGTCCCATTCGAGGACCAACCATTCTATAATCATCTAAAAGGGAAATATTTTTATGCCAAGGAGAATTTTTAAAAGAAAATCGTTTTATTAATGTACTAAACTAGAGTCAGAAACCATTTAACACTAAAAAATTTCCACAGAACCAACACACGCCAAATCATTTCCAAATAATCAAATAAAGAACACCTCTAATCTCAAATCCATTTGGATCACCATTTGAGAAATACATTTGAGAAACCAAAACAGATTTTCCACCCAATACATTCATTAAAAACAAAAATTCTACTTATAAAGTCCAATCGGGAAATTTGAAAAACACTTGGTATGAAAATTTAATATAAATGTTTCAAGAAATCGAACACAAATAAGAATTAATATTATATTTCTTCATACATTTATACTAAAAACAACCATATATCACTAGATTGAATTTATTAAGGGTTCAAGAAGTAATAAATCAATAATTATTTAATTTAAAGGATAGTTCATAGGGAAACCTACCTCAAAATGGGAGTGGACCAAGATGAACAATTTAGAACCCAACAACTTTGATGAAGATCACCCCACAATTGCGCACACATGCAATCCTATTTAAATACCCCATAATTCAATACACATATTCCTTGGGCCATGAGGGAATATGTGCAAGGAGGATATACATATCGATATACTTACTTATGTATATGTGTACCAACCATCAAGTGGCCACTGCACAATTTAATTAACATATAGGGAACCCACACATTAAAAATGTTCATTTTAAAATAATCTTGCCATTATTTAAAGAATTCACAACTCATAAAAAATGTTCACAAAAGTCATACATGACAATACAAATCCATTTTCCATTTTAATAAAAAAACCCATTACAAATGATTTTAAACCCACATAAACAATTTATAAATTCGCCTCTAACAAACACAAGGAAATCACACAATTAAAACCAACCAAATCCATGGGACAATCCCCTTTGTAAAAAATTACATAAACTATGATTATTTTTGAAACATGCCTTTCACTATTTAAAACATTCTACAATAGATGTTGAAAAGTGAAAATAAAGTTCTCATGTCTTTTATTTCATTTTAATTAAAAAACCCATTACAAAAATATCCACACATTAAGTGCCCATTAAAACAAGATTCACAACGGACAAACAACTCATAAAATCTTTTTCATGAAACACCACAACAAGACACTCATACAAAACAATGCTAATTTCCTTTATAAAATTCATCCCAATCACATCGCCTAGAAAAACACTTATAAATAACCATTCAACCACCACATTTAGAACATATAACACATTTATAAATTTAAATAGTCATAATGAATTCATCTATAAATGAAATGGCATGGATAAACCTACCTTAGGTGTCGAAAACCCTTAAACAACCAATCAAACCTTAGCCACACTCCAATCAACCAACATAGAAACCTAAAACATAAATATTTATACAAAACACCAAGGTTAAACCCTAACCCAATCGAACCCCCTGAAATTGAAAGGAAAACCCACTAAAACATGTGAGTGATTTACCCAAAAAAGAAGTTACATGCGTAGAACTAGAGTGGGCCACCAGCGGAGGTCATGGTCGTTGGAGGAGAGGCCATCAGAGTCATGGTCATCTAAGAAGGGCCACTATTAGAGCTTCTAGATGGGGGGGATTGGGGTCATGACCTAATGGGGGAGGAAGGGGTGGTCAGTGTGTCACACAAGGAGGAGTCGTCCAGCAGGTCAAGGGCGCTGGTGAAAAGGGACATCAGATGAAGGTCACTAGAGTAGGATACACACATGGGGTCTCAAACGGGGTGAGAGATATGGGGAAACAGGAGGGAAGGTGATCTGTGATGGGATTGGGAGGAATAGACCAAACCGTAACATGATAAACAAAAAAACAATAAAAAATAAAAAAATCATTCTTAATAATAATAATAATAAATTTTATAATGACCAACTTAATAATAATATTATTATTTTCATAATATTATTATTAATATCATTATTATTTTTCATTAATAAATTTATTTTCATTTATTTTTATTTCAATTTGGTCAACTTTTAACAAAAAAAGACTCGAATATAATTAAACTAACTATGACCACAATTTTTTGGGTTTGGGTGTCAAATTAAATTACATTACAGCTTAGGGTATCCTAAAAGGCATTTAAAGAGATTATAATTCATGGTTTTACTTTAATGATACCCCCTTTTTAATATTTCTATATTGATTCATAAAATCCAATTCTACTCAGAATGGGTTTCTATATGGGAAATAAGGCTGCTAAAAGAGGTTGGAATAAAGAGGATAAAAGTATTCTAAATTATCAAACTTTATCAGAATTGATAAATTTATGGTTGTGTTGATTCAGATGATGTAGTCTATTACTATTATAACCCATGAAAGAGAGAAATTATAATATATATATGTATATAAACAAGTATATAGTGGATCATTTCATGGAACAAAACCCTGTAACATTTGGTCGATCTTAATACCCAGTGAATGTTGATGGACATATCAATACACTATTAGAGATAATTGATTTTCTTAGGTGTTCATAAAATCAGAAGGTAACCCCACCGATTTATTATTTTCAAGTTGATATTGATCAATTGTTTTATTTGAAAATAAAACTATATAAAATGGGGATATTTATTCCATCTAATTGATGTTATTTAAATATATCCTGTATAAAAATTATTTTCCTAATTTTATTTGACATAAAATGGAAAGTAAATTTTTGGAAATAAAAAAAAGGATTAGGACTCTATTTCAAACTATTAAGATAATTTTACTAGATTTTCTAGGTATGTATTGAGATTAATTTTGGACCATGATATTAAACTGGATTTATTTTACATTGGGTTGATTTAGTGTTTACAAAATATTTCGATACTCATGAGTTTTGATGTTTTGAAGAAATTTTGTGGTGTAGTGAGAAAGTTAATATTTCTTTAGTGGAATTTTATTACTATAGGTATTATAAGTGATCTAATTGGAATGAAATTTGGAAGAATTTATTGATTAAATATAATGGAATGAAAAATAAACTAACCTCATCTAATAAGTGGGGAAAGAAGCATTCTCGGAAATGTATTTTTAGATCTGTGTACTGTAACTGATGTGGAATGTTTGACACATAGATCTTGACTGCAATGAAATCATAAATGGAAATGATTAGTATGGTAATGGAAAAGTTGAAATGATTTTTTTTTAAAAATTTGGATCACATCTCTAATTCAGGTCTAATGTTTATTACTCAATGATGGAATCAAATAAATTATGAGGGAAAAATATCCCCACTTGATCAAGAAATGAATAAAATTATGAGGAGGAAAATTCCTAATAGGGTGGAATGTAACAATACATGTAATCCTAGAAATAAATATATCTTATTATTTATAAGTATTCAATATAATTATTTAAATTAATCTTATTTTTATAAATAATTATATAAAGGATTTCAATTGAAAAATTAATAGCTTTATTTTACTAATTTGTTCTATGAATTACATGGTTTTATTTTAAAGATATATTTATTTAATTTATAAATTTAATTTTATAAAACAGAACAATTTTTTTGAATCATCATAACAAATATAACTAATGATGGATTTCAATGGTTTTTTTAAGAATGTTTATTTTTTAATTAATAGTGAAAAATTCTTATTTTTACATAACTATCATATTTTTGTAAAATCAAGTTATTTAAAAGTCCCATTATGTTATGGATTCTATTTGAATTAAGCATAATTTATATTTTATTAAAAAGTATCTAAATAATTACACATGAATCATCATTATAATTGATTTTTAAGTCCATTTTTATGATTAAAAAATTTATTTTCAAAAAAAAACTTTTCATAGTGTTTTGTGTAGTTATATTTAAAAAAATTCTTCCAATTATAAAAATTTAATCATGAATATTGTATTCCATATTTATAACAATTATTTTTAAAATTATTAATGAAATCAATTTTAGTTATTTTCATTATGAATAGTAACAATGATATTAATGTTTCGCCATTTCTAAAAGATAAATCAGGTTAATTAAGGTAAAACTCAGTGATAAGGCCCAAAATTAATATCTTAATTCTTATTAGATGATTTTATTTCAATCATTATCTCATTATCTTTTAATTTTTGATTTTTTTTCCACTTTCCATTTATTATTGTAACGTCCGAGTTCCAGAAGCTACCAATAGGTGCCTTGTACCTGGTTGGTCACATGGCCTCAAGTGCATTCCCTTGAACGCTAGAGGCAGCTAACTAGCAGAAAGGGCCTTGGGTGTGATAGTGGGTAATCTATTCCCTCGTTGGTAGAGTACAAAGTGGAAGTAAGCAACACATACAATAGCAGAAGCAGTAATTATCCAACAATAGTAGACAACGGAAGACTAGAACAATAAACAACTAGAGCACACACACACACAAAAGCATATATATATATATATATATATATATGAAAGGATTCATGGTACATATGTCTAGGAAAGCATCCATACAACTCACAATGCTAGAAATACAAACAGTGCTAAACCAAATTAAAAATGAAAGATAAATAGCACCTCAACATTGCAAGTCATAGCTTGGATGCATGCTCTCCAGCTCCACTGCAAGTCATGTACCATAAGTATAAGGGCGCTTTCCCTTACCTATACCTACAACAATATAATATGTTTGGGCCCAAAAGGATGACCCAAACATGGTGTGAGACTAAATCCCAGTAGGCAACCACCCAAAGTTCTGTGCCTAATAGTCAGTGAGTATAGGGAAGGTAAAAGTATAGAAAGCAGTAAACATGAAACTACTAATCAGTAAACCATCCACAGTTTCAAAGCAAGTAATAGTAAAGTAAACAACTAACCCACAAATAGGTAACCCTTTGGGAAGTAATCACAGCCATCCCCTTTGGTCCTACCTAAAAAGTTCAAGAAACCCTCTAGGAAGCACACTCTGTCTAACACCTCTAGTTCTGTATATGAATATAATAAGACTCTCAGAGGAAGAACTCATAGTGAATTTGCTTATATTATAAGGTAAAGCAAGACTCTCTGAGGAAGCCCACACAGTCCATTCCCCGTATATTCTAGGTTAGTCATGGACTATCTGAGGAAGATCACCCAGTCAATTCCCCTTATATCCCCAAGTTCTAGGACTCTCTGAGGAATCTCACTCGGTCAATTCCCCTTATTGCCCAGGTCATTCATAGACTCTCTGAGGAAGCACTCACCATCAATTTCCCTAATAGTCTAATAGCTAAGGATTAAAATCAAAGACTCTCTGAGGATGCTCACTTGGTCAATCCCCTTATAGTCTATAGCAATCAGGGACTCTCTATGGAAGCTCACTTGGTCAATTCACCTTATATCCCCAAGTGGTTCTAGGATCTCTGAGGATGCTCACTCGGTCAATCCCCTTTATAGTCAAAAGTTCTCAAAGGCATTCTAAGGAAGCTCACCCGGCCAATTCCCCCTATATTCTACTACACCTGGTTCTCACGAACCTGTGTAAGTCAATGAGAATAGAATTGTAATACAGCCAAAGAATACCTATAGAACTACATGGCTAAAAAGTCTAAATCATTACAACCATGTCAGAATACAACTCTCCATCCTACAGTAATAGGAATAGAAGATAGGAAAGGCATCCAAAGGATAAACAGGACCGAAGAGTTGTAAATAGTACATTGCATTGAAAAAACACATCCAGTAAATAGAAATAAACCCTATTCATATCCAAATATCCTCTACACAGGCATAAAATCCTGGTAGGAAAACAACATGGGTAAAACAGTAACACACAATACCCCGTTCATGGGTATTGGTGTAATTTGCACATAATACTCAAAGAATTTGAATGGAAAGGCACAAACTACCTACCTCGGGGCTAGGAGATCAATATACTTAAACCTTGAAGCATAAATCTCCTCGGAACATTGTAGTTCTAAGAAAACATCCAAAATTCTCAACCCACAATAACTTGGAAAAGAAGAGGAATTGGAAAACAAAGCTCAAGCAGAAGATAAAACTCACCGATGCAATTCCAATGCAATAAACAGTGTTTGAATCGGAGGTCGGATGGAGGCTTGGGTTCTTGGGGAGAATTTGCGGTCATATGGGTTCACTCGGATGAAGAAGACCTAGAAGAAGGTTGTTTTGTCCATCAGACGTAACCCCGATGCGTTTAATGAAAAAATACACGGCGTGTACTTTTGGAGTACACAGTGTGTACATGATGTTTCTGTACTCCGCATTATGCAGCCACGAAGTCACTCCCACACAGCGGTGTGTCTGGCTACTACACGTCTAGTACATGGCCTGCTGCGGCAAAGAAGTACACAGTGTGTGCTCATAAAGTAAATGACGCGTACTCATAAAGTACACAGTGTGTACTTAGAAAATTTCAACAAACTCCTCTTTTCTCCAAAACACTAGGAAAAGGAAAAAACATACTAGAAAGGAAGGTCTGGGTTCTTAAAGACTTCTCCCATTAAAGAAATTCATCCTTGAATTTCCATACCGCTGCGTAAAAGAAGAAAACCCGAACAGTTTTGGCCACTATGCTCTTATATCAACCTCCCTCTCCCGAGTCTCATCCTACACCTGGTTGTACTGCCATAGCACTCATACAAGAGGAACAAACCGGACCTGGAGATCCTTTGTACCACAATCCAAAATCTAGATAGGATTCTCCTCAAATGATGTATCCACTTCGAGCTCAACCTACTCTGGTTGAAAGACATGAGATGGGTCTGAAAAGTAACGTCAGAGATGAGAAACATGGAAGACATTGTCCGTAGCTCGGTACCTCTGAGGTAACTACAACCAATAGGCAATCAAACCAACTCTCTCCAGTACCTCAAATGGCCATGCTTACCTCGGTGAAAGCATACCCTATCTCCTAATCTACTTGTGTCCCAACCTCAGTGTGAAATGGAGGAAAACCTGTTCCCCAACCTCAATCTCTAGTGGTCGTCTCTGATGGTCAGCATATGACTTCTGTCGAGAATGTGTAGTATCAATCCTCTTCTGAATCAACTCTATCTGCTATGTGGTCTCCTGAACAAGATGAGTTCCCAGCTAAGCTACTTCTCCTATCTCCATCCAACATATGGATGATTGGAATGGCCTACCATATAAAGCCTTGTAAGGTTCCATCTGAATATTCTCTTGAAAACTATTGTTGCTGGAAAACTGCACAAGAGGTATATACTTCTCCTAAGAACCTCCAAAATCCAGAATGCATTCTTGGAGCATGTCTTCAAGCACCTGAATCGTACACTCAGACTGGCCATCTGTATGGGGATGGTAAGCTATACTCAAAAGTACTTGTGTACCCAAAGCCTTCTGAATCCCCTACCAGAACCATGAAGTAAAACGTTCATCCCTGTCTGAAACAATGGAGTGTGGAACTCCATGAAGATGTACAATCTTAGGGATTTACAACCATTCCATCTCATCAACACTGAAGGTCCCCATGATCAGCAAGAACTGAGAAACCTTCATGAGTCTGTCAATGATAACCCAAACCGCGCCATTCCCTCGAGACGACCTCGGCAAACCAGTCATGAATTCTATCACGACATCCCTCCACATCCACTTGAGAATGAGTAAAAATTGTAAATTCCCTTCTTTTTGATGATTTTGTACCTTCACCTTTTGAAATGTAGAACACAACATGAAGAAACCCAAAACATCCCTTTTCATATCTAGCCACCAATACTATAAATGTAGATCATGATACATCTTGGTGATAGCAGGATGAACTGCCCCAACTGAGTAATGAAAGTCTCGTATCATCTCCTCCCATATATATGCTGCCACCCATACGCATCCCTAGAAATGAAAGATCTCATTCTCACCTATGGTCCATCCAAGGATTTGGTCCTATACTGACACACTCTCTCTTAGGACAAGGCCTCCAGAATATGATAGGTGCCTCATTCAAACTCGATCCAGAAAAATAGAGGTAACAACTGTAGAAGAAAGAAACATCTTCCCCTGACTGTTACACACCTCCAAATGTATCTCAGATAACAGAGCCATAAGTTTCCACTCACTGCTGGCCTCCTGAACTGCCTGTATCTGAGTCCTCCTGCTCCACACATCAGCCACTACAATTCCTTTACTAGGTGTATAGGCAAGCTCAATGTCAAAGGACCATAGGTACTCAACCCACCTGCGCTGTCTCAAATTCAGATAAAACTGAGTGAAGATGTATACGAGAATTTTTTGGTAGGTGAAAACTAAAAAATTCCCTCCAAGAAGATAGTTTCACTAACATCGTAAGGCGTGAACAACAGGTGCCAACTCCAGATCGTGCATCGAGTAATTCCTCTCATGTGGACTCAACTGTCGTGACTCGTACACAACAACTCCATCACCCTACATAAGCACAACTCCAAGGACGATACCTAAAGCGTCACAATAATTAGTATATCTCTTTCTTGGCTCTCACAAGACTAGTATCAATGCTGAATTCAACCTCCCTTTCATATCCTAAAAGGCTGACTCATAAGAATCTGACCATAAGAACTTCTACCCCTTTTTCGTCAGAACTGCAAGTGGTGCTGCTAATCATGAAAAGTCCTATATAAAATGTCTATAGTATCCGTCCAGCCCTTGATAACTCTGAACCTCAAAGATGTTCTTCTGCTGCTCCCAAGAAACTACAGCTCTAACTTTCTCTGGGTCTACTGATACTCTTTCCTCTGAGATAACATGACCCAAGAAGTGAATCTAATCCATCCAAAAGTGGCACATTGAGAGCTTAGCATATAACTTATGCTCCTTCAGTGTACTCAAAATGATCCCAAAATGGGTATCATTGTCTTGTTGAGTGTGATATTACACAATGATATTGTCAATGAAGAACACCATAAAAGAATCCATGTATGGATGGAACACTCAGTTCATCACTACCATGAAAAATGTGGGCGCGTTCGTGAGACCAAACGGAATAACCAAATACTCTTATAGACCATACCTGCTCTTGAAGGCTTTAAGAGGTATATCGGATGGTCTAACGTGCAACTGATGATAACCAGACCTCAATTAAATCTTTGAGAACACCCAGGATCCTCGAAGCTAATCAAATAGATCATCAATCCTTGGAAAGGGATATCAGTTCTTGACCTTCAACTAGATAAACTTCTGATAGTGCACACAAATAATGAAGATACCATCGGCCTTCTTTGAAAAAAGGATAGGCAATCCTCAAGGAGAAGTACGAGGACGGATGAAACCCTTTTCCTGCAACTCCTCTAACTACTTCTTGTGTTCTTGAAACTCAGGTGTAGCCATCATATCAGGATGAATGGACACCGATGCCAGTCCTGGAACAAGTTCAATCAGGAATTCTACCTCACGCTATGGAGGAAAACCAGAAAATTCCTCTATAATGAAATCTCTAAAATGATCCACCAATGGAGGGAAGTGTAACATTGAAGTCCTCTAGTCATCCAGATAAAGACTAGCAATTTGGGTTGTAACTCTTCCCATCCCATGATGCTCTGGACCTGCTCTGCTCGCATGGACATCCCATTCTCCCCTAGGAAGAAAAGATCCACCCTCTGGTGATACAAAACAAACCCTGTGGCTATAATAGTTAACGACTACCTAGAATGGTACTAACAAGTCCATTTTGAGAATGAAATCATAGCATACCATCTCTAGGACGAAGAGGTCCCATAAGAAGTGACATCCACCAACCAGTAGAGGGCACTCTCTGCACTGACGTACACTAGCCGTTCTAGTCCCCAACGGAGTGTCTAGCATCAAGATATCAGTAGAAGAAAGGATGTAGAGACTAAGGCACTCCATGACAAAAATATATATAAAGCAATGGGAATCCCCTATATCAAAAAGAGCAGAAGATAAAACTGAGGGTACTAAGATTGCACCTAGTATGGTAGAAGGTCTGGGATCCTGCTCCTACTGGGTCTGCTCTACTACAAAAGTTTGGCCAGTACCACGGCCCTGTGACCCTACCTGACCACTCTGAGCTGATCCACCTTCATGTCACTGAAAACCAGGTGACTAGATGTCATGGCCACGACCTCATCCTCATCCCCAATAGCTGGATGAACTCCAGTTCCTAGACTGCTGAGAAGCTGGTGGCGCTGCTTCAGAACGAGGAGTTATAGAAGAACCATTGTCCCCAGCTGTTGGTGAGAAGAACTCACAAAAGAACTAAAGGTGACCCATCTTGCCGCAATATCAGAACTCCACTGGGTCTCTCGAGCAACATGGCCTCATATTCCCTCTTCTCCCACACTGTTAGCACACCACCTGGCTCCCGGAAGATGCATCTCGCCTGCTCTTTTCTCCTCGTGCAGCTTCTCTATGGCGCTTCCTGTTATCAGCTGGCAGAGCAATAAATCTAGATGTCAAACTTCCCAGGCTCACAGCTCCAGAATCCTTCAGATTGTGCTCTATGATCAGCACCCGATTGACGATAGAAGATATCTAAGTCAACCTGATTATGTTCACATGCGACAAGATGTCATACCTCAGACCATCCTCAAACGTCTGTGCAAGGAACAACTCATCACCTCCTGGAATAGGCGTGAAATGCTACTGATCAATGATGTGAGAAGAATACTCCATAACAGAAAGAGTACCCTACCCCAGACTCATAAAATCCTAGGTTAGATCAACCCTCAAGGTCTCCAGATAGATATAATCATGGAAGATGCGCTGAAACTCATCCTAACCCATATTATTCTGGCCTTCCGCCTGTGAGATCACATCCCAACATGTCTTGGCAGATTGTTGGAGCATGTAGTTAGCGAGCTTCAAACTCTTTTATGGAGGTATCTTCAGATGCATGAAAATCATCTGTGTGGCCTCTAGCCATGACTCAGCAGCCTGGGGTCCCCCATCCCCAGAGAAAGTGGGAGGTTTCTATTGCTGAAAGACCCACGTTAAATCAGCCATTGATGGGGCAGGTGGAGGCACTCCCTGAAAGGTCCGCATCATCCTTGGAAATACCCCCTGAACTGGGCATCAGTACCTGTTTCATGTACAACAGCTGGTGAAAAGGCTGGCACAATGGGAGGATCTGCAGGTATTCCCTAATCAGCCATGTCCGGTGTTTGATCACCATCTGTAAACTAGTGCACAACCGGAGGACGTCTCGGTGGCATGAATTGGCCAGGTAAAACACACACCTTAAATCATGATTATCATGTACTGAAAACAAGGAGTGGAAGAAGGGAACAAGAGAAAGAAAACATTAATGTTTTAAAAACATGACTACACGATGTGTACATTTCCTACACGGTGTGTTCCCTGAAGTCATTTACACGGGCATGTACTCCTACCTAACCTGGCCATGTAACACCCCATACACATGGCGTGTTGTCCTGACACACAGCGTGTACTTGAATACCCTTTCCCTTCCTGAGTCCTTCTGCACAGTTAATCCACACGGCTCTCCTAAGGCAAGACTACACGGCGTGTAAAATACCTACACGACATGTAAAATACAGGATTCACCAGGTGCGTGTTGTTAGTTACATGATCAGATACATGGATCACACTACATGGCGTGTTCTAGACAGACACGGTGTGTATGAGAATGGATAACACCGACCCGTGTTGTTCGTGGCATGGTTGGGTACCTGGGTCAGACTACACGGCGTTGTCAAGGCAGACATGGCTTGTACATGAAAGGATAACACCAACCTGTGTAGTTTGTGACACGGTCGGGTAACTAGGTCAGGATACTCGGTGTGTTCAAGGAAGACACACGATGTGTATGAGACATGACTCGACCAACCTGTACAGTTAGTGACACGAGTCGGCGTAGGGTCAACACTACACGGCATGTATGGTCTATAAACGACATGTTCACTCCAGGTCTTCCCCATCTTGTGTCTCTGCCCACATGGACTATGACATGGTTTAGAGTTTACACAACATGTATATAAAGTACCCTGCATGTACTTAAGAAAAACTGTTTCATCCCGAACAGAAGAACACACGACCTGTACTTAACATTACACGACAAGTATTCTGGGTTTTTTCAGACAGTAAGCCACCAAAAATACTCTAGAACCTAGAAAACACTGAAGTAAGCATTGAAAGTGCCAAATTCCAATCTGTGAGGGCCCATACTCCCCACGAATCAATGATTGGCATCTTATACAATTTATAGAAAGGAAAACAAAGTAACGATCCACTAAATTCTGGTCCATGAAGGCCCATAACACCTCAAGAACAAAAGTTTGGCGTTCATTTAAGCAAAACTATACACAACAATACCCTATCAAATAGAAGGTATTTCTATCAAGGAAACTATCACAACAGAATTCATATTTCACACATCATTTATCACAACAACATGTAATCTCTAATGCATCTTAGATGGAATGAAAAAAATGCAAGACATGTGATTTCTAGCAAGTTCCTATATGATGCATGAGATGGAATACCCTCATCTCATCAGGTTTCAACAGAAATTTAACCTCAATAACATTAAAAATAACATCACAAATCATGTGAATCACTCAATGTGAAATCAGATTAATTGTAATAATTGAAAATCCAAAAAATTGAAATTAACAAGGTCGATTGGCTTTTCCCTGTACACGGGTTAGCTACTCCCGGTCACAGCTTATTACCAAGTACCTATTCCTTCCTATCCCTAGCTAAGGCTCCAAACAGTAAGTCAAGATAAAAGAAATCCCCTGATACCACTTTGTAACATCCTGGTTCCAGATACCACCAAGAGGCGCCCCGTACCAGGTTGGTCACATGGCCTCAAGCACATTTCCCCGAAAGCCAGAGGCTACCGACTAGCAGCGAGTGCCTTGGGTGTGATAGTGGGGAAACTATGACCTCATTGACAGAGCACATAACAGATGTAAGAAACACATACAATAGTGGAAGAAATAATTATCCAACAATAGTAAATAGTGGAAGACTGGAATAATAAACAACTCGAGCACACATATTTATATGAAAGGATGCATGATATATATGACTAGGAAAGTAGGCAAACAAGTCACAATGCTAGAAATACCAGCAGTGCTAAACCAAAGTACAAAATAAAGATAAACAGTTCCTCTGCATCGAAAGCCATAACTTGGTCCCATGCTCTCTATCTCCATATCCAGTCAAGTACCTGAAATAGAAGTGCGCTTACCCTTATCTATACCTGGAACAATATAATCTATTTGGTCCCAAAAGCATGGCCCAAATAGGGTGTGAGACTAAATCCCAGTAGGAAACCACCCGAACATCTGTGCCTAATAGTCAATGAGTATATGGCTGGTAAAAGTATAGAAAGTAGTAAACAGTAAAGTACTACGTAGTAAACAATCTACAGCTTCAAATCAATCAACAGTGAAGTACACAGCTAAACCACAAATAGGTAACCCTCTGAGAAGTACTCACAACCATCCCCTCTAGTCCTACCTAAAAAATAAAAGCAACCCTCTAGGTAGAACACTTAGTCTAACCCCTCTGGTTATGTATATAAATATAATAAAACTCTCTGTGGAAGCACTCACAGTCAATCCCCGTATAGTCTAAGGTAAAGCAAGACTCTCTAAGGAAGCTCACACAGTCCATTCCCCGTATAGTCTAAGGTAGTTAATGACTCTCTGAGGAAGCTCACCCTGTCAATTCCCCTTATAGCCCCATGGTCTATGATTATCTAAGGAATCTCACTCGGTCAATTCCCCTTATATCACAGGTCGTTTATATAATCTCTAAGGTAGCACTCACTGTAAATTCCTCTTATAGTCTAACAGCTCAGGATTAAAATCAAAGACTCTCATAGGATGATCACTCGGTCCATCCTTTTGTAGTCTAAATTAATCAAGGACTCTCTAAGGAAGCTCACGCAGTCAATTACTTTTATAGCCCTAAGTGGTTATAGGCTCTCTGTGGATGCTTACTCGGTCATTCCCCATTATAGCCAAAAGTTCTCAAAGACTCTCTCAGGAAGCTGACCCAGTCAATTCCCCCTATAGTCTACTACACCTTGTTCTCACGACCATGTCTATGTCAAAGATTATATCAGTGTAATATAGAAAAGTTAAACCTATAGAACCACTTGGATAAATATCCTACAACATAACAAGCATGTCAGAATACACCTCTCCATCCTACAGCAACAGGCACGGAAAACAGGCAAGGCAGCCAAAGGCTAAATAGGACCGAACAGTTCTTAAATAAAAAAATTCATGGGAAAACACATCCAAAGAATAACAGTCAACCATATTCATATCCAAAAATACTCTATACATTGGCATACAACCATCATAGGCAGACAAAAGGGGTAAAAAAGTAACACGCATTACCCCGTTCACGGGTATTGGTGGAATTTTTACTTAATACTCAACAACTTCGAACAGAAAGACACAAACCACCTACCTCAGGGTTAGGAGATCAATATAAATGAACCACGAAGATTGAATAACCTTGGAACATCTTAGATCTAAGAGAACGTCCAAAACATTCAACCCACAATAACATGGAAAAAAAGAGGAATTGGAAAACAAGGCTCAAGAAGAAGAGAGAACTCACCGATGTGATTCCAACACAATCAAAGGTGTAAGAATCATAGTTCAGATGGAGACTTGGGGGCTTGGAGAGAATTAGTGGTCGTTCAGGTTCTCTTAGACGAAGATGACCTAGAAGAAGGTTGTTCTGTCCTTCAGACGCGACCCCTGTGCATTTAATGAAAAATGAAAAAGAAAATACAAGGCGTGTACTTGTTGTTTCTTTCCTCCGCATTTGGCGGCCTCCAAGTCACTCCCACACGGCCATGTGTGTTGGTACTACACAGCCAGCACATAGCCTACTACGGCAAGGAAGTACACAACATGTACTCATAAAGTACACGGCGTGTACTTAAGAAATTTCCAGAAATTCCTCTTTTCTCAAAAAATCAAGAAAAAGGAAAAGCATACCTGAATGGAAGGTCTGGTTTCTTATAATTATAACCATATAATATTTAAATTCATTTGAAACATACATGTGTTACACTCCCCTGTCATATACAAGGGAACCTCATATACTCACTTAGTCACACATTGGAGCACTCTAATTTGAAAAATCCCAACCAATTCCTCTCCCAAAAATCCCTCCCTCAATACTATAGGTTATTTTCATCCAAAAAGAGCAGTCCAACAAGGATTAAGGTGTATTATAAAGTGAGATACCCGAGAATATGGTATAAGTTCCAACTAACCTAGTTCATGTTTGTTTCTTCTTCTACCTAATTAAAATTTTATTAAACCTTTATGAAATAACAAAATCACTACTCTACATTTAATAAAATATTATTATTATTATTGTACATCACATTTAAATATTATTTACCATCTTATGAGAAATAGAAACATTTCTCATGTGTATGTGTGGAATATCACCACTATAAATTATTGTGTTTTGTTTCTCATCACTGGATCATATAGTTGGTTAAAAGGATTGAATAAATCAATATATATTATATTTGTGACTTATTATGATTATATATTGATAATATATTACATACCATCTTACTATTTCTATCAGATGGAAATTTATAATGTTTCTTGTGCATATTTTTGGAATACCACCTCCCAAAAGATATGGGATTACATTTTTATTTTCACCTTATAAATATGGTTAAATTAATGAAAATAATGAATTAATTGACATTTATTAAATATTTTTCATAAAAAGTAAAAATATTTTCTTTTTAATTTATTTTCCATCTATTAGAAAATTTATTATGTCGTTCATTGATTTGTTTGGACTACTGTCACCATTAAACAACGAGGTTCATTTTTCATGACATCCTTACGAGGTTAATTTTGAATTTTAATATAATATATAAATATAATAGGTATAATTTTTTTTATATTCCTGAGATAATGGTATTATAACCCATTTTACAAGATCCAATGCACTAATGTGGTTTAAAGGTTACAAACCCAATAACCCCAAAATATCCAATGTGAACCTATCCATTTTAGTTACTAAATTAAACATGGTAATAAATGGAATAAATGGAATAGTAAAAATAATTAAATTAAAATGAAAACTTCTATTATGATTTTATAAAAATAGTATAATTTTATTTTTCTGGAATTAGAGAATTTAAAAATAAAGATAAGAATTAGGTCTTGGATTTTTCATTAAAACCGGGTTTTAATGCATTTCATTAAACTCCTTTTCCTCCATATTCATGTTATTCAAATTGTTTTAAGTATTTTATTATTTATAAAAAAATTATTTTTAATGTTTCTTTTAAACTAATTTTTACTTTCAATGAAAAATTAAAAATGAATTGTTGAAATATTTACCATATAGTTAATTTTGACACTATTTTTACCAAATTACAAAAAAAAGTTTTTTAATGTTTATGGATTGAATTATTTTACCTAGGTCATTAAAATTAATCATTAACAATTTTCCTCTATATGAATACATAGTTTTTTTACAAAAAATATATTTCCCTCAATATTTTAGGATTTTTTAGTTTTATATATTTTTCATAGAAAATAGAAACATTATCCATTTTTATGAGATAAATAAATGTAATATTACTTATTGAATACAATGCAAATTGAAATGTGTTTTATGATTAAATTGAAATATATTGTTTTATTGATGTTAAGGATCATTTAAATTTTATATGATGTATAGGGGATCCCGATATATCCTTAATAACAAGTGAGCCCAATATAGCTCTCTAATGTATTGGTCAAACTAATTCTGTTTACCAATGAAAAGTTTCTCCAAAGATATATGAAAATTAACGGGTTCGGTAATTCCTTTTTAAGGGTTATTCTGAGGGTATGTGTAAGGATAATTTCATAAGGTACTTATATGATATTGTTGTAATGGATTATATGTGAAATCTCATGATTTTTATGTTTTTAAAATGAGAATATGTTCTTTTGGGATTTTCATAACCCTGGTTTCTAGTCATGTTAAAAGGAAGGTTTTGATGGCAATCTATTCATTGGTTTTCATTTTTTGCAAAAAAAACCCTTCTGATTATGATTTTTCATTCATGATTTCAAATAAAATGTTTCGTGAAATCTATTAATAAAGTATGTTTTATTCAAATAAATTAATATAGATATTTGAGATCTAATATTTATTGTGTAAAAAAGAATATTTACATATGGATGTTACAGGTTTATAAATGGACATATTGGTTTCATTTATTTTATTTCCCATAATGGACATATTTTTCCCATCCAAGGATTTTACATGATTTTTCCTAGGTCTTATAGATGAGTTTAAAGGTTAATAATTTCATATTTTTTGAAATGGGAGATATAATGAATAAATATAGCGTGTCTTTTTAAAGATCTAGTTTTATCGAGAAAAATTGATACTCTATGTAAATGTAATGATTTTTTATAATTTTTTAACTGATTCTCTAAAACACTAAACTAAAAATATCATGTAAATGAAAGAGTGTGAAACCCCTATTATAAATCATGTAATACCCACTGCAAATTGGGTTCATAGACACAAAAATACTACCACACTCTATAAATACCATTGATATAGACAATATATAGTCATGCACATTTTATTGCTCTTAGTAGTAGGCATCCCTACTCCCAGATTTCCCACTCAACCCATCCCTACCCTCATGATATCCTTCCTCTCGATGCCCCTAATTTGATGCTTCAACCCAACTTCTAATGGTCATACTCCTTCTACAAGGCCACCCATCCTCCCCACAATCATCCACCTCTGATGCAGCCTTCCCACCAATCCATAAACATGGATCTAATGTGGCCTTCCCACATCCTCCTCTAACATGGATCTTATGTGGCCTCCCCACATTTATAAAATACTCCTCAACTAATGCGACTATGAAACAAAACAAAATTATGGCTCTAATGCATTCAATCTACCACTTATGATCCTATGAAGATGTTTTGGATACCCTTGGTCGTTATCCTCTAAGACGACCACCACATCACCATAATTTATCACTCAAACTCCACCCTATATTCATGATCATCCTCCAACCATGATTTTTCACTAACTACATTGTGTAAACCCTTGTGAAATCATCACATATGTTATTTATCATACAAAATCAATGTTCGATTTTCGTTTGTTTAATTTCATCTACTTAACAGTTTTGGGTTCCTAATGAAGGGAAATTTTTGGACATGCCGATTTCCAGAATTATAGGTATCAAGATACTTGTTTTTGTTTTGTTCCCCCCAATCTTCCACTATAAATGGATTTCTATTTATGAATATATATTTCCCCTAATATATCATATAAACATATATGGATTATATTATAATATGTGTTTAGTTAGACACCCAACCGTATTTCATTCATGAGTGGACAATTTTATACATTTCATCCAATAGCACTGGCTAGTTTTTTTCCATTGTATTGTTTTTGCATAATGTGGCATTCCCACTATTTAGTCTTCCTTAGACTAAGTTAGGGGTATGAGATGGCTATATTTTCTATTCCTATATGTTTATATTTTTGTAAGTATATTATGGGGACTAAAAATCATGTTATATATTCCATTTTCTAATCTGTTCAAACCCATTATGCAATAGTACAGATATTACATGGATATAATACACATAAAAATTATTCTAAGAACTAAAGCATGTTTTGTTATCTTTATTGTGTTTATTTTCTATCACATACTGAAAAATACTTATAGAATAATTCATATGTTATATTTTTTTATATGTTTTTCTCATTTGAAAAATAATTTCCTATAACATATTTATAAATACTTTTAGTAAGAGTACAAACTCATATTGTTTTTTAAATTGATTATTATATGGGATAAGTGCATATATATTTTTCAATATCTATATTTAATAAGTCAATAAATCCTTTTTCATAAGTAGTAAAATAGTTCTAAATAATTATATTTAATTTTTTCATGTCATAGAAGAATATAATTCTGGTTCACAACTTATTTATTTTTTGACTAAATAAATTATTCATTCAGTTTTTTTAGTTTTATAAAACTCTGTAATTTCAATGTTGTACACTAATCCATATAATAGAATTTCTTTTCCATGGTATGAAATTTTACATTTCAATATGTTATGATTTATTATATTTTTAAATTTTTCATTTACTAGGATATATGAAATCCTTTAATGTTATTCAGAATTTGGAGAATTACATTGATGTAAATGAGGTGCTATTTTTTATGAATAATTATTAAGGATTAATTTTTTTAATAAAAAATATACTTTATTTCTGAAAAATTTAGATTTTATGGCATAATTATTATTTTTTTAAAATTTATAATTCATTCAATATTCATTAGACCTTTTTAAATAGTTTAGGTAATTATTATCAAGTGTCAATAGTGACTACCTTCAAATGCTAAATTATTTTAGGACCAATATTGTTTTTTATTATCAATTTTCTATAGAAATATCTAATGAAATCATATTCTATTCTAGAATATTGTAATGATATTTTAATAGATAAATATTGTTGGAGAATGTGTGTATGTATTGAAATCTACTATTTTCATGTTAAATTATTTTTACATTCCTCATTTACATGAAGGTTAGTAAATATAATTCCTTTTTTTAATGTTTTTATGTTAATTTGAAAAATATATTCTACCATATTTTACTATTTCTGGGGTAATTTATTCCCTCTGTGTAATGACCCAGAAATTCCATGTTTTTTTTAAATTATATGGGAATTTTATGAGTCTGTGAAAGTTGACAGCGCATGATTCTGAGGCCCGGTGTTCCCGGAATGAATTTCTGAACTTTTTTGGGTGCGTTCAGTAAACGTGTGAGTGATTTTTTGTATCTTTTCTACTGGTGATTAGAATTGAAATCTGAGGACACCGTTGAACTCGCAGTGCCAGTATTTTATTAAGAAGACCACCACCCTGACCGTAGTAGGTTGGGGGTGAAAGTTAGTTTTTGTGATTTTTGTGGAGGAAGAAGAAAAATAAAATAAAAAACTTTTATTTTACTTTTGAAACCTCTCTACATGTGTTAGGAGGTGGGGACCAACCGAACTAGAAAACCCGCAAATTAATTTTAGCTATGGGGACCACCCGAATCCCTATTAATGGGGGGAAAACCTCTAAACTTATATTTAATTTATTATTCTTTTTAATTGAGCCAATTAATTGTGCCAACAAATTAAATTGTTAAACTTAATTTAATTTATATTATTCTCCTCCTCATTTGAGAGGACTGGTTGGAGAAGTATTAAACAAGGGGTGAATTGGGAGAAAGCCATGGAGAAACACTCCAACAGAGAATGCTTCTCCAATGAAGAACGAGGAACTAACCCCGACCCCAGAATGGAAGCGCCTTACGGAAGCAACAAACGTCGATGCCCTTCAACGACTTTGTCTTATACCTTGCGTCTCCTCCTACAAAACCTTCAATGTAGGGGTTTTGTTGTTATTCATGGTTTTCATTGATTATATTCTCTTGATCTACCTGCTACTGATCTAATTTAGAGGGTGCGGGCCAAACAAACACAACCTGATCCCTCTGATGTTCTTCAAGATTGTCATATTCTTCGAGGTGGAGAAAGTTTGCGGCTGGTACCCAGGACTACCGCATGGAACCGGGGCAGTGTGTGTCTGCACTGCCAATAGAGGAAGAGGTCATGCAAAGATAGAAGAGAAGGCACAGGCCGTCGGCTGCGGTGGTGGATAGAGAGTGGCCGGCGTTCGGCCAAATGCAGAGGGGAGGCGCATGACACACAGTCGTCGGAGCAGGGGGGATGCGGCATGCCTGGGCGCAACGGATGGTGGGGGCGCGACTAGCGTACTGCCGGCCGTGGAGCAACGGCGCATGATGCACCTCTAGGCAGACCAAGGGCCAGCCGTTTTGACCGGTCGAGCTGGATTGAGTGGGACCCGTGGTGGTCCCCGCGTGCTGCTGGCGACCAAAGAGCTTCAACCGTTTGGTGTTCATGGGCGGGAGGCATGAGACTCCCCCTGCAAGCGGCCATTCCGGACTGCCTAGCGCGGGTCAGGCCGCACCGGTGGGCTGGGCCGTACCCAGTGGGCCGGGCCGGAACTAGCAGGCTCAGTCGACCCAAACCAGGTCGGGTCGGCCCAGGACGAGTCTAGCTGGGTCAGACTAGACTCAAACCAGTTTTGACTCTATACATTCTTTAGGCCATAACTTTGGCATTGAGAAACTGTTTGACGAACTGTCTATGGCACCAGAAACCATGGAATGAGATGTTCCTTTTGTTATATGCACATGAAATTTGGATAATTTTGGGGTATTGTTGGGTTGGATTGAGCACAAATCCAACCGGGCCCTTGGGACTAAAAGGATAATAACTTACAGGCTGGGAATCCGATTGATGAACCGTCTGTTGAGTTGAGACCCCTTTTACATGGTGGTCCATTTGGATACTTCTTCATGTGACTTTATGGATGTTGGAGTATCAACCAATAGCCTGAGGAGAAGACACTCTAGAAGTCAAGAATGCTTAGCGTGGGTACCATATAGCTGGCTCTAACGATGTACTAGGATCCTGTGTGGGTTGGACGATTTACTAGGATCCTGGGTGGGTCCCATGATATACTAGGATCATGTGTGGGTCTGATGATGTACTAGGATCCTATGTGGGTCTGACGATGTACTAGGGTGATGTGTGGGTCTGACGACGTACTTGGATACATTTTGGGTCCAATGATGTTCTAAGATCATGTGTGTGTCTAACGATGTACTAGGATCATGTGTGGGTCAGAAAATGTACTAGGATCCTGTGTGGGTATGACGATATACTAGGATCCTGTGTGGGTCTGAAGATGTACTAGGATCCTGTGTGGGTCTGACGATGTACTAGGATCCTATGTGGTTCTGACGATGTACTAGGATCTTATGTGGGTTTTAATATGTACTAGGATCCAGTGGGGGTCTAACGATGTACTAGGATCTTGTGTGGGTCTCACGATGTACTAGGATCTTGTGTGGGTGTTCTGTACTAGGATCTAGTGTTGGTCTAATGATTTACTAGGATCCTACATGGTTCTACCTCTTAACAGAGTAAGATGATTCTGTAGTTACATCTAATCATCATTACTTGTATATAAAAGTTATACCTGGTGTGAGATGAGTCCATACCTGTGTGGTACATTCCTTCCTGGTAATACCTTGGAGGTATTCTTCTATGTGGAGTACTTGTGTGGTACATACCTTCATTATAATCCTCCCTTTGTGGAAGAGTTGAGCTTTGGGCTTTTGGGTTAGACATTGTGTTTTCCTCATGTTTGAGATGGGTATACTTGAAAACTAAGGCATATGTATGGGCGTATACCTAAGTAGGGTTGTTAGCTAGTTTACATCCATTGTGGATTATCCTTTGATGATTTTTCTAAGACCATGAGGGTCTTAGGGTCCCTAATGAGTATTTTTACACTCACCCCTACATGGGCTTCACCCGCATCATGTTGTGTTTGGTGCAGACGATGGACAGTGCAGATTGAGCCTGAGGGTACTAGGAATGGACGATGTCTGGAGGTGGACCATACGACATGTCAGTAGGTAGAGGAGATAGGTGGACATGGAGTGTTGAGGAGGCGATCAATACCTACTCTTAAGGTAGTAACCTTAGAGTATGACCTATTAGTTGTCTTCCTATTTCATTAGTTGTATTGTATTTCAGTAGTTCTTGTACCTTTACTATTGGTCTTGTATTACGACCCCTCTTACTTTCATCACCCTTTTTCCTATATAGTTTACTTGTGTTCTTATCTTTCTGGGTTCTTGGTTGAGTGTGTTTACAGGTAATAAGGGCAATGAATTTCCAATTTTAGGGGATATTCCTTTCGGTGCAAGTCGACATCCCTTGGCCTATGGAAGGTGGGCTTGGGGTAGTGACGACACCGGCCCCCCAGGGGACGGGTCGTCAAAAATTGGTATCAGAGGAGTTAGTTATGCTGTAGAACATTGTAATATGATCTTTTTATTAAAAATAGTGTTATTTATAGTGAGTGTGTTTATCAGTTTATGGAATCCAGAGTTGGTGCGGTTGTCTACGTATCCATACACCAGGACCCTGACTTCTGATTTCTGACTCAGTGCACAAAAACAGTGATTGCGTGTGTGTTTCGAGAAGTTTTCCTCGTGAACTCTTTGAGTCAGCTCACTAGGTATAACTTATTGACTATGGAACAAATATTTATTTTTAGGATTCCTCCATGTAGACAGCCCTCTAGGGTTTCGGGTAGAGTAAGTGATGATAGACCACCAAGCAACGAGGCCTCGTTGCATGGCCCTCTTCCAGCGGAGGCACCTACAGTACCATTAACTGTTGGGCCACCAATGCCACCAACTCTAGAAGTAGAGGTTTTATGCACCTGGAGTGGATTTCAGGGGTTCCAGTGCTAGAGGCCACCAGGGATCCATGGAAAGAAAGACCCACAGGCGGTTGAGGATTGGATGGAGGCTGTGGTGAGAGTCTTTTGACTGGTAGGGACAATAGCTGATCTCATGGTGATCCTTATCGCTATACTTCTACAAGTAGCTGTAGGAAGATGGTCGATCTTGATGCTCCAGGTTCATGATGAGGTGATACTTCTCTGGGAAGACTTAGAGATCATGTTTTGGGCCTATTTCTTCCTAGGGACCCTTTGTGCAGTGCGCATTTAGGAGCATCTTTATCTGCATCATGCCAACATGACTCTGGCTCAGTACTCAGGGAGGTTCACCGACCTCCCACTCTACTCCACTGATAGGGTATGGGACCCATTCTTCACATCACAGACCTTCGATCAGGGACACGGGAAGGAGATCAGGGCTTTGATGATCTTATTCAGTATCCCGATGTTGGCAGGGGTGTTAGAGTGAGTCCTATTAGTGGAGTGTTTTCTTGCTGATCAGCCACCAGAAGTGAGACCCACCACCAGTCGTCACGTAGTGGAGTCTTCTGCAGCTGGTAGCATACATATTTCATAGAGGTCCAACAAGTCCATGACTACAAGGGGATGACCGCATGACTCATGATCGGTTGTGCAGGTTACTAGAGACAGAGCCAGTCATGTGAGGAACAGGTAGTGTTTCACGTGTGGCGGGGATGGTCACATGGATCATTACTGTCTAACCCACCATACATACGATCAGTAGACAGTCGAAGGACTGCCCAGGCAGAGATAGAGGTTTGACCAAGGAGGTCCATAGTGGGCAGGTGGATGTGGAAAAGGAGATAGTCGTGCAGCTGGTAGTGGGTGAAGATTTGAGATGTTACCGCCACCACCACTAGGTGGTCCACCCTAACCACTGAGAGTAGGTGGAAGAGGGTGATCTCATCTCCAGGAAACGAAGGCTGACGACCATGGCATTCCAGAGATGATACGAGATACGATCTGTGTCTACTCCACCTTAGTTGTAGTACTTATAGACACGGGTGTTAGTCATTCGTTTATTGCCACAACCCTTTTTCAGAGCTCGGAGATTCCGATGAAGCCATTAGCCTGATCCATATGTTTAGAGACCCTATGGGTGTGGATTCAATGATTACGCACTCGTACTGGTAGTTTCAACTTACTCTAAGAGGCAAGAGCTTCAGCTGGGCTCTCTTAGTAGGGGCGTCGAGGCCTTACGATGTCATCATGGTAAGGACTGGTTATCTGCAGTCCATGCTCAGATTGATTTTATTAGTCACAATGTGCGGTGTGTCTACATGAAGGGGACTAGGTTTACCTTCACTGTAAAGAAAGGAGCCTTTGCAGCATAGGATGGACTTACTCAGAGGATAGTGTAGCTGATCACTCATCAGTTGGCTAGCCTTAACCTCGGAGAGGTTGATGTGGAGAGTTTGAGCTATCCTGCAGTGGTGGACCAGTACGCAGATGTCTTCCCTGATGATGTTCTGGGTCTGCCTCCTCGTAGAGAGGTGGAATTTTACATTTACTGGTACCTTGGGATGGCACCGATATCTACACCAGTGTATCGGATGGATCCTGCGGAGCTTCATGAGCTGCAGGTATAGCTGGAGGACTTAAAAGGGAAGGGATTCATTCGGCCTAGTGTTTCTCCTTTGGAAGCCCCGATTTGTTTTCCAAGAAGGTGGATTGGAGTTTGAGTTTTTGTGTTGACTATCGGAACCTGAACCAGGTGACTGTGAAGAACAAGTACCCACTCCTGAGGATTGACGACCTCTTTGATTAGCTGAATGGAGAACGGTGGTTCTCAAAGATAGACCTTAGGTTAGCCTATCACCAGCTCAGAGTGCAAGATGAGGATGTGCAGAAAATGACTTTTAGATGTTGGTACGACCATTACATGTTCTTGGTTATGCATTTTGGTGTAACCAATGCACCTGTAGTGTTCATGGGACTCATTAATAGGATCTTTCCTCCATACCTTGATCAATTTGTAGAAGTCTTCATTGATGACATTATGATCTTCTCAGCTACTGAGGAGGATGATGCCTATAATTTGTAGATAGTTCTGGACACACTCTGAGTGCACCAGCTTTATGGTACGCTCTCGAAGTGACAGTTCTGGATTCGAGAGGTGCACCTTCTATGACATGTCATCTCAGAGGCTACAGTTGAAGTGGATCCAGCAATGATTGAGGTGGTACTTGCTCAAGATCCACCCAAGAGTATAATGGAGGTACGAAGTATCCTAGGTTTGGCTAGATACTACCGGAGGTTTGTGCCATATTTCTCCAGAGTTGTAACACCTTTATAAGTGTTGAAAAATAAGGGGAAACCCTTCGTTTGGTCGGAGAGATTTCAATGATGTTTTCAAGAGGTGAGGCAGAGGATGACAATTACCCTCATCTTAAGAATTCCATAGGAGGGAGTTGGGTACATAGTTTACTGCGACGCATCAGGGACCAGACTCGGGTGTGTCCTGACGCAGGAGCGAGCAGTGATCGCATATGGTTCTCAACAGCTAAGACGACATGACAAGAACTACACAACCCATGACACGGAGTTAGCATCAGTGGTATTATCCATGAATATGTGGCTACATTACATGATGGGAGAATGATTTATAGTTTACTCGGATCACAACAGTCTCAGGTATATCTTCACGTAGAATGAATTGAACCTGAGACAACGACATTGGTTTGAGTTCTTCTAAGACTATGACTTCGAGAAAGTCTATACTCTTGGGAAGGGGAATTTTGTAGCTGATGCACTCAGAAAAAGATCTAGTATACAGCTTCTAGGTGAGGTGACGGAGAAGCTGGCTGCTTTCCAGATATCCTTTGTGGATTGAGATGAAACAGATTTTTCTTCAGTCTCTTACATTCACTTCCCCTATTTTTCAGTGAGTCAGGGAGGTGCAACATGGGGACGCTAACTGCGAGACTCAAAATTCATAGATATCACCAGGATAGGCACCAGAAGGATTTCTCGAAGGTGGGGAGCACATGATCCTCTTCAGTGGACGTACCATGGTACCATTTTCGCTTTAGGAGGAATTTATGAGGGAGCTATGCACATACCCTCTAGAGGTACAACGAGGAGTAGAGAAGATATTCCATGATCTCCGACGATAGCACTGGTGTCTGGGAATGAAGAAAGCAGTGGTAGAGTTTTTCTCTCAGTGCCTCACTTGTCAGCAAGTGAATGAAGAGTATCTGGTAGCAACAAGTTTAGTTCAGCATTTAGAGGTCCCATAGTGGAAGTGGGATGGGATATTGATGGACTTCATGATAGGACTTCCACATACATCTAGGGGTCATAATTCTATTTGGATGATCGTCGACCGACTCACCAAGTAGGCCCTCTTCTCACTAATCAGAGAGCATAGTTCAGTAGTGAGCTTGGGACATCTCTATGTGCATGAGATTGTGGGGCTACATGGAATACCCTCGAAGATTGTCTCCAATAGTGATACAAAATTTACTTCCCCGCAATGGAATGGGTTGCAAGAGGATTTCAGGATGCCGCCTCTTTTGAGCACCGCCTTCCATCATCAAATGAATGGTCAGACTGAGCGGACCATTCAGACCCTCTAGGACATGCTACGTGCTTGCTTCCTTGACTTCAGTCATAGTTGGGAGGATCACTTTCCATTGGTGGAGTTTTTATACTACAACATCTATCACTCCCCCATTAGGATGGCACCTCTCGAGGATTTGTATGGATGACCATGAAAATCACCTTTGTGCTGGACTAACCTAGGGGATTCAGCACTCATCGGACCAGAGATGGTAAAGGCTACCATGGAGAAGGTGCAGATCATCCCGGAGAGGATGAAGACTATATAGAGTAAGCATAAGTCTTATGCCGATAAGAGGCAGAGACCTCTGGAGTTCGATGATGGTGACCATGTCTTTCTACCAGTCTCACCTCGATGAGGTTTGTGCAGATTTGGACAAGGCAGAAAATTATCTCTAAGGTTCATCGGACCCTTTCAGGTCCTCAGCAGAGTTGGCGAGGTATCCTACCGCCTTGAACTACCCCCTCAGTTCCACCAAGTGTATGATGTTTTCCACGTATCCCAGATGAGGAGATTAATGCATGACCCATCACACGTCATCGACCATGGGGAGATAGACATCAATAATGGATCAACATTTATGGAGGTTCGAGTGGAGATTAATGATCGACAGGAGAAATTCCTTCATGGGTGATCGATACCTTTGGTGTGCGAATGTGGGAAGCATGGGAACCTCCAGGAGCGCACATGGGAGCATGAGGTTCAATTTTTTACTCACTACCCCACTTGTTTTCCTAGTTTTTGTGATGTGGATTTTCGGGGACACAAGGCCCTGTGATTGGGAGAATGTAAAGACCCAGAAAATCCATGTAATTTTTCTAATTACATCGTAATTTTACAAGTCTGCGAAAATTGACGGTGCATGATTCTGAGGCCTGGTGTGCCCGGAATGAATTTCTAAAGTTTTTTTGGGTACGTTCTGTAAACATGTGAGTAGGTTTTTCTATCTTCTGAACTGGTGCTCAGAATTGATATTTTAAGACACCGTTGAACTCACAGTGCTGGTATTCACATAAGAAGACCTTCACACCGACTATAGTAGGTCGGGGGTGAATGTTAGTTTTTGTGATTTTCATGGAGGAAGAATAAAAATAAAATAAAATACTTTAATTTTATTTTTGAAACCACTCTACATGGGTTATGGAGCTGGAGACCACCTGAACTAGAAAACCCCCAAATTAAATAATATAGGTGGGGACCACCCGAACCCTCTTAATGTGGGGAAACCTCTCATCTTTCCATTAATTTATTCTACCTTTTAATTGAGCCAATTAATTGTGCCATCAAATTAAATTGTTAAACATAATTTAATTTATATGGCTCCCATCCACTTTTGGAAGGATTGGTTGGTGAGGTATTGGAAAAAGGGAGAATTGGGAGAACGCCATGGAGAAACTCTCCAAAAAAGAATGCATCTTTAAGGAAGAACAAGGAACCGACCATGAACCCGGAATGGAAGAACCTTGACGAAGCGATGAACACTGACGCTCTTAAAGACATAGTCTTATTCTTCGCGACTCCTCCTACGGAACCTTCAAGGTAGGGGTTTTGTTGTTCTTCGCAGTTTGTGTTGATTATATTCTCTTGATTTTCCAGTAACTGATCTAATGTGGAAGGTGGAGGAAAAAATAACATGGCTTGATCCCTCTGATGTTCTTCGTGATTGTCCAGTTCTTTGCTGCGGAGAAAGGTGGTGGCCGGCACTTGGGATAGCCGCATGAAACCAGGGTGGCGTGCATCTGCGCCACCGATAGAGAAAGAGGTCGCGCAGAGACCGAAGAAGAGCTGTGTCCCATCGGTCGCGGCTGTGGACAGAGGGTGTCCCGCATTCGGCCTACTATGGAGGGGTGGCGCACGACGCGCTGTTTCCAAAGCATGTGTCCACGGCCCGCCTAGCTACGGCGGATGGCGGAGGCATAGCCAGCGTTCAGCTGGCCACGGAGTAGCGGCACATGACGCACCACTAAGAGGACCACGAGCCAACCATTTTGGCCAAACGAGCAGGACAGAGTGGGAACCGCGACGGGTCCCTCAGGCTGCTGGTGACCGAACAACTTCAGTCATTTGGTGTTCGAGGTTGGGGGGTGACTCCCACCACATGCGGCCAAGTCAGGCTGCCTAGCCAAGGCAGGCCGCCCGACGCGGGCCCCGCTACCCTACGTGGGCCGGGCCGTGCCGGCGGGCATAGCCAGACGTAGTGGGTAGGGCTGGAACCAGTGGGTTGGGTCGACCCAAACCGAGTTTGGTCATCGCAGGCCGGGTCGGGCTGGGTCAGACTGGACCCAGACCATTTTTGACCCGATATGTTCTTTTGGCCATAACTTTGGAACCTGACGTCTATTTGACGAACCTTCTACGGTGCTGGAAACCATCAAATGAGATGATCATTTTCATATAAGTCACTTGAGATTTGGATAATGTAGGGGTATGGTCAGGTAATATTGATCCAGAATCCAATCGGGCCCTCAGGACTAAGAGGCTAATAACTTACAGACTGGGCGTCCGATTGATGCACCGTATTTTGCGTTGAGACCCCTTTTTTATGGTGGTACTTTGGGATACTTATTCATGAGACTTCATCTAAATTGGAGTATTGACTAGTAGCATGAGGATAAGACTCTCTCAGAGATGAGTAAACATAGTGTGGGTACCCTGTAGCTGGCTCTGAGGATGTACTAGGATCTTGTGTGGGTCTGACGATATACTAGGATCCTATATGGGTCTAACGATGTACTCAGATCTTGTGTGGGTCTGATGATGTACTTGGATCCTATGTGTGTCTGATGATGTACTGGGATCCTGTGTGGTTCTCACGATGTACTAGGATCCTGTGTGGGCCTGACGATGTACTAGGATCTTGTGTGGGTCTGACGATGTACAAGGATCCAGTGTGAGTATAATGATGTACTATGATCATTTTTGGGTCTGGCTCTTAATAGAGTAAGATGATTCAGTAGTTACATCTAATCATGTATACATATGTACATATGTTATACCCAGTGTGAGCTGAGTCCGTACCTGTGTGGTTCTTTCCTTCACGGTAATACCTTGGAGGTATTCTTCTGTGTGGTGTACCTGTGTGGTACTTACCTTCATGGTATTCCTACCGTTGTGGAACAGTTGAGATTTGGGATTTTGGGTTGGACCCTGTGTTTTCCTCATTTTTGAAATGGGTATACTTGATAACTAATGTATATGTATGGGAATATACCTGAGTAGGGTTGTCTGCTGGTTTACATGCTTTGTGGTTTATCCTTTGTGGATTTTTGTGAGACTGTGAGGGTCTTGAGGTCCCTACTAAGTATCGTTATACTCACTCTTATATGAGATTCACATGCACCTTGTTGTGTTTTTTGCAGACGATGGACAATGCTGATCAAGGATGAGGGTACCAGGACTGGATGGTGCTCAGAGGTGGACCATACGGCGTATCAGTACTCAGAGGAGACGGGTGGATGTGGAGTGCTGAGGAGGTGATCGGTACCTACCATTCAGGTAGGAACCTAGAAGGATGACCCAATTTTTGTCTTTCTCTTCCTTCAGTTGTATTATTTTTCAGTTGAACATGTTCTATTACTATTGGGCTTGTATTCCTACCCCTCTTACATTTAGAACTAGTTTTTCTATAGAGTTTACTTATGTTTGTATCTTGCTATTTACTTGGTTGAGTGTGCTTACAGGTTATAGAGGCAATGAATTCTTGGTTTTAGGGGATATGCATTTCGGTTCTAGTCACCAGTACCTAGACTATGGAAGACGAGCTTGGGGTAGTTACGGCACAGGCCCCCCTGAGGGGATGAGTAGTGACACTATAACATGGTTATAATCCGTATCATTCCATTTTTATAAATTTATATATCTATATTGTGGGGTTTAACTATTGTTTTATGTATTCCCATTTTTATTATGATCATAATCACCTTATTATTGTACTGATACATCCAAGAGATTAATATTATACTAAAAATGATTGGAGCTACTCTAGGATTGCTATCTCGGTAGGAAAAAAATGATACGATCCATAAAAATATATCTATTTCACATATCACAAATTATAAGTTATTTTTTAGAAGTGCTTTATATTGATAAAAATTCATTTTCAACCACTTATTTAAATAATAAATGTTGAAAACTAAAAATTTTATGTTATTTATATATTGAAGTAGGTATGTACTTTATAAAGTGATATAAGACCTACAATAAAGAATATATTGTCTTAAAATGACTATTTTTATGTTATTTATATATTTATGAAGGTGTATTCATGATGAGATACTATTAATGATCTGAGTAAGTATATATTCAACCAGGTGTTTTCTTTATTGTCTCAATATATGTCCTTACATAATGATTAATTTTTAGGCATGTATATGCTTTATAAATTATTATTTTTCTTATTGGTATCTATTCTTGATAAATAATCCATGTTGGAAAAAACATTATTTTATTTTATTTATATATTCAATCAATTATGTTCATGATATATTACTATAAGCAATGAAATAACGATAAATTTTCTTGAACATATACTCTTTTAATGTTATTTATATATTCAAGAAAGAGCATTCTCATAATATTTAATGATCGATTTTGAAAAGGTATATATTCAAGTAGGTGTATATGTTATTTTCTAAACACATGTCCTCTCATAGATCCTATTTTTCAATTGTCCATGATTGTACGTTCTTCATAATCATATATTTCATGTGTTTCGGAGAATCCCCAACAATTTAAAATAATTACTTTCAAACATATATTAAGTTTAAGTGTTTATTAAACATAGAAAAATATCCTTTTATTTTTGTACATATCATATCAATTGTTATGTGAATGAAATATTATTTACATTTTGTTGAATCATTTTTATATCATTTAATTGAAACCACACAACTGATTAACTCATTGGCCTTTTCTTTTTATAAAAAACATTTGAGATTAAGATTAAAAATATTATGCCTCTTACATGAAAGGTAATATCATGACTATTATTTTAACATTCCTTGTCTCCCCAAAAAAATTGAATAGATTTTTATTCGTGTTATAGTTTTGGTGACTAGTCTATTTTGTCTACTCAGTTTCTCTTTAGTGATTATCTTTTTTAGATTTTCAGATGCTCTTCCTCTCCACATAATCTTGATTGATTTTAAATGTCATTATAGGTAACACTTATTTGGGACACATTTGATAATATACTTATTTAACAAAACACTCAAAAAATAATAGGGGAAATGGAAATTTATTAATAAATAAATATGTAAATAATTTCATTGAATCCTTTAAATGATAAATTCGCGGCCAATTTTGAACATGTTCCATAAAGAAAAGCATAATACTTAACCATTCATACTCTCATTTTTCATTTTTTCTTTTTTTAGAAATGGGGAAGAATGTGGGTATCGAAAGATTATTTAATAATAGAGTTAATGGTTCTGTGAATCCTTTTTGGAGGATAAGAAAATGACTAATATTACAAAATTCCCTTATAGTTATATATATATAAAATAATTATATAAACTTATATATTAAATATACATCCATAAATATATATTATGATATTTTTTAAATATATATAGTTTGAATACATATAATCTTGTATTTATTCTACACATTTGTAATCTTATACATATTTTGAATATAATATTTTGAACTTACTCTTACATTCTTCTATCAAAACTTTATATTATTAATTTTTTAAAAATATATATATATATTTTTTAGAAACACCTTTTCCTATTAAAAATTATTGGGGAATACTAGGTAATTATTTCCATTTCATTAAATTAGCATTATTGACAACACATGAAGGTCCTTCCACTCATAATTTCACAAAAATATTATATTTAAACATAATTGAATGATTTTTACAAACCATTATCATGTACTTACTCTTCTATTAACATATTAACATTCTCAAAACTCTAAAAACAAAATGTTAACATATGATATTTTGGAACAACAACATTGACTGACCATGATATTTGACATATGTGTCATTTCTCCATAATAATTCTTTATTCCATCCTAATTTTTTATATCTACTTTTATGAAATGTTTTCTACGAATTCATGATTGTTCATCATCACTAATTTAATATGCATTTTAAAAACTACCCTATTAAAAACCCAATGTATATCAAACACTATATGATATAAAAATAAGTAATAAATCATTTTTAAATGTAATATACTTCTCCTGACAAGATAAAAATAACCATGGTTGATATTGTAAAAGATATTCCCTATTTCTGATTATAACTAAATGTTGCATATAATAGAACATGTAGCTTCATTTTGATTGAATATTTTATGTTATCATGGACCATTGTTGAATTAGTATTGGTACTAAATCATATATGATTGGGTGAGGGTATTAAATGAATTCAAAATAATATCAAATATTTTTTCAATGTTTTTTCGTTATGTATAATTTTCTTGTTTTGATGCCTTAATATTTTGGTACAGTTTTTGTGATTAAATTTTTTCATTTATGGTCTCAACTAATATTTGGTATTTTTATTATATGATGAATTATATATGAATTCAATGGGTTTAGGTTTTATATTATTCATTCATGTGGTTTTCATTTAGACTATAAATTGTTTTCTATCAAAAAAATGGTTGTAACTTTTTTTATGATATAATAACTTTTTAGAATTTATAATATCAGTGTCACAAGAAGTTTTAAAATTGGATTTTCTTAAAATCTAAAAATAGGTGTTTCAAATATATTCAACATTGTTATTTACTAGCTGAAGTTATAATTATAGTGTACTGACCAATTTCAATGTTTTATAATATATTTCATTTTAACTTAATTTATATTTATTTCCTAATGAAATTTTAATCCATGTTACACATGGTTTATTTTGTACCTCATTGGATGAAACATTTATTATGATGAAAAAATATATATCAAAGTATTCCTTTCAATTTTTTATAATATGTGTGTTTTTCACTACTATGTTAATTTTTGTTTCCATTTTTTTATTTTGGGAGGGTAGTTTTATGTTCAATGATTTATTATTATATGATTCTCTTTTTTATATGAACACTATTATTGATGAAGTGTGATTATGTTGTTTTTTTCATTATAATTTCAATATGGAGCCTATGTTTTAGTAATTGACCATTTCATATGAATTTAAATGGGGTTCTAATGATTTAGTGTTAATTAACATACAATAGTCCCATTTTAATTTATATGAATCATTTTCATGATTTCATTGTATGATTATGGATGGATTTATTTCATTTAAAAGAATAATAATGGGTATTTCCTTCCAAGAGTGGGTATTATTCTCTACTTCTATCCACCTATGTTCTAAATATAATTATTCAATCTAACATTACTACTTATTTCTATACAGGTATCTTTTTCTTATATAATATCAAGAACAAATGACTTATGAAAAATAATAATGTCATCATTGAACGTAATGGTATGTAATAATTTATTTAATCTTTGATCTAAATATATAGTAAAAGGACAATCCAATATATTTATTTCAATTTGTATTTCTATTTATTTATTGATGTTCCAGTGATTCTATTTCAAACTTTTTTCACAAAAATAAGATTTTATATGTTAATGTTATCGTATTTTTTAGTGTATATGGTAATATTTTCAAAAAAATAGATCATAAATTCCATACAATTTATATGTTAATTTTATTAAACAAAAAAAATATATAAATAATAATATAATCACTTTTAAAATTTATTTGTATTAAAATAAATGAAATTTTATTTATAAATAGTTTATATATGTATTTGTTTTGATATAGTTTATATTCTTATAGGCCTATATGTTAATATTTTTTATATGTTCATAAAAATTATATGTCAGTGTTTTATATATGGTTATATTTTAATAATGTTTTAGTTTTTATTGGCTTTAGGTATGATAAATCAACACCTAGATGTATCGTGACTAGATGATTTAATGATGTCTAAAAATAGACATGTTAGAAAATTATCCTAAAGCTATAAGTGAGCTCATTGACTATGGGTATCATTCTCAAAGTGAAAAAATTGATGCTTCAAATTATTATAATTTTCTAAGATGCTTATATTTATTTTAATTCATTTTATAACAGTTTGTTTTAATAATGAAGGGACGTCACTGAAGCTACTATGTAGTGAACCAGTTCCAATTATATTCAAAACCACTTAATCCCATTATATACTGTTAAATCATATTTGATTTTATATTTAAAGTAAACTTAATTTTATTATAGTTTGAGTATATTTAATCCTGGTTTTATTTTTGTATTCATTGATAGCTCAATACTTTGATAATATCTCAATAGGAAATAAATTTATTTCACTATAGTTCAGTGTTAATAATATACATTTAAAATAGTATAAGGTGGTATCTTAGGTTTTTAGGATATACATGGTGTGAAAGATATTGATAGAAATCATTATATCTAATGAATATGTTATTTTCTTGGTTTCTGAACTTCAAATTGAACTACTTATATCCACCATCAATTTATCTTTTTTTAATTTACCTTTTTCCCACTATTTCATATTCACTCATTATTTTCAAATATAAGTCCTCATTCAATATTTTACGATAATATATTTGGTCAAAATTTCCAATAAATGAGTTCATAAATATATAAATTACATGTCCAAATAAATTTCCTAAATATCATCACAAGTAATTCCCTATAATTCCAATATTATTTATTAATTCTATAATTTTTCCTCATCTTCTATCCCCACATTCACTATTTCAATTTTTTATTTCCTTTTATAAGAAAATAAAATAAATAATTAGGTTCCACTTGTAGAAAGTTTATTTGAAAATTTAATATATTTTTAAAATTAGGATTTCAAAATATTCATTGGGTTAATTACTAAGAACATTCTAAAAATATTATTTTTTCAATGAATTGGGAAAAATACTGAATTCTTATTAACAAAAGACTTTTTATTTAATGAATTTAAAAACAAACATTTTTTTTAAAATAAATGTCAAAGTAAAATTTTCTAAATTTTATTATTAATAATATAATTTATGTCATTTAAATCAATTTTATATTGATGTTATATATAAATACATTTCATACTCAAGAAACATTTTTTTGGAAAACCCCTTTTCTCCATGTTTACAAGTTTAATTTTAAATAAAATTCATAAACTTATTTAAATTTAATTTGATAAATTGGATTCCATATTTTTAATAATCATGGATAATATTTGGAAATAAGTTCAAAATAGTTTTTAGTGATAATTAATTTTAAAAATAAAAGAAATCTATTACCACTATAAAGGTAAAAACAGGTTTATTGGGTGTTAAACTATAGATATAAGGTTTTAAATGAATTAAAAACATGTAAATATTCTTTTTTAAGGAAATATTTCAACTATATGCCATTTAATATTCTATAATGTTTAATTTTAGATCTATATGGTTTTTATAATACATTAATATATTTTATTCTTTTCTAATAATCAAAGTGTGTACTCTAACACACTTATAATTGGACACCCCCTCCCCTCTCCACCCACAATTAATGTGATTTTTTTTTCAACCAATGCCTAATTGAATCCCCTCTTTATAAACCTAAACGTGATCTAGAGTCCCTTTTTTATCACAAACCCATCCTAAGAAGTATTTTGGTATAAATCTAAAGAGGTTGTCTGAAGAAGAGGTACAATTTCTAACCATGCATGTTTATTTTTTTCATCATCTTTCAAATTAAAATATTCTTAAAATGATAAAATAATAACACTGGTATATATTATTTAATTTTATGTTATTTTGTTGATTCAATTACTTATATTTATTTCTTATTCAAATAAATGGGAAACTAAATTGCCAATTCTGTATATGGATGACTACCATCTCGCAAATCGATATAATTTTTTCCCATCACCACATCTGATGGATGGATATAATGATGGATTTGATTTATATATATGATAATTATGAAAAAATTGTACTTATAGATTTATAATATAAAATATACCTTATTACCTATCAATATTTTGTAAAATGATAATGTTGCTCTTCTGTAAGTGTGGACAACAAACTCCACGAAGAAATGTGATTTGTTTTTTATTTTTGTTTTATATGGACAATAATTAAAAAATGGATTTTATGAATAAATGTAATACATATTATATGGTAATATTTTGGTTGTGATTTTTTATTTATGTCTCTTTTTTTACATCTGTTGAAAAATTAAATCATTGTTCCTGCTAAAATGTAGCCAACTATCTCTATGAAATGTATATTTAATTTTACAATCTATAAAATTTATGGATATATATATATAGATAATAAATATATATTATTTTTAAAATTCTATAGATTTTGGAACCAGGAACAATTTAAAATTACTAGAACCACCGAACTGAAATTCTTATAAAACTGAAATACTTAACACCCATAAATGATGATATTAATATGGGATTATTAACAAATAGGTGTTAATATATTATAATTAAATCATATATGATATTATAATTATGTTCATTATTATTTTATTGAAGTATGAAAATTTTAAATTTACTATAGAGGATGGTAGAGTTCTTTCCGAGCAAGTGGAACTCGAGGTAATGGTTTTGTGTTAGAATCTCATCCTTCACCAGGATTGTATATTATCATTTTTTACAATCATGAAATTTCATGACCTAACTCTCAATAATATCATGAATTTTATTATCCTCAATATTTTTGGTGAATACAATATTTAATTAATTTTTCCTCTCTCAATGTACTCAATAGACTGAAAGAATATTTTTAGGGAAAATCGACATTATTTAACTCTTTAGTTGAAAATCCTTTCTCCTATAATTATATGTTTTCTATAAAATTATATCAATTATTTTTTAATAATATCTAATTAATTTTAATTAATTTTTTACCCATGTTTAATTTTTTACAAATTTGACTGTTTCAAAACATCGTATAATTTTTCTAATGTGTTACTTTTGACATTTTCTCGAATATGTGAAAGGAATTAGTGTTTTAAAATATACGGAATGAATATAATTTCCCACCATCAATACCAATAAATTATTTTAATTTTGATTAAAAATTTTCGAAATTTATTTTTAATGAAAATGTTTTCTTTAATATTTGGTAATCTTTTAGATTTTAACTGGGAGATTTCAAATGTTAAAAGGGTGTTTTCCTCAATATGTGTTTCATGTGATCCTTAAAAAGTTTTTTTATATAATATGTAATAATTTGATTTGTCATAATCATTAATGAGGATATCATCCAATGATACTGATATTATTATTTCTGTGGATGGTTTATGATTATAATGATAAGTTTTATATGAAACTCGTTCTCATTATATGATTTATGTTATGATGATACGATGATTATTTTATGATATTATAAAATAAATATATGTATTGTTTTAATTATTTTATGGGTGGGATTTAAATTATATATAGCTCAAGTTCATTGAGTAAATATGGATCTTTCATTAGATAAGCATGACTAGAATGGGGATTGAATTAAGTTATCTCAGTGTTTATGTCCACTATGATTGTATTATGAGTGAACCTTAATAACCATAATGGTTTGGGGAGGGAACCCGCCCCACTATGGTAGTTTTGGTTGTAATACTTTTCAACTAATTAAATTATTTTCAATACATATATGTAGGCCATAAAATAATGTCTTATGCCAATTTTGTGTAATCATGGATCATGTCTTTGATTCCATTATGATTGGTTTATTATGAACCACCATTTTTATGATATTTCTCAAAATTATGATCTATAACATGTACGGTATGTTATAAATTGTTTTTATTATGTTTTCAGAGCCATATGATCATGTTATGATTAAGTCATCTTTGATATCTCCCTTGTCTATCTTTACTGATCATATTATATCACCCTTTATTATATTTCCTTTCCCCTGGTTATGAAGAATGATATTAAGTATGATGTGTCTAATAATGTTGTTAGTTTTGAATAACTGAGTTTGAGATGATGCAGTTCACTTATAAAATAATTCTTTTTGTAACCAAACTTCCCAATATACTAAACCTATACGATTATAGAATGGATTTTTAAAATATGTAATGATTATTCATCTAATAATATGTAATATCTAGGTGTGAAGTGTATGAGTCATTTTAGTTTTTATAAAATATTGGTTTAGTTTCTTGTAGAAACTAGGATTATAACACCCTAGTGAAAACACATTTGATAATCCAAATAATAGAATAATTACTTTAAGTTATGTTAAAGGAAGAAGTGTGGTTTTCCTCAAAAAACATCATTGTCCTGATTATAAAAGTGGACATGGTTTTGGGAAATATTAATTTAGGGGTAATAACCCCTAAAATATTTGGTTATGTATATCCCATCCATCATTTTGGTTCATTGTGATTGTTCCCTTACTACACACTTGGTTTGCCTCTCCCGAGGAATATTATTGGGTTTATTAACATTTACATTATGAACCATGATAATGGATTTTAATTGATAATGATAATGAATAACATAAGTAAAACCTAAGGATTCAATGATTTAAAAGAATGTTTCAGGTTTTATACATATTTTAAATGATTTTTCATTTTTATAGGGTTTTATAATATGATTATTGTTTATAAAAATATCCAATTTTTTTTGTCAATGGTTAGAACTGAAGTAATTGAGTTAATGATGACTGTGATGTAAAATTAAATGATTTCCCTCTTCAACCACCAATTTTATTGGATTTGGATTGAAAACCCTTTGTGTTATTCTTACACAAATTTTCCATGTAAGGAACCAAACCGCAGTTTCCAAGAGTCTCTGCTGAAAATATGATTTGTATTTTTTTTTTTGAAAAAGTACCCATATATTTGCACAAAAAACTACATAATAGATTATATTTTTCCAGCCTAGGTTCTGGAGTATTATAATACAATATTAAATTTAAATATAAATTTACAATTTCCAATAAAAGTTAAGAAATGAAACATTAAAGCCATGATTCCATGTTATAATTTCATCGTATCACTTCCACTGAACCTGTAAGAATTATTTGAAATACATGGGGTGAGCCAAAAAACCCAGTAAGGGGTCTTAAAACAATACTATTGAGAAATAATTTTTTGTTAAAACATTTCTTTAAAACACATACATTTAAATCAAGAAATTAATATTTCACATAACATCTTATCATAATTGTTTTGATAGATTTTGAAATAGCTTTTAGGATAATTCATTATAAAAACTGCTAAAATTACCTACGTGTAATAAACAGAATATATTATACATGAACTTGATTATAAATGCATGGAGTGCCACATATACTTTAGATAAATGATAATGTCTTTACTTTCTATATCATGCTAGAGGTGTAGATAAAATGTTCAAATGAGATATTACTTGTTCAGAATTGTACATAAAAAAATGTCATTTATCATTATGGTTTGGAACATAAATAAAAATTCTTATTTATAAAATAATTACTATACAATTATATAGATTTAAAAAATATAATATTAAACCATGTGATCTTGGAGTTATAAAAATTATTAATACTAGTTCATAAGATAATGATCATTGGACATGGATATTTTACTAGAAAAATAATCATATGGACATTCACATACTAGGATCATTATGAGGGAATGAATAATGTATGAAAATAATAACCATTATATAAAGGCCTAATTCCAAGACCATACAGAAACATTCTCTCAAGTCCTTGTTCCAAGACATAACTTGTCTTATGAAAACTACTGATGCACCGAGAAGCTATAACAATCCTCACCCATCACATCATAAGTCTTATGCATTCCTCATATGTCTAATAAGAATATTTTTTCAAATAAAATTGTCCAACACCACTTTGATTTATTTAAATACTTTTTCATAGGTTAATTAAGTTCAATAAACATTCCAATGTTTCCCATTCCACCTTGAAAAGTATAGTTATTCACCCATAAATTATCATAAATAGATTCATCTCATAATTAAATTATTGTTCTTTTTTTATGTGTTAAAATTAATAATGTAATGATTGATCATTTAATCATAAATGCATTTAATGTATTGTCTTCACAAAATAAGTTAATAAATAAATTTATTTCACACATGAAACTATAAATGGATTCATTATTTCCCATAAATTGAAATGTTTTATCTCATGTAGTTGAGAAAATAAAATGTCACAATAAATAAATAGGTTACATGCATGAAATGTTAACTTGTTTCATAATTAAACATAAAATGCTAATGGTTAACCCATACAAATGTAGAAACATGGGGAAAGTGAATTTCTAACCATAAGTTTGATGTGTTTTAGATACTAGTTACAATTTTTTTTAAGTAAATAAGAATGAATATCTATACCGAAGTTGTTTATACATAAATACATATGTATATATTTATATAAATAACTATATATATTTAATTACATATGTATTTGTCTTTGTGGTATTTAACAATTAAATTCTTCAAAAATTATAAAATAATATCCCTCCCATGTGAACACACCAAAAAGTTGATAAATACATTTAATTTGTTTAATATCATGTACGAATGCACTTATATTCATATATACATATATAAACCTTTAAAAAATTAAAATGGGTTAAAACATAAGTTTTTGGGTATAAGACTCAAGGAAAAGAAACTATCAACATATAAACAAATATATTTTAAAATATATCAAGGATTATATGTGTATATATGCATGTATATACACATATATATACACTTCTTAGTAAAATTGCAGAACATGGTTGTAAAAATAAAGACATCAATTATTTAGATATGGAATCTTGATGATGGATAATAAATATCATTTATGTAATATGAATTAGAGAAAAGAACATTCTATTATATATAAATACACATTATTATGATTTCAAAATAAAATAATAAAATTCCATTACACATTTAAAATTTTGGAAAGATGAATTGATAAAATGATTACAAAATACCTTCCAAAATTCTTTGGAAATCTATATTAGAAAAGAACCAACTATATTTGAGGAACATTATTTTTCCATGGAAATGGAGAAAATAATGAAAAAATAAACATTGAAATATAATTCCCCTTATATGTTTTATATCAGATGAGTCTGAGTGTTTTTGGAACTGAGAGAGAAAGGGAGAGCTTGATAGATGAATTTTTTAGGGGTCTTAGTTTCTACAAAGTGGGGTTTTTAAAACAAACCAAAGTTCAAAATTATTGATCTGAATATACTAAATCTAATAAATTTTTTTTAATTAGAACAAATTCCATATGTTAGTGGTTTAATTGACACCTTAAAATTATAATAAAAGAGTGGAGGAGGGGGATATGGGTCATGAACCGTGATATATTTTTTAAAATAACACCACCCTTGTAAAAACTGAATAAGATGCCAAAATAAATAGCTCATTGAAAGGGGTACAGTGCCATCACTAGAAAGAGATGATGGGGAGGGTTCAATAGCTAAAAGCTCTGATGGGGACTATTGAGGTTCTATGAGGTAGAATAAGGGAGAAAGCAATGGGTGGTCCAGATTAAATCTTTTCCAATATAATGGTTGAGGTTAACCCTACCTTATTTTAGATGGGATACATGAAGATGGAATTTCGATGGTTCGGATTGATATGCAGATCTGATCGGATGACCAGAGTTGATCCAGTGAATCTTCAAACAGGGGACAATCGAGATTATATTAGGATTGATCAAACATTTGTGGGGGATCCACAGATTTTAAAAAGGTTTAGTGGTTCAGATCAGACATCTCATAAAAATGTGCCAATGAAACAACGATGATGGGGGTTCGAAGGATGAACTAGTGCAGACAGTTAGGATCTCTCATGGGGAGATCCTTCGGTTGAGATCCTACCCACAAAACAATTGTATCCCACATCAAAACCCAATAGGTTTTGGGATTTCCTTATAATCATTCGCATCTGGTTCCATCTCTCAATGACACAAGCACCCAACCTGGATTCGTTACACATGATACTCAACCTACAAGTTCCTTATCCCACCCTCTACCACATCAGGATGCACACTATCTTACCCTATTCTCACTCTTGATCAAGCCCTATACATTGGAATTTCTGTGCGGCTTTCCAACCCTATTCTCGAATGGGTCCACTCTAGACTACTCTAGCCCCCTTTCTAGGGATTATTGGGTCCCCTGGTATAATTGAGGTGTCCCCTTAGCCTACATATGACACCCATTTTTTTATATAATATTAAAATAAAATTAGATTTTATAACTAATTCTTCTGGGAAAGGAAACAATTAACTAAAACACATTAATTTCTATTAAAACAAATCTATATATGAAACCACATTATTCTAAAATACTATAGACTCATGCTAACTTGAATACTGAAATTATATTAACCTATTGTATTGTTTCAAGACATCCAAACCAGTTCACATAACACATAAAACTCTAATGTTTAATACCTAAGATGTTAATTTAAAACCATAATTTCAATTATTCAAAAATATTATTTAAAAAATTTAAGCACACCCAACGAATTAAAACCCAATGGTCATTTTAAACACCGAAAAATACTTATAATGTTCATAATAAACTATATAAACACTCATTCAAGGTATTTCATAGATCAAGATTATTTATTGTTTTAAGAGGATGGTTCCCTATATTCCTTTGACTCTCTGTATTATTTTTATTCTTATCACTATTTCTTTTTGTTTTCATGGATTCAAGGAATGATGGCTACTTAATCATATTTTTTGAGATGTTGGGTGGTCTTCTATGTTTTCTATCTGGTCTTCTGATATGTATTCTTGAGTAGTTGTAATCCCTTTCTTTAATGTTACATCTTAGTGTTTGGAAAAACTGTTTCTCTATGTATTTAATGTATTTTGAAATAAATCATGACAGTTTACAATAAACAAAGATCATAATGATAATAACTAAACTTATTATTATTTAATTTATAATTATGTTCATGGCGTTACAACCCAAGTTATGAATCATGAAGAACATAAAATCTATAAAGCAGTGGAAAATGTTTTTTGAGACATCCATGAAGAATCATTCATATTCTTTTTTTAGGTTCACTAATTCACTTGTTTTTGTGAAATTGATCAGTAAAATTGAATATATATTTCATTTTATTCTGCATATGGAGAATGAAGAAGTAATTTTAGCTATCTATCATTTGTAAGGGAAATAAGATCAATGGAGGTATCATAATAAGAATATATATAAACATTACTAAAGTGAATACATGGAGTGTGATGAGTTTAAAATCTTGTTTTTTATTAGTAATTTCTTGGTATTATTCATATTAAAATGGAGAATTATTTCCTTGAGATAAAGTAGTTATATTATGAATCTATTAGTACCTATGAGGAAAATATTACAAGACCTGAAAGTTATGCTTTTATTATTATCATTTTACCTGATTGTATGGTTGATCGATTATTTAGTTACATAAAACCATGTCTCATAATGGATTTATCCATAAGGAAATTTATTATCTATGAAGATATAATTTGATGTGCTGTCGAGCTTTAAATGAATATTATAGTTACAAATCAGTCTCATTATTTTATTAGAAAATAAAAATAGAATTTAAAAGAAATTATAAAATACATAGAGAGAAGAATATGAGACTTCCTTTATGAAAGAAATGAGGAAGGAAACATAGAGGAAATTTTCATAATGGGGGTGGTAAATGTTTTGAGTTTCGAATGTAAGGTTGTCAGGAAATGGAATTTCAATGTTTTTGAATAAGTAATATAATGATACGAATAGAGAAAATCTCTATAGAATTCACCACCCGAAATCTAGTGTTTCAAACATAATGAGTATGCTAACAATCATAAACCATGAAAAAATATGAAGGTTAATGATTAAAATCGTTTTCAACAACCCAGTATGCCCAAAAAAAGGAAAATCTCTTGAAATGATTATTTTTTATGAGGGTTATGATATTTATGTGGTAAAAGGTACACATACCATCCACTATATAACATTTTATGTATTATTTGACTGTGGATTTACACAATCTTTAATATCTGAATAATTTTATAAGGGTGTCAAAATTCTACCATAATAGATAGAAGTTAAATTTATAGTGAAACCACCAAATTATATGATGATCACATATCATGTCTATGGTTCATCTTTGATTTTAGATTGTGGGAATTTCTTTCTAGTGAAACACCTTATTCTCCATCTCATTGAATTTTATATTATCATTTTCATGGATTGGATTTATTTAAAAAAATACCACATCCTTTTCTATGGAAGGGAAGACATATTCGATATTGGAAGCCAACCTAGAATCATCTATCAGTGTGATGAGAAATATGAACCTCTAATGGAAATATCATCCATTGTATGGGTCATGATTCCTATTAAAAGAGGGTGTATATATCATATGTATTGGGAGAAACTCAACATAAAAGATATGACAATTATTTTATAGTTTGATGGTGTCCATTATGATGAATTTCCTAGTCTTCCACTGAATAATTATGTTGAGTTTTCAATAGAACTCATTCATAGTACTACACCAATTTAAAAGACTTTATATATGATATCTAGGACTAAGTTATAGTAATTAAAGAAGAACCTTCATGAGAATACTGAAAATGGATTTATTTTTCAATGCATTCCACCATAGTGTTCACCTATTCCTTTTGATAAGAAGAAACAGGGAACAACGTAAATATTCATTGATTATTGGGAACATAACAAGATCATATTCAAGAATATGTGTCCTCATCCTTATGTTTTGGACTGGATTAATCAAATTCAAATAACTCAATACATTTCCAATATTGATATTCATTTTGGGTATCATCAATTGAAGGTCCAAAAGGAGGATATACCCCTGAAAAAATTCCACCCAATGTATAGATCACCTAATTATATGGTTATGCTATTTTGTATTACTAATGACCTTGTTATCTTCAAGGATATAATGAATTGAGTCTTTATATATTACCTTGATCAGTTTTTGGTGGTCTTTATAGAAGATATTCATATATATTTGAAGTGTAAGGATGAACATGAAGGTCAAATGAGGATTGTACTAATGTAACTTAAGAAGAATAATTTGTATGAAAGTGTTAATTGTGGCTACCACAATTTTCATGTTTTTGTCATATAATCTCACGACATGGTATATAAGTGGATCCACTAATGATGGAAGTAATTGAACATTGGCATACACCAAAACCTATGACTGAGAACTATAGTTTTCTTATCATTGATGTTTATTATCAGTTATTTATGATAATTTTCTACAACTATCTAATACACTGACCATGTTAATTCAGAAGGGATCCAAGTTCCATCAGATAGATGAATGTGTGGAAAATTATATGGAACTGTCAACAAGGTTTATTTTCACACTTTTTCTTATACTAACTTACAATTGAGAATATTTTTTAATATTTTTTTAGGAATAAAATAAGAGACTGGGATGAGTACTAATGAAAAATGATAAGGTGTTAGCTTATACCTCATGACAATTGAAGGTTCCTCAGAAAAATTCCCAACTCATGATTTGGAGTTAGCTCTAGTAATTTTTCATTAATGATATGGATCCAATTTCATTGTATAGAATTTTGTGAAATATATATCAATCATAAACTTTTAAATTATATATTTTCATAAAAAGAGTTTAATGGGTACAAATGAAAATATTTATATCTAATTAATGATTATGACTGCCCAATACATTACCACCTTGGGGAAGAAAAAAAGTTTTTTTGGATTTTAGTCAAAAGGTTCTGCTAGATTATATATCATGAGGATAAAAATACCCAATATTTCAAGATTTTAAATGTATATATCTATAAATTTTGAAGGAATGGTAGAAATGTTATCTCTCTCAAGTTAGTGTTCATCCATCTATCCCCGAGAGGATTAAAGAGGTGTAGAAGGATGATTTGAACTTTAGAATAATGTTAATATGTGTCTGAGTACAAAATTTATTGTGATGGAATGATAATGTTTAATGGAATCATATGTGTTCCTTCCATACCGGATTTGAATAAGGATCAATTAAAAGATTCATATAGTTTTTTAATCTATATTCACCATGTAAGTAAAAATATGTATAGATAACTAAAAGAGAGTTTATAGTGGGACAACATGAAGAGATGTATTATAGAGTTGGTATCTTAATTATTTTTATGTTAGAAAGTTAATTTTTAGAGATAAAATACTAAGGGGATGTTATAACCATTACCCATATGAGAATAGATATATGAAAACATCACCATGTATTTTTTCATCAGACTCCCCAAAATGCCTAAATTCCATAATTCTATTTAGGTTGTAATTAATATCAATACAATTTCATCACACATAATCAATATTATAGAAGATTTATCTCTTGATCAGCTTAACATAATATACAATAATTAGGTGGTAATTTTTCAGGGAATACCAAATTATATTTTTTCTAATCCGGATCCAAGGCTTACTTATAAACTTCTGGGTAATATATTAGAAGGAACTAGACACAATGTTATACTACATCACCTCTTATCATCGTTAGAATGTTTGTTATCCTAATATAAAGATTTAAACCCTTAATGATATGTTTATATCTTCATATCTGGAACTCAATGGTGGTTGGGATCAACACCTTCCTCTGTTAAAATATTCATTAAACAATAAGTTTGAAATGTGAATTTAGAACTATATTTTTGAATACATCCATGGAAATAAGATTATAAATAAAATTTACTTTGATGAAGTTAGAGAAATAATTCTATTATTACCTATGCAATCTGGGGAAATGGAACAGATATTCATAATCATTCAACATAACATTAAGGTATCTCAGAGTTCATATGAAAGTTATAATGATAATCATCTGGGAGATTTCGATTTTGAAGATAGGGAGAAGGTGTTTCTATGAATTTCTAAATTTAATATGGTTATGAGATTTCAAATGAATGGATAGATGATACTTGTATATATTGTCAACTTTATGATTCATGATCGAGTAGGGAGGTATCTTATCACCTGTTGTTTTATCCATCCCTCTCTCAAGTGAAAGATGTGTTCCATGTTTCTCTCCTGAGGAAGTACATATCTAATCATTCACATATACTACACTCATATGTCATACCATTATAGCATGATATTTCTAATTAATATATACAATAAAAAATATTGAATTGTAGATAAAAAGTACTACAGAACAAGGATACTCGCCGAGATAAAGTTTACTAGATGAATAAAAAATTAAAATAAGATACATAAGAACATGAGGATGTAATAAAAGGGAGACTAATAATTTTTTCATAACAGAGTGTAAAAAATGATTGTTGTATAAATTCATTTTAAGGGTGTTAGAATATCAAACCCCAGGATTTTAGGATATATTTCCTTTAAAAAAATATTTGTTAGTAGCTTGTGATGCATGAAACCCAGATTCTAAATGAATTTTCATATATTTTACCATTATAAATAGATATTAATTTGGTTTTATGAAAATTAATGACCAAATTTAAGAAATACTTATAATGGTTATAAACAAGTAAAATTTATTTTTATTAAAGTCGTTATATGAATTAAAAAATTATTTTTCTTTAATATAGTTTCTATTGTTTTTTGTAAGAAAAAAATATTAATACAATTTTACCTCTTTTATGAAATTTAGTTTATAAAATTAAAATAATTTTTCAAAACAATATTTCAAAATTGGATTATATTTAAATTTTGATTATTTTTTGAAAAGAAAAATTTTTTATGATTAGTAAAAAATACTTATTTTGATTAATAATTATCTGTATTAAAGAATTTAAAAAGATACCATTTTAAATTTTTTGGTTATTGTAAAATTAGTAAAATTATATTTTTATTAAACAAATTACGTTTGTTGGAATCATTTTTATATAGAATATTTATTTAAAAAAATTTATACTTAAGAAAACATTTTCATTGGAAAATCACTTTTCTTTTCTTTTGTGGGTTTAATTTAAAATAAAAGTCTACAAAATATTAGGATTTAATTTCATAATATGGAATATATATTTCTAATTATTATAATTTAAATTATTTAATTAGGTCATATTTTTTTTTGATGAACAATAAAAATAGAAAAAAAAATGTTACCATGGTTTTGGTTTAAACATATTTACCAGAGGTTAAAATAATGAGATAAGGGATAAAATAACTTCAAAACTATTATTAATTCTATTAAATAGAAATATTAAAACCATATATCATATAATATTCATTAAGATGTAATTTTGGTTCTATATGGTTTGAATCAAAATTTAATATATTTTATTCTTTTCAAAAATTCAAAGGTAGTCCTCTACCCAACTTAAAAAAGGACACCACCTATACTCTCCTCTCAATAATTATAGTGAATTTTTTATCATAAAATACCTATCTAAATTCCTTATTCAACCCCCTTCCCATTTCATTAAGTTCCTTTTTTGATCTTAAAACCATCATAGGAAGGATTTAGAGATAAACTTAAAGATGTTGTCCATAGAAGAGGTATAGTTCTTAACCATGAATTTTCATTTTATTTCTTTTTATACCAAATTATAATAATATTAGACCATTCTTAAATAATAAAAAAAGTATATTACATATAATCACATGTTATTATGTTATTGGAGTAACCTATATGAATCTACTATTCAATCAAATGGGAAATGAAATCATTAATTATGTGTATGGAATACTACCACCTCATGATCTGATGTAATTCGTATTCTGTTACCTCCCCTCATAACAATATATATAGATTTATTTAATGTATATATATGTTAATTATGGAATAATTAATCTTTTAAAATTTATATTATCACATCTACATTATTACCTAGTAATATGTTGGAAAATGATAACATCGTTCATGTGTACATGTGGGATACCACCTCTATGAAATGATGTTATATGTTCTCCATTTTTGTTTTACATGGAAGGTAAGAAGGATGGATTTTATGAATATGTATTATATATATTATATAATAATTATTAAAATTTTAATTTTTTATTTACCATTCATTCATTTTATCTGTCAAAAAATGAAATCTGTTTTCGTGTGTACATATGACCTATTGTCTCCATAAACTGTGTAAATTCATTTTTATATATCAAAATTTTAGGGATGAATTTTAATATATATATATATATATAATATGTTATTTATACTGTTATTAACTATATTTATGCGATGGAACCATGATCAAATTTTAAGTAACAGAACTACCAAATCAAAATTCTAATAAAAATAGAATAGTTAACACCCAAAAACAAATATTTTAATAAGGGATTATTAATAAATGGGTATTTAAATGTGATAAAGGGATCATATATGATCTTATAAGTATGTAAATTATTTTTATTAAATTATAATAAATTTAAATTTAGTATACAAGAGGTTAGAGTACTTTCTATTCAAGTGGGGTATGGGTTTTAATGTTACAATATCAACATTTAGTGAGAATTATTTACGATAAAATTTATGATTATGAATTTACATGATATAGCACTATATAATATTCTAATTTTTATAATCCTCAAGTTATTTCAATATAATTAATTATTTACTTCTATATTTCTCTGTCTATGTACTGAATAACTGGAAAGAACTTTTTTAAAAAATCTGACTTTATTTCTCTCTTAGGTTGAATATCAATTCTCATCGATGTCCATGTTTTCTTAATAAAATTCATGAATGTTTTTTTAAATATAATTTTTACACATGTATTAATTTTTTTAAACAAATTTAAAAATAAATATTTTTTTCATTTTTCAAATGAGATACTTTTGACTTTTTTCTGAAAAATGATAAAGGAATATTCCTTTTCCACATATACAGTATGAATATAATTTCTTGTTGTAAGAAAATATCAATGATTTCAGTATTCCATTGATATTTTCTATGTTTATTCTAAAATAAATTTTGTTATTTATTATTTGGGAAATTTTTAGATTTTAAATTTTTTATCTGAAAATAAATATGGAATTTTTCTCAAGAGATGTTCTAAGTGATCTTTTAAAAGAATTTTCATTCTAAAAAAGAACTCCTTTTATGTTTACTAATTTATAATGGGGATATTATCCAATGATTTCATCCTTATTCATTCACTATATGTTGTATTATTTTTATGAAAATAGTTTCATGAAATGAATTTTATTTACACTTGTTATTTCATGATGATATGATCAATGTTTTATGATATTGTGGTGCACATATGTGTGGATTTCATTATGTTGAGGGTGGGATCAAAATTATATATCCCTCTAATTAAATGGGTAATTATGAATATCTCATGATCTAAGTATGACTTGAATAGTGATTAAAACATGTTCACCAAGGGAATATGTATACTATGATAGTTTGGGAGTGAAACATGAATACGATAATGGTTTGGGTTGTGTTGACACCGAATTTCAGATAGGTCCATGAACATGCATTGTTGAGAAAGCTTGAGAAATATTGGGAATCCACAGACAACTTTGCGATAACCAAGGTATTTTTGTATAGGAATTAAATGTTGTAAGCAAGATTCCCATATACACGCAAACCCTTTCTCTCCCTATAAAATCTCAAAGGGAGGCTTCTGTGGTTACCATATGGAAACCAGCCAAGGAAATAGAGTGAGGGAATATTTCCCTAAACGCAAGATTCTCATATGCGCGCAAACCTTTACACACCCAATGCGATGACAAAGGGAGGCATCCATGGCGACCATCCAAAAACTATCCAAGGAAATGGTGTGAAAGAAGATTTCCCTACATACAAGATTCCCATATGTGACATCAATGGAATCCTCCTACAACGACCATGCAAAAACCAACCAACCCAATAGCGCATAGAATGATTTTCTGGTGTGCTTGATTCCCATTTGTATGCAAACCCTTGCAAGCACAATTAGACATCAAACAGCCTCTTGCACATGGCTACTCTTGTGCGCTGCCACCAAAGTTTCCATCTATAAATTTAAGCATAACACCCAACATTTGAGATATGGTTATAGAAGATGAACCAATGCTCGGTCACACAAAAGAAAAAACTTATGGGACTGTGTGAAAGACATGGCCTCAATCTATTGGATCGAGTGAAACAAGTCTCTCAGGGGTCCTCTTTTGGGTAGGACCACAAGTACTTCATCCTCATCTATTAAATTTTACTCTATAGAATTTTCATGAAACATAATCCTCTTATACGCATGGTTTCCTTCTTATCGTAACAATCTTGCACGCATCTACTCTCTTTTTCACGCAACCACCCCATCTTGTGCCCCCCTAAGTCTCCTTCATTACCCTCCTTGTGTGAACTATGTGTTATCCTTACCCCAAGGAACCAGGTTTAATCCCCTCTTATGGGAGACACCCCTTTCATTTGAATACTTCTCTCGTATGACCCTCTAAGTTTGTACGTAGTGATTTCAAGGTCCCTTTGGTAGTGATTCATGTTTCATTGATTTTACTCATGCTTAATAAGATATAAATACTGACAAATATTTCTTATTTTCATAGCCATTCTAACATGATCCCCTAAATGGATCACTCAACAACCCCATCTTCATACAACATTGCATGTTCCTTCCCCCTCACTAAGGGTTAAAGCACAATGGTTATAGAAGTCCTAGTGATGGGGAGTGAATCTTCATTTCATAAGCAGTAGGATGTTAAAATACCAAGCATCATCATCCCCATCACATGATGCTAAATCTTTAGCCTCACCCCATGCGATATACATGGGGTACCCCACCTCGAATATTTTTCATTCCCACTAGTCTCCACATGAATGAGATATTCCTCACATGGAATGAGATCTTCCGTTCAAGGAACAACATATGTCTGTACGGGAGTGAAACCATCGAAGTGTATACCCCTATCATTTCTTATAGTTTGTATCATCATTTCCCTCCCCTCTTATTCTGTACAAAAAACCATAGGATAGATGGGAATAGGGGGGGTCGATACCCCATCCTTATATTTTTTAGATTTGTCACCATTGGGACACTATCCATGATTAAGTCTCAATTTCCATATCCCTGGTCCACTAACCTCATGTAATCCCCACTCCTCTTCTCACAGGTGCTCCTTTCACAACGGGATTGTCTAGTTATTGTTTTTTCTTGTTTCCCACACCGAGCATGAATCAGGTGGGCTTAGTGTGAGCATAAACCATGACACCCTCTTCGGGTATCCCTAGTGCACAATCCAATTCATTTACCACTGAACTACATGGACTTTGATCTTATACCCCCTTTCCAAGAATGGTACATAGGAAGCCTCCCTGAGGTTCAAGCCCGTCATCCATTCGACCCAACCACTTTACATTAATTCACCCTCATCCTTCATTATGTAAACCAATATGCTTATGAACTATGTGGGTTTTCATACTTATATCCTAGACAGTGTATTTATGAAGCCTCCTTAAGGTTCAACCCAAACACTGGTAAACCTATTAGAACTATAAGGTTTTTGATCTCTATCTCCTAGACAGGGTACGTAGGAAGCCTCTAGGAGGTTCAAACCAAAAAACTAATAAAATTTTGTGTCCCCATTTTTTGGAACCCACATCCTTGGTCCATCCCATAGTGGTGTTAGACCAACTCTCGAGCCGTTAACCATGCGTAACCCCTAGAATGTTGTCGGATCGCTATCATTTGCATACACCCCGATTTCATTCCCCCTCATAAACTAAGTGGACACGGATTCCCTATCACAATGATATGCAATAATCCTTCAGAGGGTTCAATCCCAACACTAATGTCCCATTCTAGTCTCTCCCTTGAGCCTCTATTCATAGGGAAGCCCATGCCCCAAACCAGAGGTTCTACTTCCTCCAGCTCCCATTCATGAGCCCATTCTCACCGGCCTCCTCCTCCGGTGTCCCATTGCCCCACCAAACTATATAGTCATTGATTACCTTCCATGGGGATTCATAGGAAGCCTCTCTTAGATACAGCACCAAAATCACCATCATCTTCACATCAGTTACATCCCATTAGATTCGTCCACTTCGTTCAAAAATCCATCATCGATCCTCATTCATTCCTAGACCAACACATCGCGATGGGATCACACCTTTCCCATGGGACTCTAACCATGAATTATCCCCATAAAATATATAATCATCCAATGAAGAGTTTCCCTTTTGCGATGGGCCACTTTCCATGCATAAGCCCCAAATTGTCTTTAGGTCATTATCCATTGTGTATACCATGATTTCCAGCACCAACCAATCGAACTACATGGGTTTTTTCCCTATTTTCCACATCGGGTATGTAGGAAACCTCTTTTAGGTTCAATCCCAGTCAATAATAATCCTTTTTCCCCCTTTATGGGTAACACCCTTTCCCTGATCCTCCCTCATTGGTGTTGAGATCTGTCTTCACAGTGTCATATCATCCCTCTATGGGACACACCTCCTCAGATCCATCCTCATTGGGTTTTGTGATCCATCCATCTGGTAATCCTTCTAGTTTCCACCTCCAAGCGATGTACCAATATGATCTGTCTCTATTGGATTTTCTAATCAAAGTCATTCCATCTCCACAAGACGTTAATCTTACTGCTTACCTCGTGTTCAACATGAGATGCCTGAGAAAAACCGTAGAAGACACGCCTCTAGAGTAACCTTATCCACTAGATGTTAAACATGAGGAATACCATGTATTAAACATGGAAATATGAGTAACACCTCAAGGACATGCCTATGGAATATAATACCCCGCACTCGATGTGGGATGCCTTGGACTTCTACTCCCTAGAGAAGCCCAATCATAGGGGGATGAAACCAAGACACATCAGTGTTTCAGCTTCCAAACACACTAGTTATGTCCAACATGACTACTCCCCTGATTGAAGGTTTTTGAAAAGACATAACCCCTTGGAATGTTCTGACAGAAGCATATTATTTTTCAGGCATCCATGAAGATATGGAATCGAGGAAAAGGTTCACAAGTGTATTAATCTTTAAGGGAGACCTGGATAATGCGATGAATTCCGAGGAGGAATCCAAAAAAGTAGAGACCAAAATCTCATCACCCCATATCCTTCATGGAGAAAACATCCCTAAATAAACGATAGATGACACCCTCCTTTGGAAGGTGGGAATGCAGCGAAACAGCTAGCATGTCGCAGCATGATAGCGTGCTCCCTGACGAAAGCATCAAAAGTTGAAATGCTGAACCTGATGTGAATATTCTCTTCAATATGAATATTTTTAGAGTTAGAGGTATCAGTGGATAAGTGTTTCACTGGATCCAGCTATCTAGTGTCTGGTCCCGCCAAGAATATAGTGGGACTTACTTGAAACCCACTATAGATTGGGGGAGTTGAACGTTGGGCATCCCAGTCTACGATGTTGTCAGTGTGGATCCTTCTTACCAATCACGGGGGATGGAACAAAACTAGGTCATTGGAAATCACTTTCCTCTTTTTAGTGTTATTGGTTGAATCTTCCTTCATTTTTGGATCCAAGCTTCTTTGTTAGGGAACCAATTACCACCCACCCACTAATGGATAGGCCAGGGGAAAACCAACAGGTAAATCCTGAACGACTCCAACACTTCTGTAACGGCCTCCACATCCATAGAAGCGGGGTACCCATGCCCTATCTTCCTATCTGAACTCATTCAGAGGAGGGTGATCAACAACCTCATCTAAAGGTATGAGGAAGACGGGATTATCCCAACTCAGGATATGGCCCGATAGGTCCATGAGGCTCATGAATCTCACCATTTACACCACCCCCAAGGGCCTTGAAGGGAGACACTACTCCCCACTCCAACCTAAAACTGTTTCAAGAGTCTCTCCCAGGTAAGATTTTATGGCTTTCTCCCTTACACTAATAAGGTGAGGGACATCCTGGCCGAACTAGATGTGAACCCACCCTGGGGGCCACCAAGGACGGATCCCAATAAGCCACAATATCACCACCACTCAGTTCCACAGGCTGAAGAGTAAGTGAGTTACACACCTTAACCAATATCCCCAGTGCAGTAAACCCTACGCCAATGTCGGGTGCAATCAAAAGAAGAAACCCTCCAGGGGGCATCATCATCAATGGATACAGTGGCCCGTTTCACCATTGAAGCATAAAATCAATGCACTGTTTATGCTTAATAGGGGCACTAATATGCCTAGCCCAGATCAAGGCCCCAACTACCCCATAGGCAGGTTGGGATGACTCTCTTGGTTGCTAACACAGGTAGTGTCTATCACGGGTCGACCTGCAGTGATGAAATCTAGCGTGGAGGTCCTCCCTGTGCCACCTCAAGTGAGAGAAAAGGCCCTCCCTGCTTCTATGATCATAATGGATTCAATTACCATGACACCATTAGTTAATGAAAAGGCCCTCTCCATCATGATGTCATCTAGCATGGTGGTTTCTTTCGCACCCGTGATCCCATGCATGGAGACGTTCCCCCTGTCGCAAGTCACCAACACAAATATCCTCTTCTCCCAGTCAAATATATGCATAGAGGTCCTACCCATGTTATTAACAAAGTATAAGTAGGTCCTCTCCATCTCGATAATCAGAACATATTATGTCATCCTTTCTTCATTAGTGTCTAACACAGTGACCTTCACTGTATTTAGTTTGATTGATACAAAGCCTCCTCTCGAACCTTCACCGCTAAGGGATGAAATCATTGAAGCATTTACCATGCTCCCACCAGCTCCAGAAAAGGTCCTACATTCTCTAAAACTTTCCACATAGGTTCCCCCCACACACCAACCATTGTACACAGAGGTCGTCACCGTGTTCCTTTTGACATTAGTCCGGGTGTGCCTCGCACCTCGACTCACCTAGGTGGATGTCCTCTCTGCCCCAGTACTAGTTCATTGGAAGGTCCTACTCATGTAGAAAACTTACCCGGTCCGGAGGAGCCATCCCTAGGAAGAAGAGAAGGTCTCTCCAGCTAATGAATGAATACATAGGAGTTTGATAATGCGATTAAACCCGTCTGCTTCTCATATTCAGAGGAGGAGTGAAATTCGGTAATGGAACCCTCACCCTAGTCATCTATATTGGGGGTAGGGGTGGGAACAAGGAGTATATGTATCATCATTTCAGAAATTTATGTCCACCAGATTCCTACATCCCTCTAAATATACAACCACATGGGGGATGCTTTTTCTTCTTCTTAGTGACTGGCTGTGCAATCCTCCCTATCGACAACAAGATAATTATCTACCTCAAACAGAGATCATGGGGAGTTGTTTTGGGAACCAGTAGAGGGAGAGAAAAAACATGAACCACTACTAGTAATTGTATCCCATGTATGGGAAGCCATGGTCTCTAGCCTATCATACCTTGATGTGGTGGATTAGTTATTGAATTCTTCAGAAGACATACCAATATGTGGTGGCCTGTCAGCTTCCATGTCGTACACTCCACCAGCCAGTCTATAGTCACAAGGATCCTCTTTAGTGCCATTTCTAGTCCATCGGCCACCCCTAGTCGATGAATTGGGTAATAATGGGCCAGATCCCAAGTCTGAGCTGAGGAGTTTATAAGAAACCCTTTTAACAGACCAATTCCTAGAGATGTTCTGACCGGTTGCAACCACAAAATTCAGTACTCTAGAATATCTTTCCCTTGAGGAGGTCATGTACTTCCTCCAAAAACATTTTTCAACACACTCCCATCTACATCATCAACAAGTATCTTACCCCAAGATCTAGGAACACTTTGAAGACATCAGCCAACAATTCCTCATGGTCGACTTGGTTGTTCTCCCTGTGGCTTAGAGCCTTGAGTCACTCGATTTCTAATGGACCCTCCAGAAATGATGTGTCCAAAGATTTACAGCACTACAAAAAATTATTAAGGAGGCTTCCCCCCATGTTCAGATTCATTGTTTGGGGCAGTATTCTACCCTCTATTTTAGTTCTATCTGGAACCAGGCCAACTTTTCAGGTGGTATTGAGGATATTCTTCCAGGTAGAGTCATAGATAACATGGACGACCTATCAGAGGAAGATACTCAGCTGTAGATCCTTTAAAAAACCTACCCCACATGGTGGTGCCACATTTTTTGGATCATTTGATTAGGGGTACTCAATAGAAAATAAATTTTCTTGGTCTTTCTATACCTTCTGAGTCATTATCTCTTGGTTGGAACCCCAATAAGGGTAAAGAGCACGATGCGGTTTCCAAACCCTCGGACCCGTCTGGTATAATGAAAAATATGGAAGATGACTCTAAAAAGGCTGTGATGCATAAAAAGATCACAAAACATAAAAATAAGATTAATTAACTTCCTGTTGAACATGTTGCGTAATAATAACTAGACTACGGTAATCCTTGACCAGGGCTGTAGGGGCAGGTACACCCTCCCCCTGGTGAGTTTCCTTAGGGTGAACTTGAACATCTTATCCATATAAACTGGGTAGAGTCTAGAGTTTATGGAAATAGGGTGTGATATGAATCACCAAATCCACCTAAGTTGCATGATAACCCTCCTCAGATCCCATCTAAGGTTCCCCCCGCCACTATTCTGGTTGTTACCTCGGTCGTTCTACAGGTAATCCCACCAACTGCTCCATGATCTATAGGGCCTATTTATCATACTGAAGAACCTTCTAACACAATACTGGTTAGATATCCTTGTCACGATATGAATCCCCAACTAGTGTATCCAATTTCCATTATCATTTCCAACCTTTAGTCCCTAGAAACTCAAAAGTTTGAAATAATTCCTGATTTCAAGATGTATCCAGCATGGGGGAATGATATGCAAGCACCCCCAGTTTCGGAAATCCGACCTTCTCCCCCATTAATGGGAAGGGTGACCCGCTGCAGCATCTGAACCACATTATTTCAAGGTATGGACCCATGCTGGGAACCCCATTGTAGTAGGAAGCCACCAAGATCCAGGGTTTCATATATATTTCAGATGTACCCGCATTCATTTGGAACATCTAGCTACCCATTGGGTCAGTAGCCAGTTGGGAGGATCTTCATAGGCAGTTTATTATCTAGTTTAGTTCCAGCGCCTATAAAACGGTTATTGCTGACATCTTAGTGTGAAAGCAGAGGCCCGATGAGTGTGTTGTAGACTTTGTCTCCTGGTAGAAAGGCCTCAGCTATTTCTTTGATATTAAATTGAATCTGGATGAACTGCTAACAATGTGTGTGGTTGAATGTAAAAACTGAATTTTTTCCTTCTCAAATCACTCAAAACTACCTAGGGGACATTTTGGATTTCTCTAAAAAAACACAAAATCAAGAGGAATCATTGCAATAGGATAGTAAAACGCATCCATTGCCTCATATAGGTCCCACGATAAGGGCCACTAAGGCTCAACCCACTGTGGTAGAACAAATAGAGGCCCCCGTGCAGTTAGAGTTATTATACCTGGAGCCACCTCCACAGCCTCACTAAGGTCGGCCACCTGAGGCATAGCCTCTGGCCCAGTAGTTCCCCCCTCATAATCGGCAGGATCCCCCACGTAACACACCGCCACCACAAAGGGGATATAATCAAGTTCCACCTCTTCGATAGGCTCCTACACCCATCATCAAGGCTAGGATCATAGATCCTCGTTCCCAAACAGAAGGAACCATACCTTCTCTTTTAATGAGGCTTGGGTCCCCAGTTATTTCCAAAGTTCCCTATACCAGGGAATCCTACAGTTTCCAGAATGCATGAGTCCTAAAGAGGTGGACCCCCCTGATCTCCCCATTTACTTACCATATCACTAGATCCTTGGGAACACCCTCATGATTTTCTATGTGTTTAAATATTTCCTCTAACACTAGGTTGATAACAAGATAGTCTGGTTAGGTCCGACCCTAACATAGGTGTCATGTGTGTACATAAATCCTAACAGTGACAGTGATAGTGAAGGTGAGTGGTAGAAGGTTCCTAAGCATAGGTCCCAAATATACTACGTTCGAATGGCCTGTAAGGTATTTTTCCATTCCGATGGTATTATCCTTACATGTTTGAGACAACCCAAGCCTTCATAGGTCATGGCATTATCTACAGATACTACATCTATGTCAACATCTCATTCTTCTGATTCCTAAAATGGCATGAATCAGTGACATAAGGGAAAGAAAAGTCCCCTAAAATGCCATTTTCATCCCATACCCTAAGAGATTTCATTCCCCAGAGATAGAAATTACACCGAGAATCCCCCCACCAATGGAATATTATTCATGTGATAATATAGGGAATGCTTTTGTTAACACTGGGGAACTGGAAAACCCCTACCTGGTCCCTGATGATGGAGAGCGTCGAATAGATCCTCCCAATGTCCCTAACTGATTCTTGTGTCAATAAAGCCATGGTTATGTGAGTCACTAGAATTAATTGGACTATTCTTCCATCCAAGTTGTATGTGACATCGAGACAGGGCTGCATGACCAGTCTATAGCTCAACAGGCATAACCTTCTCATCTTGTTTTATCAGATCAGCCTTCACTGTTGTTTGTTCTGCTCGATCAGAAGGAACCATCATGATCGTGTTATGATCATCCATGTTCTATTGAATGTTGACCTTAGTCACTTGGCACTCATCTGGTAGTCACTCCAGGTAGTTTGACAAGAGTGCAGCAGGACATTCCCAACACCATCCAAAACCCACTGGTTTACCCAGCAATGCCAGTCAAACCTCCTACTACAATGAATACTCCTGTCAACAAAGTCATACTCCTATAATGGAAGAATGATATCCTCACGAATCTTTCTAGAATTCCTATGAATGTCTCTATCCTCAAGGATCTTCGCCTATTGGAAGATATGCACGAAGCCCTTGTAGAAGCTTTAAGAAGCTCCCTCCAATTTGAGATGGAGGTAACACCTTCAAAGGCCTTCCATGCTGAGGTAGTTGATCATGCAGATTGTCAGGAAATTTACTTTTTCTCTAGAGAGGATGAACTCTCCCCTATATAGGGGAAAATACACCCATTGTAAATCCCTGGACATTTCAGCAGTGTGGATATTCATTGTTGTCTTGTTGACACATTCTCTGTGATCATCTTTATCCCAACCCAGACACTCCGAAATATGGGGCTGTTAGAGGCTGATCTGAGTCCCTCTAAACTGAAAATTCAAGGTTAGGATAGGAATGAACAAACACTAGTTTGAATGATCTTTCTCAACACCTAGTTTGGTCGCCTAGTTTCCAGTACTGAATTCTTGTTTTTCTCACAAGACACTTACTACAATGCTTTTATCGATAGGCCATGGCTCCACCTACCCTCATCAGTCCGTTCCTCATATCATCAATGCCATAAGTAATACCTTAATGTTCAAGTGGTTATACTCCAAGTTGATGTGGATCCCTTTTCCTCTTGTGAATCCTACTTCAAGGATTCCTGAAATTATAAGAATAAGGACAATCAGATTCAGGCTATTGAGGTTGAACATGCTACAGCTGTGACCGACCCGTGGACAAACTTTGGATGATGCCTACATTTTCTCGATCTATTTATTGGAGTCCATGGCCCTGGACTTGGGACATTGTTTTCTTTTCTATGTAATGAATGAGAAGTATATTCCCATGTCTAAGTAATGATGGAATATCTCATTGTAATCTTATACAAATCAGACTCAGGTGATCCCATATCCCCATAATCCCATAAGGTTTCGTGATTTTCGTACCATGGAAATTCCAATACGTCATAAATGATTGTTTTTCTAGGCTGGGATAAGCCATCTCAAAATGACGTGCCACTATTTATTTTATATCATCAAACATGGACCACCGAGTAAAGGGCCATATGAGATTGGGATGACAACTTTCACCAGCATGGTTCCAGCAGAGCAAGAATCCCATGATGAGGTGTCTTCCCCCACACTAGATGGTGCCGCTATCCGGTTAGGTTCTTCCAACTTGTGAGAATTTCCTTCTACTGATAATTTCTACCTTATGGATAAAGAAGAGTATTTGGAGGATGCTACTCCCTTATTCGAGGTGGGTGTCTCCACCATGGTCGATGAATTGGTACAAGTGAACCTCAGTGATGAGATAGATCTGAAACCAACATTGATTGGTGTTTCTATGTCAGTAAAAGAGAAAAAATGATATGGGAATTTCCTTGAAAGGCACCATGATTTATTATCTTGGAGTTATGACAAGATTCCAGGGCTTGATCCACATGTATCCATCCATCATCTCAGTCTTCAAGAAAATCATTGTGGGTTCAAACAACCTCCTAGATAGATGAAACCTTCTCACAATGCCATGGTCGAGGCTAAGGTTGATAAGCTTATCAAAGACAACTTTTTCAACGAAGTACAATAATATACAGGGTTAGCTAACATTGTGACCATTTGAAAGAAGAACAGGCAAATCATAGTCTTCGTCAACTTCTAGAAACTCAACATTCACTGTTCGAAGGATGATTTTTCACTTGCGATGAAAGAACTATTAATTAACACTACCGTGGGGGTCCAGTATCTCCCATTCATGGATGGTTATTCTAGATATAATCATATCTGAATGCTGCCCCATATGAAGAGTGTACCACCTTCTGGGAAGCTCAAGGAATCTATTTTCTACCAGGTAATTCCCTTCAGTTAAAGAATCCAGTTGAAACCTATCAGCATTCCATGCATATCATATTCAAGATGATCATAGGACCATTGGTGGAATGTTATGTGGATGATCTTTTGGTCAAATATCACCAGCATCAGGGCCATCTAAAATATATTGATAAAGTGTTTGGATTCCTCTATTCTCTCCATCTAAAGATGAAACCGTCAATGTGCTCCTTCAAGGTTACCTTCAAAACGTTTCCTGGATTAGTTGTTAGACATAGAGGTGTTTAGATCAACCTGAAGAAGATCGAGATCATTACTTGGATGTTTCCTCTAAGAAAAATTTGAGATCTCTGAGGATTTCAAGGCTCTATAGTCTACATACACTGATTCCTCACAAATATGGATGGAAAGTGTAAGCCCTTTTCCTGGAACATGAAGAAAGGTGTTGATTATCAGTGGGATGAGGGGTGTTTGAGCACTTTTGAGGAAATCAAGTAATACATTATACTGTCTCAAATTCTGATTCCTCCTATTCCCAGAAATCCACTAGTCCTTTATGTGACCACTCTGAAATGATATCTCGATGCCCTTCACACCCAGAAGAATATTGGGGGAAAAGGGAAGATTTTATATTATCTCAATCGCATGTTCCTTGATACGGTGACCAGATAATCCACTATCTAGAAGAGCTTCTCATTTCTAGTATTCATAGTGCGGAAATGGTGACATTACATGCAGCACCATGAGATACAGTTGGAGAGCCGGGTTGATCCACTTAATTAAATTCTGAACCGCCCCATGTTGATAGGTTGTCTAGCTCGGTGGGAAGTGATCCTTCAATAGTTTGACATCAATTTTTTACCCCTTAAGGATACCAATGGTTTGGCATTGAATGACTTCCTTGCTTCCCATCCAACTCTAATAGAGTTGTCTCGGGATCTTGATTTTCTTGATGAGGCAATCCTTTAGGTAGATCAAGCCATTATGTGTCGGAAAATGAACATTGATGGTTCTTCTCAAATCCCTAATAATAGAAGACTCAATGATCCCAAACTCAACAGTGTGGGCCTAGGTATCGTCTTCATCATGCCCGCACAGGGTATCCTACCATATTCATTTATGTTTACCAAAGGATGTACCAACAATGAGGTGGAATTCTAGGCTCTCATTATGGATCTCGATCTGTCCCTCGAGATTGACGTTCCCCACTTGCATGTGAATTGGAAATTCAAACTAGTCATCATGAAAATCATTGGTGACTACGTTATCAGGAAGCTAAAGCTTTTACTATTGTGAGAGTTTACTTTCCATCTGATGGCCTAGTTCCCTTCTCAGCCAGAAGTTACTCATGTCCCCCATTCAAGGACTAGTTGAACTGACCCCCTAACCAACATTACCTTGTCTCTTGTAGATCCTGGCCAAGATGATTTGATTATCCATGTGGTGCATGATAATGTAATCTCTCTTGTTTCTCCCGAAGATGATAACGGCCCACAGGTAAGCAACCGCACCACTGGTGCCTCCATGATAGGACCACCATATCCCCCTTTCATGGTGTTAGAAATGACTCCTTGTTAGAGAACCCTGTTTATCGAGTATCTCCAACACTGTACAATCCCGATAGATCGAGGTAAACATGAGGGATTCTGTCTACGCACAGTGATGTTCACCCTCCAAACTGATCCCATTCATGATCATATCCTCTAAAGATGCGAGTTTGATGGGATTATCCTTCGTTTAATGCAGGGAGGTGAGATTTCTTAGGTCATGCAGGAGGATCATGCTGGTTCTTAGGGGGCTCACTAGAGAGGGATGAAACTCTCTCATCGGATCTAGATATTGAGGAATTATTCCCAACCCTAATCTGTAACTATATCGGGTTCACCAAGATATTACATGCATGCTAAATCCATTATAATTTCATGCATCAATAGCTAGAAATCCTCCACACTACCATGTACTCTTTTCCCTTTTTTGGTCTGGGGAAACGATATTATGGGACCATATCCACCGATGATAGCGCGCCATTGCAGGTTAATCCTGGCCACTATTGATTTCTTTTACAAGTGGGAAAATTTAGTTTCACTAAAGGAAATCAAGTCCCATTCTATCATTTTGTTTACAAGATCCAATATAATCTACTGATTCGGAGTCTCTCACGCCATCCTCACTGATAATGGAACAAAATTCTGATCAACTGAGCTGAAGATGTTTTACACCAAGTACAACATCTTTTCCAATCATACCTCTCACTATCATGCACATGAAAATGGGTAGATTGAGGTGTTAAAAAAACCTCTCTAACATTCTACAAAAGATGTTTGGTCGGAACAAGAAGATATGGCCGGAAAAACTCCCTAATACTCTCTGGGCTTATCGGATAATGAATCGTAATTCCACTCTAGTGATCCCATATTCCCTGGTGTATGTAATAGACGCAGTCCTTCCCATCGTGATTATGTCACCTTCATTACGCACAACTATCTACAATCTGCAAACACCAAAAAAAGTAGCCAAAGTCAATATGGTTGAAGTGGAGGAACTTGATGTAAACAGGCTTGGTTCCCTACATAATCGGTGGAGGCATCATAAAAAGATATCCAGAGATTTCAACAAGAATGTTTTCCTCTTTTCTTTCTTACATGGTGACATGGTTTTTCCATAGAGAATGCCAATGAAACCCTATAGGAAGCCATTAAATCTGAATCCCAAAAGGGAGGGACCTCATATCATTCACAAAGTTTACCCAAATAGTTCATACTCCCTGGTCACCATGGATGAGGATTGTATTACTCCTTCCAAAAATTCTGAATTCCTCAAACTGTATTTTGGTTAATAGTCCCACATGACATTAAACTATTCCATCCTCACTGAAAAAAATTAAACTACATGACTGATATAGGATGAAGGACATAAAATCACTTGGAACTCATCTCGCATGATAATAAACTACAAGATGGTTCAATATCTAAGACCTTAAACTAAGATCTTCTTCCTTGTCAGGTGATGTTAAACTACATGGAAATTTAAATAACTACATTCAGCTTGATTCCCATCTTTATGGAATATGTAGGAATGCTGATACTTTTCATCTATTGCCCAGCTTCTGGTCCCTTGACCATTTTAGCCTCCTAGACCAAGTTCTCACTTAGTATTGTGTGGTTTGGTATGGACACTATGTCCTCATTAACATCGGGCTATTTTTTCTATGATGCACACATCCCCTTGAGACACCCCTCCTTCATTCCTCATCCTTAGAACAAGGCATTAAACTACATGGGTACCACCATGATTCACATATCCCGCCACATTGGATTCCATCATCATTCACATCCGAAAGAATACCCTTTAACATCTTGGTTTCACGCCACCTTCTCTTTCCTACCATTTTGGTCCAACGTCCTAGAGTATCTCGAATGATAATTTGACACAAGTCTCATGTTGCAAATATGGTCAGTGGTCGATGTTCAATTGTTTTCTGAAACTCTATGTCATATGAGATAGATACTATGTTTAAAACATGATCAACAGTTATCCTTAATCATTATTGCCACCCCATGGTCTCCCGGATGGTAGGTGTGGTGATTCTTCTTTTCTTCCCTTTTGTCCCACACACACAACAATAAACTAAGAATCTACAGTCTGATCTCTATACCTATAAACTAAGATCTACCATGTCCTTGTCGTATGGAATTAAACTACATTGAATTTCTAGAACTAAAAATGGATTGATTCCCATCCACATTTTATAATTAGGAATGCCCGAACATTTCATTTTTAGGCCTAGCCCAGGTTCATCCATTCTTTCTCTTGGACACTCAGGTTGAGTTTTTTCCTAGAAATATGAATGGTGTGGCATATGTGGGAATATTTTCTCATTCACATTGAGTAATATTCTACACCATATGCATTCTTCTTTGAGATACCCCTATCATCGTCCTTGTCGCGAGATGCTAAACAACCAAACATCTTCTGAACTATGTATGGCTTGATTCCCATCCTCATGGGATACATAGGAACTCCCATACATTTTTTTCGGGTCCATACCTATTTCATAGAAAACATCTCTTCCTTCCAACCACGTGGCCAAAGTCTTACGAGGGGGTATGTAGTGTGGTGTGGAATCCCTTTTTCCTCATTCACGTCGGGTTTTCAACAGCCACACTACATACCTCTATCTTTATATATCTCTATTCCCCTTTCCTCCACCCATCTTCTCGAGCCCTCTGCTCTCAAATTGGCCCCCTCAACCCTCTTTGACAGTTCCCTATCATGCCTAGATACACTGTTGTTTGGGTCCTAGAGTGTTGGGTTCTACAGAGACATGTTTTTATCCATTTCCATACATCATGTTTCCCATCATTTGGGCTTCCATCATCTTTCACATCTGAAAGGATCCCAAACAGAATGGATTATAGGAATCATTGATATCATACCATCTTGGGCCAATGTCCAAAAGGATCTCGAATAGAAATTTGACACATGTACCGCATTGCAAATGTTGTCCGCAGTCAACATTCATTTGTTCATTCCGATTTCAGGTCACATGATATGGATGTTGTGTTCTGAATAAGGTCAATATTTTTCATCCATCATTATGCCACCCCCATTAAGTATTTAATACTGGTTGCGTGATTCACATATCATTCCACTACATCCTATCGAAGTTGAATTTTAACACTCTAGGTATTATCAATCGGTGTGAATTTTCACATTAAGAGGATGAATCAACAGTGTGGTATAATTAGAGGCTCTACATTGTTTCACCTTTTTCTATATTCTACATGTTGTGAAGATATTATCCTCTATTGTTTCCCACATTGAGCATAGCTCACACTGGCTTAGGGACTTGGTAAAGGATTAGGCATTCTTGGAAGAGTCTCACTTCTTTTGGTCTGAGCTCTATCATCGTAATATAATACCCCCTATCCATCCTTATCATATGATGATAAACTACAAAAAATATTCCAGAACTATATATGGGTTGATTCCCATCCTCATGAGATATAGTAACACATAAACGTTTAGTCATCGAGTCCATCTGCATATCCTATGATCTTTTTTGCCCCCTTGGCCTGATGTTCCCCCTCCCCTCTGGGGTTATGCATGATGTGGTGTGGACTTATGTCCTCATTCACATAAAGTATGATTTATCACCCCTTGTGCATTTCCTATAGAACCTCGCTCTACTATGCGAGTCTAAGCCATAGGGCATTAAACGATACTCTTTCATCCGATATGACTTTTAATTATTGAGTCTTTGCCACATGACATTAAAATTCATGGTTTGGTCCTATCGTATGATCCTAAAATGTGACACTATCCTCCCCGCCACATGAAGAAAAAAGACACTTCATTTTGGGGTCCTCGCTTAAGGGTGTAACTCCCCAACTGAGATAACCTGAAGCCAGTGCATTATTACATTTCATTGGCATGATTACAATGAAAAAATCCTGAAGGTCTGTACTGTTTAGAAGCCATGGAAATCTAGATTACATATATGATACTCATAGTACATTGGGAAAATAAAATAAGTCATAAAACACAATAACTAAAATTTATTAAATCCTTGATGTTTAATCAATGTTATCTTCTTCATAACCTGGGGAGAGAAACGTAATAAGGATGAGCTCAAATTCTCAGTAAGGGTATGTACAACGGAAGCAATAAGCAATCTATATAGAAAACAAAATATCTGAGAACACTTTCCATTCACAAAACTAGAGAAGTTATAGACAATATGGAATGTAATGAACTGAAACATGTGCCATAAATCAATAAACTGAGAATGAACTACTTCCATAAATATGTCAATGAAAAATATCATGGATAAATAATAACTCAAATTAAATGAGGGAAATAATTTATTTACGGATGTCATCTCTCAGGAATATGATACCCTATTACCATAAAGACCTTTCACAAGATGGTTTAAAATTATGGGTAGAAACCCATTTGGACAACTTATTTGTCTCATGCAAACCTATCGATGCATTTAGGATCTATATAATGTCTCGGATCAACCTATCATTCCTAGTCCAATGTTATTTCTCATATTGAATATCCAAAATATATAATATTACTTATCAAGTGACCATATTGAATGATTAATATGGATTTATCAATAATTACCATGAATTAAATAATAGATTATCATGAAAATAACGAGATTCATTATAAAATATAAAAAATGTGGAATATATGTTGTTTTAAAGGGACTGGGTGCATAACATTTTAATATTCCTCAGAGAAATTAAATTCAGATGAAATTCCTTACCTTAAGTGTATTTTTTTTAAAAAATATTATTTTTATTATTTAAATATATTAAATCATTATAAAATTGATGATATGATATTTGGTTTTTTTTAGTTTATATTCCCTATTTATTTACAATTCCAAGTTAATGCAACATTTCATGTAATAATCCCTTCGTTTACAGTACGTGTTTTGACTTTTTATTCTTAATAATACTAATTAGATCATGATTTACATACATAAAAATGTATAATATTATTTATATGTAATATATATTCATAATATAAATATATATAAAAGATATATATATTATATGGAATACACAGTTCATAGAGATGGTAGGTCGTACAAATGAATGAATGTTGTTTCTGTTTTCTTATCGTATTGAATAGAAGTTTCTGAATGACACACACAAAGATATATATATTATTCTAGTAGAATTATTATATCACATGTTTCATAATAATTCATAATATATATTTTTATAATCCTTTTTGGATGGTGAAAGTGGAATATGAGCCTCATTGGGTTGTGGAGACAGTAAACCATACAAACGCACGAGCAAAGATATCATTTCTTTAGTGGTTTAATGGCATGGATTTGTATTGAAAATGTATTATAAATAAATAATATCATGTTTTATTTATTATTTAATTAATTTAATTTCTTTTTAATTCATCATCAAACCCATCAGAATAATGTATTTATAAAGAATAGTTTACACCACGGTGTGGAGATAGGAACTCATACATACGCACGCATGGTGATATTGTTTTTCCTAGGACGGGTACAAAAAGTGAAATATGGTTGTCCCATAATCATAAAAATATCTTATAACACATTAGAGGATGAAATTATTATTTTATTATTGTAACAACTAAGTAAGAAGAATTAGAAGAAGAACTAAAATTTGAAAGATGGGAAAAACGATTACCTCTTCTTCAAGTGTCTCCATTTTTTTTTCACGAAATGGCTCATTATGTTAGTTTTCATTACCAAGGGTGGAATATAGGATTATTACGGGGTTTTTTGAGGAGATTTGGGCCGTGGATGGCCAAGAAAAATGGATTTGGAGTTGTTGATTAAAGAGAAGGAGAAGTGCCATGTTATAAGAAATGTGAGGGGAACTTTAGGAAATACTTGAAATATTAACTTATAATAAAATTAATTTTCGGTTTATAATATCTAAAATGTGATTTATTTAGATTATAGGATTATAATGGGTCTAAATACTCGCAACCAATAGGTTTTTGACAAGTTTTGGTCACAAATATTACCTTATCTTTTAGCTTTAACCCTTAGTTAAAAACATTAACTCTTACAATGTCTTCTTGTATTTTCATAATATATTGTTACAATAGTTACAATAAAAGTCAAATAGAACCAAAAGTTGATAATTAATGAAATATTAACATTATTTATGTTATTTTGTGGAATTATAGATTTTTAGGATTATTATATCATTTAATAAAATTGTATTTGTTTTAAATACTCATTTATGTCAATTTTGACACTATTTAGGAATTGATTTTTTCTAAAGTCATAACAACTTTATTACATATAAAAAAAGTAATTAAATAAAAATAAAATATGACAATATCATCCATAAAATTATTTTAAGTCATAAAAATTATCAGATTATATTTATTTTAATATTTATAATATCATTTATTTGACTCCTTCATTAATAAGGTAATCACTGCATCATCATTATGTCATAAATAATGTTACTTTCTAAATGTAAACAAATTAATAATAAAATCACATGACTTAAGAAAGCATAATAAATTTCTAATGAATATTTATAGTCAAAATTATCAGTTATATAACACTATATAAAAATTATTTTAGTAAAAGATACATGTTTATGTTATATTTATCTTTACATTAAATTATTTCTTTTAACATGTCATTATTACACCCAATTGGCTCCATGGGGTCCCAAAATCGACCCAAGGATGCCCATTTTCAGAATATATCTCATAAAATAGGATTAGAACATGTTTTTTTGGTAGCTTAATATTATTATAATATTATTTTTTTACCCTTATTTTCCATATTTACCGTTTTACCATGGTAAATAAAAATAATTACCAAAGTTACATAATGAAAAAAAATAAATGTTATATTTTACCCAATTTGGAAATTCTAATTCCAAATATGGAATCAATTTTTATAAATTCAAAACACAGAAGATGCAGTACTGAATTTAAAATTAATTCCCATTATCAAAACCAGAAAGCAAGTTTTTAAGAAATTAAACTATCAAAAGATTGGCATGTGTTTATATAAAATTTAAATATTAATTAACTTAAAATGACAAAATTGGATTACATGATAAAATATATATCCAATTATACTTTAAAACTAATTAAAAATAAAATATAACTATATAAAAAAATTAGATGAAAAGGTAGTTTTGTATTAAAATGCAGTATTTTTCACTATTCATCAAAAATTGAGACTTTTCAAAAAATTACCAAAATTTCACCCTAAGATAATTTTGATATTCTAAATTCAAAAAGGAAATATATTTTCAATAATAAAGTTTATATAATTTAAAAATATGGTTAATATTATTCAAAACTGTTTTTAGGTGGCTTCTTTGAAATTTCATGGTGTGCTTGAACTCGGGGTTGCGTACAATGCATACCATTGAATTATAAAAAAGGAATAGAATAGTGGAATCTTGGGGTGTTATATTATTCCCCCCTTCAATAAAATCTTCATCAAAATATATAGAATAACATGACATAAAAAGATTAGGGTGGTTCTTCGTCATATGTTCTTTAAGTTCCGACGCCACCTCTTCCATTTTATGGTATCTCCAATGAAAATTTATCATATTTGTTATCTGATTACTCAAAACATGTTATATGGTGTCAATAATGTTGATAGATTCTTCAAAATAAGACAAATCAGGTTCCATTTCTATTTCTTCATAGGTGAGTTCATGTGTTGGGTCTCACATGTATTTCCTTAACAGTGATATGCGGAACACATTATGAAATTTCGAGAGATGTGGATGCATTAAAATATGGTTGGCTATAACACCTATTCGTTATAGAATTTCTAAAGGCCCAATGTACATGGGAGTTGATTTTCCCTTCTTAACAAATCCTATAACACCTTTCAATAGATATACCTTCAAGAAAACATGATATCTTACTTGAACTTCCATATCCTTCCTTCGGTTATTAACATAGATATTTTTCCACATATAAGTTAGTTTGATATGGGTTTGGATAATATTACCCTTCTCCACTACTTATGCCACATGTTCTGGACCTCCAAGTTTTCATTCACCAATATCATCCCAATTAGTTTGTGTACGACATCTCTTTCCATATAACGCTTAATATAGTGTCATTAGAATACATGAATGGAAGCTATTGTTATAGTAAAACTATATTAGAGGTAAATATTGATCCCACATACCTTTAATGTAAAGTGATAAGGATATCAATATGTATTATAGAGATTGAATAGTTCATTCTGATTTTCCATAAATTTGGGGGTGGTATGCAGTGCTCAAAAAAATTTCAGTATCTAAGGCCTTCTAAAGACTTTTCTAGAATCTTGAGGTATAACGGGGATCACGATCAGAAACAATCGATAGAGGTACACCATGAAGTCTTACATCATCATTAATATATAGCATTACTAAACCTTAAAGTGGTTAATCTTCTCTTATAGCAAGAAAATGTGATGAATTGGTAAGATGATCAACAAAAACCATGTCTCATCATTCATTCTAGGATTCATTGGTAGATCCATAATAAATTACTAGGTAGAATCATCCAATTTACAAACAGGTATAGGAATAGATTTTATAACTCCTCTAGGATGTTGTATTCTGATCTTCACCTGTTAACAAACCAAAAATTTTGATACATAGTCATAAATATCCCTCTTCCTGTTATCCCACCAAAAATTTTCCATCAAAAATCAATATATCATAGTGCCACCAAGGTGTACAATGAAATTGGAGATATGAGCATCATCCAATAATTTTATTTTTAACATAGGTATAACGAGAATACAAATACCCTTCCCAAATTTTAAAATGTCATCTTCAAATACAAAATCAATCCATCTCCCATCATTTACAGTTGTAATTTTATTTTGAAACTCCTCATCATCTGTCTATGAACATTTTATAATTTCTAGTAATGATGGTTTGGAAACCATTTGAAAAATTAGTTATGTTTCACCCTCTATGACAATTGTCATATCCATCTTTACTAGATCCATGAATATTGGAACCCTTTCAACTCTCATTATGTTCAGAACTCCATACTTATTTATTCTCAAGGCATCTTCCACCTTATTTTCCTTCCCTTTGTGGTAGTGTATTGTGAAATCATAATCTTTTAGTAACTCAAGACATCTCCTTTGTCTCATACTGAGTTATTTTTGTGAGAAAATATATTTCAAAATCTTGTGATCAGTATATATCTATCATTTTCCACTATAGAGATAGTGTATATATCTATTCAATGATAATATTACTTTTGCTAACTCAATATCATAATTGGGATAGTTGTATTTTTAATTTTTTAATTTCCTTGATTCATATTCAATAACCCTGTCATTTTTTGTAAGGAAACAACCAAGTCCATTCCTTGATGCATCACTCTTAATAAAAAACCCATCATTCCTAGTTGGTAAAATCAAGATTGGATCATTTAATATTCTTCTCCTCAATTCATCAAAACATTCTTTTAACACTTTTTTTCAAATGAATTTAACCCCATTACATGTGATCTTTATTAAAGCATTAACCAATCAGGTGAAATTCAAAATGAAACACCAATTGTAACCTTCTAAACTAATAAAACTGCATACCTCATTTATACTTGTCGGTGTTGGACATTAATGAATTGCCTTTATCTTTGAACAATCAAAAAATATTCCATATTAGGAGATTATGTGGCTAGAGAAAGAAATTTCCTAATGCCAAATTCACTCTTGCTAAATTTACCATATAATTCATCTCTCCTGAGAGTATCAAGAATGATTCACAAGTGATACTAATGGTCATCAAATATTTTAAAATATATTTGAATATCATAAATTCCTTGAATACTCTATTCATGATATCTATAAAAATGGGGGTTCATTAGTCAATTGAAAAGACATTACAATAAATTTTTGATGACTTTACCTATTCCAAAAAGCTATCATCAGAATGTATTCCTTCATCACTCATAATTGATGATATCCAAAATGAAGATCAATATTATAAAAGAATTGATCTCCTTGAAGTTTATAAAATAAGTCATCAATACGAGGTAGAGAATACTTGTTCTTTATTTTATTCACATTATTTTTCCTATAATCAATACACAGCCTCAGGGATACATCATTCTTCGTGACAAAGAGATAAGGGGATCCCCATGGAGAAACACTAGGGAATATAAATCCATTTTGACCCAAATCTTCAAGTTTTTTTAGCTTAACTAATTCCACGTTGTCCATTATATAGGGATATTTTGATATTGGTCGTGAATGAGGGATTAAATCAATACAAAACTCAACATCACGATTTGGGGTTGTCTTGGTAAATCATCTGAAAAAAATATATTCCTTTTAAATATATACGTCCTTAATCTGAAGAATACCACTTTCATTACAAGATATTTATTTCTCTTCCTCCTTAATAATCTCATTTATTAAATCTACTGGGGGTGGATTTTGATAAGAATCTATTGATGAATTTTCTACTCTAAAGATAATGGATTCTACATCTTACTCACATATTGAAACTTCCCTATTCTTGCAATAGATTTTTTCATAATATTTTGAAAGCTAATACACACTGAGGATTATTTAAAAATGAACCGTAGGTATGATAACCAAATTAACAATTAGAGCATGTTTATATTCCATAATAGGAACTGCTCGACAAATATTTGATGCAATAATGTTCCCACTAGGTATTCTGACTGAAAATTCATAGGACATAGTGAATTGGATATATATAATTATTAATGAAAACTGGGACAATATATAGGAATGTGATGATCCAGAATTAGATAAATCATAATATAAATTTGAGGAAATAATTAATGTACTTTCCACCACATCATTAGGAACTTCAACCTTAGTAGTTGTGATCATAAAATATTGTACATCTTCCCTCAGCCTTTTTTGTGGTAGATTCCTTTGACATTTGGGGAATTCATTTGCCTAGTGTCCCATCTCATTAAAATTGAATCATTCAGTATCATTGATTTGTTACTTATCTTTTCATTCATGAGCCTGGTTTCCCTTTTCTCTGTACATATAACAAACTCCCAATCCCATTAAACATTTCCTAAGGTTCTTTTTCCACGGTTTTCACTAGAAGAAAATTGTTCAATATTCGTCTTTATATTCTTTGATGCATTCCCCTTTTCATGGTTCTCATGTTTCCCCTTCTTGTATTATCTTCCATTGAATATATTTATCCAAGAAAATTCATTCTTAGTCTTTATGTAACAAAAAACTATTTCATCATATGACAAAACGTTTTGCAAAACCAGATCCCTTTGGTGATTTAGCGTAAGGACGTCAATGATGATATGAATATTGCACTCTGTGTTATGTATATAATTCATAGAAAACCTAGCTATCCTTGAAAAGGTAGCTTCATAATCTGAAACACTCTCTTATTACATTTGCATAAAGATAAGGAACTTCTTCATATCAATTTATTGATCATAGGGAAAGTATTTGTTGAAGAATGTCTCCTTAAAAGTTCCCCATACCATAAGTTCTATTTCTTCTTCATCGCTAGTATTTTGGATCAATGTCTATAATTGATCAGCATCACCTTTCAAACAATATACTGTAAAAGTAACCTTTTCTATTTTTCTTTATCTCAAGGCCATAATTATCTTTTCAAGATACCTAATCCACTACCCAGCTATAGTTAGATTAGTAGTTCCACTAAATGATGGGAGATTTTGTCACATAAATTGATACATCATAAGATATTGTATCTAATAAATGGGTTACTTCATTTTATCAAGGTTATTTTTCATAACCTGATTAAGTTTCCCTATTATTGGAATAATTTTATCCATTCCAATACCATCTATATTTTTTCAACTATAGGGAAACCCCTACAATTTCTTCATGTTTTCATATCATTCTTCCTTCCAAGTGACATTTCAATATAATGAAACATATCGGATTTGATCATAAAATTAGGAGTTTCAAATATGGTAAAACACTAAACATTAATTAAAAATTTATGCATCATAAATCAATTTTTTTACATTGGGTGAATTATCATAATCTTATCCCCAAAGTCTAACAAAGGGTATGTTACCTAATCTATGTTTTCTAAATCTAGTTTCTAGGTTTGTTACTAAACTTCATGTGATACCAAATGTAATTTTCCGACCTCAGATAACCTGAATCCTTGCAATATTACATTTCATAGGCATTATTACAAGGAAACAAATCCTGAAGTACCGTAGATTTTAGCTATTTTGGATATCTATATTACATACATGATACCCATAGTACATTGGAAATTTAAAATAAGTCATCATACATAATAACAGAAATATATTTAATCCTTTAATTTTTAATAAATTTTCTCTTCTTCATAACCTCGACAGAGAAACATAAAAAATGGTGAGCACAAATGACCAGTAATGGTTTGTACAATGGAAGCAATAATCAATCTATAAGTAAAGGAATATATCTATGAACACATTTCATTCACAAAACTAGATAAGTAAAAAATAATATGACAATTAAAGAACTAAAACATATTCCATAAATCAATAAAATAAAAATGATCTACGTTCATAGATATGTCGACTCAAAATCTTATGGATAAATAATAACTGAAATTAAATATGAGAAATACATTATTTAAGGATGTCATGTCTCAAGAACATGAAAACCTATTACCGTCAAGACCTTTTATAAGACAGTTTAAAATTAAGGGCAGAAACACATCTGTTCAACTTATTCATCTCATGAAAAAGTTTCAATGCATAGAAGAGCTATATAATGTCCAGGTTCCACCAGTCATCGTCGGTCCAAAGTATTTCTCATTTTAAATGACCAAAATAAATAATATGCCTCGTCAAATAACCATATTGAATGACTAATATGGATCTATAAATAATTCCTAGGAAGGAAATAATAAAATATCATGAAAATAATGAGGTTAATGATAATAAATCAAAATTTATAATATACAATTTTTAAAATGAACTACGTGCATAACATTTAAATATGCCTCAAGGAAATGAAATTGAGATGAAATCCCTTACCTTATGTCTGATACTCTTTGTATTTTTCAAAAATTCCTTTATTATGGTATTATTAACTTATATTAGAATCATAATAATATTTATGATATCATATATGATTCTTTTATGATGTTATATTAACTTTTTATTAACAATTCAAAGTTAATGAAACATGTTTGGTTATAATTTCTTCATTTATCATACATGTTTTAACTTGTTATTCTTGATCATATTAAAATAGATCATGATTTAATTACCTAAAAAATGTATAATATGGTTTATATTTCATATATATTCATACTATATATATATAATAAATAGATATATTATATGGAATACACCGTTCATAGAGATGATAGGTCGTACATACACATGAACACTATTTCGTTTACTTATCGTATTGAATAGAAGTGAATGAAATATATGTACATATATAAATATATATTATTCCAGTATCATTATTATGTCATATATTTCATAAAAATTCATAATATATATATTTATAATTCTTCTTTGATGGTGAATGTGGAAGATGAGTCTCCTGGCATCCGCCTTCGGGCTCCCAACTTCTCCACTCCCTCTTAGGGTTTTGCTCCATTGCCGACGGCACCCAGCCTTCCTGCGTCTCAGTGGCCTCTCATCTCTTCATCCTCACATCTATTTGGGTTCTCTTCTCTGCCTCTTCCTCTTGGTTTTTCACTAACCGGGTCTTCTATTTTGGATTGTCCTCCCTGGTTCTGCGATTTGGACCTCCGCACTTGCTTTTGCTTCTCCTTGGGTTCTTTTAGGGTTTCAATCTCAGATTTATTTTAGGGTTTCAATCCTTCTAGTTATCTCTTTTAGTGTTTTCTCCATTCCTTATTGGGATTCTCTTTGGGTCTTGAAGTTGTGTTCCGTCGAGGGGGTAGGCCGCTCGCTTCTCTACTCTGGCACTTGGTCTCCACCTTTCTCTCTGAGTCAGATTGCATGGGGGTATCCCCGGTGCTCTGGGATGTTAGATAGAGTGGTTCAGTGTCTCGTGGAAACTTCATGTTCATAGGCACTGGTTGGTTGATGGTGTTGGATTCGCGGTTCGGCTTGTGGGAGGCCCCGTCACTTGTGCTCTGCTCTAGTTTCCAAGTTCTTCACACCCACCCAAGTCAGTTGGGTGCGTTTGTTTCTGACGAGACTTTGGGATGTGTCTGTGCATGTAGATGGGCGTCCAAGGTGATGTGTCTGAAAATTCCTTTATATGGTTTATTTCTTCATCTGGGAGTTCCTTTCTATGTTTTTTGGGTATTCTGGTAATTTTTCTGGCAATTCGTGTTCATACAATGCATATGGAGTGGATGTTGAATGTGAAGGGTGTTTTTGGTAGTCGGCATCGATGATCTGGATGTCGGTGTCAAGTGATGAGGACGGAGACGATGATGATGGAAGATCTGGCATTGACTACAGCGATGATGAAGGTGATGGTTCAAAGAAGCGATGATAACGGAGAAGTATGAACGAATCGAGGTAGGTGAAAAAATCAATGTTTAGGCAACTCGAGGTGTCTCTTTTGTGATATCAAGGCAGGAGCATGAATGATGGGAGTGTTTTTCTTTTTTAATGTTGTGTTATTCTTTAAGGCGGAAATGGTGGTACTGCTAGGAGATGGTTGGAGTGTTTTGTTTGAGATTTGAATGTTGCGTGCTGTAATTCCCATTTAATTCGGGTGATGGGTTGAATCTGGTGGTTTTGTGAGGGTCTGAACGTACCCATTAAAAGTGATATTAGAAAATAAAAAAAATATGGATTGTGGCAAATAAATAATATCAGGTTATATTTATTATTTAATTCATTTTTATCTATCAATAAACACATTCAAATAATGTATAGGTGAAAAATAGTTTACACCACAGTGTGGAGACTATAACGCATACACAAGAACGCATGGTGATATTTTTTTCATAGGATGGGTAAAAAGAGGAATTTTGATTTCCCATAATCATTAAAATAGCTCATCATATATTATATGTTGTATTTATTATTTTATTATTGTAAAAACTTATTAAGGGTGTGTTTAAGAACAATTGAAACTTCAAAGAAGGGATAAAATGATTGCCTCTTCTTCAGGTGTCTCATTTGGATTTTCCCTAAAGGACTCATTAAGATGGGTTTCATACCAAATGGAAGACTCTAGGATTAATCGATAGAATTTGGGAGGAGATTTGAGTAGGGTTTGGCTGAGAAAAAGGGATTTGGACATGTGAATTAAAGATAATGAGAAGTTCCCTTTTATAAGAGAGGTCAAGGGAAATTTAGGAAAATCTTGAAATATTAATTTATTATAAATTAATATTCTGTTCATAATAGATAAAAATTAATATATTTAGAGTATAAGAAGATAATGGGTGAAAATACTCTCAATAAAAATGTTTTAGACGAGTTTAGGTTAGAAAATTAACCTTATCTTTTACCTTTAACCCTTTCTTAAAAACTTTAACACTTACCATGTCTTCTTTTATTTTCATAATATATGTTTACTATAGTTACAATAAAATTCCAATATAACCACAAGTGGATCATTAATGAAATATTTACCATTATATGTGTCAATTATCCGAATCTTATATTTTTAGGATTATTATATCATTTAATAATTTTTTTAAAAAGAACTCATTTATGTCAATTTTACCACTATGTAGGAAGTAATTTTTCATAAAGTGATTAAAAATTCATTACATTGTTAAAAAGGAATTATATTAGTAATAATATGTCAAAAACATTCCAAAAAATCCTGTATGGAATCAAAATGTTCAAATTAAAATTATGTTAATATGTATAATATCATTTATTTGAATCATTCATTAATAAGGTAATCACTCCATCATCATTGTGTCATAAATAAATTTAATTTTTGTAATGTCTAAAAATTATAAATAAAATACCATGATTTATTAAACTTTTTATCTTTATAATGAATATTTATTGGAAAACAATTAGTAATATAACCCTCTTTGAATATTGTTTTAGTAAAAATTACATGTTTATGTTATATTTCTCATTACTTTAAATTATATCTTATAAAATGTCATTGTCACATATAAGTGGCTCCATGGGGTTACAAAATCGACCCAAAGATTCCAACGGTCAGACATATCAAATTTAATTGGATTATGACATGTGTTAGGGTAGTTTAATATTATAATAAAACTATTTTTACCCTTATTTACCGGATTTACCTTTTTATCATTTTAATAAAAATAATTATTTAACATACTATTGAAAATGTCCAAAAAATAAAAGTTACCTATTTAAAAAATTTGGGCCTTAGGATTCCAAATATTAAATCCATTTTTCAAAATTCAAAAAATATTATTATTTCTAATTAATTTAAAATTAGTTCTCACTGTCAAAACCAGAAAACCGACCTTTAAGAAGAAAAAACTATCAAAATATTGACATATGATTATGTACAATTTATATGTAAAATTACTTACATTAAACCTAATTGGATTAATTTACAATATATTAATCCAATTACTCATTAATAGAAATTAAAATGGAAATATAACAATATAAATAAATTAGATGAAAAGACACTTTTGAATTAATATTCAGTATTTTTCACTAATAATCATAAATTGAAACATTTCATAAAATTAACAAAATTTCACCATAAGATAATTTTGTTATTCATAATTCAAAAATGATTTCTATTTTGAACAATTATGTTTATTAAATTTAAAAATATTGTTAATAATATTCATAACATCTTTTTAAATGGATGCATTAATAGGTCGTGGTGTTCTTCAACTCAGGGTTGTGTACAACGCAAGCCATTGACTTATTAAAAAATAAGTGTACTCTGAAATCATGGGGTGTTGTAGAGGGGAAATCATGTCTGGTATTTATTATCTACCATGCCATTTTTTGAGGACTACGTAGGTCTTGATTCCTGTAGTGATGCCCAAATTCTCCATCCAAGTTTTGTTATTTCACAAAAAAAACACATTAACCCTAAAGAACAAACAAGATTCATCAAATGTCACGTCTTTTAGTGTGTGGGCTGGACCTGTACAATAGTATTTCCCCTTGAATTTTTACCCTACCATACCATATACGATAACTATATGTGGCTTGATTACCATCCTCATTGGATATGTAGGAATGTTTAGACATTTCATCTTTGGTTCCAGCGTTAGGTATCTCAAATATTTCCCTCTTTATGCCCTCCTCAACCTAAACTCTATCAGAATCATGTGGTCTGGTGAGAACCTCATGTATCCTCATTCATGTCGAGGTTTGAAACAACCACACCATGTGTATCCCTTGCCTCTTCCCAGCCCGGTTCGAGCTCTACAATCATAAACTATGGTCTTATTGTGACAACTGTGTATGTCTTAATTCACAACCTCTTGGGATGCGTAGTAATTCTTAGATGTTTAGTCTTTGGGTCCAGCCCCAGGTACCAAAAATCCTTCATTCCTCCATGTTCATGACGTTAAACTACATACCATAGTTCATGAATCATGACATTAAACTATGTGTGGGTCTTCATTAGAAATGTGTCAAAAGATGGAAGTACTTTTTGGTCCTCATCCACGTTGGGCTCTACTACATCGTCTCCTGGAACACATTCTATTAAACCATGTCACCTCTCAATGGTTCACTCTATATCCTTAAACTAGGAGTTTGTATACCCAATACCATTTACATTGGTAATGGAATCGACTCCCTCAATCTAACATGTTTCATTGGCATACTCGAATGTGTTGTGGTGTAGAGCCCAAAGTGTTTTCTTCCAAATAAACATTTCATCATTTCAAGTCCATGATTCATGATCCCTTTATTTAGATCTTCATCCTCTTACATTTATAACGGGACTCGCATTACGGCCATGTTTCATGCCACATTAGCTTGCCTACCGTCTTGGGCCAACGCCCCAAAATACCTAAAATGAAATTTTTGGGATAGGTCCCATGGTTTGAACATGTTCAGTGGTTGACCCTCATTTTTCTGTCATCCATGCCAGGAACTCACAAAATAGATGTTGTGTTTCAGACATGTTTAAAATTTATTCTCTGTTATCACACCACCATCATTGTGATCTAGATATCAAGCACCATGGTTCACATCTCTCTATTTCCTTATGTTTTAGTGGAATTCCAACTAAATCATTTTACATTTCCACGCATCCATGTTAATTAAGTAGGGTGGTCACTATTATTGGAATGTAATTCACATAGTGTTCCATTTCCCCCCCCCCCCCTTTGTTCCCCCATGTACTAGGAAAATCCCATAACTACTCATTTTTTTCCACAATGAGCCTGACTCACATGGGCTTAGTGGGTTTTGTAGGATGTGTACAAGTGCAGCTGAACCTCACATGACTTTCATCTCGCATTATCTTAAACTCATCTCTCAGAACTAAGTACATCTTGATTCGCATCCTCATGGGATACATAGGAGTGGCTGAATATTTTTTCTAGGGCCCAGCCCAAATTTCAAAATCATCAGTCTCTCAACTTATGATTTCCCTAGGTATTATGTGATGTGGTATGGACTCTTATGGTCCACATTCATTTCAGGATGCATACAACACCACACATTTCCTTTTTGGGTAACCTCACCCTCATCACAAGATATAAAATAGTAGACCATTTTTGGTCCTTCATAGAGTGGTCCCTCTCAGATGTAGGTCTGATCTCAGTTCAGACCAATATGCTCACCCTGTGCACTTTCGTCACAGTGGCATAATTCCAAGAGTGTTGGGATACATTTGAACAACCATTACTCCACACCACGATTTTCATACCCCTTATTCAGATCCATTTTCTATTCCATGTCAAAAGGGACCCCATTTATAGCTTGATCTCGTGCCATATTGGCTCACCTACCGTCTTGGGCCAATGCCCCTGAAGCCCTTAGATTAATTTTGTGACATGTCCCATGTTTTGTACAAGGTTTTCAGTCAACCAACATTTTTTTATCTCCATTTCAGTCTAACATGATGCTGGTGATATGTTTTATATTTTGTCAACAATAGTACTCTATTGTCATCCCATCCTCACTACAGCCCGAATTTGGAATATCGTAACTCACATTCATTATTCCCCTTTTTTCGGATTTTTTGTAACACATGTGGCGTTGTCCCTTACGTGTGCTAGAGTAAGTGTAAATGAGAATCTTGGTTGTTTTGAGGACCCAATATCCGGGTCACGATTCCCCTCAGAATTTCAAAAACTCTGGTTTGTCATCCAGACCCCATGTTTTGGAAAGTTCAATCGGTGCCCTCAAACAAAAATTGAACAATTATATAGTATTCACTTGTTTCTCACATAGGGCATGACCAATGTGATCTTAGGGATTAAACTCTCATTACTACACAGTTATGGTTATAATGAACAAAAATAAAAAAGAAAGAAAATAATCAGTCCATGAACACAGTTTAAAATAAAAAAGGGAGATAGATTGATGATTTTGGCCAAAATAGGGTGCTTATGAATTAGTTCCTTTGATGAATTTCTCCAGTGCTTCCACATTTTGGATCGTAGCCTCTAAGGATGATTCTCACTGTAGGAGATCCCACTATTCATTAGCAGCTACTGAGTGGAAATCGTTAGCTTTGTCTTGCATTTCTACCTTCTCAACATGGATTTAAATCATTTAGTGACTCACCCACACTTCCTGCTCATGGGATTCTACTAGTTGGGCCCTCAATTGTTCAATGAGCTTACAATGGATTGTGATAAATTCATCTTCTTCATTTACTGACTTATCAAGGTTTCAAACTTCTTTCTTAGCTTTTTGGAACATCTGGTTATTCACTGACTCCTTCAGAAACTAGGTAATATTTGATCATTGGCTACCCTCTTGTATTTTCTCATCCATATAATCAAAGATCATTATATGAAGATGGTGGGAATCCACCCCTTTGGAACAAAGAATGCATATCTAGGTGAGATGTGACCCCATCTGGCTCAGTTATTCTACCAGTGACTAACTGAGAAAGAGTTTGATGGACTTTTACTCCTTGCACCATGTCATATGACTCTTCATAGCTGTATCTAGATCATATTCATCCATCTACTCATGGTATGTAGGCATGTACTTAGGAAAAGTTGCTAGGAGTTCAGCGGCATGGTCCTTTTATGACACACTCTCCTCTTTAGAAACCTTACCTATTCTAGTATGGAGCTCAACCCTGGAAGCATTATAATCCATTATTGCAGCTTCTAGCTCACTAAGTACTAGGGTGGGGCTAGTTTGATTTATTGGCTCTATAAGAGTAGGTTCAATCACTGGTGGGGCTCTTGAAATCATTCCAGACTATATGGTTTTTGGAGCCTCTGGCCTTGCGATCACTACATTGGGAATAAATATCTTGGTCAGTTGAGTTTCCCAATAAGTGATGAGATCCAATGAAGGTAAAGACTTACAATATACTAGTGTGGTGGTATCTAGTGTCTGCTTCATGGTGGGAGCCGCCACCATAGGATATCCTTAGGCTTATGTTAGTTCGATCACCGGAACTGGATCCTTAAAAAGTAAGGGAATGGCTTGATACCCAGAGGTCACCACTTCATCCCTACCTTCTGATTCATTGATGGACACTTCAACCATGTCCGGTTCCATGCCTTTCCCCATCCCAAATGCAGGATCATGAGGATTTTCATCGACATCCATGGGTATATCATCGTCCCGTACTGAGAAGGATTCTTGGACACCATAATTAATGTTTTCCTAAATAGTACAATGATTGGTCAGTATATTTGAGTTGCAAAAAGAGAAAGTCTAGTGGAGAAAAGAGTTAAAAACTCTCCTCGATATGTTCATCCAGTTCTACGTCAGAGCCTGTAATTTCACCCCTATCATGGGGGCTTCCCTGGTGAGTAAATTTATCTAATAGTAACTCACCTATGTGATCATATTCTCCCTCTCCCTCTTTTCCATCTTCCTATTCTCTCTCTTACTTTTCATCTTCTTTATCATCTTCCTCCTCTCCATCCCCTTCCTCTTCTTCTTCCTCATCGTCTTCATCCTCAGATGGCAGCTTTTCTGGGTCATGTTCCTAGCCAAGAATCACTTTCACCAGGAGATATAGCTCCTCATACCCCCCTAATGGGAATGAATACATATAAATGGTTGTCAGGTATGCATTCCTATGATGAATGTTTTCACTATCTGCCACTAGGATGAACATGATGTCTGGTAAGTCGTGCCCGGTATGCACTGGACTCCTCCATAGCTCTACAGTGGACATAGTTCATCGTATCATCCTCCAGGAAGACCAAAAAGTTGGGAAGATAGTGTTAGTGGTTGAATTTAGTATATTACTAAGTTTCATCCAAAGGAATTCACTAGCAGGCCCACGAGGCCGCCCGCAGGACCACCCCTCCTTAAAAGGCAGAGGTGTGTTCTCACCTTACAATGCTCCCACTGATAAAGTTCCAGCCCATGTCATTCAAACCACATAGCCTATTACTTGTCTCATCTCCCCAATAGTACCTCGTCTGCCTCCTCTCTCTCTAGACACCACTCTAGTCACCTTGATCTTCCAGATGCGTTTCTGTAGAATCTTCTCTAGGTACGTTTTTGTCCAATGGTCGGTATACTCTGTTGATAGTCCAACATTGACATCGGTATGTGGAGGGTGATGAATTCACATGAGTTTTTAGTCATGAACATGATCCATAGTTGTAAAATAATGCAAGGGTGTCACTCTTCCTGAAACTCTATGTATAATTTCTTCGGCATCCACTGCATGCACCCGAACTGCCTAGAAAACCTTGTCGATGTATATGGTCTGCGTAAGATTATGCCATAAATTTGGGCTACCAACACACCACCCATGATGACTTGCAGGTACTCCCTCTACACTAATGGGCCTCAACCATTAACTACCATCTGACCTACTATTGTCTAAAATGGATGAAAGTCGAAGATGGTATGTCTACCATTCTTGAGCTTGACCCCTTCCACTCTAAGTATTAGCGGGATGATTCCCCTGATATTCAAGAGGGATGGTTGTAGACCATCACATTGAGGGAGAATGGAATTTAGGAATTCGTACCCACCATATTTAGCTGAAACCCAACCATGAAAGATATTTAATGGCTCACATTTCTTTTTAGGGGTTCTTCCACTTGAGATGCATCATATAATGCTATATATCCTGGCTAGTACGGGCACCCCCAGATTATCCATGCCCTTCGACCCATGATTCCTGCCATCACTAGAATTTTTGGGTGGACCCCTAACCTCATATACCTCACTGCAAGTAGCCACCCACTCAAAAATTCTGCATGGATCCCATCATATCATACATTCAAGTCCCAATGTAAATTTATATTGGATCTCCCTGATTGGAACTTGCCAGCTTCTAGGACCATCAAGTATGATCCTTCCTTACCCCTCTTTGATGTGTTCGAGCACTACTTCCCTATGAATGGAATATTCACCACCTTTTCCTACATCAGAAATAGAATGACCCCCAAAAATAAGATATTTCCTTCAAGAATTACATAATCAGAAGCTTCTCCGTAGACAACACCAACATATTCCATGTTATAATAGAGGTGCACATCCTATCCCCCAGACATTCTCTTTTGGTAGAAAATCGTCATATTAGTACCCCGACATGGAAATTCCCCCAATGAAATGGGTGTCCCACACACTGATTCCTACCTACCCATGGTGGAGGTGTAATTTGATGGTGTAAAGAGACAACCGGCTAAACAGTTCTAGTACTAGGTCCTGTTGACTGTAGAAGAGAAACTACGATGTCCACATAGCTTCAAAAGGCCCAATAGACCGCATATCATCCACAAACTACATGTATTCCGGGCGTACTGAGTATGCCAATTCCTATTCAGTTGAGAAATTTCCCCAAGAACTAACATACTATTCTTTACAACATTTTGTCTCATTTGTAATGATGCTCCTAAAGATGCTAGCATAATGAGATTGTGATTCTTCAGGAACTAGATCACTTCATACTATAGTATGGGTCTTCAGAATTAGGATGTAGATGGTTTTGTTTAGTGTCTCCCTAGCAGGATTACCATTGTTCGTGATGTTTAACCATAGAAGAATATCTTTGAGTGTTACCCATGACTGTAGCGTATCAGTTTCAAAGAATGGCATCAACACCTCCTCCGAAATAGCAAACTTCCAATCAACAGACTGTCACTTAGGACGTAATCATTTAGATATTGCATCAGCATGCCAAAAATAATTCCATCATAATATATGACTCTTCTCAGGTGAATATTCTGAGGGGTTGTGATCATCTGAGTCCTCCTTGTAGTCGTGGTAACCGCCCTGTCAACATCTGTCTGTTGAGTGGCCATTTCTTATGGGTTTTCAAATTCACAAATGAATGTGCGTAAAAGATCAGGGGGTCAACATGCAAGACAGCCAGTTTTGTGCCAGAATATAGCTAAAAATGGCGTGCGCAAGAAGGGATGGAGGTAAAAAAGAGTCCATCAATGTGCGCAAAACTCAGATAAACTATGATAACTACCACCCAGAAATGAAACATTTGCTCACATTGGAGAAAAATCATCTCTCGTATGGAAATATTAAAGTGAGGACCCAGGGAGGCCTCATCATATTTATAGGCATAGACCGGACCTTTCACGTGTGTAAAAGTGGTTTTCACACCGAATGGCCTTTTTTTCACAAGCAGACGGTGAGCTAATTAGATTTTAAGCATGACCCTCAAAATCTGACCCTCAGGTCCCCCTTCAACTCTGATTCTGAGGGCAGGGGGTGGGGAGGGGGGAATTTCTTGATTCTGAATTTTTTATAGGACCATGAATGGGCATTGTTGATCAAACTTAAGGAATATTGGGAAACCACAGAAAATTTTTCTATGCTCGAGGGTGTTATGCACAAGAATTAAGTGTTGCGTGCAAGATTCCCATATGCTTTAAAACCCAATAATGCCCAATGTGACGAAAAGTGAAGCTTCCACATACACCATCCAAAAAGCATCCAAGTCAATGGTGTGAAGGAATATTTCTCTGCACCCAAGATTCCCATATTCAGGTAAACCCTTGTGGGCCCAATGCGACGTCAAAGGGAGGCTTCCATGGTGACCATTTGAAAACCATACAAGGAAATGGTGTGAAAGAATATTTCCATGTGTGCAGGATTCCCATATGCATGAAAACCCTTTCATGCCCAATGCGACATCAAATGGAGCCTTCCATAGTGGCCATTGGAAAACTAGCCAAGCCAATGGCCTGTAATAAGACTACCTAACATGAAAGATTCATGTATGGGTGCATACCCTTGTGCACCCAATATGACGTCAAATGGCCTCTTGTGCGCATCTCCTCTTGTGTTCCACTATCAATGATTCTAGCTATAAATAGAAGCATAATTCCCACTTTTTGGGAGATGGTTACAGAAGATGAGCCAACACTCTACCATTTGAAAGACACCACTTCTATGGACGCATGAAAGACATGTCCTCAAGGAATGGGATCTTGTGTGGCAGGTCTCCTAGGGGTCCTCCATTGAGTGGGACCAGTAGGGATGGATCTTCATCCATTTCCTTTTACTCTAATGAATTTTTGCAATAGAGATTCATGTTGAGTGCATGCTTTCCCTCATATCGTAATGATCTTGTGTGAATCTACATTATTTGCGTTAAACCAACCCATCTTTCACCCCCTCAATATTTTGTGATCCCCTCCTTGTGTGATACATGTGTTACCCTAACCCAATGGCACCATGTATGTGTCCCTCTTACATGTGACACCCATTTCATGGACATACATCTCTCGTATATCCCTCTAGGTTTGTATGAAGTGATTCGAAGTTCCATTGGGCAGTTCTTCATGTTGTGTTGCATTGCCTCATTCTTCTGCGCATAGTCATGATAACAGCTATTACATATTTTCATAGCCACACTAACGTGATCCCTTAAATGAATCACTCCACAACCCCATCGCCATACAGAATTTTCAGTTCCTTCCCTTCACCAAGGGTCAGAGCGCACCAGTGTGTATGTCCTAGGGGTGGGGAGTGAATCATCATCATTTAAGCTGCAGGACCTTAAACTACCAACAATCATCATCCCCAGCACATGATGTTAAACTGTAGCCACTCCCCATTTGTTATATATGGGGTTCCTAGCCTCATTTATTTTCCATTCCCACTGGTCTCCATGAGAGTTATTTATTCCTCACATTGAATGAGATCCTCCCTTTTATGGAATGACATCTTTCTGCGGGAGAGGGAAACCATCTGGGTGTATCCTCTAGCCTTTCTTGTGGGAGGTAGCATCATTGATCATCCTCTCTTCATCTATGGGAAAAAACCATAGGAGAGATGGGAACAGGGGGCTCAATACCTTGTACATATTTTTTTGGGATTTATCACCATTGAGACTCCATCCTAGAGTAATTCCCAATATTTATATCCTTGGGCTGCTAACCATGCATAAGACCTAGTCCATTTTTCGTGGGTGCACCTTTCACGACATGATCATCAGATCTTTTTTTCCTCATGTTTCTCACATAGATAATGAATCTCATGGGATTAGAGTAAGAATCAACCATGATACACTCTTAAGGCTTCCTTAATGCGTGAGCCCCATCCTTTACCACTGAACTATGTGGACGTTGATCCTTTCACGCCTTTCTGAGAAAGGTACATAAGAATCCACCCATAGGTTCAATCCCATCATCCATAAGTCCATACCACTTTGCATCAGTCCACCCTCATCCCTTATGATGTCAAACTATATTATTTAAAACTAGGTGAATTTTGATCCTTATCTCCTAGATAGGGTACATAGGAAGCCTGCATGGGGTTTAACCCCAAACACTGGTAAACCTATTTGAACTACGTGGGTTTTGATCCCTATCTCTTAGATAAGGTACATATGAAGACTCCATGAGGTTCAACCCCCCCCAAAATGGTAAAATTCAGTATCTCCTATGTTGTGGACCACATCCTCAGTCTGTCCCTTAGTGGCGTCAGACCAAATCTCAAACCACTAACCACGCGTAACCCCTAGTATGTCATCGGGTCACTACCCTTCGCATACACCCCATTTCTAGGCACTGTCCTGAACAACATGGGCATAGATTCCCTATCACGAGGATATGTTGGAAGCCTCTCTGTGGTTCAATCCCACCACTCATGTCCGATCCAGGTATCCCCCTTGTGCCTTTGTGTTTCAGTAAGGTTATTCCCCAAACCGGAGGTTCTAATTCTTCTAGGTTGCATCCATGCATCCATTCTCATGGGCCACCTCCTTAGGTGGCCCATAACACCACGAGACTATGTGGAAATTGTTTCACTGCCACGGGGTAACGTAAGATGACTCTATGAGGTATAATCCCAGCATCACTGTCATCTTAATGCCGGTTCCATCCCATTCCTTTCACCCACTTCATTCAACCATCAATCATGCATCATAATACATACCTGTGCCACCACATCTTTATTAGATCTTTCCATTCCTATGGGAATATAACCATAAATAAGCCCCATACATTCCATAATCTTCCAAATAAGAGTGTCCCTCTTATGATGGTCTATTATCCAAGCATAAGCCCCAGCGTGTCTCCTGGTTTTTTGTCCATTCTGTATACCCCAATTTCATGCAACACCCATTCGAACTATATGGGTTTTGATCCCTTTTTTCGAAACAATTTATTTAGGAAACCTCCCTAATGTTTAATCCCAGCCAATGGTAAACCATGGTGTCCCCCTTTTTGAGAGCCCCCTTCTCGATCCAACCATAGTGGCATCTAGATCAGTCTTCATAGTGTGATATCTTCCCTCTATGGGACATACCACCTCAGATTCGTCCTCATAGGGTGTTATGTTCCATCGATTTGGTAAACCTTCCATATACTCCCTCGTAGGGATGTACCAATCTGATCTGTCTCTATGGAATGTTCTAATCACTCTCGTTTTGTCTCTGAATGATGTTAGACTTGTATCTTGCCTTGTGTCTAACATGAGATGGCCGAGGAAAACCTCAAAAGACACGCCTCTCGCATAACCGTCTCCTCTAGACGTTAAACTCACATTATACCATGTGTTATACATGGTCTGTTGAGGAAAACATTACGAACATGCCTCTAATATATAATACCCAACACTTGACATGGGATGACTCAGGTTTCCACACCCTCAAGAAGCCCTATCATATGGGGATGATATCTCGATACATCCATGTTTTAGTGTCCAGACATGCCGGTGATGTCCAACGTGACTATTCCTCTAATTGAAGGATGCTTCCCTGACATGAACTCTTTGAATTTCTTGAACGAAATAGTGTAATTAACTGGCATGCATGAATATGTGGAATTGGGGAAGAGTTCTCCAAAAAATGTCATAATATTTATGGGAGACCTGGACTAGGTAATGAGTTCGTAGGAGGAATCCACATAAGGAGAGACCAACATCCCATCATCCCATTTTGATCAAGGAGAAAACTTCCCTGAATAAGTGACAGATGCCTACCACTATTGGAAGGCCTAAATGTAGGGAGATAGCCAGTGCTTCATAGAATAGAGGTGTGCACCCCGAATAAAGCATTGGAAAGAGGGTGTCAACCCAATCAACTATGATAGTCTTGGTAGTAAGCATTGACTAACAATGAAATGATTCTAAATTATTATGTGTACTCCACAATATTATGTCATATTCCAATGTTATGGTATCAGGGATCATGAGCATTTTTTTCTTTATGATCTATTTCTTATGAACTACTAGACATTATGCAATGATTTATGATATATAGGGTATGGTTTTTCAATGTTACTATACTTTTCTCATTCTCTTATGCTCAATTAGTGTTTCAGTTATAATTTATATCTCTCTTTTTTACCAATATTGAGTGTCTTGTCTCCCAATTTATTATGATTGAATTCATTGGGTTATGATGAATGGTGTTATGTATGATATGTCTAAGGATGGTTATAGTTATGAATAACATAGTGGGAGATTATGTAGTTCACAAATAAAATATTTGATTTTGTATCAAAGATCCAATGATACTACACCTCTATGTTTCTAGCATGGACCATTATGTTATGTAATTTATATTCACCTAATATGATTTAAAATCTATATATGAAAAACATGTGCTATTTTAAATTGTATAAATTTAATATCATAAAAATTTACACTTTGGAATATAATTTAGTAAATAATATCTAATGAAGAATACCAATTACATTGACACACAATTGAAAAATTCATTAATATGTAAACAAGTAAAGTGAAATAATTAAATAATTTATCAAAATTCCAAGCATTTTTAATAATATGAATATAGTTCAATATTTCAAATATAGTAAAAAATATTCATAGTAAGAATTATTTATAGATATCATAACATATTATTACATCAATGTCATGATATTTTAAGAACTATGGATTCCTCATTGGTTCACCTACAATAATTTATCATTGACCAATAAAAACACACAATCACACCCTAACATAGAATAAAAATTCTAAAAACTGATAGGGTTCACCTTCTAGTCCCATGAATTTAATGTATATAAAGAAAAATATTCACTAGAAAAGTGGATTAAATATATTTATTTCACCTTTACTGATTGATCCTCTATTTAAGATGATAGGGAATATTTTCCTTTTGTAGCTCAAATTTTATGATATCTTCAAGGATAATAATAAAAATTAATTTTTTAATCTCTTCATAAGAATGTATTCCACATATATTTTAAGTAAAATTTTTTCATAGGGGTTTGAACATGATTTATTTTGAATATTCTGAAAAATAAATACATTAGTCTAAATTTAAATTTATTGTGGTTGGTTTATTTAATATTCGTCACCAAAAACATATAGTCATCATTAAAAAAATTGAATCCATTGCATTAGTCATTTTTCAATTAAATTTATAAACCCTTAGCATTGCATTCTTAATTTTTTTCTACATGTCTTGCATATTAATTCTGAATTAAGAAACATGGACCTTTAATGCCCATTCAATGAAGTATCTAAAATGTAAAATAGTTTTTCACCAATTAATTAAATCATTAATTGTTATTATTTAGGCTTATTTAAACCACATTAATCTTTAAAAAAATAATGATAATTTTTTAATAACTATTATTATAATGATTGGTCATCTAAATAATGTTGACACTAGCACTATAAACATTCATTAACCATCAATTTACCAAATATATGATGATGTGGATGTCCCTAAGCCCATTTTAAATTTTCAAATAGATTAACAATGATAAGAATGTTTTTCTCAAAATTAATTCTTTGATGAAACCCTTATTACAATTTGATATTTCATATCAAATAAGTGGAGTGGCTATTCGAGAAGCGGGGATAAACCACTTCGTCTTTGAGTTCTTTAAAGATAGAGATAGAGATAAAATCTTGCGCGGAAGATCGTAGTCCTTCGATTACCAACTCCTTCTCATGTAAGATTTACAAAGGGGGGGGGGGAATCTAGTGAGTGATTTTAACCCATTCCCATTTCTGGATACAAATTAAAGGAATCCCCTTCCATGCAAGAACGAAACGTACAATGTGGGGAATTGGGGACAGTTTTGGGAACATTCATGAATGGGATAGTTCAGACCCAATACAATGGGGCCCGAGGTTTGAATTGAGGTGGAGATTGATGTGTCAGAACCACTGATGAAGGGAATGTTCTTAATGATTGAAGAGACCAACACTTGGATATCATTCAAATTCGAGAAACTCCCAATCTTCCGCTTTCACTGTGGTCGCCTTTTCCATCTGGAAAGAATGTGCACCACTAAACATAAGAGTTATGCGACTAACGCTTTCCTCCAGTACGGCCCCTGGCTCCATGCCAAAAAAAATAAAAATTCTTTCATCCCAGAGAAGGAAAAACAAAAAGACCCTGACCGTCTCACATTGGCACATTCTAGTCCAACAAACCCCATACCTGAAAAATCCTTAATGCCTCGGCCAATGAATTTCCCAAAGGATGGACCTCCCACTCATGGAGAATCTGGCACTCAGAGAGAAGATGGAGCTAACCAAAACCCCTGAGGGACAATTCTCCAACATCGGAAATGTTGGTGCTGATGCAACAAAATTCCCCATCATATTGCTCAAAGCCGATGCCAATGCACATCGAACCACTAGATCCGGACCCTGACCCACCTTTGACCGCAACTAGAACTCTTATGATGAAGGGCCTTGGTATGTCAGGACCTTCACTAATGGGTCCAATCACCCGTTGAACGTAGAAAAGGAGGAAACGAGGTGAGATTGATGGGCACACAGAAGTCCCAAAACTCAGGGTGAGGAAGAGACAAAATGAAACATGTCAATTAGAAAAGAACCTCACCAAAATATGGAAAACAACAGATGTAAAAGTATGTTCGGAGATACCAAAGGTAGTAGCGGGAGAGTCCCAGTCCCGACTAGGGAAATTATTGTATTATGTTGGAACTGTCGTGGGCTTGGAAACCCCCGAATGGTTCGCATGCTTCAGCGCAATTGTGCTCAAAGTCGCCCCGATATGGTTTTCCTGTATGAAACCATACTGTAATGTAAGGACACCAATGGTATTGCTCTGAATTATGGCTTCCAAGGCTATTTCCCGATGCCTAGACAAGGCCATTCCGGGGGACTCTGTCTCCCTTGGAAGGGCAATGTCGATGTCAAAATTTTTTCCTTCTCCCGACACCATGTGGCAACGACTATTCATATAGACCTTCACCCACCCTGGAATTTTGTGGGTTTCTACGACTGGCCATCCCATAATGACAAGGTGAAGTCATGGGATCTTCTATTCAAGGTATGAGTTGACTTACCGAGCCCCATTCTGTTCGGCGGAGACCTCAATGAGATTATGTTCCATAATGAAAAGAGGGGCAGAACCATTTGACCTTCAGCATCGATGTCATGCTTCAAGGATGCAGTTTCTAGGGCTGACCTGGTCGATCTGGGGTACATAGGAAATCTGTATACTTGGTTCCGTGGCAACTCAGAAGGCACCCATATCACTGAGCGTCTTGACAGATTTTTGGGCTCTTCTGATTGGATTATTATGTTCAGCATGTTTCAGATCGAACACATGGCCCTCAACTACTCAGACCACTGTCCAATCCTCATTTACTCTTCCCATGGAGAACGTACTAGACCTTTTATCAGACCCTTAATATTTGAGAGCTTCTGGTCAAAAGATCAGGAATGTGAAGAGGTGATCCGATCAAGCTGGAAATGTACTCACAAGGAAGTTTGCCTCAACCTCCAACATGTCGCATCCTATCTGAGGTTATGTAGCAATAAGAAATTCCAACACCCTTGAAAAGAGACTAAAGTTTCTCCTCAAACAACCCACATCCAATTGCAATCTCTCTAAAATTGGCGCCATTCAAAGAGAGCTGGACACGACCTTACGTATCAAGGAATGTTTCTGGGATATGTGCTCACAGGACAACCATATCAAAGAAGGGGATGTTAACACCCAGTATTTTCATCAGAATGCTTCAGCCAGGCATCAAAAAAACTATATTACCTGCTTATCACAGCCCGATGGAAGCAAGGTTTCTGACACCAATGGTATCCATGAGCCCTTGACTGGCTTTTACCAAAACATCTTCTCTAAAGGAACCCCTATCATGTCTGCTGAGGTGAAAGAATGTATCAGACATGTGATCACTGAAGAGATCAATAGGAAGCTCTCCAAAGATGTGACAGATGACGAGATTCACCTGGCTTTGAAACATCTTCATCCCACCAAGGCTTCGGGACCAGATGGGTTCCACGCCCTATTTTTTAAGCAATACTGGCACATAATCTGTCCTGACATATGCAATATGATTAAAAATATCTGGGCTGGCAACACCAGCATTGCGTCCATCAATGAAATTTTCCTCGTTATCATCCCCCAAATCAAGAAACCTATGGCGATCCCTGACTTTCGACCTATCAGCCTCTGTAATGTCTCTTATAAGATCTTCTCAAAGATCCTTGTCAATCGGTTGTGACCTTGGCTACCAGATATTATCTCTGAAAATCAGAGTGCCTTTGTAGCCAAGAGACTGATCACTGATAATGTGATTTTGGCCCATGAAGTGTTCCACTCTATGAAATAATGATCCAAGGCAAAGAGAGGAAACATAGCCTGGAAATTGGATATGTCCAAGGCCTACAATAGAGTTGAATGGCCCTTCCTTAGAGCCGTTATGTAGAAAATGGGTTTTTTCTCTAAATGGACAAATATGGCCATGAACTGCATCTCGAATGTCTCGTTTAAAATCAAGGTTAATGGGGAGCTTACCAGAGAGTTCACCCATTCTCGAGGCCTTTTCCAGGAAGACCCTCTTTCCCCCTTTCTCGTCATCCTGGTGGCTAGCATGTTTTCTAATCTTATTTCCAGGGTTGTTTCCTCCAAGTCTATTCATGGGGAAAAAGTTTGTTTATTTATCCCTCCAGTGTCACATCTCTTCTTCGCTGATGACTGCCTCCATTTTTCTAGAGCAACAATTAATGAATGCCGGGTGATCTTCCAGGTGATCCGCCAGTATGAGAGGGCGTCTGGCCAAACAATCAATCATGGTAAATCTGAAATTTCCTTCAGCGCAGGGGTGCCTCTGTCTAAGAGGGATGAACTTTGCGCTTTAGCTGGAATCCATATGGTTGTTAAACAACAGAAGTATCTCAGACTCCCCACAGTGATTGGCCAGTCTAAAAAGGAAATATTTGCATCCATCGTGGATAGGAATGAGGCAAAAATCCAAGGATGGACCCCTAAAAGAATCTCGAAAGCTGGCAAAGAGACTCTCATCAAAGCCATCATCCAATCTATCCCTATCTACTTTATGCCCCTTTTTAAGCACCCGGTGGCCATCACCGATCAGATCCACAGACGTACTGCCAATTTCTGGTGGGGGAAGCATGATGGACGGAATCGAACCCATTAGATGGCCTGGGAGAAACTCTGCAAACCCAAATCATTGGGTTGGATGGGGTTTCATAATCTTCCTTTCTTCAACGATGCGCTTTTGGCCAAGCAAGGATGGCTCCTTATTAGACGACCTTCATATATTTGTGCGCGAGTTCTATGAGCTATGTATTTTCCCCAAACGGACTTTCATGCTTCCTCTCTCGGTCCTCGTCCCAGCTTCCTCTAGAGAAGCATCTGGGGGAAAAAAGCTCCTAGATAAAGGATTGGGTTGGAGAATTGGGACTGGATCATATGTCAAAATTTGGTCTGATCCCTGGCTTGTTCATAAGGATGGTTTACAGGCTACATCCCCTGCCCAACCAGGCCTAGAAGATGCCACTGTCAGCTGCCTCCGTTCCGACCGGGGACAAGGGTGGTGTTTGGAAAAGATCCTCGAATGGTTTAACGAAAGAGATCAATGAATTATCCTTAGCATTACCTGGGTGCCAGACTCATTCCCTGATCGTCGCTTCTGGATCAATGACATTTCGGGCGTTTACATGGTGAGATCCGGCTACAGACTTGCTCTTGGAATCCACCTAGTTGGCAGGGATGAGGGTCATTAGAAATCAATCTGGTCGCTCAGCATCCCCCCAAAAATTCATCATTTCTGGTGGCAGGTTTGAACAGGTACTCTCCCAACAATGAGCCTTCTCGTTTTTCGACATATGGCCACCATCGTCTTTTTCCCTTTCTGCCCGAACACACCTGAAACCCCTCTGCACGCTATCATTCTCTATTCGGGAGCTATGGAAATATGGAATCTATGGGGCTCGGCTTCTTCTTCTTCGCTGGCATTGGCCTCTGACCTTCCCGATCTTCTGACGCGTTGGTACTCCTCTCTCTCCCCGGCTGATGTTTGTTCACTCTACACTCTGGCCTGGATTATTTGGGTCTGGCTCAATGATGCTATTTTTCATCATGCCCACAGACCCCCCAAATTCTGGATTGATCATGCTACCTCTTGGATTGAAGGCTGGAAAGGCCACAATGGATGTTCTATGCCTGGTGTCTCCCCCTATCCTCTTGTTCCCGGGAATCCCCCAATGGAAGGGACTCTCAAGATCAATGTGGATGTGTCGCTTCAAAAATATGGGCTTGTTTCCCTCGGCCTCCTTGCCCGAAATCATCTGGGGGAAATCCTTGCTGCCAAGTATGAACCACATCAGAAATTCTGGGAACTGGTAGTCGCTGAAGCCATGGCCATCCTTGCTGGTATGATGCTCTCTATTGAATGTGGTTGGGGCGACATCATCATCTAGTCTGGCTGTCTTTCCGTTTTCGACGCTATCAATCACAACGACGGCGGACTCCAGTCGTTTGGCGCAATTGTCAGGAGAATTCTCTCACTCAGCCAATGTTTATCATTGTGCACCTTCTCATTCACCAAATGGGAAGGGAAAAACGCGGCCCATCAGCTAGCGTCTTCAGGCCCATTCGACACTAACCAGCTCTGGCTAGACAATTTCCCTTCATGGCTTTGTGCATGTACTTCTGCTGATCTTTGTCATTAATTCTACATGCTTTTTCAAAAAAAAGTGGAGGGTGACATAATGGACTTTATCCATAACATTTAATTTAACATGACCTTATATAAAACATGTGTATCAATAACAATTCATGTAAATTAAAATGAGTAATATTAAATATGTGTTTAAAATTACAATTTTTTCATTAATTATGTTTTCCCTCATTTATATGTGTTATGTTTATGAGTATTCTTATACGCTGACATTTGATTTAGGTGTATATTCCAACACAGATATCGATGCGCATGACGATGACGATGTTAGTGGTTTAAGAGGTGGTGAGAATGATGCTGGTGTTTTTGTAGGATATAATGAGGGGTTTTGACAGTTCTAGTGAAAATAATATTGGGTCACATTTTAGATGTAAATTTTATTCTAGGTTTATAAATTGAATTTTATAATGTAGCTTTTTATGATGATATTTAATTTGATATTTTTTATCTTGTATCTTTGAGGTATTATACATTGTGGTGACACATATTGTATTCTATTTGATTTTTGATTCATCGGGAGATGAATTTTTTATTATAGAGATGTCAATTGGTTTCTATTGTGTATGATTATTATTGTAATGAGAGATGTAACACCCTGATATTTTAATATATATTTCTATTTAAATAAATTAAATCTCTTTGATTCCTTACAATACATACCACCAAAATTATGAAATGAAACGTAATATAGTATACGGTTATAACCTAGATGTTAAATGGGACGTTATGAAAAGGAATAAAAGAATTAAAAATCATAATTTTTACACATGAAAAAATAAATTCAATATTTTTCAATTAATTATAAATAAATATAAATATATGTTGAAACTAAAAAAAAATCGCCCAAGAAATTTTTTATGGTCACAATGTGATTCTATCATAGTAATTTAAACATATCACTATTAGTGAATGATTTTAATTAAATTTATATATTTTTTAGTCAGTCAAATTTTTTATAATTCATCTAATATTTTTTCAAGTCATGGGATAATAATAAATCAACCTTTATGCATAGAAACTATATTTTTCTAAAAAGCAAGTTGGTTTAATTTCAACAATTATTTTAAAATTAGTTTCCTATAATTTATAAAATAAAACTCAAAAAATTAAGTAAATTTTTTAATTAATTATTTCAAAATTATCATATATTGAATTTTTTAGAATAATTTAAAAAAGAATTAAATTTTAGGGATTTTTAAAATTAATTATTTTAATTGAAAACATTTAATTTAACGTAATTATAAAACAATTTTTTTTTAAAAATGGTTGTAAAAATACAATTAGTTCAATAATATTATAATAAGTCAAATATTTTTCTTTGGAGTAAATTTTATATTGAAATTTCATTTAAAAACGTTAAATGTTTAAGAAAACTCTTTCTTTGCAAAACTACATTTTCATCGCCCTTATGGTTTTAATTTTATGTAACATTATCCACCTATGTGAAATACAGTTTTTAAAATGGATTCCATATTTTCAAATAGGGTAAATAATCTTATTTAATAATTTCAACTAAAATTTTCCTAAGTAATTTTTTAAATAGAAAAAAATTATTTATCATAGTTATGGTTATAATTGGTTTACTAGGGATAAAACCAAAATATAAAGGTTATTTCACCAATTAAACATGTAAAAAATAATATTGGTTGTTCTTATTTCAACCTTATAATATCCCAAAATAAAATATAATTTCATTTTTATTCATTTTTATTTGCAATGACATTATTATTCTATATTCTCTTATGAAATTTCCATGTGGTTTTAATGTGGGTCCCCTCCCCCACTTATAAATGGACATTCCCATTCCCATCTTCTCCGCACCTCTAAAGAATTTTGGTTTTTTCAATACATTCCTAAATACCTTCCTTAAATCCCTCCTTATGACCTAGATTATATATTTAGATAAAAACCCATCTTAGTATGGCTTTTGTTGTAAACCTAAAGAGATTCTACAAAGAATAGGAATAGTTCTTAACTACATGTCTTTGTTATATTTTATCCTCTATCCCATTAAAATATTTTAAGAATATGATAAAATAAAAAAATATTTTGTATACTGATATGTGATTAATTTAGTGTAATAACCTATATTTATCTCCTCTTCCACTAAATAGGATGCAAAACCATCAATCATGTGTTTGATGGACTACCAACTTTCCAACCATTGTAATTAATTTTCCACCACTCACTCTCATAGAGAAATATAATGTTGTATTTAATGTATATATATAAATACGACACAATTATACATTTTAAATTAAAATATCACATCTACATTATTACCTTCTAATTCCTTGGAAAATTATATCGTCACTCGTGTGTACGTGTGGACTACCACCTCTACAATGCAATATGATATGTATTTAACCTTTATTAAATTGAAGGTAATAGGGATAGATTTATCTAATATATATGATATATATCGCATAATAATGATTATATAAAGCTGAAATATTAAATAAATTTATTTATATCCATTCTATAATGAAAATGGAAGCACCATTCTTGTGTACGTATGAATTAATCTCTCCATGATTATAACAAAGTTCATTTTTTATAAAAAACATGTCCTGATAAAATAATAATTTTTTCAAAAAAACTGAATATTATTTAATGATAAATATTCGGTAGATGATGAAATAATGACTTCTGTGGCCATAGTCAACCATCATATGTGTTTTTTTGACATATGAAAAAAATCATCAAATAGTCAAATGTGAACATAAATTATTAAGTAATTAAATATAATATTGTTATAAATAAAATAAAATTAATAGCAAACATGGAAAAGGTTATTAATAAGGTAAATAATTAATATATTTTTATTATTAAGGAAGAAAAAGAATGTACGTGACTAGTCATGAATGAGGTTAGGGATTTCATCTTAATTTTCATTCCTGAAGACGTATTGAATTTTATTGAACCAACATTCATTTTGATGGTGTATATAATTCATCTTGTAAAATATTATTTCATGAATCCTTCAAAATTAATTATATTTAATTTTTAATTTATATTATTTCATCTAAGTGGATTTGAATCGAATGTTACCAAGTGTTAAGAGTTTCGTAAATCAATTTAATTTCAGAAAGTTATATCACTTATTCATTTATTTTATTATATCAGGATTTTAGAAACCCAATATTTTCTTACATATATATTAAATATTCATATATAATTACAATTAAATTATATAAAAACATTCATTTTGTTCATAAATTTATAGTGTCTTTGGAAAACTGGATTCATAAAAAACTATTTCATTAGTGAACGACATAATATCCCCATAAATTATTCATAACATGATCCTTTGTTATAAATATCATATATAATACCTTTTTTATACCTTGGGGAAATGAAAAATTTTGAAGGGGTTGTATTATATACTATTTAAGGGTAAATAGTGGAGATATCAATGATCACAATAGCATAACATGAGTATAATAGTTTGAGAACATGAGATTCACATTTTTAAACCATACCCTATATATCAAAGATCATAATATTGAGTTTTTCAATAAAACATGGTAGTTAATAAGCCTTGAATCAAAATAGTTTCAATGAACATAATCTGTTAAAGCATAAAATTTTCATAAGACATTAATATTTAGAATACATATATGAATGTAAAAGTATGTCCTTAATAGTCAATGCTCATTATCAAAACTATTATACTAGAATGGGTTTCCTCCCCAAACTATTATAGTTGTCAAGGCTCACTCCCAAGACTATCATATTGAAGATAGTCTCTTTATGAATTTTGTTCACTCCCCATATCAGTCCCTTTTATCTCATGAGATATCAATATTTACCCAATGCATAGGAGTGAGATACAGGACTCATCTATCACATAAATAAAATCACATATAACTTTGGAACAAGTTAATATAATATTCATCATATCAGAATCCGGGAAAGGAAATAGTTTTCATTATTATTTAATGAAACCATAACTTGTGTAAATGAGATGGTTTCCTAGTCAATTAATTATAGACGAAACTATGTGAAGGAAATGAGTTTCATAATTAGTTCCTTAATTCATCACAACATATCCCATGTTAAAGGAATAGTTTTATTATGAATATATTCATTATAGTCATTAACCATCACGATAAAGAATAAGGATGGTACCCTTGAATCATATCCCCAAAAAATATTATGCTACATAAAAGAATGTCATCTTATATGGAATATGATTTTAAAATATCACTTAGAATATTTATTGTGTAAAATACCATTTTTAATATGAAATAAATTTATTAAATTATAAATAATTTCAAAAATATTAAATAAAATATTATCTTTGAAAATATCCTTGTGAACCTATAAAGGTTTCTTTAAATCATTGAGTGATCATGGTGGGGGAAAATACCATTAATATCATACACATTAAAAAAAATAATCATCTAAAATTTAAAATAAGAATTTTAAAAGGAAAAATTTGTTTTAAATATTCATTATAGAATAGTAAAAACATTCTTAAAAATATTTTTAGAAATCATGTACATTGAATAGAAATGATTTTTTACTAAAGAGAAAAATAAATTAAATTTTCCATCAAAGATAGTATTTCAGTCTCTTAAGTTCGTTAAGAGAGGAAAATGAAATGAAGATTTTTAATCTCTAGAACTAATAAGAGTTTGAGAAAATTTGGGATTTTATTGAGAGATATAAAATAATAGTTTGTCATTTAAAGAAGAATCATAAATAAACACCATAAAAAATGAGATTGTTACACCAAACCTTTACAACTTTGGTAAATTTTGAATCACGAGACATAAGAAAGGGATAAAATTATATGGATATGTGTATCCATTAATTTTCATGATAATAACCATAAATTATATTAAAGGTTAATATATACATCAAATAAGAGAAAAGGTGGTGTATAAGGCATGTGTCCCACAGGAATAAAAGTGAGACGAAGATCCCTTACCTACAGTATCAAATTTATTAATACACATTCAAACATCATTTTTAAAAAATATAGGATTATTATACATGTATTCTTGAACCATAATCATATAAATACAACCATATATTATTTACGTATGAACTGTTATTACAAGTTTTTTATCAATTCGTTAATTAAATCATGTTTTGGTTAATAACTGCTTTGTTTTTCAAGTATATTCTTGTTTTTATATTTCCAGTCCATCTAATCTAATCATGGTTTAATCATATATATACTTTTATAAATGATATAAATTTCATATATATTCATTATATGTGTATTTTGAGAAATCCATTAAATTTAGATATAGAAAATTAATTTCATTGTTCATAGAGATGGTCAGATTTACTTACAGCTTAACATTATTTCAATTTTCTCAACATATAGAAAAAAATAAATGTAAATATCAATTAAAATTTTCATAATAATTTTTAAATGATAAATAAGATATATATTCATTTAATCTATATGTATTACAGTCAATGTTAAAAAAATGAAAAACACATCTGATCACTTTGTGGAGGAGGTAGTCCACACATACACATGAGTGATGTTACCATTTTCTAATGGGTTAGAAGGTAAGATGGTTGATGTAATATAATAATTTAATATGTATAAATATTAAATAAATATCATATATAAACATTAAATAAATCATTATATATAGACAAGAGAGGTGGTGAGGGAAAATGAATTACAACATTTCGTGAGGCGATAGCCCTCAGTAAACATGATCGACATTTTTGTTTCCCATTTGACAGAGGATGAGAATGATATTGGTTATTAAATTTACATAATAAAATATCATTATATATCATATAATGATGAAATTATACCATCTATGTTTGAAAATATTTTCAGGAGTTAGAAAAATAAATAAAATGAAAACACATTGTCGAGGACTATACCTTTTCATTATAGAACCCCTTTAGTTATACACCTAAATCTTTTTTATGTTGGTTTCAAAAAAAATCCTCTAGGAAACACGTAGAAAATTATGTATGAGATTTTGTTGGGATATTCAGAACAAAAAATAATTTGGATATTTGAAGTGGATATGAGATGGTGAGAACATATATAAGTGGAGGGCAGGACGCATAAGATATTTCTGAAAAAAAACTTATACAAACATCTTGTACATGAAAAGGATCCAAAATAGATCATTCTTGATATGTATATGTTATTATTTCTATATATGTCAATATAATATGAATATTTTATGTTTTTAGGTCATTTAAACACATATGTTTTTATTTTTACCCCTAGTAAACACATTTTAACATTGAACATGGTAATTGATATTTATTGTTTTTACTATTAATTATAAAAAAATTAATATGAAATCAATAAATTATATTAATTATTATTATTAAAAATAAGTAATTGATTTTTTCAAATAAAATTACCATAATTGGTAGAATGTAATTTAATATTAAACCCTCAGAAGTGATAGAAAAATGATTTTTCAAAAAAAAATTCAAAATTATACAATGTAATTATATCAAAATTAAAAATTAAATTGATTATAATGAACTAAATTGGATTAATAAAGAAATTTACTAATTTTTATGTTAGAAAATATTAAAATATTATCTAAATTTTTGAATTATTTAAATGAAAATGTCATTTAAAAAAATAATTTTTTATCAATATTCATAAAAAAATTAATCTTTTCATTAAATTGTATAAAATTCACCCTAAGATAATTTTGATGTGTTTATTTCAAAAATTATGTACATTTTTTGAAAATAAATTTTATAAAAGTGTAAAATTTAATTTTTTTTATTTTTTCACAAAAAACAATGAAATTAATTTTATGTACAAATCACATTTCAAAGCATATGGATACTTTACCAAATATTATGTACTTAACTATAAATATATTTTCCCTAACTAATAGCATTTCTATAAATTTTTAAAGTATTATTTTTCAAAATAATATAACCAATTTTAGAAACATTGTTATAATGTTCATGTTTCATTAATAATATTAAAACTATATTGTCGTTTGCTAAAACTCAGTGTCGCGTGTAACAAAAACTATTGAAGTGATTAAATTTCATTAAAAAAAAATTTCTTAAAAATTTTGCAGTTAAATTATATCTTCTCAAAAATTAATTTTATTCTAAAATTCCATAAATCTGATAAAAAAATTGAGGATATGCCTACCTCATTCTATCCTTATGTTCCTAAATTGATTCCTCAAGTCGATGGTTTCGTCACAAAACATTGACCATGTAAGTGGTATTGTTTAGTAGAAAATTGTCTCTATGATCCATAATATCCACTATTTTTTATTCATAGGAAATATTATGATCTAGTTGTATAAATATTGAGTTTAGTACATGTAAAGGATCAGGTATATATTTCCTAAATAGAGACACATGGTACAAATCATGGACTTGAGAGAAATTTGGTAAATTTGAGAGATGATAAGAAATTGTCCCAACTCAATCATGAATCTAGAAGACACCAAAATAAATACGGCTCATCATTCCATTATTCTCAAATTTTATAACCTTATTCCCTAGAGAAATTCATAGGAATGATTTCGGGTAATATCTTGGAATTTCCGCATATTTTTTTTAATTATATGGAATTATTTTGAGACTGTGAAATCTGAGGGCATGTGATTCCAAGGCATGGAGTCCCAGAATGATCAGTCGAAGTTTTTTAATCATTAATTAGTGCGCGTAATCAGTTTTTCGAAAAAAGAGGAATAACTCTTAAATAGTTTCCTGAATAAGAAATCTGATCACATTGTTATGTTTAGGATGGAGGGTTTACCCTAGGTGTGACATAAGTCAGTCGGCACAGGCCTCCATTGGGAAAACCCAAAAATGGAATAATAGTAAATAAAATTATTAAATAAAATTATATTATTTTTCAAATTCTTATAACTCTTGACCGATAACTTGGATTGAAATTCAATGACCACCGTTGAACTCGTGAGGGTATGATTTCCTGAAGCTGATACTAAAATTGGCCGGGGCAGGCCACAAAGTAAAGTTAGTTTTTGGCTGTAAATATAATAATTAAGTGACAATAATTTTATTGTAAAATACATAACTTTTAAATGGTAACTCGGATTGAAAATATGTTGATGTTGTTGAGTTCATTGGGGTCTATTCTCCTTAGGTGGAGCCTAACCATGGCTGGTGCAGGTTGAGGGTGAACGTAATTAATTTATTAAACTTTTTAAGGTACGTTCAGTAAATGCATGAGTGGTTTTTTCTAACATTTGAACTGGCACTCAGATTAAAAATCTGAGGGCACTGTTGAATCCATAGAACTGGGATTTTCTTAAAGAAGACATTAAATTCATGTAGTTGGTCTAGAGAAAAATATATGTTTTGTAACTTTTGAAAAGAAAAGAAAAGAAATAATTTTATTATTTTATTTTAATTCATATACTCCAATGGGCAAAAGGTGTGTGGGGTCAACGTTGTATCAAACCAATAAATGGCTTTACCATCCAATCCTAAGTAACATCATTGTTGAAAAATTAGAAAGGATCCTAATTTATGATCCCCTGTCAATTCCCCATGTCGTTACCTACCCTCCCCCTATCCTATATATATAGAGCTTGGGGAGGGGTATCCGCATAGCTTCGCCATGAAATGAAGTGCTGTTGGAGCCCCGTGATGATGAATTCCTAGAGGACGGAGCCGATCCTAGTGAGAGGTGACAGCTAACACCGAACCATGAACCGAAGGACCATATACGAGTGGCGTCGTTGGGAACCAGTTGCGGGAATGATGAACAAGATACAACTTCTAGTGCAGACACTCTCCAACTAGTTTTCTATGTAGGGGGTTTATTCGTTTATACATTTAAATGATTTTCCTCGTCCCTGTTCTAGAATAATATGATGAACATAGACCAACCGACTAACGAGATGATCTGCGATTCATTCATTTTTTTGGGAAGTTGTTTCAGGGTATCTTTGTAAGGGTTTTAAATTCTTGTTTATTTCAAATGAATTCTTAAACCCTTAATCCCTCCTCATGTTTACAAGATAACACCGAGGGTGCGGGCCAAACGAACTCGGTCCAAACCCTACACAATCTTGCTATCCTTGCGTCTCTATGGAAGACCGTCAGCGAGGTGACACCAACCGGCTATGAGGAAGGTGTGATCCAATGCCAGACAGAAGATAAGGTTGCAGCACAATGCCATAATGGTCATCAGAATGGCCTGCATCGGCAGGCCGCGGAGGAGGTGCGGCACGCCGTCATGCATCCCTGGTATGCATGGGGCCGCAACTTGTCAGCTGCGGCAGTCAGAGAAGACTTCAGTCTCATCAGACGGTTGCGGAAGGGAAGGGCGGTGCACCGTCGCGCACTGCAAGTGAGCTGGAGGTCGCGACTGAAGCCACAACTGATGCAGCTGAACCCGCACTTTCAGTGGGTTCCACGAAAAATGGGCGGCACCCACGTGGCGTCAACGCTTCAAAGGCTGAATGGACTTTGGTTATTCGGGATTCCAGGGGAGCGGCTCCCCCGAGCTGCTTGGCAGAGGCCCCGCAGGCCACGCCCAATGTGTTTTGGCCACCTCTTGCAGGCCGGGATGCCCTTGCGGCCTGCCCCTTTGTGGGCCTGGCTGCCCTTGCGGCCCGCCCCATTGCGGGGCGGGCCGAACCCGAGCCCAATCGGTCCCAAAAACACATTAATGGCTTATCTTGATAACCAGACGTCCTTTTTATGAATCGTCTATGGAGTTGGGATCCATGGTGCGAGATGACACTTTTGACTTACTCTATGAGTGTTTTGGAGAAACTTGGAGTATGTTCGGGTTGGATCACACCGGAATCCAATCGGGACCTCAGCACTGATATGCCAATAACGCACAGACCGGTCGTCCATTTGAAGCGTTGTCTATTGCATTGGAACCCTTATAACATGGAGAATCATAGGGTGTCTCCATTGTTAGACTTTTCTGAAAGTTTTAATACGATCGATGGCTTGAGGATCATATATCCCCAGTGCGCTACGTATGGAACCCTGCGACTAGCTGAGACTTGATGACTGTAGATTTTTTGACTCTGTGTGCCTCGATAGGCTAGTGGGGAGCGCCTATATATGACGCAGCAGGCCCATAGTGGGAAGCACCTCTGTGTGAAGGAGGAGTCCCATAGTACTCGATAGGAGGAGTACCTCAGTAGGCCACTGTGGGGATCGCCTCTGTGTGACGCGGCAGACCCACAGTACTCGACAGGAGGAGAACCTCAACAGGACATAGTGGGGAGCGCCTCTGTGTGACATGGTAGGCCAATTGTACTCAACAGGAGGAGTACCTCAGTAGTACAAGGTCAGAGGGAAGAACCCCTGTGTGATGCTACATGCCCACTGTACTTGATATAGGAGGTGTTCTCCAGTAGCTGAGGTGTTCAATGTTGTGACTGTGGATGTTACTTGTTACATTCCCTATAGAATCTCATGGCTGGCTATCCGTATTCATAGAGATCCTATGTGGTTCAGCATCATAATCATGTTTCTCCTTGTTGTATACCTGGTTGAGCTAAGTCTTACCTTTGTGTTACTTTTACCTTCATGGTAATATCTTCGTGGTGATACCTGTGTGGTACTTTTAACTTCATGGTACTATCTTCATGGTGATACATGTGTGGTACATTTACCTTCCCGGTGCTATCTTTGTGGTAATACATGTATGGTACTTTTACCTATGTGGTACATCTATCTTCGTCATGTTACCTGTGTGGTACTTCTACCTTCATGTTGTTACCTTTTTAGTTTTTCCTTTTTGGAATTTTAGGAGACCTATAGGGTCTCGGGGCCCCTACTAATTATCGATGTACTCACACAAGCACTGGCTTCACCCGCACCATGTTGTGTCTTGTGCAGATGATGTACAACATTGATCAAGCCTGAGAGAGCCAGTACTAGATGGTGTTCATAGGTGGACCATTTGGCATGGTGTGACATAGGGAACATTTATCGTGAGTTGTACCTACCCTTCAGGTATGATCCATGGTGGATGATCCAAGAGCTATTTTTCACCATTTTAGTTGTTTTTGTACTTTTCAGTTGTACTTGTACATTTCCAGTTGGTCTTGTATTCCTTCCCCTTTGCTTTCAGCACTCTTTTACTATAGTAGGTTACTTCATAATTGTTTCTTGTTGTGTTCTCAGACCATGTGTTTGTACAGTTTTAAAGGCAATGCCTCCCCGTTTTAGGGAATAAACCATTCGGTGCTAGTCACCAGCCCCTGGACTATGGATGGCAGGCTTGGGGTAGTCATGGCATGGGCCCTGGGGGACGGGTCATGACAAAGTTGTATAAGAGGAGTTTGATTCTACTAAAAAACTATGACTCTAATATTTTATTTATGGTAGTTGTGTTAAGAGTTATAAGTGTGGTTTTTTGTTTGGGGAATCCAGTGTTTGTGCGGTGGCCGATGTATCCATACACCAGGACCCTGAATTCTGATTTCCAACTCAACACATGAAAACACTGATTATGTGGGTTTTTGAAAGGCTTTTATTATGATTTCATTGAGTCAACTCACCAAGAATAACTTAATGACCATGGAACACCTGATCCTTATCAGGATTCCTCCACGTAAACAGCCATCAAGTATTCCCGAGAGAGTACATGATGACGGTCCACCGAGCGAAGAGGCACCGGTACAGGGCCCTCTTATTGTGTTGGCACCTTCGGGTGGTATTCCAGCACCACCACCACCTTTTGGGCAGTAGTTACCACTATACACACTGGCCGATGGTGCATGCCGATTGAGCATGTGGAACGAGTTCTATTTGTAGAGGTCTCTGAGGTTTCGAGGTGAGACAGATCCCCAGGAAGCTGAGGACTAGCTAGAGGTTGTGGCTAGAGTTTTCTGCCAAGTTGGGATATCAGCTGATAATATAGCGATCCTAGCTACTAGTATTTATTAGTGCATGACCATGAGGATGGTCAACATGGGGATGAGGCTTTGGTACATGGAACATTGCCCGTGATGTTATCTTTGGGTAGTGTTCCATCTATATCACTACCCGTTGGTTAGTAGTTAAAACTGAAGTACCCGGTACAGGAAACATGTAGGCTTGGTGCCTTACATGTGTTTTAGCATCAGATATCCCCCAAGTTCCAAGGCGATCCTAACTCATAGGCGGCTAAGGAATGTCTTGAGGAGGTTTTCATGTTTCCATCTAGTCATGGCACTATTCGATCAGATGGTGGTCCTGGTAGAGAGCCTTCTATGTGGCTCAGTAGGATGATGATAGTGTTTAGATTACCTTGATCTTGTGAATAGGTGAATTTTTATGTGGAAAAGCTTGATAAACTTCTTTATAAAAGGGGGTTTCTTGACATAATGAGAAATGGGATGAGATTTACATAGAGTTTCTACAGCTTTTGTAGGACGACTTGTCGGTAGCTGAATATTCATCGAGGCGTACCGACTAACCCTGGTACTCGATGAATACAGTGTGGTCACTACATCAGGGATTCAACCTTTGAGTGATGTGTGTTTTGGGATATCTAATCCATCACTATTCCTCTATGCATTATTACTTATGTTAGGGTTCTAGAGAGAACCATTGTGGTTGAATGTTCTTTGGATGAGCAGATGCTGCCAGTGAATGTTAACCCTGGGAAAGCAGGAAACTAACACCAATATGAAAGACCTGGGCATGTAAATTTTTTTGGGGAGAGGAATTGATAGGGATAGATGAGTCTATAGGGTATCAGGTATAACACCCCAACATTTGATAGTACGTTATCTCATTAATGTAATTCAATAGCCTGCACTACACGCAACACTGAGTTCGAGCGCACCACAACTTACTAAACCAACCGTTCAAAAAGCAGTTTGAATAGTATTAACTGCATTTTGAATCTAATATACTATATATAATTGTAACATCCATATTATGAGTTTATTAGAAATAATATTTGAACGAAATCATTTCCTTCGGATAAAAGAAGTATTTTTCAAAAAAATTGTAATTTTACCACCTTTTAATGGAGAACACTTTTTAAAACGAATATTTTACACTTTTATATATTATATTTAATTAAATTTAATCCATCTTCATAAGCGGGACATAAAAGTTTAGTCTGGGTAAAAAAAATTTCCTTTTCTGATAACTTTCATATTTTGAGGAATAGTGAAAAATACTATATTTTAATTGAAAACATCTTTTTTTAATTGAAAAAATTTAAAGTGATTAAATATGAATTTCAATGGTTTGGAAGTATAATTATATTATATTTTTATAATTTAATACAATTTATTTCATTATAAGTTTTTTTAAATTAAAATTTGACATAAATACATGTCAATTTTTTGATAGTTTTTACTTTTTAAAAACAATCTTTTTGGTTTTGACATTTGGAATTAATTTCAATTTAATAAATGAAACTTATATGTTTTTAATTTGGTAAAATAGAATTCATTTTTGAATTCGGAATATTAAAATTATCTTAGGGTATATTTTTGGTATTTTTTTTGAAAACGTTCAATTTTTGATTAATAGTGAAAAACACTACGTTATTATTTAAAACTGACTTTTTATTTAAATAATTATTTATTTTATTTTAATTTATTTTATGTCAAAATAGATACATAATTCCTATATATGTTCAATGTAATTCATTGTAGACGTTTTATATTCTGTTTATAGATATATAAATATATATATAATTTTATCGAACATTTTACCGTCTTTTACCCACCTTCTAGGAGCATTTACAAATTTTCATAAAACCTAACATTAAAGATTTTGCGAGTCTAATTTCAAAAATAATAGAGACACGGTTGACATTATTAAGTAAAATCATGTTTAATAAGATGAAACAAATTTTTTGTGAATGGTAACTTTTGACTTTTACTTACCACGGTTAAAAGTAAATAAGGTAATTAAGGGTAAAAATGATATCATAATTACCCTAAAAATGACTTAATTCTACTGGATAAGTACAATTAGACCCAAAAAAACCTTAGGAATAAAATATGATCCCCTTTGGTCCACATTTATTATATTATGACATTAATTATTATTTTATTTAAAGAAAAGTTAAAAGAGTTAAATTCAATGTTTAATAACTAAACCATTTTTAATATAGGGTGACACACAATATAAATTCAACTATAAATATTCATTATAAAGATAAAAAATATTTCTACATAATTGTATTTTATTTATAATTTTTAGACATTATATAATATAATTTATTTATGACACAATAATGATGCAGTAATTACCTTATAATGAAATTTTAAAATAAATGATATTATAAATATCCAAATATAAGTAAATTTATAGTTATGATGAATTGCAATAATTTTTTAGGTTAATATGACATTTTATGGGTGGTTAAATAAATTTTATTCTAAGTGATAAAATTTTTATGGCTTTCAAAAAAATCAAATACTAAATAGTGTCAAAATTGACAAAATAAAGTTTTTAAATTATATATTATATTATTAATTGATATAATATTCCTAAAAATCTAAGGGTCGGTCAAAGGACTTAGATAAGGTTATATATATTAATAATTAACCACATGGAGTTCTATTGGCATATTATATTATGTTTATTAACCATATAATATAAAATACAAAGAGACATTGTAAATGTCAAACTATTTAACTAAGAGTTATATCTAACAAAAATGTTAATATGATGACCTAAAGCTGTCTAAAATCTATTAGTTGAGAGGTTTTCGACCCTTCCCCACCATATAATTTAAATTATTTGTTTTTTAGCCATTAGAAACAGATAATTATTTTATTATAAAATAATATTTCTAGCTTTTCCAAAATTGACCCTCACCTCTCTTAAAAAAGGGCACTTACCCTTATCTACATTTCACACCTCCAAAGACTTTTGCCTCGACCAAAACCTGCCCAAATATCCTCCCAAATTTCCTTAAATAATCTTAGTGGGCTTACTTTGGTCATAAAGACTACCTATGGAGCCCTTTTGATCAAATCAAAAGGAAGAACCCGAAGAAGAGGTAAATATTTCATCACCTATTTCTTGTTCTTTTCTTCTTCCACTTCCTCTTTATTTGTTGTTTCCATTATAAAATAATAACCCCAGTATCTTATCTATAATGTGATTTTATTATAAAAATTATACAACTATATTCATTATTCTATCCATCCTATAAATGACAAAGTCACCATACGTGTGTACGTACAGATTACCGTCTCTACGTTGTGGTGTAGTTTGTTATTCAGACACTTCATTATTTGGATGGGTATAATAATGAGTATAACTGATGTAAATAAAAAATATAACATGTTAATGATTCTTTATATATTATATACTATCAAATTATATACAATTTCTCCATCAATATAATGATATTGTCGCTCGTGCATACATACGGATTACCGTCTCCACGACGCGATGAGATTCATTTCCATGTTCACCATTGAACGATGATTAAAAAATATATATCATTAATAAGGGTGTAATATATTACATAATAATGATAATGGAGATATATATATATATATTTACTTTCAAATGTCTTATCCACTTAGTTCCGTTCAATATGATAAGAAAACAGAAACCAAATTTATGCGTACGTACGACCAACCGTCTCCATAAACGGTGTTTTCCATTCCATATATATGTCTATTATACATATTTATATTCTAAATATATACAATATATAAATCATGTTTTATATTCTGTAGGTATTTAAATTATGATCTAAGTGATATTATCTAGACCAACAAATTAAAACACGTACGATAAAGAAAGCGATTATTACCCGAAATATTAATTTAACATGGAAATTATTATTAAATGGGTAGTATAAAGACATAAATAAATCATCTATGATATCATAAATAATAATATGGTTCCATTATAATTTAATAACATACTATGGTCTTTATACATGAGTTAAAGCGTACCCTCGACTAAAGGAAAGTGAAAAGTATGGGTTAATTTCACAAGCTCTTTATTATCTGAGGATGTTTTTAAATAAGTATCTACTGGGACATATTTATTTTCCATGTGCATGTTTTATAAAACTGTTTTCCAAGGGATTATTTTTAAGGGACTTTTTGACTAAAAAATCATTTTAAATATTTTAAAGATTTATTCTTCTAAACCTTTCTCATTAATGTCTATGTTTTCAAAATGGTTTTAAGGATTTTTTATATGGACATGAATGTTTTAAAATGTTAATTCCCTTAAAAAGATTCAAAGTGGTATGGGAAAATTTTATTAAAAAAATATCTTTTAAATGAATTCCTTTATGAATTATGTTAATTTTAAAAGATTTCATGAAAAAGGGATATTTCTCTCAAATAATTTTTACTAATCATTTTCAACTATGTCAACATAATTTATGGGATATTATTCTTGATCAGGGTTTATTTATTATGATACAAAACTTTCATATTGTATTGATGGTTTTGTGATATGTAAGACTGTGGGTGTGTAATTTTTAGACCAGTCATGGTTTATGGATAATGTATTGACATTTCGTATGCTAGTTTTAATACGACTTTTTATGTTATGTTTAAACTATTTCATATGAGGAATGCATTAGACTTAGTAATTGATGGGTGGAGCCTGCTATAGCTCCTCGATTCATCGGTAGGTCTCATGAGACAAACTAGTGTCTTGGAACAAGGCCTCTATAGAATCTTATTTGTAGTCTTGGCACAAGGCCATGACTATATGGTTATGAAGTCTGGCATTATGCATTCCATCATTATGAAATTGGCTATTTGATATTTCATGTGATTATTCGACTATTTGAATATCCATGTGAATAAGTAAATGGAATTATTTTATTTTATCTTTTCCATATTATGATAATGTTTAAGTTTAAAATACTTCTGTTTTAGTGTTATATATTTCCTTAAATTTTTATGCTTATTTTTAATAGTTTCCACTATATTGTTATCCTAACAGAGCATTTGAGCTCACCCCTTCTTATGTTTTATTTTCCAATGATTCCAAGAAGTGTATAATTATTGATAAGAAGGGTTAAGATAGAGGATTAATTGCATTCTCAAAGGATCATTTATGTTGTGTTTTATTTCATAAAGTGTAATATAATGTTATTGTATGTATTCAATTTTCCAAGACTACTAAACGTATCATTCTTTCGGAACTTAATTCCTTGTAATCATGCCAATGTATTAAAATAATTCACAGACTCTAGGAAACTAGGGTCTGGGCGTAACAGTTGGTATCAGAGGAATTTTAGAAACAACCTTGGATATAGATTTAGATAAACTCTGATTAGAGAACATTACCTTAAGATAGACTATGAGGATTAGTATAGAAGATCATTATATAATTTTGGTAATGTAGAGATTTTGTGTATTTTCCAAGAAATACATCCATGTCTGGATATAAGCAGGTAGAGCCAGCTCTGACACACACTTACCTTGGAGTGAAAACTCTGACAAGTTGTTTCGGGCTTGACCTGGGGTATCTTGGTGCAAAAAAATGGGCCTTGCAACATTCTTGGTTACGAAACTCCCGGGGGATATGCATAGGATAATTCATATTTTCATTACAAGCCATTATGAAGTATTTGGGAGTAAATAATTTCTCAAAGAAACCATTTTATGACTATATATTATATTCATAATCCTTTCAATTTACGTTAGGTATTTTACAAGTTTGGAATTGTACATTGTGATTCATAAACTAAAATAGCATATGTCATTGATTAGAAAAGGTGCATAGTAGAATGAATGTGAATTATAGCAATATGAAATATCTAAAGATTAAGAAGGATCGAATCTTTCATGGTATTAATCCAACATTTAAAAGGGAAATAATCTCCCACATATTCTCATAATATGAAGAAATAGTATCATTTGTTAATAAGATATGTAAATAATTATCTAAGTCCTTTGTCATTAAAGGGAAGCAGGAGAAGAAAATGATGGAAGAGAGAAAGGTGGATAAAGGGAAGAGGGGAAAGAAGTATTTTCCCAAATGTGATAACTGTGGAAAGATAACCTTGGTAAATGATTAAAGGGAATGAGAGTTTTTTATAAGTGTGTAAAAAAAGAAACTAAGTGTGTGATTGTAGGGGTAAGAAAAAGGTTTCAAATGTACAGTGCTTCATCTGCAAGGAGTTGGGACACTACGCAAAGCAATTTCCAAATCACTAGAGTATACCCCAAATGTTGCTATTGGATTATAATCATGTTATGATACTACCAAAGAAGAATATTAATGAATATATTTTTTATGTTGTTATCAAATTATTGTGTCATTTGATTAATTTATTAATGGTGTACATGTTATAAGAATTATTTAGAATATAAGGATTATACTCCAGTACTATTTCATTAAGGACTTGAGATTGTGTGGAACCAAGAAAAGTGACTCAATGGTAGGTTACATTTTTGGAAAATATATGGTTGATTTAAATATTAACATTAATATTATTCTGATACTGTGGTAGTGATTTTAGAATAAGATATGATTGATTTGGTTAAATTATATTGGATATTCTTAACTACCTTGAAGCTGATTATTGATTTGTATATACCATCATTGTTGGAGTTTACAACATTTTTGGATATAAAGAGTATATACATTATTATATATAGAATAAGGGATCATGAATGTAATAAAAATGGTTATATGATAATTCAGGTTGTTACCGTGTTTTAATATAATACATGATGAAGGTATTAACATGTAATTACATGGAAAAAAGGATCTTCCTTGTGTTTACCTTCCTTATAAATTTTGGACTGTGAGTTTGGATAGAAGTATTTTGGATATGTATAAAGGTTGGAATCGATTAAGTTGGACATTGGATACTACTATTAAGGTTAAATCATTTCTTGAGATTATTTTTGGATTGTCATGAAAAGGGAAACCCGGAGACAGAACGACAACCCGTCGCGTCCGGCAAGGCCGTGAGACTTGAACCTGCAACCAAAGCGAGACACGGGTGAATCACCTATCACTGGCCTACGTGATTTCCTGGTTTGTATAATGTAGTATTTTTTAAATTTTCTGAAAACTGAATATAAATTAATTTTTTTTAGTCTTATACGATTGGGATAAATATAATATTTTTTTATTCTATTATCTTTAGGATTGAAAGATGAGTTTGTGGTAGGAATTAGTTGAAGGATGAACTCTACTTTTCAAGTGTGTGTATATATATATCCTCTTATTCTGTGAATAAATTAATTTTTAATCTTTAGGGAAGCGATCTTAAAACCAAAATGTGTTATCCTAATACCACATGTTTTTGTGAATCGATAATATTTTACGTCATCATTGATTGATGGATTTAAGGTCCTTAATTTTAATTGTGTTTGTGAATGATGACCTCACTCACTCCAAATAAATATTTAAGTTTTTACACCAATTACATGTCTCTAATTTCCACTAATGTTCTCGTAATCGAGATCATAATTTGGTGGTGACTTTTTCATTTCCCTTTCCCTCCTATTAAGACTAAATTTTATTAACCCAATTTCTGATGTGGGGTTTCCACAAAGGTATTTTTCTATTTTTTACCATTTATTTTCAAAGAAAAATTTAAAATTGAGAGGATGTGATTTATTGAAGGAGGGAAGAATTTAACACCCCAAGATTTCATTGTACGTTATTTCATTAAAGTAATTCAATTGCATGCACTACACGCAACACCAAGTTCGAGCGCACCACAACATACTAAACTAACCGTTAAAAAAGTGGTTATGAATAGTATTAACTGAATTTTGAATCATATATACAATATATAATTTAAAAATACATATTATATGTTTCTTCGACATAATATAAAAACAAATTCATTTTTTTTCAGATAAAAAAAGTATTTTAAAAAAAATGAAATTTTACCGCATTTTAATGGTGAAAACTTTTTAAAACCAATACTTGTCACTTCTATATATTCAATTAAACGAAATATATTCATCTTAATAAGCGGGACATAAAAATTTAGTTTATATAAATTTTTTGTACTTTTCTGATAACTTTGATATTTTGATGAATAGTGAAAAATACAATAATTTAATTGAAAACAACTTTTTCTAATCGAAATAATTTATAGCGATAAATTAAGAATTTTAATATTTTGGAAGTATAATAGGATTATATTTTTATCATTTACTACAATTTAGGTCATTATATGTAATTTCAAATTTAAATTTGACATAAACACATGACAATCTTTTGATAGTTTTTACTTTTAACAAACTGCATTTTCGTATTGACAATGGGAATTAATTTTAAATTAATTAATGAATCTTCTATGTTTTTAATTTGGTAAAATAGACTTTATTTTTGAATTCATAATATCAAAAATATCTTAGGGTAAATTTTTTGTATTTTTCTGAAAACATTCACATTTTGATGAATAGTGAAAAACACTACGTTATTATTTTAAACTGACTTTTTATTTAAATAAATAGTAATTATATTTCTGTTAATTATAGGTCAAAATAGATACATAATACCTCTATATGTTCAATTTAATTCATTAGAGTCATTTTATAATAAGTTTATATATATATATAATTTTATCGATCATTTTACCGATTTTTACCCACCTTTTTTGAGCGTTTATAAATTTGCATAAAACATAATTTTAATGTTTCTGTGAGTTGAATTTCAAAATTCCGAGTGACGCGGTTGACATAAGTACGTAAAATGTGGTTCAATAAGATGAAAATAATTTTATTGTGAATAGTAACTTTTGACTTTTATTTACCACAATTAAAAGTAAATAGGGTAATTAAAGGTAAAAATGATATCATAGTAACCCTAACACATGAACTAAATCAATTGGATAAGAATAATTTGACCGAAAAAAACATTAGGAATAAAATAATATCCCCTTTCATCCACTTGGATTAGATTAGGACAATTATTACTGTTTTATTTAAAGAAGAGTTAAAAGAGTAAAATTCAATGATTAATAACTAAAACATTTTTAATATAGGGTTACAGAAAATATAAAATATAATATAAATATTCATTATAAATCTAAAATGATTTCCAAAATAATGGAATTTTATTTATAATTTTTATACATTATGTAATTTGATATTTTATGACACAATAATGATGCAATAATTACCTTATTAATGAAATATTAAAATAAATGATATTATAGATATCCAAATAGATTTAAATTGAGACTTATGATGAATTACACTAATTTTATAAGATAATATGACCTGTAAGGGTTGGTTAAATAAATTTAATTCAAAGTGACAAATTTTCGATGGCTTTCAAAAAAATCCAATACTAAATACTTTCAAAATTGATGTAATTTAGTTTTTAAAACAAATATTATATTATTAATTTATATTATATTCTTCAAAATCAAATTTCCAGCCAAAGGACTTATATAAATTAATATATATTAATAATTAATCACTTGGGGTTCTCTTGGCTTGTTATAGTATGTTTATTAACCATATAATAAGAAAATACAAAGAGACATGGTAAATGTCAAACTATTTAACTAAGAGTTAAATCTAAAAAAGGTTAATATGGTGACTTAAACCTTTCTAAAACCTATTTTTGAGTGTTTTTAGACCCATACTCACATTATACTCTAAATAATTAATTTTTAAGCCATTAGAAACCGAAAATGAGTTTATTATAAAATAATATTTCAACCTTTTCCTAAATTGAACCTCACCTCTCTTATAAAAGGGAATTTCCCCTTCTCTTAATTTCACACCTCCAAATCCTTTTGGCTCAGACATACCATGCCCAAATATGCTCCCAAATTTACTAACTTCATCCTAAAGGCCTTAATTTGTCCAGAAATCCAAACCTATGGAGCCCTTTTGATCCAATCAATAGGAAGAACCCGAAGAAGAGGTAAATATTTCATCACCTCTTTCAAGTTCTTTTCTTCTTACACTTCCTCTTTATTTTTTGTTTCCATTACAAAATAATAAGTCCAGTATCTTCTCTATAATGTGATTTTATTATAAATGTGATAAAAACATATTCAATATTCTACCCATCCTATAAATGACAAAGTCACCATACGTGCATACGTACGAATTACTGTTTCCACGTCGTAGTGTAGTTTGTTATTCAAAAACATCATTATTTGGATGGGTATAATAGTGAGTATAACTGATGTATATAATAAATATAACATCTTAATTATTCTTTATATATGATATAACATCAAATTACATACGATTTTTCATTCAATATAATGATATTGTCGCTCGTGCATATGTACTAATTACCGTCTCCACGACACGATGAGATTCATTTCCACGTTCACAATTCAATGATGATTATAAAATATATATCATTAATAAATATGTAATATATGACATAATAAAGAATACTAGAGATATATATATATATTTACTTACATATATCTTATTCACTTAGTTCCTTTCAATACGTCATGAAAACATAAACAACGTCTATGCGTACGTACGACCTACTGTCTCCATAAATGGTGTTTTCCATTTTTAATATATGTCTATTATACATATTTATATTCTAAATATATATTATATATAAATCATGTTTTATATTCTGGATGTATTTAAATCATTATCTAATTTATACAATCTAGAGTAACAAGTTAAAACACCTACGATAAAGAAAGCGATTATTACCCAAAATCTGAATTTAACATGAATTTTTTTATTAAATGTGTATTTTAATGTTATAAATGAATCATTTATGATATCATAAATATTAATATGGTTCTCTTATAATTTAATAACATACTACGGTCCTTTTATAAGAGGTTAAACATACCCCCGACTAAAGGAAAGTGCAAGGTAAGTGTTTATTTCAAAATATTTTTATTATCCGAGGTTGCTTTTACATAAGTATCCAATGAGACATATTTATTATCCATGTCCATGTTTAATAGAGGATTTTTCAATGGGATTATTTTTAAGGGAATATTTTTACTAAAACATCATTTTAAATGTTTTAAAGATTTATACATCCAAACCATTCTCATCAATTTCCATTTTTTCAAAATGGTTTTAAGGATTCATTTATATGGACATGAATGTTTTCAAATGATAATTCCATTAAAAAGATTCAAAGTGTTATGGGAAAATTTGATTCAAAAATATCATTTAAATTAATTCTATTATAAATTATGTGACTTTTAAATTATTTCATGAAAATGGATATTTCTCTCAAAGAATTTTTACATATCATTTTCAACTATGTCAACATCATTTATGGTATATTTTCCTTGATCAGGGTTGATTTATTATGATACAAAACTTTTATATTGTATTGATGGTTTTTTGATATGTATGACTGTGGATGTGTTTTTTAGACTATTCATGGTTTATGGATAATGTATTGACATTTCTTATGCTAGTTTTAATATGACTGTTTATGTTATGTTTAAACCTTTTCATATGAGGAATGCATTGGACTTAGTAAGTGATGGGTGGAGCCCACTATATCTCCTTGATTCATCAGTAGGTCTCATGAGAAAATCAAGTGTCTTGGAACAAGGCCTCGATAAAATCTTATTTGTAGTCTTGGGACAAGGTCTTGAATATGTGGTTATGAAGTCTAGCATTATGCATTACATTATTATTAAATTAGATATTTGATATTTCATGTGATTATTTGACAAGTTGAATATCCATGTGAATAAGTAAATGAAATTATTAGATTTTATCTTTTCCATATTATTTTGAAGTTTATGTTTAAAAGGCTTTTTGTTTTAGTCTTATACATTTCCTTAAAAATTTATTCTTATTTGTAAATGTTTCCGCTATATTGTTATCCTTTATGAGCATTTGAGCTCACCCCTTTCTTATGATTTATTTTCCTTAGATTACAAGAAGTGTATTATGATTGATAAGAAGGCTTAGACTAGGGGATTAATGGAGTTCTCAAAGGATCATTTATGTTGTGGTTTATTTTCTAATGTGTAATGAAATATTCATGTATGTAATCTATTTTCCTAGACTGCAAAAATAATCGGTCTTTCTGAACTTGATTCCTTATAGTCATTCCAATGTATTACAACAAGGCACTGACTCTACGTTACTTCGGTGGGGGCGTTATAGGAGGCGTGGAAGTGGATCTAGGAGAGCAACATGAGGTGGTATAAGTTTCTCATTGACAACCACCACCACAATATTGTCCCCCCTAGGCTTAGGTAGCTAGAGGACCAGGGATGGGAGTAGCTGCATGCAGTTAAAGAGTGTGACCCAAGGGCTCCAGGAATGATTCGAGGTACAGTCTATGTCTACTACTAGATTTCATATTAATAGACATAGGTATTAATCCTTCCTTCTTTCCAGAAATCTTGTTCAAGACCTAGAGTTTCCAGTTTAACTTTGGACTTAACGCATATGTCTGGAGATATATTTTGGAGGAGACTTGATAATCACACTTACGTCGACAGTGTGATCTGACCCATGAGGTGAGAGTTTTCGGTTGGAACCTCTTGGCGGCAGTGTCGAGGCGTTATGACGTCAGTTTGGGTATGGATAGACATCCAGAGTTCATACTCAGATTGACTGTATTAGGATAAAAGGTCGTGGTTTATCTACAACGTTGAAATAGGGTTTTCCTTGGTCAATGAAAAAGGAAACCCTAGCAGCACAGGATAAACTCATGCCTAGGAGGGTGCAGCTGAACACTCTTGATTCGGCCAACCATACCCTCATGGAAGAGGGAGTTTTGGGTTTTTAGTTCTCAATAGGAGTGGTAGAGTGTGGGGAAATCTTTTCAATAGATGTTTCTGGTATTAACTCCCTGAAAGGAGAGGGACTCTTGCTTTGGCTGGGTACTACCGAAGTTTTGTACCTGACTTCTCCATGGTAGCAGTACCCTTGTCAGCTTTGACGAAGAAGGCGAAAGGATTTCCGGTGGATGGAGAAGCGTTAGAAGAAAATTCAGAAGCTAAGACAATAATGATGGCTAGAGTTACTCTTAGACTGTAACTTTGAGATAGTATATACTTCTGGGAAAGGGAACATTGTAGCATACACACTAAGCAGGAGCTCTGGTCTACAACTGCCGAGTGAGACGTCATATAAGGTAGTCTCTCTATCAATATCCTTATTGAATAAAGATGGAGTATCTTACCACTTTTCTATGACTGTCACTCCCCCAATTCCTCATCATATTCGGGGGGGCACAACTTGAGACGTTGAGTGCGGGGCCCGACGTGCTTAGATATTCTCAAGACGGTCTCCTAAAGGATTTTATGAAGGTGGGTATTACATCATCCTTTTTAGAGGATGTCCCATTGTACCAGTGATTCTTTGGAAGGAGTTGTTGAGGGAGATCCATACATCCCCTTTAACGGTACATCCTGGAGTGGAGAATATATACCAGGACCTCCAGCGTCAGCCCTGGTGGCCAGGGATTAAGGAAGTAGTGGAAGTGTTTGTATCAAGATGCTTCACTTGTTAGCAAATGAAAACTAATCAGAGCCGACAGAAGTCTTATGATGAGAAGAGGAGGGATACAATGTATTCCTATGGGACTCACATCAATGACGTTTGGGGATATTTGGCTGGGGCAACATGTTATCTATGAGGTTCATCGGACCTTTCTCGGTTCTCAACAGAGTGGGTGAGGAGACATACCGTCTATATTTCACCCCACATATGTATTGGGTGCAGAATGCTATACATGTGTTGCAGCCAATGAGATGAGTTCATGATCCATTTCATGTTATTGTTTTGGGAGAGTTTATATTTGATGATGGGATGACGTTTACGGAGTTCCCGGTGGAGATAAAGAATCGATAGGAGAGAGTCCTTCGTGGACGGTCTATAACGACCCAAATTTTTATCAATGGAATTCCTTTCTTATAATTATACCTTATAGTGTAATCACATTTGGAATCACAATGACATAAAATTATAATAAATATTATGTGACCCTTAAACATAAATTTTTCACTTCCATGTTTTGAATTTCAAAAATCCAACATACATGGTTGGGTTCAAGATGATTTTTGGTGTCTAATAAAACCATCATATTTTTTGGTGAATATTAACATACTCATATGAAAAGCAACGTACCCTTATTATTTGTAATGTGACCATTGTGAATATTAAATCCTCTAAAATAATAGTAACCTTACCCTTTAATAATTAAATACAATTAAGGTATCTTATAAGTGATTATTTTAACATAGATAAAGTATTGGTAGTTTTTATATGTAACAAATAATTAATTATAATTAATTAACTAATTTAAAATGAAAATTTATTTTCTTTAAATTTTTTTATAAATTAATAAATATATGTCTTCTAGATTTAATAAAATTTTATAAGACCTTAAGTATTTTTGAAAGCATTATAAAATCAGTTTTAATTTTAAAAACTATTTTTTCAAGAAAATTATGGTTTTAATTAAATATTAAATTAATCATATTTAGAATTTCATTTCTAGAAAACAGACTTCTTTTTTTGATTTTACAAGTCGAAATGTGGTTGGGGTGAATTTTTGGGATTTTTCTTAAATACTTGAATTTTTTATGAATAGTGAAATACCATAATCTACAATATAAGCTAAATTATCTAATTATAGAGTCATGTATGATGTTCTACTGATGTAAGATGAATTGGTTCGAGATGACATGATAAAATTACTATTCATGGTCATGGAAGACTCCTTATTTCTTATCTTGTGGGGAAATAATTAACTAATGAATTTTATACTGAGAAAACCCCTCTCCACTCCACTATAAATACCACCCTTCACACCCTCATTTCCTAACACCTCTCAAGCTTCTGGACATGTATAAAATCAACCTAATCATCTTACATATTCCACCACTTCCAAGAGATTATGGTCTAATCAAGAGACCAAGCCTAGGTCTCTTAAATAGGATCTCAAGAGCAGTATTCATAAGGTAATTTCTCTTCCTTATTCCTTTAATTTCCTTTCAATTTCAAGTTTTGTTCTTATTCTATCCCCACCTACCATCATCCACCTGGTTTGTTAAATCTAGTATCCTATATATACTTTAATTTTATGATACTAATTGGTTATTATACCATCCGACCTCCTTTACCTCTTCCTTTTATTTTATAAAATAAAACATTGATTGTGAGGTGTTAATCTATCACCTTCAAGAACGACAGGTTTCCTTTTTCCATTTATACATTCAGATATGGAATTGAAACCATTTTTATGGTTGAACCAGAATATGATATAATTATTATTTCCTATTTAAATATATTTAACTAAATTATGTACATATTACTAAATGATTAATGAAAACATGTTCGTTGTGGTCGAAAAACCTCCCAAATTAACCCAAACAATCATCATTTAATTCTCATATAATGATTTATCCACATGTTATATAATATAGTCAATTATAATATTATTTAAAATTTTGTAGGATAATTAATAATATGTAATATTAGTTCTGGATGTTTACCCATGTTCTACCCAAACTTCAATTTATGAATACAAGTTAATAGCTCAAGAAAAACCATAAAAACAAGTATCCCCGAACATTGTTTTTAAACACATTAACTCGTCCAATGGCACATAAAATAACATAATTAAACCATAATGAAATATATTCATGTACATAAGGTTTTTTAATTTACAATTAATGAATCAGATGTGTTTATGTTGGACATTAATGTGAAGAAGGCATTCAGATATAAGGTAAGGGTAAATTCTCGAACCTAACATTCATCCTTAGGGTTCTCCCTTTTTAAATCATTTTTCAATATTAATACTCCATAAAAATCATTTTTTCGTCATTGAAATTCCTTCTCTGGGATATACATATTTGTCACTGGAGTTTATGTCAAACAAAACGTTTTCCAAAATAACTCTTCTTTTAAGAACACACCTTTTACTTCTCATTCATGGTTGATGGTTCTTGTAACATGTATGTTATTACCACTACCTTTTGGGAACCTAATGTTTATTAATGTGTTCTTATGAGAAGAAATTGATTCCCATACAAGGGTTAGTTATGTTAATTTTGGATATATGGTCATTGTGGCATGTATGCTAAATGATAATATTATGACGCGACGGGTGCCCCAGAAATTATATAGCACAATATGAATGTTTCAATGTGGTAGGTGTGCCCAGAATTTTACAGTGCTACAATGAATTGGGTAAAGTGATTAATCTCATGAGTTAATTTGAAATGATATGTGGACAAGATTCTATCTTTTTTCACAAGTATGTGTGGGAGTTAACCACTGTGACATGACGTTTCATTTTTATGCATGTCCACATTTCAAGTCTCTTATTAATGCTTCCTCTCATCTTCATGATCCTTTGCCTAAGTTATGGTTATACTCAAACATTGTTATATTGTTCTTATATATCCTATCATTAGGCTTTTATATCACCCCTTTTTATGTATATCCTCACCTGAATACATGTTCTAAAGAGAGGTCAAGGGCCAATAAGAATCTAGAGAATAAGGAATTAAATAAATGTCTATTCATGATGTTGTAATTTTTATGTATGGTTCTAGTTTTACCAAGACACTAAACCTTTGGATCCTATATGTGTAATACTATTATATTCTTTATCTTTAAAATAATTTAATATTAATGAAACAATGTTTGGATCTCTATAGTTAGTATCAGAGGAAAGTTTTAGTTAATATGGGAATTATGATTAGTGAACCCTAGAGAAAACCTCTAGTATGAGACTAAGTACAAATATGCATATAAGAAGATTTAGATAGGGTTCACATATGTTATTCTTTTAGTTTAAAATTTTCAAATGAGTAAGTTATTTATTCATGACTTGTTGACTTATGTTTTGTTTTAACCTTTTCTATTTTAGAAAATGGTGGGAACCAGGAGAATCCAGGCCAATAACTCATGCAAGGGCCAATGAAATGATTGACCGAACAATATCCGCAATGATTTAGGAGGTGAAGTTCATAACTTCGTGGTGATGCTTAACCAAATATTTTAGGTTATGAACAGTAACCATAATAATGGGGAACATACACCTTCACCAAAGAGGTATTAACTAGATATCGAATGTTTTATGTGGCATTGACCGTCGATGTTTAGTGGATCTTCTAATCCACTAGTTACAGAATAGTGGGTCAACTCCATGGAGAATATCTTTTTTGTGCTTCACTATTTTGAGATGGAGAAGGTGAAACTAGCCGTTTATCATCTATATGGAGAGGCCAATCAATGGTGGGATCTGATTACGAACACCAATCCAAGGTAGGAAATTGAAGAGATGGAATGTGATGACTTTAAGATAATGTTTCTTAACAAGAATTACACAAGAACACTTGACATAAAGATAGGGAGAGAATTCATAGATCTCATGAAAAAGTAATGATAATCTATCACAACCTATGAAGCGAATTTCACTAGGCTTTAAAGGTACTCTTTGGGTTTTCTTGTCAAAAATGATTGCAAAATTGATATATTCTTTAGTTAATTAAAACCACACCTTCGAAAGGCTCTTTGAATTCAAAAAATTGGGAATTATGAAGAAGTTGTTTGATGTTATCTAAAAGTGGGGATGAAGCTTGCATAATGATCCCATGGATATGGTGATAAGAAACGAAAGAGGGAGTTTCATGATGGAGGGTCTAATGTCAAAGGTGGGAAGAAAACTCATCAACCCACATGCCAAAAATGTGTGAAGTTTCACACTAGGAATTTCCTCAATGGGATGGGGAAGTGCGTCAGGTGTTGGAAAGAAGGACACCACGCTCAAGAGTGTTGAAAGGACAGAAAAAGGAAGGAGAATGTAGCCGAAGAAAGGATAGAACCGACCATGGTTGAGTTCTACAACTGTATGGAGATAGGGAATTGTGCAATCCATTTCACCAAATCGTGATTTATCGAGGGTAATCTGCATCAGCAACCACCAAATCCAAAGGAACAAGGGAAATATTATGCCATAACTACTACAGAAGTGGATCAAGATAATGAATTCATACAAGGTACACTTCCTATTCACTCAAGAATGGAAAATGTCTTATTTGATTCTGGTTCAATGCATTCTTTTATATCTTGCCAGTTAGCTAGAACTCTTGAATTAATGCCTCGAAACCTTGAATTAGATATATATATAAAAACACCAAGTGGTGAAATCATTGCAACCCAAGTGTTTGACTCTTCTACTGTTGGTGTATGTGGAATGATTCTTAGATAAAATCTTGTAATACTTCCCATGGTGGAATTCGATGCTATAATGTGAATGTATTGGATCACATTAGATATAGAACATATCCACTATGGAGAAAGGGAAATATATTTTCACATTCCGAACCATCCCATTCTCCTCTAAAAATTCAAGGGAGATCATGAATCTACTTTGAAAAATACTTCCAGGGTGAGGGTGTTGATTCCCTATGAAGAAGCATACCTCATCCAAATGGTTGAGGAAATGATCATCATTAGGGAATAAGCTGATGTATTTCTTGAAAAGTTACCTAGAATTCCCCCAGATTGTGAGGTAGAGTTCTTAATAGAACTCATAACTGGAGCTACTCTTATCTCAAAGTGTCCCTATAGGATGGCTCCTATTGAACTGGAATAGTTAAAGAAGCAACTGTGAGAGCAACTGGACAAAGGGTTCATACGACCTACTGCATCACCTTAGGGTGCGCCAGTGCTCTTTGTGAATAATATGGATGGAACAATGTATCTGTGCATCGATTATTGGGAACTCAACAAGATCACCATAATGAAAAAGTATCCTCTTCCAAGGATTTATGCCTTGTTCGAACATTTAAGAGGAGATCAATATTACTCAATGGTTGATCTTCGTTTTGGATATCATCAGCTAAATGTAAATAAGGATGATATTCAGAAGACTGCCTTCCGTACAAGGTATGAGAACTATGAGTTTCTAGTAATACACTTCAGACTTACTAATGCCACTACAATATTCATGGATTTTATGAATAGAGTCTTTAGACATTACCTTGAAAAATTTGTCGTATTTATTATTGATGATATTCTCATCTAATCTAAGAGAAAAGAGGAACATGAAGAACATTTAAGACTTGTGTTGGAGTCATTGAGAAAAGATAAGTTGTACACCAAGTTCAGCAAGTGTGACTTTTGGATGAAGAAATTCAATTTCATGGGACATGTGATCACGGGTGAGGGAATATCAATGTACCATTCAAAAGAAAAAGAAATTTAGGAATGGCACAGGCCCTCTAGTGTCACAGAAACCCATAGTTTTCTTGGAATAGCTGGGTACTACCGATGTTTTGTGAGAAATTTCTCACGATTGTCATTCCTGCTAACTAAGTTAACAAAGGAAGGTGTAAAGTATGTCTGGATGGAAGTGTTTGAGGGAATCTTCAAGGAACTAAAGATAAGGTTGATCACTGCACCTGTACTCACACTACAGAAAAGTGGAGACCATTTTTTGATATACAGTGATGCTTCAAAGAAAGGATTGGGTTGTGTACTCATGAAAAAATTACAATGTGATAGACTATGCCTCACAGTAGTTGAATATACATGAGTTGAACTACCCAACACATGATCTAGAGCCGGCAGCCGTGATTATTTCCTTGAAAATCTAGAGACACTACCTTTATTGTGAAAAGTGTGACATATACACAGACCACATGAGCCTAAAGTATATATTAACACAATAGGAGATCAACACGCATAGAAAGAGTTGGTTAGATCTAACCATGGATTAAGATTGCTCTATTCACTATCATACTGGAAAGGCGAACGTGGTAGTAGATGCACTAAGCAAAAAATAACCTACTACTCAATCAATGTTACAGATTGAGAAAGACCCTATCTTTTTGGATATGCAAATAATGGATTTAGAAATAATAAGGGTAGGGGATTCATCCTAACTTTCCAAAATAATTTTGCAACCATCCATCCATGATATGATTAAGGAAGCACAAAGAGATTATGTGGAGATACAAAAGAGGGTGAATGTAGTAAAGTAATGGAAGATGCAAGAGTTCAATATTGATGATGATGGTGTGATTCGGTTTGGAAAGCGGCTTTGTGTGCCTTCATAACCTAGGATAAAGAAGGAGATATTGGACAATGCACATAGAAAAACATTCTCTCTCCATCCTAGGAACCAAGATGTACCATGATCTCTGAGAACACATCTGATGGGATAACATGAAGAATGACATTGCAGAATATATCTCAAGGTCCTTGGTATTCTAGCAAGTTAAAGCATAGTGACAAAGGTCCAAAGGGTTGATGCAGCTATTGCCTATACCCATGTCAAAATGGGAGAATGTTACTATGGACTTTGACAAGGGACTTATGAAGACGTCGAAGGGAAATAATTAGATAAGGGTTTTGGTTGACCGACTCACCCAAACTGCCCATTTTATTGCTATTCAGGAAGATCTCTCGCTTGAACAACATGTAAGGATATATGTGATGGAAGTGGTGAGACTACATGGTGTTACACTCTCAATTTTCTCTGAACATGATCCAATGTTCAAATCTAAATTCTGGAGGATCCTTCAACATGATTTGAGTAGTGAAATAAATTTCAGTACATCCTGTCACTTCCAAACCGATGGCCAATCTAAAAGGACTATTCAGACGCTTGATGTTCTGCTAAGAGCATGATCTCTAGAATTCAAAGGTGGATGGGATCAGCATCTCCCATTTGTTGGGTTCTCATACAATAATATCTTCGATTAGAGTATTAAGATGGCTCCATATGAAGCTATTTATTTAATGTGATGAAGAACTCCAACTTTTTGCAATGATGTTTAAGAACGAAAGCTACTTGGACCCGATCATGTGCAAGAGATGACAGAGAAGGTTCAAGTCACCCAGAAACACGTCAAAGCTACTCTGAGTTGGAAAAAGATCTATGCTGAAAACCGTCAAAGAGACATGGAGATCAACATTGGGGATAAATTCTTCCTTCGAATATCACCATGAAAGAGAGTCATGCGATTTGGAAAGAAATGGATGTTAAGCCCAAGGTACATTGGCCCTTTTGTGATCCTTGACCACAAAGGAGTCATGGCCTATTGGATGGGACTTCCACAAAATATGGCTCAAGTTCATGATGTGTTTCACATATCAAACTGAAGAAAGTACATACTAGACCCCTCACATGTACTAAACTCAGAGGGGGTACAACTAGAAGATGATCTCTTCTATGAGGAGCAACTAGTAGAGATTCTAGACGTGAGAGATAAGGTTCTATGCAACAGGAAAACCCGCCTTGTCAAAATGTTGTGGAGGAACCATAACATTGAAGAAGCTACTTGGGAACCAAAAGAGGCGATGAAGGAAAAGTACCCTCACCTGTTTATGTAAAATGAAATTTCGAGGGAGAAATTTTTTAAGGGGGGAAGAATGTAACGACCCAAAATTTATCAATGGAATTACCTTCTTATAATTATTACTTATTGTATAATCACATTAGAAATAATAGTTACATATAATTTTACTAAATATTATCTGACTATTAAACATAAATTTTCCAATTCTATGTTTTGAATTTCAAAAATCCAACATACATGATTGTGTTCAAGATGATTTGTGGAGTCTAATAAAACCAACATAATTTTTGGTGAATAGTAACATACCCATTTGAATAGTAACCTACCATTTTGAATAGTAATATGACCCTTATGAATATTATATCATCCAAAATAATAGTAACCTTACCCTTGAATAATTAAATAAAATTATGGTATCTTAAAAGTGACAATTTGAACATTGTAAAAGTATTGGTATTTTTCTAAGTCACAAATAATCAATTATAATTAATTAATTAGTTTAAAATAAAATGTATTTTTATAAAATGTGTTCATAAATTAACACATCAATGTCTTATAGATTTAAGATAATTTTATAAGACTTTAAGTAATTTTTATAAGCATTATAAAATCAGTTTTAATTTAAAAACTATTTTTTCATGTAAATTATGATTATAATTAAATATTATATTAATAATATTTAGAAGATTTTTTTTGAAAAATGGACTTCATTTTTTCATTCTACATTTTGAAAAAGGGTTGGGGTGAATTCTTGAGATTTTTCTAAAATACTTGATTTTTTTTATGAATAGTGAAATACCTTAATTTACAAAATAAGCTAAGTAAGCTAATTATAGGGTCATGTATGATGTTCTACTGTTGTAAGGCCACTTGTTTTGGTATCACATGATAAAATTAATATTATATTTCATGGATGACTCAGTATTCCTTGTCTTTTGGCGAAATAATAAACTAATGATTTTTATATTGAGAAAACACATCTCCCCTCCACTATTAATACCACCCTTCACTCCCTCATTTCATCACACCTATCAAGCATCAAGCATTGTCTAAAATCTTCCCAATCATCTTCTTTAGCCCCACCCCCACGTACAAGAGCTTCTGGTCTCATCAAAAGACCAATACTAGGTCTTTAGAGGAGGATCTCAAGATGAGGATTCAAGAGGTAATTTCTCTTCCTCTTGCCTTTAATTTCTTTTCAATTTAAAGTTCTTTTCTTATTCTCTACACACCTATCTTCATCCACATGTTATGGCTAATCTAGTATCCCACATTTACTGGAATGTTATGATACTAATGGGATATTATACCTTCCAACACCCTTTCCTACTCCCATATATTTTATAAAAGAAAACGTTGTTTGTGAGGTGTTAATCTATCACCTTCAAGAACAACAAGTTTTGTTTTTCCATTTCTAAATTCATATCCGATCATGAAAACATTTTTATGGTTTAACCAGAACATTTTATATGAATTATTTCCATTTTAATGTTTTGTAACTAACGTATTGTAAATATTACTAAATTTTAAATCAAAACAAGTTCGTTGTGGTCGAAAAACCACCCAAATTAACCCAAACAATCATCATTCCATTCTTATCTAATGATTAATCCACAAGGTATATAATATAATCAATTATAATATCATTTAAAATCATGTAATTTAATTAAAAATATGTAATATTAGTTCTGTATGTTTACTCATGTTCTACACGAACTTCAATTTATTAATACAAGTTAACCGCTCTAGAAAAACCATAAAAACATACATTCCTAAACAATGTTTTTAAACTCTATAACTCATCCAAAGGCCCATAAAATAATTTAATGAAACCATAATGAACAGTATCAATGTAAATAAGGTTCTTTAATATTTAATTAATTAATCTAATGTGGTTATAGAGGACATTAAATAGAAAAAAGTTTTAAGATATAATGTAAGGGGAAATTATCAAACCAAAGTTTCATCATTCGGGTTCTCCCTCTATCACTCTTTTTTTGACATGGTTACTCCTTAAAATTTATTTTTTCATCATTGAAATTCCATCTCTTGGATATACATATTTTTCACTAGTGTTTAGGTCAAACAAAATTTCTTCCAAAATAACTCTTCTTTTAAGAACACACCTTTAACTTTTCATTAAATGTTGACGGTGCTTGTAACATGTATGATATTCCCTATTCCTTTTGGGAACCCAATGTTTATGAATTTGTTATTATGTGATGAATCCAATTCCCTTCCATGGGTTTTTTATGTTAATTTTTTATATATTTTCATTATGGAATGTATGATAAATGATAATGTTATGATGTGACGGGTGCACCCAGAATTATATAGCGCGATATGAATGTTTCAATGTGACAGGTGCACCAAAAATTATATAGTTCTTGATTCATGCTCAAATTTACCCATGAGATTATGGTAGAATGATCCTTTTAGTTTATCTTAGGTTTTCGAATCCTCAGAGACCTAAGAAAAAACCTATAGAAACGTACATTATATGGACTATTTTTGGATATCAAGTGGCCAAATTGGGTTGATTTTATATGGTTTCAAAGGATCACTAATAGATTTATGAGATTTTAATTTAAAATAATTAGTTGATCCTAGTTTATCAATCTGGGTGGATTGTATGAAATTCTTTTTCAACTATTTAAATTTCTTATTTTTGAGATGGGTTCATTTAAGAAGATCAAAAAAAATCCTCACTTACTGGTTTAATACCTACACACATTAATACTAATCACCTATAAACATTAAGGATTAATGTTTTGACCACTTAAAGGTAAAGTTTTGTATTAGCACTTGATGTGTGTGGCCTTAAATTCAACAAGGGCGATGGAGTTTAAAAATCATCAAAAAAAAATCTAAATTAAAATAACTGATTAGATATTAATGGGGTGATAAATAACATAAATTCCATCCTCTTGCTACTACCTTATATCAAAACACAAGTGGGTCAGCCCTATATTGATTTTATGGTTTCAATGGAAGTGGAAAGTAGACTAATGAGGGAGGAAATAGAGAAGTAAGAAAACAATGAAATAACGATCACTCCACCGTTGTATGGTAATTTCACAAGGTTTGGTGTGAATAAATTTACACCATGAAACAATGGTATCAAAGTGATATGAAGAATAATATAATAAGAGGAAAGGAAGAACTTTTATTAAGAAACCAAAGTGAATTGAACAACTTACATGAGAAAGACAAACATGAGACAACAAAGTCGCAGCATAAAATTATAATTGAACAAAGCACCAAAGATCATAAACTACTCCACCAACACTACCTTAAATAGTAATTTTGGGAGCCTTGGGTCGAGCCTCAAATAGTACAAGTCTTCTTAATTAATTGTGGTAGGCCATAGGTGGGTGGAAAGTTGGGGGAGATTTTATTTTTCCACCCATGACCCGATGTGGCATCCAGCTTTCATACACCTAACATAGATGCTTAGAAGACCACCAAGATGGCCTAATTATAGTGGTACATAGAAGAAGAAAATGGACCACCGGATGGCTCCTAACAGCCTATACAATTTGGGCCCATGTGGAGGTGTGGATTCCGTGATATGGTTAAATTAGTGGGTTGTTTTTCTGAGCTGTAGAATCTAGCTGAGAATTTTATCTATAAATTGGGCCGCCTAAATAACAACAATGGCAGCTGAATTTGTACTGGATCTAGAAGAATTATTTGTTCCTATATATTTCTTCTATCATCCCATGAAATTTGGGCTAAATTGTGTTTGTAATGGGGGTCCCACGTTTTCTTCATTGGGATCTTGACCAATTTGACTTCTCTAGAATTACTTCCATTCATCTCCAAATATCTTCATCATCCTTTATGAATCCTCAATTGATACCTGAATAAAAATTGTTCATATTTATGTTCAATTACATTTCAAAAATTATCAAATTAAAATATGGATAATTACAATCCTTAAAATCAGATGAATCATTTGGCCAAAATTGGTGTACATTAGGCATGAAGTGCACAAATGATAAGAATGGATGTTCAAAATTAAAATCCACTAACTCAGGCCCATAAGTTCAAAAATGAACATTTAATACCATTAAAAGTTAATACAAATATGTATTTTTATTGTCTAATCACACCACCAACTTGAGATTTTCTAGTCCAAAGCAATATGTATCTCAATAATATGAAATTCAAATTCCTTTTCTAAAAACATTTTAATACACAATGGTCACCAAAACCCTTAAACCAAATAATCATTAAACCCATCAAAATATTTCAATAAAAGATAGTTTCATAAGAAGATCCTAATCCCATGCCTATTCCTTTGTTCAAATTCATTTCCATATTTCATCCAATATCAATTAAGTATGAGGATTTGTTATGTATCACAATAGACATGGGGGTTCATCTTTATTCAAGGGGGAAATGACGGAAGTGCTAGTTGGAATCACATTTCAATATTAAGATGAGTATTCAAAAAAAATTACTGTATTATTATTATTATTTTTCAATTTTTCCATGGTAATTGATATTGCTCTCAAAAGAGTCAACCCCTGTAGCGAGACTTTGCCGATGACTCCCAGGCTCAAAGACCTTAGCGCACCAAGTGGATCCCACATTATCAGGCATCATCTTGAGTTAACTTAGTCAAAAAATTCAAGATACCAAAAATAGAGAAGAAATTACTAACTCTGGGCCAGACAACTGTGGAGTCACAATCCCCAAGTGCTGAAAGCCACGCATTAGGTCATTTCATTGCTCTTCGTGAAAATTTATTGTTTTTTCTTAAATATTTTTTATTGAATACTCATATTAAAACTAAAATGATCACCAAACCTATGCTATTTATTTGGGGACCCCATGAACTCAAACTAATACACCACTATCAAAAGTACGTGCATTGTGATTCTTTTTTTATTTGGATAAAAATATAAACAATAAAATATCATATTAGACAGCCACACTTTCCAAAATCTATGCCCATGAAATTATACAACGATTAAAATCAGAATTGGGACATGATAAATTATTTTATATTTAGTTTCAAAGTTTGCAATTCGTATTACCATGTTCAATGTTAAATAATTCTTTCCTTCCATTTACACACATTTTTTTTCAAATCATTCATTTTTTTACACAAAATAAAAAAAATTATTTCATCTCCCCTCAAATTAAAATAACATTGGCCCCAATGTTTAAAGAAAAGAAAATTTAGAATGGGGGTAGAGGTAGAGAATTAATGTTCAAAAAGGAAATTGAAAATGAGGATCATGGAATGAAGTCACCTAGTGGTTGAATTTGAAATTCTTACTGCTCCTTTTTAATACCCTGATCTCGATGTCACTCTACGAATTCCCTAGTGGATAAAAAAACAAATACACAAAACAAAAAAACTATATATATATTTTTATATAATAATGAAAGTGAAATATAAGTATATATATAATAATTATAGAATAATGAAGCTCAATAAGCTGTAGGTCAGTGGTAAGCGCCCCCCCCCCCCTGTATCCCTTCAATCCCGGGTTCGATTCCCCGTGGCTTCTCCGATTGTGGAAGGGTTTTCCCCATGACCTACGATGTGGACCTTTTTTTAGGATTATTATATTTTTATTTATTTTTATTTTAACCTACAAACACATAAAAAAAATAAACTGATGATACATCGTCTTCTTTTTAAATTTCAGGTTATGGTATTACTGAAGGATTACACCACGTGACACAGATGAATATGGAACTCCCCTTTCATACTCATCCATACTCATAATAGAAGAACATGTCAATAGTCTATTTTTACTATTTATCAAAATGATTCTTTAATCATATTTAAAAAATGATTCCAAAAATATTGGAAACATGAAAACCATGGGTTGCCTCCCATGCAGTGCATTGGTCTAATGTCACTAGCTCGACATAGACCCTTAATTATTTAAGTATTTTCCTCATCTAAGGTTGGTTCACACATGTTTTCATCAAATTAAGTTTTTTGTAATGGTTCTATGATTGGTTTGACTCTATGACCATTAACATTAAAGGTTTGACCATTGGGGGGTCATGAATTTCTATAGCCCCATGTGGGTACACCTTATGCACTATGTATGGACTTGACCATCTAGACCATAACATTCCCGGGTGTAAATGATGTTTTGAACTACACAAGCGCACAGGTTTTCCTGGGTCAAAATGTTTGACTTTGATATTCCAATATTGGTAGGCTCGAACTCTATATTTATTGATCCTTGAATTTTCATAAGTCTCTATCCTTAGTTCCTCAAGTTCATTGAGATCTAATTTCCTTTTTGTTCTGGCCAATGAGATGTAATAGTTTATTTTCTTAATTGCCCAAAAATCCTTATGCTCAATTTCAACACGTAAATGACATGATTTTCCATAAACCAACCTATATGCTGACATTCCTAGGATGGTTTTGTATGCTGTATAATATGCCCAAAGAGAATCCAAGAGTTTCTCGGACCAATATTTCCTATAAGGATTGACAGTTTTTTCACGAATATTCTTAATCTCCCTATTTGCTAACTCAGCCTGACCATTTTTTTGAGGATGGTACACAGTGGAAACTTTATGAGAAGTCCCATACTTAAACATGAGTGAAGAGAATGGACGGTTGTAGAAATGGGTTCCTCGATCACTTGTTATAGCTCTAGGAATTCCAAATCTAGAGAAGATTTTTTCTTTTAAGAATCTAATCATAGTTTGATGATTGTTAGATTTTGTGGGAATGGACTCAACCTATTTTTAAACATAATCAATAGATAAGATAATGTAAATATATCCCCAAGATTTTGGGAAGGGACCCTTGAAATAAATTCCCCATTAGTCAAAGATTTCAACCACTAAGATGGGAGTGAGTGGAATTTGATACCTTTTTGTGATGGACCCTACTTGTTGACACCTAGGATAGGTTTAACAAAATGTGTAGGTGTCCCTTGAGAGGGTGGGCTAGAAGAGACCACACTGAAGAATCTTAGCAGATGTTTTCATAGATGAAAAGTAACCTCCACATGCCTCACTATGACAGAATTTATGGATGGACTCTTGTTTAGATTCTCGGACACACCTCCTAATGACTTGGTTAGGGAATACCTTATAGAGGTATGGATCCTCAAACACATAGTACCCAACATCATAAATGTATTTCCTCAGATCATGTGTCCATAATAATTTTGGAATTACTCCTGTAACTAAGAAGTTAGCTATGTCCTCATACCAAGGGCAGTCACTCACAGAGTATAGGTGTTAATCGGGATATGAATGAGACATAGAAAGGTGATTTGAGTTTTCTTTGAATTCTATCCTAGAGAGGTGATCAGCTAAAAAAATTTCAACACCATTTTTTATCCTTGATTGTGAGATCAAATTTTTGTAAAAGACGGACCCAACTAATCAGTCTAGCCCTAGAATCTTGTTTTTGGAAGAGTTATTTTAGTGTAGAATGGCCAGTGAGCATAGTGATGGGGGATCCTAAGAGGTAGGACCTAAACTTCTATAAGGCAAACAAAATATCAAGTAACTTCTTTTCAGTGGTGGGGTAGTTGATTTGGGCATCATTTAATCATTTTCTTGCATAAGAAATGGCAAAAGAAGCTTTATCGCAACATTTTCCTAACACAACTCCTATAGAAAAGTCACTGGAATCACACATAAGTTCGAAAGGAAGGTTCGAATTTGGAGATTTCATGATGGGAGGAGTGGTGAGAGAGGATTTGAGGGTTGAGAATGAACCCTCACATATTTCATTCCAAACAAATGGAGCATCCTTTACTAGCAGAGCGCAAAGGGGATGAGAGATTGAACAAAAGTACTTGATGAATCTTCTATAGAAACCAGCATTTCCTAAGAAAGACCTCACTTCCATGACAGTTTTTGGTGATGGAAGGTGGTTAATGATGTCATCCTTGGAATTATCAACTTCAATCCCCCTCCCTGAGACCAGATTTCCTAGAAATAATCCCTCTTTAACCATGAAATGGAATTTTTCCCAGTTTTTGACAACATTATTTTCTTAAAATCTTGACAAGAATCTCTCCACATTCCTCATACATCCCTAAAATGTATCCCCAAACAAAGAGAATTCATACATGAAGACCTCCAGAAAATCCCCTACCATATTTGAGAATATTCCCATAATGCACTACTTTAAGGTTCTAGGGGCATAACATAACCTGAAAGGCATGCATTTGAAGGAAAATGTGCCAAATAGACATGTGAATGTAGTCTTCCCTTGATCCTCTAGGGAGACCTAAATTTGATTATACTATGAGTACCCATCTAAGAAACAGAAGAAGAAATGACATGTCAATCTCTCAAGGACTTAGTCAATGAATGGTAAGGGGAAATTTTCCTTCTTGGTGAATAATTTTAGATTCCTATAGTGGATAAAGACTCTCCAAACACTACTCACCCTTATTGGAAGAATCTCTCTATCCCCTTTGGTTATCACTGTGATTCTTGCCTTCTTGGGAACCACTTCGATTGGGCTCAACCACTCACTCTCAGCTATGGGATATGTTATACAAGCTTTTAAAAATTTCAGAAGTTCTTTCCTTACCACCTCTATGAGATTACGATTGAGTCATCATTGAGGTTGATGACATGGCTTTGATTTAGATTCCATAACAATCCTATGAGTCCCGATAAGTTGGATAATCCAGGGAATATCAGACAGGGTCTAACAAATGGCTTTCTTATGTTTTCTATGGACATCTAGAAGCACCTTCTTTTGATTGGATTCAAGAGAGGAAGAAATGACAATAGGATTTGTTTGATTTACCCCTAGGAAAAAAACATGAGTGCAGTAGTAAGTTCCTTCAATTCAAGGTCAGGTTGGTTCAGAATTTCAGCAGAAGATTGGCACATTGAATCAACAATGATGTAAGGGAAACCCGGGTCTTTCAAATGAGGAGGAATGGTAAAATGAATGGTGGTACTCACATTAGCAGCAAAAAGGGCTTCATTTTTATGTGAAATTTTTATTTTAAAAGTGCACAAGTCCTTAAGCTACTTTGAGTAGGTAGGTATGGTTTGGATTTCATCAAGAATGGGAATGTTCAACTTGACTTGTGAGAATATTTCTCTAAATGTTTCAATTAATTTAGGCTTGGTTTTCCACCTCACACATTGAATAAATGGTGCAGGATATGGGGTTGTTTGTTGAAGAGTTGTTTATTTGACAATGTTATCATGTTTTTTAGTTTGATCATTTGGTTCATTTGAATTTTCATCCATTTTTGAATCTTTAGATGGGTTCTGAATTAGTTGTTTAGGTTTCTAAATTGATTTCCCACTTCCTAAAACATTCACAGCCTTTAATTGTTAATGATTTGTTTGAGTACATCTTGAATCTCCCCATAATGTAAAGGATGGTACCTCCTGAGTAGGCATGGGGTACCTTTACAGTTTGGATGGATTGAAGTTCTTGTTTTAGGGAAGATACTTCCGAGTTCATCCTTTCCATTTGTTTGAATAGTTTTTCTAGTAGGCATCGTGGAACAGTTTGGGTTGGTGCTTGAGAATATTGGTTTATCCCAAGGGGATATTTTGGAGGTGGGATGTTTTGTTGAAAATGGACCGGGGGCTGTCGGTATTGGATAGGTTGGGTTTGGAACTAGTTATGGGTTTGGTAGTTTGGATGGGGGTAAGGATTTTTTCCCTGCGGTTGGCTAGGTTGTTGGTTATCTTTCCAGCGGAAGCCTGGGTGGTCATTATACCATGGGTTGAAGGTGTTTTGGTATTGGGGCTTTTGAAAATTTGAAGCATTTACATCCACTGGGGTTCCTCCTAAAATAAAATCCTTTATGAATGGAATGGTTGGGAAGTTTTCTATCTTATGGTCATGTTTTTCACAAATTGTGCAAACAGGGTCAATAGTTTGGATTCCATGGACTTTCCTAAGGCCAATCTCTTCAATCTTCCTAGAGAGTGGTGCGAGTTTAGCCGTAAGGCTTTTCTCTTCTCTATGTGTATGAATTGTAGCAGTTATTTGTGGAATTTTAGAACAAGGTGAAGTTCCCCATGTTTGGTTTTGTTCAACAAGGATTTCTAGATACTCATAAGCATCATTTGGGGATTTGTTTTTAAAGGTTCCATGACACATCCTGTCAATGAATTGTTTTTTCCCTGGACCCAAACCTTCATAGAAAATTCTCACTTGTTCATGAATAGAAAATCCATGGTTTGGAACCATGTTAAGAGTGTCTTTGAACCTATCCCATGATTCATAGAATGACTCTCCCTGTTTTAAAAAAAATGTTTTGGATACTATTTTTTAGTGCAATTGTTTTTTGGTGGAGAAAGTATTTTTTGTACAATTCTATTTGTAGTTGGTCCCATGAGTTGATGAATGATGGTATCAAATAGTTTATCCAATATTTAGCTTGATCCTTAAAAAAAGGAAATATCCTCATCTTATCTGATTCTAGTTGATGTTGGGGACACATGGTTTCTACAATGTCACTGAATTCCTTAACGTGGAGGTAGGGAATCTCAGAATCCATTCCATGAAATGTGGGAAGGTGGTTTTAGAAATGGGGTTTAAAGATGTAGTTGGATACTCTTATAGAATTGTGTCTAATTCATGAGGGCGGCATTGGTCCAGGAAGGTGTGAGGTATTCATTCCTGGTTTGATCAACTGCATTCCCCAAGTATGGGGCTTCTCATTTGGGTTTCCATTTTGGTTCCCACCTGGGTTTATGAGTAGGTTTCTTTGAAGACATTCCATTGAAATAGGATGTATTTTTGACTCTGTAGTATTAGGAATATTATTATCTAATGTAAAGAGTTCCTTTGGTGTACTTGACTCCCTAACCCCGGGATTATCCACCCTAACTAGACGGGTTGATTGATCGCGGGTGTAGGCGGACTTGTGCCAAAAAAAACAAGAAAGGGGAGAGATAAGAGAATTTGGATGAGAAATGAAGAAATGGGGGATAATAGAATGGGTGTTTGGATGAATTAATTGGTTCCCCGGCAAGAGCACCAAAATTTGATTCATGCTCAAATTTACCCAAGAGATGAAGGTAGAACGATCCTTGTAGTTTATATTGGGTTGTCGAATCCTCAGAGACCTAAAAAGAAACCTATAGACACATACATTATATAGACTATTTCTAGATATTAAGTGGCCAACTTGGGTTAATTTTATATGGTTTTAAAGGATAACTAAAAAATTTAAGTGATTTTAATTTAAAATTATTAGTTGATCCTAGGTTATCGCTCAGGGTGGATTGGATGAAATTATTTTTAAACTATTTCAATTTCTTATTTTTGAGATGGGTTCATTTAAGAAGATCAAAAAAATCCTCACTTACTGGTTTAATACCTTCACACATTAATACTAATCACCTATACACTTGAAGGACAAATGTTTTGAGAAATTAAAGGTAAAGGTTCATATTAGCACTTGAAGTTTGCGGCCTTAAATTCAATAAGGGCGATGGAGTTTATAAATCATCAAATTAAAATCTCAATTAAATGAACTAATTAGATAGTAATGGGGTGATAAATAACATAAAATCCATCCTATTGATACTCCCTTGGATCAACCCACAAGTGGGTTATCCCTCCATTGATTATAAGGTTTCAATGGAAGCTGAAAGTAGACTCATGAGGGAGGAAGTGGAGAAGTAAAAAAAACAATGAAATAACAATCACTCCACCGTTGTATGGTAATTTCAGAAGGTTTGGTGTGAATAAATTCAAAAATTGAACCAATGGTATTAAAGTGATATGAATAACAATATAATAATAGGTGATGAAGAACTTTTATTAAGAAACTAAAGTGAATTGAACAACTTACATGTGAAAGACAAAAGTGAGACAACAAAATCACAGAATAACATTGCAATTGAAAAAAAAAACCAAAGATCCTAAAATAATCCACCACCACTGCCTTATATAGGAATTTTTAGAGCCTTGGGTCAAGCCTCCAATAGTAAATGTCTTCTTAATTTATTTTGGTAGGCCATTGGTGGGTGGAAAGTTGAGGGAGAGTTGATTTTTCCACCACTGACCTGATGTGGCATCCAACTTTCATACAACGAACAGGAATGCTTGGAAGACCATCTAGATGGTATAATTAGAGTGGGCCATAGAATAGGAAAATTGAACCCTGGATGGATCCTAAACTCCTGTAATATTAGGTCCCATTTCGAGATGTGGATTCAGTGATATGATTAGATTTGTGTGCTGTTTTTCTGGGCTGCAGAATCTGGATGATAATTTTATCTCTAAATTGGCCCACCTAAATGACCACAATGGAGGCCAAATCAGTTCTCTCTCCTACATATTTATTTGTTCCTATATATGTCTTCTATAATCCCATGAAATTTGGTCATAATTGGTTTTTTAACATGGGTCCCACATTCTCATCAGTGGGATGGTGTCCAATCTACCTTCTCTAGAATTGATTCCATTCATCTCCAAATATCTTCATCATCTTTTATGAATCCTCCATTGATCCCTGAATAAAAAATGTTTATATTTAAGTGTATATACAGTTTAGAAAATATCAAATTAAAATATGGATAATTACAATCTTTAAAATCAGATGAATCATTGGCCAAAATTGGTGTACATTGGGCATGAAGTGCACAAATGATAAGAATGGATGTTCAAAATTAAAATCCTCTAACTCAGGACCATAAGATCAAAAATGAACATTTAATACCATTAAAATTTAATTAAAATATGTATTTTTATTGTCTAATTAGTGCTCCAATGCATAGGGTAATGTGATGAATCTCATGATTTAATGTGAAATGATGTGTGAACGTGATGCTAGATTTTTCACAAGTATGTGTGGTAGTTAACCAAAAAGACACAATGTTTCATTTTTTTTACATTGCCACATTTAAAGTCTCTTATTAATGCTTCCTCTCATGTTCATGATACTTTGACTATGTTATGGTTATGCTCACCCATTGTTATATTGTTCTTATATATCCTTTTACTGGGATTTTAGCTCACCCCTTTTGATGTATATCCTCAGGTGACTACATGTACTAAAGAGAGGTCAAGTTAAAATAAGAAGTTTGAGAAGAAGCAATTAAATAAATTCTTATGTTTGATGTTGTAATTCTAATGTATGGTCCTAGTTTTCCAAAGGCACTAAACCATTGGATCCTCTATGTGTAATAATATTATGTTGTTTATATATAAAATGATGTAATAGTAATTAAAGATTGGTTGGGTCTTTATACAGTCGAACCCTTAGGTACGAGTTCGGTGGCAGTAAGGGGACCTCCAAAAGAGCACATTGGAATAGGAGGATCAGATTAATTCTCAGCACCCTCTTTTGTTTGTTTTGCCTTTATTTTGGATTTTGGGGAAGTGAAACCCTAAGGTGGTAAGTTTTTAATGTCCTGGAATTTCTGTATAATATATTTTTAATTATATGGAATTATTTCCAGACCGTGAAATCTGACGACATGTGATTCAGATCCCCAGAGGGCCCAGAATGATCCGTCATTGTTTTGTTAATATTTAATTATCATATGTAAGCAGTTTTCCAGAAAAAGTTGAATAACTATTAAAATTATGAATGGATCTAAAATCTTAGGGCACTGTTGCGTTCAGGATGGCAGGTTTACCCTAGGAGAGACATAAGTTAGTCAGCACATGCCTTCAGTGGGAAAACCAAAAATGGAATAACTGTAAATAAATTAATTAAATAAAAATATTTTATTTTTCAAATGCTTATAACTCACGAAAGGTGACTCGTATTGAAAATATGATACCACCATAGAACATGTGAGGTTATGCTTTCTTTAGGAGGATACTATCATTGGCCGGCATGGGCCACCAGTGAATGTTAGATTTTGGTCGTAAATAAAATAATTAAGTGACAATTATTTTATTGTAAAATCCACTACATCGAAACGATAAATTTTATTGAAAATATGAGGGTACCTTTGAGTTCTTTTTGGCGTTTCCTCTATAGGTGGGGCCTAACCTCAACCGACATGGGTTGAGGGTGAACGTAATTAATTTATTAAACTTTTTTTACTATACATTCAGTATACACGTGAGCGGCGATTTCTAAAATTTTGAACTGGTTCTTGGATTAAAAATCAGAGGGCACCATTGAATCTGTTGTTCCTAGATTCACTTAAGGGAGAAATTACATTTAGCATAGTAGGTCTGGGGAAATGTTATGTTATGTTACTATTTAAAAGAAATGAAATTAAAAACAATTCATATACTCCAACGGACAAGAGGTTTGCGGGGACAACGATCTGTCAAGCCAATAAATGGATTGACATGCCAATCCTAAGTAATGACGTAATTGAGGAATTAGAAAGGTTCTTAATTTATGATCCCCCATAAATTTCCCATGTCGTTACCTACCCTCCCCCTATCCTATATATATAGAGTTTGGGGAGGGGTATCAACACAGCTTCACCAAGAAACATGCTGATGGAGCACCGCAATGTCGAACCCTTAATGGATGGAGCCGATCCTAGAGGGTGGTGATGGGTGACATCAAACCACAAACCGAAGGACGATGTATGACTAGTGATGTTGGGAACTAGTTTCAGGAATGAAGTACATGATCCATCTTCAAGCACAGACACTCTCCAATGGGTTTTCGAGGTAGGGGGTTTATTCATTTGTGATTTTAAATGATTTTCCACTTCCCAGTTCTTGAATAATATGAAGAACGTGGAACAACAGACTAATGGGTTGATCCGTGAATCATTCGTTTTTAGGGAGGTTATTGCCGGGTATCTTTGCAAGGGTTTTAATTTCATGTTTATTTGCAATGAATTATAAAACCCTGAATCCCCCTCAAGTTTATGATCTAACGTGAAGGGCATGGTCCTAACGAACCCGATCTAAACCATCCATTATCATTCAATCCTTGTGTCTCCTTGGAATAACGCCAGCACCACGACACAGACCAGCAATGAGGAAGGTGTGCACTGATGCACGCAGTAGGACAAGACCGCAGCACAAAGCCACATCAACCATCAGAATGGCCGACACTTGTCGGACATAGAGGATGTGCGGTGCGCCATCACGTGCCATCTGTGTGCAAGGGGTTGTGTCTTGTCAGCTGCGATAGTCAGAGAAGGCGTCTGGATCATCCTCCGGTCGTGGAAGGGAAGGGTGGCGTGCCCTCGCGTGCTACCAGTGAGCATGAGACTATGGCTGAAGCCATAGAGGAGGTGGTCAAACCCATACCTCCGGCGAGTTTCACAGCGATCGAGTGATGCCCACGTGGCACCACCGCTTTAAAGGACAAACTCACATTGTCCATTCTGGATTCTGGGGAAGCGGTTCCCCCAAGTCGCCTGGTAGAAGCCCTGCGGGCAGCGCCCTAGGCAGGTAGGACGCCCTCATGTGGGTTGCCGCCAGTGGGACAGGCCCCCTTCCCAGCGGGCTGCGGCCCGGCAGGCCGGGCCTCGCCACCCCCACTGGTCGTGCCGCAACCCAGTGGGCCAGGCCGCGCCCCACCGCGGGCCGTGTGGCACCCCCCGTGGGCAGACCTTGCGGGCTGCCCATTTTGCGGGCAGTGACAGACCTTAACCTAGTGGGCTGAGTCCATCGCAGCCCAGCCTATACCAGGTCGGACCGAACCCATTCCTAACCGGGCAAAGAAACACTTAAAGTGTCTTATATTGAGAACTGGACGTCTATTTGACAATGTTTATATTGTGTTAGGATCTTTGGAGTGAGACGGTCCTTTTGAATTACTCCATGAGAGTTTTGAAGAAACTTGGAGTATGACTGGATTGGATCGCACCCAAGTCCACCCAGGCCCTCTGCACTGAAATGCCAATAACGCACAGATCAGGCATCCGATTGAACTATCATCTATTGTGTGGGAACCCTTATGATTTGGCGAATCATCGGGTTACTATTTTTGAGACTTTGTGCTAGTTTTAATACAATCAATGGATTGAGGAGCGGTTCTTCCAGGCGCGCTATGTACGGAACCCTGTGACTGGCTGAGACTTGACGAATAAATTTTTTTTGTCTTTGTGTGCCTCGAATGTCTAGTGGGGAGAACCTCTGTGTGATGCAGCAGACCCACAATAGGGAGAGCCTCTGTGTGATGGGGTAGACCCATGCTACTCGACAGGAGTAGTACCTCAGCAGGTCACGGTGTGGAGCGCCTCTCTGTGACGTGGCATACCCATGGTACTCGACAGGAGGAGTACCTCAGCAGGCCACAGTGGGGAGTTCCTTTGTGTGATGTAGCAGACCCATGGTACTCTACAGGAAGAGTACCTTAGTAGTCCAAGGTAAGTGGGAAGCACAACTAGGTGATGCGGTAGACCCACTACACTCGATAAAGGAGGAGTTCTCCAGCAGTCAAGGTGTTCGACATTGTGACTAGGGATATTACTTGTTACTATCTCTAGAGAATCATGTGGATGGCTATCAACATTCATAGTGATCCTATGTGGGTCAGCATCATAATCATTTTTTTCTGTGTGGTATAGCTTCTTGAGCTAAGTCTCAGATGTGGGGTACTGTTACCTTCATGGTACTATCTTCCTGGTGATACATATGTGGTAATTTTAAATTCATAGTACTATCTTCGTGGTGATAATTGTGTGGTACTTTTACCTCTGTGTTACTATCTTTAGGGTGATACCTATGTTGTACTTTTACCTTTGTGGTACTATCTTCTTGGTAAAACATGGGTTCTACTTTTACCTGTGTAGTACTTCGATTTTCGTGGTGTTACCTGTGTAGTACTTCTAACATGGTGGTGTTACCTTTGTGGTTTTTCCTTTGTGGAATTTTAGGAGACCTATAGGGTCTTGGGGTCCCAACTGAGTATTGTTATACTCACCCCTGCATGAGCTTTTCCTGCACCTTGTTGTGTCTTCTACGGAAGATGTACAACATTGATTGAGGCTGATGGAGTCAGGACTGGATGGTGCTTGGAGGAGGACCATTTGGTGTGACGTGACACATGGACAAATGATCATGAGCCGTACCTACCCTTCAGGTAGGATTCATGGTGGATGATCCAATAGATGCTTTTCAACTTTTCAGTTGTTTGGTACTTTTCAATTGTACATGTACTTTTTTAGTTGGACTTGTATTCCAGACCCTTTGATTTTATCACTGTTTTACTATAGCAGTTTACTTCATAGTTGCTTCTTGTTGTGATCATAGATAGTGTGTTTATACAGGTTTAAAGGAAATTCCTTCCCATTTTTGAAAATACGTCTTTGGATGCTAGTCACTAGCCCCTGGCCTATGTAAAGAAGGTTTCGGGTAGTCATGGCACGAGCCTCAGGGGGCGGTTTGTGACACTTCTCACCAACATCAAACTCCAGATAACACTAAATATTTTCAGCATAACATTTCTATCAATTTTGATAAGCCATGATGTGATATTGAATGGATATATCTTTCTCTACCATTTCCTAAGATATAATGGTTACCAATAGTTTTACTTGTCTAACTTTAACACATCATGTTGGTCTTATACACATCTTTCTAAAGAGGGATTCAATAGTATCCATATATATTCTTAAATAAAAAATATTTTTGAATGAAAATTGAATTAAGGGAAGGTGTTTATCCCAAACTCCTTTAAAATAAATAGAACTTTATCTCAACATATCTTCTAGGGTTTTAACTATTTTACCATAGTGATTACCTATATGAGGATGATACATAGTGCTGAAAGAAAACGATGTATCCAGAGCCTACAAAATACTTCCCGATAACGTTAAGGTAAACCTCGAATCCCGATCATCAACAATTGATTGTGGTACACTATGAAACCTTACCACTTTATTAATATATTTCATGGAAATATGGTCCATATATAAATATTCCATGATAGTAATGATGTGTGATAAATGATTAAGTTTATCGACTATAAATCATATAGAATTATTCCCTTTGATGTTTTGAAGATTTCAACCACAAAATATATGGTGATGTATTCCCATTTCCATTATAGGATATGTAATGGTTCTAAAATAATTTTAGACTTTTGTATCTTAGCTTTAACTTAATGATATACCAAGCACCACGATACAATATCAATGATATCTCCCTTCATGGAATCCCACCATAAATACTATTTCTAATCTCAGTAATTCATTGTAATTTAGGAATGAATAGATAATAAATATCTCTGAACCTCTTCAAACTTCCCTTCTTCAAATACGATACGGACGGAACACATAAACATTTCATGAACCATATCACAATCATATTTGAACTCAAAAACATTTATCACCTTCTATCTCACCCCCTATTTTGCCTCATTTATCCTCAAATGGATTAATATTTGAATACTAATTTGAGAAACATAAGATTTATCCACTTCCTTTAATATTTCTAGATCCATCCATTAAAAATACAGAAATGTTATATTTTTTTGATACTCATCGTATATAATTTATTTATATCCTTTCAAGTAAAATAATCATCCACCTTGTTTGCTTTACCAAGGTGGTAATGTATTTTGCAGCTAGAATCATTAATCATCTCCAAATATATTCTCTAGCATATATCCAACTCTTTATTTGTGAGAATAAACATGAAACTTTTATGATCATGATATAAATGACACCATTCTATATAAATATAATTATAATATATTTTTTAATGAAAAATTTTTGGCATCTAAATCCCAATTATAAGTTGGGTAATTTTTTTCATAATACAACAGTTGTCACGCGGCATAATCTATAACAGTGAAATTTTGTATGAGAATCCATATCATTCCCTTATTTGATGAATAATTATATATTAGAAACCCTTAACCACTATATGGTAGCATAAGAACATGTGAACTGACTAACCTACTATTTAGTTCCTTTAAAGATTCCACATAATAATCTATCCAAAGGAACTTGGATCCCTTCCGAGTTAACATGATTAGTCGATTTGATAGTTTTGAGAAATTGTGAATAATTCATCGATAAATACAGATCCATACCAAGGAATCATTGGATCTCAATCATAGTGGCTGGTCAGGGCCAACATTCAGTAGCCTTCAACGTTGATGGATCCACCGATATACTCCCTCTTGAGATTATATAACCCAAAATTTAAACCATTTAAATCCAAAATTGACACCTTGTAAATTTTTCATATATATTATCCTTCTTAATGGTCTTAAATTCAATTCTCAAATGATCTTTATGATCTTAATTTCAATTTTAATATATAATATTATCATCAATAAATACAACGAAAACCAAATTGAGGTAATCTCTAAAGAATCTATTCATTAAATCTATAAAGACAATAGGGGAATTAGTTAGACTAAATGGCATAAGTATATATTCAACATATGTATACCTTGTGTAGAATGACATCTTGGGTATATACTCCTTAATTATCAAATAAGTATATCTAGCATAAATTTCAATCATTTAAAACTATTAATATATTTTTTTTTTGATCAAAAAATTCTTAAATATGGGTAGGGGATACTTTCTCTTGATTGTGATATTGTTCTGTTCATGATAGTCAATAAAAAATCACATTTATCCATATTTAAAAAAAATGTGTGCACCCTAAGGTGACAATATTGTATGAATTAATACCTTTTCAATATTCTCCCTGAGTTTCTTCTTCCACTGAAATGACATTTTTAGTCCAATTATAATGAGAGTATTTGAAATAGGTGTATTACTATGTAAGAGTTTTTTTGGGAATGCAAACACAATATTTAGTTGAGGACTAGAAAACCCTTCTATAAATACATCAACAAGATCCAATAAAATATTCATTTCATTTATTTTTTACTTTCTTCCAAGCCATATAAAAAAACCCTTTTCAAGACGAATATAGATCCATACAATGGATTTTATTTCATTGAGAAGTTCATATTTTTCATCATACTAATTAAAAATCATTTGTTGGTTTGAAATATTAAATGTGAGTTCCCTTCCCTAGTAATTAATTTGGTATTTATGTATATAAATCCAATATATGCCTATGATAACAAAAAATTTAGTCAGAGGAATAATGAAATGATTTACCAAAAACACATTCCCATAAAAATAAATTGGAAAATAATCCTAGACTTGAGATGCAATCATCATTCCATTAGGGGGTTTCATAGAGAACTTAATATCTAATCATTGAGGATATAAATTAACATCACTAGATACTTTTCTTGATATATATGAAATTATATAACTATGAAAAAATAGGTTACTTCAATATCTGAGGAAATATTTTTCCACCATAACTTTATAATTCTTGATAATGTAACATTATATTCAATTTACGAACCTTAGTTTTATCCTAAGTCATTCATCATTGATAGATAATCAAATACATCAGCATGTTTCATATAGTGTTTTCAAATTTCCAAAACATATCCCTCGGTAGTGTCAAACCATGTGTATAGTAAGGCCCATTACTGTGAACTAGGTGATGATTGAGTCAAATACTAATGCTCCCTTTTTTGAGTTCTTACCACAAGGTACAAATGTTATAGGGATACATCCACTTATAGTATCGAGGAAAAAAAATTAATTTCATGGAAATCATTTTTTATATCATTCATCAAAACTCCATGATATTTTCTTATACATAGACTTATCTTTATGGTTCTCACTTTTTCCCCATCTTAGTATCCAAAGGTTAACTAATCATTTATTTGATACCAACTACAGTGACCTAGTATTTTCATACATTAATTTTATGCCTTCTTAGATACAAATTAGTCTCATTACTTAAAAACACGCATGTGGATCATTAGGTTTTTAGATCTCTGTAAACCTAGATAAATAAAAAATGGTACATAAGTGAACTAAATCACCTCTAACTAAGTTATTAATAACTGAACCCTTATAAGAAATATTAGAAATAATACATTTATTCATAACTATAGGAAATGAAGCATTTGAAAGTGTGAGCTTATATGCGCAGTAAGGGTAAAAAATGAAGATGTCATTGATTTATTAAGTATACCATGATAATAAGGTTATGATAACATGATATTAACATTTTAGAATCATATATTTTATATCAAAGATCATAATATTAAGTTATGTCATCATTCTTAGGTGTTCATAAGACAATGATCATATAGAAATCAAATAACATAATACATAAGAGAATAATAATGGAATAATAAATAGACTTGTGGCGTACATAGAAGCATATAAAATTACTTCCTGGAGAGTCAAGAATAATTTACAAAACTATCCTAGTTGAATGGGTTCACTCCTCAATCCATAAAAGTAGCCATATTTACAACCAAGAAATTTATAGTGGACAATTTTCATAACTGAATTGGGTTTACTCCCCATTAATGTCTTTTTTACCTCATGAGATATCAATTTTTTCCCAAATCATTCGATGTATATATAGGTCCCACCCATCACATAATGAAAATCATAAATAACTGCATTAAAAGATCGAAAAATTTCATCATATCAGATTCAATGAAAATAAATTTGGTTTATAATCATTTCATCATATCATAACCCATAAAAGTGAAATTGGTTTCATAATTATTTCATCAAATCATAAAAAATGAAAAAAACACATTTCAAAGTCATTTCATCAATTTATCACTGTATAACCCAAGGAAATAGAATGGGATTTGTAAAACTATTTTAATAATAATCATAAACCATCTAGATAATGGATAATGATGGTAACCTTATATCATATCCCAAATAAATATTATGTTTTATCAAAATATTTCATCTTAGATAGAAAATTATTTTAAATGACGACTTTGAATATTTCTTGAGGAAAATAATATTGTCAATTTAAAATAGATTATTTAAAATTAAGAAACATAAAAAACAATAAATTTTTTAAAATAACCCTATAAAAATAAAAAGTAATATTTAAATTATTGATTTTTAATTATGGTGTAAAATATTCTTCATGTTATACACATTGAAAAATGATTCCTTTCACTTTTTTGGAAAAAAGTCAAAAGTTTTCCATTTAGATAAATACAAGAATTATCATTTTAAAAAATTATAAAAAGTAAAACAACGTAATAATTAACATTCAAAAATAATTATATAATAGTACAACCATTATTTAACTATTTTTTATAAAATATGGTCATATATGAGAAATGATTTTTGACTAAAAAGATCAATAAAGTAGATTTTTCTTTAAAAAATATTCATTCATATTATTTAATTATTTAGGAGATTGAAATAAAATTTGATGGTTTAATAAATATAAATAACCAAGTTAGAATTTAATTCGTGATTTTTTTGAGATATTGATCATAGTATTTAATCATCTATAACATAATCATAAGAAATATCGATAAAAAATGAGATAGGAACATCATGCGCTGCAACTTTGGTAACTTTTAAATAATAAGCCCCATACAAGAGAGAACCATAGATGGATATTTTTATCCTATAAGTTTCATGGGAATAATAATAATAATATATATTCATGGGAGGTATAGACACCACACAAGATAACATGTTGTGTAAAAGGCATGTGCCCCCTAGAAATCATAGTGAGACGAAGATCTCTTACCTCAAGCCTCAAATTTATTTATACACATTTCAACCTCATTTATAATAAATATATATTTATGATATATATATTCTATATCTGTACTCATATATATCCATTCATATATGATTTACTTATGACCTTTTATTTCACTTTTATTATCAATTCCTTGTTTAAATGACGTTTTAGGTAATAAATGCTTGACTTTTAATGTATTTTTTGTTTTTTTATTTTCACCCCATTTACATTGACCGTGATTCCATTATAAAATAAATATAAACATGATTTAAATATAATATATTTTAATTATATATTTATTTATAGTAGTCCATTAACTTTAGAGATAGAAAATGATTTACACTATTGATGGAGACGGTAGGTCGAACGTATGCATGAACGTTTTTTCCATTTTCTTGAAAAATGAAAATAAATAAAGGTGAATATTCATTAAAATTTATATAATAATTTTTAATCATATAAATTAATTTAATCTAAACTTGTTATAATCCATGTTAAAATAATATGAAAACTCATCACATCAATTCATGGAGGCAGTAGTCCACATATACGCATGAGTTATGGTACCTTTCTCCAACTAATTAGAATGTAAGAAGATAATTGTGGTATTATATTTCTAGGAGTATAAATATGTCATAAATATCATATATATAAGAATTAAATCAATCATTATATCCATATTTGATAGGTTGTGATGGAAAATTAATTGCATCGGTTCGTGAGGAGGTAGTCATCCATACTCTTCATCGGCAGTTTTGTTTCCCATTTGATAGTGGATGATATGGACATATGTTATGGAGTTAATAGTATAAAATGTTAATATGTGATATAAATATATATTGATGTTATTATATCATAATTCTATAATATAATTTTAATGATATGGAAGAAGAAATAAAATTAAAATGCATGACCGAGGACTATGCATCTTCTTAAGAGAACACCATTAGGTTTACACCTATATCCTTATATGGAGGGTTTAATAATAATAAAAAGGACCCGATTATTTGGTGATAAATTAATTAAGTTAATTTAATAGGTATTTTATGAAAATAAATTATTTGGACTATTTAAGAGGAGAAGAGAGGTGTGGCCTTTTATAAGTGGGGGGGGGGAAACTAGGATATTTTTAAAAGAAAAAGTTAAACAAACATTTATCATATGAAATAATTATAAAAAAGAATAATTATAAAAAAAAATTATAAGGTGTAAATATATCCATTCAATTGTAATGTCAAAAAAAAATTATGTCATTTTAACCGATATATTTTTAGTTTAACCCTCAATAAACTCATCTTAAACTCAATCAATGTAATTAGTTTTTAATGTTTTTACTATTCTGTTGGACAATAAAATTATTTGAAATTATTATATAAAATTATTTATGATTATAAAAAATATACTATCCATATTTGCACATTCAATTAACAAAACTTAATGAATTTAATTGAATAGTAATCCCGTAGATGCGGAAAAAAAAATTTCAAACAAAACTGTCCAAAGTATAAAATGATTTTATATCACAAAACAACATGAAATTGATTAAATTAACCTAAATTATATTAATAAAATATAAGTTAACTAGTTTAACTTTTAAACCATTCTAAAATATTATGTAACATTTGTAAATTATTTTAATTAAAAGGATGTTTTAAATAAAAAAACCAGATTTTTCAGTATTCATTGAAAAATTAACCTTTTTAAAAAATATCAAAATTTAACCCTTTGATAATTTTGAAATATGGATTGAAATAATGAAGTTAAATTTTTAGATTAATTTTTTAGTAGTTTCAAAAACTAATTTTATTAATTTTTCAAAAAAATAGTTGAAAATAATTTTTTGAGAAAAATGTATTTGGAATTCAAATAACGACTTTACTAAAAATTATGCCAATATTTATATATATACTCTTCTTTAATAAAAATAATATAATTAATTTTAAAAATTTTGTAATCCTATTCATTTCTAATAAAATTAAAGGATATTTTATAATGGCCATATATAAATAATATTATTAATTGTAAATTGTGGTTTGTTAAAAATAGGTGTTATGTGTAATGAAATCTGTCAAAGAAATTAAATTTATTTGAAAATTTTATTTCATAAAATACTAGTTTTTTTTATAATATGTTTTAAATTTAATTTGATTTATTTTTTTAGTTTTCACTTTTTTTTAGTATTTACATTTGTTACATGTGATCACTTCATTGATTAATTCACACTTCAACATTTTGATCATTATAAGGGCTCTACATCTAATATTGTCTTAGTTAATACATTTTTTATGTTATACACCTATTTCAATTTATTAGGTGTATCTACTTCACCTTTAATCATTTATATAATTAATCCTTTTATATCAATTTTATTTAATTTTCATTTAAATTTATTTCTTTCATAGGGTTTGTGATTTGAAATTTACCTAAGTAGTAAGGGTTTATTTCACAATATCATCATTAGTTGGGTTTTTTATTTTTATTTATTTTTTGGGGGGATTATTTTATTTTTTAATATTAAACCCAATATATTTTATTTTTTATTCATGATATTTTCAATTAATGGTACAATTTTCCTCTCTTTAGTAATTAAAATTACTGAGAAAATATTTTCATGGAAAAATGAATTCATTTCCCCCTTCAGTTAAAAATCATTATTCATCCATATCAATGATTTATAAATAAATTCATATGATTTTTACTATGGCCTACTCATTGTTGAATTTTTAAAAAATTAATTAATGGTAATCTTATTTTCATTTTCTAAATAAGTTACTTTTTTACTCTTTGCTGAAAATGCGAATCCAAACTAAATCTTAACATACCTGGCATGGATATAATTTTCCCTCTATCATGACTAATCAATGCATTGAATTTACCTTTATAATTTTCCATGGTTATTTAAAAAAATATTTTCCCAATATTCTATAAATAATTTACTTTTAAATAGTGATTTTAAATGTGAAAGTTTTATTTTCCTCAATAATATATTTGATGATATTTTTTTGTATTTCTATTCATTAATAAAAACACCCATTATTTTACATATTCTCCACTAAGAATATGTTGTAATTTTACCATCCTTATTAATTATCTATATGGTTTATGATCATGGAAATCATTAATATTTTTAGAGATTTGTTTTTTTCCTTGTAAGAATATAAATTATTTCTATTAATATTTACAGAACTAGATGATGAGACAACGTGCGATTTCGAGGCCTGGGGGCCTAAAATTAAATTTATAAAAAATTAAATATATTTCATAATACACATTAAAATATTCTAAAACAAAACTGGATAAATCATAAACAGAATCTGGAATTATAAATTTGAGACCACGGTTGAGTATGTAATGTGGTTTTTTACACTAGTCGCGAAATAAAAAGGGTAGACACGGGGCATTCGGACTCCTCACCCATTGGTGGTAAGTTTATTGGATTAATTAATTATAAATTAATTCATTAATTCATTTTATACCTATATAAAATGTATATAACAATAATGACAAGGATAAATTTCTAGGGTTAGCTGTATAAACCCTACGATAATTCCAGAGCATCTCCTTCATTCTTTGTTGGTGAGTCAATACGGATGCCAACAAAATTACGGATAAGAGCAGATAGGGATGCAGGAAATTAAACAACTTCCTTCAATCATTGGAGAGTGTGTTATTTGACAAATAATTATCCATGATCTGGGTAGGGCTCACCAATTTTTGATTTACAACATTTTAATTAATTAAATTGGGAATATCGATATGTATTCTTTGATCTGCAACAATTTTGAATTGAGCATGCACCCATGTATTGAAATATTAATTAATTATTCTTGTGTTATAATGTTGGATTCCAATTCTTGATCATTGGAAAAAATGGTTTTTCCAAAGATGGTTAAATAATATTTTCTTGTTCTTTTCCCCCTCATTTGATTTTCATTTATCAACAGTAGGATCCCGTGATCCCATTTTGATATTTTCGGGTGGTACCGAACTCGTTTAGACCCCTAGAATGGTAATAGTTTCTTGAATAAGGGATGGATTGATGAATATAGAACATACATATAATTATTGTGGATTTTGGATGATTATTTCAATGATCAGAGTAGATATCTTTAATAGTGGAAGGATCCAAGCACACACATTATTAGAGGCACAAATGGGGTCACATGGATTTGAAACCAGATTTGAGTTTCCAGCCACTGAAAGGTTGGAATATGTAAGAAACTACTATATTCATTGAACATTGGTGTAGATAGGGCAAGATTCGAAGGGATATACCAAATTTTATGTGTGGAAATTTGATTTGGATTTATATAAAGAACCTAACTACACACCGTGTGTGAGGATGAACACACAACATGTATCCCCTTAGGTGTGGAATCTAGGTTTTTTGGAAATGATAATGATGGTGAAATGTGTAGCCCTCCTACATACCATGTACATTGTCCCTGATTGGATGAGCTATGTGATGGGTCACATGAACGTGATCCCATGTGGAAGTACACATCCAGGTACAATATCATGTACCTATGTACTAGAACACAACATGATCACATGGGTGGAACCCTATTTGGGGAGACACACATTGTAAAGAGTTCACATTTATTAGTCCAGTGCATGGACATGGCCAAAAGGACATAACCCGATCTTAGTTGACTTGGAAATCCTTGTACTCTAACTTTAAAGCATGAACCACTACATGTCTTAGGATCCGTGTACCCTAGGGGATACGACCAGGACATGGAGTGGGACCACACACCATGTGTGTATACTCACATGTCATGTACCCCTTGGATTATTTTTGATAAAAATCAAGGTTCCATATCTCTATTTCTCGGAATCATATTCTTTCCCTCAAGTACCCTATCATGTGTGTTTTCTTAAATAGAATGTGATAGTTCCCTCGAATGTGGATATAGATATATGATCTGGAATTTTCGGGGAAAAACACTAATAAAGGTGATTATCACATATGGAAATTATCATGTAGGATCATTAAAGACTACTAGGATGACACTCCAGTAGATTTTTTCAATGTACTCTTTAATGAATACACAGGTTACCCTCCAGTAGTTCTTGGAAGTGTATTCCATGATGAATACCGAGTTGAACCTCTAGTAGAGATGGGAAGTGGAGTCCTCTAGGACTACTGAGTTGACCGTCCATTGGAGATAGGTAGTGGAATCCTCAAAACCTACCATGTCAACCCTCTAATAGAGAGGATAAGTGGAGACCTCAATGACTACTGAGTTTTCCCACAAATATAGTTGGGCAGTGGATTCATCAAGGACTACCTGGTCGACCCTCCAGTATAGCTGGGGAGTGAATTCCTCAATGACTATCGAGTGGTGCCCTCTAGTATATCTGGAAGTGGGTACTTGATTTCTAACAGAGTGGAACCCCCTGTTGTATCAGGACATGGTTCCTCCACCTATAGTGGAACCCCACTGTCGTATAGGTCATGGGACCTTGTAACATTCAACTATAATCACCCTCCCCACATTAGCATGGGTGTTGGTCCTTTATGGATACTTACATAGTAGACCCCCTCCCCCCCCCCCCCGATGTACTTGGGTGCGGGTCCGCTACCTGGAGTTTCGGGCCGTCAGCTAAACAACATAATGTAGAGGCATGGTTTGACATGAATGGATGCTTGTGGGAAAATGCATGATAAGTTCTGAATCATTTAGGGAATTTTAAAAATATTGGATACTCTAATTCTTGGGCTGACTTGTGAGATGAAGATCCCCTTAAAATATAGTTTGGGTTTCTTCTTACATAGCACACAAACTCAAACACACCCACACACAGATATATATATTCATTTCTATATCCACACCTTGGATATGGTTACTCTCCTTCTGTGAGAGGCAAAGTCATGCGGTGCATTCCACATGATTTCCATGCTTATCTTATCATGGTTAGATGAGTCTTCTCTCTAGCTATAGGAGGTGATTACTTTATGTGTTGTTCATATGCTCACCATTTCAATCCCCTTGCACTTGGAGGAGGTTAATTTAAATATTGGTTTTGGGTTGATTACATATCTTTGATTGTATCTTACATCTACTATCTTTCTATTAATATTTCATCCCTTACTAATCATTTTATAATTTTAGGGAATCCTACTGGGTATGTATATAATCACCCCAAATGTTATTTTCCTACACCTTTTGTGTCTTATGTAGAAGAAGGACATGTCAGTTGTGACTATATATGTGCTTAGGGATACCTAGTACTTGGACCATGTACCTTGTTCACAGCATTAAATTTAGGAGCTGGTATCCCTCAGCCGTTTACAATTCGAAATCTATTAGGTTTGGTTGTATTTTAGTGGGGTGTTTATTTTTTTCCTTTTACTTTTACATTCACTGTACTATTCATCTGTACCTTCTATAGGGTTAGGATGCTTGGTTGTTCCCTTAGATTTTTTCTTCATTTAATTTTACCTCCTCTTCACTTCTGCATCAAGATGTATATATTTGTGCATATAGGTTCTTAGGAATAGTCCTCCCCATGATAGTTATGCCTTCATCACTAGTCACCACCACTTGTACTATGGATGTGGTCTTGGGGTTATTGAGGCTCGAGCTATGACTTGGGTCGGGTCGTGAATGATTGGCATAAAATATGGTTTGATCCTTTGGATTTTCTTTAGAATATTCCTGATTTAATGATTTTTTTTTGTTTTGGGAAATAGTTTCAATGATTCTCATGTGCAGCTCTCAGGAAATGGAGTACAATGACGGTACATACAACCGATGTATCCATTCACCAGGACCCTTACTACCTGTATGTTATCTCGGAATACTGAAAAATTCGTACAATGATAAATGTTAAATACATCATATAATATTCAAAATTTTATTGTACTTATTGATTCATCTCCTCGTTTCATGTTATATATATATATACACTCAATTGATTATTGTACATCTTGATAAGTCTCATGATGCCTCTATAATGACCACCGCTGGGATACCAGTTCCAGATCATGATGACAATCCGTTGACTGATCTGGCCTCAGTTCAAGGTCCATCACCTAACCTCATTCCTCCATGTGGGCATATAGTAGCATCTAAACCAATTGTGTAGAATTTCGTTCCATCAAAGAATTATGAGGATGCATTCATGATTAGCAAACTTCCTAAGTTCTAAAGCTGAAGATCACTAAGGTTTCACAATGAGAAAGATCCTCATGGGGTATATGATTGGATATAGTTTGTAGTATATATCATTAGGCTCATTCAGAACACAATGGATTATGTGGTTGCAATGTCTTCTATCATTTCCGCAATGCATCTAGGCACTAGTGCATCCTTGTGACACATATTCACGATGATTCGACACTCTCATGGGATGCCTTCCCGCAGTTGTTCTATGGGGAGTAATTCCCATACTTCTTTCACTCAATTCAAATTCAAGAGCAATTGGAGATAGAGGTATGAGGATGATGGTGGATAAGTATATATCCATATTCATAGACCTTACCCACTACTCTCTTGACATGATCTTGGATGGCTACTTCTTAGCATAGTAGTTTGAGAAGGGACTCCATGGGGAGATCTGGGTTAGCATGGTTCCCTTGTGCATACCCACCTATACTAGGGTGATGAAGAGGTCACTAATGATAAATATATTTCTATTAAAGGGATTCTAGATAGTTATAGATGTATGTGGGCTTCATAGGGTTGAGTTTTATGCCACGGCTAGCAAATTCTATTTGGCGGGATCTCGACACAAGAATCCCTTTCACAATCAAGCTCGTGCACGAGGTCATGTGGTGTAGGGATAAAAAGTAGTATAAGTGAATCCTAGAGAGGGGTGGTTATTTTATTTGATGGGTGGGGTCACATAGAATTATACTAGAGGACTAGGCATGCTAGTTATCACAAGCAGTTAGCTAATAGACAACCATGAATGAGGTAGCTCCGTGATCAAGAATCTCCCACGCATGGGAAAGTTGGTCCTTGGGAGACAAAGATAGCCTAGAAGTATGAGGATATATGGTTGGTGGATGATGTTATGGTATCCTTCAACCACCACCACCACTTGGGATCCCATGTCAAGTTTAGGGACTTGGTAGCTGAGGTCATGGAAAACATCAATCTTTGGAGGATTATGACCTCAAAGATCACAAGATGATTTGTGGTACGATCTATTTGTTTTATACTCTTTAATTATTTTTAGTAGAAACATGTTACAATAATTCCTTCATATATATAATAATAATGTGATATTTGGATCTCCCAATTGAGTTTGTAGCACTACAACTTCGTCTTGAGGATCCTATAGGGAACACTTCTTCTGTATCTTTAATTTGCTAGAAGTGAGAGATATCATTTGGTGGAGAGAGGTTTAGGTAGAACATTTTGGATATCATGATGGAGACAAATGACATCATCTTGGGTATGATTTTTTTTCCATTGTACGATCCTTGATTGACTATTACTAGAGGCATGACATATTCCTATGAACTAATAGGATGAGATTCTCCTTTTTTGGTGAGAGATATACCGTGGTAAGGAAAGCAGGATCTACAAGTTGAAGGCTATAACCCATCACCCAATAGTTATCTATTATTTCCATTGGTGTAGTTGGATGTTAATGAATTTTGTTTCCTTAAATGGTGGAGTATTATATGTAATTATTCCCCAAGTACATTCTAGGACTACCAATGAGGAATGATAAAGAGTTTTTAATTGACATGCATCCTAGGACTGCTCTGATATCTTTTATGTCATATCATATGGCCCCTACCAAGATTTGGGAGATTCGTTTGGAGTTAGAGGAACTTCAAGAGAAGGGTTTTATTAGTATTAGTATGTTAAAATGGGAAACTATAGTGTTGTACATGACAAATTTTGATTGGGGTTTGGAGATTTGTAGGGATTATCATCACCTAAATCTATCCATGATTAATAACAATTATCCCTCGTCGATGATTGACGACTACATTGACCAGTTGTGAGGAACAAGATGGTTCTTGAAGAATGATCTTAGGTCCATCTACCACCAGTTGAGGGTTCATGAGTGTAACATTCCAATATTAGAATTTGGATGCTTCTATAGACACTAAGAGTTCTATGTGATGCCCTTTGGTGTAATGAATGTACCCACTATTTTTTCCTTTAATGAACCAAGTTTTCCATCCATAATTTGAACAGTTTGTTGTTGTCTTCATCGATGAAATACTCATTTACTATTAATCTTAGGAGGAACAAGAATATCACTTAAGGATGGTCCTAGATTTTCTTAATGTGCACCACCTTTATGATAAACTCTCAAAGTTCTAGTTCTTTATTTTTTAGGTTCTCATTCTAGGAAATTTCGTTTCAAATCATGGTTTATCTATAGACCCAGTGATGATCAAATTAGTTCTTTCATAGGATCATCCCTAGGGAGTATCAGTGGGGAAAATATTTCTTGCCTTAGTATGGTATTAAAGGCTGTTTTTGGAAGTCATCTCTATAATTGCTGCACCATTGACTTCCCTAAAGAAGAAAGGAAATATATTTAGTTGGTTTGATCAGTACATGAGGGACATCATGGAGCTGATGTAGAGGTAGTTGAGTGATCCTATGTTTATAATACTAGAGTATGGTGTAAATTTCATAGAGTACTGTGATGCCACAGGTGCTAGGCTCAACCTCATGTTGATGCAGTGATAGGCAGTTACCAAATACGAGTCAATGTAGTTCCGACCGTATGAGAAGAATTACATGAATCTTGACCTATAACTGATAGTAATAGTCTTTTCTCTAATCATGTGGAGGCAGTACCTTCTAGAAAAGTGTTTTTTTGTTTACTCATACCATTATAGTCTCAGGTAAAACTTCATACAGAGGGATATGAGCCTAAGATTGTGGTTCTTGTTGGAGTTCCTACTGAACTATAACTTCCAGATATTCCATACACCAGGGAAGGTAAATGTAGTAGAATATTCCTATAGTAGAATGTCCAAGGCTCGTTTGGTGTAGGATGACTTAGAGTAGTTGTACAACAACCATTCTCTTTATTACACAGATAAACATTATTTAATATATAAACACGCCCTTAAGACCACTTTGAGGATTGAGAGGTCTAGTGCCTTGGGAATTTAGGAACATTACATAACAACTAAGAATATAAGACACAAAATCTTTATTGAAATATTCTTTTAAATGACCACAACATTCCTTCGTATTTACCATTTCATGGGATAACCTGATGACATGGATAAGAAATGGGTGAGATCTAAATCCCAGTAAGAGATTAAACAAGAAAATGAAATTAACAATATAATAAATGTTAGGAAATAGGTATATCAATGGATAATAGTAGAAACATGAACATAAAGAATTATATAGCATGATTATCAAAATATAGAAATATGGAAACAACATTTAACATGCTGTTAGCATGAGCCAAGGTTCATTGCACATGGAGCATGAGTAAACCCTCATTGAACATGAATTAGCATGATTAAACCCTAATATCACTTGAATTAGCACGAATAAATCCCTATTTCACTTTAAATATCATGATACTAATATTTACACAATGCATTGGAGCACTATCAGGGAACACCCTTTATAAACATTTAATTTCATGAATAAGTGTGCCAAATGGATCATACAACACGGTCACATTAAACCTCATAATTTATTCAATTAATAAGATATGTGGAATATATAAATACAATTAATCACCCAAGAATTACATCTTCATAACGGTTAATACCCTTTATATAGAAATTGGTATGGTATTCACTTACACGATGATTTTGGTATAAGAATTGTGGGTGTAACATTGGTATCATAACACCGTAAAATAGATATTGTAAAATGGGTTGTTGAGAGAGAAATGTGAATCTAATAATTTATATATGAAATGGATAGTAAGGGGGTCATGTAACATAATATCCCAAAATATGTAACAGAATTTATAATAATAAAATAAAATAATATATTGAATGTAAATGAGAAGAGAGAAATTTCATACAGAATTTTTTCATGGTAACAGGTGTACATAAGAGGCATTAATGAGAGAGAAAGAGGTCTCCTGTCATTATAAAATAAGGAGGGAATTATGGGGGAGGTGGGAATTCATACCCAAAATTTTTAATTGAGAATAAAATGGGATAAGAACATAAATAAACTTGGACATAATCAAGGAAGGTAGGAAAATGAGGATCCCTTACATGGAAGAGTTATCCCAATGGATTGGGAGAGGATTGAGAGAGGCTTCATGGGAGCATGGGAATATTTTTAGGATTATTGGGATATGAGGTTAGAGTTAGGTAGAACTCCAAATGTTTTTAGTGGATAGAAATGGATGATTGAGTGGGTTTATATAGGAAAGGATAGGGAATCCTTTATTATTTATGTTTTGGACACTACAAATTATGCTAATCAAAATCTTAGACAATCCCATGGTTTTTGCCATGGTTTTTCTCAAAAGGGGAGTTGAAAAAATTATTTTATATGGAAAATGGCCAAACATATTAAAATATAGGCTTTCGTTTGTGGATTGGAGTCACAATCTCTAGGAAATCATTTTAAAAAGATAAAATATTTTATAAGTCTTGGAAGGTCCAATAAGGAATCATAGAATTAATAAAACAAATCTAAAATCACATTATTTTAGAGTTAAAACATATATTTTTCAAAAAAAACCTTTTATAATATTTTATTACATCACTATAGGGTCATTATTATGTCATAAAGCACATTATATATTTTAACAGTATTTAATTTTTGCCCAAAAATATGATTGTCTCAAACAGTTTAAAAAAATCAACATTATATAACTTTGACATCCTGAATCCAGAAATGATCTTCATTTTTTCTAAATAATTTTCTAAATATAGGATATTTCTTTTTTAAAATAAAATCATACATTTAATGAAAATTCACGGGTTTTGAAAAAAATTCAAACCATAATGAAAATTACAATTCAATTTAATAAATATTAATTTACTAAAATCAATTTATTTAAATATTATCTCATTAAAAATCCATTAATTCATCAAAATATATTTCTTAATTGAATTTAAATGTTATCAAAAGATACTATTTGTGCTTTAAAAAAATTTACAAAGTAATAATAATAAAATTAATGTACATTCATTAAACAAAATAATGCACAGAATACTAGTGCTAGGGGCTTGTTACATAAAACCTTGTAACACTTGCATAATACATAAGGGTGAGGTGTGATATGGTGATAGAATCTTGGAGCGGCTCGGATAACATCGTCCAAGTGCTAATATCTATTAACATCCTCTTCACCCGTAGGCAGTTCTGTTCAATCTTAACGTGTTGAAGCATGGATTGGGCTTGGTCAAGAGCGAAGCTGAGTGACTATAACTCCTTTCTGAGATCTAACAAATGGGTTTCATATAGAAAAATTCTAAAAGATGAGGCCATCAAATCCTTTTTCTGAGTAAACTGGATTTGTTAAATCCTTATATTTATATTAATCATGTGATCACTATTCAGTGACTATATTAGAAAAGGTAACAATTCCTAACAGTATTTTAAAATACAAATACATAAAACAAAGTAAGTCAATGTATTTTATATAACCATTTTTGATAATAATACATTTAATTATATCAAGAGTAATTTTAATGAATAAAAGTTTGGGCTGTTAAAATATTCACCCAGTAAGAAATTTTACCCTCCAAATTTCATTTTCCCAAACTAAAATAGATGAGAGTAAATCTTATTCATCACTTCCTACAATTCCCATGTTTCTTTTACAAATGTGTGGTTTTACCACAACACCATGATGAGGGAAATTGACTTATTTTGTAGAAATTATTCCCTACAATCTAAGATCTCCACCAGATTCTCTTCATAGAAGAGGTCATTCTCCAATGGTACCACCTCTGGATTGAGTACATGAAAAGGGTCAGGTATGTACTTCCTAAAGATTGATACATGGAATACATCATTCACTTGATATAGGTTTAGTGGGAGTTTTAGTTAATTGGCCATTTATTCAATGCAATCAAGGATCCCCAAATGGATGATGTAGCTTGGACTTAGATTTCCCTTCTTCCCAAATATCACAACTTTCTCCCAAAGTGATATGAAGTGGAATTCCATGTCTCCAAAATCAAACTATAGGCTTGATTGACGATTATCAGCATAGTTATTTTGTTGAATCTGGGTATCTTTAATGTTCTACTGGATGGTCTTACCTTCCTCCATAATTTCTTCTACCATTTCAGGACCAAGGAGTTTTCACTCCCCAACATCATCCCAATGATCCATTATTTTGAACCTCTTCCTATAAAGGGCTTCATAAGGATCTATTTAGACGCTTGAGTGGAAACTGTTATTATAAGAGAACTCAACTCAGTGATGTTGTTGATCACATCCTCCTTTAAAGTCCATTGATCATGCTCTCAACATGTTCCCAAGTGTTTGGATAGTCTACTCAGATTGGCCATCAGTTTGAGGATGATAAGTCATTTTAAAGTTCATCTTAGTATTTAGATCATCTTGGAGACTCTTACAGAACATAGAGGTGAATCTTGGATTTTTATAGGATACAATTGATATTGTTACTCCAAGAATCCTTACTACTTATTGGTGTATATCCATGATAGTTTATCTAATGAGAAATCCTCTTATATTGTAATAAACTGTGTTGTCTTTGTAAGACTATCAACAACCACCCAAATGGAATTGTTTCGATTGGATGTCTTCGGTTTTCCGGTGACAAATTCCATGTTGATGTTCTCCCATTTCAATGTTATTACGGGTTATGGTTGAATCATTCCATTAGACTTCTACCTCTTATCCTTCAGTAGAAAACACTCCAAGAACTTTGATGTATGCTCTGAGATCTTCTTCTTTATGTTTCCCACCAATAATTCTCTATGAGATCTCGATACATCTTTGTGTTTCCTAAGTGAATGAAGAAATTCTAACTATGTTCATCATCTAAAAGTACATTATTTTAGTCTAGATTTGATGGAACACATAGTCATGTCCCAAATCTCACAATACCACCAATATTAACATTTATCTCCATTGATTTTCCTTTTGTAATATTTTTTTACTTTCTTCTGAATTCCCACATAATCCATTTAGTTATCCCTTATCCTTTTCAAAAGATACTGTTGAGAAATAATTTTTTAATTGATTGATGATGATCCTTTATTTATGATTCTCATGTCCATATTCATCAAATCTATGAAGATTAGATCCTTTTAAATTCTAAACAATGAAAGAATCATTGGTTATTTTCTAATATTAGCATCTTCCACCTTGTTCGCTTTCCCAGGGTGGTAATGGATTTAGAAGTCATAGTCTTTGATCAGCTCTAAACATGTTCAATTGTGGGTGTTCTACTCTTTCTCTGTGAATATATACCTGAGGCTTTTGTGGTCTGTAAATATTCTACACTTCTCCCCAAAAAGTTAATGTCACCAATTTCTTAAAGATAATATTATTGAATCCAACTCCAGATCATGTGTTTGATAGTTTTTCTCCTGAAATTTCAATTAACTTAAAATATAGGCAATTACTTTGTAATTTTTTATCAACACACATCCCAAGACCTTCTTCAGAGCATCAATTAATATCAAAAAATCTTCTATACATTTCGGTAGTGTGAGCACGAGTAGAGTGATTAGCCTCCATTTCAACTCCTTAAAGCTATCGTGGCATTCACCACACAATGTAAACATGACTCCCCTCCAAGAGAGAATGGTAATATGGTTTGATAATCATGATAAATTTTCCACAAATCAGAGATAATATTCATCTAACCCCAGAAACCTATGAATATCTGTCACCGATAATGGCATCGACCATTCCTTAATTGCATTTGTCTTGGAGAGATCCACAAATATCCCTTAACTTGTGATGATTTGGCCCATGAATGAGACCTCCTATAACTAGAAATCACACATTATTTACTTTTCATAGAGATTCTCCTTTCCCATGGTCTCTAGTAAAGTGCTTATATGCTCCTCATGCTCCTCCTTGGTTTTGGAGTATATTATAATATCATCTATAAATACTACCACAAATTTGTAGAGGTAATCTCTTAAGACTCGATTCATCTGGTGCATGAAGATTTATGGATCATTATTGATTCCAAAAGGCATTACTATGAATTCATTGTTCCCATACCATGTATGAAAAGAAACCCTGGGGGTGTCCTCCTTTATCACCCTTATATGGTAATATCCCGATCGTAGATCCACCTAGAGAAGTATTGTGCTTGTTGTAGCTAATCAAACAAGTAATCAATTCACGGTAGAGGATACATGTTATTTATCATGATTTGGTTCATCTCATTCTAATCAATGCAATGGAACATTGACCCATCCTTCTTCATAACTAAGAGGACTGGTCCACCCCATAGGGAAGCACTTGGGTGTATAAACCCTTTTTCTAGATTATCCTATAGTAGTTTATTTTGGTCCTCAATCTCCACAACATCAGTTCAATATGGATTCTTGGATATTAGAAACACCCTAAGTATAATATTAACCAATAATTAAACATCTATTCTTGGTGGAAGACTAGGAAATTCCTTGGGAAACACTTCAGTGAATTCCCTCACAATAGTCATGTCTTCAGGGATGGTTGCTTCCTTAGACTCAATCAAGTGATCAAGAAATGTGTGGTCATATGGATATAATATCCATGCTTGAGATGATGGTTCTAAATAATATTCATCCTCTTCCTTGCACTTATACAGAATTGGCGGTCGATTCACCATATGGAGTTTGATTTCCCTCTCATGGAAATTTTTCTTGGCTCTATATCGGGAAAGCCAATCCATGCCAAGAATAGCATAAATTTCCACTAGAGGGAGTATAAAGAGGTTCAAAATGAATTTCAATACACAAATTATGATTGGGGAAGAGTTTTAATCACGAGATACAATGATTTCCCCATTTTTTGTTCTCACTGATATCTTTACTTCCTTAATTTATGGTGGTGTTCGGATTTTTCTACTAAACATTTGGGATATAAAAGAATGTGTAGTACTATAATCAAAAAGTAGATTTTCTATTCATGAATGAATAAAAATTGTACCTATCACCACTTAATCTTTTGTATTTTCATATGTGGTAGTGATGAAAAAAAGCTCACCCTTGCTGCCTTAGAAGAATTTGGTTGCCTCCAAAAACCCTTGTTTAGGCACTGGTTTACAAAGTTCAATAATTCATTGTAGTTGAATCAATGCGTAATGCTTTGAGGTTTATATAGAGAATTCCTCTCCTATATTACAATAATAGGTTTTTTAGGTCAGGAGTTAATGTCTTGGTTCCCTTCTCCTCCACACCTAAATCATTTCTTCGTCCCCATCAAGAAATTTCTTAGGATCTTCTTTCTACACCTTTGGAAAGTGGGGTGCTGGAATTTCTTAGAACCATTGGATTTATCCATCAGACCACCAGAATTAATGTCCACTTTCCAATTCTAATCCCCATGATACCCATGATATTTTGCTATATCCATTTCTACTTTTAGGGAACATCAAACAATTTCATCATAGTTATCAATGTCATGAATCGCTAGGGCCTTTCATAGGCTAGGTTTTGGCCCATCAAAGAAGTAGTCAACCTTGCAATCGGGGGTAACAATAAAGCTGGATGTGTATCGTGCAAGACTCATGAAGTTTTCCTCATAAAATCAGTGGGATTATTAATATTTTTTCTTGAGATAAATTAATTCCCTTTTAACCTTAGTTCTGAGGTTGCATGGAAAATATTTATCAATAAACATTTTATGAAAATACTTCCATTCCAACTCCACGATCTCTTCCTCAGGCTTCGTATTTTTTATCAATGTCCACCATTGATCAGCTTCACCCTCTTTATGATAAGAATCCATAAGAACCTTCTATTTTTCGGAACATTGAAGTATGTAAAGGATCTTTTTAATTGAGTTGATCCATTGTTCTGTGATTGATACATTGGATGATATATTTAAAGTAGGAGATATTTTTCTCATCAAGCTCTCAATTGAGTCTTTTTATTTATTTGGAGGTGTTTAATATTCCTCTTGACCAATGTTTCTATTCATGACTTGAGATAATTGAGATATTATCCAGCAAATGTCTATGATTCCCACTCCCATCGGACTAAGCATCTCATTAGAATAGTTGTCACAATGATCTTCACATCAGTTGTTAGCCCGAGTCCTTGTATTAACAGCCATTAGATGGAATAAAGGGAATGTTAGGGGTGACACATAAGGGTAATCCAAAGATAGAAAGTGATAACTTATAAATTAAAATCAATTCCTTAACTTATTAATTTATATGCATCAATCTATGTTATCCATGATCTACTTCCCAACATATATTCTTAGTGGAATTTTTTTATTCCCTTGGTAATGGTTCATACTAAGATTATGAATTTACCAAATCATATCCCCCAAGAGTTTTGTAACCTAGAGTGCAGAAAGGCCCATTTTCATGCACTAGTTCCTATTAGAGTCTTGCTCAATGTGGTGTTTTTAGGTTTTACCCCAAGATACATATGTGCCAGAGCCACCTCTACTTGTTCGTATCGATATAGGGACATATTTTCTTGATAAACCTCTTTATCTATACTCACTAAAATTTAGGGATATTTTTATTATAATTAGACTTATCCCTATGGCATTTATTATGGATTTCTAATCCTAATCCCAAAAATAACTAAACCTATCCTCTGATACCAACTATAACAACCATGCCCTTTATTACAAACATAAACATGATTTATTACATAAACATACACTTAAGAAAATTTTGAGGATTTAGAGGTCTAGTGTCTGGAGAAGATTGGAACATTACATAACAACTTATAATATAAATCAAAATATCTTTATTTAAAAATTCTTTTACATTACCACTACATTCTTTCATACTTAGCATTGCATGGGATAACCTGAGGACATGCATACGAAAAGGGTGAGCTATAAAGCCTAGTAATAGAGTAAAAAAGGAATAACATGAAAAATAAAATAATTTTTAATAAATAGTTATATATATGGAGTACAATATAAACATGAAAATAAAGGCATGATATAGCCTGATTATCATAACATGGAAATGTGGCAACAACATTTAACCTAATATTAGCATCAGCCAAGGCTCATTGCACACATAGCATGAGTAAACCCTCATTGCACTTGAATTATCATGAGTAAACCCTCATTGAAATTGAATTATCATGATTAAACCCTCATTTAACTTAGCATATCATGATATTAATCTTTACCCAAAGCATTTGAGCGCTATCAGGGAGCACCCGTTATAAATATTTAATTTCATGAATTAGTTTCCACATGGATCATAAAACATGGATTCATTAAAAATCCTATTTTATTCCATGAATAAGAGATTTGGAATAAATAAATTTTAAATCCACAATCAACAAGTACAAGTGAATTACGGAGAATACCCTTGATTGAGAAATGGGTATGGTATTCACTTGCACAATGATTTTGTATGGGAAATTTTGGTGTAACATTGGTAGTATAATGAATTCAAATAGAAATAATAAAATGGGATGATGAGAGAGAAAGGGGTATCACACCATTTATACATGAAATGGACAGTAAGTGGGCTATGGAAAATAATATTCATAAATATGTAATGGAATTTAGATGCATAATACAAAATTATTTCTTAAATGTAAATAAAAAGAGAGAAATTCCTTACAGAATTTCGACATGGTAACGGGTGTACATGGGGGGTATTAATGAGAGAGAAATAGTTCTGTCACCATTCAAACATAATGATAGAATTATGGGGGAGGTGAGAAATAATACCCAAACAAATTTAATTTAAAATAAAGTGGTCACCAATACAATGAATCCTGGACATAAATAAGGATGGAAGGAATGTGAGGATATCTTACTTGGAAGTGTGATCCCAATGGCTTGGGAGAGGCTTGAGAGAGGCTTATTGGGAGAATTGGGTGCCTTGGGAGAATTATATAGAGTTCAGGGTGGAGGTTTGTCGAGATACAAATGGATTGAGTGAAGCGGAATGGTAGATTGAGTGGGTCTATATGACAAATGAGGGGAAATTATTTATTATTTAGGTTTTCAGCACTACAGATTAAGATAATCAAAAACAGAACCAATACCACAGTTTTTTCCCATGGTGTTTTCCAAAGAGGAGTGGAAAAAATTATTTTATAATTAAAATGTCCTAAATTATTAAAATATTATGCATTATTATGTGGAGGTGGGTCACACTCTCAAGGAAATAATTTTAAAATGCTAAAATATTTTATATGTCTTGGAGAGTCCACTAAGGCATCATAAAATTAATCAAACAATTATAAAATCCCATTATTTTAGAGATAAAACAAATATTGTCTGAACATACCTTTTATATTATTTTATTACATCACTATAGGGTTATTATGAATTCATAAAACACAGTATATATTTAAATAGTATTTAATTTTTACTAAAAAATTAAAATCACTCTAAAAATTATGAAAAATTCTCCATTAGATAACTTCAACATCCTGAATCCAAAAATGATATTCATTATATCTAAATAATTTCCTATATATGTGAATTTCCATTAAAAAAACCATTATTTATGGAAAATTCATGGGTTTTAACAAAAATAGTATTCAAACCTTAATAAAAATTATAATTGTATTCCTAAAAATTATAAGAAAATTTATATTTAATAAAAATTAATATTTTAATAATATTTAATTAAATTATTATTTAATTCAAAAATCCGTTAATTAATCAAAATATATTTCTTAATTGAATTAAAATTTTAACTAAAAAAACAATTTGTGCTTTAAATAAACATTTACAAAGTAACAGTAATAAAATAAATGTATATTAATTATACAGAATAATTCACATAATCATAGTTCTAGGTTCTTGTTACATAAACTCTTATAACACAAGCATAAGACCTATGGGTAAGGTCTGTGATGGTGAAAGACTCTTGGGGATGCTCTGATAACATCACTCGTGTGGTAATCTCTATTAACATCTACATCTCTCGTAGGCAGTTCCATTCAAGATTAACGTGTTGAAGCTCATCTTGGGCTTGGTCATTAGAAAATTCTACTGACGCTCCCTCCTTTTGGAGCACCGATAATTGGGCTTCATATGGAGAAATTCTACTAGATGAGGCCATCGTTTCCTTTGTCTGAGTAAATTGGATTTGTTAAAGCCTTATATTTATACTTATCACGTGATCTCTGTTCAACGACTATTTTAGCAATGGTAAAAATTCTTAAATATATTTTAAAATCCAAAAACATACCACCATGTAAGTAAATATGTTTTATATAACCATATTAGATAATAACACATTTAATTAGATCAAGAGAAATTTTAATTAATTAAATTATAGGTCGTTACAAGTCGGCCTCCCTGCAGTTGACCCAAGTAAAGATGTATGGTTAAATTTTTCTTTAGTCCATGGTGTTGACTACTCCACTTCTCAAGTTTGTTAGAGTCCCAATAAAGATACATAAATTATTATTTATTTCATGAAATGACACCCACGGGGGAGTCATCATATGGATATTCTATTAGAGGGAATCATGTCATATTTTTTTAAGTATGGATGTTGGATCCACTTAAGATACAAGAGGAGGTGATGTGAGAGTTCAAAACTTATACTTTATTTTTACATCATGGTGTTGGGAAGATGTAGATAGATCTTTAGAAACATTCTTGTTGGTTTAGTAAGAGATGGGTCATAGATGAGTTCATCTCATGGTTCATCACTTGTCAGAAGGTGTAGGATGAAGACCAAGTTCTTCAATGTCTGTTGCAGCCCCATAATATCCCAAAGTGGAAGTGGGATGACATATACATGGACTTTATGATAGGTATTACACATATATAGAAAGTACATGACACCATCTGGGTGTTAGTTGACTGAATACAAAAATTTATAGACTTCCTTTCTATCATAGAGCATTGTTATGTAGATAATTTGGGTTTTTGTGAGTATGGGAGATCATTCTCCTTCATGGTGTTCCCTTGATGATTATATCAGACCATGATGGATGGGTTACATCATAGTTATGGGGAATCATGCAAAAGGAATTGGGGACCCAAATGAGGATGAGTATGACTGGTTACACCCAGACGGATGATTAGACAAAGTGCACTATCCAGGTATTGGAGGATATGGTGGGAGATTAGGTGTATGACTTTGGCCAGAGCTAGGATGATCACATGTCCTAGGAAGAGTTTGCATACAACAATATCTACCACTCTACCATCAACATGACACCTTTTGAGGCCCTTTACGGGAGACCCTAAATATCACCATTGTTCAACATAATGATCATTGATATATCTTTTGTGGGCCTAGAGATGTTTTAGAAGATAACGTAAAAGTTACAGGTCATTCATGAGCGGGTGAGGATGGACTAGAGAATATATAAATTTTATGTAGATCATCATCACAGGCCCTTGGAGTTTAATAATGGAGACCATATTTTGTTGAGGATCTCCTCATGGAGAGGATTATGATGGTTCATCTGGGGAGGAAATATATCGTTGAGGTTCATTGTTTTATTCATGAACCTTAATAAGGTTGGCTAGGTTTCTTACTACCTCACCCTACCCCCACAACTTGAGCGGCTGCACAATGTCTTCCACGTGTCGCAACTGATGAGATACATGCATGACCCTACTCACGTCATTGACTATGGAGAGCTTAAAATTGTTTATGGAGCCACCTTTTTTGAGAACTGACTAGTGAGGAAGGAAGGAAAATAGAGGAACCTATGTAGAGAGACCATCCCCTTGGTTCGTGTGTCGTAGCAGCACGGGAATGTGCAATAGAGATAATGGGAGGGGGATAATAAGGTGTAGGCTCATTATCCTGAGTTATTTTTCTATTTTTTATTTCATTGTAGGAAAATAATTATGGAGATAATGATGCAGAGATCTATTTTTTTATTTTAAGACATATATATATATATATATATATATATATATATTAAAATCTAGTTTTTGAGACAACTTGCAATTTTGAAGATAGGTGTACCCAAAATTATTTTTATTAATGTATTAAATGTATTTTATATTAACCACAAAAATTATTTAATAAAATTGGATAAATATTAAATATAATCTCAAAACATAAATCGGATAAAACGGTTGAGTCCTAAACGCAGTTTTTACAATAGTTGCAACATAAAATTTGTCAATGTGGGGTGTTCAGAATCAACAATTTTTTGTGGTATGTTAAATGAATTAATTAATAATTTTTTTAATAAATTAGTTAATTAAATTATTTTAGACCTAAATTAAATTTCTATAAATATAATTCCATGGAGAATTATTCTAGGTTCGCTATATAAATAATGTGATAATTCTAGAGCTTTTCTTTTTTCTAGTAGTGGCGAATCACTTCAGATGATAAAGAAATTCCATATCCGAGTAGATCAAGATGTATTGAATGAAAATTATTAATTAGATCATTGGAGAGAATATTATTTTAAAAATAATGATCCAAAATCGAGGTATTACTTTTAAATTATTACTTTATTCTTTTTTTATTAAATATATTTACTAGATTGATCAATACTCTTTCATCTGTGCCAATTGTGAATTGGGAATCTTCCGGCGAAAGGAAATATTAATTAATTATTCTGGTTTTTTTACCCTGGATGAATGATCTTGATCATTTTACAGTAATTTTTTGAAAAATATTCATATAGAATTTTTTTCTTTTTATTTTCCCTCTTTTTTTCATCGCATCCATCATTAGTAGAATCCTGCAATCACGGTTGAACATTGTCATGTTGTACTGAACCCGATCATACCCAATGAATCATAAAAGTTTTTGGAATAAGGGATGAATAAATTAATCTAGTATGAATCCTGGATGATTATTGGTTTTGGATGATCATTTAAATGTTCATATATGATATCTTCAATGGAGGAAGGATCATGGCATGCGTAGTATGGGAGGTGCATATAGGTTCGCATGGATTTATAACCAGATTTGAGTTTCTGGATACCAGAGGGAAAAAATCCATTAACTGATGATAGATAAACTAATTTCATGAATAGATAGTGACATAATCGAAGGTATATACTAGATTTAATGTTTGTAAATCATATATGTACTTTTACGGATAACCCGATTACACGCTGAGTATAGTGATGAAAACACTATGTCTGGCCCCTTAACTATGGTGGCTAGGGTTTGGTAAATCATAAGTATGTCATGGAATGTATCCCTCTTACACTTCATTTACCTTTTTTCATGTGGAAAAGTTGTTTGGTGGATCGCATGGATGAGATCCCATGTGGAAGTACATGGCCATGTACACAGTATTTTACCCAAGTACATAGATACATCAATATCACATAGGTGGCACCCCATGTGAGGAAACACACCATGTACAGGGTACACATACATGGGGTTAGTTCACAAACATGTTCATAAGTACACAGCCTAATCCCCATTGGCTTTGAAATGTTTTGTAGTTTAACTTCACATCTTGTACTACTACATGGATTGGTATCCATGTACCCCCAAGGACACTAATAGTTAGTGGAGTGGGACCACACGCCGGGTGTGTCCCCTCACACATTATTTACAGATTGGTTCATTATTATAAAACATCAATGTTCCCAATATCTATTGGTCAGACTCAAATTTTGGAATAAGAGTAGCCTATCCTATATGTTTTTTCATATAGACCATAATGATTATCATATATTTGGATTTCTAGATATGATGTGGAATGTTAAGGGCATGGGACTTATCAATGTGATGCTCGATGATTGTAGTGATCATGCAAGATCACAACAGACTACTAAGTTGACCCTCTAGTAGTGCTTCAGAAATCGAGTCCTCAATTACTGCCAAGTTGACCCTCCAGTAGTGCTGGGAAGTAGATTCATTGAATAATACCAAGATGACCCTATGGTCATGATTGGTATGGGAATCCAATATGACTACCAAGTTTACCCTCCAGTAGAGTGAGGTAGTAGATCCCCCAATGATTCCTGAGTTTACCCTTCAACAGAGCTGGGTAATTGAGTCATCAACAACTACCGAGTTGACAATCCAATAGACCTGGGTAGTGTAGTCCTCAACTACTACATAGTTGACCATATATCTGAGATAGGTGTTGGTATCCTTGTTGACTACTGATTCAACCCTCTAATAGATCTAGTCAATATATTCTTCAGTGACTAATACATGGTACCCTCTAGTAGAGAAAGGTAGTGGATCCACCATGGCTAATAGAGTGGAACCGTCCTATTGTACTAGGGAATAGTTCCTCCACCTATAGTAAAACCCACTTATTGGATAACTTATGGGTTCTCATGAAACTAGAGTGGAGACCCCCCCCCCCCCCATCAACATGGGAACCAGTCCTTTAGGGATACATACAGAGTGGATAACCCCCCTAACATACAAGGGTGTGTCTTCTACTTAGAGTTAAGGGCCCTTGATTTTGCAGCACAATGATGATGTGTGGTTTGAATTAAATGATTTATTATTGAAAAATGTTTGAGATGTTGGAAATAGTTTATGGAATTTTTGAAATATTTTTTACTATTATTCTTTAGATTATTTGTGAGATGGATATCCCTACACTACATCATTTAGTTTTCTTATAACTGAGAATATATATATTCATTTTTATCGACATGATGGATTTGTTAACTCTCTTTCTATGAAAATCGAAGACGTGTGGGGTATGCCACATGGTTTCCATGATAGATTCTAATGGTTTGATGAGTCAACTCTCTATCTATATGAAATTAATACTAGACGTGTAGTTCATCTACTAATCAGGTAAATCCACTTTTCTTGGACAAGGTTACTTTTAATCATGGATTAAGATGAGTTATTATGTTTTACTATATTGTGAATCTACTGTATTTGTATTCATGATTTATCTCCTATTGAACCCCCTTTAGAAGTAGAGGAGTTCTACTAGGTATGTATATACTCACCCATGTATGTGGTTTTCCCTTATGTGTCGTGTATTATGCAGATAATAGATAGGTCAATAGTGGCATCAGAAGATCTTTGGGATACCTGGTACATGGATCCCATTATGTGGTCACATATTGGGATTTAGGAGTTGGCTCCCTCAGTAGTTTAATTTTCATGTTTTTATAGGATATGAAATGTTTTTGGTTGGGAATGTTTTTTTTCACGTAACATTCTAGTTCACACTAACATAATCTTGAACTATCAAGAGGGTTTTCATGCACATTTTTCCCTTAAATTTATATTTTTTTTATTTTACTTCCTCTTAACTTTTACATCAGGATGGTTATGTGTGTCTGTATATGTGAATTGGAAAAGGTCTAACCAAGTTAGTTATGCCTTCAATGCTAGTCGCCAACCCCTAGCCTATGGAGGCGGGCTTGGGGTAACTATGGCTCGAGCCTCATCTTGGGTCTTCTCATGACAATATTCCATAGATTAGTACTTCTAATTTAGATATTTATTGATTTTTTAGTAATGTTCATTATATTTTTGGATTATTCATTTGATGAATGAAATATACTTTTTAAGTGATGGGTGGGTCTTGTTTTAACCCATCAATACTTCAATAGGTCTCATGTGACAAACAAGTTTAGGTATATGGATAAAGCCTTACCCATTATGTAATATTTTTTAAAGTGATGCCTTAAAGGAATGTTTTTTATGTCTAGTATTATGCATTACATAATTATCATATTAGTTGTTGATATAAATGCAATTATTTTAATAGTTATTATATCTATGGATATATTTAATGTTTATGTGATCATTTATATGGAATTATTTTATTACCATTTATTACTACCATATTACTCTTATGATTAGATTATGGAATAAATGTAATTTGTTTTCTTTATTTTACCTTGACGTATAGATTATTCCTTATTTATTCCGTGTTATATTACATTATACATAACCTTAATGAATAAATGAGCATACCATTTTACTATTTTCCTTTCCATGTGACATCATAAAGTGTATTATTATTGATAAGAAAGGATATGATACAAATAATATTTATATCATCAAAGATTTTTTTTGTTTCTATGTTTTTGAATACAATATGAGTTTCAAGTCTGTATCTAGTTTACCAATACTACTAAACTATTTAGTCCATCTAGATATGTTTCCTTGTATCTATTTCTAATGTAACAATGTTACCACCATCTGTGGGCTACTAGAGTTGGGGCCTTCATAGTTGTTATCAGCATAATTTTAGTATAAATCATTACCAATAGACTTAGAAAAACATAGATTAGAGATCATAACCCTAAGAATTACTTTGAGGATAATTCTATGTATAGGATAACAGCCTAATGTTTTGTTAAGGTATTGATTATATCGATTTCCTTTAAAGACCTCTATAATTAGATTCTACAAGTGTATGTGGATTTGGATTCATAGGTGCACTAACTCAAAAAAAGGTGAATTGGGGTTTGTATCAATTGTCACCTAGTGCATCATAAAATACCTAATTGCACATCTTATTTGACACTAATGGGAGATATTATACATCCAATTAACAAATTCTTTATGAACTATCAGAAAGTATTTGAACATATTATGGTCATGTATAACCAAGGATAAATGTATATATTCATATATTGAAAATAAAGATTCATGATTTAGATATTCTATAACATATTTTTCATAATTATGATTATTATTCCTCACACCCATATTTTTGGGTTTTAGTAAATTGGTGGAACATGGAGGAATAATGATAATGTTGAATGTGATGGAAAATTTTTTGATTCTGAGAACCCAAATGGGATGATAAATAATGTAAACTGTATTATGATTATAACTAATCATTTATCCCAATATATGATTAAAAACATATAACATAACCAAATCTCAGACTCACTAATGGAGAGAATGAGGGATTATACTATTAGTTTGAGTAGTGTAGACCCTGGAGGAAATAAATATCAATTTTCTTCATGTTAGTAATGTTGAAAGAGGCACCTTGGATAATTACTCCATGGAATAGTAAAATAATTTATCTGTTCAAATGAGTTCATAGTGGAACAAATTATTGTGAAATAGTGAGGAGTTGAATGAAGAGAAAAAAAATTCATCTTATAGATCCATTTATAGTTATTTCACCTCAATGTGGGGAACTAGGGAATTTTCTTAGTAAATGCCCTATTTTAATCATTTGATCCTATGAAAATGAAGGACATATGTTATACGAATTATTCAAGTAAAAGGGATGAATTATTTATGTATTTGGATTTATAAATTATACTATAGAAGTATTTTTAATGATGGTATTTTGGTTATATGAATAATTAAAACATCTAAAGATTATGTAAATTTTTGGAATCATTTATGTCTTTATCAAAGATTAACTTAAGAGTTAACATCATGGTTTTATGATTTTAATGATGATCATATGTTCAAAGTGTTAGAAACTCCTTTTAAGGAATTAAGTTGTGGTCTTTTCATGTGATTAATGAAATTTTAGGAGATACCTATTGGGTTGAGTTATATGTAATCCTTAGGTTCAATTTGAAGTATTATTTGTTGAATAATTATATTTTTATAAGATTAATGGTATTGATAATTTTTTTTTGTAAATATGATCATTTATGTTAGTTTAATAATAGTAAAGAAAGATTATTTTATTTTTTGAGATAAAAAAAAGTTATATTGAAAACATGAGGGGTAAAAATTGATTCTATGATTATTTTAATCTTTTACGGTGTTTATCATATTTTTTTAAAATTTTATAGGAATTATATTAATATTTTATTAGAAAAAGGACAACCCATATACTAGGTGACCTCCTGTTGCATCAGGATAGGCTGTTGGGGTTGAACCCACAACATAATGGTGATAAAGGTTATGATCCTATCATATGATTATGTGATCACCTAGTAAATATGACATTATTTTTAATAAACATTTTTATGGAAAAATATTATTTTCTCATTTCGTGTTACTGTTGAGGTGCTGATATGAATATGTTATATTTGATAACATTTCCTAACCATTTGGTTTATGGAAAATATTTATAAAAATATAGAATAACGTTTCACTATTTTATGGATATTTTCTCATTAAATGTTAATTTTAGTTCTTTAATAAATAACTGAATATTCATTTCTTAGTGTAACAAATGAAGTGTAAATTTATTTAAGCATAACCAAAAGATGAAATTGGGCTTATGAAAAAAAAATATCAATAAGTATATTTTTTGGTGTTCTCTATCTTACTATTAGAAGAATACATCTATATTAGGAAAAGTATATTGAAATAAAAATGTGGTACATTACCTTCATTTCAAATGATTCAGTATTATTTTCACATATCATTGATTAATGGTTTTCTAGTTGTCAACATTCTCGTGGTCATTCACTTTTTTATGTTCCATGATCTCTATCACTCTCCATGATTATTTAGATGTTACATTTCTTCATTGTATCCAAATTTTCCATTGCCACCAATTTTATTCTAGTTGGAAACCAAGATATATGTTATTCATGATTACCAAAATAATTTTTCTATATTTTCAAGATGATGTTTCATTAGACATTTCTATGAAATGGTATTTCAAAAAATGCATTTTCAAATGTAAACCCCTTGATTTTCATGGACAATATCAAATTATAAGGAATAAATTTACTAATGTTGTGGAGAATGTTACACCCTTATATTATATGATATATTTTCTTTTAACTAAATTTATCCTCTTTGATTGCTTTTAATACAAAAATCTCCAATTCTAAATTGAATCGTAATATCAAATACTATTATAACCAAGTTGCTGAATTAGAGAGTAAGATTAGGATAAACTAAATTGTTAAAAGTATATGGTTTAAAAATTTATTTATAAATTCATTGGTTATGAATTTATAAAAAATTAAAAAAGAAATTAATAGGAGGTAAGAGAATTTTTTCCAAAAAACATCTAATTACTTGATCAATGAGTATTTCTCTTAATAAAATTAAGTAAATACTATTGGTTAATGATTTTAAGGAAAATTTTAAATTTTATATTAAAATCATATTTTATAATTATTAAATTATTATTTCTATTCATGGGATAATAAAAATCAAATTTTAGGGTTAAAAACTATATTTTTCTAAAAAAAAGTTTAGTAATGTTTTCCACACATATTTTAAAATTAAAATTTTCCAATTTTAGAAAAAATATTTGATAAAATGAATATAATTTATTAAATTATAATTTCAAAAATATCTTAGAGAATGTTTTTCAGAATTTTATGAAAATATTAATTTTTTCATTAATAGTGAAAATATTGATTTTTCTTGAAAACTACCTTTTCATATAAAACATTTACAAAGTATAATTTTGATATAAATAAATATTAAATGTTATAGTTGTTAAATTATATTATTATTAATACATTTCTTGTAATATGAATTAATTATATGTTGAACATTACTATAAAAACGTTTTATAGTTTAAAAAATTATTCAGAAAACTGCATTTTCATCCCACTTCTAAGATAAATTTTAATTTAAAATATTCCAATTATAGGGATTAATTTGGTAAAATGGATTCCATGTTTTTATCCATACTAAATATTATTTGGTAATAAGGTCGACATAATTTTTTGGTTTAAATTAATAGTAAAAAATTATTTATCATAGTTTTGGTTGAAACCATTTTATCACCGGTAAACCGAAAAGGTAATAGTATTTTTTTCTGATTAAACTTGTCAAAATCATATTGTATAACCATATTTCAACATTTTCATATCCAAAAATTGAATATATAGTCATTTAGATGCATTTTTCATAGGAAATATTTTATTATATTGTATTCCTTTAGGAAATTTCTAAGTGGTTTTCAAGAGGGTCATCTCCCCCTCTTACAAACGGAAACCACTAATCCTCTCATATCCATAACTCAAAGACATAATTTTTTAAATAATTTCAAAAATCTATTTGTTCCATTCTTCACCAAGATATATATTTCTTTTTATTAATAAAAACCCATCCATTGATGGATTTAGGTATGAACCTAATGATGTTCTCTGAAGATGTTTTATAGTTCTTAATCATGCACCTTAATTTTATTTATTCTTATACACCCTTAAAATATTAAAAAAATATGAAATTAATAACAAAATTAGAGTCAATATATTTATATTTTATTATATTAATTTCATATCCAATACCCGTCCCATCTTCAATAAAATGGGAAATGTTGTCAACGATCATGGGTATGTGGGACTGTGACCCCACGAACTGATGTAATTCATTCCCAATCACAAACTCTCATAGATGGATATAATGATGTATTTAATATACATATTTTATATTTATGACATAATTTTAATTATATAATTATAATATTTATTCTAAAATATTACCTTATAATCCATTAAATAAATGATAATGTCATATGTTTGTACGTGAGGATTACCACCTCCACAAAGCGATGTGACAAAATTTCATTTTATTTTTATATGGATGGGAATGATGACTTATTTATTGAATATAACTTATATATATAATATAATAATTATTCTAAATTTTGAAATATTGTTACCTTTCTGTTCTTCTATCCCTTAAAAAATTGAAACAACATTTATCCATACATATAGATTATCGTCTCTATGGTTGAAGCATTGTTCATTTTTCAAAAAAATATTTCATTTTTTTAAATAAGTATAACTAATTAATAAAAGTGATAATTACTTCATTATTTATACTATGGATAGTATAAGATAATGTCCTCATTATCCATAGTCAATCTACTGATGTCATTTTTGGATATATGAATCGAAGACCATCAAAACGTCATACGTGAATTTAATTGATTAGGTAATTAAATATTTCATAGAAGTAAGTAAAAAAATGGACTAATAAAAATGAAATAATTATCAATAAATCAAATAATAAATATAATTTTAATGTTCTAGAAGATAAATAATATAAATGATATTTCAGGCATGTGGTAAGTTATTTCCACTTGGTTTATCTTGATTGAGGTGTATTTTAATTTTATCCACCCTGTTTTAATTTATATGTTGTATATACTTACCATTCATACATTCTATATCATTAATACTTCACACAAAATTCAATTAAAATTTCCTATTCAAATTATTTCATCTATGTGGAATATAATTTAATGTTACCAAGTGGAAAGTGTTTCATAACTCAATTTTTGTTTATATGGTTATATCACATATACATTCATTATGTTATGTAAAGTGTAAGTATTAAATAGAGTTTTTTTATTACTGTTTTATTTCTAATTTTTGTGTGTATTTTAATTTTTTAGACATAGTCACTTCATTTATTAATTCTCACTATAATATTATGATCATTTTAAGGGTTTTTCATCTCAAATTTTCTTCCTTAGAACATATGATATTCTATATTCCAAGATCCTTTTATAAGGTGTATATACTAAAACATTGATATGTTAAATCATTAATAGCATTATATTCATGGTATTTTATATTAGTTTTAATTTTTTTTCTTTTGTGGGGATTGTGATTCAAAAGGTACCAAAGTGGTAAGGGTTTATTTCCAAATCTTGTCTTTATTCGTGATTGTTTTTGTCTAAGTATCCATTGGAGGAGTTATTTGATATTTCTATCATAAAAAATATATTTTATTCACTTAGGGTTATTAATGAACATTTCATGTAGTAGAATAATTTTCATCTCTTTAATAATTTAAATGTTTGAGAATTTTTTTTAGAAAACATGAATTAATTTCACACTTCTTTTTAAAATCCATTTTCATCCATATGTATATTTTCAAAAATGGTTCTCAATAAAGTACTTGTTTTAAATAATTCATACCTAGGATTTATTTATAAAACAATTTTTTAAAAGTAATCATCTTTTATTTCTCCAAACAATATACCTTTTTATTTTTTTTCAAATATATGAAAGGATTATTTATTCTAACGTACTCAGCATAAATAGAATATTCCCTCCATCATGAACACAAGATTATATGAAGGTTCCTGTATATTTTTCCATTGTCCCTTTTAAATAAAATTATTATCATAAAATTCTTGAAATATTTTAGTTTTTAAAATTGTATTTCAAAGTAAAAAGGGTATTTCCCTAAAGAATAATTTTAATATTCATTTTATTGTATTTCTATTCAACAATGAAAACAAACATTATTTTACTTATGCTTCACTGGGGATATATTATATTTATACCATCTTTATTATTTCTCTATAAGTTTCATTATCAATTAATGTATTGATATTCTATATTCTAGTTCTTTTAATGTGGAATGTTTTTTATTTTTATGTAATGGTGATTATGTTGTTTTGTTTATTCATAGGATGAATGAATCAGACTTAATAACTGAACGGGGACCACTATTGTCCCTAGATGAATTGGAAGGTCACAAGATATAAATCTGTTTGGTTATATGGATGATTCCTTACCCATTTATATAATATTTATTTCCAAGGGGCCTTTGTGGTATGTTTATGATTCCCAAAATAATGCATTCCATCATTACGATATTAGTTATTAATGTCCATGTGAATATTTCAAATGATAGGATATCCATAAATATGTTCCATGTCCATGTGATTAGTTATATGTAATTATTTTATGATCATGAATTCTTACCTTAATCCTATTTTGGTCAATTTATGGATTAAATGGACGGTGTTTTTAGTTGTTTATCGTTACATATTCAGTATGCCTAATTTCATCCATGTTGGATTCTGTTTTACATAACCCTTATTGAGACCATTAGATCATGATTTTTTCCATTCCCCAAAATACTAGGATTTATACTTCGACTGATAAGAAAAAAAATATTATAGAGAGAATATTATGGAGAGAATGTTGATGTTCTCAATGGAAATACTTAATTTTTTTATTTTTTCAAATGTAATGTGAGTTTCATGTATATATATAGTTTACTAGGACAACTGATTTCATTACCCCCTCCCTCCAAAGATAACACAATTGGTGGAGATAGATAATGAACCTCGATTCCCACATATATTAGGCCGTGGGTAAGTTACTAGCACCATAAAAATCCCATGAAAATGAGAGGAATTGACCACTATGAAAATAAATTATAGAGATATAATATAAGTCAACTATAAGAAACATCATGAAATAATATAAATTAAATGAAAAAAAATTACAAAATTAGTTAAAAACCAATATAGATAAAGGTATATATATGAAAATACTCAAAAACAATGCTAATAAAATGTCATAGCAGCTATCCAAAGTCTGAGGTAGTAATGTTTTTAATGGTCCACAAAATCCTCTTAGAAACTAAAAAATAATTTATATATATAGGGTGAGTATAAAAATATATTAAGTAGGAAAAGAAATTCTCTTATTCACTTTTTAAATAATTATACTAATACACCTGTATGAAAACTGAAGAAACAAAATCACCTAAATAGGCTTTCTATCAATCTCAACCTTACCATGGCATGCTCACAAGATAATGGAAGGAAAGTAATATAATATAACTATAATGACATATATATGTGTACCCCACACATAATTTACATAAGTATGCCACTCTCACACACAATAAACATACTTTCCCATATCTTATATATACCACATAGCCTCATAAGAATGGTCACATCATGCCTATATACTCTAGGGCTCAGTGCCCCATAAGAATGACCACATCACATCTAACCTATAGACACTTGGCCCGTCAAATCATGAACTCAACCATAACCAGAGTAGTAGGCTATCCTGAACATATATCAACAAACATGTTCCCTCCTACCATGCATGACACCCACAGTATTCTTCTCCACATGCATGATCACATGTCACCCAAACACTCCTGGGCCAATACATCTCATTTGAAAACAACTGGGCCATTATGAATACTATATAATGTACTTAAATGACCCCATCCATTATTTCATATGAAATACCTACCTCACCTGGAAGTGGGAGTAGTAAAGAGTGGGTACCCAACTATCCGTCCTCCTCACCATAATTCCAAAAAAACAACCACATTTTTACTATGCGAGTGTCAGCACATTATGATTGATTTGGGTGGGGTGCATATAAAAATAACAAGTAATATAAAAGAATATATATGTATCCACAAAATTCAAACCTATGGGTTCACAAAAAACCACTAATAAACACATAACATTAACACTTTTATTGCTACCTCTAAATAAAGAACACCACAGTGGCCACAACATCAAGTAAACTCACCAACAAATTTCCATTACCTAACCCATTTATTTAGTATTTATCATCAACCACATTTAAACAAACTTTCCATAATTTAATTATTTATTAATATATATCATCCCATAAACCAAACCATGACCCATCCATTTGAAACATTATTAAGCATGTTATTTATTCCATCACTACCCATACATCTATCACAAGGAAACCACATATCACAAACATCTCAGCATCCCCATTGTAACATCAATCATACACCAAAACATATTAGATAAAAAAATCCTTTACACCATGAAATCACAACTGAACAACCACCACCTCTCTACCCCAAAATCATGGCAACAAAACCACATATATACCACAAAATCACTTCTGATCAACTACTCCCTCTCCACACCATAAAAACAGCCAAATAACAACCCCAATGCCCCAAAATCACGTCCAGAGAAAAATAATACCCCCATTCCCCAATGACACATAATCCCCTAAAATCATGGCCACACATCACAACACGTCAAGATCAAGTTGTTTTTTTACAAAGGGTATTTTATCACATTACTCTTTATTTTAGGGTCGTTATCACAAAAGGCCTAATCTGGGGGAAACCATCCCATTATGGAAATATAAGTGGTTAATAAATTTCCATTTTAAAGTTATATCAAAACAATCCGAATAGGATAAAAAGTCAAAAAACATATATCCAGCACAAACAAATCCCTCCAAACCCCAATTTTCTTTGGGGAATCAAGCTTGTACCTTCACAATATCACAATAATATAAAAATAGTAAAATCAAGTGAAATATTACAATTTTTTCCCTAAAATTTTAATTTAACCAATTCTTTGTCTATTGATTAATATATAATAAACCTCTCCCATAGATAAACATGAGAAAACTCATCTATCATGATACATAATAAAGGGAAATAGGGGATTCATTGAATCAAAGAATCATTCCATCTCATTTCACACCGCATGGAGAATAATAAATTCTTAAAAACCAAAACTACATAAAAAGAAACAATGTATCAACCTATACAATTCCCAAAGATCAACAAAACTTAGCTCAAAAACAAAACCTAAACAAAACCATGCCACCATAATGAAACTCAGAAGAAAAATGAAAGGAAATATACGGAAGTGAGGAAAGAACTCACCATGGATAGTGGAAAAAAACCAACAATTAAATACCTTATAAAGAAATCTAAAACACTGAAATAGGGTGTCTTTAGATTACTTGGACAAAGATAAGATGGATCCAACTGTAGTCCACATGTACACAAAAGCAAATTTATCGTTTTCTGATGGTTTGGAATATGGTAGATAATTGTTGTATGATCATCATAATCATTATTCACTATTTTAAAGATACTAAATTCATTATATCATATTTTATACAAATTATTTAGAAAATATATAAGATTATTTAAAAGTGAAATCAATTGGTTAAGATATATACATCTTCATTGAGAAACATCTTTTTTCTTACATTATAAGCCTTTAAAGAATGGTCTTTTAGAAAGAAAAAAATATCAAGGATGTGGTAAAGGAATATTGTATGATAATAGAGTAGTTATTTCCTAAAATATAATGATCTATGCTTATGAATAATGAAGTAGAGGATGTTTGTTTGTATAAGTGAGGTGAGGGGAACTTTTGGAGTTACATAAAGTATAAAATTAATATAAATTAATTTTCATTTAAAATTAGATCAAAATGGATATAATTAGAATATATTTTTATGATGAGAATAAACACTATCACAAAACATTACATGTTTTCATTATGTTTTCATGCTAATATTTTAGATTTAGCCCCTCGTTAACCCTTTTTTCAATTACCATTATATAAATGTCTTGCTTACACTTAAGGGGTAAAGAATATTATATTAAAAGGATAAAAGACCCATAAACTAAAAATTGGTTATATTTTCAACCATATCCCATTCAATTGTATTAATAAGAGATTTTTATTAACATTAAATAATTTAGTAAAATATTTTGTATCATAAATTTTAATTATTTTCATTATAAATAAATGTAATATTATAATATAATATGTGTCTATATCATGTAAAATAGTTCCAAAATGTTCTCGATTCAAAGACAAGGAATATATGGTATTAATATAACCATAAAATCAAATTATATCTATTTTAAATATTTTTTTAAACCTTATATTTTATTTTTTCACCACATTTATCCATTTTTAAGCTTAATAGTAGTGTTTACTTTTTCAATATTAAAGGTTGATAATTCTACTTATATAATAAAATTTTCTTTATAAATGTCTAAGGGATGAAATTTTATACTATTTACCATCCTAATCATCCTATTTAAAAAAATTATTATTTTTTAAATTATTCAATAAAATATATTTACTATAAAATACTATTAATTTTATTTTATGAACTATTCATAAAATTTGAATTTGAAAAAAATGACTATAATGGAATTAAAATCTAAACAACTAAAACATATATAATATTTTATATTTAAATGAAAAATAATGGGGAAACTTTAGCTCACCTAAAAAATATTAGTTTTAGTGTTTTTAAAATAGTTTATATTATTTTTTTACTGTAAGAAGAAGGTATGAAAGTGTTGAAAATGATGGACCTCCCATCAAAAGGGGGAATATATTATGGAAAAGTGTATTTAGAGATTGGGAACTAGGTGAAAGACTAGGTGACATCCACACCAAATAGTGGGGTTAGAGATTGAAGGATGAACATAGTGGGGAGGATTTATTTCGTGGTAGAAAATCTAATGGTAAGGTCCAGCCACAGATCTGTGGTTGGGGAAACTTCATGAACGGTGGCCAAAAATCTAATGACGGGAGTGAAAAAAAGTGGTGTTGGCATGGAAAATATTAATAATAGTATTGGGAGGGCCTGACTATCGATGTCGGGTAGTAGGATGTTAAAATTATAATGGTGTCCTCTTAATGAAAAATGCAGTAGGGGTCAGTGGCAACATTCATAAAATGGGTAGCTTGAGTGGTGCATCCCAGATGATGGTGCAAGGCTAGGTGCAAAGAGGGACTTGGGGAAGGTCACTATGGTTCATTGGGCTTTATAATATTATTCATTTGGATATATATATATTTAATGGATTGATGGGTGGGAGACCCCTCAGAGGCTATGGAATACCCATCATGTTTGTGGGTGTGCGGTGTGAGTGTGCTTTGTCGTAATTATACCCCCAAATATCTAATATATTAATAAATATTATAAAGATAAGAATAACTGATAATTTAAAAATACATGTTATATTCAAGGATTTGATGGTTATGTATTAGATAGACTCATCCAACTAAATACTAAAGTGTTTGATATAATCAAAATCCTTATCACATTAGTTTTAACCATAATTAACCCTTTTTACCTTTACCATGGTACTTTTTTTTACTATGGTAGATATTCATATTCACCAAAAATAGAATGATTCCTTTTACAAAATTTTTAACTCCAAATTAAAAATACATAATGAATTTCCAATATTAAATTTCTATATTTTTCATAAATTAATTTAATATAAAAATTAAAAACGCAATGAGAAAAAGTATTTCTGAAAAATACCTTTTTTGTATAAAAAAGTTTTTTTACAAAATTAAACCATTAATTTTTTTATAAGGAACACAATTTTATTATTCACAATATAATAGAAATAATTTGGAATTAAAACCTTCTCAAAAAATAGAACATTTTTAAATTCTTTTGACAAGAATATTAATTACAATAAAATCATTATTATTAATATTTTAATGGAAAATTAATCTTTTATGAAAAATAAACAACAACCTAAATAAATTTGATATTATGATTTACTAAATATATTCATTTTTAATATATAATTTTCAAAATTTTGATATATTAATTAAAATATTCACTCAAAAAAAGATATAAAACTCATTTAGGAAGAAAATATATTTTTATGAATAAAATAAATTTACTAAAAATTTTATGCATATTTAAAAAGAATTTATAAATAAAAGTATTTATTAGGAACTTTTTATATATTTCATAATTTGGACACTTCTATTCACACATTCTTATTTGACATATATTTTATAATGGTTATAAAATAATAATATATTATGGTTCATTTAATATATTTGTTGGGTCTTGTATATTTTATCAAACATAGTGTTATTTTAAAATATTTTTATTTTAAATTCTCCCCCATCAATTTAATAAATTAAACCCTATCAATTTTATTTTTTTCTTGGTAATCAATGGTTTGATTTTTTAAATTTTTTTATTGAAAATCCACATCATAAAAATGGTTAATAAATCTTCCACTTGAAAAGAGGCAAAGAGAAATATAGAGTTGATCAAGAATAATACATAAATAAGTTTAAAAATTGAATCAAATTAGTGACATGTGAAAATATGGACATGGGGGAAAATTTGAGGTTTAAATATTGATGGAGTTTTCTAGGGAACATTAATCATAAGAAATTGAATGACCATGAGAAATATAATAACCAAAAAACTATTAATCAATGAGGCATGACAAACACCATTAATTCATCAAAAATCTTTGTAATAGGATAAAATTTTTGTTTGATGGACATTTTTATTGTGTTTGGGAATTAATTTACCATAATGACTAAGAAAATAATGAAATAATCTTGCATGAGAAGTATAACTTCATTCATTATTCATTTTCAACAACAATATCATATTTTTCTCAAAATGGTGAGTATTTAACATGAATATTTCCTTCCTAAAGCACTAATAACAACTTCATAATCCACAAAATAATATCAAGATATTATCCATGACTTTAAATATTAACCAAAACTGAATGGTTAGAATTGAGTAAGATAATATCCAAAATGTATAAAACTTAATAGTTTAAAATAAAACATTAAACTCATAATTTCAACAATATAAAAATGGTTACAATATGATAATTTAATAAATAAGAAACCAGGCAACCAAAATTATCTTGATACTCAAAAATAAGCAAGATTTTTACCTCAAAGTTGATCTCATACATTTTAACATATATCCCCCAAAAAGTTATTACATTCTTCCCAAAAAATATTTTATGGTAAACCACATATTAAACCTAACGGTTTCATATGCATCAACTCAATGTAAAATATCCTAAAATATCAGTAATCATCAGATAAATCATTATAAAATATTATAGTTTAGTGTCCTTCACTAAAAGATCATGAATCAAATTTAGATACTAACCTAAATAATAATCTTTTAATTGACTATAAATATCTTTTAATATATCTCATTATCCATGATTCACTTTTCAAACACCGAGTTTATATATCTGCAATATACAATCAACCATAATTATCTTTATATCAAATAATATATTAAAAAAAATTATTTAAACCTCAATGTATTATTATTCCTTAATCCTAGTTATATTTTTTTTGACCTCAAAATCCCTTTACTTAAAATATCAAAAGGGTATTATATTCCTTTGAACTTATGAATAAACATTAAAATTATAAAAAAATAATGGTATCAATAACTATAAATTAACCTCACATAAAAACATATATTCTTCCAAAAATTAACATAATCATTATCAATTAAATAAAATAATAGTTTATTGAATTTAATCTATAAATCCAAAAAATTAAAAAAATTCATCAATGATGTCCTAAATCACTAACACATTTCAAGGTTATTGTCCCATTTAATTATTTAATTTATATCATCTAATAACCCCAACTAATCATTATCACCTTACCAATAAATATGTTTTTTCGGTATCATTCAACACATGGTTTCAAATATATATAAAAAATACTATGTAAGAATCATTTGAGGTTTCATGGTACTTATATCCAAAATATCATCGATATATAACTTCTACCCCATAATACTCAAATCCTAATAAATAAACACTAAAATAATTTCACTAAAATTATTCTCATATCATAGGACCTTCCATGATATTGATGTTAACTCTTGGATTTTGTGATTATCTAGGATAATGACTTTATATCCCAAATACAATACATTGAACTATAAATGGTGTATTCAAATGAAATTCATTTCCCTTAATAAAACTCATCAATTTTCATCAACAATTACTTGCTCTGTTAAATTCCATTACCATCATAAAACATCTTATCATTCCTTTTATTCATTTACATTAGTACTTCTTCCCACATATTATATATATAGTAATCCAAATCTTCTTCCCTCAATGTACTTCATGAAACTCCATTATTCTATTATTAGGCCTTTCAAGAAACTCACCCATGATGAAATTATTAATCCTATGATGATATAGTTGATTTGGAATTATCATAAGGTTTCATCTTCCAACTACAATTTCTTTAGATTCTTATGGGGGAAGTCATTAAATTTTCCATTACATTCATCATTAACAATAATCCGGCTGGTTCCATCATTTTACTAAAACTAAAATTTATAATGTGAGAAAAAATAGAAATAGTGATAAATAATATAATAATTATAAATTACTCACATGATCATTAAATAATGACACCTTATTTTCAATCTATTACACCTATGGTTTAACCTAGGGAATCCTTGGTCATTATTTATTCAAATCTTTTATAATGGTCTGTTAATAAAATATGGATTAACCCAAAAATATCCCCGAAGATTGTCAAACTATGTTCGTACAATGATAACATTATCTATATACTATAATGATGTAAGATATACTCTTAAACAAACTATTTTTAGGACTATTATCCATAGATGTATGTTTTCTAAAACCATATCCACTTATAGTTTAAAAACATTGATTTATTAAAAGGAAAGAAACATAATTTATATCTTAAAAAAACCTTAGGATGTTGTCTTATACTTAGGATCATCCCAATGGTTTTAATTATTTTATATAATAATATTATCTAAATAATGACAAAACCTAGATCTGGTACCAATTATAGTAACTCATGCATCATTTATTGTTATATGAATATTAAATACATAACATAATAATCCATGGAATAATAATATTGTTTTATTGTCTTGGGGAACTTAGATACATTAATAAATTTTGCATAAGAGATCTAATACATATCCCACTAAGTTCTTTAAAACTAAAACCCTTTTTAGACATAGAATATTTAAAAATATTTTTCATAGCCTAGGTAAATAAAACATGATATAGGTTTACCTCAAAACTTCAGTAATGGAAAACAAGTGACATAGGAATGATTACATTAGAATAAAATTAGAATAAGGTTATAATAAAATGATATTTACATTTAAAAACCATACCATAAATGCCATTTTTCATAATATTGATTCACTCTGTAAATCCAAGAAGTTTTTGAAACATGAGTCATAAAATAATCAAAGAACATAATCCATGAGATAATTACATTTTAAAATGACATAATTTTTTGGAATACACATAAGAATGTAAAAACATTTTTTAGTCAAGGATCACTACCAAGACTATTATAGTGGATTGGGATAACCTCCCATTCTATCATATCCTTAGTAATGTTTCACTCCCAATACTATATTAGTAAACGTTGTCCCTTACGAAACTAGGTTTAATCCCCATTATTATTATTCTTATCTCGTGAGATTTACTACCCAATTCTTTAGAGGGATATATAATTTTGGTCCCACATTTCCCAAGATAAAACTACATTCATATGTGAGCCTCAATTTCAGATAAAATTTATCACATATCAAATCCAATTTAAAGGAAATCGGTTTCATAGATATTTGATCATTTAATCATAGCATAACCCATGTAAAATATACATGTTTCATAACTATATTATAATAATAATCATAAACCATCCAAATAATGAATAAGGATTGTATCATTGAATCATATCCCTAGTAATTAAAAATTAACATCAAAGGAATATATCATAGATTTAAAATTAATTCAAAATATTACTTGGAAATTCTCTTGAGGAAAATACCCTTTTAATTTTGAAATAATTTATCTAAAATCTAAATATTCAAAAAATATTATTGAAATTTTTTGTATTGAAAAGAATCATGAAAAAATGTTGAATAAGTTTCTATTAATTCAAAATTCATGATGGAATAAAAATTCATTTATGTTATATATGTTAAAATAAAGATTCTTTTCTCAATTTCCACAAAAATTACAAAAGGTAAATCATTCAAAAAATGATAATAATATTATTTTTAATCCATTTTTTAAAATATAAGAATCCATGATTCTCATAAAATGATATTCCTTATAAATACAAAAAAAAGACATAACACAACATTACAAAACCACACCAAGGCTGTATCGGTTTAGTGACTTTGGAAACAAGGAAACATAAACAGATAGTTTATAAAACGTCAACATTATCTCCCACTTATTCCTTCATATTTAAAACCCCCTTTTTTGACACATCTTACTTAATACCCTTACTCATAACCTATGAAAAATAAACATAAGAATGGTTGATCTCATATGCTAATAAGGTTTAACAAGGGAGATATCGAACACATTATAATCATAAGAAATAATAACATAAACATAACATTTGGAAATTATATCTAGCATATCAAAGATCAGGATCTCATGTCATGGGATAAATCATTGAAGTTCACTAAAGAACATATTCCCAAAGAGAATAACATAAGACATAAAATTTTTAGAAAACCCAAAATCATAGAAAATAATTTCTATATTATGAAAGTCTCATTGCTAAGAACATCATAATGGAAAAATTCTTTTACTAACCCGAGTTCACTCCTCATTTTGCCATATATTACTGATCCTAGTTTACATTCCATTCCAGCACTATATTATTTAAATGATATTATTTCCCATACCAGACCTATCTATCTGATGAGAAATAAACATATACCCAATGATTTTTTGGGATATATAGGTCCCACCAATCACATAATTAAATCCATACATATGTGTTCCATAGTAACATTTATCATATCAGAGCCCAAAATAAAGTTGGTTTCATAAACATTTCATCAGAACATAACTCATGAAAAAGAAGAAAAATTCATAAAGATCAATCCAGCATAACCATCAACCATTCATGGAATGAATATGAATGTTTTCATTGGGTTATATCCCTAGTAAAACATATGTGACGTCAAATAACGTTATCCTTGATGGAAAATTATTTTCAATTATCACTTGAAATAAATCATGATGAAAATAACTTTTGGGCTTTCGAAAATGTTTTTATATAATAAAATGTTTAATAAAACTTTATCCTTTAAAATTACCTTTAATTTATATAAAATAATATTTTTAAACTTTTATGAATATATTTTAAAACATTTTTCGTGAATATGAAAAAAAAGATCATTTAAAAGACTTTTAAAACATTTTTAGAAAACATTATTTTGAAGGAACACAAATTTCTGACCGAAGAGAGACTAATATTACATTAAACATATAATATCATTAAAATAAGGAGTTGAATGATAAAAAATTTAAAATGTTAGTATATACACCTCATAAAAGAATATAGGGGCATAATATGACATGCATATCAATGTAGGAAAATTGAGTAAAAATTACATTATCTATTTGATAACTTTTGAACTATAAAACCCCATGAAAGAAATATCAAAAAATGGATATATAAATACCCTTTAATTTTCTAAATAATTCTTCTGAAATATATTTAGTGGTAGTATATACTCAGCATAAAAGAAATGAGTAGTGTATAATGCATGTGTCCCATTAAAATTAAAGTGAGATAGAAATCTCGTACCATAGGTCTGAGTTCCTTTATAAATATTGGATTCTCTTATATAATGGATTAAATAATGTTAATACCGTATTCCAGAACCATTTTTATATTTATGATATCATATATCATCATTTTACCACAAGTTTAATACTATTTCATTATTACCCTTTTTTGGGTGTTTATTGCTTCATTTTCCTATGCATGTTTTGTCATATAAGTTTTGGTTATTTTACATAGAATATAAATCTGTAATTTTAAGAATGATATTAATGTAATATATATCATATTTTTATTCAATACATTTATACAATCATTCTTTAATGGTGATCATTTAGAATGAATCACATCGCTCCATGGAGATAGAATGCCTTATGTACACATCAGCGACCATATCATTCCGTCAATTGTGAAATGATATTTAAGTGGATGGTGTTTATATTATTCCATAATTAATATCATTTAATGATCATCATATATGGTTATTATTTCTATCTTTACACCCATCCAAGTAACATCTTGATGAAAAAATAAATCACAATATGACAAGGAGATGTTAGGTCATACATACGCACACACGGTGATTTAATTCTTCATAGGATGGATACAAGGTAGAATATAGTTGTTCAATATTCAAAATATCATCTCAGAATATGGGAGATATTTTAAATATTAAGTAATAATGGAAATAAAAATGGATGATGAAGTAGAAGAAGAAATTTTCTTGAGAGAGTCAGTAAATGAGATTACAGCTTCTTTGACAAGATCCCTCTAAATCTCCTCTTAGGGACACTAGTGTTGGTTTTTTTAGAAGTCCAGTACCTCTATAATGAATATATGGATACATATAAGGGAAATTTTCAGGGTATGTCAAGTCTTTAAAGATCAATGACTTTTGAATAAATGAGGTAGGAGGTTCCCATTTATAATTGATGTGGAGGTCTTCTGGAAGTTCAAAAAATATTAAATTATAACAAATTCCATATCATTAAAAATACCACCAATAAATCATGTATTAGAATATTATATGAGATAAATTTTTAATATAATCAACCAACATATTTTATACTTGTTTTGTTATTAATTAAAAAAATTTCATTTTAATTATCCCTTAGCTAACCCTTTTAACATTTAACCAAGTCAACAAATTTTTCAATGTTAAATGAGTGTAATTTTTATTTATTTGAGGTAAATTAGACTAAAAATGAAAAATTTAAAACTTTGTTGCAAATTATAACGGTTTTATATTTTCAATTTTATTTTAATATTTTTTAAAAATTTAATAAAACAATATTTGGATAAAATATCAATATTCACAATTTTTACAATATTTATTTCATGGATTTTTAAAAATATGAATATAACAAGTTAACTTCTAACCAATTTTTTTATTATATCCCTAAAATGTAATGTTAATATATAAATTTTTTTCTCTAAATTAATTCTCTAAAATTATATTTATTTTAATATTTTCAATAATATTTCTTTGTTATTTCCAATAGTATAATAATTACTTCTTTAGTGTAGTGTAATAATTTGATATGATTTTTTGTTCACTAAGAATGAAAAATATATTATTCTGATTAATATATATATATATATAAATTATTTTAGATTAATATTTATAGTCCAATAAATCTATTATATATCCCTACATTAAAATTGATATATTATTTTAAACATGGGCATGACATCTATAAATTTTTATTAAATAAAATATTATAAATAAAAAAATTCTCCAAAGTAGCTTTGAAACATCAATAATAAATTTATATCATGAAAATATGTTTATTAAGTTAAAAATTAACATTTATATTCAATAATGGAACTCATTTTTTTTCATGTGGACACATAAGATATATTAAAGACAAAGAAAATGACATATTGTGTCTTTCATTGATTTGAATATTATATAAGTAATTTTGATAGAAAAGGGTCCATAAAATGAGATAATTTCTATAATTAAGTGTTTAGGTTCCAATTTCATTCATCAAATAGAATTTTGGAATTTTCTTGGTCCATTTCATTGTCTTTATAATTATATTTTTAACCTAAATCACCTAATTTTACCTTTACCGTGTTAACAAAATTTACCACAGTTACTATTCATAATGGAAAAAAACAAAAGGTACATATTAATTAAATTTGAAACATATGATACCAATTTTTTCATCAAATTTTCTAAATTGAAAACATATATTTTTTCAAATTTAATTTAAAATAAAACCAATAAAAGTACATGAAAAATAGTATTTGGAAAAAATGTCTTTTTAAAACAGATAATTTTTTTTAATAAAATCATTCCTAAAATAATTTTCAAAAACCATAATTTCACAATTTTAAATTAAAATTAATTAATTAATATTTAAAACTATTTAAAAACATAATCAGACCATCTAAATACTTATAATAAAAATAAGGTTACTTTAATAAAAATTATATTTCTCTAAAACATGAATCATTCTAGAAAAATACCAAAAATTTAGAAAACTGAATTTTTATATCTCTACTTCAAAGAATAAGATTATTTTTTCATATAAAAATTATAATTTGTTCAAAAATTATATTTAAAATGGGTATTCCATTAAATGGTGGTAAAATTTCCCTTTCAAGAACACATATTTTTATTCCTAGAATTAGATTTATTCTTATTATATGCCTATAAAATATATTGGATGAATTTAAAAAATATTTTATTAAATATAAAAAATATTTAACTAATTATTATCATTCAATAAATGTAATTAACCTAATTTTAAGACACAATGTCTTTGGGGCATAAAATTAGGAATATTTACTTTACATCCAATGGGTTTCTTCGTTTTTAATTAACCAATGAATTCTCAAAAAAACTATTATGTTAGTTACTCATATTTCTTTCCTCCAATTTATCAGCTAGGTTATGATGGTCATTTTATATTATATCATGGTTTATTTAATCCCATTATTTTGTGCAAATAAACTTATTGAATAATTAAAATTATTTAAAAAGAAATATTTATTAAAATGTGAAGGTGTTACATTCCACCTAATTAAAATTAATTTCTCCTTTGAATTTCATTATTTAGATAGAAATTGATGATGACAATAGTGCCTCATAAAATCCCCAAGTTCACGCATAGCTTCTTCAAATTGGTGGTTCTACTATAAAACATTAAACAAACAACTGGTCTTGTTTTCTAGAACTTTTTTCCCTATGATCTAAATCTCTATCAGTTGTTATTCATAAGAAATATCTTTCTCCAGTGGTATGACTTCTGATTTTAGTACATGTTAAGGATCAGTTATTTACATTCTCAATATAGGTACATGGGAAATATCATGAACATGAGAGATATTTTGTGCAATGACCAATATATAAGCAAGCTTTCCAAAATGATCAATATTTTCAAAAGGACTGATATACATAGGGCTCAACATTCCATTATTTCCAAATATCACTACTCTCTTATAATGATGTATTAGTAGGAATATATTATCAGCCACTTCAAACTCTATGACATTTTTTCGAGTGTCATCATAATGTTATTGTCGATTCTGAGCTTCTATTATATATTGTTGAATAGATCTACCCTCATCTTCAATTTCCTTGATAATATAAGTTATCAATTGATTTCATTCCCCAACATCATCATATCATGATGGATTTATGCATTTCTTACCATATATGGATTCAAAAGGATCAATATGAATACTTAAATGAATGTTTTTTTGTATGAAAATTAAACCAAATAAAGGTGTTGATCTTAAACATGTTTGAAATCCCTCGAGAATGCTCTCAATATGTCTTATAGATTTTGAATTTTATTTCTTAGAAAACCCATTTGTATTAGGATGATAAATGGTGCTAAAACATAACTCCATATCCAGATCCTGGTGAAGACTTTTCTAGAACATAGAGGTAAACCTGAAATCTTAATTGGATATAATGTGAATTGGTACTCTATGAAATCTAAAAACTTACTCTATTTATATCATGGAAAGATAATCTGGAGTTAAGTCTTATCATATAGAAATGAAGTGTTCTTGCTTTTTAGGGAGATCAAATATAACCCATAGGGAATTATGGGATTTATATGTTCATGTAAGTTTAGTGACCATGTACATGGTGATGTTTTCCCACTTCCATTCTTGTATGGGTAATGGTTTTAACATCCCCATAGCCTTCTATCACTCAGGATTAACATGCTAACAAAATAAGAAATGAGAATCATATTCTAGAATATCTCACCTCATGTCATCCCACTAGAAATACTCATTCATGTATATATACATATTTTTACATCTAGTATGAATAGATAATGATGAACTGTGATCCTCATACAACCACTCTTTCAATTCATGTGTGGGAGAAATAAAAACATGATTCATAAATCATAAATTACATAACCATCAAGATTAGACTTAGGATCATTTATCACTTTATTTTTTAGTTCCACATCCTTATTATATGCCTCTTGAATTTTAGATTAAATTAATTGTCGAACATTCATTTAAAAATATGTGATTCCCCCTTACATTAAAATTTCTAGATCCACCCTTGGAAAATCGATAAATATTGGATCTTTTGTGATCCTCATCATAGATAGGCTAGCATGATCTTTTTGTCTGAAATCATCTTCTACCTTATTCTCTTTCCCAGGGTGGTAATGTATTGAGAAATCATAATCATTAACCATCCCCAACCATCTCCTTTAAATAATGTTCACCTCCTTTTGAGTAAAAATATAATTTATAATTTTATGATCCATATATATATCGCACCATTCTCTATAAAGATAATTCCACCATATTTTTAATATTATGATTACCACAACTAACACCAAATCATGAGTTGGGAAATTTTTTCATGGAATTTAAATTTTAGGGAGGAATAAGGAATCACTATTATATATTTCATGCTGAAAAATCCAAACCCCGTCTTATATGCATCATTGTAGATCACGCAACTCTCTCTATTATATAATAGTGTTTCTACATGTTCACTGACTAATCATCATTTCATCTCTTTGAAATTCTCTTCGCATTCCTATATCCATATTAACTTAACACCTTTCTAATTCAACCTGGTGAGTGGATTAGATAATCATGATAAATATTTCAAAAAAATTCGATAATATCAAAACAACCTAAGAAAAATTTGGATCTCTGTTATCATTTTTGTCATACGAAAATAGTCAATAAATTAAATTTTTTTAATCCACATATATCCCTTCGCTTGAGATTTTGTGACCCAAAAATGAACCTTTCTGAATTCTAGGTTCACACTTGGAAAATTTTTCATAATGTTTCTCATTTCATAGTGTCTTAACCACAATCCTCAAGTTATATTAATGTTATTAATTAATTTTTGAATATAAAAGGATATCATCTACAAATATTAACAAAAGTAGATCATGACAGTCTCTAAAGACTCTAGTCATCAAATCTATAATGATATTATGGGTATTTGTATGACTAAAAGGCATCTCTATAAATTCATAGTGTCCAAACCTTATATGGAATATCGTGTTGGGTATATCTTACTTGTTAATGCATAATTGATGATGTCCAGAACTAAGATCGATCTTGGAAAAATATTTAGCACCATGAAGTTGGTAAAATATGTCATCAATATTGGGGAGCAGATATTTTTTCTTGATATTTATCTTTTAAGGTTCTCTACAACCAATGCAGAGTCTCATTATCCATCATTATTCTAAACTAAAAGAACTAGATCACCCCAATGTGATGCACTGGGGTGTATAAATACCTTTTCAATATTATGTTGGTGTTTCTTATATAATTCCTACTACCAAATTGGGCTCATTCAATAAGGAGTCTTCAAAATTCGAATAAAACATGGTACGAGTTATATTGAAAACTAAACATCATGATTTGGTGGAATACCGAGTAATTATTCAGGAAAGACAAAAAATACCAATACAATTGATGTATCCTTAATAGTTACTTTTTCCAAAACCATCTAAGATAGATAACCATATTTTATAGGAATCAATACCCATAAGATTGAAGAAATTTCAATTGAAAGTTAATATTTACACATGCATCAATCGGTGATCACATATTCATTAAAAATATGAAATTTGAATTCCCCTACATGGAAAATGATATGAAATCCATATATATTAACCCTATCCATGATAATAATCACATAAAATTCAACTAAATTAAGTATCACATGATTTATAGGAATCACTATACAACAAAATTCAACCAGGGAATATTTATAAACATATGATGCTACAATGGTGCCATTATAAGTTTTCAAATCTAACTCAATATCTAAATTCTTATTTGATATCATGATAACCTTAAAAAATTTAAAATAAAAGAGTGGGTGGTTCCAGAATAAACTAAAACATTATCTTCTTTAGAGTAGGTGTCAAGTATACCTTTCACAACTTTGTTATTGTACCCCCACCTCACCAAATAGTGATCACGTGCGATTTACATTTGACAATTTTTTAAGATGATGCTGACATTGATCATGATTGATAACACTTGAATTAGGTAATTGGTTTGAATAATTACCCATTTACTTGACGTTTGTAATAATGAAGTGTTAGAGGTCCATTTTGGTTAGCTATTTCCCTATTTTTATTATTAGTCGTATTATTTCTATCCCTGCTGAAGTTAATGGCCCGATGCCATTCTTTACCAAACTTAAAACCATTAATAGTTCCCTTAAGATAGTTTCTTTCATGTTTCATTCCACACATTGAGAATAAAGGAATGTCCATCATCTTTTCACTTTTGTTTTTTGATTTTATTTTGAATCCCATTTTTCTCTTCATATCAAACCCATAAGAATGATGGGGAACACCAATCTCCATCTCAACCTTGAGAGCACATTTAATGGTTTTCTAATATCAATTAAAGTATATTATGATTAATTCCCTTTTTAGATTTGGTTTTAAGCCACTGAATAATCTATCATCCTTACACTCATGTTGGATGATAATTCCAAAAGTGTACCTTTCGTATCATGTAGTATTTTCTTTATAGGTACCAACAGATTCATCAACCCTTTTTTATGATAAAAGAACTCCTTCCCCATATTCTTAAAAAGAATATGAGGAATGAACTTATTAAGAAATATGTTCCTAAACTCTCCCCATTCCATAGTGCCAATTTCATATTGTTTTCTCATTTTCTTGATGAGATTACAATATTGATCTGATTCACCTCCGAAATGATAGACTTTAGAGAATATTTTTCATGTTTGTTGCATTAGTAAACTATAAATATATTTTTAGTTCTACTAATAAATTTTTCATCCACTAGTGGATCAAATGAACCCCTAAAAGGATTCAAAACAATTTTGTTCCTTCCTTTTCTTATTTTGAATCCCTACATGATTCATAGATTCATAATGTCTTGTGGGTATAACAATAAGATTTTTCATTTCATCTCCCATAACATTTTGTTTTCTCAAGAGGGAGATCAATTAATTTCCCATCAGAATCATCATTAATGTTGTTACTTTGGTTTCCAGCCATTGACTAAAACCCAGATGAATTGTGTGAGAAAAAATAATCATAATGTTAAAACCACATAATCAATGGTAATAACATATAAAATTTTAATTTGGGACACCTTAGGTTTTATCCTAGTTTATTCATGATCATTACCAAAACTCAAGGATTCTAACATATGCTTAGAGTTGTCCTTAGGGTTCTTACTAATGTATTATAATACTAGTTTACAAAGGTTATCTAAACCTTTTATCTAATACCAAATGTAATAACCTATAATTTTCATACATTAATATTTTTTCTAAGTATATTAATAATCATTACAAAATATAACAAAACCATGTAAGGACTGTATAGGGTTAGTCTCTTTAGAAACCGGGAAACACAAATAATTGGTTCATAAAACATCTACATCATCTCTTATTTATTACTTCATATATAAGACCCATATTTTGACCAATCTTACTTAAGACTCTTCTTTATAACCTTAGAAAAAAAGAAACATAAGAATGGGTGAGATAAAATTCTCAGTAAGGGTAAACAATAAAGATATTAACCGTATCATAATCATAATACATAAGAACATAAACATAACATTTGAAAATTATATCCTATGATTAAAATATAATGATATCATGTCATGGGATTTATCATATAAGTTTATTAAAGAACATATTTTGATAGAGATTATTATAAGACATGGAATTTTTATCATACATATAAGCATATAAAATCATTTCCTAGACCATCATACTATACAAATACCTTTAATAACCTGAGATCACTCCTCAATCCATCCTAGTGTTACTAAACATAGATTACATCCCATTCCAACCCCACCCATCCCATTGGATATAAATAATTACCTAATGAATTATAAAGAGATATAGGTCCCACCCATCACATAATGGAAACCATATATATTATCGAAACGGTCACATTTCATGTATTAACATTGCATAACTTTTGTAGAATATTTAAAACAATATACAAATTGACGCACAAAGACCATATAAGAATACACCCTTTAGAAACATGGAAACATAAACACTAGTACATAAATGAGCTACATTTTCTCCCACAAGGTTCTTCTTTAATAGAACCACTCTAAGTCAAATCAAAAATTATACATATCTTCAAAAATGGGGGAAGGAAACATAAAAATGGGTGATCGAAAATTCACATTAAAGGTAAACAAGGGAGAAATGTACCCATAATCATGAGAATAAGGCTATGAGAATATTGTCATGGAAATAGAAGATTATACCCTACATATCAATCATCATATACATGAATGATCACATAAATATTTGTAGTTCATAAGACATAAATAACAATTTAATAAATGACATAATATATGAAAGCATAATATAGGAATAAAACCTGGAATTTTGGAAAAACATGTAATCATATAATATGATTTCTATATTAGCCAAGGCAACACTACCAATACCATCTCGGTATTATGGGTTCAATACCCATATCATTTTGGTAGTCATGGTTCACACCCATGGTCATATTAATAGCATTATTTCACACCTCATTCCATCTTGGTAGACATGGTTCACTATCCTGGCCATCTTAGTAGTTAAGGGTTACTTACAAGACCAAATTAGTCTATCTAATTAGATATAAATCATTAACTAATTCATTGGATGGAGATATAGGTCACTCCCATCTCATAATGAAATCACATATACATGTTTCATAAAATCATAAACAATCATATCATAATACATGAAATGAAATGGGTATCATAAACATGTAATAATACCATAACATGTTGAAAAATATACAAATTTCATAACAATTTCATCAAAAGAATAATCCATGAAAGAGAAATGGGTTTCCTGAACACAGAACCCATGAAATAGTAATATATTTCATAAATTCCAAGACATTAAAAATAACCCATTCATAGAATTAATATAAATTGAACCTTTAGATCATTTCCTTGAAGGTAATGAGTAACATCAATGGATGTCATCTTTTATGGAAAATAATTTTGAAATATCATTAAATAAAATTGAAGTAATTTTAATTTTTTCGTTGAAAAGGAAATTTTAATTCATAAACTAATTTAAAAATAATTTTCATAGAAAATAACTTCAAAACATCAATAAAAAACTTGAAATCATTTAGAAAACTAGTTTCCTTGAAAATATATAGAATAAGCTTCAGTACATTTAAAAAACATCATAAAAAATAATTTTAATGAATTAAAATAAAGTGTGAAAATGTTTTGAAAACCATTTAATTGATAATAATTTTAATTTTTTTAATAAATATTTATTTTTTTCTAAAACTATTTCTTTTAAGATAACATTGATAATTTTAAAAATTTTTGAAAATGATTTTAATATAATTTTCTGAAAACTATCTTTGATAATTTATAAAGAAATCTTGAAAATGTTTTGAAATAATTTTTTACTTTAAAACATATGATTGAAGCTTGAAAATTTTTCTAAACAATTAATTAAAAATAAATTTTATAATTATAATGAAATAATAAAATTTTTTTAAAAAACCATTTTACATAAAAACGTATGAAAGATTCTTGAAAACACTTTGAAACCTACCTTTCCCCTTGAAACATATAAAATATGACTGAAAAAAATCATTAAAAAAATTTAAAAATTGAATTTACATAATATTTGGAAAACACTTTCCTTAGAAAAACTTTTTAATATTCTAATGGAAGCTTCAATTGAATGTAGATCATCATGACTTGTAAATCAATACATGTCGATCTTTCCTTTTTCATCATAAAATGTATAGAAAAGTGCCTTGATCGGTAACGACAACAATATTCCTTCTTAAACCCATATTTCTTAAAAAGGACAAACATTGGTAAAATTTTCATTTAATTATATTGGATAAAATTATAAAATTTTTGGAAACTTTTTTTAGAATATGGTCTTGAAGGAACACAAATTTCCAAAATAAGAGTGAGGTAAATTCATACTTTCTTAAAAACACTTTCTTAAAATTATTATATAAAAACAAGTGGAAAATGGTACCAATATATGAAGATATCATTAGTAAATAAAAAATAATAACATTCATGAGTTTTTTGAGATATGGATCATATGATTTCTTCAAAATGTGCAGAATCATAAAAAAATCTCAAAAAGTGATGAGATTGTTTCAATAAAATATTACCTCTTAGTAACATTGAACTATAGTTACCATAACATAAAATGAAATTAAGTTAATATTAAAATATAATTAATGGAAGTATTTTTTATATATCATTTAAATTGTATTATATACAGCTCAATAAATAAAATTAGGGGCATAACATAACAAGTGTTTTAGAGAATGAAAATGAGAAAAAATCATTTTACCGATTCAGTAACTTTTGAAAAATAGTCCCCATGAAAGAAATATAATTAAATGGAAATATATATACCCATAAATTTAATTATAAGATTAATTGAACCAATCAATGGGAATTATCCACAAACAAAAAAAGGAATGGTTGGTGAATAAAGCATGTATATCACATAAATAAAAAGTGATAGGAGATTCCCTTACCTTGTGACATGGCTCTCATCGTACACATACAAACCTCATATATAATAAATATAAGTTTATTATGAATATATCAAAACATATTATTATATCTAATATCATATATGGTTTTATTATGACATTATATTATCCATTTTTAACGCTTTAGGCTTAAGGTTATGATTTGGGTAATATTCTCGTCGTTTTTCATATCTGTCTTAATTTGTTATATCTTTAGCCCCTATGCTTATATCATGATTTCCAAAATTGAAATCAGGATATAAATATCATATATATTAATTATATTTTTATTTTAATAATATATATAATTTATAAGTATGAAATATAATACACTATTCATGGAGATAGTATGTTGTATGTATGCATGCACATTACTTTTGTTTATACTGTCATATTGAACAATTGATTAAAAATGACATAAATGTATATATGTATATATTTTAATTAAATTATTATTATTATTTCATATATACCATATAATTCCACTAAAATCATACTTAATACATTCCATGTAAGGTGTCAATGAATCACATCGCTTTGAGTGGGTGGTAGTCCACACTTCCTCAAATGAAATTATTGTTTTTTTTCAAACATGCATGTTATGAAGATATATGAAGAAAAATTACAATATAATATTAAATTAAAAATTATTATAATATATATATATATATTAAATCCTAATTCCCACCATTATAGGTTTTAAAGGAATAAAAAATCACAGTTGTTTTGTGAGGCACTAGTTCTTTGTACACATAAATAGTATGTTCATTACCCATTATATGGATGTGTATGTGAGTGTAGGTTGAACCCATAGCATATAATTACTTCATTATTTTTAGGATATTTTTTTTGTATAATAAATTTATAATTAGGTTTGAGTGGGTGGAGAAATAAAATAAAATAAAGGAGCTTGAGGGAGGGTGTTACATCTTAATCTGGTAAATTATTTTGGTTTCCACCAAAGGTCTTCTCTAGATTGATTAATGATGAAAGGGAGATGTTGAAAAGAAATTCAGGTTTTGTGGAATGCGTATTGGTATGATATTTGTTGAATATAATTGGATTTATAGGTTTGAAGAATAGGGAGAGATGGTGGACTTTTATAGGGAAGGGAAAGGACACACTTTGAATTTTTTAGAACAAGTTAGGTATACCCACATTTTTTCTTAAAAAAGTCATACCAAAAAAACAAAACTCAATAATGGAAGTTTAATGACCTAAATATGGGAATTATGTGGGTTATGAAAATTTTTATAGGTTATTTTGGCTCTTACTTTTATGGTTATTCCATTTTTATGCTTAATTTTAGCTTAATCAATGTAATTACTTTTAATGACTATCACTAATATATTAGTTGAAAAAATAAATAAAAATTATTAGAAGTAAGAAAATATTATTATTTAAAATATTTTATCCATTTTTTCAAATTCCAATCATATAAGTTACAAAAATTAATTTAAATTTAATCTCAATGTTGGCTCGATAATGAGGGTTTTCATTGTAAAAACGTTTGAATGTTTTTTGCAATTTTATAGTCAATTTCAAACTGAAATTGATTAAAATTTCATAAATTGGATTAATTTATAATCATATGATCTAATTAAGGATTGAAAAAAATTAAATTATTATTAAACCTTACAAATAAATTAGATGAAAGGGCATTTTTGAATTTAAATTCAGTATTTTTAACTATTCATTAAAAAATGGAACCTTACAAAAAAATATAAAAAAATATCCTAAAATAATTTGTATAGTTCCCTTTAAAATTGGATGTTTATTTTGAAATATTAAATCTATAAATACATTAAAATTTGAGATTAAAATTGGTTCTTCATTAAAAGGTGCAAAAATAACCTTTTTAAAAATATAGGTTTTAAGAATAATATTGGGTTTTTTTATTATATTATGTTTATCAAGTCTAATTACTGAATATCAAAACTATTTTATTTAATATATAACATATATTTTACAATAATATCACTAAATAATTGTACGTAATTTAATTCATTTGGTAAAATATATTTTTGACCCAAATAATATTTTCCTTTATATCCAAACGGTTTTCATATTCATTTCTAATTATTTGGTAACTTATGAATTGATATAATATTTTTTTAATCGATATATTTTCATAAATTAGTAAATATTATTCATAACCACTAATTTAACAGAGATGTTATTTTTATTATATTAAATAATAACATTTTAATAATATATTACTTTTGGGTAAAATTGGGTCTTGTGTTTTTACGCAAGCCATAGAGAAAAGTCATTTTGTGTGTAATGCAAGCTAATATATGTGTTGTGTGTAACAAAATAGAATCTAAGTGTTTCATGTAATTAAATAATAACTTGGTGTTTCTTATAACACAAGTGAAACTTATTTTTTTATATGTATATATACATATAATGAAAATATATTATGTTGCATGAAAATATAATTATTAATGTAATTTTAAAAAAATTCCCAAGATCTTGGGATATTACATTCTTCCCCCCTAAAATTAATTTCTCCATTGAAATTCATATAGGTTATCAAATGTTTAATACTTTATAGATTCATTCATAGAAACCCACATAATAAAAAATAATACAAAAACATCCTTTAAAAAGGGAATGTTGGAAACATATTGGTTACCCAAAGTAACATATTACAAGGTTTCCACATATGAGGACTTAGGCGGGAAGTTAAAACATGGACATGGAACTAAAATATAACTATCAAGTTATGATAGAGATTGATAGATAACATTGATCTAAAAAAGTTGGTGATCACAAAAACAAAAATCTATGATAATATAAGGGACCATTTGATTCATCATAAATAAATGTTTTAAGATAAATCTGTTTCAATATACTTTTCTTAGATTAGGGGAATTATTCTATAGTCTTGGAATGTAAGGAAATATAATTACATGATATTGAACCTTTTCATATGTACAATCTCACCCTTTGGTTTTTCCTTTCTTAATTCCAACATCATCTCTTATTCCAGGGAATGATAGTGAATTTCTCATTCCTAATTAACCAATATATAATGAGATCTGTAAATATAATGATAATTCATTCCATCATCCTCTAATTAACATCTCATCGAAAAGGTTAGAACATCTTTTTCAACAAGCATAAATCCTCATATTTTGAGATATCACTTTAATACTAAAAACATCATTTGGTGTTTAGCTTAGTCTTTCAATAAATGCTTAACCTTATAACCCTTCAAAAATATAAAATTTCAAAACATTATGAAGAAGGTTACTAAATCATATTATAATTGATCCCCCATAAAAAAGTAAATCTTGTTTGTCACATTCAAATCATGTGAATATCCCCATTGTATATTCTCTTGAAACTTGCTAAGAAACTTAATTACCAAAAATCCTTTTCAAAAACATCCATGCATCCTCATTACAAAGATTATTGGATATATTCATTAAATACAAGAATTTATAAAATTCATCCTTGATGAAAAAGACCACTTTTTAGTAATCAGTTCAAGGGTAATATATACTATCCAATTTACTTATTATTATCCACATTATCATTATCCAAACATAATTATCTCAATATTAAGCAATAATTATGGGTTACCTAACCATACTCAAAATATAACCTTTCCATGAAACCACTTCTAATTATCTTCATCACCATGTAACATATCCTTTTAAATCCTTAATGAAGAAATATACTAAAAATACTTATATATATCATGATTCATATATCATAATCCTTGAATTAAAAAAAATTAAAGACTTCATTTATCCAACCACATTCTCAAACCATTACTCAGGCTTCATCAATATATTCCTTAATAGCACTTTCCCAAAATATGTAATCTGAATCATTTACAAAGGTTCATCAACCTCATTCTAATAATTATTCTTATGTTTATTGTAACCAATAATTTAATATTATTTCGTACCTTTCATATTTCATTTGTGGTGTCTTTATCATTTGGAAAAAAACAATTACGTGTACCACCTTGTTGATTCTCTTCATGAGCCTTCCACATAGGACAACAATTTTAATAATCCCCATAATTTACACATTTAAAACAGTCTTCAATTGATAATATCTTAGGGAGGATAATGTTCTAATCCATTACATTAACTGATTTTTTTCCCTTTGTAGTTACATTCATTTGGACCTTGTTTTGCACAGTCACAATATCTTCTTTTTCATCTAAGACATTCATATTGGTTATTTTTCAACATTCTAAAAATAATGGAAACTGGATATTATTTCTTACATAGTCTACATTACATGAACTCTGAGAGGACTCCTTCATTCTCTTCCTGGGTGAGTCTGAGAGTTGGTTAAGATACACGTTATTGACCATTTTCCCTCAAAACTAATTAGGCATGATCACAACATCCTTATCTCTAATGATCATACCATTTGAATACTCATCAATAGATTTTCCATCATGCTTAAATTTAATCCAGTTCCTTATAATTCTCTCCATTGTCTAAAACCATTAAGAATATGGTAAGAAAATATTATCATAGTGAGGAATCACATAATCATGAAACAATATATATGATGTCTAAATAATCTCACCTTTCTTAAATTATTATTCATGTGGTTTATCCTATGATATAAATTACCAAATCATATTTAATTCCTCCATTATGGTTCATAAATTGTTTGTGAATTCCCAAAGCATGTTCCCTAGGAGTGTCAAACTAAGAGTGTAGGAAGGCCCATTGTTGTGTACCTGATTTCCCCGACTTAGGTCTGGAACATCATTTCAGAGTTTTTCATCCTAGGTACATGTATTCTAAATCCAAATCCACTATTAGAATCAATATAGGCATGTTTTTCAAGGAAACTACTTACACTACCCATTTCCAAAATACAATGACATATTATCCTACTTTTCCATATCTGTAGACTTATACCTAGACATGTCCATAGATTTATCACTAAGGACTTATCATCCTAGATTCCCAAGGTTAACCAAACATTTTCTATGATACCAACTATAACGACCCTCTCTTTTCATATATTAACATTAAATAACTTTTGTGAAATACTTAAAACATTACAAAAATAGATTCCCAATGACCGTATAGTGTAGTTCCATTGGAAACATTGAAACATAAACACTAGTACATAAATGTGAAAAATTATCTCCAACATGTTTATTTATGACTAGAACCATTATTAGACACATAATACAAAATAAATATCTTTATAACTAGGGGAAGGAAACAAAAGAGGGGTGAGAAAAAAGTCTCAACAACGGTAAACATGGGAGATATGTAAGCATCATCGTGAGAATAATGTTATGAGAACATATTCTTAAAAATAAAATATCATACCCTAAATATCAAAGAACATATATATGAATCATGGTTTAAATCATGGATGTTCATAAGACATGAATCATAAAGAAATAAAGAACATAATCCATGAAAGTATAATATAGGAAAAAACATGGAATTGACGAAAACACATAAACATATAATATTATATCCATAGTAGCCATGTCATCGTAACCAATACCATATTGTTAGTTTGGGTTCACTCCTAATACTATATTGGTAGTCACAGTTCACTCTCATGGCCATCATAGTATCATTAGTTCAATCCCCATACCATATTGGTAGTCATGGTTCTCTCCCATGGAAATATTAGTAGACATAGTTTACTCCTGATACTATCTTAGTCTATTTAATAAGATGTAAATCTTTACCCAATGCATAGGAGGGAGATATATGACTCACCCATCACATAATTAAATCACAAGTACATATTCGAAAAAATAATAAGAAAAAATAATATAACCCATGAAATAAAATTGGTATTATAAATATCTAATCATATCATAACCTATTAAAATGATATAAGATTCATAATTATTTCATCAAAGGAATAACTTGGGAAAGAGAAACATATTTCATAACCTTATAACCCACAATAGAGAAATGGATTTCATAAATACCATGGAATTAAGAATAACCCATTTATAAAAATAATATGAATGAAACCTGTAGATCATTCCCTATAAATTCATGAGTAACATGAAAATATTTAATCTTATTTGGGAAATAATTTTTAAAAAATCATTGAAAAAATTTCTTAAGGAAAATATCATTTATTTTTTGAAAAATTATTTTTAATGCATAAAACATTTGAAAATAATTTTATTAGAAAATAATTTGCAAAAATATATTTATGACTTGAAATTGTTATGTATATATTTTCCTTGTAAAATTTTAGAATAAGCTTCAAAACTTTTTGAAAACCTTTTTCATTGAAAACACTTTTAAAACTATAAAAGAAAGCATGAAAATGATTTAAAAACCATTTCATTAAAAATACATCAAAAACATATAATGAATCATTGAAAATATTTTAAAAAATATTTTTGTGAAAATAACTTTCAAAAATTGAAAATAAATATTGAATATTTCTTAAAACCAATTTATTTGGAAAAAAACATTTAAACATATAAATAATGCATGAAAATGTTTTTAAAAACTTGTTACTTGAAAACTTATGAAGGAATCATGATTTTTTTAAACCATTTACTTGAAAATAAAATTTAAAACTTATAAAATATCATTAATTTTTTTGAAAACCATTTTTCATGAAAACTTTTGAAAGAAGCATGAAAATGTTTGGAAAATCCCTTTATCCCTTGAATTATATAAAATATATTTGAAATTTTTATGAAATTTTTTTTCTTAAAAACTAATTTATAAAAAAATTACTAAATTTTAAGAAATAACTTTATTTAAAAAAATTATTCCTTTCAAGTAAGTTTAAATTGAATGATGGTCATGAATATAGGTAAATCTGTACATGTTTAACATTTCTTTTTCACTATAAAATGTTTTAAAAAGTGACCGAAATGTAAAATAACAAGTTGAATCATTTTCAAAAGAAATTTTGTTTTAAAAATGTATAAACATGGGTAAAATTATCCTGAAAATATCATAGTTGAATATTTTTATATTTTTAGAAACCTTTTAGAAAATATGATTTTGAAGGAACACACATTTTGGATCGAAGCGAGAGGTTAATTCAGACTTTCTTAAAAAACACATTATTAACTATATTATGTACCAAATAGCTAGAAAATGGTAAAAACATATTAATATTTTATTAATTACAAGATTTTAAGAAAATTATTGAGTTTTCTTGAGATATCTAACATAATACTTCATCAAATGAATCATTATAATAAATAATCAAGAAAAGTGATGAGGTTGTTTCAAAAATCTCTTACGACTTGGACACTTTCAGCCATAGTTCCCACTTAAAAAAATAAAATAAAATACATCTTAATATATCATTAATAGATTTATATTCATTATATACCCCTTTAAATATATTAAAAACACCTCCTGGAAAAATATAGTTGTGTAACATGGCATGTCTCTTTTAAAAGGAAAATTGAGAGAAAATCATTTTACCATATCAGTAAATTTAGAAACATGGTCTCCATGAAATAAATATATTAATAATTATATATAATTACCCATAAATATATTTATAATAATAATATAATACATCCACAGTTAGTATACACACCACACAAAAGTAATTGGTGGTGAATAAAGCATGTATCTCCCGGAAATAAAAAGTGAGATGAAATTCACTTACCTTATGTCTTGACTCTAATTATACTCATAAAAACCTACTATATAATAAATATATGTTTGTTATAAATATATATAAAAACCATATTATTATATCTAATACCATTTATGGTATGACTATGAGTTTATATTACATTTTTGTTCATTCTTTCTTGTTAAGGGTACACTTTGGGGTCATATTCACGTTTTTCACATGGGTCTTAATTTGTTATATCTTTAGTCTTTATAGCTATATAATAATTTATAGGATGTGTAAAGTGATATAAATATAATTTATATTCATTATATGTTTATTATAATAATTCATAGAATATATAAGTATGAAATGGAATACGCCATTCATGGAGATGATACAACATCTGTACGAATGAACGTTGTTTTAATTTTTATTGTCACATTGAAAGAATGAAAATAATGAAATATATGTATATATTTATATATTATAATTAAAGTATAATAATTATTTCATATATATCTTATTATTTCACGAAACTATCCTTAATACATTTCTTGAAAGGTTTGAAGGAATTACATCTTTTTGAGGGGGAGATAGTCCACACTTCCTCAAACGAAATTATAATTTGTACACGAAATGAAGTGTATAAATTTATATGTTGTAAAAAATTAATTTTCTTAAATAAATAATAATTATCCATTATATAATATATAAATATATTTATGACCATAATTTCTTCTATGATTGGCTGTACAGGAGGAGCAACAATTATCATTTTGTGTGGTCGTAGTAAACAGTAATCATAAATAATGTATTTTTTACCCATTAGATTAACGTGTGGGCCATTTTAGGTATAAAACATAGAATAAAAAAATATCAATATTTTTAGGATACTTTTTTTTATTTATGGATTAAGGATAGTTTTGGGGGATGGAGAAAGGAAATAAGATAAAGTATGTTGAGGGAGGGTGCTACCTCTTAATCGGGTAAATCATTTTGGTTTTCCCCAAATGGATTCCATAGAAACCATTATAACAAAATGGAGGCATCAGGTAGTAAGGTATAATCAATGTAAAGTGAATATTTCAGATATTTTATGAACCAATGTTGTTTGAGAGGTTTGAAGAAGAGGGATAAGTGGTATCCTTTTTAGGGAAGGGAAAGTACACACTTAGCATTTTTTAGAACAAGTTAGGTGTATAAACAATTTCACCTAAATAATTCATACAAAATAAAAATAATAATAGAATATTTATGTCCCAAAATATGTCCATAATATGTGTTTTATACAATTTTCAAGGTCATTTGTTCTCTTTAGTTTAATGTTTATTCCCTTGTTAAGTTTAATTTTACCTTAATCGATGTAATTAATTTTAATTAAATTATCTAATATCTTTGGTCAAAAAATATGTTTAAACATATTAGACATTATAAATTATTCCTATTCCAATTATTGAATCCATTTTTCAAAATTACAATAACATAACTGGAAGAAGTGAATTTAAATTTACTCTTAGAGTCAGGTCGACGATGTGGGTTTTTAAGGAAAAAGTTTCAAAGGATTGTTGTGTTTTTATTTACAATTTAAAAGTAAAATTGATTACAATGACCAAAATTGGATTAATTGATTAAAATATTACATAATTAAACTAATTAAAAATATATTTATCCATATAAATAAATTATTTAAAAAAGAAGTTTTGAATTAAAATCCAATATTTTTAACTAATTATTTATAAATCAAACCTTATATAAAAAAAATTGTCTGAACCTTATTTTTATATTTATATTTATAATATTAAGTTTATTTTTACATATTAAGTCTATAAAAGTTACTAAATATGTATTTAAAATGGGTTCTCTATTAAAAGGCGGTAAATCTACCATTATAAATATATAGGTTTTCAAGAAACAAATTGGTTTTGTTCTTATATTATTCCTATCAAATCTATTGAATGAATATCCAAAATATTTTATTGAATATATTAAATATATATTACATTCATATAACTCACTAGTAAAAACTAGTTTAATTTATTTTGGTAAAAATGGGTTTGTGACCATAATAATATTTCCCTTTATAATCAATTAGTTTTCATCTTCATTTCTAATTAATTTTTAACCAATGAATTCATATTATATTTATGCATATAAGATATTTTCATAAATTAGTTAATAATATTCCTAAAATCTAATATAATAACTATGTTATATCTTATTATGTTAGACAATAAAATTTTAATAACATATTATTGCTCAATAAAACTCAATCTTGTGTGTTACACAAGCAATCCATGAAATTCATTGTTGCATGTAATTAAATCTAACCATGGTGTTTCGAGAAGCATTATATAATCTAAGTGTTTTATGTTATTGAATATCAACTTGGTGTTTATTATAATTCTAGAAAAGCATATTTATTTTATATGTATATATATATAATGACTATATATTGTGTTGCGTGAAAAGAAAAAGACTAAATTAATTCGAAAAGAAATTCAAAAAATTAAAATTATTTAATGAATACTATATATTAATCCATTGAGGAGTAATATAAAAAGTATAACATTGATGAAAATTAAATTTAAGATTCTTTTTATAATATAGAAATTATTTTTAAAAACATTTTTAAAAAACATGTACATGGATGAAAATTGATTTTTTTATTGAAGAGGGAAATAAATTCATATTTCATTAAAACTATTTTCTATCTCTTGGGAAAATATAGAGAATAAATTGAATGTAAAACATGTTATATTTAGAAATATCTAGATTATATGATAAAAAAATAAATTATTGATAGGTATATCATGAAATTGTTTCCTCAATAACTTATTTATAAACAATCTCAATAAATAATGTTATTGTAACATATAACTCTTACCACAATGTTAACTTATGAATCATAAGCATGATTAAAGAACAAAATAAATTGAAACATTAATTATCATTAAAATATATAAGATCAAGTTATAACATGTAAAATTGGTTGTATATACATCTCATAAAAATTAATTGGCGTATAACATCAAACACATATCAAGGAAAAATTATCTACTAAAGGAAACCTTACCACTTTGGTAATATCTTAATCAAAACCTCATGAAATAGAAAAACATATAAGGAAATTTAGGTATGTATTATTTTCATAAAAAATATTCCATGAATAAATTAATTGGTGTTATATAAAAACACTTATTAAAAAAAGAGGTGAATATGGAATATGACCCACAAAAATAAAACTAAAAAAGGAAATCCACTTACATTATGTTCTACTTCCATGGAAAGTGGTCTAACATCATGTATAATATATTTAAATATATTATGATTATAAAAAAATATAATTTAAAAAATTATAATATAAAATATCTTCCACTTATAACATTTCAACATCGATTTATTAATATTTTTTTAAATATCTATTTGTAGGAGTTAACTGTTCTGTTTTACAGGGATGTTTTTGTTTCTTAGTTCTAGTCCATAAACTTTGATCATGGTTCCATGATATAAATAATTTTAACCATGATTTAAATATAAAATATATTAATTATATTTAATCAGATTCGTTTATAATATAGTGATATATATAAACTAATTACACTGTTCATGGAGATGGTGGTCGTGCGTACAAATAAAATTTATTTTCACTTTTCGAAGGATGGAATGAAAGAAAGGTAAATAAAAATTCAAATATCTTGTATATTATTTATATCATATATATATATATATATATTATGTAGTCGTTAAATATATCTTTTTTAACATCCATGTAAATAAGATATGAAAAATGAATCATATCGCTTGGTGGAGGTGGTAATCCACACATGCACACGAGCAACATTATCATTTTCCAAAGGATGGGAAGAAGGTAGATAATGGTTGTTATATTATCATATAAACATATAAATATACATTATAAAAATAATTATTTATTTTATAATAGTTAAAATATATTTATAGGATATGTAAAAGGATATAACTTAAAAAAACACATTTAAGAGATATACCTCTTCGTTGAAAATCCTATTTAGTATTACACCTTATTCCTTGAAAGAATATTATTTTAGAATTTCCATAAGATATATGATGTTTTTATAGAATATATAATGATATTAGGGTAGATATTTCCAAATATAAAATTCTAAATCCTTGTGAATAATGAAGGATATGATGTTTATTTTATAAGTGAGAGGAGGGACACTCTTGGAATTACACAATTTATTCAGTTATTATAAATTATTTTTAGTGGTAAAATGAATCTAAATGGATATAATTATAAAATATGGTTATGATAAGTATAACTATTCTCATAAAATATAATTTGGGAATTTTGATTTGTTTTTTTCACCCTTATCTATTAGTTGAAACCCCTTGTTAACCCTTTCTAAAATTACCATGATATTAATATTTTTTTACTCATTAGAGGTCAAGAAGGATATAATAAAAGGATATGTGGCCCATATATATAACATGTTTGAAATTATTAAACATGTTCAATTAAAATGGAAAAATATATTATTTTTATGTATTTTAAATCTTTGATTAAAATATTTTATATTATAAAATATCATTAATGTGATTTATGGAAATAGATGATATATTATAATGTAATATGAGTATAACTCAAGTAAAATGGTAAAAAAAAGTCATTGATACTATTATAATGAATATATTATCTTCATATAATCATACCATATAATTTTTACAAGTTTAGATATCTCTTTAAACCTTATCATTTGGTTTAACACCTTTTTTGACCAATTTTAATCTTAACTATAGTGGAAACTTTTCCAATATTAAAGGGTTATAATTTTATTCAAGAGTTGAAAATTGTCTCATAAATGGAAAAAATATTAGTAATTATAATCCATTTATCATCCTACATTTCCTTCTTTAATATTATTGTTATTTTTAATTAATTTAGTAATATATATTTAACAAAAAATACTATTCATGTAATTTTTGGAGCTCTTCTGAAAAAATTAATTTAGAAATAATTAAAAAAAATTAATTTTAATAAAAACATTTCAAAAATATATAATATTTTATAATTAACATCAAAATTATTACCAGATAAGTATTACTTTTATCCTTGTTAAAATCATTGAATTGATTTTTTAAATTCATGCACAAGCATTATTTCATCATTGCCTTATAATTTATGGAATTATTTCATTTCTTAAAATTAAAAATAAATTACCATTATAAGAAAATTATTAATATTTGAAATAAAAAATTATTAGTGAAAATAATCTATTTTTATCCTTTTCACCAAATATTATAGATATTAAAAGAAAGAAAGTGACATTATTGACTTTATGTTTTACGTAAATATTACAAATGAAAAAATAAATGTAAAATAGAAACAAAAGGTCGTATTTTTGATGTTTTGATGATTATGGATGATATTGAATCATCCAGTGAAATAAATTAATGTGTTTTAATGAGTTTAAAAACTTATCAAATTCATTTTATACCAGATTAGCCTATTTTAGCTTTACTGTGGTAACAAAAATTTACTATAGTTACTATTCATAGAAACCAAAAATAAAAGGGACCTATTTAAAAATTTTGGACCTTATAATTCAAAATATGGAATACATTTAAAAATATTCAATTTATATAATTGGTATATGTAACAGCTCAATATTTTATGAAATATTTTTTTTAATTTATTTAATTTCACCACTAGTTTTCATTACACGCTACACCGAGTTGTGATAAACCACAATATACAATTAAGATATGTTATTAATTAAGTAGGACCATTATATATTATCCATCAAATTTTTTGATATGTATAAGATAAACTCTTTTTAAAAATTATTTATTACATTTTTATATAATATAAAAATATTGATAAATGCGTAATGAATTTTTGGAAAGTATTTATATGCTTCAAAATTACATTTTTATCAAAAAACTACTTTCATTGATTTTGGTGAAAAAATAATAAAATTAATTTCTTCCAATTTTATAAAATTTATTTTACAAAATAGAATAAATTTATGAAATTAAATTTTAATAATTATCTAAATGATAATGTTTAGAATTTTTTAAATTATTATCTTTTTTATGAATAGTGAAAATTGCAAATTCTTATTAAAAACTACCTTTTGTTTAAAAATGTATAAAGATACATATTTTTTAAAATAGTTTAAAAGTATAATTAGTCAAATTATATCATTATTAATTAAATTTATGTAATTGTGTATAATTTCAAGAAGCATTTGGATATTAAAACTTTTTATACTTATAGAAAAAATTTCTTGGAAAAATTACTTTTTCATTATGCCTACGGGTTTAATTTTAAATTATATTCTTCCACATATTTCAATATAATTAGATAAAATAGATAGAATATTTTTAATCATTATAATTAATATTACATAATAAGTCCAACATATTTTTTGGTCATATTGAATAGTAACAATTAAATACAGTGATTAAGGATGAAACATGTTTACCAGGGGTTAAACTAAAAAGATAAAAGTTATAAAAAACTATAAAAATGTAAAAATATTATTTTATAGATAACATACAAACTTATTTCATTTTAAGTTTCGTAGCTAGCAGTTTTTAGGCCTGTGTAAATTTTAAAAAAAGGGTATATCTTTTTCTTTTCAAACATTCCAATTGTGTCATCTCATCCCCTTATAAAAGGGCACCCCTATCCTCTCATGTTCACTCTATAAAATAATTTTGGTTCATAAAATCACATAATAATACCTTCATTAATTTCATAGTCATGTTCTATAGGGATTATTTTGATTATTAAACTCTCTTAAAGAGGATTTTGGTGTTAACCTAAGGAGTTCATACAAAGAAGATGTGTCATTATTAAATGAATGTTTTTTATTTATTTCTTATTTCACATTCATAAAATATTACATATTTATTCTTAAATAATAATAAAAAAATATCCCATATAAATACATTTTTGTATGTTAATTTCATATCATATAGACATATTCTATTATATAAATTGGGAAATGAAACCATTGATCATGTGTACAGAAGCCTACTGCCTCATGAATTGATGTAATTCATTTTCTATCACTACCTCTCCTAACTATATATAATTTTGAATTTAACATATTCATATGATCTTCATTACATAATTATACTTATATAATTATAATTTCACATATATCTACTTACCTTTCAATCGATTGAAAAACGATAACATTGTTCATGCGTATGTGTGGACCGCTGCCTCCAAGAAACGATGTGATATGATTTTAAATATATTTTCACATCGATGGTAATAAGGATAAATTTAATAAATAAACATGAAATTTATAATATGAAAATTATTCAATAATTTTCGATTAATTTTTAAATTTAATATATTCCATCCGTTAAAAAATGAACACAATGTTCATGCGTACATACAACACACCATCACCGTGAATGTTGTAATAAATATTTGAATCTATAATTTTTAGGGATTCTTATAACCAGAGATATATATATATATATAATATATTTATATAATAATGAAAATTCTAGATATGTTGTTACTATGGCCAAATTAAAAGGAGTGAATCTACAAAAACAAAACGTACTTGAAAAACGAAGCAATTATTACCCAATACATGATTTGAACAAGGATTTGTTAATAAATGGGGGACATAAGATTATAAGTAAATCACATATGGTCTGATATATATTTATAATTTTATTTAATAGGTTTATAATAAACGTATATTTATTATATAGAATATTTTAATGTGTATAAAAGAAGTCAATACTTATATTAAGGTATTTCTTGTCACTCTATTACTTCGTGGAAAAATATGTCAAATCCACCACTAATTTATTTTTTGTGGTGTATTTACTCAAAATTGGAAATTATAAATCATTAATATCATTATATTATTGATATTTAGAGTTTCATTTCTTGTTATTATTTATTGGGGATTATGATTAAAAAGTTACCAAAGTTGTAATGGATTTTAATCTCAGTTTTATTTCTATAGGAAAAGTTCCATATTCACTAGTTGTTTCAATATTATTGGGTATATAAAACCAATTATTGTATTTTATGGTTATTCTAATAAAAATTGTTTCATTTAATGATCCATGTAATATTATTTCTTTCACGTGTCTTATGACTAAAGAGTTAACAAAGTGGTAATGGTTTCATGTTACAATCTCATTATTTAATGACATTATTTATGATTATAAATATGGTGGTGATATATTATGATATATATCTAAATAAACTCTTGGATTTATTATCCTACGATTATTTCAATATATAATATTTTTTAATTTCATTTTTCTCTCTTGGAGTTCTCAAGAGGCTGAAAGAATGTTTTTAAGGAAAGCAGTGTTTAGTTTTTCTCTTCTGTCAAAAATTTTTCCCTTCAATATCTATGTTTCCTAAGAAATAAAAAAAAATTCATTATTATAATATTATTAATTTAACTCAATTTTTACCCATTATTGATTCTTCGACAGAATTTTTAAAATGAAATCTTCATATCATTTTATAGGCAACATACGTTTTGAATTTTTACCAAAAGGTGAAAGGAAAATTTCCTTTTAACTCTTGTGGTAGGAAAAATAATTTACACTATCGCAAACACTAAATTAATGTAACACCCCAGGATTTCATAGTACTTGTATATTTAATGTAATTCAATAGCTTGTGTTACATGAAACACTGAGTTCAAGCACATCACGACCTATCAAACTAGCCATTTAAAAAAAAGTTATGAATAGTATTAACCACATTTTAATTATATATATATTATATAATTTTATCATTCATATTTTCTATTTCTTAGACATAATATAAGGACAAATAAAATTATTCAGATAAAAGATATATTTTTTAAAAAATACAGTTTTCCCGCCTTTTAATGGAGAACCCTTTTTAAATAAAATATTTGACACTTTTATATATTAAATTTAATGAAATTAAATTCTTAATTAGAATAAATATATAAAAAATTAGTTTGGAAAATTTTTTGGTACTTTTCTGATAACTTTTAAATTTTGATTAATAGTGAAAAATACAAAATTTTAAATAAAAACAAGTTTTTTAATCGAAATAATATATAGTGTTAGGTTATGAATTTTAGTGGTGTTAAAGTATAATTAGATTATATTTTTATCATTTAATATAATTTAGTTAATTTAAAGTAATTTCACATTTAAATGGGACATAAACATTTGTCAATCATTTGACTGTTTTTACTTCTTAAAAACCAACTTTCTGGTTTTGACAATAAAGATTAATTTTAAATTAATTAATTTCACTTATATGTTTTAAATTTGGAAAAATAGCCATCATTATTTAATTTTAATATAAAAAATTGCTTATAGAGAATTTTTGATATTTTTATGAAAACATTCATTATTGGATGAATATTGAAAAACACATTGTCATTATTTAAAATGGACTTTTTATTTTAATAATTATTTTTTAAAAAAAATTATTTAAATGTCAAAATATATATATGATACCTATATAGGATCAATGTAATTAATTGGAGTCATTTTATAATAATATTGTATATTTTCTTTAATTCAACTATTTAACCCCTTTTAACCACATTCAAGGCACATTTTCCAATTTTCCTAAAACATAATTCTTGGACTCCTTATGTATTAATCATGTTTTAATGATCACAAATTCTATTCAAACTAGTTAACTTCTGTAAATTATATCAAATCATGTGTACTAATGTTTAAAGTATTCTCATGCTTTAAGAAGAGCCATTTAGGATCTCAATTTCTCTACATTTAGTTTAATTACTTTATACTATCTTAGATCAACTCCCATAAAACCTTATTTGACAAATCCTTAAGTCTAATACAATCTATTATCATCTTTTCTTAAGACTAAACATAGTTACTTTGAAAAGTCTAAGACCCCCTGAGTCTGCCACTGGTTATGTCTATAAGGGTTGGTGTCCTGAAAACCAACTGTTTTGTACTTTGATTACATGAATGTTCACTTATTAAATTGTTCATTGTTCTGCATGAATACAATATAATAATTTCCTGGAATATATGTTGCATTAATAAGGTCATGGTAGAACCCCGCTATGATGAGAACCATGAAATGCTATAACAATACTCTTAAATAAAGTTCTACGGTTGGATGACATACTATGATAGGACACATAGTATACAGACCGTCATGTGTGAGTACTCGTAAGAAGACGAGACTCTCTCTCATGGAGTTCGCACTTGGTAATCTCCATGATGGGAGATTATGAGAACAGACCCACCAGTAGCAATTCTGCATGTCTTGGTGACATCGGACATTGCTATCTAGAAGCGTGTGTAATGGTCCTTAGACTGGAAGATTGTCATTAACTCATGTCATAACTCACGCACTTAGATTTACAGATGAAAACCATCACGCATATAGTTGGCGAAAAGTTGGGTATATTGGGTGCGTCACGAGTGACATGTTGTTAATAGATAAGTCGATGAAGGATTTTTTCCATTCCATTTATGGAAGTTGATATCTCGTCCCTTTGATTGAAATAGAACTATCGCATTAAATTCCATGGCCATGGTGTAAACGACGAGTTTATTTCAGGTAGTCAAAGAATGACGGATCAAGAATATAGGTTTATGACACTTCCATGAAACCTTCTTGATGAGATATTGAGACAAAGTTATTAAATTACATAGTAAGCATTCGTATGAGGTGATACATCAAAGCGGCGTCAACTTCTTTCTATTGGGTGCCTTGACCCGTTTCTAGAGAGTAATCTTGGACATTAGGCAAGCCCGCCTAATGCCAACAAAAAAGATTCCTAGGGGGTCACACACTAAGTGTATCCATGTATCTCAAGTTGAATAAAGATTATTCTCGTACTTGGTTTAATAATTATTCAAGGAAGCCTAAGTTGTTTTAAATGATGGAGGAAAAATAAAATAAAACAAGTACACGCCGTGTATTATTAAGTGTACACGCCGTGTAGTTTTCATTTTGGAAAGTAAATGAATAAATGAAAACAAGATATACACGCCGTGTACATTTAATGTACACCCTGTGTAGTTTTCAATGAAAAACAAGTACACGCCGTGTATTTATTATTACACGTTGTGTACATTTAATGTACATGCTGTGTAGTTTTCAATGAAAAACAAGTACACGACGTGTATTTATTATTACACGTCGTGTAGTTTTTCCAGTCAGGATTTTGAGGATATAATATTGTTTTAAATGATATTTAAAATATTCAGCGTGGGCGCATGTCAAGGAATTAATTATTCAACATGGGGGTTTTAAATAAGATTCAATGAAATAAATAAAATGCGTAACACATTTATTTATTGTCATAACTCTACAACCTCAATCTTGATTATAAATATCCTCACAACTCCAACTCTTTTCCAACCCCGTGTGAGACACAACAATTCTGGAGAATTATTTCAAGGATGAAAGAACCTCTTCCTCCAAGAATGCTCTCAAGACCGAGAGAGATCCTCTTCCATCGGATCAAGAAGATCTAAGGCGGACAACGCAAGCAAATCCATCTCCACGCTAGCACCTGGAGAATCTTTTGGCGACATCCAGAGATACGAGGTACACGTGTGGATCACCACTAGAGAGAGGCTACACTTGGCTTCTGCGACGCAGTGACAGATCACATTGACAACGTGATCAAGAACATCAATGAAGAAAGAACACCCAAAAGGTATTTCTTTATAATTAATTAAATTAATTATAATCAACCTGTAACGATCCTTGTTTGTGGTTCCGGTACAAACCTTCTTCTTTGTCTTTTTCTGTGATTCGATCTGTGGAGACTGGCATTTATCATCGTATTGATCTCGGATTGATCATTACTAATGAAAAAAATCCAAGTGGGCACATCCACCCACGCGCTTCCGCTGCGCCCAGAGCCTTCAAATGGTATCGGAGGGAGGTTACAATATTGATTATAATTATTTAATTTTCGTTGACAATTTACGCATTTATATTTGATTCAATTAGAAATAAATAGTTCTACAAATCAGAATAAAGGAGATCTGTTCTTCCTCCTTCATTTCTCGATTCATATCACAGAAACGACCTTTTAATTTTAATTTTGATTAAAATAAAAATGAGGAACTCATCAGGAGGAGCTGCTCTTTCTGTCTTTAAAACATGGGATTACACGGCGTGTACTTAAAACTACAGATCATGTACTTAGGTTCAATGAACTGGCGCTGGTCCGCCAAACCACGCTGTGTGAATTGATTATGCCTAAGTTTTAATCACGCCGTATTGAACAGAATTGAATGGCGTGTGGAAACCACAATACACGGTGTGTATGATGGAGAAACACGCCATGTAGTCTGTTCCGGACCAGGTGAAACTGTGTACATATATAAGCTGTGTACCGCGTACATGGGATTGCCAGGACAGTTACCACGTAACAAGGAAGTACACGCCGTGTATGATTCATCTACACTCCCTATACTCCAAAATTTTCAAATTACAGAAAACACGCCCAAGCCCCGGCGTGTACTTTGTATAAAGGGTGAAAAGAAAAATACATGCCGTGTAATTATAAACTACACGCCGTGTACTTTCCAGAAATGGAATTTCACCAGGTCTCCTCCAATGTACAAAGACTCGTACAAGGAATATGGATGATAAGAACTTCAAGGAAATTCAAAAAGGAATTTAAGATAAAGAATTGATTAATTATAAGATCATAATTAATTGAATTCAAGCACGTCTTATCATAAATAAAAGAATGATTAAAAGAATTTGGATTCTAAATATGCGTAAATGTCGTTGCATACTATGGATGATCATGAGCTAGACCAAAGACCCTTTGTATGTGTATGGTTTCATTTAAATTTATTTAATTTAATTTTGTTGGCCTGTGAACCTTCTTCCAAAAAAATGTAGGGCATGTGTGCCCATGGTTTCTTTAATGTAAAACCATGTAATGGAGGATCTCCCAAGCCAGAGGAGACGGTTCAAATCTCAAAGCCGAGGTGAAACCGACGCAAGAAGAGACAAAGGTAGAGAGGTGGGAGCTTTAAAACACGAACCAATTGGTTCATGGTGTTTTCCCTAGGTCAGGGTTAGCTTATAAAAACCACAAGATAAGCTAACCAATATAAGCCCATGATCATGACATCTTATTTTATTTATGTCTAAGTTCATGGTTTATTTATTATGTATGTGTTGTCACGATCACATAATTAATAAAATGAACAAGCTTGCAAAGATAGAATAAAATAAAAACCGGACTATGCGTAATCATTATCAGAACATGGTTAATCACTTAAGCAAGCATCACTTAATATTAACAAGAATGTGATAATGCAAAAATACTCATAAATACTAAAATCCCTCAATACCATATTAAGTCAAAGCATGCCTTTCGTTACTTGATTAAGGGAAAGACTCAATAAAACTAAGTGTTTGACCAACCCTTGTTGGGACACATACTTTTATAATGGAATCCCTTATAAAAGTTTTCGGGATGACTTAACCATATTATATCAAGAGAAGTAGCCCTTGCTAGACTTGATGTAATATTGGAGGCAAGAGTTGTGGAAATCCAAGTTAGGATTTCAGGATTGGGCAGTCCACTCAATAGATCAAGGAACTGTAAGCTCACAGTTGGCAAAGACCTGCCTACCAAAATACCTTCAAATAGCTTGACCAACCCTTGTTGGGGTTATGTGAAGGTAAATATGGATACATTCCACTAGAATGTCAAAGAAACTGGACATTCCTAGTTCAATGGTGAGGGCCATTGGGAATTGATAAAATAGTGGGAGAATTAATTAATTCATTCATTATTTATCATAAATTGTAATCAAGAAAGTTCTAATAAATATGCTCTTTTAAATTGTAGAATCAAGATGACAAACTCATCAACCACATTTTCTCTGTGATCAATACTGGATAAAGGCAATATCCTCACTGGCAGTATCTTTCAGGAATGGTTTAGGCGCCTTCGGTTTAACCTACGCCATGAACGGAAGTTTAACTTGCTGGATTCCTCACTTCCTGGTTCTCCTGCCCCAGGGGCGAGTGATGAAGATTTTCTGGTCTATGATCAACATTTGAATGACACTCTCGATGATCAATGTTTGATGTTATCATCGATGTCTACTGAGCTCATGAAGTCTCATGAAGACATGGATTCCTATAGCATGCTCGAGCACCTCTGTGGTCTATACCAGGAGATAGCAAGACAGGAAAGGTTTGAGATCTCCAAGTCTCTATTTCAGAGAAATCTTGGGGAGGGTTCCCCAGCTGGGCCTCATGTAGTCAAGCTCATTGGCTACATTGAGTGCTTGGAGGTTCTAGGGTTTAAACCCCCCGAAGAACTGGGCACCGATCTCATTCTTGCATCACTCCCCCAGAGCTTCTCAAACTTGGTTGTTAATTTCAACATGAACAACATTGAGAAGTCTCTATCTGATCTTCTTATCCTTATTCGCCATGTAGATAATGACATAAAGTGTGAAAAGCCTTCTGTCCTTATAGTGAATAAAAGGAAAGGGAAGGCAAAGAGAATTAATCCCAAAGCTTCTTCAAGGCCTTCCAAGAAAAGGAAGATCAAAGGGGAGACAAAGGAACAAGATGCTGTTTGTTTTTCATGTGGCAAGAAGGGCCACTGGAATGAGAACTGCACCTAGTCAAGGAACCAAGGGGAAGCTTCAGGTGCGTTTGATATCGAATGCAATCTATCTGTTTCTACTAATTGGGTATTAGATAATTCTTGTGGTGCTCACATCTATATCCAAATACAGGAACCAAGTAGATTCAAAAAGATTGATCGAGGTGAGGTGGATCTACGAGCAACCAACGGAGCCAGACTCGCTGTTGTAGCTGTCGGAGACTACCACCTCACATTGCCTACTCGGATGGTCTTCATTTTGAAAGTTTGTTGTTATGTTCCTTATGTTACTAAAAACATTATTTCAGTATCCATATTATATACTGATGTATTCATATTCAAGTTTGGAAATGAATGTCGGTACACTTATAAAGATAGCATTTGTTTTGGTATGGCACATTTATATAACAGACTTTATGTATTATACTACACAAACCAAGTAATGGAAATCGATAACAAAGTTAATTCACATGAATCATACCACACCCAACTTTGGCATCACCGGCTAGGTCATGTCAATGAGAAATGTTTGACAAAATTACATCAAGATGGGTATTTAGATTCTTTTTAACTAAAACCACTTGGTGTGTGTCATGCATGTCTACAAGGTGAATTGACCAAATCCCCATTTAGTTGGAAAGGTGAAAGAGATAAAGAGCATCTCGAATTAGTTCACAAAGATGTGTGTGGACCATTTCTAGTTGAAGAAAGGGGTGGGTTCTCATACTTCATAACTTTTACTGATGATTTTAGTAGATATGGATATATCTACTTAATGAGGTATAATTCAGATTCTTTTGATCGGTTCAAAGAATACAAGAATGAAGTTGAGAACCAACATGGTAAGAAGATTAAGATACTCTGCTCAGACAGAGGAGGAGAATATCTTAATCAGGACTTCATTGATTTCTTACGGGAGTTTGGGATTCTATCTCAACTCACTCCTCCTTACACGCCACAATGGAATAGTGTAAGCGAAATGAGGAACTGCGCCCTGTTGGACATGGTGAGATCAATGATGAGTAATGCGAGTCTTCCATTATCCTTTTGGGGATATGCATTACAAACAGCAGTGCACATACTAAAACAAGTACCAACTAAATCGATAAATGGTATTCAATACGAGTTATGCAGTGGACGCAAAGCCACGTTATCGAATTTAAATGTGTGGGGTAGTGAAGCATTTTTTAAGGCCTCATCAGGTAACAAACTTGCACCCCAAGGTAAAAAGTGTATCTTTAGAGGATATCCCAAGGAAGCAAGGGGATATTACCTATACAACCCCTCATACAAAAAGGTTACGGTGGAAAGACATGCCATATTCCTTGAGAGGGAGAACATCTCCAAAAGAGATAGTGGGAGCAAGATAGACTTCGATGAAGTCGAGGCTCAAGATACACATGAGTTGGATAAAGAATAGATTCTACAAAGCCCCGTGGAAGAACAATCTATTCCAGAGACACAAGAACTGCGTAGGAGTACGAGAGAGGTGAGAGAACCATAACGATATGGTTTTCTTGTCACCAAGGATGGTGACTCATTATTGGTTGACAATGATGATCCTCTTACCTACAAGGAAGCAGCTGAAGGCACATACATTGCCAAGTGGCAAGAAGCCATGAATTCTGAAATGGATTCCATGTACCAAAACCAAGTTTGGAATTTGGTAGATCCTCCAGTTGATGTAAAACCTATTGGTAATAAATGGGTATTCAAGAAGAAACTAGACATGGAGGGGAAAGTCAGCACCTACAAGGCACGACTGGTTGCAAAAGGTTTTAGACAGCATCAAGGAATTGACTATGATGAAACCTTTTCACCAGTTGCGATGCTGAAATCCATCAGAATCCTATTGGCCATTGCTTCTTACGATGACTATGAAATTTGGAAAATGGATGTCAAAACAACTTTCCTTAACGGGAACCTCCAGGAAGATGTCTACATGACACAACCTGAAGGGTTTGTGACTCCAAAGGATGCCAATAAGGAATCCAAGTTGCAAAAATCCATTTATGGATTAAATCAAGCATCAAGATCATGGAACATTCATTTTTATGAAGCTATAAGGGAATTTGGCTTTGTTAAGAACGAATGTGAGCCTTGTGTCTACAAGAGGTTTAGTGGGAGTGCAGTCATTTTCCTAATAGTATATGTTGATGACATATTACTAATTGGAATAAAAGTACCTATCTTACAGTCAGTTAAGGCATGGTTGCATAAATGATTCTCCATGAAAGACTTGGGTGAGGTAGCATATATTCTTGGGATCAAGATCCATCGTGATAGATCCAAGAGAATGCTGGGCCTAAGTCAAAGTACATACATTGACAAGATACTAAAGAGATTCAGTATGGAACAATCCAAGAGGGGATTGTTGCCAGTGTCACATGGCATTCATCTTTCCAAGAAAATGTGTCCTCAGACACATGAGGATAGAAAGATAATGTCAAGGATCCCTTACGCATCCGCGATTGGGTCAGTCATGTATGTTATGCTATGTACGAGGTTAGATGTTGCTTACACATTTAGTGCGGTAGGAAGATATCAAGCTGATCCAGGAGACCGCCATTGTATGGAAGTCAAGACTATCCTTAAGTATATGAGGCATACTAAAGATATGTTCCTGGTTTATGGAGGATATGAGGAACTAGTCATCAGAGGACATGTAGATGCTAGTTTCTAGACTGATCAAGATGACATGAAGTCGCGGACTGGATACATCTTCAGTTTAAATGGAGGTGTAGTGAGCTAGAAGAGCTCAAATCAAAGTGTGGTGGCAGATTCTACAGAAGAGTCTGAGTATATCGTAGATTCTGAGGTACCTAAATAAGTATTATGGATTTGAAGCTTCATCCAAGAGCTGGATGTAGTACTGAGAAGTAAATATCCTATCGCACTCTATTGTGATAATACTGCAGTGGTGGCACTTTCAAAAGAGCCAAGGTCACATTATAGGAAAAAGCACATACTTCGGAAGTATCATCTATTGAGGGATTTTTCTCAGAGTGGTGAAGTTGCAGTGAGCGGTATTTCCATGGAAGACAACATGGCAGACCCGTTGACTAAAGCCTTGACTCAGCGGAAACATGATCATCATGTGAGGTCTTGTGGACTAAAAGTCGTAGGCAGTTGGTTCTAGTCCAAGTGAGAGTTTGTAAGGGTTGGTGTCCCGAGAACCAACTATTTTTTACTTTGATTGCATGAATTTTCACTTATTATTATGTTCATTGTTCTGCATGAATACAATATAATAATATCCTGGAATATTTGTTGCATTAATAAGGTCATGGCATATCCCCGCTATGATGAGAACCTTGAAATGCTATAACAATATTCTTAAATAAAGTTCTATGGTTGGATGACATACTATGATAGGACACATAGTATACAGACCGTCATCTGCCAATACTCGTAAGAAGACAAGACTCTCTCTCATGGAGTTCGCACTTGGTAATCTCCATGATGGGAGATTATGAGAACAGACCCGCAAGTAGAAATTCCACATGTCTTGGTGTCATCGGACATTGCTATCTATGAGCGTTTGTAATGGTCCTTAGACTAGAATATTATCATTAAATCATGTCATGACTCACGCACATAGATTTACTGATGAAAATGGTCAAGCAGACAGTTGGCAGAAAGTAGGGTACGTTGGGTGTGTCATGAGTGACATGTTGTTAATCGATAAGTCGATGAAGGATTTGTCCCTTCCATTCATGGATGTTGATATCTCGGCCCTTTTATTTAAATCTAACTGTCGCATTAAATTCTACGGACATGGTGTAAATGACGAGTTTATTTCAGGTAGTCAAAGAACGACAGATCAAGAATATAGGTTTATGACACTTCCATGAAACTTGCTTGATGAGATATTGAGACAAAGGGATTAAATTACACAATAAGCATTCGTATGAGGTGATACGTCAATGCGACGTCAACTTATTTCTCTTGGGTGCCTTGAACCATTTCTAGACAGTAATCATGGACTTTAGGAAAGCCCGCCTAATCCCAATGAGAAAGAGGCCTAGAGGATCACAAACTAAGTGTATCCAAGTATCTCAAGTTGAATAAAGATTATTCCCATATGTGGTTTAATAATTATTCAAGGAAGCCTAATTTGTTTTAAATGATGGAGGAAAAATAAAATAAAACAAGGACATGTCGTGTATTATTAAATGTACATGCCGTGTAGTTTTCATTTTGTAAAGGAAATGAATAAATGAAAACAAGATATACATGCCGTGTACATTTAATGTACACACCTTGTAGTTTTAAATGAAAAACAAGTACACGCTGTGTATTTTTTATTACACACCATGTAGTTATTCCAGTTGGGATTTTGAGGATATAATATTGTTTTAAATGATATTTATTAAAATCAGCATGGGCACATTTCAAGGAATTAATTATTCAATATGGGGGTTTTAAATAAGAGTCAATGAAATAAATAAAATGTGTAACACATTTATTTATTTTCATAACTCTAGAACCTCAGACCTGATTATAAATATCCTTATAGCCCCAACTCTTTTCCTTCCAAATGTGAGACACAACAATTATGGAGAATTCTTTCAAGGCTGAAAGAACCTCTTCCTCCAAGAACGCTCTCAAGACCGAGAGAGATCCTCTTCCATCGGATCAAGATGATCTAAGGTGGACAATGCAAGAAAAGGCTTCTCCACGCTAGCACCTGAAGAATCTTTTGGCGACGTCCAGAGATATGAGGTACACGTGTGGATCACCGCTAGAGAGAGTCTACACTTGGCTTCTACGTTGCAATGATGGATCACATCGACAACGTGATCAAGAAAATCAATGAAGAAAGAACACCAAAAAGGTATTTCTTTATAATTAATTAAATTAATTATAATCAACCTGTAATGATCCTTGTTTGTGGTTCTGGGACAAACCTTCTTCTTTGTCTTTTTCTGTGATTTGATCTGTGGAGACTGGCGTTTATCGTCGTATTGATCCCGGATTGATCATTGTTAATGAAAAAAAGCCAAGTGGGAACATCCACCCACGCGCTTCCGATGCGCCCAGAACCTTCAATGTCTTCCTGACACCATAATGTACGACACCTTAAACAATCTATCCCCATGAATCAGACACCGTGAAGCAGACACCGTGAAGTAGAAATCGTGACCACAAAACACCATGAACAAGACACCGTGAACAAGAAACTGTGAACAAGACACCGTGACCACAAGACACCATGAACAAGACACTGGGAACAAGATACCGTGAACAAGACATTGTGACTGTGAGACACCGGGACCACAAGACACCAAGATCAATCTAGACACCGTGTGAAGGAGACATTGTTTCCATGGATTACTATGACACCGTTTATTAAACTATTTTGTTGTCTTTTTAATTTAATCTCTAATAGCCATATTATAAGATTTTAAATGCACTAACATAATTAATGTTTCTTTATAGACATATCATCTGACAGTACGAGGTATGAGGTGCAGCATCCATGCAACCTGTCGGCTCCAACACATGCATTCAAAGATTAAAGAGAAGTGTTTCCAAGAATCAAGGTGCATGATACAAAACTAAAAACAAGGCTATGAGCAAGACAATGAGGAACACTGAGAATATTTCTAATGGAAAGATTGTCACATTCATGCAACCCGACACAGCTGAAGAACACACGAAGCATATTTTAAGCTTAGAGAACATATTGGCACTATAAAAACCTCACGATGAACACAAGATGAATTGAGACACTCTGTTTTACAGACGAGTACTCGATCTCTTCATCTACTTCATCTTATAATTCCAAATCTTCAAAGACAAACACTCAGAGCACTTATAAACCCATCTCCATATTTTTACTCTGTTGTGTATCTGCTTATTACCTTTCGAGAAGAGTGTCTACCTATAGAACAACACACTCTGTCTCTCGCAATAAACTAAAGGATATGATATATCCTTAATCAAACTTCTATTTACTCTTGGATACCCATGAAAACTATGGAAGAAGTCCCTGTGTGAACTAGTTATTTTGTACCCAAAAAAACTATAGAATAGGTCCTTGTGTGGCCTGGACAGTCTGTGTACTCTTGTAAACCCTGATCCAAGATGTGTATCAATGTTTATTTATATAAACTTCTTGGTTGAAGGTGATCACCAAGTGGAGCGGATTAGGTCACAGCTTGAGACTGAACCACTTGTTTCATATCCTCTATACTGCTTAATTTTGTTTTCTCTGTTTTATTGCATTACTGTATAATTCATAAGTCACTAATTTCACTTTTATTTTTATTCTTGGAAAGAATTTATAACTGGCTTGTATTAGTAGAATAACATAAAAATTAATATTAACACAAATTAAGATTACTTATAATTAATCAGTCTTATAAGAAGTTACTTAAATAGTAGAACTCTTATAACAGTATAACCTTGATTAACTGGGCTATATTTAATCTTAGGGAAAACCATTTTAGAAATATTTTTTACTAAAATTTTTAATAGTTACTCAATTCACCCCTACCCTCTTAAGTAATCTACTCCGACCAATATTTGGTATCATAGGCTGTTTATTGGGACTCTGTGTAATGTTATTCAACTATAATTATAGTTGTACTTTACAAATCTAAAAATTTCTATTAATTCTAAATTTCTAGATCTTTTGATGTAATAATTTATTATTGATAATAGATTGGATGGCGATGTAACCAACAGACCACCGTTCTTTAATGAAACCTGTTATGCTTAATGGAAAATTAAATTGAAAATGCACTTAAAGAGTATGAGGTATGAAATTTGGTCATCCATTATAGATGAATAAAAAATTCCTGCTACTGATAGAATCATATGGGATGAACCTACCAATACTAAATACAATATTGACTACAACGATATAAAATATTTATACTACTCCTTAATAGATGAGGAATTCAATTGATTTTCTCCTTGTAAAACTACCCATGAAATTTGGGATACCCTGTGTATCACATATGAAGGAACAAATAGTGTAAAAGATATGATACTTAATACTTATACTATTAAATATGATAATTTTAAAATGAAACCTGATGAGCCTATTTTTTACATGTATGTTATGTTCAATGATATTGTCAACACAATGATTTCTCTTGGAAGAGAAGTCACTGTCATGGAACAGATCATGAGAATCCTTAGATGTCTACCTGATAGATGGAGGGGAACCTCTATCTCTATTAGAGAATCATGTGACATCATCAAGATACCAATAAATGGACTCATTGGGAAACTGATGATGTATGAAGAAGAGATGAAAGTCAACAAATAAGATGAAGATAATCCAAAGAGGAAATCTATTTCATTCAAGATCACCACCTCTAAGAACAAAGACAAAGGGAAACTGGAAGCTTCTGTAGAAAGCTCCAACAATGAAAAATCATCACCTGATAGTGATGAGGAGATGGCTCAACTAGCCAGAAGATTCAAAAGATTATATAAAAATAAGAACTTTTTCAGAAATCCTAACATCAAGGGAAAATAAGACCAAAAAGGAAACTGGAAGGACTTGAAAAGAAGTGACAAGGCTGATGAAATTTTTTTCTATGAATGTAAGAGCAAACGACATATAAAGGCTGACTATCCAAAGCTCAATTAAAAAAATAAATATGAGGAAAAGGACCAAAAGTACAAAAAAGGAAATGAAAGCAACCTGGAGTGCTTCTGAGGATAGTTCAAGTGACTCAGATACATCACATGATGAACAGGATAAAAAAGACAATATGTGTTTTATGACAAACACATCTGAGGTAACACTAGACTCTTATGTATATAATTCATAATATTCTGAAGATGAGGGTGACTCTTAAAATATGACTCATGATGAAATTTTTTAATATAGTAACACGCTTGAGGAAACATGCAATGAACTAAAAGACAAATATAAATCATTAAAGAAACAACATGCTCTTACTGTGACTATTAAATCTGATCTCACAACAAAAAATGAGAAAATTGATCAAATTACTCAAAGAAAACAATGAATTAAAAATGTCTAATGAGGAATTTAAAAGTGACCTAGAAAAGTTTACTAATGGGAAAAATACCCTTACCCAAATTCTAGGAAAACAAATTTCCCCTAAATACAACACTTGGATTGGTTATCATCATGGTAAAAGAAACCTTGAAAAAACAAATTTTGTTTCAGAATCTAGGACATACAGTTTTACTCCCAGTTCTGGACCCAAATCAACTAATTCAATCCATGATAAATATTCTACTATTTCAAGTTTTTATGGACCAAATATAGTTTATTTTTCAAATACGTTACATAATTCTTATTGGAAACCTATGAGGAAAATATGTATTCCTAAAGCACTTATTACAAATATTACAGGACCCAAACAATTATGGGTACCAAAAACTGTTTTTACTTTTTTTTGAAGGAAAGCTACCTAAGGAGCTCCTGGAAAAGTTTATGGTTCATGGACAGTGGATGTTCAAGGAACATGACAAGAGACTACTCATGATTCAAGAACCTGATAAAAGTAGATGGAGGACATGTCACATTTGGTGACAATGCCAAAGGAAATATTATTGGGCTCGACCAAATCGGTAACTCTAACTCAGTTTTAATTTCCATAGTACTATTTTTTGATGGATTAAAATATAATCTTCTTAGTATCTCACAATTATGTGATGATGGATTTCATGTTAGATTTGAAAATGATTCTTGTAAGGTCTTTAATTCTAAAGATGAATTATTATTTTATCCACTATGAAATGAAAATTTTTATTCTGTTAATTTAGATTCTTTTGCTTCTCAAAATGATTTATGATTAATTGTATTACATAAAGAATCATGGCTCTAGAATAGGTGACTAGGACACTGTAATGTTCACTCCCTTAGAAAACTAACTAGAAAAATCCTAGTTAAAGACTTTCCAAAACTTGATTTTCTAAATGAAAAAGTGTGTAATCCCTGTCAAAAGGCAAAACAATGAAATGTTTCCTTCAAACCAAAGAAGGTGGTGTCAACTTCTCAACCTCTTGAATTGGTCCATATATATTTCTTTGGACAATCTAGAGTTTCTAGATTAAATGGGAAGCACTATGTTTATGTTCTTGTAGATGAATTTTATAGATATACTTGGACCTTCTTTATGGATCACAAAAGTGAATCCTGGTCTTATTTTACCAAATATGCCAAATCTGTAGAAAATATTAGTGGACTTAGAATTAAAACATTAATAAGTGATCATGGTCGTGAGTTTAAAAATGATGAGTTTGAATACTTTTGATAAAAAATGTTTATAGTCACAATTTTTCTACCCCTAGAACACCTCAGCAGAATGGAGTTATCGGGAGAAGAAATAGATCCATGAAACAGATTGCTAGAACAATGCTTAGTGAATATGACCTACCTATTTATTTTTGGGATAAAGATATCAATATAACGTGCTAAATAATCAATAGAGTGTTGACCAGACCTATTGTTAAGAGGAATCCTTATTAATTATATAATAACTGAAAACTCAAGGGTTGCTACTTCAATGTTTTGTCTTGCAAAGTCTATATTCTTAATACCCAAGACAATCTGGAAAAATTTTCATCCAAAAGTGATGAAGGTATCTTTTTAGGATATTCCATGTCTAATAAAGCCTATAGAGTGTTAAATAAAAAACTAAATGTGTGGAAGATTCTGTTCATGTCAAATTTTATGAAATAGATCCACATGATCCTAAAACCATCCTAGTTAATCTGGAGGATGATGTATCAAATATGACCATCAATTCAAAATCCATAAATACTTCTGTGAAAGAATCTGTGAATACTTCCAGCTCTAAAAATTCCTTAGAATCAAGTCACAATGAACCTGAATCTGTTTTTGAACCTGAAATCAATAGTCCCTCTTTTTCTAGAACTGTTAGAACCCTCAAAAACCATCCCTTAGATGATGTTGTATGAGACTTAGACAAAGTAACTCAAACTAGAGATTCTCTTAGAAATCAGGTTGAACATGATGTCTTCTTGTCACAACATGAACCTAAAAACATTAATGATGCAATCAATGATTAATCTTTGGTGATGGTTATGTAAGAAGAAATTAATCAGTTTGAAAGGAATAATGTTTGGAAACTTGTTGAAAGAAGCAAGGAAACATTCACCATAGGCACTAAATGGGTGTTTAGAAATAAGGTAGATAAAGCTGGTAAAATAGTTAGAAACAATGAAATATTAGTTGCACAAGGCTATAGTCATGAAAAAGGAATTGACTATGAGGATACCTTTTCACCAGTAGCCAGACTTGAAGTTATCTGAATCCGGCTTGCCGATACTGCACATCTGAATTTAAAACTATATCAAAAGGATGTTAAGAGTGCATTCATAAATGGGTATATAGCTGGGGGGGTTTTTTGTTGAACAACCCCCTGGATTTATAAACCTCCATTTTTTAAATCATATTTTTAAACTATCAAAAGTATTATATGGTTTAAAGTAAGCTCCAAGAGCATAGTATGATAGATTGGGTACTTTTCTTATTTCTAAGGGTTTTACCAAAGGAATAGCTGATCCTACCCTTTTTATAAAATGAATTTATAATGATGTTTTAGTTGTTAAAAAATATGTAAATGACCTTATTTTTGGATCTTCAATGAATTATTTATGTTTTTATTTTTCTAAAATGATGCAAAATGAAGTAGAAATGAGTTTAATGGGTGAACTAAAATTTTTTCTTGGATTTCAAATATTTCAAAATAATGATGGAATTGATTTAATTATATGTAAATATAATAGAGATCTTCTAAAACATTTTAGATTGGATAGTACTAAAAGTAGTGAAACTCCCATGCGTACAACTTGTAAGTTAAATCTTGATGAATATGGAAAATCTGTTGATCAAACCACTTATAGAGGAACGATTGGAAATTTACTCTACTTAATAGCTAGTCGTCCAGACATTATGTTTAGTGTGAGTATGTGTTCTAGTTTTCAAGAAAATCCTATGGAATCTCATTTAAATGCTGTAAATATTATTTTCAAGTACCTCAAGCATACACCCAATCTAAGACTGTTTTATCCTAAAGGAAAATCATTATAATTAGTTAGTTATTCTGATACTAACTTCGGTGGTTGTAAGTTAGATAGAAAAAGAACCTCTAGAACAAATCTCCTTTTAGGCAAGTCACTAGTATCATTGTGTAGTAAGAAACAAAATTTTGTTGCATTATCTACTGCAGAAGCTGAATATATAGCTGCTGGCTGTTGTTGTGTACAAATTTTATTGATGAAACACACAATACTAGATTAAGGATATCAATTCAAACATGTGCCTATAAATTTTAACAACACAAGTGCTATTAACATCTCAAAAAAATCTATTTCACAATCTAGGACAAAGAACATTGATGTAAAGCATCAATTTTTTGAGAGATCATTATCAAAAAGGTGATATCACTTTGGAATTCAATGGTACTGAATATCAGTATGCTGATATATTCACTGAACCATTAAATTCAGAATGAATAGACTACATCATAAATGAACTATGATTGATAATCCTCAAATAGATATCTTACTATTTCAGGTCTTACTATTAGATATCTTACTATTTTATACTTTACTATTTTGTGATTACAGTTTCTCAGCTAGTGTTTCGTTCACTATCTCAACGTAATTCTCAGTAACTATCTCACAGTTTACTGTCTCACCATTATGTTCGTTTACTGTCTCACTGTAATGACAAGACATGGTCTAACCGTACAAATTCTTTATAATTTTTGTTTTTTTTAAACCCATATCGCGGTAATTTTCCTTTTCACCTTATTTTTTTCCCGCACTTTTTTTTTTGCGATGTTTTGTATTCCTAAATTATAAAATAAAGAATGTATCACTCGATTATTCACTTGGGGTTTCTTCTACTTACTCATTTCGAACCCTTCTTCATCCCTGCGACCCTTTTCTCTCTCAAACCTTTTGTGAATTCCAAGAATGAAATGTCCTTCATCTTCGACACTTGATAAGCACATCTCGAAGAAGAATAAGATTGCACCTAAGATAAAACCTGAAGGACCTTTAAATATGAATATGGTAAACCAATTTGTAGTACCTGAGAAAGTTATTTTTCCCAAATGGCTTATGTATAGTATGTATCTATTATTGAATTTGATAGAACATTATGGCTGGATGGAGTGGTTCTCGAAGGAAGATAGACCCATCTACCCTAAGTTAGTGGCTCAGTTTTACCTGTACGTACATTTCTCTTTTGAATATAGTGATAGTTATGTTGTAAGAAGCTGGTTCAATGGCCAGTGAAGCTCATTTTCTTCATAGTTATGGGTTTCATGCCTTAGGATACCTCACAAAGGCATCTGTGAGGATTATCAGAGAGTACCTACACCTTCAACCGTATTATTTTATTTAGAAGATGTTATGAAATCCGTAACTATAAATGGTGCCTGGAGGAGAGCCATTGATTCGGAACTAGATGGAGAATCAATGATTATGTTCTTGTTTATAAAAATTTTGGTTCGTCCTAGAAAGGCTGATTTTTCTGTTTTTAAATATCAAGATGTGTTTCTGATCCACCTTATGAAAAATGGGAATAAGATCAACCTATGCGAGTATATCATACACCATATGTGTGAGCTGATCAAAGTCACATCCAAGTCAACTTCCATATTTTACTATGGGTTAATCTCATCCATGCTTCTTTCCAAAGGTATGGTTGGACCTAATGAGGAAGTGATTAAGGATTGTGAATTCTGCCTCTCAAAAGAAACTATCAAAAGAATGAAGATAAATTGGAATCCTTGGAAAAAGGCATGGGTGGAAGACAACAATAGAATTTATGAGAAATTAAATCTAGTGGAACATCCCTTAAGACCAAGAAGTATTTCTGATCCTGGTTTGGAACTAGATTAGATTGTTGAGTATCCTGAAGAAGTGGATGAAGAGGCTAAAGTGCCACCTAGGGAATCACTTTTTGTTGAGGAAGATAGGACTAATATTCTTCATGATGTTCTTGAAGAATAAGTCTCTGCTCCTAAAGAAGCTGTTAATTTAGAAACTCAACCCGATGTTCAAACAGAATCTGTTACCAAAGAATCTAAAAAGCATGCCATGGAGGAGCGTATAGTGGAAGATCTACATGTTATGCAAGAATCCAATCTTGAAGAACTCCCAATGGTACAATTTTTTATTGAAATCATCCCTTCTACTAAAGAATTAATGGTGCTAGAATTTTAGCTGGCTCGACAGGAAATGGGTGAGGAACATAGAGTTGAGTCTATGGAATTAGACTGAGATCCTAAGCCTCTCAGTTCTAAGAAAGAGGCTCCAAATGAGGGGGAGAAAACCCCAAATCATGAGTCTATTGAAGCTTCACACCCAACTAAGTCAAGTCCTAGAGAAACATAGTATATGTTCCCCAGTTTCTTTGATGTGGATGACTCTCAACAGGTTTCAAAAACCGGACATGGTCATTCCTCTATATTCCAGTTCAAATTAATCTCCAATATCCAACCTAATAAGGAACCTGAGACAGTACCAGTCACTATTTGTGAACCTTTATCTAGAAAACCATATTTTGTGAGTATTGATGATCTGAAAGAATTTGGTGCTACCCTCTTGTATGGAGTTGAGAAACTCATGAATACCCAACCTCTTCATGTGACCAATTTATGTGATATTGATACCCCACTATTGTTGGAAAAGATAATCTGGAAGATACAACCTAAAATGCTTCATGAGATTAAAGAAGTAGGAGTTGAAAATAAGATGCTCAGTAATGAAGTGAAGACCCTAAGAAGTATGGTTGAAGACATGCAGAGAGAGTTGTATTGGAGATCAGAGCTTGTTGCACCTCTTGTAGAACCTGTTGTTCCTCAAATCCCATAGGCTGTTGTGTCTCAGATTCAAACTTATCTAGCTTCCTTAGATGAAAAGGTTTCTAAAATGAACAAAACAATTGTGAAGGAAATGAGAGAGCTTGTTGAAAATCATAAAAAATACACTGATGAGTATACCAGGTGTCTTCAAATGGTTCTAAATCAACTCAAATCTCTAACCATATCTGTCAATGCCTCTAAAGAATATTTTCAATCCTCTAAACCCTCATTAGACAGTGTCCTTCTCAGAACAGTAGTCAAAGAAGAGCTTCAGAATGTACTCAGTGGTTTCAATACGGCTTCCCTATCTGATGTTGTCAAGAATACTGATAGATTTCTTGACCTAGAACAAATCCACTCAAAAATTTCTAATGATGCTCAGAAAGAGATTTCCAATAAATTGGATTTCTACTTCAATAGAATCTTCTCCAAGACCGATATGACAAATCATTTCATGTATCTTATAGAACATATGTGGATTCCTCCTATGACTCAAGCATTCAAGACCCAAGTCCAAAAGCTCGCAGATTTTACTCGATCATTAGACTAGTTTATGGAGAACAAGGATGATTTTGAGAAATCCATTTAGTATGGTGGAGAGATCATTACAGATTTCATCAAACTCTTGAGGCACTATATTTATGTCCATAGTACATCCATTGTTTCTCCAGCAACTACACCTCTAAAACCTGGGCTGCCTACCTTCACTTCTGACCTATCCTCCACTAATATGTCTGTTGGCCAAGCACTGTGTCAAATCAGGCCTATGATTCTCGGTCAACAACTACCTAGATCTTATACTACTCCTACTTTGGATCCATTAGTCTAGGCATTCCTTTACCCTCTTTATCAACCACCTCACTCTATTCTTCTACCTCAACCTCTACCCCTATGGCTTCTTCTCCTTCCACTACTACTAAAGGAAAATATAAGGACATCCCATGAAGAAGAACAATGATTACACCTTTTTGATAAGGATGTTATTCCTTTTGTTTTTCTCTTTTACATTTGTACAGAACCTTATTTTCTATTAATGGAATGTGAAATTCTGACTTATCTTATTCCATCTTTTTTATAATACCAAAAGGGGTTAAATTTCTATATTTTAGCCATCTATTTCTATAGTTGAACCCAATATACACTTTGACTTTATGTGATATGTGATCATCAAAACATGGGATATTATTGGAATCCTCATGTATTAATCATGTTTTAATGATCACAAATCTTATTCAACCTAGTTAACTCCTATAAATTATATCGAATCATGTGTATTAATGTTTAAAGTATTCTCATTCTTTAGTAAGATCCATTCAAGATCTTAATTTCTCTACATTCAGTTTAATTACTTTATACTATCTTTGATCTACTCTCATAATACCTTTTTTTAAAATGCTTAAGTCTAATCCATTCTATTATCATCATTGCTTAAGTCTAAACACAGTTACATTGAGAAGTCTGAGACATTTTGAGTCTGCCACTGATTATATCTTTCTGACACCATGAAACAAAGCACCGTGAAGAATCAAACACCGTGAATCAGACACCATGAAGCAGACACCGTGGAGTAAACACCATGACCACAAGACACCGAGAACAAGACACCGTGATTGCAAGACATTGTGACCACATGTAACACCTCATGCTTCCACGATACACTTCTCTTTGAATAATGCAATAGCTTGCATTGTACGCAACATCGAGTCCTAACACACCGCAACTAATCAAAGTAGCCATTATGAATAGTAATACCCAATTTTTGAAATTATATAAATTTTATATTTCAAAATGGACTTCATTTTTGTAATCGGAATATCGAAATTATCCTAAGTTGATTTTTTTGTAATTTTCTGAGAACTTCCAATTTTTTATGAATAGTGAAAAATACTTAAAACAACTTTTTAAATCAAAATAATTTATAGTGATAAATTATACTATTTAGTGGGTTTAAAGTATAATTATAATATATTTTTAACATTTTATCCAATGGTGGTCATTAGAATTAATTTAACATTGAAATTGGACATAAACAATTGTCAATCTTTTGATATAAATTGTTTATTAAAAACACGCTATTTGTTGTGACAACAGTAATTAATTATAAAATTAATTAATGCAACTTATATGTTTTGAATTTTGTAAAATAGACATCATTTTTGAAATCGGAATATCAAATATAGCTTAGGGTGAATTTTTGGGATTTTTCTGAAAAACTTCAATTTTTGATTAATAGTGAAACCACTAAGTGGTACTTATAAAAACTGATTTTTCCTTTAAATGAAATTTTACCACTTCTGTGTTTTGAATTTCAAAAATCCAACATACATGGTTTTCATTAAGAAGTAAAATGTGGTTCAATGAGATTAAAATAATTTTTTGTGAATAGTAACTTTTAAGTTCTTAATCGCAATTAGAGGTAATTAGTGTAGTTTAAGGTAAAAATAATGTTTTAATAATATGAGATGAGCTTGAAACATGTCCTACCCTCATTGGATGTGCCATGGCCGACCAATAAAATCCATGGGTCAACTTGGGGACCCCATAGAGCCACTTTAGTCGGAAAATGACATAAATACCTTTTATTTATTGTTAAAGTAAAAAATGACACAAACATGAAATGTTTTACTAAAACAATTTTTACATGGGGTTATACAAGTATTATTTTTGACTATAAATTGTAATTGGAAAGATAAAAAGATTTCCTACATCATGATATTTTTTTTATTTTTTTTAGACATTAAAGAAATTAAATTATTTATGAGACCATGATGATGCAGTGATTACCTCATTAATTAACGATTTTAATAACATGAAACGATAATGTAAAATACAAGGCTTACACTTGTACAAAGCCTATTGTATGGGTATATTTCGAACCCTTATCACCTTAGCCTCGAATTATACAAGTGTGGGACCTTTAGAATCCGAAAATCATTGTATAATAAAATAAAATTTCATTACTTTCCAAAAGTGCCCCTCCTCTCCACTTATAAAAGGCCCCCACCATTCCCACCTTATTCACACTTTCAAGTCATTTGGCTCGTCCAACCTCTGCCCAAATACTCTCCCAACTTCCCCCTCTTACTCCTAGAAGCCTCACTTTGGGCAGAACGCTTCCCAATGAAGCCTTTGGCTCAAATAAAATAAAAGTTACCCGATTTTAAGGTAATGTCTTCTCTAATGTTGTTTTGTTTTATTTTGCTTCTCCAACCCCCTAAACTCTTTTTATTAATTTATTTTGCAACAACACCAGTATCATAAATATACTAGGATTTTTTTATAAGAATTATTTGAGCTACACTTACACACACCTTCGTCTAATGGTTAAAGAACATACTGTTTCTGTGGATGACGAATTTCTACCTCACGAAACGATGATTGTTCAACACTCATATAACAACTTCAAAGGTGTCCATTAAGATGGAACTATATTTATATATGATATATATTATGTTTATGTTTTCCTTATGCTTCTGTATTTTTCATTTATGGCATACTTTATGATTTCCATTACGGGTAAACGCGATAATTTCATTTTAGGAAGTGCGGACTACCGCCCCCTCAAAGTGATTTTAATCGTTAATGCCATATGTGGGATGTATAAAGGATGGATTAAATGATATTATATATGATATTATACTGGAATTATAATATACCTTTATATCATTATGATTTCATTCCATTAAATATGAAATAGAAATGAAAGTAGCGTTCATGCGTACGTACGGCTTATCGTCTCCATGAACGGTGCATTTCATTTCTTACCTCTAAATGTTATGTAATATTATAAATGATTGTATATACTGGATATATATGATATATATTATATATATATCATGAATATAATTCTGGATATAATGGATATATCACCACATGAACAACTTGTAATTATAAGAATTTTATTTTTGACTCAAGTACCTAAGATCGACAAAATGACCGTTATAAACTTAAATAATTACATAATGTTCATAACACGGTAATAAGGGATATAAAAGGAATAATGAACATGAAAAAGGTTCTTAATTAAATAGAAATTAACTCTAGTTTATTATTCAGGAGGTTAAAGAATGGCCGAGTTAGGACAAGACGCACTGTAAGGGAATTTCTTAACCCAATTTCCATTCTTTGGGATAATCTCCTATTTTCAAATTATGTCATGATATTATAATGTACTATCTTGTAATTGTACTTTATTTATGTGTACTTATAGTAAATACACATAATAGATCTATTTTATTTAAAAAATGATCTTTGTAAGGGAATTTCTTAACCCAATTTCTATTCTTTGGGTTAATCTCCTATTTTCAAATTATGTCATGATATTATTATGTACTATCTTGTAATTGTACTTTATTTATGTGTACTTATAGTAAATACACATAATAGATCTATTTTATTTAAAAAATGATCTTTCTAAGGGAATTTCTTAACCCAATTTCCATTCTTTGGGTTAATCTCCTACTTTCAAATTATGTCATGATATTATTATGTCTTATCTTGTATTTGTACTTTCTTTATGTGTACATATAGTGAATACACATAATATATCTATTTTATTTTAAAAAAGATATTTGTAAGGACTTCATCTCAATCTCCTTTAATTGAGTCATATTTGGTTTTATACACAACTTTCCTTTATACGGTGTATAAACCCCTTTGACTTTTACGTTTATTCAAAAGGAATCTTTTTGTACAAAGCGTTTTACTAAACGACAAAAAGGGAATGTGTTTTTTCCATACTTATGCGGCGACAACGACTTCTCCGCCGCCGTGACCATTATTTGAGTTTCGGCTTCCTCTACAAGCGATCACTTTTTTTAATGAAAAATAAATACAAAGTTTTAACTTTCTTTTATTTTGGTATTGAAAATGGTTTTGAAAGCGTTTTTATTATAGCAATGCGTTTATATCTTGTGATTGAAATGTGGAAATGTTATGTTTCCTTTATGCATGTTTTATGTGATACGATTATGTTATGGTTTATGATATGTTTAAATCTATTCATATGAGGAATGCATTGGACTTAATAAGTGACGGGTGGAGCCCGCTATAGCTCCTCGATGCATCGGCAGGTCTCATGAGACAAACTAGTGTCTTGGCACGAGGCCTTGACAAAATCATATTTGTGGTCTTGGCACGAGGCCTTGACTATGTGGTTATGATAGTCTAGCATTATCCATTCCATCATTATGAAAGTGGTTAATGATATTTCATGTGATTATTCGACTAGTAGAATATCCATGTGAGTAAGTAAATGGCATTATTTCATTTTACTTTTTCCATATTATGCTAAAGTTCAAGTTTAAAAGTCTTTTGTTTTAGTTATACATTGCCTTAAATGTTAATGTTTATTTATGAAAGCTTCCCCTATGTTGTTATCCTTACTGAGCATCTGAGCTCACCCCTTTCAATGTTTTAATTTTTCCAGGATGTGAAGAAGTATATTATGAATGACCTGCAGGGATAATATAAGGGGATATGAAGAGAAGATGTTTTATTTTTGTTTCACTTTATGATGTAATGTAAGACTTATGAATGTATCTAGTGTTTCTAATGCTACTAAACTAATCGGTATTTCGAGACTTGATCTTTTGTGATCATGCCAATGTTACAAAGTAATGCACCGACTCCGGGTAGCTGGGGTTGGGGCATTACAGTTGGTATCAGAGGCAGTTTAGTACTAACCTTGGAAGCTAGATTTAGATAAACTCTGATTAGAGCACATAGCCCAAAGATAGACTTTGAGGATTAGTATAGAAGAACTTCCTAGAATTTTGTTATTGTAGAGATTTTGTGAGTATTCCGAGGAATACATCCTGGTCTGGATACGAGCAGCTAGAGGTGGCTCTGGCACATATGTACCTAGGGGTAAAACCCGAAAACACGGCTTTGAGCTAGACTTGAACGGGAACTGGTGCACGACAACGGGCCTTGTTTCACACTTGGTTACGACACTCCCGGGGGATATGCTTAGGATAATTCTCATTTTCTTTATGAACCACTACAAAGGGTTATGAGTATATACTTCCTCAAAGAGAACTTTTTTTATGATTATGGATTATATCCATAAATTGTTCAATTAGTGTTAAGTGTTTTACAAGTATGGAATTATGTATTTTGATTCATAAACTAATATAGTTTATGCCCTTGTTTAGAAATGGCGCCTATTGGAAGGAATGGAAACCATATCAATGCACGCACTCAGTGTAGGGATTGCCCTCCTGCTCAAGATAATTATTGTGGAGCTGGAGATACAACTGGTGCTGATCTACTTATTACCATACTGGGACAACTCACTCAGGTTATGAATAATAACCTTACTCATATGGAGCACCCTGATCCGCAACGTGGAGGATCAGTGTTAGACCGCTTCATGAGGCAATAACCGCCAACATTTAATGGGGCTACAAATCCATTAGTAGCTGAGCAATGGATAAACTCCTTAGAGAAAATATTCCACGCCTTGGGGAGTAGTGAAAGGGAAAAGGTTATCATGGAAATTTACCGCCTCACTGGAGATGCCGATCAATGGTGGTCATTGATTCAAAATAAAAAGGAATATGAAGAAGTATCATGTATTGAATGGAGGGAGTTCAAAGATCTTTTCTTAGAAAAATACTTTCCTCGTGACCATCGATCAGATATGGAAAGGCAATTTCTGAGTATGAGACAAATGGAGGATGATAATGTCGCAAAGTATGAGGCCAACTTTACAAGGTTAGCAAGGCATTCCACAGATTAAATACGTATCCTAAGAATTAAGATCGATCATTTCTTTGATGGGTTAAAACCGTTTCTCCGTCGAGCCTTAGTCTCACAATCTTTCTCATCGTACGAAGACATTGTCTCATGTGCTATCAAGACAGAAAAGGAATTCTCTAAATCTTATGACAATAAAGTAAAGCACGAGAAGAAGAGAACGGTGGAACAAGAGACAGATAAAGGGAAAAAGGGAAAGAAGGATTTTCCATTATGTGATAATTGTGGGAAGAATCACCCTGGTACATGCCTAAAAGGAATGGGAGTTTGTTATAAATGTGGAGAAAAGGGTCACCAGGCTCGTGATTGCAAGGGAAAGAAAGAGGCTATCAAAGTTGAATGCTACAATTGTAGAGAAATGGGTCATTATGCAAATGAATGTCCTAAGCATCAGGAAAACTTACCTCAGAAAAGGCCAAGGTATCAAGGCCAATCTTATGTTGTGACTACAGTTGAAGCGGAATAATTAATGTATTGGTGCTTTTGGACTCATGGATTATATTCTGGTTATTAGAATAATTTTTTATATATATAAGGATTATAGTGCAGTACTTGTTGTTTCAGTAAGGTTTTAATATGATGAAGTTAATCATATTTTTAGTATGTGACAATAAGATAAACTTTACTTTGTTTGCGGAATCTGATAAATTGATTTTGGAATTAAGAGACCTTTTAGAGAAAGTTTGGACAGAGGTATTTTGGATAACTATAAATGTTGGGATGGATTATGTTGAACTTTGAATAGTATTGTTTAAGGTTAAAACATTTCTGAAGATTATTTTTGGAATACTATAATACTATATTTTTAGGAAACGGACAACCTGCAGGGTTGGGCGATAACCCGTCGCTTCAGACAAAGCTGCAGGAATCGAACCCACAACCATATTGCGACAGGCCTTTAGGACCTACCACTAGCCTACAAGAAGTCCCTGGTTATTAAAAAAATAGTTTTCGAAAACTAAATGGTATGTGTTAATATTTTGAACCTTGTACGATTAGGATAAATATAATATTTTGAGTTCTCTTATCTTTTTGAGTGAAACATATGTTTGTGGTAGAAATTAGTTGAAGGTTGAAACTCTAGTTGTCAAGCATAAATATATATATACCTATATCTTATTCTATGAATAAAGTAATTCTTAAACTTTAGTAATGGGATATTAAAACAAAAAAAATGTGTTATCCTAATACCTTATGTCTTGTTGAACTGATGATATTTTAAATAAACATAGATTGAAGGATTTGAGGCCCTCAATTTGACACTTGTTTGTGATTGATGACCTCAATCACTCCCTACAAATATTTACATTTTTCCTCCAATTTCTCATAATCGAGATCATAATTGGGTGGTGAATTTTTCATTTCCCTTTCCCTCTTATTAAGGCTAAATTTTTTTAACCTTATTTCCGATGTGGTTTTTCCACAAAGGTATTTTCTATTTTCAAACTTTTATTTTCAAAGAAAAATTTCAAATTGCGAGGACGCAATTTATTGAAGGAGGGGAGAATGTAACACCCCAAGCTTCCATGGTACACTTCTCTTTGAATAATGCAATAGCTTGCATTGTACGCAACTTCGAGTTCTAACACACCACAACTAATCAAAGTAGCCGTTATGAATAGTAATACCCACTTTTTGAAATTATAGAAATTTTATATTTCAAAATGGACTTCATTTTTGTATTCAGAATATCGAAATTATCCTAAGTTGAATTTTTTGTAATTTTCTGAGAACTTCCAATTTTTTATGAATAGTGAAAAATACATAAAACAACTTTTTTAATAAAAATAATTTATAGTGATAAATTATACTATTTAGTGGTTTTAAAGTATAATTATAATATATTTTTACCATTTTATCCAATGGTGGTCATTAGAAATAATTTAACATTGAAATTGGACATAAACAATTGTCAATCTTTTGATATAAATTGTTTCTTAAAAACACGCTATTTGTTGTGACCGCGGAAATTAATTATAAAATTAATTAATGAAACTTATATGTTTTTAATTTTTTAAAATAGACATCATTTTTTAAATCGGAATATCAAATATAGCTTAGGGTGAATTTTTGGGATTTTTCTGAAAAACTTCAATTTTTGATTAATAGTGAAACCACTAAGTGGTACTTATAAAAACTGATTTTTCGTTTAAATGAAATTTTACCACTTCTGTGTTTTGAATTTCAAAAATCCGACATACATGGTTTTCATTAAGAAGTAAAATGTGGTTCAATGAGATTAAAATAATTTTTGGTGAATAGTAACTTTTAAGTTCTTAATCGCGATTAGAGGTAATTAGTGTAGTTTAAGGTAAAAATAATGTTTTAATAATATGAGATGAGCTTTACACATGTCCTACCCTCATTGGATGTGCCATGGACGACCCTGAAAATCCATGGGTCAACTTGGGGACCCCATGGAGCCACTTTAGTTGGAAAATGACATAAATACCTTTTATTTAATGTTAAAGTAAAAAATGACACAAACATGAAATGGTTTAATAAAACAATTTTTACATGGGGTTATACAAGTCATATTTTTTACTATAATTATTCATTGGAAAGATAAAAATATTTCCAACATCATGATATTTTTTTTATAATTTTTATACATTAAATAAAATAAATTATTTATGACACCATGATGATGCAGTGATTACCTCATTAATTAATGATTTTAATAAAATGAAAAGATAATGTAAAATCCAAGGCTTAAAATTGTCCAAAGACTATTGGATGGGTAGATTTAGAACCCTTATCACCTTATCATCAAATTATACAAGTGTGGGACCTTTAGAATCCGAAAAGCATTGTATAATAAAATAACATTTCATTACTTTCAAAAAGTGCCCCTCCTCTCCACTTATAAAAGGCCCCCACCATTCCCACCTTATTCACAATTTCAAACCATTTGGCTCGGCCATCCTCTGCCCAAATACTCTCCCAATTTCCCCTTCTTACTCTTAGTAGCCTCACTTTGGGCAGAACTCTTCCCAAGGATGCCTTTGGCTCAAATCAAAAAAAAGTTACCCGATTTTAAGGTAATGTCTTCACTAATGTTGTTTTGTTATATTTTGCATTTCCAACCCCCTAAACTCTTTTTATTCATTTCTTTTGTAACAACACAAGTATCCTCAATATACTAGGATGTTGTTATAATAATTAATCGAGATACAATTACACACACTTTCGTCTAATGGTTAAAGAACATACTGTTTCTGTGGATGGTGAATTTCTGCCTCACGAAACGATGATTGTTCAACACTCATATAACACCTTCAAAGGTGGCCATTAAGATGTCACTATATTTATATATGATATATATTATGTTTATGTTTTCCTTATGCTTCTGTATTTTTCATTTATGGCATACTTTATGATTTCCATTATGGGTAAACGCGATAATTTCATTTTAGGAAGTGCGGACTACCGCCCCGTCAAAGTGATTTGAATCGTTAATGCCATATGTGGGATGTATAAAGGATGGAGTAAATGATATTATATATGATATTATACTGGAATTATAATATACCATTATATCATTATGATTTCATTCCATTAAATATGAAATAGAAATGAAAGTAGCGTTCATGCGTACGTACGGCTTACTGTCTCCATGAACGGTTCATTTCATTTCTTACCTCTAAATGTTATGTAATATTATAAATGAAGGTATATACTGGATATATATGATATATATGATATCTATATCATGAATATAATTCTGGATATAATGGATATATCACCACATGAACAACTTGTAATTATAAGAATTTTATTTTTGACTCAAGTACCTAAGATCGACAAAATGACCGTTATAAACTTAAATAATTACATAATGTTCATAACATGGTAATAAGGGATATAAAAGGAATAATGAACATTAAAAATGTTCTCAAGTAAATATAAATTAACTCTATTTTATTATTCAGGAGGATAAAGAACGGTCGAGTCAGGACAGGATGCAAGGTAAGAGAATTTCTTAACCCAATTTCCATTCTTTGGGTTAATCTCCTATTTTCAAATTATGTCATGATATTATTATGTACTATGTTGTAATTGTACTTTATTTATGTTTACATATAGTAAATACACATAATAGATCTATTTTATTTAAAAAATGATCTTTGTAAGGGAATTTCTTAACCCAATTTCAATTCTTTGGGTTAATCTCCTATTTTCAAATTATGTCATGATATTATTATGTACTATCTTGTAATTGTACTTTATTTATGTGTACTTATAGTAAATACACATAATATATCTATTTTATTTAAAAAATGATCCTTTTAAGGGAATTTCTTAACCCAATTTCCATTCTTTGGGTTAATCTCCTACTTTCAAATTATGTCATGATATTATTATGTCTTATCTTGTATTTGTACTTTCTTTATCTGTACTTATAGTGAATACATATAGTAGATCTATTTTATTTTAAAAATGATCTTTGTAAGGACTTCGTCTCAATCTCCTTTCATTGAGGCATATTTGGTTTTATACACAACTTTCCTTTATACGGTCTATAAACCCCTTTGACTTTTATGTTTATTCAAAAGGAATCTTTTTATACGAAGCGTTTTACTAAATGACAAAAGGGGATTGTTTTTATTTCCGTACTTATGCGGTGACAACGACTTCTCCGCCGCCGTGACCATTATTTGAGTTTCGGCTTCCTCTACAAGCCATCACTTTTTTTTAATGAAAAATAAATATAAAGTTTTAACATTCTTTTATTTTTGTATTGAAAATGGTTTTGAAAGCGTTTTTATTATATCAATGCGTTGATATCTTGTGATTGAAATGTGGAAATGTTATGTTTCCATTATGCATGTTTTATGTGATACAATTATGTTATGGTTTATGAAATGTTTAAACCTATTCATATGAGGAATGCATTGGAATTAATAAGTGACGGGTGGAGCCCGCTATAGCTTCTCGATGCATCGGCAGGTCTCATGAGACAAACTAGTGTCTTGGCACGAGGCCTTGACAAAATATTATTTGTGGTCTTGGCACGAGGCCTTGACTACGTGGTTATGATAGTATGACATTATGCATTACATCATTATGAAAGTGGTTAATGATATTTCATGTGATTATTCGACTAGTAGGATATCTATGTGAGTAAGTAAATGGCATTATTTAATTTTACGTTTTCCATATTATGCTAATGTTCAAGTTTAAAAGGCTTTTGTTTTAGTTATACATTGCCTTAAATGTTAATGTTTATTTATGAAAGCTTCCGCAATGTTGTTATCCTTACTGAGCATCTGAGCTCACCCCTTTCAATGTTTTAATTTTTCCAGGATGTGAAGAAGTATATTATGAATGACCTGCAGGGATAATATAAGGGGATATGAAGAGAAGATGTTTTAGTTTTGTTTTACTTTATGATGTAATGTAAGACTTAGGAATGTATCTAGTGTTTCTAAGGATACTAAAGTAATCAGTCTTTGGAGACTTTATCTTTTGTGATCATGCCAATGTTACGAAGTAATGCACCGACTCCGGGTAGCTGGGGTTGGGGCGTTACACCACAAGACACTGTGATCAATCTAGACACCGTGTGAATGAGACACCATTTCCATTACTTACTGTGACACTATTTCTTAAACTATATTTTCATCTTTTAATTTAATCTCTAATGGTCATATTTTAAGATATTAAATTCACAGACATAATTAACGATTCTTTGTAGACATTTCATCTAACTGTACATGGTATGAGGTGCGGAATCTATGAAACTTGTTGGCTCCAACACATGAATTCCAAGATAAAAGAGAAGTGTGTCCAAGAATCATGGTGCGCAATACAAAACTAAAAGTAAGGCAGTGAGCATGATAATGAGGAACACTGAGAAGATTTATAAAGGAAAGATTGTCACATGCATGAACCCCGACACTACTGAAGAACACACGAAGCATATTTGAAGCTTAAGGAACATCTTTGCACTGTAAAAACCTCACAACAAACACAATTTTAATAGGACACTCTGTTTTACAGACGAGGACTCGAACTCTACATCTGCTTCAACTCAGAAGTCCAAAGCTTCAAAGCCAAACACTCATAGCACTTCTAAACCCATCACCATATTTCTGCTCTTTTGTGTATATGTTTATTACCTTTCGATCAGAGTCTGTACCTGTAGAACAACACACTCTGTCTCCCGCATTAAACTGAAGGATATGATATATCCTTACTCAAACTACTATTTACATTTGGATACCCACGAAAACTATATAAGAGATCCATGTGTGGCCTGTTTATTTTGTACCCACAAAAATTGTGGAAGAGGTCCCTATGTGAATTGGACAGTCTGTGTACTATTTTTAACCCCGATCCAGGGTGTGGATCAAAATTTATTTAAATAAGATTTTTGGTGGAAGGTGATCACCAAGTTGAGTGGATTAGGACTTGGCTTGAGACTAGATGTAACATCCCATGTAAGTAATGAATAATAGATATACTTATCTATGTCTATTTATGAATTAGATAGTGTTTTAGAGGCTTAAAACAAGAATAAATCCAATCTTAAGCATGGAATACACTAATATTTTTAAAAGATTATTTTACCGCCTTTTGATGGTGAACCATTTTTTAATCTAACTTTTGACCTCTTTATAAGCTCTATTTGTCAAAATAAACTTATTATTTATGACTGGGACATTTAAATTTACTTTGGATAAATTTCTGGTATTTTTCTGATAATGTTCATTTTTTTAATGAATAGTGAAAAGTGTTGTATTTTAATTCAAAACCTTTTTTTAATCTAATTTATTTATATAGTTATATTATATTTTTAATTGGTTTTAAAGTTAAATTTGAATATATTTTTACCATTTAATCCAATGGTGGTCATTGGAATTAATATCACATTGATATTGGACATAAACGAGTGTCAATCTTTTGATAGATATTGTTTCTTAAAAACATGCTATTTGATTTCACAGTGGGATTTAATTATAAAATTAATTAATGAAACTTCTATGTTATGAATTTGGTAAAATAGAAATAATTTTTGAATTCAGAATATCAAATATAGCTTCTGGTGAATTTTTGGTATTTTTCTGAAAAACCTTAATTTTTGATCAATAGTGAAACCACAATGTTGTAGTTACAAAAACTGATTTTTTGTTTAAATGGAACTTTACCACTTATGTGATTTGAATTTAAAAAATACAATATAAATTAATTTAATTATTAAGTAAAATGTGGTTCAATTGGATGAAAATAATTTTTTATGAAAAGTAACTTTTAAGTTTTCTTAATCGCGATTAAAGGTAATTAGTGTGATTTAAGGTAAAAATGATATTATAATAAAATGAAAATATCTTTACACATGTCCTAACCCTATTTTATGAGTCATTTCTTACCAATACAACCCATGGGTCAATTTGTGGGACCCCATGGAGCAACTTGGGTAAGATAATGACATTAATGCCTTTTATTTAAAGTAAAAGTAAAAATGACACAAACATGTATTATATTACTAAAACTATTTTTACAAGGGGTTATACAAGCCAAGTTTTTTACTATAAATATTAATTGGAAAGCTAAAAAAATTTACTACATCATAGTATTTTTTTATAATTTTTAGACATTAAATAAATTAAATTATTTATGACATCATGATGATGTAGCGAATACCTCATTATTTAACCATTTAAATAAAATGAAAAGATGATGTAACATCTAAGACCTAAACATGTCAAAAACCTATTTTATGAGTTTCCTTAGAACACTTACCTCATTATCCTCGAAATAAATCAATGTGGGACCTTTAAAATCCGAAACTCATTTGAAAATAAAGTAACATTTTATACCTTTCCAAGAGTGACCCTCCTCTCCTTTTATAAAAGGCCCTCCACCTCTACCTCCTTACACACACCTCTCATGCCTTTTGCCTCGTCCAAGCTCTGTCATTTTGTCTCTCCACATCCAAATCCTCATCCTAGAAGCCTTACCTTTGGCAGGAAGCTCTTCAAGAAACCCTTTTGGTTCAAACCAAAGGGAGTTACCCGATTTTAAGGTAATGTCTTCACTTGTGTTCTTTTGTTTTATTTTGCTTCTCCAACCCTCTAAAATCATTTTATTCATTTATTTTGTAACAACTCCAGTATCTTCAATATACTAGGATGTTTTTATAAGATGGATTCGAGCTACACTTACACACACCTACATCTAATGGTTATAGAACATACTGTTTCTGTGGATTGTGAATTTCTGCCTCACGAAATGATGATTGTTCAATATTCTTGTAACACCTTCAAAGGTGGAAATTAAGATGCCAATATATTTATATATGTTATATAATATGTTTATTTTTTTTCTTAAACTTCTTCATTTTTCATTTATGGCATACCTTTATGGTTTCCATTATGGGTAAACGCGATATCTTTATTTTTGGAAGTGCGAACTACCGCCCCCTTAAAGTGATTTGATTCGTTAATACCATATGTGGTACGTATAAAGGATAGATTTAATGATATTACATATGATACCATACTGGAATTATAATACTATTATGTGTAATTATGTTTTAATTACATTAAATATGAAATAGAAATGGAAGTAGTGTTCATGCGTACGTATGGCTTACCGTCTCCATGAACGGTGCATTTCATTTCTTACCTCTAAATGTTATGTAATATTATTAATGCATGTATATAATGGATATATATTATATATATGATATCTACATAATGAATATAATTTTGGATATAATGGATATTTTACCCCATGAACAAACTTCTAATTATAAAGCGTTTATTTTTGACTCAAGTACCAATGATCGTTAAAACGACCGTTATTAACTTAAATAATTACATAGTGTCCATGACATGGTAATAACTGATATAAAAGGAATAATGAACTTGAAAAAGGTTCTTAAGAATGTATAAATTATCTCAAGTTTATTATTCAAGAGATTAATGAACGATCAAGTCAAGTCGGACCCGAGGTAAGGGACTTCGTCTCAATCTCCTTTCATTGAGGCATATTATGTTTTATACAAAACTTTCTGTTATATGGTGTATAAACCCCTTTGACTTTTACGTTTATTCAAAAGCAATATTTTTTATACTAAACGATTACTAAAAGAAAAAAGGGAATGTTTTTTGTCGTACGTATGCGGTGACAACGACTTCTCTACCACCATAACCATTATTAGAGTTTCGGCTTCCTCTACAGGCCATAACTTTTTTAAAAAATGAAAAATAAAAACCATGTTTTACTTTTCTTTGATTTTGGTATTGAAAATGGTTTTCATAATTTTTTTATTATATCAATGCGTGGTATTGATATCTTGTGATTGAAAGGTGTAAATGTTAGGTTTCCTTTATGTATGTTTTATGTGATACAATTATGTTATGGTTCTTGGCAATTGTTATGAAGACGGGTGGTTCCGTGATAAACTACAGGTGGGTGAGCCCGATATAGCTCTCCAATTCATTGGGTAACGTGAAGGGGTTAAACTTTAAGGTTTCTCCGAAGAGATTTATGGAATATACTGTGATGGGTATTCCAAACGTAACCAAGAGGGTTACTCCCTATGTAAGAATGTTATAAATGCCTCAAGTTACCTTTATGTCTTATCATTTCTATGATTTATTCATGATTTGATGAGGTATGTTAAAGTGCTTAAGTCTTATGGGTAAATTATGATTTCATTGATTCTTATGTATATATGTACTCATGTTTCCTTTCCATATTTTTTTATCCCTTACTGAGCTTTTTATGCTCAACACAAGTTTTTGAAATGTTTTTTCACAGGTCAGGGGAACGGTACATGATATGATGATTGTGTCAAGAAATTGTCAATAAAGAATCCATGTTTTATTTTAAATATTTTTCCGATGATGGGAAAAACGAATACTATATTTTATGTAACCACTTTGTTTAAATGTGGAATGTAATGCATGTTTTATGATCTAATTATCTAAAACTCTAAACCTGAAAAGATCCTCAATGTGTATTCTTGAAATATCTCAAGATTAAGAAATGTTTAAGGCTGGGGCCTTATACTAAACCACTTTTTTCATATCGTTTGTGCTGCTTAATTTATTTTTCTCTATTTTATTGGCTTAAAGTATAATTCAGATATCACTAATTTCACTTTGATAGTTATTCTTGGAAAGAAGTTATAACTGGCTTGTCTTAGTATAACAACTTCAAAAGTAATATTAACACAAATTAATATTACTGAGAATTAATCAATCTTCTAAGAAGTTACTTAAACAATCAAACTATTATAAAAGTATAACCTTGATTAACTAGGATGTCTTTAATATTTTGGGAAATCTTTTTAGAAATATTTTTTACAGAAATTATTAATAGTTACACATTTCACCCCTCCCCTCTTGAGTTATATACTTTGACCAAAAATAATGTTACCACTTCTGTGAATTTAATTTAAAAAAATCAAGAATCAAATTTGACATGAGTAAGTAAAATGTGGTTCAATAGGATGAAAATAATTTTTCTTGAATAGTTACTTTTGAATTTTATTTACTATGGTTAAAATTTTATAGGGAAATTAAAGGTAAAAATAATATTAAAATTAACCAAACATGTGTCCTAATTCTATTGGATAAGATTATTTCGACTTAAATCAACCATAGGAATAAAATATGATCCTTTTTGATCCACTTGGAATAGATTATGTCATTTAAAACTATTGTATTTATAGAAGAGTTAATAGTGTTAAATTCAAATTTTAATAATTAAAAAATTTTAATATAGGGTTATACATAAGATAAATTAGACTATAAATATACATTATAAATATAAAAATATATCCTATGACATTTTAATTTATTTATAATTATTAGACCTTAAATATTTAAATTTATTTATGACATAATGATGACGAAGTAATTACATTATTAATGAATGGCTAAAATAATTGATGTTACAGATAATAAAATAAATTTAAATTGATACTTTTGATGCATTAAAAAATTTAAAAGGATAATATTAAAATATATGGTTGATTCAATTAATTATTTCAAAGTAATCATTGTGGTATGAATTTCAAAAAAATTAAATACTAAATAGTGTCAAAATTGACGTAAATGAATTTTGAAAAAAATACAATTTAATGAAATTATTTAGTAGTCCTAAAAATATATGGATCATCAAAAAAACATATTTAATGATTGATATGTCATTGAAGAACCACTTGAGGTTTGGATTTTATTTTATAGTAAGTTTGTTAACCATGTATTATAATAATACAAGAAGACATGGTAAAAGTTAAACAATTTAACTAAGAGTTAAATCTAAAAGGTAATGTTAATATGGGGACATAAACATGTCTAAAACCTATTGGTTGAGATTAAATAGACCCATGGCTACTGTAGACTCAATATAAATACATTTGGGGCCATTATAAACCGAAAATGATTTTATAATTAAATGATTTTTCCAGCTTTTCCTAAGGCGACCCTCACCACTCTTATAAAAGGGAACTTCACCTTTCTTAATTTCACACCTCCATAGCCTTTTTTTGGCCAAAACCAGCACTAATATCCTCCAAAAAACCCTCAAGTTATCTTAATGTCCTTAATTTGATCATAAATCCAACCTAAGGATCCTGTTTGTTCAAATCAAAAGGAAGAACCTGAAGAAGAGGTAATTACTTCATCACCTCTTTCAATGTTATTTTCTTCTTAAACATCCTATTTCTTTGTTGTTTGGATAATAAAAAAACTCAAGTACCTTATATATACTGAGATGTTATTATTAATATGGTACAACCATATTCATTATTTTATCCATCCTATGAATGACAAAGTCACCATTCTTGCGTACGTATGGCTTACCATCTCCACGTCGTGGTGTAGTTTGTTATTAAACTTTTCATTATTTGAATGGGTATAATAAGGAGTATAAGTAATGTAAATAATAAATATAACATGTAAATTATTCTTTTTATAAATATACCATCCAATTAAACACCATTTTACCATCGATAGAATGATATTGTCGCTCGTGCGTACGTACGGCTTACCGTCTCCACGACGCGATGAGATTCATCTTAAACGATCACCATTCAAGAATTAAATATATATATTGATTAAGTATTAGATATATGAAATAATATTTCTAATTTAATAATATATATTTATTTAGAAAAATATATTTCGTTTACTTACTTCCATACTATATGATAATAAAACAGAAACAACATTCATTCCTATGTACGGACTACCGTCTCCATGAATTGTGCTTCCATTTCATAAATATATCTATTATAAATATTTATATTTGGAATTTATATTTTATATAAATCATTCTTTATATTCTAGAAGTATATACATATTTATATATGTGATACGATCAATAATAACAAGTTAAAACACGTACGATAAATAAAACGACTATTACCTGAAATGTTATATTAACATAGAAATTATTATTAAATGGGTAGTATAAAGTCATAAATGAATCATATATTATATCATATATATATATATATGGTTCTAGTATTATTTTATATCATACTATGGTAATTATACAGGAGGCTAAACATACCCTTCACTAAAGAAAAGTACAAGGTAAGCGTTAATTTGACAATAACTTTATTTATCCGATGTTTTTTATATGTAACTATCTACAAGGAATTCTTTTTCATCCACATATATGTTTCTTAAAAATTTATTTCAAATTTTTTTTAATATTTCTTATAATATGGTTTAAACCCATTTATAACCTTGATTTACTTTTTATAAAATGTTTTTAAAGAAATCTCTCTACCATTTTCCAAACAAGGTACTTTATGACCTTTTCGACAAATTAAGGTAAAAATGATTTTATCTTATATGGAGGGTAAAGCTATTTTCCACCATTATAACACCTTCGAATCCTCCCTTAAAATCATATAGTATTACTTTCAAAATAAATTTTTTCTTTTATAATTACATGACTTTTAAATGATTTCAAAATAGAATGATATATTTCTCTCAAATAGTTTTGATTTCATCTATGTCAAAATCCAATGATGAATTTAACACTTGTTTGAAGTTGATCTATTATGATACAATATTCCATATTATATGGAACATTTTTTCATATGTTTTACTATGGATGTGTTATTTTTATACCGTTCATGGTTTATGGTTAACATATTAACATTCTGTATGTTAGTTTTAATATGAATGATTATGTTATGTCTCAACCTTTTCATATGAGGATTGAATTGGACATAGTAACTGATAGGTGGATCCCTCTATAGATCCCTAATAAATTGGTATGTATCATGAGACAAATCAATGTCTTTGCACAAGGCCTTGACAAAAATTTTATTTGTAGTCTTGGTACGAGGCCTTGACTATGTGGTTATGATGTCATGCATTATCCATTCCCTTGTTATGAAATTATTTATTACATGTGATTATTTGACTTGTAGAATATCCACATGTGTGTATATATGATAATTTTTTATTTATTGTTTCCATATTTTGTTCACATTTATGTTTAAAATGTTGTTTTTTACACATCTTGCCTTAAAAGATTATAGTTTCCTCTAAATTATTACCCTTATTGAGCATCTGAGCTCACCCCTTTCTTATGTTTTTTCCCATGATTCCATGAATTGTATTATGATTGATATACGGGGTTGAGATAGGGGAATAAGAGAATTATAAAAGGATTATTTATGTCATGATTTATGTTTTAATGTTAAATATAACATTCATGCATGTCATATATTTTCCAAGACAGCTAAATTGATCAGTCCTTCAGGACTTGATTCCTTGTAATCATACCAACGTATTAAAATAAAGCATTAGCTTCGGGATACTAGGGTTAGGGTGTTACAGTTGGTATCAGAGGAAGTTTAGTACAAACCTTGGAAACTATATTTTGAAAAACGCTAATTAGAGAACACTACCCTAAGATAATCTTTTGGGATTAACATATAAGAACATCCATAAAATTGGTAATATAGATATTATGTGGTATTTACGAGTAATAAATCCATGTATGGATATACAAGTGGACGTGGTTCTGGCTCAGATGTACCTAGGAGTGAAAACTCTGACAAGGAGTTTCGGGCTAGACCCGGGGTATCCTGGTATATGATAATGAGCCTTACTATGCACTTTGTTTGAAACGATCAGGGGATATGCTTAGGATAATTCAAATTTTCATTACATACCATTATATAGGATTTATGAGTAAATATGTCAGCAAATAAAAAATTCTAATGATTATGATACTAGATGTATGAAAATCATCAATTATTGTTGATAATTTTCTAGATTTTGGATAATACAATATGATACGATCTAACTTAGTGCATGTCATTATTTAAAAATGGTGCCTAGTAGAAGGAATGCGAACTCTAGCAATACACATTATCCAAAGAGTAATAAGGATCATATCGTTCATGGTCTTAAGCCAACATTTAGAAGGGAAATATTTACCCACATATCTACATCATATGAAGAAATAGTACCATGTGTTAATAAGATACGTAACGAATTTTCTGAGTCCTATGGATTTTAGGGGAAGACAGAGAAGAAGAGGATGGAATAGAAAATGATGGTTAAATAGAAGAAGGGAAATATAGATTTTCCCACATGTGATAATTGATAATAAATCACCTTAGAAAATTCTTGAAGGGAAAGGGTTTTTTTATAAGTTTAGAGATAAGGGTAATCACGAAAAATAATGCAAATGGAAGAAATAAAAGACAAATATTCAATGTTTCATTTGTAGTGATATAGGGAATTATTCATATACATATCCTAAGTGTAAAGGAAATATAGCTCAGAATAATCAAAGGGATCAAGGTTAAGAATAAGCTGTTACTATAGTCAAAGTTTAATAATTAATGTATTGGTGTTTCTGGATTTAAGAATTATGTCAATTATGTGTTTAATAAATGATGTAATGGTTATAAGAATTATATAAATATATAAGTATTTTACTACAGTACGACTTCATTAAAAATTTGATATTGTTTGGTAATAAGAAAATTAACTCAATAGCAAGTTAAACGTTTTGGAAAATACATGGTTGAGGGAAAGATAAACCATAATATTTTCCTGATACTGTGGTAGTTATTTTGGAATAAGAGATTGTTGTTCTGGATAAATTTTATTGGATATTTTTTTTACTACCTTTAAACTAAGGAATTATTTTTTTATTCCATCATTGATGGAGTTTACAAAAATCTTGGATATAAGGAGTATATCTAGTATTATATAAGGAATAAGGGAGCATGATTATAATAAATAATGTTTTATGGTAATTAATGGTGTTACCATGTTTTATGAGAAGACAGGGTGAAGGTATTCACATGTTCTTACGTGGGAAAAGTAATCTTTAATATGATTACCTTTTTTATAAATTTTTGACTGTGAGTTTAGATAAAATTATATTAGACATGTCTAAAGGCTGGAATGAATTAAATTGTACATTGGATAGTATTGTTTAATGTTAAACAATTTCTAAAGATTATTTTTTCATTGTTATAAAAAGGGCAACCCAGAGGTCAGGCGATTACCTATTGTGTCTAGTAATGCCACGATACTTGAACATGCAACTGAAGGGTGACAAGGGTGCACCACCTACTACTAGCCTACGTGATATCCTAGATTGTATAATTTAGTTTTTTTTAAAAGTTTGGAAGGGTGAATCATAAATTATTTTTTTTCAAACCCTATACAATTAGGTTAAATAGAATTTTTTGTGAGTTCTCTTATCTTTTTTGTGTGAAAGATGAGTTTGTGGTAGAAATTATTTAAAAGATGAATCCCTACTTGTTAAGTATTTTTTTCATATTCGATAATTAAATTAATCATAATTATTAATAAAATTAAGATGAAACCAAAAATGTTTTATCCTAATACATTATGTATTGTTGAACCAATGATATTTTAAATCATTATATATTTATGGATTTATGGCCCACAATTTTCCATTTATTGGTCACTTGTTTTTTTGATGACCCCAATCACTTACTATAAATAATTATGTTTTTCTCCAATTATGTATCTATAATTTCCACCAATGTTATCCTATTCGAGATCCTAATTTGGGGGTGCCATTTTCATTTCCCTTTCCCTCTTATTAAGACTCAATTTTATTAATCCTTTTTCCAAAATGGGTTTTCCCCAAATGTATTTTATATTTTCAAACTTTTATTTTCAAAAAAAATTCAAATATCAAGGATTAAATTTATTAAAGTAGAGGAGACTATTGTACCCCAATATTTCATAGTACATTATCTATTTAAAGTAATTCAATAGTGTGTGCTACACTCAACATCGAGTTCAAGCGCATCACGACCTATTAAAATAGCCATTAAAAAAAAGAGGTTATGAACAGTATTAACCAAATTTTTAATTATGTATATATATTATATAATTTTAACATTCAAATTTTTTGTTTGTTAGACATAATATAAGGACAATTTCATTTTTTTTATATAAAAGAAGTATTTTTTCCAAAAAATGCAGTTTTTCCGCCTTTTAATAGTGAACCCTTTTTAAATAAAATATTGACATTATTATATATTTAATTTAATTTAATTTAATTCTTTTTTATAAGCAGTACATAAAAATTTATTTTTGATAAATATTTGGTAATTTTTTGATAACGTTCATATTTTGATAAATAATGAAAAATACAAAATTTCAATTGAAAAATACTTTTTTAATCGATATAATTTATAGTGTTAAGTTATGAATTTGAAGTGGTTTTAAATTATAATTAAATTATATTTTTATCATTTAATATAATTTAGGTCATCTTTAGTAATTTCACATTCAAATTGAACATATAAACATGTCAATCTTTTGATAGTTTTTACATTTTAAAACCCCGCTTTCTAGTTTTGACAATGAGAATTAATTTTACCTTAATTAATGTAACTTATATATTTTAAATTTGGTAAAATACACATCATTTTTTAATGTGTAATTTCAAAATTATCATAGGGTGAATTGTTTATATTTTTCTACAATCTTTCATTTTTTGATGAATAGTGAAAAACAATACGTTGTTGTTTAAAACCATATTTTTATTTAAATAATTAATATTTTTATTTAAATTTATTTTAAAGTAAAAATAGATAAATAATAAATATATAATATCAATGTAATTGATTGGAGTCATTTATTTATAAGATAAGATATATATAATTTTGTTGAACTATTTAACGCCTTTTAACCACCTTCTAGGAACATTTGCAAAATTATAAATAACATAATTTTACTAATTTTGTGATTTTAATTTAAAAATATGAGAGAAAAGGTTGAATTTAGTAAGTAAAATTTTGTCATTAGGATGAAAATAATTTTTGGTGAATAGTATATTTTGAATTTTATTTACCATGGTTAAAGTAAATATGGTAATTAAAGGTGACAATAACATTAAAATTATCCTATAAAATGTCCTAATTATATCGGCTATGTGTATTTCGACCTAAATCATCCTTAGGAATAAAATATGATCCTTTTTATCCACATGGATTAAATTAGGGCATTTATTATTATTTTATTTAAAGAATAGTAAATAGTGTTAAATTCAAATTCTAGTAACTAAAATATTTTTAATATAGGGTTATACAGAAGATAAATTCAACTATAAAAATTCATTAGAAACATAAAAATATTTCCTACATCATGGTATTTTATTTATAATTTTTATAAATTAAAATTTTAAATTTACTTATGACACAATGATGATGCGGTAATTACCTTATTAATGAAAGACTAAAATAATTGATGTTATAAATATTAAAATAAATGTAAAATTAGTATTTTGATGCATTCCAATAATTATATAGGTTAATACGACATTTTTGGGTTGATTCAATTATTTTTTTCTAGTCAATAATGTTGTTATGACGTTCACAAAAACCAAATACTAAATAGTGTCAAACTTAACATAAATGAGTTTTAGAAAAAACACTATCTAATTATATTATATAATAGTCCTAAAAATATTTGAAATGGAAAAAGGACATATATAATTATATATATATCATTAATTAACCACTTCATGTTCTCTTTTCATTTTATAGTAATTTTATTAACCATGTATTATAATAATACAAGAAGACATGGTAAAAGTTAAACTTTTTAGCTAAGGGTTAAATCTAAAAGATAAGGATATTATGTTTATCTGAACTTGTCTAAAACCTATTGGTTTAGATTATTTAGACCCATACCAACCTTATCATCTAAATAATTCTATTTTCAGATATTATAAACCGAATTTGACTTTATAATAAAATAATATTTCATGTTTCTTCTAATGTGCCCCCACATCTCTTATAAAAGGGTACTTCCCCTTCTCTTAACATCACACCTCCTAAACCATTTGGATCGGACAAACCTAGCTCAAATATCCTCCCAACTACCATCACCTCATCCTAGAGGAATTACGTTGATCATAAGCCATCCTATGGATCCCTTTTTTTCAAATAAAAAGGAAACACCTGAGAAGAGGTAATTATTTCATCACCTCTATCGAAGATCTTTTCTTCTTCCACTTCCACTTTCTTTTGTTGTTCCATAATAAAATAATAAATTAAGTAACTTTTACATACTGAAATGTTATTATAAATATTTTAAAACCATCTTCATTATTTTATCCGTCCTATGAATGAAAAACTCATCATATGTGCGTACATACGACTTACCATCTCCACGTCGTGGTGTAGTTTGTTATTCAACACTACATTATTTGTATGGGTATAATAAAGATTATAATTAATTTAAATAATGTATATAACATGTTAATTATTATTTATATATAATATACCATCAAATTAAACACGGTTTTACCCATTATAGAATGATATTGTTGCTCGTACGTATGTACGACTTACCATCTCCACGACGCGATAAGATTCATCTTCAACGATCACCATTCAAGAATTTTTTATAAATATATATATATATTGATTAAGTTTTTGATATATGAAATAACATTTCTACTAAAATAATATATATTTATGTATAAAAATATATGTTGTTTACTTACTTTTATACTATACAATAAGAAAACAGAAACCATGTTCATGTGTACGTACACACAACCGTCTCCATGGATGGTGTTTCCATTTCATAAATCTATCTATTATAAACATATATATTATGAATATATATTTTATATAAATCATTTTCTATGTTATGGAAGTATGTAAATCATGATCTATGTGATATGATCAATAATAAGAAGTTAAAACACAAAAGATAAAGAAAATGATTATTAGAGGAAATGTAACTTTAACATAGAAATTATTTTTAAATGGGTAGTATAAAGTCACAAATGAATCATATATGATATCATAAATATTTATATGGTTATGGTATAATTTAATAACATACTATGGTCATTATAAAGGAAGCTAAAAGTACCCTCAACTAATGGAAAATACAAGGAAAGGGTTAATTTTACAATCTCTTTATTTATATGAGGTTGTTTATACATTACTATCTAATGGGAATTCTTCATCTTCCACATCCTCATTTCATAAAAATGTATTTCAAAAAATTTCTACTATTTCATAGAATATTGGTTGAAGTAATTTATACCCTTCTTTGACTTTTTATAAATTTTTTTAAAATTAATCTTTCCATTTTTTTCCCAACAAGGTACTTTATGAATTTTTCAACAAATTAAGGTAATATTTATCTTAACTTATACAGTGGGTGTGGTTATTTTCTTCCATTAAGACACCTTAAGCTTCCATTACTTTTTTATAATAATATTTTCAAAATAAAAGGTTTATTTTATAATTATGTTAATTTTAAATGATTTTAAAATAGAAAGACATATTTTTAACAAATATTTTTTAATTCTTCTATTTTAACATCCATTGATTGATTATACAATTATTTGAAGTTGATTTATTATGAAAAAAACATCCATATTGTATTAAAGGTTTTGTGATATGTCTGATTATGCTTGTGTTTTTTTTATACCATTCAATGTATATGATTAAAGTATTAACATTTCATATGCTAGTTTTAATATGATTTTTTATGTTATGTTTCAATGTTTTCATATGAGGAATACATTGGACATTGTATGTGATGGGTGGATACCGCTATAACTCTTCGATGCATCAGTAGGTATCATGAGACAAATTAGTGTCTTGGCACAAGTCATTGACAAAATGTTTATTTTTATTATTGTCATGATGCCTTGACTATGTGGTTATGATGCCAGGCATTATGCATTCCCTCGTTATGAAATTAGTTATTATATGTGATTATTAGACTAGTAGAATATACATGTGCTTGGGTATAAGGTAATGCCTGATTTATTTTTTCTATATTATGTTCATGTTTATGTTTAAAAGGCTATGGTTTTATTACACATCTTTCCTTAAATTTGTATGGATTCTGCTAAATTATTTACCCTTAGTGAGCATCGAAGCTCACACCCTTTCTTTTGTTTTGTTTTCCCATGATTCCAATATGTGTGTTATGATTGATATACATGGTTACACTTGGGTATTAATGTAATTATAAAACTTTTATCTATGTTGTGTTTTATGTTTGAATGTGTAATGTGACATTCATGCATGTAATCTATTTTCCAATACTGATAATCTTGATCTGTCCTTCGGGGCTTGATTCCATGTAATCATCCCAATGTATTAAAATAATGCACTAAATTCAGGATTATGGGGTTGGGGAGTTATAATTAGTTAATTATTACTTTTGATAATTCAAGTATATTTTTAAATAAATATATTTCCATAATACTTTGAGAATTTTTATATTTAAAAGAATTACTTTCAAAGTGGACATAATATCTTCATCAAGAATACTTTAATGATATTTCTATTGAGTTTATATTCATAAATGATAACAAAATTTGACAATTATTATTTTTTTACATGGTATATGATCCAATGGTTCTATTATTATTCTTTCTCTATATGGTTTGTGATTATGATTATGAAATTTCTATGAAACAAATTTATTTTTATGTGTTATGCTATAATGACTTGATGAAATGTTTATGAAACACATTTTATTTTCAAAGGTGATGAAGTGATGATATGATGAATGTTCTGTGATCTTGTGGCACACATATGTATGGTTTTCATTATTTGATGGTTGTCTCCATTATAAACCAAGTATGGATGGTTCCATTCTAAACTGATGATGAGTGGTTCTATTATATGATGAGGTTGAGTGATCATGTTATAGCTCTCCATTGCATTGGGTTAATATAGATAATTAATGAGTTATTTATATCAATAATAAAACCAATTTCATTCTTACAATGTTATATGTGTAGAAGACGCCATGTATATAATGTTATGTGTGGACCAAGTTTAATTTACTTAAGGTTATGCTTAGACCTGGCTTCAGGTCAATAATTTTTTTGTGGACCTTTTTCATGTTTATAAGTTTATTTGAGGGTCTGATTTGACATCAATAACATAATGAGTGAATCTGTTTCTATTTTTACATGTTCACAATGTTATAATCTTATATCTTTTCCACATTATTATCCCCATTTTTTTCTCTCATGGATTATGTTCATTGATTTCATTTATGATTCCTGTATTATGAACTACAAATCTTTATTCCATGATTCATGATTATGATATGTGTTATGTAGGGCATGGTTTCAAAATTCTATGCCATGTTATCATACCCATATGCACATTTTTGTTTAAAATACTATTTATATCTCTTTTTCTTACACTTTTTGAGGATTTTAGCTCACTATTTCTTAGGGTTCCTTTCCATGAGTTAGGAATAATGTTTTTATATATACTATTTCAATTAAGGGTACTATATGGTAACATCCTTGTAGGAGTTTTTTTAGATCTTTCATGTAATAATAATATTTTGTATTTTATCTACAAATACACTAAAACATTATAGTCCTCAGGTGTGTATTTGTGAAATTTATTTAATATTTGATAAAAATATGAATTATGAATATATGAATATTTTAATATCTATAGTTGGTATTAGAGGATATATTTAGTCAAATATTTGATATTAGTGCTAGAAGTATTTTGGTGAAATACTTGGGGATAAGTCTATATGTAGCATAACATAATAATGTTCTGTTAAGAAATTTATTATGTGGATTTCAAGAAATACATCCTTGTAAGGATACTATAATTGGATTTGGTTCTATAATAGTGATCGTTAGGGGTAATAACTGTGGGCTTTGAATATATCGTTAGCTAGTGCACGATAATGGGCCTTACTACAAACCTTTTTTGACACTCCCAATGAATATTAGTTAGTCAATCCTCATTTTTATTATAAACCATTATAAGGTATTTGAATAGATGATTGTAAAAAATGTCGTAGGTTATACCTAAAGTTTCATATAATTAAAACATGGTCTCATTATTTAGATATAAAATAATTTTTTAATTATTATGTGATTTCCTACTATGATTAGTATTACTTACAATATTATTTTTTCTTTTATCCAATGGTTGAAAAAAAGAATTATTTTAGCAATGGAAATAATGGATAATATAATGACGAGAACACCAATGCGATAATGACTAGATTAAAAGATATTATGATTGTGCCTAATCAGATATCATGATACATGATTAAAAAATTTCATCATTACTAACTCTAATACTCCCAAAAGAATTAAAAAGAGAGTTCATTTAGTTCTCAAGTGTTGGAGTCTATAATGGAAAAAATATATAGTTTCATATATATAAATAATATATGAATAATGACTCAAGAAAAGAATTTTTTCCAGAAGGCATCAACCACGGTTGAATATTTTAAATTTGGAATGTATGGTCATTATTAACATTTATTTCATAGGGAGAAATATCAGGAAGTGGATTTGAAAGGATGGACGAGTAATGTTTTTCCTGTTAATGATGAAAAGACTAAAAATGAAATATGAATTAAATGAGGTATTAATGAATATGATTATGATGAAATGTTAATGGTTTAATAATGAAGTGTAATGATATAATTGCTTTTGTATTGGAATTATAAAATTAATTTACATGAATCATGAAATATATAAGGATTTATCCATATAATATTTTCATCAATGATTTAAAAGAATATATTGAATAAAAATAATGACCTAGAAAAGTGTTTTAATTAAAGATTCCATTTTATAGAAAACTCATGATTAGGGGAAAGATAATACTTAATATTTTCTAGTTGTTGAGATAATGTTTTTTAGCTGGGATAATGAAATTTTTGATAAGGATGAAGTAAATTAGATATTATTGATGTCCTTGGAATAGATTAATGATTACATGAAAAACTAGTTTATGTTATAATTGATGTATTTCAAAACATTTTAGGATTTATGGAAAATATTCTACAATCTATTATTGTATTTAAATAACGAGGAAGCATGTATATTTTCATTGAGTTTTTATAGTAATTCAGGTTATTACAATGTTTCAGGAGAATATATGTCCAAGGTATTCACATATTTGGTATGTGACAATTAATAGATGATTTGTGTTATCTAGGGATTAATTTTTTGTTTTTTTATAAACATAGAGATATATTGTATAAATTTTGTAATTTTTTAAGAGTCTTGATGTTAACCATTTATGGAATGAATCATGTTGTACCATGGATTAAGATTTTGAGATTAATCTATTATCTGATCATAAGAATATTTCTCTTTCTATTATGGTTTTAATGATAACTAGTGATAGAAGTAATGAGTTTTTATTATTTTATGGATCTTATGATCTATAAGTGCTTTAGGCTTGAAAAAAATCATCTTCATTTCTTTGAATAAGATATTTAGTGAAAATTTATTGAAGAAAAACCAAAATAAGAGATTGTGATTTTGAAATTGAGAGAAATAAAGAAAATATGTTTTCTTTTGTTCTCTATTTTGGTAGTAAAAATATTCCTAAATTTAATAAATTAATCCAAAGAAAAAAAAATTTCTTATTACATTACTTTATAATAAATCGATTGTCTTTTAACTCATTATATATTAATCATTTTTAGTGGTTCACATTTTCATGACCATGTTCTATATCACACACTATTAAACAATGGGTGTTAGTATTATATTACTTTATCGTATATTAACTTCCCACTACTTTCCTGTATTTACAACAATATATTTTATTAACCCTTCTTACAATGTGGGATTTCTATAAAAAAATTGAAACATCAAACCCTTGATTAAAGAAAAAAAAGTTGAAATGGTGAGGAAAAAATTTATTTTAAGGGGTTTAGAATGTAACAAATTGAGATTTCAGTAAATATAATATTTTAATAAATATAATTTCTTCCACATCATGCACTACATGCAACATCTAGTTTCAATGAATGCCAATATACTATTAAAAATGTTATTATTTAAATATAACCATTATAACCATGCTGTTAAATTTTATTGTATGAATAGGAAAAATAAATTTTGAAAATTATGTATAAAGGTTTTAGATAAATAAAATAAATTTATAAATAAGAACATAATTTTTATAATATCTTTATATGTTTCAAAAATACATTTTTCTCAAAATATAATTTTCATGAATTGTTCTGAAAAAATAATAACCTTAATTTATTCAAATATTTTAAAATTTATTTGAAAAATGAACTAAATTATATAAATAAAAATTTCAAAACTATCATACATTTTATTATTTTAGGTTTTTTTAAAATATTAATTTCTGATGAATAATAAAAAAATACATATTTTTATTGAAAAATTATTATTTGATTGAAAATTTTACCAAGTTATATCTTTTTTAAAATTATTTAAAGGTAAAATTAGTTCAATTTTATTATTCATAATCCAATTTAGTTCATTGGAATACATTTTATAGTGAGTTTGGATACTAAAATATTCTATACTTATGAAAAATATTTATTTAGAAAATCTCTTTTTCGACACATAAGTATATTTAATTTAAAATCAAATTCAGCCACACATCTGAATTAAATTTCATAAAACTTATTAAATAATTTGAATCAGAATAATTAATTTATTTAATATTGAAAACATAATTTTTTTCCCTAATGAATACTAAAAATATTGAAAATAATCTATTGCAATTAAGGTTAAAATGATTTTACTGGGGGTTAAAATAAAATAAAACGTGTTAAAATGACATATAAACCTATAATATTCTTATTATATAGCCATTTTCGTTCTTATATCATCTATGTTTAGATAATAATCCATTTTTAGCATTTTCTATATTGTAAAATTTCAATATATATTGTTATTTTATAATATTCTATGTGTGTCCTCTCCCCCACTTATTAAAGGGCACCCCCTATCCTCTCCCCTTAACACTCAAAAATCCCTCTATTCTAGAAAATACCATATATGATTCTATACCTAATTCCCACACAATTTCATAGTGTCTTTGGTTTTATTATGAAAACCTCTTATGAAGGCTTTTGATGCTAACCTAAATAGATTTTTCAAAGAAGAGGTATCATTCTAATGGATGGATAAAATTATGTATTAAAAATAAGTATATGATATTTATGACATAATTAATAATATTTAATTATAATATAACACCTTCCATATCACCTTCTTTTTTGGGGTAAAATGATAACATTGCTCGTGTGTACGTGTGTACTACCGCTTCCACAAGGTGATGTGATATTTTTTTTCTTTTACTTTGACATGGATAGTAATAAAGAAAGATTTAATGAATATATAAATATTATATATGATTTAAAAATTGTTTTATAAATTTTAAATGGTATTTACCTTTCTTCTATTCTACCTGTCAAATAATAGAGGCACTGTTCATGTGTAAATATGACCTACAGTTTTCATGAGTTGTGTAATTCATTTTCCTCTACCTAAAATTTATGGATGATTATAAATACATATATAATTAATATATATATTATTTTATTAATTATTAAAATTATGGATAATATTGATCCCATAATAAATTAAAATTATAGAATCTACAATAACAAAACATACATGAAAAATAAAGCAGTTATTACCCGAAACGTGATTTGAAGAATAAATTAGTAATAAACATGTGATAAAAGGTTATAAGTAAAACAAATATAATATAATATATATATATATGAGAGTATTTTTATCTTATATGTTTATAATAATCCAATATTTATAATAATGTTATTTTGAACATGTACGGAGGAAGATGAGATTTAAGGTAATAGATTTATTGTCTCTCTTTTATGTTTGGGAGACAAAAACATATCCACCACTTGTTTCTTTTTTGCGGTGTATATATAGAACCTTTCACATTTTATATACATAAAATACTTATTTTAATGATATTTAATGTTTAATTTTTTTTTTCATTTTTGGGTATTAGGATTCAAAAGTTTCCAAAGTGGTAAGTTATTTTCATCTAAATTTTATTTTAATCATTGACGCACTCCATATTAACCACTTATTTTTGTTGTGAGGTGTATAAACTAACCATGAAAATATTTTAATTATTATTAAAAATAATATTATGGTATGTACATATCCTTTTATAATTAATTCATTCATGGGGAATACAATTCAATGCTACCAATGGTGTAAGGGTTTAATGTTACAATTTCATTGTTTAGTGGGATATTTTAAGATTATGATTTTAATGATGAAATATTTAGATTTATCTCTCAAGATATTTTTTTTACTTTATTTATCTCATGGAATTAAATTTTTCCAATTTATTTTCTTCTTTTTATGTAACTAAGACACCAAAAGAATGTTTTTAATGAAAACTAATTTTTTTTCACTCTTTAGTAAAAAATCATTTTTTATTCAATATACATTTTATCTAAAAATGTTTTAAATATTTTTTTAAAATATAATATGATTATTTAAAATACATTTGTACTTGTGATTTAACTTTTAAAAATATTGTTCAAAAGAAACTTCCTATCGTTTTTTAAACAATGTATTTTTTGATTTTTTACCAAAATATGTAAGGAAGGTTTCATTTTAACTATTACTGCGTGAATAGAATTTTCCAAATTCATAATCACTCATGGTGTTAAATCTTACATTACATGTATCCAAGGATATTTTAAAAATAAAAGGATTTCCATAATATTTTTTCAATTTATAGATTTAAAAAAACTGATTTCCAATGTGAAATGTTTATTTTCCTTAACTATTTTTTCATGATCATTTTATGGAATTTATGTTCATCAATAAAAAAAATATTACTGGTGTTTATATTTTTACTAAGTTTATAATCCAATGGTACCATAATTCTTATTTATATGGATGGTTTGTGATTATGATGATGATATGTCTATAGAATTCATTTATTTTTATGGGTTATTCTATTATGACTTGATGAAATATTTATAAATCTCATTTTCTTTTCATGGGTTCTGATTTCATGATATGATTATTATTTTATGATCTTATAGAACATGTATGTATATTTTTGTTTATGTGATGGGTGGTTTCATTATAAACCAAGGATATGTGGTTATGTTATAAACTGAGGATGGGTTGTTCCATTATAAAATCAAGATGGTAGAGAACGTTACATCTCACCAATGAACTAGGAAAATACGAATAACTAATGAGTTAATTATGTTATGATTTAACCTAATTTCATGTTCAAAATGTTATATGTGTATATGGTTTCATTTTCATGTGGTCATGTGTAGACCTAATTTGAAGCCCATATGATTATGTGTGGACCTAATGGAATGTCCATAAGGTTATGTTTAGACCTGAGTTCGTGTACATGTGGTTATGTTTGGACCTTGTTTCATTTTCTTAATGTTATGTGTGGACTATGTTTCATGTTTCTAAGTTTATGTGAGGGCCTACTTTCACATTCTTTACATAACGAGTGAACATGTTTCTATTTATTAATGTTCACAACGTTATATGATTTTGTATTTACCACATTCTTATTACTATGTTATTCTCTTATGGATATTGATCGATGATTTATATTATTATTCATGCATTATAAAAAAAATTTCCTTTCCATAGGATTTTGATCTACATTATGCAAGGTACACTTTTAAAATTTTAATCCACGTTCTTATACCCTTATTCTCATGTTGGGTGTAAGTGATTATTGATATCTCCCTCAGTTACCATTACTAAGAATCCATTCATACTAATTCTTATGTTTTATGTCTCCTAATTATGATGAAATTTATTAAAAATTGTACATCTTGGATGTATACAATTTGGTCATATCGTTGTGGGACATGTTTATGATATTTCATGAAAATAGAATAATGTGTATCTAGTCCCAAAAAACACTAAACATTTATAGTCCTCATGTGTTTATTTCACAAATGTATTAAATAATCATCTAAAAGAATAATTATTTATATATATGAAAATACTAGACACTATAGTAGATATTAATTCTCTATAACAAAAAAAAGGAAATGAAAAACAGTTTTTTAGAGAGATTCTTTTTTATGTATAGTTTATTTATAAAAAATCAACATGAAAATTGATTCCAATGAAGATAATAATATTATTCATAATATATTATAATTAAATTTACTTTTAAGCCATTTGAAAATTAAATGGGTCTTTTTAAATTTCAGAAATATAAAATTTTCAATAAAAATCAGTATTATTTCATATTTATTAGAAATTAAATCCTTTCCAAAAATTACAATAAATTATTCCTATGATAATTCTTATATTAGTATTTCAAAAATATTTTATTTTTATCAAATAAAATTTCAAAAATTTCTAACAAATATTTATAATATCTTCTCCCAAAAAATAAATTAATCCTATTTGGGAATAGAATATATTTTCTAGAGAAAAATGATTTTACTAAAAATTTAGTGCTTATTTCTTAATAATTAATTAGAAAATTTTAATTTATTAAGGATTTTATATATTTTTCATAATTTGGTAACTTCTATGCATACCGACTAATTCGATGACTATGTTATACTATTAATAAAATAATAACATTTTTTGTTTCGTTTAAGCTTCTTATTGCATGTTTTTTGCACTATCAAACATAGTGTTCTATTAAAATCCCAGGGTGTTAAACTCTGACCCCTGTATCGTGAATTCATAATTAAGAATAGAAACAATTATTATTATTACATCCCTCCAAGTATGGTAACATAAAAAGCACCACAACTAAATAACTATAAATAAATAAACCATCCCTTATTATATCAATAAGAACAATTATACATGTTATATAAGAATAAATAATTCAATAGTATCCCATGTGTGTGGATTGTATAAAATAATACCCAAAAATAAACAAAATAATCAACATTGCAAAAAAATTAAAAAATGATCCAATGTTTTACTCTAGTCTCATCCCTCATGATCCATCCTAGTAATCTAGAAAATAATCCAATCATTTAGATTTTTCTTTTGACCTATCTTTCAACCATGAAGACTAATCGAGGACCCACAGTGCCTCGAGAAGGATATGAGAATAACCCAATAGGGTATAAAAAACGATATATATATATGAGTAAATAAATATATATATATATATATATATCAAATTGGTATATTTTTAAAAATATTTGTCATAATAAATAACTATAAATTTAATAAAATAATTTATTTTGGGTCCTAATGTGTTAAAGTGACACCAAGGATAGACCATTACAACTTTATAAAGTTTTAGATATCTCAGAACATAATACATCACCATTCACAGGGGAAGAGATTCCCACGGAAGAACGATTCTCATAACACATATTCAAGTGAATATATCACCCCTCCCTTGAACTATATCATATCACATTATCAGTGGGAAGAGTTCCCCACCATAAACAGTTTCATATAAAATCATCATTAGGAAGAGTACCCCAAACAATAACAATCTCATATCACATAATCATAAGGAACATCACACCTTCCAAGAATCATCATCCTAACACATCATTAGGGGGAAAGACACGCAACCCTAGAACCATATTATATAATATCCTGAGGGGTATTTGATCTTACCTAAAACTATCTCATATCATATTATCCAAGGGGAATTTCACCCCACATTGGAACTATCTTATATCAAAACATATAGGGGAAGAGTTCTCTACCCTTGAACATTCTCATATCACGTCATCGAGGATAAAGTGTGCCTTTCCATTGGACTATCACATATCACCTCTTTAAAGGTTTTAAGTTTGACTCCCTAGAACCATCTCATATATCTTCATTATGGGAGTGAGTACTGTACCCTAAAACCAGCTAATATAATTTGGGGGATAAGAACATAAGCTATAATCACAATATAATTTTTTTATTACAATATAATTTTATATCACAGATACATTTAAACAATATAATACCCTATAAATACATTTTTTATATTCACCATTTATCACACATAATTGTCCTGTGTTTTATCACAGGGGATCTATTTTTATCCATCTATATCACCCTTTCACTTAGAGAACCCCTTGAGTTGCCTCTAAAAATTTAAATTTAATTATTTTAGGAAACACCTCGCATAGAGGCCAATGATTTAGGATCTAATTTATTAAGGGATTGATGATGATGTAAACAACCTGATTTTGGAATAAAATTATATCATAACCCTTTATAGTTATGTATTAGTAAATAACACATAATATTAGTGGGATTTCACATCATAGACAGGTATAAAGAATATTAAAACTCAGGGGTAGCTTAGGGACTACCAACATTAAGCTTGCTGAAAGTATTTTTTAAATACTATCAGATGATCCAATCTCAAATAGTTATAATTAAGAAAATAGATATAATATTTTAAATGAACATAAAAAGACGTCATTATTTTAAATGATTTAAATTCAAATAGAAAGTAATAGTATATACTCAAGGGTATCTAGAATTTCCCATAGTTTCTTCCCACATTGAACAAATTTTTTTTTTAAAATGATTCATTCAAAATATCAGTCATGGTTTCAAGAATGATAGAAAGAGAAAATTTTTGGAAAAACTATGTTATAGGTCAAAAAAATACATAATATCCAATTCATAGCAATTTAAAACTATTAATAAAAATTTTCATATAAAACATGAAATTTTTTATTTAATTCTATTTTAATAAACTTGTTGAACATTAATTATGGATGTTGAAGACCCTTACTTACAACACATAAGGATCCTTACAGATTTCCCCTAAATACTGTTACATTTATAGGGAAATAACCCAAGCATATTATATTTTTCCACAAACATACACTTATATATATAGGGTAAACCTCATCCATATCATCCCTACATAAATTTAATGACCCCTGCTAATCATAAAATTAAATTTACATTCAATAAGGTGACTCCAAAACATAGACTTCAATATATATATATATATATTAGGACCCTTATGTAACACCCCAAGATTTCATTGTACATTATCTCATTAAAGTAGTTCAATATCTTGTGCTACACACAACACAGAGTTCGAGCGCACCACAACTTACCAAACTAGCTGTTAAAAAAATGGTTATGAATAATATTAACATCATTTTGAATCTTATATACACTATATAATTTTAAAATCCATATTATGTGTTTATTAGACATAATATATGAACAAATTCATTTTTCAGATAAATGAAGTATTTTTAAAAATATGCAATTTTACCTCCTTTTAATGGAGAACCCTTTTTAAAACAAATATTTTACACTTTTATTTATTCAATTTAATGAAATTAAATTCTTATTTAGAATCGGGACATAAAAAATTAGTTTGGATAAATTTTTGGTACTTTTTAGATAACTTTCATATTTGGACAAAAAATGAAAAATAATAAGTTGTGATTGAAAACAATTTGTTTAATCGAAATAATTTATAATGTTAAATTATGAATTTGAATAAATTTGAAGTATAATTAGATTATATTTTTATTATTTAATATAATATAGGTCATTATAAGTAATTTCACAATTAAATTTGACATAAACATATGTCAATCTTTTGATAGTTTTTTACTTATTAAAAACACAACTTTTTGGTTTTGACAAAGTGAATTAATTTTTAAATTAATAAATGAAACTTATATATTTTTTATTTGGTAAAATATAATTCATTTTTGAATTCAGAATATCAAAATTAGATTAGGGTGCATTTTTGGTATTTTTCTGAAAACATACATTTTTTGATGAATAGTAAAAAACACTGTTATTATTTAAAGCCGACTTTTTATTTAAATATTTTTTTATTTTATTTAAATTTTTTTAAGTACAAATAGATATATAATACCTATATAAGTTCAATGTAATTCATGGGAGTCATTTTATAAAAAAAATTAGATGTGTAAAATTTTATTGAACTTTTTAACCTCTTTTACCCACCTTCTACGAGAATTTACAAATTTTCATAAAACATATTTTTACCACTTCTGTGAGTTGAATACTAAAAATATGAGATTCATGGTTTACAACAGTAAGTAAAATGTGGTTCAATAAGATGAAAATAATTTTTGGTTAATAGTAACTTTTGAATTTTATTTATCATGGTTTAAAGTAAATAGGGAAATTAAGGTTAAAAATGATATTATAGTTACCCTAACACATGTCATAATTATATTAGATAAGTTTAATTAAACCAAAAAAAACTTATTAATAAAATATGATCATTTTTTCCCACTTTTATTAGATTAGGACATTTATTATTATTTTATTTAATGAAGATTTAAAAGTGTCCAATTCAATGTTGTATAACTAAAACATGTTTAATATAGGGTTATACATAATATAAATTCAACTATAACTGTTAATTAGAAAGATAAAACGATTTATTACATCATGGTATTTTATTTATAATTTTTATACATTAAATAATTAAATTTAGGTATGACACAATGATGATGCAGTAATTACCTTATGAATGAAAGAATCAAATAAATGGTATTATAAATATTAAATTAAATATAATTTCAATGTTTTTATGACATCCAAGAATTTTATATGTGAATATGACATGTTAGGAATGATTCAATGTATTTTTTTCGTAGTAATCAAGTTTTGATGAATTTCAATAAAACCAAATACTAAATAGTGTCAAAATTGACATAAATGAGTTTTTAAAACAAATATTATATTATTAAATTATATAATAGTCTCAAAAATATAATATTCATAAAAAAACATATATAATTATATTTATATCATTAATTAACCACTTTAGGTTCTCTTGGATGTTTATAGTACGTTTATTAACAATTTATTATAATTATACAAGAATACATGGTAAAAGTTAAACCATTTAACTAAGGGTTAAATCTATATGATAAGGTTAATATGGAGACATAAACCTATCTAAAACCTATTGTCTGAGTGGTTTTCGACCCATCCCAACCTTATCCTATAAATAATTCATTTTTTATCCATTTTAAACTGAAAATTATTTTATTATAAAATAACATTTCAAGATTTTCATAAAGGGACCCTCACCTCTATTATAAAAGGGTACTTCCCCTTCTCTTATGTTCACTCCTCCAAAGCCATTTGGCCCAGCCAACCCCTGCCCAAATATCCTCCCAATATCCATAAATTAATCCTAGAGTCCTTAATTTGATCATAAATCCAACCTATGGATCCCTTTTGATCAACTCCAAAGGAAACACCCGAAGAAGAGTTAATAATTTCACCACCCTCTTTCATGTACTTTTCATCTTCCACTTCCTCTATCTTTGCTGTTTCCATACCAAAGTAATAAATACATAAAATCCTACATATTTTGATGTTATTATAAATATGGTACAACCATATTCATTATTCAATCCATCCTATAAATGACAAAGTCACCATATGTTCGTACGTACGGCTTACCGTCTCCATGTCGTGGTGTAGTTTTGTTATTCAAACAATTCATTATTTTGATGGATATAATAATGAGTATATCTTATGTAAATAGTAAATTTAAATTTTTAATGACTTTTATATATGATATATCTTCTAATTACATATTATTTCACCATAAATATAATGAAATTGTCGCTCGTGCGTACGTACGGATTACCGTCTCCATGACACGATGAGATTCATTCCCACATTCATCATTCAACGATGATTATAAAAATATATATTAATAATTAGAATGTAATATATTAAATAATTATTATAATGGAGATATATATATATATATGTTTGTATGTATGTATATATGTATGTACTTTTATATATCTTATTCACTTACATCCGTTCAATATGATATGAAAATGGTAATAGTGTTTATGCGTATGTATGGCCTGTAGTCTCCATAAATGGTGCCTTCCATTTAATATATCTATATATTATAAATATTTATATTATAAATATATATGATATATAAATCCAGTTTATACTCAGGGGGTTTTTAAATCATGATCTAAATGATACAAGTAAAAACATGTACGGTAAATAAAGTGATTATTACAAAACAGTTTAATTTAACATGGAAATCTTTATTAAATGGGAATTATAAAGTCATAAATGAATCATGTATGATATAATAAATATGAATATGGTTCTGGTATAATTTCATATCATACTATGGTCATTATACAAAAGGTTTAATGTACCCTCGACTAAATGAAAGTGGAAGGTAAGGGTTAACTTCACATTCTCTTTATTATCCGAGGTAGTTTTTAGGTGAATATCTACAGGGACATCTTTATCATACACATCCGTGTTTCATAAATATATTTTAAAAAGGAATATTTTAAGGTTTTATGGATGTGATTCTCTAACTAGATCCTCATTTTAAATGTTTTAAATATTTATTCTTCCAAATCATTCTCATTAATGTTCATGTTTTCAAAATGGTTTTTAAATATTTATTTATATGGACATGAATATTTTTAAAATGTTAATTCCTTTCAAAAGTTTCAAAGTATTATGGGACACTTTTACTAAAAAATGTCTTTAAATGTCCTCCTTTCTAAAATGTTTTAATTTTAAATGTTTTCCGGAGAAAGGGATATTTCTCCCAAAGAGTTTTACAAATCATTTTCTTCTATGTGAACATCATTTAAGGGATTTTAAACTTGTTTGAAGATGATTTATTATGATACAAATATTCCATATTGTATTTGAAGGTTTTGACATATGTTTGACTGTGGATGTGTTATTTTTATACCATTCATTTTTTATGGATAAATTATTGAAATTTTTTCTGCTAGTTTTAATACAAATGTTTATGTTTTGTTTAAACCTTTTCATATGAGGAATACATTTGACTTAGTAAGAGATGGGTGGAGCATGCTATTGCTCCTCAATGAATCAGTAGGTCTCATGAGAAAAACTAATGTCTTGGAACAAGGGCTTGAAAAAATATAATTTGTAGTATTGGCCTGAGGCCTTGACTATGTGGTTATGGAGATTGGAATTATGCATTCCATCATTTTGAAATTAGCTATTCATATTACTTGTGATTATTCGACTAGTTTAATTTTCATTTGAATAAGTAAATTTCATTAATTGATTTATCTTTGCCATATTATGATGAATTTTAAGTTTAAAAGTCTTTTTCTATAATTTTATACATTTCCTTAAATGGTTATGCTTATTTATGAAAGTTTCCACTATATTGTTATCCTTAATAAGCATCTGAGCACTCCCCTTTCTATGTTTTATTTTTCCCAAGATGCGAAGAAGTATATTTTGATTGACCTGCATGGATAATTTAAGGGATATGAATGTGGTCAATGGAGACAATGTTGTTGTTGTTTTTCATTTTATAATGTAATTTAATGTTCATTAATGTAATCTATTTTCCAAGACTGCTAAACTGTTCGGTCCTTTAGGACTTTATTTCTTGTAATCATTCCAATATATTAAAATAATACACCAACTCTAGGTAACTAGGATCAATGTGTTACAGTTGGTATTAGAGGAAGTTTAGCAGAATCCTTGAAAATAGATTTAGATAAACTCTGATTAGAGAACATTGCCCTAAGATATAATTTTAGGATTAGTATAGAAGAACTTCCTATAATTTTGTAATATACAGATTTTTTATTTTTTACAACAATATATCCCTTTCGGGATACGAGCAGGTAGATGCGGATTTGGCACAGATGTACCTAGGAGTTAAAACTCTAAGAAGGAGTTTTGGGCTTGACTTGAGGTATCCTGGTACACAAAAACAGGCATTGCTGCATTCTTGGTTACGAAACTCCTAGGGGGATATGCTTAAAATAATTCACATTTTCATTACAAGCCATTATGATGTAATTAGGAGTAAATACTTCCTCAAAGAAAAAATTTTATGATTATAGATTATATGCATAATAATTTCAATTTATGTTAGGGATTTTATAAGTTTGGAATTATACATTGCGAGTTATAAACTAACCTAGTTTATTCCATTGTTTAGAAATGGCGCCCAGTAGAAGGAATGATAATTCCAGCAATACACATGATCGAATGATTAAGAAGGATCATATAATTTAGGGTATTAAGCCAACATTTAAAAGGGAAATAGTCTCTCATGTATTCTCTTCAAATGAAGAATTAATATCATGTGTTAATAAGATAAGTAAATAATTCTCTTAGTCATGTGGCTTTGAAGGGAAGCAAGAGAATAAAAGGATGGAAGAGAGAAAGATTGATAAATGGAAGAGGGGAAAAATGATTTTCCCATATATGATAACTGTGGAAAGAATCACCTTGGTAAATGCATGAAGGTAATTGGAGTTTGATATAAGTGTGGAGAAAATGGAAACATAGTACGTGATTTCCTGGGTAAGAAAAATGTTTCAAATGTACAATGCTTCATCTGCAAGGAGTTGGGACACTACGTGAAGCAATATCCAAATCAACAGAGTATACCTCAAATGATGCTATTGGATAATAATCATGTTTTGATACTACCAAAGATAAAGAGGAATGATTAGGTTTCTTATGTTGTTATTAACGTATTATGTTATTCGATTATTGTATTAATTATTTACATGTTATAAGAATTATATAGTATAAAAGGATTGTACTACAGTACTATTTCATTAAGGGCTTGATATTGAGTGGAACCAAGGAAAGTGACTCAATAGCAGGTTATTTTTTTTGGAAGACATATGGTTGAGGGAAAGATAAACCATAATATAGTACTGATACTAAGGTAGTGATTTTGGAATAATATAATATTGATTTGGATAAATTATATTGGATATTCATGATTACCTTGAAACCGATTAATGATTTGTATATTCCAACATTGTTGTAGTTTAGAACATTTTTTCATAGAATAAGTATATCCAGTATTCAAAAAAGAATAAAAGAGTGTGAATTTAATCAATAATATTTTATGGTAATTCTGGTTGTTACCATGTTTTAAAAGAATACATGATTTATTAATTCACATGTTATTACGTGGAAAAAAAGATCTTCATTGTGTTCACCTTCCTTATAAATTTTGTACTGTGAGTTTGGACATATGTATTTTGGATAAGCCTAAAGGTTGGAATCGATTAAGTTTGACATTGGATACTATTTTAAAGGTCAAATCATTTCTTGATATTATTTTTGGATTGTCATAAAAAGGACAACTCAGGGTGTTGGGTGACAACCCGTCGTGTCTAGCAAGGCCGCGAGACTTGAACCCACAACCAAAGGGCGACAATGGTGGATCACCTACCACTGGCATAGGTGATGTCTTGGTTTATATAATGTAGAATTTTTTAAATTTTCGGACAAATGAATTATAAATTCATTATTTTCGGAACCCTATACAATTAGAATAAATCGAATATATATTTTTTGAATTATATTATCTTTTGAAGTGATATTTTAGTTTTTGATAGGAATTAGATGAAGGATGAAACTATACATCTCAAGTATATATTTTTCCTATTATTCTGTGAATAAATTAATTATTAAACATTAGGTAAGGGATCTTAAAACAAAGAAAAATTATTATCCTAAAACCTTATGTTTTATTGAACTAACAATAATTTAAATCGTCGTAGATTGATACCTTTGAGGCCCTCAATTTTACACATTTATTGTGATTGATTACCTCAATCACTCCTTATAAATATTTACGTTTTTTCTCTAATTATGTGTCTTTAATGTCCACCAATTTTCTCCTAATAGTGATCATAATTTGGTGGTGAATTTTTCATTCCCTTTCCCTCTTATTAATACTAAATTTTATAAACCCAATTTTTGATATGGGTTTTCCACAAAGGTATTTTTCTATTTTTAACCTTTTATTATTGAAAAACAATATTAAATTGTGAGGATTAATTTTATTGAAGGAGGGGAGAATCTAACACCCCATGATTTCATAGTACGTTATCTCATTAAAGTAGTTCAATAGCTTGTGCTACACAGAACACCGAGATCGAGCACACCACAACATATCAAACTAGCCGTTCAAGAATCCTTTATGAATAGTATTAAATGTATTTTGAATATTATATACTCTATATAATTTTAACATCCATATTATTTGTTTATTGGACATAATATAAGAACAAACTCATTTTTTCACATAAAATAAGTATTTATCAAAAAATGAAAATTTACAGCCTTTTAATGGAGAACCCTTTTTAAAACCAATATTTGACACTTTTATATATTAAATTTATTGAAAATTAATTCTTTTGTCGAATAGGGACATATAAATTTAGTTTGGATTAATTTTTGGTACAATTCTGATAACATTCATATTTTGACAAATAGTGAAAAACACTATGTTTTAATTGAAAATAACTTTTTTAATTGAAATAATTTATAGTGTTAAATTATGAATTTGAATGGTTTTGAAGTATAAATAGATTATATTTTAATTATTTAATAAAATTTAGGTCATTATATGTAATTTCACATTTAATGTTGACATAAACACATGTTAATCTTTTGATAGTTTTTACTTTTTAAAAACCCACTTTTTGGTTTTGACAATGGGAATTAATTTTAAATTAATAAATTAAAATTATATGTTTTTAATTTGGTAAAATAGTCTTCATTTTTGAATTCGGAATATCAAAATTATCTTAGGGTTTATTTTTGGTATTTTTATGAAAACTTTCAATTTTTTATTAATAGTGAAAAACACTGTGTGATTATTTTAAACTGACTTTTTATTTAAATAATTATTACTTTTATATAAATTTATTTTATGTAAAAATAGATATATAATACCTATATATGTTCAATTGAATTCATTGTAGTCATTTTATTATAAAATTAGATGTATAAAATTTTATTGAACTTTTAACCTCTTTTACCCACCTTCTAAGAGCATTTGCAAATTTACATGAAACGTAATTTTACCACTTCTCTGAGATGAATTTAAAAAATTTGAGACACAAAATTGACATTAGTAAGTAAAATTTGGTTCAATAAGTTTAATATAATTTTTGGTCAATAGTAACTTTTGACTTTTATTTTCCACGGTTAAAAGTAAATAGTGTAATTAATGGTCAAAATGATATTATAATTACTCTAACACATTACCTAATTCTCTTGGATAAGTGTAATTAGACCAAAAAACCTGATGAATAGTATATGATCCTCTTTGGTCCACATGTATTAGATTAAGACATTTATTATTATTATTATTAAAGAAGAGTTAAAAGTGTTAAATTCAAAGTTATATAAGAAAACCATTTTTTTATATTTGGTTATACATAAGATAAATTAGACTATAAATATTCATTAGACAGATAAAAAAATATTCACTACATTTTGGAATTTTATTTATAATTTTTAGACCTTAAATAATTAAATTTAGGCATGAAACAATGATGATGTAGTAATTACCTTATTAATGAAAGAATCAAATAAATGGTATCATAAATATTAAAATATATATAATTTCAAAGTTTTTATGACATACACGAATTTTATAGGTGAATATGACATGTTAGGGTTTATTCAATGTATTTTTTTTGAAGTAATAAATTTTTGATGACTTTCACGAAAACCAAATACTAAATTCTGTTAAAATTGACATAAATGAGTTTTTAAAACAAATATTATATTATTAAATTATATAATAGTCTTAAAAATATAAGGTTCTGAAAAAGAACATATATAATGATATTTATATCATTAATGAACCACTTGATGTTATTTTGGATTTTTTATAGTAATCTTATTAATCATTTATTATAATAATACAAGTATACATGGTAAAAGTTAAATTATTTAACTAAGGGTTAAATCTAAAAGATAAGGTTAATATAGTGTCTTAAACCTATCTAGAACCTATTGGGTGAGTGTTTTTTAACCCATACTCACCTTATCCTAGAAATAAATCATTTTTGAGCCATTTTAAATGAAAAATTATTTTATTATATAATAATATTTCAAGCTTTTCCTAAAGTGACCATCACCTCCCTTATAAAACGGTACATCCCCCTCTCTTAATTTCACCCCTCCAAAGCCATTTTTCATAGCCAAACCTACCAAAATATCCATCAAACATCCCATAATTCAATCTATTGTCCTTACTATGATCATAAATCCATCCTATGGAGCCCCTTTCATCAACTCAAAAGGAAACACCCCAGGAAGAGGTAATAGTTTCACCACCCTATTTCAAGTTCTTTTCTTCTTCCACATCCCCTTTCGTTGTTGTTTATATTCCAAAATAAACTCCAGTACCTCTATATACAGTGATGTTATTATAAATATGGTACAACTATAATCATTATTCTATCCATCCTATAAATGATAAAGTCACCATACGTGTGTACATACGGCTTAACGTCTCCACGTCGTGGTGTAGTTTGTTATTCAAACACTTCATTATTTGGATGAGTATAATAATGAGTATAACATATGTAAATAATAAATATAACATTTTAATGATTCTGTATATATGATATACCATCCAATTACATACTATTTCACCATCAATATAATGATATTGTTGTTCACGCATTCGTACAGATTACCGTCTCCACAACGTGATGAGATTCATTTCCATGTTCACCATTCAACGATGATTATATAAATATATATTATTAATAAGTATGTAATATATGACATAATAATTCTACTGGAGATCTATATATATATATATATTTACTTACATATATCTTAATCACTTACATCCGTTCAATACGATATGAAAACGAAAACAACGTTTATGCATACGTACGGCCTACCGTCTCTATAAACAGTGCCTTCCATTTCATATATATATCTGTTATAAATATTTATATTCTAAATTTATATTATATATAATTCAAGGTTTATATTCTAGATGTATTGAAATCATGATCTAAATGATTAAAGTTAAAACACGTACGATAATGAAAGTGATTATTACCCAAAATGTTAATTTAAAATGGAAAGAATTATGAAATGGGAATTATAATGTGCCAAATGAATCATATATGATATAATAAGTATGAATATGGTTCTGGTATAATTTAATAGCATATTTTGGTCATTGTACTAGAGGTTAAATGTATCCTCGACCAATGTAAAGTGCAACGTAAGGGTTAATTTCACAATCTCTTTATTATCTAAGGTTGTTTTTACGATAGTATCTACTGGGGCCTCTTTATCATTAACATCCGTGTTTCATAAAAATATTTTCAAAAGTAAAATTTTAAGGTTTAATGGAAGGTACTCTTTAACTAGATCATCATTTTAAATGGTGTAAATATTTAATCTTCTAAATCATTCTCATTAATGTCCATGTTTTCAAAATGGTTTTTAAGTATTTATTAATATTGACATGAATGTTTTCAAAATGTTAATTCCCTTAAAAAGTTTCAATGTGGTATGGGAAACATTAATTAAAACATTTCATTAAATTTCTTACTTTCTAAATTGTGCGACTTTTAAAGGTTTTCATGAAAAGGGGATATTTCTCTCAAAGAGTTTTACAAATCATTTTCATATATGTCAACATCCATTAATTGATTTTAACTTGTTTGAAGTTGATTTATTATGATACAAATAATCCATATTGTATTGACAGTTTTGTGATATATTTGACTATGGATGTGTTATTTTTATACCATTCATGGTTTATGTATAATGTATTGACATTTCCTATGCTAGTTTTAATATGATTGTTTATGTTATGATTAATCCTTTTCATATGAGGAATGCATTGGACTTAGTAAGTGATGGGTGGAGCCCGTTATAGATCCTCGATGAATCGGTAGGTCTCATGAGATACACTAGTGTCTTGGCATAAGGCCTTGACAATATCTTATTTTTAGTCTTGGAACAAGGCCATGACTATGTGGTTATGAAGTCTGCCATTATGCATTCCATCATTATAAAATTAGCTATTGATATTACATGAGATTATTTGACCAGTAGAATATTTGTGTGAATAATTAAATGGAATTATTTTATTTATATTTTAAATTTTATGATAAAGTTTATGTTGAAAAGGGTTTTGTTTTAATTTAATACAATACCTTAAATTTTTATGCTTAATTATGAATGTTTACACTATATTTTTATCCTTACTAAGCATCTAATCTCACCCCTTTCTATGTTTTCTTTTTCCTAGGATGCGAAGAAGTTTATTATGATTGTCCTACAGGGATAATCTAAGGGATATTAATGTGGTCAATGGAGACATTGTTGTTGTTTTTTTTCATTTTATAATATAATGTAACGTTCTTGTATGTAATCTATTTTCCAAGACTGCTAAACTGATCGGTCTTTTGGGAAATGATTCCTTATAATCATGATAATGTATTAAAATAATGCACCAACTCTGGGTAATGGGGGTCGGGGAATTAAACCTTACATATTACTTTTACATAGATTTTATCATATGTAGATGTGGTCCTTCTAGAGAACTCTTAAATATTAAAGAGTTACTCTAACACAACATACGGTTAGTTTTACATATAATCAAGTTTACTAATTCATATGATAGGGGAATCGTATACATATCCATTTCATAAAAAATGATGAATCTTTTGTATTGGGTACTAATATATAAAAGTAACTATCACATATGTCTAACTTTACATATGATACTTATTGATTTTTTCGCTAAACTATCATATGGTGAATCTCATGTATTAGTATCCTTTGTATTATTTATCTCACATGTGGGATTTACCCAATTTTTTATACAATTTAGGATACTCTAAATAATACATATAGGTTCCACCCATAATTAATTTCAACATCTAAATACCCCTTAAAAACATTCTTTTTGTTAAAAAATTACATTAACATTGCCCTAGGCTTGGAAAATGGCTAAGATTTGATTCCCAACCTATTCTGACTCCCCTAAAACCTATAAGAGGTCCCAATACAAATAATTAACCAAAAATCTAACCAAAAACAACATTCCCAAAAACTAAGTCATCATAATTTCTATTAACATTTAAAATATATTACATTCAATAAAAAAATTCAATAGACATGGATTACTAAAAAATTAAAACAGTTTTATACCTCAAACTTTTCCTAGATGTTAGAATATCCCCACTATATAGCTTCTCATCCTCGAGCAGTAGTTCTGAACATCATTCGGTCACATCACTGAAAAATTCTAATTATTTTCCCCATAGTTCAAAATCATACTCCTACACCTCCTCTAATATATGTTATTTCTACGACTATAAACATGCTAAAGGAAACATCTTCTGTAACAGAACGTTATGTTTATAGGTACTATTGATGTTACTAAGTACCTCTATTTTGGAGTAGTGACATGGGAGATTCGATAGAACTTTAAAAATTGTTTTGGGACAAAGGGGATTTCGCACGGGTAGCACACGGGTTGGCTAAACCGTGTGGGAAAACCGTGCGCAATTGGTCCTAGAGGTAGTATCTTCCGCACGGGTAGCGCACGAGTTGTCTAACCATGCAGCCAAACCATGCGTGAAGGGTAGAAGAGGTAGTATCTAACACACGGCTAATGCACATTTTGTCAAACTGTGCAAACTAACCATTCAACCACTTCAATGAGATCCTTAAATTGTGGATCTCACTCTGTTTTGCCTCTCTGTACCTCGTTTTTCCTCTTAAGTGGACCTAACTCAGGAATTGTCTTCTCCTAAAGAAATAAAAGGTTATCCCATCATTTTAGGGGAGATCCAAAGGCTCCTCTTGGTGAATCTAATCGGTATTCGTGATGTAAGTGATCGTTCTTCATCGTTCTTGATCAGTTTCTTAGATATACTTAGATCTACCTCTCCTCTTCTCTCAGTTTGTTAGATCTAAACCCATTATGGGTAGATCTAAGTGTTTTGTACCAAATATGATGATATTTGGTCTTGTTCATTCTAGGGGAAGATATCTACGGTCGGTTCTTCAAGAAGAAACCCGGTTTTCTTGAGCATTCTACACCATTGGGATTTGGGTCAAAACCTTCGAGGTATGTGGTTCCATCCCGACTTTCCAAATTGATTATCATTGTATTTTATTGATTTATTTCAATTATTTATTTAAATTCAATTTCTAAAGTTTTATTTCAATTAAATTGATAAAAACTCGATTCCAGTGAATCAAGATATTTGAAATGGTTTTGGCAAGGAAATTTAGAAAACCCCAATTCCATTTAATTGGGTGTGTTTATGGAAATTTGCTTATTTAAACTGTTGAATTTAAATTGTGGATTTGATGTAAATTATTTAAATTAAAATTTTCAATTTAATTGTGAATATAAATTGTTAAATGATGGAATTGGTTTCGAATAGATTTCAAACTGGTGAAAATTGCTTAAAATGATTTGATAGAAACCCATTGGTTTTATCTTCTGAAAAAGGCATGTTTTGAATAAAACCTGTTATGGTTTTAAATGGAATGAAATTGGCACTTTTTAAATGGAATAATGGTATTGATCGTATTTTAATAATTCTCAAAATAGTTCGCCCATCATGTAAGACCGCATGCAAGCCTTAGGTAGTTAGTGAGTTATTTGGATACACTCTATGCTATGACAACGTTCTAAAACATACTTGCGGCGAGTCACATCCCGGATGGGTTGGTGATGAGTCTTATTTGGCCAATGTCATAGGGACTTGTGTACACATATTTTTCTGAGTTCACATAGAGAGTGTGGAATCCTATAACTGGTTAATACTATCGTACATTTTGGCAGTTGACCATGTATCTCACTTGTTTATTTATATTTCAAATATAAATGTATGCCAATGATTGTTAACTATTGTACATGCCTAATGAATTTATATAAACTATTTCATATAAATGTTTTTCTTAAGCCATTGTTTTATAAATATTCCATCATTGTTATTCCTTTGATTAAAGTAAATTCTTCCATCATTTGAAAATGTATAGCATGTTTTGTTAAAATATTTTTCTGATTTTCCAAACATGTTTATTTGAAAATTGGAAGCTTTTCTTTGGAAAATATTTGTTTGGAATCTATTACAGAATCTTTGGTGGTATCCTTCTAGGCTTAGGCTCACACCCTACTTTTTCCTTCAAGTGTTTGTAGACTTTCTTCTTCCAGGATCGAGCAAAGGAAAGGGACCTCTTAGAGGTGGATCTAGCTGTTGATCTTTGGTCTTGGTTTGTTGTGTCCTTAGGGACCTTGGAGATGTTTTCCCTTATTATTAATTGGTTTGTATTACTTTGGGACTTTTTTCCCTCTTTTTATTCTCGTACATTAATCCAGATGGAGTTTCTTTTGTTTGCATACTGTCTTGATTCTTTTGCTTCCGCATTATTGTGCCAAAATAGTTCACACATGCATGGTTTGTGATTCTAGGTGCTAGTCATCGACCCATGGGGATCCAGAATGCCCTTCGGGCGATGTCAGGGCTAGATCGGTCAATGGGTTACCAGGTTTCCCATGCTGGTTCATGACAAAGTGGTATCAAAGGGAAGGTTAAGCATATTTCCTTGATGACAGTATGCATTTGAGTATTCTTTTCGGGACTTAAGAGGTATTTGTTGTTGAGTTCCTAGCCAGCTCTCACCACAATGAACCTTATGTCACCAGGTTTGGTTAGGGAAATATGACTTTTGTATTAGTTCTAGTATTTTGCCTATTTTTATTTGGATATAGTGGAATCCAAATCTTGTTGGGCCTTCTTTTAAGAATAGTTTTCCTTGTTACTCGGTTTGGGTGTTAATCTATGTCTTTTCATCATGTGTAGCATCATGCTTCTGAGAAGACATGGAAATCAGATCCAAAACGTGGCTACTACAGAATCTCAGCAAGCGAGTCCTATTGTGGATCTGAGTCTGGTTGAGGTGATTGTTTGCACTATCCATGCTCTGGGACAGGCACCACCTCTAGTTCTTGTTCAGGCTCCAGTTGTAGATCCCCATAGTGATATTCTACGAAGTTGTTCTCAATATTTCCTTCACCAGAAGCCACCAGTTTTCAAAGGCTCCACTGACCCTCAACATGATGGGGAATGGTTGAGAAATATTTGACATTTTTTTGGGTTCTTGGAGACACCTGTGGTGATCAAGGTGATGTGTGTCAATTTCTCACTGGAGGGACCAAGTAGGAAATAGTGGGACACAATGGTGATGGGTGGGAAACATGAGGGTTTGGAGTGGAAAGACATTAAGGTCCTTTTCACTAACCAATTCTATCTAGATTCAATGGTTTTGGCCAAGGCTGTGGAGTTTTTCAAGTGTGAGCAGGCCAAAAAAACCGTGACTGAGTTCTCAAATCGTTTTTCTAAGCAGGTACAGTTTTCTTCTAATATTGTATCAATTAGGAGGATGATGGATCGACTATTCATGTTGGGAATTCGATCAGATATCCACTCCCATGTTTTCTTACTAAATCTACCCACATATGCTATTGTGCTAGATAGGGAGATGATGGTTGATATGGACTTGGAAGGAAAGTTAGGGTTAAAGGAGGTTCATTTCCCTCCTAGTGGTAGTGTGGGTTCCATTAAAGGAAAATGAAAGCGTGACTTTCCTCATGGTATTTCTCGACAGAAGATTCATTCCAGACCTCTGGTAGCACCAGGAGGGGCTTCTTTGACTTGCTATCAGTATGGAAAGCCATGAAATTATAATAGGGTTTACACTGAGGCACCCAAGAACTATATCACCTACAGACGTTTATGGCACTTTCATAGATTCTTCCATCACTTCTCTACTCCACATAGTGGAACAAGATCATTAGCACCTCCAAAAACTGAGGGGCAATCAAATGCTTCACTTACAAAAGGGTTCCAACCACAGGTATCCGGAATGAAGCTTCTTCACGCAGTGGAAGAGTTGCCAGAGGTAGCTGATATATGTCCTGCAACTGTGAGAGGTGCCATTACAATAGATTCATCTTTAGTGACAGATCTTTTTGATACTGGTTCATCTCACTCTTTTATTTAACCCATCTTGTTAATCTACTTAATCTACCTATCAAACTTTTATCTTATGCAATGGATTTTACTATACCCCTTGGTAAAATGAGAGAGGAGGGTCCTAATAGTCCTGCTTGTCTCTTCTCTCTATCAGATGTTGATCATGAATGGAGTTTCTTATTTCTTGGCATGAAATCTATTGACGTCATATTGGGGATGAATTGGATAATTTACAATAAAGCTCGGATAGATTGTAATCATCAATGGGTCAACCTTAATACACCCAGTGGTGTGACTCTTTTTATTCAAGGATAATGGGACCCAAGGTCAAGTATATCCAGACCCTCTTATCAAGATTTGGGGAATGTTATATCATTGTTTACTTTCGATCTAGAGAGAGATTCAATGTTCGGTTATCTTCCTCCAGTCGTCGCTGATTTTCCCAACGTGTTTCCTTCTAACTTCACTGGTTATCCACTAGTAAGGGAGGTTTATTTCTCTATTGACATAATGCCTGGTACTCAACCAATTTTTATTCCCTCTTACCGAATGTCTCCTGCTGAACTAAAATAACTAAAGTCACATTTAGTTGATCTTCTTGAGAAAGGTTTTATATGCCCAAGTGTGTCATAATGGCCAGCACCAGTTCTCTTTTCCAAGAAGGCTGATGGTTCTTTTCACTTATGTGTTGATTATTGAAATCTCAACCGAGTTATGATAAAGAAAAAATATACATTACAACAAATTTATGATTTTTTTGATCAATTGAAAGGGGAAAAGCGGTTTTAAAAAATTGATCTTCGATCAGGTTACAATCAGTTGAGGATAAAAGAATCTGACATTCATAAGACTGCTTTTCGGAGTAGGTATGGCCATTATTAGTACCTTGTTATGCCCTTCGGCCAAAAAAATGCTCCTCTAGTTTTCATTGCTTTGATGAACAACATTTTCTGTGAGTATATAGATACTTTGGTGCTAGTCTTTGTGGATGATATTCCTGTCTACTCCATGTCTGAGGAAGATCATGTGCATCATCTAAGAATAGTTCTGAGTCTTCTAAGGAATCACCAACTTTATGCCAAGCATTCAAAGTGTGATTTCTGGATTCGGTAAGTGAAATTCTTGGGACATGTCATGTGAGAACAAGGAATATCAGTTGATCCTGAGAAGTTGAGGGCTGTTATGAATTGTGAACAACCACAGAATGTTTTCAAGATTCAGAGATTCTTTGGCTTTGTAGGATATTATCGACTATTTATTAAAGGCTTCTCAAAGTTAGCTTCTCCAATAACTGCTCTGACAAGAAAGGGGGTGAAGTTTTACTGGAATGATAAATTTTAGAGTTCTTTTGTGGAGCTAAAGCTCCTTTTGACTACTATGTCGCTGTTAACACTTCATGAGGCTGGGATAGGTTACATGGTCTTTTGTGATGCAACAGGTTCAAGTTTGGGATGTGTCCTTATGCAAGGTAATCATGTTGTTGCCTATGGATCTCATCAACTTAAGCCTCATGAGAAGAACAAACCTACCCATTACCTTAAACTTGGAGCTGTAATGCATGAACATAAGTGTTAGAGACATTACCTTTATGGAGAAAGGTTTACAGTGTATTCAGACAACAAGATCTTGAGTTAAATCTTCTCCCAAGAATATTTGAATCTCCACCAAAGGTGTTTGGTGGAGTAACTGCAATCTTTCAACATTAACATTGCCTATACACTAGGGAAAGAGAATGTAGTTATAGATACGTTAAGCAGGAAACTTCCATCACAGGCTGTGATGTAATCATCAGAAGAGTGGAGTTTGATCGCTTTTTTTTCTCGGTTACATATTGGAGTTCAGTGGAACATGAATGAAGTTTCCTTAACCAGTGTTCAGTTGACTTCTTCTCTCCTCAAGTTAATTCATCAGGAACAAAAACTGGATGATAAATTCCATAGCATTAGGGACACTCATTATGGTGGGGAGACCGACACAAAGTGTTCATTCTCTAAAAAGGGTGTTCTGTGTTTTCGAAACCGTTACATTGTACCGTTAGTGGAAAGGAAGGATGTGATGGGGGTTTCCATAAATCTCAGTGGGTTGTACACCCAGGAACCACAAAAATGTTCTATGACAAGCGGCGATAGTTCTGGTGGCTAGGTATGAGATGAGACATTGTTGAGTTTGTATCTAATTGCTATACATTCAAGTAGGTGAAAGCCGAGCACCAGAAAACTTTAGGTTTTCTTCAACCACTTCCAGTCCCTACATGGAAGTGGGATGAAATCTCTATGGACATTGTATTTGGGTTACCTCAAACCCAGAGGATGACGAACGCGATATGGGTTGTAATAGACAACCTGACCAAGTCGACTCACTTTATACTTATTCGAGATAAAACCAATGTTGAGGAGTTAGGAAATATCTATGTGAAAGAAGTTTTTTATTTTCACGGAGTTCCGTCTCCTATAGTCTCTGATAGGGATCCTTGGTTTACTTCTCACTTTTAGAGAGGCCTTAAGGAGGCACTAGGATCTCAGGTCCGTTTGAGCATAGCCTAGCATCCACAGTCAAATGGCTAGATAGAGAGAGCTATTCAGATCCATGAGGATATTCTCCGCGCATGTGTTCTCGAATTTGGTGGGTCTTGGGATGATCATCTGGGGCTAGTTGAGTTTTTTTATAACAACAGTTATCAGTCTGTGATCAAAATGTATCCTTTTGATGCATTGTATGGCTGTCCTTGTAAATCTCTTTTACGTCGGTCGGAGATTGGTGAATGTTCCTTAGTAGAACCGAGTTTGGTCCAAGAGACGACAACTAAGATCAAGTTGATTTTTCAGAGAATGTTGATAGCATAGATTCGGTACAAGTCTTATGCTAATCATCACTGTAAACCGTTAGAGTTCTCAGTTGGTGACCTGGTGTTCTTGAATTTTTCACCCTAATTTGGTCATCGGCAGCTTTGGAGGAACGATAAGCTTGCCCCTCATTTTTTAGGACCTTCTGAGGTTGTCGGTCTTATAGGAAAGGTTGCTTACTGTCCAGCTCTGCCACAACAACTGACGTGGATACATAACATGTTCCATGTATCACAGCTGCGAAAGTATCTCTCTGATCCATCTCATGTTGTGAGCTAGAGTGATTTTGATATTGAACCAGATTTATCTATTACTGAACGACCAGTCAGGGTTGTTGATTCTAAGACCAAGGTACTTTGTGGGAGAACAATACCTCTGGTCCATGTACTTTGGAATCATGGTTATAATTATCATGAGACGTGGGAAATGGAGGCTATAATGAGAGAGTAGTGGCCTCAACTTTTTGACATGGAGGTTTCTTTATAGGATTTCTGGGGACAAAATGATCTTATGGTGGGGAGTTTATAACATCACGTTACGTTTAAAGGTAGTTTTGATGTTCCTAAGTACCTCTGTTTTGGAGTAGTGACTTGGGAGAGTCAGGAGAAATTTAAACATTGTTTTGGGGGAAAGGGGAAGTCACACGGGCGGTGCACAGGTTGTCTAAACCGTGTGGCCAAACCGTGCGCAGTTGGTCCTGGAGGCAGTAGATTCCGTATGGGCTACACACTGTTTGTCTAACAGTGCAGCCAAACCATGTGTGAAGGGTGGTTGAGGCAGTATCTAACACATAGCTAGCGCACGTTTTGTCAAATCGTGCGAACTAACAGTGCGACAACTTAAATGAGATCCTTAAATTGTAAATCTCACTCGGTTTTGACTCTATGTGCCTCATTTTTTCTCTTAAGAGGCCCTAAATTGGGATTTTCCTTCTCCTAAGGACATAGCTAGTTCTCCCATTGTTCTAGAGGCGATCCAAATTCTCCTCTTGGTGAATCGAAGATGGGTTTTTGATGTAAGTGATCGTTATTCATCGTTCTTGATCGGTTTCATAGATCTACTTAGATCTACTTCTCGTTTTCTCTTATTTTCATAGATCTACGCTTATTAGGGGTTGATCTAAGTGTGTGGTACCAAATTTGATGAGATTTGGTCAAGATCTTTCTAGTAGAATACATCTAAGGTAGGTTCTTGAAGAAGCAACCAGGTTTTCTTGAGCGTTCTAGACCGTTGTGATTTTGGTCAAAACCTTCGAGGTAGGTGGTTCCATCCTGAATTTCCAAATTGATTATCATTGTATTTTCTTGATTTATTTCAATTGTGGATTTAAATTCAACTGCTCAAGTTTGATATCAATTTAATTGATAAAAACTCGATTCCAGTGAATCAGGATATTTGAAATGGTTTTCACGTGGAAATTTGGAAAACCCCAATTCCATTGAATTGGGTGTGTTAATGGAAATTGAAGGATTTAAATAGTCGAATTTAAATTGTGGATTTTATGGAAATAACTTCAATTAAAATTTTGAATTTAATTATGGAAATAAATTGTGTAATGGTGGAATTGGTTTAGAATGCATTTCAAACTGGTAAAAATGGGTTAAAATGATTTGATAGAAACCCATTGGTTTTATCTTTTGAAAAAGGAATGTTTTGAATAAAACCAGTTATTGTTTTAAATGGAATGATATTGGAACTTTTGAAATGGAAGAATGGTATTGATCGTATTTTAATAATTCTTAAAATATTTCTCCCATCATATACGAGCGCATGCAAGCCTTAGGTAGTAAGTGAGTTATTTGGATACACTCTACGCTACGACAACATTCTAAAACATACTTGCAGCTTGTTACATCCCTGATGGGTTAGTGATGAGTCTCCATTGGCCAGTGTCATAGGGATGTGTGTATATACATTTTTCTGAGTTTTCATATAGAGTGTGGAATCTTATAACTGGTTAATACTATCATACCTTTTGGCAGATGACCATGTTTCTCGCATGTTTATTTATATTTGAAATATAAATGTATGCCAATGCTTTTGATCTGATGTACATGCCTACTGAATTTATATAAACTGTTTTATATAAAAAATTTTGTTAATACATTGTTTTATAAATATTCCATCATTGTAAAGACTTTTCTTAAATTAAATTCTTCCATCATTTTAAAATGTATAGAATATTTTGTTAAAATGTGCTTTTGATTTGCAAAACCTATTTATATGAAAATGGGAAGCTTATCTTTAGAAAATCTATATTTGGAATCTATTTCGAAATCTTTTGTGGAATTCTATTGGGATTAGGATCACACCCTACTTTTTCCTTCGGGTGTTTGTAGACTTTCTTCTTCTAGGATCAAGCAAAGGAAAGGGACCTCTTGGAGGTGGATCCAGCTATTGATCTTTGGTCTTGGTGAGTTGTGTCCTTAGGGACCTTGGGGAAGTTTTCCATTTTTTAGTACATGGGTTATAGTACATTGGGCCTTTTGTGCCTCTTTGTATTATGGTACACTACTCCCGGTGGAGTTTCTTTTGTTTCCATACACTCTTGATTCTTTTGCGTCCGCATTCTTGTGGAAAAATCATTCCCACTTGCATATTGTGTGATGTCAGGTGCTAGTCACTGACCCGTGGGGATCAGGAACACCCTTCAGGCTATGTCAGTGCCAGATCTATTATTAGGTTACCATGGTATCCGGGCTGGTTCGTGACATCTTCTCATATATAGTCTTTTCTCTTGGATATATAATTAAAACCAAAAACTCCCCAAATGATGTAATAACCTCAAGCTCAACATATTCAGTATTAATCAGATGGTAAGGGTTGGGATGATATCATTAAATTTGAGATATGTAAAATATATCTCTCATAGTAATTAAATGATATGTTAGATCTAATTAGTATGTTACATTGCCGATTCTAAATATAATATCAAACAAAAATAGTAATCAATGTGATAACATACCCTATATTTGGATACAATGATACCCCAATATCGAAATAAATTGGAAGAATAGATGATCACCCAATTCAAATTTTGGAGGATGATATCTCTGGTTAGAATGCTGCCTCTAACTACTCTAATTAATCATTATCCCCTTCCACATCAGCCAAATTTGATATGGTATTTCATGTATGATACTTGTCACTAGTCAAACTTACTCCCAAGGCTCTATCAAACATAGATATGATTGACATAGTCTACTATATAGTATATTATAAGAATCTATCTAAATTTATTCCTAAAAATTATTATTTTAGGAAAATCATCATGTGTTATATAGTTCCCCCATGATTCCCAAAAATATAAGAATCATGTTAATCAAATTTCCCATAACATTTTATTCTTTCAATGAGACTGATAATCCATATATGGATAATAAAAATTACTCAAAATCAGTTTTTTATCATGAACCTTCTACAACCCTAAAAAATGTATGACATATATAGGGAATATATATATAAGATAATATTATGCGGAATCACATGAAAATTTATTATTTCTACCATATAAAATTTATCATGATCATTACTAGAAAAAGTATCATTGATTGAGAGTAATTTCTAAACCTTAGTTAACTAATCTAAATGAACCCCATTCGCATCACTAACAAAGGTAATACATAGAAACACCTTTTCAAATTCCATAGTATCTTTATCCCAGTTCTACCATATAGAATTTATCATGATCATTAATAGAAAAAGTATCTTAGATCGAGAGTAATTGTACAACCTTAGTTAACTACTCTAAATGAACCCAAATCACATCACTACCATTGGTAATACTTAGAAACACCATTTCAAAATCCATAGTAACTTTATCCCAATTACACAGAATAATGGGTAATAACTATACAAGACCATTAGAACACTAGTGTGTGGGATTCACTCAATAATAGGTGGAGAACTGAGTGAAAAAAATCCACTATATTATTCTTTTTCCCATACCTACAATATTTTTTATAAATATCTTTATACATATTATACATTCTTATGTGAATATCCAATCATGAGGTATGTGATCCCCCAATTAACTCCTCACACATTCTTGGAGGCACTACAACATAGCCTAATAAGAAATAATTTTATTGGAATTCAAATTCTAATTGTGTAGTTTCAGCAAACCATATATACAATTTCACATTGATATACAATTGCAATCTAATAACTTAATATCATTTACTCTCCTAATATGTGAATAAGTGATCAAAAAGAACATGGGGATTGTCTTTCCCTTATGTCTTTAGACATCAAGCTGAATCCCCAAAATATTTTCATCCTCCTCCACACATTAATCAATTATTTCACTACGTATTCATGTTTCTTCACACTTGCTAGATTAGTAATGAAGTTACCCATTTATAAGGTGTATTACTACATAAAATGAAATAAATTCAAAGACTCAACAACATTTTTGGTCAATAAATTATTTTATACTATGAGAAGATATATCTCAAACACTCATAATCAGTATATACCATAAACCACACTCCTAGAATATAGTGATTCCAACAAATCATGTTATGAACCTCTAATTTCAACTCAAATTCTTGTATCATGATGTTTTTATCAAGATGACCCAACATCCTAAACCCATAATCTACTATTAAAATATGTTGTATTAGAACTTCACTAATAATGACTATGGATGAATAAAAATATAGTTTATATTCCTTATATAGATTAGGTAAGGCCATGATTGGATGAGTGATCAAAATCCCTTTTAGCTCCAGAATGTCTCTCTCTTATGTATCTGACCAGATTAACTTTTCCACTTCCCTAGTTAGATCCATCATCAATTATTCATATTGGGAAATTTCATGTATGATCCTTTGGATAGAACTATCTAAACACTTGATATCGGGGACCTCTAAAATGTTCATGTGTTGTTATTAATATACTATTTCCTTAACATTCATAGGTTTTACTAAGACACAAAACATTGATATTATGTTCCCAAATAAGAATACATAATCTATCAAAACTAACACTTTTATATCTTGGAATACAATTGATGATCCCTATGTTTACTAAAAATAGTCTCTAGACATTGAGCATGCTCTACACTTGATCAGGATTACATTAGAATATATTCAACACAGACAAAAAAAATTATCCACGTGTGGATGGATTACTAGTTCATTAGTGCCATAAATACTACTGACATGTTCATTAACTTAAGGGAATCAAAATATACTCATTGAGGACATACTTGATCCTGAACATACTACAAGCCATATCAGAAGGACTATCTAACATCTAATGATAACCTATTCCTAAAATAATCACTGAGAACAATTTGTGCCTTCATAGCTGATAAAATAATTCATCTATACCTGGAAGAGGATAAAATTTCTTGACTCTCACCATGTTTAACCTTCTATAATTCACACATAACCCCAAGGAACCATCCTCCTACAAAAACAAGACTGGAGTACCCCCAATGGGCCATTATCGGTCATATTGACCCCTTGACCATAAAATATATTAGTTGAGCCATCATATATTAACTTTTTCAGATCTATCAAATAATTAAGAATATATTTGTGCTCTATACCTAGAATAAGATCAATCATCAACTCACCCTCACACTAATATATCCATACCAAGAATCCCTAGGGAATACATTCTAAAATGGTCTACTACAGGAGGAAAAACAGCATTGCACATCTCCACTTATCCAAAAAGATATTGGAAAATTGGGTTATGATCTCACATAACCACTAATTCTAAGGTCCTTAAAAAGCCTCTTATATATTTCTTTCTTGGATATAAAAATAATTTCTTACATATGAATAATTAAATGATAATCATTGATGATAACAACTAATAAGGGATAAAAAATGATCCATCCAATCCATTCCCATTATCAAATAAAAACTAGTCATCACTAAGATGAATATATCCCAATATAATTTAAAATCAGTAATCACCAATAATAACTCCAGTCAGTTCCAAGTATCCTAAGTACATGCCCATAAATCTATATCAATAGACATTACCCCATAAGATTATCTATGGTTCTCCCTAACACACCATCAAGCCAAGAATGTAGAATAGAATGTGATGCACATATATCATATAAAATAGATACAGAACAATATGTTTTCAAAAACATTACTAGAACCATAGATAAGATAACATTATGATCAACCTAAGTTGGAAAAATAGTGTGAAACTTCTCCAATCATTAGTCTTATACTTCTACCTAGATCCCTTATGAATCGCCTTGAATAACCACCATTATTACTCTATTACCCTTGTACCTAGGCACAATGTCCTCCACTATGATCCAAAAAACCAATGATGTTAAGGCTACCACTCTACTATGGTACCCATGAGCCAATCCCTGAACCTTTCCCCTATCTAGATCATTTAACATTGGTTTTTAGTTGAGCGCTCATACAATAAAACTATTAATTTGTTCATCCACCCACATAATCAATACTTAATTGGTGTTTAGGTACACTGGGAATGAATATGACCATATCTACTACACTAATATCATTTATATGATCATCAAATCCTTGGAGGATGTAACAAACCACCAACCTAATTACATTATCAACTACCTCCCATGCATGTATGATCAAACATATGATTCCTACTAACTGAGGATCAATTGTAAGTCCCCTCATGAGGATTGATCTTACTAGAACATCTTCCCTCATTCAGGTTCCTCATATTTATGTTGGACATAGTTACCCATTTAGGAAAATATGACCGGACAAAGTTATTTTTCTACACCAGGAGTGTATATCTCATCCCACACTCAAATCACCACACTCTGGATTTCTCATCTCTATCCAACATTGCTGTGAAACAATACTACTCTATAAAATTTTTAGTTTAATCCAAAACAACAATACAAAACCGTGTAATGTGAATAATCTCTTAAGACTTATCTACACTCAGTGTCTCTTAAAATAAATGATCATAAAATTATTCCAGAATATCCTCCTAAGATAATCCCACATGATTTCTATCATACACTAGAATAACCTAGAAGAACTTTTCTAGACCATTTAATATATATACAACTAACTTCACCTTACTCTTAGGGTGTGTCTTCAACTAGTAATATATCATCTAAATCAATTCCACCAAGATATGAGTATAATGGAGGCCATCCTAACCCATAAACAGATGTGGGAGATATATCTAAAACATAAATGATAGATCAACCAAGAAATTTGTAACTTGTAGATCCCATTATCCAGGGAGTGTATAATTCAAAATATTCTCTCATGGATATGCACATAAATCATTTGTACTAGTGAAATAGGAGGTTGCAGCTCAACATCCAATGGGGGAATTCTCACCACTTCTTTCCCAAAGCTCCACTAGAGGTTTTCAAGGTGAAATGTCACTACATATAAAAAACATTCATACAAAAAATTATCATAGTATTCAATATCACAATTTGGGTATGTAGTAACAGTAATAATGTCAAACAACTATATATACAACCACCATATCATATGAATCATACATCATGGGAAATATTATAGCCCTATCAACTCATTCCACGATCATTATCAAATATAGATAAAATTCACCCATTTCATTTCCACATGGATTTGAACAAGAGTGTCAGAACTAGGGTTTAATTAAATAAAATTAATAAACAATGTATTAGTATAAAACCCATTATATATTGACACTTTGTTTAACTGATTTCATTAGTAGATTGATTAATTTATTCCCTATCATCAATTAAAGGACATCTAAAAATTACATAGATAAGATTCCACCATCATGTTACATAAAAAACAATATATAATTTGTTAATGGAACATTAAATAACCATCCCATTTATTATAATTATTATGACCAATCATAGGAAATCACATGAATGTTTTGTGAATCTTAGAAGTTGGGGGCTTACCTGATTTGTAAACTCATCGTGTAATCATGCATCATACCTAGGTTCAAATAAGTGTGGTAGCAATAAATATGGTGCAATTTTTGTAATATATCACTTCAGTAGTGTAGGAACTATAAAAGTTACAATATTGGGGTGATATACCAGTGGTACTATTCATTTCCCATGTGATCTTATGCTAAAAAATGGGCCTTCAATCCACTGGGCCTCAAGGCCACCAATTTTGTTCCTGTATGCTTGTATTGGGGTGGCTTATGACTAATAGAATGAAAGATGTTGTAGGGGTTGTAGACAATGAAGTAGTTGGATGTAGGATGGTTATCGATAGTGGCTAGTTACTAAAAATTGCTATAGGATTTTAGTACACACATATTAATCCCTTATGTACTTCTATGTGAGGCATAGATTATTGGATGTGGATGTGTATTTTGAGTGTCAGATAATGTCAGAGTATAACAGAAAGGAAAAGGTGGATATTTTAGTTAGGTCCTTCATGCCTCTTTTCCATTTGGTCATGTATTTGTGGATTGCATCCCTTGTAAATGTTCCCTCTCAACCAATGTAAAAGGATGGCTTATCTCTATATTGAAATAAAAAAATGGAATGTAATAATTTGAATCTAATACTCCTAAAAAGATGCATGAATACACCCCCTCAATCCTTATCAGACCATGATTAAAATCCTAAATTTTATAAATAACATTTCAATAAATCATTTTAGTAAATAATCCGAAACATAAAATTGAAAACTAAGAATAGATATATCATTCTCAATTATATGGACTTCCCTCAATTGTGGGTAGACACTCATATGAACAAGATCTATACAAATATCTAAATACATTATACTTATTATTGAAAATTCATAAATAGTAAATCAAAAGAATTTAACAATCCTCAAATAACAGTTTGTAACATCCCCGATTTATTTCACCACCACTGTGTCCTGACTAGGTCTCTAAATACCTCAATAAATCCTCCCATAACACCATCAGCTTCCATGTAGTGGTGGGTATCTGATAACATCTTGAGAATACTATAACCAGTGAATAAGGAATCTATAAATAACATTGAAAGTAATAACAATAAATGTTTCCCAAGTAAATGAGAAAAATAGAAATCAATGGTAAATACCAATAAAAAATAAAATATCCCATTTATCAATATAAAATATTATCATGTATAAAAAGTATATAGAAGTGATCATGATCCTCTATGGGTGGACTGTATACACCATGGTCTAAAATAAATAAAAATAATTACAAAATTGAAAAACTAAAAAACTACTCTTAATTCCTAGAGTTGTCCCTTCACCGATGTTCCATACCAACTAACCAAAAATTCACTAATCATAGTTCATTTTTTATTTTTCTAAAATATAATCATAAATACATCATTAGTACTCATGAAAAACTAAGCATGGTGTGCGTACCACTAAGTGTCCACTACTAATGTTGTCCAAAAATATATCATGTCTAGGAAGTGCATTCTTAATTTTCATAATAAAGAACTATAAAAGTAAAATAAAATTATTAGTCCTAGAGTTATAAAGTGACACCCAAGATCAAAAATACCTTCTTAAACATGTGTTATTTATATATATGAATAATACATCACCACCAAGGGGGAAAGATATCCCCACCCAAGAACCATTTCAACAATATATCACCAAGAGGAAGAGTTCATTTCCTTATTGTTATAACATATCTGTTAATTAGGGTGAATAAGTCCCCTCCCCATAACTATCAGATATAAAATAATTAAGTGTAATAACACCCCACCTTGGAACCATCTCATATCACATCCATAAGGAGGAAGAGTTCCCCTCCCTCGAACAATCACCATAATACATCATCGATGGTATAAGAGAACCTTACGCTAGAAATATTTCATATAACATCATTTGGTGGGATGAGAACCTCCCACCCAAGAACCATCTCATACCATATCATTTAAGATAATGAGAACCCCAATGTGGAACCATCATATATCACATCATCAAAGGGAAGGGAACCAAGATCCTGAACTATCTAATATCAAATCATAAGGGGGAAGAAATCCCCATCCTAGAGATGTAATGCTAAAATAATATAGAATAAGTTTCATTTTATAAAATATGGTGCTAAATAGCTTTCTTCAAATGCACCTCCAAACTAAAATGAAATTACGATACATTTATTTAATAGAAAATTACATGTATTTAAATGTGAACTCAGTCATTCAATAGGCTGGTAAAAATAGAGTTAACTGAATTTAAATATCTATGAAAAAATAAAATTTAATTTTTATTATCAATAAATTGAAAAAATTTTAAGTGTGTATCTAAATAACAAATTAGATCATTTTATTCATAAAATATATATTTTCCTTAAAATTTGTATTTTAGGCATTGAAATTTTTTCTAAAGAAAAAAAATCATATTAGGGTCAAAATGGATGAAATATATTATTTATATGAATAATATATTAACATTAATATATGTTTTAATTGATAGGAAATAATAATAATACAATTTAATATTTTAAAAAAGTGATTTACAATACAAAAAGTTTGTTAATATATTTTAGTTTTCTAATTAAAATATATATTTCTAGACATTAGAATCTAAATTATAAAAAATAAAATTTCTTTTGGATTCATAATTTAATCATTACTATAAGATGAAATTTCTACATTTATCTAGAAAGATCAATTTTTAGGTAAATGGTAAAAAATATAGTATTTATAAATACAATCACTTTTATGAATTAATTAGCATATTAACATGACATCAAATTTAATGAATAATTTTTCATAATAAAATATGTATTTAATATTTAAAATTATATAGTTAAAATGTAAAAATTTTATAGTAACCTATGATTTAAATTTTGAAGGCTAAGTAATATTTTCCCTAAAAACATTTTAATATGGTATACACTTATTTTTTAAGAATTATTTTTTATCACTTTTAGAAATTTATTATTCTTAAATTATTTTCATATCTAAAATTCGAATATCTAAATTATATAAATAATAAGTTAACAGAATACTAAGAATAATCAATCAATCAACTGATAATTATTATATTACAACCGTCCTCAACTCCTAATATATATAACAGTTATCACCTAGGGAACAAAGTTCCCGAACAATGAAATTTTCAAAAAATTAATGCATTAGGGATATAATATTTATGGGAATAAAAATACACAGTCCAAGACCACAAACACATAAACTAGATTACATGGTGATTAGTGTTTCAATGTCATCTTTTGTAACTCATCCTCCAACTTTGGCACCTGCATCCCCTAGATCTTCCATTATCATGGACACTATGTTCCATACTCTTGGTTTGGGGAGAACATACACATAGTAAACAATAGAAGTTCCTAGTATAAAAATTTAATCCATTATAGAATCATTAATACTTGACCAAAATTTTTGATATGACCCTTCCCGCAGTTCTCGTGTCGTGACTACCCCAAGCCCGCCTCCCAAAGGCCAAGGGCTGTCAACTAGCACTGAAGGCGTCAACCTGTAACTGGTATGAATTTTCCTTATTACCTGTATGCACACACATTCCCAACCACATCCCAACTCACTGAAAGTGGAAAAAAAGTATACTAAAACCAGCCTTAGTATAAAGTACAACTAAAAGCAAGTGGGCCAGAATACAAAACCCAAAAAATATTGAGACATAAAATTACCAAAAGGGGCTTTAATGGTCATCCACATAAAACCCCACCTAATCGTAAGTGTAGTGATGTTACTAGAAGACGAAGTAGTATGTCCTACCTTCCAAATTTTACTAGACCCCACTTGGTCCAAGGCCACAAATTCCACTATCCTAGTGTCCATTAGTCCAGTATCCCTAAGAACCTCTGTCGAAACGTTGAACGTATGCACCAGACACAACACGTGCGAGTGAAGCCTGTGTAGGGGTGTGTATAACAATACTCAGAAGGGAGATCGAGAAAAAAATGAAATTCCACACGTCAATCCTCAATGTAAATCATTAAGTACAAGATAACTTAGAATAGTTATATTTCAGGGTAGTTATTTTAGCATCATCGGTCATATAATCAAACTCCTGAACTATAGGAGAACTCCTCCTTTACCGAGTACGGTCAGTATATTAGGTCACACAGTGCTGCTTCCCACTAACCTTGGACTACTATGGAACTAATCTTTGATGTCAACCATGGGTATGCAGGGTTACACATAGCCGCTTCCAACTGTGGGCATGTTGAGTCACACAGAGTGGATACCCACCATGACCGAACTGACATACTCTTCCTGTTGAGTATCATGGGACTTATAGGTCACACTATGACACTTCCCACCAAGGACCTACCGAGTCACACATAGCCACTTCACAATGGGTCGTTGTTGAACAGTCTTCAGGTATCAGCAGAATATAGGGTTCTGTACATAGAGCGCTTGGGAGAACCGCTTGTAAAGTCATTATTCGCATATCAATGTCCATGAAAGTCACCAAAAATCATACCAAAAGATCTGCCTCATCAAGAGAGTCCTAACACTGCAATCATCCCATCAATCTGACGTGCAGTTTGCATGATACAAGTGTTTTAGTAAACAGGGGGCTAGTTACAATGGGACTCGACCCGACCAAGTCAGACTGACCTGAGGAACCCAGCCCGGGGGTCCAACAAAAACCGATTAAATTATATAGACTCGAACTGAACCGGTTCAGGTTGGGGGTCATTCTGGTCCAGCATAGCCAATGGGCCAGTCCCAATAAGTCTCATTGGATTTAGCCCGGTTTGGCCAAGGGATTAGCCCATTGGGTCGCCCGGTGACCAGGTCTAGTCCGACCAGGCCTGAAGGGCATGGTTTTGGACAAGAGGATGTGGGCTCAGCCTGCCAGTGCATTTTCGGCCCATTAGGCTATGGGTTCGGCGCAATAGGCCATGTGTCTGACCTGCTGGGTGTGACCCACCAGCAGTAGTCCGGTCCACCTGGGGGGCAGACCAGCGGTGCGCCGCCCGACTAGGATGCGGTACATGAGCCACGTTCGCCTCTAGCTGTCCATGCAGATGTAGTGCCCCACCATCTGCAGTAAACAGACCACGGCCCACACCGCCCGGGTGGCCCGAATGTGGGCCACCCCTCCATGCGGTGCCCTTTACCACAACATGCTGATAGGTGCGCCGCTGTCCTCCAACGTGGCTAATGAGGGAAATCCACCTCCACTGCTTCTGTGGCGCCAGTTGGTGCAGCCCTCTTCATGCAGCTGGCATGGGCTGGCCATCACCGCTGCCCCGGTGGTGTCACGCTGGCAACACATTCCGTGGGCCACCAAAGTTGCTCTGGTGGTCTGTTTTTCAATCTTTCTTCGCCTATGGGACTCTCGGGTCATCGTTATCCCTGTTCAGGACCCAAAATCGATGTTCCAACACTTTAAGAATTAATCCACCAAGAACTCAAGAGTAGAGGTTCTCGATCCATTTTAGTGTTGGTCTAGGCCATCTAGGTTAAAGTTTTAAATCAATGGGGTGGTTCGAGGATTGAAGTTCAATCATATCATGCAAGGTTTGAATCCCATATAAAGAATCACTAAGAAAATTCACCCTCCTTTATAAATGCAAGAATCCTAGACCAACTTCATCATGGGTTGATTTGTGCCCTTCATTTCTAGAAAGGAAGAGCGGGGGTGATCTTTGAAATAAAATCAAACCCCAACCTCACCAATTTTCGATTTCGTAGCATTCATCCTTGAGGATGAAAGGTGTTGACTTTGTCACTTCTAGCTCCATTCTTCTAGGTTCATCAAATTTGGGGACGATACATTGGCATTCTTCATTCTTCGTTGGAGAGGAGATTCGCTGGAGTTTCTTCAGAGAAACCTCCAAGTTTTAATTCTCCGTCCACCAATCCATTAGGCAATAAAAATCAAGTCATGTTGCAGCACTTCAGTTACACTGTTTCATTTATGAATTAGCATCGTTGTTACGCTTCCTTTATTTCATATTTATGATGCGTGATAGGGGACATTAATGAGCCTCATTAATGCAACCTGTTGCCGCCTCATCGCTGCAATGCATCGTTTTCATCCACCACTCAATGGATGATAAATAATATAAAATAATTTCTTACATTATTTTATTATTTTTCACTGAAATTCCAAAAATAAAATTTTTAGTTCAGCCATTTTCAGCCAAATTTAAGTCCATTTTAGGTAAAACTTGGTGTTCTGGGTTCAACGGTGTACCCAGATTATCGATCTGAGCAATGGTTCAAAATTTAGAAAATTTTGATCATGCATTTATTGAATGTACCATAAAAAAGTTCAAAATTATGTTCTGGGCTTTCTGGGCCTCGAAATAACATTATGTCAGAGTGAATAGTGTCAGAATAATTCCATATAATTTAAAAGAAAATTCCACTAAATTATATAGACCTTAAATTCTCCCCACCATTGGGCTTTATGTGTCTGAAATCCACAACAAAAAAACTAATCAAACGATTGGGGTACTGATAATGAATCAATGCCTCCTGCTCTCATGTGCTCTCTTAGAGATTCTCATGCAACCACTGAACTCACACCTGAGGAATCAAACACCCATGTATGACCTTCTCTTTTTGATCCTGAATCTCCACTAGGAACTCTATATATGTCTCCCCAGCATAAATGTCCAACTCGCCCCAGTCGATGTTGTGTGATGGATCATTAACGTACTTCCTCACCTGTGACACATAGAAAACAGCATGCACCTTGTGTATCTGTGGGTAGAGAGCTAGGTGGTATGCCACCTCACCATCTCTTCTCAGGATCTGAAAGGATTTGATAATACTCAGAGATAGATTTCCACCCAGGCCAAATCTTTGCAATCCTCGTTGAGGTGAGACTCGAAGAAACACATGGCCTCCCTCCTCAAAATCTAAGGGCCTCTGTCTCCTGTCAGCATAAGACTTATGCCTACTCTGTGCCATTATCATATGTTCATGGATGATCTATGCCTTCTTGGTGACCCATGAGTGCTGACTCCCATAGGTCTATCCAGCATATGAGAGCTCTGCAACGTCGCCCATACAAGGCCTCAAATGGTGGCATGCCAATGTTGGAGTGATATCTATTTTTATATGAGAACTACACCAAACAGGTGTGGTCCTCCCAATTATGACCAAAGTAAAGTACACAAGCAAGAAGTATGTCCTCTATGGTTTGTATGGTCTGCTCTATCTGACTATCCATCTGGGGATGAAAAGATGTGCTCAAATACAGTTATATGCCAAACACCTCAATTAATCTCTTCCACAACTGGGATGTAAAGCAGGCATCAAGATCTGAGATTATCATTGAAGGACCTCATGAAACCACACTATATCTTCAATGTAGAGGCATCCCAAGCCCTCTACCAGCATTTGGTCCTCGATGGGTAGGAAGTGGGCTGAAAAGTTGAGTCGGTCAACGATCACCAAAATAGAATCATGGCCTCTGGGCATATGTGGTAACCCCTTTATGAAGTCCATTGAGATACTATCCCATTTATACATTGATTCCTTGAGTGGATGGGCCAAGCCTGTTTCAGCCTGATGCTCTACCTTCACTTTATAAGAATCGAGGCATCGTTAAACAAACTCGACCACCGTTTTCTTCATCCCCAGCCACCAGTAATGATATTGGGGGACCAAGAACATTTTCACCACCCTAGGATGTACTTCAAAGGGGGGTGTATGTAAATACCTCAACACCTTCTCCCACAACATCTCCAGTATTAGGGTGTGCCCTCTGAAAAATATGGTGTGCTCTCCACCTATCAAAAATCCATCATAAGACCATCTTGAGTATAACTATGCCCGTCGAGCCTCAATGTCATCATACTCCATCTATTTTTCCCTTGTTATAAGAGTGGGGGAGTAAAATTTGTCAACTAAAGGTAATATCCTTCATCATCATCCACAAAGGATATCAGAATCATGGCTAACTATTCAGCTACCTCATTTAGAAGGAGAAAATCGGTCCTCCTGTTGAGCGTGTCTACCACAACCTTCCCCATTCCCAGAGTATAGACTATCTCAAAGTCATAGTCATGGAGGATATATAGCCATCGTATTTGTCTCAGTTTCAGGTCCTTCTAAGATAAGATATACTTAAGACTGTTGTGGTTACAGTAAACTATAAAATTTTCACCCATCAAGTAATGCTTCTACAACTTGAAAGAAAATACCACTACTAATAACTCCAGGTCATGGGTTTTGTAGTTCTTATCATGCGGCCTCAACTTTCGAGAGTCGTAGGTAATCATTGCTTACTCCTACATCAGGACCCAACCTAGTCTAGTCCCCGATGTTTCACAGTAAACTATATACCAAAGAATTTCCTCTAGTAGTCTCATGATGGGTGTAGTAGTCAGTCTCCACCTCATCTCCTAAATGGTCTGTGGTCATTTTTATGTCCCCACGAAGGTTTTTTTGTTTATTTTAAAGGATGATAAGGGTTCCGCTATTCTGGAAAAGTTGGGTATGAAACTTTGATAGTATCCATCCAACTCCATGAAACTTCGCACCTCTGTCACACTTCTGGGTGGAACCCTAGAAAGCACTACCTCTATCTTCACTGGATCTACCACAACTCCCACCTCTAACATGGTGTGTCCCAGAAAGTCGACCTCCCAAATCCAAAATTGGCACTTTGAGAGCTTACCATAAATTTAGTGTTCTTAGATTGTATCAAGGACTATCAAAAGGTGTGTAGTGTGATCCTCTGATGACGTTGAGTACACCAAGATGTCATTAATGAAGACCACGATGAGCTGGTCAAGGTAAGGATATATGATCCTATTCATGAGGAATGTGAACACTAGAAGGGAATTGGTCTTTCTAAAAGGTATCACGAGGAACTAATAGTGGTCGTATTGTCAACTGAAGGTTGTCTTCGGTACATCCTAATCATGTAATTGAACCTGGTGGTAACCTGATCTATGTTCTGTCATTGATAACCACTTTGATCCCTTCAACTGGTTGAAGAGGTCATAAATTATCAGCAGTGGATACTTAATCTTCATCGTCACTTAGTTGAAGCACCAAAATTCCACGGACAACTTCAAACTCCCGTATTCCTTCTAGGAAAAAATAATCAGGGCCAACCATGGTCAAACACAAGGCCTTATGAACCCCGTCTCCTACAAGCCCTATAGTTGTACCCTCTGCTCATGAAGCTCTGTAGGAGCCATCCGATATTCCAGTGTTAATATCAGTGTCGTCCCAGGGTATTGGAAAATTAATAAGTATACCTCTCTATGAGGAGGTAGTCCTAGAACATCCTTAGTTAAATGTCCTTGTACTCTTCCACCACTACAAGAAAACTCTAACTCCTCTCATCCACTACACCGAGGGTGAGACAAGCCAACTTGTGAGTGATCGGCCACACCCTCCTCTGAGAGAGTATGTCATGTGCAGTAAGGGGTTCCTTCTCACCGGATAAGGAAACCCTGGTCCCATCTCCACACAAACACCGCATTGTATGCTTAAAATAGTCAATCTGAGCATGGACGGTGGATAACCAGTCCATACCCAAGATGACATCGTAAGGCATCAACGCTTCTACTAGGAGATCTTGGAGAAGCAATAGCCTCCTACAGTAAGCTCACACTGCTGGAACTAGTGTGTAATAATAGAATCCCCTCTTTTTGGAGACTCTAGACATAATGATCAAGCCAACAGCTCCACTAGAATCTACAAGGTCTGAATGAATTCTATGGTAGGGAAGGAGTGACTAGAACCTATGTCTATAAGAACTAAAACATGGGGGAGATGACACATATCACACATTGGATCATCTATAGAGCACCATGGTTGTAAGCCTCTACTACCTGGAGCTGAGATCAACCCTATCCTCCTACTCCCTCAGGTCGGGGTAGACCACCAGGGGGTGGTGGCAGTAACACCTCAAACCTTCGACCACCAATTGCTGCTCGGCCAGCTCCCCTGCCATGTCCTCCACCCTGTGGACCTACTCACTCAAACCACTACCATTGCCTCGACGACCCCTAAATTGTCTGCTGGTAATCTGTACTATGGGGAAAGTAGTCATGTGCCATTTTTGCATGCCCGCCACACATGAAGCACTGCCTAGATCTGTGTTGGCTCCCCCTAGGCTATGAGTCACACACTACCGACCCTCATTCCAGGTGCTAGCCTTTGAAAAATGTGGCCTGCTTGTGCCTACATGTCTGATGACTTCTACAAGTTGAAGAATCCACCACCCGGGGTCTACTGGTGGCTCTAGATATTGGCACTTGCTTTGCCACGAATATCTTCACACTCAAGTACCCCGACCAAGGTAGGGATGTTGAGAGACAACATTGATGCCCTGATCTCTCTTCTGAGTCCCTACTCAAAGACTCGAGCCATGAAGAAATGGTCTCTCACCTTTTCAATGGAGTAGCAAGAAAACTCTGTGAACCACACAGAGTACTTAGCCCCCATAATACTGCCCTACTGAATCAGAAGCATCTCTTGAACGTGCATAGAGCACAAGGTCACGGGGAAAACTCCTTCCAGAAAGTCGCTCGAAGTCTGACTAGGTGAGGGTCACCACATCATTTTTCTAGGGGCTCAAGCACCGCCATCTCCCGTCTAATACTTAAAGATGTCTCAATTTCATGATCTACATCTGGTTATGCAGTGTCCTCACTAACCAGGATTCCCATTTCACAACCTCCCGCCAGTCCTCAACGCCCTAAGGATCCTTCTCTCCCCTAAAACATGGAGGTCTCTAAATCTGAAATTTTTGTAGGGAAGTAAGCCTACCGACATCCTTACCTAGAAACACCAACAGTATATGTTGACCACTCGGTGGTGTTAGCACTGGGGCATCACCCAATGGGTCCATCTCAAGCATTGTTCCCTGAATGGATGTGTCATCTCTATGTGGGATGTCCCCACGACCTTGTACCAGGATACTGATTGGTCTAACATGTGAAGGCATGATTAAATTGATCAAGATGTACCATAGTTATAAAGTTATACCTGGTAAGATAAAATTGATTCAAAATAATATAAGGAGAAAATTATGAAACCAATGTTTTCATGTATTGAGCAGAAAACCGAAATTCAAGGTCCTAGTGTATGGATTCGTCAGCCGCCGGACCAACGCTGGACTCCCTGAATCTGAAATTTGGACTCACAACACATAACAAAGATTCCCCAAAACAAAAAACAAACACTCAGTCTTTGTGGTAGGACCGAGATCCCTCTAATACCACTTTTTCATGACACGTCCCCTAGGGCTCGTGCCACGAGTACCCCAAGCCCACCTCCCAAAGGCCAGGGACTGGTGACTAGTGTCGAAGGCGTCAACATGCAAGTAGGAAGCATTTTCTTGAGTACCTATACACACACACTCACACAGACACAAACACATCCCAACACACTGAATGGGGTAAAAAGTATACTAAAAAGTATACTAATAGAAAGGGGTCCAGAATAGAAACCCAAAAAAAAGAACTGAAACAAAAAAGTATAAGATGGATCTTTGATGGCCATATATGGAAAACCCACCAGATTATAAGAGTAGTGAAGCCACTTGAAGGTGAAGTAGTATGTCTTGACCACCCGGTCCTATAGGACCCCCACTAAGTCCTAGTCCACCATGTCCACTGTCATAGCATTTGTCAGTCTCGTCCCCCTGAGCACCTCTGTCGAAACGCCAATCTTCTTCACAAGACACAACAGGTACGGGCAAAGACCATATAGGGGTGAGTATAAAAATACTCAGTAGGGACTCTGAGACAAAAACGAAATATCGAAAATCATTACTGAAAGTAAAGAACAAATTATAAGGCAGCTCACACCAGGTATATTCTAGGGTCGTGATACTTGAATCATCAGTCATATCACTGATCACCTCTACTGCTGGAGAACTCCTCTTCTATTATGTAAAGTGGGCCTACCAGGTCACACAGATCCTCTTCCCACTAACCATGAACAGATATAGTATTCATACTTAGTGGGAACCATGGTTATGCTTGGTCACATTGAGCCACTCCTCACTGTGGGCTTGCCGGGTTACATAGAGCCGCTCCCCACTGTGGGCATGTCGGGTCACATAGAGCTTCTTCCCACTGGGTCATCATGGAGTAGTCTTCTGGTCTCAGCAAACCGTAGGGTTTCGTATGTATCATGGTTGGGATAACCTCTCCTCATGCCATTATTCACATCTCTATGAACATTAAAGTCACCACAAATAATTCCAAAATATAAGCCTCATCATGAGGGTCCAAACACCACAAACAGACCGTCAATCGGATATGTTTTTTGCAAGAGAAATGCATTTTATTAAATTGAGGACTTTTTGGGATGGGACCTGGTCCGACCTAGTCGGACCGACCCGACCAAACCATCCCGAGGGTCCCACATACCTCAGCTAAATTATACGGACTCAACCTGATCTTGTTCGGTTTGGGGTCAGCTTGGTCTGTCTTGGACAATGGGCTAGGCCCAATAAGCCTCACTGGACCCATCCCAGTTTGGCTAAGTGTCCCACCCTCTGGGTCGCTCGGTAACTCGGCCTAGTCCGGCCCAGCCCGAAGGGTGCGGGTCCTGACTATTGGTGCGGGTCCGGCTGGCTACTTCTTGGATCTGGCCGGTTAGTCGTGGGTCTAGCCTGCTAGGCCACAGGTCCGGCCGGGCCATCCAGCCGTTTCCCGGTCTACCAGGGGGCGGACCGGATGCGCGCACCTGGCGTTGTCACTCACACCACCATGGCCGATTGGTCATAGCCTCCAACTACTACGACGCACCAACAAGCACACTGCTGCCCTCCAGCGCAGCCGGTAAGGGCCAGCTATATCTATTACTTCCACAACACCGCCCCTTCACAGGGCCGCCATGGTCCGGCCGGAGGACCTTCCACAGGCCACCAGATTTTCTTCGGAGGTCAGTTTTCTGATCCATTTATTCCTACGAGATTCTCAGGTCTCCACCATCCATGCTCATTCCCTGGAATATTATTTCGTCCAATTCAAGAATTTATCCACCAAGAACACACGATTGGAGGCACTCTGGCCATGTACGTGTCAGCCCAGGCCCTCCACATTTGATGTTTAAATCAAGGGAGAGGTTTGGAGATTGAAGTTCAATCATTTCATGAAATTTTTGAATCCCAACTAATAAATCCCTATGAAAATTCACCCTCCCACATAAATGCATGAATAATGTATCTACTTGGTCATTGGTTGATCCATGTTCATCATTTCTAGGAATGAAGATCGAGGAAGAACATTGAAATAAAATCAAACCCCTACCTCACTGTTGTTCGATGTCAGAGCATTCTTCCTTGAGGGTTCAATTTGTCGAGGTCATCACATCTGGATCTATTCTTCATGGTTCGTCGAAGTTGGTAATAACCCACCCAAATTCATCACTCTTCATTGGATAGAAGATTCTTTGAAGTTTTTTCAAAGAATCCTCCATGTTTTAATTCTCCATCTACCAACACGTTAGATAATAAAAAGGAAATCATGTCGCAGCGTTTCAGCAGTGTTGTGACATCGTGTCGTTATACTATATCATTTATGAAATAGCATCACTATTACACTTCCTTTATTTCATCAGTACATTACATGATATGGGCCATTAATGAGCATCATTAATGCACCACATTGTTGCCTCATCACCACACAGAAGCATCACTATCCACTGCTTAACAGATGCAAAATAATATAAAATAAAATTTTAAGTTATTTTATTATTTTTCTCTAAATGTCCAAAATAATCTTTTTCTTTCTTCCATTTTCGGTCGAAGTTATGTCAATTCAAGCTGAATCCTGGAATTTCGAGTTCAACGAAGTCCTAGGATTTCCAATCCGAGAACCAGTTCATATGTTAGAAAATCCTGCTCATGCGTTTACTAGACGTACCTAAAATAATGTTCAAAATTTCATTCTGGGCACTCCGAGCATCATAATCATGTGTCTTCAGAGTGCGCTATCTCAAAATAATTCCATATAATTTAAAAAAACAATATACATGTAATTAATGAGATATTACAAATTTCTTCCCACAACAAGACTAACATATAATATCTCTTATAATATTATATAAAATATCTTCTACTTTCAAGACATGACATTTGTTTGATAAAGATATTAATTTTTTTAATCTTATTATCAGTTTTTTGGTGGTAGTAGACACATACATATGACATTTTTTTTTCAATAGACTATTCATACCAACTACTAGAATGGAAATAAGGAAATAGTTGAGGGAAATAAAATTAAAATAAAGGAATAAAGTGACACATAAAACTTTTAACACATATTAGAGCTATACAACCAAATTTCTTTCTTTAATAATATATATAAGGTTTTAACAGTGTCTTATAATCTCATTAGAAAAAATATACAATGTTAAGGCATGGTAATGAAGTTGTGATGGTTTTTGAGGCCTCACTAAAACCTTCAAAGAAGGAAATATCATGAATCTAGTACATAAATTATTTATACCAATGACTTGAGATTTATATATTTATAGGGATACAGAAAAGTATAATGGAATTTCATTTATTTTTTAATTTAACATCTATTAATAATTACAAAAATCAGTTCATTGAAAATTTGAGACTAAAAAGTAGTGTAAAATTAAATTTTATTTTTTCTTTTTCTTCTACTCTGTTAAATGGTATGTGATTTCTTAGAGGAGGATTTTATTTAAGGATAATTTTATATTATAAAATAAATGTAAATTTTATATTAATTAGTTGTTAAATGGTGATTGAATAATATTTTATACCATATATAAATTTTAGTTTCATCTATTTTAGTTCTAATTGGAAAATTTCTTGTGTCAGCTAATTTTATTTTGTGATAGTTTTATCATTCATCCAGGATGAGATAAACCTATAGATATCATATATATGTTATATTTATGATTGATTTTATAAATTCTTGATGAGTGTTTGGTATATTGAATAAGGTTTTGGAATTCACCGAAGTGGGAAAAATATGTGTAATGAAAAAATCCACAAATTAAAAGAATTGTATGATGCATATAAAAGATCTTATGCATCCCCAACATATGAAATGTTCTATTTATGTTAGGTCATTTCTATTGAATAAGTATTATATTCATGAATTCTTTATTTTTAATATAACTAAGAGTGATATGAATTTTTTTCATGTTGATTTAAATAATAAATGTGTCTTGAGTGATTTGTATATAGAATGTCTTAATTCATAATTTATCTACATATAGAGTTCTAAAAAATATTAGGTAGTTTTTTAAAGGATATTGAGAGAGAGATATTATAATATAGATTAAGTTTTTATATTTATGTAATTATTTCATTTTAGAAATAAATTATTTTTTAATGATTTTTTTGGATTTTCATCAATCTTGATGATAGATTTATCTATTTTTATAGATTTAAAAATAAAAATAAAAAATATTTCTTCATTTAATAAGATTATTTTTGATGTATTAGTGTAGAATTATTGATTTAAAGAAAAATATCACTACATTCAAGTTCAAGGACAATCCATTATTAGTTACAGTAGTTGTTATTATGATATTTAATTGTGTGACATAGATAGATCTGGTCTTTTCAAGCATATAATAACTTATAATGAATGATGATACTTGTAAAATATTATATTAAATATTTATATTTATATTTTATTTCCTAGAAATTTTTATTTTTAGAAAAATATAATTGATCCCTCATCCTAATGGAAAATGGATTTTGATTATATTTTAGTCACAAAAATTTCATAGATAAAAAGGGAACAATGTTTCAACAGCCATTAGTATATAAATATCAATTTTGGGATCTATTCAATTTAGATTATAATTGTTTAGGTACTTATCAATATATCTTGGAAAAAAAATTTATTAAGTTGTTGAAAATTTCATCTTTAAAATACATCCTATAAATTCAGTAAAAAACATGGATGTTCTAATTTTTTATGGAATGAATAATCATATATATAAATAACACATGATGGAAAGATTTTTTTAAATAAGTTTATATTTATTTAGGTTTTAATAAGTGGCCTCATAACAATGATAAAATGATATTCAATTAAAGATGGAGATAATGAGTGTATTGGAAATGATGAATGATATTGGAATTCTATCATCGATTCACTTTTACAAATGGAGTTCAGAAATATGATTGAAATAATAATCCCCAACGGTGTCTAGGATGACCTTTAAAACATTAGTGAAGTTGATAATAATGATAAATAAGTTAATATTGAAACATGGTTAGGAATTTTTGAATATTTATACATGATTATTAATGAATTGTTTGATGATTTTATTACAAATGTGAAAGAAGGTTTTGTTTTTATAAGAGGTTTTAGAGAAACTATTGATTATTTCATTATTTTGTAGAAGTTTTTTTGAATTCAACTTGGTAGTATTGAAATTTAGGATTCTTAACATAAATAAAAATATATTGATTTATATCATAATGATGATATACAAAGTATATTAATTTCTTATGAAATGATCAAAGTATCATTGATAAAAAACTTAATTTAATTTTTACTAAATACCATATTAGGGCCACTAATATATATTATTTCACTACTCATGATATGTATAATATGAAGTAATTTTTAATTATATAGGGATATCGCAAGTGTTTTACTCAATTTCTTCCCACCAAATGTATCATTTTTTTAGTTATACATCATTAGGTTCACTTTTTATTAACTTATAAAATATATTTTTTATTATTGAGGTGTTGAATTATTATTTAAGTAAAGAAGTTTAATATTATAATGTATAATACTTTGATACCCAAATATTTTAAAATTTAAATTCAAATAAATTTATGTATTAATGAAGGAATTATGTAAAATGGTCTTCAGATATTCACTTATATGCACTTTAAATACAATGATTTTATATGTAATTTTAAAGACCCCTCATATTCCTTATTTTTTATAACAAAATGAAGATATTGGTATTTAATTAGTTATACTAAAGATACTTATTATATTTATATAGATTTCAAATTTTATGTACTATCTTTGGTGTCAATAAATTATTTGTTATGGCTATGTTATCATTATTGAGACAAACCTACCAAGTGTCCATGAATAGTAAATAAGATAGAGTCTCCGTGTAACCTCATGAATTCCAACCCATATCTAGAGTCCACTAACTACAAATGATGGTATAAAAAATTTAGGACACTATGCATTCAAATAATTATCATAAAATTCAGTGTTACCTATTCATAAAATAGACATACCCATATCCTATAGAAATAAAATTGGGATCAAAGACAGCTTTCCACATTCTAGTATTTGAAGAAAAATTTTGTACATGATATTAAAATCTATAATAGAGAAGAAACTGCTTAAATGTACATTATAAACATCAATAAAGACAATTACATTGGATGGATCATTTGACATAACAAATTCAATATAGTACAAATATTGAAATACATTAGCCTCTAGCCCAACTCAATAATTAAATTCTATAGAATTAGAATCCTCTAAAATGAATCTTTTCCCATGAATTTTATATAGTTCCTTTTTGGTAGCTATGCATAATATAAAAATATTATGGTCTACCCATTTACATTGAATCCCTTATTGTGTTTGGGGGATGATTCTAAGTCCAACAACATAGTATAATTCTCCAACTCACCTCAACCCAGTAAGTTCTAGTGATCAAGTAAATGCATGTCAATGTAAATGGACCCTGATAGTCTATGGTGGAAACAAATCATCTAAAAAAACATATCCCATACATACTCACAAAAATACATGCGTCAATACCATCATGGAAATAAGACACATACACCACTAGGACTCATTGTTACTACCACATTTAGGCTACTTCTATCTTTTATATAATCATTAACACATATACCATCATATATCACGAAATGATACCACACAATCCCTCTAATCTCATTATATTATTCCCTCATGGTTTGTCCCAATAATCATAAATAATTTTTTATCAAACTCCCACATAAATCATTGGTCATCTCATAGATTAACAATAACAAAACCGTGAAATACCATGTGAGTTAGCAATTGTATTAATAAATAAAACAACATGAAATCAACAAGATCATAACTATCAATTTTCACTATCAAACAACTACATAAAACAAAAATTATAGTTAAATATTTCCCAAGAATCATATATCATTAAAATAATGATACTAAGATAAACAATTGGGAAACAATAAATGGAACCCTAGCATATGAAATATTATTTTGGGGAATCACATCCTACCTCATCTCATCTCATTATCCCTCACGAGAATTATCCTATAGGATACTTATAAAGAACATATTTTTTTAAAACATATATGATAAACTAGTTTAGGAGATTTCTTCAATTGTATGAATGTAAAATAAATAAATATGTATCCCCCATGTCATATATCTATTTCATCGTACTGATACCTTGGCTCATGTATTAAAATCATCCACAAGTATGTTCTGTGGACAAGGTCTCACCAAGATCCTTTTTAATCACCACATAACATATAGACTATCACAAAGAGAGAAATTATAGAGAAATAATAATCTGAACTAAGTAGTAATATGTGAAAATAAAATATACATTAAAAGTACCAATGATCGTTGATCTAAATTCCCAAAACTGATGTAATCTTATATGTCACCTTCTATAAAATCATATCTTACCAAGAGGTTTATAAAACCACAAACACTTCCACATATCCTGTAGGAACATTCACTCATTCCCATATGGTCATAAGTTAATATCACCATAGAGGAACCCACTCCATGAATAATAGTAATGATAAGGAGGTAACATAATAACCTTATATACAGATTTCTCATTCCACACTGATGATTATTATAACGTAGGGACTAATTCCCCTCAATCCAACAATAACATTAAATCGAAACATCAAATTGACTACACACCTGCCCTTTAAAATTTATTTCAATCAATATGGAACTCTTATATGAAATAATAAATACCACCCACTCATTAAGAATATCAATCATTAAAAAAATAGATAGTTAACAATATCACCCATCATTCAACTAGTGTCATAGTATCACATATAATCTTACGGTTCTTCCATGAGATGATAATAACCCTTGTGTGACCACATAATCAAATTTATATTGTATCCCACTCATCACTCCATGTATTCGAGTTTGTATTAAAGCACTTAAATAAATCTCATTGTAAGAAATTGTGCCTTAGTATTTGAGAAATAAAGGTGGGGTTAGTTTTCCATTCAACTGGTGGTAGGATAAATTTTTTATTTTGTAAAATTGAAAAAATTTAGGAAGTATTGAGTATGTTATAAATATTTTACTTGATTTTTAGGTGGTGTTAATGTTGGTCTAAAATTACCAAAGATAGTTTTTGGTATGTTTGTAATTGAATAGGTGAGCCAGGTAGCTATAACACGCCTCTACGTACTCAATCTAGTACTATCATGTGACTAGTGATCAACCATGTAAAATTTTGAAATATACTAGTACCATGTAAGAACCAACTTATTTTTTTTAAAATTTAAAAAATTAGTGGATTTTTTCCTTTTCCAAGTTGAACCCTCATTAATGTTTATTATGGGGTAGTTCACATGGATGATTAGGAGATAAACCTTTTATCCCCCTTGAATATCCGTTAATAAACCCTCATCCTTGAGTTATTCAAGCTCCTTATATCATTGCATATCAATGATAAATTTCCTAATCTCATTTCGATGTTTCTATTATTTTGATTATCAGGATTAAGAGTGAATGATTTTTGGGATTTCAATGAGGGATTCCACTAAAACCTGTTGTAATCTCATCTAAACTATAGGGACTTTTTATAATGTACATATATGAGGACATAGAATATTGTAATATTATGGTTTCATGTATTTATTATTGTGGAATTTCACTCATCCTACTTAGTTATCTTTCTGAAAAATTAGAAGAAATTGTTATCGAATTGAGGTTATAAATTTGGTATTTTGTGTGTAATAGGCTCTAGTGTGCATTGAGAGTGGAAAACATAATTTGTTTTTTCATATTTGAATTTTTGAACTACCCTAATATGAGAGTGAATACATGGTAGACATCATTGGTTTATGAGGGTATATTAGTCATTAAATAAAATAAGTTGGTACCTAGCTAAAATTACGTCTTAATGGTTGTCATTTTGCAGTTCAGGTGTCTTTTAGAGATGATGGAATGTAGGTATAGATATGCATGAGAAATCATGGGTAAAATATCTTGGTGGGATGTGTGTAACTGACAATAAATTTAAATAAAAAAACATGCACATGAATCCAAATGATCACTAGAACATTGTGTTCCAAGTCATGTAACACCCCATAAATGATAATATTATAAAATCTTTATACATTATTTTACATATAATGTTTACTGAATGTGAATAGTGTTATAATTATAATATAACCATTATAACATAGTCATTAAATTAGTGGGTATAAATTGAGTAACCATATTGTGTAAACTAATATGAAAATTAGAAGAAATTGAATCATATTTTATCATTCCCCCTTAGGTGTCTCATTTTTTCAAGTATGGGAATGACTTAGCTTCACTGGGGTTTTACCTAAACAAATCTTATGACCAATTCCAAAAAGGATTGAGAGAAATTACATAAGGGATAATTTTAATCTCTTGGAAGTCACTATGAAATATATTCTAGTTGAATAAATACCCATGATTATTACAACTATGTATATCATCCTTAGTTCTTATGAAAAACTCATGTGGTATTATGTAAGTAGAATTTTGGACGATATAAACATGTAAATATAAATTGCGAATATTATTTATCGCATATATTTTTTTAAAATTATAATTTATATTTTTAAATAAACGTTATTTTATTTTTAATTAAATATTATTTATAAAATTCGATTAATTTTTTAATGTCAAATAGAATCATTTTTATTATTAAATTTTCATTCTAATAAAAAATATTTTTTCCATGTAATGCATTTATAGAATGAAATTAATTTTTTTCAACTCTATAACATTATTTTCATAAAATGGTTTTCATATATCAAATAAAAATATTTATGTTAGTTTTAAGGGAAAATTTATTTTTAGGTCTAACTTTTTTTTACCAGAGTTGAAAGATAATTACCACGGTATTGGTAAAATTTCTAATTTAAAGGAATTGTTTTTAACTGTTATATAATTTTTTATATATAAATTAAATTTTAAATTTTAAAATAAATACTATGATTCACCATTTAAAAAGATATAAAATATATTACCACTCAATTAACAAGTAATTGATTTTATATTAGGTTAAGAACTCATAGTGATTAAAATCATATTTTTCTATAAAAATATTTTTCTATATGTTATGTAATTCAATTTGAAACATAATTTTATCATATTAATAAATTTAATTAGATTAAATAGACTCATAATTTCTATTTATAAATGTATAAATCATTCCAAATGGATCATCACGTATTTTTAGTAAAAAAAATTTACCACGGTAAAAATTTGATGAATGTTTATTAGGGTATAAATACTTAACTTAAGGTAGATCAACTTTTTTTAAGATTACATGTTAAAAATAACTTATATAAGAACATTTTGATATTTAAAAAATACCTAAATATCTATCCAGTATGTATTTATGGAAAACATTTCACCCCCGTGGGATTTTATCCTAACATCTCACATGACATTAATTTTTAAGGGAAAGTCCTACTTTTTCCCCTATAAAAGTGCTCATTTCCACCCTCTTCAACACAAACATGGATTTTGAAATATTATTAAATACCTAAAAGTTATATACCTCTTAAATTCCTCTTCTATTTGACCTTGTTCGCAAGAATTTGGCATTTGTACACCATTTATAATAGATCCTATAAGAGAAGGTTCAGGTACTCAACATGATTACTAATCACTCCCTCATGCTTTCTTATTTATCTTATTCACCAATTTTTTTAAAATATTTTTATAAAATTAAATTGGTATCATTATTATACCTAATTTTATAATATTTATATAATAATAATTTTTTACCTTCCTCTAAACCATTCAAAATAAAAAATTTCGCTCATGTGTATATGTTGTCCACCACCTCTATGGATAACAAGTTACATTTTTCATCAATGACATAAATTGATAATTATAAGAATATAATTAATGAATAAATATTAAATTAATGAATAAATTTTATATTAATGATTAAATAATGATTCTATATATATAAATCAATATCTACATTCATTTCCTTAAATCCATTGAAAAATGAAAATGACCCTCATGGATACATGCAAACTACCACCTCTATGAATGACATCATTTTCCTTTTACCAGATCCATTTATTGATGGGTATAAAAATTATTTAATTATATATATTTTATTTATGACATAATAAATGTTTTCAATATTACTAGGTAATTATATTAATAATATCAACCTATGGAAAATGAAAAAGTCACTCATGTAACATAAGGACTACTACCTCCATGGACGATTGTTTCATTTTTCATAACTACCTTCATGGATGGTGAAAAAAATAAATTTATGGTTAAATATGATGATAATAAAAATATTATAACTTATTTTCATAGTTTAAAATTATGAAACAAAAATTAATGATCTTCATAATGTAATTCAATAATATTAGTAGAATACCTTAAATAACTTCATCAATAATGACTACTTAAAGAATCATAACTAAAAATCTCATGGAATTAAATTAAAAAATAATAAATAATAATTTAAAATTTATTCTAATACCTTAAATATTATATTAATTTTTTAAATATCTAAAATAATGAGGATCAAAATTTTGATTTTGAATCTTAAGGTAAACATTCAAGGTCACTAACATCCAATGTTGAAATTAAACAACAACTAGATAACGAATTTATAATGAATGATTATAAATAAAGATTTAAAATTTAAATAGATATTAATAAAGTTATAAATTTAGATAATCATATTTTTTCATTATATAAGGGGATAAATCACGTTTGTGGAATTTAAGAGGTAACATAAGAGTTTCTTGTCTCAAATTTCTCTTCCTCAGACATATTCTATATCCACCTCCTATTTTATTTATTTTTTGTATAAAATAACATATGGATGAATTTTAAAAATTATTTCATGAAAATAAATGAATTTAAAAATCATTAATAAGTTATAATTTTTATGGACTTTTGATCCATGTGTTACTAAATCTTTATATTTTTTTCTAACTCAAATTATTTTCATTAAATTTTGATAATTCCTAGTTAAAAATATTCTTGTATATTAGATACAAACTACCTTATAATTTAGTTATATTTTAATTCCCATTTATTTTATTTCTATTTACTTTTATTTCTCACAAATTATTTTTTAATGGATTACTATAGTAATTATTCATCTTTTGTGGATTTATTTCTTCATAAATAAGAAATGGTGTTGAGAATTATATCATTCCCATTAAAAAATGGTTCTCATAAATATCAATATTTCTTCTTTATATAATGTCTATACATTATTTATTTAAAAATCATAATACATATAATCTAATGTTGATTTTATAATTATGTGTAATTCTTTTCAAAATAATTATTTTTAACTTTTTTATGATATTGGTTTTAATAATGGTATTTTTATATATTAAATATGATATTTCTTTCACATTCATATCATTCACCTTCTACTAAATTGTTTTTTAATTAAACCATATTATAGTTCATTATATGTGAGGTTTTTAAATAAATCGATGTAGAAACAATCTATCATATTGAATAGATGAGATGATTGGTCCTCCACTAGACATTAGATAGAATCTTGTATATTAATGTAAACCATTTGTTTTAAAAACAGAATGAAAATTGATCCATTATAAATATTTATTAAGGATTTTTTAGTTTTGAGAAATGATCTCACTAAAATATATAGGGAATATATACTAAATTTATCATCCTGTATATTCAAATAAAAAAATATTTAGGAAATACCATGTTTTTTACACTTACCAGCATATCATCAATAACTATAGTTTTTAATCACATAATATTATTGGTTATTTTAATAATGAAATTATAGTTTGAGATCTCAAAATTTATTGTTTTGTAAACATAGTAATACATAAAATTTATTGAAACTATTAAGTCTAAAATATAATCCATAAACTCTAAATCACCTATGATTCATGGAATGGTGAAAGATTCAAGATATTTTAGTTTTACTGGGAATTCACTTTCTATCTTCCCTTAAAACTCATCTTATTCCTGCCTATTTTAATTAAAAAAATTCATAATTTATAATGTATTTAACCACATCAAATACAATATATTAACCTCAACCTTCCAAAATATTTCGGAATTTATCATATCTAACTCACTCTTAGCTCCCTTCTTCACTAAGGAGTTGTCTCAAATGTATCAAATTTGAGATTTTGTTATTTATTAATCACTCTTATATCTTATTTTACCACTAAAACATATCATAAATCCCTTAAACCCATCATATATTCTCCAAATTAGTGTGTCCTATTTTTACCTAGGTTTTTCCCAGATAGCAGGTTAAACATTTTTAGAAGGACAAAAGGGTGTAGGATTCACATATATAAACTCTAAATTAGGGTAAAATATGTGTAACTCTCGTTAATATGTTTTTGATCAGAAATACTATCCTATAGGATATTTATCTAATTACCACTCTTAAGTTTCATGGAACAAACTTTTTTCTTTCCAACTAATATTTATATAAATTATTTAATGAATACATTAACTAATAAGACGCATTGGGCTGTTATATTTATTTTCCATTTGTCACATTTTTTATTTCAATTTCACAAATTTTCCTTTAAAAAATATTCTAATATTTTTTCTCCTTAATATATTGATTTTTATGGTTGTAATTTCCTATGAGATTGATTATTATCTATTTTCATGAAATACCAAGTCTATTGTTTACATATGTGTCTGTTGAAAAACCATCCATGTTGTTCATATTGACTAAAACTATTATTTTTTGGGTTATTCCATCCATGTTTATAGATTTAATTTGTTTTAAATGTATTAAAATTATTGTTTGTATAGAATGGACTCCCTAGAAACTTCTCATTTAAATATTTAGGTGAATCTTACATTTAGTTAACAAATATTCTGGTAGGGCACAAATTCCATAGTGACCATGAGGTTGAATTCTTATTTAAACTTGAGTTTTAAATGGATATGTATTATATAGCATCATTTATCTCACCATGGTAGTAAGATCAATATATCAAATCATAGTCATTTTGATTTTAGAACTTGAAGTTGGCACATTCAGATATGTTTTTAGATGAACCATTCCCCTATTTCTAAATTATTAGGAATTTTAGTACATATTTACAAGGATGTTCCAAAAAATATCTGGGGTTCAATCCACCAAGGACCCCCTATAGAAACCTTTTCATTATCATATCATTGAGAAATAATACATTATAAAAATACTAAATCCTTAGTATCTTACAAATATTATAGTGAGGGAAACTAATATCTAATATCTTGAACCATTCATAACATTCATGAAAAGTTTCACATTGCATATTCTAAATCCCATATATTTTATTTCTAATTGATTTATTACTAGATTTAGGAAATAATTTCACCGAAAATATTTTCTTAAGTTCATGAATATTTTTAATTGGAGTAGATTGTTAGAACAACTCATTGGATGTTTTCTATCAGAAGAATAGAAAAATCATATATTTATTTAGTCCGCATTTACAACTGGTGGTTTTATTATTCCATAGGTTTTGTTAAATTCTAAATTATGTTTATGTGGCTTTTCCTAGGAATTCCATGGAATTTTGTAAAATGATATAAGATATAAAGCATTATCTCAAAATCAATAGGTTCCAAAGGCTATTCTAGGAAGTTCATTGGGTTTCTCATTAGGTGATGTTAATTATTTAAGAAATATTTATTCTATAGTATTTATTCCTATATATCAATAATCTATTTTTAGTGAGATAATGTTTTTACTAGTTTCATTATAGGTTTAAGGCTTCTCATCTATGTTTCTTTCACTAATATATTCAATACTTATTTTCCTTTATTCTTTTCTACCCGCGGACCTATCTCTAGAGTGAAATATATTACCTATTTTAAGATCAAGAGGAAAAAATTTTGATTATAAATTTCTAATAATTTAGTGATCAAAATGTACTATTCAAATATAGACTATAAAATAGTTATAATAGTAAAAAATTGAAATTAATGCAAAAAAATAGTATATTTTTTTCAAAAATAAATTGTAACATAAATTTATTTTCAAGAAGAATGATTAAAAAAATTAAAAACCTTAAGAGCTTACATGATCTCCATAGTAGGGGTACCAATTGATAGAAATACATTTTTCATGAATCAATCCTTAAATTTTGATCCCCTAATAATCCATCAATTGTAGACCCATGGTTTCCTTTCAGATATGTTACAAACTAACCTCACTGTCAAATTTAACATATTTTATATTATATTATATTTTATGTTGGGAATTTGTACGTAATTCCATTAAATAATTTAAAACATATGAAAATCAATTGATAGAGTGTGAAAAATTTATGATTAGTAGATATAATCCAATTTCAACAATTTTTCCATATATTTTTCACTATCAAAATGAGTCCCTATTGAAATCCTTCATTTTAAATACTAATACCATATAATGTACACTTATCCTACCTTGAGTGATTCCACTAGGACCCTAGAATTTCTATAAACTTATTTTAATAAATTGATCTAATATACTAAAAACCTATAGAAAAAAATATTCATTTAAACATGTTTTGATATTAATTTAAATACTTTATTATGAAATCGATACAATAATACATTATTGAATTTGAGATAAAAATACACACATAGGGATAAATTTTTCAATAAGATCAACTACTCTCATTAATCTATTAGTGAATATATAATTCAAGGAGAATAATTTGAATAAATTATTCAAGAATAATACATCAATAATATTCTAGAATTGTACTACAAATAATAAAATGTATGAAACAATTAAAAGAATAATTTTACTTAGAATATATCACCATAGGTCTTCAATACCTCATTTTTATAATTGGTAATCCCAAACAAGGATAATAAAGTGAGAAGAGCCATCTCTACTCATCCATAGTCTTGTAATCTCTCATTGGTATAAGTCTTGTCTTAAAAGGTTATTTTTTTAAATTTGGGAGAAAACATTTTTAAACACTTTTTTGAATATTAACTCAAATTCTGCAACACAAAACACAACTCTTGAGAATTAATGTAGAATATATTAAAATTTATTTACTCAACTACAGTATTAATATCTCATCCCATTCATATACTGATTCTCATGAATGTGTTTCCACTTAAGCATCAACTCATTAGTGTCTGGATTTATTTACATACTTGGTTTATATAATAATAACTTCAATAACTTTCAAATAGTCTTCAAGAACCGTCTTATTCTAAAGAAACTCTTCACATATATTGGATATTTTGGGAATATTTCAACAATACCATTTAACATTATCCATTAGTTGATTCCTTGGGGAATTAATTTCATTAATTTATATAAGTATATTTTATATAAAAATCATATTCACCCCTTTATTATTTCAAAATTAAATTCCACCACTCATTAAAAATTATTGATTTTATAATTATTAATTCAAACACCACATGTTCCCTTTAATGGAATTATTCCTCAAAATTAATCTTTAGATGGTTCCCTAATTCACAAAAACATAAAATTTTCACTGAAATTATCTATGGAAGTTTATCATGTAGATAAAATTTCTTCAAAAAGTTTCATTTGGATACAAAATAATAATAAATTTCTTGTCCTATCCTATATTTGTTCTTAAACTATATAAAAATCAGATTCTATAGCCTCTTCTCTCAATAAACACACAACCACTCTCAAGTACAATCACATCATAGGGATTCATCTAAAAAACATTTAAAATAGCTAATGAAATAGGTAATTTCAACATCACATCTCCCTGGGCATCTTAAAAAACTACTTGACATCAACTGATCCATCACACTCCAATTAACACTAATTTATCATTTAATATTTGATTCACTAATCTAATAACTCTCAACTCCAAGAAATAAATTTCCATATTTAATCCATCATCAATATAAATTTTCATTGAAGAATTCCATAATTAATAAAGCCTAAAATATACATCAAAATGAAACTGAAAAGATCATGAACATCCAACTTTCACTATATTCACAATTTGAACACAAAAAATAATAATCAACAACATGAGGTAAAAAATTATTCATCTAAAAGTATATTCCTATTATTTACCCTAACATCATCCTTTATTACTTGTGTAATACCCTCAATTTTTATAAAAAAAGTTGAATTAATTATATTTTTGTGATTCCTTGTGTTTCATGCAACACCCTGTTTTTGTAGTGCTAAACACAAAACTCGAATAGAATTTATAAAACACGACACTATGTTTTAACTAAATAATTATTTATTATTTATATAGGTATTTAAAACCAACTATTATAAATTGGATCTTAAACATAGTAATTTGAAGATTATAAACTACATTTTAAATATAATGGATTTATATAAAGAAAAAATATTGATAATAAAGTACATAATATTCAATAAATTCATTATATGTTTTAAAAATATTATTTTTCTCAAAATAATATTTTTTATAAATTTCTATGAGAAATAATGTCTTGAACTAAGCCATGTCGTCTTTCGAACTAGTGCCCAACCCAGACTGTGGTAAGGCCTAAAGGAAATTCCTAATCCCCACGGTATAGCTACAAGTGCGAAGGTATCAAAATAAAACATGGAAATTATTTAACCCGAATTTAAAAATATATAAAAAACAAAAATAAATAAAATAAAACTAAAAATTATCATAAAAACACGGAATCACTAAATTTCTAAATTTAATGTTGTAACTTTATACAAAACCCCAAAGGACTAAACCAAAGTGGGAACTATAACCCCAAGCCAAACATCCATATAATGAGTGGATAAATATCATTGATCCACCTCCACTAAGATCCACAAGATATCACTAGAAACCCAAACCACCATCCCAATACACTAATCCTTTACCAGAGTAAAATAGATAGTTAGGTCTACATAACCCCAAAAGTGAATAAAGGGTGTGAGCCAATGCCCAGTATGATTTCACCCAAAGAAAAATGATCCATGTTATATCATTGAGGGATAATTTATCATGCTTATTCATACAAAATACTTTAAAACATTTTTAAAGAAATTTTTTTAAAAAGAACCAATCTTAATTGAAACACTTTCAAAGGAAACCATTTCTTCAAGAAATATTTATTAAAATAAAAATTCTTTAAAAAAATATCTTAAGGTCCATCGTATGTCAATTTATGGTACCCTACAAAATAATTCTCAAGTAATCACCATGGGTAAATCCCTATGTGTAATCCAGCTCGATTGTGACCCTAGAACCTCTTACCTCAATGAAATATGGTATAATAACTGGTTGCGCACAAATTTACCCTACTGGTAAAAGCAGTCGATGTAGTACATGTAGGGGTCGAATCCACAGGGACCGAAGAAGAAACCTTGAGACACTTTGATTAGATGCGGGATTGGCTATGAAGTGGCCAACTATGGTGTTGATTGATTTAAAGAAATATTTATTTAAATTAAAGAAAAAAACCAATAAAATTACTTGAATTAAAACAACTAATTAATGTGAGTTGATCCTAGGTTGTCTCTTGGGATTGATTGGATGTATTTGTTTTTCATTTGATTTTCTGTTCATCGGTTCAAGAGGTATCCATTAAATGAAATAATTCCTCAATATCATTCTTCGATTTAATCCATACACAATTTCAAGGATAATCACCAATTCACTTAGAGGATCAATTAAATGAGCACTCCAAGGAATTGGATCGTACTAGCACTTAAAATGTGTCGTCTTTAAAGTCGGTGAAGACAAAGAAGAAGATAAATCAAAGAAAGGAACTCTTAAAATAAAGAACAAGTTTAAGAATTTAAGAACATCAAATAACATTCAATCCATCCCATGTAACTCCCTAGGATCAACCCATAAAAGTTTATCCCTCCATTGATGTTATTCTATCAATGGAAGCGGGTAGTTGACTTAAAGAAGCGGGATTGAAGAAGAAAAACATTAATCAAAATGAACACTCCACCATTGTGTGATGAATTCACAAGTGCGGGTGTGAATAAATTCACACCTAGATTCAACGGTATCAACGTGTGAATAAAATAAAAATAAAAAAACAAATAATAAGAACAAATTTTATTAAGATACTCAACGTGAAAGAAAAACTTACATGGGAAAAATTGACGATACGATTACAAAATGAAAGCAGAAAATTACAATTGAAAGGAAAATATGGATTCAAAGAAAAATGTTAGATGATTATTCCCTTCACCACCAGCTCCTTATAAAGGAATATTAGGAGCCTTATGTCCACCCCCAACAATAAATTCACCCCCCAACAATTAACAGAGTCAAAAGGAGGGTGAAGAATCAAAAGAAAATTGACGTTTCGAAGTTGACCCGGAAAACTGTCCAGATTCATCCTCCATTTTGACATGTGCGTTTGGGACTTCATATGGCCGAATCCGAAGTTGTCATAAATATAAAATATCTTCGTCCATGTGTCTTATAGAAGCTCTAAATATTTCAGGAAATTTGGCTCAGCCGTTTGGATGTTATGGTCGAAATGGTGTGACGGATTTCTGTACATTAATGACAAGTCCACCATTTAAATCTCAATTTCAGATCCCTTTATCATCATGAAAAAATCATTATTAGCTCTGGCCACAATTTAATAAAGTGATCCTCATATTTTTATCTTTCTACTGTATAAATTTGAGCTTCATTGGGCTTGGTTTTTGGGCCCCACATTTGTTTGATGGGCCTTAGGCCCATTATGCTTTTTCCAGCAAGTTTATGCTTCAGGTGCATAATTATCCATATTCATTTGGGAGTCATCCAGCGGACCTAAAAGATAAAATTTTCCAAACAAAGTGATAAATCATATCCCAAAATTTCAAATTCAGAAAATGAATATAATATTGTCAACAAACAAATGAACTATTGGGCCCAAATTTGCATTTTAAACATGAATTGCATTTTTGATGAGAAATGAAGTTCTATTTATGTAATGCACTAAAAAATGTTTATAGACTTTGGAACAATGAATGTAAAGATATTAACAATTAATATTAGCCACTTTCAGTGACTAATCACACCCCCCAACTTGAGTTTTGCTAGTCCCGAGCAAAATAAATTACAAATATGAAATTCAAATCCCCTTTTCCAAAAACATTTTAATACACATTGCTCACCCAAATATATAATACCAAAAAAATTATGGAACCCATCAAAATAATTTAAAACAAGCTAGGTCCATAAGCATATCCCAAGCCCAAGCCCATTCCATTATTCAAATTCATTGCCACATTTCATCCAATTCTAATTAATCATGATAAAGTGTTGTGCATCATAAAAGATATGGGTCCCATTTTATTGTTCAAGGGGAATAAATGGAAGCGCTAGGTGGGAATCACATTAAACCTTAAAATGAGTATCCAATTTTTTTTTTATTTTTTTTATCTTTTACCACAATAGATATGAAAAGACTAACTCTGGGCAAGACAACTATAGAGTCACGATCCCCAAGTGTCGGACGCCACACATATTGTCAATTTCATGCTCTAAAATAGAGATATAAAGCCTAACTCTGGGAAAGACAACTATAGAGTCACGATCCCCAAGTGTCGGACGCCACGCATTTGGAAAAAACATTGCTCTATGTGGTCTTTTTTTTGTTTTTTTTTGTTTTTTTGTCTTTATGGATACTCAAATGAAACTAAAAGTGACCCCAGAACCCTATGCTATAATGAAAGGGACCCAAGATCTCAAATTTACACCCACAATCCAGTAGATGTGCATTGTGGCATTTTTATTAAGAGGATGAAAATGTAAACATTGAAAAATCACATTGGACAACCGCACTTTCCAAAAACTATGCTCATGAACTTAAACTTGCATTAAAATCAGAATCAAGGCATGCAAAATTTATTTGATATCCAATTTTAGGGTTTGCAATGTGTGTTTATCATGTTTATGGTTAATGGAATTTTTCTTTTCATGCATGTTCTTATTAAAAAAATTCATTTTTTATCCCCCCCAACTTAGAATAACATTGTCCCCAGTGTTTAAAGAAAAGAAAAGTTATAACGGGGTAGGAGAGGAGTTCAAAGAAGAAATTTAAAATGAAAATCATGGAATGAAGTTACCTGGTGGTTGATAATGATAGCACATTCCATAGTCTCCCTTCAATCCTGCATTTCAGTCTCAGTGGCTTGGATGGTGGTTAATGGATTTTCCTTATGGCTTATGACATGTCCTTTTATTTTTTTTTAACCTATAAAAAAATAAAAATAAAACAAAACAAAATAAACCGATGATACATTGTCCTCTTTATATTTTCTGGGTACGGTATTACTCAGAGATCACACCACGTGACACGGATGAATATGGCGCTCCCCGTTCATACCCATCCTTACTCATAAAAGAAGAACAGGTCAACAGCTTATGGTAATTTATTATATGAAAAATAAAATGATTCAAAATAATTAGAAAACATGAAAACCATGGGTTGCCTCCCATGCAGTGCTTTTGTTTAACGTCGTTAGCTCGACTTGAACCCCCCAACTTATCCAATTCCAACTTTCAACATTTTTAGGACCCCATTTTTATCCAACTCAACAAGATTCAGATTAGGACTTTTTTTAGAATTTTTTTCATGTGAAATCCCACGCTTAACAATGAGTGTGAAAGTCCAAGGAATTTCAGTAATGGTTGATTGAGTTTCATTTTGAGTATTTCCTAAAATTTCAAGGTTCATTCCTACTTTGTGAGATTCTTGATGAAAATGGATGATAATTGAATGGTCTAGGTTTTCATAAATAGAGGTATTCTTGAGTGGGGAAGGAAGGATTATAGTGTTGTGTTCAGTTTCATTGAATTTTCCTAAAGAATAATGATAATTTGAATAAAAAATGGTGTATTCTTTAAAAACATTTGAAAGAATTGGTTCCTTTTGAAAAGATGATCCATCCCCAAAATTTTCCATTTGAATTTCATGAGTGGGTATAGACAAAATATTCGTTATATCTCCCAATGGTTCAATGATAGGTGATTCTAAAAAATTATTATTGGAGCAATATTCCGAACACTCAATCCATGAAGACAAATTTTCTCCTTTGGAATCCATAAAATTAATTTCCTCTTGATTTAAGAACCCATCAACAATTTTTTTATTATCTTCAACTATCCCAAATCCAATGGTTGGTTCTTCAATAAAGGCATGAGGGGTTTGTGTGTTACAAGATTCTTCTATCAATATTGAGTAAGGGATGGTTTGAGTGGGAATGGGGTCCACACAAGTTTTAATGCTTTGAAGTTCTTGTCTAAAACTTGATACCTCTGAATTCATTTTTTCCATTTGTTCACACAATTTTTGATGAATTGATTCAGGATTAGGATTGATAGATGTTTTGACATCATGGAATTCCTCATTATTCATCTTTTGAATCATTTTTGATAGGTATGGAAATTGATATTTTAAACCTTCATCATCACAAATTTTGTTCATGTTATCGGGTGTGGGGTATTCATTCAAAGGTTGATTAAGAAATGTTGATGATTCCCAATGTGGATTTTCAAGCTGATTCCATCTTGAGTTTGTGAAGGGATATTGTTGATGATACTCCAATGGAGTTGAATGAAATTTGGATTTGGATTTTTTTGGGCACACGAAAATAGAAAGGGGAAAAGAAAAGAGAAATATAGGTGAGAAAAGAGATGTTAGGTAAGAATAGAAGGTGGGTGTCTTGGAAAACTTACTTGGGTCCCCGGCAACGGCGCCAAAATTTGGTTGCACCCAAATTTACCCTACTGGTAAAAACGGTCGATGTAGTACATGTTGGGGGCGAATCCACAGGGACCGAAGAATAAACCTTGAGACACTTTGATTAGATGCGGGATTGGCTATGAAGTGGCCAACTATGGTGTTGATTGATTTAAAGAAATATTTTTTAAAATTAAAGAACAAAACCAATAAAATTACTTGAATTAAAACAACTAATTAATGTGAGTTGATCCTAGGTTGTCTCTTGGGCTTGATTGGATGTATTTGTTTTTCATTTGATTTTCTGTTCATCGGTTCAAGAGGTATCCATTAAATGAAATAATTCCCCAATATCATTCTTCGATTTAATCCATACAAAATTTCAAGGCTAATCACCAATTCACTTAGAGGATCAATTAAATGAGCACTCCAAGGAATTGGATCGTACTAGCACTTAAAATGTGTCGTCGTTAAAGTCGGTGAAGACAAAGAAGAAGATAAATCAAAGAAAGGAACTCTTAAAATAAAGAACAAGTTTAAGAATTTAAGAACATCAAATAACATTAAATCCAGCCCATGCAACTCCCTAGGATCAACCCATAAAATTTTAGCCCTCCATTGATTCTATTCTATCAATGGAAGCGGGTAGTTGACTTAAATAAGCGGGATTGAAGAAGAAAAACATTAATCAAAATGAACAATCCACCGTTGTGTGATGAATTCACAAGTGCGGGTGTGAATAAATTCACACCTAGATTCAACGGTATCAATGTGTGAATAAAATAAAAAGAAAAAAATAAATAATAAGAACAAATTTTATTGAGATACTCAACGTGAAAGAAAAACTTACATGGGAAAAATTGACGATACGATTACAAAATGAAAGCAGAAAATTACAATTGAAAGGAAAATATGGATTCAAAGAAAAATGTTAGATGATTATTCCCTTCACCACCAGCTCCTTATAAAGGCATATTAGGAGCCTTATGTCCACCCCCAACAATAAATTCACCCCCCAACAATTAATAGAGTCAAAAGGAGGGTGAAAAATCAAAAGAAAAATGACGTTTCGAAGTTGACCCGAAAAACTGTCCAGATTCGTCCTCCATTTTGACATGTGCATTTGGGACTTCATATGGCCGAATCCTAAGTTGTCATAAATATAAAATATCTTCGTCCATGTGTCTTATAGAAGCTCTAAATATTTCAGGAAATTTGGATCAGCCGTTTGGATGTTATGGTCGAAATGGTGGGACGGATTTCTGTACATTAATGACAAGTCCACCATTTAAATCTCAATTTCAGATCCCTTTATCATCATGAAAAAATCATTATTAGCTCTGGCCACAGTTGAATAAAGTTATCCTCATATTGTTTTCTTCCTACTGTATAAATTGGAGCTTCATTGGGCTTGGTTTTTGGGCCCCACATTTGTTTGATGGGCCTTAGGCCCATTATGCTTTTTCCAGCAAGTTTCTGGCTTCAGGTGCATAATTATCCATTTTCCTTTGGGAGTCATCCAGCGGACCTAAAAGATAAAATGTTCCAAACAAAGTGGTAAATCATATCCCAAAATTTCAAATTTAGAAAATGAATATAATATTGTCAACAAACAAATGAACTATTGGGCCCAAATTTGCATTTTAAACATGAATTGCATTTTTGATGAGAAATGAAGTTCTATTTATGTAATGCACTAAATAAATGTTTATAGACTTTGGAACAATGAATGTAAAGATATTAACAATTAATATTAGCCACTTTCAGTGACTAATCACACCCCCCAACTTGAGATTTGCTAGTCCCGAGCAAAATAAATTACAAATATGAAATTCAAATCCCTTTTTCCAAAAACATTTTAATACACATTGCTCACCCAAATATCTAATACCAAAAAAATTATGGAACCCATCAAAATAATTTAAAACAAGCTAGGTCCATAAGCATATCCCAAGCCCAAGCCCATTCCCTTATTCAAATTCATTGCCACATTTCATCCAATTCCAATTAATCATGATAAAGTGTTGTGCATCATAAAAGATATGGGGCCCATTTTATTGTTCAAGGGGAATAAATGGAAGCGCTAGGTGGGAATCACATTAAACCTTAAAATGAGTATCCAATTTTTTTTTTGATTTTTTTTATCTTTTACCACAATAGATATGAAAAGACTAACTCTGGGCAAGACAACTATAGAGTCACGATCCCCAAGTGCCGGACGCCACACATATTGTCAATTTCATGCCCTAAAATAGAGATATAAAGCCTAACTCTGGGCAAGACAACTATAGAGTCACGATCCCCAAGTGTCGGACGCCACGCATTTGGAAAAAACATTGCTCTATGTGGTCTTTTTTTTTGTTTTTGTTTTGTTTTTTTGTCTTTATGGATACTCAAATTAAACTAAAAGTGACCCCAGAACCCTATGCTATAATGAAAGGGAACCAAGAACTCAAATTTACACCCACAATCCAGTAGACGTGCATTGTGGCATTTTTATTAAGAGGATGAAAATGTAAACATTGAAAAATCACATTGGACAACCGCACTTTCCAAAAACTATGCTCATGAACTTAAACTTGCATTAAAATCAGAATCAAGGCATGCAAAATTTATTTGATATCCAATTTTAGGGTTTGCAATGTGTGTTTATCATGTTTATGGTTAATGGAATTTTTCTTTTCATGCATGTTCTTATTAAAAAAATTCATTTTTTATCCCCCCCAACTTAGAATAACACTTTCCCCACCGTTGTGTGATGAATTCACAAGTGCGGGTGTGAATAAATTCACACCTAGATTCAACGGTATCAACGTGTGAATAAAATAAAAAGAAAAAAATAAATAAGAAGAACAAATTTTATTAAGATACTCAACGTGAAAGAAAAACTTACATGGGAAAAATTGACAATACAATTACAAAATGAAAGCAGAAAATTACAATTGAAAGGTAAATATGGATTCAAAGAAAAATGCTAGATGATTATTCCCTTCACCAACAGCTCCTTATAAAGGAATATTAGGAGCCTTATGTCCACCCCCAACAATAAATTCACCCCCAACAATTAAGAGTGTCAAAAGGAGGGTGAAGAATCAAAAGGAAATTGACGTTTCGAAGTTGACCCAGAAAACTTTCCAGATTCGTCCTCCATTTTTAAGTGTGCATTTGAAACTTCATATGGCCGAATCCGAAGGTGTCATAAATATAAAATATCTTCTTCAATGTGTCTTATATAAGCTCTCAAATTTCAGGAAATTTGGCTCAGCCGTTTGGATGTTATGGTCGCAATGGCGGGGCGGATTTCTGTGCATTAATGACAAGTCCACCATTTAAATCTCAACTTCAGATCCCTTTATCATCATGAAAACATCATAATTAGCTCTGGCCACAATTGAATAAAATGATCTTAATATTTTTATCTTTCTACTGTATAAATTTGAGCTTCATTGGGCTTGTTTTTTGGGCCCCACATTTGTTTGATGGGCCTTAGGCCCATTATGCTTTTTCCGGCAAGTTTCTGCCTTCAGGTGCATAATTTTCCATCTTCCTTTGGGATTCATCCAGCGGACCTAAAAGATAAAATATTCCAAACAAAGTGATAAATCATATCCCAAAATTTAAAATTATGAAAATGAATATAATATTGTCAACAAACAAATGAACTATTGGCCCCAAATTTGCATTTTAAACATGAATTGCATTTTTGATGAGAAATGAAGTTCTATTTATGTAATGCACTAAAAAAATGTTTATGTACTTTGGAACAATTAATATAAAGATATTAACAATTAATATTAGCCACTTTCAGTGACTAATCAATAACCCCATCTATCAGCATTGCCATGCGTGAGACACTAGAGAGGAGAAACTTTCAAATTTCAAGTGGCAATCAATAAGCATCATAGCGTAGTCTATGATAAAAACATGAATCCTTCTATACGACTTCAGGATGAACTACTTCCAAGATTTCTAGTGTACTAGAACTATTCATCCCACCTAGACACCAGGGATTCCCTTGTGCTCAAGTTATTGTTCACATGTCACAAAACATTACACTTTCACAAACCATTACTAATAATTTTAGGGAGATCACCCTTTTACCACAAAATATCCCATTTTATATTTTACTCACACCAAAACCACTTTTTAGATACATTTAACATCAATTACATTATTCAAAAATTCCCCTCTTTATAAAATATAAAAATGGAATCCCATAAATAAACCAAATCTATGGGAGAAGATTATTTTTAAAACCACACAACAACTAATATCATTGTAAAACATGCATTATAATATTTAAAAAATTATAATTTAATTAAAACACACATAAAAGAATCCCTCATTCCATAAAAACCCATTTCCTTTAAAAAATCACTTTACATACATTATCACTTAAGGTTCCTTAAGAAACACATTTTTAACCTCTATACTAGGCACAAACCCCATTCAAGAAACATCACAATGGAATACACACAAAATATAACCATAAACATTCAAAAATCCATTTTCACACCACAAATGGGACAAATAATTTCAAATCACATATAACGCCACAAAACTAATTTATAGAATAATAATAAATACAAAAAAGTATATTAAAAACACCTAAAATTTATAAAGCATGAAACCACCTACCATGACCCATGAAGCTTCTGTAAAATGATGTGAAACCCCATACACACCACCATAAGACCCTATCAAGGCAATATCCGACCAAGAAAAACAATATTAAACCCTTATATTCATGAAAGAAAACTAAAATAAAAACCATACCCACCGGAAAATCGAACCCCTAAAGGAAGAAGAGAAAATCTTCTAAAAGAATAAAAAAATAAGAGAGAATATGACTTAATTGAGAGATCTTGAGTATTTTGAGAATAAAAAAACCAAAATTGAATCCCAAGGGGAGGTGAGTATAGAGGGAGGTGAACCTAGAGACTATATGGTCAATAGTGTTGAGAAAGAAGCGATAAGCGGGTTACAACCATGGAGATAGAAATGATGGAAAATATTTTTAATGAGCTAGCATGGTTGCACGGTTGGTCCGCATGGTTTCTAAAATCATGCGGCGACCATGTGATCATCTCTACTGAGGGAGACACCTACTTCACATGAAATCCACATAGTCAGACATACCTTGAGGAAGCCATGTAGTCACTAATTTACGATACCCAGACCTTTTGTATGGTTACCTGTGCAGGTCTCATGGTTTCGACTAACCATGCACCGACCGTGCTCTAGGGTCTTTCCACAAATTTTTTCAAATGGTTTCTTGAAAATTTATGGGATAAATCGTGAGAAATCACTAAGATAAGGGTAGAAAAAATAAATAACTTTAAATTCAATCATTTCTCACTCAGTTTTAGTGAAAATAACTGAGATCTCGACCCAAACTGGAATAAAATAATATCCAAACACCCGGGTGTGAAAATTCTCTACACCATAACGCTTTCCACCCCTGAAAATACACAATAAGGCATGCTCCAAAAATAAAAAACAATACTACTTCACTACTCATGATGATTATCAATTAATGATAATAATTCTAGAAAATCATCAATAGAAAAAGGATTTACAAGTTGAACTCGGTAGACCAAAATGGACCCTCACTAGGTGCCACCCACTCCCAAAAGATAAAACACCTCTAGTTGACTGGTCAAATGAAATGAAACTCCCAAAATGCACAATCCAACATCCTGAGACAAAAAACCATAAAATTTCTAGATAATCTCATATTAATACCTTAAACGAACAACAAACCCAAATGAGGCTACCATAGCCTTGCTTATTAAAACTATAGGGCGCGCTTCAACCCCAATTTTTACTCAGGAGAGGAGCATGGAGCTAGATAGATCAAAATGAGACAACCCACCAAAGATCCAAAACTAGTAATGAAACAGAATTACTATCATAGGGATGACCAAATATAATCCCCGCCATAATAAATGAACTATCACCTAGGAAAAAACCAAATTACCAACATGGGGAGCCCCGAATGGACTCGTCATCTCAAGGAGTAGGATGAAATAAATTCCTTCTAGGGTAATTTCAGCAAGACCCAAAGTGGGTCTCACAACCATAAGGAATAACCCATAGAGACTGACATAGGAAACCCAAACCCATCCAAAAACCCACTGCAGGGGGTCTAACAGAAAAGGCTCCGAACCAAACCTGAAACAAAAAATGGTTTAATACACTCATAGGGTGTTACTATGCTCAAATGAGTCCAAACTGAATTGGGGATCAAATCAAAAAACTGGACATATGAGGGCCATCAAATAGAGGAACATATTCGGTGATACATAACCACTAGGGTTTAAAGAAATCAAACAACCACACCTCCTTATAACCAAGGAGTTACTCTACCACCCATGCGGATCACAATGTGGAAATGAGGCCCTCATACCTCATTCCACCTAACAGAACCATTTGAAATGACACAAAGACACATGGATTAAACTATCATCCTTTCCAAAAGTGAGGGAAATCACTATACCATGGTCCTTTACACCTTTGGGGGTTTCTGACTATGCACCAGCTTCACTCCAGGACCTATGGGTAGAGCTCTGTTGATTTAAGCATCTCCTTCCACATAGTCAGGCATTGAAGACCCCCGAATAGAACTTCTTCTACAAGTGCCACATGCAACCACACCATGATCAATATAGCACCAACAGACACAACACACCTCAAGGCCCACATTACTTCGACATGGAACTTTACAGATACAAGGGCTTGGAGAATGTTCATTCTTCATTACTTTCATTTTAAACTAGAAACGATGAAAAAAGGACACCTAGAAGACAATTATATCTAAAAAAGAAATTAATAATTCTTTGAAAGAAGGAAACACTTCAGTTAAAATAGAGTATCTTGAAAAGTTCCATAACACCAACCTTTGTATTCGGGAGAGAACACAACACTATGAGATGTCAGCTAACATGACCATTACAACTAAAGAGTTATTGTAAGGAAATGAACCTTATAGAAAGTCCCAAGCCAACCATGATTCCTGTTAGTGGCCATGACATTCTATTATGACCAAACTCACCACTCTAGTGTCCTAGAACAAAACCTTGACCAGAAGAAACCTATGAAATATTTAAATTTTTTTAGGGAATTGGAAAGCACTAAAAACTATAGAATAATTTTAATATCCCTCACTATAATTCCCTTCACCACTCCCGGATAGGACATTCCATATTACAGGTGTCAAACTTCACTTTTGACAACCCAAAAAACTCAAATAAACTAAATCTTATTTCAACTCCCCCCACAACCACTCTCCATCTATGAGAGGATCCACTTAACCAAAAAAGGGGAAGTGGATTCAATTATCAAAGCTCAAGAGGAAAGTCATTACGTTGATCGACTGGAGGGTTTTCCAAAAGGGACCACCAATGGATGAACTTCAAATGTGCTTTAATTATTTATGGTGGCACACACTATCCAATAGAGGACAACTAAGGAACCAATAATACTGGTCCATTTTCCAAAACATGCAACAAACATACATGAAACACAAAAAAATGGGGGGCTACTCAAAGGAATCCCCAAAAATTTTCCAGAAAATACCATTAACAATTATCTCAATATGGCTCTTTAGGAAAATGAAACTGGAAACATCATCCATGAAATAAGGGTTTTCAAACTCAAAACACCTTATAGAAAAGAATCCTTAATAATAAAGTGACACGCCTAAAAAATATGGAATATCAGACACCCCATATTTTCTTGAAAAAACAATTTTGAAAAAAAAAATTATTGGGGGATTACACAGTCACCAATGGTACCTCATGAATCCCTACACATGTATTTCCACATTCCAACCATTCACCAATCCACATTCGACATATATTCTATGCATGCGGTCACTCTTGAGAGTACCAATGGTCAAAACAAAATTCACTCCACTTCTCAAAAAAAATGTTCAACCCATATTTCTGTTTTAAAAAAATCACTAAATCAACTTTACATAACCCTCTAGACACAAAGATCAAATACCATTTCAAATTTTAAAATAATTTTTTATAAAATCACATAAAAATAAATTAAAACCCATTTTCAAAACACCACAATTAAATTTCAAAATATTTCGCCCATTTTGAAACATTTCAAAATACAAAAATAATCCCATTACATCAATGACCATTTTATTAAGAAATCATCACTTCTCATTTAAAACAAGTTTCCCAAAACATTTCTAAAATAAAAACCCATTTCAAAACTGACCAATTTTTAGTAACAACAAGTTTTTATTAAAAAACTAAAATCTCATTGAAATCATTCTCATTTTACATAAGGATTGTTTCATGAAAACCCACTTTTATAAAGCTCCATTTAAAACAATTATAAAGATTCATTTTCCACCTTCATAAATCAATCCATTCTTTATTTAAAATACAATTTTCCAAAAAATTAAAACAAGAGTTTTCAAAATGATTTCCAAAAACCAAAGAGACACAAGACACTTCTCAAAGAAGAGAAATTAGTGTCGATTGGTGAATCTGGAATAAGGTTGGTGGCCAAACACCATTCAAGACACTATTAAGGAGAGTGTTTAGGACTATATCCTCCCCTCCACATGGCTTCCTAGAACCTAACAGATCATTGAGAACATTTCAAAAACTCCCATTTCATTTCCCAAACAATGAATAACTACAAGGACCAAATGAATCTGATAAAACCTGATTTCACCTGGTAAATTAAATCCTACCATGAGGTGTGCTGGCCAGACACCAAACTCATAAATAGAATATAATTTCCTAAAAATACATGATCTGGTATACCAATACTATTTCACCAAGGAGAGGGACCAAAAAGAGTGTGACATACTCTAATAAAACTCTTTCATGAACCAAGTCAGGTTGTATTCTGAACCAGTTCTTGACTTGGTTTGTGGTATGACCTGGAGGGAATTCTTAAACCCCATGGACTAGATACAATTCCCTAAGAATAAAAATAAAACATGGGAATGATTTAATCTAACATTATACATATAACCAACCCACCAAAATAAATAAAATAAAAGTGAAAATGCCCAAAAAACATGGGAAAACTAAATTCCCATAATTAATTTTACAAGTTTAACAAAAACCCTAGATTACTACAACATAGGGGGAACTATAACTCTGACCCAAACCTCTATGTAATGAGGAGAGAAACAACCTTGAGCTATGTTCACCAAGATACACAATTGATCACTAGAAACCCAAACTGCTATCCCAATACACCATGTATTTTCCTGATTCAAACAAAAAACAAGGTCTACATACCCCTTAAGGACTATATAGGGTGTGAGTCTATTCATTATAAGATTCCGTCCACAGAAAAATGATACATTATAAAAAATTAAGAGATTAATTATCATGCTTAATTATATGAAATCATTTGAAACATTTTTAAATAAAACATTTTATTAAGAACTATGATCAAGGAAAACACTTTCAAAGGAAACCATTTCATCCAGAAACATTTATTCAAATAAACATTCTTTAAAATAAAACATTTTCATGGTCCATAGTATGTCTATGGATGGTACCCTATCATATAAGTCTCGTGTGAGCACTATGGGAAAATCACTAGGGGTAATATAGATCTAATAGGACTATAGAACCTCATACCTCAGTGAATGGTGGTATCATAACCACAACAGTCAGTATCCTCATGCACGAGCCACTAGAGAGGAGAAACGTCCACAATTATTATGGTGATCAATCGTCATCATAGTTTCTTTAGTGTTATAAGAACCAATCATGCTAGATGAATTTGGGACCAACCACTTCAAAGAAGTCTAGAATAATAAAACTAGTCATCCTACCAAGATACCTTGGATTCCCTCATTCTTAAGTAAATGTTCACATGTCACAAAAAAACCCTATTTCACAAACCATTAGTATAAATTCTTGGGAGATCACAAATTTTCAATAAAACAACCCATTTTCCATTTTACTAACAGAAAATTCTATTTTTAGATAAATTTACGATCAATTGCGTAATTCATAATTTCCCCTTTTTATAAAACACATGAAAAGGACAGCATAAATCAACCAAAGCTATAGGGCCAAGCCCTTTTAGGAAACCATACAACATCCATTTTCTCTTTAAAACATATTTTATAATTTTTAACAAATTATAAGTTAATTAAAGTGCATGATAAACAATCCCTTATTCCATAAAAACCCATTTACTGTTAAAAAATAACTTAAAAAAACTTTTCACATTAGGTTCCCTGATAAGCACATTCTACACCTTCCATACTAGGCCCAAACCACATTCAGAAAACCTCGCCATGGACCGCATACAAAATATAACCATTATCCATTAAAATCCATTTTCACAAAATAAATGGGTAAAATCATTTCAAATAACATTTCACACAACAAAATTAATGTATAGAACAAAAATAAATAAGAAAACGATCATATTAAAAACATATAAAAATGCTAAAGCATTGTACCACAAACCTTAACCCAAGAAGCTTTCATAAAATGATGTGAAACCCCATCCCCACCACCATGAAACCCTAGGAAGGAATGATATGACTGAGAAAAAAAATATTAAACCATAATATTCAATAATTATCCCTAAAATAAAAACCCTACCCACTACAAAATTCGAACCCCAAAGGAAGAAGAGAGAAACCCCACAAGGAATAAAGAAACAAAAGAGAAGATGACTTAATTGGGAGATCTAGATGAATACAAGACAAAAACACCCAAAAAATAAAGCCCAAGGGGAGGGTAGGATGGAGGGAGGCATGGCTAGGACTTAGAGGGATAAGAGGGTCGATTAATAGTGGGAAACAAGATAAAATCGGAGAGAGATAGAATAGGAAAAACATTTTTAATGAGATGGAAGGTCTGCACGGTTAGTCTGCATGGTTTGAAAAACCATACAATAACCATGTGACCATATATGATGATGGAGACAACTACCACAAAATAAATCTATGTGGTCAGACATACCATGTGGAAGCCATGTGGTTTTTTGTGGCCATGACCCATACCTTTAGCATAGTTATCTAAGTAGGGCACACGATTTCTTCTAACTTTTTGCCAACCATGGATCAAGTTTTGTCCACTGATTTTTTAAAATCATTTCTTGAAATTTAAAATGATAACTCATGGTAAATCCCTCAGATATGGTTTTGAAATATAAATACCACAAAATTCAAACCTATCACACCCAGTTTTAGAGAAAATAACCAAGAACGTGACCTGAAATGGATCAAAAGAGAATCTAAAAACCCAAGTGTAGTAAATAATAAAATTAATTATTGAATCATTTATAAATTGAATTTGATAAAATAAAATTAATTTTTTCATTCAAAATTTCAAAATTAATTTAGGGTGATTTTTTGGTGTTTTTCAAAATGATTCATGTTTGATGAATAGTGAAAAAATGAATTTTAAATGAAAATTGAATTTCTATCTATTTTATTTATATATTTAAGTTAAAATTTAAATTTGTTTTAATGTTTAATTAGTTCAATAATATATCGAGTAATACAATTTTCTCCCTTTTAATCAATTTCATTTTTATATTATATATAAAAAACATTTCAACCTTTTTATCTTTTTCACTTTAAAAACCGCTTTCTTGACACATCGATAGGATTAATTTTAAATTATTTCATTGTAGTTTTCCTAAATTTTATTTGAAAAAATGGATTAAATATTGCTAAAATTTAGAATTTATAGTTTATAACATGGAGAAATTATTTTTTTGACGATGACAATTAGTGAAAATAGTAATTATTATTCACTACCGTCAAGGGAAAAGTGAGTTTACCAAGGGGCCAACTTATAAATATAAGGAAAAAAAGTACCGAGAAACCTATAAAATACTGATTGGATGGCCATATTTCGACCTTATATATTATATTACCGATATTTATCCATTATTGGATCCACATTACATGAGAAAATGTTTTTTCAATTATATCATTTCAAAAATTTACTAGAGTGAGACTCACCCCACATATAAAAGGAAACCTCTCTCCTCTCTTCCTCACACCTTAACTAATATTTGGTTCAGCCAATACATTAGAAAATCACTTCTAAAAATACCTCCAATAATTCTATAATCCTTATTTTGTATATAAATCCCACCAAAGAAGAATGTTAATGCAAACCTATGGAGGATACCCTAATAAGAGGTAATGTTCATGAACAAAATTTCTTTATTTCTTCCTCAAGCCCATTAAATTATTTTTATATCATACATATACAATAAAATAATAATATTAGATATAAAAAAAATGTCACGATAATTACATGACCTATAATCATATCCACTTCCATAAAATGGGTTACAAAATCAATATTCATGTGTACAGCAGACTACCACCTTGCGAGCCAGTGTTAATCATTTTTCCATTACCACTACTCAAGTCAGATCATAATGATGGTTTTATAGTATGTATATAAAATATATATTATTTTTATGATGTTATTTTTGTTATTTAATTTTTATATCTCACATACCATCATTATTTCCATTTTTATGGAATACAATAATGGTGTTCATGTGTAGGACTATCACATCGCGAAGTGATGTGATTTTCTTATTCGATATATGGAATGTATTAAAGATGGTGTTAATAAAAGTATGTGATATTAATGAAATAAAAAATTGTTTTTAAATGATAATAAATATTATACTTTTCTTTCTTAAATTCCTATTAGAAAATGTAAATAACGCTCATGTGTACATACATCCCACTGTCTCCATGAATGGTGTATTTCATTTCTTATTTCTATATATTATATATTATAATAAAAACATATTGTAACACCCCAAGTATTTATTAATAAATTTAATATCAAATTTATAAAACAATTAGTCTCTAAAAAACAAAAAATTGTGATAAATGATCAAATAAACATAATTTTTCCACTTATTTGATTTTGAATTTTGAAAATCTGACATACAAGGTTTTGTCCAGGGTGAATTTTGGAGTCTGATAGAACAAACATAGTTTTTCATTGAATATTAACCTTCCCTTCTAAAAAGAAACATACCCTCATGAATATTAATTTACCCTTATGAATAGTAGTATACCCGTATGATTACTAACCTCACCCATCGATGTATAAATAAAATTTAGGTACATAATAAATTAAATAGAACAATTTATAAATTATTGATTAAGTATTGGTATATTTTTGAGTGATAAATATTTAAACAATTTTAATATAATAAATGGATTTGAAATTAATTTTCCAAAAATATGCCCATAAATAAATATTTTTTTCCAATGATTTTGGTATAATTTTAGAAGACCATTGTTAATTATTGAATTTATTTCAAAATCAGTTTTAAATTTAAAAGATATATTTTTCAATTAAAAAATGATTTTAATTAAAAATTAAATATCACATATATAGAAAATTATTTTGATAAAATTTAATTCATTTTTTTATTTTACACGTTGAAAAATGGTAATGGTGAATTTTTTGGGCTTTTTTTAAAATACATCAATTTTAGGAAAATAGTAAAATACCATAATTTATGAAAAATGCTAAATATATTCTTCATTTAGACATAGGTGATTAAGGTTGATGTAAGACCACTTGTTTCAAAGTCACATTAACAAAATACTATTCTTATCCATAAGAAGAAATACAATTGTTTGTCTTGATCAAAATAACAAAATAATTATTATGATATTGAAAAATTACTCCTCTCCTCCACTATTACCCCCCCCCCATCACTCCCTCTTTTGTTAACACTTATCAAGCCTTATTCCTAGTAAAAAATCTTCCCAAATCTATCCCTAATGTCCTCCCCTAAATCCATAATCTAATGTAATAATAAGAAGACCAAATCTTCTCCACTAAAGTGGCTCTCAAGGAATATTAATTCAAGAGGTAATTCCTCTTTTCATTTATTTTACATTCTTTTCAAGTTAATTTATTTTTACTTCTATCCTCACCTCTCCGAATCCAAATTTTATGAAAAAATCATTAACATACATGTAATTTAATTTTTTTATTATTATGGAATAATTTATTCTCATCTCCCCTTTACCCTTCTTTTATGCTAGTAGTAAAAAACACCATCTGAGATTTGTTAATTTACCACATTCAAGGATGATGGGTCTTTAATTTCTATTATCGTATTAAATAATTGTCAAGAAACCATTATTATGGTTAAAACATACTATAATATATGTATTATGTCTCTAATATGGTTCTGGAATATTTTTTTACACATGGTTTTGATTTATAATTCAAAATGAGATTGTTGTGTTCAAAAACTGCCAATTAACGCAAAAAGTTATCATTAATTAATTTATATAATGATTCATCTTCACTCCAATAAACCAACTGAAATTTAAAACCATGTAACCCTATATATTTTCACTAATAACATATAACTACAATTATGTAAAACCATCCTCATTTTACATGATTCTCCATTCTTGTATATAAGTATACTGAACATGAAACAAACAGATCCAAACAACGAAATTAATCCTCTTAACCCATCAAAAATGAAAATTAATGAACTTAATAAGGTTATAATAAATCAATTAAATGTAGAGGAGTTTCTATAATTATTAATTAATGACCCTAAATTTTATTATTCAGGTCATTAAGATCATGATAAGAACACCATCATACTTAAGGTAAGGGTTTCATCATCTCAAGTCCATTTTTGTGAGATATTATATATTAACTACTAATACATGTGTATGGTGTATGAATATTTTCCATTGAGGTTTCATATCATGAATATATTTATTTTCAAGATATTAAATGTTTCATTTTATGATTATTACTTTTGGTTCATTTGATTCAATTAAATACAATGTTGTTTGAATTTTCTACCTGAACCTCCACTTTCATTTGGGTTTCTCTTATTATATACTCACCTCAATGAAATTATTATTTATTCTTTTGTACTCCATAGAAATTATGTGTGAATGTTATATATATTTATACAATTCATAATAATTATTTATGTTTTTTGGAGTTAAATTTTTAAATAATATTTCAAAAATTCTTCCGAAATGCATGTCTGGTTCATGGAACTTCTCAAATTTTTACCAAATTTGATGTTCACACTATAATCTATTTTAATCAAAATTTAACTTTATAAAATCACACATTTTAGCATTAAAATATATTTCGTTCCATTTCTGGTTTTATGAAAATAAAAAATTCCTTTTCTCTTTAAAATCTCATCAATGAATTCCTCATACCGCACTACAATATATTAATTCTAAATCTTCTTTAAAAAACACTATATACATGATTTCACTTGAGTAGGACATCATTAATGCCTAAAATGTATTTTCAATGTACTTCCGTTTTCTTTTATGGGATATACTTTTTAAACCCATATTTATGAAAAATAAAAATGATTTTCCAAAGGAACCCTTCTTTCCAATGTAAAATATATTTTTCTCACATCACTTTAACTTTTATGTGATATATGCCTTGTTGACCACCTATTCCTTATAGGTTGTGTATTTAATTCCCGTTGTTATATCATATCAAGAGTCTCTTTATTCCCATGAAATTCTAAGGGATTATTATTTGAATGTTTCAAGGTGTAATGTGACTATTTGGAATGTTTAAGGATTATTTCCTCAAGGATATTTCAGTGATCTCGTTTAAAAGTATCTTTTTCTATGTCAATTAACTTTGTTGAATCTTGTAATTCATTGAGTTTTATCTCCAATGATATCATCCAGTATGTTTTATTGAATAGTTTATGATTTGTTTTATTGTGGATGTGTTATATTGAAACTATTCACCATATTGCTCTAAATGGTTAGTGTTTAGGATTAATGATTGGAAAATGTTATTTACATTTAATAGGTTAGTTTCAATATAAATGTGTATATTGTTTGTGTTTATCTCTGTTCATAAGAGGAATTCCTTATAATTTGTAAGTGTCGGGTGGGGCCCTCTATAGCCCTTCGATGTATCGATAGGTCTCATGAGGTAGACTATTGTCTTGGCCCAAGGCCTTGACAGAATCGTTTTTTATGGTCTTAGAACGAGGGCTTGACGGTATGGTTATGATGTTGGAATTAGTCATTCCCTCTTTATGAAACTATTAATTGAATGTTCATGTGGTTATTTGACTAGTAGAATACCTATAATTATGTTTTATTATGGAAATATTTAATCATCTCATATTCCTACCATATTATGCTGAAGTTTATTTTTAAATTCATGTGTTTTTAGCTTTTCACCAAGCATAATTTTTATGTTTATGAAATATTCTACTGTTTTTCATACCCTTACTGAGAATATGAGCTCACCCCTTTCTTATGTTTTATTTTCTTAGGAGATGAAGATGTTTATTATGAATAAAATCCAGGGATAAACATAGACTTGTGGATATTCCCAATATAAATTATATATTGTTTTTCATTTCATGTTTTAATGTTAAACCTATGTGTGTATCAGGTTTTCAAAAACTAATAAATTACCTAGTTCTTTTTTATATAATTCCTTGTAATCATGCCAATGTAATGTTCTATGGAACCGACTATGAGAAATAGGGGTCAGGGCGTTTCAGTTGGTATAAAAATAAGTTTAGTAGGAAACATGGAAACTATATTTAGAAAAATTAGATTAGGGAACAAAACACTATGATAAACTTGACGATACACATACAATAACATACTATAAATTTGGTAAGTAATAGATTATTTAGATCTTCTTTGAAAAAAAAATCATGTTTGGATACTAAAAGTGGATGGGGTTCTTGCACAGATGTACCTAGGAGTAACAAAATCATCAGGGTTTTTCAGGATAGACCTAGGGTATCCTGGTATATGACAATGGGCCTTACTAAACTCCTGATTTGACACTCTCGGGGGATATGATTAGGATAATTCACATTTTAATTACAAGGAATTATGAAGGATTTATGCCCCTAATATTTCCAAAGTACATGGATCTAGGATTTGGGATGCATAAATGTATGTTATATACTATATGATGTTTAGGGTTATATACTGTTCAAAATTTTATTATCAAATTTAGTATGTGGAATTGATTGAAAATACAACCTAGAAGAAGCAATGAGAACTTCACAAATTAATGTGATGCAAAGAGTATGAAGGATCATATCTCTTATGGTCTTAAGAAAATGTTTCAAAGGAAGATAGTCTCCCATGTGTCCGCATAATATGAGGAAATATTGTCATGTGTTAACAAGGAATATAAATATATTTTTGAGTCATATGGCTTTTAAGGGAAGAAAAATAAGAAGAGGATGGTAGGGAAAATATGGGTGAATAGAAGAAGGGAAATATGGGTTTTCCCACATGTGAAAATTTAGGGTTGATTCATGTTGATTGAAGGAAAATAAGGTACCAGATGACTTGAGTAGGATAGATCATGTGGTCCTAAATAAATGATGATTTCCAAGGTCCCTGTGTACGTGGATATAGAAAGGATGGATATGGTAATGATTCTTAAGTGTTGGATTATGATCTTTTGGATTGATAAATCATTTATGAAATGGTTCAAGTTGATCATTTTATGATATTTAGAGTTTAATGCCACAAAATGATGAAACGTGTGATAAGATATGAATTATAGATAGTTAAAGTCATAAAAAAAGGATAATATTGTGTTTATGAAATAGAAACATATATTTATAGTGTTGTAGAGTGGAATAATTCTTAAACTCTAGGAAGAGAGTATTTAAAAAAATTTGTCAAATTTTAATTTTTTTCATATCTATAGTTTATGGTTTTGTGGTAATGATCATTAATTTTAGCATGTTCTCTATCACTATCCAACAAAACCTGATGGTTTGATTGTTCTTCCATGACCATATTATTCAATTAGAATGTGTAGTTTTGTAGTAACTGATGCATTTCTATTTCCCCCATATTAAGAGGATATTTTAACCATATGTGGGTTTCCCACAAGTGAATTTTCAAGTATCAACCTTTGACATTCCTAACTCAATTTCAAAAATTCGAGGACTGCATTTTTCTATGGAAGGGATAATGTAACGCCTCCTGAATTTTAAAAAAATTAATATTGAATGAATAAAACACGAAGCCTCTACAAAACAACACTTTCTTATAATAGATCAAATAAACATATTTTTCCACTTCTGTTATTTGAATTTGGAAAATTAGACATACATGGTTGCGTTTATGGTGATTTTTAGAGTCTAATAGAACAAACATAATTTTTGGTGAATAGTAACATTCCCTCATGAATAGTAACATACCCTTATGAATAGTAATGTACCCTTATGAATAGTAATATAACCTTATGAATAGTAAACTCACCCGTCATTAAATAAACAATATTTAGGAACTTTATAAATGAAATAGAACAATTTATAAATTATGGAGTAAGTATTGGTATTTTTATGGCTGATAAAATTTTAATTACAGTATTAAATTAATAAATGGATTTAAAATTCATTTTCATAAAATATGTTCCTAAATAAATATATTTTTTCCCAATTATTTGGGTATAATTTTATGAAACCATAGTTAATTTTTTAATTTATTACAAAATCAGTTTTAAATTTCAAATCTGTATTATTCAATTAAATAATTATTTTTTTAAGATTTTAATTTCACATATATATAAAAATAATTTTTTAAATTTAATTCATTTTTTGGATTATACACATCAAAAAATGGTTATGGTGAATTTTTGGGATTTTACAAAAATACATCAATTTTAGGTTAACAGTAAAATACTATAATTTATGATAAATTCTAAATACATGTTTTATTAAGTCATAAGTGATGTAAAGATGACATAAGGCCACATGGTTTGAGCTTACAAGAACATATTACTATTCTTGGTAACATGAATCAATACTACTAATGGTCTTGAAAAAAATAATAAAATAATGATTACGATATTCACAAATTACTCCTCTCCTCTAATAACCCCCCCCCCCTCACTCTCCCTTCTCTCCACTCCTCTCAAACCTTGTTCATAGATCAAATTCTACAAAAATATCTCCCTAAGATCCTACCTTACTTTCCACAACACTTTTTCTCATAAAAATGCCAAATCCTCCCCCTAAATAGGCTCTCAAGGAAGATTAATTCAAGATGTAAATCCTCCTTTCATTAATTTTACTTTCTTTTCATGTTAGTTTATTTTCATTTCTATCCTCACCTATCATTATCCATATTTTTTGAAAACCACATTAACATAAATGTATGGTAGATTTTTTATTATTACATATTAATTTATTATCAACTCACATTTACCATTCTTTTATTCTAGTTGTAAAAAACCCAATCCGAGATGTGGTAAACTTCCATGTTCAAGGATGACTGGTCTTCAATATCTATTACCATCTTCAATTATATTCAAAAAACCATTATTATGGTTTAAATAGACTATAATATATGTATTATTTCTCCTATGTTGTTTTGTAATATTTTTGGTACAATTGGTTTATATTTCTAATGAAAAATTAGTTTCTTGTGTTCAAAAACCGCCAATTAACCCAAACGGTTATCACTAAATAATTTTTATAATGATTAATCATAACACTAAGTAAAAAATTAATATTTAAAACCATGTAACCTTATATATGTTCACAGATAACATATAACTTCAATATTAAATTTTACATGATTCACCGTTCATGTTTATAAGTATAGAGATCATGAAACAAACTTTCCTGAAAAATGAAATTGAACCTATTAACCCATCAAAAAAGCCATGAATTAACATAATAAGGTTATATTAAATCAATTACAAGTAAATTAGTTTCATTAAATATTAATTAGTGAATTTAAATTTGATTATTCATGTCATTAATATCAATAGAAGAACACCATCAGACTTAAGGTAATGTTTTCTTCATCTCACATCCATTTTTCTGAGATATTCTGTATTCACTACTATTACTTTGTATGGTGTATACATAATTACCAATGATTTATAATATCATAAATCTTTTTATTTTCATGATATTCAATTTATCATTTTATGATTATTAACTTTGGGGAATACGGTTAAATTTATTACAATGTTGTACGTATTTTCTACCTGAACCTCCATTTTCATTCGGGTTTCTCTTATTCTCTACTCACCTCAATGAAATTCTTATTTATTCTTATGTACTCCTAATAAATTATGTGTGATTGTTCTACATATATTTTTCCATCATAATAATTCTTTATTATATGGATATTTAAATATTTTAAAATAATCCTTCAAAAATTCTTTCGAAATGCAAGCCTGATTCAAGGAACTTCTCGAAAACTTCCAAATTTTAATGTTCAGTATATAATCTGATATAAGAAAGACTTCTCTTTATAAAATAAAAAAATTATCATGAAAAGCTATTTTGGTCCATTTATGGTTATATAACAATCAAACATGCATGTTCTCTTTAAAATCTCTTTAATCAATTCATTAAGCCACCATAAAATGTTTTAATTCTAAAGCTTCTTTTAAAAAACACTTTTAACATGATTTCAATTCATTGGTACATTATTTATGCCTCTAATATAATCTCAATGTACTTCCATTTTATTTTTTCTGATATACATGTTTAAAAACAGATTTATGAAAAATAGAAATGATTTTCCAAAACAACTCTTCTTTCTAATATAAAATAGTATTTTATTACCTCACTCTAACTTTTATGAGATATATTCCTTGTTCACCACCTATTCCTTGATTGTGGTGCGCGTACTACCCCTTGATATATCATATAAAGAACCTACTTATTCTCATTATATTCTAAGGGATAATTATTTGAATGTTTCAAGGTGGTGTGGGACACTTTCAAATGTTTAAGAATTATTTCCTCAAGGATTTTTCAATGGTCTCATTTAAAAGTATCTACATCTATGTCAACGTTCTTTCTCAAATATTGGAATTCATTGAGGTTTATCTCCTATGATATCATCAACCATATTATTCAAAATGGTTAGTTTTTATGATTAATTATTGGGGAAAGTTAATTACCTTTCATATGTTTGTTTCAAAATGAATATGTATTTTGTTTATTTTTATCCCCATTCATTAGAAGAATTCATTGGACTTAGTAAGTGTTAGGTGGGGACCTCTATAGCACCTCGGTGCATCAGTAGGTCTCATGAGACAAACTATGGCCTTGCCATAAGGCCATGACAAAATGGTTATTTATGGTCTCGGCACGAGTCCTTGATGGTATGGTTATTATGTCCTTAATTACGCATTCCATCTTTATAAAACTAGTAATATAAAGATTAGGTGGTTATTCAACTAGTAGAATATCCAAGAATATATTTTATTATGAAAATATTTACTCAACTCATATTCTGGCCATATTATTTTCATGTTTATTTTTAAAGTCAAGTGTTTTTAGATATTCACAATGCATAATGTTTATGTTTATGAAATCTTCTATTATATTTATTACCCTTACTATCATGTGAGCTCACCCCTTTATTATATTTCATTTTATCTGGACATGAAGAAGTTTATTATGAATTACCTCCAGGGATAAACAATTAGTATTGGATGTTACCCATAAAAAATAGATGTTTTTTTATTTCAAGTTGTAAAATTAAACCTATGTATATATCTGGTTTTCCATAACTACTAAACTATTCGGTCCTTCGGGATTTAATCCATTATAATCATGATAATGTAATGCTATAAGGAACCAACTTCGAGAAACTAGGGTCTGGTAGTTACACATTTGTACTGAATATATATTACATTTCATTCATTTATATCATTATTAATATGATTAAATCATTATCTAAGTAAAATAAAAAAGGACAATAATTCCAAACATGTATGAAAGATAAAACAGTTATTACTTGAAACTTAAAATTAACATGGAATTGTTAATAGATGGGTAATATAAAGTCATAAAAAATAATCTATGGTAGGATATATATGAATATGTATCTTATATAGATGTATAATAATGATATATTTATTTTACACGATTTTTGAATGAGTACGATGGAAGTCAAGACATATGGTAAGGTAATTTATCATCAATTATCTTTCTTTGGGACGCACGTCATGTTATTCGTGTATATTCTCTCATGAGGTGTATATAAATACCCTTGAAATGTAATATAATTAATTTATTCATACACATTATACTTTAAGTTTCTTTATATGTTATTCATTCATGGGCATTCTGAATCAATGTTACCAAATTGGTAATGATTTTATGCTAGAATCTCTCATTTATCAATATTTTTTATATTTGTGTCTCCGATGATGAAATATCAAGATATACTTCTCAATAATTCCATTAAATTTTCTTCTCCTAGGGTAATTCATGTTAACATCAAGTATGGTTATCATTTTTTCACCCATTTTTTCATAGGATAATGAATATTTTTTTAAAAAATCGATTTTATTTCCCTCTTTGTTAATAAATATTTCTTCCTTCAAAAATATGTTTTAAAAAATGTTTCATATTATAATTTATTTTTCCATGTTTATTATTAAAAATAAATTTTTACCCATGTTTGAATTTTTTTAAAAAATTGAATGTAGTCTTCATGTTGTTTTCTAAAACAATCCACGTTTGGATTTTCTAGAAAATTTTAAAGGAACCATTGTTTTGATATGTATAGAATGAATTTAGTTTTTCAATGGCATGGAAAATAATTTCTTCGAAGATTCCATTATAATTTTTGAAGGTTGTATTAAAATATAAAAAAAATCCGATTTTTTTTTATGGTTTAATAATATTTTTTGTAGGTTGAGTGAATATTTCCACAAGAAATGTTTTAAAATACATTTAAAAATTAATTTCCATTTAAGATGAAATGTTTTGGTGCTATATATTACATATTAAGGATGTGATCCAAGAATAACATTTATATTCTTTCTCCAAATGGTCTATGTTTTTATGCCATGATGTTTATGAACTCAGTTTCTCTTCCACGGGTTATACCATTATAAAATGCTTATGAAACCCTCTTGTTTCTATAGGTTGTGCTATGATGAAATGATTTTGAAACCATTATATTTTCTATAGTTCCAAATATAATAAAATTTTTATAAAACAAATTTAATTTCATGGGGTATGATATAATGAATCTATATGATCTTGTAGAACCCATAAATATGGTTTTCATTATGTAATGGATGGGACCTATATCTTCTTTTAATTCATTGAGTACGTATTTATATTTCATTAGATAGAAATGAAAAGAATAGGGAGGGAACTCAGTTCTTTTAGACTTGGATGGAATTTTAGGTTATCTAAGACCAATAATATAGTTTTGGAATTATTATTTAATCTTGCTCTAGAATGTATTTTTATGGTATGATGGTCTTGGCTGTAATCATTGACCAATATAGAATAGATTTTCTATTCTTATGTTTTGTCCACAAATTCCATGTCTATTTTCTCATGGATCATGTTATTTGAATCCCTTATTAATCATGTCTTATGAACATTCAATAATTATTCCACGACTCATGATTATGATCATTGATAGGAGGGGTATTTTTTTAAAATATTATACTCATGTTCTCATACCCTTATGATCCTGTTATGCTTGCATATCTCCCTTGTTTTCCCTTACTGAGTATACAATCTATCCCATTATTATTTTTTCTTTCCCTAGGTTATAAAGATATGTATTATTTAATATATGTCAAATAATGGTACTAGTTATAAAGAACATAGTGGTAGAGGACTTAACTCACTTAAGGACCAGTTTCTTTATTTCCATGATTATAGACCAGTGTCTATGTTTCCATATTTCTAAAGTAACAAAACTATTATGGTTCCCAAACATTTATTTATGTAATGAAATAAATATTTGACAAAAAATGATGTAATTTCTATGTATTAAAAAATCTAGATTTGATATAGTTGGTATCAAAGAAAATTTTTAGTTAACTTTTGAAAACTAGGATTATAAAAACATAGTAAGATCTGTAAAGACATGTCTGAGGATAATTCTAAGTATGAGTCAAATATTGAAAAATGTCCTTGAATTTTGGTAAAGGATGGAGTATGTTGTTTTTTAGAAACATATCCATGTTTGGTTACTACAATTTTATGTGTCTCTAGAATGTATTTACATAGGGGAAATAACCCAAAATACCTATATTGAGATAGACTCGATCGATAACTGGTGTATGACAATGGGCTTTGTTGCACACCAAGATTGACACTCCTAGGGGATATGACGTGGAAATTCAATAAATATTTATAGACAGTCCTGAATTATTTAAAGATAATATTTCAATGGATGGCCTAGGATAAACCTAAGGATTCATATTCTAACTAGGACTTCATAATTTAGACATCATATAAGTGATTTTCATGATTATGTGGTTTCACACTATTAATAATTTTTCTTAGTTTATTGCTTTTACTTTTAGTCAATGATTGGAACAATAGAGTAACCATGTTAATGATGAGTGTGATGGAAAATGAAATTATTCTCCTCTTAATAATCCAATTGTTATGGGAGCTATAACGTAACATCTCATTGTTATGTTCACACATCTTCCTCAAGCTATGAATCAAGCAAGACATCCAAACAAATAGTAGTTAGAAAAAACTTATGTTGAGTACTTAATGAGATAATTTCCACCTTATTTTAGTGGGTCTTCTGATCCAATGGTTTCTTAACATTGGATTAGTACCGCTAAAAAATATTCTCAGTTCTATGGTGTTTAGAACAAGAAAAATTCATTTTGGTTGTCCACCATTTGGAAGGTGGAGCAGATAAATTGTGGTATCTCATCAAGAATATGAGGCAATGGGATTAAATTGACTCCATGGATTGTGTAGAGATAAATAACTAATTTTTTAATAAGTATTTTCCTCATTTTCTTCATAAAAAGATTCATAAATAGTTCCTTGAGATAAGGAAAAGGATGCTGAATCTAATGGTACTAATGAGAAAAATTTTGCAAGACTTATGAGATACTCATATAGTATTATCATATAACCTGAAAGATTGGATGATCAAATATCAGTGCCTTAAAACCATGTCTCTAAAAGAACTTATCCATATGATAAATGATTTTCTATGAATATATTTTTTGTTATGCAATAAAGTTGGAAATTGATGTTGGAGTTACATACAAATCTCATTGTTTGTTTAAGAAAGGGAAGATAGAGTTCAATGGAAAATATAAGAACCATGGAGATAAGAATATGAGTTTTCCTTTATTGTAAAAGTGTGTAAATAATTATCAAAGAAATTATATTAAAAGTACTAATATATTTTTTAAGTGTGAAAGGGAATGTCATCGGAAAATTTATTTTCGACGTGATGAGAAGGCGTTAGCTAATGATTTGAATTGAGAGAATGAGGAACACAATGAACCTGCCACACTTTAGTGATTCAAGAATAATGTGAATGGGTAGTATGAAATCAATTTCAAAACCTCGTGGGTTAATGTTGATGATCAACATTAGAAACCTCTTATGATGATGTTTAAGGGTAAATATCATGTGATCACTGTTTTTGATGAAGGGTGTGATAATTAAGTGGTCAAAGGTACCCTAAACATCCACTCTAGAACTACTAATGTCTAATTTTACTATGGGGCTACCCATTCATCCATAGATAATTAATTTTACAATGGTATTTTGATACCATCAAAATGATTATATGTGGAATTAGAGTTAAAAAACCCCAATGGAATGATAATTGCATCACAAGTATTTGACTCTTCTCTGATAGACATTAGTGGCAATGTGGTTCTCAAAAATCTTATCATTATTCATCCTATTGAACATGATGTCATCAATGTCATGGATTAGCTTTCTATACATAAATCCCACATCAATTTTTCAAGGAAGGAGATTCATTTTGGATATTTCAAACCAACCCATGATCATATTTCAATGTTGTAATATGTATGAAGTTACAATGATTATTTCATCTATAGAATGAGTCTCACTTCGAATTCATAAAAAGTGTTTATCTCATATGGATGGGTTAACATTCTATATTAATGATATACCAATTGTACAAGATTATATTTATTTCTTTCTAAAATAGTTTCTTATCCTTGCACTAAAATATGATTTTCAGATATCAATAGAACTCACACATAGTGGCATGCTAATTTCAAAGACTCTCTATAGAATATAGACTTGATTGAGTTTCAATAGTTGAAGAATAAACTCTAGGACAACCATGAAAATGGATTCATTCAGATAAGTGTGTCAGCTTGGGGTGCACCAATTTTAGTTTTGAAAAATAAATATGCATCAATGTGGCTCTATATTGATTATTGGGAGCTGAACAATATCCAAATTAAGAATAAGTACCACATTTCTCATATTGATGGCTTGTTTGATAAAATACGTGGAGTTCAATACTTACAAGATTGACCTTTATTCTACATATCATCAATTTGGGGTCAATAATGAGGATATACCCATGATGGAATTCCATACAATGTATGTATACTTTGAATATATAGTGATGCATTTTGGTATTACTAATTCCCATGAAATTTTTATAGATCAAATGAATAGATTCTTTATTGATTAACTTGATCAGTTTTTTGTAGGTTCTACAGATGATATTCATATATATTCAAATATAATGGAATAACATGAAGACCAATTGGTAATTCAAATAATGACCCTAAATAAAGTGAGGCTATATGTAAAATTTAAAAAGATTGAATTTTGGATAAAAAATATTTTATTTTGGGTCATATAATCTCAAGAGAGTCTATATCAGTTGATCCATAAATGAAATAGTTTGTTTAATATAAAACCACACCAACCAAAATGATTGAGATCCATAGTTTTATTAGTCTAAATATATGTTATCAATGGTTTTTTGAGATCATATCATGAATATCTAATCCTATGACCATGTTAACAAAGAAGGGATCCAACTTCCTATAGATAGATGAATGTGATGAAAATATCAAATAATTGAAGAGAATTATATTCTTCACAACTATGTTTACATTACCTTATAGTGTAGAGGGGTTTTTAATCAATAATGATGCATTCAAGAAGGTATTAGGATGTGTTATTATGTTGAATAAAATGGATATATCTTATGCCTCAAGAAAATGGTGGATTCATAAGATGAATTACCTAACTCATTATTTGGTGTTAGCTGTGGTAAATTTTTCATTAATGATATGGAGGAATTATATTTACCACGTAAAGTGTGATATATATATACTGATCCTAAAATTTTGAGGTAAATATTCACAATAAAGGAGTTTAACGTGTTCTATAGAAGATGGTTTGAGACAATAAAGGATTATGACTGCTCAATAAATTACCACCCAGGTAAAGGGAACATGGTGGATGATGCTTTGATTCGAAAGGGTCATTATAGCTTATCCATGAGGAGGATAACAAAAGATCCAATATTTTTGGATTTTAGAAGGATGGACCTTGAAATCTAGATAGAAGGGTAAAATTTTTATCTTTCCCATTTTAGGGTTCATCCATCTATCCATGTGGATATTAAAGAGGCATAGAAGGAATATATAGAGCTGTAAAATAAGGTTATAAATTTCACTATGTTTTACCTTGATCATTATGTAATTATATGGTTCAGGAACCATGTATGTGTTCCATCCATATCATAATTAAAGGGGTTGTTAAGTGAATCTCATAGTTCTTCATTCTCTATTCATTCTACAAGTACAAAGATGAATTAATTTTTTAATGAATAATTTGTATGGGATGGAATGAAGATAGATGTAGTAGTGTTTGTATCTTGTTTCCAGGTATGTTAATAGGTTAAGGGGATGTATCATCCATTATCCATAATAGAGTAGAAATATAATAACATCACTATAAATATTGTTGTTGGACTCCCCAAAACCTCTTATGGTCATAATTCTATTTTTGTGGGTGTCAATAACATTATTATGTGATACCACTTCACCGCCATTAGAGAAGAAATCTCTTTAAACCAGTTTTATAAGATATATTTTAAGTGGAAATTTTTAATTGAGTACCACATTCCATTATATCTGATCAGGATCTGTGATTTTCCTCAATGTTTTTTCGAAGTCTTCAGTAAGCTCATGATACTGGATTGATTTTCATCACTTCCTATCATCCTCAAATAGATAGTATGATTGAATGAACAATTCAAACCATATAGGAAGTGTTGAGATCTTTCGATTTTTATTTCAATGATGGTTGGGATCAACACCTTCCTCTAGTTGACTTTTGTTATATTAATTGATTTCACTCAAGAATTCTGATGGATCCTTATAAATTCCTCTATGGAAAGAAATATAGAGCACGAAAAACTATAATGAAGTTGGAGAAATAAATCTATCGGGGCATGAGATAGCTGAAGAAACAGTATAAATGGTTATAGACATTTGGTATTATATCAAAGAATTTCAAATTAGGAAGAAATGTTATGCTGATTATCATCGATGTGATCTAGAATTTCATATTTGTGACAAAATATTTCTATGAATTTCTTTATGGAAGAAGGTTATGAGATTAAAGATGAAAGGGAAACTAATCCCTCAGTACATCAGTTCCTTTCAATAGTAGCCTATTGATTCACACTTCCACCATACTTCTCTCAAGTCCACAATGTGTTCCATATATCTCTCCTAAGTAAGTACATTCCTGACCATTGAATTTATTGAACTCATAGGTCATATTTCTAGAGAAATATATTTCTTATGAGGAGTAGCCTATGGAGATTATGAATCATTTAGAATAAATTCCATGAAAAAATATCACTCACCTGGTCAGAGTTCTGCATCCAAACCAACAGTTTGAGGAAGCTATGTTTGAACACAAGGATATGATGAGGCAGATGTGTCCTCATTGTTATGTATTGAAGAGATGAATGTTGAGGGTAAAATTCATTTGAAGGGGGTTAGAATGTAACACCCCTATTTTTTAAAATTCATTTTTTGAATAAATTAAATTTATTTGATGGCTTTCCATGAATGTTGCACCATGTTAGGTTTTCAACACACACAACACTATTATTGATCATATTACACAGGACACTACATTTTAAAAACAAAATTATATATTATTAATATTTTTATTTAAAACCACTATTATAGCCTTCCAATTATACATACTAATATTAATATTAATAATGACTATTTCAATAAAATTCTTTTAAATAAATAAAATATATTTATAATAAAATATATAATTTTCTGTGAATCCATTATATCTTTTTAAAATACTATTTTTCTCAAAAAATATTTTTATATATTTTTGTGAACAATAATAAAATTTATTTTCTACACTTTTATAAATTTAATTTGATAAAATTTATTTTATTTCATAATTTATATTGTAAAAATTATCTTATGGTGAATTGTTTGGATTTTTCTAAAATATTTTTTTGATGAATAGTGAAAAAATACTGAATTTTAATTGAATATTTCATATTCATAAAATTTATTTATATTGTTAGGAAATATTTTAAATTGTTTTTAAAGTATGATCATTTCAATTATTCATCTATTAATCCAATTTATTTAATTTTAATAATTATCATATAAAAAATAAATATAAAAACATTTGTAAAGATTTGATCTTTTTACCGTCAAGAACCTGTTTTCTCAACACATTAGTGAGATTAATTTTTTATTTATTTTCATCACTTATGTGAATTGAATTTTGAGAAATGGATATATTTTTCAAAATAAGAATAATTATTAATGTTTAATATTTATAGGTTAATATTTTCCTGTGATAATTTGTGAAAATGGTTAAAATTTATCATGAAAATTAAGTGAAAAACGAGTTTACCAAGGGACTAAACGTCAATCTTATAAGAAAAAATTACCTATAAACTATTCCAACCACCATTGTATAGACATATTTCCACATTATAACTTATAGGAAATATAATTTTATATTAATGGAGCATATTTTTTATGGAAAAAAAATTTGTTTAATTCTCTATTTTCAGAAAAATACAAGAGTTTCACTCACCCCACTTATAAAAGGTCAGCCCCTCCCCTCTCTTCCTAACACCTTAAAAAATTTATATTAGAAAATACCATCCCATATAACTTCCAAAAATACCTAATATAATCATATAATCTATATTTTGGACTTAAATCCAACCAATAAATTCATTTAGGGAAAACATATGGAGGATACACAATGAAGAGGTAATGTTATTCAATGAATGTTTTATTTTATTTCTTCAAAAAACACATTTAATTATTTTTATATAACAATTATTTAAGAACATAAGTATATTAAATACATTTATATTTTTTATGATATGTTTATGACCTAAAATAATCATTGTATCCATTAAATGGGTTATGAAATCATATGTGTATGGAAGACTACAACCTCAGGAACTGATGTCATTCATTTTTTCCATGATCACCTCTCAAGGTTGGTCATAATGATGGTTTTATTATACATATATGATATATATATATACATATATATTGTTTTTATTATGTTATTATGATTATAGAATTTTTATATCACACATACCTTCATTTTTCTACTTTATGGGAATATGATATCATTGTTTGTGTGTACAGCGGACAACCACCTCGAAAAGCGATGTGATTCATTAATTACTTGAATAAAATGTATTAAAGATGGTTTTAATAAAAAATATGTTATATATATGACATAAAAATTATTCTATAATGAGAATATATCATATACCTCTGTTTCTATAAATCTGATATGATGATGGAAACAACGTTCATGCGTACGTACAAACTACCCTCTCCATGAACATTGTATTTCATTTCCTATTTATATAATTTATAAACCATTATAAATAAATATATAATTAATATTTGTGTTATTTATATAATTTTTATAATTATTTATATGATTAAATACATATATAAGTAAGAGGTTTATGAATAAAATGTCAAACCATGTTCAAATAAAAAAGCGGTTATTACCGTAAACATAACTTTAACATGGAATAGTTAATAGATGGGTAGCATAAAGTCATAAGAAAATGATATATGGTATGATATTTATGAATATTTTAATATTGTATATGAATAATAAACATAAATTTATTATGAAGGAAGTTTTAAAAAGAATGATGGATGTCAAGACTTTAGGTAACATAATTTTACCTTAATTTTCCTTCATTGAGACATACATTATGTTAAGCACCTATATTCTATCATGAGGTGTATCTAAATCCATTTTAAATGTAATATAATTAATCTATCAATCCTCATGATATTTTCAGTTATTTCAAATGTTATTTCATCATGGGTCTTATGAATCAATGTTTCCAAAGATGTCAATATTTAATGTCACCATCTCATCATTTATTTGGATTGTTTTTTGTTAAGTCTGAAATATGCAAATCACGTCATCTAAATCTAAATAATTCTCACGAATTTTATTATCATATATTAATTAATGATATCTTTAATTAATGGTACCTTTTTCAACTCTTTTTTATATATGTTAATTAATTTTTTTTTGAAAATGTTGAACTTCTTTTATCTCTTTGGTGGGAAATATATTTTCCTTCAAAAACATGATTCAAAAAATGATTCAAATTTGTTATATTACCCTATTATGGTTTTTTGAAAATATATTTTTACCAATGTTTTACATTTTACAAATAATGGAATGGAATATTCATGTTTTTTTCAAAATAATGCATGTTGTGATTTTACTACAAATGTGAATGGAACCTTCGTTTTAATGTGTACAACATGTACATAATTGTCTAATGTCATGACCAATCATTTATTTTAATCATCTTTTAAATTTCCATATTATTATTTTCAAAGATAATATTTTTTAATTGATTTATGTTTTAAAAAGATTTTTTTCTTAAGAGGAATGAATATTTTCCTAAATAAATGATTTAAAAGATCATTTAAAATTATTTTACATATAATATGACATCAGTTGGTGTTACCTATAAATTATAGGGGATATAATTTAAAAATACCATTCATATTTTTTATTCTAATGGTCTATATTTTGATGGCATGATTTTTATGAATCCCATTTCTCTTTCTTGGGTTATACCATGATAAAAAGTATATAAAATCCACTTCTTTTCCTGAGTTATGATATTATGAAATCATTATGAAACCAATATATTTTCTACAGGTTATGATATGATAAATTTTTTATGATACCCATTTAATTTCATGTGTTTTGTTATGATTAATGTTCATGACATTACTTAACACATAAATATGGTTTTTATAATGTGACAGGTATGACCAATATCTACCTCTAATGACTTGGGAAAATATTTATATCCAATGATATAGAAGCAACATGAGTGGGGAGTGAACATGGCTCAGTAAGACAGGGATAGAATGGTATGTTAACCGAGTTTAGTAATATTGGTATAGAATTGTGAGTGAAACCAATTTAGTGAAGGAATTATTCTTCTATGATGGTCTTGGAAGTTATCCTTTAAAAATATGGAAATGATTTTATATGCTTATGTGTATGCCAAAACAATCCATATTTTATGATCTCATGGCTCATCTTCATTGATTCAATATGAATCATGTATTATAAAGTATAAATATTTATGACATGACTCATGATTATGATCATTGGTATGCAGGGTATGGTTTTCAAATAGTATGCTCATGTTCTTGTACCCTTACGTTCAAGTTATGATTTTATATATCCCTTGTTTTCCATTACTAAGATGTGAGATGACATTTTCTTATTTATCCTTTCCCACAGTTAAGACAATATTTATAAGAAGTGTGAAACTTATGAAAAACATTATGGTGGATGATGTAGCTCACTTATAAACCCATTTTTATGTTCCATGTTTCCAAAGGCACTAAACTATTACAATTTATTGGTGTTTATTTATGTTATTAGTTAAAATTTCTGTAAAAAAAATATGTAATGTCTATGTATTAAAATATTGTGTCATTGTATTCAGTATTAGAAAAAATAATTAGTTATAGTTTTGAAACTATGATGATTAAACCTTATTAGGATCCCAAAGTACATGTCTAAGAATGAGTCAAAGGATACGACAATGTCTCGGAATTTTGGTAAATTATAGAGAGAGTTATTTCCTACAAATGCATCCCTATCTAGATAATACAGGTGTATATGGAACATTCACATATTTACATATAGGAATAACCCTAAGAACACTGTATTGAGATAGACTTGATTAAGGACTGGTGAATAAAAATGGGTCTTGTTGCAAACCAGTTTTGAAACTCCCGAGTGATATGATTTGAAAATTCACAAACCCATTATAGAATATAATGAATTATTTAAATAGAATGTTTCTACGAATGTCCTAGGATAAATTTAGTTTTTCTTTTATTAAATAAGGTTTCATAATTTATATATCATATAAGTGATTTTCATGATTATGTGGTTTCCTACAGTGATTATCATTTCATAAATTGTTTTTGCTTTTAGTAAGTGGATGGAACCGAAAGGAACCATGTAAATGTTATGTTTGACATTTGTTGAAATGCTTTTCCTCCTATGAATCCAAATTTTATGGTAGATGGAATGAAAAATATCATTTTTATACTAACACAACTTTCAAAAACTATAAATGAAGTTAGACATCCTAACGAACAAAGGAGGTGTGAATATTTTCTGAGCCCTTTATGTGGAAACTTCCACCTCTTTTTAGTGGGTCTTCTGATCCACTGGTTGTTGAAGATTGGATCAATATCACTAAAAATATATTTTCAATTATCCAGCATTCAAAACCTAGAAATTTCATTTTGGTTGTATATTTCTTCGAATGTGAAGCGTATCAATGGTGGACTATTATCAATAATATGAGGCTATAAGTAGAAATTGACTCCATGGATTGGGATGAGTTTAAGAACTTATTTTTCAATAATTAAATTCCTTTTATTAATTATAAGAAAATGGATAAATTGTTCTTTTGGCGAAGAAAAAAGGATGATGAAACTGTAGGTACCTTTGAGGAAAATTTTACAAGCCATGTGAGGTAAACTTCTTGATTTATCATCTAACCTGAATATATGGTTGATCTATTCGTTAGTGGGTTAAAATTAAGTCATAAAAGGTATTTATCCAAATGATACTATAATATATATGATGAAATTTTGTGTTTTGACATCATGGTGGAAATGGGGTTCTGAGTTACACCTAAATCTCATGGTTCAAGTAAGAAAAATAAAATGGATTTCAAAGGAAAATCTAAGAACCATGGAGATATGAAGATGATTTTTTGTTTATTCTCAAAGTGTGGAAATATGAATATAGGAAATTTCCTTAATAGGACTAATGAATTTTTTAATTGTTTAAGGGGAGTTCATCAGTTATTTGATTGTTGATGTGATGGGATGAAGTTAGATAATGATTTGAATAGATATAAAGATACACAAAATGACCTCTCGCAATTCATTCATTCTTGTGTAAGGAGAATAGGGATTAGGATAACCAATTCCAAAACCTAAGGTTTAATGATGAAGATCGACATCCTCAACCAGTTATAAAGAAAGACATGGGGAAATCTCAAGTGACCATTATTTCAAACAAATGGTGAGATAACGATGTGACGAAAGGTATAGTTATAATCCAATCTAGAATTTTTAATGTCTTTTTTTATACTAGTTTTGCCCCTTATTTCATATCTAAGGAATTTTATAATTTTTAACTATTCCACCCAAATGATTATATGTGGAATTATAAGTGAAATCCCTATTGGAACGAGGACCACATCTCAATTTTATGATTCCCCTCTGGTTGACGTTAGTGGGAATTTACTTCCCAAAAATCTATTCATTATTCATCTAGTAGAATTTTATGCCATCCAAAATATAGATTTTTTTTATCTACCTAAATCCCAGATGAATTTTTGAGGAAGAGAATTAAATTTTTATATTTCATACCAATTTATAATTTTTATCAGTTTGATAATAAGTAAGAACTTACTATAAAGATTATATCTAGTGTATGGGTCTTAATTATCATTTAGATTGGGTGTTTATCTCATATTGTTGTAGAGAAACTCCAAATTGATTATATTCCTATAGTGTGGGATTTTATAATGTATTTATGGAAGTGTTTTATATAATTCCACCAAAACAAGAAGTTTAGTTCTCAATAGAACTCATACCTGTTGCCACACATATTTCATAGACTCTCTAAAAAATGGTCTCAACCGAGTTGCATGAATTGTAGAATAAACTCTAGGAAAAAATTTAAAACGGATTTATTTGTCCAAGTTATCACCTTAGGGTGCATGTATTATTTTTGAGAAAATGAAATATATATCAATGTGATTATCCATTAATTATTGGGAATTGAACAAGATCACAATTAAGAAAAAGTATCTTCTCCCCTATATTGATAACCTTTTTGATAAAAAATTTAGAGCTCAATACTTTTACAAGATTGAAAATAATTTTGGATATCGTAAATTTAGGATAAATAAGGTGGATATACCCAAGATGGAATTTTATACAAGGTATTACCACTATGAATATATAGTTATGAAAATTTCATCACTAATTCCCTTGTTATCTTCATGGATTTAAGGAATATAGTCTTCAGAGACTGACTTGATAAATTTGGTGTAGTATTTATAGATTACAATATTATGTATTAAAATAGAATGTAATAAAATTAAGGCCATTTGAAAATTGTAATAAAGATTCTACATAATACAAATTGTTAGAAAAATTTACAAATTTTGAATTTTGGCTGTAAAATGTTTCATTTTTCGGTCACATAATCTGGTGAGATGGTTTACCAATAGATACATCAAATATATAGGATATTTAATGTTATAAGACACCACCCATGGTGACTAGGAATGATAGTTTTCTTGGTTTATTTACATATTATGGAATTTGTTTAGATAATTTCTCATGAATATATAATCCTTTGACTAATTTAACTCATAAGGGAGCCATGTTCTACTAGAATGATGAATGTGTGTAGAATTTTAAGGAAATAAAGAGAATGTTAGTTAGTAAACTTGTTCTTACATTACCTTATAGTGGAGAAGGGTTCATAATCTATAGTGATTCATCCAATAAGGTAATTGGATATGTTATTATGTAAAATAACATGTTCATATCTTTCAACTCACAAAAATTGGTTATTCATGAGAAAAATTACCAAACTCGGGATTTGGAGTTAGTTATGGAAATTTGTTTCATTAAATATATCGAGCCATAATATTTATAAAATAAATTATAGTATATATACTAATTATAAATGTTTGAAATATATATTCACATAGAAGGAGTTGAACATTCACTAGTGAAGATGGTTTGATATGATAAAGGATTATGAATTCTCGGTACATTACCACCCTTGGAAAGTAGACAAGGCAGTTGATGATTTGAGGCAAATGGATCTTGTCATGTTATTCATGATGTGGATCAGAAAAGATAAAATATTTCTTAATATGAAATTGTTGGATGTGAAAATCTTAATATATAGGGGAAATCATATCTTTCTTAATTTAATGTTAACCTATATATCCATGTGAAGATTAAATATACTCTAATGAAAGATGCAGATTATTAAAAAAAGGTTAGAAATGTTCCTATGTTTAACCTTGATCCTTAAGGAATGATAAAGTTCGATAACCATGTATTTGTTCTTTCTATACCAGACATGAATATTGTTTTGGTAGAAGAATATCATAGTTCTTTATTTCACATTCATCCTTGAAGTATGATGATATATATATATTTAAAAGCATACTTCTTGTGGGATCACATAAAGAGGGATATCATAGAGATTGTATCCTAGTTCCTAGTATGTCAACAATTTAATGATGAATGAAAATGTATTAGGTGATATTGCATCCATTCCTCATACCAAAATGTAAATGATAGAACATTACAATATATTTTGTTATTGGAATCCCCAAAACCTATAAGGGTCATCTTGATATATGTATGGTAGCTGATTACCTTACATTGTCAACACACTTCCTCACTATCAGAGTTGACTTTTTTGTGGATCAACCTACCATGATATACATTAAGTAAGTGTTAAGGTTTTATGTAGTACCTCATTCCATTGTATATGATCAAGATTATAGGTTTACCTCAATGTTTTAATGAATCCTTTAGTATAATCCTGATATATAATTGAGTTTTAGCACTGCCTTCCATCCTCAGAAAGATGTTTAGTCTGAATCAATTCAAACCCAAGATAACAGGAATAGATATTTTTTTTGTATTTCAATGGTGGTTGGTATCAATAAATTCCTCTATTTGAGTTTTTTTTCAACAATATTGTTTACTCAAGCATTCATATGAAACCATATGAAGCCCTATATGGAAAAAATGTATATCTCAAATGTGCTGGAATGAATTTGGAGAAAGGTAGTTATTGGGATGTGAGATAAATGATGAAATGGTTGAGAAGGTTAGATCTATTCAATATAATATTAGGATATTTCAAATTCAGAAGAAAATTTATGCTGAGAATCATCGACATGATATAGAATTTTGAGTTGGGGATAAGATAATTCTAAGAATTTATCCACAGAATAGGGTAATGAGATTCAAGGTGAAATGGAATCTAATCCCTAGGAATATTTTAACTGTTTAAATTATTGATCATATCATAATGGTAAGATATCACTTTTTTCTTTCAACAAACCTCTCTGAAGTCCATGATGTGTTCCATGTTTCTCTCCTGGTAAAGTACATACCAAAATCATCATGTTTACTAAACTCATACGTCTTACAACTAGAGAAATATATTTTTTATGAGGAATAACTAGCTGATATTTTGGATCATATAGAGAAATTAATATGAAATAAGACCACTCACCTTCTAAATGTTTTGAGGGAAAACCACTAGTTTTAAGAACAAACATGGGAACTCGGGGATATGATGAGGTATAAGAATCTTAATTTTTTGTAATCAAACTGATGAATTCTTAAGGTTAAATTCATTTTAAGGTGGGTTGAATACAATATAACTTTTTATTATTAAAAAAATTCAAATAAATTATATTTATTGTTGGATTTTTCTGCATGATAACCCATGTTAAGCTTGAACTACATGTAACACTTGATTATCTACTTTTATATGTGACATTGAGTTTCAACAAAATAATGATACATTATTAATATAGTTACTTAAACCCAAATGTTATAACCAAGTCCTTAAAATTATTAATATTAATAGTAAAAAATAATTATTAAATGTAATGGTTTAATATAAATAAAAAATAATGATAATAAAAAACTTAATTGTAAAAAAATACATTACTTGTTTTGAAAATACTATTTTTCATAAAAAATGGTTTTATATATTTTTATATACAATAAATAGATTATTTTTTGAAAATTTTATAATTTTAAATTGATTAAATAAACTTTATTTGTGAATTCATAATTTCAAAATTATCTTAAGAAGATTTTTTTGTTTTTTATGAAATGTTTCATTTTTTTATTAAGAGTGAAAAATACATAATTTTAATTTAAAACTATCTTTTCATCTATTGTATTTATATGGATAAATTATATTTATAGTTGTTTTCGATGTATAATTAGTTGAATTATAAATATATTAATCTAATTTAAATAATTTTATTCTATTTCATATATAAATTTTATATAAATAACTTTTAAACTTTTCATCTTTTTATCTTTAAAAAAATTCTTTATCGACACATATGTGGGATTAATTTAAAATTAAAATTTTCCACTTATGTGGATGGAATTTGGGAAAATGGGTTCCATGTTTTTAATTAGAAATTTTTATAATTTATATTACGTTGAACTTAATCTTTTACCATGATGATCAATGAAAATAGTTAAAATTATTTATGATGATTAAAAGAAAATTGAATTTACTAAGGGACTAGATATTAAAGGTTTTGAACAAATGTCCTGTGAAATTGTCCAAAAACAAATTTATAGAATTATTTCTAGCTTATAAATTCTATTATCTATATATTTCCATTATTGGATCAACATGACCTGGAAAAAACATTTGTGGAATTTTTACTTATCAAAAAATTACAGGAGTGACACTCACCCTTTTTTAAAAGGTCACCCCTCACCTTCACACCTATTTGGATGGAATCATCCTTACTAAAATAAATTCTAACGAGGATACCATAAGAAGTGGTAATTCTCATCAACGAACAATTTTATTTTATTTCATCCACAAACTCATTTAATTATTTTTATATAATGCTTATGTAATAACCTATATATCTTACATAAACATATATTTTGTTATCATAATTCCATGACTTGATAGAATTTCCACATTCATCAAATTGGTAATGAAATCATCGTTCACGCGTATGGCAGACTACCACCTTGTGAACTGACATTATTTGTTTTTCCATTACCACCTTTCAAGGGTGGTCATAATAATAATTTATTATCTATATATGATATATATTTTATTATTATTATTTTTATTATTATTATTAAATTTTTATACCATAGACATCTTCATGATTTCCATTATGTGGGAATATGATAACGTCATTCGTGTGTATGGCGGACTACCGCCCCAAGAAGTGATGAAATTCATTCACTATTTACATAGAATGTATTAAGGATGATTTTAATAAAAAATTTGACATACATGGAATAGAAGTTATTCTTATATGATAATATATAATATAATTTTCTTCCATTTAATATGACATGCAAATGGAAATTGCGTTCATACGTATGTACAGCCTAACATCTCTATGAATAGTGTAGTTTTTTTCCTACTACTATCTTTTATAAATATTTATAAATAAAAATATATTTAATATATATTATATTTATATCATTGTTATAATTTTTTATATGATAAAATCATGATATAATTAAGGTCACTAAGAATAAAATGTCAGAACATGTATGATAAACAATGCGGTTATTACCCAAAACATAATTTTAACATGGAATTGTTAATAGACAGGTAATATAAATTCATAAAATATAATCTATGGAATGATATGTGTGAATATGTTTATAGTATATATTTTTCATAAACATATATTTATTATATAGTAAATTGTAACTAGTACGATGGATGTCAAGACTTAATGTAAGTGGATTTTGTCTCAATTTTCTTACTTGGAGATGTACATTATGTTATGCACCTATATTCCTTAAATAAGTGTATATACAAAAAATTTACAAGTAATATATTGAAATTACTCATCCTCATGATATTTTAATTTTTATTGTATTTTATTCTTTCATTGGTATTGTGAATCAATGTTACCAAATTGGTAATGATTTTATGTTCCAATATCATCATTTATTGTGATTGTTTACAATTAAGTGTCCAATTATGAAATCTCATTATCTACCTCCTAGTAATTATAATGAATTTTATTATCCTCTGATTATTCATGACATTGTAATGTAAATTTTTCCATGTTCTAATCTTTGGAACTTATGAAAATTATAATATTTGTTTTATAAAATCTGACTTCATTTCTCTCCTTGGCTGGAAATCAGTTTTCCTTAAAAACCATGCTTTGAAAAAAAATCAATTTTTTTTCATAATATCTTATGATTTTTAAACTGGTATTTTTACACATGTTTTATTTTTTATAAAAAAAATTAAATGAATCATTAATTAATTTTCCAAGAAAAATATTTTGTTTCTTTTACCAAAAATGAGAAAGCAACCTTCATTTAATTGTGTATTGCATGAGTGAAATTTTTCAATGTCATGACCAATAATTTCATTGAATCATCATTTATATGTTTCAAGTTTATTTTCAATGAAAAAGGATTACAAAATGTTTTATGGTTTAATAATATTTTTTTCAATGTTTAAATGATATTTTCTCAAGAAATGATTCTAAATATACTTAAAAATTATCACCCATATAAGATGACATATGTTATTTATAACAATTCCTTAAAGTGGGTATTATCCAAGAATAAAACTAATATTCTTTCTATAAATGTTCTATATTTTTATGGATTTTTTTTATGAAAATAATTTCTCTTCCACATGTTATACCATGATAAAATATTAATGAAACTCGCTTCTCTTTATAGGTTATGTTATGATGAAAGGATTTTGAAACCTATCAATTTCCACATTTTAGGATATGATAAAATTTATGTGATAATAATTTAATTTAATGAGTTTTGATCTGATAAATGTTTATGATCTTGTGGTACACATAATTTTGGGTTTCATTAAATAATGGATGGGACCTATATCTAAATTCAATCTATTGGGTAAATATTTATATTCATGAGATAGACAGGACTGGGATGGGGAGTGAAGTCAATTCAATATGATATGCATGGAATAATAATTAAACATGGTTTAGTAATACATGTCTAGAATTAGGAGTGAAACTAGTAAATTAAAGGACCTTTTCTGCTATGTTGGTCATGGTAGTGAGCCTTGACTAATATGGAAATGACCCTTCATGCTTATGTGTGTGCTAAAAATTCCATGTATTATGATCACATGGTTTATGTTCTTTGATTACCTTATGAATTTTTTATAATAAACATCCAAAAATTATAAAATTACACATGATTATGATCTCTGATATATATGGTATGGTTTTCAAATTTTATTCTCATGTTCTCATACCCTAATCTGTATTTTATGCTGACATATATCCCTTGTTTTCGCATACTAAGAATCTAAGATCAGCCTTTCTTATGTATCATTTTCCTAGATTATGCACATATTTATTATGTTTTATATTTATAATAAGTGTTTTACATAAGAATAATTTAGTGGGAAATAATAAATCTCCCTTATGGACCAGTGTTTATGTTTCCAATTTTCCAAAGGAACTTAACTATTATGGTTATCAGGTGTGTATTTATGTAATGAAAAAAATATTCCAAAAAATAATGATGTAATTTCTATGTATGAAAATTCAGGGTTGTTGTATTGGTTATTGCTTATTTGGTTTCCTATTTTATGTTTAATATCATATACAGGTTTACTAATTTATATAGATTATTCCTTGTTTTTATTCTCTATATATTTGAAACTGCTAATTTTATTATTTTCTATAGTCTAACATATATATATTAATAATGTGTCCAAGGTGAACCCAACATGTCACTCAATCTATCTCTCCACAAGTATCACGGTTCATTCTTGGTCACCATTTCATCAAAAGTAGTGTCATGGAGTAAATAATAACCAATTTTCAATTAATACACCCTTTTAATCTGAATAACCACATTACAGATTTCACATGAAAATATGTTGTAATCTATCCATATAATGGATTTCCATGTGCAAGATAAATAGTTTCTAAATAATACCAAAAACCAAACAGAGTAATATGTAACAGAATGGTGACCAATTAAAATAAAAATCACTTTATAATATGAAAAATAAATTGATCATCTAGAAATATATAATTATATCACTCCCAAAATAAGCGATAGGATAGTGAATTTGACAAATAAGTAAAAAAATCCAAAATATTAAGTTCCCAAAAATGAACTAAAAGATCTATATTTATGTGACCTATATTAACCACTAATTCCATAATAAAATTGGTGATTAGAATCAAGAAACCCCATCATATTATGATTTTCTTTTACCTCTACCAATATCCTGGAAAATAAAATTTTCATCTATAAGGTTCTAACCTTAATTAATTACATAATATTGTGTTTTAAATTATGAATTAACATTCTTCAATTTATAGGATCCTTATGGTTTAGTGTTTTAGAGAATTTGGGAATAACTTCTAAAAAACTCTTGCCATACAAAGTAGCTAATTCCACTGAGTTTACATTTTTTCGGAATATAATAAATTTAAAATAAAATAAATCTTTTTTATTAAAAATTTTAATGATTTTAACTTAACATTATCATTTTTCATATTCATTCTTAAAACCTGGGAATTTTTTTTGATGACATGGGATGCAATAACAAATCTTAGCAAGGCATATATACAAAGAAAAAAAAGAAGCTCATTAGTCCAATCCAAAACCATGAGATCATATAAGAGAGTTTTCCTTCGACATAACAAAAATTTGATCACAAATAATCATTTACTTACCCATTAAAATAAACATTAATGCACAAATTATTTCATAAGAAAACATTATAAGAAAGAATAATGGAAATATCATAATTATGAATGTTTCTTAAAAAAATATGAGAACAGATGAAGAAAAATCATAAAAACATACATATTAATGTTAAAAATATTAATCATTCCTTTAAATAAAATATATCCATATTACATGATAAAAAAATTCTAAAATTAATTAAAAAGAAAATAAATTTCATTTGGATTTCTTGAGACATAGTATTCATTGAACCTTTATAAGAACCTTTATAAATAAAATAACCTACTTGGTTAATTCCAAGATAATTCTACAGTGAAAATAATCACTATCAAATGCATTGGAGAACTATATCAGGATCACCCATCATCATAAACAAGGTTAAGAGTCTATATCGTTCATAAACATATAAAATATTTCATTTATATCCTAAAACTCTTAAAAATATACTTTTTAACCCATATGCCAAAGAATTTTCAGTTTTTACAAAAAAATATGTAAACAATCCTTTTATTTGGATAATATATTATAATAATTTAAAAAATATATGGAAAATTTTCGATTAAAAAATTACATGGAAAATTATATATTATTCTTCATAAATAATATTTCTATGATGGCTGTAAATTATTTCTATGTCATATTTGTTAAAAACATTGTTTCAAAACCTTAGTGAAAATTTCCTTGTTCAATAAACAATAAGATGATTATATTTTTAACCATCATAACGAATGTAAATGTAGATAGAAAAATAATTTTTCAAATATTTTAGGAGTAAATAAGATATTCCAAAAAAAATTATTAAAAATATGGATTTGGGTGAAAATGAGTTTGAAAAAAAACTTAAAAATGTTTAAAAGTGTCTTGAATGAAAATATATTACCATAAGTATCTCATGGCATGTATGTTTTTTATCTTATTGAATAAAAATTTTATATTTATTATTTACATTATTAATAATATTTTTATGTTAGTTATGTATTTATTATTCATTTTATTACACATAAAACCATTTCTTACTTAATTACATAATGATTGTGTTTACTTCTGTTTTCTTGGGGATGTTTGGTTCATCAGTAAAAAATAACATTGGTAGGTTAACTATAATCGAATAGATCATGATTATATAATTTGGAGAATATTAATAATTCTAAATTTATCATTTATATTTATGAATTTTAATTTTATAACAAAATTTATTAGGTGTTTATTAAAAATGAATTTTGTTTAAACAATGGGATGATGCTTTGTACATAAGGATGAGTAAAGTTTCCGTTTTTCCATAAACATGATGGAATAAATGTTAGTATTATTTTATATATGTAGAATTAAAATTAAATAATAAATATCACATTTTTAATTAAATTCACCTATATATTCTAGACATGTGAGGAGTTTTTTGAGAAAAATACATGAGTTCATAAGGTTGTTGTTTGTACTTAAGTATGAGAAATGGTGTTTGTCATATATTGGATTATAAAGGAATAGTAATATTTTTTATTTACTATTAAATATTGAAATTCATATAATATATATCATATTATTTTATTGGAATACATTATTGTTACCATCCATAATATTTGGTGATGTAAAATGAAATAAGGATTCTTCACAACATGGTAGACTGCACATACGCAAGAAAGATTTTTTCATTTTCCATTATATGGATAAGTAGTTGAAAATAGTAATACTATAAGATCCCCAAAATTTTTCTCCTAGATATAGTGATAAAAACATAGTATTTAAATTTCTGGAATTGATATTATAAAAGCGACCCAATTTCAACCATCCAAAGCATAAAATGTTAAATGAAAATATTAGATCACATACATTCCCAATGGCCCTTTTGGTTTAGAGTTTTAGAGAATTAGGCTAAAAAATTACATAATAATACCCATGTATTGAAATGAAAATTTTTTCCAGTATACCCATATTTTCTTATTCCACATTAATTCATCAACATCTCCCATAATATTTTTCACACATGAAACTTTTCTAGACATAGTTCACTTAACATCACTCTTTATAACATGAGGAAATAGAAAACATGAGATGGGTGATATAAAAATCTTAGTAAATGTAAAAATAATAATTTATAATTAAATTTCTTAAGTGAGAAAAATATTATCATAAGGGTAAGATGAAAAGACCAAATTTCTTGATCATAATAGAATATAATATATATATATATATCAAAACATGGATCATAAAACATGATACATGGTATTAACCATAACATCTGAAAATAATTATAAAATTAAGCAATCATGATCACTATAAAAATCCTTGAGGAAGGGATCCATTACAAATATATGTGAAAATAATGAAAACATGTTAGTAACATGGAACATCATTTCATATCACTCTTACAATCACTCTTACAAATGGAATAACCTACCAAGTGAATTATAATAATCTTTTAAGAGAAACCTATAACTTGTTAACCACATTCCATTAACCAGTTAATTAGAGATATATGTCATGACCACACATCATCATGAGCTATATTGGGATCAATCTTCCTCATAAACAATGTCCATGATCTATAAAAAAATCATAATACTTGAATGGTTTCATTTTTCAACATAATAATAATATTTTTTCATTCAAATATTGAATTTCCTATGAAAGATAAATTGTTTCCATTGAAAAATATCTTTTAAAAATTCCTAATCCATCTAAAGAAAGAGTAAATATGATGTCATTACAATATATCACCTATTTAAAATATGTAAAATCCAGGATTTCTTAGTTTAAGGGTAGAAATACCATAAAATATCATTAAAAACGCTATTGTAGAAAAAAAATTCCACATTGAAAAAACCTTTTAAAAACTAAAAATTCAAAAAATATTATGAAAATAATTTTATATGTAAATAACCTTGGAAATATTAAAATTAATCTCTAAATAAATTACCATTCATGAAGTCAGTAATATCTATTCATATTGTAAACATTATAGAGAGACATTCTAATCAATATTTTGTAAAGGGAGTCAAAAGTGATGCATGTAGAAAAAATTGAAAATTACCATTTCAAAATAATAAAATATGGTAAAATAACATGTAAAATAATTTCATAAAATAATATTCAAGAAAACATATTAAAAACAATGGATATATAAGAGATATATTTCCTGACCGAAAGAAGAGATATTTGGTCAAAAATTCTTAAAAACATTTTAGAAATCATTTTGAGTACTAAAAGGGAAAATATGGTTCTTAAACATCAAAATTATTTTAATATAAAAAAGAGATGAAAAATAAAATTATTTTATCAAATAATGATCATATAGTTTCTCAATTGATGTTCAAGTATAAATAATCCATATTAAAACTAGATTGAAACATAAACCCCTTATAACTTTACTAACTTTTGATTCATAATCCCTATGAATAAATAATATCAAATGAATCATTAAATGTCATTAAAATAATTATATACATGATATAAAATGTTAAAAATATAGTATATAAACATCAAAAAATAAATAGGTGAATTTTATTAATGTATGTCCCAAAGAAATAGAATTTTAGATGAATAACCCTTTTAAATATCATAACATTGAATTGGGAATAAATCAATAGAGAGATTATGCATAACATCTATATGTCCAACTAGGAAAATTTTAAATACAAAATAATTATAAAAAAGTTCATTTGACACTAAATATTGGAATAATATAAATAAATTAATATGTGATAAAACCCAGTGAAAGAAAAATGAGTTAAAAACCTCTTAAAACTTTGGTATGTTCCTAATCGAAACGCATTAGAATAATTAACCTGATTTTTACCAAAAATACCACGAATTATAATTTTTTCATTATATAAATTGTAAAAGTGGTATCATATACACCATGAAAATTAAATTAGGTGTATAAAATTAATACATGCCTTAGTGAGGGAAATTGGGAAAAAATATCATACCTTGAGTCCAGAAATTCCATGTATATCCTTTAAATACTACATAATAAACCTATATCAAATACTTAATTGTTTTAGAACCTTTTCCAGGTCTATTAATTTCTCATTGAATAGGTTTTTCATTTATTACAATGATATATTTAATTACTGAATCAGTTATGATTGCATTAGGTGATTTATGGATGTCCATTCGTAATTTCAAATGTTCTTTAGTATTTAAACTATAATCGAAGGATTAATTGTTTCATAATATATAGAATAATAAAAATAATTAATTAATTATAATTTTTATACATTAATTATACTATTCTAAACAATCAATAAATATGGTTATTAAAAATGAAATACATCACAATCTCAGAGATGTTACGTCATATGAATGTGTGAGTAACGTTTTCATTTTTCAAACAGAAAGAGGTAAAGAAGTTATGTATAATTTATTATTTCCAAAATTATTATTATATAATTAATATAATATTATTTCATCAAATAAACTTATATATACCATCCATTTGATTTTGTGATGAAAAATGAATAACATCTCTTAGTATTGGTGGTAATCCACATGTACGCATGAATGACCTTAACATTTTTAAATTGATAGAAATGTAAACGAACATTGATTTTATTTCCCATTTGATGGGAAAATGATATGGATATAGGTTATTACATTAACATAAAAACATATATCTTCATAGAATATAAAGGTGTTATTATTTAATTGTTTATTTATAATATTATAAGTATCTAAAATAATAAATAAAATGAAAATGCTAGGTTAAGGACTATTCCCATTCTTCTGATAACCATACATTCTTAACAACTTTAGCCCTCAAAGGTTGGTTTTATTCAAAAAAGTAAAAACACTATAATGTGGGCTGGAATTTTTGTAGGTATTTTATAAACCAAAAGTCTCTAGAATTTTGTATATGAGATGAGATTGGGGTTCCTTTTATAAGTGATTGGAGGGACACTTTTGGAAATATATGAAATATTATAATGTAATATTTTTCTAACTCATGTCTAATGGTTTGAAAATGACATAAGTTAAAATATAACTAAGATAAAGGACTAATATGACAATCAAAACAAATATTTACATTATTATATACCATTTTAATCATTATATTTTGGATTTACCAATCTTTTAATCATTTTAACATTAACTATAGTAATATGTTTGTTTTATATAAAAGTTTTAAAATTTTACTTATAAGTTAGAAATTGGATCATAAATTTCCAATGGATGCATTTATCAACCTAAATATTTCTAATTATCCAATTAAAATATGGTAATTGTTTTTAAAAAATTATTAAAATACATTGAATAAAAAGTACTATTAATGCCATTTTAAGAACTATTCACATAATTTGACATTTAAAACATCATCATTATTGTGTAAGTAAACTATATTACATTTAAACATCAATAATAAAATATTATTACTAAAAAATACGTTTCAAACCATAATTTATTCAAATAATATTATTTTTGATGTTTTTAAAGTAATTTACTTTAATTTTCTACTATTTGTAAAAACATTATGTCTACATTATGTAACCAATTAAGATAGTTATTTAAAAAATAAAATTTACAAAAATCATCATAAAAATAATTTAATTATTCACAAAATAAAAATTAATATTAATCAAAGAAAAATATTTCTATTTGAACATCTAATTAATATTTAAAATCAATAGTGTGGATTTTTTATTTTTTATTTGCTAAAAATAATATATAAGTCATTTTCATAGAAAATTGGCACAAAATTTCCATAAATTTGAATATTTTTTGATTATGGTAAAAAAATGCATAAAATACATTAAATGTAGGTTTTAGGTCCATTTTATGTATGTATCGTATTATTTTTAACATTAATTAACTAATTTAGCCTTATGAATGTGAGAAATATTTTCAATGGTTAGTATTCATAATGAAGAAAAATAAAATGGGATTATTTACCAAATTTTAACTTCCTATTTCAAAATATGGGACTCATTTAATCAAATTCAACTCAAATAAGTGGAATGATTTAATATAAAATTTAACCATCAAAATATTTTAAAATAATATTTTTTCATAAAAAAGCTTTTATGTATAAAAAATATTTTTATACCAAAATCAAGTATAATTTTTATTCTAATATAATTTATAATTTATTAAAAATATAAAGGAACTGATGAAATTTTAATACAAATCAAAAATAAAATGTGACTTTATAAATGACACACCCCATCCTCAGATACTATTTTATATTTATTTTTCTCTTGGTCTCGAGTCATTTTGTCGAGGTTTGGGTATGATACCAGGTATAAAATTTTGAAGATTGGAAATTTTGGTGGGTTTTAGAATGGCGCACAGGCACAACATGGTTAAAAGAAGTTGTGTGGTTAGCCCAGGCACCCATGCGGCCGATTCTAGAATGGAAAAATTTTATCACATGGTTCTGACATGATCAATTTAGTTGTAGAGACCCAAAGCTTGACGTACATGGACATTACATTACTTCTGAGGAATAATTAATACATAGAAAAAACAAACATCGAAGGACCGTAATAGTTTTGTGTCTATGGAAACTCTGAACATAATCTTCTAATCGTGGTGAAAGATCTTCAACATCTCCCATCAAGATCTTCCCATTTTGTTTTCTTACCTAAATCCTTTCATTATATCATGGGTACAAGAAAACATATAAAGGGTGAGCTCAAATTCTCAGTAAGGGTAAACATATAGAACATATAACAATCCATAAACATTTGAATTAAAAAACATGAACATGAAATCTAAACATCAAAATCCTGAGCAATGACATAAATCATGGAAGTACGTAAGACATATATCATAACGTAATATCATGGGAATAAATCATGTATTTGTAGAAAACCAATAATCACATGATATGATTTACATAGTAGTCAAGGCATTGCTGCCAAGACCATCTTAGTGGACAAAGTCCCTTTTTGAATCGAGTTTACTCCTCGTTCCAGTCCTGTATCACTGAACTGGATTAACATACCATTCCAGCCATGTCTATCTCATGAGATATCAATCTTTACCCAATAAATTGGAGGGAGATATAGGTCCCACCCATATCATAATGAAATAATTTTTACTTCTTCTACAACATAAACATAAATCATTCATCATAACCCAAAGAATAAAAATGGGTTTCATAAACATCATCTCATCATAACATAATCCATATAAAACAAACGGATATCATTTCATAATAAAAAAATTGAAACCAGGTAAATCATAGTAACGTTATACTTGAAACATACACATATGAAATAATGTCATCTTAGATGTAAAATGGTTTTAATAAAACAGTTGAAATGATTTCTTGAGGAAAATATCCTTTCTTTTTAAAAATCATTTTCTTTTCACAGAATGCCATGATATTTTAAAATAGAATGATTTTATTGAAAATAGAAATCAAATATTGTTGATTAAGCTTTATGAAAATAAGGCATTATGAAACCATTAAAATCTGTTCATGCCGTATAAGTTAAAAAAACATTCTTCTCATACTTTTGCCGGAAAAGTCAAAACGATCCTTGTATGGTAAAAAAAAGAAAGATTATTTCCATAACACAATGTAAAAGTCAAAGAAGGGTAAACATGGCTTTAAAAATTCATGGAATAATATTAAACACTTTATGAAAAAAAACATTTTTATGGACATGGATGAAAAATATAACCCCAATAAATACTTACGTATAATAATTCTCAGATAAAAATGAGATTGCAAAATTATCCCTTACCTTAGGTCTGATATGCTTCATACGTATCCAAACCTCCTATATAATGATTTAAATAATGTAATTGACTTATTACAGAATCATATTCATTGTTATGATATCATATATGGTTCACTTATAACTTTATATTACCCATTCTTTTGTAAATTTCATGTTAAAGCAGCGTTTTGGATAAAAAATTTATTTATCAAACGTGTTTGGACATGTTGATCATGATATTATTACTACTTATATCATGTTTTAATTACATAAATCATGTAAATAATGATATATATATCATATATATTCAGTATATATATATATAACAGATATATAAATGAAATGAAATAGACCGTTCAGGGAGACGGTAGGCCGTACGTACGCGTGAATGTTGTTTTCTTTTCCTTATTGACTTGAATGAAAGTAAGTAGATGAAATATATATATATATATATATGTATAAACTAATAAAGTACCTTAATTAAGTCATATATTTCATTATTATTCATTATATATACTTTATATTCATTCTTGAACGGTTAATCATGGAAAATGAATCACATCACGTTCGTGGAGACGGTAGTCCGTACGTACGCACGAGCGATGATATCATTCCCATGATCGTGTAATTGTATTTAGGTGTATGTATAATAATTCAGAATCAATATCAATTTACAATAATAATATATAGTTATTTATTTACACCATTATACCCATCCAAGTAAGGTAGTGGTGGAAAACAGATTACACCATGACGTGGAGACGGTATTCCGTACGAATGCATGCACGGTGATTTCGTTTCCGTAGGATGGATAGAAGTTGAAATAGGTTTGTTTCATATTTATAATAACATATCAGTATATGAGTGATACTGATGTTATTAATTTATGATGAATCAAATAACGAAGAATAGATAGAAGAAGAAATAAATTGGAAAGAATCGGTAAAGGATATTACCTCTTCTTTGACGCGCCTCTTCTTAACCTCCTTTTAAGGCACTAGGGATGATCTTTTGGGTGGGACCAGAACCTATATAATGTTTATAGGGAATATTATTAGGGAAATGGTCAGGGGTTGGCCGAGCTTTAAGGCTCAAAAGGGTGTGAAGAGAAGAGGGAAGGGGTGCCCTTTTTATAAAGGAGGAGAGGGGTACCTAAGGAAAATATAAAATATTATTTTATAATAAATTCATATTCAGTTTTTAATAGCTCCAATTTGACTTATTTCGAAGCTAAGGTTGGTATGTGTCGAAATCCACTCAAACAATTGGTTTTAGACCAGTTTAGGTTACTATTTTGGCCTTATATTTTAGATTTAACTCTAAGTTAAATAATTTAACTTTTACTGTGTCTTTTTGTTTTCTTACACTATATGTTTAATAAAATTACAATAACAAGCCAACGAACCCCAAGTGGTTAATTATTAATATATATATCCTTATCTAAGTCATTTTTCCAAAGCATATATTTTTAGGAATAAAATAACAATTAATAATATAATATTTGTTTTAAAATCTATTTTATGTCTATTTTGACACTATTTGGTAAAAGATTTTTGTGAAAATCATAAAAACATGAATAGTTAGAAAAAATATAATTTAATCAATAATAACATGTCATATTATCCTATAAAATTCATGTAATTCATAAAAATTATGAAATTACATTTATTTGGGTATTTATAACATCAATTATGCTAATATATCATTAATAAGGTTATTACTACATCATCATTGTGTCATAATTAAATTAAATTATTTAATGTCTAAAAATTATAAATAAAATAGCATTATGTATGATATCTTTTTAGATTTCTAATGAATATTTATATTGGAATTTATCTTATGTGTAACCCTATATTAAAAATGTTTTAGTTATTAAACATTGATTTTAACTATTTTAATTCTTCTTTGAATAAAATAATAATAAATGTCCTATTCCAATAAAAGTGGACCTAAAGGGTAATATTTTATTCCTAAGGTTGTTTTTGGTCTAATTAACTTTATCCAATAGAATTAGGACATGTGTTAGGGTAATAATAATATCATTTTTACCCTTAACTACCCTATTTACTTTTAACAATGGTATAAAAAAGTAAAAAGTTACTATTCACCAAAAAATATTTTTATCTTATTGAACCACATTTTACTCCTTGATATTAACCTTGTCTCTTGGATTTTTGAAATTCCACTCACAGAAGCAGTAAAATTATGTTTTATGTAAATTTTCAAACTCTCCTTGGAGGTGGGTAAAATACGGTGAAAAGTTCAATAAAATTTTTATATGTCTAAAATTATTATAAAATGACTCCAATGAATTAAATTGAACTTATATAGGTATTATGTATCAATTTTTACGAAAAATAAATTTAAATAAAATAAATAATTATTTATATAAAAATTCGGTTTTTAAATAGTAACCCAGTATTTTCACTATTCAACAAAAATTGAAAGTTTTCTGAAAAATTCCAAAAATTCACCCTAGGCTAATTTTGATATTCCGAATACAAAAATGAAGTCCATTTTGAAAGATAAAATTTATAAAATTTCAAAAATTGGGTATTACTAATCATAACGGCTAGTTCATAGTAATATTATAATAATATCTCGTTTAGTGAAACTTGGTATTGCGTACTAAACATGCTACCAAAGAAGGTCTTGATTGCATGTAATGCAAGCCAAGTCAGCGATTCATGTAGTGAAAGCTCTATTTGGTGTTGCGTATAACACAATCAAAACTTAATTCATTTATACATTAAACAAAATCTATACTTAATTTTGCGTAGAATAATTTCAACAAAACGAACTTGAATTTGTGTGTAACGTGAGCCAAGAATAGTGTTGCATATACTACAAGCTAAGACGGTGTTGCGTATAGTACAAGATAATATTCGTGTAGTGTATAATATAGTACATCAAAGAAATTAAAAATAATATATCTCATAAAATCTCGGGGTGTTACATTCAACGCCCCTTAAAATGAATTTCGCCCTTGAAATTCGTCGGGGTTATAAATGGTTTACTACTTGAAAGTTTCTTTCATAGAAACCCACATCGTAAAAAGGAATACTAAAACTTCATTTTAAAAAGTGAAGTTATGATCATAACATTCACCCAAAGTAACTCAGCACTGGGTTTCCACATATGACAACATAGGTGAAAATATGGATATGGAAGAGAAACCTAACCATCAAGTTCTGACGGAGAGTGGTAGAGAACATGGCTATGAAAAATCCAACAATCACAAAGCCATAAATTTGCGACGATCAAAGGTATCATCTTATTCATCGGATATAAGGGCACTACGATAACATTTTTGGTTTTCAAGATGATTTCCCTAATGTTGAAGAATTTTAATTAGAAGAAATACTTACTTTATTTCAGTACAATCTCCATTTTTTTAGGCCATGAACAATTTCCAATTCATATCTTAAAGAAATGAAGTTGAATTTTTCATTCATGAAGTGGTAGCAGATCATGTGATAGAATGATGGTTCGTTCCATTTGTCTCAAACAAAAGGTTAGAAAAAGTTATCAAAAATACATAAGTCTATCTATAGTGAGATTAATCATATATGGTTCCGAAAATGGACTCATACTTCATATATCATATAGATTAATATAATAAAACTAGTTTCTACTAACCAGGGACATTCTGTAGGCCAGGGGTAGGCGATAAAGGGCTGTCGCACTTCGGTTGTGGGTTCGATTCCCACAGCCTTGTCTGACGCGATGGGTTGTCGCCCATCCTACGGGTTGTCCTTTTTCTAAAAGTATACTATTATAACATAACAAAAATTTCTAGCCTTAAAAAATACTATCTAATGTCTAACTTAATTTATTTTAATAATTAGGTTTATCCAAAATACTTCTATCCAATCTCATAGTATAAAGAAAATGATTACTTGAAATGTCATCTACTGAGCATTTGAATACCATCATTTATCATACTATATATCTTGTTGGTCACATTCCAAACATGTGAATATCTTCATCATGTATTCTCTTTAAAAATGAATACCCACTGAACCTTACTGAAAACATGAATGCTATAAAAATTTAACACATCCACACACCAAAATCCCCAAATTTTTATATACTCAAACCATGATATAACTTTGTCCTTATATCAGTCATGATCTTATTTTATTTTTTCTTTATCGCTTCATTATGTGCATATCATCTTCCTTCCAAAATATTTCAATCACTTTTCATGGTTACCAGTACCATATTTTTATGGAAACCCATAATAGACCAATACATAGATATTCCAATATACCATAAAAGTACCTCAACAACATTATTCATGAATACCAATACATAAACACTTCAATCCATCCTCTTCAATGATTTTCATGGAATAAGTCATTCCTTGATTTAGAAGTAACCTCTTAGGTCAGGGCATTGAGTTGTGTAATGCCCACATTCTCCACAGATAAGACATTAGACTCCATAACAGTTTGTCACTCTATGACCCTTTTCTCCACATAGATAACATCTTCCCCTCCATTTGAGGTATTCCTCAGGGTTCTTCTTCCATTCTTTAGAAATCTCAGTCTTCCATTCTCTATGTTCCTCACCATGGTAACATGCATAAAATTCATCATCCTCTTATTTGATGACTTAGGAATACAACTAAGCTTCACATTGTTAATAATATATCTAGATGATTGATTTGGCATAATCACAATATCTTTCTCTCCAGACGTTACACAATTTTGTTGATCATAGTCACCAATTTGTCCATTGGAATCAATGTTAACTGAATTCCTTCTCGTTCCCTCCATTGACTAAGACCAGAAATAATAGTGTAAGAAAAAGTTAAAATAACGAGGAACCACATAATCATAAAAAGTCACTTATGGGATGTCTAACTTATCACACATTCTTTAATCCATGAAACCCTAGGTTCACCCTAGGTTATTCATGATCGTCAACATAATTCTAGAACTGTAACCTATAGTTATTCTAAACCTTCAGGACATACCTAGACATACCTTTGAAATATCTCTAGGGATCTCACTAAATTTCTCACATCCTAGTTTCCAAAGGTTCACTAAACTGAACCTCTATTACCAACTGGAGAGAACCAAAGCTTGATGTACATGGACATTACATTACATTTTCGGAATATTTAATACATAACAAAAACAAACACCGAAGGACCGTAATAGTTTAGTGTCTTTGGAAACTCGGAACATAATCTTCTAATCGCGGTGAAAGATTTTCAACATCTCCCATAAAGTTCTTCCCCTTTTGTTTTCTTACCTAAAACCTTTCTTTATATCATGGGGAAAAGAAAACATATAAAGGGTGAGCTCAAATGCTCAGTAAGGGTAAACATAGATAACATAAAACAATCCATAAACATTTGAATTCAAAAACTTGAACATAAACTCTAAACATCAAAATCATGAGCAAATACATAAATATTAGAAATATGTAAGGCATATATTATAAAGGAATAGCATGGGAATAAAACATGTATTTGGGGAAAACCATTAAGCACATGATATGATTTCCATAGTGGCCAAGGCATTGCTTCCAAGACCATCTTAGTGGACAAAGTCCCTTTCTAAATTGATTTCACTCCTCGTTCTAGTCCCGTATCACTGAACCAGATTAACTTACCATTCCAGCCATGTCTATATCATGAGATATTAATCTTTACCCAATGAATTGGAGGGATATATAGGTCCCACCCATCTCATAATTAAATCATTCTTACTTGTGCCACAACATAAACATAAATCATTCATCATAACCCAAAGAATAAAAATGGGTTTCATAAACATCATCTCATCATAACATAATCCATATTAAACAAATGGATATCATTTCATCATAAGGAAATTGAAACCATGTAAATTATAGTGACATTATACTTGAAACATACACATATGAAATAATGTCATCTTAGATGGAAAATGGTTTTGATAAAACACTTGAAATGAATTATTGAGGAAAATATCCTTTCTTCTTCAAAATCATTTTCTTTGCACAAAATGCCCTGAAATTTTAAAAGAAAATGATTTTGCTTAAAATAGTCATCAAATCTTTTATATTAATATTTATGAAAATAAGGCGTTATGAAACCGTAAAAATCGGTTCATTCCATATAAGTTAAAAACAACATTTTTCTCATACTTTTCCTGGAAAAGTCAAAAAGTTCCTCGTATGGTAAAAAAAAGAAAGATTCTTTCCATAACACAATGTAAAATTCAAAGAGGGGGTAACCATGACTTTAAACATACATGGAATAATATTAAACACTTTATCAAAAAAACATTTTTATGGACATGGATGGAAAATATAACCCCTAGTAAATACCTACATATAAACATTCTCAGATAAAAATGAGTTTGCAAAATTATCCCTTACCTTAGGTCTGATATGCTTTGTATGTATAAGAACCTCACGTATAATGATTTAAATAATATCACTGAATTATTACAGAATCATATTCATTGTTATGATATCATATATGGTTCACTTATGACTTTATATTACCTGTTCTTTTGAAAATTTCATGTTAAAGCAGCATTTTGGGTAAAACGTTGTATTTATCGTACGTGTTTGGACTTGTTTTTCTTGATATTATTACTACTTATATCATGATTTAATTACTTCCAGAATGTAAATCATAATTTATATATCATATATTTTCAGTATATATATATATATATAACTGATAGATAAATGAAATGAAATACACCGTTCATGGAGACAGTAGGTCGTACGTACACATGAACGTTGGTTTCTTTTGCTTATTGACTTGAATGGAAGTAAGTAGATGACATATATATATATATATATAGTATCTTCATTATGTCATATAATTCATTATTATTATTTATATATACTTTATAATCATTCTTGAATGGTTAATCATGGAAAATTAATCTCATCGCATTCGTGGAGACGGTAGTCCGTCCGTACGCACGAGCGATGATATCATTCCCGTGATCATGGAATTGTATTTAAGTGTATTTATAATACTTCAAAATCAATATCACTTTACAATAATCATATATAGTTATTTATTTACACCATTATACCCAACCAAGTAATGTGGTGGTGGATAACAGATTACACCACGGCGTGGAGACGGTATTCCGTACGTACGCACGCGCGGGGATTTCATTTCCGTAGGATGGATAGAAGATGAAATAGGGTTGTTTCATATTTATAATAACATATTGGTATATCAGTTATACTGATGTTATTAATTTATGATGAAACAAATAAATAATAATTGGTAGAAGAAGAAATAAATTGGAAAGAATCGGTAAAGGATATTATCTCTTCTTTGACGCGCCTCTTCTTAACTGCCTCTTAAGGAACTAGGTTTGGTCTTTTGGGGAGACCAGAACCACTATAATGTTTCTAGGGATGCTTATAAGGGAAATGGTCAGGGTTATTCCAAGCTTCAACGCTCAAAAGGGTGTGAAGATGTAACGACCCGAAATTTTGAATAAATCTTGTTCCCTAATTTCATGTGTTATTTTATTTTATTTTTATACTCAACAAAAATGTTTTATTTGATAAACATGATTATAATTAAAATGAGACTAGTGGGTTTTGACTGTTATATGACCATCTGTCAATATGGCCGTTGTGAACAAAATGTTTTGATTAATGTCTCTAAATATAAGTAATCTTGGTTAATTATTATAGAAAGAAGATTTGATGGCCTCACCTAGTAGTCTTGGACCGATCGAAGCCCATCTAACAGAGCTTGGGAAGGAGGTAGCACCATTGGGCTTTGCTCTGGACCAAATCCAAGCCGAACTTCATCATGTGAAGCTAGAACAGAATCGTCTTTGCGAGAAGTTCAAACTGATAGAAATTACTACTCGGGCAATGTTGACTGAGCCGCCCCAAGATTCTATCACCCTAGCACACCTTACTCTTAGTTCCTATGCTGGTATTATAAGGGGCTATGTAACTAGACCGTAACTGCATTGTGTAATCCTTGTTTTAAATAAAAATTGGGATTTCTTATTATGATGATGTTTATGAATTTTCAAATGACCGGATAAATATAGTATGCATATTTTTGATGAATTTTAGAAAAAAGATATTTTAAAAATGTTTATGTAAACCTTAAACAATTAAAAATGTGTAATGATTTTCAAAAGATGGTCTTCTACAATTATGTTCAGTACGAAATTTGGAGTCTAATAAGATCAACTTGATTTTTGATGAATAGTAAATTATGAATAGTGATTTTATGATTAGGATTAGTAATATGACCAAATGGATTAGTAATCTCACTTAAAGAAAGTTTTAAAATAATCTAGGCACCTTGATTAAGTAATGTGATTCAATAAAATGGTTAAATAACTGTTTCATAAATTATTATTCAAGTATTAGTTTTTTTGGGTGAGTAGTGTTTTTTAATTAAAAATTAAATTAAAAATATTTAGAAAATTATTTTTATAAAATGGATTTCATTTTTGAACTCAGAGCACCGATATTATGTTATGGTAATTTTTGGGGTTTTTTCTGAAAAAATTAATTTTCGGTGAATAGTGTATTTATTTAAAAATAAATTTAAAAATATTTAGAAAATTATTTTTATAAAATGGAGTTCATTTTTGAAATCAGAGCATTGATATTTGGTTAGTGCGAGATTTTGGGATTTTTCTGAGAAAGTTGAATTTTCAGTGAATAGTAAAAATGCAGTTTTAGGGTTTCGGTATGTTTAATGACATCATAGCTGTGTCATGATGATGTCATGAGATATTTTAAGATTTGGCCGGCCAAGGGTGATGAATTATTGTTTTGGGGGCCCCATGTGGCCTAACTCCATGGTAAATGCCATGGGAAAGCACATGGGTTTGAGAAAAGCACATGTGAGGTGTCCCTTGGCCATTAATGCCTTGTCCCCTCACTCTCCCTATAAATACCAAGCCCTCCTCTCATCCTTTCGACTCCCCACTCTTCCCCAACTAAGTTCTGGTCTCATTACCTCCCAAGGAGTCCTCCCAAGGTGCCCCCAAGCCCTCAAGGTCCCAACCTTTGAGGATTAAGAGTTACATTTTAAGGTAAGGGATCTGACCTCTCTCTTTCATTTCAAGTAATCTCTTTTATGTCATTCCATTTATGCTCCATGTTCTGATGTTGGAGGATGTTCTTTTATACTCCTCTTACTGCCCTTTTCATGTTAATATAATTATAGATCCCCTCTTACTCTCATTATTTCATTTTATGATGTTTTAAGTGGCGCCGTTAGGCTGCCGAAATTTTTGTAACGGATTCTTTCTCCCTTCTCATTTTTCAAGATCTATTTTCATGTAAAGTATTTCATGTTCTATTTTTTATTATGTTGGGGTATGATCTCTAAATTTATCATACTGATCTTTTATGATCATATGATGAGAGACCCCATTTGATCGCTTAAATTCAGTATTTTAAAGTTTTAAGTGGCGCCGTTAGGCTGCCGAAATTTTAAGTGGTTCTTCACCCTTCTCGTTTTGAAGTTCTAATTTCATGTCAACTCTTTCAAGTTCCTTTTTGTTATGTTGGGGTATGACCTATATATCTATCATACTGGACTCTTATGTTCATATGATGAGAGACCCCATTTGATCTCTTCAATTCAGTATTTTGTTGAAGTTTAAGTGGCGCCGTTAGGTTGCCGAATTTTTAAGTGGTTTTTCACCATTCTCGTTTTGAAGTTCTACTTTCATGTCAATTCTTTCAAGTTACTTTCTATTATGTTGGGTTATGATCTCTATATCTATCATACTGGACTCTTATGTTCATATGATGAGAGACCCTATTTGACATCATCAATTCATTTTTGGTTGAAGTTTATGTAACGCTGTTAGGCTGCTGAATTTTCATAAGAGAAATCTTATTTTTGTCTTCCTTTCATGTTCTTCATTTCATATGGTATATTTTAAAATTTCATTACCATGTTCTTAAATCCTTTATATTGTGTCCCTCTACTGTTTTATGGGTCATTTATGAATGTTTGACCCATGTCCCCTCTCTTTTCAATGTTTTCTAAAAACCTTGTAACATAGTCGTTATGCTGCAGAATTTTCGTCTCAAAATGCCTCTCTCTTTTCTAAAAATTATTTTATGTTATAAAGTGAATATTAAAAGCTCTTATTTCTAAAAGGGTATTCACATATATATCAAAATTTTCTATTTTAAATTCTGGGATTTACATACATGATACCCGCTTTCCCTTTCCGTGGGTTTAAAGTGACGTAAAGATCATGTCTTTAAAGCAGTTTTTAAAACATTGTGATTATGAAATGAAACACATTTATTTTATGCTATATGGGTTATTTATGAAATGTTTGATGATGATATATGTGGCTAACATGATAATAAAGGCAAATTTAAGGGTGCGCCCTGATAGCGCTCCAATGCATTGGGTAAAGACTTAATCTCCAGAGATGACCATTTTAACGACGCCTTGGTGAATAACCTTGGTAATTTTTAACAACACCTTGGGGATGGACCTTGGTGAAACGAAACGATTGTCAATATTAAATGTTGCAGCCACATCTTCAAGTTATGAAAAAATTTTATTTTTATTATGAAATTCCTCATGATTTCTTTCTCATGCCTTAAAGTTCTTTTCATGTCCTTATTGAAGTATCTCAAGGTATCATGTAAAATGTTTCTCTTGTTTCCCTTATTGGGCCTTATGCTCACCCTTTCTTTTGATGTATTTCCCCAGGTTATGAGATGCAGTAATGAACCAAGGATGAACTTAAGGAGAAACCTTTCAAGTGTTTAAGAAGAGTGTTTTTTGATCTTTTCATGTATTATGTTCCTGGTTTCTAAGACACTAAACCTTAAAGATCCTCAGTTTTGTGTAATGAAATGAAAGTTTATGTTATAAAAAGACGGGATGCTATAGTTGGTATCAAAGGATGGTTTAGTTATTTGTGGAAATTAGGATATGAAAACTTTAGGAAGAACCCAATAGAAAAGTTTAAATATAGGAAATCTTCCAAGTATTTTGGTGAGTATTGAGTAAAGGGTTTCCAAGCAAATACATAGCTGTCTAGGTACGAGCATGTAGAGGTGGCTCTGGCACAGATGTACATAGAGGTAAAACCTGAAAACACCGCTTTGAGCTAGACTCAAACGGGAACTGGTACACGACAACGGGCCTTGCTGCACTCTTGGTTACGACACTCCCGGGGGATATGCTTTGGTAAATTCATAAGCTTAGTATGAACCATTGTTAAAGGAACAAAGATTCACGTAAGAATATATGATCATGGATAACCTAGATTGGAACCTAGGGGATCACAAGTTAGGGTATACTTTTCTTCTACAAGTTATCCTTATATGATTTAAGCTCTTTTTCATGATTATTGGTTAAGTATTTAAGCCCCTAATTATGCTTTCTCTTCTTAGTTAATGGTGGGAAATGGAAGAACATGTCCCAACAACCAATGTGATAGGAATGTGATGATTGTCGTATTAATATGATAGGGATGATTAGGGGATTAAAATATGATTATTATTTTGGAAGACGTTCACTATTTTGGGGACCCTATATGATCGAGGTAAATAGATTACTACGGTATTTTAATTGAGGAGTAAGGTTGACTTATATTTTGAAGAATCGATGAATTAATGGTGGACTTATAGTAATTTAGGTTACTTATGGGAATAATTAACCTATCTTGGGTAAAATATGTTTAGGTTAGATACTTTTATTATAAGATGTTAGGAGTGGATGATGTTGTTTGGAGATGAACAATGAAGTTTATTTTTGAAGACTATGTTATCAAATACTTCTTGTATTTGGGTTTTAATCTTAGTTTGGTTTATTTTGAGGAATCTTAAGGACCATTATGTATGGAATAGACTATGATGAACTTTGGGTAGTACCATGGAACTTTGAAGATTTAAAAGTAGTTTCCATTCCTATGGGATTCTTTTTGGAGAGTTGTTTTACCTTACCCTTTCTATTTTTGGGATAATGTTTAAAGATAAAAGAAATATATAGTTGATATTTTGTGGATTATGTGATTCTCTAGAAGATGATTCTTGTGTTTTGATGAGACCAAGTAGTTTTGAATGCTCATCGTTTGGAGAAAAGATTAGTTTTGGTATAAACTTATTAATGTATGAAACTCTACAAGAAGGTAGATATATTTCCTTGTTTTTGTTCTATGTTGTAAATGAATTCCTCAAAGTTATGAAAAGAAACGTAAAACAAAAATGTTGTTGGTTTACGTTTCCTACTAGGTAATCAATGACTGCTTACACACATCATAATTTTGGGATTTTCTGGTGGTTAACTTCCTCCTAATCATGTTTTCTATCACTCTCCTTTAGGACGTGACCCTTTGTTTTCTCCTCCATGTCCATGTTTCCTACATGGAATCCTAGTATGAGTAAACTCGGGTGGCCTTTGTAATTCCTTTTCTTTATTTTAAAGTAATGGTGTTACTGACTCTTTTTCCGATGTGGGACTTTCAATGAAATTTCAAAACCCAATTTTAAAAATTGCGAGGACACAATTTCCTAAGGGGAGAAGATTGTAACGACCCGAAATTTTGAATAAATCTTGTTCCCTAATTTCATGTGTTATTTTATTTTATTTTTATACTCAACAAAAATGTTTTATTTGATAAACATGATTATAATTAAAATGAGACCAGTGGGTTTTGACTGTTATATGACCATCGGTCAATATGGCCGCTGTGAACAAAATGTTTTGATTATTGTCTCTAAATATAAGTAATCTTGGTTAATTATTATAGAAAGAAGATTTGATGGCCTCACCTAGTAGTCTTGGACCGATCGAAGCCCATCTAACAGAGCTTGGGAAGGAGGTAGCACCATTGGGCTTTGCTCTGGACCAAATCCAAGCCGAACTTCATCATGTGATGCTAGAACGGAATCGTCTTTGCGAGAAGTTCAAACTGATAGAAATTACTACTCGGGCAATGTTGACTGAGCCGCCCCAAGATTCTATCACCCTAGAACACCTTACTCTTAGGTCTTATGCTGGTATTATAAGGGGCTATGTAACTAGACCGTAACTGCCTTGTGTAATCCTTGTTTTAAATAAAAATTGGGATTTCTTATTATGATGATGTTTATGAATTTTCAAATGACCGGATAAATATAGTATGCATATTTTTGATGAATTTTTGAAAAAAGATATTTTAAAAATGTTTATGTAAACCTTAAACAATTAACAATGTGTAATGATTTTCAAAAGATGGTCTTCTACAATTATGTTCAGTACGAAATTTGGAGTCTAATAAGATTAACTTGATTTTTGATGAATAGTAAATTATGAATAGTGATTTTATGATTAGTATTAGTAATATGACCAAATGGATTAGTAATCTCACTTAAAGAAAGTTTTAAAATAATCTAGGCACCTTGATTAAGTAATGCGATTCAATAAAATGGTTAAATAACTGTTTCATAAATTATTATTCAATTATTAGTTTTTTCGGGTGAATAGTGTTTTTTAATTAAAAATTAAATTAAAAATATTTAGAAAATTATTTTTAAAAATGGATTTCATTTTTGAACTCAGAGCACCGATATTATGTTATGGTAATTTTTGGGGTTTTTTCTGAAAAAATGAATTTTCGGTGAATAGTATATTTATTTAAAGATAAATTTAAAAATATTTAGAAAATTATTTTTATAAAATGGAGTTCATTTATGAAATCAGAGCATTGATATTTGGTTAGTGTGAGATTTTGGGATTTTTCTGAGAAAGTTGAATTTTCAGTGAATAGTAAAAATGCAGTTTTAGGGTTTCGGTATGTTTAATGACATCATAGTTGTGTCATGATGATGTCATGAGATATTTTAAGAGTTGGCCGGCCAAGGGTGATGAATTATTGTTTTGGGGGCCCCATGTGGCCTAACTCCATGGTAAATGCCAAGGGAGAGCACATGGGTTTGAGAAAAGCACATGTGAGGTGTCCCTTGGCCATTAATGCCTTGTCCCCTCACTCTCCCTATAAATACCAAGCCCTCCTCTCATCCTTTCGACTCCCCACACTTCCCCAACGAAGTTCTGGTCTCATTACCTTCCAAGGATTCCTCCCAAGGTGCCCCGAAGCCCTCAAGGTCCCAACCTTTGAGGTTTAAGAGTTACATTTTAAGGTAAGGGATCCGACCTCTCTCTTTCATTTCAAGTAATCTCTTTTATGTCATTCCTTTTATGCTCCATGTTCTGATGTTGGAGGATGTTCTTTTATAATCCTCTTACTGACCTTTTCATGTTAATATAATGAGAGATCCCCTCTTACTCTCATTATTTCGTTTTATGATGTTTTAAGTGGCGTCGTTAGGCTGCCGAAATTTTTGTAACAGATTCTTTCTCCCTTCTCATTTTTCAAGATCTATTTTCATGTAAAGTATTTCATATTCTTTTTTTTATTATGTTGGGGTATGATCTCTAAATTTATCATACTGATCTTTTATGATCATATGATGAGAGACCCCATTTGATCGCTTCAATTCCGTATTTTGAAGTTTTAAGTGGCGCCGTTAGGCTGCCGAATTTTTAAGTGGTTCTTCACCCTTATCGTTTTGAAGTTCTACTTTCATGTCAATTCTTTCAAGTTCGTTTTTGTTATGTTGGGGTATTATCTCTATATCTATCATACTGGACTTTTATGTTCATATTATGAGAGACCCCATTTGATCTCTTCAATTCAGTATTTTGTTGAAGTTTAAGTGGCGCCGTTAGGGTGCCGAATTTTTAAGTGGTTCTTCACCATTCTCGTTTTGAAGTTCTACTTTCATGTCAATTATTTCAAGTTCCTTTATATTATGTTGGGTTATGATATCTATATCTATCATAATGGACTCGTATGTTCATATGATGAGAGACCCTATTTGACATCATCAATTCATTTTTGGTTGAAGTTTATGTAACGCTGTTAGGCTGCTGAATTTTCATAAGAGAAATCTTATTTTTGTCTTCCTTTCATGTTCTTCATTTCATATGGTATATTTTAAAATTTCATTACCATGTTCTTAAATCCTTTATATTCTGTCCCTCTACTGTTTTATGGGTCATTTATGAATGTTTGACCCATGTCCCCTCTCTTTTCAATGTTTTCTAAAGACCTTGTAACATAGCCGTTATGCTGCAGAATTTTCGTCTCAAAATGCCTCTCTCTTTTCTAAAAATTATTTTATGTTATAAAGTGAATACTCAAAGCTCTTTTTTCTACAAGGGTATTCACATATATATCAAAATTTTCTATTTTAAATTCTGGGATTTACATACATGATACCCGCTTTCCCTTTCCGTGGGTTTAAAGTGACGTAAACATCATGTCTTTAAAGCAGTTTTTAAAACGTTGTGATTATGAAATGAAACCCATTTATTTTATGCTATATGGGTTATTTATGAAATGTTTGATGATGATATATGTGGCTCACATGATAATAAAGGCAAATTTAAGGATGCACCCTGATAGCGCTCCAATGCATTGGGTAAAGACTTAATCTCTAGAGATGACCATTTGAACGACGCCTTGGTGAATAACCTTGGTAATTTTTAACGACACCTTGGGGATGGACCTTGGTGAAATGAAACGATTGTCAATATTAAATGTTGCAGCCACATCTTCAAGTTATGAAAAAATGTTATTTTTATTATGAAATGCCTCATGATTTCTTTCTCATGCCTTAAAGTTCTTTTCAAGTCCTTATTGAAGTATCTCAAGGTCTCATGTAAAATGTTTCTCTTGTTTCCCTTATTGGGCCATATGCTCACCCTTTCTTTTGATGTATTTCCCCAAGTTATGAGATGCAGTAATGAACCTAGGATGAACTTAAGGAGAAGACTTTCAAGTGTTTAAGAAGAGTGTTTTTTGATCTTTTCATGTATTATGTTCCTGGTTTCCAATACACTAAACCTTAAAGATCCTCAGTTTTGTGTAATGAAATGAAAGTTTATGTTATAAAAAGACGGGATGCTATAGAAGATAATAGGGAAGGGTGGCCTTTTTATAAGGGAGGAGAGGGGAACCTTAGGAAAACGTAGAATATTATTTTAGAATAAAGTAATATTCGGTTTTTAATAGCTCCAAATTAATTTATTTCAAAGCTAAGGTGAGTATGTGTCTAAATCCTCTCAACCAACAGGTTTTAGGCATGTTTAGGTTACTATTTTATCCTTATCATTTAGAATTAACTCTATGTTAAATAATTTAACTTTTACGGCGTCTTTTTTTCTTACACTCTATGGTTAATAAACTTACTATAACAAGAGAAACGAACCCAAATTGGTTAAGTATTAATATATATATCTTTATATAAGTCATTTGGCTGAACCTTAGATTTTTAAGATTAAAATAACAATTAAGAATATAATATTTGTTTTAAAAACTATTATATGTCAATTTTGACACAATTTGGTAAAATAATTTTGTGAAAATCATAACAAAATGGTTAGTTAGAGAAAAGTTAATTGAATAATTAATAAAAAGTCATATTAACCTATAAAATTACTGTAATTTATAAAAAGTCTAAAATTACATTTATTTGGGTATTTATAACATCAATTATGTTAATATTTCATTAATAAGGTAATTAATGCATTATCATCATGTCATAAATAAATTACATTATTTAATGTCTAAAAATTATAAATAAAATACCATTATGTAGGAAATCATTTTATCTTTCTAATTAATATTTATAGTCAAATTTATCTTTTTTATAACCCTATATTAATAATGTTTTAGTTATTAAACATTGATTTTAACTATTTTAATTCTTCTTTAACTAAAATAATCATAAATGTACAAATCCAATCCAAGTGTACCTAAAGGGTATTATTTTATTCCTAATGTTGTTTTTGGTCGAATTAAACTTATCCAATAGAATTAGGACAAGTTTTAGGGTAATAATAATATCATTTTTACCCTTAATTTCCCTATTTACTTTTAACAGTGGTAAAAGAAAGTAAAAAAGTTACTATTCACCAAGAATTATTTCGATCTTATTGAACCACATTTTACTCCTTGATATTTACCGTGTCTCTCGGATTTTCGAAATTCCACTCACAGAAGCAGTAAAATTAAGTTTTATGTAAATTTTCAAACTCTCCTTTGAGGTGGGTAAAAGATGGTGAAAGGTTCAATAAAATTTTTATATGTCTAAAATTATTATAAAATGACTCCAATGAATTAAATTGAACTTATATAGGTATTATGTAACAATTTTTACCAAAAATAAATTTAAATAAAATAAATAATTATTTATATAAAAAATCGGTTTTTAAATAGTAACCCAGTGTTTTCACTATTCATCAAAAATTGAATTTTTTCAGAAAAATACCAAAAAATCACCCTAGGATAAATTTGATATTCCAAATACAAAAATGAAGTCCATTTTGAATGATAAAATTTATAAAATTTTAAAAAGTGGGTATCACTATTCATAACGGCTAGTTCATAATAATATTAGAATAATATCTCGTTTAGTGAAACATGTTATTGCGTACTACACACACTATCGAAGAAGGTCTTGATTTCATGTCATTCAAGACAAGTCGGGGCTTCATGTAGTGAAAGATCTATTTGGTGTTGTGTATAAAATAATCAGAACTTATTTCATTTATACATTAAACAAAAACTATAATTAATGTTGCATAGAATAATTTCCACAAAACGAATTTGAATTTGTGTGTAACACGAGCCAAGAATATTTTTGCGAATACTACAAGCTAATACGTTGTTCTTTATAGTACAATCTAATCTTGGTGTAGTGTATAATAGAAAACATCAAAGAAATTAAAAATAATATATCTCATAAAATCTTAGGGTGTTACATGAGCTGTGCAGTGTGATCGTGTGGTTTCCCTGTATTCAAATGATGAAAATAAAATAATGTGAAAAGATATAAAAATTGAAATGAAATAAATAAATTAATTAAATATAATAATATTGTTATTGTTGTTATGGATGATAATAATATTATTATTATTAAAATTATTATTAATAATATAAAATTCTCATTATTATTATTATCATTAAAATGGTTATTAATATTATTATTATTATTGTTAATATTTTTGTTAATATTAATATTATTGAAATTGTAAATTATATTACAATTATGATAATAATAATAATAAAAACTATTTTTTTGAAGCTCTATCCCACCTTCTCCCTCGCCACTTCTATGTGACCCCCCTCTTCACCTCCACCCTCTCCATGGGCATTGCCCCCCTCTCCCCCTGTGCACCCCCCACGTTGGTGCCCTCTCTGGCCATCTTCCCTCATTTTCAGTCCCTTCTCTTGTTTGCAACCCTACCGGAATCGTCCCCCTCTCGTATTCATGACCTCCCTCTATAACCCCCTCTTTTTCCTTAGTTTCTCACTATATTTCCACTAGATCTTCTCCTGGCCCATCAATGTATGGATCCTCCTCCCTCCTCCCCTCCTTTTCTGGTTTTGGTTTGCCCTATCTGTCACTCGATATGGTTTAGACAAACCTACAGTTTGAGGGGTTAACCCAATTTTGGTTTTCACTTGCTTTAGGGTTGTGTTAATCATCTCTCATGGTGTTCTCATGCATGTTCTGGAAACTTCCACTGATGGAAAGGTAGATTCGCTTCAATTTGGCTCACCATCGTCATCCAAGGTGAGTTTTACACTGTATACCTAGCTTCACAACCTATAATTTAATGAATTATGATATTTATGGATTCTTGGTATTTTAACTAAGGTGTGTTGGTCCCTACTTTGTGGTTTTGAGTTCTTATTTCTTAGGCTACTCACTTTTATATGCATAGGTAAGTATATATATATATATAAGTTCCCATGTTATGTGTATAATCATTCATGGAAGTGAATATACAGGTATAGGGATAGGTGTACCATTTTTTATACATGGAAATTCATACATAGCTGAGTAGATATGGGTATATGTATATAAGAATATATGTGTGTATCCCCTTGCATACATTCATGGACATTTAGGTATTTTCATTGGGTCTAGCAGTCTTTATATATATGAGAATATGCACATGCTCAATGGGGGAGCATTAGATATTAGTTAGAAGGTTTCCAAGGGGTGAATATTCTGTTTCATTCCACCCTGAGGTATTCTCCCTTTACTTCATCAACTATATTAAATAATTATCAGTTTCATTCCTTTGGAACATTTATTTAATTCTATTTAGTAATTTATGGTTTTTACAATAAATACTTATTGTGAAATACAGTGATTTCATCTTTTTATGTGAATTGAGTGAAATTGATTATTGAGTTTTCATAATAGGTGCTTTGTGAAATGCCCCTTTGGATAATAAACTTTGTTATTGGATTTAAAATGGTCACTTGTGTTTATGAAATGTATTACAACCCTTTTATTTGTTACACACTTAAGCATGAATTATTACCTAAACTTTCACTTACAACAAATCTAAAGATCAATAGGTCTATAGTCATGGGAAATTAGGAGAATTTCATAGTAACTTAAATCATAAAATACAAAACTTTTATTGAAAATTTATTTTAAATAACCACAAGATTCCTTTTCACATAGAATTTCATGGGATAACCTAAGGTCATAAATAACAAATGGTGAGATACAAATACCAGTAAGGGAGTAAAAAAGGCATAACAAGAAGAAAAAAGTACATGTTTGGAAATAGGCATATCAATGGAGGACAAGAGAAACATGAACATAAAGGATTGATATAGAATAATTACCATAACATGGAAATGTGGAAACAATATACAACATGATATTATCATAATCCAAGGCTTATTGCACATTGATTAGCATGAGTTAACCCTCATTGCACATGAATTAGCGTTAGTAGAGGCTCATTTCACATGGATTAGCATGAGTAAACCCTCATTTCACATGAATTAGCATGAGTAAACCCTCATTGAATATGTATTTGAAATAGTAAACCCTCATTAAACATGTAGTATCATGATACCAAACATTACTGAATGCATTGAAGCGCTATTAGGGCACTCCCATTATAAACATTTCTTTTCATGCATAAGTGTGCCACATGAATCATATAAAATGGAATCATTAAACACCATAATTTATTCTACTATAAAGGGATGTGGAATACATAAATGTAAGTACCCTTAAATATGAAATGTGTATAATTGTGAATACCCTTGATAGATAAATGTGTATGGTAGTCACTACACAATGATTTTGGCTTAGAAAATCATGGTGCAATTTTGGCAGCATAACGGGTTGACATAAAAATTCATAAAAGGATTATGGGAGGGAAAGAGGTATGTATTCATATTTTAATGAAATGTATAGTAATTTTATAATATAGATACATCATAACACATGGAATTTGTAAATATAAGGTGTAACATAATAAAGAAACTTGAAGAAATATGATCAATTGTAACTCTTACGAAATATCATCATTGTAATGAGTGTAAGTTGGAGGGATTAATGAGAGAGAAAGAGGAATATCAACATTAAAAAATAAGTAGGTATGTATTTGGGAGGTGAAAAAATCATACCCCAACAATTTTAATTGAAAAAATGGTATATCAACATAAAGAAACATGGACAAAAATGAGAAAGGAAGAGATCACATACAAAAATTTGGCATGGTAATGGGTGTGATTAAAGGATCATAGGGGGGGATTCATGAGACTTAAAGGAAGATATCATAATATATATATATATATATATATATATAATTTATAGTATGAGGGTCTTGGAACATCCTATCCCAACATATAAATATGTAACTTAAGAATCATAAGGTAAAAGAGTAGCTTGAATGGAAATGAGAAGAGTGAAATCCCTTATGAAAGTTTGGAATTGTAACGGCATAGGTAAGGGTAACAATGAGGGAGGATAAATAATACATCATTAAAATAACATAAAATTTATATTAATATATTGATTATAAAAGAATCACATTATAACCATTCGAAATTACAAGAACTAATTTCAAATAAGATTCTGGAATTTGAAAGGAGGAGAGGAAAGTGAGGATCCCTTACAAGGAAGTTTGATCCCAAAGTCTTAGGAGAAGCTTGAGAGAGGATTCTTGGGAGATTGTGATGACATGGGAGGAATATAGAGAGATTAGGGTAGAGTTTGGTCGAGTTACAAATGGTCATAGGGAAAAGTAATGGAAGATTGAGTGGGTTTGTATTGGAAAGGTGGGGGAATTATTTATTTTTTAGGTTTTGGACACTACACATTAAACTAATCAAAAAAAAAACATACCTTGTTTTCCCATATTTTTTACCAAATAGTAGTGGTATAAAATATTTTATAAGTCAAAGGGATAAATATATTATAATATTAGTCCTGATTATGTGGAGGTGCGTCACACTATCAAGGGAATCATGTTAAAATTTTAAAATATTATATAAGTCTGGAAGGGTCCACTAGGGCATTATAAAATTAATAAAACAAATATTAAATCACAATATTTTAAATTTAAAACATATTTTGGAATAATATCTATTTTATAGTATTTTATTACCTCACTATAGGTCCATTATGATGTCATGAAAAGCATTATATATTTATTTGGTATATAATATTTACCCAAAATTTTGACTGTCTCAGAAAATTATGAAAAATTAACTGTTGGATAATTTCAACATCATGATTAATAAAATAATATTTATTTTATATAAATACTTCCTTAATGATGTGAATTTGCAATTTTTAAATAAAAACTGCCATTTATTGAAAATTGACGGGTTTTGAATAAAATTGTTTCCAAATCATAATAAACGTTACATTTGACTTTGTTAAAATAAAATGATCATTTAAATTCAATATAAATTATAAAATTATAATATTTTATGAAAATAATATTTATTCCGAAAAATAATTAATTCGTCAAAATAAATTCCTTAATTAAAAATACAATTTCAGTTTTATCGTATGAAAATATAATTCTTATCAAACTGAATACTTAATTATTTTTAGAGTAAAAATAACAAAAATTAAATATAATAATCACTTTTAATTAAAAATATTGATCTTATTACACTATTATAATAACAATATTAATAAAACTTCATTTTCATAGAATAATTTATATATTTATAAAAAGTTCAATTTTAACTGAAAAATCAATTTATCTAATTCATTATATTTTTATGAAAAAAAATTCTCATAAATGAATAGATGGAATGATAATTTTATTAATAAAAGGTATTACACAAAAATTACCTAATACCTTATTACATATCCCCTTATAACACACGAATAACTCCTAAGGGTAAGGTTTGTGATTGTGACGGACTCTTAGGGCGTCTCAGATAACATCGCTCGGGTGGTAATCTCTATTAACTTCCACTTCTCTCATAGGTGATTCTGTTCAATCTTAATGTGTCGAATATCGTCATGGGCTTTGTCAAGGGAGAATCCTAGTGATGGTAACTACATTCTGAGCTCTGATAAATGATCTTCATATGGCTCGAGTCTGCTGGATGAGGAAATACGCTCCTTTTTCTATGTTGAAATGATTTTCTAAACCCTTATATTTGTACTGGTCATGTGATCACTATTCAATGGCTATATTATAAATGGTAATGATACATAATGGTCATTTAAATCCAATTGGATAAAAAAGTGCATGTGTTTTCTATATCCATAAGGCATTTAATTAAATAAAGAAATGGAATTTTATTTGTGAATGTTCATGTCATTACAACCTTCCCCCTTAAGAAAAATCTCCCTCAAAATTTTATTTTCCCACACTAAAACAGATGAAGGTAACTCTACCTCATCAATTCCTCTGGTTCCCAAGTTAATTTTTCAAACTTTTGGTCTCTCTACAAAACTTCAATAGGGGAAATTGTCTTATTTGATATACCTTTTTCTTTAAGATATAACATATTCACTATCTTCTCTTCAGAGTAGAGGTTATTATCCAATGGTACCAGCTATGGATTGAGTACATGTGATTTTTTGGGTATGTACTTCTTCAAAGATGATGTATGGAATACATCATGTACTTGAGATGGATTCGGTGGGACTGCTAACTGACAGGCCACTGCTCCAATTCAATCAAGGATATCAAAAGGGCCGATGTACCAAGCACTAAGCTTTCCCTTCTTCCCTAATATCATATATCTATTCCATGGTGATATGTAGAGGAAAACCATATCTCAAATATCAAACAATAGGTCTCACTGAAGGTTGTCACCATATATCTTTGGTCAACTCCGAGTAGCTTTAATGTGGTATTGGATGGTCGAAATCTTCTCCACCACTTCTTTGACCATTTCAGGACCTAGAAGTTTACACTGCAAAACTTCATCTCAACATGTTGGTGTTCTGCACCTCTTCCCATAAAAGGGATTTGTAAAGACCCATTTGGATGCTTGAGTGGAAACTTATATTTAAGGGAAATTAACTAGAGGAAGATATTGATCTGATCCTCCATTTAAGTCTATTTAGAATGATATCAATATGTCCTCAACTATTTGGATAGTCCACATAGATTGGCCATTAGAGTGAGGATGATAATTCGTAATGAAGTTCATCTTAGTATTGAAAATGTGTTGGAGACTCTTTAGGAACATAGAGGTGAATCTCAGATCTTCATCAGATTAAATCAATAGTGTTACCCCATGCATCCTTACCACTTATCTAATATATTTCCATGCTAGTTTATCCAATTAGAAATCCCCTCAAATTGCAATTAAGTGTGCATTATTTGTAAGAAGATCCAAAATAACCCAAATAGAATGGTTTGCTTTGGATCTATTTGGAAGTACGATGACAAATTTGATGGTGATGTTCTCCAATTTCCATGTTTTTATGGGTAATGGTTGCATCACCCCTTTAGACTTCTACCTCTCACCCTTCACATGGTGACATACTAGGAACTTTGATGTATACTCAATGATTTCCTTCTTCATGTTATCCCCCCAATAATTTTCTCAGATATCTCAATACATTTTTGTGTTTCCTAGGTGAATGGGGAAATTCGAACTATGTGATTCATCTAAAAGTTCTTCCTTTAACTCTAGATTTGATTGGACACATTTTCTTGACCCAAATATCATAATTCCATATTCATTAACATTGAACATTGATGATTTCCTTTTTCTGATAGTTTCCAATTTCTTCTAAATTCCCACATCATCATTTTGATCATCCATTAAACCTTCCAAAATAGGTGTTTTATCAATCACCTGTGAAAGGATTGATGATATTCCCTTAATTCGGATTCTAATATCCATCTTCATCAAATATAAGAAGAATGGATCCTTTTCAATTCTTATCAATGATAGAATCATTGGTTTTTTTATACTTAGAGCATCTTCCACCTTATTCTCTTTCCCTGGGTGGTAATGGATTGAGCATTCATAATCATTGGTCAGCCCTAACCATCATCATTGGTGCATATTCAACTCTTTTAGTGTGAATATATATTTGAGACATTTGTGATCTGTATATATTTCACACTTCTCCCCAAAGTGATAATTCTGCCTAATATTTAATGGAAATATCACTACCTCCAACTCTAGATCCTGTGTGGGATAGATTCGATCACGAATTTTCAACTTCCATGAGGCATAGACAATGACTTTGTATTTTTGACCTTAAATTATATCAAAGGTTGATCTATAAAATTTTCCAGAGGAACAATCCCACAAACTTCAACAAGTGATTCAACACTTATAGAATTTTTTCCCCAATAATTTAATATCATTTATATTGGGGACACAATGTTCATAGAAAACATAAAAGATATGCTAATATGACATGAATAGAAATACATTACAACACACACTACTTTAAAGTAGTGGTTACATGTAATTGATTCATCATTATCCATCATAGCATAGTACTTTCCGTGCTCCCTTGATCATGGAGATTTTTTATGCTCATCATGCTTCTCAACCATTAAAATAGAGAATTGTCTTAGGTAATTCCCGACTTCTCCACATTTATAGCATTGAAATATGAATGATTACTTAGATGAATCTTTGTTTCCATCCATCACAATATCCATTCTTTTATGGAAATTGGATACTTTGTTCCCTTAATTTCCGCACATAAAACATCTCATAGTCCCTCTATGACATTTCACATGGTGCCTATTTCCACACTTGTAGCATGAAGGAAATTTAGTCTTCTTCCCATTATCAACATTTTCATATGGACATTCATGAGATTTCATCTTCCTCTTCCTTGATTTCCTTTGGAATTCAACAAAGTGCCAATTGTTAATCATGATTTTTGATAGCTTGTTTGGAATAATCATGATATGTCCTACTTGAGCTTAAATTTGATTGGGAATATCAATGGGACATTCATCATGTTTCCCTTCACATCAGTTTTTATCGATATTCCTCATATTTCCGGCCATTTGATAGAATAAAATTAAAATTAGGGATGATTATCTTAAAAATTTTAACACATAAAGGGGAATCCAATTATATTAAAGGGATAACTTATAAATTACATTTATATACTTAAATTATAAATTTCTATGCTTTAATCTATGTTATCTATGATCAACTTCCCAACATATATTCTTTGGGGAATTTTTGTATTCCTTTAATAATGGTTCATACTATGATTATTAATTTTCCAAAGCATATACCCTAAGAGTGTTGAACCAAGAGTGCAGCAAGTTCCAGTGTCATGCACCAGTTCCCATTCGAGTCTAGCTCAAAGTGGTGTTTTCATGTTTTACTCCTAGATACATTTATTCAAAAGCCACCTCTAATTGTTCGTATCCTTACATGGATGTATTTTATTGATAAACCACTTACACTACACTCACCAAAATTTAGGGATTAGTTTCTTATAATCAGTCTTATCCCTAAGGGTTTCACTAGAGTTCTATAACCCTAATCCCAAAAATAACTAAACCTGACCTATGATACCAGCTATAAAAACCCTGATCATTATTACAAACTTAAGTATGATATATTACGTAAACTTTCAGTTAAGAAAACTTTGAGGATCGATAGGTCTAGTGTCTTGGTAAATTATGATCATTACATAACAACATAAAACATAAAATACAACATCTTTATTGAAAACATATATTATAAGATCACATCATTCCTTCATACATGGCATTTAATGGGATAACCTGAGGACATACATATGAAAAGGGTGAGCTATAAATCTCAGTAAGGGAGTAAACAAGGAAAAACATGAAGAAAACATTACGTGTTAAGAAATTGGCCTATCAATGGATCACAAGAGAAACATGAACATAAAGGCATGATATAGCATGATTATCATAACATGGAAATGTGGAAACAACATACAACATGATATTAGCATGACCCAGGGCTCATTTCACATTGATTATCATGAGTAATCCCAAATTTCACATGAATTAGCATGTGTAAACCCTCATTGTACATGGATTAGCATGAGTAAACTCTCATTGTACATGAATTAGCATGAGTAAACCCTAATTACACATGGAATGGATTGATTAGACCCTGATTTCACATGGAGTATCAAGATACTAAACATTACCCAATGCATTAGAGCACTATCAGGTTGAACCCTTTATAATCATTTCAATTCATTAATTTAGTGTTCCACATAGATCATATAACATGGAATCATTAAACATCATCATTTATTCCATGTTAAAGGATTGTGGAATACATACAAGTAAGAACCCTTATATATATATATATATTTTTATAATAGTGAATTCCTTTTAAAGGGAAATTTGAATTCTATTCACTACAAAATTATTTTGTCTTGGAAAATCGCGGTGCAATTTCAGCAGCATAAAGTCGTGACACCAAATCTTAAAAAAGGTTGATGAGAGAGAATGGGATATCTAATTGTATGTACATAAAATTGAATGTACGAGGATCATATAGATACATGTCCCAACATATGGAATTTGGAAATAGAAGTCATAACATAATAAAGAAACGTGAAGAAATAGATGAAATGGAATAACTCTTATGAAATTTTAGAATGGTAATAGGTGTACATGGGAGGGATTAATGAGATAGAAAGAGTTATATAATCATTAAAAAATAAGGATGGAATAATGGGGATGTTTGAAATCAAACCCTGTCATTTTTATTTTAAAAAAGGTATATCAAAATAAAGAAACCTGGATAATGATTGGAAAGGAAGAAATCCCTTACAAAAATTTGGCATTGTGACGGGTGTGCTGAAAGGATCATAGGGGTGATTCAGGAGATTGAAATGAATATATCATAATATATAAATCAAATGCATACTATTGGTGTAATGGAACATCATAACATAAAATATAAATATGAAACTTAAGAAGCATTATGTAAAAGAGTAGCTTGAATGGAAATAAGAAGAGTGAAATCCCTTATGAAATTTTGGCATAATAATAGCTTAGGTAAGGATAAAAATGACGGAGGATAAATAATACCTCATTAAAATTACATAAAATTGATATTAATATAATAATTATAAAATAATCACACTATAAAAATTAGAAATTACAAGAACTACTTTAAAATAGGATGCATGAATTTTAAAGGAAGAGAGGAATGTGAGAATCCCTTACTTTGAAGTGTGATAAAAAAGGCTTGGGAGAGGCTTGGGAGAGGCTTATTGGGACTTGAGGTGACTTTGAAGGATTATAAAGAGAGGATTTTAGAGGTCGGTAAAGATCCAAATGGTTTGAGTGAATAGGAATGGGATATTGAGTGGGTTGATATAGGAAAAGGAGATGGAATTCAACACTCTTTAGGTTTTCAACACTACACATTAAAAAAATCCAGACAAAAAACCATCCCATAGTTTTTTACCATGTTTTCTAAAAAAGGAGACTAGTATAAAATATTTTATAATTCCAACGGCTGAATATATTAAAATATTTGGCTTTCTTATGTGGAGGTGAGTCACACTCTTATGGATGTCGTTTTAAAATGTTAAAAAATTTTATAAGTCTGGGATGGTCAACTAAGGCATCAGTAATTTATTCAAACAAATATTAAATATAAATATATTAAATTTAAAACATATATATGATGAATAAAATTTTAATAGTATTTTATTACATCATTATTGGGTCATTATGATATTATAAAATACATTATATATGTATTCGGCATTTAATTTTTACCCAAAAATTCGACTGTGTTAGAAAGTTATCAGAAATTCATAATTGGATAATTTTAAAGACCTAATTACAAAATATTATATTCATTTTATCTAAATAATTTTATAAATATTTGAATTTTCACTTTTAAAATAAAAACTATTTTTTATTGAAAATTGACTGGTTTTGATAAAAATAGTTTCAAAAACATAATAAAAGTTACATTTAACTTCATAAAAATTATATTATCATTTATATTCAATAAAAACTATATAATTTCAATATTTAATTACAATATTATTTAATCTAGAAATTCATTAATTCATAGAAAAAATTATTTAAAAATACAATTTTAGTTTTATTGTATGAAAATATAACTCTTATCAAACTAAATACATAATAATTTAAAGAGTAAAACCATAAATAATAAATATAATCATCACTTATAATTAAAATTAGTGCTCTTATAACAATATTATAATAACGATATTAATAAAACCTCAGTTTAATATAATAATTTATATGTTTATAATTAAAATTAGTGCTCTTATAACACTATTATAATAACTTTATTAATAAAACCTCCGTTTAATATAATAATTTATATGTTTCTAAAAAGTACCATTTTACTCGAAAAATAAATTTATCTAATTCATTATATTTTTTAGAAAAACTATTCTGATAAAATAATTGATGGAATTATAATTTTATTTATAAAATGGATCAAAAAAAGTAATTAATCCCTTGTTACATAACCCCTTATAACACCCACTTGAGACCTATATGTAAGGTATGTGATTGTTACAGAGTCTTGGGGAGGCTCGGATAACATCACTTGAGTGGCAGTATCTATTAACATACACTTCCCCTATAGGTGATTTTGTTCAATCTTAATATGTTGAATATCTTCTTGAGCTTGGTCAATAGTGAATCCCAGTGACACTAACACCAGTCTAAACTCTAACAAATGAGCTTTGTACAACTCTAGTCTACTGGATGATGCAATTCGCTCCTTTTTTTGTGTCGAAATGATTTGTTAAAACCTTATATTTTTACTATTCATGTGATCACTCTTCAATGACTATATTATCAATGGTAATGATACTCCATCGTCATTTAAACCCAATTGGATAAAAAGTTCACATATTTTTTATATCCATATGAAATTTAATTAAATAAGATAAATGTAATTTTTTTGCTATTGTTCAGGTCATTACAAAATGGGTGTCTCGGTGGATTTTTGGTTTTGACAGTGGCATGTGTTGGTTATTTTGAAAATGGGTTGGTGTAAAATTGTTTGTTAAGGCATGTTTTTTTAACTTTAGGAAATAAGTTACTTTCATAACACTCTTTGTGATGCACCTATTGAATTGTTGGATAATGATGGTAATGGTTGGTCCTCAGATGAGACTTTCTTCATGTGTTGATGGTTGAAGGGAAGAGCAGGAAAATACCTTAGAGTCATTCAGGGGTGATTTGTGTGTGGGTTTCTTGTGTTTGATGAATATATATGTGATAGATTGCTTTTTTAATATTATTGGATCACCTCTTTTTTAGTCAGAACCTAGGATCCTGTCATAGTGAGTGATGTTTTGAGGAAGGATTATTGTACTAGCTTAGTTTATGCACTATCTATTGGACCATAGTATAGGGATATTTTTTTATTATTGTTATGGGACTAGGCCACTCGGTGAAGTCAGGTAGGGAGATGATCAGGTTTTTGGGCCTTATGATGTCATCTGGTATGGAATTCTTTCCGGATGAGTCACATGTATAGTATTTTCTATATTATTAACATTATTTTGGGTTTTACCATTTTGTTTGACACTTAGTTATCTACGACAGATGATTGATATGCATTTCCTAGTTGGTTACTCTTGTGTGACGTTTTTCCATTACCCATGTTTTATGTTTGTTGAGCTTGTTTCCTTGGGTAGTGTAGATTCTTTCTAAAAGTGGTAAAACGGTTTCTAGTTTTTATGGAAAAAGGAATTGAAAATGTTTTACACATCCTTCCTCTATTTTTAGTATATAACATCACATCCTTTGAAATTCCAATGTCTGCATCCTGAAAAGGAATCTAGTTTTTAATTTAAAAGGGGAAATAGATCATAATTTTTTATGAATAAAATGTTTGAAAACCAAGTTTTATATATAGTATTTCAAACTTCAAATTTAGGGATCATCCATTTAATGAAAATAAATATGGGAATATATTTTTTGGGCATGCCTAATGAGTTTTAATACTCACACTTACATTTTACCTTTTTTAGCTCTTATTTATGCTTCATTGTTGGATTCGGTCACTGAAGTATGACATTGGTTTGAGGTCGGTGGTGACCCGCAGGGTCACATGGAGGTATTGTAGTATTTTTTTCTTTCTGATACTAGTTATCAGTTTTATTTTTCAGTTTTTATTTATTTATTTTCCTTTCATATATGGTTGAAATCATTCTTACCTATTTAATTTTGATGCCTGATATAAGTTTCCAACCATTGGGGATTGGGAATTCCCTTTGAGACTTGTTGCAGGTTGACTCGGGTGACCAGTTCAGGTTCAAACCAGGTTAGTTCATGAAAAAATTATATTAGGGGAGATTCTTGTTATTTGTGGCATCTGGTAGGTGGAGATTATGACCATTGGAACTCAAGAGGTAGTTTCTAGAAGAGCATTGTGAAGCCTTTATTTCACTGATCCTTGAGTTACCATTGGTAGTCTGAGATTTGATCCCTCTATTCCTTTTTTTGTATTGAGGCATGAAAATAAAAGAAAGACAGTGTTATGTCATTATTTCAATTGGAGTAGTGACCCATGTGGAGTCTAAGTAAATATATTAATCTCCTCATAGTTTTTTATGCTTACTTGTGGCATGGATCACTACCATGCCGCCAGGTTAACCATAACTACTAGTTCCTCATTCTTGCAGTTTGGTAAAAGTTGTGGGTCTATTGGGTTTTGGTTGGTGTATGTGTGTATTTGAAAATGAAAAGTGTTTTCGAAAAGAAAATTTTTCCTTTTAAATGTCTTTAAATTATTAAGATGGGTTTTAATATTTAAATTGTTTTAATTTTATAATTTGGTAAATTCTTGGATTTGCTATGAAAATGGATCGGGAGTGACCCTCAGTACTCTTTATGTACATTTTCACATGTGAGGGTATGTGTGTGGAAAGTGTGAATTGGCCCGTATTGATGGAAATGGGGGAACACATGTGTGATGGTTCATGGGACACCATGGGAGTTTATTTTAAACCAAATGATTGGCCTTGTTTTCCTAAATGTGGTTTTGAAAAAAATGATTTTTGGTTATATTGGTATGTATTTGACTTATCAGCCTTTTATTTTGGCTTAAGATATTCTTACTGATTATGTTTTGGATTGATGTTGGATTTCATTTTATGTTTCTCATGTTGTTCCGAAAATGATGCTTAGAAAGGTCCCTAATTTTTTTGATGATTCATTTCATGTTTCTGATTCTCCTCGAATGTTTCTTGTTATTCATGGTGATCAAGTTCAATTAGATGTATTAGAGTGGGTTGAAGATGTAGAGCATCTCTTTAGATTATTGGAAACTCTTGAATCTATCAGAGTGTGTGCAGTCATGGGGTTGTTTGAGGGTCTAGATTTGGATGAATGAGGATTGTTTACCCCAACATTATAACAAGATGGGATGACGTTGGATATGTTAAAGTCTATTTTTACTTGATTTTTATACCTAAGAAGGTGGGGATGAAGAATAGGTAAGAGCTTGTGTGTCTTCATCAAGGCTGGCAGATTATGAAGATCTATCTTGACCACTTATATGTGTGGGTTTCCATAGTACATGAGGTTGGAAGTTTGGTGTTTCCTATCATTCGTAAAAGTTTATCATCTAGAAATATGTGCATTTTAGAGGAACCTGCCTTTAAGGAATCACATTTTTTGGTTATGGTTTCTAGTTCGTCAGGTAGTTCAGGGGTCTTCCATCAGTTGGGCTGGTTTGGACGTTCAAATCCATCATGTTGCATCCCTTTGAAGACCAGCCATCATTGTGGCTGTTTGGGTCATCTGGAGAAGTTTTTCATGAATTTCCCCTCGAAGAAGGAGTTTGATCAGGGGATAATATTGCCTGATTTTGAGGCAAGAGTTGCTTCAGCCATCATCACCCCAGCCATATGTCTCAAGGTGAATCTTATGCACAGTCAGGGGACACCAAGGGTGAGAAACTATGGTTTAGTCTTGTGTTTTTTGTTGTTATTAGAACATTTTAAGTCCTCTTGTTCTTGTTTTTCTACTGTTGAAGTTATTCCATCATTGTAAGTTCATCCTTTCCTTGGGTGATCATGAGGGGCATGTTCTATTGTAATATATGTAGCTGTGCCCATGTGAATGTATATTCTTGAATCATTCATTTTCCTTGAGTGTGTTTAACCATAGTGTGGGGTTATCTCAGTTTAGTTGTGCTTATTTGGAGTTCTTTGTGATTTGTGTAATTTAGGGGGTGGTGTTTTTTGATTTTTTGTTTTGGGTAAAGTTCTTATCATGGATTTTCATAGTTTTGGGGGATTTTTTCTTGTGTTGAGAGTTCTAGGTTTCAGTATATGTGGTTTCTCACTTGTGATAAAGAAGTTGGATGTGTTTATGTTTGTAGTTTTAGATCAGCATGGGAAATTATTAGTTTTTAGTGGTGTAAGTGTAGGTAGTTTCCTTATTCAGGTGCCTTGATGTGGTGGGTGGACTTATAGTGGGATTTATATCTATGTCTGGGTGGTGTAGCTTTGATGTGCAGGGGGAAGTGAGGGGGTTTAGGTGGGGGGTTCCCTATCAGTTGAGGTGGTGGATTTTTTTCAATCATGCTATGGAGTCTATTTTAAATCGGTTAAAAATTCCCTCATTGGACCCCTCGCTAGGGAAGAGTGTTTGGGTTTCAAGTACCCATGCTAATTGAGATCATGTGGTGGGGAGAACACCAACATGTCCTCCCCCCATTCTTATGATGTTTCTTATAGTTGATCGGTTATGTGTGGCTTTTGGAGTGAATATTCACCCTAATGTTCTTGTTTTCTCTCTCTTCGTTTTGATCAAGCATGGACTCGAAATTTGATTATCCATTGGATTAGTGACCTTAAGGTGGATGAATGTGTCTGTGGTTGGGAGAATTTTCACACCCAGACCTCAGATACTATTTTATTTTTATTCTTCTCCAAGTATCGGAACTTTTGATCAAGGATTGGGTATGATACCAAACATAAAATTTTGATGGTTGGAAATTTTGGCGTGTTTTAGCCTAGTGAACGGGAGCCGAATGGTTTGTGGAAACCTTGTGGTAAGCTCAGTCACTCATGTGGCCACTTTTGGAATAGACAGAGGCTACCACATGTTTCATGCATGGTTTCTTGAGCCATGCAGTTGCCCAATATTCAAATGATGAAAATAAAATAAAGTGAAATAAGTTAAAAATTTATATGAAATAAAGAAAATAATTTAACCACAATATTAATATCATTATTTTTGTGGATGATAATAATATTATTATTAAAATTGTTATTATTATTAGTTTGTTATTATTTTTGTTATTATTATTATTATCATTAAAATGGTCATTATTATTTTTACTATTATTATTAATATATTTGTTAATATTATTATCATTAAAATTTATATATTGATATTATTATTATTATGGTAATAATTGTTTTTATTATAATTATTAGTAGAAGTATTATTATTATTATCATAATTAATTTCATTATTATTTTTTTAATAATTTTTTTGAAACCCTATTCCAACTTCTCCCTCACCCCACCTGTGTGACCCCCCCCCCCTCTTCCCCTCTACCCTCTCTATGCACATAACCCCCTCTACCCCAGCGCAATCCCCTCACTAATTCCCTCTCCGATCACCTTCCCTCACTAACGGTCCCCACTCCATTGTACGACCCCACTAGAATCGGCACCATCTTATGCTCATCACCTCCCTCTATAACCCCCACTCTTTATTTCATTTCTCATAGGATTTCCATCAGATCTTCATTCGATCTGTTAAGGTATGTATCCTCCTCCCTCCTCCTCCCCTTTCAAGATTCGGTTTCTCCCATCTTTCAACCGGTAAGGTTTGGCCACACCTAGGTTTTGAGGGGATGACTCGATTTTGGTTTTCTATTGCTTTTGGGTTGTGTGAATCATCTACCGAGGTGTGTTCTTGCATGTTTCAAAACCCTCCACCGAAGGTGTGGTAGTTTCGCTTCGATTTGGTTCATCGTCATTTTATGATGGGAGGGTTTACACTTTCTTCTTTTTTTCACCATATAATTTTATGTTTTTTTATGATTAGGGATTATTGGAATTTTAATTATGGTTTGTTGGTCACTAATTTGTGGTTTCATGTTGGAAGGTCTAAGGATACATGCATGTGTATGCATAGGTAAGTATGTATTTGTGTGTGTGTGTGTGTGCATGTGTGTGTGTGTGTTCCCCTTTTGTGGATATTAATCCATTTTAGTGAATATACATGTACGGGGCTAGGTTTTCTTATATATATATATGGAAAATCATACGTAGGTGAGTGGAGATGGGTATATGAAAATAATTATTTATGTAAGGATCCCCTTGCACACATTCATGGACATGTGGGTGCGCACATTGGGGAGAGGTGTCCTTATATGTATGTGAAGATGCATTGCTCAATGGGGGAGCAGCAGCTCTTAGAAAGAAAGTACCTTGAGCTTAATTTTCGGTTTGATTCCACAGTATGGTAGTACCCATTTTAATAATTATACCAATTAAGGAATTATTGATTTCATGCCTTTCATATATTTAGTTAATGCTATTTAGTAATTTGTTTTTCATAACAAATGTTTATTGTGAAATTGGGTGATTTATTCTTTTTATTGGAATTGCATGAGCTTTTTTATTGAATGTGTATAGAAAGTGATTTGTGAAAGGATTCTTTGGCCTTTATAAAAAAAATTGGATTAAAAATGATGGCATGGGTTTCTAAAATGCATTTCTACATGGATTTTTTGTTTGGAAAGTGGTATGTGATGGTTCTTTTGAAAATGGGTTGGTGTCGAATGGTTGGTTAAGGCCTGTTTGGTACCTTTATGAAATACGTTACATTGAAAACTCTCTTTGGGATACACCTCTTGCCTTTTTGGATATTGATGGGAATGGGTGGCCCTCGGATGGGACATTCCCCATGCATAGGGTAGAAGGAAAGTGGGGTAAAATATATAGGAGTGATTCAGGGGTGACTTTTGTGTGTTTTTCTTATGTGTGATGCATGAATATGAGATATATTGCTTGTTTGACATTGTTGGATCACCCCCTTTTTAGTCTCAACATGGGAACCCAGCATAGTGAATGATTTTTTTGGAGAACAACTGTTTCACTAGTTTAGTTTACGCACTAGCTAGTGACCCATATAAGGTGGTATTTTTTATTATTATTATGGGATTGGGACCCACTGTAGGGCTAGGTAGGGAGACAATTGGGCGTTTGGGAATTATGAAGTCATCAGGTATGGCATGCCTTTGGTATGAATCACATTTATTATATGTTCTCAATTATTCATGAGCTCCTTGGTTCTCCCATGTTGTTTTATACTTAGTTATCTCTGGATGATGAGTGAGATACATTTATTTGATGTTTACTCTTGTGTGATGTTTTTACATTACATGTGTTGTATGTTTGTATACCTTGTTTCCTTGCGTATTTTGGATTCATGCTAATAGGGATAAAAGAGTTTCAAATTTTTTTGGATAAAGGTTTTGAATTTTTTTTACACATCCTTCCTCCTTTTTTAGTATAAACATCACCTCCTTCAAAATTTGAATGTTTTCTTCTTGAAAAGGAATATAGTTTTTAGTTAAAAGGAAAAATGGATCGTAATTTTTTAAATAAGAGAATGTGTGCAATTATAGTATTATAAATTGTATTTTAAACATGAAATTTATAGATCCTAGGTTTAAAGGAAATGCTTGTGGGAATAGATTTTTTGGGCATGCTTATTGAGTTTTAATACTCATTCCTATAGCACGAATGGCCCGAAGGCCTTCATTTTTATTGATTTTTTTGATAAACCCCCTTTAAAGGGATGAGAGGGAACCCTTATAAGACTCGTAGGCTCAGAGATTACCTGGCCCGTAGGCTTAGGAGATTACATGACCCGAAGGTCTTAGGAAATTCAACCAGACTATTTACAAGGAACTGCCCCTCCCCAGTATCTACATCAAGATAGTAGCTCCCCACCTTCACATGGTTGTCTAGCTAGGCTTCCCGTGCAAGCACAGGTTGGTCCTGATGGCATAGCCATACCCACTCATTCTGAAAAATCAATTTGGCTCTACATTGGTGAGTGCACCTACTCCGAATCCTCTTTTGGGGCTGCTCCTTTTTTGTAGTGTGTCTGGGGAAACTGCATGTGGCCCAAAGCCTTAAAGGTGGCATGAAAGCCCTAATGACCCAAAGTCCTGGGTGGTCCGAAAGCCTTAAGGACTCCAAGCCCAAACCAGTTGCCCAAGGTGAGTAGCTCCAACTGCTACAGTATCCAATAGTGCCTGCTACAGTAACAGCTACAGTGTCTGCTACAGTACTGCACAGTGCACAGTTATGCTGCACTGCATGTACACTGTACAGTTCTACTACCGTAGCTGCTACAGTAGCTGCTACAGTACCCTGGAAATATTCCTCTACCTAGTTTTGAACCTGGGTCTTGTGGATGCACTTAAGGATACCTCACCAACTAGGTTGAGGCTCATGTTTCTCGTGCCTATGGGTTATCTTTGTTTTTAACATTTGGTGCCGCTTCTTTCATAGATTCAGTTTCCATAATGCAATTTTGGTTTGAGGATGATGGTGACCCGCACTGTCACATGGAGGTATTTACATTATTTTTTTTCTTTTTTCCGTTATTGTTCTATTTTTATTTATTTATTTATTTATTCATTATGGTTCAAATCATCCCCATCTATTTAATTTTGATTTCTAGCAGTAGTTGTCAGCCTGTGGGTTTTGGGAATTCCCTTTGGGTCTTACCGTGGGCCGACTCAGGTGGTCGGTTCAGGGTCATCCTGGTTTTTTTCGAGATAATAAATACATGAAAATAAAAGATAGTTTTTAATAAAAATCTTAATTTTTCACTATTAATTGAAAAATAATAATTTTAAGAATATTATAAAAAATTCATCCTAAGATAATTTTGAAATGATGATTTAAAAATTGATGTTTCGTTTTTCAAATTAAAATTCTATAATTTTCAAATTTATTTTTTAAATAAAACCATATAATACATGAAAATCAAATTTCGTTATAAATAATTCCTTTTCTTTTGGACTAAATTTTTTTCTAATATTCTTATAATTAATTTAACTCTATAAAATATAATTAATTAATATTAATAATACATTTTAATGATTTATATTAACATTACCTTGGTTGTTAGATTTTTCCCCCTTGGAAAATTATATCTTCACAATTTTATCTGCCACCTGATAAAAAGGGTTTAAAACATTTTCAAAATCAATTTCAAGTAGTTGAAGAAAACACATGCATCCATGAAAGGAATAAACATGTTAATATATAGAAATGCCATTTCTGAAAACACACATTATAAAAATTCATAATAAAACATTATATTTTAGAGATTGAAATGGTAATATGAAGGTTATCTAGAATAACACATAATTAGGTTTCTAAATAGGTGTACATTAGTGTAAGTGAAAATACAGATATGGTGGGAAAACGTAAGATGAAAATAATAATGGAGATTAATAGAGAAAATTAATCACACGATATTGAATGATCATGATTAATATAATTACCATAAAACTATAAACCAATGAGGTGTGAAAAAGACCATCAATTCATAAAAAATGAAAGTAATCAAAAAACTATTTTAAGATTATTTTTCTCCTGTTGAGGAATTCCTTTACTATCTATAATAAAAACATATATAAATTCACTTTCTTGAAATGTATAATTTCATACATTAATAAATTTCCACTATAATCTTATATTTTTCTCCAAATAATGAGTACTAAAGATAATTTTTTCCTGAATGAATCGGTAAAATCAACTTCTAATGGATCATATAATCCAAAAAAAGATAACAAGATATTACTCCTATCTTTAAATATTATCAAATACTAAAATTATTATCACACAGGTAGATAATATCCAAAATTTAAAAACCTTAATACGAAACAAAAATATTCTAATCTCCAAAATTCAACGATAACACCAAAAGATAAACTTAGAGCCTTCCATAAATAAATAGCCTTATACCTCAAATTACCTCAATAAACTTATCATCAAAGAATTTTTAACCTCATATTTTATATCAAACCATTCATCTTACATCCCCAGAATTTTTATATCATTTTTTTCTAAATAATCCTTAATATTAAAGAACATGATACATATAAGGTTTAATTTTAACTTACCCCAATAAAATGTCTCCCCAAAATATCATTAATCACTTTAAAATATCATCACTTAAAATATCAAAATGTTGGTTTTATTCCTTTTAGAATATGATCAAACATTAATATAAAAACCCACAGTTATCTCTATAACATTTAATTTAATACAACTAGAAAACATCATATGTTATCAAAAAAATTCCACTAATACCAACTATAATATCCTCGAACCCGCACTCTAGGATCCAGGTTGAAAAAAAAAATAATTCTTAGAATTCATACAGATAATTCTAACCCAATTTCATCAGTCCAAAATATACATCATCAAATGGAAATATTGTATTAGTTATATATATAAGGAACTTTTGTTTTAGAGTTTTAGATAATTAAGAAATAATCTTACACAATAATACCCATGTCCTTAAATGAGTTTTTCCAACTATACCAGTCATTTTTTATACCACATTAAATATTAAATATGTTCCATAAAATTAATCATATATGAAACCTTTCTAGGAATAATTCATTTTACATCATTCTTAAAAACCTAGTAAAATAGAAAACAAAATAAGAGTGAGCTCAAATGCTCAGTAAGGGTAAAATTAATCATTGACAGTTGAATTTCTTTGGTGAGAATAATATAGTAATATGGTAGTGAGGAAATAATACATTTTATTGAACATAACATAATATAATTTATACCCATCAAATATTGGATTAAAATATATGACACATAAAATAAATATTTGATATATGATAAGAGTTATATAAGCCAATAATCTAGATCCATGTCCAAATAATCCTTTAGAAAATGATCCAATAAAACATTTATGATATAGTAAAGAATAAATTTTGGAAAATTGGAACAAAATCTTCATATCACTCTTATAATCACTCCTACAAATGGAATAACCTACTGGGTAAATTATAATAAACTCTCAGGATAAACTAATAACAAGATAACTCCATCACATTACCCAATTCATTGGAGAGCTATAGTGGGATCACCCTTCATCATGAGATATATAGGGATTAAATTTCATCATAAATAAAGTCCAATAACCCTAACATATTCATAATAGTTTAATTCATTAATTTTTCTACATAATAATAACAATTGTTCTTTCATGTCTTTATTCACCCACAGAAAAGAAAGAGGTTCCCTATAAAACTATTTGAAATAATCATAATACCTCCATAAAAATAATAATGATGTTATCATGGAGAATATGTAACATATATTATTGTTTAAATTTTTGAATAAAAATACCTTAAAAATATAATTAAAAATTATCTAGGAAAATATCTTTTCCACACTGAAAAGAAATTTTGAAAACATAAAATTCAGAAAATATTTTTAAAATAAAATTAATTTAAGTTAACCATAGAAAATTATAAATTAATATTTAATTAAAATACCAGTTATGAGGGTGGGAAAAGAGGTTCATGTTTTAAATGTTAAAACTAAACATTCTTTTCAAACTTTTGTAAAGAAAGTTCAAAGTGACCCATGTCAAAAATGTTTATAAATTTCATTTTAAAACATTTTTAAATATATTCAATGATATATTTAAATAACTTTGTAATTTAATTTAAATTTATAAAATAATATTCTTGAAATCATTTTGGAAAACAGGTATATGGAAGAGAAATATTTTCTAAGTGAAAGATGAGAAATAATGTACCATTTTCATAGAAACATTTTTTAAACAATTTTGTATACCAATGAGGTAAATACAAAATCTAAACATAAAAATTAAAAAACAAATCCCTAGGATATGAAAAAATTAAATGATTTTATCAAATAAATAATCTTATAAATTTTCAATGTAAATTTAAGTATAACCAATCCCAATTAAAGAGGGATCAAAATAAAAACCATTTACCACTTTCCTAAATTTTGAATCATAAGCCCCATGAATGAATAACACAAAATGAATCATTAAATATCATTAAGATAATTGTTTTTATGTTTTAACTTGTGAAAATGTTTTTATATATACCTCCTAAAAAATATGGTGTATAGCATTAAAATATATCCAAAGAAATATAATTTTATGTGAATAACCCTTATAGAGATCGTATCATAGATCTAATAATTAATAAATGGACAGATTATGTGAAACAAATGTATATCAATAAATAAAAATAGTAAATAAAATATAAATTAAAAATTCCCATTTCACACATAATTTTTTCAATATATAATCTCTGAATAAGTGATATAACCCATTAAAATAATACTTGGTTAAGAAACATCTTACCACTTTGGTAAGTTTGTAATCAAATCCATTTGAATGTATTTACATGAATTCTATCCTAAAAAACCCTGATGTTTGATTTATTCATGATATAAAATGTAAAATTTGTATTATTAAACCATATAAAATAAATTGGGTGTATACCATTAAAACATTCTTTGGGGAAGGGAAATTGAGATGAAATCCATTAACTTGAGTCAAGACCTTCAATGTATGTCATTTAACTACTGTATAATAAATATATATTAGTTTTATAAATTTTTTAATTTTTTCACCTTGTGTATTAAACTATAATTACACCATTTATTACAATTTAATATATAGTTACTTAATCGGTTATATCCATATCTGGTGTTTGGAGGATGTTTAGTTTAAATTTTCAAAATGACTTCGATATATTGTACATGGTTAGAGGATTTATTAGTTCATTATATCCATAATGATAACCAATAAATAATTATCATTTTTCTACATTATTTTTTTTTTAAACCAACAATGAAATAATGTTATGAAATATAGATAGCATTATAATCATGGAGAGGGTACATCGTAAGAATACATGAGTAACATTTTCATTTGTCAAGGAGTGTGATGAAATGAAGGTAAGTGTGATTTTATTTTTTAAAAATTATTATTATATCATTAATATATTATTTTATTTTTAAATAAACTTATATATATAATCCATTTTATGTGGTGATGATAACAAAATCACATCAATCAATAGAGGTGGTAATCCACATATACGTATAAATTACATTATCATTTTTCAATGAAAGAAATTCAATAAAAATAGATGAAATAGTATCCATTAGGAATTATATTTCTGTAATTTATATCATATATATATATATATATTAAATCTATCATTATAACCTATTGTGAGATGCTATGATGGAAAAATAATTACATCGGTTCACAAGGAGGTAGTTTCCTTACATGTGGACGATGGATTCATTTCCCATTTAATGGAAGATGTAAATAGATATTAGTAAATATATTAACATAAAAATATGTTTATGTGTTATAATTTTGTTAATATTTCCACATGTTTTAATAAAATTTATTGGAGGTATAAGAATACAAAAAATGAAAACAAATAGTTTACAATGGTTCCTCTCTTTTGGAAAACCTCCACTGATTTTCAGCTTAAGCTCAATAAGGTGGGTATTTTTTCAAAAATAATAACTATAGAATATGATAATTGATTTTATAAAGGTTTTTGGGTAGGTATTGTTTGAAAGAAAAACTCTATTGATTAGTTTATATGATAGGATAGGTGGGGTCATTTTAACGTTTACCATGTCTTCTTGTATAGTAATAATATGTGGTTACCATAGTTGCTATAAAATTATAATAAACCCAAGAATTTATCATTAATGAAATTTGTAACATCATATATGTTCGTTGAAGGAATCCTATATTTTTAGGACTATTATATCATTTAATAAAATATTAATTGATTTAAAAACTCATTTATTTCAATTTTATACTATTCATATCAGGACTTCTTTAAAATCCATAAAAACTTGATTAATTCGAAACAACATAATTAATTCAAAGATGAAAAGTCATAATCATCCATAAAATTATTGGATGACAAAAAATGTTTCAAAATAAATTTCTTTTAATACTTATAATCTCATTTATTTAAATCTTTTGTTAATGAGGTAATCACTACATCACCATTGTGTCAAAAATAAGTTTATTTATTTAATCTATAAAAATTATAAATAAAATACCATGATGTAGGAAATATTTTTAGCTTACTAATTAGAATTTATAGTCTAGTGGATAACTTATATAACCCCATAAAAAAATTGTTTTACTAAAATATACATGTTTAGGTTATATTTTCCTTAACTTTAAATTAAAAGTAATTAAATGTCATTTTCACACACAATTGGTTTCATGGGGACCCAAAATTGACCAAAGAATTCCCATGGTCGAACATATCTCATAAAATATGGTTAGTAGATGTGTTAGGGTAATTTAATATTATTATAATATTATTTTTATCCCTTATTTACCAGATTTACCCTTTAACCATGGTAAATAAAATGTTTATTGATGTTACTATTCATAATGTATAAAAATAAGAGTTACCTATTTATACAATTTGGGCCTCCTAAATCCAAATATGGAATCAATTTTAAAAAATTAAAAACACAAAAGTTTCAGAAATTAATTTAAAATTAATTCATGTTGTCAAAACCAAAAAACCTGTTTTTAAGAAGTAAAAACTACCAAAAGATTGACATGTGTTTATGTGAAATTTTAAAGTTAAATTACTTCCAATTACCAAAAATGGATTAAATGATAAAAATATAATCTAACTATACATTAAAATCAATTAAAAGTAAAATATAATAATATAAATAAACTAGATGAAATGATAGTTTTGACATAAAATGTAGTATTTTTCATTATTCATTAAAAATGTTTTTTATCAGAAAAATACCAAAAAATTACCCAAAGTAAATAATTATGTACCATTTCTAAAGAAGAATATTATTTTTTCAAATGGAACATATTAATGTGAATAAAAATATCTTTAAAAAGTGTTCACCATAAAAATGCGGCAAAACTACATTTAAAAATTATTAGAGTATTTATGCTTAAAAAAGGATTCATTGTAATTTTAAATCTCTAAAATTTATTGGGTAAATGTAAATACATTTAAAAAGCATGTATAATCATAATATGGTTAGTTCTATTCATTCATTCCAATACAATGGCTTGGAATTAACTATCATTTAAAATAATAATGTCATATTGTTAATATTTTTCTCACTATGACTCAGCCATGTGTGAAACATAAGATTTCAGAGAATCCCATTATTGTGTGTTGGGTATGCCATAAAAAATACTATCCCATTTAAAGTAATATTAATATTTAACTAATAAATTTTAAAATGTAATATTTTTTATTTACTTTAGTTGTTACCTCCTTCCCCCCTTTTGGAAACTGTGTCCTCGCAATTTTATTCACTCATCAAATAAGTGGGGGTATTTATCCCTCCTATAATTTTCATATTACCATGTTGCCTCTTCAGTCATATGTTTTTTTACAAAACCATAACCTGATAAATCACCTTCTTCAATAACAACATCTCTTTCCGGTCAAGAATCAAGACTAGTTGTTCCTCATAAGAGAGATTCCCTTCCAACTGAACTATCTCTGAACTCAAAACAAGATATGGATCTGGAATATACTTTCTCAACATTGAAACATGAAAAACATTGTGGAACTTTGATAAACATGGAGGTAAGTCCACTATGTAGGAAATTGATCCAACTTTCTCAATGATTTCATAGGGTCTAATGAACCAAGGACTTAGCTTCCCCTTCTAACCAAAATGCATAAAAGTTTTCCATAGAGAAACTTTGACAAAGACATTATCATCTACCTCAGAAGAAAGATCCTCCCTTCAGTTATCTGCATAACTTTTCTGCCAGCTCTGATTTTTCCTCATGTGGTTCTATATCAAATGAACATTCCCTACCGTCTCTTCTACCAATTCTCGTCCCATCAATTCCCCTTCACTTACTTCATCGCAAAAAGCAGGAGTTCGATATTGCTTCCCATATAATGCCTCAAATGGATCTATCGGTATACTAAAATGAAAAATATTTTTATAATAAAACTAATCCAAAGAAAGATGTTGGTCCCAACTTCCCTAGTAATCCATTGAACAAGAATGTATCATATCTTCTAATGTCCTATTTGTTTGTTCTGATTTCTCATCTAATTGAGGATAAAAAGTTGTTCTAAAATTTAATTCAATACCAAATGACATATGAAGGCCTTTATAAAATTTATAATTAAACCTAGAATCATGATCAGATACAATAGAGAAGGGAACTCTAGGAAAATAACTATCTCTTTAACAAAAAACATAGAAAGTCGATCTAGAGATAGTGTATCATTAATATGAAGGAAATGCACAGATTTAGTCAATCAATCAACAATAACCAAGACTGCATTATTAACTAAATACATCTTCAGTAATCCCACAACTAAGTCCATAAACATATTTTTCCATTTCCTATATGGTACCGGTAAAGGCTAAAGTATCCCTTTCAGTAACTACCGCTCTGCTTTAACTTGTTGACAAGTCAAACACTTCACAGTAATATGAGCAATATCTCTTTTCATTCCATATCAGCAGTAATACTCTTTAAGATCTTTATACATCTTAGTATAGTCAGGATGAACTGAAAACGGAGAACTATGAGCTTCACATAACAACTCTTTCTTCAGATTTTAATCACAACACACATATTATCTCTCCCCAAATCTCAAAATGCAATCATTATCAATGTTAAATTCAGGCGAATTACCCTTCTGAACCAACTATACATTTTTCTACAACTCACTATTTTCCATCTATGTCTTCTTAATTCTATCTGAGAGAGATGATTTCACTAACACCTGAAACAAAATAGAGAAGTTTCCTACACCAACAACTTCTATGACAAATTTAATCAAATTGTTAATCAAAGGATCTTTTTCCAAACATAACAGGGTTAATGTAGAATTAATTTTTCGAGTCAAATCATCGTCCAATTTATTTTATTTTCTAATATGGTAATGAATCATGTAATTATAATTCTTGATTAATTAAAGCCATATGATCTGTCTTTTGTTCAATTATTTTTAATTGAATATATACTTCAAACTTTTGTGCTCAATATTTATTTCATATTTTACTCCATATAGTTGATGCCTCAAATTTTTTAAAGCAAAACCAACATCAGCTAATTCTAAATAATGTGTAGGCTAATTTAATTAATGAGGAATCAATTAATGTAAAGAATAATAAATTAAATAATCATTCTACATTAGAACACATCCAAGTCCTTTCAACTAAGAATCATTGTAGATAACAAATTCACCATCTCTGGAAGGTAATAGCAAAACTGGAGCATTCACTAATCTTATTATCAATTCTTGAAGAAAATCATAACATTTTATCAGATGAACTTAACACATTTTTGAGTTAAGTTAGTCAGTTGGCTAGATAACGGTGAAAACTTATCAACAAACCTTCTATAAAAGTCTTACAAACCAAGAAAACTATGAATCTCAGTTATATTTCTGGGACATGGCCATTATTCAACAACTTTTGTTTTATAAGGTTCAATATTTGTGCCATTTTTTGAAACAAAATGACCATGGAATGAAATTTTTTGTAAACAAAACTCACACTTTCTGAATTTCCCATACAATTTTTTTTCATTTATGGTTTGAAAGACAACCCTTAAATGACTTTCATGTTCCTCTTTACTTTTTGAATATACCAAAATCTGATCAATAAAAATAACCGCAAACATATATAAGAACTCACAAAATATTCAATTCATAAGTTCCATGAACACCATAGGTGTATTGGTTAACCCAAAAGGTATAACTACAAATTCAAAATAGTCATATCTAGAATGAGAAACGATATTTATAACATTTTCTTCCATTACTCTCAACTGATGGTACCCTGACCTCAAGTCAATATTTGAAAAATACTGAGCTCCCTCGATATGGTCAATCAAATCATCGATATGAGGAAAAGAAATTTTTTTTCTTAATAGTTATATTATTTAGGGATCTATAATCAATGAAACATCTCATTAAACCATATTTCTTTTTAGCGGACAAGACTGGAGTATCCCCTTGGTGATGGGATAGGTCAAATGAATACATTATCTAACAACTCTTGTAATTGTTTCTTCAACTCTAAAAGATCAATTTGATCCATTCGATAATGGTGTTTTGAAATTGGATTATCCTTAAGAACAAATTCATCTATATATTAAACTCCTCGATTAGGTATTATACAAGGAAACCCATCAAGAATAATATCAAGATACTCATTTACCACTGGCACATCATTAATCTGAATAGTTCCTTTGTTTTCAACAATATGTGCAAGTAACATTCATTTCCATCTTTCACTAGTTTCTCATCTTCCTGATATGTTATCAGTGATAATTTTCTATTGTTGTACACAAACTAAATGTATTTCTGAAATGAAACCATTTTAGCTCTATAGTCAATCTTATCATGGTATACAGAAATCCAATCCATTCCCAAAATAACATCAATCTCTATTAGAGTAAAAACAAAAAAAAATCACATAAAATATTTCCCCAAATAGGGATAAGAAGATTATTATAATTTCTTTTTTCCCCAACATTTCCCCCCTGGAGTTTTTACCATAAGTTTTGGATTCATATCTTGAGATGAAATTCCCAATTTTCAAGAAAATTTCTCAAAAATGAATTAATGTGTAGTTCTAGAATCAATAAACACATTGGCATAATCTAAAAAAACAAAGTACCTGATACCACTTCATTTGATGGTCCCATATCAACCATATTAGTAGAAAATGATATTTCCAAACCCTTCTTCTTTGGATAAGTATGTTTTCCACCCTGGGTAATCAAATTTGACACACATTGATATAATTCCCAAAATTAATACAATTAAAACATCTTACCATTGGATTTTCATTTCACCCTTCATCATATTCCTTACAGTTACAAGCAATATGACCAGTCTTACCACAGTGGAAGCACTTCCCAGTAATTGATAATAATTCTCCAGGATGCTTTTTACCACACATCCCACAATATGTAAATTTAATTTTCATACCTCTAGTTATCTTTGAATAATTATTTCCCTTCTCCAACCAATTTAACCTATTCTTTTTCATTCTCTCTTGGAACACCTGATCATCAAAAAAATCCATTTCTACCTTCTCAGCACATATGATAAGTTTCTCATAGCTTTTTAATTCACAAAAGTCTTATGCTCTTTGATATTTCAGCTTCAGTCCTGAGTAAAATCTATTTATCTTACAATCAAGATATTGAATGAAATTTGGAGCATAACATTCCATTCGAGTGAACTTTTCTTTGAAATAAGCTAATAAGTCCTCATCCTAACTCAATTCAAAGAATTGTTTTTCCATCATAAGATGAACCTCCATAGGAAAATATTTCTCAAGAAACATACATTTGAATTCATCCCAACCAAGAGCATCGATCACCTCACTATAACTTGTATTTTTAACCATCCACCACAACTGATCTACTTCTACTTTGAAACAATAAATATCTAGACAAGACATTTGATTATCTGTATTACCCATGACATTTAAAATATTTCCCAGTTCTTTGATCCACCCTTCAGCAAGAACAAGTTCAGATGATCATCTAGGGATGATCTGGTGGATCTCGTGCATGTATACCACCACCAATTATAGCTTGATTCAACTACACCATTACTACAACAAACTATTCTATTCTATTTCGAACCATCTTGGGATGCTGATTAGGAAGGTTATTCTCCTCTTTATGCCTTCCCGGCACTACTACCCTATTTCCTCTATGAAAACCCATTCTGAAAAAACATAACATGGTTGAAGAAACATGGTAATATTCAAATTCTATATCATTTCAATTTGACTGAAATGTAAAAAACATTTATGGATATTCTATTAACCAAATTCTAACTCCTAAATTTATCTAAACCGACCTTTGATACCAACTATAAGGACATATAATTAAACATTACATAATATTGAATTATGTTAATAATTAACATAGAGGTTATTTTCACATTTACAACTTTAGAGGATTTGGTCATAACTTATACATAACAACTTGAATATTTCATGTAGACAATTATCCTCAATATCCATTTTTTCATTAAATAAAAACTCTCAAAAGAAAATTAGAATGTTTAGTTCCATGTTTTAAATAGCATGGATTTTCCATGATCCCATCCTTGACCCTCTTCCACTATATGTACTATGAAAAACATTTCAAAAACTTAGGATTAGAATAAAAATGTAACTAAGGGATACACAAAGAAGAAAGACTGTTAGTTTTTCAAATCAACATGTAAACCATAATTACTTTATTATAAGTAATACTTTTCTCCTTTAGGATGTAGTAAATAATCATCACGGAATAAAATCTCATTGGTTACCCTTTGGTAAACAAAATATTACCATAGAACCCATTATAATGACCTGCTGTTTGAACCGGGTTAAAAAGTGGGGGAAATTAAACTTTTTCAATTACTAAAAGAGTCGTTTTTAGAATTGAGATTCGAAACGGAATTCCGAGAGTTGGAATGCTTTTTTGTTTTGGTTTTGGGAATGGGAAAAGGCCCGTTAAGTTTCTCAGGTGGCCCGAGAGGTTTCGAAAGTGCCAGACCCTTGTTCTAAAAGAGTTGCAGAGGGCGCACGGTTGGCGCACAGTTTGGATAACCGTGCGGCCTAAACCATGCGGCCTTATTTTTAAGAGATAGTGCCTTGCACACGGGTTGCACACAGTTTCCTAAACTGTGCGCCTAGCCTGTGCGAGAGATTTCTTGGAGGCAGAAGACTCCGCATGGTTTGCACAAGGTTTGGAAAACCATGCATGTCAAACCGTGCGGTTGGGTGTGTTTTGGGTTTTGATTTAATTTAAAATAAAATAAAATTAAATAAAGTAAAAATGTAAACTAATCTCTCCCTCACCCTCACTCAGTAGAACCCACGCGACACACTCCCTTCTTCTCCCATGTGAGCCTCGCGACGCCCCTCTCTCGGCCTCCTCTCGATCGAGCTCCTCCCTCCGGTCGTTTCTTCGTCAAATCTCCACGGTAATCTCCCCTCTATCTCCTCCTCTATTTTCATGGATTTTTTTTCAACCTATTCGTCACCCAGTGAGAATCAGCCGAATGAACTAGGGTTTAGGGTGATGCATTTTTTGGTTTTCCTTTGATTCTAGGTTCTATGGAAGGTCTATTGGGAATCCTTTGTGCGCATTCCGGCAACCACCACCGAAGGCGAAGCGGTTTGGGTTGTTTCGGATCGCCGGTTTGGTTTCGAGGTGAGGATTTCACCTTTCTCTTTGTTTCTCACTGATTGAATTTGGGGAATTTGATGTTTATGAGCCCCTGGCTTGATGTTGGCAGTGCGTTGAGCTTGTGGTGTGGTTTCGCCTTCGTTTTGGTTTGTCTCAAACACCCAAGGTAAGGGTTTATTATTTCTAGTTGGTTTTTCTTTGCCTAAATTGATTTCGTTATGTTTCTTAAGGTTTTTCATGGTTGTTTGATAGTGCGTTGAAGTTTTTGGCATGGTTTCGAGTTTCCAGAGTTTAGGAAACCTGCCTGCGCAGGCATAGGTATGTATTTATATGTATGTGGGTTCCCCCAGTATGCGTATATTTGTACATGGCATCGAATATACATGTACGGTGCTAGTTGTCCCCATTGTATATATAAAAGTGCCTGTGAAGGTGAGAGGAGACATGATTATGTCTATAAGCATATGTGTAAGGATCCCCTTGTGCATGCTCATGGCCATGTGGAGCATGTTCATAGAGTCTAGGTGTCCTTATACGTATGAGAAATCACATATGCCTTGTGGGGGAGCAGCAACGTCAACTTTAGTTAGAAAGCGCCAAAAGCCGGAGTGGACGGATGGATCCACCATGAGGTAGGGTCCCACTCTTATAATTTATTTAAAGTGATGTTTAAATGAGTTGATTTATGCACTGCCTTAGTACTTTAATTCTGCAAGTTAGTCTTGAGTAAATGCTTCTGTGAAAACTGTGTGAATTGCAGGAACAAGATAAAAAGGGTTGCCTGCTAAATAAACTAACTATTTAATAATAAATCCCCTTTATTAGAGGTGCGCTGTCTTCAAGATAAAAAGTAGGAAGTAGAAATTTATGATTTCCTTATTTGCCATGCGTTTGTAATAATTATTGAATGGTATGTTTGGCTGCTTGTTTCTTCTTTGTTGAATTTTCCCAAGTGGAAAAATTCTATGTTGCCATAACGCCTCACTTTTCACTTAAACCCTTGGACTGTAATTGCCCTTAACGTAAGGGGGTTAAATGAATTTGATTAGAATGGATCAAATGATATGGGGGTAACTAGGTGCAATGAATATGACACTTGTATTATTAATCGTCCTGCTAGGTTTAAGAAACTAGATGGAATGACCCTCATGTGGAACCCCTGCCCAATATTCCATGTTTAGGAAAATTGGATAAAATGACTTTGAATAGGGAATGTGCGCAGAATGACGTAGTTGAATGGGCTGGGTCATTATTTTGATATGGTTAGTTTGAGCGCATAAGATGTAATGTCTTATGCATTGTTTGAAATGCATAGGATGTACTACCTTATGTATTGGGATATAAAACTGATGATGAATGTGTAGATTATGAATGTGGTTTTTCTATTTGAAATGCATAAGATGTGTTGCCTTATGAATTATAATGAAACTGTGATAACGATTATGAGTGATTATGTATGGGAGGCATTCATACCCCATGCCATCTACTTTGAACGGTTATAGATGGGAGGCATGAATACCCCATGCCAGATTACTTGAGTATGGGTGGGATACATGTCTACCCCTTTCCAGATGTGATCTCTATACGTGTATGTAAGGGAGGCATTTATACCTATTTCTAGTTGACATATAGGGATGAGAGGCATTCATACCTCATGCCCGCTATTATCTATTCGTTTATGGAAGGGAGGCATTCATACCCCTTGCCAGTTGACTGGTAGGGATGAGAGGAATTCTTACCTCATGACCACTAATCACGAATGATAGAAGGGAGGCATTCATACCCCTTTCCAGTTGACATATAGGGACGAGAGGCATTCTCAACTCGTGCCCGCTAATCTCGATTTATGGGTGGGAGGCATTATTACCCCCACACCATCTATGATCTAAATTAATTTATATATATATATATATTTGGTGACATGATCAGGTTACATTACCAGCAACTAGCCGAAGCTGTTATAGTCATCGGGTGTCCCTAGGGAACCTAGACGGGTGTTGTTTATCTATGTTGTCCTACTTATTTAACCTTGTTATATCTTTTTATAGTTTAAATAAATACACACTGTCTGGATTGGGTTAGACACAGGTGGTTCTGGACTACTAAGATTTATATCTCACACCCTACTCGGGTCGCCATTACACATGGGTACCCGAGTAGACATTTCTTGTTGCAGGACCTAGGTTGGTTTTTGTATTGCTTGTACCTGGGGATAAGAGAAAATGACTGAGCGGGAGCTCAGAATGCTTAGGAGAATGTCCGTCGGGCCATTCTGTATTTTTTTATTCTTTTACATTGTATTATAAGCATGTTGTATTTCGTTCTTGTTTTCACATTGTATCATTCATCATCTCTGTATCATGTAAACTGGCTTTGTCCACCTTTTATTGAAATGATCACTATTTTTCATTCGTTGTTATTTGATCATTGTTACTCTAGTATTTCTTCCGATATTTAATGTTATTTACTCTGAGATATGTTGTTCAACTCTGATAAGAGGGTATAGTCTCCCCATTATCACCTCCCGAGACCCCCGCTGCTAGTCGGCAACCTCTGGCGTACGGGGAGACGTGCTTGAGGCCATGTGGCGACCATTCCAGCCATAGGTTTGATAGTGATCCAGGCTGGGAAGTTACAAAGTGATATCAGAGGAGTTTTCTCATCTAATTTGTTTTACTGTTTGGCGACATTAGATAGAGATAGAAAGGAATTGGAATTTGGAAATGAGCTGTGTCCAGGATTGTCCACCCCGTGCACAGGGAAAAGCCAAATTTCCTTGATTTCAATTGTTATATTAATGATTTTTATTATTACAGTTGATTTGATTTCACCATTGGGTGACACACATGTTTTCTGTAGATATTATTTATTCAATTTTGGGGTCTATTTCGGTTGCAACCCGATGATATGAGGGTATGCCATCTCATGCATCGTATAGGCACATTGTTATAAGTCACATGCCATGATATCTAGGATGCATTAGTAATCTCTGTGGTTGTGATAGGTACTGTGGTAGTTATTCTATGCTCCTGTGATATAGCATGTTTTGTGTTGCTGCTTAAGATAACATGTTGTTTTTGATCAAAAATAAAATTGGTTTCTTTTGTTAAAATAAGTGATTTTGGTTACGACAGGAGCCAATTTTTAGTTGTAAGGTGTATGGGCACCTTATAGTTGGGAAAGGGTAACCTATGTAATCGGATTTCCGAAAAAGGGCTGCTAAAGTTTTGATTGTAAAATGGAATTGGTTCTGATTAAAGAGAGCCAAATGCCAAACTCTTAGGTGTATGGGTGCTTAACAGATTCATAGGTGGCCACCCTTATGATTGGATCATTGTATTTGAGCTTGTAAATTTCTGAAATGTGATCTATTTTGTTTAACAGGAGCCAATTTTCAATTTATGGAGTGTATGAGCGCTTTATGGGTTGGGAAACGGCAACCCATAAGGAATGTATTTGCAAGATGCTTTGTGTGATGTATATATGTGTAAAAGATGTTTGGTTTTGATATGAAATATTTTGGCTCGTTGGGACCCTCGTAGGTCGCCTAGTGGTTAAATGGAAGTTGGTTGAAGCTTTCCTGTTATGCTTTGTGCTGTTTGACAAATTGATCAAGTGCCTAGTGAATTTTTGCTTGGAAAAAGGGTACTTGATGTGTTGATTTTAATCGTTTAATGTGATTAAATGATAAATGTGAATATATATAAAGGGCTTGGAAAAAAGGAACCTGTAGTGGTGTCCTCTATTGAGACCATGTGTGTGGGTAGGTTAAGTCTTTCTTGTGAGTGCCATAGAATGGAACCTTACGCGTTTTCCATAGGCTATATTCATTTAACAATGATGTCAAATGTTAGGATTTGAGCCTGATGACTTTTGTTGGGCGTGACCCAGTTCTTGGGTCCATGCTTGTTTTTCGTGAGGGGATAGCTCGTGGTATGTAGTTCCCTTAGAGCTTATGTGCTTGGCTTGTTCGGTGAACATTCGGAAGTTTGGTACTGTTTGGGTACTTTTGTCCCGTGTAGGACTTCTTGTTCTAATGACACCCTTGTTTGGACGGGTGGACATGCTTCTTTTGATCTTGTTAAGGGATTGAGCATCAGGTAATGCTCTGTATCAGTTGGTTGGACATGCCTCGAGCATGGTTGGTCACCTTGTTGGTCATTTGACCATTTCTCTTGCCTAGTAATGGATGACTTGACATGTCATCATCCAAGGGAATGGTCGTATAGGGCAGTATGATATTTGGTTGTATCTCTTGTGCTACTGTGTACGGTATCGGGTCATCTTCGTGGTAGATTGACCTGATCATTTGAGAACCAAGTTGTCCCAATGCTCGGGATGATTTTTAGAAGACTCGGGTGGTTGACACGCTGGTCTTGTTGGTTTGGATTCCTTGTACGTTTGATGTGGTGATCATGGCTCGGAGGAGCGACGCCCTCCCGTTCAGCTATTGATGAACAAGTCTGCTTATGAACAGCTTGTCTTTCCCCTTTTGATGATGTCGACCCTTCTAAGGTGGAAAGCATCAGGCCAGTTGAGTAAAGTCTTTCCTTCCGGGTAGAAGGAACATGCCAAGAAGTACCATCTGAGAATGGTTGGGTTTTCTTGAATGCCTTTGAGGCTTGCAGGTGTCTTATGTGTTGATGCTTGCTTGGTAGCACAACTTTGATCTAGTTGGTGGTGTATGAAACCCTTTTTTAGAAACACAGTTGGTCGTGGAGGACTTCTGTGGTAAATCATGAACGATCACAGAATTCCTTGTGTGGGAAAAAGGCATTGTAGTCTGTTTAGAACTCCTGAGGTGTCGGTAGGTGAAGTTGAGTTTCTTCTTTAGAGTCGACCAGGTGTGGTTCGACAGATCTCCTTTCCAGTTTTTGGGTATAAATAACTGGAATCCATTTTCAATCATCTTAGTGTACTCTGCTATGCGACGAACTTGTTCCCTATCTTGCTTTCATCCTGGATGCGCTAAGAGAGCATCGGTCTTATCTATGCTAATTCTTAAAAGTCGTTGGTCTTGTTCGGGTGGTTCTAATTCGGTTTTACACGCGGTATTTGTGGTTTCGTTCATGGTTTGATCTTTGAGGCGTCACTGAGAGTTGGGTATGAGCTTATCAGTGAACGTCCTCGTGGTGAATGCAGGATGCCTTGGGAGAAGGCATCGTTGTTCATATTGTAAAGCGTCGACCGCCTAAGCCGAGCGTCGTCTTGAATAGTCATCCGGAGTGGCTTGACACTTTTCAACGTGGGTTTAGAGTTCGATGGGGAAATAGACCATTTGATCGTTTCAAAATCATGCTAGGTGCATCGTTGGAATGCTTGGAGCATGCTTTTGAAAGTCAGTTTGAAAGGTGGAGTGGTAGTTTTGTTTTGGCCGTTTAATGTTAAAACCAAAGGTGGGAAGTACTTTTTTTTATTGATGAGAGGACGATGTGATCATGTCTCATGTGGAATGGGCTCAGGTAAGAGCTTTCATTTTGGTTCGGTGGGAAAATGAGCGTTGGCTCGGGTGTTGACGACTTAAGTGTCGTGTGCTTAAGTGGATGATCGTCGAGCATTAAACATTTGGAAAGGTAACACGATCGTTGAACAAAGCTTCACGACCCTTATAGGTCGAGTGAGGTGTGTGTTGTTCTCGATGGATTCACAAGGATGAGATGTTTTAAGGTGGGAAGGTTGTAATGACCTGCTGTTTGAACTGGTATAAAAAGTAGAGGAAATTAAAAATTTCCAATTACTGAAGGGGTTGTTTTTAAATTAAAGCTTCAGAATGGAATTCCGAGAGTTTTAATGCTTTTTTGTTTTGGTTTTAGGCGTGGTCGTAGGCCCGTTATGTTTCTTGGGTGGCCTGAGAGTTTTTGTAAGCGCCGAACACTTGTTCTTAAAGAGTTTTAGAGGGTGCACGGTTGGTGTACAGTTTGGATAACCATGCGACCTAAACCGTGCGACCTTATTTTTAAGAGACAGTTTCATTCACATGGGTTGTGCACGGTTTCCCAAACCGTGCACCTAGACCATGCGAGAGATCTCTTGAAGGCAGAAGACTCTGCATGGTTTGCGCACGGTTTGGCAAACCGTGCGGGTCAAACCGTGCGGTTGGGTGTGTTTTTGGTTTTGATTAAATTTAAAATAAATTAAATTAAAATAAATTAAAAACATAAACTAATCACTCCCTCACCCTCACTCGGCAGAACCCACGCGACACACTCCCCTCTTCTCTACGGTGAGCCGCACGACACCCCTCTCTCGGCCTCCTCTCGATCGAGCTCCTCTCTCTGATTTCTGTCTGTTTCTTCATCGAATCTCTACAGTAAGCTCCCCTCTATCTCCTCCTCTCTCTTCTTGTCTTTGTTTCGACCTATTCATCGCCTGCTGAGAATAGGCCGAATTCCCTAGGGTTTAGGGTGATGCGTTTTTCGGTTTTCCTTTGATTCTAGGTTATGTGGAAGGTACATTTGGACTCCTTGGTGTGTGTTCCGGCAACCACCAACGAAGTCGAAGTAGTTCCGGTGGTTTCGGATCGCCGGTTTGGTTTCGGGGTGAGGATTTCATCTTTCTCCTTATTTCGAACTGATTGAATTTGTGGATTTTGATGTTTATGAGCCCCCGTCTTGATGTTGGCAGTGCGTTGAGCTTGCGGTGTGGGTTCACCTACATTTTGGTTTTTCCACAACACCTGAGGAATGGGTCTATTATTTCCAGTTGGTTTCGCCTTTCCTAAATTGATCTCGTTTTGTGTATTAAGGTTTTTCATGGTTTTTTGATAGTGCGTTGAAGGTTTTTGCATGGTTTCGAGTTGACAGAGTTTAGGCCACTCACCTGCCCAGTCATAGGTACGTATTTATATGTATTTGGGTTCCCCTGGTATGCGTATATTCAGGCATGGTAGCGAATATACACGTACGGGGCAAGTTTTCCCCCCTGCATATATAAAAGTTCCTGTGAAGCTGAGCGGAGACATGCTTATGTGTATAAGCATATGTGTAAGGATCCTCTTGCACATACTCATGGCCATGCATAGCGTGTTCATAGAGTCTAGGTGTCCTTATACGTATGTGAAAACACATATGCCTCATGGGGGAGCAGCAACGGACGCTTTAGTTAGAAAGCGCCAAGAGCTGGAGTGGACAGATGGATCCACCTTGAGGTAGGGTCCCTTTCCTGCCTTTTTATTTAATGTGAAGTTTGAATGAGTTAATTTATGCACTGCCTTTGTACTTTAATTCTGCAAGAAAGTCTTGAGTAAATGCTTCTGTGAAAACTGTGTGAATTGAAGGAACAAGATAAAAATGTTTGTCTGCTAACTAAACTAATTATTTAATAATAAAACGCCTCGATCAGAGGTGCTCTTTCTTCAAGATAAAAAGTAGTAACTACACATTTATGCTCTCCTTCTTTGCCTTGCCTTTGTGATAATTACTGAATGGTATTTTTCACTGCTTGTTTCTTCTTTGTTGAATTTTCCCATGTGGGAAAATGCTATGTTGCCATAACGCCTCACTTTGAATTGGAACCCTTGGACTATAATTTCCCTTAAGGTAAGGGTGTTAAGTGAATTTGATTATAATTGATTAAATGAGATGGCGGAAACTAGGTGCAATGAATATGACGCTTGCATTATTAATCGTCCTTCCATGTTTAGGCAACTAGATTGAATGACCCTCATATGGAACCCTTGCCGAATTTTCCATGTTTAGGCAAATTGGATAAAATGACTTTGAATAGGGAACGTGCGCTGAATGACATAGTTGAATGGGTTGGGTCATGATTTGGATATGGTTAGTTTGAGCGCATTAGATGTAATGCCTTATGTGTTGTTTGAAATCCATAGGATGTACTGCCTTATGCAATGTGATATAAAACTGATGATGAATGTGAAGATTATGAATGTGGTTTTTCTATTTGAAATTCATAAGATTTACTTTGAACTGTTATGGATGGGAGGCATTCATACCCCATGCCATCTACTTTGAACTGTTATGGATGCGAGGCATGCATACCCTATGCCAGCTTACTTGAGTATGGGTGGGAGGCATGTCTACCCCACTCCAGATTCGATCTCTATATGTGTATGAAAGGGAGTCATTTATACCCATTTCCATTTGACATATCGGGACGAGAGGCATTCTTACCTATTTCCCGCTATTCTGTATACATTTATGGAATGGAGGCATTCATACCCCTTGCTAGTTGACCGATAGGGGCGAGAGGCATTCTTACCTCGTTCCCACTAATCAGGAATGATGGAAGGGAGGCATTCATACCCGTTGCTAGTTGACATATAGGGATGAGAGGCATTCTTACCTCGTTCCCACTAATCTCAATTTATGGGTGGGAGTCATTCTTACCCCATGCCATCTATGATATAAATGTTAATATATATATATATATGGTGACAGGATCATGTTACAGTACCAGAAATGAGCCGAAGTTGGTATAGTCGTCGGGTGTCCCTAGGGAACCTGGACTGGTGTTGTTTATCTATGTTGTCCTGCTTATTGAACCTTGTTATATTTGTTTACTGTTTAATTAAATACACACTATCTGGGTAGGGTTAGACATCGGTGGTGCCGTCCTACTGAGATTTATAACTCACCAACTACTCGAGCTGCCATTACACTGGGGTACCCGAGTAGACCATTCTTTTTGCATGACCTAGGTTGGTTGATGTGTTGTTTGTACCTAGGGATAGGAGAAAAGGACCAAGTAGGAGCTCAGGATGCTTAGGAGAATGCCCGTTGGGACTTGCTGTCTTTTCTTTATTCTTTTACATTGTATCGTAAGCATGTTGTATTGTGTTCATGTTTTCACATTGTATCATTCATCTTCTCTGTATCGTGTAAACTGGCTTTGGCCACCTTTTATAGAAATGATCACTTTTTTGTATTTCACTGCTATTTGTTCATTGTTATTCTAGTACTGCTTCTGATATTGAATGTTATTTACTCTGAGATACTGTTGTTCATCTTTGATAAGAGGGTATAGTCTCCCCACTATCACCTCTTGAGACCCTCGCTGCTAGTCGGTAGTCTCTGGCATATGAGGAGATGCGCTTGAGGCCATGTCGTGACCTGTCTGGCCACATGTTTGATGGTGAGCCGGGCTGGGAAGTTACAAAGTGGTATCAAAGGAGTTTTCTCTTCTGATTTGTTTTACTGTTTGGTGACATTAGACATGGATAGAAAGGAATTGGAATTTGGTAATGAGTTGTGTCCAGGATTGGCCACCCCATGCATAGGGAAAAGCCAAATTGCCTCAAATGCAATTATTATTTTAATGATTTTGATTATTATGGTTGATTTGATTTCACCGTTTGGTGACACACATGTTTTCTGTTGATACTGTTGATGCAATTTTGGGTTCTATTTCAGTTAAAACACGATGATACGAGGGTATTCCATCTCATGCATCGTATAGCCACATTATTAGAAATCACATGACATTCCATCTAGGATGCATTAGTAATGCTTATTATTGTGATAGGTATTGTAGAAGTTATTCTATGCTCCTGTGATATAGCATGTTCTTTGTTGATGCTTACGATAACATGCTGTTTTTGATCAAAAAATGAAATTGGTTACTTTTTCTAAATTAAGTGATTGCAGTTACAAAAGGATCCAATTTTCCGTTGTAAGTTGTATGGGCGCCTTATAGCTGGGAAAGGGTAACCTGTGTAATCGGATTTCCGAAAAAGGGCTGATAAAGTTTTAATTGTAAAATTTAATTGGTTCTGATTAAAGGGAGCCAAATGTCAAACTGTAAGGTGTATGGGCGCTAAGTAGATTGGTAGGTGGCCACCCTTATGATTTGATCCTTGTATTTGACCATGTAAATTTCAGAAATGTGATCTATTTTGTTTAACAGGAGCCAATTTTCAATTTATGGAGTGTATGGGCACTTCATGGGTTGGGAAACGGCAACCCATAAGGAATGTAATGGAAGGATGCTTTATGTGATGTTTATATGTGTAAAAGCTATTTGGTTTTGATATGAAATGTTTTGGCTCATTGAGACTCTCGTAGGTCTCCTAGTAGTTAAAAGGAATTTAGTTGAAACTTCCCTGTTATTCATTGAGCAATTTGACAAATTGATCAAGTTCCTAGTGATTTTTTGTTTTCAAAAAGGGTACTTGATGTGTTGAATTTAATCTTTTAAATTGATTAAATGATAATTGTTAATATATATAAAGGGATTGGAAAAAGGAACCTATAATGGTGTCCTCTGTTGAGACCCGGTGTGTGGGTAGTTTAATTATTTCTTATGAGTGCCTTAGAACGGAACCTTACGCATTTTCCATATGCTATTTTCTTTTAGAAATGACGTTAAATGTTAGGCTTTGAGCCTGATGACTTTTTTTTTTGCGTGACCAATTTCATGGGTCGATGATTGTTTTTCATGAGGGGATATCCCGTGGTAGGTAGCATCCTTCGAGCTTATGTGCTTGGCTTGTTTAGTGAACTTTCTAAAGTTTGGTACTATTCGGGTACCGTTGTCCCATGTAGGAATTCCGGTTCTAATGAAACCCTTGATTGGATGGGTGGTCATATTTCTTTTGACCTTGTTAAGGGATTGAGCATAGGGTAATGCTCTGTATCGGTTGGTTGGACATGCCTCGGGCATGGTCGGTCGCCTTGTTGGTCATTTGACCCATTATTTTGCACAGTAATGTATGACTTGACATGTCATTGTCCAATTGAATGGTCGTATGGGGAAGTACGATGTTTGGTTGTATCTATTGCACTGTTGTGTATGGTCTCAGATCATCTTCGTGGTAGAGTGACCTGAGCATTTGAGAATCAAGTTGACCCAATGCTCTGGATGATTTTCGGAAGACTCGGGTGGTTGACCCACCGGTCTTATTTCTTTGGATTCCTTGTATGTTTGACATGGTGATCGTGGCTCGGAGAAGCGACGCACGCCCGTTCATCTATTTATGAACAAGTCTGCTTATGAGCATCTTGTCTTTCTCCTTTCGATAACGCAGACCCTTCTAAGGTGGAAAGCATCATGCCAGTTGATTAAAGTGTGTCCTTCAGGGAAGAAGGAACATGCCAAGAAGGACTATCTGGGAATGGTCGGGTTTGTTTGAATGCCTTTGAGGCTTGCACGTGTCATTATTCGTCGATGCTTTCTCGATATCACGACTTTGATCTGGATGGCAGTGTATGCAACCCTTTTTGAGAAACACCGTTGGTCTTGGAGGACTTCGGTGGTAAATCGTGAATGATCATGAAATTCCTTGTGCGGGAAAAAGGCTTTGTAGTTGGTTTAGAACTCCATATGTGTCGGTAGGTGAAGTCGAGTTTCTTCTATACAGTCGACCAGGGGTGGTTCGACTGATCTCCTTTCCAGTTTTTTGGTATAAATAACTGGAATCCATTTTCAATCCTCTTAGTTTAATCTTTTATGCGACGATCTTGTCCCCTATCTTTCTTTTGTCCTGGATGTGCTAAGAGAGCTTCAGTCTTATCCGCGCTAATGCTTAAAAGCCATTGGGCTTGTTCGGGTGGTTCTATTTCGGTGTTACATGTGGGATGTGTGGTTTCATTTGTGGTTTGATCTTTGAGACGTCACCGATATTCGGGTATGAGAATTTCGGTGAACGTCCTCATGGTGAATGTGGGATGCCTCAGGATAAGGCATCTTTGTTCAACTTGTAAAGTGTCGGATGCCTAAGCTGGGAATCTTCTTGAATAGTCAGTTGGAGTGGCATGACTCTTTTCGACTTGGGTTTAGAGTTCGATGGGGAAATCGAACATTTGATCGTTTCAAAATCACGCTAGGTGTGTCGCTGGAATGCTTGGAGCATGATTTTGAAAGTTAGTTCGAAAGGTGGAGTGGTAGTATGGTTTTGGCCATTTAACGTTAGAACATAAGGTTGAAAGTACCTTTGTTTGGTTTCTTTACAAGATGATAATGTGATCATGTCTCTTATGGAATGGGCTCAGTTAAGAGCTACCATGTTGGTTTGGTGGAAAAACGAGTGTTGGCTCGGGTGTTGACGACTTAAATGTTGTGTGCTTAAGTGGATGATTGTGGAGCGTTGAATGGTTGGAAATGTAACGTGATCATTGAACGAAGCTTCATGACCCTTGTAGGTCGAGTGAGGTGTGTGTTGTTCACGATGGCTTCTCAGGGATGAGATGTTCTAAGGTGGGAAGGTTGTAATGACCCACTGTTTGAACCGGGATAAAAAGTGAGGGAAATTGATCTTTTTCAATTACTGAACGGGTCATTTTTAAAACCGAGCTTTAGAACAGAATTCCAAGAGTTGGAATGCTTTGTTGTTTTGGTTTTGGGCATGGTCGATGCCTAGTTAAGTTTCTCGGGTGGCCTGAGAGGTTTCGGAAGCGCCAGACCATTGTTCTTAAGGAGCTGCAAAGGGTGCACGTTTGGCACATGGTTTGGATAACCATGAGGCCTAAACTGTGCGGCCTTATTTTTAAGAGACAATGGCAGCGCAAGGGCTGCACATGGTTTCCCAAACTGTGCGCCTAGCCCGTGCGAGAGATCTCTTGAAGGTAGAAGACTCTGCACGGTTTGTGCTGGATTGGAAAACCGTGCAGTTGGGTGTGTTTTAGGTTTTGATTAAATTTAAAATAAAATAAAATAAATTAAATTAAAAACATAAACTAATCTCTCCCTCACCCTCACTCGGCATAACCCACACGAGGCAATTCCCTCTTCTCCCCTGTGAGTCACGTGACTCCCATCTCTCATCCTCTTCTTGATTGAGCTCCTCCATCCAATTTTGGGTTGTTTCTTCATCGAATCTCCACGGTAAGCTCCCCTCTATCTCCTCATCTCTCTTCTTGGCTTTGTTTCGACCTGTTCATTTCCCTGTGAGAATCAGTCGAACGCCCTAGGGTTTAGGGTGATGTGATTTTTCAGTTTTCCTTTTATTCTACGTTATGTGGAAGGTCGGTTGGGACTCCTTGGTGTGTGTTTCGGCAACTGCTGCTGAAGGCGAAGCGGTTCTGGTGGTTTCGGATCGACGGTTTGGTTTCGAGGTGAGGATTTCACCTTTCTCCTTGTTTCACAATGATTGAATTTGGGGCTTTTGATGTTTATGAGCTATCAGCTTGATGTTGGCAGTGCGTTGAGCTCGCGGTGTGGGTTCGCCTTCGTTTTGGTTTGTCACCAACACCCGAGGTAAGGGTTTATTATTTCTGGCTGGTTTAGCCTTGCCTAAATTGATCTCGTTATGTGTCTTAAGGTTCTTCATGGTTGTTTGATAGTGCGTTGATGGTTTTGGCATGGTTTTGAGTTGCCAGAGTTTAGGAGACTCGCCTGCACAGGCATAGGTACGTATTTATATGTATGTGGGTTCCCCCGGTATGCGTATATTCATGCATGGTAGCGAATATACACGTACAGGGCTAGTTGTCCCCATTGAATATATAAAAGTGTCTACGAAGGTGAGCGGAGACAGGCTTATGTGTATAAGAATATGTGTAAGGATCCTCTCGCGAACGCTCATGGACATGCGGAGCGTGTGCATAGCATCTAGGTGTCTTTATACGTATGTGAAATCACATATGCCCCATGGGGGAGAAGCAGCGGCAGCTTTAGATCGAAAGCGCAAAGAGCCGGAGTGGATGGATGGATCCACCTTGAGGTAGGGTCCCTCTCCAGCCTTTTTATGTAAAGTGAAGTATAAATGAGTTAATTTATGCACTTCTTTAGTACCATAATTCTGCAAGTTAGTCTTGAGTAAATGCTTCTGTGAAAACCGTGTGAATTACAGGAACAAGACAAAAAGGGTTTCCTGATAACTAAACTAACGATTTAATAATAAAACCCCTCTATCAGAGGTGCGATGTCTTCAAGATACAAAGTAGGTAGTAGAAATTTATGATTTCCTGCTTTGCACTGCCTTTGTGATAATTACTGAATGGTATGTTTGGCTGCTTGTTTCTTCTTTGTTGAATTTTCCCAACTAGGAAAATGCTATGTTGCCATAACGCCTCACTTTTCACATGAACACTTGGACTGTAATTTCCCTTAAGGTAAAGAGTTAAGTGAATTTGATTAGAATGGATTAAATGAGATGGGGGAAACTAGGTGCAATGACTATAATGCTTGCATTATTAATCGTCCAGCCAGGTTTAGGCAACTAGATAGAATGACCCTCATGTGGAACCCTTGCCCAATTTTCCATGTTTAGGAAAATTGGAAAAAATTAATTTTAATAGGGAACATGCGCTGAATGACATAGTTTAATGGGTTGGGTCATGATTTTGAGATGGTTAGTTTGAGGGCATAAGATGTAATGCCTTATGCCTTGTTTGAAATGCTTAGGATGTACTGACTTATGCATTGTGATATAAAACTGATAATGAATGTTTAGATTATGAATGTGGTTTTTCTGTTTGAAATGCATAATATGTACGACCTTATGCATTCTAATGCAACTGTGAAAATGATTATGAGTGATTATGGATGGGAGGCATTCATACCCCATTCCATCTACTTTGAACGGTTATGGATGGGAGGCATGCATACCCCATGCTAGCATACATGAGTATGGGTTGGAGGCATGTCTACCCCATGCCAGATGCGATCTCTATACGTGTATGGAAGGGAGGCAATTATACCCCTTTCCAGTTGACATATAGGTACGAGATGAATTCTTACCTCGTGACCGCTATTCGTTATATGTTTATGGAAGGGATGCATTCATACCCCTTTCCATTTGACCGATAGGGACGAGTGGAATTCTTACCTCCTGCCCACTAATCACGAATGTTGGAAGGGAGGCATTCATACCCCTTTCTAGGTGACATATAGGGACAAGAGTCATTCTTACCTCGTGCCCACTAATCTCGATTTATGGGTGGGAGGCATTATTACCCAATTCCATCTATGATGTAACTGAATTTATATATATATATATATATGGTGACATGATCAAGTTACATTACCGGAAACGAGCTGAAACTGGTATAACCATCGGGTGTCCCTAGGGAACCTGGTAGGGTGTTGTTTATATATGTTGTCATGCTTATTGAACCTTGTTATATCTGTTTACTATTTAATTAAATACACACTGTCTGGATTGGGTTAGACATCGGTGGTGCCGGCCTAGTGAGATTTATATCTCACACCCTACTCAGGCCACCATTGCACTGAGGTACCTGAGTAGACCTTTCTTGTTGTAGGACATAGGTTGGTTGTTGTGTTGTTTGTACCAGGGGATAAGAGCAAAGGACCGAGAAGGAGCTCGGGATGCTCAAGAGAACACTCATCGGTACATTATGCCTTTTCTTTACTCTTTTACATTGTATTGTAAGCATGTTGTATTGTGTTCCTATTTTCACATTGTATCATTCATCATGTTAATATCATGTAAACTGGATTTTTCCACCTTTTATGGAAATGATCACTATTTTTCTTTCACTCTTGTTTGTTAATTGTTATTATAGTACTGCTTCCGCTATTGAATGTTATTTACTCTGAGATACCACTGTTCAACTCTGATAAGAGGGTATAGTCTCCCCACTATCACCTCCCCAGACCCTCGCTGCCAGTCGGCTGCCTCTAGCATACGGGGAGACACGCTTGAGGCCATGTGGTGATCGGTCCGGCCACTGGTTTGATGGTGATCCGGGATGGGGCGTTACACCCATAGAAAACACACATAACAAATAAATGGTAAACATTGGACTAATCATACATAAATGGAATAACCATACAGTCGACTTCTACAAATCTTTCTTACAAATGGATTAGCCATATGGCCAAATTCTATATGCAATGCAATGGAGGTTATAACATAACCTACCATACCTGGTTTATCATGGAACCACCCGTCATTTGGAATATCATGTAACCACCCATAAAATGTCCATGTACCATTATATAATCATCACACATAAAGATTGAAAATATTAACATTTCAATCACAAAATATCATTTGCAATCACAAGAAATAATTTCAAGATATTAAAATAGTAAATAAACTTCCATAACAATTTTCAATTTTAAAATATGTAAAAATGGTATATGGTATTTATTTTCTAAATAAAAACATAACTGGTTTTTAAGGAATCCAAATATCAAATAATGTTCACAGTGGAAGAAAGGTCATGGTCACCACGTAAGTTAAAAAGAAACATTGCCTTTGTCATTTAGTAAAATTCTACGTATAAAAAGATTTCATTTGAATGAAATTAAAGTTAAAAGGGTTTTATACACTGCATATAATCATGTCATGTATAAACCAAAATGTGACTCAAAGTATAGAGACTAAGGCAAATTCCCTTACAAATATTCAGCAGCCTAAGGGTGTCACTTAAATATTCAGAAAATGAGATGATGAGAGAGAAAAGGGTCTCTCATCACTTGGACATAAAATTTATATAAATAAGGATACATATGAACATATCCCAGTATAAGAAAATGGATATTAAAATACATAACATAAAAGAAGTATTTGACTAAAAGGGGATGGTTAAAGGATCCCTTACCTCGTGTCCAACTTGACTCGTTTGTTCTTTAATTTCCTAAATAATAAACTTATGTTAATTTAAACTTGCTTCAGAAAATTATTTCAAGTCTATTATTCCATTTATATCACTTCTTACCATTCTATAACAATTATTATTATTATTTGTGTTCATATAAAATATTTTGTTGATGTTCAGAACTTGAGCCAAAAATGATCTTGTTATAATTATAAACTGTCCATGTGGCCAAAAGTAAATTATGTCCATAATTACATTCATAATTTTGATTTCATAAATTTCATATATATATCTATTATATATTTATTTATAATATTCCTTATCATATGGGTATAATAAATGAAATTCACCATTCATGGAGATGGTAAGTCGTACGTACGTTGGAACGCTACTTTCATTTATTTTTCATATTTAAGGAAATAAAAACTAAATGATACATAGGTATATTATAAATATTGTATAATAACTATGTTATATATTTTACATATGTTCATTAATTTCATCCTTTATGTGTTCCATGTATAGCACGAATGAGTCATATCACTTTGAGGGGACAGTAGTCCGCACTTCCTCAACGAAATTATCGTATTTATACAACATGAATAGTATAGAGGTATGTTCTAAATGATAATTAAAGTAGAACAGTGATAAATTAAATTTCATATATATCATATATAATTACAGTTAAATCATAATAGCCACCATAATATGTGTTGGAGAATATTGAACAATCGTCGTTTCGTGAGGTAATAGTTCACCGTCAACAGAAATAGTATATTCTATACCCTTTAGACGGAGGTGTGTCTAAGTGTTGTTAGAATAAATCTCATAAAAACAAATATATTGAGAATAATTTATTTATTTAAACAAAGAATATGAAGAGCATAGGAAGTGGAAAAGTAATAATAATGGAAAGGAACTTGAGAGAAGATGTTACCAAAAATCAGGTAACTTCTTTTGATTTAAGCCAAATTGATCACTTGAATTACATTATACCTTGGGGAAGGCCTATAAGAAGAAATTAGAGATTTTGGGATCTTATTTTGGATGATATGTATGAGCTAAGGGGGCTTGAGAGGTGTGAGTAAGGTTTATAGGTGGTGTCCTTTTATAAGAGGGAGGAGGGGCACTTTACGAATGTTTGAGAGTATTATTTTATTATTAATTGATTTTCAAATTATGATAACACAAAAGTGATATATTTATAAGATAAGATGATTATAGGCATAAATCCACTCATACAATGGGTTTTACACATGTTTAGGTCATAAATTTAACATTATATTTTAGCTTTAACCCTTAGTAAAATTATTTAACTTTTACAATGTCTTCTTGTATATTCATAATATATTGTTACCATAGTTTCTATAAAATTACAAGAGACCCAAAAATGGATCATTAATGAAAATTTTAACATAATATTTGTCATTTTGACGATTCATAAATTTTTAGGACTATTATATAATTTAATAAATTGTTAATAAATTTAAAAACGAATTTTTGTGAGTTTTTATACTATTCATAACATGACTTTTTAAAAATCCATAAAAAATGATTCATTAAAAATACTTCATTAATTAAAATATAACAGGTCATAATAATCAATAAAATTCATTTATGGAATATAGAGTTTCAAAATTAATTTATTTTAATATTTATAATCTCATTTATTTAAATCATTCCTTAATAATGTATTCACTACATAACCATTGTACCCTAAATTTATTTATTTATTTAATCTCTAAAAATTATAAATAAAATACCATGATATTGGAAATATCTATATATATATAATTAATATTTATAGTCTAAAATATAACTTTTATAACCATATATAAAAATTGTTTTACTAAAAGATACTTGTTTAGGTTATATTTACCTTAACTTTAAATTAAAAGTAACTAAATGTCATTTTCACACACAAGTGGCTCCATGGGGTCCTCAAATATTACAAAGGATTTACATGGTCGAAAATATCTCATAAAATATGGTTATGACACTTTTTAGGGTAGTTTAATATTATTATAATATTATTTTTTACCCTTATTTACCAGATTTTCCCTTTAACCATGGTAAATAAAATATTTACTATAGTTGTTATTCATAATGTCTAAAAACAAAAGGTAACTATTTACACAATTTTTACCTCCTTATTCCAAATATGCAATCTATTTTTCCAAATTCAAAATTTAGAAGTTTCAGAAATTAATTAAAAATTAATTCTCGTTGTGAAAACCAAAAAAGCGTGTTTCTAAATAGCAAAAACTTCCAAAAGATTGACATCTGTTTATGTACAATTTCAGGGTAAAATTACATACAATGACCAAAATTGGATTAAATCATAAATATATAATCATATTATACTTTTAATACAATTAAAAAGACAATATAATAATATAAATAAATTAGATGAAATGACAGTTTTGACTTAAAATGCAGTATTTTTCACTATTCATTAAAAAATAAACTTTATCAAAAAAAATGTACCAAAAATTTACCCAATGTAAATTTTGTTGTTGGGATTCTAAATAATAATTTTATTTTTTCAAATGGAATATAAAAAAGTGACAAAAACTATATTTGAAAAGGTTTTCCCTTTAAATGGTGGCAAAAGTACCTTTTAAAATATTAGAGTATTTATGCTTAAAATTGGATTAATTCTCATTTTCAGCCTCTGAAATTTGTTTGATAAATATAAATACATTTAAAAAACATGTATAATCATAATATGGTTAGTTTTTTTCATTCCAGTCAATACAACGGCTAGTAATTATCTACTATTTAAAATAAAAAATAATATGTTATTATTATTTCTTGAGTGTGACACAGCCTTGTGTGCAATGTATGATTTCAGAGAAACTCATTGTTGTGTTCTGGGTAAACCATTGAACATAGAATCCCATTTAAATTAAAATTAATATTCAATTAATTAATATGAAAATTTCATATTCTTTATTTACTTGCGTTGTTACAGCATGGTAGGTGCATGGTTTATTTAACAGTGCAGCCTAACCATGTGTCTGGTATGAGTTTATTAATATTAAAAAAATTACCCAAATTACCATGAACATTTTTATGTATAATATCCTCCTAATACATCATTATCTTATACTATAATCTACATAACTATCTGTATGGATCTACCATTGGTTATTTTGTGATTCTCAATCATTTTCAGTGGATATCGTTGAGGTATGTTCGGGTTTTCCCATGTTTTCTCTTATTCCCTCTAGATCAATCCTTGGTATCTTCTGACCTTGATTTTTTGGAAACCAATTGGGGTTTTATTTATATATCTAGAGGATTTTATGTGGATTTTTTATTTTTCTTATGGATCTAGGATAGTGACGAACAAATCCTTTCTATTCAAATCTCTCTTTATGAAGGCGACTAGTTTTCCTTCATTTGACTAGTAGGTGTATCAATACTATGGTTTTCACCTATGAAACACTCAAAATTATTGTAAATTATTTTCATTTGGATAATTAAATTTATTGATTTGAAATATAGGATGGATAATTTGTATAATTATATCTTTTTCTGAATGTTAACTGATTTTGAAAGGTGTTTTTCATTAAAATCAGATTTATGCGCACCAGGTGTTCGATGAAATTTGTCAAATATTATTTTTAGCATAAAATGGATTTTTAAACACAGATGTAGTGAATATTTGATTTTGGATATGTTTTATAAAATTTTAATAATTTTTTATATATATTTCCCGAAAAACATAGCACATTGGGAACATTGGTTGCATCGTGTTGTGGACCAATGCAAACCATAGTGAGTGGTGAACAACTAGAGATACGATTCTGACATCGATAGATTGTATAAAGATTCGATATCAATATGAATCACAGTATTTTTGGATTAGTGTTCCTTCATCATTACTATTATTTATTCCCATAGTCTATATCTGAACTTGTGTATGGTTTGTTACAAGAGTGTATTATTACTTGTTTTGTAGGTCACATGGTTATCATTTGAGATTTGGAATTTCTGACTATTTTAATATACACTATCATACATGTTTATATTCATATTATTTTCTCTCTAATAGTTTATTTTTTTAAAATTAATAACTAAAATAATTTTATGTAATTTTTTTAAATGATATATTTTTACAAAACATGTTTTTTTAAATATAGTAGTAACAGTTTTATGGTGATAGAAATATTAAACAGTCATTGTGGTATCCTGCCAGGAATTTGCCGCATAACCTACATATGAATTTAGGTGTATGAAGATATGGTTTAATAGGATATAGATAAAGGTTAGGGTGTCATATATATTTACACCTTCTCTTGATTAATGTCAACATCATTTTGTTTTGGGTAGGTGGTGATGACTGATCACGTGGAGTTACAATTTTTTATTATTTAGTTTTTTTAGAAGTTTATCATTTTTTATTTTCCTTGTATAACTCATGTATGTGTACTTTTATTACACATTTTACACTGATTTTTTATCATCTTTCAGTTAATTTTGATAAATTTTTTGGTTTTTGTGTTGGTATTCATCGTTTTGTGGGTCATCTTGGGTGACATGTCATGATAACCTGGTTTGGTTCATTAAAAAACCACCATATTAAATTAAATTGTTTGTTTAAAATGATTTAAGGAAATAAATTTCATCCCAAGGTAGTGTAACACCCTGATATTTTAAAAAAACTATATTTGATGGCATATATCGCACTCATCACCATGTTTTAACAAACTATTAAATAGTATTATTTACATTTGATCATTATAACCTAGCCCGTGAATTTGTGATTATGAATATTGTTAAATATATTATGAAAAATTTTATAAAGGTTTCATATAATTTTATATAATATATTTATTAAATAAATAATTTATTTTCAATAAAATCATTTTATACATTAAAAATACATTTTCTTCAAAAATTATTTTATTTGTAATTTTTCATGTCTAATTTATGATAAAATCTTCCCACTTTAAGAAATTTTAACTTTTAAAATTCAATTAAATTTTGAAATCTTCAATTTAAATTATCCTATGGTGACATTTTTTGTTTTTTCTAAAAGTTTTTTTTCAGTGAATAGTGAGAAAAATTAATTTTCATTGAATACTATATGTTTGTTTGAAGAATTAACAAAGATCCATTTTTTCAGATATATTAAAAGAAAAATTAGATATATTATATTATTATAAATTAAATTAAGTCTATAGAAATAAATTTTATTGTCTGATGTTTTGTTAAAACATTTTTATTCTTTAAAAATAAATTTTTCTGGAAAACTATTTTTTGTTGCATTTTGTGATTTAATGTGGAATTAATTTATTCCAATTATAAAAATTGAATATTGAAAAACAAATTCCATATATTTAATCATGGATTTCAAATTTGTAAAATAGTTACCTTTTATTTATGGTTATAATGAAAAGTAATCTTGATAAAACTTTTCACCTCTATATGGGTAAAATTGGTAAATATGGTTAAAACCATGAGATAAGATCTCAAAATCAACCAAAAAACTATATTAATCCTATTTTATGGGTTTAGATCGTCCATTTACATCGAATTTTAGAATATATGTCCACTTTGTTCCATATTTCATTTTTTAGTACCTTTATATTAACATAAGAAAAGTATAAATGCAAAAGGTCACTCTCTTGACTTTAATAAATCTAAATTTTTATTATAAGATACAAATAATAAAATTTCAATTCTAAATGTAAGTTTGGAATAAAATATATTTTTTTATAATTATAATTTAGTTCTCATTTTTAGTGATTAAATAATTACCTTAAGTTCTTACTCAACACCGATATAGTATTTATTTAATTATTAAAAAAATATTTTAAATATTTTAAAAACACTAAAAGTATATTTTTTAGAGGTTAACAACAAACCATGAATTTTATATAAACATATGAAATATCTTTGGGGTGTTAAAAGTATATTTTATAATTACATATTTTTCTTAATGTTTTTAATGCCAAACTAAATAAATAGTGTCAAAAAATACATTAATGATATTTTCTGAAAATAATATTTTATTGAGTAGTTTTAAAATCTTAAAAATTATTATAGAGGACAATAGAGATTATATACTATAGAAAATTTCATCCCTTGGTCATTTATGGGCCAATTTTAGCCTTATAATTAAAATATCACTTTTTAAGAGCGAAAACTGTGTTACTGCAATTAAGGTTAAAATATATTAATCAAATGGGTTAAACCAAAACATGTGGTTTAAAATATCACGTGAAACTATCAAAATTTTATTTTATGGTTATATATAAGCCATATATTTTCTTATCATGGAAGTTTTTTCCTCATTGTTCCACTTTTGCATAAAAATGAATTTATTATATTAAAATCTCTTCAGTAATTCCATATGTGTCCTTTTATTCACTATAAAATATCCCCACCTCTACTCTCTTATATACACCAAATAGATCCTCTTAGCTAAAAGATCTTCCCAAACCTATTTTAAACATCATTATAAATTTTATTAAGGTGATATTATTCCAAAAATACCAACCCTAGGTCCCTTAAAATAATATATAGTGGGGAACTTTTGTAGAAGAGGTAATCAACTTTACCGACTCTTTAAAATTGGTTTCTGCCTAAAATTCCAATAAATATATTTCAAACATCCAAAAATTATATCTAATTTATCATAAATATATTGATTTGTTATTATTATTACTCTAAAACCATTTTCTTGTATCTTTTATATCCAACATAAAGTGAAAACTTTGCTCGTGTGAATGTATGGCATAACATCTTCACATAATGGTGTAATTCATTTATCATCAGTGCATTAATTGGATGGTTATATAGTTTTAAATAATTATTTTTTATTGTATTTATGAAATAAATGTTATTTTTGAATTATAATATCATATATACCTCTTAATATTCCAATCTATTTCAAAATGATGACGTCGATCATGCGTACGTGTGGACTACAACCACTATGAAGCGATGCGGTCAATTTTTCATTTATTTTCTACACGGATGGTCATAATGATTTATTTAGTTAATACATATTAAATTTACATAATTATAAAAATCTTGGATATAATGGAACCTTTCTAAAACTACAAATACCAAAAATACCAAACCAAAACATACATGAACAATGAAGTAGTTGTCAACAAAAGTAGATATTTTAATAAATTATTGCTAAAAATTGGTGATAAAAGGTTATAAATAAATAATATATGGTTTTATATATATGATTATGTTTTTAGAATATATTTAAAATAAATATATTTTTATTATAAAGGATGTTCTCATATATATGAAGGAAGTTGGACATGAGGTAAGGGTTTCTTGTCTCACTTTTCTTTTCGTGAGACTTGTCATAATCACCACATGCTTCTTTAATGTGGTGTATAAATGACCCAATTGATATGATATATCAATATTCAATTTATATTTTTAGAGACCCAAAACTATACGTACATACACATTACATTATATTTGCAAAATACATAGTACATAACAAAAACTAACACTCAAGGATCGTAATAGTTTAGTGTCTTTGGAAACTTGGAACAAAATCTTCTAATCATTGTGAAAGATCTTCAACATCTCCCATAAAGATCTTACACTTTTGTTTTCTTACCTAAAACATTTCTTTATATACTGGGGAAAATAAAACATATAAATGGTGAGCTCAAATTATCTCTAAGGGTAAGCATGAATAAAAGAAAACAAACCATCTACATTTGAACTTAAAAACATGAACATAATGTTTAAACATAAAAATCTTGAGGGATGACATAAAACATGGTAGTAAATAAGGAATAGATCATAATTGAACATCAATCATGATACAATTTCATGGGAATAAAACATGTAATTGTGGAAAACTATTACACACATGATATGATTTCCATAGAAGTCAAGGCATTGCTGCCAAGATCATCTTAGTGGACAAAGTCTCTTTCTGAATCGACACTCCTCATTCCAGTCCTGTATCACTGAACCATATTAACTTACCATTCCAGCCATGTCTATCTCATGAGATATAAATCTTTACCCAATGCATAGGATGGAGATATAGGTCCCACCCATCTCATAATTAAATCATTCTTACTTGTGCCACAAAATATACATAAATCATTCATCATAACCCAAAGAATAAAATGGGTTTCATAAACATAATCCCATCATCACATAATTCATATAAATCAAATGTATATCATTTCATCATAATAAAATTTAAACCATATAAATCATAGAGACATTATATATGAAACATACACATATGAAATAATGTCATCTTAGATGGAAATTGGTTTTGATAAAACACTTGAAATGAATTCTTGAGGAAAATATCCTTTCTTTTCAAAATGAATTTCTTTACACAAAATTACATGTAATTTTAAAAGAAAATGACTTCTGTTGATAATAATCATGAAATATTTTAAAGTAAGAATTATGAAAATTATGCGTTATGAAACCGTAAAAATCAGTTCGTGTCGTATAAGTTAAAAAAACATTCTTCTCGTACTTTTGCCGGAAAAGTCAAAAAGTACCTCATATGGTAATCAAAAGAAAGATTCCTTTCTTGCCATTTAGTAAAATTTAAAAATGGGTAAAAAGTGACTTTATACATAAATGAAACCATTTTTAGAAAATGGGGACATGGATGATAATTATAACCCCAGTAAATACTTACGAATAAACAATCTTTGATAAAAATGAGAATGGAAAAGTTATCCCTTACCTTATGTCCAATTTATTATGTATGTGTCTGAGACTCCTGTATAGTGGGTTTAAACATATTATTAAGTTGTAATAGAACAATAATAATATTTATGATATCATATATGATTCACTTATGACTTTATATTATCTGTTCATTTGTCAATTCAATGTTAAACCAGCGTTTTGGGTAAAATCATTTCATTTGTCATCCGTGTTTTGACTTGTAATTGTTAATATGATTACTTAGATCATGATTAATTAATTACAGAATATAAAACATGATTTATATATAATATATATTCATAATATACATATATATATAATAGATCGATAAATGGATTGAAATACACCGTTCATGGGGATGATAGGTCGTACGTACGCATGAACGTTGTTTTTCATTTCTGTATTAAATTGAATGGAATTAAGTATATGAAATACATATATATATATACATAAATCCAGTATAATTATTATGTCATATATTTAATGATTAATTATTATATATACTTTATAATTATTCTTGAATTGTTAACACAGAAAATGAATCTCATCGCGTCGTGGAGATGGTAATCCGTACGTACGCATGAGGGATGATATCGTTCCCATATTTAATTAATGGTATTGGAGTGTATGATATAATATCATAGAATCATTATAATTTTATAATAATTATATATATTTATTCTTTACACCATTATACCCATCCATGTAAGGTGGTGGTGGAAAAACTGATTACACCACGGCGTGGAGACGGTACTTCGTACGTACGCACGTGCGGTGATTTCGTTTTCCGTAGGATTGATAGAAGATGAAATAGGGTTGTTTAATATTTATAATAACATATCAGTATATAAGAAATACTTATGTTATTACTTTATAATGAATCATCTAAAGAAGATGAAGTTGATGAAGAAAGAAAACTTGAAAGAATCGGTGGAAGAGATTACCTCTTCTTCGACGCACCTCTTATAAAATTCTTCATAGGGCACTAGAGTTGGTCATTTGAGAAAACAAGAACCACTATTATGTAACTAGAGAGGTTGAGAAGAGTAATTGGCAGGGTTTTTTCTAGCTTCAAGGATCAAAAGGGTGTGAAGAGAAGAGGGAAGGGGTTCCCTTTTATAAGGGAGGAGAGATGCACCTTTGGAAAAACTTATAATACTATTTTATAATAAAGTCATATTCGGTTTATAATAGATCCAAATAGATTTATTTCAAACATAAAGTGGGTATGGGTCTAAAACCTATCAACCAATAGGTTTTAGACATGTTTAGGTTACTATTTTAACATTTTCTTTTAGATTCAACAATAAGTTAAATAATTTAACATTTACCGTGTCTTCTTGTTTTCTTAAACTATATGGTTAATAAACATACTATAACAAGAAACAATAACCTCAAGTGGTTAATTATTAATATATATAACCTTATCTAACTCCTTTATCATAAAATTATATTTTTAGGAATATAATAACAATTAATAATACAATATTTGTTTTAAATACCATTTTATGTCAATTCTGACACTATTTGGTAATTGATTTTTGTGAAAATCATAACAGCCTGATTAGTTCAAAAAAAGATAATAAAATAAATTCTAAAATGTCATAGTAACCTATAAAATTAGTGTAAATCATAAAAAGTCTCAAATTACATTTATTTGAGTATTTATAATATCAGTTATTTTTATATTTCATTATTTAGGTAATTACTGCATCACATTGTGTCATAAATAAATTAAATTATTTCATGTCTAAAAATTATAAATAAAATACCATTAGGTAGGAAATATTTTTATCTTTCTAATTAATATTTATAGTCGAATTTATCTTTTTTATAACCCTATATTAAATTTTTTTTAGTTATTAAACATTGATTTTAACTATTTTAACTCTTTTTTAAATAAAATGATAATAAATGTCCTAATCTAATCCATGTGGACCTAAAGGGTACTATTTAATTCCTAATATTGTTTTTGGTCGAATTACACTTATCCAATTGAATTAGGAAATGTGTTAGGGTAATAATAATATCATTTTTACCCTTAATTACCCTATTTACTTTTAACCGTGGTAAATAAAAGTAAAAAGTTACTATTCACCAAAAATTATTTTTATCTTATTGAACCACATTTTAATCCTTGATATTAACTGTTTCTCTCAGATTTTCAAAATTACACTCACAGAAGCGGTAAAATTAAATTTTATGTAATTTTTTAAATTCTCCTAGGAGGTGGGTAAAAGACGGTGAAAAGTTCAATAAAATTTTTATATATCTAAAATTATTATAAAATGACTCCAATTAATTACATTGAACATATATAGGTATTATGTATCAATTTTGACCTGAAATAAATTTAAATAAAATAAATAATTATTTTAATAAAAAGTCTGTTTTTAAATAGTAACCCAGTGTTTTCACTATTCCTCAAAATTTTAATATTTTCAGAAAAAATACCAAAAAATTACCCTAGGATAATTTCGATATTCCAAATAAAAAAATGAAGTCAATTTCGAAAGATAAAATTTATAACATTTCAAAAGATGGGTATTACTATTCATAATGGCTAGTTTATATAACATATCGTTGTTTAGTGAAACTCGGTATTGCGTACAACACACGCTATCGTGGAAGGTCGTGATTGCATGTAATGCAAGACAAGTCAGGGATGCATGTAGTGAAAGCTATTTTTGGTGTAGCGTACAACACAAGACATCAATGAAATTAAAAAGAATATTTTTCATAAAATCTCGGGGTGTTACATTCTACCCCCCTTAAAACGAATTTCCCCCTCGAAATTCGTCGGGGTTATAAATGGTTTGCTACTTGAATGTTTCTTTCATAGAAATCCACATCGTAAAAAGGAATACCAAAACATAACTTTCAATAACTAAAGTATGAAATGTAACGGTTACCCAAATTAACTCATCCCTGGGTTTCCACATAGGAGAACATAGGTGAAAATATGGATATGGAAGAGAAATCTAACCATCAAGTTCTGATGGAGAGTGGCAGAGAACATGGCTATGAAAAATACATCAATCAAAAAGCCATAAATTTGTGAAGATCTATGGTAACATCTGATTTATTGGGTATGAGGGTACTAGGACAACATTTTTAGTTTTCAAGATCATTCCCCTAATGCTGAAGAATTGTTGAATTAAAAGAAATACATACTTGATTTTGGTAAAATCTCACCGTTGTTCATGACTTGAACAATTTCCACTTCATCTCTTAAAGAAATGAAGTTGAATTTTCCATTTGTGAAGTGTTAGTAGATCATGCGATATAATTATAGGTCATTCCATTTGTTTCTATCACAAAACTTTTAGAACAATTTATTAAATATACATAAGTCCATCTATCTTAATATTAATCATATATGTTTACTAAAATGGACTTATACTTCATCTATCAAAACGCTTAATAAAATAAAACTAGTTTCTACTAACCAGGGACTTCTTGTAGGCAAGTGGTATGCGATAAAGGCATGTCGTACGTCAGTTGTGGGTTTGATTCCCATTGCCTTGTGTGATGCAACAGGTTGTCGCTCGTCCTATGGGTTGTCCTTTTTATAAAACTATACTATTATAAAATTCCAGAAATAATATCGAAAAACAAGTTCTATCTTTAAATAATACTATCTTATGTCCAACATAATTCATTCCAATCTTTAGGCTTATCCAAAATACATCTGTCCAATCTCATAGTATAAAGAAAATGATTACTAGAGAGGTCATATACCAAGCATGGGAATACCATCATTTATCTCCCATATATCATAAGATATATCTTGTTGGTCATATTCCAAACATGTGAATACCTTAATCATGTATTCTTTTGAAACATGAATTACCATAGAACCTTAGTGAAAACATGAATGCTGTCCAAAGTTAACTCATTCCGCATTCCAAAATCCCAAAATTTCTATATACTCAAACCATGATATAACTTTTTCCTTATATCAGTCATGAGCTCATTTCATTTTCCCTTTATCCCTTCATTATGCGCATATCATCTTCTTTCCAAAAATATTTCTATCACTTTTCATGGTTACCGGTACCATAAAATTTGTGAAAACCAATACATAGATATTCCAAAATTCCACGATACCACAAATGAGATTCCATGATACTATTTTGAAATCCCATTACATAAACACCTAATCATTACACAACATCATTGTCATACTCCACATCACAAATAGTGATCACATGTTACTTCCCTTTATCCTTTTTCTTAAGAGGTTTCTCACGTTGATCATCATTAACCCTTGGATTAGGGCATTGATTAGCATAATGCCCCATTTCCTTGTACTTGAAGCATTGAAGTGGTGGTGGTGCGTTCTATACAGTCTTTTCTTTATTCACATCATTAGCAACCCTTTTTCCATTACTTAGACACTCAGTTTCCCGATGACCATCTTTTCCACACTTAAAACATTTTCTAGTCCCTTTAAGACAATCTTCACCATGCTTCTTTCCACACTTTGAGAAAATAGAAACATTCACCTTATTTTCACCATTATTCTGAGGTTTTTCCTTGAACTCCATCTTTTGTTTCTTGTCAAAACCTTGAGATGGATATGTTACACCAACTTCCAGTTCTACCTTGATAGCACAACGCACAATTTCATCATAGCTACTAAAGTATCTTGTAGATAATGCCCTTGGAAGACTTGGTTTTAAGCCACTGAAAAATTGATCAACTTTACATTCAGGTTGGATGATAAAACCAGATGCATACCTTGAAAGTCTTGTAAAATTCGCTTCGTATATATCAGCAGATTCATCATCCTTCTGTTTAAGCTCAAGGAACTCCTTTTCCATCATTGCTCGAAGAATACGAGGGAAGTACTTACTGAAAAACTAGTTCTTGAACTCGTCCCATTCCATGGATTCAATTTCATCTTGGGGCCTTGTATTCTTAATTAGAGTCCACCACTGGTTTGTTTCACCTTATAGAAGGTAAATAGCTAGAATGAATTTATCATGTTCTTAACAATGATGTATGGAAAATATCTTTTCAATGGTACTGATCCATTGTTCAGCAACAAGTGGATCGGAAGACCCATTGAAAGAAGGTGGACGTTGCCTCATGAAAGAATCAATAGAATACTGTTCCCTTCTCTGATCATTTGGAAATCCAGAATGATTCATATCTTGTATAAGTATAGAAATAATATTTTTCACTCCATCTCCCATCACATTTGGTTGTTCATGAGGAAAATCATTTCATTTTCCATTACATTTATCAACACGGTTCCTTCGGGTTCCAACCATCGTGTAAACCCAAAAAAATAGTGTGAGAGGAAAAAATCATGCTAGGGAAAACAACATAATAAAGGGGGAGTACCTTAAATATATAACATCTTATAGTTAATTCTATGATTGTTATTGTAATTCTAGGACTATAACCGATACTTATACTTAACCTTACGGACATCCCTAGACATAGCTTAGAAATATCTAGAGGGATCTAACTAATGTTTTTTATCCTAGTTTCCAAAGGATAACTAAACCTCCCTCTGATACCAACTGTAGAGACCCAAATCTTGATGTACATAGACATTACATTACATTTTTGGAATACATAATATATAACAAAAACCAAAACTCAAGGATCGTAATAGTTTAGTGTCTTTGGAAACATGGAACAAAATCTTCTAATCGTTGTGAAATATCTTCAACATCTCCGATAAAGATCTTACCCTTTTGTTTTCTTACCTAAACCTTTTCATTGTTTCCTGGGAAAAAGAAAACATCTAAAGGGTGAGCTCAAATTCTCAGTAAGGTTAAGCATGGATAGAATAAAACAAACCATATACATTTGAACATAAAAACATGAACATAATGTTTAAACATCAAAATCTTGAGCGATGACATAAAACATGGCAGTAAATAAGGAATAGATCATAATGGAACATCAACAATGATAAAATAGAATGTGAATAAAACATGTAATTGTGGAAAACTATTAAGAACATGATATGATTTCCATAGTACCCAAGGCATTGCTTCCAAGACCATCTTAGTGGACAAAGTCCCTTTCTGAATCGAGTTCACTCCTCGTTCTAGTCCTGTATCACTGAACCTGATTAACTTACCCTTCCTTCCATGTCTATCTCAAGAGATATAAATCCTTAACTAATGCATTGTACGGAGATATAGGTCCCACCAATCCCGTAATTAAATCATTCTAACTTGTGCCACAAAATATACATAAATCATTCATCATAACCCAAAGAATAAAATGGGTCTCATAAACATCATCACATCATCACATAATACATATAAAAAAATGGATATCATTTCATCATAAGAAAAGTGAAACCATGTAAATCATAGAGACATTATACTTGACACATACACATATGAAATAATGTCACCTTATATAGAAATTGGTTTTGATAAAACACTTGAAATGAAATCTTGAGGAAAATATCCTTTCTTTTCAAAATCATTTTCCATTCAAAAAATGCCATGTAATTTTAAGAGAAAATGACTTTTTTTTAAATAATCATGAAATCCTGTAAAGGAAGCTTTATGAAAATTAGGCATTATGAAACCGTAAAAATCAGTTTGTGTCATATAAGTTAAAAAAACATTCTTCTCGTACTTTTGCCAGAAAAGTCAAAAAGTACCTCGTATGGTAATCAAAAGAATGATTCCTTACATACCATGTAGTAAAAGTAAAAAATGGGTAAAAAGAAAATTTAAAAATACATGAAATTTTTTTAGAGAATAGGGACATGGATGATAAATATAACCACAGTAAATACTTACGAAGAAACAATCTCGGATAAAAACGAGATTGCAAAAGTTATCCCTTACCTTATGTACAATTTCTTCTGTATGTGTCTGAGACTCCTGTATAGTGGGATTAAACATATTATTAACATGTAACAAAACCATAATAATATTTATTATATCATATATGATTAACTTACGACTTTATATTATCTGTTCATTTGTCAATTCCATGTTAAACCAGCGTTTTGGGTAAAATAGTTTCATTTATCATCAGTGTTTTGACTTGTAATTATTAATATGATTACTTAGATCATGATTACCTAATTCCAGAATACAAAACTTGATTTATATATAATATATATTCAGAATATAAATATATAAAATAGATTGATAAATGGAATGAAATACACCATTCATGGAGACGGTAGGTTGTACGTACGCATGAACGTTGTTTTTCGTTTCCTTATTAAATTGAATGGAATTAAGTAGATGAAATAAATATATATATAAATAAATCCAGTAGCATTATTATGTCATATATTTTTATGATTACTTATTATATATACTTTATAATTATTCTTGAATTGTTAACATGGAAAATGAATCTCATCGCGTCATGGAGACGGTAATCCGTATGTAGGCACGAGCGATGGTATCATTCCCATATTTTTTGAATGGCATTGGAGTGGATGATATAATATCATAGAATATTTATGATATTAAAATATTTATATATAGTTATTCTTTACACCATTATACCCATCCAAGTAAGGTGGTGGTGGAAAAACTGATTACACCACGACGTGTAGACGGTATTCCGTACGTATGCACGTGCGGTGATTTCATTTTACATAGGATGGATAGAAGGTGAAATAGGATTATTTCATATTTATAATAACATATCAGTATATAAGTAATACTTATGTTATTACTTTATAATGAAACAACTAAAGAAGATGAATTTGAAGAAGAAAGAAAACTTGAATGAATCAGTAGAAGAGATTACCTCTTCTTCGACGCACCTCTTTTAAACTTCTTCATAGGGAACTAGAGTTGGTCTTTTGAGAAGACAAGAACCTCTATAATGTAAGTAGAGAGGTTTAAAAGGGGAATTGGCAGGGTTTGGCTGTTCTTAAAGGATCAATATGGTGTGAAGAGAAGAGGGAAGGGGTGCCCTTTTATAAGGGAGGAGAGGGGCAGCTTTGGAAAAACTTAAAATATTATTTTATAATAAAGTCATATTCGGTTTATAATAGAACCAAATTGATTTATTTAGAAGATAAAGTGGGGATGGGTCAAAATCCTCTCATACAATAGGTTTTAGACATGTTTAGGTTGCTATTTTAACTTTATCTTTTAGATTTAACTCTATGTTAAATAATTTAACTTTTACCATGTCTTCTTGTTTTCTTACACTATATGGTTAATAAACTTACTATAACAAGCCAAACGAACCTCAACTAGTTCATTATTAATATATATAACCTTATATAACTCATTTTCCTGAAACTTCGAATTTTAGGAATATAATAACAATTAATAATATAATATTTGTTTTAAAAACTATTTTATGTCAATTTTGACACTATTTGGTAATTGATTTTGGTGAAAATAATAACAGCATGATTAGTTCGAAAAAAGATAAATAAATCAATACTAACATGTCAAATTAACCTATAAAAGTAGTTTAATTCATAAAAAGTCTCAAATTATATTTATTTGGGTATTTATAATATCAATTATTTTTATATTTCATTATTTAGGTAATTACTGCATCACCATTGTGTCATTAATAAAATAAATTATTTATTGTCTAAAAATTATAAATAAAATACCATTAGGTAGGAAATCTTTTTATATTACTAATGAATATTTATAGTCGAATTTATCTTATATATAACCCTATATTAAAAATGTTTTAGTTATTAAACATTGATTTTAACTATTTTTACTCTTTTTTAAAAAAATAATAAATGTCCTAATCTAATCCAAGTGGACCAAAAGGGTAATATTTTATTCCTAAGATTGTTTTTGGTCGAATTACACTAATCCAATTGAATTAGGACATTTTTTATGGTAATATTAATATCATTTTTACCCTTAATTACCATATTTACAATTAACTGTGGTAATAAAAGTAAAATGATACTATTCACCAAAAATTATTTTTATCTTATTGAACCACATTGTACTCCTGGATATTAACCATGTCTCTCGGATTTTATAAATTCCACTCAAAGAAGTGGTAAAATTATGTTTTATGTAAATTTTCAAATTCTCCTAGGAGGTGGGGAAAAGACGGTGAGAAGTTCAATAACATTTTTTTATATCTAAAATTATTATAAAATGACTCCAATTAATTACATTGAACTTATATAGGTATTATGTATCAATTTTTATCTAAAATAAATTTCAATAAAATAAATAATTATTTAAATAAAAAGTCGGTTCTTAAATAGTAACCCAGTGTTTTCACTATTCATCAAAAATTGAAAGTTTTCAGAAAAATATCAAAAATTCACCCTAGGATAATTTCGATATTCCGAATCCCAAAATGAATTCAATTTCAAAATATAAAATTTATAACATTTTAAAAAGTGGGTATTACTATTCATAACAGCTAGTCTATATAACATATCATTGTTTAGTGAAACTTGGTATTGCGTACAACACATGCTATCGTGGAAGGTCACGATTGTGTGTAATGCAAGACAAGTCAGGGATGCGTGTAGTGAAAACTCCTTTTGGTGTAGCATACAACACAAGACATCTATAAGGCCCCAGCCTTAAAACTTACTTAATCTTGAGTTATTACAAGATTACACATTGAGGATCTTTTCGAGTTTAGAGTTTTAGAGAATTAGATCATAAAACTTGCATTACATTCCACATATAAACAAAGTGGTTACATAAAGATAGTATTCTTCTTTCCCATCATTGGAAACATATTTAAAATAAAACATGGATTCTTTATAGACACTTCCTTGACACTATCATCATATCATGTGCCTTTCCCTTGACATGTGAAAAACATTTCAAAAAAACTTGGGATGAGCATAAAAAGCTTAGTAAGGGATATAAAAAAAATATGGAAAGGAAACATGGGTACATATATACATAAGAATGAAATCATACTTTACCCATAAAACATAAGCACTTTAACATACCTCATCAAATCATGAAGAAATCATAGAAATCATAAGACATAAAGGTAACTTGAGGCATTCATAACATTCTTACATAGGGAGTAACCCTCTTGGTTACGTTAGGAATACCCATCACAGTATATTCTCTAAATCTCTTCGGAGAAACCTTAAAGTTTCACTCCTTCACGTTACCCAATGCATTGGAGAGCTATATCAGGCTCACCTGCCCTTAGTTTATCATGGAACCACCCGTCTTCATAATAATGCCCAAGAACCTCAACATAATCGTATCACATAAAACATGCATAAAGGAAACATAACATTTCCACCTTTCAACCACAAGATATAAATAAAAAACATTGATATAAAAACATTATGAAAACCATTTTCAATACCAAAATAAAAGAAAAGTAAAACATGGTATTTATTGTTGTTTTAAAAAAAAGGTATGGCTTGTAGAGGAAGCTGAAACTCAAATAATGGTCATAGCAGCAGAGAAGTCGTTGTCGCTGCATACGTACGACAAAACATTCCCTTTTGTCGTTTAGTAAAATACTTCGTATAAAAAAGATTCCTTTTGGATAAACTTAAAAGTCAAAGGGGTTTATACACCACATAAAAGAAGGTTGTGTATAAAAAAAAATATGCCTCAAGGAAAGGAGATTGAGACGAAGTCCCATACCCCGGGTCCGACTTGACTCAGTCATTCTTTAATGTCCTGAATAATAAACTTGAGTTAATTTATACTTGCTTAGGAAACTTTTTTAAGTTCATTATTCCTTTTATATCACTTATTTCCATGTCATGAACACTATGTAATTATTTAAGTTAATAACGGTCGTTTTAACGATCATTGGTACTTGAGTCAAAAATAAACCCTTTATAATTACATGTTTTTCATGTATCCATTATATCCAGAATTATAATAATGATGTATATATCATATATATCCAGTATATACATTCATTTATAATATTACATAATCATTTAGAGGTAAGAAATGAAATGCACCTTTCATGGAGACGATAAGCCGTACGTACGCATGAACGCCACTTTCAATTCTATTTCATATTTTTATAGAATGGAATCATAATTATATAAAGGTATATTATAATTCCAGTGTAATATGATATATAATATCATAACTCCATTCTTTATATATCCCACATATGGTATTTAACGAATCAAATCACTTTGAGGGGGCGGTAGTCCGCACTTCCTTAAATGAAGATATCGCGTTTACCCATAATGGGAACCATAAAGGTATGCCCAAAATGAAAAATACAGAATCTTAAGGAAAACATAAATATATCATATATCATATATAAATATAGTTTCATCTTAATGGACACCTTTGAAGGTGTTAAATGAATGTTGAACAATCATCGTTTCGGGAGGCAGAAATTCGCCATCCACGGAAACAGTATGTTCTTTAACCAATAGATGTATGTGTGTGTAAGTGTATCTCTAATACTTCTTATAACAGCATCCTAGTATATGTAAGATAGTCGTGTTGTTACAAAATAAATGAATAAAAACAGTTTATGGGGTTTTAGAAGCAAAATAAAACAAAAGGACTCAAGTGAAGACATTACCTTAAAATCGGGTAACTCCCTTTGGTTTGAGCTCAAAGGATTACTTGGGAAGACTTCTGCACAAAGTGAGGCTTCAAGGAGTAAGAGAGGGAAGTGGAGAGACAAAATGGGAAGGGGTTGGCTGAGCCAAAGGCTTAGGAAGTGTGGGTAAGGAGGTAGAGGTGGGGGCCTTTTATAAGAGGAGAGGAGGGGCACTCTTGGAAAGTAAAGAAATTTTACTTTATTTTCAAATGGGTTTCGGATTTTAAAGGACCCACATTGATATAATTCGAGGCTAAGGTGATAAGGGTTCTAAATATACCCACCCAATAGGTTTTAGACATGTTTAGGTCTTAGATTTTACATTATCTTTCCATTTTATTTAAATCGTCAAATAATGAGGTCATCGCTGCATCATTATGATGTCATAAATAATTTAATTTATTTAATGTCTAAAAATTATAAAAAAAATACTATGATGTAGAAAATATTTTTATATTTCCAATTACTATTTATAGTCCAAAAGATAATTTATGTATACAAAATTAATAATATTTTACTTAGATGATACATTCTTTGTTACATTTAACATTCTTTAAAAAATAAAAAGATAAAAAGTCACTTTCTCACAAAAGTTATTTCATGGGGACCCCAAGTTTGGAATAAAGAATCCCATGGTCATCCATGAGACAACCAGTATCCTTAGGACACATTTTGGTGTCATTTTTATATTATTATGATATTTTTTTATTATCCTTAACTACCCGATTACTCATTAATCAATATAATTAAAGATAATTATCATCGTTACTATTCATAATGTCCAAAAACAAAAGAGTCTTAATTACATAATTTGGACCTTCTGATTCCAAATATGTAATCCATTTTACCAAATTCCAAACACATAAATTTCAATAATTGAATTAAAAAAAATTCCCGTTGTCAAAACAAATAGCGGGTTTTTTTGAAACAATATCTATAAAAAGTTTGGCATTAGTTTATGACCAATTTCAAAGTGAAATTAATCCTAATGACCACCATTGGATTAAATGATAAAAATATATTCATATTTCACTTTAAGACCAATTAAAAATATAATCTAAACATATAATTAAATTAAATGAAAAAAGCTGTTTTGATGTAAAATGCAGTATTTTTCACTATTCATTAAAAAATGAACATTGTCAGAAAAATAACAAAACATTATCCAATGTAAATTTAAATGTCCCAATAATAATTAATATGTTTATTTTGACAAATATAGATTATAAAAATGTCAAAATATTTATTTAAAAAAGGTTTTCCATCAAAAGGCAGTAAAACAATCTTTTAAGAATATTAGTGTATTCCATACTTAAGATTGGATTTATTTTCATTTTAAGACTCTAAAACACTATCTAATTCATTAATAGACATAGATAAAAATATCTATTTTTCATTACTTACATGGGATGTTACATCCTTCCCCCCTTTAGAAAATTTTGTCCCCACAATTTATTTACTTATCAAATAAATGGGGGTACTTATCCCTCATTGCATTTTCAGATTCCCATGTTGCCTCTTCCATCATGCGGTTTTTCCACAGAACCTTTACCTGATTAATCACCTTATTCCGTAACACTTGCTCCATGTGGTCAGGAATCTGGACCGGTTGTTCCTCATAAGATAGGTTCTCTTCCAGCTGAACTACCTCTGGACTCAAAACATGAGATGGATATGGCATGTACTTTCTCAGCATCAAAACATGAAAAACATTTTGTACCTGAGATAAACTCGGAGGTAAAGCCACCTGGTATGCAACTGATCCAACTCTCTCCATAATTTCATATGGTCCAATGAACCTTGGACTCAGCTTTCCTTTCTTACCAAATCGCATCACACTTTTCCATGGTGAGACTTTGAGAAAAACATGATCACCTACCTCAAAAGTTAGATCCTTCCTCCTGTTGTCTGCATAACTCTTCTGCCTACTCTGAGCTATTCTCATGTGTTTCTGAATCAGCTGAACTTTTTCTGCCAACTCTTCTACCAATTCTGGTCCCATCAACCTCCTTTCACCCACTTCATCACAGAAAGCTGCAGTTCGACACCGCTTCCCATATAATGCCTGAAATGGTGCCATCTGTATACTAGAATGAAAATTGTTATTTTATAAAAATTCAACCAAAGAAAGATGTTGGTCCCAACTTCCTTGATAATCCATCGAACAAGCTCATAGCATATCCTCCAAGGTCTGAATTGTTCGTTCTGACTGCCCATCTGATTGAGGATGAAAAGCTGTACTAAAATTTAATTCAGTACCCAAGGACTTCTGAAGGCATTTCCAAAAGTTAGAAGTGAATCTGGGATCACGGTCAGATACAATGGAGAGAGGAACTCCATGTAACCTGACTATCTCTTTAAGATAAAAATGGGAAAGTTGGTCTAGGGAAAAGGTATCTCGTATAGCAAGGAAATGAGCAGATTTAGTTAAGAGATCAACAATAACCCAGATTGCATTATTACCTCGAGATGTCTTTGGTAATCCCACAACAAAGTCCATGTATATATACTCCCATTTCCACTCTGGCACTGGTAAAGGCTGAAGCATCCCTTTCGGTAACTGCCGCTCTGCTTTAACCTGCTAACAAGTCAAATACTTCACAGTAAAATCAGGAATATCTCTTTTCATTCCATCCCACCAGTAATACTCTCGAAGATCTCTATACATCTTAGTACTTCATGGATGAACTGAAAACGGAGAACTATGAGCTTCACATAACAACTCTCTCTTCAACTGTGAATCACAAGGCAGACACAATCTCTTCCCAAATCTTAAAACACAATCATTATCAATGTTGGATTCAGGAAAATTACCTTTCTGAACCAGCTCTACCTTTTTCTGCAACTCACTGTCTTGCTTCTGTGCTTGCTTGATTCTGTCTGATAGAGATGATCTCACTGATACCTGAAACAAAACAGAAGAACATCCTGCACCAAAAAATTCTATTCCAAAGTCTATAAAATCCTTAACCAAAGGATCATGTTCCAAACGCAACATTGATAATGAAGCATTACATTTTTGACTCAAAGCATCAACCACTTTATTTGATTTTCCTGGATGGTAATGAATTGTACAATCATAATCCTTGATTAATTCTAGCCATCTCCTTTGTCTCATGTTCAATTCTTTCTGAGTGAATATATACTTTAAACATTTGTGATCGGTATATATTGCACACTTTACTCCATACAAATGATGCCTCTAAATTTTTAAAGCAAAAACAATAGCAGCTAATTCCAAATCATGTGTAGGGTAATTTACCTCATGAGTTTTCAACTGACGTGAAGCATAAGCAATTACCTGATAATTCTGCATTAGGACACAACCAAGTTCTTTCAATGAAGCATCACTGTATATAACAAAATCACCATTCCTGGAAGGTAGTGCCAAAACTGGAGCATTCACCAATCTTCTTTTCAATTCTTGAAAACAATCATCACAATCTTTTTTCCAGATAAACTTAACACCCTTCCGAGTTAGCTTAGTCATTGGACTAGATAACCGTGATAAATTTCTCACAAACCTTCGGTAATAGCCTGCAGAACCAAGGAAGCTACGAATCTCAGTTACATTTGTGGGTCTTGGCCAGTCTTCCACAACTTTTGTTTTTGCAGGATCAACAGTTATCCCATCTTTAGAAACAATGTGGCCAAGGAAAAAATTTGTTGCAACCAAAACTCACACTTGCTGAATTTTCCATACAGTTTCTTTTCTTTTAAGGTTTGAAAGATAACCCTTAAATGTCTTTCATGCTTCTCTTTACTTTTAGAAAACACCAAAATATCATCAATGAAAACCACCACAAACTTATCCAAGAACTCATGGAAAATTCTATTCATTAAGTCCATGAATACAGCAGGTGCATTGGTTAGCCCAAAAGGCATTACTACAAATTCATAATGGCCACATCTTGTACGGAACGCGGTCTTCGGAACATCTGCTTCTTTTACCTTTAGCTAATGGTACCCTGATCTCAGGTCAATTTTTGAAAAAAACTGAGCTCCCTGGAGCTGATCAAACAAATCATCGATATAAGGAAAAGCATATTTCTTCTTAACAGTGATGTTATTCAAGGACCTATAATCAATGAAAAGTCTCATAGAACCATATTTATTTTTAACAAATAAAATAGGAGCACCCCACGGTGATGTGCTAGGTCGAATTGAATCCTTTTTCTAATAAATCTTGCAATTTCTCCTTCAACTCAAAAAGTTCAATTTGAGCCATTCGATAAGGGGGCTTTGAAATTGGCTTAGCATCAAGAACTAAGTCAACAGTACACTCAACTTCCCGATATGGTATTATTCCAAGAAACTCATCAGGAAAAACATCAGGATACTCATTTACCACTGGCACATCAATAATCTGAACAGTTCCTTTATTTTCAACGATGTGTGCAAGGTAACATTCATCTCCATCTTTTACAAGTTTCTTGGCCTCTTGATAAGTTATCAATAGTAAGGGTTCATTCTTGTACACAAACTGAAAGTCTTTTCTGAAAAGAAACTTCTTTAGCTCTACAGTCAATCTTAGCATGGTAAATAAAGAGCCAATCCATACCCAAGATAACATCAAACTCTACTAGAGGTAGAACAATAAGGTTTGCAAGTAGGTTCTTTCCACAAATAAGGATAGGATGATTCTTATAAATTCTTTTTGCCTCAACATTTCCCCCAGGTGTTTTTACCACAAGTTCCGGAGTCATTTCTTGAGATGGTATTCCCATTTTACTAGAAAAGGTTTCAGAGATGAAAGAATGTGTAGACCCCGAATCAAACAACACACTGGCATAATCTGAAAAAACAAACAAAGTACCTGATACAACTTCATTTGATGGCCCGACATCTGCTAAAGTAGTTGCAAAAAATTTCACCACCCCTTTCTGCTTGTAGTCTAACTGCTTCCCATCACTCAAGCTCATTTTCGGACACTCGTTTGAATAGTGACCCATCTCATTGCACTTGAAACATTTCATTAACTGTAAATCAAATTTGGTCTATCCATCACCTTGATCTTTTTCAGTGAAATCACGAGCCTTATGTACCATCTTACCACATCGGTAGCACTTTACATAATTCATAAGACATTCCCCAGCATGCCTTTTGCCACATTTATCACAAACTGGAAGCTTAGTTTTCTTACCATTAGACTTTTTTGAAGAATTCTTACCTTTTCCTGCCACCTCGGTCTCTTCTTATGTTGGTTGTTATAGAACACTTGATCATCGAAAAACTCCATTTCCACCTTGTCAGCACATCGAACAAGCTTTTCATAACTTTTAAACTCACGAGAAGATAATGCCCTTTGATATTTTGGCTTTAATCCTGAGTAAAAACGATTGATTTTAATATCAATGTCTCGGATAAAATTTGGAGCATACCTTGCCAATCGAGTGAACCTTTCTTCATAGGTAGCCACTGAGTCTTCATCTTTCCTCAATTCCAAGAATTGTTTTTCCATCCTAAGTCGAACATCCTTAGGAAAATACTTTCAAGAAACATACCTTTGAATTCATCCCAGTCAAGAGCATTAATATCATCAACGTCCCTGATATTTTTAACCATCGACCACCACTAATCTGCTTCACCCTCCAAATGGTAAATAGCAAGACTAACCTTTTGATTGTCTGAACACACCATGACATCGAAAATCTTCTCAAATGATTTAATCCACCCTTCAGCTAGCACAAGGTCAGATGATCCTCTGAATGATGGGGGATGTTGCCTCATGAAATGTTCCACCACTGACATGTTCCTCTGTGGTTGATCTGGATGATCTCGTGTATGGATACCACCACCATTTATCGCTTGAGTCAACTGCGCCATTACTGCAACAAACTATTCAGTTTCAATTACGACCATCTCAGGATGCTAATTCGGAAGGTTATTTCCTTCTGCATGTCTTCCTAGCACTGCTTCCCTGTTTCCTCTGCAGAAAACCATTCTGAACAAACATGTCTTAGATGAAGCAACATGGTAATCTTCAAACGCTATATCATTTCAAAAAAAAATGGATAATCATTTAATAGATTTCTAACTCCTAAAGTTATCTAAACCGACCTCCGATACCAACTATACGGCCCCAGCCTTAAACCTTACTTAATCTGGAGTTATTACAAGATTACACATTGAGGATCTTTTCGGGTTTAGAGTTTTAGAGAATTAGATCATAAAACATTCATTACATTCCACATATAAACAAAGTGGTTACATAAAGATAGTATTCTTCTTTCCCATCAATGGAAACATATTTAAAATAAAACATGGATCCTTTCTTGACACTTCCTTGACACTATCATCATATCATGTGCCTTTCCCTTGACCTGTGAAAAACATTTCAAAAAAACATGGGATGAGCATAAAAAGCTCAGTAAAGGATATAAAAATATATGGAAAGGAAACATGGGTACATATATACATAAGAATGAAATCATACTTTACCCATAAAACTTAAGCACTTTAACATACCTCATCAAATCATGAATAAATCATAGAAATCATAAGACATAAAGGTAACTTGAGGCATTCATAACATTCTTACATAGGGAGTAACCCTCTTGGTTACGTTTTGAATACCCATCACAGTATATTCCCTAAATCTCTTCGGAGAAACCTTAAAATTTCACTCCTTCGCGTTACCCAATGCATTGGAGAGCTATATCGGGCTCACCCGCCCATAGTTTATCACAGAACCACCCGTCTTCATAATAATTCCCAAGAACCTCAACATAATTGTATCACATAAAACATGCATAAAGGAAACATAACATTTCCACCTTTCAATCACAAGATATCAATACAACACATTGATATAAAACATTATGAAAACCATTTTCAATACCAAAATAAAAGAAAAATAAAACATGGTATTTTTTTTTCTTTTAAAAAAAAGCTATGGCTTGTAGAGGAAGCCGAAACTCAAATAATGGTCACGGCGGCGGAGAATTCGTTGTCACCGCATACGTACGAAAAAACATTCCCTTTTGTCGTTTAGTAAAACACTTCATATAAAAAATATTCCTTTTGGATAAACGTAAAAGTCAAAGGGGTTTATACACCATATAAAAGAAGGTTGTGTATAAAACAAAATATGCTTTAATGAAAGGAGATTGAGACGAAGTCCCATACCTCGGGTCCAAATTGACTCGGTCATTCTTTAATGTCCTGAATAATAAACTTGAGTTGATTTATACTTGCTTAAGAACCTTTTTTAAGTTCATTATTCCTTTTATATCACTTATTTCCATGTCATTAACACTATTTAATTATTTAAGTTAATAAAGGTCGTTTTAACGATCATTGTACTTGAGTCAAAAATAAACCCTTTATAATTACATGTTGTTCATGTATCCATTATATCCAGAATTATAATCATGATGTATATATCATATATATCCAGTATATACATTCATTTATAATATTACATAATCATTTATAGGTAAGAAATGAAATGCACCATTCATGGAGACGGTAAGCCGTACGTACGCATGAACGCTACATTCATTTCTATTTCATATTTTATAGAATGGAATCATAATGATATAAAGGTATATTATAATTCCAGTGTAATATCATATATAATATCATAACTGCATACTTTATACGTCCCACATATGGTATTTAACGAATCAAATTACTTTGAGGGGGCGGTAGTCCGCACTTCCTTAAATGAAGATATCACGTTTACCCATAATGGGAACCATAAAGGTATGCCCAAAATGAAAAATACAGAAGCTTAAGGAAAACATAAACATATTATATATCATATATAAATATAGTGTCATCTTAATGGAAACCTTTCAAGGTGTTAAAATAATGTTGAACAATCATCGTTTCGGGAGGCAGAAATTCGCCATCCACGGAAACAGTATGTTCTTTAACCATTAGATTTAGGTGTGTGTATGTGTAGCTCGAATACTTCTTATAATAACATCCTAGTATATGGAATATACTGTTTTTGTTACAAAAGAAATGAATAAAAATATTTTAGGGGTTTGGAGAAGCAAAATAAAACAAAAGGACTCAAGTGAAGACATTACCTTAAAATCGGTTAACTCTCTTTCGTTTGAGCTCAAAGGCTTCCTTGGGAAGACTTCTGCCCAAAGTGAGGCTTCAAGGAGTAAGAGAGGGAAGTGGAGAGGCAAAATGGGCAGGGGTTGGCCAGGCCAAAGGCTTTGTAAGTGTGGGTATGGAGGTAGAGGTGGGGGACTTTTAAAAGAGGAGAGGAGGGGCACTCTTGGAAAGTAAAGAAATGTTACTTTATTTTCAAATGGGTTTCGGATTTTAAAGGTCCCACATTGAAATAATTCGAGGATAAGGTGATAAGGATTTGAAATATACCCACCAAATAGGTTTTAGACATTTCTAGGTCTTAGATTTTACATTATCTTCCCATTTTATTTAAATCGTCAAATAATGAGGTCATCGCTGCATCATTATGATGTCATAAATAATTTAATTTATTTAATGTCTAAAAATTATAAAAAAATACTATGATGAAGAAAATCTTTTTAGATTTCCAATGAATATTTATAGTACAAAAGATCATTTATGTAGACAAAATTAATAATAGTTTACTTAGGTGATACATTCTTTGTTACATTTAACATTCTTTAAAAAATAAAAAGATAAAAAGTCACTTTCTCACAAAAGTGATTTCATGGGGCCCCCAAGTTTGGAAAAAGGCATCCCATGGTAGGACATGAGACAAACAGTAGCCTTAGGACACATTTGGGTGTCATTTTATTATTATTATGATATTATTTTATTATCCTTAACTACACGATTACTCATTAATCAAGATAATTAAAGATAATTAATGTCGTTACTATTCATAATGTCCAAAAACAAAAGAGTCTTAATTACATATTTTGTACCTTCTGATTCCAAATATGTAATCCATTTTACCAAATTCTAAAAACATAAATTTCAATAATTGATTTAAAAATAATTCCCGTTGTCAAAACAAATAGTGGGTTTTTTTGAAATAATATCTATGAAAGGTTTGGCATTAGTTTATGACCAATTTCAAAGTGAAATTAATCCTAATGACCACCATTGGATTAAATGGTAAAAATATATTCAGATTTCACTTTAAGACCAATTAAAAATATAATCTAACCATATAATTAAATTAACTTAAAAAGCAGTTTTGATGTAAAATGCAGTATTTTTCACTATTCATTAAAAAATGAACATTGTCAGAAAAATACCAAAAATTTATCCAATGTAAATTTCAATGTCCCAATAATAATGAATATGTTTATTTTGACAAATATATATTATAAAATTGTCAAAAGTTTGATTTAAAAAGGGTTTGTCATCAAAAGGCAGTAAAACAATCTTTTAAAAAAATTAGTGTATTCCATGCTTAAGATTGGATTTATTTTCATTTTAAGCCTCTAAAACACTATCTAATTCATTAATAGACAAAGATAAAAATATCTATTATTCATTACATACTTGGGATGTTACAACATCAATGAAATTAAAAAGAATATTTTTCATAAAATCTCAGGGTGTTACAACTTTAATGGTATTTAATGATTAATTGGGATTTATTTCGTATATTAGGTTTATGATTCAAAAGTCACTAAAGAAGTATGGGTTTTTTTTCAAAATCTCATCATTATTCAGTATTTTTTATGTTTAAGTATGTATTGGGGAAATTATTTGATATTTATTTTTTAAACCAAATATGTTTTATTATCCTATGTTTATTTCAATAAATTAATATTTTTGGTTTCATTTTCACATATTTATGTATTCAATATACTGAAATCATTCTTTAATAAAAAGTGACGTTGTTTTTCTACTTGGCTGGGAATCATTTTCTTCCATATCCATATATTTCCTTAAAATGTTCTAGAGAATATTTTTAATATATCTCTGATTTTTTATAATTTTTTTTTTTTCAATTTATAATTCTAAAAAAAGGATTAAAATGACTCTTCCTGTCATTTTCTAAGTGTGGTACTTTTTGACTTATTTACATAAGTGTGAAAGGATTTTTTTTCAACTTAAATGAATTGAATGGAATTTCCATCCATCGTGACTACTCAATGTTTTGAGGATTAATTTTTGGAATTGTAATGTTATTTTAAAATAAAATGTTTCCCATAATTTTTTTAAACATATAGAATTTTAATAAGTTATTTCAATTTGAAAAAGGGCATTTTAATCAAGAAATATTTCAGTTATCTTTTTTAAGTATTTTCATCTATGCCAACATACATTTTTAAAACATTTGATTTCTGGATTAAATACGCCAATGATACAATCTAACATATTTTTATTGATGGTTTATGTTAATATTTTATATGGAAATGATTGAAATTCTATATATTTTTTCTTCCAACATATAAAATTATTTTCTTAAGGCATATTTATTATGTTTTTTTATTTATTTATATGATGAATACATTAGAATTATTAGGTGAAAGTTAGGGCCTAGAAATACATATCCCCTTAATGACCCTTTAGGTCTCATGAGACAAACTATTTGTATAGGTTTATTAAATGGGTTTTTGGTGCATACCAACCCATAACTTAAACTCCCTTGGAACAAGGCCCTAATGGTATGTTTTAGATGTTCGATATTATAAATTTTCTGATGAGCCTATACTTAAGTGGTAGAGACTCTAACATGTCATCCAAAAAAAACATGATCAAATCCTAGTGGGGGTGAATTTATGAGTTGTTGTATCAGTGTTGTAGTAGTTATTATAGAAGTAATTGTGTGGAATTGTATAAGAACGAAATATTCATCTAATTTGGTTCATTGGACCAATGATTTGGGCCTACATGTCTCAAGACCTTTGGGCCACCAAGGAAATCGGGCCACTGGGCCTTTGGGACATCCAAGGCCCTTATGCCATAGTGCCTTTTGGGAAACTAAAGTTCATCAGGACACCATTGGCCTTCAGGACAGTAGTCCTTCAATCCACAAAGGACCCAGTATAATTTGAGGTATACCACATTGGAGTAGGGTCGAGAATAGAATTTAAACAAATTGGAATCCACCATAACATAACTAACCAGATTGGAAGAATGATAGGGTATGATACATATAATTGGTACCAGGCGTCGTGCAGCTCTGTATGGGGAAATTCTAGTTGATGGGTCATGTGAAGTGGGTAGTTAGGCACCTTCAATGATGGAAATGTTGGGGATGGTCAGTTCCAAAGTGTAGTTAGGTCTTGGGACATCAATTTTCATGTACTAGTATTTGTTCCTCTAGTCCATCGGTTCATGTATGATCCTTGTGCCTCTAGTTCTACGGGTCATGTAAGGGTTCCACTGAATCCTTTAAAAGGGGGACTATCTAGAATACTTTCCGGATTTTAGTGTTACATTATGCATTTAATCATTATGAAATATTGTATTAATTCCCGAATTATTATTTTTAATAATATCAATGGATATGATTTAAGATCATCTGATTATTTATTTGGGATCATTTTATATTCCTTTAATCTTACTATATTATTCTCCATGCTAATGTTATTTATTAAATTGAACATGTTTTCATTTATTTACCTTTCCATATTGATTATTCCTTATTTAATCATGATTTTTTCCTTTGTTTGTAACCTTTACTAAGTATCCAATCTCACACTTATTTTGTTTAATTTCACAAGGATACTAGGAGGTGTAGTCTAATTAATTTTCAAGGATATGATAGAGAAAATAATAGTTTTCTCATATAATATACTCAATTGTTTTTATTTTTTCAAATGTATATGAGATTCAAGTATATATATATTTTACCAAGACTACTAAAATATTCAGTCCTTTGGAATGTGATTCTGTGTATCTAGTGCTAATGTAATAATGTAATCATAGACTATAGGATACTAGAGTCAATATCATTATAGTTGGACTCATAAAAATCTTATTCGAAACCTTGGGAAATAGATTTAGTAAAAAATTGATTAGGTAACATAACTATATGAATAAATTTAAAGATAAGTCTAAGTATTTGATAGAATCCTAATGTTTTGGGAAATATTATGTGGGTTAAAAATTAATACATCCCTCTCTCGATACTATAAGTGGACACAATTTTGGAAAATATAAATTTAGGGGTAAAATACCTGAAAAGGTTTGTTCATATATATGTTGGGAATTATTCTAGTGCACAGTGAGTGTTTCCTTACTACACACCTACGTTAAATCTCTTAGGGTATATTCTTGGGTTAATTCACATTTTATTTATGAATCATAATGGATTATTTTAATTTATGGTGATCATGAATAAACTGGGTTACACTTAAGGATTCTTAGATTTAAAATAAGGTGTCCTGATTTAGACTTCCTATAATAGATTTTGAGGATTATGTTTTTTCCCATTATTAATATTATTTCTCAAACATTTCTTGTTGGTTTCAGTCAATTGATGGAACCAGAAATAATTATGTTTACATTAAATATAATTGAAAATTTCATGATTTTGAGAAACCAAATGGGAATATGAGTGGAATAAAATATATTTTGATTATGATTAATAAGTTATCATTATATATGATTAAAAACTATAAAATTAAACAACTCTCAGAATCACCAAATAATGTAAAGATATTTCTATCATTAAGCTCAGGTAGTGGATTCCATTGAGGAAGGATCAATTTTTTAATATAATAAATATGGAAAGAGACACTATGGGAAATTTCTCAATATAAGGGAAATATTTTTTTTTTGTAAATTAATGTTATGGATAAAAGGCTTTTTTGGGGGTTCAATTTCATATGTGTGGGTAACATGGTAGTTATCTTATTCAATTCCTTAATCCAAGGTTTAACTACTAGACCAAGAAAATACCTATGTCATCTCAATCGTTAAAGTGGAAGGATTGAATTTTTTATGTATTTGGATTTGATAATTGTGTTGTATAGTTGTTATATAAATTTTTATTTAGTTATAAAAATCCTGTAACATCTAAATATTTTTTTATAGTACTTTTCCATTGAGGATTTGAAAGAATATATTGAATGGTAATAAAAACCAAGAAAATTGATTTAATTATAAAGTAAAATTTTATGAAAAAATACACGATTGAGGGAAATATAAAACATAATATATAATTTATGTTTAGCTAAAAAAAATTTTGAGGTAGAGAGATGATTAGAATTGATGAAGTAAATCAGATAGTAATAGTGACCGTGGAACTGATTTCTGGTTTCATGGAATCCTGGATGAATTTTACTGCATTTTTTTCTTTATGGAATATATTTGATAATCTGATATTTTATTTAAAGATTAAAGAGAGAGTTAATTTCGAGAAGCATTCATTTTTTCATGAATGTTTTATGGTGATTCGGGTTATTTTCATGTTTTAGGATAATATATGATCAAGGTATTCATAAATTAGGTATGTGATATTAAGAGTTACATTATGTGGTTTGGTTAAGATGATATTAGAAATTTAGTATCCTTCCTTCATTTTTTATTTTGAATTTTTCCAAAATGTTTGTGAATGTTCTTAAGGTTAACTATTTATGGAATGGATTAAGTTTAACTTTGAGTGTTAATATTGAGGTTTTAGTGATTAACATATTATAATGGATAATTTTTTTTAACAATTTTGGTTTTAGTATATATTTAGAGAAATACGGAAAGCCTTTTAATTATTTTATGGATCATATAATCCAATAAAAGTTAAATTTTGTTCTTTATGCTTGAAAATTTTATCTTAAATATCCATTTATAGGGGAAATAGATGAAGAAAAAATTGATCGAAGTCGAACCAAAGTATTAAATAGATATTATGAAATAGAAAGATATAAGGTATGTATATTTTTTTTGTGTTCTCTCTCTTGATATTAAATGAATATATCAGCATTAGTAAAAGGATATTTGAATAAAAATGTTATAGTATTTCCATTATATTTGATAAATAAATAGCCTTTTAACCCCTCACAAATTTAAGATTTTATATTATTAACATTCTCTTGAAAATGTTCTCTATCACTATCTATTAGTCATTGTGCATTAGTGGATTCCTCCATTTTTATGTTTTCACATACCTCTAATGTTCTATTATTTGGAAACATAGTTTTTTTATTATAGATAATCTTTGTATTTCTCATTCCTTATTTTTAAAAGGAAGTTTTATTAACCCAATATTTGATGTCGTTTTTTAGACAAATTATTTTCAAATTTCAAACCCCTAATTATCGAGCATAGGTTAAAATTACAATGACATACATTTTTCAAAAATATGACAATTTAACAACCATATAATGTAAAATAATATTCAATTCGATAACATATACAACGAACAATACTAAACTTAAACGAACCATGACATATTATTATTTAAATATGATAGTTATAACTTATCCAGTGAATTGGTTTATATGAATAGTGTTAACCACATAATGAAAGTATTTATAATGCATTTATATAGTTTAATTATTAAATAATTACTTAGTTTTTCACAAAAATCATTTTAAACTTTTAAAATACTTTTTTGTTCAAATATGGAGTTATTTTGAATTTTGTGTGTGTAATGTATAATTAATTTCCATCACATTTAGAAATAGTATTTTATAAAATTAACATAAAATTTTAAATCATAAAATAAAAATTAATCGGTTAAAGATTGGAAAATTTTTAAAAAGATTTATTTTTTCAATGAATAGTGAAAATAATAATTTTCATTGAAAAGTATATTCTTATTTAAAGAATTTAAAATGGTCATTTTTTTAAATCTATTAATATTAAAATTAGTTCTATTAAAATTTTAATAATCCTATTGATTCTATTGGGATCAATAGTATGGTTTAATTTAGTATAAAAATTTCACATAAAAATGTATTTTATGAAAAATTGTTTCTCGTTTCATTTTTAGAATTAATATTAAATTAATTTATTCCACTTATACAAATTGAATCATGAAAAAGGGATTATATATTTTTTTAAAAATTGTTTATGTTTTGGTAAATATACCCTAATTATTTTACCATAATGAATATTATCTTTGATAAACTTTTGGTCACCACTATAATGGTAAAATGGGTAAAATGAGGTTAAAGCCATGAGAAAAGGTCTCAAAATCAACCCAAAACATTAAATAATGCTGTTGTATTCATAAAATTCAGCCATATCCATATAATTATCTTATATATGTCCACTTTGTTACATATTTCCTTGATTCAAACATCTGTATTATTTTAAGAAAATAGTAAATACAAAATGTCACTCTCTTGACTTTAATAACTCTAAATTTTTATTATGAGGATAAAAACAAGAAAATTTTAGTTTAAAGTTATTATTTGAAATTTAAATTAATTGTTTTTATCATGTTAAATTTTTTTCAAATTGTTTCGATTAAATAAACTCCTTATATGCTTACACCATGTTGATAGAATATTTATTCAATTAATAGATAATTAAAATAAATTATTTTAAAGATTGAAAAAGTAGCATTTTTTTAAGATACAATGGAAAACAATATTATATATATTTTATAAATTATAGATATTTTAATATTATATAATTAATTAAAGAATTTTCTTAATGTCTTTAATGTTAAATTAAATGAATATTGTCAAAATTGACATTAATGATATTTTAGGAAAATAATATTTTATTGAATTGCATAAAAATAATAAATAGCTTAAAAGAAGAAAAAGGGATAATATATAGTCTAAAATTTCTTCCCTCTTATATTTATATGAAAATTGCTACCTTATGGGTAATATTATAGAACTTTTATGAGTGAAAAATGAGTCAATGTGGTTAAGGTAAGAATATTGTCACTAAGGGGTTAAACCAAATGATATGGTTTAAAACACCACTTAAACAAATAATATTTTTTTTTTATATTTATACCATTACATATATTATTGTATAAATTATTTCCACATTATTCTACATTCACATGCAAATGAATTTATTATATTTAAATCTTTTTATAAATTTCATGTGTATTATTTCATTTACTATAAAAAGATACATCAAATCCTCTCTTATATACACCAAATAGAGCCTATTATCCCTAAAAACCTTTAAAAACACCTTATTTAAATCCATACCGATTTTTTACAGGTTCTAGTCTTCCTAAAAGACTATCCCAAGGTTACTTATGATAAAATCTAAAGAACCCCTTTTTAAGAATAAGTAATCATATTTACCGACTCTATAAGATTTCTTTCTTATTAAACATCATAAAGATATATATTGTAACCATAATAAAATAAAAAAATTCCATCATAATGAATATATTGATATGATATTATTATCCTGGTACAACCATTTCTCATCTTTCTTCCATCTTTTGAAAAGTGAAAATGTCTCTCTTGTATACAAACATCATGTCGTCTCCACGTAGCGGTGTAAGTTTTTTTCCATCACCACATTACATGAATTTTTAAATATATATAATTAATGAATATATATTATATTTATGTCATAAATATTATTATATAATAATAATAATTTCATATATGACTTCTTATCTTCAAATCATTTTGAAAATGATAACATCACTCGTGTGTGTGTGTGTGTGTCGAAACCACCTCCATGATGTGATGTCATATGTTTTATTTTATGCATAAAATGGATGATAAAAAATATAGAATTAATGAATATGTAATTTATTTATATCGTGATTAGAATACTGAATGTTATAGAACCATGATCAATGAAAAATGACCAAAACTATCAAATGAAAAAATATATGAAGAATGAAGCAGTTATCACCCAGAATAGTTATTTTAATAATGAATTTTTAATAATTGAGTGATAAAAGAGTTTATGTAAATGATAAATAATAACATATGTATTATTATTTATCTATAATATATTTATAATAAATCAATATTTATTATATTGGAGGTTTAAAAATAGATAAAGGAATTCATACCTAATGTAAGGGTTTCTCGTCTCACTTTTGTTTATGTGAGACATGTCATATTCACCACTTTATTCCTTCTTGTGTAATTTTTACTACCAATTTTATATGATATATATTTATTCCATTTTTATTGATGGGTTTTAAATATTCATTTTATGTTGTTTCTATTTGGGGGGTTATGATTCAAAAGATACCAAATCCTTATGGTTTTATTTCACAATCTCATAATTATTTGGGATTGTTTATGTTTAAGTATTCATGGAAGGAATTATACTATTTTTATATATTAAAAATAATATATATTATTTTTTCTATTTTTTTAAAATTACTTTTTAAAAATTTCATTTTACACTATTTAAGTACTCAAAATACTATAATAATGTTTTACAAAAAACGGACTTTTTTTCTACTCAGTTAGGAATCTTTTACTTCCATGTCAATATTTTCCTTAAAATTATTTAAATAATATTTTTAATATTCTAAAATAATTTACTAAATAAGTTTTTATTCAATTTTCACTTTTAAGAAATGGGTTAAAATGAATCCTCCTATAATTCCCAAAATGATGAACTTTTTATCTTTTCTTATAAAAGTGAGAAAGGAATGTTTTTTAACTTGTCCTCCATAAATATATTTCATGACCCCTCAATGTTTTGAATCTTTATGTTTAATTTTACAAGGCTATTTTCAAAAACAATATTCCTTAGAATTTTTAATATTTTTAATTTTTAAATAAGTGATTTCAAAGAGACAAGTGGTATTTTCCTCAAAAGACTTCCAGTGATCATTTTAATAAATTTTCAACTTTGTCAATATATTTTGTTGAAAATTATGATTTACTAATAATATAACCAATATATAATTTCAAACATATTTTTATGTGTGTTTTATGTTTAATTTTCCTAATATAAGTATTGATATTTTGTACGCTGGTTCTTCAAAGATGGATAGTTATTGATTTTTAAGGACTATTGATTATATTTTCTTTTATATCCATAAGATTAAAATGTTGGACTTATTAAGTTATAGGTGGGGATTAGAATTACATATCCCCTAAAATAATTAGTATGTATCATGATAAAAACTAGTTAGATAGTCTTATTAAATGGGTTTTTGGTGTATACATATCCAGAGATTAAACTTTCTTGGCATAATACCATGATGGTATGTTTTGTATGTTCGAAATTATGAATTTCATAATTGTTAAATAACTTTTTGATTTCATTTTTATTAATTTGAATAATTTCCATTGATAAGTTTCAATATCATTTGATTATTCATATGAAATTATTACATCTTCATTTAATCTTTCCAAATTATGCTTGATACTCAGGTTATTGTTTAAATAGAATGTGTTTTAACTTATTTCCATAACCATATTTATTGGGCCTTATTTAGTCATCATTGATTCTATTATATGTAACCATTAATGAGAATATATGATCAAAATTATATTTTTACTTTCACTCGGATACCAATAAGTGTACTATGATTCATATTAATGTTTATTCTTGGGATAATAATGATGCCCTCAAATAAAATACTTTTTTAGGGTTTCTAATGTATATGATATTCAATTATGTATCTATTTCGCCATGAATGTAAAACTAACCATCACTTTAGGATATGATTCCTTATATCTATTATAAATTTAATAATGTAAAAAACAACTATGGGATACTAGGGTTGGGATATTTATAGGAACCATTAGTAATTAAATGTCTTATGTGTGTGGATCTTGGGAATTATCCAATTTAATGCCCTAGTCCAAGCATTAACCATGATGATGAGAATCACCAACCACCAATACCAATAGGAAAAACGAATACCAACTAAATAATGACTCCTAGTGTGGATCCTAATATCTATGGAACAAATACCCTCCAATCCTAATATTTAGATGCCTTATTGTAATTTTATTCATAAAATTCAAGTATAACAAAAATGTTTTCTAAGATCATTAAATCACCGACATTATGTTTTTATTTTTTATTAAATTTTATAATGGTATGATTATTATGTTCCATGTTAACATTTATATGAATTGTTTTTCAATAAATCTAATTATCCTTTATTCCAATAAAATTAATGTGGTTTTAGTGATGGATCGGTTCCCTCAACTCAGGGAAAAATTATCTAGAGTAAGGAAAACACAATTCATATTAACCTATGAAATTCTATCAAGGAAAGGATATTAATAAGAATCCAGAAGATAAAAATTCTATAATGTGGGTCTTGAAACAAAATAATGGTAGTCACTTTGTCCAAATTGTTGGAGAGAAACCCAATATTAGGGATAAGGATATTATGAGGAAATTGATATGGTTCCAATGTTTTAAAGGTTGATATCTCTCTAGAAATTATATGTTGAGTTGTATCTATAATTTATATCCCCTTATCCATTTCATTTGGTCTGTGATAATTAAAATTAGGAGGTATTTTTTTACTGGGTGGATAACATAACCTAATTTTTTACTCTATAAATAAAAACTTTGTTTGATAGATTTCACTACATGCAACAATAAACTAAAATGAAAACTAGGTAATATTTAGGTAATATATATATAAATATACATATTAAATATGTCCTTTGAAGGAAAACATTTTATTGATCCTGTATGAATAGGAGTAACCAAAACATAATGTATTTGAAAAATAATAATAAATACTACTTTTAAAACTAACTGAATTAAATTATTATTGCTAAAACAACAAAGAAAAACATTTTTAGGTAATATTTAATTTTTTTGAAATTGGTTTTTTATTTCAGGAAGCTAATTATATTGTAAATAAATAATAATAAAATTTATTTAGAGTATAAATTATTGATTACCAATTAATTTATTATTAAATAATAAGAAATAAGAATAATTGGTAGTTATCATTTTAAACCTATTGTCTATTATAAAATTGTTTATACTATATTTTGGTAATTTATTTAAATATTTAATTCTAAAAATATAGAAATTTACTTTAAAAAAATTAAAAAAATATTGGATTAATAATAATAATAAAATCCTAAGTTGAATTTTGGATTTTTTTGACACATTTTATTTTTAGGGGAATAGTTAAATATAATGTTTTTACTAATACTAGAGATTTTGGGCCATTAATAGTTTATAGGTATGAATTTGAAATTTATAAAATTATTTTCTAAGACCAAATATGTATTTTCTAAATGAATTTATAATTTTTTAATTTATATTTAATTTATAAACCCATATTTGAAATTTAATATTTTATGTTATATTTTATAAATCTTTTATGTAATACATTATACAATTAGTATTTTAAAATTACTTTTTTAACACTTCTAAAAATTAATAAAAAAATGGATTTAATATTTTTTTATCAATGGTTCCAAATTATATAATAGGGATCATTTTATTTTCAGTAATAAAGTATAAATTACATAGGTAAAAACTAATTTCTATAATGAAACCTCAATGCTAAAAATGAGTAACCTGAGAGTTAATGGGACAAAAAATTTAATAATTATTTATAATTGATTCATTGAGTTTTTAATAGACCTGATATCTTATACTCTATATTATTTAATATTTTTTGAGCCATTTTCATTTGGTGTAAATTTCTATTATTAAATTGGTTTGGGTATTTACCAAAAATACCAGTCCTTTTTTACATATAAATATGATGCTCTTATCCTCTATTACCCTCCCAAAAACCCCCCTTATATCATCCCAAAACTATTCTAAAAATTTTACACACCTTATTGAGATTTTGGTATTCTAAAACTCCATTATTTAAATGTGCAATCCCCATCTAAAAGAGATAGTCTCAAAAGTGAGATATATGTTCATAAACTCTATTTTTCTATTCTTTTTCCTCCTGTGCATTTATTCTTTATAAAATTTATTTTCACCAACCCAAAATGATAAAAAGGGTATATTTATTATATAGTTATTTATTATAATTATTTTATAATAATTAAAAAACCTTCCATTTTCCCCTAAGAAAATCAAGAATGGTATTTTTGGGTTTGCATACTACCATCTGAACAAAACATCATGTTTAGTTTTCATTAAACACCCCAATCAGCTAGTACTAAGCTTTTATTTAAAATATTATTTTGATATTTATAACATATTTTAGATTCTTAAATTATGATACATATTATTCATTAATCATTTTTGATAGAAAATGAAATCATTAACCTTGAGTACATATAGACTTTCGCCTCCATAGGATAATTGATTTTCGTTTTTCTTCTCGTCACCACCTTACATGGTCTATCATGATAATTAGTTTAATGGTTAAATATGAATTTTATATATAATTAATGATATTATATAAAAAAATGGAGGATGTGTTAATGATATGATCAACAAACGATTATAGTTAATTCGATCATTTAACATAAGAGTAGAAAGAGTAAAATCTCTAATTGAAATTTTGTAATATTTTAATATTCATTAATTCTCATTAAAATTGAATTATAATTATTATATATAAATATAATAAAAACTTAATTATATCATTATTATACTAGTTTAATGATATCACCACAAAATCACCTCATAATCCTCCATTATGCATGGCATGTTCATGCTAGTGTCAATTACAACACTAACTTGAACAACACTTTGAAATAATATCGTTAATGATTTTGAAAACCTAATTCATGGTATAATGTAATATATATATATATATATGAAAATTGTGCTTTTTAGAATTTCTTGAAATGTTAAATCAATATTTAACTCATTAATTCATAAAACATCCATCATAGGATGAAAATAAGTGAGAAATATTGGTTGACAATTTCATCTTCTAGGATAAAGACTAAATTACTCATGAAATGAAATTAAATAATATAAATAATTATAATAATTCAATTATATTAACATTAAAAACATTTTAAATGATGAAATTTGGTAGAATAATTAATAATAACAATGTTATTACGAAACTAATTCCAAATGATCAAGATTACCTATATACGACATCAGAAATAGGTAACGACCAACTAATATTAATATAGAGAATAATTATGAATGACTTTTATAAGAGATTAAGTATATGAAAATTTTTATAAAATATGTGATTAATATATTTCAGTTTGTTATATAAGATCTTAGAGTGCATTCAACTAAGTGGGGAAACATGTTAATGGGTTATGTGTCTAAAATTTAACTTCTTGAAACATATTTCTTGTTATGTACCATGATATTTTTTATATGGTGTGTTTACATCCTGATAAATTTTTTATTATATTAATTTAATTAATTTTGTTTTAATAGTGATAACATGTACCTTATATAAATTTCACTAAATTAAAATGATACCAAAACTGAAATGAGTTATGATCAAAATGTAACTCAAATCATAATGGTTTTGATTTCCAATATTATTTCTAAATAAAGATTATTTTTGAAATTTAATATATATAGAAAAATTTTATTCTTTAATAAATATATCATCATTTAGATTTTGTATTCATGGGTTTTTATATGTTCCCTAATAATTTTATTTCCCCACGACACATATTTTACCTAAAGAGTTTCATATAATTCAAACTGACCCCATTTCGTCTTCTCAATCATGAACTTACCTTTTTCTATATCCATATCTGTTGGATTCTTTTTCAAGTGTCCTTAACTATTAATAAATAATTTATTGAGTTCATTTTATACCACTATAACTTAATTTAATGTTTTACTTGAGTTTTATGATTTTATATATGGTTCATTTTCATACAAAATGTAAAAGATTATTCTTTCAATGATTATGTGTGATATTTTCAATCTTCTTCTGTAATTTTATATAAATATCTCTTAATATCTATGTATTAATGATTTATAATTAAATTAAATTTTTCCAAGTTTTATAAAATTATTCTTTTATAATTATTTCAAATGATCAAATATATTTCTTATTTCCAAAGTTGTTTTCTCTTAAATAAAAAGTTCCCTTTATCTAAGTAATTATTCATTAATACATCTCACTATTTATCAAGTATGTTATTTAGTGATAGCTGTAGAACCCTAGACTTTTATGAGAAATATTTTGTTTTTATCATCAATGGAATCTTTCACTACACACAACACTAGCTTGGCTTGCTTTACACGCAACCGCGGCCTTCCTCAATAGCTTGCGTTGTACGCAATACCGAGTTTCACTAAACAATGATATGCTATTAAAATATTATTAAAACTAGCCGTTATGAATAGTAATAACCACTCTTTGAAATTTTTTAATTTTCATTTTTCAAAATGGACTTCATTTTTGAATTCGAAATATCCAAATTAGCTTAGGGTGAAATTTTGGTACTTTTCGGATAACTTTCATATTCTGATGAATAGTGAAAATTACTAAATTTTAATTAAAAACAAATTTTTTAATCGAAATAATTAATAGTGATAAGTTATTAATTTGAGTGGTTTTAAAGTATATTTAGAAAATATTTTTACAAATTAATACAATGTTGTTTATTGGATATAATTTCACATTTAAACCAGACAAAAACAAGTGTCAATCTTTTGATAGTTATTATCTTTTAAAAACACGCTATTTGTTTTGACGATGAAAATTAATTTTTAAATTAGTTAATGTAACTAATATGTTTTGAATTTTGTAAAATAAACATCATTTTTGAATTCATAATATCAAATATAGCTTAGGCCTAATTTTTGGTATTTTTCTGGAAACTTTCATTTTTTGATGAACAGTGAAACCACTAAGTGGTAGTTAAAAAAACTGAATTTTTCATAAAACTTAATTTTACCGATTCTGTGAGTATAATTTCGAAAATCCAAGAGACACGGTTAATATCAAGGACTAAAATGTGGTTCAATGAGATGAAAATAATTTTTGGTGAATAGTAACTTTTTACTTTTTTTTACCACGGTTAAAAGTTAATAAGGTAATTAAGGGTAAAATTGTTGTTATTATTACACTAACACATGTCCTAATTCTATTGTATAAGTTTAATTCGACCAAAAACAACCCTAGGAATAAAATATGACCATTTAGGCCCACTTGGATTAGATTAGGACATTTATTATCAATTTATTTAAAGAAGGGTTAAAATACTTAAAATCAAAGTTTATTAACTAAATAATTTTCAATATAGGGTTATACATAAGAAAAATTCGACTATAAATATTCCATAGAAATATAAAAAGATTTCAAACATAATGGTATTTTATTTATAATTTTTAGACATTAAATAATTTAATTTATTTATGACATAATGATGTTGCAGTAATTATCTTATTAATGAAATATTGACATAATTGATGTTATAAATACCCAAATAAATGTCATTTTAGACTTTTTATTAATTAGAATAATTTTATATGTTAATATGACATGTTAGTATTGATTTAATTAAAGTTTTTTGAACTAATCATTCTGTTATGATTTTCACAAAAATCAATTACCAGATAGTGTCAAAATTGACATAAAATTGTTTTTAAAACAAATACTATATTATTAATTTTTATTTTATTCCTAAAAATCTAAGGTTCATCCAAATTACTTATATAAGGTTATATATATTAATAATAAACAACTTGGGGTTCTTTTGGCTTGATATAGTAAGTTTATTAACCTTATTGTGTAGGAAAACAAGAAGACATAGTAAAAGTTAAATTATCTAACTTAAAGATAAATCTAAATGATAAGGTTAAAATTGATACCTAAACTTGTCTAAATTCTATTAGATGAGAGTATCTCGACCCATCCCCACCTTAGCTTATAAATATATCAATTTTGAGCTATTAAAAACCGAATTTGACTTTATAATAAAATAATATTTTTAGTTATTCCAAAGGTGCCCCTCTCCTCTCTTATAAAAGGGAACCTCCTCCCTCTCTTCCTCACACCACTTTGAGCCATAAAGCTCGGAAAACCCCGGACAATATCTCCTATACACTTCCCTATAAACATCCTAGAGGTCCTGGTCTTCTTCAAAGACCAATTTTAGTGCCCTAAGAGGAGATCTCAAAGAGGCGCTTCAAAGAAGAGGTAATGTCTGTTACCGATTCTTTCAACTTTATTTCTTCTTCCACTTCTTCTTCTTTAGTTGTTTCATTATGAATTAATAACATCAGTATCACTAATATACTTATATGTTATTATAAGTATGAAACAACCCTATTTCACCATCAATTCATCCTACGGAAAATGAAATCATCGCGCGTGCGTACATACGGAATACCATCTCCACGCCGTGGTGTAATCTATTTTCCACCACCACCTTACTTGGATGGGTATAATGGTGTAAATAATCACTATATATGATTATTTTAAAGTGATATTTATTCTGAAATAGTATATATACACTCCAATACAATTCCACGATCATGGGAATGATATCATCGCTCGTGCGTACGTACGGAATACCGTCTCCATGATGTGATGCGACTCGTTATACATGATCTTCATTGCATAATGATTATATAAATAAATTGAATGAATTAATATGATATATATTACACTAATACCATTCTGTAAATGATGTATCTATAACCTAAAAAGAAAAATAATAATTTATTCGACAAAACACGCATAAGAACAAAAAGTAATAAACACCTGAATAACAAGTAGTAATGAAATACTACTAATAAGAAGCTAAGAATATGATGATATATGATATCATAAAAATAAGTATGATTCTGGAATAAGTCAATAACATTATTTAAATAATTATACAGGAGGTTCATACACTTATGAAGCAAATCGGACCTAAGGTAAGGGAAAATCTCGCAATCTCAAATTTTATCTGAGATTGTTTATACTTCAGAATTTACTGGGGAATATTTATCATCCACATCCATGTTTCCTCAATATGTAATATTTATATCCTTCAAAAATATCTTATATCCAATTTTACCCTTCGGTGAGTTTTTAGTAAAAGATATGAAAGGAATCTTTTGTCGTTTTTCATACAAGGTACTTTTTGACTTTTCCGACAAAAGTACAAGAAGAATGTTTTTTTAACTTATACGACATGACTGGATTTTTAAAATATTATTTCAAAGAAGCTTACTTTACAAGTTTTCAATTTTATTTTTAATCAACTTATTTTAGTTTAAAATTGTATTACATGTTAAGAAAGGAAAATGTTTTTGAAGTAGAAAGGATTTTTTCCTCAAGAATGGAGTTCAAGTGTTTTATCAAAATTATTTTCCATCTAAGATAATATTGGGTTCTGTTTCTATCCCTATTATTGCATTGATTTGATTATTTTGTGATGGAATTATTTTTATGAATTCTTTTATCTTATATGAATTGTTTTATGATGTCATGTTGTTTAAGAATCCCATTTTTATAACATGAGTTATGCAATTATGTATGATTTATGATTTTGTGGCACACATAAGAATGGTATCATTATGAGATGGGTGGGACCTATATCTCCCTCCAATGCATTGGGTAAAGATTTTATATCTCATGAGATATACATGGCTGGAATGGCAGGTTAAACTGATTCAGCAAAACAAGACTGAAACGAGGAGTGAACTCGGTTCAGAAATGGACTTTGTCCACTAAGATAGTCTTGGAAATGAGTCTTGACTAATAAGAAATGATTCTCTATTATTATGTGTGCATGCCACAAAGATTCATGTTTTATGTTATGATTATTGGGATTACATTTCACTACCATGATTTATCCCATGTTATGAAATTATGATCTCTTTTGCAGGGTAAGATTTCCAAAATGTTATGTTCTTATTTTGATGTGATTGATATTTCTTTTGTTTACCCTTACTGAGAATTTAAGCTCACCCTTTTGTATGTTTTATTTCCCCAGGTCAGGAAGAAGGGTATTAACTAAGATATTCCAAAAAGGTACTATAGATATGATGAAATAAATGGGAGACAGTGTAGATGCTTTATGAACCAGTTGTTTATGATTCCTAGTTTCTAAAGACACTATACCTATACGGTCCTTTCATGGTTTTGTTATATGTTGTAATAAGTGTGCTTTAGTTCTGAAGTAATAACAATGTATGTAAAGTATGGGTTGTTATAATAGAATCCACATTATTTTTTTGGGATATATTGATAATGTTATTTTATATCAAGGAATTTATTTATCACTATCTTGTTCTTTCTTAATCATCCACATTGCATGATCCTAATTTTTCACCTGATGTCTTCTCCTTGCAAATACCATATTTTAATTCATTTTATTGATGGGTTTTCACATATATTCTATACATAAATTAATTTGGGTAAATTATTGACATGACCATATACCCTTTATCTATATGGTATAAATACTATATTATTTGTTATCTTTATTAAATAGTATTTACCAATAATGTTACATGATGTCATTAGATGCCCATTTATTTTCCATGGTTTTATCATATTATGATAATTGATGAAATTATTAATGTTTTCCTTATGAAAATACATTTGAAATAATTTTTATTCCCTTGGGTTCTTTATGATGTATTGATGGAAACCTATTTTCATTCCATGTGATCTTTATGCTATAAAAGTGAAATATTTTCTTTTGGAATGTTTTATGAAACCCATTTTACAAAGTTATTTATAATTGGATAAGTGATGGATTTCAAGTGGAATTAATAAGTATAAATGAAGATGGGTGAGGTCATAAATCATCCTCCAATGAAATTTTTTAATTTTTATATGTCATTAGAAAAGTATTTTTGTGTAATTTTTGGCACCTCATATGTGTGGGATTTGATGGTGTCACTCATGAATGTAATGTTCCATAAGATGAATCTTATTTTGAATTTGAAATATGTTTTATAATTTTTGGATTATTCTCATGAATATGTTAATATTTCATGGATCATGTATATAGACTCATTTTTCATCACTCGTTTGATTCATAGAATATGTTAACTTGAGTCATATGTCATTATTTATGATCTAGTATATTTTGGGTATGAATATTTTTATGTATTTAAATTATATACATATGATAATAAAATGTTTGCTTATAATATTCAATTATTATCACTTCAGCTCACCCTTAATAAGCTTCTCGGATCAGCCCTTTTTTATGTTTACATTTCCCAGGGTTTTTTATATTATTATGATGCTTAAAAATTATAAGAGGGGGTGTATAGTGGCTCAATTATAAAGAAATTTTCAAAAGGGTTATAAAATAAGTTTCATATATAGCTAGTCCTTGAATACACTAGCCATTATTTTCTTGGAATTGGGTGATTATTTTTTAGATTTATTTCTTACCATATAGAAATGTTGTACAATAAAGGCAAGTCTAGTTTGCTTCGCTATAGTATCTTCCATTTGATAGGATAGTGGGGAGATGGGTCTCATCTAAGGGAGAAGATGTATAAAAAATCTACCTCCCACTATGATAATACCGAATAAAAATCATTAGGAAAAACATCAGGATACCATCTTAGTATCAAAGGAATCAGAGGACTAGAACTTCATTTAATGGCATCATGAAATGGACTAGACATCTAGAAATATATCATGCTAACATCTGAGATAAGAGGTTCTACCATCATGACCTTGGGTCCCACTCCCCCTAGAAGACATGAGTACTCCCATCAAATGAAAATAAAAAACCCTCTAACAATAGAAATCAATATGTCCCTTCAAATAAACCATCTATTTTAACCCATAAAAAGATCAATGATATATGATTCAATAACAATGAAATCAAAAACAATCTCGACATCGACAACTATCACCTCACACTTAGGGATCTTTTAAAAACACTCCCTCTCTTTTTCCAAAATGGATTAGAAATGTCCACCACATATGGAATTATCTAAAATCTTAAACCTAAAGAATCAATTAATCTAGTGGGAATAAATTAATTGGATGGAAAAGTATCAAATAATTTCAAATCCATAAGAAGTTTCAATAAACCCAATACCTCTCATTTCATAGTCCCAACATTGGAATCCTACAAAACATGCTTTTATGTATATAGAACCCCAATATTATGACAACCCTAAGTATTATTAGTTTTTTGGGAGTCATATTTATTATGATAATGTGATCTCTCTCCCTTAGATGCATCTGACTGCACATGAGGGCCTCTGGTGAATAAATATCTAACATTACTCCCTTGTGAAGGATTTATACAAAAATGTTAAAAGGTGTCCTAGATTCATATACTTGAGGAATAGAATTGGAATATCCTAGAATTATGGTTTTCTGTGACCTAATTTCATAAGAATGGAAGTATAACACTATCTTAAATCCCAAAAATTCTATTAGCATTGAATCTGATGAATGATTCATTCTCCAACCAACACCTCAATAGGACTCTCCATGTTTCCTCTTCTGACTAGAAGAAGAGATATCACTACCCACATCTTAATAATGGCACCACTCAAACTCTTAAATCTCCCCATATTTATTTATAATATATATTCCTTGTCAACCACCTCTATATATGTCAAAACACAAAAGATAATAATCCTTTATCAGATATCTAGATTCAACCCCTTATCAACATATAAAGCTTTCAAGTAATCAATTATGGAATTATATGGGTATATATAAACCAAATTATCAAATAAAGTATCATATTCCCTATCTAATCAGTTTTTGTACTCCAATATCATGAATTCTCTGGCCTTTTCCACCCTCAAAAACTCTGGTTAAATAAAGTGATTAAAAATGTGTTATAAATTATCTGATTCAAGATCCTTGTGTGGATTGGAATGAATGATATTATTCCCCAACATTAAATTCATTAATTCCATCATTTATGTGTAATACTGACCTAATAAGTCTCAATGGTATAAAGGAGGCCAAAAATTAACTCAATATTCTCCTTGCACTCTTCAGATTTTATGGGTCCTCAATTACCATGAAATATGAGTTGGTTAATTTTAGTAAACTCAACCACATGATCCAATGTTTGGTCTTGAATTTTGTTGCCTCCCATATTAAAAGACTATAATTTCATATTAATCAACCTACTGGTGGTGGGGTACATTAGAGGGATAACATATGGTGTATTCTCTATTTCTCCCTCTATGTGATTAATATGATACATTTTGGGTGTTATGGTCTACAAAATAATAAAACATAAAACTCAATTAATACATAATTTCATATAGAAAACACATAAAAGTCCACTCAATTTCTCATATAGTGACAAATTACAACAAACCATTTCAAAATACCTAAGAAAAAATCTAAAATCCCGGAAGGACACCCAAAAAATCATGGTTACTTGAGGTCCATTATGAATAAGAGTTGTACCTGAACTCCTCTGCATGCTCTAGTGAATACCTAACAGTCTTATCCTAGTTCTATCATACATACCAATAAAAATAGGTAAATTTTATACCATTTTGTCATAAACTGTTCTAGGTTTACTTTGCCCTTCACTAGAGCCGACTCACCAAAATGATCGAGGTGTGTTCATATAATGACCTAGTACTGACATGCATAGATATTACATCACTTTTTTTTGGAATACATAAAAAATTACAAAAAGAGACTCCCAAATACCATACAAGTATAGTGCCTTTAGAAACATAGAAACATAAACAATTTTATATAAATGATCTATATTATCTCCCTCTAGGTTCTTCTTGACTAAATCCCATGTTATACACATCAAAAAAATATGTATCATCATAACTTGGGGTATTGGATACATAAAAACAGGTGATATTAGATGCACAGTAAGGGTAAAAAGAAGGAGGCATGTAAGTATAATCATTAGTATAAGGGTATGAGAAAATAATTAAAAAATAGATGACAATACTTATTATATCAAAGATAATAAACATGAATCCTGGACTAAATCTTCAATATTCATAAGACATGAATCATAACGAAATAAATAACATAATCCATGAAAGCATAACATAGGAATAAAACATATAATTGTGGAAAACACATAAGAATATAATATTATTTTCATAGTAGTCAAGGAATCATGACCAAGGCCATATTGGTGGGAAAAAGTCTTTTATGGAACTGAGTTCACACCCCCATTCCATCCGTGTATTACTGAACCGATTTCACACCTCATTCCAGCCCTGTATTAATGAATTGAGTTCACTTATTATTCCAACCATGTATGACTAATTTGCGTGTATTTTTCATATCAACAATATCTGTCTCATGAGATATAAATCTTTACCCAATGCATTGGAGGTATAAATAGGATCCTTCCATCTCCCCCCGAATGGCCCTAAAGCCTTTATTTTTTGTTGATTTCTGATGAACCCCCCTTTTAAGGGATGAGGTTGAACCCTTAAAAGACCCATAGGATTAGATATTACATGGCCCATAGTATTTAAGTGACATTACATTACCCGGAGGTCTTAAGAAACTCATCCTGACTATAACTACCAGAAACTGCCCCTCCCTAGCATCTGCATTATGATGGTATCTCTCCACCTTTGCATGTCCATCCTAATTAGCTTCCCATGAAAGCACATTATGGTCCCAAATTAATTTTCATACCCTCAAATTCTTCAAAATTCATTGGTTCTACTCTAGTGAGTGCGCCTTCTCTGAATCCTCCACTTGGGCTGCTCATTTTTTGCAGAGTCTATCTGGGGAAACTACATTGATCGTGTGGCCCAAAGGTAGTGAGGTGGACCAAAGGCCTTAAATGTGTCCTAAAAGCCTTACGGACCTGAAGGCCCTGGTGTCCCAATGTTCTTAATGACTCCATGCCCAAACCGGTTGCCTAGGGTGAATCGTTCCTACTTATATAGTAAAAAACAGTAACTGCTACAGTACATGCTACAATAACTACAACAGTTTTTATAATCATAACCTCAAAACCATTACCCATCAAAAGAATAATTTTTCTAAATAATATAACCCGTGTAAGATAAATATGTATCATAAACACCATTCCATAAAAACATAACCCATTCAAAGATAGAATATTAATTTATCTATTAAATTATTTCCCCCGAAAAGTTTGAGTACCACAAATGGATGTTAGCTTGATGGGAAAAAATTTTGAATATTTTTTTAAAAAAAATTCACGAGGAATTTATCATTTATCCTTTCAAAAATTATTCTTAAAACATAAAACCTCTTAAAAACTATTTTCCTTAAGATAAACTTGAAAACATATAAATGAAGCATTTAAAACATTTTGAAATATTTTTTTCATGGAAAACCAATAGAGGATCTTGAAAACATTTGGGAAATTTTTTTCCTTGAAAATAACTTTTATAAACTTTTTCTTAAAAATAAACCATTAAACATAAAGATAAATCTTCAAAGAATTGAATGAGGGTAAATTTTTACATGACATACGAGGTGAAAAGAACAATCCCTTTTCATGGTAAGAAGGTTAGAAATAGACCTTGTCCAGAAATAAAAAAGAATATTCCTTTGAAAAAATTAGTATAAAAAAGGGTAAAAATATATTTTATTGATCACATAAGATTATTAGAATATTCTTGGAAACCCTTTATAGAAAAAATGGTTTTGAAGGAACACATATTTCTGACTGAATAGATAATTAAATTCAGTCTTTCTTAATAAACATTCTTAACTATCATTTATACCAAAGAGTGGTAAAATGGTACCAATATATGAATATATAATGAATAAATATTGGAATGTAAAATTAATGAGTTTTCTTGAGATATGTATCATAATATTTAATCAATGAAATCATAATCATAAACAATATCGCAAAGTAATAAGATTGTTTCAATAACCTCTTACCAATTTTTAAATTTGAACAATGTTCCCCTTTTAAGAAAATAAAATTACATTAATATAAAAATATCATTAAAATAAGTAGATTTATGATATTCCATTTCATGTAATTATATACACTTCATGGAAAAATTTTGGTACATAACATGGAATGTGTTTTATAAAGGTAAATTGAGACAAAACTATCTTACAGATTTGGTAAATTTTGACACATAAACCACATAGAAGGAAGATCATAGAATTAATATATAACTATTCATGTGTTCAATAATAATAGAAATATAATACCTTCATGTTCATTATATAAACAACTCAAAATCAAAGAGTTGTGAACATGGCATGTGTCTCACAAAAATAAAAAGTTAGATGAAATCCCCTTACCTTAGGTATTGACTCTTATCTTACTCATAAAAACTTCTTGTGTAGTAAATATAAGTTTATTATAAATATATAAGATAAAAATATTTTTATATATAATATCATATATTGTTTTATTATGACTTTATATCACCCTCTGGTTAATAATTCTCTGTTAAGGTTTTACATCGGGTAAAATTCTCTTTTTCTCACATGTGTCTTAATTTGTTATATCTTTAAAAATTATACTTATATAATGATTCATAGAATATAAAATATGATATAAGTATCATGTATATTTACTATATATTTTTTTATAATAATCTATATAATTGAGAATTATTAAATGGAATACATTGTTCTGGAAGATGGTAAGTCATACGTATGCATAAACGTTGTTTTTGGGTTAACTATCTTATTAAGAGAAAAAAACAAATGAAATATATGTATACATTTATTTATATATATAATTATTAAATTATATTTATTAAATTATATATATCATATATGCTCACTTAAATCATCCTTAATATATCCCATTTAGTGTGTGAATGAATCACATTGCTTTGAGGGAGCGGTAGTCCACACTTCCTCTAACGAAATTATCATATTTATGAGAAATGGAATGTATAAATATATGTGTGATAAAAGTATTAAATAAGATTTAATACATAATAAATATAATATATATTATGTATAAACACAGTTTCCCTCAAAAATATCACCGTGAGAGGTGGTAAAGGAAGAATGGACAATCATCGATTTGTGAGATACTAGTCCATCGCACAAATAAACAATATTGTTGTTACCCATTACTTGGAGGAGTGTGTAAGTGTAGGTCAAAAACATATCATAAAAATATCTCAATATATTGAGGATATTTTTTCTAATTTATAATAATTAAATCAGATGAATTGAGGGAGTGCAGAAAGAAAATGAAATAAAGGAGTTTGAGTGAGGGTGTTACCACTTAATCAGATAACATCTTTTGGTTTGAACAAAAGGGATTACATGGAAAGATTTATACCTGATGTAGGATTAAAGGAGGAATTTTGGATTTCATGGATGATACTTGAGCATATATTGGATGATCCTAAGTGGTTTTATAGGGGTAAAGATGTTTCAGAGAGGTGGTCGTTTTATAGTGGTGGGGGAGTATCACTCTTGTAAATCCTTGGAAAGTAAATCCACCCACCTTTTTCCTAGGAAATATGAAACCCATAATGTAAAAATTCTATAATATGGAGTATAAGGTCAAAATAGTTCCATAAAATCAGTTTTGGACAAGTTTATAAGTCGTTTTTGGTTCTAAATTTAATTATTAGTCCTTAGTTAAACTTACTTTTACTTCAATCAATGTAATTAATTTTAATTTCATTCACTAATATTTTTGGTCAAAAACTAAGTTGATATTGTTAGAAATTATAAATTATTATTAAAAATAAGTAATCCATTTTTTCAAATTCTAATCACATAATTTTTATAAATTAACTAAAAATTAATCCGCTGACGAGACAACAGTGTGGGTTTTTAAAGTAAAATGATCAAATGTTTGATATGTTTTTATATCCAAATTCAATGTGAAATTTGTTCCAATGGAATAAATTTTATTAATTGATAATAATATTATATAATTATACTTTTAAAATAATTTAAAATATAATTAATCCTTATAAATAAATTAAATGAAAATATAATTTTGAATTAAAAATCAGTATTTTCACTATTAATCCAAAAATGATGTTTCTCAGAAAAATCCAAAAAAAAATAAACCATAGCTAAATTAGAAATTCAAAATTAAAAATTTGTGTTTATATTATACTATTATATTTTTAAATTTTTCTAAAATTAATTTTATTTTTTTTACATATGTTCTTGAAAATTTGTTTATTTGACAAAATTGTATTTTTTTTAACATATAAGGACAATGCCAAAAATTATATATTCCATTATCAATATGTTTTATTTATATAAATCCATTATAAAAAATATTTGAAAATTATTTATTACTATTTTTATTACTAGGTTTAATGAATAGGTTATAACTATATTATTTAAAAATTATAATAATAAAATGATGTTTCATAGAATCTTGGTGTTGCGTGTACCACATTCCAAGTTGGTATTCATGTATCATACACCAAGTCAATTTTTTATGTAACATATGTGATATAGTGTTGTTTATTCCATGTTAGTGTCGTATGAAAGGAATTTTTGACTTAATGCAATGAGAGAAATCAATGAAAATTAATTCATTCAAAAAACTATCCACTAAAACATGGGGTGGTACATTCTATCCCCCTTAAAATGAATTTCACCCAAGAAATTCATTATTTTGGAAAAAATGAGAATAATTATTATTAATTATATCTTAAATATCCCACATATCATCCTCTAACTGGTTATTTCTCCACAAAACATTCACCAGGTGAGTGGTCCGGTTTCATAGAACATTATTTGTACAATCAATAATTTCAATTGGTTTTTCATTATAAGAAAGATCCCCCTCTAGTGATATTTTCTCTGAGTTAAGTACATACGAAGATTCAGGTATTTCCTTCCTTGGGAGGCATACATGGAACACATCATATAGTTGAGATAGATATGGAGGAAGTTCCAAGCGATAGGTTGTACTCTCGATACGATCAAAAAATTAAAAGGGACCAATATACCTAGTGATTAGTTTCCTTTTCCTCATGAATATCATAACCTTCTTCAATTGTTAGATTCAAAGAAAAATATTATCACTAACATTAAATTATATATCATTATAATGGTTATTATCATAACTTTTTTGTCATATTTTAGCTCCCTTGATATGTTGATGAAAGGCTCTAACCTTGTCTTCTATTTCTTTAGTAATCATAGTTCCCAATATCCTTCTTTCTCCAACATTATCCCAACATGTTGTAGATCTAAATTTCTTCTCATATATTTCTTTATAAGGTTCCATATTAATTCTTTAGTGAACTCTATTTTTTAATGAAAACTCCACTAAGGGAAGGTATTGATACCAACCACCTTTGAAATCCAGATATCAACATCTCAACATATCTGTTAGGGTTTTAGTTGTTCTTTTAGATTGACCATCTATATGACGATGATAAGTAGTTATAAAACTCAATTATATATCAATTTTATTCTGAATACTTTTCCATAACATTTATGTATACCTTAGATCCCAATCGAATGTAATAGAATGTGGTACTCCATGTAACCTGCCACTTTCTTAGTGTATATCCTTGAATGCTGATCCAGAGAGAAGTATTATATGATAGTGATAAGTTATATTGATTTATTAAGGTGATAATATACCAACCATATATCATTAAACTCTTTATAAGTTATTTTGGTCCAATGAAATGATCCATAGTGATGTTCTCTCATTTCTTTTTCCGCCCCCTTAATCTTCACTCAGATAAAATGTTGAACATTCATTTGAGAAAGATAATATTTTTTCCCTTCATTAGGATTTCTAGATCCATCATTTGAAAATATAGAAATATAGGATATTTTTTTAACCTCTTCATGGATAATCAAGCATGATCCTTTCGACATAAAGCATTGGCCACCTTGTTAACTTTCCCAAAGTGGTAGTGTATCGAGAAATCATAATCCTTTTCTAGTTCCAACCTTATTCTCTAGTGCATGTTCAACTCCTTCTATTTGAATATATATTTCATACTTTTATTATTAGTATATATATCACAATTTTCTCTATCATGATAATTCCTCCATATCATTAATTCAAAAATTACCAATGATAACTCCAAATCATGATTTGAGTAATCTTTCCCATGAATATTTAACTTTTGTGAGGAATATGATATAACCATGTTATTATGTATAATAACACATCAAAATCCCTTCTTCAATGCATCATTGTATATTACCAACCCATATTCACTACAATGTAATATAAGCATAGGTTCACTGACTAACCTTTTCTTCAGTTCCTTGAAATTTTCCACACATTTATCTGTCCATAGGAACTTGACTCCTTTCCGAGTTAACTTGGAAAAAGTATTAGATAGTCCTGAAATTTTCTCCACAAACCATAAATAATATCCATATAAACCAAGAAATCTATCTATCTCAGTCACCGTAGTTGTTCAAGTTCGTCATTCAATAGCCTCCATCTTTGATGGATCTCTGGCTATACCATCTCCTGAGATTATGTTACCCAAAAATGAGTCCTTTTATAGCCAAAATTCACACCTTTTTCAAATCGATCATATATTTTCTCCTTACAAAGGATCTATAGTACACTTCTCAAGTGATCTTTCTCCTCTTCCTTTCTCATTTAATAGATAAGAATATCATCTATATTGACTACCACAAACATATCTAGGTAATCTCTTAAGGCTCTACTCATCAAATTCATAAAGATTGTAGGGGAATTATTAAGACCTAAAGGCATCATTATATATTCATAGTGTCCATACCTTGTATAGAATTCCATCTTGTGTATATACTCCTTATTAACCCTTAATTAATGATATTTATAATGAATTTAAATCTTGGAAAAGTATTCATCTCCATGTAGTAGATCAAACATGTCATCAATATAGGGGATATGATACTTGTTCTTGATTATAATCTTCTTAAAGTCTGGATAATCAATGTAATGATGAATTTATTCATATTTATCTTTCAAAAAAAGAATAGTTTCACCCCAAAGTGACATACATGTCCAAATGAATACCTTATTACGTTTTTTTGGGAGTTTATTCTTCAACTCCTATTACTAAATTGTTTCTATTTTATAGGGAGACTTTCAAATTTTTGTGGAACCCGGTATGAGTTCCATTGAGAACTCAAATTCTCGTTTTAGTGGAAGGCTTGGAAACTCATCTTGAAATACATCCAAAAGTTATCATACAACAGTAATATCATCAATTTCTATATTATCTCAAAACATTTAAGATAAACAACACTTTTTAATGGGAATTAATTCCCATACAGTGGATATAATCTCCATAGGATGTTTATGCTTATCTTCACATTGACGGATGATAAAAGGAGGTTCCAAAATATCAAATGTAACTTCCATTCCATAACAATTAATTTTGGATTTATGCAATGAAATTAAATCCATTCCTAAAATGGAATCAAATTAAAATAAATTAAAAATGATAAGATTTTTTGGAATCACATTCCCACAAATGTCAACCGGAGAGGAGTCATAGACTTGGTACGAAACCATCACCTCATTAAAGGATTGAACATCTAATTCCAAATAAAATCGTTTTGTTAGAATATTAACACCCTTATAAAATTATATATATATATATATGAATGATTTTGTGGATCCAATATCAAATAAGTCATTAGCAGTTCTAGAGTGGATGGTAAGTGTACCTTTTACCACGTCATTATCGCACACCTCATTAGAAATAGTGATTCTATGAGGTTTTCCATTTTCCCTTGGATTAAAGGTTTCTGATTTCAATCATCATCAATATACCTTGTGTTCTGTAACTTTTTATATTATTTCCAATTCTCCTTAAACTCGTTGCACTGAAGGAGGGGAAGTGCATTCTTTGATGGTTTCTCTCCATTATCATTTTGATCTAATTTATGCTCATCACATTGACAATAAATTTCTCAATGACCTTCCTTAAAACACATAAAAAATTTTATGGATCCCTTATGAAAAATTCCTCCATTATTCTTCCCACATTTAGAGAATAAAGTAAAACTTATCTTCATTTCTCTATGGTTTTTAGAGTTTCCTTGGAACTCGATCTTTCTTTTCTTGTCAAAACAATGAGGTTGATAAGTGACTCCAACCTCCATTTCAACCTTGATTTCACAAAACAAAATATATTTGTATCTAATAAAGTCCCTTATAGAAAAACCCCTTCATATACTGGCATTTAAGAAAATGAAGAACCTATCAACTTTACATTTGGGTTGGATGATAATTCTATAATCATACCTCATAAGTCTTATGAAATTATCATTATAGGTACTGACAGATTCATTATCCATTTTCTCCAACTTGAGGAACGCTTTCTCCATCTTGGTACGAAGATTCTTAGGAAATAACTTATTGAAAAATAAGTTCTTTAACTCTCTCCATTCTATGTATTCAATTTCATCTTGGTTCCTTTTTTTAGTTATAGTGAACCACTTCCCCAATTCACCTTATAAACGATAAAAAACTAGAATAAATATCTCATTTTCTCAACACTACAGGATGGAAAATATCTATTTAGTGGTACCAATCCATTTATCATCAGTATGTGGATCATAAGACCCACAAAAATAAGGCATTAATTTCCTCATGATGGACTCAACAGAACTTTGTTCCCTCCTTTTCTCATTTGGGATTCCACCCTTATTCATATCTTAAAAAATATTGGTGGGAATAAAAATGATATTTTTCATTCCCGATCCAAAATAATTTGGTATCTTAAGTGTATAATCATTTATTTTTCAATTTCAATCACCAATAATTTGGTTCTTTTTGGTTCTATCAATTCACTAAAACCAAAATAATAGAGTAAGAAACATGTATCATATTAATGAACCACATAATCATGAAAATTCACTTATAGGAAATCTAATTTATAAAACTTTTTTACTCTATGACACCGTAGGTTTATCCTAGTTTATTCATTTTCAATTTCTATTTAAATCTTTAATGATGATTTGTGGGGAGTTTGTGAATTCCCAAATCATCTCCCTAGAGAGTGGAAAACTAGGTGTTCAAAAAGGCCCATTTTAAGTTTATGGATTACCCAAAATTAGGCCCGCAAAATCTTATCGGAGTTGTTACCCATAAGAACATCTATTCCATATCTACATCCACTTTTAGTTTCTAGACAAGTTTATATTTCTAGGAAACCACTCACTCTATCCTTTACTAAAATTTCATGTCATTTTTCTATACTTTTATTTTTACTTATACATATCCTTATACATGTCCTCAGGGCTCTCACCTCGGATTTCTCATCATAGCTTCAAAAGGTTAACTAAAAATTTTCTCTAATACCATCAATAATAATTCATCCTTGACATACATATATATTACATCAGTTTTGAAGAATACATAAAACCTTAAAAAACACCCAAAGACCATACTAGTCTAATGACTTAGGAAAAAAAGAAACATAAACAATGGAACAAAAATGAGATACATTATCTCCCAATAGAATATTCAAGACTATAACCCTTCTTAGACACATGAAAAATAAAATGTATCATCATACCCTATGGGAAATGAGACATAAAAAGGGATGAGCTCTGATGCTCAGTAAGGGTAAACAAGGGAGACATGTAAGCATAATCATGAGAATAAAGATATGGGATCATGACCAAGAAAATAAAGAATCATACACTATATATCAAAGATCATAAAAATGAATAATGGAATAAATCTTGGCAATTTATATGAATCAATCCTAAGTAAATAAAGAACATAATCCATGAAATCATAACATAAGAATAAAACATTGAATTATGGTAAATGTATAAGCATATAACATGATTTCCATTGTAATCAAGGCATCATTAAAAAGTCCATCAGAGTGAAAAAGGTCTCTTACGGAATCGATTTCAAACCCCATTCTAGCCCTGTATTACTAAATAGAATTCACTCTTCATTCCATGCCTTTATTACTGAACTAAGTTCACTCATCGTTACATCCCTGTATTACTAAATTGAGTTCATTTCTCATTTCATCCATGTATATCTCCTGAGATATAAATATTTACACAATGAATTGGACAGAGATAGAGGTCCCACCCATCTTATAATTAAATCATATATACATGTTCCAAAAAATTATAAACAATCATATTATAACCCATGAAACAAAATGGGTATCATGAACATATAATTATATCATATCCTGTGAAAAAAGATACATGTTTCATAATAATTTCATCAAAATAATTACCTATGAAAAGAAGAGGTTTTCAAAATAATAAAACCTTTGAAATAGAAAGGGGTATCAAAAATATCATACCATCAAATCATAACCCACTCAAAGAAATAATATGAATGGTAACGTTAAATCATTTCCCCAGAAAGGCATGAGTACCACCAATAAATGTTATCTTAGATGGGAAAAAATTTGAAATATATTTTAAAAATACTTTAGGGGGAATTTATCCTATATCATTTGAAAAAAGGATTATAAAATTTAAAACCTTTTGAAAACTATTTACATTAAGGAAAAATTGAAAACTTATAAGGGAAACAATCAAAAACATTTTCAAATCCTTTTTCCTTTGAAACTATATAAAGGAGATTGAAATCCTTTTGAATATGGGTTTTCCATGAAATTATATTTTTAAAAAACATTCTTCAAGATTAACCTTTAATCATGAAAACAAATCTTTAAATAATTTATGGTGGGTAAATCCATATATGTCAAACTCTATGAAAAGAAAATTCTTTTTATAAGGATAAAAATTTAGAAAAATGAATTGTTTGGAAAGTGACCAGATAATTCCTTTGAAAAAATTGATAAATTTAAAAAGGGTGAAATTTTATTTTATTTTTCATAAGGGATTAGTTTAATATTCTTAGAAAGCCTTTTTATAGAACATGGTTGGAAGGAACATAAATTTCTGACCGAAGAGGATGGTAAATTCCAACATTCTTAAAAATGATTTCTCAACTATATTATGTAGCAGAGAGTGGAAAATAAGTACCAATATTTGAATATATCATTAATATCTTTAGAATAATAAATTTCATAAGTGTTTTTGAGTGATTGGTCATAATATTTCATCAAAGGAATCATAATCATAAAAAATATTGTAATGTGATGAAATTATTTCAATAAACTCTTACAACTTTGTAACATTGAACCATATTCCTCTGTTAGAAAAATGAAATTACATGAAACATAAAATATCATAAAAATAATGAGATTCATGATATACCATTTAAATGGAATTATATACACCTCATGGAAAAATTTAGGTGCATAACATGGCATGTGTCTCAAAGAAGGTAAATTGAGACAAAACAATCTCACCAATTTGGTAACTTTTAAAACATAAACCCAGTGGAAGGAATATTATAGAATGAATATGTAATTACCTATAAATGTAATAATAAGAATAGAATAAAACATAAATGGGATGTATATACACAATGAAAATGGAATGATTGGTGAACATGGCATGTATCTCACAGAAATAAAAAGTGAGATGAAATCTCATCGTACTCTTAAAAAGTCTTGTATAATGATTATAATTTTATTATAAATATATCATATAGAAATATTATTATATCTAATATCATATATGGTTTTATTACAAATTTATATTACCCTTTTGTTAATAATTCTATGTTAAGGTTTCACTTCAGGTAATATTCGCTTTGTTTTCCATAAGTGTCTTAATTTGTTATATCTTTGGTCCTTATACTTATATCATGATTTAAAGAATTTAAAACATGATATAAGTATCATTTATATTCATTATATTTTAATTATAACAATATACATAATATAAAAGTATGAAATAGAATACATCATTCCGAAAGATGGTAGGTCGTACGTACCCAGGAATGTTATTTCTTGTTGATTGTCATTTAGAAATAAAGAACATAAATGAAATATATGTATATATATGTATATATATGTATCATTATTAAATTACTATTATTATATCATATATATCATTAAATTTCACTAAAACCATCCTTAATATATTCCATTTAGTGTGTGAATGAGTCAAATAGCTTTGAGGGGGCAGTAGTCCACACTTCCTAAAACAATTATTATATTTACACCGAATGGAATGTACAGATATATATGTGGTAAAAGTATTAATGAAGCTTAAATACATAATAAATATCATATATATTATTTATGAAAATAGTTTCCATCATAATTCCTAACTAATAAGTTGTAAAGGAAGAGCGAATAGTCATCGATATGTGAGATGATAGTTCATCATACACAAAAATAGTATGTTAATTACCCATTAGATGGAGGTGTGTGTAATTATAGGTCTAAAACATATCATAAAAACAACACACAATATTTATTATACTTTTTTTTATGAATTAAATAGTATGAATTGAGGGATTGGAGGAAGAAAATAAAAGAAATGATTTTGAGGGAGGGTGTTACCTCTTAATCGGGTTACTCTTGTTGGTTTTCACCAAATGGATTCCTTGGAAGTATTTAAGCACAAAATAGGATTAAAAAAGGAAGGGAGGGTATTTTTTATGATATTTGAGAAGATATTTGATTAACATAAGTGCTTTGATAGGTTTAAATTAGTGTACAAGAGGATTTCTTTTTATAATCTAGGGGGATTGGATCTCTTGTAAATATTTGGAAAATGACTTTCAACCACGTTTTTGCCATGAAAAGTGGGTCCCATAATGGAAAAAAGTATATAAAATGGATTTTGGGTATAAATATGGCCATCCAATGGGTTTTATAATAATTTCTAAGTCATTTTGGGTATTAAATTTGAGGTTTAGTCCTTAGTTAAGATTAATTTACCTTAATCAATGTAATTAATTTTAATTATATTCAATAATATTTGTGGTAAAAAAATAAGTTTACCTTATTATAAATTATAAATTATTCTTATTACAAATATGGAATCCATTGTTTTAAATTTCAATCCTATAACTGGTAGAAATTAATTTAAAATTAATCTTGATGATGGGACAACATTGCGGGGTTTTAAATTAAAAATAATCAAAAAAATTCAATGATTTTATGTCCAATTTCAATGTAAAATTGGTTCCCTTGACCTTAATTTGATTAATTGATAAAAATATTAACTAATTAAACATTCAAAACAATTTTAAATATAATTTAACCTTATAAATAAATTAGATGAAAATATTTTTTCAATTAAAATTCAATATTTTTCATTAGTCATCGAAAAATGAAATTTTTCAGAGAAATCCCAAAAATTAACCCTAATATAAATTCAATATTATAAATTAAAAAGTAATGATTATATAATAAAAATACATTTATAAATGTATCTAAAATTTTATTTTATCTTTTTCACATAAGGACATGGAAAGTTATTTATTTAAGAAAAAAGTATTATTAAACATATAAGTACTTTACAAAAAATAATATCTTTCATTGTCAATATGTTTTATTTATATAAAACAATTATATTTTTTTTGAAAATTACCTATTACTATTCATATTACTATGTTTAGTGGATTGGTAATAACTATATCATTTAAATAATTATAACAATAAAAAGTTGTTTTGTTGAATCCTAGGGTTGTGTGTAATGTATGTCAAGTCAATGTTGTGTGTAGAAGACGCCAAGTACATATTGTGTGTAATGCATATAGAGTTAGTATTGTGTACACCGATTTAGTGTCATTTGAATTGAATGTTTTACTTAGTTTAATGTAATACATAAATAAAAATTAAAACATTCTAAATAATGGTCTATAATAACTTGGGGTGTTACACTTCTTGATCACCCTAGGATGAAAACTAGTTCCATGGTATCAAAACTAACAAAATGGTAATTATTTCACCCTTAGAATCCAAATAATTATATCATATATTTCATTTAAAAATATAATAAGAACAATCCATATGTTGGATGTGCATATACAAGATAAATAGTTTCAAATAAAACTAACAACAACAAATGTAACAAGAAGAATAATGATACCAAGTAATAAAACCATAACTTTATAACACAAAAATAAATTTAATAACCTTATAAAACATAAATATAAAAATATAAAAATAATTTCTCAGATGGTGAGGTCAATACATAACCCCATCCAAATGAAAACATCAAAAGATCCCCAAAATAATCCATAATAACCACCTCTGGTTGACCTACAGTCACCCCCAATACCAAAACAAAATAGGTTAATGATTATCAAGTACCAACACCTTATGATTTTGTTACTTTAACTCTATTTGTATCTATAAAAACAAAATATTAATATTTCAGTCTCATATGGAAGGTTTTAGGTAAAGACTAATAGGGTACCAGTATGAATCTATATAACATCCTTCTCAATGAAAACATTTTTTTTTTGTTTTTTTTAAATATTTTCTTAAAAACATTTAACAAGTCATTTGGTTTTTATAAAACAAGGCATATCCACAAGTATCACAAATAAGGAAACCATAAAACATAATCAAGGGAATCATTCCATAATCTACACCAAAATGTTAAAATTAATAATTGGGAAGTAGGTACACTAGTGGAAATAGAATATATACCAACACTTTTATTCCAACGGTTTGAAAAATCATTGGTATAGGGAGACAATAACAAAGGTTTCTACAGACCATTGGTATAGTTTGTTTAGACACAACCTATCCCAATGGTTTTATTAAACCATTAGGACAGTCTCCCATCTTCAAAGCTATCCCAATGGTTTTTGAAAACCGTTGGGAATGTTTTCCGCAAATACAGATCCGCCCTCCAGTTTCCTCCTCCACATGATTGTTTCCCTAAACTGAAGCTCCCTCTTCCCCAGTTTGTGAAACGTGTTCCCACCAATCGAACCAACATAAATAAATCCATTTTTTATCTAAACATAAAATATGTATGTTTCGCCTTAGTTTTGATGTTTTTAATCTATTTTTTTTTTTTGGTTTGGCCTAAAGAAGATCTCCCTTTTACTAGTGTGGTCATTCATTATATTTTTTTCCAACTTTGGAATAATTATCTTCATAAAGATTGAATGTTTCAATAAATGGACTGATGAGGATTATTTTTTAATGCATCAGTTGGATAAATGATATTTTCATAATTTAATTACATAACATTGGTTAATACTAGTATTGAATTTAGGAGTAAGTCACAGTAGAAGGGTTTCCATTCAATAATGTAGACATTTAACTTTTCAACAATAGAATCCCTTTTTTGGATTAAAATTTGGAAGCATTTTTACCTATCTCCCAAGTAATGATGAGACCCCTCCCCATTCATTTGTCATGTGACACGAATCTGGTATGGGAGACTTATTCTCTGACTTGGTTTTTTTGGATTAAGTAGAAAAATGTGTGATTTCATAATATTAATCAACCTTATGATGTTTGGACCCAATTAATGTTTAGAATATTTCATTTTTGATAAAAAAAAGACTATAAATGGGTGTATTTTTATAGGATTTATCATTCTGATAATTATTTTTATAGCTTATAGTGTCTTAATTTTTTAATATTTATGGTATTAAATTATGATGTCTTCATTTTAGGGTCAAAAAATTGTGGCAATAATTTTTTTGATTAATGATGATTTTGGTAGTGTTCAATTGAAAGTATATAATTTCATTATTGGGTAATGGATTATAACATAAGCTAAGGGTAGGTAAATACTCTCTATCTTAGAGTTTGTTTTTAATCAATTCTATAGATTTTTAATTAAGGAGTATAATTTCGAATATTTGATCAACTCTCTTGTTTTATGTAAAGAAAAAATTTCTTTTTTTGGTCTTTATATAGATGAAATTATTAAGCATTGAATTTATTTATTCCCCAAGTAATTCAATGTTTCATATTGAAGCATTTGAGTATCTATTATTATTGGTTTCTTCCAAAGAAATAGAATATATTTTCCAAAAACTATTTGGGAAATAAATTATTTGATTAAAAAAACAGTTTACTATAATTTGGGATGAAAATATGCAATAAAGGAACCTCCATGGCATGGTGGACTAAATGAAAATTTTTTATACATTGGAATACACAATAGAGTGGTGAGTCTCACCATGTCACAGTACTCTTGATGCCCATTTATATGGTATGTGATTTCACATCGATCTGCCTTAATCACATACATCATGTTATCATTCTCAGTTAGATAAAGATATGATTAGGAGGAGGAAGAGTTTGAACATATTACATGTTTATATAATCCTTAAAAATTAATACTAAATTGAACTAGGTGTTATAAAGAGTTTTACTTTTTGATAATTTTTTAAACATGTAATTAATACATTTGAACATTTAAGTACCAAAGAGGGTATTAGGGTGTCTATAAAAACTTGTTCAATCCTTAGATGTTTGTTTTGATCATTAACCTATAAAATCCTTAATTTAGATCATTACTCTGATATTTTTCTTACCATTAATCAAGGTTACAGTATACCATTGTTTTGAAATAGATCATTTATTGTAATGGAAAGATTCATGTGTTTCAAGGATACCTCATGAGGAAGGATTCATTTGACTTATACTTAGTGATCTTGATCAAATTATTGTGAAAATATTTAACACTTTTTTTCTTTTTTCTTAAGGATACAAAGTTCTAATATAATGAAGATAAATATAATTTGTATTATTATATTCTCTAAAAACAAAAAATGAATATTGTATTCTATTTATTTTATATTTAATTTAGTGTTATACCATATTCATATGGAAATATTTTATTCGGATCCCCTTTTCCTTACTATTAAAACTTCAGTTAGAATATAATTATTATAATATTTCATATATGCACATAAATTAGTATAATACTGGATTGAATTTGGGTTGTAATGGTGTTAATCATGATAATCTATACAATTCAGGGTATGTTTCATATTTATCACTTGATAGATCACATGGGTGAAGTATGTTTTGTATGTGAAATGGGGTATGTTCTCAGAAATTGAGTTAAATAAAAACATTACCTATAGGACACAACTTGTTAAATGATCTTACATAATGTCATAAAAACAATATATATAAAAAAAATACCAAAATTACATCATTACAAGGATTTTAACAATGAAGGTCCATCATACCATGTTATAATGAGAACAATAACAATGATTGGTTTTAGGAAAACATCTCATATCTAATGTACTCTATTAGCTCAACACACATAGTAAAGTAAACCAACATAGTTATGGTTAGCCTATGCACCCAACATAGATACTCTAGTGTATACAACATCTAAAACTCATTCACCAAAGCAGTTCTTGATGAGGATATACCATAAAGCCAAAATAAATCATATGATTTTTTTAGTGATTTCATAATGAAGATATTTGTATGTCATAGAGTATGATATACATGAATCCAAAGAATATCATATGCCTTGTAATAATGAATTACATAAGGCATGATATATTGGTATCATATTTTCACTTCCATAGTCGACCAGATTGCACAATATGGCCATATCATAATGCAATGATATGATCTAAACATATATTATGACTAACATAGGTTGTGAAATGTTAAGTGTTAACATTTGGTTAGTCTTCTGCATAATATATAATTAATCATCAAAATTTCATATATTCATTGATTCTATTTCAAAAATTTCATTTCTATACTCATAGATACAATAATTTTGTATAAATCCATTATATTGCATTTGTGTAGATACAGTAGATTTATATCGTTGTCATTCAACACCTACATGTTTCTATTTCATGACACAAATATGGATACCTTTTAAATAACACAGCTTATAAAAATATGATTGATCACTAATACTACAATGGAACCATTAATTAGAAATATATCATTAATTATCAAATACAATGATCTATATAAATTTGGACTTAATTTCAACTATTTTCTCATAATTATCCTAGATATATCATTACTTATACAATTATTTTTCTTGACATAAACCATGTTTCAATTCAGGATTTTAGTTTTTTATTTATATTATTTTGTTATATATAGAGTATTTTGTTGTATTTCGTATTATGATTCTCATATAGATTAGTGTGTTAGTTATGGTTTTATATAAAGTGTAAAATATCATTTACATAAATATATTTATGATTGAACTTCAATCCTGTTGAATTGTTTCTTCAAAATTACTTAGTGAATTTTTTTACAGAATGGATAGAAGTTGGATGTATGAAGCTGATCAGATCTCAAGAAATTTTCAAATCAATTTTGAGACATTTTTCTATTTTTCATTCGATAATGCTTTATATAGAGGTTACATACACTGCCAATGTTATAATTGTTTTGGAAGACCTTGGTTGAGCCCTGAACATGTTATCTACCATATACCCAAATACGGTTTATTAACAAACTATTTTTTCTGGTATCATAATGGGGAGAAAATTGAATCTCAAAAAGATGATGATCCAAATGAGGATACTAGATTGGAGGATTTTTTATATGATCGGTTTCTATATATTATTCATCATGAGAAAGATAGTATTTTAACCTAATGAAATAATGATAGGAGCATACATAATGAGTCCAATGAAAATGAAGATGTTGACAGGGTAAAAAGGATGAATGATGTTACAAGGACTCCGTTATATCGGAAATGTCATAAAATAAAAAATCTATAATTTTTAATCAGATTTTTTTATGGGAAAACCATGTATGGGATTTATAATACTTCCTTCAATTATATTTTTACCTTATTGAATGACTTACTGCTAGATGATGTAGATATTACCTCAAACCACTACATGGCATGGAAGTTATTTAAATAACTATGATTTTCAAAAAAACAAAATTCATGTATACCTAAATGATCGAAACATATTCTTGGAGGAAATTACTGGAAGAAATCATTGCATAAAATGTGTGACATCCCGATGGAAGCCAAAAGCTGATGGAGCACCATCCCGTGTGCCCAACGAATATAATGTGGAACATTCCATTGATCCACAGACTCTAGAATCATTTCATGTCTGATGAAATATCAATAATTTTTATTTGAAATTATACAAAGATAAAGAAAAATAATGATGTTTTGGTCCACCCAGCAGATGGATTTCTATGGTAGATATTTGATGCTTGATATCCTGATTTTGCAGTTGATGTATATAATGTGAGAGTAGGTCTTTCATGTGACAGTTTTAATCTATTTGGGTATATGTTTACTTCTCATAGAACATGGATGGTTTTAATACACATTTATAACCTCCCCCCATGGTTTTATTTGAAAAAACCTTTCACTATCACGATTATACAAATATCTAGACCTTCAGATCCCAGAAATGATATAGGCGTATACATGAAACCTTTAATAAAAGAGTTGAAACTTTTTTGGAATGTGGGTGTGTGAAAATACAATGCATGTTTGAAATACATATTTTAGATGTGTTCTACACTTATATAGATGATCATTGATTTTACTGCTTATGGAATGATGTCAGGATGGAGCACGAAGGTAAAATTATTATGTCCAATTTGTATGAAGAATACATGATCTAGAAGAATGAAATATCACCACAGTTTTAGGTTTATGGGACATTGATGATTATTTCTAGTGGACCATATATATAGAAATAATCTTAGAAGATTTGAAAATACCATGGAGACTGATGATCCACCTTAGTGAATGTCTAGAACTGAAGTGCTTAATGAATTTCAATATTTTAGTTTCTAATTCAGGATGGGTCAAATGAAATCTTAAAAGAGGAAGATTATTTCCAATTATAAATGTTACAATTGGAAGAAAAGGAGTATATTCTTTGAGTTTATTTATTATTTAACTAATTTGTTACATCGTTTCTTAGATGAAACTCACATTAGAAATAATAAATATGAAATTTTTCTCTTGATTATTCTAAATGTCAATGGAAAGAAAAAAAGATAATTGATTATCTCGGAGTTACTTGGTAGATTGGGGGATTAGACCGGAATTGCATCATGTGTGTATTAGGGAAAATAAATGGTAAGTTTCCTATGCTTATTATTTGATGAAACATACAGAAAAAATCAATTTCTTGACGTACTAGAGACTGTTAATGTTTATGATGACTACTCAATCAATATATCAAAATGGGTCAATATATGAGAGTTGAAGTTTAAATATTTAAATACTCATGATTATCAAATCCTTCAACATGAGTTGATTCTGATAGCAATCCATAAAAATTTTTCCAATAGTGTAAGGGTGTCAGTTATTTAGTTGTGACCTTTTTTAGAGATCATTATGTATAAATGTTTTCTATGTCCATCCTGAAAAAAATGTTTATGGGGGCATCCTTAATTTTTTGCGGGTTAGAGAAAATATTTCTTACATCATTTTTCACATGCATGCTGTATATAACTGTTTATCTTCCAACCATAATACTTCTTAGAGAACTAGCTGTTTTTTGTTGGATGTATCCAACTGAAATTAAGGAGGTTTATCTTAATAAAGAAATAATTCTTAGTCAGTCAGTATCCAACTGAAATAAATATGTGCACATTTAAATCTTATGTTCAGAACAAGAATCATCCTGAAGGTTCTATCATGAACAATTAATTGGCTCAAGAATGTATGGATTTTGACTCAATGTATTTGTATGATCTAAAAATGAGAATGAATAGACCAATACAAAATAAGAAAGTACAGTATGGGAAATTGAACCTAATTTTCCACAAATTCTTTAAATAGGAGTAATTCCCTGATCATATACATTGACGACATTATGCCTTGAAGAGCAGTAGATGGAACATCACACAATATTGTTCAGCATTTATTTGTTCGATGAGTACATAAATTAAATTGGACATGTATATCTCATCTCATATCTTTCAATTGAAAATATCTATTAAACTATATCTATTTTTATCTACAGGGAACATAAAGAAATGATAAATAGAAAGCATTATTATTTATCTTTGAGAAAGAGAGTGACTACACATAGAAAAGAGTTTTTTGGTTAATATTGATGGTAGAAATATTGATGTAATAAATAAATAAAATCAATATTAAATTACGTTTAATGTTTATTTATATTTTAGTTAACGACTTTTCCTACTAACACTATCTCGGTGGAAATAAGAGCCTTAGATTTTTGTCCTAGTACTGTTATTTGCGAATGTAAATCAATTTTGATCAATGGGTACATATTTATTATCAGTAAATGAGAAAAGAACCTGATAACACAATATGATGGTGTTATTCTAACTTCACAATAGAATGTTAGTCCAGTCTATTAGATAATAAACCTCATTTTGAAAATGTATCTTTTTGTGGACTCATTGAAATAATAATAATATTGGATTATTACTCTCATGGTTGAGCCACTATGATGAAATGTCAATGGTTTGATTCAATGACAAGGTAGGTCACATTTATTGATGATTATGGATATCGAGTTATTTACATGAATCATACTCTTGCTACTGATAATCCAAATTAATTGGCATCAATGGAGAAATAGGGTTTTTATGTCGAAGATCATATTCGACCTGAATTTGGGGGACATTATTAAAGTAATTCCAATACATGTTTTTTATGATGGTTACGATAGAATTGACCCCATCCCATATCTCATTGAGACCAATCCATTTATTACTTATGATGACTCCAATACCTCAATTGATAGAGTTGATTATGAATTTGAAGTTGTGGTGGGAAATATATAGAATCATTCATCTGGGTCCTCAGTCCAATTGGTTTAGCTCGACATGATTTGTTGAGGTTTTCACTATAAAAATTTATTTACTATTGATTACAAAAAAAAATTATCCAACTACACCTTTAGGTTTATTTTCAATATTTACTAGTTGTAATTTTCATTGAGTATCATTTTATAATATTGAATTGTATTGTATTCAAAACTACCAAAAAACTGAAATAGTTGAATTGTAACAAAAAATTTAGATGAATTTAATTTGACATATTAAACTAATCGATATGAAAAAACAACCAATAAAAATAATGAACTAAACCAAAAATAGCTAAATTACCTAACAAAAAATATGAACCAAAAGACCTAATACAAATAAGCCATGTATCAAATGTTTTGTTTTTTGGTTTCATAGTAGTTATCATTTTCTAATTACTATGATATTTATTTTCAAATGAAGGAAATGAAACCATATGAGGATCAGAAAAGAAAAAAAGAAGTAAAACAAACTTTGAATGGTTGAGATGGGCATTCCTCCGTTAGTGCCTGTTGTGAGTTTTTTATTTCAAATATATATATATATATATATCAATAGTATATAATTTCATGTGATTAATTTTGTTTTAAACGTTTATGTAGGATCCCTCACTGAGGCACCCATTATTTGATGAGTAGCCTAGTAGTGGTCCCAGTACTCATGCCACTGGTACTAGGAGGTCTGGTAAGTGAGATATGCACTCCAGATAGCGTATGCATTTAGACTCAGCCCCTCCCATTGACGTATTATATTGCACACATTTTGATCCAATTTTTCTTTTAGGGTCACATAACATATTTATGCCTCCCATGTTTTCACCACACTTCATAACTAAGCCTCCTCACCCATACTCACCATATCCCGTGATTATTCCCACTCCCCATCCATATCATGCAGTTGGTCGGTCATTTATGCCATCTTCTTTACCATCTACATCTTTTTCTCTAGGTTTCTACATTCATTCTTAGACTTATACACTGACACAGTCTGTGCCTATGGATCATACACTAGGACCCACCCCACTAGTATAAGGTATTGTTCCTTTAGTGGCAGCAGATCCAAAAGAACCCATTAAGTAGATCACCAAAGGTATATTTTAGAACGCTAAAAATTTACCAAAATTTATTTTAATTATAACATATATTGATATAATATTATTTTCAATCATAATAGAAAAAACTACTGATATGAGGTGCGGGTGGGGTCATACATATTTGTGTTTGGTGTTGAACCACTACACATAGTTGATAGTGGAATACAACGAAGACAATATAATGATCGAAAAAATAGGGTAGCAATGTCGGATTTTTTTGGCGATGCTTGCCATATACTCTAACATCATTACCGTCTGCCTAATATCATAGAGACGGGTCCCAAATGAATTCACGTTTAATTCTTGGGGATTGATATGGGTAAAAAAATCTATTTTATTTTATGTAATATTATTTTTGTACTTATATTAATTAATATTTTGGTTTCAACATCGATTTAATTTCCCTAATGGTGAGGGTGCATGACAAGAACATCTAAAAAAGATAAGTGAGCATTAGAGATCCTATAAGGTTGAGTTGTATATTGGATTGTTTTTTATAGTTGGAAAATTGTAATAGGTAGTACTTTTCATGGATGATTGTATGATAGAACAGTATCAGAAAATGATTACTCATTGGATGACTATCAAGTTTAAGGTATTAATAAAATTTGAGGTATTTAATTGATAATTTTCATGTTTTTCATTAATATTATCATTTCTATTATTTAATTTTATTTAGGAATCATCTGAAAAAAAAATTGATGATAAAAAATACCTCCACACTTTGGGACGTAATATGATGTCAAGTAATGAGAGGAAGTAGGTATGACAATTGTTTATAAATTTTCTTTAGGGATTTCACTTTATATTGTTTCCTTCATAATTTATTTTATTTATAAAGTTTTCATATAATTTTAGTTATTAATTTCATTAATGGTGACCTATTTTTAATTATGGTGTCCTATATCCAATGTATTGAAGAGGTAGGTATTGAATATTAAAGGTTGTGTGCCTTGAGAAAAACTATTTTGCTCGAGTAAATTGAAAAAAGATGGAAGTGCGGTAAATGAACTGACATAGAAGTATTATATAAGTTTTACTTTGTTGATTTAAAATTTTAATATCTACTTTTTAACTTAATAATCTGTTTATATTTTTAATAGGCTGCTTTAGAGGCCCTTGATACCCAAAAACCTAACAATTTTTGTCCAAATGATCACTTACATTAGGTGATGGGAAATGAGCACCCTGTTAGAGTACGCTACCATACTAGGAAGAGTATAGTCTCAATGAGATATTTTCCCTATTTAGGTAAATGTTGTAGTTCCACTGAGTTCGAGAAGGATAAGTCATGGGTAGAACATGCTAAAAAAGGGCCACATAAGATAAAGAACCTCTGAATAGGGAAAACACTAAATTTATGTAACTGATCAATTTTTTATGCCCAACCCTTCCACCAGAGGTCATAAAATATTGTGATGAATATATATATAGTTGATGAATTGAATATATAATGCACCAGGTGGAATTTCTCGTGGTGGTAGAGATTATTTCATTCCTGGTGATGATGATGGTGAGGAAGAGGTAGAGGACGAGGATAATGTTGAGACTGAGGCCAAGGATGAGTTCGAGGCCGAGGGAGAGGCCGAGGATGAGGTAGAGGATGAGGGCAATGATAAGTCCAAGGATGAGGCTGAGGATGAGGTCGAGGATGAGGATGGGGGAAGGTATGAGGACGAGGTTGAGGCTAATGATGATGGTGGTGATAGTGACAATGATGGTGATTAGGGAAAAATTGATCTGTTACATTTTTTACTGATATTACTGACATTTTATGATTACTAATTTATTCTGAGTGAATATATGTATGATTAAGTAGGTCATAATATTCATGTATCTTTATTTGTTTATCTATAATTTTATTATATGAATTCTATTTTTTACATGGTATTAAAGATATTTCAAAATTCTTTTTTACATACACTCAAGCTATTCGATGAAGAACTTGAGTTTATTCATTTTAATTATACCACTTCTTAGTCATCTTTCTCTAATTCATTGTCCTTTTATGCTTTACATTATGGGACACCAATTTTGATCTAGTCTCATTCACAGATCATGTTATACTTGAAAGTATCAAATTATTTATATTGACTATATTTATTAACATGGATGAGTATTTAAATTTTGGGATTTAAAATTGATTTTAATAAACAATATTATCCAACATAAATTGGAATAAAACTATAATATACCAAGTTATATAAGTAAAACATACCCCTCATAAATAAATAATGATTCCCACATTGATATACACCCAAGTCAATGCCTAAATAAATTGAGGACCCCATCTTGCACCTATCAAGAATATATCTAACAACCTATCCATATAACCATGCTCCTCTCATCATAGTATGATTCCATTCAGGTACTTGGCCCAATAATAATACCCCATTATCTAACCATAAGTAAAAATCAGGATCAACCAACCTATATTAGCTAACCATAACCTGCTACTCTAATAGACATAACTAGTAGCCTACCTAGAGAACCTTATAATCACTATAGAGAGGGACATGATATAATCCCACACTATCATCACAACTATCAACTAGTATCATTAAAATGTGTTTAACCAAACAACACCTTTCATGCACAACCCATACCAAGTCCCTTATACCTAGATCCCATCATAAGGCACCTCATTCCCAAACCTATACTTTAAATGGTTGTCAAACACATGGATAATAACTATAATCACAAAAAAACATCACACAATAATCACCACAATCATTCCAATTAATTATGGAACCACACATGAGTTATTTTATAAAACAATTAATATGTTATTATTGTCACATTAATTAATCCAAACCCATTCCATACAATTATAAATAATTTTTTCCTTTTTAGAAATTTTATAAACCCACTATCTTGATTATGAAAATAATTTCACACCCACAAAGACTCATGAACATGTTCAAGTATAAAATCATGTATGATTCATTGACTCACACTCTCATACCACCTCAATATAAGATTAAAAATAAAAATAACTAACCCAAAACATCATACTCAAATAAAAATCTCAATTAAAACACTAAAAATAAATTAACAACAATCTCATCACATTATAGATTTGACTTTCCTTATACATGGGTTAGTTACATACTAGTATAAGGCCTATTTTAAGTTCCAACAATACAACCTCCCTCCAACTACCAAGCTCAAAAAGTCAAAAAACCAAAAACAATTCTTTGTAACATCTTTTTAGTACCTTAACAAAAATAGCTCATTTAATATCATTAGTAAATCACCAAAAGAACTCAAGAACACCTACCCTTATACCAGATGGATTAGACTAGTGGTGATAGTCAATATGTATCTTGGGGATATTATAATATTTATACACTCCTTAATAAAAATTTATAAATAACATAATCAAAATAAGACATTAGAGTAAGTTTATGAAATTACAGCTAAAAGACAACCAATATTAATAGATAACATCCCCATGATATAACATGGTAGGGTATCACCAATTTCCCCTAATATACATCATTATATGAAATGTATACATGTATGGGAAAATAAAACAATCACCAATATTCAATATGCATCAATTATGAATGGTCCGTAGCTGCTACCCAGGGAGACCCAACACTTGACCACACTTGATTTGGAGAATGTTGAAATAGAATTAATCTCAGAACACAACCCAAAACTCATACCCTATAACATAGGGAAAGTTCATGCATCTTAGTATCAACCTCCACCATCTCACTTAGGTTAGATCATTATACAAAGTCTCGATCTCATATTTATCCTCATAATTCCACCCTCTTTATCAATGTGATGTCTAGTATCACATCCTGACTATTAACCAATCAATAAAGGTAGGCTATCATATCATATACTGACCACTATCCTCTCACTGGAGGTTAGTTTCTATATCATATCTTTACCACTACCCTCTCACTCATGGAAAGGTCTTATATAATATCATAGGAACTACTATCTATCTTAAGGTAAGGTCATATATCCCATCATGATCACCACCCTCTACTCAAGGTATGGTCGGATATCACATCCTGAATACTAGCCAATCACTCTTATTATGGTCCCATTTGACATCTTGGATACTGGGAAAGGTCATATATCATTTCCTAAAGACTAGCCTCTTACTCAGGGTAGAGTCCTATACAATTTCTCATGTCATGTCACATACCTAAAACCTCTCACTTAGAGTGGATTTCATCACTACTTTAAAACATGTTTACATAATTAATAATGAGAAATAAATAGTAGTAATAGCTCATATCATATCCCACAGTAATCTACACAAAAATCACCACACAGTACTATGTTATAGGGTAGAGGATATATCTCAACAACACATACCCTAAACATCATCACCATCATAATTTAAACCTTAGGTCATACCCATCAATCATTGTATTTTATATTTTCTGTATTTTTTGGTTCATTTTCCGTAGTGCATTATAAGGTGTTTTATTAGTTTTTTAGTTGTGTATTCATCACTATTCAGTGTTGTTTTTTCAGTTGTTAGTAGGGTATTTTCAGGTGTTTTTATTTTAGTGTGATTTTATATATATCTACAACACATACCGTAAACACCAACACCCCTCTGATCTGAGTCATCCCTAGATTATTTCAATTTCATCCTGAGATCAATGATAATTCTTGAAATCCATCTAATATATCATCTAATTTTACACTTGGAATTCATCCATGAAATTAGATGGAATCAGGTATATTTTTAGTAATAACCCAATTCCAAAATGAGGATTCAACTATTGATTCAATGAATCCATGACTGATTATCATGATGGTTGCATAACCCCGATTGAAATCAAAATCTCCACTATTGGAGTGTCCTTGTTCCTAAATCATTATATCAAGCTCCTAGCCATCTTATCCAATGACAAATCCATTATTCAGTGTGACCATGGTGTGAGGAACCAAAAAAAATTAGATAACGAGGGTCACACCCTCAAACCAACTATTGTAGACTCGCCACTATATGCCTTACCTTATACTACACCTCAATATCCTCCTCAAAAGTTATCATTTCTGCATGCCACTCCTCCCAAACCATTCAAATACACGTATAACTCTTGACACTATTTATCTTGGATAATATGTGCCAAGGCCTCGTATTGATTAAATTATGTAACAAAACCTAATTCATTTCTAGTATATTCTCTACCATTTAGGTACATTTAAAATTCTTATTCAAAACTCATGGGAAAATTGACATGAAATTATATTAAGAACACCATCAATAAACCCATATATATTACACCACACTATAATATATTAAGCGTATCAAACCCCAATATTTTATACCATATTATAATGTGGGTTTCCACTCCCCACAGATTGGGAACTATCCCAATAATCCCTTGGAACGTGATCATCAATGATTATATACTACCTATAAACTAGATTCAAATTTTAGTACTAATGATACACCATTGATGAAAATATTTACTGGCCCAGATATATATAATTCCATCCATTAAAATTAAATCAAGATCATATAATGATTATTGAACAAATTTCCAAAATGAGAGAAATAAACTTCCATCACTATTTGGATCAAATTTCCAAGTGTTGTGTTTATAATGATGTTTGTTTTATGTTGGGTGTATTGGTGTTATTCTAAATTGGTGTTATTCTGAATTATATACAGTGTAATACAATTACATTGCTGTTATTATAATGGAATACTATTTGGATCATATTTGTCTACATCGGTGTTATTTTGAATTATGCAAAGTGTGTTAGAATTACTGGTAATTGGGTCATAAAAGTAAAGTTAATTTTTGGTAAATACCTGTAATTCTAAATTTTTAATTCTTAATTTTGTATTTTGTACAGGTAATTATTGAATGTCATCGCCGAGGGGGTGGCTGTAGTATGCTGCTAGAATTGTAGCAACCTTATGCCAATGGTTTGGAAACTATTATTGTAGATGGGGTAACTAAATATATCCCAAAGGTTTATAAAAAACCATTGGTAAAAGTATATACCAATGGTTTACAAACCATTGGTATATACATGAAACCTAAATATTTACTGATAGTTTAGATCAAACCATTGGTATAGATATATGTGGAGTGACGTTGAAACAATATTAAACCATTGGTAGAATGTTATAAAAATGGTTACTATAAACCACTAGTATAATGTTCTTTCCAATAACATATACCAATAGTTATTGAATAATTGTTTTCATATGTCTCCCCCTATGCCTCAGCAACCAATGGTTTAAGAAGTCGTTTGTATATGTAATACCAATAGTTTTTCATCCTATATCAATGGTTTTAAACCGTTGGTATATCATATGTTTCTAGAAATGGTAATAAAACATCTCAATTGAATGAAACACACATGACATGGGGCTCAAAAAACTGAGTTTAGGGTAACAGGGAATCACTCAATGAACATAATCCAACAAACATGAACCAAAAAAATAATGGGATCCCTCACAGTCTCACTGGGGTCAAAATAAACCATGTCAGCTCACTCAATTTAACTTGTCCACAATATGCAGTCAATGAACAATATTTAACAGGGTTTTACCCATCCAGGTTACCGACACACACTCAACATCTCCCATGTGGAACAAATATTTAATTACATAAGTAATAAATTCCCATAATCCACATCCAAGGAATCCATTTTCATAAGGAAAAATATTATTTGAGATATTTTATCAAACAACTTTTTTCCAGAAAAATTTATTTATATTTAAATCAATTTAAAATACACCTTTAATACACCACATAAAAATAAACACATAGAATAATAAAAAAGGAAACCCTAAATAAATCATTACAAGGTTATTTTACAAACCAGATAACATGAAAACTCAATAACCCTATGTATGTTAAAGGAAGGATTTATTTGGTTGAGACACCTACCCCAAATATAGAATTTACATGTTTCCTTTATTTGAAATCAGGAAACCTAAGAAGGATTGATCCTCACAACCCTAGGTACCCAAAAATTATATTACATATCCATACCTAGACATAGGTTTATCCAACATGGAAAATTATGGAAAAAGAACCAGGATATAGAAAAAATCATGGAAATTAGAGTAGAAAAGAGGATAAATATATTTAATATTTAGATTTACCTCAAATTATTCTAATCAGCCTAAAAGAGAAGACACTATGAATAAAGGGGAATGACAACTCTATGGTTAGTGAACCAGACATAATTTGAATGACGAGAAAGAGAGAAAATGGGATTAAAATTTCATAAGGCTATAAGAGTAAATTCATTATTTTTAATATTGGAAAAGGCTTGGTTACGATGAGACCTTTACTTTTCATGTAATGTAATGGCTCCTGAAAAATGAAACCTCTTCTATGATATTATTGTGTGATATCCTCCTCGTATTTAATAATGATGCATCCTACCAAAAAAATTTGATCACTCTCTGGAAGGTATCATGTACAAACCATCAACTTGCTACGACATGATCCTCCTTCCCAGAAAACAACCTTATATCTCGAAAAATGTGGAAATGGGAACTTTATGGGTCATGGGGTGACATGTTGTTTTCCAAAGCTATAGATGACCCAAAATAATATAAATTAAAATAAAAATGGGAAAATAAGAAACATAGATAAAAAATAATAAATTATAAAATTTATTTCCATAAACATGAGCAACGGTTCTCACATGGACATACCATGTAGATTTCCAGTAAGAACTTCTCAGCTCATTTACTAATATTTAATGATTGAAATTGTTCCCACATGATTATATGTGATACACTTGGTGATTTTTAAAGCTTATGGGGTCTTTAAATTACCTTTGAGACTTTCCACGTGCTATATTCTGTGTCAGGTCATGACAGTGAGATTGGCTCATGATAAAATGGTAACAAATCCCACTTTATTTTTGGAGGTTTTGTATATAGGGGATAGAATTATTTAAAATCAAGAGGTAGTTTCTAAGTAGGTGTCTAATCATCACCTTTCAAGATGATACTTGAGATCTCATGGGTATCCATCATCTTAGTGTTGAAAATTGTGTTTCTTTTTCAATTATTTCTTATATATTTTGATTTTAATTGATGGTATATCAATCTATAAAGAATTTATATGGGTAATTTTTTGGTTTTAATAGTTTTTATATAGAAATTGAAGAAGAACAATGGGATAATGGTCAAGTCGCATGGTCTGGAAAACCATGAAGAGATCCTGCATGTGGTTCTATAAATTTCATAGAGTTTCTTCATGTTTGGCACGTGTCCTTCAAAACCATGTGGCCAAACCATCCATAGTTATACATCCCTCAAAAAATTTCCATTATTTAATTCATAAATTTATTCTAATTATTGTTTTCTTTTATTTGAGCTAAGTTCATTGGATTTATTATTATGTGTTTATATAATTTGGTACTGAGGAAATTATATTTAATCTATAAAAACAATGATTCCCTTATTAAAAGGATTTTTGTAAAATGTAATAGTTTTTTAAGTAGTGTTCTGATATATAATTTATATAAAAAGAAATATAGATTTGATGTTTATATAAGGGTTCTGAATTTGAATCATAGAGGGGTGTTTTGAACTTCATGATAATGAATGAGGGTAAATATATTTTATCATAAAAGAATATAAAAATTTATTTCCTTAAAATTTAAATTAGTATATTTTTTTTGTAAAAGTACTTATATTCAAATAAAATGAACCTGGTGATTTTTTTAAAACATTTTTGTGGCTAAAGAAATTTTACCCTGTCTTATGTTTGTGTGTGTGTGTGTGTTAAAAATGATTTACATAATTAAATGTTATTTCATGGGTAATTTTTTCTCTGTGATTAGAATAATGGTGTTTATCTTGATTAATTTTTCTATTTTAAATTATTTAAAATATTCTTTCCAGAATGCTCTCAATTTGAACCCTCTTGCAGCTGGATTTAATCTATTTGATTATCAACTCTATTGAGGCACCTAAAATATTGGTAGACCCAAATGCTTATTAGTTTTTTAGGACATGTCATAGAATTCATAAGTTCCTCCTAAAATAGTGGTAGATAAAAATTTTATTTGTGTATGGGCATATGATAGATGATCTGGTAATCACTATGTATCTTGGGGTAAAAAAATAAATTCACACCCAATTCATTTAAACATAGTCACTACATTGATATTTTTTATATAAAAAGTTGGGGAATATTTTTTATTTTGGATTGGGATTGAAATTAGAATATATCCATGAATTATACATAGGATAAGAGATCCATGTTTCTTTATTAATGAATAATTAAACCCTATTCTGCTTTTTTAGATAGGTAAATCATGTATTATATCCTTACATAGATATATCTATCATGTAGGGAAGTTGGGTTTGTTCAGATGGACCACTCTATGTTGTTTAACATCTTTCATGATGGACCATACTTCGTGAAGTTTAATTTCATGTGGAAAATACTCAAATTCCATTCACTTTAGATTCATACAATGTAGTCTGTTATATGAAGGCTCTTCAAAGATCTAAATCTGGTGAAAAATTTTATGGCTTCATCTTAGTTAGAGACCTATATAGGGAAACTTGAAGAGAAATGGAACCATGGAGGAAAACCCAAATTAAATGGGAGGTACCAAGAATCAAGATGAATAGGGGATTGGTTGGGATTCATGGTTTGTCCCATGATAATTGAATTTACTATCATTTTATATCCAAAAATAATAGGAATCAATCCACATATACTGTATATTAAATGATATGTAATCATTGTATAGTGTTAAATATATAAATTACTAATATAAATTTGAACACTAGAAAATGGGATGGGTCAGAAATCGAGCAAAACAGCAGTGTAACAGACCAGCCTAAGCCAACCAAAACATACACCCAAACCAGTGGACACATGGTATGGTACAAAAAAACAAGTCTTGAATATAACAAAAAAAGACATACAACTAGATTAACAAGTGTAATAAAAAGAGATATAGCCAAGAAAACCATACAATCCAATCCAAAGAAGGAAAAACCAGATTGTATGATGAAAATCCACATGGTCAACAATCACCTTAAAATCATCTTACTACTAAGTTAAATACTAAGGGAGAAGCCTAAATTCTACAATATTCCCTTCACATTACCATTATCATAATATACAACATCTGAAACCTCCCAAATGAATAATTAGGTTGTGTGCACAATGCCTAGTTGGATATCACCACATATTCAATAACATTTCTAATATCATGAATGAAATATTTCTAGATTTTAAAACAATAAAATTTTATAGTGGATTTTCATAAATCACAAATACATTTATAAATCATTTTCCCTTTGGTTGTTCCAAAAATACTTTCATATTATCAAAACCAAAAATATTATATGTTCAAGTGATAAAACATGAAATCATATCCATGAATCATATGGTTATAAAGTAAAAACATTCCCATGACATACCATCTTTTAAATACATGTGATATGACCTCGTATAAAAACATGTCAGCAGCAATCCCTGATAAAAACCACAATGTGATAAAAATCCATAAATGATAAAGAACACTACCATTTTGGTCTCTATCATTTGAGACAAATACACACTGGAAATAAAATTGGAATTAACGAATCCAAACATTGGATCCAACTAATATCAAGTCCCACCACATTTTGTCAATGTCAACAAAATAACTACTAATGGTGCCACATTCACTAAGGATTCTTTTGTATGTTTTCTAATAAACCCATGTTTCCAAAAATTCCAATCCTTACAAATTAAATTTCAAAAATAGATGCACAATTAATAAAACATCATTCAAAGACAGTAAAAACAACATTGATATTTGAAAAATCCAATTCCAAATATTTTTTTTAAAGAAAACCCTCTTAAGAATATTTATCTTTCCCTGGAATCCTTTGAAACTAAGAACAAATTATATTCAACTAACAAATCAATGGAATTTATCCAAAAAACATGTAATTAATAAAATTACTCCATCTTATAGAAAAACCTACCTCAACATAGTATAAACCGATACACCTACGAAAATAGTAGTTGGGAACCAAGAGATCAGCCTTCATAAGACAAGGCACAACAAAGAAATGTAATGAATTGATAGAGAACACCAAATGGTCTTAAATTTTAACACAACCACTTCCAAAACTGTTTCCACAACCAAAAAAAATCACAAAGAATTTTTAACTAAAGAGGTGAACTCAAATAAATCTGAAGACTAATTAGTCAATAGACCATCCAGAAGGAGTTGAGATCTCTAGAAATTACATACGGTGGGATCTCAGTAGAGATAGGGAAGGAAATATGTGGAATAAACTATTAATCGACTGACCAATTCCTAAAACCTGTAAGACATGAGATTTACACATCATGTAATCCCATTACATGAAATGAAATACACAAAGACTACATATGTAAAAAATCATACCACCTTTTAAGAAAAAAATTTATCCATTACATGATGTAAAAAAATACACGGTTTGTAAACCCTTCACACCCAGAACCTGTTTCATGGAATCTTTCCAAAAACCATTACAAAATTTGTAATCCCTTTACAATGTTTGTAATCACCCAAAATACAACAAACAACCTAGTTCCCACTATAAAAACACCAAGTCCCTTGAGAAGTTCTTTGAACTTGGGGGAACCCCTCAATTCCATTAACAAATTTATACCTAATCTCCATTAATTCAAAATAGTCATACATCCTTGAACATTTGTTCATTTTCCAAATAAAGGGATTTCGATCACTATGAAACAATTAATCACACCCAAACATGGATGATAAAAAAAATAATGAAGAAAGGAGTACCAGAAAAGATTAACAGGGTGTTACAATATCCACACCATAAATGCTTTATACCCCTAGAAATCCCTCAGATTCCTAAACTCACTAAAATTAAGGGCCACTACTACCTCATAAACACATCTATATCCTACATATCATGTTTATCTCATCCACACTACCATAATACCCAACCCATATGAGTCTTTCTACCACATAGTACCTTCTCTTGGTGATCCATAATCTGAACTCATTTCTCAACCAATGTGGTGTCATTATTAGGATCAATATCCTACTATATTATCACATGGGTAGGATTTGATATATACCTCCATCGCTTGGAAATATAGAAAAAAATAATCTAATTAATTCAAACTAGATGATAAGAAAAACCGATAAGATACATTCCCCAATCATCAAATGATATCAAAGGGTCCCAGAAACTGCCATACCAACTTACCCTGCTAACCCAACAAATTATATCACAATCTAGGTGAAACTCTAGATAAAACAATGTCACCAATCTCAAACTCCAATGGTTGAAGAGGAAGGTCCTCATAAGATTTATAAATTCTATGTTCCATGATCAATCTCCTCCAAAACAATGGCACCATCTCCGTCATCATTTATAAAAGGCTTGGCCCAACTAAGGATTTATATCCCAACTGTTACCATCAAATGAGAGATCTATATGTATTCCCCTAAAAATAATTGAATAGATTAATCCTTATTGAATCCTGATAACTATTACTATAGTAAAATTCGTCCAATGGAAAAAAATTTCAAGATCCTCACAAATCAATAACACAAGCCCATAGAATATCCTCTTGAACCTCGATAGGACTCTCTATATGTTCATTAATCTACAAATGAAATGTCATGATAAATATAATCCAAAAACCCATTACCTCCAAAAAACCATTCCAAAACCTAGATGTGAACCATTTTTCCTTTGTAGATAAAACCATAGGAAGAACCCCATGAAATCTCAAAATCTCTCTGACATAAAAGTCCATAAGATTTTCAACTATATTCATCCCCATGATAGGTAAAAAAATGCACCGATTTCATTAGTTGATTAATGAAATCACAAATTTCATCCATTCAAATAAGAGTACATGGGAAAACAATAACTAAATCCATGAAAATAACATCACATTTCCATACTAAAATGGTTAAAGGATTCAATAAACATTCATGTCTCTGGCGTTATGCCTTAATATTATGACAAGTGAGGCACGGTGATAAAAAATCTGCAATCAACCATCTCATCCCCTACCACCAATACCGATGTATCAAATTGTGATACATCTTGGTATCCCCAAGAAGCATGGACTAATAAGACGAGGGCCCACTATCCATAAATTCCTACCTTAAGGAAAATAGAACAACCAACCTTCCATAGAAACACAATGTGCCATTGAGAGACAGAGACCACTCACCTGAGGTCTCCCAACCATTAAGAATTTTACCCAAGTGTTTTCACTCAGTTTCTCTCACCTTCTCAATCCTAAATACCTCATCAAAAGGTTAGTCATATATCAACAAATACCAGAACACCAATCCACTAACATCTTTTAATCCCAACCTCATATCTATAAAAAACTCATTATAGACCAATCATAAACTTATTACTTCACATATTGGGATGATAATTTCCAACACAATGCATGAACAATCACATTTTCCTTCTCAAGGTGTACAGAATATCAAAATAAAATTTCTGAAGATATTCCAACCAATGTCTTTGACGCATGTTCAGATCCCTCTGGGTAAAAAAATGTTCCAGGATCTTATGATTAGAATCCATAGTAAACCACTCCACAAAGTGCTAGTGTCTCAATATTTTGAGTGCATACATAACCATTTATCACTAGAGATCATAGGTAGGTTAGTTTTTATAATGAGTTCATAATTGGTGTGTGCCATTGGCCACCACCTATTTCCCCTACATCAAGAAACACCCCAAACATGTACCAAAAGAACTGTGAAAAACATCATAACCCAAACCCATTTTCAAAAGAATAAAACATGGTTTTGATGTCAATTTCATGCTATACTTATCAAATTATATCTGAATCTTATCATTCTACTCAAACATTATACCTTTATAAATAAATTTAGTCACCAAAGATGTGATCTTATAGAAACCAGGAACAAATCATTTATAGTAACCAGCCAATCCTAAGGATCTTCGGATCTAAAAGACATTTTTTGGATACTCCCAGTAAATAAAATCTTTTATATTTCTAGGATCCATTGATATTACCCTCTATTATATCACATTCCCTAGAAATTTTACTTACCGTATCCGAAACTCATATTTGAAGAGCTTACCATAAAGATGATGTCCATTCAAGGTTTGAACAATGGTATCCAAATTTTCAATTTTCCCATCCTCTATCATGGAGTACACTAAAATACATAATCACAAAAACAGATTAGTATAATAATCAATGAATGATATGGTTCATCAAATCGATAAACACCATAGAAACATTATTCAGACCGAATGGTATAACCAGAAACATAAAATGCCAATATAGGCTCATAAACATTGTCTAGGATTTACCCTCTTCTTGAACACTCCAATGGTGGAAGCCTAACCAAATTTCAATATTTGAAAACCAACATGCACCTCTAAAATATTCAAAATTACCATTAATTCTATGGAAATGATATTTTTTATTAATAGTCACTCTATTCAACTTCCAATATTCAATACATGGTTTAAGGCTTTCATTATCCTTTTTAGAAAAGTGGATAGATGAAACCCACGGTGACATGAAAGAAAGAATAAATAATTTTCCACTAGGTCCAAAAGGTGGAACTTAATTTCCACCAAATCAGTAGGTTCCATTTAATATGATATCATAGAAATTTTATTCATAGAAAGGAGAATTTAAATTTTATAATCAACCAATCTCTAGGAAAATAAACCATAAAATAATCTAGAAATACCTATGGGTATGCTCACTCCATGGAAAAAAGTAGACCATTCAAACAAGGTTCAAATGTATCAAAACAATATTTGAAAATTGGAACAATATTACCCCAACATATAGAAAAACATGATATTTCCTTTCGGATCTAGAGTCTCACTCACCCTGAAAGATAAGAGTGACCCCAACGATAGATAAGAACACTAACTAACAATGATAAAACTATATTTTTGTGTTATCATTTATCATAAAATCTATTCCAATAATCATGTTGAATATTTCATTTCCAAAAACTAAAATGTCTCATACCACCACAAATTTGGATATCATCACCTCATATATAGAACACATGAAACCAAGTTTGGATATCATTCCCAAAGGTGTGGAAATATCAAAGAAGTATGACAGAAGTTCCAAATTTAATCCCCACATAACAACTTAAATTAAGAATATAAAATAATGACTACCACCAGTATCAAACAAATATCAAACCATAGAAGTTCTAATAAACAATGTACCTCTAATTATAGTTGTCCCTACTTCAGATTCTTCTAGTTCATACTCCACTTCATATATATGTCTCCTCTCAAATCCTCCATAATATTTTGTAGACACATAAAAATACCCCTTAACCCAAGGATAGGACCCACCACCCTTGGAAGCATCTACATGAAAATATGAAGCATTGATGGATGTGGATCCTACACTAGAACCCAAGGACATCATATCACAAAGGAATTTTAAATGACCAGATGTTCCATAAAGATGAAAAGTATTGGGATTATTTTCACAGTTCATCTTGGTGTGACCAAACCTCTCCAACTGATAAAAAAATAATTTTTTTCCCTAAAAAACCACCTAAAACTAGTCCTAATGAAAACTGGTTATCTTGTTTCTTCCTTTTCTAACCCAAATATACACCATAGCTAAAAACTGAACCAACTAAAGCTCCAACCAAAATAGTATTTCCAAATATGTACACCTCCACCAAATCTACCTTTTCAACTGCATGTATAGATGTCAGAAGGCGCATGAAAATCAATATCGACTAAATATCAAACCTCAATCCCAACTCATAACTCAAAAAACTATGGTACTCATTGGTGATAATATATAGTTCCATATAAACTAACTCATCAATATGGTTCAAATACTCCAAAATGGTATTCTATCCCTTGTCCAACTTCTGAAACTCTTAGGTCTTTTCCACATGTAACGTCTTAGTGTAAAACATCTGATTAAATATTTTCTTGAAGGAAGTCCAAGTAATATCTCCATTAAACATAGACTACACAATCCATTCCCATTATTTCAAACCCCATCCCTTGAACATGTACATGGAAAAACCCACCTTAGAGTCTTCAGGGGTCTTCAAGAAATTAATTATCCTCGCAATCCTCTAAAGAAACTCTTATGATTCATGTGGTCCTTTATCACCCTAAAATATAGGTGGATTCTTCTTAGTAAACTCTGAGCCATGATCCACCACACATCATGGGTTCCTGACATCCACTTGACCCAAAGTTTTAAAAGTGTGGATCTTTGCTTCAACCAAAGAAGTTTCCTAAAAAGGATTCAACCGTGAATCCTATATCACAACATCCACTCTTGGATTTGGAAGATCTCATATCGGAGGAATTTTCTAATAATCCAATGAAATAACCCATTAGATCATGATCACATTTTAAAATATTAAGACCACTTCTAGAATTCAAACTAATACTTAAACAACTAGAATTTAAATCAATTTTTAATTAAACTAATCAAAATAATACATTTAATTAAGGAATATATATATCTAAATAAACTTCCCATACAGTTTATTCAAATTATCCCAAACTCTAATTCTCAAACATGGTAAAAAATTTCCAAGTACCCATGATAACTCGAGTTTTGTCATAGGTGTGTGCATTCTATGAAACTTTTCAACACTTACTATTATAATTATGAATGTCTGAACTCCAGTCTTCCCAAGAAACAAAACCAAACATAGATATTATTAACACACTTCATGCTAAGCTGACCACTAATATCAAATAGTAACAGACCAACCCAGGTCAGAAAAAACATACTATCAGGGAAGTTTCACTTGGTAGGGTATAACAAAAATAATAGAACAATTCATGCTTATTATGAAACAAGGCATACGACCAGAGTACTATATTGAAAGAATAGATTCAACCAAAAACCATAAAACCAAATTCAATGTAGGATAAACGAAAATTTATGAAAAAATCCATGTGACCAATAGGAACCTCCAAATCGTCCCACTATAAAGGAAACTTTTGATGGACAAGCTGACATTCTATAATCTTCCATTACATTTACCATTTTCCTACAATAAAAAATCTACAACCACCCAAATTAAAATGTAGGGTGTGAGCACAACAAACATTGAGATAAAATAGCATAGTCTATACAAGGTCTAATATCAAGAATATTAAAGTTATATATTTATAAATAATTGTATTTTACAAATATTTTTCATAAATACAAAATAAATTTGTAAATCAGATTCCCTTTGGTTTTTCATAAAATCATTTCATATTCTTAAAACCAAATATATGATAAGTAGAACAGATAAAACAGGAAATCATATCAATGCCTCATAAGGTAAAAAATTAAAAAAAAATCTATGAAATACCATCATGAAAATCATTTTGATAAATCCTCATATAAAAAACTATGAGAAACAATCCTTGATAAAAACCACCATGTGATAAAAATATGTAAATGACAAAGCACGCATTAATTTGGGCTCTATACTATGCATAAAATATTTACTAGACATAAAATATACCAAACCAGGACAAATTTTGGATCCAACCATTATCAACTCTTACAACAATCAATCAATATCAATGAAACAACCAATACTTGTCCCACAGAAACTATGGTTTCCTATTTCTATTTCCAAACACACCCAAGGTTCCTAATGTGAAAGACCTATAGAATTATAGTTCAAAACCTTGGTCACATTTTATAAAACGTTTTTCAATTCCAAGACAAACCAATTTTGTGTTTGAAAACCCCATTTCCCAATCAGGACAAATCAGTTTTTAAATAAAACCCTTTAAAAAATTATCCTTATACAAAATCATTCGAACCCAAAAATCTCATATATACAACAAAAAAACCAAAAAAATTTGACACCATTATTGTCTAAACTCATAGAATGAATTTTCATTTGGTACTATTCATGGTCGCCGACTGATTTTTCTTTACACCTTATTCATGATTTCCTTTTGTACTTAGATAGACTTCATGGATGCATGTAAGGATAATGGAAAGTTCCCAACCAAAGATATTTGATTTCAATTTATATTACAGATTGGGATTAGATGAATGAGTCATTTCTCAAGATGATCATGGTGATTGTTGTTTTGGGTACTTTTTGTCTCTTTTTGTTTTACTAGTATTGAATCTCTATTAGCTTCATTTTTGTATCATAATGATATCATTTTCATATGACATTGTTTACTTTCTCGTATCTATTATTATTATTTAGATGTTCTACTTTCTTTTCCCCTGTTACTATTTTAGCTACTTTATTTTTATTTACCATTTTTTGAACTCTAATGATAAGGGTATAGTCTCTCCATCGTAGCATTAAAGACCATCACTGCTAGTATATAGTCTTTCGCATATGGGAGTTCCTACATGAGGCCATGTGGCCAATCCTGTTCAATTACATATGAGTGAACTAGGACTAGAATGTCAAAAATTGGTATCATATGAGTTTATATTCATTTATTTTTTTGTTTGTGGTTGGTTTATAGAGGACTTGGATGTGTCTTAACTTAGTAATAATTCATTCATGTGAGTATCCAACCCATATTTTGGGGAATTCCAAGTTACCATGAATTGGATTTTTTTTATGGATTCTCCCCATTACAATTTTAGTACATTCACCATTGGATGGAACACATTCTTAATAATGTTATATCTTAAGTATTTTTTCCATTGGTATAGTATGGAATGGGATAATTTCCTTATAAATCATAATAGGTACATAGGTATATATATATATATCTCTCTTTCATGCATATTCTGTTACATGTTTACTTCATTTCCTATGGTTAATCGTATGTTTGTTGAGTATTATTCTTTTAATTTTATAATTTTTCTTATACGAAAAAAGAAAAAATTGGGTTACATAAAGTGTCTTCATCAACCTAATTTTTTTTCCTTCAAATATTGATGGTGACAGCTTAACTAACCAATTATGACTTGTTTAATCCATCGAACTTAGTTACATGGGCTAAAATGTTTAGTTGTTTTTGGTTAAATAGATTACAACTGTAATTTATAATTTTTTTGTCTTTATAAATTGTTAATGGTCATCCATATAATTGTTAAATCATATATGTACTTTTGACATCCTAATACATGTTGTAAAAGTCTAGTTGTGGTTACATGGAAGGACAAATGTAACTTATAAAGATTAGGTCTTTATAACATGGGAATGGAAACTTCATGTAGTGTAAGAGTTATATATATATATAGCTTGTCAAATTTAACATTTTCAAAAAATGTTTGTCATTAAATGGTATTCCAATTAAAACATAAAGGAAAGTTTCCTCTATAAATTTTGATTGACACCCCATATTATTGAAGATTTTTTATAAAGACTTGAAATATGGTCTTATAACAAAACCATAGATATGTGCAGGGTATAGCATGAATCTTATAGATAGGTCATGATCCTATATTATTTTAATTACATTACTCCTTTCACATTCTATCTTTTCTGATTTTTGTGATTAGAATTGTAGATATATTCATCCAGGATGATATCTAGTCGAGATCCAGGAAGGTGGCGACAACCATGCTCCGGAGGCTGTGGGACCCGAACCACTTGTGTTACTATTTGTAGTGACACATTGGGAAAATCAAGTTGTACTAAATATAATTCATATAATGGGCACAATTTCTCACCTTTAAAAGGGTTTCCTATTCTTTTTACTGTCTATTAATGGAGTTCCATAGGTTGTGCTGAATATATATTAGTTGATGAGAGAGTTTTAATATCAACGACCACCAATTTTTCTGGCGTAAGGTAGTCCTTATGAGGACAAATATTGTATTAAGGATATTCAAATGATATTAAAGAACCTATATACTCCTACAGAAATGATGGTGAAGCTATTATCCTATATGATTCATTGATATTCCATGAGATGCTGGGATGTCTAACCCAAGAAGATCAGTATTACGGTATGGTCTGGAGAGAATTTTAGACTTGTTTTTATAGATACCTTCTTCTAAGAAATTCTAAGAGTCAATAAATATAGGGAGTTCATACATTTGAATTAGGGTGTTATGTCTTTTATTGACTCCTTATTATACTTTATAGAGCTCCAAAACTTTTCACCCACTATTATTGGGGATGAGAATTCGAGGGCGACCCATTTTGAGGATGGGTTTAGATATACCATTCGATATCAGGTGAATATTTTTTGCCTACCTTTAGTATCTGAAATAGAAAACCATGGCCTGATCTATGAGATTAATTTGATTCAACCTAAAGGATTAGTGAATTATGATTCATCAGCTCAGCATGGAAGTGTCTTATTTAGTAGCAGAAAACATCTCCTTGAGTTTATCTACCAGGGAAGTGGTAGTCAAATTATATTCATGAGTAATTATGTGGTATGTCGTTAGTATGTGAGGAATATACACATGAATCCCCAAGGTGATAGAGACCCAATTTATTGGTGAGCATGTGAAAGAATGGTCCGTACTCAAAGATTTTGTAGGAACTTTCCGCCAATAACCTGCAAAAAAATATAAACCAAATCCAAGCCCAAGACTAGGATCAGTAGCACTAGTTAAGAAAGAAGTTGAATTATCATTTTTTGATCAGGCTAAGGTAGAGAACATTGTTGATGAAGACATACTCTTGTTATGTGGCACTTAAAGAGTAGTCATATTCATGGTGGTCAAGTTGTGGCTCAAGGTTGTAGGTCATACCAGTTATATGTAGTTCATCCTATGACTAAGGAGAAGTGTGTTGGTACATTAATAGTATGAGGTAAGATCATATATCCTAGAAATTATAATAATACTTATATGATACTAGTTATTCACACTATTTTTTATCATTGACATTAATAGAGAGTCATAGACTTAAAATTGAGTACTTTTTCAAGGTGATTTACCTTGATACTCTGCTAGTAGTATGCCCAAAAAGTGTTCGATGTTGCAAGGAGTTTCCACTTGATATTAGTGATTAGTATTTCATATAATACCTTTTTATCCATGTGATGAAGATATTTGACAAAATTCTCGAGATGGGGTGGTTAGTTCCTTATCGAGCCCATATTGATTGTTATCACCAAATGTTATATTTTATATCATCTGAGGGTAGTATCTATATACACAAGGGGAATGGAATGTAAAATAAATCCAAGATATGACTAAAAATCATGGGATGGGTGGACTGTAATCCGAATTTATTAGTGTTTTTTTAATTATTAAGGAGTATAATAGAATTCATTTCCTCTATTAGTGGACCGATTCAGATATGTATTTCCTAAAGAATTTTCTTGGATACCTCCATAGAGAGGGGAAGATTTCACCTTCAAACCTATTCCAAGAGAATTAAAAGTATACGTTCATCTATACCATATGTGTCTTACTAATCTTTAATAACTCAAGAGGTAGTTCGAAAACAAGGAATATAATGGGTGTATATGACCCATTACTTCTCATTGGGGTTCACTTATCCTTTTATCCATGAATTTGGATAGTTTCCTAAGTCTATGTGTGAATTATTAGTGGTTGAATAAGCTTATGGTAAATAACCAATACCAACATCCTTATAATTAATATCACTTTATCCAACTCTAAGGATCTATATTGCAATGACCCGAATCATTACAAATAATATCCCCTTTGAAATTTAATTAAATGTCTTGTTATTTATGTAGAAAACCCATAAACATATTTGGTTTTATTATATCCTATATAATTTAAAATATTGTTAAGAATAATAATCATTGATAATATATCCATTGAATAGTGATCACATGATTAATATAAATATCAGGTTTTATCAAATCCAATTGACATAGACAAAGTATGTGATGACCACAACCAGTAGGGTCATGCCCTATGAATCTCATTTGTCAGAGCTTTCGAGGGAGATAACATCACTGGGATTTTTCATTGACCAAACACAATCTAGGATCCAAAAACTAATGCATTACCTAACTATTTATAGTATAATTTTAAGCTCATAGAGATCACAAACCAAATCAGGTATGTCGAACCACCCCATGAATGTGTCACAATTACATACATTACCATTAGTAAGTTTGATAGTGTATTAAAGGGATATGTATCCAGACCTTAATAATGTGAATATTTACATTGTATTTTCAATAGAATAAGGTTCATATATTATTATTTTCACTATTTTATAAACGATTTTGATTTTTATACAATAAAACATGAATTTTATTTTTAATTAGTATTTAATTGCAATTTAGATGTATATTTTGAATAATTAATGGATTTTTATATTAAATAATATTTTAAAAAGTATAATTATTAAATAATTTTTTTAAATATAAATGATCATATAATTTCTATATAGGCAAAGGTAATTTTTATAAGGGTTTGAAAATTGTTATTGCAAATAAAAAACTCACCATTTATCAATAAATATTGATTCTTAATTTAAATTTGAAATTAAATATATTTATAAAAATAATTTTTTAAAATATATATTATTTTTGGAATTTGAAAATTAAAATTATCTAATGTGTATTTTTTTATAATTTTATGAGACAACCAAATTTTAAAATAAAAATTAAATACAGTATAAATATACAGTGTGTATTATGACATCATAATGACCCAAAAGGGATTTAATAAATACTATAAATGGTGTCCAAGTCCAAATATATGTTTTAAACTCAAAATAATTTGATTTTATGTTTATTCTATTTATTTTACAAATCATTTATGATTCCTCCAAAACCATTAATATATTTAAACTTTTTAAAATCATTTATTTGAGAGTACGAATCACTGACACATTAGAGAGTGTATTATTTTATTCTGTTCAGCCCTTGGGATTATAAATTAATGAAAAAAATACCATTTTTTAGAAACTGTAATAAAAAACCATGGTATGGTTTTTGGTTTTTGTTATTTTATTATATAGATTCCAAAACCTGTGTTTGATAAGTGATAAATAATTCCCCACACGTTCCCTATATAAAAAAACAAAAAAACCTATTTAACATCACTAAAAATACATTTATCATGATATTACTCTTTTATAACCACTATAGAGTCCTCCAAATGTTCTCTCATGCTCTCAAGAAGCTCCTCCCAAGAATTTGGAGTTTAACACTAATTGTAAGGGTTCTTTTCTTTCAGAACATTATTCAAGAATCTCCTTTATTTTATGCCCTTTTTCTTTAATTACTAATATTGGGGTATTCTCTTATATATCCCACTTAGTACCCCAATGATTCCAAAATTTTGATATACCTTGTTCACTCTCATAAATCCCTTCCATTAACATTTAAACTCACCTATTATGTTGCCAAAAATCAGCATGATTTTCCATGCGAAACAACTGTGTAGTGAATACCCATACCAATTTACTATCAAGGGTGCTCAACATTATGCACTTATAATTATTTGATTAGTGACTTACATTTATTTATTCCACACTAATTGAAATTAAAATAAAATATGACTATTAATTAATCCATGTTGTATAATCTATAAGGAACACATAAACATGAGAATTAAATGAAAGTGACGGGTGCGCTCAAAATTATATAGCACTCTAATGCATTGAGTAATTTTTTAGTCTTATGAGACAACATGTAAGGGATTAGAGAGTAAACCTAATCCAATAAGGTAATTTTTCCATCATGAAATATTTATTTTTACCCATGACCTATATTTATGATTCATTATTTTATGTTGTTCCAATATTTTCTATGTTTCTTTTATGTTATCATTATATATCATGCCTCATTATTCATGTTTATGAATCTCACAAATTTTAAGCCACATTGATATTCCTATTGTATAACATGTATTTTTTCTTCATTTTATTCCATTATTGGGCTTTATATCTCACCCCATTATTATTTATGTATGAAGGTTATCCCATGTAGTTTTATGTATGATGGAATAATATGATCATGTTAAGGAATTTTTCAACAAATATGATGTATTTATAATATTTAGTTGTTATGTAATGTACCTAATTCCCAAAGACACTGTCATTCTTAAAATTTTGGGCTGTATTAAGTGTAATATTATGTAATAAATCATGAATTAATATGGAATAAAGTGGTGGGTTTCATAGTTTGTATTACAGGAAAAGTTTTGTTATTTTGGGAATTGGATTATAAAACTCAAGAGAAATCATTAGGGAAAAAACTAAGTACAAGAAAACTTCCCAAAATTTTTGTAAATTATATTGTAAGTGGTTTACCAAGAAAATAATCTCTTTCAGTATATTACAGGTGTATGTGCCTCTGGCAGAGATGTACAAAGAGGTAAAAACCAAAAACACTATATTGATATAGTCACTAATGGGAACTTGTGTAAAGACCCCAGGTTGACATACATGGACATTACATTAATTTTGTATAATTCTTAAAACATTAAACAAATAGATACCCAAAGACCGTATTAGTGTAGTGCCATTGGAAATTTGAAGAAAAATCAACGAGTTCACAAAATATCTGCTTCGTCTCCTGATTTATACTTTATAAGTAGAACCCCTTATATAAAAAATATTATATATTTATGATACATTGATTTAAATGATAAATATACACCAGTAAATACTTACGAATAAATAATCTCGGATAAATATGAGATTGTAAAACTATCCATTACCTTTGGTATGATTTCTTCTCTATATTTTAAAAACTCAGGTATAGTGGGTTTAAACATGTTATTAACTTTTAACAGAAACATAATAATATTTATGATATCATATATTATTCACTTACGACTTTATATTACCTGTTCATTTATCAATTACATGTTAAAGCAACAATTTGGGTAATAATAGTTTTATGTATCTTATGTGTTTTGACTTTTTATTCTTGATCTAATTACTTAGATCATGATTTACTTACATCCATAATGTAAAACATGATTTAAATATCTTAAATATTAATTATATAATTATATATAAAAGATAGGAAAACTAAATGGAATACATCGTTCATGGAGACGGTAGGTCGTACGTACGCATGAACATTACTTTCGTTTCCTTATTTAATTGAATGGAAGAAAGTGAAGGACATATATATATAAATCCACTAGAATTTTTATGTCATATATTTCATTAATATTTATTATATATACACTTTATAATCATTCTTGAATGGTTATCATGGAGAATGAATCTTATCGCGTAATTGAGACGGTAAGCCATATATACGAACGAGTGATGATATCATTCACTTAATGGTTGAATGGTATGGAATTGTATGGTATATTGATTATACATAATGATTATAATTTTATATCCATTATTTAAATTCATTATACTCATCATTATACCCATCCAAATTATGTATTGTCGAATAATAAATTACACCACGGTGCGGAGATGGAAAGTCATACAGACACACGCATTGTGATATTTTTATTCATATGTTGGCTAAAAGGAGGTATAAGGTCATATCATAATTATAATAACATATAATAATGTATAAGATATTATATTTTTTACTTTTTTATGAAAAAAACATAATAAGTGGAATCAGAAGAATAAAATAATTTCAAAAGAGGTGATAAAACAATTAATTCTTCATAAAATATCTCTTTTTTATTTGCACAAAAGGACTCCCTATGATAGATTTATTCCAAAATATTGGAATCTAGGAGTATGGGAGGGTAGTTGGGAGCTTATTTTATCAGATTTTGGATAAGTAAAATGGCTTCAAAGTTGTGATTAAGTGGGTTGAGGTGGTGGCGCTTTATCAGAGGGAGGAGGGGAACTTTAGGAATGTCGTGAAATATTAATGTATTATTAATTGATTTTTGGTTTATAATAGTCCTAATATCATTTATTTAAAATATAATATGAGTAAAGGTAGAAATACTCTCAGACAATAAAATTTATACTTGTTTTTATTTTATTTTAATCCTTATCATTTTGATTTATCCTTATTTAATCTATTTAATTTTATTTGTGGTAATAATATTCTAAATACTTAATGGTTATAAATATTTACATATGTGTTTTCAATTTTCCATAATTGGGTAAATTATGAAATTTTAGACCATATAATTTTTTGTTTTTAATTTTTTAATTTTTTATGATTTTTAAATAATTTAATAATATGTTATTTTTATAAAATATCAATAATGTCAATTTAGAAACTATTCATTTAGTTGACTTTAAATAAAATCCAAACAGAAGATAAATTTAAAAAAATTATTTAATACACTTATAACATGTCATAGTAACCTAAAAAATCCATTTAGAACATTACTTAGTTGATATAATATTTATTTTAATATTTTTGAGAATATTTATTTCATATTTCAATAAACAAAATAATTTCTACATCACAATTGTGTCATCATTAATGGTAATTATTTAATATATAAAAATTATAAATAAATTCACATGATGTATATAATTTTATTATCTTTCTGTATAATATTTATATTATATGTTTTGTCAAGTTTATCACTATATTAAAATTATTATACTTATAAGATTTAAGAGAGTGACATGTTGTCACTTTCTTTTGATTTAATTATAATTACATAACTTTCATGGAAAAAAGTCCATTAAATGAATAAATTCAAACCCTTTTGTAATATTGGTCGTCTTCAATTCATCTAATAAGATTTTTTCAGGTGTTAGAGTATTATTATTATCTTTAACATATTATTTGTTACCCTAATATACCTGATTTACCTTTAATCGTGGTAAATAAAAACAACCATAGTTACAATTCATAATATCCAAAAAAGTAACATATTAACATAATATTCACCACATGATTCCAAATTTGGAATCCATTTTTCAAAATTTAAAACATAAAATTAGAAATAATTTATTTAACATTAATCTTCATTGTCAAAACAAGAAAGTGGGTTATTAAGAAGTAAAAACTATCAAAATATTGACATGTGTTTATATAGAATTTAAATGTAAAATTAGTTCCAATGAAAAAAATGGATTAAATAATTAAAACATAATCCAATTAAACATTAAAACCAACTAAAATTATAATCTAAATATATAAATAAATTAGATGAAAATGAAGTATTTTTTACTATTCATTAAAATATGAATTTTACCAGAAAAATTACAAAACATGAACTAAAGTAAATTTTTATGTCCATATTCCAAATAATATGTTTCTTTTGTCAAATATAATATATAAAATTATTAAAAACTATATCTCAAATTGGTGAACCATCAAAAGGTGGCAAAACTGCATTTTTGGACAAATACATCTTTTATCCGAAAAATTGAATTTTTCCATATATCATGTTCAATAAAATACATAAGTTGAATGTCAATATTATATAAAATTAAAATTTTGGTTAATAATACTTATAATATCTAGTTTATATCTAATTAAATAATAATATTTTAATAATATATCATTGTTTAGTGAAACTCGGTATTTCATACAACGTAAGCTATCGAGGAAGACCTCTCTTGCGTGTAACTCAAGGAAAGTTAGTGTTTCATATAGCTCAATCATAATTTGATGTTAAGTATAACATTATCCAAACATATTACTTTTATATATTGAAAAAAATCTATAATCAGTGTTTCATGAAATGAATTCTATTAAAAGAACTAGAAATTGTGTACAACACAAGCCATGTATAGTGTTGTGTATATTGCAAGTTAATACGATGTTGAGTAAAGAGAAAGCTATTCTTGGTGTAGTGTACAACACAAGACATCAAATAAATTAAAAATAATATATCTCATAAAATCATAGGGTGTTACAACTGGTGCATGACAATGGACCATGCTACACACCTGGTTTAACAATCCCAATAGATATTTTTTGGTAAATTCATAAGCTTATTTCGAACCATTTTTATGGGAAAAATACCTATAAGAATATATGTTTGGAAATACATCATGGATAACATATATTTAATCCTACGAATTCATAAGTTAATAATATACATGTACTTTATAATTTATCCCTTAAATTTCATTGGATTCCCATTTACACATTTCATAGTTAAAAAATACTCATCCCCATGTCTATTTTGGATAAAGTAAATGGTTATATCCAAAATAAAAAAAATTGAAGGTAGGGTTATCGTCTATGGTTCTACATATTACTTTATATCACAAAATTTTAGTAGAACTATTAAAATCCCACTACAAAGAATGGAAGAAGAGAAATTAGTGAAAAATGAAAATGGTAAAATTACTGCATCCCAAGTATATAACTCCATCCCTATCAAAATGTGTTGGATGAACTCCCTAGTAAACATTTTCATACTCCCTTTGGTGGAATTTGATTCAATTATAGGTATTTATTGTTTGTCCCTATATAGAACCAACATAACTTTCTGTGATAAGGAAATGAATATCTATATTGGTAATTCTCCCATGATTCTATTCAAGTGAAAGGATAAGGATGAATTATCATTAGCACCAACATATCAAGAATGGATATTATTTCCCTAAAATCAAGAATATCTAGATAAAAATATTTATTTTAAAGAAAGGTTCTTCAATGAAGACATTCCCATTGTGATGGAATACTTTGAAGTGTTTCCCAAATAATTTCATACTCTTCCTCCTTGCTGATAGGTTTAGTTTTCAATAGATCTTATTCCAAGGCCATTCCCATTATCCTAGAATCTATATAGAATGACTTCTTTGGAACTTTATTAGTTAAAAAAACAACTATAGAATAATCCATATAAAGGGTTTCTATTACCAATTGCTTTTCCTTAGGATGCACAAGTCCACTTCGTCAAGAATAAGAATGGTTCAATGCACCATTTCATTTTTAAAAGTGAAATCAACAAGATCATGATAAAGAACATGTATTCCATACCATGGAGGTATGCCTTATTTGATTAGAGAAATTGATCACAATTATTATCTAATTTGGATCTACATTTGTGATATTACCAAGTTAGGGTGAACAATTAGGACATCCCCAAGATTTCTCTACATACCGAGTACGGGAATTATGAGTTCAAATTAATTCTATTCAGACTCAAAAATAAACTAGAAAAATTAATGGATTTAATGAATATAGTCTTTAGGGACAACCTCGACAAATTCATGGTAGTATTTAAATATTATACTCTAATGTACTCTAAATGTAAGGAGAATCATGAGGATAATCTAATCACTATGCTAAATACCTTATGAAAGGAGAATCATTATGAATAGTATATAAAATGTGATTTTTCTTAAAGGAAGTCTTGTTCTCTGGGGATATTATCAAAAGCAATGGGATATATGTGGACCCTTAAATGATAGAAGAAATTAATGTATTTTTTAGGCCAACATATATGATATATATCTATAGTTTCCTTGGATTAGCTGGGTACTATAATCGATTTTTGAGAAATTTCTCATCATTGACAAAGCCTCTATACAAGCTAACTCACAAGGGAGTCATGTTTTAATCAAATGATAAATGTGAATAGAGATTCAAGGATTTGAAAATGAGGCTTATCACTACACTTTTAATCACACTACCCGCCATTAGAGAACTTTTCATGGTATTTAGAGATTCATAAAAGAAGGTATTGGGTTGTGTGTTAACAAAAAATGACAAAGTGATATCCAATGCTTCAAGGAAAATGAATGTTCATGAATAAAATTACTTAATGCATGATATGGATTTCTATGTAGTGATACTTTCTTTGAGAATATGGAATAATTATCTCCTTGTGTATAAGTGTGAAATATATATGGATCACAAAAGCCTCAAGTATGTATTCACATAGAAAGCGATAAATATACGCCAACAAAGATGGTTGGAGATGATGATGGAATATTAATACTAAATTAACTATCATTATGGAAAATAGAATAAAGTGTATGATTCCCTATGTTAAAAGGACCCAATAATTCTATAATTCATGAGAATTGAGATGGATCCCATCAGCTTAAATTTTAAAAGGATGTACATGAGAACTGTAAAGAAATGAACAACATAAATACTTTCATAAATGATTTCTTAAACATCCCTTATAGAGAGGGTAAAGGATTCTCTAAAATATGGTGTAGGAATTTAGAAAAAAGTTTATGCTATATGAAAATGGAAATCATTGAAGTTTAGTGTTAACGAAGAAGGGGTTGTAGTATTTTGGTTTCGGCTATGTATACTATCAAATCCCAAGTTAAATAATGATTTGTTGGATGATGCACATAGTATTACTTTCTCCATCCATCCATGAAGAAGAAAAATTTTATGAGAAGTTTGAGATCACTATTGGTGGGATAAAATCAATAAGGAGAACTCATAATATACCTTAATATGTATTTTATGACATAAAGTGAAGATGGAAGGGAAGAAATCAAAGGTTACGAGGAAACCATCACCCATACCTACATGGAAATGGGAAAACACCACCTTTTACTTTTTCACTGGTCTTATATGACATCAAGAAAAAATAATGCTATATGGTTTTGGGAGGATTATCTTACAAAGAATTCTCTGTTCATTTCTATTTGATAGGACTTCTCACTAAATCAACTTGAAATGATATAAATTAAAGAGGTGGTGAGGCTTTATGGAACACCAATACCAATTATATCTGATCAAGATCCAAGATTTATCTCTATGTTCTAAAAGATTCTCCAAAATTCTCTAAATAATGAGTTTAACATTAACACGGATTATCACCCTCTAAATGATGTCTAATATAATTAAACAATCTAGGAACTCGAGTACATGTTTAGAGCATTCTAGATTGACTTAAAAGGATGATGGGATTAACATATTTCTATAGTTGAGTTATCATACAATAACAGTATCAACTCAAGAATCCTAATGGATCCATATAAAGATCTTTAAGGTAATAGGTGAAGAACACCGACATGTATGGATTAAGTTTGGGAACACAAACTTCTAGGTGATGAAATTGTGAAAGAAATGGTGGAAAATGTAAACAACATTTAGCAACACATCAAGGTTCCTTAGAGTCAAATAAAGAGATATGATGACAATAATTGATGAGACCTAGAGTTTGATTTTGAAGAAATCATATTCCCCCTCATATCTCCAAGGAAGAAATTACTTATATTTGGGAAGAAGGGAAATCTTTGTCCATGATAAATCATCCCCTTTGAGATCCTTCATCACATCAGAGTGGCGGCCTACTAACTAGCACTCCCACCTAACCTATATCAATTACATGATTTATTCCATGTATCCATATTGAAAAAGTCCATACTATACCCCTCACATGTACTCAGTCTAGATTTGTTACCATTGGAGAATGACCTTTCCTATTAGGATAAGCCGGTGAAGATATTAGATCATAGAGACAATGTTCTACAGAATATGACAACGCACCTAGTCAAAATGTTATGGAGAAACCAAATTTTTAAAGAGGAGACATGGGAACTATAGAAGGTGATGAAATAAAATAACTTGAATATATTTTAGTGTGGGGAATGAAAATATCTATGGGAAATTTCTTAAAGGGGGAAATTATAACAGCCCAAACTTTTATAAATAATACTCCCTTACAATTTAATTTAAAATATTATTATATATGCAGAAAACACCTAAACTTATTTGGTTTTATTATATACAATCATATTTAAAATACTATTAACCATCATAACATTTGAAAAGATTGTCTTTGAATAATGATCAAAAGATTAGTATAAATATAGGGTTTCATCAAATCTAATTGACACAAAGGAAGTGATGGCCTCAACCAGTAGGATTGTACCCTTTAGAAGCTAGTTTTTTTGTGCTTATGAGGGAGATATAATCATAGGGATTTTTCTTTTATCAATAGAAAGTTTAGATCCAATAACTTAAGCCTGAGTGAAATAGTTTATGGGAGAAGTTCAAGCTCATTGAAACCATGTATTCCAAACTACCCCATGAAAGTCTCACCATCGATCACCTTACCCTTAGGTAATTTTTTGGTATATTAATGGGATATGTATCAAGACCATAATAATTTTAATATGTATATTTTATTTTTAATAGAATATTTTTTATATTTTCTTCTTGTTGTAACTTTATAAATGATTATGATTTTTATAAAATAAAACACAAATTTATTTTTAATTAGTATTCAATTTTGATTTTGATTTTCATTTTGATGAAATAATGGATTTATAAAATAAATATTATTTTAGTAAAATATTATTATTAAAAAATTATTAAATATAAATTATCATATATTTTTGATTAAGTCAAATGTAATTTTTAAAAAGATTTATAAACTTTTATTGTCAAAACCCATAATAACTCAATAAATTTTGATTATAATTTTAATATTGAAAAAACATAAATTTAGGAAATTATTTTGATAAAATTAGAATTATTTTTGGAATTATAACTTCAAAATTATCCAATGGTGAATTTTTCATATTTCTCTAAGACAAAATATTCTTTGGGTAAAAATTAAATATTTTATAAATATACAATACGTATTTTGAAAACATAATGACCTAAAAGTGATGTAATAAATACTATAAAGTGTACCCATGACCAAATATATGTTTTAAATTTAAAATAATTAGATTTTATTTTTATTTTATTTATTATATAAAGATTTTTTAAATCCTCCAAAACCATTAATATATATTAAGGTTTTAGAATCATTTCTCTAAGAGTATGACTCACGTCCACATCAGCAAAAGTAATATTTTATTATGTTATGACCTTGGAATTATTAAATAATTAAATCCACTCCCCTTTAGTAAAATAATTTTAAAGGATTTTGGTTTTTTTTGTTTTATTATATAGATTATAAAACCTATGTTTTAGAAATTATAAAGAATTCCCCACTCATTCCCTATATAAACCCACCCAAGATACCAATTATATTCACTCAAAAATAATTTTAGTATTTCCTTAACCTGAGTTAACCTCTCTAGATTCCTCCCAAGGTCCTCCCAATCTCTTAAGAAGATCCTCCCAAGAATTTGGAATCACACTCTCAAGGTGATGGTTCTTTTATTTTTCCTCTTTATTCAAGTATCATCATTATCATAATCCTTTTTTCTCTAATTACTAATGTTGGGATATGAACTTTCATATCCCCCTTACTGCCCCTATGATTACTAAATGATGAGATAACCCTTTCAATCTCATCAATACCTTCAATTAATATTTATATTCCCTTCTTATAATTCTGAAATCCCACCATGATTTTCCATACCAAACAATTGTGTAGTGAATACCCATACCCATTTTATATTAAGGGAGTTCACCTTTATGCACTTATAATTCTCTGATTAGGGACTTACATGTATTTATTTCACACAACATGATCATAGAATAAAATATGATAATTAATGAATCCATTTTGTATAATCTATGAGACACACATTGTTAGGGCCAAGCTGATGATGATGTTGTTTTTTAAAATGTAGTCATTTGTTGTAAAGGAATGTTTTTAATGAAAATGAAATAAAGTCACATTGTTTTCAAAAAAATGATCAAAATCATATTTTCAAAATAATCAGACTCAATTTTCCCATCATAATGATATGATGATTTTTGGAAGAAATGGTTCTAATCAGACTCACCTTAGGTCCAGAATGATAGAGAGAAGTAAATGGTCATCAGATTCACTCTGAATTTGATATAAAATAAGTGTTTGTTTTGATGAAGAATATGAGTCTCTATAAAAATGTTTATAATGTGATGATTCTTTTTAGATTTTTAATTTCCATAAATCATAAGTTTATTTGAGAACCAATTATGCAATAATGTTGAAATAATAGAAAAAATGTTGTGTTCCCAACTATACCCAGATTAATCGTATCTGGGTGGAAAAGAATAAAGTGATGATCCTAATTAAAAAGAAATAATTCCCAATAAAATTTTATCTAGGATAAATATAAGAAAAAGGAAGTTAAAGATCATACTCAAGAATGATCTTACCCGTAATGATCATATCCTAGATAATTTTTATCATGATGATCTTACCTAGGGAAATTTTATTTAGAAAAGATTGTACTCAGGTGAAGAATAAAAAAAAGAAACATGAATGAATGGAATGTTATGATACATTGAAATTTATGTCTGATGATGATTAATATGTCATCTAATTAATTTAAAGTCCTTAAGGAAATCATGATACAAGAATACAGTTGTGAATAAAATAATTTTCTAAATATTCCCTAAGACTGATGAAAATTATAATGAAAAAACCAATAAAAAAAATTATCAACCATTAAAATGTGGTAGAATTAATTTGTTTTTTTCAATTGAATTTTCAAGAAGGTCAGTAGAAAAGGTGAGGAAGTAGAAGTGGATCAAGAGAAAATATTAAGGACTTGTTTTAATGTTCTACAAAGGGGGAGTTTAACATTAAAAATAAGGATTATATTCAATTTATATAGAGCATTGTATTTAGAAAAACAAAGTGGAATCCATTTCTGTATACATCTATGTATGAAATTGGAACATAGAATTTCATTAAATAAATTAGATTTAGAAAATTAGACTCCTGAATTGAAATCATATTGTAAATTGAAATGAATATCTAATGAATAAGGAAAGATTGTAGAAGAGTCAAGAAGCTTTGAGAAGAGTTTATGATGTCAAAATGCACCTAATAATTTTGGGGGAATTGAGATTTGGGTGAATTTTTTTGTGGAGGAAAGGTTTTTGGATTCCAACCAAAACATCTTATTGGACACCTATAAAAGGTGAAAATTACACTGTAATTTTCTGATGACTGATGTACTATTCACCATAGAAGAGAGAGAAGCTCTGAGTTTTAGGGAGAGAAAAAATTTATGTATTCACTTGTGTTGATGATTTTTTAATGGATTAAAGTGGAAGATAATAGAAAAGATCACAACATGGTATTCATTTGACCATCGTACATAGTAATTATCATACTCATCTAATTACTATATTCATCTTTTCAACAGTATTACGTCTATCATCATATCAGGATAGATTAATTAGATCAGGATTTCCATACTATGATTTTTGGACTGAGGAAGAAGGAATTTTGAATAGTCTTGATCATACTCAATGAGAGTTATATATTTTTATATCGAGAATTCATACTAGGAAGAATTTGACTCAGAAGAATCGGGATGATAGAATCGTACTAAGAATAGTCCTATTGGTAGAATTTTACTTGGAGGAATCAGATAGGGAAGACAAACTAGGAAAAATAATACTGAATTTTCCTTAATAAATTCCAATAATTTCTTATCATCTCTTGGGTAATAAATATCAGAATTGTTTTCAATTTAATACATTTCTGGAATTTAAACAAATAGGTAACATGCATTGTTACACAAATATTGTTTTAATATATTTATTCCAAGAGGCCTCACATTTATTATTAGAATTATTTACTAATTTCTACAAGATTTTAAGGGTATATCTTACTCATTGTAATCGACGTATTGATTTATATTGTACTATTTGGTATTGGATTTGTATTAATCCATACCATGACAAAAACTATACTTATTGAATAGTGAACCTTGTAAATACTTGGGTTTATATGAATATATGTTTTAATAGTTTTTAATAGGTAATATAATATTTAATAGGAGGTAAAGTTTTTTTTCAATTACAAGGATACATAAAAATGGAAAAGTATCACTAATTCACTCCCTCCCCCTATCAGTGAAACAATTATCCTGATTGGGAACTCTCAACTGGTATCATAGTATGAGTTCCCCTTTGTTTATTATTGTCTAATAAAGAATTTGAATTGTGTGAATTTTAAAGGTATTTCTATCTTTTATAGAACTAATTATAAAATATATAAATATAGAATGTTTACTTATCTTATTTCTATGGGATATGATAGTCTTGAAGTTACAATAGATGGGTTTCCTTCTACTGATTATAAAACTCTTATTACATCTATTAAAAAGAATAATCTCAAGAAATATGGAAAGGCTATGAATTCTATATTATTATCACGTACTAAAAGTGAATTCATAAGAGTGATAGGTGTTTCCATAGCCAAAGGTATATGGGATAAATTGAAAAATATATATGAAGGAAATAAAAAAGTATAGTAAGGAAAACATCAAATATTGAGATTGAAGTGTGAAGACATGAAGATGGGTGAGTAAAAATATGTTAAGGACATCTTTACTAGGGTAAATGACATTTTTAGTATCATCATATGTCTTGGTAAAAAGTAAGATAGTTTTATAGTTTCTGAAAAGTTATTGAGAATCCTTACCAATAAGTTTGATTCAAAAGTATCTTTATTAGAAAGGAAAGATCCTGAAACATTGTCTCTTGATGGTTTTCACAGCACACTCATCACTTACGAAATAAGAAGTGATAAATATGTGAAAAGAAACAAAAAATTTATAGAGAAATCTCATTCAAATATGCTATGAAATAAAAGTCAAAAGAGAATCTTCTGAAATATGAAGTTGGTGATTTTTGACTCCAAAAATGCGTTATGTAAAAATATTGATGATATTTTATCCTTGTATAAAAAATGATGGAAGAGGTCTGGGAAATTCATTAGTAAACTCCCTTGAAATTTTTTCAATTTTGAGGCAATGGTAACATTGTGGAAAATTGGTCTTTAATAAAGAAAGAATTGAATAGTTATGAAGAATAATAAAATCCACGAAGATTGTGGAAGAAACTGGGAGACAAGAAAATTATATTCCATAGTGAATGAAATAAAATTCCTAAAATCCAAAAGAATAAGTTTATTATCTAGAGTTGAATAATAAGAAGGTAGTGATGTTAAATCCAAAAAATCTGTTGAATTTGGAAAATAATATTCATTCATTACAATATTGAATTATGAAGAATTATAATGGATTGTTTTAAGGAAAAAAACACAACATAAGCTTCATTTGAAAGAAGAGTTAAAAGAATTTCTGAGAAATATCAAAAGGTTTGAAAAGAAAACAAAGTTTCAAGATAAATATTCCTCAATTAGCCATAAAAATGTTTTACTAATGAGAAATTGAGGCCGATAAAAGATATTGATGACTTAAAGAAATAACTTAAAGAAGAAAAGTATCATAATGATCATCTTGAGGTAAAGATAAAGGAAAATAAAGAATATTGAGAACTTTTCTAATAAAAACATTCTAATGATGAATTGAGAATTAAAAGTTTCCAAAAATATATCACTGAAATTGGTGAAATATCTCTAGATTAGAAAAATAATAAGGTTCAAAAAACATTATCTTCAAAAGTTGAGAAGAAAGTTGGAATTTTATATAAAAATAAGAAACCTGGGAAAGTTATGTGTGTGGCCAAGATTGACAAATTGAATAATTCATAAGTTACATAACTTCTTGGGTCTGAGAATGTTTTTTATAGATTTAAAAAAGTTTCAAACAATTATGATTCTATTATTTCTTAAATTAAGATGAAGAATCTAATTGAAAACAAAAAGGTTTACTGGTTATAAAAGAAATACAAGAGAGATTTTGAGAAACGTATTCAAAATTCTGGGCAGTATAGAATTTTAAGAGGAAAATATAGTTTTCATGGATGTTTCAGGTTTTTTGGTGGATTTAAAAATATGTATAATATTTTTTGGTTTAACCAAAAACCTTACTAATATTCTATATTTTATGAAAGGAAAAGTTTGAGAGGAAGATAATTCCCTAAAAAGAATAATTATGAGAATATTATTTTGAAGAAACCTGAAAATGAAGGAGTAAAAATTGAAAATAGGTTCCAACATCTAGAAACTATTTTTGAAAGATGTGAACAACCTAGATACAATGAAAAAGTCTGCCTTTTTATTACCATAATAATAAAATATTCTTACAAATTCTCAGAATCTGAAGATAAAGATAAAAATTAAGAATAAAAGGCTCTTGTTCATGAAACTGCTTTGAATGCTACAAAAGGATAATGGCCTTGGATTCTTGATAGTGGGTGATATTATCATATGATAGTAGATTTGAAATTGTTGAATTATGTGAAGGATTATCAAGAAGGCACAATGATATATGGAAATGATGAATCATTGCGAATGAAAGGTGTTGGATCTTCCATCATTGGAAAAGAAAAGTTGAAACCCAATAAATATTTTTATTTTGATTAGATAAAACACAATTTTATAAGTTTTTAAAAGTTTTTTGATCAGGGTATGAATATATATCATCTGTAAATATGGTTTTATTTTCAAAAGTGATGAATATGGAATGATTTTTGTAGGAGTCCAACATACAAAAGGAAACATGTTTCAAGTTGGCTAAATAAAAAACTATTGTTACATGAGCATAGTGGAAGAGAATCAATTGTGAGATAAAATTATAAGAAACATGTGTCAATGAAACATAAAAAAGTTACCAAAACAAGATTTTATCTAAGACATTCATGACTTTACAAGAAGAAGAAATTGGTGTTTCACTATTTATTAGAAAGGAATGATTACAAAATCAGTGCATAATAAAGTTGAGATATGTTCAAGACTACCCCTGGAGCTAATTTTTTCTGATATTTATGGTATGATGAGAAAAATTCAAAAAATGGAGATAATTACTTTGTCCCCATCATTGATTATTTTACATATATTTCTTGTGTTATGTTTATGAAACATAAATCAGATGAATTGAAACTGTTTAAATTTTTCAGAAGTAAATATGAGAAGGAATGTGGGTATTCAATGAAAAAGTTACGAACAAAAAATGGTGATGAAGATAGAAGTGAATAATTCAAAGGTTAAATTTATAATCATGTAATTATACATGAGTATATATCCCCATACACTCCCCAAAAATGGGGTTGTTGATAGAAATAAAATAAGTTTTTTGGAAATGGGTAGAACAATGTTACTTGAACAAGGTCATTCTTATTACTTTTGGAAGAAATCAAAGAGTACTGATGCTTATATCCAAAAATGTTACTTCTACTAGACTCAATCCGATATTACTCCATATGAATTTTTTATAGAAAAACTCCAAGTTTGAAACACTTAATAGTTTTTGGGAGTCCTTGTATTAAAAAGAAGAAATGTCAAAGGTTTTTTAAGTTTGAACAGAAAGGTGAGGATTGGATATTTCTTAGATATACTCTAGAAGATAGAGGATATAGATGTTTCAAAAAAACTAGGATAATTTTTGAATCAATTGATATGAATGTTATTGAAAGGGAGGAGTAATATAAACATACTCAGATATATGATAATGTTGAGTTTGATTTGTTTTTTCAACAATTCTGGTATGGATACAAATAATCATATTCCTACTCAAGAATAAAAAAAACTCAGCAATTTCTAGTGATGAGAAGGATATTTGAAAATCTCATCCAATTTCAAGGAATCAAGTTGAAGCTAATAATATAATTTTTTATCAAAATCAAAAGGTTCAAAAAATAATAACAAAAGATGTTATTACAAATACATATTTATATTCAAAAGTAGAGCTTAATGATGTGAAATAATCTTATGAAAATATAGAATGGGTTTAAGAAATTATTTAAGAGTTGGATAAAATTGAAAAGAATGATACATGGAAAATCATACCCAAGATAATAAACAAAAACATTATTGTCATTAAGAGGGATTTTCGAAACAAGTTGAATGAAGAAGGTGAATTTCTAAGAAATAAAGAAATATTGGTATGAAATTGGAATTCAAAAATTGATGGTATTTATTTTGATGAAACCTTTATCCAATGGAAATATTAGAAACAATAATAATCTTTCTTTCTATTATTGCAAAGCAAGGTTACAAGATCATTCAAATGGATGTCAAATCTGCATTCTTGAATGGTGAACTTGATGAGTATGTTTACATTGAACAACCTTGTGGATTTGTTTTGGGATAAAATGAATTTTATGTACACATATTGAAGAATTAATTTATGGGATAAAACAATCTCCAAGGGAATGGTACTCCAATTTGGATACATGCTTAAGGAAGTTGAATTTCAAGAAAGGAATGGTGGATAAAAATATCTACATCAAATAAAATCAAGAGTATTCCATCTTGGTGATTTTTTATATTGATGACATTATATTTTTTAGGAATAATGAAAGATGTTGGGAATGGTTTGGTAAAGACATAAAAAAGGTATTTAAATGTCCATGTAGGGGGAAATGAATTACTTTTTAGGGTTAAGAATAAATATAATAAAGTAATACATTTTTATTTCATAAGAAAATTATGTTAAGGAAATTATTAAAATGTTTGGAATGGAAAAATAAAAACCTATTTCCACAGCAACATTATTGGGAACAAATTTATCTAAATATGGAGAAGGAAAAAAATTTGTTCAGAAAAAATTAAAAATTTTGATTGAAATTGTATTGTATTTTAGTGCCACAAGACACGACATTGTTTATGATGTTAACTTATGTGGAAGATTTTAGAGTGATCCAAAATAATCACATTTAATTTCAGGAAAATTAAATGATGTATGCATAAATGGAATCACAAAATTTGGAATCAGGTATGGTAGTAAAAATCTTATTGATTTGTTTGGGTCTTAATATGCGGATTGTGTAGGAAATATTGAAGATAGACTATCCACATCTAGTAGAGTATTATTTCTGGGAAATAGTTGTTTTATTTTTCATTAAAATAAATAGAATTAATTTACCCCTAGTACAGCTGATGTTGATTATGTTTCTACCACTCAAGCCACTACTCAACTTATATGGATGAAAAATAAATTATAATATTTACTTGATGAAGTGAAATTACCCTTTATCTTGGGGTATGACAATCAAAGTATATTCAATATCATCAGGGATCATGTTCAACAATCTCATCCAAAGCATATTGATATTAAATATAATTTCATCAATGATAAAGTGGATAATAATGAATTGAAGTTGGAGTAAGTTTCAACATCCGAACAAGTTTCTAACATTTTTATAGAATATTTACTGACGTAATCATTTTCTAGATTGTGGTTCAATGTGGGAATCCAACATCTTTTTCATCAAGGTTGTGGAATGTGAATTTTCCCTTCTCTCGTCTTACATTGGGATAGTGTTATAAAATGGGTGAATGAGTTTTTTGTTTCATAAATCTATCCTAATAAATGTAAAAAGAGGGAGTTGTGGGTAAGTTGGGAATTCATCATTGTAATTGTGTGAAAAATTCTAATTGTTTATTTTCATGGTTATAGGAAATAAGTCGCATTTTTTTCCAGGGAGAATGAATAAAAAATGAGGTTAAAGAAGAGAAGAGGAAGGAAAATGAATAAGGTTTTCATAATCACTACTTTTGGAAATAATGGATTTATTTTCAATTATTCTTGTTTCATATTATGGGTTATCTCACATAATATTAGAATTACTGATAAGTAATCTATTGTTTGAAAAAACAAATTTTAGTGATTTCTGAATCTTGGTTGATAGAAAACCAAATGTATAAATTGTTAGGACCAAGCTGATGATTAAGGTTTTTGTTTTCAAATGAAGACTACTGTTCTCAAGGAATTTTTATGAGTAAAAGGAAATCACCTCTCTTTGTTATTGGAAAAAGTATCGGACTCGTGTTTCTAAAAGAATCAGACTCGATTTTTTCATCATAATAAGAATGAGTTATTTAGAATAAATGGTTTTGATTGGACTCACATCCATTCCGAAATTTAAGAGGGAAGTAGATGGTCATCATATTCACTCTAAATTTGATATAAAAAAGTGGTTGTTTTGATGAATATTCATAGTCTTTATGACTGCGATGAAAATGTAAAGATTCTTTATTGGTCTATAATTTCCTTATCTCATAAATTTATTATAGAACATATGATGAATTAATGATGAAAGAAAGTAAAATAGAGGTGTTCCCAATCAATCTCAGATAAATCATATCCAGGTGGAAGAGATGAATGAGATGTTGCCGGTTGAAAAGACATCATACACAGTACACTCGTATCACTTTGGAAGAGAAGAAAAGGTAAGCTAAAGATTGTACAAAGAATTATCATACCCATAATTTTTGTATCTAGGATAATTGTTATCAGGATGATCATACCCAGGGAAATAATATTCAAAAAAATATCATACTCATTCTAAGAAATAAATAATGAAACAAGAATGAATGGAAAATCATGATACTTTCCAATTAAGGTTTGACGATGCCGAAGCTATTCTCAAATGAATTTAAATCCATGAATGAAGTCATGGTACAAGAATAGTGTTATAAATAAAGAATCTATTGGAGATGAACTAACCCCAATGAAAATTTTAAAGAAAAAAAACAAATCAATATTATTGCTGACCATTCAAAAGGGGTTGAATTTCATTGCCTATTTTTTAGTGAATAGTTAAGTGGGTCAAGGGAAAAGTTGAAAAAGTATTATTCATTCAAGAATAGAGATGATGGAGTTTTCTTTAATTTTCTATCAAGGAGGAGCTTGGCATTCAAAATAATGATTGTATTTAATTAATATAGAGAATCATATTCAGAAAATCATAGTGGTATTTGTTTCTTCTTATATTTATGTATTCAATTGATATATATAATTACATTTAATAAATCAAATTAAAAAAATAGGACTCAAGAAATGAAATTTTACTTGCAATTGAAATGAAATTCTGTGGAATAATTAATATTTGTAGAAAAATTGAGAAGCTTCGAGATGAGTTGACGAAGTCAAAATGCATATGAGAAGTAATAGAAAATAGAGATTTGGGTGAATTTTTTCTAGAGGTAAAGGGTTTAGAATTAATAAAAAAACCCTCTTATTGGTCTCCAAAAAGGTTAAAAAGTATAATGTAATTTTCTAATGACTGATATAATATTCACCACAAAATAGAGAGGATGTCTGTGTTTTATAGAGAAGAAGAAGTTTTAATATTCACTTGTGTTGAAAATGTTTTCATGGATAAAATTGAAATAAAATATATAAGATCACAAATTTTTATTTAGATGACCATCATAATCCAAAATTACTGTACTCAATTGATTATTATATTTAGCTTGTCAGTTGTATTCGGCTGATCATCATATCTGGCTGGATTAATCGGATCAGGATTTCCCAACTGAGGAAGAATGAGTTTTGAATTGTCTAAATCGCACTCAGATAGTGTTATGTCTTTTTTCTTTGATCAATCATATAGGGAATAATTGGACTCTGAAGAATCGATCTAATAGAATCATACCGAGAATAATTATATTGGTATAATCTTACTTAGAGGAATTAGATTGGGAAGAACGTACTAGGAAAAATCGGACTCCGTTATCCTTAACAAAATCTATAATGTTCTTACCATCTTTTATGTAAGAAATTGAAGATGTGTTTTTAATTGGATGCATATGTGGAATTGAAACGAAGAAAATGTAACATTCTTCGTTACACAAATATTGTTTTACCATATTTTTTCTAATAGGTTGCACACGCACTATTGGAATTGTTTACATAGTGTTACACTAGTGTAAGGGTATATCCTATTAATTGTAATCCAAGGATTTATTTCAAGTAGATTGTGTGGTACGGGATTACTTCCAAACCATACCAAATATGTAGTTATTTTTATTGAATAGTTAACCTTGAAAATATATGTTATCATGTGATTGTGTGTTTGAATTGTTTTCAATAGGTAATATAATTTTCAAGAGGAGGTTATGGTTGTTTCAATTGAAAGGAAGCATAACAAGATAAAGAATCACTAATTCAACCTCTCCCCCTTTTAGTGATACAATTATTATAACTAGGAAATTTCTCACTTAAGAAAGAGAATGATGTGAAAGTGATGGGTGCCCCCACAATTATATATCACTCTAATGCATTGGATAAAATTTTAGTCTCATGAGATGTCATGCAAGAGATTAAGTAGTTAACATAATCCACCACAGTACTTTTTCCATTATGATGTCTTGTAATCTATCCTTGAACTATGTTTATGATTTAGTTTTTTATATTGTTTCTTAATTTCCCATGTTTTGTTTGTGTTATGAAGTTATATCCTGCCTTATTGTTCATGTTTACGAATCTCATACCTTTTATATCTCATTGATATGCCTATTGTCTAACATATATTAATTTCTTCATGTTATGACATGTTTATTCCCTTACTTGGCTTTATAGCTAACCTCTTTCTTATGTATGTCCTATGGTTATCCCATATAGGTTTAAGTATGTAGGAATAATATGATTATGATAAGAATTTTTTCAATAAGGATGATGTATTACTTGTTTTAAGTTGTTATTTAATGTAAATAATTCCCAAGAAAACTTGAATAATCAACATTTCAAGTTTTATTAAGTGTAATATTATGTAATAAATCATACATTAATGTGTAATAAAGTGAAGGTTTATCATAAAGAGTCTTCTCAAAAATTGATTTCAGATCTGGCTGTCATTAGGTGTGAGTTTGTAATGTCCCAGTTCTGAGTGCCACCCAAAGGTTCCCTATACTCGGTCGGTTACATGGCCTAAAGTTCATTTCCCTGAACGCTAGAGGCTGCCTACTTGCAGCGAGGGCCTTGGGTGTGATAGTGGGGAAACTATGCCCTCATTGGTAGAGTATGCATAGTGCTATAAAAAATAATAAACAGTAGTTGAAGTAATAATACCATACATCAAGTAAACAGTGGAAGACTAAAAGTAAATAAATAACTGGAACACATATGTAAATGATGCGTCTCACATATGTCTTGATAAATATTCAAACAATTCACACTACTAGAAATACTGTACTAAAACAAAGTACAAAAGAAATAAATAAACTCCACCAGTATTGCAAGCCTCATCTTGGTCCCATACTCTCCACCTCCATAGAAATCAAGTACCTGAGGAAGAAGGGAGCTTGCCCTTATCTAAACTTGCAACCATATAATTTGTTTGGGTCCAAAAGCATGACCCAAATTGGGTGTGAGACAAATCCTTATAGACAAGCACCACAAAATTTGTTTCTAGATACCAGTGAGTATATATAGCTGGTAATAATTGAAAGCAATCAAATATACTAGGAGTACATAAAAGAAGCCAACCCTAAAACTTTCATTTACATTCATTAGCATTTAATGTTCATCATTTAATCAAGTATCACAATAGGTATATTAGAAGACTACCTAATAAGACAAAATCCAAGCTTGTGCATTGGCTTGGAAGATGCATCACAAACATTAAATATTTATATTTTCCCTCTGGGAAGCTCACATAGTCTAACCCCTCTGGCCATGTAATGCAATAAAAAGAAAACGACACTCTAAGGAATCACTCACTTCCAATTCCCCCTATAGTCTTTCCTTAAAACTATAGACTCTGTAGGAAGGCACTCAACATCAATTCCCTCTATGGTCTCATAATTTAAACCATAATAACTCTAAGGGAGAACTCACCATCAATCCCCCATGAGGTCTCGTAGCATGAAATATAACAGACACTCTGAGAAGAAATCAACGTCAATTCCCCCTGTGGTCTAACTACAGTAGGTTCTCACAACCCTATGCAATTCAATTTTTCATAAACGATATCAAGAATCCAAAAGTAATCTGAACTACTACATGGATAAGAAATTCCAATGCATATCACAAGAATTTAACAAGAAAAAAAAAGACAATTTGTTCCATCCTATCAAGAAAGACAAGGAAACTAGGTCTGCCTCATAGGCAACCTGGACCAAACAACCCTAATCATTCAAACAAGGAAAATAACCTTTGGGATGTTCCCTAAACATGAAATTCCACATAATATCATATTAATCAACCCTTAATCTAACAATAAATCTAAGGAAGATAAAACAGGGTAAAATTTCATTGACCCAAAATACCTAAAACCTGGGTAATCAGCACTTTGGCATATAAGACTCAAACACAACCAACAAAAGGAAACAAAACTCCTCCCTCGATGTAGTACGATGATCACTCTCAAATGTAGGCCCTTGAATTGACCTAGAATGATTTAGATCAAGAAAAATGTAAAAATTATCAACCTCGAACAAATCAAGAGAGAGAATAAATCAAGAATAGAAGCTCTAGGGAAAGAGAGAACTCCCCAGTGGGAAGACAACACACCCAGTGGTTCCACGATCAGAGATCATATGGAGGAATGGGATATGTTCGATGAAAATCAGTCATATGTTTCTCTCCTATTTGAGACACTGGAAGAAGAATATGTTTCTGGGGATTAGACTCGACCTCGCCCCGATTTATCAAATAAAATAAAATGTACATGACTTTTTCAATTAATGTGCACTCTGTGTACATGCCTCAACCGGCCCCTCCTTTAGGCGGTCTCTAGGTCACCTCACATGGCCATGTCTCGACCATTACATGGATAGTACATGGCTACCCGTGGAAACCTGGAACATGATATTTACTCCCAAGTACACGGCATGTACTTCAAAATTTTAAAAAAACTGCCATGTTCTCAAAAACACCAGAAATCAAGATCCATACATGAAAAGAAGATTATAATTCTTAAAAACTTCACCCCTTAATTAAATTTGTCCTTGGATTTCCCTAAAAAGGTGGTGAAAAAGAATCATAAAACATCTCCATCCACTACGATCCCACATCGGCCTCCCTCTCCCAAGTCTAACTATATACTCGCCCGTGCTGCCATAGCACCCGTACCAGAGGAAGAGACTGGCCACAAATAACCTTCATTATATGATCCACAATCTAGATAGTATGCTCCTATAATGATGCATACACCTATAACTCAACCCCCTCATGCTGAAAAACATGAGACGAGTCTGAGAGGTAACATTGTAGCTAAGAAATGTGGAAGATGTTGTGCATAGCCTGGTACCTATTAGGTAACTGAAATTGGTAAGAAACTGGCATGACTCTCCCCAAAACCTCAAATGGACCAATGTATCTTGGTTAAAGATTTCCCAATCTCCTAATCTACTTGTGTCCCAACCACTGTGTGACACATCAGAAAACTGATATCCAACCTTGAACTCCAGAGTTTATCTCTGTTGATCAGCATAAGACTTTTGTAGAGACTGTGAAGTATCCATCCCTTTTTGAATCAACTCCACCTACTATGTAGTCTCCTAGACATGATAAGTTCCCAGCATAGCAGCCTCTCCTACCTCTAGCCATCATAGGGGTGATCGGCATGTCCCACCATACAAGGCCTCATAAGGTTCCATCTTAATTGTTTCCTGAAAATTGTTATTATGGGAAAACTCAACCAGAGGTATGTGATTCTCCCAAGAACCTCCAAAATCTCGAACTCATGCTCAAAAAATTTCCTCCAGCACCTAAATCGTGTGCTCTGACTGGCCATCTATCTGGGGATGGTATGTTGTACTCAAAAGTACCTGTGTACCCAGATCCCTCTGTAGTTCCTTCCAGACATGAGAAGTAAAGAAGGCTTATCTGTCTGAAATGATGGAGCGAAGAAACCCATGAAACCATAATAATATATCGGATGTACAACCTTCCAAGCTCATCAACACTAAATTTATCCTTGATCAGTAATAAGTGTGCCATCATTTAAAGGATATCGTTAACAACCCAAACTGAATCATTCCCTTAAGGTGATCTCAGTAACCCTATCACAAAATCCATCACAACATATTTCCACTTCCACTTGGGAATGGGTAACTAATGTAGAATCCATGTTGGTTGCTGATGCTCTGCCTTTACCTACAGACAAGTGAAACATCTCATGAAAAAATCAGAAACATCCCTCTTCATACTTGGCCACCAATAATTACAGTGTAAATCTCAACACATCTTGGTGACACCATGATGAACTGCCCATGATGAAGTATGAACGTCTCAAATCATCTCCTCACATATGTTTTCTGACACCCATATGTGTCCATGAAAGAGCAAGGCCACATCCTCAACTATGGTCTACCCAATAGTGGGGTCCTCTCCAAACGAACTCTCCTGTAAGACTAGGCCATTGAAATCAGATAGTTGCCTCATTCTCACCTAATTTAGTAGAGTAGAGGTAATAGCTACAAGAGAAAGAAAAGTCTACCCTTTTCTATTGTACACCTCCAAATTCATTTTAGAGAACAGATCCATGCGATCCCACTCACTACATACCTCTTGAACTACCTATATCTGAGTCCTCCTGGTCAATGCATTATCCACTATGTTTCCATTCCCAATCATGTAGGGAAGCTAAAAGTTCATAGACTAAAGGCACTCAACCCACCTCCACTGTCTCAAATTCAGGTCACACTGAGTAAATATATACTTGAGACTTTTGAGGATAATGAACACCATAAAATTCTCTCCCAAAATATAATTTCTCTATTAGCATAATGCATGAATAACTACAGCCAACTCGAGATCATGCGTCGGGTAACTCCTCTCATGTGGCTCAACTGCCGAGACCCATACACAATGAATCCTTCCCCCTATATAAGCACTGCTCTCAGACTGATACCTAACAGATTGTAGATTATGGTGTAACTCTTTCCCAAATCTGGAAAAAAAACTTATTGGTGATGTAGTAAACCTTCCCTTCTTCTCCTAAAAGGTTGACTCACAAGAATGTGAACAGAAGTACTTCACAACCTTTTTATTCAGGACTATTAGTGGCTCTTCTAAGTGTGATAAGTACTATATAAAACTCTTATAGTAACCATCCAGCCCCAAAAAAACTCCATAACTCAAAGAAGTTCTTTATCTTCTCCCAGGAAACTACTGCTCTCACTTTCTCTGGGTCCACTGATACTTCAGTCTCTGAGATAACATGACCCAATAAGTGAATTTGGTCTATCCAAAAGTGGAATCTTTTAGATATTGACATATAACTAATTCTCTCTCAGTGTACTCAAAATGATCTCAAAAAGGATATCATGGTCATGTCGAGTGTGAGAGTAGAACAAGATATTGTTCACAAAAACAACCATAAAGAAGTCCATGTAAGGATTGAACACTCAGTTCATCAGTTCCATGAAAACTAACAGCGTGTTTGTGTGACCGAATGGAATAACCACATATTATGTTGACCATTCCTCTTCCAAAAGGCTGTAAGAGGTATATCTGATGGCCTAACATGCAACTAATGATAACTGGATCTCAAGTCAATCTTCAAGGACACATGGGATCCAATAAGATGATCAAAGAGATCATAAATCCTTGTCAAAGAATATCGGTTTGTGACCGTAAACTGTTTCAGCTTCCGATAATCCATACAATGTCTGAGAGTACTATCAGCCTTCTTCAAAAATAGGGCAGGCGAACCCTAAGGAGAAGTACTGGGTCAGATGAAACCATTTTCCTGTAAGTCCTCCAACTACCTTTTGAGCTCCTGTAACTCTGTTGTAGCCATATAATAAGGATGAATAGACACTGGTGCTGCTCCTAGCACATGATCAATAGGGAAATCTACCTCTTTCTCAGGGGGTAAACATGAAAAGTCATCTATAAAGACATCCCTGAAATGATCGAACACTAGAGGAAAATCCATCTGTGAAGTCCCTTGGTCATCAAGATACAAACAAGTAATCTGTGTTGTAACACCTATCAACCTGTGATACTCAGTTCTAGCTCTGCTCGCCTAGATATCCCATTCACCCTTATGTAGAAACAATCTTCCCTCTGGTGATCTGAAACTCACCCTATGAAAATAGCAATAGACAACAACCTAGAAGTGAACTAACTAGTCCATTATAAGAATGAAATCATAACCCATCATCTCTAACAGAAAAAGTTCCCATTAGAAGTGATACCCACCAACCTAAAGAGGGAACTCCTTGCACTAACATACACTAGAAGTTCTATTCCCCAACGGAGTTTCCAACGTCATGATATCAGTAGATTTAAAGATACAGATCACAAGTCTCTCCACAAAAGTTATAGATATGAAGCTATGGGAATTCCCTATATCTAAAATAGTAGAGGATAAAACTAAGGAAACCAAAATCGTAACTCTAACGGTGTAGTGTCTGGAATACTGCCCATTTTGGGTCTACTCCAGCACCGAAGCCTGACCTCCATCGTGGCCCTGTGAAGTTGTCTGAGATCCTGAAGTTTACCCACCAGGTGCCTGTCAAAAACCCCATTCCTGAACACTATGTCCTTGACCACCTCCTTGACCTGAATGGACCGAATAACTCCATCCCTTAGTCTGATGTGGGATTGGTGGTCATGATCCAGCATGATGAGTCAAAACAGATCCACCCTCACTATTTGTTGGAAGGAGGGAATTTTAGAAATGCTGAAGACAACCCATCTTTCCACAATATCGGCTCTCAAATGTGTATCTTAGGCACCGAGGTTTCTTATATCCACCCTTTCCACACTGGTAACACACCACCGTGCTACATGAATGAAAATCTCGCCTACTTGGATCTCCACACGTAAAATTTCTATAGCACTTCCTGATATCATTCATAAGGGTACCAACTCTAGATGTTGAACCTCCCTAGACCGAAGCTCAAGAATCCCTTAGGTTTTTCTCGGTGATCATTTCATTGTTGACAATAGAATATATGGATTTCATCCTGAATATGTTAACCTTAGATCAGATTTCATGCCTGAGACAATCCTCAAACTTCCTCTCTAGAAATAACTCATCACCCCCCAAAATGGGTGTGAAGCGTTTCATCTCTATGAAGCAAGAATAATACTCCATGAATGAGAGTGTACCCTACTCCAAACTCATGAACTATTAGGCTCGATCATCCCTCTAGGTCTCTGAGTAAAAGTAGTCATAGCAGGTACGCTTAAACTCATCCCAAGCCATAACTTGCTAGAGTCCCACTTGTGATATCACATCACGCCATCTCTTGGAGGAATCATGTAGATTGTGCGTAGTGAGATTCACCCTCTTCTGTGGAGGTGTCTCAAGATTCTAGATGGTAGACAACATTGTTCCAACCATGACTCTGTAGCCTGAGGTCCTATATCCCTTAAGAAGGTGGGACGATGCTGCTACTGAAAAACCCATGTCAAAACTTTTGTAGAAGGGGTAGGGTGTGTTGCTCTTTGGAAGGTTTGAGTCATCTTCATGAAGCCTTCTAGGAACTGTGAATCAGTACTTGTGTCTGGTACTACATTCAGTGCCAAGACTGGCATAATAAAAGGATCTACTAGTATTCTCGGATCTACAATTTTTGGTGTCTGATAGTATCCAAATATTTGGTGTACAATTAGAGGACGTCTTGGTGGCATGACACCAAAAGGTCTAGCACACACCTTAGTTCAAGATTATCAAGGAATAAAACAAATAAGTGTAATAAAGGAACAAGAGAAAGAAAACATTTATGATTTTCAAAACATGGATACATGGTGTGTATGACCCCTACACATCATGTCCCCTTAAGATTTTAACCGGGCTTATACCTCTAACAAAAATGGTCGTGTAACACCCATACACATGGTATGTTCCTCCTTAGACATGGTTTATTCTTGATTTTTTCCCTCCTTTCCAGGTTCTTCTAGACGGATAAACAAATGGTTCTCTCCGAGGTAACACTACATGACGTTTTTACCCTAAACACTGTGTGTACCACTTAATTTCCAATTTCTCATGTTGTTTCTCACATAGTCGGAGACACGGTCGACTCTACATGTCATGTTCAAGCTAGACATGGCGTGTACTGCTTGAATTTCATCCACCCATGTTGTTAGTCACATGGCCAGATACAGGGCCTCATTGGCATGGTGTGTACTCCCAGTACACATCGTGTTCTACCAATGTTTCCAAAACTCCCATGTCTCTGCTCACCCAGTCAAAGACAACACAACATGTACTTAAGAAAAATTGTTTCTTCCAAAACAAAAGAACACAAGGAATGTATTCATCATCACACACTTTGTATTCTAGGTTTCTCTAGATAGTAAGCTTTAGATCTATTTTAGAACCCCATAAAACACTGAAATAAGCATTGAAATGACAAATTCTGATCTATGGGGTGCCATACTCCCTACAAATCAAAGTGAGGAATCATATTCTTGTATATAAAAAAGTATAACAGTGAAATCAATCACATGATCAACCAGATTAAGATCCATGTGGGCCCGTAACCCACAAGTCCCAGGATCAAAACCTGGCTCTGATACTACTTTATAACATCCTGGTTCTGGGTTCTTCCCACAGGTGTCCCGTACCCAATCCGTCAAATGGGATCAAGAGCATTTCCCCAAATGCCATAGGTTTCCGACTAGAAGAGAGGTCCTTGGATGTGATATTGGGGAAACTATGTCCTCATTGGTAGAGTATGCACAACAAAATAACAAATAATTAACAGTAGGGGAAGCAATAATACCATACAACAAGTAAACATTGAAATAGTGAAAGTAAATAAATAACCTGAGCACATATATAAATGATGTGTGTCGCATATGTCTAGGAAAATAGACCAACAAGTCACAATGATGGAAATACAGTACTAAACCAAAATATAAAAGAAACAACTAAACTCTAGAATCATCGCAAGCCTTAGCTTGGTCCCATGCTCTCCAGCTCCACCCCAATCGAGTACCTGAGGAAGAATGGTGTTTTCCCTTATCTACACCTACAACCATATAATCTATTTGGGTCCAAAAGCATGACCCAAATAGTGTGTTAGAATAATCCCAGTAAGAAACCACCACAATATATGTGCCTAACTATCAGTGAGTATATACAGTAAGTAATAATGGAAAATCCGAATATAAAATAGGAGTACACAAAAGTAACCAAACCATACGATTTCCATTTACATTCATTAGAATTTAATGTTCATCATTTAATCAAGTATCACAATAAGTATCTCAAGAGACTACCTAATAGGACCGAATCCAAACTTGTACTTTGTCTTGGAAGATGCATCACAAACATTCAATATTTATATTAACCCTATGGGTATCTCGCATAGTCTAACCCCTCTAGTAAATTAATGCAATAAATAGGCAAAGACACTCTGAGGAAACACTCAACGTCAATTCCCCCAATGGTCTTTCCTGAAAACTATAGACTCTATGAGAAAGCACTCAACATCAATTCCTCCTGTGGTCTCGTAATTTTAACTATACAACCTCTAAGGGAGCACTCACTATTAATTTTCCATGCAGTCTCTTAGCATGAAATATAAAACTCACTCTAAGTAGGCACTCAATATCAATTTCCCCGGTGGTCTAACTACACCTGTTTATTACAGCCCAATGAAATTGAATCATGCATAAACAATAAAAAGCATCCCAAATTAATCATAACTACTACATGGATAAACAATTTCAATGCATTTCACAATCATTTAATAAGCAGAAAAATACAATCAGTTCCATCCTATCAAGGAAGTCAAGGAAACAAGGTCTGCCTCATAGGCAACCTGGACCAAACCACCCTAATCATTAAAACAAGGAAAATCATCCATGGGGTGTTCCTTTAATATAAAATTCCACATAATATCACATCAATCAACCCTTAATCATACATTCAATATAAGAGAGATAAAACAAGGTTCAATTTCCTTTCCCAAAATATATGAAACATTGGTAATCAGCACGTTGGAATATAAAACTCAAATACAACCATCAAAATCCAACAAACCACCTATCTCAACATTTTATGATGAAGACTCTCAAAACATTTCCCTTGAATCGTCCTATAACAACGTAGATCTAAAAAAATTTCAATAATGTTCAACATTGAACAACTCGAGAGGGAGAAGAAATTAGATAGAGATGCTCTATGTAAAGAGAGAACTCACTGGTGGGAATCCAATGTACCCAGCAGTGCCTCGATCGGAGTTCGGACAGATGAACATGAGATGTTTGAAAACAATCATCCATACAACGCTCACCTGTTGAAGACACGGGATGAAGAATACATTAATGGGGATTAGACGCGGCCCCAGTCTGATTTATCAAATAAAATAGCAAGTACATGGTGTGTTCATTTAATGTACACACTATGTACATGCCTTAACTGCCCCCCACATTAGGCAGTCTCTAGGTCACCTTACATGGACATGTCTTAGCCATTACACAGTCAGTACATGGCTACCTGCGATAACCTGGTACACAGCGTGTAATCCCAAGTACATAGTGTGCACTTCTAAAATTTCCAAAACTCCTATTTTTTCTCAAAAACACCTTAAATCAAGATCCATACCTGAAATGAATATCCATGTTCTTACAGACTTAGACCCCCAAATATACCATGTATATCATTCCAAGAAGATATGGCATGTACATGTTTTTGGTTTTGTCATTCAGTCTAACCAATGAACCCATATATTTCATGTCCTTGATGAATAAGGTTTTCCACCCATAATTGGATTCTTTTGTGGTCGTTTTTGTGGATGATATCTTAGTGGATTCATACACTTAACATGATCATTCAAAACTCCTAGAATTTTTATTATGTAAAATTAGAGATCACTTCTTATATGATAATATCACAAAATAGAAAATTATATTGATTATGTTTAATTCCTGGATCACGTTATATTAGAATCCGGGGTATTTATAGTTCTATAGAAGGTGATAGTTGTTACCTGGGATCATCCTAATAATGAATTTCATATATAGAGTTTCATAGGGATATAATATTAATATCAGCATTTCATTTAGAATTTATCATACCTTTAAACACTATCTATGGGATTGACTAAGTTATTTGTTAGGTTTACATGGTAAAAATCTTTTCAGAATTCATTTTATGAGTTGCAAGGAAGCATGACCGGAGCATCGATCTGGATTTTACCATTGCTAGAAAGAGGGTAAATAGTATATCGTGACTAATCAATTATTATTATATGTGATATTTTTATATAAGTGGAATGATTCATAGAATATCAAACTCTTTAGTTGAGGCCTCATGAGAACAATTACCCATCCCATGACATCAATTTAGCAGTTGTTGTCAATGCATTACATTGGTGGGGACATTAAATTATAGAGGAATGGTTCATGGTATACACTCACCATAAAATTCTCATGTAAATATTCAATCAGTGTGAATTAATACTCTAGTGGTGGAGATGGGTTAAATATCTTCATTCCTTTGACATTGAGATTTATTATATTCCATGTAATGTAAATGTATTTATAATGATCTATGATGGAAAACTCAGATTTTATGGTTCAGGAAGCCAATAGTGAATGGAATTTTATGTCCATTCTTTTTGTAATAAAACTGGAAGTTTAGGACGGTCATGATAATTCATTCCTCACAACCTTAGTGGCGACTTAATCACTTCTGGAAAGAATAAAAAATGATGAAACTAGTAGATATTGAAGTATTTTTCCTAAGGAAAATTGTTTTCTGTGAAGACCCACAAACTAGTTGGGTTATAAGTGACGATAAGATCCTATATATCCATAGGCATGTTTGGGTACCTACAAACAAGTTATAAGATCTGATAAAAAAATCTCATTCTTAGTATATCATAGACTCACAAAAATTTATTGTGACTTATGCCACTAGTATTGGTGTCATTGGATGAAAAAGGAGGTTTCAGGATTCATGACATCGTGTCCCACCATTCTGTAGGTGAAGATGGAAGACGAGCAACCTATAGGTATCTTATATCCATTACCCATTCTAAAGGTGAAAATGGATGATGTCACTATGGATTTATTAATGGGATTACCTTATTCACCTTGAGGCATTGATGTGGTGAGGGTAATCATGTATAGGTTATCGAAGGCCACACACGTCTTTCTTATTTGATAGGTCATCCTGGTGGATAAGCAAAGGATACTTTTTATAGGAGAGATCATAAAAATTCATATGGTTGCATATAACATTCTATCCAATAGTGACACTCATTTCACTCCTCGTTTCTAGTAGGGGTTCCATAAGTCTCTTGGTTTTCAAGTGCTTCTAAGTACAACATATCACCCACAAAACAACATTAATTATGATAATTCTATAAAGGTAATCTAAAAAATGCTTCAAGCATGTGTATTTGATTCTAGAGGCTCCTGGAAAAATTTCATATCTCTTGTTGAATTATTTTATAATAATAGTTTTCATGTGACTATCCAGATGGCTCGATACAAGGTACTCTATAGTAGTCTATGTCATTCACCCCAGTGTTAGTTAGAGGTAGGAGAAACAACGCTACTAAGATTGTCTCTTGTTTAGGAAACATTAGTGTAGATGTAATTGATTATGAAACAAATTTTTATGTCTCATTTTAGGTATAATTAATGTTTCAATTATTTTTTTTGACCTTTATAATTTGAGGTGGGAGATCAGGTCTTCCAATGTGTTTCACCAAGATTGGGTCTTTAGTGAATTCCAATTCATATTAAGTTGTCACCTAGATTCATCAGACCTTTCAATATATTAGAGACATTCTAAATGGTAGCACATAGAATAGATATTACTCAATGGTATAGGTATATGCATTATTCATACCATTTTTTTCAACTCTATTATTATTACTCTGACTTGCCTCATTCTTTTGATCCTATGGAAATTCAGTTAGAAGCTGATTCTTCTTTTGAGGAGTATCTAGTTCATATTGTAGATCGTATCGTATATGATCTTTGAGGTTGAAAGGTTTATATGGGATGGGTGTTGTGGAATCACATCCATGTATAAGATAATACCTATAAATTGTAGTCTGATATGTTTCCTCATTGGTTAATGTTATTCATAGATACATCTCAACAACCATTAGAAGGGAAACTCAGGGATGATTTTTTTTAAAGAGGGGAGATTGTAATATCTAAATCTTTTTTGAGTCTTTGAGCCTATAATTTTCATTCAACACATATTTTTTACTTTAATATAAGTGTACAAAAGATTTATGGAGTTTTTTACAGTTTTCTAACATGGTTTGGGGTTCGAAATGAGGGTATTATAAGAAGTAGGGTAAGGCATATGGTTAAAACATGGTCAGAACTAACCATGAACCTAGATAATGTATCCCTAAGAGGTTAAATAATTTTTTTAAACCATGGAATAGGAACCACACAAATGTGAAAAAACTATAATTTATATTATGTTCACCACACATGATTTGTGCACAGTTTATCTAACTTGTCGCCAAGACCATGTGGGGTGTAGGATCATGGCCAGTGGGAATCGCATTGTTGGAAAATGGTTTGGAAAACCATGTTACCATTTAAAAATACTTTAAATTATCCTTTTCCCTCCATAATCATTAAATCATATTTTCCTTCTTCTCCTACCTCATTTACACAATAGCCGCCATGTGAGAGCTCCGCCATCTTCCCCCTCTAGGAATTAGTGTAACTCCTCTATCCAGAATATGTTTTTATATTTATTCATCAAGTTGGATCCCCATAAATAATTATATAATTAATCTTATTTAAATTCTCAATTTCTCTTTCCATCTTAATTGTGAACTTCATATGAGAAAATTTGACTTATTTTTAGGGTGTTGGTCTAGTTTTAATTTTCTCTTATTCCAACCTAAATCTAAGGTCAATACTAGATGAGGAGTATACCATGAGGATAAGGTAGGTGGTTTATGACTTTTCCCTCAATGTATTTCCATTTATAAATTGATCATTTTTATGACACACTGTACTTTCAACATGTTGCCTCTATAAATTTATTTGCTTCAATTATAAGACTTAATCTTTATCATGAGGTGTTATAAAACCCTTGGGCACCATTAGAGGATAAAAAAATCAACCCAAACCACCCCTTTGAGTGTGTTTGATTAAATTAAATGGATGGAAATTATTTAATTTTTAATCGAAACCGCATATAAGGTGATTTTGGTTTGAAGTTAGTAAAATGCATTACTAGGAGTATAAAAACCACCTCTTGGGCATGATGAGTTGACACATAAGAAAATGGTTGGGATTAATTATAAATTAAATGTATTGAACTCCTTACTTTACCTTTTTGATTAAATATTCTATTATTCTTGGGTTATTTTTTATATGAAATTTTCACACCTTTATTGGTGTGGCAGGCCTTCGGTAAGTCTAGTATTTCTAAGTGGTAATGCATTGAGTGAACTCATAAGATTCCAACTAATTCATGGATATGAATTCCATGTGATAAACCCACTTGTATTTAATATTTTCCTTACTTTATTAATACTTTGTCTTGATTTAATAGGATTCATTTGGATTATATGGGAAAAATATAATGATAGGGATGATCTCCCTTGGTTCAGTTAATGTCTTTGGACATGAAATTCCTTGGGTCGGTCCCTTGGATTCCAACAGAGCCATCCTCAAATCACAGGTATAGTTTTACTTTTTTTATTAATAAACTTTTAAGATTTAAATTACAAGGTTTTATCCATCATATTACACTCATAAAAATGTAAAAACATTTTATCTTGATAATTTTGATTTTTATGTACTTCCAAAGGACAATAATTCAATGGTTCTTACTTGAATTAGAATTTTTTGTGTTTTGTGGGAATGTATGGAACTATTCTATAGATTCCTTAGAGATATTATCATAGAGAAACTTTGGATATTTGCCATAGGTACTTTAAATATTTTTAGGTTACATTTTTAGAGACATATGGCTTATTCCAAAGAAGGTATGGTCGGTCCAGCATCTCTAGAGGAGCCTAACCACAATATGGTTTTTATTTTATTTACCATTTTAAATTTTTATTTTAATTGAAAACCATTATATTTTATACTCATATAATTTTTTTTGGTAGACACCTTTTTTTGTGGCCTACTAAGTTTTACTCTAACCGTATTTTGGCCACCGTTTGACACCGGATAGAAATCATTGATGTTGATAAGGATAAAGGGAAGAACCTAGACATAGATGCTTTATTTCCATTTTTATGGAAGCTTGGGTGAAAATGAACAATCCAGTAATTGGGTTTCTCATGTATATAGATGTTTTTTTATTTTTGTTTCCTATTGTTTCACTGGAACTGTATATCAACAAGATTTATTTTTGTATCATCATCACATTACCTGTATATGGTATCATTTACTACCTTGTATATCTTATTATTATCTAGATTCCTAAACATAAAATTTCCCATTAGTATTTCCCCGCATTCATTATTATTAACTATTGTGTTTCACTCAAATAAATAGGGTATTTTATCTCCACCTTACCATCATAAACCCCTGCTACTAGTCATCGACCTCTGGTATATAGGGAGGCATTCTTGAGGCCATGTGACCAACTGAGTTTGGTTACTTATGGGTTCACTAAGACTAATATATCAACCATATACATGGTTTTATATTTAATTTTAATCCATATTACTTGATATTAATATAGTACAATTCATGTGAAGTTTCATACCATGATAAATTTCTTATACCAACCTTAAGGATGATGTAATTAGAGGGTAGTTTTTTATGTTTCTAATGATGTAGTGGTTTTTGATTAACCAACATGGTAATTCTTCTCTTGAATAAAAATTATGACATATGGTTATTTAATTTAATTAGAATAAAAAAATTCATGGTTGTTCTTAACTGAGTGGAATTTCATGTGATTATTTACTTGGATGAATTTTATGCAATTTATTCATCTAAATTGGATTGTATACTTTAAATAAATAAGAATGAAAAATAGTATACATGAGATTAATATGTTATATATATTATGAAGGTACTCAATGTTTTGGAAAAATAGATTATTTGAGTGTATATATAATGTATATAAATACATTTGTTATACAATCTCGAAAAATGATATATGTGTTTGCTGGAGGTCACACCAAATCCCTTTATATATTGAGTAACAAAGATTATTTTCTAGTGGAATATATTTTCTTATGATTATGAAATGAAAATTTATAATTATTTCAAATTATATAAAATTACATAAGATCACACATAATTTTATATAAAGATAATTTATTTTAGTAAAATATCTTTTCACAAAATAAGAGAGTTTATAATAATTCTCTAAAATTGTTTGGATATAATTCCAATATTTGTTATGAAATGTGTATAATATCTATGTGTATTTAGAGAATTTAATAAATTCAAAGATAATATATACTATATCGCATATCAAATCCTATAATATGGGTTATATTATTATCCATAAAATATATATCATTATGAATATATTCATGAGACTATGATATTCTAGGAGTATTTTTCCACTTTTCCCTTTTATGCTACCATTTTTTCACCAAAAATATCATTAGATAATATTTTTATTAATATGTAAAAAATGTTTTGAATCATTAAAGAGTAAAATTATTATTGTATTAATTGAGGATAACGTTATAAAAAATAACATTTTTCACTGATCATTTGTGAGACATTCAAAGTCCATATGATGAAAGGGGTCATTTCTAGAAACCTAAAATAAAAAAGTTTAATTTATACCTTATAGAAGCACTATAGTTATTTCATTTGTAGTTAACTATGAGGAGATACTAGCATATCCTAGTTTTAAATAATGATTCTTAAAAAAAATATAGATATTTCACGTCTTTTGGATTACCTTTAGTTGTATGACCCTATTAGTTTCTTATAAGTTATCACTATTAACCGCATATGTTGAAAGTTTACTTAGTCAGTGGTGTGTATATTTTTATGTTTTTTAAAATTTAATTTAACCTTTTTTATGTAAAAACTCAATATAGGATTTTACATTTTCCCTTCCCATATACGTATTTGATGTTATTTAAGGCCATTAAAAGAAGAGTAAAAGTGATAAATATTTTTTAAAAATTAAATAATTTTTATAATCAAAAATAAAATAAATAAGAAATATATTTTTGTTTCTGATGGTGATAATGATAATGAGAATATTGAAATTTTAATTTCTATCATAAAAAAAGAGTGTTTTAATATGAAAAGTAGAGTATTAGGGAAAAATCATCTTTGATTTTTTAACAATAGTGGTATTGATAATTTTTTAACTAATTGTAAGCAGCTTAAGGAGGATGGTAGTGATGAAGAGGATACCAAAAATAGTTTTTAGAATAAAATAATTGATAATTGATAAGAATTTTCTAAAATTAAAGGATAAAATAAATCATAGTTTTAAAAGATTATTTTTTTATTTTAATACTTAAAAGATTCTTGTGGTGATAGTGATTGTGAAAATAATTCTTCTAGTGCACATAATTAAAAAAAACATTCGTGGATTACATGACTAGAAAAGCATAATTTTCCTGTTTTTATGAATTTTAAAATAGTTGAGAAAATTTGGAATATAAAATGAATTTTATATTCAAAAAAATAATTGAAGGCATTCATTTCCAAAATATGTAAATTTAAAATAAAAAATAACTTTTTCAGAAATTATTGTCAAGATTCAAGTTTGAATGACATTTTTAAAAGTAATATTTTTTAAAAAATAAGGTAGATGAATTAAAAAAAATTTAATAAAGAAAATAATATAAAATAATATTTTTAAATGATTTTTTTTATAAATTAATGTACTTAGACATTCCTTATGTGACGTTTATGGATAGATAAAATGTTTTAAATCAATGATTATTAATTTCACATGATGTTAAATTTATTGTTAAACATTACAATATTCGTAAAGAAACTTTTATTATATGAAATCATAATTTTTTAAGACAATGGTATATTTAGGATTATAGTTGATGGATTTATTAGGAAAAAGAGTCAAATATTCCAAGTTATGAATAATGAAAACGTTAATTATGGTGGAAAAGGTAAATTTTAGTAAAATATTCTCAATGTTTGTGATATAAGGTGGATAATGGAATAGAAAAATTTCAAGAAGAAATTGGGTAATTATTTGGTATATTTGAAGGATTTTTTATGAAAATGTGAAACACATGGTGTGTCTAATATCTAATACATGATTATAATTCTCATTACTTAGGTATAACATTACTAGATAAAAAAGGATTCGAAACAGAACATTGATTTATTAAAAATTTCTTACAACGCTTAAACACATGGTAGTTTTAAATCATAGTCTCATGAATTTATTAATTTTCAATGGGATAAATAAAAAACATCATGGTTTATTATATAAGTAACCATGTTAGATTTTATTTTGTAACATGGTATATCAAACACATCATGTGGTTATTACATAGTTTAAGAATAAGAAATTTTACAAAGAAATTGGATAACATAAACTATAAATAGATGAAAATTCATGAAATTTATACATAGATGTTCAAGAAATAACATATTTAATTCATCATAATGATTTCTGAAATTTAATATAACATATACTATATTAATTTTCTTCAGGAAACTAGAGAGTTCTAAAATAATGAAGAATTATGAACAATCATTGATGGAAGATATTAATGCTTGAGGATACTCATTATGATCTGTTTATTAGTAAATGAAGTTAAATAAGTGTTATTGTTGTTTTATATGTTTTAAGGATTCTTTGATGAAGCTTGAAAAAACAACTATGTGTTTTAATTAAAATACATAATATTTTAGTTTTTGAGGTTTGGTTAGCTAACACAAGTTACAAAATTCTTCGGGTTTGGTTGTAGCATTAAAGAGAGTTATTTTTCTGTTTTGGCTGAATATCATGTATTTGGAAACACATGATATTTGAAATCCATGGTTTTTAAAGATGGAGGTTAGCGTATGGGGTTTAACATTAACATATAGTGTTGTATATATCCATAAAATTTTAAATGTATATAAAAATACCAATAATATATGTTAAAAATCTATAAAACATGTTTTTGGATGGATTTATAGATTTCTATATTTTTAATATCTTTAATATATATGCATTCTTGGATATTTTGTGTGAGATTTTTGGATCATATCGTATAGAATTTATGGATAAATTTAATTGAACGGTTACTACCATAAAGTGGAAAATAAAGATAAATATATAAAAGAGAGTAGAATATATATGATATATAGAGATATAATAAATCATTATAATCATAAAATATTGATATTATGATGAAGAAGATAATATAGAACCGATTTCAAAAAATTATAGATCAGGTGTAGAAAAGAGAGAGGGAGGCAATAGATATGTAAGAACATCATTGAAATGTATTGATTAAGAGATAATAAGGATTTATTTTATAAATATAAACTAAATAACTATTAAATTAATTATATGTTTCTATCAGGTTTATTTTCAAACTATATTTTATAATATAGGAAAAATGTACAGTGATTGATGGGAATCTATCCATACCCAATGAATCAAATTGGGATATTGTTTATATCCTTAAAAACACCATTTGTTCATGTCATTCCGTTATTTTGTTGTAAGTAAGGGGGGAGGAAAGAGGGAGTGACACTTTTTGTAAGTGTTTCAACCCAAAAACATTTGTATGGGGATGGAACCTTGTCCTATATTCCTAAAACCAGCACTAAAATTGTTTTAGTGGATTTTAGTATACTGATGCATCACTATTGTATGATCCTTGTATATATCACCGTGTAGATGATCCAAGTAAATTATAGGTTCCTTTTGTGGATGGATTACCTATCTTCAAAAGGAAACATACTCATATGTGGGTTAAAAGATTGTAAAATAAATTTATTAAAGGAAATAATAAAATGTAATATAATTTGGATTATCATCATATTAAGATATCAACGAAGACTACTAATACTGAGGTCAATATCTTTTGGGGTAAAAATATTTTAAATGAAATAGATTTAAATTATACCAATTTGGAATACCCCAATTCATCCCCTCTCATTTTATCCTCTATATGAAAATTTTGTTAATAATAGTAGGTAGCCGTTCAAGGCTTACATTTTTGGATTTTTTTCTCTCTTTTATATATGATTACTCTTTGGATTTGAGCTTATATAATCGATTTTTTACCCTAAAAATTATTTATTTAGTGTCATGATAAAAAGGAAGAATCATAAAAAAAATATCTCTAAATAGATTATATATAGTTGAAAATTTTATAGAGATATTTTGGTTTATATGAAATATCTAAATAGCCCAAAGAGGAAAGTATTATTGATTTAAATTTTGTATTTTTTTATCTTGACTCATATAGTTATGCAAAATAATTTTATGAGGATCCTATATTTTCTAATTATATTAGATCTACTTATGATTTTTATTTATCAATTAATCCATTTAAAGAAGTTTTCTATAAATTTAAAAATGTTTAATTTGGGTTGCAGGATAAATTCAAGAAACTAAAGAAAAAGAATAAGTTACATTAGACTAATATTGGAGGTCAAAATATGTAGATGGAAAATTCAAATTCATTGAAAATGGTTATTGAACTGAAAATTAATCATCAAAATTATTATAGGATTATCAAACCAAATAATTGGAAGGGAAATCATTAAAATTACAGTAACACATAGTGATTTTCAAAGAAAATGATCTATATAAAAGGAATAAATAGATAATATACCGGTTAAGGTTAATGAATTTATCTATGAGTTAATGGATGTGAAGGAAAAGACCAATTCCCTTAAACTAAATAAATATGAGAAAGCTATTGATTTGAAGATAAAGAGAAGAAACATGGATGAATCTTCAATGGTATAACTACTATAATAAATTTTATATAAAAAGATTATCTAGAAGGAGAGGTTGTTAAAATGAGGGAAAAAATTTATGATAAAAAAATGATTACAGAATGTATTTTTCTCACTCTTGAAGTAAAATAATATGAATTTTTATATTTTTTCCAATGTGGAATTCTAAAATGTAACTAATTTTATTACCTATTTTTTATAAAATAATCGGGAAACAAAATGTCTCTAATTATCCATGTTTATAAACATAAATAATTAGTGATATTTATAAATGTTTCTAATTTAGAGACATTCCATTTACCTGTTTTTTATAAACATTAGCAAATAAAACAATTATTATCCACATTTACTGTAAACGTGGATATTTAATTTTATTAAAAAATCATAAAAATATATATTATTAATTATTTTTATAAAAAAATAATTTTTGTTCTTGTAAAACCATTGTTACCATGCCTTTACATTATTAATTTTCTATAAAAAAATATGTATTTTTTTTATTTTTATTTTATTTTATTTTTGTTAAAACACCCTCAATAACACTACCAACAGTCATCACCCCAAGACATTATTCACAACCACCAAAACTCACCTCCCCCATTTAGCACTATCAACGTCCCCACTCTCACTACCAATTGTCAAAAACCACTATAACCCTCCACCAACATCAGCCACACCCGTTGAAGCTCACCTCCCATGTGAACCTCTAATAATAGACCCTCTCTCTCCCTTGATTGTCTCCACTGTCTTTAACCATGCCTTTAAATTTTTTATTATTTTTATAAAAAAATATATGTTTTATAATTCTAAAACACCCTCCATTACCATTAAAATAGTCATCACCCCCAAATCACCTCCCTCATGAACCCCTATTGGCATCCCCTCTCCCATCGTTGATCATCACCACCCTCCATAACCCTCCCCTAACCTCAGAAACACCCACTGAAACATATATTTATATACCAATATATAAGTTAATATATTTTTTATTTTATTAAAATATATGTTGTTATATTTTTCATATATATATCGTAATATAGGTTATTATATATTTATATGTAAATTAAAATATACATTAATATATGTTGTTATATGTTGTTATTTATATATGATAATATAAATTAATATATATGTTATTATAATTTCTGTGTGTGTGTGTGTATTATCATGTGTTATTATGTATTAATATTTATGTTCTATGTTAATATATAAATTCACATAAATATATATAAAATTTTCTAAATACACTTTTTATATATTAATAATAATTTATTCAATTATTATTAAGTAATTATAATTAGTTTGGAACTTTTGTGTTTTTTTGTTTATATATATATATATATGTGTGTATATCCATTTTATATTAATAGTATTTAATTTTACTTGTACATAATCTAACTATATATGTAATATTATTAATGTCTATATATATATTCATATAAAAATAAATTTATATATTCATATGTAGGTTAATATATTAATATATGTGTGTGTGTGTGTGTGTTTGTATGTATGTATGTGTATATGTGTGTGTTTTTGTGTGTTATAATAACAATCATTTATATAGTTATTATTTATTTATTTATTATTTATTTATTTATTAGTTCACATATTTGTTTATATATTAAAATTTTAATTTACATCTATTTACATTAATATAAATATATATATATATTAAAAATAGGTGCTCGCCCACATCAGTTTTCCAATGCAGGATGGTTGAATGTCATGTATGTATATATATATATGTGTGTGTGTGTGTGTGTGTGTGTGGTGTGTGTGTGTGTGTGTGTGTGTGTGTGTGTGTTTATATATATAGGTATATATATTAATATATAAATGTTTAAATATATAAATATATGTTAATGTATTTGTATATAAATATAAATATAAATATATATACATATATATAATTATAATCATAGATTTTTATGTATATATTTATGTAAATTAATATAATTATAATTATATATATAACATTGGTTTAAAAAAATGTAAAAACATCCCTAAAATTGCCACATTTTCTTAAAAACATGAAAAAATTTAAAAAACCATCATGTTTAAAAATATCATTAAAAATGTGGCTAAATTAGCCACAGTTTCTGAAAAACGTAGCTAAATTTAAAATTAGCCACATTTTTAAACATGGCTAAAAAAATGTCACCAAATTAACCATGTTTTTTAGAAAAATGGATATGTTAAAAATAATCATCTTTTTTAAATACACCTAATAGAAACATCACTAAATTTGTCAGGTTTTCTAAAAAAATGTGTCTAAATTTAAAATGTGAAATGTTTTTAAATGCCTCTAAAAAATTTGCTAAATTAGCCACATTTTTTTAAAATCATGGATAAAAACATCAATATATTCTAATTTTATGTAGTGGGGATTTCATACAACAATAATAATGATTACATCATGAAAAAAGTTTGTTAATGGAAATTATGTGAAGTAAATGTATATCATATTTAAAGGAAGAATGTTATCAATTAAAATAACGAGGATGTTAGATCATCAAATATACATGAGGAAAAGAGTGGACTCAGTAAGAAGAAAAATGAAACTCCCTCTATTGTAATAAAAACAATGAAATTAACTACAATGGAAAAATAAATAGGGAAAATTTATTTTATTATATAATGAAGGGATATGTAGCTATCTTCTGTTATGTATCATTCAAATATATTTCTATAAATTAAGTTGATGTACATTCTATATAATCTCATTACTAATAATAGTGAATAAGGTGAGGATATTATTCAAATAATTTTTTATATGATAAAAATGTCTATGAAAACAATAGTAAGTTAAGTTCAAAATGAAATACTATATAAAATAAACATGATTCTAAAAAAATATTCTATCAAAGAATAGATTTCATGGGTTGGTTGAAAAATATTATGAATCTAAAAGAATCTTGAAGAGGAATTGAAAATATTTTATTGAATAATAGGTTTCAAGGAAACATAATAACAATTTTTGGAAGAGTGAAATAAGTACAACCACTATTACAAAACAATATCATGATAATTGAGTATTCCATAGCAATATATGGATTAATAAAAATGATGTAACTTTTGGAGAGAATATAATTATCAAGTTAGTTTGGAAAGGAAAAACTAAAAATCAATGATAAGTGAAGAATCTTTTGAAGATAAGAGAACTCAAGAAATAAATCATTTTTTCTATATATAGACAATAGATAAACCCAAATAAGAACAATTATATGATAAATTCTATCAAAAGAGATTCAAAATTTAAGATAAATCCCAAACTAATGGATAAAGAAAAGGGGGTTGTCCATCGAGATCAACCATATTCAAAAACATTACAAAAATAAAAGTTCCCATCTACACAATTTGTTCAAATTCACTAACTATTTTTAAAGTGATATAGGATTAAGGGTGAGATACAGTCCATAGGGAATACAAAATTTATGCGTGATTAATATGAAATTCATTAGAATGTGTTATAACATGCAAGGGGAGAAGATCTTGAAGAGTAAAATTTTAAACTAAAATATAAAGATAAAACATTTAAATATGTTCCATAAGTATCAAGTGATAAAAATCAATAATAAAAGTGGTATCTAATAGAGCCACATTTAAGGGAATATGAAACCATAATGATGGATAGGGACAACCTAAATATAATGAATTTGTTGCAACATGGTAGGAAAATTTTATGTTTTTTTATCATGTTATAAATTTATATATCATATGTATTTTAGGTTACGTCAATCCATTTAAGGATAGTTACCCATATTGGTTATTATCATTATAAAATATATTATTAGATTTTAATTAGTATGAATTAATGGGGAGTATACATTAAATAAGTTTTTAAATTCTGGTAGCATCATTCCAAAAAAGAAATAACACCCTTTAAATGGAGTAGATGGTTTTCAAGAATATAAGGGGGAGTTATATGATTCATGGAATATCGAACAATTTATTATTATGGTATAAAATTAAAAATATGGACATTTAGATTATATTAATAAGTTGGATAAGAAATATCATGAACTTAATTGAAGTTATTACATTATATTATATAGTTTTATATGAAATAAATTTTTGATAGTGTTTATAACAAATCTAATAGGGGAGATTTTTATAACTCAATTCAAAATTTAGTTATATGATATTGGATTTAATTTCAACCATTTATAAAAAATGGACAATTCCTAAGGAATTTTTTATTATTGGAATTAAACCATTCGTATGTGAATACAATAATTATTTAGGATAATAGCTAATGGACTTAATCTTCAATGGATCTGAAGTTTCCATATAATGGTTAATAAAAATGATAATTATGGTGAAAATGAATGATATTGATAAGAGGATCTCAAAAAAATTCCCATATTTCATATAATTTCGAAAATATATAAGAGATGTTCTGGAATAAGTTTTACATGTTATGGGGATTTTTACGGGATTTTTCACACAAAATTGAAACACATAGTGTTTCTAACATCTAATAAAAAATGGTAATTCATAGTATTTCATAATATTATTATTTTATGAAATATAAAATCAATTTAATAGTTTTATTGAACACTTCATGGATCATGTGGACATGTATTAGTTTTAAATCATCATTTTGAAGAATTTTTCCACGTATTATATGCCCCATTGCGTCAGTGTGGACACCTGAGAGGGTGGTGAATCAAGTGGGGATAATATATATACCAAATTCCAAATTCTCCTCTAATATTTTACCCCCAATGGTATTTGATCCTATATTATTATTATTTAATAAGTATATATGTAAAGACCCGCAAATTTCAAGGAAATTTTTTTCTTAATTTTCTTTGGAATTTTACAAGAGCGCAGCTTCAGACGGCACCTGATTCCGAGGCCCGGTGTGCCCGGAATCAATTTCCGAAGTTTGGCTCGGGTACGTTCAGTGAACGGACGAGCGGGTTTTTCTATCTTTTGAACCGGTGCCCGGAATCGAATTCTGAGGGCACCGATGAAATCGCAGCGCCGGTAATTGCTTAGAAACGCCTCTTCCAGAGTTGCGTTTGCTCAGACGTGGTTTTTAAATTGTACGGCTTTAAGTCAGAAATAAAATAAAGTTTGTGCGACAACTTTATTTTATTTCACCTAAGCTGCTTGGAAGCCACTTGAAGTCACTTAAAGACGGCTTGAACTGAGTTGAACTGGATAGGATGCTATCCAGAAATATCCTACCCTCTTGGTAGGATATTTGTGCGGTGGGGCCCGCACGAGCCCCGCCGTTTCTTTCGCTAAGTAACGCACCCGCGAAAACCCGTCAAAGTAACTGAAAAGTCAACCGACGCGTTTTCTTTAATTCTTAACAGACCATTTAATTGGGCGGTTTATTTTGTGAATTAAATGGACTGTTTCTTCGTGAATTAAATGGGTCGTTTCTTTCGTTGAATTAATTCAACGAATTGATGGATCGTTTCTTAACCGGTTTCGTGTGTTGGCATGTTTATAAAATAAGACCAACCCAAAAATCCTTGGAAAGGATTTGAAAGAATCTTCGTTCCTCCACCCTCTCCGCGAAGAACGCGAAGAACGCGAAGAACGCGAAGAACGCGAAGAACGCGAAGAACGCCGGTGACCGGAATTCGACGACGCACACCAAGATCTGCGACGTCGACGAGATCTACCCGCGACGTTCTTCGGCGACGCCTCTTCTTCCGCGGCCGATCCTCGTTCGGCAACTAAGGTGAGAATCGGATCTTTTCTTCTCCCTTTTTAATTTCAATAACAACGGATTTAATTAATTAAATCCGTTTGTTCTTGATCCGGAGATTGGCGACGCGACGCCGGATACCGCGACGACGCGACGATCTCCTTCCTCCGCGACGAGCGATTCCGCGACGACCCCTCGTCCGACGACGACGACAAGGTAAGGGTTGATTGGAATATTTTCCTTCCCGTGATTTTATTTCTTTTAAAGTAAAGAACTTGATCTTCGAACAATTTTAAAATTTAAAATTGTTGTTGATTGTTTTATTGTTCCTCCCGTGGATTATGACTAACGCGGAGGGTGCGGGTCTAACGAACAAGACCCGGCAACCCTCCGCCGATCTATTTTGTTGTGCGGATTTGGCGGACGTCGACAAACCGTGCGGCAAGGGCAATTTGTTGATTCCGCAGTGAAGATCGTCCCCCGGGAGGAGCATCGGCGCAGACGGGAAAGAAATCGGGCCACCGGAGCATCTCCGGCGGCCCGCGGAAGGAGGCGGCGGCGCGGGTCGCCGGCGCGGCGGCGCCGGCGACCGGAGGCGGCGGCGCCAGGCGCGCCGCCGTGGAAATCTTCCGCCGTGGCTGAAGCCGCGGCGGCGGCGGCAGCCGGTTCCGCGGCCGCGCGGAACCGGAATCAGACGCGGCGGCCCGGCCGCGTCCGCGTGACAGGCGGCCCCCCGCGGGGGCCGCGTCTCCTTCAAAGCCGCGGGTCAACCCCGCGGCGGCGGCTCTTCGGCCGCTCGGCCGAAGACCGAGCCGGCCGGTCCGGTCGGCCGGGCCGCGCCCAGGCCGGACCGGACCCGGCCGAGCCGGTTCGGGCCGGTTCGGGTCGGCCCGGTTCGGGCCGACCCGGTTCGGCCGACCCCAGGGGGGGTTCGGGCCGGGTCGCCCCGGGCCCAGTACCCCCGTTTCGGGCCCTCTTCGGTCTTTCGCCCATATCTTGGGCCTGGGACCTCCGTTTGACGAACCGTCAGCGGCTACGCGATCCTTGGATCGAGACGGTCGTTTCGGTATATTATACTCAAGGTTTCGGAAGACTTTGGGTTCGGCCGGGTTGGTTCGTACACGAAGCCAACCGGGCCCTCTGAGCGGAAACGCTCATAACTTGAGCTACGGACGTCCGATCGACGTTCCGTCAGCTGTGGTAGTTTCCTCTAAGTGAGACGGAACTTTTGGCATACTCCGCCCGAGGATCGGATACAGGCGGAGTACGATCGGGTTGGTTTTGCCCTAAAAACCAACCGGGCCCCTGGGACGAAAATGCCAATAACTCTCAGACCGGGCGTCCGATTGACGCGCCGTCTGTCGCGTTGAGATCCTGTAGTCGATACGGAACTTTTGGATACATCAACTTCGGACTACGTGTCAGTTGATGTATCAGCCCCTCGGCTCGTGGAGCGGACCCTCCTAAACGAGCTCGCTACGTGCGGGAACCCTAGGGCTGGCTGTGACCTCGACGACAGAGCAGAGATCCTCCGTGGACTGCGACGACGGCAGAGCAGAGATCCTCCGTGGACTGCGACGACGGCAGAGCAGAGATCCTCCGTGGACTGCGACGACGGCAGAGCAGAGATCCTCCGTGGACTGCGACGACGGCAGAGCAGAGATCCTTCGTGGACTGCGGCGACGACTGTGCAGAGATCCTCAGTGGACTGCGTCGACTACTGCACTCAGCGATCCTACGCGGATCAGTGCCCGATCCTGTGTGGGTCCTACTACCGGTTCTGTGTGAGCCACTGCCTACCGGTTCTGTGTGAGCCACTGCCTACAGGTTCTGTGTGAGCCCGATCCTGTGTGGGTCTTTGCGGGGGTTAGTACCTATCGATCCTTCGTGGGTCTGACGACTTAGATGGATCAGTGATCATCTTTGACGTCATCTGAAAAAGTATACCTGGTTGAGCTGAATCTTATGTTACTCTCCTTTGTGGATTGTGTTGAACTATCCTATGTGGATTTACTATTTACTCTCCCTTGTGGATTGTGTTGAACTATCCTTTGTGGATTTACTGTTTACTCTCCTTGTGGATTTGAGTCTTGCTTTCCTTCGTGGATTGAGTTGTTCTTGAGCTCGTGAGCAGAGCTAGAATTGGGGACTTAGGTATATGTATGGGCATATACCTAAGTCGAGTCAGATGTTACTTCGTGATTGCATCTTTCTTTTGTGCTATATCCTTTGTGGATTTCGGGAGACCTTCGGGGGTCTCGGGGTCCTTACTGAGTAGCTTGTACTCACCCCTGCACGGGCTATGCCCGCACCTTGTTGTGTTGGTTGCAGACGACGGACAGCGCTGATCACGGTTGGGGCGTGGAGCAGGACGGTACCTGGAGGTGGACCACTGGGCGGGACGTGCTCGGAGCGGACGTGGGACCCGAGGAGCCTGGAGGCTATCTGTACCCACCCTTCAGGTGGGATTGCCAGTGGACGACACGAGGCCGCCGTCTTTTCTTCAGTTGCTGTACTTTACTTTTCAGTTGTACTTTACAGTTGGGCTTGTATTTCCGGCCCCTTTTCTTTTCTGCACTTTACTTTCCGCTTGTTGACTCTGTGTGGTTGTTACTTATAAAGGCAATGCCTTCCCTGTTTACTGGGATTTTACGCCTTGGTGCTAGTCGCCAGCCCCTGGCCTATGGAAGGCGGGCTTGGGGTAGTCACGGCACGGGCCCCGAGGACGGGTCGTGACAAATTGGTATCAGAGGTGGTCGGTTCTACCGCAGACTCTGATCGTCCTTTCTTTCTATGTGAAGCAATAGTGTTTAGTGTATTGAGTGTGGTTATCAGTTCAGGGAGCCCAGTGTTGGTGCGGCGGCCGACGTATCCGTACACCAGGACCCTGACTTCTGATTTCCGACTTAATGCATGAAAACATTGATTGCGTGTGTGTTTCGAGTTTTCTTTGTGATTACTTGTGTCAGCTCACCGGGTATACTGATCTGCTTTATGAAAGTCTCAAGTTTTCCTTGTGATTACTTGTGCCAGCTCACCAGGTATACTGTTCTGACTGTGGTGCTCTTGTTCTCCTTTTCAGGATGGCCCCGCGACGACTGCCAGCTAGGGTTCCGAGTGTAGGGCGCGACGGCAGCCCACCGAGCGACGAGGCCTCGGTGCAGGGCCCTTTGCCAGCTGTGGCACCGGCGGTAGCTTTACCCGCCGAGCCACCGATGCTTCCAGTACCAGACGCTGACGATGCACGTCGCCTCAGGGCACTGCATGAGTTTCAGAGCCAGCGACCGCCCAGGTTTCGCGGTGAGGCGGACCCCCAGGCCGCCGAGGACTGGCTAGAGGCGGTGGTACGGATCTTCAGGCTAGTGAGGACACCAGCGGATCTCATGGTGATTCTCGCAGCGAGCCTCCTGCAGGCGGCGGCAGGACGATGGTGGAGCCTGATGCTCCAGGTTCACGATGAGGCATCCTTGCTCTGGGCGGACTTCGAGAGCCTCTTCCGCTCTGAGTTCGTCCCGGCCACCCTCCGAGCGGTGCGCATCCAGGAGCTTCTCCAGCTGCGCCAGGGCAGCATGACGGTCGCTCAGTACGCGGCGAGGTTCACGGACCTATCTCGCTACTCGACCGACATGGTACGGGACCCCTTCTTCCGGGCCCGGACCTTCGAGCAGGGCTTGCGACAGGAGATTCGGGCGTCGCTGATCTCCCTCAGCATTCCGACCCAGGCGGGAGTGCTGGAGCGAGCCCTCCTGATCGAGAGCTTCCTGGCAGAGCCTTCTTCAGCGGCGAGACCTAGCGCAGGGCGGCAGGTAGCTGAGTCTTCGGCAGCAGGTAGCCGACGGATGACTCACGGGTCCAGGCAGACCAGACCCCCTCGCAGACGGCCTCAGGACACCGGCTCAGCGGTGCGGGGCACACAGCGGAGTGCCAGCCTTTCGAGAGGCAGGCTGTGCTACTCTTGCGGCGGGCAGGGTCACATGGCTCGTGACTGCCCGACTCGCCGACCAGAGGAGCAGCAGACGGTGGAGGGGCCACCCAGGCAGAGGCAGAGGGTCGACCGTGGCGGTCCGCAGGGAGGAGGCGGACGAGGCAGAGGAGCTGGCCGAGCAGCGGGTGGTGGGCGACGCTTCCAGGCTCTACCCCCACCACCACCAGGAGGGCCACCTCGACCACAGGGAGCTGGTGGGCAGGGACAGGCCCAGCTCCAGGCAGTGGAGGCCTACGACCCCGACATGCCAGAGATGATTCGAGGTACGATCTGTGTCTATTCCACCCTTGCTGCAGTACTTATAGACACAGGAGCGAGTCACTCTTTCATAGCCTCTGCCCTTATTCGGAGCTCGGAGATTCCGACTGAGCTGTTGGCTCGATCCTTACGGCTAGAGACTCCTACGGGAGCAGACTCGACGATTACGCACTGGTGCCGGCAGTGTGAGCTTACTCTAGGAGGCGAGAGCTTCGGCTGGGATCTCCTTGTAGCGGCGTCGAGGCCTTACGACGTCATCTTGGGCATGGATTGGTTATCCACGGTTCATGCCCAGATCGACTGTTTTAGGCGCAAGGTGCGATGTGTTCGTACCGACGGGAGCAGGTTTACCTTCACCGGCGAGAAGGGAACCTTTGCAGCACAGGATGGACTTCCGCGGAGGAGAGTGCAGCCCATCTCTCATCAGTTGGCTAGCCTCATCCTAGGAGCAGTGGACGTGCGGAGTCCGGTTTTTCCTGCAGTGGTGGACCAGTACGTGGACGTCTTTCCCGACGACGTTCCAGGGCTACCTCCTCGTAGAGAGGTAGACTTTTACATCGACTTGTACCCCGGGACAGCCCCGATATCTACTCCAGCATATCGGATGGCCCCCGCCGAGCTTCGAGAGCTGCGGGTACAGTTGGAGGACTTGCAGAGCAAGGGGTTTATCCGACCCAGTGTTTCACCCTGGGCTTCCCCGATTTTGTTCGCCAAGAAGGCGGACGGGAGCTTGCGACTATGTGTCGACTATCGTCGCCTGAACCAGGTGACAGTGAGGAACAAGTATCCGCTGCCACGGATTGATGACCTCTTCGATCAGCTCAAGGGAGCGCGGTGGTTCTCGAAGATAGACCTCCGGTCAGGCTATCATCAGCTCAGAGTTCGAGACGAGGACGTGCAGAAGACGGCCTTCAGGTGTCGGTATGGCCATTATGAGTTCTTGGTTATGCCATTCGGCGTAACCAATGCTCCAGCAGTGTTCATGAGCCTCATGAACAGGATCTTCCAGCCATACCTCGACCGATTTGTCGTTGTCTTCATTGACGACATTTTGGTATACTCGACGACTGAGGAGGAGCATGCCTACCACCTGCGAGTTGTGCTAGACACGCTCCGAGAGCACCAGCTTTATGGCAAGCTCTCAAAATGCCAGTTCTGGTTACGTGAGGTCTATTTCTTAGGGCACGTCATTTCTGAGGCGGGAGTTGCAGTGGATCCCGCGAAGATCGAGGCAGTGCTAGCTTGGGAGCCACCCAGGAGCGTGACAGAGGTGCGGAGCTTCTTGGGCCTAGCGGGATACTATCGGAGATTCGTGCCAGACTTCTCCAGAGTTGCGGCACCACTCTAAGTGTTGACGAAGAAGGGGAAACCCTTCGTGTGGTCAGACAGATGTCAGCAGAGCTTCCAGGAGCTGAGACAGAGATTGACCAGCGCACCTATCTTGAGGTTGCCTGAGGAGGGAGTTGGGTACGTAGTTTACTGCGATGCATCAGGGACTGGACTCGGGTGCGTCCTGATGCAGGAGCGGGCCGTGATCGCCTACGGATCACGTCAGTTGAGGCCGCATGAGCAGAACTACGCCACTCATGACCTGGAGTTAGCAGCAGTGGTCTTCGCTCTGAAGACTTGGCGGCACTATCTGATGGGCGAGCGCTTCACAGTCTTTTCTGACCACCAGAGTCTCAGGTATATCTTCTCTCAGAATGACCTGAACCTGAGACAGCGGAGATGGCTTGAGTTCCTCCAGGACTATGACTTTGAGATAGTCTATACTCCTGGGAAGGGGAACGTGGTAGCCGATGCCCTCAGCAGGAGGACGGGCATTCAGCTACTTGAGGAGGCGACGGAGAAGCTAGCCTCCTTGCAGATATCCTTCGTGGATAGAGACGGAGCAGCCTTTCTTCAGTCTCTCACAGTCTCTCCTCCACTTCTACAGCGGGTCAGAGAGGCTCAGCGTGGGGACGCTGACTGTGAGACCCGGCGTGCACTGATATCCTCAGGTCAGGCGCCTGATGGCTTCTCCCTTGGAGCAGAGCACGACATTCTTTTCAGAGGGCGTACCTTCGTACCAGTCGCTTTACGAGAGGAGGTGCTGAGAGAGTTTCACACTTCTCCCTTGGCGGTGCATCCCGGAGTGGCGAAGATGTACCAGGATCTCAGACGACAGCATTGGTGGCCGGGCATGAAGAAAGCTGTGGCAGAGTTCGTTTCACGATGCCTCACCTGCCAGCAGGTGAAGGCAGAGCACCAGGTACCAGCAGGCTTGGTACAGCCCTTGGAGGTCCCGGAGTGGAAGTGGGACGACATATCTATGGACTTCGTGACTGGACTTCCACGTACTTCCAGAGGTCACGACTCCATTTGGGTGATTGTCGACCGACTCACCAAGTCGGCACACTTCTTACCCATCAGAGAGCAGGGCTCAGTGGAGAGCTTGGGACGTCTTTACGTCCAGGAGATCGTACGGCTTCACGGTGTGCCATCATCTATCGTCTCCGATCGAGATGCTCGTTTCACTTCCCGGCTCTGGAAGGGGTTGCAGGAGGCGTTCGGGACGCGGCTCCATCTGAGCACAGCCTTCCACCCTCAGACGGATGGTCAGACGGAGAGGACCATTCAGACACTCGAGGACATGCTCCGTGCATGTGTTCTCGACTTTGGTCGCAGCTGGGAGGACCACCTACCCTTGGTGGAGTTCGCGTACAACAACAGCTACCACTCCACCATCGGGATGGCACCATACGAGGCGTTGTACGGCAGACCCTGCAGATCACCGTTGTGCTGGACAGACCCTGGGGAGTCAGCACTCGTGGGACCAGAGATGGTCCGAGCCACGACAGAGAAGGTCCAGATCATCCAGGAGAGGATGAGGACAGCTCAGAGCCGGCAGAAGTCATATGCTGACAGGAGGCGGAGGCCACTAGAGTTCGAGGATGGCGACCACGTCTTTTTGCGTGTCTCACCTCGACGTGGTTTACGGAGATTTGGCCGAGGCGGCAAGTTGTCTCCACGCTTCATCGGGCCTTTCCAGGTCCTCAGCAGGATAGGAGAGGTGGCTTATCGCCTGGCTCTACCACCTCAGTTGCACCGGGTGCACGACGTCTTCCACGTGTCTCAGCTGAGGAGATACGTGCACGACCCGATGCACATCATCGACTTTGGGGAGCTGGACGTGGACGATGGGGCGACTTTTGCGGAGGTTCCAGTGGAGATCGAGGATCGACAGGAGCGGGTCCTACGTGGGCGGTCGATTCCTCTTGTGCGCGTCAGATGGCAGCACGGGAACCCCCAGGAGAGCACTTGGGAGCGGGAGGCTCAGATGCGTGCTCAGTACCCCCATTTGTTCCCCTAGTTTTTGATGTATCTTTACGGGGACGTAAAGCCCTGAGGTGAGAGTAATGTAAAGACCCGCAAATTTCAAGGAAATTTTTTTCTTAATTTTCTTTGGAATTTTACAAGAGCGCAGCTTCAGACGGCACCTGATTCCGAGGCCCGGTGTGCCCGGAATCAATTTCCGAAGTTTGGCTCGGGTACGTTCAGTGAACGGACGAGCGGGTTTTTCTATCTTTTGAACCGGTGCCCGGAATCGAATTCTGAGGGCACCGATGAAATCGCAGCGCCGGTAATTGCTTAGAAACGCCTCTTCCAGAGTTGCGTTTGCTCAGACGTGGTTTTTAAATTGTACGGCTTTAAGTCAGAAATAAAATAAAGTTTGTGCGACAACTTTATTTTATTTCACCTAAGCTGCTTGGAAGCCACTTGAAGTCACTTAAAGACGGCTTGAACTGAGTTGAACTGGATAGGATGCTATCCAGAAATATCCTACCCTCTTGGTAGGATATTTGTGCGGTGGGGCCCGCACGAGCCCCGCCGTTTCTTTCGCTAAGTAACGCACCCGCGAAAACCCGTCAAAGTAACTGAAAAGTCAACCGACGCGTTTTCTTTAATTCTTAACAGACCATTTAATTGGGCGGTTTATTTCGTGAATTAAATGGACTGTTTCTTCGTGAATTAAATGGGTCGTTTCTTTCGTTGAATTAATTCAACGAATTGATGGATCGTTTCTTAACCGGTTTCGTGTGTTGGCATGTTTATAAAATAAGACCAACCCAAAAATCCGTGGAAAGGATTTGAAAGAATCTTCGTTCCTCCACCCTCTCCGCGAAGAACGCGAAGAACGCGAAGAACGCGAAGAACGCGAAGAACGCGAAGAACGCCGGTGACCGGAATTCGACGACGCACACCAAGGTCTGCGACGTCGACGAGATCTACCCGCGACGTTCTTCGGCGACGCCTCTTCTTCCGCGGCCGATCCTCGTTCGGCAACTAAGGTGAGAATCGGATCTTTTCTTCTCCCTTTTTAATTTCAATAACAACGGATTTAATTAATTAAATCCGTTTGTTCTTGATCCGGAGATTGGCGACGCGACGCCGGATACCGCGACGACGCGACGATCTCCTTCCTCCGCGACGAGCGATTCCGCGACGACCCCTCGTCCGACGACGACGACAAGGTAAGGGTTGATTGGAATATTTTCCTTCCCGTGATTTTATTTCTTTTAATGTAAAGAACTTGATCTTCGAACAATTTTAACATTTAAAATTGTTGTTGATTGTTTTATTGTTCCTCCCGTGGATTATGACTAACGCGGAGGGTGCGGGTCTAACGAACAAGACCCGACAACCCTCCGCCGATCTATTTTGTTGTGCGGATTTGGCGGACGTCGACAAACCGTGCGGCAAGGGCAATTTGTTGATTCCGCAGTGAAGATCGTCCCCCGGGAGGAGCATCGGCGCAGACGGGAAAGAAATCGGGCCACCGGAGCATCTCCGGCGGCCCGCGGAAGGAGGCGGCGGCGCCAGGCGCGCCGCTGTGGAAATCTTCCGCCGTGGCTGAAGCCGCGGCGGCGGCGGCAGCCGGTTCCGCGGCCGCGCGGAACCGGAATCGGACGCGGCGGCCCGGCCGCGTCCGCGTGACAGGCGGCCCCCCGCGGGGGCCGCGTCTCCTTCAAAGCCGCGGGTCAACCCCGCGGCGGCGGCTCTTCGGCCGCTCGGCCGAAGACCGAGCCGGCCGGTCCGGTCGGCCGGGCCGCGCCCAGGCCGGACCGGACCCGGCCGAGCCGGTTCGGCCGACCCCAGGGGGGGTTCGGGCCGGGTCGCCCCGGGCCCAGTACCCCCGTTTCGGGCCCTCTTCGGTCTTTCGCCCATATCTTGGGCCTGGGACCTCCGTTTGACGAACCGTCAGCGGCTACGCGATCCTTGGATCGAGACGGTCGTTTCGGTATATTATACTCAAGGTTTAGGAAGACTTTGGGTTCGGCCGGGTTGGTTCGTACACGAAGCCAACCGGGCCCTCGGAGCGGAAACGCTCATAACTTGAGCTACGGACGTCCGATCGACGTTCCGTCAGCTGTGGTAGTTTCCTCTAATTGAGACGGAACTTTTGGCATACTCCGCCCGAGGATCGGATACAGGCGGAGTACGGTCGGGTTGGTTTTGCCCTAAAAACCAACCGGGCCCCTGGGACGAAAATGCCAATAACTCTCAGACCGGGCGTCCGATTGACGCGCCGTCTGTCGCGTTGAGATCCTGTTGTCGATACGGAACTTTTGGATACATCAACTTCGGACTACGTGTCAGTTGATGTATCAGCCCCTCGGCTCGTGGAGCGGACCCTCCTAAACGAGCTCGCTACGTGCGGGAACCCTAGGGCTGGCTGTGACCTCGACGACAGAGCAGAGATCCTCCGTGGACTGCGACGACGGCAGAGCAGAGATCCTCCGTGGACTGCGACGACGGCAGAGCAGAGATCCTCCGTGGACTGCGACGACGGCAGAGCAGAGATCCTTCGTGGACTGCGGCGACGACTGTGCAGAGATCCTCAGTGGACTGCGTCGACTACTGCACTCAGCGATCCTACGCGGATCAGTGCCCGATCCTGTGTGGGTCCTACTACCGGTTCTGTGTGAGCCACTGCCTACCGGTTCTGTGTGAGCCACTGCCTACAGGTTCTGTGTGAGCCCGATCCTGTGTGGGTCTTTGCGGGGGTTAGTACCTATCGATCCTTCGTGGGTCCGACGACTTAGATGGATCAGTGATCATCTTTGACGTCATCTGAAAAAGTATACCTGGTTGAGCTGAATCTTATGTTACTCTCCTTTGTGGATTGTGTTGAACTATCCTATGTGGATTTACTATTTACTCTCCTTTGTGGATTGTGTTGAACTATCCTTTGTGGATTTACTGTTTACTCTCCTTGTGGATTTGAGTCTTGCTTTCCTTCGTGGATTGAGTTGTTCTTGAGCTCGTGAGCAGAGCTAGAATTGGGGACTTAGGTATATGTATGGGCATATACCTAAGTCGAGTCAGATGTTACTTCGTGATTGCATCTTTCTTTTGTGCTATATCCTTTGTGGATTTCGGGAGACCTTCGGGGGTCTCGGGGTCCTTACTGAGTAGCTTGTACTCACCCCTGCACGGGCTATGCCCGCACCTTGTTGTGTTGGTTGCAGACGACGGACAGCGCTGATCACGGTTGGGGCGTGGAGCAGGACGGTACCTGGAGGTGGACCACTGGGCGGGACGTGCTCGGAGCGGACGTGGGACCCGAGGAGCCTGGAGGCTATCTGTACCCACCCTTCAGGTGGGATTGCCAGTGGACGACACGAGGCCGCCGTCTTTTCTTCAGTTGCTGTACTTTACTTTTCAGTTGTACTTTACAGTTGGGCTTGTATTTCCGGCCCCTTTTCTTTTCTGCACTTTACTTTCCGCTTGCTGACTCTGTGTGGTTGTTACTTATAAAGGCAATGCCTTCCCTGTTTACTGGGATTTTACGCCTTGGTGCTAGTCGCCAGCCCCTGGCCTATGGAAGGCGGGCTTGGGGTAGTCACGGCACGGGCCCCGAGGACGGGTCGTGACAATATATGTTTTTATTTCCTAATAACACATAGCACATACAACATAGAATATAAAGAGAGATAAAAAATGTGGGGTTTTACATGGTTTGGACTAGAAGTAGGAAACATACTCTATGTTGTAATCGGGTTTCATTCAGTCATAGATTTAACACTAAAAATATTTACATAAATTATAGTGTTTCTCTTAGGTAACATCCTAAAACCATTCTCACCATATTACATAGGTGAGTGTTCAACATAATACAATGATGAACAAATAAAGCACCCACAAGTTCTGTGTACTGCCTCCTTCCATTTTACAACACTTCCAACCTCATAAAGTAATTCATTAGTTTTCAAAGGATGTCACGATATCAGCATGAACTGATCTACTTCCACAATACCAGAGTTGTTGAATGCCTTTGGATCTTCAAAAATGGTAGCATGAAAATGAAACTTTGTTCACATCCATATATCTGGATCATACTTAGAATCAACGCATTGGTTATACTCAACTCATATTTTAATGAACATAAATTTAAAAAGATTATTAGAATAAATCCTTTCAAATAATCCTTCATCAACTCTTTTTATTCTTCACATCCCCACTTCTTCAAGAATAGGAAACATAGTAACTAGTAAGTGAAAATGTTACTTCTTCTTTTTTATCTTCAACTAGATATAATCTATAGAATTATGTTGGCATTCAATTATTTAATAAGAAATTAATCTTCTTCATTAAATCTATATCAGGTTATAATTTTCTTTTAGAGATTCTCTAGTTCCACTTTTTTACTCATATCTCTGTGGATAACTTTTTCTATATGAGAATAGGATAATATATTTTCTTTTTTGATTCATTTTACCATTTTTCCAAAATGTAAATATTTTTGGGATATCACCACATATTAGAAAATATCATTTTTATATGAGGCCCATAATCTTCTATTTTATTTTTTTCTTAATGGATTGTATGTGGGTGTCTACCACAATCTAGTTATATCAGTTTTCAATAATAGTTTGTCTAGAAAAAATCCAATAATACCCTTTCTCTTTTATTTTTTATTTTTCTGTTGACTGAATATGTCTTTATTTTTATTTAAACTAGCAAAAACTGAGACTAATCTTCTAAAACATTCTCCACAGAATCTTCACAAAAACAATATTTCAAATATGCATGACAAATCATATATCAGTAATAGTTTTGGTGCATTACATCCTTTTTTAGGGTGGGTGTGTTAGGATGGTAAGACTCTATGTATGATATACTCTGTAATACCAAATGTAGAATCGAAATAAGAATGAGATTCTCATATACAAGAGGGGGTGAATTGTACCTTTTAAAATTCCCTTAGGAAATTTTTTAGGATGCTTATGTTTAATAAGGTTAAACAAGATAATTCAAAAGAAGTCTATGAGTACTAAAGACTTGCTAGATTCCGAAATAGTGATTCTAAAAATGGAACTTGACAAAAGTTACAAAGATTAAGATTCTACCTTAAAGAATATAGAATCTAACTAAATCAGAGTACAAGTAAGGAAGTATAATAAAGTTATACTTTCCTTAACAATACAAAAAGAAGGGGAAAAATAGATTAGTAAAAACTAAAAGTAACAAACAATAACTCTTTTAACCTAAATAGAAGGGTATCCAACAACCTTCGATAAAGGTCCCTTGATTTATACTTTCATGAAAGTATGTCTTACCCACACTAGGGTAAGCTCTCGATACGAAGATCGGAGTCTGTCTTGATATCCCCACAAGCCCTCAACTATCAGGTAGTCGGGACCTCTGTATTCCTCAGTAAGGAAGCCCTCAACTTCAAGGTGTTGGAACCTCTGTCTTCCTATCCCCAGAATCCCTCGATTGTAATCAGCAACAATCGGAGGCGCACGAAGCAAGTCTTCACAAGGCAAAGTTTGAGTAAGTTGTTCAAACTTTCTGCATGAAGCTTTGAGAGTTGATAAGAGCCTCTCTCTCTCGAAATCACATTAACAGCATGTAATCACAGATCTCAAAGATGTGTCAAAGTTTAGTGTTGAGATCATTCAAATGAGCTCTTATTTATTGGAAAATCTCCAACGGCCGTCTCCTTCCTCCAACGGTCATATTTCTCCTTGAATTTTGGAGGGACTTGTACACGTGTCACTCAACGAACGATTAGTCAATAACTGAATGAACGACATCGTTTTGTAATGAAACAAGTGTAATCAAAAGTAAAACTGATGTTCGGAATGTAAGCAAATAAAAGTTTGGAGTCTAACCAAAATGGAATTTAGAGTCTATAATAAAGAGATATTAGGATTCTGTTTTATAGGAATTCGGAACCTGAATTCTGTAGAAATCTGGAGTCTGAATTTCTAATGAAATTTGGAGTCTGGTTTCACTACAATTCAGAATCATAACATACAGAGTTCAGACACAAACTTGTAAGAGTTTGAAGTCGAACTAGTAGAAGTTTGGAGTCAAACTTAATGACAGTCTGTATCCAGAATTCAGAATGGAACTTCATTAGAGTTAGTATCCAGAACTCAGAGTGGAACTATATGAGAGTTCATATCTATAATTTGGATCCTAAAATAGAATTCTTCATATCTATGTATTATATGATTCTGAGGTTTGAGAATATGAATCTGATTTTTATATTTAAGAAAAATATTGATATTTATAAGGAAATCTAGGTAAGGGTAAATTTCCTTAAGGAATTTTTCCTTAGAGAAGTAAAAAATCGATTTTCATAAGTATAAGGTATTTGTGGTTTTCAAAACAAGAAGGAATGGAAAGGTCATAAGGAACACTTCATTGACTCAACAATCTCTTCCTTTTTGGAAAGCACAAACAACCTTATGAAAAAGAAATATAAGGTCTTAGAAAAATTCCCTTTGACTTTGAAATTAAAACTTATCTCCATTTGTTCATAGATGATGATGAATAAAACTAACTCCCCCTTAGGCTTAGGAACTCTAAAGATTGTATTCTGGATTTTTGGAATGGAGTTTTCATTATCATGGGAATGAGAAACTTCTTAATGGGAAACTCCCCCTTACTTAAGGATAGTTCTTGACTTAGAGGTTTTTCCTTATCCCTCTTTTGTGTAGTTATTTTTCCTTCTCCCCCTTTTTTATTTTAAAAAATAATTTAAGGGAATGGAAAAAAATGATAAAGTACCTGAAATATTAGTAAATACAACAAACAACACAAGAAACCAGATATTTCATTAGAGTTGAAAGAATTTTTACAGCAAAAGTAATTACAACAAAAAATCGGATTTGTCTATTTGTCCTCCTTTTCCTTGGTGATTAACTTCTTAAACAAGGTTTTCAGCTTCTTCAAGTCTTTCTGGTCCTCCTAAACTTGCTTCTCCAAAGATTTTATCCTTTCATCTTGAGAATTCAAGACTTCTACCTGAGCCTTCATGGACTCTTCCTACATATTCAATAACTAATCTTTATTTACAAGCTTTTCATTGAGCTAAATATGGAGATCTCTATCCCTTTTAAAATTTTGAGCAAGAGAGTTAACCTTCCCATTCAAGTCCTTCACTTGTTGAGTCCGAGAATTTTGTTCAAGGTTCATCTTTTCTTGAAGATTCTTAATCTTGGCATCCTCAGTGTCAAAAGCTTCTTTAACATCATTATGAAAATGATCAAACTCTACCATGTCTTCATCAACTTTCTTTGACCAAATAGTGATTTTGTTGCATGATTTTCTGTGAACATCCTAATTGATAAGGATGTTTCTATTATTTTCTTCAATCATCACACACATATCCATCGCCATAGATAAGGATCTTGACTTCTGATTCAGATTGTGTTGAAGCATCTTGCATCTAGAGTCTATAGTGGGAAAGATTGGAATGGTGTCCACTAACATTTTCAAAGATTCAACAACAAAGTCATGAACTAGTGCTCATGATTCCGAATCAAACACATTTCTTGGAGATTGTTCTTCTTCAATTTCGTCCAACTTTCTTCTAGAAGGACCAACAACATCTTTCTTTGTAATGATGTATTTTTTGGGGTGTTCATGATCACTTGTTTCCCATTATCAACATTCGGAACTGCCTCATCAAGAGATTCTTCCTCACTTTCAGATACTTGAACAATCTTGTCTTCATCTGGTTTCTCCTTCTCTGCTCCTTCTTCAAGAGAGTTATTCTCATAGCTTACCTCCTCAGATGATTCATTCTCTTTTTATTCTCCCTCTACATCATCTTTCTTACCTTCTTTGTCATCTCCCTTTCTCGAAGTGACTAGCTTTGAGGATTCGGCCTTTTCTTGATAATCCTCAACTTGTTTAATCAAGTCATTGAGATCATCACTTCCTTTTTATACTTCTTCTTCTTCTACAATTTCTTCAACAACTTCTTCCTATACTTCTTCAACAACTTGTTTCCCTTTAGACTTTTCTGGAGTGAAGTAGTTCTTTCCAGGGTTCTCTGGTAATGTCTCAACAAGAAAAGTTTCCGGAACATGAATATTCTCAGAAGCTACTTCTGTGGATTTCAATGGAGATTGAACTACTTCAGCTTCAGACATCTTCTTCTTTGTCTTCTTCTCCTTTTATAACTTCTCAAAGTATTCAGTCCTCTTCTCCCTTAAAGATTTATCATCAGTCGGGTCCAGTCTGAACTGAGGGTCCCCTTCTTTCCTTTTCTCCTTATCTTCCCTCCATTTATTAGCCACCTCATTTGGATATGCTTCCTGTTTTTTCATCTTAGGAGGTGCATATTGGGTTTCCATAGCTTTGGGATTCTTTTCTTCAACATCCACTTCTTTCAATTTCCTCTTCTTTTTAACTTTCTTCACTGACTCAACCTTATCTACATTTTCCAGAGAGACTTCTGCCTCTTCTTCTCGCAGATCGTAAAACTCACATGATTCCTTTGAAACCCCAGCTTTCATCCTTTTTTAGGTGTCATCACTTATCAGCATCACCTTACAAATTCTCGGCTTGGAGGTGTAAGCAACCTTGAATGAATCAAGACAACGCATAATAATCTTGGATATAAGAGAAAGATACATAATAATTTGAGCTCTCAAATTTCCATTCATGATTTTCTGAAGTGTAATAAGAATGTGCCTAATTAGATTTATCTTCCAAAGATTTACCAAAAAAATCTAAGATGTAGATATCATTTTTCTTTAGGTTATCCTTATCTCCTATCGTCGAAATGAAAAACCCTTGAACCCACAACTGGAGAATTTGGTTGTTGGTAGAAAGATGATAAATCTTTGATGTTTTATCATCTTTAAGACCAAGGAATTTCATTGCCATTACATTTCTAAAACTTCCTTTCACATCTGGTAGCTTATGCGAACAAAATTCTGCTTCACCATCATATGATAAGCCTACCATGTTTGCAGCCTTGGTGTAAGAAAGCTTGTAAGTCTTCCCATAAGACTTGAAAGAAAATTTGCCTCTTCCATCTTCTTCATAGAAGGAAACATACTCATAAAATTCAACCAGAAAATCCATATAAACAACATCCTGGCCCCCTGGTTTCGATACGTAGAAATATTACCAACCATTGAGATTGATATTCTTTGAAATTAGAGAATCATACTCACTGAAGAAATCCAGATGAACTAACCTTTCCCTGTAGACTAACCATTTTGAGATTGGGTTTATAGAAGAAATATCTTGGTAAATGGCTTCTACAGACATTTGGAATGGAGGAGAACTGAAAGATTCAGAATGGGATTTAAGATCAGAGGCAGGGCTTCGACACGTGAGGGCTTGAAAAATTATGTGGAACAACTATGGGCGTCCCATTTATATAGGTGATGGAGCTGACATTATAACTTCTAAAACCAATCTAACGATTGAGAATTTCTCTGATCTAATATGATGGTTTAAATCATACCTGCAAATAATCTTGAAACCGATCTTTTGAGGTTTTAAAAAAAAATCAGATTGAAGAAGAAACCAATACGGGAAATTTTATAAGAAAATGAAACTACCAGTAAGTAAAACATGACTATGAAAACTTAAGTAAGGAAATCATACCTTTTAGATTTTCTAGCAAGTTTATTCGTAATAGTAAATATTCTTCATGAAGAAAATTTTTCTACGAAAAACTCATTACGAAAAACTAACTACAAAAAATATGAGTATGAAAATTCCCATTATGAAAATTATCATTACGAATATTCTCATTACGAAAATTCTCATTATAAAAATTCTCAGCACGAAAACATCAGTACGAAAATTTCCAGTACGAAAACTTCATTACGAAAATTTCTATTACGAAAACTTCTTTATGAAAATTTCCAGTACAAAACTTCATTACGAAAATATCCAGTACGAAAACTTCATTACGAAAATTTCCAGTATGAAAACTTCATTATGAAAATTTCTAGTACAAAAACATCATTACCAAAAGTTTCAGTACAAAAACTTCATTATGAAAATTTCCGATATGAAAACTTCATTACAAAAATTTAGATTCCAAAAAAATTTAAAAGGCTCATAACGAAAATTTTTGAAAGACTCATTACGAATAATTTTGAAAGACTTATTACAAAAAAAAATTGAAAGACTTATTATGAAAATTTAATAAAGACTCACAATCAAATGTACTCCCCCTATGAAAAGGAGTTTATTACTACTAGGAGAATGGTTCAACAAGATGTTAATGAAGAAATATTATCTCACGTTTGTCATTCCTATCTTCTTTTTAATGTATTAAAATCTATCATAGGGTAAATATTCAGTGAAAATGTGAGAAAGTTGATCTTGAGTCCTGATAAATTGAAGAATGAAATCTCTTTTTTGTGTGTGATCCCTAAGAGAGTGATGCCTAATATTTATGTTCTTTGCACGGGAGTGATGTGTAGGGTTTTTACTAAGGGAAATGGCACTTTTTATCACACAAAATTTGAGTCTTAGTAAAACTCAAGCCATAATTTGTGACTGTGTGTTGCATCCACGACACTTGAGCACAACAACTTCTAGCTGCTACATATTCAGCTTCAGTAGTGGAGAGTGCTACAGAGTGTTGCTTCTTGTAAGACCAGGAAACTAATGAATCTCCTAATAAATGAAAAGTTCCAGATGTACTCTTTCTATCCATTCTACATCCACCAAAGTTATCATCTGAAAAACTTTTTAAGATAAAATAATTTCCAGAAGTACAAAATAGTCATAGATCCATGGTTCCCTTTTAGTAGTGAAATATTATTTTCAATGCCTTTAAATGAGATTACTTAGGATTGGATTGATATATTTCACATAAGCATACTAAAAACATCCAGTCTAGTCGACTAGCTGTCAAGAAATGTAGACTTCCTATCATACCTCTAAACGATGTTTCATCTACTGGTTTCCCAACTTCATCAAGGTCAATTGTGTTTGAGGTACCAATAGCAGTACTTATACTCTTAGTGTTATCATACCCATACTTTTTAAGAAGATATTTAATATACTTATGTTGGGATATGTAGATTCCTTCTGGTTTTTGAGAAATTTGATAACCCAGAAAAAATGTTAACTCACCCATCATACTCATTTTAAACTCAGATTTCATTAGACCTGCAAAATAATCAGTTAAAGATTGCTGAGTTGAATCAAATATGATGTCATCAACAAAAATTTGAACAATCAAAACATTTTTCTTATATTTATTTATAAAAAGGGTTGGATCTGCATTTCCCTTAACATAGTTATTTTGAAGAAAAAATATTATAAGTCTATCATACTAAGCTCGTGGGGATTGTTTAAGGTCAAAGAAAGCTTTGGTATGTCTAAAAACATGATCAATATGTTTCGTATCTTCAAATCCAGGAGGTTGTTCAACAAAAACTTCCTCTTGAACATAACCATTAAGGAAATCACAGTTCACATCCATTTGAAAAAGATTAAAATTGAATAATGTTGCAAAGGCAAGTAGAATATGAATAGATTTAAGTCTAGCTACTGGAGAATTAGTTTCTTCATAGTCTATTCCTTCTTGTTGATTATAGCCTTTAGCAACCAATCTATCTTTATTTCTTACAATGATTCCATTTTCATAACAATTATTTATGAAGACCCATTTTACTCCAATAACAGAAGTTTCCTTAGGTATTTCAACCAAGGTCCAGACATTATTCCTTTCGAATTCATTTAGTTCATCTTGCATGAATTTAATCCAATCTTCATCACTTAAAGCTTCATTAGTGCTTTTTGGTTCTAATTGGGAAAGGAATGCGAGATGTTCTACTTCATTTCATAAGAAACATCTATTCCTTACAGGTTGATTCACATCACCAATGATACTATCACTAGGATGATTCTTTAGAAATGACTGATTTGGGTTTTGTGAAACCTGTTCATCAACATAGGGTAGGAAATATTCTGGGGCAAATGTTTCAGAAGCATCATCATAAACATTTTCCTTATCAGAAGGATTTTCTATCAGTGATTGATAATCAGTTTTGGAAAACACATCTGAAGATATAGGTTTAAGTTATTTGAAAACATAGGGATTAGTTTCATCAAATTTGACATGTACTGTTTCTTCAATAGTACAGGTGTTTTTGTTGGAGAGTCTATAAGCCTTAGAATTTGTGGAGTAGCCTAAGAAAATTCCTTCATCAGATTTTGGTGCGAATTTGTGTAAGTTATATTTATTATTCAGAATGAATACCTTGCATCCAAAAACCTTAAAGTATGAAATTCTAGGTTTTCTACCATTGCATAACTCATAAGGGGTTTTATTAAAAAAAAGGTCTAATCAAAACTCGATTTATAGTATAAGAAGCAGTACTTACAGCTTCAGCCTAAAAATGTTTGGCAACAGAATACTCACTCAACATGGTTCTAGTTATCTCTTGAAGAATTCTATTTTGTCTTTCAACAACACCATTTTTTTGAGGTGTTCTGGGTGCTGAAAAATTGTGAGTAATACCTTTTCTACTACAAAAAGATTCAAAATCATAATTTTGAAATTATCCTCCATGATCACTATGAATATCTTTCAATGGAAGACTTTTCTCATTTTTAACTTGGGCTCTAAAACTTCTGAAATACGAAAAATCTTCTGAATTATTTGCTAGAAAATAGACCCATGTAAATCTAGTGTAATCATCAACCAGAAAAAATACATAGTACTTGCCCCCATATGCTTCCAGTTTATGTAGGACCAAAAATATCCATGTACACCAACTGTAGTGCATTAGTTTTTGAGACTTCACCGATTAATTTAAAACTTGATTTATGTTTCTTTCCATATTTACAAGGTTCATAGAGTTTTGAAGAATCAAATCTATGTTCTGGTAGATCCTTAACTAAGCCTTTATTAGAAATTTTTCATAAGATTCCAAGGTTACAGTGTCCTAGCCTTATATTCTATAACCAAGAATGGTCTTCCACTGCACTAAGGAAAGGTAAGTATTGGCTCTTAAGGTCTTCTAAGTTTACTGTGTAAACATTCTCTTGCCTATGGGCAGAAAGAATAAATTCTTCCTTGGAATTGTGTACTAAGCAATTATCATTCCTAAAATTCACATGGTATCCTTCATCACATAATTGACTTATACTGATGACGTTGTGGTTAAGACCTTTAACAAATAAAACATTTTAAATCAATGTTTTTCCAACAATAACAATGTTACCAATACCAATAATTTATCCATGAGCATTATCTCCAAAAGTTACTTTTCCTCCTTTCGTATTTATAATATTTTCGAAATAGATTTTGATACCAGTCATATGCCGGGAACATCTACTATTCATGTACCAAGTATTGTTGTTGGTACTTTCCCAATTTTCCTCAAAATAAGAAAAAGTTTGGTTTTCATAATTCAGACTTTCTTGGATCCGGAAATTTCAGAAAGTAAAATTTTGGGCACACACATCCTATTAGAAAAGTAAGCCTTATGAAATCCTAAAGATTGGGATTTGTTTAATGAAAAATTATTTTCCCAGTGACAACCACATTGACACTTTGTGAAAAATGGGGCACTTTTAGGAAAAAATTATTTGTTACTAAAAATCAGTTTATAACTTGTGTAACAAAAAACAGACACTACTGGAAACATGATCTTTCCCAACACTTCTTTACCAACGGTTTGTAAAAACCGTTGGTATAGCTACTCTTTCCCAACGGTTCATCAAAACCGTTGGGAAAGGGCCTAAAAACACACCCTTTCCCAACGGTTTTGGTGAACCGTTGGGAAAGGGTACTCTTTCCCAACGGTTTTAAGGGTGTGTTTTTGAGGCCCTTTCCCAACGGTTTTGGTGAACCGTTGGGAAAGAGTACCCTTTCCCAACGGTTCACCAAAACCGTTGGGAAAGGGTGTGTTTTTAGGCCCTTTCCCAACGGTTTTGATGAACCGTTGGGAAAAAGAGGGAAAAAATCCAGCATTCATCCCACTAAAAATACACCCACCCAAGACCTATCCCAACGGTTCTGAAAACCGTTGGGATAGGTCTATCCCAACGGTTTTGACAACCGTTGGGATACGTTCATTGATTTTTTTCCAGATCTACTAACGGAGATCATTATATAAATCAAAAATTTAAATAATTATGATAATACATATATATATTTATGAAATTATGTTTACAAAAGTGATGTTAGCTTAGTGGTTAAGTCGTTCGATTATAAACGAGGGGTCCTGGGATCAAATCCCAGCGGATGTTTAATTTTTGGAATTTATATACCAACGGTTCCCTTACCATTGGTATAGATTTCATATTACCTATACCAACGGTTTCCAAAAACGTTGGTATAGGTCTATACCAACGGTTTTTGGAAAACCGTTGGTATAGACCTATCCCAACGGCTTACTTGGCTACGGTTCTCCAAACCGTTGGTATAGGCTATACCAACGGTTTGGAGGCCTATACCAACGGTTCCAAACCGTTGGTAAAGGTTAGTTTCCCAGTATTGAGAAGTATTCCTTCGAGGTCAGATTTTTTAATAAATTTTATCAAAAAATTTCTTACCATGGGTAAATTTTGACAAACACTTCCTCAAATAAAATATTCCAGATTTGTGTTTTTCAACTAAGTTCTTATTTTCAAAAACATTTGGTTTTGAGCTAGAGTTAGGCTCGAAAACATCTTTCGTAGAAATTACATTTTCTAGATCTTTTAAATGCTTATTCTTCTCAGAATTTACTTCCTCAAGATTTTTTGAAATCCTTTTGAAATCAGATATTTTCTTATCAAGATCTTTAGAAAGTTTTGATATTTCCCTAGTAAGAATAGTATTCCTAGAGTTTTACTTATCAATCTTTTCCATGAGTTTTGAGTTCTCAATCTCAAGAAGTTCAGCAAACCAAGAAACCTCTTCATAGGTAGGTAAAGTATTTTCTTCATCAGAAGAAGATTCTTCATTAGAAGAGTTATAATATTTATTATCATTAGCATTTAAAGAGATATTGGTCAAGGATTCAGCATTTTTTACCTTATCCATGAATAAATGATTTTCAATAGGTAGCCTAGCTATAAGACCAAGATTCTTCTATTCAGAAGATTCATAATCAGAAGATTCATCTAAAGAGTCACCACCACTGGCACTCCAGGTGTCATTAGATTTCATAAATTTCTTAGCTTTGGACTTGTAATAATTATTTATGTTCCTTTTGGAATGCCATTATTTTCTCTCTTTTCTTTTGAGTATAGGGCATTCTGGTCTTATGTGTCTAGCTCTCTTGCATTCATAGCATGTGACCTCTGAATCATCCTTATCTTTCCTTTCCTTCTTCTTATACTTGGATTGGAAATTTCTATGTCCAGCTATCTTGTTCTTTCTTCGATCATGATTAGCTAACTCGTTTTTCTGAGACTTCACCCTCATTAGATTCTGATTGGACAATAACCTTCTTAGACTTGGATCTAGTAACTTTCTCATGATTCTTAGCTTTCATGCAATTTGAAGTTGTAGTAAAAGCAACACTACCATTCCCATTCTTCTTCTTTATGTTGTCAACATCTCTCTTCAATCTAGTTTCATGTTGAAGAAGTGTTTTGAATAGTACATCAAGAGAAATTTGAGTAACCTTTCTGTTTTCATCGATAGGAGTTCTCTTCGATTCAGACTCATTCGGTATGATATCTATGATCTTTTCAACAAGGGATTCATCATCTAGACCTTTCTCTCCCATATATTGAAAAATATTTACGATAGTCATGAATCTCGGTTGCACCTTACAAATTAGTTCTCCATAAGAAAATTTAAACCATGATACTCACCTCTGAGCATGGCTCTTCTATTCTCAATCACTTTAGATGTACCAAAATGTGTAACTTCAAGTTTCTTCCATATACAGTTAGCTGTTTCACACGAATAAATTTGGATGTATATATTCCTAGTCATTGAACAAATTAAAGTATTGTGTACCTTATAGTTAAGTTGGTACTCATGATTTTCTTGATTAGTAAAAGCACTAACCTCCATATCAGGGATCTTATATCCACCAGTAAGCATAACAAAGTTATCTACCCCAGTATTTATAATAAAAGTATTCATGCGATCTCTCTAGTATTCAAAATCATTACCATCAAAGATAGGTGGTTTGGTAGGATTTAAGTTGTCGATAGAACCAACATTTAAAACTTCCCTCCTTAAGAAAAACTTTGGTGCACAAACCTGTTAGAAGTAAAAGTTTGTAAACAAGAAAAAAATATTCTAAGCAAGAAAAATTGTATCTCTAAGAAAAAAGTGAATTCGAACTATGATTCCAAAAAATATGAATCCAGAAAGTATGAAACTGAAAATATGAATCTGAGAAATCTCTTTTGAATCTAATCGTGAGATTAATCCAGATTGAACTAATTCTCTATTACCAAGTGTAAGATTGGTACAGGGTATATGTTCACCTCCTCTGATAGAAATTTTTAGGATGGTATGACTCTGAGTATGATATACTCTGTAATACCAAATGTAGGATTGAAATAATAATGACATTATCAGTTACAAGAGAGGGGGTGAATTTCACCTTTTAAAATTCCCTTTGGAAATTTTTATGATGGTTATATTTAACAAGGTTAAACAAGAAAATTCACAAGACCTCTATGAGTACTAAAGACTTGCTAGATTCCGGAATAGTGATTCGAAAAATGGAACTTAACAAAAGTTACAAAGATTGAGATTCTACATTAAAGCATATAGTATCTAACTAAATCAGAGTACAAGTAAGGAAGTATAAGAAAGTTATACTTTCCTTAACAATACAAAAAGCAGCGGAAAAACAGAGTAGTAAAAACTACAATTAACAAACAATATCTCTTTTAACCCAAAGAGAAGGGTATCCAATAGCCTTGGATAAAGGTTCCTTGATTTATACTTCAAGAAAGTCTTTCTTACCCACACCAGGGTAATCCCTCAATACGAAGATCGGAGTCTGTCTTGCTATCCCCACAAGCCCTCAACTATCAGGTATTCGTCACCTCTGTCTTCCTCACCAAGGAAGACCTCAACTTCAAGGTGTTGGAACCTCTATATTCCTATCCCCGAAATCCCTCGATTGTAATAAGCAACAATCGGAGTCGCACGAAGCAAGTCTGCACAAGGCAATGTTTGAGAAAGCTGGTCAATATTTCTCTACGAAGCATTGAGAGTTGATAAGAGCCTCTATCTCTAGAAATCAATTCATCAACATGTAAGCACAGATCTCAAAGATGTGTCAAATTTCAATGTTGAGCTCGTTCAAATGAGCTCATATTTATAGGCGAAGCTCCAACGGTCGGCTCCCTCCACCAATGGTCATATTTCTCCTTGAATTTCGCAGGGACCTATACACATGTCACTCAACCAACAGTTAGTCAATAACTGAAAGCACGACATCGTTATGTAATGAAACAAGTGTAACCAAATGTAAAACTGAAGTTCGGAATGTAATCAAATAATGTTTGGAGTCTAACCAAAATGGAATTCAGAATCTATAATAATGAGATATTAAGATTCTGATTTATAGGAATTCGGAACCTGAATTCTGTAGAAATCCGGAGTTCGGAGTCGAACTTGTAAGAGTTTAAAGTCAAACTAGTAGAAGTTTGGAGTCGAACTTAATGAGAGTCTGTATCCATAATTCAGAATGGAACTTCATTAGAGTTCATATCCAGAACTCAGAATGGAACTATATGAGAGTCTATATCCAGAATTAGGAGTGGAACTATATTAGAGTTATTATCTAGAATTCGGAGTGGAACTATATGAGACTTCGTATCCAGAATTTGGATCCTAAAATAGAATGCTTCATATCTAAGTATTATATGATTTCGAGGTTTGAGAATATGAATCATATTTTTATATTTAAGAAAAATATTGATATGTATAAGGAAATTTAGGTAAGGGTAAATTTCCTTAAGTAAATTTTCCTTAGAGAAGTAAAAAAAAATTGATTTTCTTAAGTATAAGGTGTTTGTGGTTTTCAAAACAAGAAGGAATGGAAAAGTCATAAGGAAAACCTTATTAACTCAACAGGGTGCTCCTATATTACTTGTACAAGATACAATTTTAATCTGTAACATTAGATTACATATCGGGTTGAACATATCATAATATTCAACAATCAAAAATACATTTGTGATGTTTAAAATAATTTATAATAGAAAAATCATCTTTAAACCCATTTAATTATTCAGAATATTTAATCGTGAATGTTTCCCCATTTTAACTAAATCTCTTTTCTCAAAATCTTCCCCATATTTAATATTATTTTTATCACTCATAAATATTATATTCTCATTATTTTAGATTGATTCATAAGTCATTTTTTTGTTTTTTTAATATATAATTAATAGTTCCATAATCAACTGATTTTAATTCACCTTTTTATCAACAAAATTTATTTAAGAATATTGTCATTTAAAAATAAAAATATTATTGAACAATGATCCTTTAATATTATCTCATTAAATAATCCTAAAATCAATGAATGAATTGTGGATAGACATATTATCGTGATGATTATAACATGAACGGCCAGCTTTAGCATCATTAGGTATTGAAATTTCTTATTCTCAAATTTCTAAATTTATTCTCCAACTATATCAAATTTTCATAAAGGAAATAAAACATATATAGTTCATCATGACTCATACATAGATGAATCATACCAATATCTAAAAACTCATATAAAATATCCTAATGACTTGTAAAATATTTCAATGGAACGTGTGTTTTTTTAGTTACCCATATAGAGAGTCCTAAATGACTCATACAAAGTTGTGGTGATAACACATAAGCTAGTAAAATTGATTCCTACACATATCCAATTGAATCATAAATTCCTTATGAATCTTCCAAAATCTCTAACTCTTCTCTGAAAATTAATTATATATTGATATCAAAACATGGAATAATTTCTTCTTCTTGGATGAAATTACAATCTTTACCCTATTCATCTTAGAAACTCTACCAATATTCTGAGGTATTTATCAAACACAATAAAAAAAACTTCAACTGTTATCTAGGTGATGTAAGGCACAATATTCAACAATATTTATGTTTCATACATTAAGGGTGATTTATCCAACCTCGTCATTTTTAAACCATCATTCCAAATTTTCAATCTCACTAGAATTTTTCTTCCTCATTTATTTATAAATTTTTTAAGACAATACTTTTTAGCACTTGTCATTACAATGAGGACTAGTATATAAATTATATTATTTAAGGGATTCTCACTATGAGGAATCAACATAATTTCCCATTTATGAGGGAAGATTAAATCTCCTTTCCAATTAATGTATGTCTAGAATTTATATTTTCCTCATTTAAGTATATTATTACTCCATCACTCATTCTTCAACACACAATGACTTTCCTCCAACAACTACATTTAAAACAATTAAAGCACAATCCAATGGTTATTCATTCCCCCATACATTTTTATTCATGGTCGATACTAACATCATTTAAAAATTCAATATCATTCATATCCCCCTTATTTTGAATAAATATATAGTTTAATTCAATGTATTATCCCCCTTATAATGATTTCATGTATATAAAGGAATATCCTCTAGGTAAAAATTCTTCTCCCCATTTCTCTTTTAAATTTAGAAAAAATATATTCTTCCCCCTTTTCTTTATTCTCCTCATAGTTGATAGAATCAATCACTTCCATTTGACTCAAGGTTATAAAAACATTTAATTAGAAATTTTACATTAAATAATAAACCTAATGTCTACATGGTATTACTTAGTGTATAAAATAATAGTGAAATTCTTAGATAATAATGTTTTCCATAAAATATTCATAATAAGATACCAAATCTTTTTTTCACTTTATTTGGGTTTCGAAATAGATTTTCTAGAAATTGTAAAGATCTACACTCAACATTAACAAAAACATAAACATTAATTTGAAATTTTATCCCCCCATTATTTCAAATATCCTCTCCTCCTTGATAATCATATTTAATAAAAACAAAAATAGTTATGTGAAAGTGAAAATCAAACCTTAGCCTTTTATTTTTATAGCGCTTATCTAGAATTATATATTTAATAAGAAACACCAAATTGTGTGTATATTTATCTTAATTGTCTCATCCTCAAGGTATGCGCTCCCATAACCTTTATCGTAGTTATTATTTATTCAATAAATAATCTTCAATAATTTTGATATCAGTTGAGTTTTTTGATACTAATTGAGATTTGAGTAATATTGTATTATAAGGAGATTTCAAGATTCTAATTGAAATATTCTTCATGAGGGCTTGTAATTTTTTTCAATAGAATAATATAAACATACTCCTATCATATTTTTGGTAAATAAAATTCAATTCCTATCATTTAAACTTATATACAGTTGACATGGGAGTCCGGTAAGTCTCTATTAGCTCTTAAATGTGAAAAACTAGGATAATACTTGTTTCTAAACCAATAAATTCATTTACTTGTAAATAAAAAAATTCTTGGACATTTTCGTACTTGAATTAACTTTAGATTTCTAGATCTAAACCTCTTTAATTATCATTAAATACTTCATTTCTTAATCTTCCCACTTAGTTGGATATTCCTTCATTGCTTTAACTATTAAGAAAAATTCAATATTTTATGCCACCTTCATCTTCATATCCATTTTTGACAAGGCTGGATGTATTTTCAAGAACTCCCTTAGAGTATAGTAATCCTTATTCTTCAGTTCAGAATCACACTTTGTAGAGTAATTTTTGAATATTAGGTCATTAGTTTTTTGTCTTTATTCTTCAATGATTTTACTTATTCAGGAAGCTATGCCATGCGCATTTAAATAATGTTTATGTATTTATTACACATTACACAAACATATATATCACACTTTGGATTATCCTTTTTGATAAAGTCTCATGGAATTTTTATTCATCATCCTAGATATCAACCACTAAACCAATAATGTTATATCTTGATTGGATTGATACTTTTCTTATTGTTTACAATTTTATCAATAATTTCTAGATGTTAATGGAAAATATTAAGTTATCTGTGATGTGCCATATATTACCATAATAGAATTGTATTTTACTTCTTGGTTCGGAATAAAATTTTACTTTTTTCTTTGACATCTTCGGAGTGGTTTGACCAGCTTCTTATTTCAGTTTCACAATTATCAAAGAAAAACATACCATAATCTTTTATTTATTTATTATATTTATGTGGTATTATCATCAAGTTATCATATTAATTTAAGTAGTATAGTAGGTACCATCACTCTTCATAATTGTGATAGCTTGTACTGAAATATTCATATAAATTTTCAAGAGATTTAAATCTATTTTTCAAGTACATATTTTGATGATTTTTTGAGTTCTATTTCATACCCAAAATATATATTTTAACTTTATCTCTGGTCCTCTTAACTTAATACCTTAGGTATCTTCCATTTACTACGATGATTTTCCATCAATAGATGACCATATTTCCAAACCTTCAATAGTACCATTAGTGGCCTAAAAACTGTTTTCTTTTATCTTTAACAATAGCTTTAAAAAAATTAACTATCAGTTTTTTGGGTCGAAACCCCATTATTTTAGGCTCTATTTAAGGAGATTTACTTATTTTTATTACTCAAATACACCCTTGATGCAATGGTGAGTATCTCATTATTTTTCTACCTCTATATTTTTCATGATTTTGACTTCATTAATACATTATTTGGTAAAAAAAATTATTTTAGTAAAAATTATCATAAAATGGGATACTTTACTCCATAACCATGTTGAGGGTTAATTAGGAAATTATTAAATATCACTTTTTTCTACCAATATGATTCTATTCCAAATAAATACCCTTATATGAAATTTATATGGTAGTATTTCATTTCTCAACAACGTGGGAAGTTCCAGGTTTATGATTTTATATATTAATAAGTTTTATTTCTATCTCAAGACACATCATTTTTTGGGTATTTTTCTCATCCTCAAAAGACCTAAATATTTCTTCCCCATACTTCTTCATATTATAAATTTGATCCTCATGTATTTTATATATATGTTGTAAATAAATTTCATTCTCTTTTATCTTCTTTTTCATTCACTTCTCATTGACAATCCTTAACATTCACATCGACATTGTTTAGAAATTATAATGTTTGGATCACTTAATTATCAACTTTCTCAGACACTTATCTCTCACACACTAGTCTTTTAAATTCCCCATCAGATTGAGAATGTATTCTGTTCAAAAGTAAAATAGGTTTGTCCTTATCTTTCACTAGATTGTTGAGAGTTTTACACTTTTATAGTTTTTTGGATAATTCATTTTCCATAGCATAAGTTTCTAACTCTATCAATAACTTTTAATCATGAATTATCATGATATATTCAAATATATGCATGAAAAACTCAATTAGAACTTTCTTCCAGTAATATTTAACCATAGAATAAATATCACTTATTGATTCATGGCACATATCTTCATAAAAACTTGATCTTGATTCATAACTAAAGGGATAAAATTTTATAAATTTATCAAAACATTTACACTCTGATTGCATTAATCTAGTGATGTATCATGTTTCTCATTTTATATTTTAATGAACTTATATACCTAACTTATCATTCAATTTCTCAATGTCTTAGTTAAAACACCCAATTATGCACTAACAGTGATGGATACATAATTCTCCATTTTTGGCTCATTTGATAACAGTTCAAATTTTCAATTTATATTATTTAATTAAAAACACATGGGTTTAAAAATAGATCTAGCCAAAGGTAAATTGGTTAACTAAGATACCAATTGATAGGTCAGAGTGGTATGGTGTAGATTTATGAGAGTGGTGGTGGATCATATGTGGGTAATTATTTTATCAAATTAAAAAAATTATTTCAATTTTCTAACCCTTTTGGTATTTTAACCCATGCTTCCAATTAAAACATAATTGGATCTATTTTTCTAACCCAATCACCCGAACAACATATATTATAAAATATAATGAGTTATCCAAAAAAATTATAAGGATCACCCTAGATTTGGGAAACCTACTCCTTTATATGGTTCAGTTTTACTGAGTCAAAAATTTACCAATAAAAATATTTTCATCAATTATAGTGGTTTAGTTAGGTATCATTCTAATCCCATTCTCACCATATCACATAGGTGAGTATTCGTCATATTATAAAGATAATCATTTTCCAATTCTACTAGGTATTTATACTAGATCCTTCTAGGTTACAACGCTTCTAGCCTCTTGAAGTTGATCATAATTGTATATTGGATGTCATAATATCAACTTAAACTGACCTGCTTCTTCAATAATAGAGTCAATAAAAGCCTTTATATAATAAAAAATTATAGCATGAAACTTATCCTTTATCCACATCCTTTCCACTGGATATTATTTAGAATCATCACATGAGTTATACTGACCTCAGATATTAAATAGCTCAAAAAACAAAAGATACTAAAAAAATAAATGCATTTAACATTCCTCTATAATTCTAATTATTCACTTTCTTGCATTAGTAATAATGGGTTTCATAGAAATTGGAATATGAACAAATTACCTCTTCTTTTTTCTTTCTCTTGGACTATATCTTTTTTCTAGAACCATGATGGGATCCTTTTTCTTTGATACCAAATGATCATTATTCTTCATAACTATAGTGGTAGATCTTTTTCTCAAAGATCATCTATAGTTAATATTCATATTTTTTACTCACAACTCCTCAAATCAATTTTTCTTTACATGCAGTGGCATATATATTTTCTTTCATGATTCATTTTCTATTTTTACATAAATTAAATTATTTTAGGGATATCATAAAATCTAAACAAAGTTCATTTTCATACAATATCTTTAAATACTCTATTTCATTTTTTTCTCAATGTCTTGTATGTGGGTCTCTCCAAAAATCAAGTTATATCATTTTTTAATAACTTCTTGTCTCCAAAAAAATTAGAATACTCTTTCTATTTTATTTCCCATTTTTGTATTTGTAAAATAAGAATTTATTTTTTTTACCAACAAACATAGAGACTCGTCTTTTAAAAGTACCTCCTAAACATCCATAAATAGATAATCATCCAAGTTTTTATGAAAAATCATACAGTAAAAAATGTTGTAGTGTGGAACCTCCCTTTGTAATGTGAGTGCTCCAATATAACCACTGTAGACTATAACTTGAGTCTATGAACTTTATATCAGATGTCATATTTAATATATCATAACTAGTAATAATTAAAATGAGATTTAGATATTTAAAACAAATAATAAAAACACAAGAATCTTCACATTCTTTTTATTATTCTGAATATTCAATTCAGAATATCTCTTCATTTGTGCTTCATCTATTTTCTTGAAATTTTCTGTATCTTTGATATTATTTTCCTCAATCATGAAGATAATATTCTCATTCATTTGTATTGAATCCCACGTCATTTTATTAAGTTTCAATCAACAGAAAAAAACTATAAATAACTAATTTTAATTCTTCTTTTGAACACAAATATTGATTTTCATATATTTTTATTTGAAAATTAAAATATAATGGTACAATGATCCTTTCATCTCATCTCATTCAATATTCTTCACCTAAATTTTTGAATCATGTATAGATATAGCATCATGATTTTTATATCTAGAAATATTTTCTTTAGCATAATCAGTTATTTACTTGTTCTTAATCTATATTTTTGTATTTTATTTTCCAGCAAAAGAAAATTTTCGTAAAGAAAATGGCACATATACATTTCCCATTAAATCACAAGAAAATGAATCATATGAAAATATAATAAATCATACATAATCTACGAATAGAAAATAAATAGTATAAATAAATTGTAATTTGGTCCAATGACCCATACATAGAGTCCATAATAACTCATATTGAGTTGTGATGATAGCACATACAGAGGTTCAAATAACTCATATATAGATCATATTGACTCATAGGTTCCCTATACCTTTTCCGAAATCTCTAATACAAATCTAGGAATCACTAATATATAAATCACAAAAGTTTTCCAAATTTATTCTTCTGTAAAAAAAAATTCCACTTTAAACCAATTATCTTAGAACCTCCTCTAATATTCATAGGAATATATAAAATACTATAAATCATCTCTATCCTTTATCAGGGTGATAAAATAAACTATATGTAGTAACTTTTAACTAAACCACAAGGACGGTTTCTCTGACTTCATAATTTTCAAACTTCTATTCTAGATTTTCAATCTCACCAAAAGCTAACTTATTCCCCTCTTTAAAAAAATTATACACAACACTTTTCAATGTTATGAGAACTTGTCTTTACCATCAGAACCAATATATCAATTGTCTAATTTAAGGGATATTACCCAAGAATCATCTGTAGTGTCACGAATTTTTCCATGCTTTATTTTTAATAATTTTTGGGAATTATTTCAAGACCAGTCATTGGGACGGCGTGCATTTCTGAGGCCCGGTGAGCCCGGAACAAATGGTTGAATTTAGTTAAATAATTACATTGCATGCGCGTGTGGTGTTCCTGAAAGTGTGGAATAACTCCTGAATGGGTTCTCGGATCGGAAATCTGAGCGCGTCTTTGCGTCCAGATCAGCGTGTTTACCCTAGAAGAGACCTGACATCGGCTGGCGCAGGTCAGTGGCGAAATCTGGTTTTTAGATGTAACAGTAAAAAAATAATTAATTTAAAATATTTTATTAAATCTTTTCTACAGCAAAATATATTTTTTATTTTTAAATAAAGATTTCATAGGGGATCATGGTGACATTTCTCATAACCCAGAATCTCCCTGGAGAGCTCTGGAGAAAACCTCCCAACGCAGCAACGATGTTCATGACGACCTTCGTCGGTGACGACGACGCGGCGACCGGATCTTCGCCAGCAAACACCGCGAATCTGGGTAGGATGTTGTCTGGTGATTTCTTTTCCCTATTATTGATTTATATGATGAACACGGACTAATCCACTAACATATTAGCCCACAGATCAGTCATTTTTCGGGATGGGCTATTTGAGAGAATCGTGGGGATTTGATTCTTGAAATTAATTTGGTTTCGATTAATCATTTAATGATGATGAGACATGATCGACACAAACATCGATCGAGGTTTGCCCCTATTGAATTGTGGTGCTTTTCTTTCACATGTTCTTCGTGTATGTTCTACACATTCTTCGCGGGGGTATGAACGGCGGATTTTTGCGCATATGTTCCACAATGCAATGATCCCAAACTAATGATCTAGCATCGGGACAACCCCACAGAGGTGCTAGGATGGTTTCAGCAGACGGATTGAAGCAGGACGGAAGATATCATTGGTCGAGCGATTTCCGTACGGGTGGCCGGAATCGAATTTCAGAGTTGATCGAAGGCCTGTAACCCATGGGTTCGGCATCACGACGATGAGGTGACCCATAATTATGAGTTTTGTGATGATATAATGGCAGGATCAAGAACCGGAGGATTGGCCGAGGCGCGAGGAGGAAGACAACGATTCTAGAAAAATCCTCATTACACAGCGTGTAGTATGGGCTACATGGCATGTGTTCGTCGACGGATTACCTAGTGTGTACTCTGGGAGTACACGGATATGGGTTGGGTACATGGCCAAGGACACGCCGTGTATACCCTTCCCCGGCCAGACCCGGCCAGATACACGGGATACCTCGTGTACTGGTACACGGGTAGGCGACACAGACATGGACACCGTGTATGGGCATCCGGCCAGAGTACACGGGTGTTTCCCAGTAGCAGGACACGGCGTGTGATTTGACTTACACTCTGTGTATATGCTTTCCTTTAAGATTTCAACGTCTCACACGGGCCGTTTACACGGGAAGTAACCGGAGTCAAGGAACATGGCGTGTAAGCCTACTACACGTCGTGTAGTCTTGTTTTACACAACCTGGATGGTTGACACGGGCCGTTACACGGGCAGTACCCGGGGTCAAGGGACATGGCGTGTAACCATACTACATGACATGTAACCAATCTCAGATGTCTTGAGCTAGTTTCCTTCTGTGACTTGGGCTGGTTTCCTTAGGGTTCGTCCCCTCGGTCTTTCTCCTGAAGGATCCCGGTATCATTTCCTACATACAGAAGTATGATCCCTTTAGCAGGACTTCATGAATAGAGTTGTTGGAATCCCCTCTATGAGACATGGAGCCAGATCCTTTATTCATTCCTGGAACCCTAGGTAGAGTTCTTGGTATCGACGTGACCAACATTACCCAGGCGTCGATCCTCTGCTTAGCGGATTAGTTCAAACTGAGTTGTTGGTATCACCACATGACTATTTGTTGTGATCCTCATCTGAACATCATGTTCTCATGTACTCATGAAGTTTGTTCTCCCAGAATGAGTACTTCGTATCTCTACTCAGGCCTTGGAGTGTTTTCTCCTTGCTATGTGCTTAGGGGAATCTTCGAGCTGGATCTTAGTGGTGGTTTTGCGATGGTCAAATGTGTATGAGTATATCTGGATATTCTTGTTATATGTTCTATACACATATACTTTGTAGAGCTGACTGCATCTTTCCTTTGTGGTTTTTTCCCTTATTGTATTCCTTTGTTGTTTTTTGGTGTCCTACTGGGTATTTTTATACTCACCCATGCACGGGCATTTCCCGTACATGTCGTGTCTTGTGAAAACGAACGAGCTTATGATAGGATTCTAGGCGGACCAGGACCAGATGGTGCTCAATGAGACCAGGCGGGCTGAGGTGTGTTCCTACGGCTGTGGATCGCAGTCCCAGTACTTTTCCTTATAGGTTAGACTTTGTTACAGACTCTCTTTTGGTGGCCTTGTACTTCTGGCCCAGGGTTTTACATTCTTGTACTTTACTTTCCTGTCGTACTCTGTTGGTTGGGTTTTTGTGTATGCATGCATTTCCCTTCTTCTAGTTGTTTATCCATTTCATCTTTGTGGGTTTGGAGATGTGTGTGTGTGTGTGTGTAAAGTTGTATAAGAAATTCCTCCCATGTTAGTGATATGCCTACTCGGTGCTAGTCACCAGCCCCTGGGCTATTGGAGGCGGGCTTGGGGAGTTGTGGCTCGGGCCCCACTGGGACGGGTTGTGACAGAGTAGTATCAAAGGTGGTCGTTTCTACCATAGGACCGAGATTCCGTGAGTCGGTTTGGGGAGACAATGTTAAGTGTTTTGAGTTTTTCTTTCTGGCCAGGGACCCGAGTGTTAGTGTGGGCGGCCGGCGTATCCATACACCTGGGCTCTGATAACTTGTTTTTCAACTCAGAACATGAAAACACCGGTTTCAAGGGAAAATAATGGTACATGCATCATGTAGGAATGGGTTGTGGTTTCCATGTCCTTCTTGAGTCATCTCTCCAGATAGACTCACTAACTAAGATACATCTTGTTTCCTTACAGGATGCCTCCACGACGCGCACCCGCTAAGATCTAGTAGCTCGATCATGAGGATGACCTCCTCAGTGATGAGGCTTCGATACAGGGACCGGATCCCCCATTCTTACCTTCAGGTGGTGTGCCAGTTATCCCACCACCCGTGGAGCAGTGTTTAGTACCTTCCGTACCAGTGGAGGAGGAGCACAGGCTGAGCGCACTCCATGAGATTTAGAGACAAAGTCCCCCCCAGGTTTCGAGACGAGCCTAACCCTCATGCAGTATAGGACTAGCTTGAGGCAGTGTCCAGAGACTTCCATTTGGTTAGGACAACAGCAGATCAGATGGTGATCCTAGCAGTGAGCCTTCTGCAGGGCTCGACAGGGCAATGGTGGAGTTTGGTTATCTAGACTCACGACAAGGAGACTCTTGCGTGGTCAGAGTTTGAGCATCTCTTTAGAGATGATTTTTTTGCCGGTTACCCTAAGAGCAGTAAGTATACAAGAGATTATTCAGCTCCAGTAGGGAACCATGATGGTGGTTGACTATTCATCGAGTTTTATCAACCTCTCATGGTATTCGATGGATATGGTCAGGGATCAGTATTTTAGAGCTCAGACTTTTGAGTGGGGCTTCCGCAGAGATATCCGATCTAGCATCATTCCTATGAGAATTCCTACTTATGCTGGGGTGCTCGAGCAGGCTTTGTTGGTTGAGAGCTTCTTGACAGAGCAGAGACAGCCTGCAGTTGTTGGTAGTGAGCGAGCTGGAGCAGAGACATCAGCAGTAAGGAGCTGACGTCAGGGACCCAGGCATTGGAAATGTTTTCAGAGGAGATCCCAAGACAGAGGATCTGCTGTGCAGGGTTCACATGGCGCATCCATCCAACCTAGAGAGAGGCGATACTACTCATGTGATGGCAGGGGACATCTTGCTCGAGATTGTCTGACCTGTCGTACTTCTGACATGGGAGCAGTGGATGGGACACCGAGGTAGAGGAAACCTGTGGAGCAGACAGATCCGCAGGGCGGAGGACATGGTAGGGGAGCTGGGAGAGCAGCTGGAGGTGGTCGGTGTTTTGACCTTTTACCAACACCACCCCCAGGAGGTCCACTCCAAGTTCAGGGAGCAAGTGGAAAGAGGTAGGGACAACTACAGGCGGCAGAGGCTTATGACCCAGGTACTCCCGAAATGATTAGAGGTACAATCTATGTCTTTTCTACTTTGTTTGTTGTACTGATAGACACAGGAGCTATTGATTCTTTTCTAGATTCTTATCTTGTTCGAGACCTTGAGATTCCATTTGAGTCGTTGACTCGACCCTTATGCTTAGAAACACCGACTAGAGAACATTTAGAAATCACACGCCTTGGTAGACAGTGTGACCTGACCCTTGGAGGTAATATTTTCGGTTGGAACCTCTTGGTGGTAGCGTTGAGGCCTTACGATATCATTCTTGGTATGGATTGGCTATCAACAGTTCATGCCCAGATTGACTGTTTTAGGCGAAGGGTGTGGTGTGTCTGCAGTGATGGGATGAGGTTCTCCTTCGTCGGTGAAATAGAGACCCAGTCAGCACAGGATTGACTCGTGCATAGGAAGGCACAACCAATTTCACATTAGTTGGATATCCAACCCCTTGGCGCAACAGATGTGACGAGTTTCCAGTTTCAAACAGTAGTGTCTGAGTACGAGGACGTCTTTCCGGAGGATGTCCCCAGACTACCTCCCCATCGGAAGATAGATTTCTACATTGAGTTGCAACCTGGGATGACAGCGATATCAGAATCATCATATCGGATGGCTCCAGCAGAGCTTCATGAGCTGAGGGTGCAGCTGGAAGACTTGTAGAAAAATGGCTTTGTGAGACCCAGTGTTTCACCCTGGGCGGCCCCAGTGCTTTTTTCCAAGAAGGAAGACGAGAGCATGAGGCTATTTGTGGATTACTGGTGCTTGAACCAGGTGACCGTGAAGAATCAGTATCCACTACCGAGAATCAAAGACCTCTTCGACCAGTTAAGAGGGGCACGAAGGTTATCGAAGGTTGATCTACGATCAGGCTATCATCAGTTGCGAATACGGGTTTAGGATGTACCAAAGACAGCTTTCAGATGTCTCTACGGTCACCAAGAGTACTTGGTGATGCCCTTCGGCCTGACTAACGCCCCGGAAGTGTTTATGGGACTCATGAACCGAATCTTTCAGCCCTATCTGGATCAGTTTGAAGTGGTATTCATCGATGATATCCTTGTATACTCTGCGTCCGAGGAGGATCGCGCGATACACCTGAGGATGGTTCTGGACACACTCTGAGAGCACCAGTTGTATGGGAAACTCTCGAAGTGTTAGTTCTGGATACAGGAGGTCCACTTTCTGGGACATGTTATCTTATTAGATGGTGTGGTAGTGGACCCAGCCAAGGTGGAGGTAGTTCTAGCATGGAAGCCACCCCGGAGTGTGACAGAGGTGCGGAGTTTCCTTGGGTTGGCAGGCTACTATCAGAGATTTATCCTTGAATTCTACAGGATTTCATCACCCATGATAGCATTGACCCAAAATGGGAAGCCTTTCGTGTGAACTGAGGGATGCCATTAGGCTTTCCAGTAGATGAGACAGAGTCTAACGAGATCCCTAATCTTGAGATTACCGGAGGAGGATGTCGAGTACGTAGTGTTCTACGACGCATCAGGAACCGAGCTTGGTTGTTTCCTGATGCAAAGGCAAGTGGTAATTTCCTATGGCTCACGTCAGTTGAGGCAACACGAGCAGAACTACATGAACCATGATCGTGAGTTGGCAGTGGTGGTCTTCGCATTGAAGATGTGGCGGCACTACCTGATGGGCGAGCAGTTTACCGTCTACCCTGATCACAAATGTCTCAGATATATCTTTTCTCAGAAGGATCTAAATTTGAGACAAAGATGATGGATTTAGCTCTTCTAGGATTACGACTTTGAGATTGTTTACACACATGTGAAGGGGAATGTTGTGGTAGATGCTCTCAGCAGGAAGTCCAGTTCGTAGTTGCTGGATGTGGCGATGAGGCAGTTGGCCTCCTTACAATTATCCTTCATGGATAGAGATGAGGGAACTTACCTTTAGTCGATGGTTGTTATCCCTCCACTCTTGCAGTGAGTCAGGGAAACACAACTCGAGGATGCTAGCTGTGAGACTCTACATGCTCAGATATCCGCGGGTGATGCTTCCGATGGATATTCAACAGGTGGGGAGCACATTGTTCCTTTTAGAGGGCGCCCGGTAGAACCAGTGAAGTTGTGAGGGTAGGTTCTGAGGAAGTTCCATACATCCCCTTTGACGGTGCATCCAGGCGTGTAAAAGATGTATTGGTACCTCCGATGTTAGTTCTGGTGGTTTGGAATGAAGAAGAGTGTGGTAGAGTTTGTTTTTCGGTGCCTTACTTGTCAGCAAGTAAAGGCTAAGCACCAGGTGCAAGCTGGTTTGACTCAGCCCCTTGAGGTGCTAGAGTTGAAGTGGGACGGGATCTCCATGGACTTCATTACGGGTCTACCACGTATGTCCAAGGGACACGATGCCATCTGGGTGATCGTTGGTTGACTCACCATGTTGGCCCACTTCCTAGCCATACAGGAGAAGAGTTCAGTAGAGGGCTTGGGACGCCTCTACGTGTAGGAGATAGTTCAACTTCATGGAGTTCCATTAACGATCGTCTCGGATTGTGATGCTTGTTTCACATCCCGGCTGTGGAAGGGATTTCAGGAAGCTTTTGGGACTCAGTTACGCTTTAGCACAGCATTTCATCCTCAGACTGATGGGAAGACGGAGCGGACCATCCAGGTTTTGGAGGATATGATACGAGCTTGCATACTTGACTTCGGTCGTAGATGGGAGGATCACCTACTACTGGTGGAATTTTCTTATAACAATAGTTATTATTCCACTATTGGTATGGCGCCATTTGAGGCTCTGTATGGGAGACCATGCAGGTCACCACTTTGTTGGACTGACCCAGGAGATTCGGCACTCATGGGACCAGAGATGGTTCCAGCAACTACAGAGAAGGTGCAGGTCATCCAGGAGAAGATGAAGACTACACAGAGTCAGCAGAAGTCTTATGCCGATAAGAGACGAAGTCCCTTGGAGTTCATGGAAGGAGGCCATGTGTTCCTTCGGGTCTCACCTCGACGGGGATTGCGGAGATTTGGCTGAGGCGGCAAGCTATCTCCGAGGTTCATCGGCCCTTTTCAAATTATAAGTAGAGTTGGAGAGGTGGCTTACCGCTTAACTCTACCTCCTCATATGGACCTGGTACATAATGTCTTCCATGTGTCGCAGCTGCGGAGGTACGTGAATGATCCATCGCATGTTATCGACTGGGGCGAGCTGGACATCGTTGATGGAGCAACCTTTGCTGAGTACCCAATGGAAATCGAGGATCGGCAGGAGAAGATCCTTGATGGGTGAGCTATTCCCTTGGTGTGTGTCCGGTGGCAGCACGGGAACCTCCAGGAGAGCACGTGGGAGCGGGAGGCTTAGATACGTGTGCAATACCCACATCTTTTTGAGTAGCCCTTTTTTTGGCTTTTCGGGGATGTAAAATCCTTAAGGTGGGTGTGATTTAATGTCTCGGATTTTTCCATGCTTTATTTTTAATAATTTGTGGGAATTATTTTTTAGACCAGTCTTCGAGACGGCATGCAGTTCCGAGGCCCGGTGAGCCCGGAACAAATGGTTGAATTTAATTAAATAATTACATTATGCATGCGTGTGGTTTTCCTGAAAGAGTGGAATAACTCCTGAACGGGTTCCCGGATCAGAAATTTGAGGGCGTCGTTGCGTCCAGATAAGCGGGTTTACCCTAGAAGAGACCTCATATCGGTTGTCGCAGGTTAGTGGCGAAATCTGGTTTTTGGACGTAACCGTAATAAAATATTTAATTTAAAATATTTTATTAAATCTTTGTTGCAGTGAAATATCTTTTTTCTTTTTAAAATAGAGATTTTGTAGGGGATTAGGGTTACATTTCTTATAACTCTGAATCTCCTTGGAGAGCTCTAGAGAAAACCTCCCAACGCGGTGATGGTGTTCTTGATGAGCATCGCCGACGACGACGACATGGAGACCGGATCTTTGCCAGCAAACATCGCGAATCGAGGTAGGATGTTGTTTGGTGATTTCTTTTCACCGTTCTTGATTCCTATGACGAACACGGACTAATCCATTAACATATTATCCCGCGGATCGGTCAGTTTTTACGATGGTCTATTTGCGGGAATCGTGGGGACTTGATTCATGAAATTAATTTGGTTTCGGTTAAACTTCTAACGGTGACGAGCCAAGATTGACACAAACATCAATCGAGGTTCAACCCTATTGAATTTTGGTGCTTTTCTTTCTCACGTTCTTCATGTACGTTCTATGCATTCATTGTGGGGGTATGAACGGCGGAAATTTTCACATCTGTTGTGCAACCCAATGATCCCAAACTAAATATCTAGCATCGGTACAACCCCAAAGAGGTGCGACGACGGTTTCGGTGGGCGGATCAAAGCGGAATGAAAGATATCATTCGTCGATAGATTTCCGCACGGGTGGCCGAAATCGGATTTTGGAGCTGATCGAAGGCCCAAAACCCATGGTTTCGTCATCACGATGACAAGGTGACCCATAATCTTGAGTTTCCTAATGATCGGATGGCTGGATCAAGAACCTAAGTACTGGCCGAGGCGCACGGAGGAAGACAACGATTCTGGAAAAATCATGATTACACGGTGTGTAGTATGGGCTACACGGCATATGTTCGTTGGCAGATTATCTGGTGTGTACCCCTGGAGTACACGACCATGGGTTGGGTACATGACCAAAGACACACCGTGTATACCCTTCCCTGGCTAGACCCAGCCAGATACACGGGATACCCCGTGTACCAGTACACGGGCAGGCGACACGGACACGGACACCGTGTACGGGCATCCGGCCAGAGTACACAGGTGTTTCCCCGTAGTAGAACATGGTGTGTGCTTTGACTTACACACCATGTATATGATTTCCTTTATGAATTCGACGTCTGACATGGGTCGTTTACATGGGCAGTACTCGGAGTCAAGGAACACGGCGTGTAAGCCAACTTCACGTTGTTTAGTCTAGTTTTACACAACCTAGACGGATGACACGGGTCGTTACATGGGCAGTACCTGGGGTCAAGGGACACGGAGTATAACCATACTACATGCCGTGTAACCAATCTCACATAGCTTGAGCCAGTTGCCTTATGTGACTTGGGCTGGTTTCTTTAGGGTTCGTCCCCTCGGTCTTTCTCCTGAAGGTTCCCGGTATCATTTCCTACATACAGGAGTATGATCCCTTCAGCAAAACTTCCTGAATAGAGTTGTTGGAATCCCCTATGTCAGACTTGGATCCAGATCCTCTATTCATTCCTGGAACCCTAGGTAGAGTTCTTGGTATCAAGGTGACCAACTTTACCCGGGCACCGATCTTCTGCTTAGCGGATTAGTTCAGACTCAGTTGTTGGTATCACCCCATGACTATTGGTTGTGATCCTCATCTGAGCATCATGTTCCCAAGTACTCGTGGAGTGTGTTCTCCCAGAACGAGTACTTTGTATCTCTCCTTAGAGCTTGGAGTGTGTTATCCTTTCTACGTGCTTAGTGGAATCTTAGAGCTGGATCTTAGTGGCGGTTTCGCAATGGTCAAATGTGTATGAGTATATCTAGATATTCTTGTTATATGTTCTGTAGACATATACTGTGTAGAGCTGACTACATCTTTCCTTGGTGGTGTTTACCCTTTTGGTATTCCTTTGTGGTTTTGGGGTGTCCTACTATGTATTGTTATACTCACCCCTGCACGAGCATTGCCCGCACATGTCATGTCTTGTCCAGACGAGTGAGCTTTTGACAGGATTCTAGGCGGACCAGGACTAGACAGTGCTCAGTGAGACTAGGCGGGCTGAGGTGTGTTCCTTTGGCTACGGATCGCAGTCCCAGTACTTTTCCTTATAGTTTGGACTTTGTTACAGACTCTCTTTTGGTAGGCTTGTACTTTTGGCCCAGGGTTTTACATTCTTGTACTTTACTTTCCTGTCTTACTCTATTGGTTTGTTTTTAGTGTCTGTATGCATTTCCCTTCTTATAGTTGTTTATCCCTTTCAACTTTGTGGGTTTGGAGATGTGTGTGTGTGTGTGTGTGCAGGTGTATAGGAAATGCCTCCCATGTTACTGATATGATTACTCGGTTCTAGTCACCAGCCCCTGGCCTATTGGAGGTGGGCTTGGGGAGTTGCGGCTTGGGCCCCATTGGGACCTGTCGTGACAACATCTTTATCCTTTTCCATTTATTATTCCAACTTCAATCCCTTTTAATTAGTAACATATTGGAATCCTTTATATATTCTAAATTGGGAGTAGGGGTGTATTCTTTCTCTATTATACATATTTCAACACACATTGAATTCCCTATAAAAAATACATTGACAAAAAATGTCACCAAAATCTAAAGGGCTCTTAATTATAAAACATGATAAAGGCTACATGTCATGGATTATTGGATAAATATCTAAGGTGTAATTAACTAGAAAAAACATTATATAAAATAAATCATGGGATCATGTAATGGTTTTGGAATGTAGAGTTTTATAAAATAAATAGATAATATAATGTTTCATGACATAAAAATTCACAAAACTAATATATAGAAATTCCAGATAATATATATTGATTTTAGTATAGTTTCCATTAAAGATTTAGAGAATTTAACATGAATTAATTCTATTTAGGGAGATAATTATTTCAAAAATAATAACAAATATAATATATCTTTGATGGAATATTTGAATGCATGAGGATTATCATTATAATTTATTTAGGAAGTGGATGAAGTAAAATAAGTTTTGTATTTATTTTGAAATACTTAGATTCTAATTGGGTGAATCATTAAAAAATCACATGTATTAATTATGACACATGGTGTTTCAATTAATGAGTTTTGGATGGAAGACACCAGGAATAAAACTCATAGTGATTAAATGTGGTGTAAAATCAGAGTAATTGTTTACTGTGGTTGGCCAACAATCCTTTGAAAGCACATGGAATTTAAATTCCATGGTCTTCAATGATAAAGTTTAACTTATGGTGTTTAGTATTTACATGTGTTTTTTCATATATCTGTGTAATTTCAAATATATGGAAAAAACAAATACAAAATGTTAAAAATAAATTCTCCCTATTTTTTGTTAGATATGTAAATTTCAAAAAAGAATGAAAATATATAATTTCATGGATATATTTTGATAGTTATTTGAGTCATATTACATATACTTGATAGGATATATTAATAGGGTTTTCACCGCCATTAAAAGTTTTAAGGTAGATGAAGATATGAAAGATAATTAAAGATATAGGAGATGTGGTGATAAAATAAATCTCTATAAAATGATAACATTATTGTTATGATGAATAATATAAGAAAGAAATGATCTTGAGAAATTAGAGGTCATGTATAGTGATAATTGAGATAATTAAGAGATCGAGAAGAATATTACTAACATATTCATATCAAATAAGAATAAGGTTATATTTCTCAAACAAAAATTAATGATCTATCCATAAAGGTGAGGTTAAAGTCATGGTGGTGTTCACACTCTATTTGTAAAGTGAGGAATAATACAGTGAGATCATGGAGTACCTATCAATTCTTAGTAAAAAATAATGGTGATATTTATATTACGCTTATGAAGACCTTTATGCCACATAATTCTTTACTTAACCAGTGAGTGAAAGGAGATTAAAGAGGCTGTGACCCTTGGATGGTATCACATTATTCCAAAATCCTTTTTAAAAGGAGTGATTCTTTTCTTGGAGTGAATTTTCAAGATCCCAACAAAAAATTGATTTTATGTATTTTGGTATATCGGAAAATTTCCATTCTATGATCCTTTTACATATTTGGATACAAGTAAAACAATTTAAATATATATTACAATAATCCATTATTTAATTATCTTGAATGGGACATATAATCAAGTGTTGATTAAGAAATCATAGAATAAGTTTATTAAAGTCAATAATAAAATGTAATATAAATTGGACTGTACTTGTACGAAAATCATAAATTATACCTTATTAATCCCTATGTCAAGATCTATTTGGGAAATGATAGTTTAAAGTATAAAGTGATTTAAATTGGAATCAATTGGTATATAATGATTTACACCCTCTTTCAATGTGTCACTCACTAAACTAATGTGGTTATAAAAAAAGCAAATAAATAAATTCAAATTAAATTTTGAAAAATATATGAAATATATTGGATAATTTCTAATGAATAATGAAAATATTATAGATTCATCAAAGAAACATAATCTTTTTTTAAATTGGTAAAGTAATTTTACAATGGTATAGAAGGGTTTGGTTTTATTAATTAAAAAAATTGTGTATAACAAATGAAAAAAGAGGTGAAATTCATGGAACTAAAAGTATCATGGATTTGTTTCTTCAAAAATATTTACCTACGGACCAAAATATTTTATTTTCATGGAATTCAAAGAAGTTATGCAATGTGACTTACAAATGTAATATAATTAGTAATGTTCAAATCAATAAAAATTTAAGAAAATAGAATCCTATAAAATTAGGGAAAACTTATATTTTTTGAATGTATATACTTGTTTTGGAAACTTAACACATTGAGGAAGATATGGATATAAAACAAGAAATTTATGATTGACTAGATTATTTAGTCATGCTATTATCATAGAATAAAGGAAATGTTTTAGGGATAAATAATCAATATGCTATAATTTAGTTTAATAGAGACATGTTCAACCAAAACTAAAATCATTAAATAAATTTTCTATGTTAAAATTGGTGTGTGAAATATATTATTAGAGGGGTTATGTTACAGAATAATTTCATAAAATTATTATATTTCATATGAATATTCATTATAATTCATTAATTATCATATATTAATGAAAAAAAGAAAGAAACAATAGTATTTAATGTATCTTTATAAAATTGCTTACCACCACCAAGAGACCTCCCTTGGTCGATGATTAGAATATGGGTGACCCAGAAAGTCCTAACTCTAATAAGACATGGGTTTTCAACAAGTTTTGTGGGTATAAATCTCATAAATGGAAGGTATTACCCTCTATATAAAAAAACTAATGAAAATAAAATAATATGATAACCCCAATCCATGATCAATGAAAGAATCTCAATTCAAAATTGGTAAATATCATAAATTATTAAATTTCATACATCATCATAAATGCAATAGATTACTTATGGTAAATAATTAAAGTCCCAAAAACTGAACGACAATAATAATTTTTGGTTAGCATGCTAAATACACTTAACAACTACACCAAAAACTCCATAAACCCTCCATGTAATGTAAGGGTGATTATATCTTTATACATAACAATACATCCACATATGATGAAAAACTAATAAAATATCATGAATTAATAAAACAATTAATTAGATCATAATATATTTTCATGTCCTAATATCTCAGTACCACCCAAGGTAATCTTGGTGAAAAATTAAATAGTGAATTATCTCATCCCCAAGCCTTGTAAAATATTACACAAAAGTCTAAATCATTCAATGAATTTTAATTTAATTTTATATAAATATAGATCATCATATATTTCTGTTCCCAATATAACCATTGTCATCACCCCAAAAATATCAAAATATGTATAATATAGCACAATTAATCAACATATATGACCCCACAAACTATATACAACCAGCTAGTCTTCATATACCTAACATATAATGTTATTTTATTACTCATTATCATAACCATGTTATACCCACATCTATATATTGAACTAAGTCACAATATATCTAAAATCCATCACACCAAACCAATCAATGGGGAGAGAGAGGGCATACTAAGCTAAAAATTTGGTTAGACTATTCACTAATTAGATATTGGGTCACACTCAAGAAAAGTAATATCAAGTGGTGTATATATCGTGAATGGTACTTTCACCACTAAAATAACCTAAAAAATATATTAAGAATTTTCTTATCAGATCTCGTAGACATAATCATGTCACTAACATACGTATTTATTATAACATTTATGGATCTATCATCTCCAAAATACTACCAAATCCAAAAATTTCATCAACATATCATCGACATCATTATCATATGTCAACTCATAACTATCACAATATCAGAGTAATAATGATAATAATAATAATATTAGCCTCTAAATAATAATACACTTATGTGGAGGAAAAAACAAGTAATCATTTTATGTAGTTCAAATCAACATAATTCTTTTTAAGAATATAACTCTCCAGGTTAATCCAATATAGATAAATAAGCTCATCATTGACACATTTTGATAGTGTCATTCCCAATTTGATCAAATTTTCATGATTATATAGTGAGATATTGTAAAAACCACCAACTATTATAGAATAAATCCCAATGTACACTATACTTCATAATGTAGAACAAAAGTGAAATGAATATTATAACATTAATTGTAATATCATACCACAATACTAAAGCTCATATTCCATGACAATCACTTTATACAAAAATTATAGACCATATGTTTTTTAAATTTTAATTTGTAACAACATAATATCCATTTAGTTAGTAGAAAAATAATATCAATACATTAACAACCATGTGTAATCTTGTCATCAATCTCAAAATTTTCAATGATCATTTTTTTACTCATTACACTTCTTAGAGTTTCAATACTACTCTCCAATAAGAATAATAGTTTCATCACTATGATTAATTATAATTATTCTTTTGATCAAAGGATCAAATAAGAATTTCTCATTTATTGTAGTCATTACTTAAGTCACCAGACTTCCCATGTGAATACACATGTCCAAAACATCTTTTAGAAATTTCATTATTTTAGGATATTTAAATCTATCAAAAGAGGGAATCATTGCATTATACTTGATAAAAAGGATAAAGCGGTGTCACTATAATTTTTTTAGAATTTTTTTTAACAATTATGGTGTTTATTATTTTTAAATTTCTAATAAATTCCATAAATCATTATAATGATCCTTAAAAGACGTTATCATAAACTATGTGAAAAAATAAGAGAAATTGAATATTCATTTGTCAAATTGGATACTTTAGAGAAATTTTATATTCATATAATTTGATGATATATATAACATGAGTGGAAATGTTAAAAATTATTAGTGATGTAGATAAAGGTGATGGATAATATGGATGTGGAGAAAAAGTGATCTCTCAACCTTGGAAATCATAATGTATGGGATTATTTACAGAGGTGGTTAATAATTGAAATCATGATATGAATGGAACTTCATTAGATTTTAGAAATATTATTTTTCTTTGATAATATAAGTGGGTTCAAGAGTCTTTATAGCTATGTCATTCTAAGAATATTATATAAATATATTTGTGTCGAGATACAAATTTACACTAATAGGAATATTTGAACATGGAAGACCTGATCTCTACTGTATAAATATGTCATTATAATATATTGTTTTTTTTGTTTTCTCATTATTTTTTTTATTGTACTAAACTTATTTCTTACCCAACAATGATTAATATCAATTTTAGATTCAAAAAATTAGGGATATTTTGGTTTTAAAATGAAATTATTTAAGTCACATTTTGATTTTCATCCTTTTCTAGGTTTTATTCCTCCTATTCTAATTCGTCTTACTAAAAAGGATCAAATGAATATTGTAAGAATTATTAGTATTCCAAAAAAGACCATAACTACCACTAATAATGGTAGTCAACTATCTATTGAAATTTTATGTGTTGAAATGTATGCTTCTTCTTCTCTATTATCCTATATCTAGATGAGTCATTATCATATCAATTTTCATAAGTAATGTTTTTATTAAAATATTTAGAAATAATTCTCTTTATATAAATTTCTTCATCATTCAGTGGTAAATTATAATATATTTGATCAACATTAAATATTATGCAACATGATGGTGTATCATTTTCAAATGTGAACTTGTAATTTAGTGATTAAGAATAAATAGATAAAACCCAATATATAGATAACAACTAAATCTAAGGTAATGTATTAGGAATAATTCAAGATGGATGATAATCAGATACAATGTAAGGATAATTTCCCCCTACTCTATCATATTTATAATTATAGGGAGTTTTATACTCTAATATCACTTCATTTGGATAGATTTTTGGAGGGATGTTCTCAATTGAAAAGGAAAATCAAAAGATCAATAATTAATATCAATGTTCCATAATCAAACCTTCAATTTCTTCCTAATAAATTGGTTTTATCCCCTATTTTATTTGATTATGATTCACCTTACATAATGGAAGTAGTGACCAAATATAAATTGAGACATCATCTATGGATATATCCAGTGGTGGCTAAATCCATAGAAGGTTGTCTGCCTTCCCTTGTCCAACATTTGGATTACTGGGTTTTTGTTTCTCATAGAAATCATGAATCAACTTTTTACCATTCTCCATAAAGAAATATAGGGTAATAATATATTGGTTATAAATTATAACAATGATACACCTTTAAATAAATTTAATAACTCATTAAAAACTCATAATTTTAATGGAATGGACCCTTTAGTGGATAAGGAGGGTTTTACAACCAAAGAAAAGAAATAACACTATATAGAATACTATTATTCATTTCTGAAGTCTATTTCTATGAGATCAAGATATGATAATTCACAAGACATTATTTTGGTTGTTCACAATAAGTAATATTAATTTCTTGTACATGAATTCAACTCAATTAGTAAGAATAAGGGAGATGAGCTATGTTTTTAAACTAAAGACTAAGTCTAAACTACGGAAAGGGGATAATTGTAGAGAATGATGAAAAGGTTGACCCTCGAAGAATTGATTATTTTAGTTTATTCTAGTGATAAATATTAAATTTTCATTATAATTAGAGCTTAATATATAAATAGATGAGATGGTAAAATACAAGGCATCTATCGAGAAGGTTCTCAAATAGTCACATATATTTGTTTCTGAATAAAAAAAATCATTCAACGAAAATATAAATATTATTTAATTTATTTTTATTATATTATTTTAGGATAATAATATTTTATAAATATTGTAACACCCAAAGATTTCATAGTACGTTACCACATTAAAGTAATTCAATAACTTGTGCTACACGCAACACCGAGTTCGAGGGCACCCCAACTTATGAAACTAGTCATTTAGAAGTAGTTATGAATAATATTAACTGCATTTTGAATCTTATATACAATATATAATTTTAACATTCATATTATGTGTTTCTCAGACATAATATAAGAACAAATTCATTTTTTTAGATAAAAGAAGTATTTTTCAAAAAATGCTAACTTAACACCTTTTAATGGAAAACCCTTTTTAAAACCAATATTTGAAACTTTTATATATTAAATTTAATGAAATTAAATTCTTCTTTAAATTAGGGGCATAAAATATTAGTTGGGATAAATTTTTGGCACTTTTCTGATAACTTTTATATTTTGACGAATAGTGAAAAATACTATGTTTTAATTGAAAACATCTTTTTTAATCGAATTAATTTATCGCGTTAAATTATTCATTTGAAAGGTTTTGAAGTATAATTAGATTATATTTTTATAATTTAATACAATGTAGGTCATTATAAGTAATTTTACATTTAAATTTGACATAAACACATGCCAATATTTTGATATTTTTTACTTTTTAAAAACCCACTTTTTGGTTTTGACAACTGAAATTAATTTTATATTAATAAATGAAACTTATATATTTTCAATTTTTTAAATTAAACTTCATTTTTAAAATAGAAATATAAAAATTAACTTTCGGTGAATTTTTTGTATTTTTCTAAAAACATTCAATTTTTGATGAATAGTGAAAACACTACGTTATTATTTAAACCCGACTTTTATATAAATAATTATTTATTTTATTTAAATTTATTTTAAGTAAAAATGGATATATAATACCAATAGAAGTTTGATTTAATTAATTGGAGTCATTTTATAATAAAATTATATGTATTAATTTTTATTGAACTTTTTATCCGCTTTTCCCCACCTCCTAGGAGCATTTGGAATTTTGCAAAAAAACATAATTTTACCGCTTCTTTGAGTTGAATTTCAAAAATACAAGTGACACGGTTAATATAAGTGAGTAAAATTTGGTATAATAAGATGAAAATAATTTAACACCCCATGATTTCATATTATGTAATCTCTACAAAGTATTTCAATAACTTGCGCTGCACGCAACACCGAGTTCGAGCGCACCACGGCTTACAAAACTAACCATTCAAAAAATAGGTTATGAATAGTATTAACCAAATTTTAAATTTTATATATCCTATATAATTTTAACATTCATATTTTTTGTTTCTTAGACATAATATATGAAAAATTCATTTTTTAAGATGAAAGAGGTATTTTTCAAAAAAATGCAGTTTTTCTGCCTTTTAATAGAGAACCTTTTTTAAATCAAATATTTTACACTTTTATATATTAAATTTAGAGAAAATAAATTATTATTTATAATAGAGACATAAAGATTTAGTTTTGATAAATTTTTGGTACATTTCTGATAACTTTCATATTTTGATGAATATTGAAAAAATACTAAATTTTAATTAAAAACAAATTTTTCAATTGAAATAATTTATAGTGTTAAATTATATATTTGAGTGGTTTTAAAGTTTCATTAGATTTTATTTTTATCATTTAATATAATTTATTCCATTGGATGTAATTTCACATTTAAAAATCACATAAAAAGTTGTTAATCTTTACATAGTTATTATTTCTTAAAAACATGCTTTCTACTTCGACAACGGGAATTAATTTTATATAAGTTTCTTACAATTATGTGTTTTGAAATTGGAAAAATGGATTTCATATTTAGAATCAGTATATCCAAATTGTGTAAATAGGAAAAATTTATTTTTAGACAATATGATTAATTACTTCGGTAATTATTTTATATATCATGGTTAAAAGGTAAATACGGTAAATAAGGGTAAAAAATAATATTATAATAATATTAAATTACCCTAACATGTGTCATATTCCTATTGGTTGATACATTTCCAACCATGGGAATCCTTTAGTTGATTTTTTTACCCCATGGAGCCACTTGAGAGTGATAATGATACTTTATATTAATTAATTTAAAAGTAAAGACAAAAATGACATAAACATGTATCTTTTAATAAAAAAAATTAAATGGGGTTATATAATTTATCATTTAGACTATACATACTAATTATAAATATAAATATATTTCCAACATAATTATATTTTATTTATAATTTTTATACATTAGATAATTAAATTTTTTTTATGACACAATGATGATGTAGTAATTACCTTATTAATGAAAGAATCAAATAAATGGTATTGTAAATATTAAAATAAATATAATTTGAAAGTTTTGATGTAATCCACGAATTTTATAGGTTAATATGACATGTTAGTATTGATTTAATGTATTTTTTTCTAGGTAGTAAAGTTTTTTTGACTTTCAAAAAAAACCAAACACCAAATAGTATCAAAATTGACATAAATTAATTTTTAAAACAAATACTTTATTATTGGTTGATATAATATTCCTAAAAATATAAGGTTCATCCAAAGGGATTAAATTATATTAAATATTTCATTAATTAACCACTTTAGGTTCTCTTGGAAGTTTAGAGTAAGTTTACAAACCATATACTGTAAGAATACAAGAAGACGCGGTAAAAGTTAAACTATTTAACTAAGAGTTAAATATAAAAAGATAAGGTTAAAATGGTAACCTAAACTTATCTAAAAACTATTGGATGAGATAATTTATACCCATAACCACCTAAGTCTCGATATAAATTCATTTGGATCCATTATAAACCAAATACAATTATATAATAAATTAATATTTTAATCTTTTCCTAAAGTGACCCTCACCCCTCTTATAAAAGGGAACATCACCTTCTCTCAAAATCACACCTCCAAATCTATTTGTCTTGGCAAAACCCAGCCCAAATATCCTCCCAAATTCCCTAAAAAAATCTATAGTCCTTTCTATGATTATAAAACAAACCTAAGGAGCACTTTTGATCAACACAAAAGGAAACACCCCAAGAAGAGGTAATAATTTCACCACTCTCTTTCAAGTTATTTCCTCCTTCCACTTCTTCTTTCTTTGTTGTTTCCATACCCAAATAATAACTCAAGTACCTCCTATATACTGTGATGTTATTATAAATATGGTACAGCCATATTCTTTATTCTATCTATCCTATAAATGACAATGTCACCATACTTGCGTACGTACGACTTATCATCTCCACGTCATGGTATAGTTTGTTATTTAAACACTACATTAGTTGGATGGGTATAATAATGAGTATAACTGATGTAAATAATAAATATAAAATTTTAATGATTCTATATATATGATATACCATCCAATTAAATTTTATTTCACCATCTATATAATGATATTGTCACTCGTTCGTATGTATGGATTACCGTCTCCACGATGCGATGACATTCAGTCCCATGTTCAACATTCAATGATGATTATAAAAATATATATTATTAATAATTATGTAATACATGAAAAAATAATTCTACTTGAGATATTATTGATGCTCCTTTTGTCACAGAATCTAAAGATCGAAAAAGGGGAATATCTGAGCTCAAATTGATTCATCCTTTGAAGAAAACATCAAAAATCGACAAAGGCATGAACAAAGGATCAATAGCAACTGCACCGCGCAAGTTATATCACTGTCGCGCAAGTCCACTTGCGCGAAGCCCTTGGTCGCACAAGTGACTTGCGCGACCTAAGTGATAACCGCCCGGTAACCGCCCAGGGTCTTCTCCTGCCTATAAATAGACCCTGTGGACCCCCCATTCGAGGGGATCTTTTTTTTCCAGAAACTCGGATTGAAGCTCCCGATTCCCAAGTCTCTTCTCAAAGATTTCGGAACACTTCTAAGGTAATTTCTTACCTACAACGGAAGATCTAAAGAGAGGGAGGAAGGCCTAAGTGTTGAAACTCATCAACACTTGCGCGCCTGAATGGCCAGCCCTTAAGGGAACTGGTCACACTTGCGCGCTGCCTTATTCCTTCAATAGAACTTGCGCGTCCCTTTTATGGGAGAACCTCAAGAGGATTCTAAAGGGTTTAATAAAGAGTCGCTCAAGTATTTCAATGCTGGTTGAAAATCGCACAAGTACACCATGTGTCGCGCAGGTATACCTGCGCGACCAATTATTGCGCGCCCACGCAAGAATTGCGCACCTTTCAAGACATGCGCACCCCTACCTTTTTGGGTGCCCATCTTTCCCATTTTACCCCTCTTAAGACATTTCACCTTTCCTATTCAAGATTCAGTCTTCAAGATACTCTTCAAAGCCATTTATGGCATGATTTTTTGATTTGACTTCCTTATCTGAAAGGAATTCTTTGGAATATCTCTCAAAACCTAGTGATTTATACATCTTTATGTCACCAAAGATTGAGAGTTCATTCATTCAACCTCATCCTTTAAGATTAGAGAATCCTTAACCTGGGTCTCCTTTTTAGGAATAATCCCCAGTTATAAGTCCTTTAATCTGGGCATCTTCCTCAGGAGTAAGCCCCAAATTCTTAAAGTTCCCAAACTTGGGCATCCTCCTCAGGAGTAAGCCCCAAACCTTAATTCCTTAACATGGGCATCCCCCTCAGGAGTAAGCCCCAATCATAATCCTTTAATATGGGCATCCTTTTTAGGAGTAAGCCCCAAGTCCTATAATTTTGGGCATCCTTCTTAGGAGTAAGCCCCAAACCTTAATCCCTAACCTGGGTCTCTTTTTCAGGAATAAGACTCAGTCATAATTTTGGGCATCCTTTTCAGGAGTAAGCCCCAAGTCCCCTAACCTGGGCCTCCTTTTCAGGAATAAGTCCCAGTCATAATTTTGGGCATCCTTCTTAGGAGTAATCCCCAATCTCAAATATGGGCATCCTTCTCAGGAGTAAGCCCCAAACCATAATCCCTAACCTGGGTCTCTTTTTCAGGAATAAGACTCAGTCATAATCTTGGGCTTCCTTTTCAGGAGTAAGCCCCAAGTCCCCTAACCTGGGCCTTCTTTTCAGGAATAAGTCCCAGTCATAATTATGGGCATTCCTTTTCAGGAGTAAAACCCAATCATAAGTCCCCTCCTAACTTGGGAATCCTCCTTAGGAGTAAGCCCCAAGATTAGAGTATTCAAATCTCCATGAAGCACATATACCTTTATGGAACCTATTTATGGATTTTCTCCCTAAAAGTGAATCCTAAACCTTCATCTATCTGGGCAGTCATACATACATAAGCCCCAAACCATTTCTTATGATTGCATCTTTCATGGAACAATTGTCTAAGTTTTTACCAATACCTCTTGTTTCTCACACCGAGCATGACTCACGTGAGCTTAGGGTGTAAAAGTAATTATGACATACTTCTTTGAGCCATCAATCATAAACGTCATACTCCCTTACTCGAACTACGTGGGTTCTGATTCCTTTCCTAAAACAAAGGATATGTAGGTAGCCCATTTGCAGGTTCGATCCCAACTCTAAAATAATTCATGTCCTTCTGAATGAAAATAAACTTCAAGTGCCCCACTAAGTGGCTTTAAAACCACCTGGTCATCATAATGACCAAGAGACTTTTATAAATGTTTTAAAGGATACCATTGACCAAGAATCTCTAAATAGATACAGATGATTCTCTATTGATGAAGAGTCTCGAATACATATAAAAGATTCTCTAAATTTCTTACGTATTTAATCATTGATTGTTAAAACTAAAGGAAAGCTCATTTTATACTTGGTAATGTAATAAGGATTCATGAAAATAACTTAAATCTATAAAGAGAGTCCTGGAGTAGACAATAATTCCCCTAAAAAAAGGTGTGATGAGTCCGACCTCCCATCCTCTCGACCAATGCAAATTCCTAAGCCTCATCAGTCCACAAGCTAATGAGCGCCTACCTTTGGAAAGTAGGTCCAAAAGGATGTGGAATCATTGGATGTTTCCGGTTCTACGAACAAACCCGCTAGAAACCGATCGGAATGTTTGAATCTCCCATCCAGGAGGTCATCCCCGAATTCCGTGCGAAACAAAAATGGTGAACCCGATGTGAATCCTTAACCAAGTTAAAGTGATGTTCTTCTTATTTGTTAGGCCCCTTGGGCAAACAAAGAAATCATTGACATGTGCTCATCCAAAAGATACAGTGGCCGGATTCATCTTGATTATGTCTATTATATGGAAAAGGCACTCTTTTCTCAAGATCATCTGCAAAATGGCTTTCCTTAAATTCACCCCTGTGAATACTGCTGCTCTGAACACCTCTACTGTGAGGTCAGCTGCTGTGAAAACCAATGCTGCTACTCCTACTGGAACGTCGTCCGCTCTGAGGATGACATCACCAACTCAGCGTCTTCAACGCTGGGTTTCTAATGCACTGGTTACGGAGTACCATCACAACGGTTCTATCCCAACTCTAGAGGCCGCTCGTCAAGCCCTCCAAGTTAACAACTCTACCTGGTCGTCCAGACAACGGCGGCCAGCGATCAAGAAGCTGGCGGTGCTGACTACCGTATCCAACCATTTCGGGTCGTTATCCCCAGAACGCAATTTCCATTCACTCCCTTACTCTGAGGAAGTGAATGATCAGGTCCCTCAGGGCCTTAATTCAAAAAGACAGGAGTCCTTCCTGAGGGCTCCCATCAACAATCGCCGCCAGACTCGTGCGGTAGTGCGCCCTCAACATGATGAGGGTACCGACTCCAGGCATTCAGCTCAGGTTCCTCGAACCCGAGCAGGCAAGATGAACCGCCAAAGACGGAATCCGGTTAACAATGGGCAGGTTATCATCCCTGCCATATCCGGAGAAGTCCACCAACCTAACTTGGTGGAAAACAACGAGCAGGAACACACACCTGCCCGTTTTAATTCTGCTATCCAGCAGACTTGTCTGGCAGCATCAAGCCAATCCCGCCAGGCAATTCTGGCGGAGTACTATAGGCAGGAACATACACCTGCTTATGCATCATTAGTTAATCAGCAGGCTCACCTGACTACATATGATGGAGTCCACCAACCTAAATTGGTGGAGAACAACCAGCAGGCATACACACCTGCCTGTTTTAATTCCATTGTCCAGTAAACTCGTCTGGCAGCATCAAGCCAATCCCGCCAGGCAATTCCGGCAGAGTACTATTGGTAGGAACATACACCTGCTTATGCATCACCAGTTAGTCAGCAGGCTCGTCTAACTACATATGATAGATCTCGTCAACCGCGTTTGGTGAAGTGTAATCAGCAGGCACATACACCTGCTAATACTAATCAAGCCTACCAACAGTCTCGCTTGGTAGCGCACGGAGAAGTCAGTCGGAAAGCCCCGACGACAAACAAGAGGCAGACTCAACTCTCTGCCTCCACACTTGAGTACTATCAGGATTCACTGATAGGAAAAGGAGGATAGGAGCAGGCACATACACCTACTCCAAGCCCGGAATGGACGTATATCCCCGTTCCGGCGTCTGAAGTAACCAAGCATATTTTTTCAATGGTGAAAGAGCAGAAGCAAATTCCTGCTCATATTCTGGATGCTTGCCAGGATATCATAACAGCTTCAGCATCATCTTAGGGACAGACACATAAATCTATCCCTAGCAGTGGAGTGACACATCAACGATTCACTCCGGAACAGACACACACATCTGTTCCAGTCCAAGAGGGTTATGGGGCATACTCCCCCATATCATACGGACAACCAAGTCAGGCACATACACCTGATTTGAGTAGAGATCATCAGCATAACCTGACCATCTTTCCTGATCAGGCACATACACCTGCTCAGAGTAACCACTTTCGTCAACAAGTGGCTTCCAAAGCGAGTAAGAAGTCATCTAAGAAAAAGATCCTCCCAGCACAGTCAGGAGATCAAAGGCCAATCTGCAACAAGGACTTGCTCGATGCTGGAGTTCTTGAAGCCCTCAGACATTTATCTGTCAGAATTCAAGATTCTACTCCCTCAGTTCCCAATAACGGGAACATTAATTCTGAAGCTCTTCAACAGACACTTCCTCATGAAGGCTTGCTTCATGAAAATTCGGTCAATCTTGAAGTTTCTTCTTCAGATGAGAGCCACAGGAACCCTCTGTGTGGTTAGAAGACCAAGGAGCAAGAGATCCCATCTTTTTCTATAACCCATTATGGTGGTCCTCCCCATGATGATGAACTTCGCTGCGAAAGTCCTCTCCGCAGTAGTGATTCACATTGCCTGGAAAATACTTCAGTGGATAATGTAGTGCCGAGAAAGCCCTCTTATCTTGAGGCACTTGCAAATGTGAAACCAGACATGTCTGATGCTTTATCGCTAACAAGTGAAATACTTTCTCAATCAGAAGATAGCCCAGGGTGTAGGTCATTCTCCGAACCACCCCTAAGTCATGCATCTTCTAGTTTGATCAAGGATCTCTCTACCAATCTTGTTGAATATGATGAAGCAACAAGGAAACACCAACTCTGGTCAAAACAGGTAGAAGAATATTCATTTAATGATAAAGAGGAAATGATGAACATGAGGAAAAAACTGGCAAAAGGTGAGGTACCAGTCATGTTTTGGCCTTTGGCTGACTCCCAGTACGACATTCCAAAGATGTTGATGGATGATGGAATCCATGATATTAGTCTCAACATATGGAAAACTCTTTGTCAATTGAAGAAGAAGGTATTATCTTATGATGAATATGAAAATCATCTTAAGATAATAGAAGGGCTACAATGTCAGATTGATTTGGCATCTCTATCAGTCTCTCGGTATCCGAAGGCTGAAAAGCAGCAGAGAACCCTTCAACGTTCATTCCTTGGCGCACTAAGAAAATTTCGTCAGTTAATTGCCAATGCTCCATCTGATGTTCATATCAGAGGATGGGGTGTTCACGGAGCACTACATTTCACAATGCTTTCCAGTCAGAAAAGCCCGCCGAAAATGGTCTCATGCAATGTTATTGCCCATGGTCGGCCACAGTCAATGGGCTTTGTTCATAATCAAAGGCTTGCTCAAGAACAGGCTTCAACTAGTTCCTCTCAAAATCAAGTATATAGAGAACAAGTTGTTGAATTGCTCCTACATCAAGCAGTCGAGAATATTGCACAAGCCTCTCGTATGGAGAAAACACGTCATCAAATGACAGAAGTTTCGGAAATCATCCAATGGTCTGTTGAACCAGGTGATAAAAGTGGATACAGGATAATGCATCCTGCTAATTTCCGAACTAAGATTCGCAAGATCAAGAGAGATTTTAAGAAGATCTCAGACATAGCATGTCAAGAGACACCCCATCTTGTCAGACTAGGGACTTCTCTAAATCAACCCTCAGAGTCAACAAATGGGATTCGAGGAGTTGAGCGGAAGCAGCAGGAACATCCCCAGTTCTCGAGACTGGGGACTCTTTCCAATCATCAATCCCCTCCTCAGAGAATGTCGGTCTTTTCTCGATTGGGGAAGAAGCCACAAGAGGAACGAAGGTCCAAATTATTAGGAGATTCCCTCCAAGTTATAGCTCGTCAAGAAGTTCTTAAAAGATTGAATCAACAAAAGGCAATGTCTCGTCAAAGACATGAAAGAAGACAACATCACAGAAATACTGATATAAGGGATTTGATGCATTATGCATCAATCAATGTCATCAATGCCGTTGTTGCTAATCCACCATAGGAGGCTCACTCAGGGGACTCAGATGAAGAGCATCCTGCTCAAGAAAATGTACGCACCGATACAAATGAAGAAGGTGTACGTACACGAAGTCAAAGGATTTCTCAGAACCTAGGTAATCCACTTCCCTCCCTCCAAAAGGTATCCAACAAAGGGAAGGGAAAGAATCAGGTTACATATCCTTCCTCTTAAGAAGTTCAATCGCTCTCATTAGAGCAAAGGTTTGCACAACAGGAGGAAGAAATGAATGAATTAAGAAGGTTGAATGCAGAACTACTTCAGAGTAGTCTTCTTCTTAAGAATGCTGAAGTCCGACAGCCGAAGGAATTTGTTGTAACTACTGAGATGGATCAGGAATATCCTCCTTTATCAGTACACCCTCAGAGGTCTAATCCTATGGGTCAAACGCAACAACGGTTGGCAGCACTACCATCAGTTGCAGAACCAACCACCACGTCTTTCCAAGCTCCATTCATTGCACCTACCCGAAACCAAGTTCAACCTGATGTTTCACAAAAGTTAATAACTACTATTGAGTCATTAACAGCTCGGTTAGAAACTATGGAAGGGAAACGGGCGCAAGTTCAACAAGAAAAGAAAGTTTACCCTGAATGGGTAGATTCAATTTCTCCTCCATCCAGTTTTGGAAACCCTGTTTTCCCTACTTTCAATGAATCAGGCGACCCTGAACAACATTTGATGCATTACGTGTCTTATTGTGATCCTATGATGGGAACTCCAGAGCAGCAAGAAGCAGTGAAACTCAGATGCTTCGTGCGAACCTTTCAAGGACCAGCTTTTGTCTGGTATAAAAGCTTGCAATCCCGGTCAATCATCGGATGGGAGGATCTTCGTCAAAAATTCCTTCTTCAGTTCAGCTCAACTTTGCCAAAAACGACAGTTTTCGATCTTACAAACTGCAAGCAAAGGGAGAATGAAAGAGTCTCTGATTTCATTGCTCGTTGGACGGGATTAACGTATTCTCTGAGTTTAGCACTCCCTCAGGAGGAACTGTTGCCAATCTGTGTGGAAAATTTTTGTGACGAATTACGCACGCCATTGATCCATGTGAAATACACAGGAGGGTTTCAAAACCTTACTTCAATCGCTCAATAGATTGAAGATTCCCTTATACAGGCTAAGGTTAAATCTCGTGTAATTCCATCAATTCCAGGAAGGAGAATGGGTAAAGTGGAAATTGCTACAGTTATGCTTAAACAAGCACCTGTACCTATTTCTACTTCAAAACCTTCATCTACTCGAAGGGCTCCACCTCCGTAACGCCAACAACAAAGGCCGTTTCGTCCAAATGATCAAAGAGATCAACGACGAAAACAATTTGAGGATTTGAAGATTAAAACATACTCTTTTCAAAGTGAGCAAGTTCCTGGTTACTTCATTTCAGCTCTGGAAAATAATTTGGTTCAATTACCAGTGCCCAAGAGGCCAAATAAGGAAGGAGATGAAGACCGTCCTACTTATTGTCCCTTTCATCAAATGTTGGGGCATCCCATCCAGGAGTGTTTTGTCTTTAAAGACCTCCTGCAAAAGATGGTCGACTTGGGACAAGTCAAATTGAAGGGTTCTTCAGCTCATGTAGCGTGTATTACCGCTACAGATCCAGAGGAAAGAGGCGAGTGACAGAAAGTCAAAAGCAAAACTGCACAAAAATATGATGATTGGATGGTCAGAAAGACAATCAATCAGACCCATTCCATTTTGCAAACACAATTGAAGAATCCAATTGTGTCTCCTACAAAAGCTATAGTGAAGCCTCCATTAAAACACAAATCCTCAAAAGGGCAGCGCAATTCAAAGAATAAAGAGGAATCAGAAGAAGATGAGTATGTATCGAGGCCTAAGTTGTCTTTGACTCTGGAAGATTTCATGCCATCTACTTCAAAGCAATGGGCACCGCCCCACCAAACGACACAACCTAAACAGGCTAACCAGGCAGAGTCTTTATCAGACGAAGAATTAATCTTTGGTTCTGTTAATATGATTCAATTAACAGATCCATATTCCAGTCTTGATGAGCCTGAATTCCCTGTATCAAATAAGGGAATCCGAGGAAGTTCTAGAGGTTCAGGATACAGGGGAAGACGTGGATCTTTCCTAAGACACTACTCTAATTCTACCCCTGCTAGCACTGTATATGCAGCAGAAACTCGTGGTAGAGCCCTTCAGCGAGCTCAAAAAGAACAAGCAAGTTCTTCTACCAATGGCCAACTCAGTTTTGGCACAGTTATTTTGGAAGACCGATTAAAGGTTCCATCTTCTTTATATCATCAATTAAATGGATCTAATCAGTCTAATCTTCCAAAACCAAGGATGTTTCTAACTTCAATACAAGATGCATCAGCTTCCAAAGCATCTGCTTCCATGGTACCTGCTAAACCGCATATTCCTGTTGGGAAACGCAGACCTCTAGATCAAAAGTATGATATATTGAAACACTTGGCCCAAGTACCAGCCAATTTATCAATTTTGGATGCTTTGAATCTGTCAAAAGATCTTCGGGAAGCACTCATCGAAGCTTTGTCAAGTCCTCAAGAGTTTGAAGCTGAAATTGCTGCAGCTGAAGTCTATCACGTAGAGAATAATCCTGCAGAATTCCATGTAGTGATATCTTTTACTGATAAAGATGAAGATGATGTTGTGCATGGGCACATAAAACCTTTGTACTTATCTGGAAAAGTCAATGGTGTAGATATCCGAAGAGCTTTCATTGACAATGGTTCAGGAGTCAACCTCATGCCCATTCATACACTTCGTCGATTAGGCCTCACGGAATCTGATTTATCTCCTTCTACCATGATGTTACAAGGATATGATAAAAATGAACAAGAACCACTGGGAGAAGTTACACTCAGAACTCAGTTTGGAGATCTTGTATCCAATTCGGATTTCACGATTGTTGATCAAGACTCAGCTTTCAATATCTTGCTTGGAAGACCCTGGCTACATCAGCATGCAGTTATTCCTTCATCATACCATCAATGTCTCAAATACTATTTCAATGGTCAAGTTGGAACATTGTATGGTGATAAGGCCCCGTTCAAGACATGTGTGTCTCAATACATTGAGGTGGAATTTTATCACATGAAGGGAAGAGAAAAATCTACAATGAAGGAAATTACCAAAGTTAATGCTCCATATGGTTTGGAGAAAATTCCAATAAATCCATTTACACATGTGAGTACAGATTATGTGTTACCTATTAGTCAAATTGACAAAATAGGCCCAAATCAAAATACACTTATGGAAAGATCCATAATGTCAATTACGGCAATCGAGCCAGACAACATGGGAGAAATTGGTAACCTACCAAGCAGTGATGAAAGCATAAGTGGTGACGTTTTCATTTCATCTACTGAAGTCCAACAAGTCTATACTTCGCTAATCAGGACAGAATAAGTTATAGCAACACCAGAGGTGAATAATGAAGTCGATTCTCAATCCATCATCTCCTCTTTATTTCCCAAAGAAGACCCTTTATCATCAATAGGGTTGGAAATGGAAGCTTCTTCTTCAAAATGTGAAAATTTTGACATCTCTTATGATCATGAGAATTTCGTTTTGTCATCTACTTTGCAAGTAGAAACGGAAGAAATAGCACGTGATGAAGAGGAAGAGGAAGATCTTAGAGATGCTCCTCTAGCATTTAAAGAGGGTATCTCTACCACTGTGGATGAACTCAGAGAAGTAAATCTGGGTACAGAGAAAGATCCACGCCCCACTTTAATTAGTGCGACCATGACCCTTGAAGAGAAAGAGATGTATATTTCTTTTCTAAAGAAAAATAAAGATATTTTTGCTTGGAATTATACAGAAATTCTTGGGCATGATCCTTATGTTGCTACTCATCATTTGGGTTTACCAAAACAACATCGAGGATTTAAGAAAGCCGCGAGAAGAACACACCCAACCTATGCTTCCAAAATTGAAGCTGAAGTGGATAAGCTGATCAAAGCCAACTTTGTCAGAGAAGTTCAATATCCCAAGTGGTTGGCTAATATTGTCCCTGTAAAGAAGAAGAACGGACAAATTAGGGTTGGCATCGATTTCAGAGATCTTAATCGGTATTGTCCTAAAGATGATTTCCCAGTTCTGATTACAAAACTCTTAATTGATGCGACGGCTGGCTATGAAGTACTTTCCTTCATGGATGGATATTCCGGATATAATCAGATCTGAATGGTCCCAGAAGATGAGAAATTTATAGCCTTTAGAGCCCCTCAAGGTGTGTTTTGTTACCGGGTGATGCCCGTTGGCTTAAAGAATGCAGGTGCAACATATCAACGCGCCATGCATCGTATCTTCAAACCTCTTTTAGGGAAGTTTGTTGAATGATATGTAGATGATTTTGTGGTTAAATCCAAACAACGTTCTAATCACTTGGCTGATTTGGAAGTCATATTCCACAAGCTTCGACAACATAATTTGAAGATGAACCCCTTAAAATGTGCTTTTGGGGTAACCTCAGGAAAATTCCTCGGCTTTGTTGTACGCCATCGTGGTATTGAAGTCGATCCTGAGAAGACCAAATCAATCCTTGGTATGTCACCTCCTCATAATTTGAAATAATTAAGAGGACTTCAAGGACACTTAGCCTATATTCGGTGTTTCATCGCCAATTTGGCAGGCAAAAGTTTACCCTTTACCAAATTATTGAAGAAAGGAGTCACTTACTAGTGGACTGAAGAATGTCAAGAAGCATTTGATGTTCTTAAGAAATACCTCTTGAGTCCACCAGTACTCATGCCACCAGTTGAGGGTAGACCACTTATACTCTATGTGACAGCTCTAGAGCGATCATTGGGTGTCTTTCTCGCTCAAAAGAATGATGCTGGGAATGAAAATAGCCTCTACTATGTCAGTAGAACTATGCTTGAAGCAGAAACCCGGTATTCAAGTATTGAGAAGTGCTGCCTGGCATTAATATTTGCAGTTCAGAAACTGAGACACTACCTGCAACATCACGAGGTCCAATTGGTATCTCGCAATAATCCGCTCAAATTCATCCTTAGTCGTCCAATGCTTACAGGATGTCTAGCAAGGTGGGCAGTTATTTTGCAGCAATTCGACATTCAGTATGTGTCTCAAAAGGCAATTAAGGGCCAAGCTCTGGCTGATTTCCTGGCTGAACATCCTTCAGTGGAAGACACGTCTTAAGATATTGAACTCCCCGATGAGGATGTTTTCTCTATTCAAGAGAGTCCTCAAACATAGAAAATGTATTTTGATGGTGCTTCCAGAAGTCCAACAGGGAAGAAAATGGAAAATCCTAAATTCAACAAAGTTGGTTTAGAAATTGTGCTCATTTCTCCAGATAAGGCAGTGTTACCTTATTCCTTTTTATTGTGGGAAGGTGGTACCAATAATGAAGCTGAATACCAAGCTCTCATTACAGGATTGGAGTTAGCGCTTCAAGCACAAGTGAATCACTTAAAGGTGAAAGGTGATTCAGACCTGGTAATCAAACAAGTCAATGGGGATTATGCCATCAGAAAAGAAGAATTAATCCCTTTGTATGATTACGTCAGAGAGTTAATGTCGGAATTCCCTTCAGAACCGACATTTTCTTATGTCCCAAGATCACAAAATGCTCAAGCTGATGCACTGGCTAATATAGCCACAGCTTTAGCAGATCCAAATCGGGACGAGACAACCATCAGTCTGTCCCACCATCGTGCAATTTCACCTTATGTTCAAGTTAGAACAGAGGAAATTAATGAAATTAGTCCCATTCCTGAACTGTATGGTCATACTACAGGATGGATGTCACCTATCAGGGAATACCTTCAAAATGGAACACTTCCACCTGATAGAGCCGAGAAAGAACAAATCCGGCGACGTGTGGTCAATTTTACTCTTTATGATATCCCAAACCACCCCGAGAAAATTCTCTACAAATGTGGTTTTGATGGAGTTCTCTTCAGATGTATTGATGGTGAAGAGACAATTTCTGTCATAAAAGAAGTGCATGCAGGAGTCTGTGGTGCCCACCAGTCTGGACCTAGACCGTCTGATCAAATTCGAAGGCTTGGATACTTTTGGCCTTCAATGATACAAGATTGTGTTAATTTCACAAAGAAGTGTCATTCATGCCAAGTATATGCCAACTTCATTCATCAACCTCCAGAGTTGCTTCATACATATAAATACTCGTGGCCATTTTCCACATGGAAAATGGATGTGGTGGGACCATACCCTTCAGCTACGGCCAAGCAGTTTAAGTACATTCTTACTGCTACTGATTTTTTTTCCAAATGGGCAGAGGCAGTACCTCTCAAAGAAGTCAGTTCTAAATGCATTGTTAGCTTCATCAAGTCTAACATCATTACTAGATTTGGTGTCCCTCATACCATATTGACGAACAATGGCACCAACTTCTGTTCTTCTGAGGTGAAGAAATTGTATCAAGAATACAACATTCAATCCAACCATTCATCTCGGTATCATGCGGCGGCCAATGGCCAAATAGAAGCCTTTAACAAGACTCTTTCAAATATACTGCAAAAGATGGTGGATAAAGATAAGAGGTCATGGCTTGATAAACTCTTTCATGCTTTATGGGCTTATCGGACTACCACTCGCAATGCAACGCGGTCAACTCCATATTCGTTGGTATATGGAACAGAAGCAGTCTTGCCAATTGAAGTTCAATTGCCCTCACTCAGAATAGCCATTTGTGATCAGTTATCTACAGATGAGAAATCCCAAAAGCGATTGAATGAATTGGAACAGTTAGATGAGAAAATATTGTGCACTTTGCACCACATGTAAATCTATCAGAATCGAATAGCATGAGCTTTTAACAAAAAATTTCGTCTTCATTCATTCATTCAGGGAGAATTGGTATTGGTTCTCAGAGCACCAATGATACCAGGAAAGAAGCCTCCCAAGCTTGAACCAAAATGGGAAGGACCTTATTCAATACATAAGGTCTACTCCAATGGAGCTTATTCATTAATCTCAATGGATGGAGAACTCATCACGACTCCAACCAATGCCAGATTTCTGAAGAAATATTTTGTATAAACACAAAATATGGTTCCCAGAACCAAGATTCTTACAAGTGCTTCATACAGCAATAGTCTAGTATGACTTTAAACTGTATCATCATCCACGGTCTATGCATATGACCTTAAACTATTTGCACTTTCGTCCAACATGACGTTAAAATGTAGAAAAGAACTTGTCCCCGCAACATGACATTAAACTGTACAGCACCAGTTCGTCCTTGATATATGACGTTAAACTATACAGCAATGGTCCAGTATGACCTTAAACTACAAATTCGTCCCACACGACGTTAAACTGTAGAAAAAGTTCCCTAAACCGTCCAGCATGACCTTAAACTGCATCATCCTTGGTCCATGTATATGACCATAAACTATTTGCAAATCCCTTACGTCCAGCAAGACGTTAAACTGTGACGTCCTAACTACATGACGCTAAACTGTATAAAAGTCCCTTACGTCCGGAAAGACATTAAACTATATAATCATTAAAGGTCCAGCATGACATTAAACTGCACCATCCACGGTCCATGCATATGACCTTAAACTATTCGCACTTTCGTCCAACATGACATTAAACTGTGAAAAAAATCCCCAATGCGTCCAACATGACGTTAAAATGATGCACTCTTTTGTCCTCACTGCATGTCATTAAAACTGCACAGTCCCCCTTTCGTCCAATATGACGTTAAACTCTATTATTCCCATCGTCCTAACTACATGACGCTAAACTGTACAGAAAATTCATAATATGTTCTACATGACATTAAACTGTATTCTGTCCCTGCTACATGACATTAAACTGTGCAGCACCAATAGTCCTAACTGCAAGACTTTAAACTGCATAGTCCCTTGATATGTCCTACATGACATTAAACTGTGCATCGTTAAGGTTGTTGTTACCTCTTGTTTCTCACACCGAGTATGACTTACGTGAGCTTAGAGAAAGCCTCAACCATAACACTCTCTTTGGGCCGCTAACCATGTGTAGGTCCCAACAACATTTTTTATTAGATCGTTGTCCCCAAGAACAACATGATCATTAATTCATTCTTTAATTGAACTACACGGACTTTGATCCTGGCCCTCCAGGCTGGGTATGTACGCAACCTCCCAGGGTTCAAGCCCAAAAACAATCTCTTCACATCGGTTCACCACCATCTCATATGATGTTGATTTGTGAAACCGCCCCTAGAATCAATATTTTTACATTGATTCACTTTCGTCCTTGTTATACGACGTTAAACTATACAACACTTTTGTCCAGTACGACAATAAACTACAATATTCTTTGATCTCCTCACTTGAGAGAGAACTATTATTGACATTGATTTTTCAATCATGTTTCATTTCAAAAAGACTATGTGCATACATGGTAATGCCTAAATTTTTTATCTCAGGTTAAACCATCATTGCACTAAAGTCCCCTTTCACCCTTCACATGTACGAACCAAATTTGTACAAAGGGTAGTTCTAGAACTACGTGGGCTTGATTCCCATCCTTATGGAATACGTAGGAACGTTCGAGTATCCCTCGAATCCAGCCCCAGGTCTTTTGGGCCTAACCCCAAATTTCACTTTCAGTCCCTTGGCTGAAAAATCCTCATGAAAACACACACTGTGTATTCATTATTATGGTCCGAATTATATGACCCTAAACTAAGATTTCTCATACTTTCATCCTGTACGACGTTAAACTGCATTTCAAGAACTATGTATGGCTTGATTCTCATTCTTATGAGATACGTAGTGAAGTCCAAAATTTCAATTCAGGATCCAGCCACAACATGATTATGGTTATCATTGACCTATTTATCTCTATATACATTAGACAATACCCATATTTATGTGTTATAATCCTAACCTTAAATATTTTCAGATCTTCATAACCCTTTTCATGACTTCTAGTCACAAAAATGTCAAACTTCTGAGAATTCTTTTGCCTTACTATGCAGCACGTGCCCATAGGTGGCCTTGCATAAACAGTCCACATAACAAACTTGTCAGCCGAAAGATACTATTTTATTTAACTATGCAGCCAATGCCCTTAGGTGGCCCTACAAAATTCAACCCCCTAACGGGTTTGTTAAATGATGGTAACTTCATTCTTGGGAAGAATGCCTCTTTTGTCCTTATTTGTCTTAAACAAAAGTATGTAGGGATCCGCAAAAAATATCCATCCTTAACATATTTGTCCCATATCCTTTTTCATGATCTGAAAGTATTCAAGTCTATGGTTTATTCTTCTTCCCTACGTTTGGGTCAGACCTTCGTGGGAGTGATATTCACCCAGTTCTTCGATAATCTTGTCTAGAAATATCTTCTCCATATTCAAGTCCCTCTTTCCATACAACAAACTCTATACTTTAGAAAATTTGAATCTCCATAAACTTTCACTGGCTTTTAGCACTAGGAAAGTAAATTTCTAATAGTTCTTTCGCCTGACTATGCAGCACATGCCCATAGGTGGCCTTGCATAAACAGTCCACATAACAGACTTGTCAGCCGAAAGATGCTATTTATTTAACCATGCAGCCAATGCCCTTAGGTGGCCCTGCATATTTCAACCCCCTAACGGGTTTTGTTAAATAATGGTAACTTCATTCTTGGAAACTACTTCTTCAAATGCCTTTTAGCTCTTTTTCATATCATTCCTCAGATTCAAATATTCTTAAGCCATAGTTTACATTTTTTTCCTCATACTCGAGTATGGTAATATGTTTTCAGATAAATTGTCAAGGAATTTTTCCCCCCTTTTCCTTTGGATGGATTAGATTTCCTTAGAGTCAAATCCTCATTTATCTCCGGATCCAAATCTGAGGGGGGGACTTTTGTTAACGCTCCTTTCGTCACAGAATCTAAAGATCGGAAAAGGGGAATATCTGAGCTCAAAGTGATTCATCCTTTGAAGAAAACATCAAAAATCGACAAAGGCATGAACAAAGGATCAACAGCAACTACACCGCGCAAGTTATATCACTGTCGCGCAAGTCCACTTGCGCGACGCCCTTGGTCGCACAAGTGACTTTCGCGACCTAAGTGATAACCGCCCGGTAACCGCCCAGGGTCTTCTCCTGCCTATAAATAGACCCTGTGGGCCCCCCATTCGAGGGGATCTTTTTTTTTCAGAAACTCGGATTGAAGCTCCCGACACCCAAGTCTCTTCTCAAAGCTTCTGGAACACTTCTAAGGTAATTTATTACCTAGAACGGAAGATCTAAAGAGAGGGAGGAAGGCCTAAGTGTTGAAACTCATCAACACTTGCGCGCCTGAATGGCCAGCCCTTAAGGGAACTGGTCACACTTGCACGCTGCCTTATTCCTTCAATAGAACTTGCGCGTCCCTTTTCTAGGAGAACCTCAAGAGTATTCTAAAGGGTTTAATAAAGAGTCGCTCAAGTATTTCAATGCTGGTTGAAAATCGTGCAAGTACACCATGTGTCGCGCAGGTATACCTGTGCGACCAATACTTGCACGCCCACGCAAGACTTGCGCGCCTTTCATGACTTGCGCGCCCCTACCTTTTTGGGTGCCCATCTTTCCCATTTTACCCCTATTAAGCCATTTCACCTTTCCTATTCAAGATTCAGTCTTCAAGATACTCTTCAAAGCCATTTATGGCATGATTTCTTGATTTGACTTCCTTATCTGAAAGGAATTCGGTGGAATATCTCTCAAAACCTAGAGATTTATACATCTTTATGTCACCAAAGATTGAGAGTTCATTCATTCAACCTCATCCTTTAAGATGAGAGAATCCTTAACCTGGGTCTCCTTTTTAGGAATAATCCCCAGTTATAAGTCCTTTAATCTGGGCATCTTCCTCAGGAGTAAGCCCCAAATTTTTAATGTTCCCAAACTTGGGCATCCTCCTCAAGAGTAAGCCCCAAACCTTAATTCCTTAACTTGGGAATCCTCCTCAAAAGTAAGCCCCAATCATAATCCTTTAATATGGGCATGCTTTTTAGGAGTAAGCCACAAGTCCTCTAATTTTGGGCATCCTTCTTAGGAGTAAGCCCCAAACCATAATCCCTAGCCTGGGTCTCTTTTTCAGGAATAAGACTCAGTCATAATCTTGGGCTTCCTTTTCAGGAGTAAGCAACAAGTCCCCTAACCTGGGCCTCCTTTTCAGGAATAAGTCCAAGTCATAATTTTGGGCATCCTTCTTAGGAGTAAGCCCCAATCTCAAATATGGGAATCCTTCTCAGGAGTAATCCCCAAACCTTAATCCCTAACCTGGGTCTCTTTTCAGGAATAAGACTCAGTCATAATCTTGGGCTTCCTTTTCAGGAGTAAGCCCCATGTCCCCTAACCTGGGCCTCCTTTTCAGGAATAAGTCCTAGTCATAATTATGGGCATTCCTTTTCAGGAGTAAAACCCAATCATAAGTCCCCTCCTAACTTGGGCATCCTCCTTAGGAGTAAGCCCCAAGATTAGAGTATTCAAATCTCCATGAAGCACATATACCTTTATGGACCCTGTTCATGGATTTTCTCCCTAAAAGTGAATCCTAAACCTTCATCTATCTGGGCAGTCATACATACATAAGCCCCAAACCATTTCTTATGATTGCATCTTTCATGGCACAATTGTCTAAGTTTTTACCAATACCTCTTGTTTCTCACACCGAGAATGACTCACGTGAGCTTAGAGTGTAAAAGTAATTATGACATCCTTCATTGAACCATCAATCATAAACGTCATACTCACATACTCGAACTACGTGTGTTCTGATTCCTTTCCCAAAACAAAGGATACGTAGGTATCCCATTTGCGGGTTCGATCCCAACTCTGAAATAATTCATGTCCTTCTGAATGACAATAAACTTCAAGTGCCCCACTGAGTGGCTTTAAAACCAGCCTGGTCATCATAATGACCAAGAGACTTTTATAAATTTTTTAAAGGATACCATTGACCAAGAATCTCTAAATAGATACAGATGATTCTCTATTGATGAAGAATCTCGAATACATATAGAAGATTCTATAAATTTCTTACATATTTAATCATTGATTGTTAAAACTAAAGTAAAGCTCATTTTATACTTGGTAATGTAATAAGGATTCACGAACATAACTTAAATCTATAAAGAGAGTCCCGGAGTAGACAATAATTCCCCTCAAAAAAAGGTGTGATGAGTCCGACCTCCCATCCTCTCGACTAATGCAAATTCCTAAGCCTCATCAGTCCACAAGCTAATGAGTGCCTACCTTTGGAATGTAGGTCCAAACGGATGTGGAATCATTGGATGTTTCCGGTTCTACGAACAAACCCGCTAGAAACCGATCGGAATGTTTGAATCTTCCGTCCAGGAGGTCATCCCCGAATTCCGTGTGAAACAGATATATATATATATATATATATATATATATATGTATGTATGTACATACATATATCTAATTCACTTACTTCTGTTCAATACGACACGAAAACCGAAACAGAGTTTATGCATACGTACGGCCTATCGTCTCCATAAACGGTGCCTTCCATTTCAAATATCAATATGTTATAAATATTTATATTCTAAATAAATATGATATATAAATCAAGGTTTATATTATTTATGTATTTAGATCATGATCTAAATGATACGATCAAGAATAACAAGTTAAAACATGTACGATAAAGAAAGCGATTATTACCCAAAATGTTAATTTAACATGGAAATAATTATTAAATGGGTAGTATAAAATCATAATTGAATCATTAATGATATAATAAATATGAATATGGTTTTTGAATAATTTAATAACATACTATAGTCATTATACAGGAGGTTAAATGTACCCTTTACCAAATGAAAGTGCAAGGTAAGGGTTAATTTCACAATCTCTTTATTATCCGAGGTTGTTTTTACGTGTTTATATATTGTGACCACATTATCATCAATATCCTTGTTTCATAAAAATATTTTCAAAAGAAATATTTTACAGTTTTATCTAAGGGGCACTCAAACGGGATCATCATTTTAAATGTTTTAAATATTTATTCTTCTATATCATTCTCATTAATGTCAATGTTTTCAAAATGGTTTTTAAGTATTTATTTATATGGACGTTAATGTTTCTAAAATGTTAATTCATTTCAAAAGATTAAAATTGTTATGGGTAAAATTGATTCAAAAATTTATTTAAATGTCTTCCTTTCTAAATTGTGTGACATTTAAATGCTTTTACAAAAAAGGGATATTTCTCTCAAAGAGTTTTACAAATCATTTTCAATTATGCTGACATCTTTTGATGGATTTTAAACTTGTTTGAAGTTGATTTATTATGATAAAAATATTCCATATTGTATTTAGGGTTTTGGGATATGTTTTACTTTGGATGTTTAATTTTTAAACCATTCGTGGTTTATGGATAAAGTATTTACATTTCGTCTGGTAGTTTTAATATGAATGTTTATGTTATGTTTAAACCTTTTCATATGTGGAATGCATTGGACTTAGTAGGTGATGGGTGGAGACCGCTATTGCTCCTTGATGCATCGTTAGGTCTCATGAGACAGACTAGTGTCTTGGTAAAAGGCCTTGAAAAAATCTTATTTGTAGTCTTGGCACAAGGTCTTGACTATGTGGTTATGAAGTCAGTCTGGAATTATGCATTCCATCATTATGAATGTGGCTATTGATATTGAATGTGATTATTTGACTAGTAGAATATCCTTGTGAATAAGTAAATGGAATTATTTGATGTTATCTTTTCTATATTATGTTGAATTTTAAGTTTAAAAGGCCTTTGTTTTAGTCTTATACATTTCCTTAAATGTTTATGGTTATTTATTAAAGTTTCCACTATATTGTTATCCTTACTGAGAATTTGAGCTCAGCCCTTTCTATGTTTTATTTTTCCCTGGATGTGAAAAAATATTTTATGATTGACCTATAGGGATAGGCTAAGGATATAATTGTGGTCAATGTGGACAAAATGTTTTTGATGTTTTTATTTCATGATGTAATGTAATACTTATAAATTTATCTAGTACTTCCAAGGCTACTAAACTAATCGATCTTTCAGGAAATGATTCCTTGTATCATGCCAATGTTATATAATAATGTACTGACTCTAGTTAACTGGGTTCGAGGTGTTATAGTTGGTATTATAGGAAGTTTAGTACATACCATGGAAACAATATTTAGAAAAACTATGACTGGAGAACATTACACTAAGATAGACTTTGAGGATTAGTATAGAAGAACTTCCTAGGAATTGGGTAATGTAGAGATTTTGTGTATTTTCCAAGAAATACATCCTTGCCTGGACACGATCAGGTAGAGGTGGCTCTGACACAGATGTAACTAGGAGGGAAAACTCTAACATTGAGTTTCGGGCTTGACCTGGGTATCCTGGTACATGACAATGGGCCGTGTTTCACTCTTGGTTATGACACTATCTGGGGATATGCTTAAGATAATTCACATATTCATTACAATCCATTATGAAGGATTTAGGAGTAAATGCTTTCTCAAAGAAAAAATTTTATGATTATAGATTATATGCATAATCTTTGAAATTTATGTTAGGTATTTTACAAGTTTTGAAATATTAATTGTGATTCATAAACTAACCTTGTGTTTTACATTGTTTAGAAATTGCACCTAGGAGAATGAATGATAATTCCATGAATACGCTTGATAAAAAGATTAAGAAGGATCATATCTTTCATGGTATTAATACAACATTTAAATGGGAAATAGTCTCCCACATATTCTCATCATATGATGAAATGGTGTCATGTGTTAATAATATAAGTAAATAATTCTCTGAGTCCTATGGATTTGAAAAGAAGCAGGAGAAGAAAAGGATGGAAGAGATAAATATTGATAAAGGAAAGAGGGGAAAGAAGGAATTTCCCATATGTGATAACTGTGGAAAGATTCATCTTGGTAAATGCTTGAAGGGAATGAGATTTTGTTATAAGTGTGGAGAAAAAGGACACCAAGTACGTGTTTTCATGGGTAAGAAAAAAAGCTTCAAATGTAAGATGCTTCATCTTCAAGGAGTTGGGACACGAGGCAAAGTAATGTCTAAATCATCAGAGTATACCCCAAATGATGAAATTGGACAATAATCATGTTACGATACAACCGAAGATGAAGATAAATGATTATAATTCTTATGTTATTATTAAAGTATTGTTTCATTTGATTAATTTATTAATTAGGAACATGTTATAAGAATTATAGAGTATACAAGGAATGTAATGAAGTACTATTTCATTAAGGACTTGAGATTGTGTGGAACCATGAAAAGTGACTCAATAAGAGTTTAAATTTTTTGGAAAATATATGGCTGAGAGAAAGATAAACCATAATATAGTTCTGATACTAATGTAGTTATTTTTGAATAAGATATGATTGATTTGGATAATTTATATTTGATATTCTTGACTACCTTGAAACTGATTAATGATTTGTATATTCCATCATTGTTGGATTTTACAACATTTCTGGATATAAGGAGTATATCAAGTATTATATAAGGAATAAAGAAGCATGAATGTAATAAATAAAGTTTTATGGTAATTCAGGGTGTTATCATGTTTTAAAAAAATACACGATGAAGGTATTTACATGTTATTATGTGGAAAAAAGGATCTTCATTTTGTTTACCTTCCTTAAAAAATTTTGATTGTGAGTTTGGACAGAAGTATTTTGGATAATTCTCAAGGTTGGAATCGATTAAGTTTGAAATTAGATAATATTTTTATAGTTAAATCATTTCATGAGATTATTTTTGGATTGTCATAAAAAGGACAACCTGGAGGTCGGGCGACAACCCGCCACGTCCGGCAATGCTGCAAGACATGAACCCACCACCGAAGGGCGACAAGGGTGCATCACCTACCACTGGCCCACGTGATGTCCTGGATTTCATAATGTATCTTTTTAAAAAAATTCTTATAGATGAATTATAAATTAATCTTTTTGGAACACTATAGAATTAGGATTAATATAATATTTTTTTGTTCTATTATCTTTTAGAGTCAAAGATGAGTTTGTGGTAGAAATCACTTAAAGTATGGAACTCTACTTGTCAAGTATATTTTTTCTCTCTTATTCTATGATTAAATTAATTCTTAACCTTTATGAAAGGTATCGTAAAACCAAAAATGTGTTATCTTAAAACCATATGTTTTGTTGAACCGATGATATTTTAAAACATCATAGATTGATGGATTTGAAGCCCTCAATTTTACACATGTTTGTGATTGATGAATTCAACCACTCATGATAAATATTTGTATTTTTCATCTAATTATGTTTTTCTAATTTCCACCAATTTTTTCCTAATCAAAATCATAATTTGGTGGTGACCTTTTCATTTCCATTTTACTCTTATTAAGACTAAATTTTATTAAACCAATTTATGATGTGATATTTCCACAAAGGTATTTTTCTATTTTTAACCATTTATTTTTGAAGAATAATTTCAAATTGCGAGGAAGAAATTTATTGAAGGAGGTGATAATTTAACACTCCAATATTTCATAGTACGTTATCTCTTCAAAGTATTTCAATAACTTGTGCTACATGCAACACCGAGTTCGAGCGCACCATGACTTACCAAACTAGTCATTCAAAAAAGAGGTTATGAATAGTATTAACCACATTTTAAATGTTATATATTCTATATAACTTTTACATCAATATTTTTTATTTCTTATACATAATATAAGAAAATTTCAATTTTTAAGATAAAAGATGTATTTTAAAAAAAACATTTTTTACGCATTTTAATGGAGAACCCTTTTTAAATCCAATATTTTAAACTTTTATAAATTAAATTTAGTGAAATTAAATTATTCTTTAGAATAGGGATATAAAAATTAGTTTGGATAAATTTTTGGTACTTTTCTAAAAACTTTCTTATTTTGATGAATAGTTAAAAAGTACTAAATTTTAATTAAAAACAACTTTTTTAATCAAAATAATTTATTGTGTAATATTATGTATTTGAGAGGTTTTAAAGTATCATTAGATTATATTTTTTGAATTTAATATAATTTAGTTCATTGGATGTAATTTCACATTTAAACTGGCCATAAACAACTCTCAATCTTTTGATAGTTATTATTTCATAAAAACACGCTTTATGTTTTGACAACGAGAATTAATTTTAAATTAAATTCTCCAACATCAGTGTTTTGAATTTGGAAAAATGGGTTCTATATTTGGAATCATGATGTCCAAATTTTGTAAATAGGTAACTTTTTTTTGTAGAAATTATGAGTAATTACTTCAGTAAATATTTTATTTACCATGGTTAAAGGGTAAATCCGGTAAATAAGGGTAAAAAATAATATTATAATAAAATTAAATTACACAAACATGTTTCATATTAATATTGGTTGATACATGTCCGACCATGGGAATCCTTCGGTCGATTTTTGGACCCCATGGAGCCACTTGAGATTGATAATGACACTTTTTATTAATTAATTTAAAGTAAAGTCAAAAATGACCTAAACATGTATCGTTTAGTAAAAAAATTTTTAAATGGGGTTATATAAGTTATCATTTCGACTATAAATACTAATTAGAAAGATAAAAATATTTCCTACATAATAATATTTTATTTACAATTTTTTGACATTAAATAATTAAATTTATTTTTGAACCAATGATGATGCAGTAATTACCTTACTAATGAAACAATCAAATAAATGGTATTCTAAATATTAAAATAAATATAATTTGAATGTTTTTAGGCCATAAACTAATTTTATATGTGAGTATGGCTTTTTATAATTTATTTAATGTATTTTTTCGAAGTAATAAAGTTATTTGGACTTTCACATAAACCCAAATACCAAATAGTATCAAAATTGACATAAATTAATTTTTAAAACAAATAATATATTATTGGTTGATATAATATTCATAATAATCTAAGGTTCAGAAAAAGGGATTAAATAATATTATATATTTCATTAATGAACCACTTGAGGTTCTCTTTTATGTTTAGAGTATGTTTATTAACCATACACTGTAAGAATGCAAAAAGATGCGGTAAAAGTTAAACTATTTAACTAAGAGTTAAATCTAAAAGATAAGGTAACAATGGTAACCTAAACATTCCTAAAACCTATTTTATTAGAGTATTTAGACCCATAACCACCTAATTCCAGAAATAAATTCATTTGGATCCATTATAAACCGAATATGATTGTATAATAAATTAATATTTTAATCTTTTCCTAAAGTGACCCTCACCACTCTTATAAAAGGGCACTTCCCCTTCTCCCAAAATCACAACTCCAAATCCATTTGGCTCAGCCAAACCCTACCAAAATATCCTCCAACATTACCTCAAATAAACCTAGAGTACTCACTTTGATCATAAATCCAATATAAGGATCCCTTGGGATCAACATCAAAGAAACACCTGAAGAAGAGGTAATAATTTCACCACCCTCTTTCAAGTTCTTTCTTTCTTCCACTTCCTATTTCTTTGTAGTTTCTATATAAAAATAATAACTCCAGTACCTCCTATATATTGTGATGTTATTATCAATATGGTACAACCATATTCTTTATTATATCCATCCAATAAATGACAAAGTCACCATACATGTGTACGTACAGCTTACCGTCTCCACGTCATGGTGTAGTTTGTTATTTAAACAATTCCTTAGTTTCATGGGTATAATAATGAGTATAACTAATTTAAATAATTAATATTACATTTTAATAATTCTTTATATATGATATACCATCCAATTACATATGATTTTACCATTAATATAATGATATTGTCGCTTGTGCGTAGTACGGATTACCGTCTCCACGACGTGATGAGATTAATTCCAACATTCACCATTCAACGATGATTATAAAAATATATATTATTAATAAGTATGTAATTCATGAAACAATAATGCTACTGGATATATATATATATATGTATGTATGTATGTATTTATGTATGTATGTACTTACATATATCTTATTCACTTACTTCCATTCATTACGATATGAAAACGGAAACATCGTTTATGCGTACGTACAACCTACCATCTCCATAAATGGTTCCTTCTATTCCATATATCTATCTATTATAAATATTTATAATAACATAGTATGGTCATTATATAGAAGTTTAAACGTACTCTCAACCAAAGGAAATTTCAAGGTAAGGGTTAATTTCACAATCTCTTTATTATCCGAGGTTGTTTTTACAAGAGTATCTACTGGGACCTCATTATCATCCACATTTGTGTTTCATAAAAATATATTCAAAAGGAATATTTTAAGGTTTTATGGAAGGGACTATTTAACTATATCATCATTTTAAATGGTTTAAATATTTATTCTTTTAAATCATTCTCATTAATGTCCATGTTTTCAAAACGATTTTTATGTATTTATTTATATGGACCTGAATGTTTTAAAAATGTTAATTCCATTCAAAAGTTTCAAAGTGGTATAGGACACTTTCATTCAAAAATTTGTTTAAATTCTTCCTTTCTAAATTGAGTGACTGTTAAATGTTTTTAGGAAAAGGGATATTTCTCTCATAGAGTTTTACAAATCATTTTCATCTATGTCAACATCTTTTGATAGATTTTAAACTTGTTTGTAATTGATTTATTATGATAAAAATCATTCATATTTTATTGAAGGTTTTGTGATATGTTTGACTGTGGATGAGTTATTTTTAAACCCTTCATGTTTTTGGGATAAAGTATTGACATTTCATATGCTATTTTTAATATGAATGTTTATGTTATGTTTAAACCTTTTTCATATGAGGAATGCTTTGGAATTAGTAAGTGATAGGTTGAGACTAATATAGCTCCTCTATGAATCAGTAGGTATCATTAGACAAACTAGTGTCTTGGCACAAGGCTTTGACAAAATCTTATTTGTAGTCTTGGCACAGGGCCTTGACTATGTGGTTTAGAAGTTTGGAATTATGCATTCCATCATTATAAAATTGGCTATTGATATTCCATGTGATTATTTGACTAGTAGAATATCCATGTGAATAAGTAAATGTCATTATTTGATTTTATCTATTACATATTATGCTTAAGTTTATGTTTAAAAGGATTTTTTTGTCTTATACATTGCGTTAAATGTTTATGCTTATTTAAGAAAGTTTCATCTATATTGTTATCCTTACTGAGCATTTGAACTCACCCCTTTCTATGTTTTACTTTTTTGATGATGTGAAGAAATATTTTATGGTTGACCTGTAGGGATAGTCTAGGGATATAATTGTGTTCAATGGGGACTAAATGTTTTTGATGTTTTTATTTCATGATATAATGTAATACTTATGAATATATCTATTACTTCCAAGGATACTAAACTGATTGGTATTTTAGGACATGATTTTTGTATCATTCCAATGTTATTTAATAATTCACCGACTCTGGGAAACTGTGTTCGGGCCGTTACAAATAATTTTTTGTGAATAGTTACTTTTGACTTTTATTAACCATGGTTAAAAGTAAATAGGGTAATTAATGGTAAAAATGATATCATAATTACCCTATCACGTGTCTTAATTCTATTGTATAAGTATAATTTCACCCAAAACAACCATAGGAATAAAATATGATCCTATTTGGTCCACATGGATTAGATTAGGACATTTATTATTATTTTATTTAAAGAAGAGTTAAAAGAGTTAAATCCAATGTTTAATAACTAAACAATTTTTAATATAGGGTAAATAATAATATAAGTTCGACTATAAATATTAATTATAAAGATAAAATTATTTCCTACATTATGGTATTTTATTTATAATTTTTATACATTAAATAAGTTAATTTATTTATGACACAATGATGATGCAGTAATTACCATATTAATGAAATACTAAAATAATTGATATTATATATATAAAAATAAAACTAAATTGAGACTATTGATGAATTACACTAATTCTATAGGTTAATATGACATTTTCGGGTTGGTTAAATATATTTTATTCGATGTGATAAAGTTTCTATGACTTTCAAAAAAATAAAATACCAAATAGTGTCAAAGTTGACCTAATTGTGTTTTTAAAACAAATACTCTATTATTAATTAATATAATATTCCTAAAAACATAAGGGTCTTCAAAAGGACCTAGATAAGGTTATATATATTAATAATTAACCACATGAGGTTCTCTTGTCTTGTTATAGTAAGTTTATTGACCATATAATATAAAAATACAAAGAGACATGGTAAATGTCAAACTATTTAACTTAGAGTTAAATCTAAAAGATAAGGTTAGTATGTTGACCTAAACCTGTTTAAAACCTATTGGTAGAGAGTTTTTAGACCCATCCCCACATTATCCTCTAAATAATTTATTTTGGAGCCATTATAAACCAAAATGTATTTTATTATAAAATAATATTTCAAACTTTTCCTAAAGTGACCTTCACCTCTCTTATAAAAGGTCACTTCCCCTTCTCTTAATTTCGCACCTCCAAAGCCTTTTCGATTGGCCAAACCTTGCCCAAATATTCTCCCAACTTTCCTCCCTTTATCTTAGAGGCATTCCATTGGTCATAAATCTTACCTAGGGATCCCTTTTGATCAAATCAAATGGAAGAACCCGAAGAAGAGGTAAATATTTCATCACCTCTTTAATGTTTTTTTCTTCTTCCACTTCCTCTTTCTATGTTGTTTCCATACCAAAAATAATAACTCCAGTACCTCCTATATACTATGATGTTATTATAAATATGGTATAATCATATTCCTTACTATATCCATCCTATAAATGGCAAAGTCACCATACGTGCGTACGTATGGCTTACCGCCTCCACGTCGTGGTGTGGTTTGTTATTCAAACACTTAATTATTTGGATGGGTTTAATAATGAGTATAACTGATGTAAATAATAAATATAACATGTTAATTATTCTTTATATATGATATAATATCCAATTACATACAATTTCACCCTCAATATAATGACATTGTCGTTCGTGCGTACGTACGGATTACCGTCTCCACGACAGGATGAGATTCATTCCCATGTTAACCATTCAATGATGATTATAAAAATATATAATATTAAAAAGTATTTTAATTCATGACATAATAATTATACTGGAGATATATAAATATATATATGTACTTATATATATCTTATTCACTTACTTTCATTCAAAAGGATATAAAAATGGAAACAACATTTATGCGTACGTACGGCCTGCTGTCTCCATAAATGGTGCCTTCCATTTCATATATCTATCTATTATAAATATTTCTATTATAAATATATATGATATATAAATCAATGTTTATATTCTGGTAGTATTTAAATCATGACCTAAATGGTACAAGTTAAAACACGTACGATGAATAAAGCGATTATTACACAAAATGTTAATTTAACATGGAAATCATTATTAAATGGGCATTATAAAGTCATAAATGAATCATGAATGATATAATAAATATTAATATGGTTATGGTATAATTTAATTACATAATATGGTCATTATACATGAGGTTAAATGTACCCTATACCAAATGAAAGTGCAAGGTAAGGGTTAATTTCACAATCCCTTTATTATCCGAGGTTGTTTTTATGTGAGTATCTACTGGGACCTGTTTATTATCCACATCTGTGTTTCATAAAAATATTTTCAAAAGTAATATTTAAAGGTTTTATGGATGGGAATATTTAACTATATCATCATTTCTAATGGTTTAAATATTTATTCTACTAAATCATTCTCATTAATGTCCATGTTTTCAAAAACAATTATGTATTTATTTATATAGACTTGAATGTTTTTAAAATGTTAATTACTTTCAAATGTTTCAAAGTGGTATGTGACACTTTGATTCAAAAATGTCTTAAAATTTCTTCCTTTCTAAATTTTTTGACTTTTATGTGTTTTTAGGAAAAAGTGATATTTCTCTCAAAGAGTTTTACAAATCATTTTCATATATGTCAACATCCTTTGATGGATTTTATACTTGTCTGAAGTTGATTTATTGTGATGAAAATTTTCCATATTGGATTGAAGGTTTTGTGATACATTTTACTGTGGATGTGTTATTTTTATACCATTCATGTTTTATGGATAAAGTATTCACATTTCGTATGTTAGTTTTAATATGAATGTTCATGTTGTGTTTAAAACTTTTCATATGAATAATGCATTAGACTTAGTAAGTGACAGGTGGAGCCTGTTATAGCTAGTCGATGCATCGGTAGGTCTCATGAGACAAACTAGTGTCTTGGAACATGGCCTTAACAAAATCTTATTTGTATTCTTGGTACAAGGCCTTGACTATGTGGTTATGAAGTCTGGCATTATGCGTTCTATTATTATGAAATTGGCTATTGATATTGCATGTGATTCTTCGACTTGAAGAATATCCATGTGAATAATTAAATGGAATTATTTGATTTACATTGGCCATATTATGCAGATATTTGTGTTTAAAAGGATTATTTTTAAGTCTTATACATTGCCTTAAATGTTTATGCTAGTTTTTTAAAGTTTTCACTATGTTGCTGTCCTTACTGAGCATCTGAGCTCACCCCATTCTATGTTTTATTTTTCTTAGGATGTGAAGAAGTATATTATGATTGACCTGTTGGGATAGTCTAAGCAATATGAATATGGTCAATAGAGACAATTTTGTTGTTGTTTTTAGTATTATAATGTAATGTAACGTTCATGTATGTAATCTATTAACCAGGACTGCTAAACTGATTGATCCTTCAGGACATGATTCCTTGTATTCATGCTAATGTATTAAAAAAATGCACCGACTCTAGGTAACTGGGTTTGGGGAATTATAGTTGTATTAGAGGAAGTTTAGTACAAACCTTGGAAACTTGATTTAGAATAACTCTGATTAGAAAACACTACCCTATGATAGACATTGAGGATTAGTATAGAAGAACATCCCAAAATTTTGGTAATGTAAATATTACACTACAAGAAAATTGAATATTTGCGACGGGCGACTTGCGACGGGCTGCTGTCGCAAAAGGTCTTTTGTGATGGGGCTCCGTCGCAAATCACCCGTTGCCGAAAACGGCGTCGCAAATAGGTGTTTTTGTGGCGGTCCCGTCGCAAAAAGAGTATTTGCGAGGGTATTTCCCCCCCGTCTCAAATGAGTTTTTGTTTATATATAAAAAAGGTATTTGCGACGGGTCGTCGCAGATATATTAGTTGCGACGGGTTAGAATCTCGTCGCAAATGCGAAATTTAAAAAATACTTGCGACGAAGGTATTTGTGACGGACCGTCGCAGAAAGGTTTTCTCGATGGGTATTCGTCTCGTCGCAAATGGTACAGTAAAAAAATATTTACGACGGGAAATCCCGTCGCAAATATTAAAAAAAATAAAAATAATAAAATAATTTTTACAAATCGTATAATATTATATAAAAATAATATTATTATAATATAAATAAAAAATATATAAAATATAATTATGAAATATTAATATAAAATAATAATAATATGAATATAAATAATATAATATAATATAATAATACTAATATTAATAATATAAAAAATTAATATATTATTATTATTATTAAACTATCTATATAATATTATTATTAATATTAATAATATAAATAAATTATATTATTATTATTTTAATAATAAAAAATATATATAATATAATTATAAAATTTTAATATCAAAAAATAATAATAATATGAATATAAATAATATTATATTATAAATTATGAAATATTAATATTAAAAAATAATAATAATAGTACTAATATTATTAATATAAAAAATTAATATAATAATAATATTATTAAAATAAACATACATATTTATGAAAAAATAATATTAATATTATTAATATTAATAAAATTATAAAATTATAAAATTCTCAATATTAACAATAAATATAAAATATTAAAAGTAATATTACTAAAATATGCAGACATTAAAAAAAATACTAATAAGTAATAAAATATTAAAAAAATAAAAACAAATTAAATCGCGTAATATTCGTACCATTATGAAAGAGGAATTGTAAATAGTTAATATGATAATAAACTAAGAACTCAAATGTTTATTACATCTAAAAAAATAACTGGGAGTGGATAATCTGGAGGACCTAGAGGACCTGGAGGAGGTGGTGGAGGAAACTCCATCACTAAACTATGAGTCAGACAACGCATATACTCCATATACTCCTGATGTTGCTCCTCATATCGACGTCTCTCCTCATCCTGCTACTGACGCGTCTACTCCTGTCATCGATGCATCTCCTCATTGTACTGCTGACGCATCTGCTCCTGCCCCTGACACAAATCCTCTATAAGCTGACTCTGAGCATGCAGTTTCTCCTGATACTGTGAGGTAGAAGATGATGTCTCTCCATGAGCTCCTCTCGAGTTGGACACCAACATCGCAGCAGTACCATAATAAGCTGCTGGATTCAAATGAGAGTCGATACCAACTACTCGGCCCTTTTCGAAGCCATATTGGGTCACCTGCATCCATGATGTCTCATCAAAATGGTGGGCACTAGTCTGATCACACGTCTCGTCTTGACTCTCAACCTGTGTCTGAGATTTCGTGGCCTCATATGACTCCTTAAGTTTCAATTAGAAATTAAAATAATGAAAAGATTATATGCATTTAATCTGCAAACTGAAAAGAAAATAATACTGACCACAATCTGACGCTGGCGGTCACCTCTAATCTCTCCAGTAGTCAGGTAAGTGTACATCCTCTGATAAACGCCGTACACTGAAATATCGAGCTTCTTGGCTACCTATGTGAATATAAAATAAACTTTTTATATTTATAGTTGTATAAATTTTTTAAAAAAGTACTTACCAGACGCTCTCTATGCACACTGAATGTACAACTACTGACTCGATGCGTCACCTCTTGTCTCCCCCAATTCTATCGACCCAATTTAGATTTCTTTTGAAACCCAACACCCAACCAGCGTGTACATAATCCATACCAAACATGAGATGAAATGTACTCTGGTCGGTGGGCTCTATAGGGCTCATCAAATTCTGTCACTCCGGCTTTCTTCATAGCCATCTTTCTCAAATTATGCAAAATATGAAGGAAACGATCACGCATTGACACCACCCATGCCACGTGGATAGTGGCACGCATGCTCTCGTCGATGGGATACCATAAACCCTAATATAAAGTTATTAATGAATTAAATTTCAAAATAAATAATTTTTCATTACGAACCAGCCAATGATCGAACATGGCAGCATACACAATAGTGGGAATCTGATCCCTTATGAGCCAGGGCTGAGAAAAATAATTGCGCAAGATATCGCTCCCCTGTCCAATAGCTATATGCATAAAACTTTGGAAAAAGAACAAATCAAACAATTAGAATATTAATAAATTATAATGAAAGATAACTAAAATACACAGGTTACCATACCACCGCGTGTGCGCATCGAATCCAAGAGGCGGACGTCGCTCCGGGATAGGATCTGGAATCTTCAGACTGGCAAGACCACGCCCCCTCCGAGTGCTCCCTGTAGTGCCAACAGCCTGAGGGTCAGATGACTACCAAAATATCCAAATGGAAAAAAAACTTCAGTAGAAAGACCCAATCACATGTTCCAGGATTCTAAAGCAAAAGACAGATGCACTTGATCAAAATGTTTCCATGAATCACCATCAGATGGATGAATCAAGCTTTTACCATTTGAAATATTGGTTTTGTGCCATGACATCATTGTCGCTGTGTTCTGAGACATAAATAAACGTTGAAACCTAGGTGTAAGCGGGAAATATCTCAACTGTTTTACAGGAATCAATCCAGACATCCCTGATTGAGCTTCTTTATACCTCGATTGTCCACATGTGGGACAACTATCCAACGACTCATTTTTACCAGAATATAAGATGCAATCGTTTGAACATGCATGGATCTTCTGATAATTAAGGCCCAGATTACAAACGAGTCTCTTGTTCTCCTAATAACTAGCAGGCAGCACATTTCCTTTAGGTAACAATGCTTTAACCAAAGAAAATATTTGATCAAAACAGTTATTTGACATTCCATTATCTGATTTAATAGCCATAAATTTTTAAACTACTTCTAATTTTCTTATCTTGCAACCACGATATAATGCATCCTCAGCAAACCTGAACAACTCAGCAAATTCAGATGGTGCCAACTCGAGAGGTAAATCAACATCATCCTCGATTTCTGTTTGTTGAACGGATGACCCTGCAACATCATGTACTAAATTCTGAAACTGTGATGGATCCGAAATAAAATTATTAGTATCTTCACTAGAACTGCATTCACCGTGTTGATACCAAAAAATATAATCTGATTGAAAACCATAACGCAAGAGATGTTGCCCAATGATGTCAAATGTCTCAAACGTTCTCAGATCGCATTTTTTACAGGGACACTCAATTGTCCCTTCTGAAACAAATTCCAGGTTTGATGATGCAAATGATAAGAAAGCTTCAACACCATCAACATATATAGGATTTAAACTAGAACCGTTTGGATTTCTGTACTGATTTATCCAAGCACGATCATTTAATAATGATTGATGTCGATTTCCTTGTTCCATATTCATATATATGTTTCTACAACATCTAAAACCATTACTGTTGTTAAATAATTTGATATAAGAAAAAAAATATCCTAAAAAAATAAGATACATAATTACAGTTATTTATTAGTAATTACCAATAATTATAGGTGACACATTTAGTTTGTAATCATCCCCACTAATTATTATTAATTTAGCAATACATAGCAATACTTGGAAAAAAGAAATATGCTTGAATAATGAAATAAAATTTTGTAATCATCATTGTGGAGATTATATTACTAATTATTCTGATTTTTCCGATGGCTCATCTCTTTTTAACTTTCTCCCGACTGATATCAGTATGAAAAACTTGCTCTGACATACGTTAGAGAACATTTTTCATACTGATTTCAGTGGGAGAAAGTAGCAAAGATATGAGACATTGAACAAAAGGTAGTCGTCAATCCACTGGAAATTGTGCAAATTTATAACCATGTACTTTAATTTATTTGATTTTTGATTAATTATTAGTAATTATTACAAATTATTACAAATCTCAATATTTCCAAAATATTTTTCTCTATTCTTATCATGTTCAAATCTTAAGGAGTCGTCAATTTTCAGGTCATTCCCAATAAAAAGTTTTCGTCAACCTTGTCCAATTTAAACTCTATAATTGTCCTTACATGGTTGATCATCTCGCAAGTAGTGTTACCATAGGACGACACAAGTAATGAGAAATACATGACTTGGGTTGTCCTATTGCAATGATACTTGAGAGGTAATCAACCAAGTAAGAACAATTATAGAGTTTACATTGAACACGGTTGACGCAAACTTTTTATTGGGAATGACCTGAAAATTGGTGACCCTTTAAGATTTGAACTGTTAAGAATAAAGAAAAACTTGATGAAAATATTGATAATTGTAATATTTTATAAATTTTTTATAATTTTAATAATATTAATATTTTTTTATAAATATTAAACATATTATAATAAAATAATTATATTATAAGTATTATTTAACTATTAATATTAGAGTAATATAATATTTTATATTATGTTACTATTTATATTACTATTTATGTAACTAATTATATTAATAATTATGTTACTAATTAGAAATGCGAAGATATACATATAGGTCAGGTGGTTAATCAATCAATGAATAGAAAAACAAACGTAATTGGCTGCTCATCTACCTCAATTTTCTTTTCATTTGTGTGTTGAGGATGACAGGAAACTTCTCCCTCTACATGTAATATGTGCTTTACTTGTCAAAATTATAAACCTCTTCACCTCTATATTGGAAAAGAGGTTGATAATTTTGACAGTAAAAGCAGATATTACATGTGGAGGCAGAAGTTTCCTATCAAGCCTCAACACACAAATGAAAAGAAAATTGAGGTAGATGAGCTGTCAATCACGCTTTCTAATTTTCCTAATTGTTTCCTATTTATGAAATTGTCTCCTAATTATGTAATCGTTTCCTAATTATTATAATCATTTCCTAATTATTATAATCATTTCCTAATTATTATAATCATTTCCTAATTATTATAATCGTTTCATAATTATTATAATCGTTTCTTAATTATTATAATCGTTTCCTAATTATTATAATTGTTTCCTAATTATTATAATCGTTTCCTAATTCTTATAATCGTTTCCTAATTATTATAATCATTTCCTAATTATTATAATTGTTTCCTAATTATTATAATCGTTTCCTAATTATTATAATCGCTTCCTAATTATTATAATCATTTCCTAATTATTATAATTGTTTCCTAATTATTATAATTGTTTCCTAATTATTATAATTGTTTCCTAATTATTAGAATTGTTTCCTAATTATTATAATTGTTTCCTAATTATTGTAATTGTTTCCTAATTATTATAATTGTTTCCTAATTAAATCTAATTGTTTCCTAATTAAATCCAGTCATTTCCTAATTAAATATAATTGTTTCCTAATTAAATCTAATTGTTTCCTAAATAAATCTAATCGTTTCCTAATTATTATAATCGTTTCTTAATTATTATAATCATTTCCTAATTATTATAATCGTTTCCTAATTAAATCTAATCGTTTCCTAATTAAATATAATTGTTTCCTAATTAAATCTAATTGTTTCCTAATTAAATCTAATTGTTTCCTAATTAAATCTAATTATTTCCTAATTAAATCTAAGTGTTTCCTAATTAAATCTAATTGTTTCCAAATTAAATCTAATGGTTTCCTAATTAAATCTAATTATTTCGTAATTAAATATAATTGTTTCCTAATTAAATCTAATTGATTCTTAATTATTATAATCATTTCCTAATTATTATAATCGTTTTATAATTATTATAATCGTTTCCTAATTATTATAGTCGTTTCCTAATTAAATCTAATTGTTTCCTAATTAAATCTAATTGTTTCCTAATTAAATCTAATTGTTTCCTAATTAAATATAATTTTTTCCTAATTAAATCTAATTGCTTCCTAATTAAATCTAATTGTTTCCTAATTGAATATAATTGTTTCCTAATTAAATATAATTGTTTCCTAATTAAATGTAATTGTTTCCTAATTAAATCTAATTGTTTCCTAATTAAATCCAATTGTTTCCTAATTAAATCTAATTATTTCCTAATTAAATATAATTGTTTCCTAATTAAATATAATTGTTTCCTAATTAAATCTAATTGTTTCCTAATTAATTATAATTGTTTCCTAATTATTTTAATTGTTTCCTAATTATTTCTAATCAATTAAATATAATTATTTCCTAATTATTTGATAATTATTTTAATTAAATCTAATTAAATCTAATTATTTCTTAATTATTTGATAATTATATATTTATTTCTAATTATTACCAAAACATCCCCCGGGAGTGTCGAACCAAGAGTGCAGCAAGGCCCGTGGTCGTGTACCAGGTCACCCCGAGTCAAGCTCGAAACACTTTGTTAGAGTTTTCACTCCTAGGTACATCTGTGCCGGAGCCACCTCTACTTGTTCGTATCCAAACAAGGATTATTTGGTACAACCACATAAACTAATTATACTATAAAACTAATCATTCTACTAAAAAAATAAAATTAACAATTAAAAATAAAATTAACAATTAAAAATAATTTAGTAATTAAAAAAATATAAACACCTTTGAAGTAATCTGTGCCTTCTAACTCCTTTCTTCCTCTTCTCGAAAGAAAAAATTAGAACAAAAAAAATTCTACTCAGAACAGAAATTAGAGAGAGAGAAGAATAGAGATCTGAATGTTATGGAAAAGAAACAGATGGGGTGTATATATAGGTTAGATTATTTGTGACGGTCGTATTTGCGATGGTATCCTATCGCAATACCTAGCATTTGCGACGGGATACCATCACAAATGCGTTCGCCTGCATTAAATACAGGCGACGGGTAATAGGACTTTTGCGACGGGCCCGTCGCAAATGGCCACCATTAGCAACGGGCGGATATCCCCGTTGCAAATTTCTATTTACCACCGCCGGTATTGGAAATGGGGCCCGTCGCAAATACCTTCGCCCACAATAATTACGGGCGGTGGGTAAAGGGGTTGTTGCGATGGGCCCGTCGCAAATTCCACACCATTAGCGACGGGCAGATATCCCCATCGCAAATTACTATTTACTGCTGTCGGTATTTGTGATGGGCGGATATCCCCATCGCAAATTCCTATTTACCGCTGCCGGTATTTGCGACGGGTCTCGTCATAAATTCCACCCGTTGGATTCTTTTTTTGCGATGGGTAAATAGTCTCGTCGCAAAAAAGTATTTACCACCGCTGGGTAGTTGCGACAGGTTGAAGGTGACCATCGCAAATAGGATTTACAGCGGCCTATATTAGTGACGGGGCCCGTCTCAAATAACACCTGGTGAATATTTTTTTTGCGATGGGGAAATTTCCCCGTCGCAAATACTATTTACCACCGCCGAGTACATGTGACAGGTAGCCTTTTACTCGTCGCAAATAGGCTGCCCACGTTTTGGCGCGCAAACCGCGCCATTGCAATTGCGATGGGACCTGTATTTCTGTCGCAAATAACTGACCATTTGCGACGGGAATATATTGTTGTCACAAATACTCTCTTCATCGGAGTTTTTGCGATAGTAATAAGGCCCGTCGCAAATACCCCATCGCAATAATCGTTTTTTCACATAGTGTTATGTGGGGTTTATAAGCAATACATCCCTATATAGAGACAAGATGGTAGAGGTGGCTCTGGTACAGATGTACCTAGGAGTTAAAACTCAGACAAAGAGTTTTAGGCTTGACCCTGGGTATCCCGGTACATGACAACGAGCCTTGCATCACTCTTGGTTAGGAAACTCCTGGGGGATGTGCTTAGGATAATTCACATTTTCATTACAAGCCATTATGAAGGATTTAGGAGTACATACTTCCTCAAAGAAAACATTTTATGATTATAGATTATATGCATAATCTATTTAACTTATGTTATTAATTTTACAAGTTTGGAAGTATGTATTACGATTCATAAATTAACCTAGTGTATGCCATTATTTAGAAATGGTTCCCAGTAGATTGAATGAGAACTCCAGCAATACTCATGATCCCAAGAGTAAGAAGTATTATGTATTTCATGGAATTAAGACAACATTTATAAAGGAAATAGTCTCCCATGTATTATCATTATATGAAGAAATAGTATCATGGGTTAATATGATAAGTAAAGAATTTTATGATTCTTATGGATTTTAAGGGAAGCCAGAGAAGAAAAGGATGGTAGAGAGAAATATTAATAAAGGGAATAAGGGAAATAAATATTTTCCCATATTTGATAAATGTGTAAAGAATCACATTTGTAAATTATTGAAGGGAATGTGAGTTTGTTATAAGTGTGGAGAAAAAGGGCACCAAGTACGTGATCTCAAGGGTAAGAAAAAGGTTTCAAATGTACAATGCTTCATCTGTAAGGAGTTGGGACACTATGCAAAGCAATGTCCAAATCATTGGAGTATAACCCAAATACTACTATTGGATAATAATTATGTTTTGATACTATCATAGATGATGAGTAATGAATAGATTTCTTATTTTTTTTATTAAGGTATTATGTCATTTGAGTATTGTATTAATGATGTACATGTTATAAGAATTATAGAATATAAAAGGATTATACTGCAATACTATTTCATTAAGGACATGAGATTGTGTGGAACTAAGAAAAGTGACTCAATAGCAGGTTAAATTTTTTGTAAAACATATGGTTGAGAGAAAGATAAACCATAATATGGTTCTGATATTGAGGTATTGATTTTGGAATAATATATGATTGATTTGGATAAATTATATTGGATATTTTTTACTAACATGAAACAAATTAATGATTTGTATTTTCTATCATTGTTGGAGTTTACAAAATTTTGGGATAGAAGGAGTATATATATTATTCTATAAGGAATAAGGGAGCATGAATGTAATAAATAAGTATTTATGGTAATTCAGGGTGTTACAGTGTTTTAAAAGAATACATGATGAAGGTATTCACATGTTATTACATGGAAAAAAGGATCTTCATTTTTTTCACCTTCCTTACAAATTTTGGACTGTGAGTTTGGGTAGGAGTATTTTGGATAAGTCAAAGGTTGGAATCAATTATGTTTTTGTAAGGTTAAATAATTTCATGAGATTATTTTTGGATTTTCATAAAAAGGACAACCTGGAGGTCGGGCGACAACCCGTCGCGTCCGTCAAGGCCACAAGACTTGAACCTCCAACCGAGGGGCGACAATGGTGGATCACCTATCACTGGCATGCGTGATTTACTAGTTGGTATAATGTATACTTTTTTAAATATTCTAAAAAATGAATTATAAATTCATTATTTTTGGAACCCAATAAAATTAGGATAAATAGAATATTTGTTTTGAATTGTATTATCTTTGGAAGTGAAAGTTGAGTTTGTGGTACGAATTAGATGAAGGATGAAACTCTACTTGTCAATTATATTTTTTCCACTTATTATATGTAAAAATAATTCTTAAACTTTTGGGAAGGGATCTTAAAACCAAAAAAAATGTGTTATCTTAATACCTTATGTTTTGTTGAAATAACGATATTTTAAATCATCATATATTGATGGCTTTGAGACCCTCAATTTTACACTTGTTTGTGATTGATGGCATCAATCACTCACTATAAATAGTTACGTTTTCCTCCAATTATGTGTCTCTAATTACCACCAATGTTCTCCTAATTGAGATCATAATATGGTGGTAACTTTTTCATTCCTTCTCCCTCTTATAAATACTATATTTTATTTACCCAATTTCCAATATGGGTTTTCAACAAAGGTATATTTTTATTTTTAACCTTTTATTTTAGATAAACAATTTCAAATTGCGAGGACAAAATTTATTGAAAGAGTGGAGAATGTAACACCCTAATATTTCATAGTATGTTATCTCATTAAAGTAATCCAGTAGCTTTCTCTACACGCAACACCGAGTTTGAGTGCACCACAACTTACCAAACTAGTCGTTAAAAAGTGGTTATGAATAATATTATCTGCATTTTGAATCTGATATACTCTATATAATTTTTACATCCATATTATTTATTTCTTAGACATAATATAAGAACAAATTCATTTTTTCGGATAATAGAATTATTTTTCAAAAAAATGCAACTTTACCGCCTTTTAATGGAGAACCCTTTTTAAAACCAATATTTTTCACTTTTATATATTCAATTTAATGAAATTAAATTATTTTAACAATTGGGACATAAAAATTTTGTTTGGATAAATTTTTGGTATTTTCTAATAACTTTCATATTTTGACAAATAGTGTAAAATACTTTGTATTAATTGAAAAAAAAATTAATTGAAATAATTTGTTGTGTTAAATTATAAATTTTAAAGGGTTTGAAGTATAATTAGATTATATTTTTATCATTTAATAAAATTTAGGTCATTATAATTAATTTCACATTTAAATTTTACATTAACACATGTCAATATTTTGATAGTTTTTACTTTTTAAAAACCTGCCTTTTGGTTTAGACAATGGGAAATAATTTTAAATTAATAAATTAAACTTCTATTTTTTGAATTTGGTAAAATATACTTCACTTTTGAAATCGTAATACCAAAATTATCTTTGGGTGAATTTTTGGTATTTTTCTGAAAACTTTCAATTTTTGATGAATAGTGAAAACACTGCATTATTATTTAAAGAAAACTTTTTATTTAAATAATTATTTATTTTATTTAAATTAATTTTAAGTCAAAAAAGATATATAATACATATATAAGTTCAATTTAATTCATTGGAGTCATTTTAGTGCAAGGTAAGGGTTAATTTCGCAATCTATTTATTATTTGAGGTTGTTTTTACATGAGTATCTACTATGACCTATTTATCATCCACATCCATGTTTCATAAAAATATTTTCAAAAGTAATATTTAAAGGTTTTATGAAAGGTAATATTTAACTAGATCGTCATTTTAAATGGTTTAAATATTTATTATTTTAAATCATTATCATTAATATATGTGTTTTCAAAATGGTTTTTATGTATTTATTTATATGGACATGAATGTTTTTAAAATTTTAATTCCTTTAAAAAGTTTCAAAGTGGTATGGGGAAATTTGATTCAAAAAAAATTTTAAATGTCTTCCTTTATAAATTTTGTGACATTTAAATATTTTCAGGAAAAAAGGATATTTCTCTCAAAGAGTTTTACAAATCATTTTCATCTATGTCAATATCCTTTGATGTATTTTAAACATGTTTGAAGTTGATTTATTATGATAGAAATCTTCTATATTTTATTGAAGGTTTTGTGATATGTTTAACTTTGGAAGGGTTATTTTTATACCATTCATGGTTTATGGATAAAGTATTGACATTTCTTATGCTAGTTTTAATATGAATGATTATGTTATGTTTAAACCTTTTCATATGAGGAATGCATTGGACTTAGTAAGTGACGGGTGTTGCCTGCTACAGCTCCTCGATGCATCGATAGGTCTCATGATACAAACTACTGTCTTGTCACAAGGTCTTGACAAAATCTTATTTGTAGTCTTGGAAAAAGGCCTTGATAATGTGGTTATGAAGTTTGTCATTATGCATTCTGTCATTATGAAATTGGATATTGATATTGCATGTGATTATTCGACTAGTTTAATATCTATATGAATAAGTAAATGGAATTATTTGATTTACATTGGACATATTATATTGAATTTTATGTTTAAAAGGATTATTTATTTAGTCGTATACATTGCCTTAAATTTTTGTACTTATTCTTGAAAGTTTTCACTATATTGTTATCCTTACAGAGCATCTGACCTCACCCCTTTCTATGTTGTATTTTTCCCAGGATGCGAAGAAGTATTTTATGACTGACCTGCAGAGATAGTCTAAGGTATTTGAATTCTGTCAATGGAGAAAATGTTGTTGTTGTTTTCCATTTTATAATGTAATGTAACATTCATTTATGTAATCTATTTTTCAAGGCTGCTAAATGGATCGGTCCTTCAGGACTTGTTTCCTTATAATCATGCCAATGTATTAAAATAATGCACCAAATCTTAGTAACTAGGGTTGGGGCATTATCAATACCATTGTATTTGGTTTAATTAAAAGGTAAAAATGAACATAGATGATATGATTTGAAAAAATATTAAAATATCGAAAAGAAAAGTTATTTTGGATTATATAAAATGTTCGATTTATGATCTAGATAGTTATGATAAGATTATTTTATGGTGTTTTACTATTCAATTTAATGTTTTATTTTTTATTTACTTTGTTTTTCTAAATTATTCCATTTTTTGATGAATGGTGAACAATACTAAATTATAATTGAAAATTGTATTTTTGTTCAATTTATTACTAACGTTAATTTATATATTTAATTAGATTTAAAATAAAATTTGTTCAATTATATATATATTAATAAAATTTATTTCATTGTAATAATTTTCAAATTTAATTTTTATATAAAAACATTGTAAACTTTATGAACATTTTATCTTTGACATCTTGTTTCATCGTCACTTTTATGATATTAAGTTTATATTTAATATTTCCACTTCTGTGATTTTAATTTGAAAAAATGGATTCAATTTTTTTAATAAGTATAAATTATTTGTTCTTGTAATTCCAACATTACTTTTTACCAAAATTAATAGTGAAATCTGTAAAAATTAATTTCTGTGGTTAAGGTAAAAACTGATTTATTAGAGGTTAAACTTAAAAGATAAGGGTTAAAGTTACCTAAAAACATGTATAAAACCTATTTATGGAAATATTTAGGAAATATTATGTCTAATTATCTATACTAATACATTTTTAACACTTTTTAATTTAAAAAATGTTTTTGAACCTTTTTCATTAAAATGTTACAAATGTTCCACTCACATCACTTTAAAAATACACCCACTATTATCTCTTATTTAAAAATTAAAACCCTTTTGGTTGAATAAATAACTAACCAAATAACCTCCTAAATTTCATCTCATAATCCTATAAGCCTTGTATTTTTTGTATAATTCCACCCTAGGAAGGATGATGGTGAAATCCTAAAGAGGTTACCCGAAGAAGAAGTAATGTTCTCCAATGAGCGTCTTTATTTTATTTATTCTTAAACCTCCTTAAATTGTTATTAAACAACGATTATATAAAAAAATAGTTTTATTTAACATAATATGATGTTTTAGGTTAATTTCATGACATAAAACCATCCCTGATACCATCAAATGTGTTATGAAATCAATATTTGGGTGTACGGTGGACTACCGCCTCACGAGATGATGTAATTCATTATTCCATTAAAACATCTAAAGGTTGGGTATGATGATGAATATAAATTATATAAATTATATTTATAATATAATTATACATATTGATTCATTATATCATAAATAAATTTTTAATTTCTATTCCTTAGGGCATAAAAAACGCCGCTCATGTGTATGGTGGACTACCGCCTTACGAATCGATGTGATTTTTCTTTTATTAACACTTTACATGGAAGGTGATAATAATAAATTAAATTAATATTTGTGATATAAATGAAATAATTATTATATCAATGAAATATTTATAATTCTTAAAATATAAAAAATCATTATATTTTTATTACATTTTTACTCACTTAAAGATGATAACATCAGTCGTGTAAATGTGGACTACCGCCTTTAAGAAGCGATGTGACTCTATTTACCACACCACACCACATGGATGATAAAAATAAGTATATTTAAATAAATAATAAGGTATTTATGATATTATTGTTATTTTGGAAAAATAAAATATTACTTTCCCCATTTCTATAATGATCATTGGAAATGGAAATGTTACTCATGTGTACGTATGACCTACCATCTGCACGATTATAATGTACTCCATTTATCAATAACATCATTCATGATTATTAGTATAAGTATAAATGATTTATAAATATTTAATTATTATTTTTCTATAGGTTATGGAACTATATAATATGCACAAGAACTAGAACATGAATAAAATATCACTATTGAGAAAACAAAGTGTTTAACACCCAAAATAATGAAAATCATGAAAGATTAAAAACATGTGATAAAATATTATAATACGATAATATATGATTTTATAAATATTATTATGGTTCTTTTATAAATTAATAACATGATTAAAACCATTATATAAGATGTTAAATCATGTTATACTAAAGGAAACAATGAGGTAAGGGATCATTTCTTAATTTTCTTTCATTGAGGTGCATTTGTATGTTATGCACCGATTTTTTTATATGGTATATAAAGTATCCATTTTACATGTAATATCATGAATAATTCATAATTCATGGTATTTTATGTTTCAGTTTTAACTGTTCCATCCAAGGGGATTTGACATGAAAATTATCAAGTGGTAAAAGTTATTATACTATAGCAGTCTCTTTTGTGATTGTTAACATTATATTGATAAAATCACTTTATTGTGATCATTTTTCACTAGAAATTACATTTATATTAAATTTAAATATTATTTTATGATTGATATGATTATTTATTACACCCTATACCATTTTTACATATGGTGTTTACTTTGAACATTATTTTATTAACTGAGGAAATATTGATAAATCCATATCCTTTATTAAATGAATATATTTGATGATAACACATATTTATTCCTGATTCAAATTGATTATTAATTATATGAGGAATTATTTCGAACTTTAGTGATGGTTGGGGCTCGAAATTATATATCCCCTTGATGCATTGGTATGTCTCATGAGAAAAACCAATTAGCCAAGTTAAACAGGTTTCTACCTATAGTTTAAACTGTATTGTGAAATGTATTAGCTGTAAAGGTATCATGATGACTAAGATTATAACATCAAATAATTAATAATTTATTTATTGAGAAATTATTTATTATTATGACCCCTGATTTTTATCTTTGATATTATATCTTGATTCATTTCATTCTCAATTATTGATTGAATTACTTGTTTTTCTGTTATTTACCATGCCATATTGATTGTGCCTTATCTTTTCATGATTGTCAAGTTATTTAAATGGAACTTATGTTCAGTTATTTAGATTTCATTTTTTATTATTCTTATAAATTCATGATAGTTTTTATTATATATATAACTTACTAATAATTTGATCTCACCCTTATTTTTTTCCATTACCTAGGATTTGAACAACAGATTTTTAAAGGATATTTCAAGGATTCGGTTCATTTTATTTTTTTTATGTATTAGGATTTATTTTCTATTCACAATTTTAAATAAGTATCATGAATTTATTTGGTTCTCAAAAATTGATAATTTGATTTGTCATTTAAGATTTGATTATTTGTATATATTTTAGTGTAATAAAGTAAGGTACCAGCTTAGGGTTACTGGGGTTAGGGTCTTTACAATGTATTTTGAAATGATAATGTTTTATACCATGTATTATGTTTATGATCCATGATAGTTTTGTTATAAACTTTTTAATTTATATTTATAATATCAAATCCTTATACTTATATTACTCTTTCATATAATCATTTATTGATATATTCAATTTTTACCCTTACTGAGCATGTGAGATCACCCTTTCTTATGTTTCCTTCACCCCATATATGATGAAAGGATTAACTAGATATGTTTATTATGAGTAAAATATGGGAAGATATTTTTTTGGGAGATATTGAAGATATTTCATAAAATAAAAATATTGTTAACCTAGTCTCCAGAAACACTAATCCTTTACAATATCTTGGTGTGTATTTGTGAAATGTATTGAATTTTAATGTAAAAATTTATAAAAAATATGTCTAAAAACATTGGGTCATTATAGTTGGTATCAAATAAAAGTTTTATTTAACCTTTAGAAACTAGGATAATAAATCCTTAGTGAGATCCCTAGATATATTTATAAGGATATGTCTGAGGATAAGTCTATGGATAATACAAAGTATAGAGAAATATATTAAAATATTGGTAAAGGATTTAGCGAGTGGTTTACAAGAATTTACATCCGATTCTTTGTACTACAAGTGGATGTGTCTCTAGAATAGTTATAACTAGAGTTAATTATTCAAAAACAGTGCATTGAGATTGACTAACTCATCACATGGTGCATTACAATAGTCTTTGTGGCACACATAGTTTGATATTCCTAAGTGATATAATTATGAAATTTTCAAACGAATTGTGAACCATTATGAAAGATTTGAATAGATGATGTCCATGAATTACCTTGGTTAAACCTAAGGTTTCATAGATTGAGAATAATGTTTCATGATTTATAAATCCTATAGTTGTTTTTTTATGATTATGTGGTTTATCCTTATGATTATTGTTTATCACACTATTCTTTGTGGTTTTAGTCAATAACTCAAACCAGAAGAAATAATGTGAAAAAAAATTGAAAACCAATGTAAAGACCATACTAATATCAAAAAAATGTATTGATGACTATAATGAAGGATTTTTTTAATTAAAACTAATCTGTTGTCCTGATATACGATTAAAAACTTACAGCAAACCCAACTCTCAAAGTCACTAAATTATAGAATGATAGATTTCACTGAGAGCTCTAGTGGTCGAGACCATAAAGGAAGGAAGATTAAATTTCATATATATTGAGAATTTGGGAAGATTCAATCAAGAAAATTACTTAAATGAACAAGAATATGTTTTATGTGTAGATAATATGGGTACAAAGTAAGCAATTCATGAGGAAAAATGAAAGGTTTATTCATCTCAATTTATGAAATTAATGGTGCCCCTAATAAATCATCAATGTTTGAATGTTTTAAAAGTGGAACATATGGGGATTTTGAAAATCAATATCCTAGGGATAATTTACATGAAGAGAATAAAAGAGGTTTCATGATTAAGGTTTTTTACGTTGATGATGAAGATAATATAAATAACATATTAAAGTAAGTAGGTATTAAGGAATAAGACGAAAAATCCTAGTTAATGATTTAAGAATAACATGGAATGATAAAAGAGTTTATGTTTTGTAATTCAATAATTATGTTATATAAAAAATGAAATATATAATTATTGTTTTTTATAAGTTTTACTTTAAGTATTTACAAGATTATATTGAGTATTACTGATGAACTATAAAAGTGATTTTATGGAAAGATTATTTTTTATGGAAAACACATGATTAAGGGAAAAATAACACATATTATGTTCATAATATTGATATAATAGTGTTCAGTATGGATAAAAAGATTATTAATATGGATTAAGTGAATTGGATAGTATTGATGATCTTAAAATAGATTAATTATTTGATGATAATATGGTTTATGTTATCATTGATGGATTTTATAGTATTTTTGGATTTATAGAATTTATTCAATAATATATGGTATTATTTAAGGAATGAGCAATCATGTATATTTACATTGAGGTTTTATGGTAATTCTAGTAATTACCATGTTTCAAAAAAAATATGACCTAGGTATTCACATATCTAGTATGTGACAATTAAGAGATACTTTATGATATTTGGGGACTAGTGTTAATTGGATTTTGTAAATTTAGTGAGCTTATTTAAAAAATAATAATTTTAAAATGTTCTCAAGTTTATCTATTTATTGATTGATTTTAGTTAAAATTTGGATTAGGTTTTACATATTAATATATTATTTCATCGTATGAAGATTTATCCATATTGAGTATCTTTTGATAACCATTCTGGTTTTGATAATAACTGGAGAGAGAAGGAATGACTTATCATTGATTTTTGGATCTAATGACATGTTAGTGATTTTGGCATGAAAAATTAATCTTCATTTCTTTTAATGATAGATGAAGCAGAAATTTATCAGCACACAACCAGTGGATGATATTGTGCTTATAAAATAGAAAGAAATAAAGAATATATGTTTTCTCATTGTCTCTATCTTGATAGTAAAAATCGCATCAACTTTTTTTAATAGATCATGAAATAAAAATATCATCATATTACTTTCATTTCTAATGAATAAATAGTATTTTAACTCATCATAGATTTATGGTTTTTTGGTGGTTAAATTTCTCATAACTATGTTCTCAATCACACTTTGTTAATTCTTGGGAATTATTATTCACTTCTATGTCCATATTTTCATTTCTCACAAATTTATCCTTTTTGGAATCTGAGTCTTGAATTATTCGAAATTATTTTTTTATTTCCCCTTTCCCCCTTTTTAGGAGTAAGTATTTTCAACCATTTTACAGTGTGGTTTTTATGCAAAGGAATTTTTAAATTTCAAACCCTTGATTACCGAGATCAATTTAAAAAGGATATCATTCAATTTATTTAAGGTAGGTATAGTGTAACACCCTAATATTATATGAAATGTCTTCTTCAAATAAATTTAAAATTTATGATAGCTTTTCTTACACGAAACAAATAGTTTTAATGATCCACAGTATACTATTAATATTTTTATATAAACATTATCCGTATAACCTAGTATTTAAAATCTTTTGTATTAATATGTATACAAAAATTTTTAAAATTAATTATAATGGTTTTATATAAATATAAAATATTTTTAAAAAAATATTTAATTTTAAGAAAATTCATTTTATGTTTTGAAAATTCTTTTTCTCAAAAAAAATTTTTTACTGTTCTTTGTCAATAAATAATAATATAAATTTTTTCACTTTTTTAAAATTAATTTGAAAAAAAATATATTTTAAAAATAAATTTCAATGTTATATTTGGGTTATATTTTTATAATTTTCTAAAAAGACTAATTTTTCAAGGAATAGTAATAAATACTAATTTTTATTAAAAAAAACAGACTTTTAAATCCTTTATAAGATCCATTATATTTTAATATAGTTTTAAAAGTAAAAATTTCTAATTTATATAATTATTAATCAAATTTAGATTGGAATCAATTTTATGTTGAATGTTGATATTAAAACTTTATATACTTAAGAAAATTTTCTCCTTGGAAAGCCATTTTTTCATCTTATATTTTTCAACATCTATTATTTGTATTTGGAAAACAAATTACATTTTAGGAATCATCATAATTTATATTATTTCATAATTTTATCATAATTTTTTTTCAAAATAAATTGTAAAAATATTGGAAATTAATTACCTCAAATAATGATAAAATGGGTTTATCCGGGGTTAAACCGAAAATAGAATGGGTAAAATGACCTATAAACTTATCCAAATACCATTTTATAATAAAATTACAACCTTATCTTATCCCAATCTTTATTACATGGTCATTTGGAATCATTTTTGTTTTTAATTACTTTATCATTATGGATTCTTTTCGAAAATTTCCAACTAGTTTCCAAGTGGGTCCATTTCCCCACTTATAAAAGGATAACTCTCTCATACCTATTCACATGTCCAAAACCATTTTTTTTAGAAAATAACTCCCAAAATATCTCACTTACTTCCCTATCCAAGTCCTAGAGGCCATATTTTTATTATGAAACCCTCCTATTAAGGATTTAGTTATAAACCCAAAGAAGCTCTCCAAATAATAGGTATAGCTCCTAACCATGCATTATCATTTTATTTATTATTAAACTTCATTAAAATATTCTTAAAAAATGATGATATAATAAAATCAAAATCAGACATATAATTATATTTTATTATTATATTTTCACAACCTACATCCATCTCCTTTTCCATCAAATGGGAGAATAAATCATCGATCTTGTGTATGGTTGACTACCACCTCATGAACTGATGTAATTCATTTTCATCACCGCCTATCATGGGTGGATATAATGACGTATTTAAATTAAATAGAATATATTTTATAAATAATTATACTTATATAATTATAATATCACAAATACCTTCTTACTTTTCATTCTATGGGAATACGATAACATCGCTCATGTGTATAGTGGACTACTACCTCATGAAGCGATATGATTCATTTTTCACAGAAATTTTACATGAAAAGTAATAAGGATAAGTTTGAGGAAGATATTATATATATATTAAATCATAATTACAATATAAATTGTATATATTATTTACCTTTCTTTCATTTTATCTATCAAAAAATGGAAACAACATTCATGTGTATGTATGGTCCACCGTCTGCAGGAACAAATGTAATTCATTTTCTAAATAAAAATTTAATGAATTACTCTAAATAAATATATAATGAATATATATAACATATACATGATGTTTATAATTCTTGATTTAATAAAAAATGGTTAAATTAGAAGGACCAAAAATATCAAACCAAAACATTAATGAAAAACAAAGCTGTTTTTACATGAACGATTATTTTTACAAGGAATTGTTAATAAATTGGTAATAAAATTCAAAATTAAATAATATATGATATGATAAATAATTTATGGTTCATTAGTATATGTATAAAAAACATTGTATATTATAAAGGATGATTAAATTTGTTTTAAGGTATTTAGGACTTTAGGTAAGGGATTTTTAGTCTCTCTTTTATTTCTGAGAGACATTGAATATTCCCCACTCATCTATTTTGTGTGGTGTATATACTTCCCCTTTGACATGTTATATGATTAATAAATTTATTATAATGATATTTAATCTTTCAATTTATTTTATGTTTTCATGGGACTTGTGATTCAATGACATGAATGTGGTAAGGTTTTATGTTAAAATATCATTGTTTATTGGGATTGTTTATAATTATGTTTCTAATGATGAAATATTATGATATATCTCTCAATAAACACATAAAATTTATTAATATACTTTTATTTACTAAAAAAATGTTTTAATCTCATTTTACTCACTTAATGTACTCAAGAGTTCAAAATATGTTTTTAATGAAAAATCGACATTATTTTCATATGGAGTCAAAAATCATTTTTCTCTCATGTCCATGTTTTCTAAATGAAATTAAAGAAAATTTTAAATATTATCCATATATTTTTTTTAAATTCATTTATAATCATTTTTAACCTTTAAAAAAATATATAAAAATCAATATTATTCTCTTTTTGTTATACTATGTAATTTTTAATTTTTACTAAATATTTGTAAGGAATATTCATTTAAACGAGTAAAAAATGAATGGTATTTTCTATAATCATGAACACATAATCATTTAATGATTTTTTTTCATGTTTCCAATTTCTATTATCAAATTAAATTGTTTCTTTAATATTTGATAAATTTTTATATTTTAAATAAGTTATTTGAATGTGTAATGGTTATTTTCCTTGGTAAATGTTCCAAGAGATATTTCAAAATAATTTTCCATATAAGATGAATTTCTTTAATGTTACCTATTATTTAATAGGAATATGATCCAATGATTCCATTATTATTTATTCTATGTGTGTTTTATTTTTATGAGGTTAATTTTTTATAAAATACATTCCTTTTCCATAGGTTATTCTAAGATAAAATGTTGAAATGTTTATAAGACTCATTCCTCTTCAATGGTTTATGATATAAACAAATGAATAAATTGCTATGAAAGATATTCCTTTTACCTAGGTCATGTTTTAAAGAAATGGGGAAATGTTTATATAAATTGTTATTTTTTTCTGGGTTATTATATTATAAAATGATTATGAAACACATTTCTCTTCCATGGGTTATGTTATGATGAAATGTTTATAAAATCCATTTCTTTTCATGGGTTCTAATATGAGGAATTTTTTATGATCTAATGTAACACAAATGTATGGTTTGAATTATATGACGGGTGGTTATGTTATATACCAAGGATGGTGTTCATGTTATAATAAAGGACGGGTCATACCTAGATCTTCTTTGATTGATTTTGGTGATGTTTTATATCTCATTATATGATGATGGAAAAAACGTTTATGTGAATGATCTAGTATGGGAAATAAGACAATGTACTTGATCGAGTATAGGAAATAAGTGATGATTCTTGATCTATTATGAAATGGTAAGTAGGTTTTTATTCCTGATCTATTATGATTTTATGGTTGTGTATATTAACCTAAAGATAAAAAGAGGTTTGTATGCCTATGATGGTGCCATACTTATGTGACATAAACTTATGTTTCATTGTTGATTTATAATTATTTACTGCTCTTATATTTCATTTATTTATAAAAGATAATGTATTACTCCATGGATAATGTTTATGATCCTCAAAATATTAGGTATGTACATTTTAAGTTACATTCATAATCTCATATCTTTATTCTTATCTTATTATTTCATGTAATCATCAATTGATATCTTCTATGCTTACCATTAATGATTATATAAGATCAAATATCTTATGTTTCCTTTCCTCAGGTTATGAATAATGGTTTAAGATGGGTATATCTTTGAAGACAACTAAATTGGAAGATATTTATGTGATATTATGATGATAATTCATGAAATAATAAGATTGTATAACTAGTCTCTAATGACCCTAAACCTTTACGATCCTTGAGAATCTATTTGTGAAATATATTTAATATTCATATAAAAATATTTAATATTTATTTTTGAGAATTTTAGTACATTATATTTTGATACATCCCAATGGATACAAAATCCCAAAATAACTCCACAAGATCTGACACTGTGAGACCACATCTCCTCCACAAAACAAGGATGACTGTAATCAAGAAGATCCATCATGGTACATGGTTCCCTTTCCTTTACCTATTTCATGTTAAATGAAATCAAATAAATCCCAATTAATTCTATGGAGCGTGAGGTACAGATCCCAATAAGATACCACTATTAATATATTTAGGGATTTTACCCATGAAAACCTATAAACTAGTTTGAAAAAAAATTCAATATGAAAAAAATTTTAAAACATACCATCTTGAAATAAACATTTGAAATCCCTTTGGTTTTCCATTTCAAAAGAAACTTGTTTTCCAAAAAGAAATCCAACCTGGATCAAATTAATAAACAAGGCCCAAAATGCAACATTATCAACATATCCAATAATGAAAATCGTGAATGAGCTCAAACATCATCATCAAAAATCATATAAACGAAAAAATGAAATGGGAATAATATATCTCATCATATCAAACATATAACTATTAAAATGAATTAATCGTGTAAACAAATCCAGAATGAGTAATTTTCACCTAGGGCTCTAACCATATGGCCTACCATGAGTGAGTATAAATATGTATTCTATCCAGATGAGAAAAATGGAAGCTCTCATAATATTCCATGTTCTAAACTCCAAGAAATCTTAGGGTATCTCAAAAACCAAAATGGAATCTCACACGGTCTTCCTACCCAAAGGCTCTCACGTTCCCTCAAACAAACCTCTTGTTCACACCTTTGTAAATCAATGTTCTACTCCATGAAAACATAATAAAAAACAAGTTCAGATCATGAAAAATAAATTTCACAGGAAATTGTTATAATCAAATATGCCCATTTTATCATAACACATTTCCTAAGGAAAACCCATTTATAAAACCTCTTTACAAATCCATAAAATCACTCGATCCATTTTAGCAAACACTTGGGGTGCACACATACCACCCCCATTTGGAAAACCCTCTTTAAACGCCCAATTACCAAACAAGGCATTAGAACACATCAAAAATGACATAAAAATGTACCATGAATCATTAATATTGAAATTATAAAAACTATAATTTGAATCATAATTTAATGGTAATATATGAAAAACACCATTAAATAGAGACAACTACATCAAAAATGGTTCCAACCTCATCGAATTTGACAAAAACCACCCAAAGTTGGGAGATCAACGACCTACACAACTAATATACAAGAAAAAAAACCAAATCCAACATTACACACCCTATAGTAGTCCAACACCCCTTCTAGGGTTACATATATCCATGAAAATGGATGAACAAAAAAGTGGAGGGGGGAAGGAATAATAAAACTAAAATAATAGGACCTGTCTCGAGATTAACCACCAAGATCCACAGAATAAACACCAAATATGGAGAGAAGGAAATACAACACTAAGGATAATGGGATTAAAATAATGGGGATGGAAAATAAAAGCCAAAGTTTATAAAAAATGATAGGGGAAATGGTTAAAGGTAACTTTTTAAGTGAGTTAGATTGATCCACACAGTTTGGATGCACGGTTAGGAATATTATGTGGTTCTACTATAACCCCAAAAAAATGAGTTTCATGGTTACCAATGGGTATCACATGGTTTTTATAAATCATAAAAATCTATTCACACCCCCCTCACCCTCTAAATAACCATTTCATGGTTATCCATTCAATTTGAAAAATAGTCCACTAATTGTGTGACTTAGTTGGTCTAACTAAAAATCCCTATTTTTGACCCAAGGTAATAAAGAACTCCAAGAATGCACCAAATTGTAAGTAAAACACAACATTAGATGTAAAAATGACCCATACGGTGTCACAAACTACACATCATTGCACTTGATTCTTTGATAAAGTCTTTAAGAATCCTCAGAAGAAAATAGGTGAGGCCACTACTCACTCACCGAAGTTTCTTGCTCCCATGTTACATGGTTATCACCTTCACACTGCCATATATCATTTACCAATGTGATAAAATTATCAAGGGGAACCTTGCTAGGATAATATAACATATTAATTGGGTGGTCCACAATGGTGAATCTAAATCAACCCCATAATCATCCCACTCTAACACATGAGATGGGTCTGGATGGTATCTCTTCAACTAGAAAACATGAAAGACATCATGGAACATAGTTAGATATGGTGAAAAATCGAACAGATTGAATACCTTCCCTAAATGATCCACAACATCAATCATCCTAATATAATGTGGCACTAACTTCCCCTACTCTACCAAGTGATGATGTCCCAGCTGAATAGATACTGAAATAAACAATTAATCACCAAATTGAAACTCAAATGGATAATAAAAAAAGTTGACGTATGAATTCTAGAGACATTATCCATATTTATCCTATTCTAAATCAATCGCAGTATCTTATAAATATCCTAGATGAGGATTTATTCTACTAAGGATTTATCACCCATATTATCCAACAAAATGGATACTGGCATGGTCATCTATAAAATTCCATAAAAGGGGACATCATGATTGATGTATGATAACTATTATTATAATAATATTCAACCAACATATATTTAATTTCCCACGAACCTCCAAAATCTAGCATTCATAATCATAACATATACTTGAGAGCCTCGACGGTCTTCTCAAACTAACCATCCATCTATGGTTGATATATGGTTCTAAAATTTAGATTGGTTCCCAAAGCCTCCTAGAGTCCCTTGCAAAATCAAGAGGTGTAATGGGATTCCCGATACAAAACTATCACTAATGTCACACCATGAATCCAAAAAATCTCTCAAAAATATAAACATCTTATAGTCCTCTACCACCATTGGATCCCTAATTTGAAAAAAATGAGCTGATTTCATCAGATGACTAACAATAACCCATATAGAATCATTCCCACCCAAAGTATGTCGTAGTCTAATCAAGAAATATTTATAGATATCTTACCACATCCACACAAGAATGGAAAGTGGTTGTAAAAACACATCTAGTAATTTATTTCCATCTTCGATCCTCTAGTAGTTTAAGAACCTGGAAACAAAATCATCCAATACATGTCTCATTACGAGACACTAATAACAAATTATCAAGGTATAAAACATCTTGGCCTCCCTAAGGTGAACAACCCAACTTGAATGATTCATCTCATGAATCACCACCTGCATCAGACTCAAAGGAAAAAACAACCATTTATGGAAGAAGAGATAACCCCTGAGAGATCATTACCAATCACTTGAGGTATCCAAACTGTTTAAAGTAATAAAAATTGGTTTACACTCAGGCTCCAATACCTAATCACTCATAACATGATAGATAAGAGAGAGAATTATTTTCACACTAGATAAAACACTCTCTCTCCATACACCTACACATCCATACTCAAATCAATAAACAAACTCATCATACCCCACTCATTTTCAAATTTTCAAATGACTTTCGCTGGAATCTTCTTGCTCAATGTTTGGGTGACCAAATTCACTTTCCAAACATATACACAATATTGATATCAATGTTATGAAGATATTACACATATATTCTTTATCTGAGGTTAAGGTACCTCTTGTTAAAAATATACTTAAGGCTATTATGGTCCTTATATACTATAAAATACTACCTAAATAGGTAATGTATCCATGTCTTTAGTGCATGCATCAAAAATACTAATTCTAGGTTAAGGGTGGGATAATTCATCCCATGTGGGCATATATTCCATGAGTTATATTCTACAAAATGGTCATCATGTATCAACACACATCCCTACCCCACACCAAAATCATTATAATAAATGGAATAAGATCTCCTAGGATCAAGAAGAATCAATACTAACACAAATGTAAAATGGGTCTATAACTTCTCAAATGCACTCTAGAACTTTTCATTTAACTCAAGCATCACCACATTTCTAGTCAAATCTGTCAAGGGATAAGATATCCTAGAAAAGTCATAAATTATGTGTCTATAATACCTAGCTAATCCCAAAAAACTATAGATCTCAAACACATTATTGGGGTTCTCTCAAGACATAACTAGTCAAACATTAACTGAATCCACTAATACTTTTACCTCCGAAATCATGTGGCCTAAAAACCTCACTTACAAATTCCAAAAATTGAACACGGAAAACATTTCATATATATGGTTTCCCTTAGAACACCCAAAACAACTTAAAAATAGTTAGTTTTCTACTTCTTCATCTTTGAATAAACCAAGATATCATCCAAAAACACAACCATGAATGGGTCAAAAAGTTAGTGGAATAACTATTTAATCAATGCCATAAAGACTATTGGAGCATTAGTAAGCCCAGATTCTATAACCAAATACTCAAAATGTCCATACTGACTTCAAAATTTGGTCTTTGGACAACCTTTTCTCTAACCCTCAATTGGTGTTACCTGGATCGAGGGACAATCATTAAAAACCAATAGGGTCCTCTGAGCGGATCAAAAAGTCAACTAGTTCTGGTGAATGGGTATTTATTTTTCACTGTCACCTTGTTAAGATTATGATAGTTTGTAGAGAATCAGATCCTCTAACAACATTATTTATAAATTGAACTAGAAAACCTCATAGTGATATACTAGGATGGATAAAACCTTTTCTATAAAGATCCTCAAGTTAGAACATTAACTCTTTAAACATGGCTAGGTCCATCTTATATGATGGAAAAGAAATCAGTTTCATCTCAGAGAGTATAACCATTGTGAATTTAACCTCTCACTAGCATGGATATGCTTAAAAATACTTCAAAAACATATTGATGTAAAGATCCATGAACACTAGATGTTCACCCACTGAACACTTCATAGAATTAGTGAGAATCAACCTATAAAGTAGGAATGATATCATCCCCAACTATAAAGTAATTTCACCTTCCCTCCCTAATTTATGATCCTACTCACCCAGAATGATGTGAGTGTTCCTATCTGGTGTATGGAACTTGACCTTATGATGATAACATTTGACTAGTTAATTTAATATGATCAACCAATCAATTTCAATGATAAGATCTCTAATTTCCAGGTCCAAAAAAAGTAAGTCCTAGAAAAAATATCTTCCATCTACAAAAACAGAACACTCCTGGAACTTCAAACCTTTCTCCATATTCCTGACCAATGGTGTTATAAAAACCATAAAAATGGAATTAAATCAGGTAAAATACCCAAAGTATCAATATGTTTCATAAAAATGAAGGAATGTGATGCACCATTATCAAATAAAAAAAATTCATGGAATAATAATTAATCTCTATACCTCTCATGGTGGTCAACCTAGAATATGAGTCATATGGAATTACTTCTACTGCATTAATACACTGTATATTATACCCTCCCTTCACCTTCCTTCCCTGGTGAGAACCTACCTTACTATGAGGGTGAGATCCTCCACCCTTGGAATCCACCAAATACACTTTATATCCCTTTAAAAAAATGTATCCCACACTTCTACCCCACCAAACCATCGAATAGAAGAATTGGAGATGACCTAACTACCCACACTGGATGAACATCCTCAGATTCTCTACGAAATTTGGCCTAGTGTTTCCATCCTCTCAAAACCAATAACATAAAATGGTATTACACCTTGAAGAATCACATGAGCTAAACCTAACCAATTCCAGAAACTATTTCCACTACCTTGATGAGAGTCATCCTACTTTCGCTTCATTCCTAACAAGGAACTTAGGATTCCTCCCACTAAAGAAACCCCATTAAGAACTTTCTTTCTAGTCCAATATATTTCTTCCAAGGATTCCTTATCAAACACCTCTAAATAAGTCTATAGATGTATTGTAATAATCAAGGACATAATATAAATCCTCAAGATCATCTTGAAATATTAAACCATGAGGTAATCATTTGTGAGGAGATCTAGAGAAACACGCACCAATTTGGAAAAATCGGTTGCATACTCCTTCATTAAATGATCGCTTTACTTTAATTTCATGAAACCATAAGCCTTCGCTACCCTCTAGGTATCAAGGTAGAAGTTATGATTGAAATCCATAATGAAGGTGGTCCAAATGATATCCTCATGCCTCCTTGAAATCACCATAAACTCACTCCTCTCCCTACACAGTCCTTCAATCATATACATGGAAAATCCCACTTTTGTGGTCTTACGAGTCTTCAGTGACACAATGATCTTCACAATATGATCTAACCACTCTTCGGGATCATTGGTTCCCTTGTCACCAGATAACACTAATATATTTTTCCTTTAAAACATTGAGCATAGTCGAGTATCCATGTCTTCTCTTAACCACCCACATGACCGAATAATTGGGTTATATGAATCTCTAAATCCACAAAAATACAAATTAAAAGGAGGGGTTTCTTATAGGGTTTTCTCTACATCACCATATCTATTAATGGGGTAGGTAATTTTTGTGGAATCATATATAAAACAAAAAAATATAAACTTTATCAGACATATTTCAATCTCAAACCACACAAAATAAACCAAAACAAACCCTCATCATGGCTACCAACCAATAATACTATCATCAACTGTAACTCCAAATGAAAATGTAGGAAAAAAACCAAAAAAATATTGAATTTCCAACTTTATACAATTTTTCCACACAGTTAGGAAAGCCACACACCACTCATGTGTGTGTCACTAGAGTTGAAAAGTAATTCCATGGGGTTGTGTATATTTAATACTATTCATAAAAACTAATTGTGATCCACCCCTAGACCGCCATGTTTCACCCCGAAAACTCCAAAAAAATTCCTAGGTTCACCCCAAGACATAATACTAATCAAAAAATACATTAAAATTACATAAAAAACAAACCATAATCATGCTCAAAACATAACCACAATCCCATGCCTCCCATGTTTGATTGATGTTTGATATGAAGAAGAGCTATACAATAACTCCCCAATTCCTACCTCTCGAGTCCTAATGGTCCTAACTTCAGTATACAAATCACTCCAAAATAAAAACCTCCTATGGTACTATTTTTTGATGAACCTACCTAGGCTGACTCAACCCATTATCCAATACGTCTCTTAACAAGTCTCAATAAATGTTTTGATCACTACGGGCTAAAGACAAGAACCATGCATAATCAACAATCCCTTAGGATCAATTTGGACTATGGTAAACTTGTGTAAACCATCCATGAAATTGAATGGACATACCAATATCATTAGAGTCAGAAATAAGAATCAATATAAAATTAAGTAAATACAGTATATGAAAAAAAAATATCATGACCCATGATAAACATCACATACAAACTTGCAAAAAAATTACATATACCTAGTTTCTCAATTCCAAGACATAACTTAGACTAAATTGGAACATGCCAAACATAGACTAAACGTACTTCTTGATTAGAATAAAAATCCCAAAATTAATCCACATTAGCTAAATCTAGCACCCCACATCTCCTCCACCAAAAAATATGGTGTTATTCAATAATAACCACCCGGAAACATCATGCTCTTGCATTTACCTGTGTCCTATAAAATGAAATCAATAGACACCCAAAGGAATATGTGAGGTGTGAGTTAAAAATCCTAGTAGGATACCACTATGAATTTTTTTTAATTTTTTTTACTCTTAAAAATCTATAAACTAGTTTGAAAGAATTTTTTAAAACTAAACCACTTTGAAAATATACCATTTTCAAATAACCTTTTGAAATCTATTTTTTCCATTTCAAATAGAACATGTTTTCCTAAAACAATTTCCAACTAAGATAAAATAAATATACAAGGCCCAAGATACAACATGATCAACATATCAACAATTCCTAACAATACTGAACATAAACATCATCTTAAATAACCATATAAATGAAAAAATTAAATGGGTATAACATATCTCATCATATCAAACATTGAACCAATTAAATTAATTAAGTATATAAACCAATCTAGGATTAGTGACATACACCAAGGACTCTAACCATAAAGCCTATCATTAATGAGTATAAACTAGTATGTTATTTGTCTAAGAAAAATTTATTCACTCACAGTATTCCTTAGGGACAACTAAAATATCTCTCACGGTCTCTCATTAACAAACATAGAAGCTCTCATGGTTTTTCTACCCAAAGTCTCTCATAGTCCCTTGGAAAAAAATTAAATCTCTAAAGTTCTTCCCTCTAAAGTCCCTCTTGGTCTCTCAAAAAATCCCCTTACTCACATCTTGGTTAAACCATGTGCTACACCATGAAAATATAATCAAAAACAAGTTCCAATCTAAGAAAAGCAATTTCATAATATATTTTAATAGTATAACTTCCTCATTTTATAAAAAAAACATTTCCCAAGTGAAAATAATTTCTAAAATCACTTAATAAATTTTATCAAACACTTAGGGTGAACACATTACATCCCCAATTGTAAACCCCTCTTTGGACACCCAATTTCCAAAACAAGTATGGGAAGACATCAAGCAAGGATAAAAATTTATCTTTTGGAAACTAAATAAACCTAAACGAAATATGAATCATAATTTAATGTTAATCCATTTAAATAGACCTTAAATAAAGACACCTACTTTATAAATAATTCCACCCTCCTCACATTCGACTGTAACCACCTAAAATAGGAAGATCAAGTCCTCACATACCTAATCCAAAAAGAAAAAAAATCCCCCATTACACACCCTAAATTCATCCAAAAACCATTATATAGTTACATATAAATATGAAAATAGAGAACAAGAATTTTTAGTGGAAAAGGAAGAAGAAAAATTAATAAAGAGGACTTACCTTAAACCAAACAACCAAGATCCCAAGAAGAAATTTATAAACAATGAGAGGAGAAAATATAACACTAAGGAAAGGGCATGTTCATGATGGGGAATAAAAATGAGGGATAAATGGTATTAAAAATGATATGGTAAAATAGAGAATGGAAAAGTTTTATGTGATATGGACATGGCCACATGGTTTTGTCACACAGTTTGTAAAACTATGTTCCAAGCATGCAGGGCTATTGTATCTCCCAAAATTCTCTACATGGTTACCCCTGGGTGTCACACTGTTTTACAAACCATAATCAAATGAAGAAAAACACCAATTTTTATCTATATATAACCCTCTTATGTTAAGATTAATTATTATACAAACTATGTGATGAATTATCTCCTTTGTCTATCTTCCCAAAAACCATTTTTTTGACCCAGACACCTAGAAACGCTAAGAATTAACCAAAAGGTAAATAAAAATCAAAATTAGACATAATAGTGAACCTTCATGTGTCACATGGATAGGGGAGGTACTTCCACCCATCATGAAATGATAATACCTTCCCTTTATATAATCAACTGATATTTTCCTCATTTGGAGAATTATATCATTCCATAAATACTGGACAATGATGCACAAAGTATGAGTGTTCTTTATCAGTTTCAAATTAAGAGGTCACCTATGTTCTAGGGTGATCCAAACTTAAAGGCAGCATATGGTTATATAAATTCAAGGGTTTGATTATTTTGTATACATTGGACCCCTCATGAATAGATAATGGTGCTTGTGTTTAGCCTTATCCATGGTAGGATTGGGCATTAGTGGAGGTTGGTGACTCAGATACATAATGAGATAACTCATTATTGGATAGAGTTCAAGTTCCTACTCTGGGAGGATTATTTCCCAATGGATATTCATTAAGTTTACCTCCAATAGATACTTCGGTTTTAAAAAAACTAATCTAGTTTACTGATTATACATCAAAGATCATCAACGTCACAAGATTCTCTCTTCACATGGTTCGTGATGGGTACATCTGAGAAAAGATAACAAGAGGGGGATCCATAAATATATTTGATACAGAGTGGTGAATCATTTTATCACCACCTATAATAGGAAACTAGAGTATTCCCTAGTGGGGGAGAAATAATTATTTGAGAATCTATAGTTATCAAGTTTCAATATCTGTCACCTAGGAACAGAGACAATACAAATAAGCAGACAGTTGTGGACCTTGATATATAGAGACCTGAGGTATTCTCAAGTACAATTACAGATCATAGAATCAATGGATCAAGGATCATAATAGTTATCTAGTTAAATGTCAGTAATTTTGTACTTTTCTTATTATGGGTGATGTTATATTTCTAAGTAATTCTTGACAAGTCATGTACTATAGGGAGGACGAGCTGTAACACCCTATGATTTTGTAATATATTTTTCAATAGCTTGTTTCACCCACAAAGAAAAACTAGAATGATAAATGACATATTTGATGAATATTATAAATAAAATTTTAACAAAAATAAAACTTATAGTAAATAAAACTTTATTACTCAACTAATGTTTCGTGCACTTGAAAATAAAAAATTAATTTGATTTAATATTAAAAGGGATTTTTCTTTCTCATATATTTTTTTAAAAGATTTATATGTTTTGTCCTAATATATTCAATTCACCAATTTAAAAATTTAATTATATATGAACTAATTTATTAACATTATTTAAATTAAAAATTGATATTAAATAATATTACGAACAGTTAATGTTTAAAATGAATTTTTTCAATAAAAATGGTTTTTCATAAAAAACAATTATTTTCATTTAAAATATAAATTTATGAATTTTATGAATTTTAATTTTCAAAAATTAACATAATTTTTTATCCATAATTTCAAAAATAGAATAGGGTGAAATTTTGATAATTTTTTTAATTAATTTATTTTTAGGTGAATGGTGAAAAATACAGTTTTTACTAAAATTGTAGTGTTTGTGTCAATATCAAGAAGTACATATAACTTAAAAACATGTAAATAATAATTATCAATAAGTTATTTATGACTTGAGTTATCCAATAAATAAAATAAAATGTTTAAATTATAAAACCAATGTTTTAAAATTTTGAATATTAAGTAATGTGTTTTATAACAAAAATTATTTTAGTCTTTTTATTTGATTATGTTTTTAATAAGTGAAATTCGGTTTTGGTTTTCTTTTAAAGTAACATAATTATAAATTTCTTAATAATAAACAAATTACTATCATTTAAATAAATAACATTGATATTTTTTCTATACATAGCATTTATTCTTATAAATAATGGTTTTTAAAAAACTAGGTTTTATACGTTACATGAAATCACGTAAAAATTAATTTTTAATACATATATAAATTTTATTTAAAAAATGGATTTCATAATTTGAAGCATTAGTTAATAATTTTTTAATACGGAATATTTAATTTTTTTCATTAAAATTAAATCACTTAGCTAAAATTTAATTACCACGACAAAAACCAAAAATGGTAACAGTGAAAAATCTAAGAGTAATAGACTTAAAAACATATTTAAAACATGTGTGAAAATGAATTTTTAAGGAATTATAAAACATAAATCATCTAACACCCCATTATTTTATAATTTTTAGACACTTTTCATGTGACACATGTGATATATTTATATTAAGAAGTTATATTTACCAAAATGTAATTCCCTTCACATTTAAAAGGGGCTCTAGTCAACCAAATTTCTATAATAATTATAAATTATTTTCTCAACGAAAACTCTAACCTAGTATATAAAAACATATCTACCCATTACTTAGAATCCTTGGTCTTTCAAAAGAAAAATATATGGAGCTTAAATTGTTAGCCAAGGGAGAGTATCCAAGGGGAACATTAATGTTCTCAACAAATATCTCTTACTTATTTACTTATTATACCCCAAAAAACCTATTATATACATTAAATAATGATATAATAATAATTTATTATAGAATTAAATTTTATTATACTAATTAAATATCCATTTTATTCTTTCCTCCAAAACCATTCAAAACATTAATACACCGACATGTGTACGTGTGGACTACTGCCTCGATGAACGGTGTGCTTGATTTTTCGTCACTTCCTTACACATAAGGTTATCAAATAATAATTATGGATTAGTATGATATTTATAAAATTATTAATATTTTATAATTGTAAATAATTCTCTATATTCCTCCTCATATATTAAAAATAAACATGTTTCTCTTGTGTACTTGTGGACTACTACCTCCACAAATGTGGCATATAACATTTTTCACTATACTGTCTTCTTATTATTCCAAATATCTTGTAAAATGATTCTAAAAAATAATAAAATCTAAATAATTCCATAATAATTCAATAATTATTATATTGTAACTAAATAACCCCATAATTATACTTATCCATTAATTAGAGTATGTTTTTGTTTGGGTAAGTTTAACCACCAACATTAAAGATGCAATAAATTTCTATCATGGATGACTATGGGAACTCAATTAATGGTGGTATTTGATAACAATAATTAAATAATTATTTTTTTCTTGAATTTTAATATTGATAATTATCTCTTTTATAAGATACCACATTATGTTATTTGAAAATTACTGAAATAAGCTCGTCGTATATTCCATTATCATGGATCATAACTAAAATGCTTATGAAATAAAATAATAACATTATTAGACATTAGTAAACATATATTATATTACCTTTACTGATCTCATATTTATAAACTTTGAATCAATAAATAATAATTGACACTGTTATTATGAAACTATTACTAATCAAACCAATTGAAAATAATAAAAATATTCTATGGAAAATATAAAATATAAATATCTTATATATTTGTAATAAATGATTATAAATTAAGTTTATAATAGTTTATAGGAATTAATAAAGTTATAAAATAGTTTATTAAGATAGTTATTTTTTCATATAGAAGGTTAAAGTGCTTTCATGGAATTCAAAAATTAAGGTATGGTGTTATTCTTGACCAAAATTCTTCTCTCGAGTCATAATAATTACTATTTAACCATGGTGTTAAAATATTTTTTGCATATATTCTATAATGATACCATAATTCCTTTTATCTTTTGTGAAATTAAAATTTTTAACAATAAAATATATTACTTTGAATAATTTGTTTCCAAAAAAATAATATCATTGAAAAGAATAACTCCCGTCCTCTTTAATGATAGTTTCTCTTCAAAGCCAATATTTTCACTTCCATACAATAATATCCATTATATTTGGAAATATAATTATGTTTTATCTCAAGTGATATTCATGTTTCCCTTATCCTCATCTCAATAGTAATTTTTTTAACCCTTTTTATGATTTCAGTTTTCAATAAATATATATTAAAAGATTAAAAGGGTTATCCTTTCATGGTTGTATCTTTTATCTTTTTCAACAAATTTTCTCACAAAAATATTTATGTAAATTTAAATGATCCATTATTCAATATATTTTTAAAAATTAATATTTTTCAATCAAAAATCATGTCACCTTTTTGAAAATGAATATTGAATTTCACCCATTACTTTATCTTTTATGGGCACGGTCAAAAAAATTCTAAAAACTCTGTTGTAGTTTATATAACAATATGATAATTATTATTTATGAAACTTACATTTTATATTATAAAATTTTCTTCCAAATTATTTCAATGCATGAATATTTTGAAACAAAAAGTGAATACTTATATATTTTCCAAAGAAAGAATTTTATTTTAAAAATTAATTATTGATTTTAAAAGGGACTTTAAAGGCTTATATTTAAAAAAAATCTCAAACACTTCTATGTATTCCTAAAGAATATTTTTGTAATAACAATTCACTTAAAAATTGAAATCCCTTTTTTATGTAATAATTTTTATTAAGATCAAATTATTTCATTTTAAATAAAATAATTAAGGAGTTTTAAATCCTTTAAAAAATATTTATTTCCTCTCATTTCCCAATTGATTTAACCCATGATCTTAAAAAATATATTATTAATCTATTTAAGAATAATTAAATATTTTAATGTTACAATGGGGATAATCTTAGGCCACCCAACTTCTTTCTTAATATAACTAATGGAATTTTCTAGGAAATCATTTCATGAAACTAACCACTTTTACACTGGTTAATTATGTGATGTTTGACGTATGAATGTACTTATGATATAATGGTAAATAAATGTATTGATATTTATTATGTGTTGGGTGCATCAAATATAACCCTCCAATGAAATGGGTAAATATTTACATCTCATGAGATAATAATAGGAAACAATTAATGATGCTTGATCCACTATAGGAAACATGTTGTAATGCCTTATCCACTATAGGAAATAAGTTTTAATGATTAATACACTATAAAAAATTGGTTCTTATAACTAATCCAATATTCTATCATTCTTGTTCTTATTTTTGTGTTAAATTTCTATTTATCGAAAATTAATTTTTTTTTATAAAATAAACATTTTCAGAAAAGTGAGAAACCACACAAGTACAATCAAATCTGAATGTCATCCAGAAAAAAAGAATATCACAAAGTCATAGAAAAAAGACTAATATTGACAGAACTGTATACTCAATATAATCCCAATTGAATTTCCTCAACCTTCATACTCAGTTCATCATAGATTAAGTCTTCCAAGAGGGTAACCAGCTTATCCCAAGTCTGGATATATTCCACCACATTGAACTTTTTTAAATTGGAACCTTGTTCCAAAATAAAATATTGGTGGTTGATCCAGTCCCTTTGTTCCTTACTAACATCAATTTTAACCTCTATTTCTATAATTATTTCATCCTCCTCCCTTGAGGCATTATGTTTGATATATTTTTCATGAATTTCATCATTATAATGAATAATTAAGTCAATATATTGAGTATTATCTCCTTCCTTCTTTCCCGTCGCACCACCCTCCCCTTGATTTTGGATGTCTCCACACATAGATTCATGCATTCCACTTCTTGGTCCAGAACATTCCAGATCTGGTGGTTTTTATTTACATTTATTTTCCTTTTCCTTACTAGATGATCTTGTTTGCATCATCCTAGGAATATGGGAGTAGTCCTTCCTCCCTTTAGATCCCATCCCTTTAGACACAATGAAGCTCCCCATGTCATGGTTCCCCTTTCGACCCTTCTTCTTCCTTGGGCTATAGAGGTCTCTAATTATTGCTCCCTCCACATTGATAATTGAAAATTTACTAGATAACCTAGCTTTAGTATCACCCTCAGAGAGAGCCTAAACACCCGAGGGATACTCCACTACCAATGGTGCATCCACATCTAGAGTAGTCCCTAGGGCCTGGACTAGGAGGTCATCCCTTATACCTCTACTGGATAGTAGGTTTTTCTCCTAGTCCTAAAATAGACCTTCCACCATCAAATCTTCAAAATGGTTAATGATACTAATGGATTCTTGATCATTTTTTGGTTTGGACCTGGTCACTGTATTTACTCCATCGCCTGTAAACTTTTTATTCTTGGTACTTGTAGATCCTCCCTTACTTTCCACATTAGTTAAACCTACATGATCAGGGTCATGACCATAGAAAACTGAAACATAATTATCTTTTGTATATCCTCTCTTATAAGGGACTTAAGTATTCTAATCTGATGAGATTCAAAATGGAGACCTTGGCACTGGAGACACATCGACCACCTTGAAACTGGAGCCCGAATCACCCTCCTGCCCAGTGAGCAATCCTCCATTCTTCATGGTTTCAACAAAAGAAGGAGAACCTAAAGTAAAAATATATGATCCTCTTCCATAAATGGTCCTTCTTGATGGTTGACACCCAAATCCCACTTCAAGGAATTAAAGATATCATAGACCTTCAGATCTTCAGGTCCTTTTTAATTTTGGAGATGACAAGCCATCTATGAATCCTTAGAACACAGATTGTCAACTGTGAGAACCAAGGGTTATATAGACCCATTTTATGGAACAACTTTCACCACCCCATTTTGAATAGATCGACTCTTTAGACAAGAAGTGGATAAATTCCCTAAGAGAGGACATAAGGAGTAGAATTCTGTACAATATTAAAAAACCACTAGTTGTTTGTACTGAAATTCCTCCCCTACAATGATCCATATATAGTTGATATGAGGTTTTAAAGTATCCACCTCAACACAAATTCATGGGGAGATGGTAAGACACACAAACTCGACTCTATAATATAAACATAGGAATCAACCAATCATATTACCAAGCATACGAATTATAGTAGGATTTTGGAAGGGGAGAGGGAGTTCAGGAAGACAAACCCATAAAGACGTAGATGAAATTCCATGTTTCATGTAGAAATAATAGGATCAGCATGCAAGGTAGAATCGTGATCCATTGCAAATTCAAGGAGCTCTAGACCACACCAGGATCAGTACTTCTTCTGATAAGAAACAAATCATCATGTGACACTTGTCAAGGAGCCCCACAACCGCTCTATCTTATAAACCCAAGGATGAAAATATGAATATTTTAAAGTCTTCTACTGAAGTATGATGATGCCTAAAGAATTCCAGTAGGTTTAGTTTTAAGTGAGATGAGGATTGGTTGAATTCTGAGGGAGTTATTGAAAGGTTAGGGAAACTTCCATGAAGATTACGTACTTTATGGATTAGGTCAGTGGCTGGGAAAATGGATGAAATTTGGGATTTGAATAGGGTGATAAGGAACGTTTGAAGGATGCGGAAAAAAAGTGAGTACCTCCCCCTTGAGTGGGGGTGGGACTGGTCTCACAACCATCACCATCTAGTATAACCCTCGATGGCATGTTTATATATTTTTCCTTACTATTCATTTGATATCACTCCTTTATTATGTTTCCATTCCCCAGGTTATGAAGATAAGTATAACTTATGAGAGGTGTATAAGTGGTTCTAAATGGGATAAGTTATAGAGAAATGTTCAAAAGTGTTGTAAAATATGGTTATTATTTAGCTAGTTCCCAAATACACATGACCTTTGATTTATCATATTGTGGATTTATTGTGACATTCAGTGTTTAACTTGTAGAAATGATGTAAAATAAATATATGTTTAGAGTTTCTTACCTCACTTGGTATCATAGACTTTGTAAAAAATAATTTTTTTTATCCCCAAGACTGAGAGTGTGGGTATGGAGTGCCTTAGATGTCATCAGAGAAAATCTGGGTTATTTTTTTAAAATTAGTTTAGTTCTTTTTAGGGATTATTTTATTTATTTTGGGGATTAGGCTAAACATTTTTGTGATTAGTATGAGAAAACTTTAGCAAGAAACCATGTGATAAGTCGAAATATACGATAACATGTTAAAAATTAAGTAAATATTTTAGTGTATAGATTTACTATAAATTAATTAAATATCATGATACTAAAAATCAGATGCAGTTTCGGTATCGATTCACATTAGGGTAAACACCCAGAAAAAGGCTTGTTGAGTATCAACAAGATTTTCACTCAGTGCATAGTGAGTGGGACTGATATTGCACACCTAGATAAATAACCTTGGGGATATTCATTAGTTGATCATATTCTATTTTCAAATATTTATGTACTATTTTTTCCATTTATTTATATTATGGTTAGAGAACTGAGGAAAAGATATAAAATTAATATCCTAAATTAAAACCAAAAAATTAATATGTTAGGATATATATTTCATTTAGGATTTATTCCTTTAATTTAACAGGTTAAAATTTTATAATGTTATAGATTTAATTATTCTTATATTTGAATTTCATTTATTCAAGTAATTTTTATAATAATGAGAAATTGAGTTAACAATGGATACGGCAAGAAATGTAGTAATTTTACCAATGAGAAGTGAAATTATATAGAAGTTGGTTTTGAAAATATTATGGTTATTATCACATTACTATATTTTTTTGATATTAAAAATGTAAGTCTTTCTAAACATCTGAACACAGCAAATAATATAAGGATGAAGTTTAATATGACCATAGGTGATGAAGATGATGATGGAAGAAAATTAATTTCTTATTCATATAAAATGTGGGATGTGTCACCTGATAGAATGTATCAACGGAATTAGAATTAATTTTATCTATTTTAAAAGAGATAATTGATCAATGAAAATATAAGAAAAAGGATTATTTCATTTAATACAATGGGGAAAATAATTCTCATCCTAAGGATCCACTAGAACTTTTATGTTTTAGATAAGAGTAATTCGGGAACTGTAAAAACTAAGAAACTAGTACAAGTGATAAAGATAAAAATCAACACAAAATATCTCATAGACCATTTGAACAAGTAAATTTTTTTTAATGACTTCTATTAATGTGGATATTGATAATGAATTGGTTCTAGTTGCACTTATTCTTCACAATATATTTTAGAATATCTAATGTCATGTAAGATTTCACCAATGATTATCTATTGAATAATAAATTAAAATAACTAGTGGTGTCATTATTATATCCATGGTATATGAATATCCTTAAAGTTTTATGGGATTACACTTCATTAAATTCTTATTTATTATTCCCTTAGATAAATATAATGTGATTTGCGAAATTGATTTTCTCTCTTCATATAGACTCCATATTAATTAACCAAATAGGGAAAGAAAATTTCAAACCAAACTATGATAATATATCAATTTTAGTATAGTTGTGAGATCTCTTGGAAAACTTATTCTATTGTTAGAGTTATGACTCATAATCTAGAGGGATGTTTATCTCAAATTATTAACGAAAACTAAATATTAAGATTAACCCATTCTGAGGGAAAACATATGTCTCCTAGGATTGGAAAATTGATATCTCTCTAGAACTTATATCTTGGTTAAAATATATATTTTAGTTATTATTAGTTGTTTTTATTAGATATTTACAATTTAAATTGTGCAAAAAATTAAGGGGGAGATTATAACACCCTGAGATTTTGGAATATATTTTTCGATGGCATGTTTCATAGGAAACACCAAACTAAAATGAGACACGACGTACCGGATGAATATTATTGATATATTATATGAATAATAAAACCTATAGTAAATAATATATTTTTACTAAACTGAAATTACTTACATTTATATGATAAATAAATAATATAATTTAATATTAAAAGTGATTTTTCTTTATCAAATATCTATTTAAAAATAATCATATATTTTATTCTTATAAATTAAATTGAATAATATAAAATATAAATATATATGAACTAATATATTATAATTATTTAAATTATAAATTGATATAAAATACTATTGAGAACATATAAGGTTTAAAAATTCATTTCTCAATAAAAATAGTTTTTCTTTTTATTTTGTATTTTAATTTTAAAGATAAATATATAAAATGTACAATGTTAATTTTAGAAAATGAATTTAATTTATGAATCAATAATTTCAAAATTATATAAGGGTTAATTATGATTATTTTATGAAATAATTTATTTTTAGGTGAATAGTAAAAAAATACAGTTTTTACTAAAATTGTAACATTTATGACTATATCAATAAGCAAGTAAAACATAAAAATATAGAAATAAATTTTCTAAAGATAAAAAAATTATTTATAAATTCAAATTATGAACTTACGGAAATACTATATTGAATTTATAAAACCAATTATTAAATATTTTAAAATTTTAGCAATAAATCTTGTAATAAAAGTAATTTATTATTTTTATTTTTATTAAGTTTTCATTTGTATAAATTTGGTTTTATAATTATTTTAAATTAAAATAAATTCATTTGGTTAATAATAATATAATTAATTCCATAAAATCAAAAAAATCATAAACATAACATTTATGATTAAAAATATACTTAAAAGCGGTTTTTAAAAATTACATGCGCTAATGTTAAAATAAATATATATTAGAAATAGAAATTTTATTTCATAATATTTATTTCATATTTTAAATCAGTAAGTCTAAATTATGCGAAAACATCTATTTTATTTTTGGAAATTAAAAACTAAATTACTTGGGTAAAAATTAATTACTGTGGAAAATACGAAAAACGTTGTACTGGAAAAAAATATGAGTCAAAGACATAAAAACATGTTTAAAAATTGATTAAAATTGAATGAATGAGAGATTGTCTACCATAACTCATCTAACACTCTATTATTTTCTAGATTTTATCCACTTCCCATGTGAAACATGTGCTCTCTTTATATTGAGAATTTATATTTACAAAAATGGAATTCCCTTAACCTATAAAAGGAGCTCACCTACACCCAATTTATACACTCATTAAAAAGAATTATCTCCACCAAAACTCTTACCAATTCTCTCATGGACTCTGTACCCATATACTAGATTCCTTGGACTTTTCAAAAGACCAAGATAACAAGCCTCAAGGTGTTACCCAAGTGACAACATCCAAAGAGATATGTAATGTTCTCAATTGATCTCTCTTAATTCTTTTCCTATTATATCCCTCAAACCAATTATATACATGAAATTAGGATAAAATAATTATTATTGATATTATGAAATTTTATTAAACTAATGAAATATCCATTTTCTTATTTCCCACAAAACCATTAAAAAATTTGAGATGTTGTCATGCGTACATGTGAACTACCGCCTCCATAAACAACATGCTTGATTTTTAATCATCACCCTACAAGGGTGGTTATAAAATTATAATTAAATTATTAATATGATATTTATAACACTATTAATATTATGTTATTACAAAAAAAATATCTATGTTTCTCCTTATATATAGAAAAGGAATGTGTTGCATGTGTATGTGTTCCACCTATAGTCTCCATAAAAGTGGTGTATTTCATTATTCACTCTATATTTTTTTTATTTTAAAAAATATATTATATAATGATTAACCACATTAATAAAATTTAATTAATATCATTATACATCTGTAATAATTATATTATTTCTAAATTACCCTATAATCATACTTATCCATTCATTATAACATTTTCTAATTTGGGTTTGTTTAACCACCTACATGAATGATACTATATATTTATATCATGTGTGACTATAGGAACACAATTTATGGTGATATTTGATATGATTAATTAAATAATTAATTTTTTTTGAAAAAGGTAATATTAATATTTAAAATTTTATTAAGATACCAGCTTTAATTTGTTAAAAATTACTTAAGCAAGATCATCATCGATTCCATTATCATGTATCAAAACTAAAATACTTATGAAATGAAATAAAAACATTATTAATAATTTTAAAAAAAATCTATTATATTACATTTAATGATCTCAAAATTATTAAGCTTGAATCTATAAAAAATAATTTACACTTTTTTTATGAATGTACTACTAAAAAAACAATTGAAACAAATAAACATATGATAATGAAAATAAAATATAACAAACAAATATATTTTTAATAAATTATTATAAATTAATTTTATTAAATTTTATATGTATGAATAAGGTTATGAAATAGGTTATTGAGATAGGTTTTTTGTTATACATATGGTTGAAGTGCTTTTGTTGTATTTACAAATTAAGGTAAAGGGTTTTTCTTGATTTAACTTATTTCCTTGACTCAATATTATTCCACATTGACCATGTTTTTACAATAAATATTTTCTTATGTTATATGACATTTTTCATAGAAAAATATTTTGTGCCTCAGGTTTATGATACAACATACCTGAAGCCTACAATGATTCAGTTATTCTGTAATTTCATTCCATACACTAGGTCTACAATTTTTGTTTCCTTTTTGAGGATTGATTGTGGGGGTTTAATTATGGTTTCATAATCACTCATTCATGTTTCACCGGGTTCATTTCTTAGAAACTACAAATATCTCCCACATCCATAACAAGGTACAGATCTGCTTTCCAAAGGCATGTGGTCAATTGGGGTTTCAAAACCAATGGTGCTTAGAAGGTCACATTGGTTGAGATGATGTGAGGATGGTATTATAAAGCCATTTAAGGGGGATTTATTCTCCATTTATCGACTCCCATATAGATTTATGATATGTTTTTGAATCTCTTCTTAATCATGATATGAAACTAGTTACCCTTACAAAACAATCGGTTGTTGGATCCTTTTATTTCTAAATGGGGGTTCTATTAATGACACCATATGTATGTATCTATAGTTCATTTCTAGTTTACTATTATTGATTTATCAATGAGTATCTACATATATTTTTAAGTCATATAACAATACACCATGGAGTTTACTTCCATCGATGGAGGTGATTGATATTTCATGGATGGGACTAACCATTTATAAGGCATCCAACGTATCTTATATATAACTGGAATCAAAACCTATGTAGTTTATTTCAATCGTACGGTTTAAAAGAATGATTAGAGTACATATATTAGGTAAATTAGGCAACAAGTATAGAGCTCTAACCTTATGAAGGAATCTCATGTATCTTATTTATAACAGGAATCAGAGTCATCATAGTTTAGTTGTACCTTGAATACTTACTCTGAGGTGGATTACCTTGTGTGGGGGTAGTCATATCATGCCACTGAATATCTGAGACATGGAAGAAATTATACCATTGTGGATTCCGATTAGAGATCAGGCCTTAAGAAGGCATCCTACATATCCTGTTTGGATAGGAATAAAATTTATCATTGGTCAGTTGGATTATTCTTGAATAGGTCTACTTCGTAAGGTTATCATGTCCTAGGGTGTCTTCAGACATGTCTTATTTGTCTAGCTGATGTGTTTAAGGTGTTTTTCTAAAATGTTTGAGGATGTCTGAATATGTCCTGGTTTTCTAGTGGACATTTCCAAATAAAATTTCGTTATCCATTTGAATTTTTCAGATGATGTAAAATGATTTTTATGGAATGTCTAGTGAACATCACATAACCTGGATAACTTGTCATGCCGGCTTCGTATGACTTGAATGACATGTATGGGGGGGTCTCATAACTTGGTTGACATGTCTAGAGGGAATCACATGACTTGACCAATATGTATGGAGGACTTGGCAAGACCTGTTTGGAATGTCTATAGGACTTAACAGTACTTGGGTGACATTTCAAGAGTCTATCTCATGACATGACATATATGTCTAGAGGACATTGCAAGATGTGGTTGGAATTTCTAAAAGACATCACAAGACATGGGTGACATGTCCAAAGGACTTCTCACGAATCAATTGACATGTAAAGAAGACTTCATGAGACTTGGATGACATGTACATAGGAAATATCATGACATGGGTAACATATATTAGTGTTGTATCATTATTTGGATAGGTCATACAAATCGGATGATGCTTTCTCATGAAAAATAGTATATTCATATTCAAAAAACTCTTCTGTATTTTCTGTATTTATGGAATATGTTCCCCAAGGTTCATCAAGAATTAACTCGTTTGAATATTGTGCGTCCAATTATAAATGAAAATACCCCTTCGCATAATCTATTTATCACATCATAAGTCATTCGTGTGATATATATGGTGATCACGTGAAGTGCATATTCATTCTGTGTTATCCTTTATGTTGTTCCCTTAATTTTACATGGTGGAAGACTCTTATGATCATGTGACTTTATGATCAAAGAATTCCACTCTTCCTCTCTCCTGTGGGTTTATACACCATCGTGTTTGTGTGTGTTTTATTCATTTTGTGTGCCATTGGGGATTTTATTAGCCTCTCCACCATGTTTATACACCTCCTTTCATGGTTCATATATCACATATATGATATAGAGTTGATGGAGGAAGCATCGCATCATGTGCTTTGTATAATCCTACCATTGGTCATCCATAGCACCTCATAATAAATACTTATTGTGATAAGGCTCCATCATCTCCATATTTATTAGACCCTAGACTATCAAATGGATTCTCATAACCATGTTGAAATTTACAATGGTCTCTTCACCATTCGATCTGACATGTATGATAGTCTTCATGAGATCAATATGAATGTGATAAGGATTTCACATAATCGAAGAATACTAGTCTGGGGTCCTTTGTGAGACTAATATGGATCATCAGAGGCCTTTCACAAGATCAATATGTCCTATTAGGGGCCTCTCACAAGATCAATATGGAATTTCATAAGCCTTTCTCATGATCAAAATAGCTTCTCAAATGGTCTTCTCACTATCATTGGTGATCACCTAAGGTGAATAAACCCCTTCACATGAACATCATTATATTTTCCCCTCACGAGAGGATTCTACCATTTTCAAAATTTTATCTTATATTTTCAAATACCTTTTTATTGAGTGAATGTTAGCGAATAAAATGATCAATAATGGATCTTGGGAGGGCTTTGGAGCCTTGTCACAAACAAAAGCATCAATTGTATATGGTGCATTGTGTGATCAATTCTAGATCTCATGATAGTTCATATTCATTTTCATGGAAAATACCACCAACTATTTTTGGATTTGAATGGAAAACATGATTTAATGGATGTGTTTTTGGTCCTTCGCATGATGAAGTTATCATGCAAACATGCTCTTGCGTGGAAAGGTGGAATTGTGTCTAAGGGAATTAAAGGTGTATTGAAAATAACATAATCACATCACATGAAAATAAATGAAACTCTACATCAAATGAGGATTCTTACTTTTTCAATATTTATTTTATAATGTGTCTCAGGTTTTTTTTAGATATCTATTGATTTTAATGTATCCTAATCAAAGAAACTCATCTATAATCCTTCACCTGATCCTCAAGGCTTTATTAAACACCATCATAATAACATGATGGTTTATCAGAGAGGCTTCAGCTGATCATAAGAAGATCACGTACAATGCATGATCGATTAACATGGCCTTCCCAAGGTTATGTGGTCACATTTTCTTCTGGAGGTTATGAGATACACAAGATTCATCCACCTAGACATTATATGAATCCTCCCTTTTTTGTAGAGGGAATAATACCATTGATTTAGGAATTTCTTCAACTCTTGAATTTTTTATGCTCATTTTGTGGGAATCAAAAAAATTTTCCCTTAGGATAGAGGTCTACAGGTATAATGACTTTTTTTTAAGGAGAGTAAATTCCTACCTAAGTCCCTAAGGATTTTGTTGATCAATGTATCATATGATGTTTGGTCTTTTTAGTGACGTTTGGTATTTCGTTGGATGTCCTATAAATATGGGATCAAGGGGAGTCTCATTTCATCAATGAAATAAAACTAAATAACTATTGTTATTTCTCTTATCATGTTATTTATTCACAATACCTCACTAAAAGACCCATTTCTGAAGACCTCTCTATAAGTTTTGATCGTAAGAACATTTTGTGGGACTGTTTCACGAGATCTCTCTGCGTGACTTCTCTATCTCAATGCTTCTTCAAAGTAATCACAAAATAATTATTAGTAAAAAAACATGAACAATACTCTATGTCCTCAACCGCATGGTTTTCTTTTAGGCTTCTCGCGATCTGTTGGTTCGGTCACGTGATGAATTGACTGTTATACAGTTTTCATGACTTTTTGTAGGTCATGCAATCATGAGTCCTTCCATAGATTTTGCAGTCATGATATTCTCTATGGATCATTCTATTTGTGAGCTTCTTTGTTAGTCATTCAATTTGTGAGACCCATATTTGGTATGGAAATCATAAATTCATTCATGATTCATGTGATTTTTATGATGTTGTTGGAATCATGATTATATTTTGTCATGATTTCTTCTCTCATCTGACATATTCATCTAGTTTTAATATTGATTAATTATAGTTCTCATAAATCCTCTAACACAGCCATCCATAGGTCTGTGATTACTGGGAATAAAAATGTTGACGACTGATACCACATTCTGTCCAACAACAAGGCTAGGGGCTTCTCCCACCTAAACTTTAGAGTTATCCCCAATAACACTAGATTCTGTTGTACTGATTTGGTCTACTGGATGATGTTGTCATTACTTCACCTGATTAAAATCATATATATTTATGGGTTTCATTATCCCTTTAATTTATTCAAAAAATTATTTTTGTAGATATTCAATTAGTGGTTTCACCACACTAGGGATTATCTCATATGTTAGAGAACTCCCCTCAGCATCCAGACATTTTCAATATTTCCCACCATCGAATTCCTAATAGTTATTCAAGAATACTTGTCTCCTCTTTGAATGATTCAAGATGAATTTAGATCCCCAAGTTGTAATTACACTCTCAGTGTAACTTTTCTGATGAATGGGAATGGATTTTCTAGTCTCTGTAGTGTATCTCAGAATTCTCCAACTAGCAACACGTTATTCCTATCTATGAGGAAGAATTGATTCTCATATTATCATTTATCATTGATTATAACTTATTAAATATTTGATTAGTCATTGTTTTCTTGGTGTTAATTTCTTCCATATGTCTCATAGGGAAGTTGGGATCATTCTTTCAGACATTTTCCATCTAGGAGGGATATCTCCTCTTGGGGAGATATCTGATGAGTTTCTTACTACAATGAAAATTTGGGATAACCCCACACACACTCTGACCTTGGAAAGGGAAATTATTACCATTGTAAAGTAGAAGTTAATAAAGGAGATGAATCTATGCATGCTCATTTCCTTTAAGGAATAAATCAAAATATTCCTCTATTGTAGAAGGAATCAGATAACCACTATATGCCCTAATCATTGCCCTTCTCAACAAGTCGACAATAGCAAGGGATATTACTAGGAAATCCTTGAGGATAGGGATAATGCCTCATGGGGATATCAGGTGAGACCATGGGTATCCCCTCGTCTTCGTGTAGCTTGGATTTTAGCCATATTTTTTTTAATGAATGGATTTTCCCAGTTAGGGATACATGGATGGGAATTTGAGTGGGCACATTGGTGATAGAAGCTTGATTAGCAGAGGGGAAACCTCTTAACCTATTTGTACCAACTCTCACTCACCGCTGTTAACTTTATAGACATATTCATCATTGAAAATACCTTACAAGATTGGAGGCCCCATCCATTTTTTATATGGATGGATATGAGATCATTTTTTCTATTATAAATACCTTAACACTTATGGGAACCTCAAACAATCATTATTTTGTATGATATTGAATATTTTAAAAATTGAGGTGATGTTTCTAGGTCCTGATGCAGTTACTAAGGTGTTGATATAGTCCAACCATTTAAAATTTAATCCTTATCCTGCACTGATCAAGATAATTATGGATAATGGTAATACCTCTCTTGATGAGCATTGATATAAAATCTCCATCTTAGATGGGGTTATTATGGACAATTTAGATGAGATGATTATTTGTGATTCATATAAACCTTATTGTTTCTCTCTACAATTTGGTTGCACTTAATGTTTCTCTCCCCTCCCTTAATATGGAATTCGTGGAGAATTACATCTTTAGCTTATCCACCAATTTTTACTTATATTATCATGTGGGGAGAAAAATTTCAAGATCATTCTTACACATGTTGGATCCCCCATCTTACTTTTTTTATAATAATCCCAAGCATGGGTGGAATCCTATTTAGGTGTTGAACTAAATAGATCGGTTCGTCAGCTAGACAAACCTTGTGCTTCTCTAAAACCCTTACATTTAGCATCAATAGATTTGATTTAAGACCTAGGTGAGCCCCCAAAAAATCATTCTTTTCTTATTGAATAATATTTCCTTATAAGGATATAATTTATTAAGCAATTTGGTCCTTAAATTTCAGTGATAGATAATTCATCTGTTGAGAGAAGAGCTCGTGATGCTTCCCTTTCTTGTTCATTAGTTCATTCAATAATTCTTCCCTTCAATGTGACCACCCCAATGGTTACTAAGAAAAAAATATCATGAAGGAAAATCTGTTAGAAAATTAATTTTTGGATTATTGAGATTACCTTTCAGGATTTTCATGTCCAAGAAGAACACCCTCTCCAACTCTTTTGTGATTTGAGGGTTGGTGGATTTGACAGCCAGCAGTTGTATGATATCATGTGAAAAATAGTCATGACCCAGTAATAATTGGCTATAATCTAGGGGGAATTTCATAGTGTAAATTATGGGAATCCCCTAGATTAATTAATAAGAGAATATTCATAGGTGGTGGGATAGATACATCAGATAATCTCTCATCTGCATTCCCAGAACAATTACCTAACCATGAAAATAGTAGAAAAGGTGGAGATCGTACCTCACTCAATGTTCGATATTTCAGAATCATCTTCCTTATTGAAGTCTATTCCAAAAATATTCATGAGTTGTCTTATTTCATCGATACTCTTCATCCCTAAGTGATAGTATAAAATTGGGGTGAAAGGAACTTCATTGCTCAATCAAAAGTTTTCTCCAAACTCTAGTTGATTAGGAAAATTTATCTAATCAAGTATTATTGTAGTATAATTAAAAAATGATTCTAATTCAATGGAATCCTTAGAGAGGATCTAAAATGTAGAGATTCTTCCTTGTTTCTTATCAATGAATAAATACACTAACTTTTACATGTCATTGTCCATATTTATTTTATTCATTACATGCACTACATTTCATTAAACAGATAAGACATGAACCATTAATTATGCCCATCATTTTTATAAAACCAAATAAAACGAAATGCCTATATTTTAATTTTTAAATAATAATAGATTTTTCTTGAGAAATTTCCATGAATGCACGAAGACAAGAGATCCCTTATTGATGTACCTTTTCCAACTTTCTTGATATCACCTAATTTAAAACTGTACTTTGGGTAAAACTATATGTCCCAAAGGTAGAATAATTTAATTTTTTTTAAACTTATTGTCTTAGAAAGCATAAATTTCTTTTTTCTAGGGACAAATAAAAATCCCTACAAGCTTTTTGACTTTTCATTTATATTTTCCTATCATTTTTCTAAGTTTCATATTGAATAAATCTTAGTGGGTTTAGTCTTTTATTCTTATCAAGCCACTTTCTTAGAGGTTTTTTTCAGAAATATTTTGTGAATTTTACATTTTATAAATGGTCAATATTTTCTGGATCACAAAAAAGAGTGTTTCCAATATGTAGAGACTCGACTTTTTCTCAGGGTTCTCCTTTCATGTTTTCAACCTAGAGAACATTTTTTCTCTTTAAATAGGTCATTTTAAGGTCTAAAAGGCTAGACCATCATCATGATGAAGTTTAGATTGTTCCATCTTGACCTTCTATTATTTTGGTTTAAAGTCTTCTAACTCAGACCTTCTACTATTGTAGTTTAATGTATTCTAGCTCGAACCTTCAATTATTCTAGTGTAGAGTCTTCTAGCTCAATCATTATATTGTTTTAGCTTGAGGAATTTTTGATCAGACCTTCTATTAGTGGTAATATACCATTCACAAAGTAACATTCTTTGTGCAGTTTAATTTCATGTAGTAAGGACATCTTCCATGCAGTTTAATATCATATGATATAGACATTAAATGCTATGTAGTTTAAATTATTATTATCCGGACATGATTGATGAATATATAATAGTGTATAAATAATGGGGATGACCTAAAATACCCCCATGTTAATTATTTATTCTACGTCGTTTCAAGGGTTCACCATGATTAGAGCTACTATACTAAAAGGATGAGATACCTCTAGTTGGTAGTTCAGGGGACCTTATGAATGATCTCATGGGGATTACATAAATAGTCAAGTAAAGGTTCCCACACTCATTCGCTAGGGCCTTGAAAGATTTTGGAGATGGTATTGGTGGATGATAAAATATTTGGGAAGTTTATTATACCAAGATAGTTGGAATATTGGTGGTGTAATTCATAACCCAAAAGTTTGAATTGATGAATATCAAATGGTGAAGACATATTGGGGATGACCCAAAACACTCTAAGGATTTTTGTTCTACCATAGTTTTACCAAGGATCATAAGGATTAGAGTTCCATTATTTCAAGGAGGATAATTCTATAGTTATTAGGTCATAATATCTTATGCATGAGTCCATAGGTATTACATGCATGGTCAAGTAAAGGGGATCCCCACTCTTTTCCAAGGGACATGGAAGATTTTCAAACACTCAAATGTTTGTGCAATGAAGTCTAAATTTGATCAAAATCTATCCAATGAAGGGTTTTAGAACTCTAGGGTAGTTTTTATTTTAGTGAGTAAGTGTAGGCCATATTCCATTCATTTTCAATTCCTATGGTGCGAGCCTTCAAAAAATTTAGGAATCGAGTTTTGTGTTACTTATTTGAAAAAAGTTATAATACACATTGTTGTAACGTCGAGGATGTTGAATCCACTTGAATGGTAAAATTTTGGGGATTTTAAATAATATTCTAGGAATATCTATGTTAATGAGAGGGAGGAACTATTGGGTACAGTTCAACCATGGGTAATGGAGGAAGCCTATAGTGTTCCACACATTCCGGCTAATAACACATAAATTTAATAGGGCATTTTTGGACTAAAGGATCTGATTGGATGAACTAATCCCTATTACCAGTCTGCTATGGCAAGGATCTAGGTGAAAGGAATCCCAAGGTCCATGGAATTCCTATAAAACCATATAAACTTGACAAAATAGTTGTGTCAACTCAAAAAACAGAGGAATGTCGTTGGTTTTTGAAATATTTTTGACTCAAGAAGGGTTCAGGAACCATAAAAGATTTGTCGTTTCTTAGTGAACACATCATCATGGTGAGGTTATATAAAAAACCATTACTCAAACTCTTTATTTTTCTAGGGGTTCCAACAAGAATGGATTGTCTTTTACTAAGGCCAAAAATTAGTCCCTATTAGATTTATTACTTGTTAATTTATACTCTACCTTTTACCTAAACTATGGAGATGATGAGTTTAGTGATAAGAGATTTGACTTTTTATTAGGACTCCCTTTGCGAGTTTTCAACCTGAAATGTTTTCTGACTCTCCCACTAGAATATATAGGGTAGTATAATTTATACCATAAAAGGATAAAGTTTAAGGTCTTATAACATTCAACAAAGTGAATGGAGTTTAAGGTTGTGACACACATGGACATGATATGAGGAAAATGTTACACAACATCCTAATCAGAATACCCAGGGTTTGTAATACTTCAACATCCTTTAGAGTAGGATATTAAAATGTTGTAAATCAGGGATCAAGGTTCTGGTTTCATGTGTAATGATATGGTACAATCATGTTAAGGATGACCTAGAACACCCTAAGGTGATGAGTTCTTCCACAGTCATGTTTGGATCACAAGGATTAGAAAGTCCATAATGTATAGTGAATATGAATCTTTTTGGAAGGTCAAATCCCTTATGTATCACCAGTATGGTCAAAATAGAGTGGTCAATCTTCCTATCTAGGGTCTATGAATGGTTTATGGAAACTTGACGCTCTAAATACATGAAGTGTTATTTATGGGTTTAGGTAATTAAAAAATATGGAAGAACCTCATACTCTGGTTGATTGAGGTTAGGTTCTTTTGTTCCTTTGATAAGTAATGATGATGGGTGATTTCCTACACATTTTAACATCATGTAGTGTGGATTTATCTATCACGCTATTTTATTTTCATGTGAAACTAACATTTTCCTTACAGTTATATTTCATGCGGTAAGGATGCTTGAACTAATGAGAAATTGTACAAGATATCCTTATATACAATTTTCACTTGTTAGGGGAATTTATATGTGGAAAAAACAATTTATACTTGAACCGGATTTTTGATTTGTATCCATATTTTGTATCCCTTTTTTGTATAGATTTCTATCATGTGGAAACAAGTGGCATGTATATCTGACTCAAGCATAGGAAAAGGGAGTCTGTGTGACTCATTCCTCTTTAAATAAGAAGAATATTAAATTTTTATGGTTGGGATTATCTAGATTTACCTATACATATTTTAAGGGAAGGAGTCATATCAGAATAATATCCTTTAAGTAGATTGACCTATATAGATCTAACTCATATACAGGGGATATGATTGAGAGTGATGTCAACCCATTACTAGGCCTAAAATGGAGGAACCAGACATCACTACATATCCTGTGATGGATGGAATAAAGCAAAACCTATTTATTGAATGAAATTTCCCAGCACAATTGTAACCTGGGTATAGGGATTGGGCATTTTTATGTTCCACTTGGACACCTGATTTGATACATTTCCATAACTACGTATCCATTAATGGAAGGAATAAAGCCACAAGTATTTCTTGAGTAGGAAACTCTCCATGCATGTCTAACCCATACACAGAGGGGGGAATTTTTTCTCATCGATTATTGATTCATGACTCAGGATTGGAGATCCAGGTGTTACTAGATATTTTGTGATGACAGAAATAAAGACATACATAATTATTGAATGGAAAACTCTCTACACAGGTATAACCCTTATATAGAGGGGAAATTTTCATATTGATTATTGCAAATGGACCCAGGAATGGACATTTGGGTGTCACTACATATCATTTGATGATAAGAAGAAAGAAACACATAGTTTGAGAATGGGAAACTCTCTATACATGTCTGACCAATATACATAGGCATGCATTATTCCTATTTAATGTTGTGGATATACCCAGGATTGGAGATTTTAATGTCACTGCATATCATATGATAACATGAATCAAACCACATGTAGTTATTGAATGGTAAATTATCCAAATAAGTCTAACCCATATGACGATGGGGGAATTTTTCTTATTTATTATTACAGTTGGACCTAGGATTGGAGACCTAGGCATCACTACGTATCTTGTGATAATGGGAATCAATCCACACATAATTCTTGAACAACAAACACTCCATACAGTTATTCCCCATATATAGAGGTGGAATTTTTCCCATTCATTATTATGGATAGACACATGATTAGAGATCCGGGTGTCCCTATATATCTTGTGATGGAAGGAATCAATCCACACATCGTTATTTAATGAGAAATTATCCACGCATGTCAGGATTATATGTATATGGGGAATTTTTCCCATTAATTGTTTCAAATAGTCCCGGGATTGGAGACCTAGGTGTCACTATATATCTTATGATAATATAAATCAAGAAACATATTTTTATTTAATTGGAAACTCTCTAGATGGGTCTGACTAATTTGTAAAGGGGTGTTGTTCCCATTGATTATTATAGCTGGACCCAGGATTGGACATCCGGGAATCACTACGTATCTTATGATGGTAGGAATAAAGCCACACATAATTCTTGAATAGTAAACTCTTCATACAGTTCTAACCCATACTTAAAGGGTGAAACAACTCCCATTTATTTTTGTGGCATGACCCAGTATTGGATATTTGGGTTTCATAATGTATCATGTGGTGATAGGAATCATGACACATGTACTTCTTGAGCTGGAAACTCTCCATGCACGTTTGACCCATATATGGATTGGGGAATTATTCCCATTTATTATTGTTTCTAGACATAGGATTGGATATCCAAGAGTAATCATGCATCCTATGTTGATAGGAATCAATCTACACATAGTAATTGAACGGGAATCCCTCCATGTGGGTCTTACCCATACACAGAGGAGGAATTATTCCCATTCATTATTGTGGCTAGACCCAAGATAGGGTATTCGGGTGTCATTATGTGTCCTTTAATGATTATAATCAATCCATACATAGTTCTTTAATGTGAAACAATCCATGTAGGTCTGAACTATATGCATAGGAAGAGTTATTCCCATTGATTGTTGTAGTTTCACCCATGATTAAAAATTCGGGTGTCATTATGTATCCTATGATGATAGGAATAAATCCACACATAGTTCATGGATGGATGTATGTAGAGAGACCAAATATATGATTATTGGTCGTATTAAGTGAGGTCTATAGTAATGAACATTTTTTTATCAGGAAGGACACATCAAACATGGAGTTTAATGTCATGTGGTAAGAACTTATGGTGTTCCATTTATGATATGGAATCCAATACCATTATAAACCTGATGTTGAGTAATATGTCTCAATAACTTGGGGAAGTAATTACCAAAATTCATAATCCCACATGATCTATGCTCGGTGTGGGAAATAGGGAATTGAAAAGGTCTTTTCATGTCAAAGAGGCTATTAAAATACTATACAAGGGAATTGTTTATCATGTGGTGGTTGGGCCAATATATAGGATCTAGGAGTCTCTACATATCACATCAGAATGAGAATAAATCCATATGAATTTCTTGGAAAACCATCTAGTTTAGAATCATGCAGCATGGAAGTCATCCATACATTTTAACATCATGCGGTAAGGAAGAAGGTCACCCAATGTGGAAAAGAAGTCTTGAAGCCCAATAGACATTGCCCAGGAATTTTGGAAATCATCTTGTTATAGGCATCATGTTTTTAAAAAATAGGTATTTCAGATTTTGTTTCCCAAGGAATCCCATGCTTAGTACATGTGGTAATTCTACATTTTAATGTCTTGTACTGAATATGTTTTCATACTGTTTAATGTATTTTGATTGGGATGAATATATTATGGTTGGACACAAGATTGGATATTTTGGCATCACTACGTATCCTGTGATGGTAGTAATCAACCTGTGAATATTTCATGAATGGGGAGATTACATATGTCGATCTGACATAAACATATCAATGGGAAGACTTCATTTTTCTTTCACACAGAACTATCTCATGTGTAGTGAATCATCTATAAATTGATGTTCTCCATGTAGTATAATGTCATGTATTATAGATTTATATTTTGTGTAGTTTAATTTCATGTGAAAAGTAAATTTCCCTCATAATTTAATGTTGTGGATCTAGGATATAGGAAGTTTTTCAATTTAATGTCTTGCTTCTAAAGATTGGTATCATGAGAGGGGTGCATTCCTCTGGAGGCCTACTTAAAACCTCGATGTTCATTGGGTAATCCTAGGTGATACATAGCCACATCATGGATTAGATCATGAATTTATACATAATTAAAAGTGATAACGTATTGATGTTCCTTTAATAATTAAATTTATACGTCCTGCTATTTGATAGGAATGGTGTCACTAATCAATGTAGGTCGCGGGTCATATTTGGTTCCCAGATTCACCTATATGAGCTCAATGATGGTGGTGGATATTCCTTCCTCAAATTCATTAGGGGTGTATATGAGGTCATCCTCTTATTCTTCCATCTTTTATTAGATGGAGGAATTCTCAGACACAATAGGTATTCTGGGGGAATCTCGATCACTTTTCAAGTGAGAGAGGCCATGGGAAGATTCATTGTCATCTTGGACAGCTAGAGTCATCACATAGATATTTTGGAACTGATAATTTTCTCTTATTATATCACTGAGTGTAAGAGGAGAATGCAAATATGGGATTATGTCTACTACCTCAATCAGGTTTATAGGTAGCACGTAATCATCATCGAGCATACTCCATAGATTCATAGGGTCGGTCCCCAATCCATTTGTGGTTGCATCCTACATATCATTTTCCAGTATTGGTTTTTTTTCCTTCCCTTTTTTAGAATCAAACATCATCATATATGGATTCATAGGACTCAAAGGAAGTTCTCTCACCATGTAGTATGCGGACCTTCCCATCAATTGGGTATTCCAAACACTGATAAAATTTTGAAGGTATCACCATGTGGTTGTGAAGCCAAGGTCTTCCAAGAATGGAATTATATATGGTGTCTTTCTGGATAACCTCCAACACAACATTATATGTGAGTTCACCTAACGAATCCTTGAGCATGAACTTCTTGAGATTTCATTTCTCACTTTTATTGTACCCTTTAATGGTAAGATTTTATGGTGACCAGTCTACCACACTGTATCCCAAACATCAGAGGGTCCAAATTGGGATGAGGTTGTTCTCATAACAATTTTCAATAATATCCATTCATATGTCGACATTTTTGAGTTTAACTGAAACATATAGGGGTCTTATATTCCCTTTAATAACCATTTACGGATATGTTTCTCTAAATAAGATAGAGATATGGAATTTTGAGGGAATATTATGCACTCAATAGACCTTGGCTGTAAAAACTTCAATCCTGAATTCTTATGGAATCTAGAGGGTCTTGATGAGTTCCTTTCCATGTTCTCTATAAATATGGAAAGAATCTAGGATCTCATAAACACCTAATTCTACAAATATCTCTTATAGATTATGATGTCATATATTTTGCCATCTAGTGACTAGGATGTGTTTTGTGTAGTTTAACATCATGCGACTAGAATGTTGTCATGTAGTTTAACATCATAAGACTAGTATGTATCATGTAGTTTACCATCATTCAACTAGGGTGAAGCCCTTTAATTTTAACATCATGTCACTAGGACGTATCAATGCTATAAAAATGAAATATAGCCATGGAACTATAAATATAATTTAGTTATTATGTTGTTATAGGTTAAGATGTATCCATGGTTATTTAGAAACTATTTCTCTAGAATGGATATAACCATAGTAAGAATGGCTTGGGACAATAGTATTCTATCATTTTTTATCCTCTATGGGGCCTACCTCTCCTACCCACCCACTCACCCAATCCTCTTTAAAAACCCTTCTCCTCATATGATCATCACCATAAGAAATTATCCCTCAGTCGATCCTGGTTGGATTTTTTATTCATGCTTCCCTTATCCCCCACACATTCCTTCCCTCCTCCAACCCCTTTATCATGAATTCCTCCTCCATTTAGTGTTTTGGTTGAACCCATTTACATCTATGAGTGGATTGTGCATGAGTGTTGCAGTCAATTCCTTCGATCAGAGGGACTCATGTTAGATGACTTGTACTATTTCTTTAAACCATAATCCTCATACTCCTTATAGTCATTATTCTTCCTTCATCCACATTATTTTGTTGAGGAATCCTTATTTTTATTGAATAGTACTCTAATTAAACATAAGTTCTATTTATTTTATATTTTTTCAAAATTTATTCCTGTTTTTTATTCCTTATTTTATTTTTCAAGTATCAAGCACCTCAAATTATGTTCACTTATTATTTTTTTATAATTTATTTTCCAAAAGTTTTTACTATTTAATTCAATTGAACCCTAATTCTCTATTTAGTCTTTCTAAAAATAGACACATCTTATGTTTTTCGAGAAATGATTAGATGTGACACATCTCTATTATCTTTGCACTAGTTATGTTTTTTAGTTTTCTATCCAAAATATGTTGTTTCATTACGTATATAATGATCTTAGTAGTTATATTTTGTTCATTATTAAAATAGACACATCATACGTGTTATAAGAAATGATTAGATGTGGCACATATCTGGGATCTCGGCACTAGTTATCCTTTTTAGTTTTGTGTCCAAAATATGTTGTTCCATTCCATATTTCATGATCTTAGTAGTGATATTTTCTATTTTTATTTACTTTTATAGTCTTTTTATCTAAAGCTAAAAAATATTCATGTTGATTAGAAGGATAAAATTTACAAAATAGAAATTTCTCTTCAAATAATTGTGTTTAGTGATCCCTCTCATCATTTTACATTCATAAAATGTTGTATGAAGGGTCATGGTTGTTTTTCCCTAGTTTATCTTCTTGGAATAATTGTTAAAGAAATGATTGATGCAATTTTATAAAACTAAATAACTACTGGAGGTTCTCTATTGAAATCTTTATCTGTTCTTTTCTTTTATTTTTCTGTTTTGGAGGTGGTGGATGTTCAAGCTAGAGGAATAGTAGTCATATTAAAATTATATTTCAAACATGTGGTTTTTATTTATTTCATAATACTACTATCAATTTACTCATTCTTATCCACTCCTCTTGATTTTTCTTGTTCATCATAAAAAGAATAGTTGAATAAGATCTTCTTTATTGGACATGTATTGTAAATTATTGGAATAGAATTTGGCATCATTTCCTATATATATGGATAAATAATGGGATAAAAATGAGAGACCATAACATTTTGATTTGAATAATTTGAATTAATATTGAAATCATAATGATAATTCACATTTAATCAATCACCAATAAAATGAGTGCATTCATTTACCTAAAAACCAATATTATTTTCCATAGTAAAACTTATACATGAATTAATCCTACTATACAGAACTATAATATCCACATCATATGGGTATGACAATGCATATTAAATGATTATTATAATATTTTTACCAAATTTCAAATTAAGTATAATAAAATCATAGTGAATTTTGAGTTTACCAATTCATACTAATCAAACATTAATACTTTAATCAAGTATATAATTAATGGGATGAGTAACTAAAATAATGATTTGGTGGGATCAAATTATTTAATATATGATTAGTTACATATTGGTAATGATTTTTTAATAGACCATGAATTATAATGATCTATCGCATACCTGACTGACACTGACCTTAGACATATTCCTTGGAATGTCAATTTTTGGTGGCTAAAACCATGGGTTTACACACAATTTTGGAGATTATGTTTCTCCAAGCATACAAATTAGCTAAATTATAGGTAAAAACTAAAAATTTGGTTAAGTCATCTATTCATATAATAATCACTAAAATGTTATAATGATCAAGGAAATATTCCGAATAGGGATCCCATAATTCAATAACCATAAACATTTCATTAGATAATCATATAAATAATGGAATTCATATGAAAAATATATTGAACTAAATAGAATATGATATCTCCTAGGAGTTTGTACATATATGTTTGAGTGTAATAACCTAGTAGGATATTACAAGAACCATAACCATTTCATGCATTTTTAATAGACTTCTACGTAATTTTAATATCTATGTTTTAAAAATAATCCATATTATAGTATTTATTTTCTATGGAATGAACATTTATTTTCAAGATCTCATGATTTATTATTCATTACATTGATTTTTTCAATTACCAGAATACATAATAGTGTGACATGCAATTTAAAATATGAAAAATCGTTTTTTAAGTAAATGAGTTGTTATTATATTTAAGAATAATTATTAGGGACTAATTTTTTTAAAAAAATGAATATATTTTTTATGAACATTCTATAATTTTAGTTTTGTTTATTATTTATTCAAAATTTATAACTCTTTCAAAAAATAGTTACTTATTATGTGTTAATAGTGTCTATATTCATGGGATAAATTAATACAGGGTAAGTATTATTTTCATTTATTATCCATTTTATATATACTTTTCCAATGAAATCATATTCTATTCCTAAATAATGTTATGATATTTTAATATATTATATTTGTTTGAATAATGTATGTATGTGTATATTCATGTTATTTCATAGTTAGATTCATTTTACATTCACCATTTCCATGAAGGTTAGGAAATGTAATTCCTTTTCTTATCTTTTTTCTGTTAATCAGAAAAAAATTATTCTCTAATATTTTTTATTCTTATAAGAATTCATTTTCTATGACTTGGTTATTATTCTTATCCTTCCATTTTAATATTTATGTAACTTTTTAATGGTTTCTTCGAGTTATTTTTTTTTATTTTCTTTTACATTCTACCAACTGTACAACAGAAAATTTGGATGATCCATCTTGCCAATTAAAAAAATTTAAATGAATGACTAATCATTATAAACCTGATATAACATCACATGTCCTCTCCATGGTGAAAAAGTTATGACCCTAGGTATCGATCCCACTAACACAATCCCTCATGTGGAATCGTAGTCCCAATATATACCAAACCTAGAACATAAGAATAAATCTCATCTATACATGGAAGGAAGAGGGGTTGTTGAGTTGGACTCCACTGCATTGAGAACCAACTAGTAAGAAGGAACCCTAAGTGAGGTCCCACAAAACTGGGAAATTCCATTTTTCCCAAATTTAAAGAACTATAAAAACATCCACCAGAATATTGGTGGATACTTGCAATATTTATTGTCAATGACACTTGTGTAACACTACTATCAATCAAACTGGAACTATGGTGACTACCATTGTGGTTTTATTGGCCTCTTTCTACCTTTTAACAAATGTGGTTCCCTCCACCAACAATAAAAACCATCAGTTGGGTTTTCATCAACCAAAAAAACTCAACAACACCCACATAATCATACAAAAGATATACATAAGATCCTTCTTTTAACTTTAATCCTAGAATGTTTAATCACCCATCCCAAAGGATAGAGAAAATATGAACCACCTCCCAATTCACTAACACTAAAAATCCATGGGTAATCACAACTTCCCCATCAATATACTTTTCACCCCTGAGAAGTATCTATACACAAATCCATTAAACATATTCATCTACTAATATAATATGTACATTGAAATCTAAAAATCTCTCAATGGTTTTTTCATGTTGTCACCACATCCAAACTAATGAACTTCCCAAAATCCATGACACCTCTCTCTCCACACTTCATAAACACTTCTTATCACCTGAATGATGTGAGTTTATCCTCATCTATGCAACTATGATTAATTTAATGTGAATTGTTCTAACTATTATTACATTGTCCTTATTGCATATAAAAACATAAAATCTCATACATTAAAATTTATTCTAACTCTAATATCACTAAAATTATGGATATTAATGATTAAATTTATGTATTTCCAATTTTATAAATTTAAAACACTAATAGTTGATTTTACTAGTGTAAACTAGTTCATCTACCACTTAGTGCCTCAATGGAATGTCTTTCGACTATTCTCATCTAAAAATTTATTCATAATCCAAGGAATGTAAAAACCTCATAAATCTTTACACCAAGGATTGTATATCATTTTCTTCAATTACCCACAAAATCTACAGGGTCCTTCATTCAAATTTAAATTAGATATCAATTATATATTTTGACCGATAATGTCCCCATTCATACAGACATGTGGAATATTGTTCTGAAAAATTATGTGATTTCCAAAATCATAAAATCAATATTTTAAATTACCTATAATGTTACATCATTGTTCTAATTTATATTAAACATTATTTACTCTTCACATAATTGATCGAGTTATTAATCATAATTTTTGATTAATAAAACACTTTTCTACTACTCTATCTTATCCTCTGTAAATAAATATTATGATAATAAACCTTACAAATATTCCCTTAAATTTATTCTAGGCTTACATATTTTATAATAGAAAAGAACCATATGAATTTCCCTAATCAAACTTATATAATAATTGATATAACTTAATTAAATTCCCTAACAAAACCTATGAGGTCAAGGAATACAACCTTATAAATTTATGAAATAAAACTTATGAAGTCATAGGAATGAGAAGATTGATCCTCTAATAAAAATTTTTAAATATAGGATGTAACTTATGATTCAGACATAGGAAAAATTATTAAACCTATAAATCCTTAAAATCAACCACTATACCCATCCTATACACCATCAAGCCTCATATTATAATACTTCATTCGACCATTGTGAGTTGTTTTCGACACTACTTCACCAATCCTGTTTAAAAAAAATTATGACCACTCATAAGGGTATTTTCCCAAAAATATATCCCTTTTTCATTGATGAAAAATACAAAAAATATTAACCACTTCCTTATTCAAAAACATTATAAATAAAAAAACAGATCAAAAACCTCATTTGAGCCTCTTACCTCCAAATAGTGTATTAATGATTCACATAACATCAACTATATTCCTGCATAAGTCAATATTTATGTGAGAAAAAAGTTTTAATTGGTTTTATAATTCTTTAGTATTAATTTATATAAAACATTACTATTTTATTTTATTTTATTTTCATCTTTTTCATGATTTTAGTGTGTAATTGAGGGTGAATTACTTCCATTCACATGCGTAAGAATGAGGATCTTCGTTCAAGATTGAATATTGTTCCTAATGGTATGTAATAATTTATTTCATCTATCATTCACTTATATATTAAAAACTCATTCAAAGAGATACCTTTCACTTTATATTTTTGTTTAGTCATTGAGGTTTTAGTGATTCAATTTTAAATGTATTCATACAAATACAATTTTATATGTCAATTTTACTGATTTTTTTTTACTTTACATGTAAATATTTTTTAAAAAATTCAGACCATAAAAATATAGATGTTCTAGAATCATCTGAAAGCTAAAGTTGAGATTTTGGAATCTAGGGATATTTCTCATAATGAAGAAATTGATGCTTTAAACTATTATTATTCATTGGAGGTTCATCTTTATTCGAATTATATTAACATTATCAATAGTTATAATGAAATTATCATCATTTAAGTTACTAAGTGATGACCTGGAGCCAATGATATTCTTCACACTAGGAAAATGTGAAATGTTACATCTTCCTTTTTACCTCTATGTAACAAAATAAGAATTATTTTTTTAAACAATAATCAATTAAAAAAACTAATATTGATTTTTCCTTAGATAATTAAATCATATGTGATGAAATAATTTGTACTATTAAGTGTGTGTTAGGTATTTAGTATTCTTTTAGTGTCAAATCAACATTGATTTTATATTTAAATTTCATTTACTTAGCTAAGAGTTATAGTTACTTTTGATTTTATCTTTGTATTTAATGGTAGATAAACACTTTTATAATATCTCAATAATAAATATAGTTCTTTCATATTAGTTTAGTGTTAGTCCTACACTTCTAAAATAGTAAAATTGGTGTATGTTATGGTTTTAGGCTATACAGTGAGTGAAATTGGATGAGAAAAATCCTTATATCTAGTGAAGATTTTATTTTCTAGGGAATTGAACTATGAAGTGAAATACTTCCAGCCATTTTTAAATCATCTATGTATAGTTTAACTTGTTTCCAATGTTTCTTTATCATTCATAGTTTTCAAATCATGATCCTCATTCAATATTTTACAATTCTCCAATTTTTTAAAATGTTAAATCAATGAGATCCTAACCATATAAATAATATATCAAAAGAATTTTCCTAAATCTTAGCCAAAATTATACCAAGGAAAGTCATTATTATTTATCAATTCTCTATTTTTGTATCATCTCTCATCACCATATTAACTTATCTACAATATGTATATAATATAGTAATATAATACATAAAATTACCAAACAATTATACATTGGAATATAATTAAGTTAATAATTTATAACAAAATATATCCATTAAATTTACACAATTGCAAAATTCATTAATATGTAATCATGAAAAACTAAATAATAATGTAACACCCCGAGATTCTATGATACGCTTCTCATTCAATAATGCAATAGCTTGCATTGTACGCAACTTCGAGTTCTAACACACTGCAACTAATCAAAGTAGTCGTTATGAATAGTAATAACCACTTTTTAAATTTATAGAAATTTTATATTTCAAAATGGACTTCATTTTTGTATTCCTAGTATTGAAATTAGCCTATGTTGAATTTTTTGTAATTTTCTGAAAAACTTCAATTTTTTATGAATTGTGAAACCACTAAGTGGTAGTTAAATAACTGATTTTTCGTTTAAATGAAATATTACCACTTCTGTGTTTTGATTTTCAAAAATCCGACATACATGGTTGTCATTAAGAAGTAAAATGTGGTTCAATGAGATTAAAATAATTTTTGGTGAATAGTAACTTTTAAGTTCTTAATCGCGATTAGAGGTAATTTGTGTAGTTTAAGGTAAAAATAATGTTTTAATAATATGAGATGAGCTTTACACATGTCCTACCCTCATTGGATGTGCCATGGACGACCAGGACAATCCATGGGTCAACTTGGGGACCCCATGGAGCCACTTTAGTTGGAAAATGACATAAATACCTTTTATTTAATGTTAAAGTAAAAAATGACACAAACATGAAATGTTTTACTAAAACAATTTTTACATGGTGTTATACAAGTCATATTTTTTACTATAAATAGTCATTTTAAATCTAAAAAGGTTTCCTAAATCATAGTATTTTTTTATAATTTTTAGACATTAAATAAATTAAATTATTTATGACATCATAATGATGCAGCGATGACCTCATTATTTAACGATTTTAATAAAATGAAAATATAATGTACAATACAAGTCTTACACTTGTCCAAAGACTATTGGATGGGTATATTTCGAACCCTTTTCACCTTATCCACGAATTATATAAGTGTGGGACCTTTAGAATCTGAAAAGCATTGTATATTAATGTAAAATTTCCTTACATTCCAAGAGTGCCCCTCCTCTCCTCTTATAAAAGGCCCCCACCTCTAACGCCTCATTCACACTTTAAAGACATTTGGCTCGGCCAACCTCTGCCCAAATACTCTCCCAACTTCCCTCCCTTACTCCTAGAAGCCTCACTTTGGGCAGAAGTCTTCCCAAGGAAGCCTTTGGCTCAAATCAAAGGAGTTACCCAATTTTAAGGTAATGTCTTCTCTAATGTTGTTTTGTTTTATTTTTCTTCTCCAACCCCCTACACACTTTTTATTAATTTCTTTTGTAACAACAACAGTATCCTAAATATACTAGGATGTTGTTATAAGAAGTATTCGAGCTACACTTACACACACCTACATCTAATGGTTAAAGAACATACTGTTTCTGTGGATGGTGAATTTTTGCCTCACGAAACGATGATTGTTCAACACTCATATAACACCTCTAATGGTGGCCATTATAATGACACTATTTTTATATATGATATATATTATGTTTTCGTTTCCCTTATGATTTTTTATTTTTCATTTATGGAATACCTTTATGGTTTCTATTATGGGTAAACGCGATATTTTCATTTTAGGAAGTGCGGACTACCGCCCCCTCAAAGTGATTTCAATCGTTAATACCATATGTGGGATGTATAAAGGATGGAGTAAATGATATTATATATGATGTTATACTGGAATTATAATATACCTTTATATCATTATGATTTCATTAAATACGAAATAGAAATGAAAGTAACGTTCATGCGTACGTACGGCTTACCATCTCCATGAATGATGCATTTCATTTCTTACCCCTAAACGTTATGGAATATTATAAATGCATGTATATACTGGATATATATGAGATATATGATATCTATATCATGAATATAATTCTGGATATAATGGATATATCACCACATGAACAACTTGTAATTATAAGAATTTTATTTTTGACTCAAGTACCTAAGATCGACAAAATGACCGTTATAAACTTTAATAATTACATAATGTTCATAACATGGTAATAAGGGATATAAAAGGAATAATGAACATGAAAAAGGTTCTTAAGTAGATAGAAATTAACTCTAGTTTATTATTCAGGAGGTTAAAGAATGGTCGAGTCAGGACAAGACGCAAGGTAAGGGAACTTCTTAACCCAACTTCCATTCTTTGGGTTAATCTCCTACTTTCAAATTATGTCATGATATTATTATGTCTTATTTTGTATTTTTACTTTCATTATGTGTACCTATAGTGAATACACATAATATATCTATTTTATTTTAAAAATGATCTTTGTAAGGACTTCGTCTCAATCTCCTTTCATTGAGGCATATTTGGTTTTATACACAAATTTCTTTTATAAGGTGTATAAACCCCTTTGACTTTTACGTTTATTCAAAAGGAATATTTTTTATATGAAGCATTTAATAAACGACAAAAGGGAATGTTTTTGTCATACGTATGCGGCGACAATGACTTCTCTTCCGCCGTGACCACTATTTGAGTTTCGGCTTCCTCTACAAGCCATAGTTTTTTTTAAATGAAAAATAAATACCAAGTTTTAATTTTCTTTTATTTTGGTATTGAAAATGGATTTTTATAAGGTTTTTATTATATCAATGTGTTGTATTGATATATTGTGATTGAAATGTGGAAATGTTATGTTTCCTTTATGCATGTTTTATGTGATACGATTATGTTATGGTTTATGATATGTTTAAACCTATTCATATGAGGAATGCATTGGACTTAATAAGTGACGGGTGGAGCCCGCTACAGCTCCTCGATGCATCGGCAGGTCTCATGAGACAAACTAGTGTCTTGGCACGAGGCCTTGACAAAATCTTGTTTGTGGTCTTGGCACGAGGCCTTGGCTACGTGGTTATGATAGTCTAGCATTATGCATTCCATCATTATGAAAGTGGTTATTGATATTGCATGTGATTATTCGACTAGTAGAATATCCATGTGAAGAAGTAAATGGAATTATCTCATTTTACTTTTGCCATATTATGTTGATGTTCAAGTTTAAAAGGATTTTGTTTTAGTTATACATTGCCTTAAATGTTTATGTTTATTTATGAAAGCTTCCGCAATATTGTTATCCTTACTGAGCATCTGAGCTCACCCCTTTCAATGTTTTAATATTTTCCAGGATGTGAAGAAGTATTTTATGAATGACCTGAAGGGATTTTTAGAAGAGGATAAGAGTGTGGACTATAAGACTTTGTTATTAGTTTTCACTTTATGATGTAATGTAAGATTTATGAATGTATCTAGTGTTTCCAAGGCTACTAAACTAATCGGTCTTTCGAGACTTGATCTTTTGTGATCATGCCAATGTTACGAAGTAATGCACCGACTCTAGGTAGCTGGGGTCGGGGCGTTACAGTTGGTATCAGAGGCAGTTTAGTACTAACCTTGGAAGCTAGATTTAGATAAAATCTGATTAGAGCATATAGCCCGAAGATAGACTTTGAGGATTAGTATAGAAGAACTTCCTAGAATTTTGGTATTGTAGAGATGTTGTGAGTTTTCTGAGCAATACATCCCTGTTTGGATACGAGCAGGTAGAGGCGGCTTTGGCATAGATGTACCTAGGGGTAAAACCTGAAAACACCACTTTGAGCTAGACTCGAACGGGAACTGGTGCACGACAACGGGCCTTGCTGCAATCTTGGTTACGACACTCCCGGGGGATATGCTTTGGATAATTCTCATTTTCTTTATAAACCACTATGAAGGGTTATGAGTATATACTTCCTCAAAGAAAGAATTTTTATGGATTATATCCATAAATAGTTCAATTTATGTTAAGTATCTTACAAGTATGGAATTATGTATTTTGATTCATAAACTAATATAGTTTATGCCATTGTTTAGAAATGGCGCCTAGTGGAAGGAATGGAAACCGTATCAATGCACGCACTCCGTGTAGGGATTTCCCTCCTGCTCAAGATAATTATTGTGGAGCTGGAGATACAACTGGTGCTGATCAACTTATTACCATACTGGGACAACTCACTCAGGTTATTAATAATAACCTTACTCGTATGGATCACCCTGATCCGCAACGTGGAGGATCAATGTTGGACCGCTTCATGAGGCAACAACCACCAACATTTCATGGGGGTACAAATCCATTAGTAGCTGAGCAATGGATAAACTCCTTAGAGAAAATATTCCACGCCTTGGGGAGTAGTGAAAGGGAAAAGGTTATCATGGCAGTTTACCGCCTCACTGGAGATGACGATCAATGGTGGTCATTGATTCAAAGTACAAATGAAGATGATGACGTATCGAATATGTAATGGAGGGAGTTCAAAGAGCTTTTCTTAGAAAAATACTTTCCTCATGACCATCGAGCAGATATGGAAAGGCAATTTCTGAGTCTGAGACAAAAGGAGGATGAGAATGTCGCAAAGTATGAGGCCAACTTTACAAGGTTAGAGAGGCATGTTGCAGATTATATACGTATCCCAAGAAGTAAGATTGATCATTTCTTTGATGGGTTAAAACCATTTCTCCGTTGAGCTTTAGTATCACAATCTTTCTCAACATACGAAGATATAGTCTCGTATGCTATCAAGACGGAAAAGGAATTCTCTAAGTCTTATGACAATAAAGTAAAGCAAGAGAAGAAGAGAACGGTGGAACAAGAGATAGATAAAGGGAAAAGGGGAAAGAAGGATTTTCCATTATGTGATAATTGTGGGAAGAATCACCCTGGTACTTGCCTAAAAGGAATGGGAGTTTGTTATAAATGTGGAGAAAAAGGTCACCAGGCGCGTGATTGCAAGGGAAAGAAAGAGGCTATCAATGTTTAATGCTACAATTATAGGGAAATGGGGCATTATGAAAATGAATTTCCTAAGTGTCAGGGAAACTTACCTCAGAAAAGGCCAAGGGATCAAGGACAATCTTATGTTGTTACTACAGTTGAAGTGGAATAATTAATGTATTGGTGCTTTTGGACTCATGGATTATATTTTGGTTATTAGAATAATGTGATATATATATAAGGATTGTACTGCAGTACTTGTTGATTTCAGTAAGGTTTTAATATGATTAAGGTAATTATATTTTTAGTATGTGACAATAAGAGAAACTTTACTTTGTTTGGGGAATCTGATAAATTGGTTTTGGAATTAAGAGACCTTTTAGAGAAAGTTTGGACAGAGGTATTTTGGATAACTATAAAGTTTGGGATGGATTAATCTGATCTTTGGATAGTATTGTTTAAGGTAAAAACATTTCTGAAGATAATTTTTAGAATATTATAATACTATAGTTTTAGGAAAAGGACAACCCGCAGGGTGGGGCATAACCCGTTGCGTCAGACAAAGCTGCAGGAATCGAACCCACAACCATAGTGCGACAGGCCTTTATTTCCTACCACTAGCCTACAGGAAGTCCCTGGTTATTACAAAATAATTTTACTAATCTAAATGGTATGTGTTAACATTTGGAACCTTATATAATTAGGATAAGTATAATATTTTTGAGTTCTATTATCTTTTTGAGTGAAAGATGAGTTGAAGGTTGAAACTCTAATTGTCAAGAAAAAATATATATATACCTATCTCTTATTCAATGAATAAATTAATTCTTAAACTTTAGTAAAGGGATATTGAAACAAAAAAACGTGTTATCCTAATACCTTATGTCTTGTTGAACTGATGATATTTTAAATCAACATAGATTGAAGGCTTTGAGGCCCTCAATTTGACAGTTGATTGTGATTGATGACCTCAATCACTCCCTACAAATATTTACATTTTTCCTCCAATTATATGTCTCTAATTTCCACCAATGTTCTCTTAATCGAGATCATAATTGGGTGGTGACTTTTTCATTTCCCTTTCCCTCTTATTAAGGCTAAATTTTATTAATCTTATTTCCGATGTGGGTTTTCCACAAAGGTATTTTCTCTTTTCAACCTTTTATTTTCAAAGAAAAATTTCAAATTGTGAGGACGCAATTTATTGAAAGAGGGGAGAATGTAACACCCCGAGCTTCCATGATACGCTTCTCATTCAATAATTCAATAGCTTGCATTGTACGCAACTTCGAGTTCTAACACACTGCAACTAATCAAAGTAGCCGTTATGAATAATAATAACCACTTTTAAAATTTATAGAAATTTTATATTTCAAAATGGACTTCATTTTTGTATTCCTAATATTGAAATTAGCCTATGTTGAATTTTTTGTAATTTTCTGAGAACTTCCAAATTTTTATGAATAGTGAAAAATACTTAAAACAACTTTTTTAATCAAAATAATTTATAGTGATAAGTTATACTATTGAGTGGTTTTAAAGTATAATTAGAATATATTTTTACCATTTTATCCAATGGTGTTCATTAGAATTAATTTAACATTGAAATTGGACATGAACAATTGCCAATCTTTTGATATAAATTGTTTCTTAAAAACACGCTATTTGTTGTGACAGCGGGAATTAATCATAAAATTAATTAATGCAACTTATATGTTTGTAATTTTGTAAAATATACATCATTTTTTAATTCAGAATATCAATTATATCTTAGGGTGAAATTTTGGCATTGTTCTGAAAAACTTCAATTTTTGATGAATAGTGAAACCACTAAGTGGTAGTTAAATAACTGATTTTTTGTTTAAATGAAATATTACCACTTATGTGTTTTGATTTTCAAAAATCTGACATACATGGTTGTCATTAAGAAGTAAAATGTGGTTCAATGAGGTTAAAATAATTTTTGGTGAATAGTAACTTTTAAGTTCCTAGTCGCGATTAGAGGTAATTAGTGTAGTTTAAGGTAAAAATAATGTTTTAATAACATGAGATGAGCTTGACACATGTCCTACCCTCATTGGATGTGCCATGGCCGACCAAGAAAATCCATGGGTCAACTTGGGGACCCCATGGATCCACTTTAGTTGGAAAATGACATAAATACCTTTTATTTAATGTTAAAGTAAAAAATGACACAAACATTACATGTTTTACTAAAACAATTTTTACATGGGGTTATACAAGTCATATTTTTGACTATAAATAGTAATTTGAAAGCTAAAAAGGTTTCCTACATCATAGTATTTTTTTTATAATTTATAGACATTATATAAATTAAATTATTTATGACATCATTATGATGCAGCGATGACCTCATTATTTAACGATTTTAATAAAATGAAAAGATAATGTACAATCCAAGGCATACACTTGTCCAAAGACTATTGTATGGGTAGATTTCAAACCCTTATCACCTTATCCACTAATTATATATGTGTGGTACCTTTAGAATCCGAAAAGCATTGTATAATAATGTAAAATTTCCTTACTTTCCAAGAGTGCCCCTCCTCTCCTCTTATAAAAGGCCCCCACCTCTACCACCTCATTCACACATTCAAGCCATTTGGCTCGGCCAACCTATGCCCAAATACTCTCCCAACTTTCCTCCCTTACTCCTAGAAGCCTCACTTTGGGCATAAGTCTTACCAAGGAAGCCTTTGGCTCAAATCAAAGGAGTTACCCAATTTTAAGGTAATGTCTTCTCTAATGTTGTTTTGTTTTATTTTTCTTCTCCAACCCCCTAAACACTTTTTATTCATTTCTTTTGTAACAAAACCAGTATCCTCAATATAATATGATGTTTTTATAAGAATTATTCTAGATACACTTACACACACCTACATCTAATGGTTAAAGAACATACTGTTTCTGTGGATGGCGAATTTTTGCCTCACGAAACGATGATTGTTCAACACTCATATAACACCTCTAATGGTGGCCATTGTGATGAAACTATTTTTATATATGATATATATTATGTTTTCATTTCCCTTATGATTTTGTATTTTTCATTTATGGCATACCTTTATGGTTTCCATTATGGGTAAACGCGATATTTTCATTTTAGGAAGTGCGGACTAGCGCCCCCTCAAAGTGATTTGAATCGTTAATACCATATGTGGGATGTATAAAGGATGGAGTAAATGATATTATATATGATTTTATACTGGAGTTATAATATACCCTTATATCATTATGATTTCATTAAATACGAAATAGAAATGAAAGTAGCGTTCAAGCGTACGTACGGCTTACCGTCTCCATGAATGGTGCATTTCATTTCTTTCCTCTAAACGTTATGGAATATAATAAATGCATGTATATACTGGATATATATGAGATATATGATATATATATCATGAATATAATTCTGGATATAATTTATATATCACCACATGAACAACTTGTAATTATAAGAATTTTATTTTTGACTCAAGTACCTAAGATCGACAAAATGACCGTTATAAACTTTAATAATTACATAATGTTCATAACATGGTCATAAGGGATATAAAAGGAATAATGAACATGAAAAAGGTTCTTAAGTAAATAGAAATTAACTCTAGTTTATTATTCAAGAGGTTAAAGAACGGTCGAGTCAGGACAAGACGTAAGGTAAGGGAACTGCTTAACCCAACTTCCATTCTTTGGGTTAATCTCCTACTTTCAAATTATGTCATGATATTATTATGTCTTATTTTGTATTTTTACTTTCTTTATGTGTACCTATAGTGAATACACATAATATATCTATTTTATTTTCAAAAAGATCTTTTTAAGGACTTCGTCTCAATCTCCTTTCATTGAGGCATATTTGGTTTTATACACAAATTTCTTTTATAAGGTGTATAAACCCCTTTGACTTTTACGTTTATTCAAAAGGAATCTTTTTTATATGAAGCATTTACTAAACGACAAAATGGAATGTTTTTGTCGTACGTATGCGGCGACAATGACTTCTCCGCCGCCATGACCACTATTTGAGTTTCGGCTTCCTCTACAAGCCATAGTTTTTTTAAATGAAAAATAAATACCAAGTTTTAATTTTCATTCATTTTGGTATTGAAAATGGTTTTTTATAAGGTTTTTATTATATAAATGTGTTGTATTGATATCTTGTGATTGAAATGTGGAAATGTTATGTTTCCTTTATGCATGTTTTATGTGATACGATTATGTTATGGTTTATGATATGTTTAAACCTATTCATATGAGGAATGCATTGGACTTAATAAGTGACGGGTGGAGCCCGCTACAGCTCCTCGATGCATCGGCAGGTCTCATGAGACAAACTAGTGTCTTGGCACGAGGCCTTGACAAAATCTTATTTGTGGTATTGGCACGAGGCCTTGGCTACGTGGTTATGAAAGTCTGGCGTTATGCATTCCATCATTATGAAAGTGGTTATTGATATTTCATGTGATTATTCGACCAGTAGAATATCCATGTGAAGAAGTAAATGGCATTATCTCATTTTACTTTTGCCATATTATGTTGATGTTCAAGTTTAAAAGGCTTTTTTTTAGTTATACATTGCCTTAAATGTTTATGTTTATTTATGAAAGCTTCTGCAATATTGTTATCCTTACTGAGCATCTGAGCTCACACCTTTCAATGTTTTAATATTTTCCAGGATGTGAAGAAGTATTTTATGAATGACCTGCAGGGATAGTCAGAAGAGGATAAGAGTGTGGACTATGAAGACTTTGTTATTAGTTTTTTAATTTATGATGTAATGTAAGACTTATGAATGTATCTAGTATTTCAAATTCTACTAAACTAATCGGTCTTTCGAGACTTGATCTTTTGTGATCATGCCAATGTTACGAAGTAATTCACCGACTCTGGGTAGCTGGGGTCGGGGCATTACAAATAAAATCATTTATGAAATTTTCCTTTCATTTTAAATGTATGTATGTAGTTAAATAAATCATTTATCCATTAAAAAATATTCATGGTATGAAATTTTTATAGATGTGCTAAGATTTCATATCTCATAAAAAATTCCTATGAAAAATTCCTTGATATAGCTTCTCGTGGAAATGCATGGGGGGAAAACGAGATTAATTTAAAATGATTTATATCAAATATGTGAATAAATAATAGTTCATGTAAATAAAAATGATTCATATTAAATAATTTAATATACTTTACGTGTATAACATTTTTATGTTTTCATTAATTAAATTTTTTCTAATTTATTTACAATTAGTGTATGAGAATTCTTCTACTCTTGCAACTGATTTAGGTTCATATGCCAATGTGGATGTCGAAACTTATGCCGATGATGATGTTATTGTTCTGAGAGGCGGTGATAATGATGTTTTTGTTTCTATAGAATATTATGTGGTTTATGATGGTTTAAGTGATACTAATATTGAGGTACATTTTATATGTAAATTTTATTCTTTGTTTATACATTGAATTTTCTCATATAGTTTTGTCTTATTCAAAAGATATTGATATTGAAATTTTATATTTTTTATCTTAGTGATGTTTTGATTTTTTTTAATATATATATTATTCTATTTGAGTTCTTTTTATTTATTATTCTTGTTTTTTATTTAATTGTAATCTGGAAGGTTTGATTTTTGTTTGAGTGTTGTTGGCCATGCATGGATTTAATGTGACCTTTCTTATTGTGAAAAAATACAGAAACCCAGCAAACAATGTGAATTGAAATCCATCCAAAGGAAAATCAACAATAAATTAAGGAGAAATAAAAATTTTAAAATGGGGATAAATATGGGTCATATTTCATGGGATATCAGATATGAGTTCCACCCCTACCTTAATCTAGCATGAATATCCCGAAGGCCTACTTTTTTTATTATTTTTGATAATCCACATTTCGGGGAATGAGGTGGAACCCTTACAAGGCCTGAAGGCTTAAGAGATAATTACATGACTTGTAGGTCTTAAGGGAATCACCGAGAGAAGATAACTTGGAACTTATCCTCCCCAACAAATCTAAAAAAATCCTTGTTTCACCATTTCAAGGCTAGTCAGATAGATGTCTTGTGCAGAGCTACACATGCCCAGTACCGATGGAAATATCAAACCCTCTCATTCATCTAATTCTAGTTAACTCTGCTATTGTGAATACGCCTGCTCTAAATCCTCATCTGGAGCCTTGACCCTTGAATTCTACAAGGTACATCGGCATATTTCTTGTGGACTAAAGGAATTGGGGTCGCCTAAAGGCCTTGTGGTGGCACAAAGGCCATGAGAGACAAATATCCCAAAGGCCTTGGGTGTCCTGAAATCCTTACAGGACCCGAGGACCAAGATGGTGGCCTGAAGGCCCAAATGGATGAATAGTTTTGGCTGCTATAGTACCGACCAGTTCCTGCTATAGAAACACTATAGTACTGCTGCAGTACTGCTAAAGTAACCTATAAATATGTCTCCACCCAGATTTGATCCCGGGTCTCTTGGATGCAATTGTCAAGTCCTAAAAAATTGGGCTGAGGCTCTTGTGCCTACCTTAATCTATGAAATTCTAATGATCTAGTAATAAGATTCAATCCACATAATCACCAAAACCCTATGAGATGTACCTTATGTTGAAATAGTGGGTTCCCTAAACCCAACTATTAAGTGCTTTTGATTACCATATCATGTATATAGTAAGCTAGGCATGATGTCATCTTACAATTATAGTGTAGACTTTTCTGAATCCACTATTTAAATGGTAATGTCCAATGATTAATTGTCATATTGAAAGGTTATAGCAGTTCCTAGACTATAATTAGAACCTCTAGATACTATAAAATTAGTCTTGAATATATGTTATATGGTCTAGATACATCTTATTGATTGGACACAGTAGATGTTTTACTATCAGGTGCTAGGGGATCATAAGCATTGAAACTTCTTCTCATGAAGTTCCCACTTGGTGATCTCTATTATTGAGATCATGAGGACTGACCCGCCAATAGGAACACCACATTTTTCGGGTGTTATTGGATGTTTCTGTCTACGATCATGTGTAATGGTCTCCTAAATTGAGATCATTACCATTTTATTTCACTTTATTACGTACTTTGATTCAAGACCAAAACCATGGTGATGAAGTCATGGCGAGGTAGTTTGTGTAGGGTGCGTCATTGGTGCATGGCGTTGGTTGAATGGTGAAGAAAGGATTTTTCTCTTCTGAGTTATGGATGTAATATATCTCATCCCATGTTGATATGGATGGATATACCTTTATAAGTCCATGTCCATGGAAGTCGAGGGTAAATCCATCCAGTTACATCAACAAACAATAAAACAAGAAAAGGGGGATGACAGGAGACTGTGTCCTACTTTATGAGATATTATTGACAATGATATTATGTTACGAAGTGTGTGTTCGTAGGTTGGTTGTCGCTACTATGACAATCCTTGTTTATTCAGGGGCCATTATGGGTTGCTAGATCCTGCTCTTGGCCTGTGAATACTATTCAATACTATCAAAAATAAGGACCTAGAGGGTCACACACAATCGTGTATTCAAGAATATTCCCTATTCAGTTGAATAGGAGTTTTGACATAGTGGGCCCCGCCATAGGGGTTTGAGATTTTTCCAATATTAAATGATCACCAATGTAATAAATAAATTCATATTATTCGAGTTTAGAATAATGAGTATTGAATTTATTTATTAAGTGTATTTATGAGTTTTAAGTAAATACATGAAAAATATTAATTGATGAATATTAAATTATTCGAGGTTCAATTAGTATTTATGGGAGCAATGAGTCAAGTTAATAACTCAATTATTATCATGTAATATATTTTAATATATTACAAGTAAATGATAACAATATTTATGACTCAGTTTAGTAGTCATAAAATGTCGTTGATAGTGGGTTAAGTATTCGGGGTCACTGAGGCAATACTGGGTATTTTAATTAACCACTATAAATAGAATAGGAGGGGCTTTTTCCAAGGACTATTCAAGGAGATACTCTCTCCTCTCCTCTCTACCACACTCTAGAGATATATGCTCTGTATCCAAGGAGCTCAGATGAAGCTCTCTCACAGGCATCTCTAGCAAAGCAATGTGGTTATCTTTGGAACGTCAAAGGCATCGTCGGTATTCCGCGCTATCACCCAGACTACATAGAATGGCGCTTTTATGGATTCCATTAAGCACATGTGGATGATCTAGAGGAATTAGGCTTCGGATTCTTCGAACAGTGATCACCAACGACGAGCAGACGTCGTGCACGGCTTCAGAATTAAACCATCCATTTTTATTGTATATTTTGTGCTTAAAACTCTTCACGTGTGGTCCTCGGTTTTGACCGGGTAGCTCTTACCTAACGTCGAAAAGTTCATGTCAAAGGTCATTGGAAAAAATTTAAAAACCAACCTGTTTAGGGCTTCTGTTGCATGACCAATTCCTTTAATTCTTATCAGAGGGATGTGTGACATTCTTACATCAAATGAAATAATTAAATTTTCATTAAAATGTTAAGAGGGTGTCGAAACGGTTCTAATGTCACACATGGAATCCAAATCAGATATCGGATGGCCAGTCTACAGCCAGCTGAAGTTTTGAATTCGGATTCGACATTGATTTCTGGTGGTGTTTTGTATTTCGACTGGAAATCCTGTGCCCAAAATACTCACTAGAAAATCAATTTTGATTTGATATTTTTTTTAAAAATAATTATATTATTATTATAATAATACTATAATTATTTGGTTTTATTATAATATTAAAATTAATTTTATTATTATTATATTATTATTATCTTTCCAAAGCCTAATATAGGCTTTAAGTTTTTTAAAAGGGATGGGAAAGACTTTCAAGTCAAGCCTTAGTACACAAAAAAATGACTTAAGGCTTTTAAGTCTTGAAAAAAAATTAAAAAAAATTAATAAAGGGGGTGGGGGACGACCTACATGTGCATGGTAAGAAGAGACTCCAATAGAAGGTCCACCGAAAAAAATAAAAAATAAGTAAAAACAAAGGGAGACCCGATCGGGTCTCCCTCTTACAGCACGCGGCGGCACGATGGGCCGCCTCCTCCCTTGCGGAGACTCCATGCAATGAGGCGCATCAACCGGTAGCCCCAGGCCTCCACTCTCACCGCCTGCTCCCTTCCCATGTCCAGCCACCAAGCGTCGCTTCCAACCTGCTGTGTGCTGCCCCGAGCACCCCATCCAGCCTCGCTCCCACCTCCTGCCCTGGACAGAAGGTCTGCACGTTGGCCAGCCGCATGCACCTCGGTTAGCCCTCCCCATCACGCAACAACAGCAGACCTACTTCCATCATCCTGGTGCGACCCCTGCGTGGAATGTCTCTGCTCGCAGTGACCGCATCACACCCCACTAGGCTGGCATCCCTCCCTACGATGGTTCCCTACCATGCTCTGGTCTCGGCCAACCCCACACCTGGTCTTACCGATGCACCACACCAGGTCCTGCACAGCCGCAGACTCGTTACCCTTACAATAGTGGTGTCCGGCAACCTTCCCTGTCTGGCTAGTTCACTGTTGTGCACTCCTCCGGACTAATATTCCTCCTACCACATACACCGACTACCCTAGACCTCAGCACCGGGCTAGTGTCGAGCCAGTTACCACCGCAGTCTTATCTTCGTCGTCCAAGTATGTGCACGACCAGAGCCCCATAAAGCCGCCATCATCTATCATCAGCCATTGGCTTTCCGAGATCAGGAAATCCGGGTGAGGTAACTTAATAGACTTGGCTGGGTCTGCCCAGCCCAAAACGGGCTTGGTCAGACCGGCCCATCCCAGAACGCCCCTGCACGTGGTTGGTATCACCCAGATTCGTTCTGTATAGGTTCTCCCCGACCCACACAAGCCCAGCCCGAAGTTAAATGGGGCTGAGTGGTTTAATTTAATCAAAATTAATTAAAATAAATAATTTAATTACATTTGATAATTAAATTAATTAAATATTAATTTTCGTTGTTAAAAAATAATGTGGTGTAATTATTTTAAATGAGAGATTAATTAAATTAATTAATTAATTTAATTTTTAGTTTTAAAATTAAATTAATTAACTGGGACCAAATAAAATTAAATTGAATTAAAAAAAAGATTGATGTTTTCAAAATTCAATTAAATTCCCTCATGTTTATTTTTAATGCAAGTTTAATTTTATTATCCATATATATAATTTACACAAGTTTAATGCATATATGATGGTCATGAGCTATCGACCTACCAATGCTTGTTTGGTGTTTTTGTATTTAATTATTTATTTAATTATTGCATGTGGTTTTGTAATAATTAGTTTTATTAAATAAAAGATGATATGTGTGTTGTCTCAAATGTCATTATATGTATAAGGGTATGCACGCTCATTCTCAGAGTTGTAATTTTTTCCTTGAGACCCCCTCGCATGTGTGGGAGTAATGTTTTATAATGATGAGAAGGCATATGATGCACTTCATGCCATGTAACGGAGATGCACCAGACAGAATTTGGTTGCATTAGATGTTCAAACGTTGCTATTCAAGTTATAAGCCACGCGACTAAAGGTACTTACCCCTAGGATTTCTGTTGGTCTGTTATTCACTCGACGGATCAACCAATAGTACCGGCTCATGATCGGGTGTTCATTTTATTTCTGCATGGTTGATTTTTTTTTTTCAGGTGTAATTTACTGCGCGATCACATAGTATAATAATAAACAAGCATGCAAGATAAAATGAACAGGTGACGCGATGAAATTTCTATTTCTTGCACGGTCAGTTATGAGTGCGATCACATAGTACATGATTATGAAAATATAAAATGATTTCATTCGTCACATTAAATATAATAAAACCCTCAATATATATATTAAGTCATAACTGCCTTCTGTCATTCATATTTGGACAAAACTAGCTATTTGAGGTGTTGATCATGCAATAGCTAAGGGTGACTCTTACTACTAGTGATTTCTATTAATAATTATGGGTTGAATTAACTAAAATTGTAGTGAAGAAAATATACATATCTAGCTTGTTGTAATTTTAGAGGCAACCATTAAGTAAATCATGTTCTGATTTTAAGAAACTGGGACATCACTCAACAGATTGTGGAACTGCAAGTTAAAGCGGTTAGCTAGCAAAAATCCTACCTAGAACCCTCCAAGTAGTGGCGTAGCCATACCTTGTAGACTATGAGGGGTGGTTCCTGGATCCTTTCCACTAGAATACTCAAGCGACAGAGTATTCTGATTCTAGAACAGAGGGTTCCTAGAATCCAACAAAATAGTGGGAGACATTAAATTATTTAAGTATTTAATCAAAAAAATTTCTAAATTGGTAATTCGGAAAGAAGGCACTAATCTTCTAAAATTCATTTTTGTAGAAAAATGGAATGTTATACCACAAGATTAAAACTGTGATATTATAATGTAAAAATTAAATGTCCACACTAACATGAGTGTCCATGAATAGTACAATTGCGTGTGCAAAGTACTATGATATAGGAAGCTCGAGGTGTCAGTGTCCCCAACACTGTTAAACTACCTCATGAAGCGAGAGTGAAAAATTCTTACTGGAGACTAATGTACAAAGCATTTGATAGTTATATCATTATTCTTTCATCAACGTCTGGTGTCAGTTTCGGTCGCTACAACAAGACATAGATTATATAACATAAAGTCTCATCTCTGAGAGGTTTGCAAGGAGAAAGCAAATCATTGATATGAATGAGGCTTAGTTTACACCGACATGTTTAAATTGAAAGATAGATCATGATATTTAAATATCATTTTCACCACATTACTCAAGTCTCGTTTTAAGTTACAAAATGAACAATTATTGAGTAAATGCTTCATTACCAATTTAGGTAAGGTTCGCCAGGTGAATAAGAATAAAAGACAATTAATCTTTAATTCTTATAGTGGATAAATTGAAATACAATGTGAAAAGGTCAAAGTCATTTAATGCCAATGACATATTCATGAAGTCCTTCAATTAATGAGGTATTAACAGAGGTTATTTTCATTGCAATACTATGTAAGTTTAAAAGTAATAACCTATTTTAAAGGAGAATGTTTCTGCTTCTACATCAAGCGTATTCATCAATGTAATGTTTTCATTTTACTACTTGGTTATTAAATACAATATGCTAGTAACATATGTGTATTCTATTATGATAAAAAAGTTAGTATAGAAACCTTACTAGAAGTCAGGTGTATTCTCCAAGTGGTTGTGAAAGGGTGATACCTAGGCCAGTGGTGAGAAGTACACGACTTATTTAATTTCCAAGTGAAAGATTCATGTTGAAATATTATTGAGTATAACCAAAAACATTAATCTCATCTGTCATTGGATGTAAGGATACATTATTTCAGTTCCTGGAATGAATTTTGTTTTTGGTAAAATCAGTCACTAGTTCAGTAATACATGAATCATAGGCAATTAGTGATGAATATAAATGTAAGAATTATACCCAATTGTGACGGGATAATTCTTTGTCAAATAATACTAAAAATGGACGTCATGAATATACCAAGTGTGATATTTAGTCTCAGTATAGCTAAATACTTTTGGTATTATCGATGTATTTAGTTTGCACAAAGGAGCCTTTAGAAATAAGGGTACGTCACAAAACTTTTAGAAAAAGTTCAACACGTAAGCGTGAACTATTTAAAGTATAATATAGAGGTATATATGCTTCATAAGATTCCTTTAAGAAATTAATTAATAATAAAGTGAAGTATTTTCATGGTCGGGAGATATGAGTTTCTTCGGGTTGGGATACTGAAGAATATATCGATCAAGCATTCATCAATCATGATAATGTAACATGGAGTAATTCATAAACTCACATTACCTTTTCGACATCACGACATTAATGTTAATGAGGAAGATTTATGATGAAGTATTTAATATCAACATTGATCAACAAAATATAGCATGGAGTAATTCCAAAATGCACATTTTATACATCAGAATTTTTATGTAAGTAATATCAATTTTACAACTAGCAGAAACTTCCATTATATTTCATGAAATTCTTTGCTAATAACAATGATATCCCACAAACATATGCCAAATGTAATGAAAAATGGATATCACATGAGTCATAGTATGATATAAATTCATTATGTCATAAGGACAAGTGTTTGGATGCAAATAATTTGTTTGGATACAAACAAACTTTCATCGAGATAAACACATTGTGCATCTAAGGTACTTATCCAAATGATTTATTAGGATATTACATTGACCCCTAAGATAGAAAAGTTGTAGTCAAGTAAGGGACTACGTATCTATATAAGGGTGAAAATATATATTAAAGATAGTTGGAGCTATATTGACTTGTGTTTAGTCAATGTTCAAGCTCCACAAAATAGTTGGCATAGGAACTAGTTCCACAAGCGCTTGTGGAACATAGTATGTTCTGGAGACACATACTGCATAGGAAGGATAAAAACATGGTGATGGTTTTTACATTCATCGCAGTTGGTGATCTATTATTCAATATGAATAATATTTCTTACAAGTAAGTAGTATATGTAAATTAGCTAAAATTGATAAGACCAACTAAAATTCAATTAATGGATTCCATGTATCAAAGTGAAAAAAGGGGCTTATTGTTTTCGATACTGTTGTGGGTATTTAAGTGAATTGATACATGGATGGTATAAGTGTAGTACCAATAAGTCTTGATTGGTTTCATGATGTTGTTATGACTAAATCCGTTAGAATTTTACTTATTATAGATAATATCTATGATCAATTTATTTATCATTGGATGTCATGACCATCAATCGTGGATGGTGTCTATACGACGCAACCAGAAAGGGATGGTCACATCATAGAATGCTAATAAAGGTTGCAAGTTACTGAAATCGGATTTAGGATTAAAGTAAGAAAAAAGATCATAGTATATAATTTTGCAACAAATTATTGTCATGTGTCTACCAGAGGTTAGTTAGAGCACCAATGTTTTCCAAGAAAAATATGTTCGACAATATATGGAAAACATACATTGGTCTCACAGTTAGTTAAGACCAAAATTAAATTTATTCTCCTTTGATTGACTTAATGTATCAACCTATGTTCTAGGGAATTGGATCTAATGAGGTAGATCTATAGGTTTCTTGGTCCAATTTAATCATACGTATAGTGAAATTGTATTGAAAAATACATGTTGGAATAATTCAAGAGATGAATTGTTGCCTATGTCATAGGGCATAATCTCTCCATGTTGACATTTCTGTGACATGGGAAGAGAAAAATGTGGTGAATTGATATCCATACGTCGGAGTGATGGATCAATCACATATTCCATGATATGTACAAGAACCAATATTTACAAGGTATATATTACAATAGGAAAATATCAGTTATATCCAGGAGCACTGCAAGGGATATAGTTAGAACTATCTTATTGTAATTCGACCAGAACAAAAGATATGTACCTGGTAAGTGGAGAAGAAAGGATACTATTTTCAGGGATACAAACTAGTCTTCCATAGATCAATGGAATCTGGTATTATTGTTAGGATAAAGGTGATGAGCGAGTCAAGCTTATATAATCCATTGGTAGTCATACCTACAAACACCGAGTATGTTGCAGCTTCTAAGGTAGCTAAGAAGCTGATATGAAAAAATCTGTTCCATTTCATGGAATCGCACCTGGTAAGAAAAGTATTATCATATTCTAAATTATGATATTTTTACTGGACATGTTGTCAAGTTATGATAGTGGAAAAAGTGATATATACTCAGTATACTATCTCTTTAGTAGTTTTACTCAAAGAGATGAGGTCGCTATAGTAGAATAGACATGCGGCGGAACCGTGGCGAACCCAGTATCTAAAGTCGTTACTCCGCAAGAACATGATGGTCATCATGTGAGTGGATAACAAGTTTGGTTAGCAAGTTGGCTCTAGGGAAAGTGGGAGTGTTGAAATAGTGGATTCCCTAGACCCAACTATTCAGTGCTTTTGATTACCATATTGTGTATACAATAATCTATGAATGATGTCATCTAACCGTTATAGTGTATAATTTTCTACTTCCACAATTGAAATGGTAAAGTCCAAAGATTAATTTCCATATCGAAAGGTTATAGCAGTTCCCATGCTATAATGAGAACCTCTAGACACTATGACATTAATCATAAATATATGTTTTATGGTCTAGATAAATCTTACTGATTGGACACCATAGATGTTTGACTATCAGGTGCTGGGGCTCATAAGAATTGAGACTTCTTCTCATGAAGTTCGCACTTGGTGATCTCTAGTGGATAGATCATGAGGACTAACCCGCCTATAGGAACACCACATGTTTTAGGTGTCATTGGATGTTCTTATCTACAATCATGTGCAATGGTCTCCTGACTTGAGATCATTACCAATGCGTGTCACTTGATTACGTACTTTGATGCAAGATGAAAACCATGGTGATGAAGTAATGGCGAGGTAGTTTGTTTTGGGTGCATCGTTGGTGTCATGTCTTTGGTTGAATGGTCAAGAATGGATTTGTCACTTTTGGGTTATGGAATTAATATGTCCCAGGACATGTTGATATGAATGGAAGTACCTTTATAAGACCATGGACATGGCATTCGAGGGTAAATCCATCCAGTTGCATCAACAAACAATAAAGCAAGAAAAGGTTAATGACATGAGAGTGTGTCCTTCTTTATGAGATATTACTGACAAAGAGATTATATTACATAGTGCGTGTTCATAGGTTGGTCGTTTCTATTATGACAATCCTTATTTCTTCCGGGGCCATGATGGGTTGCTAGATCCCACAATTGGTCTGTGAATACTATTCATTGTTGTCAAAATAAGGGCCTAGAGAGTCACACACAATAGCATATTCAAGAATCTATCCTATTCAGTTGAAGAGAAGTTTTGGACATAGTGCGCCCCGCCACAGGGGTCCAAGATTTGTCCATGGTTAAACGATCACCAATGAAATAAATAAATTCATATTATTCGAGTTTAGAATAATGAGTATTGAATTTATTTATTAAATGTATTTATGATTTTTAAGTAAATACATGAAAAATATTAATTGACGAATATTAAATTATTCAGGGTTAAATTTGTATTTATGGGAGCGACAAGTCGAGTTAATGACTAAATTATTATCATGTAATATATTTTAATATATTACAAGTAAATGATAATAATATTTATAACTCTGTTTAGTAGTCATAAAATTTCATTGATAGTGTGTTAAGTATTCGGGGTCGGCGTGGCAATACTGGTTATTTTAATTAACCACTATAAATAGAAGAGGAGGGGATTTTGACAAGGACTATTCAGGGAGATACTCTCTCTTATCCTCTCTCCCACACTCTAGAGAGATATTATATGGATCCAAGGAGCTCGGATGGAGCTCTCTCTCGGGCATCGCTATCGAAGTGATGCGGTGATCATTGCAACATCGAAGGCATCGTCAGAATTCTGTGCTAGCATTTGGGCTATGACAAACGGCGCTCCCATGGATTCCTTGAAGCTCGTTTGGATGATCTAGAGGAATTGGGCCTTGAATTCTTCGAGAAGTGATCACCAATGAAGAGCATACGTTGTGCGTAACTTCAGAATTAAACCAGGTATTTTTACGGTTTATTTTGTGCTTAAACCACTTCAAGCATGGTCCTCATCTTTGATCGGTCATCTCTGGATAACATCTGTGGAAAATTTTTGAAAACCCACCTGTTTGGGGCTTCCGCTGCACACCCGGTTCCTTCAGCTTCAACACACCTACCCACTAACTACTAGTGTTAACCTATACCTGCAATGAACATTTCTTTGTTGGATGATCCAGATCCATCATCCACACTAATCCAATACTACAAAAACACAACTAAAAGGGAATCATCAATCCATGAGACTAGATCACCATCAGTAATCACTACCTATGAAACCATCATACTATTTACCTCCACATGAGTTTATTACTACACAAACACAATTATGCCTCCACTGAGGGAAATGAATTTAGGAAAAGGGTTTAAATTTATCCATAAATTTTACACAAAATGGATACTCTGATGATACTACACTGATAAAACTTAGAATAATACGCAACTCAATGATGAAAGAATCTTTATTTGCAAAAAATTTCCCATTTAATATATTTTCAAAACATAAGTAACTTACACAATAAATCTCTACCAAGAAACCCCACAAACACAAGACTAAAGACTCTCAAGGGAAATAAAAAAACCCACCAACACCAATATGAATAGGTCTTATTCTATCTATTCACAATTGTAAAATAATAACATTTAGAAAATATAGAAGAAATGAACATGTTGGATCCATGGGTCAAAATCTATCATTGAAGGGTTTTGAATGACCCCTTGGGGATTCCAAATTTATGGAGCAGTCAGTAGGCACATGTGATACCTAAAAAAATAAATGTATATTAAGAATTAAAGGGATTATAGTAAGGATGTAAAAGATAGAAAAGTCCCTAAAAATGATCCACATATGTTATTCTATAAATAAAAATTTCTGAAAATAACATTGATTGTAAGATTAGATTTTAATTCTATAATTTAAAAAATTATGGAATGATTGCATAGAATCATTTGATGAATAAATGAATAAAATTTTAAAAATAGTTTATTCATTGAAAATGGAATTATCCTATTATATTTCTAGTTGTGGTTTAAAGCTTCTGGTGTCATCCATTTTGTGTATATATCTTCAATTCTTGTTGTTTTGGTTTTTTTATAGGTCATAATATTGTAGTGTTACTAATAAAACCATTTATTGATACTGTCATGGTAGGGATTTAAGTGAAATTGGTTAGTTTATACATTGTATTCTTAGTAGGGATTTATGTTTTTGATTTTTTTTATAAGCTGCAAGGTTTGACTGCTATTAGAAGAGTATGGATTTAGGTGAATAAGGTTGGTTTATACATTTTATTCTTGGTATGGATTTAGTGTTTTAATTCTTGTGATGTATTCTTGTTTGAGTTTTTTATTGGCGGTCCATTTGTGGTGTATTCTTTTTTAGGATTATGTGGAATTATACATTCATGTTAATGTATAATAGAGGTGGTTCCAATTAAGTGTGTCTGGGTTTATAGTCTTGTTGGGGTTTACATGTTTCTTGAGACACTACTTTGCATTACAAGTGCACTTGGGTTCCAACTGTTCATGTGTTTTGGTGATATCCAAGGGTGTTTTTCTAGATGTTCTATATGAGTTTTAGAAATTTTGAATGTTGTAGTAGACTATCCATGTGAATTTTTGTTCATTGATCTTTTATATGAGTTTTATTATGGTTTAGGTTGAAAGATGTAATAGACTATCTAGGTGAATTTTTTGTTTTTTAAAGTTTTATATGAGTTTTAGAGGGATTATTTTTTTTGATGTTATATATGAGTTTTAGAAAGGTTCAGGATATTGTAAGTGTGCTATAATAAACATGGTTTTTTCTGAAAACTAGGGGATATAGCCACAGTTATAAACCATGGAAGAAGACCATTTTTTGGGAAACTATAGGACGTATCTGTGGATGTAAAACATGTAAATAAACCTACATCCATCGTCTGAACCATGGGTATTAGACTATTTTTGGGGTTACAATCTATGGAAATATATCTATGTGGAAGAGGAAAATGCCACGATTTGTAACTGAGGCTATAGGTCTATTTCCACAGTTTGAACTTTAGAAATAGGGATATTTCCATGGTTAAAAACCATGTCTATAAACTTTTTCCAATAACCACACTAATAGCAGCCACAGCCATTGAAACCATCGATATTACCTATAGCAATAGTTTCTATGTCTACATCTATAGTTACAAACCATGGCTATAACCTAGTATTCGAGTAGTGTAACATGTAGTTCAATATCATGAGACCATGATGTATTCCTTACAATTTAATGTCATGTAACTAGGATTTATTCCTTGAATTTTAATGTCATGTGACTAGGATGTGGTCACACTAAAACCTATCTTGAGGGAAACCCTTATTTTTCATGAATCTCATATTACTCTTGTGAAAATTTAAAGATTTTTAGGATCCTATAACTCTATAAAGCCTTCATTTACATGTTATTATAGCCAAAATTTATAGCTAAAGTAACTCTATATTGTGTTCTCAAGACGTCGGTGGTAGGGGAAGTAATTTTCAATTCCAATAAACTATCCTCACCTAACTTTCTTATTATTGGGATTTTTATCCAATCATTCTCTAAGTCATAATTAAAAAACCTAGGTACATTATCTGATTATAAATAATATACCTTTTTATTTTTTTATCAAGAGATTAGTGATCACGGTGCTTCTCCTACGTGCTTCCTATACCTGTGTTGGCATGAGAATAGACTTGATTTTGCAGTCTAGTGTTTAGATCACTGATCTTCATTGGTTAGTGGGTAGGTGCTGAGGCATTGGGTCCTTGGATGAAATAGATTCTCCACACCAATTAAATTATCCCAAATATCCTTGAGGGTTTATGTATATGGGTAAGGTCATATAGATTCAAAAGTACCCTTGATGAGGGGGTAGAGAATATGGAAACTCCCCTGGCCATGTGGTCTAGGGTAAGGTAGAATAATGTCTACATTTAACTTTTTGAGTGGACAAAAACATATATGAAAATTCCCTCAACCATGTTTTTTAGGGAAATTCACTGCAATGTGGGATTCCCTAGGATTGTTTCGGTATGTCATTACTAGGTAGAGATCCCATGATCATTCCAATAATAATTTCTTATAGATCCTTTCTCTCTCATTGGATTTGAGTGATCTATTCCTCTACAGATATTTCCTTGTCATTCTTAAGGGAATTACTAGTAGTATCCATGACAACAACCTTTCCTGTATCAATGGTAGGTTTAATGGATAATGACAGAAGTCTTGTTGTGGGTCCTAAATACCAAATATGTTTTTTGCACTGGCCATATGAATTATCGATGTTGCACTCTAAAACACCAACATAGTTGATAATACTTTATATGGATACTTAAGAGATATTGTTATTCCCTTCTTGACTCATGTTGGAGGTAGAATGTGGGGAAACATGTTGGGACTCATATAATGACAGGAGAGAATGATTATACATTCCAAGAATTTGATCCTCCAGATATAATGATAAGTCTTCATATTTGGCTGATATCTTATTTAAGGAGATATAAGTGGGATGGTTCTCCTATTCAATGATGTAAATCATTTTATGGGATAGTGACTAATATTCCATTTATTGGGGAAGTTCTCATTTTACCTTTTGGGGGTCGGTTCCCATAGTACTGTTTGGTGGGTCGCTGCCCATTGTACCATTTTGTGGGTTAGCACCCATATTGAAGATGATCCCAAGGTAAAATATAATAAAAAAAAATCCCCCAGCCTAATAGTCTAGGGTTATCCATGCGATTTCATAGTTACTAAGCCTATATATGATGAATTCAAAGGCTCCTAGATAGTGATGATATGGGATTGATTTGGGGAAACTGTCAGGATACACTGGTGGGAATAAGACATATTTGTGGTAATTGGGATATAATCCTACTATATATTATCATTATTTGGATACCAATAGAATTATATCTAGTTGGATTCCCTAATTTGGATGGTTGGGTGGTCACAAATTTCTCTGCATCTCCATTTGCAATTATGCTCATATGTTGATGACATTGAGTAGAATGGATGGGATCACTCCTAGGTAGCTCATACATGGTTAAGTTAACATAGTAATTTTTCTTATACACCTACCTGAGGTAGGAATGGTATATATTATTGAAATCTATGTATAAGTTCCTAAAGTAATAAAATTTGGAAAAAAGTCCACTTCATATTTTGTAGCCTATCATTGGAAATATGGTCATTGGGAATTCATGTATTCTAGGATTTCATGAGCTAATTTAAAAGTTAGTAAATATCTATTGAATTGGTACTCTCGAAATAAGATATTCACCAACTATAACTAGATGTGTTTCATTGGTTACCAAGTACGTCAATTCCTTGGGGAAAATGCTTCCACAGTGTAAAATTCACATGATCGTTGTGTCATCAGGTTTCTAACAGTATATTGAGGTGTTCTACAGGCATTACCATCTTTTCCAGCGGTCTCAGAACCCATTGGAACATTCAATAATTACATTTGGTTGTGAAGAAGATTATAAATCCTATAGATAAAACAAGACACTTTATTAGTTCATCACTAAATATAAGAGTAAATTTTCGATCAATTACTTTCACAGTTAAAGGATAAATATGTGGTTCCTTCCATTATGAAAGGTTAAAAGTAGCTAGATGTGATTTGGGTCCACCAATTTGTTTCACAACAAATGAAGACCAAAATTACCAAAATGGAATTGGTTCAGCTTCCTTGTTAACCCATGAAAGGTGTGACATAGTTAAAATATTTCACATTGGGTTCATTTTTTGGATATGGTATTGAACCTCTATGAGGCTTCCTATGTATCCTATGAAAATAGTGATCAAAACATTCATAGTTCATTTGACAAAGTTTAAGGTCATATGAAAATATTATACCTTGCAGTTTAACATCATGTAGAAAGGATGTGAATATAGGTCTCAAGAATTTAGGAGGAATCCTACATATTCTGTTAAGATAGGAATCAGAGCCCACATTATTTAGGTATCAATGACATCATCTTAAAAGATACAACAACATATGCCTTGAATGGGACTTATACATATAAATCTTCCCTGGATTCACTCTTTTGGAGCATGAACCTTTGAGTAAAAATGAGATTAAATAAAAATTACATCCCAAAAAAGGGACCAAAGTGGGAAATCCTCTCCATGATATTGGTAAAATAATTGTAATTCTCTAAGCCCACGTGAGTTATTATTGGTTTGAGAAACAAGAGGCAATAGATTATCAGACACATCGCATGAGAGAGTATCTATATAGGGATTACACATTAATGTTTACCTTTGATATGTATTATTACCAATATCATGGAGGATATGGTATGGAGCTCAAACCTTAAGAAGGTTTCCTACATATCCCATTTATAACAGGAATTAGATTCATCATAGTTTAATTCATCCCCAACCCACTAATGGGTTTAGGCACTTGAGGGCATGGTCGAGGCTTACATATAAAAGTATTCTCTTGTATAAACCCATTTCTTGTCAACTTATGGGTGGGAAAGGATTTTAGAATCCTAAGAAGAATCCAATCCCATGATTTGTGGATATTTGGGACATGGAGGGACTTACAGAAGGGTGGATGTTCACTATAGCTCGAGCCTTAGAAAGGAATCCTACATATCCTATTTGGACTGGAATTAGAGTCCTCATAATTCAATCATCCCCTAACCTATTGATATGTTGGGATCAGTGATTACACTCAGGGATGTTATTATTATCCCTGAGGTTGAGTAAATCTAGGGGCTTATACCATGATGTATTCCCATGTTATATATTCATTATTTATCTTTAGAAAGATTGATATGGATGATGAATATGGAAGGTATGTTAAATATAGTTGGCATGACATGGAGGTATTATTTGAGAACATGACACAAGTAGGGTCATGTGAGTTCATAACACTAACCAATTAAAGGCGAGGCCCGTAAAAAGTGTGTATTTAGCCCAAGGTTCCTAGATGGGGGTTCACTTGGTGTATGTCCATGTGTGTATGTCACACAAGGTTGACATGTACTAGGGTGTCTACCCAACATGCCCTGATTGTCTATCTGACATTTCTTGATCATCTTCCCAATATGTTCAGGGTGTCGTTTTAGCTTTCAAGACACATCCAACAGTATCTACCTGACATGTCCAAGATGCTTCACATAATCAAAGTTAACATGTCCAAGATCTTTTCTATGATCAAATAACTTGTCTAGGGTGTCTTTTAATGATCAAGGGGACTTTTCCAGGATATCTTCGCATGATGAACTTAATTTTTCTAGATTTCTACCCATAATCAAAGAGGAAATGTATAGGGTCTCTTCCATGATAAAATAACATGTCGAGGTTGTATTTTCATGATCAAAGTGGATCATCTAGGTTTTCTTTACATGGTCAAAGAGGTCATGTCCATGGGATTTCACATGATCAACTGATATGTCCATGATGTATTCATGTGATCAAAGTGAATCATCTAGGATTTCATTTCATGATCAAAGTGACTTTTCCAGGATGTCTTCCCATGAAAATTTTATCATGTTGATGGAGTATCATATGATAATTATGGTATGTCTAGTGCTATCACATGATCAACCTGGATTTCCCATAAGATATTTAATGTTTAAATAACTTCTCAAGGGAATGTCTTGAGATCAAAGTGACAGGTCCAAGGTCTCATAAGGGAACCACGACACCAATGAGGAGTCCTGAGTTCATGTTATATTATGTGAGTCATGTAGTGGAGTCTCACGATTATACTTTTCCTTGTTTTCAGCCCTAAGTATGAATAAGGTTGAATAAATTAATGGGTGTATAACCCTAATCCCTTATGGGATCTCTCATTATGAGAAGGTGTCTCAGATTATGGGATCATATTTGAGGAACATGGATGGAGGATGGATAGTTAAGGGATTTCAACCCATTTTTTGGTATGGGTGTATATAATAGGACCATGAAACCCCAAGAGATTCATGTGATTGATCGCACAATTTGATTCCATGTGATCAGTGGAACATTAGGCCATTCCATAACCAAGCATTAATGTCAAGGGGGATTACATGTCAGGGTGGGATGGTCCATGGATGCTGGCCAACATCATGAGACTATGGTTTTTCATAATAACATGTTCAATTATGCATGGAGGCATCAAATACGTAGAGGTCATGTGTCGAGGTTTGACTTTCTAGGCTGGTCAAACCAGGGGTGGCATCCAAAATAAATGGTGGTTCATGAGAATGATTATTATAATAGATGGCTCTCATGATGTAATATTTTTCATTCAATTGTGTGATCTTATGTTGATCATGTGATGGATTATCATGGTGGCATCATGTGGAGGTTTCTAATTAAAATAGTATTTTGGTTACCTAGAGATGCTCTCTGGAGGTTGTAGTCAATTATTTTTCAGTTTCTGTTCTTCTCCCTCTTCCTACTCCCCTTTATCCCATCATCTCTCTTGTATCCTTTTTAAGGGAGGTAGATACTTATATAGGTGGGGGTTTTGTGTTTTATCACCTCTTTTCATAGTGAAGGTGCCAAGTGTGCTGGCTTGAGGTGGTGGAGGGCCTCACATGAATGTCATATAATGTTCATGTGATTACATGAAGGATTCATGAAATGGTTACATAGAACATTCCAACTAACCATGGATTCTATTTAATCAACATGAATTTAGGAAATATATTTTTAGTGGGAATCACATGATAGGATTCATGTGATCATGACTTGACATACATGATGTTGAGGTGATAGAGCTCACCCACCTTCTCCTGATCGTTCTCAAGGAGTCACACAATAAGGATTCAAATTTTCTCATGGATGAAGGGAAACTCTTATGATGAAAAGATATATTTTTTTCATGAAAACCTTTGTGATATTTGTATTGACCCACATGATCATCACATCTATCACATGAACCATTGAACATTTGAATGAATCATTGGTGATACAAGACTCACGTGATTTGTAATACTTCATACAACATCTTCATTTGAAGGCTTCTTATATGCTGGATTTTGTCCTTTGAGACAAACCTATGCATGAAATACATATATTTCATGTGTGGTGGCTCGATAGATTCATGATTTCATGATACTTATAACTCACATGATCAATGAACATCATGTTATGGCTTGTACTTCTCTTCAAACATAACTATGCATGCAATATTTCAAGCTTGGATTAGGATAGTATAGTGTGCCTTAGTTTCATGGATTGATCATATGGAATGCATTCCATGAAGGATGTTGGGTTATGAGGAAATTTTAGGTGTATCCATCTTGAAAAGGTGGAATATGGAGTGTGGTGAGTGAGCGAGTGGTTGAATATGATGTGAGGGTGTGATTGGATGGCCTTGATCGGTTTGATAAAGTAGCTAATCAATTTTTCCGTATGTTTTTATATAGAAATAGTGTGCTTACCTCTTAGTTTTCCAACATAGATTTCACACTCAGATAGAGAGAATTCAATAAATGATTCTGGTCTATCACTTCCATGAGCCAGTAGTGGGGTCAGAACCAACAACACATGCACCACGCCCTCACTGGTTGCTCCCTCCCATTGCACGACCCTCTTAGGCACACTCGCATGCACCCCATGCATTCCCTATCTGATATATTCTCTCCCACACTCACATCGCTCGGCCAGATAGTTTGATGGATCCTAGAGAGTGGTTGAGGTGACTCCTGCATGTTCCCTTGGTTGAGTTGACTATAAGGTTATCCTTGATGGAAATGATTTTGGTTAAGTCCCACCTTAACTACTTCAAACAAAAAACTAAGTAAAAATTGAAAAAAAATAATGAACATAACATGAGACCTTATAAAAATGAAATCCCAATCCCAACCATTATTCTTTAAGAATTATAGCTCCATTTAATTTGTAAAAAAAATATTAATTGTATTTACAAAGGCTTCACACTTCTAAAATTATCATTTTTAATTCAAATCTTTTACCTTGATGAATGTTTTAACAAATTTTATATCTTTGTTAAGAATAATCATTAAACTATTTAATGAATGTTTCTATTACATATCCATATTTTATAATCTCCCCAATATTTTAATTTATATTTGGAAACCTAATTATGTGTTACCTCAAGTGACCTTGATCCTTACATTCTCCTATTTTCAAGAGATCGTTTTATTAACCCTTTTTATGATGTGGGTTTTCAAGAAGTTATTTTTAAAATATTCAAAATGTTTTTCCATTCATGATCAAATGTTTTATCATATACTCCAAATTTCCTCTAAAAACATTATATACTTTTCAAGGATCAATTATTTAATATATTTTTTTTAAAAATAAAATTATTCAAAAAAAAATTACTTCTCCTTTTTGAGAATTAATTTTATATGTGACCCATAACTTCACCTTTTATGAGTGTATTAAAAACTTTTTTTAAAAAATATTTTGTGTTTTATATCATTGTATAATAATTATTCTATATTAATATTCCTTTTCATGTTTTAAAATGGTTTTAAAAATTATTTTAATACTTTTTATTTTTTAGAAAAAAATGAAATATTTTTTATTTTCAAAAAATAAATGTTTCATTTTAAAAAAGACTTATCGATTTCAAAATGGATTTTAAAGGGATTTATTTTTAATAAATAATTATTTGTAACTTCTATGTCTTGTTAGATAAAATTTTTAAATAATATTTCTATTATATTTTTTTATTAGCCCTTTTTTGTTTTAAAGGATAATTTTGTTAATCCCAATGTATTTAAATTTAAATAAATATTTTAAAAGATTCTTCAAGACATTCAAAAAAGAGGGTATTTCCTATAATTTTTTAATTGATTTATCCTCTCATCTTGAAAAGGTCGTTTTCATATATTTCAACATCCTTAATTATCCTTATGTTACACTGGGGATATTTTTAATCCACCATCTAACTTATTTATTTATATGGATTATGGAATATTATAATATGTTTTTTCATGAAACCCAACTCTTTTCCATGGGATAATTATGTAATTTTTAAAGTATAAATATCTCCATGTTCTAATATAACATAAATGTGTAGATAATTTTAATGTGATGGGTGGTTCTTATAAAATGATTTATTACCTTGGGTAATGATTTATATTTTAGAATATAATAATGGTAAATGAGTAGTGATGCTCGATCCACTTTCAAAAACAAGTCGTGATCCCAGATCCACTATGGGAAAAATATTTTGATGTCGGGCCCAATATGTGAAATATGTTATGATGACTAATCCACTGTATTAAAATTACTATGATTTTTTGTGCTAAATTTATATTTCATGTTCATGTTATTCCCCATAGATTGTTTTTTTTAATTTCACACTCTTAAGACTTGTTATATTTTTTACCATTTGAGATTACATGTCCCAATAATATGATTTATGAATAAATATTTTTGTTATATGTTGTTTTTAAAAGATATATATCCCATGGTCATTTTTTCTCATATACTTATATTATAAGAATTGATGGCATGCTGATAAGTTTTCATTTACCATGATTTTAATCTCAAATTATTCTTTAGATTTCATTACCCAAGTTATAAAGATGAGTATAACTTATTCTAATTATATTATTGGTTCTAGAGGGGGTAAATTATAGAGATATGTTCACAAATGCTGTAAAATAAGTTTCTTATATAGCTAGTCCTAAAATAAAATAGACCCTGAATTCATGGGATTGTTTTTTTATTGTGAGATATAATGTTTAACTTATAAATGTAATGTAAAATATATATATTTAGCTTAGGTTGAATAACATGGTATCAAAGCCTATGAATATAGAATTTTTTTTAACACCAGACCTGCTAGTGTGGGTTTGGGGTGCCTCATAGGAAATGGATGGAACACTAAGTCATAGGTAGTGAGGCAACCATGGAACTCTCAAAAATAGGTAGGCAGATCCTATATTAGTTGATCGTGGTCGATAAACTAGAGAGGGTGCGGGAGGTGGTTGATGTTATGATCTAATACCACCACCACCTCTAGATATTCTACACTAGGATTAGAGAGATGGATTCCAGATGCATAGGTAGTTGAAAGTAGTTGATTATTATTACCCAAATTATCCTAGTATGATTTAATGTATGATTTGTGACTTTTCAATCTTAGCATCAGTCTTGGTAGAAATGTGTGTGAGTCATTCCTTTATAGAATTTTCCTTTATTTCACCACTAGATATTCTAGTAGAGACTCTATAAAAAACCTTATGGATGGAGGCTCCTACTAAATTGGATTTTATAATCACACTCTTCTATTAGTAGTTTGACATTTCTCTTAGAGGGGAAAAATTCTCACAGGATCTATTTATAGCTATAATGAGACTACATGATGTCATTTGTAGTATAAAATAGATATTTATAGTCCATTATCATAACTATTATTTCTCTTACATTATGTGGCATGCTAGGGATAAAGGATAAATATTTTACTTCATGAGAGAGAAGGAGTTATGATCAGAGTATAACGGAATCATGTGCAACAGGCTACAACCAACTTTCCATCTACCGGTTATCTTGACTATTAGTGTAATAAACTATGCATATTTCCATCTTATTATATTAGTAAAGGATTACTGATATGTCTTCACTAAGGACATACCTAGTTTACCTCATCTTTAAGGTGTTTAATTCTATATTGACTTATATCCTAGGACCACTCTGATATCTTAAGTAAAATAGCGAATGGCCCCCACTGATCTTTAAAGGCATAAGGTGTAGTTGGTGGACCATCAGAGGAAATATATTATCAAACCCAGTGTGAACCATTGGGAAACAATGATTTTATTCTCTAAGAAGGTGTGTTGGATCCAATGGTTATGTGTATATTATCATTGACTAAATAAGGTCAATTTTATAAATAACTCTCCACTACCAGGAATTGAAAACCTCTTCAATCATCTCATAGGGTTAACATAGATTTGGAGATTGACCGATGGTTAGGTTTTCACCAGATATAGGTTAATGAAGTGTATATACCGAAGATGGCATTCCAATTTTTTTGTGGTCACCATGAGTACCTATTTATTAAATTTGGCATGAAAAATTCCCTAGTGGTGTTCATGGGGCTAATGAACCAGATCTTCCAACCATTCTTATATCAGTTCATGGTGGTATTTATCAATGAAATTATCATTTACTATATATTTAAGGTTTATAATGAGATCATTTTAGGATGTTATTTTTCTTTATTTATGTCTATTATAAGTATGGGAAACTCTTCAAGTGTTAATTCTAGATTAGACAAGTTTACATCATGGGACATGTTATCTTATAGGAGGGAGTAGTTGTGGACCTAGTTAATATTGAGGTAGTTCTATATTAGGATTAATCCAAGAGTATGATGGAGGTGTGAATATTCCTTGGGTTGGATGGATATTACTCGAGATTCATTCCATATTTCTCTAGGATTTTAGCTCTCTTGACTTCTTTGACCTAAAAGGGGCTGCCTTTTTTCTAGATATAGGATTTTAATGAGGCCTTTGAGGTTTTTTGGTGTAATTTAAAATGTCCTCCCATCCTGAGGTTTCCATAATATTGGGTTGAGTTCATGGTCTTCAGTGGAGACTAAATACTAGAGAGCAGGTATGTCTTGATGAAAAGGTATGTGGTGATAGCTTATGAGTCTTGTTAGTTGAAGACCCAAGAGAAGAACTTTGCAACCCATGATTTGGAGCTAAGTGTTGGGGTGTTCCCCCTAAATACATGGTGAAACTACCTTCTAGGTGAGTAGTTTTTTTATTCAAACCACAAGAGTCACTACAAAGAATAGTCATTTATCCACTTTTTCTGCATTTTTTGAAAATGTGGAAAAAATTTAATTTCATCTTGTTTTTTATCTAAGTTTAAAAAAAAATTATTTTAGTTGTGTTTTAAAATTTTGATAAATATTCATGTTTTAAAACATCACACATTTAGATTAATTTTAAAGAATCTCTAAATTGCATACATTTTAAAACGTCTCTAATAAAAGTAGTTTTTACTTTAAGTATTTTTTAAATGTGAAAAATAATAAATAAAAAATTAAAATCCATTTTATGTGTATATATATAATAGTATTATAATTAATTAATAATAACTAAAAAACATTAGTAATATATAATTAATAATATAATAAATTACTACATATATATAGCTACATTTATAATAATTTATATATAGGTATATACACATGAAAATAAACAAATGTGTGTGTGTATTATGTATGGACTCATATATACATATATAAATAAATAACAAAATTTATAGGTATTTATATAAATTATCCACATATATACAAAAAATTTATAATGATTTATACATACATACTCACACGTATATAAATACATTAATTTATGTGTGTGTGTGTACTAATTTATAATAATTTATATATGTGTGTGTGTTTGTGTGTGTCTGTGTATACTAAATTATATGTATATATACATATATAAATATATTAATATATAGAAATAAATATATAAACTTATTCGTATTTATATATACATAGAAATATATTAAAATTTAATTTAAACAGAGCACACACACAGATAGATAGATAGATATATACACATAATCACACAAACATAGAAGATAAAACATAATTATAATTAATTAATAATTACTATATACATGGTCATTGATATATAAATTAATATGTACATTTACATTTATTTATTTATATATAAAGATTAATTATTAAATATATATTTATATTAATAAGTACTAAATAAATAATCCTTAATATATAATACATAAACATATTAATATATATATAAGTATATTTATATTAATTTATACACAAAAAAAAGATAAACATGATTATAATTAATTAACAATAATAACTAAATGAATTATTATGGACATATAAATTTATATATATATATAATTATATATATTTATAATTATATATATGGATATAGATTAATTTATATATATATAAATATATATTAATAATAACTAAATAAATTACATTTTCTATATAAATAAATATATGCATATATAACTATATTTTTTAATTTATAAGTATATATATCAATTTACACACACACACACATTTACTCTAAATATATAAATTAATATATATAAATAGATTTATTTACAAATATATATATATATACATGTTGCATGCACACACATATATATTAGGTTATATTAAGAGTTATATGTTAATATATTACTTTATATATAGGTTTATGTATATTTTTACTTGAATTCATACATATATATGTATATATATAATTTTATTTTTGTAGGTTCATTTATAATAATTTTTATATTTACACGCACAACAATAAACAAAACTTGAGCTCATTTAAATGGGGGATATCATGATATCATGAACCTACAATCTGAGATTTGGTACTGAAAACTTGTTGGGTATTTTTTTATTTTTAAAAGTTAACTTAAAAATAAATGGTACATTATATTACCAAAGTTCATTTTTTTCTTGGTTCTAGAAGATTAGGATACTTCCTTACATAAAATTAGAGTCTACAAAAGTTACAAGACAATTAATTGGCCTCATATTCACTACCACAATAATTGTGTTTTGAGATTCTAAGTTATCCTATGAAAATCATTTTTAAAAACATGGTATGATCATAAAAATACTCAGTAATAAATTTTTAAAAACTAGTGAAAATAATTTTAAATACGATTGAAAACTTGTTATACCCAATAAAAAATATTTCATATTATATATAACTTTGAAAAATAAGAATTTAGTGTTTTTTATGAAAAAAAAATTTCCAAACCTTTTAAAAATACTTATCATTTTCAAAAACCCATTTTAAAATACACTTTTAAAATTACATTGATTTCCCATTAAAAACCCTTTTGAAAATAATAATACTTTTATGAATTAAAATAATATTTATAAAATCTTAAGAAAACCATGTGGCCACTAGATATATCACTTAGATGAAAGAGTCTCCATGAGTTGATGGGTTCACTCCTCATACCACATCATCATCTCATTTGATATCCTAGTGCCAAATTTTAAGAAATAAATTTAAGAATATATGTATTTCATATTCATAACCCATTAAAAACTGTTCAAAATATTACATGATTTATTTTTATAGAATAAAATAACCTTATAACTTATAATATTGAAAATATTGTTTTTATAAAATAGTTTAGAGAAATCCATTTTCTAGAAAATAATTAATTACATTTAAATGACACATTAAAATAAAATAATTGATTGTATAAAAATGAAAGAAATATCCTGATAAATTATACAATAAGGTCATATATACAAATATTTAAGACATTTATAGAAATTAAATATTATGTTTCATAGAAAATATACAAATTTAATTATAAAATAAGGGTTATAAAATCAAATAATAAAAAACAGTGTTTCGTTATGGTTTTATATTTTGGATAAAAACTTTTAATAGAAAAAAAACAAAATAAAGGATTTTTTTGAATTTAAAAATTTTAATACACTGTTTTTAAAATAAATTCCATTTATTAAAAGGTTTTTGAGAATAAAAAAATAAATAAAATTGTGTTTTTAAAAATAATAAAATATAAATTTGAAAATATAAATGTTTTGAAAACCTAAAAAAACTCCCCTTGCCTGGTTTCCTTTTTTTCTTCTTATTGGTATACCCTTTGGATTCTCACTTCTATTCTTTATCACTCTCTCTCTTATTCTCAGTCTCTCAATTATTTTTAATTGGTAATAATTTTGAGAACTCCGAATGATGGCTCATATATATATATATATATAGTAATTATTTCAATGTTTTAGATATATATGTATTTATAAGAAGACTCCAGATTGAATTTTAGATGTATCTGAATCATTTGTGATACAGTGATGATATATATATATATAATTATCATAATCATTTTCTATAAACCAAAGTAGATTTTCATAAGTCTCAAAAAATGAAATTTTTATGCTTGCGAAACAAGTTTGGTGTTCAGATGATTTGAAATTAAATACTGAGAGAGAAATGACAAAAAAATATAATATATATATATATAATCAATGAAACCTAGCCAGATCTGACTTTATCTTGTTTTTATTTGAATTTAATCAAATCTACTTCATGAAGCATCAATGAATTGAGACTTAGTCTATATAAATCATTGAAAAAGGTTAAAAAGATCATTTTCATTTTAAATAAACATTAAAAATACCACTATGTCAAATAATGATGTTGGGAGAAAGAAAACCATAACAATAGAAAATAGGTACTGTTGATGTCAATCGATGTAGAGAAAAATTTAAAAAATGAACAGGTAATTAATAACTGGAAAACTAGTATTTCAAGAAAATTTAGACACTAAAAAAATAGACAAACACTTACCAATTAGATCTATAAATCATGGTTCATAGAATAATTAAGATAATGGGAATCTCGCACATGGTTTCCCCTATCCATGTGTGAATACCTTTCAATATTGAAACCCCTTTGGTATTCGATCTCTTCTCGTGCTTTAAAGACTTATTTTTGGTTAAAATGACATTAGTGAATTGATCAACTTTTAAAAATCTATCTCCTTAGATATTTCATCCTCAGCCTCCCAAAATCGAACCCCATGATTTCCCCCAGTGTTCCATCTCATGCTCAAAGCCCTTCTGAATCCCTCTGTCAACTCTCCAAAAAAATAAACCCTCATCTACGCTCAGTTCTTCCCAAGAAATACCCCACTTACCTCTTAACTGATAAAAAGAAAAACTAATAGTATAAATTTATTTTACTTATTATTCATAATTTTAGTAAATTAATAATACTCATATTTTCATAATTTTTGGTAATTTCATATATTTTATAATTAATATATATTACATTATAATTTTTGTTGATAAATATTATGTAATCATAACAGTATGACTTATTTTAATTTTTTATTTTTTAAAATAAATTAATATTTATATTTCTGTTTTCAGTTTTTATGAAAAAAAATATTAATTATTTTCATATATTATTATATTTATAATTTTAAAATATATTACCTTTAATTCATAATTTCACATATAAATTTTCAAATTTATTTTTTTTTCTAAAATTTGTTATTAAAATTAATTTATATGAATTTATTTATTTATAATTATAAATAATTTCTTATTTAAAGTTTAAAATTATAATTCCTATAATTTTATTTATTTTCATTAAAATAGTTTTATATTTTTTAAAAATAATATTTCATGAAAAATATATTTTTTATATATTTATATGTTAACGAATACATAACATTGATTAATGATAATAATTTTAGCTTCAAAAACGATTTATTATATTAAAAAATTGCAAAAAAATAAGAAAATAATATAATACTATATTTATATTTTTTAAAAATATTTGTTAACAATTTTGAATATTAATTTAAATTAAAATATTATTTCATTAAAATAATAGTTTATTTTTAAATATTGTAACATAAGATTTTAATACTATAAATTAATAATTCAATATCCATTACAATGTTTTTTCATTAATATTATTTTTACGCCATCCCAAATCATTCATTATACTTAAAAAATTCTGAATTTTTATCTTCAAAATTAAGAAAAACTAGAACTGTATTTTTTAGCTGTACTTAGTTCTCTAGAGATTCAAAAAAAATTCTATCATTTAGATATTTTCTAAAATCAATTTTTCTAATCTTGAAATTTGTCTAGATCATTCCTCTAATACCACTAGGATATCCCGAACCCACACTCCCATATTTGGTACTAAAAACATGTTATGTAATTTTTTTAAAGGATAACTGAAAATACATAGTACATTATACAACCAAGGATATTTTCTAATATTGGTTTTAGGATATTAGAATACTTCCTCACATAAAATCTGAGTTTAAAAAAATTAAAAGGTAAATAATTTTCCTCACCTGCAGTAGCACCTTATATTTATTTTGAGCTTCTAAGGGATCCTGTGAAAAATTCTTTTAAAAAACGTGGGATGTGTATAAAATTGCACTATAAGCAATTTTTAAAATTTTGTTAAAAAAATATTGAAATACCTTTGAAAAAAATTATAAAAAAATAAAAAAATATTTGATATTATATATAACTTTGAAAAATATTAAGCTAGGTTTTTTATTAAAAATACTTTTCAAAACCTTTTAAAAATGATTATCATTTTCAAAAAACCATTTTAAAATACCCTTTTAAAAATAATATGATTTATCCTTTAAAATATTTTTAAAATAATAATACTTTTTTGGACTAAAATGATACATGGAAAATCTTAAAAAACCATGTGGCCACTAGAAGTGTCACTTGTAGGATAGTATCCCCTTGAGTTCATGGGTTTACTCCCCAAACCACATCATCATAAAATTCGATACCCAAGTGGTGAATTTTAAGAAATAAAAAATTTAATGATTTGTCTTTCTCATTCATAACTCATTAACAAATTTTCAAAATCATATATGATTTATTTTCATAAAATAAAATAACATTATTAATTATTAACTAAGAAAAATATTATTTTGGAAAAAGAGTTAGGAGAAAACCATTTTCCAAAAACTAATTAACTACATTTTAAAGATGTGTTAAAATTAAAACAATTTATTGTATAAAATTGTCTGAAAATGTTATGATAAATTATAGATAATGGTTATATCTACTAATATGTATGACATTTACAATAGTTAAAGATTGTGTTTCAAATAAAATTATCAAATTCCCTTTTAATATAAGGATTTTAAAATTAAACAATATCAAAACAATGTTTTTTATGGTTTTTTATTTTGAAAAAAAAAATTGAATTATAGAATACAAAATAAATGAATTTTAATGTCTAAAATTAAAAAATTGGTTTTTAAAATAAATTTTCTTCATAAAAAGGGGTTTTATGATAAAAAGATACATATAATTGTATTTTTGAAAATAATAAAATAGAACATTGAAAATATAAATATTTTAAAACAAAAACTCTCCCTACCTAGTTTACTTTTTCTTCTTATTCTTCTTTGTATACCCTTCCGATTCAATTTGTTGTTCTTTATTTGTCTCTCTTATTCTCTATATATTTAAAGTTTTGAAGTGGTAATACTCTATATAACTCTTAAATATGGATCACATATATATATATACATATTCATTATTTCACTATTTTAGATATATATGAATTTATAATAGAAGACTCCAGATTGAATCATGGCTATATTTGAAAAAGTTATGATTCAATGATGATATATATATATATATAATTATCTGAATCCTTATTTATAGACCAAATAAGATTGGTTGATATATCATAAAAAATAACATTTTCATGCCTGAAAAAACAAGCTAGGTTTTCAAATGATGAGAAATTAAATATCGATAGAAAATGGCATAAAATATAAAATTTATATACATATCATCTGAGACAAATAGCTATATTTAACCTTATGTTGTTTTGATTCAATTTTATTCAAAGATTATTTTTCAAGTTTCAATGAATCGGGACAGAGTTTGCAGAAATTATTAATAAAGGATACATAAATCATTTTCATTTTAAACAAGCATTAAAATAACACTATGTCAAATAACAATATTGGGAGAAAGAAAAACCAAAACACTTTAAAATAAGGACTGTTGATGTTGATCAATGAAGAAAAAATTTAAAAATGATGAATAGGTAATTAATAACCCTAAAAATTGGATTTCAAGAAGATTCAGACACCAAAATAAATATACAAACACCTACCTCAAATATATGTAAATCAAAAATCACATAAAAAGTAAGATGATCGATAGATCGCATCTAGATTCCCCAATCTGCATGTGAATCCCTTTTCATGATTGAAACACCTACGGTATTCAATATCTTCTCTTATGTCAAAGATATCTACATTGCTGAAATAGAATTGGAAAATCGATCCACTTCCAATAATCGATGTCCTTCTTAACCTCCCAAAATCAAAGCCCTCCATTTCCCTCGGTATTACATATCACGTTGAATCTCTTCTAAATCCCTCAGGTCGACTCTCTTGAAAAGAAACCTTTATCCACACTTAGTTATTCCTGAGAAAGTCCCCACTCACCTCTTAATAAAAAAAAGAAAAACTAATAATATTAATTTATTTCACTTAATATTTATAATTAGAATAAATTAAGAATACTCATTTTTTCCGAATTTTTCATAATTTCATATATTTATAATAAATTTATATTTACTTTAATAATTTATTTATAAAAATAAAATAATGGTAATAGTATGAATTATTTTATTTATATATTTTTTTAAAAAAATAAAATAACATTCGTATTTTTAATTTTATTAAAATAATTTAATAATTTTAATATATTATTATATTTATAATTTCATAATATATTAACATTAATTTATAATTCTATATAAAAAATTTTAATTATAAATTTTTCTAACATATCTTATTAAAATTAATTTATATGAATTTAAGTTTTTAGATTTTAAATTATTGTTCATCTAAAGTGATAAATTATAATTCCTATAATTTATTTGTTTTTATTAATACACTTTTATATTATTTAAAATTATTTTCTCATCAACAAAATATTTTTTAAAATTTATATGATAACCAACACTTAACATTGATTAATTATAATCATTTAGTTTCAAAAATAATTTACTATATTAAAACATATATTTTTACAAAAAAATAATCAAATAAAATAATACCACATTTATATATAAAAATATTATTTGTTTATAATTTTGAATATTAATTTAAATTCAATTATTAGTTCTTGAAAATTGTAATTTATTTAAAAACATTATAACTTATAATCTGAAAAACATAAATTTTTCATTTATTTACTTTCTTATTTAATAATTTAATATTCATTATATTTTTTTATTAATTTTACTATTTCTAATATTCAATTAACATTTAATTCAAGATACTAATGTAAATAATAAAAGAAATAATCCTTATGTAAAACTCATGATGTTACATATATATATAGACTCACTCACAAATATATAAATATTTTATCACTATATAAACGCACAAACATATATTTGTATTAATATATATTAACATATGTGTGTGTGTGTGTGTCTAGGTAAATTAATATTTTAGAATATACAAATAAATATATAAAATTATAATAATTTCTATATACACAAACAAATATATGAAAAAATAATATAAATAAATAATGTAAATATAATCATATTATTTAATTATTTTATATAAATATAATAACATATTGTTTTTTAATATATATATATATATATATATATATATTATTTATATAATATATTAATTTTTAATTTATATATAGAGACACGTGTATTATGTTTTAATTAATATATATCTATTAATATACTTATGTACATATATATATATATATACTTATGTATATTTTCATATTTATACATATATATTAATACACACACACACACATATATTAATTAAAAATTAATATATATACATATATATACACATTCATATGTAAATAATAATATATTAATTCATATTCAACAAATATATATATATATATATATTATTCTTTATTTAAATACAACATTACCTTTTATTTATATTCATATTTAATATATATATATATATAAACATTAATTCAAATGTATACACATATATTTTATTTATTTAATAAAATAATATATATATATATATATACTAATTTTTATTTATAAATATAATATCATGGATCAATACATATATATAAATATACTAATAAATAAATTTTTTAATTAATATTAATTAATTTTTATTTATATACTCTATAATATATATATATATATATATATATTAATTTTTATTTATATATAAAATATTATAATATATATAAATATAATGTTAAAGTCTAACTAGACATAAATATTATGTGGGTGAAGTGGTCTGAGTCCTTAGGTTCCTCTTATGTAGGATAGGATTAAAACTCAGGTGATATAAAATTATTATTTTTGGGGGAGGTGGCCTATCGGTGGGGACCTATGAGTGGGATAGTTGATAGGCTAAAGGTGGTGGAGAGAGTAGAAATGGACCGATAGGGAGAGAGGGTTGCTACTCGAGGAGGGAGGAGGAAGGATGGGACGATGATAGATGGTAGGAGGTGGTGGCCAGAGGGTGAGGGATGGGACAACAAAGACCAGATAGGGAGGTAGTGATCAGAAGGGGAGGGAGGCAATGGGGGATACCATAAGCGACAACATGGAGACATGAGTAGGGAGGTAGTGACTGAATGGGGAGGGAAGGGGCGATGAAGACTATATGGGGAGTGGTGTTGGATATTAAACTCATTATTCCTTGGATGTAGCCTACCTCAACTATTGTAATGGAGGTTTGAATAATTAAATGAAGAATGATCAACATGTTTGATCTTGAATTCTTGGGAGACACCTACCACACCAAATCTGTTGACTTGTGTTTATCTTTATTGCTCCCATTTTTGTTTGTTGTTTAATTGAATCCCAATAAATAGTGAGCATCATTTGTGTTGTATTAAAATTATAGTAGAGAAATAAATACCAATTTGTTGATACTCCATTTGTGTGTTTGGAGATCACCTCTAGTGATCAGCATCCATTTTTACTACTGTGAGATCCATCATCGGTGGTATTAGATGTGGTTGAAGTTGAGACAAGTGTCAATGGAAGTAATTGTGAGATTTGATTCTTCACGTGATGCTAATAACCATCTTCAATGGTATTATATCCTTGAAGTTGTTCCTTATGGTTGTGAGAGGTTTCTTTCAAACTAGCTTCCCTTCATCTGTATACTGATTTACAGCACTGGTGGAGGAAGAAGAAGATAAATATTTTTCTTATCTTAATACATCTATATTTCAATCATTTTTTTAAATCCCATGTCCCTTTTTTTCTTTCTAATTAGTCTATATCTTTTTGTTCTTTTCCATTTTTCAAAAAGGTTATTCTCCTTTTCTACCCACCTACCATTTTTTGCCTCCATCCTCTATTATTTTTAGAGATTATTCTGCCTCCCTCCTCCCATAGCCACCATGGAAATGTTCATTTTATTTTAACAAAATCTCCTTTGGCCTTTTTTTTCCTCCAAGCACACTACTTCCTTCAAAAAAACTCCATTTGTTTGGTGAAAAATAGAAAATTAGGTTCGGTGTTATTCAAAAAAAAATTGGGGTCCGCATTTCCCAAAAACAATTTTCACCTCTAATTCTAAAAAAATATATCATCATTTCATGAAAAAATAATTTTTTAATAATGAAAACATAATTTCAATATTCACTATCCAAAAAAATTATTTTCTTGGATACCAAATTCAATTTCATTGATGATCCCTTCAACTTCTTTCCAAACATAGATGACAATGACAAACACCCCCTCCATCACCTTTATATTTTATATCAGAGCTGAATCAATCGTCTGAATATAATTTTTTTTTATAGAAATGGAGTTTGTTTCCATCATAGATACCTTACCAAAAGGCACCAAATAATAGGTGTTGTTATCAAACATAGATGTCTTATTTAAATTTGGGATAGATATCAACATTTTATCTGGTGAACCATCCACTAATTCAAGATTATTAAAGAATTAGATCCTAGTGTTTATTCCCCTAATAAAGACACGTGGTGGCTCCTTTCAGTGATTTTGGGTCCTGATGAAGTCCTACAGTAAGTGGGGATGTTTCTAAGAACCTGAGGAAATGGATTCCATAAAAAAGAATCTAGTATTATAAGATTAGTAAAAGGTGGAAAAATTACAAATCAAAGAAATAAAATCCAATTTTATTCTTGGTGGTAAAATTTTGTACCTAAGATCACCTCAAATGTTCTTCTTAATTGCTACTACGTGTGGTTTTGAATTTACTATAGCTAATGATTATGATAAAATAATTATATCTATTGGTTACCCACCTGGATATAATAAAAAATCATAGGTCAAAAGGAATATTATTTTAAGGGGGATGTTGGATATTAAACTCATTATTCATTGGATGGATCCTACCTCCACTATTGAAATAAAGGTTTAAAGAATTCAACGAAGACTACTTAATGTGTTTGGTCTGGGATTCCTAAGTGGCACCTACAACACCAGATCTGTTGACTTGTGTTTATCTATTTTTCTCCCATTGTGGTTTGTTGTGTATTTGTATCCCTATAAATTTAGTGTTTCATGTTCCTTGTATTACAATTCTAGTGAATAAATAAATATAAATTTGTTGATGCTCCATTTTTGTGTTTGGAGATCACCTCTAGTGTGAGAATCAATGTTTTCCGCACTGAGATCCTCCATCTAGGGGGTGATGGTGACCAAAGAGGGAGGTAGTGATCTAAAGGGAAGGGAGGTAATGGGGGTTACAATAGGGTACAGGCTGATGATAAGGGGAGGGTGGTAGAAACCAGAGAGGAATGTAGGGGGATATAGTGAATAGATAGGGAGGAAGTGACCGAAAGTAGAGGGAGTTTATGGGGGAAGCTAGAGTCAATGTGATAATGATAAGATAAGAGAGATGGTGACAGAAGGGTGAGAGAGGTGATGGGGGAGATATTAGTTTGATGGAATGATGATAGGAAGAGGGAGGTGACTGCCATCAGGTGAAGGAGGGGTGATGACGATTAGAGAGGGAGGTAGATACTAGGCGGGAAGGGAGATTAAAGGGGATACTGGAGGCAATGGGACTGCAACCGGATGAGGGAGGGAGTGATAGGTGGGTGAGGGAGGGTTTGATGACAATCGAAGATGGTGGGGTGACAATGACTGGATGAGAGAGGCGATAGAGATGAGTGATGAATAAACACGAAAAATTTAGGTCATTTATAAATTCATCTAATTAGTATCATTAAAAAATGTAGAAAATTATCATTATTTATAAATTTTCCTAATTAGTTGTGTTTATAAACATAACTAAATTAGTGGAATTTATAAACACAACTAAATAAATTTCACTATTTCATTGACACATTGTTTTTATGTATTTGGGGTCTACATTGGGAAATAGTTCACCCACATCTATAATTGAGTCTAAACACAAAAACAAAACATGGATAATCATAATTTTTCTAGTTGTGATTCTATGGAATATCTTCCCTAAGAGAGAACTAGACTTGATATAGAGGTGATGGTTATATTTCATTTTGTATTGGACTTCAAGATAGTCTATAATCTAGGGAAAGGGAATGTGGTGGAATATTATCTTATCAATAAATCTCATTCTTAATTTCTAGGATAGGTATATGATTAGCTTTCCTCATTATATTTATCCTTGTTGGATTAGGGGGTATCATACCTTCAATAAATGGTTGTGACCCCTCCACTTCTACAATATCTGATGGAATCACAACATAGATATATGTTTTTATGAGTTATTTCACAAAAAAAGGTATTTATAAGACATTATGTTGACTGGTTCTTTGATATTGGGGTTAATATCATCCTCTTCTATGGATAAATCATGGTGTATTTTTTTATTCGAAAGAATTTACTAAGAGAGTTTTATATATATCCCTTATAGGTATATCCTAGAGTGTAAAATATATTTTAGTATCTTTTGTGGTGGCCTTTTTATGGCCACTGATAATGAAGATTGTAGCAAAGTTAATCTCTTGATGCCACACCTATCAGAAGTTCAAGGCTAATCATCAATTTCCAATAGGTTTTTCCATGTCCCTTGAGGTAATAGAATGGAAGTGGGATGTTATATCCATGTATTTCATAATGTTAATTTTCTATATGGATATATTTCACAATGTTATCTGGGTATTCATAGATCATCTCACAAAGTTGGAAAAATTCCTTACCATTAGTGAGTAGAGTTCAGTGGAAATATTGGGACATTTTTATATAAATGAAATTGTCTTGATTCAGGGTGTTACCTTGATGATTTTCATGGATCATGACAATTTTTTGGAATCATTGTTATTTATTAGATTTCAAGAGTCTATATAAATCCATATGTGTATGATAATAAAGTTCCATCCCTAGACATATGGTTAGACTAAGAAAACCATTCAAGTTATCGAGAGCATTTAATAGCCCTGCATGTTCGACTTTAAATAATGTTCATAGGATCACCTAAATTTACTGGAGTTTTCAAACAATAATAACTATCACTCTACTATTGGTATGTATCCTTTTGAGGCCCTTTTTGGGAGACCTTTCACATCACCATTATGTTGGTCGGATATGGGAGGAATAATCAATTATGAAGTTAGAGTGACTGTGAACAATGATGGAGAAAGTGAAGATCATCCAAGATCTAATGAGGATAGTCTAGAGCCATTAGAATTCCAATGTATACTAATGAATAAGGCATTTTGAGTTTATTCAGGGAGACCATGTGTTCCTGAAGGTCTCACGTCATCGTAGTTTGGGGAGATTTGGTTGGGATGGAAAGCTATCTCAAAGGTTCGTCAGTCCATTTAAAATTCTAGACAGTGTTGGTTAGGTTTCATATAGAAGTGCCTCAGGACCCTACCTCTTCGATCCAGTGCTAAAAAACTGTAAACTTTATACATTGGTTTTGATAAACATGTATAATTATAATATCTTTCTCACATAATGTAATAATTACATTCCATGTACTTTTTTTAGGTTTGGGATTCTAGAGAGTTAGAAAAAATATTTAAATTGTGGAACCCATTTTATTTATATCCAAGGGATACTTTTTCCATTATATGAAAAACTAATTAATCAATAATGATTCTTAATCATGTCCCATAAATTATTTTCACATAATTATCTTATATATAAATCATACATAATAATTCCTTTCATAACCCGGGTACAATGGAAACATAAAAAGGGTTGTGATCAAATGCTCAGTAAGGGTAAACATAAGAAAAAATCAATGATAAAAAGTGATCATAACATAATAATATGGGTATAATCAAGATAAATAATAAAATAATATCCAATAACACTAAAATCATAAAACATGGTGTAAGGAATGGTTTAACATAAGGCACAGATCAAGAGAGTTTTGGAACATGAGTAAATAAACATGAGTCATGAGATCATAACATACGAATAATATTTTGTCACAAAAATTAGTACAAGGAAGATTTCTTTCTGAGCCACCCTATGAGAGAATAAAATAATAATGTAGAATATCATTCAAATATGTAATAAAGATTAGTATAGGGAACATTATTTTCATGATCCACACCATTAGTTCCCACACTTATGATTAACTAAAAATTACTTGTGAATATTGTTTTCTCATGAGATATAAACTTTTAACTAATACATTGGAGAGTGATATAGGACCCAACCCATCATCATCCATACATATATGGTTTGCTTAAAATAAATCATTCCTAATATAATAAAGAACCCATAGACAGAGAATAACTTTCATTAATTACATCATAATTAACACATGGAAGGAAAATGGGTTACATATCCCTTTCAAAAATATTTACAAAATTAAATTATTTACAATTCCACCAATAATCATAACATGATAAACCCATGGGAAATAATTTGGTATCAAAATATATTCAGAATCATTATAGGTAAATACACTTAAATTTAGATGATAAATTATAGGGTATCAACGCTATATATATAAAAGGTATATCATTATTCAATAAATTCTCTAATTAATCAATGTATGAAATCTAGGTGAACACCCTTCAAATAAATTAAAAATAGGGTATTCACAAAGGAAATTAATTAGAAGAAAATTTATGTACATTCACAGTGGATATTTCGGAAAGAGAAAGGCAGTGATAGATCACTCCTCTAATAGAAAATAACATTTTATAAGTAATCTGGAGAAAAAAATTTATTAAAACATTTGAAGAATATCCTCAATCAATAATTAACTATTTCAAAATATGATGACCTAGGTGAAAATTATTTTTATGATTATTGGAAATAATAAACATTCTTAATATTTTTGAAAACATTTATTTAAATGGAAATATTTTATAAATAAATGAGAATAATATTTTATTTTATAAAACAATTAAATCTTATAAATTATCTTATATATGAAATGAAAATGATTATGGAATTATGTATTCAAATGAAAAACAATAAAAAGATAATCTTTTTACACATTGATTAAAATATCAATAAAAAAATATTAATTTTTTTAAAAAAAATTCTAATGATTATAAAAAAAGTAGAAAATAAACTTAATCAATTATTTATTCATAAATAAGTACATTTCCAAAATCATCTAATGAACATAGTCTTGGAAAAAATAGGTTCCTGATCAAAAATAAGTGACAGGGTCAGTATCACTTACAAGAAACACTTCCTGTAAACTATGAGTCAAGAGGACATCAAATTTTTAGGGGAAATGTAAAATACCATTAGTAATAAAATAATATTATGAAGGGTTTTATATATAATATAAATTCCTTATATGTATTATCTTTCAAAAACATATTTAAAAATAATTTTGGAAATCAAACTCCTACAATGTCACATTTTAGGATTTAGGGATTAAAAATAAAGAGTAATGTGACAAGGAAATTAAAATACCCAAAAAATTAAGATTAATTAAAATGGAACACTACAATATGGTAGAACATATCCAAGTTATATGAATAAAGTTCCTTAAAAGCGAACATAACTCAATAAAGGAAAATTAATTTCTCAAAAATGCTTTCAATGTCGGTATCCTTTGAATCAAATTCTATTTAAAGAAATAAAATTATATTGATGTTAAAACACAAATAATTACTTGAATATGGTAAATTTCATCAATTATTAATTAGTCACACCATATTAAAGATTTCATGGTTCATAATAAGAAATATGTCCCAATAAATTGAATTTGATATAAGAACCCCTTACTTTAATTCCTAACTTCTACTAAATCTCTTGAATCTACTATAAAAATAACTATCATAATTAACTATTTAATAAAATTATTCATATATTAGGGCTATTATAAAATTCATTTATAATTATTCTCTACATGTATATTAGTCAGTTATTATCTATTTTCAACATCAGTTCCGAGTAATCTTGATTATTTTGAATCAGTTTTGTAAATATAGTGTTGACCATCATTATTCTCCGAAATTTCATCATTAAAAAAATAAAAATAAGTATTTTAAATGATTATGTTTTATTATTTATATTTTTTTAATTTAATTTCATGGGAGTTTTGATTATTATCCATAAAGATGAAATTGTTGATGATCATGTTTCAATGATTCTTTGCGAACAAAGGGTGTTTTCATAAATAATAGGTTCAAATTTATTATTAACATTATAGAACCAAAAAAACTCATTTTTTACCTATTTATATCATATATTACCAGAAATTTCATTCCCATAGTCATTTATGATATAAATTCATTGTATTGTACAAGGAGGTAGTTAGACCAACCCACACACAAATATACCATAATTAATGGATGATTATGAAGTGATTTACTTATAATATCATTATAAAATAATAATAAAGACCTTATTTAGTGTTTATTAGTGTCATATATAATAATTTTAAATATTTATAATAATAATATACCCTCTATGAAGTTATTACATTGTATAACGAAATAATTTTTTTTCCCTAGTATGCTCTTTTGGATAGTTGAATTTACAACAGTCATTTATCGGCCATGTTGTTAAAAGGTTGTATAATTAGACTTAATATAACATTAATAATTTAATAAAATAATATTTACTCCTTAAAACCAATCTTTTAACGTTCCATGTAATGTGGTAATAGATAACAGAATACACAACTCGATGGGGGCGGTAGTCCGCACATATGAATGGATGATTATATTTCTCTGATAGAAAGGGGGGACGAATTAATATGATTTATTATTTAAGAACCTAAAATATGTTATAAATATCACACATAAATATTAAATTCCTTATTATTATCAGCCTTTTACATTGGTGAATGAAAACAAAACACTTTGTGTTGTGTAGGAAATATTTTGCACATATGTACAATTGAAAATTTCATTTTTCTTAAAGGAAAGGGGAAGGGTTAGTTAATGTGGATCCCATAAACATAATAAAATTTTAGTATATTGTTAATTATAATTTCTTCATGTAAAAAAAAATTAAATTAACTTTAAAGGAAAAAGTATTTGATGGTGGGAAGTACTTTATGATTTTGAACATTCTCTTAATGCACTTCTTGGAAATGGGGGAATTTGGCCAATCTATTGTGAATAAAATAATAATGTAGTAAATGAAGTTTCTAGGGGAATGAAAAATTTAAAATTTTCAAGAGTAAAATTAATTTCAATATTATTCTTAATGGGGTGGTGAAAGGTCCCTTTTATAAGTGGTGAGAATGGAATTTTTTGTAGTTATAACCACTTAATATAAAGGGAGAACAGGCTAAAAATGTAAAGTTTCTCCAAAAGTGGACAGTGATGAATGTAAGGATGATATATGGTGATGAATATCTCAAAAAATAAATTATAAACATGTTTTTAACAAGTTTAAATCCATTTCACTATAATTTCTCTAGGAAAAAAAGTCTTCTAACATACAATTTCGTAGAAATTTTCCAGAGGAATTCTCTATAGCTCATACCACCTCCAAACTGACTAAGTAAGAGTGCACTAGATTTTAAGAGGATAGATTTCACCATGGAATTGATGAATCATGAAATCAGTTTTTTTATTCGAAACTTAATTACATTTTCCAGGATATTGATCATGACCCATTTCCTATGGATGATTGCTTGATGGTTTTGAATCTTATCACCTCTCACATTGATGAGGGTATCTGACTTCATCTAGGAAATAATATTAGAGAACAATTTTTGGAAATATATGAGGGATCTCACCATATTTAAGAGTAATGAGGAACATAGATTTCCATAATATTTATTTGAAACATGATATCCAGAGGTATCATCTCCCTTGCTCCCACAAGATACTGAATTTGGTTAGTGTTTCTTCTTTGTTTTGATCTATTTTTATGGGTAGAAATAGCTTCCTCTATTTTTGGCATTTTTACAATTCTTTATTGATGTTTTGTGTTGGTTATTATGTGAGGGTTCCCACTTAACCCTTGAAAATGGTATTTTCATAAAAATAAAAAAGAAAGAGTTGGTAAAATTGGTTCTTACCTAAGTTATTTATCTTTTATTCCAAAAAATAGTCCTTATTACATAATATAGACCTTAGAATTAGAAAATTGAAATAAATTTTTTAAAATTAAATTTCTAAAAGTGATAAAATTTAATTTTAAAATAATAAATTTTTAGTGTACTAATAAAAATTTGAGAAAAAGTAGCTTAATTTCAAAAATATCAAATAAATGTTTTTAAACAAACATATATTTTTAAATTTATAATTTCACTTATAAAATCCATATTAGGTCTATAAAATTGTTTAATAAGTCTTAAACCCATACTTATATACTAATAATTTCATAAAAGTCATGGTATTTTTAAAAATAGAATTTTCAATATTCAACTAACAATGAAATCTTTCATAAAAATTAAAAAATTTCACCCGAGGATAATTTTTACATTATAAATTAAAAAAATATTTATATTTTATATAATTAAAATTATAAAAATTATATTTTTTCTATGGAATAAAAAACATATATAAATATAAACTACTTATATTTAAAAGTATTATTTTTATACATTATGTGTTTTTAATATTATTTCATATAAATATATAATTTAAATAATGTTAATATAGTAATATTTTAAATTAGGATAAAATATACAATACTTAACATAAAATTATTTGAAAATTATTAATTTTCTACTAAATAAACTTTAACAAATACTAATGAAATTAAGTATTTATATTATTAAATTTAGTTTTTCTAGCCCATAATACGGAAATATTTATACCCAATATCATATTTTAGAATTATTATTATTAATGCTTATATATAATACATAAATATACATATATTTATAATGTTATATTTTTATATTTTTATTTCAATGTGCATTATATTATTTTAAAATTACTTCTAAACAATACATGACTTTACGTAAACCTATTGGATGTATATCGAATGATAATATTTAGGATGACTAGATTTCATTCCTATATATGAAGATATAATAAATCACTCATTCATTCCCCTATAACTCTGTATGGAATAGATATTATTCCATATTATATATTTTTCATTATGTTGTCTCTTTTCATGGTACTCTTCCTTATTATCGATTTTGTATGGATATTGGTGATACTCATGGTTGAATACAATACATAGGATTTCGTAATATTGAAGATTTTTTTATTTTCTATCTATTTTTCCTCTATTGATTTATGCACTTTTAAAGGATGTATTCATCCATGGTTAGTAGTAATTCATGGTTTTTAGTACATAGTCTTATATTCTTCTGTTGTAATGTTCCGCTTATGAATAAATAAAGGGTTGTTAGTTTAATTCATATCTTGTATGAATTATTTACTAATTAATTTGAAATCCTTTAAACTAAAAAAATTATAATAATAAATATAAGGTTTATAAAACCAGTATTCTTCCTAAAAAAATGGTGTATTACATTCTCCAACCATTAAATAAATTGCATCCTATCAATTTTAATTAACAAATACCAACAGAAAAAGCTATGGGGATATTAATGATAAACATGAATTTGGATATAATTTCTAGAGAGTTATCAAACTTACAAACATGGGAAACATATTTTTTCCTCATAATAGTCTTATCCAAATATTTAGTTTTTTCACTAAACCATTTGATCCTATAGTCTGTCATTATTGAATATCAAGACCCAAATTATATCATTTACTTCTAAAGTGTGTTTATAATCATCCTTTCATTGAAAGAGTATCAAAACTATTTAAGAAATTTGAATTCCTTATTCTAATAATTAATGCTTCATCTAGATATAGAACCTTTAAATTTACAAAATTAAATTAAATTTATCTAAGGGGATAATAATATAATTTTCAAAAATAACTTTCTTGAAACTTAAACATGAGAAATAATAATCATAACCCTAGATGTTTTTTATTAATAATTCAATATCTAGTCATTAGGGTGATAATTTTAGGTTATAATAAAACATTCCATGTAAGAAAGAGTGGGTTGGAAAAGAAAAATAATAATACTCATATTTCTTATGTGAATGATCAGTGTTCCTCACTCCACATTATCTTTAGAACCCACTTACATAGATTTGGTATCATAGGTATTCCTTTTTTATTGAATTTTATAGTGTCTGTCACCCTCATTATCCCTTTTATTAGGGTATTGACTTGGATAATTTCCATGTTTCCCACATTTAATCCAATGAACTGTTATTATTACTTTAGGTTGAAATATTTTCCCTTTTAATGTGTCTACTAATCTCTTCAATTTTCTGTAGGAATTTTTTTTTTATGTTCTCCACAAAACATCTCTTGATTCTTTAGAGACATTTTACATGGTTATTTTTCCACATTTTGAACATTTAAGAAATTTAATATCCTTTCCTTCATCATCTTCATCACATGAACTTCCATGATAACCAATCCTTCACTTACTTGGAATGATTGGGAAAAAACTATGTTTGAAGTGTTAATAATAATTCTTGGTAGATTTTTTAGCATAATAACTATTTTTCTCTCTCCATATTTTATCCCATTAGGTTTATCATTAGTATAGTCTCTATATTTCACATTTAATTCATTTTTTACTTTTTTTCTTCATGCTTTCGGAATTACTAAAACCAAAATGGGTTAGTTTGAGTATTAAATAATTAATATCATAGGAGAATTATCTAAAATGATATTATAGATAACTAAATCTTGAAATGACTTACTCTTTAGATTATCACATTTGTTTTTAGTTAAACCAAAATCAATCTCTAATCGATTTGGTTTTATTTAGGTTCAGTTCTATCATATTCTTTAACCTTTTTTCCTTAACATAATGAATCCTTCATAATGGATCATAAAGGTAATGTTATTAACCAAATTATATCCCTAGGTAGTGTGTATCCAAATGTGAAATCATGGGCCCAATCATTGTACACAAAAGTAAAGATTGAGTTGATATTCAACTAGCCTTTTTAGGGTGATTACCCTAGGTGCATCTGTTCCATAGCCACATCCACTTTCTAGTATCCTAATAGGGATTTAATTTCTTGGAAAACCATATACTCAAAACATTACCAAAACATTATGATGTTATCTTATATTTATACTTATCCCTTAGACTTGTCGTTAGGTTTTTCATTAATGTTATCTCATCCTTATCCCCAAACAACATAAAATATTCAATACAACCAACCTAAAGGTTTATCTATATTTTTTAAAATGCTTTCAATCATAACATATCAATCCCTAATAAACATTATAAGTCTTAATTTATCTTCAAATGATAGAAACCTAATCTCTAAATATATCTAAACCCAGATTTAAAATCAACTAAGGCATCCCAGGACCTGTACTCTTGGATCTAGTTCGAAGAAAACATAAGCCTTACACAATTTATTTGATACATATTCACAATTGAAAAATATTTCTCACATAATGTGAAAATTAAATTCCAAGCGAAATTTTTTTGTTCAGATTTTTAGAAATTTAGGAAAAATATATAAATAATATAACTTGTTTTTTATGCATCATAAAGATATTTTCTCATTATATATTAAATGATATAATACATAATTAACCCTAAAAATATCTTATAAACTATCAACAGAAAATGATCTTCTATATAAATCATACATATCACTTACTTTCATAACTAGGGGAAAATAGAAACACAAAAAGGGGTGATCTCAAACACTTAGTAAGGGTAAATATAATCTAACAAAGTCAATTATCAAAAGTAAAAAATAAGATAAGTATATAGTTATAATCAATATTTAGAAGAAAATCATACCTGAAAAAACATAAATCATAAAACATGGTTCAGGGAATGGAATAACATAGCACATCAATCAAAAGACCATGGACACATGATTCAATAAACATGATCCATGAGAGAATAACATAATAATAATACTTTGGAATTAACATTGGTATATGGAAGTTCATTTTCATTAGCCACACCATGATATCATAACATTATAATATAAAAAATATTTCAAATATAGTAAAAACCTTATTATAGGAAACATTACTTTCACGGTCCACAACATTAGTTCTCATGCTTACAAGAAACTAAAACATACTCACAAATACTTTATCTCATGAGGTATAAGCTATTAAAAATTTCATTAGAGAGAGATTTAAGACCCCACCCATTATCATTCATATATATGTGTTTCATATGGAATCAATCATTCAACATATCATAAAGAACCCATGGAAAGAGAATGGGTTTCATTCATCACATCATAAATAACCAATGGAAAGAAAATGGGTTTCATGTATGTTTCAAATGGATTCACATAATTAAATCATTCCTAATTCCATCAATAATTACAATATGATTAACCGATGGGAAATAAATTAGTATCTAATGATATTAAGTAATGTTCTAAGTAAATACCCTTCAGTTAAGATTTTGATGTTTAGGTTATATGCACTCTATAGGGAAAAGTTATACAATTTCCCCTATAAATCAATGTATGATGTCTAGTTGAACACCATTTAATCAAAGAAATGTAAAATAGGTTATTCACATAGGAAAATCATTGAAAAAAAATTATTTGTTTTCAAATTAGATAGTTAGTAAAGACCAAGGAAGTGATGGATCACTCCTATGAGAAAAAATAACAATTTTTAAGCCATCTAGAGAGAAAAATGGATGGTAAAATTTAAATAATATCCTCTATCAAGCATAAAATATGTCAAAAATATTTTTATGTAGGTGAAAAATACATTTTAGGAGCATTAGAAATATCACTTTGGAAATAAGAATCATTATTGTCCTTTTTTAAAACATTAATATATTTATAAATATTTTATAAATAAAGCATAATAATATTTTATTTTATAAAATCGTTAAATCTTAAAAATTATGTTTCCAAGAAAATGAAAATTATGGGGGAAAGATGTGTTCGCACAAATATTTTTTAGAAAAAAAATCATGTTATAATTTGATGAAAATGAATCATTCAGAAAATGAAAAAATTTATTTAAAAATTTTAATTAGATTAAAAGTAGCATAAAATTACATTTATTAATTATTGATTCATTTATAATGACATTTTAACAGTCATATAATAAATATGGAAAAAAAAATATCTGGTCAAAAATAATAGATGTGCTCAGTTTCACTTAAAAGAAATACTTCAGGTAAAATATGAGTCGAGGGGGAATGAAATTTTGATGGGTAATATAAAACCCCAGGTATTACCAAATAAAATTATGAAGGGTTTTAAAAAATAATACAAAATATCTGGATGGATTATCTTTCAAAAAAATCTTGATTTGAAACAAATATTGAAAACCAAAACCCTACAAAAATGCATTTTATGATATAAGGATAAATCATCAAGAGGAATGTGATAAAGAAATGAAGATTCATAAAAACATAAAGTGAATTACAATTTAATGCAATCATATTTTATAATATATCCAACTTATAATAATAAAGTTCATTAAAAATGAACATAACTCAATGAAGGGAAATTGAGTTTCCAAAAACCCTTACAAACTTGTTATTCTTTGAATTGAAGTTCATTTAAAAAAGAAAATTATATTGATCTTGAAACACTAATAATTAAATTAATATAGTAAAAAATTCATTAGTAATTAATCACATAATATTATATATTAAAGGGTTCATAATAAGGAATGTGTCCCAAAAAATTAAATTTGAGATAAGAACCCTTACCTTAATCCCTGACTCTAACAAAAGGGATTGAATATCCTTATTAAAAAAATAACTATATTAATTAAATATTTTATAAAATTATCCATATATAAAAACTATTGTAAAATTTATTTATAATTATTCTCTATATGCATATTAATTAGTTATTAACCATTTTCAATATCGGGTGTGAGAAATATTGATTGTTTTGAATCAATTTCGTAAAAGTAGTTTTGTTATTCATTATTATCCAATATTTTATCATTACAATATAATAAATGATACTATAATTTATTAACTTTCATTATTTTTAAATTTATAATTTAATTCCATGGGAGTTTTATTACGATCCCTAAAGATGAAATCTGTTATGAGCGTGTTTCAATGATTCTTAGTGAACAAAGGGTGTTTTTATAAATAATGAGATATATTTCTTTATAAAATTACATAAAAACATATTATTTAATTATTTATATAATTTATTACATTAAACTACATTCTCATAGTCATCCATGATATAAATTCACAACATTGTCCAAGTAGGTGGTTAAACCGACCCAAATAAGAGCATATCATAATTAGTGGATGATTATGAAGTTATTTAATTATAATATCATTATAAACAATGAATAATGACATTATTTAGTATTTATTATTATGATATTTCCTAATTTTAATGAAATATAATAAAAATGGCATACCCTATATGATGTTATTATATAGTACAATGTAACTATTTTTTCTCTTAGTATACTCTTTCAGATGGTTGAATTTACAATAGTTGTTTATTACTTATACTATTAAAAATATGTCCAGTTAGACAAAACATAACCTTAATTATTTCATAAAATTTGTATTTATCACTTCAACCCAATCTTGTAACAATCCATGAAATTTCCTAATAAGAGACATAACACTTTGTTTAATGAGGGTGGTGGTCTGTACGTACAAATGGATGATTATTTTTTCCAATATAACTAGAGAGTGTTGAAAATGGTTTATTATTTAAGAACCCAAAACATGTTATGAATATCATAATTATATATTAAATTCCCTATTATTACTGTAATTTCATGGTGGTTAATTAAAATTAATCACAATGCATTATAGAGATGGTAGTCTGCACATACACATGGTTGATGTTTTGACCTTTCTTAACAGAAAGGGGGAAGGGTAGATAATGTATATACCCTAAAAATAAAAACATTCTAGTATATAGTTAATAATTTTATTATTACTTCAAAATGTATAATATAATTTTAGAGGGGAAATCTATAGAAGGAACATAATTATATATTGAGAATTACATTGAGATTTTGAACTTTCTCTTGAATTAATTCTTGTAAATGGAGACTTTGGCTGATATCTTAAGACTATAAGATTAAGGGATTGGAAGATGAAGGTATATGAAAAATACTGAATATTTTCAATAGGGAAACTAATTTTTAGAGTGATATTTAAGGGGTGGTGATTGGCCCATTTTATAACTGGTTGGAATGAAATTTTTATAATTATAGCCATTTAATATTAAGGGACCACTTTTTAAACATGTCATGTGGCTCCAAAAGTGGAAAATAATTAATTTTAGGATGAGATAACGTCAATAATGTTGCAAAAATTAAATTTTAAACATTTTTCTGTCCCTTTTCCCCTATATTAACTGCTTTCGCTATTTTAGATTTTACTATGGTAACTAGTTTTTTCCATAGTAATTTAAATATTATTCCTAAAAATAAAGTGGTCCTTATTAAATTATATATATATATATATATATTAATTAAAAAAACTAAATTAATTTTACTATACTAAATTCCTAAAATTAATAAAAATAAATTTTAAAATAATAAATCTGTTGTGTATACAAAACAATTTTAGAGGAAATGTAATTTAAATTATAAAATATCAAATATAGGTTTTTAAAAAATATATATATTTTTTAAAAATTATAATTTCACCTATAAAAAAAATTCGGTAAAATGGGTTTATAAGTCTCTGAGTAATACTTATATACCAATAAAGTCATAAAATTCATAGTATTTGTAAAAACTCTATTTTCCACTATTTACCTAAAAATCAAATGTTTCAAAAAATACTAAAATTTTAACCTAAGAAAATTTTGAAATTATAACTCAAAAAAAATTAATTTTATCTAATTAAAATTATTTTAAATATATATTTACAATTATAATAAAAATAAAAATTATTAGGATAAACTTCTTTTGTTGAAAAATAGTGTTTTAAAACATTATGTGTTCTAATCATTATTTTATATCAATTTATAATTTAAATAATATTAATATAATAATAATTTAAAAAATTTCAATATAATTTATTTTGATAAAATATAAAATACTTAATAAAATGGTTTGAAAAATTTTACTTTTATACAAAATATTCTATAACAAATACCATTAATATTATTTATTTATATTCTAAAATTCAATTTTACTAGTCCATTGACATTGAAATATTTATACATCATGTCATATTTTAATAATATTATTACTATAAAACATATACATAATGAATAAATATGCATATATATATATATAATATTTTAATATCATATTTCTCTTTCATTGTGAATTATATTATTTTAAATTTACTACTAATCAATACATGACTTTGGTTTACCTATTAGATGTATATCCAATTACTATATTCTCAATAACTATATTTCCATAAATAATATTTATAATGGCCATATTTCCTTAATATATATATAGAGAGATATTTATTAAATAAATTGTTCATTCCACTCTTGCATCACAAGGCATAGTTTTTATTTGATACTATAATTTTTTCTTAATGTTTTCTTTATTTAAATGATCTTCCTCTTTATAGGTTTTGTTCAACTATTTTTGATCCTCAAGGTTGAAGATGATCAATGGGATTACCTATTCATGAATATTTATTTATTTTCAATCTATTTTCCCCTATTTATTTATGCCCTTTTAATGGATGTATTCATCCATGGAAAGTAATAGTACAGGGTGTGTAATACTTAGTTTTATGTGCTTTTATTGCAATGTTCCACTTATGAATTAATAAAATGGTTTTATATTAATTCATAACTTATATGAATTATTTACTAATCAATTTAAAATCATTTGAACTAAAAAACACTACTGGAAAATGCACCTATCCCCACGGTTTTCCCCAAAACCGTGGGGATAGGTACCCCTATACCCACAGTTTTTGAAAACCATGGGTATAGGTCAATTTTCAAGACCTATACCCACAGCTTTGAAGAACTGTGGGTATGGGGGGGTCTATCCCAACGGTTTTCCAAAACCATGGGGATAGGTCCTGAAAATTCACTTATTCCCAGGGTTTTCCAAAACCGTGGGTATAGGGGTACCTATCCCCACGGTTTTGGGGAAAACCATGGGGATAGGTCAGGGTTAAAATACCTATACCCCTGGTTATGAAAAACCGCGGGTATAGGTTTCCCGTGTGTGCGTAAGAAAAATTTTTCTTCTGTGGGAAGGAATTTTTTTGCGGAAGTCTTATACCAACGGTTCTTCCCTCTATACCCACGGTTTATATAACTATATTTAACTAAATAAAAATATATATACATAAAAATGGTGTTGGGGTAGTGGTTAGGTGCTTCGTCTGCAGCGGAGAGGTTGCGGTTCGAAACCCGCAGGCCGCATTATTTTAGGACCTATAACCATGGTTTTGAAACCATGGGGAAAAACCTTTGACACTGTGGCAATTGAGTATGTTTTGTTGACATGGTGGCAGAACACCTATACCGACAGTTTTGGAAAACTGTGGCTATAAGCTGGGGACCTATACCGACGTCGTTCCATCCCATCGTTCCCAAAACCGTGGGTATAGACTATACCCACGGTTTTGGGGGTTATACCCACAGTTTTGAATTGTGGGTATAGGCTATTTTTCCAGTAGTGAAAGTTTAGAATTATTAACCTATATTTTATAAAAAGAACATGTTTTCAAAAAACTTGTGGTGTTACATGTACATTCTAGATTTACATTTGTAGATGGAATGAGTTCATGAAATCTTCTACATGTCATAATTGAGGTGATAAATGTATGAAATTTCACACATTATTAGAAGGGTTGAGCTGAACATTGAATATAGAGCCACCATTTTAGAATACCAAGTGATGATCAAGGATTGGTAGGAGAAGATCGTCCATGGATGAACAATTCCCTTTGTTTGTGTTATCTAATATAATGAGAATTTTCAGGAGAGCTCGGGGAACATGAGAACTATATGTGAGCTCATTACCTTTACCTGTTTGATTAGGTCTTACTTTTCGGGATGAAAATACATGAAGGTTGGGAGAATTTAATGGGTCTGATTTTTGTGATTAGACCATTTGAATATTTTAAATAATATTTTTTAAGCTATTTATGGAGTTTCAGGCGTCGTTAAACCCTGATATTGATAGATTAAAAATATTAAATATATTAACTCATGTGTTCATAATTTCAAAAATAATATATTTCTTCTGAAATTGAGTCTTAGGTACTGGAACCAATACCTCCTTTTAATTTGAAACATGAGTTTTACCCAAATCATGACATAAGATACATTCACATTGGGTTTCATGATGGTGCGCAATTGTGGGTGGATTAAATAGAGGATTAATTAATTAATTAATTAATTTTTTTAATTAATAGTTTAACACTATAAAATAACTTTTTAATAATTCTTGAGTGACTCCTATCAGGTCAACTAGATGACCGATTGTGAGTCTTGAGAGTAGAGTTCTAGTGCAAAACATTGGTTGATGAGCCTAGAATTGAGGATCGATCATGAACACATCATAATTCACTCACAAATTTGATGAAAATTATGAAATATTCTTATTCATCAATGATCGATCCAATTATAAGTTAAGAAATTTTATGTTTTGGTTTTAAACTATTTAAGATGTCATTACGATCATGAATTATTTACCCTTGAATTGAATCATGAAAACATCCTATAACATTATTAATTTATGATTTTATCTATAATTTTGAACATGAATACTATAATTCCTGGAATGATTATCTAACCCCATTGATTATTCTGTTTTCATCCTTTGATCGACGTCTGAATCACTTATGGCCATCATGGATCCCTCACTTTTGTGTTTTAAATATTTCTCCCTTGGTTCATCATATATTCATCTCCAGCTTTCTTTTTGTCAAGAGCTACGACCAACTCGATATTGTTTCATTGTACATTTTTTAATAATATTTAGGTATCACCATTGTGGATCAAATATTCACGGATAAAAATGTAGATGATTTCCAATGATAAAGGTGGAATCAAGGGGAAAATCAGATGATAAGCATTTCAAAATTCAAGATGTGTGGGTGATTTTGGGAGATAATGGGGCTTCATTTTCTCAATGAATGGTTCTTGGGATCTAATTTCCTTCATATAATTAATCTAAATCAACATGATTTGTGGGTATTTCATCAGAAATAATGGTGAAGTCTTTGAAAACCGTGATTCTTGTGGGGGAAGACAAACATTTTGGAGAAAACTCAACTACATGAATTGTATTTCAGAAAAATAAACATCATGTGTGTTGTTGATTATACATTATGTTTCTTTGTTATAGTTAAATATCATATGGTTTTTTTCTTGAGAAAACACTTTTTTTACTAGATGACCAACCCAACATGTATAGAGGGTACATTCCTATGAACTTAAGTGGTATCACATGTCGTGGGGAGAGTCTACACGTTGTTACAACTCAGCAGAACAGGAATTGGGAAGCGAGGTACCCACCAAGTACCAAACTCAACCCCAGACATCATGTAACTAGACTCACATGTTATGTAGTTGGTACATTGCCAGCCATGTTGAATTTAATCACACGACCAGATCATCAACTTTGGGTGACACCCTGTGTACACCCTTAGACATGTTGTTTACATTCTTTTTTCTTGGATTAGGACCTCATACTGTCCCTTTTTGAGTAGGATCCTATGTTGAACTCAATGGTTTTGTCTCTGATCCCTCAAGATAGGTTCAGGTATCCAACCACATTACACTACCTACATAATGCTCTGTCTATATATCAATCATGGATAGAGTTGGGTATCCTCCTATGTTTTCCTAGGGTCATGATCATTTATTCCTTGACCCTCTATTTTGTGGTTTAGAGTTGGTGATATTTTGATTATTTACTTCATGGTTCTTTAGATGTGTCCTACTAGGTATATATATACTCATCCTCTATGGTCTATAACAACTCTTCTCTTTATTACACTCTTAAGAATGATTTATTACATAAACATGCACTTAAGACAAATATTAGGATCAAGAGGTCAAGTGTCTTCAGAAATTAGGAACCTTACATAACAACTTAGAACATAAAACAGAACATCTTTATTGAAAACTTCTTTTACATGACCACAACACTCCTTCGTACTTATCATTGCATGGGATAACCTGAGGACATGCATAAGAAAAGGGAGAGATATAGAGCTCAATAAGGGAGTAAAAAAGTTATAACATGAAGAATATAGTACATGTTAGGGAATAGTAATATCAATGGAGCACAAGAGAAACATGAACATAAAGTCGTGATATATCATGGTTATCATAACATGGAAATGTGGAAACAACATTTAACATGATATTTTCATGAGCTAAGGCCCATTGCACATGGATCATGAGTAAACCTTCATTAAACATGAATTAGAATGATTACACCCTCATTTCCCTTTAATTAGCATGAGAAAACCATCATTTCACTTGAAGTATCATGATACTAATCTTTACCCAATATATTGGAGCGTTATTATGGCACACCCTTTATAAGCATTTCATTTCATTCATCAGTGTGCCACATAGATCATATAGCATGAATTAATTAAACATCATAATTTATTCCACGAATAAGAGATATGTAATACATAAATTTAAGCCCTCAATCAATAAGTACATGTGCATAAATTTGAATACCCTTGATAGAGAAATGGGTATGATATTCACTTACATGATAATTTGGCATGTGAAATTTTGGTGTAACTTCGACAACATAACAATGTAAAATAGAAATCATAAAAAGGGTTGATGAGAGAAAAATGGGTATCTCATAATATTTACATGAAATGTAAATTAAGGGGTCATTGAACATAATATCCCAACATATATAATGGAATATAGGTGCATAATATAAAACAATTTCTTGAATGTAAATGAGAACAGAGAAATTACTTACGGAATTTTGGCATGGTAACGGGTGTACATGGGAGGAATTAATGATAGATAAATAGGTATTTCATAATTAAAACATAAGGACTATAGTATGGTCTAGGTTATAAATCATACCCCTACATTTTTAATTGAAAATAAATGGGTATAACAACATAAATAAATTTGGACAAAAATGGGAAAGGAAGAAATCCCTTACATGGAAGTTGATCCCAAAGGCTTAGGAGAGGCTTGAGAGAAGATTATAGGGAGATTGGGGTGCCTTGAAAGGGTTATTGAGATAATAGGGCATAGGTTGGTTGAGATCCAAAGGTTTTGAGTGAAGAGGAATGTGAGATTGAGTGGGTTTATATCGAAAACGAGATGGAATTCTTTATTAGTTAGATTTTGGACACTACACATTAAACTAATCAAAATCACCAACCATCCCATGGTTTTTGCCCAAAATTTTTTCCAATGGGGAGTGTAAATCATTAATTTATAAGTAAAATGGCCGAACTTATAAAACTATTAGGCTTGATTATGTGGAGGTGAGTCACACTCTCAAGGAAATAATTTTGAAAAGTTAGAATATTTTATAATTCTTAGAGGGTCCGCTAAGGCACCATAAAATTAATAAAACAAATATAAAAGCATATTATTTTAAATTTAAAACATATATTGGACGAATTTTATATTTATATTATTTTATTACATCGCTATTGGGTCATTATAATGTCATAAAACACATTATACAATTAAATAGTATTTAATTTTTAACGAAAAAATCGACTCTCAAAAAATTATGAAAAATTCACCATTAGGTAATTTCAACATCTTGAATCCAAAAATGATATTCATTTTATCAAAATAATTTTTCTAAATATTTGAATTTTTAATTTTAAAATAAAAACTGACATTAATTGAAAATTCATGGGTTTTGATGAAAACAGTTTTCAAACCTTAATAAAAATTACCTTTTTAATCATAAAAAAATATACAATCATTTATATTTAATAAAAATTAATTTAGTAATAATATATTATTAAAATATTATTTAATTCAAAAATACATTAATTCATCAAAATAGATTTCTTAATTAAATATTAATTAAAAATGCTATTTGTGATTTAAAAATCATTTACAAAGTTACAATAATAAAATGAATGTATATTATTTATAAAAAAATAATGCACATAATAATAGTGCTATGGTCATGTTACATAAAACCATATAACACCTACATAAGAGCTAGGGGTAAGGTGTGCAATGGTGATAGACTCTTGGGGTGGCTAAGATAACATCACTCAGGTGGTAATCTCTATTAACTTCTACTTCTCCCATATGAGGTTCCATTCAAGCTTAACATGTTAAATCTTGTATTGGGATTGGTCAAGAGAAAATCCTAGTGATGATACCTCCTTTCTGAGCTCCTAAAAATGGGCTTTATATTGATAAATTCTACTATATGAGTCCATTTCTTCCTTTTTATGATTAAATTGGATTTGTTAAATCCCAATATTTATACTAATCATGTGATCATTGTTCAACATCTATATTAACAACGGTAATAATTCATAATAGTATTTTAAAATCTAAAAACCTAAAACCAAGTAATGGAATATGTTTTATATAACCATTTTACCTAATAAGGCATTTAATTAGATCAAGAGGAATTTTCATTAATAAAAGTTTGGGTCATTACAATCACCCTCTAAAGAAATTTTTCCCTTGAAATTTCCTTTTCCCGCACTAAAACAGTTGAGGTTAACTCAACTTCATCACATCCTTTGATTCCCACGTTGCCTCTTCAATATTTTTGTTTCACCACAACACCTTGATGAGGGGCATTGTCTTATTTAGTAGAACTTTTTCCCTACGATCTAAGATCTTCACCAACTTCTCTTCATAGGAGAGGTCATTCTCTAATGGTACCACCTTTGTATTGAGTACATGTGATGGGTTAGGTATGTACTTCCTCAAGAGTGGTATATGAAATACATCATGTACTTGAGATAGGTTTCGGTGGGAGTGTTTTTCGATAGGCCACTACTCCAATGTGATTAAGGGTCTCAAAAGGGTCGATGTAACTTGGACTAATCTTTACCTTTTTAACGAACCTCATAACTCTATTCCATGGTGATATATGGAGGAATACCATGTCTCCAACATCGAACTCTAGGTCTTGTCTACAATTATCAGCATATCTCTTTTATCAACTCTGAGTAGCTTTAAGGTGTTGTTTAATGGTTTAAACCTTTTCCACTATTTCCTTGACCATTTCTGGACCTAGGAGTTTTTGCTCCCCAACTTCATCCCAACATGCATGTGTTCTGCACCTCTTCCCATTAAGGGCTTTATAAGGATCCAATTGGTTACATGAGTGGAAACTGTTATTGTAAGAGAAATCAACTAGGGGAAGATGTTTATCCCGTCCTCCTTTGAAGTTAATTGAGTATGATCTCAACATGTCTACAAGTGTTTGGATAGTCCACTCAGATTGGCCATTATTTTGAGGATGATAAGTCATACTAATGTTCAGATCAGTATTCAGATCATGTTGGAGACTCTTCCAGAACATAGAGGTGAATCTTATATCTTGATCGGATATAATAGATAATTGTGCTCCTTGTAACCTTACAACTTCAAAGATAAATATTTGTGCCAGTTGATTCAATGAGAAATCCTCCCAAACTTCAAAGAAGTGTGGAGTCTTTATAAGATGATCTATAATAACCCAGATAGCATTGTTTCCTTTAGATGTCTTCATAAGTCCGGTGACAAATTCCATGGTGATGTTCTCACATTTCTATGTTGGTATGGGTAATGGTTGCATCATCCCCTTAGACTTATACCTCTCAACCTTCACTTAATGTCACACTGGGAACTTTGATGTATACTCAGTGATATACTTATTCATGTTATCACACTAATAATTCTATCTGATATCTCGGTACATCATTGCGTTTCCTAGGTGATGGATAAATTTGAGCAACATTCATCATCCAAAAGTTCATTTTTTTACTCCGAATTTGATGGTACACATAGTCATGGCCCAAATCTCACATTCCTTTTTCATTAACATTAAACTCTGAGGATTTCCCTTATCTAATAGTTTCCACTTTCGTCTAAATTCACATATCATCCTTTTCTACATCTTTTAACCTTTCCAAAATAGACAGTTGATCCATCATTTGTAAAAAGATTCAGGATTTTCCATTTTTTATGATTCCCATTTCAATCTTCCTCAAATATAAGAAGATTGGATCCTTTTCAATTCTCATAAATGATAGAATTGTTGGTTCCTTTATACATAGATCATCTTCCACCTTGTTCACTTTCCCATGGTGATAATCGATTGAGCATTCATAGTCTTTGATCAGCTCTAACCATCTTCTCTGGTGAAAATTAAACTTTTTTTTTGTGAATATATACTTGAGGCTTTTGTGGTCTGTATATATTTCACACTTCTCCCCAAATAGGTAATGTTGACAAATTTTTAAAGTGAACATTACCTTATCCAACTCCAGATCATGTGTTGTATCATTTTTCTCATGAACATTCAATTTCTTTGAAGCATAGGAAATGACCTTGTCATTTTTCATCAACACACAGCCCATGCCATTCTTCATGACAGAGAGGATTGGTGCACCCTATGGTGAATCACTTGGGCGTATAACCCCTTTATCCAGATTCTCTTGTAGTTTTTTATTTATATCTTCAAGCTCCAAAATATCCATTCTATATCAAGTCTTGAATATTGGAAATGTCCCGTGAATAAAATCAATCTAGAATTCAACATACCTTTTGGGAGGAAGACCAAGAAATTTCTCTAGAAATACTTCAGCGAATTCCCTCACAATAGGAATGTATTCGAGGATGGTTGCTTCATTAGACTCAATCATCTAAGAAATATACACATGCTCATAGGTAGTAATATCCACACTTGAGATGATGGTGATAAAGAAGATTCATCCCCCTCTTTGAACTTGTACAGAATCGGGGGTGATTCTCAATATGGAGAGGGATTTCCCCCTCATATCTATTTATGTAGGGTCTATATAGGGAAATCCAATCCATGATAAGAATTGAATCAAATCCCACCATAAGGAGTATGAAGAGGTTCACTGGGAATCTCAAACAACAAATTGAGATAGGGAAGGAGTTATATTCATGGGATAAAATGACTGCCCCATTTGTTGTTATCACTGACATCTTTACATCCATGATTTTTTGGTGGTGTTGGGATTAGTCTACTAAAACGTTTGCATATAAAATAATGCATAGAACCAAAATAAAAAATTATTTTTGATGTTCTGGAATGAATAACTAGAAGACCAGTCACCACTTCATTGTTGTGGTTTTCTTCGGTGGTAATGATGGAAAAAGCATGCCCTTGCTTCTTAGAGGTTATTGGCTTCCTCCAAAAACCCTTGGCTTAGGTCACTAGTTTGAAAAGTGCCTTGGTTATTTGTAGTTGAAAAAATGAACAATTCCTTCAGGGTTGAATGAAGAATTAACTTCCTCTGTCGCAGTAGCGGGTTTTTCTTGTCGGTAGTTAATTTCCAGGTTCCCTTCTCTTTAACACCTAAATCATTTTCTCATCCCCTTCATTCAATTTCTGGGGTGCTTCTTTCCACACCTTTGGCATGTGGGGTGAGAGAATTTCTCAGAATCGTTGGATTTATCCATCAGACCACCAAAATTAAAATCCAATTTCCACTTCTTATCCCCATGATACCCCTGAGATTCTCCAATATTCATTTTGACTTTCAGGGAACATTGGGAAATTTCATCATAGCTATCGATGTCACGAATCCCCATGGATTTACATAGGCTAGGTTTTAGCCCACCAAATAAGTAGTCAACCTTGAATTAGGTGGTAATGACAAAGCCAGATACATATCGTTTAAGCCTTGTAAATTTTGACTTTTATGCTCCGATGGATTCATTTTATTTTTTGCTTTAGGAAATGGAAGTCTATTTCCCTCTTAAGTTGGTGTGTGTGTGGAAACTATTTTTCAAAAAACATTTTCTAGAAATCCTTCCATTCCAACACATAGATCTCTTCCTCAGGCTTCGTATTTTTGATCAATGCCCACCATTGATCTGCTTCACCCTCCATATGATTAGCATCCAGAAAAAACATATCTTATTCAGAATATAGAAGGATGGATAAGATTTTTTTAATTGAGTTGATCCATTATTCGGTGATTAAGGGATCAGATGATCCATTAAAAGTATGAGTCCTTTGTCTCCTGAAGCTCTTGATTACGACTTTTCCTTTATTGGGGGGGGGGGTGGATGTTCTTCTTGACCCATGTTTCTTTTCAAAACTTGAGTTAACTGAGAGAATATAATAAATAAATTGTGATTCCCATTCCAATTGGATTGGGAATCTAATTAGAACAGTCATCACATTGATCTTCACATCGGTTGTTAGCCTGAGTCATCCTATTACCAGCCATTGGATAGAGTAAAAGGAAAGTTATGGGTAACACATAAATGGGGATATAATGAAAAAAGGGATAACTTATAAATTACATCTATTTCTTTAACTTATGAATTTATAGGCTTCAATCTACGTTATCCATGATCTACTTCCCAACATATATTTATAGTGGATTTTTTTATTCTGTTAATCATGGTTCATACTAAGATTATGAATTTTCCAAAGGATATCCCCTGAGAGTATCGTAACCAAGAGTGTAGAAAGGCCAATTTTTGTGAACAAGTTCCCATTCAAGTCTAGCTCAAACTGGTGTTTTCAGTTTTTACTCCTAGATACATATGTTCCAGAGCCGCCTCTACTTGTACATATCCATGCATGGATGTATTTTTTTGATAAAACAATTACTCTATACTCGCAAAAATTTAGGTATGTTTTTATTATACTTACAATACTATAAAAATAGCCTATATCAGCACTCAAAATGGGCTTTAACAGTGCTAAAAAAGTGTTGTAAATCTCAATGCTAATATATGGGGTCCCTTTTATCAGCGCTCGAAAAAGCGCTGATAAATGTCAAAAAAATAAAAAAAATAAAAAAGAATTAAATAATGCAAGGAGAGATTTTAACAGTGCTTGACCCCCCTTTATCAGTGCTAGGAGGTCTTCCACATGCTTCCCTTCCCGTTTATCCTCACACGTGCGCACCCCTTTGCTACCACCCAAACTCGAACCCGCAACCTCCCCCTTTCGTGGTTGCACCTTTACCACTAAACTATTTTGTTTTTCTCTCTAGTTAATGATATATCTATTTATATATATATATAGTTATAATTATTCATATATTGATATAGATTCATATTAATATAAATATATTTATTAATATATTAGTATATATATATACATTTTTATATTAATATTTATTTATATTTATTTATTTATATATATATATTTAGTTATAATTTTTTATCCGTATATTTATTTGTATATTAATATATACTTATAAGATTAGTTTTAAATACATTTATGAAATATTTTTTAATGTGCATTTATAATTAAATAACTAAATACATACATACATATATACAACACACACACACACCCAGACACATATATATTTATGAATAAATACATAAATATGGGTATTTGAAAAGCCATAGAATGTTAAAACGATCATAACATATAATCCAGAAACCCGTTTCAACTCTAAAACTATTCAAATAGAATAAAATGAAATAATCATCGATATAATATGTGGTACAAGGCTAACGGATATCCATATTAGAAGTTATACTTGTTTGAATGTTAACAAATCGGTGTATCCCAACTAAAAACTCAGTTTTTTAAGAATTATAATCCTTTTTTGTCCTCAAAAAATGTTCCAGAAGCTTTTCTTCGGTCACTGGCGCATAGAGCTCATCGCAGGATTTGATTTGATATGATGTAGAGCTCAAACGGACACCCGGATCAAAAGTTATGGTTGTTTGAAGTTTGAGTTACATTTTCAACTTATTTTAGATCTTTTATTAATTGTTTTGATTTTTTGTGTCTTCAAATTGTTATTAAATGATTTTTAATTGATAATAATTAGAAAATTATTAATTAATAATATTTTTTAAATATTTTAATTCTATTTTCATTAAATTTCTTATATATAAAATTTAATAGTCTATTTATACGTATCTAAAACATATTTAAAAAATATATTTTATATTTATATCAATATATATATACTTATATAAGAATAATTTATTTTTCATGATTTTTTTTAAACATAAAATTTATCACTGATAAGAAAAACCGTTGATAAATCCCCCTTTTATCAGCACTACTAAAAAAAGCACTGATAAAGGGGTAGCGCTTCCCTTTCCCATTTTTGTAGTAGTGTTAGTCTTATCTCTAAGGGTTTCTCTAGGGTTTTCTAATACTAGTCCCAAAAATAACTGAGTTTATCCTATGATACGAACCATAACAACCCTGTTCTTTTTTAAACTATTAAGCATGATTTATTACATACACTTGCACTTAAGACAACTCTGAGGATCAAGAGGTCTAGTGTCTTGAGAAATTAGGAACATTACATAATAACATAGAACATAAAACACAACATCCTTATTGAAAACAAATTTTACATGACCATGACACTTATTTATACATAGCACCACATGGAATAACCTTAGGACATGCATAAGAAAAGGGTGAGCTATAAAGCCCAGTAAGGGAGTAAATAAGGAATAACATTAAGAATACAATACATGTTAGGAAATAGGCATATAAATAGATAACAAGAGAAACATGAACATAAAGGCATGATATAGCATGGTTATCACAACATGGAAATGTGGACATAACATTTAACATGATATTAGCATGATCCAAGGCTCATTACAAATAGAGAATGAGCAAACCCTCATTGCACTTGAATTATCATGATTAAACCCTCATTTCACTTTAATTATTAGGAGTAAATCCTCATTTCACTTGACGTATTATGAAACTAATCTTTACCCATTTCATTGGAGTGCTATTAGAGCGCACCCCCTATAAACATTTCATTTCAGGCATAAGTGTGCCACATGGATCATACAACATGAATTCATTAAACATCAGAATTTTTTCCATGAATTAGACATGTGGAATATATAAATGTAAGTACTAAATCAACAAGTACACGTGCATAAATGTGAATACCCTTGATAGAAAATTGGTATGGTATTCACTTACATGATGATTTGGCATGGGAAATTTTGGTGTAACTTTGGGAGAATAATGATGTCAAATAGAAATCATAAAATGGGTTGATGAGAGAGAAAGGGGTCTCTCATCATATTTACATGAAATAGATAGTAAATTGTAATAGAACATAAAATACCAATATATGTAATTTAATTTAGGTGTATAATATAAAAAAATTATGAATGTAAATGAGAAGAGAGAAATTCCTTACAGAATTTCGACATGGTAATGGGTTTACATGGGAGGAATTAATGAGAGATAAAGTTGTCTCTCGTAATTAAAAATTAAGGAGTGAAGAATGGGGGGGGTGAAAATCATACCCAAACATCTGTGATGGGAAATAAAATAGTATAACAACATAATGAAATTTGGACATAAATGAAAAAGGAAGAAATACCTTACCTGGAAGTGTGATCTTAATGGCATGGGAGAGGTTTGAAAGAGGCTTATAGAGAGCATGGGGTAGATTGGGAGGATTATAGGGAGAGGAGGGAAGAGTTTGTTAGAGCTCCAAATGTTTTAGTGAAGAGGAATGGGATATTGAGTGGGTTTATATAGGAAATGAGAGGGAATTTTTTATTATTAAGGTTTTGGACATGACACATTAAACTAATCAAAACCACAAACCATCTCATGGTTTTTGCCAATGTTTTTTGCCAAATCGGAGTACAAAATATTATTTTATAAGGAAAATGGACGAAAATATTAAAATATTAGGCTTTCTTATGTGGAGGTGAGTCACACTCTCAAGAAAATCATTTTAAAAAAGTTAAAATATTTTATAATTCTTGGAGGATCCAAAAAGGCACCATAAAATTAATAAAACAAATCCAAAATCACATTATTTTAAAGATAAAACATATATTGGTGGAATAAACCTTTTACAGAATTTTATTACATCACTATTGGGTCATTATGATGTCATAAAACACATTATACATTTAAATTGTATTTAATTTTTACCCAAAACATTGACTCTCTCAAAAAATTATGAAAAATTATCTGTAAGATAATTTCGATTTCCAGAATCAAAAAATGATATTAATTTTATCTAAATAATTTTTCTAAATATGTGAATTCTTAATTTTTAAATAAAACCCAATATTTATTAAAAATTCATGGGTTTTGACAAAACCAGTTTTCAAACCTTAATAAAAATTACCATTGTAATCATAAAAAAACTATAAAATCATGTATATTTAATAAATTTAATTTATTAATAGTATTTTTTAAAATATTATTTAATTAAAAAATCTTTTAATTCATCAAAATATATTTCTAAAGTGAATATTAACTAAAAAATACTATTTATACTTCAAAAACCATTTACAAAGTAATAATAATAAAATGTATGTATATTATTTATACCAAAAAATAATGCACATAATCATTGTGCTAGGGTATTTTTACATAACCCCTTATAACACTTTTATATGACCTTAGGGTAAGGTGTGCGATGGTGACAGACTCTTGGGGTGGCTTGGATAACATCGCTCAGGTGGTAATATCAATTGACTTCCACTTCTCCAGTAGGTGGTTCTGTTCAAGATTAACGTATTGAAGTTCACCCTGGGCTTAGTCAAGAGAAAAGATCAGTGACACTACCTCCTTTCAGAGATCCAAAAAATGGGCTTCGTATGGTGAAATTGTACTAGATGAGGCAATCGATTCCTTTATCTGGGTGAATTGGATTTGTTAAAGCCTTATATTTATAGTAATCATGTGATCATTGTTCAACGACTATATTAGCAATGGTAACAATTCCTAATGGTATTTTAAAATCCAAAAACATAAAACCATGAAAGTGAATATATTTTATATAAACATTTTATATAATAATATATTTAATTAAATCAATAGGATTTTTTATTAAGAAATGTTTGGGTTATTACATGGGCTATGTCTACACATGTTGTATCATATGTAGATGAAAAACTATTTGAAAAAGATATAGGAAGACCTATTGTGGGTTATGAATCATGGTTATAGGAAGATGTGGTAGAGGGATTGTGTTTAGGCATTAGAGTTTTTTATGGAACAATATTTTCACAAGTTTTTAGGTTGGACAAACTTTTTGGTTGTTGGGATTGTATTTTTTCCTACTTTAGTTATTCATTATCATATTATTTTTTGGTATACTATAGGTTGTTCAGGGATTTATTATTATAGTTATTTATTATTCTAAATTTCTATGGGTTGAATGGAGATACATGTTCATGTTTATAGGTACATTTTTTTAAGGTATTCCATCAATTTGATATTCCTACACAATGTTCATCACTAGTCCATGGCCTATTGGAAGTGAGCTTGTGGTGGCACTCTTAGCATATCACTGGCTATGCGGCCCCCTATGAGTGAATTCATGTCATATTGACGATTAATTAAATAATGTGAATTATTTAATATGGTATTTTAAAAATTTACTAATTTAATTATTATGAATTGTGTGTTTACAATAAAATATCAGGGTAAATTATTAAATAGACTTTCCTTTGTATTAGTGGAATAATTTAAAAATAGAATAATTTTTATTGTTTTATGATGATGATAAAAGGGGAAATAAATCATAGTTTAGGGTTATTTATGAATGGTAATTAATTATATTATTATTATTATTATTATATATTAATTTTTATTAATGATTTATTAGATTGTTTTCACAAGTGGAGTGTATTAAAGAATAGTGAATTGAAAATAAATTAATATGGGTTGGATAATTTATGTAAAGTCTATAATAGAGGAGGTGAGTTTATAATAATAGTTGATAAAAATATTTAAGTATTATTATTAAATAATATCATAAGTATAAAGAATTTATTATTTGAAATTTCATGTTAATAGTTGATTTAAAGGGGTTGGTGAATTATTAATGAGATAGTAAAGTGAAAAATTAAAGGGGGAAGTTATATATATACATATATTTATATCATTAGCTAAATAAAAAAAATTAATTAAAATAAATAAGTTGTAATATGAAAAGTAATTTTGATAGATATTTTATTAATTAACATTAAAAGAAGATAAGCATGGATAGTATGAAGAATTAATATCTAAGAGTGGAATGGTATCTCCTCGATATCATCATGATATAATATTATAGGATTTTATTACTATTATGTAACAAATAAGGGAGATATACAAGTAATAAATTATTGTAATGAAATTTAGGGTTTAATATTGTGAATAAACATGGAGTTTATAACACCACAAAATTTTAAAATAACACTATGTTTGATAGCGTATACGAAAAACAACAATGATATTAAATAAACCATGAAATATTATTATTTAAATATGAATGTTATAATATAACCATTAAATTAGATGATATGAATAAGACTAACCAAATTATGAAATAAATATAAAATTTTCATACTTAATAAGAATTTATTAATTAATTTTTGGGAAATAATCACTCAACTTCTAGTAGAAATTTTAAACATAAAATTACATTTTCTTGAAAAATTATTTTTATTTATTTTTATGAGAAAATATTATAATTATTTTTGACCACTTTTATAAATTTTATTTTTTAAAGGGATATAATTTTTAAATAATCATAAAAAAATTATCATATGCTAAATTTTTGGTATTTATCTAAAAAAAATTTATTTTTTAATTAATAGTGAAAAGTACCATTTTTTATAAAAACATTAATTTATTTTCAATGATAATTTAAATTATTAATTGAATTTGATATTAAATTAATTTAATAATCTTTCATTTAAAAACAATATAATTAATTACTAGTAATTATCATTATACATTATTTTGTTATAAGTTCATTTTTAGGTTTAAAAACAAATATTTATAAAACTTGTTTCTAGTTTCATTTTATGAGTTTCTACTAAAAGTAAAATCCCCCACTTATAATAATTTAATTTGGATAAATAGAATTTATTTTTTGATTCATTAATTCAAATTTATCGTAGTATTACTTTTTTATATTTTTCTAAGGAAGTTAAATTTTTTGTAAATAGTAAATAATATATAGTTTTTATGAAATACAATATATTTTAGGATATTTCCAATAAATATATATGATATTAAAATTTATGAAACTTATGTAAAGACTAATTTATAATAACATAAACAAATATACTATAAAAATAATTCAAAACATATAAATTAGAATATTTATCATGATAATTATGAAAATCATTTTAAGTGTCGGTGGAGTGCTTGTGCTCTAGGAAAGGTAAATTTGGTTTCATAAAAATAATAATTGAGAAGGAAAAAGTAATTTCAAGAATTTATTAATTAATATGATATTTAATTGATGATATGGGCTTATATTTATGAATTTTTTAGTTATATAACAATAAACGTATCTAAATTCTTAAGTAGTTTTTGCATAAGGAAAACAATTTCCAATAACATATTAAATATGATTTCATTACATAGAAATATATATATTCAATAAAAATAAATAATAATTATAAATTTAAATAAATTATTATTATTTTAAGGATTTATTTTTAATTTTTAAAATTATTATAATGGTCTAAAACATTTACATCATGATGGTGTAGCTTTTAGAAAAAGATAATAAAAATTTAGTAATTGATTTTAAAAATATTAGGAATTGTAATTTTTAACTGAGTTAAGATGTTACATGAATTTTATCAATATTTTTTAAGTATAAGGGATAGTCTAAGTTATTATATTTGAAATTTTTGGCAATCGTTATCTTTTTAAATTCAAGATAAGATGATAACAATCAAAATAACTTTAAGTGTATTTTATGTTAAATAATATATTATTAAACGATTTAAGAATAATAAAAATATTTAAATTGGACAAGGGGGTGGGATATGGTTTAAAATTTTATCCATTGATCATTTATTATAAAATTTCTAAGTTATAAGTATATTTATAACTCTTTAATTTTGAAAATTATGATACCATGATTAATGTTAAAATTTCGAAATGAAGAAGTTAAACACATAGATAAGGTACAAAATACCACATAAACCTATCCAAATTTTATTGGAGGAAAGTATTTCAACAGTAAAATATATTATTCTTTATACTTTTTCCACTTGGCTCAACTTTAACAAGAAAGATAATTTATTATATTTAATTATTTTGAGTAATTCTATGTGTGACTTTTCCTTCACTATTAAAGGACACCACATCTACTCTATTATTTACACCGACATGAACCATTTAGATCAACAAAACCCTAAAAAATTATCTTACAAAAATTCTTATCCATGTTATAGAGGTTTTGTTCTCTTAAAAAGACCATACATAGTATCCTTAAGATGAAATACAAAGGTGGTATCTTAGAGATGAGATAGTTCTTTTAACTGATCTCTTTCATTTTACTATTTTCTTTTACCTCCTTCAATTATATCATAAAAAATCCAAAATAATAACATATGTATATACCTTATACTTATATGTTATTATGTTAATGTAAAAACCATATTTATCTCCCTTTTCATCCTATGGGGTACCAAATTGTCATTTGTGTGTGCATGTGGACTACCACCTCTGTGAAGTGATGTGTTTCATTTTTCCTCACCACCTCACAAGGATAGTTATTATTATGTATTTAATAAATATATTTTATATTCATGACATAATTATTATTCTTTAAATATTATATATGACTTATCTTTTTACCCTTACAACCATTATCAAATGATAATGTCACTCATGCGTGTCTGTGGAATACCACCTCCATGAATTGTTGTGATTTGTTTTTCACATGCACCTTTCATAGATGATTATAAAATTTTAATTGATGTATAAAACTGATAATTATTTCCTGATTATTATTCTTTATATGATTGGATAATTACCCCTTTGTCCACTATCAACCTATAAAATTCATTTTTCAATTATGAACTAAACATCTTCAAAACACCCAACATGAAATTAACCAATTAAGTAATTAAATATTTCATTGTAATAAATGAAATAAATTGATTAATTATAAATTAAAAACATGTATTGATGTAAATTTATTATAAAATAAATTAATTGTAGCACATAGTAATTGAGGACTCAAGGTAAGAGGTATCATAACTCAATTTTCATTCATTGGGTTATACTTTAATTTAATTGACTATGTTATGCCAATATTATGTGTGAAATGAATTTTAATTTAATTATGTTGTAGTAAAAAAATATTTTTTAAAAAATTGTTACACATAACCCCTTTATAGATTAATTTCTAGCTTCAATGATAAGATTTTTTTAAGGATTACTCTTCTCAAAATTATTTCTTTGAGACATGTCTCTTATTATGTATCTACATCCTTTTATAAGGGTTATATGCGGCTTATTGAGATATTATATCATGAATTAATCTTTTATAATGATATTTAAAGTTATTTTTATGTTATTTCTTTCAATACATATAAATTAAAATATTATAAATGATTTGACGGTTCTCAAGGTCCAAATTTCAATTCTTTGAAACAAAATTCATGTATACACTATGATTTATTTCATATAGTGTAAATACTATCCCATGAATGTGTTTTAACAAATTATTTATTAGATATTATGGTTGTTAAAGTATCATTTTGTGTTCCTCCATTCAATGGATTTTTGTCTCAAGAATTACCCAAGTTGCAAGGGTTTCTCATCTCAAGATTCATTCTTGGAGACATGTTCTGATTAATGAACCTATATTAATTTATATGGTGTATATAATTAATCTTGAAATATAATATCCTGAATGTTTTTATACTCATTTAATTTTATGCTTCTTATTTTTTTCATTATTTCAAAAGGCTTTTATTTTTAAAAGTTCGTAAATAATTATTCTTTAAAAAGGATTATTTAATGGTTTTATTGAATTTTAACCAAAGTCTTCTTCTATGTTCCTTATCTTATTTAAAGAATATTCTTTTATAAAAACAAATGAATGACTAAAGGTATTTTCCCTAATATTTTAACTTATATTATAATTTTTTAAAATTAAATTTCTTAACATTTTCTGTATAATTCACTTCTAACTCAAAAAATTTCTGAAAATAATGTTTATTTTAAACATTTACGTCATAAATGGATTTTCTCATCATAATAAAATTTATTTTATTTAAGATAACTTAATAATTATCCATGGTTATTTTCAAAGAAAAGGGTTTCACAATATTTCATGAATTTTTAGTTTTTAAGGTTACCCAAAAAATAGAATTTTCCCAATTTTTAAAAAAACATTTTAAACATTCTTTTAAGGGTATTTCATATATTTAAAATCCTATAATGATTAATATTATTAACTATGTATATGGTACTATGATACCATTCAATTAATGTAGATGATTTTTTTTAGGATTATGTTTTAAATATATTATCAGCAAACTCATTTCTTTTTCACATGTCAATCAAGATATGATAGTTTTGATGAAATATAACAATCCATGTGTTTTATTTCATTATAGAGTACATAGATAATTTTTTTAAAATAGGCAGTGGGTATTATATCAAATTATTTGATGGAATTTGTATGATATGTGATGGGAGAGTTTTTCATAACTATCCAATGTATTTTGTAATGAGACAGAGTTAATCGGGTCAAAGATACTCATAAGAGACGAAAAAGTTATGTTACACCTAAGAGATGGAAGATTTAACTGATTATAAGTTACTCATAAAATATGATAGAGTTTTCCAATTATAGGATACTCTTAAGAGATATAATAATTATCCTATTATTTGATTCCATAATGAATATTTTATGTTCCAAGATACCTATATAGTTTTCTCATGCTTTCTATGAGTTCTAATATATCTTTTTATCAAGTATTTTTTCCACATGGCTCATGATTTTTTACTTATATGACTCTTTTCTTATAATAAATAATTATTCCATGTCTTTTGATTTATTATCTAGGGTTTATGGGTTTGAATTACCTTATGTTATTCTCATGAACTTTTATTATTTTATCTTACCTTTATGCTCATATTATGCACACTAATGTCATTCAATTGTAAATACTTATTTTAACCCTTATTGAGTGTTTTAGCTCACTTGTATTTTATTGTAAATTTTCTCAGGTTATGAATATTGATATTAAATGAATTGTTCCAATAAATTTTTCATGTGGGAAGGATTTTTTAGAAATTTTTTAAGACAAAATTTAAAATCTGAAAATAAGAAAATAGTGGGGAAAAGGATAACTTGAATACATGTGTATTATTAATTAATATTTTTTTTCTAATTATCTAAAACTCTAAACCTAAATGGTCCTTTGGTATGTAAGTGATCCAATATTTTTCCGATGATGTTGTATCATTTGGATGAATAAAATTATATCATGATTATTACTATCAATTCCATAAATAAAAATATTAGGTTTTTAGAACAAAATCTTGGAGTGTGGGTTCAAGGATGTTATAATTGGTATTGGAGCAGGGTTTAGATAAATTATGAGATTATAATGTTGTCATGTGAGTTTAACTTAATAGTTATGGATAACATCATGGGTTTATAAGTTTAAGTTTGAACAAAGTTTTATGGACATATATTTTAACTCCCAAAAAATTTATTTTTAATGAATAATAATCTTGATAATTTTCTTAACACTTAACATGGAGCTTTAAGCATGTTAAGATATATTATAAAAATATTACTATTTAAATGGTATTGTTATAACATATTCATTTAATTATTGGGTATGAATATGAGTAAAAACATTCTTAAATATAAATATAATGGTATAAAAAAATAAAAAAAAATATTTATTTATTTTTAGGAAATAATAACTTGATTTTTAGTAAAGTAATTTTATGCTTCAAAAACTAATTTTATTCGAAAATGATTTTTAATTAATTTTATGAGAGGAAATTTTAATTAATTTATACAATATTTATATATTTTATTTTAAAAAATAAATATCATTTTTGAAATTAACATACCAAAATTCACTTAGGGTTAAAAGTTTGTATTTTAGGAAATGATTAATTTTTTAGTTAATAGTGAAAATACTGACTTCTCAAATACTAGAATTTCGTTTCCATAAATAAAGTAAATTAAAATAACCATTACATTTTGGATTTGGTATGAAAGTTACATATGATACTTTTTATTTATAATAATATAATTAATTACATTTGAATAATTAATATTCAAGATTTTGATATAAGTTAATTTTTTATGCGTAAAAAGAATTTTTTATAAAAACATCTTTTCATTGTGTTTTATTTATTTATATTAAAATATATTTATGACACTTATGAAGATTAAATGTTGAAAAATTGATACCATATTGTTAATTAGGATTTTCAAATTTGGTGAATATTCCCCTTTAAATTTTGGTCATTATGAACAGTAATTGTGATAAATATTTATCCACTTTGTAAGGATAAAATGGGTAAAATAGGGTAAAAACCATGTGATAAGATCTAAAAATCAACCCAAAACATACCATTATTTCATTGGATGGAATCAAATAATACATATAAATCCAAAATTATAATATATTTCATTTTTGTAACATTTTACCATGATAATGAAATACATATTATTTTAAGTAAAGAAAATTTCAAAATGTCACTCTTTTGACATTAATGTCTCAAAAAAAATTCATAAGGATAAAAAGAGTATAATTTCAGTTATGAATGATTATTTGAAAGAATTTTTTTAATTTATTTATAATTTTTAGTGATTGAACAGTTACCTTAAATGTTTATGTAATGATAACACAATATTTATTCAATTAATAGAAAAATAAAATAAATGACCTAAAAATGTTAAAATTAATAAAATTTATGAGAATTATTTTGTTCCATGAATTTTTTAGATAAATATCTCATGTTAGGTATTTTTAAAGGTTTATATTTATATTACATAACAATCATGTTGACTTTAAAATCAAAGTAAATGAATAGTGTTAAAATGACATTAATTATATTTTATGAAAAATAATATTTTATTAAATTATTATAAAATCAAAATTATTTAAAGAGGAAAATTAGGATGATAAATGGTCAAAAATTTCATCCCCTGGTCATTTATGAGCTATTTTTTAACTTATAAACAAAATTATAACACTTTAAGATTTAAATAGTCATTACCACATGTAAGGTTAAAGTCGGTTAATGAATGGGTTAAACCCAAAGATAAGGTTTAAAATGGATCTAATACCTATATAAGTTTAATTATATCTGTATATTGAAATATTATAATACTTTCATTATAATATATTTCCATTTGGAAGCATTTGGTTTGAGAATTATTTAATTATATGATAATCTTTTAAGAAATTCCAAGTGTGTCTTTTCCCTCCCTTATAAAAGGGAACCCATTATCTCATTTAATTACACCAATTTCAACCATATATCTCAACCAAAACCTAAAAAATTCTATTATAAACTTATCTATACAAAATTCATAGGTTATTTGCTTCATAAAAGTGCAATATAAGGGTCCTTAATAAATGATCTAAAGGAGGACTACTGAAGAAGAGGTAATCATATTATCCAACCTATTTGAATTTATTTCTTCTTATTCATACTATAAATATATGGTATTTAACATATAATAATAACATAAGTATAATAAATATATTTAATTTTGTCACACTCATTATTTTTAAAATTATTTATTTTATTAATTTTCTTAGTATCAGGTAGTTCGGGTTGAAGCCCGACTTAAATATTTGAGTTCTAATTTAAAAATGCTTGTTTTGGCCTTGACTGCATCTAGCGCACCGTGGTCAAAGTCACGTGGCCTTTCAAGAGTCACCGTGTGACCTCGCTCAGCTCACCACACGACCCGCTTGATGTTCAAGGCAGGTGAATTTAATATAATGAATCGTAAAATAAAAATAAAATAAAAATGAGAAGTGTAATAAAATTTTAAGTGACTATATTAATTATAATAATATTGTTTGAGTATATTATTATTATTATTATTAGTGTTAAGAATATAAAAAAAATAATTATGTTTTTATTAATATTGAAATAATTATTATTATCGTTAATATTAAAATAAGTTAATATATTTTTCTATTACTTTATTTGGCTTCAAAATGTTCTATCGACGTGTGTGCTAAGACCCGATTGAATTTGGTGTTTTTGTTGATAAACAAGTTTTTTGGGGCTTGATAGCATGCGATTCATGGGCAAAGCATAATTGAAAATTTGTGCGACTTCGCCAGGGTTCCTGTGAGACCCGCCCGTTGTCCAAATAATTAAATAAAATGAATTAATAATAATAAAATATGATTAAATGAGTGGTAAAATAAAAAATATAATAAAATAACAGAACTGTGTTAAAAATTAATGAATTTTGTTTTAATGATAACAATAATATTATTATTATTATCATTATTTATTTTTATAATTGCATTTCTTACTATTTTAATCAACAATGTTTTCATTATAAGAATGTAGCTTTTATTATGCTGTTATTATTATTATGGTTTTAGTTTCGAAATATTATTATTATTATTATTATTATTATTATTATTATTGGTTTTATTTTAGTTTTAATTTTTATTCTATTTATTTATTTATTTATTTATTTCCCTCATCTCACTCCCCCCTCTCCCTTGCGTCATAACCTAGCCCCTCCCCCAGGTTTTTTTCATTGCGCCTCACCCTCCCCATGCCAGCCGCTCTCCCCTCAACCCTCCCTCTCCCATGATCCACCACCCCTGCTCCCCATCACCATCCTTCTCCTATGGCAAACCGGACTCACACCACACCTCCCTCTAGACCGGCTACTCGCATGATATCGTTCCCCGATAAACCAAAAACATGATTCACCCCCTCCTTTCAGTTTTTCATCCCTTCTTTGTCTCATTCAAACTTCACAGGTGCTATCCTTTCACCTAGCACTGATCCTATCCCTTCGCCAAAGGTGCGAAGTTCTTAGGTAAGTCATTTCCCCTCACCTTAGGGTTTTTATTTGGGGGTTTCGAGTTGTTTAAGGATCGATCATGATAATTTTGGTTCGGTCCTTTGTTTTAGTGTCTGTTTTCATTTTCTTGTGGGGCGTTCATGGTGAAATTGGAGTTTTGCACCAATTTATGGGAAATTCGACTTCCAAGGTAGGTGGTTCCATGCCTCGACACCCATTGATAATTTTATTATGCTTGTTTTAAAATTATAGATGTGCTCTACAATTTCTTTTCTAGGCGAGAATAGTAATTTTAAGGTGTTTTACATGTTCAAATGTTGGTAATATGATTTAAAATTATGTTGGGTGTTCTTTGTGCATGAAAATTGGTGTGTGGTTTTATAAATATGTTTTATGCGTTGGTTGTTAGGTGTGAAGCCTATTTTAGTGTGATAATATTGGGTCTTAGTTTTAAAGTGAAATTTTTTATGTGAAACTGGGTAAATTTGTTGTAAACCTTGATTGCACCACTTTTTTATATTTTATAAAATATTCAAATGGTTTATTACCTTAATTATGTGGTGTGTATAATTTTTTCGAAATGGTTTTAGTTTTTAAAGGCTCGTAGTATATTTTAATATAGGTATTGGTTGTGTTTTAATGTGTGTTTTGATGTAATATCCCTTGAAACTGTTCTGAGGGTTGCTTAGATGGTGTGAAGTGTGCTTCCAAGGTCTTTGATGTGTGTGTAGATTTAAATGGTCATTTTAAAAAGGAAAATGAGTCACTTTGGGTGTGGTTTCCTTGTGTGCACTTTTGAAATTGAACTGCAAATTTTTGAACAATGGAAAACCTATTTTGATATGGTTACCTTGGGTATTTAGTTTTAAAGTAGCATCACTAAATAGAATAAAGTGGTTTTTGGTGTAAATTATTAAGGTTTTTTCTTGGAATGATTTAGTAAAAAGTTAAATGATTTATTGATTTATTTAGATGGAGCGAAAGTATTATTTTGGAAGAGTTGAATACGCGTTTGTTTTTAAATTATTATGTTTATATAAAATAAGACATGTTTTTTGTGTAAACCCTCCTTGCGTCGCTTGGTGGTGTTTTATAAATAGTGAAAAAAAGTTTATTTAATTGTCCAAGTGGTGCGAAACTAGTTTTAAGGATAATTTGATGAGAAAGTGGTTTGAAATGACTTTCCTACTTGTAATTGTGTATGTTTATTTGTTCCGACCCTTATTGTGCTATTTAAATAATTTTTTCTAAGTTATTGTAATTGTTTATGTTCTTCTTTGAGTGTTTCCAATTGGGGATTTGTGAAATTATTAAAGGCAAATATATTTTGGAAAGGTATTTTGGTGTGCATGTGTTTTTGAAATGTTGTTTGGGTATACACGTAACGAAACAAAAATTTATTAATGGAAATCCCTCTTGATCTAATTAAATGTCTCTTTATGTACAATGTTTATATAAAATGTAAAATTCTTTGGTTTTATGTTAAGAATTGTAACTGTTGCTAATATTTTCATTGAGCAGTGATCACTTGATTAATATAAATATAGGGCTTTAATAAATCCAGTTTACTCAGACAAATGAAGTGATGGCCTCATCCAGTAGATGTGCCCCATACGAAACCCATTTTTCAGAGCTTGGAAAGGAGGTGGCATCATTGGGATTGTCTCTTGACCAAACCCAAGTCGATCTTGTATATGTTAAGCTTAAGCGAGACCGCCTATGAGAGAAATGGATGTTGATAGAGATTACCACCTGAGCAATGTTATCTGAGCCACCCAAAGAGTATGTCACCATCGCACACCTTACTCTTTGGTCGCATGTGGGTGTTATAAGGGGTTATGTAATAATACCATAGAACTATGGTTATATACATTATTATTGTATATAATAATGAATATTCTTTTATTTTATTATTGTTACCTTGTAAATAGTTTTTAAAGCACAAATAGTATTTTTAGTTAATGTTCAACTAAGAAATCTATTTTGATGAATTAAGGGATTTTTAAATTAAATAATATTTTAATAAAATATTATTACTATTATTAAATTAATTTTTATTAAATATAAATTATGGTATAATTTTATGAATGCAATTGTAATTTTTATTACGGTTCGAAAGCCATTTTTTTCAAAACCTGTGAATTTTCGATAAATGTTAGTTTTTATTTTAAAAGTTAAAATTAACATATATAGAAAATTATTTAGATAAAATAAGTATTATTTCTAGAATCAGGATGCCAAAATTATCCAACAGTAAATTTTTCATAATTTTCTCAGAGAGTCAAATTTTTGGGTAAAAATTAAATACAGTTTAAATATATATTGTGTTTTATGACATCATAATGACCTAATAGTGATGTAATAAATTACTATAAGTTTTTTTTCGGAAAATATATTTTTTACCATTAAAATAATTTGGTTTTGGGTTTGTTTGACTTATTTTTCAAAGCATTAATGGACCCTTCAAGACTTATTAAATATCTTGTCTTTTTAAATTGTTTTCCTTGGAAGTGTCACTCACCTCAACATAATCAACCCCATTATTTTAAGAAGTTCGGACATTGGCCTTATAAAATATTTTTTTAAACATCCCTTTTCCAAAAACCATGGGCAAAAACCATTATCTGGTTTGTGCTTTGAATTAGTTTAATGTGAGGTGTCCCAAACCTAAATAATAAAGAAATCCCTCACCTTTCCTATATAAACCCACCCATTCTCCCACATTATCCTCACCCAAAGACTTTGGAGTTCGTCTAACCTCTTCCCTACTCTCTCTAGAATCCTCCAAAGGTGCCCCAAGCTCCCATGAATCCTCTCTCAAGCCTCTATCAAGCCTTTGGAACCACACATCCAAGTAAGGGTTTTTTCTTCCTTTCTCATTTTTGTCAAATATTTTTTAAATTGTTATGACATTTTAATTTAAATTATAAATGATGGGGTATATTTTTCAACATCTACCATGCTGACCTATTTGTGGTTTAATAATGGTATACCCCTTTATCTCTCATTAAATTCCTCCCATGTACACCCGTTACTATGCCGAAATTCCGAAAGGAATTTCTCTCTCCCCTTATACATTCAAGTAATTCTTTTGTATCATGACTCTAAATTCCATTAAAATTGTTGGTAAATGTATCTATATGACCCCCTTAATAACCATTCCATGTACATAATATGAGACACCCATTTTTCTCTCATCTACCATTTTTATGAATTTTTACGTCACGCTGTTACGCTGCCAAAATTGCACCGTTTTTCCAAGCCAAAGTCATTATGTAGTGAATTCCATACCCATTTCTCTATCAAGGGTATTAACATTTATGCACATTTACTTATTGTTTAAATAGTTTCATGTATTTATTCCCCATACCTTTATCAATGAATAAATTATGATGTTTTATTAATCCATGTTATATGATCCATGTGGCACACTTATGCATGAAATGAAATGTTTAATAAGGGTGTGCCCTTATAGAGCTCCAATGCATTGGGTAAAGAATAGTATCATGATACATCATGTGAAATGGGTATTTACTCATGATAATTCACGTTCAATGAGGGTTCACTCATGCTTCATGTGAAATGAGGATTTACTCATGCTCCATGTGCAATGAGCCTTGGCTCTTGCTAATTCCATGTTAAGTGTTGTTGCCACATTTCCATGTTATGATTATCATGCTTTATCATGACTTTATGATTATGCTTCTCTTGTTCTATATTGATATGCCTATTATCTAACATGTATTGTATTCCTCATGTTATTCGATGATTATTCCTTTACTGGGCTTTATATCTCACCTTTTTCTTATGGATGTCCTCAGGTTATCTCATGTAATGCTAGGTACGAGGGAATGTAGTGGTCATGTAAATGAGGTTTTCAATAAAGATATTGTATTTCATGTTTTAAGTTTTTATGTAATGATCCTAAGCCCCAAATACACTATACCCCTCGATCTTCTATGTTTTATCAAGTGAAGTTTAGGTAATAAATTATGTTTAATTGTGTAATAAAAAGCAGGGTTTTCATTATTGGTATCAGAGGATAGGTTTATTTATTTTTGGGATTAGGATTATAAAACTCTAGTGAAGACTTAGAGAAAAGACTAAGTATAATAAAAAATCCCTATGTTTTTTAAGTATTTAGAAAGTAGTTTATCAATCAAATACATCAAAGTCTAGATATGAGCAGGTAGAGGCGGCTCTGGCACAGATGTATCCTAGCGGTAAAACCCAAAAACACCGCTTTGAGCTAGACTCGAATGAGAACTAGTGCACAACAATGGGCCTTACTACACTCTCGGTTATGACACTCCTGGGGGATATGATTTGTTAAATTCACAAGCTTAGTATGGACCATTATTAAGGGACAAAAAATTCCCTAAGAATACATGTTAGAAAGTATATCATGGATAACATAGACTGAAGCCAATAGATTCATCTGTTAAGGAAATAAAAGTTATTTATAAGTAATAAGTTTTTCACTTGTATTACACTTTATGTGTTACCCCTAAATTTCATTTTATTCCAGTCAATGGCCAGTAATAGGAGGACTCGGGCTAACAACCGAGGTGAAGATAAATATGATGACTATACTAATGAGATGCCCAATCCAATGGGAGCGGGAATCACGAACTATGTCATGCTTATCTCTCAGTTAACTCAAGCTCTGAACAGAAATATGGGTCAAGAGGAACTTTCAAACCCCTATGAAAGAAAGAGTCGCTATCAAGAGCTTCATGAGACAAAGTCCTCCTACGTTTAATGGATCATCTGATCCCTTAATCTCTGAACAATGGATCAACTCCATTGAAAAGATATTCTATATCCTTCAATGTTTTGAACAGGAGAAGGTTCTCCTAGCTGCTTATCGTATGGAGGGTGAATCTGATCAATGGTGGGAATTGATCAAAAATATGAAGCCTGAGGAGAATATTGAGGCATTGGAATTGAAGGATTTCCAAAAGTTGTTTTTCAATAAATATTTTCGGTGCACCCTCCAACATAACATGGAAAGGGACTTCCTTGCCCTCAAGAAAAAAGATGACGAATTTGTTGGAGCGTATGTGGAAAACTTCACAAGGCTTGCATGATACGCTTCTAACTTTGTCGTTACACCCAAATGCAAGGTTGACCACTTCTATGGTGGGATAAAACCTAGCCTATGGAAAGCGATGGTAATCCACAACTTCAACAGCTATGAGGAAATTGTCCTATGTGCCCTAAAGGTCGAAATAGAGATCGGATAATCTCATGGGTATCATGGGGATAAGAAGCATAAAGTGGACTTCAATTCTGGTGGTCTGATGGATAAATCCAACGATTCTATGAAGATCCAGCACCCCACTTTCCAAAGGTGCTGAAAGAAGCATCTCGGAAATTTCCTGAAGGGGATGAGGAAATTCATTAGTTGTAGAAGAGAAGGGTACCTAGCTGTTAACTGCTGACAAGAAAAACTCGCAGCTGCAATAGAGGAGAGGAATGCTCCATTAGAACCTCAACGCATTTTTCATTACTACAACTGCAAAGAACCAGGGCATCTTTCAAATCAGTGCCCCAAGACAAGGGTTTTCAGAGGAAACCAACAACCTCCAAGGCAGTAAGGGCGAGATTTTTCCATCACTACTACTGAAGTGAACCCCAACAACGAAGTAGTGACAGGTAAGCTATTTATTCATTCAAGAATAGAGAACGTACATTTTGATTCAGGTTCTACGCATTCTTTTATATCTCAAAAGTTTAGTAGAACAATCCCAGCACCACCACAAATCATGGAATTGAATATGTTAATGAGTACGGAAAATGGGGAAATCATTGCATCCCATGAATATAACTCCTCCCCTATCATAATCTGTGGATTGAACTTCCCAAAGAACATCTTCATACTCCCTCTAGTGTAATTTGATGCAATTCTTGGCATGGATTGGCTTTCCTTATATAAAGCCAATATAAATTGTCGTGAGAGGGAAATCACTCTCCATGTGGAGAATCGACCCCTTATTCATTACAAGTGCAAGGAGGAAGATGAATCTTCTTTAGCTCCATCATCTCAAGAATGGATGTTACTGCCTTATGAGCACACATATCTGGCTCAAATGAGAGAGTTTAAGAGGGAAACCATCATAGAGGGTATACCTATTGTGATGGAATTCACTGAAGTGTTTCCCGAGGAATTGCCTAGAATTCCTCCTAGAAGAGATGTTGAATTCTCAATTGATCTTATACCAGGGGCATTGTCAATATCCAAGAATCCATATAGAATGGATATTGTGGAGCTTGAGGATATGAAGAAACAACTATAGGATAATTTGGATAAAGGTTTTATATGCCCAAGTGTTTCACCATGGGGTGCACCATTCCTCTTCATCAAGAATAAAGATGGATAAATGCGCCTATGCATAGATTATCATAAGCTTAACAAAATCATGATATAGAACAAGTATCCTCTCCCATAAATATATGACTTGTTCCATCAGCTGCGTAGAGCACAATACTTCTCTATGGTGGATTTGTAGTCGGGATATTATCAAGTAAGGGTGAAGAATGAAGATATCCCCAAGATTGCTTTTTGTACAAGATACAGGCACTATGAATTCATAGTAAGGGATTTTAGACTCACTAATGCTCCAGAAATCTTCATGGACTTAATGAATAGAGTCTTTAGAGATTACCTCAACAAATTTGTGGTATTATTTATAGATTATATTCTGATATACTCCAAAACCAAGGAGGATCATGAGGAGTATCTAAGAACTGTACTAGAGACCTTGTGGAAGGATAAGCTCTATGAAAAGTACAGCAAGTGTGATTTCTAGTTAAATTAGGTATCATTCTTAGGCCATATCATCACAATCAATGGGATATCTATGGATCCCTCTAAAATAGATGAAATTGAGGGATGGTCACAACCAACATCAGAAATGGATATCTGTGGATTCTTGGGATTAGCTAGATATTATCGATGATTTGTGAGAAATTTCTCACAATATTCCAACCCTCTTACCAAGCTAACTCAGAAAGGAGTAATGTTTTCTTAGAGTGATGAATGCAATGAAATATTCAAAGAGTTGAAAAGGAGGCCTATCACTGCACCCATTCTCACTTTACCCACAAGTGGAGAACTTTTTGTGGTATTCAGTGATGCTTCGAAGAAGGGAATGGGATATGTGTTGATGAAAAATGACAAATTCATTGCCTATGATTCAAGTAAATTGAAAGTTCATGAATAGAACCATCCAATACATGACCTTCAGTTGGCTGTAGTGATCATCGCTTTAAAAATTTGGCGGCATTATCTCTTTGGGGAGATGTGTGAAATATATAAGGACCACAAAAGCCTCAAGTATATATTCACATAGAAAAAGTTGAACATGCGCCAACGAAGATGGTTAGAGCTGATCAAAGACTATGACTGCTCAATCCATTACCACCCGGGGAATGCAAACAAGTTGGAGGATTCCCTAAGTAAAAAGGACCCAGCGATTCTATCATTAATGAGAATTAAAAAGGATCCAATCTTCTTATATTAGATGAATGAGGACATGGGAATCATAAATAAGGGAACATAATCATTATTTTCACAAATGATTGCTCAACCATCACTTTTGGAAAGGTTAAAGGATAATCAAAATGATGAAGTGGGTATTCTTGAAAAAGTGGAAGCTATAGGAAAATAGAAATCCTCAGAGTTTAATGTTAATGAAGAAGGAATTATGAGATTTTGGAAAAGACTATGTGTTCCATCAAGTCTGAAGCAGAAGAAGGAACTTTTGGATGATTCTCATAGCTCAAATTTCTCTATTCACCCAAGAAACACAAAGATGTATTGAGATCTCTGAGAGCAATATTGGTGGGATAATATGAAGAAGGAGATTGCTGAATATACATCAATATGCCTGGTGTGTAAGCAAGTGAAGGTAGAGAGGTAGATTTCTAAGTGGATGATGCGACCATTTCCCATACCAGAATAAAAATGGGAGAACATCATTATGGATTTTATCACTAGACTTCTGAAGACGTCCAAAGGAAACAATGCAATCTGTGTTGTTTTGGATCGTCTTACAAAAGATTCACACTTCACTGATATTAGTGAGGATTTCTCATTGGATCAACTGGCATGGATGTATATCAGGGTAGTGGTAATGCTGGATGGAGTACCACTATATATTGTGTCTGATCGAGAACCAAGATTCACCTCTATGTTTTGGAAGAGTCTTCAACATGCTCTGAATATTGAACTGAACTTCAGTATAGTCTATCATCCTCAAACTGATGGCCAATTTGAGAAGACTATTTAAACATTTGAGGAAAGGTTGAGAGCATGCTCAATGGACATTAAAGGAGGATGGTATCAACATCTTCCTCTTGTTGATTTCTCTTATAATAATAGTTTCCACTCGAGTATCCAAATGGCACTATATGAAGCCCTTTATGGGAAAAGGTGCAGAACATCGGCATGTTGGGATGAGGTTGGTGAGCGTAAGCTGATTGGACCAAAAATGGTTGACGAAATGGTGGAGAATGTGAAAACCATTCAAAATCATATCAAGGCAGCCTAGAGTCGGTAGAAGAGTTATGAAGATAACCATCAACGATACCTCAACTTTAAATTTGGATACATGGTATTTCTATGCATATCTCCGTGGAATAAGGTCATGATATTTGGAAATAAAGGGAAGTTAAGTCCAAGGTACATAGGCCCCTTAAAGATTTGTGATCGTGTCGGGGATGTGGCTAATCGATTAGAACTTCCACCTACCCTGGCCAAAGTACATGATGTCTTTCATGCATCCCTCTTAAGTAAGTACATATCGGACCCTTCAAATGTACTCTCTTCAGAGGTTGTACAGTTACAGGATGATCTTTCTTATGAGGAGGAACCAATGAAGATCTTAGATCATAGAGAAAAAGTTCTATGAAATAAGACAATGCCCCTCATCAAGGTGTTGTGGCGAAACCACAGGTATGAATAAGCGATTTGGGAATCAGAGGAAATGATGAAGTAGAGTTACCCACATCTATTTTAGTGTGGGAAAATAAAATTTCGAGGGTGAAATTTTTTTAAGGGGGGAAAATTGTAACGACCCAAACTTTCATTAATGTAAATCCCTCTTAATCAAATTAAATGTCTCTTTATGTAAAATGTTTATAAAAAAAATCAACTAATTTGGTTTTATGTTAAGAATTATGACCGTTTCTAATATAGTTGTTGAATAGTGATCACCTGATTAGTATAAATATAAGGCTTTAACAAATCCAATTTACTCAGACAAAGGAAGTGATGGCCTCATCCAGTAGATGTGCCCCATATGAATCCCATTTGTCAGAGCTCGGAAAGGAGTTGGCACCATTAGGATTCTCTCTTGACCAAGCCCTAGTTGAGCTTGAATATGTTAAGCTTGACTGGGACCACCAGCGAGAGAAATGGAAGTTGATAGAGATTACCACTCTAGCAATGTTATCTGAGCCACCCCAAGAGTCTGTCACCATCACACACCTTACTCTTCGGTCTTATGCGGTTGTTATAAGGGTTTATGTAACAATACATTAGCACTATGGATATGTACATTATTTATGTATATAATAATGAATATACTTTCATTTTATTATTGTTACCTCGTAAATAGTATTTAAAGCACAAATAGTATTTTTAGTTAATGTTCAACTATGAAATATATTTTGATGAATTAATGGATTTTTGAATTAAATAATATTTTAATAAAATATAGTTATTGTTATTAAATTAATTTTTATTTAATATAAATTATCATATAATTTTATGAAAGAAATTGTAGTTTCTATTAAGGTTCGAAAGCCATTTTTTTCAAAACCCATGAATTTTCGATAAATGTCAGTTTTTATATTAAAAGTAAAATTTAACATATTTTGAAATTTATTTAGATAAAATAATTATTATTTCTGGAATCAAGATGTCAAAATTATCCAATGGTGAATTTTTCATAATTTTCTGAGATAGTGAAATTTTTAGGAAAAAATTAAATACTATTTAAATATATAATGTGTTTTATGGAATCATAATGACCCAATAGTGATGTAATAAAATACTGTAATCTTTTTTTCCATCAATATTTGTTTTACCATTAAAATAATGTGGTTTTGGGTTTTTTTGACTTATTTTACAAAGCATTAATAGACCCTTCAAGACTTATTAAACATCTTGTCTTTTTAAATTGTTTTCCTTAAGAGTGTGATTTGCCTCCACATAAAGAGCCCCAATATTTTAAGAAGTTAGGACTTTGGTCTTATAAAATATTTGTTTCCACTTCCATTTTCCAAAATTTATGGGCAAAAACCATGGGCTGGTTTGTGGTTTGGATTAGTTTTATGTGAGGTTCCCTAAACCTAAATAATAAAGAAATCCATCACCTTTCCTATATAAACCCACCCAAACTCACACTTCCTCCCCACGCAAAGCCTTTTGAGTTCATCCAAATTCTTAACTCCTCTCTCTAGAATTCTCCCAAGCTTCCCCAAGCTCCCAAGAAGCCTCTCTCAATCATTTTGAAGCACACTTCCAAGTAAGGGTTTTTTCTTCCTTTCTCATTTTTGTCCAATATTCTTTAAATTGTTATGCCCTTTTAATATCAATTATAAATGTTAGGGAATGGATCCACACCTCTCCAATACATCCCTATTTATGTTGGAATCATGGTAGACCCCTTTCTCTCTCATTAAATGGCACCCATGTACACCTGTTACTAAGTCGAAATTCCAAAAAGAATTTCTCTCTCCTCTTTTACATTCAAATAATTCTTTTGTATCATGACTCTAAATTCCATTAAAATTGTTTTAAAATGTATTTATATGACCCTCATATTGTCTTTTACATGTACATATGATGATACACCCCTTTCTCTCTCATCAACCATTTTTATGAATTCTTACGTCACGTCGTTATGTTACCGAAATTACACCATTTTTCCAAGACAAAGTCATTGTGTAGTGAATACCATGCCCATTTCTCTATCAAGGGTATTCAATTTTATTCAGATTTACTTATTGTTTAAATAGTTTCAAGTATTTATTCCACATTCATTTATCATGGAATAAAAGATGATGTTTTATGAATCCATGTTATATGATCCATGTGGCACACTTATGCATTAAATGAAATGTTTAAGAAGAGTGTGCCCTTATAGCGCTCCAATGCATTGGGTAAAGTATAGTATCATGATGTGTCATGTTCAATGGGTTTTTACTCATTCTAATTCAATTTCAATGAGGTTTTACTCGTGCTTCATGTGCAATGAGGATTTACCCATGCTTCATGTGAAATGAGCCTTGGTTCATGCTAATTCCATGTTAAGTGTTGTTGCCACATTTCCATGTTATGATTATCATGATTTATCATGCCTTTATGTTTATGATTCTCTTGTGATCTATTGATATGCCTATTGTCTAAAATTTAATGTATTCCTCATGTTAATCCATTATTATTCCCTTACTGTGCTTTATAACTCACCCTTTTCTTATGCATGTCCTCAGGTTATCCCATGCAACGCTAGGTACGAGGGAATGTAGTGGTCATGTAAAGAAAGATTTCAATAATAATGTTGTATTTCATGTTTTAAGTTGTTATTTAATGATCCTAAGCCTCAAATACACTAGACCTCTCGATCTTCTATGTTGTATCAAGTAAAGTTTATGTAATAAATTATGTTCAATTGTGTAATAAAAAACAGGGTTGTCATAATGCAAGTGGAGTATTTTATGTGTAATGTCTTGTTTGGTATGTGATATGAGAAATAAATATACTATTTTAATGTGAAACGTGATTTATCACAAGTGAAACCCCCCGGTATCTAGGTGGGCGGACTAGAACTAGTGCGCTAGTGATCCGGAGGGGTATCATCCATGTTTCACTTAGCTAGATTGATGATTGTAACACTATCTAAACATATGAATGACTGAGGTTCATGGTTTCTAAGCCACAATTACTGAGGTTCATGGTTTCTATTCCACATTTCACTGAGACACAAGGTTATAGGGTTCCATTCGAGCTTGATGAACCTTAAGGGATTTATCCATAATGCTCTACTAATCATGATGTTCTGTCTTCTGTCGACATATGGAGGACCACTTGAGTATGTGCATGTTCTTTATGAATTTTCTATTCCATTTTATATTAGTTTTTTTTGAAATTGTTTTTCTTCCAGTGCTCTTTTATTTTTTTACTTTCAACCTTTAAATTTTTTCCTTAAAAACATTTTACAAGTATGGTTTTAAATAAGCATGTTGAATTATCTTTTTAATGTTGGGGAATGGAATCTTTTTATTGGGTGACTTCCTACTTGGATTTTTTCTCACACACTTCATACACCTTTGGGTGTATGTATAACTTTTTTTTTGTTTTCTAGGTTGTGACATCATGCTCAGTAATGGTGGTTTAGGTTGCAGTTGGTCTTCTCATGCAGGGTGGTGTTGATGTGGCGTCTCTTGTTGTTGGGAGGTTTGAGTTAGAGTTTTAGTTTCTGTTATTGTCGTTTATTTTTAGTTATTTGTTTTATTTATATACCTTTAAGTTTTTATTTAGTTTATGGTCATGTTTTATTGATATTTTTCAGTTTCAGTTTATCTATCTTGTTGAATTTTTTTTATGTCTCTCAATTCGGGTAAATTGTACCCTTGCACTTTTTTGCCACCCGAGCACTTGTGTCAGTCCGTGGGGATCAGGAACACCCTTCAGGCCATGTCGCAGACTAGTTTCGACACCAGTTCGGATGGATAACCAGCCTGGTTCATGAAAAAATGGTATTAGAGTGCAGGTTTTCTCTCTTGGGTCATGTTCCATTAGTTAGAGTCATAGTAGATTGGAATTAATGTTGTCAGAACTTGATGTTCTGGCTACGATTAAGGTTTCTGGCCAGTACACCTCATGGAGGGACTCAAGTTTCAATGGTAAGTTGAGGTTAGTCTGAGTCTTTAGTCCTTGTGGTTAATCTTGTTTAGGGGAAATAAAAAGGGATTAGGTTCAGTGGTCTGAGGGAACTTGCAGAGTCTGGAAAGCCATGTGGAGTCGGGGATGCTATCCTAGAATACTCTTTGTGGTAGTGGAATGATTGGCATATGGCCTCCAACCATATATCCCAGTCACCCACTGACATTATTCTCCTCTTGAATCGTTCCTCATCTCTTTGTTTTGAATTTGTGGAAATCCTTTTTTTATGTAAAAACATGATTTGGTGTTTTAAATAATCAATGTTTGTGTGTTGTGCGGTGTTTGCAGGTGTTGTCTCGGTTGTGGTGTGGTTGTATGTGGCACAAAATGGAGAAGAACTGTTTGAGAGTCTTCAATACCTATTTGTGATGCAATAGATGCTTCAAGCATTAGGGCTCCAGCCATAGGCCTCAGAGAGAAGATGGCGTGTGGTCCGGAATGTAGAGAGTGTATGTGACCACGAATTTATTTCAATCATTGGTGTTGAAAGTCAAAGAAGTTTAAATCGATTCCTATAGTTTTTTCATTACAAACAACCCATATGGGTGTGTGAGGTTTCCCATGGCTATAAGGAGGTATGGTCTTCTCCTTACCTTAATATCCTAGGGGTTGCGTCCAACCAAATGAAATCGCTTTTAGCGGTCCTTATGGCATCTGTTCGGGTGAATTGGACTCAAATTTGAATGGTTCTTATCCAGGGATGTGCAGATGTTTGTTTCTCTTCGAATTTAGTTTCAATGCCCTGGTAGTTGATCCCTTTCCTCTCCACCCTTATGGTGGGTTTTTTTTGTCACCGTTGATATTTTATTCAAATTTGTGTACCTTTTGTTAGTTCTAATGGTGGTGAGCCCCACGATGGGTCTCACAAAAATGTATCTAGAGTAATTCAATGCTAGCCTATTTCTTTGGTGGGGAGTCCGCTCGAGCCTCCTCGTGTATGTTTTCTAGTCAAACAGTGTTGTTTTCATTTAATGGTGCTTGAGGTGTTTCGATTTGTGAAGTTGGTTCACATGGGTGGAAGATTTAATTTCCATGATTAATCAATTAGAGGTGTTCTAACTCTTTGGGGAAGGAGAAATATAGTGAAAATTATTTTATGGGTTTCTTTAGGTTGTCATTTAAGTCCATTTCACTGATCATGGTGTTTTTCCCTATTTCCACTCATCTTTTGTAGGAATTCTTTTCCAACATTAAGGGGGTATCGCTTTATGATTTGGGGTTTTAGCCTGAGTAGTGGCTTTTTGGGGATGGAAATCGCTATGGTGGGGAGAATTTTAACACCCATTGTTTTAAAATTATTTATTTTATTAATTTTCTTAGTATCGGGTAGTTCAGGTTAAAGGCCGACTTAAATCTTTGAGTTCTAATTTAAAAACGCTTTTTTTCGCCTTGACTGCATCTAGTGCACTGCAGTCGAAGCCCTGCGGCCTTGGCAGAGTCACCATGTGACCTCGCCCGGCTCACTGCATGACCCTCATGATGTTTAAGGCAAATGAATAGAACAAATGAATAGTAAAATGAAAATAAAATAAAAATGAGAAGTGTAATAAAATTTAAGGGACTATCGTAATTATAATAATATTGTTTGAGTATATTATTATTATTATTGTTATCATTAATAGGGTTAAGAATATAAAAATAATAATTATGTTTTTATTAATATTGTAATTATTATTATCATCATTAATATTAAATTAAGTTAATATCTTTTTGTTTTATATTATTTGGTTTAGAAATGTTCCGTTGAGGTGTGGGCTAAGACCTGATTAAATTTGTTGTTTTTTCAATAAATGAATTTTTCAGGGATTGATAGCATGTGACGCACCGACGAAGCATAATTTTGAAGCTGTGTGACTTCTCTAGGGTCACCATGTGAACTTCCCATAGTCCAAATAATTAAATAAAATGAATTAATAATAATGAAGTATGATTAAATGAGTGGTAAAATAAAAAATATAACAAAATAAGAGAAATCTGTTAAAAAATTAATGATTTTTTTAAAGATACTAATATTATTATTATTATCATTATTTATTATTATCATTATAATTGTTAATATTTTAATCAACAATGTTATCATTTTAAGGTTGTAGTTTTTTCTATGCTACTATTATAATTATTATGGTTTTTTTTAAGAATATTATTATTATTATTATTGGTTTTATTTTAGTTTTACTTTTTATTATATTTTTTTATTTCCCTCATCTTACTCCCCCCTCTCCCTTGCGTCGAGACCTAGCCCCTCCCATGGTTTTGTTGCCTCGTGAATCGCCCTCCCCTTGTCCAGTATCTCTCCCCTCAATCCTCCCTCTCCCACACTCTACCACACCTACTCCCCATCACCAGCATTATCCTCTAGCAAACCGGACTCTCACCGTGCACCCATCCTGACCGGCTGCTCACATGATCTCCTTCCCCGATAAACCAGAAACGCAATGCACCCCCTCCTTTCGGTCATCCATCCCTTCTTCGGCAATTTCAAACCACACCGGAATTTTCCATCCACCTATCACTAATCATCTCCCTTTGTTGTAGGTGTGAAGCGCTCGGGTAAGTCGTTTCCCCTCACCATAGGGTTTCTATTTGGGGGTTTCGAGTTATTTAAGGACTGATATTGATAATTTTGGTTCGTTCTTTGGTTTTTGGGTCCATTTTTTTTTCTTGTGCTTCGTTCATGTGGAAATTGGTGTATTGCACCAATTAGTGAAAAATTCGGCTTCAGAGTTAGGTGGTTCCATGCCTCAACACCCTTTAATAATTTTATTATACTTGTTTAAAATTGTGGGTGTGTACTACAATTTCATTTCTTGGTGAGAATAAAAATTTCAAGCTGTTTTACATTTTTAAATGTTTGGAATAGGATTTAAAATGATGTCAGGTGTGCTTTGTGCATGAAAATTGTTGTGTGGTTTTATAAATATGTTTTATGTGTTTTTTGTTATGTGTGAAGCATGTTTTAGTGTGATAATGTTGGGCGTTAGTTTTAAAGTGACATTCATCTTATCTGAAACTGGGTAAATTTGATGTAATACTTGATTGTACCACTTTTTGATGTTTTATAAATTATTCTAATGGTTTATTAACTTAATTATGTGGTGTGTATAATTTTATCAAAATGGTTTGAGTTTTTAAAGGCTCGTATTAGATTTTAATATAGGGATTGGTTGTGTTTTGATGTGTGTTTTGATGTAATGTCCCTAGAAAGTGATATGAGGGTTGTTTGGATGGTGAAAAGTGTGTTTCCAAGGTCTTTGATGTGTGTGTAGATTTAAATGGATATTTTAAAAAGGAAAATGAGTCCCTTTGGGTGTGGTTGCCTTGTGTGCACTTTTGAAATTGAACTGAAAATTGTTGAACAATGGAAAACATATTTTGATATGGATACCTTCAGTATTTGGTTTTAAAGTAGCATCACTAAATCAAATCAAGTGGTTTTTTGTGTAAATTATTCTTGGTTTTTCTTGAAATGATTTAATAAATAGTTTAAATGATTTATTGATTTATTTAGATGGCGCAAAAGTAGTATTTTGGAAGAGTTGAATATGCATTGGTTTTTAAAGTAGTATGTTTATATAAAATAATACATGTTTTTGGTGTAAAACCTCCATGCATCACTTGGTGGTGTTTTATAAATGGTTAAAATAGTTCATTTAATTTTGCAAGTGGTGTAAAACTAGTTTTAAGGAACAATTTTTAAGCAAGTGGTTTGAAATGAGTTTCCTACTTGTAATTGGGTATGTTTATTTGTGTTGTCCCTTGTTGTGTTATTTAAATAATGTTTTATAAGTTGTGTGAATTGTTTATATTCTTCTTTGAGTATTTCTAAATGGGGATTTGTGAAATGATTAATGGAAAATATGTTTTTGGAAAGGTATTTTTCTGTGCGTGTAGTTTTGAAATGTTGTTTAGGTATGCAAGTAGTGGCTTTTGTGTGTAATGTCTTGTTTGGTCTGTGATATGAGAAATCAATATACTATGTGAATATGAATCTTGATTGAGAATAAAAGAAAAACCTTGGGCATCTAGGTGTATGGACTAGAACTTGTGTGATAGTGATCCCGAGGGGTATCGTCCCTATTTCACTTAGCTATATTAACGATTGAAACACTAAGTACACATACTAATGACTGAGGGTCATGCATTCTAAGCCATATTTAATGAGGTCCATGGTTTCCAATCCATTTTTACTAAGGGTTGTGGTTTCTAAGACACGTTTCACCAAGACTCTAGGTTATAGGGTCCCACTCGAGCTAGATGAACCTTAGGGGATTTATCCGCAGTGCTCCACAAATCATGATTTGGTGCCTTCTGTCGGTATACAAAGGACCACTTGAGTATGGGCATGTTCTTTATGAATTTTCTCTTCCATTTAAATATAAAATTTTTGAATTGTTTTTTCTTCTAGTGCACTTTTCTTTTTTACATTCAACCTTAAAATGTTTTCCTTAAAAACATTTTAAAATTATGGTTTTAAATAAGCTTGTTAAATTATCTTTTTGATGTTGTGGCATGGAATCTTTTTATTGGGTGACTTCCTACTGGGATTTTCTCTAACACCCTGAATACTCATTTGGGTGTATGTAGACCTTGTTTCTTGTGTATTCTAGGTTGTGACATTATTCTTAGTGATGGTGGTTCAGGTTGTAGTTGGTCTTCTTGTGTAGGGTGGTGTTGATGTGGCCTCTCTTACTGACGCGAGGTTTGATTCAGAGTTTTAGTGTTTGTTGTTGTCATTACTTTTTAGTTATTGGTTCGAGTTTTAGACATTTAAGTTCGTTTTTAGTTTAAGGGCATGATTGATTGATATTTTTTCAGTTTCAGTTTATCTATCTTGTTGATTTTTTATGCCTCTCATTCCGGGTAAATTGTTCCCTTGCACTTTTTTGGCACCTGGGCACTTGTGCCAGCCCGTGGGGATCAGGAATTCCCCTCGGGCTATGTCGCAAACCTGTTCGGGCACTGGGTCAGATGGAAACCCGGCCTGGTTCATGACAAGTTTTATTATAATTATCTAACTACAACTTTCCACGCACTTTTCCATTAAATGGGAAGTGAAAATATCACTTATGCATACATATGGACTACCACCTCCATATAATATTATAATTCATTTTCTATCACCATATTTCATGAATGGTTATTATGATGAGTTTAAATTTTATATATTATATTTATTATATAATTTTTCTTCTATAATTATATAATAATATCTACCATATTATCTTCTAATCTGTTAGAAAATGATAATGTCGCTCATTAGTACACGTGGACTACCACCTCCACGAAGAAATGTCATTTTTTTCATTTACACAATAAGTGGATGGTAATAAGAATAAATTTAATGAATAAATATGATATATATATATATATATTATAATAATTTTTTAAAATGTGAAATATTATTTACCTTTCTTTACTTTCATCCATTGAAAATTGAAAACAACATTCATGCGTACGTACAACATATCATCTCCATGAACGATGTAATTATTTTTTCTATGACTATCCCTTATGAATAACTCTAAATAAATAAATATATATATATATATAATGAATATATGTGATATTTATATCATTAAAAAAATTCTTGAGATTATGGAACCATGATCAAAGTATAAGGATTGTAACTACTGAATTGAAATTCTCATGAAAAATGAAACAGTTAACACCCAGAATCAATGATTTCAATAAGCATTTATTAATAAATGGTTGTTGAAATTTTATAAGTGAGTCATATATGAAATTATAATTATTCACATTATTATTATATATAATTATAATTAATTTAAATATATTATATTGGAGGTTAGATTTCTATTTAAGAAAGTCAAACTTAAGGAAAGAGATTTTCATCTCACTTTTATTTCTGTGAGACACATGAAACATTCACCATTGGAAACTATTATGTGGTGTATATATTAAAAATTAAAGTGTTTTATAATAATTATAATGAAAAATGTTGGATATAAATATCCATATAAAGTACTTTATTTCATGGATATTATGATCTAAATGTTACTAAAGCAGTAAAGGATTTGTGTTACAATATCATTGTTTATCAAGATTATTTATGATTACATTTTAAATGATGAAATTTTATCTTATACCTATCAATAAACTCAAAATATTTTCTTATTCTGTGGTTATTTATTGATAATAAATGTTTTCTATTTCATTTTAATCACATTAAATACTCAAGAGACTGGAAGAATTGTTTTTAAGCGAAACCAATTTTATTTCCTTATTTGGTTGAAAATACTATTTCATAAATGTTCATATTTTCTAAAAAAATACTTAATTTTTTTACTATTATCATATAATATTTTAAATTCATTTTTATCCACTTTTTTATTTTAAAAAAAATTAAAATGCATCTTCTTGTTATTTTATGAATGAGGTAATTTTGAATATTTATGGAAAATGTGAAAGGAATGTTTTTTTAACATTCATGATATGAATGAAATATCCCACCATCATAAGAACAAAATTATTTGAAGCTTATTGAAAAATGTTCTTTTCAAATAATTTTTTTTAATATTTGGGAAAATATTAGATTTTGATATATGATTTAAAGATGAAAAGGGTATTATCCTAGAGAAATATTTCATTGATATTTTAAAGGAATTTTTCACCTATAATATCATCCTTTAATGATACTTAGGATTTAACAGGTATATGATCCAATGATACCATATTTATTCTTTCAATATATGTTTTATGGTTATGATAATGAAATATTGAAGAAAACCATTTTATTTTCCATGTGTTAAGTTCTGATGAATGTTTTTATGATCTTGTAGAATATATAGGAATGGATTTATGATTATTTGATGGGTGAATCTAAAATTATATAGCCCTTGAATGCATTGGATAAATATTGATGTTATATTAGTTCAAAGGGTACACATGAGGTTATCCAATAATGAAAAAATAGAGTGTACATGGGAGGTTATCCCAAGCCCGAAAGAGGGTACACTAGAGGTTATCCCAATCCCAAAACATGTACATGGGGGATTAACCCAAGAATAACTTATTATGGATTTATTAGTGGGTAGAGTTAACATAATATTTATATGATTATAATTGTGCCACACTTTAATCAACTTTTTTATTATATGATATTATGCCAATGTTATGTTCTCATGGATCATGTTCTTTGATCCGTTTATGATTCATGTCTTATTAAATACCAAGATTTATGTCATGACTCATGTTTCTGATCTAAGAATTTTTTGGTATGACTTTAAAAGGATGATCTTATGTTCTTAAACCATTTATATTCTTGTTATGTTTAAATTATCATATATATCTCCCTTGCTTACATAACTCCCTTATTTACCCTTACTAAGCATATGAGCTCCACTTTTATTATGTTTAATTTTCTATAGGATGTGAAGAAATGTTTAAAGTATGATGTATATAAGATGGGTGTTAGTTATGAAGAAATAACTGGGAGATGATGTAGATATTTTATGAATCATATTTTTATGTATCCAAGTTTCCAAATACACTAAACCTTTATGGTTTTAACATGTATCATATTGTTATTTGTTGAATATTAATCTGATAAAATTTTATATTTATATATGAAATGTAAGGGTCATTGTAGATGGTTTTAGAGTAAGTTTTACTTAAATTTAGAAAGTATGATAAGAAAACATTAGTGAGAAACCTTAAGTTAATCCTAAGTATAAGAGAACATCCTAATTTATGATCAATAAAAGAGTGAATTTTTCCTATAAAAACATCTATATCAAGATAATATAAGTGGACATGGTTTTAGTAGAAATTCATCTAGGGGTAATAATCTAGAAAACAGTTCTTCTATTATAACTTTACCATAATTCTAGTGCATAGGGAGTGTGACCTTTCTACACATATGGTTTGGAACTCCCATGGGATAATATTGGGTTAATTTAAATTTTCTTTATAATCCATTGTGAAGGATTTTAATAGATGATAACCAAGGATAAACTAGGTTAAACCTAAGGATTCATGGATTGGAAAGAAGGTGTCATTATTTAAACATTATATAAATTATTTTTCATGGTATCTTGTTATGATTATTATTTCTAAAACTATGGTTTTTTATATAATAATTGTATGTAGGAGGATTCATGTTAATGCTGAATATGAAGGACAATGTAATGATTTCCCTCCTGAGAAATTAAATGAAATAGTAACTAGAAGATAAAATCTTATGATTATACCTAATAATAATCATGATATATGATTAACAACTTAAAATTCAGTGATTTTCTTAAATCATAAAATAAGAGTAATATTTACTTTTATAAAATTTCATGTGATGTTGACAATAGAGGAAATAAAGTTCAATTTTATTCATTTGAAGAATATAGGAAGGATAACCTCAAACATATAAAAGGAAGGGTGAGGTTTTTTGTGTGTGGAAATGAATTTCATAGAGAAAATAATTTCTAAGGAATTTGATTTCTTTTGTGTGAGGAAAATTTCCATTATCCGAATCAATTTCACAATCCAAAGGTTAACTCCTAGGCCAAGGAAGGAATTATTCTACTCAAATCGTTCAATTGAAAGTATTGAAGTGTTTATGTATTGAGATTCAAGAATTTTTGTTGTTGTATTTTTATATCATTATATCAATGATATTTTTTAATAAGAATCTGAAACATCTATGTATTGTTCCATGATATTTTTTCTTTAAGGATTTGAAAACATATGTTAAATGGTACTGATAATTAAGAAAAATATTTAGTGGTGATGTGATATTTTTAAAGAGCACATTATTAATGGAAAGATTAAACCTTCATATTTGCCTAATGTTTAGTTAATAATGTTTCACTTGGATAAAGATATGATTGACATAAATTAATTAAATGGGATAATATTGGTAACCTTGAAATTGTTTAGTGATTTGATGATAATGTGATTTAGGATATCTTTGATGGATTTCATTACATTTTTAAATTTCTAGAATATATTACATAGTCTGTGATTTTATTTTAGGAATAAGGATAGTGTTACATTTTGGAAGTATATATGTTTTCATTATGGTTTTTTGGCGATTAAATTTATTAGCATGTCTTAATAGAATCAAGGTATTCAAATATTTGGTATGTGATATTATGAGCTACTTTATGGTATTTGAGGATAAATGTTAAAGTAGATTATGAAAAAAATATGTGATCAAATATTTAATATTTATATGTTTTTAATTTAGTTAGATATATTTTGGAGTATTTTTAAGATTAAATATTTATATAAGCGATTAATTTAATCTTTGGGTGTTATTATTGAGGTTTTAGAGAATAATTTATTGTATTTATCCATATTTGATAACTTGTGCTAACAATTTTGGTTTTGATGATAACAAGAGATTGAAGGAATGACATATCATTATTTTATAGATCTTATAACCTTTTAAAAGTCAATTTTAATACATCAATCATGAAAAATTCATCTTTAATATTCATTTTTTGAAGAAAGAGATGAAGTGGAACTTCATCAAAGCAAAACTAAAGGATGAAATTATTCTTAAGACGTAAAAATAAATCAAGTAAGTATATTTTTTTATGTTATATATATTGAAAATAAAACAATCCCTCAAATTTAAGAAAATGATCTTGAAATAAAAAAATTATACTTTTACATTCATTTCTAATGAATCTATGGTCTTTTCAACCATCAAAAATTTATGGTTTTGTGGTCATTACATTTCTCAGGGCCTTGTTATCTATCACAGTCTATTAGTACTTGGATGTTATTTTTCTCATCCACATATATAATTTAACTTCCCACCAATGTTATCATTATTTGGGAACATGATTTTGAGATATTTTAGGTAACCATTATGTTTCCCACTTTCTATTTTTAAAAGAAAGTTATATTATCCATCTGTATGATGTGGATTTTCAATAAAGTCATTTTAAAATATTGAAAAATTGATGAATGAGATAAAATTATGAGGGTGAAATTTATTTAGGGGCTGAGAATTTGATGCCTATAAAATTTATTTTAGAATAATAATAAACTTGATATCTTTCTTATCATGCAATACAGAGTTTAAAACAAGTTGAGATATATTATAAAAATATTATTATACAAATGAGTCCATTATAACATAGCCATTGAATTATAGTGTATGAATTTAAGTAATTTAATTATAAAATATATGTTTACTAGTCTTAATAAATACAAATTTATTGATTATTTCTTATGAAATAATCACTCAATTTTAAGTAATTTCATTTTACCCTTCAAGAAGGTATTTTATTCAAAAATGATTTTTATTTTATTTTGTGGATGGGAATTATAATTAATTTACACCAATTTTATAAATATAATTTTATAAAATAGAAATTATTTTTTAAATAATAATTTCATAATTCACTTAGGGTGAATTTTTGTGATATTTCTGAAATGATTGATTTTTCTATGAATAGTGAAAAATATTGACTTTTCAAATACTTTTATTTAACTTCATTAAATAAACTATGTTAAACGTACCATTAAATTTTGGATTTAGTCTTAAAGTTAAAATATTATCTATTTTATTCATAATTATATAATTAATTCTATTCTAATCAATAATAATAATAATTTTGATATTGGTTAATTTTTTATGCTTAAAAACACATTTTTTATTAAATCTATTTTTTGTTGTGTTTAATGAATTTATATTACAATGGATTTACTCAACTTTGGGAGATTGAATCTGGAAAAATGGATACAACATTTTTAATTCAATTTTGAAATATTTTTAAATATTTCCTTTCCGTTTTTCATTATGAATAGTAATAGTGATAAATATGCATCACCTTAGTATGGGTAAAATGGGTAAAACATGTTTAAATCCATGAGATAATGTCTCAAAATCATCCCAAATATGAACCTTATGTAATTTTATGAAATACATTATACTATAGAAATCCAAAATTCTAATATATGTCATTTTTTGTACCATTTTTCCTTGATAATTAAATTTATATTATTTTAGGTAAATAAAATTCCAAAATTTAACTCTACTGACTTTAATGTCTTTAAGTGTTTTGCATAAGGATAAAAATATGATAAGTTTGGTTTTAAATTTTTTCATAAAATAGTTTTTTTATCATTTTAATTGAGTTATAATTTTTAGTTATTGAATAATTTCTTTTAATTCTTATACAATGCCACCTTAGTATTTATTAAATTAACAGAAAAATAAAATAAGTGATTTCAAAAATATTAAAATTAAAAAAAATGGGATAATTATTTAGTTACATGAATTTTTTGATACATATAACATTTTAGGGATGTGTAAAAGTTTCATATTTTAATTCCATAACGTTCTGGAAAACTTTAAAGTCAAATTAAATGAATAGTGACAAAATGACATTAATTATATTGTATGAAAAATAATATTTGATAAATAAATTTAATTTCATAAAAATATCTAAATAAGATGATTAAGATGATAAATTGTTGAAAATTTTATCTCTTTTTAATTTATGAGTAAATTTTAAACTTATAAGTAAAACTATAACCCTTTATGTTTGAAAAAGTTGTTTCCACATTTAAGGTTAAAATCAATTAATGAGGGGGTTAAACCAAAAGATAATATTAAAAATGATACAAAAGCTATCTAAATTAATTTATATAAATATATTTATATATTATAGTTCTTTTATTATAATATATATCCATTTTTAATCATTATTAATTACAATGAATTAATTATATTTTTATCTTTTTAGTAATTCCAAGTGTTTCAATTCCCTTCCATGTGGAACCCTTTCTATTTTATTTTCACAGCATTGAGGCATCTAGATCAATGAAAACCAAAATATTTATATTCTAAATTTACCTATACATGAATTATAGGTTTTTTTATTCTTGAAATAAAATTCCAAGGACCCTTATAAATGATCTAAACGAGGCCTACCGAAGAAGAGGAAATCATCTTACCCAACCTCTTTCAATTTATTTATTATTCTACCTCCTTTATATCTAAGGTATTAATCACAAAATAATAACTTAGGTATCATAAATATACTAAAATATTTTTATAATTATGTAAATACCATTATCCTCCCTCTTTTCCAACAAATGGGAAGTGATTTTTTCACTCTTGTGTTCGTATGGACTACCACCTCCACATAGTTATAAAATTGATTTTCAATCACCATATATCATAGATGATAATTTTGGTTTTAAATTTTATATATTATATTTATAAAATATTTATTCTTTTGGAATTATAATATTTTATCAACCTTCTTACCTTCCAATCCATTAGAAAAATATTATGTCGCTTGTGCACACGTGTGGACAACCACCTCCATGAAGCGATGTGATTATTATTTCATTTATACTTTACATGGATGGTAATTAAGATAAATTTAATAAATAAATATTATATATATGATATAATAATTATTCTATAAAGGTTTATTATTATTTAACCATATTTCATTCCTTCTTTTGAAAAGTGAAAACACCTTTCATGCATGCGTATGGCCAATCATCTCCATGAACAGTGTAATTCATTTTTCAATCTGTATCCTTTTTGGATGAATATATATATATATATATATATATATAATTAATATATATTATATTTATATCACTATTAACTTTGTATATATGATTGAATAATGATCAAAGTATAAGGAATATAACTAATAAACTGAAATTATCATGAAAAAAAATATTTAACACCTAGAAATGATAATTCTAATAAGTAATTATTAATAAATGGGTGTTTAAATAATATAAGTTGATCATATATAACATTATAAGTATTTAAATGATATTATTATGAAATTATATTAAATTTAAATTTATTTTATAGTAAGTTATAGAGCTTTTGAAGCAAGTTGAACAAGAGGTCATGGATTTTTATCTCACCATTATTTCTGTGAGACACATGCCATATTCACCAATTTTATCTTTTATGTGGTGTACATATTGTACATGAATTTATTTTTTAATAATTATCATAAAAAATTTTGGATATACATATCCATTTAAGGTTATTTGATTCATGGGGCTTCTAATTCAAAAGTAACCAAATCTCTAAGGGGTTTATGTTAAGATCTAATTATTTATTATGATTGTTTATGATTAAGTTTCCATTAATTAAATTTTACAATCTACCTATAAATAAAATAATATATTTTATTCTTATCTGGTAATTTAATGTCTTGGATTTTCTATGTATTATTTTTTAAAATATTATATTGATTAAATTTGAGACTACGAGCTAAGACATAATTTGATTCTGAGGCCCGGTGTTCCCAGAATCATTGAATGAAAAATATTAAAATATTAAATATCACATGTAAGTATTTTTCCTAGAAAAGTGAAATAACTTTTAAATGGGTGATTGGATCAGAAATCAAAGGTCACCATTGCATTCAAAATAATAATTTTACCGCAGGTGCGACTTATCATTTGTTGGTGCGGGTCGATTGTAGAAAGTCATCAAAGGAATTTAAAATGAATAAAATAAATTGATAAAAATTTATTTTTTCTTGTTTAATTGATGCAAAAATAGTTTTTCTTTTAAATGAACCCTTAGGCCGAGATATAGGGTTAAGTTTATAACCCTCAAATCTTCTGGAAGCCTTGGAGAGAAAACCATGGAGATTCCTCTCGATAAGTGATGATAGGATTGTAGATCAATGATCGATGAATGTCATTCTTGATGGATCTCGTCAATAGTGATGACATAATAATATATATTCTTTATCTAGAGATCCAAATTCTAGGTAGGATGCATTATTTCGATTATTTTTCCCCATTATTGACCCCTATGATAAAATTGGACTAATCCATAAACAAATTAATCCACGGATTGATTTTATATGAGGGATGAGATTATATTTGTGGGTTTTATCGGGATTTTTTATTAGATATTTATTTCTTGATTTGTTTATTATTTTTATGATAATATATCGAGGATATAATGAAAAACAATTGAGATTCATTCCTTAAGATTGTTCCTTATACATTTTTCTCCCTTGATTTTTAGCGTTCTTGACATGGGTTTTTCATTATTTCCCAAACATTTAGAGATCGATAATTTCACCTTTATTTATTAGAGAAACAATCCAAAATTTGAGATTTCGCATCAGTACAAATCTATGGAGGTGTGATGGTGACAATGGTGGAAAAGCAATGCAATTTGGGAGAAATCATTCATCGGGCAGTTTGCATCAAATTTGATTAAAACGGTTTTCTCGGCCAATTGAAGGCGCGAAACTCATTGATTCGATGTAAGGGTGGTGAAACAACCTTAGATCTTGAGTTTGGAGGAAAACAGATCATTGTAACAAGATCTAAAAGATTGTCTGAGGCATTTAGAGGAATAACACAGCCTTATGGAAATTCTAGAAAACACGGTGTGTAGTCCCAACTAAACAGTGTTTGTTCCTTGTAGGACCACTTGACATGTACTCTAGAGAGTACATAGAATAGGGTTGGAGTACATAGGTTTCCTACATGATGTGTACTTCACCACACGACATGGCCTAAACCAGATACACAGGCTACCCCCATGTACTAGTACACATGAAAGTTTAAAAGGTTTGATGTCCTGTACTGGCACATGACCGAGGTACAGGGGCAGACTCCAAATGAAAGGAAATGGTGTGTGACGCCTTCTACACGTCGTGTACCCATATTCTATATGACATGTTATAATAACATAGGTCGTTGCACACAGGCAGTACTCAGGGTCAAGGAACATGATGTGTGACCCTACTACATGTTGTGTACCCCTTTCTAAATGGCTTGATTCTCTTATCCCCTGTATCATGGACAAGTTTCATTAGGGTTCATTCCCATTATCATTTCCCTAAAGGTTGGTTTGAATCATTTCCTACCCATATAACTGTGATCCCTAAATTAGGTCTTCCTAGATAGAGTTTTTGGAATCCCCCAAGAGGCCCGAAGAAGGACCCTCTATTTATTTTTATTTCCCTAGGTGGAGTTCTCAGTATTAACATGACCAATACTATGTGGGTGTCGATACTCTACATGGTGGGTTAATCTAGATTGAGTTTTCAATATCACCCCATGGCCTTGGCTGTTATCCTCATCTATTGTGTTGTATCATATATCTCCCTTTCGATCTATCACCATATCTCTCTCTTGGTGAGATCCGAAGAGATGTACCTCTCAGACAGACGCCATCAGTGTTATTAGACATAGGAGTGTGTTCTCCCAGATGAGTGCTTTGTAGAATCTTCGAGCTAAATTCCTAGTATTGGTATGCAGTGGTTATGACTTACCTCTTGACTGTGTGTCTTGGTTGAGTATATATGGATATTCTTGCTATATGTTCTGTAGACATATAACTGTGTAGATATGACTTTATATTTTCATTGTTGTATTACTTTGTGGTTCAGGATTGTCCTACTGATTATTGTTATACTCACCCCTACACAGAATTTTCTCACATGTTTCATGTATTGTGTATATGATCTATCTTTCTATGGAGTCTTAGGTAGACCGGTACTAGATGGTGATTTGTGGTTCAGGGTTTTCCTACTGATTATTATGTCTATGTTTACTTTAACTTACTTTCCTTTATACTCTATTTGTGGGATATAGTGGTATGCATGCATTTTTTACTTAGTGATCTTTACATTTTATCATTTTTTTTGTGATTGGATATGTGTGTGTTCGAATAGGTACATATTCAATGCCTCCCATGTTAGTGATATGCCTACTCGGTGCTAGTCACCAACCACTGGCCTATTGAAGGAAGGCTTGGGGAGTCGCATCATGGGCCCCCCTGGGATGGGTCATGACAATGTGGTATTAGAGGTGGTTTGTTCTACCTTAAAACTGAGAGTCTATGAGATTGGTTTGGGGAAACAGTTTCAAGTGTTTCAAGTTTGGATTTCAGGCCAAGGACTCCAGTGCTGGTGTGGCGGATAACGTATCCATACACTAGAACTCTAATAACCTACTTTTCAACTTATTACCTAAAAATAATGGTTGTTGGGAAAATAATATTACATGCATCATATATGAATGGGCTATGGTTTTCATGTCCTTCATGAGTGAGCTCTCTTGATATACTCATTGATTGTGGTACATCTTGTTTCCTTTCAATATGAATCCATGACGCATACGAGCTTGGATTCAGCAGCTCAATCATGAGGATGACCCCCTCAATGACGAGGCTTTTATATTTGGACTAGTTCCACAGATGTTACCTCTAGGTGGTGCGCTAGCCATACCTCCACCTGTAGAGAATCATGTTGTACCTGTAGTACCAGGAGATGAGGAGCACAAGCTGAGCACACTTCATGAGTTTTAGAGATAAAGATCGCTCAGGTTCTAAGGAGAACTCGACTCTCAGGCGTTTCAAGACTGGATTGAGGTGGGGACCCTATTTTTCAATCTATTTAGGACACCATCAGATTAGATGGTGAACCTGGCATTGATCCTTCTACACAACTCAACAAAACAATGGTGGAGTTTAGAAATCTAAACTCACAAAGAGGTGACTCTTTCATGGACATCATTCAAGAACCTCTTCATATAGGATTTCTCACCAGTTATGCTGAGAGATGTGTATATACATAATCTTCTTCAGCTCCAGTAGGGCATCCTCATAGTGGATTATTATTCATCAATTTTCACCATCCTTTCTAGGTACTTGATATATATGGTTAGGGATCAGTACTTCAGGAATCATACCTTTGAGTGAGGTATACATAGAGAAATACAATCTAGCATTATCCCTCTATGAATTTAGACTTATATTGGGGTTCTTGATTGAGCATTGGAGGTTGAAAGATTCTTTTCCGACTAGATATAGCCATTGATAGTCAGCAATGTATGAGTAGGAGTAGAGACCACAACAATAGGGAGTCGACATCAATACCAGATACCTGTGTGTGGGAGACATTTTTTGGAGGAGGTACCAGGACAGAATATATTCATATCAAGGCTCACTAGGTGGGACTAGTCATCATAGGTAGAGGTGGTGCTATTCCTGTGACGACAAGGTACATCTTCCTCAAGATTTTCCAAACTATTGAGATATTGAGAAGGAGACTATGGATGGACTTTCGAGTTAGATACTGCGATATGAGAAGGTATATATACATGGTGGAGGATGTGGTATAGGATTTGGAAGAGTATTAGGAGGTGGTCGAAGTTTTAAATTGCTAACACCAACACCCCCAGGTGGTCCACACAAGGATCATGGAGCTGGTGGACAGGGGATAGGATAGCTGTATGAGGATTAGTCTTATGAACCAAGGGCTCAAGGAATGATTCGAGGTACAATTTTTGTCTTTTATACTTTAGTTTTAGTACTGATAGAAATAGGTTCTAGTCATTCCTTTCTCACCACATATCTTTTTTGAGACCTAAACATTATTGTTGAACCATTGACTCGACACTTATGTTTGGATAAACCTACTGGAGGAGACTCAATGATCACACATCTATGTCGATAATGTGACCTGACCCTTGGAGGCGATAGTTTTAGTTGGAAACTCTTATTGGAATTGTTGAGTCCTTACGACATCATTCTTATTATGTATTGGTTATCCATAGTACATACATGGATTTAATGTTTTAGGTTAAGGGTGTGGTTTGTATGCAGAGATGGAACAAGGTTTCCATTTTTCAACAAAAGGGAAACCCAGGCAGCACAGGATGGACTCATGCATAGTAGGTTGTCAATGATTACTCATTAATTGGCTAGCCTGACCCTTAGTATATTAGATGTTATGAGATTCCAGTTTTCATCAGTGGTAGCGATGTACGAGGACATCTTTCTAGAAGACGTCACATGATTACCTCTCTATCGAGAGATATAATTTTACATTGATTAAAACCTTAGGATGTCATCTATATCTGCACCAGCATATCAGAAGGCCCATGCCGAGATTCAAAAGTTGAGGGTGTAGTTGGAGGAATTGTAGAGGAAGTGCTTTGTGAGACCCATTGTTTTACCCTGGGCAGCCCCAGTTTTTCTTCCCAAAAAAGAAAATGATATCTTGATGTTGTTTGTGGACTATTGGAACTTTATCTATGTGACCATGAAGAACATGTATCAACTAACGAGAATTTATGATCTCTTTGATCAGTTGAAATGGGAATGATGGTTCTAGATGTTTAACCTCAAATCAGAATATCACCAACGGTGAGTACGGAATGAGGATATACAGATGAAATCTTTTAGATGTCGTTACGGTTACTATGAGTACTTGGGGATTCTCTTTTGTGTGAAAAAATCCCCATTAGTGTTCATGGGACTCATGAACCAGATCTTTGATCCTTACATGGAATGATTTTCTGTAGTCTTCATCAACGATATTCTTGTGTACTCGTCGTCTGAGGAGGAGCATACAAGACACTTAAGGATGGTTTTTGAGATACTCCAAAATAACCATATTTATGGAAACATTTTATGTTCCAGTTCAAGATTCAGAAGGTCCAATTTCTAGGACAAGTTATCTTAGTGGATGGAGTGGCTATAGACTCAACTAAGGTTGGGGCAGTGTTCGCATGGGATCCACCTAGGATAGTGATGGAAGTTTGAATCTTCCTTGTACTAGTATACTATTATCATAGATTCATACCTAATTTCTCTAGGATATCATCACCTATGAAATATTTGAATCAAAAGGGGTAGCCTTTCATTTGGACATAGAAGTGCCATTAATATTTTCAGCAGTTGAGGAAAAGATTGATGAGTGCTCTAATATTGAGATTATCAGAGGTGGGTGTCGATTACATAGTTTTTTCAATGCATCAGTAATTGGTCTTGGATGTGCCCTAGTGGAGAGGTGAGTAGTGATTTCCTATGGTTCATGCTAGTTGAGACAACATGAGCAGAACTACGTGACTCGTGATCTTGAGTTAGCAGTAGTAGTCTTCATATTGAGGTTTTGGAGGCAATAACTGATGGGTGAGGAAGTTGTCATCTAATCTGATCAAATTTGTCTCAAGTATATCTTATCTCATAAATATATTAACATGAGACCAATAAGATGGATAGAGTTCTCAAGGCTATGAATTTGAGATTTTCAATACTCCTGGGAAGGGGAACATGGTGGAAAATTGATTTTAGTTGGAGATCTAGTTCATAGTTATTGAACAAGGCATTAGAGAAGTTGGCCTCATTGTAGTTATAATTTGTGGATGTAAATGGATCATCTTACTTCCAATTTATGGCTGTGACCCCTCCACTATTACAACGAGTCAAGGAGGAACAGCTTGAGGATACCGACTGTGAGACCCTACATGCTCAGATTTCCATAGGGTATGCTCCTGATTGATATTCAAAAGGTGGGGAGCATGTCATTCTATTCATAGTATGTATAGTAGTGTTAGTGTTATTGTGGGAGTTGGTTCTGAGGAAGTTTCATACATCCCCGTTAGCGGTACATCCAGGTGTGGAAAAAATGTACTAGGAACTCCGATGTCAGTTTTGGTGGACATAAATGAAGAAAGGAGTTTCAGAGTTTGTTTCTCAATTCCATACTTGTCAAAAAGTGAATTTTTACCACCAGGATCTAGCTGGTTTAGATCAACCCATTTGTGGTGCTGAAATAGAAGTGGGGTGGAATATAGATGAAATTAGTGAAGGTTTTTCCAAATATGTCCATGGGACACGATCTTATCTAGGTGATCATCGACCAACTCACCAAGTTGACCCATTTCCTATCTATCCAAGTACAGAGTTCAGTAGATAGTTTGGGAGAACTCTATGTACTAGAGATAGTTCGACTCTGTGGAGTTCCATCGATGATAGTTTCAGATCATGATACTTATTTTACATCCTGGTTTTCGAAAGAATTGCATGAAGCTTTTGGGGCCTAGTTATGCTTGAGGGTAGTGTTTCAACCATAGAATGATATCCAAACTGAGAAAACCATTCATTTTCTGGAGGACATGATGTGAGCTTACATGTTGGACTTCGGTCGTAGTTGGGGGGGGTCACCTACCACTGGTGGAGTTTGCACACAACAATATCTACCATTCCAAAAATGGAATGACACTATTCAAGGATTTGTATGGGAAACCCTACAGGTCACTACTTTGATGGATTGACCTAGGAGAGTTATCACTCATGGGAACATATTTGGTGTGAGCTACTATAGATAATGTTCAAATCATCCAGGATCAGATGAGTACTACACAGAGCCTTTATAAGTCTTATACTGATAGGTGATAGAGGCCTTTAGAGTTTGAGGAAAGAGAGCATGTGTTCCTATAGGTTTCACCTTGACGTGGATTATAGATATTTTTCCTGGGAATCAATTTATCTTCAAGATTTATTATCCCTTTTAAGGTACTATGTAGAGTTGGAGAAGTGGAATACCACTTGGCTCTACCCCTGCATTTGGAACAAGTACACCACATCTTCCATGTGTTGCTGTTGAGGAGGTATGTGCATGACCAATCGCACGTCATTGACTATGGAAAGCTAGAAATCAAGGATGGAGATAATTTTTCCAAGTACCCAGTGTAGATCGAGGATCTACAAGAGATAATCATTCATGGGTGATCATTTCCTTTAGTGAGTGTCTGGTGGCAGTACAGAAATCTCTAAGAGAGCATATCGGATTTGGAGGCTCATATTCATGCTCAATACCCTAATCTTTTTTAGTAGCATTTGTTTTGGATTTTCGGGGATGTAAAGCCCCAAGGTGGGGAGAATTTAATGTCCTGTATTTTCAGTGTATTATTTTTTAAAATATTATATGGATTAGATTCCAGACTAGGAGTTGAGATGGTGGGCAATTCTGAGGCCCGGTATGCCTGAAACAATTGTTTGAAAATTATTAAAATATTAAATAGAACATGCATAGAGTTTTCCTTAAAAAGTAGAATAACATCTAAACGGGTTCTTGGATCAGAAATATGAGGTAATTGTTGCTTTTAGAATAGTTACGTTACCTTAGGTGTGACCTAGCATTTGTCGGTGCAGGTCATTTGTATAAAGTCATCACTTGAATTATAAATGAATAAAATAAATTGATAACAGAATTATTTTATTTCTATTTCATTGATGAAGTTATTGTTTTTATTTGAAATGAAACTTTAGTTGGAGATCTAGTGTTAGGATCATAACCCTACAATCCTCTAGAGGCCATGGAGAGAAAAACCTAGAGAATCATCTCAACAAGTGATGATAGGACCTTGGATCAAAGATCGACAAATGTCATTCTTGACAGATCTCACCAATAACGACGACATGAAAACATATCTTCTTCAGTGAGTGATCTAAAATTCTGTTGGGATTCAATATTTCGATTCTTAATTCATGTTCTTGAATCCTATTATGAACACGGATAAATATACCAACAGATTACCCCAAAAATTGATCGTATATGAGGGCTGGGATGATATTTGTGGGATTTATTAGGATTTTTTCCTATAGACTGATTTCTGGATTCATTTATCATTTTTACAAGAATGGATCAAGGATGGAATGAACAATGGATGAGGTTTATTCCTTGGAATTATTCCTTGTGTATTTTTCTCCCCTCGATTTTTTGGTGTTATTGACATGTGTTTTTCATTCTTCCACAAACCTTGAACGATCAGTCATTGTGCCTTAATTTCTTGGCACAATGATCTAAAATTTGATATTTAGCATCAGGATGACTCAATGGAGTTTTGAAAATTACATTGGTTGTAGGAATCAGATATATTCAAGAGAAATAATTCTTTAGGTAGTTTGCATCAAATTAGATTAAAATAGTTTTTCAAGCCAATGGAATGATCGAAATATATTGATTCAGGGTTAGGGTGGCTAAAAAACCTTCAATATTGATTTTTGAGGTGAACAGACCACTGAAACAAGATTTGGGAGATCATTCATGGTGCAAGGAGGAATAACACAACCTTCTAGAAATTCTAGAACATACGACATGTACTCCCGGCTACACGGCATGTGTTCCTCACAAGACCACTCGACATGTACTCTAAAGTGTACCCAAAAAATGGGGTGGAGTACACGAGTATCCTACATGGAATGTACTCCACCACATGGCATGGCCTAAACCAAATACATTGGCTACCCCATGTACTATTATACAGGTAAGGTTACATAGGTTGATGTCGTATATTGGCATACAACCATGGTATACAGGCAGACCCGAGATGGAAGAACATGAAATGTGAATCCTTCTACATATCACGTACCCATATTTCAAATGACATATTCTAAAGGCATGGGTCGTTTTACATTGAAAGTACCTAGGATCAAGGGAAACAGCGTGTCACCCTACTACATTCCATGTACCCCATTCTATATGGACTTATTCTCTTATCCCTCGTACCATGGACAATTTTAGTCATGGTTCATTCCCTTTATCATGTCCCAAAATGTAGGTATGAATCATTTCCTACTCCTTGTATTATGATCATTTCAGTAGGACTTACTACATAGAGTTGTTGGAATCCCCTGAGAGGCCTAAAGTGGGATCTTCTATTCATTATTTGTTCACTAGGTGGAGTTATCGGTATCAACGTGACCAACACTATGTGTGTGTTGATCCTATACTTTGAGATATAATCTAGATAGAGTTGTTCGTATCACCCCATTTCCCTGATGTGATCGGTATCTATTGTGTTGTATAATATCTCTCTCTTAAGATCTATCAGCATATCACTCTCATGGGGAGACCGGATGAGTAATACCTCTTAGACGGACTACATAAGTGCTATTAAAGTCAGGAGTGTGTTCTTGCAGATTTGTTATTTGTGGAATATTCCAGATTAATTCCTAATGTTGGTATGCAGTGGTTGTTACTTACCTTTATATTTTCTATCTTGGTTAAGTGTATCAAGATATTCTTATTATATGTTCTGTAAACATATATTTGTGTAGAGATGATTGTATCCTCCTTTGTTGTATTGATTTGTGGTTTTGGGGTGTCCTAATGAGTATTGTTATACTCACCCATGCATGGACATTTCCAGAATATGTCATGTCTTGTGAAGACAATCGATCTTTGGATGAAATCCGAGGTGGACCATGACGAAATGGTTTTTTGTGAGACCCAACAGACCAAGGTGTGTTCCTATATCTATAAAGAACATTCCCAACGCCTTTTTATTACAGGTTGGACTTATGGTTATAGACTCTTTTTAGTGGGATTTTATTTTGTCCCTATTTACTTTACCATATATCCCATCATAATCTTGTTGTGAGATATAGTGGTATGCATGAATTTTTTACTTAGTGGTTTTTACATTTTAGCATTTTGTGGGATTGGAGATGCGTGTGTGTATGTGTGCGCATATAGGTACAAAGGCAATTCATCCCATGTTATTGATATGCCTACTCTGTGATGGTCACTGGCCCCTGGATTATTAGAGGTGGGCTTTAGGAGTCATTTTATAGGCCCCACTGGGAAAGGACATGGTAGGTAATTTCTAGAGAATAAATATTTTCCCTTTTATTTTCATCACTTAAAGTACTCTAGATACTGAACGAATGTTTTTAATGAAAAATGAAATTATTTCTATCTTTGGTCAAAAATATTATTTCTTTCATGTCCATATTTTCTAAAAATATTTTCATTAATGTTTTAATTTCATCCTATAATTTCCTAAATTCATTTTTACATGTGTTTTAATTTTTATAAAATGGTTTAAAAGGTATCTTATTTTCATTTTCTAAATGTGGTATTTTTTACTTTTTACAAAAAAAAAGTGAATGGAATAATTGTTTTAATGCACAGGACTTGGAAAAAATATCCCACCATAATTTCTACTCAATTATTTGAAGCATACTTTAAAATTTTCCAATTTTATTTTAAAACAAAATGTTTTCATTGATATTTTGTAAACTTTTATATTTTAATATGTTATTTAGAAATTAAAAGTGTATTTTATCCAAGAAATATTCTAGTGATATTTTAAAGGAATTTTTCATATATGATAACATCCTTTTATTCTTCCTAGGATTTATTGGGGATATGATCCAATGATAACATATTTATTATTTCATTGGATGTTTTATTGTAATGATAATGAAATGTTGAAGAAACATGTTTTATTTTCCATGATTTAAGTTATGATGAATGTTTTTATGGTTTATGATATACATATGAATGGATTTATGATTATGTGACAGGTGGACATGAAATTTTATAGGATTAAAAAGCATTGGGTAGGTATTATTTTTTTATGAGCTAAAAGGGTACACAAGAGGTTATATCAATCACAAAGGAAAAGAGGGTACATAAGAGGTTATCCTAAGCCTGAAAGACGGTACACTGAAGGTTATCTCAAGCCCAAAATAGTTACATAGTTTGTTATCCCAAGCATAAAATGTTAAGTATGTCTTGGTGGTTATCCTTGACATAAGATTTATATGATTATGATCATGCCACACTTTATTCCACTCTTTTATGACATGAACTTATCTCAATTTTTAGTTCTCATGGATCATGTTCTTTGATCCTTTTATGATTCATGTCTTATGAACTACTAATTTTTATGTCATGACTCATGTTTATGATATAAGTATTGATGGGAGTGATTTAAAAAAGTTTAATCTCATGTTATCATACCCTTTATGTTTATGTTATGTTTAAATGATCAGTGATATCTCCCTTATTTACTTATACTGATCATCTTAGCTCATCCTTTATTATGAATTATTTCCCCAAGATATGAAAAAAATTAATTATGATGTATCTAAGAAGGGTTCCAGTTATGATGAAAAACGTGGGGGATGATTTAGATATTTTATGAACTAGTTGTCTTTGTATCCATGTTTCCAAAGAAACTAAACCTTTACCTTTATATTGTGGATCATACTGCTAGGTATTTAATATACGTCAAATAAAATTTCATATTTACTTATAAAGTATATGGATTTCCATATAGAAACACATTTTTTCGGTATTTAAGTAATTATATTTTAATGTGATTAATGATATTTTTATATTTTTTTATTATGTTTAAGTACAAGTAACCCTAAGGATTACCATGTGATTTAACATGAAGGATTGTTTGGGAAGAATACTATTATATTTTAGGGAATTAAGATGAATGTAATAAGATAAACTTTAAGGTTAATGTATTAATGTTGAGGTTTTTTAGATATAGCGTTAATTATTTGTGGAATTTTCTAATATGAACATTGGTTAATATTTTTTTAATTTTGGATATTAATGTATTATTTATTTATATGAAGTTTTATTCATTTTTTATTATGCTACCTTTTACTAACCATTTTGGTTTTATTAAAGATATTAAGAAAAGAGTTTCATCCTTTTATTTACCTCTTGGCCAGTAAAAAAAATATTATAGTGGTTCATGAATTAAATATGCATACTCATAATTCAGAGTAAAAGATGAGATAAATGTGGAAACTAATTGAAACACGCAACCAAATAATGAAATTTCATTTATGGATTTAAAGAAAACTAATTAAGTATATTACCTTATTTTCATAGTCCATTGGTAAAGAAATTCCTTTACCCTAAGAAAATGATATTTAAACAAAAATATTATTCTATCACCTTCATTTATAATGAATTTATAGTCTTTTTCACAAGTCATTGGTTTATGGTGTTGTGGTCATTTACTTTCTCATGATCATCAACTTTCTTAGGATCAATGTTCTTTATCACTCTCCATCATTAGTTAAATATTAATTTTTTCCTCTCTATATATATTTTTACATCGCACTAATTTTGTCTTATTTGGAAACCAGGTTATTTTTTCTTCCAAATGGCCTTTATATTTCGACTTCCCTCTTTTCAAAAGTATGTTTTATTAACCCATTTTATGAGGTTGTTTTTCAAAAATGATATTTTAAAATGTTAAAACGTTGATTATCAAGATCAATTTAAAATTTAGAGGATGAAATTTATTTAAGGGGTATAATTTAACACCTTGATATTTTAAAAGGATATAATTCTCAATGTTGTATATGACACACAACGTTGTGATTAAATGAACCATGAAATATTGTTATTTAAATATGGTTATTATAACCTATATATTGAATTGGAGGATAATAATAGGATTAACTAAATCATTAAATATATACAATGGTCCTACTACTTACAAATTTATTGATTAATTCTTAGGATACAAGAACTTAATTTTTAGTAAAGTCATTTTATACTTCAAAAATAAGTTTTTGTAAAAAAAAATTTTATTGATTCTTTGTGATAGAATATTATAATTAATTTTGGAAACTTTTTGAAATTTTATTTGATAAAATATGATTATTTTTATAATATATATATATCAAAATTATCTTAGGGTAAAATTTTGGTATTTTTCTAAAAAGAATGATTTTTCAGTGAATAGTAAAAAATATTGATTTTTGTTAAATTGTCTTTTATTTTCATTAAAAAGTACTATTATGATTTTAATTTTATATTAAACTAAAATAAAATTCCATTATTTATAAATAATCCAATTAATTACATAGGAATTATATTTATACTAGATTTTGGTTTGAGAACATTTTTAGGCTCAAAAACGAATTTTTCTAAAAGTTGTTTTCCACTGTGTTTTATTAATTTAAATTAAATGTATATTACATCACTTATAGGAATTAAATTTTATAAAATATAATTAATTTTTGGATTAAAAAATAAAATTTATTCTAGTATTATTTTTTTATAGTTTTCAGAAGAAGCTAATATTATTGTGAATGTTAAAAAAATAAATTTTTTATTAAGTACGACATATTTTATGATATTGCCAAGACATAAATATGATATAAAATTTTATAAAAAAAATTTAACGACCCATTTATGATAATATAATACAAATTTAATACGAAATTGATTCAGAACATATAAATTATAATTCATTTCATGCTAAATATGAAAATCATTTTATGTGTCAACGCAGCGCTTATCTACTATAAAAGTAAAATTTTGTATCCTAAAGATAATATTTGAGAAGGATTAGTATTTTCTTGAATTTATTCATTTATATTATTTTTAATTGATGATATGGATATATATTTATCAATTTTTTAGTTTAATAACAAGAAACGAATACAAATTCTTATGCAGTACTTGTGTAATTTGAGAAAAGTTAAAATAACATATTACATAACTTTTCATGACATAGATTTGAGTAAATATAAATATTGAATAAAAATAAATAGTAATGATGAATTAAAATTAATTATTATTATTTTAAAATTTTATTTATAATTTTTTAAATTAGTATAATTGTCTAAAATGTTTACGTCATGATGGCATAATATTTAGGAAAATATAAGATAATTAAGTGAAAGATTTTACAAAAACTAAAAATGATAATATTTATATTAATTTAGATATTACATAAATTTTAAATATATTTATCAAGGATAAGTTATTGAATAAGTTATTATATTTCAAATTGGTGGTTTTCATGATATTTTTAAATTCAAGATAAGATGATAATAATGAAAATGACTTTAGGTGTGTTTTATTTTAATAATATATTATAAAATTATTTAAAAAAATATAATAATTTGAAATAGACATGGGGGATGGTATATGGTTTATAATGATATTAATTTACCATTTTTGATCCAATTTTTACAATATAGGTAAATTTATAACCCTTTTATATTGAAAATGTTTTCACCACAGTTAAGGTCAAAATTGGTTAATGAATGGATTAAACCCAAAGATAAGGTTTAAAATTCCACATAAACCTATCAAAATTTTATTATTAAAATTTATTTCAACCATAAAATATATTATACTCAAAAAAATCCATTTTTTCTACTTTCTCATGAAAAATAATTGATTATATTTAAATGTTTTAAGTAATTCCAAGTGTGTCTTTTCCTTCACTATAAAAAGACACCACATATTATCAATTCTTCACTCCAATTAGAGCCTCTAATCTCAACCAAAACCTAACCCCCCCCCCCCCCCACTTTTTAACATACTAATCCAATTTTTAGTGGTTATTGTCTCTTAAAAATACCATCCCTAGAGTCCTTAAGAATAAATCCAAAGGAGGTATCTCAAATGGGATATAATCGTTATAACTGGTCTCTTTCATTTTACTTCTTATTTTACCTCATTAAATTATATCTTAAACATTCCAATATAATAACATCAATATCTATAATATAAAGAGATTTTATTTTTTTTAATATCACAACATTATTCGTATCATTTTCTATCCTATAGAGAATGAAATCATCGTTCATGCGTAAGTGTGGACCACCACCACTACTAAGTGATGTGTTTCATCTTTCATCACCTCCTCACAAGGATGGTTATTATAATGGATAAAAAAAATTATATAACATCAATTAAATAATTATAATTCAGTAAATATAAGATATTACTTACCTTCTAACCCTTCCACTTGTTAAAAATGATAATGTCGCTTGTGTGTATGTCTGGAATACCAACTCCACGAACCGATGTGATTCATTTTTCACATATGCCTTTCATGGTTGATTGTAAAATTATATTTTATTTATAAAAATGATAATAATTTCACTACTATTATTCTATAGGTTATTCTGAAATGACCTCTTTGACAATGTTCAACCTACCAAAGTCATTTTTCAATTATGAACTGAACATCATCAAAACACCTGATGTGGACATAGTTGATTAAGTAATTAAATATATCATTGTAATAAAATAAATTAATGGATTAATGATAAGGGAATAAACCTAGAAAATTTTCTTAAACAAGTAATTAATTAATATAACTTTATTATATAGGAAAGTAATGGACGTACTTAGCAAGCCTGGACTCAAGGGAAGGGGTTTCTTAACTCAATTTTCATTCAATGGAATATTATCTTAATTAATTGAAGATGTTATGCCAAGATTATATGTGAAATAATAGATAATTGTATTATTATATATTTAAACTTGTTTTCTATGGTTTTAAAATATTTTCTCATAATTTCTTCAGTGATTAATTTCTAACATCAATGATACAATCTTTTTAAGGATTATTCATCTCAATATTGTTTCGTTGAGACATGTCTTGTTTTATACACCTACATCCTTTTATAAGGTGTATATAATTATTATTGAGATATTATATCATAAATTAATATTTTGTCATGATATATAAATTTCCTTTTAATCTTTATCTTTCATTAGATATTGGTTCAAATGTTATTAAAGTTTTAAGGGTTTTTATGGTCTCAATTTCAATTCTTTGGGAAATAATTCATGTTATGCACCATGATTTATTTTATATGGTGTACTTAATATCCCTTGAATTTATTTTAATATATTATTTCATGTAAATTATAGGTTTTATATAATCTTGTTGTGTTCCTTCATTCAATTTTCTCTTGATTGATTAATTACCAATTCATTCTAATGTTGTAATTTTTATTAGGATTCAAGGGATACCAAGGGGATAAAGGGGGTATAAAATAATGAATCCAAAGAGTTTCAACCATAAAAAGACCAATTCACTTCGGGTGCGGGACCCTATCCTAGTAAAATAGTTAAGAGAAACACCCTTCACGCTCCACGATGCTAGAAAATCTGATGTTTTGTTCCCTTCCCGCTAAGTGTGAAGAAGTAATTTCCAATTATTAAGGTGGTTAATGAATTTTTAATGTGGTAAACAACAGAACATTGTGTGGTGAGACACTCCTATTATATTTTATGGTGATGGAAGAGTGATTTTTAACTGATGATAGCTCTAAACCTTTATAATGTCATAGTTCGAGACCATTAAGCATTTTGTAGGGTTCTTCAATAATGGAGTCTCCAATTCCATTGACGGCCCAGATAGAAATTAAAACTAAACCCATTGAGTCACAGACTCCCCCCCCACATGAGACCAATATTTCATGGACCTTAAATATTGATTTTGGGGAAAATTTTTCGGTGGATTCTGTCGGATCTTATGACCTTGAGAGGGGGAATTTTATGTGGATGGGTAATAGATTATTCCAAAAATAATCATCCACAATTAGGGAGTATACTCACAATACATAAAGGGAGATACCAAGTCATCCACTAAGCTTCTAGAATTGAACACTAAGTATGTTTTAAGTTTGGGGTCTCCTTTGAGTCGGGCCTTATTTCTTCTAGTCTAGATACACCAGCAATCTTTTTCCAATGGATTTTTACTCTCTTTTTTCTCATGGGTGTTGGTTCCCACAACATAAAACTAGTACTGGAGGAATTCTATACTAGAAAAATCCTAGAAGATAATACCTTTTAACTCACCAAAGGTTTTCTAAACAGACATAACCCACTCTCCTTCAAAGAATTAGTGTGGAGTTTATTCTTCTATGGGGTTTCAGAAATATAAAGACTTTAAGTAAATTTAGATCCCCTTATGCTTTATTTACTCATCTATAGATATTTCATGATTCTAAATGTTCCAAAAAATAAAATTTTACATGGATGGGTTTCCTTACACCAGATAGTACATTCCCATTCGTCTTGTTTTTGGTTCACATATATAACATGATGATATTCCTTCACCAAAAAATCCTTGATGATGTATATATAAATATGCATGTTTCTAGATCATATGGCATACTTATATTGTTGAATAAATCATGTTGTTACTAGTTAATAATAGAGTTGATGAAGATAGGTTTCATTATCTCTCAAATAAAGGTGAGGTATAGAGTTAAGAATCCTAGGAAGCCAAGAGAAACACCCAACTAGTTATAATTCTAGAAATTAATATCACCTTGCCTGATGATCCAATGGGAGTGGATTTAGAAGATAAATATGTGGTGTTGGATAGAAATTTGTAATCTAGAGGCTATCCATTTAAGTTGGTTATAGTTACTCACATATTTCCTAATGTTGAGGTTTACCCAGATGGGCCTTCCTTTGATAACCTCCCATGCAATCTTTCCCTATAGATAGTGCATAGAATCCAAAACAATTCTTGGGTTAATACCTTCTTCCTTAATTGGATTATTCATCCTTTCATGTGAGGCCCAATGGTATCTCTCATCAATGTGGTCATCCAAAATAAAATAATTCATCATTTTTTCTATATTGTGTAGGTCTATATTCATCACCTTGATCATAGATAGCATGTTCATGGGTACTGAGGTGAGAATGTAGTTAACCAAGGTGATGTAACAACCAAAATATAGAAATAAATTATTCCAATTGTGAATATGGTTAGAAATCATTCCAATCACCCCATTAAAAGGATTAATGTATAATCTTCCAGGACTGAGTGGAGATCAAAGGTAGTACATGGTGAAGTTTATCTAATGAAAACATATGTTGGCCTTGATTTACTATGCAGTTCTCTCTAAGAAAAGTTTCAAAATAAAAAACAATATTTTGTATATATTGATAATCAAACCACTCAATTTATAATAATATTCCATATCATTATTGAAATTTTGATTGGTTTTACTTTTTTTTTGATATAGAGGATCATGTCATCCATAAATAGAATATGGGAAACACTATTGAAATGATGCCTTCACCGGAAGGGGAATATGTTCCTAGAGAGCATGCATTTATTGAGGTACATAGAGAGAGGATCCTGGTCCATGATAAAAATGATGGGATGTAGCATATCACCTTTACAAAACCCATGATACGACTTGAAGAAACTATAATTCCTACCCCAAAATAGATAGAGAACCAAGAAAAGTAGTGGCATGTAAATAATAAGTCGATCAACTAGCCATAGGTACCCATTCATGACATCACCATAAGAAAAAATCCCCTCTGGTTTATCTTATGGTTTATCCATATTGAACTTCATGGAATAATTTTAATTGGGTGTTTTTATATTGATTTCATAGATCATATCATGATATATAGATATAGAACACTGAGTGGATTGGACTTTGTTAGAATTGTGTTGCTCCATAGAAACCTCATTGTGGTGATGCATGGAGAGTCTCTTATTGATAATGATATAAAGGACATTTTATGGGATTTTACAAATGCAGATGTGTCTGTATTTTTTTAGATAATATGTATCTTTAACTATTGGAATGAGGATAAGAGTTGTATCATATCATGTATGTGGGATTTCACCTACCCTAAAGTATCCTTGGATCAGCTCCACCAGGTCACCCCTAATAAAGTCCCAAAAATCCATATAAAATGATCCTAGAAATCCATAAATCCTAGAAGAACTATCAAAGTTATGTAAGGGGGTTAACTCTCATATTTCTTTTTTCTCTAGGATAGTACAAAGATAGTGGTTGATTGGATCGTTCATAGCATAGTGATTTTAATCAAAGAGAGTTACATAGCCCCTCGGGTAACCATCCTACATTCTTGTGTTAGAGGTAGCAAGTAAATTTTTGAAATGATATTTTGAAATACCTCCCACCACCACTAATTAATTTTTGAATGATACATCATCCATGTGAATGTTTTGGAAGGAATTATTCTTATTATCCTTTATGAAATCTTGAAAATAATTGATATTCTGATTGCATTTTCTAAGACATATAACTATGGATGACTCTCGGGACACACTTTCAGGTTTCAGGATCCTCTATAAAAGATGGATTTGTTTAGAAAATATATTTTGTTATTTAATCAACATATCCATCTTCAAAAATCATCCCATATTTATCAATTTCACATTTTATAAAGACTAACTCATGGAAGTAAGGGTTTTATTAGAGATCCTGAACTGGTGGTACCCCTTTAAGTGACTTAGTTTTTTATTAAATACCACCCATGGATGTTATTTCATGGGGTTTTACTATGATGTATGTACCAATTGGTGATAATAAGTATAATAATCCCATTAGTTTGAAAATAATAAAAGTCCCCTACTATTTTGTATTTGTTTCAAGTTGAAAAACTATGGGGGTGGTTATATATGGCATGAATGGGGTGGGAGACCTTTTTATTTGGGTCGTCATAAATGACATGGAGATTAGTGAGGTAGTGGTCTAGATAGAACCAAGTGTGAGTTTGACCCTTCTGATTATTGAACCAGGTGAATTTATCACATAAGAAAACCATGTTTGGAAACCTGTTATGGGAGGATAATGAAGAAAAATATTTTCAAGATTTCATGTGGTAAACCCCTCTTCCTTTCTTCTTTAATGGATCAGGGATGGTTTTGAATTATCCTCTAAAAATACATGGAGTATTACCCAGATTAGAGGAAACATGATCAAACCATAAAGCTCCTCTAGCCACTGTATCACATTTTTTATAAAAAAAGGTACGGGAAATAAAAAACGAAACCAGAACCAACTTTTTAGGTAATTAATTGGTTGGATACTTCAAGATTATCCGCTAAGATTTTATTTTTCTGAAAAATAAAGATGTGATGGTTGGAGGAGTCAATGTGAAATTATTCCAAAGGTAACATTTTTTAGAGAAATATTGAATTGTGGATGATGGATGATTTGGTTCTAGGAACTCCATGAGAGAGACCCTATTTTTATAAAGATAATTAGAGATAAAATCAGTCTTCACCTTGGATCCTAGGCATGAGAATTAAAATTGATGTAATAGATCATTAAAAAGATGTTAAGTTTGGAATTTTCACCCAGATTTGATGAGATCCTTGGCTTTCAAGAGGGAAGTTTGACATCTATACTGGAATGAGATCAAGTACATACACCACTAAGAAAATATTAGGAATACTAATTTCTTGGTTCAGGTCGATCTGAACCATTATTTGGTCTAAAATGGTAGAAACATTATTTGAGAGAGGGAGTAGAGAACTACTATATGGTCCTGGAGTTGTGGGATTTAGTTCATAAGGAGGTGAAAAGGGTGTAAATATCATTTTATCATTGCGGGGAGAAATTCAAAGCCTTAGAGGGGGGAGGGGATGAATATCCACACCACCAGAATATAGCCTCAGGTTATAGAGAGAAATTGTAAGACAAGGTACCACCTTTCCCTATGAGTGAGACCTAAGATCCATTTTTATATCTGAGGGTGGAGGATGATAATTTGGTTAGGGAGAGGGATAAGTACAACCCATCCCAAAAGAGGGACCATACAAGTGGGGATGAGGAAGACTAATCAATAACCTTCAGCATGGATGATAATCCTAGATTAGGATAATGAGAATACTTGGGATAAAGGAGATTATTTCTTGAAACAAGAAGATAGTGTTAGTGGATATGTAATTCAAAGAAAAATCGAGTGTAAAAAAATAAAAAAGGGGCTACCACCAAGAGATGTTCTCATCAGAATAGATAAGGATGCGCTCTAGATGAGGTCTAGATAGATACAATTCAACACATATCTTATACATGGAGGAATATTGTAGGTAAAACATGTGGTTATGAATTAAATTAAAGGACACAATCACATTGACAATACCTTATAAGAATGAGAGGTTGTGTAATGGTAGAGGGATCCCTCTAAAGTCAATTCACACAACCGAATGGGTGGAATCATGACATGAGTGAACCTCTATTGACTAATAGAAGATGCAGGACCATCATTTTCCATGATTCCTAGAGCCTCATGCCCAAGACTTCATAAAGTCTTCCTAAGAAGAGAGAACCATATAGAAGGGATTCTAGTTTAACACTGAAACCCTCACATGAATATTTTCCCCCTAGGAACCAAAGAAGTGTTTTAATAGTGGTAGAGGGAGTTCTTAAAATCTAAAATAATCCAACAGGTTCTATTTATGAATGGATAACACTTTCTTGAAGTCTTGTATAGGAAAAATGTTCATGATGTAACTATCCTCTGAATATGATTGGAAGGATGATGTTGGGACTGTGGGAATCCATTGGAGAGAATAAAATTGGGAGGATGGAGGAAGAATAATGATTTCCTTGAATGATTAACTAGTATCCATGACTAGGGTGGGTAGGTGAGGGGAAGATCTAGTAATGAGTGAAGATATACTAGTTAACGGATGATTATAAGGGAGTGGAGGCTACCCGACAACTAACATGGAGGGGAAAGTTAGACCAAGAAGGGGGTAAAACAATGAAATTGTAAAAAAAATGAATTCAGGGAGGTGGATGATTTTCATTATTGGTAGAATAAACCTTCAACATTTTTCCATAATTCAAGAATTCCATGAGTTTCATGGGTTTCTCATATCAAACATCCTTCTTTGATACATGTATTTATTGATTCTCCAATATTAATTTATTTGGTGAATATTCTAACTCTTGAATTATAATATTATGAATCATTTTATAATCATGGAAATTTATGTTTCTTATTTTTTTCTTATTTTCAAAAGGTTTTTGGTTTCAAAAGGTCACAAATGGTTTTTCTTTAAAATCGTTTACTTAAAGTTTTTAAAGAATTTTAACTAAACTCTTCCTTCATGTTCATTATATTATTCCAAGAATTTTATTTTATGAATAAAAAATATTTCCTAAAGTTATTTTTCATGATCTTGGACATTTTTTTAAAATTTTTTACAAGTAACTTTCCAAACATTTTATAAATGGGTCACTTCTGACTCTCTTTATAAATTTAGGAAATAATGTTTATTTTTAACTTCTATGACAAGAACAGATTTACCCATGGTCATGGGAATTATTTTATTTTAAGCCTAATTTGTATGTTTACATGGTTATTTACAAAAAAATTATCTTCAAAATATTTTGTGAATTTTTAGTTTTTAAGGATACCAAAAGAAAAGGGTGTTTTCTCCTATTTTGCATGAAATTTTTTATTCATTTTTTATTGTTATTTTCATTTATTCCAAATTCTTATAATGGTTTCTATGCTTCATTGGAGATATGATATTTTTATACCATTCAATTACTTTCTATAAATATTTTATGATGATGTTTTAAAGATATTGGGAAGAAACATATTTCTTTTTCATGGGTAAATAAATCTATGAGAGTTTTGATGAAATGAAAACATCCATGTGTTTTGTTTATTGATGGGATACTTAAACATTATTGATGAAAGAACTATTGGGGAGTAGACCAAAATCCTTAAGGTATTTTTTCTAATATGTGATGGATGGGTCTGTTGTATCCATCCAATTCATTTCATAATGATATTGAGTTAATTTGATGGAAGTTACTCTTAAGTGATGAAGGAGTTGTGTTACTCCTAAGAGATGATGGACTCAGCTAATAATAAGATAATTCAAATAGATGATGGAGTTTATTGGTTATAGGTTACTCCTAAGAGATATAGGTATTATCTAGTTAGGTGATTCCATGGTGGATATTTTATATTCCAAGATACCTGCATAGCTTTTCAATGCTTGTTATTTGGTCCAATATAACCTTTTCTAAAGAATTATTTTCTCATAACTCATGATTGTTAACTTATATGAATCTAGTATTATGTCAATTATTTATTCCATTTTTCATGATTTATGATCTAGGTTATAAGGGTATGAATTATATTATTTTATGGTCATTCACATTGATTATTTCATCATACCCTTATTATAATCTTATGCTCACTAATGACATTAAATTGTTAATGATTATGTTTACACTTACCCAGAATTTGAGCACTCTATTCTTATTTTTTCCATCACCCCATTTTATAAAAAATGATGTTAAATGAATTATTTCTATAAAAGATTCATATGTGAATAATTTTATTAGAAATTTTGAATATGTAATGTGAAATAAGAAAAGTGGGGAATAGTGGTGAAAATTATCACTTGAAGACCAGGGAATTTTTAGGTAAAAGTTTATCAAGATTCTCTAAAACATTATTCCTAAAAGGTATATGGGTATGTAAGTTATCCAAATATTGTGCTGATTTTGTTTATTTTGGATGACTAAAATTGGATCATGATTATTGGAATAATATCCAAAAATGTAAAAATTGTGTTTTTAGAACCAAATCAGGGAGGGCATGTTTGGGGCTATTATAGTAAGAGTGTGTGAACAGTATTCTAAAACACATTTGAATATATCATGTATATTGTGAGACATGAAATAAAAGTATAAATATAATCATGTTGGGTGTTAGATATGAAATGGGGATATGATGATTATCTTATAATATGTGTAAGATGTGAGGGTCCTATAGAAGATGTGAACAACCAAAATAATGGAATAGACCTAAGAACTGATGATTCAGGTATCTAATAATTGATTTTGGTGATATTGTGAATGATCTGAGTGATAGTATATGACTGATGTGTTCTTCCATATAAGATAGATGTGATTTTATTATTATGATAATACGATCATCCCTGGTTATTGATTTGCACTTCCTATGGTTGCTTGTGTGTGAGCTCGTCACTTCTTATATGTGATGCAGCTTTGAGGATATGTGTGATCACTAGAAGGAAAATTTCATTTATCCATGTTTTGGGGTTAAATTTAGTTTCATTTATAAACATGGAAATTTCATTTACCAACTTCTTCTTAAGAACATCATGAAAACATGTCACTAAATTAGTGACATTTATAAATGTTCTTAAATTAGTCATGTAAATAAACTTTTCTAACTCTGAGACACACCATTTATTAGTGCTTCTTATAAACATGGGTAAATAAGTCATTTATTATCCATGTTTTCTATAGACATGGAAAATTATTTTTTTTTTAAATTATATTTAGTGGTATTTTTTAAAATTTATTTTTTCAATTCACAAGATTATCACGTCACCATACCCTGCTAGGCCGCACCCCTCCCCATGTCTCACCAATATAAACCACCTCAACCATTCTCATGTGCACCTAGAAATGCTTCCACAACTATGATTCAAACACACAATATGCATGTCAGAACCAAGTCATCATACCGACCAAGACAAATTCATTATCTATGAAATTGATATATTACACTTTGCTAATACATATGTTAATATATTTGAATATAAATTAAAATTAATATTTTATTTATACACATATAATTATATATATTAATACACACACACACAAATATATATATATATATATTATTTATAATATATATATATATAGTAGTGTAATTATTATAAATTTATAATTTTTATACATATATATATTATATATTATATTTATATGTGTGTTAATATATTTGTGTGTGTGTACTTATAAATTTCTAAATCTATTTGTATATAATTTAATATATAGGTTAATATAATTTATATATTTAAGGTTGACTAAATCCGGCACCATAGAACACAATGCAAGGAAACAAATGATTGTAAACACAGTGGTCTAGGGACTAGACCATGTGACTTGCCTCTCACCCCCAAAAACCATTACCACCCCACCACCAACGGTGGGGAATATTAATATATGTTATATATTTATATATAAATTTAAATATGTGTTATATATGAGTATATAAATTAATATATATTTTATTATATATTAATATATATGTTATTATATGTTTCATATATATGTGATAATATATGTTATTATATAATTATTTATAAATTAAAATATATGTTACTATATATATATTTTATTATATATTTCATATGTGTGTGCATGTGTGTTATCATGTGTTATTATATTTTAATATTTATGTTATATATTTATATATAAATTAATATTTCTTATTAAATGTATATATATATATGTGTGTAAAGTAGTATAAATATGTATACCTTTATATAAATATACTTATATATATTAATAATCATTTATTCAATTATTACTAATTTATTAATAAGCATGTATATATTTTCATATAAATTTTATATAAATTACATTTATTTTTATTGATATATAATAGGATTATATGTGTCATAGTATTAATAAGTATAAATATATATATTAATATAAAAAATTATATAAATTTATATATTCATATATAGATTAATATATAAATTATTATATGTGTGTGTGTGTTATTATAACAATCATTTACATAATTATTATTTTCTATTTAGAAGTTTATATATTTATTTATGTATTAAAATATTAATTGACATATATATATATATATATTAGTCTATTTAATATATATAATTACAAATTACTAACCACACACATATATTAATATATATGTGTGTGTGTGTGTGTTTATAAATATGTATAAATGATTATCACTATATTTATAAATTTATATGTAAATTTTTTTTAGTTTTTAATATTATTAAATATATATTCACACATTTAATCACTTATTATAAATGATCATTTATTTAGGTATTATTAACTAATTGTAATTATGTTTTGACCTGCGTGCATGTGTGTGTGTTTATATGTATGTATCTTTGTATATTATATATATATGTATGTATGTATGATTGTATATTATATATATATATGTTTGTATATATATATATATATTTTATGAATCCCATTTTTTTAATGATATGTAATACTATTGTAAATATATAGATATATATATATATAATAAAATTTAAATTCTTATTTAATCTTGTAACATTCAAAACATAGTTAAAATAAAAGTCAGTCTTATTCTAAAAAACGTGACTAATTAAAAAATGTCCATGTTTTAAAATGTGACGAAATTAGATGTGTTTATAAGAACAACTAAATCGATGACATTTATAAACACTCCACTATCATAAAAATTTATAAACATCTCTAATCAAACTTCAATTATAAATGAGGTTGAATCAGTGATGTCTATAAACACTTCTCAATCAATGATTTTATAAATGAAGCTAATTTAGTGATTTCTATAAATTTAGATTATTTAACCATGTTTATAAACATGGATCAATCAATCACATTTATTTACACAGATCAATTAGTGATGTTTAAAAACCTGGCTAATTTAGCCATATTTTTATTCATGGATAAATTAAAAAATAACAATGATTTCATACAAGTAAAGAACAACTAAAAATGATGAATTAAAATTTAGCCAAATTTTTTGAAAATATGCCTAAAATATGGATAAATAAAAATTTAACCTTGTTTTTAGAAAATGAGGCTAAAATGTTGCTAAATATCAGTTTTCATAGTGGATTTGTTTATATGGATGGGAGATGGAGGTGATGGTATTGTAATGGTGAATTCATGATTATACTCACCCCTAAGATTTGGTTGGATATAGATAAAAATATCCGAGTACCAATTTATTCTTCACCTATTAATTGAAATTGAAGTTTTTTATAAGGTTTTTAGTCATTACAGTCCTTATTTTCTTACCCATTATTTTGAACAAGGAGGGTGAGGAATTAAATTTAATCCTTTGGTTGATACTACCTTCATCAATATATCACCCCTAAACAAGGTGTGGACCCCCATTGATTGGGTTGAAAATCCCTTGGCCATCGCATATTCCCTATCGAGGATGATCATACTGAGTTTCACTACTCACCCCTATATATACACTTGTGTATTTCTGGTCTTTTGTTCATTCAAATAAGTAGGTGCAGATAGATATGTTTTTTAATGAAAAGGATGGACTAGAAACATGGATGTGGGTAGCATGGAATATTTTTTGAGACTATCACATCAGATTATCCCATTTTTAGTTTTCATTATACCTCATGTGTTTGACATGAGTTGATAATGAATGGAATTTTTATACTCTGATACATTTTTTGGTGTTATGATATACATGAAAATTTAATTTGGCATTATTTATAGATTGTATCTATTACATTGTAAATGGAGATCCATGTTAGTAGGTGACAGGTTGTATATTGGTGTAATGCCTCTAATTTATTTATGTGGGTACATCTACTATGGTCACTAGCCCCATGCTTATTGGTGTGGTCTTGGTGATTTCACATACAAATGATATTATTCTACTCATATGGATCCCTGAAAAATCTAATTCATAACACGAGGTATTTAATAAATTTTTGTGTTATGATCAATATATATATATATATAACTTAAATTATAATTCAAATTTATATTATCACCATATGCCAAATGGTGAGCCACCCCTAGATCCCTATAATAATATTTATTTTCAATTTTTAATGATATTTATTTAATAATATTTTTATTATATTTTACCTAAATCGAAAAATAAGATAAGTCTTATCTTTAACCGCAGAACACCCCTTGTAACCCTAAGATCCACACCCTAAAGATAACGGCAACCCGAACTTTCCAAAAATCATCAAGAATCGGATAATGGTGCAGTTCGGGGTGGTTGGTCTAGTAAAAATTTGTGTTTGTGGTATTATCTATAGTTGACAGTGATGACAGTGCTTAGACCAATGTCTGACCATTGTTCTTACATGATGAATATATGAATAGTAACAAAAATAAAATTAATAACATAATTACTAAAAAAATTATACAAAAACATACATCATATTTGTCTATTATAATTATAAAAACAAGATTAAAAAGAATAAATTGTATTGATGAATTTTCACAAAAATACCACCTTAGGGGAACCACCATAACCTCCATATCTCCCTCAAAAATTATATAGAAAAAACCCTCAATTTTTATTAAAAATGTTGGTTTAATGAGATTGATTTTTTATTTATAGAAAAGGGGACCATGATGATTTTGAGGCCCACTACCAAATTATATAATCATTAAATGATACATTTTATCTAGAGTAGTAAACAATAATATAATTTCAATCTAAAGTTAAACATTTAAGATATCATAATTTTCCTCTAAACTTATTAAATAATGAGTACACCATTTAAATAATAAAGTAATTAAAATTAATTAAAACTTTTAAAACCAAAACATTCCTTATTCACACTAAAACTCATCCAATGGAAAACCTTATATTCATAACTCAATGAAACATTCAAAGAAATTATCAATGACCATTAAATAGGTTAATATTACTATTCTCATCACAAATTTAAAATAAAAAAAATACTCCTGAAAAATAAAAATTAGTGAAACTTTAAATTTTAGGAATTTATAGTGTATAAACCTTTAAAAATTATAATCCTTGAAAATTCCAATATCATCCTAATAACCTCTAAACCTATAACATATAAATTCATAAAATACCAGCATATGAACTTACATAAAAGAAACACCTCCAAAAGTAGAGACCACATTTCGAATAAGGTAACAACCAAACATCTAAGAAAAGAAAAAATTTCTAATTAATTTAATCATATATAAAAAATGTCTCAACCTAAAATTTCATCAAGAAAAAAATAGAATTAAACTTAAACAAAAAAAAATGAAACAGTCTTTTGTGTCACTAACTCCTAGTACCTCTTCCAGACACTTTAATTCATCCCACTCAAAAAAAGGGATCATATTCCCCATATTATTTGGGTTTTATGAGGATATATAATTTTTATTAGCCACATGGGTCCCATAAAACTCAAATACAACATAATTGCTTCACCAAGCCTCCAATTTAAACTAGGAGTAAAATATACATCATGATCTTACATGACCATTCAAGGAACTTGATATAACCTCAATATCTTATCCACAAGAAACCTTATAAATATAGAACCTAAAAAATGGAAAATTATATAAAACATGTCCTTATAATTGATTAAATTGGACACATGTTGAAATTACACAAGATTAAAATATTGGATCAATGTCATATCTAGATACCCTTAAAACATAACATAAAACCCTCATTCACTTTTATTTAAACTAATAAATACCCATACAGCGAACCCATAAATATAGATTTATAGGATAGTTGGTAGAGTTCTATGTCTTAAAAATAAATATTTAATGAAATTTTTCAAAATACCTTAATTCAAAATGTCAATGATTAATAAAATCACCATCAAATATTACTTCAATCCCTTCATCACTACCACTTTACCTTATCATAAATAACTAATCATTTCAAGGTTCATGACTCAATAATATACTTTTTTTTAATGAATCATGCATAATAAGGTATGAATTTGATTAAAGTTTTGTTAGACCATGTATATTATAACTATTATTGGAGGAGTTGTTAGAGGATGAGGGTCAAAATTAGAAAGAATAAGACCTATGTGAAAATATTCTAATTTATGGTAGATGAAATCATTTACTCTATTTCTTGATGTGGGGTACGTAATGTATTAGGTAGAAGAGGGGGTAGGACCAAGTGGGCCACTATCCACCCAGTGACCATTGGGCGGGTAATCGGTAAAATGGGACTAGGTACTTATTATACTATTGTCTAGTTTTTTCTTTTAGAATTGTAATTATATTAATTAAGTTTTTAAAAATTATAAATTGTTTCGTCTTTATTTTTTTTACTTCTGCATGAGTTCTCCCCCCCTCTTCATGTATTTTTTCTTCTAAATGGATAATTCCTTCATTTATGTTTCAATTTGAAAGTTGACTATCTCAGTGGATTTTTATAGATAAGTCTAAGCTTCCTCCCTATTTTGTTATTGGTTTCTACCACCATTATATTATTTTTCATAATAAATCCCTAAAACGAGGTGTTTCATCTAATTTGGGGATTTTGGTTGACTAAACTCAATTAATCTAATAGTCATTAATGAGCGTATATCTATGAGTGTGAGGTAGGTGGTCCCTAAACTATTAGATTTATTTATATGATATTTATGTAATTTATGACATGTGGGTGTATACGAGCATGTGTGTATAGAATATAATAGAACTAAATAATATATCCTTTATTTTTCACCAATGGTTATGTATTATCTAGCTTTTGATATATCCCATAAACCTCATGATTTAATCACATGATCTTTGAGGGCCATGTTTCCTTATAAAATTTGAAATTCCCTTGGTGAATGGAACCTATAAGGGGTTTCTATATTTATATTTTGAGTTTGTGAGCCTTATAGGGTAGATTAGAGCTATCCTTGAGGATTGGAATTTTGGATATTGGATAGAAGAGTGGATAGTGGGCTTTAACATGGAACTCTAAAATGATTGGTAGCCAATATAGCATTCGCTAAGAGGTTTGGGTGATTGTATGGGTTGCTGAATCGTACTATTAAGTTGATACACCATTCACCTAGATTATTAATATTGTGGTGATAAATAATTCATAATTTATTAATTTAGTGATAAATCATCCATGTTACCTTTTAAATATATGTATATTTCATTTTAAGTGGTTATTAGATTAGTGGTATATCAACCACCCATTCTTTTCCAGTGCTGATTCTTCATTCACCTGGAATAGGTATAGTGTAGTGAGATATCATTCACCTTATTGATTAGGTTGGTGACGAATTATTCATCATACGGTATACCTCGTTGATGTATCATTCATAATTCATAGGGGAATATTAATAGATCATCTTCCCCTGTAATATAATTAGCATCATATTGTTTACTTAGGCTTGATGATTAGCAATGATATATTATTTACCTTATGAATTATGGTAACGATCCATTATTAACTATTATTTTTAAAAGAGATGATATCTTGATCACATTGTAATTCCTTCATAGTGTATCATCCTCCCTTTTTATGTAATTAGTGATGTATCTTTCATCTGTGATTGATGTCTTATGGTGATATATCATTCACCTTAAGGATTATGTACTAGTGATGAACCTTTCATCTTATTCTTAGTGTGTTTTTATAAATCATTCACCATAGTTATTGAATTTGTGATACATCATTCACCAATATTGTACTAGGGATGCATCAATCTCCTTAATATTTTTTTGATGTATCATGTTACATAGGTATTGTATCATTTTCTTGGATATGTACTAGTGATATATAATTCATATATATATATATATATATTAGAGATATATAATTTAATACAAGTGATATATCATTCACTTCAGTTTGTATATGTGATATATCATTCACCTTGGTCAATACAATGGCGATGCATCATTCACTCTTGTGTTATGACTTGGTGATACCTCATTAACTCTTTTTTATCAATATAGTGTTGATTCATTTACCCTAACTAAGATGATAGTGATGAATCACTCACCTATGATGATTATTAGATGATGAAATATTTATTCAAGTGAATGATATGAGTGGTGATGGATTTTTTTCTTTCCTAATATGCATAAACCATGGGAGTATCATCCTATTTTGGCACTGGACAATGTATTTATACTCATTCATTGGATTGGCTACAGATAATTCCATGACATGGAGAGTATATTATTTATTATTTTTTTATTATCATGTTATATTTTTAATGAAACCATATATATTTTTTGAATTATTAAGGGGCATAATATATTTTTGACTACTAAGTATTTTCCCCACACCCTACACATGAAATTTTGTCATGACCCCCTCTATCCAAAGATATTGTAATGAAGGAAGAGAGATAATAACCCCCAACTCCCACCTTTATTATACCTCGGGTTGGTGACTAGCACCAAAGGTATAAAAATCTCACAGTATGGGATAAATTACCCTCTACTAAAACAAAACGTGATTGGGAGATAGGTTAAACAACCAATAAACAATTATACAAGCTAATATAATGGTAAACCAAAAATTATCCCATAGTTCATGAATAAAGTAAACTGATATATATAAAAATCTCCAAATTAAATACCAAAAACAAGTCTATGGTAACGACTCAACCACAGCTCCAACCCAGTTAGTACTGTTCATCTCAGGCCCCAAATTCCTCCTATAAACCTTAGAAAAAAGTTTATATATGTAGGTTGATAATAACATGTATACTCAATTGGTACATTACCAAGGTATCAAGTGAAAATGTAAAAAAGAACATTCTAATTCACCAGTGACCAAATAATAGAACCAATAAGCACCTATACAATTAAATTATCCTATCCCAACCTCACTAAGTCTCACTCACCCAATTTCATTGACAATACCTTGGAGGAATGTGAGGTTGTGTAAGGGGTGAGGGATCCCCAAAAGGTCAATTTACATAGAAATCTTAGGGGAATCATGGACTGAGTGAATCTCTATTGACCATAAGAAGTGGTAAACCCACACTTTTTCAATATTCTTGGTGCTTCATGCCAAAGCCTTCACAAATTAATCATTAGAAGATAAAACCAAGAAGAATAAATTATGGTTCACCATTGAAAACCTTTCTAGATATGTGATCCCCCAAGAACCAATAATGTTTTGGAATAGAGGTAGAGGGGTTTTCTAAGCTGAAATGAGCCATCAGGGTCGATTTATAAAGGGGTAACTCTACCTCAAAGTCTTCTACCTAGATAATGAGGAAGACAGAACCCTCCACTGAAGATGATGGGAAGGATGCTAGTGGGATTTCATGAATCCATGGGAGAAAATATGTATGGGAGGAAAGAGGATGAAAATGGATTTCCATGAATGAGGGACCAGTTGCTACCACTGGGGTGGGTAGGTGACGGTTAATCCATCCAAGAGGGAAGATCCACCAGCTGATGGATGAGGAGGAGGGGCAGAGGTGGCCTGATGAATGATACAGAGGGGGCTAGTTGAACTGTGATGGAAGGAAACACTAAAATGTTCAAAAAAATTGAATTCAAGGAGGTGTGTGATATGCATTCTCAAGAGAATAAACCTTCAAAAAATTTATTAAATTCAAGAATTACCATGTTATAAGGGTTTTTCATGTGAAAAGTTCTTATTTGAGACATTTTTGGATTAATACAACTATATTCATTTATATGGCATATATGATAACTGTTGAAATATAATATCTTGACTTTTTTTATACTAATTGAATTTTATGTTTCTTCTTATTTTCATTATTTCAAATGGTTTTTGTATTTAAAATGACATAAATGGGTTTTATTTAATAGTGTCGCTTTTAAGGATTTAAATAATTTTAACAAAACTCTTCTTCCATGTTATTTATATTATTTAAAGAATGTTATTTTATAAATATAAATTATTTTCTAAAGTTATTACCCATGATATCTGACCTTATTTTGAAAGATTTTAAAAATAAATTTCCTAAAATTTTCGCATGGTTCACTTTTGACTCTCTTTACAAAAGTTTGAAAAGAATATTTATTTTTTACATTTATAACAAGAACTGATTTTCCCTTAGTCATGATTGTTATTTTATTTGAATATTTATTTTTTTCATTCAAATGGATATTTAAAAAAAATTATTTTAAAATTATTTTTTTGAATTTTTAGTTTTTAAAGGTACTTATAGGAAATGGTGTTTTCCCCTATTTTCAAAGAATTTTTTTAAATATTCATCTAAAGTTGTTTTTATCTATGTCAAAATACAGTAATGGTTCTTATGATTATCTAGGTATATGATCTTATGATACCATTGAATTACTTTCTCTAAATGGTTTAAGGTGATTTTTTAAAGATTATTTGAAGAAACCTATTTATTTTTCATGAATATATAAATCTATGATAGTTTTGATGAAATTAAATCATACATGTGTTTTGTGTCATGATATGATACTTAGAAATTATTGATGAAAAAAGGATTGGGGATTGAAGCATAATTTTTAATGGACATTGTGTGACATGTGATGGATGGATCTATTATAGCCCTCTAATGAATTACATAATGAGACGGATTTAACTGGATGTAATTCACTCCTAAGGGATGATGAAGTTTTGTTAATCCTAAGAGATGATAGAGTTAACTGATTGTAATTTACTTCTAAGAGATGATAGAGTTTACTGATTATAGGTTACTCCAAATAGATTTGGTAATTATATAATTACTTGATTCCATGATGGATATTTTTTGTTCCACGACACCAACATAGTTTTTCAATTATTTTTATGAGTTCTAATAGATCCTTTTATCAAGGATTATTTTTACTTGGCTCTTGATTTCTGAATTATATGACTCTTGTTTTATATTAATTATTTATTACATGTGTCTTGATTTATGATTTAGGTTTTATGGGTATGAATTCTCTTATGTTATGATTATGTTCTTTGATTATGTCATCATATGCTTATGATCTTCTTGTGCTCACTGATGACATTCAATTGTTAATGTTTATGTTTACCTTACTGTATATTTAATCTCTCCCTTATTATGTTTTCCATTTCCTCTAATTATGAATAAATATGTTAAATGAATTATTTCTAGAAAGTTTTTATGTCTGAAGAGTCTTATTGGACATGTTGAATAATTAATTTTAAATAAGAAAAGTGTGGAATAGTGGGGAAAATGATCATTTGAAGACATGGGTATTTTTTGTCTAGATTCTATAAAACTATAAACATAAAATATCCTTGAGTATGTAAGTGATCCAATATTTTTTGATGACTTTTTATGTTTTGGATGACTAAAATTGGATAATTATTATTGGTATCAAAAACAAAAACGTAAAAAAAGATGTTTTGGCACCGAATTAGAGAGTGTAGTTTTGGGGATGTTATAGTTGGAGTGTTTGAACAGTATTCTAAAACATATTTTACTATATGAGGTAGATTATGGGACATGAAAGAATGTTATGGATTTAATCATATTGGGGGTGATAAATATGATAATATGGATATTATGATTATCTTAAAATGTGGTTAATATGTAAGGGTACTATAGTGGATGTCACTATAAAAAAATTTCATTTTGTTGTGTTTTTTTATTTTAGTTTCATTTATAAACATAACAATTTCATTTACTAATATTTTCTTAAAACATCATAAAAACATGTCACTAAATTAGTGATGTCTATAAACATTCTTAAATTAGACACGTTTATAAACATGTATAATTCAGAGACACACCATTTACCAACGTTTTTTATTAATGTGGGGAAATAAGTAATTTATTAACAACGTTTTCCATAAACATGGCTAATTGATTTTTTTTAAATATTTAGGGGTATTTTAAAAAGATTCATATTTCCTTTCCCAAGTTTATCGCATCACCATACCATGCTCGGTCTCACCCCTCCCCATGTCACACCAAAACATCCCACCTCACCCTGCCACGTGCCCTAATTATGCCCATCCCCACACATCACACCCAACATCACCCACGTAATCCCTCCCCACGCATGCCCAAAAATACCCCCCACAACTATCATTCGAACATGCGATATGTGTGTCCCAACCGAGTGATCTGGTCAACCATGTTAAATTAATTATCTATGAAATTAACATATTACACTCTACTAATAAATATGTTAATATATTTGAATATAAATAAAAATTAATATATTGTATACTTATTAATTTAATTATATCTATTAATACACACACACACACACATATATATATTTATTTATTTATATATATTAGTATATTTATATAATATATATATATATATTACTGTAATTATTATAAATTCATAATTTTATATACATATATATTTTATTTTATTTATATGTGTGTTAATATATTTTTGTGCATGTACTTATAAATTTATATATTTATTTATATATAATTTAATATATTGATTAATATATGTTATATATATAATGTCGATTACCTCTGCCACCATGGAACACAACACAAGGAAACAAATATCAGTAAACATGAAATTCTAGGGACTTGACCCCATGACCTGCCCCTCACCCCCACAAACCCATATTCTACCACCACCAACGATGAGGAAAATTAATATATGTTATAAATTTTAATATAAATTAATATATATGATATATATTGATATAAAAATTAATATATTTGTTTTTATATATTAATATATATGTTATTATATGTTACATATATATTTCTGATAATATATGTTATTATATATTTATATATATATATATATATTAAAATATATGTTTGTGTGTGTGTGTGTGTATTATATTACATATGTGTGTGTTATCATGTGTTATTATATATTAATATTTGTGTTATATATTTATATATAAATTAATATTTTTTTATTTTATATATAACAACAGAAATATGTATAAATTTTTATAAATTTACATATATATATATTAATAATCACATATTCAATTATTATTAATTTGTTTATAATAATGTATGTATGTTGATGTCAATTTTACATAAATTACATTTATTTTTATTGCTATATTATACAATTATATGTGTAATATTATTAATTAGTCTTTATATATTATGATAAATATACTTATAGATTTATGTATTCATATGTAGATTAATTTATACATTAATATATGTATGTGTGTGTTATAGTAACAATCATTTATATAGTTATTATTATTTAATTTATAAGTTTATAGATTTATTTATATATTAAAATATTAATTTACATATATATATTAATATACTTAATATATATAATTACAAATTAAAACACACACACATAAATTAATATAATTTTATATGCGTATATAAATATGTAAAAGTGATTATATAAATTTAAATATATATATATATATATAAATTTTAATTTTTAATATTATTACATAAATATTCACATCTTTAATAAGTTATTATCAATGATTATTTATTTAATTATTCTTAACTAATTGTAATTGTGATTTTATCTATGTTTTTGTGTGCTTTATTATTTATATGTCTCCATGTGTATTATATATATGTATGAATGTGTGTGTGTGTGTGTATTATTTTTACATGAATCACATTTTTTAATGTAATTTAATACTATTGTAAATGTATACACATATAATAAATTTTAAATTTTTATTTAATCGTTTCAAATTTAAAACATAGTTAAAATAAAAGTTAGTCACGTTTAAAAAAACATGACTAATTAACAAATAACCATGTTTTAAAACATGGTTAAATTTGATGTGTTTATAAACACAGCTAAATAAGAAATGTTTATAAACATGGCTCAATCAATGTAACACCCCAAGCTTCCATGGTACGCTTCCCTTTGAATAATACAGTAGCGTGTGTTGTACGCAACTTCGAGTTCTAACACACACCACAACCAATCAAACTATCTGTTATGAATAGTAATACCCAATTTTTGAAATTTTATAAATTTTATCATTCAAAATGGACTTCATTTTTGGATTCGGAATATCGAAATTATCTTAGGGTGAATTTTTGGTATTTTTCTAAAAACATTCAATTTTTTATGAATAGTGAAAAAACACTGAGTTATAGTTTAAAACCGAATTTTTGTTGAAATAGTTTTTTATTTTACTTAAATTTTATTAAGGTAAAAAAAGATACATAATACCTATATAAGTTCAATTTAATTCATTGGAGTCAGTTTAGAATAATTTTAGATATATAAAAATTTTAATGAACTTTTCACTCTCTTTTACCCACCTCCTAGGAGAATTTGGAAATTCACATAAAAATTAATTTTACCGCTTCTATGAGTGGAATTTTGAAAATACGAGAAACACGGTTAACATTAAGGATTAAAATTTGGTTCAATAAGATAAAAATAATATTTGGTGAATAATAACTTTTTACTTTTATTTACCACGGTTAAAAGTAAATAGGGTAATTAAGGGTAACAATGGTATTAATATTACCCTAACACTTGTCATAATTCTATTGGACAAGTGAATCTCTACCAAAAAAAACCTTAGGAATAAAATATTATCATTTAGGTCCACTTGGATTATATTAGGACATTTATTATTATTTAATTCAAAGAAGAGTTAAAAGAGTTAAGATCAAAGTTTAATAACTAAAGCATTTTTAATATAGGGTTATACATAAGATATATTAGATTATAAATATTCATTAGAAAGATAAAAAGATTTAAAAAAAATCATATTCTATTTATATTTTTTAGACATTTAATAATTATATTGATTTATGACACAATAATGATGCAGTATTTTTTTTATTAATGAAAGAATAAAATAATTGGTCTTATAAAAGTTAAAGTAAATATAATTTGAAATTTTTTATGCCATAAACAAATTTTATTGGTTAATATTACATGTTAAGATTTCTTAAGTTAATTTTATTCTAATTAATAAACTTTTTAAGACTTAAAAAAAAATCAGTTATTGAATAGTGTCAAAATTGACATAAATGAGTTTTTAAAACTAACATTATATTATTAATTGATATTCTATTCCTAAAAATCTAATGTTCAGCAAAGAGAATTATATAAGGATAGGTGGATCATTAATGAACCACTTGGGGTGTATTGGAAGTTTATTTTATGTTTATTGACTATATAATATAAAAATACAAAGAGACATGGTAAGTGTCAAACTAATTAACTAAGAATTAAAACTAAAATATAAGGTTAATAAAGTGACCCAAACCTATCTAAAACCTATTGGTTGAGTGGTTTTAGACCTATAACAACTTTAAACTTTAAATAATCCATTTTGGAGACATTGGAAACCGAATATGAATTTATTATAAAATAATATTTCTAGATTTTTCAAAGGCGCCACTCACCCCTCTTATAAAAGGGAATTCCCCCTTCTCACTAATTCATACCTTCATAGCCTTTTGTCTCGGCCAACCCCTGCCCAAATATTCTCTCAACTTCCATAATATAAACATATAGGCCTTAGTTTGATCATAAATCCATCCTATGGAGCCCTTTTTATCAAATCATAAGGAAGAACCCGAAGAAGAGGTAATGTTTTCACCACCCTCTATCAAGTTCCTTTCTTCTTCAACTTCTTCTTTATTTATAATTCTCATTCTAAAATAATGACTCCAATATCTTCTATATACTGTGATGTTATTATAAATATGGTACCACCATATTCAGTATTCTATCCATCCTTTGAATGACATGTCACCATACGTGCGTACGTACGGCTTACCGTCTCCACGTCGTGGTGTAATTGTTATTCAATAAATTATTATTTTGATGGGTATAATAATTATTTTTAATTCATGTAAATAATAAATATAACATGATAATGATTCTATATATATGATATAACATCCAATTATATATATTTTTAATATCAAAATAATGATATTGTCGCTCGTTCATACGTACGGACTACCGTCTCCACGAACGCGATGAGATTCATTCCCCATCATATCCATTCAAGACTAATTCTCATTTAATGATTAAAAATAATTTTTACAGACTTGATATCATTCTGTATATGAATAAGATACAACCTATCCATAACAAACATGTCTTATGTGACAAAACATATTAAACAAAATGAGTAAGTTAACACCCAAAACAACGATAATACTAAGATATTATTAACAAAGTAATGTTAAAAGATCATATATGATATCATATTAATTTAAATGATTCTTGTATAATTTAACAACAATTATTTCACCATTATACAGGAGGTTAACCTACCCTCGACCAAGGAAAAGTACAATTTAAGGGTTTATTTCACAATCTCTTCATTATCTAAGGTTGTTTATACGTAATTATCTACTAGGACCTCTTTATCATCCACATCCATGTTTCTTAAAAATGTTTTCCAAAACATTCTTAATATATTACAGAATATTGGTTAAAGTCGTTTATACCCTTGTTTTTCTTTTTATAAGAAGTTTATAAAGGAATCCTTCCATCATTTTCCAAACAAGGTCCTTTTTAACCTTTTCAACAGAATTGAGGTAAGAATGACTTTTTTTAACTTATACGGCGGGTGCAGCTATTTTCTACCATTATAAAATCTTTGAAGCTTCCCTTACAAGATTATAAGAATATTTTCAAAGTAAATTTTTTCTTCTATAATTATGTCACTTTTAAATGATTTCAAAAAAAAGAGATATTTCTCTCAAATAGTTTTGATTTCATCTATGTCAACATCCTTTGATGGATTTTAAGCTTATTTTATGTTTATTTATTATGATACAAAACTTCCATATTGTATTGAAAGTTTTGTGATATGTTTGACTTTGGATGTGTTATTTTTATACCATTCATGGTTTATGGAGAAAGTATTGACATTTCGTAAGCTAGTTTTAATACGAAATTTTATGTTATGTTTAAACCTGTTCATATGAGGAATGAATTGGACTTAGTAAGTGATGGGTGGAGCCCGTTATAGCTCCTCAATGAATCGGTAGGTCTCATGATACAAACTAGTGTCTTGGCATGAGGCCTTGACAAAATATTATTGGTAGTCATGGCACGATGCCTTGGCTACGTGGTTATGATAGTCTGGAATTATGCATTCCATCATTATGAAAGTGGTTATTGATATTGCATGTGATTATTAGATTAGTAGAATATCCACGTGAATAAGCAAATGTAATTATTTCATTTTATTTCTACCATATTATTCTTAAGTTCAAGTTTAAAAGGCTTTGGTTTTAGTTATACATTGCCTTAAATGTTTATGCTTATTTATGAAAGTTTCTGCTATATTGTTATCCTTAACGGGAATTTGAGCTCACCCCTTTTTATGTTTTATTTTTCCCAAGATGTGAATAAGTAATTTATGAATGACCTACAGGGATAGTATGAGGGGATATGAGTGTGAAATATGGAGACTAGGTTGTTGTAGTTTTCATTTTATGATGTAATGTAATTTTTATGAATCTATCTAGTGATTTCAAGGATACTAAACTAATCGGTCTTTCGAGACATGATCTTTTGTGATCATGCCAATGTTATGTAATAATGCACCGACTCTGGGTAACTGGGGTCGGGGCGTTATAGTTGGTATCAGAGAAAGTTTATTATAAACCTTTGGAGCTAGATTTAGATAAACTCTGATTAGAGCACATAGACCTAAGATGGACTTTGAGGATTATTATAGAAGAACTTCCTAGAATTTTGGTATTGAAGAGATTTTGTGAGTTTTCCAAGAAATACATCCCTATCTGGATACGAGCAAGTATAGGTGGATCTGGCACAGATGTACCTAGGGGTAAAACCTGAAAACACCGCTTTGAGCTAGACTCGAACAGGAACTAGTGCATGACAACGGGCCTTTCTGCACTCTTGGTTACGACACTCCCGGGGGATATGCTTAGGATAATTCTCATTTTCTTTAAAAACCATTATGAAGGGTTTATGAGTATATACTTCCTCAAAGAATTTTTTTTTATGATAATGGATTATATCCATAAACTGTTCAATTTATCTTAAGTGTTTTAAAATTTTGGATTTTTGTATTGCGATTCATAAACTAATCTAGTGTACGCCATTTTTTAGAAATGGCGCCTAGTGGAAGAAATGGAAACCATATCAATGCACGCACTCCATGTAGGTATTTCCCTCCGGCTCAAGATAATTATAGTGGAGCTGGTGATGCAACTGGTGTTGATCATCTAATCACCATACCGGGACAACTCACTCAGGTTATGAATAATAACCTTACCCATATGGAGCACCCTGATCCGTAGCATAGAGGATCAATTTTAGATCTCTTCATGAAGTAGAAACCACCAACATTCAATGGGAGTAAAAATACCTTAGTAGCTAAGCAATAGATAAATTCCCTAGAGAAAATATTTCAGGCTTTGGGGAGTAGTGAAAGGGAAAAAGTTATCATGGCAGCTTATCACCTCACTGGAGATGCTGATCAATGGTGGCCATTGATAAAAAACACAAAGGAAGATGATAAAGTATCAAATATGGAATTGAGGGAGTTCAAAGATATTTTCTTAGAAAAATACTTTCCTCATGACCATCGAGTAGATATGGAAAGGAAATTTCTAAGTCTGAGGCAAAAGGAGGATGAGAATGTCGCAAAGTATGAGGCTAACTTTACAAGGTTAGTGAGGCATGCAGCAGATTATATACGTAACCCAATAAGTAAGATTGATCATTTCATTGATGAGTTAAAATTGTTTCTCTGTCGAGAATTAGTCTTACAATCTTTCTCATCATATGAAGATATTGTCTTATGTGCTTTCAAGACAGAAAAGGAATTCGCTAAATCTTACAACTTTAAGGAAAAGCAAGAGAAGAAGAGATATTCTCACCACTCTGGAAATGGAAATAAAGGGAAGAAGGAAAATTTTGATTATCCATCCTGTAGTAAATGTGGGAAGAAACACCCCGGTACTTGCTTGAAGGGAATGGGAGTCTGTTACAAGTGTGGTGAAAAGGGCCACCAAGCTCATGATTTCAAGGGAAAGAGAGTTGTTGTCAACATGGAATGCTATAATTGTAGAGAGATTGGACATTATGAAAATTAATGTCCTAAGAATCAGGGGAACTTACCTAAGAAAAGGCCAAGGGATCAAGGCCAAGATTATTCTATCATATCTGCTGAGGTAGAAGCTCCGAAAGACGTGGTGGCAGGTAATTTAATTATTTCCTCAAGTTTAGAAAATGATTTATTTGATTCTGGATCATAGAATTGTTTCATATCTTCCCTGTTTTCTAATAAAATTAGATATTTCCGATTTGATTTAACAAGGGAGTTGTTAGTTAAAACTCCTAAGGGAAGTATCATTTCAAAAACGTTTTGTGAATTAGTCCCCATTAGAGCACATAAATGTTCTTTATCCATTGATCTCATCGTCATACCTATGATTGAGTTTGATATAATACTCGTTATGGATTGGCTTTCGGACCATGATGTGAAGATTTAATGTAAGAAGAAGTTTATGATTTTTGATGATGATGATAAGGAACACCATATCTTTAGAGCAGAATCGTCACCACATAATTCTTATCTAGATCCACCCCCAGTAGCTCAACTAAATTCAATTATAGGGGAGGAAGAGAATGAAATGATTGTGTGTAAGTAAAAGAATTTTCAAATATAGGATGTACCTATTGTGAAATAATATATAGATGTGTTTCCAGAAGATTTACCTGGACATCCTCCAGAACAAGAAGTTGAGTTCTCCATTGATTTAATTCCTGGATCAAGGCCTATATCGAAGACCCCTTATAGAATAGAAATTGTGGAATTAGTTGAACTAAAGAAACAACTATAGGAATTGATTAATAAGGTATTTATTCTCCCTAGTGTTTCTCCATGGGGATCCCCTATTCTTTTTGTTAAAAATAAAGATGGATCTATGCAGTTATGTATCGACTACAGGGAGATCAATGCTATAACAATAAAGAACAAGTATCCCCTACCTCGCATTGATGATTTATTTGACTAACTGCATGGAGATAAATACTTTTCAAATATTGACCTTCGATCTGGATATCATCAGTTGTGTGTGAAGAAGGAAGACATTCCAAAGACAGCATTTCGAACCAGGTATGGGCATTACGAGTTTACAGTAATGCCTTTTGGGCTGACTAATGCACCCTCTGTTTTCATGGATCTAATTAATAGAGTTTTCAAGGAATATCTAGATGATTTTTTAGTGGTATTTATTGATGATATCTTGGTATACTCCAAAATCTACAAAGATCATGAAAATCACATGCGCATTATCCTGAAGACTCTTAGAAGACATGAATTATATGGGAGGTTTAGCAAGTGTGAATTATGGCTTCATGAGATTTCTTTTCTTGGCCATATTGTCTCTAAGGATGGAATCTTTGTTGATCCTTTTAATACAAAGGAAATCCACGAATGTCCAGCACCAATGATTATAACCGAGGTACGCAGTTTTATTGGTTTAGCAGGTTATTATCGACGTTTCTTCCATAATTTTTCCTGATTGGCTAACCCATTAACGAAGCTCACAAGAAAAGGGGTTAAATTTGTTTGGAAAAAAGAATGTAAAGAATGTTTTAAAGAACTAATGAAAAGATTAGTTAATGCTCCTATATTGACACTGCCATCGGGGAATGATGGGTTCGTTATTTATAGTGATGCATCGAAGAAAGGACTTGGTTGTGTCCTTATGCAGAATGATAGAGTTATTGCCTATGCATCATGACAGCTGAAAATTCATGAGAAAAACTATCCTACTCATGATATTGAGTTATCTACTATAATAGTTTCTTTTAAGATATGGAGACATTATCTCTATGGTGAAAAATGTGAGATTTATACTGATCACAAGTGTTTAAAGTATATTTTCTCAAAGAAAGAACTCACCATGAGGCAAAGTAGATGGCTTGAACTACTCAAGTATTATGATTTCATGATACACTACCACCCGGGGAAGGCGAATAAGGTGGTAGATGCTTTGAGTAGAAAGGATCATGGAGTTTTGAACAATATGAGAGTTGAAAAAGATCCTATATACATGGATCTAGTAAAGATGGATATGGGAATCACCATGGAAGGTGAAGCATCAATACTTTTTCAAATGGTTTCCAAAACATCTTTATTAGAAAGGATAAAGAGTTCTCAGACTGATGATGAAGAATTTCAAAAGAAGATTAAATCTGTGAATGATGGGAGATTGAATGACTTTTTGTATGAAGATGGAATTTAGAAATTTGGGAAGAGAGTTTTCATTCCCAATATACCTGATCTAAAAAGGGAATTGTTGGACAATGCTCATAGTTCCAATTTCTCTATACACCGTGGGAGCACCAAAATGTATAGGTATTTGAAGGAACATTTTTTTTGGGACAACATGAAGAGGGAGATTTCTGATTTTGTGTCAAGATGTATGGTTTGTCAACATGTGAATGGTGGAAGGCAGCATCCTGGAAGAGTCGTGAAACCTCTTCCGATACCAGAGTGGAAATGGTATAATATCATGATGGACTTAATAAGTGACAGGTGGAGCCCACTATAGCTCCTCGATGCATCGATAGGTCTCATGAGACAAACTAGTTTTTTGGCACAAGGCCTTGACAAAATCTTATTTTTAGTCTTGGAACGAGGCCTTGACTATGTGGTTATGATAGTCTAGCATTATGCATTCCATCATTATGAAAGTGGTTATTGATATTTCATGTGATTATTATATTAGTATAATATCCATGTGAATAAGTAAATGGAATTATTTCATTTTATTTATTCTATATTATGTTGAAGTTCAAGTTTAAAAGGATTTTGTTTTAGTTATACATTTCCATAAATGTTTATTCTTATTTATGAAATTTTCTGCTATATTATTATCCTTACTTGGCATTTGAGCTCAGCCCTTTCTATGTTTTATTTTTCCCAGGATGTGAAGAAGTAATTTATGAATGACCTGTAGGGATAGTATGAGGGGATATGATTGTGCACTATGGAGACTATGTTGTTGTAGTTTTCATTTTATGATGTAATGTAATCTTTATGAATGTATCTAGTGATTCCAAAGCTACTAAACTAATCGGTCTTTCGAGACTTGATCTTTTGTGATCATGCTAATGCTATGTAATAATGCACCGACTCTGGGTAACTAGGTTCGGGGCATTACAATCAACAATGTTCATAAACACAAATAATTCATACTCGTTTATAAACGGGTCTGAATCAATGATGTTTATAAATACAGCTAAATCAGGAACGTTTATTATTATGGCTAATTCAGTGATGTTTATAAAATGCATCTAATTCATCCGCATTTATAAATATGGATCAATCAGCCACATTTATAAACACTAATCAATTAGTAATATATAAATCATGGCAAATTTAGCCACATTTTTAAACACAACTTAATTAAAAATAAGAAATGCTTTAATATAAGGAAAAAAACCTATTGAAAAAAAAAAGTTGAATTAAAATTTAGCCACATCTTTAGAAACCACATATAAAAATGTGTCTAAATAACTTTTTTGTAGTCAATGTTTCTATGTGGATGGAAGATGGAAGTGATGGTATTGAAATGGTTCATTCATGATTATCCTCATCCACAAACTTTTTTTGGATGTGGAAGTCAATATATGTGTACCATTTCATTCCCCACCCATTAACTGATGATAATTTTGCTGATGATGTTCCAAATATTATGCACCTTATTTTCTTATCCATTATTGTGAACAAGTGAGGGTGAGGCATTCAGAGTAGGCATAAGGTTGCTACTCCATTTATTGATGTATCACCCCTCAATGAGGTGTGGATCTCCCATATATGGGGTGTATAATCCCTCAACCATCACACATTCCAATGGTGTGGTGCAGGTCCCCCACCATAATTGGAATACTAATATTGGTCTCTAGAGATGAGGTGAATTGACTTATTTACCATTTATTATTATACAGTCGTGAGTGAAGTGAAATAAATGTGGATTTACTTATGTATAAACTCGGTTCTGTTTTTTTAGTTGATACATGGTTCCTGAAATGTACACAATTATAATCCTAATAATGCACTTAGTTCTAGTGTTACATAGGGGTTTGGGTCTCTACCTGGGATGATCATACTAAGTTTCACTACTCAGTATTATATATTCACTAGTGTGTTTATTCTCTTATATTCATTTTGATAAGTTGGTGTTTACAGATATGTTTTTCAAATGTCTAAGATGGACTAGAAACATGGTGGTGGTAAGCTTGAAATATTTTTAGTGGCTATCACATCGGATTATCCCCTCTTTAATTTTCATTATACCTCATGTGTTTGATATGAGCTACTAATGTATGTAATTTTTATAATCTGATGCATTTTTTGGTGTTATGATATACATGAAAGTTTTATTTGTAATTATTTATAGATGTTACCTATTACATTTTCAATGAAGATGCATGTTAGTATGTGACATGTTTTATATTGGTGTAATGACTCCTACTTCATTATGTGGATACCTCTACTCTAGTTATTAGCCCCATGACTACTAGTGTGGGATTGTTTATTTAATATTCCAGTGACATTGGTCTGCTCAGGTGGATCCCTAGAAAATCCAATTCAATACATTAGAAATTTAAAAAACATTAGTGTGATGATCAATTTATATATAATAAATTATAATTAAAAATAATAATATCACCAATGTCCAAATGGCCAGTATCCCCTAGATCCCTACAATAATATTTATTCTCCTTTTTTATTGATTTTTATTTAAATAATCATTTTTATTAGATTTTTCCTAAATAAAAAATATTATTAGTCTTTTATTCAACCATAAAAACCCCTACTAACCCTAAGAGCCACACCGTAAAAAGAGACTAAACCTGACCCTACCCAAAATCATCGTGAATTGGATAATGGTATAGTTGGGGTGGATGGGATAGTATAAATTGGTGGCTATGGTATTATATATAGTTGATAGCAATGACAGTAGCTAGACCAATATCAGACCATTTTTTCCATGATGAATAGATGAATAGTAACACAAATAATGTTAATAACTTCACTCCTAAAGTTTTTTGATAAAAAAAATACATCAAAGTTATATATTATAATTCTAACCATAATATTAAAAGGCTTAAATGGTGCTGATAAAGTTTCTCAAAAATTCATACCATAGGGGAACCCCCATAGCCTCCACATCTCCTGCTAAAATTATATCAATCATAATCCCTCAATTTTTATTAAAAATATTTTTTTAATGTGAATAATTTATTATTTATAGAAAAAGGTATTATGATGAGGTCAAGGCTCGCTACCAAATTATCTAAGTGTTAAATGAAACATTATATCCATATAAATACTACACTAATATAATTTCTATCTAAGGTTACACTTTCAAGATATCATAATTTTCCTTCAATCTTATTAAATAATATATGCACCATTTGAATAATTCAATAATTAGAATTAATTAAAACATTTATAACCAAAAACTTCTCTTAATCACACAAAACACCGCCAATGGTAAACATTATATTCCAAAATCCACAAAAAAATTCAAAAAAAATTATCAATGTTTATTTAATAGGTTAAAATTATTGTTTTACCTCAAGTTTAAAATAAAAATATACCCCTAAAAATTAAAAAACAGTGAGACTATAAATTTCCAGCATCTATAGTTGATACACTTTCAAAAATTATCATCATTGAAAAGTCCAATATCGCCCTATAACCTTTAATCCTATGACACATAAATTCTCACAAATCCATCATATAAACATATATAAATTACTCTCCACCCAATGTATAGAGAATATTTCAAATAAGGTTACAAACAAACATCATAGACAAGAAACCATTTAAAATTCATTTAATATTACATAAACAATTCCTCAACCTCAAATTTCATCAAGATGAAAAAGGGAAATTAACTTAAACAAACCAAGGCATGACACACTCATCTGGGACCCCAACTCCTAGGTCATATTATTCACACTTTCATTACTTCCACTCAAACTAAATGGATCATATTCTCCCATATGATCTATGGGTTATGATCCAATACAATTTTGATCAGCCACACAGGTCCCATAAAACCCAAAGACGACATAATTTCTTTACCAATCCTCTAATTTGAACTTCGAGTAAAATAGAAATCATAATCTAACATGATAATTCATGGAATTGGATATAACCTCAATGAACTAGTCTCATGAAACCTTATTAATCAAGAACATAACAATGATACATCATATAATAACATGCCCCTCTATTTGATTAAGCTAAACACAAATTGAAATTCTTCAAGATTAAAATAATGGTTCAACATTATATTTACTTACCCTTAAAACATAACTTAGAAAACTTATTCACTCTTATAAAACCAATTAATACCCTTAAGTGAAAACAAAAATAGTTATTTATAGGAAAGTAGGTAGAGCACTGTAACAACCTACATCTAAACTAATTGACGTTTTAATTGGAATTTGAATTTTCTGCATTGGTGGATAGGAAATTTTAAAATCTAGGAATGGGAATATGGTTATTCTTGTTTTAATGGCCAAAATGTTGTTTTTTATGCGTTTTAAGTTTCAATGGAGGTCCCATGGGTTTGGGTTAACACCAGAGGAAGAACAGGCATGATGGGATACTGAAAATGGTAGTAGAAATCAATTCACGTCCTAAATCCCATTCATGACCTAAATGGGTTTCATGGGGTGGGGATTGGGGAAATTCAATATATTAAACGGGAGCATAAGATCATGAGAAATTTTTTATGTGAATCTAGTTCACATCATTCATCATGCAGGTAAGTCTTTATAAAATGTTAAATAGGGTATTTTCCCCAAAGTTTCTTTGGGAAAACAGAAGGGTGTGGGGGGTGGGGCTCTCGATTGAAACCCATCCCCCTCTATTCTTCATGGATAAAGGTGTTATTGGGTGTGATTAAATGGAATTTTTATATAATATATTTCTCTTCCCACCATCCACATTTTTCTTCCCCCATAACTCCTATTTTTATTAGTTTTTTTAGGTCAAAATATCAATTTCATCATAGGATGGTGAAATCAATAGATTTTGAAAGATTTTTCATGCAGCCTAAAAGAAGGGATCTTGAGAGGATGTTCGCCAATATTTTCACATCGATCCGTTAAGGTATGACTCTATCTTGATTTTATAAATGTGTTTTTTCCAAAATTGATTTTATCTACATATTGAATCTACTTTATAATTAGGTCTTTTATGCATTCTAAATCATATGGTGCATCTAGAGTAGAATTCACCATGTTTCTAGTGTTTTCAGCATGGAATGTTTACCCAGTGAGTTAAACAGATTTATAAAAAATGTGTATTTAATTGATTGATTATCTATATCTACTATAATTTATTAATTTTGGTTTATTAGACTGATTTAGGGACTAAAATAATTAATATGAGTCTAGATGGTCAAAGACGAGGATGGATGAGCATGGCGGGCCTTGGAAAAAAATTTCATTCCTTATTTTCCAATTAGAAAAGATACAATTGGGGTAGGTGGTCTCATGTAATAGTCATATGGAATTTAATAATATTTTATGACGCATGTGGATGATAAGGCATTCCATTGAGGTCGTTTCCCCTATTTATTTTAATTAATTAAATGTTTTTATTTAATTCAAAATGCATTATTGAAGATGTAACTTCCTAGGGTCATGAACAACCCCGAAGCTCTTGGTTGACACATCATTAGTTGATGGTAAATTATGAGACTTTGAGACTATTGACGGCCTATAGACCTATTTTGATGTGAGGTGAGGAAGTTTGAGACCCTTTTTTAAAATGGGTTATTTAATTTTAATTTCATGCATAAATTAAATAAAATATTAGCTGAAAATAAGTGATCAGTGAGGGTCATGAATGATCCTTGCGTTCTAGCTTGTCGTTACGGCCACTGATGTCTAATGATGGGATTGTGAGATACCTATAGGCCTCCATACCACTTGTGAGGTGATTTAAGACCCTGTGATCCTTATCACATGAATTGAAGCTAGATACCTTGAAGGACTACCTAATATACTTCATGATATTTGGGATCATTTAGGTAAGAACAAGATGAGAGACCCTCTCCTATCTAATTGGACTAGGCCTAGCTGAACAGACCATAGGATGATTAAAACTGGGTTTGGGTAAGTGTACTGACCCATAGTGACCATAAAAACTAAAATGATCTATAGGCCATCTCTTAACAAAAACTCATTTAGCAGGACACTATTTAATCGGAAAGGTCTTGCCACCCCATTGAAAATTCCATGGGATACATTTTCCTAATGCATTGGTTGTTCACCTGAGACCATGGATAAGATGAAGGACCATATGAGAGTTACTTGGTAGTTTTGATATCAAGGGAAACTAGTGGATACCCCATCTATAGACTGACCCTAAGTGAGTAACGTGATATGATAACGGGTGTCATTGTGGAACTCGTACTAGACCTGGGAGTCTAGGGGATAGGAAAAAAGATGGAAAATGTTGGCATCCTTCCAATTTTGTTTTCTTTTTGGATTTGATCTCATGAAATATGTGGCATGGTTTGGCTACCATCAATAGATTCTACTAGGGCTTCGAGTCATTTTTTGGAAAGAATTGTTCTTATGTTTGGTACAGGATAACACTATATATACCTATTGAGGTTGAGATGCATGAAATTTACAACTTTTTGGATTGATTCATGGTACGAACTTCCTGAGGGATAGATGTGTGACTAATAGATGAATGAGGGAAAGGTTCGTGATCTCATACCACCTAAGGTCTAGTTACATAGGTACTTTATGTTTGAGGGAAGAGTGTATGATGATAATGGGTGCCTAAGGGATAGATTCATAGTCACTGGATTCCTGAGGACATGGTTCTTATATGTTTGATGTCAATATTATGAATTCTTAAGGGTGAGATTTTTGTTAGCTTAAGGGTAAGGTTGATTGTTCATGATATTTTTTGTGTGATTCATCCTCAATAAGAAAATATTCCACCGACTAAGTGATTCAACCTAATGCAAGAGGATCCACCCGTTGACTGAGATATCTGGAAGGGTGATAAAGCAGGTATGTTCAATCAACATCACATCCACAAGTATTGATATTATTTTATTTATTTAGAGTTTCCCTTTATTTTAATTGATCATACCACTTGCACATATCATTGAATATACTAGTTAGTATATGAATGCGTTGGTGCTTCCCTGGTAAGTTATATAGTCACACCATGCTCGGTACACCACTACACTTGGGTACCCAAGAATACATTCACTTATTTTCAAACATAGGTTGGGCAAAGACCGAGTACAATGTGGTTGAGAAGGATAGCTTAGTTGGTATCATAAAACTGGATGATTTTAGTCTTAGATATAGAACAAAGACCTTTTTTATTTTATTTTACTCTAGTATGTATCTGTAACCGACCTAGTGGTCAGTATTGTATGAACAACATAGTTGTTCATGCACTTACTATATTTTAGTTATCATTTTTCAGATGCTTATTATTTTTCACATACTCTGATTATTTATTGTTTTAGATGGTATTTTTTATTTATTTATTTTATTCGCTCTAGTATAGGGGTCGTAGTCTCTTCATAGCACCACCTTACACCTGAGCTACTAGTTGGAATCCTCTAGCATATGGGGATGTGCACTTGAGATCAAGTGGAAAATCGTTCTAGCTACTGGTTATATAATGAGTCACGGAGGATGTTACAAAGTGGTATTGAAGGAGGGTTTTTTTCTATTTTGTCTTATAATTTTGGGATCTGATAGACTACAGATTTCAGAATGTGTTAAATATTTTTATAGATTATGGGTTGGTGCGTCATGAACACCTATTCTAGTAGGAAGTCCAGTTTACCAAGGAATGGGGATGTTATTTTAATTTATGTGATTATAGTTGTATAATATTTTCTCCTTAAGAGATGCACATGTGGTTTTTATTTTTTTTATTTATGATGGATATGTGGCTCATGGGCCATTGGAAAGAGGCCATTGATTTGTTTTTGACTATTTTCCTGTAGAGGAAAGATGAATCCCATAAATTATATGAAGAATGTAGGATTCACATGACATATAATACTACTAGTGTGTGATATTATACGAATTCCTTATGATGGTAGACCATGTGGAACTATGGTGAGGTTCTAGATGGTGAGGATCATGACATATTCCTCATATACAGGAGGTGAGATGATCTTGGTGGGTTGATGTAGAACTTGGTACCTAAGCACTAGTTCCCTTGTGAGTGGTATATGTTTAGATTTATTTGGGTGGCTAATCCACCAGTGAGAAATATGTTGTGAAGGTTCCCATAGAAAAAGGTTCCCTAGTTTTCAGTGCGAGATTTTTATTTTGATGCATTTAATTTGTGATACACATAGAAGAATGTCATAACATGTTTATGTCATGTGATATTGGGATGGGTGTGTGTTTGTTGTCCATTATTGGTGACCGTATGAGAGGATAACATGTGGACTTGGTTGTTAGACCTAGTGGATTTCATGAGACATAACTGGTAGGGATAAATGGGATACCTAGAGTCCCTTATACTTGGTTTCAACTAAAAACATAGTGATTCAATGATCTATTTTTTTAGGTTTTATGACCGATGCATGGGAGTTCTCGAGGTTTTACAGATGGACACCTTGTGTAGTAGTTCCTTGGGAATCAAAGTGTGTCCTTGAGGATAGTTCAAGAGTAATGTTTGTTCTTTTGGGTTGAGAAGACTTTAGTACTTTGTATTCAGAGTGTGGGTAAAATCTTATGTCTTTAGTGTCATCGGGTCATGGATAATCATGTGGAATAGGTTGGTATGTTATTGAAAAAGGATGAGAACCTATGGTGTTAGAACAATTCCAAGATGAAAAGGGCCATGTGAGTAGTATTCACATGGTTACTATGTCTATTTTTTTAGGATATGTTCCAAGGAAAATTCTAGAATGTTGAGGCTAATAGACCAGGAAGGAGGGTTAACTGTTGGAATGGGAATGTGAGCCCAGTTCCAAAGATGAATTACTCATGGATTTTTTAGTCTAGTTTAGTGAATGATTTTGATAAAGTGTACCACCTGGGGGATCCTGGTGAGCTAATATGGTATGAACATTCTAGAGATGTGTTATTCCATTTGGTATATTTTGATGGGTAGCTCAGGATTGAGAATTCATTCCTTTGTATGGAATCAATTTAATGTGTAATGATTTTTGTTAGACTATTTGATTGTGGATCAATGTGATAGATCAGATGTGTTTGCTTTATAAATTTTTTAGGATGAGGTGGATGAACTTGAGTAATGTGGTGGCAGTTCTTCCATAGAAGACTATTGTTCCTTATATATTTGGGAGAGAGATGGGAGACATTATTAAGTTTTGTAAAATTATTCCTTGAATTGTGGCAGTTAGGATCTGATGAGATGCTTGTGGAGAGGGAGGTTTGATACCTTTTAATCGGTTTTCAAGTCCTTGTAGTAAGGGGTGACATCAGTAATCATTTGTGACATCTTAGTTGACTCTATCTATAGAATATCATGCCTAATATATTTAAATCATCATGAGTACAATAAGTGGGATTTAGTTATACGCCTAGCTACCTAGATGTATTCTGGTTGGATAGAGGGCCTCCTCATGGTTATACATGTAAAGAGGTATAAGGACATCTGTATGGTGGGGAGAATACCATAGGATATTAGAGGATAAACCTTATGTGAGAAGGTTCGTTGTATTTGTAGAATCATTCATCGGACAATTGTGGGGGCATGTGAATGTTGGTGAGTTATAAGTATGATTATTCTAGTTTATTGTAAACACCATATTTGGAATATAGATGAGACACTAGATGGATTCGGTGTGCTGGTATTGAGCTCAAACTATTCCAGTGTGGTCAAAGGAAAATTAATGGGGTGACCCCCATGTCATGACATGGTTCATGGGGTGAGAGACTTTTCAAGACATGTTTGGTGGGGCATGTAATTATTTTTGACATGTTTTAGGGGTGAAACATGTAGAGAAATATTTCAAGACATGTTATAGGGGTGAAACATGTGGTGAAAAGGGATGAGGTTATTATTTGAGGAGAAATGCTTGGAAAATCTCAAGAATTTAGGACCATGGTTGGGGAATGACATTTTTTGGTATAAAAGGAATATTTTGTATTTTTTCCAGACCCTTCTATGGAAAGGTTGGTATATATGGGGCTTATATGTGGGTAGTGATCACTCATCCCTTTTGGGTCAGAATTGGAAGATGATAGGTGGTACCAACTATGGTAGGTTTATTATTCTTGTTCGGGCAAAATCAGATGAAAATCATGTCTATCAGGATGTTGGACCACTGGGAACAAGTTTTTATTAGTGATCCTAATGGTGTGGAGCATTGTGGGTTGGAAGTGGTCACAATATGTTGGGTTCTATGGTGGGGAGCCCAATGAACCTATAGATGACATGGCTGATGAAGCAATGGTGTTCTGGAATAGATGGGTGTTGATAAACACCATATAGGGGTTCAGTAATGGCTACAAGTGATGGCTTGAGTGTTTGGGGATAACACATGTTGTGTTTGGTGTTGTGAAGAAGAATCATGTTCATCGTTATGGGGAACAAAGAAGTAAATTGATAATGGTTAAGAGACCATTTAGTTCATGTTTTTCAATTAAATTCTTGTAAAGTATTCTTGAGGATGAATTTTTTTATGGTTGGGAGATTGTAAGAACCTACATCCAAATCAGTTTATGTTTTAGTGAGAATTTAAATTTTATCCATTGGTGGACGGTTCATTTTGAAATCCAGGATTTTAAATTTGGTTTTGATAGTTTTAACTTTAAAACATTTTGTTTTTAGACATGTTTTATGTTATGGTGGAGGTCTTGCATGTTTGGGTGAACAATAGGGGAAGAATGGGAATAATGGGATGCTGAAAATGTTGACAGCAATCCACTTACATCATGAATCCCATTCACAATGTTAATTGGTTTCATGGGGTGTTCCCTGGGGAAATTGAGGATGTAAAAGGAGAGCGGAAGACACTAAGGATTTAATTACAAGAATCTAGTTCACATCTTGCATCATACAGTGATTTTTAAAAAAAAATTAAATAGGGGCTTTGCCACATAATTTCTTAGAGAAATCAGAAGAGTTAGTGGTGGCTCTCTACTAAAAACCCTCTCCATAAATTCTTTATTAATCATGGTGATCATGGGTGTCTCTTAAAAGAATCAGCGAATAAGGTCTTGCTCTTCCCTCCTTCTATGTTGTTTATCCCTCGCCATTATTGTTTTTATAAGTTTACATTTTATGTAAAAATGATGATTTCACTAAAGAATGGTGAAATCAATGGTTTTGGGTAGTGATCCCTTGTATCCACGAAATAAGGGATTCCAAGAGGCTGTCCACTTACATTTTCACATTAATTCATCATGGTATGACTCTGTTTCTATTTTTTAAAGGGTTTTTCTCTAAATTGATTTTATCAGCGTATTGATCCTGCTTTCTAATTAGAGATATTGTTTAGCCTAAATCCAGTGGTGTTTCTAGAGTATAATACACCTTATTTCTGATGGTTTTCATATTATGGATTCAATCAATGAGTTAACTGGATTTATTCCAAGATTGAATATAATTAATTGTGTATGAAATAATTAATTATGGTTTCATAGCGTGAGTTAGGGAATAATAGCATTAATACTAGCTTGGATCATCAAATGAGAGTTTACATGGTCTTGGAGAGATTTGTAAGATGTTTGTGGCCCTTATAATCAAATTAAAAAGGCTATGTTTGATGTGGGTGGTCTTGCATACTTGCCTTATGGAAATTAATTTTCTTTTATGATGAATTTGGATTCTAGAGAATGCCATTGAGGCTATTTCCACCTATTTTTCTAAATTAAATAATTTTTTATTTAATTTTAAATTCCTTATTGAAGTAGTAACCTTTATGGGTCATCAAAACTCCTAAACTCATGCTTGACACATCATCCATTTTTGGTCGATACCGAGACCTTGAGACTATCGATAGCCTCCGAACCTCTTGTGAGGTGAGGGCGGGCCTGCGGATACCCATTTTTTATTAATGGGTTTTTTAATTTAAAATTAATGTTTAAATTAAGTGAAATATTAGTTTAAAATAAATGATCACCAACGGTACTAGACGACCCTTGCATGTTGGCATGTTGTCGCATCCACTGATGGCCAAAGCTGGGTCTTTCGGATACCTATAGGCCTCCATACATACTTTTAGGTGTGAAAAGACGATGAGATATTTAGCCAAATAATTGAGTATTGATAAGTTATAGGACTCTGTATTGAACTTCGGCCTATTCATGATTGTTAATGTGAGGATAGGATGAGTGAATCTCTCTTTACTGAATTAATTAGGCCTAGGTGGAAACACCATAGGCTAACAAAAAACATTTTTGGGTGAGTGGACCAACCCAGAGTGACACTAATTATTAACATGGGATATGGTAAATCTCTATAATGAAAACCATGTGATGGGACCATGTGTATTCCTAAATTTCATGCTACCGTATTTTCCTAATTGTGGGATTAAGTGTCTTATTATGTTGGGTGTTGAATTAAGATGGTGGTTGAGACTAATGACCAGATGATATTTACTTAGTAGTTTTGAGATCTAGGGGGACTAGTGGGTACCCCATGGATATACTGAACCAGAGTGAGTGATGTGATATGGTAACAGGTGTAATTGTGGTACCTATACCATACCTGAGAGTCGAGGGGATACAGACAGAGATGACGAGTGTGAACATCTAGCCAGTTGTGTTTCCTTTTTGGATGTTCCCTAGGGGTAAATGTGAAAAGGTTTGAATACCATGAATGGATGTTAATTGGTCTTCTATTTATTGTTTGAACCATAATTTTTATTTTGTTTTGTATGGGAAGGCACCATATATAGAACATGAGGGTGATATCCACAATATAGACTATCTGATGGATTGAGGCACGGTAAAAACTGTATGAGGGATATATATATGAAAAATTGATACTTGAGGGTAGTTACATGATTTTCTAATTTTTAAGGGCTATGAACATAGGTACTTGATGCCTGAGGGAAGATTTTATGATCCTAATGGGTTTCTGAGGGATAGATTCATAGTTATTGGATACTTGAGGAAATGTTCCTTGTATGTCTAAGGGTGAGATGCTAGATTCCTAAGTGTAATATTTATGTTGTCCTAAGGTTAAGGATGATTGTTCATAATAAGTTTTTTTATTAATACTTGAAAGGAGAATATGACATTGACTAAGTGATTCATCCTGATGTGGGAGGATCCATCCTTTGACAAATATATTCAGCAGTGTGTTGAAGCATGTCTGGTCAATTGGGGTCACATACCGGAGGATCAAAAATATTTTATTTATTTGGATCTTCCCTTAATTTTAATTGTGCATTACACTTGCATATGTCACTACATATTATGGTTAGTAAAGGTCTATGTTGGTGGTTCCCTACTAATTTATATAATCACACCTTGCAAGGGTTTCCACTGCACTTGGGTTCCTGAGAAGACATTAACTTGGTTGTAGGCATAGGTTGGGTCGAGGACCAAGATAGTGTGATTGAGTAGGATAACTCGATTGGTATGGAAGAACTATATGAGTTTAAGCTTTGATATTTAGTATATCCCTTTTGTTTATTTTCTTTTACTCTAGTATGAATCTGTAACCGACCTGGTAAGTAGTCTTGTATGTATAACATGGTTGTTCGGGACCTTACTGCATTTCATTTAAAATTGTCATATATTTATTATTTTTTGAGATAATAATATTTTTTAATTTATTTATGGAATTATTTATTTATTTATTATTTTTCATGATAATAGAGGGGGAATAGACTTCTAATAGTACCACCTTGCACCTCTACTTCTAGTTAGTGACCTCTGGCATATATGGAGGTACACTTGATGTCAAGTGGTGGACCAGTTTAGCCCTTGGTTATATAGTGAGTTGGTGTGGGATGATACAATCCCTTTTTCTCATAAATATATAAGAATTTAAATGATTCAAAATACCTTAATTTTAAATTTCAATGGTTAACAAATTGATAATCAAATATCACTTTGATCTCTTCATCACTATTGCATTACATTATCTTAAATTACTAATCATTTCAAGGTTTATGACTCAATAATATATAGTTTTTTGTAATGAATCACACATAATAAGGTATTAATTCGATTTTATTTTTGTTGAACCATGTATATTATAGCTATTATTGGAGGATTTGTTAGAGGATGAGGTTCAAAATTAGAGAGAATAATCTCGGTGTGTAAATCCTCTATTTCACGATAGGTAGAATCGGGTACTCGATTCCTTTATAACGAGTACCTTGTAAATTATTTAGGGGAGGGGGTAGGACTATGTGGGCCACTAGATACCTAGTGACCTTTGGGTAGGTACTTGGTGGCAGGGGACTAGGTACTCAGTAGATTATTGTCAAGTTTTTTCTTTTTAAATTTTATGTATATTAATTAAATGTTTAAAAATTATAAAGGGTTTTCCCTTTATTTCATCTTACATATGCATGAGTTGGCCCCCATGTTCATTATGTCTTATTTTATTCCAAATGAATAAGTCCATAATTTATGTTTCAATTTAAAACCAGGCTATCCTAGTGGATTACTAGAGATAAGTCTAAGGTTACTCCCTACTTTATTATTGGTTAATTCCACCATTATACCATTTTTAATTATAGATCCCTAAAATGATGGTTTTCATTTGATTTAGGGATTTTGGTTCATTGAACTATATTAATCTAACAATATTTAATAATCATTTATCTATGAGAGTGAAGTATGTGGTCTCAAAATTATTCAATTGATTTATATGATATTTATGTGATGTGTGATATGTGATATGTGGGTGTAAGAGACCATGTGTGTATAGACTAGAAAAAAAACAAATAATATTTAATTTATTTTTCACCAATGGTCATGGATTATCTATATTTTGATATGTCCAAAAAACCTCAAGAGTTGATCACATGGTATTTCATGGCCATGTTTCCATATAAAAGTGGAAATTCGCTCAGTGAATGGAACCCATAAGTGGTGTATTTATTTATATTTTGAGTTAGTGTGCCTTATATGGTAACCTAGACCTATACTTGAAGATGGGAATCTTGGATTCTTGTTAATTGAGTGGAAACATGGATTTAACATGGAACATTGAAATTATTGGAAGCCAACCTTGAGGGTTGGGTGATTGTATGGGTTATTGAATCACACTAGTAAGGGGATACACCATTCACCTAGATTATTAATATTGTGGTGACAAATCAATCATCATTTATTATATTAGTGATAAATAATCCGTTTTACTTTGTAAATATATTGTTATATCAATTAATTGGTTATTGTATTAGTGGTATATCAACCACCCATGCTATGAAAGGGGTTATTCTTTATTCACCTAGACTAGATGTAGTTTAGTGAGATATCATTCACCTTGTTAATTAGGTTAGTGATGAGTTATTCACTATATGTTTTACCTCAGTGATATATCATTCATAATTTATATGGGATTATTATTATATCATCTTCCCATGTTATATAATTGGTGATGTATTGTTCACATAGGCGTGATATTTAATAGTGATATATCATTTACCTAATGAATTTTTATAATGATTCCCCTTTCAATATTATTATATATTGTTCATATTTTAATGCCTTCATAGTGGATAACCCTCCCTTTATATGTAATTGGTGATGTATCATTCACATAGACTTCATGTCTTATAGTGATATATCATTCACCTTAAGGATTATGTACTGGTCATGAATTTTTCATCTTATTATTAGTTTTTCTAGTATAAATCATTCAACATAGTTATTTAATTACTGATACATCATTCACCCAAATTTATATCAGAGATACATCAATCTCATTGATATTTATTTTTGATGTGTCATTTTACAAAGGTATTGTATCATTATCTTGAGTTTGTACTAGTGATGCATCATTCATTTGTATTATTATTAGTGATATATAATTTACTAAAAGTGATACATTGTTCACTTGAGTTTGTATAAGTTATATATCATTCACCTTGGTTAATGTAATGATGGTGCATCATTCAATCAAGTGTTATGACTTGGTGATATCTCATTAACCTTTTTTTATCAGTATGGTGGTGACTCATTTACCCTAAGTAAGATTATAGTGATGAATAACTCACCTTAGAGGGTTATTTGATGATGACTCATTTTCTCAGGAGATTGATATGAGTGGAGATTTATTTTTTTACTTCATATTACGAATAGTCTATGGGAGTATCATCCAATTTTGGTACTATAAAAAGTAGGTATGGTCATTCATTTGATTGTCTATATATAATCCCATGACATGGAAAGCATATTATTTATGACTATTTTATTATCATGTTATATTATGTATGAACCCATATATTTTTTAAATTATTTAGGGGTATCATTGATGGTGGACTACTAAGTATTTTCCTCGCACCCTACACATGCACTTTTTTCGTGACCCCCTCCTTCCTAAGATACTACAATGAAGGAAGAGGCATAATGATCCTCGAGTCCTACCTCTAGTATGCCTTGGGTTGCAAACTGGTATAAAGGGTATAAAAATCTCATAGTACGGGAAGCATTATCCTATATAAAAATAAAACAGGACCAGGAGATAGGATAAATAACCACCAAGAAACTCCAGTTGATAATATAAAGTTAAAAAAACAATCCCATAATGAATGAATAAAGTAAATTGATACATATAAAAATATTCAAAGTAAATACAAAAAAAAATGTTTATAGAAGTGACTAAAAAATAGCTCCAACCTAGCTAGTAATGTTCAGCTCTATTCCCAAAGTCCTCTTGGAAACTTGAAAAATAGCTTATTTACGTAGGGTGAGAATAAAATGTATACTCAGTAAGGACATAACCAAGGTATCAAGTTCACATGTTAAAATATATTTCTAATTCACTAGTGAACAAAAAATTGAACCAACAAGAACCAATATGTGTCAAATATCTCATCCCAAAATCACCAAGGATCACTCAAAAAATCATCCATCCAATATAGTAATATAGCATCAATATCATAACAAAGAAAAGTTCTCTGCTTCCACTCCCCCAATGGATTAAACTTACACTGTAAATTGATTTCTTGTGGAATAAACCCATTTTACACACTTCACCTCATCTAAAAAAATGCCATAAACCATCATCTACTCAAACTTAAAAACATAAACTTATGACATAAACTCCTATTTTATGGCATAAAAGGTTTACTGTAGTTATCTTGTAAACACAATCTCCAAGGAATCTCATCAATCCTCCTTTTATCACTCTATAACCGTAAAACCAGAAAACTAATTGGCTAAGAAGGTACGAACTATTATATTAGATACATCTCAAATGATTCTAGCCCTTGAGAATCAAAACCATACCTGAAGAAATAAATGGGTCTGAACAAAAACCCCATGAGATACCTATCAAGCTTCTGTTAATACATCAAATACCAATAACTAAACTTGCTGATAGAAACATCTATGACACATTATTCACATTCACATAACCACCTCTCATAGGGAACAACACCACACATCTAGTGCCATACACAAACCACTAAATTTTTATAGCCACACTAACCACTTATCCTTCACACATCCAAAACCAATAACTAAAAAAACAAACAAAAACACTTCCCCAAGCACATAAATGAATTAATTTCATCTTCTAAGTCAAGATAATTTCTTCTTTGGGTCGCACTGACTCACCCTCATAGTTTTAATCTTGTAAAATTATAACACATATTGATTTGGATTCAGGTCCTACCATTTTCATATATTGGAATCTTTATCACATATCACACATTACACCTCAATAGAAATATTTCATTTCATTAAATAGATAGATCCAAACATCACATTACCTAGTAAAAACTAAAAAAAAGATAAACTCAAAATATCACTGGGTACTAGGAATGCATCTACATATCATGATCCCAAGTACTCTCCTATAAGACACCATGCCTCTATAATACACAAACCTAGGGGATGTTTCATCCATGAAGCACCTTATCTCGATAATCATGAATCTCAACTGGCCACTCCAAGAATGTCACATCATCCCCAATATCCAACTCTCCCCATTCAAAGATGCAGGATCCATCATGAAGAAACTGAACAAGATAGGACACGTGAAAGATGTTTTTTATCCTATTTAACCATGGTGGAAACACCAAAATATATTCCACCTCTCCAACTCACCCCAAAACCTCAAAGGTATCAACAAACTGGGGATAAAGTGTAGAGACCCTAAGCATTAAGTACATGGACATTACATTACTTTTGCGGAATACTTAGAACATTACAAAAAACACACACACAAGGACCGTAATAGTTTAGTGTCTTTGGAAACTCGGAATATAATCTTCTAATCGTGGTGAAAGATCTTCAACATCTCCCATAAAGATCATCCATTTTTTTCTTACCTAAAACCTTTCTTTATATCCTGGGGAAAAGAAAACATAAAAGGGTGAGCTCAAATGCTCAGTAAGGGTAAACAAAAGAAATATCAATCACATCATATTCATAATAACATAACAATTTGGAAATCTTACCCTGCAAAAGAGATCATAATTTCATAACATGGGATAAATCATGGTAGTGAAATGTAATCACAATAATCATAACATAAAACATGAAACTTTTTGTAATACACACATAATCATAGAGAATCATTTCTTATTAGTCAAGACTCATTTCCAAGACTATCTTAGTAGACAAAGTCCATTTCTGAACCGATTTCACTCCACGTTTCAGTCCAGTTTCACTGAACTGGTTTAACCTATCGTTCCAGCCATGTCTATCTCATGAGATATAAAATCTTTACCCAATGAATTGGAGGGATATATAGGTCCCACCCATCTCATAATGATACCATTATTATGTGTGCCACAAAATCAAAAAAAAAATCATACATCATTGCATAACCCATGTAATAAAAATGGGATTCTTAAACATAATGACATCATAAAACAATTCATATAAGATAAAGGAATTCATAAAAATAATTCCATCAAAATATAATCAAATCAATGTAATAATAGGGATATAAAAAGAACCCTATATTCTCTTAGATGGAAAATAATTTTGATAAAACACTTGAACTCCATTCTTGTGAAAAATATCCTTTCTACTTCAAAAACACTTTTCCTTTCTTAACATGTCATACAATTATAAACTAAAAGAAGTTGATTAAAAATAAACATGAAAACTTTTAAAGGAATATTCTTGGAAATAATGTTTTAAAAATCCATTCATGCCGTATAAGTTAAAAAAACATTCTTCGTACTTTTGTCAGAAAAGTCAAAAAGTACCTCGTATGAAAAATGACAAAAGGTTCCTTTCATATCTTTTAATAAAAACTCACCAAAGGGTAAAATTGGATTTAAAATATTTTATAAGGATATAAAAATTACATATGGAGGAAACATGGATGTGGATGATAAATATTCCCCAGTAAATTCTGAAGTATAAACAATCTCAGATAAAATTGAGATTACGAGATTTTCCCTTACCTTAGGTCTGATTTGCTTCGTAAGTGTCTGAACCTCCTATATAATGATTTAAATAATGTCATTGACTTATTACAGAATCATACTCGTTGTTATGATATCATATATGGTCATATTATTAGCTTCTTATTAGTAATATTTCATTGTTACTTGTTATTCGGGTGTTTATTGCTTTTTGTTCTTATGCGTGTTTTGTCAAATAAATTCTTATTCTTCTTTTAGGTTATAGATACCTCATTTCCATAATGGTATTAGTGTAATATATATAATATTCATTCACTCAATTCATTTATGTAATAATTATGTGTAACGCCCCGACCCCAGCTACCCAGAGTCGGTGCATTACTTCGTAACATTGGCATGATCACAAAAGATCAAGTCTCGAAAGACCGATTAGTTTAGTGGCCTTGGAAACACTAGATACATTCATAAATGTTACATTACATCATAAAGTGAAAAACTAAAGTAACAAATTCTCCATATTCCACACTCATATCCTCTTCTGACTATCCCTGCAGCTCATTCATAAAATACTTCTTCATATCCTGGAAAATATTAAAACATTGAAAGGGGTGAGCTCAGATGCTCAGTAAGGATAACAATATTGCAGAAGCTTTCGTAAATAAACATTAACATTTAAGGTAATTTATATCTAAAACAAAAGCCTTTTTAAACATTAACTTCAGAATAATATGGAAAAAATAAAATTAAATAATTCCATTTACTTACTCACATGGATATTTTACTAGTCGAATAATCACATGCAATATCAATAACCACTTTCATAATGATGGAATGCATAATTCCAGACTATCATAACCACGTATCCAAGGCCTCGTGCCAAGACCACAAATAAGATTTTGTCAAGGCCTTGTGAAAAGACACTAGTTTGTCTCAAGAGACCTACCGATGCATCAAGGAGCTATAGTGGGCTCCACCCGTCACTTATTATGTCCAATGCATTCCTCATATGAACAGGTTTGAACATATCATAAACCATAACATAATCGTATCACATAAAACATGCATAAAGGAAACATAACATTTCCACATTTCAATCACAAGATATCAATACAACACATTGATATAATAAAAACATTATCAAAACCATTTTCAATACCAAAATAAAAGAAAATTAAAACATGCTATTTATTTTTCATTAAAAAAAGTTATAGCTTGTTGAGGAAGCCGAAACTCAAATAATGGTCACGGTGGCGGAGAATTCGTTGTCGCCACATACGTACAACAAGAAAAACATTCCTTTTTGTCGTTTGGTAAAATTCTTCATATAAAAATATTCCTTTTGAATAAATGTAAAAGTCAAAGGGGTTTATACACCGTATAAAAGAAATTTGTGTATAAAACAAAATATGCCTCAGTGAATGGTGATTGAGACGAAGTCCTTACAAAGATCATTTTTTAAAATAAAATAGATCTATTATGTGTATTCACTATAAGTGAACATAAAGAAAGTACAAATACATGGTAGGACATAATAATATCATGACATAATTTGAAAGTAGGAGATTAACCCAAAGAATGGAAATTGGGTTAAGAAATTCCCTTACCTCGTGTCCGACTTGACTCGACCGCTCTTTAACCTCCTGAATAATAAAATAGAGTTAATCTCTACCTGCTTAAGAACCTTTTTCAATTTCATTATTCCTTTTATATCACTTATTACCATATTATGAACATTATGTAATTATTTAAGTTAATAACAGTCGTTTTGTCGATCTTAGGTACTTGAGTCAAAAATAAACTTCTTATAATTACACTTTGTTCATGTGGTAAAATATCCATATATCCATAATTATATTCATGATGTAGATATAATATAAATCATATATATCCAGTATATACATTCATTTATAATATTACATAACATTTAGAGGTAAGAAATGAAATGCACCGTTCATGGAGACGGTAAGTTGTACGTACGCATGAACGCTACTTTCATTTCTGTTTCATATTTAATGGAATGAAGTTATAATTATATAAAGGTATAATATAATTCCAATATAATATAATGTATAATACCATTTACTCCATCCTTTATAAATCCCACATATGGCATTAACGATTCAAATCACTTTGAGGGGGCGGTAGTCCGCACTTCCTAAAATGAAAATATCGCGTTTACCCATAATGGAAACCATAAAGGTATGCCATAAATAAAAAATACAGAAGCTTAAAGAAAACATAAAAATATTATATATCATATATAAATATAGTTACATCTTAATGGCCACCTTTGAAGGTGTTATATGAGTGTTGAACAATCATCGTTTCGTGAGGTAGAAATTCGCCATTCACAGAAATAGTATGTTCTTTAACCATTAGATGTAGGTGTGTGTAATTGTAGCTCAAATAATTCTTATAAAAACATCCTAGTATATTTAGGATACTGGTGTTGTTACAAAATAAATGGATAAAAAGAGTTTAGGGGGTTGGAGAAGCAAAATAAAACAAAATAACATAAGAGAAGACATTACCTTAAAATCGGGTAACTCTTTTTTTGATTTGAGCCAAAGGCTTCCTTGGGAAGAGTTCTGCCCAAAGTGAGGCTTCTAGGAGTAAGAGAGGGATGTTGAGAGAGTATTCGGGCAGAGTTTGGACGATCCAAATGGTTTCATGTTGTGAATAAGGTGGTAGAGGTGGGGGCCTTTTATAAGGGGAGAGGAGGGGCACTCTTGGAAAGATTGAAATGTTACATTATTATGAAATGCTTTTTCGGATTCTAAAGGTCCCACACTTATATATTTCGAGGATAAGGTGATAAGGGTTCTAAATCTTCTCATCCAATAGGTTTTTGACAAGTTTAAGCCTTAGATTTTACATTATCTTTTCATTTTATTTAAATCGTTAATTAATGAGGTAATCGATGCATCATCATGGTGTCATAAATAATTTAATTTATTTAATGTCTAAAAATTATAAAAGAAATATAATGATGTAGTAAATCGTTTTAGATTTCTAATGAAATATTATAGTCAAAAATATGACTTGTATAACCCCATTTAAAAATTGTTTTAGTAAAACAACTCATGTTTGTGACATTTTTATTCTAACATTAAATAAAAAGTTTTAAATGTCATTTTCCTACCAAAGTGGCTCCATGGGGTCCCCAAGTTGACCCATGGATTTTCTTGGTCGGCCATGACTCATCCAATAGGGGTAGGACAAGTGTAAAGGTATTTTCATATTTTTATAATACCATTTTTACCTTAAATTTCACTAATTACCATTAATCGCGATTAATTAAACTTAAAAGTTACTATTCACCAAAAAATTGTTTTAATCCCATTGAACCACATTTTACTTCCTAATGAAAACCATGTATATCGGATTTTTGAAAATCAAATCACAGAAGTGGTAATGTTTCATTTAAACGAAAAATCAGTTTTTTAACTACCACTTAGTGGTTTCACTATTCATCAAAAATTGAAGTTTTTCAGAACAATGCCAAAATTTCACCCTAAGCTATAATTGATATTCCGAATTCAAAAATGATATCTATTTTACAAAATTCAAAACATATAAGTTGCATTAATTAATTTCATAATTAATTCCAGCTGTCACAACAAATAGCGTGTTTTTAAGAAACAATATATATCAAAAGATTAACAATTGTTTATGTCCAATTTCAACGTGAAATTAATTCTAATGACCACCATTGGATAAAATGGTAAAAATATATTCTAATTATACTTTAAAACCACTCAATAGTATAATTTATCACTATTAATTATTTTGATTAAAAAAGTTGTTTTTAAGTAATTTTCACTATTCAAAGCAAATTGGAAGTTCTCAGAAAAATACCAAAAATTCAACATAGGCTAATTTCGATATTCCAATTCCAAAAACAAAGTCCATTTGGCAAGATAAAATTTATAAAATTTCAAAAATTAGGTATTACTATTCATAACAGCTACTTTGATTGGTTGTGGTGTGTGTTAGAACTCGAATTTGCATACAACACACGCTACTGTATTATTCAAATAGAAGTGTACCGTGAAAGCTTGGGGTGTTACATTCTCCCCTCCTTCAATAAATTGTGTCCTCACAATTTGACATTTTTCTTTGAAAATAAATGGTTGAAAATAGAAAATACCTTTGTGGAAAACCCACATCAGAAATAGGGTTAATAAAAATATAACTTTAAAAGAAAGAAAGATAAGTACAAAGGTCACCCGAGATAGCTCATACTAGGATTATATGAAAATATGGATATGGAAGAAAAACAAACCATCAAGGTCTGATGGAGAGTTGTAGAAGATTGGATTAGGAGAAAGTTAACCATAAGAAAATCACAAACTTGTGATTGGTTAAATGGTTATTGAATCCCCAGTTGGAAAAGTTAACCGACAACGTTTTTGTTTTAAGTTACCTTTTATAAAGTTGAGGAATTTATTTAGGAGATTTACTAAGAATGTAAGGGAATATAAATACTTGTCATGTAGACTTTCATTCTTTACCACAAACCCATCTTTCACTCTAAAAGGTAATAAAACTCAAAAATATTCTATTTATCATAATTGTATAAGGTTCCAAATATTAACACATACCATTTAGATTAGGAAAACTTTTTGTAATAACCAGGGACTTCCTGTAGGCTAGTGGTAGGTAATAAAGGCTTGTCACACTATGGTTGTGGGTTCAATTCCTGCAGCTTTGTCCGACACGACGGGTTATCCCCCAACCTGCAGGTTGTCCTTTTCCAAAAAGTATAATAATATAATATTCCAAAAATAATCTTCAGAAATGTTTTAACCTTAAAAAATAATATCCAAACTTCAAATTAATCCATTCCAACCTTTATAGTTATCCAAAATACCTCTATCCATACTTTCTCTAAAAGGTCTCTAAATTCCAAAATCAATTGAAACATTAGATTCCCAAAACAAAGTAAAGTTTCTCTTATTGTCACATACTAAATATATGATTACCTTCATCATATTTAATGAAAACAAAATGTACAGCAGTACAATCCTTATATATATATCACATTATCCTTATAACCAGAATATAATCCTTGAGTCCAAAAGCACCAATACATTAATTATTCCACTTCAACTGTAGTAACAACATAAGATTGTCCTTGATCCCTTGGCCTTTTCTGAGGTAAGTTTCCCTGACGCTTAGGACATTTATTTGCATAATGCCCCATTTCCCTACAATTATAGCATTCAACATTGATAGCCTCTTTCTTTCCCTTACAATCACGAGCCTGGTGACCTTTTTCTCCACATTTATAACAAACTCTCATTCCTTTTAGGCATGTACCGGGGTGATTCTTCCCATAATTATCACATAATGGAAAATCCTTATTTCCCTTTTCCCTTTATCAGTCTCTTATTCCACCATTCTCTTCTTCTCTTGATTTACTTTATTGTCATAAGATTTAGAGAATTCCTTTTCTGTCTTGATAGAACACGAGACTATATCTTCGTACGACGAGAAGGTCTGTGAGACTAATACTCGATGGAGAAATGGTTTTAACCCATCAAAGAAAATATCAATCTTACTTCTTGGGTTACGTATATTATCTGCAGCATACCTTGCTAACCTTGTAAAGTTGGCCTCATACTTTGCGATATTCTCATCCTCCTTTTGTCTCAGACTTAGAAATTGTCTTTCCATATTTGCTCGATGGTCACGAGGAAATTATTTTTCTATGAAAAGATCTTTGAACTCTATCCATTCCATATTTGATACTTCTTCATCTTCCTTTTTGTTTTGAATCAGTGACCACCATTGATCGGCATCTCCAGTGAGGCAGTAGACTGCCATGACAACCTTCTCCCTTTCGCTACTCCCCAAGGCATGGAGTATTTTTCTAAGGAGTTTATCCATTGCTCAGCTACTAATGGATTTGTACCCCCATTAAATGTTGGTGGTAGTTGCCTCATGAAGCGGTCTAACATTGATCCTCCACGTTGCGGATCAGGGTGCTCCATACAAGTAAGGTTATTATTCATAACCTGAGTGAGTTGTCCTAGTATGGTAATAAGTTGATCAGCACCAGTTGTATCTCTAGATCCACAATAATTATCTTGAGCAGGATGGAAATACCTACATGGATTGTGTGCATTGATACGGTTTCCATTCCTTCCACTAGGCACCATTTCTAAACAATGGCATAAACTAGATTAGTTTATGAATCAAAATACATAATTTCATACTTGTAAAATACTTAACGTAAATTGAACTATTTATGGATATAATCCATAATCATAAAAAAAATTCTTTGAGGAAGTATATACTCATAACCCTTCATATTGGTTTGTAAGGAAAATGAGAATTATCCTAAGCATATCCCCTGGGAGTGTCGTAACCAAGAGTGCAGCAAGGCCCGTTGTCGTACACCAGTTCTCGTTCGAGTCTAGCTCAAAGCGGTGTTTTCGGGTTTTACCCCTAGGTACATCTGTGCTAGAGCCGCCTCTACCTGCTCGTATCCAGACAGATATGTATTGCTTGGAAAACTCACAAAATCTCTATAATACCAAAATTCTAGTAAGTTCTTCTATACTAATCCTCAATGTCTATCTTATGGCTATGTGCTCTAATCAGAGTTTATCTAAATCTAGCTTCCAAGGTTAGTACTAAACTGCCTCTGATACCAACTGTAACGCCCCGACCCCAACTACCCAGAGTCGGTGCATTACTTCGTAACATTGGCATGATCACAAAAGATCAAGTCTCGAAAGACCGATTAGTTTAGTATCTTTGGAAACACTAGATACATTCATAAATGTTACATTACATCATAAAGTGAAAAACTACAGTAACAAAGTCTCCATAGTCCACACTCATATCCTCTTCTGACTATCCCTACAGGTCATTCATAAAATACTTCTTTACATCCTGGAAAATATTAAAACATTGAAAGGGGTGAGCTCAGATGCTAAGTAAGGATAAAAATATTGCGGAAGCTTTCGTAAATAAACATTAACATTTAAGGCAATTTATAACTAAAAAAGCCTTTTTAAACTTTAACTTCAGCATAATATGGCAAAAATAAAATTAATTAATCCCATTTACATACTCACATGGATATTCTACTAGTCAAATAATCACATGCAATATCAATAACCACTTTCATAATGATGGAATGCATAATGCCAGACTATCATAACCATGTAGCCAAGGCCTCGTTCCAAGACCACAAATAATATTTTGTCAAGGCCTCGTGCCAAGACACTAGTTTGTCTCATGAGACCTACCGATGCATCGAGGAGCTATAACGGGCTCCACCCGTCACTTATTAAGTCCAATGCATTCCTCATATGAACAGGTTTAAACATATCATAAACCATAACATAATCGTATCACATAAAATATGCATAAAGGAAACATAACATTTCCACATTTCAATCACAAGATATCAATACAACACATTGATATAATAAAAACATTATCAAAACCATTTTCAATACCAAAATAAAAGAAAATTAAAACATGGTATTTATTTTTTATTAAAAAAAAGTTATAGCTTGTTGAGGAAGCCGAAACTCAAATAATGGTCACGGCGGCAGAGAAGTCGTTGTCGCCGCATACGTATGACAAGAAAAACATTCCTTTTTTTCATTTGGTAAAATTCTTTGTATAAAAAGATTCCTTTTGAATAAAATTAAAAGTCAAAGGGGTTTATACATCGTATAAAAGAAATTTGTGTATAAAACAAAATATGCCTCAGTGAATGGAGATTGAGACGAAGTCCTTACAAAGATCATTTTTTAAAATAAAATAGATCTATTATGTGTATTCACTATAAGTGCAGATAAAGAAATTACAAATACATGGTAGGACATTATAATATCATGACATAATTTGAAAGTAGGAGATTAACCCAAAGAATGGAAATTGGGTTAAGAAATTCCCTTAACTCGTGTCCGACTTGCCTTGACCGCTCTTTAACCTCCTGAATAATAAACTAGAGTTAATCTATACCTGCTTAAGAACCTTTTTCAAGTTCATTATTCATTTTATATCACTTATTACCATGTTATGAAAATTATGTAATTATTTAAGTTAATAACGGTCGTTTTGTCGATCTTAGGTACTTGAGTCAAAAATAAACTTCTTATAATTACACTTTGTTCATGTGGTAAAATATCCATATATCCATAATTATATTCATGATGTAGATATAATATACATCATATATATCCAGTATATACATTCATTTATAATATTACATAACATTTAGAGGTAAGAAATGAAATGCACCGTTCATGGAGACGGTAAGCTGTACCTATGCATGAACGCTACTTTCATTTCTATTTCGTATTTAATGGAATGAAGTTATAATTATATAAAGGTATAATATAATTCCAGTATAATATAATGTATAATACCATTTACTCCATCCTTTATACATCCCACATATGGCATTAATGATTCAAATCACTTTGAGGGGGCGGTAGTCCGCACTTCCTAAAATGAAAATATCGTGTTTACCCATAATGGAAACCATAAAGGTATGCCATAAAAAAATACAGAAGCTTAAGGAAAACATAAAAATATTATATATCATATATAAATATAGTGACATCTTAATGGCCACCTTTGAAGGTGCTATATGAGTGTTGAACAATCATCGTTTTGTGAGGTAGAATTTCTCCATTCACAGAAACAGTATGTTCTTTAACCATTAAATGTAGATGTGTGTAAGTGTAGCTCGAATCCTTATTATAACAACATCCTAGTATATTTAGGTTACTGGTTTTGTTACAAAAGAAATGGATAAAAAGCATTTAGGGGGTTGGAGAAGCAAAATAAAACAAAATAACATAAGAGAAGACATTACTTTAAAATCGGGTAACTCTTTTTTGGATTTGAGCCAAAGGCTTCCTTGGGAAGAGTTCTGCCCAAAGTGAGGCTTCTAGGAGTAATATAGGGAAGTTGAGAGAGTATTTGGGCAGAGTTTGGCTGATCCAAATGGTTTTAAGGTGTGATTAAGGTGGTAGAGGTGGGGGCCTTTTATAAGAGGAGAGGAGGGACACTCTTGGAAAGATTGAAATGTTACATTATTATGAAATGATTTTTCGGATTATAAAGGTCCCAAACTTATATATTTCGAGGATAAGGTGATAAGGGTTCTAAATATACTAATCCAATAGGTTTTGGACAAGTGTAAGCCTTAGATTTTACATTATCTTTTCATTTTATTTAAATCGTTAATTAATGAGGTAATCGATGCATCATCATGGTGTCAAAAATAATTTAATTTATTTAATGTCTAAAAATTATAAAAAAATATCATGATATAGGAAATCGTTTTATATTTCTAATGAATATTTATAGTCAAAAATATGACTTGTATAACCCCATTTAAAAATTGTTTTAGTAAAACAACTCATGTTTGTGACATTTTTATTCTAACATTAAATAAAAAGTTTTAAATGTCATTTTCCTACCAAAGTGGCACCATGGGGTCCCCAAGTTGACCCATGGATTGTCATGGTCGGCCATGACTCATCCAATAGGGTTAGGACAAGTTTAAAGGTATTTTCATATTTTTATAATACCATATTTACCTTAAATTTCACTAATTACCTTTAATCGCGATTAATTAAACTTAAAAGTTACTATTCACCACAAAATTATTTTAATCCCATTGAACCACATTTTACTTCCTAACGACAACCATGTATGTCGGATTTTTGAAAATCAAATCACAGAAGTGGTAATGTTTCATTTAAATGAAAAATCAGTTTTTTAACTACCACTTAGTGGTTTCACTATTCATCAAAAATTGAAGTTTTTCAGAACAATGCCAAAATTTCACCCTAAGCTATAATTGATATTCCGAATTCAAAAATGATGTCTATTATAAAAAATTCCAAACATATAAGTTGCATTAATTAATTTCATAATTAATTCCCGTTGTCACAACAAATAGCGTGTTTTTAAGAAACAATATATATCACAATATTGACAATTGTTTATGTCCAATTTCAAAGTGAAATTAATTCTAATGACCACCATTAGATAAAATGGTAAAAATATATTATAATTATACTTTAAACCACTCAATATTATAATTTATCACTATTAATTATTTTGATTAAAAATGTTGTTTTTAAGTAATTTTCACTATTCAAAGCAAATTGGATGTTCTCAGAAAAATACCAAAAATTTAACATAGGCTAATTTTGATATCCAGAATCCAAAAACGAAGTCCATTTGGCAAGATAAAATTTATAAAATTAGGTATTAATATTCATAACGGCTACTTTGATTGGTTGTGGTGTGTTTTAGAACTCGAAGTTGCATACAACACACGCTACTGTATTATTCAAAGAGAAGTGTACCGTGAAAGCTTGGGGTGTTAAATTATGTAATGAAAATCATGTAGAATGAGTCACATCACATCATGGAGACGGTATTCCGTACGTACGAACGAGCGATGATATCATTCCCATGATCGTGGAATTGTATTGGAGTGTATATATACTATTTCAGAATCAATATCACTTTAAAATAATCATATATATTCATTCTTTAAACCTTTATACCCTTCCAAGTAAGGTGGTGGTGGAAAATAGATTACACTACAGCGTGGAGACGGTATTCTGTACGTACGCACGCGCGGTGATTTCGTTTTCCGTAGGATGGATAGATGGTGAAATAGGGTTGTTTCATACTTATAATAACATATCAGTATATGAGTGATACTGATGTTATTACTTAATAATGAAACAACTAAATATGAAGAAGTGGAAGAAGAAATAATGTTGGAATAATTGGTAACGGACATTACCTCTTCTTTGAAGCACTTCTTTGAGACCTCCTTTTAGGGCACTAAAATTGGTCTTTGAAGAAGACCAGGACCTCTAGGAAGTCTCTAGGGAAGTGGAGAGAAGAAATTGTTAGGTTTTGGCTGAGCTTGAAGGCTCAAAGTGGTGTGAGGAAGAGAGGGAGGAAGTGCCCTTTTATAAGGGAGGAGAGGGGTACCTTTGGAAAAAATAAAAATATTATTTTATAATAAAGCCATATTCGGTTTTAAATAGCTCCAAATTGATTTATTTCGAAGATAAGGTGGGGATGGGTCGGAATACTCTAATCCAATAGAATTTGGACAAGTTTAGTTTACTATTTTAACCTTATCATTTAGATTTAACTTTAAGTTAGATAATTTTACTTTTACCGTGTCTTTTTGTGTTCTTACACTATAAGGTTAATAAACATAATATAAGAAGCCAAAAGAACCCCAAGTTGTTTATTATTAATATATATAACCTTATCTAAGTCATTTGGATGAACCTTAGTTTTTTAGGAACAAAATAACAATTAATAATATAATATTTGTTTTAAAAGCTATTTTATGTCAATTTTGACACTATTTAGTAATTGATTTTTGTGAAAATCATAACAGAATGATTAGTTATAAAAAAGATAATTAAATCAATACTAACATGTCATATTAACCTAGAAAATTATTATAATTCATAAAAATCTCAAATTACATTTATTTGGGTTTTTATAACATCAATTATGTCAATATTTCATTAATAAGATAATTACTGCATCATATTTGTGTCATAAATAAATTAAATCATTTAATGTCTAAAAATTACAAATAAAATAAAATTATTTATGAAATCTTTTTATATTTCTAATGAATATTTATATTCGAATTTATCTTATGTATAACCCTATATTAAAAATGATTTACTTATTAAACTTTGATTTTAACTATTTTAACCCTTCTTTAAATAAATTGATAATAAATGTCCTAATCTAATCCAAGTGGGCCTAAATGGTCATATTTTATTCCTAAGGTTGTTTTTGGTCGCATTACACTTATCCAATATAATTAGGACATGTTTTAGGGTAATAATAATATCATTTTTACCCTTAATTACCCTATTTACTTTTAATCGTGGTAAAAAAAGTAAAAAGTTACTATTCACCAAAAATTATTTTCATCTCATTGAACCACATTTTAATTACTGACATCAACCGTGTCTCTCGGATTTTTGAAATTCCATTCACAAAAGTGGTAAAATTACGTTTTATGTAAATTTGCAAATTCTCCTAGGAGGTGGGTAAAAGACGGTGAAAAGTTCAATGAAATTTTTATATATCTAAAATTATTATAAAATTACTCCAATTAATTACATTGAACTTATATAGGTATTATGTATCAATTTTTACCTAAAATAAATTTAAATAAAATAAATAATTATTTAAATAAAAAGTCGGTTTTTAAATAGTAACCCAATGTTTTCACTATTCATCAAAAATTGAAAGTTTTCAGAAAAATACCAAAATTTCACCCTAGGATAATTTCGATATTCTGAATCCAAAAATGAAGTCCATATTCAAAAATAAAATTTATAAAATTTCAAAAAGTGGGTATTACTATTCATAACGGCTAGTTTTAATAATATTTTAATAGCATATCGTTGTTTAGCGAAACTCGGTATTGCGTACAACACACGCTATCGTGGAAGGTCGCGCTTGCGTGTAATGCAAGCCAAGTTAGGGATGCGTGTTGTGCAATATCCTTTTGGTGTAGCGTACAACACAAGACATTAATGAAATTAAAAAGAATATTTTTCGTAAAATCTTGGGGTGTTGCATTCTACCACCCTTAAAATGAATTTCGCCCTCGAAATTCATCGGGGTTATAAATGGTTTACTAATCGAAAGTTTATTTAATAGAAACCCACATCGTAAAAATGAATACCAAAACTTGGCTTTAAAAACTAAAGTATGAAACGTAACGGTTACCGAAATTAACTAATCACTAGGTTTCCACATAGGAGAACATAGGTGAAAATATGGATATGGAAGAGAAACCTTACCGTCATGTTCTGATGGAGAGTGGTAGAGAACATGGCTATGAAAAATCCAACAATCACAAAGCCATAAATTTGTGATGATCTAGGGTACCATCTGATTCATCGGATATAAGGGCACTAGGACAACATTTTTGGTTTTCAAGATCATTTCCCTAAAGTTGAAGAATTTGAATTAGAATAAATACTTACTTTATTTTGGTACAATCTCACTTTTGTTCGTGCTTTGAACAATTTACACTTCATATCTTAAAGAAATGAAGTTGAATTTGTTATTCATGAAGTGTTAATAGATCATGTGATAGAATGATGGGTCATTCTATCTGTTTCAAACAAAAGGTTAGCAAAAGTTATCAAATATACATAAGTCCATCTATGGTGAGGTTAATCGTATACGATTCCAAGAATGAACTTATACTTCATATATCATACCGCGTAATAAAATAAAACTAGTTTCTACTAACCATGGACTTCATGTAGGCCAGTGGTAGGCGATAAAGGCCAGTCGCACTTCGGTTGTGGGTTCGATTCCCACAGCCTTGTCCGACGCGATGGGTTGTCGCTCGTCCTGCAGGTTGTCCTTTTTCTAAAGATATATTACTATAACATCTCATCAATAATATCAAAAAAAGTTCTATCCTTCAACAATACTAACTTATGTCCAACATAATCCATTCCAATCTTTAGGATTATCTAAAATACTTCGGTCCAAGCTCATAGTATAAAGAAAATGATTACTTGAAATGTCACATAAAAATCACGTGAATGCCATCATTTATCCCCTATATATCATAAGATATATCTTGTTGGTCAAATTAAAAACATGTGAATACCTTAATCATGTATTCTCTTGAAGAATGAATACCCATTGAACCTTAGTGAAAACATGAATGCAGTTAAAAGTTAACACTTTGCACAAACCAAAATCCTAAAAATTCTTTATACTCAAACCATGATATCACTTAGTCCTTATATCAATCATGAGCTCATGAATACAATCAAACATCTCATTATCTTCTTATCCCTTCATTATGCGCATATCATCTGCTTACCAAAAATATCTCAATCACTTTCCATGGTTACTGGTACCCTAAAATTATTGAAAACCATAATAGACCAATACATAAATATTCCAATATTCCACGATACTATATACAACATTATTTTGGAATCCCATTACATAAACACTTAATCATTCCACCACATCGTTATCATATTCAACATCGCCAATAGTGATCGCATGTGACTTCCCTTTATCCTTTTCCTTAAGTGGTTGCTCATGTCGATCATCATTAAACCTTGGATTAGGTAATTGATTAGCATAATGCCCCATTTCATTGCACTTGAAGCATTGAAGTGTTGTTGGTGCGTTCTCTGCAGTATTTTCTTTATTCACACCATTAGAAACCCTTTTTCCAATACTTCGACACTCAGCTGCTCGATGAACTTCTTTTCCACACTTAAAACATTTTCTAGTCCCTTTAAGACAATCTTCACCATGCTTCTTTCCACACTTTGAGCATAAGGAAACATTCATCTTCTTTTCACAATTATTGTGAGATTTCTCCTTGAACTCCATCTTTCGTTTCTTGTCAAAACCATGAGATGGATATGTAACACCAACTTCCATTTCTACCTTAATAGCACAATGCACAATTTCTTCATAGCTACTGAAGTCTCTTATAGATAATGCCCTTCGAAGATTTGGTTTTAAGCCACTAAAGAATCGATCAACTTTACTTTCAGGTTGGATGATAAAGCCAAATGCATACCTTGCAAGCCTTGTAAAATTCGCTTCGTATATACCAACAGATTCATCATCCTTTTGCTTTAGTTCAAGAAACTCCTTCTCCGTCTTTGTTCGATGAATACGAGGGAAGTACTTATTGAAAAATACGTTCTTGAACTCGTCCCATTCCATGGACTCAATTTCATCTCTTGGCCTCGTATTCTTGATAAGATTCCACCATTAATAAGCATCACCTTCCAAACGATATACTGCTAAGATGACTTTATCATGTTTAGAACATTGAAGAACTGAAAATATCTTTTCAGCGGTACTGATCCATTGTTCAACAACAAGTGGATCGAAAGACCCACTGAAAGAAGGTGGGTGTTTCCTCATGAAGAACTCAATAGAATATTGTTCCCTTCTCTGCTCATTTGGAAGTCCAGAATGATTCATAGCTTGTGTAAGTATAGCAATAAGATTTTTCACTCCATCTCCCATAACGTTGGTTTGTTCAGGAGGACAATCATTGCATCGTCCATTACATTGATCAATATGGTTCCTTCGGGTTCCAGCCATCGTCTAAAACCCAAAAAGAATAGTGTGAGAGGAAAAAATCACGATAGGGAAAACAACATAATAAAGGGGGAGTACCATCAATATCTAAAATCTTAGGTTTAATTCTAAGATGGTAAGCCCAATTCTAGGACTATAACATATACTTAACCTTTGGGACATCCCTAGACATACCTTAGAAATATCTCTAGGGATCTCACTAAAGTTCTTGCATCCTACTTTCCAAAGGTTGACTAAACCTTTCCTCTAATACAAACTGTAGAGACCCTAAGCTTGACGTACATGGACATTACATTACTTTTGAGGAATACTTAGTACATTACAAAAACACACACACAATGGCCGTAATAGTTTAGTGTCTTTGGAATCTCGGAATATAATCTTCTAATCGTGGTGAAAGATCTTCAACATCTCCCATAAAGATCTTCCCTTGTTTTTCTTACCTAAAACCTTTCTTTATATCCTGGGGAAAATAAAACATAAAAGGGTAAGCTAAAATGCTCAGTAAGGGTAAACAAAAGAAATATCAATCAAATCATATTCATAAGAACATAACAATTTGGAAATCTTACCCTGCAAAAGAGATCATAATTTCATAACATGGGATAAATCATGGTAGTGAAATGTAATCACAATAATCATAACTTAAAACATGAAACTTTGTGGCATACACACATAATCATAGAGAATCATTTCTTATTAGTCAAGATTCATTTCCAACACTATCTTAGTGGACAAAGTTCATTTCTGAACCAAGTTCACTCCTCGTTTCAGTCCGGTTTCACTGAACCGGTTTAACCTGCCGTTCCAGCCATGTCTATCTCATGAGATATAAAGTCTTTACCCAATAAATTGGAGGTATATATAGGTCCCACCCATCTCATAATGATACCATTCTTATGTGTGCCACAAAATCAAAAAAAAACCATACATCATTGCATAACCCATGTAATAAAAATGGGATTCTTAAACATAATGACATCATAAAACAATTCATATAAGATAAAGGAATTCATAAAAATAATTCCATCACAACATAATCAAATCAATATAATAATAGGGATAGAAACAGAACCCTATATTCTCTTAGATGGAAAATAATTTTGATAAAACACTTGAACTCCATTCTTGAGGAAAATATCCTTTCTACTTCAAAAACACTTTTCCTTTCTTAACATGTCATACAATTCTAAACTAAAAGAAGTTGATTAAAAATAAACTTTAAAACATGTAAAGGAAGCTTCTTCAAAATAATGTTTAAAAAATCCATTCATGCCGTATAAGTTAAAAAAACATTCTTCGTACTTTTGTCGGAAAAGTCAAAAAGTACCTCATACGAAAAATGACAAAATATTCCTTTCATATTTTTTACTAAAAACTCACCAAAGGGTAAAATTGGATTTAAACTATTGTAGAAGGATATAAAAATTACATATTGAGGAAACATGGATGTGGATGATAAATATTCCCCAGTAAATTCCAAAGTATAAACAATCTCGGATAAAAATTGAGATTACGATATTTTCCCTTACCTTAGGTCTGATTTGCATCGTAAGTGTCTGAACCTCCTGTATAATGATTTAAATAATGTCATTGACTTATTCCAGAATCATAATCATTGTTATGATATCATATATGGTCATATTCTTAGCTTCTCATTAGTAATATTTCATTGTTACTTGTTATTCGGGTGTTTATTGCTTTTTGTTCTTATGCGTGTTGTGTCGAATAAATTCTTATTCTTCTTTTAGGTTATAGATACCTCATTTCCGGAATGTTATTAGTGTAATATATATCATATTCATTCACTAAATTCATTTATGTAATAATTATGTAATGAAAATCATGTAGAACGAGTCGCATCACATCGTGGAGACGGTATTCCGTACGTATGCACGAGCGATGATATCGTTCCCATGATCGTGGAATTGTATTGGAGTATATGTATACTATTTCAGAATCAATATTACTTTAAAATAATCATATATATTCATTATTTACACCATTATACCCATCCATGTAAGGTGGTGGTGGAAAATAGATTACACCACGGCGTTGAGACGGTATTCCGTACGCACACACGCGCAGTGATTTCGTTTTCCGTAGGATGGATAGATGGTGAAATAGGGTTGTTTCATACTTATAATAACATATCATTATATGAGTGATACTGATGTTATTAATTCATAATGAAACAACTAAATAAGAAGAAGTGGAAGGAGAAATAAAGTTGAAAGAATCGGTAACGGACATTACCTCTTCTTTGAATCGCTTCTTTGAGACCTCCTTTTAGGGCACTAAAATTGGTCTTTGAAGAAGACCAGGACCTCTAGGATGTCTCTAGGGAAGTGGAGAGAATAAATTGGCAGGGTTCGGCTGAGCTTTAAGGCTCAAATTTGTGTGAGGAAGAGAGGGAGGAGGTGCCCTTTTATAAGGGAGGAGAGGGGCACCTTTGGAAAAACTAAAAATATTATTTTATTATAAAGTCATATTCGGTTTTAAATAGATCCAAATTGATTTATTTCTAATCTAAGGTGGGGATGGGTCTAAATCCTCTCATTCAATAGAATTTGGAAAAGTTTAGTTTACTATTTTAACCTTATCATTTAGATTTATCTTTAAGTTAGATAATTTTACTTTTACCGTGTCTTTTTGTGTTCTTACACTATAAGTTTAATAAACTTACTATAAGAAGCCAAAAGTACCCCAAGTGGTTTATTATTAATATATATAACTTTATCTAAGTCATTTGGCCAAACCTTGGATTTTTAGGAATAAAATAACAATTAATAATATAATATTTGTTTTAAAAACTATTTTATGTCAATTTTGACACTATTTAGTAATTGATTTTTGTGAAAATCATAACAGAATGATTAGTTTGAAAAAAGATAATTAAATAAATACTAACATGTCATATTAACCTAGAGAATTAGTGGAAATCATAAAAAGTCTCAAATTACATTTATTTGGGTATTTATAACATCAATTATGTCAATATTTCATTAATAAGATAATTACTGCATCATCTTTGTGTCATAAATAAATTAAATTATTTAATGTCTAAAAATTACAAATAAAATACCATTATGTAGGAAATCTTTTTAAATTTCTAATTAATATTTATAGTAGAATTTATCTTATGGATAACCCTATATTAAAAATGATTTATTTATTAAACTTTGATTTTAACTAGTTTAACACTTCTTTAAATAAATTAATAATAAATATCCTAATCTAATCCAAGTGGGCCTAAATGGTCATATTTTATTCCTAGGGTTTTTTTTGGTCTAATTAAACTTATAAAATAGAATTAGGACATGGGTTAGGGTAATAATAATATCATTTTTACCCTTAATTACCCTATTTACTTTTAACCGTGGTAAAAAAAGTAAAAAGTTACTATTCACCGAAAATTATTTTCATCTCATTGAACCACATTTTACTTACTGACATCAATCGTGTCTCTCGGATTTTTGAAATTCCATTCAAAAAAGCGGTAAAATTAAGTTTTATGTAAATTTGCAAATTCTCCTAGGAGGTGGGTAAAAGACGGTGAAAAGTTCAATGAAATTTTTATATATCTAAAATTATTATTAAATTACTCCAATGAATTACATTGACTATATATAGGTATTATGTATCAATTTTTACCTAAAATAAATTTTAATAAAATAAATAATTATTTAAAAAAAAGTCTGTTTTTAAATAGTAACCCAGTGTTTTCACTATTCATCAAAAATTGAATGTTTTCAGAAAAATACCAAAATTTCACCCTAGGCTAATTTCGATATTCTGAATCCAAAAATGAAGTCCATTTTCAAAAATAAAATTTATAAAATTTCAAAAAGTGGGTATTACTATTCATAACGGCTAGTTTTAATAGCTTATCGTTGTTTAGCGAAACTCGGTATTGCGTACAACACACGCTATCGTGGAAGGTCGTGCTTGCGTGTAATGCAAGCCAAGTCAGGGATGCGTGTTGTGCAAGATCCTTTTGGTGTAGCGTACAACAAAAGACATTAATGGAATTAAAAAGAATATTTTTCATAAAATCTTGGGGTGTTACAGAAAGCTTACTCCCCATTCCACACCTCTGCTGCCCATGTCGAGGGGAGACTCTCAAGATCACATTGGCTTCCAACATCAAAATCCACAGGCCTATATCTTTGATAATTATAGGATTTATGATTATCATAAACCCGCATTATCCTCTCTCTAACTAACTACATCTTCTTGGTTGTTTTCATCACCACATCAGGACCAAGAACTGCTAACTCCCCAACCTTCGTCCAATAAAATAGAGAACAACAAGGCCTCCCATAAAATGCCTCAAACTGGGCCATACCAATGGATGATTGATAGAAGTTTTTATATGAAACCTGTCCATATTAAATTTTCTTACCCATGATACACCAAATTTTAGGATGAAATCTCATAACATATTCTCCAGTGTCGATATGTTATGCTTCTTCTTCCCATCTTTATGATGGTGGAAAGTAGTGCAAAGGTGTAATTGGGAGTCTAAATCATCCTGTAATCCCATATAGTCCTATGAGGTAAAAAAGGATCTTGATCACATATGATGGTCCTTATTACCCTGTGGAGCCTAACCACATCTTCAAAATACCACCTCACCAAAACATACATTTTACTCAACTCATGGATCACCTATAAATGAGTTGACTTCATCAATCAGTCCACTATCACCAAAACAGTGTCACAACCTACCTAATAATGGGGTATCTCTGTGATGAATTCCACCAAGATTTATTCCTATTTACACTCATTAATATCCAAGGATGGAAACAAACCTCTAGTAATATAGTGCTCTGATTTCACCTACTAAAAAACATAACACCTCACCATGAACTCTAACACTGAATGCATCATCCCCAACCACCAAAGTTGTATCCTTAGGCCATGATACATATTTTTCACATTGGTGTGTACCACTAAGGGTGATATATAAAAATCATGGAGAACTCCATCACACATCGCATTAGGAATGAACAACCTCCCCTAGAATAATACTTGGTTCTGACCATCATTTGACCATCCCTTAGGGGTATCACCATTGAAACACAGTCACACATAACCTATTCCTCTAAGTCACCCCATTTATAATCCTCCATATGTCACAACAAGGTTGAATCAATGGTCATATAACAAATACAACATTTCCCACTACTCTCTCTGATATCAAGATGAATCACTAGAAGCTTCTGCATCCCTTTCTATACATCTGCAAACTCCCAAACCACATCCCCTCAGGACTTCTGAGTCAAAGAATAGACAACCAAATTCCCCTTTCCCAGGGTTTAATATATCTCAAAATCCAAATCCTACAGAAACTCCATCAACCTAAACTATCATAGATTCAAATATCTCTAAGATAAAACATATTTCACCCACTTGTGGTCTTTGAAAACCATAATTCATTTGATGATGAAGTAATTATTCCATAACTTTATCACAAGCATAATAGTCTCCAACTCCAGATCATGGGTGGGATAGTTACAATCACAGGGATCTAACTTCCTAGACCCATATGATATAACCTCAATCTATTTCATCAACATAGATCTCAATCCCAGATGGGACACATACTAGAAAACATCAAACAACACACCCTTTTTAGGCAACCAAAGCACTATAGCAGTAACCAACTTCAATTTAAAGTAATATAATTCCACCTAAAACTGATCACTCAATATAAAATTTTAGTCATTCTAGATCAATATCAATAAAAAGACTTTAAATTGATATAAATTGGACATAAACATCTGATAATATCCTATGAGACTGAGGAAATTGTGAACCTCTACCACATTCTTAGGTTCCTTCCAAGAAAAAACTACTTTAAACTTTGACGTGTATACAACTAAACCATAATGATACACCACATGTGAAAGGAAATGAACCTATAACATTTATATTTCACACTTATACAACTTTCCATAGAGTTGGTGGTGTTGTATGATCAATAAAGAAGCTATGTGATGCTTAGTGTACTCCTCCTCTAACTTCAAGTAGATCAAGATATCATCAATGAATATGACAGTGAACCAGTTCAAAAATCATGGAACATGGAGTTTATGAGAACCATGAATACAATTGGTATGTTCATAACACTGAATGACATAAGCACAAACGTGAAGTTCCCATACCTATACCTGAAGGTAGTCTTTAGAACATACTCATATTTCAACTTCAACTAGTGATATCCAGACCATAAATCAATCTTTAAAAACCAAATAGCTCCTCTCAGATGGTTTAAAAGATCAATATCCTAGAAATAGTGTAATGTTTCATCACCATTACCTAATTAAACATTCATTAATCTATACACAACCTCATAATAGAATCCACCTTCTTGGACAACAACACTAGATCACCCCATAGAGACACACTAGGTTAGATAAAACCCCTTTGTTTCAAATCATATACCTAAAACCTAAACATTCATAACTCTATAGTCACCATTCAATAGGGATTCATCAAAATTGGAGATTCAACTGGCTACAGTTATAACTTAAACAAAATGTCATGTCAAGGGTGGAGGTTGATAACCTCATCTAGAAAAACATCTAGGAAATCCTCCAAAACTCTGGGAATACCCAATACCTAAGCTTCCATGTATAGATATACCAACTAATAAAATATTTGATCCACTTTCCTACCACCCAACTATTAAATTTCATCACTACCGCACACCACTCATTGAACCTTCAAATTAGAAAACTTATCTCCCCTGTGGAATCAATTGATGAATGCATGCACTGAATATAGCTAATCCATTCGAAGGATAAAATCATATGGTTGTATCTAATGAAAGAAGAAGTATCCCATTGACTAGTGTTTCCCCCATCACTAGTCTACATCCCTTACACACATCAAACAAAGGATTCTGACCTCCAAAAAATGTAGAAAACACCAAGGGTACTTCAAGTGTCTCCACATACAATCCCAACATATAGACTAAAGTAGTAGTAACAAAAAAAGTCTTAATATCTTGGATCAAACAAAGAAAAAATAAGGATAGATGATAAATGGATCATACCTCAAAAAAATATTGTCTTCGATGGAACTACCACCTCTAACATGTGTATATGACCATTACTAGATCCTAGGCCTCTATGTTGTTAGCCTCTAAGACTATAATCTATCCTAGGTCCCTTATAATAGGGACCATCATGATTATTCCCTATAAAAACTCCACTTTCTCTCAACTGATGAACAAACATCCATATTCCTTATTGCTGAAACTAACTTAGAGGTAAATGTTGTTGTTACATAAAAGGGGCCTAATCAAAAAATTAAAATTGGCCTCCCTGAGCTATTGGAAACTGATCTTGGAAGTGTCCTTATACCCCACAACCAGAGAAAGAAAGTGGAAATCTCCCTATAAGTTCTCATAATCCAATTTTCCTAGAAAAATAGGGAAATATCTTCCATAGTCAATTCCCCACTGATTAGAACCCTGACTTCCAAAATACTTGTGGCCCACTGCCTAAATCCTTACCCTTAAAAATTACCTTGCGTACACTTTATTGGGGTTTAAATCATAAAGAAATATTCTTATTGATCACCTTGTCCTTTTTATACACCTCTAGATACATATGGAGCATAAATAGAGTGATTGAATACCTGATCACTGGGTTTAAAGCCTCCATTGGGCACCGTGCTATGGACTCCTCATTTGAGAAAACATCTAGAGAAATGTGTAAGAGTTACATCAACCTAATACCAAGATCTAGCACACTTAATCTCCCCAACTGAAGGGAGATAATTGCATGCCTATTGTATTTTCTCATCATTGACAGAAGGAATTCCACCCAAAACTCCATCTAAATGCCAGGACACAACATATATTCCTTGTTACAGTCACCAAGAAAGAACATCCACCATTAAATCATAGATCCCCACATCTAAATAACTACCCATGTAACCTAGAACTCAGATCAAGCTTAAATCAGATCGAAATTGATATCATGATCCTCCAGCTAGTGCTCTATATTTATATCAAAGATTCTCCCATCGTACTTTCCCAAAATCTTCCACAAAAATCCACACAAGGATATCTGTTATGCCTCATCCTCCTCTATTGGTTAAAACCTCCAATGATCAACCAGATCAGCTTGCTGAACCTAAACTACCTAAGAAACTCATAGATGATGAACAAAAGACGCTCCTCAAAACAAAGAGGTATCATAATCCTAGTACCATAGAATTTTATCAAATATTATTTATTTATTTATTTATTTATTTATTTTCCCACAACATCCCAATTATGTCATTAATACAAGTCAATAATGATTCTCGTAACCCTCCTAAGAATCTAATATAAAAAAAGTTCCACCGCACTTGGTTGTTAAATAATCTCATATTCCATGAACTAGATAATGGAGGGCCTAAAATACAATTTCTTATCCAGTATCCCTATCCTATGTCACACACCAAGATTAAATGACACCATTTCCTTATAAAACCATTCAAACCTCATAGTGACTAACTCAAAAATTCATTATATCTCTTAACCAAACTCTAATACCACTCTTCTATGACCAAATCCCTCCAAAGATACCACAGTAATGGAGGATAGATAATTACCCATGAGTCCTAACTCTAGTACTCCCTAGGTTGGAAACTAGCACTGATGGTATAAAAATATCACAGTTTTGGAGTTATTACCCTATATAAATGTAAAACAAGATCAGTAGGTGGATAAACAACCACCAAGAAACTCTAGTAGATAATATAAAGGTAAAATAAAATTCATCCCATAATTCATGAATGAACTAAATTGATACATATAAAAATCCCCAAATTAAATAGAAAAACATAAGTCGATTACAGTGACTCAACGACAGCTCCAACCCATCTAGTAATTTGTAGCTCAATCCCAAAATCCCTCATAGAAGCCTAAAAATAGTGTATATATAGGATGATCATAACATGTATACTTAGTAGGGACATAACCAAGGTCTCAAGTGCACATGTGAAAGGAGCATGCTAATGTGCTAGAGAACGAACAACAAAACCAATAATCACCTGTACGGTTTAACTATCCCATCTCAGACTCACCATGAATCAATCACTAAATCACATATCCAATATAGTAATATAGAGACTATGTCATTAAAAAGCAAGGTTCCACATTGCCACTCCCCCAATATTTTTCCTCTCTCATTCCACAACATTGATTTTCATATGCTCCCATACCTTCCACACATATCACACCACATAAAATCACATACCATCCATATATAATTTGTTTTGGGATGCATCCTTATCAAACCCACCCTCGCATGGTCTAGCATCTGGTGCTAGAGTCTGGTATCATCACATCATGTCTTGCCTAAAGACACTCGGGCCATCACAACACATCTCACTAGAAGACACCTAGTACAATAAAGCATATCTCAACCACATAACTAGAGTAGTAGGGTATCATGATCATGAAATACATCACCCTCATGCACACCTTCTACCACAAATGACCACCACCACAAATCATAACTCATCACAGCCACATTACATCACACCTCACTCAAAAAAACCTAGTCCATCACTGAAAATCTAATACAAAGACACCTATGACATCACTAAAGAAGTAAGAGCATAGAATAGGGGGTATACATCCATTACTGTCACCAAAATCTTGGATTTTTGAAAAAAATCCTGAAACCCAAAACCTCGGAGCATTGGTAAGGTTATCCAACATGGGTTGGGAGCATAAAGAAATAACATAATCATACATGATATATACATATCACACAAAACCCAACCTAAGAGTTCACAAACACTACACTAGCACACACCACATCACTTCCACCACACCACGCATCAATGGTCACGACCATTTCCACCAATATACGCAACACCACACATACCACACAATATTTCCCACTTTCATTTACAAGTTACACTAACATTCATTATTAAGACACTTCTTTCACAGTCACACTACCCATTAATTTATCATTAATTGATTTAAACCATTTTACCACACATCCATTTCTAAACCATTTTATTTCATTTTCTCAAAATTCATTCCATGGATAACTGGGAATCTACCACAACCATGCCACATCGCAACTAGAACAACTCACAAAACCATATCTTCAACACCTTACTTCCACCGATCTTTCTGTTCCAAGTCACCTAAGTCATATCACTACTGAAACCATATGTCTCTTCTACCTCACACCTTCACTACCACAAAACCTCAACCACCATGATATAACTATTGCATCCCACATACATCACCAAACATCCCATCCAAACCACACACCATAACCATGTATCACAACACCACCGCACATCATCGTCACTATGCACAATAACCAAATCATAACTCTATTCTCCAAATCACACAACTTCTTGTGTCACATCCATGTTGACCAACTGCCACATCATTTCCCCACACACTACACAACCCAGCCGATCACCACCACCACTTCATAATAGACCAAACCATTTAGGGAAACATAGCCATCAAAAACATAAACAGCAACATCACAAACTGGATTCCATAATTTATTTAGGGGATTTTATCACATGACTTCTCTATTTAACATGGGTATTATCACACAAACCAAAATCCTGGTGCAACCAGTTTATTTGAAAAATATACATTCTTTATCCTTTTATTCAGGGTATGATCACACACAAAAATAGAAAGGGTCATCACAACTTAAGAAATACATCACAAGAAAGGCTTAAAATGGATGATTTTTTTAGAATTGGAAACAATCATGCACTATAAAATCATCAACATATATCAAAGTAGTAAATTATTAAATATCTCCCCCAAACCCAAAAAATATTTGTTATTCAAATTATTATCTTATTATGTAAATCCTTAATATCCACCCAAATAAAATAAATACCCTTGATATCTCAGACATATCACATAAAAGGAGTGATAATGAAGATCCCATAACTGGAATAAGCTTTCCGATCTCACGAAGCATCACAGGGTGAAGAAGAAACAGCCTACAAACCACAACCTCACAAGAAAACCCTAGATCAACTTGAACCGAATCAAAGGTTCATCAACAACACAACCCAAACACAACCAAAACTAAACAACACTTCCATAGTGGATCCTCATAATAATAAGGGAACAAAACAATTGGGGAATGAAAAACTCACCATGAATCACTAGAACTCATTCACCAAAACCCATAGATCTAGGTAGGGGGAAAGGGGATGGAAGATCTCTGAAAACCGCATAGGGTTTTCCTAAAAAGAGAGAGTGATAATGGGTAAATAAATTAAAAATCATCTGAACAAGGTTTATAAACATCCTTTAACTCACCCAAATTACATTATAAACTACACTCATATGGTGTAATTCCTATGGGTCTAAAAAACATACATTGTAAACTAAACCTTTAGTCCATAAATTCTTTTTCTATAAAAAAACAAGGAAATACGGGATGGATTAAACTTACATCATGTAAACCCATTTTACAACATACACCTTAGCAACATACAATCCCTAAAACACTGACCACATAAGCCAAAAACACCAACTTACACTGTAAAATCCTATTTTGTGTCATAAAAGGTCTGTTGTAGTTATATTGAATCTCCAACCTCTACTGAATCTATTATAGCCTCCTTCAAGTACCCACCAGACACAAAACAAACAAATTAATGGTCTGGTAAGGAACAGACCATTATAAATTTGGTGGGTATGAATAGTCCATTATCAAATATATATGTAAGGGAAAGGGCCCTATTATTGATGGTTGAGTAGGGATGTATTTCTGGATATGGTGATGAGATCGAGTGGATCCAAGACCCATTTTTGTAGTTATTTCATTTATTTGGTATATTTTGGATCATATTTTGTATATTTTGGATCATATTTTGTATATTATTACCCAATTAGATCATTTCACTTTGATGTAATCTTTTATGAATTTATAGTCATTCCAATTTTTTATAGAAAGTGTCATATATTTATTACAATTACCTCAAAGCTAAAATTTCTATATTATTTTCTTATTATAGATTTTTTTTATTTCTAAAAATATTTATTATTATTTGATAATGAATATATTCTTTGTCTGATTTTGATAGACATTTTTGGTAGTTTTAAACCTTTAACATATGGGGAGGTGTGCCTAAGTTCATGTGGTGGCCCAATTTGGTCACTATTCAAGTAAGCTAGACCAATGATATTAAAAAGTGGTATCAAATCCTTATTTTATTTTGTAATACTATTTGGTACATGGTAGTTATATATTATGAGTGGTCTAAAATTGGGATGGAACCTATGAATTTTCCTTCCTAACACATATATGAGGAAATTAAATGTTTCTAGAATTATAGATTCATGTTTGTAGTGCCCAGTTGACCATACAGGATCACTTGAGATGGGGGTAAATTACGTGTGTTTTAATTTTCACAAAATTCATGATATTATTTTAAATTATTAACTTTTATATTTGAACCCCTGATTTCATTTAGTATATAAATTAATCTTTAATTTTTTTACCCAATATGCCAAAATAATGTGCAATACAAAAAAGTAAACAATAAGTTAAGTATGTGGAATTTTTTACACAGTTAGGCCCTGATATGGGAAACATACTCCTTATTGTGACAACTAAAATTAAATTGTAGATTATCTATGATAATAAAATCACCAATTATAATGAGTTTCCTTGGATTATCCTATAACTAAGATCACACTATATTACACATGTGTGATTCTCTATATTACAAGAGTGAACTAGTCTACTCCCATAGGTTCTTTATACTCACATACCACAAGTTATTCAATAACTTTATACTATTTAATTAAAGAAAAAACCTATCTAGGTATGTATCTACACTCATACATAATGATCTTATTACTCACCTCAGATTCTTCGAGCACCTCAAAGGCTTCAAGACAAACACATGTGGGTTGATCTCTATTAATATGATCAGTTATAAATTATTTTGAAACATTTCACTATATTCCCAACTCATATATTATTCTAAAAATCAATACTATATGATTGGGTGTACAATATAATCATATGAAAGCAACCACATATTCATCTCTACAGAAACTTTGTATCTTATCCTACTTATTGTCACCTTTTTAAAGAGATCAAGTTCTATTTGATATCACAAAAAATTATTATTACTTCATCTTATTTGAAACATAGTAGGTTGAATAGGTTCGTAGAACTCTTATTCTTCCTATTTTATGTGTTTTTTAATGGTTACTCCTTATTTTATTATTCTTTTAGTTCTAATGTTTATCCAAACTTTCTCACCTTTCTTCACACTCTACAGTAGTGTCTTCTTATTCCTACATGAAATTATCTTCTTCTCACATGCAAGGGTGTCCATATTATATGTTTTATTTCATTTTAAAAAGAAAAAAATATAATTTCATGTTTAAAAATTAGTCACTGGAAAAAAACCTATAATGAATACCCATATTTAGGGTTCCCATGATTTATAATGCACCTTTTTCAAATCAAGGGATATTCCATTAATACCCTTATTTAATTATATTTACATGGATGAAATAACTATTTATTTTATTATTCTCCAGGATAAAATTATTATTCCTTAATGGAATATACTATTAAATCCACATATAAATCTTCAGGGTTGTTCACAAATTTACTTTGCACATATTTGCGGAATGGAACTCTCTCTTGTTGTGTGAGTGCTTCACATGAAACTGGAACAGAATAGTGTTATAGTCTATTAAATAAAATAGAAACTTAATATAATAACATATTCATATAATCAAATCATTATTTAAGCAATTATTTACTGATAAATATTCAATTTATTTCCACTATCATTATTCTTGAAAATAAAATTACTTCATTTCATCACATTTTATGTTATAGACAATCTTCCTTCTTTGATCTTCTTCTTGTTTGGTTTGAATATTAGAAACTTGTTAACTTCTTTCTTGTATAATATTTATTTTGTAATTTTTTTTAATTTTAAGATCATATCATACATCATCCCATTAACATTATTTAGAATCAACAATTTTGGAAACTTTATTTTTTTTCTACAACAATATTTAATTTCACTAAATCCATTATCTTACAAGAAAACAATTCTCTTTCACATATTTGAATTTACTTATATGGGGACTCCTATAAGATAATATAATTATATGGTGTTATGTGCATAACTAAATTTACTTACATGATTTATGAATTTCTTATGGTCAATATCAATTATAATAATTTCCTTTGTTAATTTTCATCCATGTAACAAAATTTACTTATATGGGTCTCAATCAGTTTACACGTAACTTAATTTTCTTACACATTGGATTTCATAGATATATTTACATATATAGTTGTTGTGTTAGATAAAACCCTTTAAAATCGTTCCAAAATTAATTCCACATAGATGGATTCTTTGGTAGGGGACACAAATATCTTATATGGTGACCAACTCTCCTTCACCAATTTACTCCCAAAAGGATAACATCTCTTACCCGCTGGCCACTTCTCTTCAATGTAGATGAATGGTCTTATATGGTTCCTCATGTAGATGAATTCTCTTATGGGAGGCTTGAGTAGATGGAATTTTTACCCATTTATATAATTCTATCTTGATAATAGTAAATCTAAAATTTCTTCAAATGAATTCATAGATTCTTCAAATCAAATTCAGTTCTTTTCAATCACCTTAAATAACTTACCTAAATTATTCCAAAATGGTATCACCTAATTTTATGTAACATGCAATGAATTTTCCTTTCATCCTCAACAACACATGTCTTTAAACTCCTTGAATATTAGTGTAGAAATCATCTAATATCTTAGTCTATGGAATTTATCCAATTAGTTATTCTAAGGACTTTTATTATTAACCTTTTCTATGAAAACAAAATAGGATAAACTATTTCACTTCCTTTGGGTCGATACTAAAACCATCACCTAAGATATCTTCTTTTAATTATTATATTATCAAGACAATAAACATATTAAATAAAAAAAATACAACCAAACGCCTTCAGGAACTTTAATCCTCCCCTTTATGTTTTTCAATTCTGAATAAATTACATGTTTCAATATAAGTTTTATGCCCCTAATTAGTAATAAATGAAAAGGGAGGAAAATTTACTCTCCCCATGAACACAATAGGTTAAAAAATAGGTTATTCTCCCCCTAATTGATATTATGGTAAGGGTATTCTCATATTTACAACATTAAAAAATCTTATCCTATTTTATTCCACAAGATAATGAAATATTAAAGAATCACTACTTACCATTTTCAAGTGATTATAAGAATAGTAAAATAGTAAATCATCGACTGATTTTGAAGTGGAATCATATTTATCATAGAATTATGTCATCAAATAATAAACTCTAAGTATATGTGGGATAACCCTTTATAGGAAACAAGAGTTAAAATTTTAAAAAGGGTTATCTATATTTTCACCACATGTGATACCAGTTTCTATCTTTCTCTTATTAGGAGAAACTCACACAAAATTTCAGGAAATTTTAAGAACCTGTACTCACTTGATCACATATATCAAAAAATTTCAAATGAAATGTATTCCACATGGGGTGATATAATCAATCCACCTTGATAAACATAATTTATGTGTGTGTGTGTCAAATTTATTGGGAGAATAAAATCATAACTCATCCTTTAATGTTTGAAGGGGATATCCAAGTTTCCAAATTTGATATAATTTTATAAATCTTTTATAAAATAATATATATGATATCTACCCACTAAATGGACATTATACCTACCAAATTACCTATAATTACCATTATTTAAGGGAAACCATACTAATATGGTAATATAGAAAATAATCATTAGTGTTTCTGTACGAGCAGTGGGGTTGAGAATTGATCCTCAACCCATGCACATTTTTCATAGAAGATCCAACAACATGAGAAATATTCATGATATCTTATCACATTATTTTATTGGTTTGATAACCTTTGGTAAGAATTTATTTATTTCCATTGGAAATATTCATCTTAGTTGAAAAGGTCTTCTCAAATTTAGTAACTAATGCAGTTAGAGTCTTTTCAACTTACTCTAATATCCTAGCCCCATACACCTTATCTGGACATGTGATAAATATATCATTTGGATAATTCGATTCCTTCCTTTTCTATATGTAATTATTGTTTATATTAATGGTTTTAAACTTGATCTCATTGGTTCTTTCCCTTTATATTTTATGTATTGGTTCTCTTCTTGAATGTTCCTTTCTCCCATTCACGTTTATATTCATGGTTATCTTGCAATGGTCCATGGTATGGAAATTCTTAGCACAATAAAATAATAAATTCCATTTGGATGAAAATCCTTCTATTAATTATTCACTTTCATCTTGGGACTATTATTCTTTACTAACTTAGAACCCAAGGAAGGATCATTTTTCTTCTTCTCTTGCTTCTCAACTTGTGGTGTTTATCTTTACTCTATAGTAAATCGGTGATACCTAACAAGGTTGTACAAGAATTCATCATATTATAGACCAGATATCTTACAAAAAAACATAGAAGTTTCTTAATGATTTAAATAAATACTTGTGGACTAATTACTCATTTTCTATGTGGTTTTTTAAAACCTACAGGATTCCTTCCGACATTATCTTTTATCCCCCTGACTTCAGGCCTTCAAAAAATTTTACATACTGACCAATTATACAAGTAATAAATTTTCATATTCCCACAAATAAATCATGTAATGACACTATTTTTTCATTTTATGTATTTATATTACTTTAAAGAATGTTTTTGAAGCTTGGAACTGAGTCAACAAGAGATTATGGGGCCTGGGGAGGCTGAGTTATGATATAAAAAAATATTAAATATATTATATCATGTGTGTTCGGTTTTTCTTTAACAATGTAATAAAACCTCAATTAAGTCTTGTATTATAAGTATAAGACTGCCATTAAATCCAAAATTCAGTTTTCACCCTAGTAATGATATAACCTTTGTCAGTATGAGGTGTTTTGTTAAAGTGCAATCACAAACACAAATAATGAAATAAAGAAATTTATTTATTAATTTTTATTTAAACATTGTGACCTAATATGATTTTATAAAATTAATATTATGGAAAATCCCTAGGGTTATCTGCATAACCCAAATGATTTATAAATGATATGTTGGAGGATATTACTTAGAGTACTATTAATGGATCATGCTTTGGCGATCAATGTGCCAAAGGAGTTTTTGGATCTCACCAATGACATTGACATGTGACAATTCCTCATCAGTGATTAATCCAAACTCAAGGTATGTCATTATTTTTTGGATTTAATCCTCGTATTTTTTATACCTTGATTGAATTGATTTAGATCAAAAAAGATCAGTGATTTATATAAAGATTCCCAGTAGGAGGGTAGGTAGCAGTGGAATGGGAAATAACGTGCGAAGTTTATAGATTACTAGAAAAATCTTATCATACATGGCTTGTAGTCTGAAGGACACATGTTGTATAGTACCTTGTCTATGGTGGCTAGGGTTTTGGAAAAATTAAATATCACAAATTGTGTGGGATCTACCACATACCATGTGACCCGTTCCTAGAGGTTCGTTGTGTACCCTTGGGTTACATGGGTCCCAAAAAGACTAGGTACATGGGCACAACCAAAGTACATCGGTGTGGCCCGATACTCAAACATGGCCTGGTACCCAGACATGGCCATGTATATAGGCAGGTCCAGAGTATTAAGGTATGACCCTAAGTATACGGGAATGGGTTGGACTGTGCAAGAATACCCAGGGAATATAATACACATCGTGTACTCCCAGTATAATCCATATATTTTCTATAGGATAGTTTGAGGCTATTTTCCTCTTAAGTATAAACCAGTTTCCTTAGGGGTTTGTTCCCTTAGTCCATCCCCATGAGGGTATAGTGAGGCATCAAATATTGAGCTCAGGATGTGATCCATTCTATGGTATTAGTCTTAGATAGAGTTATAAAATCCCTATATGTGTCCCAAAGTGGGACCCTTTATCATTATCGTTTTTCCTAGGTGGAGTTTTAGGAATCTTCATGACCAAAAAACATGGATATTCAATCCCAAATTAGCAGAATTTTCTAGATAGTATCTGGTATACCCCAAAAGACCTAATAATGATCCCCTATCTATGTATCTATCTCTTTTGAGTTCCATAATGTGATCCATCATAGTTAGGCATGATGATATCGACATATCGAATGAGCACCATCAGTGTTATCAGACTCATTGACTGAGTTCTCCTAGATGGGTGTTACTTTAAAACCTTGAGAATGATCTTAGTATGGAATTACAGTTATTACCTTACTTTGATACTTAGTGTATATCTTGAGTATATCTCGGTTATTATAGTTATGTTAAATAACATGATTGGCATTCTTTTTTGATGATGATGATACTACTCTCATGATGCTTTATGGTTAGTGATTTCAAGGTGTCCTACTGCATATTTTTATACACACCTCTTTATGGGATTTACCCTAACATTACATGTCTTATGCAGAAAAAAAATCCTTTCAATGGTTTCCTAGGTAGACTATGATAATTTGTATCATAGTTGAGCTAGACAGACCATGGTTCATACCAGGTGTTTCATCTGATATCAGTCCCAACCTTCCTAGTAGATTGGAATTCTTTTATAGCTTGAGTGGGATTATATTTGTCCCATTATACTTCCAAATACTTTTTTCATAATTTGATGTGGGATATAGATTTATGCATTCATTATGGTATTATTTTTATTTTATACTCAGTATTGTATGGGTATTTGGAGACTTGTGTGTGCATACAGGTACCACAGGCTAAGGCCTCCCATGGGGGTATGATATTTCTACTCAAAATTGGTCACTAGACCCTTTCCTATTGGAGTAAATCTTGGAGTGTCACATTTGGCTTACCACTATCCAGGAAGGCCCTAGTCGGTCAAGTCTTGGTAGAGAATCATCAACTTCTTCCAACAACTCTTGTTCATTTTCTAGTGCAAGAAATCTATCTAGAATTACATGCTTGTTGTGATTAGGCTAGAACACCACCCTTTTGAGTTTATATTGGGGGAACACATTTTATGTACATTATCACTTCCACCCATGTCTTATTGTTAGTTTTTTATAAATTTTATTATTTAACATTTGTACATAATTTAACTTTTTTTATTGTATTTCCAAAAAAACAAGTTTGAGTATTAACTAATTTAACTAGAAGTCAGTTGCCTTTTGCAATGAGCCTATAGTGGAAGATTCTCCACATTATCTAAAACATCATTTACTAATAGGATTACTCATATTTATGGTAAAGAAATTTCATAATGTTGAGTGGAATAATTCTTCTTCTCGACAGCTTATGAGGATTCAAGTTGAGTAGTTTCCAAATTTTTCAACTTTTCTGAGAGATCTAAACACATCAGGTTTGAGTGAATATTCTTCAACTGCAACTGATTTTATCCTTCTCTCTTATTCATTATTTAACTTCGTAATTTTATCTTCATGCATTTCTCTTTTCTAATTAATATAGTTATCCATTACCTTTATTTTCATTCTTTTAACCTCTATTTTAGCATCATTAAAATTTATAGAGACTCGATGTTGATTTTATAATGCATGTAACAATTATTTAATAATGTTAAAAAATGCTTAATTTTCAAAAATATCCTTTTAAATTATTCATTAATCAAATAAAATTTCTCATGGAAAACTTGGGTAGATTCTTCCTTTTCTTTTACAGGCTTTTTGATAGTGTTGTAGGACCTCATTTTATTTGACAATGCTTCTCCGTTAAAAAATATTATTTCCCTATAAATGAATTGTCATCAATTAATCCCTTGATATAAGAAAGTATATATGTGAAAACATGAAGTATTTAATTCTTAAATTAGTTTTTAATTTCATAATAAAAGTTACTAAGTGATACATCAAACCTATCTTCTTCATGGATCAAGCAATATTCACTAGATTAATAATCATCAATAGATTTATCAAATATCTTACCAGTCTGACTACATGTAACTAGTATTTATTCCTTTTTATTCTTTGAAGACTTTATTTTAATTTCATTCTTCATTTTTCTTTATATTTCCCAAGTTCATTATTGATACCTACAAATATAATATAATATAAATAAAACGAGGTTCTTCTATTAGAGGATCTTCTTCAAATATTGAAAATATACACTTCATTCATATCAAATAAAAATAAGTAGGAAAAATTTTAGAACCAATAAGAGGTACCATTTTCTTTGAAACACATTATTACACTTTAAAAGACCTAATAGGATGGAACAATAACCTGAATTACACTTGTGGGGCCTAGTGGACCATTCAAACACACCGCATAGGGGTGAATTAGGTGTAGGTAACTTTTTAACAAATTCCAAATATTATTTTAACTTATCCTCTTTAGATGTAAAACCCATTATATATGGTAGTAAATAAATGGATTTTAATATTTTACCCAACATGATACAACCACATGCAATGCATAAATGTAAACAAAAAGTCAGCATGCTATATTTTTTATAAGGTTTGGCCCCAATGTGGAAAACCTACTAATTTCCATGAAAACTCCTATTTATTAGTATATTCTAAATTATAATCAAATAACTAATTAAAATGAGTTTCCATGGATTATATTTAACAGGTTCACATGATATTCAACTTTTTTTATTCACTATATGACAAAAGTGAACTGGTCTTCTCCTACAGGTTCTTTATACTCGCTTCCCATGAGTTCTTCAACAAATTAATCCTATTGAAGTGTATCATAAAACTATATAGGAATTTCTATACACTAAAAAATAATTATATTAATCCCCACCGTAGATTATTTTAATACCTTAATGTCTTTAAGAAATACATATGTAACTTGATCTCAGGTAATGTTCTCAGTTTTAAGTTCATCCAAATTTTTTCATTGGCTTCTCATCTCAAAAATTTTTCTTAAAATAAAAACTATAATCTAGGGTTTATTGAATAATTAAATTCACAAAACCTAAGATTCATATAATTATACACATCATATATCATCCTAATTATTGACACCTTCTTTGAGATTTCAATTTCTCTTTGATAACACAACAACTTGTTATAATTTATTATTATTTAAAATTCAAGAGGTTACATAGGCTTACCACTATATTATTATGCATCTATGCTACAATCTATAGTGGTTACTCATTCTTTTTTTCTTATTTGATATATTCTAGTTCTATCATCTTGATCATCATTCCTTATATCCCAAAACATCAGTTTCTTCTTCCTTTTCTTATTCCACCCTCCTTTAAATTCTCCTCTAACCACATGAATTGGCGGATACATTAATTTAATTCATTCATTTTAAATATATATAAATGGTATTTTAGGGGAAAAATTAACTTCTATCCCAAAATAACCATAATAAAATACCCATATTTTGGATTCCCATGATTTTTTAAACACCTTTTTAAACTCAAGGGATATTCCAGGAATACACACATTTAATACTCCACACAAAGAGAAATAATTATTTCTTTTATTCCTCTAAAATCATGGATTCTTATTCGTTAAAGGATTACACTATTAAATTTGAATAAAAATCTTCATAGGTGTATAAAATTTATAGAACACATATCTATGAAATGGGACTCACTATTGCATCAGGAGAGATTGATATGAAACTCATTTAGAACTTTTTTTGAGTTTGTAATATAAAATAATAACACATCATAACCTCATCTTATTTAGATCAACTAATAATTTAAGAAATGATTTAAATTTTTTTATTTGATTTATTTTAATCAGAATTATTCTTGAAAATATGATAAATTTTTATAATAACCCAGTATTGACATACAGAGACATTACATTACAATTCTGGAATACAAAATACATTACCCAAACAGACTCCCAATGACCGTATTAGTTTAGTGCCTTTGAAAAAATGGAACAAAAATCTTTTAACTAAGTTAAATATCTTCAATTTTAAGCAGAAAGATATTCCACCTTAATAATTCTACTTAAAAACCTTTCTTCTTAACCTAGGTAAGGGAAATATAAGAAAGGGGTTATCTCAAATACTCAGTAAGTGTAAATAAATGAAATGTGTAAGCATATCATTAACATAAGGGTATGAGAATTTGATCATGAGCATTAGAAAATCATACCGTGAAAATAAAATATCCTGGACATGAATCAAGGAATAAATATTTTTAGTTCATATAACAAAAATCATAAATAAATCAAGAGTATAATACATGAAATAATAACATTGGAATAAGACATGGAATTGTGGCATGCACATAAGCATATAAAAACCCTATGTTAAGTATTCCTAACAAGACCTTTGTAACATGTAAGGATTGTGATAGTCACCTGTGTAGCTGCTTTTGGGTTTGGATGACCTCCAGTGTACCCTCCTATTTCGGGATTTGGATGACCCCCATGTACCCTCTTGTTTTGGGCTTGGGATGCCCCCTATATACCCTCTTGTTTCAGTCTTGGGATTCCCTCCTTTGTACCCTCTTATTTCAAGCTTGGGATACCCTCCCATGTACCCTTTGATCTCATAAAACATTTATCATTACCCAATTCATTGGAGGGAGATATAGGTCCGACCCATCACATGATAAAATCATACATACATGTGCCACAAGATAACAAAACTTTCACTATACCCTGACCCATAAAAATATATGGGTTTCTTAAAAATCATATAATAACCCATATAATTAAGTAGGTATAATAAACATTTAATCATATCATGAACTATGGAAAATATATAGGTTTTATAACCATTTCATCTTATAATAACCCGTGAAAGGAAATGGTTTTCATAAGAATTTATCATGGTATAACTTTTTGAAGTATTATAGTATCCCTAAGCATATAACCCATGAAATAGGAATGATTTTCATAAAAATATAACTTCTGAAATAGAAAAAAATTTCATAAACATGTAACCCATGAAAGAGTAATGGGTTTTCATAAACATCGCCGTCCAAAAATAAACTATGAGAGGAACATTTGGGCCATTTCCTAGAAATTAATGAGTAAAATTGATATATGTTATCTTAGATGTGAAATTATTTTGAAATATATTTTAAAAAAATTGGGTAAAATATTATTTCTTCTTTGAAAATGTATCCTTAAAACATAAAACATTTTGAAAACCAATTTCATGAAAGTAAACTTGAAATATTATAAATAAATCCTTGAAAAAAAAAATTGGAACCATTTTTCTTTGTAAACATATAAATAGATCATTAAAACTTTTAAAAAGAAGCATGAAAACATTTTTAAAACCATTTTACTTGAAAACATATAAAAGGATCTTGAAAAAAATTTCAAAACCACTATCCTTTAAAACTTATAAAAGAAGCTTGAAAACATTTTTAAATATATTTTCCTTGAAAACATAAAAAATATGCATGAATACATTTTAAAAACCATTTTCCTTAAAAACTTATAAAATAAGCTTAAAAACATTTTAAAAAATACTTTCCTTGAAAAATAATTTGAAAAATTATAAAAAAATGATGAAAATGTTTTGAAAACCATTTCTTGGAAAATTAATTTTAAAAAAAAATTTAAAAAAATTAACCTTGTAAATATGCAAAGGAATCCTCATATAAATGACAGAGGGTAAATTGGTATATGTCGTACTTGGTAAAAAGAATATTTTGTTTGCATGTAAAAAAGGTTATAAAATGCCTTGTTTGGAAAGCGACAAGAAGATTCAATTGAAAACATTGGTAAAATATAAAAAGGGGTAAAAATTTATTTTAATGATTATAGGAGAATAGTATAATATTATTGGAAACCCATTTTAGAAAACATTATTTTAAATGAATATAGATATTTTACTGAAGAGATGGTAAAGTCGGGATTTCTTAAAAAAAAACACTTTCTTAACTATCTTATGTACCAAAGAGTGTAAAATGGTACCAATACATGAATATATCTAGAATATATAGAGGATAATAAAATTCATAAGTTTTATTGAAATATGGATCATAATATTTCATCAATGAAAGCATAATCATAAACAATCTTGATAAAAAATGATATTGTTTCAATAAACGTCTGATCACTTTGTAACATTGAATAACAATCCTAATGTAAGAAAATGAAATTACAGGAAGTTTAAAATGTCATGAATGGAAGGATATTCATGATATAACATTTAAAATATTTTACATCCACATTATATAAAAGTATATGTCTATAAAATGGCATGTGTCTCAAAGAATGAAAATTGAAGCGAAATTATATTGTCGATTTGGTGACTTTTGAAACAAAAACCCCATGAAAGAAATATCATAGAATTGATATGTAAATACCCATAAATTTAAGAATAATAATCATAGAATGAATTCTTGGGAAGTATATACACCATGAAATATAAAATGGAGGTGAACATGGACTGCATCTCATGGATATAAAAATGAGATAAAATTCTCTTACCTTGTGTCTTGACTCTCGTCATACTTGTTCAGACCTCCTCTTAATTGGGTAACTCCTTTTGGTTTTCACCAAATGGCTTACTTGGAAGGATTTATGACCAAAGTGAATCTTCAATTATGAAGGGAGGTATTTTGAGGAGCTAATTGGTCATATCTTGGCTGAACCTAAGTGTCTTGAGAGTTGTGAATATGTGGGAGGAGAAGATGCCTTTTTATAGTGGAGGAGGAGTAACACTCTTGTAAATTTTGTGAAAAGGAATTATGTACACAGTTTTCACATGTCAAGTGGATCCAATAATGGAAAAAATAAAATCCAAGGGAATATAGGGTTGAAATATTTCTATCCAATGGATCTTGTATAAGTTTCTAGGCCGTTTTGGGTCTTAACTTTATGGTTTAGTACTTTTTTAATGAAATTTTTCTCTTAATCATTATAATTAATTTTAATTGCATTCACTAATATTTATGGTCAAAAATTAAGTTGAACTTAGTAGAAAATATAAATTATTTTGATTCTAAATATAGAATCCATTTTTTTATTTCCAACAAAATAAGTGGAAAAAATTATTTTAAAATTAATCTTGTAGATCGGATGCCACTGTGGGTTTTTTAATTAAAAATGATCAAAATTTTGCTAATTTACTATATCCAATTTCAATGTGAAATTTTTTATAATGATATAAATTGGAATAATTTTTAACAATATTATCTATTTAAACATTTAAAATAATTTAAAATTAAATTTAACCTTATAAATAAATTAGATAAAAAGTAGTTTTGAACTAAAATTCAGTATGTTTCACTATTAATTAAAAAATGAAACTTCACATAAAAAACCAAAAATTTACCCTACAATAATTCTTATATTATTATATAAAAGATGAAGTTTTTTTTTGAAATATTAATTCGTTAAAAGTTCCAAAAAGTTTATTTAAAATGGGTTCTCCATTAAATGGCGGTAAAAATACCTTAATAAAAATATAGGTTTTAAGCATAAAATTGGGTTTTTTCTTATCTTATGTCAATAAAACCAATTTTTTAATTATAAAAAATATTTTTTTTGAATATATAAAATATATATTACATTAAAATCACTCACTATTGGTAATTAATTTAATTTAATAGGGTAAAACAGCTTTGTGGCCATAAAAATATTATTATTTCCTTTGTATTCAATCAGTTTTCATATTTATTTCTAATTAACCGGTAACCTATTAATTCATATTATATTTGGGTAAATCATATATTTTCATAAATTATGAAATATTATTCATAAACTCTTATTTAATGTCTAGGTTATATCTTGTTATATTAAATAATAATATTTTATAATATATTATTGTTTGGTAAAAATCGGTCACGCGTGTTATGAAAGCCACTGAGGAAAGTCAATGTTTCATGTAAATCAATCTAACCATGGTTTTCCATGTAGATAAAACTAAAATATATTTTTCTTATAGTGTAATTTTAACTTGGTGTTGCATATAACATATGTCAAACATATAAAATAAACTATTTTCAGTGTTGTGTGAATTGTAAAATATCAAAAAGATTAAACTAATTCAAAAATAAAAAATCACAAAATCTCAGGGTGTTACATTCTACCCCCCTTAAAATTAATTTCACCTTCAAAATTCATCTGGTTTATCAAACTTTTAACACTTCAAAGTTTCATTCATAGAATCCCACTTTGTAAAAATTAATATTAAAATTTCCCTTAAAAATGGAAAGTTAAAACCATAACGGTTACCTAAAGTAACATATTACTAAGTTTCCACATAAGAGAACATAGGTTGGGAGTGAAGATTGTACTTGGGGTAAAAGCATAAATATTTATAAGCAGTGATTGAGTTCTTCAATCACAAAAAATTGAAATATCAAAATCAAAGTTGAGGGACTCAAAGTCATAAATCTATAATGATTTAAAAGGCCATCGGTTCAATAAAAATTAAGTTATTATGAAAATAATTTTTTGATAATTATAATAAGGTTGATTAATTATTTTATTGACCAAGAATATAAGGAAATATACTTACTTGATATATTTCTATGAACAAAATTTCATTGTTTAGTTGTTCTTTATCTATTTTAAGAAATGGATTTCCAGAAATTAACTTTGATGATTGAAGTACTAAATACACTTTTATTAGATCTTAAGGCCCATAAAATAATGAAAAGTATAAATTTTTGTCACTAACTATTAATTAAAATAAATATGTTTTATACATTAATATGTAAACATAAAATTTAATTCCACTAGTTCATCATTAATATTTATTCAACAAAAATAGTTACACCTAAACAGGACATCGTGTAGGCTAGTGGTAGCTGTGAAATCCTTATCATCCTTCGGTCAGGGGTTCAAGACCCACTCCCTTTCTGTACATGATTGGTTTTTACCTGAAATACATGATTTCCTTTTCTAAAACTGTACTAATATAATTTCTAAAATAAATATGATGGACATCCTTGAAATAAGTTTAATCACTAAATATCCATTTAACCGAGGTTTTCAATACAATATCAATAAATAAGTACTTTCTCTGAATATTAACTTATACGTTTCATGAATTTATAACCTTATAGCCCTTCCAAAAGATTTAAATCCAAATATTTATAAATAAAGTCATGAAATCATCTTAACATCGATCCCCCATATATCAAAAAGTAACACTTAGTTGTCACATTCCAAAAATATGAATACCTTCATAATGTATTCCCTTGAAATAGGTTAATAACCTAAATTACCATAAATACTTATTGAAAACATTAATTCTTCCTTACTCTAAAGATTAATGGATATATTCCTTAAATCCAAGAAGTTGTAAAATTCATCCTTGATGACATAGACTACTTTGTCAATAACAAGTTCCATGGTGATCCATATTATCCAATTTACTTATTCATATCCAACATATCTTTATGAAAACATCATTATCTTAATTTCATGCATTAATTAAGGGTTACCTTCCCTTAATCAAAATATAACCTTTCCACAAAATCAATTTTTTATGTCTTCATCACAATTCAACATGTCCTTTTAAATACTTAATGTAAAATATACTGAAAATACATATATATTTCATGATTAATATGAAAAAATATTTATATTACAAAACATAAATACTTCATTAATCATACCTAATTATTAAACCATAAATTAGGCTTCATAAACTTATTCCTTAATACCTCTTTCCTAATATAATAAATATGAATCATTTTTAAGGTTACTAAACCTCAATCTAATCATACTTATTATGTTTAATCTAAACAATACTATAAGTACATCACATACCTATCGCATGTCGTTTGTGGCCTCTTTATCTTCAGAAGTATAACCAATACTAGAAATGCATCTCCATCTAGATACTACATCCCTAGACATATCCATAGAAATATACCAAGGGATCTCTCTAAATTATTCTCATCCTAGTTTCCAAAGGCTAACTAAACCTTTGATATGATACCAAATATAACAACCGAGTCTTAAAATACTTGTACATTACATCACTTTTGTAGAATACATAATACATTACACAAATAGATGCCCAAATATCTTATTAGTTTAGTTCCATTATAAACATAGAACAAAAACATTCTAACTCAGTGAAATATCTTAAAATTTTTCCACAAATATATTACCCCTTATTAATTATACTTAAAAGCCTTTTTTATAATCTGTGGAAGGGAAACATAAGAAAGGTGTGATCTCAAATGCTCAGTAAGGGAAAATAAAATAAATGTATAATCATCTCATGAACATAAGGGTATTAGAACATGATCATGATCATTATAATATCATACCTTGAAAATATAATATCATGAACAAGAATTAAGGAAAAAATATTTTTAGTTCATATGACATGAATCATAATGAAATCAAGAGCATAATCCATAAAATAATAACATAGGAATAAGACATGTAATTGTGGTATACACATAAGCATATAAAAACCCAATTTCAAGGATTCATATCAATTCCTTCATAACATGTTAGGATTGGGATATTTTCCCATGTACCTACTTCGGGTGTGGTATTCCCTTCAGTGTTCCCTCATGTTTCGGTATTGGGGTGCCCTCCCATGTACCCTCTTTTTTTGGCTAGGGATTCTCTAACGTGTACTCTCTTATTTTAGGCTTGGGATTCCCTCTAATTTACCCTTTTATTTTGGGATTGGGATGCCCTCTTATGTACCCTTTGATCTCATAAAACATTTATCATTACCAAATACATTAGAGGTGGATATAGTTCCCATTGGTCACATGATAAAATCATACATACATGTGCCACTAGATAATAAAATTTTCAACATGCCATGACCCATAAAAAGAGATGGGTATCCTAAATATCGTATCATAACCCATGGAATGAAATTTGTATCATAAAAATTTAATCATATCATAAACTATGGAAATTATATAGGTTTTATAATCATTTCATCCAAGAATAACTCGTGAAAATAAATGGGTTCATAAGTACTTATCATTGTATAACCCATTAATGTGAAACAGGTTCCTTAAGAATATGACCCATGGAAGAATAATGAGTTTCATAAAAATATAAATCATGAAATTGTAATGATTTTTATTAAAATATAACCTTCTAAATAGTAACAGGTTTCCATAAATATCATGCCTGAAAAACATAAACCATGAGTGGAACCTCTGGACCATTTCCTAGAAAGGCATGTGTAACATTGATAAATGGTATCTTAGATGTGAAATAATTTTGAAATATATTTTTAAAACCTTTTTGGAGGAAAATATAATTTACTATTTCAAAAATAATCCTTAAAACATGAAACCTTTTGAAAACTAATTTCTTGAAAGTACACTTGAATGCATATAAATAAATCCTTGAAAACATTTTGTAAACCTTATTCTTTATAAACATATAAAGAGGGCATAAAAACTTTTTGAAAACCATTTTCCTTGAAATCATATAAAAGGATCTTGAATATATTTGAAAACTATTTTCCTTAAATAATTATAAAATAATCATGCGAACATTTTTAAAACCATTTTCCTTGAAAACATATAAATGGTGCTTGAAAACATTTTGAAAACCATTTCCCATGAAAACTTATAAAAGAATCTTGAAAGAATTTTTAAAAACATTTTCCTTGAAAACTTATAAAGAAAGATTGAAAAAATTTTGAAAACTATTTTACTCAAAAAATTATAAAAGAATAGTGAATTTTTTTTGAAAACCATCTTCCTTAAAAACATATAAAATAATATTTAAAACCTTTTGAAATATTCATTCCTTGAAAAATACATTGAAAACTTATAAAGAAATATTGAAAATATTTTAACACCATTTATTTTAAAACTAATTATAAATTATTTTATTAAAAATTAACATTTTAAAAATTCAAAGGAATCCTCATAAAAATGATGGAGGTTAAATATGTACATGTCGTACTCATTAAAAAGAACATTCCTTTTGCACGGTAAAATGTTTAGAAAAATGCCTTGTTTGAAAAGTGACAATAAGATTCCTTTGAAAAAATTATAAAAATACAAAAAGGGATAAATATTTATTTTAAATATTATAGGATAATAATATAATATTATTGGAATCCCTTTTTAGAAAGCATGATTTTGAAGCAATGCATATTTTCGACCAAAGAGAGGGTAATGTCGAGGTTTCATAAAATACTCTCTCTTAACTACCTTATGTTATAAAGAGTGAAAAATGGTACCAATACATGAATATATAATTAATATCCATAGAAGAATAAAATTCATGATTATTATAGATATATTGATCATAATATTCCATCAATGTAATAATAATCATAAATAATCTCAATAAATTATGAGATTGTTTCAATAAATGTCTTATCACTTGGTAACTTTGAATCGCACTCATAATGTAAGAAAATAAAATTAAATGAAGCTTAAAATATTATTAATGGAAGGATATTAATGAAATAACATTTAAAATATAGTATATACATCATATATAAAAATATAGTTGCATAATATGACATGTATCTCAAAAAGGCAAATTGAGATGAAATTACTTTACTGATTTGGTGACTTTGGAAACAAAAACCCTAAAAAATAATAGAATAGATATGTAAATACCCATAAATTTAAGAATAATAATAATAGAATACATTCATGGGTATTATATAAACCAATAAAGGTAAAATAGGGGTGAACATGGAATGTATCTCACATATATAAAAAGAGAGATGAAATTCTCTTACCATGTGTCTTAACTCTCATCATACTCACTCTGACCTCCTCTTAATTGGGTAACTCCTTTCGGTTTGCACCGAAGGGATTACATGGAAGGATTTATGACCAAATGGATCCTTCAATGAGGTATTTAGGGATTTTGAGATCTATTTGGGCAGATCTTGGTCTAACCTAAGTGTCTTGAGAAGTGTAAATAAGTAGGAGGAGAGGAGGCCTTTTATAGTGGAGGAGTGACACTCTAGTAAATTTTGGGAAAAGGAATTCCATATACATTTTCCACATTTAAATTGGATCCAATAATGGTAAAAATTATATTCCAGGGAGTATATGGTATAAAAATTTCCATTAAATGGATCTTGGAAAAGTTTCTAGGTCGTTTTAGTTCTAAAATTTAAGGTTTAGTACTTTACTAACCAATTTTTTCTCTAACTCATTGTAATTAATTTTAACTTCATTCAGTATTATTTTTGGTAAAAAATTAATTTGAACTTATTAGAAATTAGAAATTTTTATTATTCCAAATATGGAATCCATTTTTCTAAATTACAACCATATAATCTGAAGAAATTAATTTAAAATTAATATCACACATGGGATGACACTGTGGGTTTTTGAAGTAAAAATGATCAAAAGATTGTTATGTTTTTTTATCTAATTTCAATGTGAAAATGGTTCTAATGAAATAAATTGGATTAATTTTTAAAAATATTATCTAATTAAACTTTTTAAAAAATTTAAAATGTAATTTAACCTTATAAATAAATTATATGAAAAAACAGTTTTGACTAAAACTCAGTAGTTTTCAATATTCATTAAAAAATGATTATTCACGAAAAAATACCAAAAATTTACCCTAACCTAATTATTATATTCCACTATAAAATATGATTTTTATTTTTACATATTAAATTTATGAATGTTCCAAAAAAATATTTAAAATGGGTATTAAAAGTCTATAAAAATACCTTAATAAAAATATTGTTTTTAAGAATAAAATTTGGTTTGCTCTTGGATTATGCTTATAAAACCTATTGGGTGATTATAAAAAACAAATTATTGAATATATGACATATATATTACATTAATATCACTCACTATTGGTAATTAATTTAATTTAATACGGTAAAATGGATTTTTGGCCATACAAACATTAATATTTTCCTTTATATTCAATCAAATTTCATATTAATTTCTAATTAATTGGTAACCTATGAATTCATCTTATTTTTTTGTAAACCATACATTTTCATAAATTATTTAATACTATTAATAAACTCTAATTTATAGACTAGTTTATATCTTATTATATTAAATAATAATAATTTAATAATATATTATTGTTCGTTAAAACTCCATCATGCGTATTACGCAAGCCATTGAGTAAAGTCATTGTAGCATGTAATGAAAGCTAAACTCGGTGTTCTGTGTAAATAAAGATAAAATTTATGTTGTATGTAGTGCATTATTAACTTATTTTTTTGTATAATGTAATCCAAACATATAAAATAATCTATTTTCAGTGTTGTATGAAATGAAAAATATCAAATATATTAAATTAATTCGAAAAACAATAATTCAGAAATTCTAGAGGTGTTACACTTCATTTCAACACATTTATAAATATTCATACATATTTTATTTTATTCTAAATCAGTTTTAATATCAACAACTCATTAACTTATTGCTTGTTTAAAATTCCTTTGGTGATTTTTTCCCTTTTAATATTGGATCATGCATCATCCCATTAACATTTTTCAAAATCAACAATTCAAGAAACATTATATTTCTAGTTTTCAAAAATATTTGATTTTTATTAAGTCAATTTTGTTATGGTAAGAAAACTCTCATCCATGTATCTAAATTTACATACCCAGGAACTCTTGTAAGAAAATTTACTTAAAATACATTATCTTCATAACTTAATTTACTTATGTGCTTCAAAAATTTCATATTCTATGACTCATGTAGTTAAATTTCCTTTACTAATTATTCATTCACATAGGTTAATTTACTTACGTGGGTCTCAATTAGTCTACATGTAACTCAATTCTCTTATACACTAGTTTTCATAGATATATTTACTTACGCAATGGTTCTGTAAGATAAATCCATTTGACATTTTTCTGAAATATTTTCTGTGTTGATGAATTATCTATTGTGGGACCCAAATTTCTTATATAGAGCCAAACTCTTCTTTTACAATTCACTATCTCATGGATAACATTCCTTACACACTATACAATTCACCTCTAAATAGATGAATTATCTCACATGGTGCCTCACATAGAAATATTATCTTACAAGTGGCTTGTATAAATGAATTTTTTCCCCATTTTCAGAATTATAGCTCAAGAACTATATATCGAGAATTACTTCAAATCAACTTTATTCCTTTTCAATCACCTCAACTTAATTATCTCCATTTTTTAATAATGTTATTATCTCATTTTATGTAACATATAATGAAATATTCTTCCATCCTCAATATCATATTTCTCTAAACTCATTAAGGATTAGTACAATATTTGATGTCTTGATCCAAGTAATCTATCTAGCCAGCTATTCCACAGACCTTTGTTCTTCTCCTTTTTCATGAAAACATAATGGAAGTAACTTTTTCATTTTATTTGGTTGGATACTCACACCTTCACCCATGATATCTCCTTTGTATTATTACTTTGACAAACTAAAAATAAGCCTAATTAAAAGTAAATACAAAAAAAATCTTTGGGTACTTTAATGTTTTTTTAGATGTTATGATTTTAAGAATTAATAGAATAAGGTATTTTATTTTCAATTTATAATTTTACTCTTTTATTGGGGTGATAAGATAGCATTTGTTCATGAATCACATTCAGCGGATAGGATTTTCATGAAATTTGTATGACTATACAAGGTTGGTAACCTAATTACAGAAAGGGTTTATTTAATCAAAGTGTCAAAAAATCATATAGTATTTTCCTAAATAAGCTACTAGTGACACACTACTTTATTGAACCATGGTTAATAATTATTTTTTTGGATCAAAGAGAAGTTCACATGGGGGTTATAAGTGGTAATATTATGATTATATCAAAGTTTTTTAGTGATTGGGATTCAATGATTAGGATCATATTTTCCCCCTCGAGGGAGGAATAACCTTGATTGATTCTAGTATAAGAATCCAGGTAAACATCAGACCGATTATAATAATCCATCTATAGAGTTTCATTATTGTGGATAGATGGGGAACTTATAGAGATTTAATGGTATTTTGTCACAACTAGTGGGTGGATGTAGTTCTTATTAGAACCATGGATTGGATACATGGCCTAGATAATCACCTTGAAGTTGTAGTTGGGGTTATTATGATCATTCAGGACATAATAGAGATGGGGGTGCATTGGGGTAGGGACAACATCATTAGTAGGGTGGTGCCCTATATGCTAGGGTATGGGCTCGGGCTAGATTCATGTGATTGATTAGACTCCATATAATTATGGAGAGGTTTCATCTACCATATGAGGTATAATTTTTATGGCATGTTTTGGTATTAGGGAATGAAATAGAAGACAGTGGTATGGGTAGTTAAACATTTTCATCATCATATAGGTGAAAATTTGTCATCTTTGGGGATTCGAGCCTCGATAAGGTTTTTGGATCACATGTGAATTATCAAATAACAAAAATTAAAACTAATAGTCACCTCATTCGAATTTAAGCATGCTTGATACGATCTCATTTATGCCGATCATTTCTTGAATTATCTAAACTCTAACCCCTCTAGATTATCCAAAAATTATTCAAGAATATTCACATACACCGATGGTCAAGTTTTGGGTGCTAGAATAGGTATCACATGATTCCTCCACCTTTTCATTGATCACCTTGATCTCATATCTTTGATATGTAAAGGAAATCTTGGACTCATCAATTAGACAGAGCCTTTCCCTCTCTAGTATGTGGGAGGAGAGAGAATCTCTCAATTCAGAATGAATGAATGGTACTTTTAATGATATCACGTACCATCTTATATTTTGGATGACCAAATACCTTATTAGGGTTCCCCAAACCCTATATTTCCAACACCCACTAAATAAGAAATACATAACACATTATGATGATATAACTACATCATTAATTTCATTTATATTTTATCACCTACATGAAATATATAATAAATATAGTACATGATAAAACTTTATCATTAACTAGACTTCTAATTCCTATAATTTTAAACAAACCTTGAATATTAACATAATATTAATTCGTATAACATTTCTTCATGTTTTCACTTAATACCTTATGAGTAATTTTAATAAATATATTCAACACAATTATTTCATACTTGAATAATAATGAATTTATGTATTCCTTGGTGATTGTTAATATTTGGCCAACTCCCGAACCCTAAGGTGTGTCCCACCATGTCCTATACACCTATTCGCCAAAATATTGAAGACTCTAGAATACCCTTTAGTGTGTAACCCTCCAAGACCTTATCTTGATAGTGGTGAATATTGTTCATAGAACAAGAGAAAAATCTAGTAACCCATTAAGGTAATTATAGAGATAAATAATAATCCTAGTGATAACAACATTTCTATGAACACACATCATGTAATATAATCTCTTTTTCTCGTGATATCTCATAATGGGGGATGCACTACCCATGTCATAATAAATTATTTATTTATTATTTTTTTATCTAAATAGATGGAATTACCTTCTTCTACCATGGCCATAGATTTATTGAAGGTACTACTATCCTGATCAACTAGGTCAAAGATATCACTTACTCAACTTAGAAGTGATAAATTATATATTGATCAATCAACCAATTCCATACCACAAATGATGCACCCAATAAAAGCTACCTCACCATAACTTCAATGTCATGGTTTTTTCCATGTATCAAATTACATAATCAAATGAAACACATTAATAATGATCTCAAGTTATGAGATCAATACATTTGTCCATAGATAGGAACACCTAATGAACCCTAAAATATGTGGCATTCCTATTGGTGGGTATATCCTCATATTCTCATCTATTCAATATCACCAAGTGTAAAAATCATTAGAAGAAGTCTCAATTATTATGAGCCCCTAACACATAATGGTCATGAATCATCTATGTCCTATCAGTATGATGTATCTGGACAATATGACATTACTGTAATATTCTTTTCATGCTATCTTCAGGTTCTAATAAGAGACTATAAACTACTATAACCTATTGATATGACATGTAATATAAGGAAATTACCATAAATATAGTGTACATAGATTCATTAACACTATTTGGGTAAGATAAACACATAGAAATATCAAACTATATACATGTAATAGTAATTAATGTACACAAAATAGTTGGATCTAGGGAACCTACTTTCAGCACTCCCACTTTCACTAGATATAACTTCTAGAAAGTCTTAATATTATATCTCTAACATGAGAATCATGCTTCTACTGAGATATAAATTTAGTTTGGGGGGCTACCATATTGTCTTCTTTGGATACTCTACGAATTGTGGCTTCAACTTTTTGAGTAAAATCCCTTAAGAGATGAAAATTATTAAGTATATTCTTTGTCCTTTAGTGTGACATGGGATCCTTGGAAAGCACCACTACTGTAGTATTTTTAAAATAAACTAGAATAGGGTATGGACTTCTAGGAATAACACAAATGTTTAAGACAAATATGTGTTTCCAGAATGCCTCCTTAGTTGCATCAGAATCCAATATATACTCAGTTTTTGTTGTAGAATTGGTGACCATAGGTTTCTTCAAGCTTCTCCAACTCACTGCACCACCATTCAATAAAAATACATAGCCTAAATATGATTTTAGATCATCATGATCTATCTATATACTTGAATAAATTTTTCCTCTCACTACTAATTCCTCATATCCTCTATGAACTAGGAACATATCATTTTTATGCCTCGAGTACTTAAAGATAGTTTTTATAGCTTCCCAATGAATATATTTTGTATTATCTTGATATCTACACACAAAACATAATGAAAAGGCAACATCAAACCTATTACATACCGTATAACACATGATATATCCCATTACCAAGGAATAATGGATTGTACTCATTCTTTAAATCTCCACTTTTATTTGTGGACACATTTTCTTGGAGAGATTGATACTATAAAACTTATGAAACAACCCCCTCTTGGATTATTTCGTACTATAACTTTTAATTACTTTGTTGATATATGTACTTTGATTTATCCCAAGGAGCCTCTAGGATCTATCATGATAAATATTGTCCCCTATAAAATAGGTTACTTTACCAAATTCTTTCTTGGAGAATCATTCATTTAACTAAGTCTTAACTAACTGTAAGATTTGATCCGTGTTTCCCAAAATTAATATGTAATAAACATATAATACAACAAAAATTATTACCTTAATATTAACCTTATTATATATACATGTCTCACTTTCATTCTTGAAAAAATAAAATTATATTATGGCCTTGTCAAAATAAACATTTCATGATCATGATTACTGCTTCAACCAATAAATGGATCTCTACATCCTACACACTTTGTCAGCATTTTTTTACTTTATATACCCTTTTCATTGAGTTATATAGACGTATTAAATCAAATTTCAATTTACAAAATATGTTTTGACATCTATTTACCAGCTTTCATAATAATAGAATGTTGGTATTTCATATAATATGCTCATGGATTTCATTATTTCTACTGGTGAGAATGTGTTGTTATAGTCTATGCCTTAATGTTTCCTAAAACCATCCAATACCAGTATTTTCTTAAATTTATTTCCCTTACCATCTATGTCAATATTTTTATTTAATACCCATTTTCTCCCAATGGGTTTTACATTACCTAAAGGGTCTACCAAAATCTAAACTTGATTTTAGTACATGAAATCCATCTCACAATTCATAGATTCTTTCCATTTAATAGCATCATTTCCATATACAGATTCTTAATAGGTTATAGGTTCATCATTATCTAGGATTAATGCATCACCTATCTCAGTGAAAAAAAAACATATCCTTCTGGTTCTCTAAACTCTCGATTTGACCTATATAGTACTTGTGTCTTAGGAAATTCTTCATCTCCCACTTTCTTTTGTAGAGATTGTTCCCATACCAACACTTGTGAATCTAGAGAATAAAATTCATATAATTAAATCTTTCTCCTCTTATTTCAATATAAAATGTGTTATCTTATGATAAATAAGGAATTTCTTACCACAATCACTTTCTTTTATGAATATTTATATAGGTAATATCCTTTAGTTTCAATAGAATAAACTATAATGATGCACTTTGTGCTTCGAGATTCCAATTTTTCAATAGGTATAGTCTTGAAAAAAATAATTAAATCCCCAAACATGTATCGGTAATAGATTGGGTTTTTCCATACCACAACTTATATGGAATCCCATCAGTACCTTTAGATGGTACTCAGTAAAGGGTATATGTTGTTGTGTTCAAGGAGTATCCCCAAAAGTATAATGGATGAGTTTATTTACTCATCATTGAACTAACCATGTCTATAAGGATCATATTCCTCCTTTTACTAACACCATTATACTTTTGTGTATAAGTAGGAGTGAGTTGGGATACTATAATGCACTCTTTTATGTGATCAATGAAATCTTGGTTAATATACTCTCTACCTTAGTTTGAGTGGTGTGCCTTAATCTTCTTACCAATATGGTTTTCTATTTTATTTTGTTATTCCTTAAACATATGAAATTAATCTGACTTAAACCTCATTAAGTATATTTAAAAATACTTACTGTAGTAATTGGTAAAAGTAATGAATTATGAAATCCAACCACTTCCCTCTACTAGAAATGAAACACATATGTCAGTATGAATTAATTATTTTAATTTAGTTTCACTTAATCCTTTCCCAGAGAAGGGTGCATTTTTAATTTTCCCTTGTAAACATGTGTGACATACATCCATAATATTTAATCGGACTGAGTCCAAATACCCTTATTTATGTAATTTCTATAAAAATCATCTCATTTAATTATATATAATCCATTGTTAAGATGTGCCATACCATAAAAAATTTTATCCATATAAAAGATAAAAATGTTATTTCTAAACTTGAAATAAAATACCACAGTGTAAAACATGAAACTGAGATTATGTTTCTAGTAACTGAAAAGAACATAATAACAATTTTTCAATAAAATAGCCAACCCACTAGGAAAAGTCAGATGATAATCTCACATTACCAAGGCAGCTAAAATCACACCATTTTTGGTTCATATATCCACATCACCCTTCATAATATTCTTGAATCAACTTGGTTCTTGTATATAAATACAAATGTGTGATCCACATGCTATATAAAATACCCAACTTTTAGATAATGATAGATTTCATGGAATGAATAAAAATATGTAAAGTATAATCATCACCTTTCTTCTTTTTCAAGTCAATGTAATTCTTATTCCAATGAAATTTTTTCTACATGAAAAACATAAATCATCATAATAATTTCTTTTCCTTTGTATCATTTCCTTTTTGGAAATATGGTGCATGGGTTTCTTTGGATTTTTCTTAGCCTTAGACCCATTCGGCTTTCCATTCCTCCTCTGGTTCACCATAAAGACTAAAGAATTATAATTATCAATATCCTTATATGAATGTAAAACTAAATACAATTTATCTATGAATTACTTTTTCAAGTTATTAATGTAATAATTAACAATAAAAGTTGAAAATCTTGGTGGTAAAGAGTCAAGAATGTGATTGGTCATTATTTCTTGGTTTACCATGGACCCAAGGGCTTAAAGTATCTCAATGTATTAGATCATGTTGACTACATAAGGTATTCTTGATTCCATTCTACTATCTTACACCTATATAGTTCATGTGATATCTCATACATTTATTTCCTATATCTCTCATGATATAACTACTAGGGATGCATTATCATATTTTTCCTCATGCATTTTCTGTAATTGACTAGATATAGATGAAAAAATTATGCATTATATATCTAGTGTGTCATCTACAATATTTTTCTAATTGTATTTATTCTCCTTTATTTCTCCCTGATAAGGCTCAGTATTAATTGAGATCTCTAGCATATAAATCTTCCTCTTTTGGCATAGTACTATGCCCAAGCACCTATACTTCTCCGGGAGGTTATTGATGGTTGGGATATTTTCATTATCTAGTATCAATCATAGTTATAATGTTTTGGAGGTGTTTATTATTTACATTTTTATATAAAAAAATAAACTTTATAAGTTGTTACATTATCTCTATTACCAATTTAGAAATTATATATTAATTTATTAAATAATAAATAACTCCCATTATTTTATCAAACCCTGGTAGACCTCACTACCATATTCAAAATAATATATCTCTAAAGTATACTAGTGAAAATTATCCTTGAAACCACTACTCGTATTCTAAAAATTATTACTATGCCACTTCTCATAGAGTTACAAGTTTGGAACTAGGCTAGTTAACCACATTAACTCACGGTTCCTTGATCTATTGGGTAATGTATCATCTTATCATAATCAAAATATTTATTCCCTCAACACTTTTCCTCTAAATTTATGGAGTGATATCAATGTATAATTATTTCCAAATAAATTTATTTAAGTGATTCCATAGTTTACATAAAAACTCCTTGATATTAGGAGGCCCCCTCAACTAAGGCTGGCAAGCACCCCGTACACATAGTTTTGTTAAAATATAAATGACAGAAGTCATTAATATCTTAATATTACATTGAGGGTTTTAAATATTTTTTATGAATGTAATAATTTTATAATAAATATGTTCTTACGAAATTTTCATGCTCACAACTAAAGATGCCTTAATAGACTATTTTCATCATTTTTTATTCATTTTTTTTATTTATTATTTCATATGTTTCCTAGGGTAAGATCTTGGTTTTTATTAAAGGTATGAAACCTTTTAATTTTAGTTTGTTTCCTTATATTCATATTAATAAAAATTACTAATGTGGTTAAAAAATAAATAAGGATGTCTAGGGATTTTTTAGATTATAGAGTCATGACTTTTGGAGAAAACAGATGGGTCATGTGGTTAGTAAAATTTTACAGCCCAGTCCACATGGTTAGAATAAACTGTGTGGGTTGTTTCAATGCACAACCGAGGGCCTCATGATTTGAATTAACCATAACGCATAAGCTTCCTAACAATTTGATTGTTGTAGGTCTTATTTCAATGGATCTTTTCATGGATTGTGAATAGTTAGACTAACTATGTGCCTAGCCCATGCGAGGGGTGTCTTGGGATATATTTGGGTGCATGGTTAGTAAGTGGTTTTTTTAACCATGTATTCAAACCATGCGACCTATTAAAATTTGGGGAAATTAAATTTTTTCCCCTGATTATTTAAAATTATCACACATATTTTCTTTCCTCCTCCACGTACAACACCCTCTCCTACCACGGAAACTCTCTCAATCATAGAGCTAGGATTTTAAATTGTTTTTCCATATGGACTCTAATTCAATTTTCTTCTATTACATTGGATTTATAATAGTAATATCTCTAGTCCTTTATCTCTTTTCATTGTTTATATTCCCAACTATGGAGTTATTTTAGTGTGAGCTCATGTACCATATTTTCTATTTATTCACTTATTCTTCCATTTCGTTCAGATTTATATAGAACTAAGGGTTGATACTAGATGAGTGTTATACCACTAGAATAAGTGAGGTGGTATATAACTTCTCTCTATGCTTTCATCATTTATTAAACTATATTTATTCTGCTGCATTCCAGACCATCCAATTATTGTTTCTAAATTAAATGATAATCCTTAAATTAATTATTTAGCCAAATTTGGGACACCCTTATAGTACCTAATCATGCTTGGAGGTTCTAAACCACAACTAGAACCACCTATGAGGTGTGTTATTTCATCCACCCTATGTTAAACCACCCATTTGGGTGTGTGATCTTTCCAACATTATAGTGGGATCCTTTTAAAATTAAATGAGTTAGTTAGAGTGGTCCCTGATTCCTTTTCTATGTTATTAAATGTTATTAAAATAGTAAAAATGATGGACTTAAATGAAAGTGGATTGAGATGTGTATTCTCTTAGTGTGTGACTTTTATATTGATAATTGTAATTGGGTATTGACACTATCATAGATCATGTATTTTTACAATACTTTCTTGATGTTGGACATATCATTATGGCACCAACTTATTATAAAGGTATGGCCCCTTTTCCATATCTGTATGGCACTAACTTTTTATGAAGGTATGTAACCTATAATATATTGGTATGAAACCAACTTATTATAAAGGTATGGTACCTATTACATATCAGTATGGCACAAAATTATTAGGAAGTTATGGAACCTATTAGATATCGGTATGGAACTAAATTATTATAATGTTATGGAACATATTACATATCTATATAGCACTGAATTATTATAAATGTATGGAACCTATTACATATTGTTATAGCACTAAGTTATAATGGATTTATGGTACCTGTTACATATCAGTATGGAACAAACTTATTAAAAGGTATAAAACCTATTAAATATTGGTATGACACTAAATTCTTATAAAGGTATGGAACATGTTACCCCTAGGTATGATAATTTAATGTATGGAACCATTGGGGAGGGTTAAGTTATGGAAGCTGTGAATTTAGTATACATTTACATCTCCAGATATAGGTCACACTAGTTATCTCATTAGGACTTAAACCATACAGGTCTGTTACTCTTTTCACATGTGGTGTATTTTTAGCCAGTTATTACCTATTTTTTACAATATATATATATATATATGCTCATATGTAATATACTAATCTAATTACATATTGAGATCATGGAATTGTAATTTTTTATTCACTTTACATCTTACATGTTATACTTGCACATGGTTATATTTTATACACCCAGGATGGATTTATTATAGACACTATTGGTGGTGGCCTACTGAATATATCTCACACCCTGTTTGGGATTCCAATTGGTACCCAGATAGACATCATTGATGTAAGTAGGGATAGGGAAAAGCACCCAGTTCTTGATGCTTGATTGATTGTAGCATGGACCGGGGGAGGACAGGACTGATCTATAGATCGTGATGCTATATAGAGACTGTCGTTTTTGTCATTTTTGGTCCTTTTAATATACCTTTATATGTGAGTTACTTATACCATGTTTTACTATTAATTTTTTTAGATACATTATGTTTTATCATTTCATATCTATAACTAGATATTACTATTGATTTCTTGTTTATTATTATCACCTGGATGTTTTACTTCCACTATTCTATTTTTAATTTGTTATTATGCTTCAACTATTTATCTATTTATTTCACCATTGTGATACTCTAATTATAAGTTTATAGTGTCCCCATTTTACCATTATGGACTCTTTATTCTAGTTGGTAGTCTTTGGCATACGGGGAGGCATTCTTGAGGCCTTGTGACCAACCAAGTTCAGTTACTTATGAGTGAACTTGTAAGAACCTAGTTTTTCACTCTAGTATGGATCCTTTAAATTTAGGTATAATTATTTAATTTGGACTTAATTTGGATTACTAATGAGTTTTTTATGGTTTTGTGGGTGCATGGGTATTTTTTGGATCTTGGAACATAGATTTTTGGGAAAAATAATCCTAGTGCATGGTTTATAGTATATCGTGCAGGAAGGCCGCACAGTTAGAGAAAACCGTGCAGGTGGCATGTTTTCGGATAGAGCCTTACCATATAGTTGGTGCATGGTTTCTTTAACTGTGTGACCTAACCATGTGATTTCCCCTTTTTCCCAAGTACATATTCATGGTTTGCACATGGTTTTAACAGGGTTTGGAAAACCGTGTCGAAAAACTATGCACAGGATTTTTGGTGGTTAATTTTACTATTTTGACCATAATTATATAATTAATTCCCCTCCTTCCTCTTGATACAAATTCCTGCATGATTAACCTATTTTTCTCTCATTTTGGATCTCCTTGAAGGCCTAAGTTAGGTATTTAAATATCTAATTAACTCGAGATCTGATCGAGCTTATGTTCATCGTGTTGGACGCAAAACTCTAAGTACTAGAGTCCCTTTTAGTCATTATTCTCCTCTCTTGCTCTAGAACAAATTATTGAGGTGTGATAGTTTTTCCCTTTCTCATATATGTACTCTTTAATAAGAAAAATTAGAGGCCAATATAGGTAGAAAAGTATCGTACAACCCTAAGGTGGGTTTTCTATAACTCATATCTCAAGTTCATTGATTTTAGAATTGTCTTTTGGGGCCCACCAATTCCATCAGTTGATATTTATTGAATTTATATTCCATTATTATAATCATTAGAACCATATGGTTATTATCTTTCCATATATGTGATTAATTGTTGGTGGTTACACTCATAACTCCATCCATCTCATGTAAGATGTTATTCCATAATTGGGTTTTTACTATTTGACATGTTTGAGCCACCATTCAGGTATGACATGGATTAACCCTTCTAAGGGTAGGATTTTATATATTATATGGATTGATTTATATTGTGAATTTCATAGTGGAAAGTATCATGTATTATCACCACTTAACCAGCCTAAGTTATACGCTTCAATCGATAATTAAATATTAAATGGAATTTGGAAAGTATATTAAGTTTATGAATTGACCAGATTAAATGTAAATAAATAATAGTTTGTGTGTCCATATCACCCCTTTAAACATTAATGGAAGGTATCATAATGGAACTTAATTATTTAATATGCCTTAAATTTTTTTAATAAAGTTTGTGTGCTACTTGGCCTTGTTACACTAATGAAAGGAAGGATTGAACCAATTGAAATTATACATGACTTTATTATTAAATAGGAGTGGCCAGACTCGAACACACCTTGGAATCTTATCAAGGAATGACTTGAGAACTTAGGAACCCCATTATAATTCAAGGATATGGGTTTCTTAGGTTGAGACCCACTTAGATCCTGATCCTTGACTATTCATGGATGCCCGGTATGACACCATAGGACCCCACACATAGTTTTATAGGATAGCTTGGATACACTCCTTGGATCCAGCATCGAAAATTAAGTGTCATGGTTACAGACCATAGGGACCAGTCACTTCTTAGCCTCATTTTACCTTGGATTATAACCTTATATTTGATAGGAACCTTATTATGGAAGGCCTTGGAACATGATCCTTGGATTACACTCTTACCCCTTAGCTAGACTCAGATACTACTGAGTTGGCGGCCTTTGAGGTCAATGTTGCCTTGGTCATTACATTGGAACTTCATTATTAAATATCATCAATCATTTTTGCCTTATACATCTTAGAAACTTCACTATTTACACTATCATGAGGTGATTTCAATGTTAGTTATGCCTCACATGACCCATAAACATAAATTGTTAATTAGTTAATTAATGAATTGGTTGCATGTTTAGACACTATCCTAGGGATGAAATAGTTACTTGGGTATTTAGTAACATTGTACTATTTTACTCTATAAATATGCATGCTTTCACAATATCACATTTCCATTACACGGGCCAGATGTTATAGAAACTATTGGTGGTGGTCCACTGAGAATTATCTCACACCCTCTCCAAGTAATGTTTGGTACCTAGGGAAGATTATATGATTTCAATTATTGATAAAGGGAAGCATACATCCTCAAACACTTGATTGCTTGATGTTTAGGATAGATTTTGATAGCATATTATTGATCCAGAGCTCTGGATTCTTTAGATAGACTTTTTATTTATATTGTACTGTGGTGGATCATGTTTTTTCTATTGTCTTGTATCCATGTTTTCCATTTTTTGAGTGACATAACATATCATCATACGTTATTATTGTTGTTGTCTCTATTTTCCACTATACCTTCTATTTACTTATGGTTATTCCACTACTTAACTTTTTTTATACTTATCCAATGCACTACACTATGGTAATGAGGGCATAGTCTCCCCACAAACACACCTTAGGCCCTCTCTACTAGTCGGAAGCCTTTGGCGTTCAGGGAGATGCACTTGAGTCTATGTGGCCTACCGGGCTTGTGGAACCTATTCAGTGGAATCTAGGTCTGGGATGTCACAAAGTGCTATCAAAGGGATTATTTTCTTTCTTTAATATTTGGAGACTATATTCAAGATATTAGGAACTTGGTACTTGTTCATAAGTTGTGCTTTGGCATCTCGAACCTAAGTTCAGGGTAAAAGCCAATTCATCCAAATATATAATTGTTGTTTTGTTTTACCTATTACAGTTGATATTATTTCACAGTTTGGTGATGCACATGTTGTGTAGAGCTTTCGATTATAACTCTGTCTAAAATTCAATTTTATCATTGGCCCAATGATATAAGGGAAAAAATAATTGTAACATGCATCATTATAGGCACCTATAATTCACATGTCATTCATATTTCCATGCCATATAGATGTATTTCACTACTTTAAATTACTTGATATTCCTATGATTGTTGGGCCATGTTGTGATAGTTATCTTATTCTTATATTACTTTGGTTGTGATTGGGTCATTGTGTGTCCCAATTCATGAGGTGTATGGGCCCTCATGGTTTGAGATGAGTAATTTACTGATTCAAGCCATTATGTTATAAATAAATGGGTGTCATTTTCATTGATGAGGTGTATGGGTAATAATTTAATGGGAATGGTTGTCCATTATAAATTGAAACATGAATTATAATATAAAATGGTTTCACATATTTATCATGCCTTAATATTTTTATGAAAGGTAAATAAGTGAACCTATAAATTAAATGTAAAATCAAATGAAACTTATACTTGAGAACTTGTCGGTACCTGGCTGTCTAAGTTGGTAGTTGGGGTAGTATACCTTTTGTAGTGAGTTTTCTTACATTCATATTCCTCTTGTGATTCTATATTTCTTCTAAAGATTATACTAAGGCATGTGCTTAGCATTTGTAGACCAATGTCACTACGACGTCCTCATGTCCTATGCCAGGAAGGTCGCGACAACCATGCTCCAGACATGGTGGGCCCTAAGCCACCTATCTTACTACCAGGAGTACCACTTGAGATACTGTCTGTTGTACCTTATTTGGGTAATAAATCCCTAGTTCATGATAGTTTCTTATGTCTAATGCAGTCCATTCATGGTGCTTCATGGCTTGCACCTACGATAGCTGATCTGACTCACAAGTTCTTGCATAATCATTCCTCTACTTTTTTAGGGGATGGCAGTCCATTGGCTGTTGAGTCTTAGCTAGAGGTCACCCTATCTATATTTGAGAATTTGGATATGCCTTTATAGTGGATGTTCACACTTGCTACATACATGCTCCAAGATTCGTCCAAACATTGGTGGGATGTGATTACCCTGGATGATTGTCATTAGGGCATGTTATGGGTTGATTTATAAACTTCCTTCAATGATCAGTTCTTTCCTCAGATGCTGATAGCTAATTGATCCAGAGAGTTCATGCATCTTGGGAACTTTTCTATGCTAGTTATGGAATATTCATGGTGTTTCATGGATTTGTAGTGCTTTGCACTTCTTTTATCTGCTGATGATATTTTGAGTGCTAGATATTTCGAGGATGGGCTCTAGTATGCCATCATTATACATGTGAATGTCCTTCACCTGCCTAATTTCTCTGCAATAGTCAATAAGGCTCTTATCATTGACTGTAACTTGAGAGAAGTAAATAGTATTGGGCATAGAGGACCAGATCCACGACATGCTATTATTTCTCTTTATGGAAGGAAACATTCCCTCAAAGTTTCTCGTCTAGGAAGTGACAACTAGAGTATCTATACTAATAACTCTATGGTGTGTTATCAATTTGGAAGATAGGGGAATCTGAAACTTTAGTGTGATAGAGACCCAATAGAGTGTGGTTATTACATCCATAAGGGGAATATTTATAGGTTCTATAGAATATTTCCATTATCTTTGAGTAGAAAATGATATGTGCCAGCTCCACCTTCAGGAGCATCTTTTTTTGCACCATGTCAAATAGGGAATTCGAGTAGTACTGGTAAGACTGGATGAGGAGGAGGTTGTGGACATGGTAGCCAAACCCCTAATCATCAGTAGTGCTAGTAGAGATGTTATGATCATGATATACCATCTGTTGTACAGGGTCCTGGATCAGGTCAGTTCCATTCACTACAGTCGATACCTGAGGATCAGGATGTAGGACCATCTACATAAGTTACTATTATTATGGCATCTACTATGTTATCTTCTTTATTTTATACTATTGATTCAAACTCTTTTATCTCTGTATTTATTTTGGAAAGTCTCAGACTAGATATACAGTACTGCTATGTTGTAATTACCCTAGACACGCCATGAGGGGTATGAAAAGAGGGAATACACCAGTGTAGGGACTATCACCTTGTGGTAGGTTGTTTCCCTTTCTTATGGAACCTCTTAATTCTTGAGATTACAGGCTTCTATGTCATTCTTGTGATGGACTTGTTCATTCAATATCATTATTTTGTAGACTTCTATCATTGTAGGGTATCATTTACATCACCATAGGAAATCATTTATCTACATAAGGGTGAGTGGGATTTCAAGGTTGGTAGAGTGGGACTAGACCATCATAGGCTAGGTATAGTGACAAACCAGGTTGAAAATATCTTCATTGAGGATCAAGGTTTATATTAAGATAATTTTCCTCCAATAATAGATCATTTCAGGGACGTATTTCCTGATGATTTTTCTAGCTTACCTCCCGAGAGAGATGTAGAGTTTACAATGGAGTTTGTTTTAGGAGTAGATCTAGTGTCCATTCCTCCATACAGTATGGAACCTATAGAGATTCAGGATATGAAGTTGTAGTTATAGTATTTAGAGACCAAAGGCTTTATATGGCCCAATACATCCTCTTAGGGTTCGCCCATACTTTTCTCCAAGAACATAGATGGAACCTTGCATTTATGCATGAAGTACAAAAATTTGAACCAACTTACAATCAAGAACTAGTATTCACTACCTCAAATAGATGATCTCTTTGAATAGATCCATGGAGATAGGGTCTTCTCTATGATTGAATTAAGGTCAGGATATCACCAAGTGTGAGTAAGGCCATCAGACATTCCTTGTATAGATTTCTGTATCAGGTATGGTCTATATGATTAACTAGTTATTTTGTTCAGTCTTATGAACATTACCTCCTTTTTCATGGACCTGATGAATACAGTGTTCCAACCCTATTTGGATTCTTTTGTCATGGTCTTTATGGATGAAATATTGGTGTATTCTCTCACTCGTAGATACCATTACAATCATCTTGATATCATTCTAAGTACACAGATAGAGAATCATCTTTTTGCCAAGCATACTAAGTGCCACTTCTAGATCGACAAAGTTTACTTATTTTGTCATATTATCTCGGAATCAGGTGTATATGTTGACATATAAAATGTTGGTGTTGTAGTTTCCAATGAGCATCCCAAGAACATTTTTGATATCTGGAGTCTCTTGGCGATGGCTATATATTACAAGAATTTCATAAAAGACTTATTAGGTCTTTATTCACCTCTTATTAGCCTTACCAAGAATGTTGTTAAGTTCTTATGGTTAGAAGTGAGTGAGAAATCCTTTCAGGAGTTAAAATGGAGGCTTTTCTCAGCACCTATTCTAATTCTTCCAAATCCTGGAAGAGGTTACACTATATTTTGTGACACATCAAGAATCAGACTAGGATCAAAACTGATACAAGAGGAAAGAGTCATTGTGTATGGATCTTTCTATTTGAGGCCTCGTGAGAGAAATTACCCAATGAACGACCTTGATCTAGTAGTATTCGTCCATGCCTTACGTTGCTGGAGACACTATATTTTCGGTGAACACTTTGTGGTGTACATAGACCACAAATTCCTCAAATATATATTTACTCAGTGTTAATTGAACCTCAAACAGTGGATATCGGTCTAATATCTACAATCATTTTATTTTGATCTTGAAAATATGCCTGGAAAGGGAAATGTGGTTGCATATGCACTGATTCGAAAAAATAAAACACAGGCCATATGGGAGGCCAGTGATGAATGGAAGTAAGTTGATCTTTTTTCTAAACTACATCTAGAGTTTTATGATAGTCACAAGAATTCATATCTATCATCTTTGGCAGTTACATATTCCCTTCTTGAGAAATTGAAGGGTATAAAATTTTCAGATCTTGAAGGGTTGGTACTACATGAGAGTATATCAGGAGACAACATGCCTCCATATTAGCCTATGGATAGATACAACATTTTGAATATTCATGGATGTGTCTGGGTTCCTATAGATATGAGATAGGAGTTTATGTAGGAGTCCCATTCTTATAATTGGTAATTTCATTTATCCATATTGTAGATTTATCAAGACATATGATGCTAGTATTGGTGGCCTTGGATGAAGCGTCAGATAGCCATATTTATAACTAGATGTTCCACCTATTAGTTGGTGAAAGCATAGCACCAGAGACCAACAAGATTGTTGTAGCTGCTTCCAGTACTAGAATGGAAATGGGAAGATGTTTCTATAGACTTTATATTCGGTATACTGAGGTCTCCTAGAGGTAGTGAATTTGTGTGGGTTTTCATTAACATATTGATGAAAGTATCCCACTTCATTCCTATTCAGGAGACTTTCTTAGTTGATGAGCTAGGAAGATTGTATGTTTGTGAGATCATACCACTACATGGGGTCCCTCATACCATCATTTCATATAGGGATTCTTGTTTCACATCATGTTTATAGAAGGTATTGAATAAGGATATGGGAACACAGGTTCTTCTAAGCATATATTTTCACCCTCAGATTGATGGATAATCAGAACGGACAATATAGGTTCAAGAGGATTTTCTTTGAGATTATGTCCTTGATTTCGGTAGCTTTTGGGAAAACATATCCCTCTCGTTGAATTATCCTATAATAATAGCTTTTAGGTGACAATTTAGATGGATCCTTTTGAGTCCTTATATGGTAGGTGGTGTCGTTCACCTCTATATTGGTTAGAGGTAGGTAAGGTAGACCTACTAGGTCCTTGTCTCATTCAGAAGACATTAGACCAGGTTTAACTGATCATAAATCATATGACTACTATTATGTCTAGAAATAAATTGTATGTCTATTTCCATCGATGACCTCTAGAGTTCTAAGTTAGGGAATGTTTTTTCCTTTGGGTATCACCCATGCTAGGGAATAGACAGTTACAGAAGAAAGGGAAGCTATCACCTCATTATGTAGGGTTGTCTGATAACTTTGAAAGAGTTAGGCCAGTAGCCTATCGGTTGCTACTAACTCATCGGTATCATTCCATGCACAAAATATTCCATGTCTCATAGATTTTTTGGTATCATTCAAACCCATCTCATACCTTTTATCCCAAGGAAGTGGAGTTTGATGTAGATTCATACATTGAGGAGTATCGAGTACGCATCATTGACCAGAGCATGAAGGCTCTCTGAGGCTAGTTTTTTCCTTTGGTACAGGTGATATGGAAGCATGACCATGTGTAGGATGAGACATGGTAGAGGGAAGCTAACAGACATACCCAGTGGATAGATTGTTTCTCAGGTAGTAGTTCTCCACCCTTGGAAAGTGAACTCAGGGATGAGTTCTTTTAAGTGGGAAGGACTGTAAGAACTTGGTTTTCACTCAGGTATAGATCATTGAAATTTTAGTCTAAATATTTATTTTAGACCTAATTTGGATTCATAATGACTTAGTGAAGGTTCCTTGGGTGTCTGGGGATTGTTCTGAGTCCGTAACAAGGGTTTTTGGAAAAAATAGGCATAGGACATGGTTTATAGTAAACCTTGAGAGAAGGCTGCATGGTTTCCCTAATAGAGTGAGTGCCTCTTTTTCCTTAGTACTTGTGCATGGTTTGTGTATGGTTTGGAAAAATGTACAGAAAAACCATGAATATGCTTTTTATGGGTAATTTTACCATTTTTTCTTTAATGATCTAATTAATCCCCCTCCTTCCTCCTAATCTGAATTCATATAGGATTAACCTAATTTTCAATCATTGTAGAGCTCTTTGAAGGCCTAAGGTAGGGATTAAAATATGTCCTTCATCTGGGATCTGGTAAAGCTTATGTTAATCATGTTTTATGGGTAAAGGTAAGTACTCAAGTCCTTTTTTGTCGTTCTTATCCTCTCTTTATCTCGAACTAGTTGTCATGGTGTGATCATTTTTTCATTTTTTTCAGATCTAATCCATTCTATGCGGAATTAGATGTTGATATTGGACTAGAAGGATCATGAAACCCTCAGGTTGGTGTTCTATAACTTATCCCTCAATTTTGTTGATTTGGGAATTATCATGTGGGGCCAACCAATTTTATCAGGTGCCATTTATTGAATTTATATTCCATGATTATAGTCATTATAACCGTATGGTTATGCTCTTTCCATATATTTGATTAATTATTGGTGGTTATGCCCACAACTCCATCCATACCATGTATGATGTTATTCCATAATTGGATTTTTAGTATTTGATATGTTTGATCTACCATTCAGGTGTGACATGGCTTTCCCTCCTTTGGGTAAGATTTTCTATACTATATGGCTTGATTTATATTGTGAATTGCATAATGCAAAGTACCATGTATGCTCACCACTTGACCAACCTAAGGTAAGTGATTCAATTGATAATTAAATGTGAAATGAAAATTGAAAAGTATACTAAGTATATGGATTGACTGGATTGAATGTAAATAAATAATAGGTTGTGTTTCTATAGCACCCCTTTCTACATTAATGGAAGGTAGAGGAATGGACCTTAATTATTGAATATGACTTAAATGGATTTAATAAAGGTTGATGATACATGGTCTTGTCACACTAATGAAAGGAAAGGCTTGAACTAATTAAAATTATACATGAATTTATTATTAAATAGGAGTGTATAGACTCAAGATCTCCTAGGATTCTTATCAAGGAATGCCTTGATAACTCAAGAACCACATTCTGATTCAAGGATACATCTTTCTTAGGTTAAGACCCACCAAGATCTTGATCCTTGTCTATTCTTGGATGCCCGATATGACACTGTAGGATCCCTCATGTAGTATTATAGTATTCCTTTGATATAATCCTTGGATCCATCATTGACAATATAACACCCCAATATTTTTAGAATTAATATTTTTATGAATTAATTTATCTTTTTAATATTTTTCATTTTCACATGACACTGGAAATAGTTATATATATATATATATATTAAAACACTAAGTAAAACCTTCTTTTCACACTCAATATCAATTTTTCTTGCACTATATGTAATACCAACTTGGCTTTCACTACAAGCAACACCGATTTGTCGTACGATGCATGCAACACTGAGTTTTTATGAAATATATAATATATATATATATATATAATTAAATGAGATAATTATAACCTAAACTTTAAAAATATTTATAGGAAAAGTAATAACTACTTTCCCAACAGTTTTTATAATTTTTTATATAAATAAAATATACTGATAATGAAATATGAGATTTTTGTTAAAGTCCTTTTATGTTAAAAATACAATTTTCTTGAATGGACCGTTTTTTAATAATAAAATTAATTTTATATGCATTTTGAAATTTAATTTTATAAAATAAACTTCATTTTTTAAATCATAACTTCTAAATTATCCTAGGTTTAATTTTTTGGATTTTTCTGAGAAACTACATTTTTTGATGAATAGTGAAAATACTGCTTTTAGTTAAAAATTGCCTTTTGTCTAATTAATTATTAATGATAAATGATAATATAAATATGTTTTAAAATATCATTAGATAAATATTACATATATTAATACAATTTAATTAATTATAATAAATTTCACTTTGAAACTGAATATAAAATCTTAACAAACATTTGAACTTTTTCCTACTTTAAACCCCTATTATTTCATCTCATCTTTGGTATTATCACTAATCTTAATTTTTCCACTTCTATGCAATGAATTTAAAAAATCCAAAATACACCATTTTATTTGGTCTAATATTTATATAATAATAACACCATGTTAATTTTTGACCAAAATGATTAGTAAAAGTGATAAAAATTAATCACAGCTGTTCAAGCCAAATTAAGCTTAATTAGGGACTAAACCTTAAACTTAAGGGCCCAAATTACCTATAAACTATTCCAAAACCACTTTTATATCCATATTTCGGCCATAAAAATTACATTATTGAGTGTTTTTGGTTTTTTATGACTTTTTTAGGTAATAACATGTGCACACCTAACTTGTTTCTAAAAATTCTAAGTGAGCCCTTTTTCTTCCCTATAAAAGGCCACTACCTATACCCATTCCTAACACCTATAAAACCTTTTAAGTTCGTCAAAAATATACCAAAGTAGATGCCCAAGAATCTTCCCTTCTACCTTGGATTCTCCCTTTGAGAAGAATCTTCCTGTGGAATTCTTTTGGCACAAACCAAAAAAGGTTACCCAATTTAGAGGGAACGTCTTCTCTCAAGCTCATTTCTTTTATTTCCCTTCTTCACCCCTTAAACTCTATTTATTCCATTTTTGTGTTCATAAACACATGTCCTATTCAAAATAGGATGTTTTTATTCAAATTATATGACCTACACTTACACACACCTCTATTTATTGGATGTTGAACATACTGTTTCTGTATACGGTGAACTACTGGCTCACCAAATGATGATTGTTCATTTCTCCTTTACCACCAATCATAGTAGAAATTATGATTAAAACTATATTTATATATGAAATATATTTTATTTAATATGTATTTAATCTTCTTTATTCCTTTTAAAATGCACATCTCTTTACTTTCCATTTGTTGTTAATATGATAATCTTGTTTGAGGAAGTCCGGAATTTCACCCCCTCAATGTGATGTGATTCGTTCACACACCACATGGAATGTATTAAGGATGGTTTTAATTAAATTTTATGATATATATGATATATTAATTATACTATAATTATTATTATATATATATATTTCATTTACATACTTTCTTTCAATATAACAATAAAGACGGAAACAATGTGCATGCGTACGTACAGCTTACCCTCTCCATGAACGATGTATTTCATTTCATAATAATATATTTTATATATTATTATAATAAAAATATAAGGTATGTACATGAAATTTATATCGTGGTTTACATTCTAGAATCATGATATAAGTATAAGTATTAAAGATGTAACAAATTAAGACACATGTGAAGAACAAAGTAAAGTTTACCCAAAGTGAAACCTTGACAAAGGATTGTTAACAAGTGGGTAATATAAGGTTATAATAAAACCTTATATGATAATATATATAATAATATTATTCTATAAAATATTTATAATAAACTTATATATATTATACAGCATGCTTGTATGAGTATGGAGGGATTCAAGACACAAGGTAAGGGGATTTCAACTCACTTTTAATTTTCGTGAGATACATGTTTTGTTCACCACTATTTAATTTTGTGTGTTTCATGTACTGCCCATAATTGTATTATATGAATCTTACACTTGTATTTATTGGTATTCACATTTCAATTTTATGATCCGCCTTTCATGGGGTTTAAGTTTCAAAAGTTACCAAATAGGTAAAATAGTTTTGTCTCAATTTTTCTTCTTTGAGAATCATGTTTTGTTATGCACTTAAAATATTTATTCAATGTGTTTATAAATTAATTTTACATTTTATATAATGAATATAAAACTATTTCTGGTATTTTGATCTTCATGTAATTTCATTTCTTACAAGGATAGTATGATCTCATGTTACCAAGTTATAAGAGTTTATTGGGACAATCTCATCACTTTTTTACATTGTTTATATTTATGTTTCATTTGATGAAATATTATGATACATATATCAAAGAAATTAATGAATTTTGTTATACACTATTTATACATGATATAATAATGTATTGGTACCATATTTCTACTTTTATTTCAAAATATGGTTAATAAAGTGTTTTTAAGAAATACCAACTTTACCCAATCTTCAGTCTGAAATCTATGTTTTATAAAAAGTGTTTCCAAAAATATTATACCATTATCCTGTAATTATTTAAATACATTCTTACCATTTTTGTATTTTACTAATATCTTGAAGGTAATCTTATTTTCTCTTTCCAAACATTTCATTCCTTCTAACCTTTTTACAGTTCAAAAGGAATGTTATTTTTTAATTCGCACGACATGTATGGATTTACCCACCATCATTCCTTTGAAGATTCCTTTTTATTTTTTAAAAGTTTAATCTTTAAGAATTTTTTTCAAAACTAATTTTCAAGGAAAAAGCTTTTTAAAATGGTTTCAAGTACTCTTTATATGTTTTCAAGGTATTTTAAAAGAAAATTACTTTTAAATGGTTTTATGTATTAACAATATTTTTTCAAATAAGAAAGGATATTATCCTCGAGTAACATTTTTGAAAGATATTTCAAAACTATTTTCCATATAATATGACATCCATTGATATTACTCATGCCCTTTTTGGAAATTCTCAAAAGTTTCTATTCATATCCTTTCTACAAATGGGTCACACTTAAAGTCATGGTCTTTATGAAACTTGTTTCTATTTCATGGGTTATATGTTTATGAAATATGTTTCTCTTTAATGGGTTATGATTCGATGAAATGGTTATCAAACCTATCTATTTTAAATAGGTTATGATGTGATAAAATTTTAATTATACCCATTTAATTTTGTGGGTTATTATTTGATTTTTTATAAGACCTATATCTTTTTATGGGTCATGATATGATGAATGTTTTATTATCTTATAGCCCACATTTTAATGGTTTTACTATGAGATGGGTGGGACCTATATCTCCCTCCAATGCATTGGTTAATGATAAGTTTTATATGATCTCAAAGGGTACATGGCTTGTAGTCCAAGACTGAAAAGAAAGAGGGTGTATGGTTGGTAGCCCAAGACTGAAAAGAAAGAGGTGTGTGGGTTGTATCCCAATCCTAAATGAAAGAGGGTACATGGGTAGTATCCTAATACTGAAAAAAAGAAGGTACAAGGGTTGTAGACCAAGCCTAAAAGAAATAGGGTATGAAGGTTATAGCCCAATACACAAAATAAGAAGGTACATGGGTTGTATCCCAATCCTAAAATAAAGTGGGTACACGGGTTTCTAGCCCAAGACCGAAGTAGGTACATAGGTCATAGCCTAAGCCTAACATGTTATAAAGGTCTTGGTAGGTGGCCCTGGCATAAAAGTTTCTATTATTATATCTACACCAAAAATCCTATGTATTATTCTTTAGTTATGATTTCATGGCTCATGATGTTTATTTTATTATGATTCATGTCTTATGAACTACCAAGCTTTACACCATAACTCATGTTTATGACCTTTGATATATAGAGTATGATATCCTAATGTTATGATCACATTATCATACTACTATGTTCATGTTTCTTCTTACATGTATCCCTTGTTTGCCCTTATGTATCATCAGATCTCACCCATTTCTTATGTTTCCTTTCTTCGGGTTATGACGAAATTTTTTAGGTATAAGTATTAAAGGTGGAGATCTTTATAGGAGATATTGGAGATCTTTCACCAAGATAGAAGATTTTGTTTCCATGTTTCAAAAGACACTAAACTTTTACGATTCTTTGGCATGTATTTTTTTAATGTACTAAATATTCATCAAAAAATATTTAATATCCATGTATGTTAAACCTGGGTCACTATAGTTGGTATCAAAGGAAATGTCTAGTCAACCTGTAAAAACTAGGATTAGAAAACCTTAGTGAGATCCCTAGGTATATTTCTAAGTATATATCTAGGGATATCCCTAAGGATAAGTACAAGGATGAGTTAATGTTTAGGAAAACGTCCTAAAATTTGTTAAAGGATACAGTGAGTGGTTTCCAAGAAATACATCCCTATCTGGATACTACAAGTATATGTGGCTCTAGAACAGATGTACCTAGGGGTAATAACTCTGATAAGATGTTCTAAGATTGACTTTGGGTAATCTGGTACATGACAATAGGCCTTTCTATACACTTGGTTTGACACTACCATGGGATATTATTTTAGAATTCACAAACTCTTCATGAACCATTTTGAATGATTTAAATATAAGTTGTCTATGAATGACCTAGGATGAACCCAGGGTGTCATAGATTAATAAGGTGTCATGATTTACATATTATATAAGTAATTATTTTCATAACTATGTGGTTTTATTCTTTATTAATCAAAGCTCATAATATGCTTTTGGTTTTAGTCAATGGCGGGAACTCAAAGGAATTAGTTTAATGTTTAATGTGATGGATGATTTTCTAATGAGAAGTCAAGTGGGATGATCACTAGAGTGAAAGATGTCATGATCATGCCTCATTAGTGTTCATAGAACATGATTAACAATGTTTACCTTAACCAACTCTAAATCACCAATGAAGACAAAGAATTAGTTTTTTGATAGTTTGGGTAATGGAGACCATAAAGGAAAGAATATTTGGTTTTCTTTATGTCAAGAATGTGAAAAGAATCACCTACATGAATGTCTTAGAGGAACAAGAAGGTTTTTTTAATATAAAAAATAAGGACACAAAGGAAGTGACTACAAGGTAAAATGAAGAGTTTGGTTAATGAAATAGATGGGAAATTTGTCCTCCCTAAGTCGTCATCGAAGGTTAAGTGTTTTAAGTGTGGAGAAAATGGTCATTATATAACCCAATGTCCAAAGAGGAAAGTTCCTAAATAGACATAGAAAGTTGTTGTGAGTAATTATTACATTGTTGATGATTATGATACTAGAGATGAAATGTGAAAGAAATGAGGTATTATTGTTGATGGATTAAGGATAAAGTAATAGTGGTATTTATGTATTTTGATTCAAAAGTTATCAATGTTTAAATATATAAGGACTGTTCTACTTATATTTTTCTCTCATTATTATCAAGTTTTTGTTGAATTTTCCCTATAGGCTATTGAATTGATTCCATAACAAGATGATATTTTGACTAAGTGAAGGTAACCCTTAATATGTTCTTTATGATGAGATATTGTTGTATGGATAATGATATGTGTGATATGAATAAGTAAATTGGATGCTATTGATTACCTTTGAACTAAGTAAGAGATTTTTTATAGGTGGTTTATACTATCACTAATGAAGTTTATAATATTTTTGAAGTTAAGGAAAAGATCATGTACACTTTAGAATGAGGAAGCATGCATGTTTTCCAAAAGGATTTATGGTAATTCAGTTTGTTATTGTGTTTTAGGAGAACATACGATGAGGGTATTAACATGTTTGGAATGTGAAAAACAAGAGCTAATTTTTGTTATATAGAGGAATCAATGTTAATCTAAATTCATGACTCTCTAAAGTTTTGGATTTTTCAACTTTGAGAAGATTTATAAGGATAATCATTTATGGAAAGTTTAAGTTAAACTTCAGAGGAAATATTTTTGCACTCATTTTTTTGTTGAAAACCTTGGTTAAAAGGATAATAATTGATTAACCTTATTTAAAATATATCCATATTATATATTATATTAGTGTTTTTCTAAATGATATCATGTATGTTGGGTTACAACCAAATAAGTTCGGCAAGGCCACGGGTCTTGAACCCATGACTGAAGGACAATTAGGGTTTCACACATACCACTGGCCTACGTGATGTCCTAGTTAATTTATATTTATTTTTAATGAATAAATATTTATGATGAACTATTATTGTTACTTTTTATGTTAATTCATGTTGATAGTTGTACTTTTAATTCTTTTGGGGCCTTAATATCCACTAAAAGTGTATTTTTATACATTCATTCCTTGAGGTAATGGATGTATTAGAAATTGATAAAATCAAAAACAATGTATGAAATTTTTTTATAGAAATTTATCAAGAATTAATCAATTTTGTGAAAAGTGATACAAAAAGTTTGTCCTAATACCTTAAATTCTATTGAACCAATGTCTTCTGGAATCATCACAAATTTATGACTTTGAGGCCCTCAACTTTCCTTTGATTATTCACTTGTTTGTGATTGATTACTTTAATAAATCCATATAAATATTTATTTTTTTCCTCTATTTATAATATTCACACCCAACCTATGTTATTCTATGTGGAAACCTAATTATATGTTACTTTGGGTAACTGTTATAGTTCCAAATTTCAATTTTTAAGGGAATTTTTAGTATCCATTTTTACGATGTGGGTTTATATGAATGAAACTTTAAAGTATTAATCCTTTGATAAACCAAATTAATTTCAATGGATAAATTCATTTTAAGGTGGGTAGAATGTAACACCCTAAGATTTTGATTTTTTTTGAATTAATTTATCTTTTCAATATTTTTCATTTCACATGACACTAGAAATAGTTCTTTATATATATATATATATATATATATATTAAAACACTAATTAAAACATTCCTTTCACACGCAATACCAACTTGGCTTATGCTACATGCAATACCAACTTGGCTTATGCTACATGCAATACCAACTTGGCTTGCACTACAACTAATACAGACTTTGTGTACGATGAATGCAACACCGAGTTTCTATGAAACACATATATATATATATATATATATATATATAAATAATTGATTAAATGAGAGAATTATAACTTAATAATTAAAAATATTTATATTAATAGTAATAACTACTTTCCAAATATTTTTTATAATTGTTTTATTTAAATAAAACATATTGATAATGAAAGATGAGATTTTTTGTAAAGTCCTTTTATGTTAAAAATATCATTTTCTTGAATGGGCGGATTTTTTAAAATAAAATTAATTTTAGACACATTTAAAATTTAAATTTGATAAATTAAAATTTATTTTTGAATTCAGAATTTAAAAATTATCCTAGGGTGAATTTTTGGGATTTTTTTAAGAAACTTCATTTTTTGATAAATAGTGAAAAATAATGTTTTTTAGTTAAAAATGCCTTTTTGTCTAATAAATTATCAATTTTAAATGATATTATAAATATTTTTAGGGTAAAATTAGATAAATATTATATCTATTAATACAATTTTATTAATTACAATCAATTTCATTTTGAAATTGAATATAAAATCTTAACAAACTTTTGAACTTTTTCCTACATTAAACCCCTGTTATTTCATCATGTTTGTGGGATTAGCACTAATAATAAATTTTCTGCTTCTGTGAATTGAACCTAAAAAATCTGGCATAAACCATTTTATTCAGTCCAATATTTATTTTCTAATAATACCATGTTAATTTTTGACCAAAATTATTAGTAAAAGTGATTAAAATTAATCACAACAGTTAAGGCCAAATTATGCTTAATTAGGGACTAAACCTTAAAATTAAGGGAACAAATGACCTATAAACTTCTCCAAAACTCGTTTTATATACATATTTCGTCCATAAACCTTATATTATTGATTTTTATTGGTTTTTTATGACTTTTTTAGTTAATAACATGTGCACACCTAACTTGATTCTAAAAATTCCATGTGAGTCGTTTTCCTTCCCTATAAAAGGCCACCACCTATACCCAATCCTCACACCAATAAAACCTTTTAAGATAATCAAATATATGCCAAAGTATCCTCCCAATAATCCTACCTTCTACCTTAAAGCCTCTCTTTGGGAAGAAATCTTCCCAAAGAATCCTTTTGGCACAAACCAAAAGTAGTTGCTCGATTTAGAGGTAACATATTCTCTCAAGATCCTTTATTTTATTTACCTTATTCACCACTTAAACATTCTTTATTACATTAATTTTTGTAAAACCAGTATCCTAAAAATAATATGATGTTTTTATTCAAATTTTATGAACTACACTTACACACACCTCCATCTAATGGATGTTGAACATACTGTTTCTATGTACGGAGAACCACTGCCTCACAAAACAATGATTGTTCATTTATACTTTACCACAAATCATGGTGGAAATTATGTTGTAAAATATATTTATATATATCATATATTATATTTTATATGTATTTAAGCTTTTTTGTTACTTTAACATAACACATATCTTTACTTTCTATTTGGTGTTAATACGATAATCTCGTTTGAGGAAGTGTGGACTACCTCCCCCTCAAAGCAATGTGATTCGTTCACTCACCACATGGAATGTATTAAGGATGTGTTTAATTAACATATATGATATATATGATATAATAATTATACTTTAATAATGATATATATATATATATATATATATATATAAATACATAAATATGATTCATTTACATACTTTCTTTCAATACGAAAATAAAGATGGAAACAACATTCGTGCATACGTACGGCTTACTATCTCCATAAACAGTGTATTCCATTTCATAATCCTATATTTTATAGATTTTTATAATAAAATTATACTATATATTCATGATATTTATATCATGTTTTAAATTTGTTAATAATGATATAAGTATAAGGACTAAAGATGTAAAAAATTAAGACACATGCGAAGAACAAGGTAAATATTACCTGAAGTGAAACCTTAACATAGGATCATGAAAAGGTGGGTAAAATAAGGTTATAATAAAACCTTATATGGTAATATATATATATATATATTAATATTATTAGATAAAATATGTATAATCAACTTATATTTTTTTTATAGGAATCTTGTATGAGTATAGAGAGAGTCAAGACACAAGGAAAGGGGATTTCATCTGACTTTTAATTTTCATGAGACACATGTTATGTTAGTTACTCTTTTATTTTGTGTGGTTTATATAATGAACACATTTTTATTATATGTATATTAAACTTTAATTTATGGTTATTAACATATCCATTTTATGATACTTCTTTAAAGGGGTTTAAGTTTCAAAAGTTACCAAATCAAGAAAATAGTTTTGTCTCAATTTGCCTTCTTTGAGACTCATGTTTTGTAATACACCTAAACTCTTTATTAGATGTTTATATGCATCAATTTTAAATGTTATATAATTAATCTAAAACTTTTTCTGATATATTATTCTTAATTTAATTTCATTTATTACATAGAGATTATGATCTCAAGTTACCATGTTATAAGAGATTATTGGGACAATCTCATCGCTTTTTGAGATTGTTTATGTTTATGTTTCATTTGATGAAATATTGTGATCCATCTCTCAAGTACATTCATGAATTTTCTTATCCTATGGTTATCCATTATTTAATCATGTATTGGTACCATTTTTCTACCCTTTGGTCCAATATATAGTTAATAAAGTGTTTTTAATAAAGCCCAACTTTACCCTCCCTTCGGTCAAAAATATATGTTTTCAAAAAGTGTTTCCAATAATATTGTACCATTATCATATAAGATTTTGAATATATTTTTACAAATTTTCTATTTTACCAATATATTCAAGGTAATATACTTTTTTCTTCCTGAAAAAAGAATTCCTTCTAACATTTTTACCATACAAAAGGAATGTTCTTTTTTACTTTGTACTACATGTACGAATTTACCCACTATCGCTCCTTTAAAGATTACTTTTTTTAAAGGCTAGTATTTAGGAAATTGTTTTAAAATTAATTTTCAATGAAAAATATTTTCAAAAGATTTTCAAGTATAATTTATATGTTTTAAAGGTATTTTCTGATAAAATTATTTTTAAATTATTTTATTTATTAACAATCCTTTTTCAAAGAATAAAGTATATTTTCCTCAGTGAATGTTTTTGAAAGATATTTCCAAACTATTTTTCATAAAAGATGAAATTTGTGGATGTTAATAATTCCCTTTTTTTAAATGATCAAAATGTTCCATTCATAAACTTTCTATGAATGTGTTACACTTAATGTAAAGGTCTTTATGAAACATGTTTCGCTTTCATAGGTTATATGTTTATGAAATTTGTTTCTATTTCATGTGTTATGCTTTGATGAAATTGTTATGAAACTTATCTATTTTACATAGTTTATGATGTGATGTAATGCTAATGTTACCCATTTCATTTTATGGTTTATAATTTGATGTTTATAAGACTTGTATATTTTTATGGGTTATGATATGATGAATGTTTTATTATCTTATGGAACACAATTGAATGATTTTACTATGAGATGGGTGAGACATATATCTCCCTAAAATTCATTGGTTAATTATAAGTTTTATATGATATCAAAGGTTACACAATTTGTATTCTAATTCCAAAAATAAAGAGGCTGTATTGGTTTTATCCCAAACCCAAAAAGAGAGAGGTTGTATGGGTTGTAGCTCAAGCCTAAATGAAAGAGGGTACACAGGTAGTAGCCCAATCCTGAAAATAGGAAGTTACATGGGTTGTAACCCAAGTCTAAAATTAAGAGGGGACACGGGTTGTATCCCAAGAATAAAAATAAGAAGGTACAAAAGTTTTATCCCAATCCTAAAAGAAATTCAGTACACGGGTTGTTAGCCCAAGCCCAAAGTAGGTACACAGGTTGTAGCCCAAGTTTAACATGTTATAAAGGTCTTGGTAGGTGTCCCTAACATAAAAGTTTCTATTCATATATGTACTCCACGAATTCTATGACTTATTACTTAGTTATTATTTCCTTGATAATGATGTTTATTTCTATATGATTCATGTCTTATGAACTTCCAATATTTATCCCATAACTCATGTTTAAGACCTTTAATATGTAGGGTATGATCTCTTAATGTTATGATTGCATTATCATACTACTATATTCATTTTTATGCTTACATGTATCCCTTTTTTACCTTTACTAATCATTTGATCTCACCCCATTCTTATGTTTCCTTTCTCTAGGTTCTAAAGAAAGGTTTTAGGTAGAATTACTAAAGGTGGAGATCTTTATGGGAGATGTTGAAGATCTTTCACCAAGATAGAAGATTTCATTTCCATGTTTCCAAAGGTGATAAATTATTATGGTCATTTGGCGTATATTTTTGTAATGTGCTTAATATTAATCTAAAAAGATGTAATATCCATATATGTTAAGCCTAGGAAACTATCGACAAGTAGGTTCCATGGTTACAGTTCATAGGTCCCAGTTACTACTTATCCCTATTTTACCTTAGATGATCACCTTGGATTAAATAAGCAAATTTTTGTGGAATTCCTTGGAACATGATCCTTTGATTGAACTATTATTCATTAGTTAGACTCAAATACTACTAGTTTAGAGGCCCTTTAGTTCTATGTTTACTTGTTCATTACCTTGGAAATTCGTTACTAAATATCATTAATCATGGTTTCCTTATACATCTTGGAACCTTCACTATTTATACTATCATGAGGTGATGTCAGTGTGGGTTATGCCTCACATGACCTATCAACATAAATTAGTAATTATTTAATTAATGAACTGGTTACATGTTCAGACACCGGCCTAGGGATGAAGAAAGTACATGGTTATTTAGTTACATTGTACTATTTTACATTATATATATGCATGATTTCACACTATCACATTTCCATTACATAGGCTGAATGTTATATACAAAATTGGTGGTGGCTCACTAAGATTTATCTCACACCCTCTCCGGGTGTCGTTTAGTACCTAGGGTAGATTACATGATTGCAGGTGTTGATAAAAAGATGCATATGGCTTCCAAAACTGGATTGCTTGCTACTTAGGATGGATCTTGATAGAAAATGACCGTGCTAGATCTTGGGATACTTTAGATAGTATTTTGATTTCTATTATACTTTGGTGGAACAATTTTTTCCTACTGTCTTGTATCCATGGTTTCTAGTTTTTCTAGTGATATGAAATATCATAATTAGATTTGGTTGTTGTTGTCTCTATTTTACGTTGTGCCTTCTGTTTACTTATATTTCTTCCACTACTTAACTATATTTATAGTTATCTGTAGTGCTGCACTTTGGTAATGAGGTCATAGTCTCCCCATGGACACACCCTAGGCCCTCGCTGCTAGTCGGAAGCCTTTGGCATTCAGGGATATGCATTTGAGGCCATGTGACTCACTAGGTTCAGGGCACCTATTAAGTGGAATCCAGGTCTGAGACATCACAGAATTGGGATCAAGATGTTATAAATTTGTATCAAAGGTTTCTTTTCTTTGACTTACTTTTTTGGTTGGTAGAAAGGAGACTAGGACATATCGTAATTTAGTAATGAGCATTTTCTTGGGAATAGCTAACCTATGTACGGGGAAAATCCAAATTTCCTTAGATGGGATATGATGTTCTATTTTATGCCTATTATAGTTGTTTTGATTCCACTATTATGTGATGAATATGATATTTGATTTTATTATTGTTATTATTATGTTGTAATTTTATTTTTATCCTTATCTCAATATAGGAAGTAAGAATTGATCATGCATCATTTTAGTCACCTTATAGGATTAATAGGTCATGTATTATTCCATTCCTTGTAGGTTTCATTACCTGACTGCACAATACATGTTGTTTGTGCCTTGAGTGATATGACTGTTATGAAACTAATATTTCTGCAGGAAAATGGGGATTGAATAGTTGGTTACTAAAGTGTATGCGCCAACCTAAATGGTGTTTTACCATATAGGTTGATAATTGAACATTGAATAACCAATTATCATATTTTTGAGTTATGTAAATGAGGTTATATAGACTCAAATGTTAGTTGAATTTGAATACATCATGTCATTTGTAATCTAAAGAGTGCATGTACCTATGTAGATTGTGAATGATGATTCATTTAGTCAAATAATTTTATACTACCTACTAAATTATTCTATCAAATATTATGTTCTGGATATAGTCAATTGTACTACCAATTTCAATTTATAAATAATGTACTTGTATAAATTTGGAATGGTACATCAGTTAATTGGTTTATTATATAAATGAAATAATTAATAAATCTTAAAATATAATATGGTCACTATTAAATGTAGTTTCCAATTTCAACTTAAAGGGTGTTTTCCTCTATAACTAGTAATTGATAGTCCATATATCAGGACCCCTATAGTGAAACATATAGAATTACCCAAACCCAACCTTAGTAGTGGGAAATAGGTAGTGTCTTGTTTTTTCTTTACAATCATTCCTATCACCCATACCTAGCATTAGATGTAGGAAGATGGGTGTGAATCATATATAGGAAGGCTTGCACCTATCATATTCTTGTATCTATAAATTTACCATTATTAAATCATATCTAAGGAATGTTCTTGACATTTTTAGATCTATTACATCATGACATTCTCAATGTCTGATCAAAGTGAGAGGTGATACTCTTGCTCTAGAGGTGGTGGTCTCTGATCCACCAATTTTACCTCTAGTAGTGTCACCTATGGAACCACCTATTATTATAGATGTGGTTGATGATTCCTAGTTTCAATGGGAATTTATACAGATTATTAATACTATACAGGGATCTCTATGACCTGTCACTTCTATGGAATAGTTGATGTGAGAGTTTCAGTAGTAAAACCCACTTTCTTTTTTAGAGGATCGTTTCCCCCATGCTATAGATTCATTCCCAGAGGCCATACTGACCATCTTTGAGCACCTTGAGACACCTCCTCAAAGGAGAGTGAAGCTCTCTATGCATATTATTTGGGATTATAGTAAGAGATAGTGGGATGTTATCACCCAGGAGGATCATCATCAGGGTATAGTTTGGGTTGGTTTTTAGGATTCTTTCTATGCCTAATCTTTACCTAAGACCTTAAGGGCTGATCGTACTAGAGAGTTCATAAACATTCAATAGGGTTTGATGTCTATTATGGATTTCTCAGTTCATTTTATAGAGCTTCAGTGCATCGATCCTTTCTATACCACTGATGATCCAGTGAAAGTGAGACTTTTTTAGGATGGGATTAGGCATCCTATTCATTTGTAGGTGAATTTTTTCTAGTTTACTACCATGTTTTTTATAGTAAACCATGATCTTATTAATAAATCTATCTTGAGGTAAGATAGACATATGGATCAAAGTGGACCAGATTCTTGATCCAGTGGTGCAGTATCTAATGGTAGGAAGTGTTTCTCTGAGACCTCTCATGAGGAAGTACCCTTCAGAGTTCATGTATTAGTGGTTTTTTGGTATTTCATTTGAGTGGGAAGTAGGGACACATGAAACCTCAGTGTGAGAGGGACCCAGTCAAATGTCTATCCTACAGTAGGATGGTCCATTTACATTGGTTTTACATAATTTTCCCTCTAATGCCCTGTGAGAGAGGATTAGTACTGACTCTGGGTCCTAGAATAGGATCAACTGCTCCATATTAGGTAGGGATATAGAGTGTTACTGGCAGGCTAGGCTGAGGATGTGGTCATTTCCGTCGGAGACAAACACTAGTTTCATAGTATTAGCAGAGCAGGACCACTCCAGGTTGTCATTTTGTACCTTAGGGATGCTAAATGATCTAGTTTTATGCAGTGTAGCATGTTCTATGGGAGTAGACTATCAGACCTTCTATAGTTCAAGGTACAATTTTAGTGGCATCTACCTTGGTATCTATTTTTTTATATAGGTTCTTTGAATTATTTTATCTATATTGTTATTGTGGAATGCCTCATGATTGAAATTTAGTATTTATATGGGGTTATGAACCTTGAAAATCCTTTCACTAGTGAAAAATAGTCTTTTTCATGTCATTTTTTTGGTTTTTAACATTGGTTAGTACTCAAAATTATTACATGTGATGTTGTGAATAATTTTTTAATGTCAAATAATAAAAGGAAATTATAAATTAATTTTATTAGAAGTTTTTATCATTGATTATTTCATAAAAAATATAAAATATCATTTACCACATCCATTATTCTAAAAAATGATGTGCTAAATGTTGTCTTTAATTTTTCACATCATTTATAAAAAATTAATGTGAAAAAATTAATAAAACATTGATATTTATTCTCCTCCAAACAATACAGCAGTAAATAAAATAGTAGAATAGTTTTAGTAGCATAAACACAGCATTAACACAGACATCTAAAATTTAAATTTTTAAGTTTACAATGTATATTAAAAATAAACTAAAATCCAATCAAAATTGTGAAATTATTCCCCTAATTTACTTTTAATTATTTCATCTCATATCCTGTATAAGACATGGTCATCAAAAAGGTAAAAATTAAAAAGAAATTTTTTAACATGTCTTCTAAATATACCAAATGAAAAATTAAAGGAAAAGTTTATCAAAAAATCTAACAATCTAAAACTTCATAACATTCCCTGTTGAAAATAATATTTTTATGACCCAACTATTTTAAATAAGATCTCAATTAAAAATGACATTTTTATGAACTACATAAAAAATTTAGTAATTTTAAATGAAAATTCACCTTGGATTTTACATATATGATCTTGGTGCTGTTATTTCTTATTGTCTTTATAAATAAATCCCATTCCCTTTTTGAAAATAATATGATTAAAATAAATTTAAATTTCATTATAATATAAAAAGGTATTAAAATATTAAAACCTATATATTCAATACAGTCTTAAAATTTTCTCACACTTCACCATGGATAGAGCATAGCCAGTATAGCATCTTCTCCCTTGAAAAAAAACACACAACATCCAATGGAAACTAATATATATTGAAATTTAAATTGATTGGTTAATTTCTTAAGAGATATATAACACTATATGAGATATATGTTTCATACTCTTGAATATAAAAAATCATCTAGTTGTGAATAATTACATTCTTTATAAATATTTCAGCAATATAAATCATTTTTTAAATCATCCTTTGTCTTCACAATATGTGAAATAAATTTTGGGTCCATAATTCCATATGTTTTTTTCACATCATATAGCATAAAAAGAGTATAAATATACCTACTAAAAAACAAACATAAATATAAATTTTCAATAAATTAAATAATTGAATGATTTATGTTAATTGACATATATAGAAAAAACCTTCATCATGTTGATAACCAACTCATCTCTATTTACAATCTCCATGATATTTTTTTTAAATAATCATAGTCATTGCACGCTCAAAAATTCCATATTCCATTGGAATCTCATAAACATACAAAAAAATTTGAATATGTTGAAAATCTATCAACACTAGTATAAGTTGTATCTAAAGTCATAACACTTTGTATTTACTATTTTCTATATAGCATTTCTTTACCTTTAAAGTATTACTGTAAAAAATAGAAAAATATATAAAATTTAACACATTAAAAGTAATTTAATAAAAAAATGAAAAAAATGATATATTATACACATTACACTATGGTAATCTGTTGAATAAGTCTAGATAGCGAAACTAAAAAATTATTGATACTTTGTCCAACTATACTAGTCTCATCTCTAGGAAATAGTAATCTTTCTAATCAATATATAATATCCTATACAGTGACCCTATGATTATATATCTCTATTTGATAATGATGAATGGTATTTCTATTATAATATATCATCACATATGCAATAATATGATGTTTGGTATCATTATCATATAAATCATAATAAATTGGGAGCTGTGGAAGATGGGTGTAGGAGTAGGATAAGTAAGAGGAGTGGGGTCTGTAGATGGAGGTAGAGTAGGATAAGTAGAAGGAGTGGGATCTTCAGGAAGAGGTGGAGGAGTGGGATCCATAGTCTAAAACTATTTTTTCATGTCTACAAACATAGAAGGTTCCTAATATTTAATCCTATCCTTTATCATCTCATGAATATCCTTAAATGTAGCTTCCAAAAATTCTATTTTTTTATAGATATCGTCCATTGAAGAAGATTCAGAACACAGAAACAATTTTTTTACTGATACACATGATGGGTATCCTTATACATGACCTGGGCATTCAGGTTTCCAAATGATATAGCTAAAATATCCTTCCTACCCTCAGTTATGAATTCCCCTTCTATGCTCTGATCCTCAAGAGATTATTGTATGGAATATTTGAAAAAATATGTAGTGAATCACAATATATAAAGAATTTATTTAACTCAAATAAATAAATAAAGTAAATATCTTAGAATCTTATCAACTAAAACCCTCGACTCTTCTATAAGATATTTTCCTTTTTCTCATTTGATCCCTCTTCCATTTTTCATGACTAGTAGTGGGAAGTATGGTTAACCTCTACAAATCCTAAAGACTCAGATCTTAGCTTTTGAAATTTTTTAGATATCATGTTTTCATCCAATAATATATACCCTCCCTAAGATAAAGTATGAGGGTATATATTTCTATATTGGATCTCCTAACCAGATCTCCTAAATTGTTATAAATTAAGAATAATGAAATTATTAATATGATAATTAATATAAAAAACTTCTAAAAGGTAATATTTCACTTAGCAAAAATTATTCTCATAATCTAAATTCAAAAAATTTCTTCCATATATCTTCATCTATAAATGGATATGTATATCACATGGATTATGTTGTTTTTATTCCCAAAAATGAAATCTGATGTGATAGTTAATTTAAAATCCCTCTATCTCCTAACAGCCAATGATAAACATTTCTAATTGACTCTTTCAGTATCAGGTATATCATTTTTCATCTGATAGAAAGGGGAAAACATATATTTCTATAAAAATGTCATAATAAGTAAAATAATAAAAAATGAGCTTACTAAAATAGTCTCCAATAAGTGATATATTTTCAAGTTTTCATCACTTCTCAAATCATCAATTAAAATACTAACGTTTCTTTTAGCCTTTACTACAATAGAAGTCTTGAATTATTTTGAATTTGAACCTCTTGGGATATCATTATCACCAAATTATATCAGTATCCTCTAGTTCTAGATATGAGAAATGATTAATTTTGGTAAATGTGTGCTACCATGTTTACCAACCCTCAAACTCTTTTTTCCCTTTGAAGTAGATGTCTCATGTAAAGAAGGATGGGGAGGATCATTAAAATGAGCATGTTAATGTTCCTCCCCAAAAGTATGTTATGATCCTCTTCAGAAGTATGTGGGGGATAAAATGTTTGATCTTTCGTTATCCTAAAAATCAAAGAAATAAAAAATTAATACCCAAATATATAAAACCAACTATTACATACAAATGTAAATAAAAAATGAAAAAATATCCAAAAAATGTAAACAAAACTAAAAACATTTTTGTTTATATTTTTTATAGTTAACTAGAATGATAACAACATTAATGAAATATAAAATAAAAAAAATGAATAAAAAATCCAAAAATGGTCTATGAATAGTAAAAATTCTCCAAATGTATAGCAGTATTTTTTACACTGAAAATAATATTCTTTGAATATATGAAAATTGATCCAACACAAAGTAAAATAAATTGACCACATTTTTATTCATATTTGTTATATTAGTTGACTAAAATTATAGCAACATTAATGGGATATGAAATGACATAAAAGAATGAAAAAAAAATCCAAACATGGTGTGTTAATAGTAAAAATACTCCAACCTAATAAATCATTTTTTACACCAAAAATTATATTTTTTGAATATAGACTTTTAATCAATATTTATATTTTTATATAACATATTAGATTTAAAATAATTGTTTTTCAAAAAAATCAATAAATATATAAGTTACAAAAGGGAAAACATGGTAAACTAAACAATAAAAAATTAATATAAACAAATAAATTAACTTATTAGTTATAATATGTGCTTCAATAAATAAAAAAATCTAAAATATCTAAAATTTTATGAAATTTAAAAAACTAAACCAGAAATAAACATATGTTACCTATAATATTATGAATGTACTAAAGGATTGTTTTCCCAAATTCCTTCATCTTGATTGTTTTGTATGGAACCAACAATGTCTATGAAATTCTCATCAATATTATCTATTAATCTTTCCATGGAAGCATGGATCTCACAAAAATCAGCCTCTTCATCAAGTTTATCATCACCAACAAACTTTTTTTCCTTTTAAAACAACAGAGAACTGCATATCCTATTGATCATGAAGATAGAAATTTTTTTAATGTGTTTCCATTATAAAAGTACTATCAATGTATTCCAATCTATTCATATTAACTAGTGTTATTCCAAATTCGTCAGGTATAACACTTTTATTGTCGATAAACCATTTTTAGTTCAAAACTAGAAAATTTAATTTCATTTAATCAACCTACCATATTTCTTCAATGACTCTATAATAGGAACTTGATGTGGAGATTGGGTTTTTTGTATTTGGAAGTCAAAAATTCATTTCTTCTGTGAATATTAATACTCTACTATTCTAAACTGCACTTCTATTTTCCATATATTTTGTATGAAATGTATAGCCATTAATTTCATATTAAGTCCATGTTAATAAATTTAAACTTGGATCTCCCACTAACCATCTCAATCTTTCTGATGCATATGATCTACCAAGCACATTCTATTTAAAACATGGAAAAAAAAGTATTTCTCTGATCATTAAAAATCCACATATCTTTCTTCTTTGGATCACATTATTTTAACACATTAATATGAATTTTTATATATGTTTGAGCACTGTATGTTTTATTCATGATGTACAAATTTACCTTCTTTATTTTTTCACCTATCAACAATTTTACATTCAAGCTATGGATCCCTTTTCCACTATAATTGACTCATTCATGGAAATATGTGGGCAAATTTTTTTACGTCACTGCAAATAATTAGCTTGTAAAAAACTTTGTAACCTCCTCAGAAATATACTTCTCAATAATGGAGGCTTCAATTTGATATGGATTCTTAACATAACCTTTAAATATCTTAAAATATCTTTCAAAAGGATACATCCAACATAGATATAAAAATCTAAAAAACCTTATTTCTCACACCAAATATACCAGTAAATGAACCATGATATCAAAAAAAGATAGAGGAAAATACATCTCCAACTCACAAAGTATAAAAACCACTTCATTCTCCAAATTTTTCAAATCATTCAGATCAATCACCTTATTAATAATTTAATTGAAAAAATAACACACCTTCATGATAGACATTCTAACATGGGTAGGGAATATTCTATGCAATGTAACTGGTAGGATATTTTGAATTATGAAGTGATAATCATGAAATTTTATACCTTTAAATTTCAAATCATTTAAAGTCACAAAGCTTTTACATAGAAAGAATAACCCTGAGACACTTTGATATCATGATGACACTAAAAAAACTAATTTTCACCCTCTTTTATAATCTATAACAATATGGGGTTGTAATTTTTTCCTTCCACCTGGAGTAGTAGCTTACTCCAAATGTATTCTCACTGAAAGTAAGTCCAATATTTATTCAACCCATATCTAGTCTTTCATTTAATATCTAACAATGTTCCAATCAATATTTCGTAGATATTCTTCTCCACATGAATGAAACTAATATATTTTTGACCCAATTATATCTTAAATATAGTATCTCAACAAATATTTATCATTTCTTCCAAATATTTATATCATTAACAAATTTTAATGTCTTTCTGAATGTCACATTAATGTCTTTCAACCTCTCAAAATAATGATAGATGGACAAAGGTTTTGGAGAAATATAAAATTATTATGATCCATTGAATTAATTTTATTATCTTTAATAAGAGTGATCTATAGACAAAAACCTTTTATGACTCATGTATACTATTTTTATCTAATTTTTCAGTTGATAATATGAATTTTGTTGTTCAAAAATTGGAAAAGATTTATTCCCCTTAAAATTGTATCCATAAAAAGTCTATATGTTGTTATTTCATTTATATTGAACATAATCATTGCATTAAGTTGAAAATATTCTATTTAATAAGAATTATAAACCATAATAACTTCCTCCCATAAAAGATTAAAATCATTAATTAATAGTGACAAGAAAGCATCAATATCATTTCAAAACTATTTTGGCCCAGAGATCATTAAATTCAACATGAAATATTATCACTTCCAACAAAATTCAGGAGATAAGTTTTAAATTACGTATAAAATAGTCCATGAACCATGTGTTATACTAAGTATTTGATATTTATTCATTCCATCCTTGCATGGTCCAAGTATGATATTTCGAAATTCATTTCTGAATATTGGAAAATATTGATCAATTTTCTTTTAGTATGGACAATCAGTTGGATTTCCTAATTTTACATCACATATCTGCTCATTTTTATTCTATCTTAACCTTTATCATAATTTTAATTTGAAATTAATCATTTAAAATTTGGAATTATTGGAAGATACCAAAATTCCTTGGAAGTGGTCTCTTAATATCCAAATAAATATGTGATTTTTATTTCAACTTATACCGTGACTTCCCACATTTTGGACACCCTAATAGAAATTCATATTCCTTCCTATATAGCATACAATCATTTGGATGGACATGTATTTTCTTGTACCTTAATCCCACCAGGTATAATATTTTATTTATTTTATAATGAGAATCTAGATTATTGTTGTATTTAAGAAGAATATCTTTTAATAATTGTAGAAACTCTATAAACTTATTTTCAATCAATCCATTTTTTCTCCTTTAAGTTAATCAATCTTAACACCATCAATAAAACTATAAATTCTATACAACACAGATACAATGGTTTTTTAGCATCACCATATAAACTCTCAATTGTTGGTTCATTCTAAATTGACTCTAATTTAATATCATGAATCATTTATTCCATTTGACTAGACTTATCACCTTGAAAATAATCACAAACAATAGATTTGAAATTTTTCCCAGTTTTACCATATCAATTCCAAGGGTTGTAACTAGGATTAAAACCATGAATAATTCAATGATATTTGATCTCTCTACTTTTCAACTTCTTCATATTTAAATATTTCATGCATATACATTAAAACATTTCATTGTTTGGAAAATTTCATTTAGAAAATTCCAAAAAATAATCAACACCTTCCTCATATTCATAACATATTCAAAGTATAGTAATCTATCTTCAACTCATTATTATATATAACAAATATCGAAAACAAATATCTTTTTAAAATAATATATTGGTGATAAAAGTGAGTTAAAGGGGTAATAGTATATTATTTCAATGATAATAATAAATACATACTTGTAGTTTTACTCATTAGTGAAATATTTATATGATTTTCAAAGATAGTGAATATAATATTAAATAAGTTAATAAAATTGGAGATGAAATTGAATGTTAATCAGAATGATTATACAATCAAATAAAAAATATTGGAAATAAATTTATATTAATAGAGTGTAAAATAGAGTCTTACTAGAAAGGAAAGAATAAATGAAATCCTTAAAAGATGGAATAAATATCTAGAAATCTAATGTGAATATTTAATTTAATTTAAAGTAAAAAAATTGAAAATAATATAGAATTATTAGTGACTAGAATTGATATAACCTATTCTTGGATCTCACAAGAAAGGTTTTTAACTATTTGTTTATTGAAACTCATGGTTTTCGAAATATGAACCTAAAATAAGGGTTAGACCTTATTTATTCCCCAAAGTGTGTTCTACCCACACCTAAAAAAATCACAATTTCCTATTAGTTTTAAATCAAATTTCTAATTATATAAAAAATAATATTACAAAATATATATATATAATAGAATAAAAAATACCTTAAATAAGTAAATAATAGTTTCATATCATTAAAAACGAAAAAAAACTAAATAGTATCCCAAAACAATATTGGAATCATATCAGATATAAAAAGGGAATTCATAATAAATTTGTGTACAAAATATATTCATTTAAATAAATAATTCTAATGAATGTTAAATCAAAAAGAGTTTACTTTGACTACTTAAGTGGGAAAGAAAAATTTAATAAAATAGGATATAAAATACAAACCTCATATTTATCCTTGGAATAGATTGGGATTCCAATGGAGTGGTTCTTAAATAGAAATAATGATGGTAGAGGGATAGAAACCTATAATTTTACGAAATCTAGGGTTACAATAACATGAAAAAATAATGAAAATCAAATTGAAACCCTAAAAATGTAAAAAATGTTGTAGAGAATAAATTTTTCAAGGAATAATCTATGTGTAGACTGACTAAGAGAGGATCAAGAATTTGTGATACTTACTTTAGAGACGAACATAGCTATCTTTAAACATGTAAGGGGAAAAGAATTGAGGGGTGGGTAGGTAGTAGATCAGTAATGGCATGATGAGGTTGAATAAACTTTATAGTGTATGAATAGGGTAATGTAATATTATAGTCCATTGGATTAAAGAAATGAGGGTTAGGGATTCCATGTGAGAGAAAAGAGATCTATGTTGTGAGAAATAAAGAAACTAAAATTATTCTACCAACCTTTTAAAGAAATTTTAAAAGGAATAGAACATAGATTATTAAATAACAAAAATGAAAAATATTTTTTTCACGTGGTTTTTGAAATAACTGACATTATAAATCATTTTTCAAAGTCAGTTATCCTTATATAGAATTGTTAGAAATAATCTTTGATGTCAGTTTCTAGGTAACTGACATAGAAAATAAAAATCTTTTAAATTTCACATCAATTATATAATAAACGATGTGAAAAATATTTTTTCATATCAGTTTCACATTGGTTATAAATAACCAACATTAAAAGAGAGAAATGATAAATATTTTATGTACTAGTGTTTGGATATAAATTAAAAGAGTGTAAATTAATGTATGTATTTCCCCCTTGAGATAGGAGGTTATCTCTTTTATGGAACTTCTTTATCCTTGAGATGAAGGGATTTGATATCATTCTTGGGATGGACTGGTTAGTTCCTTATCATGCCTATGTGGATTGTTATTACTTGAAGGTGTCTTTCACATCACCATAGAGTGGTACTCATATTCACAAGGGTGAATGGAATATCCAAGAAGGTAGATCTAGACAAGAGCACCATGGGTTGAGTGGCATGATAACACATATTTCTATCTCTTATATGGATGATTAGGGAATATATCTAGGAAAATTCACTCTTATAGTAGATCATTTTAGGGATGTCTTCCCTGGTGAATTTTATAGTTTACCTTCTGAGTGATAGGTTTAGTTCTCAATTGAGTTAGTTCTATGAGCTATATGAGTGTCCATTCCTCCTTACAGGATGGAAACTATTGGGTTGTAGGAGGTCAGGAGACAGCTAGAGGACATAGAAGCTAAGGGTTTTATATGGCCTTGTACTTCTCCATGGGGTTCAATGGTCCTTTTCACCAAGAAGTAAGTTGGAACCCTCATGATTTATGTGGATTACCAAAAGTTGAGTAAGCTAACTATAAATAAATGGTATCATTTACCTTTCATATATGAACTCTTTGATCAGCTACAATGAGCTCATGTTTTTTCAATGATTTATTTTAGGTCATGCTATCACCAGGTACATGTTAGAAATTCATATATACCTCATACACAGTTCTATATTAGGTATAGTATTTATGAGTATATGGTTATGATATTGTTCTAATGAACATGTTGGCCATTTTTAGGGCTCTGATGAAATTAGTTTTCCATCCATTTTTTGATTAATTTGTGGTAGTATTCATATATTACATCTTAGTGTATTCTCATACTCAACAAAACTAATCCAAACCTCTTGTGATCATTATAAATACACTCAGATAGAATAAGATGTATATTAAGATCACTGAATTCCACTTTTGGATCAATATAGTTCCCTTCATGGGTTTCATAATCTGAAAGGTATAAGTATCATTAGACACAAAGAAGGTGAGTGTTGTGGATTCTTAGTAGCATCCCAGGAACATATTTTACATACATATTTTTTTGGGTTGGCTATATATTAAAGGTGCTTTACACTAGACATTTAATTCCTAGAAGTGCCTATTACGAGCTTGAATAAAAAGGGTTTGAAATTTGTGTGGTCAAAAACATACGAGATAGCCTTTTGGGAGTTGAAAAGGAGATTGAATTTAGAATCAATACTAATTATATAATAGATGGAAAAATATATACAATATATTATCATGAATTAGGTATCAAGATATCAGTATTTCTTATGTAGGAAGATCAAGTCATGGTGTAAGGGTCTTGCTAGTTGACACCATATGAGAATAATTACCCGATTCATGATCTCAAGCTAGCATTTTTGGTTCACACCTTGCATTTTTTGAGGCATTGCCTACTAGGAGAGCATGTTTTGGTGTATGAAGACACAAAATCCATAGGTATATTTTCTGGCAGTGTTACCTAAACCTTAGGTGGATAATGTTGTTTGAATAGGTGATGTCTTCTAATTTTGATCTTACCTATACACCTGGACCTTAGGGGGGTAAGGTTGTTTGAATACCTGAAGTATTTTGATTTTGATCTTACCTATACACATGGGAAAGGAAATGTTTTAGTGGGATTTTAGAGTCAAAGGACTCAAACATGGGTAGTTCAAGTGGCAGGTGATGAGTGGCAGCTAATGGATTTGTTTCCTAAGAGGAACGTGGGGGTTTAGGACCATCATGTATTGTATATACTTTCATCATTATCAATGAAAAAATTCACTTCTAGATATAGTGATTTGGATTAAATTATCGGATATTGAGGTCTTAGTCTTGAAGGAGATTGTTTTATATGATGACCCACCTATAGGATATATCCTTGATGTGGATGAGGTTTTTTTAATCCATGGACGCATTTGGGATCCTACAAACATTTAAGACAAATTAATTATAGATTATCATGCTTCTACATGGGCAGTACATCCCAGTATTAATATTGTGATTTATGTCTCCAATATTGGTTGCTCGGAATGAAAAAGATAAATAGATAATTTTTTTACTTGGTGTTTCACCTATTAGTAGATGAAGCTAGAACACCATTGACCAGTATGTACTCTACAGTCATTTCCCATTATTGAGTGGAAATGGAATGATGTTACTATGGATTTTTTCACTGGATTATTGAGATCCTCTCAAGGTAGTGATGTAGTATGGGTGATCTTCGATAGTCTCATGAAGTCCAATCACTTATTATCTATTAGAGAGACCTTCTCAGTGGATGAGTCTAGGAGACTATATGTCCATGAGATTGTATACCTACAAAAGGTCCCTCATTATTCATTTATGATAGGGATTTTCATTTTATGTCAATGTTCTAGAAGGGGTTTCAAAAATCTTTGATTACTGAGGTTCTTTTAAGAACATCCTTTCACCCTTAGACCGATGGTCATTCAAAATGAATGATACATGTACTTGAGGACACGATTCAAGCATGAATTATTGATTTTGGAGGTTCTTGGGAGAAACATATACTTATTTTTGAGTTCTCGTGCAATAATATCTTTTAGGTGATTACATAAATGGTTTCCTATAAGGCTTTATATAGTAGTCTATGTCGTTCATCTTTTTATTTGTTATAGGTAGTTGAGGAAGAACTAATTAGACATAATCTCATTTAGGTGACTTTAGAGCATGTTCAATTGAATAGGAAGAAAACTTACAAAACTTAGTCAAGGAAGAATTCATATTCTAATAATTATTTTTGACCACTAGAGTTCGAGGTGGATAGTCATGATTTATTATGTGGTTCACATACACTAGGGCATCGATGGTTTAGAGGCAGGGGAAGATTTCACCTTGGTTTGTTGGACCATTTCAGGTTGTGGAGAGATTAGGTTCAATAGCCTATTGGTTGGAGTTTCCTCAGAGGAATTGGGCTATAAATTATGTCTTCCATGTTTCACTACTTCTCCATTACTATTTATATCCATATAATTTATTTCATCCTAATGAGGTTTCATTTGATGTAAATGCATTCTTTGAGGAGGATCTCACCTGTATTTTAGAATAAAACATGAAGGATATATGAGGTAGGTCAGTTCCTCTAGTATGATTTCTATGTATGAAAGACCTCAAATAGTATGATACTTGGGAGAAAAAGGATGAAGTATGTGCTCAATTAACATAGTTTTTCTCAGATGATGGTTTTCCACCCTTGGAAGAGAAACTCAAGGATAAGTTTCCTTAATGGTGGAAGACTGTAAGACCCCGACTTTTCTTTTAGATATAGAACCTTTTAATTTTAGTTTATTTTTATTATATTTACCTTGATGGAAATGAAAAATGATTTTACAGAGGAAAGTAGGGTGTTTGGGGATTGTTCGATGTCGGAGCACTGACTTTTGGAGAAAACAGCTAGGCCGCAGAGTTATTAAAAACCATTCCACCCAGTCTGCATGGTTAGAAAAAATCCAATTAGGTGTTTTAGTGCATAGTATAGGGCCACAAGATTGGACTTAACCATGTCACTCAGGATGCACAACCATACGAGTGTTATAGGACCTATTGCAGAGGATTTTTTCATTGGTTTTGCATGGTTGGTGCATGCATTGACCAACCATGCAACCAAACCATGTGACCTCTTAAAAATAGTGAAATTACATTTTTTACCTTATTTTAAATCCTCACCCCTATTTTCATTCCCACACCATACACCAAACCCTATCCTCCCTTTGAATCTCTCTTGAGGCTAAAGCTAGGTTTTGAATCCGTTATTCCATCCATACTCTGATTTAAGTTCCATCTATCATGTTGGATCACTTCCAATAATATATCCATTCATTTAGTTCTTTTCTTAATTTATCTTCCTATTAATGGAGTTATTTTGGTGCGATCTAATATTTCATATCTTTAGGTTATTCATCTATTCTTGAATTTTTTTATAATTTAGGCCAAACTAAGGGATAATGCGAGACAATTGTTCTACCATGGGCTTAAGGTATGTGGTTTATAGGATTTACCAATATTTTTGTCTTTTATTTAACTATTTTTGTTGTGCCACTCACCGAACCTTCTCATCATTACTTATATATTAAATTATAAGTCTAAAATTAATTATTGTACCAGATTTTGGTCACCCTTGTAGAACCTAATCATGGTTGGAGGTTGTAAATGTCAACCTGATCCACCTATGAGGTGTGTTCTTTCATCTTTCCTATGTTAAACCACCCCTTTCAATGTGTGATATCACCACCTTTGTAGTGGGATCCTTTTAAATTAAATGAGTTAGTTAGAGAGTCTCATGTCTCCTTTTCCATGTTATTAAATGTTATTAAAATGGTAAAATGGATGTACTTAAATGAAAGTGGATTGATATGGATATTCTCTTAGTATGTGCCTTTTTATATAGATAATTGAAAATGGGTATGGACACTAACATAGCCCATTTCATTTTAATTTACTTTCCTGATGTTTGGCATATCAGTATAGAATGTACTTATTATGAAGTATGGAACCTACTTCATATCAGTATGGAACTAACTTATTATGAAGGTATGGAAAATATTACATATCAGTATGGAACCAAATTATTATAAAGGTATGGAACCTGTTACATATCGTTATGGAACCAGCTTATTGGGAAGTTATGGTACTTGTTACACATCGGTATGGCACCTATTACATATCAGTGTGGCACCGAATTATTATAAAGGTATGTCACCTATTATATATCGGTATGAAACTGACTTATTAGGGAGGTATGGTACCTGTTACATATTGGTATGGCATCAAATTATTATAAAGGTATGGAACCTATTACATATTGTTATGGCACCGAATTCTTATGAAGGTATGGAACCTATAACCCCAAGGTAGGATCATTTACGATATAATACTATTGGGGAGGATCAAGGTATGGATCTTGTTACTTTCTTATACATTTACATCTCCATATATAAGTCACCCTAGTTATTTCCATGGGACCTAGTCCATGTAATCCAGTTACTCTTTTCACATGTGGATTATGCCAAGTCAGTTGTTACCTGTTGTTGAAACATTATATATATATATATTGATTATCATCTGTTATAGCCTACTCTAGTTAAAAATTGTTCTCATGGACTTGTAATTTTGTTATTCACGTTACATCTTACCTATTATACCTACAGATGGTTATAGTTTATATGCATGATCTAGATTTGTTGTAGACACCATTGGTGGTGGCCTATTAAGTATATCTCACACCCTACTCGGTTCTCTAATTGGTACCTGGAAAAACATCATGGATGAATGTAGGAATAGGGGAAAGTGCCTAATTTTTAATGATTTAATGATTGTAGCATGGGAGGAGGGGAGAAAGGGATTTAGTTTTGTCTTGTGATGTAATCTAGAGATAGTCCTTTTGGTCTTTAGAGTCCTTTTGATATACCTATATGAATGAGTGTCTACTTCCATGTTTTCCTATTATTTTTTTAGATACATGACATCGCATAATTTTGTATATGTAACTGGATATTTCTATTGATGGATTGTTTATTATTATCACCTGGATGTTTTACTTCCGCAATTCTAGTTTTCATTTGGTATTATTCTTCTGCTATCTATTTATTTATTTCACCGCTTTTCTAATCTAATTATGAGGTTATATTCTCTATGTTGTACCACCATAGACACTCGCTACTATTTAGTATCCTTTAGTGTACGAGGAGGCATGGTTGTGCTCTTTTGACCAACCTATTTTGGTTACTTATGAGTGAACCATGACTAGGACATTACACATGCAAACAAAAAAATTCATAAAGGAAATAAATTATATAACTGGTCATGAGAATTTAATATTGGTTGATCCATTTAAAAATAATGGATCAACCATGACTTAGGGGTATCATACCTGATTCCAATCCAAACTTGTATCACAGCCCACCCTCACTCTAGTGTTTCTACTTCTTGTCTAGGATATTGCCTCACCTTGGCATGGTTTACACCTTACAATGTAATAATCAATAGTATATGAATACTCACACGCATGCAAGGGGGTATCAAGAGGCACAAAATACATATAGATAATAATGGACGAGTAGGACCTTATACATATTGAATAAATAATCGCGATGTGTAGGCCTTCAATAAAAACTAATTAAATATTAAAAACATCACACATAGTTGTAATAAATATTTAAGTAAAATTAACTAGGAAAAACATAGTTTGGGTCATTGCTCAAGACCAATCTATGAGAAAAATAAAATCACTACAAAAATTAATATGAAATAAATTTAAGTTTGACGGAATCTTATAAATTAAATGAATTATTTAAATTGAAATAATTTAATTTAAATTTATCACTAAATTAATTTAATTTTTCTCCTAAAAAAATTAATAAATTAAGTTTAAAAAAATTATACCAAAACTAAATTAATTGTTTTGAAATATTAAAAAATTTATTTTTAATTCTAAATATAATATTTTGATTTTTGATTTTTGATTTTTTTAAAAAAAATTGGTCCACAGAAACCTACGCAGAGCCATTGCGGGTTAGGCTAACCCCACACAAGCTTTTTCTGGCTGAGATAAACCCATGCAATCCTGTTTCAGATTAGGAAAAACCAACCTAAATCCATATTGGGTCTGGAACGACTCTCCTGAAAATGTACTAGGTTGGACCAACCTGGTTTGGCCCATTGGTCAGCCGAACCACACGAGGGGCAAGTAAGAGGCCCAAAATAGGAGAGCCCAACCACCATGGATTAGTGAACTGAAGTCCAGGAGTAGTGCGACTGGTGTTTCTTGTGAGGGGACCACTACAGCGGTGGGATTAGGTAGCTAATGATGGAGAGACACAATCAGGAGGGCCAGAAGACTTCGACAACTACAGGTGGACTCTGAGGCAACTTAAGGTGATGGCAGAAACCCTAGAAGTTGTAGGACGAGCTGACAATGATGTTTGTAAAAGCTAAATGAGGCGTCATCATCAGAGACACAAGACAGGGGAGGTCGAGGACATGGATAGATGCGGAAGGGTCGAAAACTGGAAGTGGGATGGATTGATAGTGTTCATCCAGGTTGTCTTACATGGCTATAAATTAAGAGGATTAGGCGATAGTATAGGAAGAATCTTCCAACAGAAGCTTTTTTGTTTTTTAATAATTTCTTTTGTTTCTTTCTATTAGGTCACACCTGCCAATTTTTTGTCTTCAATTTTTATAATATTATTGTTAATTATTGTGGAAAAATACACCAAATAAATCCTTCTCCTTTGTTGTTTGTTTCATCATTTTCAAAAGCCTATCAATTTGGGATTTTGACAAATAACCTTTCTAGTGTTTGATTGTTATGAATAAATAAGATAGGATGGTATTGTTTCAGTGACCAAAATATGGCTGGATCATTGATGGAAAATGGGAATTCATCATAATCACTATCAATATCTGAAATGTATAAAAATTTAACATATATTTAAAAAATATATTTTTCAATTTTAATACCCATAAAAACCCACTTTTGATCTTTGTTAACTTCTTCATATGGTCACAACTTGTCCATCTTATATTAGATCGAATCATGGTTAGATCCATTAAGACCATAACAAATCTATATACTTAATTTAATTAAATTTTAATTTTTCATAACACAAAAAATAATGATATCTATCTGATGCCAATTGATGGTATTAGGGCACACAACTAAGTCTAGTGGGTCGAGGAGTTAAAAATTTTCATCACTGGATTGATGAAATTTCATTGTATCTATTGATTCAAGCCCTGGTAAGGTCTGACGATCTCACATGAATTATCAAATCACAAAAATAAAACCAGATAGTTACATCATTTAAATTTAAGTGCACTCAATATCATCTCATCTTTGAAATTTTTTTGTCAATTTCTCTGAGCTCTAACCCCACAATATCACCCACACACACTTCAATAATTTTCACGTACGTTGATCATTGAATTATGGGTGGTATCACAGATCTCCAGTGATTCCTTCAACTTCTCAATGATCACCTCGATCCCATCCCTTCAATCCGTGAAGTTATTCTTAGACCAATCACTTGGACAGAGCCTTTCTCTCTCTAGGATATGGGAGGAGAGATAATCTCTCAATTCTGAATGAATGAATAAATGAATATTCCTTCTAATGATAGCACTTATGTTCTTATATAGTGGATTTAAAAATACATATTTAGGGTTCCCTAACCCCCATATATCCAATTTACACTAAATAATAAATAAATGACATGTTATGATGAACTAAATGCATCATTAATGTCATTTATATTTTATCACCTACTTTTAGTATATAATAAATATATTACATCAAAAAACCAAGTCATTAACTCAAATCTTAATTCCAATAATATTAAATGAACCTTGAATATTAAGATAGTATTCCTTCGTATAATAATGTTACATTATTAACTTAATACCTTGTGAATAATTATAATAAATAAATTTATCCCAATTATTCTATACTTGAATATTAGTGAATTTATTTATTCATTGATGATCGTTAATACATGGAAAAATCTTGGACCTTGTGGTGGGTCATACCATTTCCTATACACCTATTCGCCATAATAGGGAAAACTCTTGAATATGCTATTATGTGTGACTGTTTAGGCCCTTATCTCAATAGCAGTGAATACTATTCCTAGACCTGGAGTGGAGTCTAACAACCCATCAAAACCCCTAAAGAGATAAATAATAGTCATAGCAATGAAAACTTTCTTATGAATGCACATCGTATAATATAATCACTTTTTCTCATGATATATCATAAATAGAGATGCACAAATTATGTCATCCTCCATTCTTGGTTTATTATTTATTGATCAAACTGAATGGACTTGCCTTCTTCTACCATGGCTATGGATTTTGTGAAGGTGCTACCAACCTAATCAACTGGTCTTGAGATATCTCTTCCAAAATTTGAAAGAAAAAAATCTATCTTTTGATCATTCAACTAATTCTATGCCACCAATGATTCACCCCATACAAGCTACCTTTCCATGAATTCAATTTTATAGTTTTTTCCTCACGTCAAAGTATTTCATCAAATGTAAATCATTGATAATGATATCAAGTCAGGAGATTAATACACATGTCTATACATAAAAATAAAAAATGAAACCTAAAACATGTGGTGTTCCTATTGGTAGGTATGTTTTTATGGTCTCATCTACTTGAGATCACTAAGTGTGAACTTCATGAGAAGAGTCTTGGTACTTATGATCCCCCAACACATAATGGTCTCACATCACCTATGTCCAATTGGTATGATGAATATGAACAATAAGAAATTACTTTATGATTACTATAATGGAATCTATGGGTTCTCATTATATCTTGGGAACTGTTATAACCTTTGGATATGACATGTAATATATGTATATTACCATAAATATAGTAGATTAGATGTATCAATTCTATTTTGGTAAAATAAACACATGTGAATATCAAATTTTATACATGTAATAGTAATCAAAATTCATACACAAGTTTGTTTTGGGGAAACCACTTTCAATAGAAATCTCCTTGGCCTTTGTTCTATTTTATACGAGTTGTATATAATCATTTATTTTATACTGGTTGTTTAGGAATATTGGATTGGTTGTGGAGTAATTTTTGGGTATAATAACCATTGACACTCCCTTAAGGGTATGATACAAGGGTATTCTGAGGTGACTGGGATTCACCATTGTGATTAGTAGTTATGGGAATCTCTAGTATTTCTCTATATTAGAGATGTGTAGTTTCAATGTGATCCTTGGTATAGATTGGATGATGTACTATTGAGAACATGTAAATTTTTATCATTGAAATGTGTTCTTTACTTACCCTAAGGAAAAATTTATACCTATATAGAGGATTGGGACTTATAGGTAGGCCATTTAGGACCTAACCATTAAAAACTAGGGATATTTATAGCTTAATATTTGAATGTTTATATAATTGATGAGTAATAAATGATATAAAATGTATTTTATCATCTCATGTATTAGTTTTAGGATGTTTTTCTTAAGGAATCCTTGGTGTTTCTACCTAAGATAGAGGTTGTCTTTATGATCAACCTAGTGTCGAGTGTAGAGCCTATTTGTATTTTGTTATAATGTATGAAAACTATTGAACTAAGAGAGTTAAAGTTTCAATTAGAGTACATTGAAGTTATTGGATTTATTTTCTAAATAATTTACCATTATGGTGTCCCTATTTTTTCCCTAAGAAGGGAAATGTGAGCTTATGATTATGAGAGGATTTTTAGAGGTTAAACCTAGTGGTAGTCAAGAACTAGTATCTTATTCCACATATATATAACCAATTTGATTAATTAATGTCATCAAATTGTTTATATATTATCGAATTAAGTTTTAAATATCACCATTTATGAATGAGTTCAATAGATAATCCCCATACTCCTTTGATGAGAAAGTATGGATTGTATGATTTTATCTTGAGGTCATTTGGTTTGAAAAATACACTAGAAATAATTATATCCCTAATTATTTTAGTCTTCTATCCATATTTAAATTCTTTAATGTTCATTTTTATCAATGTCATATTGGTATAATCCCAAAAAAGAAAGGATCATGCATGATATATCGAGATTGTATTTGGTACACTAAAAGAGAATCAACTTAATGTTAATCTCTTGAAGTCTCATTTTTGGATCAAGGAGGTACACTTATTAACTAACATGATATCAAGGGCAGGAATATTGATGGATCCTAAGATGTTTTATATAATGGTATCTTGGGAGCTACCTAAGAACATGTATAGGATATATGGATTCCATGGATTTGAAGACTACTAAAGGTGATTCATTCAGTATATTTGATGTGTATATTAATTCCATAAAAAATATGGAGGAGAAGTTTAATTGGTTCGATCCCTATGATAGAGCCTTACAGTTATTGAAATCAAGGTTTAATACCATGAAAATATTGATATTAAAAAATATAGGTGTGGTGTATACATTGTATTATAATTAAATTGGGGTTTTTTGGGAGTAGTACCAATGAAATTTGAGAGTGTAGTTAATTATAGGTCTAAGAATATAAGGCTACATGATTTTACGTTGTTTTCATATGATTTGGAGTTAGTGGAAGTGGTTTATGTGATTAAATGTTTGTGCCACTATCAATTAGGTGAGATATTTGTGCTCTCTACTGACAAAAAAATCATCAAATATATATTTCCATAATATGAATCGAAACTTTAGTATAGAAGGTGGGTTGATTATTTACATTCATTTTATTTTAAGATACTACATTTCCAAAGGAAGGGTAACATTGTGGCTGATGTGTTTAGTAGGAAGTCTCAGGCTTAGGTGCCATGAGAGGCTAGAAAAAACTAATGAGTCCTTTCACCAATATGCACCTTTTTGTTTAGGACTGTCATGTAAATATTACCTATATAGTTATTAGAATTATCTCATAAGTAATAGATAGGGTGAATAAGATTCAATTGTCTCAGGTTTCTAAATTATGAGGTATAGTATATATGGTGGGTATCCTCAATCAGATTAGACCTAGGGTGATAATGGGATCCTTTATGTATTAAGTCAAGTTGTTGTCCCTGTAAGAATGTGTGAGGAACTCATTTGGGAATCATATACATTGAGATGAGTCATTCACCTTATTTTAACCAAGATGTTTCATGATATTCATGGGTATTGTTAGTGGACTATGATGAAAAAGGGAATAGTGGGGTTTATATCATGATTATTTAACTATAAGTAGGTGAGACGTAATCCTCTTTGTAACAATTGGGGTATTTAGGTAGGGCTACATGGGTCTATCATCAGTCTAACCATGTGTATTTTAATTTATTTTGGTTGTGTGAGGGAGAAAAATAGATTCAGAGTGTCATTTCCAAGAAATAGATCAAGGTAAAAGAAATATTCCCATGAGAATTTTTCCCACTAGAACACTTATGGTAGGCCTATGGAGTTTTGATGTCCCTATAAGTGGCTCAATTTTATTTCACACTCCACTAGAGTTTCGGTGAATCACATCAGAGTTCTAGTTGAAACTTGATCATTTTTTAAAATTTTATTTTAATTAATTAATTAATTATGTTATAATATAGAATAGGGGAGGTTATGCTTCCTAGAATGGAAAAAAACCCCTCCCTTAAATTCCTATAATTTTATAGAGGATTTCCTCTAGTTCTTACTCATTTGGGTGTTGTCTATTACAGGTAGTCATCATGAGTAAGGCTCAATGTCTTTCATTATTTATTTTTAGTTTAATAATGTCTATGAAAATTTCAAGCTAAAATCTATATTTTAGGAATTTTTATATAGATTATTTATTTTTTATTCCTTATTTCAAATCAATCTATGGAATTCAATGTGTTGGATCTGATTAGTAGTGGTTTGGTGGTGCCTACTTAATTTCACTATTTATATGTGTGTTCTATTGTTGTGTGGTTTGTAGGTTGTGTGTGTGATGGTGTTTAAAAACTTGACTTTCTAGGGTCCTCTTAGTTCAAGGTAAGAATCCTAGGGTTCTTATATCATGATAAAGTTAAGTGGTTGGGTTTCATGTGTGCACATGATGTCATGTTTTTTGGTGGTCGATGGATTGGAGACTTTGAGGAAAGTTATGAATATATGGTTTCTTGTGAATTATGTGGTGCATGTAAATGGTTGGAATTGTCATATGTTTGTGTGTTTTGGGTGATATATTATTAATTTATGGTTTTGATGGATGTTCACTAGGTTTTGGTTATTTAATATTGGTAATTCAATACAGAATGGGGTTGAGGCTGTTAGGTTTCTGTTCCCATAGGGAGGGACCCATGAGGTAGTATTGACCAATGGATTCTTAGTGGCATCCTCTATAAAAGATCGGATCAGTATTATGGTGGTTACCATCATACTAGAGGATTGATACATAATAAATAGGACCATGGGATGTAAGGGGTGATTTTGATCACCGATTGGGATGATATTCTCACTATATGTGAATATTTTTTTAGGTTTGGTGGGATAGAAATAGTAAAATTATTGGTCTATTTGTTGTATTTGTGTGACTCATTAGGAATTTCCAATGAATTGGGTCAATTAATAAATGTTTTTGGAGTACCTTGAGTATATCTAGTGTGTTCAAACCATTGGTTCATCATCCCACTTCGGTATTGGATGAAGTAGGTAGGCAGTTTCCCCAAGGCTTATTGAGCACAAAATAGAGAAGGATGTGTTTGTTAGTGTTTGGGTTTCTTATACATTTCACTATGAATGAACCCATATAATATTCTTTATTATCTACAAACATTTTGTGTTGTTTCATACTGAGTTTAATATACACATATTACATGATCCCTTTGGGATGAATACAAACTTCATAACTTAGGATATAAGAAAGGGAAGGGGGATAAATATCATAGCATAGTGTATCTTGGTGTGGTAGTTGTATTGGGAGTATCGATAGTTCCATTTTAGAGATAAGCAGAGAGGATATTTGGTTTTAGATGAAACAATTTAATTTTTGATAATTTTAGACATGTCTGTATATGATCAGACTATGAGAAATTTGGTTATATTTTGTATAAATCATATGAAATTGTAGATTTTTCATATTATGTGTTATGTTATTATTCTGGATAGTGTTTAAATATTATATTATGATCTTTTTTTATCTTTTGGTTCTTATTTATTTTACTTATATTGTTGGTTTGTTTATTTTCATCAGAGGGTAGAGTCTCCACACTATAACCCCTAGCCTTTCATAATTAGTAGATAACCTTTAGTATATGAGGAGACACACCTGAGGTATGTCGCACTCCAGTTTGGTCATAATGTAGGTGAAAAAATAATAGGATACTACAAAGTGATATCAGATTAGTCTCTAATAAAGGACCGTGATGTTATAAGAGGATGTTTTGGATGGTCATTTCATGGAAAGTAACCCTATGTATGTGAGTAGCTAACTTTTATATAGGGTATTCCCAAGTTACTGGGGTTTGGGATATTGTTTAGGCTTACAAAATTACTATTCAGTGATTTTTAAAATAATGTGTTTTTATTTTTATTTGATTTGTGGTTTTACACTTGGTATATAAAGGTGAGAGATTGTTTACATTCATGCATCATTTTGAGCATGTAGGTATCACATGACATATGTATGCTTGTGTGTGTTTGATTACCTAGTTTTGGAAAAAGGTAATAATTGTTTAAAGTATAATAATAAGATAAAAAATGTTATATATATATATATATTATTGATTTAAATTTACCCAATTAAACCAAATTTATCTTGTTTATGGTAACATTAGATATATGGATCTTGTGTGTGTTTTTGTGTGGTACTTAACCCTCGAATCGGTACATGGAGTTATAAGTCTGGATGATGTGAAACCTGAGTACAATATGAAGTTGTATAGGCTATTGGGATGTATTACCTATTATATCTTTCCCTATTTATGATATCAAAGTTATGATATATGTATTAAGAATGGTATTTGGTTTTTAACAAGATGTTACGAAGGCATTTACCATATTGGGCCCCCTGAAGGTGGATATGTGGATTTTTTGAGGAAAATACCCAATGAGGCCCCTATGGATAAAAAAATCATATTTCATAGGAATAGGTTCTAGGGTATCCATATAATACTATTGATCTATGGTAGTTATTTGATGATAAGATAAAGGTGAGTATCATACAGTTTAACAAGAGTATCAACCATTGTATGTAGGCAGTTGAGCCATCCATAGTGTATCAAAAATAGGAGTTTTAGTCACATCATCGTTATTTTTTCAAGGGATAGGGAGTATTAGAGAAAAATTATTTCTATATATATTCAATTCAGACTATTTTTAATCATATTGAGATGCCACCAGGGTGAAGAGTGAAGCTACTGATATATATGCTAAGAGGACTAAGGAAGCACTGGTGGGATGTACAGGTGTACGATGATTGGCATGAAGGGATGTCTTGAATAGATTTTGAGGTGAGGTTCTTCAAGAACATTTTCTATAAGACCATGTTGGTAGAGTGGGCTGATAATTTCATTCATTTGACATAGGGGGAGATTATGTTCATGGATTATGTTCTGCCATTTACGGACCTATTCTGTTTCATATTGATATTAGTAGGGAATGATATCACCAAGTGGTAGTGTTTTGAGGATGTTATTTAGTATTCTATCAGAGTGTAGTTTAATATCATCTATTTGACCTTATTTTTCAGGTTATTGAATTAGGAATTAATAGAATAGTGTAATTTAATCAGTGGTAGTGTTCCCAACCATGGGGTGGGAAGTGAGCCTTTAGATAGTCAAAAACTGGAATATGAGGAGACCCAAAAATGTGTTTAGAGTAAGAGGTAAAATTTTCCACCTTAGAGTGGGTCATCATAAAAATTTTACCAATGTGGATAGTCAGGATAAATTTGTAACCTTTTAAATTAACCAACAAATGTGTGTCAGGCTCGTGGCTAGACAGGGATCTTAGAGAAGTTTTTTTGGGAGATTTAATATATAGAAGGTGTTTTTAGATCATTCCGGAATTAGGAATATAAGGTAGGATTAAGAGTGGTTCTTGAAGTAGTAGTTGAAGTTCGACTATATGCTCAGGTTATGGTATAGGATAGGGTGGTCAGTAGTGGTGGTATTGGTCAACATGGATTGTGACACCACATAGTGGTTGGGTGTTTGGGGGTTAAGGCTTAGGTTAGTTAAAAGTGATTGATTTGGTCTTTACTAATCAGGCAGGGAAGTTTTTGATAGTCAAAGTTCTAATTTGGGTAGGATAGTTTTGGTTTTATATGAAAAGTATTGGTTCATTGTGTTTATTTTGTGGAAAGGATCAAACTATAATTGGTTTATGTTAGGTATTAGTATGATGTATGATGGGTATATGTGAGTTTTGGGATGATGATATGGTAGGGTGTCATCATCATGTTGGGTGGTTTGTTTATGGTGTGAACGGGTAAGTGATTCCAATAGCAGGGAGAACCCATAGCTAGAATCAGTATACTTGAGTATATTGTTCATGGTAATCAATAAGGGATAGATTTATTCAAAACTATATTGGTGATATAATGATGTGATGAGTGGGATATTCTGGTTTTTCGGGTTTAATTCAATGTGTGATTGGAGAGTAATTGAGAATGATTTATTCTATGATAGGGAAGTTGTAATGGTATCAGTATTTATTTATGGTGTCTTCAATCTATCACCATCCTAACTATGTGTTTTTTGACACACTCTTGTTGTGAAAGAGGTTAGAATAGGTTTAGGGTCATGTTTTGAGGAAATTTTCCAAGGTGGTGGAAATTTTCCCATGATAAATTTTCTTAGTGAAGCCCTAGTGGGAGGCCACTAGAGTTTTATGGGATTAGTTCTATTAAACACTTCATCAGAGTTCTTATGGGGTCCATTGTAGTTCAAGTGGGGTATTAGAAATAAATATTTAAATTTTATTTTAATAAAATAATTAATTATTTTATAAGATGGAAGAGGGTACATTCGACCTAGAACAAACCAGACCCCACTCCCCCTTATATCCCTCTCTTATAAGAGAGGATTTCCCTAGGTTGTTTCTTGTTCTTCATGTTACCTATCATATGGAGTTATTTTGGGTAGGTCTTGACATCTTTCATTATCTTTTTCTAGTTTTTTTATTGTTTTTATGGTCTTTAACTAAATTTTTTTAGGTATTTTTCTCTACATTCTTAATTCATTCTTCCTTGGCTAGAATCAAGGTATGTAATTAGTTGTGTAGAATATTGATAGTAATAGGTAGGTAGTTCGTAGTTAATTATTCTATTTATATGTGTTTTCTTATTCCATATAGTTTATGGTTGGTGTGTGGGGGTTGTGGGGGGGTTCAAAAATGTGACTATCTAGGGTGCATGTGGTTTTAAATAAGCATCCTAGGGGTCGTCTAACTTAGGAAAGTGAAGTAGTATTTATGGAAATTGATGAAGGAATTGAGGAAGATAGTATCCCACCAGTGATGTGACAGTGGTCTTTAAATAATTATCCTAAATGGTGGTGATGTTAGTGACACCTCGGAGAGTCAAAATAGTGGTCTTCAATGGTTCTATCTGCTAGGTAATGTTGAAATGGTTATGTTTCTTTACAAACCAAATGTTTTCTTGAGTAATGGTAAGCTAGATGGTAGGGACATCTTTAGTCAATTAGGGAAATTGTTGAGGGGCATATTGGTTGACATTGGTGAAAATGATTTTTTATTGTGTGTTAATCAATTGACCAAGAAATTTGTGTTAATAAATGTGTATGTGATTACTTTTGAATGATGTGGTACATATGAATGGTTGATATTGTGATACATTGGTGTGGTTTTGGTGATATATTATCCAATTTTGGTGGCAAAGGTGGAGGGATATTCCATAAATAGGTTCATATGATGTAAGGGATGATTTTGATAATCAATTGGGGAATGACGCTCATCATATGCATGTAATTTAAAAGGTTTGAAGTTTCATAAGTAGTATAGGGGTGCAATCACTTGGTTGTGGTTTTTTTCCTCCTTGGGAATTATTGATGAGTTAGATCAATTTATTGGAGTTGGTTGGAGGACCTTAAGGGTTTCTGATGTGTTCAAACCATGGGTGTATCATCCCACTCTAACACTAGCTAAAGATGGAAAGTATATTCTTTATGGCCTGTAATGAAGGTAATAAAGATGGGTATGTGTGTTTGTGTTTGGTTTTCTCATACATTGCACTACGCATGTTTCCATATACTTTTGTATATTATCTAGGGACATTATTGGTGGTGTCCTATTGATTTTAATAATCACACCCTGTATGGGACCTTTAGGATGCATGTATATTTCATGGTTCATGAAATTTGAAAGGGAAAGTTCCTAGCTAATAGAGCATAGTGGATTGTGGTGTAGTGGATGTGAAGGTACTGTTGGAGGTACCATTTTTAGACAACCCAATGGATCAACATATTTGGATGAATCTATTTCATTTTTGATAATTTTATTCATGACTGTATATGATCTTTATATGGGTGATATGGATATCTTTTTTATAACTCATGTGAAATTATATATATTCATTTTTTATAGTATGTGATATGATACCCATGTGGAAAGTTTCAGGATGTGATATTATGATCTTTTAGTTATTTTTTGGTTATTATTTATTTTTATTAAGTTGTTGGTTAATTAGTTTTCTATAGAGGGTACAGTCTCCCCACTATCACCCATGGACCCATTCTAGAAGTCAAAAGCCTATGGTACACAGAGAGGCATGCCTGAGGTATGTGGAACTATGGTTCACTAATAGTGGAGGTGAACTAGGCTAGGGATGATACAATTAGAGAACCATTGGTATTTTTAATATTTTACCCATTCCTGAGTGGAAATAGGATTGTGTGACTATGGGTTTCATAATAGGGTCTTTAAGTCACCTCATGGTATTGATATGATATGGCTATTTTTTAACTAGTTTAAAATTTTTATATATTTTCTACCATTTAGAGTGACCAATTATACTATGAATTGAGAAGGATCTATGTATGGGAGATGGTATGATTTCATGGGGTGTTGGTGAACATAGTATTTTATCAAGATGCTCAATTTATCTCCCAATTCTAGTAGTTGTTATAGTGGGCATTGGGAACTCAGGTAAAAATAAGTATGATATACCATCCTTGAGTAGATGGGCATTCTAAGCTTATAGTTTCAAGTATTGGAGGACATTCCTTGAGTATTTGTCTTAGATTTTGGAATATCACCATCCCACCCTAGTGTAGTTATCATATAACAATAGTTACTATAAATTTATTCAAATGAAACCTTTAAATTCCAAATATGGTAGGTCATGATGATAACCTCTATTTTTTGTTAGAGGTAGGGGTGTTTTGTATTTTCCAATTGATCTGCATACTAGAGACATCTAAACATATTTGTTTGATCAAGAATTATGTAGAGACCACTCAGAGAAGGAAGCAATAATACATCGACTAGAATAAACATCCTATAGATTTTGATGTGTGTGACTGGTTATTCTTAATATTGTCACCCAAATTAGGACATAGGGGGATTTATAGATAGGGGAAATTGATGTCAATATTTTTGTTCCCATTTGAGGTTGTTGAGGGGATTGGTACATTGGTATATTAGTTACTACTTCCTATGAGATATAGTGAGATGCATAATATTTTTAATATATTGTAGTTTTATATATATCACTTAGATACTTCTCATGTGATCAACATCAATGATTCAATATAAAGTATTATGTATTGTTTGAGTAACGAACAAACTATATAGGGGAATAGAGAGAGGAATTCCAATTCAAAAACATGGTACCTCTGGTGAATGTGTGGCGGAATCGCAAACATATCTAGTAGGATACGTGGGAGAGAGACTGATATGTGAGCATGGTTTACAAATATTTTCATTTTAGATTATTATTAATTTATATCGGGGATTATCTACCATATATTGGGGACTTTTTAATATCCCATGTATAATGAGGTATGGTTTAAATTATTTTTTTTCAAACCATGTGTATTTTTAAGTGTTTTTTATAGTTGTAGGAGTTGGTAGATGATGAGGATTGGAATTAGAGAAAATTGGAATGGTGTGAAAATATGTCATTTGTTGATATATATCATAATGTACAGAATAAATTTATATTAAGTACCCAGTTACATAGGTAGAGGAGGGGGAAGGCCTAGGTAGATCATCGGATACATAGTAACCTATAGGTGGGTATCAGATGCTATATCAGGTACCCAGTGGTAGGGGATAAGTTACCTTATATCTAGTTATTTGTATTTTTTAAAAAAATAATTATATTAATTGAATAATTGAAAATTATAAATGGTTGCTACTTCTTTCCTCCTACAGAGGACTGGGATCCACGTATTCATTTGTTCTCTAATTAATTAACCATCTATCTTGGTTTATTTCTAGATGTAAATCTAAGGTTACACCCTCCTCTATTCTCAGTTTCTTCCACCATTACATTACACATAATTTTAAATCCCTAAAATGATAGTTTTCATATTATTTAAGGATTTTGGTTGATTGACCTCGATTCGTCTAAAAGTATTAGATGAGTAGGAATATATGAGTTCAAGGTAGGTGGTCCCTAATTCTTTCACCAATTTATATGAGTTTTATGTGACACATGGTTTGTTGGAATAGACGGTCATGTGTGTATGATCTATAATAGAACAAAATCAAGCTTTTTACTTTTTTGAGAAATGGTGATGGACTGTCAAGAATGTGATAGATCCTTTAAATCTAATTCTTTGATCACATGGTCATATATGACCATATTTACATGAAAAAAGTGGTGATGTAATACATGAGGTTTTTCCTTAATTATTTTTTGATTTAGTAATCCTTATAGGGTATCCTGGATCAATCCTTCATGATGGGAATCTTGGTTTCATGGTAGTTGAGTGGTGACTTGGACTTGAAATAGAACTTTGGAATTTTTAGTAGCTAATATGTCATGGCCCTCTAATGTTGGGTGGTTGTAAAGGTTCTTGAACTAATCTAATGAGGTGATGAATATTTTACCTAGATTATTAATATCATGGTGAAAAAATGTTCATTTTTTGAGTTAGTGATTAATCATTCCCATTTCTCTATAAATATTTTGATATATCATTCAAGTGGTTATTGGTATAGTGGTATGTAAACCAGCTTTGATATGAAAGGGGTGATGTGTAGTTAACCTAGAAAATTTATAGTGTTTGTTTCTTCTAGATGGTAAGATTGTTGAATTTTCAATAGGGGTTAATTAGAGTTTTATATAATTTTAAAGACTTTATTGAGTTAATATAATTTATGAAATAGAAAAACACATAAGTATTTTTATAATAGTTTAGATCAAAGTGATTTTAATTCTACTCTTAATTCTATCGACATGAGAGTATGGTACCCACTAAATGGTATATCACTTTTTAGAAAGAGTGATAACTCTTACAACCTGATTTTTTCACACCTAGAGTCACTACCAAATATCCTTCCATTTTCACACATGTAGGCACAACTTAATTACCCTTATTTTTTCTTATTGGTCTAGTGTATCTCGATCCTTCGATAAATTAGGTCCAGTTTCTAGCATCCCATACTTCATACTAGGTAACAACTCCCATGGTTTGAACTCCATGTGATGGTTTTGGGGGGTTGTAGTGGAAAGCGCTCCCTTGCTCAGGGGTCCGGGGGCTGAAGCCCCCCAACCCAAATTTTTGGGCACTGTAAAAACTAGTATCAGAGCCTGAGTTTTAAGATTAAGTTATATTTTCTTAAATTTAATGATGGATATAGAAGAAAGAAAGGTTAATATAAGTTATTTTAACACAACTAACTTTAGTTATGGGAGGAAATATACTGAAGAATATCTTTTTCAAAAAAGGTTACACTTTCTACATCTTGGTGAACACCCAATGGATATAGAGAAGACCATGTGGGGGTTACTATATTGAAAAGTTATGGGAGTTATATACATTATTTTTCACAAAAACATTATGTTCAACATAAGAGAGAATAAGATGGTAGTGGGGTTGATTAAAGAACTCATAAATAAATACCAGATGTCTTATTCATCAAATAAGTGTACCTGATGCAATGGTTTTTCAATCTAAATATGACTGACATGAAGATCATTGAATATCATGTAAAATAATTCAACATTGTCATAATTTAGTTGTCATCTATGGGAATTAAGCTAGATAATGGGGTATGTTCACTGGTTTTATTTTCTTCATTACCTCATAGTTGGTAAGTGAATATAAAATTATTGAGTAGTTTTTAGGGAATAAAAAGTTAGTTATGAATAATGTAAAAGACTTGATCCTCTTTGAGGATATTTTAAGAAGAGGATCAAGAATATTATCTAGTTCTGTTTTGAATGTAGAAGGAAGAGGCATGTACACACAGCAAGATAATCATAGAGTGTTATCGAAATAAATAGGAAATAATCAAGATAAGACAAAGGGACTTGGTCCTACCTACTAGAATTATGGGAAGAATGGATATATCAAGGAGTATAGAGAAAAATGAAAGGCACCAGAAACTAGTATAGAAAACGAAAAAGCTAAAGGAACTGATGATGTATTATGGGTGATCATAGATAGTCTTATGGATGATTTCTTTTAGACTCATGGTAATACTTTTATTCTATATCAAAGAATGGTTTCTTGATTAATTATATTTCTAGGAATTTTTTCAAGGTACATCTTGCTGATGATGATCCCTTAAAAATTGTGGGAAAGGGTGATGCATGGATCAAGACCAACAATGGGTGTTTTCTCATTCTAAAAAACTTGTGGTATATTCCCAGAATAAGAATGAATCTTTAAATTTATTTTTTTTCTAGATAATATAGGATTTAGAACAACATTAACTAGTGTTTCATGAAAAATTACCAAGGGATATATAGTCATAAATCATTGAGTAATGAATAGAACCCTATACAATGTGTCAAAAACTCACATGGTAATGTTTGTAATAATAAATTCAATCAATGATTTAAAACTATGGAACTACAGGTTAATCCACATGAGTGAGAATGGGATGAAGGTTATAAAATCAAAATGAATGCTTTGAAGTTGGTGGAATTTATCTTTTGTGAAGATTTTGTATTTGGAAATTAGAAGAATGTACCCTTTTGATAAGGAGTTCAAACATCGAAGGCCAAGAATTTGGACCTGGTGAACACTGATGTTTGAGGACCTATACCAGTACATTCTATTGGCGGTCATAATATTATATGAAATTTTTCAATGACTCGGTAAGGAAGGTGCGAGTTTACTTTCTAAAAAAATCTAATATATTCAAAATTATTCATAAGTGAAATAACCTAATGGATAACGAGTCAAGATCAAAGATGAAATTATTGAGGTATGAAAATGGAGGAGTGTATGATGGAAAAGATTTCATGGTATTTTTTACTAATAATGGAATTTGGTGAGAGAATAAAATTCTAGGTACACCGCAATAGAATAGTGTAGATAAAAGGATGAATAGAACCTTGAATGAATTTTCTAGGAGTATGAGGCTCCACATAGGGATTCCAAAGAACTTTTGAGTAGATCTAGGGAATATGGAATCATATATCATCATTATGATCCCATCTATACCAATGGTAGAATGTATACCTAGAGAGATTTGGTCAGGAAATGTGGTAATACTCTCTCATTTATTATACTTTTTGTTTTTTAGAAAATTTTCATATAGATTCCAGTACAAGGGAAAAGATTGATGCTAATTTAAAGTCATGTTTCTTTGTGGGCTATTCTACTAAGGAGTTTGATTATTGGTTTTAGGTTGAAAAGAAAAATATGAACATCAGAGACTAGAATATAAAATTTAATGAAGGTATATTTTTCAAGGACTTTTCTAATGTTGAAACTATTTGTGGGAATAAAGAATCAAAATTATTAGAGCAATTGGAGGTTGAAGTTGAACCAAATATTGTGACACTAATACTAGTGGGTTCTACTCCTAAAGTGGATTTGAGGAGACTAACAAGGGTGAGAAGGACTATGTAGAGGTATTCAGCATACTTACATTATTTTTTATTTAATGATGATGGATATCTGGAATGTTTTGAAGAGGAAATTCAGTAAAAGGATTCGAGAAGTGGTAGTTAACAATGAAAGAGGATATTTATTCATTTCAAGAAAAAAAATACTTCGGAATTGATGCCTTTTTAATAAGGATATAAAGCATTACAAAACAAATGGGTCTTCTGGGTCAAGGAATAACATGATATAAAGAGGAGGAATAAGGCATAGATGGTGGTGTGATGACTTCAAAAGAAGTAAGGTGTGGATTTCATTGAAATTTTCTCACCTGTAGTGAATCTTACCACCATTTAGTTAGTTCATAATATTATTGCATCATGGGATTTACAACTTTAGTTGGTTGATAAAAATATTATTTTCCTTCATGGATATCTATAGGAGGGTATTTATATATAGAACCTGGAGGGATATGTTGATCCAGAAATGAATACCTAGTGTGAAAAATCTAGAAGAGATAATATGGATTAAAGAAGGCACCCATGTAGTGTAATAATAATTTTGATTTATTCATGAGAAATAATGCATAAAAATAGTGTTTCATGGATAAATATTGTTATTTTATGTCTTTTGGTAATGGATGTATTATATTTATTCTATATGTGGATAAATTTCTCATTTTAGGATCATATATATAGAAGATTAATGAGTTAAAAGGGTATCCGGCTGAGGAGTACAATATGAATGATATTGGAGAAGATAGCATGATTTTATTGATGAAGACCAAGAGATAAGACATATATAGAAAATTTATGTTGTCACAAAATGACTAAATTATAAATAGTTTGGGTATATTTAGTATGTTAGAGGAAAAAATCAGTTTTTATTCCATTAAAAATCCATTTTAAATTATCAAAAGAGTAAGCACCAATGAAAATATAAGAACTTTAGTACATGGAAAAATTTACATACACATCAGTTGTCAGAATCTTGATGTATTCCATGATTTGTACCTAACCTAATATTTCTCATTAAGTGGGATTTGTGAGTAGGTACATTCTAACACTTGAAAAAAAAACATTGGGAAGTTGTGAATTTGATATTTAAGTATCTAAAGAGAATCAAGAAAGTATCTCTATTATTTGGGAAAATAAATTCATAACAGGGGTATGTGGATGTTGACCTTAGAGGTGATGTTGATGGTTAGAGGAGTACCACAGGTTATGTGTTAACATATATAGAAACTAAAATGGGCTTGATATCTCAATTATATAAAGTGGTGGAAATATCCACCACATAGTTAGAATACATTTATGTAAAAAAATCCAAGAAGGACATGGTGTGGATGAATAACTTCTTGGATGAGATAGGCAGAAATTGAGAGGAAAATATATTACACAGTAATAGCCATAATTTCATACATCTTGAAAAGAACCTAGTATTTCATGGCCATATAAAGAATATTTTTTTGAAGTGATATTTTTTAAGAGGATTGATATAGGATGGGTTATATACATTATAGAAAAATCATGAAACCAATAATCTATAATACATGTTCATGAAGATTGTGGTGATTGAGAAGTTGAGGCACTTTTATAACCCTATTAGTCTTCATTTATGAATAGAGGATAAGAGTAATAATATGGGAGAACACTAGGGAGTGTATAAAGGAGAAATAGCTAGTATTTCATGAGTCGTTATCTTGAAATTGAAGTTTTTATGGGAAAGTTCTCATTGGTGAGTGAAAAATAGGAGGAACTCGTATTAAGTAAGTTTCCAAAGTCAGTGTAATTGAATCAGATCATCATTTTATATTAGGATCCAAGTGGGAGATTGTTGGACTGGTGTAACCTAATTGTTGGATAAAGTTGGGATAACTTTTAGTGGAAAATATTGCACAACAGGATACAACTCTCAAGTTTCAACCTCTATGACAAGGTCATTGGGGGTTTTAGGGGGAAATACACTTTTTCTAATGGGGTTCAGGACCTTTCTCTCTCATTCCAAATTTTGGGACACTCTATCATTTCTCACTTAGAGTTATAAACAAAAACCTTCCTTTTGAAGTGTAGAAATAACCAACATTACCTTTTTTGAACTAAGTCACAAATAAAAACCCATTCATTTTATCATATTGAGGCATAACCAGACATACCATTTTCAAGGGTGGCATAACCTGATATTAAGGATGAATGTATAGTTAAAAAAGTAAACTTTTTAGATTTGAGTAACGTTGATTTTATAAAACCGTAATAATGATTCTTCTTCTGTGAAATTATCATTCAGTAATTGGAAATATTTTAGTTAATTACTTCATCATATGAGTCATTACCTAACTTATATAGAGATATATTTTTCTCAAAAATAAGTTCATAATAATCAAAACAAATTTATACACTTTATAATAATATAATGATAAATATAATGAGTACAAATCATTATTTTTATAAAATCTATTCTTCTACAAGTTGTGTAACATTAAAAACTCATGTTAGTGGGAATAAATTAAGGATTTATAAATTTATAAAAATATATATAAATGAAGTAATATATTTTTAATGATCAAAACATAATTTAAATTATGTTTCAATAATTCCCTCAATAATATCCCCATTTTTTATAATTATAAAATAAAAATTCACCCCCTTTTTAAGGTATCAAAATTTTTAAATAACAATGTTATAAATAGTAGATTCATCATGTATTAAATTAGATGTTGGATTAAAATAAGATGAAAAAATAAAATAAGATAGGACCCCTAAATATATGCATTCTAAAAGAATATTCCAATTTAAACCATACAATAATGATGCCCTTTAATTTTATCTTCTTTTCCTCTTGAAAAAATAGATGGTTAAAAATAATGTTATAATATTTGAAAATTTATGTGTGAAAAATACAAAAACAAAATTTCTCCATCTAGAAAAATACTTTTAAAGCCAAAGAGTTCCATGAAAGAATATTAATATATTCAAGGAATTATAAAAGTTACCAATAGTGTTTAATAATTCTAGTAATATAGGGAATGAAATCTTTTTTAATGCTCACTAGAAATAAAATATATGAAAACATATTCAAGTTAAATTTCCTTAAAGATATCATCATCTAAAATTAATAAAGAATTAAAAACTAATAAATTTTTCATGATGATGGATTCTAAAGGAGGAATTATTTTAGTCATCAAGAAGGATCCTAAACAATGTATTATCACATGTTCTCTATAAAAAAAATTTACAAACATGTTAAATTTAAACATTTATTTTAGACTTCTATCATATCAAGTTCATATTTAATTCTTTCAAAATTAGTTGAATCCAAAGGTTGAGTAAGGATATCATCAAGTTTATCATCAGTTTTAAAAAATCAAAAACATATTTATCCTTTTTAAAAATGGTATTTAATAAAATTATATTGAAATTCTATATGATTTTTTCTTGAGTAATGTAAAGGGTTATTTTAATTTTCAATAATTGATGAATTATCAAAAAAAATAGCTATGTTATCAAATAATACATCAAAATTAGTCAATTGTTTCTTAATATATAAGGATTAAACATTAAATCTTATAGTATCTATATATTCAGCTTCTTTTATAGATAAAGGAATTGAAAATTGTTTTTTAAAACTCTATAAAACTAATATTTTTTCTTGTAAGTGATAGGTTCCACTTGTGATTTTTCTTTCTATTTTACATCCACCAAAATCTATGTCTAGATGTCTTTTTAAATAAAATTAATTTCTATCATAATATAAAAAATCAGGTTTTAAATAACCTTTGACACACTTTATGATTCTTTCTACAGCTTTTATGTGGCCTTCCTTAGGGTCACTTTGAAATCTTATAAAAATACAAACTAAAAACATTAAATCTAGATGAGAAGTAGTTAAATATAATAAATTACCAATAAACCCATTTTAAATTTTATTATTCAATAATTTTCTTGAATTATTAACATTTATTTTAACTTAAATTACTAATGAGATTATTTGGGATTTTATAATTATCAAGTCCAAATATTTTAAACAATTATTTAGCATACTTATATTTATTTATAAATATTCCATCATTACTTTGAAAATTTTAAATTCCACAGAAGAATATTAATTCACCCATAAGACTCATATCAAATTCAATTGTCATTAATTATAAAAAATAATTACAAAAAGTGTTATTTGAGGATCCAAAAATAATATTATCCATATATATTTGAACAATCAAAATGTCTTTATAATGTTTATTAATAAGTAATGTATTATCAACCTTTCCTTTTATAAAACTTCTTTTAAAAATAAAATTAAATAATCTATCATACTAAGCTCTTAGATCTTGATTAGGCCCATAAATAGTTTTAAAAATATTTAAAACATGATTAAGATGTTTTTAATTTTAAAAACATGGGGTTTTCCTAACATAAACTTCCTCATAAATAAATCTATTTAGAAAATCACTTTTTGCATCCATTTGAAAAAGTTTTAAATAATGAAAAGAATTATATTCTAAAAAAATTATTATAACTTGTAACCTTGAATGTGGGGGAAAATTTCATCCTAATATATCCCTTATTTTTGATAATATTATTATATAACTAATATGGCCTTATTTATAATAATATTTTCAGATTCATCGAGTTTGTTCCTAAAAATCAATTTAATGTCAATAACTTCTTGTTCTTTAGGTAGTTTAAATAAATTCCTAACATTATTACTCAAAAAATGATTAAATTATTCTTCAATAGACATTATATAGTTATAATCAATTTGAGATTCATCAAATTTTTTAGGGACAAAATCATAAATGAAATAAAAATGAGAATAAAATATTTTAATGTATTTTTGGTTTGTATTATTGAATAAATATTTCAGATAAATTTTTTAAAGGGTGATATTCAAGTGTTTTAAATTATTTTTCATGATAGTGACTCTCCCCTTAAAAATTTTCATTTCATTTTTAAATTAAATCTCTAAAAAATTAAAATCTCTAAACACTTCTTCAAGTTAATGAAAATAATTATTTTTCTCTTTTAAAGTATTTTCATCAAATTTAACATGTATAAATTATTTTACCTCCATGGTTCTTTTATTACAACTCTATAGGATTTTATAGAGTTTAAAAAACCCAAAAATATACCTTTATCATATTTTGAATCAAATTTATCTAGTGAATATTTCATGTTAAGAATATAAACTTCACATCCAAATTCTCTAAAATATCAAACTTTTGGTTTCTATTCTTTCCAAAGTTTATATGATGTCATCTTTGAAACAGGTCTTATAAGGAATCTATTAGACACACACACACACACATATATATATATATATATATTTATGTGTGTGTTTGTGTGTTTATAGATTCTTCCAAAAATAAACTATTTTTTAAACTCATTTAGCATAGTTCGTGTCATTCATTGATTTTTTTCCTTTCCACAACACCAATTTATTGTTGTGTCCTAAGGGATGAAAAATAGTAAGAATATCCATTATCTTCAAAGTATTTATTGAATTATAGACTTAATAATTATCCATAATTATCAATTCTAATAGAAAAAATTAAATATCCCATTTCATTTTGAACAAGATTACAATCAGTAAAATAATTAAATTGATTCAGATTTATGGTTTAAAAATTAAAACTATGTATATCAATAAAAATTATCTACAGTGATAAAGACATACTTTTTACCACTAATATTAACATTTTATATATTTACAAATAAATAAATATGTATAATTTATTACGGCCTTACTATTTTTAGTACTTTGATGGGTCTGAAAGAATCTTTTTGATTTTTACCTTTCATGTAAGAGCCACAAATGTAGATGTTTTCAATATTTAATTCTATAATCTATAGAAATTTTTTGTTTTTAAACATGTTTTATAGAATACTAAAGTTATAATGACCAAGCCTATTATTCCAAAAAAAATTATCTGACTATATAATAGTTAAACACTTAACATTTTTCTTGGTAAATTCAAAAAAAATATAGAATAAATGTTATCCTTTTGGTTCTCGTAGAATAAGATATATTTATCTTTAAAAAATATGAACTTATCATTTTCAAATTTTACATGGATTCCATCATCACATAACTTATAAACACAAATTAAATTGTGTCATAAACCCTCAATATATAATACTTTTAAAATGGTAACTAATTTCTAAATGACAACATCTCTAGAATCATTTATAATACCCTTTGAATTATCATGAAAAGTAACATTACCTAATTCACATTTTCTAAATGATAGAAGATTTATAGCATCACCAATCATGAATTAGGAAAACTATTATATATTTATGAAGTTAACTTTTTTAAACATTTAAGGATTGAATCCTACAAATAAAAGTTTATGAGAATTTTGGTACGCATGAAAATTTGGGTTTAATTGGATTATAAAAATAATTATTAGGAACCCATACTGATTTAAAACACTTATTTATAAGTAATTTATAGGATAAGGATTTAGAAATATAGGATTTTGTGTGACCAATTGATTGTGGAAATCTTAAAGATAATTAACTTTCATAATGTCCCTTCATTTCACATCTAAAACAAGTGGTTGTAGAAAAACATCCTTTAAAACTTTTAAAAAACAATATATTTTATATTTTTATAAATTTATTATCATAACCAAGAACAATCTTAGATTAATTTATTTTTTTCAATATTTCCATTTATCATAATATTTCTTTCCTTGCGTAAATATATACAAATATGGCTTTAAACATTTAATTTCATTTTTATACTTTTTATTTTCAACCAGAAAAACATTAAATTTTATTTCATAAGATTCATTTTTTTAGAAATTTAATCCTTGAGTATAATATTTTCCTTTTGAAAAAACACTAAATTTTCATATATTTTATCATTAGTTTTGGAATAAGTATTCCTAAATTTCTCATTTTCTTCAAGAGTAATATTTTTTTCATCAATAGTATTATTATTCTAATTCTTGAGTTCCTAATAAAGTTCTTAGATATTAAGCATATAATTTTCTAAACTCTAAATTCCATCATATAAATCATTAACTAAAATTTTTTTGAATTATATTTAGGAGAATTAGAATAAGATTCATGTACTTGAATTGATGAATCTATTAAGCACAGATTTAATAATTATTTTTTAGAATTAGATTCTTCACACGAATCAGAGTCCTTAGTACAAGTCCATCTAGGTACAAGATCTATTTTCTCACTTTTTTCAAATTTTTTACATTCTTTATACTTAAGAATTTTTATTTAGTGTTACATTTCTTCCTTCATTCATATTAGGTTACTTTCAGAGCATCATTTAAAATAACATTATATTTTTGGTTCCCATTATGATCATTCCTTGGATAATGATTTATAGATCTCTTATAATATTCTTTATTATTTTTTTATACTCCCTTATAAACTTGGTAAATCTTATCTCCATCATTTCCATGTAGCTCGAAATATAATGATAAAGTAGAAACATTCACAAATTTAAATTCAATTCCTTTATTTTTAGTATAGTTTTATTAAAAAATATTCTTTATTTCTAATTCATATTAAAGTAAAGAACCAATTAATTCATTAAGATAATATTCTTTAAATTTATTTATTTCATCTATAGATACCTTCTTTATATTCAATTTCTTATGTAAATCTCTAAGAACTCTTCCAAAAAGAATCGTATTATTCATTGTTTCACCCAAAGAATTCATACTATTTACAATACTAGTAAATATATGTAATATTTAATTAATAAACTCATATTCACCCATTTTAAAATCTTTATACTCATCCATTAACATACCTAGTTTAGTTATTTTAATCTTATCAAATCCATAATGTGTAAATTAAATTAATCTCCCAATATCATGTATATTTATACTATTAGATATGAAAATAAAGTCATTCATCCCAATTATATATTATAAAATATTCATTACCCTGTAATTCAAGACATATACACCAGTAGAATTATCATTATGGGTTTCTAGTTTAGTATCATCTTGATTGTAAGATTTTACCCAAATAGTCCAATTTTTTAAACCTAAATTCTTGAGGTGGGATTCAATCTGAGTCTTTCAGTATCGATAATATGTATTGTTGGATTATTCCATCACCTACTTATTTTAATGAAACTAAATCATGTTTCTTATGATATTAATATATTTTATGTTATATGATAGTCAAATATTTTTCTGGCTAAGATGATAAAATGGAAATCTTGAAGCTACCGTTACAAACTACCATATGAAGAAGTTTAACTAGCCATCAAGGTCAAGTGACTATGTGGAAGTGACTATACATTGAACTCCAAGTGACAACATGAACAACTAAGTGGTCATTTTTTAGAAGATATAATTTTATTTAGGTCATGAACTAGCCATATTTTGAAGTTCAAGTGATTGCATGAAGGTTTCAACCTACCATAAAATGTAATGAAGTGACTGTATGGATTTATGAAACTACTGTGAGAATGAACTTAAGTGACCATATGACTAAAATAAATGTACCTAAAGAAGAGTTAAAGATATCACATGAAGAAAATAAGAGACCACAAGAAGTTATTAAGCTACCATATGAAGAAATTAAGTAATTGTGAGAAGAAGCCAAGTGACCACATATAGAAACCAATTGATTGTGAAAACTAACCATTACAATTTACTATGATTGGTGACTATATAAAGTGATAATTTCAAGTAACCCTGATCCAAATTAGTTGTGCCTAATTTAAGACCAAGTGACTATGTATAACATAATCATTGATATATTTTCAATATCTAAAAGCTATGTTTTTTAGCATTTATTATATAGTTGGTGAATTTTAAGTTACAATGAGTATATGGAAAAAATTATAAATATCATTCAATAGATAATTTGTGAATTTCTCTATTTGATAAGTAGATCCACTCAAGGAAAAAATAATATAGACAATATAAAGATAGTAGTGGATACACATGTGCATGAGAATCATACTAACATTTCATACCACAAAACTGAACACTTCCATGGAACTTTGTTTTTCTGACCTATTGGTGTAACACATGGTTGAATATTCTCATGGATATACATAAGAATTATTTTATTAACTTAATATTATAAGACTGAGTTACATTAGACTTTATCTCTCCTCGTCTTTCTCTCTCTCTCTATGTTAGCTTACATTTGAGTTGTGTTTCTTTTACTCTATTTATTTTATTATACAATATCATGTATTTTATTTAAGCGTGCAAGAAACTCTTTATTTCGTTTATTCTATTACAAATGTTATCCCATTTATAAAAATAGAAGTGGTTGTTAGTATCTTAGACTACCTGTGTTTATTTTTTTATGTAAAACATGATCCAGGTTATGGGTTAGTTTATTCTTTAATAAACTACTTGGCAGTGGGTGATTTCCAAGTAGAGAGGACTAAGTCTTAGCTTAAGGAAAATCCTATTATTTTATTTATATGTGTGTTTTATTATTTGGTTTACTATGTTTCAAAATAAAAATTGGTTTAGTTTTCAAAACTATATATCAAATAACTACATTGATAGTTATCTTTAATAAGTGTTTTATATATGTTTTTCGATACAATTTGTTTTTTTCAAAAATTAAAGAGTTCTTAAACATGTTTTAACTAAGTTTTGGTTGAACTTTTGAGAATCCTATTGAAAATATAAAATTTATAATTATATTATTTTAGTTCACTCTATTGTTTTTATAAATTGGAAGATTTAGTTTTAAATCTTCATAAATATAAATTTAAATTGAAAACTCGATTCACCCTATTGAGTTTTCTACTATGAGCAACATTTGGTATCAAATTATTTTTTATTTATTTATCTATACTTATAACTATGATCTATGTTTACCCAAAATATCATAATTTCTATTATTTATATATATATATATATGAATAACAATAGTATTTAGGGGATGAGTTCAATATTTGTTTTTCATTTTCTACTAATAAAATTAGGGGTGCACTTTATGTGCCTCATAAAGGAACCTCAAATATTAAATAGATGCACCTAAATAACTATGCTATTAAATATTATAAATTTAATATGAAACCTAATGAATCAATTTTTGACATATATCCCAGTTTCAAATAAAATTTAAATACAATTCATGAACTTGGAAAGAAAATTGAAGATGAAGATAAAGTGATAAGACTCCTACGATGAATACTAGATTGATGGAGAGGAACCTATATTTTCATTTTGGAATCATGTGATATAAGAAAAATTACAATAAATGAGTTGATAGGAAAACTCAATATCTATGAGGAATAATTGAAAGTGAATAAATAATATGATAAACCTAAGATAAAATCAGTTGCTTTCAGAACTTCTGAGTTAAAGGTAAAGGAGAAAATCAAAGAGGATAGTTCAAGTGAGGATGAGTCACCTTCTGAAAGTGATGAGGATATGGATCACCTATATAGAATATTTAAGAATTTATACAAGAAGAATAAATTATTCAATAAATAAAACTATGGAGGAAATTATGATAGAAGAGGAAACTGAAAAAAGTTGAATCAAATGGGTGAAGTGACTTGTTATGAATGCAAGAGAAAAGATAATATCAAAGATTAATGTAAAAAATAAAAGTTAAGAAAAGGTATAAAGACAAAGGTAAAAAAGGACAAAGAAAGTATAAAAGCAATCTATAGTTCCTTTGATGATATCTCTAGTGAGATCAAGAAGAGAATATGAGGCTGATAGAGTAAACAGGTGGTTTATGACAAACTCATCTGGAGTAATAAATACTATCTCTATATCTCATGTTCCAATTTATAATCTCTATAGAAAAAAATGATGATGAAAATATGACTAGTGAATATTTAAATATATTGGAGTAAAAGTTTAATGAACCTAAAGGTTAGTATAAAATTTTAAAGAAACATTATGATTTTTCTATTTATATTAAATATGATATTGTTATAGAAAAATATAATAATTATCATTTATTAAAAGAGAAAAATGAACATAAAATTTCAAATGAGAAACTTAAAAAGGATCTTGAAAGTATTACTAATGGTAGATAATATGTAACCAAGATTCTTGGTAAACAGACTACACCCAATTACACAATTGGGATTGGATACCAACCCTGTCATAGGAGAATTTATAAGAATAAATTTATTCCTAGCTCAAACTCTTATAATTATTGTAAATAATTCATATTATTATGGACCTAATGAAGTTTCAAATTCTAAAAGTCTTAATTTTACTTATGGTAAACTTATTGAACATCTTTGGATTCCATAATCTCTTATTTCTAACTTATCTTGACCCCAAAAAGTATTGGTACCGAAATTATTTCTTTTTTAAATGTGATTAGAAAGCTTTCTTAAAGAGTACCAGTAAATCATCTATGGTATTTGGATGGTGGATGTTTTTTACATGTGATTAGAGACTTCTCGATATTTAAAATCCCTATAAAGGTGGATTGTGTACATGTCACTTTTGGTGACAACATCGAAGGAAAAATAATAGGACTTGGTCAAATCAATAATTCTAATTTTATTTTAATTTCTAAAGTCTTATTTATTGGTATCTTAAAGTATAAACTATTTATCATCTTACAATTATGAGATTATGTTTATCATCTTAAATTTAAAAAGAATGCTTGTAAAATATATGATTCTAAATGAAATTTAGTATTTTCTACCTTAAATAATTATAATGTTTATATAATTTATTTATATTAATAATTTTCTCAAAATATTTCTTGTTTAAGTTCCTTCCACAAAGAATCTTGGCTATGGAATAGTATACTAGGCCACCACAACCTTCACTCTCTTAGAAATGTAATTGGGAAAGTTTTATTTAAGGATCTTTCTAATCTAGATTACCTAAAATAAAAAATCTATAACCCTAGTCAAAAAGGTAAACAACAAAAGATTTCTTTCAAACTAAATAAATAAACTTCAACTTCTCTTCCCCTAGAGTCGGTTCACATGGACATTTTTGGGCCTTATGAGTTTCTAGCTTAAATGGGATGAATTATGCCTATGTTCTTGTAGATAACTATTCTAGATGCACTTTGGTATTTTATTAAGATAAAAAATCATGGATTATTTTTATTTTGAAAGATATGGAAAATCTATAAGAAATTATTAGAAGAATCACTATTAACATATAAATGAGTGATCATGGTCGTGAGTTTGAAAATCAAGACATTGAATATTTATTCTCAAAAAATGGATACAATCATAACTTTTTTTCTCATAGGACTCCCCAACAGAATTGTGTTATATTAAGAAGGAATGGTACTCTTCAAGTGATTTCCATGACTATACCCAATGAGTATAACCTATCTGTTGATTTTTTATTAGAAGCTGTTAATCCAAATTTCTATATTATCTATAAGTTTATTGTCAAACCACTTTTAAAGAAGTATCCATATGATTTGTGGAATGGAAGAAAACCAAAGGTTAATTAATTTAGATTTTTTGTATGCAAGGTATTTCTTCTCAATACAAAGGAATGTTTAGAAAAATTTACTTTCAAAAGTGATGAACAAATATTCCTTATTTATTCAAACTCCAACAAATATTATAGGGTGTTCAATAAAAGAAAAAATTATGGAAGAATTAATACATGTAAAATTTTATGAAAAATTTCCACATGACCAGAATTATTCTTTATAAAATATTGAGGATGATCTTTCTAACTTGAATATCAACACCTTAACCAAGCCTATTGGTTGTTCTGTGAAACGTATTTTAGAAAAATAAAACAGCATAAGGAATTTTTTTAACTAGATCTTGAATAAAAAAATGAATTATCAATAACTTCTATTCCTATATCCATTAAAACATTTAGAGACTATTATTAGAATGTAGTTATGGGAGATCTAGATATAGGTACTCAAAGTAGAACTTCTCTTAGAAACCAAGTTGAATATTAAGCCTTCTTGTCCCAACATGAACCAAAAAACATCACTCAGGATATAGATGATGAATTATAGGTAATGGATATGAAATAATAGTTGAAACTATTTTAAAGAATAAAATGGGGAAGTAGTGGAAATAACTAAATACTTCCTGGCCATTGGCACTAAATTAGTGTTTTGGAACAAGTTTTATGAGTATGGAAAAATAATTTGAAATGAATCTAGACTGGTTACACAAGGTTGAATTCAAGATAATGGTATTGACTATGAATAATCCATTTCACCTGTATAAATTCTTGAATCCATTAGGATGTTTCTTTCTTATAAAGTACATTTTGAATTTCAAACTATTTCAAATGTGTAGCAACTGGGCCCCACTGAATTCATAGACACTCTTCCTTAACATGGACATCAAGTCCTGACCTGCCAAGTACCACCAATTTCCTTGGAGACACATGGTTTCTTAACTAGGGCCCACCCATGTGTCTAAACAGATCATCAGACTAATGAATTTTCTCACAATAAAACAAATTTTCATTCAGTGTGTGTTTTCCTCACTCACGTGCACCATGGGAAACTTCCCATATGGTCTTTCATCCTAATCACTACTCCATCATAATAACGTTTAACTATGCGGTTCTTATTAGGTAGGCTCCCAAAAATAAAGGTGCACCTTATTGAAATGAGTTGTATCATTTAGTCATTTAACTATTTATCATTATGGGGTGTTAAATTCATTGTACAACAAATGTTCTTTTAGTGTTCTTTTTCCTCACTCACACACACCCTAGGAATCTTCCTAAAGGGTCACACATTCTAATCACTACTCCAGTTCAAGCATGCTTAACTATGAAGTTATAATCATGTAGACTCCCAAAACTAAAGGTGTTACTTATTTACATGAGTCATATCATTTAGTCATCTAACCACTTATCATTCTGGGGTGTTACATTCACCCCCCCCCCCAGTTTACAATGTCCTCACTGTGGACCCTACATCTTTACCGAGGTAGTACCACTGCACTTAAGGTTGGGTTCCTCCTTTAATACAAATGTAAGAACTGGGACCTACTTACAGCATATACATCCCTCCTTAACATGGACATAAGGTCTTAACCCTCCATGTACCACTACTTTCCCCACAAATTCATGTTCCCCTACTTGGGGCCCACCCACATTCTCGAACAGATCATAAAACTAATCATTTTCCTCATAAGGAAACACATGTTCTTTGAGTGTTCTTTTTTCTCACTCACACACACCTTGGGAAACTTCCCTGGAATTCACACATCTTGATCACTACTCTAGGACAAGCACACTTAATAGTAGAGTTCTAATTAGGTAGAATCTAGAAAAGGTGCACCTTATTGACATGAGTCATATCATTTATTCATTTAACCATTTATTATTTTGGGGTGTTAAAAAATTGATGTCAAGAGTGATTTTATTAATGATTATAATATTGAGGATGTTTTTCTTGAACAACCCCTTGATTCAAAACCCTCATTTTCTAAATCATGTTTTCAAATTAACCAAATATATTTATGGTTTAAAATAATATCCAAGAGCTTGGTATGATAGTATCAAATTCTTCATTTCTAAACAAATAAAAAGGTATAGTTTATCCTATATTATTTAATAAGAAGGATTTAAAAATATGTTTTGTTAGTTCAAAATTATGTTGATGATATTATTTTTGGATTATCTAAAAATTCTTTATATACTGAATTTTCAAAATTTTTGAAAAAATAATTTAAAATGAGTTTAATGGATGATTTAAAATTCTTCCTTGGTTTTAAAATTTTTAAATTAAAGAAGGAATAATTTTAAATCCAAACAAATACACTAAATATATTTAAAAATGTTTTAATATGGATAGAACCAAAGGAAATGATATCCCCATGAGTAAAAGATATAAGTCGGATCTTGATGAAACTGGGAAACAAATTAATCAAACCATCTATAGAGGTATAGATGGATGTAAAATATACTTAACCACTAGTTGTCTTGATATGATATTTAGTGTGTGAATGTGTGCATGATTTCAAGAAAATCCAAAGGAATCACAATTGAATGCTACCAGGAGAATTTTCAAATGCCTTAAAAGTAAAACCAGTTTAGGATTTTTTTTATTTTAGAGGAAAAGAATTTGACTTGGTTAGTTATTTAGATATAGATTTGAATTGGTGGTTATAAACATTTCTCATAATCCTTTGTCTCAATAAAGGAAAACATATTGATATAAAATATCACTTTTAAGACACCATTTTAAAAAGGGTGATATAACTCTTGAGTTCATTGGTATTGAAAATAATATTGCTGATATATTTACAAATCTATGGAATATTGAGAGAATGAATTATATTAGACATGAATTAGTAATGATTTACTATTTTTAAATCTTTAAATTAATATTATAATTCTTAAATTAGGTGTTTATTAATCTATAAATTAATTTGATATTTCTATATAATATTGTTTTTGAAGAAACTGTGAAGTTTAATGCACATGGTCAGTTAAGTGACTATAATTTTTTGTTTAGACAGTCAGTTAAGTGATCATGATCATTTTTTTATATGGTCATTTAGGTGATTGTGACCCATTGGTCATGTGGTCACTATACATACCATGCATATATAGTCATTATACCTACCTTGAGTGTTTTACTCTTACAATTAGTATACTCATTGTGCCTTGTCTAAGTTACAATGAGTATGCGACCAGTATACCTATCATGATTGTTTGTATTTATTCATCTATTTTGGTGGTATTTTATTTAAGTATACTATTATCTTAATTCCTAAATTATTAAAAAAAATAAAAATATGAATCTAAATTGTCTGACATATCATTCCTTAAAATTCCTTTCTTATTTTTGAATCCTTACTAGATCTACTAGTTTCTTGAACCTCTCTCTCTCAAACTCAAACCTGAAATTTTTTAGAATTGAATCATAGTGAAAAAATAATTAGGATAAAAGGATCTCATGATATGAAATATTCTTCTGGATCACCTCCTTAAAATAAAAAAGTTAAAAAGGTATCTCTAGTGATATAGTCAAGCTTAGCAACCCTCATCTAATTGGCCAGTATGTCTATGTTGAAAAAGATGTTAATTTATAATGGATTAAGTAAAAAAATCATTATTATTGAAATTTATTCAAATTAAGTGTTGGATTGAATGTTTTAAGGATAATTTTAAGTCATTTTATTTGAGATTTGTTAATGATTTTTTCCCATTTGGAATTGACTCCTGAAGATAAAATAGATACCAATCAGACAATGGAAAATAGATAAATTTTTTATTCAAAACTATAGGCTAAAATCTTAAGTTTACATCATAAGGGTGAATATAAAGATCATTAGAGATCATATCTTTTATTCATACCCATTTCAAGTTTCAAAATCCTCTTGAGGAATTGATTAGTAATAGGACTCCCAGAAGGTCGACTATAGTGGAGATTACTGGATAATATAAATTATTGGTTAAGTTTATCCAATACATGATTTATCCTAATAAATGTTAATTTGTTATATTGAGGTACTGAGATGTATTTTTTAATTATTTAATGAATAATTGGGTTTAGATCAGTTTTTGAAGTTATGGGATGATCCATGCGTATGATTTGTAAAAGCCCTCTTCTAAGTTTAATTCCCTTCCTTATCCCAAGTTCATCTCATCCCTATTATATCTTAAGGTATTAGCTCCTAAAATGGAAAAAAAATTAATTTACTCTGATTTTTTATACTTAAATAAAAATATTTGTAATCACATGAATGTTAATTGGAACCCTTAGAGAAAAGTGTGGGTGTATTACAGAGAAACTCATATAAGAAATTCAATCTGGTTAAGGATTTAGTTGGACTAAGAGATCAAGTGAATCCTAGTATAGAGATTAATGAAGTTGTTTAATATTATTTAGATGATTGGGATGATATTTCTATGGAATTTAAAGATGAGGAAAATGAAGTGACTAACCTTAGTGAGGAAGCAAAGGTAGCTTATGAGGATGTTATAGAATGGTCTTATATAGTCTCATATAAACTTACTAACTCTCCTTTACCTCTACCTTCTCATACATATGAGTTTAAATATGAAGATATTATTGACATTGGAGTATTATTGAGTATCAATTTTGAATAACTAGAATGGTATGACTTAGTTGAGTCTGAATTAGATGAGAAATATTCTAAGAAGTTTTCCCCTCCAAGCCCTATAATTTGAAGTCCTCATGGATCTAGTGTGGAAGATGCATCTTCAAAGAGGGATAAGTCCCCATGATTGGAAATACTAGTCCTAGATTACTATGAATCTAAATATAATGAAAATTGGATAATCACGCCTAAATATGGTGGACCTGATATCCCATCTATTCAAAAATTACTTAAAGGATTTTGATAGATTAGATTGATTCTCAAGAAAGAGTTAAGGTATCCCCTCTTAAATATTCAGCTGGACAATTGGAAGATATTTTTTGTCCTACTCCTACCAGATTTATTGAGGAACCTATGAAAATAAATGATACATCTCTTGTTAGATCTCTCTATACAGATGTTCTTGAAATTGAAAAATAAGTTGATGTAGAAGTAGAAGTTTAGTATTTGGGACCTAAGTCAGTGGATTATAAAGGTGATTTAAATAGTTTGAAACTATATTTTGTTCCATCTAATCATCTATATACTTTTACCCCTTCTATATCCTATGTTCCAAAATATGATATGAATGAATTCAAATCAAATATATTGTTCATTTTGAAAGATCTTTCTATTGTATTTGGTAACTCTGTGGAACTAGTTAAAAATTATGATATAGTCAGGATAGTCAATTTATTTGTTTCTCATTTTCAACGATGATTTAATCTCAAAATAGAACTTATGAAAAATGAGGTTGAGGATTTGAAATCTTAAGTGGGTTCTTTAGAAGCTGGTCTTCAAGATATGTTATTGAAGTTCAATCAGAGATTTCTAAATATAGTGTTTCAGTCTTCTACTTTAGCTAATATCCCTTCATCATCCTCAATATCCCCTACTACTCCTATTATATGTGTTGTTAATTAATATATAATTTTACATCTCATAAGAGATGAGTTGAAATTTTTTCTGATGAGTTTAAGAATACAATGGAAATGGTGTTTGAAGGTTTTCAAATCCATGTTGTTAAGACCTTAGAGTTATTCATAAAGGATTTCAAGTAGGATATCATAGATAGAGATACTAATATAAGAGATATTGATTTCTATCTGAGCCAAATCTTCACTAAATAAGACCTAAATACTATGTTTAGATCATTTTCCATTGATCTAAGAATGTCTCCCTTAACTCAAGACTTCAAGTCTTAAGTTAAAAATCTAAAAGTTATAACTCCTATTTTGGAAGATTTTATAGAAAAGGGGGGATTATTTTTAGAAAATTGAACATGGATCAAGAGATGTGGAGTATTTTACCAAACTTTTAGAACCTTACATTTATGTTGTCAACATAGTCATTTTCTCTCATCCTGCCTTACCCATTAATTTAACCCCTCCTTCTACTACAACCCCTTTATTAACCCTTTTGTCTTGTGACTTTCCAAAGGATCAAATTACAATTAAGGGGGGGTTAAATCAGTTGTTCTATTTTATAAGGTTCAATACTTTTAATAACAAAACCCTACAACCAGTTAAATTTTATATCCGTATCATATTTTAGTAAATACTCATACATGAAAAAGTAGTAAATAAATTAAATAACATAAGATTTACAAGGTTCAGACTTTGTTTTAGAACATACATCCTTTCTATAGCCACTCCCATTCATCTATGGAAATTAATTATAATTAAGAATTGAATCAAACTTGTGCCAACTTCTATTAGATACCTTTTATCTCCTTATATGAATGATTATACTAACTCTAATAAGTTTATAATTTTTTCTTACAAACAATTTATCCAAAACAAAAGAATAAATACTTTGTTAAAACTACTCCACAAATTCTCCATTTGGAATCCATAGTTTTATGTGGCTGAGGTAGATTATATCAGTCTAATGAGGTTAGGTATAATAGAATCAATCTGATGAATTTAGTTTGATGGAATTAGTATGGTGAACTTATTATTAATCTTCATTACTCAAACTATGCTTAAATTATCAGTCTGGTCGTCCTTAGTTTGGTAAACAAAACATTTATATGTATAACCTTCTAATAAACCATCAATCCAGAAAGATAAATTTTATATGAAATTTTACGGTGCTCCACATTTTCCACTCATGGGAAAAGTTTCAAAGTAGTAATGTACTATGATTTTATTTATAAGCACTAGAAATGGAAAAGGTGGGAAATTGAAAAACTTTTCCCACTTACTCAAATTTAGAAACATCTGAAATTCACTCATATTTTAACTTCATTTTTAACAACTTCAACTCTTTTAGAACCCTTTTGAATCATCTTGAGTCTTCTTAGTAATCAAACTCCTCAAACTTCCTAACTTTTCTTTAGTACAATGGAACTTCCTCATCTCATTATGATGGAACTTCATCATCTAATTATGATGGAACTTCATAATCTCATTATGATGGGACTTCCTCAGTTCATTATGATGGAACTTACTCATCTCATTTTGGATTGACTTTCCTCATAAGAGTTAGTCTGATTAAATTTCCTTCTCAGATTTAGTCCAATTGACTTTCCTTCTCAGATTCAGTCTGATTTACTTTCCTCCTTAGATTCGTTTCAATATACTTTCCTCCTTAAAGTCGGTCTGATTGACTTTCCTCCTCATAGTCGGTCCAATTAACATTCCTTACCAAAGTTAGTTAGATGAAATCCTCATAATTATTTAATTCTCATTATTATTTAATTCTCATTACAATGGAAACTCTAATATTCAACTTTGAAATTCTTCAAACCTCATCAGCTATAACTTATTCAGATGTTGGAAAAATTCTATGCACCAAACTTTTAGATCCAATGTAAACTTTTTCTGGATTCCTAGAACTGATAAAATCTTTATGATTCCTCTATTTCTTCAAAATCTTTTATCATGAGAGTTTTTATATTTATGAAGACTTCAATATTTTAAAATCATCGTCTAACATTAGGTTATAAAGTCTGAGAAATTTCTAAATTCTAACATCACTATATTCATTCAAACTCTTTAGTAACATTCTAAATTTCTAACGACCACAATGTCCAATGAATCTTGAACTTTGTGATGATTAAAATGAGACCGATAGAGATTCATATCAAAGACATTATATTTCTGATAAATTATGTAAACTGTGCTACTTTGTATGATACTCTTTGTTTAGTGCTACTCAGTACGATCATCTCTTTCTAGAAAAACAATTTTCTCAAAAAAAAACTTTTATCCCCCCCTTTTGGTTCGAACATTCAGACACTTTCACCTTTTCATCCAAAACATTCCTTTATAAAATATTAGATGTCAACAAATAAAAAAATTAAAAAAAATATCAAAAAGGCTATTCAATCTCCAACTTTATATTTTTTTAGAACTTTCATTAATGCTTTTAGAACCCACAATTTTTCAAATACTCATACTTTTCACAAAAAAATTGAAATGGGTAAAAGTTTTCAAATTTTATCAAAATATATACTTTCTCAAAAGAGAGTGTCCTTACACCACAATACTATATAAATTAATGTTTTTTACAAAATTCCATCTCTTGGTGATAAGAAAATTTCATGTCCACGTAAATATAAATTCCCCCTCACTTTTATCTTTTATAACCTTTATTTTTCTCTCCCCTTGATTGTTATCTCCCTCATTATCTGATAACCACATATTTGTATTCATAAAAAATATAATTAAGAACTTATTAAAAATTAAAAAAGTTGTTACTTTTTCTCCCATTTTTTCAATATAATCCAAAGCACAGTAGGGGACTTCCTTATAAAGATTAGGAAGCCATTGAAGGATTATGAACATGAAGTTGCAGCCTCAATTCAACTAACCTTTCTTTTGGTATTGATTTTGTGAAGATATTGTTGATTCAAAACATGTTTTGACTTTTCCATCAATTGTTTGTTTTGGAAATCACAAATCACACATATCGTAATTACATATATTATTTATCATGTATATTTTTGTAACAATCGTAATCACTGACTTTGTTTTTTTCATGTTTGATGTATCCTTATGAAAGTCATGTTTGTTTTTCATACACCTTGTTCTATATGTTGTTTCATAATCGTAACCAGATTATGCATTTCATCGTAGTCAGGAATTCTAACCTGACTATGTATTGCATTATAATTAGAAATCGTAACCATGATAAGTATTGCATCGTAATTAGGTATCATAATCAAGATAAGTATTGTATCACAATCTCATGTATCATGTATCATAACCAGGTTAAGTATCGCATCATATTTATACATCATAACTAGGTTAAGTACTGAATTGTAATCATGTATCATAATCATGATACATTAACCAGGTTATGCATTATTACTAGGTTATGATTCATACTCTTATTATGTTTTGTATCCAAGCATCGTAACCAGATTAAATATCATGCAACGTAACCAAGTTAAGAATCGTAACAATGTTATAATTTGTAATTCATATGCATTTTTATCATGATAATCCTAGAAAACAAGTTATGTATTGAACTTATGAAATGCATTAAACTCTTATCATAACTTCAATATTGATTGCTTGTACCTCATATTCATTCTTTTATACTTTTGTACTTACTAATTTCTAACTAAAACGATGTCATTGAGTTGGTTATTTACCAATCAAAATGATGTCTGTTATTCTATTTTTTTTACCATTGTAATGCTAGGTGTCCAGGTCCCTTTGAGTTTTTTAGAGAAATATTACTATTAGAGAAAATATGACTGTTGGAACTTGAAGCCTATAAATAGGAGTTCATTCAAACTAGAATACACAAATTTTGCTTCTATCATGTTCTAGAGAGAGATTATGTGACTTCTCTCCTGAATTGTTTGAAATCATTGAAGATACAAGAAGTGAACAAATTGTTCTATGTTCTTATATTTCTATAAGTGATTTGTTTCTACTTTGTGTGACTGATCATTGTTATAACGATCGAGGGCTTCCAAGGATAGGAAGATGTGTTTCTGATCATCGTATTGAGGGCCTTCAATTTCTTGAAGGACATAGGTGTTTATTACCTTCTTAATCGAGGACTTCAAGGGATAGGAATATAGCCATACTGATCATCATACTGAGGGCTTACTAAGTTGGTGGTAAGACAGACCTTCTATCGTAGGTGAAAGGATACCCTTCTCTTTGGGTTAAAATAATTGTAATACTTTTACATTTCTACTACTATTTGTATTTGAAATGAAATTATATTTTTCCCCTTTCTTTTCATATTCAATTCATTTTTAATTGTATCAATTACAATTCATATTGTATTAAGAGATTCTATATGCTATATGGTAGAATCATTAACATGTGTATTACTCTGATCATTGTATTCATTTCAAATACAATTGGTTTAAATTACTTGTAGTATTACTTCTTAGTATGTCCATCAGATCCAAGACCTATATGGTCTATTGTATTTGTTGTGAATTGTATTAGTTTAAGATCTCTTAAACTAATTCCTTTCTTAAGTGTTTAAATATATAGTTTTTAAACATACAATTCACCCCCCCCTGTTTTTTATGCCATCTAATATACATATAAATTTATATTATGATCCAACAATTGGTATCAAAGAAGTTTTCCACTATTCTGTATTACTTTTGTTATTTATTTTGCAAATCTTTTGTTTATAACTACTTACTATACTAATGTGTGGAGTGGAAAAGTATTGTTTTATAAGATGGCAGGAATGAGTATTAGATAAATTGAAAATCTAAATCCAATTAGACCACCTATATTTGATGGGAATGATTATGAGTATGGGATGCATCAAATGAAGACATTTGTTATTAATAATGGAGTGGAAAACTTTATCATACTTACTAAAGGTTATAAAATCCCAGATAAGGAAGTCAGTACCTTCACCAATCAAGAGAAACAAGAATATCAATTAAACTACAAGGTACACAATAATTTGTTGTGTTCCATGACTAAGAATATATATAGTCAGATATCATCTTGTGAAGTAGACAATTGTATCTGGAACAAATTGGAAGTCACGCATTTTGGTACATCCAAAGTCATAGAAACAATAAGAGTAATTCTTCAACCAGAATACCATGGGTTTTTTCTCCTTATGGGGAACCAGTATGCAAGGTGCAACAAAGGTTTATAACAATTGTCAATAGTCTAAAATCTACGGGTGAAAAGTCTAACAACCCAAAGTTTCATTAATGGAAATCCCTCTTGATCTAATTAAATGTCTCTTTATGTTTATATAAAATGTCAACTTCATTGGTTTTATGTTAAGAATTTTAACCATTGCTAATATAGTCGTTGAATAGTGATCGCATGATTAGTATAAATATAGGGCCTTAACAAATCCAAAAGAAGTGATGGCCTCATCTAGTATAATTGCTTTATACGAAGCCCATTTGTTGGAGCTCGGAAAAGAGATGGCGTCCTTTGGCTTCGCTCTTGACCAAGCCCAAGCTAATCTTCATCATGTCAAGCTCGAACGGGACCGTCTACGGGAGAAGTGGAAGTTGATAGAAATTACCACTCGAGCGATGTTATCCGAGCCACCCCAAGAGTCTGTCACCATCGCACACCTTACCCTTAGGTCTTATGCGGTTGTTTTAAGGGGTTATGTAACAAATCACTAATACTATGTTCATGTACATTATTTTTTTGTATATAATAATGAATATAATTTCTTGTCATTATTGATACATTGTAAATGGTTTTTAAAGTACAAATGGTGTTTTTAGTTATTATTTAATTAAGAAATATATTTTATTAAATTAAGGGATTTTTTAATTAAATAATATTTTAATAAAATATTATTATTATTATTATTATTAGATTAATTTTATTATATATAAATGATCATATAATTGTATGAATGAAATTATAATTTTTATTAAGGTTTGAAAGTCATTTTTGTCAAAACACGTGAATTTTAGATAAATGTAGATTTTTATTTTAAAAGTGAAAATTCACATATTTAGAATATTATTTAGATAAAATGAATGTTATTTTTGGAATCAGTACATCGAAATTATCCAATGGTGAATTTTTCATAATTTTCTGAGACAGTCAAATTTTTGAGTAAAAATTAAATATCGTTTAAATATATAATGTGTTTTATGACATCATAATGACCCAATAGTGATGTAATAAAATACTATAATATTTATGTTCGTCCAATATATGTTTTACCATTAAAATAATGTGATTTTGGGTTTGTTGTCTTACTTTTAAAAGCATTAATGGACCCCTCAAGACTTATTAAACATGTTGTCTTTTTAAATTATTTTCCATGGGAGTGTGACTCACCTCCACATAAGCAACCTCATTATTTTAAGAAGTTCGGACCTTGGCCTTATAAAATATTATTTTCCTCTTCCATTTTCCAAAAACCATTGGAAAAAACCATGGGATGGTTTGTGGTTTGTATTAATTTAATATAAGGGGTCCCAAACTTAAATAATAAAGAATTCCCTCACCTTTCCTATATAAACCCACCCAAGCTCCCACTTCCTCCTCACTCAAAGACTTTGGAGTTCGTCTAACCTCTGCCCTACTCTCTCTAGAATCCTCCCAAGGTGCCCCAATCTCCCAAGAAGCCTCTCACAAGCCTCTCTCTAGCCTTTGGAAGCACACTTCCAAGTAAGGGTTTTTTCTTCCTTTCTCATTTTTGTCCAATTTTCTTTAAGTTGTTTTGCCCTTTTAATTTAAATTATGAATGTTGGGGTATGGTTTCTCACATCCCTCATGCTGACCTATTTATGTTTTAATGATGGGAGACCCCTTTCTCTCTCATTAAATGCCTCCCATATACACCCGTTACTATGTCGAAATTCCGAAAGGAACTTCTCTCTCATCTTTTACATTCAGGCAATACTTTTGTATCAGGAAACTAAATTCCATTAAAATTGTTGGGACATGTATCTATATGACCTCCTTACTTTAAATTACATGTAAATATGATGAGGAACCCTTTTATATATCATCAACCATTTTTATGAATTCTTATGTCACGCTGTTACGCTGCCGAAATCGCACCGATTTTCTAAGCCAATGTCACTGTGTAGTGAATACCATGCCCATTTCTCTATCAAGGGTATTCACCTGTATGCACATTTAATTATTGATTATAAAGTTCCATGTATGAATTCCACATTACTTTATCATGGAATAAATGATTATGTTTTATGAATCCATGTTTTATGATCCATGTGGCACACATATGCATGAAATGAAATGTTTAAGAAGGGTGTGCCCTTATAGCGCTCCAATGCATTGGGTAAAGTATAGTATCATGACACGTCATGTGCAATGAGTGTTGACTCATGATAATTCAAGTGAAACAAGGGTTTACTTGTGCTTCATGTGAAATGAGGATTTACTCATGCTCCATGTGCAATGAGCCTTGGCTCATGCTAATTCCATGTTAAGTGTTGTTGCCACATTTCCATGTTATGATTATCATGTTTTATCATGCCTTTATGTTCATATTTATCTTGTGCTCTATTTATATGCCTAATGTATAACATGTATTGTTCTCCTCATGTTGTTCCATGTGTATTCCCTTACTGGGCTTTATAGCTCACCCTTTTCTTATGCGTGTCCTCAAGTTATCCCATGCAATGCTAAGTATGAGGGAATTTAGTGGTCATGTAAAGGAAGTTTTCAATAAAGATGTTGTATTTCATGTTTCAAGTTTTTATGTAATGATCTTAAGCCCCGAGGACACTAAACCTCTTGATCTTATTTGTTGTATAAAGTTAAGTTTTATGTAATAAATCATGTTTAAGTTTGTATTAAAAGTAGAGTTTTCATAGTTGGTATCAGAGGATAGGTTTAGTTATTTTTGGGATTAGGATTAGAAAACCCTAGTAAAGCCTTAGATACAAGACTAACTACAATATAAACGTCCCTAAGTTTTGTTGTGTATTAAGTAAGTGGTTTATCAAGAAAATACATCCATGTCTGGATACGAGCAGGTAGAGGCGGCTCTGGAACAGATATATCCTAGGGGTAAAACCCGAAAACACCACTTTGAGCTAGAATCGAATGGGAACTGGTTCACGAAAATGAGCCTTGCTGCACTCTTGGTTACAACACTCCTGGGGGATATGTTTTGATAAATTCACAAGCCTATTATGAACCCTTATTAAGGGAATTAAAAAAATGCCCCAAAGAATGTATGTTTGAAAGTAGATCATGAAAAGCCTAGATTAAAGCCTATAGACTCATGAGTTAAAGAAATAAAAGTTTATTTATAAGTCATAAACTTTTGTATTTAGATTACCCTTTATGTGTTACCCCTAACGTTCCTTTTATTCTAGCCAATGGTCGGTAATAGGAGGACTCGGGCTAACAACCGATGTGAAGATCAGTGTGATGATTGTACTAATGAGATGCCAATCCAATGGGAGCGGGAATCGCGAACTTTGTCACGCTTCTCTCTCAGCTAACTCAAGTTTTGAATAGAAACACGGGTCAAGAGGAACGTTCAACCCCCCCCCCCCCAAGAAAGAACAAGTCGCTATCGAGAGCTTCATGAGACAAAGGCCTCCTACTTTTAGTGGATCATCTGATCCCACGATCGCTAAACAATGGATAAACTCCATTGAAAAGATCTTCTCCATCATTCAATGTTCTGAACAAGAGAATGTTATCCTTGCATCTTATCGTATGGAGGGTGAAGCTGGTGGAAATTGATCAAAAATAAGAAGCATGAGGAGGAGATTGAGGCATTAGAATGGAAGGATTTCTGGAAGATGTTTTTCGGTAAATATTTTCCACGCACCCTCCGGCTTAAGATGGAAAAGGGACTTCCTTTCCCTCAAGAAAAAAGATGAAGAATCTATTGGAGCGTACGAGGAAAACTTCACAAGGCTTGCATAATACGCTTCTGGCTTTGTCGTTACCCCAAAATGAAAGGTTGACCACTTCTTTGGTGGGCTGAAGCCTAGCCTGTGGAAAGCATTAGCAATCCGTGACTTCGACAGCTATGAGGAAATTGTTTGATGTGTCCTCAAGGTCGAAATGGAGATCGGAGAATCAAAGGGTTATCATAGGGAAAAGAAGCATAAGTTATACTTCAATGTTGGTGGTCTGATTGATAAATCCAACAGTGCTAAGAAAATCCAGCACCCCACTTGCTAAAAGTGCAGAAAGAGGCACCCTGGAAATTGCCTCAAGGGGACAAGGAAATACTTTAGGTGTGGAAGAGAAGGTCACCTAGCTATTAACTGTCGGCAAGAAAGACATGCAGCTGTGACAGAGGATAGGAACGCTCTGTTCAAACCACAAAACGTTGTAAAATGCTACAAATTCAAAGAACCGGGGCATTTTGCAAATCAGTGCCCTAATCCAAGGGTTTTCGGAGGCAACCAACAACCTCCAAGGCAGCAAGGAAGAGCTTTTGCCATCACTTATTCTGAAGTGAACCCCGAAAATGAAGTGGTGATAGGTACGCTATTTATTCATTCATGAATAGTGAACATACTTTTTGATTCTGGTTCTACGCATTCTTTTATATCTCGATGTTTTAGTAGAACAATCCCAGCACCACCACAAATCATGGAGGTGAAGATGTCGGTGAGTAAGGTAAATGGGGAAATCATTGTATCCCATGAATATAATTCCTCCCCTGTTATTATCTGTGGATTGAATTTCCCGGAGAACCTCGTCATACTCCCTCTGGTGGAATTTGATGCAATTCTTGGCATGGATTAGCTTTCCTTATATAGATCCAACATAAATTGTCGGGAGAGGGAAATCAAACTCCATATGGAGAATCGACCCCTGATTATTTACAAGTGTTAGGAGGAAGATGAATCTTCTTTAGCTCTATTATCTCAGGCATGGATATTGCTGCCTTATGAGCACACGTATCTGGCTCAGATGATTGAGTCCAAGGAAGAAACCATCCTTGAAGAAATGCCTATTGTGAGGGAATTCACTGAAGTGTCTCCCGAGGAACTGCCTGGTCTTCCTCCTAGAAGAGATGTTGAATTCTCAATTGAACTTATACCTGGGGCATTACCAATATCCAAGACTCCATATAGAATGGTTGTTGTAGAGCTTGAAGAGCTAATGAAACAACTACGTGAGAATCTAGATAAAGGGTTTATAGGCCCAAGTGGTTCACTATGGGGTGCACCAGTCCTCTTCGTCAAGAAGAAGGATGGGTCAATGCAGCTTTCCATCGATTATCGTGAACTTACCAAAATCACGATAAAGAACAAGTATCCTCTCCCACGAATTGATGACTTATTTGATCAACTGTGTGGAGCACAATACTTCTCCAAGGTGGACTTGCGGTCGGGATATTATCAAGTAAGGGTGAAGAAGGAAGATATCCCCAAAACTGCTTTTCGCACAAGATACGGGCACTATGAATTCATAGTAATGCCTTTCAGACTCACTAATGCTCCCTCAATCCTCATGGACTTAATAAATAGAGTCTTTAGAGATTACCTAGACAAATTTGTGGTAGTCTTTATAGATGATATTATAATATACTCCAAAACCAAGGAGGATCATGAAGAGCATTTAAGAATTGTACTAGAAACTTTGTGCAAGGAGAAGCTCTATGAAAAGTACAGCAAGTTTGAGTTCTGGTTGAAAGAAGTCTCATTCTTGGGCCATATAATCACAAGCAATGGGATATCTTTGGATCCCTCCAAAACAGATGCAATTGAAGGATGGTTGAGGCCAACATCGGTAACCAATATCTATAGATTCTTGCGGTTAGCTGGATATTATCGACGATTTGTGAGGAATTTCTCATGATTGTCCAACCCTCTTACCAAGATAACTCGAAAGGGAGTAAAGTTTTCTTGGAGTGATGAATGCGAAGAAAGATTCAAGGAGTTGAAAAGGAGGCATATCACTACTCTCGTTCTCAATTTAACCACAAGTGGGGAAATTTTTGTGGTATTCAGTGATGCTTAAAAGAAGGGCTTAGGTTGTGTGTTGATGCATAATGATAAAGTGATATCCTATGCCTCAAGGAAGTTGAAAATCCATGAGCGAAACTATCCAACACATGATCTGGATTTGGCGGTGGTGATCTTTTCCTTGAAAATCTGGTGGCATTATCTCTATGGGGAGAAATGTGAGATATATACTAACCACAAGAGTCTTAAATATATATTCACATAGAAAGAGCTTAATATGCGCCAGAGAAGATAGATAGAGCTCATCAAGGATTATGAATGTTCAATACATTACAACCCTGGGAAAGCGAACACGGTGGCAGATGCCCTAAGTAGAAAGGACCTAGCAATTATATCAATGATGAGAATTGAGAAGGATCCAATCTTCTTAGACTTAATGAAGATGGACATGGGAATCATAAATAATGGAACATCATCAATCCTTTCACAAATGGTTTCTCAACCGTCTCTTTTGGAAAGGTTAAAGGATACTCAAAAGGATGATGTGGGAATTCAGGAAAAAGTGGAAGTTATCAATAAAGGTAAATCCTCAAATTTTAATGTTAATGAAGAAGGAATTGTACGATTTGGGAAAATACTATGTGTTCCATCGAGTCCGAAGCTAAAGAAGGAACTTTTGGATGATGCACATAGTTCAAATTTCTCTATTCACCCAGGGAGCACAAAGATGTATCGAGATCTCCGAGAAAACTTTTGGTGGGATAATATGAAGAAGGAGATCGTTGAATATACATCAAAGTGCCTGGTGTTTTAGCAAGTGAAGGCAAAGAGGTAGAATTCTAAGGGGATGGTGAAACCATTTCCCATACCAGAATGGAAATGGGAGAACATCACCATGGACTTTTTCACCAGACTTCCAAGGACATCCAAAGGCAACAATGCAATCTGGGTTGTTGTGGATCGTCTTACAAAGACTACACACTTCATTGCTATTTGGGAGGATTTCTCTTTGGATATACTGGCAGGGATATATATTAGAAAAGTGGTTAGGCTTCATGGAGTACCACTATCTATTGTGTCTGACTGAGATCCAAGATTCACCTCTAAGTTTTGGAAGAGTCTTCAACATGCTCTGAATACTGAACTGATCTTCAGTATGGCCTATCATCCTCAAACTGATGGCCAATCTGAGTGGACTATCCAAACACTTGAGTACATGTTGAGAGCCTTCTCAATGGACTTTAAAGGAGGATGGGATCAACACCTTCCTCTGGTAGAGTTCTCTTATAATAACAGTTTCCACTCAAGCATCCAAATGGCACCATATGAAGCCCTTTATGGGAAAAGGTGCAGAACACTGGCGTGTTGGGATAAGGTTGGTGAACGTAAGCTTATTGGACCAGAAATGGTCGAAGAAATGGTGGAGAAGGTGAAAACCATTCAGCAGCATATCAAGGCAGCCTAGAGTCGACAGAAGAGTTATGCAGATAACTGTCGACGAGACCTTGAGTTTAAAGTTGGAGACATGGTTTATCTACGCATATCTCTGTGGAAGAAGGTCATAAGGTTTGGAAAGAAAGGGAAGTTAATTCCAAGGTAAATCGGCCCCTTCAAGATTCTTGATCATGTCAAGGATGTGTCTTATCGACTATCACTTCCACCTACCATGGCCAAAGTACATGATTTCTTTCATGTATCCCTCTTAAGAAAGTACATACCGGACCCTTCACATGTACTCTCTTCTGAGGTGGTACAATTGGAAGATGATCTTTCTTATGAGGAGCAACCAGTGAAGATATTATATCATAGAGAAAAAGTTCTACGAAATAAGACAATGCCCCTTGTCAAGGGGTTGTAGAGAAACCACAAGTTTGAAGAAGAGACTTGGGAATCGGAGGAAATTATGAAGCTGAGTTACCCACATCTATTTTAGTGTGGGAAAAGGAAAATTTCGAGGGCGAAATTTCTTAAGGGTGGAATATTGTAACGACCCAAAGTTTCATTAATGGAAATCCCTCTTGATCTAATTAAATGTCTCTTTATGTTTATATAAAATGTCAACTTCATTGGTTTTATGTTAATAATTTTGACCGTTGCTAATATAGACTTTGAACAGTGATCACATGATTATTATAAATATAGGGCCTTAACAAATCCAAAAGAAGCGATGGCCTTATCCAGTAGAATTTCTCCATACGAAGCCCATTTGTTGAAGCTCGGAAAAGAGGTGGCGTCCTTGGGCTTCGCTCTTGACCAAGACCAAGCTGAGCTTCATCATTTCAAGCTCGAACGGGACCGTCTACGGGAGAAGTGGAATTTGATAGAAATTACCACTCGAGCGATGTTATCCGAGCCACCCCAAGAGTATGTCACCATCGCACACCTTACCCTTAGGTCTTATGCGGCTGTTTTAAGGGGTTATGTAACAAATCGCTAATAATATGTTCATGTACATTATTTTTTTTATATAATAATGAATATAATTTCTTGTCATTATTGATACATTATAAATAGTTTTTAAAGTAAAAATGGTGTTTTTAGTTATTATTTAATTAAGAAATATATTTTATTAAATTTAGGGATTTTTGAATTAAATAATATTTAATAAAATATTATTATTATTATTATTATTAGATTAATTTTATTATATATAAATGATCATATAATTGTATGAATGCAATTATAATTTTTATTAAGGTTTGAAAGTCATTTTTGTCAAAACCCGTGAATTTTCGATAAATGTCGGTTTTTATTTTAAAAGTGAAAATTCAAATATTTCGAAAATTATTTAGATAAAATAAATGTTATATTTGGAATCATGACGTCGAAATTATCCAACGGTGAATTTTTCATAATTTTCTGAGACAGTCAAATGTTTGAGTAAAAATTAAATACCGTTTAAATATATAATGTGTTTTATGACATCATAATGACCCAATAGTGATGTAATAAAATACTATAATCTTTATGTTTGGCTAATATATGTTTTAACATTAAAATAATGTGATTTTTGGTTTTTTTGTCTTACTTTTCAAATCATTAATGGACCCCTCAAGACTTATTAAACATCTTGTCTTATTAAATTATTTTCCATGGGAGTGTGACACACCTCCACATAAGAAACCTCATTATTTTAAGAAGTTCCGACCTTGGCCTTATAAAATATTATTTTCCTCTTCCCTTTTCCAAAAACCATGGGCAAAAACCATGGTATGGTTTTTGGTTTGGATTAATTTAATATAAGGGGTCCCAAACCAAAATAATAAATAATTCCCTCACCTTTCCTATATAAACCCACCCAAGCTCACACTTCCTCCTCACTCAAAGCCTTTGGAGTTCATACAACCTCCTCTATACTCTCTCTATAATACTCCCAAGGTGCCCCAAGCTCCCAAGAAGCCTCTCACAAGCCTCTCTCTAGCCTTTGGAAGCACACTTCTAAGTAAGGGTTTTTTCTTCCTTTCTCATTTTTGTCCAATTTTCTTTTAGTTGTTTTTCCCTTTTAATTTAAATTATGAATGTTGGGGTATGGTTTTTCACCTCCCTCATACTGCCCTATTTATGTTTGAATGATGGGATACCCCTTTCTCTCTCATTAAATTCCTCCCATGTAAACCCGTTACTATGCTGAAATTCTGAAAGGAACTTGTCTCTCCTCTTTTACATTCAAGAAATACTTTTGTATCAGGAACCTAAATTCCATTAAAATTATTGGGACATGTATCTATATGACCTACTTACTTTCCATTACATGTAAATATGATGAGGAACCATTTTCTCTCTCATCAACCATTTTTATGAATTCTTATGTCACGTCGTTACGCTGCCGAAATCGCACTGATTTTCTAAGCCAATGTCATTGTGTAGTGAATACCATGCCCATTTCTCCATCAAGGGTATTCACCTTTATGAACATTTACTTATTGATTATAAAGTTCCATGTATGAATTCCACATTCCTTTATCATGGAATAAATGATTATGTTTTATGAATCCATGTTTTATGATCCATGTGGCACACTTATGCATGAAATGAAATGTTTCAGCAGGGTGTGCCCCTATAGCGCTCCAATGCATTGGGTAAAGTATAGTATCATGATATGTCATGTGCAATGAGTGTTGACTCATGCTAATTCAAGTGAAACGAGGGTTTACTCGTGCTTCATGTGCAATGAGGATTTACTCATGCTCCATGTGCAATGAGCCTTGGCTCATGCTAATTCCATGTTAAGTGTTGTTGCCACATTTCTATGTTATGATTATCATGATTTATCATGCCATTATGTTCATGTTTCTATTGTTCTATATTGATATTCCTAATGTCTAAAATGTATTTTACTCCTCATTTTATTCCATGTGTATTCCCTTACTGGGCTTTATAGCTCACCATTTTCTTATGCATGTCCTCAGGTTATCCCATGCAATGCTAAGTATGAGGGAATGTAGTGGTAATGTAAAGGAAGTTTTTAGTAAAGATGTGGTATTTCATGTTTCAAGTTTTTATGTAATGATCCTAATCCCCAAAGACATTAAACCTCTTGATCTTCTTTGTTGTATCAAGTGACGTTTTATTTAATAAATCATGTTTAAGTTTGTATTAAAAGCAGGGTTGTCATAAAAAGGGTCTTGATGATGAATCACTTATAGACAATATTATTGATATTATTCCTAATGAGTGGGAATAAAAAAGAACATCTATTGATGAAAACAATAAAGTTACTCAAATCACTCTTGTTGAGTTATTTGGAACTCTACTTTAGCAAGAGACTATAATGAAAAGAGATGTTGATTTCAATAAGAAGAATAATGGTAATGGGAGTGTATCTTTTACTACTATTAAAGATAAGACACCAAAAAGGATAACAAGATCCAAATATAGGAAAGTTGTTGTTATATCAGAATCAAGTGATAGTGATCACTTAGATAATTGGTTATCCAATATTTCTCTAGGGATGAACAAGATTTTTGTAAATAAATACTTTCAATATAGATTCCAAAAAAATATAAAAAAGAAAAGAAATATTTTGAAATCATTTGTTATGAATGCAAAAGAGAAGGTCATATTAGACTAGATTTTCTTTCATTAAAAGGAAAATACAAAAAGGAAAAACATTTTGAAAAAAACAAGAAAAATTATTTCAATACAAAGACAAAGAAAGTATTGAAGTCAAATGATACTTAGAGTGAAAGTGGTGGTGATTCATCAGATGAATCCACAGATTATGAATCTTCTAGTCATAGAAATATAGGACTCATAGCCAGACTACAAATTGAAAATCATTGCTACATAGATAAGGTACACAATGTTGAATCCCTTACAAATATATCTTAAAATTCAAATTACCCAGATGAGAAACATTATTACTCTTCAGATAAATAATCTTCCTTAGAAGAAGACAATTTACATTCCTTTGAAGAAGATACCATATTTACCAAATTACTTGATAATAAAAATTCAAAACTCAAGAAAAATATTTCTAAGGAAAATTCTAGAATAATTATTCATAAAAAATAACTATCAAATATATTAAAAGATATTGATCATAAAACTCCTGATTTTGAAAATATTTCAAAGTATCTTAAGGAATTAAATTCTGAGATGGATAAACTTTCTTAAAGACCTTAAAGAACTTTTTTTTAAAGAAGAGTGTTTTTTAAACTAAAAATAATTCCAAAACAACTTCTTGTGAGAATGATAGCTTAGTTATTAGACTAAAATCTGAAATTTTTTCTCTCAAGATACTTTTATCAAACTTTATCTATGGCAAGGAAAACTTTGACAAGATGTATTTTTAAATTCGTCCTTTAAGGAATACTTTTGGATTTGGATACACTCACACAAAATCCATTTTTATTAAAAACTATTTTTTTTTAAAAGTGTTCAATTTTGTACAAAATTTCAATGTGGTGGACATTGGAAAAGATTTTTTTCTCTTAATAAAACTAGATCTTTAGGATTTCACAAATCACATTTTGCAAAAAAAGTGTAGATTCCCAAAAAAATTTTATCTAACATTTCCGGATCCAAACAAGTTTGGGTTCTGAAAAAATAATAGTTTCTTTTTCCATAAAATAAGAAGTGTACCAAAAATAAGTACATTTGGTACATGGATAGTTGTTTTTATCAACACATGACTGGAAACAAATATTTCTTTGAAAATATTATTGAAATTAAAGGTGAAAGAGTGACATTCAAAAATATTTCTCAAGGAAAGATCATTCGTATATGTAATATTATTCTTTTATGAAAATTTTTAATTTCAAATGTTTTGTTTATCAGAAGTCTTAAGAAAAACCTTATAAGAATAATTCAATTATCTGATAAAGGTTACCTTGTGAATTTTAGGAATGATAAATGTTTAGTTCATAATTCCAAGGATGAATTCAATCTTTCTGCTCATAGGCATGATAATGTATACACAATCAACTTAGAAGACCTTAGGATCCAAGAAATACCTTTCTTAAGTGAAATGGTAGACCAATCTTTGTTATGGAATAGAAGGTTAGGACCTTGTAACCTAAGAAACCTTTAAAATCTTTCAAAGAAAATACTTGTTAAGGATCTATCGGATCTTAGGTGTGATTCTTCAAAGGTTTGTGATACTTGTCAATATGGAAAGAAACATAAAACTATCTTTAAATCAATCAATGAAGTTTCAATTTCAAATGCATTACAGTTAGTACACATGGATCTTTTTGGTCCTACAAAAACTAGAAGCATTGGAGGAAAATACTAAGTATTTTTTTTAGTTGATGAATATACTAGATTTATATGGGTATATTTTCTAGAAAACAAATCTAAATCCTTTTTCTATTTCAAAACATTTAGATCACAAGTTAAAAATGAGAATAATATACCATTGATAACTATACATAGTGATCATGGTGGAGAATTTCAAAATTCATATTTTGAAACCTTTTGTAGTAAGAAAGTTATTACTCGAAACTTTTCATCTCCAATAATACCTCAGAAAAATGGTGTTGTTGAGAGAAGGAACTGTATTCTTCATGAAATGACAAGAACCATGTTAAGTGAATACTCAATTGCTAAGAATTTATAGGTTGAAGCTGTTAGTACTGCATGTTATACTATAAATCGTGTTTTAACTAGACCCTTTATTAATAAAACACCTTATGAATTATGGACTGGACGAAAACCTAAAGTTTCATACTTTAGAGTGTTCGGATGAAAAATATTCATATTGAATACAAAAGAAAATTTACATAAGTTTTCACCCAAAAACAATGAAGGAACCTATCTAAGATATTCCACAAATTACATGGATTATAAAGTTTTCAATAAAAACTCTTGTACTATTGAAGAAACAATGCATGTTAAATTTTATGAAACTAACCCCTTTGTTTTTAAACAACCCTTACCTATATAAACTGATGTATTCTCACAAACGGATTATTAACCTTTGATTGAAAACTCTTCTGAAAAGGGAAATGCTCAAGAAATTTTTTTTGAAACATTTACCCCAGATGACTTTCTATCACATGTTGATGAATAAGTTTTACAAAACCCAAATCAATTGTTTCTTAAGAATTATCCAAGTGACAATATCATTGGAGATTTAAATAAACCTATAAGGACTATAAATTCTTTGAGAAATGAAATTGAACATCTTGCCTTTTTTCTCAATTTGAACCTAAATCTTTGAATAAATAATTAGGTTATGAATATTGTATTAAGGTCATTCAAGATTATCTAAGTGAATTTGAGAGAAATCAAGTCTGGACCTTAGTTGAAAGGCCTAAAGAAACAATTGTAATTGCTGTCAAATGGGTTTTCAGAAACAAATGTGATGAAAATGGAGTCATAGTAAGAAATAAAACAAGACTTGTTTCTACGGGATATAATAAACAAGAGGGAATAGACTCTGAAAAAACCTATGCTCTGGTATCTAGACTTGAATCTATTCGAATTCTATTAGCCTTTGCACCATACTTCAATTTAAAACTTTTTTAAATGGATTTAAAATGTTCTTTTCTCAATGATTTTGTTCAAGAAGATGTTTTTGTTGATAAACCCATAGTTTTGTACATCCAAAACATCCTGGTTATGTTTTTAAAGTTACCAAAGAATTGTATGGCCTTAAACAAGCCCCAAGATCATGGTATCACAGACTCATAGGATTCCTTTTACAAAACAATTATGAAAAAGGTACTGTTGACCCAAATCTTTTTATAAAAATGGAAAACAAAAAAGTTTTGATTGTTCAAATTTATGTTGATGACATTATATTCGACTCAACTCAACAATCCTTAACTAATTCTTTTGCAAATCTAATGAAATATGTGTTTGAAATGAGTATAATGGGTGAGTTAACATTATTTTAAGGTTTTCAAATATCTCAAAAACCAGAAGGAACCTATGTATCCCAACATAAGTATATCAAAGACCTTCTCAAAAAGTATTTATATGACAATACTAAAAGTATTAGCACTCCAATCGGTACCTCAAATATACTTGACCTTGATGAAGTTGGGAAACCAGTAGATCAAACAACTTTTAGAGGTATGATAAGAAGCATGTTATATATAATAGATAGTCATCCAAACTTAATGTTTTTTGGTATTATTATGTGAAAGATACCAATCTAATCCAAAATAATGTCATTTAAAAGTAGTGAAAATAATATGTCATTACTTAAAGAGAACATTGGATTTAGGACTATTCTATTCTTCTGTAAATGGTTTTGTTTTGAAAAGTTTTTTAGAAGTTGAATTTGGTAGATGTAGAATGGATAGAAAAAGTACATCTATAACATGTCATTTTTTAGGAGATTCTTCAGTTTCTTGGTCATACATGAAGCAACACTCAGTATCACTTTTCACTACTGAAGCTGAATATGTAGTAGTTGGAATTTTTTTGTGCTCAGGTGTTGTTGATGCAACACACACTCACTGACTATGGAATGAGTTTCTCAAAAACTCAAATACTATGTGAAAATACTAGTGCCATTTCTCTGAGTAAAAACCCTACACATCACTAATGTGAAAAACACATAGATATTATGCATCTCCGTTTTATGTATCACTCACAAAAAGAAAATATTTTTTTACAATTCATCAGAACGCAAGAACAACTTGTTGATATTTTCACAAAACCATTATCTTCTAACAGATTTAAATATATTAAATAGAAACAAGGAATGATCACTATAAATTAATCATTCACATCTATATCTTGTTTAATGCATCCCCTTACATTGAGTTACTCCTTTTCAAAGGGGGGTTATATATTTTGTTTTAGTTTTTGTTTTATAGTTTATCAATTTCACTTTTTGTTTTATAATTTATCAGTTTCACTTTTTATTTTACAATTTAGTGGTTTCACTTTTTGTTTTACAATTTATCAGTTTCATTTTTTTTATAGTTTATCAGTTTCAATTTTTGTTTTATAGTTTTTTGTTTCACTTTTTGTTTGACAGTTATTTGTTTTTATTTTTAGTTTTCTTTTAAATGTTTCTAAATTTTATCTGTTTTATGATTTGGTTTCAAAGAAATTTTTTACTAGATTTAGACTATCGGTATTGAATCATATAGTCAATTCTAAACTATCAATATTCCATTACTTTATCAGTATTGAAAAATCTGTATTGGATTACTTTATCGGTACTGAAATATCGATATTAGTACTGAACTATCGTTGTGGATTATTTTATCGGTTCTAAATAATCAGTGTCAGCCTATTTTATTTTATCAGTTTTGGATTCTTTATTGGGCTTTGTTTGTTCTATTTTCATAACAACAATATACTGAAATCATAATATCTATCCTATTACTCTAACAGGTACTTTTTCTAAAATCTTAATTTGGTTGTTTTAATGGTTGTTTCTCATTTCTTTCTTTTACTTATAAATCAGTTTCACTCTGAATACGATTTTCTTTTAAATAAAACCTCAAGAGTTTGAAATCATTCTTTACCATTGGATCTATTATATCTAATATTGACCATCAATTGCCTTTAAAATAATATATCCCACATCGATTTCATCTTTTTTTTCTCCCAAGATAAGATGCTCTATAAATAGTCAACAAATTTCTATCGGTTCTCACCTCAGTTTCTATAATCAAAGACCTTCTCAGCTTTCATAATCAGCAAGTTCTTCAAGGTGTGAGTTAGTCTTTTATATCTGAGTCTACTGCTTCATCTCTGAAAGAAATACCTCCAATGAATTTCTCTTCCATGACTTTCTATGGTGAGAGGTTGGTCTCCTGATATTTTTATGAGTCTTTTGAATCTTCTTTGAAAAGAATTATAAGTTTTCAAGGCTAGGAATCAATTTTTCTGGAAAGACCAAGTTCTGATCAAGATCATGTCTATCATGATGAGGTGTTACAATTTTACTAATTAGTAGAGATATATAAGTATCGTAAGATTTATTTTAATATGTATGAAAAGACATATAAAATCTCTTCAAAATAGGAAGCTATTTTTCTAGATGTTCCATTTGAGGGAGATGCATTATTTACTTCTCATAAGTTATTGGAAGCTGATAGAACCTTTGATATGTATAAGGCTGAAGAAGCCCTTTTTTAAATTCCTGAGGACAAAAAGGAAAGTGAGTCATTTATCAAGATATAATAGAATTATATCCCTTTGTATTAAAGGGTTTTTTGTGACGAGAAAAGGTGATAAATAAAATTTGAAAGTTTTATATGTGTATGTGCTTGACTACTTGGTGAACATGATGAATTTTAACCTTATGGGGTTTATTTTCCAAACAATTAAGAAGCTCAAATCTAGTGGTATAAAATCTCTACTGATCATGTTTCCCACCATTATTAGTATGTTTCTGAAATAATTCTTGGGATTCTGTAATATTGCAATTATGTCAGATCTGAATTTCTTTAAATATCCCTTAATTATTAAGGATACTGTAAGGAGGCTCAAATTACTTTTCAATTTAGAATTTAAAAATTTTGAGAAAGATCTGGATGTTGAGAAAGAAAAGTATGTTGCTGAAGGTAGTGAGAAACCTTCTAGTCCATCCAAGTCATCTTCGAACAAAAGAAAGGTGGTTAAGGATACAAATCCAAAACCCTCAAAGAAACCAAAAGCTATATCTTATGAGGTTGATGTTGAATGGAGTAAGAAAAATCAAGATAGAAAAGAAGGGGATCCTCAGTCTGGATTTAATCTAGCTAAAGATTTGGCTTTAAAAGTAATGTTTGAAGAGACTTTGAAAGAAGAAGAGAGAAAGAAGAGATTGAAGAAAAGAAAGGATGATTCTATTGATATTGATAGTCTTCTAATAATATCACAACAATTAAAATCTGGAATTGAAATAAGGGATCCATCTGGTAAAACTCAATCGGTTCTAGCAGGGAAAGGCAAGGAGAAATAAGTTTCTAAACAATCGGCTACACAATCTCTTGAAAAATAACATGAAGAAGTGGAATAATAAAAATAAGATGAACTACAAGAGTAACATGATCAAGAAGAATAGGGATAAGAGGAAATTGAAGTCGAAGAAAAAGAAGATACAAAAAATAAAATTCTTACTACAGAGTCATCAGAAGTACCATATTTTATTTACCCATCCATGGATCCTCATCCCTCAAAGAAAGTATCTAAAAAGGTTTCCTCCAAGAGATTAATTCATATTTCCAATAAAGAAGAATAGGAGGAGGAGGAAGAAGAATAATTTGATAAGAATTGGAATCATCTAGCTCAAGTAATTGGAATTGAGACTCATTTTGGTGATCTCCCACAATTCGCTAAGGACACAGATTCTGAAATGACAATCATTGTGAAAAGGGTTCAGTACATTGAATAGGATTTGAATATATTGAAGAATTTTTTACCTTTTATTCCAAAAGTTGATGTTGGGTTAGAAATTATTTCAAATTCACATAATGATAGAATGGATTTTGTTAAGGTTTTGATAGATAGGTTTCTATGTCTTGAAGCCAATTTTAAGATTTTCAAGGAATGTCCTACTGAACACAGTAAGGCTAGTAATAAATTTGTGAAGTAGTCTTATAATGTTGATGAAACCCTAAAGAACCATATGGACAAGTATAAAAAATTGGTACATTGTGAAAAATAACTCAAATCTCTCTATCTAAAGTTGATTGATGATTTGAATGAAAATTTTGAAGAATTTAAAAAACCCGATATGTCAAAAGAAGTAGCCTAAAAAGAGCTTGAGAGTTTAAAGGAAAAGTTAAAAGACAAGAGTAATTAGTTTGTTTTACTCTTATATAGAGAATCTTTATTAGAAAAATCCTATCAACTCAAGATGGATGATTTCAATAACTAGGAAGCAAGATTTAAATCTTAGCAAGCTATTAATTGGCTTCATGAAGATCGGCTCCAGAAGTAAGAAAATATTATTACTAAACTGGATGAGAAGTTGAAGTCTTAGAGAGAATCCCTTGACAAGCTCATGGAGGATATAAAAGAGTTCAAGAAGATGAAGCTATCATTGTTTAACCTTTTGGAAAAACAAAATGGAAAAGAATGATGGTTGAACTCTTGTTGTAATAAAATTTTGTTTCAAGTAACATTTATTGTTTCATACTCTTTTTCACTAACTTTTTACAGGAAATAAATTCATTCCTTTATTATTTTTGAAAATAAAAAAGGGAAAGAATGGCTTTAAAAAAAGAATGTTTTTTATGAATGTCTAATTAAGGGGGAGATGTCACAAGAAAGAGTAAGGATAATATGATACCTTGTGAGTTGTTTAAACCAAGGGTGGAATTAGTCGTATTCACTAGAGTTATTAAACTCAGGGGGAGATAAGTATTTATTGTTTGTTATATTTTTTGTTTTTGTTTTGTTTTGTGCTTTCCAAAAAGGGGGAGATTGTTGAGTCCAAACATGTTTCAAATTTTCCATCAATAATTTGTTTTGGAAATCACAAATCACACATATCATAATTCCGTATATTTTTTATCATTTATGTTGTTTTAACAATCACAATCACTGACTTTGTTTTTTTCATGTTTGATGTATCCTTATGAAAGTCATGTTTGTTGTTTGTACACCTTGTTTTATATGCTGTTTCAGAATCATAACCATATTATGCATTGCATCATAGTCAAGAATCGTCACTTGAATGTGTATTTCATTATAATTATAAATCGTAACCAAGATAAGTATCGCATCGTAATCATGTATCATAATATAGATAATTATAGTATCATAATATCATGTATCATGTATCGTAAACAGGTTAATTAATGCATTGTATTTATACATTGTAACCAGGTTAAGTATTGGATCATAATCGTGTATCGTAATCATGATAACCTAACCAGGTTATGCATCATCATCAGGTTACGTTTCATACTCTTATTATGTATTGTATCCAAGCATCATAACCAGATTAAATATCGTGCATCGTAACCAAGTTAGGAATCATAACCAGGTTATAATTTGTAATCGATATGCATTGTTATCATGATAATCCAATAAAACAAGTTACATATTGCACTTATGAAATGCATTACACTCTAATAATAACTTTAATACCGATTTCATGTACCTCATACTCATTGTTTCATAATTTTTAACTTACAAATTTCTAACTAAAATGATGTCGTTGAGTTGGTTATTTACCAATCAAAATGATTTCATGTATTCTATTTTTTTTACCGGTGTAACGCCAGGTGTCTAGGTCCCTCTGAGTTTTTTAGAGAAATATGATTGTTGGAGAAAATATGACAGTTGGAACCTGAAGCCTATAAATAGGAGGTCATTCAAACCAGAATACACAAATTTTTCTTCTATCAAGTTCTAGAGAGAGATTTTATTACTTCCCTCTTACTTCGTGCAAAATTCTTGAAGATACAAGAAGTGAACATCTTGTTATGTGTTGTTATATTTCTATAAGTTCTCTATTTCTGATTTGTGCAACTGATCATTGTGATAACAATTGAGGGATTCCAGGGATAGAAAGGCGTGTTGTCGATCATTATATCTAGTGCCTTCAGTTGATTGAAGGACAGAGGTTCCAATTACCTTCCTAGTCGAGGACTTCTAGGGATAGGAAGATAGTCATAAAGATCATCATATCAAGGTCTTACCAAGGTGTTGGTAAGACGGACCTTCTATCCTAGGTAAAAGGATACCATTCTCTTTGGGTTAAAATAATAGTAATACTTTTAAATTTCCTCTACTATTTGTATTAGAAACATAATTATATTGTGTCCCCTTTCTTTTCATATTCAATTAAATTTTAATTGCTTCAATTATGATTCATATTGTATCAGGAGAGTCTATATGCTATATGTTAGAATCAATAACATGTGTATTACTCTGATCATTGTATTCATTTGAAATACAATTGTTTTACATTACTTGTAGTATTACTTCTTAGTATTTCCATCAGATCAAAGACCTATATGTTCTATTATATTGGTTGTGAATTGTATTAGTTTAATATCTCTTAAACTAAGTCATTTATTAAGTGTGTAAATATATAGTTTCTAAACATACAATTCACCCCCTCCCCCCCCCCCTCTTGTATTATGTCATCTAATATACATATACATTTATATTACGATCCAATAGAAATCAGAAATTTGATTCTTCATTGAGATATACTCCAACAAAATATCTCCAGTAGAAACTTTCTCTTTTATAAAGAAAAAAATTTATATCAATGTATTTTTATCTTTAATGTTGCATAGTATTTTTAAAAAGATCAATTGCACTCTGATTATCAAAAAATTATCTTTAATGGTTTAGAAACTTTTACTTTCAATTATTCCAACTGAACATTCATCCACAACATCTTAGTACAATCCTGGGTAGCTAGAACATATTTTGATTCTTTTGTGCTAAAAGTTACTGAACTTTTTTCTTATTATTCTATCTCACACAACATTCACCCAAGAAAAATGTTCCTCTAGAAGTAGATTTCTATCATTACAATATCCAGCCCAATTTGCATCAGAACAACCATGAAATTTCATCTCACAATTTCATTTTTTATAACAATCAATGTGAATTTGTTCCTTTTAAATATATCATAATTCTCTTTTATTCTAACATATGTGATTATATTAGATTACATAGATACCTAGAACACAAATTAATAGCATAAACAATATTAGGCCTTGAGGTTGTAAGGTAAATTAGACTTCCTATCAGCTTCTAAAATTTTTTCTGATTCAAACATTTTTCAAACTCATATTCAATCAACTCCATTCCCACTGATATAGTAGTATAAACTTCTTTAGATTCATTCATGCCAAAATTTTGTAACAATTCCCCGACATATATTTCTTGAGATAGGAAAATGTATTTTTATTTTTATTTTAACTTGTAAACCAAGAAATAATGTTAATTCTCCAAACATTGACATCTCAAATTTCCTATTAATTTATTTAGAATATGTTTTACAAATATCTTCTCTATCCCAAAAATAATAATATCATCCAAATAAACAAATACAATAATATTTCCAAAGTCAACATCTTTTACATATAATTTTCTATCAACTTTTAGTTTATAAAAATTCAACACTTTTGATAAATTTTCAAGCTTATAACACCATGCACATGGATCTTGTTTCAGCCCATAAAAATATTTCTTCAATATACAAAATTTTTTTCATCCTCGTCAAGTAAAAACCCACAAGGATGTTCGATGTAAAATTCTTATTCAATTTATCTATTGAGAAATGATGAATTTTCATCCATATAATATACTTTGTAATTCTAGTTAGAATCCACTACTAGAAACATTATAATAGTTCTAACCTTGAAATGGGGTAAAAGGTTTCATAAAAATATAGACCTTCCACCTATGCATAACCTTTACAAACAAGACAAGATTTGTTTCTTGAAACTTCTCCATGTTCATTCAACTTGTTTCTATAAAATCATTTTAGTCTAATAACATTTTTACCATTAGGGAGTGGAACAAGTTCCCATATCTTATTTTTCTCAATTTGATCCAACTCTTAATTAATATAATTCACCCATTATTTGTGTTTAATTGCTTATAAAACTAATTTTGGTTCAAATTTTTTTATGGGTGAAGTTTGATTTTCTAATTTTAGCTCTCTTATAGTCTGAACTAGAGCTTTCTAATTCCCAAGAATATTTTTGGTCTCAACATGTTTTTTCAAAGTAGTAAATTTCAAAGTTCCTCTTCCAGGTTTATATTTCTCATCATAAAATTCATATGAATCTTCATGCACATTACTTTTCTCAAATTCGTTTTCCTTGAAAACTTTCAGTTTTTCTTTCTCAACAAACTTTATCAGGTCTGGATTTTTTATTTTAAGTAAACATAGAATTAAAAAAACTTTAAAGTTCTTAAATGAAGGTTTTTTGCTCTACAACATTTCATAATAATTCATGCTATATTATGGCCTTAACAAACATCTGTTCTGACCATGTACAATAGTACTAATAGCTACTCTCTAGTATAACTTTGAAATTTTGTATTCTACTAACATGATTCATACCATTTCCTCCAAACTTCTATCCCTCCTTTCTACTCTTACTTTTTTTATGGGTATATGGATAACTATACTAATGTTTAATACTATGATTTATAAGATAAGTTTAAAAAAGTATTTCGTATAAACACTATTCCATTATATGTTCTCAGTTTCTTTATGTAAACCTCCATTTCTTTCTCAAATTCTTTTCTAAAGAATATGAACATTTCAATAGCCTTTGACTTATATTTCATAAACATGATGTTGTTTAGGTATATAAAATAATCAATGAATGTGATAAATTAAAAATAAAATTTTGTTGATTGATGTCTCATTGGACCACATAAATCAGAATAAAAAAGTTCAAGAGGTCAAGTATATTGAATCTCAACTTTCTTATGACTTTTATTAATCATATTCCCCTTTTAAAAAGTTACAAAAATATATTCTTCTCTTCCTTTCAGTTCTGGAAATTTCATACAACTTCAACTTTAAAAAGTTTTTTCATACTTTTCTACCCAAGGTGGCCAAGTCTTCAGTTCCACAACTTATTATCATCTTCAGCACTCAAGTAACAAGAGTTCTTAAATTATCCAATTTCAAATAAATTCTCACTAGTTATTTCTCTTTTTGTAATAACTTTTCCATCTTTCACACTTATGATGATACAAGAATCAATTCTGAAAATCACTTCTTTTACATGATCACAAATTTGACTAACACTAAGTAAGTTATATTTTATTCTGTTAACAAATAAAATATCCTTAGATTTCAACTTTTCTACTTCAATATCATCCATTCATATTCCTTTGATTTTTAAAGAACTATCATTCTAAAAGGTTACAACTCCTCCATCATGAACTTTAACATGCTTCAATTTTTAAGTAACTTATCATGTGATAAGAACAACCACTATTAAGTATCTATGATTTGTTCTTTTTTACTTAATTTTAAGGTAGCCTCAATTACGAAATCTATTTCTTCAACTTTATTCATTCATAATTCCTTTTAATTTCTACCATAAGAAACTTGTTCCAAAAGAAGTGTTATACATTTTCTATAATGATGATAAGTCTGATCACATCTTCCACAAACTTCTTCCATTCATTCAAATTGATTTTTTGTTGGAAAATTTTTAACATATTGAGTTTTTACTCTTTCAACATTCTAATATTTAGGAAAGTTAATCATTATAATTTCACTATTTTTTCCCTATTCTCAAACCTTCTTCAAGGAAGAGATAAGTTATGCTATAAATTATAATCCCTATGACCATAGATTCTACAACACCAATAATAACCATAAAATCTTGATTTTCTATTGAAGTAGGATCTTTCTCTATAGAAAATTTGTTAAGGTTGATAATTTAATCCTACTTTAATATACTCTGGGCATACACCATCTTTTCTATTGAGGGAGTTTTCAATTTTTATAGATGTTATAAGTTTCTCACATCCCTTCTCAACCCATGAATTCCTAGCACTTTTCTTCTCACTTGAAATATTTGAAAAATTTGATGAAACTTTATTTTTGGTGGGTAAGGATTTCCCCTGATTCGTGATTTGAACTTTCTCATCAACATTAGAAGTATCACATTTTAATTATGAAGATTTTTTAAAGTTTTAATTCATATTCCTCAAGGTTATTTAAAACTCAATAAGTTTTTATTGAAACTTGTTTAATTATTATTCCTTAACTACGAGTTTCTTATTGAGATCTTCAACTATATCTCCTTATTTATAAATTATAATTTCGTAACTTAATATCTCTTGTATTTATTCTTCTTCTTACCTAAACACATCTTTTTCACCTTCAAAAACCTTTCCACTAAATTTATTTATCATTCAAATTAATTTATTGATAGATCAATTTTTTTTTCAATACATACACAAAGTTCTATTATGAGATGGTACTCTATGTAGGATTCTTCACCTCCTTCTTCACTACTTGAGGAGTCTTTAATTTACTCAAAAAATTTAATGAATTTTCTAACCATTTATAAAATTTAATCTTCTGAAGAATTGTTTTCAATTTAGTATGATTTATCTTTCTTACTCAACATTCTTCTCTTGTTCCCAATAAACTTCTTCTTAGATTTTTTGGATGACTTTTCTTCTTTAGAAATTTAGTTATAATTCTTACATTTAGGGTTTTCATCAGAATCATCTCGATATTCTCCAAAATTATTCTTGGGACAATTCGTAGAAAAATATCTAATTCCACCACACTCAAAACATTTTATAGGAAGTTTACCTCTATAATTTATTCTTCCTCTTAGATGGTTCTTGGATATAAGATACATGATTTTATTATCCAACTCATCATCCTCTTCATCTTCATAATCATAAGGAACAACATATTCAACATCTTGAATCTTTATTTTTCTCATAGCTTAAAAATCCATTTCATCTTTTATATTCTTTTTGTAGATTTTCCCACATACTATTTGAATTTTTTTATACCCATAAACTTCATATAAAAAATTTCTAACAGAGACATAATAATAGTATTACTAACTTCTCCATCAACTTTAATATTTATATTATCAGAAAAGTTCATCTGGGAACCTTTCTCAATAGGTTGAAACCCAATTGTAGCTACATCAATAACTTCCAAGCTAAGAGATAGGAGATAATAAATCATACTATTTTCCATCTGTAATAATTTTTTCCATCAAATTTCAGAATTCTTCTACTATTGATAGAATTGATATTATCCATAATAAGGATTCAATAAGGGAACCTGGCTCTGATACCAATTTAATTTCCAAAGGATCAAATAATAATAAAGAAGAGGGGGGTTGACTAATTTGTTCACTTTTATAAGTTTCAGTACTTTAAAAAAAATAACCAATGAAACCTATTAAATTTTATATACTTATCATATGTTAGTAAATAATCTTGTATAAAAAATTAGGAAAGAAAGTAAAGAATGCAAGATTTATAAGGTTCAGCCTTAGTTTGAGAAACTTTATCCTTGTTATAGACACTCTCATAGGTGTATAGAAATTAACTATAAGGAATAAGTGAATAAAACATGTACCAAATTTTATAAGAAACCTTCTATCTCATGATATAAATGATTATAATGACTCCCTTTAGTTTATAATGTTTTCTTATAAACAATTGATCCAAAATAAAATAATAAATACTTTTTTCAAACTTATCCATAAATTATTTGTCTGTAATTTTCATTCTAATGTGGTTGGGCCTGATTTTCTCACTCTAATGTGGCTAGGTAAAATTGAATCAATTCTATGAATTTATTCTGATAGATTCAGTATGATGAACCCATTCTCAATCTGCATTAATCAAACTTTTCTCAAATTCTTATTTTAATCTTCCTCAGTTCAGAAAATAAATCTTTTAGATGTTTGACCTTATGATGAGGTCTCATCCCAAAAAGATAACATTAAAATGAAATTCTACAGCACTTTTCCTTTTCCTCTCATGTGAAAATTTGAAAATTAGGAATGTAATGTGATTCTATTAATAGTCACTCATAATGGAAAAGGTAGGAAACTGAAAAACTTTTCCCGCTTACTCAAATTCAGAAACCTCTGAAATTCACTCATATTTGAATTTCATGTTTAACCACTTCAACTCTTATAAAACCTTTATAAATATTCTTGGGTCTTATTATTAATCATACTTCTCAAACTTCCTAACTTTTATTCAATAGTATGGAACTTCCATAGATCATTATGATGGAGCTTCCTCAGCTCATTACAATGGAACTTTCTCAACTCATTATGATAGAACTTCCTCAACTCATTTTGAATTGACTTTCCTCATCAGAGTTAGTCTAATTAACATTCCTTATCAGATTTTACCCAATTGTATTTCCTTCTTAGAGCCAATTTTATTTACTTTCCTTCTCATTGTCAGTCTAATTTACTTTCCTCCTCAGAGTTAGTCTGATTGACTTTCCTCCTCAAAGTCAGTTCAATTAACATTCCTACTCGGAGTCAGTCCAATGGAATCCTCATAATGATAGAAATCTCATTAATATGGAATTATAATTATGATGTAAACTCCACTCTGAAACTTTGAAATTATTCAATCCTCTTCAGCTATAACTCATACAGAATTCTAAAAAATTATGTGCCTCATACTTCTAGATCCGATTAAAACTTTTTATGGATTCCTGTCAATGATAAAATCTTTAAAATTCCTTCATTACTTAAAAATATTTTATCATGAGAGTTTTCATGATTTATTATAAATTTTATATTGTAAAAGTATCATTTGACTTTAGGTTGGAATGTTTAATAACTTTCTAATTCCTGACATCACTGTATTCATTAAACCTCTTTAGAAACATTCTGGATTTCTAACAACCAATTTGTCTGATTAATCTTGAACTTTATATTGATGAAACTAAGATAGATGGAGATTTAGATCACCAAATTTATATTTATGATAACTTATATGACTGGTGGTACTCAGTTTGATACTCTACATATGGTGTTGTTTAGTCCAATCCTTTATGTTAGGGAAAACAACTTTCTCAAAATCAAAACTTTTCTCCCACTATGTATTTCATTTTGAACATTCAGAAAATTTATCCTATTTTTCAACAAAAAAATTATTTTAAAAAGATTATTTGTTAAAAAATACAAAACATTGCAAAGGTTCATTAGCTTGTCTCATAGAAAAGAGGTTTTTCACTTTCATATAGTTTATAGGTGTGTAGATATCCAAGAACATTCTACCACGTATAAACCACAACCTTCCCAACTTGACACATCCTCTACTTCAAAAGGAAAGGACCCTATACTTCCTAATGACATCAGGGATGTACCTGATTCAAATTATAATTATAATTCACAATATGGTCTTTTTGTAATCTATATTTTCAACCATTTGATCATTAATGAAATACCTTTGTTCATATTTATATCTTTACAATTATCTAGTTATTTAAATTGTTTCTTTATAATTCCTTGTTATATTTTAACTTGTATTAATTTTTTATAATGCTAAAAGGGAGAGAAAAACTAATAAACTGATGTATTCAATTCAATTCTTATATTCATTTCATTTCATATATATTTCATTATTGTTTATCATCAAAAAGGGTGAGATTATTGTCTTAGTATAGAGCCTCCTAATTTTAATGAAGCTACCAGATGACGAAATGAAGTGAGTATTATAATAAACTAAGTGACCACTTGTAGAAACCAAGTGATTATTCCAAATGAACATTCCAAGTAAACATGATAAGTTATCATACCTAGTGTCCATAGAAAGTGATCATGGAAAGTAACCATGACTAATTTAAGACCAAGTGACCATGTATAACTTATGTAGTGATGTATTTTAAAATATACAACAGTTATATTTTGGATTATTTATTATATATTCAATGAATTTGAGGTTGTAATAAGTATGAGTATTAAATTATTAATATTCTCTAATAGCTAATTAGATTAGTTCTATATTTAATAAGTAGGTCCACTTGTGGAAAAATAACAAATAAAATAGAAATATATCAATGGATATACACATGCATGAGAGACATACTAACTTTCCATACTATAACACTGAACACTCCCACAACACTCTGTTTTTCTGACCTCTTAGTGAAAAACTCAATTAAAGCTTATATAGGAAAAAAATAAAAATGATTTATCAACTAAAGATGACCAGATTGAGTTTCATCATACTTTCTATCTTATCGTCTTTTTCTCTCTCTATATTTAATCTTACATTTAAGATGTGTTTTTTTTACTTTTTTTATTATTTAACATGGGATCATACATTGTATTGAAGAGTTCTAGACACTCCTTCATTCATTTATTCTCTTATATCTATTATCCCATATATAATTTTCTAAGAGGATGTGTGTATCCAAGAATAATTGTGTATAGTTTTTTATGTAAAACCCAATTCAGGTTATAGATCAGTTTATTCTTTAATAAATTTCTTTGTAGTAGGTGATTTCTAAGTGGAGAGTACTAGATCTCGACTTCATATTGAACCACTTTTTTTATTTCTTTGTGTGCTTTCTTGTTTTTTTTACTATATTTCAAAAAAACTTGTTTTATTTTTCCAAACAATATATCAAAACTCAACTTTTATAGTTAGATTTAAGAAGTGTTTTACATACATTGTTTGATTCAAGTAAATAGTTTTCAAAACATAAAGAGTTTTTAAGCTTGTTTTAATTAAGTTCTGATCGAGCTTTTGAGAATAATTTTTAAAATATAAAATTATATACTTGTACTATTTTTTTTAACTAGGTTTTTAAAAAAATTGGAGATTTGGTTTTAAATATTTTTAAATATAAATATTAATTGGAAACTGAATTCAAACCTTATTTATTTTCCCACTTCATTTAACATGTACAGTCAAAAAATGGTGGTCTTGGTAGAATCTAACCATCATTGAAACTTTTTCCTAAAATCTCAAATTGAACTTTTCATTAGATAGTTAAGTCTAGGATATGGTTAGAAATAAAAAGATATATAAAATAGTGAAAAATATCCTTTAAATATGAAAGATGTGTTAACAATTTTTTGGTCCAGTGGTGAGATGTTCAATTGGTCATGAGGGGGTTGAATTATCCTCTTTATAAAATTTTAAATACTTTTCGTAGTTAAGATAATTTATTCAACAAAAAAAGAACATAAGTATTTTATAATAATTTGGATCAAAGTAATCCCATATCTACTCTTCACACTCTCAACATGATAGTATAGAACCCACTAAATGTTATATCACTTTTTAAGTAGAGTGATAACTCTTACAGCCTGACTTTTTCACACCTGGATTCATAACCCAAAATCTTACCTATTTCACACCTAGAGGAATAACCTAATTACCCTTCCTTTTTATCTAATGGATAGACAACATAAAAGTGGGTGAAGAACCAACTTTTCCTTTTTGGACCAAGTAATAACTAAAAACCCCTATCTTTTACTGGGCCATGTTAAAACCAGATATACCTTTTTTAGGGGTAGCAAAACATGAAACTAATTTCCTGGTTTTAAAAAAAATCATAAACCCCAAATTGTGGTCACAAAAAATATTGGAAGAATACTGTACAATATAAACTAGTTAAATAGTGAAGTTTTTAATATTTAGGTAGTATATATCACTTTGGTTGTATAGGAATAGTATGAGGTAATTCTCTATGACAAGTCTAGAAGTGTGAATTCAAACAAAATGTGTCTCTTAGAAATCTTTAAATATCCTAAAATTATACTTAGAAAACATGTACTAGATCTATAAAACTATATTTATAGAGTTTCTACATGTGTATAAAATATTAATGTAATACCTTCATGCACATCAACTTGAATTTTTCGGTCACTGCAAATTTTCTATCTACAAGTAGCAAGCGCACACATGAAACCAAAAAACTACTTTAAAGTTTTCCAATGCTGATTTATGAGACAATAATCCATGTGCATTTCTTCCATAAATGAGTACAATGATATTCATGTGGTTTGTATTTTAATTATATTATATATTCTATAAAATAAAACAATGTATATAGTAAAAATCATTAGTAATAAATGAAACAATTATTAATAGTAATTAATACTCCTTATAATCATACTTTAATCACATTAAAATTACAAAATATTCATGTGAAACAACATTTGATATTAAAATGAATTTTTGAATTCAAAATTTACAGTTCCAAAGTATATTAGTTGTAATAAAATAAATGAATAAATAAAAATTAAATAAATATAATAATATTGAAATTCCGTAGGAACAAAAAAAATTAAGCCTTACGTGCATAAGGATATTTTTGTTTTGAATAAACACAAATTTCTATACAAGTATGAACTTTTTAGAGGAATCATTATTAGTAATAATGAATGTGCATAATCATCATTTAAATTATTTATACACATGATATCACGATAAGGATGATTTACATAAGAATCAACTATGTTTCATAAAGATCATTCTTTATGTATGCATGAATGTGCATAAACATGATGCCTTGCAAAAAAATCAACTTCATAAGGATGAATATATAGATGTGTAAGCATAATTTTTATATATTCATAAGGATGATTTTGTAAAATCATAAGAATTATTTTTCTATTTCATATGGTTCATCCATTACTTATAATATTTTAGTTAATAATTTCAATGTATGTTTCTTTACTTAACCTATATAGAGATATATTTTTCTCTAAAATCAATTTATAAGAAGCATAAAAAATTAAAGTGCTTTAGGAAAATATAATGATAACTATAATAATACAGATAAATCATTTTTTCTCTGAAATCAATTCTTTAAGAAACAGTATATGCTTCAAAACTCATATTAGAGGGAATAAATTAAGGATTTTTAAATTTATAATAAGATAAACAAATAAAGCAAGATGTTTTAATTATAAAAACAAAATTTAAATAAAGTTTCAATGATCCACTCAATAGTGTTTTGAGGTATTGTTCACCTAGTGTATTATGTTAGTGATGCATTATTTTCAATAAGAGTTAAATTAGTGATATATCATTCACTATGGTTATGGGATTGGTGGTAGATCATCCACCTATGTTATGAAATAAGTGATGTATCATTCACTATAGAATAATGTTTAGTAATGATATATCATTCACCTTATTAATTATTAGTGATCCATCATTCACTATTGTTGTTATAATTTGTGATATCATTATCACTTGTTAATTCCAAGATAGTGGATCTTCCACCCATTATATATAATTGGTGATGTCTTATTCATCTAGGCTAGATGTGTGATGGTGATATATCATTCACCTTAAGGATTATGTACCATTGATAAATCATTCACTTTATTCCCGGTGAATTGGGGATAAATTTTTCACCCTAGTTATTGGATTGGTGATACATAATTCACTTAAGAATTTATTGATGATATATCAATTTCCTAGGTATGTATTGGCGGTGTATCATTCATCACAAGTGATGTGTTTTTCACCTATTCTATACTAGTGATATAAAATTATCATATGTATGTATTGGTGATATATCATTCACTACATGTGATAAATCATTCACCTAAGTTTTTATAGGTGATATATCAATCACATTGATTAGTGTATTTCTAATGTAGTGTTTACCCTTATATTGTTACATGGTGATACCTCATTCACCTATTTCTATTGATATAGTGATGACTCATTTACCCTAAGTAAGATGGTGGTGTTTCTTCATTTACCTTGGGTGGTTATTTTGGGATGAATCATTCACCCAAGTGATTGACATAAATGGTATTGGATCATTCTCCTTCTTATTATGATAATAACATGGAAGTATCATCCCATTCCAACACTATCCAAAATAGGTATAGAGATTCATTAGATTATCTATCAAGTAATCCATGACATGAGAGTTGTTTTGTTTAATATTTATTTGTTATTATTTCATAATGTGAAATAACCAATATATTTATTGAGTTATTTAAGGGAACCATTGGTGGTGTCCTACTGAATATTTTGGTCACACCATACATTTTCAATTTGGTGGGTGTACTCACATCATGATCAGAGATGTAGGTAATGGAAAGGACCCAACATTTAATGGTTGAACAAGGATTCATGGTTATATAGGGAGATATGACCTTGTAGATCCATAACCTAGTTTTATATTTTTGTCTTTTTTATGTTTTGTATTATATTTTCTATACAATCAGACCATCAGGTGATATCACTTTTTATGTATACTTTTATGAAATTATAATTATTCCCATTTTATTATTTCATGTTTTTATTATTAATTATGGTTGGATCATAATTGTATGTTCATATTATGTTTATAATTATGTATCATGGATTATTAATAATTATATTGATATTTATAGTTATCTAATAGAGGGTATAGTTTCCTTAAAATATTGATATATCCTCATTACTAGTTGAAATAATCTAGTATATAGGGAGTAATAACTAAGGTAACATGGTGACCAGGTTTAGTCACTGTTTGGGTGAGCCAATCCGATGATGTTAAAATTATATTTTGGATGGATTGAACTAATAATATATTTATTATTTTACTAATAAACAATTTTTTCACTATAATTCAATGTATAACCTCATAACACCTATGTGTATCACCAAGACACATCATCTTCATCAAGATTTTCCTACTCATGAGGTGGCTCTATCCAAATTTATGTCCATGAGATATGATAAGTTAGGTAAAAAATTAAATCAATGGAATTTTTCATCTCTTTATACCATCCTTATACATTCATCATTAATATTGAAAAAATCAATTCTTCCACATCCACTACACCATCAATTTTCATCTTATCACCCACTAATTCATTACCCATGTGATTTCATAATATCACATCTCTAACTTTCCTCATATCCTTATATATCAAAAATATATAAAGTATCATCATCTAATATTTATTGTTTCTCTCATAGAAGTGGTTGTAAATAAAACCTCTAAAATTGATAGGGATAAATTATATCCATTTCATAACACAAATATTCCCAATATATTTAGGCACACAACCTACTAGGGACCCATACCACAAAAATACAAAACAAACAAAAAAGGTTGTCTCTATAAAAACATAAAAAAATTTACCAAAGACCTCAAGAAAGTACATAACCAATCATGAAACCTCATTTGAGACTAAACAAAATATTATTTGAATCCTCATGATAACTCATAATTTCTACTTCAATGTTTTCATCTGGAAAAACATTTATATAAATTCACTTATGGTAATAGGCTACACATTTCCTTCTATCATGATAACTCAAAATGAAATCATACGGTTTGAACCCATATCAAACATTAAATAAACCCCCCTTTACATGGGTAAGTTTAAATTTTATCATAACTACATAAGAGTAACTTAACATTCATAGTATTTTCTAAACATATATCCTAATATAAGACTCCCAATGGAGTTTTTATTCCCATGAAATTAATCATCATCGCATTCATATATGTTTAATTAATAAATCAATAAATTCCCTAATAAAATGATCTCAATCCATATCTTTTATTGTGAAGCCATATGTAAATAGAGAATAGATAACATTATCTAGTCACCCACAACAACCTGTGATTTTACAAATGATTTTACTTAAGATCACTACTAAAAATCTCAAAATAAATATATATATCCTTACATTAAATTATATACACTATAATTAAATAAATAAGTTAAAAAAACTTATATCATAAGTAGCCTATCCATAATAGAAATCAAGGACTTGATTTAGTGAAAATGATTTAATATCTCATCTAAAGGTCAATCCACTCATCCCTTGAGAAAAAATAATCATAGTACACTAAATACATGTAAACCTTGAAATTGGATCAAAATTAAACAAATAAAATATCTTATAACTCATAAGAGTCTCACAAATACAATCCATCATCTCACTACTTGATAAAATCTAAACCTAAAATATCCTGAGAAATCTTGATCATAATAAGAATTAAAATATGGAAATAAAATATATCATAATCATTATAATGTGACTATTATAAGAATAAATAAATTAAGGTGGGAAATTAAATGGGGGAAAACATAAAATAATGAGAAAAATGTAATCCTCTGAAGAGAGATGAAAATGGATAATCAAATAGCGATCAATTATCAAATGAAATATTATAAGATTATTCATCTCTCTCATATCATCCCCAAAACCCATATCATAATATCTCACCAACATGAGTTATATCAACCTCAAGGATGAGCTCAATAAAATGTGTGTCATTATGAGTGGTCCCCTTATACATGGGTTCCTAGATGAATACCTCATAGGCCTCATGATCACTCATAAGTGGCACTTGGATCGGTGCAGATCTATCCATCCTTAGCACATGATTTCACATAAAAATTTATATATAGAAAAATATAATATTCAAATGAATATATAAATATCAATAGGTTCATAGAAAAATTAAAATAAAATTTAATATTATGGCCTATACATTTCCTAACTATCCATCCCTAAATAGTTCCTCTATCACAATAAGTAATGCACACTAATCATGTCCTAGAAATAATATATTTCATTTATTGTCCTATTAATATACTCGAACTAATGATCTAAGTACTTGATTCTGTAATAGTCTATGCCTTCCTAGCCCATTACTTTTCCAGATTTTGGTGTTGGAGGTGCTTAGAGGAGGCCTAGAGCAGGCCTAGAGGAGTTTGGTTACTAAAATATAGAAGCATAAGAAATACACACCATGTAAAGTTTACATGACATGAAAGTGGGGTTCATGGACTGTGTGAGGCCAGTTCATGACATGTAATAAATCAGATTTAAAAATCCTTCAAGACGACATGTTTTTCAAAATAACTTAAAGCCCAAAAGTTATTTGAATTATAGGGATTGAATTCTAGGTAAATGTCCTATGTATCTCATAATTAAAGGTTGTAGTGATCAGGTTATTTCTCAAACCCTATAGTTGAAACTCCCTACTCTCATTCTAGGTGATTCAAAGGCCCCCTCTTCAAGTTTTTTGGATTCCTTTTGGCAGAATTTGATTGTTGGCTTCCCATCTTTGATATGTGGTGAGTTATTACCCTTTTTTATTGGTCTTATTCTATTCTTATCATATGGATTCACTATGGTTATGTTTTTTGGGTATGGGGTGTGTGTTGGGATTCATTTTTAGGTTCTCTGAGTATGGTTTAGGTTGATCCACAATTTCTCAGGGTGGGGTTGTGGTTTGATGGCATTTATTCTTCAAACTACGTTGTGAAACGAGTTGTGAAGATTCTTTGAAATATGAAATCCCTCATTTCTCTTTATTGTGTATCATGTGAGGGGGGTTTTCTTTTATTTATCTATGGGAAATGGTTGTCTTGGATTAATCAAAGATAAAAAATTGGTTAATTGAAATTGAAGGGTAAAGGGGTTTGATTCACATGTTTTTATAGCATTGTTATTATTTTGATATTGTGATTGTATGGGCTTGATGCTTCCCTAAAAATGTGTCCATTATGGGCTTTGTTTATGATAGATGATATGTATTATGACTATTTCACCTATTATGATTGTTTTGATATCACCCAAAAATGGAATTTGATTAACCACTTATATTTGGAAAATGAAATGGTTACCCCATGATTATGGATTTTGTGATAACACCACTAAAATAAAGTAGGATGTGATAAAAGATTATTTTAAAATCTATAAAATGTATTTGATGTGTTGTTTATATGTGTTCGGGGCATGTGGTGGCTAGTGGTTGTTTGGTCATGATTTTAGGGTGGAGAGGTGATTATTTTTCCATTATTTAGGGTGGTGAGGTGGGTTTTTTTTTTTTGCCGTAATTTTGGGGTGGAGAGGTTTTCTTTATCATTATTTTGGGGTGGTGAGGTGGTTATTGTTTGTCCATGCTTGTGGGGCGATGGTATGATGGGAATGTCGAGTAGATTGTGATGTGTGGTTTCTTTATACTAGATTCTATGGTAGTGATGGAATGACTTGTTTAATAATGATTGGAATAAATTGGGTTGGTTTGGTTTATAGGTTTGAAATTGATTATGAATATGTTATCCCAATTAGTTTAAATAGCCTGAGAGGGGGTGAATCGAGGTATGATAAACTAAAACAACAACCTTTTTGGATCTTGTTTCATCGTTAAAAACCACTCTTATTTCTTGTTCCCATATAAATGTATGAATATAATTGAAATCATACATGATACACAATAATTTTACATGGTTCTCCCTCAATGGACTACCTCCAAGGAGCATACAATGGAAAATTTCTAATGTGCCAAATCCACTAAGGCTCACTACCAAAATACAAGGTTTGGGATAGATCACTTCTATACCTAGGATCATTTCCTTTATAATGTTTAGAGTCATCTCACTATTATCCCAAGTGTCACTCCCTAACTATCTTTCTATGGATCGCTTTAATTGGAATCATCCATCCAAAAAGTAGGATAGGCCTGCAAAAGAAAAGGAGGTCTACAAAGATCTCACACCACGTAGTGTAACACAATTCATTAAGGATTCAAGGTAGGTTGCGGAGGATGCATGGATGTTAATAGAGGGACTAAAATAGTTTTCAAAAGAAATTTATGTTAACTAACAATATGTGGAGAAGAGGCACTTCAAAAAATAATCTATCTATATTTTTGGATGCATTCATTATTGATAAGAAATCAATTCCAGGTAGTGCATTATATCTTAGTGTATTGTGTTTTTCTTGGATAAGAAAGAAATAAGATTTCATTTAATTAGGCACCATAGAATATGAGTGTATTGTATCTACTCAAGTGTGCATGAAATTATTTTGGATGAAGTAGTAGATCGATGATACATGAGTGGAAGTGAAGTCTCTGATCAGAATCCATTGAGGTAATTCAAGTTCTATAAATATTATAAAAAATTCAATCCATCACTCAAGGAAAAATCACATTGAAAGAAAGTATCATTTTATCAAGGAGATGGTGGACCAAGGGATTGTGAAGTTGGAATATGCTCATACAGAACTACAAGTTGCAGAAATTATAACAAAGGCCTTTCCCAAAAAATCATTTGAAATGCATTTATTGGATATGGGATATTAGTCAACTCCCCACACTTAAAAAGGTGTGGATGTGGGACCCCTCTTCCTTGAGGTATGGTGTTTTTTTTCTAATAGGCTAATTTGTGTTATTTACCCTATTGCAGACCTCAAAGGAGTGGCCTTCGAGTTTGTTGTCAAAGGGGGATAATTTGTAGCTATAAAATGGGAGAAAATTTATTATTCAAGATAGGGGAGGTTCTAATAGGGGGAGAAACAACTTAGGGGGAGTTTCAAATCCAAAAATTCTAAAGGTGATCAATCAAAGGTTATATATCATGAAATATTGGGTTCATGATGAAATTAGATGAGAGTTTTTGGAATGAAGTGGTTTATTGATGAACTTTTCATACTAATCTTTTTTCAAATTCCAAGAATGGTTTATGTGGGCTTAGAGTGTGTGTTGAGTAAATATTTTATCTCTATCTAAATCACAAGAAGAAAATTCTAGTATAATATGGAATAATTTTTAATGGACTAAATAGCCTGAAGGCCGATATTTTTATTGATTTTGGATAATCCCCTTTTACGGGTAAAGGGGTAAACCAAGACTTCATAGACATCAGGACTTAACCAAGATTTGAAAAATAAAGGGTTGCAACCCAGGAAAAGACTACATGAAAGTGCCTCTACCCAGCATCAATATCATTAAGGTATGCCTCCACCAAAGTATGTCTGATCAACAAGCTGTCCCGTGCAAGGACACACAGGCCCGGCACCGATGGATACGCCATACCCTCTCAATCGTCCAAATCTAAAAATCCATACATGATGGAGATGACCAAATCTATCCAAATCTAAAGAAAAAACCATGTAGAATGTTTGGATTCCCCAATAGACATCCATTTCACCTCCAATAACAGTTAAACAGCAGGTAACCAGCAGATTCACAGCCAACCACGTTAATAGCACCACCACAATACCACCAATTTCACATCCAATCAAACAAGATCTCACCTTAAACAAATCAAAACCTAGAAAAAACTTACAGGAGTGCCAAAATGAAGGACCTCCCCCCTCCGGAACACTGGAGCCAACCCCAATAACACCGTCACATGCCAGAGCTGATGTCGAGATGGAACGAGGCCGTTCTGAGATTGCGGAGTTGGAAAGAACGCCAAGGACAATGTTGAGCACACTATAGCCTACATTGAGCATACCACAACTGCAATGGAATCCTGAGTAGTCGGTGGCTAGCACAGGGGAGCTGACAACAAGCAGACTACCTCTAAGACAAGATCCTGAAGACAAAGGCACGATGAGGCCAACACTGAGCACACCGAAGTCGACACCAAACACACGGGGATGAAAAGAGATCCAGGAGCCGGAAGGATCATTGCCACCACCCGAAGCCAGACCACTCAGAGTAGACACATGCCTGGGCTGAGCAGATTCGAAGCCAGAAGCAATGAAGTCGACACTGAGTGTATCAGTGCCGGCACTGGGCACACCAGAAGCGAGATGAGATCCCGAATACGAGAGGTGCAACAAAGCCACCACCGATCCAACAACAAAGCCGGACCACATGGATCCACCACCCATAAATGTTGATCTAAGATGAGAAGGCCGCTGCCGTGGCCGGGCCAAGCCGGAGGAGGGGAGGAAACAAATTGGAGGAGAAACCCTAGGCGTGCGTGGAGGGGGGGAGAAGTCGAAGTTCAGAGGATCTGAACAATCTTTAATGATGTATCAATATGTGGAGAGTTGTCAATAAACCCAAAGGAGGAGATTGTTGGGAAAAAATCCCTCAAGTTTATGTCCTAGTGTTTTTGGGGTGATTGTGTTTGTTGAAAAATCTAGATAACCATGAATCAATTTGGTTAGTGTTTCTGAAGTAGATGTGTATAAGGTGTCATAGTTTCCAAGTGTTTACCAAATTTTTGGTCCTCAAAATCAAGATTTTGTTTTATAGAAAATGAATATTTTCTACAAAGGAGTTCTAGAAGCATAGTTTGTGGACCCTGAAGTGTAGTTCATGGACCACAAAAGAGGTACACAGAACGATGAAGGAAATTTATCATAATAATATTTCTGTATAGCAGCATTATACAGACCGTGAAGTGCACTACATGGACTACATAGGAAAAAATAGTTCATGGGAGTATCATAGCTCACGGGTGTATTATAGTTTGTGGAAGGCTCATCATTCATTGTAGGCTCATCATTTTTGGAATGGAGGTGGTGATTTGTGGTGCTATAAAGGGTTTTCATTAATGGGAGACATAGATCACCACAAAGGATTAAGGCACTATCCAAACTTCTTAGCAGTTCACGGTGAAGGATATACTGTAATTAAGGATATACCCAAAACTTCATTACAGTATATCCTTCACCGTGAACTGCTAAGAAGTTTGGATAGTGCCTTAATCCTTTGTGGTGATCTATGTCTCCCATTAATGAAAACCCTTTATAGCACCACAAATCACCACCTCCATTCCAAAAATGATGAGCCTACAATGAATGATGAGCCTTCCACAAACTATAATACACCCGTGAGCTATGATACTCCCATGAACTATTTTTTCCTATGTAGTCCATGTAGTGCACTTCACGGTCTGTATAATGCTGCTATACAGAAATATTATTATGATAAATTTCCTTCATCGTTCTGTGTAACTCTTTTGTGGTCCATGAACTACACTTCAGGGTCCACAAACTATGCTTCTGGAACTCCTTTGTAGAAAATATTCATTTTCTATAAAACAAAATCTTGATTTTGAGGACCAAAAATTTGGTAAACACTTGGAAACTATGACACCTTATACACATCTACTTCAGAAACACTAACCAAATTGATTCATGGTTATCTAGATTTTTCAACAAACACAATCACCCCAAAAACACTAGGACATAAACTTGAGGGATTTTTTCCCAACAATCTCCTCCTTTGGGTTTATTGACAACTCTCCACATATTGATACATCATTAAAGATTGTTCAGATCCTCTGAGCTTCGACTTCTCCCCCCCTCCACGCACGCCTAGGGTTTCTCCTCCAATTTGTTTCCTCCCCTCCTCCGGCTTGGCCCGGCCACGGTAGCGGCCTTCTCATCTTAGATCAACATTTATGGGTGGTGGATCCATGTGGTCCGGCTTTGTTGTTGGATCGGTGGTGGCTTTGTTGCACCTCTCGTATTCGGGATCTCATCTCGCTTCTGGTGTGCCCAGTGCCGGCACTGATACACTCAGTGTCGACTTCATTGCTTCTGGCTTCGAATCTGCTCAGCCCAGGCATGTGTCTACTCTGAGTGGTCTGGCTTCGGGTGGTGGCAATGATCCTTCCGGCTCCTGGATCTCTTTTCATCCCCGTGTGTTTGGTGTCGACTTCGGTGTGCTCAGTGTTGGCCTCATCGTGCCTTTGTCTTCAGGATCTTGTCTTAGAGGTAGTCTGCTTGTTGTCAGCTCCCCTGTGCTAGCCACCGACTACTCAGGATTCCATTGCAGTTGTGGTATGCTCAATGTAGGATATAGTGTGCTCAACATTGTCCTTGGCGTTCTTTCCAACTCCGCAATCTCAGCACGGCCTCGTTCCATCTCGACATCAGCTCTGGCATGTGACGGTGTTATTGGGATTGGCTCCAGTGTTCCGGAGGGGGGAGGTCCTTCATTTTGGCACTCCTGTAAGTTTTTTCTAGGTTTTGATTTGTTTAAGGTGAGATCTTGTTTGATTGGATGTGAAATTGGTGGTATTGTGGTGGTGCTATTAACGTGGTTGGCTGTGAATCTGCTGGTTACCTGCTGTTTAACTGTTATTGGAGGTGAAATGGATGTCTATTGGGGAATCCAAACATTCTACATGGTTTTTTCTTCAGATTCGGATAGATTTGGTCATCTCCATCATGTATGGATTTTTAGATTTGGACGATTGAGAGGGTATGGCGTATCCATCGGTGCCGGGCCTGTGTGTCCTTGCACGGGACAGCTTGTTGATCAGACATACTTTGGTGGAGGCATACCTTAATGATATTGATGCTGGGTAGAGGCACTTTCATGTAGTCTTTTCCTGGGTTGCAACCCTTTATTTTTCAAATCTTGGTTAAGTCCTGATGTCTATGAAGTCTTGGTTTACCCCTTTACCCGTAAAAGGGGATTATCCAAAATCAATAAAAATATCGGCCTTCAGGCTATTTAGTCCATTAAAGATTATTCCATATTATACTAGAATTTTCTTCTTATGATTTAGATAGAGATAAAATATTTACTCAACACACACTCTAAGCCCACATAAACCATTCTTGGAATTTGAAAAAAGATTAGTATGAAAAGTTCATCAATAAACCACTTCATTCCAAAAACTCTCATCTAATTTCATCATGAACCCAATATTTCATGATATATAACCTTTGATTGATCACCTTTAGAATTTTTGGATTTGAAACTCCCCCTACGTTGTTTCTCCCCCTATTAGAACCTCCCCTATCTTGAATAATAAATTTTCTCCCATTTTATAGCTACAAATTATCCCCCTTTGACAACAAACTCGAAGGCCAGTCCTTTGAGGTCTGCAATAGGGTAAATAACACAAATTAGCCTATTAGAAAAAAAACACCATACCTCAAGGAAGAGGGGTCCCACATCCACACCTTTTTAAGTGTGGGGAGTTGACTAATATCCCATATCCAATAAATGCATTTCAAATGATTTTTTGGGAAAGGCCTTTGTTATAATTTCTGCAACTTGTAGTTCTGTATGAGCATATTCCAACTTCACAATCCCTTGGTCCACCATCTCCTTGATAAAATGATACTTTCTTTCAATGTGATTTTTCCTTGAGTGATGGATTGAATTTTTTATAATATTTATAGAACTTGAATTACCTCAATGGATTCTGATCAGAGACTTCACTTCCACTCATGTATCATCGATCTACTACTTCATCCAAAATAATTTCATGCACACTTGAGTAGATACAATACACTCATATTCTATGGTGCCTAATTAAATGAAATCTTATTTCTTTCTTATCCAAGAAAAACACAATACACTAAGATATAATGAACTACCTAGAATTGATTTCTTATCATCAACTGATCTTCCCTAGCCTTCATCTATATAGCCCAATAACTCTTTCTGATATTTTTCATTGTACAAAAAACCAAAATCCATTGTGCCACTGATATACCAAAGTATTATATTCACTCCTATAAAGGGTATTTCCTTGGGATTACTTTGATATATTTATTATTAGAATGTATAAAAAACAATATCAGGTCTCGTTACTATCAAGTACAATAGACTACCAATGATTTTCATGTATTCTATCGCATTAACTGGATTACCTTCATCATCTCTTGACAGTTTCATCTGAGTATCCACTAGAGTCATTATCTCCTTGGAATTATCCATTCCAAAAATTCTTAGGACTTCCTTTCAATATTTTTATTATGACATAAATGTGTCATTATTTCCTTATGTCACCTATAAATCAAGGAAAAAAGTTAGTTCACCAATCATTGGCATTTCAAATTCAATTTTTATGAATACTATGAGCTGAGGGAACCACGCTTCGTCTAGTCCACCAAATATTATTTCATTGGCATAAAATAGAACTATCACCCTTTTATTTCTTTCATTGTTGACATGCATATTGTAATCAACTCCACCAAGATGGAAGTAAAGCTTATTCAAAAACTAATCTAGTCTTGAATCCCATGCTCTTGGTTCTTACTTCAGACCATATAGAGCCTTATTCATCCAAAACAATCTATTCTCATCTTCATGAATGAGAAAACCATATGGTTTCTCAATATAAAATTCTTCTTCTCTAACTCCATTCAGAAATTCTGACTTGATGTCCATCTGGAAAACATTGAACCTTCTTTTTACTTTTATGGCCAAGAATAATATGATTGTCTCTATCCTTGCAATAGGTGAAAATGTTTCATCAACATTAATACCCTCTATCTAGGAGTACCATTTGTACACTATTCGTGATTTGTTTCAAATCATTGTGCACCTTCAATCATCTTTTTAGAAAAATTCTCATTTAGTCCCGATGACATTCTTATCTATTGGCCTTGAAACAATCTCCCATGTCTGATTCTTCTCAATTTGGCCAATCTATTCATTCATATCCTAGACCCAGTTATCATCTCTAGATGCTTCCTCAAAACATTTAGGCTCTACCTGTGATAATAATAATGCTTGTTTCACAGTATTCATTATCCTTTTCTGCACTAGTGTTGTCTAATCATTGATTATGTTATGTCTATCAATTTCAGCTCTCTCTTTAATCTTTGTGTAGATACTGGTTTGTGATCCTAATTTTAATTTTATGAATATTTTTCTAAATAATCCTATGGAATTAGAACATTCCTTGATATGATTATCTCTACATCTCTATCCTCCTAAGATAGATCGTGTATTTTCTAAATATTCTCATCATTATCTACTATAGTTACATCATTTCTTTCAGTTTTCTTTCCCATACACTTATTGAAGCATTTATATGATTTGATTTTCTTTGAGTATCGAATAAATATCCCTTCATATTCATGGGATTAAAACTTCTTGTGCATATTCTTATTGATAATGAAACACTTATATCTGAAGAATCAAAACTACTTCAACATTGACTTCTTTCAAAATCATACCCCATACAGATTCCTCTCTTATTTTAGACATAATAATTCTCTATTTTATGTGTAGACCTATTTCATTGCTACTTCTTTCTAAAACATATCTGTAAGGTCTTTCTCAATGAGCATTATTCTATCCATGTTGTTGATAATTTGATTTGTTCACTAAACTACTCCATTTTACTATGGAGTTCTTACTTATGAAACTTGGTACATTACCCCATGTTTCTCAAGATAATCCTCCACTTGGATATTTTTGAACTATGTTACATTATTTGTTTAGATGAATCATATTCTTTTATCAAACATCTTTTCAACTTCCCTTTGATAATTTTCTATGAAATTAAATACTTTGGATATGTGGGTGATGATTGAAACCCATTCCATTCTTCTAAAATCATCAATGAAGAGAACATAATATCTTCTCTCATCAATAGATCTTGGTGAAATAGCTCTACACACATCAATATTCACCAACTCAATAATTTTTTTTGACCTTTTCAATTTTTCCTTATATGTCTTTATAATGATCTTCCCTTGTTGATAGGTATCAGACATATGAGTATGATCAAGTGATAACCTAGGGAAGTCTCGAGAAACATCATATTTCACCATATCTTCCAAGGATGTTTGGATCAAGTTATCAATACGTTTATTCCATAACTTTTTTTCTTTTTTCTTGGAAAAAATAGAACATATCTTCTTCTCCACTTAAAAGTTAGATATTCCCTTTTTTACTCTTTCCGTACAAAATAATTTCACTATCTTTTGACTTGATGATAAAAAAAAGTTTATAAAAGCTTATAGCATGTCTTTAATCACATAGTTAACAAACACTAAGAAAGTTTTGACTAATACCTTCAATAACTAAGACATCAATATGTCTCATGTCACTTCCCTCAACTTGGATTTTCCCAAGCCCACAATATTCAGGCCTTCATCATTACCAAATCTTATGATACCTTTTTTATTATACCTAATTCTGGTCACTAGATCCTTATTTCCAATCATATGAGAGGCGCACCCACTATCAATTATCCATATTCTAGTATGATCTGATGATTTAAAAGAAATATCTACATCCTCTACATGTTCATCTCTCTTCATTTTGATTCATGTTTTTGACTTCATACCCAATATGGATTTATGATATTGATCTTCCTCAAGGTATGATGGGCCGACTTAATCTTACAAGGATGAAAATTGATTTTGAATTTTAATCTCATTTTATGATACACTTATCTACTTCTTATGACCATATTTAGTTTTCTTCAGCACATTCTTCTATATTTTTTATGAGAAATATCTTTCAATGTGTATAATTTCTCCACACCTAAAATAATGAACATAAAAAAGATATCATGGGATATTGAGTTCAGGGTTGCTACCTCAATTGGTCTTGTTCCCTTCGGAACCTCTTGGATATGGAACATACATTTTTGAGTGTCCTATTTTTTCACAATAATAACATCTAATGTCAGGTGCATTCTTGTGTGGAAATACTGCACTACAGGTTATCCCTTGGGTTATTTGAATCTTATGATTTTGGTTTATACCCAAATCAATATTCAACCTTGGAGTGGTAGATTGACATTTAACTTCAACCATTATTTCTTTCTGTTTGTGATTAAGCCCCATAACAGGTGCATCATTCTGATCAATCATTTTCCTTTCCTAACACTCCTTTGTATTCTTCACTAGAAATCTGAATTATAATTTTACCTTTTATGTTTCCTTTGTATCCTTCTTTTCTGGAATCGAGGGTTTCTCCTAATATTTCACTTTCCTTTTCATACTGACAACTTCCTCTTCAAGTTCTCCAATATGTTTGATTTCATCTTTTCCAGTATTATTCAAACTATAAATCTCTCTTTTTTGTTCTTCAATTTCGAGTTTGTACTCAACAAAATTTTTAGATTTCTCTGTCATAGAAGAGTTAATCATTTCAATATCATCCTATAGCTCAAAATTTTCTTCTTCCTATTATTCCATATAGAGTTTTTCATCATTAACTACCCTAGTTTATTATATGTTTCGGCTCTCCAAATGTCTATCTCTTCAATCTTAGCTTCTAATTCAACCTGAAGATCAACTCTTCCTTTGACTTATCCATCATCATTGTTTCTTTATTCCCTTTTTTGGGAATTTCTTACAACATCCACCATAGCACCTACTTCATGTTCATTTCAATCCTCCAATTCTTCTACCTCAAATTATTCTTAATTTTTATCTTATTTTGAAAGCATAATATTCTTTCTTCTCTTTTTACTCCTCCTACCTTTCACATTGTATGGATACTTATTCTCAAGAATTTCATCATTGTATTCATTGTCATCTTGAAACTTCTTAGGAAACTTTTCTACAAGATTTTATATCTTTCCACATCAAATTTATGTAAGTGGAAGTTTCCCTTTGAACATTCCTCTTCCTCTTTGTATATTTTAGGAGATAAATGAAATGAAATCATCCACATTGACTTAATCCTAAATATATTCACTAGTTATCTTCTTCATGGCCTTGAATTATGCTTATTTGGGATTTCCCTTTTCCTCAACATCATTCTAATCATTTTTGATCTCATATGCAATAGGAATACTATGCAAGCTATCCAATGTACGCTCCTTAAGATCTTTATCTTCCAATATAAAAAATTTATAATTTAACCGAGTTGGAAGTCTTATCAATATGCACTTAAAAATCTTTACATATTCAATGATTTCTCTAAGACCATGCATGCCTTCCACAACAACATTCACCTTGTCAAATAATGCATCAATAGACTCATTTCAGTACATTATGAGATCCTCATACTTGTTCTATAGTACCTGCATTTTTTATTCTCTAAATTTTGAGTCACCCTCATAAATATTTAGAAAATTTTCCCACATATCATGTGATTTTTAACATGGAATCACATTCATATAGATTGCATTGGATAGGATCCCACTAATGAATTGATTTCTTTGGCGTCAGCATCCAATCCCCTATAATTGACATATAATAAAACTTAACTACCCATAATGGCCTAAATTCCATACCTTGTAGCTCTAAATACATATATAACCAATGATTGCAATAAGTGTTGCATTATATTCTTCCATAGATGAAAATTGTTTCCATCAAATATCAGAATCCCCTTGTGATTAACATCTTCAATTTCTTAAAATGAGAGAGAACCAATGACATTCAACCTCTATATATAATACCAATTGTTATCCTCATTAGTTAAATACCCTGATAGGGGCTGAAATATGGTATGACAGATTAAAACAACTTCCCCTTCAGATATTGTTTTGTCATTAAACAAAACACTCTTCTCCCCCTCTCTCGTACCAATGTATAAAAAGATCTGAAATAATTCATGAGACACAACAATTTTACTTGGTTCACCCTCATTGGGAAATATATAAGGAGCATACAATGGTGATGTTACAATGTAACAAATATATTAAAACTCACTACCAAAATACATGGTTTGGGCTAGATCACTTCTATGTCTATGCTCACTACCTTTACAATGTTTAGGGTCATCTCACTTCTTTCTAAAGGGTCACTCCCTAGCTCTATTTTTATGGCTCATTGCCTATGGAAAGGATCACCTTATTCATATTTATTTTCTCACTAATCTGGAAAGGATCCACTCATAGTTTATGGACATTTGGGTCCCTTCATTATCAATAATGAATGCATTCACAACTATAGATAGATGCTCTATTGAAGTCCCTATTTTCTACATACTGTTAGTTAGTGAAAATTTATTTCACGAACTGTTTTAGTCCCTCCACAAACTATCCTTCATCCTTTATGAACTGACTAGAATCCTTCATGAACTGCATTTCACCATGTGGCATGGGTGCTTTGTGGACCTCTTTTTCTTCCGTGTACTATCCTTTATTCGTGGATAGTTGATGCCACACGGACTGCCTCTACTATGTGGTCCATTTTCTTTTGTGGGATATAGAGCCCCATAAACTCTTTTAAAAATTGTTCCCATGAACTAATTCACTCTTCATGGAATCCCCCCTCATGAACTCTTCTCCTTCATGGAATTATCCCTCGCTAAATACTTCGTACTTCACTGAATTCTTCCAAAATTGATGATATTTTAAAATTAAATTCACTCTATATAATGATCTGGTTATGGGTATTTATATAGAAAAATAGATCTATAAACCCTCTAATCTGAAATACCCAAAACTTTGATGTGGTATAGCCTTCACCATGAACTATTATGTGGTCTACATATTGCCTTAATCTTTATTGGTGACCAATGTCTTTTGTGAATGAAAACCCTTTGCAGCACTACAAATCACTTCCTCTAATTTTTAAATAAAAATCCTCCCATGAACAATAAGCATCCCTCAAAATGTAAGCCTCCCATGAACTGTGAGCCTCCCATGAACTATTTTTTCCTACACGGTTTTTGTAGTGCGCTTCACAGTCCGTATATCGCTGCTATACTGAAATCTTCCTTTGTCAAATTTTATTCATCATTCCACATACCTCCTTTGTGGTCCATGAACTGTGCTTCATGGTCCGGGAACTATGCTTCATGTTCTGTGAACTATGCTTCACAAACTCCTTTGAAAAAAACATCCTTTACCATAAAAAACTCCTAATTTTGAGGCCCAAAAATTAGTCAAACACTAGGAAACTATTCCACATTAAACATATATTCTTCAGCAACACCAACCAAACTGATTTATAGTCATATAGATTTTTCAACAAACACAATCTCCTTAAAAAACATTAAGACAACACCTTGAGGGATTTTTTTCCAACAGAATAATTAAAAGTTGTTTTTTGTGGTAAAATGTGGTTTTTGATAAATAATAAAAAGAATGGGTTGATTTAATGGAATTGGTTGGTGATGTGACTTGTGGTTGTGGCTTGTGTGGTGTTCTTCATTTATAGGTGGAAGCGAAATTGTGAATGTTGTGAGTTGTTTAGTGATTTTTTTTAAACCCATAGGTTGGGATTGTGTATACCAATTTATAAATACCTGTATATTTCTTGTGATTTCTATAAACACACTACCTATGTTGAGCACTATGTGTCGACTCCCACATAGTCACGCAGGGGGTGTTTTTTCTGACATTCGGTGAGGAAAGATGGTTGGGTACCTTCTCTTTACCACTCTCTCTTCCAGGAATGGTAGGTATTTAATAGGATTTGATGTATGGATATTTCTTAGTGCATTATAAGGTGTTTTTTTAGCCCAATTATTTTCAAGCGATGTGTGATGTCCCGGGTGTTTTCGAGTGAGATGTGATCGTGCTTGTGGGGTGGTGGCCTATGTGTTTTTAAATGAGATGTGATATTACTATTCTTGGGGGGTGGATTATGGTGGGGGTAATTCATGGTAGGAGTAGGGTACAAGGTTTATATCCTACATGTTCATGGTACCCTATTACTCTGGTTGTGGAAGTGGTTGTGATGTGATAGCTCAGATGTTTGTAAGCAAGATGAGATGTGATCGTGCTTGCGGGGTGGTGGCCCTAGTTTCTTCAGGTGAGATGTTATGTGACCATGATTTTGGGGTGTCATATATGGAAGATATGGGGGGATCCAGGATTTACGACATTGGTGTGGGAAAGTGGTGTAGGGAACCCTTTTGTCAATATAATCATGTTATATTATATTTCTTGGTTTGTGTTTTTTAGTGTGTGTGCCTTGGTGAGGTTGGGATGGATAGTTGACCTTTTTAGGTGTTTTTGGTTTTTCCATTTTCTCATGAGTTCATTAGTATGCTTCTTTCACATTTGCATGATATACTTTGGTTTTCCTACTCAGTATAATTATATGTGCACCCTATGTATATAAAAAAATTTCAGGTTTCCAAGAGGATTGCATAGACCATGCTGGAAATTACTATCTCAGACCTTTGGATAGATACTGGGTTTCTTATTTAGGTTTCCTTTTGGAAATTTACTTTAGAGACTTGTATCTATATCATTTTTATTTATACATGCATGTGTGATGGTTTTGGTTTCTTTTTATATTATTTCATGGAGTTTATAATAGATTATTCATCTTATGTTCGGATCTTATTTATATTATAGTGGGTAATGCCTCCCATACATGATATTTTTATACCCTTGGTTCTAGTCTCTGACCTGGGGCCTATTAGAGTCAAGACTCAGTGGTCATTGTCTCTCCCCCCTCATTGCAGTATCTTTGGAGGGAGGGGGTCGTGATAGAGTGGTATCAAAGGTGATGGTTGAGAGATAGGATGGAGTTTGGAGTTAAGCATAGTGAGTATTGCATGGGTTAGTATTGTAAAATTTCCAATTGACCTTGTTTTATGACATAGTACAATGATACCATCTTGGAAATGATATTTTAGGGGGCCCCATTATGGAATCCCACCTTCTTATTACATAACTTTTCATTACATTTTACAAAAAGAGGATCTTTAAAGTTTAGTGTCTTGGAAAAAGGTACATAATACATGAAAACGTAAAAAAATCCTTTAATAATCATGAAAGACTTCTTGAAATGTACATATTAAGTAAAATTATTGAATCTCATAACCTGGGGACATACATCAAAGGAAAGAGTGAGCAAAATGCTCAGTAAGGGTAAACAAGGGAATCAGTTTACTTGTGATATCAATAAAAACTTGATGAAATAAATAAAGACATGGGTGATAGAAAGAGATGAATATAATAATAAAAATAACATGAATCATAACTTGAAAATGTGTCTATAAAATTTAATTTAGACATTCATAATCATACCACCAAGGTTTGTCCCCAAGGTGTCATAAACATTACCAAGGTTATTCACTAAGGTATTGTAAAACTTGTCATCTCTAGAGATTAATTCCATTACCCAATGCATTGGAGCGCTATCAAGGAACAACCCTATTATGTATTTATTTTCATGTGATCCACATAGATCATAATTAAACATTTCATAAATAACCTATAGAGAATAAAAGAGATCTATTTTATATCAAAATCATGGTGTTTTAAAAAGTACCTAAAAACATGATCATTATATCATTTGTAACCCATGGAAAGGGGATCATGGTTTTATGTATGTAAATTATAGAATAAAATATATCATTTTCATGTATTGATGAATACCCCATGAAATTAAACAGTTTTGGGTATTCACATAAACAAAATAAGATAAATTCTTAAGAAAGATATATAGATTTTGAGACAAAAATTCTGCAGCATAATGGCTATGCAACATGGTTTTAGAAAACAATAAACAAAGAGATAATAGGGGTCACCCATTCATAAAAGACTCATAATACAGTATTGGGATAGAATAAAATGGAAATAATAACATGGTAAGGAAACATGAAAGACATACCACATAGAAGAGAACTTGAAAGAAAAAAAAGAGAAGTTGTGAATTCCCTTACAAACATTCGGCAGCCTAATGGTGTCGCTTAAAAATTTATAAAAACAGTTGATGATAGGTAAAAAGGGTATCTCATCATTTTTATATAAAATGGAAAAAAATAAGGATATATAAAAACATACCCCAACATAAGAAAATGGAAATTTAAAAGACATAAAATAAAATAAGCCTCGACTAAAAGAAGAGGGTGAAAGGTTCCCTTACCTTGAAGAGTAACTTAAAAAACTCAAAGTCTGGGACCTTGGGGGATTTAAGGCACCTTGAGAGGACTTCTTGGGAGGTAAAAGGACCATATATTCTTTTAGAAGAAATTTTTAATGAAACTAATGTAGGAATGGGTTGGTACTTATAGAAAAAGTGAGGGAATATTTTATTAATTTATAAGGGGAACCTCATCGGTGGTATTTGAAAAACCATGGCCTTGCCCATGGTATTTAACCATAGTTTTGGCCACTTGGGAAACCTCATATAATATTTTAATCCAAATGAATCTACCAGCATTTTAAATTACATATTACATCATAATGATGTCATAAAACACATTGAAAACTCAAAAACTGTATTTTTACTATTCACTAAAAAACAAAAAAAATTATAAAAATCTCATAAATTCATCCTAACCTAATATCGATGTTCTGAATTCATAATGAACTCCAGTTTATGAAAATAATTTTTAAATCTGGAATTTTAAATTTTTAAGTAAAATCACTATTTTCTGAAAAAATACTAATACTTAACTAATAATTTTTGAAATAGTTATTTACTTATGCTATTATATCACATTACCATTCAAAATTCCTAAATTATATTTATACATTCTTAAGTGAGGTTACTATTCTATTTGTCACATTATTATTCATAAGGGTAATATTACTATTCATAATTTACTATTCACCAAAAATTAAGTTAATCTTATCATACTCTAAATTTCTTACTGATCACAACTGTATATGTCTCTTTTTTGAAAATAATTTCACATTATTAATTATTTAAAGTTTAAAAAATATTTTAAAATACTCTCTTTTTTCAATATTCATCAACAACATGAATCTTTTAAAAAATTCATCCTATATTTATTTTGACATTTAAAATTCAAAGATTTTACCATAATAAGAAAAAAAATTATTAATAAAAAATTATTACACAAAGTAACTAAGGCCTAGTTACATATCCTATTATAACACCTAAATAGGACATAAGAGTAAGGTGTGAAATGGTGATAGAATCTTGGGGCGGATCGGACAACATTGCCTGAGTGGTGATTTCTATCATCTTGAACTTCTCTCGAAGGTGATTACATTCAAGCTTAACATGGTGAAGCTCGGATTGGGTTTGGTCTAGAGCAAATACCAGTGATGATACCTCCTTCCCAAACTCTGACAGATGGGCTTCGTATGGCCCGAGTCTACTGGATGAGACTATCAACTCTTCTTTCTGCATTAATTATCCATTAATATTTATATTTTAAACCAAAATTATAATGTTAAAAAAAATTATTGTTTCCAACAGTCATATTGACCAATGGTCATATAACGATCAAAACCCAATGGTCACATTTAATTTATACTTATATATTTTTTATTGATTATGATATATTAAGACATACATTTTCAGAAAACAAAAATATTATTCAAAAGTTCAGGTCATTAAACCCATGATCCAGTGCATAGACTCTGAGGTTGTTGAATGACCGTGTGAGGTGGACCTGTTTGAAGGGTAGAGACCTAGAAGAGGTACATTCATCATGATGACTTTTTTTATTGTTTCAACTTGGTTATTTTGGGAATGTTAAAATGAATAAAGAAATTTAAAATTAAACTAAATGAAATATCATATTATTAGGCTTCGGTAATTATTTTTTTCTTTTCATCTATGGATCATGTTTATCTTCCATGTGTGGCTCAATCAGTTGAGGTTCAGTAGGTTGATTTGGTTAATCACTATAGGACTGATCTAGTTGAGGAGGATGAGTCATGTAATAGGGTGTTGTGTGATTTTTAGTAGCAATATTTGAGAAACTTTGAGGGTAGTGTTTCAGGTGTGGAGAGAGAGACCTAGCTGGAGGAGCTCGAGATCGCTTTCAGATTGATTCGGGACTTGGTGGGATACTAGAATTTTTTGGTATTCGGTTAGATGTAGGGAGATGTGTGTCATTAGTGGACATTGTATCTGGGAGAGTGAAAGGAGATAGATGTTTCATGGGTCGACTTTCAAAAAGAGTTATGTAAGAGGTTCCTTTGTCGAACATAAATATAGTGAAGAGGAAGGAGCTTCTTTCTCTTCAACTGGGAAGTATATCCATACGGGAGCTGGGAATCAAGTTCAAGTACCCTATATGTTTTTCCCAGATCTTTTTCTAGATGAGGATTCTCATGTGAGACATCTTGAGGAGACACTCTATCCTTCTATCCAGTATGCAGTTACTCCTTTAACATTTCCAACATATATGGTTGTTCAGAAGGGATTTTATTGAGAGGATGAACTTGTGAGTAGTTTTACTATGAGAGGGGAACCAATAGAGTTCTTCAAGGAGAACAGTTTTCAGTGGTAGGTCTCAGACACTAGGGCCTTCAATGTTTTGACCAGTGAGTAGTCGACCTCAAAAGCTTTATTTCCGGCCTTCTGGGCCACACTACTACAAAAATGTGTATATCTAGTATATCTAAATAGATATAATAATTCACTTGAATAAATACATATATAAACATATTTACATAAAAATGTATTTTTAAGTATATAAAATAAATATTTATTATTAATTTTATTTAAAGTAAAAAATTGTCCATTTTATTTACGTTATACAAATGCATTAATATGTAGATATATTCCTATACAAGTAATGTTTATATATAAACATGTGTCTTTCAATAAAAAAAATATATGTATATGTATATTCTAATATATGTAAATATATACATATTCTAAAAATGTATTTAAAAAAAATATCTAACCATTTTTTACATTATAAAAATATATGAATATATATATACTTATAATATATATATATATATAATGATTATATATACACATTTATTTGTATTAATAAACGGATATATATTTATATTTTATTTTATTATATGTAAATTAATATAATATATAATATATAATATATAACATATTTAAATAAATATAACTATATATATCACACACATAGATAAACATATATTTTATAGATGTATTTAAAAATACATATATAAATATATGAATAATATATATATATATACATGAAAATATATATATATATATAAATTGGTGTAGCGGTAAAGGCATTTGAGTTCCAAAAGAGAGGTATAGGGATCAAATCCAAGCATGTGCAGGAGGTTGGAATTTTTTAAAGCACTGATAAAGGGGGTGTGGGGAAGCACTGATAAGGGGGGGTGCTAATAAAGGGGGGCTTAGAGAGGTCTAAAAAAATCATCCTTTATCAGTTATTTTTACTAGTACTGATAAATCCTTCCTTTTAACCTCACTTTGGTAGTCAATGATTTATAATCCCTAATAAAGGCCCTTTACTAACACTGCTAAAAGTGAATTTTGTAGTGGTTCCAGTGGTTTCCATGCTTCTCAAGGGGGGTTTGTTCAAGTGTGTTTTGGTTTTTTTAAACATGTCCATCACTAGAACTAGTTCCCATTGGTTCCCTGAGATCATTTTTGTGGATGTGGATAGGTCCAGCGCTAACCTCTATAGTAGTTTCCAGTGTGATCATTCTAGTAGAAGGGGTAGTAGTCTTATGATCCTCTGAGGGGAGATGGAGTAGGTAGAGGTCAACCTATGAATATTCCTCATGTTCAGGGACCTAGACCCGAGCATGGTTGTGGAGGTGGTCATCAGCAGAGTTGTAGAGGAGTTAGGCGTTGTTAGTTTCACACAGTGGAGGTGGCAGTGCTAGAGGGGCCAGATATCACTAAAGGTATGATCAGTTTATTTAGTACCCTTGTTTGTGACTTTTTTGATTTAGGATCTTTGCACTCCTTTGTTTCACCCACTCTATCCTATGCTCTGGGACTAGATTTAGAGATAATTTCTATTCTACTAGTGTTGAATATTCTAGTTTAAGTCCATAATAGTTTGTTTGATGTGTGTTGGAGATGTAGACTAAGGATGGGGCCACATCAGTCCCGTGGGGATCTTTTCTTGCTACTGATGTAGCCATGCAATGTTATCCTTGGCCCTAATTTTTGTATTCTGTATGTACTATTATTGACTTCTTATGGAGGAGATTTGTTTTCTCATATGTGGATATCCAACATGTGGTTTTCAATAGTGATTTGGTTTTCATGTGGGTAGTTTGCGTGTTGATCCCCTTATTTCCTTACTGGTTGAGTTTTCGATAGAATCAGTTGACGCTAGGATAGTGTAGGTACCCAGGGTCATTGGAAAGTTTTTGGATGTTTTTTTAGGATATTTTGAAGCTACCCCCCCCCCCCCAATGTGATGTTGACTTTGTGATAGAATTTCAGCCTGGTGATTCTCTGATTTTGATGGATCCTTATCAGATAACATTTTCTGGTTACAGGATATGAGGATTCAGATTGTTGATCCGATATAGAAGGGTTTTGTTTGGCCCATTATTTCATCGTGGAGTGCTCCAGTTTTGTTCAACAAGAAGGCGAATGGTAGTCTGAGGTTTTTCATAGACTATTGGAGGTTGAATCAGGTTAAGTCCAAGAACCGTTACCCACTTCTGAGGATATATGATCTTTTCAACCATCTGATAGGGGTGAGTTAGTTTTTTAAGATCTATCTATGATATGGATATCACCAATTGGGGTGAAGGAGGGAGATATCCTAAATATTGTCTTAAAATGTAAGTATTGGCACTTTGAGTTTGTATTTATGTCGTTCAGTGCTATTAATGCACTAGAAATGTTTATATGGCTTATGAACTCTATGTTCCATGAGATCTTGGACCAGTTCATCATCATACTCATAGATGATATATTGATCTACTCAAATTCATAGGAGTAGAATTTAAATAATCTTATAATAGTTTTATAGGACCTTCAATGCCACTATCTTCATGGAAATTTTTTCAAGTGTAACTTTTGGACAAGAGAAGTGAATTATCTTAGGAATGTGGTGTCTCATTAGGGTGTGGTATTATAAAAATCAAATATAGGGGCAGTTTATTCTTGAGAATAACTCCAAAATGTGGCATAGGTTTTTAGTTTCCTTGGTCTTGTAGAAAATTACCGGAGTTTTTTACCCAACTTATCTCAAGTTTCAGCCCTATTGAATGCATTGACCAGGAAAGACCAGGACTTTTTTGGACTAAAAAGTTCCAAGAAATGTTCGGTTACCTTAAGGGGAATTTGTTCAGTGCTCCAGTGCTTCAGTTTCCTGAAGGGATGATTTTTGAGGTGTTTTATGACGTTTACCTTCTAGGATTATAATGATTTTTGATGAATTATAGGTAAGTGATCTCTTGTGGGTATAGGTATTTATTTGACCATGAGAATAACTATGACACCCATGATATGTATTTTGTCATTGTTTCCATTTTCTCTAAAGTTATGGAGGTATTACCTCATTGGGGAGTACTTTATGGCCTTCACGGATCACAAGATCTTGAGGTATATCTTTTCTTAGTGTGATGTAAACATGAAATAATGGAGGTGGATGGAGTTTCTTTAGAATTATGATTTTGAGATCTCCAACACCTTAAGAAAATGTAATGTTTTGGATAACACTTTGAGCCATAATTTAGAGAAGGATGTTGTTTTTGGATCTGGGGATGCTTGGAGAGCTATGGAGAAGTTGGAAGCCTTTCACTTTGTTACAAGGGTGGATGGTGGTAGAGAATTTTTTTTTCAAATGACAGTGCAGTCCTATATGATGCAGCAGGTGGAGGAGTGTCAATAGGGAGACTCATAGATAGAGGTTATACATGATAGTTTTGTCTATAGTGACGATCTAGAGGGATGGTCAGAGGATGGTTGGAACCAGATGTTGTTTCATGGGAGGTTTTTTGTTCTAACAGTGATGGACAAGGGAGTCTTTCTTGAGTTTCATAGATCACCTTTGGTAGTACACTTCGGATTTCCCAAGATGTACCATGGTTTGAGAATACAGTTTTTGGGGCCCGGGATGAAATGGGTAGTGGTGGAGTTTGTGGAAAAGTGCTTGGTTTTCCAGAAGATAAAGGAAGAACATCATGTTCTTGGTAGTTTTTTATAGACCTTGGATTTTCCCTAGTGGAAATGGGATGACATATTGATTGATTTCCTAAAAGGGTTACCCAGATCTAAGGGAGGTTATGATGCTATCTAGGTGATCATGGATCGGTTTATGAAATCAGACCACTTCTTAGTGATCAAGGAGTTGGGTATAATGTATGATTTGGATAAGATGTATATGGATGTGGTGGTTCAGTTATATGGAGTTCCAAGGACCATTATATCGTATTATTATGCATGTTTTGCCTCAAGGTTCAGGAGGGTATTACATCATGATTTTGGAAATCAATTATGCATCATCACAACTTTCCACCCTCATATGGATAGGCAAATAGAGTGGACCTTCCAAATGTTGGAGGATATATTGAGGGAATGCATCCTAGACCTAGGTGGATCTTATTTACGACACCTTCATTTGGTTGAGATTTCTTATAATAATAGTTATCACTAATCCATTGGAATTTCACTATTTGAGGCTTTGTATGAGAGATCATGTTGTTCTTCATTATGTTGGTCATAGGTTGGGGAGGAAACAATTATTAGTCTTGATGTGGTGTATAGTACAACAGAGAAGATTAATCTTATTTGTGAGAGGATAAAAGTAGGGTAGGATCATAATAAGTCTTATACCGATCACTGTAGGAGGCCTTTAGAGTTTGAGGTTTGGGACCACATTTTCTTCATGGCTTCACCTCAATATGGGAAATGATGGTTTGGAAAAGAGAGTAATATTTCTCCCAAGTGTGTTGGACCCTTTGATATTTTGGGGTGAGTTGGCGTGGTGGTGTATTGGTTGGCATTTCCACCGTGGTTAGGGAGGATCCACAATGATTTCCATGTCTCATAACTTCATTAGTATCTTCATGATGACTCCCTTATCATTGATTTGGGAGAGTTGGATATCGAGGATGAAGATACATTCATGGAGTAGCTTGTAGAGATTCAGGATTTCCAAGAGAGGCACTGTGTGGACAAACCATTCCTCTGGTTTGTGTTTTTTGGAGTCATGGTGGCCTGGAGGAGAGTACTTGGGAGAGAGATATGCATATTTATACCTAGTACCTAGAGTTGTTTTTAGTTTTTCCTTTTTCTATTTTCCTGATGATTTGATGTTTTTATCCTTCTTTTTTTATAATATGTTATGCTTTTCTTGATGTTGTGATGTATGATGTGTGATAAAAGTTACAACATATGAAAAGTATAGAACATGATTCCAAATTGATATAAATTAAATTTGATGGGATTAAACTCGTGTAGTCAATTCAGTTCCACCCATAGAAAATATTATCTTGACATGGAATGCATAATTCCATGATTTCTATGTTTGGGGAAGTGTGGTGCATAGGTTGTAGTGGTTGTTGGTTTGGGTTGTATAGTGGTTGGATGGTTGTGTTGATGAGGTTGTGAGAGATTTTTTTTGGTGTTTTGTTTTTTTATGTTTGATTAGTTGTATCATTTGAGGTATGATGAGATTCTTGAGAGGTATCTTTCTTGGTGGATGTTCAAACCCCTTTACTTCTAGGCTTGATTTTGGCTTCTTGAGGGGGGAAATTTTTTGAGATGTATCTGATGCAATGGTCTATGACTTCCTAGCTAATTTCTGGTGTTTGAGGTGCTTAGAGGATTCTAAGAGAAAACCTGGATGAGTTTGTCTACTAAAATATGCAATTAGAGGAAAGAAATTCCATGTAAATTTTACATGATGTGAAAGTGGGGTTCACAGACTGTGTGAGTCTAGTTCATGATGTGTAATAAATTAGGTGTAAAAAACCTTCAAGGTGATTCATTTTTTGGTAGAACTTAAATCCTGACATTTACATGACGTGTAGGGATTACACGCCATGTAAATTTCCTATGCATCGCATATTGAAAGGCTGTAACACTCAGGTTATTTCTTAAACCCTTTGGTTGGTGCTCCCTTCTCTCATACCAAGTGATCCAGAGGCTCCCTCTTCAAGTGTTTTGGATTCCTTTTGACATGATTTTATTCTCATCTTTTCATCTTCGATTCATGGTGATTTATTCCCCTTTTCTTGTGGATTTTATTCTATTTTTCTTAAGGTTTTGTTTTAGTGATGGTTTTTTGGTTTGGGGTGTGCCTTGGGATGAGTTTTGATGGTCTTTGGGTGCAGTGTAGGTTGATCCATGGTTTCTCATGGTGTAGTTGTGGTTTTCAGGTGATTCTTCTTCGCCCTACTATGTGCGTCAAGTTGGAATGATTCTTTGAGGTATGTAATCTATCATTTCTCTTTATTATGTATCATGTGGGAGGGGTTTTCTTTTTTTATCTATGGAAGATGGTTTTCCTAGATTAATCAAATAAAAATAATTGGCTAATTGAAATTTAAGGGTAAATGGGTTTGATTCACATGTTTTTATAGCATTGTTATTATTTTGATATTTTGATTGTACAGTCTTGATTCCCTGCTAAAAATTATGGTCATTGGGGGATTTTTTTACACTAGATGATATGTGTTGTGACTATTGTTCCTATTGTGATTGTTGTGTTATCACACTAAAATGGAAATTTATTAACCAATTATATTTTTCTCATGATATGGTTTCCCCAAGATTATGAATTATATGATAATGACACTAAAATAAATTGGAATGTGATTAAATCCCCTTTGTAAAACTATAAAATGGATTTGATGTGCATTTTATGTGTGGTTGGGGAATGTGGGGTTGGTGGTTTTTTTCATGCTTTTGGGACGGTGATGTGGTTTTTTGGCTATGATTTTGGGGTAGCAAGTTTTTTGTTTGTCTATTATTTTGGGATTTTGAGGTAATTTTTGTTTTTCTATGATTATGGGGCGGCAGGGAAATAGTACAATGGGAATGTTGAGCTACTTGTGATATGTGGTTTCTTTATGCTAGATGCCCGGGTAGTGATGGAATTAATTGTTTAATAATGATTGAAATGACATGGTTTGGTTTGGTTAATGGGTTGGAAATGGATGATAAATAATTAAATGGTGGGCTTTGTAGTAAAACATTGTTTTTGATAAATAATGTAAATAATGGGTTGATTAAATGAAATTGGTTAGTGATGTGACTTGTGGTTATGGATTGTGTGGTGTTCTACATTTAGAAGTAGAAACATAAGTGGGGATTTTGTGAGTTGGTTAGTTATTTATTGTGAAACCATAGGTTGGGATTATGTGTGGCTATATATATATATATATATATATACTTTTATACTACTTTTGATTTCTATACACAACCCACCCACATCGAGAACTATGTGTCGATGCCCACACAGTCAAGTAGGGGGTATTTTTTCCGATATCTAGTGAGAAGTAAAGATGGTTGGGTACCCGCTCTTTCCCACTCTGTCTTTCAAGCGATGCAGGTATTTCACAGGTTGTGATGTTTAGAGGTCTATTAGTGCATTAGATGGTGGTTGTGTTAGCCCAGGTGTTTTTGAGTGAGATATGATGGCCCATGTGTTTTAGAGTGAGATGTGATCATGCTTGTGGGATGGTGTCCTGAGTGTTTTTGGGTGAGATGTGATATGATTGTGCTTGTGGGGTAGCTTACTGTGGGGGTCGTGTATGGTAGTATGAGGTCACAAGGTAGATGTCCTACATGTTCACGATACCCTATTACTCTGGTTATGGTTGTGGTTGTGATGTGATGGCCTAGGTGTCTATGCGCATGATGAGATGTGACCATGCTTATGGGGCGGTGGCCTATGTGTTTTCAAGTGATATGTTATATGACTATTCTTGTGGGGTGGTCTGGTATACATAAGATATGGTATTTCCAAGGATTACGACATTGGGTGTGAGAGTGGCATACCAGTAGGAAAGAGGTGTGGGGTACCCTATTATTGATATGATCACGTTATATTATATTACTTGGATTGCATTATTTGGTGAGTGTGCCTTATTGTTTTGGGATGGATAATTGACATGTTTAGGTGTTGTTTCTTCTTCTATTTTCTCATGGGTGCATTAGTAATATTCTTTCACATGTGCATGAGTGACTTTGGATTTTCTACTAAGTATACTTGTATGATCACCTTACATATATAAAACTATTTTTGGGTTTCTAGGAGGATTACTTGGACTATGATGGACATTACTAGCTTGAGCCTTTGGATAGTTTTTTCATTGCTACTTTAGATTTTATTTTGGGAATTTACTTTGGAGACTTTTATCTATATAATTTTTATTTATACATGCATGTGGGGTGGTTTTGGTTTCTTTTTATATTATGTCATGGAGTTTATTGTAGACAATTTATCTTACCCTCGGTGCTAGTCACAAACCTGGGGCCTAATGGAGGTAGGAATCAGGGATCATTATCTCTCTCCCCTCATTGTGGTGTGTTTTTAGGGAGGGGGTCATGATAATTCAATAAATAGATAAACATAGTCCTTGGATAAAAATATTATTGTTACGGTACTCTGATGACCCCAAACCAAGAACCCACATCCTAAGACCCAAGTAAGGATAACCGTAAGGCCTCAATCATTTTCCCCAATTTCTAAAGGCTGGAAACTAGTGGTGAGGGATAAACACAATCTTTGGGGAATGATTTTCCCACACATAAACAACAAAAACACATGATACATGAATGTGATTTCATTTTAAACCCATAGAAAACCTAAAAAATCCCTTTTAATGTAAACTGAGAACCAAAAAAGTGTTGTGGAAATAAGATTGACAAGTGTTGCAACATGACTGAAAAAACCTAATCAGTGATTCCCATCTAATGTGGATGGTCCAATCCCTTCTACGATATATATCCAAACACCATCACATCCACTAGGAAAGTAACTCCAAAGACCCATATTATAAGAATATTGAAACCTTTCCCTTACTTTCATCATGATATAATACCTATACTCACACATGTTGAGATGTATGGGTAGTGGTGAGTATGAATACCTTTTAGGATTTCCCTAAATCTCATTCATGAAATCCCATGTAACCTAATTCCTGGCCTATAACCAATTCCATTAAAAACATGCTAGAACACTTAAAATAAAATAGTTTATCCAAATTCCAAATAAATCAAAAATGATACATGAAAATAATACAATCAATTATTTTACAAACAAGGTAACCCTTTCAGGTTCTACCTCAACAAGTAACTATTAAGAAACTAATATATCCAAAGGAGATATAAGAAATAACTAAGTACATAAAATAAATCTCTACCAAAGATCATAGAATACACCTAATATATGTTTTCATCCACCTTAGTGGTTCCATAATTTTATATCCTGACCCATCTATATCACACTAAAATTATGGAACTTCCCATAAAAACAAAATACTCAACCCTTTTATATATTTTAGAAACTTCCCACCCATTTCTCATACTTAACAAGTTCAATTACCAAAATCATTTTACTTCAAAAAAACGAATCACCAAAAACAAATAAGAAAATAAAATCTTAAATATAACCAATTTAAGAGTACATATTTTTTTTACAAAAAACATCATAAAACCCAGATCTCATGGTTTAACCTAAAAACCAATTTTCAGACCAACTCCCATTGTTTACCCTAAAAACCAATTCCAATATATTCCCATGGATTAACCCAAAATATAATATTTGTTAAATCTTGGGAAATAATATATTAATCAAAAAAATTGAAATATTTATTTAAAAAATTACATGATATAGGAAAACAACTTAAAAACACATCAATCACATAATAGGGAATCATATACCATGAGGAGTGAATAAGAGCCACTTTCCTTAGATGGTGATTGTATAATAAACTTGAAACCCTATATATGATGTCATTAATTGAAATTGAATCCTCAAAACATTAGAAATAATAAAATGACATCATGGATCTTCCATTTAAGTTTTAAATACACTAGATAAATCCCTAGATCTAATCTTACTAGATAATTCAATCTAAGTTAAAAAATAAATAGTTAATAAGATAAGAGATATGTTAAAGAACATATGAGATATTTGAGATAAAAACTCAAATATAGTGTGGATTTGATTGATCTAAAATATAAATATGTGTTTTGATTATGAATAATCCTTAATTTCACTCCCATGTGACCCTAGAGTTTTCCCAAGTTGAATTTGGGTGTCTAATGGGGTGTAAGGGAGGCCAATTGTGTTTTTAAAATATAAATCGTAAGATACAAAATTGACTACATTTCCATGATGCATGATCATTTGAGATTATACATCCCTCCTAGTTTAACAAACCAAGGTTCAAAATCCCAATGCACAATCCCCCTTAACCATATACTAACCATGAAATCATCCCTAGTTATCAATGTTAACTACATAGTTTTGATGCACGGTCACTAAGACTATGTACCCTAACCGAGTAGTGTTCAATACATCTCTAAAAACTCAAAACTAAGACCAAAAAATTACTTAAAAATTAAGAAATACTTACCCATAAAATATATGATATTAAAATTATCTTCATTATAGGAATTTTAATCCTTGAAAAGCCACCAAGATTTTATCTCCTTGAAAAAAAACTCATTATTACTATCATATTTGATCCTCTCTATCCAACATATCCTCTTGAATTATCCCATGATACCATAATAGTTTCCTAAGAAAAGTAATCAAAACTCTGAATATCTTCTCATGACTACAAAAATCCCTCACCAGCCTTTACATAAAAGTCATTTCTAATTCCAAATCCTCCACATTATAGGAAATAATGTGAGATGATTCTAATTGGTACTTATTGAATTGAGATACCTTGAACACATTGTTCACTACAACATATTTCAGTGGAAATCCAAGAGATACCCCACATATCTAATTCTATTTATGATACCAAATAGACCCAAATTCTAGGATCCAAACTTCCCTTGATTCATGAATCATGTATCTCCAATCGATGGAAACACATTCAAGAAGACTTAATCCCAAAAAAACTCCATTAGTCATCAATGATGATCTTTATAAGACTTTTTTCAAGTATAAATTTTTAGTAATGTATTCTAAATTAGCCGAACCCAATCCATCATCTCCCATACCATGCTCAATCCCATCAGTGATCCCTCTCCTGGTTCTACCCAACACAACAGTGATTAGCATGATATTACATAAATATCTTCAAATAGATCCATCTAAATTGAAACTTTATAGATATTGTGTAGGAAAAATCTATCAAATTCATGTGATTCTCCCATGATATCCAAAAAACTACCACATAATCTCAAAAAAATCCTTTAAGTTTTGTATGGTTCATTTCATTTATCCATCCCTCTAAGGGTGATATAATGTACTCATATTTAATTGAGTACTCATAACCTTATGAAACCCCATTTAATATATTCAAATAAATTAAGGACCCATGTCAAATATGATAGATGAAGGCACTCTATGAAGCCTAACCATATAATGTACATACATCTTACCTAAGTACTTAATTGAGAAAATTTCCCAAATAGGTAAAAATTGGGTCAAATTTGTAATCCAATCCAAAATTACCGATATCTCATCATGATATTTTTGTTATTTTAAGAACCCGGACATGAAATCCATAAATGATGGAAAATTCCAAAAGTTCATTTATTCTCTACCTTTATTTTATAACCAACCAATCATTGAGAGACATACTGGGTTATATACCTTTTCATCCATTCCCAATAAAATTGTCCCCTATTTTCATGATACATATTATACAATCCAGGATGAACTTCCCAACTAGAATTATGGAATGAACCCATAACATTTTTCCTCTGACTCAAAGGAACCATGACTATGTCCTAAAAATATAGTGTTGAGTCCGAAATTAGTAACCACCCTTTCATGGTCTCCACACCATTTAATGTGTCACTAGTCTTCTTTCATTTAGTATTGATCTTTTATCCCTTCTTTATATATTCTGTAAGTGAAAAAGTGATGTTAATCAGATGAAACATCACACTACTTCCCTCTTCATGAGATTTTAGGTGCAAACTTTTCATCAAGCCCATCAGTTATCACCACTCCTTTGATTTCTTCACATATTAATAATTCTGAATCAAGGCATATATTACCAAATTATACTTCCCTTGTGTATAGGATAACTCAAAACCAAAAGACTGAAGATACTAAACCCATATCTACTACCTCAAGCTCAAATATCACTAGGAGAATATTTACATTAAACACTTATAATTTGATTAAAATATGAAAATTTCACTAAATGGGTAATTTAATGATTCAGTTTTTGACTTTAAGGACTTCAGAATATTTAATAAAATATTTCCAGAGCTGGGCGCTAAGTCAGCACGGGAATTTGGGGCCCGGGGTGTCTTGGTGTGTAAATATTAAAAATATTGAATATATTTTCTCACACGCACATAGTTTCACTTGAAACTTAAATAACTCCCATTTGGAGTCTTAGATTTTATTTTTTAGACCGTGGTTTATTCCTGAATGTCTTGTTTACACTTGGCGCAACATAAAACTATCCATGATAGGAGTTTCAGATGAAGGTGATTTGGAGGGTTGGTTTATGGTGGATTAATTTATTTATTTAATTAATTAACTTAAACTTAACCTAAATCACCCACCTTCCCACATTTTGGGTACACAAGAAAAGATATTTGTGCCTTGCATCTCTCCCTCTTGTTCTCCCTTCTTCCTCTTGGCGATGAAGGAAACCACTGTTGAATCATCGAAGCGAGGTGTCGTTGATCCCTATTTTTGACGTAGACCATCATAAAATCGAGAACTAGGATGATTCGAGCACCATTCTTCAATAGAATTTTTGGTGTTTTCTATCAAGGGAGGAGGATTTGAGTTTTGGTACTAATTCCCTTTTTTACGCGTTGTTTTAAGGTTATAGAGCCCATATAAATTTGCTAGAGATCCCATCTAGGAAGATCTGTAGGTTTCAAGGTAAACTGAGGTGAATAGAGGATTTTTACAGGTGATTCCCAACTAGAATCACCATCTAAATTGTGTGTATTTTAGTTACACAAGTTGTGTATCTATTCCTATTTGGGGAAGATGAACTTTTGGGACTACACACCATGTATGGGTGTTACAAGATGTGTAGTTCCCTAAACCATGTTACCATGGGACATGGATTAGGATAGCTATGTGAAAACACATGGTTGTGTACTAAAACATGTCTAAGATACATAGACATGGGGTATGGTACATAGACACGTGAAGACTATATAGGCAGGAGTCCTTTTATCCGAACATGTTGTGTAGTATGGGATACATGGTGTGTGAGGGACACGGTCAGCCGGTCTGTGTAGAAGAAGAACATAGATAGGGGCTAAGAGATGAGGTACATGGACTGTACCTCCTCTACATGCCATGTACCCCTACATGGGTTGGAAACCGTGTGGGAAAGACACACTGGCAGGTGGTCAGGTGGGATCGCATGTCGTGTGTGCCCCCATGCACACCGTGTACTACTAGAAGATCCTATGGGGATCTTCCACCTTCTATATATCCTTTGGGACTTGAATTCAGGATTGTGATTATTCTATCCAGAGCAATTTTCCATTTAGGATGTGATGATGGACTTTTTTATAGCTTATGAGATATGAGGAGGTGTAAATCGAGCAAGACGCTTGTGAAGCGGTACTGATCCGATGTTGAAGATCGGTATGGTTTGTATAGAGAGAATCTAGGACTGTTACTCCCCTATTGGACTAGGGTGAGGGTTTTCTTTACCTATCTACTTAGGTGGATATGGGGATCTCTACATCATGGGTGTGGGTTCGTTACCTTTTGGTAGTTTCCTATGGGGTTGTTACTCCCCTAATGGACTGGGGTACAGGTGTCCCCGTGACGTTCATGAAAGTAGAGTAGGTACTCCCCTATTAGACTAGGGAGCTATTGTTCTATCCGTGGATTCAATACTCCCTTGTTGGATCTAGGTGTTGGTCCTCCATAGATGATATATAGATAGAGTGGGTACTCCCCTAATGAGAAGGGTTTGGGTCCTCTATTATAGGAGTCGTACTGCCCTGTCATTCTAGAGCATGGATCCTCCATACATGTTCTTCCGATATAGTTGGTACTCCCCTACCATGTCAGGGAGAGGGTGTAACGCCCCGACCCCAGCTACCCAGAGCCGGTGCGTTACTTCGTAACATTGGCATGATCACAAAAGATCAAGTCTCGAAAGACCGATTAGTTTAGTAGCCTTGGAAACACTAGATACATTCATAAGTCTTTCATTACATCAATAAGTAAACAAACTACAGTAACATGGTCTTCATAGTCCATACTCATATCCCTTTCTGACTACCCCTGCAGGTCATTCATAAAATACTTCTTCACATCCTGGAAAATATTAAAACATTGAAAGGGGTGAGCTCAGATGCTCAGTAAGGATAACAATATTGCGGAAGCTTTCATAAATAAACATAAAAATTTAAGGCAATGTATAACTAAAACAAAAGCCTTTTAAACTTGAACATCAACATAATATGGCAAAAGTAAAATGAGATAATGCCATTAACTTCTTCACATGGATATTCTACTGGTCGAATAATCACATGCAATATCAATAACCACTTTCATAATGAGGGGATGTATAATGTCGGACATTCTGAAACATTTTGTCAAGGCCTCGGCCAAGACATCTAAAATGATTAAGGCCTCGGCCAAAACCATAAATCAAATTGGGAAAGGGCCTCGGCCAATTCCACGTCTAGTTGTCTCATGAGACCTACCGATGCATCGAGGAGCTATAGCGGGCTCCACCCGTCACTTATTAAGTCCAATACATTCCTCATATGAATAGGTTTAAACATATCATAAACCATAGCATAATCGTATCATATAAAACATGCATAAAGGAAACATAACATTTCCACATTTCAATTACAAGATATCAATACAACACATTGATATAATAAAAACACTTTCAAAACCATTTTCAATACCAAAATAAAAGAAAGTTAAAACTTTGTATTTATTTTTCATTAAAAAAATGATGGCTTGTAAAGGAAGCCGAAACTCAAATAATGGTCACGGCGGCGGAGAAGTCGTTGTCGCCGCATAAGTATGGAAATAAAAACATTCCCTTTTGTCGTTTAGAAAAACGCTTCATATAAAAAAGATTCCTTTTGAATAAACGTAAAAGTCAAAGGGGTTTATACACCGTATAAAAGAGAGTTGTGTATAAAACCAAATATGCCTCAATGAAAGGGATTGAGACGAAGTCCTTAAAAAGATAATTTGTTTTAAATAAAGTACATCTATAATGTGTATTCACTATAAATACACATAAATAATGTAAAAATACAAGATAGGACATAATAATATCATGACATAATTTGAAAGTAGGAGATTAACCCAAAGAATAGAAATTGGGTTAAGAAGTTCCCTTACCTTGTGTCCGACTTGATTCGAACGTTCTTTAACCTCCTGAATAATAAACTAGGGTTAATATATACCTTATTAAGAACCATTTTAAATTTTATTATCCTTTTTATATCACTTATTACAATGTTATGAACATTATGTAATTATTTAAGTTAATAACGGTCGTTTTGTCGATCTTTGGTACTTGAGTCAACAATAAACTTCTTATAATTACAAGTTGTTTATGTGGTAGAATATCCATTATCTCCAGAATTATATTCATGATTTAGATGTCGTATATATCTTATATATCCAGTATATACATTCATTTATAATATTACGTAACATTTAGAGGTAATAAATGAAATGCACCGTTCATGGAGACGGTAAGCCGTACGTACGCATGAACGCTACTTTCATTTCAATTTCATATTTAATGGAACTAAATCATAATTATATAAATGTATAATATAATTACAGTATAATATAGTGTATAATACCATTTACTCCATCCTTTATACATCCCACATATGGCATTAACGATTCAAATCACTTTGAGGGGGCGGTAGTCCGCACTTCCTAAAATGAAATTATCGCGTTTTACTCATAATGGAAATCATAAAGTATGCCATAAATGAGAAATACAGAAGAATAAGTAAAACATAAACATATTATAAATCATATATAAAAATATTGACATCTTAATGGCCACCTTTGAAGGTGTTATATGAGTGTTGAACAATCATCGTTTCGTGAGGCAGAAATTCGCCATCCACAGAAACCGTATGTTCTTTAACCATTAGATGTAGGTGTGTGTAAGTGTAGCTCGAATACTTCTTATAACAACATCATAGTATATTTAGGATACTGGTGTTGTTACAAAAGAAATGAATAAAAAGAGTTTAGGGGGTTGGAGAAGAAAAATAAAACAAAACAACATTAGAGAAGACATTACCTCAAAATCGGGTAACTCTTTTTGATTTGAGCTAAAGGCTTCCTTGGGAAGCGTTCTGCCCAAAGTGAGGCTTCTAAGAGTAAGGTAGGAATGTTGGGAGAGTATTTGGGCAGAGTTTGGCCGATCCAAATGGCTTGAAAGTGTAAATGAGGTGGAAGAGGTGGGGGCCTTTTATAAGTGGAGAGGAGGGGCTCTTTTGGAAAGATTGAAATGTTACATTATTACACAATGATTTTCGGATTCTAAAGGTCCCACACTTATATAATTCGAGTCTTTGGTGATAAGGGTTCGAAATCTCCTCATCCAATTGGCTTTGGACAAGTTTAAGCCTTGGATTTTTCATTATCTTCCCATTTTATTTAAATCGTTAAATAATGAGGTCATCACTGCATCGTCATGATGTCATAAATAATTTAATTTATTTAATGTCTAAAAATTATAAAAAAAATACTATGATGTAGGAAATCTTTTTATCTTTCTAGTGAATATTTATAATCAAAATTTGGACTTGTGTAACCCCACTTAAAAACTGGTTTAGTAAAACAACTCATGTTTGTGTCAATTTAATTTTAACATTAAATAAATATATATTAATGTCATTTTCCAACTAAAGTGTCTCCATGGGGTCCCCAAGTTGACCCATGGGTTGTCTTGGTCGGCCATGACTCATCCAATAGGAGTAGGACAAGTGTCATGATCATCTCATATTATTATAACATTATTTGTACCTTAAACTACACTAATTACCTCTAATCGCGATTAAGAACTTAAAAGTTACTATTCACCAAAAAAATTATTTTAATCTCATTGAACCACATTTTACTTCTTAATGACAACCATGTATGTCGGATTTTTGAAAATCAAATCACAGAAGTGGTAATATTTCATTTAAACGAAAAATCAGTTATTTAAGTACCACTTAGTGGTTTCACTATTCATCAAAAATTGAAGTTTTTCAGAACAATGCCAAAATTTCACCCTAAGCTATAATTGATATTCCAAATTCAAAAATGATGTCTATTTTACAAAATTCCAAACATATAAGTTGCATTAATTAATTTTATAATTAATTCCCGCTGTCACAACAAATAGCGTGTTTTTAAGAAACAATTTATATCAAAAGATTGGCAATTGTTTATGTCCAATTTCAATGTTAAATTAATTCTAATGACCACCATTGGATAAAATGGTAAAAATATATTCTAATTATACTTTAAAACCACTAAATAGTATAATTTATCACTATAAATTATTTTGATTAAAAAAGTTGTTTTTAAGTAATTTTCACTATTCATAAAAAATTAGAAGTTCTCAGAAAAATACCAAAAATTCAACATAGGCTAATTTCGATATTACGAATACAAAAATGAAGTCCATTTTGAAATATAAAATTTTTATAAATTTAAAAAAATGGTTATTACTATTCATAACGGCTACTTTGATTAGTTGCAGTGTTTTAGAACTTGAAGTTGCGTACAATGCAAGCTATTGCATTATTGAATGAGAATCATATTGTGGAAGCTCGGGGTGTTACATTCTCCCCTCCTTAAATAAATTGCGTCCTCGTAATTTGAAATTTTTCTTGGAAAATAAAAGGTTGAAAATAGAAAATACCTTTGTGGAAAAACCCACATCGGAAATAAGGTTAATAAATATATAATATTAAAAGAAAGCAAGATAAGTACAAAGGTCACCCGAGATAGCCCATTCTAGGATTCTATGAAAATATGGATATGGAGGAGAAACAAACCATCAAGGTCTGATGGAGAGTTATAGAAAACAGGATTAGGAGAAAGTTTAACTATAAGAAAATCACAAACTTGTGATCGGTTAAACGATCATTGATTCCCCAGTAGGAAAAGTTAATCGACAACATTTTTGTTTTGAGTTAACTTTTATAAAGTTCAGGAATTTATTTAGGAGATTTTCTAAGAACGTAAGGGAATATACATACTTGTCATGTAGACTTTCATTCTTTAATAAATATTTACCACAAACCCATCTTTAACGCTAAAAGGTAATACAACTAAAAAATATTATATTTATCCTAACTGTATAAGGTTCCAAATATTAACACATAACATTTAGATTAGTAAATTTATTTTTTAATAACCAGGGACTTCCTGTAGGCTAGTGGTAGGAAATAAAGGCTTGTCGCACTATGGTTGTGGGTTCGATTCCTGCAGCTTTGTCCGACGCGACGGGTTATTCTCCACCCTGCAGGTTGTCCTTTTCCTAAAACTATAGTATCATAATATTCCAAAAATAATCTTCATAAATTTTTTAACCTTAAACAATACTATCCAAAGATCAACTTAATCCACTCCAACCTTTATAGTTATCCAAAATACCTCTGTCCAGACTTTCTCTAAAAGGTCTCTTAATTCCAAAATCAATTTATCAGATTCCCCAAACAAAGTAAAGTTTCTCTTATTGTCACATACTAAAAATATAATTACCTTCATCATATTAAAACCTTACTGAAATCAACAAGTACTGCAGTACAATCCTTATATATATATATCACATTATTCTAATAACCAAAATATAATCCATGAGTCCAAAAGCACCCATACATTAGTTATTATGCTTCAACTGTAGTAACAGCATAAGATTGTCCTTGATCCCTTGGCCTTTTCTGAGGTAAGTTTCCCCGACGCTTAGGACATTCATTTGCATAATGACCCATTTCTCTACAATTGTAGCATTCAAATTTGATAGCATCTTTCTTTCCCTTGCAATCACGAGCCTGGTGACCCTTTTCTCCACATTTATAACAAACTCACATTCCTTTTAGGCAAGTACCAGGGTGATTCTTCCCACAATTATCACATAATGGAAAATCCTTCTTTCCCTTTTTCCCTTTATCTGTCTCTTGTTCCACCGTTCTCTTCTTCTCTTGCTTTACTTTGTTGTCATAAGACTTAGAGAATTCCTTTTTTGTCTTGATAGCACATGAGACAATATCTTCGTATGATGAGAAGGATTGTGATACTAAAGCTCGACGGAGAAATGGTTTTAACCCATCAAATAAACGATCAATCTTACTCCTTGGGTTACGTATATAATCGGCAGCATACCTCGCTAACCTTGTAAAGTTAGCCTCATACTTTGCGACATTCTCATCCTCCTTCTGCCTCAGACTCAGAAATTGCCTTTCCATATCTGCTCGATGGTCTCGAGGAAAGTATTTTTCTAAGAACAGCTCTTTGAACTCCTGCCATTCCATGTTTGTTAATTCATCATCTTCCTTTGTGTTTTGAATTAGTGACCACCATTGATCGGCATCTCCAGTGAGGCGGTAAACTGCCATGACAACTTTCTCCCTTTCACTACTCCCCAAGGCATGGAATATTTTCTCTAAGGAATTTATCCATTACTCAGCTACTATAGGATTTGTACTCCCATTGAAGGTTGGTGGTTGTTGCCTCATGAAACGGTCTAGCATTGATCCTCCACGTTGCGGATCAGGGTGCTCCATACGAGTAAGGTTGTTATTCATAACCTGCGTGAGTTGTCCCAGTACGGTGAGAAGCTGATCGGCACCAATTGTATCACTATCTCCACCATAAATATCCTGATCAGGAGGGAAATCCCTACACGGAGTGCGTGCATTGATACGGTTTCCATTCCTTCCACTAGGCGCCATTTCTAAATAATGGCATAAACTAGATTAGTTCATGAATCAAAATACATAATTCCATACTTGTAAAACACTTACCATAAATTGAACTAATTATGGATATAATCCATAATTATAAAAATGTTTTCTTTGAGGAAGTATATACTCGTAACCCTTCATAGTGGTTTGTAAAGAAAATGGGAATTATCCAAAGCATATCCTCCGGGAGTGTCGTAACCAAGAGTGCAGCAAGGCCCGTTGTCGTGCACCAGTTCCCGTTCAAGTCTAGCTCAAAGCGGTGTTTTCGGGTTTTACCCCTAGGTACATCTGTGCCAGAGCCGCATCTACCTGCTCGTATCCAGACAGGGATGTATTTCTCGGAAAACTCACAAAATCTCTACAATAACAAAATTCTAGGAAGTTCTTCTTTACTAATCCTCAAAATCTATCTTTGGGCTATGTGCTCTAATCAGAGTTTATCTAAATCTAGCTTCCAAGGTTAGTACTAAACTGCCTCTGATACCAACTGTAACGCCCCGACCCCAGCTACCCAGAGCCGGTGCGTTACTTCGTAACATTGGCATGATCACAAAAGATCAAGTCTCGAAAGACCGATTAGTTTAGTAGCCTTGGAAACACTAGATACATTCATAAGTCTTTCATTACATCAATAAGTAAACAAACTACAGTAACATGGTCTTCATAGTCCACACTCATATCCCTTTCTGACTACCCCTGCAGGTCATTCATAAAATACTTCTTCACATCCTGGAAAATATTAAAACATTGAAAGGGGTGAGCTCAGATGCTCAGTAAGGATAACAATATTGCGGAAGCTTTCATAAATAAACATAAAAATTTAAGGCAATGTATAACTAAAAGAAAAGCCTTTTAAACGTGAACATCAACATAATATGGCAAAAGTAAAATGAGATAATGCCATTCACTTCTTCACATGGATATTCTACTGGTCGAATAATCACATGCAATATCAATAACCACTTTCATAATGAGGGGATGTATAATGCCGGACATTCTGAAACATTTTTTCAAGGCCTCGGCCAAGACGTCTAAAATGATTAAGGCCTCGGCCAAAACCATAAATCAAATTGGGAAAGGGCCTCGGCCAATTCCACGTCTAGTTGTCTCATGATACCTACCGATGCATCGAGGAGCTATAGCGGGCTCCACCCGTCACTTATTAAGTCCAATACATTCCTCATATGAATAGGTTTAAACATATCATAAACCATAGCATAATCATATCATATAAAACATGCGTAAAGGAAACATAACATTTCCACATTTCAATTACAAGATATCAATACAAAACATTGATATAATAAAAACTCTTTCAAAACCATTTTCAATACCAAAATAAAAGAAAGTTAAAACTTTGTATTTATTTTTCATTAAAAAAAATGATGGCTTGTAGAGGAAGCCGAAACTCAAATAATGGTCACGGCGGCGGAGAAGTCGTTGTCTCCACATAAGTATGGAAAGAAAAACATTCCCTTTTGTCGTTTAGCAAAACGCTTTGTATAAAAAAGATTCCTTTTGAATAAACGTAAAAGTCAAAGGGGTTTATACACCGTATAAAAGAGAGTTGTGTATAAAACCAAATATGCCTCAATGAAAGGGATTGAGACGAAGTCCTTAAAAAGATAATTTTTTTTAAATAAAGTACATCTATAATGTGTATTCACTATAAATACACATAAATAATGTAAAAATACAAGATAGGACATAATAATATCATGACATAATTTGAAAGTAGGAGATTAACCCAAAGAATAGAAATTGGGTTAAGAAGTTCCCTTACCTTGTGTCCGACTTGATTCGAACGTTCTTTAACCTCCTGAATAATAAACTAGAGTTAATATATACCTTATTAAGAACCATTTTAAATTTCATTATCCTTTTTATATCACTTATTACAATGTTATGAACATTATGTAATTATTTAAGTTAATAACGGTCGTTTTGTCGATCTTTGGTACTTGAGTCAACAATAAACTTCTTATAATTACAAGTTGTTTATGTGGTAGAATATCCATTATCTCCAGAATTATATTCATGATTTAGATGTCATATATATCTTATATATCCAGTATATACATTCATTTATAATATTACGTAACATTTAGAGGTAAGAAATGAAATGCACCGTTCATGGAGACGGTAAGCCGTACGTACGCATGAACGCTACTTTCATTTCAATTTCATATTTAATGGAACTAAATCATAATGATATAAATGTATAATATAATTCCAGTATAATATAGTGTATAATACCATTTACTCCATCCTTTATACATCCCACATATGGCATTAACGATTCAAATCACTTTGAGGGGGCGGTAGTCCGCACTTCCTAAAATGAAATTATCGTGTTTTACTCATAATGGAAATCATAAAGTATGCCATAAATGAGAAATAAAGAAGCATAAGTAAAACATAAACATATTATAAATCATATATAAAAATAGTGACATCTTAATGGCCACCTTTGAAGGTGTTATATGAGTGTTGAACAATCATCGTTTCGTGAGGCAGAAATTCGCCATCCACAGAAACCGTATGTTCTTTAACCATTAGATGTAGGTGTGTGTAAGTGTAGCTCGAATCCTTCTTATAACAACATCCTAGTATATTGAGGATACTGGTGTTGTTACAAAAGAAATGAATAAAAAGAGTTTAGGGGGTTGGAGAAGAAAAATAAAACAAAACAACATTAGAGAAGACATTACCTCAAAATCGGGTAACTCTTTTTGATTTGAGCTAAAGGCTTCCTTGGGAAGCGTTCTGCCCAAAGTGAGGCTTCTAGGAGTAAGGTAGGAATGTTGGGAGAGTATTTGGGCAGAGGTTGGCCGAGCCAAATGGCTTGAAAGTGTAAATGAGGTGGAAGAGGTGGGGGCCTTTTATAAGTGGAGAGGAGGGGCTCTTTTGGAAAGATTGAAATGTTACATTATTACACAATGATTTTCGGATTCTAAAGGTCCCACACTTATATAATTCGAGTCTTTGGTGATAAGGGTTCGAAATCTCCTCATCCAATTGGCTTTGGACAAGTGTAAGCCTTGGATTTTGCATTATCTTCCCATTTTATTTAAATCGTTAAATAATGAGTTCATCACTGCATCATCATGATGTCATAAATAATTTAATTTATTTAATGTCTAAAAATTATAAAAAAAATACTATGATGTAGGAAATCTTTTTATCTTTCTAGTGAATATTTATAATCAAAATTTGGACTTGTGTAACCCCACTTAAAAACTGTTTTAGTAAAACAACTCATGTTTGTGTCAATTTAATTTTAACATTAAATAAATATATATTAATGTCATTTTCCAACTAAAGTGGCTCCATGGGGTCCCCAAGTTGACCCATGGGTTGTCTTGGTCGGCCATGAATCATCCAATAGGAGTAGTACAAGTGTCATGCTCATCTCATATTATTATAACATTATTTGTACCTTAAACTACACTAATTACCTCTAATCGCGATTAAGAACTTAAAAGTTACTATTCACCAAAAAAATTATTTTAATCTCATTGAACCACATTTTACTTCTTAATGACAACCATGTATGTCGGATTTTTGAAAATAAAATCACAGAAGTGGTAATATTTCATTTAAACGAAAAATCAGTTATTTAAGTACCACTTAGTGGTTTCACTATTCATCAAAAATTGAAGTTTTTCAGAACAATGCCAAAATTTCACCCTAAGCTATAATTGATATTCTGAATTCAAAAATGATGTCTATTTTACAAAATTCCAAACATATAAGTTGCATTAATTAATTTTATAATTAATTCCCGTTGTCACAACAAATAGCGTGTTTTTAAGAAACAATTTATATCAAAAGATTGGCAATTGTTTATGTCCAATTTCAATGTTAAATTAATTCTAATGACCACCATTGGATAAAATGGTAAAAATATATTCTAATTATACTTTAAAACCACTGAATAGTATAATTTATCACTATAAATTATTTTTATTAAAAAAGTTGTTTTTAAGTAATTTTCACTATTCATAAAAAATTAGAAGTTCTCAGAAAAATACCAAAAATTCAACATAGGCTAATTTCGATATTACGAATACAAAAATGAAGTCCATTTTGAAATATAAAATTTTTATAAATTTAAAAAAATGGTTATTACTATTCATAACGGCTACTTTGATTAGTTGCAGTGTTTTAGAACTCGAAGTTGCGTACAATGCAAGCTATTGCATTATTGAATGAGAAGCGTATTGTGGAAGCTCGGGGTGTTACAGAGGGACCTCAATCCTGGGGTTGGTACCCCCAACAGTTTTATGTTTTGGGTCTCCCATAGTGAATGAGTTGGAATATTTGGTACTCCCATGTCGTTCTAGGGTACGGTTCCTCTAGCCACTAAGTAGTACTCCCCTACCAGGTTAGGTTGTGGATCCTAGATTTATGAAGTGTTACTCCCCTATCGTATCAGGGTGTGGGTATGTCATGATTAGTACTCCCTATTGGATCAGGTGTAGGTCCTCACTTAGAGTAGTACTCCCCCATCTTTGAGTATCAGTAGGGAGTGGTACCTCCATTAGAGTTGGAGTTCCCTCGTCTATTGGATATAGTTATGAGGAGTGGGACCTTCCACTTGATGTGAATGATACATATATAGGATATTGTTCTCCCTCGATGGACTGAGGTGCAGGATACTCCTTATAGGAGAGACTGGTGTTTCGTGGGTTAGTTAGGAGCAGTAATCCCTCGACTACAGGGCGGTGTCGAGGCATGAGTACCTTCGTACTCTCTTGTTAGAGAGGATTCATGTGGTGCATAGTCTAGAGAAGTGATCCCTCAGCTATGTGTAGTGGTGATGGGTGGGCCTCTTCACATGGGATTATTTAGCTTGCATTGGGAATGAGGTAGCGATGATGGGAACTATGGTGTTGGGCACTAGAGCAGGATCTAGTAAGATGTTCCTGATGGATCACATTCCCTCCTTAAGAGTAGGTTGGATGCTTTTATAGTTTTCTTTGGTGGGTGTTGTTTCTCCCTTTTATTCTTTTAGTAATTATTTTATACTCTGATTGTGGGATATAGATGTATGTAGGCATTAGTTGCCTTTGGTTTTTACATTTCATCATTTTTTGAGCTTGGATATATGTGTGTATGTATAGGTACTTAGGAAATGCCTCCCATGTTAGTGATATTCCTTCTCAGTTCTAGTTCCCGACCCCTAGCCTTTGGGATTGGGGATTTGTGACATGAGCCCCATTGGATTATTTTGTGACAGAATGGTATCAGAGGTGGTTAGTTCCCCATTAGAACTATAGTTTCATGATCTTGTCTTGGGTTGCATAATTATAGTGTTAGGATTTCTTGAGTTTGGATCTCAAGCCATAGGTTCTAGTGTTGGTGCAGCGGCCGATGTATCCATTCACCGGGACTCTGATAACCTACTTTTCAACTTAGTACGTTAGGATAATGAATTCTAGGAAAATTTTAGATGCATCATATAGGACTGGGTTTTGGTTTTTCCTATCCTTCTTGAGTCAGCTCCCCAGTTATACTCTTTGACCATGGTATTTCTTGATTCTATTTCAAGATTCCTCCACAAAGATATATAGATAGGATTTTACAGTGTGATCGTGATGAAGATCCACCTCATGATGAGTCATCAGTGTAGGGCACTAATTCTAAGGCGTTACCTCCAGGTGGTTTTCTATTTGTGCCACCACCCATAGAGCAGCAGGTTTTATTGAAAGTCTTGGATAATGATGCTCATAGGCTGAGTTCACTTCACAAATTCCATAGGAAATGACCTCTAAGTTACCAGGTTAATAAAAACCCCCATACGGTAGATGACTAGATCAAAGCAGTCATGTGAGTTTTATATTTAGTGAAGACACCTTATTATTATATGGTGGTACTAGCGGCGAACATTCTCTAGGGTTCAACTGGGCGATGGTGGAGTATGGTGATGCAGACTCATGATGAGGTGACACTCACTTGGGAGGAGTTCGAGTAACTCTTTAGGGAAGAGTTTTACCTATCCACATTGAGATCAGTGCATATCTAGGAGCTTCTGCAGCTTTGGTAGTGTGGCATGATAGTGGTGGAGTTTTCAGTGATGTTCACAAACTTTTCATGATACTCCTTGGATATAGTTTAGGATCCGTTATTTAGAGCATCGACCTTAGATAAGGTCTTCCATCAGAAGATTAGGGAATCTATGATTCTCCTATGTATTACCACCTATGCTGGTGTACTGGAGCGATCACTGCTGATGGAAGGGTTCCTGGCTGAGGGATAGGTGGATGTGATCCACAGCACTGGTCACGATGCTGAGGCATCTACAGAAGATGGAAGATGACATGTGATAGGATTGTGACGCATGAGGCATACTCATGCCCAAACTTAAGAACGGGGTTATATTGATTAGGAGTAGTGAGAAGGATCAAATCATCCATAGTAGAAGTGGTGTTATGCCAACGACGGCTGGGGACATCTTTCTAGAGATTATATGACCCACTGTGCTACTAAGAGGGAGTCAGTTGACAAGATGGCTTGGCATAGACAACACTTGGAGCAAGGGGTTTCGCAAAGTGGAGGATGAGGAAAAGGAGCTAGATGAGTGGTAGGGTTGGAAGAAAGTTCGATGTGTTTCCACCACCACCCCAAGGTGGTCTGCTCCAGGCTCAGGGATCTGAAGGAGGTGGGTGATGATAGTTGTAGGCCATAGAGTCCTTTGACCTAGATGCTCCAAGGATGAATAAAGGTACACCTTGTGTCCTTTCTACTTTATATAGTAGCAATTGTTAGACACTGTTGTGGGTTTTATTTTCTTTATTCTCATGCTCTAGGTTTAACTAGGGTGATGCGGGGCGTCGGTAGAACCCTATGTTGGTAGTTACAAAATAGGTCCCGATAAGACCTAATGCATGTTCAGGTATCCCTTTGTTTTTTTGGGTACCCTCATGTGTTTGTAATCGAATTTCTATGCAACATGATCGAGGAGGAGGTGGTGAATTTTGATGTAGCTTTGAACTCATGATTGGTGGGGGATGCTTTCCCCATTTAGATGTGTTTTTGGGATGTGATAAAAACAGTGTGGGCGAGTCAATGCTGCCCAAAGCGAATAGTATCGAGGTGCGGTTGACCAGTTCCTTAGACTTTAATGTTTAGGGAGAGGTCATGTGATGATGTTTTGGAGCATGTCTTAGATCTTCCAATGGAGTTTTACTTCTGGAACCCTTTTATATTGGAGGCCCTGGGAGAGGGAAAGCCTTGCTTAGAATCTTTCTGTAGTGGCAGAGTTAGACCATGTGATGTTCCCACAGTATTGATTTGTTTCCTACCATCCATGCTCAGTTGGGATACCATTAGTGGGTGTGGTATTGTTTTTATTTTGGTGAGTTGTGTTATAGTTGGAGGTTTGAAGACGAAGGGCCTAGTAAGACCCAGTGTTTACTTTTGGGAAACCCTATTTTTTCGTGAATACCCTGGTATGATCAGCTTTGACCTTGAATACAAGGTGGTTAAGGAGGTTGTTGTATATTCCATACAAGGAAGAAAGAGAACTGTAGGGTTTTTTTAGTATCTACATCAGGTTGGTGATGTGGTGTACTGCTAGACCCCACGACTGCATATGTATCATGGTGCTTGGTGTTTTCCCACTTTTCCCATCTAAGGAGACATTTTCCTATTGTTTCAAAATGTTGGTCTGGTAGATATTGGACATAAGAGTGGTTCTATCTTCATGGTTTCTCTATGTACATGCTTGTAAGCAGTGCGAGAACCCTTGGTGATCTCACTGGCATGGGAGTCCAGGGGGGTCTCTATTTATTCCTTTGTTCTTAGGCTTTCTATTTTTAGGATGAAAAGACTTAAGGTGGGGAGAATGTAATGATTTTTGTTTTGACTCGATATGATTTGGAATATTTTGGAAAATATTTCCAGAGTCGGGCACTGAGTTCGCATGGGAATTTGGGGCTCGGGGTGCCTCGGTGCAGCAATATTAAAAACAGTAAATATATTTTTTCACATACATGAAGTTTCTCTTGAAACTTAAATAAATCCCATTCAGAGTCTTGTATTGGATTTATGAGACCATAGTTGAGTCAAGAACATCATGATTACCCTAGTAATGACATAAAACTATCTGTTGTGGGAGTTTCAGATGAAGGTGATTTGGTGGATTGGTTTATGGTAGATTAATTTATTTATTTAATTAATTAAATTAAACCTAACCTAAATCAACCCCCTCTCCACATTTTGGGAACACAATAAAAGAGATCCACACCTCCCATATCTCCCTCTTTTTCTACCTTATTCCTCTTGGTGAAGAAGTAAACCACCATCAAATCATCTAAAAGAGGTGTTGTTGATCCCCATTTTAGATGCAGGCCATCATTTGATGATAACTAAAACAATTTGGGAACTTTTCTTTAATCAAAGCTTCAGTATTTCACCATCGAGTTAGGAAGATTTGATTTTTGGTCCTAATTTCCTTTTTATGCATTGTTTTAAGGTTCTAGAGCCGATATACTATTTCTAGAGATCACTTCTAGGTAGATTTGTAGGTTTCAGTGTAAACTAGGGTGAATCATGGTATTTTTCTGGTGATTCCCAACTGGAATCACCATCTACATGGAATGTATTTTAGTGACACATATTGTGTATATATTCCTATTTGGGGAAGATGAAATTTTGGGAATACATGATGTGTATGGGTGTTACATACCATGTAGTTCCCTAAACCATGTGAACATGGTACATGGCTTGGGATAGCCATGTGAAAACACATGGCCATGTACTAACACATGTCTAAGATACACGGGCATGGGGTCTGGTACAAGGACATAGCAAAACTACATAGGCATGAGGTTTTTTATCTGAACATGCTGTTTAGTATGGGATACATGGAATGCGAGGGACACGGTCATCCAGTATGTGTAGAATAGGAACACGGACAAGGGACGAGAGATGAGGGACACTACATGTACCTCCTCTGCATGCCGTGTACACCTACATGGGTTAGAACCCATGTGGAAAAGATACACTGGTAGGTTCATGGGTGGTCTCAAATGTCGTGTGTTCCCCGGTGCATGTCGTGTATTGTTAAGATATCCTTTGGGGATCTTCCACCTTCCATATCTTCTTCTATGGGAATCGGACTCATGCTTGTTAGTAGTCTATCCTGAGAGATTTTCCACATAGGACTTGATGGTGGCCTCCGTTATGGCTTAAGAGATATGAGGTGGTGTAAATCAAGAAAGATTCTTGTGGAGAGGTACTGATCTGATGTTGAACATCAGTATGGTTCATATAGAGGGATCCTAGGACTGTTACTCCCCTATGGGACTAGGGAATGGGTTTTCCTTACCTATCTGCTTAGGTGGATCTGGGACTCTCCACATCATGGGTGCGGTTTTGTTAACTTTAGGTAGTTTCTGCTGAGGTTGATACTCCCTTGATGGACTAGAGTGTGGGTTTCCTCATGACGTTTATGAAGGTAGAGTAGGTACTCCCCTATTGAACCAGGAAGTGGGTCCTCTATCCATGGATTCAGTACTCTCCTATGGGATCATGGTGCATATCCTCCATAAATGATGTATAGATAGAGTGGGTACTCCCAACTAGGCAGGGTGAAGGTCCTCTATTATAGGATTTGGTACTCCCATGTCATTCTAGGGTGAAGTTCCTCCATACATGTTCTTCTTGCAGAGTTGATACTATACTGATGTGTCAGGGAGTGGGTCCTCAAGCCTGAGGTTGGTACTCTCCTACCGTGTTGGGGTGCGGGTCTCCCATAGTGAATGAGTTGGAAGAGTAGGTACTCCCCTATTGGTCTAGGGTGTGGGTACTCTATCCAATGAGTATTATTCCCCTACTGGGTTAGGGTATAGGTCCTAGATTTATGAAGTGCTACTCACCTGTCATATCATGGTATGGGTCCTTCATGATTAGTACTCCCATATTGGATCAGGGTGTGGGTCCTCACTTACGGAGTAGTACTCCCCCATCTCTGAGTAGTACAGGGAGTGGGTACTCTATTGGAGTTGTATCTCTCTCAGATATTGGATATAGTTATGAGGATCAGGGCCTTTCACTTGATGTGAACAATACCTAGATAGTATCTAGTGCTCCCTCGACAGACTAAGGTGTGAGATACTCCTTAAAAGAGCAACAGAGGTGTGGAAGGTTAGTTAGGAGCAGTACTCTCTCGACTATGGGATATTGGTGAGGCGTGAGTCCCTCCATTATCTCTTGTTAGAGATGATGCACATGGTTCATAGTCTATAGTAGTTCTCCCTCAATTGTGTGCAGTGGTGAGGGGTGGGCCTCTTCACTTGTGTTTATTTATCTTGATATGGGCATGAAGTAGAAATGATTAGAACATTGTTATTGGGCTCTATATTGAGACCTAGTAATATGTTCTTAATGGAGAATATTCCCTCAAACATACCATTAGGAATGGTAGAGTTGTTCTTGATGGATTGAATAACTTGGACAGGTGCCATTTGGGATGGTTGAACTCATGGAGTGTGTTCTCCTGGTTTTATGTTATGATTAGAGCCTATGAAGAGAATCTTATTGCTAGATATGGGGTTGAGACCTCATGATACATAGTGTCTAAGACTAGTATATCTATGTGATTTTTGGGATTCCTTATGGTGTTTCCACGTGCTGGGGTTGACACCCCTTGTAGACCGATCTGACTTGTCATGTACAGTCAAGGATGGTTTGAGATGGATTTTCTCTCTTGATCGGGTTTCCCTCTAGCTAGGTTTTGTGGAATGTTTCCCTTCAATTTCTCCCTTTTTATTTTAGTGATTCTAGGATACCTATTGAGTATTTTTATTCTCACCCCTACATAATATTTTCCCACACATGTTTTGTGTCTTGTGTAGGCCATAATACTTTCAATGAAGTCCATGGATAACTTGAGGTAGGTGGAGCTTAGTGATCTAGACACACCAAGGTGTTTATCAGAGCTTGTTCAAGGATATTTCCAGTAGTCGCAGTTGATAGTGATCCCCTCCTTCTAAGTAGGTTGGATGATTTTACATTTTTCTTTGGTTGGTGTTGTTTTTCCCTTTTACGCTTTCAGTACTTCTATTGTGCTTTGGTTGTGGGATATAGATGTATGCATCAATTTTTTGTCATTGGTTTTTACATTTAAGCATTTTGTGAGCTTGGAGATGTGTGCATGTGAACAAGTACTTAGGAAATTACTCCCATGTTAGAGATATTCCTTCTCAGTGCTAGTCGTCATCCCCTGGCCTATTGGAGGTGGGCTTGGGGAGTTGTGGCCTGGGCCCCATCGGGTTGGTTCGTGATAGGTACTGTATCCAAATATTCATGTAATGATAAAAAACTTCCAACTCTAGATCATTTTTGGTATAATTATTTTTATTTGGTCATAAATTTCTTAATTTGCGCAACTGCTTTATCCCCTTTCATGAGAACACACCCTAGTTCAACCTCATATGCATCACAATACATTAAGAACCCTTTAATAAACTCTTGAAAGGTAAACATAGGCATATATTTGATCCTTATCTTTTTCTCATTTGAAGAACCTTGGAATGTTTTGTCTGATTAAAAGTGAAATCCCTTCTGATTCAATGTCATCAATAGAGATAATAACTTTAAAAGGTATTAAATGAATTGTCAGTAGTTGTTTACCAAATTTAGGGAACTCTAAATCTCAAAGATATTGTTGTTCAAATCCCAAGACATCACTTCCTTGAATTTATTTGGATCTACTAATACATCCTTATTTTATATCACACTCCCTCAAAATTTCACTTACTATATTCAAAATTTACATTTTTTGTAGCTTTTAGAATTACCTATTCTCTCATATAATCTCTAGTTTGGTTTCTAAATACCTCTCATGATCCTCCTTAAATATAGAATAAATTATAATTTCATCTACAAACACCATAATGGATGATCCAAAATATTTATGGAATACATGATTCATCAATGAAACAAATACATTAGGATAATTAATAACCCAAAATGGCATTATAAAAAATCATAATTCCCATACTTATTCTTGAACATTATCTTTGGAATTTCCACCTCCTTCACCATCAACCACTAATATCCTAATCACATATTGGTCTTTGAAAACTACTTATCCCCATTAAACCAATTTAATAAATCATTGATGTGAAGTAGAGGGTATTTATTCTTCATTTTCACTTGATTCAAATTCCAGTTCTCAATGACCAACTTCAAGCTATCAACGACCTTCGTAGAAAATAAAATTATTACTACCCAAGTTGAAACACTCAGTTGAAAAAATCACTTTCCATTTAAATCATCCCATATAATATTTATATTTTAGAGATCTATAGGTACCATATTATATGAATGAAATGGGATTGGGATCATCTCTAGAAATAAACTAATTGATAACTCAACATAAATTAATCGATGGAGAACTCTACTTCTCTATCTGGTGGAGTGCTAGATAAATCTTCTAGAAACACATCCATGAAATCTTTTACTACCTTCAAAAACTAAAAATAATCTCTAGATTTTACTTATCCAAGAACCAACCTAGTTGACTAACATGTTAAAACTCTAGGGTCTTTAACAATCAACCCATGATAACTATCATGAATGTCCCACTCCCTAGAAATGTGTGAACACTCCCATAATATGAATTAAATGAAAACTTCCACTAAATTTAGTCAACATGGGACTTTAACTTCAGCATATAATACATCCATATTATTAAATAAAATATATCCATATTTTAAACTAGTAAGTCCCATAATATCTCTATATCACCATTATAATAGAAAAAATAAGGAAACATAAACCCCTAATCGACACTTTCTCCATGGGGAATCTAAATCTTCAAGAATAAGATATTATCTCTGTTTAAAATTTAAATTGGTATACTACTCACATGGATATCACCAAATCCTTTTTTTATTATTTTCTAAATGACACTTTTAAAGGATAAGTGTGAACCAAAGCAATTTCATCCAAATAAAAACCATAAAATAAGTCATCCCAACTCAAGACAACATGAACTGCCCCTTCCCAGCATTTATATCGATATGTCAAGACTTCACCATCGCATGTATGCTCAGATAACTTTCATGCGCATAGATGCATGAGCCAAATACTGATGACAATAGTAATACCCTCACAAAATTTCCAATCCAAATAGTTATGCGAAGGTGAATTCTTTCTACGCTCAAACCTCTTCTGAAGAGACTGGTACCTTCCACAATAAAAATCCAAAAAGACTACAATCTAGTGTATCCTGGACAAAGTTGTCAAAACCCGCTCAGAAAATCCATAAAGTCTAAATCACACAAAATGTCGTGAAACTTCCCAATTTCAAAATTCAAAACGAAATCCACCCACTGCAACAGGAGCGAAAACCACTTGGACTGCACTTTAACCGATTCCAGCGCCAAAGCAACAACCCAACCCAGACCATCGCCTCAGAAAACACACAGCATCATGACGCCTTGTACAACAAACCATCACGCCATCACGTGTTGCACAACAGCCCTATCCGTAAACGTCTCCCATGATCGTTGATGACAGAACCTTCGAGACTCGACCATAGGAATACATTGTCATCGTCCCAAACCTGACACTGTCATCCAAAAACCACACGCCGGAGAAGAAGAAACCATCAAAACACCAGGACGAACCTCAAATCACGATGGAAGAATAGACCATCAAACAAAAAACCATCTATAGCTTCAACCACTAAAATCCTTGACTTCACAGGATATGATCTAGGGTTGCCTTCTGGGACACTAAGTCTGAATGAACGCACTTCCCAGAGCTTCCTAGAAACCAACACGGCTAATCGACCAGGAGAGCGGTGAAGGGATCATGAAGCCATAGCAGCGAAGGGTTCAGACAAGGCTTCAACGGAGAAGAGAACGCCAGACCCATCCTGAGCCAATGAAACCATCACCAGCGGAGAAGGGAGGATGCCAAACACCACACACAACAACCATTCAATGAAGACCGCATCTCGGATTGAGCCCAGCAAAAGATGCACCCTCTGGAACATCGTCAACCAGACGACCTGAAAATCCCAAAGCCTCCGAGCATCCACCGTCGCGCACCAACTAGGAGAGCCACGCAAGATCCGGAGGCCAGAGCAGTGGATGTATCTGACCAGGGTTTCAAAAGAGAGGCGCAATCGCGAGTGGACCTCCAACTCCACCTATGAAGCTGCTACCAAGAAAGAAAAACACTGTGCCTCAGTCCACGCAACACCGCACACCACATGATCCCTTGTTATGCACGACTACATTGAGCCGGGAACCCTAACATCATGCGCCCACATCGTCACATCATAGCAAGTCGCCGACGAGACCATCCACTATAAATCATCGTCGTCGGCCCATCATCAACCCGTCGTAACTCACCCATCCCCAATGAAGAGCTTCATTAACCGGGATCAAAAACTGCAGTTTCTTTCTGGGACACCGAGGCCGAATGAACGCACATCCCAAAGCATACTTGCAACCAGTGCAGCCGACCGACTGGGAGAGCGGCGCAAGTAGTGTGATGCCAGAGCAGCGAAGGTATCGAGTCTGACTTCAATGGATAGACAACCACCAGTACCACATCTCGAACTGATGAATCCATCACCAGCGGAGAAGGAAACTCAGAAACACTGCTCACACCATCCATCCAATGAATACCATCAAATCATATATTAAGGCCAGAAAAAGACGCACCTCCTGGAGCACCATCGACCAGATTACCCACACATCCCAAAACCTCCGAGTAACCACCACAGCGAACCAACTAGTAGAGATGTGTAGGATTGAAAGGCCAGAGCAGCGGCTAAATCTAGTCAAGGATTCAATAGAGATACACACCACAATTGGGCCACCAACACTTTCCAATGAAGTCTCCGCCGAGCAAAGACCACACCTGTAGAGAAAAAGTGAAAATCAAGAAAGAGGAAGGGAAACGGGGGAGATGAAGCCAAGACCGTACCAGCCTCCCCCCTTTGAGGATCCCCTGAGAAACCCTAGCGGAGAGACGTCATGGGAGAGATGTCGATAAGAGGCTTCTCCTGAAGGAGGTCCAAACACCATGTGCACATGGATATGAATTATTGAGATTCACCCATATTAGACAAATTAGAGACTATAGTAGAAGTAATAAGTGGATTAACTCTCACTATCATAGGTCCTGCCTCAGAACCCTCTGAAACATGCTCTATGATAATCAATTTTTTCTAAACCTTGTAGTTCTAAACCTAATGATGATTAATACCCATACTCACCAAATATTTACTTCTACCCTTATTCAACTTCCCCATCGATATCCTTCATCCCTGTGACTGGTTTGAACCTCCAATTCTAGCACCTCGACATAGAAAGCTATAGAATATCCTTAATTTATCAATATTCCTACATTAATGACATATCATAGTCTCATTAGAATGATCCTAATTCAAGTGTTTCATGCCTCCACACTAGTAATACTTGATATACATCATCTCTTGAAAACAACCCAATATTAATAATTTATTCTAGTTGTATCCCTACTGAGGACCATCTCTCTTCCTTTTCTACCCCTACAAAAAAATTCCTCCCTCTATTTAGGGAATAAAATAATTTAAACCCTTAATATCCATTATATATTAATCATGCATAGCCTCCTTGTTTACCACCACCACATAGGTGGTTAAACAAAGAATAATTACCCTTGACTAGATCACAAGTCAAAGATCCATCTCAAACCTTAACACCTTGAGACTATCATTGGTGATCAATTTTGATGAAAAATGAACCAAATCCACAAATCAATTAGCATACTCTAAAACTTTCATGTTATCATACCCCATCTCTAGGAACTATAAGGTTAATATTTTCTATATTAAACTGATTATTAAAAATATTTTGTAATCCAACCCATGTCATATCCTCATCCAACTTCATTTCCACTATTTCAAACCATTACTTACAAGCTTATCTATCGAGAATATAATATCAAACTCTTCCTTTGATGTCTTAGGGTTATAGAGAAATTGGAAGATTTTATTTATCCTCACATGACAATCCTTTCCTTATTGCACTCTAACATCACCCCTAAAGATAAGATAATCTACCTTCAGGAACTATGAAGCACAATCCACTTCCTTAGGTCACTCTTAACGAATTCCCTTCAATTATGGATATATATTTAGATGTGACAAGGTTATTATAGTGAGTTTTTCAATTAATTGATATGATTTTAATATTAATACTAGCTTATGGGAGTTGGTTTTTAGAGATTATTCTATATTTTAATAATGTGTATTATATTATATATACTTTGATATTTAGGTAGTGATGTTTGTGGTAAGCATTGGAATGGAATACTCTAACAAATTAGACTTATGTACAATGACATGTGATCTTATGGAATGAGTTAGACCTATGTGTAGAATATTATAAGGCATAAGGATTAAAAGGTTCACTAGTTGATATTTTTCCAATATTATTGTAGGTGGAATTGATATTTGAGGATGAAACTATAAATTATGACTTTACTACTTTAATTATTATACATTCATAATATTGACATGGTTATTCATAATTTTGGGATGTATTATTGAGTATGTGATTATACTCAACCCTAATTTACATACCAGTCATTGTGGTGAGAGAGTTAATGTTAAGATATACATATAATTAGTCCACTCACTTAATGGATGTTGAGTCACACTAGGGAAACCCACCCTCAAGTAAAGGTTGGGTATTGAATTCTAATCTCATAAATGAAATAGGACTAAAACTTTAATAAGAAATATCATCCTGAATGGCTCGAAGGCCTTCATTTTTATTTATTTTTGACAACCCCCCTTTCAAGGGATGAGGGGGAACCCTTACAAGGCTCGTAGGCTTAGTGATTACATGGCCCATAGGCTTAAGAGACATTACATGACCTGAAGTTCTTAGGGAATCCAACCAGAATATAATTACAAGGAACTGCCCCTCTCCAGCATCTGCATCATGATGGTAGCTCTCCACCTTCGCATGGCCATCTGGATAAGATTCCAGTGAAAGCACAGGTAGGTCCCAATGGTTTAGACATACCCTCTCATTCTACCAAATCCATTGTTTCTGCTCTCGTGAGTGTGCCTGTTCTAAATCCTCGTCCAGGGCTACTCCTTTTTTTAGAGTCTATCTAGGTCAACTGCATGTGGCCTGAAGGCCTTGAGGTGGCCCAAATTCCTTAAAGGTAGCCTGAAATCCCTATTGACCTGAAGGCCTGGGTGGCCCAAAGGCCTTAAGGACTCCAAGCCCAAATCGGTGGCCCAAGGTGAATAGTTCCAGCTGCAATAGTACCGAATAGTACCTACTATAGTAACTTCTACAGTACTCACACAGTACCTGCTACAGTAATTCTATAGTTCCTACTGCATTATTGCTACAGTACTCCAGAAATATGCCTCTTCCTGGTTTTGAACCTGGGTCTTGTGGATTCACTTAAGGATACCTCACCAACTGGGCTGAGGCTCATGTGCTTTAATAAGAAATATCTTATACGATCTTATACCCATAATTAGGTGAATAATATAATATATCATTACAATATTCATGGAACCATCAATATAAACATATTATTCATGAAAAAAATATCATCAAAAAATATCAACATCATCATCATCTACTAACTTTTATTTATCACAAGGTCAAGTTACTTATACCAGTTATCATACACTACCCTTTACCTAATAAGACACCTATAAGAAGAACTATCTACACATAATCATTTCTAGGTGTGGTAAAAAATCTTCCAAGCTGAACCAAGACACAAACTATACCAAACCAAACCAAAATAATGGTTTTTTCTTGTATTTTGGTTTACAGTGTAGATTGAATAAACCCTTGTGGATTTTGGTTTAGTTTAGGTTCCAAAACAAATCTCACATGTTAAACTGAACTGCACTTTATTTTTTAAAAGCATGATTTTTTAGTTTTCTATTGGCCTAATCCATGTATCTATTCTCTAACCCTAATAATATTTTAAATTTTATTTTTAGTCAATATTAATAGGAAAAAAGTTTTATTTTGGTTGTAGGTCAAGGATGATATCATGTCACTATGTCGATGATAATATATAAATTTCATTCAAATTATCAGTCAATCATTATAAAATATCATGGATCCAAATAATCGATGTTTGCATAAAAAATAGTTTAATAAAAAATCTAAGTCAAACCAACCACAAATTAATGGTTTAGAAATTTTTAAATTTAAACCAAACTGTTATTAAATGGTTTGGTATTTATGTATAAAAACCCAAAAAAATTATAGTTTGGTTTTATTTTTAGTTAAAACAGAACTAAACCAATACAAAACCACCCCTAATAATTTCATTCAGTCTATATCATGAGAAAAATGAACATATTATATAATATAACTCTTCATGTAAATTCTCTATAACTAAACACATTGGTCAATAACATGTTGATCTAGTATCATTCACATGTTGATAATCTTATCACATTTATATAGAAAACCATTTAATAATCCCACACGTATCATATAATCAAACTTTTTATACTCTACCCTCCTATAATATAGAATAATATAGAAATGAATTTGAAAACATTAGTTATTTCATCATAGCACAACACACAATCTCAAATTCCATATTAGTAGATCAAATTCTAATATCTCACCATTAGTAAATAAAAGTCCAATTTCTCACCATGTCTCATTCATGATAATGGTATGATATTGATACAATTATAACAATATCAACTATCATGAGTAATAACATTATCCTTTTCAAAATCCATGATGTTCATTTTTTGTATCATTATACTCGTTAAAGGTATTTCTTATTCACTATCATGAATAACATATGTAAATCCTTCCATTATGTTGAATCAAAAATTGGTATGAGTCGTTATGATTATTCCAATTATCATGAATTCCTTCAAAAACTCCTCTAATACTATAATATTTTTATCGTTTTATAAATTTATCATGTGTATACTCATGAAAAAAACTTCTTTTTAAAATTCCATCATTTAAGGAGTGTAAAATCACTCAATAGAGTGGACTAATGCATTTTACTCAATAAAATATACTAAATAGTATTGAATCATGACCCCACAATACCTCAATCATACCTCCAAATTTTTAGAGGGTGGCATAAATAATTATGGATGAATAATTCATTTATGGTAGATAGTTTTCACTCTTTAAATAATATATATTCCAATCCATATTTTGTATGATCTTTACAAGCTTGTATTTTCAAGTATTAAATGACCCATATACCAGTGAAAATACTTGGAATATAAAATTGATCTGATGATATATAGACTATATGAACATGAATGAACCAAATTAAATCATAAAAAACATCATAAAAACATTAAACATTATGTGTGTGTGTGTGTGATTGTGTGTCTAGAAAAGACATACACTAGTGTTAAGTGAACCAAACTAACACTATATAGGAAAATAGAGGTATCCATAAGTGGAATATTCCTAAAAAATAAACTAATAGTCCATGTGAAACACTAATATATGAACCATAAATATATCTAAAAAGATACTAATAGAATCCTTACTCTAGAGACTATAAAATCCCATATTCTCATGCTCCTTATAAATAGTGTCAGTGATTCTATGTGACTCTTCAAGCTATATAGAGGTTGTGTGTGTGTGTGTAAATAAAATTAAGAATAAAAAATAACGGGGAGCACATATTTTCTCCAATTTAATGGATAATAATTCCTTTTTTCATTACTTAAAATATTAAGAGGGGTATTTTTTTTAAAGAGATTTATAATAGGAAATAATTAAAAGTGTGTGAAAATCAAGTGATGGATCAGTGATTGATCTAATTCCATGGGATCCTTTGCAGTGTTATCCTAGGTCCTATTGATGAATCCATCCTTTAATTATCATAAATGGAAGACCAAAATCATGTACATCCCACCTATGGTTTCTTTAGAATATGATATTAAATTCAAAAATGATTTCTTTATCACACCTTCATATGTGTATGGAAAAATCTTGATAAATTTTCCAATACTCTAATAGAAAATAAAAGTCCAATTACAAAGGCATATCTAAATCAAGAGATGTTGATCCTAATAAAATAATGATGAATCTATATCTTCCATATGCATTCCAGTTATTTCCAACACTTCACCACCAATAAATCATATTCCATCATATACAAGACTGATTGGATGGAGGGAGAAATGAGATGATCAACCAAATAAATACCAAACTAATGTAAATAAACTACCAAAAACGACATTCAACCAACAACTACACAATTTTAAATTGATGATAATAGTATAAGAATAATGGAATTATATAAATGGAACTCAATCATGTGCACAGATCTCTTTTCATTAGAACAATCATCGATGAGGGATTTATCCCTCCATGAGAGTGACCACAACTATACGCATTCAAATAACAGCTAAGAAACATAGAAACTAAAATAATCCACCCCCCAATGATGTATTCCATTATTTACTTATAATTATTCTTCCATATCTTAAATATTTCCACATTTCATTGATATTATCAAATCATACCCATGTTTCATGTAAAATATTCTTGAATGAGGCTTTAATTCCCATGATCATGACTAATTTATCGATCAAAAGGATCATGTAATATATATCCAGATTATAACTTCTTTTCATGAATTGGTTAGGAAATATTAATGGAATATTACATTGGTACCTTCACCCTCTACATATGATCCATGTGGAAGATTTAGACTTTGATGGTTCCTTCCAATCTAATTTATCATTTGGGATTTTTCTTGGGTCACGTGATCTCTTGAGAAACAATTTTCATATTTCAGTTAAGTTCTACAAAAAATTCTAAGTTTCCAACCCTAATCATAAATTACTTCAAACACATCTTACATTGAGCCGAGACATTTCATTAGAAGAGAAATGTAATATGGGTTCATCCTAGACTTGATGGTGTTGAGGTGTAGATCGAACCTTATGGTGGCTCCTCATATAGCACTGAGTTGTATACACCTCCTCAAGAAATAAATGATATAGTGTTAGAGTACTGATTCCACAACTATATGTGGTGCCTCTTATGTTTCTTATATGTATAAGCTTATTGTGTTTCATGGGTCAGATCAACAAACAATGGATACTCTACTACTAACATTTTCTTTCAAGAAAAATAGTGCATCGCAACACCAATTACGTTTTTTCAACTTCTCCATCCTAATTAGACCCTTATGTGTTGTTTAATATAAAGACTCAAACTTCTTATACATCTTTTTTACATCTTTTTATATGAATATTCATTACATTACACAAACACACGCCTGAGGATCGTAAAGGTATAGTGCCTTTAGAAAATTGGACACATAAAAAACTTCTCCATAAGTGAGCTACATAATCTCTCACTATCTCTTTCATAACTATCACCCTTCTTATAAATATCATACATAATACCATTCATCATAACCTAGAGAAATGAAACATAAAAAAGGGTGATATCATATGATCAGTAAGGGTAAACAAGGGAGATATCAACATATCATGAGTATAGGGGTATGATAACATGAGAATAACATTTAAAAACTATACCCTACATATCATAGATCATAAACTTGAGTCATGGAATAAATCTTGACTATTCATAAGACATTAATCATAATGGAATTAGATAAAATAAACCATGAGATCAAAACATTGTCATAATATATAGATTTTTTTAATGCATATAAGAATATAAAATCATTTCCTTAGTAGTTCAAGGATCATTTCAAAGACTATCATAGTGGATTGGGTTCACTCCCCAAACCATCGTAGTAGTCAAGGTTCGCTCCCAAGACTATCATTATTGATAGAGTACCTTAATAAACTAAGTTCACTCCCCATTATAGACTTTTTTATATCATGAGATATAAATATTTAATAAATTCATTAGAGGGAGATATAGTTCCCACCCATCACATAATGAAAATCATACAAATGTATGCCATAAGATCAAAAAAATTAATCATATCAAAGCCCATGAAATGAAATGGGTTTCAAAAACATTTTTATTGGAACCATGGATTCTCTTTTCATTAAATTGAACGTGGTTTGTGTTTTTTGATAATTCTCACATGGAATATCAAGGAGTTTGGAAGACAAGTGATCTTACAGTATAGACCGATATCAATGTTGAAGGTGGCATCATTTCCTAGTGTTTGCCAAATTTTTGGGCCCCAAAATCGAGATTTTATCATTTTATAAAAGGAAGGTTTTATGAAAAGGAGTCTGCAAATAATGTTTCATAGATCACAAAACACAGTTCTTGGAACACTATGGGAGGTATGTAGAATAGAGAGGAAAAATGGAAAATTCGGGATTTATGCATAGCAACGTTATGCGGACCGCAAAGCATGGTACGCGAACCACATAGGGAAAAAGGTTCATAGGGAGGCTTGTGGTTTGTGGGAGGAAAATGGTTTGCAGAAGTATTGAGGTACATGGGATGGCTCTACATTTTCGAAAATGAGGCACTGATTTTAGGATTCATGAAGGATAAGATGTGGTATGCGGACCATAGAGGGAGAAACAGTTTGCAGGAGAAGAAGTCCTTAGAGAATCCTATACCGCATCGAATGGTTAAGTAAAAAGGATTAGTGATATTTTGGGATCTATTTTCCTATATAAGGACTAATTATCCCATATTTAAGGAGAGATATTTTTATTATAAATCTTGTAGGAATTTGGTGAAGTCCAAAGTGGTCTGTCATAATATAACTCCATTAAAGATAAGAAGTTCTCGAGGAGGATTATAAGAAAGGAAAAGTGGTCTGTAAAGACAGTTCATGGAGTAGATTTTTCAGGACTATATAGCCATAAAAGGAATAGGTCTCCATATAAAAAGTTTTGGTCTGTGGAAGTTGAGGCAGTCTGCGGAGGAGAAATGGTTCATGAAGTTGGGATGGTCTACGGAGGAATTTAGTCCATGGGAGAAGAAGAGGTATGTGGAAGGAGAGAAGTTTCATGAAAGATAAGTAAATCCATGGAGGAAGCGGTTTACCATGAAGAAAAACTGCTACGTGGTGCAGCATAGTTTATAGAGGAACCAGGTTGTTCATAAAGGGACTTAAACAGTTCAGAAAATAAATTTCTAATAACTAAGATTGCGTGGAAAATTATATTACATATATGGGTAAAATAGTAACTTCAATTGAGAATATATATATAGTTGAGGATGCATTCTTCAATGAAAATGAAGGTACCTACAAGTCTGTAAACTATGTTTGGATCCCTCCTAAGGAAGTGAGCTAGGGAGTTTGGATGGATGTTTTTTGAGGGATGTAGTGAGATATCCCCAAAATATGGTAAGGAAAGTGTTTTTGGAATAGAGTGACTGTGTCTAATATTTTTTATTCCACAACTAGTGAAAATTTTAGTATTTAGGTACGATCGACACACTATCAATGTATGCTCCTTGAACTATCCCTTAGTGGTGAACCAAGTAAAATTATTGTGTTGACTCTTTGCATGTGATTGTTTGATTACTACTCATTCTCATCAAATATGTTTAATAGGTTCTTAACAACATGGGGACAAGATCCAACACATTTAAAGAAAAATTTGACACCTTTATTCACCCCTCCCCTCTCAAGGTGTTCTAGGGTCCTTCAAGTGGTATCATAGGGTACAAGTTACTGGTGTTAAATATGTCCTTTTTTGTTATTGAGAATAAAGCTAATGTTGGGGGAGTTCCCCATTTTTATGGAAGTGACATTCATATATGGAGGAACAAGATGAGATCTCATCTAAGATATCTTGGAATGGAAATTATTTTTTTATTTCCCAAGGAATATATGTCACCAATCTAATAGGGTTGTCTATGACTGATACAAATAGGAAAATGCTGGATGCAAATGCTGAAGCACAAAATTCCCTCACTCCATCTATGTCTGATCAATTCTATCTGAATGTGATGAGCTGAACCTCATCCAAGTCTAAGTGGAAAAAGATGTAAAATATATATGAAGGTGATAATAAAGTGATGGAGTCCAAAATTCAAGTGTTTCACAATAGGTTTGATAATATAAAGATACATCCTTATAAAATCATAGATACCTTCTTTAATCATATTACTGAAGTCATAGCAACAATTTAAGGACTTGGTGAAGAGATTAAAGACATTTTCACTATAAAGAAAATATTTAGAAGAATTTCACCACTTTATAATCCATAAGTTTCATCCCATGAGGAAAATTATCTTTAAAAAATTTCCTTGCATGATCTACTAAGTAGTCTAGTAGCATATGAAATGAGAGTGAAACCATAGGATGCAACAAGTTATGTTAGCAAGGAGATGGAATTCAAATCAATATAAAAACTTAAGATTTCTGGAGTTAGTGTTAATAAAGTTAATGAGGAATATAAACTAATTTTTCTCTTTTCCAAGAAATTCAAGAGAGTAAAAATAATATTTGAATGAAATATACCCTTGGCATGTTTTCATTGTGGTAGATTTGGGAACATTGCCCTCCTAGTTCACAATGAAGTTTGATGATAACGAAAGTGAAGTAGGAAACTCATACAATCCTCATAATAATATTTTCTCAAAAGGGAGACTTCAAATATGGAAAGAAATTATAGAGAAAAAGTTTTGCATATAAATAATAAGATGATGAAATTGAATTTTTTTAGGAAGAAGGTCCAGAGTTTAAATCTAAAACCCAAGCATCTATGATGGATACAATTGAAAATTCAGATCCTTCAAAATATAAATCTGGATATAATCATTTCATTTCTAGTACTAATCTCGAGATAAAACTGGAAGATTCTCTTGGTGAGATTGAGAATCAAAAAAACAAAAGAAAAAATTGGAGAGTAGTTGTGAAAGAGTTATCAGAATATGTTGATCGACTGGAAGCTGAAATTAATTGACTAGAATAAGTAGTAAAAGAACATTCAACAACTTTTGAAAGCTCAAAAGATGTAGTAAAACTTAATATTATAATTTAATAATAGTAAAATTTCATTAATTAAGTTACATATATACTAGAGGATAATTCCAATACTATATAGGGACTTGAAGAAGAATTTGTTACTCATAGGAGTAAACTTGAATGTGAATTAAACTCAAAATAAACAAAGAATAAAATATAGTTTAGAAAATCTCTCAGATGAGGATCTGATGGAGAGAGATTATCATAGTTCTAAAGGTGTAGAGAATGATTTAAATGATCAAAGATCAAAATTAATGGGTAAAATTGGAATTGGATGTGATGCTGAAATATAAAATGATGGAAATAAAATAGGCCAAAATAAATACAAGCTGAAATTTAGACATATCATAAAGTCACCTGAAGTCCTAACAAAGAAAACCTAAAATAAAATTGAAAGGATAACTGAAAACTATCCCCAGGTATCCAAGAATGATCATTATTAAAAATATTTTCCTAAGTAAGGGGACATAAAGAGGAATAGAAGTGAGAAGATGTTTCCTCTTATAAAATTTCAACGACTATCTGGGTCACACCATGTCATACTATGAAGAGGAAATGAGTTATTTAAATTGGGAAGAGCTAAGAAGTAAATAAAGTAGAACAAATTTTTATCCTACATCTCATATAAGAAATATATTTTATGGATATTTCTTTCACTAATCTAACTTTGGCCATAAAGATATCCATTATTGGAAGAGGAAAGATGGAAATGATACCAACAGAACTCAGATACAAGTCAACACTTTCCAACCAGATGGTGTTTCTCTTACAAAGAGGTTTTCTTCTATGAAATAATAATATGATCATGATGAACCATTGTGCATGGTAAAGAGAGTGGATATACCATTTTTATCTTCTAACCAATAAAATATTTCAGGAAAGGAAAATAAGAAATCTGAGAAATCCAATTCTGTAGAAGCCGCTCTCAAAGATACAAAGAACAGTAGCACCTGGATTCTTGATAGTGGATTCTCATCCCATATGATGGGAAATGTAGAAATATTAAAAAATTTAATAAAAATGGTTGATGGAATATGAATTTTTGGTAATGATGGTTCATTGAAGATCAAAGGTAGTGGAAGTATTCAACTAGCTAATGGAGAGCTAAGGAAAACTGAAGTTCTCTATATGGATGGTCTACGTCCCAATCTCCTGAGTATGAGTCAATTATGTGACTCAATACTAATGGTGATATTTAATCAAAATGGGTGCACTATCATAGTAAAGACAAGTAATTATCCTATGAAAGGATGTATAATAGATAGAAACTTATATCAGGTTGACAGTAAAGAGAACATTTTCTACAAGATAATGGAAGAAGAAAACAACTCATGGAACTAGAGGTTGGGTAACATAAATCAAAAAGACATAGTAAAGATATATAATATTAAAATAGTCATAGATATCTCTAATATGAAGCGTGAATAGTTAAAGTTTTTTAATTCTTGCATATAATAGAATCTAGTTTATAGTTCATATCGGCCAAAGAAGAAAAGGGCATCAAATCTTCTTGATATCATCCATACAGATGTATGTGGTCTGATAAATGTTATTGGAACATATATATATAGGTACTTCATTCTTTTCATTGATGATTATAATATAATGGATTGTGTGATGGTTATACATAGGAAATTGCAAGTCCTTGATTGTATGAAAATGGATCGATGAATAGACGAGAATGATATTGGATGGACAATCAAATTTTTTTTGTATGATAATGGAGGGGAATACATCCATTGAGTTTGAAAATTACTTAGAGAAACATGGAATACAACATGAGGTGGATGTTGTGAGAACCACATAGAAAAATGGAGTTTTTGAGTGCAGGAATCGATAGTTGAACAACATAGCCAGAACTATGATGATTGAGAATCATATCTCTCACCATTACTATAAATAGGATGTTCAAGATTTAGTGTATACTAAAAATTGAATAGGGATTTATATTGGATAGACTAAAACACCATAAGATTTTTGGAATGGAATGAATCCCTCTTTGAAGTATTTTCATGTTTTCAGAAGTAAATGTTTCATTCGAAACAAAGAATGAAATTAGAGGAAGTATGTTGATGCTGCAGATGAAGGAATATTCTTTGGGTATTCAATGAATATAAATTCCTAAAAATGCTTCAATAACCATCTCAGAAGAATTTTGGAAAGTAGTGATGTCAATATCATTGAAGATAATACCACAAACACCTTGAGGGGATATTATGATGATGTGATTAAAGATTTAGAATATAGTGTAAATGAAACATATTAAAATGAAGTACTAGAGGAAGGAGTTAAAAAAATTCAAATTTCACAACATGATGTTGATTCAGAAGAAGAATCATAATAAGAAACCATGGCTAAAGAAAATTCTTCTAATCCTCACAGGAGAAATCAAAGAGAAGAAATTGATCGATTCAACATCATTGGATATTGGATAGCACCAACACAAATGAGGAGAATAAGTAATAATGAAAAATATTCCTTCTTATCAATTTTAGAACCAACCTCATTTGAAGAATCTTGAAAGTATGAATCATGGTTGAAAGCTATGAATGAAGAGTTAGATCAGATTGACAAGAACGAGACATGGGATCTTGTTAAGAGACCTGAAAATCACAATGTGATTGGTATGAAGTAGATTTTCAAGAATAAATTTGATGAGCATGGTAATTTGATTATAAATAAGGCAGGATTGGTGCGTAAAGGATATTCATCGATTGAAGTTGTTGATGTAGAAGAAATTTTTTCTCTAGTACTAGACTGGAGTCAATTGGAATTTTTCTTTCTAAAGAAATTAAAAGAGGATACAAAGTTTATCAAATGGATGTTAAAACAGATTTCTTGAATGGTGTTCTTGAAGAATAATTCTAAAATGAACAACCATGGGTTTTTCTTTTTTTAATTATGAAATGAAGGTTTGTAGATTAAAGAAGTCTCTATATGGTCTGAAAGAGACACCATGAGCATGGTACTCTTAGCTAAAATCTTATCTGAAGAATCTTGAATTTAAAATAGGAGGATTGGATAACAATCTCTATGTGAAGAATTCTCAAAAATATCAATTCATGGTACTAGTTTATATAGATGGTATTATATTTTTTCAAAGTAGGTAGGGATCAGTTGATGAATTTTACAATCACATAAAATCAGAATTTGAAATGTCTATAATTGGTGAACTCACATAATTCTTGGGGATGCAAGTGACTTAGAGGAAATACCACACTTTTATTTCTCAGAAAAATTATGACAAAGAGTTGTTAAAGAAATTCAATATGCAAAATCTAAACCAATGTTGACTCTGATTTCAATTGGTACAAAACTTGGAAAGCATAAAGACAGTACTTTTTTAGATCCCACAGTGTACAGAAGAATCATTGGAAGCTTATTATACCAAAAAGTGACACATCTATATATTGTCTTTTCAACATACTTATCAACTCAATTTCAAAGTGATACAAAGGAAGAACATATGGTGGTAGTGAAAAGAATCATGAGGTACATTAAAGGTACTCATAATTATGGATTATATTTTGTTGTAGGAAAAGATAATGAACTATCAGAATTTTTTTATGTTGATTGGGTTGGAGATGTGTGGATTAAAATTCTATAAGTGGTGTATAATTATTTATTGGAAATAAATGTGTGGGTTGGTTGAGTAATAAATAAGAAAGAACTTCTCTCAGTACTGCTGAAGCTGAGTATATATCTGCTACAAAGGCTTGCACTCAGCTACTCTGGATGAAGCAACAACTGACTGATATTGGTGATGAAGTGAAATAGACATTTCTAATTCACTATGATAATAAGAGAATAATTAATCTTATGAATAATCATGTTCATAATTATCATACGAAACACATAGAAATAAGATATCACTTCATCAAGGAAAAAGTTTAACAAGGTATGATTAAAATGGATCATGTTGGAACTGATGATTAAGTGGCTGACATACTAGCCAATCCATTATCAGCCCATGTGTTCAAGAATCATCAGTTGAATCTTGGTGTTCAACCACTTCCAAGTTCATGAGGAGGTTACTTATGTTCCCCTCAACCCTTTTTTGTTAACTATTTTAATCTGTTTGTGGATGTGATGCAGGTTTATGGGGAAGATATGGTCTAGGGGGTGTGTTTTAAGCTCTAAAATGTGAAAATACTAGTTCTTTGGGTTTATTTCCAATGGAGGAGAATGAATAAATTCAATTCAATGAGGCTGCGGGATAATTGAGAATAAATTTAGATAAATTCTTTGGTTTAGAGGTGGAAATGATGAATAGATAACTTATGGAGAAATTCAAATGTTATGAGAAATCGATTTTCAATACACGACATTTTCAAGACTTGAGAACCCAATTCATGATTCCCCTCTTGTTTTATACACTGATAATCACTCATGTAGACTTGGTGTTGGATGATTTGTTTCTCACGTATCGGGTTTTGATTATGGCTGGTTATTTATTGAATTTATTTACAGATTTCTAACAAACCCAAAGGGGGAGATTGTTAAAACCAAGGTTGTTATTTTCTAGAAATTAAGTGTGGTTTGTGTTTATTGACAATAATCATATATAATATCAATTATTTTATAAGATGAGTGATATTACAATATGTTCTTACATCAATGTTGAAAGTCGCATCATTTCCTAGTGTTTGCCTAATTTTTGGGCCCTAAAATCATAAGTTTATATTTTTGGAAAAGAAAGGTTTTATGCAAAGGATTCCAAAAATCATGGTTCACTAACCATGAAACACAGTTAATGTAATGAAAAGGAAGGTACACAGAATATAGATGAAAAATATAAAAGGTAGGATTTTCGCAAAGCAGTGTTATACAGACCGCAAAGCACGGTACACAGACTACGTAGAGAAAAAGGTTCGTGCGGAGGATTGTGGTGCGTGAGAGGAAAATAGTTCATAGAAGTCTAACGATATGTGTGATGGCTCATCGTTTTAGGAAAGGATGTGGTGATTTTAGGATCCATGAAATAAGAGAGGTGGTACATGGACCACAGAGAGAAAAAATGATTCATTGGAGAAGCAATTTTTGGTGAATCATGTACCACATCAAATGTTTAAGTAAAGAAGATTAGAGAGATTTTTGGATCTATTTGCCTATATAAGGAATAATTATCCTATATTTAAGGAGAGATATTTTAATTATAAATACATGAGGAATTCGGTGAAGTCCAGAGTGGTTCGCAGGAATACAACTCTATGAAGAAGAATAAGTTCTTGAGGAGGATCTTGTGAAAGGAAAAGTGGTATGCGAAGACAGTTCATGAAAGAGGTTTTGCGGGAATCCGTACCCTATAAAGGAAGAAGGCTCCACATAAAAAGTGTTATTATATATAAGTGGACGCAATACATGGAGGATAAATAGTTTTTGAATTAGGTACAATCCATGGAGGAATTTGAACCGCAAGAGAAGAATATGTCTACGAAAGGAGAGAAGGTTCGTAGAAGCAGAGTCAGACCGCAGTGGAAGATTTGGTCTGAGAAACACAAGTGTTAAACAATATAGCACGGTTCTTGGAGGAACCAGGTTGTTCATGAAGGTAATTAAATATTTTTCTAAAAAAATTTCCACTAACTAATAGTGCATAGAAAATTGGATTACATATATGGGTAAAAGAGTGACTTCAATAGAGAATCTATCTATAGTTGAGGATGCATGATTCAATGAAAATGAAGAAATCTAAAAGTAAATAAACTATATTATTTGGATGGATATAATGATGAGTAATATGTATATAAATAATTAAAATAACATGCTAATTTCTCTGTAAAATTAATATACCATCCAATTCCACACTTTTTATTCATTAAATAAATGATATCGTCGCTTTTGTGTACGTACAGCTTACTGTCTCCACGACACGATGAGATTCATTTCCATATTCACCATTCAACGATGATTATAAAAATATATATTATTAATAAGTATGTAATATATGGAATAATAATGATACATAAAATATATATATATGTGTGTGTGTGTGTATTTAAATATATCTTATTCACTTAGTTTCGTTCAATACGATATGAAAACAGAAACAACATTTATGCATACGTACGGTCTACCATCTCCATAAACAGTGTTTTTCATTTCATATATCTGTCTATTATACATATTTATATTCTAAATATATATGATATATAAATCATTTTTTATATTATTGAAGTATTTAAATCATGATCTAAGTGATGCGATCAAGAATAACAAGTTAAAACACATACGATAAAGAAAGCATTTATTACCTGAAATGTTAATTTTACATGGAAATCATTATTAAATGGCTAGTATAAAGTCATAAATGAATCATGTATAATATAATAAATATGAATATGGTTCTTTTATAATTTAATAACATACTATGGTCATTATAAAGGAGTTTAAACGTACCCTTGACCAAAGAAAAGTGCAAGGTAAGGGTTATTTTCTCAATCTCATTATTATCCGAGATTGTTTATGTGTAAGTATTTACTGGGACATATTTATCATCGATACCCATATTTCATAAAAATGTTTTCAAAGGAATATTATAAGGTTTTTTGGGAGGTTATATTTAACTAGATCATCATTTTAAATGTTTTAAAGATTTATCTTTCTAAATCCTTTTAATTAATGTCCATGTTTTCAAAATGATTTTAAGGAATTATTTATATGGACATGAATGTTTTGAAATGATAATTCTTTTAAAAAGTTTCAAAGTGGAATGGGAAACTTTTATTAAAAAATATATTTTAAATTACTTATTTTATAAATGTGTGAATTTTAAATGATTTCACAAAAAGGGATATTTCTCTCAAAAAAAATTACTGATCATTTTCAACTATGTCAGCATCCTTTACTGGATATTATTCTTGATTGAGATTGATTTATTATAATAAAATTTTACATATTTTATTTAATGAGTTATGATATGTTTGAATGTGTATGTTCTATTTTTATAACATTCATGGTTTATGGTTAATATATTGACATTTCGTATGCTAGTTTTAATATGAATTTTTATGTTATATTTCAACTTTTTCATATGAGGAACACAGTGGACTTAATAAGTGATGGGTGGAGACCACTATAGCTCCACGATGCATCGATAGGTCTCATGATACAAACTAGTGTCTTGGAACAAGTCCCTGAAAAAAAAAATTCTAGCCTTGGAATAAGGCCTTGACTATGTGGTAATGATGTCTGGCGTTAGGCATTCCATAATTATGAAATTAGTTATTATATGTGATTATTATACTAGTAGAATATCCATGTGCATGTTTATATGATGATGTTTGATTTATTTTTTCCATATTATGTTCAAGATTATGTTTAAAAAGGTAATTGTTTTTATTACACATCTTTCCTTAAAATTTTATAGATTCTGCTAAATTATTTACCCTTACTGAGCATTTGAGATCACTCCTTTCTTATGTTTTATTTTCTTAGGATTCCAAGAATAGTATTATGATTAATATGTAGGGTTAATCTAAAGGAAATAATGGAGTTCTCAAAGAACTATCTATGTTGTATTTTATGTTTTAAATTTTAATGTAAAGTTAATGTATGTAATCTATTTTCCAAGTTGGCTAAAATGATTGGTCCTTCAGGACTTGATTCCCTGTAATCATGACAATGTATTGAAGTAATGCACGAGCATTGGGTAACTGGGGTTGGGGCGTTATAGTTGTTATCATAGGAAGTTTAGTACAAACCTTGGAAACTAGATTTATATAAACTCTGATTAGAGCACATTACCCTAAGATAGACTTTTAAGATTAGTATAGAAGAACTTCCTAGAATTTTGGAAATGTAGGGATTTTGTGTATTTTACAAGCAATACATCCATGTATGGATACGAGAAGGTAGAGGCATCTCTATAACAGATGTACCTAGGAGTGAAAAATCCGACAAGGATTTTTGGGCATGACCCGGGATATCCTGATATACGAAAACGGACCTTGCTTAACTCTTGGTTATGACACTCTTGGGGGATATGCTTAGGATAATTCACATTTTCATTAAAATCCATTATGAATGATTTAGGAGTAAATACTTCCTCAAAGAAAAAATTTTATGATTATATATTATATACATAATATTTTCAATTTATGTTTGGTATTTTACAAGTTTGGAATTATGCATTGAGATTCATAAACTAACCTATTGTATGCCATTGTTTAGAAGTTGTTCCTAGTAGAAGGAATAAGAACTCCAGTAATACACATGATCCAAAGATTAAGAAGGATCATATATTTCATGGTATTAAGCCAACATTTAGAAGGGAAATAGTCTCCCACGTATTCTCATCATATGAAGAAATAGTATCATGTGCTAATAATATAATTAAATAATTATTTGAGTCCTATGGCTTTGAAGGGAAGCAAGAGAAGAAAAGAATGGAAGAGAGAAAGATGGATAAAGGGAAGAGGGGAAAGAAGGATTTTCCCATATGTGATAACTGTGGAAAGAATCACCTTGGTAAATTCTTGAAGGGAATGGGAGTTTTCTATAAGTGTGGAGAAAAAGGACACCAAGTATGTGAATTCAAGGGTAAGAAAAAGGTTTAAAATGTACAATGCTTCATCTGCAAGGAGTAGGGACACTACGTGAATTAATGTCCAAATCATCAGAGTATACCCCAAATGTTGTTATTGGATAATAATCATGTTATGATACTACCTAAGATGAAGAGGAATGATTAGAGTTCTTATGTTGTTATTAAATTATTGTGTCATTTGAGTATTGTATTAATGATGTACATGTTATAAGAATTATAGAGTATATAAGGATTGTACTGCAGTGCTATTTCATTAAGAACATGAGATTGTGTGGACCAAGAAAAGTGACTCAATAGCAGGTTAATGTTTTTTGATAATATATGGCTAAGAGAAATATAAACTTTAATATGGTTCTGATACTAAGGTAGTGATTTTAGAATAAGATATGATTGATTTGGATAAATTATATTGGATATTCTTGACTACCTTGAAACTGATTAATGGTTTGTTTATTCCATCATTGTTGGAATATTCAAAAAAATTGGATATAAGGAATATATCTATTATTATATAAGGAATAAGGGAGAATAAATGTAATAAATAAGGTTTTATGGTAATTCATAGTGTTACCATGTTTTAAAAGAATACATGATGAAGGTATTCATATGTTATTACATGGCAAAAGAGATCTTCATTTTGTTTACCTTCCTTATAAATTTAGGACTGTGAGTTTGGACATAATTATTTTGGATAAGTCTAAAGGTTGGAATGAATTAAGTTGGACATCGGATACCATTTTTTAAGGTTAAAACATTTATTAAGATTATTTTTGTATTGTTATAAAAAGGACAACCAGGAGGTTGGGAGACAACCCGTTGTATCCGGCAAGGCCGTGAGACATGAACCCGCAACTGAAGGGTGACAAGGGTGTATCACCTAACACTGGCCTACGTGATGTCCTAGTTTGTATAATTTAGTTTTTTTAAAATATTCTGACAAATTAATTATAAATTAATTTTTTTAACCCTATACGATTAGGATAAATAGAATATTTTTGAATTCTATTATCTTTGGGAGTGAAATATGAGTTTGTGGTAGGAATTAGTTAAATGATGAAACTCTACTTGTCAAGTATATTTTTTTCCTCTTATTCTATGAATAAATTAATTATTAAACTTTAGGGAAGGGATCTTAAAACCAAAAAATGTGTTATCCTAATACCTTATGTTTTGTTGAACCGATGATATTTTATATCATCATAGATTGATGGCTTTGAGGCTCTCAATGGTACACTTATTTGTGATTGATGACCTCAATCACTCCCTATAAATATTTACATTTTTTCTCCAATTATGTGTCTCTAATTTCCACCAATGTTCTCATAATAAATATCATAATGTGGTGGAGACTTTTTCATTTCTCTTTCCCTATTATTAAGACTAAATTTTACTAACCCAATTTCCGATGTGGGTTTTCTACAAAGGTATTTTTCTATTTTTAAGATTTTATTTTCAAAAAACAATTTCAAATTGTGAGGACGCAATTTATTGAAGGAGGGGAGAATGTAACACCCCAAGATTTCATAGTACGTTATCTCATTAAAGTAATTCAATAGCTTGCGCTACACGCAACACCGAGTTCGAGCGCACCACAACTTACCAAACTAGTCGTTAAAAAAGCAGTTATGAATAGTATTAACTGAATTTTGAATCTTATATACTCTATATAATTTTAACATCAATATTATGTGTTTCTTAGACATAATATAAGAACAAATTTATTTTTTCGGATAAAAGAAGTATTTTAAAAAAATGCAATTTTACCGCCTTTTAATGGAAAACCCTTTTTAAAATCAATATTTGACACTTTTATATATTCAATTTAATGAAATTAAATTCTTCTTTAGAGGCGGGACATAAAAATTTAGTTTGGATAAATTTTTGGTACTTTTCTGATAACTTTCATATTTTGATGAATAGTGAAAAATACTATGTTTTAATTGAAAACAACTTTTTTAATCAAAATAATTTATAGTGTTAAATTATGAATTTGAATGGTTTTTAAGTATAATTAGATTATATTTTTATCATTTAATACAATGTAGGTCATTATAAGCAATTTCACATTTAAATTTGACATAAACACATGTCAATCTTTTGATAGTTTTACTTTTTTAAAAACCCGCTTTTTGGTTTTGATAATGGGAATTAATTTTAAATTAATTAATTCAACTTATATGTTTTTAATTTGGTAAAATAGAATTCATTTTTGAATTCATAATTTCAAAATTATCTTATGCTGAATTTTTGGTATTTTTCTGAAAACATTCAATTTTTGATGAATAGTGAAAAACACTACGTTATTGTTTAAAACTGACTTTTTATTTAAATAATTATTTATTTTATTTTAATGTATTTTCAGGAAATATATATATATAATACATATATAATTTTAATTTAATTAATTGAAGTCATTTTATAATAAAATTATATGTATAAATTTTTATTGAATTTTTTACCGCCTTTTACTCACCTTCTAGGAGCATTTGCAAATTTGCATAAAACTTAATTTTAACGCTTGTGTGAGTTGAATTTCAAAAATCCAAGAGAAACTGTTGATATTAGTACGTAAAATGTGGTTCAAGAAGATTAAAATAATTTTGGTGAATAGTAAATTTTGACTTTTATTTACCATGGTTAAAAGTAAATAAAGTAATTAAAGATAAAAATGATATTATAATTACCCTAACACATTTCCTAATTCTATTGGATAAGTTCATTTCAACCAAAAACAATATTAGGAATAAAATATGATCCTTTAGGTCCACTTGGATTAGATTAGAACATTTATTATTATTTTATTTAAAGAAGAGTTAAAAGTTTTAAATTCAAAGTTTAATAACTAAACCATTTTTAATATAGGGTTACACATAAGATAAATTTGACTATAAATATTCAATATAAATATAAAAAGATTTAATACATAATGGTATTTTATTTATAATTTTTATACATTAAATAATTAAATATATTTATGACACAATGATGATGCAGTAATTACCTTATTAATGAAAGAATCAAATAAATGGTATTATAAATATTAAAATAAATATAATTTCAAATTTTTTATGACATAAACGAATTTTATAGGTGAATATGACATGTTAGGGTTAATTCAATGTATCTTTTTCGAATTAATCAAGTTTTTATGACTTTCTGAAAAACCAAATACCAAATAATGTCAAAATTGATATAAATTAATTTTTAAAACAAATACTATATTATTGGTTGATATAATATTCAAAAAAATCTAAGGTTCAGCCAAAGGGATTAAATAATATTATATATATAATTAATGAACCACTTTATATTCTCTTGAAATTTTATAGTAAGTTTCTTAACCATATAGTGTAAGAATACAAGAGGACATGGTAAAAGTTAAACTATTTAACTAAGAGTTAAATCTAAAAGATAAGATTAAAATGGTAACCTAAACTTGTCTAAAACCTATTGGTTGAGAAGATTTCGACCCATAACCACCTCAGGCTCGAAATAAATTCATTTTTAGCCATTATAAACCGAATATTATTGTATAATAAATTAATATTTTAATCTTTTCCTAAAGTGACCTTCACCCCTCTTATAAAAGGGAACTTCCCCTTCTCTCAAAATCACACCTCCAAAGCCATTTGTCTCAACCAACATCTACCCAAATATCCTCCCAACTTCCCTAAAATCAACCTAGAGCCCTTACTTTGATCATAAATCCAACCTAAGGAGACCTTTTGATCAACTCAAAAGGAAACATCCGAAAAAGAGGTAATAATTTCACCACCCCCTATCAAGTTCTTTTCTTCTTCCACTTCCTCTTTATTTGTTATTTCCTTACCAAAATAATAACTCTATAACCTCCTAAATATTATGATGTTATTATAAATATGGTACAACTATATTCATTATTCTATCCATCTTATTAATGGTAATGTAACCATGCGTGCATACGTACGGCTTACTATCTCCACACCATGGTGTAATTTTTTATTCAACACTATGTTATTTGGATGGATATAATGATGAGTAATATGTATATAAATATTGAAAATAACATGATAATGTCTCTATAAAATTAATATACCATCCAATTCCACACCTTTTAATCATTAAGGAGATGATATCATCGCTTGTGTGTATGTACGGCTTACTGTCTCCACGACGCGATACGATTCATTTCCACATTCACCATTCAACGATGATTAGAAAATATATATATTATTAATATGTATGTAATATATGACATAATAATTATACTTTAAATGTGTGTGTGTGTGTTTAAATATATCTTATTCACTTAGTTCCATTCAATACGATATGAAAACGGAAACAACGTTTTTGCGTACGTACGGCCAACCGTCTCCATAAACAGTGTTTTTCATTTCATATATCTGTATATTATATATATTTATATTATAAATATATATGATATATAAATCATTTTTTATATTCTATAAGTATTTAAATCATTATCTAAGTGATACGATTAAGAATAACAAGTTAGACACGTATGATAAAGAAAATGTTTATAACCCAAAATGTTAATTTAACATGGAAATCATTATGAAATGGCTAGTATAAAGTCATAAATTAATCATGTATGATATAATAAATATGAATATGTTTATTTTATAATTTAATAACATACTATGGCTATTATACAGGAGGTTAAACGTACCCTCAAACAAAGAAAAGTGCAAGGTAAGGGTTATTTCCTAAATCTCATTATTATCCGAGATTGTTTATGTGTAAGTATTTACTGGGACATATTTATCATCGATACCCATATTTCTTAAAAATGTTTTCAAAAGGAATATTTTAAGGTTTTATTGGAGGGTATATTTAACTAGATCGTCATTTTAAATGTTTTAAAGATTTATCTTTCTAAATCCTTTTAATTAATTTCCATGTTTTCAAAATGATTTTAAGGATTTATTTATATGGACATGAATGTTTTGAAATGATAATTATTTTCAAAAGTTTCAAAGTGGTATGGGACACTTTGATTCAAAAATATCTTTTAAATTACTTCTTTTATAAATTTGTGACTTTTAAATGATTTCAAAAAAAATTATATTTCTCTCAAAAAGTTTTACTGATCATTTTCAACTATGTCAGCTTCCTTTACTGGATATTATTCTTGATTGAGATTGATTTATTATAATAAAATCTTCCATATTATATTGAATGAGTTATGATATGTTTGACTGTCGATGTTCAATTTTTATACCATTCATGGTTTATGGTTAATGTATTGACATTTCTTATGCTAGTTTTAATACGAATGTTTAGGTCATGTTTCAACTTTTTCATATGAGGAATGTAGTGGACTTAGTAATTGATAGGTGGAGCCCGCTATAGCTCCTTGATGCATAAGTAGGTCTTATGAGACAAACTAGTGTCTTGGAATAAGGCCTTGACAAAAAATTTATTTGTTGTCTTGGCATAAGGCCTTGACTATGTGGTAATGATGTCAGGCATTAGGCATTCCCTCATTATAAAATTAGTTATTACATGTGATTATTCGACTAGTAGAATATCCATGTGCATGTTTATATGGCGATGTTTGATTTATTTTTGCCATATTATGTTCAAGATTAGGTTTAAAAATGTTGTTGTTTTTATTACACATCTTTCCTTAAAATTTTATAGCTTCTGCTAAATTATTTACCCTAACTGAGCATCTGAGCTCACCCCTTTCTTATGTTTTATTTTCCTAGGATTCCATGATTGATATACAGGGTTAATATAAAGGTAATAATGGCATTCTCAAAGAACTATCTATGTTTTATTTTATGTTTGAAATTGTAATGTAAAGTTAATGTATGTAATCTATTTTCCAAGACTGTTAAACTGATCGGTCCTTTAGGACTTGATTCCTTGTAATCATGCCAATGTATTAAAATAATTCACTGGATCTGGGTAACTAGGGTCAGGGCGTTACATATTTCATTTCAGGAAATTGGTGTGTGTTCTGTTGGTGGTCGGTGAAGTGTCCTTGGATTAAGAGGTTGGATCATGTTGATTTGGAATCCTTAGTAATTAATCAATCGGTTGGAAAGTGTTGTGTCTTTCTAGAGGCAGAAAGCATTAATAGTGGGGAGAATTTTCACACCCAGTTTTTATAGTTTTGGCTTAGAATCTGGTTTGGTGGGAATTCTGGTATTTTTCTAAGGTTTTAAGTGTGACTAGTGCTGAGATTTGGAGTGTTTCCTTGTCTAGTTTTTTCCCATTATTGGACCTGGTTTGTTTGGAAATTTTTGGAGAAAACATGGAAGTTTGGCCTTGGAAGAACTTGGCACACGATTGGCGCACGGTTAGTGACAACTGTGCAGTCATTCCAGAAAAATGTGTGATGGGTTATAGAACCTACCATATAGCTATTTCATGGTTTGAGAAATCGTGCGGTCAATTACCAGTTATTCATGGATTTATTCTATCCATGGGTAGTGTCTACCACATGATTTGATAAATTGTGTGGCCTAACCATGAAGCTTTCCCAAATTTTAAAATTTTAGGGTTTCTAAGTATACCCCTTTTAGGATTTTAATTAAAAACCCTCCCTTTATATCCCACTTAGTTCACTCAGCCCAAGGGACCTCTCCCATATTCCTCAAGCCTCCCACCTATATCTAGGGTGATTCCAAGGGTAAATGTTCAGGGGTTTGGTTAGATATCTCAATTTAAACCCCTCATCTCATCTCCCTCTTCCTTCTCCTCTCTTTTGTTCTTGGTTTTCTCTTCTCCTGTGGTCATGGTGACCTTGGGTTTTGTTTTACCTTCTATTATGTTGGGGGGTTTTCTAATTAAGGGTTTATTTTCATATATCTAGTGTTTTAGAACCCTCATGGAGTGTTTTTGGTGGTGCATTGTCATTGTTCCATGGATCTTAGGTAGGTTTTCCCATGCACTTACCTTTTTAATTTAAAAACCATTAGTTTCATACTTTTCACATCTTCTTTAATTTATAAATTTTTATATATGATCCTTGGTTCAATTTTTTGGTGTAAAAATGGTGGTTTAACCCTTTTTTCATGATTATAGTTGTTTTGGTAAATTGTGCACACCAAGTGTTTAATTAAATTCCTATTTGGATTTTGTGGGTTATTTGTGATATGAAATACATGGTTTAGATTTTTAAATGCTTTGGTAAGGGTTCCTTGTATGGGTTTCCTAAGTGATTTTGGGTTTTATAAAGAAAAGGGTATTGGTTGTTAGCATATTTTTGCATGTATTGCTGGTAAATGGCCCATTTGGCATTTGATAAAAATGGTTTTGTTTTAAAATGGTAATGTGAATGTTTTGAGGGAATTTTGTAAATTATTTTCAAATGGTAAATAGTGTGTTTACACCCTTTATGAAAATTGGATTTGTATTATTGATGAATGTTGGTTTTGTGAGAAATGCTTAAAGGCCCATTTGGTAACTTTGTGAAAATGATGAAAGTGTTTATTATGAAAAAAACATTTGGATGTTTCACATTCATTTTATGTGTATAATTGATGGTATGTACACACTATGGAATCCTTGTGATCCATTATCAGAGTTCCTCAGTTGGGACTCTTTGTGTTCTAAATATTTTGTGGCATGAGATTATCCCTTGGGGAGACTTGAGGTGAGACCTGTTGTGAACAATTATTATATATATGTTGTGATTGAATGCTCATTTATCATCAGTTATCTCATACCCATTACATTCATGAGACATGGGAACCTGGAATATTAAGATAATTTTCTGATAATGATTGCAGCACTGGTAGGTTACATACTGACCATTGGCCCATAGTATGTGGTTATATTTGGGTTTATTACTATGGGATTGTGCCCCTTGGTCTGTCCTGGGTTAGGTTGGATGGGCATTTGGGTGTTTTTTTTTCATCATGTGTGGAATTTTACTGGGGATGGGGTCTCATGTATTAGTATGATCTGGATTATTCTTGATCTCCTAGGTTCACCTATGTCTATTAGCTCTTAGTTTCTAGTAGTGATAATAAAGATTATTGTATGATTATTTCTATTTACCTTGTTGTGTGATTATGGTAGTGCCTTCTTATGTAGTGTTTTACTTGGAAATTGATATGTTAGTTTTTAAATGGTTTATGAAAAAAAATTAAAAGAAAATAGTGTTTTATCCTCTTTTGGTGCAAGTTGAAAATGTAAGCATCATTTTCCCTTGAAAATTTTTTGGTATCACTAATGGAATGAACTTGGTTTTCTGAAATGAATAAGGGAAATGGGTGGTTCTTTGTTTTTGAGTAAACATGTAGAAAATCATAATTTTATATATTGTAGTTCAAACTTGAAATTGGTGTTTCTTTTATTTTAAAGTAAGTGCATTGGTAAATAGATTATCAGTCTATCCTACTAAGTTTTAATAATCACACCTATAGTTATTTTCTATTTTTATCCCTTATCTAGGTTCATATTGAGTTTTATAACCTTCTTCAATGAGTGATCATTGTGTTGGATTGTAAAGACCCGTAAAATTCAAGGAAAATTTTTTCTTAATTTTCTTTAGAATTTTACAAGAGCGCGGTTTCAGACGGCACCTGATTCCGAGGCCCGGAGTGCCCGGAATTAATTTCCGAAGTTTGGCTCGGGTACGTTCAGTGAACGAACGAGCGGGAATTCCTAACTTTTGATCCGGTGCTCGGAATTGAAATCCGAGGGCACCGATGAACTCGCAGCGCCGATATTCGCTTAATGAGACCTTTTCGGGAGTTGCGTTTGTTGCGGGTTGAAAGTTACGTTTTGGGGTTTTTTCAGTTAAGTTAAATAAAATTTGTGCAAAACAAATTTTATTTTAACTTATTTTAAAAACCTACCAAAGGAGGTTAGAAGTGGGACCCACACCCACTTAACCTCCCTTGGGAGGATTAAGTGTGGTGGGGCCCACACGAACCCCTTTTTCTTTTCAAATTCCTTAACCTCTCAAAACCCCCCCTCTTAATTATGTAACTCTCCCCTACTTTAACTCTTGCCAATTTATCTTTTCATTTAATTTTGTCAACTCTAGACTTAATTAATGAATTGAATTCAACTTTGAATTTTGAAAGGTTGGCAAAGTGAGAATAAAATAAGATGTAGTCTTATTTTATTTTGGGTTGATCGTTTGTTCCCTTGAGAGCTTTGAGAGCATTCCTCTTCATCTTCAACTCTGACGAAGAACGAAGAACGAAGAACGCTCAAACTCCGACGAAGAACGACGCCTCTCTTCTTCGTCCTCGGTGTCAACGAGAGGGAACGCCGCTTCCTCCTCGGACCATCTTCGTCGGCGTACAAGTTTCGCCAACGACGTGACTCTTCGAACGCATCCCTTCGTCATCGGATTTGACGAACGGCTTCCGCGACACCCGACCTCCGCGACGCCGTCTTTCGCGGGACGTAGACGATTATTCGAATCTTAAACCCGAGGTAGGGGATTGTTGTTTCATTCTTAAATTATTCCATTTCTCGAACATGGATCTGGCATGTCTAACATGAGGCTTGAAATGTTCATGTTGAGTTTTATTTAACGTGAGGGGGGCCGGACCGCATGAACACGGCCGAAACCCCCCTCCAACGTTTATGTTGATTTTATCTTGCGGGAGGAAGCAAGTGGCGTGGTGCCATCGCACCACGCGGATGAACGTGCAAATATCTTCGCGATGTCGTCGCACGCTCCATGGTAGAAACAACAGAAACGCGACGCCGTCGCGCCGCGTTGGATGATTATCAAGCACGGCAAAGGGGCGCGGTGTCGTCACACCGCGCCGGACGACGAACGTCGCGGCCGGTTCCGGGCCGCGGCGGGACGAAGAGACCGCGGCCGGTTCCGGGCCGCGGCGGAAGGGAAGGCCGGCGGCCGGGCCGCCGGCGTCGGAAACCGAAGAGGGGACCGGATTTTCCGGTCCCGTTGGAGAAGACCGGCCGGCCAGCTGGCCGGCCGGATGCCATAAAAACCGGGGAATTTAATTCCCCGGCCGGTATTATAAAACCCCCCTCTTTTTAAGAGGGGGCGGTTCTTGAGGGAAGGGGGCATCCGGCCCCCTTGGTTCGGCGCCAGCAGGCCCCCCCCACGTGAGGGGGGGGGCGGTTTTAAAAGGGAAACGGCACGGCTCTGCCGCGCCGCCAGAAGGAAACAGCGGGGGAGTTTGTCCCCCCGCGTGCGGTCACCCTGCGGCCCGCCGCCGCCGCCACCGCGGCCCGCCGCCGCCGCCACCGCGGCCCGCCGCCGCCGCCACCGCGGCCCGCCGCCGCCGCCACCGCGGCCCGCCGCCGCCGCCACCGCGGCCCGCCGCCGCCGCCGCCGCGCCGCCCGCCGCCGCCGCCGCGCCGCCCGCCGCCGCCGCCCGCCGCCGCCGTCCGCCGCCGCCGCCGCTGCCGGCCGCCGCGCCGCCGCCGCGCCGCCCCCCGGGGGGGGGGGGGGGGGGGGTCGGGCCGGGTCGGCCCGGACCCGGACCCCCCCGTTTCGAACCAGAAATGGTTTTTGGCTCATAACTTGAGCCTCGGACCTCCGAATGACGAACCGTCAGCGGCAACGCGATCCTTGGATCGAGACGGTCGTTTCGGTATATCGCACTCAAGGTTTCGGATTACTTTGAGTACGGCCGGGTTGGTTCGTTCACGAAACCAACCGGGCCTTCGGAGCGGAAACGCTCATATCTTGAGCTACGGACGTCCGATTGACGCACCGTCAGTCGCGTTGCGTTCCTCTTAATAAGACGGATCTTTTGGCATACTCCGCCCGAGGTTTGGACGCAGGTGGAGTACGGTCGGGTTGGTTTTGCTTTAAAAACCAACCGGGCCCCGGAGACGAAAAAGCCAATAACTCATAGACCGGGCGTCCGATTGACGCGCCGTCTGTTTCGTTGACTTCCTCTTGATGAGACAGAACTTTTGACATACTCCGCCCGAGTTTTGGATACAGTCGGAGTATGGCCGGGTTGGATTGTACCCGAAATCCAACCGGGCCCCTAGAACGGGAAAGCTGATATCTTTCAGACAGGACGTCCGCTTGACGAGCCGTCAGCGGCGTTGGTGGTTACGTTGAGTAACGGTCCCTTTGAGTTTACCCTATGGGAGTTCGGGGTACAGTTGAGATACGGCCGGGTTTGGTTTCGCTCACGAAACCAACCGGGCCCCTGGGACGAAAAGGCTAACAACTCACAGACCGGGCGTCCGATCGACGCGCCGTCTGTTGCGTTGAGACCCCTGTGACGAGACGGTTCTTTGAGACACTTCTTCGTGGGACTTTGAGATACTTGGAGTATCGACCTGTAGCTCGTGGAGCGGACCCTCCCGGAGATGAGCATGCAGAGTACGGAGACCGTGTAGCCGGCTGAGACCTGACGACTGCTTGACCGACTCGACTTGGAGTGAGTCGACTAGCCCAGTGGACGGAGCGTCGGTATTTGGCTGCAGACCCACGGCGGACGGAGCGCCAGGTAGATGGCAGCAAACCCGCGGTACTGACAGGAGGAGTACCTCAGTAGGCTATTTGGGCGAGCGCCCGGTATTTGGCGACAGACCCTCAGCGGACGGAGCGCCAGGTAGTTGGCCGCAAACCCGCAGTACTCGACAGGAGGAGTACCTCAGCAGTCCTAGGTTAGTGAGCGGCAGCCTCGGAGTCGTGACAGGACCACTGTACACTCTAGAGACGGAGCTCTTCAGCAGTTACGGTTTCGATAATGAAAATCCTGGTTTGAGCTGAGACTTTTGACCTTGTGTTTACTTCATGATTGAGATGGGTCACTTGCTAACTTTGGTATATGTATGGGCATATACCCGGGTAGTGGTTATCCGTCGTTTTCACAATCCTTGTGTTTCCTCATGATTGAGATGGGTTACTTGATAACTTAGGTATATGTATGGGCATACACCTAAGTAGAGTTTATCTGTTGAGATCTTCTTGTGTTTATCCTTGTTGGTTTTAGTGAGACCTTGAGGGTCTCGGGGTCCCTACTGAGTATCGTTATACTCACCCCTGCACGGGCTATGCCCGCACCTCGTTGTGTTGGTTGCAGACGACGGACAGTGCTGACAGAAGCCGAAGGTTCGAGGACTGGACGGTACCCGGAGGAGGACCACTGGGCGGGACATACTCGGAGCGGATGGCGGGACCCGAGGAGCAGAGGAGCTATCTGTACCCACCCTTCAGGTGGGATTTCCAGTGGACATCTCAACGAAGTAGCTTTACTTTTCAGTCGCTGTTTTTCCCCTTTCGAGTTTTACTTTACAGTTGGGCTTGTATTTCCGGCCCCTTTTACTTTTCAGCTCTTCTTTTTGTACTTAGTGTTTTACTTCCGCTTGTACTCTGTGGTGCTTGTTTTCTTTATAAAGGCAATGCCTTCCCAGTTATCGGGATTTTACGCCTTTGGTGCTAGTCGCCAGCCCCTGGCCTATGGAAGGCGGGCTTGGGGTAGTCACGGCACGGGCCCCGAGGACGGGTCGTGACAAATTGGTATCAGAGGAGTTCGGTTCTACCGCAGAACTTATAACTCTGATGTTTCTTTCTGTGAAGCAATAGTGTTGAGAGTACCGAGTGTGGTTTTCAGTTCAGGGAGTCCAGTGTTGGTGCGGGCGGCCGACGTATCCATACACCAGGACCCTGACAACTGATTTCCGACTTTGTGCACGAAAACACTGATTGCGTGTGTGTTTTCAAAGGTTTTCCCCCTTAAAACAGCTCAAACCAGGTCAGCTCACCAGGTATAATCGTTTGATCGTGTTACGTTGTTTCTTTCAGGATGTCTTTTCTCAGACGACCAGCTAGAGCCCGGAAGGATGAGCGTGCTGACAGTCTGTCGAGCGGCGAGGCCTCGGTGCAGGGCCCTTTGTCAGCAGTGGCACCGGCGGTAGCTCTACCCGCCGAGCCCCCGATGCTTCCAGCAGCAGCCGCTGACGATGCACGTCGCCTCAGCGCACTGCATGAGTTTCAGCGCCAGCGACCGCCCAGGTTTCGCGGGGAGACGGATCCCCAGGCTGCAGAGGACTGGCTGGAGGCAGTTGTACGAGTGTTTAGGCTAGTGAGGACACCAGCAGACCTCATGGTGATCCTCGCTGCGAGCCTACTACACGCAGCAGCAGGTAGGTGGTGGAGCCACTTGTTTCAGTTTTGCGAAGAGATGGACTTCGCATGGGAAGACTTCGAGACCTTCTTCAGGGTGGAGTTTGTGCCAGTATCTCTACACCCCGAGCGTGTACAGGAGATTCTGCCTTTGCCACGTCTTTTTCGATCAGAAGCCGAGTCATCTGTGGGCAGTAGACAGATGATGCAGAGGTCCAAGAGGACCAGACCATCAGTTGGGCGATCTCGGGTTTTAGGACCGGTGGTGCAGGGCACCCGGAGTGGGAACAGAGTTAGCCGTGCAAGGAGCAGGTTGTGTTACTCATGCCGCGAAAAGGGACATCTGGCACGTGACTGTCCGACTCCCGATCCGCAGGCTTTGGGAGAGCCACCGAGATAGAGGCAGCGACAAATGCTTGAGCAACAGTAAAGCAGGTGGACAGGGGAGGAACTAGTGGATACGTCTTTTGTACTTCTAGTTCCATGTTGATGTTGCTTTTATGTAGCGTCTTGTATTATGGTCTGCAATAATAAAAGACGCATACTTTTGTGATGTTTTCTTTCCTGTCCTCTTTTGTGATGTTACTAAGAGGTTCCAGTTGACTGTTGACTTGACCCTCACTTGTGAGACATCTACTGGAGGAGACCCAGTTACCACACACTGATGCCGACAGTGTGACTCAACCCTTGGAGGCGAGAGTAACGGTTGGATCTCTTAGTAGTAGCGTCGAGGCCTTACGACGTCATCCTTGGTATGGATTAGTATCATCCATGTTAGGATTGACTGTTTTAGGCAAAGAATGTGGTTCATCCAGGGGATGAGACCAGGTTTCTCTTTTCGGCAAAGAAGAAATCTTGCAGCTCTTGTGGGACCAGAGATGGTCCGGGCCACGTCAGAGGAGGTCCATGTCATCCAGGAGCGGGCCCTACATGGGCGATCGATTCCTCTTGTGCGCAACAGATGGCGGCACGGGAATCTCCAGGAGAGCACTTGGGAGCGGGAGGCTCAGATGCGTGCTCAGTATCCTCTTTTGTTTCCCTAGTTTTTGATGTAGCTTTACGGGGACGTAAAGCCCTGAGGTGGGAGTAATGTAAAGACCCGTAAAATTCAAGGAAATTTTTTTCTTAATTTTCTTTAGAATTTTACAAGAGCGCGGTTTCAGACGGCACCTGATTCCGAGGCCCGGAGTGCCCGGAATTAATTTCCGAAGTTTGGCTCGGGTACGTTCAGTGAACGAACGAGCGGGAATTCCTAACTTTTGATCCGGTGCTCGGAATTGAAATCCAAGGGCACCGATGAACTCGCAGCGCCGATATTCGCTTAATGAGACCTTTTCGGGAGTTGCGTTTGTTGCGGGTTGAAAGTTACGTTTTGGGGTTTTTTCAGTTAAGTTAAATAAAATTTGTGCAAAACAAATTTTATTTTAACTTATTTTAAAAACCTACCAAAGGAGGTTAGAAGTGGGACCCACACCCACTTAACCTCCCTTGGGAGGATTAAGTGTGGTGGGGCCCACACGAACCCCTTTTTCTTTTCAAATTCCTTAACCTCTCAAAACCCCCCCCTCTTAATTATGTAACTCTCCCCTACTTTAACTCTTGCCAATTTATCTTTTCATTTAATTTTGTCAACTCTAGACTTAATTAATGAATTGAATTCAACTTTGAATTTTGAAAGGTTGGCAAAGTGAGAATAAAATAAGATGTAGTCTTATTTTATTTTGGGTTGATCGTTTGTTCCCTTGAGAGCTTTGAGAGCATTCCTCTTCATCTTCAACTCTGACGAAGAACGAAGAACGAAGAACGCTCAAACTCCGACGAAGAACGACGCCTCTCTTCTTCGTCCTCGGTGTCAACGAGAGGGAACGCCGCTTCCTCCTCGGACCATCTTCGTCGGCGTACAAGTTTCGCCAACGACGTGACTCTTCGAACGCATCCCTTCGTCATCGGATTTGACGAACGGCTTCCGCGACACCCGACCTCCGCGACGCCGTCTTCCGCGGGACGTAGACGATTCTTCGAATCTTAAACCCGAGGTAGGGGATTGTTGTTTCATTCTTAAATTATTCCATTTCTCGAACATGGATCTGGCATGTCTAACATGAGGCTTGAAATGTTCATGTTGAGTTTTATTTAACGTGAGGGGGGCCGGACCGCATGAACACGGCCGAAACCCCCCTCCAACGTTTATGTTGATTTTATCTTGCGGGAGGAAGCAAGTGGCGTGGTGCCATCGCACCACGCGGATGAACGTGCAAATATCTTCGCGATGCCGTCGCACGCTCCATGGTAGAAACAACAGAAACGCGACGCCGTCGCGCCGCGTTGGATGATTATCAAGCACGGCAAAGGGGCGCGGTGCCGTCGCACCGCGCCGGACGATGAACGCCGCGGCCGGTTCCGGGCCGCGGCGGGACGAAGAGACCGCGGCCGGTTCCGGGCCACGGCGGAAGGGAAGGCCGGCGGCCGGGCCGCCGGCGTCGGAAACCGAAGAGGGGACCGGATTTTCCGGTCCCGTTGGAGAAGACCGGCCGGCCAGCTGGTCGGCCGGATGCCATAAAAACCGGGGAATTTAATTCCCCGGCCGGTATTATAAAACCCCCCTCTTTTTAAGAGGGGGGCGGTTCTTGAGGGAAGGGGGCATCCGGCCCCCTTGGTTCGGCGCCAGCAGGCCCCCCCCCACGTGAGGGGGGGGCGGTTTTAAAAGGGAAACGGCGCGGCTCTGCCGCGCCGCCAGAAGGAAACAGCGGGGGAGTTTGTCCCCCCGCGTGCGGTCACCCCGCGGCCCGCCGCCGCCGCCACCGCGGCCCGCCGCCGCCGCCACCGCGGCCCGCCGCCGCCGCCACCGCGGCCCGCCGCCGCCGCCACCGCGGCCCGCCGCCGCCGCCGCGCGGCCCGCCGCCGCCGCCGCGCCGCCCGCCGCCGCCGCCGCGCCGCCCGCCGCCGCCGCCCGCCGCCGCCGTCCGCCGCCGCCGCCGCTGCCGGCCGCCGCGCCGCCGCCGCGCCGCCCCCGGGGGGGGGGGGGGGGGGGGGGGGGGGGGTCGGGCCGGGTCGGCCCGGACCCGGACCCCCCCGTTTCGAACCAGAAATGGTTTTTGGCTCATAACTTGAGCCTCGGACCTCCGAATGACGAACCGTCAGCGGCAACGCGATCCTTGGATCGAGACGGTCGTTTCGGTATATCGCACTCAAGGTTTCGGATTACTTTGAGTACGGCCGGGTTGGTTCGTTCACGAAACCAACCGGGCCTTCGGAGCGGAAACGCTCATATCTTGAGCTACGGACGTCCGATTGACGCACCGTCAGTCGCGTTGCGTTCCTCTTAATAAGACGGATCTTTTGGCATACTCCGCCCGAGGTTTGGACGCAGGTGGAGTACGGTCGGGTTGGTTTTGCTTTAAAAACCAACCGGGCCCCGGAGACGAAAAAGCCAATAACTCATAGACCGGGCGTCCGATTGACGCGCCGTCTGTTTCGTTGACTTCCTCTTGATGAGACAGAACTTTTGACATACTCCGCCCGAGTTTTGGATACAGTCGGAGTATGGCCGGGTTGGATTGTACCCGAAATCCAACCGGGCCCCTGGAACGGGAAAGCTGATATCTTTCAGACAGGACGTCCGCTTGACGAGCCGTCAGCGGCGTTGGTGGTTACGTTGAGTAACGGTCCCTTTGAGTTTACCCTATGGGAGTTCGGGGTACAGTTGAGATACGGCCGGGTTTGGTTTCGCTCACGAAACCAACCGGGCCCCTGGGACGAAAAGGCTAACAACTCACAGACCGGGCGTCCGATCGACGCGCCGTCTGTTGCGTTGAGACCCCTGTGACGAGACGGTTCTTTGAGACACTTCTTCGTGGGACTTTGAGATACTTGGAGTATCGACCTGTAGCTCGTGGAGCGGACCCTCCCGGAGACGAGCGTGCAGAGTACGGAGACCGTGTAGCCGGCTGAGACCTGACGACTGCTTGACCGACTCGACTTGGAGTGAGTCGACTAGCCCAGTGGACGGAGCGCCGGTATTTGGCTGCAGACCCACGGCGGACGGAGCGCCAGGTAGATGGCAGCAAACCCGCGGTACTGACAGGAGGAGTACCTCAGTAGGCTATTTGGGCGAGCGCCCGGTATTTGGCGACAGACCCTCAGCGGACGGAGCGCCAGGTAGTTGGCCACAAACCCGCAGTACTCGACAAGAGGAGTACCTCAGCAGTCCTAGGTTAGTGAGCGGCAGCCTCGGAGTCGTGACAGGACCACTGTACACTCTAGAGACGGAGCTCTTCAGCAGTTACGGTTTCGATAATGAAAATCCTGGTTTGAGCTGAGACTTTTGACCTTGTGTTTACTTCATGATTGAGATGGGTCACTTGCTAACTTTGGTATATGTATGGGCATATACCCGGGTAGTGGTTATCCGTCGTTTTCACAATCCTTGTGTTTCCTCATGATTGAGATGGGTTACTTGATAACTTAGGTATATGTATGGGCATACACCTAAGTAGAGTTTATCTGTTGAGATCTTCTTGTGTTTATCCTTGTTGGTTTTAGTGAGACCTTGAGGGTCTCGGGGTCCCTACTGAGTATCGTTATACTCACCCCTGCACGGGCTATGCCCGCACCTCGTTGTGTTGGTTGCAGACGACGGACAGTGCTGACAGAAGCCGAAGGTTCGAGGACTGGACGGTACCCGGAGGAGGACCACTGGGCGGGACATACTCGGAGCGGATGGCGGGACCCGAGGAGCAGAGGAGCTATCTGTACCCACCCTTCAGGTGGGATTTCCAGTGGACATCTCAACGAAGCAGCTTTACTTTTCAGTCGCTGTTTTTCCCCTTTCGAGTTGTACTTTACAGTTGGGCTTGTATTTCCGGCCCCTTTTACTTTTCAGCTCTTCTTTTTGTACTTAGTGTTTTACTTCCGCTTGTACTCTGTGGTGCTTGTTTTCTTTATAAAGGCAATGCCTTCCCAGTTATCGGGATTTTACGCCTTTGGTGCTAGTCGCCAGCCCCTGGCCTATGGAAGGCGGGCTTGGGGTAGTCACGGCACGGGCCCCGAGGACGGGTCGTGACATGGATAGTGATCTAAGAGGTTACATAGAGTTAGTGTGGTTATCTGGATCGGTTGGTTTATTTTTATTGTTGTTGTACCATTCAGTTTCAAGTATAAAAGATGTTTAGTTCAATTACATTTATATATTATGATACTTTTTAATCTCTCTTTTTTTTGGATGTTTAATTTTTATTGGGATAAATCATTCCCTTTGAGTACTCTATTAATGTACGGCACTACTTTTCAGCCCAAGGGGATCGGGAACACCCTTAAAACCATGCCAGGGATCAGCTCAGGTGACCAGTTCAAGGTTGATCTAAGTTGGTTCATAACAAAATAGTATAATAGCATGTGAGCTCTTTGAGGAAATTTCTTTTCAGAGATAAATTTTTTATTTGGGGGTGTCAAGGTAGATGGAGTAGGATTATCAAGACTCAAGAGGTAGGTACGAGAAGAGTTTCATGAAATATTTCCTGTTTTGATCCTTGGGTTTCCATGGGAAGTTCAGTTTTGCTATTTTCATAGTATTTAGGTATTGTTTAGTGATTGTGATATGAAAGGGGAGTTTTGATAGTGGTCTCTGTGATCTCACAGGGCCTAGAAATCCATGTGGAGCTGGGGGCATGGTCTTAGAAGGCTCTTCATGTTGGTGATGTTTTTTCATATAGAGACTAACCATATGGTCAAGTCAACCACCGACTTTAGTTACCTATTGTGGGTCTCCTTTAATCTTCTTGAATTCTAAACATTTCTTTGAAAATCATTGTGTGGGAATTCTGAAAACTGGGTTTTTATGGAATGGTTGGATTTTGAAAAGGTGGAAAATGTATTTTCATGATTTACTTTAAGAAATGTATTAGATATTTTGGTTTTTGTAAAACAAGTCTTAGGTTAAAGTGTAAATGGTTTAATGGGAGTGGATTTCCTTAATCTAAACAAATAGTTTTTGAAATAAAATGTTTGGAAAGAATGTGTTATTTTTAAAAGCATGAATTATTGAAAAGTGTTTAAACCAGAAAAAAAATTTTGGAAATTGGTTTTGAATGGTTAGTGTTTTACTGAATAGGTTTTGTGCAATTTGAAATGGGTTTTGATCTTTGTGTCTAGTGAGTTATGAAAATAGGCTTTGGTGAATTTTTAGATGGAAAATGTTTTTTTGAAAGGGAATGTTTGATTTGGATTTTTTTAAAGTAAAAGGAATGGGTTTTTATCAAATGGTTTTGGTGAAATGAGATTTTTTTAATTTCCAGAAATTTTTTTGAATGAGATGAAAATGATTTATGATGGAAGTATATGGGGCTTCATTTTCAATCATGGTAAAATGGTTTGATGTGTAGAATCTAAAAATGGTTTTTTACTTGGTGGTTAGTGAGCCTTTTAAAGGTTAATTATTTTTGAAATGGGTTAAATGAATTGGTTTGGAAGATGATGTTGTTTTGTTTTAGCCTTTGGTGTTCTCATGGTTTCTCACATGTGTGGTGGTTTGTGGAAATTTGGATGATTCCTGGTATGTTAGGGTGGATGGATTCCCAGGTTGGCATGGAAATATGCATGTGAGTGAGACTCGATGGAACACTATTGGTGAGTGAGAAAAAAAATCCACCAAATTGTTTTATTTTTCAAAAGTGTTTTAAGCTGGAAATTGTGGTGTTTTTTAAAGACAATGGTTATGTGGCATGTTTTTTTGTGTCTTATAAGTATTTTTTATTTGGTATTCTCTTACTCATGACCTAGAAGTGATACTATTGTTGTATATTGCATTAATATTTTGTTGGTATCTCATTCTTGAAGCGGTGTCTTAGAGGGATTTTAGAAAATTTTTTGGGAAGTATTTGAGTCGGTTTCCCTCTGAGATGGTGTTTGTTCCATGTGAGTTTCGGTTCATGAGTTGGGTTTGATAGAGCTCATGATTTTTTTGTTTACTTTTTCCCTTGTGTTTTCCCCTGTGGGGATATGATGAATGTTGTAGTATGGCTACGGGTGATTCTCTATTTTCAATATTTCTAATTGGTCAACCAAAGGATTTTGTTTATGAGTTTTAGAAGGTAAATCCACCTCCTTAAAGGATGACCTAGCCCGTCTGTTGGAATAGTGAGTTGTTTGGGCTCCATATAGGATTATTTCATGTTGCAATGATTCACTCAGTTGTGGTAGTTGTTCTTAGTGGTGTTTGGTGGGTTTATTTATAAGCCTTATTCATTCTGCTCCTCGTTATGAGTGAGATAGAATGGTGTTTTATATCTCTAAGTTCCTATTTGGGTGAAGGGTGTATTGTTTAAGGAAGTGAGTTTTATGGTGTGTCATAATCCTTAGTTTTTTCATGGGTGTGTTATGTGGTTTTATGTGACACTAAAAGGAGTCTTGTTTAAGGTATTATCATCTTCTGACTATGAGGAAGTATATGCTTCATACATCAGTGCTCCGGACATAGGTCCTAGAGTGAAGTTGGCGTGTAGTCAGGAATCCCAAAGGTTTAAGGAGTCTGGTTAAGTTTTTTCCTCCACCATTGTGGTGAGGAAGCTATAGTGTTTCTATTATGGTTTCTCTATCATTTATAATTCTCTCTGGTTGAAACAATCATGGTGGAATTACCCCTCACACAATTTCTATGAATGTTCCTTCTAGAATGTGATTTTCTGATAAATTTCCTTTTTTGGATCGACCATTTGAATCGGGTGCGATCTTGGATTTTATCCATTTGTGGTAGTTGAGTGTTGGGTAGTTTATGGTTATAGTTTGGTGGTCCATTCATTAGGTCCCTTCCCACCCAGTCTGTGTGGTGAGGGTTTTTTAGCCTTTGTAGTAAGTTTTGGCTCAGTTCTTGTCCCCTATTTTCATGAGTGGGTAGTTTAAATTCTCTTGATGTGTTATTCTTAGCTTGTGGCTTTCTTATATTTAGTAGGTCATGGTGGAAGAGTTTTGGTTGGCTTGTGTGGGAAAGGCCCAACTCTGGTTCAAGTTGAATTTTTGGTTGGTCATTCCTAGTTAGTCCTTAATGGTGGGGAGACCCATTGTGGGTCTAATTGAGTTTTCTTATAAGAATTAATTGGGTGATAGTTGAATTTTAATGGTGGGGAGTCTTTTCAGGCCTCCCCTATGCTAGTGATCTATCTATGTTTTGGTTTCATTTTGATCTATTTAAAGTTTATTCTTTTAAAGATATAGATTTTTTAGTTTCCTCCTTGATTATATCGAGCATTGGGATTCTTAGGAGAAGGCCCAATAGTATTATTTTTGGATTGTTTGTGGGTGTGGTAGCTTAATCCTTCCTTGGTTATCAAAAATTAGTTGTGGGTTTTTATTTCGTTTCGGGAAATGGGTCTGAGTTCCATTGGTGGTCAGTGAAGTGTCCTCAGATTAAGAGGTTGGATCTTGTGGATGTGGAATCCTTAGGCATTAATCAATTGGATGGAAATTGTTGTGGATTTCTAGGGGTAGATAGAGTTAATGGTGGGGAGAATTATCACACCCAGTTTTTCTAGTTTTGGATTATGCTCCAGTTCGGTGGGAATTCTGGTATTTTTCTTGGGTTCCGACTATGATGGGTTCTAATTTTTGTAGTGTTTCCTTGTCTACTTTTTTTCCCATTCTTTTCCTGAGGTTCAATTTTAAATTTTTGGAGAAAACATGGATGTTTATCCCTAGAAGACCTTGTCGCACAGTTGGTTTGTGGTTGGGGCCAATCGTGTGGCCAGTCCAAAAAACTGTGCAGTAGGTTAGAGAACCTACCGCGTGACTAGCGCATGGTTTGAGAAACCATGCAGCCAATTACTTGGTAGTCGTGTAGTCATTCTGTCTATAGATAGTGGATACTACATGGTTTTTTAAATCATGTGTCCTAATCATGCAGCTTCCCCATATTGTAAAATTTTAGGGTTGTCAAGTATACCCCTTTTGGTATTTTAATCTAAAACCCTCCATTTCTCTCCAACTCATTTAGTTCAGCCCTAGGGGACTTATCCCCTCTTCCTCAAGCCTCCCACCTCCATCTAGGGTGATTCTAATGGTAAATATTCAAGGGTTTGGTTAAATCTATCGAGGTAAACCCCTCCTCTCATCTCCCTCTTCCTTATCCTCTCTTTTTTTCTTGGTTTTCTCTTCTCCTGTGGTCATGGTAACCTAGATTTTTATTTTACCTTTGATTATGTTGTGGTTGTTTCTCATTAATGGTTTATTTTCATAGATCTAGGGTTTTAGAACCCTCGTGGAGCATTTTTGATGGTGCACTGTCATTGTGTCATGGATCTGAGGTAGCTTTTCCCATGCACTTGCCTTTTAAATTTAATAACAATTAGTTTTATTATTTTACCTCCTTATTTAATTTATAAATATTGATGTATGATCCTTGTTTCAATTATTTTGTGTGAAAATGGTGTTTTAAGCATTGTTTTGTCATGACTAGAGTTGATTTGGTAAATTGTGCACACCAAGTGTTTGATTAAATGCATGGTTGGATTTTATGGATGATTTGTTATATGAAATGCATGGTTTAGATTTCTAAATTCATTGTTAATATCTAAAATTATGTATTGGTTGCCTTTTATGGGTTTCCCAAGTGATTTTGGGTTTTATAAAGAAATGGGTATTGGTTGTTAGAATGTTTTGGCATGTCTTTATGATAAATGGATCATTTCACATTTGATAAAAATGGTTTTATTTTGAAAGGGTAATGTGAGTGTTTTGATGGAATTTTGTAAATTATTTTCAAATGGTAAATAGTGTGTTTAAAACCTTTAGGGAAATTGAATTTTTATCTTTAATGAATGTTGGTTTTGTGAGAAATGCTTAATGGCCCGTTTGGAAACTTTTTGAAAATTATGAAAGTGTTTATTATGAAAACCTCCTTTAGATATTTATCGTGCCTTGTCTACATATAATTGATGGGATGTCTTCACTGTGGAATCCTCATGATCCATTATCATAGTTCCACAGTTGGGACTCTTTATGTTCTAAATAATCTATGGCATGAGATTAGTCCTTGGGGAGAACCAGGGTGAGACCTCTTGTGAACTATTATTATATATATGTTGTGATTGGATGCTTGGTTAGAATCGGTTAGCTCACCCCTGTTATATACATGAGACATGGGAACCTAGCATAATGATAGAATTTTCTGAGAACTATTGTTTCACTGGTAGTCACGTATTGACCATTGGCCCATAGTAGGTGGATATATTTGGATTTGTTACTATGGTATTGGGCCCCTCAATCTTTCCTAAGTTAGGGTGTTCAGGCATTTGAAAATTTTTTATTTCATCATGTATGGAATTCTATCGGGGATGGGGTCTCATGTATTAGTATGTTTTGGATTATTATTGATCTCTTGGGTTCACCTATGTATATTGTATCTTAGTTACTTGTAGTGATTATTGAGATACTTTTATGATTATTTCCATTGCCCTTCTTGTGTGATTACAGTATTTCCTTCTTATGTAGTGTTTTACTTTGAAAGTGATGTGTTAGTTTCAAAATGATTTATGAAAATTGTTTTAAAATAAAATAGCGTTTTATTCTATTTTAGTGCAAGTTGAAAATGTAAGCATCACTTTCCCCTTAAAAAGTTTTTGGTATCACTAATGAAATGAACTTGGTTTTTAAAATGAATAAAGGAAATGGGTAGTAATTTGTTTTTGAGTAAAAATGTAGAAAAAATACTTTTATATATTGTAGTTCAAACTTGATATTTGTGTTTCTTTTATTTTAAATAATTTGCATTGGGAAATAGATTATCGGTCTTGCCTAATGATTTTTAATAATCAAGCATATAGTTCTTTTCTATTTTTATCCCTTGTGTAGGTTCATCTTGAGTTCAATCGCCTTGGGCGATGAATGATCATTGTGTAGGAGAGTGACCCATGGGGTCACATGGAGTTTGTGTGGTCATCTGGTTCAGTTGGTTTATTTTTATAATTATTGTAATGTTTAGCTTCAGGTATAAAAAATGTTCAGTTCAATTTTATTTATATATTTAAATGCTTATGTATCTCTACCTATTTGGTTGTTTAATTTTTATTGGGAAAAATCATTCCCTTTGTGTAATTTTTTCATTCCTAGTACTAGTTACTATCTTGTGGGTATTAGGAACGTAATTCAGGCCATGCCACAGAACGGATCGGGTGACCGGTTCAGAGTTGACCCGGGTTAGTTCGTGACACATGTGGTCTTAGAGACTGGTGATGATTGTACCAATAGCATGATGAGGATGTCCCCCAATGTGGGACCCTTATTGTTATGTAATCCTAATTACATCTCATCTTTACTTAAAGGTTTATACTTCCAATGTGGAAATCCAGGGCAGCATTATATGCATAAGTACCTCTCAAGGCCTATTTTTTCATATCTTTTATGTTTCACATTCCTATAACATGAACCATGTGGTCTCTGAATTATATCTTAATAGGATACACAGGATTCCTCCTAGAGGCTCGATCCCTATATTAATGTCCTTTCCACATGACATTAAATTTCATGGTATAGTCCTATCATAAAACATTAAACTATGTCAAAAAAACTATGTGGGTTTTGATTACAGTTTTCATGGAATACATAGGAAGCCTCATAGAGGTTTAATCATATATCCAAGAAACAATTCATATACCTGGATGACGATAAACTCCAGAGAGACTGAATATGTCTATAAACTAAAGTGACATAAATGAATAAGAGAATAATGGAGAACCTGTGACACACATACTTTTTCTCATCAACACATGGTCTTGATCAAGTCAATTGAACAAGGGTAACAAGTCTCATATCAAGGCATCATAATTATTTCCTGAACATATCTTAAATTTATAAGAGATTCCCAAAATAGATAACAATTACCCCAAAAGGGTGTGATGATCCTGACCTCCTATCCTCTTGACCAATGTGAGTTCCTATGTATCATTGGTTTTGAAACAAAAATTGACTATCGGCATTTGGAAAGTAGGTTTGTTCCTTTTCAGATATATGGGAACCGTTGGGATTTTCCATTAAATATAAATATGGTAAACTCAATGAAAAAAATTGTAAAACCACCCTCAATCACCCAAAACTAATCATCATTTGAAACCATTCAAATTTTTTAAGAAACAAAATGGTGAAACTGATGTGAAATTCAGTAACTGTATCATCCCTTTCATTGGTTAAAAGGGATAGATTACCTAGTTCCCATCTGGGCATTTTTTTCATTTGTTGGGAAAAAATGGTGAACCCAATATGAAATTTTTTAACTATACTGAACCTTTCATAAAATAAAGGACCACCTCTTCATCCTTTAATTGTGAAATTAATTGATCGGTCGTGTACTCTTATATATGATGTTATACTGATAATGTGTCTTATTTCCTCTTCAAGACTTCTCATATTCCTTATAATCGAAATGGTATCATTAAAAACTCCAATAGATTCCAAGAAATCTGGACAAGATGATAATGCCTACAGAAAAACTCAAGCTATTTTGAACAACCAACTAACATGCCAATCATGTGCATCTTCCCCCATGTAAATTTTTGCCCTAAGGCCCTGATGTATGATATCACCAATGAAACACGTACAGTTTCAGTTAGTGCACATAATCTTTAGGTACCAAATCAATGTATATATCCCAAATTTGGAAGTATATCATGAAGTAATCTATGGGATGAATCCCCACCAGCCATCTTTATTGTGATAGGCTGTAGAAGTGGAAGTGTCCCTTGTTGCCACATTCAACCGATTTTGAATATTAACCCTAATTCATAGAAACACATACCTTCCCTACCTTAGGGAGGTGGATAAGGACAATCACAAAGTCAACACAACTACTCTGGAACTTCCTATGATGACTCATATCCATTATGGTCATCCTTGTCGACATATAACCACAATTCCAAGAGGAGCTGTAGAGGAAATTGTGTACACCCCAACCATCTAAATTGGGGAATCCAATAGTAGGTCCCTCTTGGGTTATCCAAATAATTATACTCCAAAGCAGTCTTATATCCCTCTTACCACCAATTTTTCTAAGGCCCACTAGTCTATCTTGATAGTGGACCAGAATCAATCCCAGATCATTATTATCTTGAAGCCTCTGACTTCATCATAGGTAGCCCGGGTGACTATGGAAACTTAGAGAGCACCCCATCCCACATGTATGGGGTAATTTTATCATATTTTACCATGGGATCATATTGAATATTGGTGTTGACCCATAAAATTATAAAATGGGTGTCAACCCACCAAATGCACCAGTGAACACCGTCCCACCAAATAGTATATCGGGCACCAACCCGTTAAGAGAGATACTTCATTGAAGAGGAACACTAGACAACTTATTGATCCATAAATATGTTATCAAATGAATCTTAGGAATTATTTTTGAATCCATATGAGAAAAATCTGGAAAATTATACTCACACCCTTCTACAGTCATCTAACTCACAGCAATTTGGCCCACCTTATGCCTCTCGCATTGGAAAATAAGGGATCAGTGGTATCTTTCATGCATCTATAGAAGGTATTATCAATCATATTTTTTTATAATGTAATGTAAATGGATAATATGTCTAGTGGATAAAATGGATTTGGTCTTCTAGTTCCATATTGATTCTCTCTTCATCATACACTCACTCTACCATTGAAAGAGGAAAGGGTGTTTTCATTAATCTTTCCAGTCGGCCCCTTCAGGATGATAAGGAAATTTCTACAGAGGAGAAAATCAATCATCTATGATGAGAGAACAAGGATATATGAGAAATAATTGTGGGAATACTCTTAGGATCTCTTCCCTAGAATTACACATCATCACCTTCCTATATAGTTATGCCTTGTAGTGAAGTTCCTCAACCAAAGGGCTGGGGGAATTTTCATATTTTTCATCCCATCATCGGGTGAAATCAAGACATTGTTCCACATCACCCCAATCCATAGGGATGAGGGAATTCTAAAATTATTAAGAACTGCTGCCAATATGGATAGAAAAATTTCTATATTTTCCACCCCCTCATTAGAGGTACTTAGAAAACCATATGACCTCATCCATTTCCAAAATGCCTCTAGGATATTCGGGATTCTTTAATCAATGGAAAGTGTTTGCATCATCAAAGGCCCATAATTCTTCACCACCTATCCCCCTAACCAATAATGACTGGAGCTCCATAACCTGGACTCCAAACTCATCCATGTATCCATTCCCACATAGGTATAGGTAGTATATGGGAGAAGCAGTATGGTCACCATCTTTTGATGATAGATTTAACAAAGACTATTCCTTCCAGCCAAAAACATGTCCCCAAGTACTTTGAATATTCCATGGAGAATGGTTTGATAGAACTCCAAATAACGAGGAAGATGAGTGAGGCTGGGTTGATAGGTCTAGAAAATCACTACCCCTACCACCGACATCTCGAGCACACAATATGGGGTTGCTTTGTCTTTAAATATTGGCTAGAGAAGTGGGTAAATGAAGTCTTAATAGAGTTAGAGGGTACCAAAAATCATGAAATATGCATAAAAGTCATCTAATATTCATCAGAAAATGTTCCCTCATGATAGGTTATGGCATGATACATCCTAATCACATGACATTAAACTTCATGATATGTCCTAGTCGTATGATGTTAAACTGAATGATATGTCCTAGTCACGTGATGTTAAACTGCAAGATATGTCATAGTCCCAATATGTTAAACTACATGATACATACTGGTCACATGACATTAAATTGCATGATATGTCCTATATGCATGATGTTAAACTACACAATATTTCCTAGTCATGTGATGTTAAACTACATGATAATGTCCTAGTTGCATGATGTTAAATTGCATGACAATAACCTTACCACATGATGTGAAACTGCATGGAACACACATCGATAGTAGGATGGTAAGATATGAAACATATCAATCTATGAAAGATATCATCACTGTTAAGTGGAAATTATAGTTAACAGAAGTACCACTGATACAGTACAATCATGATCCCAGTAATATCACAAAATCACCAATACCCCTTAGTCATCTACTGAAGGTGTTACCCAATAGGTCACCTCCCTGAACACTTAGATCTATGAATCAAGGACACATTTTCAAATTCAGAATACTACAGATAATAGAGAGAAGTCTCTTATCCCAACATCCACTGAAAATATTATCCGCATGTTCCAATAAACAATGGTGAGAGGGATCATACCCTTTCTCACTCAGCACATTAAGGTGTTTTCAGTCATCCTCGGCATTTATGCTCCATTCCATGTTCATCAGTTCAATATCCTAGACAAATGATGCACACAACCCATATTCCAACTATCCAAGTGGACTCAACATCCCTAATATTTTACAATCCACCAATACCCTTTATGTTAATGATGAAGGGTGTCACAACCCATTAAAGCCATTCATTATTTATGATTTATCAAGAATGTAGGGTTCCATAACCCTTTATGAAAATTCATTCCCTATAATCCCATCAAGGATTAAATATTCTTTAACCCTTCATTAATTCCCATCTTGCACTACCAATAGTAGAAGGTCCAAGATAGAATACCCTGAACTATAGAAATAGAAGGTACGAGCTCGAAGACCTTAAATTATAGCAATAGATGGTTCGATATGGAAGACCCTAAACTAAAAAACAATAGTGGTCTAGTTTTAAATACCTTAAAACATCAAATTTAAAGAGAATAATTTCTTTATAGGTTGAAACCCCAAAAATGGATCCCTAGAAAAAATTCAAGTCTCTGTTCATTGGACATGCACTTTGTGTGATCTAGGGAATATTGAGCACTTATAAAATGGAAAAGGCACAAATTTTGTTAGGATGAAAACACATAAATGGAATCCTGAGAAAAATCCAAGTCCATGCCCACCAATATTTCCCCATATAAATCTTAGGAAAATTTTAAGTAAATAAAATAGAAAACATAAAAAGCTTGTAGGGACAATTATTTGTCCCTAGTAAAAATAAAGCTATGATCCTTGGGTTCACTAACCAAGGAAAAAAATAAGATCACATCCTTATTTATCAGGATCCATATGAAGGTACCTATTCCTCTCATGCCTTAAAAATAAATGAGACTTGGTCCATCCTATGGGACCTTAAACTGCTCAGAGTGGCCTACTTTATAGTTCTTGAAATGAAAAATGAGAGAAGGACATGTGTAACATATCCACTAAAACATGGTTCCATACCCATTATTTCATCATAAATTAATGACATCCCCTTCTCTATGTATGAACCAGATCTATTTAAGGACACTCATCATAGAGTTCTTCATCCATGAAAGTATGTTCCTTTTTCTTAATCTTGATCTATATAGGATTATTCCATCCTAGAACTACATACATCTTGATTATAATTCCTTTGGGATACAATGTGATGTATAATCATATTATCTTGGATCCAACCACATGTTATTTTTCACCCAATTCCTTTTTCATATTGTAATTTATACACATTCCAATATCAGGTTTTATATTCCCCACTTGAAAGCCCTCGGTTAACAAACACAAGAAAAATAATCTTATAGGGATCAACATCAAAGCCCATCATATGTACATAATATATAGAAAAGTGGTATATATTTACCTTAGAATCGGATTATTTTTGTTCCAAATGAATCTAATTCTAAGGGGTGTATTTTTTAAAAACCCATAATTATGTATTAGACACTTTTCCATGGAATATTTGAGAAGTGTGAAGACTATGTAAAATATTGATATAATTTTCATAAAGAAATTCGACGTACCATCCTTGAATAATAATTATTGGGATCCATTTTATAAAGGCGCATATTTTGAGACCCTAATTTCACCCTTTTACTTAGAATAATTTTATAAGTATTTAAGGATAAAAATATTGTCCAGTTAGGATAACCATTTAGCCATCTCAACTAGGGAAACATGTGGGAGTCGCCTCAACCATGCTCCAGGAGCTATTCAGTCATCCAACCAGTTGGCTAAAGGTGTGAGTGAGAATAAAGTTCATGGTGAGAACACATAGAATGTGAAGATGTTCCTAGGTAGTCTACACAATGGTAGGGTGCAGAAAATGAGAGTGTTGTATGTATTGTGGTTTCCAACCCTACTGTCGACTCGATAGGTATATGACACACTCAACCTTATTAAGTGGATACATACAACCCATGGGATAGATGTTGGATATGAATGAATAATGAAACTATTCCTACATAAAAAATATATAGACATATCCACAGATGTTTGATGGAAGTTCATCACGCTATCCAATCACCTCATGTGATCATCTTCAACCTCTCATTAGTCCACTACACTCACTGATACCCCTAGTTTGATGCAAATATTTACACCCAACATCAGCATGACTCCACCATTCGATGTCCACCATGTCATCCTTCTTTAATGATCAAAATGAGACAAAGGGGACATGATCGACATCCTAGATCCATGCATGTGACTTTGTTTCACATTCATGACTTCTTTTGAAGAAACAAAAACCATCACATGAGACCAATCATAACATCTTTGTAAATTATTCATGAAAGTTTCTTAATTTCACATGATGAAATAGTGATGATCAATAAAGGAAATTCATATTTCAGTGAGGATTTACATAAAAAAGGGTGTATCTATTCATCAAAAGAGCATAACTTAATTTAAAACTTCTATAATATCATGTAAAGATGGATGAAGACTAGTCATGTGGTCACATAATTCCATCACAAGAATTTAGGCTGATCATGTGAAGCCTTTGAATCCATCATGTGAAGCCCTCAATAGTTGTCTAGAAATTTGTCAAATGAACAAAAAAATGGTCATGGGATACCCCCAGATCTGATTATGTTATTCCCTTGTATTTGATAATGTGAATCCTTAGGAGATATCAATCATTCAATCACATGAATCCTTTTTATCATCTCATGATGTTGATTATGCGAAGCCACCCACCACCTCAAGACAGTTCATAGGGCATGCACACCGTGAAAAGTAGCACCACCCTCAACTAACTCTGCCTATATAAACCCGTGATCCATTAAAAATGTACATGAATGGGGGACAGGGAAAAGAAAATATGGAGAGAAAATGCAAGTAAGAAAATATAGGGGTAGTGGGCTACAAACATTGTAGTAATTTCCTAGTTGAAATGAAAGACCCAGTCATGAGACTCATTTAATGTCATGTGATCACAAGAATGATTTATATGATGGCATGATAATTTAAATAACATCATGTGAATCCTATATATATAAATGCCTCCATTAGTCCATGAACATCCATAAACATGTATTCCTATCATGAAAACACCCCTCCCCTAACATGCATCTTTGAGGTTCATGAGAACAAGTGGACATAAAATTCCTCTATTAAACCATATAGTGTGTAGCTAGACATGAACATTTTTTCATGCACCCCACATGTCCTGAAAACCCTTGAGCATACATAAATCTCCAATGTGAATCCCTACACATGTTTTCATAACCCCATCGCATTAATTCCTTAAGATAATGTGATCACATTCACCTTCATCCATGTATGAGGCTCCAATATACAGCCACTTCACATATTTGAAAAACCCCACCCAAAACCCCATTGAGGTTAGGATATTGCATGAGTAGTTAAAAATCATGTGAAACCATCATGTGGGAAACCCTTGATATTTATGTGGCCTTAGACATATCTTCCATGACATGAAATTCCCTTTTAGACCCTCGGATGTACAATGAGGGCACTTGTGGGGATGTACCCTTATCACAAAAACACTCCTTGGAATGTGGCCTTATTTTTCACATGAACCCTTGAGCATGCACTCCTCCTTCCATGAAATTTTTTTCCCATGAAGTAATAGAATGACCCCCTTATCCAAGAAACTTTAACCCTTGTACATGCTCATGATACTCCATTTCATGACTCCCTCAGCATCATGTGATCATAAGACTCTTCACTAGTCTCACAATTCCCACATGAATCCTTGGATGTGTCAACATGATCATGTGAAAACATCTCGAACATGTCATCTTGATCAAGCAAAGACATCTTGGATGTGTCTTTTTAATCATGAAAAGACATCTTGGACAAGAGAGTTTGATCATGTGAAGACACCTTATACAAGTTAGCCTTGTTCATGAAAAATACCCTATATATGTCTTCTTTGATCATGAAAACCACCTTAGACATGTTAGTATTATCATCCGGTAACCCATTGACATGTCATATTTGATCATGTAAAGAACCCTGGTACATGTCAACCTTGTCGGGAAGACAATTTTTACATGTCAGGCAGAAACCTAGGACATGTCAAGCAGACAATTAGGACATGTCAAGAAGACACCTTGGAAATGTATAGCAGACACCCTAGTATGTTTCAACCTTGTATGATATACACACTTGGACAAATACCATGTAAATACTCATCCATGAACCTTTTTCCAAGTACCCTTTTTATAGGGGGTGTCCTTAATGGGTTAGGGTTATGAATTCATGTGACCCTATTTGTGTCATGATCATAGATAGGCCCATCGTGTCATACCAAAAATATTTGACAGAACTTCCATGGTCATTATATCTCTTTATATGTTAGAGGACAGAGAATGAATATGCAATGGGCATCCATCCTGGTATAAGTCCATAGCTTTCCTAAACCTAGGGCATAATAACAAATCCTTCAAGTGTAATCACCTATCCCAACCCATTAGTATATAAATTGGGGAATTAACTATGATAACTCTAATTCTTATCCAAACATGATACCTTGGATGCCTTCTTAAGGCCTAAACTCCACTAGGTATCCACCCTAGTGTAAGTCCCTTCGTATCCCAAATATTCTTAACACATGGGACTAAATTCTCCCATAAGTCTACCATCCTTCCTCATCTGTCAATGGATGAGATGTGGGATTATACATAGGAATCCTTTTAATTGTAATCCTAGAATATTCCCTCAAGTACCTTAAACCCATCAGTGGGTTAGGGTTGAAATGAACTATGAGGACTCTAATTCTTGTTATATATAGGATACGTAGGACACCTTCTTATGGACTAAGCTCCATACTATATACTCTATGATAGTATTAATCATACCTATCTAAGGGACACTTCAATGTGTAATCCCTATACAAATTTTCTCTCATGTGATGTGTCCAATCTTTCACTATCTCTTGTTTCTCACACCAAGCATGACTCTCATGGGCTTAGGGACTAACAATGATTATACCAATAGAATGATGAGGATTTCCATAGTGTGGAACCATCATTGGGATATAATCTTGATTAAATGTCATCTTTAATCAAAGTTTCATACTCTCGATGAGGCAATTCAGGGTATCCTTATATACATAAGTAATTCTCAAGGCCCCTATTATTGTATCTTTTATGACACAGAAGCCTTTTGAATGAACTATGTGGACTCCAAATCATGTTTAATGGGATATGTAGGATGCCTCTTCAAGGATTTATACCTATATTAATTTATTTTTCACGTGATGTTAAACTTCATAGTATATTACTATCATACAACCATAAATTATGTCAAACTAACTATGTGAGTTTTGATTCATATTCTCACAGGATACAAAGGACACCTCATAGAGGTTCAATCCCATATCCAATACACTAACCACCTCCCTAGATAGAAATAAACTCCAAAAATCATGAATATGGCTATAAACTAAATTATCATAAATGGGAAAAAGAATGATAGGGAACCTATGAAAAACATAGTTTTCCCATCAACACACGGTCTTGATCGAGTCATTGGCATAGAGGTAACTAGTTCCATATTAGGGATTGGAAAGGATTTCATGAATATATCTAAAATATATAAGAGAGTCTCATAATAATCAATAATTTCCCCTAAATGGGTGAGATGATCCAAACCTCTCATCCTCTTGACTAATGTGAGTTCCTAAGTGTCATTGGGTTTGAAACCCCAATTGAGTTTTTTCCTTTGAAAAGCAGGTTTGTGCTTCTTCATTGATATGGTAACCGTTGGTATTTTCTATTAGATAAAAATATAGTAAACCCATTGAAAATTATTGTGCAACAACCCTCAATCACCCACAACCGAGCATCGGTCGAAACCATTCAATTTTTTTAGAAAAAAATGACCTAGAATCTCTATTTGTTGTTCCTCATAAGAAAGATCTTGCTCCAGTAGTACAACCAATGAGTTTAGTACATGTGAAGGATCAGGTATGTACTTCATTTGGACATATACATGAAACACATCATTAACTTGAGAGAGGTTTGGTGGAAGTTCCAACTGATAGGCTACCATCCTAATAGGATCAAGAATTTCAAAGGGTCTGATATACCTATGGATTAGTTTTCCCTTCTTTCCAAATCTCATTACCTTCTTCCATGGAGAAATTCTTAGAGACTCTTTTTTCACCAACTTAAAATTTCAAATCAAGTTGATGATTATAATCATAACTTTTTATTTTAACTTTTTCCCATGTTTAAGTTTTGTTGAATGGATCTAACCTTTTCTTCCATTTATGCATCTATTTGAGGTCCCAATATCTTTATTTCTCCAACTCCATTCCAACACATTGTATCTCTACACTTCTTTTTCTAGAGGGATTCATAATTCACCATCTTAATTCTAGAGTGAAAGGTATTGTTGTAATAAAAATCAACTAGAGGAAGGTTTTAATCCTAACCATCTTAAAAATATAGAGAACAGGATTAAAACATATCCTCTAGGGTTTGAATTATTCTCCCAGACTGATCATATATTTGAGGATGATATGTAGTGATGAAACTAAACTCTATATCAAAATCATTCTAAAAACTTTTACAAAACTTTGAGGTAAAACTTGGATCATGATCAGACACAATTTGATTTGGAACTCTATAAAACCTTACCACTTCCTTAATGTATATCCTAGAAATATGATCTAGAGAGAAATATTATGTGATAGTGATGAAGTGTTCTGACTTTTTAAGGTGATCGACTATAACCCATATAGAATTATTCTCTTTAGATGTTTTTTGGTGTCCAATGACAAATCCATGGTGATGTTTTCCCATTTCCATTCTGGTATGGCTAATGGATTTAACATCCCAATATACTTTGGTCTCTCGGCCTTAACTTACTTATATATAAATCACTGAAATACAAACTCTACGATATCTCTCTTTATGCCACCCCACCAGAAATACTCTTTCAAATCTCTATACATAGTCATACTTCCAGGATGAATAAATAATGAAGAACTATGAGATTCCTCTAAAAAATCCTGCTTAAAATCTGGTATGGAAAGAACACATACATGATTAATAAAACTTTTCATTCCATCATGATCAAGGATAAACTCACGAACATTTCTAACCTTCTTTTGTAGCTCTACATCTTCCTTCTACACCACATTAATCTTCACTTGGATATATGGTTGATAATTCAATTAAGAAAGATAATATTTACCCCCCTCATCTAGGATTTATAGATCTATCCTTTGAAAATCCATAAATATTGATCCTTTTTTATCATCATCATGGATAATCTAGAATGATACTTTTGACTCAAAGAATTGGACACCTTGTTTGCTTTTCTAGGATGGTAATGTATTGAGCAGTAATAATCTTTAATCATCTATATCTATCTTCTCTAGATCATATCCAACTCCTTCTCTATGAATATATAATTTAAAATTTTTTGATCGGTATATATATCACACTTTTCTCCATAAAGATAATGCCTTTATATCTTTAATGTAAATATTTCCATAGTTAACACCAAATCATAAGTTCTGTAATTTTTCATGAACCTTCAATTTTCATGAAGCATAATATATATACATGTAATTATGTATAAGAACACATCCCAATACCTTCTTAGATGCATCACTATAGATTCCAAACCCTTCTCTACTATAGGGTATGAAAGCACGGGTGAAATGACTATTATTATCTTTAGTTCCTTGAAATTTTCCTCACATTCATTTTTCAGAGGAACTTGGATCCCTTTTAAGTCAAATTAGTGAGTGGATTAGATATTCATGAGAAATTATCTACGCACCATTGATAATATCTATCTAAACTAAGAAAACTATGGATCTCAATCACCATGGTTGGTTTGGGAAAGCATTAAACATCCTCCAGCTTTGATGGATCTATAGATATACCCTCACTTTAGATTATATGACCCAAAAATGATACCTTTTTCATCCAAAATTCAAATTTTGTAGTTTTTTAGATACTATATCATTCCTTAGGATATTTAGTACAATTATCATGTGTTCGTCATGCTCATACTTAATTTTTTGAATAGATAATAATATCATATATAGATATTACCACAAATTGATCTAGGTAATCTATAAAGACTCTATTTATTAAATCCATGAAGATTAAAGGGGAATTATTAAGACTGAATGGAATCACTATGTATTCATAGTGTCCATAACTTTTATGGAATGTTTTCTTGGGTATATCCTCATTCCTGACCCTCAATTTATGATATCCAGATGAAGTTCAATCTTGTAAAAGTATTGATCTCCATGAATTTGATCAAATAGATCATAAATATGGGGTATATAATACTTGTTATTGATTGTGATCATATTTGATATTGATAATTAATGAAAATTCACATCGATCCCCATTTATTTTTAAAAAAAATAAAATTTTCACCCAAAGGTGACACACTTGGCTAATTGAATCCCTTTTCAATGTTATTCTGGAGTTTCTTATTTAATTCTTGCAACTTAATCAGGGCCATTCTATAAGGATTATTTGAAATAGTCATGGAACTAGGTATGAGTTCTATTGAGAACTCAACTTGAAGTTTTAGTGGAAGTCTAGAAAACTCTTCTAGAAATTCATCAAAAAAATTCCCTCACAATAGGAATATCATTGATGTTATGTTTCTCCCCAACTATTTGAGATAAACACCCCTTATAAATGGGAATCAGGACCTATACAATGGATGTTATCTCCATCATAAGTTCATACTTATCATCACTTTGATAGATGATCAGAGGTCAATTTGGAATATCAAACATGAATTCACTTCCTTTATAATTGATGTGGTATTTATATAGAGAAATCAAATCCATACCTAAGATAACATCAAATTCAACGAAAAGAAGAATGATAATATTTTCCAGAAGAACATTCCCAAAAACATTAACTAGAGAGGAATCATATACTTGGGATATTATCATCATGTCATTATGGGTTTTTACTACTAATTATGTATTTAATCATTGGGGTGGAATATTGATACCCTTATAAAATTATTAAAATATGAAATAATGTGTAGATACAAAGTCACATATGACATTAGAAATTCTAGAGTGGATGGTAAGTGTACCTTTGGCCCCATTGTTATTTCACCCCTCATCAGAAATAGTGATTGAAAAATATTTCCCTTGTCCCTCAACTTAAGAGGTTTTTGGCATCAATCATCATCCTTAACCTTCAGATTTGGGATCTAGTTAGCATAGTTCCCATACTTCTTGAACTTGAAAAATTGGAGTTTGTATGGTGCATTTTGTGAACCTTTCTATCTATTTGCATCATTATCTAACTTCTTTCCATCAATTCAGTAATCAGTTGCTCAGTGACCATCCTTACCATGATTAAAACATTTAATAGTTCCCTCAATATAATTCCCATCATTTTTCCATCCACTCTTCAAGCATGAAGTAAATATTGTCTTCTTATCTCCATGGTTTTTATAATTTCCTTTGAACTTCATCTTCCATTTCTTGTTAAAACCATGATATTGATGGGTAACTCCCATATTAATTTCCACCATGAGATCACATAAAAAAATTATTTATGTCTACTGAATCCCATTATGGATAACACCCTTTAGAGACTTAGTTTTAAGCCACTAAAGAATCAATCAACCTTACTTTCATGTGGGATGATAATTCCAGAATCATACCTCAAAAGCCTTGTAAAATCTTCCTCATAGGAACCAATAAGTTCATTATACTTCTTCTTTAGCTTAATGAATTCCTTATACATTTTTCTATAAAGTATACAAGGGGAGTACTTATTGAAAAATAATCTCTTAAACTCATCCCACTCCATAGAGTAAATTTCACTATGTTCCCCTGTATTTTTGATGAGAGTACACTATTGATATTTTTCACCTTATAAATGATAGATAGCCAGAAGTAATTTTTAATATTTCGAACATCAGATAACGGAAAATATATTTTTAGTGGTATTGATACATTGTTAAAAAATTAGTGGATCGGTGAAACCATTGGAATAAGGTGTGAATTGCCTCATGAAGGACTCAATAGAAAGTTGTTCCCTCTACTCATTAATAAGTTCATCATGATTCATATCTTGAGAAAGTTGTGTGCACATAACATCGAAATTTTTCATTCCAGCTCCCATAAAATTTAGCTTCTCAGGATTACAATCACTACATTATACGTCACAGTTAGCATTAACAGAGTTCCTTCAATTTCTGTCCATTGACTAAAACCAAAAAGTATAGTTTAGGAAACAATAATCATAGTGGAGAACCACATAATCATAAAAAAATCCCTTATAGGATTTATAAATCATGGCACGTTATTTTTAATCAATGACACCTTAGTTTGATCCTAGTTTATTCATATTCATCATCTATTTAAATCCTTTATAATGATTTATAAATATTTTTTTAATTTCCAAATCATATCCCCTCAGAGTGTCAAACCAGATCTGCAGAAAGGCACATTTTCATGCACCAGGTGACAATTGAGTCAAACTCAATACACCCTTTTTGGATTTATTACCCCTAAGTGCCTATATACTAGAGCCATGTCAACTTATAGTATCTAGATAGGGATGTAATTTCTTAAAAACCACTCATGATATCCTTTACCAAAATTATAGGAAATTTTCCTATACACTCATCCTTAGAATTATCCTCAGACATATCCTTATACACATCCTTAGAGTTCTCACTAAGGATTTCATATCCTAATTTTAAAATGTTAACTAAACCTATCATTTGATACCAACTATAAAGATCCAAACTTCTCATACATAGATATTACATATTTTTAGATGAATATTCATTACATTACAAAAACAAACACCTGGGGATCGTAAAGGTATAGTGCATTTAGAAAATTGGACACATAAACAACTTTTCCATGAGTGATCTATGTTATCTCCCACTATGTTCTCCATAATTAGAACCCTTTTTACTCATATCATACATAATATCTTTCATCATAACCTAGGGTAAGGGAACATAATAAATGGTGAGCTAAGATTCTCAGTAAGGGTAAACAAGGGATATATCAACATATCATGAGCATAATGGTGTTATAGCATGATAATAACATTTTAAAACTATACCCTATATGTAATAGATCAAAAACTTGAGTCATGGAATATATATTTGAAGTTTATAATACATGAATCAAAATAGAATCAAATAACATGAACCATGAAAGCATAACATTGTCATAAGAAATAGATTTTTGGCATACACATGATCCTATAAAATCATTTCCTTGGTATTTCAAGGCTCATTTCGAAGACTATTATAGTTGATTGGGTTTACTCCCCAAACCATCATAGTAATAAAGGTTTGTTCCCAAGACTTTAATAGTGGATAGAGTACCTTACTAAATTGAGTTCACTCCCCATTCCAGTAGTGTTCCCACTCTTCACATAATGAAAATCATACATATGCGTTCCATAAAATCATAAAAAAATCATCATATTAGAACCCATGAAATAAAATGGGTTTCAAAAACATTTCATCATAACATAAACTATTGAAAATAAAAAAAATAATAAACATTTCATCATTTCATCATATCATAACCTTTGGAAAAAGAAATGTGTTTCATTGTCATTTTATCATGGTATAACATGTGCAAGAGAAATGAGTTTCATAAACATATTATCATCATAAAAATAGAACATTAAGAGAAATAATAAGAATGGTATCCTTGGATAATATCACTATTAAACCATAAGTAACATTGAGGTATTTCAACTTAGATGGAAAATTATTTTGAAAGAAAAATCACTTGGAACGTTTCTTAAAGAAAATATCCTTTCTTTGAAAATAACCTTTCTTAAAATTAAAATTTCATAAAATATTTTTGTAAATCCTTTCCTTTGAAAATAATATTTAAAAATTATAAATTAATCCTCAAATAAAAAAAAGGTCATGACTTTTGGAAAAATTTTATTCATGTCATACACATTAAAATAAATATTCCTTTCACATTTTTAGTAAAATTAAAATAGTTCATATTTGGAAATATACAAGAAGATGCCTTTCAAAAAAAATAAAAATTGAAACATGAGTAAGATTTTCTTTAATAAATCATTCTGGTAATGTTTAAAACATTTTTTTAAAATAATTTTTATAAAACATGGTTTTGGAAGAAAAAATGTTTTCAACCAAAAAGATAAATAAAGATGATTTTTATTAAAAACATCATTTTAAACTCTTGAGTACATAAAGAGAGGAAAATGAAGGGAAAACATGTATTCCAAAAAAAATAATCTGGGTATAATAAAATAAATTATTTTATTTAAATATATATCATAATATTTCATCATTGGAAGCATAATCATGAGAAATCCTCATAAATGATGAGATTGTTACATAAAACCCTTACCGCTTTGTTAACTTTGAATCATAAGCCCCATGAAAGATTGAAATTAAATTAAGCTTATAATATCATGAGAATTAATAAATTCATGATATTATATGTCAAAGGTTCATTATATACACCTCATAAAATAATATAGGTGCATAATATTACATATGTCTCAAAGAAGGAAAATTGAGACAAAAATCCCTTACCTCAAATCTCAACTTCCTTCATACACGTTCAAGCCTCATGTATAATAAATATAACTTTATTATACATATATTAAATATATATATATATGTAATACCATATATGATCAAATGAAGACCTTTTATTATCCATTTATTAATAATTTCATGTTGAAGTCATGTTTCAGGCAATAACTACTTTATATTTTGTGTATGTTTTGATTTGTTATTTTTTTGGTCCTATTAATATTATCATGGTAACATAATCTATATAATTTTAAGCAAGATATAAATATCATATATATTCATTATATATGAGTTTATATTAATCTATAAAAGTTATATGTAGAAAATGAAATACACAATTCACGGAGACAGTAGGTCGTACGTACGCATGAACATTGTTTCCATTTTCTCAAAGGATTGAATGAAATAAATGAAAATAATATAATAAAATTATATAATAATTTTTATGTAATATTTATCAAATATTTTTATTAAACTCATCCTTATTACCTTTCATGTAAATCGTGAATGAATACCATCACTTCCTGAGGCGGTAGTCCGCCGTACACATGAGCGACGTTATCGTATTCCCACAGAATGGAAAGTAAGAAGGTTTATCTGATAGGATAATTCAAAAAATATAATAATATCATAAATATAATATATAAATATTTAATCCATAATTATATACATTCATGAGTGGGGGTTATGGAAAATGAATAATATTGGTTTGTGAGGCAGTAGTTCACCGTACACACGAATGATGATTTGGTTTCCCATTTGATGGAAGTGAATATGGTTGTAGGTATTGAACATAATATAAAAACATATCAATATATTTAAGATAATTATATTATTATATCATAATGGTTTAATAAAAATTTAATGAGGTAAAGTAATAAATTAAATAAAAATTCTCATTGAAGAATGTTATCTCTTCTTCAGGTAACCTACTTAGGTTTGCACCAAAATCCTTCCTAGGTTGGATTTTAGACAAAAATAAGGATTTTAGGATGAGATTTAGTAATTAAGGGAGATATTTTTATAGATATTGGTTTAAATAAATGGTTTGTAAGTGTGAATAGAAGAGGATAATGGGTGGCCTTTTATAAGTGAGGTGAGTAGAACACTTGTAATTATTAGAAAGAAAAAAGTAATACCCACGTTTTTTTCACTTGAAAAGGATAAAAAATAGACCATTATCAATAATTAGACATTATAAGGTCTAAATATGTCCATAAAATGGGTGTTGGATAAGTTTTGGTTTATTTTTAATACACATATTTTTAGTTTAACCCCTCGGTAAACCCATTTTTACCTTAACAATGGTAAATAATTTTTATTATTTTTATTATTCATTATTTTCAAAAATTAATTTGACCTTATTAGATAATATAAATTATTATGATGAAAAATATGGAATAAATTTTTAAAAATTACATTCACATAATTAGAAAAAAAATAATTTAAAATTAAACCCGTAGAAGCCAGGAGAAAACGGTTTTCCAAAGAGAAAATGTTCAAAAGTTCCAAAACAATTTATATCAAAATTCAATATGAAAATGATTCCAATGACCTAAATTAAATTAATTGATATATAATTAAACAAATTTTACATTAAAACCCATTTTAAAACAAAAAATTTCCATATAAATACTTTAAATAAAAATGAATTTTTCAGTAAAACCCGATATTTTCCATTATTCTTCAAAAAATTAATATTTTCAGAAAAATAACAAAAATTAAACATAATATAATTTTAAATTATGAATTAAAAATGAATTTTATTTTATGAAATTAATTTTCTAAAAGTTTAAAAAAATTATTTTATTATTTTTCACAAAAAATAAATAAATAACATTTTTGAGAAAATAGTGTTTTCGAAACATATAAAGACTTTACCGAAAATTATTTATTTTTTATAAATAAGTTTTATTAATATAAAATAATTAAAATTAATATTTAAAATTTGGTTATTTATATTCATGCCTCCAAATTTAATGGCTAGTTAATAATGGTCTTTTTTAAATAATTATATTAATAGTTTGTCGTGGTTTGTTAAAAATCAATGTTGCATGAAACATAAGCTATCAAAGAAATTTAATTTATTAAAAATATATATATTGTAAAATATCAGTGTGTTACATTTAATGGATTTCATGGGTCAAGTTTTTGACTATGATGTGATGCTTATATGGGACAGTATGTCATGAGTTCCTCCATCTTATAACAATGAGGTTGGAATAGACTAGTTAATGAATTATCCATTGAGAGAGGATATATAGTCATAATGGGGATCATGGGATTTAATTGGGGGTTGATTCATGTTATAGAACTTCCTTGGTGTTCCATTTATTATGAATTATATAATGTTTTATTCTTATGTAAGTGGTTCCCTAACCCATTTATTCATATGCAGCTCACCACGATGCATCGTTGATGATCTATCATAACATCAAATTATAATGTTTGATAGCATTGGATCCTAAACATATTTCCAAATATTTACATATCCATAATTTAATTTTAAATGACCCTATATTTATTCGTATATAGATTGGATATCGCTAAGTTTAATCATGTGTTACTAAGGGATTTTCTATTTTATTCTTACACAGATGCCTTGAGTATGAATCTTGAACTTACTTCATTTTCCCTTACATGAAGTGATTAAACATATTCCAAAAAATCATCAAATAAAAGGGTGTTGTATCATCAACCATTCCATTTATTCACAAAACATTAACTGATCAAGAATATTCATAAATTTTCTAATTTAAGGAATATTCATCAATCCCAATAAAATTAAGTGTTATACTAAAAATTACACAAAATATGTGTTCCTAACATATATGAGGGAATAAAATTAGTGTATTATAAATAGAAAAATGATGAATTATTCACATTAGTCACTTCCCCATACTTAAACTATCACTTTTCCTTAAGTGATCACTTTTAATTGTTTCACATAAATTTCACCTCCTCTCAAGTTCCATCCCTAGGAAACTATTAGTTAAATGAAAACACATCAGTTGACTCAAATTCCCAATAATTAATTACTTTAACAATCCATCTTCCTCAAGTATCATATCAACTTCCCAATTTCTCACTTCCTTGATACTTTATATGAGATATTATTTTACCACCTCTTATCCTTCTTCATCTGGGTTCATAATTCCCCAAATATATTAATCCTCTTTGACAACTAGCATGTATTATATTTTTTACCAACCATTTTTTGTAAAAATAACTAATTCAGATGGGTGATTATAACCCAAGACTAAAATATCCCAATATAGTAGTCATCCCCAAGATTAAGTCCATTAGTAAAGTAATGGAAGTAACACTTGGGAAACCGGATCTCAGGTCACTCTAACTCTTATTAATGGATACACACACACACACATGTGATTATTCATCTTAGATTGATTTAAATATAAAATCTCATCTATCCATTTTACTCCATTTCATAGGACGAATATAAATTTAATTTAGTGAGGCTCCCTTAGGTGCTATTTTTTTAGAAGACAAGTTACCTAAGTTGGAGTTTAAGCTTATAATATTTTCATGTCAAGATTTGATTCACTATAAATATTTTCCTCTTAAACTTAATTTACAAAGTTTAGAAGAAAAAAAGATTTAATTTCCCTAGTGATTCACTATTTTATGTTCTCAAAAATGTTCCCATTTCAGTTCAAAATGATTTTAAAATACAAAAAAAAATCAAACAAAAATAAATGAAAAAGAAAAAGAAAAAAATAAAAAATAGAAATTTCATTTCCCCCCAACACACACGCATTTAGTTCATGCATTTTACTAGGTGAATTCAAATATATATGAGCATTTTTTATCAAATAATGATATAGGAAAGAATTGTCCAATTAAAGGAGAGAGGCATCCCGGTGGGTTCATTTATATAATAGATCAAGGAGTTCAATCTCCTTTAGAGGATCATCTAGATAGTTCTCATTAAACATATTCACTCTCTATACATTAATAGTTAAAGGATTATTTTTTCCAAATATAGTGATCTCAATTGAAAGGAATGGAAAAAATATTATTAATAATAAATATATCATACCATATAGAATTATTTTTACTTGGAATAAAATTCAATTTGGATTTGTAGAGAAAATCTTTATCTTCGGGTTGGGATTCTCTCTTTATATCTTTTTATTCTCTTTTTTTATATAATTAGGGTTGTACTTCCAACAAAATAACCTAATTTGATACATAGAAATATTTTCAAAGTATTTAATGCATAAAATTGAATGTTAAAAATCTTCCAAGAAAGCATCTGGGTTTATGGTAATGGGTTTTTCTCCAAGGAGTGTTCCAATCACTCACTTTTGAGTACTTATTTATATTATTTAGTTTTTTAAATTAATAAATTCCATGTAAATGGGGGGTTGGTTTCTATGAAATCTAACATATGATACAGAATAAAACTTATCAAGAAAGGAATTTAATCCTTGGATCTAATAGGAATTCTCTATCATAGTTATAGTGAAATATATTTCTCGAACCTACTCTTAATCATTTTACTGACTCAATAACATTAACCACTCAAACTTTCCTATTTATAAATTTTTATGGAAAACACACTCATATATAAAATGCAAGGTAAACTTTTCTTCCTAATTCTAGTGGTTCTTAACAAACCTTAATCAAGATTTTTATTTCTAAAAAACCTCCCCTAGTCAAACCTTAACTAAGGGAAGATCCCCACTGTACATGGTTGATGGTCTCTAGACTAGTCTACACTATACTTCACATCTATATTGTGTGATAGAAAATATATTTAAGTGAATACTTAAATAAACAAAATAGGTTATAATAATAATATAGTATGGGGTAAAGGGGACTATTGTCACATTTAACTAGTTTAACTATACAATACTACAACTTATGTCTACAATAGATAAGAGCATATTAGATCTTAAAATCTAAATAAAAATTAATTGGTATATTACCCCTTAGAAAAACACTTAGGTTAGTTATCTATGAATGGAGTAAGATATTTATAATATATAGAGATGCAAAACATAAATCATAAATTAAAATACAAACGAAATTAAACTATTTCAAAACCATGGTTAAAAGGCCAAGGTTCTAAATCCCCTTACTATGATTCCCCCCAACCCTTATACATAGATTCCCCTCTTAGGATATCCTTCACCAATAATCTATCCATGTAAATCAGTTCCCTTGATCGAAAAAATCTCGTTATCATAGATAGTTTAAACTTGGACATATTAATAGCCTCCTTTAATCAGTTTTAATAGATTCATCCTGTACACACACCACCCTTGATAAATCTCCCTGAAGATTTGTTAAGAATCATAATTTGAAATTATTCTCTTCTTTACACTATAGTATAGGTGTTTTTGAAATTGTTTTTTTCTAATTATAGTGGGAAAGGATAAAAGTAGATTTTAATTTTCATTTAATCCCAGATTTCCTTAAAATATTATTTTTTAATCATTTGTGATTATCAAAAATCTAAGATAAATCCAATGTGTCTTATGTTATGGATAATTTATTCTTATTTGAGTGGCTTAGTTAGAGGATTTAATATAACATAATGCCTCTAAATTGAGCTAATATCATGCTAGTATTGAGTATCCTGATGAATTAATCTAATGTGGCAAATAGACTAGGTTGGTTATTCTAATGTGAGTGTGGGAAATTGAATTTTAATATGATTAAAGGGAGATTTAATCCTATATGTGGATAGTGTATCCCAGTTATCATGATTCAATGGTTAAATTATTTCATTTAATCTCATAAAGGTTCCTAATGTGGTTAGTTAATATTATGTGAGGCATCTATTAGATGATTAAATCATATGTACGTGTAGTGTGCTAGGTTTAATCTGATTTAATGGAAAGATACACTAGATGAATATTATTTATCTCTATTTCCTTCACATTTAATATCACAAAACATCAATTAATCACATACAACCCTTTAAAAATGTATTTTAATCCAACATAGCTTCCCATATTGCCTATTAATAATCTGAAGCTTATGAAAATGTTGAATTAATCATTTGTATCAGTTTATTTCACATGTAAATAATCGAAAACTAAAAAATAAATGTCATATTTTATTTAAATATTTCTAATAATAGATAAATAGATTAAAAAACTATATTTAATCCTTTTCAATTAATTCTAATTATTCAACCTAAAAAATAAAAATACAGTTTAATTCCAATTAATAATTAAAATGTGGGTTAATAAACAATCAATTCCAATGAAAAAAAATATTAAAATAAGTCCCTAATCACTCCCCCACACTAATCATTTTACACTATTGGGAAAAAAATAACATTTTAATCATAATATCTATATAAATAAAATGTGAGAAAATTTCCAGGATTCTTTTCATTATGAAATTCATTATTTCTAACAAATAAGAGATTGTGGGTGTTAACTTATATCCTAAGAAATATATTAGACATAGAATCTATGTTCTTGTATAACCACATTATTATTCTTATTCATTATTTAAATAGTTTGTTTTAAAGCCTCCCTAACCTTTGAAGTACCTTAATAGATTCATATTTAACATATCTGACTCTAAATTTATAATCAACCAAACCTTTCATTATTTATCCAACATTTTCATGAGTATACTTCATAATCTCAACTATAAAAATTTATTTAGTCTAATAAATCAACTTACATCTCACCTATAGTGTGTATTTCCATGAAACATTGAACTCTTCTTGTTTATAACCAATATAAAAAATCATTTTACCTTTCGATAAATCTATCACAGTCCCACCTGTAATAAGGAATGGTCTACCCAATATGATTACGACCTTCTTATCACACTTTATTTCAAGAACTAAGAAATAATTGGAAAAAATAATCTTTCCCACACTAACCAACAGGTCATTCACCCTTCCAATGGGTAAAATAATAGACATGTTAGCTGGATGAAGAGAAACTGATGTTTATTTTAATTCCCCAAGACCAAATTATTGAAATAAGAAGTAAATCATAAGGTTGAAAATAGTTTCTAGGTTATATAAATAATTTTGATCCTCTCTTTTTCCTATTTTATAAAGAATAATAAATCTATTAAGTTTATATATTTTTGGTGGTGACTTCCTTTGTAGACCCTCACTACACTCTCCAATCAAATTAAAGGTAGAAATTCCCTCTGGATTACTCTTGTTGGCCAAAAATATTTTCATAAATTTTACCTTTGAAATAATTTCATTAAAGTCCTCAATAAAGGTTATATTCATGCTGAAAATATTGAACATTTAAAAAATATTGAGATGTCTTGGTTCATCATTTTTCTTATCAACCCTTTGAGGAAAAGGAATGGGTGGTGCATAGCTGTACAAAATAGTGTGGTTCCTTTCTTTTCCCTCATTATTAGATTTCTTATTTTTTTTATTTGATTAATTCTCATTTAATTTTATTTTTTTCCTTAATTTTTTCAAGTGTACAATCAGATTCCATTTTAGTTTGGACCTTTTTTCCACTTCTCTATAATTTTTTTCATTCTATATTTTCATTTTTAGAATCACTTAAGGCCTTAAGTTTATCTTTCCTAAGTTGTAACCTAACATATTATTGAGTTTTCAAACCAATAATTCTGGTAATATCCATCAAATTTTTTCCTAGATTTACTTTTATTTTACTTGGAAGTTTTATTTTCTCTCTCCCACTAAAATATATTTTCAATTGATTCATTTGAAATTTAATATTTTTCAATTTATCAAAAAATTTAGAATTTTGAGAGTCCATTTAAAATTTTTCCCTAGCTTATTGAGAGTTTATTTTACTAATAATTTGAAGTATCATCCCCTCTGTATACCCATGATAATTTGAGTGCTCAGTCATATTTTGGTTGTGATATTAATGTCTTGGATAATTTAGGAATATAGTGGTAGTAGTTTATTTAACAACTCTATGATATCTCTAAGATAGGTTTAGGTTATTTGTATACCCAAGGTTACAAATTTTTGAAAATGGATCATTTTTACCTTTATATATAGCTCTAAAATCCAAAAAAAGGTCACCTTCATCATACTATATAGGAAAATCAATATTGGGAAAGAAAGATCTTATATTCCAAAACATTCATTATTATAGACATTTCTGCCTAAGTGAACTATCATGACTATCATTATAAATTATAGGGGTTTGGAAATTTTATCCTTAACCAAGAAAAAAATTGTTCTTTACTGTGTATTTTCCTTCTCCTAGAACATTTATGTTGGGAGTTTTGAGAAATTTTATTGGAAATTTGTTCTAACTCCTTGATTTTTTCTCAATAAATAACCACTTTAATATTTATTAACTAAGATTGGTTGTAAGGAGTGACACCATTATAAAAAAATTTCATAGATAATTTAGGAACAAATTATTGATTAGGAAAATATCTAAGAATACCCATAAAACTATCCCAATTCTCATGGAATATCTCACCCTCATCATAGAAAAAACCAGTGATTTTATGCCTTACCTCAATGTTCATTCTACTAGGGTAGAATTTCATGAAAAAATAATTAAAACCATCATCCCAAGTGTCAAATATTTCTTCATCTAATCACTAGAACCATATCCTATAATTTCCTATAAAAAATGTAAATACCCTAAACATGAGCTCTTCTCCAATCAACCTATGTAAAAGAAACTATTGAATACCACTATAAAAGTCTCTAATGAAATCCAAAGAGTCCTCATTAGGTGTACCATTATAGGATGGCAACATGGAGAGATGAAATTGTTCCATTTCATAATTTCTAGACTTGGGTTTCAAACAAATATAGGCTTTTTTACTTGAAATAGTGGCAATATAAAACCTCTTAAGTCTAAGTTTCTCAATAACTTAGTCCCTAAGATGAGGTGGAATAATGTTCTTCATTTTATCTACAACCACCCTCTACCTAATATTTTCCTTTTTTCTCTCATTTTCTTCCTATGATAACAAAATTGATTTTCAATTTTAGAGATTAAAGGTTTCAGTTAATTAGAAGGAGAGGTAGCCTTAGTGTGCATATAATTTTAGTGAAATCAGTTTAATTTCTAGTGCACAAACAAAAATAGTTTCTATATTTATTTATTTATTAAAATTTATTTATTTTTATTAAAAATAATTATTTTACAGATGTTACCCTACCTATAAATGGAAGAAAAATTATTATATTTTTATAGTTATTAATGGCCATGATAATGTCATTTATAAACCTATACTAGCATTACAATGAAAAATCAAACCCAAGGGAAGGAGGGTGAGTGATATAAGGGATTCTTAAACTATAAACTATTGAAAATGGAGGAAAATTTTATTTTTTAGAGGATAAATTATGGAATTATGGAGTGAAATAATTAAAATTTTATGAATAAGTTAGTGTTTGGTGTTATAAATAGTGTTAATTAAGCAGGGTACATTCCAAAAGATGATTGAGTAGGAGTATAATTGGAACATTTTGTGAGAAAATGACGTTCTTGAGAATGTTTTCAATTCAAAAAGAAAACTCCATAACTAAAATTCATATAATCTCTATCAATAATTATAACTACTACTAAACTTAAACTCAATCTCTATAAAAATGGAATTTAATATAAAAGTGTAAAAGTAAAGTTATTGTGGATCATTTGTAGAATAAACTGTCATATACCCGTGAATTTTCAATATTTATAATTTCATATGATCTATTTTTTATATATTTTAGTTAGTAAATGATTTTAAAAAAATCAATATTGGTTTTTATATGTCTATACATCAAAAAAATCAAGATGGGGTCAAAATAAATATGTACAAGAATAATTAAATGTAATTTTGAAGGAACAAAACATGAACATGAATGAATTAAAGAACTCAACAATCATATTTCACCAATCCTTTAACCATAATTCATATTTTTATTCATAAGAATATTGCATGAGTACATTATAATATAGATACATAAGAATAAAAATAAGGCAAAGGTAGGGGTTCTTGTCTGATAGGATAACATCCCCCCAATTCATTTTCAAATTTCTCTCTTCTTGAAGATCATGTTCATGATTTCCTAGAATCTCTTACCCTTGATCTGCTTAGCTATTTCCCAGTCTCCCTCAATTGATTGATTTATTAATTCCACTAAAAATGAAGTCACCCCTCAAATATAAAATGGTTCCCAAATTATTTTTTCATGGTTACAGATTCTCATCATCCCCCCAAAACTACACATGTGGGGCCCATCACTATTCATAAACTCATCTATGTAAATACAAAAAAAAACACTCTAATAGATATCACTCCCCCCACATGAATTTGATTTAGCTCCATGAAATCCATGCCTAGAAGTATTTCTAGCTTGATACTTCCTTTACTGTGGATTCTCTTAACAATCTCTAGTTTCTTCTCAAGTACTCAACTCATTGGACTAAACTACCCATGCTTTGAGTTTTATTAATGATAAATTACGGTGCCATAGGTATTTCTAATAAAGTTTTAAATTTGAAATATTCAGTTGATTTATTAAATTTGGAAAGGTTCAAAAACCAAATATGTAGTTACTCTTACAAAATGTCCAATTACCCTTATGTTTTATCCTTAACCAAGTTTTCCCAAACTGTGGGGATATTACACAGTGACCATTGGGATAAATAACCATTACAAATTTGAATATGAAACTTATGAAATTGAATACTTAACCAATTTTCTTCCTATATAATTATAATAACTCTAACTTGATGGAGATAACCCTTGCAAAATAGATTCCATACGCTAATGTAGGTCATAATGACTCTTAAAAAATAGAGAGAGCCCTTATGAAATTCTCCCCTTTATAAAATTCTTCCTAATATCTTTATAATAACTCTTAAAATTTCATATCCTATAAACATAGTATAAAGACTTATCTAAATTCTATATTCTTCAATAAAATTTCAAACATCATGGAAAACAATTTGGATTTGTTCTAAAAATTATATTTAAAATAAAAACATGTAACATTGAAAACCAAAAAATGTGTTCTAAAAACATATAAAAGGTCAAGAAAAGAATAATAGATTAATTTAACACCAAAAACACACATTTACACTTAAATATTTAAATAAAAACTTTTTCAACTCAAAATGATCAATATTAAATTATTTTCTATCTAAAAACATTTTGATACCAAAAACACCATAATTTTATGAAATAGAAATGGAAAATATGTATAAAAATAACACCACATTAAATTCCATCACACTTAAGACATTTATTATCCTCAAGTAATCATTTCAAAATACTTATTGAATGTACATTAATCTCAAAAATGAAGTATTACAATGCCAATAGTGAAGGGATTTTTAAAAAAACATTCCTACATTGAATCTTTCAAGTAAAAATGGATTATTTAAATTTTAAAATGAAAAAGATATATCAAAATTTGGTTTATAGATTTGAAAAATATGATTTAATTTTAACATTTTGAAAGGGATTTAACCAAACCAATTTTTTATTCAAACATTCTTCCAAACATCTCTTTTTTAACATTGGGATCACACACACAATGAAAAATTTAACCCATAACTTATAATCATATCATAATTAGACACAAATCAAAAGATCAATGAGCATAAATAATAATTAATATATGTATATAATAATAACTCATCCATTAGTTTCAACACACACAACCCAACCATGATTGGGAGTTTATTTATCAGACTATTTGAAATAATATTTTATCAATTTAACTCCAAATAAGAAATTCAAATTCAATTTAAAATTAAAAATTCACCCCGAAAATTTCACCAAGAAAGTGTATTTTAAAGAGATCCAATGAAAATATGTTTCCAAATTGAATACATGGACAAAAAAATTATTAAGGTCCACAAAGTAATAAAATAATATCTAAATCTCTCAAAAACAATTAACTGAAACTTAATGCTCTCAAAAAGTAATTTTTGGAAAAAAAATTATGGTTATTTTTAGGTGTACTTAATGAAATATTGTTTAGTGACAAAATACCACCCCTCCCCCCCAACACACTTAAACTCAACATCTTCCTCAATGTATATTACTAAAGTGTAAGAAGTAATTTAAAAAAATAATTTCATAATTATTTTTCAATTCAGAAATGAAAATCATCTTTAAGAGTTATAGGAAAACTCAAAATGGTATATTTTCCAACACAATTTACAAAAAATTACAAAATAGATTTTAGATTGTACATTAATTTTATTTATGGACAGAACACATTAATTTTCAATAAATATCAAAAAAATAGTATGTTATGTATTGTTTTCAGTATGCAAGAAAAATTTTTAAACAACTTCCAAAATTATAAAACAATCCAAAAAATTTAGGGTGCTAAAATAAGATTTTTAATTTTATTTAAAATTATTTTCAATAGTATATATTTAAGAAACTATAATGCACATATTTGAAAAAACTCCCCACACGCTTATATTTCAATATTAAATAGACTTTAATCAATCTAAAAAGCATGAAACATTTTAAATCAATTATCAGGGCAGAAAGAAATAGATTAGACAACTTTAAATTTCAAAATAAAATGAAATTTTTTGAAAAAATTCCCTTTTAAGTTTTTGTTCCATTATTTATCAACCAAATTATCCATATCTCCTTTATAACACTACAATTTCCACTTAATTTCTCCATTAAAGCACCAATAATAGTAGAATAAATTAATCATTGGATCCAATCATTCAAAATAAAAAAAAAGAGAGAACAAGTTAAGGGTAAGAGGATATGGAAATGAAATTCTAATCTATATATAAAAGGTGGTGTTGTAGTAGACCAACTATTTCAATTTCATCTTAGGGGAGAGGTGATAAGGGGTACTCTATTTTTGGAAATAATTGTAGTCTATATAGACAAAAAAGGTGAGGTATTTTTATTAAAAAGTAAAAAAACAATGATTTATTAAATCATGGGTTTCCTCTCATACAGTGCAAGATTTAAAGTCCCCAATTGGAATTACACTCTAAAATTATAACCATGATTACTTGTAATCATTGATTTCATATTAAGTATTAATTCATTATTTTATAGAGAAACATCATTGTGATCACTTAAAATTTACAAAACACTACCATCAAGTAGAGAATTCCAAAAATCCTCCAAGTTCATGGGACTAATCTTACCAACCACTGCTATTTTTATACCCAAAACATCACAAATAGGATTAAAAATATATATCATTATCCTATAAAAATCACCTAGATGATCAAAAAAACCTCATAGTGTCTCTCCGCCATAGTGGCATCCAGAATCATAGGTTCCAAAACATCTGATAATTTCTCACTATTTCCTAAATAACTAATCTCATGATGTGTTTCCATTTTGGAAGAAGAATTCACATCCTCAAGATATCATAAGAACTCTATAAGTTTTTTATCTTAAAACTCAACTTATAAATAGAACTTGATAGAAAAAATGGTCATGTTTTCCTTCTCTGTAATTAAATATAGATTCTCACCTTTGACACTATCTAATGGTTGGGAAACATTTGTTTAAATTTAAAAGGTACAAGACTTGACTCATATTTTACCTTGGATTTCAAGGCTTTTAAACACTAATTTTCATGTGAAAACCCTTATATAGAAATATCACAAATATCAAGATGAAAAATGTAATCATCAAAATCCAAATTTCATTCAATGAAAGTAGATCTCTTATAAACAATATATTTAGAGTGTTGAGTAATATCCTAAGAAAAAATTTCAATATAGCATCTCTGTTCATGTTTAATCACTTTATAGTTATTAGTAATGATTTGAGTAATTTTATTCTCAATCCAAGATAAAATTTGAAGTTCCTTGGTAGATTTATATTTAATTTATTTTGCTCTAAATTTCTCATCAAGTGAACCTTGAATTATTTCTTCAAAAGTTTCATAAGTATCCTTCCTAATCTCATCACTAAAAAAATCTTCAAATGCATCAATTAGCTTAAATATCTCCACTATATTGTATTTCCTAAAAACATTGAACTTATTTTGTTCATCACTAACATGAATAATTATTTTTTATGTTGAGACATATTTCAAAACCCCACCTATAGCAAGGAATGGTCTAGGAAATATAATTATAAAGACCTAGCCTTAAATAATCCATAAATTTTATCTTTAGATAACAATTAATTTTCTTTAATTCTTAAATATCTTTTAGGTTTAGAGTTTTATATAATTAATGCTCCACTCTTATAAAAAAATATTACATCATAAAATGAACACTTCTACTCAGTATCCATTTCCACACAACACAAAACTTTTAATATATAACTAGTTTTCTTTTCATGAAATATCATCACAATTTTCATCTTAACCTCATAATTTTCCCTACTCATTCTTAAAACCCTAGGAAAAACATTTTAAAATGTGGGATCAGTAAAAAAATAACAGTAAGGTACATATAAAAAAAGAAATAAATAAATAAAATTTTTAGTCTGTGAATAATCATAAGAATTTTCCTTCTTAAAAATAAACTTTGAGATCAAAATAAAAAATTTATTACCCAAGAAATCAACTTCTCCACCCATATATTTTCATAAAACATTTCATTAGAAATATTAAAGTAAAAAATAAAACTTATAAAATTTTCTTTTCAATCATGAAAAACTCATGAAAACTTTTTCAAAACGTTATACATTTCACCCTTAATAAGTAACACATAATTTTCTTTTAAACATAATCTGAATAGATTACCATGTGAGATCATAAAATTTCCACAAAAACCCATTAAAAGCATATATAAATCCAGTAATTAAATTATAAAATCTTTTTCATTTCAATCTTATGAATGGAATAACCTTCCCAGTAAATTTAAATAATTTATCTAGAGAAAATTAACCAGTTAACTCTGTCCCTTTCCTCAATGCATTAGAGAGTTATATCAGTATCAATTTTCCTTATAACCAATATTAGGATCACCCATAATCATGATCTATATCGGTTACACACATCATCATAAAAAATTCACAATAAATATAAAATAATTATAATATATGAAATCTTGTATTTATATTATCACACACATAAAAATATTTTCCACCCATAAGAAAACATTTCATAATATTAAAATATCCATTCCATTTATAGGCCTTTTTGAAAGTTTCCAGAAGAAAGGGAAGAATGGATTTTATTTGAATAAAACACTAAATATTGTAAAGTAATCCAAATAATAAATAATGTTTATGTTGTGGGGAAGAAACTTTTATTCCATGTATGTTAAAATCAAACATTCCTATTTTATTTTCATCAAAAAATTCCATATAAAATATATAAAATGATTTATTTTTAAAACCTTTAAAATAAAGTAAAAAGTGACATAAAATGTACTTTATAATTCATATATTTCCATATAAATACTTCCATAAAATAATTTTATGAATATGTAAATATAAGAAAATTATTTTTAAAATTAACTTTTAACACATTTAAAATGAGGTTTTTAAAGTTAAGTGTCCCTTACCTTGAGTCTGGATCATCATGTACATTATTTATCTTCCTAAATAATAAAATTATGTTAATTATTTAATTTATTAAGATCCTTTTTCATATTTATTATTCCTTTTATTTTATTTATTACCATGTTATATACAATTACTTAATCAATTTAGTTCATGTTGGATGTTTTTTCGATATTCAGCTCAAAGGTCCAAAATCACTATGGTAAGTTGACTTTGTCAAAGAGGTCATTATTCCATGTAACACCCCAAGCTTCCATGGTACGCTTCTCTTTGAATAATACAAAATCTTAATTTGTACCCAACTTCGAGTTATAACAAACCACGACCAATCAAATTAGTCATTATGAATAGTAATACCCACTTTTTTAAATTTTATAAATTTTATTTTTCAAAATGGACTTCATTTTTGGATTCAGAATATCAGAATAGAATTCATTGTTGTACCATTCAGTTTCAAGTATAAAATATGTTTTGTTCAATTTCATTTATATATTAGGATACTTTTTCATCGCTCCATTGTTTGGTTGTTTAATTTTTATTGGGATAAATCATTCCCTTTGAGTACTCTGTTAATGCCCAGCACTACTTTTCAGCCCATGGGGATCGGGAACACCCTTCAGACCATGCTAAGGATCAGCTCAGGTGACCAGTTCAAGGTTGATCCGAGTTAGTTTCTAACAAAATAATATAAGAGAATGTCATCTCTTAGAGGAAATTGATTTTCAGAGATACATTTTTTATTTGGGGGTGTCAAGGTATATGGAGTAGGATTATCAGGACTCAAGAAGTAGGTACGGGAAGAGTTTCATGAAATATTGCTTGTTTTGATCCTTGGGTTTCCATGGGAAGTTCAGTTTAGTTATTTTCTTAGTCTTTAGGTGTTTTTTAGTGATTGGGATATGAAATGGTAGTTTTTCTAGTGGTCTCTGTGAGCTCACAGGGCCTGGAAAGCCATGTGGAGCTGGGGGCATGGTCTTAGAAGGCTCTTCATATTGGTGATGTTTTTTCATATAGCCACTAACCATATGGTCAAGTCAACCACCAACTTTAGTTTCCTATTGTGGGTCTCCTTTAATCTTCTTGAATTCTAAAAATTTCTTTGAAAATCCTTGTGTGAGAATTCTGAAAATTGGGTTTTTTATGCAATGGTTGGATTTTAAAAAAGTGGAAAATAGATTTTCATGATTTACTCTAAGAAATGTTTTAGAAATTTTGGTTTTTCTAAAATAAGTCTTGGGTTAAAGTGTAAATGGTTTAATGGGATTGGATTTCCTTAATCTAAACAAATAGTTTTTGAAATAAAATTTTTGGAAAGAATGGGTTATTTTTAAAAGCATGAATTATTGAAAAGTGTTTGAATCAGAAAAATTGGTTTTGGAAATTAGTTTTCAATGGTTTGTGTTTTTATGAAGAGGTTTTGTGCAATTTGAAATGGGTTTTGATATTTTTGGCTAGTGAGTTATTAAAAGAGGATTTAGTGAATTTTTTAAATGTAAAATGGTGTTTTGAAAGGCAATATTTGATTTGTATTTTTTTAATGTAAATGGAATGGGTTTTTATCAAATGGTTTTGGTGAAATGATATTTGTTTAATTTCCAGAAAAATGTTTTGAATGAGATGAAAATGATTTATGATGGAAGTATATGGGACTTCATTTTCAAGCATGGTAAAATATTTTGATGTGTAGAATCTAAAAATGGTTTTTGACTTGGTGGTTAGTGAGCCTTTTAAAGGTTAATTATTTTTGAAATGGGTTAAATGAATTGGTTTGGAAGATGATATTGTTTTGTTTTAGCCTTTGGTGTTCTCATGGGTGCTCACATGTGTGGTGGTTTGTGTAAATTTGGATGATTCTTGGTGTGGTAGGGTGGATGGATGCCCAGGTTGGCATTGAAATATGCATGTGAGTGAGACTCGATGGAACACCATTGGTGAGTGAGAAAAAAATCCACTAAGTTGTTTTATTTTCCAAAACTGTTTTAAGCTGTAAATTTTGGTGTTTTTGAAAGCCAATGGTTATGTGGCATGTTTTTTGTGTCTTATAAGTATTTTTTATTTGTTATGATCTTCCTAATGACCTAGAAGTGATACTATTGTTGTACATTGCATTGAGATTTTTTTGGTAGCTCATTCTTGAAGCGGTGTCTTATAGGGATTTTAGAAAAGTTTTTGGGAAGTATTTGAGTCAGTTTTCCTCTGAGATGGTGTTTTTTCCATGTGAGTTTTGGTTCATGAGTTGGGTTTGATATAGCTCATGATTTTTTGGTTTACTTTTTCCCTGTGTTTGCCTCCGTAGGGATATTATGAATGTTGTAGTATGTCTACGGGTGGTTCTCTATTTGAAATATTTCTAATTGATCAACCTAAGGATTTTTTTTTATGAGTTTTAGAAGGTAAATCCACCTATTTTAAGGATTACATAGCCCGTATATTGGAATAGTGAGTTGTTTGGGCTCTGTCTAGGATTCTTTCTTATTGTAGTGATTCACTCAGTTGTGGTAGTTGTTCTCAGTGGTGTTTAGTGGGTTTCTTTATAAGTCTTATTCATTCTGCTCCTCATTCAGAGTGAGATATAATGTTGTTGTATATCTCTGAGTTCCTATTTCTGTGAAGGGTTTATTGTTTAAGTAATTGAGTTTTATAGTGTGTCATAATCCTTAGTTTCTTCATGGGTGTGTTATGAGGCTTTGTGTGACACTAAAAGAAGGAGTCTTAGTTTGTGGATTAGCATATTCTGACTATGAGGAAGTAGATGCTTCATATATCAGTGCTTTGTCCATAGGTCCTAGAGTGAAGTTGGCATGCAGTCAGGAATCCTAAAGGTTTAAGGAGTCTAGTTAAGTTTTTTCCTCCACCATTACGGTGAGGAAGCTATAGTGTTTCTATTATGGTTTCTCTATCACCGATAAGTCTCTCTAGTTTCAAAAATCATGGTAGAATTACCCCTCACACAATTTCTATGAATGTTCCTTCTAGAATGTGATTTTCTGATAAATTTCCTTGTTTGGACCGCCCATTTGAATCGGGTGCGATCTTGGATTTTATCCATTTGTGGGAGTTGAGTGTTGGGTAGTTGATGGTTGTATTTTAGTGGTCTATTCATTGGGTCCCTTCCCACCCAGCCTGTGTGGTGAGGGTTTTTGGTCTATGTTGTAAGTTTTGGCTCAGTTCTTGTCCCCTCTTTTCATGAGTGGGTCGTTTAAATTCTCTTGATGTGTTATTCTTAGCTTGTGTCTTTCTTAGATTGAGTAGGTCATGGTGGAAGAGTTTTGTTTGGATTGTGTGGGAAAGGCCCCAACTCTGGTTCAAGTTGAATTTTTGGTTGGTAATTACTAGTTAGTCCTTAATGGTGGGGAGACCCATTGTGGGTCTCATTGAGTTTTCTCATAAGAATTAATTGGGTGATAGTTGAATTTTAATGGTGGGGAGTCTATTCAGGCCTCCCCTATACTAGTGATCTATTTATGTTTTGGTTTCAATTTGATCTATTTTAAGTGTATTCTTTTAAAGATATAGATTTTTTAGTTTCCTAATAAGTTATATTGAGCCTTGGGATTCTTAGTAGAATTCCCAACAGTCTTATTTTTGGATTGTTTGTGGATGTGGTAGCTTGATCCTTCCTTGGTTATCAGAAATTAGTTGTGGGTTTTTATTTTGTTTTGGGCAATGGGTCTGAGTTCCATTGGTGGTAAGTGAAGTGTCCTCGGATTAAGAGGTTGGATCTTGTGGATGTGGAATCCTTAGGCATTAATCACTTGGCTGGAAAGTGTTTTGGATTTCTGGGGGTAGAAGGAGTTAATGGTGGGGAGAATTATCACACCCAGTTTTTCTAGTTTTGGATTATGCTCCGGTTCGGTGGGAATTCTGGTATTTTTCTTGGGTTCTAAGTGTGATGGGTGCTGATTTTTGGAGTTTTTCTTTGTATACTTTTTTCCCCATTCTTTTTCCTAGGTTAAATTTTAAATTTTTGGAGAAAACATGGATGTTTGGCCTTAGAAGACCTTGGCGCACAGTTGGTGCGTGGTTAGGGTCAACAGTGTGGCCAGTCCAAAAAACTGTGCAGCAGGTTAGAGAACCTACCGCATGACTATTGAATGGTTTAAGAAACCATGAATCCAATTCCTAGGTATTCATTCAGTTGTTTTGTCTATAGATAGTGGCTACTACATGGTTTTTTAAATCGTGTGTCATAATCATGCATCTTTCCCATATTTTAAAATTTTAGGGTTTTCAAGTATACCCCTTTTGGTATTTTAATCTAAAACCCTCCATTTCTCTCCAACTCAGTTATTTCAGCCCTAGTGGACTTATCCCCTCTTCCTAAAGCCTCCCACCTCCATCTAGGGTGATTCTAACAGTAAATATTTAAGGGTTTGGTCAGATATATCGAGGAAAACCCCTCCTCTCATCTCCCTCTTCCTTATCCTCTATTTTTTTCTTGGTTTTCTCTTCTCCTATGGTCATGGTGACCTATAATTTTATTTTCCCTTTGATTATGTTGGGGTTTTTCTCATTAATGTTTTATTTTCATAGATCTAGGGATTTAGAACCCTCATGGATCATTTTTGGTGGTGCGTTGTCGTTGCGTCATGGATCTGAGGTAGCTTTTCCCATGAACTTGCCTTTTAAATTTAAGAACCATTAGTTTTATGATTTTACCACCTTCTTTAATTTATAAATATTGATGTATGATCCTTGTTTCAATTATTTTGTGTGAAAATGGTGTTTTAAGCATTGTTTTATCATTACTAGAGTTGATTTGGTAAATTGTGCACACCAAATGTTTGATTAAATGCATGGTTGGCTTTTATGGATGATTTGTTATATGAAATGCATGGTTTAGATTTTTAAATGAATTTTTAATATCTAAAATTATGTCTTGGTTTACTTTTATGGTTTTCCCAAGTGATTTTGGGTTTTATAAAAAAATGGGTATTGGTTCTTAGAATGTTTTGGCATGTGTTTCCGATAAATGGCTCGTTTCACATTTGATAAAAATGGTTTTGTTTTGAAAGGATAATGTGAGTGTTTTGATAGAATTTTGTAAATTATTTTCAAATGGTAAATAGTGTGTTTAAAACCTTTAGGAAAATTGAATTTTTATCTTTGATGAATGTTGGTTTTGTAAGAAATTCTTAAAGACCCGTTTGGAAACTTTTTGAAAATGATGAAAGTGTTTATTATGAAAATCTCCTTTATATGTTTCTTGTTCCTTTTCTACATATAATTGATGGGATGTCTTCACTATGTAATCCTTGTGATACATTATCATAGTTCCTCAGTTGGGACTCTTTATGTTTTAAATATTCTATGTCATGAGATTAGTCCTTGGGGAGAACTGGGGTGAGACCTCTTGTGAATTGTTATTATATATATGTTGTGATTGGATGCTCGGTTGGAATCAGTTAGCTCACCCTTGTTATATACATGAGACATGGGAACCTAGCATAATGATAGAATTTTATGAGAACTATTGTTTCACTGGTAGTGATGTATTGACCATTGGCCTATAGTAGGTGGATATATTTGGCTTTATTACTATGGGATTGGGCCCCTCGATCTGTCCTAAGTTAGGGTGTCCAGGAATTTGAAATTTTTTTATTTCATCATGTGTGGCATGCTATCGGAGATGGGGTCTCATGTATTTGTATGTTTTAGATTATTATTGATCTCTTGGTTTCACCTATGTATATTGGATCTTAGTTACAGTGATGATTGAGATACTTGTATGATTATTTCCATTGCCCTTGTTGTGTGATTACAGTAGTTTCTTCTTATGTAGTGTTTTAATTTGAAAGTGATGTGTTAGTTTCAAAATGATTTATGAAAATTGTTTTAAAAGAAAATAGTGTTTTATTTTCTTTTAGTGCAAGTTGAAAATTTAAGCATCACTTTCCCCTTAAAAAGGTTTTGGTATCCCTAATGGAATGAACTTGGTTTTTAAAATGAATAAGGGAAATGGGTTGTAATTTTTTTGAGTAAACATTTAGAAAAGCATACTTTTATATATTGTAGTTCAAACTTGAAATTGGTGTTTCTTTTATTTTAAATATTTTGAATTGGGAAATAGATTATTGGGCTTGCCTAATGAGTTTAATACTCATGCCTATAGTTCTTTTCTACTTTTATCCCTTGTGCAGGTTCATCTAGAGTTCAATCGCCTTGGGAGATGAGTGATCATTGTGTAGAAGAGTGACCCATGGGGTCACATGGAGTTTGTGTGGTCATATAGTTCAGCTGGTTTATATTTATAATTATTGTAATGTTTAGCTTCATGTATAAAAAATGTTCAATTCAATTTTATTTATGTATTGAAATGATTGTGCATCTCTACCTATTTGGTTGTTTAATTTTTATTGGGAAAAATCATTCCCTTTGTGTACTTTTTTTATTCCTAGTACTAGTTATCATCCTGTGGGTATTAGGAACGTCTTTCAGGCCATGCCATGGATCGGCTCGGGTGACTGGTTCAAAGTTGACCCAGGTTGGTTCGTGACACATGTGGTCTTAGAGACTAGTGATGATTGTACCAATAGCATGATGAGGATTCCCCCAAATGTGGGACCTTTATTGGTATGTAAGCCTAATTACATCTCATCTTCACTTAAAGGTTTATACTTCCAATGTGGAAATCCAGGGAAGCCTTATATGCATAAGTACCTCTCAAAGCCTCTTTTTCATATATTTTATGTTTCAAATACCTATAACATGAACTATGTGGTCTCTGAATTCTATCTTAATAAGATATATAAGATTACTCCTAGAGGCTCGATCCCTATATTAATGTCCTTTCCACATGACATTAAATTTCATGGTATAGTCCTGTCATACAACCTTAAACTATGTCAAACAAACTATGTGGGTTTTGATTCCAGATCTCATGGGATGCATAGGAAGGCTCATAGAGGTTTAATCCCATATCCAAGAAACAATTCATCTCCCTAGATGGTGATAAACTCCAGAGAGCCTGAATATGTCTATAAACTAAGTGTCATAAATGAATAAGAGAATAATGGAGAACCTGTGACACACATACTTTTTCTCATCAACACATGGTCTTAATCAAGTCAATTGAACAAGGGTAACTAGTCTCATATAAAGGCATCATAAGTATTTCCTGAACATATCTTAAATTTATAAGACAGTCCAAGAATAGATAACAATTCCCCCAAAAGGGTGTTATGATCTTGACCTCCCATTCTCTTGACCAATGTGAGTTCCTAAGTATCATTGGTTTTAAACCACAATTGACCATCGGCATTTGGAAAGTAGGTTTGTGCCTTTTTAGATATATGTGAAACATTGGGATTTTCCATTAGAGATAAATATGGTAAACTCAGTGAAAAAATTTGTAAAACCTCCCTCAATCACCCAAAACTAATCATCATTTGAAACCATTCAAATTTTTTAAGAAACAAAATGGTGAAACTGATATGAAATTCATTAACTGTATCACCCATTTCATTGGTTAAAAAGGATAGATTACCGAGTTCCCATCCAGACATTTTTTCATTTGTTGGGAAAAAATGGTGAACCCAATATGAAATTTTTTAACTATACTGAAGCTTTCATAAAATAAGGGACCACCTCTTCATCTTTTAATTGTGAAAATAATTGATCGACTGTGTAATCTTATATATGATGTTGTACTGATAAGGTGTCTTGTTTCCTCTCCAGGAATTCTCATATTCCTTACAATCCAAATGGTATCATTAAAAATTCCAATAGATTCCAAGAAATTTGGACAAGCTGATAATGCCTACATAAAAACTCAAGCTATTTTGAACAACCAGCTAACACGCCAATCATGTGCATCTTCCTCCATGGAATTTTTGGCCCTAAGGCCCTGATGTATGATATCACCAATGAAACACATACAGTGTCAGTTAGTGAACATAATCTATGGGTACCAAATCAATGTATATATCCCAAATTTGGAAGTATATCATGAAGTACTCTATGGGATGAATCCCCACCGGCCATCTTTACTGTGATAGGTTGTAGAAGTGGAAGTGTCCCTTGTTGCCACATTCAACTGATTTTGGAGATTACCCTTAAAGCGTAGAAACACATACCTTACCTAACTTAGGGAGGTGGATATAGACAATCAAAAAGTAAACACAACTACTCTAGAGCTTCCTATGTTGACTCATATCCATTATAGTCATCCTTGTCGACATATGACCACAATTCCAAAAGGAGCTACATAGGATGTTGTGGACACCCCAACCATCTAAATTGGGGAATCCAATAGGAGGTCCCTCTTGGGGTATCCAAATAATTAAACTCCAAAGTATTCATATGTCCCTATTACCACCAATTTTTCTTTGTCCCACTAATGTATCTTGATAGTGCACTAGAATCAATCCCAGATCATTATTATCTAGAAGCCTTTGACTTCACTATAGATATCTCGGGTGACTATGGAAACTTAGAGAGCACCCCATCCCACATGTATGGGGTAATTTTATCATATTTTACCATGGAATCATTTTGAATATTGGTGTTGACCCATAAAATTATAAAATGGGTGAAAATCCACCAAATGGGCCAGTGAGCAACGTCCCACCAAATAATATATCGGGCACCAACCCGTCAAGAGAGATACTTCATTGAAGAGGAACACCATACAACTTATTGATCCATAAATATGTTATCAAATGAATATTAGGAATTATTTTTGAATCCAGATGAGAAAAATCTGGAAAATTATAATCACACCCTTCTACAGTCATCTAACTCACTGTAATTTGGCCCACCTGATGCCTCCGGCATTGGAAAAGAAGGGATCAGTGGTATATTTCATGCATCTACAGAAGGTATTATCAATCATATTTTTTTAGAATGTAATGTAAATGGATAATATGTCTAGTGGACAAAATTGATTTGTTCTTATAGTTCCATATTGAGACTCTCTTCATCATACACTCACTCTACCATTGAAAGTGGAAAGGTTGTTTTCATTAATCTTTCTAGTCGGCCCCTTCAGGATGATAAGGAAATTTCTACAAAGGAGAAAATCAATCAACTCTGATGAGAGAACAAGGATATATGAGAAATAATTGTGGGAATACTCCTAGGATTTCTTCCATAGAATGACACATCATCACCTTCCTATATAGTTATGTCTTGCAGTGAAGTTCCTCAACCATAAGGCTGGGGGAATTTTCATATTTTTCATCCCCTCATCGGGTGAAATCAAGACATTGTTCCACATCACCCCAATCCATAGGGATGGGGGAATTCTAAAATTATTAAGACCTGCTTCCAATAGGGTTAGAGGAATTTCTATATTTTCCACCCCCTCATCAGAGGTACTTCGAAAACCATATGACCTCATCCATTTCCACAAAGCCTCTAGGATATTCGGGTTTCTTTAATTAATGGAAAGTTTTTGCATCATCAAAGGACCCTAATTCTTCACCACCTATCCCCCTAAAAAATAATGATAGGGGCCCCATAACCTGGACTCCAAACTCATCCATGTGTCCATGCCCACATAAGTATAGCTAGTATATGGGAGAAGCGGCATGGTCACCGTCTTTTGATGATGGATGGGACAAAGACTATTCCTTCCATCCAAACACATGTCCCCAAGTACTTTGACTATTCCATGGAGAATGGTTTTATAGAACTCCAAATAATGAGGAAGATGGGTGAGGCTGGGTTGATAGGTCTAGAAAATCACTACCCCTACCACCAACATCTCGAGCACGCAATATGGGGTAACTTTGTCTTTAAATATTGGCTAGAGAAGCAGGTAAATGAAGTCTTAATAGAGTTAGAGTATCCCAAAAATCAGGAAATATTCATAAAATTCATCTAATATTCATCAAAAAAGTTTCCCTCATGATAGGTTACAACATGATACATCCTAGTCACATGAAATTAAACTTCATGATATGTTCTAGTCGTATGATGTTAAACTACATGATCTGTCCCGGTCACGTGATGTTAAACTGCATGATATGTCATAGTCACATGATGTTAAACTACAAGATACATACTGGTCACATGACATTAAACTGCATGATATGTCCTAGATGCATGATGTTAAACTACACGATATTTCCTAGTCAAGTGATGTTAAACTACATGATAATGTCCTAGTTTCATGATGTTAAATTTCATGACAATAACCTTACTGTATGATTTAAAACTGTATGGAACACACATCAATAATAGGATGATAAGCTATGAAACATATCAATCTATGAAAGATATCATGAGTGTTAAGTGGAAATTATAGTTACCAAAAGTACCAATGATACAGTACAATCATGATCCCAGTAATATCACAAAATCCCCAATACCCCTTAGTAACCTACTGAAGGTGTTACCCGATAGGTCACCTCCCTGAACACTTAGATCTAGGAATCAAGGACACATTTTCAAATTCAGAATACTACAGATCATAGAGAGAAGTCTCTTATCCCAATATCCACTGAAAAATATTATCCACATGTTCCAATAACAAACAGTGAGAGGTATCATACCCTTGCTCACTCAAGAAAATTCTACTATCATATCTGGGAACCAAGCATGGGGAAAGAAAAGATCCATGCACCTATTTATAAATCCCATCAACATATTCTAATGGAATGAGGATGATATAAGTGGGAATACATCCCCACTTAAATTAAAGACATCGACCAATATATCCTGGAAACAAAGAGCGTGCAGTCATACCTTCCTGTATATACCTTGCTGAAGCGCCAATACCTTCTTACAGTGATAGAGGATATTTCCTAATATATCCTAGTGATGATATAGGGGTAGGCAAACATTCCTTTCCCACTATCTAGGGTAGCACACCAACAAAGTTTTTCCTCCACTCATTCCTTAGAAGGGAATTGGTATTAGTTCTCAAAACCCCAATGATACCAAGAAAGAAACTTTGTATGATCACTCCAGTAAGACCAAAAAAACATGGAGATGCCTCATAGATCTCAAGAACTCATTCAATCCAAGTCATATTACAAGAACAAATAGTGAGGTGCATTTGTCTGATCATCCCGGACAAAGGGGGAGGCTGATGTGATCAAAACCACTTGCAGTTGATTCTCCTTCAACCTCTTATTAAGTACCAAGCTCATGAACCTCAAACATATCAACTCATAAAATACATAACAAGGGGAAATACCACTATGGTAAGCACAAACCTATTTCATAGAAATAAAAAAAAATTAAAATAGTGTATGTTTGTACCATCCAAACTCTCAATATTGGATGCTCTTAATATTTCAAAAGAACTCACAGAGATACTCATCGAGGCCCTCCAGGTCCTTTAGAAGTTTGATACATAATTATCTATAGATGAGGTTTAACAAGTTGAAACTTTTTCATTATAATTTCATATCCTCATATCATTTACAGAACAGGATTTTTAAGAAGTTATCCATGGACATGTCATACCCCTATATGTTTCTTGAAAACTGGACAATGTCAACATCCAAAGGGAGGGGGACTTATCTCCAACAAAGATAACCATTAAAGGGTATAATAATAGCAATAAAAGGCCTCTCAAGAAGATCAATCTCGAAGTTAAATTTAGGAATCTCACATCTAACATTGAGTTCATGGTTATCCAACAAGACACTGCATGTAATGTCCTTCTTGGAATACCTTGGCTTCATAGCCACATAGTGGTACCTTCAATATTTCATCAGTGTCTAAAATAACCTATTGATGGTAAGTATAGCATACTATATAGTGATTGTGATCCTTCAATTCTTGAGAATCTATATATGTTGAGGAAGGTTTCTACAAAAAATTAGGAAAACAACCAATGTTAGGTAACGATATGTAGGTTCCATCCCTTAATGGCTTGGGGACCGCCCCAAAAAATACCTAGATAATGTTTGAAAGTGATTATGTTCTACCCATAAACCTTATTGAGGAAGAAGATATAATCCTAGATGTTTAGGATCCTCCTATCCCTGGTGACGCCATAAAATAAAACAAGCAACTATAAAATATCTTTGTGGAAACTCTAGTAGTTTAGGATGACAATATCTCTTCCAATAGATGATCTTACCTCAACAGTGACCGAGATATCCCCATATTACCCACCATGTATAAAAATGCATCCATATACTTAGAGATGGAAGAATAAGAGGATGACCTCCAGAACTCCCCACCCTCATTTGAGGAAGGAATATCCATCACCATCAATGAGCTTAGGTAGGTGAATCTAGAAATAGAATAAGACCTACAACCTATATTGATTAGTTTCACAATGCCTCTTTAGGATAAAAATATGTATATTTTATTTCTAAATATATATCAATACATGTTTTATTAGAATTATACATAAATTCCTAGTCTAAATGTCTATATGGCTATGCATCACCTAGTCTTACCTGATGATCATTGAGGTTTCAACAAGATTTCTAGGAGAATTCATCACTATCATGCTACTAATTCTTATAATCATGACTTTAAACTGCATATCATATTTCATCCACACCACATGACATTAAAATATATGGAAGAAGTCCTGGTTGCAAGACTCTAAACTACACAACATCCTAAGTCTTAGAATAAAGACTCTAAACTGTATAGAATTTTTCATCCTTACCATATGATGTTAAACTACATGGAATATATCCTTATTGTATGATATTAAAATTCATGGAATACATCCTTTCTGCATGATGTTAAATTTCATAGAGAATGTTACTTAATAGATAGTTTACTTCACATGAGCTAGATATATGAAAGAGTAAAATAAATTACCCCTATCCCTATGTGGGAGCTAGATCTATATAAAGAATATCCCCACTCAAGAACTATGTTTGGATTGATTCCTACCATCACGAGATATATAATGACACTCAGATTCCAATTCCTGGGTCCGTCCGTAATAGAAACAGAAAAAATGACCCCTCTACATATGGGTCAGACCTATATGGAGAGTTTTCCATTCAAGAACTACATGTGTCTTTATTCTCATCTCGATGAGATACATACTGATTCTTAGACCATATATCATATCCTAGCCACTACATGCTAAAAATTTCCCTATCCTTTATATTAATCTCTCAAGTGTTGTGTATGAAACCTTTTCCATTCCTTGTTTCGTACACAAATTGTAGATCACATGGGATAAGTAATTTTGTTAAGGGATTACCTGCATGATCAAGACATATCAACTCACATAAGAGTTATCATGGTTATAGATGTAATACTTTAAAAGGCACACCAAATTTCTTTACCACATGATGTTAAACTACATGGTTAACATCTCTTTAATGATGTAAAACTATGAATTTATAGGGCCTTCCCCATAGAGGACCACTACCCTTGGTGTTGATCTCCCACCACACCTCCACTCAAGAACCATGTGTGGCTTGATTCCTACCATAATAGGATATGTAGTGAAACCTGGATCTCCAATACTGGGTCTAACTGTAATAATCAATAAAAAAATGCCCCTCCTCTACATATAGATCAGACCTGTGTAGATATTTTTCTATTCAATAGCTATGTGTGTATTGATTTATATTATCACATGATAAATAGTGACACCCAAATCTCCAATATTGGGCCCATCTATAATAATCAATGGAAAAAATGAGCCCTCTTCATATGGGTCAGACCTGTGTGGAGAGTTTTCTAGTCAATAACTACATGTCTCATTATTCTTACTATCACAGGATATGTAGTGATTCCCAAATACCAAATCCTAGGTCTATCCATAATAATTAATAAAAAAATTCCCCCCATTGAAAATGGGTCAGACATATGTGGAGAGTTTTCCATTCAAGAACTGTGTGTGGATTGATTCATATCATCTTAGGATACGTAGTGACACCCAGATCTCAAATATTGGGTCCAACTGCAATATAAATAGGAAAAATTCTCCCTCTATATATGGGTTAGACCTGTATAGAGAGTTTCACATTCAAGAACTACATGTCTCTTGATTCCTATCATCACAAGATATATAGTGATGCCTAGATCTCCAATCCTGGGTCCATCCACAATATCAATGGAAAAAAATTCCCCCCTCTGTATATGGGTCAGACCTGTGTGGAGAGTATTCCATTCAAGAACTATTTATGGATTAATTCCTCCTACCATAGGATACATAGTGATTCATAGATATCAAATCCTAGGTCCATCCATGATATAAAATGATAAAAATACACCCCATGTATATGAGCTAGACCAATGAAGGGAACTATCAGAGAACTATGTGTGTCTTGACTCCTACCATTATAAGATATGTATTGATGCCTAGATCCCCCATTTTAGGCCCAGTCATGAGTTTTCATCACCTTAAATCATGTTCCTCCATGGGATTCAGGTCCATGTAGAGGTTATAGTTCACAATAAATTGTGAACACCCCCACGTATTCACCGTCATGTACCCTCATACAACTTAACTGACCACTCAGTTATCCCTTGTTTCTCATGACAAACCTAGCTCATGTAAGCTTAGGTAATCTAGAAATATGTTTTATCCAATGAAAAAAAGATGTGTCTTGGATAGGGAATAATGTCATAGTCACATAAAGATAAACTATATAACCATTTCCTAGTCTCATGAAGTTAAATGGTATGACAACATCCTAATTTCATGATGTCAAACAACATGACACATGGTCCATCCTATAATATATAAAATTTCTTAGGGCAGACCATCCTATCCATGAATTTATTCTAGGGATGAATTTTTCACCATTATACGAGAATAAAATATGAGAATTCCCTATCCCTATGTATGATCTTGATCTATGTAGAGGACCCCTTATTTGACCTTGATATTGAGACTCACTAAGGTAGGAAAATATAATGCCCTTCTCCCCTTCATACAAGTCAAATATACATATAGGGATATCCTTAAAGGATCCGATTATGGCATTATTCCTTCCCTTAAAATATTCATAGGGAAACCTATCCATAAAAATTTCATATACCTTTTTAAAAATATTTATAAGTCATACAAACTCACTCTTTTTATGTAAGATTCATATCTACATATATCTTGCTTATGTATGAGATAAAGAAGTGCAAGAAGGGATCCAACATATGACTACCCATCAATAATTCATTGCATGGATAAAAGGTGTTTCCCAAATATAAATTTCCCCAACCAGTGCAATGTTCCCCTAAGGATATTTTGCACAATTTCATGTCGATTCTTACGTCCTTACCACATGATGTTAAACTTCAAGGAAATATTCCTTATCACATAACATTAAACTGCATGATATATACATACCCACTAAATGACATTAAAATGTGAAAACAAAGTACCATTATCACTCCTTATCAAATATCCATAAGATCCTAACCCTAGTCAACTAGAGTATGGGGTTATTCCATCCTCTTTTAAGAACCACAATCCATAAATCACACTTCATGTCTTGAGCATATCAGGTTGCTACTAACCTTTCATGACCCCTAGATAGAAGGAAATATCTCTCTTTTTGACCATGAAAAATTTGGATCTACATAAGGGCCTTAGACCTATCTAGAAAATACATCTTGACCCTACAGAAAGGGCCTTCTGATCCCTGTGATCCCTAACATCATCGTAATGGAGCTCGTCACTTTAAAGTGATTCACAATCATTTGCCAAATGATTGTCTCATACCATCACTCATGACCCATGAAAATTGATCCATGATTTAAAAAACTCTCATATCCTTATCAAAAGGATGTTAGAGTAATCTTGACCATGGGTATCCAAATTAGGCTATTGTGTAACATTCCACTCATACCAGGTCCACATGAATCATGACCTAAAACTACATGCACTTCGATCAAAGTTGTACAACCTTAAACTTTAGGCTTTGATGGTTTAAATTGAAAGACCCTAAACTATTGGTGAAATATACATAAAACCTGTCAGTATTAAAACCCACAAAGGGTGTCCTACACAAAATTCAAGTCTCTTCTCACTAAAATATTCATCCCTGGAGTTTAGGAAAAATTTTGAGCATAAATAAACAAGGCATAAAGCTCATGGGGACTACCTTATAGTCCCAGTAGGAGTTAGTCCATGATCGGTGGAACCCCTAGTCCAAAAAAGTTATAGAAATGATTTTCCACATCTTCTGACTACAATAACATGTTCACTAAGTAGTGAAACAACTTTTAGTGTGCCTGAACCCTTCTTAAATATTATTTTTTCCATAAACCACCTTCATGACTTTGAATCCTGAGCTCACACAACTAATTCCCCAAGTTGGTATCCTTCTCTTGGAACCTCATACACCTTGGTCTCCCTTTCTCCTGGTTCTTCCCTATAGAAAACTATTAATAGGGGCTGGATAATATAGAAGGAACCCACTATTTTTCATTGGATAATTGAAAACCTAATAAAGATCTTATCCCTAGTAGATTGGTCCTAGATAGGGGCCCCTCTTAAATCTAGGAGTTATTGTCCTGATCGCATGGAATATGGGTGTCTTACATTACCAATGGTTGACCTGCACCCATGTGTTTCTACCTCTAATTAAATCATATATTCCTAGTCCATGATTTAAAATCCCCATAAACATACTATTCAATAGGAACCGATATCCTTGATGTTATGTCACCGTGTATTATACTCTTTCTCAAAGAAGTAATGTGATATTCCATTCCCAAAACTTTTTATGGCCCACACCAAATGACTCAAAACCACATGGAATGGGGCCTGAACCACCCAAACATAAACTAAACTAACTTATGGTTCCAGAACCCTTCTAAGATATATATTTTATCCATACCCCACTTCATCATCCAAATGTTTGAATCTTCATAAATCTTTCATGGCCCTTTGAAAAGAGTGAGGATCCCTTATAATTTACCATGCATGTAAGACCTATGGGAACACACATAAAGATATATAACCCACCAGCTGGAGGAATATTCTTCTTACAGGAAAGGAACTTCAATCCTAGTGAGGCCTGGAAACACTACCACAGAACTCATCACATAAAGGTGTTTTCAGTCATCCTTGGCATTTCTGCTCCATTCCATATTCATCGGTTCAATCTCCTAGAAAAATGATGTACACAACCCATATTACAACTATCCAAGTGGACTCAACATCCCTAATATTTTACAATCCACCAATACCCTTTAAGGTAATGATGAAGGGTGTCACAACCCATCAAAGGCATTCATTCTTTATGATTTCTCAATAATGTAGGGTTCCATAACCCTTTATGAAAATTCATTCCCTATAATTCCATCAAGGATTAAATATTCTTGAACCCTTCATTAATTCCCATCTTGCACTACCAATAGTAGAAGGTCCAAGATAGAAGACCCTGAACTATAGAAATAGAAGGTCCGAGCTTGAAGACCTTAAATTATAGTAGTAGATGGTCTGATATGGAAGACCCTAAACTAAAAAACAATAGTGGTCTAGTTTTAAATACCTTAAAAAATCCAATTTAAAGCGAATAAATTCTCTATAGTTTGAAAACCCAAAAAGGGATCCCTGGAAAAAATTCAAGTCTCTACTCATTGGACATGCACTTTGTGTGATCCAGGGAATATTGAGCACTTATAAAATGGAAAAGTCACAAATTCTGTTAGGATGAAAACCCTTAAATGGAATATGAAGAAAAATCTAAGTCCATGCCCACCAATATTTCCCCATATAAATATTAGGAAAATTTTAAGTAAATAAAATATAAAACATAAAAAGCTTGTAGGGATCATTATATGTCCCTAGTAAAAATAAAGCTATGATCGTTGGGTTCACAAACAAAGGAAAAAAACAAGATCACGTCCATATTTATCAGGATCCATCTGAAGGTACCTATTCCTCTCATGCCTTAAAAATAAATGAGACTTGTTCCATCCTACAGGACCTTAAACTGCTCAGAGTGGCCTACTTTATGTTGCTTGAAATGAAAAATGAGAGAAGGATATGTGCAACATATCCACTAAAACATGGGTCCATACCCATTATTTCATCATAAATTAATGACATCCCCTTCTCTGTGTATGAACCAGATCTATTTAAGAACACTCATCATAGAGTTCTTCATCCATGAAAGTATGTTCCTTATTCTTAATCTTGATCTATATAGGATTCTTCCATCCTAGAACTACATACATATTGATTATAATTCTATTGGGATACATTGTGATGTCTAATCATATTATCTTGGATCCAACCACATGTTATTTTTCACCCATTCCCTTTTTCATATTGTAATTTATACACATTCCAATTTCAGGTTGTATATTCCCCAAGCCAAGAATACACCCCATCTTGGATTCATCCAAGCACTCCAGGTTAGGAGTCTCATATTGATATCACTTGAAAGCCCTCAGTTAACAAACACATGAAAAATAATCTTATAGGGATCAACATCAAGGCCCATCATATGTACATAATATATAGAAAAGTGGTCTATATTTACCTTAGAATCAGATTCTTTTTGTTCCAAATGAATCTAATTCTAAGGGGTATATTTCTTAAAAACCCATAATTATGTATTAGACACTTTTCCATTGAATATTTGAGAAGTGTGAAGACTATGTAAAATATTGATATACTTTTCATAAAGAAATTGGAGGTACCATCCTTGAATAATAAGGATTGGGATCCATTTTATAAAGGCGCAAATTTTGTGACCCTAATTTCACCCTTTTACTTAGAATGATTTTATAATTATTTAAGGCTAAAAATATTGTCTAGTTAGGATAACCATTTAGCCATCTCAACTAGGGGTACATGTGGGAGTCGCATCAACCATGCTCCAGGAGCTATCCAGTCATCCAACCAGATGGATAAAGGTGTGAGTGATAATAAAGTTCATGATGAGCACACAGGGAATGTGAAGATGTTCCTAGGTAGTCTACACAATGGTAGGGTGCAGAAAATGAGTGTGTTGCATGTATTTTGGTTTCCAACCCTACTTTTGACTCGATAGGTATATGACACACCCAACCATATTAAGTGGATCCATACAACCCATGGGATATATTTTGGATATAAATGAATAATGAAAGTATTCCTACATAAAAAATATATAGACATATCCACAGATGTTTGATGGAAGTTCATAACGCTATCTAATAACCTCATGTGATCATCTTCAACCTCTCATTAGTCCACTACACTCACTGATACCCCTATTTTGATGCAAATATTTACACCCAACGTCAGCATGACTCCACCATTCGATGGCCACCATGCCATCCTTCTTTAATAATCAAAATGAGACAAAGGGTACATGATCGACATCCTGGATCCATGCATGTGACTTTGTTTCACATTCATTCCTTCTTTTGAAGAAACCAAAACCATCACCTGAGACCAATCATAAGATCTTTGTAAATTATTCATGAGAGTTTCTTAAGTTCACATGATGAAACAGTGATGATCAAGAAAGGAAATGCAGATTTCACTAAGGATTTACATAAAAAAAGGTGTATCTATTCCTAAAAAGAGCATAACTTAATTTAAAACTTCTATAATATCATGTGAAGTTGGATGAAGACCAGTCATGTGGTCACATAATGCCATCACGTGAATTTAGGCCGATCGTGTGAAGCCTCTGAATCCATCACGTGAAGCCCTCAATATTTGTTTAGAAATTTGTCGTATGAACAAAAAAATGCTCATGAGATACCCTCATATCCGATTATGTGATTCCCTTGGATTTGACCATGTGAATACTTAGGATCAATCAATCATTCCATCACATGAATCCTTGTTATGATCTCATGATGTTGATTATGGGAAGCCACCCACCACCTCAAGCCAGTTCATAGGGCATGCACACCGTGAAAAGTAGCACCATCCTCAACTAACTCTGCCTATATAAACCCCTGATCTCTTAAAAATGTACATGAATGGGGGAGAGGGAAGAGAAAATATGGAACAAAAAGGGAAGTAGGAAAATATAGGGGTAGTGGGCTACAAACTTTGGAGTAATTTCCTAGTTGAACCGAAAGACCCGATCATGAGACTCATTTATGTCACATGGTCACAAGAATGCTTTATATGATGGCATGATAATTTAAATAACATCATGTGAATCCTCTGTGAAGAAATTCCTCCATTAGTATATGAACATACAAGAACATGTATTCCTATCATGCAAACACACCTCCCCTAACATGCGGCTTTGAGGTTCATGAGAACAAGTGGACATAAAATTACTCTATTAAACCCTATAGTGTGCATCTAGACATGAACATTTTCCCATGCACCCCACATGTCATGAAAACCCTTGAGCATACATACATCTCCAATGTGCATCCCTACACATGTTTTCATAACCCCATCGCATTAATTCCTTAAGATCATGTGATCACATTCACCCTCATCCATGTATGAGGATCTAATATATACCCACTTTAGATGTTGGAAAAACCCCACCCAAAACCCCATTGAGGTTAGGATATTTCATGAGTAGTTAAAAATCATGTGAAACCATCATGAGGGAAACCCTTGATATTTAGGTGGCCTTAGACATGTCTACCATGACATGAAATTCCCTTTTAGACCCTCGGATGTGCAATGCGAGCACTTGTGGGGATGTACCCTTATCACAAAAACACTCCTTGGAATGTGGCCTTAATTTTCACATGAACCCTCGAGCATGCACTCCTCCTTCCATGAAAATTTTTTCCCATGCAGTAATAGAATGACCCCCTTAGCCAAGAAACTTTAACCCTTGTACATTCTCACGATACTCCATTGCATGACTCCCTTAGGATCATGTGATCATAAGAATCTTCACTAGTCTCACAATGCCTACATGCATCCTTGTATGTGTCAACATGATCATGTGAAAACATCTCGAACATGTCATATTTATCATGCAAATACATCTTGGATGTGTCTTTTTAATCATAAAATTACATCTTGGACAAGAGAGTTTGATCATGTGAAGACACCTTATACATGTTAGCCTTGGTCATGAAAAAGACCCTATATATGTCTTCTTTGATCATGAAAACCACCTTAGACATGTTAGTATTATCATGAGGCAACCCATTGACACGTCATCTTTGATCATGTAAAGCACCCTGGTACATGTCAACCTTGTCGGGTAGACAATTATTACATGTCAGGAAGACACCTAGGACATGTCAAGCAGACAATTAGGACATGTCAAGAAGACACCTTGGAAATGTATAGCAGACACCCCAGTATGTTTCAACCTTGTATGATATACACACTTAGAAAAATACCATGTAAATACTCATCCATGAACCTTTTTCCAAGTACCCTTTTTATAGGGGGCGTCCTTAATGGGTTAGGGTTATGAACTCATGTGACCCTATTTGTGTCATTATCATAGATAGGCCCATCATGTCATGACAAAAATATTTTACAGAACTTCCATGGTCATTATATCTCTTTATATGTTAGAGGATAGAGAATGAATATGCAATGGGCATCCATTGTGGTATAAGTCCATAGCTTTCCTAAACCTAGGGGATAATAATAAATCATTCAAGTGTAATCACCTATCCCAACCCATTAGTATATAAATTGGGGAATTAAATATGATAACTCTAATTCTTATCCAAACATGATACCTAGGATTCCTTCTTAAGGCCTGAACTCCACTCGGTATCCACCCTGGTGTAAGTCCCTTCGTATCCCAAATATTCTTAACTCATGGGACTAAATTCTCCCATAAGTCTACCATCCTTCCTCATCTGTCAATAGATGAGATGTGGGATTATAAATAGTAATCCTTTTAATTGTAATCCTATAATATTCCCTTAAGTACCTCAAACCTATTAGTGGGTTAGGGATGAAATGAACTATGAGGACTCTAATTCTTGTTATATATAGGATACGTAGGACACCTTCTTATGGCCTAAGCTCCATACCATATACTCTATGACAGTATTAATCATACCTCTCTAAGGGAAACTTCAATGTGTAATCCCTATACAAATTTTCTCTCATGTGATGTGTCTAATCTTTCACTATCTCTTGTTTCTCACACCAAGCATGACTCTCATGGGATTAGGGACTAGAAACGATTATACCAATATAATGATGAGGATTTCCATAGTGTGGAACCTTCATTGGGATATAATCTTGATTACATTTCATCTTTAATCAAAGTTTCATACTCTCGATGAGGAAATTCAGGGTATCCTTCTATACATAAGTAATTCTCAAGGCCCCTATTATTGCATCTTTTACGATGCAGAAGCCTTTTGAATGAACTATGTGGACTCAAAATCATGTTTAATGGGATATGTAGGATGCCTCCTCAAGTATTGATCCCTATATTAATTTCTTTATCACGTGATGTTAAAATTCATGGTATATTACTATCATAAAACCTTAAACTATGTCAAACTAACTGTGTGAGTTTTGATTCATATTCTCGTAGGATACATAGGACACCTCATAGAGTTTCAATCCCATATCTAATACACTAACCACATCCCTAGATAGAAATAAACTCCAAAAATCAGGAATATGGTTATAAACTAAATTATCATAAATGGGAAAAAGAATGATAGTGAACCTGTGAAAAACATAGTTTTCCCATCAACACACTGTCTTGAACAAGTCATTGGCATAGAGGTAACAAGTTCCATATCAGGGATTGGAAAGGATTTCATGAATATATCTTAAATCTATAAGAGAGTCTCATAATAATCAATAATTCCCCCCAAAATGGTGCGATGATCCAGAGCTCTCATCCTCTCGACTAATGTGAGTTCTTATGTGTCATTGGGTTTGAAACCCCAATTGATTTTTTTCCATTAAAAAGCAGGTTTGTGCCTCTTCATTGATATGGTAACCATTTGTAGTTTCTATTAGATAAAAATATAGTAAACCCAATGAAAATTATTGTACAACAACCCTCAATCACCCACAACCGAGCATCGTTCGAAACCATTCAATTTTTTTAGAAAAAATGACCTAGAATCTCTATTGGTTGTTCCTAATAAGAAAGATCTTGCTCTAGTATTACAACCTATGAGTTTAGTACATGTGAAGGACCAGGTATGTACTTCCTTAGGAGATATACATAGAACACATCATGAAATTGAGAGAGGTTTGGTGGAAGTTCCAACTGATAGGATACCATCCTAATAGGATCATGAATTTCAAAGGGGATGATATACCAATGGATTAGTTTTCCCTTCTTTCCAAATATCATTACCTTCTTCTATGGAGAAATTATTAGAAACGCTTTTTTCATCAACTTCAAATTTAAAATCATGTTGATGATTATCAGCATAACTTTTTATTTTAACTTTGTTCCACCTTTAAGTTTTGTTGAATGGATCTAACCTTTTCTTCCATTTATTCATCTATTTAAGGTCCCAATATCTTTATTTCTCCAACTCCATTCCAACACATTGGATCTCTACACTTCTTTTTGTAGAGGGATTCATAAGTCGCCATCTAAATTATTGAGTGAAAGGTATTGTTGTAAGAAAAATCAACTAGAGGAAGGTTTTAATCCTAACCATCTTAAAAATATAGATAACAGGATTGAAACATATCCTCTAGGGTTTGAATTGTTCTCTCAGACTGATCATATATTTGAGGATGATATGTAATGATGAAACTAAACTCTGTATCAAAATCATTCTGAAAACTTTTACAAAACTTTGAGGTAAAACTTGGATCCAGATCAGACACAATTAGATTTGGAACTCTATAAAACCTTACCACTTCCTTAATGTATATCCTAGAAATATGATCTAGAGAGAAATATTATGTGATATTTATGAAGTGTGCTGACTTTTTAAGGTGATCGACTATAACCCATATAGAATTATTCTCTTTAGATGTTTTTGGGTGTCCATTGACAAATCCATGGTGGTGTTTTCCATTTTTCATTCTGGTATGGCTAATGGATTTAACATCCCATTATACTTTGGCCTCTTAGCCTTAACTTACTTATATATGAATCACTGAAATACAAACTCTAAGATATCTCTCTTTATACCACCACACCAGAAATACTCTTTCAAATCTCTATACATCATCATACTTCCAGGATGAATAAATAATGAAGAACTACGAGATTCCTCTAACAAATCCTTCTTAAAATCTGGTATGGACAGAACACATACATGATTAATAAACCTTATCATTCCATCATGATCAAGGTTAAACTTAGGACCATTTATAACCTTCTTTTTTAGCTATACATCTTCCTTCTACACTACATTAATCTTCACTTGGATATATGGTTGAATATTCAATTAAGAATGATAATATTTAGCCCCCTCATCTAGGATTTATAGATCTATCCTTTGAAAATCCATAAATATTGATCCTTTTTTATCCTCATCATGGATAAGCTATCAAGATACTTTTGACTCAAAGAATTGGCCACCTTGTTTTCTTTTCTAGGATGGTAATGTATTGAGCAGTCATAATCTTTAATCATCTATAACCATATTCTCTAGATCATATCCCAATCCTTCTATATGAATATATAATTTAAAATTTTTTGATCAGTATATATATTACACTTTTCTCCATAAAGATAATTCCTTCATATCTTTAATGTAAATATTTCCATAGTTAACACCAAATCATAAGTTGTATAATTTTTCATGAACCTTCAATTTTCATGAATCATAAGATATAAACATGTAATTATGTATAAGAACACATCCCAATACCTTCTTAGATGCATTACTATAGATTCCAAACCCTTATCCACAATAGGGTATGAAAGCACATGTGAAATGACTAATATTATCTATAGTTCCTTGAAATTTTCCTCACATTAATTTTTTAGAGGAACTTGGATCCCTTCTAAGTCAACTTAGTGAGTGGATTAGATATTCATGAGAAATTATCTACAAACTGTTGATAATATCTAGCTAAACAAAGAAAAATATGGATCTCAATCAACATGTTTGGTTTGGGAAAACATTCAAAATCCTCCAGATTGATGGATCTATATATATACCCTCTCTTGAGATTATATGACCCAAAAATGATACCTTTTTCATCCAAAATTCAAATTTTGTAGTTTTTTAGATAGTCTATAATTCCTTAGGATATTTAGTACAATTATCATGTGATCTTCATGCTCATACTTAATTTTTTGAATAGATAAGAATATCATCAATAGATATTACCACAAACTGATCAAGGTAATCTAAAAAGACTCTATTTATTAAATACATTAAGATTAAAGGGGAATTATTAATACTGAATGGAATCACTATGTATTCATAGTGTTATTAACTTTTATGGAATGTTTTCTTGGGTATATCTTCATTCCTGACCCTCAATTTATGATATCCAGATGAAGTTTAATCTTGTAAAAGTATTGATCTTCATGCATTTGATCAAATAGATCATAAATATGTGGTATAGGATACTTGTTATTGATTGTGATCATATTTGATATCGATAATCAATGAAAAGTCACATCGATCCACATTTCTTTTTTTTTAAAAAAAAAAATTTCACCCCAAGGTGACACATTTGGTCGAATGAATCCCTTGTCAATGTTATTCTGGAGTTGATTATTTAATTATTTCAACTTAATCAGGGCCATTCTATAAGGATTATTTGAAATATTCATGGAACTAGGTATGAGTTCTATCAAGAACTCAACTTTAAGTTTTAGTGGAAGTCTAGAAAACTCTTCTATAAATTCATCAAAAAAATCCCTCACAATAGGAATATCATTGATGATATGTTTCTTCCCAACTATTTGAGATAAACACCCCTTATGAATGGGAATCAAGACCTATACAATGGATGTGATCTCCATATGAATTTCATACTTATCATCACTTTGATAGATGATCAGAGGTCAATTTGGAATATCAAACATGACTTCACTTCCTTTATAATTGATGTGGTATTTATATAGAAAAATCAAATTCATACCTAAGATAACATCAAATTCAACCAGAGGAAGAATTATAATATTTTCCATAAGAACATTCCCAAAAACATTAACTAGAGAGGAATCATATACTTGGGATATTATCATCATGTCATTATGGGTTTTCACTACTAATTATATATTTAATAATTAGGGTGGCATATTGATATGCTTATAAAATTATTAACATACGAAAGAATGGGTAGATACAAAGTCAAATAAGACATTAGAAATTCTATAGTGGATGGTAAGTGTAACTTTGGACCCATTTTTATTTCACCCCTCATCAGAAATAGTGATTGCAAAATATTTCCCCTTGTCCCTCAACTTAAGAGGTTTTTGGCATCAATAATCATCCTTAACCTTCAGATTTGGGATCTAGTTAGCATAGTTCCCATACTTCTTGCATTTGAAAAAGTAGAGTTTGTATGGTGCATTTTGTGAACCTTTATATCAATTTTCATCATTATCTAACTTCCTTCCATCATTTCAGTATTCATTTGCTCAGTGACTATCCTTACCATGATTAAAACATTTAACAGTTCCCTTAATATAATTCCCATCATTTTCCCATCCACTCTTCAAGCGTGAAGTAAATATTATCTTCTTATATCCATGGTTTTTAGAGTTTCCTTTGAACTTCATCTTACATTTCTTGTTAAAACCATGATATTGATGGGTAACTCCCATATTAATTTCCACCATGAGATCACATAAAAAAAATTATTTATGTCTACTGAAGTCCATTATAGATAACACCCTTTGGAGACTTAGTTTTAAGCCACTAAAGAACAAATCAACCTTACTTTCATGTGGGATGATAATTATAGAATCATACATCAAAAGACTTGTAAAATTGGCCTCATAGGAACCAATAGATTCATTATAATTCTTCTTTAGATTAATGAATTCCTTATCTATTTTTCTATAAAGTATGCAAGGGAAGTACTTATTGAAAAATAATCTCTTAAACTCAACCCACTCCATAGAGTCAATTTAACTATCTTCCCTTGTATTTTTTATGAGAGTACACCATTGATATTTTTCACCTTCTAAATGATAGATAGCCAGAATGAATTTTTAATATTTCGAACATCAGATAATGGAAAATATATTTTCAGTGTTATTGATACATTGTTCAAAAATTAGTGGATCAGTGAAACCATTGAAATAATGTGTGAATTGCCTAATGAAGGACTAAAAATAAAGTAGTTCCCTCCTATACTCATTTATAAGTTCAGCATGATTCATATCTTGAGAAAGTTGTGTGCACATAACATCAAAAATTTTCATTCCAACTCCCATAACATTTAGCTTCTCTGGATTACAATCACTACATTGTACGTCACGCTTAGCATTAACATTGTTCCTTCAATTTCTATCCATTGACTAAACCAAAAAAGTATATTTTAGGAAACAATAATCATAGTGGGGAACCACATAATTATAAAAAATCACTTATAGGATTTATAAATAATGGCACATTATTTTTAATCAATTACACCTTAGGTTCATCCTAGGTTATTCATAGTCATCATCTATTTAAATCATTTATGGTGGTTTATAAATAGTTTTTGAATTTCCAAAGCATATCCCCTCAGAGTGTCAAATCAGGTCTGTATAAAGGAACATTTTCATGCACCAGGTGACAATTGAGTCAAACTCAACACACCCTTTTTGGATTTATTACCCCTAGGTACCTCTATGCTAGAGCCACGTCAACTTATAGTATCCAGATAGGGATATAATTTCTTAAAAACCACTCATGATATCCTTTACCAAAATTATAGGAAATTTTCCTATACACTCATCCTTAGACTTATCCTCAGACATATCCTTATACACATCCTTAGAGTTCTCACTAAAGATTTCATATCCTAATTTTAAAAGGTTAACTAAACCTATCCTTTGATACCAACTATAAAGACCCAAACTTCTCATACATAGATATTACATCTTTTTAGATGAATATTCATTACATTACACAAACACACACCTGGGGATCGTAAAGGTATAGTGCCTTTAGAAACTTTGACACATAAACAACATTTCCATGAGTGATCTATGTCATCTCCCACTATGTTCTCCATAACTAGAAATATTTTTAGTCATATCATACATAATACCTTTCATCATAACCTAGGGGAAGGAAACATAATAAATGGTGAGATAAGATTCTCAGTAAGGGTAAACAAGGGATATATCAACATATCATGAGCATATGGGTGTTAGATCATGATAATAACATTTTAAAACTATACCCTATATGTCATAGATCATAAACTTGAGTCATGGAATAAATATTGGAAGTTTATAAGACATGAATCATAATAGAATCAAATAACATGAACCATGAAAGCATAACATTGTCATGAGAAATAGATTTTTGGCATACGCATGATCCTATAAAATCATTTACTTAGTAGTTCAAGGCTCATTTCCAAGACTATTATAGTGAATTGGGTTCACTCCCCAAACTAACTTAGTAATCAAGGTTCATTCCCAAGACTTTAATAGTGGATAGAGTACCTTACTAAACTGAGTTCACTACTGGAAATCTGACCTTTCCTAATGCTTCTATACCAAAGGTTTGTAAAAATCGTTGGTATAGGTCCCCTTTCCCAACGGTTTGTCCAAACCGTTGGAAAATCCCACTTTGATGTCACTTTTCCCAACAGTTTGGCCAAACCGTTGGGAAAGGGTATAGATTTCCCAACGGTTTGGCCAAACCATTGGGAAAAGTATAATTTTAGGCCACCTATCCCAATGTTTTGGCCAAACCGTTGGGAAAGTTTCCCCATAAACCAACGTCCTTCCCAGAATCAGAGGACCTATACCAATGGTTTGACAACTGTTGGTATAGGTCCTTTGATTTTTTATCGGATCTTGTTACTGAGAACATTATATAAATCAAAATTTAAAATAATTATGAGAATACATATATATATTTATGTAATTATGTTTAAAAAAGTCATGTTAGGTTAGTGTTTAGGTCGTTCAATGATAAACTAGGGGTCCTGGGATCAAATCCCAGTGAATGTTTTTTTTTAAATACATATACCAACAGTTTTATGGAACCGTTGGTATAGATTTTCACATTACTTATACCAACGGTTTTGGAAACCGTTGGTATAGGTCTATACCAACGGTTTTCCCAGAACCGTTGGTATACACCTATCCTAACGGCTTACTTGGCAACGGTTCTCCAAACTGTTGGTATAGGCTATACCAACGGTTTGGAGGCCTATACCAACAGTTCTAAACTGTTGGTATAGGTTAGTTTTCCAGTAGTGTTCCCACTCTTCACATAATGAAAATCATACATATGTGTGCCATAAAATCATAAAAATCATTATATTAGAACCTATAAAATAAAATGGGTTTCAAAAATATTTCATCATAACATAAAATATAGAAAATAAAAAATAATAATAAACATTTCATCATATCATAAAATTTTGAAAAATAAATGGGTTTCATTGTCATTTTATCATGGTATAACATTTGGAAGAGAAATGAGTTTCATAAACATCTTATCATCATAAAAATAAAACATTAAGAGAAATAATAAGAATGGTATCCTTGTATAATATCACTAGTAAACCATAAGTAACATCGAGGGATTTCATCTTATATGGAAAATTATTTTGAAAGAAAAATCACTTCGAACGTTTCTTAAACAAAATATCCTTTCTTTGAAAATAACCTTGATTAAAATTAAAAATTCATAAAATATTTTTGGAAATCCTTTCCTTTGAAAATAACCTTTAAAACTTATAAATTAATCCTCAAATAAAAAAATGGTCATGAATTTTGGAAATTTCAATTCATATCATACACATTAAAATAAATATTCCTTTCCCATTTTTAGTAAAATTCAAATGGTTCATATTTGGAAATATATAAGAAGATTCCTTTCGAAAAAAATAAAAATTGAAACATGGGTAAAATTTTCTTTAATAAATCACTATGGTAATGTTTAAAACATTTTTTTAAAATCATTTTTATAAAACATAGTTTTGGAAGAAAAAATGTTTTCAACCTAAAAGATAAATAAAGTTTATTTTTATTAAAAATATCATTTTAAACTCTTGAGTACATAAAGATAGGTAGAAAATGAAATACACAATTCACGGAGACAGTAGGTCGTACGTACGCATGAACATTGTTTCAATTTTCTCAAAAGATTGAATGAAAAAAGGAAAATAATATAATACAATTATATAATCATTTTTATTTCATATTTATCAAATATTTTTATTAAACTAATCCTTATTACCTTCCATGTAAATCGTGAATGAATAACATCGCTTCGTGAGGCGGTAGTCCGCCGTACACATGAGCAATGTTATCGTATTCCCACAGAATTGAAAGTAAGAAGGTATATATGATAGGATAATTCAAAAAATATAATAATATCATAAATATAATATATAAATATTTAATATATAATTATATCTAGTCATTAGTGGTGGTGATGGAAAATGAATAATATTAGTTTGTGAGTTAGTAGTTCATCATAAACACGAATGATGATTTGGTGTCCCATTTGATGGAAGTGAATATGGTTGTAGGTATTTAAATTAATATAAAAACATATCAATATATGTAATATAATTATTTTATTATATCATCATGGTTTAATAAAAATTTAATGAGGTCAAAGAATAAATTAAATAAAAATTCTCACTGAAGAACGTTATCTCTTCTTCAGGTAACCTCCTTAGGTTTGCACCAAAATCCTTCCTAGGTTGGATTTTAGACAAAAATAAGGATTCTAGGATAAGATTAGGTAATTAAGGAATATATTTTTATAGGTATTGGTTTAAATAAATGGTTTATAATTGTGAATAGGAGAGGATAAGGGGTGGCATTTTATAAGTGAGGTGAGTAGAACACTTGTAATTGTTAAAAAGAAAAAGGTAATACCCAGGTTTTTTTACCTGAAAAAAGGCTAAAAATAGACCATTATCGATAATTAGACATTATAAGGTCTAAATATGTCCATAAAATGGGTTTTGGATAATTTTTGGGTTATTTTTAATCCACATATTTTTAGTTTAACCCCTCGGTAAAGCCATTTTTACCTTAACAATGGTAAATAATTTTTATTATTTTTACTATTCATTATTTTCAAAAATTAATTTGACCTTATTAGATAATATAAATTATTATGATGAAAAATATGGAATTATTTTTTAAAAATTACATTCACATAATTAGAAAAAAAATAATTTAAAATTAAACCCATAGAATCCACGAGAAAGCGGTTTTCTAAAGAGAAAATGTTCAAAAGTTTAAAAAGATTTTATATCAAAATTCAATATAAAAATGATTCTAATGACCTAAATTGGATTAATTGATATATAATTAAACTAATTTTACTTTAAAACACATTTTAAAACAAAATATTTCCATATAAATTCTTTAAATAAAAATGAATTTTTCAGTAAAACTCGATATTTTTCACTATTCTTCAAAAAATTAATATTTTCAGAAAAATACGAAAAATTAAACATAATATAATTTTAAATTATGAATTAAAAAATTAATTTTATTTTATAAAATTAATTTTATAAAAGTTTAAAAAATTTATTTTATTATTTTTCACAAAAATAAATAAATAACGTTTTTTGAGAAAATAGTATTTTCGAAACATATAAAGACTTTACCAAAAATTAAGTATTTTTTATAAATAAGTTTTATTGATATAAAATAATTATACTTAATATTTAAAATTTTGTTATTTATATTCATGCCTCCAAATTTAATGGCTTGTTAATAATAGTCTTTTTAAAATAATTATATTAATAGTTTGTCATGGTTTATTAAAAATCTATGTTACGTGAAACATAAGATATCAAAGAAATTTAATTTATTAAAAATATATATATTATAAAATATCAGGGTGTTACATTGAATGGAGTTCATGGGTCACGTTTGTGACTATGATGTGATGCTTACATGGGGCAGTATGTCATGAGTTCCCCCATCTTATAGCAATGAGGTTGGAATAGACTAGTTAATGAATTATCCATTGAGAGAGGATATATGGTCATAATGGGGATCATGGGATTGAATTGAGGGTTGATTCATGTTATATAACTACCTTTGTGTTCTATTTATTCTGAATTATATAATGTTTTATTCTTATGTAAGTGGTTCCCTAACCCATTTATTCATATGCAGCTCACCACGATGCACCGTTGATGATCTAGCTTAACATCAAATTGTAATGTGTGATAGCACTGGATCCTAAAAATATTTCCAAGTATTTACATATCCATAATTTAATTTTAAATAACCCTATATTTATTTTTATATAGATTGGATATCTCTTAGTTTAATCATGTGTTACTAAGGTATTTTCTATTTTATTCTTACACATATGCCTTGGATATGAATCTTGAACTTACTTCATTTTCCCTTACATGAAGTGATTAAACATATTCAAAAAAATCATAAAATAAAATAGTGATGTATCATCAACCATTCCATTTATTCATAAAACATTAACTGATCAAGAATATTCATAAATTGTCTAATTTAAGCAATATTCATTAATCCCAATAAAATTAAGTGTTATACTAAAAATTACACAAAATCTGTGTTCCTAACATATATGAGGGAATACAATTAGTGTATTATAAATATAAAAATGATGAATTATTCACATTAATCACTTCCCCATAATTGAACTATCACTTTTCCTTAAGTGATCACTTTTAATAGTTTCACATAAATTTCACCTCTTCTCAAGTTCCATCCCTAGGTAAATGTATGTTAAATGAAAACACATTAGTTAACTCAAATGCCCAATAATTAATTACTTTAACAATCCATCTTCCTCAAGTATCATATCCACTTCCCAATTTCTCACTTCCTTGATACTTTATATGAGATATTATTTTACCACCTCTTATCCTTCTTCATCTGGGTTCATAATTCCCAAAATCTATTAATCCTATTTGAAAACTAGCACGTATTATATTTTTTACCAACCATGTTTTGTACAAATAACTAATTCAGATGTGTTATTATAACTCAAGACTAAACTATCCCAATATATTAGTCATCCCCCAAGACTAGGTTCATTAGTAAAGGCATGGAAGTAACACTTGGGAAACCGGATCTCACGTCACTCTAACTCTTATTAATGGATACACACACACACGTGCGTATTCAACTTAGATTGATTTAAATTTAAAATCCCATCTATCCATTTTAATCTATTTCATAGGATGAATCTAAATGTAATTTAGTGAGGCTCTCTTTAGTGCTACTTTTTTTTGGAAGACAAGTTACCTAAGTTGGAGTTTAAGCTTCTAATATTTTCATGTCAAGATTTGATTCACTCCCCAAACCATCATAGTAATAAAGGTTCATTCCCACGACTTTAATAGTGGATATAGTACCTTAATAAATTGAGTTAACTCCCCATTAAAATAATTTTTTTCTCATGAGATATAAATCTTTACACAATTCATTGGAGGGATATATAGTTCCCACTCTTCACATAATGAAAATCATACATATGTGTGCCATAAAATCATAAAAAAATCATCATATTAGAACCCATGAAATAAAATGGGTTTCAAAAACATTTCATCATAACATAAACTATAGAAAATAAAAATAATAATAAATATTTCATCATTTCATCATATCATAACCTTTGGAAAAAGAAATGGGTTTCATTGTCATTTTATCATGGTATAACATGTGGAAGAGAAATGAGTTTCATAAACATATTATCGTCATAAAAATAGAACATTAAGAGAAATAATAAGAATGTTATCCTTGGATAATATCACAAGTAAACCATAAGTAACATTGAGAGATTTCATATTAGATGTAAAATTATTTTGAAATAAAAATCACTTGGAACGTTTCTTAAAGAAAATATCCTTTCTTTGAAAATAACCTTTCTTAAAATTAAAAATTCATAAAATATTTTTGTAAATACTTTCCTTTGAAAATAATATTTAAAAATTATAAATTAATCCTCAAATAAAAAAATGTCATGAATTTTGGAAATTTCTATTCATGTCATACACATTAAAATAAATATTCCTTTCACATTTTTAGTAAAATTAAAATAGTTCATATTTGGAAATATACAAGAAGATTCCTTTCAAAAAAAATAAAAATTGAAACATGGGTAAAATTTTCTTTAATAAATCATTGTGGTAATGTTTAAAACATTTTTTTAAAATCATTTTTATAAAACATGGTTTTGGAATAAAAAACGTTTTTAACCAAAAAGATAAATAAAGGTGATTTTTATTAAAAACATCATTTTAAACTCTTGAGTACATAAAGAGAGGAAAATGAATGGAAAACATGTATTCCAAAAACAATAATCTGGGTATAATAAAATAAATTATTTTATTTAAATATATATCATAATATTTCATCATTGGAAGCATAATCATGAGAAATCCTCATAAATGATGAGATTGTAACATAAAACCCTTACTGCTTCGGTAACATTGAATCATAAGCCCCATGAAAGATTGAAATTAAATTAAGATTATAATATCATGAGAATGAATAAATTCATGATATTATATGTCAAAGTTTCTTTATATACACCTCATAAAATAATATAGGTGCATAATATAACATTTGTCTTAAAGAAGGAAAATTGAGACAAAAAACCCTTACCTCAAATCTCAACTTCCTTCATACACATTCAAGCCTCATGTATAATAAATATAACTTTATTATACATATATTACATAAACATATATATATATATAATACCATATATGATCAAATTAAGACCTTTTATTACCCATTTATTAATAATTTCATGTTGAAGTCATGTTTCAGGCAATAACTACTTTATATTTTGTGTATGTTTTGATTTGTTATTTTTTTTGTCCTGTTAATATTACCATGGTTTCATAATCTATATAAATTTAATCATGATATAAATATCATATATATTCATTATATATGAGTTTATATTAATCTATAAAATTTAGAGGTAGAAAATGAAATACACAATTCACGGAGATAGTAGGTCGTACGTATGCATGAACATTGTTTCCATTTTCTCAAAGGATTAAATGAAATAAAGGAAAATTATATAACAAAATTATATAATCATTTTTATGTCATATTTATAGAATATTTTTATTAAACTCATCCTTATTACTTTCCATGTAAATCGTGAATGAATAACATCGCTTCGTGAGGCGGTAGTATGCCGTACACATGAGCGACGTTATCGTATTCCCACAGAATGGAAAGTAAGAAGGTATATCTGATAGGATAATTAAAAAAAATATAATAATATCATAAATATAATATATAAATATTTAATCCATAATTATATCCAGTCATGAGTGGGGGTTATGGAAAACTAATAATATCGGTTCGTGAGGCAGTAGTTCACCGTACACACGAAAGATGATTTGGTTTCCCATTTGATGGAAGTGAATACGGTTGTAGGTATTGAACATAATATAAAAACATATAAATATATTTAATATAATTATATTATTATATCATCAAGGTTTAATAAAAATTGAATGAGGTAAAGGGATAAATTAAATAAAAATTCTCATTGAAGAACGTTATCCCTTCTTCAGGTAACCTCCTTAGGTTTGCACCAAAATCCTTCCTAGGTTGGATTTTAGACAAAAATAAGGATTCTAGGATGAGATTTGGTAATTAAGGAAGATATTTTTATAGCTATTAGTTTAAATAAATGGTTTGTAAGTATAAATAGGAGAGGATAAGGGGTGGCCTTTTATAAGTGAGGTGAGTAGAACACTTGTAATTGTTAGAAAGAAAAAGGTAATACCCACGTTTTTTCACTTGAAAAAAGGATAAAAAATAGACCATTATCAATAATTAGACATTATAAGATATAAATATGTCCATAAAATGGGTGTTGGATAAGTTTTGGTTTATTTTTAATACACTTATTTTTAGTTTAACCCCTCGGTAAACCCATTTTTAACTTAACAACAGTAAATAATTTTTATTATTTTTACTATTCATTATTTTCAAAAATTAATTTGACCTTATTAGATAAAATAAATTATTATGATGAAAAATATGGAATAAATTTTTAAAAATTACATTCACATAATTAGACAAAAATAATTTAAAATTAAACCTGTAGAAGCCACGAGAAAGCGGTTTTACAAAGAGAAAATGTTCAAAAGTTCCAAAACAATTTATATCAAAATTCAATATGAAAATGATTCCAATGACCTAAATTAGATTAATTGATATATAATTAAACAAATTTTACATTAAACCCCATTCTAAAACAAAAAAAAATCCATATAAATACTTTAAATAAAAATGAATTTTTCAGTAAAACCCGATATTTTTCATTATTCTTCAAAAAATTAATATTTTCATAAAAATAAAAAAAATTAAACATAATATAATTTTAAATTATGAATTAAAAATGAATTTTATTTTATGAAATTAATTTTCTAAAAGTTTAAAAAAAGTATTTTATTATTTTTCACAAAAATAAATAAATAATGTTTTTTGTGAAAATAGTATTTTCAAAACATATAAAGACTTTACCAAAAATTATGTATTTTTTATAAATAAGTTTTATTGATATAAAATAATTAAAATTAATATTTAAAATCTGGATATTTATATTCATGCCTCCAAATTTAATGGCTAGTTAATAATGGTTTTTTTAAATAATTATATTAATAGTTTGTCGTGGTTTGTTAAAAATCAATGTTGCGTGAAACATAAGCTATCAAAGAAATTTAATTTATTAAAAAAAATATTGTAAAATATCAGGGTGTTAAATTGAATGGAGTTCATGGGTAAAGTTTCAGACTATGATGTGATGCTTATATGGTACAGTATGTCATGAGTTTCTCTATCTTATAACAATGAGGTTGGAATAGACTAGTTAATGAATTATCCATTGAGAGAGGATATATGGTCATAATGGGGATCATGGGATTGAATTGGGGGTTTATTATTGTTATAGAACTTCCTTGGTGTTCCATTAATTCTGAATTATATAATGTTTTATTCTTATATAAGTGGTTCCCTAACCCATTTATTCATATGCAGCTCACCACGATGCATCATTGATGATCTAGCATAACATCAAATTGTAATCTGTGATAGCATTGGATCCTAAACATATTTCCAAGTATTTACATATCCATACTTTAATTTTAAATGACCCTATATTTATTCATATATAGATTGGATATCGCTGAGTTTAATCATGTGTCACTAAGGGGTTTTCTATTTTATTCTTACACAGATGCCTTGGATATGAATCTTGAACATACTTCATTTTCCCTTACATGAATTGATTAAACATATTCCAAAAAATCATCAAATAAAAGGGTGATGTATCATCAACCATTCCATTTATTCACAAAACATTAACTGATCAAGAATATTCATAAATTGTCTAATTTAAGGAATATTCATCAATCCCAATAAAATTAAGTGTTATACTAAAAATTACACAAAATATGTGTTCCTAACATATATGAGGGAATAAAATTAGTGTATTATAAATAGAAAAATTATGAATTATTCACATTAATCACTTCCCCATACTTGAACTATCACTTTTCCTTAAGTGATCACTTTTAATTGTTTCACACAAATTTCACCTCCTCTCAAGTTCCATCCCTAGGAAAATGTAAGTTAAATGAAAACACATCAGTTAACTCAAATTCCCGATAATTAATTACTTTAACAATCCATCTTCCTCAAGTATCATATCAAATTCCCAATTTCTCACTTCCTTGATACTTTATATGAGATATTATTTTACCACTTCTTATCCTTCTTCATCTGGGTTCATAATTCCCCAAATCTATTAATCCTCTTTGACAACTAGCATGTATTATATTTTTTACCAACCATTTTTTGTACAAATAACTAATTCATATGGGTGATTATAACCCAAGACTAAACTATCCCAATATAGTAGCCATCCCCAAGATTAAGTTCATTAGTAAAGGAATGGAAGTAACACTTGGGAAATCGAATCTCAGGTCACTCTAACTCTTATTAAGGTATATACACACACACATGTGCTTATTCATCTTAGATTGATTTAAATATAAAATCTCATCTATCCATTTTACTCCATTTCATAGGATGAATCTAAATGTAATTTAGTGAGGCTCCCTTAGGTGCTACTTTTTTTTAGAAGACAAGTTACCTAAGTTGGAGTTTAAGCTTCTAATATTTTCATGTCAAGATTTGATTCACTATAAATATTTTCCTCTTAAACTTAATTTACATAGTTTAGAAGAAAAAAAGATTTAATTTCCAAAGTGATTCACTATTTCAAGTTCTCACAAAAGTTCCCATTTCAGTTCAAAATTATTTTAAAATACAAAAAAAAAGCAAACAAAAATAAATGAAAAAGAAAAGGAAAAAAATAAAAATGAAAAATAATAAACAATGGAAATTTCCTCCCCCCCCCAACACACACGCATTTAGTTCATGCATTTTACTAGGTGAATTCAAACATATATGAGCATTTTTTATCAGATAATGATATAGGAAAGAATTATCCAAGTAAAGGAGAGAGGCATCTCGGTGGGTTCATTTATATAATAGATCAAGGAGTTCAATATCCTTTAGAGGATCATCTAGATAGTTCTCATTAAACCTATTCACTCTCTATACATTAATAGTTAAAGGATTATTTTTTCCAAATATAGTGATCTCAATTACAAGGAATGGAAAAAATATTATTAATAATAAATAGATCATCCCATATAGAATTATTTTTACTTGGAATAAAATTCAATTTGGATTTGTAGAGAAAAACTTTATCTCTGGGTTGGGATTCTCTCTTTATATCTTTTTATTCTCTTTTTTTATATAATTAGGGTTGTACTTCCAAAAAAAGAACCTAATTTGATACATAGAAATATTTTAAAAGTATTTAATGCATAAAATTGAATGTTAAAAATCCTCCAAGAAAGCATCTAGGTTTATGGTAATGGGTTTTTCTCCAAGGAGTGTTCCAATCACTCACTTTTGAGTACTTATTTATTTTATTTAGTTTTTTAAATTAATAAATTCCATGGAAATGGGGGGTTGGTTTCTATGAAATATAACATGTGATACAGAATAAAAGTTATCAAGAAAGGAATTTAATCCTTGGCTCTAATAGGAATGCTCTATCAAAGTTGTACTGAAATATATTACTCGAACCTACTCTTAATCATTTTACTGACTCAATAACATTAACCACTCAAACTTGCCTATTTATAAATTTTTAGGGAAAACACACTCATATATAAAATTCAAGGTCAAATTTTCTTCCTAATTCTAGTGGTTCTTACCAAACCTTAATCAAGATTTTTATTTCTTAAAAACCTCCCCTAGTCAAACCTTAACTAAGGGAAGATCCCCACTGTACATGGTTGATGGTATCTAGACCAGTCTATACTATACTTCACATCTATATTGTGTGATAGAAAATATATTTAAGTGAATATTTAAAAGAACAAAATAGGTTATAATAATAATATAGTATAGGGGAAAGAAGACTATTGTCACATTTAACTATTTTAACTATACAACACTACAACTTATGTCTACAATAGATAAGAGCATATTAGATCTTAAAATCTAAATAAAAATTAATTGGTATTTTCCCCCTTATAAAAACACTTAGGTTAGTTCTCTATGAATGGAGTAAGATATTTATATTATAGGGAGATGAAAAACATAAATCATAAATTAAAATACAAAAAAAAATTAAACTATTTCAAAACCATGGTTAAAAGGACAAGGTTCTAAATCCCCTTACTATGATTCACCCCAACCCTTATACATAGATTCCCCTCTAAGGATCTCCTTCACTAATAATCTATCCATGTAAATCAGTTACCTTGATCGAAAAAATCTCATTATCATAGATAGTTTCAACTTGGACATATCAATAGCCTCCTTTAATCAGTTTTAATAGATTCATCCTGCACACACACCACCCTTGATAAATCTCCCTGAAGATTTGTTAAGAATCATAATTTGAAATTATTCTCTTCTTTACACTATAGTATAGGTGTTTTTGAAATTGTCTTTTTCTAATTATAGTGGGAAAGGATAAAAGTATATTTTAATTTTCATTTAATCCCAGATTTCCTTAAAATATTATTTTTTAATCATTTATGATTATCAAAAATCTAAGATAAATCCAATGTGTCTTATGTTCTAGATAATTTATTCTTATTCGAGTGGCTTAGTTAGAGTATTTAATATAACATAATGCCTCTAAATTGAGCTAATATCATGATACTATTGAGTATCCTGATGAATTAATCTAATGTGGCAAATAGACTAGGTTGGTTATTCTAATGTGAGTGTGGGAAATTGAATTTTAATATGATTAAAGGGGAATTTAATCCTATATGTGGATAGTGTAGCCCAGTTATCATGATTCAATGGTTAAATTATTTAATTTAATCTCATAAAGGTTCCTAATGTGGTTAGTTAATATTATGTGAGGCATCTGTTAGATGAGTAAATCATATGTACGTGTAGTGTGCTAGGTTTAATCTGATGTAATGGAAAGATACACTGGATTAATATTATTTATCTCTATTTCCTTCACATTTAATATCACATAACATCAATTAATCACATACAACCCATTAAAAATGTATTTTAATCCAACATAGCTTCCCATATTGCCTATTAATAATATGAATCTTATGAAAATTTTGAATTAATCATTTGTATCAGTTTATTTCACATGTAAATAATCAAAAACTAAAAAATAAATGGCATATTTTATTCAAATATTTCTAATAATAGATAAATCGATTAAAAACTATATTTAAGCCTTTTCAATTAATTCTAATTATTCAACCTAAAAAATAAAAATACGGTTTAATACCAATTAATAATTAAAATGTGGGTTAATAAACAATCAATTCTAATGAAAAAATTATTAAAATAAGGCCCTAATCACTCCCCCACACTAATCATTTTACACTATTGGGAAAAAATAACTTTTGAATCATAATATCTACATAAATAAAATGTGAGAAATTTCTAGGATTCTTTTCATTATGAAATTCATTATGTATAACAAATAAGAGATTGTGAGTGTTGACTTATATCCTAATAAATATATTCAACATAGCATCTATGTTCTTGTATAACCACATTATTATTTTTATTGATGATTTTAATAGTTTGTTTTATAGCCTCCCTAACCTTTGAAGTGCCTTAGTGGATTAATATTTAACATATCTGACTCTAAATTGATAATCAACCAAACCTTTAATTATTTATCCAAAATTTTCATGAGTATCCTTCATAATCTCAACTATAAAAACTTATTCAGTATAATAAGTCAACTTACATCTCTCCTATAGTGTGTATTTCCATGAAACATTGAACTATTCTTGTTTATAACCAATATAAAAAATCATTTTACCTTTCGATAAATCTATCACAGTCCCACCTGTAATAAGGAATGGTATTCTCAATATGAGTATGACCTTCTTATCACACTTTATTTCAAGAACTAAGAAATCATTGGAAAAACTAATCTTCCCCACACTAACCAGCAGGTCATTCACCCTTCCAATGGGTAAAATAATATACCTGTTAGCTGGATGAAGAGAAAATGAAGTTTATTTCAATTCCCCAAGACCCAATTATTGAAATAAGGATTAAATCATAAGGTTGAAAATAGTTTCTAGGTTATATAAATAATTTTTATCCTCTATTTTTCCTATTTTATAAGGAATAATAAATCTCTTAAGTTCTTATAGTTTTGGTGGTGACTTCCATTGTATACCCTCACTACACTCTTCAATCAAATTAATGGTAGAAATTTCCTCTAGATTACTCTTGTTGACCAAAAATATTTTCATATATTTTACATTTGAAATAATTTCATTAAAGGCATTAGTAAAGGGTATATTCATGTGGAAAATATTGAACATTTCAAAAAAAAATTGAGATGGCTTGGATCATCATTTTTCTTATCAGCCCTTTGAGGAAAAGGAATGGGTGGCACATAGTTGTAAAAAATAGATTGTTTCATTTCTTTTCCCTCATTATTATATTTCTTCTTTCCTTATTTTATTAATTCTCATTTCATTTTATTTTGTTCCTTAATTTTTTCCAGTGTAGAATCAGATTCCATTTTATTTTGGACCTTGTTTTCAACTTCTTTATACTTTTTTCTTTCTATATTTTCATTTTTAGATTCACTTAAGGCCTTAAGTTTTTCTTTCCTATGTTATAACATAAAATATTATTGAGTTTTCAAACCAATAATTCTGGTAACAGCCAGTATATTTTCTCCTAGATTTACTTTTATTTTACTTGGAAGTTTTCTTTTCTCTATCCCACTAAAATATATTTTCAATTGATTCATTTGAATTTTCATATTTTTCAATTTATCTAAAAATTTATAATTTTGAGAGTCCATTTAAAATTTGTCCCTAGGTTATTCAGAGTCCATTTTACTAATCATTTGAAGTATAATCCCTTCTTTATTCCCTTGATAATTTGAGTGCTCGGTCCTATTGCGGTTGTGATATTAAGGTCTTGGATAATTTAGGAATATAGTGGTAGTAGTTTATTTAACAACTCTTTGATCTCTGCAAGATAGGTTTAGGTTATTCGTATACCCAAGGTTACAAATTTTTGAAAATGGGCCATTTTTACCTTTATATATAGCTCTAAAATCCAAAAAATGGTCACCTTCATAATACTATATAGGAAAATCAATATTATGAAAGAAAGATCTTATATTCCAAAACATTCAGTATTATAGACATTACTGCCTAAGTGAACTATAATGATTATTGTTATAAATTATAGGGTTTGGGGAATTTTCTCCTTAACCAAGAAAAAAATTCTTCTTTCCTATGTATTTTCCTTATCCTAGAACATTTATGTTGGGAGTTTTGAGAAATTTTATTGGAAATTTGTTCTAACTCTTTGATTTTTTCTAAATAAATAACCACTTTAATATTTATTAACTAAGATTCGTTGTAAGGAGTGAGACCATTATAAAAAATGTTCATAGAGAATTTAGGAACAAATTATTGATTAGGAAAATATCTAATAATGTCCATAAAACTATCCCAATTCTCATTGAACATCTCACCCTCATAATAGAAAAAACAGTTATTTTATGCCTTACCTCAATGTTCATTCTACTAGGGTATAATTTCATGAAAAAATAATTAAAACTCTCATCCCATGTGTCAAATATTTCTTCATCTAATTACTAGAACCATCTCCTATAATTTCCTATAAAAAATGTAAATACCCTAAACATGAGCTCTTCTCCAATCAACCTATATAAAAGAAACTATTGAATACCACTACAAAAGTCTCTAATGAAATCCAAAGAGTCCTCATTAGGTGGACCATTATAGGATGGCAGCATGGAGAGATAAAATTGTTCCATTTCAGAATTTCTAGACTTGGGTTTCAAAAAAATATAGGATTTTTTACTTTAAATATTGGTAATATAAAACCTCTTATGTCTAAGTTTTTCAATAACTTATTCCCTAAGCTGAGGTGTAATAATGTTATCCATTTTATCTACAACCTCCCTATCCCAAATATTTTCATTTTTTCTCTCATTTTCTCCTATGATAGCAAAATTGATTTTCAATTTTAGAGATTAAATGTTTCAGTTAATTAGTAGGAGAGGTAGCCTTAGTTTTCATATAGTTTCAGTGAAATTGGTTTCATTTCTAGTGCACAAACAAAAATAGTTTCTAGATTTATTTATTTATTAAAATGTGTTGATTTTTATTAAAAATAATTATTTTACAGATGTTACCCTACCTAGAAATGGAAAAAAATTATTATATTTTTATAGTTATTCATGGACATGATAATGTCATTTATAAACCTATACTAGCATTACAGTGATGGATCAAACCCAAGGGAAGGAGGGTGAGTGATATAAGGGATTCTTAAACTATAAACTATTGAAAATGGAGGAAAATTTTATTTTTTAGAGGATAAATTATGGAATTATGGAGTGAAATAATTAAAATTATATGAATAAGTGAGTGTGTGGTGTTATAAATAAGGTTAATTAATCAGGGTACATTACAAAAGATGATTGAGTAGGAGTATAATTGGAACATTTTGTGAGAAAATGATGTTCATGAGAAAGTTTTCAATTCAAAAATAAAACTCCATCACTAAAATTCATATAATCTCTATCAATAATTATAACTACTACTGAACTTAAACTCAATCTCTATAAAAATTCAATTTAATATAAAAGTGTAAAATTAAAGTTATTGGGGATCATTTGCAGAATAAACTATCATCTACCCATGAATTTTAATTATTTATAATTTCATATGATCTATTTTTTTATATTTTAGTTGGTAAATGATTTTAAAAAAATTTCAATATTGGTTTTTATATTTCTATACATCAAACAAAATCAAGATGGGGTCAAAATAAATATGGACAAGAATAATTAAATGTAATTTTGAAGGAACAAAATGTGAACATGAATGAATTAAAAAACTGAACAATCATATTTCCCCAATCCTTTAACCATAATGCATATTTCTATTCATAAGAATATTACATGAGTATAGCATAATATAGATACAGAAGAATAAAAATAGGGGAAAGGTAGAGGTTCTTTTCTAATAGGATAACTCCCCCCCCCCCCAATTCATTTTCAAATTTCTCTCTTCTTGAAGATCATGCTCATGATTTCCTAGAATCTCTTACCCTTGATCTGATTAGTTATTTCCCAGTCTCTCTCTATTGATTGATCAATTAATTCCCCTAAAAATGAAGTCACCCCTCAAATATAAAATGGTTCCCAAATTATTTTTTCATGGTTACAGATTCTCATCATCCCCCCAAAACTATACATGTGGGGCCCATCACTATTCATAAACTCCTCTATGTAAATACAAAAAAACACTCTAATAGATATCACTCCCCCCGCATGAATTTGATTTAGCTATATGAAATCCATGCTTAGAAGTATTTCCAGCTTGATACTTCCTTTACTGTGGATTCTCCTAACAATCTCTAGTTTCTTCTCAAGTACTCAACTCATTGGACTAAACTACCCATGCTTTGATTTTTAGTAATGATAAATTAGGTTGCCATAGGTATTTCTAATAAAGTTTTGAATTGGAAAGATTCAGTTGATTTATTAAATTTGGAAAGGTTCAAAAACCAAATATGTAGTTACTCTTACAAAATGTCCAATTACCCTTATGTTTCAGCCTTAACCAAGTTTTACCAAACTCTGGGGATATTACGCAGTTACCATTAGGATAAATAACCATTAAACATTTGAATATGTCACTTATGAAATTTAATACTTAACCAATTTTCTTCCTGTATAAGCATAATAACCCTAACTTGATGGAGATAATCCTTGAAAAATGGATTCTATAATCCAATATAGGTCATAATGACTCTTAAAAAATAGATATGGCCCTTATTAAATTCTCCCTTTTATCAACTTTTTTCTAATATCTTCATAATAACTCTTAAAATTCCATATCCTATGAACATAGTATAAATACTTATCTAAATTCTATATTCTTCAATAAAATTTCAAACATCATGGAAAACAATTTGGATTTGTTCTAAAAATTATATTTAAAATAAAAACATGTAACATTGACAACCAAAAAATGTGTTCTAAAAACATATAAAAGTTCAAGAAAATAATAATAGATTAATTTAACACCAAAAACATACATTTACACTTAAATAGTTAAATAAAATCCTTTTCAACTCAAAATGATCATTATTAAATTATTTTCCATCTAAAAACATTTTGATACCAAAAAGACCATAATTTTATGAAATAGATATGGAAAATATGTATAAAAATAACACCACATTAAATTCCATCACACTTAAGACATTTATTATCCTCAAGTAATCATTTCAAAATACTTAGTGAAAGTAAATTAATCTCAAAAATGAAGGATTACAATTTCAATAGTGAAGTGATTTAAAAAAAACAGACCTCTATTGAATCTTTCAAGTAAAAATGGATTATTTAAATTTTAAAATGAAAAAAGTTTATCAAAATTTGGTTTCTAGATTTGAACAAGATGATTTAATTTTAACATTTTGAAATATATTTAACCAAACCCATTTTTTATTCAAAAATTCTTCCAAACTTCTCTTTTTTAACATTGTGATCACACACACAATGAAAAATTTAAACTATAACTTATAATCATATCATAATTATACACAAATAAATAGATCAATGAGTATAAATAATAATTAATAGATATATATAATAATAATTCATCCATTAGTTTCAACACACACAACCCAACCATGATTGAGGGTTTATTTATTAGACTATTTGAAATAAAATTTTATCAATTTAACTCCAAATAAGAAATTCAAATTCAATTAAAAATTAAAAAGTCACTCCGAAAATTTCACCAAGAAAGTTTATTTTCAAGAGATCAATGAAAATATGTTTCCAAATTGAATCCATGGACAAAAAAATGATTAAGGTCCTCAAAGTAATAAATTAATCTCTAAATTTCTGGGAAAAAAAATTAACTGAAACTTAATGCTCTCAAACAGTAAATTTTGGAAAAAAAATTATGGGTATTTTTAGGTGTACTCAATGGAATGTTGTTTAGTTAAAAAAATTCCACCCCCACCCAAAACACATAAACTCAAAATCTTCCTCAATGTAGAATACTAAAGTGTAAGAAGTAATTTAAAAAAATAATTTCATAATTATTTTTCAATTCAGAAATGAAAATCATGTTTAAGAGTTATAGGAAAACTCAAAATGGTATATTTTCTAACACAATTTACAAAAAATTCCAAAATATATTTTAGATTGTACATTAATTTTATTTATGGATAGAACACATTAATTTTCATGAAATATCAAAAAATAGTATGTTATGTATTGTTTTCAGTATGCAAGAAACATTTTTAAACAACTTCCAAAACAAAAAAACAATCCAAAAAAATTAGGGTGCTAAAATAAGATTTTTAGTTTTATTTAAAATTATTTTCAACGGTATATATTTAAGAAACTATAATGCACATTTTTGAAAAAACTCCCCACACACTTAGATTTCAATATTAAATAGACTTTAATCAATCTAAAAATCATGAAACATTTTAAATCAATTATCAGGGCAGCAAGAAATAATTTTAACAACTTTAAATTTCTAAATAAAATGAAATTTTTTGAAAAAAAAATTCATTTTAAGCTTTTGTTCCATTATTGATCAACCAAATTATCCATCTCTCCTTTATAACACTACAATTTCCACTTAATTTCTCCATTAAAGCTCCAATAATAGTAGAATAAATTAATGATTGGATCCAATCATTCAAAATAAAAAAAATGAGAACAAGTTAAGGGTGAGAGGATGTGGAAATGAAATTTTAATCTATATATAGAAGGTGGTATTGTAGTATACCAACTATTTCAATTTCATCTCAGGGGAGAGGTGATCAGGGGTACTCCATTTTTGGAAATAATTTTGGGCTACATAGACAAAAAAGGTGTGGTATTTTTATTAAAAAGTAAAAAAAACAATGATTTATTAAATCATGGGTTTCCTCTCATACAGTGCTATATTTAAAGTCCCCAATTGGAATTACACTATAAAATTATAACCATGATCACTTGGAATCATTGATTTCATATTAAGTGTTAATTCATTATTTTATAGAGAAACATCAGCATGATCACTTAAAATTTACAAAACAATACCATCAAGTAGATAATTCCAAAAATCCTCCAAGTTCATGGGACTAATCTTTCCACCCACTACTATTTTTATACCCAAAACATCACAAATAGGATTAAAAATATATAACATTATCCTATAAAAATCACTTAGATGATCAAAAAAACCTCATAGTGTCTCTCTGACATAGTGGCATCTAGAATCATAGGTTCCAAAACATCTAATAATTTCTCACTATTTCCTAAATAACTACTCTCATAATGTGTTTCCCTTTTGGAAGAATAATTCACATCCTAATGATATCCCAATAACTCTATAAGTTTGTTATCTTAAAACTCAACTTACAAATAGAACTTGATAGAAAAAATGGAAATGTTTTCCTTCTCTGTAATTAAATATAGATTCTCACTTTTGACACTCTCTAAAGGTTGGGAAACATTTGTTTAACTTTCAAAGGTACAAGACTTGCCTCATATTTTCCCTTGGATTTCAAGGATTTAAAACACTCATTTTCATGTGAAAACCCTTATATAGAAATATCAAAATTATCAAGATGAAAAAGGTAATGATCAAAATCCAAATTTCATTCAATGAAAGTAGATCTCTCATAAACAATATATTTAGAGTTTTGAGTAATATCCTAAGAAAAAATTTCAACATAGCATCTATGTTCATGTTTAATCACTTTATAATTCTTATTAATGATTTGAGTAATTTTATTCTCAATCCTCCATAAACTTTGAAGTTCCTTGGTAGATTTATATTCAATTTATTTGGCTTTAAATATCTTATCAAGTGAACCTTGAATTATTTCTTCAAAAGGTTCATAAGTATCCTTCCTAATCTCATCACTAAAAAAATATTCAAATGCATAAATTAGCTTAAATATCTCCACTATATTGTATTTCCGAAAAACATTGAACTTCTTTTGTTCATCACTAACATGAAAATTTATTTTTTCTTTTGATACATCTTTCACAACCCCACCTATATCAAGGAATGGTCTAGGAAATATAATTATAAGGACCTAGCCTTAAATAATCCATAAATTTTTTCTTTAGATAAAAATTAGTTTTCATTAATTCTTGAAGATCTTTTATTTTTAGAGTTTTATATAATTAATTCACCACTCTTATAAAAAGAAATATTACATCATAAAATGAACACTTCTACTCAGTATCCATTTTCCCCACAACACAAAACTTTTAATATATAAAAAGTTTTCTATTCATGACATATCATCACAATTTTCATCTTAACCTCATCATTTTCCCTACTCATTATTAAAACCCTAGGAAAAAAATTTTAAAATGTGGTATAAGTACAAAAATCTCAGTAAGGTACATATAAAAAAAGAAATAGATAAAAAAAATTGCTAGTCTGTGAATACTCATAAGAATTTTCCTTCTTAAAAATAAACTTTGAGATCAAAATAAAAAATTTATTACCCAAGAAATCAACTTCTCCACCCATATGTTTTCATACAATATTTCATAAGAAATATTAAATTAAAAAATAAAACTCTTAAAATTTTCTTTTAAATCATCAAAAACTCCTGAAAACTTTTTCAAAACGTTATACATTTCACCCTTAATAATTAACACATAATTTCCTTTAAACATAATCTGAATATATTACCATGTGAGATCATAAAATTTCCAAAAAAAACCCATTAAAATCATATATAAATCATGTTAGTAACTTACAAAATCTTTTTCATGTCACTCTTATGAATGGAATAACCATCCCAGTAAATTCAAATAATCTCTCTAGAGAAACTTAACCAGTTAACTCTGTCCTTTTACTCAATGCATTTGAGAGTTATATCAGGATCAATTTTCCTTATGACCAATATTAGGATCACCCATAATCATGATCTATATCAGTCACACACATCATCATAAAAAATTCACAACTATAAAATAATTATAATATATGAAATCTTGTATTTATATTATCACACACATAAAAATATTTTTTCACCCATAAGAAAACATTTCTGGATATTAAAATATCCCTTCCATTTAAAGACCTTTTTGAAAGTTTCCAGAAGAAAGGGAAGGAGGGATTTTATTTAAATAAAACACTAAATATTTTAAAGTAATCCAAACATTAAATAATGTTTATGTTGTGGGGAAGAACCTTTTATTTCATGTACTTTAAAATCAAACATTCCTATTTTCTTTTCATCAAAACAATCCATATAAAATATATAAAATGATTTATTTTTAAAACCTTTAAAAGAAAGTAAAAAGTGACATAAAATTTCCTTTATAATTCATAAATTTATATATAAATACTTCCATAAAATAATTTTATGAATATGGACATAGAAGAAAAATATTTTTAAAATTAACTTCTAACGCATTTAAAATAAGGTTTTTAAAGTAAAGTGTCTCTTACCTTGATTCTGGATCATCATGTACATTATTTATCTTCCTAAATAATAAAATTATGTTAATTATTTACTTTATTAAGATCCTTTTTCATATTTATTATTCCTTTTATTTTATTTATTACCATGTTATATACAATTACTTAATCAATTTAGTTCATGTTGGATGTTTTTACGATATTTAGCTCAAAGGTCCAAAATCACTATGATAAGTTGCCTTTGGTCAAAGAGGTAATTATTCAATGTAACACCCCAAGCTTCCATGGTACGCTTCTCTTTGAATAATACAATAGCTTGCGTTGTACGCAACTTCGAGTTCTAACAAACCATGACCAATCAAATTAGCCGTTATGTAATAGTAATACCCACTTTTTTAAATTTTATAAATTTTATTTTTCAAAATGGACTTCATTTTTGGATTTGGAATATCAAAATTAGATTAAGGTGAATTTTTGGTATTTTTTTAAAAACTTTAAATTTTTTATGAATAGTGAAAAACACTGTGTTATTGTTTAAAACTGACTTTTTATTTAAATAATTAGTTATTTTATTTAAATTTATATTAGCTAAAAATAGATACATAATACCTATATATTTTCAATGTAATTAATTAGAGTCAATTTATAATAATATTAGATATATAAAATTTTATTGAACTTTTTACCACCTTTTACCCACCTTCTAGGCGCATTTGAAAATTTGCATAAAACGTAATTTTACCACTTCTGTGGATTGAATTACAAAAATCTGAGATAAATGATTGAAATCAGTAAGTAAAATGTGTTTTAATAAGATGAAAATAATTTTTTTGAATAGTAACTTTTGACTTTTATCTACCACGGTTAAAAGTAAATAGGGTAATTAAAGGTAAAAAATGATATTATAGTTACCCTAACACATGTCATAATTAAATTGTATAAGTTTATTTCAACAAAAATAAACCTTAGGAATAAAATATTATCCTTTTGGTCCAGTTGGATTAGATTAGGACATCTATTATTATTTTATTTAGAGAAGAGTTAAAAGTGTTAAATTTAATGTTTAATAATTAAAACATTTTTAATATAGGGTTATACATAAGATAAATTCAACTATAAATATTCATTAGAAATATAAAAATATTTCCTACATAATGGTATTTTATTTATAATTTTTAGACATTAAATAATTACATTTATTTATGATACAATGATGATGCAGTAATTACCTTATTAATGAAAGATTAAAATAATTGATATTATAAACACCCAAATAAATATAAATTGAGACTTATGATGAATTTCACTAATTTTATAGGTTAAAATGAAATGTTAGGGTTGATTAAATAAATTTTTTTTCTAAGTGATAAAGTTGTTATGCCTTTCACAAAAACAAAATACCAAATAGTGTCAAAATTGACATAAATGAGTTTTTAAAACAAATACTATATTATTAATTGATATAAAATTACTAAAATATAAGGTTTGTAAAAAGGAATTATATAAGGTTATATATATTAATAATGAACCACTTGGGGTTCTCTTGGATTTTATAGTAATTTTATCAACCATTTATTATAATAATACAAGAATACATGGAAAAAGTTAAACTATTTAACTAAGAGTTAAATCTAAAAGATATGGTTAATATGGTGACCTAAACTTGTCTAAAACCTATTTTTTGACATTTTTAGACCAATCCCTACCTTTTCCTAGAAATAAATCATTTTTTATCCATTATAAACCGAATTTTATTGTATAATAAAATAATATTTCAAGCTTTTCCTAAAGTGACCCTCACCTCTCTTATAAAAGGGTACTTCCCCTTCTCTCAAAATCACACCTCCAGGGACATTTGGATCAGCCAACCCCTGCTCAAATATCCTCCCAACTACCATAAATTGGACCTAGAGGCCTTACTTTGATCATAGAGCCAACTTAAGGAGCCCTTTTGGTCAACTCAAAAGGAAACTCCCAAAGAAGATGTAATAATTTCACCACCTCTTTCAAAGTTCTTTTCTTCTCCCACTTCCTCTTTCTTTGTTGTTTCTATACCAAAATATTAAATAAAGTACCTTATACATAATTTTATTTTATTATAAATATGGTAAAACCATATTAATTATTCTATTCATCCTATGAATTACAATCCACCATACGTGCGTGCGTACGGCTTACCGTCTCCACGTCGTGGTGTAGTTTGTTATTAAAACACTTCATTATTTGGATGGGTATAATAATGAGTATAACTGATTTAAATAATAAATATAACATGTTAATTATTTTGTATATATGATATAACATCCAATTACATATGATTTCTCCATCAATAGAATGACATTATCGCTCGTGCGTACGTACAGATTACCGTCTCCACAAACGCGATGAAATTAATTCCCCATCATAACCATTCAAGAATAATTTTATTTATGATTAAAAATAATGTTTAAGAACTTAATATCATTATGGATATGAATCAAATACATCCTATACATAACAAACATGTCTTACATAAGCAATCATATAAAGGAAAACAAATCATTTAACACACTAAACAATGGTACTACTGAAATATTATTAACAAAGAAATATTAGAAGATCATATATGATATCATATTTATGTATTTGGTTCTTGTATAATTTAATAATAATAATTTAAATATTATAAAGGAGGTTAACATACCCTCTATCAAGGAAAATTACAAGGTAAGGGTTAATTCTACAATCTCTTCATTATCTGAGGTTTTTTATATGTGAGTATCTACTGGGACCTCTTTATCATCCACATCCATGTTTCTTAAAAATGTATTTCAAAAAAAATTTACTATTTCCTAGACTATGGGTTAAAGTAATTTATACCCTTGTTTTACTTTTTATAAGATGTTTATAAATGAATCTTTCCATCATTTTCCAAACAAGGTCCTTTACGACCTTTTTGAAAAAAATACTGAAAGAATGGTTTTTTAACTTATACAATGGGTGCGGAAATTTTCCGCCATTATAACACCTTTGAAGCTTCCCTTATAAGCTTATAGGAATATTTTTAAAATAAATTTTTTCTTTTAAAATTACATTTCTTTTAAATGATTTCAAAATAGAAAGAGATATTTCTCTCAAATAGTTTTGATTTCATCTATGTCAACATCCTTTGTTGGATTTTATGCTTATTTGAAGTTGATTTGTTATGATACAATCTTTCATATTGTATTGAAGGTATTGTGATATGTTTGACTGTGGATGTGATATCTTTATACCATTCATGGTTTATGTTTAAAGTATTTACATTTCTTATGCTATTTTTAAAACCAATTTTTATGTTATGTTTCAACCTTTTCATATGAGGAATGTATTAGACTTAGTAAGTGATGGGTAGAGCCTTCTATAGATCCTCGATGCATCAGTAGGTCTTATGAGACAAAATAGTGTCTTGGCACAAGGCCTTGAAAAATCTTATTTTTAGTCTTGGCATGAGGCCTTGACTATGTGGTTATGATGTCCGACATTTTGCATTCCATCATTATGAAATTGTCTATTGATATTACATGTGATTATTTGACTAATAGAATATCCATGTAAATAATTAAATGGATTTATTTGATTTATATTTTCCATATTATGCTAAAGTATAATTTTAAAAGGCTTGTGTTTTAGTCTTATACATTTCCTTAAATTTTTATGCTTATTTATGAATGTTTCTGCTATATTGCTATCCTTACTAAGCACCTGAGCTCACCCCTTTCTATGTTTTATTTTTACTAGGATGCGAAGAAGTATATTATGACTGACCTGTAGGGAAATTCTAAAGGATATTAATTTGTTAAAAAGAGACACAATTTTTTTGTTTTTCATTTCATAAAATAATGTAAAACTTATGTTTGTATCTAGTACTTCCAAGGTTACTAAATTGATTGGTCTTTCAGGATTTGATCCCTTGTGATCATGCCAATGTTATATAATAATGCATCGACTTTGGGTAACTAGGGTCAGGGCGTTACAGTTAGTTTGAGAGGAAGTTTAGTATAAACCTTGGAAGCTAGATTTATAAAAACTATGATTATAGAACATAACACTATGATAGACTTTAAGGATTAGTATAGAAGAACTTCCTAGAATTTTGGTAGTGTAGAGATTTTGTGAGTTTTACAAGAAATACATCCTTGCATGGATACGAGCATGTAGAGGTGGTTCTGGAACAGATTTACCAAGGAGTGAAAACTCCGACAAGGAGTTTCAGGCTTGACCTGGGGTATCCTAGTACACAATAACGGGCTTTGCTACACTCTTGGTTATGAAACTCCGGGGGATATTCTTAGGATAATTCACATTTTATTTACAAACTATTATGAAGTATTTATCAGTATATACCTCCTCAAAGAAAATATTTTTATGATTATGGATTATATCCATAAACTATTCAATTTATGTTAAGTGTTTTACAAGTTTGTAATTATGTATTGTGATTCATAAACTATTCTACTATATGCCATTGTTTAGAAATGGAACCTAGTGGAAGAAATGGAAACCATATCAATGCATGTAATCTATGTAGGGATTTCCATCCTACTCAAGATAATTATAGTGGAGCTGGTGATGCAACTGGTGCTAATCAACTTATCACCATACTAGGACAATTCACTCAGGTTATGAATAATAACCTTACCCGTATGAAGCACCCTGATCCACAATACGGAGGATCAATGTTAGACCGCTTAATTAGGCAACAACCACTAATATTAAATGGGAAAAAATCCATTTGTAGCTAAGAAATGGATAAGTTCCTTAGAGAAAATATTTCATGCTTTGGGGAGTATAGAAAGGGAAAAAAAATCCATGGTAGTTTATCGCCTCATGGGAGATGCAGATCAATGGTGTTCATTAATTCAAAACACAAAGGAAGATGAAGAAGTATCAAATATAGAATGGAGGGAGTTTAAAAATATTTTCTTAGAAAAATAATTTCCTTGTGACCATCGATCGGATATATAAAGACAAATTATGAGTCTAATGTAAAAGGAGGATGAGAATGTCACAAAGTATGAGGATAACTTTACAAGGTTGTCAAGGCATGCAGTTGATTATATATGTAACCCAAGGGTTAATATTGATCGATTCTTAGATGGGTTAAAACCATTTATCTTTCAAGCATTAGTCTCACAATATTTATTATCATACGAAGATATTTTCTCATGTACTATCAAGACAAAAAAGGAATTATCTAAATCTTAGGACTTTAAAAGAAAAGAAAGGCAAGAAGAGATCTGTTGAACAATTTGGAAATGTAAATAAGGGTAATAAGGGAAAAGTTGAATTTCCATCATGTGGTAAATGTGGGAAGAAATACCCCGGTACTTTCCTGAAGGGAATGGGAGTCTATTACAAGTGTGGTGAAAAAGGCCACCAATATCATGATTGTAAGGGAAAGAAAGAGGTTTTCAATGTTGAATGCTACAATTGTAGAGAAATGGGGCATTATGAAAATGAATTTATTAAGCACCAAGGAAACTTACCTCATAAAAGGAAAAGGGATTAAGTCCAAGCTTATGTGATCACTACTACTGAGGTTGAAGCTCCTAATGACGTGGTGGTAGGTAATTTAATGGTTTCCTCAAATTTATCCAATGCTTTATTTGATACTATATCATCGCATTGTTTCATATCTTCCCAGTTTGCTAAGAAAATTAGATATTTCCTATTTGAGTTAACAAGTAAGTTTTCAATAAAAACTCATAATGGAAGTATCGTTACAACAATGTTTTATAAATCAGTCCCCATTAGGGCATATAAATGTTCTTTATCTGTTGATATCATCATCATACCCATGATTTAATTTGATATAATCCTCAGTATATATTGGATTTTGGACCATGATGCGAAAATTTATTGTAAGAAGAAGGAGGTTACAAATTTCGATGATGATAAGTAGTACCTTATCTTTAGAGAAGAAATGTCACCACCTAATTCTTATCTAGATCCACCCCTATTAGCTCAACTAAATTAAAATATTTTGGAGGAAGAGAATGAAATAGCTATGGGTGAGGAAAGAAATGTTTAAATAGAGGATGTACCTAATTTGTAAGAATATATTGATGTGTTTCCATAGGATTTACCTAGACATCCTCTAGAATGAGAAATTAAGGTTTCTATTGATTTAATTCTTGGTTGAAGACCTATATTGAAGACCTCTTACAGAATGGTCACTGTGGAATTAGTGGAACTAAAGAAACAACTAGAGAAATTGATTAATAAATGATTTATTCTCCCTAGTGTTTCTTCATGGGGATCCCATGTTCTTTTTGTTAAGAAGAAAGATGAATCTATGAGGTTTTGCAATGACTACAGGGAGATAAATTCTATAACAATAAAGAACAAGTATCCCCTACCTCGCATTGATGATTTATTCGATCAACTTCATGGAGCTAAATATTTTTCAAAGATAGACCTTAGATCTAGATATCATCAGTTGTGTGTGAAGAAGGAATACATTCCTAAAATAGCACTTCAAACCAGGTACGGGCATTACGAGTTTACAGTAATGCCTTTTGGACTGACTAATGCACCCTCTATTTTCATGGATCTAATGAATAGAGTTTTCAAGAAATATCTTGATGACTTTGTAGTGGTATTTATTAATGATATCTTGGTTTACTCCAAAATCTATGAAGATCATGAAAATCAGTTGCGCGCTATTCTGAAAACCCTCAGAATAAATGAATTATATGGGAAGTTTAGCAAGTGTGAATTCTGGCTTCAGGAAATTTATTTTCTTGGACATATTATCTCTAAGGATGGAATCTTTTTTGATCCTTCTAAGATAAGAGAAATACAATAATGTACATCACCGACGATTATAACTAAGGTACGCAGTTTTATTGGTTTATCAGGTTATTATAAACATTTCATCCAAAATTTTTTCCCGATTGGCTAACCCATTAACCAATCTCACACATAAAAGGGTTAAATTTGTCTAGAAAAAAGAGTGTGAAGGATTTTTTGAAGAACTGAATAGAATATTATTCAATTCTCCTATCTTGAATCTACCATCGGGGAATAATGGGTTTTCTATTTATAGTGATGCTTCAAAGAAAGGACTTGGTTGTGTCCTTATGCAGAATTATATAGTTATTGCATATGCATCATGAAAACTAAAAATTCATGAACAAAACTATCTCACTCATGATCTTGAGTTAGCAGCTGTAATCTTTTCTTTGAAGATATGGAGACACTATCTCTATGGTAAAAAATTTGATATATATACCGATCATAAGAGTTTGAAGTATATTTTCTCACAGAAATAACTCAACATGAGGCAAATATGATGTCTTGAACTACTCAAGGATTATGATTTCACTATACACTACCACCCAGGGAAGGTGAATAAGGTGGAAGATGCTTTGAGCAGAAAGGATCATGGAGTTTTGAACAAGATGAGATTTGAAAGGGATCCTTTGTTCATGGATCAAGTAAAGATGGATATGGGAATAATCATGGAAGGTGAAACATCAATACTTTTTCAAATTGTTATTAAACCATCTTTACTAAAAAGGATAAAAAGTTCGCAGACTGATGATGAGGAGTTTAAAAAGAAAATTAAAGCTGTGAATGATGAGAGATTGATCAACTTAGTATATAAATATGGGATTTTGAAATTTGGGAAGAGACTTTGTGTTCCTGACATACCTGATCTAAAAAGGGAATTTTTGGATGATGCTTATAGCTTCAATTTCTCTATAAACCCTAGTAGTACTGAGATGTATAGAGATTTTAAGGAACATTTTTGATGGGAAAACATGAAGAGATATATTGCTAATTATGTGTCAAGATGTATGGTTTTTCAACAAGTGAAAGTTGGAAGACATCATCCTAGAGAATTCATGCAACCTCTTCCCATTCCTGAGTGGAAATGGGATGATATTATGATGGACTTTGTCCTGGGACTACCAAAGTCTCCTAAAAGGAATGATGCAATATGGGTCATTTTTTATTGTCTTACCAAGTCAGCACATTTTCTTGTTAGAAGAGAAGATTTACCACTTGAACATCTAGTAAGACTGTATATTAATGAAGTTGTAAGACTTCATGGAGTACTCCTATCAATTGTTTCTGATCATGATCCTCATTTTACATCAAGATTCTGGGAAAAATCTTCAGAAGGCCTTGCATACTAAAATTTGTTTGAGCACTGCCTACCACCCTCAAATTGATGGACAATTAGAACAGACTATTCAAACCTTAGAAGACATGTTGAGATCTTTCTCACTTGACTTTCAATATATGTGGGATCAATATTTACCTTTTGTAGAATTTTCCTATAACAACAGCTTCCATTCAGGTATTCAGATGGAACCATATGAAGTGTTATAAGGAAAGAGATGTTACACACCAACTTGTTGGGATGATGTTGGTGAAAGAAAACTCGTAGGCCCAGAACTTGTTGAGGAAACAATGGAAAAGGTGAAGGTTATCCAAACCCACATCAAAGCAGATCAAAGTAGGAAAAAGAGTTATGTCGATAAATAAAGGAAGGATTTGGAATTTCAAGTAGAAGATTGTGTTTTCTTGAAGGTATCTCCATGGAAGGGTGTTATAAGTTTCGATAAGAATGGTAAATTAAGTCCTAGGTACATCGGACCTTTTGAAATTCTTGAACGAATTGGAGTTGTAGCTTATCATTTGGCAATGCCGCCAAGTCTCTCCAAATATCATGATGTGTTTCATGTATCACTATTGAGAAAATACATGCCAGACCCAACGCATGTACTCACCTATGAAGAAATAGAACTGAAACCCAAACTATCTTATTGAGAAGAACCTATCAGAATTTTTGATACTAGAGAACAAGTGTTGAGAAACCGGACGACTCGTCTGGTGAAAGTTCTATGGAGAAACCATAATATGGAAGAAGAAATGTGGGAACCCAAGGAACTTATGATGAAGAACCACCTGAATCTTTTTATTCAGTAATATTCTAGAAATTTTGAGAACAAAATTATTTGAAGGAGGGAAGAATGTAACACCCCAAGCTTCCGTGGTACGCTTCTCTTTGAATAATACAATAGCTTTCATTGTACGCAACTTCGAGTTCTAACACACCATGACCAATCAAACTAGACATTATGAATAGTAATAACCAATTTTTGAAATATTTTAAATTTTATTTTTCAAAATGGAATTCATTTTTGGATTCAGAATATCAAAATTATCTTAGGGTGAATTTTTGGTATTTTTTTGAAAACTTTAAATTTTTGATGAATAGTGAAAAACATTGCGTTATTGTTTAAAACTGACTTTTTATTTAAATAATTAGTTATTTTATTTAAATTTATATTAGGTAAAAGTATATACATAATAACTATATATATTCAATGTAATTCATTAGAGTCACTTTATAATAATATTAGATATATAAAATTTTATTGAACTTTTTACCGTCTTTTACATACCTTCTAGACGCATTTGCAAATTTGCATAAAACATAATTTTACTGATTCTATGAATTGAATTTCAAAAATCAAAGAGTCATGGTTGACATCAGTAAGTAAAATTTGGTTCAATAATATGAAAATAATTTTTGGTAAATAGTAACTTTTGACTTTTATTTACCATAGTTAAAAGTAAATATGGTAATTAAAGGTAAAAAATGATTTTATAATTACCCTAAAACTTGTTATAATTCTATTGGATAAGTTTATTTCAACTAAAATAAACCTTAGGAATAAAATATGATCCTTTTGGTTCACTTAGATTAGATTAGGACGTTTATTATTATTTTATTTAGAGAAGAGTTAAAAGTGTTAAATTCAAAGTTTAATAACTAAACCATTTTTAATATAGGGTTATACATAAGATAAATTAGACTATAAATATTTATTATAAATATAAAAAAAATTCCTACATAATGGTATTTTATTTATAATTTTTAGTCATTAAATAATTAAATTTATTTATGATAAAATGATGATGTATTAATTACTTTATTAATGAAAGATTAAAATAATTGATATTATAAATATCCAAATAAATTTAAATTGAGACTTATAATTAATTCCAATAATTTTCTAGGTTAATATGACATGTTAGGGTTGATTAAATGAAAAAATTTCTAAGTGATAAAGTTTTTATGACTTTTACAAAAACAAAATACCAAATAGTATCAAAATTAACATAAATGGGTTTCTAACACAAATACTATATTATTAATTGATATAATATTCATAAAAATATAAGGTTCAGATAAAGGACTTAGATAAGGTTATATATATTAATAATTAACCACTTGTGGTTCTCTTTGATTTTTATAGTAATTTTATTAACCATTTATTACAATAATACAAGAATATATGGTAAAAGTTAAACAATTTAACTAAGAGTTAAATCTAAAAGATAAGGTTAATATGGTGACATAAACCTATATAAAACCAATTGGTTGAGAGTTTTTTGACCCATCCCCACCTAATCCTCGAAATAAATAATTTTGGATCCATTATAAATCGAATATGATTGTATAATAAAATAATATTTTGAGCTTTTCCTAAAGTGACCCTCACCTCTCTTATAAAAGGGTACTTCCCCTTCTCTCAAAATCACACCTCCAAAGCCATTTGTCTCGAACAAACCCTCTTGAAATTTCCTCCAAACTACCATAAATTATACCTATATTCCTTAATTTGATCAAAAATCTAGCCTATGGATTCCTTTTGATCAACTCAAAAGGAAATACCCAAAGAAGAGGTAATAATTTCACCACCTCTTTCAAAGTTATTTTCTTCTTCCACTTCCTCTTTCTTTGTTGTTTCCATAATAAAATAATAACTCCAGTACCTTATACATACTATTATGTTATTATAAATATGGTACAAACATATTCATTATTCTATCTATCTTATTAAGGACAATTCACCATACGTGTGTACGTACGACTTATCGTCTCCACGTCATGGTGTAGTTTGTTATTCAAACGCTTCATTATTTGGATGGGTATAATAATGAGTATAACTATTGTAAATAATAAATATAACATGTTAATGATTCTGTATATATGATATACCATATAATTACATACGATTTAACTATCAATAGAATGATATTGTCGCTCGTGCGTACGTATGAATTACCGTCTCCACAAACGTGATGAAATTAATTCCCCATCCTAACCATTCAAGAATAATTTTCATTTTATGATTAAAAATAATATTTAAGAACTTAATATCATTATTTATATGAATAAAATACATCCTATTCATAACATACATGGCTTACGTAACCAATCATATAAAGTAAAATGAATCGGTTAACACTCGAAACAATGATACTACTGAAATATTATTAACAAAACAATATTAGAAGATCATATATGATATCATATTTATGTATTTGGTTCTTTTATAATTTAATAACAATGATTTAACTATTATATAGAAGGTTATCATACCCTCGATCAAAGAAAAGTATAAGGTAAGGGTTAATTCTACAATCTCTTCATTATTTGAGGTTGTTTATATGTGAGTATCTACAGGGACCTCTTTATCATCCACATCCGTGTTTCTTAAAAATGTATTTCAAAAAAAAATTAAAATTTCATAGACTATTAGTTAAATTCATTTATACCCTTGTTTGACTTTTTATAAGATGTTTATAAAGGAATATTTCCATCATTTTCCAAACAAGGTCCTTTACGACCTTTTTGAAAAAAATAATGAAAGAATGGTTTTTTAACTTATACGGTGGGTACGGCAATTTTCCACCGTTATAACACCTTTGAATCTTCCCTTATAATATTATAATAATATTTTTAAAAATAAATATTTTCTTTTAAAATTACATTTCTTTTAAATGATTTCAAAATATAAAGAGATATTTCTCTCAAATAGTTTTGATTTCATCTATGTCAACATCTTTTGTTAGATTTTACGCTTGTTTGAAGTTGATTTGTTATGATACAATCTTCCATATTATATTGAAGGTTTTGTGATATGTTTTAATGTGGATGTGATATTTATATACCATTCATGGTTTATGTTTAAATTATTTACATTTCTTATTCTATTTTTAATATGATTTTTTATATTATGTTTCAACCTTTTCATATGAGGAATGCATTGGAATTAGTAAGTGATGGGTGGAGCCCACTATATCTCCTCGATGCATCGGTAAGTCTCATGAGACAAACTAGTGTCTTGGAACAAGGCCTTGACAAAATCTTATTTTTGTTCTTGGCACGAGGCCTTGACTATGTGGTTATGATGTCCGTCATTATGCATTCCATCATTATGAAATTGGCTATTGATATTACATGTGATTATTAGACTAGTAGAATATCCATGTGAATAAGTAAATGGATTTATTTGAGTTATATTTTCCATATTATAATTAATTATAGGTTTAAAAGGATTGTGTTTTAGTCTTATACATTTCCTTAAATGTTTATTCTTATTTATGAAGGTTTCTGCTATATTGTTATCCTTACAGAGCACCTGAGCTCACCCCTTTCTATGTTTTATTTTTCCTAGGATGCGAAGAAGTATATTATGACTGACCTATAGGGATAGTATAAGGGAGATTAATGTGTTAAAAGGAGACAAATTTTTTTTTGTTTTTCATTTCATAATGTAATGTAAAACTTATGTTTGTATCTAGTACTTCCAAGGCTACTAAACTGATCAGTCTTTCGGGATTTGATCCCTTGTGATCATGCAAATGTTATGTAATAATGCACCGACTCTGGGTAACTAAGGTCAGGGAGTTACATTCCATCATCTCCAGAATAATGATAATAAAATAATTATAATTTTTATAAATTAATTATACTTTTAAAACCAATCATTAAATATGGTTATGAAAAATTAATTATGTTACTATCATAGAGATGGTAGGTCATATGTACGCATGAGTAACGTTTTAATTTTTCAAAGAGTGTGAGGGGAAAGAAGGTAAATATAATTTTATATCTCCAAAATTATTATTATATCATAAATATAATATTATTTCTCCGAATAAACTTATATATAGTATTCATGTGGTGTGGTTATGAAAAACGAGTCACATCTCTTTGTGGAGGTGGTAATCCACACATATGCACGAACGACATCATCCTTTTTAAATGAATGAAATTTTAAGAAAGAAGTTGATATATTATATTTAAATAATCATAAATGTGTAATGAATTTCATATTTATAAATAAAATACATCATTTTAACCATCTGTGATAAGCATTGATGGAAAATGAATTATATGGGTTCGTGAGGCGGTAGTTCGCCTTAACCACGAATGATGGTTTCCTTTTCCATTTTATGGAAGTGGGATAAGTATATAGGTTATACCATTAACATAAAAACAAATAATTATATGGAATATACTGGTATTATTATTTCATCATGTTTTAATAGTATTTTAAGGAGGTAGAAGAATAAATAAAATTAAAATGCTCGGTTAAGAACTATACCTCTTCTACAGACAACCACTTTAGGTTTATACCTAAAGCCTTGCTAGGTTTGTTTTCTGATCAAACTAGAGACAATAGAATGTGGGTAATTATTTAATTAATGTATTCAAGTAGGGATTATCTGGACCAAAATTATCTTTAAGTGTGTGTATGAGTGGAGATGGGGTGTCCTTTTATAAGTCGGGGAGAGGACACACTTGGAATTTTTAAAAAGAATAAAATATAATAATGTATTAATCAAGAAAAATGGATCCAAAATGAAATATTTAATAATTTTAGATGATATTTTATAAAATATGTCTATAAAAAATAATTTATAAAATTTTATAGGTCATTTTAACCCTTATCACTTAATTTTAACCCCTAGTAAACTGGTTTTAACTTTATCCATGGTAATAGATTTTTACTATTTTTTCTATTCATTATGCCCAAAAAATTAAGTTGAACTTATTACATAATATTAATTATAATTATTCTAAATATTTAATACATTTTTTCAAATTCAATTCACATAAGTGGAAGAATTTAATTTAAAATTAAACCCAAAAAACACGACGAAAAATGATTTTTTAGAAAAAAAATGTCTTTTATGTATAAAAAATGTTTTTATACCAAATTAAAGTATAAAATTAATTAAAAAGAGCATAATTGGATTATTAATAATATAATTGGAATAATTTTTCTTTTAAACCATTTTAAAAACAAAATGTAACTTTTAAAATTCTTGAAATAAAAAGATCGTTTTGAATAAAAATCAGTATTTTTCACTATTAATTGAAAGATCAAAATTTTCGTAAAATTATAAAAACATTATACTAATATAAATTTGAAATTATGAATTAAAGTATGAAATTAATTTTTAAAACTTAAAATTATATAATTTTGAAATAAATATTTTAAATAAAATCATATAATCCTTGAAAATCCAATTTGATTAGAAATAAAACTTTTTCCTTTTGACTGAAAAATGAACTAATATTATTGTAATGAATATAACTATATTAAATATATTTTATGAATATTAATATGACATGAAAATTATTTATATTAACATTACATGAGTTTTTTCATTCTTCCCCCTTTTGAAAATTATATCCTCATAATTTGAACTTGATCTTGGTAACCAAGGGTTTTACATTTAAAAATACCTTTTTTGAAATCATATATTATAAAAAGGCTTAATAAAACTATATATTGAAAATAGGGAAAGGTATATATGAGTTTCATTTGGAATAACACATATTGGATTTCTAAATATGATAACATTAGTGAGAAGTGAAAATATAGACATAGAGGAAAAATGAAATGTCCAAATAATAATGGAGAGTGATAGAGAAAATTTATCATAATAAAGTGAATGAGCATGATAAAGTTAATGTAAACAAAAACATAAACCAAATATATTTGAAAAATACCATTGATTCATCAGAAATGAAGGAAATAGGATACATTTTTGTTTTAAGATCCTTTTTCTAGAGTTTCATAATTCTTTTACCATCTTGACTAAGAATAAAAGTAAATATACTTACCTGAAAAGTTGAATTTCACCCATTAATCAATTTAAATTACAATATCATATTTTTATCTAAATGATGAGTATTAAAAATGATTTTTTCATGCCTGGAGCACTAAAATCAACTTCTAACAAATCACATAATCCAAAAAAGGTAAATAATTTATTCCTTCTTTATTTAGACATTAACCAAAACCAAAATAGTTAGGAAAAGGTAAGATAATTTCCAAAATGAATAAAAAATAATATGAATAAATAAATAATTAATATACAAAGACTAAATAATAAAACCCAAGGTTCAACATAGATCTTTTGATAAATAACTATCCTTAAATACTTCAAAATATCCCCGAACAAGTTTCGAAACCCAAAAATCATAAGGATCTGATGACATATTATTCTAAGATTAATTTAACGGTTATCTCAAATCAATATTAGTCACTCATAAAGTCATATACCAAAAAATATATATGTATTAATCATATTATCTCTAAAATATGGTAATCATTCACGTAAATAACTTGAATCACTATAAAGCCACATTAAAATCATATATGCTTCCAAAAGATAATTCAAACTTTATTCCTCAAATAAAATTCCATATTATCTAATAATATTTTTTTACCTTAATCATATAATATTCCCCAAAAAATAGTGGTTTTTTCTGAAATAACATTAATCATTTAATCACCATATCACTTTTCAATCCCATGGTTATCTATATAATAATTCTTATGTTCCTAAATTGTAATAACCCATAATTACCTCAACATAAAAGAACATATGAACCTTAAAGGTTATAAATACCTTTAAACTTATATCCACAAAATGAAAAGGCTTACTTCTTAAAAAATGTTAAAATTAGGGGTTATATATAGCTCAAAATTCTATCAAAACTCAATAAATATCTCCCAAAGTATCATTAATCACCACATAATCCCAAAAAATAGTTTATCCCATAATATTCTTTCCAAAATAAACTTAATATTTATCTTTCAAATAATTTAAGTAAAAAATCATAATAACCACGACATCACGTAGTCTAATAATAATCATTTCACCTTTTCCACCATTCATATGTGGGTTCAAGTGTTGTGACCATGTTGGATGTGATGGGTTGTCTCTCAGCCTTCATATTTTCCTTTTTCTAAAATTATATTAATATAATTCCATTATAAATGAAAAAACTTATGACTGTATTCATAATTTACCTTGATCTTATAACATTCCCAAAAATATTATGAATATCCTCAAAAATAAAATTAATCATCAAATCACTTTTTAACCTCTAAGGTTTCCTATACAGCTTATTTTTTCATAAAATAAAATAATCTTAATTGAATATTATCATCAAGAATATATTAACCCAAAGGGTTATTTATCCCTCAATTATATGTTATTAAAATATCACCTTAACACTAAATCACAATTCAATGGTATCAATTCTAATTAGCATGTGTTCCCAAATTCTAAAAACAAAACCTACAACAGAATAATCCTTAAGTGTATCATTATCCTCATAAAATTTAGAATATACCATAATATCATTGATAAAATACTACCACTTAAAAATTCTTAAAACTCGTTAGATAAACACATCCTTATTAAACCATTAACCAAACTTTATCATCTTATTCTTTAATACTTCCCTTCTACAATATGAAATATGAAACAATTCAATCATGATTCCAAATTGAAATTCATGAAAAACTATTAAAATAATTTATAACTTGTAAATATTAATCACCATTCATTGCAAACCCAATTTTAGATTTTGAGGTCACGTGATATGCCAGGTGGAGTCCCTATATTATGAAAATACATCAAAACCTTTCCAATTTCCTATTCTTCTTTTATCCATGTATAGTTTTTGCAACTTAATTGAAATTTTTTTTAATAGAGATCAAAATTTTTAAACAATCCTGGGTTTTGAACATAAATTTTTGAAACATACTCCCTAACTAGATTCCTATAATATCTTAGGATATGGTTTTCCTTGAAATTTTTGAATAATGGAATATGTTTATAATAATAAAATAAATTGATAATAAAAGAAATATATGTGATGCTCAAAGATCACCATATTTTTCATATTAATAGAGAACTGGCATCCCTTCCTCAAGATCATCCATTGTAAAAACTTGATAGAGTACTATATAATATTTCCCAAAATGATTAATATGGGGAAAAAATTATAACATATTAAAATGTATACCATGTTCTATCATGATATTGAAGAATATAAAATGATTATGATATATTATAAAGTTCTTTTATTTCAAGTTTAATGTTAGAAAAAATTAATGGGTAACTTGAGAAATCTTTTGAAATTATCATTATAAGTGAATCCTCTGGTAGAGAAAATAGGTTTTTGTTTGATTTCCACCCTTCCATCTTGTAGAAGATCCTTATACCTGAAAAAATAAATATTTTTGTAAATAACCAATAATTTTCTTAAGGAAATCAAAGTGAACATATAAATTAATTTTAAATGTATTTCTCTATGACACCCTTCCTTTCAATCTATAACACCTTAGGTTTAACATTGGTTATCCATGGTCATCATTCAATTCTATAACCTTATGTTCAAATATTTCATTTTGGTTCATCAAAAATAGGTGAATTAACATAAGAAAATCCCATTGGAGTGTCTATAAAAGTGTGAAGTATTAGGCCCACTCATTGTGCATAGGGTAATGGTAGAGTTAATACCAAACCCATCCATTTCAGAGTTATTACCCCTAAGTGCATCTATAACACAATCGTATCCACCCATATGAATCTAGAAAGGGTTGTGATCTATAGAAAACCCAAAATATTTTTTTACAAAACATCAGGATATTATCTTATAAATAAAATTATTAATATATAATGGTATATAAAAATCTTTAATTATCGTCATCTAAATCATCCTAACCTATAATTTTATCTAAACTATTGATCTGATACCAACTATAAGAACCTAGCCTTCAAAAAAATTATAAATTGTATCTTTAGAAAATAATTCATTTTATTTCATTCTAGAATATCTTTTTGGTTTATAGTTTTAGTGAATTAGTTCATCTCTCTTAAAAAAATAAATATTACATCATAAAATGAACACTTCCACTCAGTATCCATTTTCCCACAATGAAAAAATTTTAATATATAAATTTTTTTTATTTTCATGACATATCTTTACAATTTTTATATTAACCCCATTCTTGTGCCTAATTATTCTTAAAAACCAATGAAAAATATTTGAAAATGTGGTATGAGCATAAAAATCTCAGTAAGAGGTATATAAAAATAAAGAATGAATGGAAGAAAATTTTTAGTCTATGAATACTCATAATAATTTTCCTTTTTTAAAATGAACTTCAAACTCAAAATAAAAATTTTCTTACCCAAGAAATCAAATTCTCCACCAAAATATTTTCATAATACATTTCACAAAAAAATTAAAGGAAAAAATAAGTCATAAAATTTTCATTACAATCATGAAAAAATCATAGAAACCTTTTCAAAAAGTTATATATTTCACCCTTAAGAAGTAACACATATTTTACGTTAAATGTAATCTCAATATATTACCTTGTTAAATCGTAATATTTCCATAAAAACTCATATTAGACATAGATAAATCATGTAGGTAACTTGGGACATCATTTTCATATCACTCTTACAAATGGAATAACCTACCCAATAAATTCTAATAATCTCTTATGAGAAACCTAACTGGTTAACTATGTCCCTTTAACCAATGCACTAGAGATTTATATCAATCTCAACCATAATCATGAGATATATAGAGTTCACCCATCATCATTAATAATGCAAAATAATCATAACATAATCATAATACATGAAATATTTCATTTCCATTATCATACTCATAAAAATTTTCTTTCCCATAAGAAAACATTTCCAGATATTGAAATACCCATTTGATTTAAAACCCTTTTTTAAAATACCAATAATAAAGGTAAGGAGTGTTTTTATTTGAATAAAACATGAAATATTTTAATGAAATAAAAACATAAAATAATGGTTATGGTTATGGGAAGAACTATTGATGTTGTATATATTAAAATTGAACATTTTGTATACCTTTTCATCAAACATTCTTTATAAAATATGTAAAAATATTCCTTTTGAAAACCTTTCAAAGAAATTAAAAAGTGACATAATTTTTTTTAATAATTTAGTAATTTATTTATAAATAAATCCATAAAATAATTTTAATAATATAGACATGTAAGAAAAATATTTATAAAATAACATTTAAAACAATTAAAATGGAATTTTTAAAGTAAATCTTCACTTAACTTGAGTATGAATTGTCTTGTATGTTCTTATATTACTGAATAATAAAATTATGTTAATTATTTAATTTATTAAGAAAAAAATTCAAATTTATTATTCCTTTTATTTTATTTATTACCATGTTATACATAATTACTTAATCAATTAAGTTCATGTTGGATGTTTTGATGATATTCAACTCAAATGTCCAAAATCACTTTGGTGAGTTGACTATAGTCGAATATGGAATTATTCAATAATCTAAATAATGATGAAATAATTATCATTTTTATAAATTAATTATAATTTTAAAATCATCCATGAAATGTGGTTATGAGAAATGGATTGTGTTATAATCATGGAGATGGTAGACCATACGTATGCGTGTGTAACTTTTTCATTTTCCAAAGAGCATGATGAAAAGAAGGTAAATATAATTTTTTCATTAAATAATAATTATTATATAACAAATCTCATATTATTTCTTTAAATATACTTATATATAGTATCCATGTGATGTGGTCATGAAAAATGAATCCCATCACTCCGTAGAGGTGGTAATCCACATGTACGCACGAATGATGTTATCATTTCCCAATGGATGGAAAGGTGAGAAATAATATGATATATTATCATTAAAAAATGATAAATATTTAATTAATATAATATATATATATATATATATATATTAAATCTATAATTATAACCATTCATGATAGGCGGTGATAGAAAATGAATTACATCGGTTCGTGAGGCGGTAGTCCATCATACACATGAACGATGGTTTCATTTCCCATTTGATGGGATAGGGAGAAGTATATGGGTTATTACATTAACATAAATACATAAAAATAAATTTAATATAATTTTTTTATTAATTAATAATTTTTTAATAAGATTTTAAGTAGTTATAAGAATAAATAATATGAAACCATACAGTTAAGAACTATACCTCTTCTTCAGACAACCACTTTAGTTTTATACCTTAATCCTTACTAGAATGATTTTATGATCAAAATAGGGACTCTAGGATGCGTTAAGGTATTTAATTAAATTATTTTTGTAGGTATTTTCTGAACTAAATGTCTCTTGAAGTGTGTGGATAAGAGGAGAGGGGCTTTCCATTTATAAGTAGGGGAGAGGACACACTTGTAATTTTTTTAAAAAGAATAAAATATATTAATGTATTACATAAGACAAATGGATCTAAAATGGACCATTTCCAAATATAATATTAGGTTCTAAATATTTTTATTAAATATAATTTGGACAATTTTATAGGTCATTTTAGTCTTTATCACTTAATTTTAACCCCCAATAAATCTATTTTAACGTTATCTTTGGTAACAAAATGTTACTATTTTTACTATTCATTATGAAAAAAAAATTATTTTGACCTTATTAAATAATATTAATTATGATGATTAAAAATATGGAATCCATTTTATCAAATTCAATTCACAAAATTGGCCTAAGTTCATTTAAAATTAAACTCAAAAAATGCAATAAAAATGGTTTTTCAGAAATATTTATTTTAAAGTATAAAAATATTTTTATACCAAATTCAAGTATAAAATTACTTAAAAATAGAATAATTGGATTAATAATAATATAATTGAACTAATTTTTCTTTTAAACCATTTTAAAAAAGTGTAACTTTGTAAATTCTTGAAATGAAAAGATGGTTTTGAATAAAAATCAATATTTTTCACTATTCATTGAAAAAAGAATTCAGAAAATTATAAAAAATTCATCCTAAGATAATTTTGACATTATTAATTCAAAAATTAATTTCATTTTTTAAAATTAAAATTATATAATTTTCAAATAAATTTTTTACATAAAACTATGTATTGCATGAAAACCCAATTTGATTAAAAATAAGGTTTTTTTTCTTTTGACAGAGAAATTACCTAATATTATTATAATTAATATAACTATATTAAATATAATTAATAAATATTAATAATACATGAAAAATACTTATCTTAGTATTACCTGGGTTTTTATAATGATTGTGACTTTCTTGTCATACTCTATTTTCAGAACTAAGAAATTAGTTAGTATAGTAAGCTTCTCTCCACTAACTAACATGTCATCCACCCTTCCAATGGGTTGAGTGGTGGACTTATCAGATAATGATTAAGGAATATGGTTGATATTGGATCCTAGGTTAAACAAATAATTTTGATCCTCGCATTATCCTATTTTCCAAGGAATAAAGAATTTCCTTGGTTCTTGCAGTTTTGGAGGAAATATAATTTATAGAATAGAACAACACTATTAATTCAAGTTAATGATATAAATTCCTTCTAAATTCCTCTTATTTGAAAAAAAAATATTTTAATAAATTTCAAATATGAATAAATTTTATTTAAAGCCTCAATAAAGTTCATATTCATGTCAAAAGACTTGAACATATTAAGAAGCTTTAGATAGTCAGGTTCATCAATTTTCTTATTAACCCTTTGAGAAAAAGTAATGGGTGGTGCATGGATATACAAAACATGTTGGTTACTTTCTTTTCCATCAACCAGAACATTCTTATTTCCTTATTTGATTAATTATCATTTCATTTTATTTTCTTCCTTGGATCTTTCATGTAGATAATTAGCTTCCAATTTAGTTTAAACCATGTTGTCCAATTTTCCAGTGTGTTACTTTATATATTTTCATTCTTAGATTCACTTAAGACCTCAGGATCATCTTCCCTAGTCTATACTCTAATATCTTCTTGTTTTTTTGAACCACTTATTATAAAAACATACATCACATTTTCTCTTGGATCTACTTCTCCTATACTAGGAAGTTCTCCTTTATCTCTCCTACAAAAATATATTACCAATGAACTCATTTAAATTTTTAGATTTTTCAATTTAGATTCAAAAGTTAAATTTTGAGATTTTATTTCTACTTTGTGTCTTAATTCTTGAGATTATATTATACTAAGTATTTATTGCATCATACCCTCTATATTCTCATGATAATTCAAGGACACAACCCTATTTTGGTTGTTATATTGAGGTCTTGGCTAATTTGAGAATGTTGGGACAACAATTTGTTTAACAATTCCCTAATCTCTCCAAGAATGGTTCAATTTTTTCCTATGTCCAATGTTATAACTATTTTAAAATGGATCCTTATTACTCTATTTTCCAGCCCTAAAATCCAATAATTAGTAAATTTCAACATACAGCATAGGAAAATCAATATTAGGATAGAATTATCTTGTATGCCCAAACATTCAACACTGTATACATTATTACCTAAGTGAACTATCATGATTATCATTGTAAATTTCAATAGATTAGGAATTTTATTCTTAACTAAGAATATAGTTTGATTCTTTACTATGTATTTTTATTCTCTTAGAAAATTTATTTTGATATTTTTGATAAATTATATTGATTATTTATTTCAAATCCTCATCTATTTCTTTAGATAAATCACCACCAAAAGATTGATCAACTAAGGTTTGATGGTAAGGAGTGAGACCATTATATAAATGTGTTCATCATGAAGTGAGGAATAAATTGATGATTATAAAACTATTTAATAAGAACCTTAAACCTATCCCAAGTATCATGGAAAATTTCACCCTCATATTAGAAAAAATTGGTGATTTTATGACTTGCCTCAGTGATCATTCTCCTGGGGTATAAGTTCATGACAAAATAACTAAAAAATTGTTCCTAAGTGTGAAATATTTATTCATTTAACTACTATAACTAGATATTGAAATTTCCTTTCAAAAAAAATGAAAATTTCTTTAACTAAATCTCTTATTCTCTCAACTCATATAGAGTTATCTTTTGAACAATAATATAAAAGTCTAATGAAGTCCAAAGAGTCCTCATTTGGTAGACCTTTATATGATGAAATCATTGAGAGATAAGATTATTTCATTTCAAAATTTCTAAACCTATGTGTTAACTAAATATAATATGGGTTAATTGAAATAGTAGTAAGTTGAAACCCCCTAAGTTTATATCTCTCAACAACTTGGTTCCTAGGATAAGGTGAAACAATGTTCTCTATTTGATCTAAAACCTCCATTTCCCTAATATTTTATACTTTTTATCCTTTTTTTCAAATATCACAATAGTGCTTTTCAATTTTAGGGATTTTAGGATTCAGTTCAATGTTAGGAGATGTATCCCTAGTGTGTATGCAATTTTAGTGAAATTGGTTTAATTTCTGGTATGCAAACAAAAATAGTTTCTAGATTTATTTTTTTTAACATATTTTAAGAAAAATCATTGACATGCTTCACCCTACCAGGAAACAAATACAAATATTTATTGGTCTAAATATTATCATAGATACTAGGATTTCATTTATAAACTTATAATAGAATAGTAATGAAGGGTAAAACCCAAGGGAAAGAGGGAAAAAAATTTCCCAATGTTGTTTCATTTATTCTATGAAGAAACACTATAATAGGGGGTGTGAATTGTAGTTCAAAGTAAATTAAAAATTTCCCAACACCCTTGGGTTTTATGCTGATTGGAAATATTATCTTTTGATCAAGTTAAAAAATATCAGTGTATGTATATAAAACCAGTAATAAATGATACTATCAAAAATTTAACAAATTCTGATGGAATTAATTAACACAATAGAAAAAAAAGTATTAAATAATTTATAGAGTGTTGAATAAAAATTCCAACACCATAAAAATTAAATCATAAAAACAAATTTCATTAAACAAAAATGTTAAGGAATTATATAAATTTGACTTTAGGTATCCCCAATTTTATACCAATCTAAAGGTATGTCATCCTATCCCTAAAATACCTTAACTAAAACCTATTGATAGGTGCTCTGTCTTCCTATCCCTAGAATCCATTGATCTAAATGACTGGATGATCTGTCTTTCTATCCATGGAAACCCTCAAATTAAATACATTATAAGGTTATTTATCTTCTTACCCCTAGAATACATTGACATGCAGTTCAATTATATACTTCACACACTAAAATCTATGTTTTTATTATATAAATCCCTTGATCCATACATTTGGTAACACAATTATTACCAAATAAAAACTAATATATTTTACAAGGTGAACCTCACACAATATTATCTCTTTTATAAAATGTTCATAATGAAAATTTATACTGATCGGAAGTTCTCTAAAGAAAACAATCTATTCCAAGCTTTAAAATAACCAAATACTTTCAGAAGTATCCTTTTCCTTGTACTGGGGTTCTGTATTTTACTGTACTACTTCCCTATAAATCTACGACTCTATTTATAGAATTTGTTATAACTAACTCAAATATTGAAAATCCACTTTCTTCAATATTATTTGTAAATCTATCGAAAGATTAATCAATATCTTCTAATGAACTTATCTTATCTATTCATCCTTAGGTGGAGTTATTATAGCATAGCTATAGTGCATGTACATTCTATGAATATAATATTTTTTGAAACTTTATTTCACCAAATTTTCATTAAACTTATAAAGTGATTCATAATTTCATTAATCAAAAATTTAATTCTTCACACCAAAGATAACTAAAAAAAGTTTCAAGTTAAATCAAATTCATATTAAGTATATTGTATTTTTTTTAAAAAAAGAATTTGATTCATTGAATCAATAGGACACACATTGTAGGACCCCGGGACACCCTGAGAGGGGAGGGGTGAATTAGGGTGTCAACTTTTTCTTCTTAAAGTTGTGGATCTTGTTCCCACGTTGGTAGGAACTACTTAAACCTGTATGAAGGATATGATCAGCAATGATACATTCACATGCAGAGAGATGACACAACTATTTTTACTTGGTTCACCACTAAGGGCTACGTCCGAGGAGCATACGCCGATAGGTTGTCGGTCGTACCTGAATCCACTATGCTTCACTAGCTGTAGATTACAATTGTTCGGGCACAGTCACTCTATCCCAGGCTCACTGCCTTTACAAAGGTTCAGGGATAGCTCACTGCTTCCCTCGGGTCACTCCCATTGACTCCCCCTGGCTCACTATCGTTGGTGAAGTCTCACTCAATTTATAGACATAAAGGTATCTTCAATAGATTTGCATTGAAGTCTTTGTCTCCTGTTCAGCATGAGACTTTTCTTGAATCAGAGTCCTGAGTTGATGCTCTTTTGTATTCAACCTTTTACTTTAGTGTAATGACTGAATGCACTAGATCCCCTTGTCTTTGTTTGCCTGAATTACAATCACTTGTGTGATTTCTCAATAAATTATTCTCTGTTGAAGTCCAAATTTCATCCACTGATGAATACCCCTTTTTCCCCTGTCCACTGGGCAAACAACCTTTAGAAAGGGCCTTCACAAAGTACCCTACTTCGCAAGGCTCCCAATTTTGCAAAGCTCAAACAAGCCTTCGCGGAGTCCCTGCCTTTTCGCAAAGCTCAATCGCGAAGCACTCTCACAATGCTCCAGCCTTCGCAATGCTTGGCTATTGCGGAGCTCCTGCCTCTTCGCGAAGCTCCCTGAGCCAACGCGGGGCGCATGACTTTCGCGGAGCTAGAATAGCCACCGTGAAGCTCCACTTTCGCGAAGCACACTACCTTCGTGAGAGACCTTTGCGAACTGAGAGCAAAGGATTTTCTCTGAAATTATCTCTACTTATCTTGAGGGGGTCAGCCTCTATTTATAGGTGATTCCACCGACCCTCGACCCTTCCACGCGAAGTCAGCGCCATGTCATCTCAAATCGCGAAGCTCTGAATTTCCCGCCGAAAATATCTCAAAATCGCGAAGCACAATGGAAATTTTCCGTTCACAGAGCTCGTCGTAATCGCAGAGCATCCCGCCAATTCCTTTTCACCTTCACCACTAAGCTCCCTCGCAAAGCCCTTCATCTCCGCGAATCTCCCTTGCAAATCCCTTCATCGCCGCGAAGCTCCCCAGCCTCTGCCGTTCGCGAAGCTTGACGTAATCGCGAAGAATCACTGCCTCCATTCTTCTAGTCTTCGCGAAATCCAATCCATGCATCCCATCTTCGTGAAACTCATGCCTTTTCCATATTAAATTATGACCTTCATGGAAATCCTCTTTTCGCGATGCTCACCAACCTCCAAATTTTGGACCCCAAAAATTTGGCAAACACTGGAAAACGGTGCCACCTTGTATCTGCTCTTTTTTTCCGCCTCTAGATCATCCATTCCTTTGTCGATGTTCTTTGAATAAAACATGGATCATTATCCACAGTCCTCGAACTTGACAAGCCACCATGGAATCTCCTTTTTCAACAAATTTGTATGTCGTCTGTTTTCTTTGTCAACAAGCACGATCACCTCAACAGCACTTCTTCTTGGTGATATGTATCATTCAGCAACTCTTCTGCTTTTATCACAAACTCCACTATTGTGATATGTATTCTTTGAAGGCATAGCTTCAGCATCGTCATCTTCTATGACAATGTGATGTGTATGGCTATCGCAGAATTCCAATCATTGCACGGCCTTCTTAGAATTCCAATCATTGGCACATTATCTTATTCATCAACCGTCATGATCTACTTCATGCAAACCATGTGATTCTATTCATCAAGAAGTCTCTTGCATGGTTCTCATGTAATCATGAGTAATTGCATGGACTTCATCCAAAAACCCCATTCTTCTTTAATCATCCTCATATGGATTACACCTCACATTCTTCATTGTTGTAAACAATGTATCACCTTTGACACATGTTCTTTGAACTTACGATCAGTACAACAATCCTTTAAATCTCCATTCCTCCATTTCATTGGAGTACTTCTGGATCTCCTTAATTTTGATCTCCATTGACAACTATTGACAACAAATAAAACCTTATACACAAATTGGTTCCAACAATCTCCCCCTTTGTATTTTGTTGTCAATACCTTATACATATTCTGAAATGAATTCGTCAATGTCAAAATGAGAATCTTCTCTTCAATCAACTTTTCTTTTCAAACTTTCATTTCACTTTCTCTCTCCCTTATTGACAAGAAATACAAAGCACCTGGTAGAGAGGGTATCAATCCATACTTAAGCAATGTTTCATTAATCATTTCACTCTAAGTCTACTTTAGCAATGCTCGATGTAGAAAACAAGAGGATTTGATTAAGTCAACAAGGTTGTCCATTATTCACAGATCATGATACCAACATGAGATGAGAACTCATGTATTTTTTCTTCAAGGGTTTACCACTTTTATTTCAGGCATAAGAAATAAAATGTGATAGGGAATGATCAACCTAAAATTCCTACACTTACATCAGCAAACTGATCAAAAACATTCAAGTGCTATCTGCAGGATAAGTGACATTGGGGCACATCCATTCTTCTTATGTCACTGATCAATTCAGTTACTCCCCATTTGTAGAATGATCTTTGATCTAAGTAGCCAAGGGATAGAGATTGAGAAATGGCATACCTTCTCCATTGACATGTTCTTCAAGAAATTCACAGAGTAACTGCTTTTGAGTCCAGCTGGAGTTGATATTGATTTACACAGTGATTGTGGAAGCTTCTTCATTTTTCTCCCCCTCAAGGGAAACACTCCTCATCATCTTCATCAAGAGTGATCCTTCATTATCATAATCTTTGAATATCAATTGAAGAATCTACTAAGGATGGAATCTTCTTTATCTTGGCTATCAAGAGTTGACAGCATTCACTACTTCTCAGGTTCTCCCCCTAAGAGCATGCTTCACCTTCAATTCCCTGCATTATTAGCACAAATACAATACACAAATGATTACGGGAATAATTTGGTTCTTCCTTGCTTCATCAACAAGACCTGCATGGTTGAGGTTCTTTTCTCAACCAAGTTCCTTTGTTCACTCCAGTCTTCATGCCTTCACATTTGAACATATGTTCTGATATGTGTTGATGCGGCATGGCTCTTTTCACATTCTCTTCTACTTTGTGTGGATAATTGTTCTTCTTAACAGCCATCATGAATGATACATTCTTACTCCTCTTAAGGAATGCTTCTTGTTCTGGTATTAAGGTTAGGCATCCTTTTGCAATGTGACCAGATTTCTTGCATCTCTCACACATAACTTCTTTGAAACGTGTGTTTCTCTTTGTTTGCAATCTCTCATGCACTGTGTCTTCATCATGTGAAAGTTTTCCTTTTCCTTTGTCACCATCCTTGGCCTTTTCATCTTCAAGTTTCCTCATTCTTTTCAAATCTTCTATCCAAATGACCAATATGTCATTTGGAACTGTTTCAGCTGGTTTGGGTCTTCCACATGGGTTCATCTTAGTTTCATCCCACATAGTGTTTCTTTTGGATGAATGACCCTTCAATTTCATGGATCTAAAGTCCTGGGTCTTCTCAGCTTCCCTGCTTGAGATCTTCCTATGAAATTGTGTGTTCACGACATTCTTCTGATTTCTTCCCAAGGTAGCTGCTTCATTATTTTCCGACATCAGAGGTATTCTTTTCTTATCAACAGTGAAAGCATATTGATGTGGGCATGTACTTGCCACGTGACCTCTACTGTTTCATACATCACAAATGTTATCAAGAATTCCAAATCTGTTTGCGGTGAACAGATGCTTCTGGATCTGTGTATGTTGCTTCTTCTTCTCTGGATTCCTTCCCTTTGATATAGTCTTTCCCTGTGCTTTTCCATGTAAGGGATTGTAAAAACAATCCAGTGCACAGTGCCCAAATCTGTTGCAGCACCAACATTGGCCCACAAATATTTTCTTCTTTGTTTCTTCTGTATGAGGTTATTGGGCCATCTTCTTAATCTTTTGTTCTCTATTTGAGGAACCAACTTCCTCCTTTTGCTTCTCATCCACCCTAGCCATGGTGGTAGGTTTATTCCTCTCACCTTTCCTCATCCATACTTTCTTAGAACTTTTCTTCCAACTTTCACTGATTATAGGAACGTATTTAGAAACATGAGTACAAGATAGTTTGGATGGTACCTTCACTTTCTCAGTTGCTTGTGATAGATCAATGAGTGAAGTCATGATCTTCTTATCACATGTTTGAGGTCTTTTGATAATAGAATCCTCCAGTGACCATTGAGTACCAGCAGCGACTGATTCTTGAGGTGGACACTCAAGAGTTGTCATAATCTTCTTGTCACATGTTGGAGGTACTTCAACTTTAGTAGCCTCCAATGAACATTGAGTACCAGCATCTCTTGTTTCATTCTTTTGTGCAGTCTCAATATGTGTCTTCTCAAGATTTGTCAATTGGGCTTCCAATTTTTGACTTTCATTATTGAGGATGATCTTCTGATCTTCAATCATGATCATCTTCTCTTCACAAGTCTTCTTCAATCTTTCAACCTCATCCTCATGCATCTTAACTTTGTTTTGTAACAAAGAGTCAAGTTCCCTGAATTTCATGGAAGTTTCTTCCAAACAAAAACTCTTGACTTCATTGCTCTTCTTCAGCTCAGCTTCAAGTGCATGGATCCTTTCTTTTAGAGTCTTATTGACTTCCTCTTTTTCTTCAAAGACTTTCACCTGTTTGGTGAGCTTCATACTTTCTAGAAATTTTCTTTCCAACCCCTTTTCCATATTTTCAGCTTCCCTTTCTAATCGAGTGATCTCAACCTGTATAGATTGGAATAGGCTACAAATAATCGCAACCCTTTCTTCAGGAATATCATGCATATATGTTTTGAGTTTTTCCTGAAAGCTTGAATTAGGGGTGTCATCCTTTCCTCTGGAAGAATCCTGAGCCACCTGATTGATACTTTCCAAGCCTGATGTTTCTTCATAATTGGAATGGAATGGAGAACAAGACACAGTATCTTCTTTGGTCATGAGGGATTTCTTTATCTGCTTCTTCTTTTTCTTTTTCCTATTTGTCAGGGTCTTGCTATATGTATACTTCTGCTCAGAAATGACTAAATCTTCATCAAGACTGCTCTTCATTGTTGACTTTAGGAAAGAAACTCAAATCCTCTTCTGAATATAATTACAGGAGAATATCCAACATACATTAACCTGGCTCTGATACCACTTGTAAGACCCCGGGACACCCTGAGAGGGGAGGGGTGAATTAGGGTGTCAACTTTTTCTTCTTAAAGTTGTGGATCTTGTTCCCACATTGGTAGGAACTACTTAAACCTGTATAAATGATATGATCAGCAATGATACATTCACATGCAGAGAGATGACATAGCTATTTTTACTTGGTTCATCACTAAGGGCTACATCCAAGGAGCATACACCGACAGGTTGTCAGTCGTACCTGAATCCACTATGATTCACTAGCTGTAGATTACAATTTTTCGGGCACAGTCACTCTGTCCCAGGCTCACTGCCTTTACAAAGGTTTAGGGATAGCTCACTGCTTCCCTCGGGTCACTCCCGTTGACTCCCCTGGATCACTGTCGTTGGTGAAGTCTCACTCAGTTTATAGACATGAAGGTCTCTTCAATAGATTTGCATTGAAGTCTTTGTCTCCTGTTCAGCATGAGACTTTGCTTGCATCAGATTCCTGAGTTGATGCTCTTTTGTATTCAACCTTTTACTTTAGTGCAATGACTGAATGCACTAGATCCCCTTGTCTTCGTTTGCCTGAATTACAATCACTTGTGTGATTGCTCAATAAATGATTCTCTGTTGAAGTCCAAATTTCATCCACTGATGAATACCCCTTTTTCCCCTATCCACTGGGCGAACAACCTTTGGAAAGGGCCTTCACAAAGTACCCTACTTCGCAAGGCTCCCAATTTTGCAAAGCTCAAACAAGCCTTTGTGGAGTCCCTGCCTTTTTGCGAAGCTCAATCGAAAAGCACTCTCGCGATGCTCCAGCCTTTGCAATGCTTGGATATCACGGAGCTCATGCCTCTTCGCGAAGCTCACTGAGCCAACGCGGGGCGCACGACTTTCGCAGAGCTAGAATAGCTGCTGCGAAGCTCCTCTTTCGCGAAGCACACTGCCTTCGCGAGAGACCTTTGCGAACCGAGAGCAAAGGATTTTCTCTGAAATTATCTCTACTTCTCTTGAGGGGGTCGGCCTCTATTTATAGGAAATTCCACCGACCCTCGACCCTTCTGCGTGAAGTCAGCGCCATGTTAGCTCAAATTGCGAAGCTCTGAAGTTCCCGACGAAAATCTCTCAATATCGCGAAGCACAATGGAAATTTTCTGTTCGTGGAGCTCGTCGTAATCACGGAGCATCCCGTCAATTCCTTTTCACCTTCACCACGAATCTCCCTCGCAAAGACCTTCATCGCCGTGAAGCTCCCTTGCAAAGCCCTTCATCGCCGCGAAGCTCCCCAGCCTCTGTCGTTCGCGAATCTTGACGTAATCGTAAAGAATCACCACCTCCATTCTTCTGGTCTTTGAGAAATCCAATCCATGCATCCCATCTTCGCGAAACTCATGCCTTTTCCATATTAAATTATGACCTTCATGGAAATACACTTTTCACGATGCTCACCAACCTCCAAATTTTGGACCCCAAAAATTTGGAAAACACTGGAAAACGACGCCACCTTGTATCTGCTCTTTTTTTCCACCTCCAGATCATCCATTCCTTTGTCGATGTTCTTTGAATAAAACATGGATCATTATCCACAGTCCTCGAACTCAAAATGCCACCATGGAATATCCTTTTTCAACAAATTTGTATGTCATCTGTTTGCTTTGTCAACAAGCACGATCACCTCAATAGCACTTCTTCTTGGTGATATGTATCGTTCAGCAACTCTTCTGCTTTTATCACAAACTCCACTATTGTGATATGTATTCTTTGAAGGCATAGCTTCAGCGTCATCATCTTCTATGACAATGTGATGTGCATGGCTATCGCAGAATTCTAATAATTGCACGGCCTTCTTAGAATTCAAATCATTGGAACATTGTCTTATTCATCAACCGTTATGATCTACTTCATGCAAACCATGTGATTCTATTCATCAAGAAGTCTCTTGCATGGTTCTCATGCAATCATGAGTAATTGCATAGACTTCATCAAAAAACCCCCATTCTTCTTTAATCATCCTCAGATGGATTACACCTCACATTCTTCATTGTTGTAAACAATGTATCACCTTTGACACATGTTCTTTGAACTTACGATCAGTACAACAATCATCTGAATCTCCATTCCTTCATTTCATTAGAGTACTTCTTGATCTCCTTCATTTTGATCTTCATTGACAACTATTGACAACAAATACAACCTTATACAAAAATTGGTTCCAACACACATCACCCACCCAGAAATGAATACAAATTTTAATTGGTCTATATAACATCATGGACATCATAATTTCATTTATAAACCTATACTAGAATATTAGTGAAGGTTTATACCCAAGGGAAAGAGGGAGAGTGATATAAGGGCTTAAAAAACTCTAAACTATTAAAAAAGGGGGAAAGTGTTGATTCTAGGAGGAGAAATTGAATAATTATGGAGTTAAATAATTGAAATTTTGTAAATAGTTGAGTGTGTGGTGTTTAAAAAGGTTTAATGGGTAGGATACATGCCAAAAGATGATTGAGTTGGAGTCCAATTGAAAGAGATTAAAAATTATTTTCTGGATAAAGGGTTTAAATCAACTAGTAAACTCTATAGTTAAAATTCATATAATCTCGATTGATAATTATGACTATTAATAAACTTAAATTTGTTATAATTATCACTATAATTTGATTTTAATGATCAAAAACACTCTTAAAAGGGTTTAATATTTTCATTTAAGTGTTTGGAACCTAATATTGATGGAATCTTGTTATAGTCTTGAAATAACTTTTAAATATCCTTGAATAGGTCTTAATGGAAGTTTTTAAGCCTTTTAATAAATATAGAAGAATCATAGATGGATTTTTAACAAATTTTTTGAGCCACTTTGTATAGCTCAAGGCTGTTAGCAGCACCAGCCAGCTAGTGGCATGTTAAGTAGCATTCCCAAGTAGCAAGATCCCGCCAAATACTCAGTAAAGGAGAAATATCTAACCAATGTAGATGGATAGAACCAGTGAAACCATAAAATATCCACCTTCCAACCAGTGGAGGCTCACCAGCTACCCAGTGGAGGCTACAAGGTATCTGATGGTTTTAATCCAGCAGCTTTTATATTATCATTTATGATGGTCAAAATGCATCGAATATGATCTTAAAAATCCTAAAGAAACCCAGGTTAATTTTGAAATATTTTCATAGATTTTAGAGACTATAAATATAGACCTTTTGTGACTTTTCAATTTACCTTCTCTTCCAATCTATAATTCCAATGTGCTACTATCACAAAATCTCTCTTAAAGTGATCTCTTTTCTAAATATTATTTTCTCCATTCTATATTGTGTACAAATTATAATATATTCTCACTCTATTATTTATTCTCATTCACTATTATTGTTTTTAATATTCCTTGATAAAATTAAGACCAAGATAAAATTTAATTACTTCCTAAAAATCATATCCTCTTCCTATTTATTTTATATTTGGTGCTCACTACCATTAAAGTGAGGTACTTTGGTTTTATTTCCATTTCCATTAAAAAAGAATGATAATATTCTCTATGAGGTTTATATGTTTCCAATTTAATATATAGTGTCTATTATAATTTTAGTTTCTTATTATAACCTAAAAATCAATGGAAATAGTTGGGATCATGGATACCATTAAATCTAAGGGAATAATTCATTAAATTAAAAAGATATTAAGGTGGAAGATATAGGGGATATTTTAGAGCTATTATAAAAAATACATACCAAATATTATACCTAATTTCATTTCTAAAATTTCATTTCTTTATTTCTTTATTTTGTTCATTTAATCAATTGATTAATATATAAATTAATTATTAATCAATTATTCATTTTTTGAATCACTCTTTGTTTTTATTCTTCTACTTTTATAATTATATCATTGCACTTTAAACATTGATTTTTTTCCTTTTTAATTCTTTAAAAGGTTTTATTTTTCTTAAATATTTTAAAATGAAGTTTTTACTTAATTATTTCCTTTTAATTTTTTTAAATGGAAATTCACCCACCCACCCCCCCCCCCCAATAGTCATTTTATTCATTTTTGGCCTACATTTGGTATCAAATGGTTATTGAATTGTTTTTTATTATTATTTAAAAACTATTTTTTTCCAAAATCATTAATTGATTTTTCAAGAAATTATATTTTTTAAAATGAATTTTTAAAACATCCATGGTGCTCTAAAATGACACTCTATGGATCATTCTACATTTTTTGGGTAATAATTATGGTTATTGGAAAACTCTTAGGTCTACTTTTCTTATATATACATGTTATCTCGTATGGAAAACTTTTATGCATGGTTATACACCTATTACTAAAAAAGAAGATAAATATAACCCTGATGATATTTCTATTTTTGAATTAGATGGTAAAGATATGAATTTATTCCATTTTATTATGGATCAAGATTAATTTAATCATATTTCAACATGAAAAATATCTTATAAAATTTGGAAACTTTTAGAAGTAACTTGTGAAGGAACTATCGAATCTATTACTGAAATGTTTACTAAGATTACCAATATATTTAATCGGTGAAAGGTTCTTGGTGATTCTATTTCTATAAAAACATTATTCAAGAAAATAATTTGGATTTTACCAAGAAATTGGGAACTTAAATTTATGATGATCCAATAATAAAAAGACGTGAAAAACATGGTGTTTGAGGACCTCATTGGTTCTATCATGTCATATGAGATTACTATGATAAGGTAATATTAAAAGGAAGCTAAAGTGGTAAAAGAAACTAAAAGGAGAATTTATTTAAAAATAATCAATAATTAATGATCCAAAATTGAATCTGATACTGCTCATATTTCTAAAAGGGAAAGTAATTACATGTAAAATAAAAGATATACCCAATATTTCAAAAAATAAAATCAAGAAATGTAAGTTACTTACTTCGGTTGAAAAAATAAGATCCACATTAAGTTGGATGTTCACTTGAAAAAATAAGTCCAAAAATAAGAATCAAGGTAAGAAATATCTAAATTACACAACTTGGAGTGTAATATGGGACTAAATTTTAATATATGAGTCAAGTGATGGAATTACTAAGTTATCATATTCAATGTTGAGTTATGTGATGAAGTAAATTATGATTGTTCTTGTTCTTAAACTTATACCTCTTATTCCACTTATTTAAGCTATGAAGATATTATTTATGCTATAGATAAACTTCAATATGTTTTTTGTAAACTTATTTTAAAATTTAAAGATATTAAAAATACTTTCAAACCAGTTCTTTTTTAAAAATACCAACTTTTAAAAGATAAAAATGATTTTGTTTTAAAATTAAAAGAACAACCAAATGTTGAGAATTTGAAATTTCAAATTAAATATCTCAAAAATTCTATCTCATTTTACACAAGGGGAATAAAATTTTAATAAAATTGTGGGTTCACAACAACGGGTTAAAAATAACTAGGGTTTTGGTTTTACAAAACAATCTAGTTTCTCCAGAAATTCTAAAAAAGACTACTTTTATAAAGGGAATTTCTCAAAAATAAATTATTTAATTATTATAATAAATTTAGTCATCTTGTTTATGAGTGTAATTATAAAATGTTATATATTGTAGACCAAAAATCATTCATCACACTTCTCATATTTCTAATAGAAACGCTTGTTCTGAAAAAATTGGATTCCAAAATATTTATTAGATAAATTAAGTGGACCCAATATATCAGTACTAAAAACTTTAGTATATTAATAATTTGTAAGAAAATCGTATAAAAAATAAAAACTAAATAAGCTACTTTGTATAAGGATATAGGGTGATCAAGTAATATGTGTGGTAATCCTTCCAAATTCAATCATCTTGAAAACTTTGACTTAGATCATGTCACATTTGGAGATGATTCAAAAGGTAAAATTACCATTATAGGTACAATTGGTTTCTCCAAATATTATTTAATTAAATATGTTTTATTTTTTAATGTATTGGAGCATAATTTACTAATTATTAATCAATTATGTGATAGTGGTTTCAAAATTACTTTTAAAAATGATTTTTGTAAAGTTTTCAATTCTAAAAGAAAGCTTTTATTTACCACATCCTATTTTTGAAATGTTTATATTATAGATTTAAAATATCTTTCAAGTCAAAATTTTATGAGTTTAAGTGCACAATATAATAATTATTGGTTTTGGCATAATTTCCTAGGCCATCTAAATATTCACTCCCATGTTAATATCAACTGTAACCGATTAATATAAGAATTAATGAAATTTTCTTTTAAAGGTAACTTAGTTTATGAACCTTGATAACTTGGAAAGAAACAAAAATCCTCTTTATAACTAAAAATTTTTTCTATCTTCTAAATCCTTATAACTAGCACACCTTGACCATTTTGGACCAGCTAAAGTTACTAATATCAGAGTTAGAATTTTCACCTTTGTAATTATCAGTCACTTTACTAGATTTATATGGGTTTTCTTCTTATCTTGTAATAATGAGTCTTGTAATGTATTTATCAACTTTTTAAGGAAATATGAAGATGAAAAATGGCTAAAAATATTTTCCCTTAGAAGTGAACATGGTGTATAAATTTATAACATATACTTTTCTATTTTTTTGTTTTTATCATATTTATCATCACTCCTTCTCTAGTCTTAGAAAACCTCAATGAAATAGGGTTATAAAAAGATAAAATAGGACCCTACAATAAATTTCAAGGAATATCTTGAATGATTTTTCCCTTCCTATATTCTTTTGGGTTGATTCATTAAATACCACTTGCTTTATCCTTAACAATTTCTTTAAAAGACCCATCTTAGGAAAAAATCCTTATAAACTTTGGAAATGAAAAATTCCAAATGCTATCTTCTTTAAAGTACTCTGTTTTAAATGATTTATACTTAATACCAAGTAGAGTATAGGAAATAATAACCCTAAATCCATTGAAGGTATCTATCTTAGTAACTAAAACACAAGTAAATCCTACCAAGTCTTTATTAAGAAGACCAAGACCATAGAAGAATCTATTCACATAAAATTTGATGAGAATATTCCTAAATCATATCTTCAAAGTTATGATGATGTTGACCAACCTAGTTTGGCCCTTAATAAACCACAATATTCTAAATTAATTTAAGATGCTCTAGAACCCCCATTTACTCCTTTTTCTAAAGGCATGTATTCAATCAAAAGACCATACTCTTGATAATTTTATCGATGAATTACAATATGGAACTCGTACTAGAAGTTTGGTCTTAAATGAGGTTGAACATAAAGATTATATCTCTCACATTTAACCCAATTCCCTTGATAATTATATTAATGATGATAATTTGATACTTTTTCATGCAATATGAGTTGAACCAATTTCAAAGTAACAAAATTTGGACTCTCATGGAATGCCCTAATAATCATTCTATTATTTTCACCCAGTGGGTTTTTCAAAAAAAACTTTATGAACAAGGAAATGTTATTCATAACAAGGATTGAATTATTTAAAAAGGATATAGTCAATAATAAGGTATTGATTATTTTGAAACCTTTTCACCTTTTTCTTGACTAGAATCTATTAGAATCTTGTTGAAATTTGCTGCTCATTTTAATTTTAAAATTTTTCAAACTTATGTAAAAGTTCATTTCTAAATGGTTTTATTTATGAAAAAAAAATTTGTGGATTAACCACCAGGTTTTGAAAATCCTAAATTTAAAAATTCTATTTTAATGTTAATAAAATCTATATATGATATAAAAAAGACCTCAGGACTTGGTATGAGAGGTTAACTAAATTTATTTTAACAATTATTTCAAAATAGGAAAATATAATTCCACTCTTTTTCTAAAACTTTTTCAAATGATTGATTAATAATTAAAATTTATATTGATGATATTATTTTCATCTCACCTAAATAAAATATTTTTAATGAATTTTATGATTTCATGAATAAATATTTTGAAATGATTTTTATGGGAGAACTCAAAACCTTTCTTGGTTTTCAAATTTACCAAAATTCTAATGGAATGTTTTTAAAACCAAAGTAAATAAACTAATAAACTTACAAATAAGTTTGGAATGGATTGCGATAAGAAAATTAGAACAACTATGAGTAAAATAGTAATCTAATTTTGGATTAATTCGGCCAATCAGTCGACAACAAGCTTTATTAAAGTATGATTGGAAGTATACTTTACCTTACTGTAACTAGTCCTTAAATCATGTTCAGTGTATGCCTTTGTTCTTTTTTTCAATCCAATCCAAAGGAATTTAATTTAAAATCCCTCAAAATATTTTTTCATTATTTAAAATGATCTAAAACCCTTGGATTATTTTATCCTAAGGAAACCACTTTAATATACTTGTTTCTCAAATGATAATTTTGGAGAATTCCAAATAGATTGGAAAAGTATTGGTATAACTTTTTATCTACTATGAAATTCCCTCATCTCATTGAGTAGTAAGAAGAAAAATTATATTTCTCTTTCAATAACCAAAATGGAATACATAGTAATCAAGAGTTGTTATTCCCAAGTTATACAAATGAAACATACTATTCTTAACTTTGGTATAAAATATTCTCTTTTCCTTATCAATTGTAACAATACTAGTGAGATTATTATCTCAAAAAATACTATAAAACACTCTATCACTAACTAAATTTACTTGAGAAATATTTTTTATGAGTTCTCTTTCAAAAATGTGATATTATTCTTGAATTTTTTTTATGCCAACCTTTAACTTTATGATATCTTTACTAAACCCATTTCTATTGATCTCTTTGAATTCATCAAAGGAAAATTGGGTGTGATTAGCCTGTGATACTTATCTCTTAATTTTGGAAAGATTTTATAATTTTTTCAATTTATTTTTTATAAATCCTTTTCAAACATGGATTTAAAATAAAATATTTTTAAAACTTTTCATAATTTTGGAAAAGTAAAGTGAGTATGCTGCTCTAAGAAGAAATTTTTTTTCTAGATATAAACAAGTGGATGTGGTTCTAAAACAAATTCTACTAGGTATTTGATCCTAAAAATTTTTTATTAGGTTTTAACCCTCTATCCATCTGGTCATAATGAGTGGGTCTTTACTGCACACCAGGTTTGAAAATCCCAGGTAATTTTCTATGGTTTATTAATATAATATTTCATAAAAATTAATGATAGAATTATTTTTAAAAAATATTTTCAAAGTCTTTTATTTATTTATTTTAGTTTTAATCAATGGTTATTATCCCTTTGTCTCATATTATGCATTATTTAAAGGGGCGTCTAATCTTGATAATACTAAAATGATACTAGAATATAGATTCAAAAAAATCAGAAGTTTTTTTTGGGGATTTTTGAAATTTTATTTACAAAGTCTTTTAGAATTTCTTTGTTTTTATTTTCTTATAAGATTTATTGAAAATATATATTTGTAAAATTTTATTTAAAAATTTCTTTTTATATTCCTTAAAAAATCAAAATTTTATTCTCATATCTCTTAAAAGATTATTAATGATGATAAGTGTAGTTTAAAATTATATCCCTCTTTATCATCTAACAACTTATTTTTACACTTTATTATTGGGATGTTTTTATCAATAAGTCAGTTAACCACCTACTAATTTAATATTTTTCTTCTTGTAGTGGTTGTTTGAAATACATTTTCAAACACTCCTAATTCAGGGAAGTATTCTATAAATTCTAAATTTAGTTTATGAATTTAAATTTATATTATCATAGTTCATAGTTGAAATTTATTTTAAATTCTAAATTGATTAAAATTTTAAATTTCATCCCAAATTGATTTGATTCTATATTTTTTATATAATATAAACATTGGTTTCTATAAAATGTTTTTAATGACTATATAATTTGATATTTTTTTAATTATGATTGCAGTTTATGTAAGATTCTTTACATGATTAAATCACAAGGAGTTATTTTTTTTACTATTGAAGAAAATTTCTCTATCATTTTTTTCTAGATATAGTATGTAAGAAGGACAATGTTTTATTTTTTGTATGGAATTTTTTTTGTTTTATCATATTATATATCATATTAAATGAGTTAATTTATTTAATTTCTATAAAAATATTTTGTAATCTATTTCTGCCTGAACTTGGTATGTTAGAATCTTGATATTTTGATTATTATGATTACTACTTGTTAAATCTAGATACAATTTCATATATATACTTGCATGAGTATTGTTATCAATTATACTATTTATTTATAACTAATTTTTAGTGGAGAATATTTTATAGATTTATTTTTTAAAAGAATACTAATCTTTGTTTCATTACTCTTATGTCTCTGCTAGAAAATATTGAATATAGGGGGAGTTATCCCTTATTTGATATTATTTTAATAATATTTTCCTTAATAAATCTTCAGCATTATTAATATTTGTTATTTCTTCCCATTGTTTAATAAATTTAAAAAAGGGGAGAAAATTGAGGATTTATTAAAATTAAAATATTCATTTTAGTTTTTCAATTTACAAAAAGGGGGAAATTTTTTGGTCTAGGAGTTTATGTTATATTTTTTTATTTTTTATTTTTATTAAATTTTAATCTCTTATATTGAAAAGATTTAAATATTTAATTCATTATTTTTTTATTTTCATTTATTTAATTTTAAATTTTATAAACATTCTTTTTTGGGTTATTTTTATGTATTAATATCATTTTCTTTTTAAGGTCATTTTCTTTAATATATATATGGATACATACATACATAAATAGATACATATATATATATATATATATTCATATATATATATATTATTTTAATAACAATTTCTTTTGATTTAGGACAACTGATTTTGTTAATATTATATTTTTAAAATACATATTTTATATTATGATTATTTTATATATATATATATACAAGTATTTCAATACATATATATATATATATATATTATCAATATATTTATATATATATAAATTATGTGTTATAAATAAATCAATATGTATTTATATAAATTCACTATAGTTGTATCCTCTTCAGGTGGGTGCACCCTCTCTAGTTTATCTTATTAGTGTGATCAACCACTGACATCACTCTATTCCTTGACCATGTCAAGTTTTTTCCATCTCTAAATTATTTGAATTCTCTCAACCAAACATCTATGATGGCTCAACTCTTTGGCAACTTGGTAGGTCAACTACACACAACATTAGCATGGAAGCGACACTCGACTGTATTATTCATAGTGGATTGGAATGTTCTATGACTCCAGCCACCGGCATTCAACCATTTCAACACTGAATCCACTACAGTGCATCAATAGAAAGCAACACCAGCATCCCTACTTTAGAAACGTCATGTTAATAGTGCATCTCCTTCATCCTTTCATTAAATTCCTACTATAGTGGATCGAATGCACCAGATGAGGTCTTGAGCTTCACAATCACTAGCAATGACACCAGTATAGATTCTACAACTCAGTGATTAGTAGAACAGTCCACTACAACACACCTCTTATATGGATCCTCTATTTGGACATAGTAGCGCTCCACTGACTACATCTTTAATCTTGATTGGTTTGGTGACATAATGGTAGAAGTATTCAAAGTTACCATGAAGAGGTTCTTTCAAACCTACCACAAACATAGCGAACTTATCGTGTGATGGGTGGTGAACTCACTGTGGAACTTACCCTGAAATGGTAAGTATACTTACCCTGAATAATTATTGTGGATAAAATAATATTTACAATGAATACATCAAGTGAATATGAAGAGTTATTTTAAGAGTGAAATTGTAGGTATTTTAAATTCACCAAAAATATTTTTTTTTAAATTAAAAAAATCTATTTAAAAAAATTACTTAATGTGTATTTTGGCATGAATTATTAATTTTAACTAACCTCGTGAATTTAATATTAAGTGATCGCACAACTGTTGGGTCCGGAAAAGTTATCATGGAATATTATATGGCTTTTGTGAGTTTTGGAATTACTAGATTAAAATTAATTGAGATATTTCATAAATATTAAAATGGTAAAGTACAATGAGATGCAAAGGATCTGAAAAGGAGGTGAAAAGGATCCATGAAGGACATGATCTCTATGCAAGTCTTTGTTCTTCATAGCGCCTTCACATGGCGCCTCTACATAGTGATCCCACAAAAAATCATTTAAAAGTTGAGGAATCCTTTTGAGGACCCTCATAAATGAAAAATCATTTTGCAATGTGAGACATCTTTTACAGGCCCCCCACAAATGAAATTTCCCTTTCTTGAGTGAGGAGGCCACTTGCAAACTAAATAATTTATGGGAGGTGGTTGAGTAGTTACATATGTACCCCTATAAAAACCCCTACATAGAGACTGATGGTGGTGTGTGTGTTTTAATAGAGGGAAAATTCTAATCATGGAAATCTTTTGTAAGAGATGAGATAGTATGAGAAAGAGATTTTAGAAGGTAAACATTTATTGCATATTGCAAAGAAAAAGAGGGTCTAAGAATCAGTCTGTATAGAATAAACAATGGTACTCATAGAAAATAACCCTTTGTGGAATATCCATCCACAAAGAAAATCCCTTTACAAACCACCATTCCATTAACCACATGCATATAAAATCTTTGTGGGCCACCATCCTGTGTAGAAAATAGTATGCGGAATGGGGTCCTTCAACCTCGATTCCCTTCCTCATAGATTTCAGCCTTAGTTTGTCCCCTCTATGAATTGTCTAAATAAATACCTCTCTCAACCTCTCCTATGAAGTGTTAAGTCTTAAATTTCCCCCTTCATGAACCACCCATTAAATACCTCTTCCAAAGATGTTTTACAAGCATGATCAAATGAAAGTGTACATCAGCATACCCTCATGATCATACATTATCGTAGTAAATGAGTTCCTATTGTTAACCTAACTAATAAGAATAATCCTTGAAATGTTCTTAATCATATATTCCCATGGTAATGAGGGTCCCTAACATAGGTAAGGTGGTAGTAGATTCCTCAGACTAGGTAGCTACAACTATGGCTCGTAGCCCCACCTTCATTTTCTCTTCCATCTTCCAAAAGGGAATGAGGGTCAAGTAGGGAGTATGGAATTCCTTAGGGAGTAATCCCCTAGCCTTTCTTGCAGTATTTCACACCCTTCCTCCCTTTTTTCTTCCTAGGTTATGAAGAAAAAAGAGGATACGATCACTAGATCCCTCTCTCTCTCCCACTACCCCAACATCATCCACCAGCAGATAAAGGAGGTTATGTGGTATTATAGATCTTCTATTTCCTCTTGTTTCTCATGATGAGAATAACTCACATGGGATAAGAGGATAGTTATGATTATGACATCAAAACAATCAGATGCATGTCCCAGCAGAGAATCTGTTTCCAGATCTTCGTCCCACATTCCTTCACTGGGCCTCCTACTAGGTGTAATCCCCAAAACCATGTTACCATCCTCTCAAAGGGGAATATTCCCTATAATAAAACCCTTAAAAGGGATATTTTATCAATTAAGAAACCTTAGGAATCCTGTAAAGGTGTAATCCCCAAACTTTTTGAACTACCTGGACTTTGATTCCTGGCTAAATAGGATATGTAGGAAGCCTCCCTGAGGTCTAAACCCAACACTCCAAATTCACTCTAATGTGGTCCCCCTACTAGGTGTAAGAACCAAAACCATGTTACCATCCTATAAAAGGGTCATATTCTCTATGAGATAAACCTTCAAAGGGTCATATTATTGATGAAACAACCTTTTTCATCCTCCAAAGGTGTAATCCCCAAACTTTCTAAACTACATGAGCTTTGATTCCTAACCAAATGGGATATGTAGAAAGCCTCCCAAAGATCCTAACCCAACCCCCCCCCCCCCCCCAAATTCACCCTAATTTGGGCCTCCTACTAGGTGTAATCCCTAAAACCATGTTACCATCTGCTCAAAGGGCCATATTCCCTATAATAAAACCTTCAAAGGGTCATAGTTATGATGAAGAAACCTTAAGAATCCTCCAAAATTATACGCCCCAAACCTTAAGAACTATATGGGCTTTGATTCCCAACCAAATGGAATATGTAAGAAGCCTCCCTGAGGTCCAAACCCAACACCCCAAATTCACCCTAATGTTATATGGGTTATATCCCCAATAGAGTCATATCTAACTTGGAGGGCCATATTCCTTTCAACTCTCTTTCATCACCATAATTATTAGACTATATTCCCAGTAATATTATGCCCCACCTAGGATACTAAATCCCTTCTAGGTTTTTTTGAGTTGCTTTAGTGTAATTCCCACACCAGCCACCGACTATGCATCTTTTTATTTGATGTCCTTGTCGCATGATGTTAAACTACACGGTTTGGTCCTTGTCACATGACCTTAAAAGATATAATGTGTCCCATTAAGTGGCACAAAACTACATGGGTTTTGATTCTTTTTTCAAGTATACGTAGTGATATTATCTCATGGTCCTGATCCCTCCATCAAATAAAATTTTATATTTTCTAATGACATTAAATTCTTAAGCATCCAACTATGTTTCTTAAAAATAGAATCTAATAATAAATGATATAATAATATCTAATCTATTTAAAAAATGGTTCCATTGATAGAGAACCTTGGATACATGCAGATGTCTCCATTGATGAAGTACCTCAGACCGGGCTACTTGGCTTTGAGAGGGTGATATAAATGCTACCTTTTTTCAGGACTGCATCAAAGAAAGGAGGTGCGCAAATGTTCCCAATATCTGAATGGATGATGGGTCTTTTACCCAAGATATTCAGGTTGTGGTAGTTATGGCCTTTGACTATTTCAAAATGTTTCTAGCTGATCTTAACCCATCTATGCAGGAAGGCTATCTGTATGAACAAACTAACTTGGTTAGCTTCTTGTTAAGGGTGGTGTCCAGTGAGGTGAATTTTTCTTTGTAAAAAATTCCAGATGTTGATGAGATTTGGGAGGTAGTTAAGGCCCTTAATGCTGAGAATTCCCTAGGGCGAGATGGATTTCTAGGATCCTTCTACATCAGTTCTTAGGAGTTGGTTAAAGGGGAGGTCATTGATGCCATTCAAGACTTTTTTAGAGGGGCACACCAACCTCGGGTGGATTTTGCGTTGACTCTAATTCTCATTTCTAAATTGAAATATCCTTCTTCACTCAATCAATATAGACCAATTATTATGTGTAACTTCTCATTCAAGATCCTAGCAATCATTCTCAATAGAAGGCTAGTGGTTCATCTTCCCATGGGTCTCTGAAAATCAATAGGGTTTTATTAAAGGGAGATCTACTCAATCGTCTATTGCCATGGTACATCAGTTGGTGGGGGATATCAACATCAAATCACCTAGATCCAATGTGGTGATTAAAGTGGACATGCACAAATCCTATGATAAAATGGAATGGAGATTTATCATTAAAGTGTTGGGGAATATGGGATTTTCCAGAGGGGTTATGGACTTACTGTTTAGAATATTCAGTTCTCCATGGCTGGCTATTTATTTCATGGGGAAGCAATGTGGTTTTTTCAAGCCCAATTGTGGACTACAATAGGGAGATACCCTCTCTCTCAGCCTCTTCAGTTTGGTGCAGGATGCCCTTAGCAGATATATCGAGGGGAAAGTTCTTTGTGAAAGCCTTTTTCATTACCGTGGTAGATCCAATACCAATGATATTTCACATATCTTTTTTTCTGATGAAATTCTATTTTTATTGAATGGTAATAGTTGTACCATTAGATAATTTAATAGGGTAATGGAAACTTACTGCAAGTGGAGTGATCAGGCCATCAATAGAGAGAAAAGTAGCATGTTTTTTTTTTGAAATGGTGTTCAGACAAGAGGGGGGGAAATATTACGGACGCACTGGTCATGTATAAAAAAACATTTCCTATGGAATATTTAAGATATATTATTACTCCAAGAAGGGTTAGGATTCACCAATTTGATGGGATAGTTAAGAAAATTACAACCCGTATTACAAACTAGAAGAATTGATTCTTGTCTTTTGGGGGGCACATCACGTTGGTTAATTGTGTCATATCCTTGATTCCTATGAACATGATTTCAGTGATTAATGTTCCAAAGGAAGTGTTAAAAATATTAAAAAGGTGTTAAATGGCTTCATATGGGACTCACACAATGAAGGAAAACTTCATTGGACTTCATGGAACCAGATGGCTATGGAGATTTCTGATGGTGGTATTAATATCTTAAGTGTCAAAGGGGAAATGTTGGGCATGAAAGCTAAACTTGTGTGGGATTTTCTAGAAAATACATCATTGTTGGAAATATTTATTAGTAATATCTATGGAAAACAAATGGATAGTGGAAGAGGGACTTCATCATGACTTTGGCTCAAGATTTCTAAACATTTACCAGTGCTCCACATGAATTCCAAGTGGCTTATGGGATGTAGGAAAACTAATTTCTAGAAGGAGAACTGGGTTGGCTCACCGCTAGGGTTCCCAGGTTGTCTGGTCCTGATGATCTCCTTTTCTCAGGCTAGTAGATTCATGCCATTTCTTCAGTCCATTCTCACACACGACCATCTGAAGGTTTTTTACAGCATCACTTTGAATAAGGAACCATACAAGCTCATATTTACAAGGTCAGCTTCAAGTGCCTTCTCTGCTAAGGGGTACCACTTGGTGACTTTGTCCCATGGTATTCCAGATAGATGGAGTGAAACAGTTTGGTGTGGTGACCTTTTGGTGAAATAAAATTTTCTTATTTGGTATCTTCAGAATAATGCTATTCTAATGGATGAATAGGTGAGGAACAAAGGGATATCTTTGGAATCTAAATGCCTTTGCAGTATTAATTCCAAGGAGGAATCAATCGATAATTTGTTCTTTTCCAGTGACTAGGCAGCTACAGTCTAGATCTCCCTGGGTGAGGCTTTCAGGTGGGGACGTCGGGTAGCCACACTTGCCACATTCCTTCAACTTTGGATCTCAGGATCTGAAAATAACACTTCTGAGAAGAAGGTGAGGGTAGTGTTGCTTGTTGAGGGATGTTGGAGCATCTGGAATACTCAAAATGAAAGCTGTCATGGGGGGCACGTCTTACTCACACCTGGCCATGATGGTTAGAGCCTCGTGTATCGAGGTCGAACTGGTTTCTCTAATAAAAGAATGGGTGGCTATTCCTATGCTAAGAGTTTTCATGGAAGGTAATTCTACTTCTTACACCTTACAGGATATTAACAGTCAAGGCAGATGGGTTAAGTGGAATACTCTGATTAGTGGGTTGAAACTCAATGTGGATGGTTCATGTGTGTCTGGATTTATGAGGGTTGGGGGAGTGGTTTGTGATTTCCAAGGAGAAGTGATTCTGGCCTTCAGTGATGTCTTTGGAGTGGGATATTCCCTCGTGGCAGAAGCTTCCATGATACTGAAAGGTATTGAGCTTTTTCATTCACACAACATTAAGTTAGAGTTGGTCAAGACTGACTCAACTATTCTCCATGGTTCAGTACAGGGGAAGCTTCAAATCCCTTGGACCATTGTCTATATCATTTGTAAGTAAAAATATATGTTGGAACCATAGGTGATTCTTAGTCACACTTGGCGTGAGGGGAAAATGGTGGATGAATTCCTGGCTTTAGGAATTACTAATGGTGATCATAATTTTTTGTTTTCTAGGCTGGGGTCTCTTCCACAGTCATGTGGTAACTTTTTTAGGGAAGATGCATTGGGTCTCCAGTACTTTAGACCTCTTTAAGTTTGTTCTATGTAGGGATTTTCCCATATTGAAATAATAATAAAAATTTAATGTCGAATGGATGTAAGTACCTCATATACATAAATATGATTATGAAATCAAAACATTCCAAATAATTGATTTTTTACACATGGGAGACCCATTTGATGCTTGGAGATTTAATAAATGATTCAAGAATATGTCTTAAATCTATAAAAGATTCTTGGAGTAGGAAAAATTCCCCCCCCCAAAAGGTGTGATGAGCCTGAACTTTCATCCTCTCATCCCATGTTCCTTCTAAGGCCTCATTAGATAAATACAAGTGGCCACCTACCTTTGGAAAGTAGGTCTTCATCAACTCGAAATGAGTGCGGGCATAGAATCGTAGATGGAACAAAAAATGATGAACCTGACATGAATACTTTTTTCACCATCAAACATCGTGATACTTTTGTTTTTTATGCCTCAAGAAAAAAAAATGTTGAACCTGATGTGAATCCTTAACCATAATATAATTTTTTTTCCCACATGTCAGACCCCTTCATGCACAAAATGAAAGAGGACCCAAAAAATGGATCTTAGAAAATTAATTATTCCTATGATCATTTATTAAGATGATAATTTGATAGGGTATTCTTTTTTATATTTGTCATATATATACATATACTTTTTCCAATAACTCCCTTTAATCTACTCCAATGGTTTCCTTCCAACCAATATAAACTTTTTCATCTATTTTAGGGTCCTCATCTAATCACAGGACGCCATCACCAACCCAGCATCTTCAACATCAGGTTTCATACATTCTAGTTCAGGGGTACCACCAAAATGGTATCATTCTAACCTTGGAGGTAGATCGACAAGTCCTTTAGCTCATGAAACCCCTCCAGCCATTCACTCAATGATGTCTAGTGGTCCAAAATAAAAAATCACCAGTTTCCATGTCAAACCATTTAAAGATCTTATCCCTAGAATGTTATAGTAAATTCCTCCCTTATCTCATGGAGTTTAATCAAGAGGTCACTGATGGGGATCCTACTATCAGTCGCCACCTTCAACATCGTGCTGCAACCAAACCTCATCATGATGGGGGTTCCACTCTTAGGAGTCTATCCCATGTCACATAGTCCCGGAAATCCATGATAGTTTTCTGAGGGTAGTGAACAGTTATTTCGGGGAAGTTTCATACCCTTATTCCCTCCAAAGAAGTATTCCAAACAAATTTGGAGGAAAATCATGAGTAGGAACAAACACCTGCCTGCACCAACCAATCCTGCCGGCACAGTTTGGTAGCATCTAAATAATCCCATCAAACAAATTCGGTGGAAAATAATGATTAGGCACACACACTTTCCCACATCCATCAAGCCCACTAATATAGTATAGAGACACTCAAATAAACAAGTCAATAGATCCCAACTACAAATAGGGGAGACCCATATCTCTACTTCTACACCTTGTTATTGTCAGCACATCCCGAAAATAACTTAAATACAAGAGCGGGAACACATCCCTGCTCCAGCTACAGAATGGGAATATATTCTTATTTTAGGTGATGAAGTCGCTTCTTATATCCTGGTGATGATAGAGGATATACATCTATTCATTTCCATATTCTATAAGTTTTCCAAGACATAATTATAGAATTGACTGTAACCAGGATAAGAGCATGCAACCCCACCTCCACATTTGAAGTGTCTTAGTATAATATTCAAGAATCTCCCTAGAGTATATGCATATCCCTTCTCCCATCCAAGAGTTTCAAGGCCATCCCATGATAAATGGACAATCAGATCAGGCCCATATCACTATTGCAACTGGAGGTCATTGTTCTACTATGGTGTCCACTCTAGGGTAGTAAAATATCTTTGATAAAACTCTATAAATATATTAGAAAATCCCCAAAAATGTAGAAACTAATCAAATAGGTTTCCATATATGAATGTATTCACCCACAATAAACAGATCCAATCACCCAGAGGAAGACATCTAAAAGAAGCCCCATCAATGACAATTAGAAAATGAAGATCTATTCCATGACCCTACTTTTCTAAATGATGGTGTTCTTGAATCCCTCAGATGTCTATTTATGGTGGATCAAGATCCTACTTATCTGTTAGAAAATTATGGAGATATTAGAGGCATTTACAAATTTCCTCTCCATTATTTTGTGGACAGTAGTTACAGAGGTCCTCCCACGACACCTGATGATGAAGTCTCACTTCATGTTTATAATCTAATCAATATCAAGAGCTCATCTGTTGATGAGTGTTGTGGTATCCCTATTTATGGACAAAATATCAAATAGCAAGAAGGTCCTCCCCTTGATATTTTCCTCCGTAAAGTTCCTCCCCATGGTATACACTACAAACTTTATCCATACTGACTAAAAATTAAATTTTTATTATTCCAACACTTTTGAGGAAAAAGTGAGAAACCAAACATGACATAAAATACTTAAGGACAACCAAACCACCACGGTACAAATGTTTAGGTCCAAACAACTCATACAAGCCTACATAGAAGAGCCCCACCCAGCATGAAAAACATTATGATCAGCTTCCTCCTACTTCTCACTGCTCGGCTAGCTGTCCCGTGCATGAATGCACGGGCCTGGTACCGATGGAAATTCCATACCCTCTCAAACATCCAATTCCGAAAAGCAAGGACCAAGAGAAAACTCGCAGCTCTGAACCCCATCTAGAGAAACCCCTTGTAAGAAAACAGTTGCAGCGACCCACAAACCTCAAACCGCAGGGCCATAAGGAAATCACACCACAAAAAGGATAAAAAACAAACATCACAATCCTTCAAAACACTCCCTTCATCCTGAAGCTTCATGAGACAACCTCTAACTCGTCGCACACCAGCAGATCCACCAAATCATCGCAATCAAAAAAAACAAAGGATTCACCATGAGAAGGCCTACAAAGGACCGTAGAACCATTGGAAACCCGAAACAAGTGACCCTACCCACTCTGCGCCACTCTGAGGCCGAAGTCGAGCCTTCCCTCAGACGCCAAGCCAATATCCAAGATGCCTTCACCACTAGAACACCTCTGCCCGCCCATATCTGAAGCCACGCCCGCTGGAGCCTTCATCCGCCGAGCATTGCGGGATTCCGCCACGCCTGAACTGACAAAGACAGAGGCCTAAAGCCACGCCCACCGAACTGAGATGCCCACGCCAGCTGAATGCCTCCACCTAACCAGATCCGAAACAGGACCGTCAACTGCCGAGCGAGACAGGGCGAAGAAGATGGTGCCTCGCCTCAGCAGACAAAGCCATAAAATGCCACAGCGAACCAATCCGACGCTGAGATGGAGGAATCAGACTGCACGTCATCCGAGTTACGCCAGAGGAGGGGAGGGAGAAACTCTGGAAGCTGAAACCCTAGCCCCGCTAGAGAGAAAAAACACAGCCGCTCAGAGGTCGTCAAGTTCAGTTGCACATTTTTGAAAATCAACAAACTTTATTCATATAGTAGGACATCAATCCATGATGGTAGTCCCCCCTATAATGGTAATTGATGAAAAGTTCATCCCCACAATTACATTTCATTTCATTAAGAAGGTCCTCCCATTGAAAAATCAACTTTGAGAAATACCTCTTAGCACAAGGTTCTTGGGAAAATGAGTTCATTCATGCTAGATACCTCTTCATTGAAAAGTGATATTCTTTATCTACTAGAATACAATCTAAGGAAAAAAATTATCTTAACCCTCCTTGGATTGCCTACTTTCTAATGAAATAGAAGAAATCCCTATCGAATATATTGTTTATGGTAAACCAGTGAGGAAAAATCCACTTTGGTCAGATATAGCTGAGGAATATCTCACAAAATATGAAGGATAAATATTTCTCATGAGGAGAAAATTGGAAAATTATAATATACCAATAATTTTCTGTACCTTATCCACTCCCCAATTTAGTATTCCAGGGGAATTTTTGGATGATTTTGTGCATGATATTCACCTAAATATACGGACTAGTCTTCATAAATTGAAAATAAAAGTATTATCTTATGATTAATACCCAAATCACGTCATGGTAATAGAATAGATGCACTGCCAAATTGATTTGGAGTCCCTCTTAGATGCACAACACCCAGACTTGTAAAAATAGAAAAGATCCCTTCAATGTGCATGTCTCAGCGCATTAAAATAATTATTTAATCTAATTTTTGATGCCCCATTTTGTGTTCATATCATAGGATTGGGTGAACATGGGGTGTTTCACTTTACCTCTATCCCCTATTTGAAATTTCCTCTAAAGGTGAAATCATTTAATGCCATATCCCCAGGTCAACTTCAAGAAATAGACTCTTCTCACCACAGATGGTCTACTAAGTAAAAACTAGCCCACAAAAGCTCTCAAAAATTTCATTCTATAAGAGATAAAGACATTGAAATACTCTTGCATCAATCATCTAAGAATATTGAGAAAGCATTACATTTAAGGGAATTCAATCATCAGATAGTGAAAATTTCACAAATGTCTTCAGAAGTAGATAGATCAAGTGCAGGTCATGTAATGAACCCAACCCAAGTCCATAAAAATATTCATAAAATTAGAAGAGTAGACCCAAAAATTTCATCCATGTAAATATAGGATCAACCTCATCCCATAGGTTTGGGGTCATTTTTAACACTACCTTTGAGGCCAAAAAATCAGATTTGAAATGTTGTAAAAGTGGAACAGGAGCACCCCCAACCTATAGGCTTGGGGGAATTTTTACCTCAACCTGAGAAAAATTTAGTTTTCTCTTTTTTGTGGGAAGTTCCACAAAATGAACCTTCTTGTCTCATCTCATCTTGTTATATAGTTTCTTATTCAGGGATGCAGATGGAAAAATTATATAGAGGTTCCATTTAGGTTACCCTTCACCAAACAGCTCCAAAGAGATCCATGAAAGAAAGGATGATATCCCTTGATATCTATAAAAATAAACAATCCATTAAGAGCACAACCACTCCTAGAAATCATATCTCTTCTGGTAGACACTCCTAGATAAACTATCTCTCCCACTATTCTAAGACTGATGAAATGCTTTCAATGTAGTTTTCATCAGTAAACATCATCAACACTTTTAACAATACTACAAAAAATCAAGCCAATGTGGGGGAATATTAGGAGAATATGTCTATTAAAAATATTTTCCACACCAAAACAACCAATAAAAGTGTGTATAGTAGAAATTAAAGGATTACTCAAAATTTGGTAATTCCTATGAATGCTCCATTACCTCCTCCTCAATAGGTATGAACCAAAGAAAAGGGTAAGGCTGAGATTAAATCCCACATATTACACAAAGGTGTATAAACCCTTAGAATAGAGGAGATTATGGCCCAGTGTGAGATAAAATGAGATAATTTAAGAGTCTTAATGTCGAACTACTTAGGGGACATATTCCCACTGGGTATGTTCTTCTAAAAGAACCTCATTTCACTCCTCCAACTAATGTACCTCATAAATAAGATCTTGTGGTACAATAAAAAATATATTTGCAATTTCATATCAATATAAGAGTAAGGAAACCAATATATTTGTAACCAATGATAGCTGGGTACCAATATTTACCTATTTTATCCAAACAACCAAATCAATGTCAGTCAAGTTATAACCAGCTAGCACAAGCACAAGTAAAGATAGAACCTACACATTCAGTTTACCCTGTTATGACCCCTACTTCATCCCCTACTTAGTTATTCATTCTCACAGGACTTCTTGACACTATTGAATCATTGATGGGCCATCCCAAATATATGGAAAATAAATTTTCACCAATACAGCCAGAAATAAAACCTTACCCTGAGTGGGTAGATGCGACTCTTCCCCCACCTAATTTTGGAAATCCTGCATTTCCAAAATTCAATGGTTCAGGATATCCAGACTAGTATATGACGTATTATGTATCTCAGTGTGTCCCCATGATGGGAACCTTGTTTCAACAAGAATCCACTAAACTCTAGTGTTTTGTACAAATATTGTAGGGATCGGCCTTCATATAGTACACCAATTTACCTACAGGGTCAATAAAATTATGGGAAGACCTTCGCTAGTAATTTATTTACCAATTCATCTCAACACTTCAAAAGAAAATGGTCTTGGACCTCTCAAACTACAAATAGTTAGAAAATAAAATATTTCTAGACTTCATTTCTAGGTGGAAGGGTTTAACTTCTCCCTGAATTTTTAATTTCAACAAGAAGATTTGTATGGTCTCTACATAGAAAACCTATGTGATGAGTTGAAAACACAACTCATTACCATAAAATAAAAATTAGGGTTCTAATACCTTGATTAATTTTCAAAAATATTGGAATATTCCATCTTGAAAACTAGGGATAAATCCAAACCAGTACCAGTAGTCTAGGGAAAGAGGATAGGAAATGAAAAAACTACAACCATCACTCTGAAACTAGCCCCGATACTGGTTCTTGGTTCAAATCTCACACCCTATCATGTAGAACCCCCTCCATGGAAAAAATATCAGCAAAATAAACCTTGTTGGGATTAAATTAGATAACAAAAATTCTCTCAATTTTAATAATGGAGGAACAGGTCCTACTCCTTTCAATATGAAAAGGTTCATATATATTTCTTAGCAGCCCTAGAAAACAACCTGAAAACTCTGTCATGACCCAAGAAACCTAATAAATTCGGTCTTGAAGATCATATGAATTATTTTCACATTCACTAAATATTAAATCCCACCATATGGGATTATTTTCCTCTCCAAATATATCTTTCAAAATATGGTTGATTTTGGTTAGGTGAAACTAGGAAAACCACAGGCACAAGTAGTGTGTGTTTCCATCACCTCATCGGAAGATGTGGGTGAATGGAATAAATTCACTATTAAAGTTTCACATAATTTTAGTAATTTGATTATTCAACAGATGATCAAATGAACTCATGTTATTCTCAGGTCACATTTGAAACAACCAATTGTTCCCCCAGCCGCCTCTACTATAGAATAGTTGTCTTCATCAGCACCACATCCCTCTAAACGCCAATATTAAAAGAAATGGAATGGCTGCAAGGGAAAAAAATCCAGAAAATGATCCTACACCAAAGAAAAATCTATCCTTGACTCTTTCGGACTTTATTTTTACAGTCCCAAGAGAATGGACACTACCCCAAAAAATGGTACAACGGGCACTGTCCTGTCAAAATGAGTCCTCATCGGATGAAGATATGAAATTTTGATCTATTAATGTAATTCATTTCATGGATACCTTATCTGATGATGATTTTTATTATCAACTATATTTTCCCACACTCAATTAGTGAAACATGAATCGAGGTCATAGGGTCAAGGAAACAGAGGGAGGCACAACCATGGTTGAATACAAAATATCAGCCACAACTCTACTAAAGCTATCTATGTTACTGAAAACTGTAGGAAACCCCTTATAAAAGTCTAGAGGCAGTAGTATAATTCCTCCACACATGTGAAAAATCATTTTAAACCAATCATTTTGTAGTATTTGTTGATGAGTAGGTGACAACCTAGCCATACCAAGCAAATGGGCAGGCCAAGTCAACTCGATTCAATTGCAAATAGAGTTCTATACACATTTTCTCAACTAGCTGAAAATCTACCCTAGGATAATTAGTTCTAAAAATGCCTCCTATGGAATATTTCCCTATAGGGAAACATATACCTTTTACTAATAAGTAATACATCATGAAGAAATTGTCCATAGTTCCAGTAAATCTTTTAATTTTGTATTATCTCAATCTATCAAAGGATTTATCGAAATCACTTGTAGAGGCTCTAATATGCCCTCAAGAGTTTGGATATGGATTTTCTTCCACTGAGGTATATTTTTTAGAGGTTGACCTATATAATTTCATGTGGTTATCTCTTTCACTGAAGAAGTTGGAGATGATGTTATATAGGGAAAAATCATTCCCCTATACATATCTGGCAGATTAGATGACATTGAAATCTATCAATATTTTATTGATAATGGATTGGATGTTAGCCTCATTCATATCATAACACTTCACTAACTAGGATACACTTAATCTTATTTATCTTATTCCAATTTAATTCTCTAAGGGTACTATAAAAGTGAATAAAATCCTCTCGTCCACATTAAGCTCATAACTCAGTTTGTAGATCTAGTGTCTGATTATAGTTTCTTGGTTGTCTAACAAGATACAACTTTTAATTTCTTTCTAGGAAGGCCTTGGCCTCACCAGCATGGAGTTATCCCTTTATCATATCATCAATTCCTAAAATACTATATCAATGGATAGATTAGGAAATTATATGGTGAAAAATCTCTATTCACATCCTATAAATATCAATACATTGGTGTAGGATTCTACCAAAGAGAGGGGAAACAACCCATAACTGATGATTTCACTCAGGTCAATACTAAGAATGATTTTAAAATGAATTCATCTAATTCATTCAGATATCTTGGTGATAAATATGTGCTTCCAACCAATTAGGTCAAAGATATCAACTTAGATTTAGATACATGTTCACTGTTCTTTCTGATATCATCCATGTTAGTTTAATCTAAAGATGCCGAATAAATATTTGATTCCTCCATTGGAAGTGATATATTAGATTTAAACACTCCAACTTATATATCCTCATAACTTCACTAGGAACCGCTATATCCATTGAACCTACAGAAGTCCTAATATCTCTATTAGAAGCTAGCTCCTCAGACACTAACCTTTCCCCTAACCTTAATGATTCCCCTATGTCTATTAGCCATTCCATCATGGACACAGAGGAAGAAAAAAAGGGAGAAGAGGAATAAATTGGCCTTAGATACACTCCTCTAGCATTTGAAGAAGTCTCTACCACTATTGATGACCTTGGATGGATCAATATTGGAATGGAGGATGATCAGCGACTGATGTTGATCAGTGCAGCTATACCCCTCTATGAATAGGAAATTTACACCTCATTTCTGAAATAGTATCAAGAAGTGTTTTCCTAGAATTAAAAATAGATTCTATTCCTAGATCTTGATGTGTCTACCCATAAATTGGGTCTACCAGGAGACCATCATGGCTATAAGCATGCAGCCAAAAGAACAAATACAACTCATGATGCCAAGGCCAAAGACGATGTTGATAATCTCATCAAATACAAATTCATTTAGAAATTCCAATACCTAAAATGAATCACTAACATGGTTCCTATCAAGAAAAATAATGGAAAATTTAGGGTTTTCATCAATTTAAGAGATCTCAACTGACACTATCTAAAAGATGAATTTTTTATTCCAATCACATAACTTTTGATCAATGTAATAGATTGATATCAATCCATTTCCTTCATGGATGGATATTCAAGGTACAATAAAATATTAATTTCCCCATAAGATAAAGAATCCACCACATTCAGATCCCCCTATGGAGTATTTTTCTATCAAGTGATGCCTTTTTTATTAAAAAATTCTAGTGCTACATATCAATGTGTCATTCATCATATCATCAAACCATTCTTGGGGAAATCATTCAAGTTTTACATCAATGATTTGGTAGTAAAATCTAAACAACATTATGATCACCTTGTCAATTTGAAAATTTTCTTTGATAAAATTCGACAACACAATTTGAAGATGAATCCCCTAAAATGTGATTTTGGTGTTACTTCAAGGAAATTTCTTAGATTTTATATATTCCATCATGGAATCAAAGTTTGCATTGATAAGATAAAGGAAATTCTAGGTATTTTACCTCCTCAAATCACAAAGATTTTAGAGGCTTTCAAGGACACCTTTCCTATATTAAACACTTCATATAAAACCTCATAGGAAATTTATTCATCTTATACATGGCATCTCTAGAATGATCTCTAAGTTCCTTACTTGCATAGAAAAATGATTTTGGTAGTGAAAAAAAACTTTACTATCTCACTCACACCATGATTGACACTAAGAATCAGTATTTAGATATCAAGAATAATTGTTTGGCATTGATTTTCATAATTCAGAAATTAAAGCATTACCTATAGCATCATGAGGTCCATCTGATCTCTCAAATTTTATCACTCAAATATATCCTTAATCTTATCTTATTGACTGTATGTTTAGCATGGTGGGCATTCATTCTACAATAGTTTGACATCCGTTCCATACCATAAAAGAATATAAAAGGATGGGCCTTAGCAAATTTCCTAGAAGAAAATCTCTCTATGAAAGAAGTACCGATGAGTACTAAACTAATAGATGAGGAAATATTTTTCATTCAGAACTCTAATTGAATGTTGAAAATGTGATTTAACAATGCATCCAGAAGCCCAACTAGAAAGAGATTATAATACCCTAAGATCAATAAATTTTGTTTGGGAATCATTCTTATTTCACTAACAAAATCAATTTTACCTTAAAAATTTCTGCTACCAGAATGCTATACTAACAATTTGTTCAAATACTAATCCCTCATTATAGGTTTAGAACTAGATTTGATAATATTGGTAACTTTACTAGGAATCAAGGGTGATTATTGAGTTGATAATCAAGAAGTTCAATGATGATTACACCATCAGAAAAGAATATCTAATACTCCAAATTAATTATGTTCATGGTTTGATGGAATAATTCATATATGATCCAAAACTAACTCATGTCCTACATTCACAAAAAACTCAAGAATATGTGTTAAAAATGTTTTTGCGGCCTTGTAAAACTCAAATCAAGATGAAATAGTCATTAGCATATCCCATCATATGATAGCATTTCCATTTTTTCAAGGTTTCATGGAAGAGATCAATGAGATCAATTATACACCTAAACCATTTATTTCTATCAATTGGTGGATGAAACCCATCTTGGAATATCTCAAAACTAGGTCCCTTCCTCCATATAGAGATAGAAAGGTATATATTTGATGATGGGTGGTCAATTTCACTCTTTATGATATCCCAGGTCATTAGAAGTTTCTTTACAAGTGAAGCTTTGATAGAATTATCCTCAGATGCATTGGCAGAAAAGAGACAATTTCCACCATGGAGAAAGTTCATGCTGGCGTTTGTGGTTCCTATCAATCAAGAACTAAGATTTCTCACCAAATTAAGAATATTGGGTATTTTTTTCCTTCAATTAAATAGGATTATGAAAAAAATTAAAGAAGTTTCATTCTTACCAAATGCATTCCAAATTCATCCATCAACCCCTATAGTTATTGCATACATCTAAATACTCTTGTATATTCATTGTATGGGGAATAGATGTTGTAGGTTCATACCCTCAAACTATGGCCAAGTAGTTTATGTTCATCCATACTTCTACCTACTTATTTTCTAAATGTTATGAGGAAATAACTATTAAGGAATTATAAAACAAAAGTATCATCAATTTCATGAAGTCAAATATCATCACTAAATTTGGTGTCCCTCATACAATACTAGTGGACAATTACACCAAATTCTATTCTTATGAATTGAAGAACTTGTACCATGATTAAAACTCAAATACAACCATTATTCCAACTATCATACAATAGAAAATTGATAGGTAGAGGATTAAAATAAAAAAATATCAAGAATTCTTCATAAAATAGTGGATAAAGAAAATAAATCTTCTCCCAACAATCATTTATGCACCTTATGGATCTATTGAACTACAACCTGCATTACTACTCAAGAAACCTTGTATTCATTGGTTTATGGAATAGAAGAATTTTTTTCCCATTGAAGTTAAATTTACCTCACTTAGAATAGCTATCTGTGAAAATATATCAGATGATGAACAATCTTGGAAGTTTTTTGATGAATTAGAGTAACTCGATGAAAAAAGGTTGTATAACCTGCATCATTTAGAAATATACCAAAACCAGATAGCATGATCCTTCAACAAGAAAGTTCATCTATGTTCATTCATTCAAGGAGATAAGGTACTTGTCCTTAGAACCCCAATGATACCAAGGAAGAAACCTCCAAATCTTGAACCAAAGTGGGAGGTACCTTATGCCATACACAAGGTCTTCTCCAATGGAGCTTACTCATTAATCATAATGGATGGGGAATTCACTACATCCCCTACCAATACAAGATTTCTCAAGAAATAATTCATGTGATAAAAGACAAATGGGACTCATTTTTAGGTTTAATCCCCAATAAACAACCTCATTACATGATGATAAACTACACAAACTATGGTCCTATATGCACAACCTTAAAAGTTACAACATATGGTACTAGTCATGTGACCTAAAACTACAAGACACCATAGTATAAGTTTTATAACTCTAAAATTCATATACTATAGGCCTCCTTTGTAGGTGTTATCCCCAAACCTTCATCCTTGTTGCATGATGTTAAACTACAAAATTTACAAGAAATATGTGTGTCTTGATTCCTTTCATCATAGTATATGTAGTGACTCCTAGATCTCTAATCCTAGGTTCAACTGCAATATAAAAATGTACCCCTCCTTATGTATGAGTTAGGAATTCATAGGGATCTCTCTTAAAAAACTATGTGTGGCTTGATTCCCATCCTAATTTGATACATAGTGATTCCTAGAATTTCTAACTCTATGACTAGTCATAAATTCACCATGAAACCATCTATTACCTAAGGTTTTATCACCCTGAAATGTTTCTATGGAAATCCTCCTAGGTGTAAGCCCTAACTAAACTTTAATCTCCATTATTTGAGATTATCCTCTTGGTTCCAAAATAAAAAAATTCTATCATGGGAATCCTTTATAGGTTTAATCCCCAAACATAAATTCACGGTTTTGTGATGTAAAAATACATGGTTAACATCCTAGTCATACAACGTTAAACTACACGACAACTTCTTTACCACATGATATAAAATTTCATGGTTAGTATCATTTTTTTACAACATAAAACTATATAAAAATTCTATCTATAATTGAGAATATCATAACCTTATGTGTTGGTCTCCTACCACACCTATATTCTAGAACTAAATGTGGCTTGATTCTCACCTCAATGAGGTATGTAATGATGATCATACCCTATGTCCGGGGCCTAATCATGAAATAAAAAAATTTCCTCCTCTCCTACATACAAAAAAAAGATCTATGTGGAATATCTTAATTGGGTTCCCTCACTTAGGATACCATCATGGAAACAAAAAATTCCCCTTCTTTGAATATGAGTCAGATCTGAGTAGGGTACTCCACACCCCATGGACAATGTCGGTTCAAATGCTTCCTTTGTTCTTGGATGTATTCCCCCCATACATCATACTCCTTGTCCTAGGAAAACTCATATATCCATAATATTTCATTGTTCATCGATAATAGAATGTCAATTTCTTGGGGACACCTCTATTTTGACTATGCATAACATTCCCTAGTTTGGATGTACATAAAAATACCTTAAAAGGCCAGTCAACCAGAGGCATATTCGTTCTTAGGAGAGACCTATTTTATCTCCATATTCCCTAACAAAATTTTGTGGGAATCCACTTTTCAAACATGTTCTATTTTCACTCATCGCATACTTGTCCCATATCATCTCTTCTAATCTGATAACTCCCAAGATCTTGGTTAACAATTTCCTTCCTCATAACTAAAGAATGGTGGGACATCCTTGGTTCAGTATGACCTATACCATTCATTATTTCCATGACATCAGGAAACCTTTTTCCTTTCTGTATGATGTTAAACTACACGGTTTTTAAGAACTATGTATGGCTTGATTCCTACCATCATAGGATGTGTAGTGATGCCCAGATCTTCAGTCCTGGGTCCAAACACAACATAAGAATATTCTTTATACCTATGTATGGGTCAGACCTACACAAGGAACTTTTTTTAAGAACTACATATGGCTTGATTCCTGTTAACACAGGACACGTAGTGATGCCTAGACCTCTCATCCTAGGCCCATCAACAAATTTAACTTCTTCATAAGATAGTTTTCACCAGCCATTAGCCCCCAATGCCTCTCTTTACATCAAGTTTCTTTCTTACTATTTGACAAAACTATATTTCCACAACCATTCGTCAAAATATTTTCAACCTTTAACTATAGAAACCAACCAAGAACTATATATGTCTTTATTCCCATCTTCATGACATAAATAGTGACGCCCAGATCCTACAACTTGGACTATCCACCACATGATACAAAAAATCTCCCTTTATTTCTTCTAATTGCCTCCATGTTATGAAATAAACCTTTTCTATTCATTGTTTCTCACACCAATAATAGATCACATGGGATTAGGAGTTTTGGTAAAGGTTTTCCCACGTGGTCAAGGCATATTAGTTCACGTTAGGGTTAACATGATCCTGAATGAATGACCTTAAAAGGGTTTATATCTCATCCTTGTTATATGTCATTAAACTACATGGTTTCAAAGAACTATGTGTGGATTGATTATTGTCATCACAGGATAAGTATTGAAACTTGAATCTTCAATTCTAGGTCTAGTTGTAACATAAAAACTTCAGTCCATGTGTATGGGTTAGACCTTCATAGGGAACTTGTTTTCCATAACTACATGTGGATTGATTCCCATACTTATGAGATATGTAGTGATTCATGGATCCTATATCCTAGTCCAACTGAAATATTAAATGACCCCACTCTTCTATGTATGATCTAGATATATATAGGAGGGTCCATTATGGGTTATCACCCCATTAGTGAGCCTGTATCCAAACAAAAAAAATTTCCCCCTCACACAAAATTTTGATTGAGTGTGAGGAGTCTTTATGCTAGAAACCACCTTTCAAACATGGTTTTTGTTCATTTCTTTCTTATTTTCCAAAACAATGTGTGGATTTATTCCCATCCTTATGGGATATTTAGTGATACCTAGACCTTCCATCTTCTATCCCATTCATGATAAAAACAACAATCCATCCCCTGTGTATAGGTCATACTTGCATAGGAGACCCTTCCCCCATTATTGGGTGATTTTGACATGAAATTATCCATCTATACTCATGAACTTTCCATATATGAAACAAACTCTATGTCTAGGAAGATCCAAATATACATAAACTTACTTTATCCATCAGTGATGAAATTTCAATTTCCTAAGTAAACTTCTATTTTGAATATGCATAACATACCCTAGTTTGGCTCTGCATAAATCTCCCTTAAAATTCTGGTCAACCAAAGGCATATTAATTCTTAGGAGATAACCCTTCTATATTTATACACCTAGAAAATTTTATGCCGAAAACCCACTTTTTGAACTTAGTCTATGTTCATTACTTATATACTTATCCCATATCACTTTTCATATTCAAAATCTCCCACATTATAGCTTATAAATTTTCATCTTCATTCTTGAAGGATGATGGAGCATTCTCTATCAGATCATGATGTAATGGAAATTCATTAATATTTGGGTCAAATTCACATGACCTTAAGAGAAAAAAATCATAAGTCCCCACAACATGAAGTTAAATTATATAGTAATTTTTTTGTCACAATTAAATTAAAACTTATGACACTCATTCACATCATATGACATTAAACTATAAGGAAAGGTCCTCGTCGTATGACCCTAAACTATAGAACACCTAAGTCCCTATAGCATGACATTAAACTGTGTAAAACATAGTCAATCCTACATAACCCCTTAACTATATGAGAGCTAGATCCATGTAAATGTACCAGGTATTAGTTTTGGAAACTCACACTATTCCAATCCCATACTAGGATAAAATATGAAAATTACCTTCCCCTATATAAAATTAGATATATATAGGTGTCTCATCCTTTCTCAAGGATTCGTTGGTCATGGATATCATGCCCAGATATTATATTTCATCAAAATCAATCATGTACCTCCATGTAATCCATTTGAGGTGAAAATAACACCACATGTTCCCTATCATGCACTGTCACATAAATTTAAATGATTTCCCAATTTTTCTCTTGTTTCTCACATCGAGCATAACTCATGTGAGATTAGGGGGTCTGAAAAGTCATTTTTATTAATAGGAAACTTTAAAATGTGGTCTATTTATTTTGAAATTTTTATTTCCTACATGATATCTTGATCTTTGTAGAAGTCTTTGGCATAAAAACCATCTATTCATCATAATATTAATACCCCATTTCTTGTGTCTAAGTTTTATCTACGCAAAATATTCTAAAACATGTTCCCTGGTTTGTGGACACATGATAAGAATGAAATTCTCATTAACCTACACATGAGTCATATCTATATAGGGAGTATCAGATTTATGTCATAAAAACCTATTTTGGGATAATTACTCCCATAAATATTTGTCAAAGATTTTCAACCTAAAACATCGGCTACTTTGATTGGTCTTGCAAGACCCTAAACTGCCATGAGCATTTTCCTATTCCCATTATTTCAAGTTAAATGCACTAATACATGGACATTCTGAAAATAAAATAATTCAAATCTAGTAATATTATTAACATTGTAAGGGAAAGCTGGAATAAAGAGATAGATGATTAATAACATAAAATTTTCCATTTATTAGGAAAAAAATTGGAGGAGAATCCATATCCTAGAGTCTCTCCTTGACATTATTGGGAAATGAAAAGAAAATGAAGTGAATATAGTGAAATTTGAATTTCTTTATTCAAAAAATCTTTTATTTCATGATATGAGGCATTAAGGGCCTGCTCGAGATCGGTTCTCCACCATCTTTAGCTTCAAATAATAGATAAATTTACATAACAAAGGCATTTAGAACCTAGATTTTTTGTTTGATGTATTACCACCCCATTTTTTATGATAGTTATACTTTTATCCTGTCCACATGATCCTCATATTCTCACAGCTCCATGGTCAGTACAGGAATCCAATCATGAAGTTATGCTTCCTCGGTAGTTAAGTGATACAGCTCATTAGTAGTATCCTTTAAAAAATCTACATGATGTTTGGAAAGATTAAACTAGATGAGATTTCATTCATGACCTTCCAAATCCTCTCAACAAATGATAACTTGATGAACAAGTACATTAAAGTGTCGATAACCAAACCCATATACACCTACTACCAGGAAAAGTTGATAAAGTCTATCCACTTTATCATTAATTTTATCCAAATAATTATCTCTAATGATGGTGTAAATTTGATGCCAAGCCCATTTCTGCATGGCTTGATGTTCGATGGAAGAACTATGGTCTAGATCTTGTCACTACGAGTATGTAATATATGATCTCATTTTTCACAGATGATCCTGCTTTAAATTGTGACATGGTTTTAGGAAATTCCTTCATTGTTTCCTCCTCTTTAACTTCAGGGACTGAATCAAAAAATTTAGCATTGATTATAGGAATACCTGACATTGTTCCACTGGGACCAATGTCAATAGACCTACTAATAGTGATAGTAAAAAATGTGGGGTATGCACAAATCCCAAAAAAAGGTAACTTGAAGATGAAACTCCCTTGGAATGCTTATAATTTCAATACATGAGTCTTTCTCCCTCGGAAATTGGTGAAGATTGTAGGAAATACAAGGAACTCAGTGAATCCAATAGTTTATGCACCTGTCAATTGGTTTTCACAACACCCCATCAGTATAGTATTCCACCAACATTTTGGAATAACCCCATGATAAGTTAGTCAGAAATTTTTTGAGAGGTAAATAAATTTCCATTCCAAAATCCTCACATGTCATCATCAGCCATAGTTGATAAAGTATGATTGGGTTTGATTCCCTCTTAATATTGATGAGAGGTAAACATGAAACCTATTTCATACACCCAAATTGTTATGCAAACCTATAGATAGGATAAGGCTCAAAAATAGTTACTCTTTGTACCTAAGCAGTTATAATCCCATTTCATAATGAGATGATTTAATAATGTTCTTCTAAAGTCCCTCTACCATTATCTACCATCACTCTATAAGGTACTGAATAAGGAATGAACCCAAAATGGGAAAAATCATTTAACACTCAAGAGAACCATCGACGAACAAGGATGTTAGATGAATGGAAGTAATTTTGAGTAGTGTGGGGTGAAAGGTGTAATGAGGGATCATAGTGGTATACTGGTATTTGTAAAATCAAAAGTGTCCTACCACCCATCCATATAGAAAATAAAATTGTCTATAAAGGTGATGTGGGGATCTCCCCTCCTTTATATGTCCTAGAAACTTTCAAATACATGTGAGAGTGGGTACATACAAGTTAATGGGTTGTCCCTCTACCAACATGGCCTCCATCACCAAGATGTAGACTCTGAAACCAGTATAGGCATCATGATATGGGAAGATCCATCCACTTAAAAATAAGGTGAAAAATCCTACCAACCCAAATATAGGAGATGCATCTGGATGAAACTGGTAACCCCATTTAGTATGTTGTCCTTCCTCGAGAGTGTCCCAAAATGAGCCTAGAACATCTCGAGATTTCTGATTTTTATGATTCACAGTGCATCGAACCTTCATCCTTGGACCACTAGATTTCAATAATAGCTTTATCCAATCACTAAATGAGATAAGTGAATGGATGTCAAGGGATTTACCTGGTGATTTCTCTAATGTGACTAGTAAACCTCTCGCTAATGGAGAAACCTATTCAGAATTTTCCCAGGTGTTAGCTATATAAATTAATTCATCATACATATTTCCAATAATGGGAATTACTCCTAATTGGTAGATATCCCATAGTCTGATCTCGACTTCACCATGCAGTAAATGGAAGGTGTTGGTGCTCCAACACAAATGAATTATCAATTCTGATAATATCTCGATTGGTGAATATACCACAAACTAATAAATCTACTCTACCTGATAAAATTCAATGGCTTATAACCATTCAATAAATTCCATGTAATTCTGGTGCACCTAGAATTATTATGCCCATTCATTATAAAAACTCCCTTAAGACCATAAATCCCACTTGAACTCTATAATCCATTGATATTACCTCATGAGAGGTTAAAATGGGATTTATAATCTTGAATGGAAGACTATAAGGATATTTCTTGATTATGATGGCTACTTTGAGTCCATGAGGAACCATTCATAATGGAAACCTTCTCTTAACTTAATTCGGAAATGATCTATCATGCAAAATAAATATTCACTTGAACATGATTCATGAACACCTCAAACCATTTATTTGGATAGTTTTGATCAGATGATGAAATATGAGCGTTATCTTCAAGTCTGAAGTTATACAATGGTTTTCTGTTAGATATTGGATAATCTAGAATCTCTAGAAAAAGGAGACACTTCATAATATCATCTTGAGGAATGATATGATATTGAGGATCAGTTTTAATGTTTCTAGAAATATAAATCATTCTCTAAATCAAGGCGGAAGTATTCACCAAACTAGACAATTCTTATTTTCTAGAATCCATTTTATCTCTATAAAAAGCAAAAGAAAAATCGATAGAAATATATCAAACTCATCAATGCATGAAAACATAAAGTTATGCAGATCGCAAATCACTTCAGCCACTATGCAGACAAAATTATGGATACATGGGAATAATTCAACCGCAAAGAATCATAATGAGTTTACAGAAAATACCAGTTCATGGATGAGAATTTTCACTATGTGGAAGAGGTTGTTCATAAATGAAATTATATGTGAATATGGATGGTACACAGGAGAGTTCTGATCAACTTCCATGCACTGAATTCAATAAGGTGACAAATTATTTGGGTCTGACACCTTTTATAGGCATAGTCTCTTCTTTGGGTCCACATATACCCTACAAATAATTCCACAAAGCATTCAACTGGACTGGATTATTCCTCGAAATGGAATCCTCTTCATATCGATTGGACCCCATTCTGATGGGGGAATTTTTTGGGTCTAAAAAAGTTGGCATGGAAGATTAAAAAAATTAATGCATTTTGGAATGTCTGGATTAAAATCAATTGATATATTTCATAAATATTAAAATCATAAAGTACCATGAGCCACAAAGGATCTACAAAGGGAATGCTTGATATGCGAGTTGCTACTCCACATAGTGCCTCTGTATAGCACCTTTACATAATACCTCCTCATAAAACCTCCACATAGAACCTCTATATAGTGCTCCAAAAAAATTCATTTGTGGGTCAAAGCATCTTTTTTAGGCCCCCTGAAAATGATAAATAACTTTGTGGCATGAGGCGTCTTTTCTAGTCCCCCTAAAAATGAAATTTCCCTTTGTAGGGTGAGGAGGCTAAACGAAAATCAAAATCCTTCATGGGTGGTGGTTGAGTGGTTACATATATACCCCTATAAAAACCCCCACACACAAACTGATGGGGTGTGTGTTTTGGAAAAGAGGAAAAAATTCTGAGAGTGGAACTCTTGTGCGATAGATGAGACTGTCTGAGAAAGTGATTTCAAAAGGTAAACATTTACCATATATCGCAAAGAAAAAGAGGTCATAAGAATCAGTATTAATAGCATAAAAAGTAGTCCACATAGAAAAGAACCCTTTATAGACCATCCATCTTCATAGTAAATCCATCTGTGGATCACTATTCCATGAACCACATATGGATTAAATCTTTTTATTCCATTGTCCCGTATAGAAAATAGTATATGGGATAGGGTCATTTGGCCTCGATTACCTTCCACGTAGAATTCGGCCTTGTTTTAGCCCCTCCATGAACTGTTCAAATAAATACCTCTCTGAAACTATCCTATGAAGTGTTAAGTCCCAAATGGATCCCTCCACAAACCACCCGGCCAAGACCTCTTCCAAATTCGCCAGACATGTATGATCAAACTAAAGGGTACATCAGAGTACCCTCATGATCATACATTCCCATGGTAAATGAGGTCATATTGTTAACCTACTTAATAAGTTGGATACTCAAAATTCTCATAATCATACATTCCCATGGTAATGAGGGTCCTGACCTTAGGCATAGTGGTAGTATATTTCTTGAGTCGGGCAGCTAGAACTGTGGCTCATATCCCCATCCTCTTACTCTCTTCCATCTGTCAAAAGGGGGGGGAGGAAAGTAGGGAGTAGGGTATCCCTTATGGAGTAAGCCACTATGATTTCATGTAGGATGTCACACCCCTCCTCCCCTTTGTCTACCTAATTTAAGAAAACAATATAAGAGATAGGCGATAGATCTCTCTCTCTCCCATAAACCCAAATTTGTCCACCAGCAAACAAAGGAGATTGTGTGGTTTTCCAGATCTTCCTATTATTCTTGTTTCTCACACTGAGCATGACTCTCCTAGTCTTAGAGGATAGTTATGATCATGAAATCTGCATGATAATATGTATGTCCCAATAGAGAATCCTTTTCTGAATCTTCCTCCCGCCTTCCTTCACTGATCCTCATACTTGGTGTAATCCCCACACCATGTTACCATCCTCTCAAAGGTCCATATTCCCTATGAGAAAAACCTTCAAAGGGATATATTCCTAATGAAGAAACCTTGTTCATCCTCCAAAGTTGTAAGACACAAACTTTCTTAACTACGTGGTCTTTGATTCTGGACCAAGTTGAATATGTATAAATCCACCCTAAGGCCCAAACTCAACACCCAAAATTCACCCTAATGTGGGCCTCCAACTAGGTGTAAGACCCAAAATAATGTTACCATCCTCTCGAAGGGACATATTCCTTACAAGAAAAAACTTCAAAGGGCCATATTCTTAATGAGAAACCATGGGAATCCTCTAAAGGTGTAAGCCCCAAACTTTTTGAACTATATGGGATTTGATTCTTGGCCAAATGGGATACATAGAAATCCTCCCTCAGGTTCAAACCCAACACCACAAATTCACCCTAATTCGGGCCTCCTGCTAGCTGTAATCTCCAAAACCATGTTACCATCCTCTAAAAGGTTCATATTCCATATGATATAAACCTTAAAAGAGACATATTCCCAATGAAGAAACCTTGAAAATCCTCCAAAGGTGTAAGCCCTAAACTTTTTGAACTACATGGGATTTGATTCCCAACCTAATGGGATACATAGGAAGCCTCTCTAAGGTCTAAACCCAACACCCCAAATTTCACCCTAATGTTCTCCAGGTTACATCCCCAATAGGTTCATATCCAACCCGGGGGTCATATTCCTTTCAGGTCACTTTCAACACTATAATAATTGTACTATATTCTCAGTAAGATTACGCCCCACCTAGGAGAATACATCCCTTCCAGTTTACTCCAGTCTACTTCGATGTAAGTCGAAAACCAACCATTTATTAAGAATATTTTTCTTAGATTTCATTTCCATATGAAGTTAAACTACATGGTTTGGTTCTCATCACATGTCATTAAAAGGTATGATGTGTCCTATTAAGTAGAACTGAACCACGTGGGTTTTGATTCTTTTCTCAAGTATATGTATAAAGACCGTATCATGGGCATGATCCCACCATCAAAGAAATATTCATCTTTCTAGATGAAATTAAATTCCTAAGCTCCCAAATGTGTGGATTAAAACTAGCATCAAAAAATAAATGACATATGAATCTTTAATACATTTACAAAAGGGTACCATTGATGGAGAACCTCAGATACATACAGATGTATCCATCGATGAAGAACCTCGTATATATATAAATGATTCTGAAATCAACACATGCCAAATAATTAATTGATCATACAAGGGTGACTAGTCTAATTTTTGTATATTTAATAAAGGATTCATGAATATTTATTAAATATATAAGAGTCCTGAAGTAGGAAATAGTCTCCCCCTCCCAAAGGGTGCGATGATCCCGACCTCCCATCCTCTCAGCGCACACACCTTCTGAGGCCTCATTGGAGAAATCCAAGTGGATTCCTACCTTTGCAAAGCAGGTCCACATCAACTCAAAATGAGTACAGGTGTGGAAGTATGGCGGGAACAATAACAAAATTGATCACATGGTTAGTATACCAATCACACAATCAAAATAGTCTCATGGTCAGCATACTAACCGCATGACTAATTTATTTCACGGTAAGTATATCTCTTTACTTATTTTTTAGAAAATTTATATTTTGTATTAAACATTGTTTTAATGTTTTTTTGATACTTTTTTAATTAATTCACGTTTATAAAATTTATTTTTATCACTATTTTTATTTGAAATTTAAATGTATATTATAACTACTATATGAAAACTATTTCTTGTAGAAATTATTATGGAAATAATTATTTTCATAGTAATTATTCTATGCTCTCTTTTATGTACCTTTTGAAATACTAAATTTTTGAAATCTTATAAAAAAAATTAAGGTTTTATTTATTTGAATAATTATCTTTTATCTTAACAATCATTTTTTGAAGTGTTTCAAAGTTATTTAATACAGAATTAAAATAGCATGAAGACTAATCATGTTAATTCAAAATACAAGTAACTGATATATTTATAAGTTTTATTATTTTTCTAATGTTTCATTATATGATTAGATAATAAGATTCTCCAAGATCATGGATTTAATTATGCACAATTAACTTTTGTAGAGAAATAAACTAATGCGATAAAATAAATAGGACAAAGTTCATTAGAAGAATGACTATAAAAATTGAGAGAATTATAGAGACAAAAAAATAAAACCTTCATATGAGCTTTGAAACATAATGAATTTGAACTATGATATTTTTACATTGCCTCAATCATGAAGGAATTCATCATTTTCATTATCCATTACTAAAGTTATTGAAGATCTTCAGCTACATAAAATTTCAACATAATCTACTACATTTTTTTAAAATTTCTTTCTAGATTTAATTATTGTATTTATTCATTCCCTATATTTGTACTCTAGAGTCTATTTTATGATTCTCACATCCAAAATATGTCTAAAAAAGTTATTCCTCCCATATAAAACAAAGTCCAGGTTGTGACTCCCAGAAAATAGTCAGGTGGACTATGACTCCTTCAAAATCCAGGTTGGGGTTATACTGCTAAGTGAGAAAAAGGTATGTACATTGTAATCAGGTTATCACTCTCTATCAAAAGTGGGGTATTAGTAAATATTGATCTTCTTTCCAAGTAGAGAATATTTAAGAGTGGACTAGGATCTTCATGATCTAAACCACTATAAAAACATCATGTGTTATTTGTTTTTATTTCCTCTATACATTTAACACAATTTAATCACTATGATAATCACATTAGATTGAATAGTTTTAAAAGGATTATTCATCCCTACTCTAGTCACTATTTCCATATACTGTGACTTAATAGTTACTCTTAAAAAATGGACAATTACTCTTATGTTTCTACCTTCATTGAATTTTTTCCAACTGTGGGAATCCTATGTGGTGTCCACTAGAAGAAATAACCCTTATGCATTTGAAGATGAATATTACTCGATTTGAGACTTGGCCAATTTTTTATCTATTTGAAAATAATGACCCTAACATGATGGAGAAAAACCTTAAAAATGGAATCTTGACTCTTACATGGGTTATAATAACTCTTAAAAATTAGATATAAACCATATAAAATTATTCCCTTTTTCAAATTCTCCCACATCTCATCATAATGAGTATTAGGTTTCCAGATTCTGTAAACATAGTACAAAGACTTATCCAAACTCCATATTCTTAAATAAATTTTTAAACTTCCTATAATAAGATTAGCATTTATTCTAAAAAATGTATTTAAAATAAAAATAGGGAACATTGAGAACCCAAAAATGTGTTCTCAAAACATATGAAAGATTATGTGAAGAAAAATAGATCAATTTACCACCAAAAATCCAAATTACCACTGAAATATTCATTGAAAACATTTCCAACTCAAAATGATAAAGATTAAATTATTTACCATTTAAAGAACATTTTGATTCCAAAAACACTATAATTTTATAAAATAGATGTGGAAAATATTATCAAAATAAACCCATATTAGCATCCCTCCCCCACTCTTATTTACAACTGTTTCCCATATGAATGATCTATATGATATTACCAATTAAGCACATGATAAGAAATTTGACAGTTAGTGCAACGATATGATAGTGAGATATAACCTGAGTTTTATTTTAGAGGTGGGAAGCCTATGAAAATTCTACAGTTATCCTTCAATGTTCCCAAAATAAGTTTTCCCCTTAATATTAACTACAAATAAAAAAACATAGATTATTAAACTAGAAATTATTAATAAAATTTTACTTTAATGTTTATTTTTAGGTTTGGTAGCAACTGGTTTTTTGGTTTTCGAGTATACATACATACCTTTAAAACTAAAATTAAAAATACATAAATCTATAATTAAACAAATACTAAACCTAAAGAAATTAAAAATAAGGGATAAGGTTATATAGTTTTTGTATAACAACAAAAAAATTTGTTTTTCTTTTCTATCCAAAACTAGATAATATTATGATCATCCCCAAGTAGCTGATGGATGGATTTTCTTTGTTTTGAATCACCACATTATACTTGCTTCAATTTCCTCCACAAATTCCTTCTTCCACTTTTATAGGTTCTTTTTTTCTTTTCACCAATCTTCTTTGTTTTGAATCACCACATTATACTTTCTTTTTATTTCTTCTCCTCCCAAGTAGCTGATGGATGGTTTTTTTGTGTAAGTTTCACATAATGAAGTTTCATCTCTATCCCATAATTCCCTTGTATCTTAATGTACCATACTTCAAACTCCTCTAACCTCTCTTAAAAATTGGCCACCTTACTTATGGAATCGTGTACTTCAAAATCCTCAAGGTTTTTCAATATAGGTGTTGAGTCAGTAGTGTAAAAATAAGGGTAAAATAATTTTAATTAAATTTAAATAAGATAAGAATAAAATTATTTTGGGTCATAAGTATCCCCCTTTATATTTTTAGTTTGATTATCTTCCCTGGTATACAGATCATCTGGAAATCCATCAATTGGTATAGGTAATGGTCACTCCATATTTTCTTCAAATAGGGCTACCTTATATTCTATGAAAGCACTATTAAACTCTTATGGGGATTTTCATGTTATTATTGATTTTAAAATCATAGTATAGGTGGGATAAGTTTTCAAATGAGATTTAATTAAATCAAAGTAAAGTGATTTCAAATAATAATTATACCATTATTCACATCAGCTTCTAATTATTCTTCAAAATAAAAAACCTCTAGGAAATCAAAAAAGTATATAGCATGAATTTGATCATAAATATTCTCCTAAAACATGGAAATATATTCTTTGGACTCATATTCCTTATCTTCCATATAAAAATCTAACACTACTAAATCCAATGAATCAAAACATAGATTATGATTTTTCAAATAAATTTTAGAAAATAAAAAGGTAGTAGAGTCTAGATTTTTATTGTATCCTTTAGGTGGTTAAACTTGTATCACATGTTTCTATTTGAGTGACCCTGATAGGTACTTGAGTTGGTTAGGTGATCCTCAAGTGCAACCTCAACCTCTCATATCTCTTCCTTAACAAAGGAGGGAAAATTTAGTGGCTAAGTAGTTTCCTCTGCCATATATTTGAATTTTGATAAGTACTCTATGAGTTCATAAATCTCTCTAGACATAGATTCAAGATATTGTGGTTCATGGTCTTCCTTAAACTCTTTAATAAACTTTATTAATGCCTCCCCTGCTAGTGTTTCTTTGAAATCCCCATACTTTTTGGGATAAAAATTTCATTGTTTCATTGAAATCTAAGGGTGAGATCAACATAGTGTCCACTTTTTTAGATTTTCTTGTAAAAATTGAACTATATTTGAAAATAGTGAATAAAATAGAGATTTATTAGCTAATATCCCTGTCATTGATTATAAATTTGATGTACTGAAATTTTATCAAATGATTTAGTTCATCAAATAGAATTTTAAAAATTCCTCATGGAAGCAACCAGGGATCTGGCCACAAGTTTTTCTCCAAGGAGCATGCCAATCACTCACTGATCTAAAACTTAAATATATTTTTTTAGTGTTTTTAATTAATTAATTCAATGTAAATTGGTAGGATTGGTCTTGGTGAAATGAAGTATGTGATTTAGAAGAAAATTTATCAAGAAAAGCAATAAATCCTCAGGGGATCTACCAGAAATGACCTATCACAGTTCTACTAAAATATATTACTCAAAACTACTCTCGCTCAGTTGAGTAACTAAATATCATTCACCACTCAACCTCACCTATTTCTTAATTTTGATTCCCAACACATTGAAATATTGAATGTGGGATAAATGTTTCTTCCTATATTTGTAGTGGTTACTAAACCTAAATTGAGAGTTTGATTTCCCAAAAACTCTCACTAATTAGGCCTTAACCAAGGGAAGAGCCCCACTTCACATGGATAAAAATCACCAAACCACCCTCCAATATACTTCACATATCCATCATATGGTGGAAAATACATTTAATGAAATCAATAAAATAACACAATACATGAGAAGAATAATATAGTTCGGGGGAAAGAGGGCCATCATCACATTTAAACAATTTAACATCACACTATTACAACTAGAGTTGATAACTTATAATAGAAAATATAGATGGTCAAAACTCAAGAATAATTAAATGGTTTATTCATCCATTAGGTCAACACTATGGTTATTTCTCCATAAATTAAGTAAGATATTTACATTCATAGAACACACAAAATATAATACAAAAATTAAAATAAGAGAAACCTAAACTATTTCAAAACCATAGATGAAAGTTCATGGGTACAAGTCTCTTTATAGGGATTACACTCTCTAATTCCATACACAAATTCCCCTCTTAGTCTCTTATTAACCATGAATCTATCCATGGAAATCAATTCCCTCAATCAAAAAATTCCATTCACCTTGAATAGTTTCCATATGGCTAGCTCGATAGCCTTCTTCAATCAATTTGAATAGAATTAAAATGCACTTGCACCTCCATTAATCGGGATTCATGCATCTTTGGGAAGAATCAGATGCTAAAGTGCTTCATTTATTTTCACTATATTGGAGGTATTTTTGTGAAGGTGGTTCTTTAATTAGGGTAGAAAAGGAGAATAATGGATTTTAATTTTTAATTGAGCCTCAATTTTCATGAAACATTCTATTTTAATATTTTATGAGCATTATAAATTTAAGGTAAATCCAACATATCTTATGTTCAAGATAAATTGTTCTTATACGAATATCTCGGGTGGTATATTTAATCTAATATACTACCTCTACCTTGAGTTAATATCATGTGAGTATTGAGAATCTTGGTGAATTGATCTAACATGACAAATGGATGTTGCAAGTTATCCTAGAATGAGTGTGGGTCCTAACATTTAAATTTAATGTATGGGTTGTTTAATATGATGTGAGGATGGAATTTACTAGTTATTTTAAAGCATCATTTTAATTTCCATGTTTAATTTCATGCAGATCACTATCATGGATAGTTAATCTTACATAAGGAAAATTTTGGCTGAGTTAGTCATGTGTGGGTATTAGCCACCAGATTTAATGGAATGTGGAAGTAAGGGGCACAAAATTAATCTTACATAGCACCCTTTCAAATGCATTTTACCTCATGTATCATTAGTTAATCATGCACAACCCTTTGAAAATATTGTTTAATCCTATGTAGCTACCCATATTATTATTTAATAATCCAGAACCTAATAAAATGTAAAATTAATCATTTTTAATAGTTTATATCTCCTTTAAATAATAAGACACTCAAAAATTAGTATAGTATTTTTTTCAAATAATTCCAATTATAAATAAATCAATTAAAAACATAGATTTAAGCCTTTATCAATTAATTCCAATTTTTTAACCTAAAAACTAAAAATTAATTTCAATCCCAATTATTAATTAAAATTTGGGTTAAAAAATATTTAATTCCAATTAAAAATTTATGAAAACACTCATCATTATTTTTGGGTAAACACAAAATAGTGATTTTTTTGGTTCATGACTGCTTTTTTAGAAAATAGGGTTTTGAAATAAAATTACTTTGAATACTAAATTGGTGGCATTGGGTTTCCAATATTTTATCTTGATAGTTATTGATTTATTTTGTTTATTTGGTTGATTCATTATTGATGGATTAAGAATATTTCTTGAAAACTCCCACTTGGGAGTGGGGACATTATTAGAAATAACAAAGAGAGGTTTATGGGGTAGTTATTCCTCTCATGAGTGGGTTATACCCAATCTTTGTTGGTTACTCATAGATTAGGTCTCACTTAGGTTTGGTTATGTATAAGGGTGTGTGAGTTGGATTTAAGTAATGGTGGTTATAGTTTTTATGGATTGTGATAATTTGGAAACTTAATTTTATTGTTTTATTTATTATATATCATGATTAAATTGTTTGAGAACTACTCATATGATCCATGTTTTCAATGATTATGGATTTTTTTCATAAATATTCATGGGTTGCGGCATGTTTTATAAAAAATCATTGAATCTTGATATATTTTCATATAAACAGGTTCATGGAGAGAAATAGGGAAATATTATTGGGCCTAATACTCACCCATTATTCACCTACTCTGGAGAATGGGTAGATTGAAAATAATGTAACACAAATAAGGGAAAGGTTTCCTTATTTACTAGAGAAGATTTATGGCTATTCCATGGGAGATATGATGTATTATAAATTCTATTAACAAAATCAATCATGGAGTTGTGGGGGAGTCTTAGAGGAGCCAGTGGACATACTCTGTGGGGAGTTACATTTTGTGGCTTGATCATCCTTTACACTTATATTGGATCTATGATGGTCTATTTAGTTGGTTTTTGTTAAATTATTAAATGATTTAAAATATATTTAATCCATTATGAGATCTTGGTTTGTGTTGTGTGTGTTCTTGATATGTTTTATTTTTCTTACAGGTTGTGTACATCTAAGCTATAGACACCTCATGCTGAAAAATTGTTAATATTTGTCATGGAGAGGGAGTGAATTTGAGGGTAAACCATCCCAAAACAGTATTTTCTAATACCTTGGTATTTATTACTGTCACGGACCCCTCCCACCAAAGATGCCCCTCCTGAGCTGGCAATGGTGAAAGGGAGATAATGACCCCCGAGTCCCGCCTCCAGTAGGCCCCGAGTTGGCGACTAGCACCAAGGGTATGAGTTTTCACAAATATGGGAGGAATTACCCTTTTTATTATTTTAATATCAGGAAATAGGACAAGTCAACCACCAAAAAGGTAAAAGAACAAGTGTATAGAAATAAACCCAAACCAAGACCACATGCATGTTTAAACAATTTTATAACAAGGTACAAGTACAAGAAAGCTCAAAGTACAATACCAAAAGAAAACAAAAGTACAGCAACAGCAACAACTCCAACTGTCCGACTAGTAGGGTCCCGCACGGCCCTGGTAGTCCTCCTGGAAACCTGAAAGTAAACGTAGGGTGAGAATACAAGTATACTCAGAAGGGAAACCTAAAGCTCTCGTGCACAAGTGGGGAGACATCATAATGTCCTGTGAGAACAACAGAAGAAACCTAGAAAGTAATTCTATCCACCCAACCTCACCAGCCACACTCACCAAAAACACAATCACAACAGGTAGTAGTATATAAGAACAAGAGTATTGGGTACCTCGCACCGTTTCCCTTTAGTTAGCTGCTCTTCCTAATGGTGAACGTCCTGACGCTGCCACACTCTCCCTGCCCGCACACACCTGGGCCCCACAACCACGTATCCCGCCCGTACACACTTGGGCCTCACAACCATGTATCCCGCCCACACACACCTGGGCCTCAAAACCACATATCCTTCCCGCACACACCTGGGCCTCATCCCGAAGATTATTGGGAAAAATTAGAACATGCCCGAAGAGTCTTGGGCTAAAACCACCCCAATCGAAACCTACCCAAAGAGTCTTAGGTGTAAGGTCGCCTCAAGCCATCACAGCCTAGGGGAGAAGGAGTAGGAAGGAGATAGTAACTAAGGGAAAAACACCCTCTCCCATGAAATGGGAGTGTTCGGCACTAAGTGCTCAACATGGGTGGGGTGTTATAAAACACAAAAGATACAGATATATATATGTATACCAAACACACAACCCAACCTATGGCTTCTAAACAGAGAAACTGAGCACGTGCCTCGGCACAGCTACTATGAAGCATGCATACAACAAAAAACCCCAACCCCATTTAGGTTTTCACGTTTTAGCAGAATTAGTTTATTTAGTTCCTTAACTATTGGGAAACTATCCACAACCAACCACATCGATCGTTCATAAAACATATTCCTGCCATCCACAAATCAAGTTAGGAAAACACAAGAAAAACAACCAAGTCCTTCTTATCAACCATCCAACCCATTGATTATTAATCTCGTTCCATTACCATGACCCACCATTCATTAACTCTTCCACTTTTTATTTATTATTCACAACCCATAGTCCGTTCATATTCCAACCCATCCTTGCAGCCCCGCTGCTGAACACCATAACCACAACTGCACCGTACATTATTATCCCTTTAATACCATTTATCACAGCCCCACTGCCCGTTACCAACATAATATTTACACCAACCCACAACCAATACAACCGCAGCCCCACTGCTCACCGTAAGCACAACAACCCACAAAACATCCCCATCACATGCCACGTAACCAAGAAAACATCCACATGTTCATTATTCTGTTTTTTTCAACCGGGGTGATCACACAATGGTTCCAGATTTTAAACAGCCAACTTTACATGATTAACCAATTTCCACATTCCACAAAGTTTCTGTCCACAAAAACGGTCTAGAAAGATAGGGAAACATTTAATTGCGCAAGAAAAGGCCACCAATGACCATGATTTTTAGTATTCATAAGCCTATTCAATTCACAATATATCAATAGGATAAACAAGGATAAACATAACAACTTTCCCATCCCCGTTCTTTAACCAGTTATTATCTTTATTTAATGGTTCAACTTTTTCTCATGAAAACAAGAGGATACCCACCCCACATGATGCACAAATTAGAGAGACGAAGGTAAGATCCCTACCTCAACAGGTTCCGATCGCAATGCTCCCCCGGATCAACCTTAGAAGACGTTCGTCGGCGTCCGTCACTTATGTCGGGTCCCGGAAAAACCTCATCGGGTGGAAGTCGGAAAGGAAAGTCCAAAGGAAAGACAACGGATCCAAGCTCGGAAGTTCCGCCTCGTCGTTACGATCCTGTGGCCGCTGACAGATCCTAAATCAGAGCTCAGACGAAGAAGTTATGGAAGAAAGAGCCTTCGAGTCTCTTGGGAGAACTCTGCTCAGAGGAAAGGGGAGGAGAGGAGTGAGTTGAAAGGAGGAGGGGACCCCTCCTTTTATAGGCGAGAAGTACACAGTGTGTACTTTATGGTACACAGTGTGTACTCGGTTGTTTCACATGGTCTCCACGCAGCTTCCAACACGGCTCTGCGGCCGTTGACTGGTCAACACACGGTTTGAGGGTAATTCATACGCGGGGAGGGACTACACGGCGTGTAGTTTGGACACACAGTGTGCACCCATTATTCCACACAGCAAGGACACGGCCTTCAACATGGGGTATACCCGGAAAGGTGGTACATGGTGTGTAGTTACACTACACGGCATGTACTCATTTACTTCACATGGCGAGGACACGGCCTGCGACACGGGGTATACCCAGAAAGGGGGTACACAGCGTGTACTCAAACTACACGGCGTGTAGTTTCAAAATTCTGGAAAGCGTGGGAAAAGTCCATTTTACCCTCCAGAACACTTCTTGACCTTTTTTTTTTACAAAGGAATGGGCCGGAGAGGTTCGGGACATTACATCATATACCTCTTAAAACATTCTCGCCCCAGAGAATTCAAAAACCAACCCAGAGGAAACCCAACAAGATACCTCTTTGGGTTATCGTTATAACAGGAACCCAACCAACAACCCTAATCATATGTGTTAGGAATTCCTTCTCCTATGTCGAGATATTATCCGATTTAGGTGGCATTGACTCGCCTACACGGGTTTAATCACTTCCTCATTAATGCGTCTCAATTAAGAATTGGGTCTTCCCACTTTCATACATTAGGATTTTCCAACTTACACTTCCCCTAACACCGCACAACCAACACACTGGCCGAACATGTGGTTTTGGGAAATTCCTTCTCCTATGTCGAGATATTATCCGCTTTAGGCGGAACTGACTCACCCACATGGGTTCAATCACATCATCATTAATGTGTCTCGATTAAGGGTCAGGTTTTTCCCTTTCCCCACACATCCGGACATGTCACACATTACCAGGGAATAAGGAAAAAAAAGTTCTCACAACTGACAAGCCAAGCATTCCATATATCAAAGGTACAGAGTACAACATCAACACAAAGCTCAGAAGAACAAGGGAAAACACAAGTCAAAACAACTTCGGGTACTGAGCGTGCATCTGGGTCTCCCACTCCCAAGTGCTCTCCTCGAGGCCGCCATGCCTCCACAACACACGAACCAACAGAATGGTTCATCCACGGAGCACCTTCTCTTTACGATCCTCGATTCTGACTGGTCGTTCCTCGAAGGTCACATCGTCTCCCATATCTAACTCTCCCCAGTCGATAATGTGAGAGTCGTCGTGCAAGTACCGACGAAGCTGGGAGACGTGGAAGACGTCATGAACCTTCTCCAACTGAGGTGGCAGGGCCAGCTGATATGCCACATCGCCAACTCGCCTCTCCACCTCAAAAGGTCCGATGAACCTAGGTGAGAGCTTTCTCCCTTTCCCAAACCTTCGATGCCCCAGTCGAGGGGAAACCTTCAAGAACACATGATCTCCCACCTCGAACTCCAAGGGCCTTATTCGACGATCAGCATACGACTTCTGTCGGTCCTGAGCCGCTTTCATCCTCTCACGTACAAGCTGGACTTTCTCTATGGTGCTCTGCACTACCTCTGGACTAAGAGAACCTATCTCACCAACCACTGCCCAGAAAATGGGTGAACGACATGGTCTTCCATACAAAGCCTCAAACGGTTCCATGATAATAGTAGAGTGGAAGCTATTGCTGTAGGCGAACTCTACTAAAGGCAAGTGTCGTACCCATGATCCTCAGAAATCCAGAATTCATGCTCACAGCATGTCCTCCAATGCCTGGACAGTCCGCTCCATCTGCCCATCGGTCTGGGGGTGGAAAGTAGTGCTAAGGCGTAGCTGGGTGTCAAAATCATGTTGCAACACCCTCCATAATTGTGAGGTAAACTGAGTATCCCGATCTGAGACGATAGTCTTTGGGACTCCATGAAACCGCACAACCTTGACTACGTACCTCTGTGCTAAGGTACTCACTGGGCATGACTCCTTAATTGCTAATAAGTGAGCTGATTTCGTCAGTCGATCCACCACTACCCAGATAGCATCATAACCACCCTGAGCTCTGGGTAGTCCTATGACAAAGTCCATTGAGATGTCATCCCACTTCCACTTGGGAACATCTAAAGGATGCAACAAACCACTGGGATTACGGTGCTCAGCCTTCACTTACTGACACACTAGGCATTTAGCCACAAACTCCGCCACTGCCCGTTTCACCCCGGGCCACCAAAACTGTTCCCTCAGGCCTCGGTACATTTTTGAAACTCCTAGATGTACCGCCAAGTCTAATCTATGGAACTCACAGAGAACTCCCTCACGCATTGTCTCCCGGACAAACAACCTTCCATGGAAAAGCATCTGATGTCGGCTGTCCTCTAACCATCCTTCTGGAGTGTTCCCCTAATCGACACGATCCCGCATCACTTCCACCTCAGAGTCCCCCCACTGAGACTCTTCCACCTACTGCAACAAGGAGGACTGCACCGTCATCTGAAACAAACAGCCTCTAACACCTTCTACCATGGTATCCAAGTGCAAGGCATCCAACTCCCCCATCACCTTCCAAGCATCAGTGGATTCCCGAACTACTTCTTGATGTGACTTCCTGCTCAGGGCATCAGCCACAACGTTGCCCTTACCTTCAGTGTAAGAGATCTCAAAGTCATAGTCTTGGAGAAACTCGACCCATCTCCACTGTTGTAAGTTCAGGTCACGCTGGGAGAAGAAATAGCGCAAGCTCTTGTGATCTGAGAAGACCAAAAAACGCTCCCCAAAGAGGTAATGTCACCACAACTTCAGTGCGAACACTACTGCTGCAAGCTCTAGTTCATGGGTAGCATAGTTACACTCGTGAGGGCGTAACTTCCTAGACCCATAACATATCACTCCCTTCTTCTGCATCAGCATGCACCCCAGACCAAGTCCAGAAGCATCACAAAACACCTCATACAACAACCCTTCCTCTGGAAACCTGAGTACGAGAGCACTGACCAACTTCTCCTTCAGGTAGTCGAAATCTTTCTAGCACTGCTCGCTCCATAGGAATACCTGGTTCTTCCACATCAAAGTTGTCAATAGAGAAGCAACTCAAGAGAAGTCTGAAACGAACCTCTGATAGTAACCTGCTAACCCCAGGAAACTATAAACTTATGCCATGATCTTGGGTGCTACCCAAGAAACAATTGCCTCCACCTTCGACGGGTCCACTGACACTCCATGCCGAGACACCACGTTTCCAAGGAAGTGTACTTCTTGCATCAAGAACTTACACTTCGACAATTTCCCGTAAAGCTGGTGGTGTTGAAGGACTTCCAAGACTGCCCTGAGATGCTCAACGTGCTCCTTCTATGATCTTGAGTAGATCAGGATGTCATCGATAAACACAACGACGAACCGGTCCAAAAACTCTCAGAAGACAAAGTTCATAAGTCCCATGAACACAGTCGGTGCATTCGTAACTCCAAGCGGCATCACTACAAACTCGAAGTGCCCATACCTACACCTAAAATCCGTCTTCGAGATGTCACTGTCCTTTACCCTCATCTGATGATATCCAGATCGTAGATCAATCTTGGAAAACCAACCTGCTCCCCTTAGTTGGTCGAAGAGATCGTCTATCCTTGGAAGGGGGTAACGGTTCTTGATCGTTACCTGGTTCAACATTCGGTAGTCTATTCATAGCCTGAGACCACCATCTGCCTTTTTCACGAAAAAAACTGAAGCACGCCATGGTGATACGTTGGGTCGAACAAAACCCTTCTCCATCAGATCATTAATCTGAATCTGCAACTCCCGCAATTCTGAAGGTGCCATCCGATAAGGGGTCATCGAAATCGGACGGGCACCAGGCTGTAAGTCTATCCCGAACTCAACTTCACGTCAGGGGGGTAGAGTCACAACCTCCTTAGGAAAAACATCGAGGAAATCCCCAACAACCTCTGGGATATCCATCATATCTGTATCAGCTGGAACCACAGATAACCCTCCTAACAAGGAAAGGAGAGGCTCCACACGCCGGATTCCTACCTGATAGCTCCTCTCGCCAACAAAAGATACGCGCTGCCCATCCACGTCGGAGAACATGACTCTTCTCTAGAAGTAGTCGATAATGGCACTAACAGAAAACAACCAGTCGATGCCTAAGATGACATCGTATGGCTGCATCTGTAATAGAAGAAGGTCCCCACTAGATCGATGTGGTCCCAACGTCATCCCACATCCCCGACAAACACAAGATACGCTGGTCTGGCCTCCAACTGGTGTACTCAGCACCAGTGGTACGGAAAGTCTCTCTACGTCTAGTCCCAAAGCATGGTCTAGACCAGGTGCAACAAAGGAGTGCGAAGCTCCCGAATCGAACAAAGCAGAAACAAGAGTGTTGAACAAACAAATCGTACCTCGCACCACCTCTGGTCCTTCCGGAGCTGCCAACTCTACTACGTGCAACTATCCACACCCAGCTCCTCTGCCTCTCTAATGTCATCCACCTCCCCGACCATGCCCTGGTCGAGGTCCTTGAGGAGCACCCTGAGGTCGGCTTCCTCTCGCAAAGTCTGCCCTCGGAGGAGCATGGTCTTGCTGCTGCTGGAAGGTCCTCTCTAGCAACTGGTGCTGCTGAGGTGGGCGCTGAACCTTCCCACCTCCACCGTACTGAGATCGGGTCGGGCACCGACTCTGAACATGCCTGAAACCTCCAAAATAGAAACACTTCGGTCCTAGGCTCGTGAAAAAGGGACGAGGACCCGAAGATATTAATTGGAACTGCTGGGGCCTGCTCCCCACTGGCCTAAACCTGGAAGGTCCCATCGCAGGAGACTTGCTGCTAACTGCCTTCCCCTTCGATGAGCCTGGATGGATCCCCTCTCAGGGTGCACCTCCCAGCGATTTCATCCTCTCTACAACCTCTGCCTTCTTCTGTACCTCCAAGTACGTCGGAAGGGTGAAGGGGGTGACAGCATATTGGAGCGAAGGAGGAAGCGCCTCCTCCAAACGTCTCGCCTGAGACTCCTCATCCGGAAAGAGATCCAGAGAAAATCACAGGAGATCCTTGAACTTGATCCCCAACTCTCATACTGACATACTCCCCTGTTGAAGGGAGAGTAACTCCTGTCGCTTCTCTGCCTTGATCATGGAAGAAAGGAATTCCTCTCGGAATTCCTTCTCAAAGTCAGCCCATGGAACTTCTGCCTCTATCCTTTCTCTGAGGTAGAGCTTCCACCATTGTCACACCGCACCTCTCAGTTGAATGGCTGCTAGGGGAACCCAGTACTCCCTCGGAGCACGAATCAAGGTAAAACTGATCCCTAGCTCCACAAGACACCCCTCCGTCTCCGTATCTGAAGTACTACCCTCATACTTCTTGAGGGTCTGCCGTTGAAAGAACGGAGAGTCTTCTGCCACTGGCTATCTTCCTCCTCTTGGTCAATCCTCAACTGATCGACCGCCAGGATCTGCTGGGCCTCGGCCATCTGAGCCACCCGGGGACGACGTCCAGGTGCCATAGCTGTATGGTAAACAAAGATCGCCTAAGCCCAAGTAGTAAGGAAAAACTCAAGGTTTTATTTTTATCAATTTATTTCAATTTCTTTCCCAGAACACCCAAATCAAGTAAAACACAATCATGATGATGCATGTACCTTCCCTAGGGTCTCTACCCTACAATAAATTTATTCTCACTTGGTCGTTCGGTAGGCTCAGATTCCTTGCATCGGATCACGGGGGGCCCTAAAATCCCGTGTCCTAGCCAGTCTTCCCTGGCCTATGTCATGCACCAAGATTAACTAACACTGTTTCCCAACAATCCCATGCAATCCTCACTATGCCTAACTCCAGAATCCATCCTATCTCTCAACCATCACCTCTGATACCATTCTATCATGACCCCCTCCCACCAAAGATTCCCCTCCTGAGCTGGCAGTGGTGAAAGTGAGATAATGACCCCCGATTCCTGCCTCCAGTGGGCCCTGGGTTGATGACTAGCACCAAGGGTATGAGTTTTCACAAATATGGGAGGCATTACCCTTTTTATTATTTTAAGATCGGGAAATAGGAAAATTCAACCACCAAAAAGGGAAAAGAACAAGTGTGTAGAAATAAACCAAAACCAAGCCCACATGCATGTTTAAAAAATTTTATAACAAGGTACAAGTACAAGAAAGCTCAAAGTACAATACCAAAAGAAAACAAAAGTACAGAAACAGCAACAACTCCAACTGTCCGACTAGTAGGGTCCCGCATGGCCCTAGTAGTCCTCCTGGAAACCTGAAAGTAAACGTAGGGTGAGCATACAAGTATACTCAGTAGGGAAACCTAAAGCTCTCTTGCACAAGTGGGGAGACATCCTAATGTCCCGTGAGAACAACAGAAGAAACCTAGAAAGGAATTCTATCCACCCAACCTCACCATCCACACTCACCAAAAACACAATCACAGCAGGTAGTAGTATATAAGAACAAGAGTATTGGGTACCCCGCACCATTTCCCTTTAGTTAACTGCTCTTCCTAACGGCGAACGTCCTGACGCTTCCACTCTCCCCGCCCGCACACACCTGGGCCCCACAACCACGTATCCCGCCCGCACACACTTGGGCCTCACAACCACGTATCTCGCCCGCACACACCTGGGCCTCACAACCACGTATCCCGCCCGCACACACCTGGGCCTCACAACTACATATCCCACCCGCACACACCTAGGCCTCATCCCGAAGATTCTTGGGAAAAAGTAGAACATGTCCGAAGAGTATTGGGATAAAACCACCCCAATCGAAACATACCCGAAGAGTCTTATGTGTAAGGTCACCTCAAGCCATCACATCCTAGGGGAGAAGGAGTAGGAAGGAGCTAGTAACTAAGGGAAAAACACCCTCTCCCATGAAATGGGAGTGTTTGGCACTAAGTGCTCAACATGGGTGGGGTGTGATAAAACACAAAATATACAGATATATATATATATATATATATATACCAAACACACAGCCCAACCTATGGCTTTTAAACAGAGAAACTGAGCACGTGCCTTGGCACTGCTACTACGAATCATGCATACAACAAACAACCCCAACCCCATTTAGGTTTTCACATTTCAGCAGAATTAGTTTATTTAGTTCCTTAACTACTGTGCAACTATCCACAACCAACCACATCGATCATTTGTAAAACATATTCATGCCATCCACAAATCAAGTTAGGAAAACACAAGCAACACAACCAAGTCCTTCTTATCAACCATCCAACCCATTGATTATTAATCTCATTCCATTACCATGACCCACCATTCATTAACTCTTCCACTTTTTATTTATTATTCACAACCCATAGTCCGTTCATATTCCAACCCATCCCTACAGCCCCGCTGCCGACCACCATAACCATAACTGTACCGTACATTATTATTCCTTTAATACCATTTATCGCAGCCTTGCTGCCCATTACCAACATAACATTTACACCAACCCACAACCAAGCCAACCGCAGCCCCGCTACTCACCCTATCCACAACAACCCACAAAACATCCACATCACATTCCACGTAACCAAGACAACACCCACATGTTCATTATTCCGTTTTGTTCAACCGGGGTGATCACACAAGGGTTCCAGATTTTAAACAGCCAACTTTACGTGATTAACCAATTTCCACATTCTACAAAGTTTCCATCCAAAAAACGGTCTAGAAAGATAGGGAAACATTTAATTGTGCAAGCAAAGGCCCCCAACGACTGTGATTTTCAGTAGGCATAAGCCTATTCAATTCACAACATATCAATAGGATAAACAAGGATAAACATAACAACTCTCCCATCCCCGTTCTTTAACCAGTTATTATCTTTATTTAATGGTTCAACTTTTTCTCATGAAAACAAGAGGATACCCACCCCACATGATGCACAAATTAGAGAGACAAAGGTAAGATCCCTACCTCAATAGGTTATGATCGCAACGCTCCCCCTGATCAACCTTAGAAGACGTCTATCAGCGTCCGTCACTTTTTTTGGGTCCCGGCAAAACCTCCTCGGGTGGAAGTCGGAAATTAAATGATGAAGGAAAGACAATAGATCCAAACTCGGAAGTTACGCCTCGTCGTTACGATCTCATGGCCACTGACGGATCGTAAATCGGAGCTCGGACAAAAAAGTTATGGTAGAAAGAGCCTTCAAGTCTCTTGGGAGAACTCTGCTCAGAGGAAAGGGGAGGAGAGGAGTGAGTTGAAAGGAGGAGGGGACCCCTCCTTTTATAGGCGAGAAAAGAAAAAGTACACGGCGTGTACTTTATGGTACACGGCGTGTACTCGGTTGTTTCACACGGTCTCCACGCGGCTTCCAACACGGCTCCGCGGCCATTGACTGGTCAACACACGGTTTGAGGGTAACGCATATGCGGTGAGGGACTACATGGTGTGTAGTTTGGACACACGGCATGCACCCATTATTCCACACAGAAAGGACACAGCCTTAAACACAGGGTATACCCGACAAGGTGGTACACGGTGTGTAGTTACACTACACGGCATGTACTCATTTACTTCACACGGTGAGGACACGGCCTGCGACACGGGGTATACCCAGAAAGGGGGTACACGGCGTGTACTCAAACTACACGTCGTGTAGTTTCAAAATTATGGAAAGCATGGGAAAAGTCCATTTTACCCTCCAGAACACTTCTTGACCTTCTTTTTGACAAAGGAATGGGCCGGAGAGGTATGGGCCATTACAATTACCAATCTTTGTAGATTAAGGAAATGAACCTAAGTCCTAGTATCACTCTGACTCATTTTGGGAGAGGTTGAGGGGTGACAGGTCAGGTCGGGATGTTACATTGTAGAAAGAAAAATGTTAATGAATTTTTTTTCAAATGGATCTAAGATTAATCAAATTGATAAATGTGTTTATAGTAATTTTCTTAATAACCATGATATCATTATTTTTATATATATTTACTAAATCTATATCACATAATGATTATTCTTCTATGTAACTTTAATATGATAATGTCCTAGATTATCTTTTCCATTAAAATAGTTCATCATAGTTCCCCTCTATGATGAGAACCTTGAGAAGCTATGATGATATATCTTAAATAATTGGTACTAGAATTAGGGTGAAATTCTATGAAAGGGTACATAGTATGTTGAATTTTAAGTGTAAATACTCATAATAGGATGAGACTTCTTCTCATGAAACTCACACTAGATGATCTCCAATATAGGAGGATCATGAGGATAGACATTCCAATAGGAATTCCACATATTTGTGTGTAATTGTAATTCCTATCTATGATTTTGAGTAATGATCCTTAAACTTTAATATTATTATTAACTCATATCATGAATCACATACTTATATGTATTTCCATAAATAGTTACATTATATGATCATTGTGAAGTTGGGTATATTGGGTATGTCATGAGTGATATGTTATTAATGAATAAGTCGAGAAAGGATTTGTCTCTTCCATCATTATGGAAGTTAATATCTCTGGAATTTCATTAAAATGAAAATTTAAAACAAAATTCCATGGCTATGGTGTTTGGACAGGTTCATTTCAAGAATTCAAAGAAATACATATCAAGAACACAGGTTTATGACACTAGTTTGTAACCTTCTTGACAAGATATCAAGACAAAGGGGTTATATTACATAGTAAGCATTTGTATGTGGTTGTTGTCATCGAAACATTAACTTCTTCCTCTTGTGTTCCTTTACATTTTGTTAGATTCTAATATTGAATTTTAGGCCACATTTCTTAATTCCACTGAGGAAGAAACCTAGAGGGTCACACACTTAGTGTTTCCATTAATCGTAGTTAAATATTATTTATAATTAGCATTTGAAATAAATATTATTTTCCAGACTAAAAAAATAACATTTATTCAGAATTTTATTTATTGTAAATATTAAATAAAAATTTATTCACCAGATAGTGAATATAATATTTATTTATTTAATTAATAAATAATATTTATTCAAATTATTCGGGGTTCAATAAATATTCAGGAGGATGAGAGAACCGAGTATTGGGTCTAGTGATAAATATTTATTTACTAGACTGTGAAATAATATTTATCATTATGTGGGTTAGCATATGTCATGAATAAAATAATAATATTATTATTTTACATGGAATGGGGAACTTTATGGGATTAATATATTTTTAAGGTCCATTATGCACTTAAAAAAATTAAATCTAAACCTGGGATTATAAATACCTGATTAAATTAATTATAGATACAAACCATATTAGATACAATCCATTATATATGCAATCCATTGTAGATAAAAATAGTCGTAGATATAATCTATTGTAGATATTATCTATTATAGGAATAGGAATTCTGAAGAGTAGGTGGTCTCATTAGTGATAATGAGATAATTTATTGACATGTAGATCGAGGTGAGGTCTTGGATGTGTCAAGGTACAATGCTCTGATCCTTGGAGATATGTAATTTGAAATTTGAAATGTTGGGTGTTTGAATTTAAATTTGGGGTTTTCTAATAGGGTGCTTTATACTAGTTCACACTTAAGCTATTAAAGTGGTTTTTTATAAAATATCAAAAAAAATGGATTGGAAGGTTGGTTGTAGATACAAACCATTGTATATGAAATTTTTTATAGACATAATTATTTACACAACCTTACCTACCTAGTGAATTCTCTAAAAAAGAATAATTTATCTAGGGTTTTCTCTCAAGATTGATAAAACCTATTCCCACTCCTCTCTTTCATTCAAGACCAATAAGAATAGGGGATACTCCATCAATACCAAAGGAACAAGAAGAGATCAATGAGATCAATGTAATATGATCAATTGAACACAATAGTACTCAGATTATTATCAGTGTTGTTTTGAGATTGAAGGAACGTGTGTGGATCATCACTAGAGGGGAACTACTTTGGGTCCTCATGACACAACGATGATACACCAAACAGGGTTCAAAAGATCAATACCATCAATGGAGAAAGAACTAAATACCAAGGTAATATTTCTTCTTATGTTTTAAATTAATTATAAATTTAATATGAAAGGTCCTCTTGGTTACAGCATCCTTTTTTAATTTCATTAGAAAAAAAATTGGTGGTCATGTTATTACACACCATGTACATTGCAGAATATTATTTGAATCTCATTTAAGTTAGACCAGGCTCCAAAAGGTGCTTCTTATACATCTAGAACCTATAAGTGGTATAAAAGAATTTACATTTAAATTTATAATTATTTATTAATAGTCGATTTAATACATGATTAAAAGTTAGTTTTCATTTCAATAAATTCATTCTTATAATCCGATTATGTATCTTTTTACACTCATCATTTCTCACTCATATAACATGAATCCTATAAATAATAAATTAAGGTGTGGGTGATTCTAGATGAATAGTATAGTATTAAAAGACATGTAGGAAGAAATTACAATCTTTGTATCCCAGTACATTTCACTAGGATGAATCGCATATTCAGTAGGTTATCATGTAATAAATACATGCTAATGTATTAAAAAACTGCATATTGACCAAAACATGTTGAAACACTTCTTGTAATACTATACATTGTATAACTAGTTTACACGTAGTGTGGTCAATGTGTTTTCACAGTGGAAAATTCAGATTCAAATATATGTTGTGTATTAATTACACGATGCATAAGGACTGACATTCATGTTACAAGGACCTTACATGGTGTATTCCAGCTATACACATCATGTACCTCAAAAAAAATTGTGAATATATACACCAAGTCCCTGGGAATGTATTACTAATATATAGTGAGTAATATACACAGTATGTAGCTAGATGTACATATCTTGTATCCAACTTGTTTATACAGAAAATTAAAAAAATCAATTTATTACTCCATTAAACCTCATCATTGTGTGTTTTTATATCATTTATTGATAGTACACACAATATGATAGGTTTTATATGATATTAAATGATTAATTTATTTCCATGTAATATTCATAACTATAATTCATATATGGTCATTATATACTACATAATCTACATGTATTAAATCATTACATACAACGTAATTTGCATATTTTTCATGTTTCATTTATTGAAAATTCATACTGTAAAATTATGTCACATATTTTTTATGTGATATATCATGTGAGTGAATTGTATTCAACAAAAACCATGTCAAGTAGTTCAAATAGGTATTCATAATTTTTCTTCCCAAGTACAAAATGTATACATATTTTATTAAATTTTTAATAAAATTAATTTATGTAAAATCACAGAAAATGGGTATCTTTTGGAAGATTGGATATATATTAAGATAAAATGGATTAATTTTTTAATCTGATAATTAATCAGATTTATGTGTGTTTTATCTTAATAAATAATGAATTGAAATGAATATTGGATAGTTATTTTAAATGCAGTCATTGCATATATGTGACTGATCATGAGCTTAGACCAAACCTATGTATCTATTAATTTTATTTAATTTAATATTAATTTCATGGGTTTTGAAATTATTTATTATTAAATTAAATTTTATGGTTTTCATGTCATCTCTCCCTCTTTTATTATGTATAACATGTGTACCCAAGGTTGTTTTATATAATTTCCATTTAACCAATACTTTGGTTCCCATTACCTATGTGTGAGTATAAAACATATGTAACAGAAGGAGTATTTAGGCCCATAGAGGTGGTTATGATGGAGATGAGGTGAAACCAACCCAGGTGATACATAAGAGTACAAGTGGATTTCTGAAAATCATTCCTAAACTGGAATAAGGATTTTTTTCCCTTAGAATCATAGGTTAATATATTTTCCACTCAATAAATCAACTAATAGATAATCTCATGATCAATTATTTTATTTATTTTATTTCTATCTTTTACAAGGTTTATTTTATAGATTCCAAACCATGATCACATATAAATAAATATATTAACATGAAAAGATAGAATTAAAATAAATGGATTGTGCATAAATGTTTTATCAGTACAGGGTTAATCACTTAATAAAATCCACTTGATTTAAACAAGACATGTAAAAGATAAAATAAGAAAATTTACATATAACAAAAAATATATTTCAATAAAATATTAATATAAACTATGCCTTCCATAGTCTAAGCTAAAATGCACTCATAGTTAAATTTTCAACTTGAAATCCATCATGGGAACTTTTAATTATTAGGAAATATTAATAAAGATAGTGGGTTATTCTAACTAAATTTATATTGGGTTTAATATTCTTAGTCTATCTAATAAAATCTTAGAGGAAAGTGTTGATGAAATATAGAATAAGGATTTTAGTATTGGGGAGTCCACTCAACAGATCAAGGAATTGTAAGTCCATAGTTGGAAGGACCGCCTACTGAAATACTTCATATAATTTTCATGGCCTTTTCCTAGATTATAAGAAGGGGGTATGGATCCTTACCACTAGAATATTCTCGTGAAAATAAAAATTGTTTCCAATTGTGATGGATTTTGGGACTTGATAAAATAGTGGGAACTAATAATAAAATTATAATTATATCACATATAATTGGTAATCAAATAAAGTACAAATAATCATATTTTATATTGATATAGTAAAAATTAAAGTTCATCTACCATGTTATATCTAAGATCAATTTTGGAGAAATATAATCTCCTTACTAGCAGTAACTTATATGAATGGTGCAGGTGCTTGTGTATTGTATTACACCATGAACAGAATATTTACATGCTAGAATCCCTAATCTCTAATCTACCTGCTGAGGATGAGAGTGATGAAGAGCTTTTTGTCTTTGAAAAAAACTTGAATGATCCCCTATATGTTTACTATTTGATTCTATCACCCATGTCTATGTATATCATGAAGTTTCATGAGAACATGGATACCTACAGTATAATTAAACATCTCCATGATCTTTATTGTAACATCCCAAGTAAGTAATGAATAATATATATTTTTATCTATGTCTATTAATGAATTAGATAGTGTTTTAGAGGCTTAAAATGAGAATAAATCCAGTCTTAAGCATGGAATACACTAATATTTTTAAAAGATTGTTTTACTGCCTTTTGATGGCAAACCATTTTTAAATCAAACTTTTGACAATTTTATAAGCTCTATTTTTCAAAATAAACTTATTCTTTATGATTGGGGCATTGAAATTTATTTTGGGTAAATTTTTGGTATTTTTCCGATAAAGTTCATTTTTTTAATGAATAGTGAAAAATGTTGTATTTTAATTCAAAACCTCTTTTTAATATAATTTATTTATATGATTAGATTATCTTTTGAATTGGTTTTGAAGTTAAATTAGAATATATTTTTACCATTTAATCCAATAGTGGTCGTTGGAATTAATTTCACTTTGAAATTGGACTTAAACTAGTGTCAATCTTTTGATACTTATTGTTTCATAAAAACACGCTATTTGCTCTGACAGCGGGAATTAATTATTAAATTAATTAATGTAACTTATATGTTTTGAATTTTGTAAAATAGACATCATTTTTGAATTCAGAATATCAAATATAGCTTAGGGTGAAGTTTTGGTATTTTTCTGAAAAACTTCAATTTTTGATGAATAGTGAAACCACTAAGTGGTACTTAAAAACTAATTTTTCATTTAAATGAAATTTTACCACCTCTGTGTTTTGAATTTCAAAAATACGACATAGATGGTTTTAATTAAGAAGTAAAATGTGGTTCAATGGGATTAAAATAATTTTTTGGTGAATAGTAACTTTTAAGTTTATTAATCGCGATTAGAGGTAATTAGTGTAATTTAAGGTAAAAATAATGTTTTAATAATATTAAATGACCTAGAAACATGTCATACCCTTATTGGATGTGTCATGGCCGACCAAGAAAATCCATGGGTCAACTTGGATACCCCATGGAGACACTTTGGAAAGAAAATGACATTAATATCTTTTTATTTAATGTTAAAGTAAAAATGTCACAAACATGAGTTATTTTACTAAAACAATTTTTACATGGGGTTATACAAGTCATATTTTTGACTATAAATATTCATTGGAAAGATAATAATATTTCCTACATCATTATATTTTTTTTTCTAATTTTTAGACACTAAATAAATTAAATTATTTATGACACCATGATGATGCAGTGATTACCTCATTATTTAACGATTTAAATAAAATGAAAATATAATGTAAAATCTAAGACCTACACTTGTCAAAAACATATTTTATGAGTGTATTTCTAACCCTTATCACCTTATCCTCGAAATACATCAATGTGGGACCTTTAAAATCCGAAACTCATTTGAAAATAAAGTAACGTTTTGTAACTTTCCAAGAGTGCCCCTCCTCTCCTCTTATAAAAGGCCCCCACCTCTACCTCTTTACCCACACCTCTCAAGCCTTTGTCTCGGACAAAACCTATCCATTTTGTCTCTCCACATCCCTCTATTACTCCTTGAAGCCTCACTTTGGGAATAAGTCTTCCCAAGGAAGCCTTTGAGCTCAAATCACAAAGAGTTACCCGATTTAAAGGTAGTGTCTTCTCTTGTGTTCTTATGTTTTATTTTGCTTTTCCAACCCCCTAAGCTCTTTTTATTCATTTCTTTTGTAACAAATCCAGTATCTTAAATATACTATGATGTTTTTATAAGAATAATTCGAGCTACACTTACACACACCCACATCTAATGGTTAAAGAACATACTGTTTCCATGGATGGCGAATTTCTGCCTCACGAAACGATGATTGTTCAATATTCTTTTAACACCTTCAAAGGTTGCCTTTAAGATGAAACTATATTTATATATGATATATAATATGTTTATGTTTTACTTAAGCTTCTGTATTTTTCATTTATGGCATACCTTTATGGTTTCCATTATGGGTAAACGCGATATCTTCATTTTAGGAAGTGCGGACTACTGCCCCCTCAAAGTGATTTGATTCGTTAATGCCATATGTGGGACGTATAAAGGATGTAATTAATGATTTTATATATGATATTATACTGGAATTATAATATACCTTTATATCATTATGATTCCATTCCATAAAATACGAAATATAAATGAAAGTAGCTTCATGCGTACGTACGGCTTACCGTCTCCATGAACGGTGCATTTCATTTCTTACCTCTAAATGATTATGTAATATTATAAGTGCATGTATATACTGGATATATATGATATATATGATATCTACAACATGATTATAACTCTGGATATAATGGATACATGAACAACTTGTAATTATAAAGAGTTTATTTTTTACTCAAGTACCAATGATCGTTAAAACGACCGTTATTAACTTAAATGATTACATAGTGTTCATGACATGGTAATAAGTAATATAAAAGGAATAATGAACTTGAAAAAGGTTCTTAAGCAAGTAGAAATTAACTCAAGTTTATTATTCAGGAGGTTAAAGAACAATCGAGTCAAGTCGGACTCGAGGTATGGGACTTTGTCTCAATCTCCTTTCATTGAGGCATATTTTGTTTTATACACAACCTTCTTTTATACGGTGTATAAACCCCTTTGACTTTTAAATTTATTAAAAATTAATATTTTTTTATACGAAGCGTTTTACTAAATTAAAAAGGGAATGTTTTTGTCGTACGTATGCGGCGACAACGAATTTTCTGCCGCCGTGACCATTATTTGAGTTTCGGCTTCCTCTACAAGCCATAGCTTTTTTTTAAATGAAAAATAAATACCATGTTTTACTTTTCTTTTATTTTGGTATTGAAAATGGTTTTCATAATGTTTTTATATCAATGTGTTGTATTGATATCTTGTGATTGAAAGGTGTAAATTTTATGTTTCCTTTATGCATGTTTTATGTGATACGATTATGTTATGGTTCTTGGGCATTATTATGAAGATAGGTGGTTTTGTGATAAACTAAGGGCGGGTGAGCCCGATATAGCTCTCAAATGCATTGGGTAACGTGAAGGGGTTAAACGTTTAGGTTTCTCCGAAGAGATTTAGGGAATATACTGTGATGGGTATTCCAAACGTAACCAAGAGGGTTACTCCCTACGTAAGAATGTTATGAATGCCTCAAGTTACCTTTATGTCTTATTATTTATATGATTTATTCATGATTTGATGAGGTATGTTAAAGTGATTATGTTTTATGGGTAAAGTATGATTTCATTCTTATGTATATATGTACTCATGTTTCCTTTCCATATTTTTATATCCCTTACTGAGCTTTTTATGCTCATCCCAAGTTTTTGAAATTTTTTTCACAGGTCAAGGGAAAGGTACATGATGTGATGATAGTGTCAATGAAGTGTCAAGAAAGAATCCATGTTTTATTTTAAATAGGTTTCTGTTGATGGGAAAAGTGAATACTATCTTTTATGTAACCACTTTGTTTAAATGTGGAATGTAGTGCATGTTTTATGATCTAATTCTCTAAAACTCTAAACCTGAAAAGATCCTCAATGTGTAATCTTGTAATAACTCAAGATTAAGTAAGGTTTAAGTCTGGGGCCTTATATTTGGTATCAGAGTTCATTTTAGATAACTTTAGGAGTTATAATTCTATTAAATGATTATCCAAAAATATATTTTTTTTATGGTCAATTTGAAATGATATATCATTTGAATATTACCATGTTGCTTCATCTAAGACATGTTTGTTCAGACTGGTTTTCCACAGAGGAAATAGGGAAGCAGTGCTAGGAAGGCATACAGAAAGAAATAACCTTCCGAATCAGCATCCTGAGATGGTTGGAATTGGAACTGAACAGTTTGTTGCAGTAATGGCACAGTTGACTCAAGTGATAAATGGTGGTGGTATCCATGCATGAGATCATCCAGATCAACCGCAGAGGAACATGTCAGTGGTGGAACATTTCATGAGGCAACATCCCCCATCATTCAGAGGATCATATGACCCTGTGCTAGCTGAAGGGTGGATTAAAGCACTGGAGAAGATTTTCGATGTCATGGGGTGTTCAGAAAATCAAAAGGTTAGTCTTGCTATTTACCGTTTGGAGGGTGAAGCAGATCAATGGTGGTCGATGGTAAAAAATATCAGGGACGCTGATGAGATTGATGCTCTCGACTGGGATGAATTCAAAGGTATGTTTCTTGAGAAGTATTTTCCTAAGGTTGTTTGACTTAGGATGGAAAAACAATTCTTGGAATTGAGGCAAGAGGAAGACTCAGTGGCTTCCTATGAAGAGAGGTTCACTCTATTAGCAAGGTATACTCCAAATTTTATCTGAGACCTTGATAGTAAAATCAATCGTTTTTACTCAGGATTAAAGCCAAAATATCGAAGGGCATTAGCTTCCCGTGAGTTCAAAAGTAATGAAAAGCTTTTTCTATGTGCTGAGAAGGTGGAAATGGAGTTTGTCGATGATCAAGTGTTCTATAACAACCAACAGAAGAAGAGACCGAGGTGGCAGGAGAAAGGAAAGAATTCTTCAAAAAAGTCTGATGGTAAGAAAAATAAGTTTCCAGTTTATGATAAATGTGGTAAAAGGCATGCTGGGGAATGTCTTCTGAATTCTGGAAAGTGCTACCAATGTGGTAAGATGGGACATAAGTCTCATGATTGCACTGAAAAAGATCTAGGTGATGGTAAGTCCAAATTTGATTTATAGTTAGTGAAATGTTTCAAGTGCAATGAGATGGGTCACTATGCAAACGAGTGTCCGAAAAAGGGCTTGAGTGATGGGAAGCAGTTAGACTACAAGCAGAAAGGGGTGGTGAAATCCTTTGCAACTACTTCAGCAGATGTAGGTCCATCAAATGAAGTTGTATCAGGTACTTTTTTCATTTTTTCAGATTATTCCAGTGTGTTGTTTGATTCCAGGTCTACACATTCTTTCATCTCTGAAACCTTTTCTAGTAAAATTGGAATACCATCTCAAGAAATGACTCCTGAACTTTTGGTAAAAACACCAGGGGGAAATTTTGAGGAAAAAAGAATTTATAAGAATCTTCCTATCCTTATCCGTGGAAAGAACCTACTTGAAAACCTTATTGTTTTACCTCTAGTAGAGTTTGATGTTATCCTAGGTATGGATTGGCTCTCTATTTACCATGCTAAGATTTACTGTAGAGCTAAAGAAGTTTCTTTTCAGAAAGACTTTCAGTTTGTGTACAATAATGAACCCTTACTATTGATAACTTATCAAGAGGATGAGAAACTTGTAAAAGATGGAAATGAATGTTACCTTGCACACATTGTTGAAAAAAAAGGAACTGTTCAGATTAATGATGTGCAAGTGGTAAATGAGTATCCTGATGTTTTTCCTGATGAGTTTCCTGGGATAATACCGGATTGGGAAGTTGAATTTACTGTTGACTTAGTTCCTGATGCTAAGCCAATTTCAAAACCCCCTTATCAAATGGCTCAAGTTGAACTTTTAGAGTTGAAGGAGAAATTGCAAGATTTATTAGAGAAAGGTTTCATTCGACCTAGCATATCACCATGGGGTGCTCCTGTTTTATTTGTTAAAAAGAAATATGGTTCAATGAGACTTTTGTATTGATTATAGAGCCTTGAATAACATCACTGTTAAGAACAAATATCCTTTGCCTCATATCGATGATTTGTTTGATCAGCTCCAGGGAGCTCAGTATTTTTCAAAGATTGACCTGAGATCGGGGTACCATCAGCTGAAGGTAAAGTAAGAAGATGTTCCAAAGACGGTGTTTCGTACAAGATATGGCCATTATGAATTTGTAGTAATGCCTTTTGGGATAACCAATGAACTTGTTGTATTCATGGACTTAATGAATATAATTTTCCATGAGTTCTTGGATAAGTTTGTGGTGGTTTTCATTGATGATATTTTGGTGTTTTCTAAAAGTAAAGAGGAGCATGAAATACATTTAAGGGTTATTTTTCAAACCTTAAAAGAAAAGAAATTGTATGGGAAATTCAGCAAGTGTGAGTTTTGGTTGCAACAAATTTCTTTCCTTGGTCATATTGTTTCTAAAGATGGGATAACTGTTGATCCTGCAAAAACAAAGGTTGTGGAAGAATGGCCAAGACACACAAATGTAACTGAGATTCGTAGCTTTCTTGGTTTGGCAGGTTACTACCGAAGTTTTGTTGAAAAATTTTCATGGTTATCTAGTCCAATGACTAAGCTAACTCGGAAGGGTGTTAAGTTTATCTGGAAAAAAGAATGTGATGATTGTTTTTAGGAACTGAAAAGAAGATTGGTGAATTCTACAGTTTTGGCACTACCTTCTAGGAATGGTGAGTTTGTTATCTACAGTGATGCTTCATTGAAAGGACTTGGTTGCATCCTAATGCAGAATGATCAGGTAATTGCTTATGCTTCACGTTAGTTGAAAACTCATGAGGTAAATTACCCTACACATGATTTGGAATTAGCTTTTGTTGTTTTTGCTTTAAAAATTTGGAGGCATCATTTGTATGGAGTTAAGTGTGAAATATATACCGATCAAAAAAGTTTAAAATATATATTCAATCAGAAAGAATTGAACATGAGACAGAGGAGATGGCTAGAATTAATCAAGGATTATGATTGTAAAATTCATTACCATCCGGGAAAAGCAAATAAAGTGGTTGGTGCTTTGAGTCGAAAAAGTAATGTTTCATTAGCAATGTTGCGTTTGGAACGTGATCCTTTGGTTAAGGATTTGACGAACTTTGGCATAGAAGTTGTTGGTGTAGGATTTCCTTCTATTTTGTTTCAGGTATCAGTGAAATCTTCTCTATCAGGCAGAATTAAGCAAGCACAAAAGCAAGACAGTGAGTTGCAGAAAAAGGTAGAGCTGGTTTAGAAGGGTAAGTTGCCTGAATTCAATATTGATAATGATTGTGTTTTGAGATTTGGGAAGATATTGTGTGTGCCTTGTGATTCACAGTTAAAGAGAGATTTGTTATGTGAAGCTCATAGTTCTCTGTTTTCAGTTCATCCGGGTAGTACTAAGATGTACAGAGATCTGCGGGAGTATTAATGGTGGGATGGAATGAAAAGAGATATTGATGATTTTACTGTGAAGTGTTTGACTTGTCAACAGGTAAAAGAAGAGTGGCAGTTACCAAAAGGGATGCTTCAGCCTTTACTAGTACCAGAGTGGAAATGGGAAAATATATACATGGACTTTTTTGTGGGATTACCGAATACATCTCAAGGTAATAATGCAATCTGGGTTATTATTGATCGCTTGACTAAATCTCCTCATTTCCTTGTTATACGAGATACTTTTTCCCTAGATAAACTTTCCCGTTTGTATCTTAAAGAGGTATTCAGGTTACATGGAGTTCCTCTCTCCATTGTATCTGACTGTGATCTCAGGTTTACTTCTAACTTTTGGAAAGGCCTTTAGAAGTCGTTGGGTACTGAATTAAATTTTAGTACAGCTTTTCATCCTCAATCAGATGGGCAGTCAGAACGAACAATTCAGACTTTGGAAGGTATGCTACGTGCTTGTTCGATGGATTATCAGGGAAGTTGGGACCAACATCTTTCTTTGGTTGAATTTTCATATAATAACAGTTTTCATTCCAGTATACAGATGACACCATTTGAGGCATTATATGGGAAACGGTGTCGAACTCCAGCTTTTTGGGATGAAGTGGGTGAAAGGAAGTTGATGGGACCAGAATTGGTAGAAGAGTTGGCAAAAAAAGTTCAATTGATACAGAAACACATGAGAACATCTCAGAGCAGGCAGAAGAGTTATGCGGATAACCAGAGGAAGGATCTATCTTTTGAGGTATGTGATCATGTTTTTCTCAAATTCTCACCACAGAAAAGTGTGATGCGATTTGGTAAGAAAGGAAAGCTAAATCCAAGGTTCATTGGACCATATGAAATTCTGGAGAGAGTTGGATAAGTTTCTTATCGAGTGGATTTACCTCCGAGTTTATCTCAGGTACACAACGTTTTTCATGTTTCAATGTTAAGGAAGTATATTCCAGATCCATCTCATGTTTTGAGTCCAGAGGTAGTTTAGCTGGAAGAGAACCTATATTATGAGGAACAACTGGTCCAGATTCTTGACCACACGGAGCAAGTGTTACGGAATAAGGTGATTCATCAGGTAAAGGTTTTTTGGAAAAACAACATGATTGAAGAGGCAACATGGGAATCTGAAAATGCAATGAGGGCTAAATACCCCCACTTATTCGATAAGTAAATAAATTGCAGGGATGCAATTTTCAAAAGGGGGGAAGGATGTAACATCCCAAGTAAGTAATGAATAATAAATATTTTTATCTATGTCTGTTAATGAATTATATAGTGTTTTAGAGGCTTAAAATGAGAATAAATCCAATCTTAAGCATGGAATACACTAATATTTTTAAAAGATTGTTTTACTGCCTTTTGATGGAAAACCATTTTTAAATCAAACTTTTAACAATTTTATAAGCTCTATTTGTCAAAATAAACTTATTCTTTATGATTGGGACATTGAAATTTACTTTGGGTAAATTTTTGGTATTTTTCCGATAAAGTTCATTTTTTTAATGAATAGTGAAAAATGTTGTATTTTAATTCAAAACCTCTTTTTAATATAATTTATTTATATGATTAGATTATCTTTTGAATTGGTTTTGAAGTTAAATTATAATATATTTTTACCATTTAATCCAATATTGGTCGTTGTAATTAATTTCACTTTGAAATTGGACTTAAACTAGTGTCAATCTTTTGATACTTATTGTTTCATAAAAACACGCTATTTGCTCTGACAGCAGGAATTAATTATTAAATTAATTAATGTAACTTATATGTTTTTAATTTTGTAAAATAGACATCATTTTTGAATTTGGAATATCAAATATATCTTAGGGTGAAGTTTTGGTATTTTTCTGAAAAAATTCAATTTTTGATGAATAGTGAAACCACTAAGTGGTACTTAAAAACTAATTTTTCGTTTAAATGAAAATTTACCACCTCTGTGTTTTGAATTTAAAAAATCCAACATACATGGTTGTCATTAATAATTAAAATGTGGTTCAATGGGATTAAAATAATTTTTTGGTGAATAGTAACTTTTAAGTTTATTAATCGCGATTAGAGGTAATTAGTGTAATTTAAGGTAAAAATAATGTTTTAATAATATGAAATGACCTAGACACATGTCCTACCCTAATTTGATGTGTCATGGCCGACCAAGACAATCCATGGGTTAACTTGGGGACCCCATGGAGCCACTTTGGAAGGAAAATGACATTAATATCTTTTTATTTAATGTTAAAGTAAAAATGTCACAAACATGAGTTATTTTACTAAAACAATTTTTACATGGGGTTATACAAGTCATATTTTTTACTATAAATAGTAATTGGAAATCTAATAAGATTTCCTACATCATGATTTGTTTTTATAATTTTTATACACTAAATAAATTAAATTATGTATGACACCATGATGATGCAGCGATTACCTCATTATTTAACGATTTAAATAAAATGAAAATATAATGTAAAATATAAGACCTACACTTGTCAAAAACCTATTGGATGGGTGTATTTAGAACCCTTATCACCTTATCCTCGAAATACATCAATGTGGTACCTTTAAAATCTGAAACGCATTTGAAAATAAAGTAACATTTTGTAACTTTCCAAGAGTTCCCCTCCTCTCCTCTTATAAAAGTCCCCCACCTCTACCTCTTTACCCACACCTCTCAAGCCTTTGGGTCGGCCAACCCCTATCCATTTTGTCTCTACACATCCCTCTCTTACTCCTTGAATCCTCACTTTGGGCAGAAGTCTTCCCAAGGAAGCCTTTGAGCTCAAATCAAAAAGAGTTACCTGACTTAAAGGTAGTGTCTTCTCTTGTGTTATTATGTTTTATTTTGTTTATCCAACCCCCTAAACTCTTTTTATTCATTTCTTTTGTAAAAACTCCAGTATCTTCAATATACTAGTATGTTGTTATAAGAATCATTCGAGCTACACTTACACACACCCATATCTAATGGTTAAAGAATATACTGTTTCCGTGGATGGCGAATTTCTGCCTCATGAAACAATGATTGTTCAATATTCTTTTAACACATTCAAAGGTGGCCATTAAGATGACACTATATTTATATATTATATATAATATGATTATGTTTTACTTAAGCTTCTGTATTTTTCATTTATGGCATACCTTTATGGTTTCCATTATGGGTAAACGTGATATCTTCATTTTAGGATGTGCGGACTACCGCCCCCTCAAAGTGATTTGATTCGTTAATGCCATATGTGGGACGTATAAAGGATGTAATTAATTATTTCATATATGATATTATACTGGAATTATAATATACCTTTATATCATTATGATTCCATTCCATAAAATACGAAATAGAAATGAAAGTAGCATTCATGCGTACGTACGGCTTACCGTCTCCATGAATGGTGCATTTCATTTCTTACCTCTAAATGATTATGTAATATTATAAGTGCATGTATATACTGGATATATATGATATATATGATATCTACATCATTATTATAACTCTGGATATAATGGATACATGAACAACTTGTAATTATAAAGAGTTTATTTTTGACTCAAGTACCAATGATCGTTAAAACAACCGTTATTAACTTAAATAATTACATAGTGTTCATGAAATGGTAATAAGTGATATAAAAGGAATAATGAACTTGAAAAAGGTTCTTAAGCAAGTATAAATTAACTCAAGTTTATTATCCAGGAGGTTAAATAACGATCGAGTCAAGTCGGACCTGAGGTATGGGACTTCGTCTCAATTTCCTTTCATTGAGGCATATTTTGTTTTATACACAACCTTATTTTATACGGTGTATAAACCCCTTTGACTTTTACGTTTATTCAAAAGGAGTATTTTTTATATGAAGAGTTTTACTAAACGACAAAGGGAATGTTTTTGTCGTACGTATGCGGCGACAATGACTTTTCCGCCGCCGTGACCATTATTTGAGTTTCGGCTTCCTCTACAAGCCATGCCTTTTTTTTAAATGAAAAATAAATACCATGTTTTAATTTTATTTTATTTTGGTATTGAAAATGGTTTTCATAATTTTTTTATATCAATGTGTTGTATTGATATCTTGTGATTGAAATGTGGAAATTTTATGTTTCCTTTATGCATGCTTTATGTGATACGATTATGTTATGGTTTTTGGGCATTATTATGAAGACGGGTGGTTCCATGATAAACTAAGGGCGGGAGAGCCCGATATAGCTCTCCAATGCATTGGGTAAGGCGAAGGGGTTAAACGTTGAGGTTTCTCTGAAGAGATTTAGGGAATATACTGTGATGGGTATTCCAAATGTAACCAAGAGGGTTACTCCCTATGTAAGAATGTTATGAATGCCTCAAGTTACCTTTATGTCTTATGATTTCTATGATTTATTCATGATTTGATGAGGTATGTTAAAGTGCTTATGTTTTATGGGTAAAATATGATTTCATTGTTATGTATATATGTACTCATGTTTCCTTTCCATATTTTTATATACCTTACTAAGCTTTTTATGCTCATCCCAAGTTTTTGAAATGTTTTTCACATGTCAAGGGAAAGGTACATGATGTGATGATAGTGTCAATGAATTGTCAAGAAAGAATCCATGTTTTATTTTAAATATGTTTTCGTTGATGGGAAAAATTAATACTATCTTTTATGTAACCACTTTGTTTAAATGTGGAATGTAGTGCATGTTTTATGATCTAATTCTCTAAAACTCTAAACCTGAAAAGATCCTCAATGTGTAATCTTGTAATAACTCAAGATTAAGTAAGTTTTAAGGCTGGGGCCTTATATTTATCAGGAGAGATATATAAAGGAATAAGTTGAGATCTCCAAGGTACTCTTCATGAGTAATCTTAGAGAAGGTACACTAGTTGGGCCTCATGTAGTCAAATTGAATAGCCATATTTAATGTATATAGATTCTAAGGTTTCCAAAAACTATTAAATTTTTCACTGATATCATTCTTTCATCACTCCCTCAGAGATCTCCATATTTATTATAAATTTTTATGTAAAAACCATTGAGAAGTATCTTCTAGATCTCATCACTTTTCTTCACCAAGTAGACAATTATATGATGTGTGATAAGCCTTTTTTTCTTATAGTGAATAATAGGAAAGGAAAAGTGAAAGAATCTAAGAATAACTATAGGTCTAAGGCATCCACACAATGTCCAACCAAGAGAAAGAGGATCAAAGAGAAATTAAAGGATCAGGATGTTATTTGATTATCATGTGTAAAGAAATGTCATTGTAAGAGTAACTACAATAAAATAAAGTATAAGTTGTTGCTTCAAATTTATTCATGAAATTTAATTCTTTTGTATTAATTATTAGGTAGTAATTATAATGTGTTTTATATATGTTTGTTGAAACATGAGAACCAATTAAGTACTGAAAGATTACTAAAATCAATTGAATTCTCTAAAATCTGAAGAAGAGTGATTCCTATATTAGTGTAGAGTATTGTATGACTTCTAGATTTCTCAATGTATTCAAGTTGAACTATTATTTAGTATTATTACCAAAAAATTTATCTAAGTTCCCATTTGGGAACAATGATCATTATTTATTAATAGAATAAATTTTGTTATGGTATTTTAATAATAAATTAATAGTTCCATAATTCTTTGAATCACAAATATTTTAAATTATGAATAAATTATGAATACAAATATAAGACAAAGAATACCTCATTGTGGAAAGATAGTTATTTTTTATGTAAAACTAATATTAGTTGAAAATATTATATCCATAAGAGTTTTTAAGACTCTTTTGATCTAAGGCACTAGGTATACTAACAAACTCACTATTAAGTTTTTTATAAAGAAACCTTTATAAATAAAGGTATTCCATAAAGTTTCTAGAGTCAGTTCAGAAAAACGACATGAATTATTCTAAAGTTATAACTAAGAGGTAAGTTTATATACTTCATGAAATTTATTTAAGTGAATTTAGTAATAAATAGTGAATAAATGAATACTCTTGGAAATGGATACATGAACCTTTGGGTAGGATCATTAGGGTGTATCATAACCACGTATTCATCGATCATTAATATGTGGAGTGAAGGGAATCCCAATTTCACATTGCCTTATCCATCAAATTTTTTATGGTAGTGAAAGTGGATCGATAAAATGTATTATATGTATTAAAAATATTCCATAATTTATTCCAATATATATTTTTCAAATAGAAACATAATCACTAACTGTATGAAAACTAAATTAACTAATGGATGTCATTTTAACTATAATAAAATAAAGAATTCATCATTTATAGTTTCTAGTGTTTAATGGGAAACCTTTATTTAAAGTTGAATTTAGCTACAAACAAACATCAAGAAACACTAAATTCATATATATTATTTATCATATATCCACTAAGTATATTCCCTTATTAGTCTAGTAAAACTTGTTTTTATAAGAGGGAATCATATCTCTTTTGAGATAGTGTAATTAGGCTAGACTTCAATGAAGTCTAGGCTCTGGATGCACATGAGTTGGCATAGGAATACAAATTTTACTAAGATCAATGGGAGGAGTGGTTTCAAAGACACATACTGTGTAGGAAATTAAAAACAAATAAGCTATTTATATTCACCATGGTGGGTAATATATATATATATATATATATATATTATTCATTATAAATCATAAATCATATGCTAAAGGAGTAAATAGAAACATGCTAAGATTTATAAGTATCTATGAATATCGTAATCCAAGTTCCAAAATTTAGGGTCACCATATTTTATATGTTTCTAGACTTGATAATGTTGGTGAGTATTCAAGAGAAACTATAAATGTTTAGTAAAAGTCAATAATAATAAGGCATGATTGATTATTAAAGAATGTATGGGATGTATTCTATGAAAAAACCTTTACTTCAATCATTAATCTAAAATCCAATTGAATTATACTTTTCAAATAAATTTCTCAGGATCATTATATTTTATAGTTAGATATAAAGGCAATATTTATTAATGGAGACCCTATGGAATATATCTATATGAAATAACTAAAAAGGGTCAGTGGCACCAATGAATGATAATAAAGTATATAAGTTTCATGTGTCCATTTATGGATAGAAGTGAGCATAGTGATTATCAAATATTATTTTAGAAAAAAATAGTTCCATGTGTATATAAGAGGTTAGCGTGAGAAATATTATTTTCTAGGATAGATATGTTAATAATATATGAAAATAGATATTCAGTCATACCATTTTGTTTAGACTAAAGTTTCTTCTCCAAGAATGACTTAAAATAGAAACCCGGTTCTAGGGGACATAATCTATATAAATGCATTGATGGGATTTTTTATTATAGTTTTAGTACATGTATTGACCATGTATTTAAAATAAATAGTGGAATAATTCGAAATGGAATTGTTTCCTAAGTTACATCATATAAAAACTATCTATGAAAATGTGTGTGGGCACAAGAGGATATTGTGGATATAATTTCACAAGATTGAGTGATAGGATTCTATCCAATATTCCATGATATGTACTAATGTTGGATATTACTTATTCATGGAGTGAAAATGTAAAAATAAAACCAATTGAATTACACAGACTTGTAGTTAGAACTATTTGATAGTACTTAAGAAATTAGAATTGGATGAGTTCCTAGTAAAAGAATAAATGTGAATACTAGTTTTTAATGGGATATAAATTTATTATTCCTTCAATTCATTTATTATCTTGGATTATATTAAGGATAATTTAATATTCCATAAAAACTTATTACAGCCTTTGGTTTCCATATCTACAATAATAAAGTATATTGTGGCTTCTAATGTAGTTTAAGAAGTATTTTATAAATTATTTGTTCAATTTTAGGTTATACCAAATAGTAATATTATTATCATTGTTATTATAATCAATTACTATGGTATTATCTAAGATTTAATTTTTATGGAAAGGTAATAAAAATTGGATACTTGGGTATATTACTACATCAGGGTTTTTCTCAAGGAAGTGATGTCATAGTTAGAATATTTGCTACAAAGACATGTGAATATACCAACCCTATCCATATAAATATTATTAGAAAAACAGATATAGCTATAATCAATAGAATCATGTTTAACATGTGATAACTAACCTATTAGTTTTCATTTGGCTTTAGTGTAAGTGGGAGTCTGTTGGAGTTGGTGGCCTGGAACTAACTACTTTATACTTTATATTTCTTGAATATTAATATACTTTAATATAAATAAATACATTATCAAATAAATATTATTATTATGTGTAAATTTAATGTGATAATGTCATAGAGTATTCATCGCATCAAATAGGTCATGGCAGTTCCTCGCTATGATGAGAACCTTGAGATACTATGACGATATCTCTTAAATAACTAGTCCTTCTATTGGGGTAACATTATATAATTGGAAACATAGTATATTTACTATCAAGTATAAGTATTCATGAGTGGATGAAACTTATTCTCATGAAGTTCACATTTAATGATCTCCAAGATGGGAAGATTATGAGGACAAACCCGTTAATAGGAATTCCATATGTTTGTGTGTCATTGGAATTCCTATATGTGATCATGTATAATAATCCTTAAACTTTAAGATTATAATAAATGAATATCATGAGTCATTTACTTAGATGTATTTTTGTAAATCGTAATGTCATATATTCATAGTGAAATTGGGTATATCAGGTACATCATGAGTGGTATGTTATTAATAAATAAGTCGAGGAAGGATTTGTCTCTTATATCTTTATGGAATTTGGTATATCATCCCCTTGATTGAAATAAAACTTCCAAACTAAATTATGTGGAAATGGTGTGTATATAGGTTTATTTTAGGACATAAAATAAAGATGTATCAAGCACATAGGTTGATGACACATGTTTACAACCTGCTTCATGAGATATCGAGACAAAGGGATTATATTACATAGTAAGAATTTGTATGTGGTTTTCATTGTTTCAACGTTAAATTTTTCTCTTCTTGGGTGCCTTTATGAGTTACAAAATGATGATAATGTACTTTAGTCCATCTTTCCTAATTTTGCTAAGGAATAATCCTAGAGGGTCACACACATAATGTTTCCATTGATCCCAGTTAAATATTATTTATATTTAATAGTTGGAATAAATATTATTTTACAAACTGATAAATAATATTTATTCATAATTTTATGTATTTTAAATATTAAATAAATATTTATTCACCATAAAGTGAATATAATTTCTATTTATTTATTTATTGAATGAATAGTATTAATTTAAAATTTATTTGGGGTTCAAAAAAATAGTAGGATGAGAAAACCCAGTATTGGGTCCGATGATAAATATTTATTTACTAGACTTTAAAATAATTTTTATCATTTTGTGGGTTAGATCACAGCATAAAGAAAAATAATATTAATGTTATTTTATATGGAATGGGTAACTTTATGGATTTAATATATTATTAAGGGCCTATGTAAATTTAAGAAATATTTTAACCTTATCCATAGTCTTATAAATAACTGATTAAATCCATTGTAGATATAAACTACTATAGATACAAAATATTTTAGATATAAACCATTTTATATACAATATTTTGTAGATATTATCCTTTGTAGATACAAATTTCTGTAGATACAGTCCATTGTAGACCTAATAATTGTATTCAATATTACCTACCAAGAGAATTCTCTAAAAATGAGGGATTTCTCTAGGGATTTTTCTCAAGATTGAGAGAACATATTCCTCTATTTCTCTTATTCTAAAGAACTAGAAGAATGAGAGATATTCTTTCAAGCTCGAAGTAACATGAAGCAATCCATATGAGAAATAAAAGATGATCGATTGATCACGCTATCACCTAAATTTTCATCGTCTTTGTTTGGAGATTGAAGGAACATGTGTGAATTGCCACTTGAGGGGATCTACTTTGGGTCTTCATAAAACAATGATGATACACAAAATAGAGTTTGAAATGTCAACATCAACAATTAAGTAATAACTCAAGACCAATGTAATATTTCTTTTTATGCTTTAAATTAATTATAAATTTAACGTGAAATGTCCTCTTGATTTCAAAACTCATTGTCAATTTAATTGGAAAAAAAATTTGGGCATTTCGTTACACATCATGTACATTACAAACTAACTATTTAATCTAAAAAAATTTGAGTTGGACCAGGCTCTAATAGGCACATCCACTGCATCAGGAACCTATAGAGTGTAAATGATTTTTTCTTCTTAATGGACCAAGAAAATAAAGATTATCCTAAGAAATGACATGTTCGAAATGTACTCTTTTTATCCAATATAAAACCTCTAAAGTTAGTATCTGAGTAAATTTTAAGAGATAAAAAATCATTTTTAGAATAATAAAATTGACCAAATTCCAATATTTTTTTATGTAACACCGTGAGATTTTAAATTATATTTTCCTATGAAAACAATTTTCATTAAATTTTTATGTTTTTATTTAAAATTTAAATTCCTAAATTATATAATATGAATTTTAGAAAATTAATTTTTTTGATTTAGAATTTCGATATTAGCTTAAGATGATTTTTTTTGATTTTTTGGAAAATATTGTTTTTAGGTAAATAGTGAAAATACTATTTTTATCAAAACTATAATTTTAATGGAATTGTCATAAGATAAGACTGAATTAGAAATTTATAAAACATTTAAGATTAATTTAAGGGATAAAAATTATATATTTTAAAATATTATCTTGAATTTATAAAATTTATGATTGACATTATAAGGACTTAAGTAATATTTTATAATAAAAATTATTTTTGGTCTTTTATTTTAATTAAATATTATTTTAGTGAAATTTGGTTTTGGATTAATTTTAAAGACACGTAAATTTTATTTTTTTTATAATAAACCAATTTATATCATGAAAATCAAATACATTGATAATTTTACCCTACATATAAATTTTAAGCTTAAAAATATGCTTTTTCTAAAAAAGGTTTTTTATGTGTTACATGCGCTAATGTTAAAATTGATTTTTATTAAACATAGAAATTTTATATGATAAAATTGATTTCATATTTTGAGTAATTGGGTCCAAATTATATAATAAATTAAATTTTATTTTTAGGCATAAAAATTATTTAGGTAAAAACTAGTTACCATGGAAAAAGTTAAAATGGTAAAAGTTAAAAATATAATGGTAAATAGTTAAAAAAATGTTTAAAACATGTGTTAAATGTAATGTTAAAGGATTTATAAACCTTATATATTACAAAAAATCCATTATTTATCAATTTTGGAGCCACTTTCCTTGAGATAACTTTCCATTATTAAAAAGTTGTGGGTATTTACAAAAATGTCACCATTTTCACTTATAAAAGGGGTCTCTCACCATCCCTTCAATACCAGTACTAAAATTAGGTTTCCTTCCAAAAACCATATCTTTTTCCTTAAAATAGAGTCATATATTTATTTAATTTGATTTTTTTTAGAATATTTTTGCCTAATCCCTCTATTCCCAAGGGACCCTGTAAGGAAATCTCAAAGTGCTCAACATGAGTAATCCTTTTTACTTAACTTATTTCCTTTATGTACTACCTTTGAAATTCTAATTTTCTCATCTAGATATGGTAACATCAATATAAATTATATACTTAATTTTTTTTGTGTTAATTAAATAATCATTAACCACCTTTCACATTTTCCCTTAATATAAATGAAAATTTGATTTGTGCATATGTGCGGGCTACTACCTCTACGAAACAACATGTTTAATTTTCCTTCACCGCTTAACATGGATGGTCCAAAAGGGGAATCTAGTAAACAATTATGATATATATTTCATGTTTAATACTTTTAAATAATAAACTATATCACTCATTTTCCCAATTCTATGGAAAATAAAATCATTATTTATGCATATGTGAGGACTACCGCCTCCATGGAATAATGCATTCCATTTTTCATTATTGCATTTCATGGATAATAATAAATTTTAATTTAATGAATTAATATGATATTTAAAACATTTATAAAATTATTTAAATAAATTAAATTCCATAAATTCCTCCCATTCTATGAAAAATGAAAAACATTATGTGTGAGTATGTGCAGACTACCGCATCCACAAAAGTAATGTATTTTGTTTTTCATCTAATCTTTATTATTTATCTAAATATTTTAATTTATAATTTAAAGACCTAAAATAATATAAATAATATCATTATTATTCTTTTATAAGGATATTATTTCAAAAAAACACTCTTTTAACCATACTCACCCATTGAATTGTAGCATGTTCTTGTTTCGGTTGGTTTAACCACCTTCTTGAACAATGCTATAAATTTATAGCATGGATGACTATAAGAATGTAATTTATATTAATATATGATATAAATAAGTAAATTTTGATTTTTTTTGTTTTCTGAATGATAATATTAAAATTTAACTCATTATTTAAGAAAACACCCTTTGTTTGCTAAGAATCATCGAAACATGATCATCATTGAATTCATCTTTAAGGATCGTAACCAAAACTCCCATAGAATTAAATTATTAAATTATAAATAATTATAAAACCTAGTTATATATAATAAATCGCATCATTTTTATTAATATATTATATTCATTATAAAAATATTAAGTAATTTTTTAAAATCAAAAAGGAAATATTTTTAATTAAACACTTTTATTATAAGGTTTTATTTAAAAGTTTAATTTTTAAATTTTATAAAATTAATTTGATAAAATAAAAAAAAATAATTATTTCAAAATTATCTTAGGGTTAATTTTTGGTATTTTTTTGAAAATTTTCATTTTTGGATGAATAGTGAAAAATACTAAATTTTAATTGAAAACTATCTTTTAGTTTAATTTATTTATAATTTTAAACTATATTTTAAATTGGTTTTAAATTAAAATTAGTTAAATTATAAATCCATTAATACAATTTATTTCATTTTAATCAATTTATATTTATTTTTTATATAAAAACTTTGTAAACTTTTGACCATTTTCTCTTTAAAAACTCACTTTCTCATCGAATCTGTGAAATTAATTTTAAATTAAATTTTTCCAATTTTTTGAATGGAATTTTTAAAAATGGATTCAATATTTTGAATCATTTAAATTTATATTATCTAATACTTTCAACATAATTTTTCACCAAAATGAATAGTAAATGCAGTAAAAATTAATTATCATGGTTAAGGTAAAAATGGGTTTACCAGGGGTTAAACTAAAAAGATAAGGGTAAAAATGACCTATAAACTTGTCTAAAAACTATTTTATGGAAATATTTAGACAATTAAACCTCTAATTTTCTATAATTGACCATTTTTTACCCTTGTGACATATGAAAAATGTGGGAGCACTCAATTATTTTTTAAAATACTAAGTGTGTCCTCTCTCCCACTTATAAAAGGCCACCCCCTCTCCTCCTAACTCCACACATTCAAAATCCATTAGTTTATACAATATATACCCAAATCACTTCTATAATTACCTCCACTAATACTATAATCCTTATTTTGGATATAAATCCAACCAAGGAAGTATTTTAGTGCAAACCTAAGGAGGATACCCAAAGAAGAGGCAACATTCATCAATGAGCCTTTTTTGTTCTATTTCTTTCCCCACCCCCTTCAATTATTATTAAACCATTATTATATAATAAACCAAATATCTTACATATAATTATATTTTATTATGTTAATTTAATAATCTAAATAATTTTTTTCTTCCATCAAATGGATTATGAAATCGTCATTTGTGTGTACGGTAGACTACCGCATCACGAACTGATATCGTTTACTGGTCCATTAATACCTATAATGGTTGGGTATAATGATAGATATAAAGTATATATGTGATATTTATAACATTATTACACCTATAGAGTCATTATATAATATATACCTTTTTTACTTTTCATTTTTTAGGGGATACAATTGTTGGTTCTGGGTACAATGGAAGTTTACAAAAGTGGGTGATATATTAAAATTTATTTTAATAATCATTGCCTGAAACCAAAAACGAGGATCTTGAACATAAAAATTATATTTAATTTATTTAATATTTTAATAATTAAATACTTGTTCTTAGTAACTATCTTCATTGGTGAATGTTGATAATTCAAAAAACCCTTTCATATTACCTTCATTGCTCTGTGAGGATCCACAGATAGAATCCCTCTACTAGTGATCCACACACACTCTTATGATCTTTAAGAAATACCACTCAATCTTTAGGTTCTATTATGTTGAGTCAAATGTCTTTTTTTGTTCATTCTTGATCTCTCATTCTTTGGCCTTTAAGAAATTTCTATAGCACTTCTTGTTCTTGAGAGGGGAAGAGAAAGAGGAGTTAAGAGAGAATTCGTTGTGTGCAACAATTCTCTATTCTCAATTTTTAGATGCTCTAGACAATAGAAATAGTCATCTATTTATAGAGTTATTATTTAAGTTAAAATATTATTTAATTTCATACCACATATTAAATAACATTTATTACCTTCAATAAACCCCATTCTACATAATAATAATTATATAATATTATTTTGTGGCGTGCGTCAACTTGCGCAATAACAAATATTATGTAACGGTATTATTAATTCATATTTTTCATTAGACTCAGTCTTGGTTCATTCTAACTCCTCTTTCATTTATTGAACAACCAAATAAATATTTTATTCACAATATTGAAAATAAATATTTATTAAAATATTCAATAAATAAAATAAATATTTTATTCAAAAGACGATGAATAAATATTTATTTAATTTATGTGATCAATATAACTTGAATAAAATTATTCCTCATACTTGAGAATAATATTTATTCCATTAATTAAACTCATATTGAATTTAATCAAGATCAAATTAAACACTTAGTGTGTGATCCTCTAAGATTCTTTCTCATTGTCATTAGGTAGTCTTGCCTAAAGTCCAAGATTACTGTCTAGAAATGGGTCAAGGAACCCAATAGAAAGAACTTAATGTCACAACATCGATAACCACATATGAACACTCGCTATGTAATATAATCCCTTTGTTAAAATATCTCATAAATCAGGTTTCACATCCATGTTACCAACCTATATGCTCGATATGTATTTATTTGAGTATCAAAAATATACATATCATTACACCATGGACATGGAATTTAATACAATGGTTATATTCCAATCAAAGGGTTGAGATATCATCTTCCATAAATATGGAAGGGAAAAATCCTTTCTTGGATTATTCATTAATGACATGTCACTCATGATACACCAAACATATCCAACTTCTCTATGAACTATTATCACCATAGTTTAAAAAATACATCTAATTACATGAGTTGTAACATTAATTAATAATAATATTAAAATCTAAGGACCTCCACACACACTCATAGATAGGAATATCTGATGACACTAAAACATGCGGAATTCCTACTAGCAGGTCTATTCTCAGAATCTACCATCTTGGATATTATCAAGTGATAACTTCATGAGAAGAAGCCTCATTTGATTATGAGTAATCACACCTAATAGTTTATGTTATGTGTGTCCCATCATAGTTCTTCATCCAACTATAGAACATTATTTGATAATATCATCATATCACATCAGGGTTCTCATCATAGTAGGGAACTTATATTACCTTATCAATGTGACATATACTCTAGGAAATTATTAAATTAGATTCATATAGAACAATAAAAAATATATAATAAGAAGTTTTATTAATATTCAATACATAGAATAAGCCTGTAATAAAAGTAAAAACAGTTGTTCCTAGGACACCAACTCTAAAAAACTCTCACTTGGACTAGCGCCAACTACCTGTGACCTTCAGTCCACTAGACCTTACATGATAGTCATGTTTCTACTGATTTAAGGCTTTAGTCAAGGGGTATTCCATGTTGTCTTCCATGTAAATACTACTCACTAAAACTTCACCTCTCTGAGAAAAAACCCTCAAGAGATGATAAATCTAAAGTATGTTTTTTGTCTGTTCATGTGACCCTAGCTATTTTGCAAGATCCATTGCTATAGTATTATCATAATAGTGTGTGATAGGATATTTATTACTAGATACCACATCAATATCTTGGATTAATTTTTTCATCCATACTACTCATTTAGCTACCTTAGAAGCTACAATATACTCAAACTCTACTGTAGAATCTGCAACCATAGGCTACTTTGAGATCTTCCAACTCATAAAACCTCCATTAAAAATGAAAATGTATCCCTTTTGTGACTTCATGTCATCTTGATTAGTTTGGAAACTAGTATCTTCATATCCTATGATTACTAGTTCCTCATCGCCTCCATAAACCAGGAACATATCCTTGGTACACCTCAAATACTTAAGGATGGTCTTGACTACCATTCAATGGAGGTCACTTGGATCATCTTGATATCTTTATACCAAACTTAATGCATAGGCTACATATAGACTAGTACATAGCATAGGATATATGACTAAACTAATCGTTGATTCATATGGAATATTTATCATTCTATTTCTTTCCTCATGTGCCTGAGGACACATTTTCCTAGAAAGATGAATGTCATGTGATGCTAGAAACAATACCCTATTGGATTTTTCCATACTGAGTCTCTTTAGTACCTTTTCAATGTATGTAATTTGACTTAGGACAATCAACATCTTGGATCAATCGTGATGGATCTTGATCCCAAGAATATACGCTTCCTCTCCTAAGTCCTTCATAGTGAATCATTTACTCAACCACACCTTATTGGACTGTAAGACTAGTATTTCATTTACAAGGAGTAATATTTCATAAAAATATAATATTAATAAAATTAATAAACTCCCAATAAACTGTTTATAGACACACAGATTTCATTTGTTCTTTATGAAACCAAATTCTATTATGGACACATCAAAATGAATGTTCCATGACTTGGATGCTTGCTTTAATCCATAAATGGATATTTGCAACTTTTATACCTTGTTGGCATCCTTTAGAGTCATAAACCCTTCGGGATGTATCATATAGAAATATTCTTGAAGGTTCCCATTAAGGAAGGATTTTTTTACATCCATTTTCCAAATCTCATAATCATGGAAATTCATAATGGAAAGTATAATTCTGATAGATTTCAACATTGAAACTAAGAAAAATGTTTTGTCATAGTCAATTCCCTGAAACTGTTTAAGCCCTTTTGCAACCAGTTTCACCTTATAGGTACTGACTTGTCCTTCCATGTCCAATTTTTTCTTGAATACCCATTTTCTGCCAATGGTATTTACATCTACTATAGGGTCTACCAAAATCCATACTTGGTTTTGATACATGTAATCCATTTCATAATTCATTTATTCTTTCCACATGGTAACATTTGTGCCACTTTATTCTTCTTTTTAGTTTAGAGGATACTTTTTATCAACTAATAATGAGTCACCATACTTAATAACTAGAAAACCATATCATTCTGGTTCTATAACCACTCTAGTACTCTTACATAGTAATTGTGTCTCTAGAACAATTTCTTATTTCATGAGGCTTTGTAGAATTTAAACTTATGCCAAATCTTCGGTATCTTGAGTTTGGACTTCATTTAAGTCTATCTCACTCCCACTATCGCTTTTAGATATATGATCATTCTCAATAAATGTGGGACATCTGTCAACCACAACCTTTTTTTCTAAAGAATTATATAGGCAGTATCCCTTTTTTTATTTAGGATATCCTATAAAGATACACTTTGTGCCTCGGGGAGAAATATTGTTACCTGAATAGGCCTTAACAAATGCTTCTCAACCCCACACATGTAATTAAGACAACACGGGTTTCTTTCCATTTCATAATTGGTATGGTATACAATATATTACTTTATTTTTTACTCATTTTAGAACATATATTGTTGTTTGTGATGTGTATCCCCAAAAGGATAATGGAATACTCGCATGACTCATCATTAATCTCACCATTTCTAATAATTTTTGGATCCTCCTTTTTATTACACCATTCCGCTAAGGTGTATAAGGAGGAGTGATTTGTGATAAAATCACAAAATCCTATAAATATTCAATGAAGTCTTGATGAAGATATTCTCTAGCACGGTTTGATCAAATTTTCTTAATCTTCTTAACAAGATGGTTCTCAACTTAATTATTGTATTACTTGAATTTATCAAAAGAATCTGACTTATACCTCACTAAGTATAGATATCCATATATACTAAAATCATCAGTAAAAGTTATGAAGTATGAGTACTCACCCCTTACTTCAACAAGAAATGGTCCACACACATCGGTATAAACTAATTTAATAATCTCTTTAGCCCTTAAAACTTTCCCTCTAAATGGGGATTTGGTCATTTCTTCTTGTAAATGTGTATGACATACACCAAGTGGTTTTTGTTCAAAGGAATCTAAATATCCATATTTATGTAATTTAGTCAAGCACTTTTCATTTACATGACCTAGCTAGTGATTCCAAAGTTGAGTGTGTTATGAGTCGTCTAAAGTAACTTTATTATCAATTTCTATTATTTGGTTCATTTAATCCAACACATAAAGATTGATATTTAAATGTGTATTACCATAACAAATGTTGTCTTTATAAAAGAAGAAATATTTATTCTCAAATTTGAAAATAAATCTATCTGTATCAAGTCTAGATACATAAATAATACTTTTGGTAACTAAAGGAAGATAATGAAAACCATTTAAAACCAAGATTATTCTTGTTGGAAATGTGAGTTGGTAGTCCCCAATAGCTACAACATCAAGTTTATCTTCATTATCTACTTGAATATCTACCTATACTCATTTAATCTTTCTTAATCTACTTGGTTCCCATATTTTTTTAAAAGGTTGGGGTCGAAGCCTCAATTTATTATTAAAGAAAAACCTCTTTTTAAGTATGGGTAGAGGGAGACCCATTACATAGTCCAAAGGCCCAAGGCCAAGTGGCATGAATACAAGGCTCAAAAGACCATTTTTTGGCCCAAAGGACCCCTTGGTAAACAGTACTACTACAGTAATCGTGCTGCTATAGTAACACCGTCGCTATAGTTCTGCTACAGTGCCTCTGCCACTACAGTACCACTACTGCTACAGTTCCATCGCTGCTACAATTCTGCTACAGTACCTAGAATTTTGTCCCTACCCAGATTTAATCCTGGGTCTTTTGGATGCCAAGCAGAATCTTGTACCACTTGGTTCCTATATTTGAATACATATGTGAGCACCAAAAGCTATATATAATAACTAATTTTTAGAAATAGATAAATTTCACACAATAAAAAACACACTTAAATATTACCCTTGCTTCTTTATATGGGTGTATTTTTTCTTTCATTGGCCTTTCTTACCATACACAAAACAGACATCATCATATTCCCTTTATTTCCCCCTAATATTCCTCTTCTTAGAAGGTCATGAAGAATCTTTGGTCTTAAATCTCTTCGATTTCCATTTCCATTTTTAACCATAAGGATAGAATGTTTTTCATGCTTCATATCCTTATCTACTTGGAGAAGAAGTGTAAGAATATCTCACAAAGACTTCTCAATGTTTTTCATATTAAAATTCACAATAAAGTTAGAGAAGCTCAGAGATATTGATGCTAGAATGAGGTTGGTGCCTAGCCCTTTTGGGAGTTTAAACCCTAGAACCTCTAAGCACTTAATTAATCCAATAAGATTGACTACGTGAGGTTTAAATAGGGAACCCTCTCTAATCTTGATATGAAATAGATCCTTTGAAATTTCAAACTGTTCATATCTATCTCTCTCCTAGTAAAGACCATGAAGGTTCTTAAGCATTCTATACACATCCATGTTTTCTTGAGAATTCATTATTTCAATATACATTGATGAAAGCATCAAATATTTAATGTTGACCACATCACTCAAATGTTTTTAATAGATAAGGAACTCTTCATCACTCACCACTTTAGTAGGTGGATCAGGCATTGAGGATTTTAGCACATAATATTTTCATTCATGGCGTAGCACAAACTGAAGGAATCTAAACCAATCCTAGAAGTTACTGCCAGTTAGGAGGTTATATTTCTTCAATATTGATCATAGGGATAGTTTGGATGATGAAATTTTCATTTTATTCTACAATTAAAATAGAATATTATCAATACTTTTCCTGATTACAAAATAAGTGAGATATAATAAAGTAAAAAAAATTATTTATTAAATCTCCCATTATTTTATCAAGTCTCAATAGCCCTCACCATTGACCTCAGAATGTGTAGTTACTTTAAGATTTTAGTTTCAAGAATCCTCATTACTTTTTTTAATGATCTGTACTTTGTCCATGGAAACCATAATAAAGTAATTAGTTAGGTGGCCTTTCCAACTACGGACTTGCAACTCCTTGATCCATTGAGTGAATTCCCCTATCCTAAAATCTTGACTTGGATTTCCTAAACACTTGATTCTAAATTTATTTTGAACATACTTTAGTCATTAAAATCAATATAATTTCAATTAATTCAACCAAAAACTCTCATGAGAACTCCCCAGTAAAAGTAAGTTTCTAGAATTTGGCTATGTACTACACTTAGTTCTATGGTTTCATTCTCAATCAAGTAATGGAAGGATTATTCTAACTTAATATTAAATTGATGGATTTAAATTTATTATGCATAAATTTTATCTTGCTTTATCCTTTACATGTATTATTAATATTAATTGGATGTTAATTAATTAACCATGTTTGATAAAACATTTACATGTGATTAATTTATTTAATTTCCAGATTTTCACATTAATTCACTTATTTATGTGATCGTGACCTTACATCCATAAAATAAAAAATTACATAGACAGAAATAAATAATTAAATAAACGACTCATTCATGATCTTTATCAAATAGTTGATTTAATGAGCGGACATTAAATTAACCTTTTACCTAGGGGAAATAACTCCTATTTTTGGTCTTGGCATGATTTTTACCATTCCACTTGTCCACATATGTATCACCTGGGTTGGAATCATTATGGTTATATCATGAACCACCTCCATGAACCATGGGATGATCCATTAATTACAAATATTTATTACTCCCCTATGGGTGAGGGGAACCAAAGGATTGGTTGAAGAGGATTACATAAATATCCTTGGACAAACAGATCCTACATAATAATGGAGGGAGGGATAACTTGTAGGAAATTATTTAATTTATTATTAAATAATTGCAAACTAATACAATAAATTAAATTAAAACATCTAACACATACACATGTCTTAGTCAAGATCATGAGCGGTCATAAATTCAATGAATATGAAAAATTAAATGGCTTATCATTCATTTATTAATTCATTATTTTATTATTTAAGATAAATATTCTTAAATTAATTAATTAATTAACTTCCTTTCATCTAAATGATCATCTAATCTTATTTGGATATACCCATCATTAATGGAATTCATGGAAAATAAACAGCAGAACCAATAATGATATATTGATTATAATAAATTAATTGATCATTTAAAATTATTTAAAATCATTATTAAATTATCAAACACATAATGATGTTCCAATCAATAAAATAAGGTTTTAATGCTATAATTTTAAAATTTAATGTAATTTTAATTTTTTCCATTAATGGGAGACAGCACGGTGTGTACATACAGCTGCACTTCATGTACCTTGGTTTTTGTATATCCAAGTCACACACCTAGGGCTTTGTCATGTTAGCTCAGATGGACTACAAGGTAGGTACATGTCATTTACACACCCTATATCCGCTTTCTGTATTCTAGGTTGGCATGTTTAATACACAATGTTCAATAAAATCACTATGTGTAATTAATTTCTTAGTGCATCTAGATACAATGTTCATGGGAATATGGTGTGTACTCCAGCCATGCGTCATGTAACCTAGTTTTACCAGCCAAATATTTTTCACTTCCCGATGGAATCTCCATAAATTTTTTATTTGTTCTTAAACCTTTAAGAAAATTAAATATTGAAAAAACATAATTAATATGTTGATAACATGTTAATTAAAATCATATTAAAGAATGAATAATATGAAATTAAAATTTAACCATAATTTCTCATAGATCAACAATCAAATAAATAATTATAAATTTAAACATGACTGCTCTGATACTACTTGTTAGTTCTGGGTGCAATGTAACTATGCGGAGGTGGGCGATATATTAAAATTTCTTTTAATAATTGTTACCCAAAACCAAAAGAGAGGATCTTGCACATAAAATTTATAATTATTTTATTTAAAATTTAAAGAAATAAATACTTTGTATTATGAACTTTCTTTGTTGGTGAATGTTGGTCGTCCAAAAATACCCTTTCGAATTACCTTCATTGCACTCTGAGGATCCAAGTATAGAATCCCTCTAATGGTTATCCACATGTTCTCTTGTGATCTTTGAGCAACACCACTTGATATTTAGGTGCTAGTACATAGATTTGAATGTCTTGTATTATTCATTATCGGTTGCTCATTCTTCATTCTTAAAGAAATCTCTCTATAAATTCTCGTTCTTGAGAGGGAGAGAGAAGGGGGAGTTTAAAGAGAATTCATTGTGTGCAACAATTCTCTATTCTCAATTTTTGGATGTTCTACACAATATACATATACATCTATTTATAGAGTTATTATTTAAGTTAAAATGTTATTTAATTTCATACCAACCACTAAATAACATTTATTATCTTTAATAAACCCTATGCCACATAATAATAATTATATTATTATTATTTGTGGCACACACTAACTTGCTTAATAAAAAATATTATGTAATGGTCTTGTTAATTAATATTTGTCACTGGACCTAGTCTTAGACTGTTCATACTCCTCTAGAATTTATTGAACAATTGAACAAATATTTTATTCATAAATATTTTATTTACAATCTAGTGAATAAATATTTATTAAAATATTCAATAAATAAAATAAATATTTTATTCACAAGATAAAAAATAAAAAATTATTTAATTTATGTGATCAATATAACTTGAATAAAATTATTCCTCAGATTTGAGAATAATATTTATTCCATTAATTAAACTCAAATAGAATTTAATCTAGATTAATGGAAACACTTAGTGTGTAACCTTCTATGATTCTTTCTCATTGGTATTGGAATACTTTCCTAAAGTCCAAGATTATTATCTATCAATGTGTTAAGGCACCCAAGATAAATAACTTAATGTCACAACATTGATAACTAAATATTAATGCTCACTGTGAAATATAATCTCTTTTTTATAATATCTCATCAAGCAGTTTTCACATCCATGTCACCAACCTATGTGCTCGATATGTCTTTCTTTGACTATCTAAAATAAACACATCATTACACCGTGTCCATGGAATTTAATGTGATAGTTCTCTTCTAATAAAAGGGATGAGATGTCAGCTTCCATAAAAATGGAAGTGAAAATACTTCCTCAACTTATTCATTAATGACATGTCACTCATGATGCACCCAACATATCCAACTTCTCCATGAACTGTTATCATCATGTTTTGAAAAATAAATCTAAGTGTGTGAGTTGTAACATGCATTAATAATAATATTAAATTAGAAGGACCATCACACACACCCATATATAGGAATATATAATGACACCAAAACATGCAGAATTTCTACTGTTGGGTATGTTCTTATAATCTCCCCTCTTTAAGATTACTAAGTGTGAACTTCATAAGAAGAAGCCTCATCTGATTTCGAGTACTCTCACTTAATAGTCTATGTACTATGTGTATAATTATAGTATTTTATCCAACTATAGAACATTATTTGAGAATATCACCATAGCATATCAAGGTTCTCATCATAGCAGGAAACTTTTATGACCTTATCAATGCGATATATATTATAGGACATTATTATATTAGATTCATGTAGAACAACAAACAATATTTAATGAGAAGTTTTATTAATATTCAATACATATAATATAAATTTAATCAAAGTAAAAATGGTTGGTCATAGGACACCAACTTCAACAATGATAATGTCGCTCGTGTGTATAGTGGACTACCGCCTCACAAAGCGATGTGGATTTTTTTCACTAACGTGTTGCATGGAAGGTAAGAAATGTAAAAATAATGAATATATGTGATTTACATGAAATCATTATGATATTAATGAAATATTTATAATTATATAAATATAATATATCATTTTTTTCTTACCATTTCACTCACTGAAAAAGTTATAACGTTGTTCGTGTACGTGTGGACTACCGCCTTCACGAAGCGATGTGACTCTCTTTTAATCACCACACCACATGGATGATATGTATAAGTATATTGAAAGAAATAATATGTTATATATTATATTATTATTATTCTATAAAGATAAAATATTACTTACCTTCTTTCCATAATTATTTCTGAGAAATTGAAATGTTACTCATGTGTACGTACGGCCTACCGTCTCCATGATCGTTGCATACTTTATTTCTCAAAACTAACTTAAATTATTGATCTTAAAAGTATAATTAATGTATAAATATGATAATTATTTCATGATTATTATTATTTATATTTTAATATAATGACCTCTTTGACCATAATCAACCTACCAAAGTCATTTTTAACACATAAGCCGAATATGATCAAAACATCCAACATAAATTTAATTGATTAAGTAATTGTATACAAAATTTTAATAATTGAAATAAAAGTAATAAAAAACTTGAAAAATTTTATAAATAAATTAAATAATTATCATAGTTTTATTATTCAGGAAGATAAATACACACAAGACAAGTTGGACTCAGGATAAGGGACTTCATCTCAATTTCCTTTCATTGAGGCAAATTTTTATTCTATTCACCAATATCATTTTATGAGGTGTATATAAAGACCATTTGACATGTTATATCATTAATTTATCTACTCCCATGACATTTAAAGATTTTTTAATGTTATTATTTAATGGGGTTTACGATTCAAGTGTTTCCAAAGTGATAAGGGATGTTTCTTTTAAAAAATCATCTTTTAAAGTTTTCTTTCCAACTATTTCTCTTCCATGTCCATGTTTTTAAAATGATTTTATGAAAAAAAATTATATGGACATAAAATATTTATAAATTAATTTTTATTTTTATTTTTATTTTATTTTCAATTAGTTTTAAAAGGAATATTTTTATGTGTTTTATACAAAACGTTTTGACATACAACAAAGGGAATGTTCTATTCTTAACGTACATGATGACAATAACTTTTCTGCTACTCTGACCATTATTTGATTTCTAAATTATTTTGAAATATTTCATGTATTCTTTAAATAAAAAACCTTTTATATTTTTTTGGGTATTTTGGTATTGAAAATGGTTTTTCAAAATAAAATCATATTTTGGTATTGAAAATGGGTTTTTAAAAGAAAAGGGTATTTTGATATCCAAAAGTGATTTGATTATGAGTTTATAATAGTTTTTCAAATGTTTTATGATGGAAAAGTGCAAGAATAAAAAAAATCATGATATGGTACTTGATAATTATACATGATAAATGGGTGTGCCTAGATAGTGTTGGGTAAACCCATTATAGCTTAGACGATGGAGAGGCCCAGATAGTGTTGGGAGAGCCTGTTATAGCTTATATGATGGGGTGGACCAGATAGCATCAGGTGGTCCCATTATAGATTAAATAGTGGGTATTCCCATATAGCACACCAATGAATTATCTAATGTTTTTTGTCTTAATATTCAAGAAGTATGGATTTACCAAAGGGTTTCTCCTATGGATTTAACTGGGCTCTAGTTACTTATGACAAGGGTTTAAAAGGGTTATTAATGTGATGTTATAAGTTACCAAGAAGGTTTATCATTTATTTAAATGGGTTTTAAATTATTTATTTTAAAAAAAATGTGTGTGTGTTTTTCATGTTAAAATTCTTTATTTAATTCTCTTAAATAAATTTGATATAATGGTAAATATTTCATGGTTTTTCATGTTTTTACTGAAATGATTGTTTCCTTTATTTTATATCCCTTACTGAACTTTTTGTTCTCATCCCAAGTTTTTAAATGTTTAACTTGGGATGGTTAAGGTAAAAGATGAATTCATCTTCAAATTCATGAGGATTTTTCATGGAATGAAATAATGTCTTGTTTTAAAAAGTTTTATATGGTGGGAAAAATGGATACTAATTAGAAGTATCCACTTTGTATTATATGGTTTTTTAATGTATGAGTTATAACCTAATTATCTAAAACTATAAATATATAAAGATCCTCAAAGTGAAATAAATTAATTTATTAACTTAAACTTAAGATTATGTAATGTTTAAGTTCATGTCCTTATAACACCGCTATTATGAAACTAGTTCACAATGATCGAGTTTACTCACACCGACATTAAAAATAAATAACAAATAACTAATAAAAATGTAGATAATAATTATAAATAAAGGTTAAAAAGGGTTATAGTTATTAATAAGGTCTTTAAATAGGTGATTAATATAGTTTTTTTTTGTTATACAGGAGATTCAATCACTTTAGAGGAAGTCGAGAATTAAGGTAAGGGTTTTTTATCTCAAATTTTCACCCCTTGAGACATAATGTCTATTATACACCATGTTTTCTTTAGAATGGTATATTTAATGCATAATTAATGTATTTTAATATATTCATGAGTTTTTGAAGATATATATAATGTTATATTTTAAATGTATTTTTATTCAAAATATACCAAAGTTGAAAGGTGTTTTTGATTAAAATATTACTCAAACCGTAAGGGTTTCATTGCCAGTATTAATTTTGAATCAAGATTGTTTTTGAAAGATAATCCATATGGTGAATTTATACTCTTTATAAACCCATCATAGTATTATTTGGTTATTCTTGAGGTTTTACATGTCCCTTCAAAATTTTATTTCCCCTTGACTCATAATTTACCTGAAGTGGTCCTTGTAAGAGAAACTGACCCCGCATGTTCTTTTTGGTCAGTTATATTTTCCTTCTAGGTACTTATTCATGAGATTATTTTCTAGATGTACTTATTTATGCATAAATTATTTATCAGAAATATTATTAAAATAATACCATCCACCTCATTTCTTGTAATGGCTTATGAAATGTTCTTATCTATTGTGAAATGATCTATCACTACCTTTTCTTGCTTAGTCATTAAATGTTTATAAATATAATTTGTATTCCAATTACTTTACTAGGTGAATAATATTTTTTTCTTTCATTAAATTGAATGGTATCCACCTAGATTTCATAATTTTATTGTTTGGTGAAATTATTAAATTAACCATATAACACTTTCTATATACAGTGCCAGTTTGAGGGATGCTTATATGGGAAGCTATTCCATTTATTAATTAGGGAAATATTGAAAATATTTATATTTTTATTCATATATGAATTTTTATTGACTACTTAAGAAATTTGATTATTTATTTTTTAACCATACACCTTATTTATCTAGATGGGTTCTGATCACATTATCCCATTTATTGACATGGAGAAAATTATTGATGTTTTTATGTTTTTATTCTAATATATATATTTATAAAAGGAATTGCGATTATTTTGGGTTTTTTTATTCATATATTTCATATGGGGAATGAATTAAACTTAAATAAGTGATGGGTGGGGCATAGTATTATATATCCCCCTCAATGCATTCGTTTGTTTCATGAGATAAAAGGTTTGGGTATTTGGTGTATGCATACCCAATGCAAGCATGATTTCTTAGTTGCAACCTTCATGGAAAGAATTATGTCTTGATTATGGACTTGATAGAAATAATTATGTCTTGTCTGAGGCCTTAAAAATTAAATATGTCCAGAATTATGAATTATGTCACAATGAATTCAGTTATTTTTTTCCATGTATTTATTTATATTATTAACCATGAATTTCTTTCAAGCTCATGTGATCAGTTATAGGACATTATTTGATTATAATTTGTTTCCTACCATATTATTCAAGCCAAGTTCATGCCTTGATAGATTATATTATAAATTTTACCTTACTACATGTTTTATCTTACCCTTATTATGTTTCCATTTCCTTAGGTTATGAATAAAATTAATATGTATGATATGTCTAGAAGAATAACTTATGTCAAGAATTTATGGGAGATATTGAATAATTTTTATAGATTAATTATTTTTTTAATAGTAGGAAAAATATCTATTGGTTGAGAAATACATTGGATTTATTAGTTTATAACTTTTAATAATTCTCTAAATCTCTAAACCTAAAATACCAAGGGAATGTATTTTAATGCATTATTTTCTTTAAGTATTGTAATTACTGAATGTTTTGGTCTGGTTTTCCACATTTTAAGATAACTAAAAATGAGTTTTACCACATTAATTTGTGATTCATTAGGGTTATTTTGGAATATCACACACAAACATACTAAAACATAATTTATGGTCAACTTATTATAAGATAAAGTTAACTTCCAATCATACCTCTATAGAGTTTTTGATCAACCGGTTTCCCAGTTTCATCAAGATCAAGTTTGATATAAGTTTTTATTTGAGTACTTATACTTGAAGAATTTTCTAAACCAAGATGTTTGAGTAAAACTCTTGTATACTTATGTTGAGTTAGTATATTTCCTTCTAGGTTTTGAGTTATTTCAAAACCAAGGAAAAAAAGTTAATTTCTCTCATCATGCTCAATTACAACTCACTTTTCATAAGTTCTAAAAACCCATAAAAAGTTGTTTTTTAGTTAATCCAAAAATAAAATTAGTGATATAAATTTTAACAATGATAGTGTATTTGAAAACATTTTTTATAAAAAAATTGAATCATCGTTTCCCTTAAAAAATATTTTGAAGTAAAAAATAGGTAATTATATCATACCAATCTCTTGGGGATTGTTTGAGTTTGTAGAGTACTTTAGTAAGTTTTAATACATGATTAAAAAATTTAACATATTCAAAACCAGTGGGTAGTTCAACATAAATTTCCTCCTTAAAAATCTATTTAGAAAATTATTTTTCACATCCATGTGAAATAAAGTAAAATTCAAATGTGTTGTGATGCCTAGTAAGATCCTGATATATTAAAATTTAACTAGTTGCACAAAAGTCTCACCATATTCTATGACTTCTAAAAAATAACTTTTGAAATATTTATTTCATTATTCCTTACTATAGTTCCATTTTCATCACACTTATTTATAAAAACCAATTTCTCTCTAATCATCTGAAGTTATTTAGGATGCTCAACCAAGGTCCAAACTTGATTCCATTTAAATTAATTTAGCTCCTCCTATATTTTAATAATCCAAATTTTATCACCTAAGGAATAATATACTATCTTATGTTTTAATTGAGGTATGAATTCAGAATTATCACATTTATTTATTAATGAAATTATAGTTTTGATAGTTTTTCTTACATCACCAATGATATTATCAGTGGGATGATTCCTTAAGATCGGCTAGTTTTTACATAAAATGGAAAGTTAATCCTCAACAATCGATTATATATCTTCTATTGAAAATTTTTCCACATATTAAAAATCCATTGAAGTTACTATTTGTGAGTTTACTACCAATGGTTGTGAATCAGCTTCTGATAAACATATAGGAATATTTTAAAAAATAATATCTATAAGATTAACTTCCAGATGTTTTGAAAAAATAAAAGGATTAATTTCAACAAATTTCACATGACCATTTTCTTTAATAGAATTTTTTTATTAAAAAATATATAGGTCTTACTATTTATGGAATAACCAAGAAAAATTCTATTACCACCATTGGGATCAAATTTATGAAGTTGATCTTTAGTAATCAAGAAGAATACTTTATATCCAAAGACTCTTAAATATGAAAGTTTTGAACTTATTTCACTCCAAAACTAATAAAAAAATATTAAGAAAAAATTAAAGTAAAACATGATTTATATTATAGCGAGCAGTACTCACTACCTCAACCAAAAAAAATTAGCAAAAAAATATTCACTCAATAAAGTTTGAGTAATATCCTAAAGAATTATATTTATTCATTCTAATACACCATTTTTTTAAGGTGTTATTGGTGATGAAAAGTTATGAGTAATAACTTTCTTACTACAAAAAAATTAAAAATCATAGTTCACAAACTCACCACCATGATCACTCTGAATAGTAATCAAAGGTAGGTTTTTATCATTTTAAAAATAAATAAATAAAGTTTTTAAATGAGAATGTTCTTTATAGTTTCATGTGAGAAAATATACCCATGTAAATATAATGTAATCATCAACCAAGATATACACATAGTGTTTTTACCCAATACTTATAGTTTTCTTATGACCAAATAAATATATATGCACTAATTATAAAGCTTTAGAAGTTTAGACTTCACTTTTAGGTTTAAAACTAAACTTTTGTTTCTTACCATATTCATAAGGATCATAGACTCTAATAGAGTTGAACTTAAGTTTAGGTAGTTCACTAACGAATCCTTTCCTATAAATTTTAGCTAAATTATGAAAGTTATAGTGTCAAATTCATCTATTCTATAACAAAGATAAATATTTAGTTTTACTTAATCAAGTTAAATTATAATGTATAAATTTTTATAAGTCAAGTGTATAAACATTCTTAGGCCTATTGGTAGATATAATGAAAATAACTTATGAATTTTTAATATTTCATTTATCTCTTATGAAATTCACAAGGTATCCCTTATTTCATAGTTAATTAATGTTAATAATGTTTTTCTTAAGTCTAGAACATACAAAAAAATATAGATTAAATTTTTTTCAAGTAAATAAACATCACTAATTCTAATGATTTCACCATGTGTGTTGTCTCCGAAAGTGGTTCATCCTATATTAAATTTTTTTTTTATTTGAGAAGTGGGACTTGTCTCTAGTCATATGTAAAGAATAACCAAAATCCATGTAAAATTTATTTCATCTACTGGCACTCATCCTTTTTCCCAAAAAAAATAAAACAAAGTTTTAGGTACCCAAACTTTCTTGGGTCCAATTCCATTAGCAAATAAAATTTTGGGAACCCATATCTTCCCAACTCTTTTATATTGAAAAAATGTTATTTATTAAAAAAATAAAATATGTATGGAAACCAAAATATTGAACTTGGTTTAAAGAAAAATATTTTTCCCAATGACCTTCCCTTTGAAATTTAGTTCAAAGGGGTACACTTTTAGGTAAAAAGTAATTTGATCGAAAATTTGATTTATCAGAAGTAAAACCTATTCTATTAGAAGTTCTAGAGGGTTTAAATTGTTTATAAACTATGCTAAAATTTTATTTACCTAAAGTAAAATTAGGCAAAATTTTCTTTAAACTTAAGGATTAAAATTTTAGTTTGAAAACCAAAATCTAATATTTTAACTTTAAATTATAGTTATAATCTAATTTTAATTGAATTTTATAAACTTCAAAAGTAAAATTTGAAATTATTTTATTATCTTTTATAATATTTTTCTCTTTACAATCATAGTTATTTTTTAGCTTTTTATTTTCCTTTTTCATAAGGTTTTCATATCTAACCATTTCATCAAAAGTAGGCATTCAATCCTCATCATCCATTGAATTTTAATTTTCTTCACCTGGATGATTATATCTTTCATCATTAGATAAAGTTAAATAATAATCATAATATGTATAAGTAAATTTGGAATCTAAAGTTATGTTTTTCAAACATTTTACAACTACCTTAGTCATAAATCATTTTTCATCCTTCAGAATGTTTGAATAGAAACCAATAATTTTCTAACTTTCACTTGCACTATATTCTGATGAACTATCATAAGTGGTATCACCTTCAATAGAACTCTAGGTGTCCAAAGCTTTCAATCTATTTTTACCTCCACTGTTAGAGTAATTATTTGATTTTTAATCTTTATTCTTCATTTTTGAACACTCTGGTATAATATGATATGTCTTATTACATTCATAGATAATGATATCTAAAGATTCCTTATTGTCATGTATATTCATATTTTATTTCTGATTATTATATCAAAAATTATTATTTTCAAAAAAATTATTCATTCTTCTAGAAAATTGATAAAGTTTATTTTCATTGTCTTCTTAACTGCTTTGATCTGAACGCTTACATTTATTCTTTGAAACCTGGTATTTAGAAACATTGGAACAGAAATTAAAAGCACCAAAAGTATAATTACTATAATAAGATGCAAAGTAAACTCCATTCTTCCTTTTATCTTTTTTAGTATCTCTCTTTAATATGATTTTATATTACATTAGACTACAAATCAAGTCATCAAGACTTAACTTAGTCAAAATCTTAGTATCATCAAAAGCTATTATCTTTAATTCCCACTCCTTCGGCATAATATCAATAAATTTTTTAATAAGTTGATCTTCTATTAATTATTTTTCACCCAAATATTTTAAACTATTCATAATATTCATAAAACACTGATTCATTTGAGTCATCATTTCACTAGGTAAGAAATAAAAGGCCTAATTAATTTTCTTTTAATGTAGCTCCTTGAGTTTCTAAAAAATTTGAAGTTCCAAAATTTGTAACCTTTAACTTCTCTCAAATTATATTTTTCATCTCACAAAATGATATCTAACTATTATGGTCATCAAACATAATAGATTATTTCACACTTTATTATTTCTCTGATATTCTGGGTTTTCTTTATGAGAAAAATGAATAGTTTATTTCTCTAGAACTTTATAATTTTTAGTCATTGTGAGAAAATTATAAACACTAATATTAATAATAAAATATTTCATATGATCATGCTAATATTCATAATCTACTCCATCAAATATAGGTGGTTTGATTGGGTTTAAATTCTCAATAGTTCTAAATGGAAGTCGTACCATAACAAAAATAATAGAATCTTTCTTCTACAACACAGTTAATATTAAAAAAACTAATAAAAATTTATGGTTAACTAAAAAAAATAGAAACTTATACCAAATTATGGTACAAGTAAAAATTATTAGGTTCTCATAACCTTGTAGAAACAAGTTCTAATACTAAATTTTTTTCCTAATATTATTTAGGTTATGATAGGAAAAAACACAATAATAGGGTAGGTGAATTTTATTTTAAAAGAAACTTACAATTTTTATACACTCTCGAGTTTTATATTGATTGGGAATACAATATTTTGATCTAGTCACAAACTATCAGAGTATGTATATAAAAGTAATATTAAATAATACTATCATAAATTCAACAACATTAGATGAAGTTAATAATCACAACAGAAACAAAGTATTAAACCAACGCATAGAGTGTCAAATAACAATTCAAACACTCCATAAAAAGTATATTATAAAACAAATTCACTTTAACCTTAAGCGGTAAGGAATTATGTAAACCTGACTTTAGGTATCCATGGTTTATACCTATCAAAAGTTCTATTTTCCTTTCCCCAGAATCCCTCGACTTAAACTCATTGGTAGGTTCTATGTCTTCTTATCCATGGATGACCTCGATCCATATGATCGGATGTTTTTTCTTCCTATCCTTGGAATACCTTGACTTAAACCCATTGGAATGTTCTCTATCTTCCAATCCTTGGAAGCCCTCGACATGCTGGTTAGATGCACACTTCACACACCAAAAGTTTTATCTTACTTATTGGAATAAATAGATCTAGATAACTAGTAACAAAATGATTATAAGATAAAAACTAATATATTTTTCAAGGTAAACCTCACACAATGGTATCTCTTGGTTAAAACACTCAGAATGAAAATTTACACTAATCAAAATCACTATCAAGGAAAGTATTTATAGGCTGGATGATTTCCTCTAAGACTTTTGAGTCATGTAATTCCATGATTCCTACAGGACATGTAAGGGTTCCCATTCAACCCTTAAAAGTGGGATTATCAAAAATGAATAAAAATATAAGGTATTTTTATTTTCAAAAAAAAGTGATTCATTGAATCAATAGGACACATTTCGCCCTCCCTAGAAACAAATCCAAATTTTGATTGGTCAAGATCTTTGCACATCCATAAAAATTTCATTTTTAAACCTAAATGTGTATATCAGAAAAGGTTTAAACCCAAGGGAAGTAAGATGAGTGATATAAGGGATTACTAAACTCTAAAGTATTTAAAATAGAGAAAAGTGTTGATGTTGAGAGGGGAAAGTGTAGAATGATGGAGTGAAATAATTAAAAGTGTGTGGAGAAGTGAGTGTGCAGTGTTTGAATGAGGTTTAATGGAGTAGTAGAAATTCCAAAAATGATTTAGTGGGAGTCTAATTGAAATAGCTTGTGAGAAAAAATTATATTATTGAGAAAGGGTTTGAATCAACTAGTAAACTCCAAAACTAAAATTCATATAATCTCAGTTGAGAATTATAGCTACTACTAAACTTAAATGTAATCTCTATTGAGAAGGTTTTTCATACAATAGTGAGAAAAGAAAGTTATTGGGGGTCATTCATAGAATAAACTATCATCTACCCATGAATTTTCATTCTTTATAATTCCATATGCTCAATTTGTTGATATATTTAAATGGGTAAATGATTTTAAAATTGTATCAATATTTATTTTCAAATATTGATACATCAAATAAAATCAAGAATGAATTGAAATAAATATTTACAAGAAGAATGAATTACAATTTTTAAGGATGAAAACACAAACATTAATGAATTAATAGAAACAACACTCATATCCCCTCAATGCTTTAACTATAGAGCACATTTTTTATTCAAGGGATCTTGCATGATAACAACATAATATAGATACATAATGATAAAAATAAGGTAAAGTTATAGATTCTTATTTATAAAGATAGCATATTTGTTCCCCCCATACATCTTTGAATTTATCTCTCCTTGAAGATCATGCTCGTGATTTAACAAAATCACTTGTTCTCAGTCTGATCCACTCTGTCCAAGTATCTCTCAGTGAATTAATTAGTGAATGAATCAATGAATGTCACTACAAATAAATTTTCCCCTCAAATATAAGAGGGTTCCAAAATGATTTCCTCATGGTCATAGATTCCCAACTTCTCCCCAGAACTATACATGTGGTGCCTATAACTATTCATCATCTTCTCTAAGTGACTCAAGAAAAACCTTCTAATAGATAGCTCTACCACTTTGAGCATTGGCTTCGAATCCATGAAAATTTGCACCTAGATGTATTTACAGCTTGATACTTCCTTTAGTAGGTTATCTTGAAAATATATAATAGGTTCCCATATACTTAGCTCATCAAACTAATCTTACCCTTATTAGTTTTTTAGTAATGATAAATTATGACACCATGGGTATTTTTAATCATGTTTTAAATTCTATAGCTTCAGTTGATTTCTTAAATTTATAAAAGTCCAAAAATTGTCGTATCGGTTACTCTTAAAAAATAGCCAATTAATATTGTGTTTTAGAATTCACTTAATTTATATAAAAATTTAAAATCTTACATGTTATAAACTACTATAAATTACCCTTAGGCATTTGAAGTTGACACTTACATGATTTGAGACTTATCCCATTTTTTTCTATCTGAGCAGAATGACCCTTATTTGATAGAGATAACCCTTACAAAATAGGTTCCTGACTCTTATGCATGTCATAATGAATCGTATGAAATGGATATGACCCTTATGAAATTATTCCCTTTTTCAAATTTTGTTTCAACTTTTTATAATGACTCTTACATTTTCATCTCCATTGAACATGGTATAAATTCCTTAAGCCTGTGATTTACTACAATTTTCTTCCTTATGTTGTGTTTTGTGGTGACGAATGTAATCGACCTAGTATAAAGACTTATCCAAATTCTATATTTTTCAAAAAATTATCAAACTTCACATAATAAGATTAATATTAGTTCAAAAAATATTTAAAATAAAATGGGGAAAATTGAAAACCCAAGAATGTGTTCTTAAAACATATTAAAGTTTAAGAAAATAAAAATATATCAATTTAGCACTAAAAATCCAAATTTGCATTCAAATATTCAATAAAAAAACATTTTCAAATCAAAATGATCAATATTAAATTATTTACCTTTTAAATCACACTTTGATGCTAAAAATATCAAAATTTTATAAAATAGATGTGTAAAATATATATCAAAATAAAGCCACATTAGCATACCTCCCCCACACTTATTTCACACTTTGTCCCCTATGAATGTTCTATATGATATTACCAATTAAGTACATAATAATAAATTGGATAGTTAATGCATTGATAAGTTAGAGAGATACAACCTGAGTTTTATTTTAGAGGTGGACAGACCATAAAAATGCTACAATTATCCTTCAATGTTCCCAAAATACGTTATTCCCTTCATATTACCTATAAATAAAACAAAATCATGGATTTTTAAACTAGAAATTACTAAGAAAATCTTACCTAAATGTTTATTTTTAGGTTTGGAAGAAATATTTTTTTTTCAAGTGTATGTGTGTGGTTATCCACCTTTATAACTAAAAACAAATTTATATACAACTATAATTAAACAAATAATAAACCTAAAAAAATTAAAAACAAGAGATAATGGTATAGATTTTGTGTGTAAACCCCCAAAAAAAGTGTGTGATTTTTCTATCCACAACTGTATAGTCTTGGGATCATCCCCAATCAGCTAGTGGATAAAGATTCTTTGATTTGAACCACCACATTGTCCTTACTCTAATTTTATTCACATATTCCTTATAATTATTCTATAGGTTCTATTCTTATTTATATTTATTCTCTTCCCCCTATCCAATGGATAACCCTTGATAAAGTGGGGGTGGAAATCATATAGGGAACCTCCACCTGATCAATTATAAATGGAAGTGAGATTAATCCCACTTGATGCATTCAATTTGTTCCAATGGGTTTCTTTCTATATAGTTTGGATTGAGTAGGTTGTACATCATGAAGGTGCATCTTTGTCCCATATTTCCCTTGTATATCAATGTAACATACTTAAAACTCATATAACCTCTATTCAAACTTGGCCACCTTCCTTATGGAATCTTATAATTCAAAATAATAAATATCCTGTAATTTAGGTGTTAAATCAATAATGTAAAAATAAGGGGAACCAAATTTTAATTCGGTTTCAATATGATCATGATAAAATTAGTTCAAGTCAAAAGTATCCCCATCTATATTTTTAGTTTGAATCTCTTCCCTAGTATGTAGAGCATTTGGAAATCCATCTGTTAGTGTAGGCAATGAGTACTCTATCTTTTCTTCAAATCGAGCCACAAATCTTCTTAGAGATTCCATTAAACTCCTTTAGGGCCTTATATGTTAGTGCTTATTTTACATTCATAGAATAGGAGGCATCATTTTTAAAATGAGATCCAATGAAATCAAATTAAATTGATTTCAAATAATAATTATCCCCCTCATTCACATCATCTTCTAATTCTTCTTCAAAATAAAAATCCTTTGGGAAATAAAAAGAGCATGTAGCATCCATTTGATCAACAAGAATATCCTCAAACATGGTTATACCTTATTTGGCCTCATATTCTGTATATTATGGGGAAAAATCTAACACTATTGAATCCAATGAATCAAAACATGGAGTATGAGTTTTCAAATAAATTTTAGAAAAAACAAAAGTAATAGAGTCTCAAGTTTTTTCATCTCCCTGAATTGGTTCAACTTGTATCTCTTGTTTCTCTTTGAGTGCCCCTAACAATTTGAAGGACTTGGTTTTTACTAGTCACTTTAAACTTAACTGAAAATTTTTATCTACTAAATTCTTTAATATATCAAAACCCTAAGTATTCTCCAATGATACTACCTCTATAAAGTTTCTTACTGTCATGATTTTTATTAATTTTTTACTTTTATATTTCTATGGGGAATTTAATTAATGAAATAAAATAAAAAAATATAAAAACTAATAAATATAAAAATATTAGTAAACATGTAGCAGTGAATTTAATAAAATGGAATAACAAAGTGAGAAATGAATTTAACATAATGAATCATAGATAAACCTCTCTTCATTGTTTTAAAATAACTTCATAATTATATCTCTCTAAATGAACATATCAAAATCTCAACACATGAATTTTATTTATTTTTTAAAATTTAGTTCAACCATCAAGATATCAGTTTTCAATATCCATTTAGTGACATTTGATCAATGCACTCAACAATCATTGATCACAATGACATTTTCAACTCCCTATGTGCTCATAATCCCCAATCAAGGATTGAAAATTTCAAATAAAGAGGATTAGCTTAAAATTCAAACTCAGATTGAACTAACAAGCTGAATTAAGAGATCAAAACACTCTAATTAGTGATGTTTCATTCTCATAATGGGAGAAAAATATAAACAAAGTTTTAGAATAATTGAACATCAATCAACGATCAAATTTCAATGTTCAATAATCTGGAGACAATTACAATTGTGAAATTAAAGAAATGAAAACTAAAAAATATATCACCATTTTAATCCACTAGTAATGACCACTAAAAATATAGTTATACATGATCAAAGAGGATTTTGAAACACCACTCTATTTAATCTCATGTGAACATTGAACAGCCTAGTGAATTAATCTAATGCACTACATGGATGTTGCTAGTTATTCTGAAGCAAGTGTGGGCACAACATTTTAATTTGACATGTGGGGTGTTTAATATGATGTGAGCATGACATGGCCAAATTATGTAAAACTCCTAGCTTTTATGAAATATTTTTTTGTGAATAATTTATTTTCTTTGATAGCTTGTGTTCCACGCAACACTGAGTTTTAACAAACCACAATACAGTATTAATATTATTATTTAAACATGATCATTATAACCTATCCATTAAACTTGGAGATATGAATATGAATAAAAAAATTTGAAAATTAATAATAAAGTTTTTATATAAATAAAATATATTTATCAATAAGTACTTAATTTTTAGTAAAGTCTTTACATGCTTCGAAAATACTTTTTTTCTCAAACAATGATTTCTATTGATTTTTGTGAATAAATAATAAAACTAATTTTTGAAACTTTTATAAAATTTATTTTATAAAATTAATTTCATTTTTGGATTCAACATGTAAAAATTATCTTAGGTTTAAATTTTAATAATTTTCTACAAAGATTAATTTTTCTATGAATAGTAAAAAAATATTGATTTTTTTTAAACAGCATTTCTGTTTAAAGAATTTAAAATATATATTTTATGTTAAGATGATTTTAAAAGTAAAATTAGTTTAATTATATATTTATTAATCCAATTTAGTTCATTTAAATCAATTTCATACTGAATTTTTAATATTAAAATTTTTTATACTTATGATGATTTTCTATTTGGAAAACTGTTTTTCATCACACTTATGGGTTTGATTTTAAATTAAATTTTCCACTTATGTGAATTTATAAAAATATATTCCATATTTGTAATAATAATAATTAACATTATATAATAAGTTCAACTTAATTTTTGGTCAAAATGAATAGTAAAAATATTAAAAATTAATAACTGTGGTTGAGGTTAAAACAGGTTTATCGGGGGTTAAACTAAAAATATAAGGTGTAAAATTACATAGAAACTTGTCCAAATTAAATTATATAGACATATTTAGACATTATATACTCTAATGTTCAATAATTATCAATTTTTTATCCTTATGGAAAGTGAAAAACATAGGTACACTTTAATCTTTTCAAAAATTCCATTTGTATCTTCTCCCCCGCTTATAAAAGGGCACCCCCTCTTCTCTACTATTCACACTTCCAAAACCATTTTCTTTTAAAAATAATATAAAAATACATTCCTTAATTACTTATTCACTTCCTAGAGGATTTTTTTTTATTATAAAACCCTCCTAAGAAGGCTTTAGGTGTAAACCTAAAGGGGTTCTCCGAAGAAGAGGTTCAGTCCTTAACCATGCGATTTCATTTTATTTCTTCCTTTAACTCCTTAAAATATTCTTCAAACATGATGATATAATAAAATAATTATATCCCATATAATGAGATTTTATTAAGTTAATTTAATTATCTAAATCTATCTTCTCTTTTATCAAATGGGAAATGAAACTGTCGATCGTGTGTACAACAGACTACCGTCTTGTGAACCGATGTAAATCATTTTCCATAACCACCTCTCACATATGAATATAATGATGTATTTAACAAATTTATATGATATTTATGATATAATTATACTTATATAATTATAATATCACATATACCTTCTTACTTTTCATTTTGTGAGAATATGATAACGTCGCTTGTGTGTACGGCAGACTACCACCTCGTGAAGCGATGTGATTTGTTCTTCACTTACGATTTACATAGAAAGTAATAAGGATAGTTTTAATGAAAATATGTGATATATATAACATAAAAAATATTTTTTAAAGGTAATATATTATTTAAATTTATTTAATTTCATCCGTCGAAAAAATTGAAACAGCATTCATGCATACGTACAGCCTACCATCTCCATGAATGGTGTAATTCACTTTATACATTTAACTTTTATGGATTAATATAAATGAATATATAATGAATATATATTATAATTATATAATGTTTAAAATTATGGAGATAATTTAACCATGATCAAAATACAAGGACCAAAAATACCAAACCAAAACATACACGAAAAAAACGAAGCAGTTGTTACCTGAATGTGGTTTTAACAAGAAATTATTAATAAAATGGTAATAAAAGGTCATAAGTAAATAATATATAGTATAATACATATTATTATTCTTCTATAATATATTTATAATAAAGTTATATTTATTATACAGGAGGTTCGAATGTGTATGAAGGAAGTCAATTTTTAAGGTAAGGGGTTTTCATCTCGCTTTTATTTCTGTGGGACACATGCCCTATACACCACTTGTTTCTTTTTTGTGGTGTATATAATTCCCATGAATGTATTTTATAATCATTATCATGATAATTATGGGATATAAATATCTATATAATTTTATTTCTTTCATGGTACTTATGATTCAAAAGATACCAAAGTGGTAAAGGTTTAATATTACAATCTCTTTATTTATCAGGATTGTTTACAATATGATTCCAATGATGAGATCTTATGATATACCCTTTAAGAAACTCAGGATTTTTATTATATAATATTTACTTCTTTAAAATAAAAATTTTCATTTCATTTTCTGCTCTTTAAGGATTAAAGAGACCAAATGAGTGTTTTTAAGAAAAATTTTCTTTATTTCTCTCTTTAGTAGGATTTTATTGATATGTGAAATGAGTATTTGTTTTAACATGTATAATGTAATTTTCTTTCATCATGACCAATAAATTATTTAAAGATTAATTTATAAGTTTCCAAAGTTTATTTTCAAAGAAAATAATTTTGAAAATGCATTGTGAAATTTTAGTTTTAAAAAATGATTTTCAAAGTATAAAGGTTATTTTCCTTAAGAAATGTTCCAAGTGATCTTTCAAAATAATTTTCAATCTAATATGACATCCTTTGATGTTAATTATGATTTAATGGGGGTATTATCTAATTTTACCATATTTATTCTTTATCTGAATGGTTTATTATTATGATGAAGATATGTTTATGAAACTCATTCCTTTTCCATGGGTTATGTTATGACGAATTGATGAGATGATTATGAGACTCATTTCCTTTCTATGGATTATGAAATAATGGAATGTTTATGAGACCATTTTTATGGGTTATGATATGATTAATGTTTTATGATCTTGTGGAACACTTATGTATGGTTTTCATCATGTGATTTTGGTTACGTTATAAACAAGGATGGTGGTTACATTATAACAAAGTACGGTTGTTACGTTATAACCAAGGATAGGTAGGAATTATATCTCCCTCCAATTCATTAGGTAAAGCTTTATATATCATGAGATAAAAATGGTAAACAAATTGATGAGCTTGATGCACAATGGGAAATAGGATGATGGGCTTGATTCATAATGGGAAACAAGTTGATGGGCTTGATTCACAATGGGAAATGGGGTGATGGGCTTGATCTATGATGAGAAATCGGTGGTGAGGACTAATCCACTATGTTTAATGGTCTTGGTAGTTAACCTTGAAAAACTAAATGGTCTATATACTTATGTTGGTTCCACACTTTTATAAAATGAGCTTATGGTTCATGAATTATGATGATTTCACACTCTTATGAATCATGTCTTTTGGAATGATAATGCTTTATTCCATGACTCATGTTTATGATATATGATAGGTTGGGTATGAACTTTGTAAGTTATATTCATGATCTCATTCCCTTATTCATATCTTATTCTTCCATGTGATCGTAGAATGATGTATCCCATGTTTACCCCTACTGATCATATGATCTCAACCATTCTTATATTTCATTTCCCTAAGTTATGAAGAAAGGTTTTAAGTAGGGTATGTTTATGAAGAGTATGAAAGGGGAAGATCTTTATGGGAGATGTTTAAGATCTTTCATTAAAAAATAGATTGTTTACCTATTCTCCAAATACACTAAACTATTATATTCCTTGGGTGTGTATTTATGAAATGTATTGATTATTCATCTAAAAAGATGTAATATTTATGTATGAAAAGATAGGGTTGTTATAGTTGGTATTAGAGGAAAGGTTTAGTTAACCTTTAGAATATAGGATGAGAAAAAATTAGTGATAACCCTTAGTATGAGCCTAAGTATATAATAACATCCTAATGTTTTGATAAGGAAGGGATTATGTAGTTTACCTAGAAATGCATCACTATCTTGATACTACAAGTGGACGTGGTTCTGTAATAGATATACCTAGGGGTAATAACTCTAAAAAAGGTGTGTAGGGTTTTAATCAAGTGTTAACTAGTATGTGACAATGATCCTTAATGTGCACATGGTTTTTCACTCCTAAGGGATATGATTTGGTCAATTCACATTTTCTTTACAAACCATTATAAAGGATTTTAATATATGATGATCATGGATGACCTAGGTTTAACCTAAGGTGTCATAGATTTAAAAATTTTCTTGGTTTAGACAACTTAAAAATGATACTTTGTAACTATTTTTTTAACTATGATTAGTGTTACTCACACTATATATTTTGGTTTTAGTTAATGGATGGAACCTGAAGGAACCATACTAATATTTAATGTGATGGAAAATGAAATAATTATCCACCTGAGCAACCAAATTCTATGGGAGATGGGATATAGAAATTTTTTGTTATGCTCACACAACTTTCTCAAGTCATGAATCATACTGAGATTCCAAATGATCAAAGGAGGGAATAATGTTCTGTTGAATCCTTCATGAGATAGCATCCACCCTATTTTAGTGGTTCTTATAATCCACTAGTGGATGAGAGATGTCTCAACACCATTGAGAATATATTTTTTATTCTTCGGTTCTCAAAACATGAAAAGGTTTTCCTAACTATTTATTATTTGGAAGGTGAACCAGATCAATGGTGGAACCTTATTAAGAATACAAGGTAAGAGTAAAAAATTGACTCTATGGAATGGGATGAGTTTAAGAGGATATTTCTTAGTAAGTATTTCAATCGTATTCTATGTACAAAAATAGAGAAGGAATTTATTGAGATTAATAAAAAGGATGATGAATATATTGATTCCTATGAGGCTAAATTTATAAGGATTGAAATTTATGCCTTTGGTTTGATCATCATCCCTAAAAGAAAAATTGATCAATTCTTTGGTGGTTTAAAACCAATTCTATAAAAGGTGTTATCCATAATCTATGAATAAATTTTCCATGTGCAATTAAGGTAGAAATGGAAATTGGAAATTCCCACCATTCTTATGGTTTCTTTGAGAAAAGGAAGATCGAGTCTCATGAAAACTCGAATAAATCGCATGATGGAAAGAAATTACAACCATCTACATATAACATCCTAGAACCCTCACTCCTTGATTCAGTTCTAAAATCATAAACATTAAATTTAAGGTTTTGATACCAATGGAGGTGACCCAATTTTTTCCATCCAAAACATACAATATCAAAAGGAAATATTGGATCACTTACATTCTCAAGGACATTTTAGGTTTAGATTTTTAAATATTTTGGACAAACTCTTACATAAACAATGCCCATGTCTTTAAATGATCATTTCTCCCACTTAATCCATATTTCATTATTTCACATTAAGTCGTCATCATCATCATCATCATCATCCATATGAAACCCTTCGAGACATAATTCATTCAACATAATTTCTTGATAACCTAGGGAAAATGAAACATAATAATGGTGAGCTAAAATGCTCAGTAAGGTTAAACATAAAAATTAATAAATGAATGTCATTGATGAGAATAATAAGTACATAAGGGAATAATGATATAATCAGAGTGCATGAAAGAATCATAAAATAACTCATACCCATCAATACATGGATCATAAAATATGAAAAAAAATCATCATAATCAAAATCATGATCCATGTGATATCAATATTGATCATAAAAAACATTATAAACCCATAACAAACATCAAAAAAAAATGTGTCAGTGCCTTGGAAAAATTTTCTTTACAACCCGTGTTAAAACCGTGTCAAAAATAATTGAATCCCAGTTAAATCTATAAAAGAAACCATCAGGTAACTCCCTTATTCTTGCCTCTAAAGATAAGGTATATTACCCAATACATTAGATCATTATCTAGGCACACCCATTGTATAAGATATAATAGGATCACTTGGTGTTATCTGGACGCACCCAATGTATAAGCTATATTGGGCTCACCTGTGAGCTATAATGGGGATCAACCCTTCATATAACCTATATCAGGATCACCCATAATGTCCAATTACCATACAAGAATAAAGCATTTAGAATAAAAAATAATAATTACTGGATTCACCCATGGAAAATAAAAGGGTTTAATAATAATCTATTTGAAACATGATTAACCTGTGGAAAAGAAATAGGTTCCATGAAAATCTCTTTGAAACATGATTAACCTGTGGAAAAGAAATGTGTTTTATAAAAATCTCTTTGAAACATGATTAACCTGTGGAAAATAAATTGGTTCCATGAAAATCTCTTTGAAATAATATGAATCCATCTAGAGAAAGAATGAAGATGGTATTATTACAAAATATCCCCATTAGAGGATAAGTAAGAACAAAGGATGTAATCATATATGGAGAATGATTTTTAAAGATCACTTGGAACATTTCTTAATTAAAATATATTTTATTTAAAAAATAAATTTTTTAAATGAAAATTTCATAAAATATTCTGGAAATCCTTTTCTTTAAAAATAACCTTGAAAACATATAAAGGGAGTTTTAAAAATAATTTAAAACACTTATTGAGGAAAATATCCATTCAATTTTGAAAAACACTTTTTAAAAATTTTTGAAAATTCTTTTCTTTTAAAATAAATTTAAAAATTATACATGAATATTTAAATAAAATAATGTTCATGATGGCAAAAAATTATGTTCATGTCATACACGCTAAAATAAAGATTCTTTTCACATTTTTAGTAAAAGTCAAACAAACATTGTTTAGAAAATGACAAGAATATTCCTTTAAAAACATTTTGTAAAAAAAGTAAAAAATGGGTGAAAAATACTTTAATGAATCATTTTAATAATTTTAAAAACATTTTTTAAAAGATTTTAAGGAAACATAGTTTTGGAAGAAACAGGGTTTTCGACTGAAGAGAAAAATAAAGATGATTTTTTTTTTAAAAAAACTCAATTATTTTAAATACCAAATAAATCATGAATAAATATAGGAGAATAAAATTCATTAGAGTTATTAAGATATATATCAAAATATTTCATCATTAGAAACACATTTATAAACAATTCGGATAAACGATGAGACTGTAACATAAAACACTACTGGAAATACCACTTTTACCAATGCTTATATCCCAACGGTTTATCTAAACCATTGGGAATGTCTATGTATACCAATGGTTTTCTTAAAACTATTGGCATAGAAGATTTTTTTGGCTTTTTACCAACGGTTTGTGTGAACCGTTGGTATAGGCATCACATTTATCCTCCTTTTACCAACGGTTTATACAAACCATTGGTATAGGCCATATTCCCAACAGTTTTTAAAAACCGTTGGGAAAGTTTTCCCCTAATAGCAGATCGGGCGTCCAGTTCCCCCTCCGCTCGATTGCAGGACCCCCTCCACTCGATTGGTGCCCTAAATCGAATCTCCCTCTTCCCCATCCTACCAAACTTCTTCCACTGATTGATCCATCTTCAATCAAGGAAATTTTTTCTTCTACACTTCAAATTTGTAAGAGATACCTTGGTTTTGTTGTTCTACAACTATTTTTTATACCTTGGTTTTGTTGTTCTGCAACTATTTTTTTCTCTTTTGATCTAGAAGAAAAGAGAGCTATGTGGACATTAATCATGGTTGTGGGTGGTCATTTAGGATTTAAGATAGTATGCCTTCATTTTACTTGATATATCCAATAGTATTATTGATTTATGTTCAATTTGATTATATTTGAAAAATTATTTTGTTTAATAAGTTGTTTTTAATGGTTGTAATAATGACTATGTGGTATAAGGGTTCACATGGTTTGTATAAGGGTTCACATGGTGTCTAAGATAATCTATTGTCTTGGTAATGTACATAGAGTACATGACTTGGATATCCATGTAAATATACATGGCCAATCCCTTATGGTGAAAAGTATGTTTGGCCAAATGGGGTGCTGAAAACGTCCCATTTAAATATGACTTTGTTTCATGGGTATGCCCATATGATGTGTTGGTCATACTATAGATTGGATAGTAATTAGCTCACCCAAAACACTTTCATCCCTGAAATCCAAGACTACATGGTTAAATGGAAGAACCCATGTTCTAATGACATGCCTAACCTAGTTTCTAACTCACCTCACCTAAACATAAACTAGAACACTGGTTAAATGTAAGAAATCATCCTAAACATACACTATAACATTGGTTAAATGGAATAAACCATCCTTGTTACTGAATTCCATACACATATGGACAAAAAACCATCATTCATGAATGTCCCTATAATGCATAGGCTTTTCACAAAACACATATCCCTTAAATGTCATGAAATTCCAGTAGGCACTGATATAAAGTTTTCATGTTTATAGGTGGAAGCTTCATAGATTTGGATAATATATTCTCAGAACTATGGAGTGGAAACCCATTCGGTGTTTTGAGGTCAACCCAACTCCACACATGAAAAAGAAGATCATTATCCATCAATAAAACCAATGTAAATATAAAAATGGTTATTCATATTAGTATCATTAATAGATTTCCTTATGAATTCTTAATCCATTAGGTTGTTCTCCTGATACCTCCCCTGTTGGATTTCAAATTCAATTATCCTCATTTAACACCACTTTTAGGCATCTCTTCATTTAAAATTATGTGTTGGTTATAGGATATTCTGAAATCTTTATCTTCTATATGAGTTGGATCTATTTAATTAGAAATTTCAAAACCCACCATAAAAATCCTACTTCTAACACTTTAATTTTATTTTCTAAACCAACCTATTTAATTTTAGAACACTCCAAAGAGTCTTATTACATAGGAAAACTTGATTTTCTTCATCCTTGAAGGTCGTGAACAACATTGGAATTGAAAAAAATACTTCATCGTTTTTAGCATTTGGAGTAGAGGCATAATATTTGCATTTTTTTTAAGAAAAAAATCATATTTAAGGTATTTTTAATTTCAATTTCAGGTTTTTAGGGTGGGGAGGGGGAGTGTGCAGGTGAGGTGGGGGATGGGGTGGGAGATGGGGTGGGGTGGGGGACTATCCAGGTGGGGGGTGGGCTGTCCAGGTGGGTTCATGTTTGGCCAAGTGTCAAAACCATTATTTAATTATGAGGTAATTTTTATATTTTTTTGGTATTTTATTTTTCCCTTGTATTTACTTCAGTGTTTTTATAGAAAATATAGTATTTTTACCCAAAAATATGTGGTTCATGGTTGGAACACAGTTCAGTGAAACTGTGCCACATCCCAAGGGAAACCGGGTACCCAGGACAACATTTTTTATGTATACGAGTCAACCCCGCCTCAATCCGATGCACGGTGTGGCCGGTATCACTCAAAGTGTCTCTCTTTTATTTGAAATAGACAAAATTTTAAGTGAAAACAACTGACATATGGAAAACCAATCAAACGCATTTGTATTGTGTTGATAATTTAGGAAAACGATCCATGGGTCATTTTTTATGTGTATGAGTCAACCCCGCCTCAATTTGATGCACGGTGTGGCCGGTACCACTCAAAGTGTCTCACTTTTATTTGAAATGGACAGGATTTTAAGTGAAAACAACAATTGGAATATGGAAAACCGACCAAATACATCTGGATTGTGTTGATACTTTAGCACAACAATCCATTGATCATTTGTGATAGGTACGAGTCAACCCCGCCTCAATTCGAGGCACGGTGTGACCGGTATCACTCAAAGTGTCTCAATTTTGTTTGAAATGGACAACATTTTAAGTGAAAAAAACAACTGGCATACGGAAAACCAACCAACCGCATTTTTAATGTGTTGATACTTTATCACAATGATCCATGGGTCATTTTTTATGTGTACTAGTCAACCCCGCCTCAATCTGAGGCATGGTGTGATCGGTATCACTCAAAGTGTCTCTCTTTTATTTGAAATGGACAACATTTTAAGTGATAAAAACTAGCATAAGTAAAACCAATCAAATGTATTTTTATTGTGTTGATAATTTAGGACAACGATCAATGGGTCATTTTTGATGTGTACGAGTCAACCCTGCCTCAATCCGATGCACGGTGTGGCTGGTACCACTCAAAGTGTGTCACTTTTATTTGAAATGGACAGGATTTTAAGTGAAAACAACAATTAGCATACATAAAACCAAAAAAATCATTCATATTTTGTTTATACTTTAGCACAATGATCCATGGATCATTTTTAACAGCTATGAATCAACCCCGCCTCAATTTGAGGCACGGTGTGACCGGTATCACTCAAAGTGTCTCACTTTTGTTTGAAATGGACAACATTTTATGTGAAAACAACAACTGGCATACGGAAAACTAACCAAATGTATTTTGAATGTGTTGATACTTTATCACAGTGATCCATGGGTCAGTTTTGATATGAGGTACAGTGTGACCGGTATCACTCAAAGTGTCCCTCTTTTATTTGAAATGGACAACATTTTAAGTGAAAAAAAACTGGCATACGGAAAACTGATCAAACGCATTTGGATTGTGTTGATAATTTAGGACAACGATCCATGGGTCATTTTTGATGTATATGAGTCAACCCTACCTCAATCCGATGCACGGTGTTGCCGGTACCACTCAAAGTGTCTACTTTTATTTGAAATGGACAGGATTTTAAGTGAAAACAATAATTGGTATATGTAAAACCAACCAAACGCATTTTTATTGTGTTGATACTTTATAAAAAAGATCCATGGATCATTTTTTATAGGTACGAGTCAACCCATCCTCAATTATATGCACGGTGTGACTGGTATCACTCAAAGTGTCTCACTTTTGTTTGAAATGGATAGCATTTTAAGTGAAAACAACAACTCGCATTTGGAAAACTGACCAACCGCATTCAGAATGTGTTAATAATTTATCACAATGATCCATGGGTCATTTTTTATGTGTACTAGTCAACTCCACATTAATCTAAGTCACAGTGTGACCGGTATCACACAAAGTGTCTCTCTTTTATTTGAAATGGACAACATTTTAAGTGAAAACAACTGGCATATGGAAAACTGATCAAACGCATTCATATTGTGTTGATAATTTAGGAGAATGATCCATGGGTCATTTTTGATGTGTATGATTCAACTCCGCCTCAATCTGATGTACGTTGTGGCCGGTACCACTCAAAGTGTCTCACTTTTATTTGAAATGGACAGGATTTTAAGTGAAAACAACAATTGGCATAAAGAAAACCGACCAAACGCATTATTATTGTGTTGATACTTTAGCACAATGATCCATGGATCATTTTTGATATGTATGAGTCAACCCCACCTCAATTTGAGGTACGGTGTGACCAGTATCACTCAAAGTGTCTCACTTTTGTTTGAAATGGACAGCATTTTAAGTGAAAACAACAACTGACATACGGAAAACCGACCAACCGAATTCAGAATATATTAATACATTAGAAAAATGATCCATGGATCATTTGTGACATGTATGAGTCAACCCCGCCTCAATAGAATGCACGGTGTGACCGGTATCACTCAAAGTGTCTCTCTTTTATTTGAAATGGTCAGGATTTTATGTGAAAATAACAACTTGCATACAAAAAACTAACCAAATGCTTTAATATTGTATTGATACTTTAGTAAAATAATAAATGTGTCATTTTTGATGTGTACGAGTCAACCCCACATCAATCTGATGCACGGTATGGTCGGTACCACTCAAAGTGTATCACTTTTATTTGAAATGGATAGGATTTTAAGTGAAAAAAACTGGCATACAGAAAACCAATCAAACACATTAGGATTGTGTTGATAATTTAGGAAAATGATCCATGAGTCATTTTTGATGTGTATGAGTCAAAATTTCCTCAATCCGATGCACGGTGTGGCCAGTACCATTCAAAGTGTCTCACTTTTATTTGAAATGGACAGGATTTTAAGTGAAAACAACAATTGGCATACAGAAAACCAAACAAACGCATTCGGATTATATTGATACTTTAGAAAAATTATCCATGGATTATTTTTTATAGGTATGAGTCAACCCCGCCTCAATTCGAGGCATGGTGTGACCGGTATCACTCAAAGTGTCTCACTTTTGTTTGAAATTGACAGCATTTTAAGTGAAAACAACAACTGGCATACAGAAAACCAATCAAATGCATTTATATTGTGTTGATACATTAGAAAAATGATCCATGGGTCATTTTTGATGTTTAAAAGTCAACCCCACCTTAATCGGAGGCACGGTGTGACCGGTACCACTCAAAGTGTCTCTCTTTTATTTGAAATGGACAGGATTTTAAGTGAAAACAACAACTTGCATACAGAAAACTGACCAAATGCTTTCAGATTGTATTGATACTTTAGGAAAACGATACATGTGTCATTTGTGATGTGTATGAGTCAACCCCGCCTCCATATGAGGTATGGTGTGGCCGGTATCACTCTAAGTGTCTCACTTTTTTTGAAATGAACAACAATTTAAGTGAAAACAATAACTGACATACAAAAAACTAACCAAACATATTTGAATTGTGTTGATACTTTAGGAAAACGATACATTGGTCATTTTTTATGTGTACGAGTCAACCCCACCTCAATCTGAGGCATGATGTGGTGGAATCCTACTCTGATCAATAGATCACACCGTACTTGTACCATTTAGTGTTCATAGTCTTAAGAACATTAATATTATTCTCACTAAGGTCAATAAACTTACAGTTCCTTTCTTCTATACCATCACAAGTTGAACTTCTGATCATTTCAGTTCTGCCTGAATTTTAAATCAAGTAAAGAGTTCCATAATTTACTCTTTTTGTAACGACCATGGAACCATGGGTCAGTTTCCATACCCCATTTTCAAATTTAGTTTCATAGCATGCATCATCAAACTTTCTCTTTAGATTTAGGAAGAAGAAAATCACACCCAGGTAAAATCCATTTTCAGACATTTTTCATTTTCTATAAATGTTGCTTTTGTTTGAGGATAGATCATATTTTGGTGTTCTTTCGTTGTTAAAAGATCTTATTATGATCCTCAAAAACCTAATAATTTCAAAAATTGAGGGGTTTTATTTCATAACATCAAGAAGGTGTAGCGAGGGAATATGTTGCCACTTGTCAAAGTCCTATGGTAGGATGGTTGGGTTAAAGAGGTTATTTGGGGCATGATTCAGTTGGATCCAATTTTTTTGAGGATATTATGTGTCGTCGCTTTTATTCTCACTATTAATCATGATAGGGTCTCATAAATTATTTTTATCATGAAATAAAGAAGTTTTTCCCTTACATTAACCAGTAGTACACCATGTATGACTATAACCCATCCTGGAAGGGGACTATTTTTTTCAACCTCATATACATCACGACACACTCTGGATCAGACACATGTTCAACTTCCACTTATTCAACCAATTTGGACATGATCACTATGTGTATAAAAACCAATACCCAAGTATATTATGTTATTACCACTATAGAGTCTACCAACAAATCCATTACCATTCACCCAATATCTGACATTAACACCCCTACCTCCTTCATCTTCCTTCTTAGTGTATCAAAACTGACATTTCCTTTACAAAGAACATATTACATTTCAAATTTGAACATCTACATGTATTTTGTCCAACACATATGAAAATGATTTAGTTCACATTAGAATAAATTATATTACTATGACATTCAGTTTGTATATATAACATGTCTCTAATCAAAGAGGTGGTGTCTCTGAAATTTACACTCATCAACGATAGTCGCAAACTCTTTTTCATGAGTTGGGTAGTTTCACTCATGGGGTCATAAGTGATGAGACTCCTAAGAAAATACCTTTTCACTATATATTATAAAAAATACAAGTTCAATGAAAAATGCATCACAAATCATTACATACCCAAATCTAGGATCAGAAAACAAAAATGGGATTTTAGCCAATTTCAAACTCTTATTCAACTCTAATAAGTATTTCTCAAACTATTATGTCTATTAGAATTTTATGGGGAGGTGGGGGGGCTGTGCTGGTTGGGGGGTTGTGCAGGGTGAGGTGAATTACTACTGGAAGAGTGGTTGTCATATGAAGATTGAAATAGGTGTAAATAATATTTGAATTATTGAAACTGTTATTCATCTCTACAAGAATATTTTTGTCATATGAATATTGAAATAGTAAATTTTAGTACATGACATGGTTGGAAGAGTTTGATGGTATTATGTGTTTTTTTTGTTCTATTGCAGGTGTTTTTTATGCTGTTTTAAGTCTATTTGTATCTGTTTTTTGTGATATTTTTTTTGCAGGTGTATACTGGAGGGGCTGTTGTGCAATAGTTCTAGAAATACACAATACCAACGGTTTTAAACCATTGGTATACTTTGAGCAAAATTTTTACCCTCGGTTTCAATAAACCGTTGGTAAAAAACTATCCCAACGGTTTAAAAACGTTGGTATAGTGTTTAGTCTTCAATATATACCAACGGTTTCAATGAAACCATTGGTAAAAATTCTATACCAACGGTTTTAAACCGTTGTTTTAGATGAAATGCATGGTCTTCCCAACCGTTGGGGTAAATATATAGCAGCAGTTATCCAACAATCATTGGTAAATCAATACATACGATGGCCTATACCAACAGTTTAGATCAAACTGTTGGTATAGGGCTTTCCTCACGGCTTACTACCCTACGGTTTGGAAAACCGTTGGTATAGGCTATACCAACGGTTTTCCAGCCTATACCAACAGTTTAGAACCATTGGTATAGCCTTCATTTCCAGTAGTGAAACTTTTACCACTTTGGTAACTTTAAATCGATGTACCCATGAAATAATAACATTAAATTAAACTTATAATATAATTAAAATAATTATATTTATGATATAACATGTCAAATGGTATGTACATACACCTCATAAAATAAGATAGGTTCATAACATAACATATGTCTCAAAGAAGGAAATTTGATACAAAAATATCCTATTGTTTTAGTAATGTTTTGAATCATAATACCCAATAAAGGATAAATAAAATGAAAATTTAAATATCATGAAAATAATTGGATTCATGATATAACATGTTTAAGGGGTAGTATATACACCATATAAAATAAATAAGTGGTGAATATATCATATGTCTCATAAAATTAAAAGCGAGATGAGAAAAACCCTTACCTCGTGCTTCATTTTGGTGGAACATGCTTTAAATTATTATATAGTGATTTTAAAAATTTTATTAACTTATACTATAACCATAATAATATTTATAATATCATACATTATCTTTTTATAACATCTTATCGCCCATTCATTAATAATCATTCATTATTTTCATTGTTTTGGGTGTTAATTATCTTGTTTTATCATGCATGTTTTGTCATTAAAGATCAAGTTCTCATGCATATTACATAGTTCTATAATATAAAAAATAATAATCATGAAATAATTATCATATTTTTATATCAATTATACTTTTTAAAACCAATCATGAAATATGGTTATGAAAAATGGATTATGTTACAATCATGGAGATGGTAGGTCGTATGTACGCATGAGTAATGTTTCCATTTTTCAATGATCATTATGGAGAGGTAAGTAATATTTTATATTTACATAATGATAATAATATCATATATACCATATTATTTCTTTAAATATATATATATATATATATATATATATCATTTGTGTGGTGTGGTGATAAAAAGAGAGTCACATCGTTTTATGAAGGCGGCAATCTACACGTACACGAGTGACGTTGTCATATTTCACTATAAGAAAGAAAATGATATATTATGTTTTCATAATGGTATATAGGTCATTAATATAATAATTATTTAATTTATATCACATATATTAATTAAATTTATCCTTATCACCTTCCATGTTAAGTGTTAGTGAAATAAGAATCGTATCACTTCGTGAGGCGGTAGTTTTCCATACACACGAGCGACGTTAACATATCCCCTATAGAATGGAAAGTAAAAAAACATATATATGATATAATGACTAAATAAGTATAATTATGTTATAAATATAATATATATATATATACTTTATATCCATCATAACACCCCACTGTGGGAGGTGGTAATGGAAAAATGAATAACATCGATTCGCGAGGTGGTAGTATGTCGTACACACGAATGATGATTTCATAACCCATTTGATGGAAGTAGATATGGTTGTAGCTCATGAACTTATTATAACAACATCCCAATATATTAAAGATACATCATCATGTTTTAATAATAATTTGATGTGGAGAAATAAATAAAATAAAAATGCTTATTGAAGAACGTTGCCTCTTCTTCGGGTATCCTTCTTAGGTTTGCACCAAAGGCCTTCCTAGGTTAGATTTATGACCAAAATAAGGCTTCTATGATGAGAGGATGGAATTTGGAAAGTGATTTGGGAAGGTTTTATCTGAACCAAAAGGATTTTAATTCATCAATTGGAAAGGAGAGGGGATGACCTTTTATAAGTGAGATGAGTAGCACGCTTGTAATTTTTTGAAAAGATTCAATCATACCCACATTTTTATCATGACACGAGCCTCGAAAATGGGCCATTATAGAACCTATAAGATATAATGTTTAAATATGGATATAAAATGGGTTTTGGAAAAGTTATTAGGTCATTTTTAACCTTTATATTCTTAGTTTAACCCCCCCCCAGTATATCCATTTTTACCTTAACCACGATAAATAATTTTTACTGTTTTCACTATTCATTTTGGTCAAAAATTAAGTTGACCTTATTATAAATTATAAATTATGATAATTAAAAATATGGAATCCATTTTTCCAAATTTAATTCACATAATTATAAAATTTTAATTTAAAATTAATCCTACAGCCGTAATGAGAAAATGGGTTTTTAAAGAGAAAAGTCCAAAAGTTTACAAAGTTTGTATATCAAAATTCAATATGAAAATTAATATAATGAAAAAAAATAGATTAATTGATATAAAATTTAACTAATTTTACTTTAAAACAAATTTATAATATAATTTAACTTTATAAATAATTTAAATGAAAAATATAGTTTTCAATTAAAATTCAGTATTTTTCACTATTCATCAAAAAATGAAATAATTCATAAAAAACCCAAAAAAAATCACCCAAATATAATTTTGATATTCTTATTTCAAAAATTAAGTTCATTTTATCAAATAAATTTTATAAAAAAGGTAAAAATCAATTTTAAATTATGTGCGCAAAACGCGATTAAACCGTTTTTTTTAACATTTTTTTAAAAAATATTTCTTTTTCTTTTAAATGATTATTATTTTACTGCTAATAAATATATAACTAATAAACATATGTAAACTATATATTTTCATAATTTAGTTAATCTTATTCATACTTGTCATTCCAATGGTTAGGGGATATATTAAATAATAACATTAATAGTATATTGTTGTTTGATAAAACTCAGCCTTGCGTGTAATGCAAGCTATCAAAGAAACTCATTGTTACATCTAACATAAGATAAACTTAGTGTTGCATGTAATATATGACATAGAACATAATTTTATTCTTTTAAAATTATGGGGCATTACACTACATGACAAAAATGTGGGAAGAATGTAACGTCCTGACCCGGGTGCCACACACCAGTGCCCCGAGCCTATCCGCAATGTGACCTCAGGCACACCTCCCCATATGCCAAAGGCTACTAACTAGAAGCGAGGGTCTAATTTCAGTAATGGGGAGATTATACCCTCTTTTTCAAATTAAAACACCAATGTAAAATAAATAAACAATAACCTAATAATATATAATCAATAACCCTAAAAAACTAGAATCTCAAGATAATCAAAAATATAAATACAATATCAAAACTAGATAGTAGATATATCATACTAAAGTACGTGCCAAGTGTCAAAATGAAAACTCAAAATTAAAGACACTGACAACTCTCAACGGGTCCTGAACTATGTCTGGTTCCCACATCCATGCTCCATCCCAAATCAGTTATCTAACACTAGGCTTTTTCCCTTGACCTTTCCTGCAATCATGTAATCTATTCAGTTACTGATTAGGTAGCCCGAGTAAGGTGTGAGTAGAAATCAGTAGGCCACCACCAATGGTGGCTAAAATAATATCCAGTCAAATTATAGTGTATAAAGTTGTATAGATAAATAATTACAATGCATAAGTAAACATTTATCACATTATCAATTAATCATTATTTAACCACATAAACACCGAGGTTCCCATAGACACCTGTACTTTGTTACTTTCTTGGCTCATGCTGGATCTTGAGCTATCCCTAAGGGATATCATATCTCAAAATACCTTAGTTACCATTCTATATCTCAATCAACACATTAATTCCATTGTTACCATTCATTGTTCTAATTAACACATAAATTCCATTGTTGCCATTTATTATTCTCAATTAACACATAAATTCCATTATTACCATTTATTGTTCACAATTAACACATAAATTCAATTTTTACCATTTATTGTTCTCAATTAACACATAAATTCCATTTGTTCCATTTATTGTTCTCAATTAACCCATAAATGCCATTGTTACCATTTATTATTCTCAATTAAAACATAAATTCCATTTTTACCATTTATTGTTCTCAATTAACACATAAATGTCATTGTTACCATTTATTGTTCAAAATTAACACCTAAATTCCATTTTTACCATTTATTATTCAAATTATTTTCATTAATTAATCCAAAAATTAATTAATCTTCTCATTCTCATTACTAATTCAACAATTAGTTCATCACATCAATCCCATTAATTAATTACCCAATTAATTAATCACTTCAATCCCATTAATTAATTCACCAATTAATTAATCAATATTCACTAACTCAATATCCCATAACTAACTCAACAATTAATTATCTCAAATCAATAATCTCAATATATCATAATTAACTCAACAATTAATTATCTCAAATCAACAATCTCAATATATCATAATTAACCCAACAATTAATTATCTCAAATATATAATCCCAATATATCATAATTAACTCAACAATTAAATATCTCAAATTTATAATCCCAATATATCATAATTAACTTAATAATTAATTATCTCAAATCTATAATCCTAATATCCCAAATTTCATGTTTTCCTAAATTAGTTAATTCACCAAAAAAATTAATTTGATTAAGAACTCAATTGCTAAACATCAATTAGAAAATATATGATTACATATACATAATTTCAATAAATACTTTGGGATTTGAATTATAGACCACCTACCTCAATTCGTTGACGAATGATCACCCAATGGAAATCCCCAATTTGAACAGAATAATGATGTATCATGAGATCTGGATCTAAAACCTAAATCCAATATTGAACAAACCAAGATCACTTAATTCTAGATCTAGATCCAGAAACCTAGATCTAGATTCATAAAATCTATATATAGATCCAACAAAATAGAGGATAACAACCCACCAAAATAATGGTAGAAGAAATGGAGATCATTCAAGAAGAAACCACGTACCCAAAGAGATGCAAATCTTCCAACCAGGCTTTGAATTAGCAAGAATGGAGGTCAGACGACCTTGGAATCCCTCCATGAGGATTTGAAATTGAGAGGAATCAATTATGGATTGATCTAGGGATTTTGGGGGTATTAGATGGGGGTTCAAGGATTTTTTTAATAATTTACAAGGGATTAAAATCTTGTATGCACGGTTTTCTACTTAGGGCGTATGGTTTCCCCTAACCATGCGCCTAATTGTGCGACTATTTTATGGGGTTCAAGGTTTCCCCTAATAGGGCACATGGTTTGAGAAACCATGTTCCAACCATGCAAATCCCCACTTTCTAGGGTTACATGGTTTACTGGGTCAAGGCGCATGGTTAGGGAAAACCATGCGCCAACTGTGCACTGCCCTCTTTCTTCCATTTTTCTCAAATTTTCACCCAAACATACCCCAAAGTAAAACTCAAACCTAAATTAATCAACACAAAGAAAAATAGTACCTATAAATGAGCCAAATACATCTCCAGAAATGTTTAGTATCTTACAATCTCCCCGCCTTATAATAGCTCGTCCTCAAGTTGTACTCTCAAGTATCTCTAAGATTCTGAGTCAAAAAGATTGGGCCACTAAGCCCTCATATATGATTCTCTCTCCCAAGTTTCCTCCTACACGCGTCCATGTTGCCAAAATATGTGAACTATCGCACAGTCATTCCCCACAACACTTTCTCACTATGATCCAACACACATATCGGATGCTCCTCAAAGAACGAATTTATCTCAAGCTCAACACCACCCACATCGATCACATGAGAAGGGTCGGGGTGATACCATGTAATGGCCCGGACCTCTTCAGACCATTCCTTTGTCAAAGAGAAGGTCAAGAAGTGTTCTGGAGGGTAAAATGGACTTTTTCCACACTTTATAGAATTTTGAAACTACACGCCGTGTAGTTGAGTACATGTCGTGTACTTACTTTCTGGGTACACCCCGTGTTGCAAGTCGTGTCCTTGCTGTGTGGAATAATGGGTGCACGCCGTGTGACCAGTTATACATGCCGTGTAGTCCTTCCCCGCGTACGCATTACCAGTCAATGGTTGTGTACCGTGTAGGAGTCGTGTCCTTGCCATGTGCAATGAATGAGTACACGTCGTGTGTCCAAACTACATGTCGTGTAGTCCTTCCCCGCGTATGTGTTACCCTCAAACCGTGTGTTGACCAGTCAACAGCCGCGGAGCTGTGTTGGAAGCCGCGTGGAGACCATGTGAAAGAACCGAGTACATGTCATGTACCATAAAGTACACGTCGTGTACTTTTTCTTTTCACGCCTATAAAAGGAGGGTTCCCCTCCTCCTTTCAACTCACACCTCTCCTCCCCTCTCCTCTGAGCAGAGCTCTCTCAAGAGACTCGAAGGCTCTTCCTACCATAACTTCTTCGTCCGAGCTCTGATTTACGATCCGTCAGCAGCCACGGGATCATAACGACGAGGCGGAACTTCTGAGCCTAGGTCCATTGTCTTTCCTTCAACCTTTCCTTTCCGACTTCCACCCGAGGAGATTTTTTCGGGACCCGACAGAGGTGACGGACGCCGACGGACGTCTTCTAAGGTTGATCTGGGGGAGCGTTGCGATTAAGAACCTGTTGAAGTAGGGATTTTACCTTCGTCTCTCTAATTTTTTCATCATGCGGGGTGGGTGTTCTCTTGTTTACATGAAAAACTTTTGAACTAGTTTAAATAAAGATAATAACTGGTTAAATAATGGGGTTAAGAAGTTAGTGGTTGTTGTTACTTTATATCCTGTGATATTATGTTGTGAATTGAATAATCTTATGCCTACTGAAAATCTTGGTCTTTTGGGGCCTTTGCTTATGCAATTAAATTTTTCCCTCTCCTTCTGGATTTTATTATGGATGGAAACTTTGTGGAATGTGGAAATTGGATAATCACGTAAAGTTGGCTGATTAAATGAAAATATGGAACCCTTATGTGATCACCCCGGTTAAAAAAATGGAATAATGAACATGTGGGTGTTGACTTGGTTACGAGACATGTTTTGGGGGTGTTTTTGTGGGTTTTTGTGGATCGGGTGAGCAGCGGGGCTGTGGTTGACTTAGTTGTGGGTTGGTGTGAATGTTGTGTTGGTAACGGACAGTGGGGCTGCAATAAATGGTATTAACGGGATAATGATGTACGGGTTTTGGTGTGGTTGTGGTTATGGTGGTTGGAAGCGGGGATGCAGGGATGGTCTTGTTTGTGAATGATTATTGGGTTGTGAATAATAAATTAAAGTGGAAGAGTTAATGAATGGTGGGGCGTGGAAATGAAATGGAAATAATAATCAATGGGGTTGGTTGGTTGATAAGAAGGACTTGGTTGTGTTGCTTGTGTTTTCCTAACTTGATTTTTGGATGGCAGGGATATGTTTTACAAACGTTTGGTGTGGTTATTTGTGGATAGTTGCCCAGTAGTTAAAGAACTAAATAACTATTTCTACTGAAATGTGAAAACTTAAAGGTGGTTGGGTTTGTTTGTTGTATTCATGCTTCGTAGTAACAGTGCCGAGGCACGTACTCAGTTTCTCTTTTTAGAAGCCATAGATTGGGCTTTGTGGTTGGTATATGTATATATATCTGTATCTTTTGTGTTTTATCGCACCCCACCCATGTTGAGTACTTAGTGTCGAACACTCCCATTTTATGGGAGAGGGTTTTTTTCCCTTAGTTACTAGCTCCTTCCTGCTCCTTCTCCCCTAGGCTGTGATGGCTTGATACGACCTTACACCTAAGACTCTTCAGGTAGGTTTTGATTGGGGTGGTTTTATCCCAAGACTCTTAGGGCAGGTTCTTCTGTTTCCCAAGAATCTTCGGGATGAGGCCCAGGTGTGTGTGCGGGCGGGATACGTGGTTGTGAGGCCCAGGTGTGTGTGGGTGGGATGTGTGGTTTTGAGGCCCAAGTGTGTGCGGGTGGGATACGTGGTTGTGAGGCCCAGGTGTGTGCGGGCGGGATACGTGGTTGTGAGGACCAGGTGTGTGCGGGCGGGGAGAGTGTGGCAGCGTCAGGACGTTCGTCGTTAGGAAGAGCAGCTAACTAAAGGGAAATGGTGTGGGGTACCCAATACTCTTGTTTCTTATATACTACTACCTGTTGTGCTTGTTTTTTTGGTGAGTGTGGCTGGTGAGGTTGGGTGGATAGAATTCTTTGCTAGGTTTCTTCTGTTGTTCTCACGGGACATTAGGATGTCTCCCCACTTGTGCACGAGGGCTTTAGGTTTCCCTACTGAGTATACTTGTATGCTCACCCTATGTTTACTTTCAGGTTTCCAGGAGGACTACCAGGGTCGTGTGGGACCCTACTAGTCAGACATTTGGATTTGTTGTTGTTGGTGTACCTTTTTTTTCTTTTGGTATTGTACTTTGAGTTTTCTTGTACTTGTACCTTGTTATAAAATTGTTTAAACATGCATGTGGGAATGGTTTGGGTTTATTTCTATACACTTTCCCTTTTTCTTTTCTGGTGGTTGACTTGTCCTATTTCCTGATCTTTAAAAATAAAAAGGGTAATGCCTCCCATATTTGTGAAAAACTCATACCCTTGGTGTTAGTCGCCACCCCGGGGCCTACTGGAGGCGGGACTCGGGGGTCATTATCTCCCTTTCACCATTGCCAGCTCAAGAGGGGCATCTTTGGTGGGAGGGGGTTGTGACAGAATGGTATCAGAGGTGATGGTTGAGAGATAGGATGGAGTCTGGAGTTAGGCACAGTGAGAATTGAATGGGATGGTAGGGCAACAGTGTTAGTTAATCTTGGTGCGTGACATAGGCCAGGGAAGACCGGCTAGGACACGGGATTTTAGGTCCCCCCGTGATCCAATGCAAGGACTCTGAGCCTACCGAATGACCAAGTGAGACTACATTGATTTCAGGGTAGAGACCCTAGGGAAGGTACATGCATCATCATGATTGTATTTTACTTGATTTGGGTGTTCTAGGAAAGAAATTGAAATAAAATGATGAAATAAAACCTTGAGTTTTTCCTTACTACTTGGGCTTAGGCGATCCTTGTTTACCGTACAGCTATGGCACCTGGACGTCGTCCCCGGGTGGCTCAGACGGCCGAGGCCCAGCAGATTCAGGCGGTCGATCAGTTGAGGATTGACCGAGACGAGGAGGATAGCCAGTGGCAGAAGACTCTTCGTTCTTTCCAGCGGCAGACCCTCAAGAAGTACGAGGGTAGTACTTCGGATACGGAGACGGAGGGGTGTCTTGAGGAGCTAGGGATCTCTTTTACCTTGATTCGTGCTCCGAGGGAGTACTGGGTTCCCCTAGCAGTCAGTCAGCTGAGAGGTGCGGCGCGACAGTGGTGGACGCTCTACCTCGGAGAGAGGATAGAGGCAGAGGTTCCATGGGCTGACTTTGAGAAGGAATTCCGAGAGGAATTCCTTTCTTCCATGATCAAGGTGGAGAAGCGGGAGGAGTTAATCTCCATTCATCAGGGAAGTATGTCGGTATGAGAGATGGGGATCAAGTTCAAGGATCTCCTGCGCTTTGCTCCGGATCTCTTTCCGGATGAGGAGTCTCGGGTGAGATGTTTGGAGGAGGCGCTTCGTCCTTCACTCCAGTATGTTGTCACCCCCTTCACCCTTCCGACGTACTTGGCGGTATAGAATAAGGCATAGGTTGTAGAGAGGATGCACTCGCTGAGAGGTGCACCCTGAGAGGGGATCCAGCCAGGCTCGTCAAAGGGGGAGGCAGTCAGCAGCAGGGCTCCGGCGACGGGACCTTCCAGGTTCAGGCCAGTGGGGAGCAGGCCCCAGAAGTTCCAGTTCAGATCTTCGGGTCCTCGTCCCTTTTTCACGAGCCCGGGGCCGAGGTGTTTTTATTGTGGAGGTTTCGGGCACGTTCAGAGTCGGTGCCTGACCCGAGCTCAGTACGGTGGAGGTGGGCAGGTTCAGCGCCCACCTCAGCAGCACCAGTTGCCAGCGAGGTCCTTCCAGCAGCAGCAGGACCATGCTCCTCCGAGGGCAGACTTTGTAGGAGGAGGCCGACCTCAGGGTGCTCCTCAGGGACCTCGACCAGGGCATGGTCGGGGAGGTGGACAACATCAGAGAGGCAGAGGAGATGGGCGTGGATAGTTGCACGCGGCAGAGTTGGCAGCTCCAGCGGGACCAGAGGTGGTACGAGGTAAGATTTGTTTGTTCAGCACTCTTGTTTCTAGTTTGTTCGATTCGGGAGCCTCGCACTCTTTTGTTGCACCTAGTCTAGCCCATGCTTTGGGACTAGACGTAGAGAAACTTTCCATACCACTGGTACTGAGTACACCAGTTGGAGGCTAGACCAGCGTATCTTGTGTTTGTCGGGGATGTGGGCTGACGTTGGGACCACATCGATCTAGTGGAGACCTTCTTATGTTACAGATGCAGCCATACGATGTCATCCTAGGCGTCGACTGGTTGTTTTCTGTTAGTGTCGTTATCGACTGCTTCTGAAGAAGATTCGTATTCTCCAACGTAGATGGGAAGCACGTATCTTTTGTTGGCGAGAGGAGCTATTAGGCGGGAAGCCGGTGTGTTGAGCCTCTCCTTTCCTTGTTAGGCGGGTTATCAGTGGTTCCAACTGATACAGAGATGATGGATGTCCCAGAGGTTGTTGGGGAGTTCCTCGATGTTTTTCCTGAGGAGGTTGTAACTCTACCCCCCCCCCCCCCCCGACGTGACGTTGAGTTCGGGATAGACTTACAGCCTGGTGCCCGTCCGATTTCGATGGCCCCTTATCGGATGGCACCTTCGGAGTTGCGGGAGTTGCGGATTCAGATTGACGATCTGATGGAGAAGGGTTTTGTTCGACCCAGCATTTCTCCATGGGGTGCTCCATTTTTGTTCATGAAGAAGGTAGATGGTGGTATCAGGCTATGCATAGAATACCGAAGGTTGAACCAGGTAACGGTCAAGAACCGCTACCCCCTTCCAAGGATAGATGATCTCTTCTACTAGCTGAGGGGAGCAGGTTGGTTTTCTAAGATTGATCTACGATTGGGATATCATCAGCTGAGGGTGAAGGACAGTGACATCTCGAAGACGGATTTCAGGTGCAGGTATGGGCACTTCGAGTTTGTAGTGATGCCGTTTGGAGTTACGAATGCACCGGCTGTGTTCATGGGACTCATGAACTTTGTCTTCCAAGAGTTTCTAGACCAATTCGTCGTTGTGTTTATCGACGACATCCTGATCTACTCAAGATCAGAGGAGGAGCACGTTGAGCATCTCAGGGCAGTCTTGGAAGTCCTTCGACACCACCAGCTTTATGGGAAATTGTCGAAGTGTAAGTTCTTGACACAAGAAGTACATTTCCTTGGGCACGTGGTGTCTCAGCATGGAGTGTCAGTGGACCCGTCGAAGGTGGAGGCAGTTGTTTCTTGGGAAGCACCCAAGAGCATGGAAGAAGTTCGTAGTTTCCTGGGGTTATAAGGTTACTATCGGAGGTTCGTTTTGGACTTCTCTCGAGTTGTTGCTCCATTGACAGCTTTGAAGAGGAAGAACCAGGTCTTCCTATGGAGCGAGCAGTGCCAGAAATCTTTTGACTACCTGAAGGAGAAGTTGGTCAGTGCTCCCGTACTCAGGTTGTCAGAGGAAGGGTTGTTGTATGAAGTTTTTTGTGATGCTTCTGGCCTTGGTCTGGGGTGCGTGCTGATGCAGAAGAAGGGTGTGATTTGTTATGGGTCTAGGCAGTTGCACCCTCACGAGCGTAACTATGCCACCCATGACCTGGAGCTTGCAGCAGTAGTGTTCGCACTGAAGTTGTGGCGACATTACCTCCTTGGGGAGCGCTTTGTGGTCTTCTCAGATCACAAGAGCCTGCGTTATATCTTCTCCCAGTGTGACCTGAACTTACGGAAGCGGATATGGGTCAAGTTTCTCCAAGACTATGACTTTGAGATCTCTTACATTGAAGGTAAGGGAAACGTTGTGGCTGATGCCCTGAGCAGGAAGTCGCATCAGGAAGTGGTTCGTGAATCTATTGATGCTTGGAAGGCAATGGGAGAGTTGGTTTCCTTGCACTTGGATGCTAGGGTAGAAGGTGTTAGAGGCTGTTTGTTTCATATGACAGTGCAGTCCTCCTTATTGCAGCAGGTGGAAGAGTCTCAATGGGGGGACTCCGAGGCGGAAGTGATGCGGGATCATGTCGATCAGGGGAACGCTCCATAAGGATGGTCAGAGGACAGCCGACATCGGATGTTTTTCCATGGAAGGTTGTTTGTACCGGAGACAATGTGTGAGGGAGTTCTCCGTGAGTTCCATAGCTCAGCCTTGGAGGTACATCCAAGAGTTTCAAAAATGTATCGAGGCCTGAAGAAACAGTTTTGGTGGCCCGGGGTGAAACGGACAGTGGCAGAATTTGTGGCTAAATTCCTAGTGTGTCAGCAAGTGAAGGCTGAACACCGTGTTCCCAATGGTTTGTTGCATCCTTTATATGTCCCTGAGTGGAAGTGGGATGACATCTCAATGGAATTCGTCACAGGACTACCCAGAGCTCAGGGTGGTTATGATGCTATCTGGGTAGTGGTGGATTGTTTGAAGAAATCGGCTCACTTCTTAGCAATCAAGGAGTCGGGCCTGGTGAGTACCTTAGCACAGAGGTACGTAGGAGAGGTAGTGTGCTTGCATGGAGTTCCGAGGACTATCATCTCAGATCGGGATACTTGGTTTACCTCACGAGTCTGGAGGGGGTTACAGCATGCTTTTGGCACCCAGCTACGCCTTAGCACTGCTTTCCACCCCCAGACCAATGGGTAGATGGAGCGGTTACGTTATAACCAAGGACGGTGGTTACGTTATAACCAAGGACGGGTGAGACCTATATCTCCTTCCAATGCATTGGGTAAAGCTTTATATCTCATGAGATAACAATGGGAAACAAGTCGACTGACTTGATCCACAGTGGGAAACAGGTCGATGGGCTTGATCCACAATGGGAAACAGAGCGATATGCTTGATCCACAATGGGAAACATGTGGTGAGGCATGATCCACTATGTTTGATGGTCTTTGTAGTTAACCTTGAAAAATGAAATGGTTTATATAACTATGTTGGTGCCCCACTTTTATGACAAGAGCTTATGGTTCATAAATTATGATGATTTCACACTTTTATAAATCATGTCTTTTGGAATGATAATGTTTTATGCCGTGACTCATGTTTATGCTCTATGACATGTTGGGTGTGAACTTTGTAAGTTATGTTCATGATCTCATACTGTTACGATTATCTTATGCTTTCATGTGATCATAGAATGATATCTCTCATGTTTACCCCTACTGAACATCTGAGTTCACTCTTTCTTATGTTTCCTTTCCTTAGGTTATGAAGAACGGTTTTATGTAGGATATATTTATGAAGAGTATGAAAATGGAAGATTTTTATGGGAGATGTTGAAAATCTTTCATTAAATAAGAAGATTGTGTATCTAGTCTCCAAAGACACTAAATCATTACGGTCCTCAAGCGTGTATTTATGAAATGTATTGAATATTCATCTAAAAAATGTAATATTTATGTATGAAAAATCGGGATTGTTATAGATTATTCTAGCACAACAATTGAATTTTCTTGTTTAATCTCATCTAGGTCCCTATCGCAGTCGATTAATCTTACGCGAGGCATCTTCTGGCTGAGTGAATCATGTGTATGTTCTAGGCATTGGATTAAATCTGACATGGTGGTAGGGGACACGTAATGAATCTTACATAGCACCCTTTCCTTCGCATTTAATTTCATGTAGCATCAGTTAGTCACATGCAACCCTTTGAAAATGTCTTAATCCTATGTAACTGCTCAAATTGCCTTTTAATCATCCGCAACCCAAGAAAATGTTGAATTAGTCATCTGTAGTTGCTTATTTCTCCTGAAAATCATCACTCAAAAATGAGTGTTTTATTTTGTTCAAATAATTCCAATAATAAATAAATCAATTAAAAATCATGGATTTAATCTTTTATCAATTAACTCCAATTATTCAACTAAAAAACTAAAAGAGTTTTAAACCCAATTATTAATTAAAATACGGGTTAATAAACAATTAATTCCAATGAAAATTTTATGAAAATAAGACTCGCCATTTGTGGGGGGGTAAACACAAAGTGGTGATTTTCCGAGTGCGTGAATATTTTTTCAAAAAATGGGGTTTTGGTATAAAATTACTTTGAATACTAAATTGGTGGTGTTGGGTTGTCGATATTATGGTTTGATGGTTGTTGATTTATTTTGTTGATTTGGTTGATTCGTTGATGAGGGATTAGGCATGAGTTTTGGAAACTCCTACTTGGGTGTAGGGAACTTGTTGGCAATGACAATGTGAGGTTTGGAGGTAGTTAGTCCTCGCGTGAGTGAGTTACACCCAATCTTAGTTGGTTACTCATGGCCTAGTTGTCCCTCGGGTTTGGTTATGGACACAAGTGTGTGAGTTGGCTTCTGGGCATGGCGATTACGGTTTGTGTGGATTGTGATTTTTGGGAAACTTCATTGTTGTTTTTATTATCTATTATGATTGAGTAGTTTGAGAGTTACTCATATGATCCATGTTTTCATTGCTTGTGGAGTTTTTCATAAAATGTCATGGGTTGGGGCATGTTTTATAAACTCATTAAAGCTTAACAGATTTTCACATACATGGGTGCATGGGGAGCATTAGGGAAATCATATTGGGCCTAATACTCACCCCTTATTCACCCACTTCGATGGATATGCAGATTGTATGCAACGTGACACGGGTAAGGGAAAAGTGTACTTCATTACTAGCGATGGTTTGTGGCTATAGCTTGAGAGCTACGATGGAGGAGTTCCATCAACGAAATGACTCGGAGTTTTTGGGGAGGCTTGGCAGAGTTGGTGGATGTCCTTTGTGGGGAGTTGTATTTTGTGGCCCGATCAACCTCTACACTTGTGTTGTATCTCAGTGGTCTCTTTGGTTAGTTTTTGTTGAACTATTAAATGATTTAAAATTGTATTATTATGCATCATGAGACCCGGTTAGAGTTGTGTGTATTTTCACTATGTTGTCTTTTGATTATAGGTTGAGTATGTCTGATCAAGCCAAAAATTTGCTAATGGTTGGCATGGAAAGCGTGAAGTTGAAATAAACCAACACTCAAAACTCTCAACATTTATTGTCATCCTTTAGTGATCAGAGGAACGCACCTAAGGCCTGGTACCACTCCTCGATTTTAAAAAGACTTTCACAATTTGACTGTTTCAATTTCTACTCCACATTCATTTAAAAGTAAAATATGCAAGGGTTATCGGGTGTCTCATTTATGTAAAGACTCCTATCTGGTCAGGTATGTCATATGTTATCTATGAGTTGAGCAGGTATGCAAGTAATTCTGGTTGCACACATTGGGATGTGATAAATATAGGGCTCATCTATTTAAAGGTTTTTTCCATGTAATTTTTTTTTTTTTCAAAGCAAGAGCCCTTTGCTCAGATACGGAAACATACAACAACTATAATGAAAAATCTAGACATACTGATATCAAACATAATTATGTAAATTAAGTGATACATATTCCTCTTCTTACATTTTCCACACCATCTTGGAGCTTCCCACATTATTATTATCAGATTCCAACGAAAATAAAAAACACAACTCTAATTTCACATGGTGTACCAGTATCCCAGGGCGAGAAGCAGCATGACAACCATGGATGCTGGAGCAGCCGCCCACACCCAGTAGTTGGTCGACTTCCTTCGCTTGAGCCCGAGTTTCTGCCGTGAATCCAACCCCCCACCACCCTTGGTCCGACGCCTTTCCCTCACACTAATCTCTTTTTGAGCCACCTTGTTCTTCGGCGGAACCATCGCATCGGCTTCCTTGTCAGTCGCCTCTAAATCCTCAGCCTCCATGGCCACCGCTTCAGTTGCTCTGTCCTGATCATCGGCAATGGCAGACGCTGCAGCCTTTTTCCTCGCCTTCTTCTCACGCTCCTGGTCCAAGAACAGAAGAACAGAATCATGAAATGGAAAATCAATGGCTGAGTAGTAGCAATTACCTTGAGCTTCTTCTCAGCTTCCTTCTGAGCCTTCACCGCAGCCTTGGCTGCTGCTTTCTCAGCCTGCTTCTTCTTCCTTTCAAATGCCTGCTTAGCTTTCGCAATCTCCTCTTCCCTCTTCATCTCCTTCACCTTCTTCAGGTCAACCTCTCCGGGACCATCTTTGTTCTCTGCCTTTTCAGACCCAGAACTCTTGTTCTTGCTTTCTTTGTCACCGTCGTCCGGATTCTTGGTTCTTTCTTCGCTGATTGCCTCCTTGTGGCCCTTCTTGTTAGATGAGTCCTGTTTCGGAAGGGACTTGGTTTCTTGCTTTGGTGGCTGCTGCTTGTCTGTAACTTTTGAAGTTTCGTCAGTTTCCAAAGCGGACGGCGCCTGCACAGCCAAAAACGGCTTCTCATTTGGGTTCCGGATCCTTCCATCTCGGCCCAGCTCCCGACTGTCCAGTGACTGTAAAATACGTTTCTCATAATCTTCACGGAAAGCCTTGGTACTGCTCCACTGGGACATGAATGCCTCCATCTATCAAAGGGTAGCAAAAGCATGATGATGATGATGCTGGTGGTGGTGGTGGTGGTGGTGTGGCAAGCATGATCAAACCTCAGTGTGATGAAGCTCCTCGAGAGATGATAGATCCCTCTTTGCAGCCATCTCCCGGGCCTTGTTCAGAAGTGACCGATTCTGATAAAAGAAGGCGTTCTGAAAAGGATGAAGAAATTTACTAAGATGTTCATGAGAGGCTCATATTCCAGAATGGATGAGGATTTGTCTTTGTCTCAACCTGTTAGATGACACTCCATAGTTCCGAGAGTTAAAACACGGTGCTTTGATTCTTTCAAAATAAAAATAATTGCAACTACTTTATCAAGGCCGTTGAGAAAATTTAAAACTTTCACACTGACAAGAAACTCAGGTCCACTGATTCATGGCTTGGGATCGACATTTCATCAGGAGTGCTTAACAGGCCTCAGGCCAGCGGGCCAAGCCGCTTAAAATGCGGACCAGACCAGACTCAATTTTTTGAGCCCACATTAAATACTGGCCTAAACAGACTGGGCATTTTTAGCCCCGGTCCATGCAGGTTTGGCCCACTCTATCCCGGTCCAACCCATTAATCACCTCTACATTCGGTGGGGGGTTTCCCCTTCTCCCCTTTATCACAAGTACAAATCCCTTTTTCTAAGGCCCTCGTTGGTTCCACTTAATGGAATGGAACCATGTAAACAATTAATGTGTATAATAAGGAATGAAAGATGATAAATTTTGATAAACCATTAAGTTGAGCAATATAAACATGAGAATAAAATGGAGTTGCTAACCAGAGACACATTTGGCATGTTGTTATATTACGGAGGGCAATTTAGTACTAAAAAAATTAAACTTACTTTCACAATCCTTGTTACCCTAGCATTTTTTAAGGACTCCGGATTCCTTAAAATGCAATTATCAAGAATCGCTAGGGCATCCAAATTCTAAGAATTTAACATATCAAAGGATTAACACCTGGAATATCATCATGTTAGAGGTTCAGTTGAGTTGAGTCTCACATTTGACTTTAGGTATCATGTCATCTTGGGGTTCACTCTCCTCCATTCTAACATGGTATCAAAGGTCTAACCGAAAACTCTCCCTCCCTTCTATCCTCTCCACCTAGGTTTTACCAGGGATCTACTACCCCTGCTGCGGGGGGGAGGGGAGGAGGCTCCGGCCAAAGGCTCTCATTTTCGTTGGCCGCCCCCCAACCAAAGGCTCTCATTTTCACCGGCCGCCCCCCAACCCCCTCTGCCCTCCGTCGTACCAAAGGTGAGTCGACCGAGTCAAATCGAGTCATGTCAGTCTCGTGCAGTAGATCAAGAACAGATTTTCTCTGAGAAAGAAAATTTTCTTTGTTACATCTAGAGACCTCAATCCCCAATAAATATCATAGTGGACCCAAATCTTTTGTATGAAAATTTTGATGAAGACTTGTCGGCAAATGTTAACATCATCACTTAAGTCAAACCAAGCCCGAGCCGACTGTTTGAGTCCATACAACAATCGACGAAGATGGCAAACCTTGGAGGACTCCCATTGAGCAACAAACTCATGTGGTTGCTCCATATATAAGCTTTCTTCATCAAGAAAATCACAAAGAAAATCATTTTTAACATCCAACTGGTGGAGAGGTCGGTGTGATAGGAAGCGGCAAGAGAGATAAGTGAACCGATGTCATCTTCGCCATTGGAGGGGTATCAAAGTAATCAACTTCATATGTAACCGCATAACCTTTGCCAACAAGACGGGCCTTAAGATGATTAAGAGAGTCATCGGCGTTGACGAGCACTGTATAGATCCATTTGCAACCGACCACCTACTTACCCGAAGGGAGAGGGACAAGATCTTAAGTATGGTTGGCATCCAAAGCCTGAAGTTCATCTTGCATAGCTTGTAACCAGTCGGGATGGGATTTGGCCACAGCAACAGTGCGGGGTGTCGAGTAAGCAGTCAGCATCTCAATAACTCGTGAGGTAGCCGCAGATAATCTCTGATAAGACTGACATGAGCATGAACCTTTGCGAAGGGCAATAGGCAACTTCGGTGATGGAGGATCGGGAGCAAGTGAGTCATCAGGTGTGATAGCAGCACCAAGCATCAGGGTGGCAAGTGTGCTAGGTCGGCGAGTATAAACCTAGCCAAATTGTAATCCAACAACATCACTATGAAGAGATTGTGGTGATGGTGTATCGAGAGAATATGGTAAAATAACTTCGGAATTGGGAACATCGGATGATAGTGGGAAATTGAGAACAAGAAAAAATGAGGATTCGACAAAAGAAACGTCAGTCAAGACAATATAACGAAGCAAATCTAAAGAGAAACAGCGATATCCGCACCGAGTTCGGGAATAACCAGAAAAGATGCATTTGAAAGCGCGCAGCAAACTTGGTAATCGAGGGACGAATATCACGAACATAACACACAACCAAAAATGTGCAGGGGAAGGGAATGAGGTGATGTTGTTGAAAACAAAAAATGGAATGGCGTCTCCCCCTGAAGAACAAAGGAAATTTGTTGAGAAAATAGGTGGCTGAGAATAGCATCTCCCAAAAAAACAGTCGGAGTGTTCTTCTAAAATAAAAATGCATGAGCAATGGTGGTTCTTTCATTCAGTAACACCGTTTTGTTGAGGTGTATCGGGACAGGAAGTCTCATGGATAATATCATGGTCATCCAGAAAAAATTAGAACGGTCCAGATAAACATTCACAACCATTGTCAAAACGCAAATGGTGAAGTTCGGCATAAAACTGGGTAGCGATTTCTTGATAATATGAGCGAAACACGGTAAAAATTTCAGAACGATTTTTTATTAAATAAACTCAAGTCAGTCGTGAAAAAACAACAATGAAAGTAACAGAATATTGATAACTCAGTTTACATGGGCTAGGACTAGATCCCATATATCATAATGAACCAAATGAAAAGGAGTGGATGCATGGGGGATTGCCTAAGGAGCATAGGTGACCCGGTGGTGCTTTGCGTAATGACAGGACTCACGGTCAAAAGGAAGAAAAGGACCCGACTCTGGATAAAGTTTATGAAGAACGAGGGCAGGTGGATGACCAAGACGATAGTGAAGTTGGAGAGCATGAGCAGAAGTGGCATGACAGGCAAGAGTTGGAGCTGAGACAAGCATACACACCACCCTGAAAGCGTCCACTACCAGGCACCTGAGTCGTCGAATGCTCCTGAAAGATCAAAGTAGGTACACACCACCCTGAAAGCATCCATTACCAGGCACCTGAATCGTCGAATGCTCCTGAAAGATCAAAGTAGGTGAAAAGATGGTCTAGTATTGTAAGTCAGCTGTAAGTTCACTAATAGATAGTAAATTAAAGGGACAGCGGGGAACAGAGACAACAACGGATAACGTCAAGCTAAGCGTAATCAGGCAACTCTCATAACCAGTAATCTGCACTATCTGACCATTGGTTATACTAATATAACCTCCAATCGAAGTCGAGCTATAGGACCGAAGAATACTTGCATTCTCAGTGATGTGCTCTGAGTCAAGAACCCACAAGGTGGACTGTTGGGATAGACAAGTCGTTGAAGCATCGCCATGAGCAACAGTGGCACTTGATGAAGGCTCAGAGAGTATGGTACTCATCATTAGAAAGAGTAGTAGTATAGCAAAGGTCAGATGGAGGCTCGGAGGCATGTATAGCAGCTTGTGCGGAACGAGAGCGACCTGGAATTGGAGAAACCATCTGGACGACCATGCAGATGCCAACAGCTATCAATCATGTAATAATCTTTGCTGCAATGCGTGCAATGTTTGTGGGCAGTGGGTCGACCACGACCTCCGTAACAGCCGCATCTCAGTTGGGACCGCAGAAGAGCATATCAACTCGATCATAGCGGTCAGTGCTCAATGTTGGTGGAGGACGACTCGCACGAACAAGGCGACTATTAACTAATGACGGGTGTAATGTGGTGGGGCTGGCCAACATTTGGGTAACAGTAGTAGAGAACTCCGTATTTAGACCATGTAGTAGGGAGAACAAGAGTAAGTGATCTCGTTGAGTGCGGGCTCATCCGGAGTTTGTGGAATGGATCACAATTCATTAATTTCATCAACAATAGACTTCCACTCGTTGTGATACGGTGGAACCAACTGACTTCCCTGTCGAAGGGCAAAGAGTTGCTGAAAAAGATTAGATATTCGAGAAAGATTGTTCGTTTCAGAAAATATAAGCAAAAAAAAGAATTCCATAATTCCTTGCAAGTATTAGCATTCTTCGCAACATGTTTAACTGAGTGATCCATTGAGTTAAGCAACATGGAGAAGATCTTGACGTCTCGCTGTTCTCATTGTCCGGACGTGAGATCTTTGGAATCGGAAGGGGATGCAACAAGATGGGAATAGCATCACATGCCCTTAAAGGTGACAATAATCGCCTTCTTCCACATGATAAAATTGGAGGAATCGAGAAGTTCGTCCACAAGACGTGTGGATGGTGTAATAGTATCCGCCAAGGGCGACGATGATGTCGAAGACCAAAATCACAAGGGTGCCATTGAGTGCTAAAGACGCGCATTGAGAAGGTGTTGAAAGTGCACAATTTGTAGACAATAGGAGCTCAAATTGGACAGCTGGAACTTATTGTCATTAATCATGGTAGAGAAGACAAAGTCGGGGCAGAGGCATGGTTCCGATAAAAGCTCGCATGAGGAAGCCCACGGTGAAGGCGATTGTTGATGGCGTTCGAGAGGGGGGTTTGCCGCATAGCGCACATAGTGGAGGGTGGAGGCGTCTGGACTTCTGGAAGGGGGGGCTGTCGTGAGGGGGTGTGGTGGCTTCGGAGCTTCTAGACAGAGAAGGGGGTGTTGCAATAGGTGGGGGTGCAGCTTCAGGGCTTCGGGACACGGAGGGCGTCATGAGGGTGGAGGAGGGCGTCGCAAGTGTGGGGGGCGCGGCATCAAGGCTTCGGGACAAGACGGGGGCGACGCGAGGGTGAAGGGGGGTGTCGCAAGGGTGGGAGAGTTACATAACCTCCTTTGATACCATGTTACGGTAAAATCTCATGCATCATAAGGAGGCAGGGTTCTTTATTTATAGATGAAATAAAGGTGATAACATAAATACAAGTCAACCCATTTAAACGGTCAAACATTGACCGTCGACTCTTGACATAAATATCTAAATATTCTAACAATGTGCAAAACTCAAGTGCCAAACAAGATGTCGGATTATAAATAAATGAGAAAATGCAGATCAGCTTACCCCCGCATCACGCTGCATCCTCAAATCGTGAAGAGTTTCGTAGGCTTTGTTCCTTTTATCCGTCACAAGTTCTAGCTCACCTTGTAATGATTTGATACCATTGTCTATAGCTTTCAATTCATCCTCAAGGCTCATGATTTTTGCCTTAACTGCTTGTTTTCCCCTTTTCACTCCAATAAGATCAACACCAATGAGCTGCACCAACACAATTTTTCATTATTGTGGACAAGAAATTATAAATAAATGAGAAAAAAAAAGTCTGAAAAAACACCGGGCCCATTTATTTTGGAATGCTTACTATGTTTCATTTTCAAAAGAGAAGACTGGTTATCTCAAAATAAACACAGAAAGCTTGATTTTGGAAATGAAAATTATAGAAAAGTTTTTTTATTGCAACTAAACATACCCATGGATCTGTAAAATCAGCAAAAACAAGGGCTTCAAACAGATATAAACGAAACAGGCATACCTTGACTTGATCTTGAATCTCCTCTTTTTGACCCAATGACTCCTGGATCTTGGCCCTCATTGTAGCATTAGCAATGACTTTTTCCCTCGTCCCTTGAAGCTGATTGATCTCCTTGATAATTTGCTTCTCCTCCTTCAAGGAGATGCTTTCATGTTGTATATGGTCATTAAGACTTCGTATCTGTATCAAAATTCCAAGATCATTAATAAGAAAAGACAGCAAGCATAATGAGATGACAAATTTAAAACCGTACAAGGTCATCAAGCTCTTCCTCAGATGAACATAAACCAAAACTCCTAACCCGACCAGCATTGTTTGGGCCCCGCAACTTGCCCAGAGCATCCTGCAAGGGCTCCATTTCCCGTCTCTTCTCGTCCACAGCCATTCTAAATTGTTTATCTTCTGCAGTCAGGGATTTTAGCTGAGAAATCACATGTGCCCTCTCCGACTACAGAAACAACGACAGAAAAAGAGAAAGAAGGAAAGAAAGATTGGTTATTATGAAACAAATGAACTTGTGGCAAATAAGTTCACTCTTCTTATGAAGCTTTTCAAAAAAAGTAACACAAACCAGATCTCATGTCAAATTTTAGTATAGAAAATACAAAATATCGTAAACAGTAGTAAATATAAACAGGAAGAGAAAAAATCTAATTATCATCGCAATGCATTATTTTACCTAAAAATAAAATTGTAACTAAACAAACACACTTAGTTACAGCATTGCCATCATTTTCAAAACACAACAAAATTTGACAGTTTTAACATCTAAAATTAAAATCATGGTATACAAACCTCAAATTATACTCAAAGCTTTCCGCTTTCATTAAAGAGGTATGAGGGTTGAGTTTGACACACTTGATGAGACGTGTTTTTCTACAAAATATTTAAGTAGTTTACTTCAGTAAGTGTTGCAAACAGTTTTCAGTGAGTTCTGTCAGACGGAGCCGAAAACCATAACAGTGCTACTTTGTGTCACCTTTGTTATTCTCCAATTGATTGCAGTGAGTTTAGGGTTTGCAAGCCTTCAAACGAGTGGGAAGTTGAACTAACAACCAACGAGAATCTAAGCAAGGACTTTACCAACCTATCAATGGGTTCAGTTTGTGCCCCTTCCAAGGGGGCATTTCACTCCAAAAAGCTGGAGGGGACCGACAACTCAGGTACGGTTTGAGCTGAAGTGGTGACAAAACAGGGAGGGGAAAGCAAGCATGTTGACACAAAATGATTATTCAAGAGCTCGAGCTAAAGTGCTACATAAAATTATAAGCAAGGTGACAAGTTATGTATGAAAACAGAGATCCAAAGGATATCCAAGAAAAAGAAAAACAAGGCATGAATGTAAATAAAATGTGCAGTCATATAAAAATAAATGATTCCCAATGACGATAATATCATCTAAGAAAAGTTTTTCCCTTTTTTATATTTTCAAACAACATCATTACTGAGTTACATTCGTTTTGCCTACCCTCTTAGCCTTCAACGCATCAGTGACCTGAAAGCGAGATTGATTCTTCTTTTGGATCTCTTTATCAGCAAAATCTAACTTGACTTTCAATTGAGGATCATCATATGTCCTATACCGAACAAAATAAAAATTATGTATCAGCTTGGGTTCTGGCCACTCATCCACGGCATTCGTTGGAATGTTAGCCTCCGAAACATCCTTCCCGGGTCCCTTGCTCTGCTCATCAATCATGTGCGAACTGGGGTTAATGGGCTCGGTGACATCCGGTACTTCACTCATCTTCCCATTTTCCTTGCCATGGACAGGAGAGTTCTCTCCATCAGTCACTGTCTCCACTGGTTCATGGGGCACATCAGATACAGCCTCCATGCCCATAAAATCAATGGGTGTAAACTTGAAAAGATCTTGAGGTCTGATGAGGAAATCAAGAAAAAAAAAGCATCATCTAATTAAGTAATCAAGATTAAGCAAATAAGAACAGCTCAAATGTTTCTGCACTTCTAATTCTAATGGAATGCAGCATTTGATTAATAAGAAAAGTAAACAGAAAAAACAGAACATCATGATTTCAGGTGTTGAGGTGTAGATCTGATTAGCAAATCCCAATAAGTGGATATTCTTATTAGAACCCTGAAAGAAATTCCAAGAGAAAGCATCTAGGCATGCAAACCAACCATGAAACGATGTAACCTTCATGAGAGACTCCCAAAAACAATGGAGCATTTGGGATAAAATGCTATCAAAAACTTTTAAATAACAAGAACTACAGCACCCATCTAAAGAAAAGGATGCTTCAGTTTCCAAAAGACCATCACAACTACAGGAGAGAGAGAGAAAAAAAGATTTCCAGAAGATCATCTCAACTACAGGAGAGAAAAACAAGATGAAGACCTCCTTCGATGGACTAAATCCGTTGATCAGCAATCATATAACACTAAATAAATATAGAAGATTATTATCAAAGGAATAAGAATAATTATAAACAGTCACAAACACCGCCATCGTTCGAGTAAAACATTATAATCCTAAATGAGCATTGTCAGCCCACGACACAGGCATTGGAAACATCAAAATCACGCTTCAGAAAACCAGCAAATGTAAAAAGGAGGGGGGGTGGGGAAGAAGGAAAGGATGAAGGGAGAGAAATAAATGTAAAACCACGAGATAGATCATGCATGAAAAACAATTGATAACAACTTAATTGAGTTCAGCGTGAATTAAAAAAAATAGTAAAAGGATCCAAGAGATGGGAATTGACAAGGAGGCTTACAGAAAACAAGAAGTGGGTGAAATTAATAGACAAAGCAGAAGTAGCAAGACAAGGATATTATGGATAAGGCATCAGAGGGTGCAGAATCGGGAATTCGTACCACCTAGAACAGGATCCTCTCCAGAAATGATGGATTTCGAGCGAGACAACCTTTTGGACAGGGCCGCCCGGAATAGGAAATTGTTTCGGTCAGATCTCGTCCCCTTTTTCTTGAGAGAGAGGATGAAGGTAGGAGAGGAGAGACAATGGACCAGGTGGGGAGGCTTCAGAGGTAAAACCAGTTCTCAAAAAGTTTCATTTTTTTAAAATAATTAAAATATCCGGCCTTTTTAGTTATGGGTTCGTTGACGATTATTGCACGAGTGAAATCACTAATCGTAAAAATAGATTATGAGTATAATCACAAATTATATAAAATTTTATAATTTTTATTGATTTATTTTATATTTTCAGAAAAACTCAATATGGAATGTTGAATGAATGTAAATCAATAAATTAATTTTATATTTTTATTATCTATTGGATTTCAAATAAAAAAAGTTATTGAATTGATGTTGATTGGTTTCATATCCCAAATGCATATTTAATATATTTGAATGTAATTGTAACGACTCAAAATTTTACCAATGAAATTTATCTTCTTATGATTATTTCATATAGTATAAATTACATAAAATCATTTCGCTATCACAATAAAAAAATTTATAAATGAAGAATTAATGAATTAAGAGGTATTTCTAGAAGTTAAGGAATCTATACCGATGAAATAGTAACTTTCTCTTATGAATAATAAACTGGTCAAATGAATAGTAATCTCACCCATAAAAATATAAATAAAATTTAGGCATCTTGTAAATGAAAATATGAAATAACTATATCATAGTATAAGTAAATGAATATTTTGAAAATTATTAATTAAGTGTTGATATTTTTGTATGTCATAAATATTTAATTACAATTTTATAATTAATAAAATGATTTAAAAGAAAATTTATTTTCATAAAATGTATTCATAAATTAATATTTTACTATCTTATAATTTTAAGATAATTTTATGAAATCTTAGTTGATTTTTCAAAGTGTTGCAAACACAGTTATAATTTTAAAATTTGTATTTTTCGAGTAAATGATGATTTTAATTAAAAAATAAATTTCTAATATTTAGAAAATTATTTTCACAAAATGAAGTTCATTTTTTGAATTTTACACGTCGAAAAATGGTTATGATGGATTTTTTGAATTTTTCTAAAATACATGAATTTTTGGTGAATGATAAAATACGATAATTTACGATAAATGTTAAATACATGAATTATTAAGTCATAGGTGATGTATGACTATTGTAAACTCATAATCTTGAATTCTCCTTCGTTATTTTAATATATTTGATGATAATGCTCAAAGTATTCATAGTATTGAGCCAAAATAATAAACAAATAAATAAAATATTAAAAAAACATTTCTCTCCTCCACTGTAAATATCACCTCTTATCCTCACACCTTCTAAGCTTTGAGGCTTGTCAAATCTCTGCTCAATCATCTTCCCAAGCCCCCCCCCCCCACGTCCAGGAGTTCTTGGTCTCATCAAAAGACCAAAACTTTTGCCCTGAGGAGGTTCTCAAGGAGGAGAAAATCAAGAGGTAAAAACTTCTTTCTTTTTCTTTTAATTTCTTTTTAAGTTCTTTTGTTTTTTTATTCTCTCGTCAGCTCCCCTCATCCAAATACCATGATAATTTCATTACCTTACACATACTGGAATGTTATTATGTTAATAGAATAATCCATCATCAAGCGAACTGATTATCATTAACATGTTATCTAAAGGTTGTTCATAAAACCATTTTAATGGTTGAAACAAATTGTAAAATGTATATTACAACCCTTTTCATTTTCCTTCACTGTCCTAAAGGTTGTTCATAAAACCATTTTAATGGTTAAAACAGATTGTAAAATGTATATTACAACCCTTTTTATGTTCTGGAAGTAACATATTTACACAATACTAAATGATAAAACAAAATGAGTTCATTGTGATCTAAAACCACTAAAATTAATCTAAACAATTATCATTAACATGTTATCTGATGATTTATCCTCATATATGGGAACAAAACAATATATAAAACGAATTACTCTTCTAGATGTTCATTAATAACATAGAATTCCAATTCTGGAGAATTATACTCATTTTACATGAACTTCATTACTTATAAACAAGTGAATCGATCATGAAAACCAATGAAACAAACGCTCCCAAACGATAAAATTGTATCTTATAACTCATCAAAAAACCCATAAATGAACTTAATAAAACTACAATGAATCAAATACATGTAGAAAATGCTATGAATTAATTAATTAATGGATTTAATTTGATTATCTGAAACATTAAGTTCAAGTGCATAACACATTCGAAAACAAGGTAAGGGTTTTCTTCCTGAACCTTTATTTTCATTCGGGTTATGATTTATCCCTCTATACACCAATGTAACTCTTAATTCTTTTTACACGATTCTTCTAAATTCTTTATATACATCCCAAACTTATGTATCCAAGATCATTTCATCTTTAGTTTATGGTAATTACATGTTTTATAAGGTCCCCTTCTCAATTCTTCCCGACATGTAAGCCCAATTAAAGGGAACATCTCGATTTCTTACCCATTCTCCAGTACCATCCATAATCTGTTTTAAGACGCCATTATTTTTCTAAAATCACTACTTTTGTCATGAGAAACTATATTTTTTTAATTTTTGGTTTTATACAAAAAATTATGACAAATACAAATGATTTTTTTTCTCAAAATAACTCTCCTTTACAAAGTAAAAAGGGTATTTCTCTCATGAATTTCTTAATAATTTTATTAGAGTATTATCATCCATGTCAACACCTCTGTTGAATCTTATGCTATATTGAGATTGATCTCTTATAATTATCATCTACCGTGTTTTATTAAATAATTTACGATCAGTTTGACTGTGGATGTGTTATCTTGATACCATTCACCATACTACTCAAAATGATTAGTGATTATGTTTACAGATTAAGGAAAGTTATTTACATTACATATGTATATATTGTTTATGTTTAGCCTCATTCATATGAGGAATGCACTGGACTTAGTAAGCGACAGGTGGAGCCCGTTATAGCCCCTCGATGCATCGGTAGGTCTCACGAGACAAAAAAGATATGAACTTGGTCGAGCCCTTGCTCATTTACAGATATGGTTTTGGACGAGGTCTAAACCATTTATTTTCAGATGTCTTGGTCGAGGCATTACCGATATGTTGCAGATGTCCAGCATTGTGCATTCCCTCATTATGATATTATTAATTGATAATCCATTTGAATATTTGACTAGTAGAATATTCATGGTTAAGCTTCATTCTCATGTGATTATTTTTATGGCATTATTTATTCAGCTTTTATTATTGTCATATTATGCTCAGGTTTATGTTCTAATGGAATGTGTTTTTAGTCATTCACCATGACTTATTGTTTACATTATCTTCTGCTATATTACTTACTCTTACTGAGCATCAGATCCCACCCCTTTTTATGTTTTATTCTCCCCCAAGATGTGAAGACGAATATTATGAATGAATTGCAGGGATAATCTAGGAGTTATGGATGTTTCTAATGGAATTTCTATATTGTATTTCCTATCAAGTTGTAATGTAAAACTTATGTTTGTATCTGGTTTTCCAAAACTACTTAACTATTCGGTCCTTTAGGATGCGACTTCCTTGTTTATTATACTAATGTAATAAAATAAGGCACCAGATCTGGGCTACTGAGGTTAGGGTCTTTACAATAATCATACGATATGAGTTGCCCCTCCTTAATTAGAGCTCTCAGGTTTGAATTTCTGAAGACTTTTTTGAGTTGTTATGGATTATTCTGGGCTGAGATATCATCTATCAAACAATGGTCTTATCCCACTATTGGAAATTAGATCTTTCCCAACGCTTCTATACCAACGGTTTGAAAAAACCGTTAGTATAGGTCCCCTTTCCCAACGGTTTGGCCAAACCGTTGGGAAAGGCCCCCAAATTGGCCACTTTTCCCAACGGTTTGGCCAAACCGTTGGGAAAGGTAGACCTATCCCAACGGTTTGTCCAAACCATTGGGAAAAGTGGCATTTTTAAGGACCTATCCCAACGGTTTGGCCAAACCGTTGGGAAAAGTGGGCCAAAAATTCAACATACTTCCCAGGATCAAAACCACAACCAATACCTATACCAACGGTTGTTAAAACCGTTGGTATAGGTACTTCCATTTTTTATCAGACCTTCGTACCCAGAACATTATATAAATAAAAATTTAAAATATTTATGAGAATACATATATATATTTATATAATTATGATCACAAAAGTCATGTTAGGTTAGTGGTTGAGTCGTTCGATGATAAACAAGGGGTCCTGGGATCAAATCCCAACGAATGTTTTATTTTTGGAATTTATATACCAATGGTTCCATTACCGTTGGTATAGATTTCATATTACCTATACCAACGGTTTCCAAAACCGTTGGTATAGTTCTATACCAACGGTTTTTGGAAAACCGTTGGTATAGACCTATCCCAACGGTTTTTGGAAAACCGTTGGTATAGACCCATCCCAACGGTTTTCCAAAAGCCGTTGGGATAGGTCTATACCAACGGCTTTTGGAAAACCGTTGGTATAGACCTATCCCAACGGCTTACTTGGCTACGGTTCTCCAAACCGTTGGTATAGGATATACCAACGGTTTGGAGGCCTATACCAATGGTTCCAAACCGTTGGTAAAAGTTAGTTTTCCAGTAGTGTCCCCAAGCCAGTCATCTAATGTCACCTTAAAATATAACCCTTGGTTATACACATAGTCTTCATATTATAATAAGTAGTGGTACAAAATGTGGCGGCTCGTGATTTGTTAATAATCCATATATAAGACAATGGGGGTGCAACAACGATTTAATGATCAATTCAATTTTTTAAACTTGGTTAGGAAGCTCAAACAATGTTGGGTTGAGTTCAATTGATTTTATTTCTAGGGTTGACTCATTACATAGGCAAAGACAAACTCAAACTTCCATTATATTTACCCTAACAAGCATAATTTGATTAGACTTGGCTTGTAACCACTCTAACTCAAGCAAGAGGAGTCTGATATGAGTTGGGAGAGGCTAGTGGGGTGCCATATGATGCCATCGGGAAGAACCCAAACTAGATATATTAGAATATACCCTAATTTTTAACCCCCCTCCCCAATCGTTTGTAAATTATTATTATTATATATATTTTTTTGTATTTTTACAATGATTAATTAATCTAATTACCAATGTAAAATACATTTAATGATTAAATTATATCATCGTAAGCCTTATATTTCTCAATCAGGTTAACACTCATTATTCTTTCAATCATTTATATCATACTCATAAAAATGAAGTAAAAAATATTTTAAAAAGTTTGCTATAAATTTCAAACCAACCGTTATGGGTATATGTTTTCTAAAAGTAAACATTATACCTTTAAAGTTTTATTTAATTTCTATTAGGTCTATATTCATTTTTATTGAATCTTTAATGTATAAATGACATCTTAGGGTCACTAAGGATTCATTGATTTGTTGTCATTTTAGATTGGTATTGTCCTATTATCCATTCACTCATGTTAAAAGTATATTTAAATGTAACAATGAAAAAAAATAACAATAAGGATATCCTAGTCATCTTTGCATATACATGCTATTAATATTTTTGAATTTTAATTCCTTGAAACCATTAACTAAACACCTTGATTTAATTTTTGTGATTAATTGCATGGAATTTGAAATAATTTCTTTTATGTAATTAAATTAAATGTTTTATGTTGGATGAGATTATACTTGTGTTAGGATGCTTGTTCCCATGTGAGCCTCCCTATTGGACCCCCTACTTGGCTCGTTCCCATGGGTTGATTCCTTTTTCTTCACCCACTAGTTCATTCTCACTTGGCCCTTCCCTTGGCTAATCCACTTGATTCCTTAGGATTTTATATGAGTTATTAATAATTGTGATCCAGTGATCATGAAAGCTCCACAATGTGTTTATTCATTATGATAAATCCCTTAAATCTCAATTGACCCATTAATGTCCTATTGTGGTACACCATATGTGTTGTACTAATCGATCCTTGGTCAATTCCATCTAACATTTGAAGTTACCTCGGGGAGAGATCGAAGAGCCCTTGATGGTTGGGAAGTCAATGAGTCATGGAGTTGTAGAGCCTACATGAAGTAAATTGACAAATGGTGGATGCGAGTTTATCTCAATTGATGCATGGTCAATATAGCATTGGTCTTTACACTGAGCATTGTAGAACTCTCAAAAATATCATTCCATCATATAGTGTGGTATTTAAATAACTTATATATTGAAAGCATGTTATGAATAGTTTCTTGAGACAATTTATTCATGAGGTTTGAAGGTATTCTCGTGTTGTATTCATTGATAATATGCCCATGGATGAGTTGGAGGTCAATTGGAGCTGATTTGAATATAAAGGAATGAAAAAATTATGAGGAAGTCGAGCTTATGTTTGGTTTAACAATGTGAAAATCATTTTCCATCTAGGTTATTAAACTAACAGAAGTAGTGATTTTGAAAGTTTAATTTTCGAAGCCCAGATGGAGATGGTGGAATGACAGTTACAAAGTCTAGAATTCTAGAAGAAAGTTGACTGAAAGATAGAATTTGGAAGCAGACAATTAGAAATTACTTTGAAAAGTATGAAGGTGGATGTGTGAAGGTGCAACGGGATTACACATGGTTTTCACTATGGATATATAAGAATTTTTCTATTGATATGTAAGTATTTTCTTGGCTATTTTGAGAATATGCAAGAGTCTTCAAAATGCTACATAAGGGTAAACTCATAGAGTTTTCTAAATCATGCACTGCATGTTAGAAGGAGAAGTTAAGGCAATGTAATTCTTTGACTGGGTGGAAGATTACTCATGAAGATCAGATCAAGGTGAACTCACTCTCTGTGAAGATTGGAAGGTGGTGGAACTGACTAATCTCTACTAAATTTTGTATGGTGAATCAATTGTTCTTGCTAATTTTTTCAGTTGTAATCATCTTTCTCTTCCCTTAATAAAATTGATTGCAGTGTTCTACCAGTGGATCATGGATAATTATGAACCATGAAAAAATAATTGTGTTGTTCTTTGCCTTGGTTTCTTTTCTTTAATTGTCTTTCAAAAGTTATTGTCAGGTTTGTTTCAAAGTGTGTGTTGTGTTATGGGGACTTAGGTGTAGTGCTTTATAAGTTTAAGTACATCATTTACATGAGTTCATTCCAATTCTTTATTTCCACCTAGAAAGTTCTGGAGGATAAATTCCAGTGTTCAGAAGTTCTGTGGACCCAACAAGTGGTATCAGAGCTTTGGTTGAAAAGTTTTGGATGACCAGGCCCTGACCAATGTGTTTCATAGCTCGGTTCAGTAGAATCATTCTTCCCTTAGTCTTGTAGGATAATTCTTCTAAGTTGTTCCTGATTCCTCATACATGTTTCAAAATTTAGTGGTAGTTAACTGGTTCCTAAAGTAATGGAACTAGATGAGGGTAAGGTTCGAGTGGATAAGTTCAATGAAAAGGATTTCAGATTCTAGAAGATGCAAATATAGGATTATCTACTGTAAAAGGAACTTGATCTCCCGTTAACTGGTACCAAGCCATAAGGGTGAAGAAGGAAGAATGAGAAAGACTAGATAATAAATCACTTGTAGTGATCTGAATTTCATTAGCATGGAATATGTATTATAACATACATGAACTGAAGATAACATCAGAACTTATGAAAGTATTAGCCGATATATATGAGAATCTTGTTAGGGAATAATACACCTCCTAAAAAGCCGATATAAAATACCAGGTGGTTAAACCTTAAGTTCACTGGAAGTTCGTATCCACCGGTAGTTCAACATAGTGGAATTAAAAATGATAGGTTCTTCCACATATATATTATATCACCATCATTAGGAAGTTATATGGCATCCCGCCTTCTTATTACATAACTTTTCATTACATTACAAATAGAGGATCTTTAAAGTCTAGTGTCTTGGAAATCAGGAACATTAAACATGAAAACATAAAAAAATATTCTAATACACTTGTAAGGATTCATAATAGGTTTATTCTAAGTACAATTATTTCATCTCATAACCTGGAGACATACATCAAAGGAAATGGTGAGCAGAAGGCCCAGTAAGGAAAACAAGTGAAACAATTTACATGTGAACTTGAGCGATATCAATAAGAACATGAGGAATATCATAAAAGAATGATAAAGAGGAATATAATAGCAATAATAAATTGAATCATAACTTTAAAATGTGGCTAAAACATTTAATTTAGACATTTATAAGCATATCACCAATGTCCATCCCCAAGGTGTCATAAAAATTACCAAGGTATCATAAAACTTGTCATCTCTAGAGATTAATTTCTTTACCCAATGCATTGGAGTGCTATCAGGGAACACCCTTAATATATATTTATTTTCATGTGATCCACATATATAATAATAAAACATTTCATAAATAACCCAAAAATAAGAAAATAAATGGGTTTCATTTCAAAATCGCGACGTTTTAAAAGTTCTTAAAAACAAGATCATTATGTCATTTTATAACCCATGGAAAGGGAATGCGGGTTTTATGTATGCCAATTATAGAATCAAATGTATAGTTTTTATTTCTTGATTAATACCCCTATAAATAAAATGGGTTTGGGTATTTACATAAATAAAATAAGAGGATTTCTTGAAAAAAACGAGATTTTGAGACGAAAATTCTGCAGCATAACGACTATACAACTTGGTTTTAGAAAACATTAAAAAGAGAGGGGACAAGGGTATCCCATACATAAATGACTCATAATACAGTATGAGGATAGAATAATATGGAAATAAGAACATGTTATGGAAACTTGAAAGTTATACCACATAAAAGAGAACTTGAATGGAAAAAAAGAGAAATAGAGAATTCCCTTACGAAAATTCAGTAGCTTAACGACGTCGCTTAAAATTTAGAAAAATCATATGATGAGAGTGGAAAATGTCTCTCATAATTTGGACATAAAATGGAAAACAATAAGAATATATAATAACATACCCTAACATAATAAAATGAAAACTAGAAGACATAACATAAAGGAAGTCTTGACTAAAAGAGGAGGGTGAAAGGTTCTCTTACCTTGAAGAGTAACTTCAAAAACTAGAAGGTTGTGACCTTGGGGGGATTGAGGGAACCTTGGGAGGAATCCCTGTGAGGTAAAAAGACCAAAGATTTGTTGAGGAGGAATTTTGAATAAAAGGAAAGAAGTAATGAGTTGGTATTTATAGCAAAAGTGATGGAATATTTTATTAATTTCCAAGGGACACCTCATTAGTGATATTTGAAAAACCATGGGATTTCCCATGGTATTTTCCCATGGTATTGGCCACTTGAGAAAACTCATAACATATATTACTGTACACAAGTCTACCAGAATTATTACATCATTAATGATGTCTTAAACACACCGAAACTCAAAACTATATTTTCATTATTCACCGAAAAACAAAACATTTTATAAAAATCTCATAAATTAACTCTAACCTAATATCGATGATCTAAATTAAAAAATGAACTCTATTTTATAAAAATAATTTTCTAATTATGAGATATTTAATTTTTAAGTAAAAACACAATTTACCTGAAAAAATACTCATACTTAACTAATAATTTCTGAAACAGTTATTTACTTATGCTATTATATCACATTACCAAACAAGATGCCTATATTATATTTATACTTTCTTAAGTGAGGTTAATATTCCATTGGTCACATTACTATTCATAAGGGTAATATTACTATTCATAATTTACTATTTACCAAAAATTAAGTTGATCTTATTAGAATCTAAATTTTTTACTGATCACAAATGTAGAAGACCATTTTTTGAAAATCATTTCACATTATTAATTATTTAAAGTATAAAAAAATATTTTAAAATGCCCCTTTTCCAATATTCATCAATAATATGGAACTTCTATAAATTCATCCTATATTTATCTTGAAATTTTAAATTCACAAATTTTACCATAATAAGAAATAACAATTTTATTTATACAAAAGGATTACACAGAGTAACTAAGGCCTAGTTACATAGCCCCTTATAACACCTGCACAAGACCTAAGAGTAATATGTGTTATGGTGATAGAATCTTGGGATGGCTTGGACAACATTTCCCGAGTGGTGATTTCTATCAGCTTGAAATTCTCCCATAAGTGATTCCATTCAAGCTTAACGTGTTGGAGTTTGGCTTGGGCTTGGTCTAGAGTAAAGCCCAGTGATGCTACCTCCTTTCCAAGCTCCGAAAGATGGGCTTCGTACGTCCCAAGCCTACTGGAAGAGGTCATCGAATCTTATTTCTATACTAATTAACCATGATCATTTGTATTTATAAACAATAATCATAACATTAAGATTATAGTTTCCAAAAGTCATATTGACCAATGGTCATATTGACCAATGACCATATTAACCAATGGTCATATAACAGTCGAAACCCAACAATTTCATTTTAATTATACTCACTTCATTAATAAAAGGATATAGTTTTTTTAGTATAAAATAAAATAACACACAAATTCAGGAAACAAATATTATTCAAAAGTTCGGGTCATTACAAGTTAAGCAGCACCCTAATCTCCACTCAAAAGTTGAATCATGCACACATGAGTAAACATTCAAAAAATAGAAAATAAAAAACACTAGTTTTATGTGGTTTAGAATTTTATCCTACATCTACAGGATAACATTGTTACTCTTTTTTATTATAAAAAATACAAGTTTTAAAAATAATATAGCTTAATCAGACAACATTGAACATCATAATTCATATCAGTACAATATGGTACTTCAGGTCACCACATCAAAATCTGGTCCTACCTCATTTTAAAGAGGTTCATTGTCAATCAAACAGGTAACACTAAACTTCGACATTTGCAGTCATCCATCCATTGACTTCTCCATTTAGTTAGGGCTTCCACCAACTCAACTGTCCTAGTTGGTATACTGTTCACCACACATAAATACCAATTTTCACAATGTCCATCGATAGTTTTTGAACTTCTAGTGGTCTTTCTTATATGCTGAAGTTCCTATTGTTTCCATCCTAACAAATTTTAAGTGAACTACCATAGACTGAACTTCCAATAAGAGAACTTCCATTGACTTAAATAAACTTCATGATCCCAATAATCTCTCACTTGAATATTGATTCAATGAACCTCATCGGCATCCTCCAATTCTTAGATCAAATAAACACCTTCTTTCATGTTTTTTGTAGTGTTCTCTATTCTCCTCTCAATTAACTGAGTCCCATTGAGGCATAATTATACCTCGGAATTTCTTGGACTAACACCTTTGTGAACATGTCAGCCAAATTTTTCTCCATTATGATCTTTTGATTCTCAAACACCTTTTCCTCCAAAAGATTCTGGATGAAATGGAATTTTAGTTTAATGTGTTTCATTATTTCATGAAATATAAAATTCTTGTAAATGTGGATAACACTATGACTATCACAAAATAAAATTTCTCCCTATGATGCTTTTCTGAGTTCCTCTAGTAATCACATTAACTAGATCAACTCCTTCCCAACTTATGTAGATACAATATACTCTACTTTAGTTGTAGACAAAGTCACCATCGACTGTAGCTGTGACATCCAACTAATCACCATTCTACCTAAGGTAAACACAAAACCCATTGTGAATTTTCATGTGTTAGAATCACCATAAAAAATTTCATCAACAAAACCTTATAGAGGGTCATCTTTCTCAAAGTACAATGTTGTATCTATCGATCCTTTCAAGTATCAAATGATCCACTTCATAGCTTCCTAGTTCTCCTTCTCAGGGTTAGACATGAAATGAATTACCACTCCCATTGCAAAGGCAATGTCCAGTTGCATATATATATCATCACATACAACAAACTTCTCACACCTGAAGCATACATTACTTTTTCCATGTATTGGAGCTCATCTTCCATTGAATCTGCATATTCCTTGGATAAATTTAAGTATCCTGCATGGGGAGACATATTTACATTTGGTCAAATGAAACATTTCATTGATATTCTAGATGTACTATTTTTAGGATAACACCATAATACCAGATTTTGATCCATATCTATCCTCATATCCAATATTTTCTTAGCTTGACCATGATCCTTCATTTCTAATCTTCTAGACAAATTACTCTTCATCTCCTCAATCCACTGAATTTATGGTCCTTCCAACAACATGTCATCCATGTAAAGTAAGAGAATTATGTAAGTTAAATCATTACAGGACTTCTAATAGCAATAGTGATCAGAGTTACTCCTCATGAAACCTTCCTCGTTCATGAAAGTATCAAACTTCCACTTCCACTGTCAAGGTGCCTGTTTCAATCCATATAGACTTTGCTTCAGTTTGCAAACATGAACCTCTTTCAGATGGTCATTAAACCCCTTATGTCATATCATTATGGTCTCCTCCTCCAAATATCCATGGATAAAGGTAGTCTTAACATTCATCTGCTCTAAGTGGGAACCATTTGATGCAATATTGCTTAGTACTGTTCAGATTTTAGTATACTTTAAACCGGCGAAAATATTTATTAGAAATAAATTCCTTTATTTTATTGGGATCCTTTAACCACCAACCATGACTTATATCTTATAATTATGTCACATTATTCTTTCAAATGGTAAACCCATTTATTCTCAAGTTCTTGTTTCTCCTTCGATAGTTCAGTTAGCTCCCAAGTTTTGTTGAAGTTTATGGAATTCATCTCTTCTGCCATGACTGACTCCCACTACTTTGAGTCACTGAGTGGTTCTATCTCTTATATAAATTTAGGTTCCCCAAAATTCATTAGAATTAAGAATTTCATGTTGACCCCATACCATTGGGATGGTCTTTTGACTCTATAAGATCTTCTTAGAGAAGTTTTGGCATTCATTAGAACTTCAGTTTTCAGTACTTGAACTTTTGGTTCTCCTACTGCCAAATGTTCTGTTACTAGATATTTTTCTCAAACTTATATGGTTTTTGATAATTATAGAACATCTACCATTGGTCAAACATTTGATGCATTTTTCCTAATATCTGGTATCATCGATATTTGAAAATTTATAGTGTTTTTATCCAAAACAACTTATACTTCAATAGTTGACCTCTTCTCTTCAACTTTTAATTCAACCAAGTTACGGTCCATCCATATGATTTTCTCATTGAAGATTACATCCCAAATTTTTAAGATCTTATGTTGATCATCACTCCATAATCGATATCCAAACTCTTCATTTCCATAGCCTATGAGAAAATAATCTCCAGAATTTGCTTCCATCTTATCCTTGTCCTTGGCATCAACTAGAGCATAATCTATAAAAACAAAGATTTTTATATGTGAAATTTTTGGTTGTTTATTGGACCAAAGTTCTTCAAATAAAATTTTTACTACTATAGTGGTTGAAATTATATTGACCGAGTATGTTGTCATGTTAATTTCTTCTTCCCAGATGTACTTGGGAATATCAGAGTGCACACACATGCATCTAGCCTTTTCTATAAATGTATGATTCATTCTCTTTACCACTATATTATATTGTGGAGTTCTAGGTACCATTCTCTATGATCTAATCCCCTTATTTTGATATAAGTTTTAGAAGTTTCTGGTTTTTTATTTACTACTATTATTAGATCTTAAGCACTTCAATTTCTTACCACTTTATAACTCCACCATGGATTTCCACTGTACAAAGGCATCAAACACATTAGATTTATTTTTAGGAAAATAAAATCATACCTTACTCATGGAATCATCAATGAATGTGATGAAGTATCATGATCCTCTGTGAGATTGAACAGAAGCAGGTCCCCAGATATCTGTGTGAACAAGATCCAACTTTTAGGCTCTAGGCTTTCAAACATTCATATTGAATGAGGCCCTATTTTTGTTTCTAAGCACACAACTCTCATAAATTATGATAGTTTTATGATCAAAATTTAGAATGACATTCCCTGATAGAACCTTTATGTTCTTCTCACTAAGGTGACCCAGTCTATAATTCTAGACCTCCAGATTTTCAGAGGTTAAAATTCCATCCATTACACTCCCATCTAAACTTCCAGTATGATACATGGTTATGTCTTTTACTCATCTTTCCACAACCATGGATCCCTAAGTCACTTTCCAAACTCCATTATTGAAATCAGTACTGATCTAGATGCCCAACTAAAATGAGATTACTCTTGAGACCTATAATGTGTCTCACTCCTTTCAACTAAAGATTACTCCCATTCTACATCCAAATATTTATATATCCCTTACCAATTACTTCCAAAGCTTCATCAACTTCCATATTAACTTACCCAAAGCTTCTAAATACATAGTTTTTCATGCATTAGTGATCAACCGATGAGTGGAAGGATGAACCAGAGCCAACTACCCAAGACTCTACTGAATTATGAATAACGATCAATAGTTCACTACCATATTTCATTATGTTAATGGATTTTGAACTTTTGGTAGTCATTCCTTTTATATTTCCCTTGTGATTTATCTAGTTCCTATGAATATTTTCTTGCTTACCAATATTCTAGAAAGTAATCCATGGATCAGTGGTTTTTCCACGACACTTCTCTCTGGTATTTTCTTTTGATTATCGGTGATTCTTCCTATAAAGACCAAAACTTCTCATACATAGATATTACATATTTTTAAATGAATATTCATTATATTACACAAACACACGCCTAAGGATCATAAAGGTATAGTTCCTTTGGAAACTTAGATACATAAACAACTAGTCTATAAGTGAGCTACATCATCTCCCACTATGTTCTTCATAATTAGAAACCTTCTTAGACATATCATACATAATAACTTTCATCATAACTTGGGGAAAGGAAACATAAGAAAGAGTCATCTCAAATTCTCAGTAAGGATAAACAAGGGATATATCAACATATCATGAGCATAAGGGTATGATAATATGATAATCACATTTTAAAACCATACACTGCATATTATAAATCATAAACTTGAGTCATGACATAAATATTGGTAGTTCATAAGACATGAATCATAATGGAATCAAATAACATGATCCATGAGATCCTAAAATTATCATAAGACATAGATTTTTGGTATACACATAATCATAGAAAATCATTTCCTTAGTAGTTCAAGTCTCATTTCCAAGAATATCATAGCGGAATGCGTTTACTCCCTAAACCATTTTAGTAGTCAAGGTTCACTCCCAAGATTATCATAATAGATAGAGTCCCTTAATGAACTGGGTTCCCTCCCTATTATAGTCATATTTATCTCATGAGATATTAATATTTACCTAATGCATTGGAGGGAGATATAGGTCCCACCCATCACATAATGAAAATCATATATATGTGTTCCATAAGATCATAAAACATCCATCATATAAGAATCTATGAAATGAAATGGGTTTTATAAATATTTCATCATAACATAAAAATATGGAAAATAAATAGGTTTCATAATCATTTCACCATTTCATCAAAGCATAACTCGTGGGAGAAGAAGCAGGTTTCATAATCATTTTATCATGGTATAACCCATGGAAGATAAATAGGTTTCATAAAAATATTTTCATCATAAAAATAAACCATTCAGAGAAAGAATAAGAATTTTATCCTTGGATCACATACCTAGTAAAGCATAAGTAACATCAAAGGATCTCATCTTAGATGGAAAATTATTTTAAATGAAAAACCACTTTGAACGTTTCTCGAGGAAAATATTTTTTCTTTGAAAATCACCTTTTTTAAAATTAAAATATCACAAAATATTGTGAAAATCATTTTTATTTGAAAATTACCTTGAAAAATTATAAAGGAAGATTCAAAGAAAATAATGGTCATGACATCAAGAAATTTCCATTAATATTGTACACGTTAAAACAAATATTCCTTTCATATTTTTGATAAAATCCAAATGGGCCTTGTTTGGAAATGAAAAGAATATCCCTTTCAATTTTTTTTGTAAAAAGTAAAAAATGGGTAAAAATGTATTTAATAAATCATTTATAGAATTTTCAAAACATTTTTTAAAACATTTTTAGAAAACATGGTCTTGGAAGAAAAAGGGTTTTCGACTGAAGAGAGAAATAAAGTCGTTTTTTATTAAAAACATTCTATTGAAATCTTGAGTACATAAATAGAGGAAAATGAAGAGAAACCATGAATTCTAATGAAATAACCATAGGGGAAGAAAATTAATGAGTTTATTGAGATATGGATCATAATATTTCATCATAAAAATGATAAACATAAACAATCCTGATAAACAATGAGATTGTATCATAAAACCATTACCACTTTGGTAACATTGAATCATAATCCCCATGAAATAATAACATTAAATGAAACTTAAAATATCATGAGAATAAATAAATTAATGATATTACATGACAAAGGGGTTTTATATACACCTCATAAAATAATATAGGTGTATAACATAACATATGTCTCGAAGAAGGAAAATTAAGACAAAATCCCTTACTACTTTGGTAACTTTTGAACCATAAACCCCATGAGGGAGAGATCCTAAAGTGGATATGTAAATCCCCATAATTTTAATAAAAAATATCATAAAATGTATTCATGGGTAGTATATACACCACATAAAAGAAATACGTGGTGAATATGGCATGTGTCTCATATAAGTAAAAAGTGAGACAAAAATCCCCTACCTTAAGTCTCGACTTCCTTTAAACATGTTAAAACCCCATTTATAATAAATATAAGTTTTTTTTATACATCTATTATAGAACCATACATATATATATCATACCATATATGATTTACTTATGACCTTTTATTATCCATTTATTAACAATCCCATGTTAAAGTCACATTTCAGGCAATAACTACTTTGTTTTTCATGTATGTTTTGATTTGTTATTTTCTAGTCCTATTACTTTGATCATGGTTAAATCATATAAATAATTATAACCATGATATAAATATCATATATATTAATTATATAGGTATTTATATTAATCTATAAAAGTTATAGATAGAAAATTAAACACACTGTTCATGGAGACGATAGTCCGTATGTACACATGAACGTTGTTTCCATTTTATCAAAAGATTGAAAAAAATAAAGGTAAATAATATATTACCATTAACGAACCATTTTATGTCATTTATATCACATATTTTAATTAAAACCATCCTTATTACCTTCCATTTAAATCATGAATGAATCACAACACTTCGTGTGATGATAGTCTGCCGTACACACGAATGATTTTATCGTATTCCCATAGAATAGAAAGTAAAAAAGGTATATATGATACAATAATTCCATAAGTATAATAATATCATAAATATCATATATAAATATTTAATCCATAATTATATCCATCCATGAAAGGTGGTGATGGAAAACGAATAACATCGATTAGCAAGGAGGTAGTACTCTATATGTATGAATGATGATTTCGTATCCCATTTGATGGAAGTGAAAATGGTTTTAGGTCATTATAGTGAACTAGGATTCTCATATATTGTAAGGACCCGACCCCAGATTCCCAAAGTTGGTGCCTTATTTTATTACATTGGCATATAAACAAGGAATTTGAATCCCAAAGGACCAAGTAGTTTAGTAGCTTTTGGAAACAAGATATATATATATAAGTTCAACATTACATCAGGAAAGTAAAATACAACACTAATTATTCCATTAGAAACATCCAAGCCTCCTAGATTAAGCCTGCAAGTCACTCATAACTTACTTCTTTATATCCTGGAAAAATGAAACATAAGAAAGGGGTGAGCTCAAATGCTCAGTAAGAGTAAGCAATACAATAGAAGATAACATAAACATTAGATATGGTGAAAAAATGAAAACACATGCCTTTAAGAATAATATACTTGAACACATTATGGCAAGAACATGAGCTGAGTAAAATAATGTCATACTAAAACATAATCATGGGTATTCTACTAGCCCAATAACCACACAAACTTTCAATTACTAGATTCATAATGAGGTAAGTGCATATGCCAGATATTCTAAAACATTTTGTCAAGGCCTCATCCAAGATGTCTAAAAATGATTTAGGCCTCGGCCAAATCCATATATCACATTGGGAAAGGCCTCAGCCAATTTCATGTCTATTTGTCTCATGAGACCTACCAATACATTGAGGGGATATAGCAGGCCCCACCTGCCACATAATAATTCCCATACATTCCTCATATGAGTGGGGATAAACATAAACAACATATACATTCATATTGAAACTATCATATGAAATGCAACTAACTTTCCCCAATCATTAAACATAAAACACTAACCATTTTGGGTAATATGTGAATGGTTTTAGGATAGTTCATCCAAAATAAAATTATTAATAATACATTCAATAAAATATGGTAGATTACATCATAAATTATTAAAACCAATAATACATAAGAATCAACAAGAGTGTTGATTCAGGCGAAAATACTATTATAAAATCACTAAGCAATTCTTGAGATAAATACTCTTTATTTTGAAAAGAAGAGTTATTTAGGAAAAATATTTGTATAAAACCATAAGTGAAGTAAGATGGTATTTTAAAAATAAAATGAGTGATTTTAGAAAGATAATGTTTTCCAAAAACATATTATAGAGTGCCATTGAAAATAGATAAGAATTTGAGAAATTCCCTTGAATCGGGCTTGTATTTTGGAAACATTTTTGAAAGTTTCTTTTAAAACATGTAACTATCCATAAAATAGGGAAGTATTATGGTTGGTTTACATATATAGAATACTCACACAGAGTTTACGAGGAGTACATAATAATACATACAAATTTCATTGAGGTAATTAGACAATGAAAGTAACCCGAGTGAAAATGGAAGTTTGGGTGAAAAACCCTTACCTTAAGTCTGAATGTGTTCCGCTCTTGAACTTAAGGTCCTGAAATATGAAATTAGAATTATTAATAAATTATTTAAGAACCTAATATACATGTATTTAGTTTATCATAATTATTTTTAGTTCATTTATGTTCTTATTGATAAGTTATTATATTGAATTCCGTCGTTCCAGAGTGTTTGTTTTCTTGATTTTCATAATTGGTTCACTTGTTTTTAAGTAATGGAGTTCATGTGAAATGGTTGTAAATCTACAGAATTGAAATTAAATATTATTTATGAACATCCATAATTGTTAATGGTCATTTATATCATTTGGTTACATGGAAATAGGATGAATCATTAGATGATTACCACTTTGATTATTTGGCGGTATTTGGATTATTATGAACTAGTTTTGTCATATAAATTAATAATATGTACATATAATGGTTCCTGAATATTAATTTGGTTATAATAAATATATTATAGTCTAGTTCAACCATATAAATGGTTTCATGACCAGTACTGAAAGATAAAATGAAGAACGAAACTTCATCGTCCATGAAGGTTATAAATTGGAACCTCATGAACGTTGATTTCGTTTATAAAAATAAAAGGGAGGGAGTAAGAATATTGCTGATGGTTATTCCATTAACATGATATAATTAAAGTATATAGATGATAATGGAGTTATCATGTTCATTTGTATAGATGAGGTGAGGAGAGATAAAAAAGAGATGAACTTGAAAAGAAAAGAAAAGTTGAGAGATCCCTTATGAAAATTCGACAGCCTAACGACGTCGCTTAAAATTTCATAAAATGAATTGATGAGAAAAAAGGTTATCTAATCATATGGAAATAAAAAGGAAATTAATAGAAATACATAATATCAACCCCAAAATATGAGAATGGAAATTCAACGAGATAACATAAAAGAAGTGTCGACTAAAAGAGGAGGGTGAAGGATTCCCTTACCTTGTAGAGTAACTCCCAGAACTTGAAGGTTGAGACCTTGGGGGATTAAGTACACCTTGGAAGGAATAATAGGGGGTAAAACCACCAGAGATTCTAGGATGAGGGATTTGTAATGAAATAAAATGAATGGATGAGTGGGTATTTATAGTAAAAGAGAGGGAGTTTTTTAATAATTTCAAAGGGACACCTCATTAGCGGTTTTTGAAAAACCATGGGATTTACCATGCTATTTTACCATGGTTTTATACACTTGGGACAACTCATATCATATGTTACTATACACAAGTCGAACAACCTTTTATTATGTTATTATGATGTCATTAAACTACCGAAAACTCAAAACTGTATTTTTTCTATTCACGAAAAATTCAAGTATTTTAGAAAAATCCCAAAAATTCACCTATACCGTTTTTTGATGTGTATAATTAAAAAATGAAATCCATTTTTCAAAAATATTTTTATAAATATTATTAATTTAATTTTTAAATAAAATCATAGTTAATTCGAAAAATAAAAAATTTAAAGGTATAATTAGTTTTATATTACATTGAAAAATTAATTAAGATCTCATTATCTTATTACCTTAAGAAAATAAAATAATATCATTATTTACTATTCATAAGGGTCATATTACTATTCATATTACTATTCATAAGGGTGTGTTACTATTCACAAAAAAAATCAAGTTTGTTCTATCAGACTCTAAATGACTTACTGGTCACAACTCTAGATGACCATTTTTCGAAATTCAAAACATAGCAGAGGAAAAGTTGTGTTTAATGGCTAAATTATAAAACTCATTCAATATTTATTCACAAAACCTTGGGGTGTTACATTCTCCCCTCCTTAAAAAAATTTCTTCCTCGAAATTCACAAAATGTTACCTAAACAGATTCAAGTATGTCTTCAACATAATCTCCTCAGGCTCCCATGTTGCTTCCTCCATCTTATGGTTCCTCCAAAGAACCTTTACCAGACAATTCGTATGATTTCTCAATACTTGTTCTCTAGTATCAAGAATCTGGATAGGATCTTCACAATAAGATAGATCAAGATCAAGTTCTACTTCTTAATAGGTGAGTACATGTGTTGGGTTTGGCATGTATTTTCTTAACATTGACACGTGGAACACATTGTGAACTTTGGAGAGATTTGGCGGCATTGCCAAATGGTAAGCTACAGCTCCAATTTGATCCAGAATTTCAAAAGGTCTGATGTAACTGGGACTTAATTTTCCTTTCTTACCAAACCATATAATACCCTTCCATGGAGACACCTTTAAGAAAACATGATCCCCTTCTTGAAATTACAAATCCTTCCTTCAGTTATCACCATAGCTCTTCTGCCTACTTTGAGCTGTTTTGATATGGGTTTGGATAATCTTCACCTTTTCCGTTGTTTCCTCAACAAGTTCTAGTCCCATGAGCTTTCCCTCACTAACATCATCCCAACAAGTTGGTGTACAATATCTCTTTCCATATAACACTTCATATGGTGCCATATGAATACTTGAATGTAAGCTATTGTTGTGGGAAAATTATACGAGAGGTAAATACTGATCCCACATACCTTGAAAGTCAAGTGAACAAGACCTCAACATGTCTTCCAATGTTTTAATAGTCTGTTCTGATTGTCCATCAGTTTGTGGGTGGTAGGCAATGCTCAAACGAAGATCAATATCTAGGTCCTTCTGAAGACTTTTCCAGAATTGTGATGTAAAACAGGGATCGTGATCAGAAAAAATTGATAAAAGTACACCATGAAGTCTTATAATTTCATTAACATATAGTTTTGCTAAACGTTAAACTGGTAAATCTTCTCTTATAGTAAGAAAGTGTGATGATTTTGTAAGACAATCAATAATGACCCATATCGCATCATTCTTTCTTGGAGTCTTTGGTAGCCCCATGACAAAGTCCATTGTAATATCATCCCATTTCCACATAGGAATGGGAAGGGGTTGCATGAATCCTCCAGAACGTTGTCTTCCAGCCTTCACCTGTTGACAAACCAAACATCTTGACACATAATCAACAATCTCTCTCTTCATGTTTTCCCACTAAAAATGTTCCTTTAGACCTCTATACATCTTTGTGCTACCAGGGTGTATAGATAAATTAGAGCTATGAGAATAATCCAACAGTTCCCTCTATAGCTTAGGAATAGCGGGAACACAATGCCTATTTCTGAATTTCAAAATTCAACCTTCATATATGAAGTCAATCAACTTCCCATCATTTACATCTTTAATTTTATTTTGAAACTCTTCATCATCAGCCTGAGAAATTGTTATCCTTTCCAGTAAAGAAGGTTGGGAAACCATTTGAAAAAGTAGTGTTACCTTCCTTAATAATTCTCATATCCATTTTTACTAGATCCATGAACAGAGGATCCTTTTCAACTCTCATCTTGTTCAGAATTCTGTGGTACTTTATACTCAAAGCGTCTGCCATCTTATTTTCCTTCCCCAGGTGGTAGTGTATTGTGCAATCATAATCTTTGAGTAGCTCAATCCATCTCCTTTGTCTCATGTTGAGTTCTTTCTATGAGAAGATATATTTCAAACTCTTATGATCTGTATATATCTCACATTTTTCTCCATAGAGGTAATGTCTCCAAATCTTTAGAGAAAATATTACCATTGATAACTCAAGATCATGAGTTGGATAGTTTTGTTCATGAATTTTTAGCTACCTAGATGCATAGTAAATCACTTGATCATTCTGCATAAGGACTCAACCAAGTCCTTTCTTTGATGAATCGCTATAGATAACAAACCCATCATTCCCTGATGGTAGGGTTTGGATCATAACATTCCCTAAACTCCTATTCAATTCTTCAAAAAATTCTTCACATTCCTTTGTCCATACAAACTTAACCCATTTTCTTGTGAGCTTGGTTATTGGGTTGGCTAAACGGGTGAAGTTCTGAACAAAACACCGATAATAACCTACTAAACCAATAAAACTATGTACCTCAGTTATGTTTGTTGGAGTAGGCAATTATTTCACAACCATTGTCTTTATAGGATCTACAGACATTCTATCCTTAGAGACAATGTGTCCCAGAAAAGAAACTGATTGGAGCCAAAAATCACACTTTCTAAACTTCCCATATAATTCATTTCTTATAAGAGTCTTCAAAATAGTGCGCAAGTGATTTCCATGATCTTCATAGATTTTAGAGTATACTAGGATATCATCAATGAACACCACCACAAAGTTATCAAGATATTCCTTGAAAACTCTATCCATTAGATCCATGAAAATAGATGGTGCATTAGTTAGTCCAAAAGGAATTATTGTAAACTTGTAATGCTCATACCTAGTTTGGAACACTGTTTTTGGAATGTCTTCCTTCTTCACAAGTAACTGATGATATCCAGATCTAAGATCAATATTTGAAAAATATTGGGCTCCATGAAGTTGATCAGATAAATCATCAATGCGAGGTAGGGGATACTTGTTCTTTATTGTTATAGCATTGATCTCCCTATAGTCAATGCACAACCTCATAGACCCATCTTTCTTCTTAACAAAAAGAACAGGGGCTCCCCACAAAGAAACTCCAGGGTGAATAAATCATTTATCACTCAATTCTTCTAGTTGTTTATTTAGTTCCACTAACTCCATAGTATACATTCTATAAGGGGTATTTGATATGGGCCTTGAACCAGGAATTAAGTCAATGGATAACTGAATTTCCCGCTCTGGAGGATGTCTAGGTAAATCCTCTGGGAAGACGTCAATATATTCTTACACAATAGGTACATATTTTATCTGAACATTCTTTTCCTCACCCATAGTTATTGTATTTTCTTCCTCCCTAATAATTGAATTCAGTAGAGCTGCTGGGGGTGGATCTAGATGATAATCATATGGAGAGGTCTCTTCTCTAAAGATAAGGGATTATACACCATTCTCAAAAATTGTAACTTCCTTCTTTTTTCAATAGATCTTCACATCATAATTTGAAAACCAATTCATACCAAGATTATATCAAATTAAATCATTGGTATGATGATAAGTTCAGCAACTAAAGCACATTTATGTGTCATGAGGGGGACTAATTGACACACCTTTGTTGTAATGATACATCCACTAGGGGTTTTGACTGATAAAGCCTTTATTAAATCAAATTGGACACATCTAATTTTCTTGGAAAAATGGGAAGATATAAATTAATGTGACGATCCATAATCAAATAAAGCGTTGTCTAAGTTTGATTAAATGGTCAAAGTACCTTCCACCACGTTATTCAGAACTTCAACCTTTGCTGTTGTGATCGCATAAGCTTGTCCCTACTCCCTTGGCCTTTTCTGTTTCATGTTTACTTGACACTTTGGACAATCATTAACATAGTGTCCCATCTCCCGACAATTATAGCATTGAACATTAATGGATTTTTTATTCCCCTTGAAATCACCAGCAAGATGGCCTTTCCGTCCACATTTGTAGCATACTCCTTTTATCTTTAAGCATGCACCAGGGTGTTTCCTTCCACAATTATCACAGGGTGGAAACTTAACTCTTCCCTTCTTCCCTGTTTCCTTATTTCCTTTCCCAGATTTTTCAGTAGCCCTCTTCTTCTCTTGCTTCCCCTTAAAGTTATAAGACTTAGAGAATTCCTTTTTTATCTTGATATCACATGAAAATATATCCTCATATGATGAGAAACTCTGGGAGACTAGAGCCCGTTGGAGGAATGGCTTTAGTCCATCAAATAATCAATCAATCTTACTCCTCAGATTTCGTATGTAGTCCACAACATGCCTTGATAAACTGGTGAAGTTAGCTTCATACTTTTCAACATTATCATCTTCCTTTTGATTCAAATTCAAGAATTTCCTCTCCATATCCACTTGTTGTTCACAAGGAAAGTATTTCTCTAGGAATATTTCCTTAAAGTCCCTCCATTCTATCTCCTATATTTCTTCCTCCTCCTTTGTGTTTTGGATTAACGACCACTACTAATCTGCATCTCCCGATAGACGATAGACTTCCATGAAGACCTTCTCTCTTTCATTACATCCCAAAGCGAGAAATATCTTTTCTAGGGAACTTATACACTGCTCAACTACAAATGGGTTTGTAGTCCCATTTAATGATGGAGGCTATTCATGCATAAAGTGATCTAACATATCTCCTCCACATGGTGGATCCAGATTCTCCATATGGGTAAGGTTATTATTCATAACCTGCGTAAATTGTCCTAGTATAGTTATAATTTGCTCAGCACCCGTCGCAGAACCATAACCAACATCATTATCTTGCATCAGAGGGAAATCCCTACATGGGACATGAACATTCATGCAGTTTCCATTCCTTCCACTATGTTCCATTTCTAGATGATGACATACTCTAGATTAGGTTATGAATCATAATTTATAATCTTAACTTAACAAAATACTCAACATAAATTGATATCCTACGCATGGATTATCCCATAATCACAAAAATGGTTTCTTTGAGGAAATATTTACATTTAAATCCTTCATAATGTATTGTAAAGAAAATGTGAATTATCATAAGCATATCCCTCAGGAGTGTCATAACCAAGAGTGCAGCAAGACCCATTTTTGTGTACCAGGATACCTCGGGTCAAGCCTGAAACTCCTTGTCGGAGCTTTCACTCCTAGGTACATCTGTTCTAGATCCACCTCTACCTACTCATATCCAAGTGGGGATGTATTGCTTGAAAGATCCACATAATCTATTCCTTACCAAAATACCAAGATGTTATTGTATTTTTATCCTCAGAAATTATCTTAGGGACTCTTCCATAATCTACGTTTTCTAAATCTAGTTTCCAAGTTTTCTACTAAACTTCATCTGATACCAACTGTAAGGACCCGACCCCAGTTTCCCGGAGCTGGTGCCTTATTTTATTACATTGGCATATAAATAAGGAATTTTAATCCCAAAGGACCAAGTGATTTAGTAGCTTTTGGAAACAAGATACATATATAAGTTCAACATTACATCATGAAAGGAAAATACAACACTAATTATTCCATTAGAAACATACAAGCCTCCTAGATTAAGCCTGCAAGTCACTCATAACTTACTTCTTAACATCCTAGGAAAATGAAACATAAGAAAGAGGTGAGCTCAAACGCTCAGTAAGAGTAAGCAATGAAGATGAAGATAACATAAACATTAGACATGGTGAATAAATGAAAACACATTCCTTTACAAATAATAAACTTGAACACATTATGACAGGAATATGAGTTGAGTAAAATAATGTCATAATAAAACATAATCATGGGTATTCTAGTAGTCGAATAACCACATGAAATTTCAATTACTAGCTTCATAATGAGGGAAGTGTATATGTCAGACATTCTGAAACATTTTTTCAAGGCCTCTTCTAAGACGTCTAAAAATGATTTAGGCCTTAGCCAAATCCATATATCACATTGGGAAAGGCCTCGGCCAATTCCATGTTTATTTGTCTCATGAGACCTACCGATGAATATAGGGGATATAGTGGGCCCCACCCATCACATAATAAGTCCAATGAATTCCTCATATGAGCGGGGATAAATATAAACAACATATACATTCATATTGAAACTATCATATGAAATGTAACTAACTTTCCCCAATTATTAAACATAAAACACTAATCATTCCGGGTAATATGGTGAATGGTTTTAGGATACATAATACAAAATAAAATTATTCATAAACAATTAAATAAAATATGTTAGGTGATATCATAAATTATTAAACCCAATAATACATAAGAATCCACAAGAGTATTGATTCAGACAAAAATACTCTTATAAAATCATTAAGCAATTCTTGAGATAAATACTCTTTATTTTGAAAAGAAGAGTTCTTTTGGAAAAATATTTTTACAAACCATAAGTGAAGTAAGATAGTATTTTCACAATAAAATGAGTGATTTTATAAATATAATGGTTTCCAAAAACAGATTATAGAGTGCCATTGCAAATAGATAAGAATTTGAGAAATTCCCTTGAATTGAGCTTGTATTTTGGAAACAGTTTTGAAAGTTTCTTTTAAAACATGTAACTATCAATAAAATAGGGAATGATTCTGGTTGGTTTAAATATATATAATACTCACACATAATTTATTATTAGTACATAATAATACATAATAATTTCATTTAGGTAATTAGACAATGAAAGTAACCTGAATGAAAATGGAAGTTCAGGTGGAAAACCCTTACCTTAAGTCCGAATGTGTTCCGATCTTGAACTTAAGGTCCTGTAATATGAAATTAAACTTATTAATAACTTATTTAAGAACATAATATACATTTATTTAGTTTATCATAATTCTTTTTAGTTCATTTGTTTTCTTTTTGATAAGTTATTATATTGAATTCTGTCGTTCCAGAATGTTTATTTTCTTGATTTTTATAATTGGTTCACTTGTTTTTTAGTAATGGAGTTCATGTGGAATGGTTTTAAATATCCATAATTGAAATTAAATATTATTTATGAACATCAATAATTTTTAATGGTCATTTCTATCATTTGGTTACATGGAAAGAGGATGAATCATTAGACGATAACCACTTTGATTATTTGGCGGCATTTGGATTATTATGAACTAGTTTTGTCATATAAATTAACAATATGTACATATACTAGTTCCTGAATATTAATTAGGTTGTAATAAATATATTATAGTCTGGTTCAATCATATAAATGGTTTCATAAAAAGTATTGAAGGAGAAAATGAAGAACGAAACTTCATCGTCCACGAAGGTTATAAATTGGAACCTCATGAACATTGATTTAGTTTATAAAAATAAAAGGGAGGGAGTACGAATATTGATGATGGTTATTTCATTAACATGATATAATTTCAGTATATATATGATACTGGATTTATCATGGTCATTTGGATATAAGAGGTGAGTAGATAAAAAAGAAAAGAGATGAACTTGAAAATAAAAGAAAAGTTGAGAGATCCCTTATGAAAATTCGGCAGTCTAACGTCATCGCTTAAAATTTCATAAAATGAATTGATGAGATAAAAAGGGTATATAATCATATTTGAATCAAAAATAAAGTAATAGGAATACATAATATCAACCCCAACATATTAGAATGTAAATTCAATGAGATAACATAAAAGAAGTGTCGACTAAAAGAGGAGGGTGAAAGATTCCCTTACCTTGTAGAGTAACTCTTAGAACTTGAAGGTTGGGACCTTGGGGGATTAAGGACACCTTTTAAGGACTAATAGGAAGGTAAAACCACTAGATATTCGAGGATGAGGGATTTTTAATGAAATAAAATGAATGGATGAGTGGGTATTTATAGTAAAAGAGAGGGAGTTTTTTAATAATTTCAAAGGGAGACCTCATTAGCGGTTTTTGCAAAAACATGGGCTTTCCCATGATATGTTCCCATGGTTTTAGCCACTTGGGACACCTAATGTCATATGTTACTATAAACAAGTCTAAAAGACTTTTATTATGTCATTATTATGTCATTAAACTACTGAAAACTCAAAACTGTATTTTTATTATTCATGAAAAATTCAAGTATTTTAGAAAAATTCAAGTATTTTAGAAAAATCACAAAAATTAACCCCTACCATTTTCGACATGTAGAATTAAAAAATGAACTCCATTTTTAAAAAATAATTTTCTAAATATTATTAATTTAATTTTTAAATAAAATCATAGTTAATTCAAAAAATAACAATTTTAAAGGTATAATTAGTTTTATATCACATTGAAAAATTAATTAAGATATCATTATCTTATTACCTTAAGAAAATAAAATAATACCATTATTTACTATTCATAAGAGTCATATTACTATTCATATCACTATTCATAAGGTTATGTTACTATTCACCAAAAATCAAGTTTGTTCTATCAGACTCCAAATGACTTTCTGGTCACAACTCTAGATGATCGTTTTTTGAAATTCAGAACATAGTAGAGGCAAAGTTGTGTTTAATGGATACATTATAAAATGCATTCAATATTTATTTCCAAAACCTTTGGGTGTTACATATATGGATATTACATTTTTTTAGATTAATATTCATTACATTACACAAACACACGCCTAGGGACTGTAATAGTTTATTATATTTGGAAACTTGGAACACAATATTCTTAATTCCTGAAAGATATTCAATGTCCCCCATAAAGATCTCCCCATAAAGTAATATTTATAGAAATAACCTACTTAAAAACTTTCTTCATAACCTAGGGAAATGAAACATAAGAAAGAGTGAGCTCAAATGATCAATATGGGTAAAAAAGGGAAATATTTATGCATATCATGAACTTAAGGGTATGAGAACATGAACATAACATTTGAAAGTCATAACCTGCATATCAAAGATCATAATCTTGAGTCATGACATAAATATTAGTAGTTCATAAGACATGAATCATAAGTAAATCAAAGAACACAATCCATGAGGGCATAAAACTGACATAAGACATAGATTTGTGGCATACATATAAGCATAGAAAATATTATATCAAGGATACCCACCATGACATTAATAACATGTTAGGTTTGTTATAACCACCAATATACCTACTTTGGGCTTGGGATAACCACTCATGTACCCTATTTTTTAGTCTTGCGATAACCACCTATGTACCCTCCTTTTTGGGCTTGGGATAACCACCCGTGTACCCTCTTTTTGGTCTTGGGATAACCACCCATGCACCCTATGAGCTCATAGAACATTTATAATTACTAAATTCATTGGAGGTAGATATAGGGACCATTCATAACATAATAAAAATCATATATATGTGTTCCATAAGATCAAAAAACATCCATCATATCATAACCAATGAAATAAAATTAGTTATATAAAAATTTAATCATATCATAACCTTTATAAAAGTGATAGGTTTCATAACAATTTCATCATTTAATCATATCATAATGTGAATAAAAATAAGCGGGTTTCATAACAATTTTATCATGGTATAACCCGTGGAAGAGAAATAGGTTTTATAAACATCTTTTAATCATAAAAATAAACCATTAAGAGAAATAATAATAATGATATCCTTGTATCATAACCCCAGTAAAGAATAATTAACATCATATTATTTCATCTTAGATGAAAAATTATTTTGAAAGATCGCTTGGAACATTTCTTTGAGGAAAAATATCTTTTTTTTGAAAATCCCTTTTTGAAACTTAAAACAATTTGAAAATACTTTTATTTTAAAATAAAATTGAAAAATTATAAAGGAATATTTAAAAATAATTTAAAACATTTATTGATGAAAATATCCTTTCCAATTTTAAAAAACTTTTTTTTTTGAAAACATGGTTTTGGAAGAAAAAGGGTTTTCAATCGAAAAGATGATTTTTCTTAAAAAAATCATTTTTTGAAATCTTGAGTACATAAAGAGAGTAAAATCAATGTAAAAAATGTATTATAATTACATAACCATAGGATAAGTAAATTAATTAGTTTCTTTATAGATGGATCATAATATTCTATCATCAAAAATATAATTATGAACAATCTTGATAAATGATGAGATTGTAACATAAAATCTTTACCACCTTGGTAACTTTGAAATGTAATTCACATGAAAGGATAAAAATAAATGAAACTTAAAATATCATGATAATAAATAAATTCATGATATTACATGTCAATGGGTTTTATATACACCTCATAAACGAATGTATGTTCATAACACGACATAAGTCTCAAAGAAGAAAAATTGAGACAAAAACCCCTTACCGCTTTAGTAATATTTTGAATCATAATACACAATAAATATCAACATAAAATGAAACTATAAATATCATGAAAATAATTTTATTCATGATATAACATGTAAAATTGGAAGTATATACACCACAAAAAAGAAACAAGTGGTGAATTTGTATATATCTCCCATAAATAAAAGAGAGACTAGAAATCCCTTACAATAAGACTTGACTTCCTTCACACTCATTAAAACTTACGGTATAATAAATATAAGTTTATTGTAATTTTATTACATAACTATACTTATATATATTATACCATATATTATTTACTTATGATCTTTTAATACTCGTTTATTAACAATTCCATGTTAAAGTTACGTTTCAGGTAATAACTGCTTTGTTTTCCCTATATGTTTTGATTTGTTATTTTTTTTCCTCTTACTTTGATCACGATTTTATCATATACATAATTTTAACCATGATATAAATATTATATATATTCAGTATATATGTATTTAGAGTAATCCATAATTTTTTATAGAAAATGAAACACACCGTTCATAGAGACGGTAGGTCGTACGTATGTATGAATGTTGTTTCCATTTTCTTGTTGGATTGAAAAAAAGGAAAATGATATATTATAATTAAATAATAATTTTTATGTTATATGTATCACATATTTTTATTAAACCCATTCTTATTAAATTCCATGTAAAACATGAACGAATCACATTGCTTCGTGAGGTGGTAGTCCGCCTTACACACGAGTAATGTTATCGTATTAACACAAAATGGAAAGTATGAAGGTATGTGTGATATAATAATTCCATAAGTACAATAATATCATAAATATCATAAATAAATAATAAATCCATCATTATTTTCAACATTTATAGGTGTTAATAGAAAAATTAATGACATCGGTTTGCGAGGTGATAGTCTATCGTACACACGAACGATGATTTTGTAACCCATTTGATTGAAGTGGAGATAGTTTAAGTCATGAAATTAACATAAAAACATATCAGTATATTTAATATACTAGTTTTATTATATAAACATGGTATACTAAGAATTTAATTATGTGTAGAAATAAATAAAACAAAAATGCTTGTTGATGAATATTACCTCTTCTTTGAGTATCCTCCTTAGGTTCGCACCAAAAGCCTTCGTAGGTTGGATTTATATCCAAAATAAGGATTATAGGATAAGATAAGAGAATTGTTATTTGTGTAGGTATTTATTTAAAAAACGGTTTTAATGTGTAAAGAAGTGAAGGGTGGTGGTGTCCTTTTATAAGTGGGGGAAAAGAACCCACTTGAAAACTACTTGGAAATTTCCTAAAAGACTCCAAAATAATAAATTCATTCCCAAGAAAAAAAGCTTAAAAACGACACTAGATTATAAATTGGGAAGGTTAATATGAAAATATTTCCATCCAATAGGATTTAGACATGTTTTGAATCATTTTTAACCCTTATCCTTTTAGTTTAACCCCCAGTAAACCCATTTTACCTTAATCGTTGTAAATAATTTTTTATTATTATTTTCACTATTAATTTTGATAAAAAATTAAGTTGAACTTATTAGATAATATAAATTATAATTATTATAAATAAAAAAATCCAAATTTTCCAAATTCTATTCATGTAAGTGGGAAAATTTAATTTAAAATTAATCTTATAGAAGTGATGAGAAAGTGAGTTTTTAAAGAGAAAATGTTCAAAAGTTTACAAAGTTTTTATATCAAAATTCAATATAAAATTGATTAAAATGACATAAATTGGATTAATGGATGTAAAATTGAACTAATTTAACTTAAAAATAAAATAAAATGTAATTTAACTGTATAAATAAATTAAACGAAAAGGCAATTTTCAATTAAAATTCAGTATTTTTCACTATTCATCAAAAAATGAAACATTTCAGAAAAATCTCAAAGAATAAACCTGAGATAATTTTGAAATTATGATTTAAAAAATGAAATTTATTTTATCAAATTAATTTTTTAAAAGTGTAAAAATTTAATTTTATTAATGTTCACAAAAATAAATAAACAACAATTTTTGAGAAAATAATATTTTTGAAACATATAAAGACTTTAACAAAAATTAAGTACCTTTTTATCAATATATTTTCTTTATATCAAAACATTATATTTGATATTTAAAAATTATTTATTACTATTCATATAACTAGGTTTAATGTTTAGATTATAATAGTTGTGTTCAAATAATTATAATAATAATATATCGTGGTTCGTTAAAACTCAATGTTGTGTGTAACGCAAGCTAAACTCGATGTTACATGTAACACAAGATTAACTCAGTGTTCTGCGTAATTAAATATTAAATCAGTGTTTCATGTCACATAAGATAAAATTAGTGATTCATGTAATGAAAAATGTTGAAAAATTAAATTTATTTGAAAAAAAATCACAAAATCTCGAGGTGTTACATTCACCCCCCTTAAAAAGAAATTTGCCCTCAAAATTCATCACTTTAATATAAAAAACTGAGGATACTTATGCCTAATTGAGTTCTTAGGTTCCCACATAGCTTCCTTAAGCTGGCGGTAACACCATAAAAAATTGGCTTGGTGAGTGGTCTTATTTCATAGAATTTTTTTTATTCGATCCAGAATCTATACCAGTTATTCCTCATAAGAAATATCATGTTCCTATAGTATGATATTAGAGTTTAGTAAATATGAAGGACTGAGTATGTAATTCCTTAGGATAGATACATGGAATACATATTGAACTTGAGAGAGGTTCGGTGTAAGCACCAATCGACATGATACTATCTTGATATGATAATTTTTTTAAGGGAACCGTTATACCTAGGGATTATATTTAATTTGTATAATAAACATAATTTTATAATTTGGTTGTGCTTTGATCAATTTCCATTTCATATATTACTTCAATAAATGAAGATGATTTTTTTATGTCTGAATCACCAACTAATCACAATATCCATAAAATAATGATAAGTTATTCTTTCTATCTCTAGTTAAAAAAAGTTAACACTGGTTATCCAATATGCATAACTCTTCATATAGTGAATTAATATTTTAATCTCTAAATACTCATCTAAAGTTCAACATAAAATTTTTCATAAATTTTTAACCTTATGACCCTTACAAAAGGTTAAAATCTAAAAATTTATAAAGAAGGTCACTGAATTTTCAAAATAAACTTATCATTAATCCCCTAAAAAAATAAAGTATCTCTTAATTTTCACATACCAAACATGTGAATACATGCATCATGTATTCTCTTAAAACATGATAATAACATAAATTACCATAAAACCTTATTGAAAACATAAATTCTTCCTCATTCCTTACATAAAACATAGATTATTGGATTTATTCCTTAAATCCAAAAATATTGTAAACTCCATCAATGATAGAATAAAACACTTTGTCAACAAATCATTAATCAGTTCCAAGGTAATCATTACTATCCAATTTACTTTATCCATATCAACCATCTCTTAATATAAATATCATTATATCAACATAAAGAACATAGTAAGGGTTATATTTCCCTTAATCACATGTTTTCTATGAATATCACCTTGACATTAAATCACTTTTCTAGTCCATTAGTACCATTTATCATATTCTTGAAAATCCTTAATAAAAAAATTATACTAAACAATACTTATATATTTCATGATTCATAATACTTGAATTATAATGCATAAATACTTCAATCATCCCACTTCCTTCTCAAACCATTAACCATGCTTCATCATCTTTTTCCTTAACACTCATTTAATTTCATATGTTATTTATAGTCTCTTCATCATCAAAAATATAACCATTACTCGTAAAACCTTGATGGTTCTATTTATGAGATTTCCCTTTAGGACATAAATTTTCATAATTATCATACTTTTCATATTTAAAACATTCATCCATTTCTAATAACTTAGGGTGACCAATATTCCCATCTATTTCATTAACTGAACTTTTCATTTTCCCTCAGTAATTGCTTACTCTATACCCTTATTATCCACACATAAAACATATTATCATTCATTTGATACATTCCCTTGAGTGTTTATTCCCACATTCCTGACATGTTGGTGACTGAAATTTATTTCCACCATGTGATTTATTTGATTTCTTAGGAGACTCAATCTTCCTTTTATTATCAAAACCATGGGAATGGTCAGAATCTCCAATTTCCATTTCTACCTTTAGTGCACATCGAATGACTTCTTCATAGCTACTAAAGTATCTTATAGAAAATTACTTTCAAATACTTGGTCTTAAGACACTAAAGAATATATAAATTTTACTTTTTGGATTGATTATTAAACCAGAATAGTATCGTGAAAGTCTTGTAAAATTGGTTTCATAGGTACCAATAGATTTACCATCCTTTTGTCTGAGCTCAAGAAATTACTTATCTATCCTTTTTAATAGAATAAAAGGGAATTGTTTATAAAAAAATGTCCTATTAAACTCATCCCATTCCATGGATTCAATTACCTCATCTTGACTTTTATTCTTAATAAGGTTATAGCATTGATCTGCTTCACTTTCAAAATGATAGACAACCAACATGAATTTTTCATGCTTTAAACACTGGAGAATGGAAAATATCTTTTTAGTGGTATTGATCCATTTATTAGTGACTAGTGGATTAGTGAACCCACTAAAAAGGGTGGGAATTTACTTATGCAGGACTCAATAGAACATTTCTCCCCCTTTTGCTCATTTGGAAGTCCATCATGATCCATATATTGAGAAATTTGTATGAGTATAACAAACATATTTTTCATTCCAGCTCCCATAATGTTTGGTTACTGAGGAGGAAAATAATTGTATTATCTTTCTCACTCAATATTAACATGGATCCTTTATGTTATATCCATCGGATAAAACCAAAATCATAGTCTAAACAACACTAATCATAGTGGGGAACCACATAATCATAAAAAATCACTTATAGGATATCTAAATCACGACAACTTCTTTTAAATATATGACACCTTAGGATTAATCTAGGTCATTCATGGCCATTATCTATTTAAATCCTTCATGATGGTTTGTAAAAGGTTTGTTAATTTTCAAAGAATATCCCCCAGGAGTGTAAAACTAGGTGTGTAGAAAGGCCTGTTTTCATGCACTAGGTGATGATCGAGTCTATCTCAATGCACCCTTTTCAGAGTTATTACCCCTAGGTACCTCTATGATAGATCCAAATTCATTTTTAGTGTCCAGATAGGGATATATTTTATTATAAATCACTTTCTCTATTCTTTACCAAAATTACAAGACATTTTTCTATACTTTAACTCATCCTTAGACTCATCCTTAGAGATGTCCCTAGAGATATACTTAAAAATATCCCTAGGGATCTCACTAATGTTTTTTCATCCTAGTTTCCAAAGGTTAACTAAACCTTTCTTATAATACCAACTATAACGACCCAAGATTATCATACATGAATATTACATCTTTTTAGATTAATATTCATTAAATTATATAAAATCACGACTGAGAACCATAATAGTTTAGTGCCTTTGAAAACATGGAGCACAATATTCTTAATTCCTAAATGATCTTGAATGTTACCAATAAAGATCTTCCCATTAAGTACTCCTCATAGACATACCCTACTTTAAACCTTTCTCCATAATATGGGGAAATGAAACATAAGAAAAGGTGATACCAAATGCTCAGTAAGTGCAAACAATAGAAATATCTAAGTATATTATGAACATAAGGGTATAAGAACATGAGTATAACATTTTAAATTCATACCCTGTATATCAAAGATTATAATCTTGAGTCATGACATAAAGATTGGCAGTTCATAAGACATGAATCATAAGTAAATCAAAGAACATGATCCATGAGAGCATAACACTGGCATAAGACATAGATTTTTGGCATACATATAACCATATAAAATCTTCTATCAAGGATACCCACCAAGACATTCATAACATGTAGGTTTGGGATAACCACCCGTTTACCTTCTTCAGTCTTAGGATAACCACCCATATACCCTATTTTCAGGCTTGGGCTAACCACCTGTGTACCCTACTTTTTGGGATTTCGCTAACCAGCCATGTACTATCCTTTTTGGGATTGGGATAAACACAAATGTATCTTATGAGATCATAGAAAATTTATCATTACCCAATGCATTGGAGGTATATATAATTCCCACTCTCCACATAATTAAAATCATAAATATATGCATCATAATATCATAAAAAATCATCACATTATAACCCATGAAATAAAATGGGTTTCATAAACATTTCATCATATCACAACCTATGTAAAATAGATAGGTTTCATAATCATTTCATAATTTCATCATATCATAAACTGTGGAAAAATAAGCAGGTTTCATAAGAATTTTATCATGGTATAACCCTTGGAAAAGAAATGGGTTTCATAAACATCTTTTCATCATAAACATAAACCATTCAAAGAAACAATAAAAATGGTATCCTTGAATAATAGCCCCAGTAAAGAATAATTAACATCAAAGTATGTCATATTAGATGGAAAATTATTTTTAAATATCACTTGGAACATTTATTTTAGGAAAAATAACTTTTCTTTGAAAATCACTTTTTAAAACATAAAACACTTTGGAAATACTTTTCTTTGAAAATAAACTTGAAAATTTATAAAGGAAGATTTAAAAATAATTTAAAACATTTCTTTAGTAAAATATAATTTCCACTTTTAAAAAACTTTTTAAAACATGAAACATTTTTAATTTTTTTAGAAAACATGTTTTTGGAAGAAAAAGGGTTTTCAACCGAAAAAATGATTTTTCTTAAAAACATTATTTTTTGAACTCTTGAGTGCATAAAGAGAGTAAAATGAAAGTTAAACATGTATTATCATGATATAACCAATATATAAGAAAATTAATGAGTTTCTTGAGATATGAATCATAATATTCTATCATTAGAAACATAGTCATGAACAATTTTGATAAATGATGAGATAGTAACATAAAATATTTACCACCTTGGTAACTTTGAAACATAATCCACATGAAAGGATAAAACTAAAAGAAACTTAAAATATCATTATAATAAATAAATTAATGGTATTATATGTCAAAGGGGTTTTATATAAATATCATAAAATAATATAGGTGCATAACATGATATAAGTCTCAAAGAAGGCAAATTGAGACAAAAACCCCTTACCGCTTTAGAAATATTTTGAATCATAATCCCCAATAAATAATAAAATAAGATTAAACTTTAAATATAATTAAAATAATTATATTAATTATATAACATTTCAAAGTGGTAGTATATACACCACATAAAATAAACGAGTGGTGAATTTTCATATGTCTCCCAGAAATAAAAGAAAGACTAGAAATCCCTTACCGTAAGTCTTGAATTAATTTTCACTTGTTCAAACCTACTATATAATAAATATAATTTTATTATAAATATATTATAGGACCATAATTATATATATATATATATCATACCATATATTCTTTAATTATGACCTTTTATTATCTGTTTATTAACAATTTCATGTTAAAGTTATGTTTTGGGTAATAATCGATTTGTTTTTTGTATATGTTCGATTTTTTATTTTTGTCCTATTAATTTGATCATGATTTAATCATATAAAAAATATTAAACATTATATAAATATAATATATATTCAGTATATATTTATTTATATTAATCCATAAAATTTTGTGATAGAAAATGAAATACATCGTTCATGGAGATAGTAGGCCATACACACACATGAATGTTGTTCCCATTTTCCTGTCGAATTGAAATAATGAAAGGTAAATTATATATTATCATTAAATAATCAGTATTATGTTATATATTTCATATTTTTTCATTAAACCCATCCTTATTACCTTCCATGTAAAGTGTGAACGAATCACATCACTTCGCGAGGCGGTAGTCCGCCGTACACATGAGTGACGTTATCGTATTCCCACAAAATGGAGAGTATGAAGGTATACAAGATATAATAATTAAATAAGTATAATAATATCATAAATATAATAAATAAATAATAAATCCATAATTATGTCCAGTCTTGAGAGGTGGTAATGGAAAAATGAATGACATCGTTTTGCGAGGCGGTAGTCCGTCGTACACATGAATGATGATTTCGTAACCCATTTGATGAAAGTGGAGATAGTTATAGGTAATTAAATGTAAATAAAAACATCTTAGTATATGTAAGATATTTAGGTTTTTATATCATCATGGTATAATAATAATTTAAGTAGGGGTAGAAATAAATAAAACAAAAATGCTTGTTGATGAACGTTACCTCTTCTTCGAGTATCCTCCTTAGGTTTACACCAAAATCCTTCTTAGGTTAGTATTATGTCCAAAATAAGAATTATAGGATGACAGGAGGGAGTTTGGGTATTGATTTTCATAGGTATTAGCTGAACCAAAAGTGTTTTAAGGTGTGAATAAGTGAAGGGTGGTGGTGGAAGTGGGGGAAAGGAACCCACTTGGAAGCTGCTTGGAAATTTCCCAAAAGACTCCAAAATAATAAAGTAATTCCCAATATAAAAGCTTCAAAATGAATCTATATTTGAAATTGGGAAGTATAATATGGGAATATGACTATATAATAGGATTTATACATGTTTTGGATCATTTAAAACCCTTATCCTTTTAGTTTGACCCCCGACAAATCCATTTTTACCTTAACTGCAATAAATATTTTTTTTACCATTTTCACTATTAATTTTGATCAAAAATTAAGTTGAGATTATTATATAATATAAATTATAATTATTAAAAATAAGTAATCCATCTAATAAAATTATATTTAGATAATTTGAAAATTTTAATTTAAAATTAATCTCATAGACACGATGAGAAAACATGTTTTTAAAGAGAAAATGTTCAAAAGTTTACAAAGTTTTTATATAAAAAATCAATATAAAATTGATTCCAATGACCTAAATTGAATTAATGTATGAATAATTTAACTAATTTTAATTTAAAACCAATTTAAAATATAATTTCAATTTTTAAATAAATTAAACGAAAAGACAGTTTTCAATTAAAATTTAGTATTTTCACTATTCATCAAAAAATGAAACATTTCAGAAAAATCCTAAAGATTCACCCTAAGATAATTTTGTCATGATTATTTCAAAAATGAAATTTATTTTATCAAATTAATTTTCTAAAAGTGTGAAAATTTAATTTTAGTAATGTTCACAAAAAGAAAAAAAACATTTTTTTAGACAATAGTATTTTTGAAACATATAAAGAGTTTACCAAAAATTAAGTAATTTTTTATAAATATGTTTTATTTATATAAAAAAATTATACTTGATATTTAAAAATTATTTATTATTATTCATATCGCTAAATTTAACGGTTAGGTTATAACAGTCGTGTTTAAATAATTATATTAATAATATACCGTAGTTTATTAAAACTCAGTGTTGCGTGTATCATAAATTAAAATTGGTGTTGTGTGTAATGAAATATTAAATTAGTGTTGAGTGTAGCACAATATTAACTTGATGTTTCATGTCACACAATCTAAAATCAATGTTTTGTTTAATGAAGAATATATAAAAGATTAAATTTATTCGAAAAAAATTCACAAAATATAGGGGTGTTACAGTCATGCCCTTAACATAACAAAATATAATTATATGGAAAATAGTGAGGTTATTATATGATAATGGTTTAGTAAAAATTTAATAATGTGGAGGAATAAATAAAATAAAAATGCTAATTGAAGAATGTTACCTCTTCTTTAGGTAACCTCCTTAGGTTTTCACCAAAAGCCTTTCTAGGCAGTCTTTATAACCAAAATAATGCTTCTAAGAAGATATAAGGGAATTAAATAATATATTTGGGTTGTTATTGGATGAAAAATGGTTTTTAAAATGTTAATAGGAGAGAATAAGGAGCGACCTTTTATAAGTGAGGTGAGTGGCACACTTGTAATTTTTGAAAAAAGGTGTATCCATGTTTTTCACATGCCACAGGGATCAACAATTGACTATTATCAAGAATTATACATTATAAGGTATAAATACAGTCATAAAATGGGTTTTGGAAAAGTTTTTGGTCATTTTTAACCCATATATTTTTAGATTAACCTCCGGTAAACCCATTTTTACCTTAACTACAATTTTTTTTTTCTGTTTTTACTATTCATTATGGTAAAAAAATAAGTTGAAATTATTATATAATATAAATTATTATGATTATAAATATGGAATCCAATTTTCTAAATTAAATTCACATAATTGGAAAATTTTAATTTAAAATTAAACCCGCAGACGTGACGAGAAAACCGTTTTTCATAGAGAAAATGTTCAAAAGTTTAAAAAAAATCACATCAAAATTAAAGATAAAAATTATTAAAATGATATAAATTGGATTAATTGATATATAATTGAAATAATATTTGTTTAAAACCCATTTTAAAGTAAAAAATAACCTTATAAATTCTTTAAACGAAATTATAGTTTTCAATAAAAATCAGTATTTTTCACTATTCATTGAAAAATTAATCTTTTTAGAAAAATACCAAAAATTCATGCTAAGATAATTTTTAAGTGATGATTTAAAAAATGAATATAATTTTTTCAAATTCATTTTATAAAATTTTTAAAAATTAATTTTATTATTGTTCACATAAAGAAATAAAAAAACATTTTTTTGAGAAAATAGTATTTTCGAAACATATAAAGAATTTAAAAAAAGTAAGTATTTTTTTATCAATATGTTTTATTTATATAAAACCATTAGACTTAATATTTAAATTTTTTTTATTCATATTCATTCATCCATGTTTAATAGTTTTCTAATAATAGTCTTGTTTAAATAATAATATTAATAGTTTGTTGTGTTTCGTTAAAACCTGATGTTGTGTGTAATGAAAGCTATCAATGAAATTTAATTTATTCAATTTTTTTTATAAAATATCAGGGTGTTACATTCTAACCCATTTAAAAAGAATTTATCCCTTGAAATTATATCACTTCGATAGAAACAAATGTGGATACTCCTGCCTCATCACATCCTCAATTTCTCACATAGCTTCCTCAAACTGATGGTTTCACCACAAAACATTGACCATGTGAGTGGTATTGTTTCATAAAACTTTATATGTATGATTCAGAATCTTCACCAGTTTTTTCACATAATAAAGATATTACTACAATGGTATGACCTCTGAGTTCAATACATGTGAAAGATCAGGTGTGTACTTCCTCAGGAGAGATATATGGAACACATCATGAACTTGAGAGATGGTTGGTGGAAGTGCCAACTAATAGACTACCATCTTGATACTATCAATAATTTAAAAGGGACCAATATACCTAGGGATTATTTTTCTATTCTTTATAAATCTCATTACCTTCTTCCATGGATAAATTCTTAGAAACACCTTGTCACCAACTTTAAATTTTTGATCACATTGACGATTATCAGTATAACTTTTATGTCAACTTTGTGCCACCTTTAAGTGTTGTTGAATGGATTTAAACCTCTCTACCATTTATTTAGTTATTTCAAGTCTTAATAGATTTTTTTCTCTAACTTCATTCTAGCACATTGGATCTCTACACTTCTTTCTGCATAGGGCTTAGTAAGGATATGTCTGAATGCTTGAGTTAAATATATTATTGCAAGAAAAATCAGTTAGAGGATGGTGTTGATCCCAAACACCTTTAAAATCCAGAGAATAAGATCTCAACATATCCTATAGGGTTTTAATTTTTCTGTAGGACTGGCCATCTATTTGAGGATGATATGCAGTGTTAAAACTCAACTTTGTATCAAGAGTTTGTTGATGACTTCTCTAGAACTTTAAGGTAAAACTCAGATCCAATTAGAAAAGATTGAATGTGGTAATCCATGAAACCTTAACACTTAATTTAATCCTAAATATCTTATCCAAATATAAATCTTATATTAAAGAGATAAAGTGTGTTGAATTTGTAAGGTGATCAACTACAACCCATATAACATCATGCCCTTTAGATTTTTTGGGGAGTCCAATGACAAAATACATGGTGATATTTTCCCATTTCTATTAAAATATGGGTAATAGATGTAATATCCACTTAGAAATTTTCACCAAATCCTTAAATTGTTGACATACCAAGCACCAAGATACAAACTCTACGATATCTATCTTCATTCCATATCACCAGAAATACTATTTCAAATCTCTATACATATTCTTACTTCCATGATGAATAGAGAATAAAGAACTATGAGCTTCCTCTAAAAACTCCTTAAAATCGGGTATGGACAGAACACATACATGGTTTCTAAACCTTATCATTCCATCATGATCAAGGTGAAACTCAGGAACATTTCTAACCTTCTTTTGCAACTCTACATATTACTTTTGTGATTCTTTAATCTTTACTTGGATATATGGTTAAACATTCAATTTAGTAAGATAATATTTATCCCCTTCATTCAATATTTCCAAATCCATCCTTTGAAAATCAAAAAATATTGTATCTTTTGTGATCCTCATCATGGATAATATAACATGATCCTTTTGACTCAAAACATCAGCCACCTTGTTCACTTTCTCAGGGTGGTAATGTATTGAGAATTCATAATATTTAATTAGCTCTAACCATATTCTATGACGCATATTAAAATAATTTTGTGTGAATATATAATTTTAAACTTCTATGATTGGTATATATATAACACTTTTCTCTGTAAAGATAATGCCTCTATAAATTTAATGCAAAAATTACTACAGCTTGCTTAAAATCATGAGTTGGGTAATTTTTATCATGAAATTTCAATTTCTGTGAGGCATAAGATATAACCATGTGATTATGCATAAGAGCACATATCAATCCCTTCTTAGATGCCCCACTATAGATTACCAACCCTTATCCACTATAGGGTAATGTAATCACAAGTGAACTAACTAATCTTCTCTTCAGTTCCTTGAAATTTTCCCCAAATTCATTCATTTAGAGGAAATTTTCTCCCTTTTGAGTTAAATTAGTGAGTGGATTAGATATTTGTGAGAAATTATCCACAAACCATTTATAATATCCAACCAAACCAAGAAAAATATGGATCTCAGTCATCGTGATTGGATTAGGCCAACATTCAATAGCCTCTATCTTTGATGGATCTACCTATATACCCTATCTTGAGGTTATATGACCAAAAAATGAAACTTTTTACAGCTAAAACTCACATTTTGTAAATTTTTCATATAGTTTCTCCTTATTTAGGGTATTTAGTATAATTCTCAAATGATCTTCATGCTCTTCCATACTCTTTGAATAGATGATAATACCATCTATAAAGACTACCACAAACTGATCAAGGTAATCCCTAAAGACTTCATTTATTAAATCCTTGAATATAGTGTGGGGATTAGTAAGACCAAATGGCAACACTATATATTCATAGTGTCCATACCTTGCATGGAATGATGCCTTGGGTATATCCACCTTCTTGACCCTCAATTTATGATATCTAGAACAAAGGTCAATCTTGGAAAAGTATTGAGCTTCATGTATTTTATTAAATAGGTCATCAATACGGGGTAGAGGATACTTGTTCTTGATTGTGATCTTATTAAAATCCTAATAATTAATGTAGAGTCGCATTGATCCATATTTCTTTAAAAAAAGAATAAGTTCACCCCAAGGTGACATGCTTGGATGAATGAATCCCTTGTCAAGGTTATCATGGATTTTCTTATTCAATTCCTACATATCAACCAATTCCATTTTATATGGAGTCTTTGAAATTAGCGTGACACCAGGTATGAGTTCTATTGAAAACTAAACCTCACAATTTAGTGGAAGACTAGGAAAATATTCCAAAAATTCAGCAACAAATTCTCATGAAAAAGGAATATCATTGATGTAATGTTTCTCTCTAACCATATGAGATAAACACCCCTTCAGAATGGGGATAATGACCCATACAATAGATGTGATCTCTATTAGAAGTTCATACTTATCATCACATTGATATATGATCATACTTTGGTTTGGAATATCAAACATGACTTCCCTTCCTCGACAATTGATGTGGTATTTATGTAGATAAAGTCAATCCATGCCTAAGATAACATCAAATTCAACCAAAGTAAGAATGAAAAGATTTTTTAAAAACACATTACCACAAATATTAACTAGAGATGAATCATATACTCGAGATGTGATCATCATACCTGTAACATCCTCACCTGGCTTACCCTCAAACCAGTAGTTGGACCAGTTTTCACATGACCTCAAGCATGTCTCCCCATATGCCAGAGGTTGTCGACTAGTAGTGAGGGTCTATGGATAGTCAGTGGAAAGACTATAACCTCATATTCAAAGTGCACAGTGGTAACAAATAATAAACTCAGAAAATAGAGGAAGCAGGTATAAACCAATAGTTAACTGAATAATGAAAATGGCCAACACCAGTTTATACAATGCATGCATGATATGGTGATACATATATGAAAATAGTAAACAAAACATCATTATTTACATCTCATAACAGAAATAAGAAGACTAAAAGCCCCAAGGGCGATCTTCATGAGCATCTTGAGCTCCCACTCAGTCCTTTACTCCTAACTCCCAAGTAAAAGTAAACAACAACAAGAAAAAGTCTATAGTCTTACAAACAAGAAAATATACTTGGGTACCCCAGTACAATGGAGTCCCAAATAGGGTGTGAGATATACATATTAGTAGGTTGGGACCACTAGTTTTCTAGCTCCATCTAGACAATCCAATATAACAAAACATTATACAGATATAACAAGGTGATAACAGAATTGAATAAATAACCAACAACCCATCCAGGTTCCAAAGGGACACCTACTTCGGCTCGTAGCTAGAATAAGAGTCTGAATAGGAGAAACATATATATAAATAATTTATAATGAACTATTTATCACATTATTTAATATTCTTTGTTTAACCACAAAAAATAATGAATATGTTACAATTATTATATTTCACCCATTTGAATGACATTATCATTCCATAACTCACACACACTTGAATGTCCAAGTTACCATTCCATACTCACGCACCCATGAATGTCCATGTTACCATTCCATACTCAGGCACCCATGAATGTTCATTTTACCATTCCATACTCATGCACTATGAATGTCCATGTTACCATTCCATACTCACGCACCCATGAATGTCTATGTTACCATTACATACTCACGCACCCATGAATGTTCATGTTACCACTCCATACTCATGCACCCATGAATGTCCATGTTACCATTCTATACTCATGCACCCATGAATTTCCATGTTACCATTCTATACTCAGGCACCCAGGAATGTCCATGTTACCATTCCATACTCACGCACCATGAATTTCCATGTTACCATTCCATACTCACGCACCCATGAATGTCCATGTTACCATTCACCACTTCATAATATAATTAATTTATCAATTAATTATTATCATCAATCTCATTACTAATTCAACAATTAGTTAAACACAACAAGTCATTTTGTTAACTTAACAATTAACTTATAACAACAATTACTCTAGTTAATTCAAAAATTAACTAGTCACAAGGCAACCATGTCAATACCACATAATTAATTCATAAATTAGTTATTTATAGGAAACCATATCTATATCACATAATTAATTCAAAAATTAATTATCTCATCTTAACCCCATATAAAAATCTCATAATTAATCCCCTGATTAATTATCTATATTACAATCTCATAACACATAATTAATTTATAATTAATTATCTCAACTTAACTAATTTAATATCTCATAATTAATATTCTAATTAATTATAATCTCAAAGCACATAATTAATTCATAATTAATTCTCGCAACTTAACCAACTTAATATCTCATAATTAATCCCTCGATAATTATTATCTCAAAGCACATAATTAATTCATAATTAATTATCTCAAATTAACCAAATTAATTAATCATAATTAATCCCATGACTAATTATCATTTCAAAGAAAATAATTAATTCATAATTAATTATTTCATCTTAACCAAATTAACATCTCATAATTAATTTCTAGATTAATTATCATCTCAAAGAACGTAATTAATTCATAATTAATTATCTCAACTTAACCAAATTAATTACTCATTATTAATCCTCTGATTAATTATCATTTCAAAGCACATAATTAATTCATAATTAATTATTTCAACTTTACCAATTTAATATCTCATAATTAATCCCCCAATTAATTATCTATAAAAAAACATAATTAATTCTTAATTAAATATCTCAACTTAACCAAATTAATTACTCATAATTAATTTCCCAATTAATTATCTATTTTACAACCTCAAAGCATATAATTAATTCACAAATTAATTATCTCAACATAGAAAATTAATATCTCATAATTAATTCCCTAATTAATTATCTCAACTTATTTCACCCAATATTCATAATTACCATTTAACCCAAGTGCATCAACATGTAAGGGCGATAATAACAAAACACACAGCAATAAGCTAAATGATGATATCAATATAATCACTATGTTTTAGGTTGAATGCAACGCACCTCGATTGAGGGGTTTTATTACAAAAATATGATTTTGTAATCTAACAAAACTTTTTATACCAATAAACAAATCATTCAGCAATTATAGTTAAATTCATTATCAATAGTAATTAAACAACTAATGTGTTTTATTAATTAAGCAAAGTTGAGGACCCTACCTCAAGGAATTGGCTGATCCAATGATTTCTAACTCAAACCGATACCCGATCATGCATACACACTTCCATATTAATGCATGCACATACATGGAATTGATCGCAACACCTAACAACAACAATCAACACACCCAATTAGTGCGGTGGGGACCAACACACACCAAAATAATCCAACAAAACTCAAAAAAACCATAAACACCTAATACAAGGGGTGAAAAACTATTTATCGGGTATATACGTTACCTGAATATGACGATAGTGAACCAAAACAAACCGAGTCTCTTTTCCTTCTATGGCGGTCATCGGAATATAGACCAACGTGTCTCGAGACATCTTTAGCACCACCTAGGATTAGAAGAAACAAGAAATTCGGGTTAATCTCGAACCCAGGGTTTTGACCCAATGGAACCTGGGTGAAGGAGAGTCGAGATGGCTGATACGAAGAACAAAACATACAGAGAAGGACTTACCTCGATGAGACAGAAAACTTCTATGAAGGAACCATTGCGATTCAGCACGTGGAGAGGGAGCTGGGAGAGGAGGGTGGTGCACCACCCATGGGTGTTTCACCATGGGTGTGTCATGCCCCCTATAGGAGGAGAGAGAGGTGTGCCTCACTCTTCTTTTCTCCCTTAAATAAAATAAAATTCTAATTTAAAATATAAGAATTAATATAGTAATAATAATAATAATAACCATCATATTATTATTATTACCCTTTAATATTATACCCCTTTGATAAACTCAAAACTCCCATTTACAGATTATTTAATTAAATTATCCTCAACTGAATTTAATTAAATGAATTATCCAACTCATTCCATTTAATTAAATTCTCCCAACATTAAATTTAATTAAATTAAAACCTTTGTTTGACATCAATTAATCAAAATTTTCTTAACCTTGAATTCAATTAAATAAAATTACCATTTCACATTATTTAATTAAATTTCGTTTAACTTAATTTAATTAAATAAAATTCTTCATCTCAACTCATTTAATCAAATTCCTCTCATCTAAATTTAATTAAATAAAGACTCCAACTCATCATCATTTAAAATAAATTTAATTATTTTCATCTCAATTTAACTAAATAACTTCTCCATATCAATTTCATTCAATTAAATTCTATCAACTTTAATTTAATTAAAAGAAACCCCCAAAAGCTCATTTAATTAAATTCCTTTCAACCATGAATTTAATTAAATTAATTTAACTCGAAACTCAAAACTGGGTAAACTGTATGGTTTGACTTGCACGGTTTGACAGAATGTGCGCAGAACATGCATCCACTACTAGAAACCTGCTTTATTATGCACTGTTGACCTGCACAGTTTTGACTAACCGTGCGCAGCCCGTGCGAACGTCACTGCCTGGTCTGGTTCTCCCAAAACCTATCCTGCCATCCGATAAACACCTCGAGCCTTTTCCCAAGCCCATTATGAACACTTTAAAAGAACCAAACTTTCAAAACTTCTTTATGAAGATTGGTTTTAAAACCGAACCATGTATTAAACGAAAAAGTTCAAAAACTTTCATATTTTAGCCCGGTCCAAAAACATGGGACTTTACAATTTACCCACCTTAAAAACTTCTCATCCCCGAGAATCCATCGGGAGCTTCTACAACACTATCCAACCCACCAAGGTTAATAAGTCTCGTTTGAATGACCAAATTGTGTTCTCAAACACCCAACACACTTTTAAGGCGCCCATACACCTTACCGCTGATATTTGGATCCCATTTATCACATCAAATTTCCATTTAACCTTTTAAATTTAGCATCCATTTTTCAATTGTTTGAAAACATGGGTTACCCTTTTCCCAATTATAAGGTTCACATACACCTTACAACTGAAATTGGGTCCCGTTATAAATGCAACAAATCAATGTTCCACTCTTACAACCATTTACATATCAAAACTTCTCTAGCATGTTTTCATAAGCAATAACACAACAACATGTTATAACACATAAGCCTAGAACAATAGAAAAACATGCTAATAAATAGAAAGCATGTCATATAAACACCCAAGCATGTTATATATATCACTGAAACATTCTATCCAAAGGGACATGCTAAAGCAAATCAAAACATGACATTTCATCCAAGGAACACAATCAAAATTAGCAGACATCCTACTAATGTAACTACATGGAATGTCATATTCATGGCATGTGAATCTCTAAGTGACTAAGATGATGCATGTAATGCAATTTCCTTATTGTATCAAGCCAAGTAAAATTTCAAAAATTATCAAAATCAATAAGTAGTGGAAAGTACACCAGTCACTTAAGGTGAAATCATATCAATTGTAACAACAAACAATATCAACATCGATTCCCAACCCTCGCCACTTGGTCATTTCCTGTATGTAGGGTGATCAGCCCCAGGAACAACTATTAACCAAGCGCCGACACTTTCCTAGTCTCCTTTCTACCATCCCAAAATTGAAATAAAAAGGAAAAAGAAAGAAAAACAAGACCCTCTGATACCACTTTGTAACGTCCCGACTTGGCTTACCCTCGAACTGGTAGTCAGACCGGTCGTCACATGACCTCAAGTGTGTCTCCCCGTACGCCAAAGGCTTCCAACTAGCAGCTAGGGTCTATGGATAGTTAGTGGGGATACTATACCCTCATATTCAGAGTTCTCAGTGGTAAAAAATAATAAACTCCGACAATCGCTAAAGCAAATATAAAACAATAGTCAACTGAATAATGAAAATGGTCGACATTATTTTATACAATGCATGTATGACATGGTGATACATATCTGAAAGAAGTAAACAAAACAACATGCTTTACATCTCATAACATAAATAAGAAAAGACTCAAAGCCCCAAGGGCGATATCCACAAGCATTCCGAGCTCCCACTCGGTCCTTTGCTCATAACTCCCAAGTACAATAAAACAACAACAAGCAAAAGTCCACAGTCCCCCAAACAAGAAAATATACTCGAGTACCCCAGTGAAATGGTGGCCCGATTAGGGTGTGAGATATACCTCTTAATTGGATGGGACCACCAGTAGTCCATCTCAATCTAGACAATTCCATATAACAAAATAGTGTGTAGATATAACAAGGTAATAACATAATTGAATAAATAACCAAAAACCCGTCCAGGTTCCAAAGGGACACCTGCTTCAGCTCATAGAAGGAATAAGAGTCTGAACAAGAACAATATATATATATATAAATAATGTATAATTAATTTTTTATCACATTATTTAATATTCTTTGTTTAACCACACAAAAGAATGAACATGCTACCATTCTTATATTTCACCCATTTGAATGACGCTATCATTCCATAACTCACACACACTTGAATGTCCAAGTTATTATTCCATACTCATGCACCCATGAATGTACATGTTACCATTCCATACTCACACACACATGAATGTCCATGTTACCATTCCATACTCACGAATGACGAATGTCCATGTTACCATTCCATACTCACGCACCCATGAATTTCCATGTTACCATTCCATACTCATGCACCCATGAATGTCCATGTTACCATTCCATACTCAGGAACCCATGAATGTCAATGTTACCATTCCATACTCACGCACCCATGAATATCCATGTTACCATTTCATACTCATGCACCATGAATGTCCATGTTACCATTCCATACTCACGCACCCATGAATGTCCATGTTACCATTCCATACTCACGCACCCATGAATGTCCATGTTATCATTCATCGCTTCATAATATAATTAATTTATCAATTAATTATCATCATCAATCTCATTACTAATTCAAAAATTAGTTAAACACAACAATTCATTTAGTTAACTCAACAATTAACTTATAACAACAATTACTCTAGTTAATTCTAATAATTAACTAGTCACAAGGAAACCATGTCAATACCACATAATTAATTCATAAATTAGTTATCTCTAGGAAACCATCTCTATATCACGTAATTAATTCACAAATTATTTATCTCAGCTTAACCCCAATATCAAAATATCATAATTAATACCCCAATTAATTATCTATATTACAATCTCATAACACATAATTAATTCATAATTAATTATCTCAACTTAACCAATTTAATATCTCATAATTAATATTATGATTAATTATCATCTCAAAACGCATAATTAATTATCTCAACTTAACCAATTTAATATATCATAATTAATCTCCCAATAATTATTATCTTAAAGCACATAATTAATTCATAATTAATTATCTCAACATAACAAAATTAATTACTCATAATTAATCCCCTGATTAATTATCATTTCAAAGCACATAATTAATTCATAATTAATTATTTCATCTTAACCAAATTAGTATCTCATAATTAATTACTCAATTTATTATCATCTCAAAGAACATAATTAATTCATAATTAATTATCTTAACTTAACCAAATTAATTACTCATAATTAATCCCCAGATTAATTAGCATTTCAAAACACATAATTAATTCATAATTAATTATTTCAACTTAACGAGTTTAATATCTCATAATTAATCCCCTAATTAATTATATGTCAAAAATCAAATAATTAATTCTTAATTAATTATCTAAACTCAACCAAATTAATTACTCATAATTAATCGCCAGATTAATTATCCATTTTACAACCTCAAAGCATATAATTAATACATAAATTAATTATCTCAACATATCGAATTAATATCTCATAATTAATTCCCTGATTAATTATCTCAACTTATTTTTCCCAATATTCATAATTACCACTTAACCCAAGTGCGTCAACATACAAGGGGACAATAAAAAAACACAACAACAAGCTAAACGAACATATCAATCTAATCACTATGTTTTAACTTGAAGATAGTGCATCTAGATTAAGAGTTTTTATTACAAAAACATGATTTTGTAATCTAACAAAACTTTTTATACCAATAAACAAATCATTCAACAATTTTAGCTAAATTCATCATCAACGATAATTAAACAACTATTTCATTTTGTTAATTGAGAAAAGTTGAGGACCATACCTCAAGGAATTGGATGATCCACTGCTTTCTAACTCAAACTGCCACCTCTCTCACATATGCACTTCCATATTAATGCATGCACGTATATAGAATTTATCATAACACCTAAAAACAAAAATTGACACTCCCAATTAGTGCAGCGGGGACCAACACACACCAAAATAATCAACCAAAACTCAAAAAAACTATAAGCACCTAATCCAAGGGGTATGGAACTATTTATTAGGTATATAGCCTTACCTGAATATGAAAATGGTGAACAAAAAAAAACCGAGTCACTTCTCCTTCGGCGGAAATCATCAGAATATAGACCAACGTGTCCCGAGACATCTTTTGCACCACCTAGGGTCATAAGAAACAAGAAATTTGGGTTAATCCCGAACCTAGGGTTTTGGCCCAATGGAACCTAGGTGAAGGAGAGCCAAGACGGCCGATGCGAAGAACAAAACATGTGGAGAAGTACTTACCTCAATTAATATAGACAAATTCTATGAAGGAACCATTGTGATCCGACGCGCGGAGAGGGAGCCGGGAGAGGAGGGCGATGTGTCACCCATGGGTCTTGCACCATGGGTGCGTCGTGCCCCTGTAGGAGGAGGGAGAGGTGTGCCTCCCTCTTCCTTTCTCCCTTAAATAAATTAAAATTATAATTTAAAATATAAGAATTAATATAGTAATAATAATAATAATAACCATCATATTATTATTATTACCCTTTAATATTATACCCCTTTGATAAACTCTAAACTCCCATTTACACATTATTTAATTAAATTCTACTCAACCTAATTTAATTAAATGAATTCTCAAACTCATGTTATTTAATTTAATTCTCTCAACATTCAATTTAATTAAATTAAAACCCCCATTTTTCATCAATTAATCAAAATTTTCATAACCATGAATTTAATTAAATAAAACCTCCATTTCACATCATTTAATTAAATTCTGTTTAACTTAATCTAATTAAATAAAATTCTCTATCTCACCTCATTTAATTAAATTCCTCTCATCTCAATTTAATTAAATAAATACTCCAACTCATCATCATTTAAAATAAATTTAATTATTTTCATATCAATTTAATTAAATAACTTCTCCATCTCAACATTATTTAATTAAATTCTTTCAACTTTAATTTAATTAAAAGAAACCCCCAACAAATCATTTAATTAAATTCCTTTCAACCATGAATTTAATTAAATTAATTTAACCCGAAACTCAAAATTGGGTAGACCATATGGTTTGACTTGCATGGTCTGAAAAACTGTGTGCAAACCGTGTGTCCACTACCAGACACCTTCTTTATTATGCACAGCTGACCCGCACAGTTTTGACTAACCATACGCAGCCTATGGGGATGTCCCTGCCTAGTATAGTTCTCCCGAAACCCATCCTGCCATCCGAGAAACTTTTCGAGCCTTTACCCAAACCCATTATCAACACTTTAAAAGAACCCAACTCATGAAACTTATTTCTGAATCTTGGTTTTAAAACTTAACCGTGCAGTAAACAAAAATGTTCAAAATATTTCGTATTTTAGCCCGGTACAAAAAGATGAGACTTTACAATACCATTAGGGGTTTTCACTGCTAATTCTACATATAATCAGTTGGGTAGAATCTTGATACCCTCATAAAATTCTTCAGATACAAAATAATGGGTAGATCTAGATTCAGATAAGACATTAGTAGTTCTAGAGTGGATGGTAAGTATACCTTTCACCATGTTGTTATCACACCCCTCATCAGAAACAATGATCACATGAGATTTCACCTTGTCCCTCATCTTAAGAGGCTGTTGATGTTGATCATTAGCATTAAACTTTAGATTTATGCATTAGTTAGCATAGTGACCATACTCCTAGCATTTAAAACACTGGCGTGTGGGTGGAGCATTATGTATAGCTTTCTCTCTATTCAGATCATTAGATAACTTATTCCCATCACTTTGGAAATAAATTTCTCGATGAACTTCCTTACCACACTTAAAAAAATTATTATCCCCATTAAAAAAAATTCCTCTATTTTTCCTTCCACACTTCAAGCATGAAGGAAATATCAACTTCTTCTCTCCATGGTTTTTAGAGTTTCCTTTGAACTTCATCTTCCTTTTCTTGTCAAAACCATTAGATTGATGGGTAACTCCAATCTATATTTCCACCTTGAGAGAAAATTGAATGATTTCTTCATAGCTACTGAAGTCAATTATGGATAATTCCCTTTAGAGACTTGTATTTAAGCCACTAAAGAATTGATCAACCTTAATTTCAGGTTGGATGATAATGTTAGAAGTGTACCTCGCAAGTCTTGTAAAATTTACCTCATAGACACTAATAGATTCATCATCCTTATGCTCCATCTCAAGTAATTCCTTCTCTAATTTTGTATGAAGGATATTATGGAATTACTTATTTAAAAATAAGCTCTTAAACTCATCCCACTTTATAGAGTCAATTTCATCATGTTCCCTTGTATTCTTGATGATATCCCACCATTGATCCGCTTTTCCTTCCAAACGATAGATATCCAAAATGATTTTTTTCAAGTTATGAACACTAGAGAATAGAAAATATCTTTTCATTGGTAATGATCCATTTCTTAGAAACTAATGGATCAACAAAACCACTAAAAGAAGGTATATGTGAAGGAATCAATAGAACATTATTCCTTAATTTTATCATTTGTAATTTCAACATGACTCATAGCTTGAGAAAGTTATGTGAGCATAAAAATGAGATTTTGTATTACATATCCCATAAAATTTGGATACTCAGGAGGAAAATCATTTCATTTTCCATCTCACTTAGCATTAACATGGTTCCTTCAGGTTATGGCCATTGAAAAAAACCAAAAATATTAATATAAGAAAAAATAATCATAGTGGGGAACCACATAATCATGAAAATTAACTTATAGGATATATAAATCATGACAATTTTTTTAATATATGACACCTTAGGTTTATACTAGACCATTAATAGTCATAATCTATTTAAATAATTCATGCTAGATAATAAAGAGTTTGTGAATTTCAAAATTATATCCCTCAGGAGTGTCAAACTAGGTGTACAACAAGGCCCATTTTCATGCGCTGAGTGACAATTGAGTCTAGATCAATGCAAAATTTTTAGAGTTATTACCCCTATGCACCTCTTTTCCAGAGACACATCCACTTTTAGTATTTAGATAAGGATATAATTTCTTATAAACCACTCTCTATATCCTTTGCCAAAATTCCTAGACATTTTCCTATACTTTGACTCATCATTAGACTTATCCTCAGTCATATTCTTAGACATATCATTATAGTTCTCACTAAAGTTTTCATATCCTGGTTTCCAAAGGTTAAATAAACCTATCCTATGATACCAATTGTAAATACACAAAATTATCATACATAGATTTTATATATTTTTAAATTAAAATTCATTACATTACACAAACACACACCTAAAGATCATAAAGGTATATTTCCTTAGGAAACTTGGACACACAAACATCTGGTCCATAAGTGAGCTAAGTCATCTACCACTATGCTCTTCATAACTAGAACCCTTATTAGATATATCATACATAATACCTTTCACCATAATATAGGGAAATGAAACATAATAAAGGGTAAACTAAGATTCTCAGTAAGGATAAACAAGGGAGATATCAGCATATCATGAGCATAAGGGTATGATAATATGAGAATAACATTTTAAAAACATACTCTACATATCATTGATCCTAAACTTTAGTCACGAAATAAATCTTGGTAGTTTATAAGACATGAATCATAATGGAATCAAAGAACATGAACCATGAGAGAAAAACATTGGCACAAGACATAGATTTTTGGAATACACATAAGCATAGAAAATCATTTCCTTAGTATTTCGAGGCACATTGTGAAGACTATCATAGTATAATGGGTTCACTCCCCATACCATTATAGTAATCAAGGTTCACTCACAAGACTATCAAATCGGACAGAGCCCCTTACTGAACTAGTTTCAATCTCCATTTCAGTCCTATTTATCTCATGATATATCCATCTTTACTTAATGCATTGGAGAGAGATATAGGTCCCACCCATCGCATAAGGAAAATCATACATACGTGTGCCACATGATTATAAAAAAATCATAATATCAGAACCCATGAAATTAAATGGTTTTCATAAGCATTTCATCATAACATAACCTATTGAAAACAAACAGGTTTCATAATCATTTCGTCATTTTATAAAATCATAACCCATGAAAAAAGAAGTGGGTTTCATAAGAATTTTATTATGGTATAACCCATGGAAGATAAATGAGTTTCATAAACATATTTTCATCATAAAAATAAATCATTCATAGAAAGAATAAGAGTGGTATCCTTAGATTAGATCCCTAATAAAGAATAAGAAACATCAAAGGATGTCATCTTATATGGAAAATGATTTTGAAATAAAAATCACATGGAATGTTTCTTGAGGAAAATATCCTTTCTTTGAAAATAACCTTTTTTAAAATTAAAAATTCATAAAGTATTATGGAAATAATTTTTAATTGAAAATATCTTTTAAAACTTATAAATTAATATTTAAATAAATTAATGATCATGGTTTCTGGAAATTTTCATTCATGCGGTACACGTGAAAACAAAGATTACTTTCATATTTTCAGTAAAATCTAAACTGGTCTTGTTTGGAAAATGACAATAAGATTCATTTAAAAAAAATTAAAAATTAAAACATGAGTAAAAATATCTTTAATAAATAGTTCATATAATTTTAGAAATATTTTTTGAAAACATTTTTAGAAAACATGTTTTTGGAAGAAAAAGGGTTTTCGACCGAAGAGAGAAATAAAGTCATTTTTTCTTAAAAATATTATTTTGAACTCTTGAGTACATAAAGATAGGAAAATAAAGTGAAAACATGTATTATAATTTCATAAAAATAGGATAATAAAATTCATATGTTTCTTGAGATATGGATCATAATATTTCATCATTGGAAGCATAAATATAAATAATCCTGATAAACGGTGAGATTATATCATAAAACCATTACCACTTTGGTAAAATTGAATCATAAGCCTCATGAAATAATAGAACTAGATTAAACTTAAAATATCATGATAATAAATAAATTCATGATATTAAATGTCAAAGGGGATGTATATACACCTCATAAAATAATATAGATACATAACATAACATATGTCTCAAAGAAGGAAAATTATGATAAAATCCCTCACCGCTTTGGTAACTTTTGAACCGTAAACCCCATGAAAGATAGATACTAAAATGGATATGTAAATTCCCATAATTTTCATGAAAATAATCATAAAATAAATTCATGGTCAGTATATATACCACATAAAATAAACTGGTGGTTAATATAGTACGTGTCTCATAGAAATAAAAAGTGAGACGAAAATCCCTTACCTTAAGTCTCAACTTCCTTCGTACAAATTCAAAAATACTATATAATAAATATAAGTTTATTATAAATATATTATATAACCATACATAAAATACAAACACACATATATATACTATACCATATATTATTTACTTATGACCTTTTATTACCTGTTTATTAACAATTCCATATTGTAGTTGGGGTTTGACTTAGTGGCAAGCACCCCATAATACTACATGAAAAATAGGGGTTCAAAACCCATTGGGTGCAGGTACTGTAGCGGCACTGTAGCATAAATGATACTGTAGCAATGATTGTACTGTAGCGGCGACAAGGTACTGTAGCGACGACAGGGTACTGTAGCGGCGACAGGGTACTGTAGCAGTGGTAGGGCACTATAGCAGCGGCGGGCACTATGCAGGTACTATAGCAGTACTATTCATAGAATGGGCCTTGGGCCAAAAAAAAGGGCCTACGAGCTATGTAATAGGCTACATTACCACTGGGCCTTTGGGCTATGTAATGGGTCTCCTTCTACCCAATTAAAAAGAGGTTTTTTCTTTACTTTAATAATAAAATGAGGCTTCAGACCCAACCTTTAAAAAAATTAACAAATCCATGTTAAAGTCGTGTCTCTAGCAATAAATAATTTGTTCTTCGTGTATGTTTTAATATGTTATTTTTTTAGTCCTATTAATTTTATCATGGTTCCATAATATTTATAATTTTAACCATGATATAAATATAATATTTATTTAGTATATATGTTTTTAGAGTAATCTATAAAAGTTAGAGATAAAAATGAAATACACCGTTCATGGAGACGATAAGTCATACGTACGAACGTTATTTCCATTTTATTGGTGGATTAAAAAAATAAAGGTAAATAATATATTATCATTAAAAAATAATTTTTTATATAATATATATCATATATGTTCATTAAAAACTTCCTTATTACCTTCCATGTAAATCATTAACGAATCACATCACTTCGCATGGCGAGAGTCCATGTACTCACGAGCGACGTTATCATATTCCCATAGAATGAAAAGTAAGAAGGTTTATGTGATATAATAATTATATAAGTATAATAATATCATAAATATAATATATAAACATTTAATATATCATTATATCATGTTGTGAGAGGTGGTGATGGAAAATGAATAATATCGGTTCGCGAGGCGGTAGTCCGCCGTACACCTAAATGATGATTTCGTATCCCATTTGATGGAAGTGGAGATAGATGTAGGTCATGATATTAACAAAATAAAATATCAGTATATTAAAGATACATAGGTTATTATATCATCATGGTTTAATAATAATTGAAGGAGTTGGAGGAAGAAATAAAATAAAAATGCTCGTTGAAGAACGTTACATATTCTTCGAGTAACCTCCTTAGGTTTACACCAAAAGCCTTACTAGGTTGTATTTATAACAAAAATAAGGATTATAGGATTAGAGGATGGATTTAAGGAATATATTTGGGTAGTTATTTTTTGAACCAAATGGGTTTGAATGTGTGAAGAGGAGAGGAGAAGCAGCAACCTTTTATAAGTGAGGTGAGTGACTCCCTTGTAATTTTTGGAAAGAAAAATATGTACCCACATTTTTCATATGCCAAAAGGATAAAAAATATACCATTATATAGAATTAGAAATTATAAGGTCTAAATATTTCCAAAAAATGGGTTTTGTACAAGTTTTGGGTCATTTTTAAACCATTTCTTTTTAGTTTAACCCTCTCGTAAACCCATTTTTACCTCAACCACGGTAAATAATTTTGTACTGTTTTTACTATTAGTTATGGTAAAAAATTAAGTTTATATTATTATATAACATAAATTATGATTATTTAAAATATTTAATCCATTTTATAAAATTAAATTCACATAATTTACAAAATTTAATTTAAAATTAAAGCCGCATATGCGATGAGAAAGCAGTTTTCCAAAGAGAAAATGTTCAAAATTTTAAAAAGTTTTTATATAAAAATTCATTATGAAAATGATTAAAATGACCTAAATTGGATTAATTTATATATAATAGAACTAATTTTACTTTAAAACTCATTTTAAAATAAAAATTAACCTTATAAATTCTTTAAATGAAAAGGAAATTTTCAATAAAAACCAGTATTTTTCATTATTCATCAAACAATCAATCTTCTAAAAAAAATCCAAAAAATTCACCCTAAGATAATTTTAACATGATGATTTCAAAAATTAAGTTTATTTTATCAAATTAATTTTCTAAAAGTGTAGAAATTCAATTTTATTATTGTTCAAAAAAAGAAATTAAAAAACATTTTTTTATAAAATAGTATTTTTGAAACATATAAAGAATTTACCAAAAACTAAGTATTTTTATCAATATTTTTTCTTTATATAAAACCATTATACTTAATATTTAAAATGTGGTTATTAATATTCATGCCTCCAATTTTAACGACTAGGTAATAATGGTCTTGTTTAAATAGTAATATTAATAGTTTGTCGTGGTTCATTAAAACTCAGTGTCGAGTGTAACACAAGACATCAAAGTAATTTAATTTATTTGAAATAAATTCATAAAATATTGAAATTTTACACTTCCTATAAGGTGATAATCCCCTTATATTAGTATTAAACACACTTCCATAAGGTTCTTGGACCTATATTCTCCTGATCTTCTCATTGAGGATCAAATTTTGAATGACTGCAAGCATAAGATCATATTTTCCATAGGAATTTCTTATCCTAGTAACTATGCCATCATAAGATTTCCCTAAATATAAGAGTAATATTTTAACACCCCCAATTTCAAGTAAGTAACCCTTTATTTATGCCTTTTAAGTATATAAAGTGTTTGGGTGAAGTTTGGGAGGGTTTATAAGAAGTTTGGAATGTTTTTGGGGATTTTATAAGGGGTCATAGTTGGTGCACGATTTTTGGAAATTATGAAACACCTATAGTAAATTTTTCACATTGAGACAGGGGATGAAGGGAAGGCGCATGGGCAGGCACACGGTTTTTCCAAACCGTGTGACCGACTAGGAGAAACCATGCAAAGTTAGATAATGGGATTTTTCATGGTTGGTGCACATTTTATCTAATTATGTGAGCCAACTATACGAGGTCTCCCTTGAGACAGAATCTAGTGAATGGTTAGTGCACTGTTTGTCAAACTGTGTGACTAACCATGCATGGTTTAAAAAAAAGATCCAAAAAATGTGAATCTAGGTTGGGATTAAGAATTAACCCCCCATTTTCCCCAATAAATCCCTAACTCAAGATTTTCTCCTCCCAAAGGAAATAGAGGCTTATCCCATAAATCCAAAGGTGATCCAAAGGATTCTCTTGGAATGTTGAAGCCATATTATCATAGTAATTCATCGTTCTTGGTAGTTTTTCTTGGTTTTCCTTAGACCCACTTATCCCTCTCTCTCAATTTCTTAAAACTACTTCTGTTGTGGATAGATATAAGGTAGCTGATTCTAAATATTATTATATTTGGATCTTTTGATGTTAGGGTAAGAGATCTAAGGAATGTTTTTGGAGATTCAACCTGGTTTCGTGGATGTTTTTCATACCGTTTATTGTTTTCTCCAAATTTATGAGGTATGTGGATTCAATATCAACTCCTGTGTTTAGAAATTGAAGGATTAGTTTCAAATTGACATTTTTGATTGAATTGGTTGTGAATTTATTATTGTAAACCCTCTTTGGTGATAGTTTATATAATTGTGGAAATTGGGAATTTTTTTGGAAAGTGAAAATGGTAATTTGATTTTAAAATGATTGCTTGGTTTTGATGCATGGAAAAGTGTTTTCAATAAAGGAATGGTTTTATTTAAATGGTTTTTTTGAAAGGTTTTCAATAAAAGTATAACTTTATTGAAATGGTTGAAATGGTTATTTTTGGCATAATGAACCCAAAACATTTTTTTTATTTTTCATATAAATCAATTTTTGGTTTAGTGAGAACCATACAGGAAACCAATTTTGAAAACACCAAACAAAAAAAAAACATAAGCGGGCTTGTCTAGGAGCCCAATCCTAGACTATACCCACTCCAAAAGAAAAATGGCTTGGCCAAGAAATCATACCCAAGGCTAAACCCGCCCCAAAATGGAAGGAAGGCGTCGAGAAATACCCATCCGACGCCGCCACACATGTACCTGTATCACCCATCAACTTGAAATATGATCCAAAAAATCACCTTGAAGCCAACAAACTTGAGCCATGCCCTTGTCACACCAACCACTAGGGCCGCACATAACCCAAGCCTCCCTTCATCGAATGCCAAAGCCCACCAAAACTCTAGATCAATGAAAGGGTCCCCTGATATGAACTAGGAAGATGTGGAAGATCTGGAACCACCACCAGACCATAAGAACCATCCACAAACCACAACTATAAAACAATATAGAACAAATAAAAACATTCAAGGGACCACTGCATGCCCTGATCATTCCTAAGGTCACCCTCTGCAACCTCGTAGTGACTCGGGAGGAAGGCGATGAACCTAGGGTCCAAAACAGAAGACCAAACATAGAACTATGGGAAATATTGAGAGAGTAATGGGAAAAGGGATGCCAATGAATCCAATAATTCCTGATATTTCCATATGAGACCATGTAATGGCCCGAGAAGAAGGAGACTGACCTGCTAAGTTCTGAATCCAACGAAACCAACCATATGAGATCCCGACAACAACCATCAAGCACACCTGGGATCATATCTATAGAATACTTCTAAAAAAGGTGACATATCTTCTTATATTTCATGAGAAGGATTCATATAGGGGTAAGTAATATGAGGTAGGTACTAAAATTCATCACCTCTAAGAGGGAGGAGGGAGGGAGAAGAAGCGGTAGGGGAAACCTAATCTGCCGAGGGGTGTCGCTCGCTGTGCATCACCTCTTATAGGATCATCCCTATTACCAATGGTTTTTTTCATAATGGTTATGTGTATTCATGTGAATTCGGGACATATAAGGGTAAAATGTCTCCCCCATAATTAGTGGGATGGATAAGTCTTAGGAATTTCCCTTGTCAAATTGGTTTATTAAGTGATGTCTTAGTAAAAGGATGAATCACCACTCATGAGTATAGTGAGGTCCAAGTTACATGCTTGTTTGGATATATGGATATGTTTAGTGGAATGTATTATTCCAAAATGGAACTTGTGAAATGGTTTTAAATTATTGTTTGGTATCTTTCCTTAGAAATTGATTGCTTTTGAGAAAACTGTTTTAGTATAGATTTTTTATATATTCTAATATAAAGTATTTTAAAGTGTTTTATATAAATTGTTTTCTATAAATGTTCTAATATGTTCTATCCTAGTATAATGAGTAGGGAAGTCATTTGGGGAAATCCTAATGAGTTTCGTTACTTACCCTTGCTTTGACACTTTGGTACTTTTGCAGATGTTGTTTATCGGGACACCTGAAAAGGTAAAGTATCACACTTTTCTAGTGGTTCTTAGTGATACTTTGGATGTTTTAGAGTTGGATCATATATCATGTTGGATAATTGGTGTTATATGGTTGTCTTCAATTTTTTTTTGGTTTTGTAGTCTTCCGTTGTGGTACTCTTTGTAGTTAGTTTTGATACAAATGGTATTTATTGAGTTGTCTTTCATTGATATCATGCATCATGTAGTGGTTTATTTGTTCATGGAAAGTTTGGTTAGTTGTTTTATTTTTAAAGGGAAAATCATATCCCAACTATTAATAAATCCATTGGAATTTATTGCTAGCCTTTGGAATCTTGGGGATGTCACTTAAGGCCAAGTAACATCCTCTTGCCTTCTCAAGACAATGAGGAGGGGTGGGATGTTACAAGTGGAATCAATCTTGGTCCTTCCAAATATCTTTATGTAAAAAGTGGTATCAACTTGTTTGTTCCTTGAATAAAAATTTGTATTCAATTATCTCGTTCATGGAGTTAAAATTCATTTTGTTCTATTCCTTGTGTCAAGTTGGTAGAAAAGAGTAGGATTATCGAGACTTGAAATGTAGAGCATAAAAAGACATAACTAACCTTTTTATGTTTAACTTCAAGTTACTAATTAGTTGGTTACATAAGTTATTTTTATCCACTTATAGAATTTGAAATATCATCATCATGGGTTTAGATAATAAGACAAGAATAACATACATTATGGGAATGACTTCCCACTAGGAGTGAATATTTCATTTTGAGTAACAATTTATGTTTTTGTGAAAAAGTGTTGATTTTTGAAAATTGTTAAAGTTATTTTCAAATGTGAGATTTTGAAAAAGGTATGAAATGGTTATTTTAAAAATGGTTTGATTTTAAAAATTATGGAGAAATTTTCAAAAATGGTTGAATGTGGAAAAGTTTTGAATTTTGGAAAGCCTTATTGTGATAGATGATGTGGTAGAATTTGAAATTGTTAAGCCTTAAATTGCTAGATAATGAGAGTTGTGGTGTTTTTTGTTTATTTAAAAAATGGAACCTGATAGGTGTCATAGAAACCAACCCTAAGAAGCCGTTGAAAATGTGGTTTCACCTAATCCATAGGTGAACCGACAGATGTTTCAAAGTATTTTCCAAGAATTTCATGCTATGGATTGAGGGAACATGAGATATGATCCAAGGAAAGTGGATTACTCTATCCAATTTTAGAAGAAAAATCCACCCATATTTCAAGGTGATTCTGAACCAGAAAAAGCTGAGGTGTGGATGAATAGGATGAATCATATCTTTAATTTCCTTGGCACACCAACAGAGATGAAAGTAAATCTAGAGAAATATATTCTAGAGGATCTTTCATTCTAGTGGTGGGATTTAGAAGTTTAGGCTAAATTAGACCAAGGCCTTGCATGGGTGGATTTTAAAGAATTGTTTAACAAAAAATTCTATCCTCAAACATTTAGAATTAAAAGAATGATGAATTTATTCATCTTTAAATAGGATAGACTCATTGTGATAGAGTATTGGCTAAATTAATGAACTTAGTCTTCTTTGTGCTCTAAGTTTCTACTAGTGAATCCTTGAAGGCACGCATCTTTGAATCAGGGCTGAGGTAGGACATTCACTCGAATATTGTAGTGTTTTGTATAATAGATTATATAGATATGGTCAATAGAGCTAAGATGGATAAAAGGGACATCTCAAGAGCTACAGGTGGATGTAGCATGTTGATACCTATGGGAAACAGTGGGGAACTCTAATACTGGGAGCAAACGGAAGAAGGACACCTATTTCCAAGGTAGTGGGATGGATCGAAATTCGACAGCTGGATTGGTGAACCTTCCTCCAAGACCCAAGAGTAAATATAGACGTTTTCAATGTGTTTTTTTACCACATGAAGTGAGAGTGTACAACACCACCCAAAGAATTCCATAATTGCAATAAAATGAGGCATCTTCAGCACTATTGTTGTAGTGCTTCGAGGTCGGATATTTGGGACACTTATCATGTGTCACAGACGTCGTATGATTTGACTGGACAAGGGAATCATAATACCACTCATTAGTAGAACTAATATAGCCATGGTGATTCCAAGAATACCATGACTCCTCAGCAAGGGCAATATCAATAGGGAAATAAGGATTAAAGTACAATAAGTAAGTAGTTATATGGATTTGAACAGGTTATTGTGGATGATAAGTATGGACCATCTATGGTGTGAGGTACAATTCTTTTAAATTATACCCTTATAAAATATTTTTTTGGTATGAGTGCATCACATTACTTTATTTCTTCTCATGTTATCACTGAGTTTAAAAGTTGAGATAATGCCTTATGTTTTAAAACTTCAAACTCCTCTTGGTCAAAGAGAATGTCGATCCTTTGTGTGTAGAGCATGTTCTGTAACTGTTTATGGAGATAAGATGAAATGATATTTCTCAGTATTGGAGATGGATGTATATGATATAATCCTCCGTATGGATTTTTTTGACAATGTTCAAGTCTCACATCGATTGTTATACCAGAAAGGTCAGTTTTACAATTGAAGATGGTGTCGAGTATCTCTTTTGAGGAGACTAGAATGAAAAGGTAGGTACAATGGGATTTTTGGCACCAACAATTGGAATTATCTCATACTAGTTGGTGACATTGACTTTGGAATCAATGGAAGAGATCTAGAATAATATCTTTCCATCAGTGGTTGATCAGTGTCCAGATGTGTTTCCCAAAAATTTCTCAGGGTTTCTACCAATGAGAGAAGTGGAATTTATGATTGATCTCCTTCTGAGGACCAGTCATATTTCCCTTACTTATAATTGGATGGAACCAATAGAATTAAGGGAATTTAATGTGTATTTTAAAGAGGTATAAATAAAAGGTTTCATTCAGATGAGCATGTCTCCATGGTCAACAATAGTCTTGTTTGTCAAAAAGGTGGATAGAACTCTTAAAGTGTGTGTGGATTATCATAATCTTAACCAAGTTATGATAAATAATAGATATACACTTCCATGAGTTTATGATCTATTCAATCAATTAAATTTATCTCATTGGTTCTCCAAAATTGACTTGCGTCCAGGATATCACCAATTGTAGGTTCGTTCGAAAGGAGGATATTCCAAAAATAGCTTTCATAAGAAGATATGGCCATTATGAGTATGTGGTAATGCCTTTCAGTATTAAAAATTCACTAACAGTCTTTATGGAATTTATTAATCGAATATTTTATAGGTATCAAGATTCAATTTTGGTGGTGTTTGTGGATGACATATTGGTGTATTCAAGGATGAGGGATGAGCATGAGTAACACTTGATGATGGTGTTGGGAATCTTGAGGGATCATCATATGTATGAAAAATTATCAAAGTGTGTTTTTTGGATATAAGAGGTACATTTAATTGACCATGTAATCTTTGAAAAATGTGTTTCTTTGGATTTAGAAAAGATAGAAATTGTTATCACTTGGCAACCGCTAAAGAATGTCTTCGAGATACAGAGTTTTCTTAGTAATGCTAGTTATTATCGATGTTTTATTCATGATTTATCATGACTATATTCACCTATTATATCTTTGAAAAAGAATAATGTTCAATTCTAATGGATATAAGAATGTTAGTAGTCTTTTTAAGAGAGTAAATTTCACCTTACATCAACACCAATCTCGATTTTTCCAAAACCAGGAAAACAGTATGTGGTGTATTGTGATTCTTTGGGATCTGGGTTGGGGTGTGTTATAATGCAGGGAGATCATGTTGTTTCTTATGGCTCAAGAAAGTTATGGTTGCATGAAAATAACTACCCAACACATGATTTGGAGTTAGCTACTGTAGTCCACGCTTTGAATACTTGGCGTCATTACCTCTTTGGTGAGAAATTCACTATGTTTACGGATCATAAGAGCTTGAAGAGTTTTTTAATACTCTTTCTGCATTTTTTTAAAACGGCCTAGGTTAATTTTTTTTTTAAAATACCACTTAAAGTCGGCATCACCGATTTCTCCTTTTCCCTAAAACAATAATTTTTTTTCTATTTTAATTATGTTTTTTATATATTTAAAATTTCAATGTTTTATTATTATGTTTGTATGGTTATATATATATATATATAAATAAAACTTAATGTTTCAACATAATTTATCTTTTATTCAAGTACGTGACTTTTCTAACCTATAAAATATAAACTATAAGACCGATATGAATGAACTTTTAAACATTGATTAAACATATAACAAGTAGTCCAAAATAAAAATAATATATTAAAAAATGTTGGTGAAAAATAATTTATAAGATTTCTAATCCACCTACTTGAAACTTAAAAATGTTTCAAGTACATGAATTTTCTATCCTATATAATATAAACTGTAATACAGATATGAATAAAATTTTAAACATTTCTTAAACATATAACCAATGGTCCAAAATAAAAATAATTTCTTAAAAAATGTTGGTAAAAAATAATTTATAATCTTTCTAATCCACTTTCTTGAAACTTAAAAATGTTTCAAGTATGTGAATTTTCTAGCCTATATAATATAAACTACAAGAAATATATGAATAAAATTTTAAACATTGCTTAAGAAAATAACAATTAGTCCAAAATAAAAATAATTTCTTAAAAAATGTTGCTGAAGAGTAATTTAAAAGCTTTCCAATCCACCTGCTTGAAACTTAAAAATGTTTCAAGTACGTGACTTTGCTAGCCTATATAATATAAACTGTAATACATATATGAATAAAATTTTAAACATTGCTTAAAAATATAAGAAGTAGTCCAAAATAAAAAAAATTCTTAAAAAATGTTGGTGAAAAATAATTTATAAGATTTCTAATCCACCTACTTGAAACTTAAAAATGTTTCAAGTATGTGACTTTTCTAGCCTATATAATAGAATCTATAAGACATATATGAATGAAATTTTAAACACTTCTTAAACATATAACAAGTAGTCTAAAATAAAAATAATTTCTTCAAAAATGTCGGTGAAAAATAATTTATAAGCTTTCTAATCCACTTACTTGAAACTTAAAAATGTTTCAAGTACGTGACTTTGCTAGCCTATATAATATAAAATGTAAGACCAATATGAATGAAATTTTAAACATTTATTAAACATATAACAAGTAGTTTAATTTTTAATTTTTATTTATATGGGTCTTATAGTTTATATTTTACAGGCATTCAAAATCAAGTAGGTGGCTTAGGATCCTCCTCGACATTCATTTTTTCACTCTCACTTCTGAGTTACTTATATTACATTCCTTTCATTACCATTTATTTATTTTATTTATGAAACTCTTTATTTTAAACAACTTTTTAGATTATTAGGATATATTTTAAATGTTGTTTACATTGTTTTTATACTGTAGATTTTTTTTAATATTTTAAAGTTATTTACTTGAAATTTACTAATTATTTCTATGTTTCAAGTAGTCGACTTTGAAAGCTGTCAAATATAAAATATGACTAAAATATAAATGGAAACTGAAATACTAGATAAAAATATAAGAAGATATAATAGTAATAATAGTATTTTGATTTCGGTAGACATAAAACATGTAAATAAACATGTACAATCAATGTCTATGTCTGTGGCGAGGAGATTTTGTCCCACATGGTGGTCTGCAAATAGGACGTCTGTGTCGAGTGTGCAGTGGAGTCTGATGACCTGGAGAAGGCAGATCCTTAGGCAATGGAATGTCTACTAGCACATCCTCCATCTGTGTGTCAATGGGAGGAGCTGTCAACTACATCTCGTACTGCCCTCCGGATCCTTCTCCCACTAGGGTGGTAGAAGGACCTGCCTCCATCGCAGTGGGGAACCAAGCTTGCGTTGAAGCTATACCCCAAGACTGTGATGGATTTAGAACCCAAGGATGCGATGAATCCCAAGGCTGTGATGGATTTAGAACCCAATATGGAGAGAACTACGGATATCCTGTCAGGAAAGATGGATCCCATGCCACCTAAGGCACATCCTAAATCAGATGATCCTAGACTATTAGAGGGACGACCTTTGCCTATGGAATAGGTGAGGCCTCACGTGCAGCATGACGATGTCTATGTCGTTGTGGGCATGGATTCCCAGCACCAGCAGCAGCTACATGATGTTCCTCTAGGGCGAGAACCTCCTCTCTCTGGGCCGGACGCGCTAAGATGCTCCCAGAAAGTACACAAAAAGATTTCCTCGCCTCCAGCACTGTAGCATGGACGACTGCCCGGCTAAAGACCCCCTCCTCCTCTTCATCACTCATGAGAACAAGCTTCTCTATGTTACTTCCCTATAAAGAGATTCAAATTGAATTAGAAAATAGTTCAATAAACAAACTAATGGAAATTTATTGACTTACCATCCTCTTCATCTCTATACCAGGTTGGGTAAGATAGGGTATAGACTTCAGTATATACCATGGCTCATACTCAACCTACTCTGAAATAAAGAATCGATTCTTAGGAACACCCTAAATATGAATCTCTGCATGTCTGTGCCAGCTGTCGATAAAGCTGGAATGTACTCGGGACTAGTCATCATCCAGCTCCCCGTCAGCTTCATCCTATGAAGCCGCTCTATCTGTCTCGATGGCAACAGAATCAGCTGAGTACAACAAAACTGGCGCATGACTCTTTTAGGCTGCTTCCACTCAATAATATGGAATTTAATGAGGGACACTACATCCATAGCATCCTTAAGACCAACAATGTAGTATGCTGGTAACTGGTCTGTAATACTCTAGTATGGAAGCCATGAAATCTAAAAGGGTATGTGATTTTTTCAAAAAAGAACCTACCTAAAAACCAAAATTGATACTATTATTAAATATGTTAGGCAATGATAGATTGTATATACATACCTGATCAGGTAAGAGATAGTCCAACTGTAGCCGATATGCGCCAAAATGCTGTCTTGGAACTGCGTAAAAATTGTGTCGCTCACACCACCTGTAAAATACATCATCGATAGTGCAAAATAATGAGAAATTAAATTCAATAACTCATAGTAGAATTAGAAACCAATAGAAATGACTAATCATACTAGCGTCCATGCGAAGCGTCATGCAACACCTCCATCTCGACCGGCGGACCAGGAAGATCAGGGCGTAATTTGGGGATACGCTCCCATGCCCACATCTGAATAAGGATAATGAATCCCCCCGAGATCTGTGTGGTCCCTATGGGATAGCCTACATAATGCTTTGTACGTGTATGCCAAGCAGGCTGATCCCCAACTGTACGTCCCAACCCGATCAAAGTCCTCTAGTAGGGGTAGATGCATCATGTGCACGTGCATCCCTGAGTGATCAATACACATGGTCCCTATAATGAGCCGTAATATATATGCATGGGCATAACGCATAATAGTATGCTCTTCATCATCATCCTGTAAATGTGGAATCTGTGACTCCAACCATTGCATAAATATAGATGCTCCATCTATAGCACTACGGTCAGACAAAATATCAATGCCTAACAAGCGCTGAGCAAGGTCTGGCCAAGCTGCACGAGTGAGTCCAATAATGGGTTTCCCATGTATAAGAAGACCGAGAATCACTGCCACAACATGGAGGGTGATGGTCATCTCTCCCTTAGGCAGGTGGAATGTGTGTGTCTCTGGTCTTCACCTCTCAACGAGGGCAGCGATTAGGTAATGGTCTACAAATGTGAAATCTGATACGGCAATGTCATAGAATCCAGCATGGCACAAGTATGGTCTAATGGTGTGTAGAGGATCCATGTGATGAAAATGGCGTGCTTGACGCACCCTGATCAATCGATCTGCACGACCCTCTAACACATCCTGCGAAATATGGGTACGCTGCTGAGTGAGTAGTATGGTATCATCCATCTGCATATAAACAAATGAAATGAGTCGTAAGTGTAAAATATAAATATAACGTTATGGTTAGCATAATGTTATGACTTGTAGAATGGAATACATTACATGTTTATTCACATTGTGATTCTTCAGAGACCCTACAGATCCAAAGGTAAGCAAAAGGTGTGTTCTTCTCAATTTCTGGATTTTTTCCCATATCTCCAAGATCTATTAATTTCGGTTGAATATTAATTTCAGTTTAATATTACACAGTGTCCTTATTTCTGGGTTAGGGTTTAGGTTTGAGGGTTTAGGGTTTTGAATTTTGATATTAAGGTTTATGAAGACATGAAATGTTTATTCATGTTGTTTTATGAAGTTATTTTTACCAAAATAAATATAATTCTCCATGTCTTTTGGTTCTGAATGAAATAAAGATAACAAGAGGAAAGAAGAGAAAAAAATAGATGGAAAAAATTATGTTGTGAAATAATTTTATTAATGAAAATATCTTTGTAATAATTTTATTAATTGACACATTCTTTATGGGAATATATCTAGGTTTTTGGATTTTTTGCAAGGTTTTAGGGTTTAGGTTTATGATTTTTGGGTTAGGGTTTAGGTTTGAGAGTTTAGGGTTTCGAATTTTGATATTAAGGTTTAGGAAAGATGTTTTTGGATTAAGTGTTCTGCTTTTGGGTTTTGGGGTTTATAAAACCAAGAAAAAAAGAAGATATTAGAACATTTAATTTACAATATGGGTTAACTGTTCTTCTTTTGGATTTATGAAATAAATTCTATCATCTAATATTTTATTTAAGGAATAAGGAGAAAGTTATTTCTTGAAAGCATTCATGTTTTTATTGAATATTTAATATTAAAAGGGTATTTAGATATTAGGTATGTTTCACTAAGATATACATTTTTGGAATAATGGCATACTGATTTTTAGAATTGTAGAGACAATATTTCTAAATTATTGGGTCTTGAATTTGGTTAGACATATTTTGAAGGAGATTTATGATTAACTAAATATGGATTGGATTAAGATAAACCATTTAAATTACTAATGATGTTTTAGGAATTTATCTAATTATCTACATTGAATAACTTATGCTAATCATTATGATACTATTATTTCGTTATATAAAATTTTATTAAAATATAACACATAATGTTATCAAAAACCATGGTAAAGGGAAGATGTTTTTGAGTTGGGATTTAGATTTGAGGGTTTAGGGTTTCAAATTTTGATATTAAGGTTTAGGAAATATGTTTATGGGTTAAGTGTTATGATTTTGGTTTTTGGGGTTTAGAAAACCGAGAAAAAAGAAGAGATAACAACATTTAATTTACAATATGAGAATGTCACAATGAAGACAATACATCATTCTGGATGAGACTGTGAACTCGACCCAATAGCGTTAGGGAATCATTTATAGTTATGACCTTCTTTATGACATATCGTGCATCTCAAACTCTGTCCTTGTTCTTGAGGCTAGTCCATCTCATTATGCATCCTACTGGCCTTCGGTCTCCTATGAGGACATAACCGATTGATGTCAGGTATCACTATCAGTTGGCCTTCAGGCATTGGGAAATAACGATACTCCCCAATAGGTTTCGATGGTGTAGAATAACAGTTAGCAATGGTATCCATCCAGTACACTAGATCAACATATTCTTACCATGATATGTTCATAGAGGCAAATGTTACGATGACATGTGTGCATGGAAATTGTAAGGCCTGAAAGTTTCCACACTAACATTGCCTTGTTTCCAGTAATACCACCATTTTTTCACCGATGAAATTTTTGATGGGGTATGAACACTCTTGAACTTCAAATCGAAAGTATTCTCATCGAAAAAGGCAGACGTGATAACTAGAAGCTTCTTCAATATTCTTTTCAATCGCTCATTGAAAGTGTCTTCTGTATCTTAGCCCCTACTGTATTCCATCTAATGCCAGTTTTTATCTATCAATAAAGTACTTCACGCATCGATATAATGTCTCCTGAACTAGGGTGGTTATAGGTATCTTGTGAATCCATTTGAAGACACCATTTATGCACTCCATAATGTTTTTTGTCATGTGTCTGTACCTCTTCCCACCATTATATGCCAATGTCCATTTCTCTTTTGGAATCCACATCATATAATCATAAAATTCTTGATTAGCCTGAAAAATTTGTTCAAAATGTTCTTCAAAATTCCATTGGTCTGACTCATATTCTATATATAATAGATGATGTTTCACATAATTTGATTTTATCTTTATGTTGAAATAGTAAAAAATAACAAATACAATGCGTACCAAGTCCTGTGATTTCCTTCTTCATCGGTTTGTTGTGGAATTTTTTATGCACATTGATAGAAATGTGTCTAATGCAGAACCAATGATGTAAATTTGGGCATCTCCATGTATCAGGATCCACATTTATTGCCTCATTAATTTCTCTATAGCGATTAGATATCAAACAAACACCCCGAATGTTGGTAAAATGGTTGCTGATACATGCCATAAACCAACTCCACGATTCATAGTTTTCTTTCTCTACAATGGAAAAGGCAAGTGGAAGAGGTGAACGATTTCCTTCTTGGGTTACCACAATAAAAAATACCCCCTTATATTTTCTTTATAGAAATGTTCCATCAATATGAATAAACTGTTTGCTGAAACGAAATGCGGAGATACAAGGAAGGAATGCCCATAACAACCAATGAAATTGAACATGAGATGGATCAAGTCATTTATCATGAGACACATGTTCGTTTGTATCCATATGGAATAAAACTTGGTTATGATGCCTCAGTATGGCTATAAATTTCGGAAACACCTGATATGAGTCATCCCAATCACCATAGACCTTCACAATTTCCTTCTGTTTTTCCATCCATGCCTTATTATAGGAAATCTTATAACTGAATGCTTGCTGAATCCTCTCTTTCATAAGGGATATTGGAACATCTTGACATGTCCTAATCATCTCAACAATAATATATGACACAAATTATACATCCAATGAGGTACGATCTTGTGTGAGTCTTGGCTGAACGCAAGTATGAGCTGCCTCAATCCTCAAGATTCTCCAACCTCTAAATGTAATGTCCGGAATCTCCCTCAATAAGAATCTACAATCATCCCCATACTTATTACACTATATGAAATATTTACTACAACATGATTCATGAACTATATAGCTAAAGTGCCTCTCAATGTGAAATCTCTTTAGTGTGCTTTTTAATGCATTTTTACTTGGAAAATTCCTTCCAATTTATAAGGTTTTGTCCATCTCATTAAACCTATCCAGTACAACTTCGGGGAACTTAGTTGTCGGTGTGATAATAATATTGTCGAATTCAGGAATACTTGTCATTGCTTCTGACCAAGATAAAAGGAGTGGTGGATGATTTATTATAGGTCAAGGTTGATGTACAACTAATGTATTTCTCAAAACCTCCTTCCTAAATTCAGCTGATACCTCCTCATCAGCATTGTTGTCACCATCTGATCCGTCATTACAAAAATCCTCATTGGAATTCGGATTTGACATGTATATTCGGGAGATCATCTAGGTTGTCCTCTTCTACTGCATCATTTGGAATAGACTCAATTTCATGGGGTGGACTGTCTTCAACCACTCTTGTAATTCTACATCTTCGTACAACTGGACATTGTAGTTGTAAAATAGCAACATCAACATATAACTCCATCATGGTACCATCTGCTCGTTAAGAAAATAAATTAATTGCTTGGACCCACTGCGCATCAACAACCAATGGACAAGCTAGATGCCACAATGTTTCTGGGAATTGCAAATGTCTATAGCTCATAGACTTGATCTCTTGATCAGGTCCCAAATTTAAGGAACCACAAATTCTCTCTTGAAGGTCACTTATGGTTACACAATCAGCTGTACCAACCACTGTTATTGGTTGTGTACTATAAGAAGCTCCTCGCTCAGTTTGAATAACCTCCCCATAGCAGTACACACATGCAAACATGAATCTCTATGTCAAAAATGTTTCTTTCATCAAAATTATGATACTATAAAAATATTAACAATGATGGTTAACCATATAATATTTATTATAACGAAAATTTAGGACGCCTTTCCATACCCTAAAATATGATAGTAATGTTTCTTTATACAAAAGTTTAATCACTAGTTAAACATTATTAAGTTATTCTATAATAATTTATTCTTTAATCCTTAATCATATTATATTCAATAGTTAATTATAATTAACTGATCATATGTATTCATTTTTAATCCTAAGTTATCATTAATTAATCTATATTTAATCATTACTAATAATAAGTATTATTTCTAAACTATATATAACTAATTAAACTACTTAATACATAACATCTTTAATTACTAATAATAACTTTTTTAACTAATAACTCATTCTTTAATCACTAGTTAATCATTCTTAAGTTATTTTGTAATTATTTATTCTTTAATCCTTAATCATATTATATTCAATAGTTAATTATAATTAACTAATCATATGTATTCATTTTTAATCCTAAGTTATCATTAATTAATCTATAATTAATCATCACTAATAGTAAATATTATTTCTAAACTATATATAACTAATTAAACTACTTAATACATAACATCTTTAATTACTAATAATAACTTTTTTAACTAATCACTCATTCTTTAATCACTAGTTAATCATTATTAAGTTATTCTTTAATTATTTATTCTTTAATCCTTAATCATATTATATTCATTAGTTATTTATAATTAACTAATAATATGTATTCATTTTTAATCCTAATTTATCATTAATTAGTCTATAATTAGTCATCACTAATAATAAGTATTATTTCTAAACTATATATAACTAATTAAACTACTTAAACATCTTTAATTACTAATAATAACTTCATTCATTAATGCTTTTGTCCTTATTTCATTTTATAACATCATAATTATCATTATATTATTGATAAATATACTAATTTGATTTTTCTTTTCTTAGATATTTTAGTAGTTTATAAAGAAAATATGAACCATCTTAAACATATCCCTCAGTATTGTCAAACCAGGAGTGCAACAAGGTCCGTTGTCGTGTACTAGGATACCTTGGGTCAAGCCCGAAACTCCTTGTCGGAGTTTTCACTCCTAGGTACATCTGTACCAGATCCACATCCACTTGTTTGTATCCAGACAAGGATTTGATTGCTTAGATAACCACATAATATTTATGCTACCAAAATTTCACAATAATTAATCCCAAGTTAATCTATACTTAATCTATACTACTAACAATAATTATTTTAAACTATATATAACTAATTACAAAACCTAATAAACAAAATATTAAGAACTAACTAAAATACTTAAAAAATGAAATATTTAAAACTAAAAATAATTCAATTAAATAAATAAAAAACATTAAATTAAATAAATAAAAATACCTCTAAATGATGCTTCGTGAAAACCCGCACATAAAGTGAATTTTTTAGAGAGAGACGAAGAGGATTTAGGATAGATGAAGGGAAATATTGAGTGAGGAGAAGGGGGGTTCCCTTTTATAGGGAGTTGAGGCAAAGGCGACATCTTTGATTCCGCCTTTTCTATGTCATCGATTCGGGACAAATGCAGTGCGGGGGAGAGAAGGCGGCATCAGCGATTCCGCATTTGTAGTGTATTTTTTTTTAAAAAATTAATCTATGTCGTTTCATTTTTTTTCTTCAGAAATCATATAAAAAAATACGAGCTTGAAACATATTTTCTCACAAATGGATTTTAATTTGAGATAAAGAATATGGATGAAGTATCTCCAAATTTTTGAATTTGAATTAATGTATACAGCGGGTAAAGGAAATTTGGTGGCAGATGCATTAAGTAGAAATCCATATTCTCAGTTGGAAAAAGAAGCTTCAGATGAGTGACAGTTTATGTCAGCCCTAGATGACATGAACTTGGAATGCGATGACCAAGGTGATTTTGTAGTTTTCTTTCCAGTTTCATTTGTTCTCTATTTGGTAAAATGGTTAAAGAGTCACATACATCCAATTTAGAATGTGTGGATATGAGGAAAAAACTCAATGGTGGGGAGACCATTGAGGGTTGGATGTTTTATGTGAGTTCAGTGATGTGCTTTCAAAATTGGATGGTTGTACTTATAACTTATCAGTAATAACTCCTTCATGATTACCACTATTTGATATGGGTTATTCATCCAGGAATACAGAAGATGTATAAGGTGTTGAAAGCACAATTTTTGTGGGTCGACATAAAAATGAAGTTGAATGATTTTGTTTTGAGATACTTAACTTTTCAGTAGGTTAAGGCAGAGCATCAGTGACCAGTAGTTATGTTACAGTATTTACCTATTCCTATTTGTAAATGGGAGCAGATAGCTATGGATTTTGTAATAGGTCTCCCAAGAATGGTATGGAAATACGATGTCATATGGGCAATAGTGGATCAACTCATAAATTCAGCTCATTTCATCCCTATTTTTGAATCTCATATAGTGGAGTAATTTTTAAAAATATATATCTGAGAAGTGGTAAAGAGGCATGGTGTACTGGTGTCAATAGTGTCAGACATAGTTCCGAGGTTTACATCACATTTTTGGAAATCCTTACAGAAGTCCCTTGGGAATCAGTTGACCATAAGCATGGAGTATCATCCTTAGATGAATGGGAAATTCTAAAGGATGATACAAATGTTGGAAGACATGTTACGAGATTGTTTAATAGATTTTGTTGGCTCATGAGAAGAGCACGTGTAGTTAGTGGAGTTCTCCTATAACAAAAATTATCAAGCCTCAATACATATGGATCCTTTTTAAGCATTGTATGAGATTTCTTTTTGTTCTCCACTTTGTTGTGTGGAAATAGGTGATACTTCAATGGTTGGGATGATCCCTTTCTAAGAAACAACAGTGAATATTAAATTGATCTGGAAACAGATGGAGATGACACAAAGTCATTAGAAATCGTATACGGATCATCATTGATGGTCGCTGTCATTCAAGGTGAGTGATTATGTGTTCTTGAAGATCTCTCCAAGGGTTGGACATCGACATTTTGGGAAATAGGTCAAGTTATCTCCTAGATACATAATCCCTTTTGAGATAATTGAATAGGTTAGTGAGGTGGCATATCGGTTGGCATTGCCACCAAAATTCAGTGTTGTTCATAATGTGTTTCATATATCTCAGTTGAAAAAGTATCAACCTGATCCTAACCATGTGATTCAATTGGATCACATTGACCTAGATCCAGATTCTTCATTGGTGCATATCCCCGTGTGGATTGTGGATAGGTAATATAAAGTCTTGCATGGAAAAAGAATCGGTTTAGTGAGGGTTTTGTGGTAACATGGTTAGATTCAAGAAGAGACTTGGGAATGTGAGAAAGAAATGATAGAGAAATGGACCAAATTATTTTAGGACACCAATGATTTTCTAATTTATGGGGATGTAAAGGCCAATGGTTTGGAGAATGTAGCACCCATGATTTCAAGTAATTAACCATTTATTTATTATTTTTAAGTATATAAAGTGTTTAGGTGAAGTTTGGGAGGGTTCAGAAGAAGTTTGGAATGTTTTGGGTATTTTCTAAGGGTGAACGGTTGGTTCATGGTTTGTGGAAACCACACAACACCTATAGGAAATTGTAAACATTGAGACAGTGGCTAAAGGGAAGGCACACGGGCAGTCACACGGTTTTTCCAAACCGTGCAACCACCAAGGATAAACTGTGGAAAGTTGGATAGTGGGATTTTGCATGGTTGGTGCATGATTTGTCTAACCATGTGATCCTACCATGTGAGGCCCCCCTTGAGACAGAAGCTGGGTGCACAGTTAGTGGACAATTTGTATAACCGTTCATGGTTTAAAAACAAGATCCACAAAATGTGGATCTAGGTAGGGATTAAGAATTAACCCCTACTTCTTACCCTAAAACGGACCTAAATTGAGATTTTTCTCCTCCCAAAGGCATTATAGGATTCTACCATTGATCTAGATGTTATTAGAAGGATTCTCTTGGTGCGTTGAAGCTATATTATTACAATAAGTCATCGTTCTTGGTAGTTTTTCCTGGTTTTCCTTAGATCTACTTCTCTCTCTCTCTCTCTCAGTTTCTTAGATCTACATCCTATGTGGATATATATAAGGTAGTTGATGCCAAATATGATTATATTTGGGTTTTTTTGATATTAGGGGAATATACCTAAGGCGTATTTTTGGAGATTCAACCCAGTTTCATGGATGTTTTTCATATCATTTATTGTTTTCGCCAAATTTCTGAGGTTGGTGGCTTCACTATCAACTCCTATATTTAAAAATTGAAGGCTTAGTTTCAAATTTATTTATTTTTATTTAAATGTTTTGTGAAATTGTTGTTAATTTATTATTGGAAACCATATTTGGTGACCATTTATAGAATTGTGGAAATTAGGAATTTTTATGGAAAGTGAAATTGGTAATTTGATTTTAAAATGATGGTTTTAAAATTATTTCTTGGTTTTGATGCATGGAAAAGTGTTTTAAATAAAGGGTTGGTTTTGTTGAAATTGTTTGTTTGAAATGTTTTCAATAAAATATGGTTTTATTTAAATGGTTGAAATGGTTGATTTAGCATTGGTTTTTGGAATAATGGTTGTGTGTGTCCATGTGAATTAGGGACAGAAAAGGGTAAGAAGTATCCCCCATCTTTATTGGTATGGATAAGGGTTAGGTCTTTCCCCCATAAAATTGGTTCATTAAGTGGTGGATTAGTGAAAGGATAACTAACCACTCATGAGTATATGAAGGTCCAAGTTACATGCATTGTTGGATGTGTGGATATGTGGAATGGAATGGATTCTTCCAAAATTAAACTTGTGAAATGGTTTTAAATTATTGTTTGGTTGATTTCCTTGGAAATTGATTAGTTTTGAGAAAAGTGTTTTAGTATGATTTTTTTAATATTCTGATATAAAACATTTTAAAGTTTTTTATATAAATAATTTTACATAAATGTGATAATATGTTCTATAATAGTGTCATGAGTAGGGAAGTCATTTGGGGAAAGACTATTGAGATTCATCACTCACCCCTACTTTGGAACTTTAGTGCTTTTGAATATGTTGTTTATCAGGACACAAGTAAAGGTAATGTATCAAAATTTTCTAGTGGTTCTTAGTGATACTTGGGTTGTTGTGGAGTTGGAGCATGGAGCATTTGGGAGATTTGGAGTTATGTGGTTGTCTTTAAGTTTTTTTTGGTTTTTTAGTCTTCTATTGTGGTACTCTTTGTAGTTGGTTTTGATAAAAATGGTATTGATTGAGTTGTCTTTCATTGATATCATGCATCATGTAGTGGTTTATTTGGTTATGGCATGTTTGGTTAGTTATTTTATTTTCAAAGGGAAAATTTTCCCCCAAATGTTAATGAATCCCTTAGAATTTATTTTTAGACTTTGGCGTCTTGGGGATGCTGCTTAAGTCCAAGCAACATACTTCCGAATTCGCAAGCTAATGAGGATGGGTAGGATGTTACAAGTATTATAGCCCACACATCATCATAAAAAGTTACTTTAACTGACTTGATCTAATTTGTTAACTTGTTAAAATTTCTCACATGATCTTCCATTGACTCTTCTTCCTATAAACTCAAGTTAAAAAAATTCCTTATTAAGAACACTTTGTTTAAAGATATCATTTTTTCATACATCTATATCAAGGACACCATAAGTGTAGTTATAGTATTCTTATCCTGAATATTGAAGGAAATATTTCATACCAACATCATCCTCACAAAGCCTTCTATTTTTTTGTTTAACCTTTCTCATTCACCTTTTCCATATTATAGGGTTTCTCACCCAATGGAAGTTTGAGATCCTTTTGAATTAGATAGTACTCAATCTACATCTTCTAGAATCTAAGGTCAGTTCCATTGAACTAACTGATCTGAACATTGCCTTCATTCATTTCCATATCTTTTGATGACAGTAACCAACTGAAATTCAACAAGACTTTGATGTAAGTGATAAAGTAACAATTTTTTCATGTGTGGTCAACCAAGTATCCTTTGATACCACTTATTGGGGAAGAAAATGCCTCCTAAAAAGATAATATGAAATACCGGATGATTGAACCTTGAGTTCAATGGATGTTTGCATCCACCAATAGTTAAATATAGTGGAATTAAAAACTACTAGTTCTTCCACCTCTATATTAGAGAACCAAAATTAGAAAGTCGAGTAACAAATTAATCATCACTCAAAAGATTAATCACACACACACAAGGAAGAATAAAAAAAATAGGAAAAAGACACTGGTTTTACATGGTTCAGACATTCATTCTATGTCTATGGGAGAACACTGCCAACTCTTTTGTATTACCAAAAGTACAAGTTTTGAGAGGACCAGTTTGGGATATACCTAACACTGAGAGGGGGGGGGGGTGAATCAGTGTTGAGGACTTTTGAAACCAATTCCAACTTTTTATCCCTCTACCTCTAGACCTGTTAGGATCTTGGTTCTCTTATTCTCTTTTCCCTATCACATGAAATAATAAAAAGCAGTAAAAAATATGCACATGATATTTTTACAAGGTTCACCACTCAATAAGAGAATCTACGTCCTTGCCATGCATGGGTATGACCAGTGCATGGATTCTCCACTATAATGTGATATGTTGTTACAGTGGAGTGACTAGGAAAGCAATACTCTATTCAGTGTGAGTCCCTACACTTTAAAGGGGGGTGGGAAATAATCCTCATCCCTAGACTGGTGATATCCTATTCCAACTTGGAACCTCTGCTAGTTCTTTATACTACCTCTGAAGATAGTCTTCTCTCTATTGAATAGGGTTTGCAAAACCAATAGAGTATTCCACCTGCTGAGACCTATTGGATGTCACACTGTTTCTTGATCTTACACTCTTCACTTGTTACCTGATTAGCATCATGCAAGTAACCCTCTTCTTTTATCCCAACAGAAAACCTGAAAGCTACACAATATTCTTTTCTTACTTCTTCAGTGCAAAACCAACTGCACTGAAACTTCTTCCCACTTTCTACTTCAGTAAAAAAACCAACTGCACTGAGATCACTTCTCTTCTTCTTTTCCAGAATCACAAACTTTCATTATAATTATCAAATCAATGAAGTCCAGATCAGCTTAGCATCATCATAGATATTCTGAACTGATTAATAATCAGTCTGTAAGTGGTCACAATTGATTCTTCTTGGACACACTGTGTTATGGAATAGAGTAGTGGTGTCTTTCCAATCACTAGTTCACTTATACCAATCATTCAAAACTGATGTTTTCAAATCTCCTTTGTGAAGATCCTTCACAAATCTCCTTTGCAAAGCACACTGCTTTGCAGTGATCACTACTTCGCAGAGCTCACTACTTCGTAGAGCTCTGGCCTTCGCAGAGCACACACCTTCGCGGAGATCTCTACCTTCATAGAGCTTATAGACTTTGTGAAACACACATCCACCGCAAATCAAACTTCCTTCGAAGAGCTCACAAATTCTCAAATCTCACTGAGCCTTTTCAGAATAACCTATCGTCGCGAAGCACGTTTCCTTCGCAGAACAACTTTCTTCACGAAGCTTCTTCATGATTCGAGAGCTCTAAAATTCTCATGAAGTCTCTATTTATCTCTCAAGGGGGTAGGGGCTTATTTATAGGATTTTCCCACCGACTCTATAACCTTACAGCCACCTCGGCTCCACATTAGCATCAAATTTCAGAGCTCCAAAATTTTCACCGATATTCACTCTGTTTCATGAAGCACCATGGCTATTTTATAGATTCGCGAAGATCATCATAATCGCAAAGAGTTCCGTCAAATCCTTTGCGTTTCCATGATGCTCTTTCTTCCTTTGGTCTGCCACAATTCTCTTTCTTTCTTCACACCTCTGTGATGCTCCTTCTTCCCTTGCATCGCAAAGCTTTCATGCGAAGCTCTTCACCTCTACCATTTGCGAAGCTCGTCGTAATCACGAAAAACACTGTCAACTTTATTCATGTATTTATTAAATACACTTCATGAAGCCAATATTTGTGAAATTCATGAATTTTCCATATTTTGATATGATCTTCAAGGAAATCCACTTTTCGCGATTCTATCCCAACTCCAAATTTTGGAACCCAAAAATTTGGCAAACACTGGGAAACAGTTTCACCTTAGACACCTACTTCTGCAAGACCAACCATGCTGATTGGATGTATCTTTTCTCCCCCTTTACTTCATAATTATTAAATAATAAGTTCTCTAACTAACTTATGATCTTTGTGAAATACAGACCAGTAAAGCATCGTCAGATTTACTGAGTAAAGTATTGTAACTTTCCTGTCTTCCAGCAGCATCTTTCTTTCCAATATCATGTAGGGACACTTAGAATGCCAATTACATGCATGGACACTTCTATCTTCTTAAACCATAAATCCCTACTTCATGAAAATCATATGATTCTTTTCTTCATGTAATCTATTTCATAGTTCACATGCAATCGTGAAGCATTGCATGACCATCTTCAAATTCTCATTAACCATTTCCTTTTGGAACTTGAATTCCAAAGAACTTCTCCAATCATCATCAAATGGATGGTACTTCACCATTAATCACCAATCATACTCATATGGATGATACTTAACCATTATTAATTGTTGTAAACAATGTGTCACCTTTGAAACAAGCTCTTTGAACTTTAAGATCAGTGCATCGATCGTCTGATTTGAACTTCATGGAGAATTTCCCAAGCATGAAATCTAATGCTATGATTGAATAACAATTCTCCATGCATCCTCACTTCATCTGATATGCATTAACTTTGGAGTCCTTCTTTATATACTTATTCATTTTGATCAACATCGACAACTGTTGGTAACAAATACAATCTTCACACACAAAGTCATCCCAACAAGTTTTATAAATACTATAGCTTAGTAAGCCTACATTAAAATTCATAATTCAGATTAGTGCATTATAATACTCCAGATCATCACATCAACACCTAGTCCCACTTTCTTTTAAAAAGTTTCATTTCCAATAAAACAATTAACACTGACCTCCAACATCTGCAGTCATCCATTCGTTGACTTCTCCATTTATCCGAGGCTTCGATTGACTCAATTATCCCAACTGATACACTATTAACCACACCCAAATACCAATATGCATAGTGACTATAGGAATTTTGATAAATTTTTGTGTCCTATCATGCAGTATGAAGTTTTTACTACTATTGTCCTGACAATTCTGAAGTGAACTACTAGAGACTCAACTTCTGATAAGAAAACTTTATATGACTTGAAGAAAATTCATGATCCCAAAAAATCTAAAAATGGTGAACAAGGTGTTCCTATTCCTAGGTTCTTATACATGAGAATTTCGTAAGGAAAACCAATAATCAATCACATCAATAACTTAAACATTATATATAGTCAGTTGGAATCAGTGAAGGTGAGTTTTAGGGATTCAAAGTGGGTGTTATTATTACTTTCCTCACTCCTAGAATCATGGGATGGGATAGTTACTGTGGTTACTAACTCAAGAAGTAAGTAATGCTTGGAATTTTTAGATTATATGGATTTTATTTTGAATGAGGAGATTCATTGGGAGGAGATTCAAGAATCTAATATAAATTCATATAGTGTGGATGGTAGTGGACATTCTAAAACATGAAAAAGTCACGTAAATGGAAAAGGAAGAAGAATTTAAATCCATAGTATCTCAGTGGAAGGTGGTCCCATGTGTTGGAAATGTAGGAATAAAGTTTTAGTGAAGAAATATTTTAGTGAATGAGGTGTTAATTCTAGGATATATGATTCTAGAAGTGAATCTAAAAATCTCATATCAGAATATATGAGTGGTGTTGTTATGATTGTCTTCTATTCACTTGAGTCTTGTATTATATACTTTGGAGGTTAATTTCATTCTACATCCGAGAGTGGGAGTATGAGGAATTATACTTCCAGAAGATACGATAAGGTACCTTGTGGATGGTGAAGTTATCAAGATCATGGTAAAGGGTGATGTTTCCATCTATAAAAGGAATGCAATCTTTCTTGAGTTGCAAGGAGTGTGGAACATACCAAGGTTAAGGACGAACTTGATTATGGTGAGACATTTAGACGGTGTAGGTTTCTATACAACCTTTTTGAATGGTGTGTAGATAATTACACATGGTTCCATGGTGGTGGCCAAAGGAGTGAAGGATGGAACTTTGTACCTAATGGGAGTTTCATAAGGTGAAATGAATATCATATAAGCAACTTCCATAAAGTTATGGCATTAATGTTTGGGTTACTTAAGTGATAAAAGGATGAAAATACTAAATGCTAAAGGGATGTTGAAGATCAGAATCATGGAATAAAAAACATGCGAAGAATACATCCTTGGGAAGCAGAAAAATTTGTCTTTCCAAATGGAAGGTAAGATGCCCAAGGATAAGATATTAGTACTGGTTCATAAAAATGTACGGGGCTAGTCCTGGTTCATTCTCATGGAGGGTCACTATACTATGTTACCTTTATCGATGATGTGGCATTGAAGGTGTGGGTGTTCTTTCTCAATTAAAAGTATAAGGTATTCAAAACTTTCATTCAATGAAGATTAATGTTGGAGAAGGATATTATAAGAAAACTAAAGTTTTTGAGGCTTGAAAAATGTTAGAGAATACAAACCAGAGACAATCATGGGTTCTATTGGTGGAATGACATGCAGTTTGAGAATATTGTACTAGGTACTCTATAAAAAAACAGAGTCATAGAGAGGATGAATCATATATTATTTTGAAATTAAATAATAATGATAATTAACATTGGTTTTTTCAAGGATTTATGGAAGGAAGCCATAAATTTTGCGACCTACTTGGTTAATAGGAGTATTTCATCAGGGAAAGAACTTCTAGAAGCCTGTTGGTCTAGAATAAAGGTTAAAATTTACCATCTTAAAGTCTTTGGTTCACTTTCCTACATCAAAATTGATGCCAAGGAAAGTGACAAGATGTAGGCTAAGTCCCAATCCTATTACTTTATTAGGAATAGTGATTAATACTTTAGTTTTTGGATATGATATAATAACTCTCAAAAGGTTACCAAAAGGAATAATGTGGTATTTTATGAAGAGATCTTTTGGAAAGATCAAAACCAAGAAAAATTTGCTAATGATATGAAATTATAATCAAAATTTGAGGTTCAATTGAATTAAAGTCCCAAAGTTATGGGTGTTCTAAAATGTTTAGATAGTATATCAGTTATGGAAGCACCCGAATATCCAAAAGAAGTTCCAAATGGATTTTAAGTTATGATGGTGCTACTAAGGCCATAATTACCAGAAATCTCAAGGATTGTAGAAACTTGAGGAAGATCTTAGGAAGGTGAAGTTTTGAAAGAAGCGGTTTCAAAAGGATCAGATCTCCAAGGACAATTATATAGGTTTAACAGGATGTGGGTCCATGTGAAATGATGTATAATTGATTTTAATTATTTTTTATCACATATTATAGATATCTAGAAATCTTGGAAGTGGTTATAAGTATGAATGACTCAAGACAACATGAGTTATTGATGAGGGATGAGATGGATTCCTCACATGTTTCTGGAACATGGGAGTTAATAGGATGGACTACTACGAAAAAAGTAATTCATAATAAATGAGTTTATTATCTAAATGAATAAGAATACAATATAAATAGGTATAATACAAGGCTTGTGATGAATAGGTTTCAACAAATGGGAGGTACATATTTTTTTTGATATCTTTTCTCGAGTTGTTAAACATGAAACTATTCAAACACTACCCGACATGGTTTCCATGGATGGGTTGAATCTAGAACAACTAGATGTGAAGAATTATTTTCTTCATAGTTATTTAGATAAGTAAAGATACACAGTTCAACCAAAAGGTATCATAGAGAAACAAAAAAATAATCTTATATGTAATCTGAAGTGAAACCTTTATGGGTTTAAGCAAGAACCAAGGTAGTATAACCAAAAGTTTAATGCCTTTATGGTGGAATGAAACTTCATACAGAGTAATACTGATCATTTTTATTATTGGAAGGTGTATGATGATGGGAAATTTATCATCTTACTTCATCATGTTGATGAAATGCTTATTTATAGTTTTGTGAAGGAAAAGATTAATGATTTGAAATCTAAATTGTCCAATTTTTTGAGATGAAGGATCTTGGTCTGATAAGATATATTTTGAAGATATTGATTTTAAGGGATTTAAAGTTTGGGATTTTGTTTTGGACTTAATATGTCTATATTTGGAAGGAAGTGAAACATTCTGAAAAGAGCGAGGTGGAATAGGTTACCACTCCACTGATTTGAAATTTAAAGTTGATCAAGGATAAGTCACCATGAATGGAAGTAGAGGTTGAGTACATGGAGAATGTTTCATATATGTTGACATTAAAAAATTCATTCAATTTAATTTTCCACATGACTGATGATATTATCCTCACTTGGGAAACAAATGTCGAGTTTGAGTAGAAATGTGTCTCTGTGCCGAAAAAAGAACCATATTGGATTACCATGTTCCACAAGAATGATCACACACCAAAGGATGGAGATTCCTCAAAAACATTTCACAATATGGTGGCGTGGTGGAGAAAACCCCCCTCTGAGAGTAGGCCATGGATTTTGAAAATTACTGATAAAAGGTATTGATGCATTAAAATTAATTTTTGAGTGTCTTTAAGAAACTTTTTGGTGTATAAACCATATTAAGGAGCATATTTCTCTTATAAATCTTTGATTTAACTAGTCATAGAGCCCAAAAAAATGTACAGATCAAAAGTTACGGCAGTCGGAAGTTGGGAAAATTTTATAAAGGAATTAGAGCTCCCACATAAGGCCTTTGTGCAATCCATTCACACCGCCCCTTTCAGGAAAGGCCCTCACACAAGTCCATTCATGCACCACCTTCTCCTAGGTCCACCATTCAATCTATAAAAATACCCCTGCACCTCCAATTTTTAAAATGAAGAACAAACTCCTGAAAAATGAAGCAAGGTGAGAGCTTTGGTTGCGTAGCTCCCTCACCCAAATATTACATCCCTAATTGGGTGAGCTATAATGTCCATCCCTCAATGTGGATGAGGCCACCACCTAAGAAAACCACTTGGGTGATCCACCACTTGGGAGAGGTGGTCCAATTTCCCCAAGTACCACTTGGGTGAGGCAGTCCAATCCCCCCAAGTACCACTTGGGTGAGGCAGTCCAATCCCCCCATGTACCACTTGGGCGAGGTAGTCCAATCCGCCCAAGTACTACCTAGATGATCCCCCACCTGGGTAATCCCCCACTTAGGTTAACCACCTAGGAGAACCCCAATATGTGCGAACTAATTGGGTGGGACTTCATCCATGTCATGAAACTTGGGAAATCCTTCATGATTGCTAGTCCATACCGCGGGGGCCACACCTCTGCACCCCACTCAGGATCAGTGAAGGTTATGGTTCTGGGACTCCGGCCTGGTCCCTTCGCTATCATTACTGACCCCCATATAAAATATATATTTTCACCATGAACTTTTCAAGTAGGGTTGAGGACGTTTTGGGTTGTGACATTTAGCATCTCGTGTTTTTGAATCATGGAATTTTCTATAGGAATTTTTTTCCCATTTTGTGGATGGTCTATTATCTAAACCAAGATTAAAAATCTAAATTTTAGCAATGGAACACTTTGAGGTTCTATTTTTAGTTAAGGTTTACACCTCGAGAGGTGTCTCAAGAGTTCGGTTGAGTTTTGGAATCATCAGGCTATAAAAGCACCAGTTTTTGGAGAAATATAATGAGGAACATGGTTGGTGCACAATTATTTTAACCATGTGGGTCAATCATGAAAACCCTTTTCTTAAGGAGCATGGTATGTTTAAATCCTAAAACCCCTTAGGGGTAACCATGTGGTATAGTACAGGTGTGCAGGGGTGGCCTGCATGAGCTATGCATGGTTTTCCCAAACCACGTGCCCATCCCGCACCCTTAGTGCCACTTAACTAGTAGCTACACATGGTTAGGTGCATGGTTTTTCAAACCGTGCATCCCAACCATGAACCCCTTTTTAGAGGGTTATAGATTTGGGTAGTGAAACCCACATGGTTGGCGCACGGTTAACCAAACCATGCATCCAAATCATGTGGATATTTAAATAGGGTGTTTTTACATTTCCCCCTTTTTATTTTTAAGCTTCTCCCCCTCCTTTATCATGCCATCTATGCGTAGTAGCCCCTCTACGAGTCTCCTCCTCCTATCCTCCTTCCATGGAGAGATATCCTTTTTACAAACTCTATTTTGAGCACTGTCATGTGAATTGGATAGAAATCAGTTATTCTATTACTCATCTTCCATATAATCTTAGTTTCTCTCACTATCTTAAATTCTATCATGGTTCAAGCTAATTCGACCTATTTTCATGATGTTTGTCTATTTCTTCGATTTTTCTCAAACTGGATCGATTCAAGTCTTGATATTGGAAAATTAAAGCATACTTGGTATAAGGTAGGTGGTCTATAGATTTTCCCTTAAAGTATAGATTGTTTATTAAATACATCATTATGTCACATGTTATATTCTCTATGCATTTCCCTTTAAATTGTGAAATTAAATATGTAGAATCTAATGTCTTAAATTAAATTAACTTCATGAATTAAATTGCACTGGGAGAGGATTCTCATATCAACTTGAAACACCACTTTGGGTGTGATGCATATATTCCTATGACCTATTCCTCCTCTTAGAAATTAGTTTACCCTTAATAGTGATGGTTCACATGATCATGTTTATAATGCTTTACTTACTATTGAACACCTTTTGTGGTGTGATAAATAATCCCTCATGTAAGGGATAATTACTTGATCTATATGAATCAAAATTATGAGATCTACCCAAATTAATAATAAAACCTATTAGGAGTTGTGTTTTATTATTTAATAAAATGGGAAGAATGAGTGGGGAATTTGAATGAATATATGTCATGCTTAAGTACATGGACTCTTATTTTATAAATAGAATGGTAAATGGGCATAGACCTCTTTAGTTATGTAGGACTCATGATGTGGAATTCTTATAAACATATCCTTAATTATTGTTTAAATTTTAAATGATCACTTGAATTGTATTATTCCTTGAGTGATACTCGAGTTCATTTTTACGGAACACCTTGGACGGGCTCATAGGTTTTTTGAGATTGTATGTACCTTGGGTGATACTTGGGTTTCCTCCTTATGAAATTCCAAGGAATAACTCATAGGTTACTCAATTTATATTACATTGGGAGTGATACTTGGTTTCTTTTATAGAATTCCTTGGAAGGTCTCACTGGTAAGATGTCTTCTTATACCCATGAGTGATACCTGATCCCCTAGTGGTTTACCTTAGATGGGATCAGTGGGTAATGATGCAATACCACACCACAAGTGATACTCGGTTCCCTATGTGGTGTAACCTAGATGGACTCAGTAGGTTATTCTTTTACCCAGAGGGATACTTGGGATTCCTCTTTACGGATCACCTTGGACAAGCTCTTATGGTGATGGGTAATTATAGTGCTCCTAGTGTGATACTTGGGATTCCTCTTTACGGATTACCTTGGAAGGGCATGGGATTCCTTTTTATTAATAACCATAATGAATATTGTTTAAATATATATGTAATTATTGTTTATTATATTTAAGGATGTATCCACTAAGATAAAGAACATGCTTGGGTTCGATTCATGTTTGTATTAGGCCCTTATGATGGCCCAGTTATGTCCCCATGTGCGTACACATGGAAACTTATATATATATATATATATAAACATACAATATACCCGTATAGGTGACCATGGTTAGAGATATGCCGTCTTAGGATAAAGTAGGTATGGTTGGCTAGGTGTCCCTAAGGAACCTGAGCCAACTTTTTTACTTTTATCTATTCACTACTTTACCTGTCATACCTACACATTGCTGTATTTATATTCACAGACTTGATAGCTTTAGACACTATTGGTGGTGGACTACTCAGTATATCTCACACCCTATTCGGGACATCATTACGCTAGAGTACCTGAACAGACCTTGTGATTGCAGGATCAGGTTATGGATTCAGCTTGATTATTTTTATGCTTGTGATGTTCATTTGTACACAGGAGATTAGGAGCACAAGACTGAGCTAAAGATCAAGATTCTCATGGAATTATCCCTTGATTTTTTTGTTTATTTTCATTATACATGAACTATACTATATTGTACCACCTACTGTATGTTTAGTGCTTAGATTATATAGCATCATCTGGACATGCATGCATGTTTGTATATGGATTTTTCCATTTCTCATTTCTTCAGTTATTATATTTATATTTTATTTCCCTGTACTTATTTATATTTTTTTATGATTTCTGTTGATTTATATTTGATATACCGTTGTTCCACACTGATTATAAGGGTATATTCTCTGCACCATGCCATCATTAGATCATCTTTGCTAGTCATCAGTATCTAGTGTATAGGGAGGCATGCTTGAGGCCTAGTATAAAACCAGCTTGGGGCACCTTTCTAAGTGGATCCCAGGTTGGGATGCTATAAGTGGTATCATAGCTATTTCTTTTCCTTTTTGTCTTAATGTTTTTAAATTAGTATACAAAATACTAGGAATGTGTCGGCTCTTGGTGAATAGTTGTGTTTGGGAGTGATATACCCATGCACGGGAAAAATACCAAGTGTCCAGGGATGGGATTTTTGTTCATGTTGTTCATTGTTATAGTTGATCATGATTTCACCTTGAGTGAATGATGCACTTTCTACTGTTATTGATTTATGAGATTTATAGTATTTTACTCTTGGACTGGTATGAAAAGGAAGTATCATTTCATGCATCATTATAGAAACATAGAGATTTACATTCCATGCATATTCCATGCCATATAGGTTACATTATTAGACTTCCTGGTAGAATGATATGTGCCCTGAGTGTTATGAAATGCTTCTGTGATCTATTTATCATGTTTACCCATAATTACTACTTGTGATAACATGAATAGTTATAATTTTTATATATAATTGGCTATTAAAGTGTCATTATCAACATAAATGGTGTTTTCCCGCATATCATGATAGCGGCACATTAACTAACAAATCATGACATGTTTGATCCATAGACCAATGGTTGCGTGGGATGAAACATACTGGTTGCAATTAAATGGGATCCAGTATGAAATCTATAAAGTTTATGGGTACTGTATAAATTGGAAAATGGTGACCCATATAATCAAACCATTATATAAGAGCTTGATATACATTAAGAACATTGTATAAATATAAAAACTGTTAATTTTTTTACTTCAAATGAATTAGTTGCTTATGGAAATTTTTCATGACTCGAACCAAGTAGGCCAGTCTTGACCATTTATGGTTAAGTGATAGATTTGACTCAACCTGAGTAGGTTGGTCATGATACTAAGTTCTTATCAGATGAAACCACTAAGGGTGTTTCATAACTCTATTGTTTAAAATTTTTTGGGATGTATTTAGATGAATCCAGAGTGATTTAACATGACCCCCATAGGTCACATTCATTTTTATATGCCTTAGTGTTTAACCCCATGGAGATATGTCTATGTTATATAGGGATGGTTATTTAAAGTGTCAACAACCACTATACGGGTTATGTATAAATTTATGGTGGCATCTTACTGAACCAATCCCCTTGATCTATAAAATACCATTTATCTGCTTTGAGATTTACTATTATGAGGCTTTCATTAATTAAAATTCCAATTTCAACCTAAAGTATGTTTTTCTCTATAGATTGGAATTGAAATTTTCCTTAACTAACCCAATTTTTAAAGCTTGTTAATAAATAAATTGTGATTAAAATGAAGTTTATAAGATAAAATGACTAATTGTGACTGGATTTTAGTTAAATAATTAATTTTTAGAATGAATTTGATAAAATTTTCCTATATGCCTTGTGGCATTGGAAAAATAAATTCCCTAAGGATAATTTTCCTTATAACTAGTACTTGACATTTAAATTGAACCATAAAATGTTTAAAGATCAAATGTAAATAAATGTGTCATCTCACATAAAACCTTAAAGTGGTGTTCTTATCTTTGAACCTCAATTAAGGTTAGTTTAAATCTTTCCTAAGTTTTTCCTTGGACAGGAACAAGAGTGTGGCTCGTAAGCTTCTTCTAACCTAAGTGATAGGCAGTAGATCATGGTGAACTTTTCAGCATAGCCTTGATATAAGGCTGAAACTTTATGCTTTTATAATGGGCTATTATGAGGTAGGTATCACCCTCATAACCTTAAAACCTGAATAAATGATTTTGAGTAGTTTTAGAAGAAAGGTGTCATTTTTTCCTAGTAGGACTCTTAGTTTCTAAAAAGTCACTTGGGGTGGATTGGTGGTCATTCAGTAATTTGAACCTTGTTAAGGGGGTGAGCATCGTATAATTATCAGTTTTAGTGGGTTAGACATGCCTTGGGCATGGTTGAACGTTCAGTGGGTTGTGTGAATCTTCTTCTTTTTCAGTGATGGATGACTTGGGAGGTTGTCAGCTGGATTTGAAGTCATATGGGATAATACACCTCTAGGGTAGTTCTTTTATGGGACATCAGATGTTAGGATTCATAGGGACAATAATCCTATATATAGAATCAAGTATGTATTTTTTTGCTAATGAAATTTCGATGGAGTATGCATCGATACACACACTACTCATCAAGTTGGTAAAATGGAATAGTAAAATGTATGAGTTTAGTAAAGTTCATTTGAGACTTAGGATATTATGCTTTGATCATGTCATCTATAAGGTATAATTATATGGGAGTTAGAGGAAATCATAATTTTCCCAGTGCTTAGGTATGGCATTCTAAATAGGGCCCTTGATCAGTGGTCGATGGAACGTGTGTTGTGGGGTGAGTTTCCATTTTCAATAAATGATGATAAGGACACTTCTAAGGTGGGAATCATCATGTTGATCATGGGAAAACATGTGTCTTTACAAGTATATTGAACAAAAAAATACAATATTAGTTGGAAATTTTCAACACTGCTTTTGAATTCCCATAGGACTGGTGAGTTTTGAAATATGTTAGTGCCTACAAGGCAACACAACAATGAAATGTTTGTCTATGCATGAAAACTTTATAGATGATTCTAGTCATGGAGGGACTTTAGTGATTATGACTGAGTGGTCAAAAAATTACTCATTTGGTAAAATCATCATGGTTGGTTAATGAATACTTGTCGGCGAGATCAATCGATCTCTTTAAAGGAAATTGACCAGTGGTGGTTTGACTGATTCCTTCATATAGTTGGATATGGTTGGTTAGAAACCATATCCAACTATATGTGCACTTATTCTTGAATCTGAAGTTATTTTCTCAGGTATTCTTGGTAATTCTTAACATCCACTTAGTGTACTTATGATTTAGATATGATCATGTTCTATATCTTGACATCATTTAGAGCACACTGAGAGAGCATCAGTTATAAACTGAGCTAAAAGTTTAAAATTACCTCATATTGCAATAGATATACTCTTTGAAAATTGTGTTCCATCAATGTGCATAGTATAGAGGCATGGTTAGTCATGAGTGATACTTGGGTTCCTAAGTAGAAATGACTTGGAAAAACTCATGGGCACCCGCAAACTCTTTGACTTTATGATCATTGGGATCAGTTAGTGATATGATGTGTGGATGTCTCTACTATGTACTGACATCTCAATTGTAAAAATAAAAGTATGGACTATGTTGGACGAACTACTTAGACTCCATTTGATTATTTCGAGGTTACCCCATACTTTAGTTAGGCCTGGATGGTATGTTTAAGGGTTTCAATCCAAGTGTGATGGATTAGGTATACACCCTTGTTTGTGTTGAGACATGATGAATTTAATGAATTTCTAGGCTTGAGATGTCACCAGAAGTTGGATACGGTCTTTTGTGGGAGTGTTTGAAGTAAACATGAGGTTCCTTAGGATAAGGTGTTGTGTTTCGGGTTGAAAAATACCAACAGTCTAAGCTAGGAATTTTGAGAGGAGTCTTCTGGGTGTGGCTTGACTTATCCTCCTCTTGTTTCATTAATGTGGTTGGTGAGAAACCTATTCATGGAATGTCATCGGGATGAGGTGAGTGTATCAAAATTCAGTGAGTATTTTTATGAAAATCTAGCTCACCCAGGCCAATTGAGGTCAATTGGGATTTAACCATTCATTAAGCTAAGAATTATTTCGTGAGAATCATTAAAACACCACGAGCATACTTAAATAGAAAATTCTAATGGTGGAGATACCGTGACTTAGAATTGGATATTAAATGATATAACCAATAGTGGGGAGTTTGATAGGACAAATATTTAAAGAGACATCAATGTGATTGTATCTCAAGTTAGATGGGCTCGGTTAAGCATAGTCTTGTTGTTTTAGTTTCAAAATAAGAATTTTGGATCGAGTTTTAGCATGTTATTTTCCATACGCTTAAAGAGATGCTTGGTAGTGCATTGGGTGTTTGGAAATGAAATGTGATCATTTGGATGAAACTTCATGACCCAGTTAAGTTGAGTGATGTTTTTTTTATTCCCCAAGGATTATTGAGGATGAGAAGTTTTAAGTTGGGGATATTGTAGGGTTCCATGTTTTTTAATTGTGGAATTTTCCCATAATAATTTGAATTTTTCCCATTTAGTGGATGGTCCATTTTCTTAACCAAGATTTAGAATCTAAATATGATCATTGGAACACTTTGAGGTGTTATTTTTAGTTAAGGTTTACACCTTGAGAGATGCCCTGGGATTTCGGTTGAGTTTCAGAATCATTGGGTTCCAAAAGAACTATTTTTTGGAGAAACAGAATGAGGCACACAGTTTGCGCATGGTTAGTTTAACTACATAGGTCAACTGTGTGGCCCCTTTTCTTAAGGAGCACATCCTTTTTAAATCATTCAAACCCTTAGAGGTAAATATGTGGCATGGTGCAAGTGTTAAGGGGTGACCCACATAGGCTATACATGGTTTCCCCAAACTATGTGTCTAGCTCTCACCCTTAGTTCCACTTAACCAGTAGCTACACATGGTTAGGTGCATGGTTTTTCAAACCATTCATCCCAATCATGTACCACTTTTTAGAGTGGTATGGATTTAGATAGTTAATCCTTCATAGTTGGTGCACAGTTATCCAAACCATGCATCCAATCCATATGAATATTTAAAGAGGGTGTTTTTACATTTTCCCCTATTTATTTTTAAGATTTCCCCCTCTTTTCTCCTCCCATCCATACAAAATATCCCCTCTGTGATTTTCCTCCTCTCCTCCTTCCATGGAGAGATCTCCTCTATTCAGACTCCATTTCGAGTGCCATCAGGTGCATTGGATAGTCCTCAATGAGTCTACGAATCCTCTTCCCTTTATTATTAGTTTGTCTCACCGTCTTAAATATTATGGTGGTGATAGCTAATTTTCCCTATTTTTAGGGTGTTTGTCTGTTTATTTGATTTTTCTCAAACTGGATTAATTCAAGTCTCGATATTGGATGAGTGAATTGTCCTTAGTATATGGTAAGTGTTCTATAGTTTTTCCCTCAAAGTATAGCTTGTTTATTAAATATGTTATCGTGCTGCATGCCAGATTCTCTGTGCATTTCCCTTTAAATTTTGGAATTAAATATGCAGAACCTAATGTCTTAAATTAAATTTCCTTTTTTGTATTAAGTTTCACTGGTAGATGATTCTCACCTCACCCCAAACCACCCCTTTGGGTTTGATTCATATATTTCTATGACCTATTCCTCTTCTTGGAAATTAGTTCACCCTTATCAGTGATGGTTCACATGCTCATGTCTATAATGATTTCCTTCCTCTTGATCCCTTTTGAGGTATGATAAATAATACCTCATATAAGTGATAATTACTTGATCTATATGAATCGAAATGATTATCTTGCCTAGAATTAATAATAAAACCTCTTAGGAGATGTACTATCTTCTTTAATAAAATGGGGGAAATGATTGGGGAATTTGAATGGATATATGGAATGCTTAAGTACATGGCATCTTATTTTATAATTGAAATTGTAAATGGAAATGATCCTATTTAGTTATATAGGACTCATGATGTTGCATGCTTATAAACATGGCCTTCCTTATTGTTTAAATTTTAAATGATCATTTGAATTGTATTATGCCTTGAGTGATACTCGAGTTATTTTTTATGGAACTCCTAGGATGGGCTCATAGGTTGTTAGAGATTGTATGTACCTTGGGTGATACTTGAGTTTCCTCCTTATGTAATTCCAAGGACAGGATCATAGGTTACTCAATTTATTATGTTGGGAGTAATACTTGGTTTCTTTTATAGAATTACTTGGATGAACTCACTAGGTGGATGTATTCTTATACCCATGAGTGATACCTGGTCCCCTAGTGGTTTTCCTTTTATAGGCTCAGTAGTCAATTTTTCTATACCATGACACGAGCGATACTCAGTTCCCTATGTCATGTACCAGGGATGGACTCAGTAGGTTATGCCTTTATACCATATTGAGTGTGATAATTGGGATTCCTATTTATGGATCACCTTAGATGGGATCAGAATACCTTTTTATTAATAACCTTAATGCCTCTTGTTTAAATATCTAATGAATGTTAGTTTATCAGATTTAAGGAGGAGTCCGCCAATCCAAAGAACATGCTTGGGTTCATTCCATGTTTGTATTCGACCCTTATGATGGACTAGTTATGTCCTCATGTGCCTACACCTGGAAACTTATATATATATACACATATATATGTCTATAAACATATAGTATTCCCATACAGGTTGATCACGGTTTGAGATATTTTGTCTTAGGATGAAGCTGGTATGGTTGGTCATGCGTCACTGAGGAACCTGAGCTGAATTTTTTACTTTTATTTATTTACTAATTTACCTATCATACATGGACACCACTATATATATATTTATAGTCTGGATAGATTTAGACATTGTTGGTGGTTTTTTACTGATTATATCTCACAACTTGTTCGGTCCTCCATTTCACTAGGGTACCCAAACAGACCTCATGATTGCAGGATCAGGTTACAAATTCAATTTTCTTACTGTTATGCTTGTGTTGTTAATTTTTACATAAGAGATTAGGAGCACAGGACTGAGCCAGAGATAAATATTTTCATGGACTTAGACCTTGGTGATTTTGTTTTTCATTTTCATTATACATGCACCATACTATATTGTACCACTTATTGTATGTTTACTTCTTATATTATGTAGCCTCATCTGGACATGCATGCATGGTTGTATTTGTCTTTGACCATTTCTTATTTCTTTAGTTATTATATTTATCTTCCACTACTATGTCCTTATTTATACTATTTATTCTCTTAGTTTATTTATATATGATATACCACTTTTCTACACTGATTATGAGGATATAGTCTCTCCACCATACCATCATTAGACCGTCACTACTAGTTGAAAGCCTCTGGCATACAGGGAGGTGCACTTAAGGCATAGTGGAAAACCGGCTATGGGAACCTTTCTAAGTGGATCTCAGGTCAGGATTCTACACGACACATACAACCCCACCTCTCATTCCAAATCACCATGAGTTGATATAATCCTCGTGGTCCCATAAATATGGGCATCCTCATAGGTGTAATCCCCAACCAAACCTCTAAATCACCATGAGTTAAGATCCTACTCATGGTTCCATAAATTAGGGAATCTATCATGGATCAATCCCCTAGATTTTCTTTCGGGACATATCTGTATAGGTTCATAAGTCCTAACCTCAGTTACTAAAACAAGAGAGGAGAAAAGCACCTCAAATCCCTTTCTCTCTCCCATAGCCCCAACCTTATCCACCATTAGATGAAGAATATTGTGTGGTTTATCAAATCTTCCACTTAATTTCATTTCTCACACCGAGCATGGATCACATGGGCTTAGAGGTTAGTGACTATCATGAAATCAATATGATCAAATACATGCATCAACATAGAATCCTTTCCCATACTTTCCTCTTACCTTATTAGAGGACCTCCATAGGTGTGGGTCCTCAAAGCTATGTATTTATCTCAAAGGTCTTCATCCCCTGTAAGAAAAACATTTTAAGGGTCTCTATAGTTGTAGGTCCTCAAAACCATATATCCATCTCAAAGGGACTTATCACTTACAAGACAAACCTTCTAAGGTCCTCCATAGGTGCAGGTCCTCAAAGCCATATATCCATATCAAAGTGTTATATCCCCTATGATTCAAACCTGCTAAGGGCCTCCATAGGTGTAGGTCCTTAAAGGCATGTATCCATCTCAAAGGGACACATCCCTTATGAGACAAACATTCTGAGGGCCTCCATAGGTGTGGTTCCTCAAAGACATGTATCCTTATCAAAGGGCCTTATCCCCTACAAGACAAACCTTCTAAGGGCCTCCATAGGTGCAGGTTCTCAAAGCCATGTATCCATCTCAAAGGGCTATATCCCCTATGATACAAACCTCATGAGGGCCTCCATAGGTGTAGGTCCTCAAATACATGTATCCATCTCAAAGGGATATATCCCCTGTAAGAAAAACCTTATGAGTTCCTACATAGGTGTGGGTCCTCAAAGCCATGTATCCATCACAAAGGGCCTTATCCCATATGAGACAAACCTTACAAGGGTCTCCATAGGCACAGGTCCTCAAAGACATGTATCCATCGTAAAGGGCTATATCCCCTATGAGACAAACCTTATAAGGGCCTCTATATGTGTAGTCCTCAAAACCATGTAACCATCTTAAAGGACCATACCCCCTGCAATAAAAACCTTTTTAGGACCTCCATTGGTATGGGTCCTTAAATCCATGTATTCATCTCAAAGGGCCTTATCCCTTACATGATAAAACTTCTAAGTGCCTCCATAGGTGAAGGTCCTTAAAGCCATGTATCTATCTCAAAGGGATATATCCCCTGTGATACAAACCTTCAAATGGACTCCATAGGTGTAGGTCCTAAAATCTAGGTATTCATCTCAAATAGTTATGTCCCCTATAAGACAAACCTTCTATGGGACTCTATAGGTGTGGGTCCTTAAAGCCATATATCCAACTCAAAGGGCCTTATAACCTATAAGACAAACCTTTAATGGTACTCCTCCATAGGTGTAAGACCCAACATTTTGAATTACACGGAATACTACTGGAAATATCACCTTTCCCAACGCTTCTATACCAACGGTTTGTAAAAACTGTTGGTATAGGTCCCCTTTCCCAACGGTTTGGCCAAACCATTGAGAAAAGTCCACTTTGTGGCCACTTTTCCCAACAGTTTGGACAAACTGTTGGGAAAGGGTATGGATTTCCCACACCATTGGGAAAAGTCCACTTTGTGGCCACTTTTCCCAATGGTTTGGCCAAACCGTTGGGAAAGGGTTATTTTTGGCCACTTTTCCCAACGGTTTGGCCAAACTGTTGGGAAAAGTCCCCCATATACCAACATCGCTCCCAAAATCAAAGGACCTATACCAACAGTTGTCAAAACCATTGGTATAGACCTATACCAACGGTTTTGACAACCGTTGGTATAGGTCCTTTGATTTTTTTATCGAATCTTCTTACTGAGAACACTATATAAATAAAATTTAAAATAATTATGATAATATATATATTTATATTTATGAAATTATGTTAAAAAAATTCATGTTAGGTTAGTGGTTAGGTAGTTGAAAGATAAACTAGAGGTCCTGGGATCAAATCCCACCGAATGTTTTTTTTGAAATACATATACCAACGGTTTTATGGAACCGTTGGTATAGATTTTCATATTACTTATACCAATGGTTTTTAAAACTGTTGGTATAGGTCTATACCAACGGTTTTCCCAAAACCATTGGTATAGACCTATCCCAACGGCTTACTTACCCACGGTTCTCCAAACCGTTGATATAGGCTATACCAATGGTTTGGAGGCCTATACCAACGGTTCCAAACCGTTGGTATAGGGTATTTTTCCAGTAGTGGGATTTGATTCCTATCAAAATGGGATACGAAGGAAGCCTCCCTGAGGTCCAAAACTAGTACCCCAAACTCACCCTAATCTTCTTTGGTCCACATTCCTAGTAGGTTCATATCCATCCTGAGAGGCTACATCCCTTCAAGAATCCCTGGTTCTCTTCGATGTAAGTCTCACACTAGCTTTGACCAGATGACAATAAACTCTAGAGTGCCCCACTATTTGGATTAAAACATAATTGTAATTATAAACAACATAAGAATATCTAATATTCACACAAAAGGGTACCATCGATGGGGAACCTTGTATACATATATATTTCTCCATCGATGAAGAACCTCAGATACATATAGATGATTCTAGAGTCTATACATGATAATGATTTATTGTTAACTCATGGGTGACTTGTTTCATATTTTGGATTTAATAAAGGATTCCTGAACATTCCTCAAATCTATAAGAGAGTCCTGGTGTAGGTAATAATTCCCCCCAAAAAGGTGTGATGAGCCCAACCTCCAATCATCTCATCCAATGTGAGTCCCTAAGTGTCATTAGGAGCTATCTCCCAATGAACACATGTATTTTAAAATCATATTCATGAAACATCTCAAATAATGGAACCATTTGGTTTTTCCTGATCTATGAACAAAACCCATTGGAATTCGCTTGAAAAAATGGATAACCTGAAATGAATGATTGTACCAAATTCAACCCCCCACAATCAATCATTAGATGCCTGATTTTGATTTTTTAGGAATTAAAAAACATTTATCCATAATTTAAATCTTTTTATATGTCATGGTTTGTACATAATCGAATATTTCACATGTGGTGAGAGTATTTAGCAAGTTCATGGAGAATCTTGAAAGAGAATAATGGTAAGTAGTGAAGTGGACACTCTGATATCTCAAAGGTTTCAACATATTTTATCTAAGTTTTAGAATGGATGAATTATTGTAAGGATTTTTTGGATTCAGACTTTGGGGGAGATTCATATACTCAAAATAAGACCACAGGTTATGTGCTCACTTTCAGAGGTAATACTATGAGTTATATGTCAAAGTTTCAACTAGTAGTTTCACTTTCAACAATGGAAGTAGAGTACATTGAATTAACATAACCTAGGAAGGAAATTATATGACTAAAGGGGACATCAAAAGATCTTAGAAGAAGGTAATAAGTTAGAAAACTATTTTTCGATTCACATAGTATAGTTCACACGGAGAAAAATCTGATTTTTCATTTTTGGATGAAGCACATTTAGTTGAAGTATCACTTCACCTAGAAGTTGTTAGAGGATAGAGTGATGGATCTATGGAAGGTGGATGGAGTTCAAAATCCGATAGATATGCTACTGAAGGTTGTATCCCAAGATGTTCTATAGTGATGTTTCACCTCATTCAATCTAGGATAACTATAAGTATGGTGGGGGGAAAATGAAACTACAAAGGAATTTTGTGGTAACAGAATAGGTTTATGGATGGTGATAAAGGTGTTGGAGTTGGTGTCCTAGAACCAACTTCCATGTACTTTATGATAAAATGTATTCATAGTTTTGAATATTAATAAACTCCTTATCACATCATGGTTGTTCTTATGAATAACATATCATGTGATAATGTCCTAAGAGTAGATGTCACACTAAAAGGTCATAGCAGTTCCCTACTATGATGAGTACCCGGAAGTGCTAAGACATTATTCTTAAATATATTTTCTATATCTGGATGATATAATTTGAGGGACAAAAATGATACAAACTATCAGGAGTGGATAATCATAAGACTTTGAGACACCTTCCATGGTGTACGTCCTTGGTAATATCTAGTGTAGGATATTATGAGAACGAGACCTGCCAGTAGAAAATATACATTTATATGTTTCATTCGATGTTCTTATATAAGGATGTGTGTATTCTTCCTTAGACTTTATTATTATTATTAATTAGTATTATGAGCTACCAAATTTTATGTATTGATGAAAACCGTGATGATAGATGTATGCGGTGAGGTAGGATACGTTGGGTGCGTCATGAATAATATTGCATTAATAAATAATGAAATAAAGGATTTGTCCCTTCTGTTCTTTAATAGAAGTTGATATCTCATGAGATTTTATGGAAATAATGTAGTCTAAATAAATCCATGGCCATGGTAGTCGATAGGAAATTACGATTTTAGGAAAGTCAAAAGAAAGATACATTGAGAACATAGGTTGATGACTCCAACATGCAACCTTCTTGATTATAGATATCATGATAAAAATATTATATTACACAATAAGAATCCGTATGAGATATAATGTCGTTGCAGTATTAACTTATTTCTCTATGGGTGACTTAGCGTGTTGTTAAATGCTAACCTTGGACTTTAGGCTACTTCACCTAATGCTACTGAGAAATATTTCTAGAGGGTCACATAATAAGTGTATCCAAAATCTCAGTTAAATAATATATTATTATTTATTATTTAACAAGTTGAATAAATATTATTCTCACATGTGGTTTAATAATTATTCATATTTTCTTGATTGAATATATTCCATCACCAGTTATTCTAGAGAATATAATGTGAGAAAAATGTTTAATAAATATTTATTTTTTATTTAGTGAATATAATATTTATTTATTTATTGTAAAATAATGTAGTGGTATTTATTTATTAAATAAATAGTCATTATTCAAGGCTTGATAAATATTATGGATAAATAGAGGACCGAGTTTTTAGGTCTGGTTATAAAAAAAATTGAATATTATTTGATTAAATAGTATTTAATTTAATTTTCAAGTTAAGTACATGTCGAGGAAATAATAATAATATTATTATTTTAGACATGGGGTTTCTCAAGGGATGAAATAAATATTAAAGGGTACTTGTAAAAATATATATTTCTAATCCCTAGCGGTATTTAAACCCAATTATATTATTTTTTCATGAGAGCCAATTAATCTTGTATTGTGAACAATGAAAGCTGAATAGAATCCTCTCAAGACCTAGAGAGATACCTATCCAAGAATTATCATAAGAATGAAGAATGATCTTCCTCCATATCCCACTCTTGATTCTATAGAGATCAAGGAGAATGCTTTAGAATCGATTCTCATGGAGATCAAAGGTGAATAACGCAAGCGATAAGATCTACCGTGCTAGCACCCGAAGATTCCTACAATGATGTTTGGAGATTTTTGGAACATGTGTGGATCAAATATAGAGGTAATATTCTCTTGATTCCTTTAATGAAATAATAGTACAATATAGATCTTTTTTCAGATCCATCGATGAAGAAATAATTCACACAAGGTAATTATTTAATTAATTAAATTAATTATAAATAATATGTGATGATCCTATTCTTGGTTATATCATTCTATCCCTTGACTATTTTCTTTGATTCAATTCCATTTATTATGAAGTTCATCATTGTGTAAATATCATATTGATCATCAATCATGAAAAAAGTAAAGTTAGGCATGACCCTTTGCATGTTTCCGCTGCACCCGAAACCTTCAAGTGGTATCAAAGAGATCACATAATTATTTATAATTATTTAAAATATCATTTATTGATTTACACATTTTTCATTTAGTTTTAAATTCAAGCATAATTGTTCTTTAATCCGAATTGAAAGATCTGTTTCTTCATCTTTTGTTTCTCGTAGATCTAATAAAATTGATTAATTTTATGAATGAAATAAAATTAAAGATCTCATCCAGAGGTGCTGAGGATATTGGTTGGATAACAAAAGAGTGCACTCCATGTGACCTAAGTTACATGTTGTTTACTAGTATTCAATGCATTATGAATTAATTCAGAATTAATTCAAACAGTGTGCATTGAATACATGTGGTGCATTTAATTTATTACACCGTGTGTTGAACGGGCCATCTTGGCGCACGGTCAGCCAGAGTACACGTTGTGTAGCCCACATGCATGACATGTAGTCCTTTAAGTCATATATGGACCATGTATTTTCATACATGACCTACCTGACTAATGACCATGTAACTTAGAGACCACATGCTGTATAGACCTTATACACGTAATGTACTCCAATTTTCTGACACACAATTTACATGCTGATTCCCTAGGCATGTGCCTTAGATAAATAGTTAGAGACACACACTTCATGTAGATTACTTGTACATTCCATGTACTTATACCAAATTACACAGGATTAAAATTAATTTATTATAATGTGTAAACCTTATCGACATGTTCTTGCATATGGTAATTAAGTTTATAGGACACACCATGTGATGAGTTTTAATATATATATATATATATATAAATGTTTAATAAAATTTTGCATAATATTCAGATCTTAATATCATGTATGAGTCGTATTACATTTATTACTCTATATGCATTGAAGCATAACACATGATAGAAAAATCATGTAATTTGTGTAATAATTAAGTTTATAGCATGCATCATGAAAGCACATGATAAGTTGTGTATGCCATATGTACAAGAGTAAACAATATATGAGTATAATACATGTTAGGTATATTTGGATGGGTATTCACCATATTTCCTCCAAGGTACATTTATGTACACAGTTAATTTTAAATAAATTTATTTAATTTGTTTAAAATTACGATGGATGAGAATATCAAAGAAATTAAAATGGGAATTAAGATAAAAATAATTGATTAATTAAAGAATATAATTAATTGATTCGAGCAAAATTTATCTTAAATAATAATGATTAATAATTGAATTATAGTTTTATTAAATGTGTAATTTTTTTCATGCATATGGATTATCATGAGCATAGACCAGACCTTTGTATGTGATTGGTTTTATTTAATTTATTATTAAATTATTATTTTTGGATTGTGTGCCTTCTATCCTCATATTATGTAAGAGCTTGCGTGCCCATGGTTTCTTTTATGTAAGCCCTTTTTCCTTCACCTTCATATGAGTAAAATTATATGTAATGGATGGGTATCCTAATCCAGTGGAGGCGGTTCAAGTTTAGATCTGAGGTGAAACCAATCCAAGAGAGATACATAGGTGGGAAGGTAGAAAGCTATAACATGAACTTTAATTTGTTCAAAGTGTTTTCCCCTAGGTTAACAGTTAGTTTATCAACTTCTAGATAAACTAACAAATTGTAAAATCTCATGATCATACCACTTTATTATTTTATTTCTATCAAGTTGCATGGTTATTTTATTATGGATGTTTTGTTGTGATCACATGAATTAATGAATTAATAAGCATGAAAGATATAACTAAAATAAACTGCATTATGTATAAATATTATCTAATACATGGTTAATCACTTAAGTAAATCCACTTCCTCCGAATGGCCTAAAGGAATTCTATTTTTATTCATTTTTGATAATCCCCCTTTTAAGGGTTGAAGCGGAAACCTAACATGGACCATAGGATTAGTGACATTACATGAACCAAAGGTCTTATAGGAATTAATCTAGACTATAACTACTTGGAACTTCCCCTCCCCAGCATTTACATCATGATGTCTGCTCTCCACCTTTGCATGGTTGTTCGTATCGGATTCCCCTGCATGCACCGGCTAATCCTGATGGAAATTTCCATACCCTATCATTCTTCCAAATCCTTTATCTACGCTCTAGTGAATGTTCCTTATCTGAATACTCACCTGGAGCCTACTCCTAGTAGAGTTTGACTGGTCCATTTAAGCATAATTTCATGTGGCTCGAAGGCCTTGAGGTGGCATGGAGGCCTTGAGGTGGATCGAAGGCCTTGAGGTGTCCCGAAATCCTTAATGTACTGAAGGCCTTGAGTGGACCAAAGGACTTGAAGGACTCGAGGATCAAACTGATGGCCTAAAAGACCAAACAGATGAATAGTTCCGACTGCTACAGTACCTACTACAGTAAGTCATAAATATGTCTCCACTTGAATTTGATCTCGGGTCTCTTGGAAATTTATGAATAAAGATAAAATCCCTCAATTATATATATTAATTTGGTATATCCTTCCACTACTTCAGTTAAAATCAAACCATAGTTCAAAGTGATTGACCAACTAAATTTGGGATGTTTTCAATTATCGGGGAATTCTAACATGAAGTTTTGGATTGAATTAAATTAGTTCACATAAATGGTTGACTTCCAAATTAGTAACTGGTGTAACTAAGAGGAAAGGGTTGAGGAAATCCAATTTAAGGATATCAGGATTGGGGAGTCCACTCAACAGATCAAGGAACTGGGAGTTAATACAGTCGACATTTGGAATGCCTACCTAAAACCATTCAAGTTACTTGACAAACCAAAGTTGGAGTAATGAGAAGGGTAGTATAAATAATTTCCACTAGAATGTCCAAGAAACAAGATATTTAGAATCCAATGGTGAGAGATATTGGGTTTTGATAAAATAGTGGGATATTAATAAATATGCTATTTATTTATTTATCTAAATTTTATCAGATGAAGTACTAAATCTCTAATCATATTACTTGTAGAAACAACAACAAAAATGACATCAAACATATCTCTATGATCCATAATTTAGAAGGAGAACCTTCTCACTGGAAAAAATTTTCAAGAGTGTAAAAGGCACTTACATTTCATCCTTCTCCGTGAAAGGAAATTGTACGTGTTAGAAGAACCAATTCCCAAAGCACCTAGAAATGAGGCTAGTGATGAAAAGTTTTATCTCCATGAGAAACATTTGGTTTATGCTATAGATGTTCAGTGTTTCATTCTATAATCCATGAATAATGATCTTTTGAAGTAACTTGAGGATATGGATGCATATAACATAATGTATCACCTTCAGGATCTCTATCAAGAGAAGACAATACAATAAAGATACAAGATCTCCAATGATTTGTTTACAACTAATATTGGAGAGTCTGAATCATCTAGGACTCATGTGGTCAATCTTATTGGATACATTGACTGCTTATACATCTTAGGGATTAAATTACCAGATTATTTTTACATAGATCTCATACTTTTATTACTTCCTAAGACCTTATCTAGTTTTATTGTTAATTAAAATATGAGAAATAATGAGACGAGTATTTCATAACTTCTTACTTTGATTATCTAAGTGGATAAGGACATTGGTCATTACAAACCCATGATACTTATTGTGAATAAGAAAAGTAAGAATAAGGAAAAGGGGCCCAAGACTCAGAAAAAGTATAAAGATCTTGAGCACTATCCTTCCAAGAAGAGGAAGATCTAAAGGTAGGGTAAGGAAAAGGAGGTAGTGTGTTTTTCATGTGGAAATCAAGGCTATTGGAAGATGAACTACACCTAAAATCAAGGTGAAGCTAAATTATCATTCATTATCAAGTGTGATATTTCAATATCTACACATTGGGTATTAGATACAACTTTTGGTGATCACATTTGTATCTAAATACAGGAACCAAGTAGATTATGAAAGATTTCTAGAGGAGAGGTGGATATGAGAGATACTAATAGTGCGAGGCTATATACTCTAGCCATTGGTGACTACCACCTTTCATTGATGATGAGAATGATTTTGATTTTAAAGGATTTTTATTATGTACCAATGGTTACCAAGAATATAATTTTGGCATCATGCCTGGATGCAGATGGTTTTTATTTTTAATTTTGGAAATAAAAGTCATTTATTTTATAAATACAACATATTTTACGGTATGTCACATTTAAAAAATGGTCTTAATGTATTAGATTACAAAAACCAAGTATTGGAAATTGATAACGAATCATGTTCACATGACTCATATAACACCCATTCATGCTATCACTATCTTGGTTATGTAAATGAGAATCATTTGACAAAGCTCTATCAAGATAGTTATTTAGACTCTTCTAAGCTAAAAAAACTTGAAATATGTCATGTTTTTTTACAAGGAAAAATGACCAAACCTCCATTCGATGGATAGGGTGAAAGGTCCATAGAAATTTTAGGATTGGTACACACTGATGTGTGTAGACCATTTCCAGTAGAAGCTAGAGGTGGGTATTCTTAATTTATAACTTTTACTGATGACTTGAGAAGATATGTTTATGTTTACTTGATGAGGTATAAATTTTATTCCTTTGATAAATACAAGGAATTCAATAATGATGTAGAGAATCAACTTGGAAAGAAGTTAAAGAAGCTTCAATCAGATCTAGGTGGTAAATATCTTAACCAAGAGTTTATTGAATTTCTATAGGATTTTGGGATTATATCTCAACTCACTCCACATTATACACCAAAGTGGAATGGTGTTAGTGAAAGGAGGAACTATATCTTGTTAGGCATGGTAAGTTCAATGATTAGTAATGTAGATCTTCCATTATCCCTTTGGAGATATGAATTACAAATTGCAGCATACACACTAAACTGAGTACCAAATAAAGTGGAAAACATAATTCCCTTTGAGTTATTTAGTGGAAAGAAACACATTTTATCGCATAAGAATATATGGTATTACGAGGCATTTTTTAAGGCCTTCTTAGGCAACAATATATCACCTCAGGGCACAAAGTGTATCTTTATAGGGAATCCTAAGGAAACAAAGGGATACTAATTATACAAACCCTCATACAAGAAAGTGATTGTTGCCAGACAAGTCATATTTCTTGATAGGGAGCACGTCCTCACAAAGTTTAGTGAGATAAAGATTGATTTTGATGAAGTTGATGATCAGGATACACAATATTTGGTATAAGAATAGATTTTATAGGTCCCTATAGAAGAATTAGTTCATGAAACACAAGTACTTCATAGGAGTATAGAAGAGGTAATAGAACCAAAGAGATATGGTTTTATAGTCACTGAGGATGGTGACTCATTATTGGTTGATAATGATGAACCTCTATCCTATAAAGAGGTAGTAGAGAGATCAGAAGCTATAATATGGAAAGAAGCCATTAATTTTGAAATGGATTCCATGTATTAGAACCAAGTTTGGGTTTTGGTTGATGTTCTAGTTGATGTAAATCCTGTAGGGTAAAAAAATGGGTATTCAAGATAAAACTAGACATGGAAGGTAAAGTAAATACCTATAAAACAAAGATAGTGGATAAATGGTTTAAACAATGTTAAGGAATTGAATATAATGAAACATTTTCACTAGTTTATATATTTAAATCCATTATAATTCTACTTTATTTAGCATCTTACCATGACTATGTGATTTGGTAGATGGATTTCAAAACTCTATTCCTTAATGGGAACCTTCGGGAAGATGTCTATATGAAACAACCAGAAGGGTTTGTGACTCCAAGTGATGCCAAAAATATTTTCATGTTGTAGAGATCCATTTATAGATTGAAGTAAACATCCAGGTCATGGAACATTTGATTCGATGAAGCTATAAAAGAATTTGTTTTCATTAAGAATGAATGTGAGCCATGTTTTTACAAGAGGTTTAGTGTAAATGAAGTTATTATCCTAGTAGTATATGTTGATGACATATTACTTATTGGAAATGACATACCAGTCTTAAAGTATGTTAAAGACTGGTTAACAAAGTATTTCTCTATGAAGTAATTAGGTGAAGCATCCTATATTATAGGGATAAATATCATTTTTGATAGATTAAAGAGGATTCTTGGACCGAGTCAATACAATACATTGACCAGATACTAAAGAGATTTAGTATGGAATAATCCAAGGGGGGATTAGTTTCAGTGTCACATGGTTTACATCTTTATAAGAAAATGTGTCCTCAGACACAATAAAAAAAAAGAGAGAATGAGTAAGATCCCATATGCTTCAGCGATAGGATCAATCATGTATTCCATGTTGTGTAATCGAATTTATGTTTCCTATGCATTGAGAATGGTAGACAGATATCAAGAAGATCTAGGAGAACAATATTGGTCTAATTTTAAGGATATACTCAAGTATCTGAGAAGAAATAAGGATATGTTCCTGGTGTGTGGAGGAGATGAGGATCTGGTCATCATGGTTTATACTAATTTTAGTTTTCAAAAAAATCATAATGATCTGAATTCACAGTTAGGATATGTTTTCTATATCAACAGAGGAGCTGTGAGTTGGAAGAGTTCAAAGTAGTCTATTTTCACTGATTCTACAATGGAGTTTGAGTATATATAATCTTATAATACATCCAAGTAAGTCATTTGGATATGAAACTTTGTCTAGGAGATTGATTTGGTACCTATAAGTAAAGAATCTATCACATTGTATTGTGATAATACTATAGCGGTGGCTCTTGAAAATGAGCCAAGGTCACACCAATGGAAAAAGCATATAATCTAGAAGAATCACCTCTTGAGGGATTTTTATCAAAGGGGTAAAGTTATATTAAGTAGAGTACCCATGTAAGAGGACATGCTAACCCCATTGACTAAAGGACTATCTCAATAGAAACATGAGTATCATGTGAGAGCTAGCATATTGAAGGTTTTTAACAAATGGCTCTAGTGAAAATGGGTGTATGTTGGAGTTAGTGCCCTAGAAACAAATTCTATGTATTTTATGATAATATGTATTCATAGTTTTTAATATTAATAAACTCCTTATCACATCATGATTGTTCATCTGCGTAACATAGCATGTGATAATGTCCTAAAAGTAGTTGTCTCACAAAAAATTCATAGCAATTCCCCGCTATGATGAGAACCCAAAAGTGTTATGACACTATTCATAAATATATGTTCTATAGCTATATGATATAATTTGAGGGACACAAATTATATAGGATATCCGAGGTTAATACTCATAGGACTTTGACGCACCTTCTCATGGTGTACACCCTTAGTAATATCCAGCGTAGGATATTATGAGAACGAGACCTGTCAGTAGAAAATCCACATTTATATGTGTCATTAGATGTTCCTATCTATAGATGTGTGTATTGGTCCTTAAACTTTAATATTATTATTAATGATTATTATGAGTCTTGTACTTTGATGTATTGATGAAAACCATGATGACATATGTTTTTGTTGAGGTAGGATACATTGGGTGCATCACCAGTAATATTGCATTAATGAATAATGCAATAAAGGATTTTACCCTTCTATTCTTTAACAGAATTTTATATCTCAATCCCTTTGATAGAAATGATAAAACCTGAATAAATCCATAAACATGGTATTTTATAGGAAAGTTTTATTTCCAAAAAGTCAAAGAAAGATACATCAGGCACATAAGTTGATGGCACTAACATGCAACTTTTTTGATTAGAGATATCATGATAAAAATATTATATTACATAGTAAGCATCCATATGAGGTATTATGCCATTGTGACATTAAATTCTTTCTCTATAAGTAACTTTTCATGTTTCTATATGCTAAACTTGGACTTTAGGTTGCTTTTCCTAATGCCACTCAGAAAGAGGCCTAGAGGGTCGCACACTAAGCATATCCAGAATCTCAGTTAAATAATATATTATTATTTATTATTTAACAAGTTGAATAAATTTTATTCCCACATATGGTTTAATAATTATTCATGTTTTCTTGAACACATATATTTTTTCACCAGTTATTTTAGAGAATATAATGTGTGTAAAATATTTAATAAATATTTATTTTCTATTTAGTAAATATAATATTTTTTTATTTATTGGATAATAATGCAATGATATTTATTTATTAAATAAATAGTCATTATTCAATGCCTGATAAATATTTTGGAGGAATGTAAGACCAACTTTTTAGGTATGGTGAGAAATAATATATATTGAATGTTATTTGATTAAATAATATTTAATTTAATTCACAAGTTAAACACATTTCAAGGAAATAATAATAATATTATTATTTTAGAATTGGGGTTCCATACGGGATTAAAGAAATATTAAAGGGAACTTGTTCAAATATTTATTTTTAAACCCAAGTATTATTTAAACCTAATTATATTATTTTTTCATGAGAGACAATTTATTTTGTGTTGTGAACAATGATAATTGGAGAGAATCCTCTCAAGCCCTAGAGAGATCCCTCTCTAAGAACACTCCCATGAACAGAGAGAGATATTCCTCTACCTCCCACTCTTGAGTTGAGAGACATCAAGGAGAATTATTTGGAAGTGATTCTTGTGAAGATCAAAGGTCAAGGACACAAGTGATAGGATCTTTCGTGCCAACACCCAGAGATTCTTACAACGATGTTCGGAGATTTGAGGAACATGTATGGATCACCGCTAGAGGTAATATGCTTCTAATTACTTAAACAAAACAATGGGACAATGTATATATGTTTTTATATCCATTAATGAAGAAATAATTCAGGAAAGATAATTCTTTAATTGATTAAATTAATTATAAATAACATGTGATGATCCCATTCTTGGTTATGCCATTATATACCTTGTCTATTTTCTTTAATTAAATTCCATTGATTATGATGTTCATCATCATGTAAATCTTGGATTGATAATTGATCATTAAAAAATAAAAGTTGGAAACAACCCATCACACACTTCCACTACACCTGAAACCTTAAAAATGTATTGGTGGTGATGCCAAAAAATGATTCTCAAGTGGGATATTTTTAGGTTCAACTATGTGAAAACCATTTTTGGATAGGTTATTAAACTAATGAAATGATTAATTTCAAATGTTTAATTTCAAAAGATCGAATAGAGATAACAGATTGACAACTAAAAATTATGGAATCCTAGAATAAGGTAGACCATAATATAGTAGTTGGAAGTAGGTAATCAATAATTACCTTGATGAGTATAAAGATGGAAGTGTGGAGGCACAAATGACTTGTGCAAGGTTTTCGCTATGGATATGTACAAATATTTTTGTTGATATATAAGGATTCTTATTGGTGGTTTTGTAGAAAAGGGAATACATACGAGTCTTCATAATGTTAAGTAAGGGTAAACTCATGGTGTTTCCAAAAGCACAAGTTGTACACCAGAAGGAGAAGACAAGGTGGTGAAATTATTTGACTAAATAAAGGGTTACCCATGAAGATTAGATCATGGTGGGTTTAATATTTTTGAATATTATAAGGTGGTGGAACCAGTTTTAATAGTTTTTCTCTACTATATTTTTGTATGGTGGAGTTAATTGTTCTTGGTGACTTATTTTTTCAATTGTAATCATCTTCTACTTCCTTTAAAAAAGTGATTGCATCATTCCCCTCATGGGTTAAGACTATGTTTGAATAATGTAAAATACTTGTATTATTATTTTACTTTATTTATTTATTTTAATTGTATTTTAGAAGTTCTTTTATGTGTTTTTTAAGTGTGTGTTATGGTATAACGACTTAGTTGTTATGTATTATAAGTCATGGTACATTGTTAGCATGGGTTCATTATGGTTCTTTGTTTCTACCTAGTAAGTTCCAGAGGATAATTTATGATTTTTGAAAGTCCCTTGGAACCAATATATTTTTCCTTGGTGATATAATAAATACATTTTCATGGATGATACAAAACATCCAGTGAATAATTCCATGTGAAATGGTTATTGTAATGATTATGGTTATTGTATTCCAGAACAGGCATGATGATTTATCCCTTATATTACGTCCAATGGTGAAAATTCCCACAATAAGTGAATCTATATTTATGTATATTTAATTGGAACACTTTAGGTGAGATCTAGTAATTGAACATCGTAAATATAACTAGAAATGGCAATTTTGGATCTTGTGGTGGGAAAAAAATCAACATGTGCCACACTTTGAATGAAAATGAACGCAGGAGCCTAACATTTCATGTTGAAACTGAGGATGTCTATGTCATGGCTATATTCACTATGTCATGGATTTTGAATTTAAAAAATATATAAAAGGATAAAATATATTACCAAAAAATTTTGACATTAAGAGATAAGGTCGCAAATCTTGGATCTGGTTAATGTTAGAATGACTACAACATGGAGAACATATCTATGTCATAGTGGTGATCTATCTACAAATAAATGATATATTTATCACATAATAGTGTGATGAAAATTTGATATAACCAACTAAAAATTATATATATAATTTCGAGGATATTTTTCCTAGGACCGAGGTGAAGGAAAAGGGTGTACACTTGATTTAAATTCCTAAGGCACTCGAGGTGGTAAGTGAAGATTTATTAACTTGTTGGAGCTCATATTTCTTTCTTATAATTGGATTTTATAACTATATTACTACTCTATTATTTTTTATTGTTAATAATAATATAATAACATGTACAATAAGCGAGTGACACTTGTAAAAACCACTAATAACATAAGCGAGTGACACTTGTAAAAATCTTTATGCCATGTGTTTTATTTATCACTTCATCTAGTATTATTGTATATATTTTTTAGGATCCTTAACACTAATTGTAAATAGGAAAATTATTTTGAGAGTTGGTGTTTTGGTAACCACTAATTCACCCCCACCAATGGTGGTCTACTCTCACCAAGTCCCGACACTTAATATCATAGCATGTTATAGTTCTTTCAATTAAGTATCTAAGTAATTTATTCTTATAATATTATCATAATAGTTCTGGGTATTTCTCCTTAAGTTTTAAGTTTGATTTTTACCACTAATATCTTTTCAATTGACGAGATATATGTAAATCATGAGCGTTGTCAACAACAAAGGATTTCCCATGTTTGATAGAAAGTGATTTCACCCATAGAAGGAGAGGATGATTATATATCTTTATTATCTTAGCCTATAAATTATTTAAATAGATAAGAATAGTGTATATATTCCTAAATATAGAACAACTTACACTTTTCTTGAAAAGAAGAATATTGAAGTCTAAGAGAGAGCACCTAACGTGTTAATCTCATATATCTGAGTGAAGGATTTGACATGAGTAATGGGTACAAAAACAGTGAATGAAATTTTGATAAAACTTCATGAAATAGATGAAGGATACCATAAATTTAAGGATTCATGGTTACAAACATATCAATCTCAATTTTAGGATATTAAAATGGAAGAAAATGAATTAGTGGATGAGTTCTTCATTCGAGTGAACAAAATTGTAAGCTCGATTCAAAGTTATGGAGGATTCTTGGAAGATTTCATAATGGTGAAAAAATTAATGAGTTTTATGATATGGTTAAAACAATTCAAATAAAAATTATTAGGATGTATATAAGTGATTTAAATCTCACGATCAATATCTCTATGAAATAATAAGTGAAATCATATAAAAAATGGAAATGAAGAACTACTATGAAATGTGAGTACCTTGCACCAAATATGCCTATGATACATATTTATCTTCATCTAATGTGGTTGATGAAGATAAATAGAGTATTATATGAAATCCTCCGACCTCTAGAGGTTTCCATTGGTTGTTCTTGAATTTATTATTTTATCATTGGGAACCACCAACCACCATAATGTGTCAATGCTTCACAAGAAAAAAGAGAAAGGTGATAAGAGAAATGAGTTGTTGAGAGTCTCATTTGAGAATTAATAACACACACACTCCACTTACATCACATGATAATGAATTTATATAGATTATTATGATGCTCTTTGGTGATGTATGCATTAACTCATGCATTAAAAAACATGAGTTAATTCCTCAACCAATTGATGCATCACATGCATGAATGTGACTTATCCTCATATTACATCTCATATAATGATATATTTAAATTATAGACAATGTGGGAGAGATTCACTTGAATGTTAACTCAATTTTCATCCATCATAGATGAAATACCATGATACTTTGGGGCAACATAGCTTCAAGATATGCATTTGCATGCATATTATACTACATTGGAAGCAATACATTTTCAAGTCACTGCTTGATATTGTTCTAGGTCAAACATATGCTCTTGTATCATATAAAAATAAGGCTTTAATAATATTACTATGCTAAGTCTAATACTTTTAGGATAAAGTGACATACATTTAATTTCTATGACTAAATTTAACTCTTTACATTTCCTTTACCACCATATCCTAAAACTCTTTTAGGATATTCAAGTGAAATTCACATTGAAACTTGATTAGCATAACCCTTTAGAAAATAGTGATGTTCACCTCAAAGGAAATAAATGTAACTCCTTACATTTTTCTTTACTGTCACATGTCTTAAACTCTTTAGGATATTAAGTGAAGAATCACTTTAATATTAGACTAGTATAATCCTTTATTTGTCAACTTTGAACTTTTCTAAGTTAAAACATACTCCCAATAGCCTCTTAGATACTATATTTTTTTTAAGAATACCTTTATAAGATACATAAAATTCTTTGTGTTTATGAAATAATACTTATTTTATTTTAGTAAGAATATTTAACAAATGAATTATTATTCTCTATATATGGTATTATATGCGTTTAGATAATTTTTCCTTTTACCAGTGTATCCTTAAATAATGAAATACAATTGAATGAATCATAAAATATGTGTATCAAAAACACCCATCTCATTTTATTAAACAACAATTATTTACATGCTCATGAAGAGAAAAATGAGATAAATAATACATCTTATGAAAATTTCTTCCAATCTTGTAGCATCCAAGACTTTAATATAGAAACTACTTTTCTCCATTTCTTTCTAGAAAAATAAAATATTTAATCTTAAATAATTTCTCTACTTATGACCTCATGTATATTTATAACTCTTTTAAATCATATATTTGGTTTCAAATACCCTTTAGAACAAAATATTTTAATTCTATAACATTTATACCTGGTGTGGACTCTTGACATGGCCTTTTATAACCCATTAGGTAATTTTTACAATTCTTTATCTAATGGCCAATATTTCCACAATGAAATTATTGTCCTTCTTTCTTCTTCCACGGTTTAGCTGGCGGTGTGGAATCTCCATTACCTACTTTATTTACTTTATTACTAAAACCTCCATCCTTCTCTTTTTGTACCATCAACATGAAACTTGATTCTGAACTACCCATTCCCTACTCATCTATTATCAACATATTGAGGAGATTGGGTAAAGGTTTATAAAAATCATTCATATTATAATTAACAACAAACTATTAGACCATTTTCATAAATGATTGTAGAATAAAATCTATGGCCAATTCAAGTTAAATAGGTGGAATTAGACTCTCCAGATCATTGATTTACCCAATAATATTGATTACATGAGTTTACATTGAAGTTACTTATGCCATTTTCACCAAAAAAGTGATTTTAAAACTTCATTCCTTTCATGTATAGCTTGATCATGATAGATACTTTTCATGTTATTTATCATTTTGTAGACATACATAGTCTCATATTTATTTTGAAACTTAGATTTCCTGAATACAAGAATGAGCGTGGAGACTTCTAGTGAATATTTTAGATGCTTATCATAGGTATCTAACTCTTTATGAACAATAACTTCACCAATAGGTTGCTTTGTAAATTGTTTTTATAACACATAGAATTTTATTTATTGCATGAGAACTATTCTCAAGTTCTGGTACCATTCAAGGAAGTTAAATATATTTAATTTTTCTTTATCCAAAATTGATATCAATGTCAATTTAGTTTATGATGATTCCATTATCTATAATAGAATTTTTATTGTATGAGTATCATATTTTATAAATCATTTAATAAGGAAATTTACTAAATGGACTCCCACTAAAATGATAACCCCTTTTGTATTTATATCCCCATTAGTGGTCCAAGATCTATATTTGACTAAGAAACGAGTCCTCTATGGAATTTTTATCACCACTTAGTTATTTAGGTAGGATGTTATCCCAATCATATCATATATGACTCTTGGATAGATGAGAAGAAAAAATATTCATCCAATCCATCAAGTGGATAAACCCAAATCTATTCCTTCAGTAACCTAATCATATTAGGGCCTCCTGGATAATGTAACCCAAAGAAAATTCTATTAATAGGTTAATTAAAGAAAATTCATGGGCACTCAGCTATGGAATGACCTACCCAAGGATGTCTCAGTGTCACCCATATAACAACCCTACTCTTTATTTCACATTAATACTTGATTTATTACATAAGACTAAACTTAAAAAAACCCGTATGATCAAGAAGTATAATGTATTTGGGGATTAGGTACATTACATAACAACATAAAATATAGAATACAACATCTTTATTGAAAACTTTTTTAAGAGGATCAAAATACTCCTTCGAACTTAAAACTGCATGGGATAACCTGGGGACATACATGAGAAAGGGGTGAGCTATAAAGAACAGTAAGGGAATAAACATGGAATAAGTGATACATGTTAGAAAATATGAATATCAATGAGGAATAAAAGGAACATAAATAACAAGGCATGATATAACATGATAATTATAACATGGGAAATGTGGCAATAACTTAAAACACTGAATCATGAACATAGGTCAAGGATAAACTGCCAATAATTCATGGTGTACAAGTTCAAATAAAGGAATTAGGTACACCCCTATCCCAACATGATGTATAATGATATTAAACATTACTCAATACATTTTAATTCTATATGGGCACACCCACCATAATCATTTCATTCTCATGCTTAAGTGTGCCACATGGATCATACGACATGGATTCATTCATCACCATAATTTATTCCACAATCAAGGAATGTAGATTACATACATGTAATCCCCAAATAAATAATTATATTTTCATAAAGGTTAATAACCTTGATATAATAATCGGCATGGTATTCACTACATAATTGTTTGACATGGAAAATTGTGGTGAAATTTCAGAAGCATAACGACGTTACATAAAAATTCATAAAAATGGTTGATGAGTGATAAAGTGGTATATAATTATTTGGAAATAAAATGTTTAGTAATAGGTACATGGAACATTATATCCCAACATTATAAATTTTGAAATAGAAGGCATACGGTAATGAAGAAACATGAATAGAGAAAAGAATCCTTACGAAATTTTAGCATGGTAATGGGTGTACATAAAGGATCATGGAATGATTAATGAGAGTGAAATGAAGATATAATAATTTATACATAAAATGGATAGTAATAATAATATTTAATATCATATACCATCATAAACAAATGAAAAGTAAAATACATAACATAAATGGAGTGCTTGATAAAAGAGGAGAGTGGAAGATCCCTTACTTGAGTGTGTGACTCCAAAGGCTTGGGAGGGGATTCTTGAAAGATTTAGTGCACCATAGGAGGAATATATGGAGTGGATGGAAGAGTGTGTATGTTATCAAAATAGTTTTAGTGAAGAGAAATAGGATCTTGTGTGGGTTTATATAGGAAAAAGGGAGATTTATTTATTATTTTGGTTTTGGCTTCTACATAATAAAATATTAAAAACTATAAACTATCCCATATTTTTTTCTATGGTTTCTGAAAAAGGGAAGTGGTTTTTATTATTTTATAAGTAAAATGGAATAAATTATTAAAATATTACCCTTGGTGATGTGGAGGTGAGTCACACCTTTAAAGAAATGATTTTAAAATTTTAAAATACATTATAAGTATTGGAGGATTCATAATGGATTTACAAAATATATAAAATTAAAATCACATTATTTTAAATGGAAAACATATATTTGTTTTTGGATCCCATTTATATTACTTATTACATCACTTTTGGGTCATTATGATGTCATAAAACCCAAGGTATATTTATTTGGTATTTAATTTTTACCTAAAAATTCATCCGTCTCATAAAATTATGAAAAATTCACTATTGGATAATTTTGACATTATAATTCCAAAAATAATAATATTTTTTTCTAAATAATTTTATAAATATGTGAATTTTATTTTTTAAAATAAAAACCAACATTTATTGAAAATGATGGGTTTTTGACAATAATATTTTTTGAACCCTTATGCCTGAATGGCCCGAAGGCCTTCATTTTTATTGATTTTTGATAACCCCCCTTTCAAGGGATGAGGGGGAACCCTTAAAAAAATTAAATTTGACTTCATGGTTATTTATATTTGATAAAAATTATTTAATAATAATATATCATTAAAAATATTATTTATTTAAAAAATCCATTAGTTCATAAATTCATTAATTTAATTTGAATATTAACCAAAAATACAATTTATTCTTTATTATATCAAAATAAAAATCATTTACAAAGTGACAATAATAGTATGAAAATATATTCATTATTCTATACAAAATAATATACATACTCATATGACTAGGGTCTAGATACATATCAATTTAATACACTAGAAAACACACTAAGAGTGAGGTATGCAATGGAGGGACTTCCATGGGGTGGTTCGGTAAACATGTTTGGGGTCGTGATCTCGATGAGATTGAAATTCTACCGTAAACAATTTTTGTCATGATTAAGTTGCTGGATATCAGCTTGGGTTTGGTCAATGTAAAATCCCATAAATGATATCTCGCTCAGAAGCTCCAATAAATGCGCTTCATAGGGTATGATCCTACTGGTTGAGGCCACCATTTCCTTTGTCTGTGACAATTGGATTTGTTAAAACCCTATATTTATACTAATCATGTGATCACCATTCAATGACTATATTATCAACGGTAATGATTCTAAATGGTCAATTAAATACAATCGGAATAATAAGAAAAATTAAGTGTATATTTTTTCTCTAACCATATTATATAATAATACATTTAATAAAAATGCAAGGGGGTTTTATTTATAATTGTTCAGGTTGTTACAATATTCATCTCTTTAGAAATTTTTCCCTTGAAATTTTCTTTTCCCACACTAAAACTGATGAGGGTAACTCTACTTCATCATCTCCTCTAGTTCACATGTTGCTTCTTCAAACTTTTGGTTTCTCCAGAACACTTTGACAAGGTGTATTTTCTTATTTCGTATAAATTTTTCTCTGCAATCTAAGATATTCACTAGCTGATCCTCATAGGAAAGGCCATTCTCCAATGGTACTACCTATGGATTGAGTACATGTGTGGGGTCTGGTATGTACTTTCTCAAGAGGGATACATGGAATAAATAATGTACTTGAGATAAGTTCGGTGGGAGTTCTTATTGATAGGACACTGATCTTATGAGATTAAGGATATCAAAAGGGCAAACGTGTAACACACCTAGTTTTTATGGACCTTTTTTTGAAATATAACGCACTAAGTCAAGCATTCCTTTCACACTGTACCAAATTAGCATATGTTACACAGAACAACGACTTGGCGTACGTTACATGGAACATCGACATGGTGTATGTTACATACAACACTTAATTGGTGTATGTTACATGGAACATTGAATTGGTGTATGTTACATGCAACACTGACTTGGCATACGTTATATGCAACATAGATGTTTTTATGAAACATCATTTTATTGTTATAATTATTTAAATGAGATAATTATAACCTATCCATTAAACTTAGTTATATGAATAGTAATAACTACTTTCCAAATATGGGTTATAATGGTTTTATATAAATAAATCATATTTATAATGAAAGATATTATTTTTGGTAAAGTTCTTATATGTTTAAAAATACTATTTTCTCAAATGAACTACTTTTAATGTCCTTCTGTGAAAAATAATAAATTAATTTTAGACACATTTAGAAATTTAATTTGATAAAATAAACTTCATTTTTGAATTTATAATGATGAAATTATCTTAGAGCTAATTTTTGTGATTTTTCTAAGAAACTTCATTTTTAGATGAATAATGAAAAATACTAGATTTTAATTCAAAACTACCTTTTCGTATAATTTATTTATAAGGTCAAATTATATTTTAATTTGGTTTAAAAGTTTAATTAGATAATATTTTTATAAATTAATCCAATTTAGGTCATTTTAATCAATTTCACTTTGAAATTGGGTATAAAAACTTACCAAACTTTTGGATGTTTTTACTTTAAAAACCCATAGTGTCATCCTATCATCAGAATTATTTTTAAATTAATTTATATCACTTATGTTATGATTTCATGGATTATGTTATTTATTTCATTATTATTCAATTATTATAAACTTATAATATTTACAAAATGATTCACGTTTATGATCTTTGATATATTGGGTATGATCTTCTATTTTCATGACCATGTTCTCATACCCTTATGTTCATGATTATGCTTACATATCTCCCTTATTTACCCTTACTGAGAATTTGATATCACCCATTTTTATGTTTCATTCCCCCAGTTTATGAATATATATGTATTATTTTTTATGTGTCTAAGAAGGGTGCTAGTCAAGAAGAACCTAGAGGGAGATGATGTAGCTCATTTATGTACCAATGTTTATGTTTCCATGTTTCTAAAGGCACTAGACTAGTACGGTCTTTGGAAATATATTTGTATAATGTTTTAAGTATTCCACAAAAGTTATGTAATGTTAATGTATGAAAAGTGAGGTTATCTATACGATGTAACTTGGACTAAGATTTCCCTTTTTCCCAAATATCATCACTTTATTCCATGGAGATATGCAAAGGAATACCATGTCTCCAACATCAAAATCTAGGTCTCGATGACGATTTTTAGCATAGCTCTTCTATCGAATCTGAGTATCCTTGATGTGATACTAAATAGTATTAACCTTATTGACCATTTATTTGACCATTTCAAGACCTAGAATTTTCCCCCAACTTCATCACAACATGTCTGTGTTCTGTACCTCTTACCATAAAGGGATTCATAGGGATCCATTTGGATTCTTGAGTGAAAACTGTTGTTGTAAGAGAACTTGAATAGAGGAAGATGTTGGTACCATACTCCTTTGAATTCAATTGAGGATGATCTCAGCATATCTTCAAGTGTTTGGATAGTATTCTTAGATTGACCATCAGTTTGAGGGTGATAAGTCGTACTAAAGTCAAGTTCAATGTTTAGAGCATACTGGATACTTTCCCAAAACTTAGAGGTGAATCTTGGATCTCAATTGGACACAATCGATATTTGTACTCCATGTAGCCTCACCACTTCTCTGATGCATATCCGTACAAGTTGATCCAGTGATAAATCCTCTCAAATTGAAATGAAGTGTTAATTCTTTTTAAGATGATCCAAAACAACCCAGATAACATTGTTTCCTTTGGATTTATTCATAAGTCTGGTGAAAAAATCCGTGGTGATTTTTTCTATGTGTAATGGTTTCATCATCCCATTATACTTATGCCTTTCAGCCTTCACTTATTTACATACCAGTCAATTTGATGTATATTCAGGGATCTCCTTCTTCATGTTGTCCCACCAATAGTGCTTTCATAGATCTCAATACATTTTTGTGTTTCCTAGGTGAATGGAGAAAGTCAAACTATGTAAATTATCTAGTTGTTCCTTATTTAACTTAGGATTTTATAGAACACATATTCTTGACCCAGATCTCTAATTCTTTCTTAATTAACATGGAACTCCGAGGATTTAAATTTTATTTTAGTTTCCACTTTCTTCTAAATTCTCACACTATCTTTTTGATAATCCTTAAACATTTCAATAAGAGATGGTTAAGAAATATTTTTTGAAAGGATTGATTATGTTCCTTTATGATTCCCATGTCCATTCTCTTCAATTCTAATAAGATTGGATCCTTCTCAATTCTCATAAATGATAAAATTGATGGATCCTTTCTACTTAGAGCATATTCCACTTTATTTGCTTTACTAGGATGGTAGTGAAATGAGCAATCATAGTACTTGATCAGCTCTAACCATCTTTATTAGCACATATCAAGATCTTTCTGTGTGAATATATATTTTAGGATCTTTTGATTGGTATATATCTCACACTTATCCCCATAGAGATAATGTCATCATATTTTCAATGGAAAGATCACAACTTCCAATTCTATATCATGTGTAGGATAGTTTTTCTAATGAATTTTCAACTACCTTGATGCGTAGGCAATGAATTTTTCATTCTATATTAACACAAAACCCAATCCCTTATTTTAAGCATCATTGAATGATATGAAAAGTTATCCACTTTTGGGTAGTGTGAGTGTAGGGGTAGTGATAAGCCTCCTTTTTAACTCCTTTAATATTTCTTTACATTCATCATTGTAAGAAAACTTGACTCCCTTCTGAGTTATCTTAGTAACAGGGCTTGATAATCATGAGAAATTTCTCACAAATTGGTGATAATACCCAGATAACCCAAGGAGACTATGGATATTTGACACAGATGTTGGCCTCAACCATCCTTTAATTGATTTTATCTTTTAAGAATATATATATATATATATCTAATTTCTTGTGATAATATTCCCCAAGAATGAGACTTCCTTCAACTAGAACTCACACTTTCTGTACTTGGCATAAAGATTATCTTTTCTTAAGGACTTTAACATAGTTTTCAAATGGTCCTCATGATCCTCCTTGATTTTTGAGTGCATTAAGATATCATCTATAAATACAACCAAAAATTTGTCAAGGTAATCTCCAAAGACTCTATTCATAAAATCCATGATGATTGCTGGAGCATTAGTGAGTCTAAATGGCATCACTATGAACTCATAGTACTTATACCTTGTATGAAAAGTGGTCTTCAGGATATCTTCCTTCTTCACCCTTACTTGATAATATACCAACTGAAGATCCACCTTAGAGAAGTATTGTACTCTATATAGATGATCAAAAAATTCATCAATCTATGGAAGAGGATACTTGTTCTTTATCATGATCTTGTTGAGATCATGATAATAAATGAAAAGGTGCATTGACCCATCCTTCTTCTTGACAAAGAGGACTGGTTCACCCCATGGTGAAACACTTGGGTGTATAAAACATTTATCCAAATTATTCTGTAGTTGTTTATTTAGCTCCTCAATTTCCATAATACCCATACTATATGAATTCTTGGATATTGGAAATTCCCCAGTTATAAGCTCAATTGAAAATTCAACCTCTTAGTTAGGAGGAAGGCTAGGTAATTCCTCGAGAAACACATAATCATATTCCATCACAATAGTCATGTATTTTAGGATGATCATATCTTTAGAATCAATCATTTGATCTAGATAATCTTTCTCATAGGGAAATAATATCCACGCTTGAGATGATGGTATTAAAGAATATTCATCCTCTTCCTTACACTTATACAGAATCAGGGGTTGATTCTCAATATGGAGAGTGATTTCCTTCTCATGGAAATTTATGTTGGCTTTATATAAGGAAATCCAATCCATTCCCATAATTGCATCAGATTCTGAAAAAGGAAGTATGATAAGGTTCTTTGGGAAGTTAATCCCACAAATTGTAATGGGAGAGTATTTATATACATGGGATGTAATAATTTCCCATTTTTTCCATTTTCACAGATGTCTCTACTTCCATACTTTGTGGTGGTGTTTGAATAGTTCTACTAAAATTTTGTGATGTGAAGGAATGCATAGAACCAGAATCAAAAAGTACATTTTCTATTCTTGAATGAATAACTAGCATATCTATCACCACTTCATTTTTGGGAGTCATTTTAGTGGTATTATTGGAAAAATATCACTCTTGTTTCCTTGGAGTTTATTGGTTGCCTTCGAAAACCCTTGGCTTAGGGAATTAGTTGGAAAAGTTCCATGGATCCTTGTAGTTGTAGCAATAAACAATGCATTGAGGGTTGACTGGAGAATTCCTTTCCTCCTTTGCATTAGTGGGCTTCTACTGTTAGAAATTATTAGCTTGGTGTACTTCCTTCCCGCACCTAAAGCATTTATTCGTCCACTTTAGGAAATTTTCAAGGTTCTTCTTTCCTCACCTTTGACAAGTGGGATGTTGGAATTTATTATCACTGTTAGATTTCTCCCTCAGACCTCCATAATTAAACTCCACTATACACTTCTTATCCCCATGATAACCTTGAGATTCAATGATCTCTATCTCAACTTTGAGGGCACATTGGACAATTTCCTCATAGCTATCAAAGTCACGAATCGCCAAGGCTTCTCATAGACTAGGTTTTATCCCACCAAAGAAGTGGTCAACCTGGAATTTAGGGGTAACGAAAAAACCAGATGCATATCATGCAAGTCTTGTGAAGTTTTCCTTGTACGCCCCAATAGATTTTTCATCTTTTTTCTTGAGTTCAAGTAAACACCTTTCGATTTTAATACCAAGAGTGAGAGGAAAATATTTATCAAAAAATATTTTCTAGAATTACTTCCACCCCATTGCTTCAATATCTTCATCAAAATTTTTATTCTTGATCAATGTCCACCACATATCATATTATTCCTCCATATAATAAAAAAATAGAATAAAATTCTCTTGTTCAAAATATTTAAGGATGGATAATATCTTCTCAATGGATTTGATACATTGTTTCATGATTAAGGGATCAAATCATCCATTTAAAGTAGGATGCCTTTATCACATGAAGATATTGATTGTGGTTTTTTCTCTCTTATGGGGGTTTGGGTTCTCCTATTGATCCAAATTTCTATTTAGAACTTGAGTTTGTTGAGAGAGTATCTGGAAAAGGTTTTCAATTCCCGCTCCCATTAGGTTGGGTATCTTGTTAGGTCAGTCATCACATTTCCCTCCACATCGGTTGTCAACCCAATTCCTCCTATTTATGGACATTTTCTAGAATAAAAGGAAAATTAGGGATGATTATATTAAACTATTAGACATATAAAGGGTAATCCAATAACATTAAAGGGATAACTTATAAATTACATTTATTTCCCTAACTTATGAATTTATAGGCTTCAATATATGTTATCCATGATCTATTTCCTAACATGTATTATTATGGGATTTTACCCTTAATAATGGTTTGTAATGAGATTATGAATTTACCAAATCATATCCCCCAATAGTTTCAAACCAGGTATGTATTAAGGCTCATTGTCATGTACCAGGTTACCCTGAGTCAGGCCCGAAACACCTTATAAGAGTTGTTACTCCTAGGTACATCTATGCCAGAACCATGTCTAATTGTAGTATCCAAACATAGATGTATTTGATTTATAAAACACTTAATATATACTTACCAAAATTTAGGTATGTTTTCTTATACTTAGTCTTATCCCTAAAGCTTTCTAAAGAGTTCTCTAATCTTAATCTAAAAAATAACTAAACTTTTCCTCTGATACCAACTATAACAACCCTGCTATTTATTTCACATTAATACTTGATTTATTAAATAAGAATAAAATTAACAAAACCTAGATGATAAATAATTATAGTATATTTATGGATTAGGTACATTACATAACAATATAAAATAGGGAATACAATATCTTTATTGAAAACTTCTTTAACATGAACAAAATACTCCTTCGAACTTAAAACTGCATGGGATAACCTGAGGACATACATGAGAAAGGGGTGAGATATAAATCATAGTAAGGGAATAAAAATTGAATAAGTGACACATGTTACAAAATAGGAATATCAATGAGGAATAAAAGTAACATGAATAATAAGGAATGATATAACATGATAATCATAACATGTGAAATGTGGAAACTACATAAAACATTGAATCATGAACATAGGTCAAGGATAAACCACCAAGAATTAATGGTGGACAAAGTAAAATAAATAAATCAGGTACACCCCTATCCCAACATGACGTATCATGATACTAAACATTACCCAATGCATTGGACTGCTATCTGGGCGCACCCATCGTAATCATTTCATTCTCATTCTTAAGTGTGCCACATATATCATACAACATAGATTCATTCATCATAATAATTTATTTTAAGATCAAGTAATGTGGATTTAATAAATTTAAGTCCCCAATAAATAAGTATATGTGTATAAAGGTGAATACCCTTGATAGAATAATGGGTATGGTATTCACTACACAATTGTTTAGCATGGAAAATCACAGTGAAACTTCGACAGCATAACACTGATACTTAAAAATTCATAAAAATGGTTGATGAGAGAGAAATAAGTCTCTCATTATTTTTAAATAAAATGGGAATTAATATTTACATGGAAAATAATATCCCAACATTAGAAATTTGGAAATATAAGGCATAAGGTAATGAAGAAACATGAATAGAGAAAAGAATCCTTATGAAATTTCAGCATGGTAACGAGTGTACATAAAGGATCATGGGAGGATTAATGTGAGTTAAAGGAAGATATAATCATTCATACATAAAATTTATGGGAATATGTAATATCATATCTCATCATAAAAAATGAAAAGTAAAAGACATAACACAAAAGGAGTGCTTGATAAAAGAGAAGAGTGAAAGATCCCTTACTTGAGTGTGTGAATCCAAAGGCTTGGGAAAGGATTATTTAAAGATTGGGGGAGCCTTTAAAGGACTCTAGGGAATTCATAAAATAGTTTTTACTTGTTCCAAGGAGTTTTAGTGAAGATAAATAGGACCTTGGTTGGGTTTTTATAGGAAAAGAGAGATATTTATTTATTATTTTGGTTTTGGATTCTACATAATAAAATATTCAAAAACACAAACCATCTCATGGGTTTTCCCATGTTTTATTCAAAATTGGACTTATTTTTATTATTTTATAAGGAAAATAGCTGAAATTATTAAATTATTACCCTTGGTGATATGGAGGTCAGTCACACTCTTAAAGAAATGATTTTAAAATCTTAAAATATATTATAAGTCTTGGAGGATTCATAATGGATTTACAAAATAAATAAACTTAAAAGCACATTATTTTAAATGGAAAATATATATTTGGTTATGTATCCTATTTATATTACTTATTACATCACTTTTGGGTTATTGTGATGTCATAAAACACAAATTATATATATATTATATTTAGTTTTTACCCGAAAATTCGACTGTATTAGAAAATTATGAAAAATTTACCATTGGATAATTTTGAAATCCTAATTCCAAAAATAATATTTATTTTTATCTAAATAATTTTCTAAATATGTGAATTTTTACTTTTAAAATAAAAACTGACATTTATTGAAAATGATGGATTTTTTGACAATAACATTTTTTTGAACCCTTATAAAAATTACATTTGACTTAATGATCATTTATATTTGATAAAAATTATTTAATAAAAATATATCATTAAAAATATTTTTTATTTAAGAAATCCATTAATTCATAAATTCATTAATTTAATTTGAATATTAACCAAAAATACAATTTGTGCTTTCTTGTATCAAAATAAAAAACATTTACAATACAAAAATATTAGGATGAAAATATATTCGTTATTTTATAAAAAATAATTTAAATACACATATTTCTAGGGTCGAGATACATCTACCTTTAATACATCATAAAACACCCTAAGATTAAGGTGCGCGATGGTGTGACTTTCATGGGGCAGTTTGGTGAACCTGGTTTAGGCTACGATCTTGATGAGCTTGAAATTATCTCATAAACAATTTCACTCATGATTAAGTTGTTAGATATCATATTGGGATTGGTCAATGGAAAAGCCCATAAATTCTATCTCCCTAGAAGCTCTAATAAATGGGCTTCATAGGGTACGATCCTACTGGTTGAGGCCACCACTTCCTTTGTCCGTGACAATTGGATTTGTTAAAACCTTATATTTATACTAATCATGTGATCACTATTCAATGGATATATTATCAATTGTAATGATTCTAAATAGTCAATTAAATCCAATGGGAATAATAATACAAATGAAGTGCATGTGTTTTCTATAACCATATTATATAATAATACATTTAATAAAAATGAAAGGGGATTTTATTTATAATAGTTTGGGTCATTACAAACCATCACTTTCTTTACTTACACAAGATAATCCATGTTCATTCAACAATGACATGACCTACCTATTTAGATGACCGAGGTCTTGAAAATTGTCACCTTGGAATGAATCTAACACTTAGTATTTAAAGGGGTATTAATCTCCCTGTCTTATCTCATATTATTCCCTTTATGTATGAATGTTTCTAATGATTCATCTTGGAATAATATTCCTCTCATCAATCAATATATTCAAGCCATATTGATGTGTAACACTTCACATAACTCATAGTTTGTGTTACACACCAGAAAGTATAATTCAGTTATATTTACACATATAAAAATGTATCTCATGTGTAAGGTACATGAACTATTCATTAAAGGCTTAGAATTATATGATATTGAGAATCTCCATGTGAGTAAGCTCATAGAAACAGATAGCTAGACCTCGCCTTTCTAGAACAACGCATAAGCCTATAGGCCAGTGAGAAGTATGACCCAAATTCCCTCTACCCAAGGATACATTACTCAAGAGATAATCCAATCCATCATAATTATAATACCTAATATGTATAAATTTATTTAATAACTAAATTTAATCTAATAACTTGAATTATAAACTGAAGTCAAGGTAGTTGGAAACTAAATCAATTTATCACACTTATCGTGTAACAACTAAGATACACATATATCAATTATCCATAACCATTTTAACACTTGAAATAAATCAAACACCATTTAAAATATAAATAGTTTATAACTACAAATAAATTAGCAAACAACCTTTAAATAAATGATCAATTAAAATATTTAAACACGAGATAACAATTTGTGAAAAAATCATTAATAAGTTAATAACTTCAATTAATCTAACTAAATTTAAGCTAATAACTTCAATTAAAAACCAAATTCAATATAGTTGTAAACTAAATCATGTGAAACCCTATACAACATGGTTTCGTCTGGTCTTTGTTGTAGTGATGAATGAAACATTGTTATTTTTTTAATATATTCTTCATTTCACACATGATTTCACAAACCTAAAACATGGGTGACTCTGATACCACTAATGGGATTCAAAATAGTCTAATAATTATTATTAATATGTGAAAAAAGTTATTTAAATCCCATGAGAGAGATCTCTATGAAAGAATAAGTGAAATCATGTAAAAACTAGAAATTAATAACTACTATAAAATGTGAATGCATTACACTAAATATTCCTTTTCTATATCTTGATATTCATTTTATGTGGTTGGTAAAGATCAATAAAATGGTTGAAAAAATCCTCCCACCTCTAAAGGTATCCATGGGTTATGATTTAATTGACTTCCACATGATCAGAAACCACCAACTACCATGACATGCTAGAAGCTCTCAATGAAAAAGAGGAAGGTGGTGAGAGTAATGGGTTTCTGAGAGTATCGACTGAGAATAAAGAACACATAGACTCCATTTCAATCACATGAAAATGGATTTATATAGATCATGAGGATTTAATCATGTGTTACAATGCATGAGTTAATTCCTCGGCTAGATCATGCATCACATGCATGAATGTGACTTCCTCTCCCTTTACATATCATGTAACACTATCTTTAAATAATATACAACATGGGAGAGATTCAACCAAACTTTAACTCAACATTAAATATCTATAGCTTAAATCCCCAGATACATTGGGGAAACATAGCTTCAATATATGCACTTACATGCATATCATACTATGTTGGCACCAATATATTCTCAAGTCACCACTTATGATTACATTAGGTCAACCATATGATCTTATATCATATACAAAGAAATATTTAAGGAATATACCCTTTATATTTTCCTAGATAAATTTTATGAAAATATTTTTACCTCAGAGTATCAAGACTTGGATGAGTATACTATTGATAAGGTAAAAAATGTATTAATATCATATGAGATGAGGAGAGGGACTAGCTTAAGGAGAAAATAAAAATATGAGAAAGAGAAAACATTCAAATATTAAAAAGGATTAAAAAATATTGATTCTATGAATTGATGACAAGGATGATTCCATGAACTTCAACAAATTTTTATCATTCTTTTCAAAATACATGCAGCGAGGCAAAGGTAAATATAAGGGACAAATTTATTTTAAGAATTTTAATTGTGGAAAGATTCAAAAATTTTAAACTAGTTTATCATAGATGAATAACATAGATGATGAGGATGGTAAATCTAAAATATAATCAAGGATAAGTAAAGTGACAAGTGGTCAAAGTGGAGGAAAGTCCTTTAAAGGAAAAGTAAAGGCTAACACATCAAGTAAATAGAACTTTCTCTCAAAACATGATGAAACTCCATATAAAGAGGAAAATGAAAAGGAATAAGAATATTTTTAAGATTAAGGCCTAAAATATTTTACATTAAAATAAATAAAATATATATAAAATCTAATTTATATGAATGCGGAGGAAAAGGTTCTTAAGGTGAATTTGGTTAGTGCTAAGAATTCATTAAAGAACACTCACTTTGAGTTTTAAAATTCTATCAAGGGAGTTAGTGAAAGTTCTAAATTAATTGAGATAGTTATTGATAATACCGAGAAAATTAGGAATTTTCTTATGGTGTCATAAACTATTATATTGGAAACCTAATATTGTAGAATAAATGGTGGAAATAGTTATAATAAGGGAAAGAAGATGATCACTTCACCTAAAAAGTAAAAGACACCCCTTGCTACCTCAAGTGGTGGAACTAAAAAATTCAAAAATAATGAGTTATGAAATAAGATAAATGTTGAGGCCAATCCTAAGGGAAAATATAAGGTAAATAAGCATTCTTCTAACCTAATTATGTTTAAAGGAAGGATCATATTTCAACTCAAAACGAAACTCAATGAACTGATTTTGATGAACCCTATTTACAATCATGTATATTTATATTTGAAGTAATGTGTTGGTGATAAAGAGTTTATAGAAATATATCCTATGTTTGTTGGTATAATTTATCACTCTCTCAATTTAATATAGTTCAATAATTGATGGGGATTTATGATGAAGTTCTTAGATTCCAATCAAGAAAACATTGAAAAGAGAAAGTATAATTATATAATAATTTTAACTCTCTTGAGTAAACTTGTGGGAGATGTGATTAACCTTGAAAAACCACTAAAATTTATGTCATTATACTATTTAAATAATTTAAGTGGAATGATAACTCCAAATATATCTAGATGAGGAGTGATCATGGAAAGGCATTGCTGGTTGGGGCTCCTTACAAATAAAAAAAGGTGGAAGGCCTTTGATACTTGATAGAGTTTACTTATCATAAATGACTAAAAATAAGAAAATATTTAAATTAATACTAATATATGATAGAGGTGTTATTATTTTTAGAAACTATGTATTAAATAATGTCAAAGTAGTTAGAAACACCAAAATTGGTGAGAAGAAATTAGAATCCAATGTCCTTCTATTTATTGATGGGTTGAGGCATAATCTATTGTGTGTTTCTCAACTTTGAGACAATGGGAATGAGGTGATATTTTACAAGAATTAATGTTTCATTAGAATATTTAAGTATTAAACTATTCATCATGAAGGGACAATGAATAATTGAAAATCTATTTAAAATTTCCAATTATAAAAAATATTTGCTTCATTAGCGTAAAGAAGGTTAATAAGATTTTCTATAGAAGACTTATCCATTTGGGTCAAAAGAACATGGATATAATTTTCAAATATGAAGTTGTTATAATTATATCAATGTCGAATCATGAAAGACTCAATACTTATGTCACATGAAATAAAATAAAAATGGTAAACAAGAGTCAAAATTTGGTGGAGATAAAAACCAAGAAACCTTTTGAGTTATATACTCGAATGTGTGTGGTCTAATGAGCTTGAAGTAAAATAATGGATATAAGTACTTTATTACTATTTTTTGATTATTTTAATCATATGACTTATGTCTATTTTATGTTAAGTAAATTTTAACAACCTAGACTGCCTATGATCATAATATTATATACTTTGAGTAGAGGTTCCCTCATGGTTTTTGTTTTTATTTGTGATGGAGGAAGTATCCAAACCAACTTATAAAGTGGTGATTCATTCATCTCCACCTCTGATGCGGGACTTCCATATCCACCCCCTAGGTCCCAATATCCTCACTAGCATATTAATTGGGTACTGGCACTGATACCTTTTTTAATGATCTGATCTGAAAATGATCATGATAGTGTCCACTTTGGGCATAGCATCCCTTACATTACCTTTTTTAGTTTCGGAGGTGGAGGTGAAAAATGAACCCCTTTATAAGGTGTTTTGGATACCTCACCCATTATGAGGCCTCTTCTGGGAATAAAACCCAAGAAATACAAAAGTACAAGGGATGTTATGCCCAAATTAGAAAAATATCATGATCATGGGTGGTTTAATGTATGCCTACTTGGTTATGGGGATCGATTAAAAATGATGGTTATTATGCCTCATTGTGAGAGTGGTTCATTGGAAACTCTATTTTCATTGTAACAAGAGAGTTAGTTTGATAATATAACACCTCAATCGAGAATCCATTGAACCAATGCCCCAAGCCGGTGCATTACATGTCCTCAAGCATACCTCCTCATATGACAGAGGCTTCCGACTAGCAATGAGAGTCCATGAGGATGATGGGGAGACTATACCATCTGGCCATAGTAGCATAAGAAACACAAATAATAGAAAACACATAATACAAATCAAATAATCATCTTAGATAATACAAGAAAATTTCAACCATAACTACAATATCATAATGATATAACAAAGGGTATACTATATAATACTAAGATCCCTTAAGGAAGATCATATACAAGGAGTAATAATAATACCCAAAAAATAAATAGAAACTATGAACTCATCTCAAACATGTCTTGAGTCTTACCGAGTCCCATCATCCATAACTACTGAAAAAATGTCTTATTGCAACGGGTCATTTGCGACGGGGTCCCGTCGTAAATAACCTATTGCGGAAAACGACATCGAAAATATTACCTTTTACGACGAACCGTCACAAAAAGTTATTATTTGCAACGGGCAATGGCGCCGTTGCAAAAAAGTTTCGGCGAATTTTTAAAAAACTCTTATGCGCCGGGCCGACCACCCATCACAAACAGTTTCCCAATTTTTACCTTTTTACGACAGACCATTGCAAATAATAATTGCGACGATCCATCACAAATACCACTGAAAATATAAAAAAATAAATCCTTTTGTGATGGGCCCGTCGCAAATAGTTGAAAAAATAAAAATAAAAATAAAAATATAATATTAATATAAACAAAATATTAATATTAATATTCGTAAAATAAAATTAATTATAAAATAATTAAATAATATAATAATAATGTTATTAATATTAATGAAATAATAATATTAATATCAGTAATATAATAAAAACCTGATTATTTGAAAAAAATATAAAAATATATTAAGTAATAAAATAATTAAATAAATAATAAAAATTGTAATATTCGAGACAATATAAAAAAACACACTATTTAAAACTTTAAATAGTTAATATTACAAAAAAATACATTCAAATGTTTCATTACTAATTAATCACAATTATTGATAATTATTACTAATTATTACTAAATACTTCTAATTGTTAAAAATTATTTCTAATTATAAAAAATTATTAAAAATTATTACAAATTATTACAAATTATTTCTAATTATTACAAATTATTACTAATTATTATAAATTATTACTAATTGTTACTAATTATTACAATTTATTACTAATTATTACCAATTATTACAATTTATTATTAATTATTACCAATTATTACAATTTATTACTAATTATTACAATTTATTACTAATTATTACTAATTATTACTAATTATTACTAATTATTACCATTTATTACTAATTATTACCATTTATTATTATTTATTACTAATTATTACAATTTATTACTAAATATTACTATTTATTACTAATTATTACAATTTATTACTAATTATTACCATTTATTACTAATTATTACCATTTATTACTAATTATTAATAATTATTACTAATTATTACTAATTATTACAGTTTATTACTAATTATTACAGTTTATTACTAATTATTACAATTTATTACTAATTATTACAATTTATTACTAATTATTACAAATTATTACTAATCATTTCAATTTATTACTAATTATTACAATTTATTACTAATTATTACCATTTATTACTAATTATTACCATTTATTACTAATTATTACCATTTATTACTAATTATTACCATTTATTACTAAATATTTCTAATTATTACTAATTATTTCGAATTATAACAAATTATTACTATTTATTACAAATTATTACTAATTATTATAATTTATTACTAATTATTACAATTTATTACTAATTATTACAATTTATTACTAATTATTACAATTTATTTCTAATTATTACCATTTATTACTAATTATTACTAATTATTACTAATTATTACCATTTATTACTAATTATTACCATTTATTACTAATTATTACTAATTATTACACTTTATTACTAATTATTACAATTTATTACTAAATATTACAATTTATTACTGATTATTACAAATTATTACTAATTATTACCATTTATTACTAATTATTACCATTTAATACTAATTATTACCATTTATTACTAATTATTACCATTTATTACCAATTATTACCAATTATTACTAATTATTACCATTTATTACTAAATATTTCTAATTATAACAAATTATTACTAATTATTACAATTTATTACTATTTATTACAATTTATTACTAATTATTACAATTTATTACTAATTATTACAATTTATTACTAATTATTACTAATAATTCATAATTAACACTTAGACATAATTATTCATAAAAATAAATATTGAAAAAACAAATATCTAATTCTAATTTAATTTAATTGCATTCAACTAACAAAAATTATAAATAATTTAAAATAAATAAAATTAACTAAACAATAAAAAATAGATAAATACATTGAAACTAAAGCTTTCAGAGTATAAAAGCCGCAGATTATGCTCCGATTTAAAAGTTTAAACTATGAAAAATTTTAGAGGAAAATTTTTCAGAAGAGATAGAGAGAGTGTTGAGAAAAAAGTAGAATGAGAGGAAAAACATATGGGGGTATATATAGGTTAGATTATTTGCGATGAGACCCATCGCAAATGCCCACTACTGTCGGTAAAAAAAAACATTATTTGGGATGGGACCCATCGCAAATGGGTACCTACCGACATACTATTTACGACGAGATACTTTTCCTGCCGCAAATAGTAAAAACCACCCCGGGCATTTGCGACGGGAATAGGGAACCCGTCACAAATGCCATTGCCGCGATTTGGCGTGCATTTCCCGCCAAACCTTTTGCGACGAGTCCTCACCCACCCGTCGCAAATGCTTATTATTTGTGACATGCCCATTGTCCTGTCACAAATAACCCCTTCCTATGAGTTATTTGCGACAGGCCCCTGACCCATCAGAAATAACCCGTCACAAATGACCATTTTCCCCATAGTGTACACTCTATCATTCCAAACAAACCATCATGAAATGTTTCATTTCCCTAAACCTATAACTTTCAAATAGCTAGTCTTCTACTTAGGTACCCAAGTGTCGTGAAGGCTTGAGTTGGGTGTGAGTACAACTCAATAGAAAACCATGAATGATGTCTCTAAAATAACCAGTCCATATAAAAAGTTCATGAAAAAGTGATATTGATAGAAAAATGGTTTACTACCAACATAAATAGATAACACCATCTCTAATCCCAGGATCCATGGTGATACCCGAGGTTAGACCTACCCGCTTCATCTAGTGCTAATGTATCTCTGTCTAGGGTATACAATATGGATCGTCTTATTTAAAGGTATAATTCCAAGACAACCATGGTCATAAAAACAAAAGGGAATTCATGGGGGGCCCACGAGTATTCCCATCTATCCAAGTCATCCGAAATCTATGGAAGTCATCAATGTCATTTTTCTGTGCACAATCTAGGAAAATACCTGGAATGCAACCTTGACATTCTCTAAACTGAATCCAAGGAATCACTTGTCCATGGTATTTAGAGTGTTAGGATCGACTAGAATCTAGGTCCACACCCATGACATTCCGTCTTGTATAATCAAGCCGAATATGAGGATCCCATCACGTGATATTCACAAGGGTACCCTAAGGGAATCCATGACATTCATATGCGACATTCAATATATAAGAAATCACCCGAATCCAAGGATTTAGCAACTCAAGTTTTTATAGATATGTCCTTTCAATATTTCTATGAATATATTTGGATTTATTCTCTAAGTCAACATAGTGTTTGGGTGTCCTGGGACCCCAAAATTAATATGTTAGAAATATTAATATTTTTTAATGCACACACATGCATCATTTTATTTTATTTTGTTTTCCTATTGTTTAGGACCTCAAATGGGAAATCTAAGACCACATTTGATTCTAGAACACGGGGTTTACCCTAGGCATGACCTAAGGTTGGTTGACATCGGACATTCTGAGGGAGGTGACCGTTGGCAGGTACGTTTAATAAAATAAATAATTTATTTTATTTATTTTTATTAAATGACCTAAACTAGAAATCATATATAAATATCCATTTATAACAAATTTCTAGGGTTATCCACTAACCCCGGGAGGATTTTATAGGAGTAGGGTCATTCTTCATTGGTAGATCGAGATTGGATAACGACAGGTGATCCGATCGAGGTGAATTGATAAGCAGTGAATGCAATGGGTCATCTTCATCACCAGCGAATGCATTCTTTTCCAATGATCAATACATAATTGAGGTATGAAACATTATTATTTTTGGAATTCTTCCCTTATTATTTAATTAAGCATGGAATAATTTATCTACTTTGATTTCTGGAATTTTCCAATCTTTGCATGAGCCTTTCCATAATTATTTTGATTTATTTGATATGATAAATACTTATTTCACTTGTTATCACCCTTGTATATCCTATTTATTTGATTTATGTCCAAGAAATATTGTATAATAAATTATTTACTTCATTCTTGTGCATTTCTCTCCACTGTTCTTCGCATTCTTCACTATCGGCCCATGGGATCATGGTTCAACATTGTCAGTGCAAGTTCGAGCACGATCAAACCCTTTGATTTGTGGAATTTGTACAAAAAATGAACGAGATGGTGATTTATGGATGGGTTGGGATGGATCATGGGTGATGATTTAAGGATATGAGATCTGAAGCGGTGACAGGTGATGGGAGGTGCACGGGATGCGCAGTGGCTCATCAGCGAATGACCAAGTTTCAATTTCTGGCCACTAGAGGCCAAGAATCAATGGTTGGAGGAGTTATCCTCTAATTTTTTGTGGTCAAATAATGAGGTTTGTTATGGTGAAGGTGGATCTATATCTAAAATAATAAACTTAATTTTCTATGAAAAAATTGATTACACGACATGTACTATGAAGAAAACGTACCGTGTAGACCCTTGGCTACAACAGCTAGGGTTTTGGGAAAAATAAATATTACACACCATGTTGACCCACCACACACTAGCTGACCTCATGATGGTATCTCAACATGTAATTTATGAGTACATGAGCATAGAAATGACCTGACACATGGGAAGAACCAAACTACACGGGCACGACCATGTACTCGGACATGGCTAGGATACCTAGACATAGCCATTTACACGAGCATAGACCGATGTACAGGGGCATGACTAGAAGAGAATGGGAATACTTTTGGTGGATAAGACACACTGTGTACATCCATCACATGTCGTGTAGTGTGGAATGGCCTCCCAATACATGCCCAGAGGATAACATGTCCAGGAAGCGAGGTGAGGTCACACATTGTGTGGACCTCCATACTTGTCATGTACTTCTTCCAGTAACTACTTCATCTCATATCTCCTTTAGGACTCATATTTTGGCCCATGATTATCCTATAATGAGTTTTTTTTTTCAAATAGAATGTGGTGGTGTCATTCATTACAATATACTATATATGTTGTGAGGTGTCCTTAACATGAATCTTCTTCAAGCGATGCTTGACGATGGTAGTGATCTGGGAAGGATCATCAGAGTAATTTTTAGGTTCATTACTCCCCTATCACATGATTTCATGGGTACCCTCTACTATTTACATAGGTAGAGTAGGTAATACCACATATAAGGGCATGATTACTCTATCTATAGAGTGTTACTCTCCTATCTTCAAGCTCTGGTGGGGACCTGGTCCTCTATAGGAGTTGTGGCTCCCTCAGTTGTGGAGTGTAGTGATGAGGAGCATGCCCATCCACATAGATTCTTGTAAGGTTGTATGTGATGTTGGGATATGATATGGATATATCATTTCTCTCTCTACTAGGTTTCTTTATAATCACACACACACACACATATATATATTGGGTTTTCATTTCCCTCTTTATATGGGTTGAGATGACTTTTTTTGTATTCCTCTATTTTCCCCTTTATGGTTTTCAGGGCATCCTACTGGGTATGTATATACTCACCCCTACATAGGTTTTACCCACACATTTAGTGTGTTATATATATGATAGACAAATCAATGGTGACATTGGTAGATCTTAGTGATACTTAGGTTCATTGACCATGTTTGGTGGTTGGACTTGGAGATTAGGATTCAAGTTCTCTTAGTTTTCCTCTTTTCTAGTTTTTGTTAGTTTGTAACTTCATTTTTGGTTGGGAATGTATTATTCCCTTTCACTCTTTGGTTTATACTATGGTACTCTAATGTATTCCCTAGAGGTTATTATATTCATGGTTTTACTCTAAATGTTACAGTATTTTATTTATATTCCTATGCACTTTTTGATGGAGACAGTTGTGTGTGTGTGTACATGTATATTAGGAAAATACATACCATTTTAGTTATGCCTTATCAGATCTTGTCATCAGGCCCTTTCCCATTCGAGGCGGGCTTGGGGTTGTCACACCTGGCCTTTCTCTATCCAGGCAGGCCTCAGTGGGTTGGGTCGTGATAGTGGTATTAAAGCAGTTCATTCCTTGGGATGGTGTTTTGAGTTGTACCCTTTGTAAGGATTGTTTGGGACTTAGGGAAATAGTGTAAGAGTGTCTCGAGTGTGTATTTAAGGCTAGGGAACCCAGTGTTGGTGTAGTGACTGACATATCCATTCACCAGGACTATGACTACCTACTTATCAACTAGTCATAGCAAGGCATTAGTTATAGGTAATAATTGGTACATGAATCATATAAAATTGATTCATTTTATTGTCCTTATTGAGTCAAATACCCATATATATATTCTCATATAATCTTGATATGTATTGATCACTTTCAAGATACCTCTAAAAATATATACAACCAGGTTCCTTATATAGGATCTTGATGACGATCCGTTAAGTGATGATGCCTCAATTCAGGGGCCATTTTATGAAGTGTTTCCTCCAAGTAGGTAGGGAGTAACAACCTCACATTTTGATCATTAGATAGTACTAGTAGGTAAGAATGATGATGCATGAAATCTTAACACACTCTACGAGTTACACCATTAGATACCGCTGAGGTTCCATGGTGATCCAGATCTCCATGCATTGGAGGATTGTCTTGAGTCGATAGTTTAAGTCTTCATGATGGTTTAGACCCTGACTGATTAGATGGATATGTTGGTATCCAGTATTTTCCATGGATCATTAGGGTATTGGTAGAGTATGATGATGCAGAATCATGACGTGACAATTCTGTCATGGTCATATTTCTAGCATATGTTTCATGATGAGTACTACCCATCATGTTTATGCTCTGTGCAGATTCATGAGCTTCTCGAGCTACAACGGTGTGACATGATAGTTGTTGAGTATGTTGTGAGGTTGTCACAACATTCCTTATTCAAGATGAGGTAAGGGACAACAAAGTGCCACACCATTCCTTCTTTAAGATTAAGGAGAGATAGTGACCCCCAATTCCCACCTTCAATAGGCCCCAGAGTGGCGACTAGCACCAAGGGTATATAATCTCACACAAAATGGAAGACATTACCCTTTTCAATGAAAACATGATCGGGAGATAATATGGTAAAAATCCCAAACAACACCAAACTTTTATATAAAGAAAACCAAAATCCAACCTATGCATTATTTAAACTTAAATTGCGAAAAAATTACAACCAAATCACCAAAGCAAGTACCAAAAGAAAGAGACTAAGTAGCATCACAACAACTATCTCGACATCCGAGCTAGTAAAGTCTAGCATGGTCCTCAAATTCCTCCTAGAAACCTGAAAAAAGTTTTATAACACAGGGTGATCATACAAGTATACTTAGTAGGGAGACCAAAGTCACTCATTCACAAGTGGGAGAAGTATACTAATTCCCCTATGAAAACAATAGAAACCAACTACACATACCAAAGAAAAATACCAACCAGCCCAACCTCACCAAGGTACACTCACTAAATAATGAAAGTCAAGTAAGGTAATAATATAATAACATCGATGATTGGGTACCCCTCACCACTTTTCCCATTGGTTAACTGCTCATTCATAATAGCTAACATCTTGACGCTACCACCCTTTCCCAAATGTAGTCCCACTACCACAACTGCCCCCACACACCTGGGCCACAAACCACACATATCCCGCGCACAGACACCTGTGTCACAAAAACCACACCTCTTGCCTGAAAACACCTGGGCCTCATCCCAAATATGCCCGGGAAACAAACCTATCCTACAGAAACCTGGGCCCCTTATCCACAACACAACCTTCTTGAAGGATCTTTGGTTATAGTAAACCTCAAGCCATTACAGCATGCCCAGATATGCTCAAGCAGTAAGAACTTGAAAGGGGGTGTGAGGAAGAAAGTCAGTAACCAACCATCCATCCTCCCACTAGGATGTTGGGAAAGACTCCATCCCCCATGAAATGAGTGTGTTCGACATATATTGATCATCATAGGAAGGGTGCATATTGAAAATGACAAGGAAATACAATTTATATATATAGGTAAATAAGAACACAACTGAACCTATGAATTTCAAACAAATAACCAGCCCACACAGAACCACCTTTGCTGCTACCCCTATATGCACAACCACACAACAACCACAACCAAAGCATAAACCCAACCCCCTTTTCATTTAATCATTGGTCATTATTTATTAAGGAGTTCACTATAATTAATTCCATAACTACCCAGGAAACCACTATCCATAACCATTATCAACACAACAAGTAAGTCAAACTACAGTCCCACTGCACAAAAATCACATAACCACATTGTAGTCCCACTTCACAATGTCTCTTGATGACCAAAACACAAACAAAGGCAGTCCCACCACCTACAAGTTTATCCATTCCAAAAATAACCAATCGGTATCCCCGATGCACAAATAGGTCATACCAAAACACATGACCATCCTCTTTGTCCACCCTTATACCCATAGCCAAGCTACCGACAGTAAAATCACACAACCCGCACAATACATGAACCCAAAAAAACACAACACACAACCACACCATTAAGCCAAGAATATTCAGATTTATCCAATAGGTATTCTTTAATTTCACTTAGAATAAAATGGGTGATCATAGAACCGGTTTGATTTTGGGGAATCCATTTATTTAACGAAGTGTACATGATTAAATGGATTGATATTTAAAATTATTCACAGAGTATCAACAATAAGAACAATAAGATCACTGGTGCGTAAGAAAAGGCCAACAATGACCATGATTTTCAGAAGGCCTTATAGGCCCAATAATTAATAACAGGAAAATAAGGATAATAAAAATATAAAACAATTATCAACATTAAACAATATTCAATCCCCTACCCGTTATCATAACATGTCCCATTGTCTTTTTATCATCATCTCCCCCCTTCATTTATTACTCTTATTAATGAAATAATTCAGCAATTCTCTCCCAAGAAGTATTACTACACCCATCCCGCATGATACACAAATAAAGAGAGATGAATGAAAATACCTACTTGTAATAATAGGCGACCATAACTCCTCCTTACTTCAAATAGGGGGTTGTGTGAGTCATAGGAAACTCCCAAAAAAACTGGACAATAAAGGGATCTAGCACAGGTTCATGACTCATCTGAGGAAGAAATGTTCTTCGTGCACCAAGAGAAAAGAGAAGAGAGGACCTTGACTTTAGAAAATCCAGATCCTATATCAATGGAATGGGAAACAGTTTCAAGGGTCATTAAATTCATATCATGGTTAAGATTATGCATCTTGACTATTTCAAAGTCCAGGGAGCGTTAGGGTATTAAAGATATAATTAATATCCTTTGAAACGCCTTTAGAAACACTCAAAAAACCCTTTAAACTCGATTTATGTCAAATAAAACGTAATAGGGGAGAAATTGGAAAAAATGGAAAATGATGTTGACACTGATGCCGACGTTGACATTGACGCTGATGCTGACACTGATGCCAACACCAATATTGACGCTGATGTCGACACCAATAGTACAAAATGACACACCGACACTGATAGTTCAAAATGACATGCCGACATCGACAGTTCAAAAATGAATCGCCGACACTAAAACTTCAAAAATAACTTGCTGACAATAACAGTTAAAAATGACATGCCAATACCGATAGTTCAAAATGACACACTGACACCAATAATGACATGCTGACACCGATAATTGAAAAGGAAACACCAACACCGACAGTTCAAAATGACAAGCCGACACTGATAGTTCAAAATGACATGCTGACACTGACAATACAAAAATGAATCACTGACTACGATAGTACAAAATGAATTTTTTACATCGATAGTACAAAAATTAATTTCCAAAAATGACAGTACAAAAATGACTCACCGACACAGACAATATAAAATGACTTGCCGACAGAAAAACTGGATTTTTTTGGAAAACATTGGAAATGAGTCACTAACACCTCCCAGAACCCCCCAGACACTGGATTTTCCCAAAGGAAATGCCTATAGAGGTCTGGGTCATTACAGAGGTTCACTAACTTCATATATTACTCCCTCAAAATGGTGTGAGATGGTTTCTTCTAGGCATGGAAGTTTGAGAAAGGTATTCATAGATACATTCATGCCAGTGTAGTATCCTTGTGCCTTCCAACCTATGTTGGAGTGCTATAGTGGGATCTAGTGACTAAGAGATTCCTAGAATAGGGACTCTGGGTGGTTAGAGTCAATAGTGGGCATCATGCGGGTGAGTCAGTTGCAGTAGCTAGTAGGTGTTATACATTGAGGTCTCGGTAGAGGATGTATTCTCATTCTTAGATGCAGAGGCTTAGATATATGGTTTGGGGATCTCATAGAAGATCCATCCATCTAGGCGAGGGCCAATGTTATTTTTTTATGGTAGGGGTCACATGGAACATGATTTTCTGACCCGTCATTCTAAGAAGGATACGTAGATGGTTGATAAACACCATGATAGAGGCAACACTGTGATCAGGGATCTCCCAGGCATGGTTAGAGAATCCCTTAGGGAGGTGGTTCATATAGAGGAGAAGATGGATCCTTAGTGGGAGGAGTTTCTTTCAAAGTATTATGCTATGATTTTCTTCCACTACCACCACTAGGTGGACCACATTAGGCTCAGAGAGCTGGAGGTCGAGGTAGTGGGTAGCTTTAGGATATAGAGGGCTATAACTAAGCTACACATGAGATAATTCGAGGTATGATTTATGTATTTTATACTCTTTCCTCAGTACTAGTAGACATGGTAATGATTCATTACATTATCACCTTATATCTTGTGTGAGAGATGGAAGTTTTAGTTGAGACTTTATCCTAGCAGCTACGGCTAGAGGTTCCTATAGGAAGTGATTCTTTGATATCTCTTATCTTCTGACAATACAAGCTGACACTTGATGGAGAGAGTTTCTCATGATAACTCTTGGTTGTCATGATGAAACCTTATGACACTATCTTGGGTATAGATTGGTTGTCCATGGTACATGCCCAAATTTATTTTCATCGCATATGAGTTAGATTCCTTCCGAAAAATGGGATGATATTCTCCTTTACGGGTGATAGAGATCTCATGGATGAGTGAGTGTGTCTTATATATAGAAAGATACAACCCATCACCCATCATTTGTTGAGTTTAGCTCTTGTAACAACATGATATTCAGGAATATGGATTCTTTTGGTAGTGGAGTACTTTATGGACATATTCCCTGAGGACATTTTGGGACTACCTCTAAGGTGGGAGATAGAATTATGCATTGACCTTCACCTTGGGATAACATCAATATCTTATGTGGCATATCAGATAGACCTTATCGAGTTTTGGGAGCTGAGGGTGTAGTTGGATGACCTTTTATAGAATAGTTTCATTAGACCCAATGTGTTCCCTTGGGAAACTCTGGTTTTGTGTTTGAAAAAGGTAGATGAGAGCTCGAGTCTTTTCATTGATTATCATCACTTGAATTAGTTAATATTAAATAAAAATTACCCCTTACTATGAATTTATGACCTCTTTGACCATTTTTGAGGTGAAAGTTAGTTCTCGAAGATAGATCTTAGGTTTGACTACCATCAGTTGAGGTTTCATGAGGATGATATTCCAAAGATGGAATTTCGATATCACTAAAGACACTATGAGTTCCTAGTGATGCATTTCAGTGTGATGAATTCCCCTAAAATGTTTATGGATCTTATGAATCATATCTTATATCCATACTTAGACTGATTTTTTGCTGTATTCATTGATGAAATACTCATTTACTTTGCATCAGAGGTGGAGCGTGCAGTGTATTTGAGGATGGTTCTAGAATTACTTCAGGTGCACCATCTTTATGGTAAGCTCTCAAAGTTCCAGTTTTGGATCTATGAGGTTCACTTTTTGGGGCATTCCATTTTCGATCATGGTTTAACTATGGACCTAGTGAAGATTGATATGGTGATTTCTTAGTATCCACCCAAGAGTGAGATTGAGGTGAAAAGTTTTCTTAGCTTAGAAAGGTACTACAAGAGGTTAGTGGAAGAATTCTCTAGGATTACAACCCATTTGACCACCCTAATTCATAAAGGGAATCTATTCATCTGGACTAAGCAGTGTTAGAGAGCCTTTGAGGAGTTGAAGTTGAGGTTGACCAATGATCCTGTGTTGAGACTATCGGAGGAGAGTGTGGATTACATAGTGTTTTACGATGCCTATGGAGATGGTATTAGTTATGTATTGATGAAAAGGTAGATATTTATCACACATGGGTTGATGCATTTGAGACCCCGTGAGAATAACTATGTGACTCACAAAATGGAGTTGTCAATAGTAGTCTTCGCTCTGAAGACACGGAGGCACTATTTTTGAGAGAGTGCTTTGTTGTTTACTCAGATTAGTAGAGTATGAAGAAAATCTTCACTCAGAGTGATATTAACCTAAGAAATAGGCTTTGGTTTGAGTTAATATGGTACTATTACTTTGAGATAATCTATACTCTTGGAAACGGAAACATGGTGTCAAATTCCCTTAGGAGGAAGTCCCATAACAGCTTGGTGGAGGAGGATTCAGAGTAGTTAGATTCGTTAAAACTGACCTTGGTGGAGGAGAGGGGTTCATTTTTTCTTTAGTTGATAGTTCTGACTCCTCTACTTCTTCAGTATGTGAGAGAGGCTCAATTGGGATACATTAACTATGAGGTTCTACATGACCAGATATCCTTAGTAGATTCACCAGATGGATTTTTTGAAGGAGGGGATCACATCATCCTTTTTTTAGGGATAAGCGGTGGTTTCAATCATGTTTCATAAACAGATAATGATGGGGTTTCATGATTCTCCCTTGTCTATACATCCCTATGCAGAGAATATGTACAAGGACCTTTATTGGTAGTTTTGGTGGGACAGAATGAGGTGGAGCATTTCTGAGTTCACCTCTCAGTGTCTCACATGTCAGTAGGTGAAGGCTAAGCATCAGGTTCTAGTAGGTTTGACATTGCCTCTTGAGATCCCAAAATAGAAATAGGATGACATATATATGTGATTTTTTATGGGGATTCAACAAAAAATTATAGGATATGATGTTATCTGGTCAATTATTGACCGAATCACTATATCAATGCACTTCCTTTCCATTCGAGAGCAGATCTTGGTTGAGAGTATGGGACAATTTTATGTATAGGATATCATCTGGATCCATGGGGTACCCTTGACGATTGTCTCTAACCATGATTCTCAATTCAAATCATGGTTATGGATAGGCTTGTATGAGGCCTTCATAACCTAGTTGAGGATGAGTAAAACATTTCACCCATAGTTGGATGGTTAGGCTGAATGGACTATTTAGGTGTTAGAGGATATGTTGATGGAATGTGTGTTAAAATTTATCTAGAGATAGGAGTATCACTTTCCGTTGATAGATTTTTCTTATAATAATAGTTATTACTCTATTTTCAGCATAACACCTTTCCATACCCTATATGGGAGACCTTGCAGGCCACCCTTATACTGAAATGAGATTGGAAAGACATATCTTATTGGGGAAGAGATGGTGCAAGTGATGGAGGGGGAGGTTCAGGTGATCTAAAAGCATATGAAGAAAAACTAGAGAAAATATAAATCTTACACATATTGAAATTATAGGCCCTTAGAGTTTGACCAGGGAGACTAGGTTCTCTTGAGAGTCTCCCCATGACAAGAATTTCAGAGGTTTGATCGGGTAGGAAAGCCATCCTTGAGGTTCATCGGGCCATTCTAGATCCTATAGAGGGATGGTGAGGTTTGTTACCACCTAGCCTTTCCCATGCATTAGGATCAAGTGCATGAAATCTTCCATGGGTCACAGTCGAGGAGATACGTTGATTCTCGCTCAAATTTACCCAAGAGATGAAGGTAGAACAGTCCTTATAGTTTAGCTTGGGTTATCAAATCCTCAGAGATCTAAGAAGAAACCTATAGACATGTACATTCTATGGACTATTTTTGGATATGAAGTGGCCAAATTGGGTTGATTTTATATGGGTTTAAAGGATAACTAACATATTTAAGTGAAATCAATTTAAAATAATGAGTTGATCCTAGGTTATCGCTCGAGGTGGATTAGATGAAATTCTTTTTCAACTATTTCAATTTATAATATTTGAGATGGGTTCATTTAATAAGATAAAACAACATCCTAAATTACTGATTTAATACCTACACACTTTAATACTAATCACCTATACACTTTAAGGATCAATGTTTTGAGCATTTCAAGGTAAAGGTTCGTATTAGCACTTGAAGTGTGTGGCTGTAAATTCAACAAGGACGATGAAGTTTAAAAATCATCAAATAAAAATATCAATTAAGATAAGTGATTAGACATTAATAGGGTGATAAATAACATCCAATACAGCCCCTTTCTACTCCCTTGAATCAACCCATAAGTGGGTTATCCCTCCATTGATTCTATGGTTTCAATGGAAGTGGAAAGTAGACTCATGAGGGAGGAAATGGAGAAGTAAAGAAAACAATAAAAATAAAATGATCACTCCACCATTGTGTGAATAATTTCACAAGATTTGGTGTGAATAAATTCACACCTTTAGGAAAAAATATCAAAGTGAGATAGATAAAAACATAATAATAGGAGAATAATAACTTTTATAAAGAAACTGAAGTGAATTGAACAACTTACATGTGAAAGACAAACTTGAGACAACAAAATCACAGCATAACATTACAATTGAACAAAGCACCAAAGATACTCAACTCCTCCTCCAACACTACCTTAAATAGACATTTTTGAAGCCTTGGGTAGAGCCTTCAATACTCCAAGTCTCCTCAATTAATTTTGGTAGGCCATAGGTGGATGAGAAGTTGAGGGAGAGTTGATTTTTCCACCCTTGACCCGAGGTGGCATCCATCTTTCATCCACCTAACATATGAGATTGTAAGACCTTCTAGATGGACGAATTAGAGTGGGCCATATAATACTAAAATGGATCATCAGATGTCTCCTACCCACGTGTAAAATTTGGTCCCATTTGGAGTTTTGGATTTGAAAATATGATTAGATTAGTGGACCGTTTTTCTGGGCCATAGAATCTGACCCAGAATTTTATCTCTAACTTGGGCCGCCTAAATGACCACAATGGAGGCCGAATTAGCACTGGATAATGAAGAATTATTTTTTCCTATATATGTATTATATCCTACCACCAAATTTGGGCTTCATTAGGTTTGTAATGTTGGTCCCACATTCTCATCAGTGGGCTGGTGTCCAATCTGCCTTCTCTAGAATGCTTCCTTTCATCACAAAATATCTCCATCTTCTTCCATGAATTCTCCATTGATCCATGAATGAAAAATGTTCATATTTAAGTGTATATACAGTTACCAAAATATCAAATTAAAATATGGATAATTACATTCCTTAAAATCAGATGAATCATTGGGTACTTCAAATGATGTTAAAAAATGTACCACATAATAGTGTATTTTAAGAAGGTATTACAATCATAATGTGAAATTCTATTCAAAGTGTAAAATGCACTAAAATGGTGTTTATGAATAATAAAGAACATGAATATTATATATATTAACAATGAATATTAGCCTCATTTAGTGTCTAATCACACCCCCAACTTGAGTTTTGCTAGTTCCGAGCAAAATATATCTCAACAATATGAAATTTGAATTCCTTTTTCCAAAAACATTTTAATACACAATGATCACCAGAAACACTTATACCAAACAATCATGAAACCCATCAAAATATTTTAATACAAGATAGTTTCATAAGTATATCCCAATCCCAAGCCCATTCCTTTGTTAAAATTCATTGCCATATTTCATCCAATATCAATTAAGTATGAGGATGTGTTGTGCATCAAAATAGACATGGGGGTTCATCTTTATTCAAGAGGGAAATGACAGAAGCGCTAGGTGGAATCACATTTCAATATTAATATGAGTATTACATTTTTTTATTGTATTATTTTTTTGTTTTTTTTTGTTTTTTTTGAAATTTTTCCATGGTAATTGAAATTGCACTCGAAAGAATCAACCCCTGTAGCGAGACTTTGCCGATGACTCTCAGGCTCAAAGACCTTAGGGAACCAAGTGAAGCCCACATACTCGAGCATTATCTCGAGTTAAATCAGTCAAAAAAATTCAAATTAATAAAAATTGAGATAAAATTACTAACTATGGGCCAGATAACTATGGAGTCACGATCCCCAAGTGTCGAAAGCCACACATTAGGTCATTTCATTGCTCTACGTGCAAATTTATTATTATTATATTTTTTTTGAATACTCATATTAAAACTAAAATGATCACCAAACCTATGCTATTTATTTGGGGGACCCCATGAACTCAAACTAATACCCCACTATCCAAAGGACGTTCATTGTGATCTTTTTTTTTATTTGGATGAAAATATAAACGATGAAATATCACATTGGACAACCACACTTTCCAAAATCTATGCTCATGAAATTATACAAGGATTAAAATCAGAATCAGGGAATGCTAAATTATTTTATATTTAGTTTCAAAGTGTGCAATGTGTATTACCATGTTCAAAGTTAAAGGAAATTTTCCTTCCATTTACACAATTTTTTTTTCAAATCATTCATTTTTTTTACACAAAACATTTTTTATTTTATCTCTCCCCCCCAACTTAAAATAACACTGTCCCCAGTGTTTAAAGAAAATAAAATTTAGAAGGGGTAGAGGTATAGAATGAAAATTCAAAAAGGAAATTGAAAATGAGGGTCATGGAATGAAGTCACCTGGTGGTTGAAGTTGAAATTCTTGCTGCTCCCTTTTAATCCTTTGATATCCATGTCACTTGCAGAGTTCCCTAGTAGAAAAAGGAAAAAAAAACAAAAAAAACAAAACAAAAAAAAATATATATATATATTTATTTATATAATAAAGAAAGTAAAATATAATTATATATATAAAAATTATATAATAAGGAAGCAAAAAAAGTCATAGTTCAGTGGTAAGCACGCGCCCCTGTCTCCCTTCGGTCCCGGGTTCGAATCCCCGCGGCTTCGCCAGTTGTGATGGGGTTTGAACCACGACCCACGACTTTCCCTTATTATTATTATTATTATTATTATTATATTTTTTTGTATTTTTATTGTAACCTACAAACACATTAAAATAAAACAAACTGATGATACATTGTCTTCTTTTTAAATTTCTGGGTAAGGCATTACTCAAGGATCACACCACGTGACACGGATGAATATGGTGCTCCTCTTTCATACCCATCCATACTCATAATAGAAGAACATGTCAATAGTCTACTTTTTTTTAAAATATCAAAATGATTAATTAATACTATTTAAAATATAAAGTTGATTAAAAAAACAAAATGATAGGAAACTTTAAAACCATGGTTTTCCTCCCATGCAGCGTTTTGTTTAACATCGTTAGCCCGACATGGATCCTAAATCGATCAATTTTTTCGTGGTTCATAGGTTGGATCAGTTAACTCAACCTCTTTTTCCTATTTATTGAATGATTCAAGGAATGGTTTTAACCTTTTACCATTGACCTTGAAAATGTAACCACTTATGGGATCTTGAATCTCTACTACCCCATGGGGGTATACATGATACACTATGAAAGGACCTGACCATCTAGACCTTAACTTTCTCAGGTGTAAATGAAGTTTTGAACTATACAAGAGCACAAGTTTTCCTGGTTCAAAATTTTTGACCTTGATATTCTTAGATTAGTAGGCTTGAACTCTATCTTTATTGATCCTTTAATTTTCATAAGCCTCCATCCTTAGTTCCTCCAATTCATTGAGATCTAATTTCCTTTTTGTTCCAGCCAATGAGAGCTCATAATCCATTTTATTAATTGCCCAAAGGCCTTATGCTCAATCGCAATAGGTAAATGGCATTCTTTTCCATAAACCAACCTATATGGTGACATTCCTAGGATGGTTTTGTATGCTGTACGATATTCCCAAAGAGAATCCAAGAGTTTCTCGGACCAATCTTTCCTAGAAGGATTGATAGTTTTTTTAAGAATATTCTTAATCTCCCTATTTTCTAACTCAGCTTGACCATTGGTCTGTGGGTGGTAAGCAGTGGACACTTTGTGAGAAATTCCATATTTTTCCATGAGTGATGATAATGGATGATTAAAAAAATGAGTTCCACGATTACTAATTATATCCCTAGGAATTCCAAATCTAGAGAAGATGTTTTCCTTGAGAAATCTAATCAAAGTTTGATGATCATTGGATTTTGTAGGAATGACCTCAACCCATTTGGAGACATAATCGATAGATAAGAGAATGTAAAGATATCCCCTAGAGTTTGGGAAGGGACCCATGAAATCAATTCCCCAACAGTCAAAGATTTCAACAACTAAGATGGGAGTGAGTGGCATTTGATTCCTTTTTGTGATGGACCCTACTTGTTGACACCTAGGACAGCTTTGACAAAATGTGTAGGAGTCCCTTGAGAGGGTGTCCTAGAAGAGACCACATTGAAGAATCTTAGAAGATGTTTTCTTAGAGGAAAATTGACCACCACATGCCTCACTATGACAAAATTTAAGGATGGAATCTTATTCAGATTCTGGGACACACCTCCTAATGACTTGGTCAGGGCAGAACTTATAAAGGTATGGATCATCAAACACATAGTTTCTAACATCAGAAAGGAATTTCCTTCGAGCTTGAGTCCCTAAAAATTTTGGGATGACTCTTGTAACTAATAAGTTGGCTATGTCGGCATACCAAGGGCAGTCACTCACAGAGTATAGGTGTTCATCAGGGAATGAATCAGATACAGAAAGGTGATTTGAGTTTTCTTTTAATTCCATCCTAGAGAGGTGATCAACTACAACATTTTAAACACCCTTTTTATCCTTGATTGTGAGGTCAAATTCTTGTAAGAGAAGGACCCACCTAATCAGTCTAGCCTTAGCATCTTGTTTTTGGAAGAGGTATTTTAGTGCAGAATGGTCAGTGAACACAGTGATGTGGGATCCTAAGAGGTAGGACCTAAAATTATCTAAGGCAAACACAATAGCAAGTAACTCCTTTTCAGTAGTGGTGTAGTTGATTTGGGAATCATTTAAGGATTTTCTTGAATAAGAAATAAAATAAGGAGTTTTATCACAATGTTGTCCTAATACATCTCCTACAGCAAAGTCACTGAAATCACACATAAGTTCGAAAGGAAGGTTCCAATTTGGAGATTTCATAATGGGAGGAGAGGTGAGAGAGGATTTGAGGGTTGAGAATGAACCCTCACAGCTTTATGTCCAAACAAATTGAGCATCCTTTACTAGTAGAGCACAATGGGGACGAGAGATTGAACTAAAGTCCTTGATCAATATTCTATAGAAACTAGCATGTCCTAAGAAAGACCTCAATTCCTTTACAGTTTTGGGTGATGGAAGGTGACGAATGATGTCAACCTTGGCTTTATCGACTTCAATCCCCCTACCTGAGACTAGATGGCCTAGAACCAGTCCCTCTTTAACCATGAAATGGCATTTTTCCCAGCTTAGGACTAGATTCATTTCTTCACATCTTGACAAGACTCTCTCCAAATTCCTCAGACATCCCTCAAATGTATCCCCAAACACAGAGAAGTCATCCATGAAGACCTCAATACAATCCCCTACCATGTCTGAGAAGATTCCCATCATGTACTGTTGGAAGGTTCCAGGGGAATTGCATAACCCGAAGGGAATGCGTTGGAAAGAAAAGGTGCCAAATGGACATGTGAATGTAGTCTTCCCTTGATCCTCTAGGGATACCTCAATTTGATTATACCCCGAGTACCCATCTAAGAAACAGTATAAGGCATGACCTGCCACTCTCTCAAGGACTTGGTCAATGAATGGTAAGGAAAAATGGTCCTTCTTGGTGAATGAGTTTATCTTCCTATAGTCAATATATACCCTCCATCCACTACTCACCCTTGTTGGAAGAATCTCTCCATCCTCATTGGTTATCACTGTGATTCCAGCCTTTTTTGGAACCACTTGGATTGGGCTCACCCATTCACTCTCAGCTACGGGATATATGATACCATCTTTTAACAATTTCAGAAGTTCCTTCCTTACCACCTCTATGAGATTAGGATTGAGTTGCCATTGAGGTTGACGACATGGCTTTGAATCAGATTCTAGAACAATCCTATGAGTCCCAACAAGTGGGCTAATCCCGGGAATATCAGACAGGGTCCAACCAATGACTTTCTTATGTTTCCTAAGGACATCTAGAAGCATCCTCTCATGATTGGATTCAAGAGAAGAAGAAATGACAATAGGATGTGTTTGATTTTCCCCTAGGAAGGAATAATTAAGTGCAGCAGAAAGTTCCTTCAATTCAAGATCAAGTTGGTTCATAATTTCAGTAGAAGATTGGGACATTGGATCAAGATCAATTTTATCTCCTAAAGTTTTAGATAGGATTTATTCCCCACATGTATAAGTTACATCTACTAGATTGTCTTGATCCGATTTAGGGAAGGAAGTTGGAGTGGTCTCCATGGAAGTGGTTTCTTGAAATGTTTCACTGATTGTTGGACCTAAGACTTCATCATAAGAGTAATTTTAAAATGATTCAATCCAAGGAGATAAACTTCCTTCATGTGAACAAAGGAAATCAATCTCATCCTGACTTAAACATTCATCAAATATTCCTTGATGTTCTATGGATTCATTATCAATGATTCCTATCATGGTTACTTCATGAATGTCCTCACCATCCCCTATTTGTGAGCTTGCATTATAGATGTTCAAGTCTAGACTCATGTTTCCAAAGGTGATGGTCATGTTCCCATTTCGGACTCAGATAACAGAGTTGATTGTTGCAAGGAAGGGATGACCATGGATAATTGGGGTTTGTTCCTTATTTCCTAAGTTTGGATGGTTGTCAAGGACAATGAAGTCAACAAGGTAGATGAAGTTTTCAACCTTTACCAGAACGTCCTTTAAAATCCCCTTTGGAACCCTAATGCTACGATCAGCAAGTTGAAGTGTGACAGATGTGGGTTGGAGTTCTTCTAGGCCTAACTGGCAGTACACAACATAGGGAATGAGATTGAAACTAGCACCTAGGTCACACAAGGCCTTGAAAACTTTGATCTCTCCTAGTTCAACATTAATGTAAGGGAAACCTGGGTCTTTCAACTTAGGAGGAATGGTCCCTTGAATGGTGGTACTCACATTACAAGCCAAAAGGACTTGATTTTTATGTGAAAATTTTCTTTTAAAAGTGCACAAGTCCTTAAGTTAATTTGAGTAGGCAGGTATGGTTTGGATGGCATCGAGAAGGGGAATGTTAAACTTGACTTGTGAGAATATTTCCCTCAATGTTTCACTCAATTCAGGCTTGTTTCCCCCCTCATGAGTTAAGGAAATGGTGCAGGTTGTGGGGTTGTTTGTTGAAGAGTTGTTTCTTTGACAATGTTATCGTGTTTTTCAGTTTGATCATTTGGTTCATTTGAATTTTCATCCAAGTTTGAATCTTCAGGTGGGTTTTGAATTAGTTGTTTAGGTTTCTCAATGGATTTACCACTTCTTAAAATAGTCACAACCTTTAGTTTTTCATGACTTGTTTGAGCACAACTTGACTCTCCCCTTGAAGTTGAGGATGGAACCACCTTATTAGGCATGGGTGCCTTTCTAGTTTTGATGGTTTGAAGTTCTTGTTTAAGGGAAGAGACTTCTGAGTTCATCCTTTCCATTTTTTTGCACAGTTGTTCTAGTAGGCTTTGTGGAACAGTTTGGGTTGGTGCTTGAGAAGATTGGTTTATCCTGGGGGGATATTTTGGAGGTGGGATGGTTTGTTGAAAATGGACCGGTGGCTGTTGGTATTGGATATGTTGGGTTTGTAACTGGTTATGGGTTTGGTAGTTCTAATGGGGGTAAGTATTTTGTACCTGTGGTTGGCTAGGTTGTTGGTTATCTTTCCAGCAGAAGCCTGGGTGGTCATTATACCTTGGGTTGAAGTTTTTTTGGTATTGTGGATTTTGAAAGTTCAAAGCATTTACTTCTGCTGGGGGTCCTCCTAAAAGAACATCCTTGATGGATGGAATGGTTGGGAAGTTATCTATCTTATGGTCATGTTTGTCACAAATTGTGCAAACAGGGTCAACAGTTTGGATTTCATGGACTTTCCTAAGGTCTATCTCTTCAACCTTCCTAGAGAGTGCTACAAGTTTAGCCCTATAAGGCTTTCCTCTTCTCTAAGTGTATGAATTCTAGTAGTTATTTGTGGATTTTCAGAATAAGGTGAAGTTCCCCATGTTTGGTTTTGTTCAGAAAGGATTTCTAGATACTCATAAGCATCATTTGGGTCTTTGTTTTTAAAGGTTCCATTACACATCATGTCAATGAATTGTTTGTTCCCTAGACCCAACCCTTCATAGAAAATTCTCACTTGTTCAGGAATAGAAAAACCATGGTGTGGAACCATGTTTAGAGTGTCTTTGAACCTCTCCTATGTTTCATAGAATGACTCTCCCTCTTTTTCAAAAAAGTTTTGGATACTCTTTTTAAGTGCAACTATTTTGTGGTGGGGAAAGTATTTTTTGTAGAATTATCTTTGTAGTTGGTCCCAAGAGTTGATGGATGATGGTCTCAAATTGTTTATCCAATTTTTAGCTCGATACTTTAAAGAAAAATGAAATAGCCTCATCTTAGCTGATTCTAGTTGATGTGGGGGACACATGGTTTCTACAATGTCATTAAACTCCTTAATGTGAAGGTAGGGAATCTCGGACTCCATTCCATGGAATGTGGAAAGATGGTTTAGGACATGGGGTTTAAAGATGTAGTTGTAATCTCCTAGGGAGTTGTGTCTAATTAATGAGGGGGAATTGGTCCAGGAAGGTGTGAGGTAGTAATTCATGGTTTGATCAATTGCATTCCCCAAGTTTGGGGCTGCCTCATTTGGGTTTCCATTTTGGTTCCCACCCGAGTTTATAGGTTGGTTTCTTTGAAGACCTTCCATTGAAATAGGCTCAATTTTTGACTCTAGATCTAATGGAAAGAGTTCCATTGGTGTACTTGACTCCCCAACCCTAGGACTATCCACCCTAACTAGACGGTTTGATTGATCATGGGTGTAGGCGGACATGCGCCAAAAGAAAAAAAATGAGAAAGGGACAAGATAAGAGAATTTGGATGAGAAAAGAAGAAATGGGGGAGAATAGAATGGGTGTTTAGATTAATTACTTGGGTCCCCAGAAATGGCGCCAAAATTTTATTCTCGCTCAAATTTACCCAAGAGATGAAGGTAGAATGGTCTTTGTAGTTTAGCTTGGGTTGTCGAATCCTCAGAGACCTAAGAAGAAACCTATAGACACATACATTCTATGGATTATTTTTGGCTATGAAGTGGCCAACTTGGGTTGATTTTATATGGGTTTAAAGTATAACTAATATATTTAAGTGAATTCAATTTAAAATAACGAGTTGATCCTAGGTTATCGCTCGGGGTGGATTGGATGAAATTCTTTTTCAACTATTTCAATTTCTAATATTTGAGATGGGTTCATTTAAGAAGATAAAACAACATCCCCACTTACTGGTTTAATACCTACACAAATTAATACTAATCACCTATACACTTTAAGGATCAAAGTTTTGAGCACTTCAAGGTAAAGGTTCGTATTAGCACTTGAAGTGTATGGCCTTAAATTCAACAAGGACGATGGAGTTTAAAAATCATCAAATAAAAATCTCAATTAAAAGAAGTGATTAGACATTAATGGGGTGATAAATAAGATCCAATCCAGCCTCTTGCTACTCCCTTGGATCAAAAAATAAGTGGGTTATCCCTCCATTGATTCTATGGTTTCAATGGAAGCGGAAAGTAGACTCATGAGGGAGGAAATTGAGAAGTAAAGAAAACAATAAAAATAAAATGATCACTCCACCGTTGTGTGAATAATTTCACAATATTTGGTGTGAATAAATTCACACCTTGAGGAAACGGTATCAAAGTGAGATAGAGAATAACATAATAATAGGAGAAGAAGAAATTTTATTAATAAACTGAAGTGAATTGAACAACTTACACGTGAAAGACAAACTTGAGACAACAAAATCACAGCATAACATTACAATTGAACAAAGAAAAAAATATCCTCAACTCCTCCACCACCACTACCTTAAATAGGAATTTTTGAAGCCTTGGGTCGATCCTTCAATATTCCAAGTCTCCTCAATTAATTTTGGTAGGCCATAGGTGGGTGGAAAGTTGAGGGAGAGTTGATTTTTCCACCCTTGACCCGAGGTGGCATCCATCTTTCATCCACCAAACAGATGCACTTGTAAGACCTTCTATATGGACTAATTATAGTGGTACATATTATAAGAAAATGGATCCCCAGATGTCTCCTAACTGTCTGTAAAATTTGGGCCCATTTGGAGTTGTGGATTCAGAGATATGATTATATTAGTGGACTGTTTTTCTGGGCCGCAGAATCTGGCCCAAAATTTTATCTCTAACTTGGGCTGCCTAAATGACCACAATGAAGGCCGAATTAGCACTGGATCATGAAGAATTATTTGTTTATATATATTTCTTCTATCATACCGCCAAATTTGGGCTTCATTGGGTTTGTAATGTGGGTCCCACATTCTCATCAGTGGGATGGTGTCCAATCTGCCTTCTCTAGAATTGCTTCCTTTCATCACAAAATATCCCCATCTTCTTCCATGAATCCTCCATTGATCTATGAATGAAAAATGTTCATATTTAAGTTTATATATAGTTACCAAAATATCAACTTAAAATATGTATAATTACATTTCTTAAAATCAGATGAATAATTGGGTACTTCAAATGATGTTAAAAAATTTACCACATAATAGTGAATTTTAAGAAGGTATTACAATCATAATGTGAAATGATGTTCAAAGTGTAAAATGCACCAAAATGGTGTTTATGAATAATAAATAACATGAATATAATATATATTAACAATGAATATTATCCTCATTTAGTGTCTAATCATACGTTCATGATAATGGTTCTGGACATAGCGGAAGCGTGCGTTGGTGGGTGATATATTAAAATTTATTTTAATAATCATTGCCCGAAACCAAGAGAGGGGATATTTAACATAAAATTTATAATTAATTTATTTAATATCTGAATAAATAAATACCTAGGATTAGGAAATTTATTCATTGATGATTTTTTATTGTCCAAAAATCCCCTTCCAGATTTCCTTCATTGCTCTTTCAAGGATCCAAGGGTAGAATCCCTCTAGTGGTGATCCATACTTGTTTCAATGGTCTCCGAGCAAAGTCACTCATTCTCTAGGTGATATCATGGAGAATTGAATGTCTTTAATTGTTTATTATTGATCTCTCTTTCTTCGGTCCTAAAGAAATTCTCTCTTAGGTTTCTCGTTCTTGAGAGGGAGAGTGAAAGAGGAGTCGAGAGAGAATTTGTTTTGCGAAACAATTCTTTATTACCAAACATGGAATTGGTTTTGAATAAATTACACAATAGACGTAGCTGCCTATTTATAGAGTTGGGATTTTGGTTACAAAATTTAATTTCATAATATCAATTAAATATAATTATAACCATTAATGAATTCCCATGCCACATAATAATAATAGTATTATTATTTTGTGGTGTGCCAACTTGTGAAAAATGTATAAATAATATTTACCGACTCATAAATAATTATTTTATCACCGAAAACGGTCTTGGTCCTTTCAAACTCCACTTGTATTTATTGAAGACCTGAATAAATATTTTATTCTCTTAAATAAATATTTTATTCAAAAACTAGTAAATAAATATTTATTAAATATTCAATAAAATAAATATAATTTATTCACAATCTGGTGAATAAATATTTATTTAATTTATGCGATCAATATAACTTAAATAAAATTATTCCTCAGTCTTGAGAATAATATTTCTTCCATTAATTAAATTCAAATAGAATTTAATCAAGCCCACCAAAAACACAGAGTGTGTGACCCTCTAGGATTCTTTCTCGTTGACATTATGTGGGCTTGCCTAAAGTCCAAGATTACTTTCTAGCAACGGGTCAAGGCACCCAAGAGAAAGAACTTAAAGTCATAAAGATGACAACCACATATGAATTCTCATTGTGTAATATGATCCCTTTGTTAAAATATCTCATCAAGAAGGTTTCATGATGGTGTCATCAACCTATATGCTTGAAAAATCATTCTTTGACTATTTGAAATAAACTTTTCATTACACCATGGCCATGTAATTTATGGAAACAATTCTATTTCAATCAAAGGGATGAGATATCAACTTCCATTTATATAGAAGGGACAAACACTTCCTTGACTTATCCATTAATAATATGTCATTCATGACAGACCCAACAAACCCTATTTCCCGCCAACATATGGCATGATGATTTCCATCAGTAAATATAAGTGTGAGAGTTCTGACATGAATTAATGGTAATATTAAAGTCTAAGGACCATTACACACACTCATAGATAGGAATATCTGAGGGCACCAAAACATGCAGAATTCCTACCGACGAGTCTGTTCTCATAATCTCCCTTCTTAGAGATTACCAAGTTTGAACTTCATGAGAAGAAGTCTCATCTTCTTACAAGTACTCACACCTGACGGTATATATACTATGTGTCCCATCATAGTATGTTATACAACCACATAACTATATTAAGAATATTTTTATATCACTTCAAGGTTCTCATCATAGTGGGGAACTACTATGGTCTTATTAATGTGAAAAATACTATAGGATATTATTACATTATGGTCATGCATAACAATGAAATATATTTAATAATACATTTAATTTAATATTTAATAAATCAAATATTCATGTAATTAAAGTACAAACAGTTGGTTCTAGGATGCCAACTCTAATAAACTCCCACTTGGACTAGATCCAACTGCCTACAACTTTCAGTCCACTAGACCTCACATGATAATCATGTTTCTTCTAAGTCAAGGATTTAGTCAAGGGGTCTACCATGTTGTCTTCTGTGGAAGTACCAGTCACTGAAACTTCACCTCTCTGAGAAAAATCTCTCAAGATATGATACTCACGAAGTATATGCTTCATCTTCTGATGCGACATTGGCTCTTTTTTGAGAGCCACCACTGCAGTAGTATCACAATAGAGTGTGACAAGATCTTTACTACTAGGTAACACATCAAGAACTTGGATGAAATTTCACATCTAAACTAATTTATTAACTGCCTTAGAAGCTTCAATATACTCAGACTCTATTGTAGAATCTGTGACCATAACCCACTTTGATCTCTTCCAGCTCCTGAATGGCCCGAAGGCCTTCATTTTTATTTATTTTTTATAACCCCCCTTTTAAGAGTTTAAGGGGAACCCTAACATTAAATTTTCCATAGGATTGGATACATTATAGGACCCTTAGGTCTTAAGGAAATCACACAGACTATGACTACTTGAATCCGCCCCTCCCCAGCATCTGCATCATGATCATCTGTCCACCTTTGCATGGTTGTTTGGCTAGATATCCTGTGTAGAGATGCACAAGCCTAGTACTTATGGAAATTTCATACCCTCCAATTCTTTCAAATCCATTAGCCTTGCTCTGGTGAATTTTCCCTGCTCTTGAATCCTCCTCTAGAGTTGGTTCCTTGAAGAATCTGTCTGGGAATCTGCACATCAGGTGGCCCGAAAGCCTTGAGGTGGCCGAGAGGCCTTAAAGGTGGCCTGAAAGCCTTACTGACCCAAAGGTCTGGGTGGCCTGAAGGACTTAAGGAATCCAAGCCCAATCTGGTGGCCCAAGGTGAATAGTTTTGGATGCTACAGTACTGAATAATACCTACTATAGTAACTGCTACAATACCTGCTACAACACCCGCACAGTACTACTACAGTTCCTGCTACAGTTCCTTCTACAGTCCTGCTACAATACCCTGAAATTATGCCTCTTCTTGGTTTCAAAACTGGGTATTTTGGATGCACTTAGAGAGACCTCACCAAATGGGATGAGGCTCATGTGCCTCTTCCAGCTCACAAAACCTCAATTCAAAGTGAAGATGTATCCCATTTGTGACTTCATGTCATCTTGATCGGTCTAGAAACTAGAATCTGCATATACTCTGACGACTAGTTCCTCATATCCTCCATAAACCAGGAACATACCCTTAGTACACCTTAGATACTTAATGATAGTCATGACTGAAATCCAATGGAGGTCACCTGGATCAGATTGATATCTTCCTACCACACTTAATGCATAAGCAACATCTGGTCTAGTACATAACATATCATATATGACTGACCCAATCGCTGATTCATATGGAATAATTTTCATTATATTTATTTCATCATGGTTCTAAGGACACATTTTCTTGGAAAAATGAATACCATGTGGCACTGGAAACAATCCCCTCTTGGATTGTTCCATACGGAATATCTTCAGTATCTTGTCAATGTATGTGCTTTGACTTAGGTCGACCAACCTCTTGGATTTATCACGATGGATCTTGATCCCAAAAATATATAATACCTCATCCAAGTCTTTCATGGAAAAGAATTTATTCAACCATGCCTTAATAGACTATAATAATGGTATTTCATTTCCAATAAGTAATATGTCATCAACATATACTATTAAGAAAACGACTGCACTCCCACAAAACCATTTGTAGACACAAGGCTCACATTTGTCCTTTATAAAACCAAATTCTATTATGGATTCATCAAAACAAATATTCCATGACCTGGATGCTTTCTTTAATCCATAAATGTATTTTTGAAACTTTCATATCTTATTGGAATCCTTTGGAGTCACAAATCCTTCAGGTTGTGTCATGTATACATATTTCTAAAAGTTCCCATTAAGGAAGTCTATTTTGACATCCATTTTCCAAATATCATAATCATGGTATGCCACAATGGAAAGTATAATTATAATGGATTTTAGCATTGAAATAAGTGAAAAGGTTTCATCATAGTCAATACCTTGAGGCTATTTAAAACCTTTTGTAACCAATCACACCTTATAGGTACAAACTTGTCCTTCCATGTCTAGTTTCTTCTTGAATATCCATTTTCAACCAACATGATTTCCATCCACTGGAGGATCTACCAAAATCTAGACTTGGTTTTAGTACATGGAATCCATTTCATAATTCATGGCTTTTTGACACTTGGAATTTTTTTCCACTTACTGCTTCCTTGTAGGTTATAGGATCATTATTACTAACTAACAATGAGTAACCATCCTCGGTAACTAGAAAAATATATCGTTCTGGTTCTCTAACCTCTCTTGTACACCTACGCAGTTCTTATGTCTTTGGAATAGTTTCTTCTTCCACTAGGATTTGTGGAATCCGATCATGTACCAACTCTTGTGTGCCTTGTGCCTCGAATTCAACGAAGTTTATCTTTCTCACACTATCTATTTTGGAGATGTGATCCCTATCAAAGAATATAGCATGTCTTTCCACTATAACACTTTTTTATGAGGGGTTGTATAGGTAATATCCCCTTGTTTCCTTGGGGAATCCTATAAAGGTAAAATTTTTGCCTCTTGGTGAAAGTTTGTTACCTGAAGAGGCCTTCAAAAATGCTTCATTTCCCCACACATGTAAATTAGATAACATGGTTCTTCTTCCACTCCAAAATTCATATAGAATAACATTTATTGATTTAGTTGGTACTTGGTTTAGTATGTGTTCCACTATTTGTAACACATATCCCCAAAAGGATAATGGAAGACTTTCATGACTCATCATTGATCTCACCATGTCCAATAAATTTCGGTTCCTACTTTCTCTTAGACCATTTCACTAAGGCGTGTAAGGAGGAGTGATTTGGGATAGGATCCTAAACTACCATAAGTAATCAATGAAGTCTTGATAAGATATTATACACCTCATGCTGAGTAGAGTCTCTTAATCTTCATACCAAGATAGTTCTCAACTTCATTCTTGTATTCCTTGAATTTATCAAAAGAATCTGACTTATACCTCATTAAGTAAATATATCCATATATACTAAAATCACCAGTAAAAGTTATGAAGTATGAGTACCCACAACTTTCTTCAATAGGAAATGGTCCACACACATCCATATGAACTAATTCAAGAACCTCTTTAGCCCTTTCACCCTTCCCACTAAATGGGGCTTTGGCCATTTTGCCTTGTAAACATGTGTTACATACACCAAGTTGTTTTAGTTTTAAAGAATATAAATATCCATCTTGATGTAATTTTATCAATAATTTTTCATTTACATGACCTAGCTAGTGATGCTAAAGTTGGGTGTGGTATGATTCATGTGAAGTAACTTCGTTATCGATTTCCATTACTTGGTTCATGTAATCCAACACGTAAAGACTGTTATGTAAATGTGACTTACTATAAAAAATGTCATCTTTATAAAAGAAGCAAAATTTATTTCCAAATTTTAAAATGAATCCATCTTTATCTAGTCTGGATATAGAAATAATGTTTTTGGTAACTAAAGTCACATAATAAAAACCTTTTAAAACCAAGATCATTCCAGTCAGAAATGTGAGGTGGTAGTACCCAATAGCTACAACAACAAGTTTAGCTTTGTTGTCTGCTCGTAAATCTACCTACCCTTAGTACATTTTTCTAAATCTACTTGGTTACTATATTTGAATACATATTTGAGAACCACAAGCTGTATCTAATACCCAATTTGTAGAAATAGATAAATTTCACTCAATAACAAACACACCTGCAACTTCCCCTTGCTTCTTCATCTGGGTGAAATTTTTCTTCCAATGGACCTTCTTTCCATATGAGAAACAGACAGCATCCTATTCCCTTTCTTACCCTTTGATATTATTCTTCTTAGATGGGCGTAAAGAATCTTTGGGCTTAAATCTATTTTCTTTCCCTTTCCATTTTTTCACTGTAAGGACAGAAGGGTTTTCACGCTTCGTATCTTTATCTACTTGGAAAAGGAGGATAAGAGGATATGGAAGAGACTTCTCAATGTTGTTCATATTAAAATTCATAACAAAACTAGAGAATCTCTGAGGGAGTGATGCCAGAATGATATCGGTTCCCAGTTCTTCTAGAATTTTAAACCCTAGAACCTCTAAATTCTCAATGTAGCCAATGATCTTGACTACGCGAGGCCCAACTGGGTAACCCTTTCCAAGATTACTCTGAAATAGTGATTCAGAAATATCAAAGCATTTCTATCTAGCTCTCTCATGGTAAAGATCACAGAGGTTCTCAAGCATGATATACACATCCATGCTTTCATGAGACTTGATGAGTTCACCAGAAATAGATTAAAGCTTCAAATATTTAACGTCAACCGCATCATTAATGTGTTTTTCATAGACTAAGAACTCTTCATTACTCACCTATTGAGTAGGTGGATTAGGCATTGAGGATTCTAGCATGTAAGATTTCCGTTCATGGCATATATTAACCCTAAGGTATATAAACTACTCCTAGAAGTTACTACCAATGAGGAGATTGTCTTTATACAATATTGATTGTAGGCATAGTGAGATTTTAATTTTATTCTATAATTAAAAGAGAATATTATTAGTAATTTTCTTGATTAAAAATTTTGTGAGAAATAATTAATTGATTTTATTAAATCTCCCACTATTTTATCAATTCCCAATAACCCTCACCATTGAACTTGTAATGTCTAGTTGCTAGTAAATTCTAGTGGCTAGGATCTATATTCCCCTTTGCATAACCCCAAAAAGGGTTGGTCAAGCTATTTTGAATGTATTTAGGTAGGAAAGTCTTTGACAACTGTGGGATTGCAGCTCCTTGATCCATTGAGTAGACTCCTTGATCCAAAAATCCTAACTTGGATTTTATCAACAATTGCCTCCAAATTACACCAAGTCTAACAAGGGATACTCCTCTTGATGTAAAATGGTTAAGTCAACCTAAAAATTTCATAAGAACTCCCCTTATAAAAGTAAGTGTCCCAACAAGGGTTGGCCAAACACATAGTTCTATTGAGTTTTGTTTCTAATCAAGCAATGAAAGACTTAGTATGACTTAATATTAGATTGGGGGATTTTATTTTATTATGCATAAATTTTTATCTTGTTTTATCCTTTACATGTCTTGTTAATATTTAAGTGGATGTTTACTTAATTAATTAACCATGTATGGATAAAACAATTATGTAAAATCGATTTTATTTAAATTCCATATTTGCATATTAATTCATTCATTTATATGATCGCAATATTGCATCAATAAATATAATTTTAATGCATTAGACAGAAAATAAATAAATAATTAAATTACCTGATCATGAGCTTATCTAATGGTTGATTTAATGAGCATACATTAAATCATCCTATGACCTCAGAAAAACAAATCCTTATTCTGGACTTAGCATGAGCTACAACATTCCACGTGTCTATCTATGTATCACTGAGTTGGAATCATTATGATTCCGTCTTGAACCGTCCCCACGCGCCATGGGATGATCCATTAATTACAAATATTTATTTCTCACATGCAGGTGAGGGGAACCAAAGGATTGGTTAAAGGTAATTGCATAAATATCCTTGGACATATAGGTCATACATAATAATGGAGGGAGGGATGGCTTGCCAGCCATATTTTAATTTAATATTAAATAATTTTAAAACCATTCAATAAATTTAATTAAATAAATTCCAACACATATATAGGTCTTCGTCAAGATCATGAATGGCCATACATACAACAAATACGCAAAAGTAAACGGCTAGCATTCATTTCAGTATTTGTTATTTTTATTATTTAAGATAAACATGCTTGAATTAAATAATTAATCAATTAATTAATTAATTTCCTTTCATCTTAATGATAATACGATCTTATTTAGATATACCCATCATTAATGAAATTCATGGAAAATAAACGGTAGAACCAATAATGACATATTAATTAAAATAAATTAATTTAGAATTTAAAATTATTTTAAAACATTATTAAATTTTCAAATACACAATGGTGTGCTAATCAATAAAATAATATTTTAATACTGAAATTTCAAATTTAATGTAATTTTAACTTTTTCCATTAATGGGAGACTACACGACGTATACATGCAGCTACACGCCATGCACCTCAGTTGCCGTATATCTAAGTCACACACCTGGGGATTCAGTGTGTTGACTCATCTAGACTACATGATGTGTATATGCCAATTACACACCCTGTATCCTCTTGCTATGTGCTAGGTTGGTCTAGTCAACACATGATGTGCAATAAAATCACAGTGTGTAATTAATTACTTGGTGTATCTAGATACAATGTGCATGGTTATACAACATGTGCTATGGATGCATGTCGTGTATCCCAGTTTTACCAACCAATGATTTGTAACTTCCTAATGTTATCTCCGACCATTCTTCATTTGTTCTTAAATGTTTAAAAAAATGAAACACTGAACAAAAATGATTAGTATGTCGATAACATGTTAATTCAAATCATATTAAAGTATGAATAACATGAAATAAAATATAACCACAATTGCACATAGATCAAAAATCAAATAAATAATTATAAATTTAAATTTGACCCCTATAATACCAATTGTTGGTTCCTAGTGTAGCAAAATCATTCATTGGTGGGAGATATATTAAAATTTATTTTAATAATCGTTGCTCAAAACCAAGAGAAAGGATCTTATAATTAATTAATTTAATATATGAATAAATAAATACTTGGTTTTAGGAACTTTCTTCGTTGATGATTGTTGATCATCCAAAAAGACCCTTTCAGATTTCTTTCATTGCACTTGCGAGGATCCAAGGGTAGAATCTCTCTAGTGGTGATCCACATGTGTTTCAATGGTCTCTGAGCAATGCCACTTGTTCTCTGGGTACTATCATGGAGAATTTAATGTCTTTCATTTTTTGTTCTTGATTTCTCATTATTTTGTCTTGAAGAAATTATCTATTAGGTTTCTTGTTATTGAGAGGGAGAGAGGAGGATAATTCAATAGAGAATTCACTATGTGCAACAGTTCTCTATTCCCAAACTTGGAATTTGTTTCGAATGAATTACACAATAGATGTATTCTTCAATTTATAGAGCTAAGATTTTAGTTACAAAATTTAATTGAATAACAAACATTAAACATAATTATAACCATTAATTAAATCCCATGAAACATTATAATAATAACAATGTTATTATTTTGTGGTGCACCAACTTGCGCAGAATAGATAAATAATATTTACCGACCCATAAATAATTATTTTATCACCGGACACAATCTTGGTCCTTTTGAACCCCTCTTGTATTTATTGAACACCTAGATAAATATTTTTTCTCTTAAATAAATATTTTATTCACAAACTAGTAAATAAATATTTATTAAATATTCAATAAAATAAATATATTTTATTCAAAATCTGGTGAATAAATATTTATTTAATTTATGCGATCAATATAACTTAAATAAAATTATTCCCCGGTCTTGAGAATAATATTTATTCCATCAATTAAATTAAAATAGAATTTAATAGAGACCAACAAAAACACTTACTGTGTGACCCTCTAGGATTCTTTCTCGTTGGCATTAGGAAGGCTTGCCTAAAGTACAATATTACTTTCTAGAAACGGGTCAAGGCACCCAATATAAATAACTTAAAGTTGCAACAATGAAAACTACATAAAAACACTCACTGTGTAATATAATCCATTTGTCACAATATCTTATCAAGTAGGTTTCATGAAGGTGTCATCAACCTATATGCTTGATACATCATTCTTTGACTATCTAAAATAAACTCGTCGTTACACCATGACCATAGAATTTAGAGTAACAATTATATTTCAATAAAAGGTTCAAGATATCAACTTCCATAAATATGGAAGTGACAAATCCTTCCTTGAATTATCTATCAATAACATGTTATTCGTGACACACCCAATGCACCCTAATTCCCGCCAACATATGGTGTGATGGTTTTTGTCATCAAATTTAAGTGTGTGAGTTGTGACATGAATTAATGATAATCTTAAAGTCTAAGGAGGATTACACACACTCATAGATAGGAATATCTGATGACACCAAAACATGCAGAATTCCAACCAACGGGTCTATTCTCATAATCTCCCATATTGGAGATTACCAAGTGTGAACTTCATGAGAAGAAGTCTCATCTGATTATGAGTACTCACACCTGATGGTATATATACTATGTGTCCCATCATAGTATGTTACCCAACTACAGAACTATATTAATAATATGGTCATAGCACTTCAAAGTTCTCATCGTAGTAGGGAACTACTATGACCTTATTAATGAGAAAAATAATCTAGGACATTATTACATTGCGGTCATGTATAACAATGAAAAATATATAATAAGATGTTTAATTTAATATTTAATACATAAAATATCCATGTAATCAAATTAAAAACAATTTGTTCTAGGACACCAACTCTAACACATGAAGCTACACACATAATTGACTGGGGCGAGTTAGACATCGAGGATAGAGATACCTTCACGAAGTACCAAATGGTGATTGAGGATCAACATGAGAGGATCTTGTATAGATGGACTATTCCTTTGGTTCATGTTTTGTGGAATTACAAGAGAATCCAGAAGAGATCCTAGGAGTGAGATAGTTAGATGCAGACTCAGTACCCCCAACTTTTTATATAGATTTTAATTTTTAGGGTGAGAAGCCTTGAAAGAGGAGATAATGTAGAGACTCTGGATTTGATGGATTTTTCCTTTGAATATTTTTATGAATATATCTGGATTTATCCTCTGAGTCAGTGTGGTGTTTGGGTGTCTTGGGACCCTGAAATTAATATGTTAAAAATATTAATCTATTCAATGCATTCATGCACATCATTTAAATTTATTTGGTTTTCCCATTGTTTGGGATTTAAAATGGTAAATCTGATACCATGATTGATTCTGGAATATAGGGTTTATTTTAGGCATGACCTAAAGTTGGTTGGTGTTAGACATTTTGATGGAGGTAACCATTGGAAGGTACGTTTAATAAAATAAATAAATAATTTTATTTATTTTTATAAAATGAACTAACCTAGAAATACTATATAAATATACCTTTATAAAAAATCTCAAGGGTTATCCATATAACCCTGGGAGGATTTGAGAGGAGGAAGGCCTTTATTCATTGGCAGATTAAGATCAGATAATGATGAGTGACCAGATTGAGGTGAATTGAGAAGCATAAAACACAAAAGTTATTTCTCATTATTGGTGAACAAATTATTCACCAACACTTGATCCATGATCAAGGTAAGGCATGTTATTTATTAGGATTCTACCCTTTTTATTTAATCAATCATGGATTAATTTATTTTCTTTGATTTCTAAAATTTTCCAATCTTTTCATGGGCTATGATGCAATTCTTTTGATTTATTTGATCTTATAAATACTTTTTGCATTTTCTATCACCCTTAGATATATTATTTATTTGATTATTGGAAAAGAATTCTTATATAATTATGGATTTACTTCATTATTATGCATTTCTCCCCATAGTTCTTTTCATTATTTGTCATTGGATTATATGGTCATGATTCACCATTATTGAGGTAGGTTCGAGTGTGATCTAACCCCCAGATTCATGGTAGTCATGTGAACAACAAATGGGATGGTGATTTTCAGAAAAATCAATAAGTATCATGGGTAATGCTTCATGGATATGGGTTTAAGAGTGGAAATGGGCGACGAGAGGCACATGGGATGTATGGAGTCTTTTCAACAGATGATATGATTCTAATTTTTGGCCACTAGAGGCTAATAATCAATGGATGGAGGAGTTAACCTCTAATTTTGGGTGGTCAAACAATGAGATTCATGACGGAGAAGGAAGATCTGTATCCGTGTGAAGAAACTAATTTTTCTATGAAAAACTCGACTACATGACATGTGCTATGAATAACACATGTCATTTAGTCCCCTAGCTATGGTGGCTAGGGTTTTATGTAAAATAAATATCACATGCTGTGTGGACCCACCATACACTGTGTGACCCTGTTCTAGTAGATTGACGTGTACTTTGGGAGTAAATGGGCATGAACATGACCATACACACAAGAAAAGCTAGAGTACATGGGCCCGACTATATACTCAGACATGACCAAGATATCCAGACATGGCCATGTACACAGGCATGGCCTGATGTATATGGGAACGACTAAAATAGAATGGGAAAGCCCCAAGTGGTTGAGACATGTTGTTTATAACCAGTATGAACTGTGTAGTATGATATGGATTCCCAATACATGTCCAAAGGAGAACATGGCTAGGAATCTAGGCAAGATCACACACTGTGTAGACCTCAATACACACTATGTACTTCTTCCAGTAACTTCTTCATCTCATATCTCCTTCTCCAGGAATTGAATTTTGGCCCACAAGTAGCCTATTCTGAGTGATTTTCCACATAGAATGTGATGGTAACCTTCTTTGTGGAATATGAGATATGATTTTAGGTGTACTAAGAATGTTACTTCTTTAGGCGATGATTGACTATGGAAGTGATTAGGGAAGGATAATTAGAGTGAAGCCGGGGTTAGTACTCCCCTATCATACTAGTGCATAGGTCCTCATACTCTTTAAATAGATAGATTTGGTAATCCCCCATAGTAGGGCCCAAGTACTCTATTTGTAGAGTGGTACTCCCACTTCTTTAAGATCCAGTAGGGAGTGATTCCTCCACATGAGTTGTGGCTCCCTCAGCTGTGGAGAATAGTGACAAGGGGTGGGATCCTCCACATAGATTCTTTTAAGGATGCGCATGATGCTAAGCTATGAGATAGATATATCATTTATCTATCTACTGGGTTTCTTCATGAGAATATATATATATATATATATTTATGTATGTATGTATGTATCATGTTTTCATTTCCCTCTTTATATGGGTTGAGTTAACTTTTTTTTGTATCCCTCTATCGCTCCCTTTGTGGTTTTTGGGGTATCATATTGGGTATGTATATACTCACCCCTATATGGGTTTTTTCTGCTTGTGTTGTGTCATGTATAGATGATAGATAGATATGTGGTGACATCAGTATAACTTAGTGATACTTGTGTGCATTAACCATATTCGATGGTCGAACTTGGAGATAAGGAGTTGGGATCTCTCATTTTTCATCTTTTCTAGTTGTTATTAGGTTGGGACTTCATTTCTAGTTGGGAATGTATTTTTCCCTTTACTGATTTGGTTTATAATTTAGTACTCGAAAATATTACCTAAAGGTTATTTCATGAATGATTTTATTCTAGATGTTATAGTATTTTATTTATATTTTCATGATTTTTTTCATGGAGATGGTTGTGTGTGCATACAGATACACTAGGTAAAGGCCTCCCATTTTCGTTATGTCTTATTAGTGCTTGTCACCAGCCCCTAGCCTATTATAGGTGAGATTGGTGTTTTCACACCCAACCTTATTCCACAAAAGAGGGCCCTAGTGAGTTGGTTCCTAAAAAAGGAGAATCCACCCTCAGGCATTCATAGTGATGAATCAGTGATGATTCCAAAGTGTTTCATGGAATTTCTTTGCACTAAACATCCTTGAATCCAATGAGGCATTCCCCCATGGAATTAAAGATAGTCCCATAATATAATCCATTCCCAGTCAAGGAATTCCACCCATTTAATATCCAAAAATTGAATCCAAGGTATGACAACTAAGGCATTCCCCCCATAAAAATCATTAGACAAGAAAAAAAATCAATTAACAAAACTTTATTTACCAAGAAATAATTTCTATCAAACAAAGAATCAATCAAAAATAAAACTCCAATGGCCCTCTTCATGGACCATTTATTCCCAAATACCCAAACCATATCAATAACCATTATTAAATACCATTTCGTTATATAATATCAATTTTCCTTTCATAAGATCCTTTTCATTTTCTTAAGGATTTATTAAATGGGGTGTCATTCATAATCTATAAATTAAAACACATTATAGGTTGCTTACTGACACTCTATGTCATGACCCCCTGATTAGCCACTAAATGAGGCTAATATTCATTGTTAATATACATAATATTCATGTTCTTTGTTATTCATAAACACCATTTTAGTGCATTTTACACTTTGAACACTATTTCACATTATGATTGTAATACCTTCTTAAAATGCACTATTATGTGGTACATTTTTGAACATCATTTAAAGTACCCAATGATTCATCTGATTTTAAGGAATTGAATTATACATATTTTAATTTGATATTTTTGTAAATTGATATAAACTTAAATATGAACATGTTTTATTCAGGGATCAGTGGAGAATTCATGGAGGATGATGGAGATATTTGGAAATGAAAGGAAGTAATTCTGGAGAAGTCAGATTGGACATCAGCCCACCGATGAGGATGTGGGGCCCAACATACAGGCCCAATTAATCCCAAATTTAGTGGTATGATAGAAGACATGTATAGGAACAAATAACTCTTCAGGAGTTAATGCTAAGTCGGCCTTCATGTTGGTAATTTAGGCGGCCCAAGTTAGAGATACAATTCTGGTCTAGATTCTGCGGCCTAGAAAAACAGCCCACTAATTTAATCATATCTTGGAATCCACAACTCCAAATGGGACCAACTTTTACAGGAGGTTATAAGACATCAGGAGATCCATTTTCTTCTTCTATGTCCCACCCTGATTCGGCCGTCTAGAAGGTCTTCCAGACACGTCTGTTCGGTGAAGTAAAGCTGGCTGCCACCTCGGGTCAAATGTGAAAAAGTTCAAATTCCACAAGCTTTCCACCACCTATGGCCTACCAAAATTAATTGATATGCTTTGTACTGTTGGAGGCTCGACCAAAGGCTCCAAAAATTCCTATTTAAGGCAGTGGTGGTGAAGGAGTTGAGGATCTTGGATGCTTTGTTCAATTGTAATGTTATGCTGCATTTTTGTTGCCTCAAATTTGTCTTTCACATGTAAGTTGTTCAATTCACTTTAGTTTCTTAATAAAAGTTCTTCTTATACTCTTATTATGTTGTTCTTCATATCACTTTGATACCGTTGGATCATGGTGTGAATTTATTCACACCAACTCTTATGAAATTATTCACACAACGGTGGAGTGATCATTTTATTTTTGTTGTTTTCTTTACTTCTCCACTTCCTCCCTCATGAGTCTACTTTCCGCTTCCATTGAAACCATGGGATCAATGGAGGGTTAACCCACTTATGGGTTGATCCAAGGGAGTAGCAAGTGGCTGGATTGGATGTTATTTATCACCTAATTAATGTATAATCACTTCTTTAATTGGGATTTTTATTTGATGATTTTTAAACTCGATCGTCCTTATTGAATTTAAGGCCACACACTTCAAGTACTAATACGAACCTTTACCTTGATGTGCTCAAAACTTTGATCCTTCAAGTGTATAGGTGATTAGTATTAAAGGGTGTAGGCATTAAACCAATAAGTGATGATATTGTTTTATCTCCTTAAATGAACCCATCTCAAATTTAAGAAATTGAAATCATTAAAAAGAAAATACGTCCAATCCACCCCGAGCAATAACCTAGGATCAACTAATTATTTTAAATTGAATTCACTTAAATCTGTTAGATATCTTTAAAACCCATCCAAAATCAATCCAAGTTGGCCACTTCATAGCCAAAAATAGTCCATATAATGTACGTGTTTATAGGTTTCTTCTTAGGTCTCTGTGGATTCGATAACCCAAGCTAAACTACAAGGACCGTCTTACCTTCTTCTCTTGGGTAAATTTGAGCGAGAATAAAATATTGGTGATGTTGATGGGGACCCAAGTAAGTCATCTAAACACCCATTCTATTCTCCCCCATTTCTTCTTTTCTCATCCAAATTCTCTTATCTTGTCCCTTTCTCATTTTTTTTTCTTTGGCGTGTCCGCCTACACCCGCGATCAATCAAACCGTCTAGTTAGGGTGGATAGCCCTAGGGTTGGGGAGTAAAGTACACCAAGGGAACTCTTTCCATTAGATCCTAATCTTTCTATCACCCCCGAGTCAAAAATTGAGCCAATTTCAATGGAAGGTCTTCAAAGAAACCAACTCATAAACCCGGGTGGGAACCAAAATGGAAACCCAAATGAGGCATCCCCAAACTTGGGGAATGCAATTGATCACACCATGAATGACTACCTCACACCTTCCTGGATCAATGCCCCCTCATGCATTAGACACAATTCCCTAGGAGATGCCAACTACATCTTTAAACCCCATGTCCTAAACCACCTTCCCACATTCCATGGAATGGAGTCCGAGATGCCATACCTACACATTAAGGAGTTCAATGACATTGTAGAAACAATGTGTCCCCCACATCAACTAGAATCTGCTAAGATGAGGCTATTTCCTTTTTCTTTAAAGGATCGAGCTAAAAATTGGCTAAACAATTTGAGACCATTATCCATCAACTCTTGGGACCAACTACAAAGAGAATTCTACAAAAAATACTTTCCCCACCACAAAACAATTGCACTTAAAAAGAGTATCCAAAAAATTTTTGAAAAAGAGGGAGAGTCATTCTATGAAACATGGGAGAGGTTCAAAGACACTCTAAACATGGTTCCACACCATGGTTTTTCTATTCCTGAACAAGTGATATTTTTCTATGAAGGGTTGGGTCCGGGGAACAAACAATTCATTGACATGATGTGTAATGGAACCTTTAAAAACAAAGCCCCAAATGATGCTTACGAGTATCTAGAAAGCCTTTCTGAACAAAAACAAACATGGGGAACTTCACCTTATTCTGAAAAGCCACAAATAACTACTGGAATTCATACACTTAGAGAAGAGGAAGGCCTTAGGGCTAAACTCGCAGAACTCTCTAGGAAGGTTGAAGAGATAGACCTTAGGAAAGTCCATGAAATCCAAACTGTTGACCCTGTTTGCACAATTTGTGACAAACATGACCATAAGACAGACAACTGCCCAACCATTCCATCCATCAAGGATGTTCTCTTAGGAGGACCCCCAGCGGAAGTAAATGCTTTGAACTTTCAAAAGCCTCAATACCAAAACACCTTCAACCCAAGGTATAACGACCACCCAGGCTTCCGCTGGAAAGATAACCAACAACCTAGCCAACCACAGGGACAAAATCCTTACCCCCATCAGAACTACCAAACCCATAACTAGTTCCAAACCCAACCTATCCAATACCAACAGCCACCGGTCCATTTTCAACAAACCGTCCCACCTCCAAAATATCCCCCTAGGATAAACCAACCTACTCAAGCACCCACCCAAACTGTTCCACAAAGCCTACTAGAACAACTGTGCAAACAAATGGAGAGGATGAACTCGGAGGTATCTTCCCTAAAACAAGAACTTCAAACCATCAAAACTGGAAAGGCACCCATGCCTACTCAGGCGGTTCCATCCTCAACTTCAAGGGGAGAGTCAAGTTGTGCTCAAACAACTCATGAACAACTAAAGGCTGTGACTGTTTTAAGAAGTGGGAAATCAATTGAGAAACCTGAACAACTAATTCAGAACCCACCCGAAGATTCAAACTTGGATGAAAATTCAAATGAACCCCAAGATAAAACTGAGGAAAATGATAACAATGTGAAGGAAACAACTCCTCAACAAACGACCCCACAACCTGCACCATTTCCTCAAGGCATGAGGGGGAAACCCAAGCCTGAACTGAATGAAACATTGAGGGAAATATTTTCACAAGTCAAGTTGAACATACCCCTTCTCGATGCAATCCAAACCATACATGCCTACTCAAATTACCTTAAGGACTTGTGCACTTTTAAAAGAAAATTTTCACATAAAAACCAAGTCCTTTTGGCTGCTAATGTGAGTACCACCATTCAAGGGACCATTCCTCCTAAGTTGAAAGACCCAAGTTTCCCTTACATCAATGTTGAATTAGGAGAAAGTAAAGTTGTCAAGGCCTTGTGTGACCTAGGTGCTAGTGTCAATCTCATCCCATATGCTGTGTACTGCCAGTTAGGCCTAGAAGAACTCCAACCCACATCTGTCACACTTCAGTTTGCTGATCGTAGCATTAGGGTTCCAAAGGAGATTTTAAAGGACATTCTGGTAAAGGTTGAAAACTTCATCTACCCTGCTTATTTCATTGTCCTTGACAACCATCAAAATTTAGGAAATAAGGAACAAACCCCAATCATCCTTGGTCGTCCTTTCCTTGAAACAATCAACTCTGTTATCTGAGTCCGAAATGGGAACATGACCATCACCTTTGGGAATATGAGTCTAGACTTGAACATCTATAATGCAAGCTCACAAATAGGGTATGACGAGGACATTCATGAAGTAAGCATGATAGGAAGCATTGATAATGAATCCATGGAACATCAAGGAATATTTGATGAATGTTTAAGTCAGGATGAGATTGATTTCCTTTGTTCATATGAAGGAAGTTTATCTCCTTGGATTGAATCATTTTCAAATTGCTCTTATGATGAATTCTTAGGTCCAACAATCAGTGAAACCTTTCAAGAAACCAATTTCATGAAGACCACTCTAAATTCCTTCCCTAAAGCTGATCAAGCCAATCTAGTAGCTGGAAATTCTACATGTGGGGAATCAATCCTATCTGAAACTCTAAAAAAAGAAATTGATCTTGATCCAATGTCCCAATCTTCTACTGAAATTCTGAACCAACCTGATCTTAAATTGAAGGAACTTCCTGCTACACTCAAGTATGATTTCCTAGGGGACAATCAAACACATCCTATTGTCATTTCTTCTTCTCTTGAATCCAATCATGATAGGATGCTTCTAGATGTCCTTAGGAAGCATAAGAAATGCATTGGTTGGACCCTTTCTGATATTCCTGGGATTAGCCCACTTATCGGGACTCATAGGATTGTTCTGGAATCTGATTCAAAGCCATGTCGTCAACATCAACGACGACTCAATCCTAATCTCATGGAGGTAGTAAGGAAAGAAATTCTGAAATTGTTGAAAGTTGGTATCATATATCCCATAGCTGAGAGTGAATGGGTGAGCCCAATCCAAGTGGTTCCAAAAAATGCTGGAATCACAGTGGTAACCAATGAGGATGGAGAGATTCTTCCAACAAGGGTGAGTAGTGGATGGAGGGTCTGCATTGACTATAGGAAACTAAACTCATTCACCAAGAAGGACCATTTCCCCTTACCATTCATTGACCAAGTCCTTGAGAGAGTGGCAGGTCATGCCTTCTACTGTTTCTTAGATGGGTACTCGGGGTACAATCAAATTGAGGTCTCCCTAGAGGATCAAGGGAAGACTACATTCACATGTCCTTTCAGTACCTTTGCCTTCAAACGCATGCCCTTCGGGTTATGCAATGCCCCTGGAACCTTCCAGCGGTGCATGATGGGAATCTTCTTAGACATGGTAGGAGATTTTATAGAGGTCTTCATGGATGACTTCTCTGTGTTTGGGGATACTTTTAAAGGATGTCTGCAGAATGTTGAGAGAGTCTTGTCAAGATGTGAAGAAAAGAATCTGGTCCTAAACTGGAAAAAATGCCATTTCATGGTTAAAGAGGGAATTGTTCTAGGCCATCTGGTCTCGAGTAGGGGGATTGAAGTTGATAAAGCAAAGGTTGACATCATTCGTCACCTTCCATCACCCAAAACTGTCAAGGAAGTGAGGTCTTTTTTAGGACATGCTGGTTTCTATAGAAGATTCATCAAGGACTTTAGTTCAATATCCCGTCACCTTTGTGCTCTCTTAGTAAAGGATGCTCCATTTGTTTGGACAGAAAGCCGCGAGGGTTCATTCTCAACCCTCAAATCCTCTCTCACCTCTCCTCCCATTATGAAATCTCCAAATTGGAACCTTCCTTTTGAACTTATGTGTGATGCCAGTGACTTTGCTGTTGGAGCTGTGTTAGGACAACGTTGTGATAAAACTCCTTATGTCATTGCTTATGCAAGTAAATCCTTAAATGATGCCCAAATCAACTACACCACCACTGAAAAGGAGTTACTTGCTATTGTGTTTGCCTTAGAGAAGTTTAGGTCCTACCTCTTAGGATCACCCATCACTGTGTTCACTGACCATTCTGCACTAAAATACCTCTTCCAAAAACAAGATTCTAAGGATAGACTGATTAGGTGGGTCCTTCTCTTACAAGAATTTGACCTCACAATCAAGGATAAAAAGGGAGTTGAAAATGTTGTAGCTGATCACCTCTCTAGGATGGAATTCAAAGACAACTCAAATCACCTTTCTGTGTCTGATTATTTTCCTGATGAACACTTATACTCTGTGAGTGACTGCCCTTGGTATGCTGACATAGCAAATTTCTTAGTGACAGGAGTCATTCCAAAATTCTTAGGGACTCAATCTCGAAGGAAATTCCTTTCTGATGTTAGACACTATGTGTTTGATGATCCATACCTCTATAAGTTCTGCCCTGATCAAGTCATTAGGAGGTGTGTTCCAGAATCTGAACAAGAGTCCATCCTTAAATTCTGTCATAGTGAGGCATGTGGAGGTCACTTTTCCTCTAAGAAAACATCTGCTAAGATTCTTCAATGTGGTCTTTTCTAGCCCACCCTCTCAAGGGACTCCTACACATTTTGCCAAAGCTGTCCTAGGTGTCAACAAGTAGGGTCCATCACAAAAAGGAATCAAATGCCACTCACTCCCATCTTAGTGGTTGAAATATTTGACTGTTGGGGAATTGACTTCATGGGTCCCTTCCCAAACTCTCGGGGATACCTCTACATACTCTTAGCTGTTGATTATGTCTCAAAATGGGTTGAGGCCATTCCCACTAAGTCCAATGATCATCAAGTTGTGATTCGATTTCTAAAAGAGAACATATTTTCAAGATTTGAAATTCCTAGGGCTATAATCAGTGATTGAGGAACCCATTTCTGGAACCTCCCATTCTCTTCACTCATGTCTAAGTATGGTATTTCTCATAAAGTGTCCACTGCATACCATCCTCAAACCAATGGTCAAGCTGAGTTAGCGAATAGGGAGATTAAGAAAATTCTTGAAAAAAATGTCAACCCCTCTAGGAAAGATTGGTCTGAGAAACTCTTAGATGCTCTTTGGGCCTATAGAACCGCATATAAAACCATTTTAGAAATGTCCCCATATAGGTTGGTTTATAGTAAAGCATTCCATTTGCCAGTGGAGATTGAACATAAGGCCTTTTGGGAAATTAAGAAAATAGATTATGATCTCTCATTGGCCGGAACAAAAAGGAAATTAGATCTCAATGAACTGGAGGAACTAAGGATGGAGGCTTATGAAAATTCAAGGATCCATAAAGCTAGAGTTCAAGCCTACCAATCTAGGAATATCAAGTTCAAACATTTTGAACCAGGAAAACTTGTACTCTTGTATAGTTCAAAACTTCATTTACACCCGAGAAGGTTAAGGTCTAGATGGTCAGGTCCTTTCATAGTGCATCATGTATACCCCCATGGGGCAGTAGAGATTCAAGATCCCACTAGTGGTCACATTTTCAAGGTCAATGGTCAAAGGTTAAAACCATTAATTGAATCATTTAATAAACAGGAAATAGAGGTTGAGTTAACTGAGCCAACCTATGAACCAGAAAAGAATTAATAGATTTAGGGTCCATGTCGGGCTAACGATGTTAAACAAAGAGCTGCACAGGAGGCAACCCGTGGTTCTTATGTTTCTAATCTTTCTGAATCATATTTATTTTTCAAATAAGATTAATTAATCATTTTTATATTTAAAAATAAAAAAATAGACTTTTCTCCTGTTCTTCTATTATGAGTATGGATGGGTACGAAAGGGGAGCACCATATTCATCCGTGTCACGTGGTGTGATCCTTGAGTAATACCTTACCCAAAAATTTAAAAAGAAGACAATGTATCATCAGTTTGTTTTTTTTAATGTGTTTGTAGGTTAAAAAATTAAAAAACAAAAATAAATAAATAAAAATATAATAATAATAAAAAATTCCACGCCATAGGCCGTGGGGCAAACCCCGTCACAACCGGCGAAGCCGCGGGGACTCGAACCCGGGACCGAAGGGAGACAGGGGCGCGCGCTTACCACTGACCTGCGGCTTCTTGTGCTTCCTTATTCTATAATTTTTATATATATACTTATATTTTACTTCCTTTATTATATATATATATATATGTTTTGTTTGTTTTGTTTGTTTTGCTTTTCCTTTTTCCACTAGGGAACTTTGCAAGCGACATGGATATCAAAGGAATAAATTAGAGCAGCAAGAACTTCAAACTTCAACCACCAGGTGACTTCATTCCATGACCCTCATTTTCAATTTCCTTTTTGAACATTCATTCTCTAACTCTACCCCCTTCTAAATTTTCTTTTATTTAAACACTGGGGACAGTGTTATTTTAAGTTGGGGGGGGGGAGATAAAATAAAAAAATGATTTTGTGTCAAAAAAAAATGAATGATTTGAAAAAATAATTAAATGGAAGGAAAAATTCCTTTAACTTTAAACATGGTAATACACATTGCACACTTTGAAACTGAATATCAAATAATTTAGTATACCTTGATTCTGATTTTAATCCTTGTATAATTTCATGAGCATATATTTTGGAAAGTGTGGCTGTCCAATGTGATATTTCATCGTTTATATTTTCATCCAAATAAAAAAATCACAATGTAGGTCCTTTGGATAGTGGGGAATTAGTTTAAGTTCATGGGGTCCCCTAAATAAATAGCATAGGTTTGGTGATCATTTTAGTTTAATATTAGTATTCAAAAAAAAATTAAAAAAAAAATTTGCGCGTAGAGCAATGAAATGACCTAATGCGTGGCTTTCGACACTTGGGGATCGTGACTCCATAGTTGTCTGGCCCAGAGTTAGTAATTTTATCTCTATTTTTGGTAATTTGAATTTGTTTTTGACTGAGTTAACTCGAGATGATGCCCAAGTATGTGGGATTCACTTGGTGCCCTAAGGTCTTTGAGCCTGGGAGTCATCGGCAAAGTCTCGCTACAGGGGTTGACTCTTTTGAGTGCAACTTCAATTACCATGGCAAAATTGCAAAAAAAAAACAACAACAACAAAAACAAAAACAAAAAAAAATTATACAAAAAAAAATGAATACTAATCTTAATATTGAAATGAGATTCGATTTAGCACTTCCGTAATTTCCCCCTTGAATAAAGATGAACCCCCATGTCTATTGTGATGCACAACACATCCTCATATTTAATTGATATTAGATGAAATATGGAAATGAATTTGAACAAAGGAATGGGCTTGGGATTGGGATCTGCTTATGAAAAAATCTCGAATTAAAATATTTTGATGGGTTTCGTGATTGTTTGGTATAAGTTTTTTTGGTGATCATTGTGTATTAAAATGTTTTTAGAAAAGGGAATTCGAATTTCATATTGTTGAGATATATTTTGCTCGGGACTAGAAAAACTCAAGTTGGGGGGTGTGATTAGCCACTAAATGAGGCTAATATTCATTGTTAATATACATAATATTCATGTTCTTTGTTATTCATAAACACCATTTTAGTGTATTTTACACTTTGAACACTATTTCACATTATGATTGTAATACCTTCTTAAAATGCACTATTATGTGGTACATTTTTGAACATCATTTAAAGTACCCAATGATTCATATGATTTTAAGGAATTTAATTATACATATTTTAATTTTATATTTTTGGAAATTGATATATACTTAAATATGAACATGTTTGATTCAGGGATCAGTGGAGAATTCATGGAGGATGATGGAGATATTTGGAAATGAAAGGAAGTAATTCTGGAGAAGGCAGATTGGACATCAGCCCACCGATGAGGCTGTGGGGCCCAACATATAGGCCCAATTAATCCCAAATTTCTTGGTATGCTATAAGACATGTATAGGAACAAATCACTCTTCAGGAGTTAATGCTAATTCGGCCTTCATGTTGGTCATTTAGGCGTCCCAAGTTAGATATAAAATTCTGGTCTAGATTCTACGGCCTAGAAACAAATCCCACTAAGTTGATCATATCTCGGAATCCACAACTACAAATGGGCCCAAATTTTACATTCGGTTAGAAGACATCCGGAGCTCAATTTTCTTCTTCTATGGACCACCCTGATTCTGCCGTCTATAAGGTCTTACAGACGCGTCTGTTCGGTGAAGTAAAGCTGGTTGCCACCTCGGGTCAAATGTGGAAAAGTTCAAATTCCACAAGCTTTCCACCACCTATGGCCTACCAAAATTAATTGAGATGCTTTGTAATGTTGGAGGCTCGACCCAAGGCTCTAAAAATGCCTATTTAAGGAAGTGGTGGTGAAGGAGTTGAGGATCTTGGATGCTTTGTTCAATTGTAATGTTATGCTGCATTTTTGTTGCCTCAAATTTGTCTTTCACATATAAGTTGTTCAATTCACTTTAGTTTCTTAATAAAAGTACTTCTTCTACTCTTATTCTGTTATTCTTCATATCAATTTTATACCTTTGGATCAAGGTGTGAATTTATTCACACCAACTCTTGTGAAATTATTCACACAACGGTGGAGTGATCATTTTATTTTTGTTGTTTTCTTTACTTCTCCATTTCCTCCCTCATGAGTCTACTTTCCGCTTCCATTGAAACCATGGGATAAATGGAGGGCTAACCCACTTATGGGTTGATCCAAGGGAGTATCAAGGGGCTGGATTGGATGTTATTTATCACCTAATTAATGTATAATCACTTCTTTAATTGGGATTTTTATTTGATGATTTTTAAACTCGATCGTCCTTGTTGAATTTAAGGCCACACACTTCAAGTACTAATACGAACCTTTACCTTGAAGTGCTCAAAACTTTGATCCTTCAAGTGTATAGGTGATTAGTGTTAAAGGGTGTAGGCATTAAACCAGTAAGTGATGATATTGTTTTATCTCCTTAAATGAACCCATCTCAAATTTAAGAAATTGAAATCATTAAAAAGAAAATACGTCCAATCCACCCCGAGCAATAACCTAGGATAAACTCATTATTTTAAATTGAATTCACTTAAATATGTTAGATATCTTTAAAACCCATCCAAAATCAATCCAAGTTGGCCACTTCATAGCTGAAAACAGTCCATAGAATGTACGTGTTTATAGGTTTCTTCTTAGGTCTCTGTGGATTCGATAACCTAAGCTAAACTACAAGGACCGTCTTACCTTCTTCTCTTGGGTAAATTTGAGCGAGAATCACCCCCTCCCTCCAAAGATACCCCTCCTGAGTTGGAAATGAATGAATAGAGATAATGACCCCCGAGTCCCACCTCCAGTAGGCCCTCTAGGGTGGAGACCAACACCAAGGGTATAGAAATCTCACAAAATGGGAGGTGTTGCCCTTTTTTATAGTAACTAATACAAGGATAAAATATTTATCAACCTCAAAGAAACTCCAAGAAATATATATATGAAAGAATCTAAAATTCATCCTACATGCATGTTTAAAACAAAACTGCTACAAAACAAGAGTCACCAAAGTAAATACCAAAAGAAAAGATAAGCAACGACACAACAACTATCCCAACATCTAAGCTAGTAAGATACAACATGGTCCAAATAGTCCTCATGGAAACCTGAAAGCATTTTCATATACGTAGGGTGAGAATACAAGTATACTCAGTGGGGAAAAACCAAAGTCTCTCATTCACAAGTGGAGAAGAATATTAATGCCCCCCGTGAGAAAACAGTAGAAACCAAAAACACCTAACAAGATGTACTGGCCACCCAACCTCACTAAAGTCATGCTCAACAAATAATGCAAGTCAAGTAAAGTAATATAGATCACATCAATGATAGGGAACCCCACACCACTTTCCCACTGATTAGCCACTCTCACACCCTAACATAAAAAATCCTAGATCTCCCACCTCTTTTGAAAGTACCGCGTCACAACCCACCTACACACACCTAGGCCACATACAACACCACATCCTACCTGTAGACACCTGGGACACATACCACACCACATCCTTAATACTCATGGGAAAGAACAATATATCTCATCCTGAAGACACCTGGGAAATCAAAACTTTCCCGCACACACCTGGGCCCCAAAAAACCCAACCCGCCTGAAGGATCTTAGGCTAACACCACCTCGAAGAGGGATCAGAGAAGAGTGGGTGTCCATCCATCCATCCTCCCATTGAGATGTTTGGGAAAGACACCCTCCCCCATAATAATGGGGGTGTTCGGCACATAAGGCTCAACTAGGGTGGGGTGTGTATAGAAATAAAAAGGAAGTAAAAGTATATAAATATGTATCAAACACTCATCCCAACCTATGGGTTTCTACAAATCAACAACCATCCCACCAAACCACCTTTACCACTACCTCTAAAACTACAACAATACACAATCTGCTTCAGAAGGCCAAATACGGGTTCATGCTTATTCTATGTTTACAAAAATTCATGTTTGTTATATTTTACTACTTTCATTCCATTATCCAAACCTTCCCAACCATTTCATAATTTATTAAACAAAAGATTTTATCCATACTATTACAACCTAGGAAACTAACAAGCACAACACTAACAACTATTCTCAGAATGAAAGGAGCCACCAAACACACCACCTAATAAAACAAACATCCAAACAAACCACTTCACATTTCCTCTCCATTTAACACCAATTCAAGGCATAAAAAACTTTGATCTCGACACACGGGTGAATCTTTCGACACTGCCAACATCACTCTTCAAATTCATTCAACCCAATTCATCATCTCACAAGTAATCCCCCATCGCAAAACCAAAACCCATAACACATATCATCACAACTAAACCCAAAACCCCCGATGTATAAAAACACCACACCTATAAACATAGCACAACTCGAACCTATAACCATGTTGCTCAACCACTACCCATCCATTTCACAATCGATCAATCTCTCAACCTGAGATTCCATTACACCACCTGTATAACCCCAGTAATAGTCGTACTCTCAACCCCAGCACCACACAACCACACAAGGAACAAAACAAAACAAATACATAAACAATACACAAACACACCAACAAAGCAAGGTGTATTCAAATTTATAAAATGCTCGTTATTTAATTCCACTTTGATAAATTCAGGGGTTATCATAGAGTAAGTTTGATCATGGGGTGTCCATTTATTTAACTAAATATATGTGGTTAATAAATTTCACATATATACAACCATTCAACATGCAATCACTAAAAAGACATCATAGATCATCCTAAGTGCAAAAAAAAGACCACCAATGAACATGTTTTTTAGTAAGAATATATCCCATACAAATCAAAGTATCAATAATAATAAAACAGAATCATGCATCACTTTTCCCTAGCCCCAGTATATTGATATTTAGTCGATTCAATTATCTTTTTTTAATTTGGGATTCTTCCATATTCATAATGAAACATTCATATACCCACCCCTCATGATACAAAGTTAAATATAGATGTAGGAAATACATATATTGAGAAATAGATGATCAACACCTCCTACTTGTGCCAAACAGGGGATGCGCAAGTCTTCGAGGAAATGAAATCCAATGTTGCAACACATATGAAAAAATTCTTGGGAAGAAAGGTTCTGGGGTGCTCGGGCATCAAGAGAAAAGGGAAACAAATAGAGAAGAAGGAGTGTCAGCTTTAGAAAGAACAGATCCTATATCAATGTGATAACGGTTTCAAAATCCATTAAAGGAATATCTTGAACAAGACCACACAGCTTTACATTTAGGAGTTTCTTGAGAGTTAGGTAATTAAAGATATAATTTATATCCTTTAAAATGGCTTAAAAAAACTTAAACATGGTTTTAAACTCATTTTACATCAAATAAAATGTTTAATGGGTGAAACTGAGAAAACTAGGGAAAACATAAATTTTAAAAAATTGTTGGGTGAGTCATCAATGCGAATCATTGATGGAGAGTCACCGACGACTGAGTCACCGACATGAGTTACTAATGGCGAGTCATCGACATGAGTCACCAATGGATGATTCATCGATGCATGCTACTGATGGTGAGTCACCAACATGAGTCAATGATGTCTAAGTCACCGACGCGAGCTACTGATGGTGAGTCACTGATTCCACCTACCGATGCCACCTATAACCACCACCTACCGATGCCACCTAATGATGCCACCTATCATTGGAAAACTTGATTTTTGGAAAAATCTTGAAATGAGCTACCGTTGCCTCTCAGGAAACCCTAAATACTGGATTTTCACAAAGGAATGGATAGGAGAGGTCTGAGACATTACAGTAGATACCTCTAAAACTATTATCACCATTGAGAATTCAAAAACAACCAGAAGAAAGAGGGGTCTTGAAAACCACCCCATAAGATACCACTGAAGGATCTTTTTATACCTAAAACATCACTAATAATTGGACATCCCAAGGTCCAATGATAAACCACCCTGTGTTGTTTGAAAACTGGAGTGAAACCTCAACATCCAAGAACACATCCTCCGAAATCCACTAACCCAAAAACCCATAAGGTACCCCACACAAGAACCAACTATCTGAACACATGAAGGGAAACCTTCAAGAACATGTGGTCCGATAAAACTCAGATAAAGATTGATCCCTCTATCAAACCTCTACTGCCCACGTCGAAGGGAAACCTTCAAGAACATGTGGTCCCCAACCTCAAACTCCAAGAGCCTCCTCCTGTGATCTACATACTACTTCTTCCGGTCCTGTGCCGCCTTCATTCTCTCACGAATGAGATATACCTTCTCGATTATACTATGTACTACCTCAGAGCCAAGAATAGTTGTCTCCCCAACCTCTATCCAGCTCAAAGGTGAAAGAAACGGTCTCCCATAAAAATATTCAAATGGAGCCATGAAAATGGGATAGTGATAACTATTATTGTAAGAAAAATCTATCAGAGTAAATTTTCGCACCCAAGATCCACCAAAGTACAAGACGCATGCTCGCATCATGTCCTCCAATGCCTGGATTATCCGTTCTATCTACCAATCTATCTGAGGGTGGAAAGTAGTGCTGAGGCGTAACTGAGTTCCAAAATCATTATGAAATCCCCTCCAGAATCATGAGGTAAAATTCATACATTGATCCGAGAAAATGGATCTCAGAACTCCATGAAACTGCCCCACCTTATCAACATACCTCTGTGCTAAGGCATCCATTGCACCAAACTCCTTGACCGCTAAAAGGTGAGCTGATTTCGTCAGTCGATCCACTACCTCCCAGATTGCATTTCATCCTCCTTGAGCCCTGGGTAATACTGTGATAAAATCCATCAATATGTCATCCCACTTCCACTCGAGGATATCTAAGGGATGCAAAAAAACACTGGTAACATAATGATCATCCTTCACTTGTTGGCACACCAAAAATTTTTCTACAAACTCCACCACTTCCCATTTCATCCCAGGCCACCAAAACTTCTCTCTCAAGCTATGGTATATCTTGGAAACTCCTGGATGTACTACTAAGGGTGAGGTTTAAAACTCACAAAGGACTCCCTCATGCATCTCCACTAGAACAAATAGCCTTCCATTGAATAAAATCTGATTCTGACCATCCTCGAACCATATTTCTAGAGTATCACCATGGTTAATGTGATCACGCATCACCTCTGCCTTCGAGTCTCCCTACTGAGACTCCTCCACCTGCTACATTATAGAATACTTCACCATCATATGAAACAAAAAAAAACTTGACACCATCCCTTCTTACATCTAAGTGTAAGTCTACCAACTCCTGCATCGCCTTCCAAGCATCTGCAGATTCCCAAACTACCTCCTTCTACGACTTCCTACTCAAGGAATCAACCATGACATTTCCCTTTCATGAGGTGTAAGATATCTAGAAATCATAATCCTATAGAAACTCCATCCAACTCTAATGTTGCAAGTTTAGAATTCACTGGGAAAATATATACCTCAATATCTTGTGATCCGTGAAGACCACAAAACGCTCCCCAATGAGGTAATATTGCCACAAATTTAGCGCAAACATGATCGCTTCTTGCTCCAAATCATTGGTGGCATAGATACGTTCATGGGTACGTAACTTCCTAGACCCATAAGAGATCACTCTCCACTACTGTATCAACACACATCCCAAACCTAGAAGTGAAGCATCACAAAACACATTGAACATCACACTATCCTCTAGAAACTGAAGCCCTAGGAAACTGACCAACATCCCCTTAAATAGCCAAACACTGCTTGGCACTGCTCAATCCACACAAAATCTTTGAATTTTCTAGTCAGTGCTGTCAACAAAGATACAAATCAATAGAAATTAGGTTCGAATATCTGTTAATATCTATCTAGGCCAAGGAAACTGCGAACCTATGCGAAATTATTAGGTTCTTCCCAAGAAAAAACTTCCAAAAACTTTGACGAGTCCACTGATACACCCTATAGAGACACCACATTCCCAAGTAAGTGAACCTCTCATGTCTAGAACTTACACTTGGACAACTTCCCATAGAGTTGGTGGTGTTGAAGAACTTCCGAGACAGTCCTGAGATGCTCGGTATGATCCTCCTCTAACTTTGGGTAGATCAGGATGTCATCGATAAATACAATGATGAACCAGTCTAAGAACTCATGAAATATAGAGTTTCATAACCCAATGAACACGACTGGTGCATTTGAAACACTGAACAAAATAACTATAAAATAAAGGTTCCCATACCTTCACCTAAAATATGTATTTAGAATATCACCCTCCTTCACCCTCAACTGGTGATATCCAGACTACAAATCAATCTTGGAGAACCAAATTGTTCCCCTCGGCTGGTTGAAAATATCGTCTATCCTTGGGAGAGGGTAATAGTTCTTTGCTGTTATGTGATTTAACCTCCGGGAATCTATGCACAAACTCATACCACCATATTCCTTCTTCGAAAATAGCATGGGATTACCCCAACGGTGACACACTAGGACAAATAAATCCCTTCTTTATCAGGTCATAAATCTAAACCCACAAATCCTGCAGTTCTGAAGGTGCCATCCGATATGGAGTCATCAAAATTGGACAAGCATCAGGATGTAAGTCTATCCTGAACAAAGCATCACGTCGATGGGGTAGAGACACAACATCCTTAGGGGAAAATGTCTAAGAACTCCCAAAAAACTATAGGATCCCCCACCATCTCAACATCCTTTGATTCTACCGACAGTTCGGCTAATAGGTAAAGAAGAGGCTCTATATAATGACCACCTATCAGAAAACTATTCTCACCAATGAAAGACACACATTGTCCATCCACGTCTGAAAACATGAATCTCTTCTGGAAGCATTCGATAATGGAATGAAAAAAATACTACCAGTCGATTCCAAGAATGACATCGTATGGATGCATCTAAAGTAAGAAAATATCCCCACAGGATTGATGTAGTCCAATCATCAGTCTACATCCTCGGCACACATCAAACAAGCTGGTCTGACCTCCGACTGGTGTACTCAACACCAGGGGAAAAAATCCTCTTTATGTATATTCCTAGAGCATGGGATCGACTGGGTGAAACAAAAGAGTGAAAATCTCATGAATCAAACAAGGCACAAAAGAGAGTACTAAACAAGTTGATCATACCCCGAATGATCTCTGACCCCACAAGAACTACTGTCTCTACGATGTTCAACTGACCACACCCATCCCCTCAGGCTCTCTGATGAGGACTACCTCCTCAACCACAAGAAACACCCTAAGGTCAGCCTATACCTTCTCTATCTCCCCTCGGTGGAGCATGTGCCTACTGTCCCTGCTGCTGAAATGTCCTAGATAGAAACTAATGTTGAGGTGGGTGCTGGATCTTCTTACCCCTGCCATACTGAGCTCAAAAAACCATTGGGCACTGAATCTGATGATTCCCATAGACTCCATAAATAAAACACATTGGGCCCAGGACCACAAGATATTCACGAAGACCAGAAGGTCGAAATGGAAACAGCTGAGGTAGCCTCCCCACCGGTCGGAACCTCGAAGGCCCTGGCACCTAAGACCCGCTATTGATAACCTTTCCATTTAAATAACTAGTATGACTCCATTCTCATGGTAGACCTCCTTGTGAGTTCATCCTCTCAACCAATTCTTCCTTCTTATGGACCTCTAAGTATGTAGGCAAAGTAAAGGGGGTGGCCACATACTAGAGAGAAGGGAGAAGTCCCTCCTCTAAGCGTCTCACATGAGACTCCTCATCAGAAAAAGAGATATAGAGAAAAACAAAGGAGATTTTGAACTTGATCCCCAACTCTCATACCAACATTCTCCCTTGATGGAGGGAGAGTAGCTCCTGCCTCTTCTCATCCTTCATGGTGGATGAAAGGAATTATGTCCGTAACTTCTTCTTGAAGTCGTCCCAAAAAACATCAGCCTCTTTCTTATCTCCTAGGTACAATGCCCACCAATTATGAATAGATTTCCACATCTGGATCACTTCCAATGGAACCCAGTACTCCTTCGGAGCCCAGGTCAAGCTAAAGGTGATCAAAACCTCCTCGATCTAACTCTCTATCTCTATATTCAAAACATTGCCCTCATACATTTCTAGAGTGTGTTGCGGGAAAGAACGTAACATTTTCTACCCTTGGTCATCCTCCTCCACTACCTACACTACACACAGATGATGACCAGGTTCCATAACTGAAAATGTAAACAAGAAACTCCTAAGCCCGAGTAGTGTGAGATTTTATTTAAGATTAGTTTTAACTATTTATTTATTTAAATTCCCCAAAATGAAAAAATTCAAATAGGAACACAAGTAATTATGATGCATGTAACTTCCCTAGGGTCTTTACCCTAAAAATGGTGTATCTTCACTTGGTCATTCAGTAGACTCATAGTCCTTACATCAGATCATGGGGGGACCTAAAATCTAGTGTCTTAGCCGATCTTCCCTGGCCTATGCCACACACCAAGATCACCTAACATGGTTGCACTACCAACCCATGCAATCCTCACTATTCCTAACTCCAAACTCTATCCTATCTCTCAACTAGCTCCGATACCATTATGTCATGACCCCCTCCCTCCAAAGATGCCCCTCCCGAGATGGAAATTAAGGAAGAGAGATAATGAACCCTGATTCCCGCCTCTAGTAGGCCCTAGGGTGGCGACCAACACCAAGGTGGGGAGCTAATCACGATGCAGATGCTGGGGAGGGGCGGTTTCAAGTAGTCATAGTCTGTATGATTTACTTAAGACCTACGGGTCCTGTAATGTCTCCAAACCTACGGGAAATGTAATATCTAAGACTACGGGCCTTGTAAGGGTTCCCCCTCATCCCTTAAAAGGGGTGTTATCAGAAAATCAATAAGAAAGAAGGCCTTAGGTCCATTCAGGATAGGGTGAGAATACAAGTATACTCAGTAGGGAAAAACAAACGTCTATCATGCAAAAGTGGAGAATCATACTAATGCCCCCCTTTGAGAAAACAACAGAAACCAAAATCACCTAAAAAGGTATACTAGCCACCCCAACCTCATCAAAGGCACACTCATGAAATTACACAAGTCAATTAAATTAATATATATCACATCGATGATAGGGTACCTCGCACCACTTTCCCAATGATTATACTCTCTCAAAACCTAATGGAAAATATCCTAGCACTCCTATCTCTTTCAAAAGTAACACATCACAACCCGCTTGCACACACCTGGGACACACACCACACCACATCCTGCCTGTAGACACTTGGGCCACATACCACACCATATCCCAAATAAAATTAGGAAAGCACAACACATCTCATCTCGAAGACACATGGGAAATCACAACTTGCCTGCACAAACCTGGACCCCACAAACCACAACCTACCTGAAGGATCTTGGGATAAAACCACCAGGAAGAGGGATTAGGGAAGAGCGGGTGGCCAACCATCCATCACACCATTATGATGTTTAGTAAAGACACCCTCCCCCATAACAATGGGGATTTTTAACACATAAGTCTCAACTAGGGTGGGATGCATATAGAAATCACAAGTACAAGTATATAAATATGTATCAAACACTCAGCCCAACCTATGTATCTAACACTCAGCCCAACCTATGGGTTTCTCCAAACCAACAAACATCCCACCAAACTGCCTTTATTACTACCTCTAAAAGTACAACAACACACAATCTACTTCATAAGGCCAAATGTGGGTTCATTCTTATTCTACATTGACACCCATTCATGTTTGTCATATTTTACTACTTTCATTCCATTAGCCAAACCTACCCAACCATTTCATACGTTATTAAACAAAATCATTTATCCATCCCATTTCCACCCAGGACACTAACAAGCACAACACTTACAACTGTTCTTAGAAGGAAAGGATCCACCAAACACACAATATAACAAAAACAAAAATCTAAAAAACCCAATTTTCATCTCTATTTAACACCCATTCAAGGCATAACAAAACTCCTATCTCGAGACACGGGTGAATATTTTGACACAACCGAAATCATTCTTCAAAGTGATTCCGCCAAATCCATCATCTCACAAGTAAACCCCCAACGCACAGCCAAAACCCGAAACACATATCGTCACAACTAAAACCGAGAGCCCCAATGTATAACAACACCACACCCATAAACATAGAACAACCTGAACCTCCATCCCTGATACTCAACCACTAACCATCCATTTCACAATCAATCAATTTCTCAACCTGAGATTCCATTACACAAGCTGTATCACCATAGAAATAGTCATGCTCTCAACCCAAGCACCACACCACAAAAGGAACAAAATAGAAAAAATCCACACACAAAACACAACCACACCAAAAAATCATGGTGTATTTAGATTTAGCAAATGATCATTATTTAATTCCACTTTGATAAATTAAGGGGTTATCAAAGAGAAAGTTTGATTCTGGGGTGTCCATTTATTTAACTGAATATACATGGTTAATCAATTTCACATATATAAATTCATTCAATATACTATCAACAACAAGCCATCACAGATCATCCTGAGTGAAAAACAAAGACCACCAACGAACATGATTTTTAGTAAGCATATAGCCCATACATATTATAGTATCAATAAAAATAAAACAGAATCATGAATCACTTTCCCCCAAACCATATATATTGATATTTAACCAATTGAATTATCTTTTTTAATTCAAGATTCTTCCATCTTCACAAGGAAACATTCATATACCCACCCTGCATGATACACAGTTAAAGATAGACGAAGGAAATCCCTACCTCAAGAAACATATGATTATCACCTCCTCCGTGCGCCAAATAGGGGGTGTGCAAGGCTCTAGGGAAACATGATCCAAGGGAGAAACACAAATGCATGGCTTCTCAAGATGAAAGGTTATAGGGCCCTTGGGCATCAAGAACAAAGGGAAACACATAGAGAAAAAGGATTCTCAATTTTAGAAAGGACAAATACTCGATCAATGGGAGCATGGTTTCAAAATCCATTAAAGGTGGATCTTGACCAAGACCGCAAGGATTTCTGTTTAGGAGTATCCTGAGTGTTAGGTAATTAAATATATAATTTATATCCTTTAAAATTTCTTCAAAAACACTTAAACATGATTTTAAACTCATTTTACATTAAATAAAATGTTAAATGGGAAAAATGGGGAAAACTGGGGAAAACTAGAATTTTGACAAACTGTTGGGTGAGTCACTAATGTGGATCACCGATGGAAAGTCACCAATGGCTGAGTTACCGACAAAAGTTATTAATAGAAAGTCACCGACATGAGTCACTGATGGATGAGTCACTAACGTGAGCTACCGATGGCGATTCACCGATGAATGAGTCACTAACGCAAGCTACTGATGGTGAGTCACTGAAGCCACCTACCAACACCACCTACCGACGCCAGCTACTGATGCCAACTACCATTGGAAAACTAGATTTTTGGAAAACTCTTGAAATGAGATATTGTTTCCTATCAGGACACACAAAACACTGGATTTTTACAAAGGAATGGACCAGAGTGGTTTGGTCCATTACATCAGATACCTCTCAAATTATTCTCACCCTTTAGAATTCAAAACCAACTTAGAAGAAAGAGGGTTCCTGATGACCACCTTGTAAGATACCTCTTAAGGATCTTTCTATACCTGAAACACCACTAATAATTGGACATCCCAAGATATAACAATAAACCACCTTGTGTTGTTCGAAAGCTGGAGTGAAACCTCAACATCCAAGAACACCTCCTCAGACATCCGCTAACCTAAGAAACCACATGATACCCCACACAAGAACCAACTATCTAGACACATGAATTATAAAATTATTTCTTCCATGTCAAGATACTGTCCGCTCTGGGTGACAATGAATCACCTGCACGAGTTTAATCACATATCAATTAATGCATCTTGATTAGGAATCTGGTCTTCCCATTTTCACATGTTAGGACTTTATCACACACATTAAAGAATAAATAAACAACTCATGTCATAACAAACAAGGTTCAAACATCACATTACAAGGAAAAACATAACATGGCAGAACTCAAAAAAACTCTAGGTACTGGGAATGCATCTGCGCTTCTCACTCCCAATTACTCTCCTCTAGCCCACCATGCCTCCACAACACACTAACCAAAGGAATGGTCCTTACACGCAACACATTCTCCCGAATATCTTGGATCTCCACTGACCACTCCACGTACTTTATGTCATCCTCCATATCCAACTCTCCCTAGTTAATGACATGAGAGTCATCGTGAAGATACCGATGAAGCTTAGAGACGTGAAAGATGTCATGGACCTTTTCCAACTGTGGTGGTAGTGCCAACTAGTATGCCACTTCACCAAATCATCCCAACACCTTGAAGGGTCCGATGAACCTTAAAGAAATATTTCTACCTCTACCGAACCTCCACTGCCCACGTCGAGGGGAAAACTTAAAGAACATGTGGTCTCTAACCTTAAAATCCAAGGGCCACCTTCTACGACCAATATATGAATTCTACCAGTCTTGCGCTACCTTCATCCTCTCACGAACAAGCTGAACCTTCTCAATCATACTATGCACTACCTCAAATCCAAGAACAATAGTCTTCCCAACCTCTATCCAACTCAAAGGTGAATGAAAAAATCTCCCCTACAAAGCTTCAAACATATCCATGCCATTGGGAGATTAATAACTATTATTGTAAGTTGACTCTACCAGGGGAAAGTGTCACACCGATGATCCACCAAAGTCCAAGATTCATGATCGCAGTATGTCCTCCAATATCTGGATTATCCGTTCTATCATCCCATCTATCTGAGGGTGGAAATCAGTGATGAGGTGTAACTAAGTGCCAAAATCATGATGCAATCCCCTCCAGAATCATGAGTTAAAACTCGTATCTTTGAGAAAATGGATCTTAGAACTCCATGAAACTGCACCACCTCATCCACATACCTATGTTCTAAGGAATCCACTACGCTTGACTCCTCAACTTCTAAGAAGTGAGTTGATTTCATCAGTCAATCCACTACCACCCAGATTGTATCACATCCTCCCTGAGCCTTTGGTAATCCTATGATGAAATCCATCAAGATGTCATCCCACTTCTACTAGGGGACATCTAAGGGATGTAACAAACCACCAGGAACACGGTGCTCATCCTTCACTTGTTAGAACACCAAGAATTTTTCTATAAACTCTACCACTGCCCATTTCATCCCAGGACACCAAAACTACTCTCTCAAGCCATGGAACATCTTAGAAACTCCTGGGTGTACTGATAAGGGTGATATTTAAAACTCACGAAGGACTCCATCATGCACCTCCACTGGAACAAACAACCTTACATGTAACGCCCCGACCCCAGTTACCCAGAGTCGGTGCATTAATTACATAACATTGGCATGATCACAAGAAAGATCAAATCTCGAAAGACCGATTGGTTTAGTAGCCTTGGAAACACTAAATATATTCATAAGTTTTACATTACATCATAAAATGAAAAACTACTACAACAACATAATGTTTCCACAGTCCACACTATAATCCCCTCATAATATCCCTGCAGTTCATTCATAACTTACATCTTCACATCCTGGGAAAAATAAAACATAGAAAAGGGGTGAGCTCAAATGCCCAGTAAGGATAACAATATAGCGGATCATTCAAAAATAAGCATAAACATTTCAGGAAATGAATTACTAAAACAAAAGCCTTTTAAACTTGAACTTCAACATAGTATGGCAAAAGTAAAATGAAATAATGCCATTTACTTGTTCACATGGATATTCTACTAATCGAATAATCACATGCAATATCAATAACCACTTTCATAATGTTGGAATGCATAATGCCAGACTATCATAACCACATAGTCAAGGCCTCGTGCCAAGACTACAAATAAGATTTTGTCAAGGCCTTGTGCCAAGACACTAGTTTGTCTCATGAGACCTACCGATGCATCGAGGAGCTATAGCGGGCTCCACCCGTCACTTATTAAGTCCAATGCATTCCCATATGAAAAGGTTTAAACATAACATAAACATTCGTATTAAAACTAGCATACGAAATGTCAATAATTTCACCATAAACTATGAATGGTATAAAAATAGCACATCCACAGTAAAACATATCACAAAACCTTCAATACAATATAGAAGTTTTGTATCATAATAAATGAACTTCAAATAATCTTAAAATCCATCAAAGGATGTTGACATAGATGAAATCAAAATTCTTTTTAAAGAAGTATCTCCTTTTATTTTGAAATCATTTAAGATCCATATAAAATAAAACATTTTCTTTGAAAATATTCTTATAAGCTTGTATGGAAAGCTTTGAAGATTATATAACGGCGTAAAATAACCGCACCCGCCGTATAAGTTTAAAAAAAACATTCTTACCTCAATTCTGTCAAAAAGGTTAAAAAGGACCTTGTTTTGAAAACGACGGAAAGATTCCTTTATAAACCTCTTATAAAAAGTAAAACAAGGGTATAAATGACTTTAACCCATATCTTTATAAATAGTAAAAATGTTTTGAAATACATTTTTAAGAAACATGGATGTGGATGATAAAAATATCCCAGTAGATTATTACGTATAAACAACCTCGGATAATGAAGAGATTGTGAAATAAACCCTTACCTTGTACTTTTCCTTGGTTGGGGTAGGTTAACCTCCTGTATAATGGTGAAATAATTGTTATTAAATTATACAAGAATAATATAAATTAATATGATATCATATATGATCTTTTAATATTGATTTGATAATAATATCTTAGTATTATCGCTGTTTCGGGTGTGAACTTACTTGTTTGCTTTTGTATGTTTTGTTACGTAAGACATGTTTGTAAAGGATAAGTTGTATATTATTCAAATACAGAATGGTATCAAGTCCTTAAACATCATTTTTAAATCATCAAATGATAATTATACTTGAATGGATACGATGGAGAATGAATCTCATCGCGTTCGTGGAGACGGTAGTCCGTACGTACGCACGAACGCTACTTCCATTTAATTTTTATTTTAAAAGAATCGAATACAAATGATACATAGGTATATTACTATTCCAGTATAATATAATATTTTATACATGTTACTTAAGTTCATTAACACCATCCTTTATACGTTCCATGTGTGGTATGAACGAGTCATATCATTTTAAGGGGGCGGTAGTCCGCACTTCCTCAAATGAAATTATCGTATGTATATACAACATGAAACAAATAATGGTATGAAATAAAATGGAATTACAGAAGGTTATATATAAAATATATATAATTAATATCATATTTAATTACAGTGCCATCATAATGGCCACCATGAGAGGCGGTAAGATGTATTTGAACAATCATCGTTTCGTGAGGCGTTAGTTTGCCATCCACAGAAACATTATGTTCATCATCCATTAGATGGAGTTGTGTGTATGTGTAGTTTGAATCCTTCTTATAACAACATCCTAGTATATTGAGGATACTGGTGTTGTTACAAAAGAAAGGAAATAAAAAGAGTTTGGGGGTTGAAGAAGCAAAATAAATGAAAATAATTTAAGAGAAATCGTTACCTTTAATTTAGGTAACTCACTTTGGTTGGAACCAAAGGACTTCTTGAAATGCTTTCTGCCTAAGGGGAAGCTTCAAGGAGGAGGAGAGGGATGTGGGGAGCTTAGTTGGGCAGAGTTTGGACGAGCCAAGTGGCTTGAGAGGTGTGAGGAATGAGTAGAAGTGGTCTCCTTTTATAAGGGAGAGGAGGGGCTCTTTAGGAAAGAGTGAAAGTATTACTTTATAATATAATTATATTCGGTTTATAATGGTCCAAAAATCATTTATGTCGAAGATAAGATGACTCATATTCTAAATAACATCAAACAATAAGAATTGGACAGGTTTTAGATAATATTTTAATCATTATAATCTTATTTATTTAAATGATTTATTAATGAGGTAAACATTGCATCATTATTGTGTCATTAATAATTTAACTTATTTGATGTCTAAAAATTATAAATAAAATATCATAATGTAGGAAATCGTTTTAGCTTTCTAATGAATATTTATAATCGAAAATCCAACATGTATAACCCTATGTAAAAATTGTTCTTCTAAAAGATGTAAGCTTATGCCATTTTTATTTTTATTTTAACTTTATTAATATAAAGTGTCCCTACCACATACAAGTGGCTCCAAGGGGTCCCCAAATTGACCCAAGGATGCTCATGGCCGGGTATGTGTCCACCAATAAGGTTAGGACACGTTTTAGGGTAATTTTGTATTATTATAATATTATTTTTTTAACCCTTATTTACCGGATTTACCCTTAACCATGGTAAATAAAATATTTACCACAGTAATTATTCAAAATGTCTAAAAATAAAAGTTACCTATTTACACAATTTGAACATCCTGATTCCAAATATGGAATCCATTTTCCTAAATTCAAAACACAGAAGTGGCAGAAATTAATTTAAAATTAATTCCCGCTGTCAAAACAAAAAGCGTGTTTTTAAGAGATAATAACTATCAAAAGATTGACACTTGTTTATGTTCGGTTTAATTGTATAATTATGTCCAATGACCAAAATTATATTAAATGGTAAAAATATATTCTAAATATACTTTAAAACCACTCATATTCACAATTTATCACTATTAATTATTTTGATTAAAAAAGTTGTTTTTAATTAAAATTTAGTAATTTTCACTATTCATCAAAATATGAAAGTTATCCGAAAAGTACCAAAATTTCACCTTAGGCTAAATTAGATATTCCGAATCCAAAAATGAATTCTATTTTGAAATATAAAATATATATAATTTTAAAAAGTAGGTATTACTATTCATAACGGCTAGTTTGATTGGTTGTGGTGTGTGTTAAAACTCAAGGTTGGGTACAACACACGCTACTGTATTATTCAAAGAGAGCGTACCGTGGAAGCTTGGGATGTTTCATTTTAAATTTTTGATGTCCCCATTTAGTCAAAAAGTTTAAAATATTTTATTTAAAAAGGGTTCACTTTTAAAAGTTGATAAAAGTGCAATACTGAAAATGAATTTGTTCTTGCATTATATCTAAGAAACTCATAATATGGATTCTAAAATTATAAGGATTATATAAAGTTTAAAATTTAGATAATACTATTCATAACCTCTTTTGAATGGCTTTTTTTTGTAAGTCATGGTGTGATCGAACTCGGTGTTGCGTGTAGTGCAAGTTATTGAATTATTTTGAAGAAATAACACACTATGAAATCTTGGGGTGTTACATTCTCCCCTCCTTCAATAAATTGCGTCCTCGCAATTTGAAATTGTTCTTCGAAAATAAAAGGTTGAAAATAGAAAATATATTTGTGGGAAAACCCACATCGGAAATTGGGTTACTAAAATTTAGTCTTAATATGAGGAAAAGAGAAATGAAAGGGTCACCACCAAATTATGATCTCGATTAGGAGAACATTGGTGGCAATTAGAGACATATAATTGGAGGAAAAACATAAATATTTATAGGTAGTGATTGAGGTCATCAATCACATACAAGTATGAAATTGAGGTCCTTAAATTCATCAATCTATGATGATTTGAAATACCATCGGTTCAACAAAACATATGGTATTAGGATAACACATTTTTGACGTTTCGAAATATCTTAGTTGAAATCCCACATCGAAAAATGAATTAATGAGGCCTCTATTTAAAATAAAGAGTGGAAAGTATGAAGATTACCGAAAATAACACATACTAGGGTTACATATAGGAAAATATGGATATGGAGGAGAAATCTAACCATCAATTATCTGATGGAGAGTGGTAGAGAACATGGCTATGAAAAGGCCAACAATCCCAAATCCATAAATTAGTGATGATTTAAGGTACCATCTAGGAAAACATTTTTGTTCTAAGTTGCTTTTCTTAATGTTGAGGAATTTATTTATGAGATTGGCTAAGATCATAAGGGGATATACTTACTTTATAATTAGAGTTTTATCCATTAATAAATTTCTACCACAAACTCATCTTTCACTCTAAAAGATAATAGAATGTAAAAAATTCTATTTACACTATTCGTATAGGGTTCCAAAATAAATGAATTTATAATTCATCTACAAAACTACATTATTTAATCCAGGACATCTCGTGGGCCAGTGGTAGGTGATACACCCTTGTCGCCCTTCGGTTGCGGGTTCAAGTCTCGCAGCCTTGCCGGACGCGACGGGTTGCCGCCCGACCTCCGGGTTGTCCTTTTATGGTAATCCAAAATAATCCAAACTAGAACTATCAAAAATACTTCTTTCCAAACTCACATTCCAACATTTATAAGGAAGGTAAACATAATATAGATCCTTTTTACCCCGTAATAGCATATGAATACCTTCATCTTGTATTCTTTTAATACACTGAAACATCCTGAATTACCATATTCCTTATTGATTACATTCATGCTCCCCTATTCCATATAGAATGATGGATATACTTCATCAATCCAAAAATGTTTTAAACCCCAACAATAATGGAATATACAGATCATTAATCAGTTCCAAGGTAGTCAAGAATATCCAATATAATTTATCCAAATCAATCATGTATTATTCTAAAATCACTAACTCGGTATCAGAACCATATTATGGTTTATCTTTCTCTCAACCATATATTTTCCAAAACTTTATCCTGCTATTGAGTCACTTTTCTTTGTTCCACACAATCTCAAGTCCTTAATGAAATAGTACTGCAGTACAATCCTTATATACTCCATAATTATTATAACAAGTACATTGTTGATACAACACTCAATTGACATAATCAACATAAGAACTCTAATCATTCTTCTTCATCTGTGGTAGTATCATAACTTGATTATTATCCAATAGCATCATTTGCGGCATAGTCTGATGACTGGGACATAGGTTCGCGTAGTGTCCAAACTCCTTGCAAATGAAGCATTGTACATTTGAAACCATTTTCTTACCCTTGCAGTCACGTACTTTGTGCCCTTTTCCTCCACACTTATAACAAACTCCCATTCCTTTCAGGAAAGTTCCAGGGTGTTTCTTTCCACAGTTACCACATATGGGAAAATTCTTCTTTTCCCTCTTCCCTTTATCCATCTTTCTCTCTTCCATCCATTTCTTCTCTTGCTTCCCTTCAAAGCCATAGGACTCAGTAAACTCTTTACTTATCTTATCAACACATGATATTATTTCTTCATATGATGATAATACATGGGAGACTATTTCTCTTATAAATTCTAGGTTAAGACCATGAAAGATATGATCCTTCCTTCTCTTTGGATCATGTGCATTTCTGGAGTTCTCATTCCTTCTACTGGGCGCCATTTCTAAACAATGGCATACACTAGATCAGTTTATGAATCAAAATACATAATCCCATACTTATAAAACACTTAACATAAATTGAACTATTTATGGATATAATCCATAATCATAAAAATGTCTCCTTTGAGGATGTATATACTCATAAACCCTTCATAATGGTTTGTAAAGAAAATGAGAGTTATCCTAAGCATATCCCCTGGGAGTGTCGTAACCAAGAGTGCAGCAAGGCCCGTTGTCGTGCACCAGTTCCCGTTCGAGTTTAGCTCAAAGCGGTGTTTTCGGGTTTTACCCCTAGGTACATCTGTGCCAGATCCGCCTCTACCTGCTCGTATCCAGACAGGGATGTATTGCTCGGAAAACTCACAAAATCTCTACAATACCAAAATTCTAGGAAGTTCTTCTATACTAATCCTCAAAGTTCATCTTAGGTCTATGTGCTCTAATCAGAGTTTATCTAAATCTAGATTCCAAGGTTTGTACTAAACTTCCTCTGATACCAATTGTAACGCCCCGACCCCAGTTACCCAGAGTCGGTGCATTAATTACATAACATTGGCATGATCACAAGAAAGATCAAATCTCGAAAGACCGATTGGTTTAGTAGCCTTGGAAACACTAGATATATTCATAAGTTTTACATTACATCATAAAATGAAAAACTACTACAACAACATAATGTTTCCACAGTCCACACTATAATCCCCTCATAATATCCCTGCAGGTCATTCATAACTTACATCTTCACATCCTGGGAAAAATAAAACATAGAAAAGGGGTGAGCTCAAATGCCTAGTAAGGATAACAATATAGCGGATCATTCAAAAATAAGCATAAACATTTCAGGAAATGAATTACTAAAACAAAAGCCTTTTAAACTTGAACTTCAACATAGTATGGCAAAAGTAAAATGAAATAATTCCATTTACTTGTTCACATGGATATTCTACTAATCGAATAATCACATGCAATATCAATAACCACTTTCATAATGTTGGAATGCATAATGCCAGACTATCATAACCACATAGTCAAGGCCTCGTGCCAAGACTACAAATAAGATTTTGTCAAGGCCTTGTGCCAAGACACTAGTTTGTCTCATGAGACCTACCGATGCATCGAGGAGCTATAGCGGGCTCCACCCGTCACTTATTAAGTCCAATGCATTCCCATATGAAAAGGTTTAAACATAACATAAACATTCGTATTAAAACTAGCATACAAAATGTCAATAATTTCACCATAAACTATGAATGGTATAAAAATAGCACATCCACAGTCAAACATATCACAAAACCTTCAATACAATATAGAAGTTTTGTATCATAATAAATGAACTTCAAATAATCTTAAAATCCATCAAAGGATGTTGACATAGATGAAATCAAAATTCTTTTTAAAGAAGTATCTCCTTTTATTTTGAAATCATTTAAGATCCATATAAAATAAAACATTTTCTTTGAAAATATTCTTATAAGCTTGTATGGAAAGCTTTGAAGATTATATAACGGCGTAAAATAACCGCACCCGCCGTATAAGTTTAAAAAAAACATTCTTACCTCAATTCTGTCAAAAAGGTTAAAAAGGACCTTGTTTTGAAAACGACGGAAAGATTCCTTTATAAACCTCTTATAAAAAGTCAAACAAGGGTATAAATGACTTTAACCCATATCCTTGTAAATAGTAAAAATGTTTTGAAATAAATTTTTAAGAAACATGGATGTGGATGATAAAAATATCCCAGTAGATTATTACGTATAAACAACCTCGGATAATGAAGAGATTGTGAAATAAACCCTTACCTTGTACTTTTCCTTGGTTGGGGTAGGTTAACCTCCTGTATAATGGTAAAATAATTGTTATTAAATTATACAAGAATCATATACATTAATATGATATCATATATGATCTTTTAATATTGATTTGATAATAATATCTTAGTATTATCGCTGTTTCGGGTGTGAACTTACTTGTTTGCTTTTGTATGTTTTGTTACGTAAGACATGTTTGTAAAGGATAAGTTGTATATTATTCAAATAAAGAATGGTATCAAGTCCTTAAACATCATTTTTAAATCATCAAATGATAATTATACTTGAATGGATACGATGGAGAATGAATCTCATCGCGTTCGTGGAGACGGTAGTCCGTACGTACGCACGAACGCTACTTCCATTTAATTTTTATTTTAAAAGAATCGAATACAAATGATACATAGGTATATTACTATTCCAGTATAATATAATATTTTATACATGTTACTTAAGTTCATTAACACCATCCTTTATACGTTCCATGTGTGGTATGAACAAGTCATATCATTTTAAGGGGGCGGTAGTCCGCACTTCCTCAAATGAAATTATCGTATGTATATACAACATGAAACGAATAATGGTATGAAATAAAATGGAATTACAGAAGCTTATATATAAAATATATATCATTAATATCATATTTAATTACAGTGCCATCATAATGGCCACCATGAGAGGCGGTAAGATGTATTTGAACAATCATCGTTTCGTGAGGCGTTAGTTTGCCATCCACAGAAACATTATGTTCATCATCCATTAGATGGAGTTGTGTGTATGTGTAGTTTGAATCCTTCTTATAACAACATCCTAGTATATTGAGGATACTGGTGTTGTTACAAAAGAAAGGAAATAAAAAGAGTTTGGGGGTTGAAGAAGAAAAATAAATGAAAATAATTTAAGAGAAATCGTTACCTTTAATTTAGGTAACTCACTTTGGTTGGAACCAAAGGACTTCTTGAAATGCTTTCTGCCTAAGGGGAAGCTTCAAGGAGGAGGAGAGGGATGTGGGGAGCTTAGTTGGGCAGAGTTTGGATGAGCCAAGTGGCTTGAGAGGTGTGAGGAATGAGTAGAAGTGGTCTCCTTTTATAAGGGAGAGGAGGGGCTCTTTAGGAAAGAGTGAAAGTATTACTTTATAATATAATTATATTCGGTTTATAATGGTCCAAAAATCATTGAGGTCGAAGATAAGATGACTCATATTCTAAATAACATCAACCAATAAGAATTGGACAGGTTTTAGATAATATTTTAATCATTATAATCTTATTTATTTAAATGATTTATTAATGAGGTAAACATTGCATCATTATTGTGTCATTAATAATTTAACTTATTTGATGTCTAAAAATTATAAATAAAATATCATAATGTAGGAAATCTTTTTAGCTTTCTAATGAATATTTATAATCGAAAATCCAACTTGTATAACCCTATGTAAAAATTGTTCTTCTAAAAGATGTAAGCTTATGCCATTTTTATTTTTATTTTAACTTTATTAATATAAAGTGTCCCTACCACATACAAGTGGCTCCAAGGGGTCCCCAAATTGACCCAAGGATGCTCATGGCCGGGTATGTGTCCACCAATAAGGTTAGGACACGTTTTAGGGTAATTTTGTATTATTATAATATTATTTTTTTAACCCTTATTTACCGGATTTACCCTTAACCATGGTAAATAAAATATTTACCACAGTAATTATTCAAAATGTCTAAAAATAAAAGTTACCTATTTACACAATTTGAACATCCTGATTCCAAATATGGAATCCATTTTCCTAAATTCAAAACACAGAAGTGGCAGAAATTAATTTAAAATTAATTCCCGCTGTCAAAACAAAAAGCGTGTTTTTAAGAGATAATAACTATCAAAAGATTGACACTTGTTTATGTTCGGTTTAATTGTATAATTATGTCCAATGACCAAAATTATATTAAATGGTAAAAATATATTCTAAATATACTTTAAAACCACTCATATTCACAATTTATCACTATTAATTATTTTGATTAAAAAAGTTGTTTTTAATTAAAATTTAGTAATTTTCACTATTCATCAAAATATGAAAGTTATCCGAAAAGTACCAAAATTTCACCTTAGGCTAAATTAGATATTCCGAATCCAAAAATGAAGTCTATTTTGAAATATAAAATATATATAATTTTAAAAAGTAGGTATTACTATTCATAACGGCTAGTTTGATTGGTTGTGGTGTGTGTTAAAACTCAAGGTTGGGTACAACACACGCTACTGTATTATTCAAAGAGAGCGTACCGTGGAAGCTTGGGATGTTTCATTTTAAATTTTTGATGTCCCCATTTAGTCAAAAAGTTTAAAATATTGTATTTAAAAAGGGTTCACTTTTAAAAGTTGATAAAAGTGCAATACTGAAAATGAATTTGTTCTTGCATTATATCTAAGAAACTCATAATATGGATTCTAAAATTATAAGGATTATATAAAGTTTAAAATTTAGATAATACTATTCATAACCTCTTTTTAATGGCTTTTTTTTGTAAGTCATGGTGTGATCGAACTCGGTGTTGCGTGTAGTGCAAGTTATTGAATTATTTTGAAGAAATAACACACTATGAAATCTTGGGGTGTTACATTACATGAAACAAAATCTGATTCTAACCATCCTCAAACCATCCTTCTAGAGTATCACCATGGTTAACGTGATCATGAATCACCTCTACCTCCAAGTATCCCCACTGAGACTCCTCTACCTACTTCATTAGAGAAGACTGCACTATCATTTGAAACATACAACCCTTGACACCATCCATCCCTACATTTAAGTACAAGGTTTTCAAATACTCCATCACCTTCCAAGAATCATCAAATTCAATAACTAAATCCTTCCGAAACTTCCCACTCAAGGAATCATCCATGAAATTAACCTTTCCTGAAGTGTAAGAGATATAAAAATTGTAATCCAGGAGAAGCTCCATCCACCTCCACTGTCGTAAGTTCAGATATCGCTGGGAAAAGATATACCTCAATATCTTATTATTCATGAAGACCAAAAAGCACTCCCTAATGAGGTAATGTCACCACAAATTTAGTGCAAACATGACCACTGTTAGATCCAGATCATGGGTGGAATAGTTACATTAACGAGGACATAACTTCCTAGACCCATAAGAGATCACTCCCCACTTCCACATCAGCACACTTCCCAAACCTAGGAAAGAAGAATCAAAAAACACCTTGAACATCATACCTTCCTCTATCAACCAGAGCACTAAGGAATTGAACAACTTCCCCTTCAGATAGCCAAATGCTTCCTGGAAATTCTCACTTTACACAAAATCTTGGCATTTTCTAGTTAGAGTTGTCAACAGAGTTGTAACTCGATTAGGTACAAATCTCCGGTAATAGTCCACCAGGTTGAGAAAACTATGAACCTCTATGACATTATTGGGTGCTACCCAAGAAATAACTACCTTTACTTTGATGGGTCCACTGATACACCCTGTTGAGACACCACATTCCCAAGGAAGTACACCTATCATGTCCAAAAATTACACTTGGAAAACTTCATGTATAGTTGGTGGCGTCGAAGAACTTCCAAGATTGTCCTGAGATGCTCGGTATGCTCCTCCTTCGACTTTGAGTATATCAGGATTTCATCGATGAATACAATGAAAAAAAAATATAGGAACTCACAAAAGATAGATTTTATAATTCCCATGAACACGACTGGTGTGTTCGTAACACCGAACAACATAACTACAAACTCAAAGTGCCCATACCTACACCTAAAAGAAGTATTTAGGATATTACCCTATTTCACCCTCAACTGGTGATATCCAGACCATATATTGATCTTGGAGAACCAAATTTCTCCCATAAACTGGTCAAAAAGATCATCTATCCTAGGGATAGGGTAATGGTTCTTGACCATTACCTGATTCAACCTTCGATAGTCTATTCACAACCTCAGACCACCATCTGCCTTCTTTATGAACAACATGGGAGCACACCATAGTGACACACTGGGCCGGATAAAGCCCTTATTCATTAGGTCATCAATCTAAACCCTCAAATCCCATAGCTCTGATGGTGCCATCCGATAAGGAGCCATAGAAATTGGACAAGCACTGGGTTGTAAGTCTATCCCAAACTCAATGTCACGTCGAGGGGGTAGAGTCACAAACTCCTTGGGGAAAACATATAATAACTCCCTAACAACTTTGGGACCCCCCGCTATCTTAGAATACCCCAATTATACTGATAGTTCAACTAACAAGGAAAGAAGAGGCTCCATGCACTGACTTCCCATCAGAAAACTATGCTTGCCAATGAAAGCCACATGTTATCCATCCATGTCTGAAAACATGACTCTCCTCCAAAATAAGTTGATAATGGAATGAAAGGAATACAACCAGTAAATGCCAAGAATGACCTCTTTTGGCTGTATCTGTAGTAATAAAATATCCCCACAGGAATGATGTGGTCCCATCATCAGTCTACATCCTCAGAACACATCAAACAAGATGGTATGACCTCTTACCGACGTACTCAACACCAGGGGAATATAAAGCCACTCTATGTCTAGTTCAAAAGAATGGGATAGACTAGGTGTAACAAAGGAGTGTGAAGCTCCTGAATCAAACAAGGCACAAATGAGAGTACTAAATAAGCTGATCGTACCTCAAACGATCTATGGACCCACTAGAACTGTTACCTATGTGGTGTGCAACTGACCATGCCCAGCCCCTTGTTCCCTCTAATGACGATCACCTCCTTAGACATGCTCGGTATAAGGTCCTTAAGGAACACCCTAAGTTCAACCTCTACCTGCTTTGTCTCCCCTCAGTGGATCATAAGCCTATTTTCCCTGCTACTAAAATGTCCTGGCTAGAAACTACTACTGAGGTGGGTGATGGATTTTCCCACCCCTACCATAGTGAGCTAAAAAGGTTATCGCTCACTGACTCTAAAGATTTCTACAGAATCCACAAATAAAACACACCAGAACTAGGCCCATAGGATAGGCATGAGGACCATAAGGTAGAAATGGAAACTGCTGAGGTCGTATCCCTACCTGTTGGAACCTCGAAGGCCCTAGAACTTGAGACCCGTTATTGATAACCTTGCTCTTCAAAAAAACAGGCTGACTCACTTCTCAAGGTAGACCTCCTAGTGAGTGCATCCTCTCTACCACCTCCACCTTCTTATGTACATCTAAGTATGTCATCAAGGTAAAGGGGTTAACCACGTACTGAAGAGAAGGGAGAAGTGCCTCCTCTAAGTGTCTCACACGAGAATCCTCATTCGGAAAGAGATCCAAAGAAAAGTTAAGGAGATACTTGAACTTGATTTCCAGCTCTCGTACTGACATACTACCTTACTAGAGGGAGAGTAGCTCTTGCCTCTTCTCGGCCTTCATGGTGTATGAAAGGAATTCCGCCTGAAAATCCTTCTCGAAGTCATCCCAAAAAACATCAGCCTTTTTCCTATCTCCTAGGTACAAAATCCACCACTGATGCATAGATCCCTGTATTTAGATCACTGCCTAGGAACCTAGTACTTTGTCGGATCTCAGATAAAGATAAAGGTGATCACAAGCTCCTTGATCCAACTCTCTATCTCCATGTCTGAAATGATTCCCTCATACTTTCCCAGAGTCTATCATTGGAAAGCACGTAACATTTTCTACCACTGGTCATCCTCCTCCCCTGGGTCAACCCTATGCTGATCAACCAGGTCAGCATGTTGATACTCCATTACCTGTACTACACATAGATGATGACCAGGTTCTATAGTTGAAAATGTAAACAAGAAAATCCTAAGCCCAAGTAGTATGGGATTTTATTTAATATTTTTTAAATCTTTATTTATTTAAATTCCCCAAAACACACAAATTCAAATAGGAACACAAGTCATTATGATGCATGTTCCTTCCTTAGGGCCTCTAACCTACAAATGGTGTAGCTTCACTTGGTCATTTGGTAGACTCAAAATCCTTACATCAGATCACAGGGGGCCCTAAAATCTCATGTCCTAGCCGGTCTTCCATGTCCTATGTCACACACCAAGATCACCTAACATTATTTCCCTACCAACCCATGCAATTCACACTATGCCTAAATCCAAACTCCATCCCATATCTCAAGCTTCTCTAATACCATTCTGTCACAACCCCCTCCCTCCAAAGATGCCCCTCCTAAGCTGGAAATGAAGGAAGAGAGATAATTACCCCTGAGTCCCACCTCCAATAGGCCTTGAGATGGAGACCAACACCAAGGGTATAAAAATATCAAAAAAATTGAAGGCATTACACTTTTATAGTAACTAATATCAAGAGATAATATGTATCAACCTCAAATAAACTCTAATACATATATATTAAAGACAAAAAAATCCATCCTACATGCATGTTTAAAACAAAACTGCTACAAAACAAGAGTCTCCAAAGTAAATACCAAAAGAAAATCTAAGCAATGACACAATAATTGTCTCAATGTCCAAGCTAGTAAGGTCCATCAGGGTCCATGTAGTCCTCATAGAAACTTAAAAGTAGTTTTATATACATTGGGTGGGTATAAAATTATACTCAATAGGGAAAAACCAAAGTCACTTGTGCACAAGTGGAGAATCATACTAATGCCCCCCGTGAGAAAATAATAGAAACCAAAAGAACCTAACAAGGTATACTAGCCACCCAAACCTCACCGAAGTCACACTCACCAAATAATTAAATTCAAGTAAATTAATATAGATAACATCGATGATAGGGTACCCCACACCACTTTCCCACTGATTATCTACTCTCACACCCTAACAGAAAACGTCCTGGCACTCCCACCTCTTCTGAAAGTACCACATCACAACCGCCTGCACACACCCAGGCCACATAATACACCACATACTACCCATAAACACCTGATCCACATACCACACCACATCCTGAATACACCTAGGAAAGTACAACACATATCATCCTAAAGACACGTGGGAAAACACAACTTGCCCGCACAAACCTGGCCCCCACAAACCACAACCTACCTGAAGGATCTTGGGATAACACCACTTGGAAGAGGGAGCAGAGAAGAGTGGGTGGTGATCAACTAGGGAAGGGTGCGTATAGAAATAAAAATAAAGTACAAGTATATAAATATGTATCAAACACTTAGCCTAACCTATGGGTTTCTCTAAACCAACAACCATCCCACCAAACTATCTTTGCTACTACCTCTAAAAGCACAATAATACACAATCTTCTTCGGAAGGGAAAATGTGGGTTCATTATTATTCTATGTTTACACCCATTCATGTTTGTCATATTTTACTACTTTAATTCCATTATCCAAACCTTCCCAACCATTTCATACTTTATTAAACAAAATCATTTATCCATCCCATTACTGCTCGGACAACTAACACACACAACACCAGCAAATTTTCTTAGATGGAAAGGATCCACCAACACACCACATAAAAAAAACATAAAAATAACCCACTTCACATTTCCTCTCCATTTAACACCCATTCAAGGCATAATAAAACACCAATCTCGAGACATGAGTGAAGATTTCGACACTGCCAACATCATTCTTCAAAGTCATTCCACCCAATCCATCATCTCATAAGTAAACCCCCAATGCACAGCCAAAACCTGAAATACATATCATCACAACTAAAACCTACATCCCCACTTTATAAGAACACCACACCCATAAACATAGCACAACCCGAACTTGTAGCCCCACTGCTCAACCACTTCCCATCCATTCCACAATCAATTAATATCTCAACTTAAGATTCCATTACATCACTCATATCACACTAGAAACAACTATACCCTCAACCCCAACAAAACACAACCATAAAAGGAACAAAACATAAAAAAGATACACATAACACACAGCCACACCAACAAATCAAGGTGTAGTCAGATTTAGCAAATGCTCGTTATTTAATTCCACTTTGATAAATTCAGGGGTTATCAAAGAGCAAGTTCGATCCAGGGGTGTCCATTTATTTAACTGAATATAAATGGTTAATAAATTTCTCATATATAAATCCATTAAACATATGATCACAAATATTCCATCATAGATCATCCCAAGTGCACAAAAAAAGACCACCAATGACCATGATTTTTAGTAAGCGTACAACACATACAGATCACATTATCAATAATAATAAAATAGAAGCACACATCAAATTTCCCCAATACCTGTATATTGATATTTAACCAATTCAATTATATTTTTTAATTCATTATTCTTCTATCTTCACAAGGAAACATTCATATACCCACCCCGCATGATACACAATTAAATATAGACGAAGGAAATCCCTACCCCGAGAAATAGATGATCAACACATCCTCCTTGCACCAAATAGGGGGTGCATAAGGCTCTAGGGAAACACAATCCAAGGGTGCAACACAGAAAAAAAAATTCTTAGGAAGAAAGGTTCTAGGGATATCATGCATAAATAGAAAAGGGAAACACATAGAGAATAAGGAGTCTCAACTTTAGAAAGGCCAGATCTTATATCAATGGGAGAAAAATTTCCAAATCCATTAAAGACTTATATTGACCAAGACCACATGGATTATTATTTAGGAGTCTCCCAGGTGTTAGGTAAGTAAATATATAATTTATATCCTTTGAAATGTATTAAAAAACACTTAAAAATGGTTTTAAACTCATTTATTGTCAAATTAGATGTTAAATGGGTGAAACTGGGAAAACTAGGGAAAACTGGAATTTTGAAAAATTATTAGGTGAGTCACCGATGTGAATCCCTAATGGAGAGTCACCGATACAAGCTACCGATGGTGATTCATCGACGTGATTCATCGATGGCTGAGTCATCGACACAAGCTATTGATGGTGAGTCATTGACACAAGTCACTGATGGCTGAGTCGCCGATGCGAGCTACCGATGGCGAGTCACTGACGCCACCTACCGACGCCACCTACTGAAGCCACATACTGACACCACCTGCCATTGGGAAATTGGATTTTTGGAAAACTCTTGAAATGAGCTTCCATTGTCTCTCAGGACACTCAAAAAATTGGATTTTCACAAAGGAATGAACCAGAGTGGTTTGGGCCATTACACTCTATTTCACCAAAACCACTATTTAAAAATTCATTTAAAACAACTAACTAACAAATCGTATTATACAATTTGACACCCACAATTTTCCATTTTAATTTATATCAAGGTCATTCCATAAACCCTGTGTTCTTTTCATGAAAATCCATTCCAAGCATAACTCTTAAATTTTACAATCGAAACTTTCCATTCCATTAGACTCATTTCAAAGGTTAAATTAATTTTACAATTCAATTCTCACAATCCAATAGGTCACAATAAAAGGTTTAACTCATTCATAATTATCGATGGTTGTGACATTCCATTTCACAACCATTAATTCAAATTATAACTTATCATTTAACCTTTAAATTTTGATAACCATAACTCACCCCAATCCCATTTATGGTCAAACCCAACTAAGGTCATCCCTTAAGGAAATATCATTTTTCTATAGTCTTAGGCATGTTAAATGAGATATTAAACCAAAGAAAACCTAAAAAACACTTAATTTTAATGATTTGAAAAATGCATGACATGGTCGACATGGCCTCACAATTACATCAATTGTGAAAAGTAGTGAGACTATGGGTTTGGATTAGGGACCACTAACTATATGATTATACAAGACCAAAAGTTGAGTATTGGCCACCGATTTGACCTAAATTGGGAGAAAACAAGAAACTAGGAAAAAGACCTAAAAATAGGTTATATTAGATAAATCAAGTGGGAAACCACTTGACAGTGAAAAAACCAAAATAGAAGGAAGAGGAGAGGTAGATAACTTAGGATCTAAAAAACAAAAGGCACCAATTTATTTGGGAACCACATAAAGGATATCCATATAAGAGTAGAAGAGTGGTAGGGAGGTGTATATGAGGGAACTATTGAACTCAAATGAGTCTAAAATTCCAAGTAAAAAAGAAGAGGGGGTAGACCTGGTGAAATAATGGGGCTGAACCTCACTTAAAAGGAATCCATGAGGCCACTGGCTAGCCATTTATAGGATCAACGACCAACCAATGATCCCAATATCCCTTCGAAGCTACTTCTATGGAAACCGGCTAGCTGATGACCCTATACTGGCTAGCTAATGGCACTGTATCAGCTATTCGATGGTGCTGTAGTATCATGATGTATCCTCAGATCCATGTCCCAAACCCTTGAAATTCTCTTTTCATTCCTTTGAACCATTAAACAATCCATTTAAGGAAAGTTACATGAGGATTAATAAAATTTGAACTACTTTGTACTCCAGTGAAGGGATGGGTTCTCACATATGCTATCCACATGATAGGTGTGATAATATGAACTAATCTTGGTTGGGGATCAATGATCTTAGAGTTGTTTGGGGTGTAAATGAATTTGGATAAAATATGGGAGGTTGATGGGTTTTGAATAATGATCACTCTTGTATGTGATTTAGTATGAGAAAAACCTTGTATGGCTTTAGAACACCATTTTTTGATTTAAAATAAATGGATATTGGAGCTATCCATTCTAACATGATGTCACATGTGGGTGAGATAAGATGATTCTTTAGGAAATGTCAAGTGTGTAATGACCAGTGATGACTGGTGAGAAACTATGTATCTAAGTAAGGTTTGTATAAGAGGGGAGGCCTCCCTAGGTTGGTTGAGCAATGACCAATTGGTCATGATAAGTATGGGTAACCTGGATGGTCAACTCATGTGATTAATGAGTGTTGATCTATTGATGGATTCAAGGTGTAGGGACTATTAAGATTTATGGATCACTTAGGGATAAGAGACTTGATGTTGTATTTTGGGACATGAAATGTGTCTCAATAATGAAATTTTAAGCACCAATAAAATGGTGGAATTTATAATGAGGCGATGGGAGTCTATAGAAAATGTGAATGCATGAGCCATGATACAGTGAGTTTAGTCACTGATATTGGGATATATCTATTGAGACTAGGTGTGTGGTGAAGGATCACCGATAGTTTTAGATAGAGGTTGTGATAACCACCATGAAAATGAAATACCCTTGGGTAGGTATTATGGGTAGATATATTGGTTTATATCAAGTGGGGATTGTGAGAATCAACATTCAATTGATGATGATCTATGAGTGGGTTAGTGCTCATTGATTAATGATAGGAGAAATCGTATGATAGGGAGAACACCATAAATGTCCTGAGTGATAGACACTTGTTTTAGGGTTTATTAGTAAACACAAAGAGTGGTGTATTTGTAGAAAAAACTTAGGAAGGGTTGTGATTTTTCATCAGTGTTTGAATGAAAGTATCCATGTTATGCTGGTATAGGGAAAAAACCTAGATATGGGTATTGATGTGGATTGGGTACAATCAGTGTATTTGATAACTAATAGATATGAGGTTTTAGATTACATACCAGTATGGTATTTGGGTTTTTGGAATAGTGTAATCTATAAGAAGTATGATTCCATGTGCGATAGAGTGAGGTTTCATGTTACATGTATTTTCATGGGGAGAGACTATGTGTTCTGATGAGAACAATTAGGATATGCATGGATGTATATCTGAGTGGGTTATGGTTTTGTGTAAACTAGAGATGTTGAACATTATAATGTAAAATCAGTGAATTAGGAATTCATGAATTAAAATGGGAGTGGGACATCATCAGGGATTTCGTAGAGTTAGTTGGTGAAGAGATGCACGTATTGTCATGTTTGCAGAGATAGTCAGTGCAGTGGGGTACTAACTATTGTGTTTCACATGTGATCATGCACGATGGTGAAATAAAGGATCAACATGTGTCATTTGAGGGGATACCAACATGTGAAACGATTCAGAGTAATAGGTGTTTTGGTTTTGGTCTATTCTGCTGGTTTGGGTGCACTATGGGAATGAGTATGACCAATAAGAGATTATAAATTGAAGTGTGCATTTGGTCTCAATGAATAGTGTGGTTCATGAAAGATGCACTAGGAGTCTTATTGGGGATGAGAAGTGTTATGGTGGATAGTTTGTAACACCCCACATATTTTTTGGCATAAATTAATTATAATTTTACAAAAATATTTGTGTTTTGATGGTTTCGACTTTTAGAGGAGTTGGTGGAGTCCATGAGTCAATATTTTGGGGAGTTGGAACTAGTTTGTGTTGAAAATTTTATTACACGTAGAAGTAAATGTCATAATAGGAGGCATTATAGTGTAGCTAGGGGATGTGTAAGATTAAAATTTTAGAGTATATGGTTGGTAACACCACAACCCAGGAATTGTTCCATGAAGTCCCTCTCGAGGGGATAAGGTTGCGACATGAAACTCTTGACCTTGCTAAAGTGATTGGATTTGATTTCTTGGAGTTTCACTAGAATGGGGTGTTGTACCATAATGAATAGGGTCACACCGCAACATAACCCTAGGATAGGGTGGCCATGGTTTTCTGGTTCTACCCTAGAACGAGGCATTATTCCATGAGGAACATGGTTATTCCATACTGAATGGATTTGGTTTTGTTAGGTTTCCCAGTGATGGGGAATTACAATGTGACACATGATGTCACACTGTAACACACCCTTGTGTAATTTTCTGGATGCCCCAAGTAGGGGTGTTGTGCCATGACATAAGGGGACATACCAAAACATTCCCCTATTCTATTTTTTATAGAGTGGGGTGGGGGTTAAATTTTGAACCCCTTGGGATTAGGGGTTCAACCAACTCAGGAGAGAGGGGAGGACATCCCGCTTATTCCTTCTCCCCTATCCTTCCACTCCATGGACTTATAGAGGATTTGGGATTGTGGATTCACTGGTAAAGGTGATATCTTCCCCCTACCTATCCTATTTCTTCCTTATCTTCCTCTCTTCTAATTTAGTGAACCCAATTTAGGGATTTGGTGTTGATTTTACCAAATCATGGTGAAATTAGATTGGGATGAAGGGGATTTTGTTTGAGATGGATAGAGGAGGCCAATAGAGGATGATTGCTTGTAGTTGTATGATATTTCATTGGTGGAAAGTCGATTCCCTTATTTATTTTAGATTTTAGTAAAATTGGGATGGATTAAATTAATGAATTGATGTTGGTTATTGGATATTTGGTTGGAAGTGGACTTAGTTGTGCACTAAAAGTGATCCATACTCCATTTCTCAAGGTTTTGAAAAGTATTCGTTGCCGATGAGGTATTTATTGATTTTGAATAACCATATTAATTATGGATTATTGTGATAATTATTTATAAGTGTTGTATAATCAATAAAATTGGATGTTTGATAAAGTTAGGGCCTCATAGATATGTAGATGGATGAGATGGGTTTGGTCAAGCTTGGGCAAGGATGGAGTAATCATGCTTAAGGGGATAACTCTAGGTTTGAGGTAGGTGGTGTTTAATGTTACATTTTTACACATGTTTTCATATATTATATGGATAGTAAGTGCATGTATGTCACGAACTGACCTGGCGGGGCCCAAGATGCAACTCCCTAAGCCTGCCTCTAATAGGCCAGCAGCTGACGACTAGCACCGAGTAGGCATATTACTAAAATGGGAGGCATTGCCTATATACCTGTACGTAAGCACAATATCCAAGCTCACAAAATGACGAAATGTAAAAACCAAAAGTATCCAATTCATGCATACATCTATATCCAACAACCAAAGTACAATAGAAGTATTAAAAGAGAAACAAGGGAAAGACAACACCAACCAAGGAAAATTGTAAAAGCATCCAACCTGCTTAGAAGGAGGGGGTCACTGTCAAATTAAATTTCCAGAAAGATCCTTGGCCTAACTCTAGTAAAAACCTTGGTCGGTCTATATCACTAAGATTTTCCTACCTTGGGTCCTCTGTGGACTCCGTCGAAAGGCATGTGGTCTGCACAAGACACAAAACATGTGCGGGAAAATCCCGTGTAGTGGTGAATATAAACATACTTAGTAGGTGCCCAAAAAACCCCAAAAGAAAAAGGGAGAAACTAAAAGGAAATAGTCTGATCGACCTAGCTAGAGGGAACCCCAATCGAGAGAGAGAAACCATCTTGAACCATCCTCAGTTGTACATGACAAGTCAGCTCAGTCTATAAGGGGTGTCAACCCTGACATGTGACAACACAGCAAGGACTCCCAGAAATCACCCAGATATACTCGTCTTAGACTCTAAGTATCATGAGGTTCCAAACTCATATCCAGTAATAGTATTATCTTCTTAGTCTCTAAAGTTAGCACATAAAACCAATAAAACACACTCCACGAGCTCAGCCATCTCAGGTTTCACCCGTACAATATATGAACTTCATTGGAAAAAACTCTACCATTTCTAACGGTACGTCAGAGAGAACGTGATCCATTGGGAAAATCTTACTAGGTCCATCTCTAGTGACCAACACCAGATTTCCTATCATCGTTACCTTGTGCCAAGTTCAAGCTAAAGAATCCTAAGTGAAGAGGCCTTCCCCTCACCGTTGCACGCAGTTGATGGATCACTAATTCAGATTACGCACTACGTGCATCCTCTCTAACAAGATAGAATGGAGGGACCCACACCTTGACACTACCCCGCAGTCGAGGGATTACTATTCCTAACTAACATGTGAAACCTTTGTCACTCCTGTATAGAGTTCCCTTCACCTTAGTCTATCGAGGGAGAACTAACTCTTATCTAGGTATTGTTCAAATCAAGTGAACGAGACCACTCATTATAATTGTATCCCACAACTGAGGGAGATCCAACTCCAATGGAGGACCTACTCCCCACTACTAATCGAATATGGGGGAGTACTAATCCATAAGTAAGGACCCATGCCTTGATCTAACAGGGGAGTACTACTCAGATAATGGAGGACCTGCATCCAGATATAACAGGGGAGTACCACTACATGGATCGAGGACCTGCACCCTAACCCGGTAGGGGAGTACCACTCAGTGGCTAGAGGAACCGAAACCTAGTAGGATATGGGAGTACCAACTCCACCATCTCATTCTCTATGGGGTAACCTCACCCTAATATGATAAGGGAGTACCGACCCCAGGCTTGAGGACCCACTCCCTGACATGACAGTGGAGTACTGACTCTGCTGGAACAATACGTATGGAGGATTTGTGCCCTAGAATGACAAGGGAGTACCAACTCCTAGGATATAGGACCTGCGACCTGACACAGTTGGGGAGTAACCAATCTATATATATTTCACATATGGAGGAACCAATTCCTAGTCCAACAGGGGAGTACTATCTATCTTTACAAACATCATGGGGAAACCCGTACCCTAGTCCATTAGGGGAGTAACACCCTCGAAGAAAACTACCCAAAGGTAACAAGCCCATGACCACAACATGTGAAGTCCCATATCTAACTAAGAAGGGAGGTAAGGTAAACACACACCATAGTCTATTAGGGGAGTACCAGTCTCAACGTCTCTCTACATGAACTACACCGATCTCTAACATTGGATCAGTACAACTTCACAAGTTTCTTGATCGATCTATGCCACCTTGTATCTCATAAGCCATAACAGAGTACACCATCATGTTCTACATGAAAAAAATTCTCAGGATATATTACGCAAAGGCCTGAATCTAATTCCTAGAAAAGAATATATAGAAGGTGTAAGATTCTATAAGGATCTCTTTGGAGTACACAACGTGCACTGGGACACACACGGCATGTGAGCCCGCCCGAGCACCTGGTCGTGTATCCCCTCTACATGGTTTACCAACCTATGTATGGGTACATGTAATATAAAATAGGTACACATTTTTTTACCTTATCACTCATCCCCTGGCCATGTTCCTCTTCTACACGGACTATCTGACCATGTCCCTCAAACGCTGTGTATCCCATACTACTCGGCATGTTCAGGATAAATGGCCACCTACCCATGTAGTTTGATCGTGTCCATGTATCGGACCCTATGTCTATGTACCTTGGTTGTGTATTAGTGCATGACCATGTAGTTTCACACGACTAACCCAATCCATGTCCCAAGATTACACAGTTTAGGGAACTACACGGCGTGTAACCCCAGTACACTGTATGTAGTCCCTAAAGTTCATCTTCCTCAAATAGGAAGAGCTACACAGAGTTTTTCACTGAACTACACATCATGTAGATGGTGATTCCATTTAGGAATCACCACAAAAAATCTATGATTTTCCCCATCTTACCCTGAAACCTGCAAATCTACCTATAATGGATATCTAGCAATTGTATTTAGGCTATAAAACCTTAAAAAATGTGTAAACAAGGGGATTGGAACCAAAAATAAAATACTACTACCTATTTGGTGAAACACTGAATATTTGGATGAAGAATGATGCTCAGATTGTGCTACTCCTCGATCTAATGATGATCTGCATCAGAAACAGAGATCAGAAACACCTTGCTTCATCAATTTGGTGTCAGTTTCATTTGTCTCCAAAGGGGAGAAGAAGTAATAGAGGATAGTTACAACCTCCTTGGTTTTTCTCTACAACATGAGGGGTGGGGTGGTGTTAGGTTGTATTTTTAATTAAATTTTCATTTAATTAATTTAATCCAACTCATAACACCCCGTCACCAAAACACCCCTGATCGAAAATCCTGTTGAGGATGACCTTAGGTCATGCCTAGGGTAAACACGATGTTACAAAGTCAAACATGGTCTCAAAATTCCAATATGAGACTCTGAATAGAAGTTATTTACATTTCAATAGAAATTGTGTGTGTGTGTGACAAAATATATTTAATATTTTTAATATCATCGTACCAAGGCTCCATGGGCCCTGGATTCCCATGCCGACTTAGTAGAAAACTCTAGAAATATTCTCTGATATATTCTAAATTCTTTTGGGTCAAAACCTGAGTCATTAAATTCCCCCCCCCCCCCCTCTTAGGTCTTTTTATCCTCAAAAAGAAAAATAATAAGCACAAGGGAAGAAACTGAGCTCCCCACTGAACTCCCACGCCAACGAGCTCACCAAGGGTTCCTGTGCTACTTACAAGCATGTACATAGAGGAATCATGAAGGTCAAATCACTATTATGTCCAGATTATACTAAGGAAACATTGTACAATAATGGGCACATGTCTCCTTAGCTGCAACATGTGGGAAATTACCAAGCACAATGGAACATCTGCAGTCATGGGGTATAGCGGTACACCACCTCACTAACCTGACACAAATACTAAAGGAACCCCACAGTTCACATCCACCCCTGGATAGACTGTACAGAAACATCCTCAAGTTTTTTTCATTCAAGGCTGACACTAAACACGTGAGGGTATTTACAAATGAAATAGGGCTACCCAAGAGTAAACACTGGGTCTTACTAGGACCTTCTTCTGTAAACCTCTAACTGTAACACAAATCACCCAAATAGAAACATTGTCACACCCACTAGTGACATCTCATCTAATCATGGATGGTAGACAACCAATCTAAACTACAGAAACATCATATGGTCTAACTCTATCACTATATAATGATTATAAACAAGGAACTCCCTATCCCAGGGCCACCAAACTAAAGGGGTCGAGCATGGAAACTTTGCTGGAAATGCCAGGACCTGCTCTGACACTCTATTACATAACCTCACCCTAAACACACAAGTTTTAGGAACTTGTACACCACACCTCGATACTATCCACTTTGGGAGGCACTAACTCTCTCACACAGTTTTGGTCGCGTCACAAAAATGCATCCTGGTGGGGAAAGTATCCCCCTTCCTCATGAGTTCAAAGCTATATCAAACTGCTCCACATCCTCCTCGAGTGCATCACATACAAATATAACGCCAAACCCATGATGGTACTAATGAAAAACTAAGGTCTTCCTAGACACACACTAGGTATTACTGAGACCTCTATCACAACTACCAACACCAAATTCTACTGATGCCCCACATCACCCAGATAAACCTCAAGCATAAGCGGAAATAAAAGAGTACCCACAACATTGTATAACAATTGCTATTATAAAAAGTAGATAGTACACAAGGCATACCTCTATTCATTCTTGAAGCTTCTGGGTCAAATGCCTCTACATCCTACAACTGTCTTCTCCCACGTCCTCCATTTCCCTGAGCCGAGTGTGGACCACCTAGGGTTGGTGGTGGAAACACCTTGAACTTCCTACCACCTCCTACTACTCTTCCATCTCCTCTGTCTCATCCACCACCTCATAGAACTCCTTACTCTAAGTGATGTCTCTGTCAAGGAAACTCTTCATTCAGCTCCCTCTCAATAGTACTAAGGGTCATAAAGTCTCTAGAGAGATTCCCCTGGTCATCCAAGCGTAACACCACCTCTCCTATGGTTGAAAATATCCTCAATACTACTCCTGAACTATAAACCCACACATCTATGTCTAATCATGGGTATGCCTCCTATATCACGATCCTATCACCTATCATCTACCAACTCCTGCAGATTCTTCAGCCTTGTGACCACTGCTTCTTGTCACATCCACCTATTACTCAACCCAGAAACTCTTCACCACCAGAGCTCACTCTAGAACTCCATCATAGGTGGGAATGCATAGAGGGATCACAAACCCCCTGATCTACCAATAAAATCTATTATCAAAGGTTCGTTCTATGAATAACAGATCTTGAACCATATCTAAGGAGTATCACAACTAGTATGTGAACCTCATTGAAAACTCTTCCACTATCATGCTACCCTTCCAAAGCTGTAGAAGATCCTGTATATGAACTGATCTCAATGTGGTTGGGTAAAAATCTTCCTTGAATATTCGCTCAAACTTCTACCAAGTGAGAATTACCTCATCATGATATTGTATCACCAAAATCCACCATCTCCCAGCTAAAGCCCACAAAAGGCTCATATCCAAGACCACCATCAATTTAGGAGGTTTCCTCACTAAGTAGAAAAATCATATGACTGTCTCGAGCTAGTAATCTGCTGCCTGGGGGTTTGGAACACCCATTTACCTCGCCACTGCCTATGGAACTCATATAGCACACTCAGCCTGAGCACATCCTCAGCTTGAATTGCTGGTAAAACCTTTTGCTCAACTGGCAGTGGCACTACCAGTGGACCACCTGGAGGTAACACCTCAGAATCAGTGCCCTACACTAAAGTCACATCATAAGGAAAACCTACATCACAATCACGCCATATAATCCTATCTGGATGCCATTGTAGAGGCATCCTGAAATAGAATCAAGATGTACCATGGTAAAAGAGTATATCTGAGGATCTGACTCAAGAAGGACAGAAAAAGACAAAACCCAGTCATATATGATGTATGTAACATTTATCTCCTGGAGACTAGTGTCCTAATGCACCGAGTTGAAAAGTAGGTTATTAGATTCCTGGTGAATGGATACGTCGGTTGTCACACCAACACTAGAACCTCTGGACTGAGAGACGAACTTGAAACATCATAAAACTGTCATTATGAAACCCAAACCAATATCACAACACTACAGTCTCAAAGTGGAACCATGCTCTAATACCACTCTTTCATGAACTAACCTGATGGGGCCCATGTTGTAACTCCCCAAGCCCGACCCCAATAGGTTAGGGGTTGGCGACTAGCGTCGAGTAGGCATATCACCAACATATGAGGTATTTTCTATGTAATCGTATGTAAAAACACATCTCCAAGATCACAAAATTCCAAAATGTAAATACCAAAACCAACCAATACATGCATACATATATATCCCACAACTAGAGTACAACGGAAGTACTGAAAGTGAAAGAAGGTCAAAACAACGCCCACCAAGGAAAACTGTGAAGGTTTCCAACCTAATTAGAAGGATGGGATCATTGTTAACTAAAACTACTGAAAATATCCTTAGCCCATCTCTGACAAACACCTTGGTATGTCTAGATCACTAAGCTCCACCTGCCTCGGGTCCTCCTTGGATTATGTCAAAAGGGCTATAGTCTTAATAAGACACAAAATAGGTGTAGGCAAAGACCTTGTAGGGGTGATTAAAAAAATACTCAGTAGGCACCCCAAAAACCCCAAAATAAAAATGGGAGAAACTGAAAGGAAACAATCCGCTCGACCTATCCAAAGGGAACCTCAATCAAGAGAGAAACTTCATCTCGAACCATCCTTGGCTATACATGAAAAGTCATATCAATCTATAAGGGGTGTCAAACCTAACATGCGACAACACTACATTGACTCCCATAAATCACCCAGAAATACTCATCTTAGACTCTATGTCTCATGAGGTTCCAACCTCATAGCCAGTAATAGGATTCTCTTTGTAGGATCTAAAGGTAGAACATAAAACAAAGAGAACACACTCCATGAGCTCAGTCGTCCAAGGTGGAACCCATATGAGATATGCACTTCATAGGGAACAAATCTACCATTCCTAATGGTACGTCTGAGAGAACGTGCTCCATCGAGAATATATTACTAGGTCCAGCTCTATTTCATAGTACAAGAGGTCCTGTCATCATTACCTTGAACCTAGGGCAAGCTAAAGAAACCTAAGTGAAGATGCCAAACCCTCACCACTACACACAGTTGAGGGAACAATACTCCTAACTATGCACCATGTGTATCCTCTCTAATAATAGAGAACATAGAGACCCGCACCCCACCACTACCCCACAGTCGAGGGAGTATTGTTCCTAACTAACTTGTGAAACCTATGTCGCTCCTTTATGGAGTGGCCCACACCTCAGTCCATCGAGGGAGAACTAACTCTTATCTAGGTATAATTCACATCAATTGGAGGGCCCCTCTCCTTGTAACTATCTCCCACAACTGAGGGAGATCCAACTCCAATGGAGGACCCACTTCCCACTACTACTTGGAGACAGGGAAGTACTACTCCATAAGTGAGGACTCGTGCCCTGATCCAACAGGGGAGTACTACTCATTGAATAGATGACCTACACCCTAATATGATAGGGGAGTGCCACTCTATGGATCGAGGACCCACACCCAAACCAGGTTGGGGAGTACTACTCAATGGATAGAGGACCCGCACCTTGGTAGGACAAGGGAGTACTGACTCTACCAACTCATTATCTATCAGGGACCTGTACCCTGATACAATAGGGGATTACCAACTTCGGGCTTGAGGATTCACTCCCTAACATGGAAGGGGAGTACCGACTCTACCGGAACAACATGTATAGAGGACCCACACTCTGGAACAAAAGGGGAGTAATGAATCTTAGGATAGAGGACCTACACCCTAACATGGTAGGGGAGTAACCACTCTATCTATATCTCATATATAGAGGAACCGTGCCCTGGTCCAATAGGGGAGTATTGTCCATCTTCACAAACATCATGGGGAAACCCACACCCTAGTCTATCAGGTGAGTAACACCCCTAGGGGAAACTACCCAAAGGTAAAGAACTCTCACCCATGTTGTGGGGAGTCCCATCTAAGTAGAGAGGTAAGGGAAACCAATTCCCTATTCCATTAGGGGAGTACCGGTCCCAACATCTCTCTATGTGAACCACAATGATCTCCAACATTGGCTCAGTACAACTTCACAAGAATATTTATCGATCTACACCACCTTGTACTCATAAGCCATAATAGAGGCCACTTTCACGTTCTACACAGAAAACACTTAGGAAAGACTACTCATAAGCCTGAATCCAAGTCCCAGAGTAGAAGATATAGAAGGCAGAAGATCCCATGAGTATCTTCTAGGAGTACACTGCGTGCATCGGGACACACACGATGTGTGATCCCACCCAAGCACTTGTCTGTGTATCCTGTCTACATGATTTAACAACCCATGTATGGGTACATGGAATGAAAAGGAGGTACATATCATGTCCCTCATCACTCGGCCCCTGATTGTGTTCCTCTTCTACACAGATCGACTGAACATGTCCCTCACACACTGTGTATCCCAAACTACATGGAGTGTTCAGGATAAGTAAACAACTACCCATGTATTTTTCTCGTGTCTGTGTACTGGACCCCATTTCTATGTACCTTGGCCATGTGTTTGTGCATAAACATGTAGTTTCACATGGACAAACCAATCCATGTCCCAAGATTACACAGTTTAGGGCACTACATGGCGCGTAACCTCGGTACACGACATGTAGTCTCAAAAGTTCATCTTCCCCGAACAGGAAGAGCTACACGACATGTGTAACTGAACTACATGCCATGTAGATGATGATTATATTCAGGAATCACCTCAAAAAACCTATGATCGGCCCCGGTTTACCCTGAAACCTGCAGATCTACCTAGAAGGGATCTCTAGAAATTGTATTTGGGCTTTAGAACCTTAAACAAATCTGTAAACAATAGTATAGAAACCCAAAATCTAATACTCATACATCTTTGGTGAAACACTGAAGCTTTAGATGAATAATGACACCCAAATTGTGCTTCTCCTTGATCTGATGACGATCTACATCAGAAACAGAGATTAGTAGCACCATGCTTCGTCGATTTTGTGTCAGTTTTGTTTATCACCAAAGGGGAGAAGAGGGAGGATAGGAGTGCAATGACATCTTTGGTTATGTTCTCCAATGTTAGGGGTGGGGTGGTGTTAGGTTAGATTTTAAAATAAATTTCCAAAAAATTAATTTAATCCAACTCATAACACCCCATCACCAAAACACCCCTAATCGAAACTCTCGATGCAGATGACCTTAGGTCATGCCTAGGGTAAACACAAAATTCAATACTCAACCACGGTCTCAAAAATATGACCTGAGACTCAAAATTGGAGTTATTTACATTTCAAGAAAAACTGCATGCTTGTGACATAATATATTTAATATTTTTAATATCACCGAATTGAGACTCCCCAGGCCCTGGCTTCCCGTGTCGACTTAGCACCTCGATCTAGAAATATTTTGAGAAATATTTCAAAGTCTTTTGGATAAAAACATAATTAATTACAATTTATGTGGGTGTGAATGACATAAATGGGATCCATTAGTGGTTAAATTTCCATGATGTGAGGCAAGGGAGTTTTATTAGACTCTTAGTCATCCCTTAGGGGTTATATATTTAGGAATTAGCTGGGAATGGCTATTTAGACTATGTGCGAGGGTTGGTTAGAGTCAAATGAAACTATGAGGGGTGACTATTCTTTGAGATATGATCTCATAACTTAGGAGGGTTATGTAGTGGTAAGTGGTTCTCAACTAGGGTGGGGGAAAAGGGTGATTCTAGTTGATTTTCATGGAATTGGTCATATGTGATATGGTCTTGAGCGGGTGTCTCAGAATGATCAGAGTTGGAACCAAATGGGGTTATTGTGCTTATTGAGTAATGGGTTTGGTCTATCTAGATCAAGATAGATCCCTTATACCTAACACACATATTAGCTTGCTTATGGACAAAAAATATATCAACAATCCATTGGTTTCTTCAATAATAACTTCAAAAACAACAACAAAAATAACAAAAACTATTAGAAATATCCTAGGGTTTGGGTCAAGAACCCACAACTAAGAAATTTATTGAAAAAGGAGTATAGAAATACAAATAAGAGAGTTAAAATTGAGTATAAACAACATGAAACATATTAGAATGATTCAAGTATATGTAAAGAAATCCATGAGTGAGAAAAAACAATAAGAGACCATTTCTTCAACAACTTTATTTGAGATAGAACTTGACACCATATTACCATCCTTGTATATGTGATAAATACCAACATGAATCCTCTCTAGAGACTTAAGGAATTTGATCCAAGATAAAAGAATGGGCCAGAGACCATGAGGGTGTAGGCTACAAAAACATGAACAATAACCATGGATTCACTTTTGATCCAAAGATTATTCCAGTTATGCTACTTTGAATAATCAATTGCATAAGTTATATCCAATAAATTCACTTAATAAGTAATAAAATTCCCAATAAATTGTGACAAAGACCCTTTAATAAAGCCTCATTATGTTTTAAAGATTCCACCATATCCTATAGGCCCTGGTGCACCCATAAATTCTCCATGAATATTGACCTTGATTTAGTTAGTCCATAATAGTATCCATTTTACATAAGCATATTTCATTAGTTACCTTGGTAATCCATTGACCCTAGTGGTTTTAGTGATAATTTTATCCATGATAAAATTATGTATAAACCCAGATTGATTTTTTTTTGCAATATGAAAATCATTGATGATACTTGTAAGAATCACCTTGGCAGGGGTCACTTTACCTTCAAATTTGAGTTGATTTGTGGAATTCCAAAAAAATAGAAACATGCCACAATGAATACCATAAATAGATTAAAAAATCTAAAAACTTATCTTTAAGCAACAAACATGGGAAATAAATGAATGCAGCTCTAAATGAGGGGGAAAACCATTTAGAACCAATCACAAATTTTCTCTTAGATATACTTAATAAAGCTGTATTCAATGAAAATATGAATATAGAAATCTGAAAATCATAGACATAAGGTGCAAGATGAAGTAATTGACATACCTATTTTCTAGAGATAATCATCAGTGGAAAGTTGATTATCCTAGATTTTCTATATTAAAAGCCTTAAATAAGGTTGAATATGTCTTTTTATAAAATTATTATGCCATTTTAGTGGAGCATCATTAACATAAAACTGATATCTATAATACATTTTGGTATTAAGGTGTCCCATAAGAGCAAGGAGACGAACCTTTAGATCAAGATTAGGAAATTATAAGTTCTGAATCACTAGAATAATGTCAGTGGTAATGTGTTCAGAAATTGAATCCCACCTATCCAAAGCCTCAGAAATAGAAATATTAGAATGATCTTGAGGAAAACTACATAAATTAGAATGGAATAATCTAATCCATTTGATATTCCATAAATTCATGTTGGAGTCCCTATAAGTGAACCACTGAGTATACTGATTAATTTCTTTAAAGGAACCTCTAATAGTAGGGACAATAATGTACCCAATATAAAATGTATCCATTTTAATGAGTTTATCAATAAGCTTAATGTGCAGAAATCTAGTAGATTCCTTCATGTTTCAAAGTATATTATAAAAAATATTTCAATAATATCATCCTTGAACTTCTTTATACTCCTGATTCCATGACCACCCAAGTCCATAGGTTGAGTAAAATTATTCCAGGCCATAGTGATTGGCCATTTATAGATGTTAAAAGCATAAAAAAACATTGAGGTGATAGTATGGTTAACCAAATAGATCCTAAATTCCAATAAAAAGGATTTCACTTTTTGGTCATAAAATTAGTATGGGATTTTAAATAAAATATCTTCAAGATAAATGGATTTAACCCTCCATCAAAAAAGAGTAACCCCTATGTAATTAAAAGGAATACTACCCTCCTTAACATTTAATATCCTCATGACATGTATCTTTATAGTAGTTCTAAATACCTTCCCAAAGTATAAAAAATATTTTTTCTAGTTGATAAAACTTCTAAAAAATTTCTCACAATTCTATAAAATTTGAAACATGGTCTATAAAATGCTATCATTCCCTTCAAAAAAGAGAATAAGATCTTTCACATAGAAAATCTTTGTAGGGTCTTTAAAGTTTCTTGCAACCTTGATGGGGGGGGAGTCATAAGTAGAAGATTATAGAATACATTTTCTCAAATAATTTTCAGACATTATAAAAATAAGTACAAAAATAGGTTCCCCTTACCTCAACCCTATTGAGAATTTAAAATAACCTTTAGGTGATCCATTTACCATAACTAAGATCCTAGAGCTTTTAAGGATAAAATCAATAATTTTGAAAAATCTATTAGATATGACATGCCTCTTAAGAATTCCCATTATAAAGATCCATATGATATTTTCAATGGATCTTGATGTATCTATATTAAGTGAAATGTTACCATGATTATAGGGTTTTTTTAAAAAGTTCACACATTTGGAGAAAGTGTAAAGACATTCTTGTATCATCTTTCCAGGTATAAAACCAAATTGGTTAGGTGAAATCATCTTATTGGATAAAATTACAATACTTAAAACAAAAAACTTGCTTATGACCTTGAGTAGACTATTACCTACCAAAATAGGCCTAATATATTTGATATCAAATTTCTGATCATTCTTAAGAATTAGATTTAGAAATTTAGAGTTATGGACCATTGGTAGAAATCCAGTAGATAAAAATTATCTCACAGCCTGAAAAAACTATTACTCAACAATATCCCAATACTAGATGAAGAAATTGTTGGTGTATCCATTTATAACATATTTAATTTCCAAATTTATTAAAATAGTTCATTATTGGCATCATCCATGGTTGGGGTGGCAGAAAGAAAAGAATCCTACATGAATGAGATCCCAAGTTCAATAACATCAACAATGTTAACCTGAGTCTTAACATGAGATTATTCTTTAAAAAGATGAGTGAAGTATTGAATAAGATATTTTATAATATTATACTCTCTATTAATGATTTAACCATTGATTATGAGATAGGAAATTATCTTCTTAACCTTTCTCTCATGATGTATGGTATGAAAGAATTTGGTGTTTCTATCACCACCCTTTAACTACTACAAATGATATTATTCTTTAAGAGTTATATCTTTAAGAAAAATAATTTCTTAAAATATAGTTTTTTTAGATATCCTACTGAGTGAGAGTATCATTAAGATAATATAGTTTTTGGAAGTTAAGAATATTCTACTTAGAATTGCCAATAAATTCATCCACGATAGTGAATTTCCCTTTGCTCCAAGTCTTGAGATATTTTTTGATTCTCTTGAGCTTAATAGTTGGACTCTAGCCAACATTACCCTAATCCAGTTGATTCCATTCATGGGGGATGATTTTTTAGTATTCATCAAGGATAATACATGCATTATTGAATCTAAAAGGAAGAGGGAAGTTTCTTTTTTCCTTTATAAGGGATACCAAAAGAGGTGTATGACCATAGTTAAACTTATTCAAATATTGGAAAGAAATAGTGATACATCTGTCCACACCCAAAATAAAGGCAAATAATCTGATAATTTTTTTTATCTTTTACTCATTAATAGTGTTTATAACCCATTTAAATTTAGTTCCCAAGGTTATGATCTCAGGAAGTAAGCAAAGATAAATACACTTTTTTAATTCTTATGAACAATTTTTATAAAAATAATTACCAATATTTTTATAAAGATTAAGTAAAAAGTTTAATTACCCCATAAGAACCCACTTATTTGCGACACTAGCTGATATAGTCAACAGTTCATTACAAATCTCCCTTTTTTCAAGTCAGTATCTAACGACACAGATTAAATAAACAAGAAATTTTAATATAGATAAATCAAATTAAATGGAAACCTAATATTTACCAATACGTAAGATAGTGAAATCCAGATCCTTTGTAATCATAAATTATAGGGAATTAATGGAAGAATATTTGATATTTTTAGCCAAAAACTTATATCCCAAAGATTTCTAAATATAAATATAAAATTCATTAAAATATACCATTGGGTCAACAATACCAATAATTTCATACATACGGTCTTTAATGAAGTGCTTTAGGGTTGAGGGAGTGCCATAATTGTTCATATTCATGTAATTTTAGTAAAGAATATTCTTTTTCAAGAATATTTTTCCCTTATAATGGGAATATTTGGAATTCCATCAGACCTACCTCTTCCTTTACCCTTTCCATGAGATTGACTCATTCTAGGGTCTAGATTAACATCTTTCTTCTTGTTAACAATATCAACATCAACACAATCCATTTCTTTATCCCAAATCTTAGATGGATCAGATATAATACTAAATTTATTATCAGTTAGAATAGGACCATAAATAGTACCAATAATTTTATAATTTGAGGTAGATTACCCTAGTTAGACAATGGTGATAGATGCATGAACATTATCCTGAACATTATTCTCATTAGAATTCCCCTGAGTGTGAGAGTTAGCATCAGAAGCCTCAATGGGTGATAGTGATCTAGATCCATTCTATTCACTGGATCCAATGAACTCAATATATTGATAATTACCATGATTATTCTTATCATATGTATCCTCAGTTTCCAAAGTGTGAGTTTTTAAAACAGGTCCCCTATGTACAGATGTTTGAGTCCTTAGTGACATTGTCATTGACTATCCTAGAAGGTGGTTGTGTATTTCCATTGCCTCAATCATCCAACTCCTATGGTTTATCCAATAATGGGTTTTGACTGTATTCATCTATATTAAATTAGTTTTTGATCTCATTTTCATTAAACTTGTCCTACTCAGCTCCATGAAAACCAAGGTGGATTTATCATCCACCTTCCCTTTTCCCTTCAATTTATCATTTTTTCAACCCTTATTCCTAATTAAAGTTCCCTTGTTCCCACAATATCTGCATATAACATTTTTATTTCTACAATAATAATTTAGGTTCTAACTAATATTTAAATTAGTATATAATGTAGTAAGATTTTCATAATTGAGTCTAAATTTTAGAGTATATTTTGTAGTATTAAACACCACCTCCTCTACAAGAGTTGTGGATAAATAAACTTCAACCAAAATTTGACCATAATAAACCTATTTATAATTTTTATTTTACTTATAATGTTTAATAGGAACAAATATAGATTAATAAATATCCCATAAGAGTTTGGAATCCCAAAAAATGATTTTAATAAAAAATAAGAGTTTATACATGAGCATATGAGTTTTTTCATTAAACAGATCAAAATTCACATCCCATTACTAGATCCTATGAATACCATAATTTAGAGAGATGGAAACATACCCCTAATATTTTATCTTTAGTTTATTATTTGGGAAGACAATATGAAATTAACCTTGACTAATGGACACCATTATCCAACTGAAAAATCCCCAAATTTCAGAGATTCTTTTCCCTAAGTCATTGAATTTCCATGGATCATCCTCTTTTGGGAGGATAATTAAACCTTTAATTGAAAATTTATAGAATCAAATCCTTTCATGAATAACATAATTGTTTTAATCAACATCTATAATTTATCCCTTCTTGATCACTCTTCTCATATTAGAATTGATCATGGCTAAAAAATAATCCTTTGATTTAGACACTTTGATAAATCTACTCAAACTAAAATACTTTTTGTAGGGATTTCTTGGAATAAACTCCTCATTTCAGATTAAAAAAAATTAATAGCTCATTGTGTACCTGTATCTAAGAATCATCTAAGGGTTTTGAACATGAAAATAAATCCCTAACTGTATTTCCAGGATTGTATTGATCTTCACTCTCATTTTCATCCACCATGATCCTATGAATTTTAACGATGATAATAACAATAATAATAATAATAATAATAATAATAGTAATAATAATAATGGTAATAATAATAATAGTAAAAATAATAAGAGTAGTAGTGGTAGTAGTAATAGTAATCTAAGAAATCATGAGAGACAAGTTAGAGACCCATTCCCAATAAATTTATTAATAAAAAATAAGGATAAAATAATGGTAAATTAAAAATGGGTGTAAATTTCATCCTTGAAATTGGAGCGATGAAGATGAAGAAGATCATCACTAAGATAAAGGGTCAAAATGAACTAATATTCTCCACAGACTTCTTGTATAATGCATCAACCACCATATTAGACTCCCTGTAGATGTAAGAAACCATGAATTGTATCTCCTATAAGTATTAAAAATAGTCCATCCATTCCATATAAAACTTCCAAGGAACCAATGATGATTTACTCTTGATAATGTTAACAACTAGTAGTGAGTCACATTTAACTCACAACGTTTTCCAACCTAGAAGCTTAGAATAATTGACTATATATATGACTACACAGAGCTTAAATTCCAAGGAAATGTGGGTACCAAGAGAATACTAAAATAGTTCCTTGATGAATCCTATTCTAGTTTTGAAGACGCCACCACATCTCAAGGGGCTCGATTCTCAAAGAGATACCCTATCCATATTGACTTTAATCCATTGTGGGATTGGTGGGATCCATCTCATAAATCTAGGATGGATGGGTTTTTTGTCCACCCCTTTGACCCTCAATAGTTTGGTAATAATGAGGTCATCCATAATGTTGTTCATTTATCCCACCAGTAGATTAGCTTCTATATGTGTACCATTGATAACACTTACAATGATATATTTAAGTTGTAAGAAAGTCCCAAAAATTTGAGGCTATTCATGGATTGTCATATGTAATGAAAATATGAAAAAATCAAGGATAATATAAGACTATTCTATTTCATGATCATATCAAGATTGTACATATACTCTATGAATACTTACATACTACAATTAGTTTCCAACTTTCAATTAATGTTGGCCTCAGTGTGAAACCAGAACCTCTTTATAAATAATCATAGAAGGAAGAGGTGCTGAAAATTCACATAACTCCTAAAGTATCACAAGAAATAAGAAGTAGACTATATTCCAATCATCTGGATCTATTCATTGTTTAGGAGACTGTTGGGCTAGAGCTTCAATAATATTAGTTGTATAGATGGAGTAATGAAATATTTCTTAAAGATTTTCATCCATCTTAGTTATAATTCATTAGATCCACACAAAAAATGATAGTGTAGAGAAGATTTAAGGATACCCAATATCATTGGTCATCAAAAGCCTTTATCAAACTATTGGAATTTAAAGGAAATAATTTCCTACTTGATTTTGATAGGAAGAAAGTGATAATTTTTTTAAAAATGTCTAAAATTACTTGAAATAGAGATGTGCTTAAAATCAATAGGTGAATGATAGTTATCAGAGATAGGCCCACCAAGATAATTAGAGTTCTATAAATTCAAGTTAGAAGAACATGAGGGGATCCATAGAGTGTGCATTATAATCTTAGAAAATTTATCGATGACGTCTAGCTAAACTAAGGAGCCCAAATAAAAGTTGTTTTCCTTATGAAATTAGTCAATAAATATCCTCTTAATAAATTTAGCTGAGTTGTGATTTGAATTCATCAAGTTCCATACATAATTAGTCACCAAGGATTTATTGAAAAGTCTTAGATTTTTATACCAAACCATACCATATTAACAGGTTTAACACATTTTATCTAAGACACCATTACAAGATTATTTTCATAGATAATACCAGACCATATAAAATTCTCAATTTGTATAACACCATAATATTTTATGATATATATTTTTAAATATATTTTATTTCTTCGATAGCTTGCAATAAATGCATCTCGGGGTCTAAATGAACCATAATACAATATTCCATTATAAAAATTCATTAAATTGGTGGTAATAATAAGAATAAATACATTTTAAAAATATTTATAAAGGTTTTATATAAATCAAATATATTTTTTAGTAAATTCTTTATATGCTTCAAAAAAATATTTTTTCTCAAATATGGTTTTTATTTATTTTTGTAAGAAAATAATATAATTAAATTTTTCCACTTTTAGAAAATATATTTAAAAAAATGAAATCCTTTTTAAAATTAAAATGTAAAAATTATTTTATACTGAATTTTTTAAAATATACAGAAAATATTAATTTTTCAATGAATAGTGAAAAATACTCATTTTTATTGAAAACTGTATTTACTTTTAAAGAATTTGAAAAGTTAAATTTTGTATTAAAATGGATTTAAAAGTAAAATTACTAAATTTATATTATTAATAATCCAATTATGGTCATTGTAATTAATTTTATGTGGATTTTTGTATAGAAACTTTTTTTTAATTTAAGAAGCTTTAATTATTTGTTTTTCACACTTCATATACATGTTAAATATTTTTGTGCAACCTTCTGGTTAGTTTCTTGGAATGCGGTCGATGTTTGAAGTCTTTTTCGATATGGTATTAATGTCCAGTAAATTTTAAAGTAGTATTTTTGTGTAAAATTGGATGTGTTTTTATGTAGAACCTTATTGTGCCTCTGGTTGGTGTTTTATAAATTTCTCAACATTTATTGGATTATTTTGGTAGTGTGAATTATAAAAGAGAGTGTTTTGGGGGTGCATATTATTTTAAAAATTGATTTTAACATGTGGTATGTTTTGTTGAATTGTGAACACTGGGTGTTTTATGCAGATGGTTTGTAATGTTAAAACATTTTTTAACAATTTAAACAAAATTAAGGCATGCAATTGATGTCTATACTTTGTTTTTTATTAAATAGAAAATGTTTTGTTAAACATTACATGCCTCGTTCTTTTTTTATATATAAAAATTCCCAGTTAGATTTTCTGAGTAAAGTGTGATGTAAAATAAATTGTTGGGGTTTACAAATGTATCACCAACGTGTGGAACAATGTTGTTGGTTCTTTATGTGGTTTCCTAAGTAGTTTGGTTTTTACAAAAGTGTGGTTTTTATTTTAGTATGTTTTGGAATTTTAGTAAAAATGGTTGGGTTTTGAGTGTGTAGTCTAACTATAATAACAAGCGTTTTATCAATGTTTGGATGTGTTAAATGACGTGTTTAAATCTCTTTTGGAAATATAGAAATTGAACCTTTGATAAAAGTGGGTTTTGTAAATAGTGTTTAAAGGACAATTTGGACACTTTTAAAAAAATGATGTAAAGTGTTTATTGTAAAACCCCTATGGATGTTCCTTATACCTCGTTGACATGGGGTGGTTGGGATGTCCTCGGTATGGAATCCCAGGGTTCCATTATATGGTTCACTTAGTTGGGAACCCTTGATATTTCTTGAATTTAAGGAATGAGGTAAATCCTTGGGGAGAATTGGGGTGAGACATTCCGTGGAATATTATTATAAATATAGGTTGTGATTTGATGCTCGACAGCATCTGTTGGCTCACCTCCTTTTATACCTACGACATACGAACCTGACATATTGAGAGAATTGTCTGAGATGAGTATTGCACTGGTAGGTTATGCTACTGATCAGTGGCCCATAGTAGGTAGATATTTTTGGGTTTATTGCTATGGGATTTTCCCTCGGATTTCCTGATAAAGAATGGCCGAGCATTTTGGAGCGTTAGATTTCATCGTATGTGGCATGCTATTGTAGATGGGGTCGCAGGTATTAGTGTCATCAGGATTATTCTCGATCTCTCGGGTTCACCTATGTCTAGTGACTTTTATCTAATTAATTGTTGCTAAGATATTTTCATACCTATTTAAATTTCCCTTTCTATATCTTCCTTGGTACCCTTGTGTGGTGTTTTTCATGAAAAGTGACATTTTGGTTTTTTTAACTCCTATGATAATGTTTTCAAAAGAAAATGTGTTCCAAAATCTTTTGTTCTAGTTTTTCAAATGACTAGGGACAATGGTTTGTACTTTGTTTTCAAGTAAAAATTATTGAAATGCATACTTTAATATATTGTAGTTCAAAATTAGAATTGATGTTTCTTAATTTTAAAGGTAGTGCATTGGGAATAGATATCGGGCTAGCCTACTGAGTTTTAATACTCATGCCTATAGTTCTTTTCTATTTTTAGTGTTTGTGCAGGCTCCAGATTGGGTGCACTCGCCTTGGGAGACACTTTATCATTGAGTCAGAGAGTGACCTGTGGGGTCATACGGAGATAATTCAGTCATTGAGTTCGGTTAGTGTTACCTTTATCAGTTCTTTTTTAGTTGTGTGTTTGGTTTATGTATCTCGCACTGCTATTTATTATTTCCTATGCTTTTATTTATTTCTATTGGGAAAAATCGTTCCCACAATCTCTGTTGATGACCTGGTGCTTGTCGCCAGCCCGGGAGGATTGAGAATTCCTCTTAGGCCATGTCGCGGATCGGATCGGGTGATCAGTTCAGGGTCGACCCGGGTTGGTTCGTGACAAAATGGTATACAAGTCATTTCTCTTGAAAGCCGTTTTTCATCGCGTTTTGCGAGTTTATTTTAAAAGTAATTTATGAAACTTTTAGAGATCAATTTTTTTAAAATTTATTTCATATTTTAAATCAGTGTGTCTAAATTTGTTAATGATTCCACTTTAATTTTTTATACTGAATAGTAAAAATAGTAAAAACTTGTCATCGCGGTTAAGGTTAAAATGGGTTTACCGGGGGTTAAACCAACTAATAAGGGAAACTTTAACAATTAAACTTGTATAAATCCCATTTTTTCATATTTTTACCTCATACTATCCCACCTTATAATATCTATCAAATTTTAAGTATTTTTATTGAGAATATTATTATTATATTTAAATACATTAATAAATTCAAAAAATGTTCTCTCCCCTGCTTATAAAAGGATGCCATTAATTTATATTCTTTACACCACTTATAGCCTTATAGCTAAATAAAACCATACAAAATTAACCTCTAAACTTCCCTATAAACTATTTATATGTTTTAGCCCTCTTAAAATACCATTTAAAGTATCCTTAAGAAAGTATCTAAAGGAGCCCCTCCAAAGAAGAGGTAACCGTTTTACCTTACCTATTTCAATGTATTTCTTCTTCTACCTCCTAATTTTTTTGGTTATTTATCATAAAATAATAAATTAAGTATCCTAAATATATTAAAATGTTATTATTATTATTTAAAAACCAATATCCTCCCTTTATTTCATCAAATGGGAAGTGAAAGTACTACTCGTGTGTTTGTGTGGACTACCGCCTCCACATAATGATACAATACTTTTTACATCACCATATTTCATGGAAAGTATTATGATGGGTTTAATGTTTATATATTATATTAATAATATAATTATTATTATTTAATTATAATATCATATCTACCTTCTTACCTTCCAATCCATTGAAAAATAATAACGTCGCTCGTGTGTACGTTTGGATTACCGCCTCCACGAAGCGACGTAATTCATTTTTCATTTATGATTTACATTGATGGTAATTAGGATATATTTAATGAATATATATGATATATATTATATAATAATTATTCTTTAAAGTTGATTTATTTTTTACCTTTCTTTCATTTTGTCTTTCGAAAATTGAAAACAACATTCATGCGTACGTACGACTTACCGTCACTATGAACGATGTAATTCATTTTTATATCTATACCTTTTATGAGTGAATATATCTCTATATATAATGAATATATATAATATTTATATCACTATTAACATTATGAATTTTATGGAACCATGATAAAAGTACAAGGACAAGAAATAACTAATATAAATTCTCATGAAAAATGAAACAGTTAACACCCATAAATGATGATTTTAATAAGGAATTATCAATAAATCAAAGTTGAAATGTTATAATTGGATCATATATAATATTATAAGTATGTAAATTATTATTTTATATAATTATAATAAATTTAAATTTATTATACATGAGGTTATAAAACTTTTTAATCAAGTTAGACATGAGGTAAGAGATTTTCGGCTCACTTTTATTTATGTGAGACACATTCCATAATCACCACTTGTATATTTTATGTGGTGTATATAATTCCCATTAATATCTTTAGTGATTCTTATAATTAAAATTATGGGATATATATATCCATATAAGGTTCTCTCTTTCATTATTTTTTTATTTTAATTTCACCGAAGTGGTAAGGGATTTGTGTTTCAATCTCATTTTAATCGGGATTGTTTATGCTTAAATTTCCATTGAAGAAAATTATATAATACTTTCCTGATAAATACATTTAATTTTATTCTACCCTTTTTATTTCCTGATAATACATGTTTTTATTTAATTTCCCTCACTTTAAGTACTAAAGAGACCCAAAGAACAATTTTAAATAAAACCGACTTATTTCTCTCTTCGGTCAAAAATAATTTTTCTTATATTTCAATGTTTTATATAAATGTTCTGAAGAATGATTTTAATATTATCCTATGATGGTTTAAATTAAATTTTAACCAAGTTTTAGTTTTTAAAAAATTCTTTAAAAATAATCTTGTTTTTATTTTATGAACGTGCTACTTTTGAATTTTTACTAAAAATGTGAAAGTAATCTTTGTTTTAATGTACACGACATGAATGAATTTTCCTATTTCCATAAACACTAAATGATTTTAAGATTAATTTAAAATATTCTAATTATATTTTCAAATAAAATGTTTTCCATAATATTTTGTAAATTTTTATATTTTAAATAATTTATTCCAAAATAAAAAGGGTATTTTCCTCAAGAAATATTCCAAGTGATCTTTTAAAGGAACTTTAATTTATGATAACATCCTTTGATATTACTTATGGTTTACTAGGGATATGATACAAGTATACCATCCTAATTCTTTCTCTAGTTTATTTATGATTATGATGAAGGGTTGTTTATGAAACCCATTTATTTTACATGAATTATGCTATGGTGAATTATTGAAACGTTTATGAAACCCATTTATTTTCCATGGGTTATAATATATAACAAATACTATATGATTTTCTGGAACACATATGTATAATTTTTATTATGTGATGGGTGGGCATGAAATTATATATCCCTCTAATTCATTGGGTAAATATGGATATCTCATGAGATAATAACGACTCAAATGGGGAGTGAGCCAAATTTAGTAAGGGACTTTATCCACTATGATAGTATTGGGAGTGAACCTTAACTAAAGATATGATGGAATAAGAAGTAAAACCAATCCACTATAATAGTATTGGAAGTGATCCTTGATTAAAGAAATAAGTTTCCATGCTTATATGTATTCCACAAACATATGTCTTATCCCAATGTTATGATTTCATGGATCATGTTATTTGATTAATTTATGATTCATATCTTATGAACTATCAAAATTTATTCCATGACTAAAGATTATGATATATGATATGAATTGTATGGTTTTAAAATGTTATGATCATGTTATCATAACCTTATTTTAATTTTATGTTTTAGTGATCATTGATATCTCCCTTGATTATCCTTACTGAGCATCATATCTCACCCTTTCTTATATTTCCTTTCCCCAAGTTATGAAGAAATGTTTTAAGTATGATATTTCAAATAAGGGTTATAGTTATGAATAAATTAGTGGGAAATTATTTAGATCTCCTATGAATAAGTTGTTTATGTATCCAAGTTTCCAAATATACTAGAACTATAAAATTTTAGAAAGGATAATAATTATATGTACTGGATATTCATTGAATAAGATGTCATATTTATGTATGAAAAGTATGGGTTTCTATAATTTGGGTATCCAACCATTTAATCATCTCCCTGTTCCATTTATAGAGATATAAACAGTATAAAAACATAGACGTGATGAAAAAATTCACAAGTCATATTCTACTAGCTTGGGATAAATTTTTTCCTTTAGAAAAAGTGAGAAATGATAATATTTTATTAATATTAACTTTAAGATAGCTTGTTCTAACTCTTCTTGAAAATAGAGGCACACCTAGGTAGTTGAATGGTAAATCACACTACTTAAACTTCATGAGATTAATAATAGATCTCTTCCTATTATTTGATAGTCCTTTCCTAAAAATAGTTATAGATTTATTCCATGAGATTGATTGTCTAGAGACCTGCTCATAGTGGTATAAAATATCTCTAATGGAATTCAATGATCCATTTTCAGCCTCACTGAAAAGTAAGATATCATCATCATAGAGTAAGTGATTGGAACACTAATATTTCTAGCAACTTTAGTAGGATTAATTTTACCCTAGTACATTGACTTGATAATATATATTCTGAGATAATCCTCAATGAGGAAAAAAATAAGTGTATAGATGGGGTCACATTATCTGACACCTCTCGAGCAACTGAAGTATCCTCTTGGTGAACCATTAAGAAAAATACGAAGACTTGATCTCATAAGCATTGTGTGTATCAATTTTATAAATTTATCATAGAGTCTATAATAATGTAATACTTTTAGAATGAAACTCCATTTGAGGGTATCAAAGGATTTGGCAATATCTAAATTCGAGGAAATGTTCCTTTTTTGATTTCTTATAGAGGAAATTGAAAGCTTATAAGATAGTGTATAAAAAATATTTTATTTTTTCTCCCAAGTATAAAAAAAATGGATATAAGAAACCACTAAATTAGAAATGTTACCAATCCTTAAGGTAAGGATATTCCCAAAAATAATGGGCTAGAAATATTTCACATCCATGGAATATTCCACATTCAAAATGAGGTTGATAAACTGAGTATTGAGTCTTGGGGTAATGTATTTCCTAATAAAAACCTCTTTGATTACCTATATAACTTTAGGTTTTATAATTTCAAATAAATAAGAAAATAACTTGTTAGATAAGCCATCATGCCCTGCAGAACTCTCCATATTTAAGGAAGAGAGGAAATTTTTGATCTCATCATCAGTGGGAACCACAGTTAGGAATACATTTTTTATTTTGTTAATAAAGGATATTATAACATCATTTAAGATTAGTTATGGCTTATAGTTATCATCCTTATTAAAAATCTTAGTTATCAACGTTATTGAGGGTATTTTGATTAATACAAACTAATGTAATAGCTCTTTTAACTTTCCTTTACCTGTGAAGAAGATAGAAGAGACACATGTTTTTATGACCTTTATTGAGCCATTTTACCCTAATATATTCCTTTATGTTACCTTACCTCTTATTAATTAGGTTTTCAAGGTATTGAAAATTTTGAATTTCATCAGCAGAAAACAGATCAAGTCTGGAATCACATTCTGATTTAGAAATATCAAATTCTAAACTACTAAATGTATTTATACTCCAGGTTATCAGATCTTTTTTAACTATTTTGAGTTTTTTGGAAAACATTTGGAAGTAATATATATCATTAGTTATAAACCATTATTTATAAAAAAACTCCCCTATAGTCCGTAAAGGATAACCAAGAATTATTGAATTTTAAGGTAGTGGGATATTTTATACTTGAATCATCCAAAGAGAGAAGAATAGGGATATGATCTAAGTGGATTATAGGTAAGACTCTATAATAAATATTGGGTTTGTAGTCACCACTCATTATAGATATTAAATATTTGTAAATATTACTATATTTCCTCCCATTAATATTGATACATTATTAGGTAAAATCATTTCCAATAAGCCTAATTTTAGTGAGGAAATTGAGATAAATGAAGATTTGAAATTCCTTGTATGCCACCTTAATGATGTTACCACCAATATTCTCATCAACATTCAAAACAGATTTTAAATCCAAAAGAATTTCCCATTTTATATGAATATAAGTAGATATAATAAATTACTCTTTATACACAGATATTCTTTTAAAATAATATTTAAAATCATATATGAAGGAAACCTTGAAATGTGATGATCCAATATCAAGTCTTATAGTTAAATTCTCTTCCCAATTTGGAATATTTAGGACTTAACATCCTTCCTTATAAGAACACACAAATTTTCCACCTGAGCAGTCCTAATTTTATGATCCATTCAGATGTAGCCAGTTTTTCTCTTGTAAATTTTTTTGAAGCATTCAAAACTTAGAATAGTTTTTTAATTCCAATTAACACTAATTCATGTTAGGATATGAAATTCCTAAGGTCCAAATAATTCTATACATTTTTGACCCCTTAGAAATTCCAAAAAAAATATGCTCATTTTGAGGTTGATATTCTCTTAGTTTGAGGTGGGTTCTTCTTTTAAATTTATAGAGATGGATTTTTGTTTCTCCATTTACCTTTTTTTGGGTTAAAGTGTTCATTTTTGTTGTTTATCTTCTTAATTATTTCATCTTCCTTAACTTCCTTATCCCAAATCTTACCACCAAGTGGACTGATTTTTTTCTAGAATATATAAGGCCTAGAGAGTCCTAAATAAGTTCCCCCCATCATCCTTGTCACATTACACCATATTATAGAAATCACTAACCTTATCATACACAAGATTATCCTCCAATCCCTCTTGATAGGTTTGAATAGGTGTGTTCACTATCCCAACATTGTTATGGACCATCAAGGTTTCATCCACATGATCCATGTAATTCTTGTCATGGTTAAAGTTGATCCCATTATAGATAGTTCCAATGTCACTCTCCATATCAACCACTATATTATCTAGAAAGGAAGAGGATCCTATAGCATGACTGATGTTAGTCAGGTTGATTAGTCCCTTAAAAAATACATTCTCCTTCCCCACCTATAGAAATTTATCACTAACATCACTACCAGGTAATTCTTAGATATCACCATCCATAGTTCATTTTTCTACTTTTCCACCTGCTTCTAAATTATGAATTGATAGGTTTAATTACCTCCCACTTTAATTTGGATAACTTTATTCTATAGTTATCATCATCATAACCCATTTAGTTACAAATTTTACAGATATTTTCCCACTTATATTCATGCAAGAGGGTTAAATAATTATACACTCATTATAGAATTTATGCCTCCTTTCATATTGAATTTCTAAAATTGATGCTTTCTTCCATTGCAGTAAAGATAAATTCCTTCACAAGGGTGGTGGAAAGATCCACCTTTACCAAAATCCTGGAATAATTCCTATATATGGAATCATCTATTTCTTTTTCAAATCTAATGAGAATACCAACTGAGGATGAAATATCTCATAAGATTCAAGGGTGCCAATACAACCATTTCAGCTTGTGGATTTGAATCCATACCTGGGAATGGGTGTTATTGATATAGAAGGGTTCAAAACTTCTATCCCATTTCTGAATATTTAGAATTCCTTGATTTAGAGAGATATATTTGAAGCTCCAAGCCCTCTTTTTTGATCATCATATGGAAATAAAATGTGAAAATAACCCACTCTAATGGTGGTCATTTTCTAGTCATTAAATCCCCAAATTTCTATAATAGTATTAGAAAGATCAATGAATTTCCATGAGGATTCCACTTTAGTAAAGATAACCCTCTATATGATTGAAAACTCACAATGATTCAATCTTTCCTCAATGACATCTTGATTAGTGTAACATGGGAAACATTACCCTTCCTGATAATTCTACTAGGGGAAGCATTATAAAAAGAGGTGAAGAGACTTTTCCACGATTTCAAAACTTCCAAGAAGATGATATTTGAATTAGTATCTCCCACCATAGTCTTTTATGCCTTAATATTATAATTCTCAGGTGTATATAAGTGAAAGAGATCCATGTTCTTGAAAACCATAGAAACATCCATGCAAGTTCAAGTCTTAACATTTCCAACATTTGTGTCTTTTTCTTTCAATTTAGATTTATAGAAAATGAAAGTTCATTATAATTACCTATATTCAAATGAACATGATTTACCATGTTTGGATCATTTTTCAATAGATTATTCTTTATTACTAAATTTAAATCCCGATCAACTATGCGATCACTAGCATCACCCAAAACCTATTGATCCATCCTCACAATTTCAATAATAATAATAATAATACAAATAGTAATAGAAATAATAATAGTAGTAGTAATGGTAGTAGTATTAGTAATAATAATAATAGTAACAAAAACAACAACAACAAAAACAAAAACAAAAACAAAAACAAAAATAATAACCAAGAATGTATTAAACCATGAACTTGGAAAACCAAGTTCATGGTCACATAATTAAAAATGGAAACAATTACAAGGGGTGAAATACTTAAACCTAAAAGGAAACAAAAACAAACTACATGACCCATTCCAAAATACAAAAAGAATCAACATAGAAGTATATAAATATCCAAACACAAAATATGAGAAACTACTAATGCAGGACACCATCAGTATGATATCAAGTAATAAGAGAATCAAGAATCATCATAGACAATATCTCCTTCTTAAAGACAATATCTAGCCATCATGCATATGTTACACAACTAGAGCTCAATAAAAAGTATCATGACCACCCATCTTTACCAGCTAGAGTCATAATCCACCCTCATGAAAAACATTTGAAGTCATTTTTACATATCTTGAGATCTATTACCCATGTTATGAAGGGTACCTTGGCCTCCCTAACCTCATGGATGTCAACCTCTTCTACAACTTTTAATTTTTTTTATAAGGGTTATATTTATCTTATGAGTTCCATTACATAGATTTATCATAAATAATTGGATTCATTGTCTCCAAATGAGTATAGGAAACATGTTTTACTCTAACCATAATTAATTTTCTAGTGTCTGATAACCTTACTTAATCAGTGACGACATCAAGTTAATCAAGCATAACAAAAGAGTTAGATGTAATAACCTAATGTTTCACACTACTAATACTTGGTTTTCTTGGATCAATAATTCCTTTTGTGGTTGAGAAACATATTTATCCCCTTTAATATAATATTTTATTGAAGTGTGACACTCTCTTATAGTAATAGGAGGTTATACTCTCTATATGAAAGCTTTTCGATTCCAAGTTGAGGAAGATGATGTATCTAGAGTTCCAAACCTATCAATATTGTATTTTTCTGGTTTTAATGAATTTTATATGTAGTATCCATAGATAGAGGCATTAGGTTCACCCCTACCTTGTTGATCATTAACATCAATCATCTTAATAGGTAGAAACTATTTTCTTACAGTAACAATAATAGGAGAAGGCACTATCTTACTATTAGATGATGTCAAATATGGGGTGGAAAAAACAACCCCCTTCTCCTCAACCTTCTATCATATTTCCTCATTATATTTGGTTACAAACTTATTATAATAGGATAGTACACCCTTAATAACATTGGTCAATACATTATTTAGACTATAAACATTAGCAACTATAATAGGATTAGTAGATCCCACTACCATCTGAGAAACTTTAGGGGTATCCTTAATCTAGTTCTTGCTGGAAACTTCATATAGATTAAGAACTATACTAAAGTTTGTGCCTAATCAAAACCAATTAAAGTAAAACCCTTCATTGACTTGGGTCTCATTGATGAAGAAAAAATCGAATTCATTTTCCCTTTGTGAACCTTTAAGGATATAAATTTATGCTCCTTTTAGAGTTGATGATCAATAACCTCTTATTTAGTTAATTAAAAATCAACCTAACTATACTCATGTAAATTATAACTATTTATTCCCAAATACATTTAGTAAGAATATCACTAAAGGTAGATTATTCATGAGAAGTATGCCTCCACTCCTCAAGGTTATACCAAGACCCTTTAATTCTACCCAACTGCAAGTTAATATTTATTTTATCTATCCATTACCATTATCTAATTGAATTCATATGAATACAAGCCTCTATAAAATACTTCACCATCTCTACATACTATTGAAATCCTTTTACAACTTCCACTTTCACACTCTTTGTACAAATCATAAGTCCCCTCACCTTATCAATATCCTAAAAATACCCTATATCTAATTGTAATTGAAAAGACTATGTATAAACAAAGGAATTTGATCCTTCCCCATGGTTATGAACTTTCTCCATAATTTTTACACCCACTGCAATAGTGGTATGATCTCTAAGAGTGACAGAATCATGACCCAAATAACATCCAAATTAGTTATCCCATGAAATAGAATGATTATGTTATTTGTAGTTCTTTATATTTTTTTCCTTCCTAAAAAACCTGCCATCATGACCTTTTAAGGATCAAAATGAATGAATATAATCCCTAAAGAAATTATCTTTCAAAATCAAAATGGATTAACATAACAAAAAAGGTAGGAATATTATCATATTTAATCTAAATATTGATATCATTGTTAACATCTTGAATTTTTGGAGAGGTATGTACTCTTATGTTACTATTCAAAAAAATCTTGTTTTATGATAATAATTAACTCTAAGGGATAAGGAGTGGTTTAGGATAGGTTGGGTACCATTCGGATCCCAAATCTTCAAAAATTTGGAAGGAAAACTAATCCACACGGTTAGTGCATAGTTAGGGATAACTATGAGAATCAACCATGCGAGGAACCCAGTGAACAGAGGAGGATACATAGTTTGTCTAAAACCATATGAGATAGGTCACATTCCAATGTGATATTATATACATCCTTGATAGTGGATTTTTGAACGGGCTGCACACGGTTATCCAAATTGGGCGCCTAGCCTGTGCGAGGGGTGTTCTTGGATAGGGGTTGGTGCATGGTTTGGCCAACCATATGACCAAATTGTGCAACCCCAATTTTAAAGGGAAATTTACATTTTCTGCCTAAAATTTTTTAATACCTCATTTATTTATTCCCCCTTCATTTCTTCTCTAATAGACACCTAAGTCTCCTCTTATCCTCCAAGGTATGTATTTTGATAACTCCCTCATGAAAGCTCCATTTTTATCACTATTGGGTGCATTGTATTCCTATCAATAATATCTCAAATTCTCTTACTTATTTTATTAGTTTTTATTATACTCCGTTGTGTTATTTTTTTGTGAGCTCATTTTCCCTATTTTTAGGGAATTAATCCATTCTTCTGATATCTCACATTATATCATGATTCAAGGGTCGATGCTAGATGAGGAGAGCACTACTAAGATAAGGTATGTGGTCTAGTTTATTTCCCTCAAGTTTAGTTTAATTTATATCATACATCTTTGCACCGAATGTCAGACCTTTTCAGGGAATCCCCTAAAATGTTTTGTAAATTAAATTGAATGATTTTCCATTCCCAATAAGACATTGTATAGTGGTGAATCAACCCTTTGTTTGATCACCTTGATGTGATCCAACCTAAATGGGTGTGCCTTCCTTATAGACCTTTTTCCCTTTATAATTAGATTTTTTAAACACATTTTGAGGTGTGTATGACCTTGTAATAAATATTTTGGAATTTTATTTCAATTACGAATGATGTTGGCCAAGAGTTAGGCCTGAATCTCTATACCTAGTTAAACTACTTATTTAAATCTCTTGTCTAATTTTATTAAAATTTAATAATTAAAATTACTTAATAATTGGGTGAATTATGATAACTAATCCATACCTCATATCCAAGTCTAGAGTGATACTTGGATCCTTATGGGATGCCTTGTATGGGTGATCGTACCACGATTCACTATTTTATTCCACCCTTACACCGCTGTTTTAAACTAGTTTTGTAATGAATATTCCAAATATAATAATAAATTTCACTTTATGCTTGAATAATTTTATTAATTTTAATCAACATTATAATGGGCAATGTTACTTGTTTTTATTATTTCAATGTAGGTGGAGGTGATTTGGAGGGCCCTTGATGAAGTGGAAGAAAAATGGGCCAAAATTGCATGGATCCATGGACATCTGTCCACTGTTTTGCATAGTACACGAAATAAGTGCATCCAAATGGGCTAAATTTTTTTGGAACTGTCTAAAATTTAATATGATACATTTCATATTAAGGAACCCAATCCTGATTCGGCTTCTATGGGGTCCATTCGAACTGATTTGTCCAAGCCACCGAATTTGGACCAAGTCAAATGTGGTGTTATGTATTTTATCAATATCTTGAGCTTCAATTGTCCAAATGGTGCCAAAATTTCAGTGGATACATTCAATAGATAGAGATACAACTTTTCTATTTTTTCCAAAGCGAGATAATGTTGTATGAAGACCGAAACGCATGGTACAAGTGGATTGATGAAATCTGTGTTCCTAAAACCACCTTCCAATTTTCCTATAAAAGGGAACCAAGGGAACCTCATTTCCAAGTTCGAACTAGAATCCACACTCTACCATTTTGGAGACCCAAGGGAGTATTATCACCATCCAAGAAGTTCTGGAGGCCCCTATCCTCATAGAGGGATCAAGGATGAAGAAGGAGTTACACCCGAGCTTCCTTCTCCTCCCGATGTCGAGCTAAAAGTTGGGCGTTCTTTGTGAGGAAGCTACACACATGTCAAGGGAGTTACAATGCATACACTAGCTACTGGTTTGGTGTAATTTGGGTGTTTAAACATTTCATTCCATGTATCTTATTTTATTTCAAATTTGAATGCTTGATTTGATGCATGTGAGTGTTATGCTCTTAATTTCTAACCGATTGGTGTGAGGTTTTGAGTGTGTGACTTGTGTTGTTCCGATGGGACATCACAAGAATCCTTTTCATACCCACCTTATTGAGATTTAAATATACTTTGTAATCTCTTATTCCATTCATAAGTACTGGACCTTGACAATACAATTGTTACGTCAAGGTTTGGTCCTTAAAGCATTGAAATAAAAGCTTAGGAATTAATCGGGATTTCAATTAACTCCAACCAAAGAATTACTCTAAACCTAAGATAAATCTCTATGAACAATGAACTTGATATGTGTGTAGTGAAATCACATTGACCCTTTTATCTCATATTTTTCAAAATCCACTAGGTCACTCAACTTCTATGCTATTTCAACTAAGTCATTGTTTTAAACTCTTTTCAAAACCACCCCCTCTCCTAGACATTTTTATTAAAAATACACACTCTAAACCTACCAACGCTCCTTGAGATATGACCTAGGGTCTACTCTATAATATAAATCAACCTTAAAAATATAATAAATTTGTCGTTTCATGACAACGCGGTCAAATTTTGGCGCCGTTTCCGGGGAGCGCTTTGGGTTTTTGTGCGTGTTTTTGATAAAATTTTTGTAATTTTTGTGAATATTTGTTTGTTTTATCTTCTACCTTTGAATTTATTTTTGTGTTATAATTAATTTATTGTGTAGGTTCTGTGTATGATGCGTTCTAATCCGGTAGACCTACAAACTTTCTAACCTGAACCAGAGAGGATCCTACATCAACGAAACCGAGACACACAAGACAACACTTTGAAGGAGGAGACATCACATCTTAAAATTCTTCTTGATCCTTCTTCTTCTTCTGAAACCAAAGGTAAAACTGAACATAACTTGTATAAAATGGATGAAAATAATAGAACACTAAAATAACTAACCTCACCTGATGTTGATATCTGACCCACTTACATTCAATTACAAGGCGAGACACCCAAATTTGAACTAAAATCTGGTTTAATTCATTTATTACCAAGATTTCATGGACTGCCTGGAGAAGATCCACATAAGCATTTAAAAGAATTTCATACTGTGTGTTCAACATTAGAACCTGATAATGTGGATTAAGAACAAGTAAAACATAGGGCATTTCCATTTTCCTTAGAAGATACGGCTAACGATTGGTTGTATTATGTTAATTAACCTATTAGAGGTTGGGAGGACATAAAACGACTTTTTCTTGAAAATTACTTCCCAGCCTCTCGAAATGCAACAATAAGGAAAGAAATATGTGGGATAAGACAATCTCAAGGAGAAACCCTTCATGAATATTGGGAATGCTTTAAAAGATTATGTTCAAGTTGCCTACACCACCAAATAAGCAATCAACTTTTAATACAATATTTTTATGAAGGTTTAATTCCAATAGATCGTAACATGATTGATGCTGATGCAGGTGGTGAACTAGTGGATAAAACCCCAATCGCTGCAAGGACCCTAATTGAGATCATGGCACAGAACACTCAACAATTCAGTTCAAGGTCCAGTGTACCCATTCGAGGTGTCCATGAGGTGCAAAGTACTGAATTCGAGAAGAAGGTGGACAAAAAGTTTGAAGAGTTGAGTACCCTTCTACAACAACTTTCTCTTTCCCAAGGGAAATTCCAATCTCCTACTCCCATACATTGTGGTATATGCTCTTCTGATACCCACTATTCTGACCAATGCCCCCCAATTGAGAGAAACTTCTGAGAGTTGTGAGGCAATATTCCCAGGATGCCCCTATAACCAACCCATTAGGCAAGAACCTTACTATCCATCCAACCCTGGGTGGGAAGACAAACAAGCCTATAGTAAAGGGGGGTATTCAAACCAGCCTCATCAACCATGGAACCAACCAGGGAAAAGTAGTCATCAACCACCACCACCCAAAAATTTTCAACCACCCCAAGGGCCTTTCTAACAACCCCCTCTAAAACCCGACCCTAGCCTAGAAGATATGATGAAACAAATGGCTTCCAATAATCTCCAGTTCCAACAAACCACCCAAGCAGCCATACAAGACCTCAAAACCCAATTAGGCCAACTAGCTAACTCAGTGGGTGAAATCCAAAGCCATGGTTCTGGTAAACTACCATCTCAACCACTTGTCAACCCTAGGGATAAGGGAAATGTTAGTTCCATCACCCTTAGGAGTGGAAATCAACTTAAAAGCCAAATGAACCCTCCATTAGAGTCATCCTCTCCTAAGGGAACCACCATCCCAACCACTGAAAAAGGTTCAAATGAGATGGAACCTTGTCTTGAGAGAAGTCTTACCAAAGGAAATAGTGTGTCTATTGATGAGTTACCAAGCCCAAGCATTTCTCTTCCATTTCCCCAAAGAGACACCCAACCAAGGAAACAAAAGGAAACTGAACTTGATAAAGAAACATTGGAGACTTTAAAAAAAGTGCAGGTTAACATTCCATTGATTGATGTCGTCAAGCAAATTCTGAGACATGCCAAGTTTCTGAAGGAGATGTGTACCCACTGAAGGCAACTTAGAGGTGATGAGAAGGTGAGCCTGGGGAGGAACGTCTCATCATTGATACAACCATCACTTACCACCAAGTGAAATGATCCTGGAACATTCTTGATTACGTGCACCATAGGGGAGTATTCTTTCTCCAATGCTATGCTTGATTTGGGTGCTTCTATTAATGTGATGCCTCACTTCATATACTCCTCTTTGTAGGTCGGTGAACTAAAGCCCACAGGAATAGTTTTTCAGCTAGCAAATCGGAGTACGACACACCCTTCTGGTGTGTTAGAGGATGTTCTTATGAGGGTTCAAAATTTAATATTTCCTGCTGATTTTTATGTGCTAACAATGGAAGATGATAGGATGAATGGACATGCCCCAATTATATTGGGAAGACCTTTCTTGAAAACCATCAAATCCATAATTAATGTCCATAATGGTACATTATCTATGGAATTTGGGGGTGACATAGTACATTTCAACATCCTTGATGCCATAAAGAACCCCTCAGAAGAACATTCCTCTCTCTCGATAAATTCAATTGATGTACTCCCTTCCCCTAAAATCACTTCATTTGTTTCCCTTGATCCCCTTTCTGAATTTTCCTATTTGATTGAAATTCTTGGAAATGAATCATGTGTTTATTGTTGTAGTGGTCTAGAAAAGTGTCATGCATGTTTATTAATTGATAATTTCTTGAACATGGAGGATCACATGACCATCGATGATACTTCTACGCTTGTAAAGGCTAATTCCTCATCTGATGATGATACCATTGAGCAGTTAGATGAGATTAGTGACCTCTCGCTTTCACACACACTCCCATAAATCCAAAATCCACCTGAATTGGAACTAAAGCAACTGCCTCAAGATTTAAAATATTCATATCTTGATAATGGAAACAAGTTGCCCATCATCATTGCTAGTTCACTCCCTCCTGAGCATGAATTGCGACTGCTTGAACTTTTGAGGGAGCATAAAAAAGCATTGGGATGGACACTTGCAAACATTCCTAGTATTATCCCATCAATCTGTATAGATCATATTTTATTAACTGATGAGGATAAACCAGTGAGGCAGGCACAACGTCGACTGAACCCAAACCTCTTAGAAGTAGTTAAAAAGGAAGTAACAAAATTATTGGCTGCTAAATCATTTACCCCATCTCTGACAGCCAATGGGTCAGCCCCATTCAAGTAGTTCCTAAAAAAACTGGCCTAACGGTAATTAAAAATGGAAACAATGAATTGGTTCCAAATCATGTGCAGAATAGTTGGCGTGTTTGTATAGATTATCGCTAACTAAACCAACACACTAGGAAGGACAATTTCCTATTTCCATTCATTGACCAAATGCTAGAGAGGCTAGCTAGGAAGTCCCATTATTGTTTCCTTGATGGGTATTATGGATACTTTCAGATCCATATTGCCCCCGAGGATCAGGAAAAGACAACCTTCACTTGCCCCTTTGGCACATTTTCCTATAGAAGGATTCCATTTGGCCTGTACAATGCTCCGGGTACTTTCCAGCGATGTATGGTTAGTATTTTTTCGGATTACCTGGAGAATTTCATGGAAGTTTTCATTGATGATTTTACTGTTTATGGATCCTCTTTTGATGAATGTTTAAGTAGTCTTGGTTCCGTCCTACGTCGCTGTATTGAAAAGAATCTTGTATTAAATTATGAGAAATCCCATTTCATGGTGCGATAAGGTATAGTTTTGGGGCATGTCATTTCTGGGGATGGTATCCAAGTAGATAAATCGAAAGTGGATGTCACTTCTTCCCTACCATTCCCTAAAAATGTACGTGATGTGCGGTATTTCCTAGGTCATGCTGGATTTTACCATCGTTTCATTCATGATTTTAGTAAGATTTCACTTCCCCTCTCCCGCTTACTCCAAAAAGAAAAAGATTTTGTTTTTGATAAATAATGTGAAGAATATTTTAATAAATTAAAATAGAGTCTCACATCACCCCTGGTAATCCAACCACCTCGGTGGGATTTACCATTTGACCTCTTGTGTGACGCCTCTAACTATGCAGTTGGGGCAGTCTTATCACAAAGGCTCGATCGAGCTCCACATGTCATTGCCTATGCCTCACGTACTTTGGACCCTACCCAAGGAAACTACACCACCACTGAAAAAGAATTTCTTTCCATTGTGTTTTCCTTGGATAAATTCAGGTCATACCTTTTAGGGTCCAGAGTCATTGTGTTCTCAGACCATGCAGCCCTCCGGTATCTCCTAAAGAAACCGAAAGCCAAACCACATCTCATTCGTTGGATGCTCCTCCTTCAGGAATTCAATCTAGAAATTAGAGATAAAAAAGGAGCAGAGAATGTGGTGGAAGACCATATCATTAGGATCCCCCCATCCTCGGACATTGTCTCATCCCCCTGTATTCCCATTAATGACATGTTTCCTGATGATCAATTATACAAAGTGCAAGATGCTATTCCCTGGTATGTTGAAATTGTAAATTATTTGGTAGCATCTTGAATTCCTACTGACTTCAACAAAAACCAATCCAGTCGTCTAAAACATGAGTCTCGTTGGTACATTTGGGATGACCCCTACCTTTAGCGCACATCTAGCGATCAGGTCCTTAGGCGTTGTGTTCCCGATAGCGAGTTTCAGTCTGTCCTTAGATTCTGCCACACTCTTTCTTGTGGGGGCCACTTTGGTCCCCAACAGACTACTCGTAAAGTACTTGATTCTGGTCACTTTTGGCCAACACTTTTTCGAGATGCCCATGAATTTTGTAAATCTTGTCCTCGTTGTCAAAGAATGGGGAATGTCTCTAAAAGGAATGAAATGCCACAACAACCCTTGATCTTTCATGACATTTTTGATGTTTGGGGCATTGACTTTATGGGCCCATTTCCCAATTCTTTTGGCAACTTGTACATTCTTTTGGCCAGTGATTACGTATCAAAATGGGTGGAGGCATGGGCCACAAGGACAGATGATTCCAAAATAGTTGTAGAATTTTTGAGAACTCAAATATTTTGTAGGTTTGTATAACCTAGGTTCATCATCAGTGACCAGAGTTCTCATTTCTGCAACCGAACAATGCAATCACTTTTGTGTTGGTATGGGGTCAGTCATCGAGTATCTAATGCGTATCACCCACAGACAAATGGTCAAGTCGAGGTTTCAAATAGAGAGGTAAAACAAATTATTGAAAAAACGGTCCAACCCAACAGGAAAGATTGGAGTCTTAGACTCAATGATTCATTATGGGCCTACCGTACATCTTTCAAAACTCCCGTTGGAATGTCACCCTATAGGCTTGTTTTTGGAAAGAGTTGTCACCTCCCTGTTGAGATTGAGCACCGGGCCTACTGGGCCATCAAACAATGCAATTATAATCATTATGGTGCAGGTTCTCAAAGGAAGTTGCAGATTCAGGAGCTAGAGGAGATGATAAGAGATGCATATGAAAACTCCAGGATTTATAAGGAGAGAACCAAGGCTTCCCATGACCGTCTTATCCTTCATCGTCAGTTCCATATTGGGAAGAAGGTCCTCCTCTACAATGCAAGGCTGAAATTGCATCCCAGTAAGCTTCGTTCCCATTGGTTTGGACCATACATTGTTACTAATGTCTCTCCATTTGATGTTGTTCAGGTTCAAAATGAAGAAACCAAGCAAACCTTCACTGTCAATGGGAAGCGGCTGAAGCACTTTCATGAACCCGTTCTGGAGTCCCCGATGGAGGAACTCCAAGTTCAAGAAGCAAACTATGAATGACATCCACCAGGTTTTATCCTTCCTTCCCACATTCTCTTTTACTACAGTGAGGACACTTCATACTCTAGGTGTGTGTGGGGGGGGGGGGTGGATACAGTCTTGTGTTAGTTAGGAATTTTTATCATTTTCTCCTTTTGTTTTCTCTTTTTGGCCTTCTTTATGGTATTTTCATTTTCCCCGTCAACAATTTCGAAGTTCCATGATTTGGAGACCATAAAGTGGGGAAAGTAAAAATACCATAACGAAGGCTAAAAAGAATATGTATATGAATTTACCATCAAGGAGTGATTTTTTAGTGAATTGGTTTTATGTCAATGATATAAATGGTTGTATCACTGTGAAACATTTGAGATGATTGATGCCCCTTATGTGAGTAGTTTTGGAATAACTGTGTCACTAATATCTCTATACATTTTTGCACCAAACCACAAAGTGTGAATATTTCTTACTTAATATAAGGTAAACATATGTTGGGTTAATATTTTTTAGCTTTAAATGATATTTCCATACGTTTGTTCTTATCTGATCTGTTTCATTACTGTACCATATTGACCTATGCGTGTGTACCTAATGTATGACTATTGTACGCCCTCAAAAAAAATTTGTGTCTTGGGCAGGTAAAAAACCACTCATCCTCAACCTTTGATCTTGTTATAACTATTGCAATTAGTGTCGTGAGGAGATCAAATAGGGGTTGAGAGATGAGTGTGAGATTTGTTGCAATTGCAACTTCAAAAAAAATATAATAAATGATGGGAGTGATGAAATGTGCAACATATGGGGATATCTAGGTTGGGAGCTTATGGTTTGACTTCTGGGATTGCTTAAATGAGTGGGTCTTGAAATATGATTGCAAAGGATGTAGGACAGGTTCAGTGACAAAATCATTTAAGCTGAAAAATGTTAAAATAACATATATTTATTGGATATCAAGAGGAAAGAATAGCATGGAATGGTTTTCACACACACACATGGTGAGTTAGTGTCATGGTTTACTTCTGAATTCCTTTCTCAATTGGGTATCGTGAATCTTTTTGAATTTCACTATGATATGATTTATGAGACATCTTTTTCTATTTTCACTAGGAAGAACTCCTTGGTGTGGTTCGTGCATTGATCACTTTACTTTAAATAAAATTTCCTCAAATATTAAATCTTCATTATGTTGGAAATATATATATATGAATCATTTTATTTGGATATGTGATTTTACCTAGGAGTGCAAATGTTTAGGTGTGGGGGTGTGATCGTACCACGATTCACTGTTTTATTCCACCCTTACACCGCTGTTTTAAACTAGTTTTGTAATGAATATTCCAAATATAATAATAAATTTTACTTTATGATTGAATAATTTAATTAATTTTAATAAAAATTATAATGGGAAATGTTACTTGTTTTTATTATTTCAATGTAGGTGGGGGTGATTTGGAGGGCCCTTGATGAAGTGGAAGAAAAATGGGCCAAAATTGCATGGATCCATGGACATCTGTCCACTGTTTTGCATAGTACACAAAATATGTGAATCCAAATGGGATGAAATTTTTTTGGGATGTCCAAAATTTAATATTCTACATTTCATATTAATGAACCCAATCCTGATTCGGATTATATGGGGCCCATTAGAACTAATCTGTCTAAGTCACCGAATTTGGACCAAGTCAAATGAGGTGTTCTGTATTTTATCAATATCTTGAGATTTAGTTGTCCAAATGGTTCCAAACTTTCGGTGGAGACAGTAAAGAGGTAGGGATACAACTTTTCTATTTTCTCCAAAGCGAGATAAGGCTGTCTGAAGACCGAAAAGCGGGTACAAGTATATTGATGAAATATGTGTGCCTCAAACCATCTTCCAATTTTCCTATAAAAGGGCACCAAGGGAACCTCATTTGCAAGTTCGAACCAGAAGCCACACTCTTCCATTTTGGAGACCCAAGGGAGTCTTCTAACCATCCAAAAAGTTATGGAGGCCCCTATCCTCATAGAGGGATCAAGTATGAAGAAGGAGTTCTACCCGAGCTTCCTCCACCTCCCGATGTCGAGCTAAAAGTTGGGTGTTCGTTGTGAGGGAGCTACACACATGTCAAGGGAGTTCCGATGCATACACTAGCTACTGGTTTGGTTTAATTTGGGTGTTTAAACATTTCATTCCATTTATCTTATTTTATTTCATATTTGAATGCTTTATTTGATGCATGTGAGTGTTAGGCTCTTAATTTCTAACCGATCGGTGTGAGGTTTTGAGTGCGTGACTTGTGTTGTTCCGATTAGACATCACAAGAATACTTTTCATACCCACCTTATTGAGATTTCAATCTAATTTGGAAGATCTTATTCCATTCATAAGTACTGGACCTTGACAATATGATTGTTATGTCAAGGTTTGGTCCTTAAATCATTGGAATAAAAGCTTAGGAATTAATCGGGATTCCAATTAACTCCAACCAAAGAATTACTCTAAACCTAAGATGAATCTCTATGAACAATGAACTTGATATTTGTGTAGTGAAATCACATCGACCCTTTTATCTCATATTTTTCAAAATCCACTAGGTCACTCAACTTTTATGCTATTTCAACTAAGTCATTGTTTTAAACTGTTTTCAAAACCACCCCCTCTCTTAGTCATTTTTATTAAAAATACACACTCTAAACCTACCAACGCTCCTTGAGAGATGACCTAGGGTCTAACCTAGACTATAAATCAACCTTAAAAACATAATCAATTTGACGTGTCATAACAACGCGGTCAATGGGCTTTTCGATCTTTTTAATTAGAATTTGTAAATGGTTTGCTTACACACTGGGAGTGATACTAGGTATGTATGGGACAAGGTCACCCTACGTTTAACATAACTCAATGTGAGTGATACTAGTTCCCTAGGGGAGACACCGCAAGCGGGATCAGTGGATAGATGGTTATACTAGGTCATGGGTGATACCGAGTCCCCTACGTGAGATACCAAGGATGGGCTTAGTGGATCGATTTCACACAATGTTGAGAGTGATACTAGGGATTAAATTTATGGATCACCTTGGATAAACTCTTGTGGTATTTGGAATTTATAGTGCCCATATAGAGATACTTGGGATTACTTACAGATCACCTTGGATGGGCTTAGGGTTCCATCTCTTAAATTCTAAGGATGACTTGAAATAAAGAATAAGAATGTGTAGCTGAAATTCTAGGAACATATATGCCAATCCAAGTCACATGCTTGGGGATGGTCCCCATTTTTATATTTTAATAATTATGATACATTATTACTTTTTATCACACTTGTATAGATCACCTTGTATTAGATACATACTACTAGGGCTGAAATAGGTAGTGTCCGACAGGTATCCAGGAGGAACTTGAACCATCATGTTTTATTTACTTATTTACTTATATTTATTATGATTGGCACAATGATAATTTTATATGCATTGAATGGATTGATCTAAACACCATTGGTAGTGGCCTACTAAGTATATCTCACACCTTACTTGGGCCTCCCCTGGTACCCAAGAAAACTTCTTGATTTCAGGTATATATAAAGGGAAGAATCCAACTTCTGATTCTTGATTTTTAGTTCTAGGATGGAGTATGGGAGTAGAGGACCGAGCCTATGCTCCTGATGCTTTTAGTAGCTATTTTTTGTATTTTTGTATGGAATTTGGTATATTCATTTTTCCTTGTATCATGTTTATTTTATTTTTGTATATCTACATAACATGGTCATTATCACTTTTGTATCTATTTATTATACAACTTGTTCTTACTTATTTATTTGGATGTTCTATTATCATTCTGCTGGTTCTTATTGATTATTGTTTCCACTATTTTACATATATTATTTACCATTGTGCTACAATCTTACTTACAAGGGAATAGTCTCCCCATGTACACACCCTAGGCCCTCACTGTTATTTAGAATCCTCTGGCATATGGGGAGGCACACTGGAGGTCTTGTGGCCAATCATCTCGGGGCACCGCTTAGTGGATTTTGGGGCGGGATGCTACAAAGTGGTATGATATAAACTTTTCCTTTTGTATTACTATTTAGGTATTAGATAAGAGACTAGGATCTAATAGAATTTGGTAATGAGCCTATTCTCGGGAGTATCTAACCCACGTATAGGGGAAACCCAAATTGTCTAGGATCAGTTATTGCTATTATTAGACTGTGCCTATTACTGATGTACTGATTTTACCATTGGGTGAAATACATGTTTTGTGATGTTATCATTGTTAATATATGATTATGAAATTTATTTACCTTGACCTGATGATATGAGGGAGTGTCATTTCGTGCATCATACTAGGAACTATAAGACTTAAATTTCATGCATTATTCCATAACATATCTATATTTCTGCATGCATTTATTGTATTTCATGTGCTTGTTGTGTGTGCCTTGATTGTTAAATATTTTTATGTTCTAATATTTCCTTCTGTGTTAACATAATTGGATTAATTAAAGTGTATACATCAATCTAAATGTTGTTTTACTACATAGATTGATCCTAACACCTTAATTAACCAATTATTCCTCATTTGAGCCATGAACCACTGGTTCCATGGTCTGAAATATTATTTGACTTGATTAAGGAATGATAATGGAAATTTTAGAAGCAAGTAATTTTATAAATTAAGAATGGTATTCATTTAATTAAATCACTATATATGACCTGTTACATCCTGATATCAAATGTACAGGTTAGGACATGGTTACTTGATGTGCCAATTTCAATTTATAAAGAGTATGGGCCAAGGTTTTTTCCTATATACCTTGAAATTGATACTCCATATACCATAACCTATGATGTGTCATATGAGACCTTGACCTTGACCCGACCTTAGTAGTGGGTTATAGGAAGTGTCTCTTAAGACGTCTGTGATCTTCTTTACCATCTAAACCTGGCTCCAGGAGTAGGAAGATAGGTGTGACCTATTCATATAAAGGATTGTGCGTGTCTTTTTCGATTTTCATTGTTTCCTATCTAATGTTAATTTTTATCTAAGGAGTGATCTTGTAAATTATAGATTCATGTCACTACGTCTTCTCCGAGTTGTATGCCAGGAGGGTGATGAAGACCATGCTTTGGAGGTGGTGGAACCTAAGCCACCCATATTAACTCCTATAGTACCAACTGAGGCATATCCTACTAATCTTCCACTGGTCTCAGATTCTAAGTCCTGGGATAGTTTCTATCACTTTATGAAATCCATACAATTAGATTTATGACCTTCCCTTACTATGGCAGAGATGATGCATGAATTCCAGCAGCAATATCCTCCCACTTTTTATGGGGATGATGGTCCTTAGGATACTTATTATTAGTTGAATCCATGCTATAAATCATTGATCATCTAGAGAAACCTCCAGGGTAGAGGATCAATCTCTCTACCTATATGATTCAGGACTCCACAAAACATTGGTGGGAATTTATCACCCAGGATGGACGTCATGAGGGTATAGCTTGGGTGGGATTCCAAATGGCCTTGTATGATTACTTCTTCCCCAAAATGTTGTGATCATACCATTCTAGAGAGTTCATGCACCTATATTAGGGTTCCATGTTAGTGATGGAGTACTTTTCTTATTTCACCTAGCTTCAGCATTTCACACCGGTGAAGAGATGATGATTGTGAGACAATTTTAGGATGGGATCGTGTAAACCATATGATCACAGGTGAATGTTTTTCAGTTGAACACCATTTTAGAGATAGTGTAACAGGACCTCATCACAGAACAGAACCTAAGGGAATCTGGTAGTGGGGGCTAGAGCGGTTTAGCTTCTAGGAAGGGAGAGGGTTTATCTGGCGACAAGAAGCGATGTTTTGAGGGTGAAAGTGGGGGCGGTACCAGCCAGATGACATGCACTGGTAGCTATACAATTTATCATTAGTGTGGTATTATAGTCCAAAAGAATCCCCAGTGTACGAGGAACCTAATCGAGTGCCAAGATTATGGTGGGATAGGTCACCTAAAACATTTCTTTCAAACTTTCCCTACTTTATCTTTTAAGAAGGGATCTGTACAGACACTACTTTCAGGTACATGATAAGTAGATCCACATCAATATGGGAACTATTATACCACTAGAAGATCAGGATAAGAGAGTGTCCATGGTTGAGTTATTCATATATCATAGGTTCAATGATATCAGGGCATATCTTCCCAGGTAAGTCAGGTTTCATCTTAGGGTTGCGGTTCTTCCATATCTATGTAGTACAACATACACCTGAGGACCAGAGTCTGAGGAATTTTATAGTATGAGGTACTATTATGGTATTCTATACTTTAGTTTCTTCCCTATTTGATACAGTTTCATCAAACTCCTTCGAATCTGTTGCAATTATGGAAATTATGGGTCTAGTGATAGAGTAATTCAGTGGCATCATGACTCTTGACACACCATTGTGGGTTCAATCAGAGGATGTGCACCAATGAAAGGAGTGTCCCCTTGATATAGGTGGTTACTAATTCTTGTGGAATTTATTTATCCTCTAGATTTATGGATTTGAATTTATTCTTATTATGTAATGGCTACTGCCTTATCATTCCCATGTTGATTGCTGTCATCGGTGGGTGTCGTTTACCTCACTAGAGGGTTGCACATATATCCATAAGGGAAAATGAGATATATAAGAGAGTCAAGATGGACCCGATCATACTGGGCTAGGAAGAGTGATAGTCCATATGGATAGTCTCTTCATGAGCGATAAGGGAATACGTCTTGTAGAATTTCCTTCTATGGTGGATCGATTCAGAGACATTTTCCCTAACAATTTATTCGGTTTACCTCTTGTGAGAGAGGTGGAGTTCACCATTGATCTTGTTCTAGGTGTAGCATCATTTTATATCCCTCCCTATAGTATGGAACCTACAAAGCTCCAGAAACTCAAGAAGTAGTTGGAATACTTAGAGGAAAGGGGTTTTATATGACCTGGTACCTCTTCATGGGGTTCACCTGTCTTTTTCTCCAAGAAGGTGGATGTTACCATAAATTTGTGCATGGATTACCGATAGTTTTACCAAATTATGGTGAAGAAATGGTATCCACTACCTCATATATACAACCTATTCAACCAACTCTGAGGAGTGATGGTTTTCTCTATGATCGATTTTAGGTCAGGATACCATCAGGTGCGTGTAAGGCCATCAGACATACCACTTATAATTTCCTAAAGTAGGAATGACTTGTATGAGTATCTGGTTATGTTTTTCAACCTTACAAATTTACCCTCTATTTTTATGGCCTTGATGAATCAAGTTTTCCACCCATACTTGGATTCATTTGTGGCGGTCTTCATAAATGATATCTTGGTGTATTCTTTCACTAGATATGACCATTACAACCATCTTGAGATTGTGATGAATACACTGAGAGAGAACCAACTATATGAAAAGATAAGTAAATACTACTTTTGGGTAGATAATGTTCACTTATTGGGTCATATCATTTCATAAGTGGGTGTATCTGTTGACACAAAGAAGGTGAGCATCGTATTTTTTGGAAATAAGACAAAGAGTGTCTTTAACATATGCAGTTTCTTGGGGCTATATGGCTATTACAAGTGATCCATACTATATTTCTCATGATTAGTTGTGCCTATTATGGAACTAACTAAGAAAGGTGAGAAATTTCTCTGTTCAGAAGCTTGTGAGATATCCTTTTAGGTGTTTAAGGGGAGTCTGACTTCAGTGCTGATCCTAATCTTACCAGATTTGGGTAGAATCTATACTATTTACTATGATGCTTCAATAATCGATATAGGACAATTTATAATGTAGGGTGATTGGTTTGTAGTGTACGGTTACTTCTAGTTGAGACCTCATGAGCAAAATTACCCTACACATGACCTTGATCTAGTATCCATGGTTCATGCCTTAATCGGTTTGAGTCACTACTTATCGGGAGAGTGGTTTTTCATTTACACAGAATATAAAACCTCAAATACATCTCCACATAGTGATAATTGAATCTGAGGTAGTGAGGGTGGGTAGAATATCTGCAGTCATTCAACTTTGAACTTTCGTATACACCTAGTATGGGTAATGCAATAACTAATGATCTAAGATTAAAGACTCTAACACAAGCCATTTAGGAGGCCATTAGTCAATGATAGTTTATGGATTTTTTTTCTGAGATGCACCTAGAGGTTTAGGAATATCATGGGTAGTCTACTTTAGAAGCTCTAGTGGTGACATCTTCCCTTATGCAATGGGTGTAGATGATACAACTATCAGATTCTGAGGGTCTCTTCCTAAGGGAGAGCATCACAGTTGATAAACCACCACCTAGTTGGGTTATCAATGAGAGTGATATCTTTCTCTTTCATGGATTTATCTCAGTTCCTTCATACATATGGGAAGAGTTGATGTAGGAATCCCATGCATCTGTTTGTGAAGTTCACCATAGGCTTACCAAGATGTACAAAGATGTATGTCATCAGTATTGGTGGCCAGGTATGAAGAGATAGATTGTGGGTTTCATCATGAGGTGTTCCACCTATCAATAGGTAAAGGTGGAGCACCAGAAACCTACTGGACTTCTACAGCCTCTATCCATTCTTGAGTGGAAATGGAATTAATTCACCATGGATTTCATGGTGGTATTTCTGAGACCCCCTCTAGAAAGTGACGTATTATGGGTGATCATCAATAGGTTGACCAAGGTTATACACTTCCTACTAATTCGATACACCTTTTAAGTTGATGATATTTAGAATACTATATATCTGAGAGATTGTGTTCCTTCATGTAATTCCCCATTCAATCATATCAGACTGATATAATCAGTTTACATCGCAATTATAGAAAGGGTTTCTTAAGGAACTGGGTTCAAAGATGATCCTGAGTACATCATATTGACCTCATACTAACTGGAAGTACAAGAAGATGATACACGTGTTAGAGGACATACTCTGAGCATGCATACTTGATTTTGGAGGTTCATGGGAAAAACATATACATATCATTGAGTTTTCCTACAACAACAGACTTCAAGAAAATATTCAAATGTCTCTATATAAGTCCATTCACGGTAGGTCGTGTCATTAAACTCTATATTTGTTAGATGTGGGTGAGTTAGAACTACTGTGTCCTCATATTTTTTAGGAGACTTTAGAGAAATTATAGTTTTTTCAGAAATGTATGGCTATATCTTAGTCCAAGAAGACATCTTATACAGATCTTCATCACCGACCTATGGAGTTCAAAGTGGGACATCAGGTATTTATATGTGTATCACATATATTGGGTCATATATTTATTTGGAGAAAGGGTAATTTATTGCCTTGTAATGTTGGGTCGTTCGAGATCATGGAGAGTGTCAGGCTGGTAGTCTATTGGTTGCAGTTACCTCAGAGGCACCATGCCATGCACGATGTATTACACATATGACAACTTCATCGGTAACATGCAGAACCATATCATTTTTTTGACCTTGAGGACATTGAGTTAGAGTTAGATGTTCCCTTTGAGGACAATCTAATATGTATCATTGATCAGAGCATGAAGGATCTTTAAGGTAGGTCGGTTCCACTAGTCCAGGTGCTATGGTAGAATGACAGTGTATAAGACAATACCTAGGAGTGGGAATTCGATGTACATTCTCAGTGGAAAGAACTTTTCATAGATGATGCTTTACCACCTTCAGAAGATAAAATCAAGGATGAGTTGTTTTAAGGAGGGGAGGTTGTAATGTCCCAAATTTTCATAGAGGTACATACTCTTATGCTATTGTTCAAAACCCTCTTGTTTTATGCTAATAATGTAATCTAAAGGCTAAGAGTGGTTCAGGAGAGTTTGAGGCTCATTCATAGCCTAAAGATCTGGGAATTGGGAAAGCATACTGAGTTGCACAGTTAGTGCACAATTAGTGATAACCGTGCTGTCATGAACCAACCCGGGTCGACCCTGAACCAGTCACCCGAGCCAATCCGCGGTAAGGCTCGATAGGCATTCCCGATCCTCCTGGGCTAGCGATAAGTTCCAGGTCATCAATAAAGAAGAAAAGGGAATTATTTCACCCAAATAAAATAAATAAAGAAGAAGAATAAAGTAGAACAACGCAAAGTAAATAAACGACACGAAAAAGAAAGAATAACCAACAACACACACTAACCTGACCACAAACAGAACTCCTCATGACCCCAAGAATCACTCTCCAAACCAAAACCAACACTCACCCATAGAGAATAAGCTCAATTCGAACCTTAAACAGAAACTAAAAACAAGAAAACACTATAGGAATGAGTATTAAAACTCATTAGGCATGCCCAAAAATCTGTTCCCAAAGAACTACCATTAAATAAAGAATTTTACTAATTTCAGGTTTGAACTACATTATATAAAATATGGATTTTCCACACACACTTCCATTTCTAAAGCAAGTAACAGTCCATTTCCCTTTTCAATTTAAAATCAAGTTTATGGTTTGAAGGAAAAATATGCATTATGTTTTTAAAAAAAATCACGAATGGTTTAAAATCCAAATTCCAGTTGTTAAACAAGAGTAAAACCATACACGCACACACAACACACCATAAGGGCAATAGAAAAGTGGCGCACGAGGCCTAAAACTAAACTAAGAACCTCAAACATCCGCCACATACAAATAAGCACTAAAGAAAACATTGGTCTAACCTAAGAGATCATGAAAAATCCAAAACATACTATCATGTGACTCATCCTGAAGGCATGCCTACTCTCGATGATGTCATAACACCCTAAAACCTGACCATCGCCCTACCTGGACTGGTTGAGGGGCCCAATCCATTGTAATAATACTAAAAAAACATCTCTCTGTTATGGGCCACTAGCTAGTGCGTAATCTAAACTAGTGCAAAAATCATTCATAGAAAATTCACTTACTATTCCAGGTTCCCATTTTAACACGTGTAATAAAAAGGGGGTGAGTCAAAAATGTCAATCAAGTAACCAACCACGATGCACGAACTCTACACACAACTCACACAATCTATGTACACAGCATGATCACCCCTGAGTCACCCCAAAGATAGTTTTCAAAATAATTTATTTCATTAAAGTGCCAAACGAGCCTTAACAAACCACTTGACACCAACCTATTTCCAGAAGAACCAACACATGCCAAATCACTTCCAAAGAATCAAAGAAACATGAATTTCAATCTCAAAACCATTTGAAACCCTATTTCATAAATCCATTTTAAAAACCCAAACACATTTTCAACCCATGACACTCTTTAAAATAAAAAAAATTTACTTAAAAAGGCCAACCAAGAATTTTATGAACACCAATTATGCACATTTGAAAGAAAACATTTTCAGGTAATTCAAGAACAAGAGAGAACCACTATATTTCAAAGCAAACATTATTTATAAAAATAATTACTTAATATTATTTACTATTTAATTAAAATCAATTATATTCTAATAAATTAAAAAATTCTAAATATAATGGTAAGTGCAGTGGGTGACCTACCTCAAACATGACTCTATTTGTCGACGACCACTCGAACCAACCCTTGGCATATACATGCACATGCATTTATACATATATATTTATATACACACCCCTAGTTGCATTGCACATAATCCCCATGCCATGAGGGAATATTCACAAAGAGGGCATATATATATTCATTACCCTATACATGTACATGTAGAAATCCTTGATGCCCACAACCCAAAATCATCGCAGCGAGGTCCAATGCACTACACATATAATTTAATAAATCAATTAAACACTTAAAAAATCTATAAAACATTTCAAAATAACATGTCAAGGGTTTTCACCAAAAATACACTCAATTTAAACTAGGAAAAGACACTTTAAAACCAAACTTACATTGATGCTATGCCAAAACATGAACAACAACCCTTAAACATTTTGACAACAAACTGCACAATCTATCAATACTAGTAAACAATTCAACATGGGATTTTCACAGAAAATTGTGCACATAACACATAAACATGATACTAACAAATTAGATGCACATAAAATCTCCAACAAATCTAATTTTTCAGTATGAAAACTAATAAATAAATATACCAAATTAATTAAACGCATCACATAATTTGTCAAGTAACAATTATATGCGAGGAAGCACCAACCTCGATGTAGATAAACTTCACAACTCAGTACGCCAAGGTCGTTGCACTTCAATTGCACCACAAACAACACAACTAAACCCTAAACACAAATAATCAGATCAATTTAATAAAAAAACAAACCAAATAAAACACAAAACCCCAACCCAACAACCTATCAAATGGAAGAAAACACCCACCGGTGTAGAACGAACATGTGACGAGGGAGAGGGGAGAGCAAGAGAGAGGGAGGGAAAAGAGATAAAAAAGAAGAAGAGTGAAATAGAGGGGAAAAATAAGAGATAAAATAAAATAAAGAGTAAATAAAATAAAAATAAAAGAATAAAACAAAATTCTAATCAATAATAAATTTTTTAATACTAATAATAAAACTAAAAATGGTAAAACCAAAATAATAGAAACGACCAAATTAAACTATTAACTGAAATAATAATAATAATAATAATAATAATAATAATAATAACCTAATTGACACATTAACTTAAATAATAATAATACAAATAATAAAACTAAAATAATAAAAGCAGTCTCAAAAATAATTGCATTAATTATTGATTCTGGACACCGCGTACAGACGCGTGCTTGGTCACGACATAGTCGCACACCTGTGTATAAACCCATATTTCCTTTAAAATAAAACCGGCATGACCTACATCTCAAAAGTGAGACCCAAAAATAATTAAATTAAAATAAAGCGTCAGTCGGGGTGTGACAATTCTCCCCACCATGACACTTTCTACCCCCAGAAAATCCGAAAAGACTTGACCAACCCAAGATTCTAAGTAAGACCGTGAAGATACTTAAAACAAAAACTCAATCACCTGAAGACCGAGCATTCAAAACATGCATAAACTAAACCTCCATAGATCTCAAAACTGGAGCCACCAGGAAAAACAACCAATAGTATGGAATTCATCTCCAAACACAACTACGACATGGAACACCACAACCCCTAACTTAGGGATCACTAGGTCCACTTGAGATCTCCAAGAACACTCATCAAGCGACCCACTAACTAAGCTAACCAGTTACCATGGTCAATGTTGGGTAGATAAGAAGTAAGGAGTTTCCCCACCAAGTGCACTTTGAAAGCAGAGTTTTTCTACAAGTTCCTCCTATGGTGGTCTCCCCACCATATTAGGATTTTCTTCAAACATTGGTTTTTCAAACCAAAATAACTCACAAAACTAGACAAACCTCTATCACTAGATTGAATCTCCAAGATCCCTAAGTTTAACCAAAACAACATAAGAGGAGACTCCGGTGAGACCCACAGTGGGTCTCCCCACCATTTTAGAATTTTACTAACACCATGACACCCGCGTGGGAATTCCTATTTTACTTTGAGAGATACAGAATGAACTCTTCACCATGAACCCATCAGCACGGGCTGACCTGAATGTATGATTCCTACACTGGCCAATACTCTGCCACATTGGAGGGGTTTGACAGCAAAAACCCCTAACCAAGAGGCAAACTGTATAGGCGTTCCTCAATTAAACAAGACATGAGCATCTCCAAAACGAGTACAATTTTGATTCCTTACTGACCCATAAGAAGGTTCACAGAGCACACCCATTGGATTTAAAAAAATATAGATTTTACGAACCTCCTTAAGTCCCAAGAGGAACACCCATAAATTAAGATCACACCAAGGATACAGGGGCTTCATGCCCCTCACAAAAAAAATGAAGCCCTCAGAGGTAGTGCTGCAATAGGGAAATTTAAGTTGTCCCCATCCTGACACTACAAACTTAAGTTGGACCAAACCCATACCACATACGATGAGTTTTGACTGCATGGAAACTTCACCCCATGACCTATGGATGGGGCCCTGATGTCTGAAGCATATATCTCTTTGCAGTCATAAGCTGGCCATCTCTGACTGTAACTTCCTCCACTGGAAAAGAAACCTATAGACTTCTCCTCGTGTTCCAAGTGGCCACTCCGTCCATATACCAACTGAGAATTACGACGAATGACTTAGACTTCCTGACTGACCACACTAGAGATTGGCGATTGAGTAGTCTTTCAGACACGCAACACGATGGAAGGAGCATTCAAAGAATAGGTCCCTTCGGTTCACACTCCTCGTCAGATGAGGAACCTTCACCTACCACAATATGAACAATACCAACAATTATTATGAGATTTAAACTGATTTCTCCACACAACCTATGGGGAACATGAAACTGGTTCATCAGAAAGGTCAACACACCTCCATCTATGTCATTTGATTGGTCGAGAACCTAAGAGATCCACCACTTTTCCTCACCTTCACTTCCTTAGGTACAACCATGGAATGAGGCTAGTCTTGAGGATTGCTCATGACATCCCCATTCAAAACAAAAATGGAATGATCACTATTTGCTGGTGTAGTCTCACTCCTCCAAACATACTCGAGACAACTTACGCCTACACAACATTTGGAGTCCCTCAAAAACTGGAGACACTCCCAAAATTCCCAAAACACTCAACGATATTTATCCGACCTCAATTCCTACAAACAACTGTCACAAACGAGCAGAACCCAACTCTATCACTCCACTGAGCATCTAGTCTGATCCAAGAACTGAGAGAGACCTTCTAGAAACCCATGGTAAGTTTCTAAGGGTCATATCCCAAAAAATAAACACAAAAAATCCTTCCAAAAAACCAAACACATCACAAAACAAACACCCACACCTTAGACACAATTCCAGTAATTATAATTTAAAACATAAACACATCCTTAAAGAAAAAACCCGCTTGAAAAACCAAGCATTGCACAAAAAATCCTAAAATCTATTTTGAAACCATCATTTTCACTCTGGGATCAAAACCATTTTCCAATTATAAATTAATTTAAGCACAAAAACTCATTTTAGAGAAAAACACACTTTTCAAGAAACAAGAAGTAGCCTTAGAAATCAATCACTCACCACTGATATTCCATGATGCCTTGCAAATATGGATTTTTGTGCCACTTAGGCACCCATCCAAATGATCCACCAACTATCCATTAATCACATCCACATGCACACGCGAGCACCCATATGAATACCACTGGACCAAAACAAGGCTCTTCCGCTTTCAAAACAAAAAATTTCCAATATTCCAAAAATACCTTTTCCCAAAACCATTTCGAAAATTCAAGACAAATTTTAAAAATTCTTTCCACTTCCAAAATAACTCACTTTAATTTCAAATAACCCAAGACATTATTTTAGAAATTTAATTTAAAAAATCAAACGCCAAATTACAAAAACAAGGTCTAAGAGAAACACACCACAAAAATCATGCCAAACTCACACCAAGATAATATTAGAGCAGCCCCAAAGTTTGATTTACTTAAAAAAAAACCCCCTTCACACCAACCAAAAACTGAACCAAGACATCACCAACACTAAATAACCTGGATGGAGAACTAGTAGTCGTGCCTAACTTGACAACATTGTTTAGCAGACCATGCCCTAGGCATGCGCCAACCACTAGGAGTGTCAAACCGTACTCTCGGGCATCACATGGGTTGCTACTCCATGTGAGACTACGTGCAGTACTAGTTTACTCCTATTTCCATCCCCCATCCACACAAACCAAATCCAAAAACTTAAATAATAGACTACCCCTGGTTACTCGAGGATCGAAATGAGTAAGAGTTCACGACGCCCTTCCTGCACCTACCCCTCGAGTACCGAAAGTCCTATCCCCAATCTATCTGAAATCCCAAATAATAAGAACAAAACCTCATATGATACCATTTTATCATGAACCAACCCAGTTCAACCCTGAACTGATCACCCGAGACGATCTGTGGCAAGGCCCGAGAGGCATTCCCGATCCTCCCGGGCTGGCAATGAGTTCCAGTGCATCAACAGAGAACTAAAGGGAATGATTTAACCCAAAGAAAATAAATAAATCCGAAAAAAAAGTAGAACAATGAAAAGTAAATAAATGACATGAAAAATAAAGAACAACTAACAACACACACTAACCTGTCCACAAACAGAACTCCTCGTGACCCCAAGATTCACTTTCCAAACCATAACTTAAACTCACCCATAGTGAATAAGCTCGAGTCAAACCTACAACAAAAACTAAAAACAAGAAAAAACTATAGGTGTGAGTATTAAAACTTAGTAGGCATGCCTAAAATTATGTTCCCAAAGCACTACCATTAAATAAAGAATTTTAATAATTTTAGGTTTTAACTACATTATATAAAATATGGGTTTTCACACACACTTTCATTTCTAAAGAAAGTAATAGTCCATTTCCCTTTTAAATTTAATAGAAAGTTTAAGGTTAGAAGGAAAAAAGATTCATTACATTTTTAAAACATTTTCGAGAACGATTTAAAATCCAAATTCTAGTTGTTAAACAAGAGGAAAAACACATTCACACACATAACACACAATAAGGGAAATGGAAAAGTAGCGCACGGGTCCAATAACCAAACTAAGCACCTCAAACTTCTACCACATACAAATAAGTGATAAAGAAAACATGGGTTGAACCTAGGAGCTCATGAACAATCCACAACATACTATACATGTGACTCATCCTGAAGGCATGCCTACTCTCGATGACATCATAACGCCCTAACACCCGACGATCGCCCTCTCAGGCCTTGTCGCGGGCCGACATGGGTGACCGGTTTAGGGTTGACCTGGGTTGGTTTGTGGCACATGCGACTCAACCATGTGAGGCTCCTAGTGTACAGGGTAGGCCACAAAATTTTTCTTTAACCATGAAAGCTAGGCCACATTCCCATGCAAGATTTCATAAATCCTTGATAGTCGTTTTTTTATAGGTTGTGTGCGGTTAGATAAACCATGAACCTAGCCTTTGTGAGGGTTGTTCTTGGATAGGGGATGGCACATGGTTGGCATATGATTTATCCAACTGTGCGACCAAACCATACAACCCCAATTTTAAATGGAAATTTATATTTTCCCCCTAAAATGTTTTAATACCTAATTTATTTCTTCCTCCTTCACTTCTTATCCGATAGCCACCTGAAGCTCCCCTTATCCTCCAAGGTAGGGATTTTGATAACTCTCTCATGCATGCTAAGTTTGCATCACCGTCGGGTGCATTGGATTCCTCTTAGTAAGTTATACATTAGTCTTCCTTATTTTATTAGTTACTATTCTCATATACTATAATATTTTGGTGTGAGAACATTTCCCCTATTTTTAGGGAAATGATCCATTCTTCTGATATCTCTTATTCTAGCTCAATTTAGGGGTTAACGTTGGATGAGGAGAGTGTTACGAAGCTAAGGTAGTTGGTCAAGATTATTTCCCTTAATTTTAGTTGCATTTATATCATTTTCCATTTTTCCATTCTCTGTAAATTTATAGTGATTCCCCTAAAATGTTTAATAAATTAAATTGAATGCTTTTCCATGCCCAATACAACCCTAGATAGAGGTGAATCAACCCTTTGATTTATTTCCTTAATGTGAGACATCCTAAATGGGTGTTCCTTACTTGGAGACATATTTCCATTTTTCCTTAGATTACTTAAAAAAAAATTCGGTGCGTATTCCCTTGTAATAAATATTTTTTAATGTGATTTGAATTATGAACAATGTTGGACATGATTTAGGTCACAATACCTATGCCTAGTTGAACTTATTATTTGAATATCTTGGGGAATTTGATTAAAATTTAATAAGTGAAATGACTTACTAATTGGTTGAATTGTGATAGCTAATACATACCTCATATCTAAGCTGAGAGCGATACTTGGATCCAAATGTGATGCCTTGGACAGACTCATCGAGATTTGTAATTATAATTTGTAAATAGTTTTTCTAAACACTGGGAGTGATACTCAGTATGATTGGGAGGTGATAACTATGTGTTTATTATACCTCCATGTGAGAAATACTGGTTCCCAAGGGGAGACACTATTGATGGGCTTGGTGTCTAGATGGTTATACCAAGTCACAGGTGATACTCGGTCCCCTACATGAGATACCAAGGATGGGCTCAGAGGGTTGATTTCATGCCATGTTGAGAGTGATGTTAGGGATTCCATTTATGGATCACCTTGGAAGGACTCTAATGGTATTGGACATCTTTGGTTCCCTTGGATAAAAAATTGGGATTCCTTCTAGATCACCTTGTATGGACTCAGGGTGCCATCTCTTAAATTCTAAGGATGACTTGAAATTAAAGAATAAGAATGTGTAGCTGAAATTCTATGAAAGCGTCTTCCAAGACAAATCACATGCTTAGGGAAAGTCCACCTTTTGATATTTCATTTATTATGATCCCTTATTACTTTGCATTACACTTGCTCATTCCACCTTGTATTAGAGACATCCAGATGGAGCTGAAGTAGGCAGTGTCAGATGGGTATCCAGGAGGAACCCAGACCATCATGTTTTATTTATTTATTACCTTGAATTTATTAGGATTAGAACACTAATAATTTTATATGCACAAAATGGATTGATCTAGAAATTTTTGATAGTATCCTACTGAGTATATCTCATACCCTTCTTGGGATTCCCTTGATACCTAAGCATACTTCATGATTGTAGGTGTAGATAAAGGGAATCATCCAGCTTCTAATTATTGATTTTTAGTTCTAGGATGGAGTATAGGAGAAGAGGACTAAGCCTATGATCATGATTCTTATAGTACATACTTTTGGTATTTTTGGTATTTTTATATCATGTGGTATATTCTTGTTTCCCTATATCATGTGTACTGTATTTTTGTATAGATACATGACATGATCATCATCACTTTTGTATCTATTTATTATAAAACGTATGATTTATTATTCATCTAGATGTTCTATTATCATTATGTTATTTATTATTAATTAGTTTTTATACTATTTCACATATATTGTTTACCGTTGTGAAACACTTTGAATTATGAGGGCATAGTCTCCCCACAGACACACCCCAGTCCCTCGCTGCTAGTTGACAACCTCTAGCGTATAGGGAGGCACGCTTGAGGTCTTATGTCCAACTGTATCAGGACACTTCTTAGTGGATTATGGGGTGGGATGCTACATCATCTTCAATAGTAGATAACACAACCTTATAAATCAGATTATGTCTAATATTAACCTATATTATAATTCTTTCAAAGTAACCAAACCAAACTACCTCTATGGATCTGTCTATTTTAATGGGTATACTGATAGTCGATGTCATATCAAATAAAATTTTAGGGTTCCATATAATCTAATTTAATCCAATGATTCTAATCCAAATTTAATATCTAGTACTATTAATATTAAAATTATTGAAAATAGAAATCCCAATCCTAAATCGTAAGTGTGTCAGGTTTGAGGGAAATTGATCCATGACCCTGTGATCAACTCTTAAAATCCTCAGAATTGTTTTTAGAAAAAACCCTTAGCAATAGGGGTGATCCTCCAATATATTAATCCCCAATTAGATGATAAATGATGGATTATATTATAAGTATTCTGTTATTTCCCACAAATAGGAAAAACTAACCATGAAATGATTGAAAATTTATAGTTTTGTAATTCATTCTTAATCACATCTTGATTTATAACAACATGATACATAATAAATTTATAAAAAAATCAACCTAACATATAATCCTTCAGTGAGTAAAAATTCCATTTATTAACATTATCATCATTTTCAATTCCACTACAAGCAAGTAGTATCCCATCCTTAACCTTCCTCCAACCAGAATATCAAGACCAATGTCATGTGGAAATGATATGGATCAAAAAAAATATAATCACCATCAAAATCACCAAATGATAGGTTGTTGTTGTTGATGATGATGATCTAGTAAGGTTTATGAGATGGGTTAAAAGACCCATTCCCATCAAATTTATTAATGAAAAGAAATAAGGATATAGTAAGGGAGGATTAGAAATTGTTGTAAACATCACCCCTTACATTAGAGAGGTGAAAATGAATAAAGTCATCATTAATGTGGAAGGACTATAAAAAATATACCACGTCAACTAATTTTCTTGAAAGAGCATCGACCACCATGTTAGCCACCCTATAAATGTGAGTTCCCATAAATTGTATCTTCTCTAAGTGCCCAAAATAGTTCATCCAATCCCTATATAAATGTAAAGGAACCAAGGTTTATTTACATCAAAGGATGTTGACAAATAGTAGGGAATCACTCTCAATAAAAAAATTATTCCATTGAAATTTATTATCATGTCTAATAACATGAATAACTGCCTAGATTTCTTCTTCAAGTTCTATATAGGTACCCAATGATTGTTGGAAACACCCCTTAATGAATCCTTTACTGGTTCTAAAAATTCCATAATAATCTGATGGTCCAGGTATACCAAGGGAAGAACCATCCACATTAACTTTTATCCATGATGTTATTAATGGGATCCATATGATAAATTTAGGCTGAGAGGGATTTCTAGGCATACCCTTAACCCCAATCACTTTGGTGATAATAAGGCCTTCCATAGTATTATTCATGCAATTCACTTATAACATTGATGTCATTTGGATATCCATTAAGATACCTATAATTAATTATTTTAGGGGAAACTTACTCCCCTAAAATTATAGTATGTTTCTATAATTCAAAATAAATTGAAAACCATCTACAATAACAAAGATAAGAATATTGTTCATTTGTATACTCATGTACAAGTTAAAAAAATTTATCATGAATGCATCAAGGTTACCACTAATTTGAATCTTTTAATGAAAGAGGGACTTAATATGTGATTAGACCTTAATAGAAGTTTCACACTCAAGAAAGAGGAGTTGAGTAGATTAAAATAATAGTAGTGGTGGTTGTAATAATAATAATAATAATAATAATAATAATAATAACAATAATAAAAATAAAAGTAATATATTATTATTATATGAAGGGGATTACAACAACCAAACATGAACACACCTAGAAAACTTAGTGGATTAATCCTTATCTCTCCCCATAAGGATTTTAATACACCCACCATACCTATTTTTATTATATATTAATGGCCCTTGTAGGCCTAAGAATTTGAAAACCCTAAAACTTTGTGGTATGATACATTTAAGTGACCTGCTATTATTGTTCCCATATACTCTATGACCAACTTGGCTATGTAATGGTCCATTTCCATTAACTTAGTCTCCGTGGTATGATTTCACTCGTGGAATCATTATGTTCGACACCATGCCATGGTGTGTTGTGGGTATATATGGCCTACATCGAGGAGCTCCTAGTGAAACTTCTAAAGGGAAGCCGCCATGCCCATGGTAATATTGTTGTGCCATGTGATCCAACTGGAAGACACCCATAATAATCCCCATGGATTTTCAACTGATGAACTAATCCCCACTCCTATAATGAATTGTCCTCATGAAGTACCCTATGGTTCACCTTGTTTTCACCATGGAACTCCTCGTAGAGCTCCCCACAATGCTTAATAAATCTGCTTGGCACTGCACCCATCATGGACACTAATTATCCCACATAAGGACATAGAGTGGGTGGGGGGGTTAATTTTATTGAGAGTTTCCACCAACTCCTAAGACATCATACCACCAATGACTTTCATCACTGACCACCATACACCATGTTGTTCCCTACCACTGACTGCCCGACACCATCCTTCATTGCATCATGCCTTCATTATGCAACCTTTATAACCCAGTTATTTTTTGTAATGTGATCCCCGGAGTCTTTATGGCCTGAAGGCCCTATTACATGGACCAAAAAACCATTTTTTATTAATATTATCACTTCTATAATAACCTTCTATAGTACTTGATACACTACCCATACCGTTATAGTGCTACAATGCTACTATAGTACCACAAAAATTCACCTCTACCCAAATTTGAACCCAGGTTTGATGTAGGATCATAAGAGACTTTACCCCTCAGGTATGACCCCAACTACAATAACAACAACAACAACAATAATAACAATAACAACAACAACAACAGTAATAATAATAACAATTTAACACTATAGTTGGGGCACATGTCATAAGGAAGACAAACACATTCACCCACTACTTCTAGGTAGACCAGGCCAACATTCACCCTAAAGGTATGACCCATGTCTATTCACGAGAGACACCTAGAGACCCAAAAGTTCATCCATAGACAGTACAAACTCCCCAAAGCTACTACTATAGAACCAGAAAATGTCCCTCTACAGTGTCACACCATAGTGATTCTATAGTACGATGCTATAATATTGATATAATTCCCCACCAAAGTCTAACCTATAATGATCCCACTATAGTATCCTGCTACAATGTTGCTATAATGAAAAAAATTCATTCCTTATCTATAGTAGTTGCACAGTGACCCAAGAAATTAACCAAGACTAGGATTCGAAATCAAGTCTCCAGGATGTCAAACAAAAGTCATAGTTAATAGTCTGCAGGCTTTATGACATAATAATAATAATAAATGGAAAAGTTCCGGTAACAGATCATAGGGACCCACCCCTATCAAATAAAATATAATTAAAAAGGAGAGAGTTCTAATACAAGAGTATCCTAATAAAGGTGAGTATACACATCCCCCCAAATTCAAAAGATGTAAAAACATAAGATCTGAAATCAATTTTAAAGACAAAAAAAATACCTGATCATTAACCACCTACTTTGAGAGGTCATCCACAACCATATTAGTGTAACATCCCATACCCGGTTCACTTCAGAGTAGTCAAACCTAGTTGGCCACATGGTCTCAATCACACCTCCTCATACACCAGAGGTTGCCGACTAGTAGCGAGGTCCTAGGGTGAGTCTATGGGGATACTATTCTCTATGGTTAGAGTAGAGCACAATGGTGAAAAAGATGAATAAACAATGGAAGCATAATAATAATTAATAAGGAAATAGAATAAGAATAAGAATCAAAACAATAAATAATCATAAAATATGAAAATTTTATCATATACAAAATATTATGGCATGACTCTACAAAAAATGAAAATAGGTATACATTATAGCTAACTGATAGTGCAATACATGATATAAAAAAGAATAAAAAGGAGGAAAAAATGTCCAAGCATCCCGAGCACTGGCTCAGTCATCTGCTACCAAGCTCCCATCCTAAAGCAAGAAGTTAGGTGTCCAAAATGGGATTCATACGTTTTTACAAAACTATAATCATATAATCTACCTGAGTACCAATGATGACCCAGATAGGTTGTGAGATAAATCTTATTAGGCCACCACCAATTTCATCTATAACAAATCTAGTATGTGAATATAAAATGTCTGGTGTTTTGGTATATAAAAAGTATATAAGTGAAAATGTAAACAACCCATGCCTACTTTATCCTTATCCAGTGTCTATGAACATGAATTCATTTAATTAATTATGATTAAATTTTTAATAAGAAAATAATATAAAGGTTTCGGTAGTATTTTAAAAGATAAAGATAATAATAGAGGATCCAAGCTAAAACTAAGACATACTTGACCTTATAAGTTTAAGCCAGATCATGGTATATAACCAAGAAGCCTAGCATAAGGGACTAAGTGTAATAAAAGGGGTACCCCCAAGGCCTTACACTGGAATAGTTTCTAACCGAGTCTATGGAGCACATTCATAGTAGATCCTGGGCTTAAAATGATTTGACCCAAGGAGAATGATCCAAGGTGTCACATGTCTGTTGACATCAAGATGAATCCAAAGCGTGTATCTGAGGAATTCTAATTTCTATAGATAAAGTGAAGGGATCCTATGGTGTCAAGTTGGTCATCCACTAATATACAAAGACCATGTTCCAAGGTGGGTATCTCCATTGGAAAATGGCTCACTGAATCAAAATTCTATCCTCTGAGTGCTAATTCATTCCCTCAGGAATCCAAGGTTGGATCAAGTCTAACCATTCTTATAAAAAATAAAAGGTCTATATGAAATAAAGACCTTATACATTTTATATACATATCATAAGTCTTTTAAGTCCATGTTATACTCATTCAAATAACATTTTCATTAGGTTCATTACTTTTCATTACACATGACAAGGTGAAATAAGTATATGCAACCAATTATAAAATTAATTATAAAGGATTAGGGACAATTTATATCTATACATATGAATATGCACTTTCCATTTAACAATTTAAGTTTCACTTATTAAATTATATCACTTACTTTATTAAAGGTCAATCAATAACACCCAAACAATGTTCTGAATAATCACAAAAGGGTCAAACATGCATAAAATAGTACACATCCTAAATGGGTGGTTAGTGTTGAGGTCTCAACCTCCAATAATATTAAAATGTCTCACTAAGGCCTTAGTTTTCAATTTATATTATTGAATTTAAAGTATATTAATTTTAGGGTCAATTCCTGGTGAAAATAGTGTGCGCACAACAATAAAAATTTATGAAAAGTGATACTTTGATGGATAAGTCATATAACACCTACCTTAATCTTGTATCATTATCCTCATCAAGTATCGTCCTTTCATTTGGCTTAGATTTTAAGAAAATGGAGAAATATACAAATGCCCTAAAAATATGTGATATTGTTTTGCACAAAAATAACTTCTTAGAAAGAAAGAAAAATGAAGAAATGAGCTAATGGAATGGAGAGCTTATTAGTGGCTATCTAATGTGATAGAAGACACTCGAATCAGAGTAAAAATAGAGATACATGATCAAATAATAACTTTAGGCGATGGAAGGGCTCCCACGAATGAGCTCCTTTTTGAGATAAAATATAGGGGAGAGAGGTAAGGAAAAAAGAAAAGGGGTTTTCCCTTTAAAAACATGACCATGACGTGTAAATAATACACTTCATGTATTCATCAGGACATGGGTTTCTGGCTAGAACAATTTATGATGTGAATTGAAAATACATGTTGTGAATTGAATTCAAGATGTATATTTCCTTAATGTTGTATATTTTTCCTCTAATCATCTACAATCCACCTTCCTCCCTTATTCCCAAAAATAAATAACCTGATCAGCCCAAAGGAAAGATTATTGGGGCTAATATTTAAAGAAAAAAAACTTCACAATGGTTTATAAAAAATTAAAAGATCAACACCTCATAGAAAAATCTGGATCTTACAATCTTCCCCCTTAAAGAAACTCATCCCTGAGTTTCCCTTCTAAGGGTGGTAAATCTTAATCTAAGAACAACCCTAGCCATTGAGAATGTATGTAATCCTATCTCTCACATGTATCATCCTATATAGGATCATGCTTCCATAACACCTGTACCAAAGGAACATACCTTCCTCAAATATCCTTCATGATATGATCAATGATGTGAATGGGATACTCCTAAAAATAAGCATCGACATCCATTTAAACATCCTCAAGATCAAAGGTATGAGATGAGTCGACATGGTAATGATGAAGATGTGAAATATGGAAGACATTTTGTATGGAATTGGTACCTCTAAGGTAACAAAAACTGATAGGCTAATTTCCCAACTCTATCCAAGATCTCAAAAGGTCCTAAAAAATGATGTTACAGCTTCCCTTGCCTCTATATCCGCCTATGACAAAGCTTGGGTGATACTCGAAAGAAAACATAACCCCTAACCTCAAACTCTATAGGTCATAGATGACAATTGGAATATGATTTCTATTTATACTGAGCAGTATCCATCCACTTTCTGATTAATTGTACCTACTTTGAAGTCTCCTGCATGAGGTGAGGACCTAGTAGTGATACCTCCCCTACCTCTAGCTAGCACAAAGGTGAACAAAATGTCCTACCATATAATACCTCATACATATCCATATGAATTGTTTCTCGAAAGATATTATTATAGGAAACCTATATGAGGGGTATCTGTTTCTCCCAAGAACTACCAGAATCAATGAAAAATTATTGTAACATGTCCTACAACACCTGTATAGGTTGTTCTAACTAGCCATCAGTCTGAGGGTGAAAAGTTGTGCATAGAAGCACCTATATACCCAAAGCAAAATGTAACCCTTGACAAAGCCTCAATGTGAAATGAGCATCCCTATCTGAAATGATAGTATAAGGGACCCCATGTAGGTGTATAATCTCAAAGACATACAAATAGCCAACATCGTATACTAAGAAGGTCTCCCTAATAAGAAGGAAGTGGGATACCTTCATTATCTTGTTGATAACTACCTAAAATGCATCACTAACTTGAGGTGACCTAGGTAAACTAGTCACACAGTCCATCACAACATCGTCCCATTTCCATTTCAGGACCAGTAAGGGATATAAAAATCTAGTAGGATATTGGTGTTCTACCTTCACCTGCTGGAAGGTGGAACACCTAGTGATAAAACCTACGATCTAATGTTTCATCCCATACCACCAATACTAGTGGTGCATATCATGATACATCTTGGAGATACCTAGGTGCACTGCCCACTGGGTAGCATGGGATTCTCACATTAGCTCCTATCACATGTCTTTAGGAAACTAGATACATCCATGGACATGTAAGATCTTATCTCCATTGTTAGACCAATCCATAGGTGGGTCCTCACCTGAAATAATTTCCCACATGACCAAAACTTCAAGGTAGAAAAACCACCTTCTCTTCATCATATTCATGAGTGAAGAGGAAACTACTAAGGTTTTAAGAAAAGACCACTCGTGACTCTCTTGAAACTCTAGATGCATCTAAAAAAATGAGGGTTATCAACTTCCATTCATCACTAGCTTCCTAAACGACTTATGCCTGAGTTTTTCAGCTAAGTTTATCATCTAACACATTTCCATTTCTGGGCATATAGGTAAGATCAAAGTAAAAATACTGAATTTATTTGACCCATATTTTCTGTATGAGAATCAATTCATTCTATGTAAAGATATATTTGAGTCTCTTGTGGCCTGTAAACACTAGAAATCTCTCTAACATTAGATAATGTCTCAGCAATGCAAGTCATGAATGACTACTATAAACTTGAGGTCGTTCATAGAGTAATTATGTTCGTGAGGTATCAACTAGAGATACTTGTACACAATGAATTTATCCTCCTACATCATTACTATACACATACTAATGCTCGATGCATCATGTAACACTGTATAACCTTTGCGAGGCTCTAGAAAAATCAATATAGGTGTTAAAGTAAGTCTTCCTTCATTTCCTGAAAGGCCTTATCACATTATTTAAACCACAATAATGTTACACCCTTATTAGTTATACTTGTAAGAGGTAACACAAGGAATGAGAATTACTATATAAAAACCCTGTAATAACCATCTTTCCCTAAGAAACTCAGTATATCAAACACATTCTTGGGACGCTCCTAGTAAACAACAACACTTGCCTTCTATGGGTCATCTCATACTCCTAATTCTGACATAATATGACCCAAGAAGTGAACCTTGTCAATACATAAGTGGAACTTTGTGATCTTATAATATAATTGATTATCTCTCAGTGTATTCAATATGATTTAAATATAATTGGAATGGTCACTTCGATCATAATAATATACCATGATTTTTTCCACAAAAAACATAATGAATGAATCCAAGTAAGGGTGGAAAACCCTATTAATCAATTACATGAAAATAGTGGTCATGTTTGTAAGACCAAATGACACAACTAGGTACTCATATAAACTATATCAACTTTGTAAGGTCATGAGTGGTATGTCTGAAGACCTGAATTGCACCCGATGATATCCTGATCTCATGTCGACCTTTGAGAACACTCTAGCTTCTCAAAGTTGGTTGAAGATGTCATTTATTTGAGGCAAAGGATATCAGTTATTAACTATAAGCTAGTTCAACCATCGGTAATCTACAAAGAGTCAGAGGGTTCCATCCACCTTCTTAGTGAAAAGGATATATGAACACCAAGGAGAAGTAACAGGTTGGATAAAACCCTTATATTCTAAATCCTCTAACTATATCTTGAACTTTTGGAGATTAGTAGGTGTCATCCTGTATGGAGGAATAGACACTGGAGAAACCCCTATAATGAGCTCAATTGTAAAATCTACCTCTCTCTCAGGAGGTATTCTAAATAATTCATCTAGGAAAAAATCCTTAAAATGATCTGCCACTAGAGTAAAATCTGTTAGATGCACCGTCCGATCATCTAAGAAAAGGTTGGAAATCTAGGTCTCACTCCTCCCATCCCATGATGCTATGTTCTGGATCGACCAACCTAGACATCCCATTCACCATTATGTACATATCTACCACCCTTTGGTGATGTGAAATTCACCCTTTATAAATAATAGTTAATGTGGGAATGATAAGGCATGAGTAAATCCATCCCAAGTATGACATTGAACCCTATCATCTCAAGGATAAATAAATTCTATAAGAATCGATAACTACCAATCTCAAGAGGATAATCCTTGCATTGGTGTATAATCTATATTTGTACACCCAATGGTGTGTCTAGGTTTATGATCCCACAAAAGCATTTAATTTCAATACCAAGACTTTCCATGATCAATATAGAGATAAAAGAGTGCGATACAATTCGAACAAAGTAGATACTATCGTAGAGTCTACTAGAATAATACCTCACAAAGTAGACATCCATACACTCGGATCCTTGGGTATCTATTTTAATGTATTAAATTAGCCTGATCCATGACCTTGAGCAACAAATAGACTACCCTGAGAAGGTCCACTATACTGGTGATGAAAATCAGAAGTTTTTATACCTCAACCATAACCTCCTCCTTGGCATGTTCAGTCGGTGCTACTCTAACTTTCTTCCCGAAACAGAGTCACTGATCCCATTCCTGAACGTGGAGCTAGTATGAGCCCTCTACCACTAGAAACAGGTGAAAATATCCATAAAAAACTTTTAATAAGACTCATCTAGACATAAGAACGACACTCCAGTGGGTCTTTATTACATTGTGGCTTCATAGGCCCCTTCCGTCCACACTGATGGAATACAACAGAGTTACTAGTGCAGATACTCTGGCTACCAGTGTTCTGATGAGGACCCTCAAAACAATGCTACCTTCCACTGGAAGAACTACTAACCTATCTCGATACTAATCCTTTTTTCCATGTACTACCATCTTCCCTCAAGTTACGCTCAGTGATGCACACTAAATAGTCCGTGAAAGACATATTACCCTACCCCAAGTGCATGGAATCCATAGATCGGTTAGATCTTAGTGTCTCAGAGGAAAAATAATTATATAAGATGGTTCGAAAGTCTTCCTAGACCATTCCCTAATGATTACTAGCTTGAGTAACCACATCCCACCATCACTAGGCAGAATCACATAGAATGTAGGTGGAGAGCATGACCCTCCTCTCCAGATGTGTCTCCAAATGCTCGAATATATCTAAAATGGATTCTAACCATGAATCATCAGCCTGCGGACTTTCATACCCTAATAATATGGGAGGATGGTGTTACTAGAACTCACGAGTAAGATCAGACATCATAGGTGCAGGTCATGGAGCACCTTGTACAGACTGCATCAAGCATAGGAAACTCTCTTGTAGCTGAGCTTCAGTGCCCAGTTTGGGGACAAAAGGTGGTGCCACAGGTGGAACTCATAGAGGTAATACTGATGGATCATATCCTACCTTCTTTGGATAATGATCATCACCACCCTCATGGTACACGAATCGAGGATTTCGTGGTGGAATAACTCTACAAATTATAATAACATGTCTCAAAATAATATCCGATATAAGTATGAAGAGATATCTCAATTGGAACGAGAATAGACTCAATTCCCAACAACAAAATTTCACTTATAGTGGCAATATAAACATTGGGGATCACTACCTAAGGCATATTATCCCAACTACCTAGTTCTAAAGTTAGTTTATTGGTAAGTACTTAAGTTTTCAACCATAGAGGTTCTGGTATATGGTAGGGGTTATTTTCAAGTTAATGATAAAAAAACTCCTTAAGTTGAACTTTCCCTTCCCATTTACTAGAAACTATTTTATTTATAATTCAAAATTCACATTTTAAGTCTGTATATACATATACATATACATATACATATATATAATACAAGGTTCAATTAAATGGATCATCATCCCCAGTTTATAAAGTCCTATACGCGTTATCAACTGAGATCAACACCCATGTAATTACAACCCCCCTTACAATCGGTCTTAGAATGTAATGGGTAAAATACGATGGATTGATTCGATTAATTACCCTTTCTAATTTATAAAGGCCCATAATATTTATAAATTACAATTGGTATTCATATAACTATATCCACATCTTAGCTCATGTAACCAGGGGTACATGGATTACATGGATCAAAAATTAGATATTTAAGATTCCACCATCAAGCTATATGGAAAAACACCATTTAGGTTTATGTTGACATTTTAAACAACCAATTTCCCACTTCTACATAAAACATTAGTGGTATTGACATATATCACAACAAAGGAACACTTGACAATCACATGAAACATAGGTAATGTAAGCAATGAAATGAACCTATATAGAATTTTATATGCATGGAATGTGAATCCCTAGGTGACTATGATGATGTATGTAGAAATGATCCTTTTCATACTAGGCCAAAGTAGAATCTCTATAAATCATAAAAAAATACCACAATTAATGCGCATCACCCAATGGTTAAAATATATTGACTGTAATAGGTGGAATATAAAACAACAGTTTCCCATTCCCAAGAAAGTTAGTGTTTAACCTGAATGTGAGTTAGATACTCCCAGGAACAACTTATTACCAAGTTATGACACGCTGATAATATCCTGTTTAAATTTCCAAAACAATAATACAAGAAAAGAAACCACCTCTGATACCACTTTGTGAAATCTCAAACCCGGTTCACTCCTGATTAACCGAACCTGGTTTTCTACATGACCTCAATAATGCCTCCCCATATACTAGAGGTTACCAACTAATAGTGAGGGCCTAAGGTATAACATCTCACCTTTTTATCACATAAACTTTCATTACATTTTACAAAACCGAGGATCTTTAAGGTTTAGTGTCTTGGAAACTAGGAACTTAAAACATGATAACATAAAACATTCTTCTTAAACACTTGAAAGGATTCTCCTCATGTTCATCCTAGGTTCATTATTGCATCTCATAACCTGGGGAAATACATCAAAAGAAAGGGTGAGCAGAAGGCCCAATAATGGAAACAAGAGAAACATTTTACATGTGAACTTGAGATACTTCAACAATGTCATGAAAAAGAACTTTAAGGCATGAGAAAGAAATCGTGAGGCATATCATAAAAAAAATAAAATTTTTCATAACTTGAAGATGTGGCTACAAAATTTAATATTGACAATCATTTAGTTTCACCAAGGTCCATCCACAAGGTGTCATTAAAAAAAATTACCAAGGTTATTCACCAAGGTATCCGTCTAAATGGTCATCTCTAGAGATTAAGTCTTTACCCAATGCATCAGAGCGCTATCAGGGAGCACCCTTAAATTTTCCTTTATTATCATGTGAGCCACATATATCATCATCAAAATTTCATAAATAATCCATATAGCATAAAATAAATGGGTTTCATTTCATAATCATAACCTTTTAAAAAACTGCTTTTAAGACATGATCTTTATGTCACTTTAAACCCACGGAAAAAGGAAAGTGGGTTTCATGTATGTAAATACCAGAATTTAAAATAGAAAATTTTGATATATATGTGAATACACCTGTAGAATAAATAGCTTTGAGTATTCACTTAATAACATAAAATAATTTCGATAAAAAGAGAGAGGCATTTTGAGACGAAAATTCTGCAGCATAACAGCTATGTTATAGGGTTTTAGAAAACATTGAAAAGAGAGGGGACATGGGTCACCCGCTCATAAATGATCCATAAAAATAGTAGAGGGACAGAATATAAAGGATATGAATCATGGTAATGAAATTTTAAGGACATACCATTTGAAATGAAAAACATGGAAGTAAGACAAAATAAGACTTCTCTTATGAAAATTCGGCAGCCTAACGACGTCACTTAAACTTCAATAAAAATGAATTGACGAGATCAAATAGGGTCTCTCAACACATGATCATAAAATATCAGTATGATAGGTATATAGATCATACCCCAACATAATAAAAAGGAACTTTAAAGACTTGACATGAAAATAGAACTTGAAAATGAGAAGGGTGAAAGAATCCCTTAAACATTCGGCAGCCTAACGACGTCACTTAAACTTTCATAAAATGAAATGATGAGAGTAAGAGGGGATCTCTCCTCATATAAAAATGAAAAGGGAAGTAAGAGGAATATAAAAGAACATCCTCCCACATAAGAACATGGATCATAAAAGGAATGACATAAAAGAGATTACTTGAAAAGAAAGAGAGAGGTCAGATCCCTTACCTTAAAACGTAACTCTTAAAACTCAAAGGTTGGGACCTTGAGGGCTTGGGGGCACCTTGTGAGGACTCCTTGGGAGGTAATGAGACCAGAACTTTGTTGGGGGAGAGTGGGGAGTCGAAATGGATGAGAGGATGGCTTGGTATTTATAGGGAAAGTGAGGGGACAAGGCATTAATGGCCAAGGGACACCTCACAAGTGGTTTTCTCAAAAGCATGGGCTCTCCCATGGTATTTCCCATGGAGTTAGGCCACATGAGCCCCCCATACAATAATTCATCACCTTTGGTCGTCCAACCCATAAAATATCTCATGAAATCATCATGACACAGTTATGATGTCATTAAACATACCGAAACCCTAAAACTGTATTTTTACTATTCACTGAAAATTCAACTTTCTCAGAAAAATCCCAAAATTTCACTTTAACCAAATATCAATTCTCTGATTTCAAAAATGAACTCCATTTTATAAAAATAATTTTCTAAACAATTTTAATTTATTTTTTAAATAAATACACTATTCACCAAAAATTCATTTTTTTTTTCAGAAAAATTCCCAAAATTTACCTTAACATAATATCGATGCTCTGAGTTCAAAAATTAAATCCATTTTATAAAAATAATTTTCTAAATATTTTTAATTTAATTTTTAATTAAAAAAACACTATTCACCCGAAAAAACTAATACTTGAATAATAATTTATGAAACTATTATTTAACCATTTTATTGAATCACATTACTTAATCAAGGTGCCTAGATTATATTAATACTTTCTTTAAGTGATATTACTAATCCATTTGGTCACATTACTAATCCTAAGCATAAAATCACTATTCATAATTTACTATTCATTAAAAATCAAGTTGATCTTATTAGACTCTAAATTTTGTACTGAACATAATTGTAGAAGACCATTTTTTAAAAATCATTACACATTTTTAATTATTTAAGTTTTACATAATTTTTTTTTAAAATATCCTTTCCCTAAAATTCACCAAAAATATGCATACTATATTTATCCGAACATTTGAAAAGTCATAAACATCATCATAAGAAGAAATCCAAATTTTTATTTAAAACAAAGGATTACACAAGGCAGTTACGGTCTCCTTACATATCCCCTTATCAAACCAGCATAGGACCTAAGTGTAAGGTGTGCTAAGGTGATAGAATTCGAGTGAGGCTCGACCAACATCGCACGAGTAGTAATTTCTATCATTTTGAACTTCTCGCGAAGGCAATTCCGTTCTAGCTTCACACGATGAAGTTCGGCTTGGGTTTGGTCCAGAGCAAAGCCCAGTGGTGCTACCTCCTTCCCAAGTTCTGTTAGATGGGCTTCGATTGGTCCAAGACTACTGGGTGATGCCATCGAATCTTCTTTCTATAATAATTAACCAAGATTACTTGTATTTAGAGACAATAATCAAAACGTTTAGTTTCCAGCGGTCATATTGACCAATGGTCATATAATAGTCAAAACCCAACGGTTTCATTTTAATTATACGCATGTTATCAAATGAAACATTTTTGTTGAGTATAAAAATAAAATAATATAACACATAAAATTAGGAAACAAGATTTATTCAAAATTTCGGGTCATTACATAAGGTTTGTATTTGGGATACTATTACCTATGTTCAGAGTGGAGCATAGCGGTAAAAAATATGAATAAAAAATAGAAGCACAATGACAATGAATGAGGTAGCAGAACATGCATAATCATAAAAGAAATAAATAATCATCAAAAGATGTAAATTGTATCACATAAAAAAGGAGATGGAATTTCTCTATAGAAAAATAAAATAGGAATACATGGTATTATATAAATAGTACAATACATGATATAGAAAATAATCAAAAGGAAAAACCATCCCAAGCATCCCAATCACTGAATTAGTCATCTGCTACCAAGATCCCATCCTAAAGAAAGAAAACATGTGTCCAAAATGGGATACTTCCCTTTATCCACACCTATAATCATATAATATTCCTAGGTACCAACAACGACTCAGATAGGGTGTCAGATAAATCTCAGTAGGCCACCACCAACAATGTCTATAACAAATCCAGTCTATGAATATAAATTGTACGGTGTGCAGGTATATCAAAAGTAAAGCAGTGAAAATGTAAAAAAAACCCATACCTTCTTCATTTTCTTCTGGTGTCTCTAAACATAGATTCATTTAATTGATTATTATTCAATTTATAATATGAATATAATATAAAGGTATCGACAATACTATAAAATATAAAGATAATAATAGATTATCCAAGGTGAAACCATGGAATCCTTGACCTTATAAGGTCGAGCCATATAACAGTATACAACCAAGAATCCTGGCATAAGGGACTAAGTGTAATATAAGGGGTACCCCCAATGCATTCCAATAGAAGTGTTTCTAACCTAGTCTATGGTTCACGTCCATAGTAAACCCTAGGCTAAGCATGACTTGACCCAAGGTGAATGATCCATGGTGTCGCATGTCTTTAGACATTAAGATGAATCCAAGGAGTGTATCCAAGTCATTCTAATTTCTAGAGAGAAAGTTAAGGGATCCTATGACTTCAATTCAAGCATCCACTAATAGACAAATACCATGTTACAAGGTGGGTTTCTCCCTTGGAAAGTGTCTTAATGAATCAAAATGGAATCCTATGAGTGCTTAAGGTATTCCATTCAAAATCCAAGCCTATATCAAGTCTAACCATTCCTATAAATAAGAAAATGACCATATTCAATGGGCACATTATAAATTTTATATACATATAATAATTTATTTAATTCCACGTATTACTCATGAAAATTACATTTTCATTAGGTTTATTCCATTACCTTTTATTATAAATGAAAAATGTGAAATAAGGACATAAAAGCAATTATCAAGTCAATTATAAAGGATAAGGGCCAAGTGATATCTATACATATGTGTATGCACTAGATATTTAACAATTTAAGTTTCATTTATTAAATTAGATCACCTAATTTATTAAAGGTGAATCAATCACACACAAATGGTGTTCTGAATAATCAAAAAAAGGGTAAAATAGGAATAACATGGTATACACCCTAAATGGGTGGTTGGTGTTGAGGTATCAACCTCCAATTATACCAAAAGGTCTCACTAGGACCTTAGTTTTAAATTTAGATAATTGAAATTATAGAAGATGAATTTTATGGGAAATGCCTCGTGAAACCGACGTGCACACAATGAAAAAAAATTTATAAACAATGAAACTTTGAGGGATAAGTCATAGACCACATGCCTTAATCCTATTTTATTCTCCTAATCTAGTTTCGGCCTTTGGTTTGTCCCAAATTAGAAGAAAATAGAGAAACAAAAAAATTCCCTAAAAATAGGACATATTAGCTTGAACCAAAATAACTCAGTCAATAGAAAAAAAATGATGAAAGGATATAAATGAATTAAGAGCTTATCGGTGGCTATCCAATGTGATAGTGTACACTTAAATCAAATTACGGATGGAGAGATGGGACCAAATCCTAGATTTAGGTGATGGAAGGAATCCTACAGAGGAGCTCCAGCGCGAGAGATAATAGAGGGGAAAGAGGTAAGGAAAAAGAAAAAGGGGTTTCCCCTTCAAAAATATGGCCACAACATATACAAGTTGTGTAAATAATACAAGTTTTGTATTCCTTAGGCCAGGGGTTCCTAGACAAAACAATTCACAATGTGAATTTAAAATACACATCATGAATTGAATTCATGAAGTGTATTTCCTTATCTCTATGTATTTTTCATGTAGCCATCTGCAGGCCACATGCCACCCTTCTTCACCAAAAAAAATAACTCGACCAACCCAAAGGCACGGTTACCGAGGCTAAGATTTAAAGAAAAACAACTTCATAAGGGTTTACCAAAAATTAAAATATCAATATCTCATAGAAAAACTGGGATCTTAAAATTTACTTCCCCGTAAGTATGTGTATTCAAGATCTACATCCCTCTCATCTGATACAGACACTCTTTATAGGATGAAAAGAGCTACCATAAAACATTTTGAGATCTATAATTGACCAATTCATGATAGTGGTGGAGTCACTTTTGTTCTAAAGTCTATTCCATTTGAAATGTTAGGCATATTTCACTGTATGGATGATAACCTAGACCTCATCCTCCAATGATATGAAAGAGTTAAGTAGTTTGGAAAAGATAACTTTTAGTCCTAAAAATACCCCCCGTAACTAGCCAATCCATGTGCACCAATGATAGTCCTATTCAAATTCACCTTTATCTAGGAAGAAATACGTGGAATCCATATGACATATTTATATTAGGGTAGTTTCATGGGAATAAAACAAACACCAATTATTCAAGAAATAATTTGATTATGCATTCCATTATTCATTGAACCTATTTGTTTCTTAGAATAAACTTGAATGTACCCACTGATAGAGGTATAAATATCTCTAATATTGATCATCTTCCCATCAAATTAGATAGATTTTCTCACTCTCCATATATAGTGGATGCCTACTTCCACAATAACTAGTAACATGGCGTGTATAATTTTATTCATGGATAAATCAATAATAGCATGTATAAGTTTGTTTAGATCTTCTCCCATATGAAAATCATAAAAATCATCTATAAATAAAACTCTACACAATTTTGGAAAAGTCACATAGGAAGAAAATTTGATTGAAATTGCGATTTTTTTTTCAAATCATGAAAATTGGGTGATTTGAAGGCCAACCATAGAAAGTGAATCATTAGTTGGAAATATATTGTGCCAAATTTTACATAAAAATAAAGTATTGGATAATTTAATATAACCTTTCCTAAAGTATTTGATCCATCTAGGAGGTAGAAGTGTGTTATCACATTGGAATATGTAATGTAGTTTAGAGTTAAGAGAACCTATCATATCTGGTATCTAGTGACATACGTCACTATCACTGAATTAGTAAATCTAAACCACTGAATCATGTCTTCAGAGAGTATACCTATAATCTGTTTATGTTGGTTTATAGCATAACTGATAGATAAGTTACTGATTTATGGCTAGGTATCACAAGTATCAGTAATAAGGGATGAAAACCAGTTGGTTATCTAGAATCTTAAGTTGGAGTGCATTAATAGAGCCCATTTTATTTTATGTATAAGGGGGTGATAAGAATCCCTCAATACTATAAACACTGTAGAACCCAGGTAAAAAGAGTTAACCTTTTTAAGAATGTAAATAATTATTCCCCTCATGAATTTAGAGGTAGAATTTGAGATTTTTAAAAGGTTATAAAAGGAATTTTTAATGAGTGAATCATTGAAGGGACCCAAGTTATTAATTCTAAGGCCACCAATATAAGTAGTCCTAAAACACTTATTCCAAGTAACTATGATAAATTTATTTTCCTAAAATACTACCTATCCAAATAAAGTTTCTAATTTTATTTCAAGCCTCTTTCATAAGTCCCTTATACATTTATAAATTTGGAAGGCATAAAACAACATTAATATGATTAGATATTTCACCAAGCATGTTCATCAATATTAAGAAATGGATTTCCCTTTCCAAATTTCAAGTTGTAAAGATATTTTGGAATCAATTCCTTCCTGGTAAGTAGACTTCACTCTACCAGAAAAGATAGGAAGACCAAAGTAGTTGAAGGGGAGTCCCCCTACTTTACTATAAGAAAATTGGTTGTATGATTCCTCCTAGAGGTCATCATGACCATTCCAAAGTAAATTCTAGATTTATCTCAGCTAATATATTTACATGAAATTGGTTTATAATGATAATATATCCTTAAGGACTTATAGATATTGATTATCACCTTGACAAAAGATAATTATATAATCATCATAGAGAAGATGGGTGGGTGCCTTCAAATTCATAAAGGTCTTAATAGGTGAGATATGGCCAGAGTCCACTACCTTATAAAGGCATTTACTAAGATAGTTTTCCACAATACTAAAGAGTAAGGATAAGATGGGATATCTTTCCTACCCCCCCTGAGCACCCAAAATAAACTCTTGGTGTTCTATTAACAATAATAGAAAGTATTTAACTATTCAAAATAGATTGGATAATCCTCAAAAAAATTAGATTAGCTATAAAATTAGAGGACATTTAGGATAAAGACTCATTTAAGGATATCAAAGGGCTTTAAAGATATCCACATTAAGGGAAAGATTATAATATTTGGATTTATTATGAATTACATTTATATAATAGGAAGAAATGTAACAATATTCTTGAATTTATCTCCCTGTAAGGAAACCAAATTTATTTGGAGAAACAATCTAGTTGTCCCATTATCCTAGTCAAAGAGTAAGGATCTTACCAATAAGATTGGGAAGGGTATTTTGGACCACAATAGGCCTGAATTCCTTAATATCTAAGGCATGGTCAACCTTAGGAATGAGACTAGTGATATAAGGCCCCATCCTTAAACCTTACCTAATCTTGAGTTATTACAAGATTACACATTGAGGATCTTTTCGGGTTTAGAGTTTTAGAGAATTAGATCATAAAACTTGCATTACATTCCACATATAAACAATGTGGTTACATAAAGATAGTATTCTTCTTTCCCATAAATGGAAACATATTTAAAATAAAACATGGATTTTTTCTTGACACTTCCTTGACACTATCATCATATCATGTACCTTTCCCTTGACCTGTGAAAAACATTTCAAAAAAACTTGGGATGAGCATAAAAAGCTCAGTAAGGGATATAAAAATATATGGAAAGGAAACATGGGTACATATATACATAATAATGAAATCATACTTTACCCATAAAACATAAGCACTTTAACATACCTCATCAAATCATGAATAAATCATAGAAATCATAAGACATAAAGGTAACTTGAGGCATTCATAACATTCTTTCGTAGGGAGTAACCCTCTTGGTTACGTTTGGAATACCCATCACAGTATATTCCCTAAATCTATTTGGGGAAACCTTAACATTTCACTCCTTCGCGTTACCCAATGCATTGGAGAGCTATATCGGGCTCACCCACCCTTAGTTTATCACGGAACCACCCGTCTTCATAATAATGCCCAAGAACCTCAACATAATCGTATCACATAAAACACGCATAAAGGAAACATAACATTTCAACCTTTCAATCACAAGATATCAATACAATACATTGATATAAAAACATTATGAAAACCATTTTCAATACCAAAATAAAAGAAAAGTAAAACATGGTATTTATTTTTCTTTTAAAAAGAAGGTATGGCTTGTAGAGGAAGCCGAAACTCAAATAATGGTCACGGCGGCGGAGAAGTCGTTGTCACCGCATACGTACGACAAAAACATTCCCTTTTGTCGTTTAGTAAACGCTTCGTACAAAAATATTCCTTTTGAATAAACGTAAAAGTCAAAGGGTTTTATACACCGTATAAAAGAAAGTTGTGTATAAAACAAAATATGCCTCAATGAAAGGAGATTGAGACGAAGTCCCATACCTCGGGTCCGACTTGACTCGGTTGTTCTTTAATCTCCTGAATAATAAACTTGAGTTAATTTCTACTTGTTTAAGAACCTTTTTCAAGTTCATTATTCCTTTTATATCACTTATTTCCATGTCATGAACACTATGTAATTATTTAAGTTAATAACGGTCATTTTAACGATCATTGGTACTTGAGTCAAAAATAAGCCCTTTATAATTACAAGTTGTTCATGTATCCATTATATCCAGAATTGTATTCATGATGTAGATATCATATATGTCATATATATCCAGTACATGCATGCATTTATAATATTACATAATCATTTAGAGGTAAGAAATGAAATGCACTGTTCATGGAGACGGTAAGCCGTACGTACGCATGAACGCTACTTTCATTTATATTTCGTATTTTATAGAATGGAATAATAATGATATAAAGGTAAATTATAATTCTAGTATAATATCATATATAATATCATAGTTCCATCCTTTATACATCCCACATATGGTATTTAACGAATCAAATCACTTTGAGGGGGCGGTAGTCCGCACTTCCTTAAATGATGATATCGCGTTTACCCATAATGGGAACCATAAAGGTATGCCCAAAATGAAAAATACAGAAGCTTAAGGAAAACATAAACATATTATATATCATATATAAATATAGTGAAATCTTAATGGCCACCTTTGAAGGTGTTAAAATAATGTTGAACAATCATCATTTCGGGAGGCAGAAATTCGCCATCCACGGAAACAGTATGTTCTTTAACCATTAGATGTAGGTGTGTATAAGTGTAGCTCGAAAAATTCTTATAAAAACATCATAGTATATTTAATATACTGGATTTGTTACAAAATAAATTAATAAAAAGAGTTTAGGGGGTTGTAGAAGCAAAATAAAACAAAAGGACTCAAGTGAAGACATTACCTTAAAATCGGGTAACTCCCTTTGGTTTGAGCTCAAAGGCTTCCTTGGGAAGACTTATGCCCAAAGTGAGGCTTCAAGGAGTAAGAGAGGGAAGTGGAGAGACAAAATGGGCAGGGTTTGGCCGAGCCAAAGGCTTTGGAAGTGTGGGTAAGGAGGTAGAGGTGGGGGCCTTTTATAAGAGGAGAGGAGGGGCACTCTTGGAAAGTAAAGAAATGTTACTTTATTTTCAAATGGGTTTCAGATTTTAAAGGTCCCACATTGATATAATTCGAGGCTAAGGTGATAAGGGTTCGAAATATACCCACCCAATATGTTTTGGACATGTGTAGGTCTTAGATTTTACATTATCATTCCATTTTATTTAAATCGTCAAATAATGAGGTCATCGCTGCATCATTATGATGTCATAAATAATTTAATTTATTTAATGTCTAAAAATTATAAAAAAAATACTATGATGTAGAAAATATTTTTATCTTTCCAATGACTATTTAGAGTCCAAAATATCATTTATTTAGACAAAATCTAAAATATTTTACTTAGGTGATACATTCTTTGTTACATTTAACATTCTTTAAAAAATAAAAGATAAAAAGTCACTTTCTCACAAAAGTGATTCCATGGGGTCCCCAAGTTTGGCACAATACATCCCATGGTAGGCCATGAGACAACCAGTAGAATTAGGACACATGTTGGTGTAATTTTTTTTATTATTATGATATTATTTTATTATCCTTAACTACTCGATTACTCATTAATCAAGATAATTAAAGATAATTACCGTCGTTACTATTCATAATGTCCAAAAACAAAAGAGTCTTGATTACATAATTTGGAACTTCTGATTCCAAATATGTAATCCATTTTACCAAATTCCAAACATAGAAATTGCAATAATTGATTTAAAAATAATTCCCGTTGTCAAAACAAATAGCGGGTTTTTTTGAAACAATATCTATGAAAAGTTTGGCATTAGTTTATGACCAATTTCAAAGTGAAATTAATACTAATGACCACCATTGGATTAAATGGTAAAAAAATATTCATATTACACTTTAATACCAATTAAAAATATAATCTAACCATATAATTAAATTAAATGAAAAAGCAGTTTTGATGTAAAATGCAGTATTTTTCACTATTCATTAAAAAATGAACATTGTCAGAAAAATACCAAAAATTTATCCAATGTAAATTTCAATGTCCCAATCATAATTAATATGTTTATTTTGACAAATATAGATTATAAAATTGTCAAAAGTTTGATTTAAAAAGGGTTTGCCATCAAAAGGCAGTAAAACAATCTTTTAAGAATATTAGTGTATTCCATGCTTAAGATTGGATTTATTTTCATTTTAAGCCTCTAAAACATTATCTTAATCATTAATAGACATAGATAAAAATATCTATTATTCATTACTTACTTTGGATGTTACATCCTTCCCCCCTTTAGAAAATTGCGTCCCCGCAATTTATTTACTTATCAAATAAATGAGGGTACTTATCCCGCATTGCATTTTCAGATTCTCATGTTGCCTCTTCCATCATGTGGTTTTTCCACAAAAACTTTACCTGATTAATCACCTTATTTCGTAACACTTGCTCCCTATGGTCAAAAATCTGGACCGGTTGTTCCTCATAAGATAGGTTCTCTTCCAGCTGAACTACCTCTGGACTCAAAACATGAGATGGATCTGGCATGTACTTTCTCAGCATCGAAACATGAAAAACATTGTGTACCTGAGATAAACTCAGAGGTAAAGCCACTCGGTAAGCAACTGATCCATCTCTCTCCAGAATTTCATATGGTCCAATGAACCTTGGACTCAACTTTCCTTTCTTACCAAATCTCATCACACTTTTCCACGGTGAGACTTTGAGAAAAACATGATCACCTACCTCAAAAGGTAGATCCTTCCTCCTGTTGTCTGCATAATTCTTCTGCCTACTCTGAGCTGTTCTCATGTGTTTCTGAATCAGCTGAACTTTTTATGCCAACTCTTCTACCAATTCTGGTCCCATCAACTTCCTTTCACCTACTTCATCCCAGAAAGCTAGAGTTCGACACTGCTTCCCATATATTGCCTGAAATGGTGCCATCTGTATACTAGAATGAAAACTGTCATTATATGAAAATTCAACCAAAGAAAGATGTTGGTCCCAACTTCCCTGATAATCCATCGAACAAGCTCATAGCATATCCTCCAAGGTCTGAATTGTTCGTTCTGACTTCCCATCTGATTGAGGATGAAATGCTCTACTAAAATTTAATTCAGTACCCAACAACTTCTGAAGGCCTTTCCAAAAGTTAAAAGTGAACCTGGGATCACGATCAGATACAATGGAGAGAGGAACTCCATGTAACCTGAATATCTCTTTAAGATACAAACGGGAAAGTTGATCTAGGGAAAAAGTATCTCGTATAGCAAGGAAATGAGCAGATTTAGTCAAGCGATCAACAATAACCCAGATTGCATTATTACCTCGAGATGTCTTCGGTAATCCCACAACAAAGTCCATGGATATATTCTCCCATTTCCACTCTGGCACTGGTAAAGGCTGAAGCATCCCTTTCGGTAACTGCCGCTCTGCTTTAACCTGCTGACAAGTCAAACACTTCACAGTAAAATCAGCAATATCTCTTTTCATTCCATCCCACCAGTAATACTCCCGAAGATCTCTATACATCTTAGTACTGCCTGGATGAACTGAAAACGGAGAACTATGAGCTTCACATAACAACTCTCTCTTCAACTGTGAATCACAAGGCACACACAATCTCTTCCCAAATCTCAAAACACAATCATTATCAATGTTGAATTTAGGCAACTTACCTTTCTGAACCAGCTCTACCTTTTTCTGTAACTCACTATCTTGCTTCTGTGCTTGCTTGATTCTATCAGATAGAGATGATCTCACTGATACCTGAAACAAAACAGAAGAACTTCCTGCACCAACAACTTCTATTCCAAAGTTCATCAAATCCTTAACCAAAGGATCATGTTCCAAACGCAACATTGCTAATGAAGCATTACTTTTTCGACTCAAATCATCAGCCACTTTATTTGCTTTTCCCGGATGGTAATGAATTGTACAATCATAATCCTTGATTAATTCCAGCCATCTCCTCTGTCTCATGTTTAACTCTTTCTGAGTGAATATATACTTTAAACTTTTGTGATCAGTATATATTTCACACTTTACTCCATAAAAATGATGCCTCCAAATTTTTAAAGCGAAAACAACAGCAGCTAATTCCAAATCATGTATAGGGTAATTTACCTCATGAGTTTTCAACTATCGTGAAGCATAAGAAATTACCTGATCATTCTAAATTAGGACGCAACCAAGTCCTTTCAATGAAGCATCATTGTATATAACAAACTCACCATTCCTGGAAGGTAGTGCCAAAACTGGATCATTCACCAATCTTCTTTTCAATTCCTGAAAACAATCATCACATTCTTTTGTCCAGATAAACTTAACACCCTTCTGAGTTAGCTTAGTCATTGGACTAGATAACCGTGAAAAATTTCTAACAAACCTTCAGTAATAACCTAACAAAACAAGGAAGATACGAATCTCAGTTACATTTTTGGGTCTTGGACAGTCTTCCACAAATTTTGTTTTTGCAGGATCAACAGTTATCCCATCTTTAGAAACAATGTGACCAAGGAAAGAAATTTTTTGCAACCAAAACTCACACTTGCTGAATTTTCCATACAATTTATTTTCTTTTAAGGTTTGAAAGATAACCCTTAAATGTCTTTCATGCTCCTCTTTACTTTTAGAAAACACCAAAATATCATCAATGAAAACCACCACAAACTTATCCAATAACTCATGGAAAATTCTATTCATTAAGTCCATGAATACAACATGTGCATTGGTTAGCCCAAAAGGCATTACTACAAATTCATAATGGCCATATCTTGTACGGAACACGGTCTTCGGAACATCTGCTTCCTTTACCTTCAGCTGATGGTACCCTGATCTCAAGTCAATCTTTAAAAAATAATGAGCTCCCTGGAGCTGATCAAACAAATCATCGATATGAAGCAAAGGATATTTGTTCTTAACAGTGATGTTATTCAAGGCTCTATAATTAATGCAAAGTCTCATTGAACCATCTTTCTTTTTAACAAATAAAACAGGATCACCCCATGGTGATGTGCTAGGTCGAATGAAACCTTTCTCTAATAAATCTTGCAATTGATCCTTCAACTCTAAAAGTTCAATTTGATCCATTCGGTAAGGGGGTTTTGAAATTGGCTTAGCATCAGGAACTAAGTCAACAGTAAACTCAACTTCCCGATCTGGTATTATTCTAGGCAACTCATCAGGAAAAACATCAGGATACTCATTTACCACTGACACATCATTAATATGAACAGTTCCTTTATTTTCAACGATGTGTGCAAGGTAACATTCATTTCCATATTTTACAAGTTTCTTGGCCTCTTGATAAGTTATCAACAGTAAGGGTTCATTCTTATACACAAACTGAAAGTCTTTCTGAAAAGAAACTTCTTTAGCTCTACAGTCAATCTTATCATGGTAAATTGAGAGCCAATCCATACCCAGGATAACATCAAACTCTACTAGAGGTAGAAAAATAAGGTTTTCAAGTAGGTTCTTTCCACAGATAAGGATATAAAGATTCTTATAAATTCTTTTTGCCTCAACATTTCCCCCAGGTGTTTTTACCACAAGTTCAGGAGTCATTTCTTAAGATAGTATTCCCATTTTACTAGAAAATTTTTCAGAGATGAAAGAATGTGTAGACCCCGAATCAAACAACACACTGGCATAATCTGAAAAAACAAAGTACCTGATACAACTTCATTTGATAGCCCGACATCTGATGAAGTAGTTGCAAAGTATTTCACCACCCCTTTCTACTTGTAGTCTAACTGCTTCCCATCACTCAAGCTCTTTGTCGGACACTCGTTTGCATAGTGACCCATCTCATTGCACTTAAAACATTTCACTAACTGTAAATCAAATTTGGTCTTACCTTTACCTTGATCTTTTTCAGTGCAATCACGAGCCTTATGTCCCATCTTACCACATCGGTAGCACTTTCCAGAATTCAGAAGACATTCCCCAGCATGCCTTTTTCCACATTTATCACAAATTGGAAACTTAGTTTTCTTACCATCAAACTTTTTCGAAGAATTCTTACATTTCTCCTTCCACCTCGGTCTCTTCTTCTGTTGGTTGTTATAGAACACTTGATCATCAGAAAACTCCATTTCCACCTTCTCAGCACATCGAACAAGATTTTCATAACTTTTAAACTCATGAGAAGCTAATGCCCTTCAATATTTTGTCTTTAATCCTGAGTAAAAAAGATTGATTTTACTATCAAGGTCTCGGATAAAATTTGGAGCATACCTTGCCAATCGAGTGAACCTTTCTTCGTAGGTAGCCACTGAGTCTTCCTCTTGCCTCAATTCCAGGAATTGCTTTTCCATCCTAAGTCTAACAGCCTTAGGAAAATACTTCTCAAGAAACATACCTTTGAATTCATCCTAGTCAAGAGCATCAATCTCATCGACATCCCTGATATTTTTAACCATAGACCACCACTGATCTGCCTCACCCTCCAAACGGTAAATAGTAAGACTAACCTTTTGATTGTCTGAACACCCCATGACATCGAAAATCTTCTCCAGTGATTTAATCCACCCTTCAGCTAACACAGGGTCAGATGATCCTCTGAATGATGGGGGATGTTGCCTCATGAAATGTTCCACCACTGACATGTTCCTCTATGGTTGATCTGGCTGATCTCGTGCATGGATACCACCACCATTTATCGCTTGAGTCAACTGCACCATTACTGCAACAAACTGTTCAGTTCCAATTCCGACCATCTCAGGATGCTGATTCAGAAGGTTATTTCCTTCTGTATGCCTTCCTAGCACTGCTTCCCTGTTTCCTCTGCAGAAAACCATTCTGAACAAACATGTCTTAGATGAAGCAACATGGTAATCTTCAAATACTATATCACTTCAATTTGACCAAAAAAATATTTTTGGATAATCATTTAATAGAATTCTAACTCCTAAAGTTATCTAAACCGACCTCTGATACCAACTATAAGGCCCCAGCCTTAAACCTTACTTAATCTTGAGTTATTACAAGATTACACATTGAGGATCTTTTCGAGTTTAGAGTTTTAGAGAATTAGATCATAAAACTTGCATTACATTACACATATAAACAATGTGGCTACATAAAGATAGTATTCTTCTTTCCCATCAATGGAAAAATATTTAAAATAAAACATGGATTCTTTCTTGACACTTCCTTGACACTATCATCATATCATGTACCTTTCCCTTGACTTGTGAAAAACATTTCAAAAAAACTTGGGATGAGCATAAAAATATCAGTAAGGGATATAAAAATATATGGAAAGGAAACATGGGTACATATATACATAATAATGAAATCATACTTTACCCATAAAACATAAGCACTTTAACATACCTCATCAAATCATGAATAAATCATAGAAATCATAAGACATAAAGGTAACTTGAGGCATTCATAACATTCTTACGTAGGGAGTAACCCTCTTGGTTACGTTTGGAATACCCATCACAGTATATTCCCTAAATCTCTTTGGGGAAACCTTAACATTTCACTCCTTCGCGTTACCCAATGCATTGGAGAGCTATATCAGGCTCACCCGCCCTTAGTTTATCACGGAACCACCTGTCTTCATAATAATGCCCAAGAACCTCAACATAATCGTATCACATAAAACATGCATAAAGGAAACATAACATGTCCACCTTTCAATCACAAGATATCAATACAAAACATTGATATAAAAACATTATGAAAACCATTTTCAATACCAAAATAAAAGAAAAGTAAAACATGGTATTTATTTTTCTTTTAAAAAGAAGGTATGGCTTGTAGAGGAAGCCGAAACTCAAATAATGGTCACAACGGCGGAGAAGTCGTTGTCGCCGCATACGTACAAAAAAAAACATTCCCTTTTGTCGTTTAGTAAATGCTTCATATAAAAAAGATTCCTTTTGAATAAATGTAAAAGTCAAAGGGTTTTATACACCGTATAAAATAAAGTTGTGTATAAAACAAAATATGCCTCAATAAAAGGAGATTGAGACGAAGTCCCATACCTCGGGTCCGACTTGACTCGGTCGTTCTTTAATCTCCTGAATAATAAAATTGAGTTAATTTATACTTGTTTAAGAACCTTTTTCAAGTTCATTATTCCTTTTATATCACTTATTTCCATGTCATGAACACTATGTAATTATTTAAGTTAATAACGGTCGTTTTAACGATCATTGGTACTTGAGTAAAAAATAAGCCCTTTATAATTACAAGTTGTTCATGTATCCATTATATCCAGAATGGTATTCATGATGTAGATATCATATATGTCATATATATCTAATACATGCATGCATTTATAATATTACATAATCATTTAGAGGTAAGAAATGAAATGCACCGTTCATGAAACGGTAAGCCGTACGTACGCATGAATGCTACTTTCATTTATATTTCGTATTTTATAGAATGGAATTATAATTATATAAAGGTATATTATAATTCTAGTATAACATCATATATAATATCATAGTTCCATCCTTTATACATCCCACATATGGTATTTAACGAATCAAATCACTTTGAGGGGGCGGTAGTCCGCACTTCCTTAAATGAAGATATCACGTTTACCCATAATGGGAACCATAAAGGTATGCCCAAAATGAAAAATACATAAGATTAATGAAAACATAAACAGATTATATATCATATATAAATATAGTGACATCTTAATGGCCACCTTTGAAGGTGTTAAAATAATGTTGAACAATCATCGTTTCGGGAGGCAGAAATTCGCCATCCACGGAAACAGTATGTTCTTTAACCATTAGATGTAGGTGTGTGTAAGTGTAGCTCGAAACCTTATTATAAAAACATCCTAGTATATTTAAGATAGTGGATTTGTTACAAAAGAAATGAATAAAAAGAGTTTATGGGTTTGTAGAAGCAAAATAAAACAAAAGGACTCAAGTGAAGACATTACCTTAAAATCGGGTAACTCCCTTTGGTTTGAGCTCAAAGGCTTCCTTGGGAAGACTTCTGTCCAAAGTGAGGCTTCAAGGAGTAAGAGAGGTAAGTGGAGAGACAAAATGGGCAGGGGTTGGACGAGACAAAGGCTTTGGAAGTGTGGGTAAGGAGGTAGAGGTGGGGGCCTTTTATAAGAGGAGAGGAGGGGCACTCTTGGAAAGTAAAGAAATGTTACTTTATTTTCAAATGGGTTTCGGATTTTAATGGTCCCACATTGATATACTTCGAGGATAATGTGATAAGGGTTCGAAATATACCCACCCAATAGGTTTTGGACTTGTGTAGGTCTTAGAATTTACATTATCTTTCCATTTTATTTAAATCGTCAAATAATGAGGTCATCGCTGCATCATTATGATGTCATAAATAATTTAATTTATTTAATGTCTAAAAATTATAAAAAAAATACTATGATGTAGAAAATATTTTTAGATTTCCAATGACTATTTAGAGTCCAAAAGATCATTTATGTAGACAAAATTAAAAATATTTTACTTAGGTGATACATTCTTTGTTACATTTAACATTCTTTAAAAAAATAAAAGATAAAAAGTCACTTTCTCACAAAAGTGATTCCATGGGGTCCCCAAGTTTGGCACAAGACATCCCATGGTCGGCCATGAGACAACCAGTATAATTATGACACATGTTGGTGTCATTTTTTTATTATGATATTATTTTATTATCCTTAACTACCTGATTACTCATTAATCAAGATAATTAAAGATAATTACCGTCGTTACTATTTATAATTTCCAAAAACAAAAGAGTCTTGATTACATAATTTGGACCTTCTGATTCCAAATATGTAATCCATTTTACCAAATTCCAAACACAGAAATTGAGATAATTGATTTAAAAATAATTCCCGTTGTCAAAACAAATAGCGGGTTTTTTTGAAACAATATCTATGAAAAGTTTGGCATTAGTTTATGACCAATTTCAAAGTGAAATTAATACTAATGACCACCATTGGATTAAATGGTAAAAATATATTCAGATTAAACTTTAAGACCAATTAAAAATATAATCTAACCATATAATTAAATTAAATGAAAAAGCAGTTTTGATGTAAAATGCAGTATTTTTCACTATTCATTAAAAAATGAACATTGTCATAAAAATACCAAAAATTTATCCAATGTAAATTTCAATGTCCCAATAATAATTAATATGTTTATTTTGACAAATATAGATTATAAAATTGTCAAAAGTTTTATTTAAAAAGGGTTTTCCATCAAAAGGCAGTAAAACAATCTTTTAAGAATATTAGTGTATTCCATGCTTAAGTTTGGATTTATTTTCATTTTAAGCCTCTAAAACACTATATTAATCATTAATAGACATAGATAAAAATATATATTATTCATTACTTACTTTGTATGTTACAAGTGAACTATGAATTAGTACCAAGGGGGAAAAATAAGTTTTGAAAAATTCCTACATAACATGAATAACATCAGAATGGATGTGATCCCAAAAGTACATACAAAAATATTGGTAAATCCATACCATCTAACTGAACCTTTAGTTTTGAGTGAGAAAAAATAATGTTTAATTTTATCCTATATGGTAATGAAGGTAAGAATGGAATTTTTTATATCAAATATAGTTTTAAGGATTATAATATCCAAAACCATACCTTCCCATTCAAGATCATCCTCATTGAAAAGATCATTTAAATACCCTATCATGGTATTGGAAATACCCACCTCATCATAAAAGTTTAAACCATTCACCATAATAAAGGATATGTGATTTCTTATCTTCCTATATCTATTCATAATGTAAAATAACTTAGAGTTTCTATCCCCTTATTTAAGTTATCTCAAGTGTAAATACTCTTTCAACATCATTTCCTTAGTGATAATCATGATTTCTAGCCTAGACATTTTCTAAATTTCCTCCTCAAAGAGAGCTTTAAGACCAATATATTTGGTATAACACTCCTACAGTTCATGTTTATATTTTTAAATATCCTCATAAATATTAGAGAATTCAGACATTTCTAACCCCTTAAGGATATTTTAATAGATTTCAATTTAAACTTCATATTTTAAAAGGAGTTTCATTTAATGGTTGAGTCCCATTCCTGATAAATACTCAATCTAAAATAATCATGACGTAACCAAGCATTAATTAATTTTAAGGTAAAAGATGAGGTCCTCTTATCATTTAAATAAAGGTACATCCGTAAGGGATATGATAAGAATTAAATCTTAAAAGGGATGAACATAAGATACTGGCTCCCAAGTGATTTCCCATTAGAGAGAAAAAATATCACCCAATATTACAAACTTCCTTCCATTTATGGTACACCTAGTCTAGGTATATTTAGTACCATGTAGGATAATTTCAGTAAAGAATTTATAATCAACAAATTTATAGAAGTCCACAAAGGTATCTCTAATAAATTTGGTTCCTAACTTCTCATTCAGACTAAGGACTATATTGAAATCACCCAGTAATATCCAGTTTCATGATATGATTCTTGAAAAATAATTAAGATCAAACCAGATGTATTTACTTTTTATATAATATTTATTACCATATATGAAAGAATAAATACAATTTTAATTATCCTTTCCAAAGTAAACAGTAATATGTTTTTGTCCAATCAATTGGAAATGGAATTTCAGGCCATTTTTAGAGGGTCTAAAGTGTTTCTACTGTAACAAATATAGGATTATAAGAAACAATATCATAGAAAAGATAATTATAGTTAATGAGTTGGAAGTTTTAAAATTGATCCATAGGCTCATGAATTATAATAAATTTTGGATTATACCTATGAATGGAGTGTCTAAAGGAAATATAGGTATCATAATTATTCAACCCTAGACAATTCCAAAAGAAGAGATTCATATTGAAGAGTATATGACCCTAGTTTAGGATCTGTTAGAGCAATCCATAGAGAACCTTGGTCTATCCCTATCTCTTTTATTTGATATAGATTTAATTATATCTTTATCTTTTCCCTCTTTAATCTTAACTTCATCATCCCAATGTTGGAGTTCTTATTTAGTAAATTGAAATTATTTTTAGTGATCGAATTAGACTATCCTTAGTGGTATTTTTCTTTTTAGAACCCTTAAATAGAGAGACATAATTAAAATGAGTCTCCCCAATTTCAGGTTTGGTATCTTCCCTAGATTAAAAATAAATGGAATTGGTTTGATCAGGGTTGTTTTTACCAGTACTAATCTTCCCTTCAAGTTTCCAATCAATATATGCCTCCTCAATAGAGAAATATTTTACAAATTTGAAGCCTTAAAATTTTAAATTCTATTAAGAGGCCCAATAAGTATGAGAAACCTCACTAGTAATACTCCCAGTTCTAGAATCAACCTGTAATGTCCCTGACCCAGGATCCACTAAACCGGTCTCCCGAGCTAGGTAGTTACATGACCTCAAGCATGCCTCTCTATACGCTAAAGGTTACCGACTAGCAGTGAGTGTCCAATAGATAACATGAGGAGACTATAACCTCAAAACCATAGAAATACACAACATATAATAATTGAAATATAGGAAAAAAATAGAAAAATCCATAACATGAATAAGTGACCAAATCCCAATGCTAGGTACAATCATAAGCAACAATAAATATGTCATGCCATGCCACAATGTCAAATGAAAAAAACCCAAAAGAAATAAAACAGTAGAATCCCCAAAATGGTCCGAACTCAAAGTCTAGAACCTCACCCAAACATGTCCCATGTCTAACTCATCTTTCTAGCATAGGGGCCTTGCCCTTTTCTTGACCTACAAGCATTAAATCTGCTCAGGTACCCAACAACGGCCCGATCAGGGTGTGAGTATAACTCAGTAGGCCACCACCAACGGTGTCTAAAAAATATCTAGAAATGAAGATAGTTCATGAAAAAGATTAATAAAGGCAATTTAAGGTAAATAGTTCAATGGTATATCTTTATTTATGTTCTTTTAAGTTAACGCACCAATTAACCCATGTTTATTACTAAGACATTTTATTTATCATGTCACCATTTTCTTGTGTTCAATGGATTAGGCATGATCAACATTCTCAACATGTGGGAGTCTAACAATTCCTATATCACTAGGCATAATTTGACGACAATTCCCAATATCCTCACTTCAAAGCCTTAGTCTGGTGGAATGCAACCATTAGGGTAATAGAACTCTGTCCCCTTCCCTAACCCATGCATTTAGGGGAGGAACAAGAACCTCAGTCCAACTCAACCCATGGGCGTAGAACCTCAAGTCAATACCCCACTCTACCAAGCCATGTGCACATGCTTATTTATCATTAACCAAAAATCACCATATCACAAAAACATAGACAACATCATTTACAACATCACATTAATCTCAATAAATGGGAAAAATAACATTATTGACTCAATCTATTAACACATTCACCATTTTAATTACTTAACCCTTTACCCCCATTTTCCATTTCCCATGCTTATATCACTAAGCATATTCAAATATAAGCTAGTCACCTAGCATTTCCCATCAATCCATTTAATCATATTAACGTATTCGTCAAGGTATTTACATTCTTTCACAATGAACTTACACTAATTAGCTAATTCTATGTCTGGAAAATATTGGCACACCCCACGGGTGGCCCTAATTTGGTTGAGTCATCCTCCTTGCTTCCCATGGGAATTAAGAGGGGTTAATTTAACCATTTAGACACCCATTACCCCATATTAAGTCAAAATCACCAAGAACTCATCAAAAGAGGGAAAGAATAAAAACCCTACATGCAAAAATATACACAAAACCCAAGGGATATAACTTGTAGACCAACTACCTTGAATCTGTTGGAGAACGCAATCCCAACCAAAGACTTAGATCCTGATTCAAACCACCTTTGAAGCCTCAACCTATATATCAATGAAAAAGAGATTTTTGGGAGCTTCAGATGGAAATATCCCAAAAATAGAAGACCTAAACCGGAAAAGAGAGAGGAGGAGCAGATTAGACTCACTCAGATCTTCGATTCGCATCCAATGGCACTCCAAACAGCCAATAATGGATGGATATTGATCCTTGGGATATCTTTGTCCCCTTGGTTCGTTCTTAGGTCTGTAAAGAAGGAGGGGGAAGAAAATCCCAAGTGGGTTATAAAATACTACAGTGGCATTTTTGTAAATTTTTAAAGGTTTCTAGGCCGTATGGTTTTCCCGCACGGTTTGCCAAACTATGCGCAAACCGTGCGGATGATTCTCTCCCAAAAGAGCCCCTTCGCACGATTTAACTGCATGGTTTACCAAACCGTACACAAACCATGCAGATGATACTATCTGAAAACCTTCCTATTGCATAGTTTACTTGGGTTTCCCACAAGGTTAGCACTAACCATGTGCAGATCGTGCAACTAGCCCAGAAAACTCATTTCCCCTCCTTTTTCATGTCCTGAACCCCTAAAACACCCTTGAGCCACCCTAAGGAATTTGGAAAGCACTTAATTGAACAAAATAAAGGGCCTAAACTAAAACGTAAATAAAACATACCTTACGTAGAAATATAGGATCTTACAACCTCCCCACCTTATAATGGATAGTCCCTGATCCACTCTTCTCGAGCATCATTGAATTTATAAAGAAAAGAGATTGGGCCACTGGGCCCGCATATCAGATTCCCGCTCCCAAGTTTCCTCTTGAACGTTTCCATGCTTCCATAGGAAACAAACTAAGGGCATGAACTTACCCCTCAAAACTTTCTCACTATTATCCACAATACGAACCAGGTGCTCCTCAAAGGACGCATCAGCCTCAAGCTCAACATCCTCAACATTTATCACATGAGATGAATTTGGGTGATATTGTCAGAGTTGTGAAACATGGAAAATGTCATGTATCCCACTATACCGCTGTGGAAGAGCCAATCGGTAATCCATCAGTCTGATTCTCTACACAATCTCAAATGGATCCACATATCTAGGTGCCAACATGCCCGGCTTCCGAATTCGATAGTGACCCACCTTGGATACACCCGAAGAAACACACTATCATCCAACATGAACTCAATAGGTCTACGATGCCGATATTCATATTAATTCTACCTAATCTGAGATATTTCCATATGCTTTTGAATCAAATGAACCTTCTCCAACATCTCCTACACAAGACTTGACCCTAACAGTTTAGACTCTCCAGCCTCTAACCAACACAATGGTGATCTAAACTATCTCTTATAAAGTGCCTCAAAAGGTGCCATTAGGAATTTATCCTGAAAATTGTTGTTATAAAAAACACAACAAGTGACAAGTTCTTTTCCCAAGAACCACCAAAATCTAGAACACATGCTCTCAACATGTATTCTAATACCTGAATTGTATGTTGCGACTGCCCATCAGTCTGTGGGTGGTAAGACATACTCAGAAACACCTGGGTACTAAGTGCCTTCTGCATTCCCTTATATAAGCGTGAGGTGAAACGCGCATCACGATCTGAAACTATGGTTCTCGGCACACCATGAAACTATACTATTTCCCAAACATACAACTCCCCAAACTGGTCAACTATATAGGTTTCTTGAATCAGTGAGAAATGGGAAACTTTGACCAGCTGATCTAACACCACCCAAATGGCATCATTATTTCGAGGCATCCTCAAAAGACCCACTATGAAGTCCATTGTGACATCATTCCACTTCCACTCTGGAGTAGGCAATGACTGCAACAACCCACATGGGCGCTGATGTTTAGCCTTAACCTGCTGAAATGTAAGGCATCATGCCACAAAACTCGCCACTTTCTTCTTCATTCCTAGAAACCGGAACTACCTACGTATATCATGGTACATCTTAGTCAATCTTGGATGAATTTCCCACTTTGACACATGGAACTCGCGCATCAACTCTTCCCGTACATCTACCAGCACCACAACACAACCATGAACATAAGAAACTTCATCAGTACCGAAGGTCCAACCAAAAGGTGAATCCCCACCTTTAAGACTTTCCTTCATAGCCAAGTACTCTGAATATACCAACTAAATCTATTTAACTCGGATCAAAAGTGTGGAATCAACTGCTATAGATGCAAGGTTCATCTTTTTGTGCCCCTCCTATACCTCCAAATGCATCTCCACAAACAAGGCCATCATCACCCACTCTGAACTAGATTCCTGAACTACTTGTTTCTGAGTCTTCCAGCTCAGAGCATCAACGAAACTATTCCCTTTTCCTAGTGTGTAAAACAATTCAAAATCAAATGACTGTAAGTAATCAAACCACCGTCACTATCAAAGATTCAAATCCCGTTGATAGAAGATGTATTTGAGACTTTTGTGGTTGGTAAACACCGTAAAGGGTTCTCCCAAAAAATAATGCCTCCAAAACTTTAAGCCATGAACCACAACAGTTATCTCTAGGTCATGATTAGGATAATTTATTTCATGTGGCCTCAAATGCCTCAACCCATAAGCTATAACCCGATCATCCTAGATCAACACTGCCCCAATTCCAACACTAAACGCATCATAGAACAAGGTGTACCTCTTACCTGGTTCGGGTAAGATCAAAATCAGTGTGGTGGTGAACCGCTTCTTTAGCTCCTGGAAATCATTCTCACAAGCCTATGACCAATCGAACTTAACCCCCTTCTTGTTTAGGCCTGTGAGTGGTGCTGACAAAGAAGAGAAATATCTAATAAACCTTCAGTAATAACCAATGAAACCCAAAAAATATAAATATCAGAGACATTCTTGGGCTATTCCTAAGACACCACAGCATGTACCTTTTCTGGATCCACCAACACGCCTGACTCAAATATGATATGTCCAAAAAATTTCACCTCATAAATCCAAAAATGACATTTTGATAGCTCAGCATAAAGCCTATTCTCTCTTAGTATACTCAAGATGATTTCAAGATGTTTTCCATGATTGTCATGAGTTCTGGAGTACACCAAGATGTCATTAAAGAAAACAACTACAAAATGGTCTAGATACGGGTAGAATATCCAGTTCATCAAGGCTATAAACACAACTGGTGCATTGTTCAAACCAAAATTCATTACCATGAATTAATTCATACAACCCATACCTTCTTTGTAAATCCTTATGGGGTATGTCAGAAGGTCTCACCCTCAACTGATAGTATCTCGATCTCAAATCAATCTAGGAAAACACTGAGGCACCTCTGAGCTGATCAAACATGCCATCAATTCTAGGAAGAGGGTATCAGTTCTTAACTTTCATCTGGTTCAACTTTCTATAATCGACACATAGCCTCAGTGATCCATCAGCCTTCTTAGAAAACAACACAGGAGATCCCCAAGGTGATGTACTAGGATGTACATACCCCTTACACTCTAATTCCTCCAACTAAACCTTTAGTTCTTGGAGCTTAGTTGGCACCATTTGGTAAGGTGGAATGGAAACTGGCTCCACTCTATGCAACAATTAGATCGTAAACTCAACATCTCTCTTAGGTGGTAACCCCGAGAAGTACTTAGGAAACACATCCTGAAACTGGTCCACAAAAAAGGTAAGACTGATTGTCCTTTCTCCCCATCATCTATCATAAGGCATGCCACTTGGGCTGTGAGCTCCCCCATTTGATGGTGTAGCGGACCTGTGCGGCCCGCCCGAGTATCCCACTCACCACAAAGGACATGAGTGCTCCCATAAAGAGATTTGAATGTTACCCGATGTTGGTAACAGTCGATATGGGCTTGATATAACACCAACCAATCCATTCCCAAGATTAGTTCAAAACCTAACATATCTAGGACAAACATATCCCATAGAAAACGATACCCACCAACCTCCAGAGAACAACCCTTACACTTCCTGATGTCCTCAACTCACACTCCAAGAGGATTATCAAGCAACATTACCCCACATGCAGTCTCTATAGTTAATCACAACACAACTACAAACTGAGCAGAAAAAAAGGAATGTGTAGAACCTGTATCGAATAAATCACTAGAAGATGTGGAAGTTACAAGAATCATACCATATATAGTAGATGGTACTACCTCACCACCCTCAGGTGTAGTCTAAACTACCTGGAGATAACCTATCCCTTTACCCTAGGCTCCAGCCTAAGTACCCTACACTGCACTACTCTGTTGGTAAGGGTGATCTCGCCCCAGAGTTCCATGTCCATCGCCCCTACCAGTACAACCCATGGAGCTCCAACTACCTGCCTGATATGAGGTAACCAACCCCCTTTCTATACTCGACATCTGCCTTTGACATCCATCATTCCCTGACTCACGCGGGTTCCTGCAGAATCTATGCACATGGCCTAGCCTGCCGCACACTCGACACTCAACTAGTGGGTGGGGACACTGGTCACGCTTATTCCCCGGCCTACCACACTGAAAATAGAAGACCTGGTCACCACCTTGAGAATCTGACCCTCTCTTTAGACTTCTCTGCATGCTTCCCCCTATCTGGAAGGTTCCAAAGTGGCACTTCCTACTATCAAAAGTCGCACCACTTTATCACCCAGATGGCGCCACAAGTTCACTACATGAAGCTCCCTTAAGATTTTTTTCTGAGATAAGGGCTTGATCCACCACTTCAGCAAAACTTTTTAGACAAAATATATTCACCTTATACCTGATCTTGTGTCTCACCCCATCCTGGAAGCATTTCTACATAGCTTCTTCATCTCCCATCAACGTCAGAATGAAGTGTCTCAAACCGGTGAAATGGATAGCATAGTCCATCACCGACATTATCCCCTGAGTCAACCTCATAAAATCTACAGCCTTCTCCTTCCTCAAGGTTTATGGATAGAAGTTCTCAAGAAACTTCTCCTGAAAATCTTTCCACATCATCCCCTCAACCTGCTTTGTCTGAACCATAATGTCCCACCAACATTTTTCTTTCCCCCTCAGCATATAGGCCGCTAACTTGACTCAATTCGCAAGAGGAGTCTCTAGATGGTTGAGAATAGTTTGGATGGACTCTATCCAGAAATCTGTTTCTTCTGGACCAGCCTCTCCGGTAAAGGTCGGAGGGTGTTGTAGTTGAAACTCCCTGGTCAGCTCAAACATGCTTGGCGCAACCCACTCTGGGTCTCGTTCCATCATCTGCATAAAACGAGAAAAGTTCTCACAGAACTACTCTTCCCTATCTCCTTGGACCACCATGTTATTATACTCCACTACTGGAGGAGTTTTCTCGGCAACGTCCTCATGTTTCCCAACCAGTGCACGTCTTCGAGGTGGCATTTCTCTATAATGCCAAACATGAACTTTAAAATGCAACCATAAAGCTTTTATGAGAAGGAAGAGATATAGATAGGATATTCACTTGTAATAACCAAACCAGTTTGCATGAACTACCCAAAAGAGCCCACTCACAACTGGGTCACTACCCTCGGCCATCTCCCTAAGTCCATGGCCAACACAGTATCTAATTATCAGGGTTACAAGCCTTATCTTTTACTCCCATTCGAACCATTTTCATATTCCAATTTACCCTTTCAAAAAATTATTCCACTTTTACTTATTTATCAAAAAACATTTTCTAATTACTACTAGACATTTTCACTTCCCCATTTTACTCATTAATACCATCTTATTAGGCATAATTCATTACTTTTAAGAGAACATATGCATCCAAACCTTTACATCCCGCACACCCATACCATGTGTGTGCCTATCATGATGCATGTCACTTTCCTACATAGGTGCCTAGAATGATGCATGAATGCACAACCTCATACCTTTCCATCCATGAGAGAAATATCACAAAATCATCAAATCACACAACAAGTACATCAACCAATGGTGAAATATCATCAAATGTAACATCACACAAAAATAACAACAATCCATTCCTAGGGTGACTTGGGTTTTTCCCCCATACATGGGTTAGCTACTCCCAAGCACGAGCTCATTACCAAGGCCTAAAACATTCCTAATCTCCTGTCTACCATCCCCAAATATTAATAAATTGAAAAGAACTCCTCTGATACCACTTTTTAACATCCTCGAACCATGATCCACTAAACCGGTGCCCCAATTCGGGTAGTTACATGACCTCAATTGCGCCTCCCCATACGCTAGAGGTTGGCGACTAGAAGTGAGGGTCCAATAGGTCACATGGGGAGACTATACCCTCAATACCAGAGTAAGACACAACAGATAATAATTGAAATAGTGGAAACAAAAGAGAACGATCCATAACATTCATAAGTGACCAAATCCCAAAGCTAGGTACAATCATAAGCAACAGTAAATATGCCATTCCATGCTACAGTGTCAAGTGAACAAAACCCAAAAGAAATAAAATAGTAGAATCTCCAAAATGGTTTGGAATCCAAGGCTGGAACCTCACCCAAACATGTCCCATGTACAACTCATCTCCCTAGAATATGGCCCTTTCCCTTGTCCTGACCTCTGCTCGAGTACCCAACGGTTGCCCAAGCAGGGTGTGAGTATAACTCAGTAGGCCACCACCAACAATGTCTACAAAATATCCAAAAAGGTAGATAGTGCATGAAAAAGATTAATAAAGGCAAGTTAAGGTAAACAGTTCAATAGGCTATCTTTATTTATGTTCCTTTAAGTTAATTAACCAATTAACCCATGTTTATTACTAAGAAATTTTATTTATCATGTCAGCCTTTTCATGTGTTCATTGGATTAGGAATGATCAATGTTATCAACATGTAGGAATCTAACAAGTCCTATCTCACTAGGCATCATTTGACAAAAATTCCCAATATCCTCACCTCAAAGCCTCAGTCCCTGTGGAATGAAACCATTAGGGGAATAGAACTCTGCCCCCTTCCCTAACCCGTGCATTTAGGGGAGGAGCTAGAACCTCGGTCTAACTCAACCCGTGGGCATATAACCTCAATTCAATACCCAACTCTACTAAGCCATGTGCACATGCTTATTTATCATTCACCACATATCACCATATCACAACAACATATCCAACATCATTTATAACTTCACAATAATCTCAATAAATGGGAAAATAACATTATTTACTCAATCCATTAACACATTCACCATTTTAATTACTTATCCCTTTAGCCCCATTTCCCATTTCGCATTCCTATCTCACTAAGCATATTCAAATATTATCTAGTCACCTAGAATTTCCCATTAATCCATTTAATCATATTAACGTATTCATCAAGGGATCTACATTCTTGCACAACAAACTTACACTACTTAGCTAATTCTTAGTCTAAAAAATATCGGCACACCCCATGGGTGGCCCTAATTTGGTAGAGTCATCCTCCTTGATTCCCATGGGGATCAATAGGGGTTAATTTAACCATTTAGACACCCATTTTCCCATATTAAGTCAAAATCACCAAGAACTCATCAAAATAGGGAAAGAATAAAAATCCGACATGCACAAATCTATAAAAAACCCAAGGGATATAACTTGTAGACCACCTACCTTGAATTAGTTGGTGAACACACTCCCAACCAAAGCCTTAGATCCTGATTCGACACCCCTTTGAAGCCTCAACCTATATCTCACCGAAAAAGAGAGGTCAGAGAACTTTTGATGGAAATCTCCCAAAGTACAACACATAAACCAGAAAAGAGAGAGGAGGAGAAGATTAGACTCACCTGGATCTTCGATTCGCATCCAACGGCACTCCAAATGGCCAAGAATAGAAGGATATTGATCCTTGGGAGATCTTGGTCCCCTTGGTTCGTTCTTAGGGCTACAAAGGAGTAGGGGGAGGAAAATACTGAGTGGTTTATAAAATCCCTAAGTGGCATTTTTGTAAATTTTTAAAGGTTTTTGGGCTGCACAGTTTTCCTGTACGGTTTTCCAAACCGTGCGCAAACCATGCGGATGATTCTACCCCAAAAGAGCCCCTTCACATGGTTTACCCGTACAGTTTTCCAAACCATGCGCAAACCGTGTAGAGGCTACTGTCTGAAAACCTTCCTCTTACACAGTTTACCTGGGCTGCCCGCAAGGTTAGCACTAACCATGGGCAAACCGTGCTTCTAGCCCAGAAAACTCATTTCCCCCTTTTTCATGTCCCAAACCCTCAGAACACACCCGAGCCTCCTTAATGACTTTAGAAAGCACTTAATTGACCAAAATAAAGGGCCTAAACTGAAATGTAAATAAAACATACCTTACAGAGAAATATGGGATCTTACACAACCTTCCCATCAACACCTAGATTAGAAAAAGCCTTATAATACATGATGATTTCAGTGCTGAGATTATCTTAAGTGTCTTAATTATCAGGAGAATCCTTATTATGGGTGAAGACAAGATTAATATCAACATTCCACGAAAAACCTAGATTATCCATAGGTGTATCCACCCTTTATTATCCAAATATAACTCGTCCTTATCACTTGGATTTACCCCATATTGTACATTGGTAGAAGTCAACATGAATTTGGTAGGATTTGAAATAGATCCAACCTTAAAATTATTTGGGAGAGATTATAAATCATTATAAAATTCCATGTATGATGAAAATTTTGATAGATATTATAGTGGATTAATCTCTTTAGTATAATATAAATTCTTAGATAGGTGAATGTTATCATAAGATTTCCCTTTAGCCTTAGTCTTATTTTTAAGCCTTTTGCAATCAGAATACATGTGACCCTTGATATGAAAAAAACTATAGGAAAGTTTGGTTCTTATGAATTCACCATAATTATGAAAAAAGAACATAAATTCAACTCAAAATGATTAAATCCTCTCATAATGAATTTATAGGTTGATTATATCCTCCAAGGTTTTAAGGAAAACTTTATTGACCATTGTGACAAGGAGATCAACTTCAATAAGAATATGGGGAAAATTCCCAATAATCACTCTTCTAATATAATTATAAAGATTAATAGGTGTACCAATGGAGGAGGAAATGTCTCAAAGGATATTTGGGTTCTAGTAAAACCAATTGAGTCCATGAAAGCATATCCATACTTGGGTATGGGTGTTATTCAAATTGAAGGGACCAAAGTTGATACCCCATTCTTGAATATTTAAGATGCCTAACTTTAACATGAAGGGGGCCAAATCCCTAATCCTTAATTTTCATCTCATCATTAGAGAATGATGTGTCAATAGCCTCATATGATTGCAGTTATATTCTAATATGAAAAACCCTACTTTTTTATAATTTTTTTACCCAATTAATGGAATTTACATGGATATTCACATTTTTTTAAAATAAGGTGAGAAATAATGGAAAATTTAAAAACATACATTGTTTACTTGATCACATCTATATTGGAATAAACATGAACTATATATCCCTTTCAAATGATCCTTTTTTGAATAATGATTAATATTCATGTAAGAACCCTTAAAATTAGGGATGATAAATGTATGAACCACTATATTCTGATTCATGATCATAGAAGAGTCTTGATATCATTCTTATTTCAATGGACTAGATTTAAACATATCCTGATTCCAAATATAATGTTTTGGATCATGGATCAAGCTCCTTGAAGGGCCATCACCTCCTTGATCTCTGATGAACATTTACTTCTCTTTCTTTCATGCCTCCATCCAATGATTATGATGATGATGATCATCATCATCATAAACATTTCTGGGATATGTATTAGGTGTATCTATTCCCATTCAATAAAATAAAAGTGGAGTATAGTATGAAATAAATCTAAGAAGTACATGTCTAAATATCCCTTGTGGAATTTGAAAGATAAAGAGACATAAAATTTTCACTCAAACCATAAGACCAAAATGAGTCACAATATTCAATTTCCTTCTTTAAATGTTACCCTAAAACCATATCCTCTTCCACGTATATGTGAGAGATAAGAACTGTTATCCATTCTATATATTCTAAATAGTTTTTTCATGCAAAACAGAGTTTCCATGAAACATTTCATGACCTATTTTTAACAAGGTTAGAAACAATCATAGAGTCTCTCTCAATATAAAGATTATACCAATTAAATTTACATGTATTATTCACCGTATAAATAACATACCATGTATCAGGATAAAAATTAGAATGAAATCTATGGAAGTAAAATAATGTTCCCTTAATGAACCCTCATATGTTATTGAAAATCCCAAAACAACCCATTAGAGCTCAAAAATCCCCACCATCCACATTAAACTTGATGTAAGGTGGAAGTGGTTGGATCTATCTAATGTGTTTGTAATGATGTAGTTTCCTAGGGATGTAAGAAATACCAAACATTTGTGATATTATAAGATCATACCTATTTGTGATTTAGAATCCAAATGGATATCTCTCATGATGCATGCATATAACTCTCAAAATTTCATCAAGTGGACATTAAAATGGATAGAGTTTTTGGATTTACAGATATAAAAAACGTATCTTCCACCATAGTAAGGAGAAGGTTTTTCATTTTATGGTTTAGAGAAATATCCATGATAACACCCATAAAAGAGTGAAAGAATTCCCCAAACAATGTTTCACATATAAATTGGATGAACACAAAACCCCAGAGAGATTTAGAAAATTCACACTGAAAAAACACATGATCATAATTATCTAAAGCCTTTATACATATTTTATAGATAAAATTAATGTGAAGACCAAATCTAATCAAATGATCATTAGTGGGGAGAATTTTATTATAAATATTTTAAAAAATAATAAATCAATGGGGATTGATGAACCCATTTTTGAAGTTATAAATTCATTTAGGAGGCTGATCTAAAATACCACAAATATGAGCATAATAAATATTAGAATTAATCCCCCATACTTTTTGGCATCTAAATACAGTACTCCATTCTATATAAGTAGTATATTCAAGTCTTCTAAACAAAATATTTAGGAATATATGGTTTAATTTGGCTTAATTGATCAACAACACCACCTATTCTCAGATCATCTAGCTCAAGAGGAACTATACAAGAGGATCCAATAGGGTTGGACAATTATTTTTTATTCCATAAGTTCTTTTTTAACTACCTAGGGGGAACCCACTTCACATGTGGTATAATGGACTAATAGTAGTCCCTCTAAGTATGTCATACCAATGGGTTTAGGTAGAATAACTTTCTACTTAGTAGCTTATCAATAATACTTTCCTCGAGAAAGGGAAATAATGATTCCTAATTATATAGGAGGTTCCAAAGGAAGTTTTCAATAAGGGTATTATTTAATAGGATCAATTTTTTTATCTTAGGTCACAAAAAGCCACAGGATTTACACATTTACCCCAATAAACAATGAAATTATTCTTCTCATAGATTATATCAGTCCATATAATTTTATGGATATGTTTTTCAAGCCTCTTAGCAAGGTATCTAGGCCATTTTTAAATTTAATGAATTTGGTTTTATTGGATTTTTACTTTTAATATTTCCATGTATATATCTGGATTTATCCATGGATTTGGCATGGTGTTTGGGTGTCATAGGATCCAAGAATTAATATATTAAAAATATTAATATATTTTAATGCACATGTGCACATTGTTTCACTTTTTCATGTTTTCCTATTGTTCGGGACCTTGGATGGAAAATATGAAACCACATTTGATTCTAGAACATGATCTTTACCCTAGGCATGACCTAAGGTAGGTCGACACTAGATGTCCAAATGAGACAGTCATTGGAGGGTGCATTTAATTAAAATAAATAAATAAATTATTTTATTTTATTTTAAATTCCCATGACCTAAATTCCTCTATAAATATCTCATTTTAAAAAATCAACAAGGTTGGGTGCATAACCTTAGGAGGATTTGAGAGGAGGAAAACATATTTTCTTCGTTGATGGATTGGATTGGAGAATTATGAATGATCAGATCGAGGTGGATCAAGAGGCTGTAAATGCAGTGGGACTTCTTCATTGCTAGAGAACACTTTCTTCACCAATGATTGACTATTATCATGGTGGGACTCATCATTTGTGGTTTCCACACTTTTTATTAAAATATTGAGAAAGTATTTAATTATCTACTTCTTCATCTATGATTTTACACCCTTCTCATGATCTCGTATGGATAAATTTAGTTGTTTATATCAATTTATATTTTTCCCTTGATAAAACCCATGGTTTCCCTGATTATGTGATCGTTGTGTGAGAACTCTTGGGAAAAAATGGTTATAACCTTGTTTATTTTCATTTATCATCACCGTTCTTTTTTCCTTCTCCATTGGACCATGAAGTCTCAATTCAACATTTTCAGTTGGGTTCGAGCATGATCAAACCCCCATATTCATGGTGGATTGGAGAATGATGACCAGGATGGTGATTTGTGGTTTGATTGGGATGATTTTCATGTGATGCTTCATAGATCTGGGATTCTGAGTAACAATGGTGATGGTAGGTGCTATGAGATGCATGGTGACTCATTGATGGATGATCATATTCTGATTCCCAATAACCGAAGGCCTGGAATAAATGGTCGGAGGTGATCCCCACCAATTTTGGGTTTTCAAACCGCGGTATCTATGGTGGTGAAGGTGGATCTTAATCCACATGAAAGAACTGAGTTTTATATGAAAAACTCAACTACATAGTGAATATAGTGAAGAACACACATTGTGTAGTACCCTATCTATGAAGGCTAGGGTTTCAGGTGAAGAAAAATATCACATGCTGAGTGGACCCATTATATGCTATGTGACCCTGTGATGGTAGCCCAATGTGTACTCCAAGAGTACACAAGAACATGCATGTATAGTCACAAGTGAATGACTAGGAGTAAATGGGAATGACCTAGTACTTAGACATGGCCAGGTACACAGTCATTAACCGAAGTACACGAGCACAACTATATATACACAGGCATGAGATGATTTACATGGGAATGAACAAGAGCACATGGGTAGGCTCTAGGTGGATGATACATTCCTTGTAATACCCATATATTCCATATAGTGATACATTTATAGCTAATCCACGTTAAAGTGATGACAAGACTAGGTGTCCAGGCATGGTCACACTTTGTGTGACCCTAGGTGCACATTGTGTACTTTTATCTAGAGTTTCCACCTTACATATCTCCTTTTTATAGACTCGAATTTTGGACCATGAGTATCCTATACTGAGCAGTTTTCCACGTAGAATATTATGGTAACCTTTTTAGTGGATTTTGATATACAATATGAGGTGTTTCGGGTGTAATTCTTATTTAGGAAGTGCTTGACTAATAGTAGTGATTGGGTGGGATCATCTGAGATATGTCGAGGTTGGTAACCTCCCCCCCCCATCACACTAGGGTGCGATTCCCCCATATTCATGACTATCTATTGAGTGGTATCCCGCTGACGTAATAGGGAGTGGGTCCTCTATCTACTGAGTGGTACCTCCCTGACGCACTGGGGCATGGATTCTCTATCTACTAAGGGGGACCCCCCCCCCCCCAACACACTAGGGTGAAGGTCCCATGTATATTGATTGGTGTCCTCCTAATAGACCAGGGTGTGGGTCCTCTTCCTATCAAGTGTCACCCCTATCATACTAGGGAACATGTCCTTCATCCACTAAGTGTTACCCCCAATGGATCAGGGTGCATGTCCTCTATCTATCTATCCATTAATTGTTACCCACTATTATGCTAGGGAGAGGTTCCTCTATTCACTAAGTGGTACACCCTTGTCATACTAGGGCACATGTCCCCTATCTATTGAGTAGAACCCCCTTACCATACTAAGGAATGAGTCCTCTACTTGGAAATTATACCCCCTCGGACTATGGAGTTGTGGTGCGGTGAAAGTCCACCATAGGTATTTCTCAGATAGAAATATGAGATTATTGGCATAAATGATAGACCTTTGGTGATACAAGAAGGCTCTTCATCTTGAACTGGGCTATGGATATGGATATTCCCTTTCTATCTCATCTAGTTTTATTTTTGATAATATATCTATGATGTTTTCCATTTCCATCTTGTTATGGGTTGATCTAACCTTTTATTGTATATTTATATTTCTCCCTTTGTGGTTTTCATGGAATCCTACTAGGTATGTCTATACTTACCCCTATATGGGCTTTTCCCACACATTTTGTTTCATATGTAGACAACAAATAGTTTGGTGGTGAAATCGATGGATCATAGTGATACTCACTTGCATTGTCCGCATATGGTGGTCATGATTGGAGATAAGGATATGGGGTCTCTTAGTTATATCTTATTCTAGTTTTTGTTGGGTTTTAACATCATTTCTAGTTGGGTGTGTATTTTTTCCCTTTATTTTTTGGCTTACTTTGTTATACTTTGTTGTATTCCCTAGAGTTTATTGCATACATGGTTTACTCTAGATGTTACTATATTTTATTATTCCTCTACGTTATTTCTTGGAGATGGTTGGGTGCATGTGTATAGGTTCATTAGGATAAGGCCTCCCATATTATATTATTCCTTCTCAGTGATTATCGCTAGCCCTAATCCTATTGGAGGTAGGCTTGGGGTTGTGATGGCTTGAATTTCTACTGACTAGGAAGGCCTCAGTGGGTTGGGTTGTAAAAGAGTGGTATCAAAGAATTTCATTCCTTGGGATGGTGTTTGGAGTTTTCACATTATTAGAAATTGGTTGGGATTTAGGTAAATGGTGTTTAATTTTTTAGAGTGTGGGTTTCAGGCTAAGGAATCTAGTGTTGGTGCAGTGGTTGACGTATCTATTCACCAGGACTCAAACTACCTGTTTTTCAACATGGAATACCAAGTTATTAGTTGTAGGGAATAGTGATACATGAATTATATAGGATTTATTCCTTAGAATATACTTTTTAATTTTGTGGCCCATATATATATATATATATCATCATCTAACTATGGTACATTATTATCACTTTCAAGATACCTCAGTGAAGACAAACAGAAAAGTTATTGATTCAGGGTCATGATGACAATCCGATGAGTGATGAGGCCTCATTTAAAGTGCCATTCAATGATTTGTTTCCTCCAAGAGGGAAGGGAGTATCACCCTCACCTATCAAAGCATTATACAATACCATAATTTTAGGTTTATGATTCATGTAGGTTCAATGTGCTATGTGAGTTCCAATGTTAGAGACCAGTGAGGTTATGTGAAGATCTAGATCCCCAAGTAGTGGAGTATTGACTTCAGTCAATGATCTGAGTCTTTGGGATCATGCAGACCCCAACTAATCAGATGGTTACATTGGAAGTAAATATTTTTTATGGAGTAGAAAGGCACTAGTGGAGTCTATTCACACAGACTTATGATGAGATGATGTTCTCATGGTCCGACTTCCAACAGCTATTCCATGAGGATTATTTCCCCTTGTGCTTATACTCATTCAAATCCAAGAGATTCTTCAGATTCAGTGGGGTAGTAAAATGGTTTTTTATCATTCAGTGAGGTTCACTAACCTTACAAGATACTCTCTCAAAATTGTTTGATATAGTTACTTCTGGGCATGGAAGTCTAAGTAAGATATCTGCAAAGACATCTATGCAAGTGTGGTACCCTTATGAATTCCCAACTATGTTAGAGTGATATAGTGGGATATTTTAATTGATATATTTCTATAAAATGGTATCTAGGTAGCTATAGCTCTAAGTGGGCGTAATGTGGATGATTAATCTGCAGTAGCTAGTAGGAAAAGTTTACAGAATCTCGGTTTAGGAGATTTTCTCATGGTCGGACTCAGTCACATGGACATATGATACATGGTTCACACAGAGGTACTAGGAAATGTAGAGAGGGTTGATGCTATTATTATGATGTGTGAAGTCATGTGTATTGTGATTTCTTGAACCGTCGGGTTAAGGAAGGTAGGCAGGCAGGAGATGGACCTCCATGACAAAGGCAACGTCGTGATCATAGATCTCATAGGCATGGTCTGGGTGACACCCAGGGAGGTGGTGCTGGTAGAGGAGAATGTTTATCTCCATAAGGAGGAGTTATTAGTGGGATATTATGCTAAAATATACTCCCAAAACTACCACTAGGTTTCCCATGCTAGGTTCATGGATCTGGAGGTCAGGGTCGTGGGCAGTTGTTAGCTATGGAGGGATATGACCAAGATGTACATGATATGATCTAAGGTAAAATATGTGTTTATTATAATATTTATCCAGTAATTATAGACACCAGTGTGATATATTCCTTTATCTCTATATACCTAGTGTGAGTATTGAAGCTTCCCATTGATTCCTTAGCCCAACAACTTTAGCTAGAGGTTCCTATAGGGAACATTTATTCGATATCACTTATCAGCTAGCGGTGTGAGCTGGTGATCAGTGGAGAGAGTTTATTATGGGACCTCTTGGTCATAATGATGAAACTTTATGACATAATCTTGGGTATGGGATGATTTTCCATGGTTTGGACCCAGATTGACTATCACAGTAGGAAATTTAGATGTCCTTGGGTGGATGAGACAAGATTATCCTTATTGGGATAGAGTTATCTCATAGATGGGTGAGTGGGTCTTCAAGAATATGAATTCCTTGGTGTAATGGGATCTTCAAGAATATTAATTCCTTTATTATTCAAGGAATTTACATACATCATCCTCGAGGATGTTCCAAGACTACCTCTGAGGTGGGATATAGAATTTTTCATTTAATTACACCCTATGACCATATCAATATCTTCTATGACATATTGTATGGCCCCTACTAAGCTTTGGGAGCTAAGGGTGTAGTTGGAGGACCTCTGAGAGAAGGTCCATATCAGACCCGATGTGTCCCCCTGGGAAACCCCCATTTTCATTGTGAAAAATGCAGATGAGAGATTGAGTCTTTGTGATTATCATATTCTAAACCATGTAAATGATAAATAATAAGTATACCTTACCTATTATTTATGACCACTTCAATCGGTTGAGAGGCATGCGATGGTTCTTGAAGATCGATCTTTGGCCTGGTTACCACCAGTTGGGGTTCACATGGATGTTATTTTGAAGATGACATTATGATGTCACTACAGACACTATGATTTATTGGTGATACCTTTAGGTATGAAGAATTCCCCACTATGTTTATAGATATGTTAAAATGGATATTTTATCCATAATTTTAATGATTTTTGGTTGTCTTCATTTATGGCGTACTCATTTACACTACGTCATAGGAGGAGCATGGAGAGAATTTTAGATTGGTCCTAAACTTACTTTGGGAACACCAGTTTTATGGTAAGATATCAAAGTGCTAGTTTTGGATCCATGGGGTTCGCTTCCTAGGGAATGTTATCTCTGGGAATGGATTATCCATAGACCTAGTGTAGATTGATGCGGTGCTTTGTTAGGAGACATCTAAGAGTGTATCGAGGGTGCAAAGATTTCTTGGCTTGGTAGGGTACTACAGGAGGCTCATAGATGAATTTTCTAGGATAGCATCCCCTTTGAATTCTCTAATTTAGAAAGATAAGTTTTTTATCTTGACTAAATAGTGTCAAGTAACCTTCAAGTAGTTGAGGTTGAGGTTGACCGATACTCCTATGTTGAGACTAAGAGAGAAGGTCATGTAATACATAGTGTTTTACAATACCTTTAGAGTTGGATCAGATGTGTGTTGATGAAAAGGAAAGCAGTGGTCATATATGGGTTGTGGTATTTGAGAATCTATGAGCATAACTATGCTACTTATGACCTAGAGTTGGAATCTGTTGTCTTTGATTTGAAGATGTGGAGGCACTATCTTATGGTAGAGTGCTTTGTTGTATACTTAGGCCATCATATTATTAGGTATATCTTCATGTAGAGAGATCTTAAACTGATATAGAGGCATTGGTTGGAGTCCAATTAAGACTATGACTTCGAGATAGTATATAATTCTAGGAATGGAAATGTGGTGGAATATTCCCTTAGTAGGGAGTTTTGTTCTCAATTGGTGAATGAGACGTCTGAGCAGTTGGATTCTTTGTCGCTGAACCCAGTGGTGGAGAGGGATGAAACTTTTCTTCAGTAGATGGTGGTTACTCCTACACTTATTTAGGATGTTAGAGAGACTCATTTGGAATACATCAACTATGAGGTTCTTCATGAATGTATATCTTAATGAGATTCACAAAATGGATTTTATAAAGTAGTGGAGCATATAATATTTTTCCAGGGATGAATGGTGGTTCTAGTCATGATTCATGAGAAGGTTATGAGGTAGTTTCATAGTTCCCACTTGGATTTATATCTCAGTGTGGAAAAAATGTACAAAGATCTTTAGTGTAATTTTTGGTGTGCTGGCATGAGGCAGTGTGGCCAAGTTTGTTTCTCAATGTCTCACATGTTAGTTGGTAGAGTTTGAGCACTAGGTTATAATAGGTTTGGTACAAACTCTTAAGATCTCAGAGTGGAATGGGACTACATATCCATGGACTTCATGATAGGAATTAAATAGATAGCGATAGGTTATGATTACATCTGGGTGATTATTGACTGACTTACCAAGTCAACACACTTCCTTTCCATCAGATAATAGAGTTTGGTTGAGAACCTAGGAAGGTTGTATGTACAGGAGATTGTGTGGATTCATGGGGTACCCTCGACGATTTTCTATGAACATGATGATGGATTCATTTCATGGTTGTGCTGATTCTTGTTGGAGTCATTCATGACCTAGTTGAGGATGATTATAACTTTTGAACCCCAAATGGATGGGCATACTAAGTGGACTATATAACTGTTGGAGGATATGTTGAGGGATTGTGTGTTGGACTTCATCCAAATATGGGAGGATCAATTTCCATTGGTGTAGTTTTCTTATAATAACAGTTATCACTCTACTAATGGAATTTCACCTTTCAAGGCCTTGTATGGGAGACCTTGCAGGTCACCCTTATACTGGGTTAAGATTGGAAAGACATCTCTAGTTGGGATAGATATGGTGAAGGAAATGATGGATTCATGAGAATATGAGGACAAACCAGAGTAGAAAAAAATCTTACATAGATTAACATTTCAATCCCTTGGAGTTTGAGTAGGGAGACTATGTTTTATTAAGAGTCCCCACATGATGATCATTGTGAAGGTTTGTCCGGGGAGGCAAACTATCCCCAAGGATCATTAGGACATTTGAGATCCTACGGATGTTTGATATGGTTTCCTAATGTTTATCCCTACCCTTGTTTTTAGGCATGGTGCGTGACATCTTTCACGTGTTGCAGTTGAGGAGATACGTGTATGATCTGATGTGTGTTATTGATAGGGGTGAGATGGACATCGAGGATTGATGCACCTATGCGGAGTACCCATCAGTGATCCAGGATCTTTAGGAGAAGATCCTATGATGATATACCATTCCTTTTGTTTGCGTGTTGTGTCTATATGAGAGAGTGTAGGAGATCTCCTAGGAGCAAGAGATTCAATTTGTATACTCAATACCCCAATTTTTTTGTGTAACTTGTGCTTTTTGGGGAAAAATTCTTGAAGTAGGGGATAATGTAATGACTCTAGTTTTATTTTATTTGTCTTTTGAATATTTTAATGTATATATTTGGATTTATCCTCAGATTTGGAATGGTGTTTGGGTGTATCTTGACCTCAGAATTAATATATTTTAATGCACACACATGCATTATTTTAGTGTTTCTTGTTTTCATGTTGTTCAATACCTCATATGGAAAATCCAAGACCATGGTTGATTCCGAAATGTGGGTTTTATCCTAGGTGAAACCTAAGGTAGTTCATCATTAGATGTCCAGATAAGGCAGTCATTGACAGATTCGTTTAATTAAAATAAATAAATAAGTTTATTTATTTTATTTGAAATTCCCATGAACTAAATTCCTATATAATTACCCCATTGTAAAAAATCATCAGGGTCAGTTTCATAACCCTAGGAGTATTTTAGAGGATGAAAATGGGTGTTCTTCATTGTCATATCAGATCAAATAATGATGAATGATTGAATCGATATGGATCGAGAGAAGTAAACATAGCAGGACTTCTTTATCGCTAGTGAACGTGTTATTCACCAATGATTGATCCTTATTGTAGTGACCCGAACCCAAAATCCTATAGTTGGTTTCTAATACCATTAAATTGGTATGATTACAATGAATCAAACCCTAAGGAATTGAAGAGTTTAGTATTCTTGGTAAACCAGATATATACATGAGTCTTGTATTACAAATGAATGCACCAATTTCAACACAATTTTTTTTCTTTAAAGTATAACTTTATTCCATATACTATATAATTGCATATTTTTTAAGTATACTTCTTGTATTCTTGGGGGAAGGAAACATAATAAAGGTGATTTTAAATTATCATTAAAGGTAAAGTAAAGAGGAATCAATAATAAATCAATGAGAACAATCAAATGGAAAGGTAAATAACTAAACACACATGCCATGATATCAATAAACTGAGAAGGAAGTGTATAATCATTATGTTAAGGTAAATAAATGGAAACTCATGTCATTAAAATAACTAGATAAGGAAACATATAAATTTCACATTCCATATAAAAATATCATGGATAAATAATAACTAAATCAAAATAAAGGTAATGATTAATTACTGGACATCATGTCTCTGGAACATGAAAACCTATACCATAAAGACCTTTCACAAGAAGGTTTAAAACTATAGGTATAAACCTATTTAATTTGTGAAACTAATTTGTCTCATGATAACCTATAGATTCATCAAGGGTCTATATAAATTCTGGGCCCCACCCATCATTTCTAGTCCAAATCATTCCTCATATTGAATAATAAAAATAAATAATATGTCTTATCAAATATTTGTATTGAATGAAGAATATAGATTTATAAATATTTCCCCAAATAATCAAATAAATTTCAAAGTAAACACCATATGAAAAATGGCATATGGTTTAAGAAATAAGCATATCGATGAAAAATGATATGGATATTTAGGGGAAATTCAATGTCAAATGATCACAGGAAATTGAATATTTCAGGGAGACTAAAAGGAATCAAGGAATTAAATTTCAATACTATCCTTTGCCAAATAAATAATAAACCATCCGTAGGAAGAATAAGTATGGTATCAATACAAAAAAAAATCCCAAGTGGGGTAAAAAATAAAGGTTTGTTGTCGTTGATTAATAGAAATACTATAAAATGATCTTTTAAAAACATTCTTGAAGAAAATATACTTTTATTTTGAAAAAAAAAATTAAAATCCTTTTCTTTTAAAATAACTTTTGAAAATATTTTATTTAAAAAAAACCTTTTAAACTTGAAAAGGAATCTTCAAAGAAATGACTACATGTAAATTGATACATGTCGTATGAGGTAAAAAGAACATCCCTTTTACATGGTAAAAAGGTTAGAAAATGCCCGGATCAAAAAGCAACAAGATTCCTTTAAAAAAATTGGTAAAAGAAAAAAAAGGTTAAAAATGTGTTTAATAAATTATTTTTAATGGTTAAAAAACTTTTTAAAACCTTTTTAGAAAAAAAGTTTTTTAGAAGAAAATAGGTACTTTGACTAAAGAGAGAAATGAAGTTGGGTTTTCGTAAAAACATTTTCTAAACTTTTTTAAGTACCAAAGAGTGGAAAACATTACTATTATTTGATAAAGGTCATGAATAACCAGAGCAGGATAAAACTAAAGGGTTTATTATAAAATGATAAAATAATTTTCTCTTATGGAAATTCATGTGAAAACAATCCCTAACAAAATGAGATTGTAAAGTAAACCCTTGAAAAGATTATAATGATCAAGTGAGAATCAATAAATGAGTAGATTATGTGTATCAACTATAAATACACATAAGAAAGTGGAAATAAATAAATAGATAGTAAAATTCATTATACAAATAATAATATAATATTAATTAAAATTAGGTAATAGTATAACGCAATGAAAATAAATTGGGTTATGGAGTTCTTTTCCACTTGGTAACTTTTAACTCAAATCCCCTTAGATGAAATAATTAAAATTGAAACTCAAAATGTCATTAATAATGAATGAATCATGATATTATATGACAAAGTGGAAGTATTTACACCATATATAAGAAATTAGGCTCACAAAAATAAATTTATTGTTTCAAGATAAAGTTAATAATCATAAAAGGAAGTGAGATTGCAAAGATAATCATTAAAAGTGTTCTCGATTAGAATAATATTTAAACATTCAAAAGTGTATCATACCACTTTGAAACATTTGAATCGTAATCTCCATGAAGGAATAACATTAAATGAAACTTAAAATTTCATGAGAATAAATACATTCATGATATAACATTTCAAAGGGCAATATACACCATATAAAAGAAATTAGGTGCATAACAACAAATAAGTCTCAATGGAATTTAAATTGAGATGAAATATCTTACCATGTGTTTACTTTCGGGTGAAAGTAATTTAATATTCTATATAATGGGTTTAATCATGTCACTAACTTATACCAGAACTATACTCATAACATATATTAACTTCTTTTAATATCTCATTACCTGTTTGTTAATAATCTTTTATTTTTTTCACTATTTTGGGTGTTAATTTCTTAGTTTCTCAAGTAAGTTTTAACTTGTTACTTGTTGTTCATATCATGGATTCATAATATCCAGAATTTAATCCATGATGTAAATATAATATAAATTCATTATATATTTATTTAGAGTAATCAATAATATTTGGAGATAAGAAATGAAATGCACCGTTCATGGAGACGGTAGGTCGTATGTGCGCATGAATGCTACATTCAATTATTTTCCATATTCAAAGAATGAAAAGTAAATGATATATATGTATATTATAATTTCAGTATCATATATATATGCCATATATATTACATATGTTTATTAAAATCATCCTTTATACATTCCATATATAGTGTGAACGAGTCACATCGATTTGATGGGGTCGTAGTCCACACTTCCACAAATGATGTTATCATATTTACACAAAATGGAAAGAATAAAGGTATGTGTTGTAAAATAATTATAGAAGAATAAATAATTTATAAATATTATATATATCATATATAAATAGTGTGTCTATCATAATGCCCAACCATGAGAGGTGGTAAAGGAAAAACGAACAATGTCATTTTCTAAGGCGGTAGTTCATCATACACATAAATGGTAAGTTCATTACCCATTAGATGTTAGAGTTTATAAGTGTGGGTAGAAACCTTATAATAACAACATCTAAGTATATTTAGTATATTGGTGTTATTACATAAGCATGGAATAAGGATAATTAGAGTGGAGAAAGAAATAAAACTAAAGAGCTTGAGGAAGGATGTTACCTCTTATTCAGGTAACTCCTTTTAGTTTGCACCAAAGGGATTAATTTAATTTATTTATTCCCTATGTGAGTCTTATAGTTTTATGGGAGGTATTTTTATGATCTATTTTGGCAGATCTTGGTTGATCCAAAGTGTGTTGAGGGGTGTGAGGAAGTGGGAGGCTTGAGTGCCTTTTTTTGTAAATTTTTTATACCTTATTAGTTATTTTAAATTATGATAATTCCAAATATGGAATAAAATTTTCCAAATTAAAATAATATAAGTGGAATAAATTAATTTAAAATTAATCTCACAAACAGGATGACAATGCGGGTTTTTAAAGTAAAAACATTTAAAAAAATTATATGTTTTTATATTCAATTTCAATGTGAAATTGATTCCAATTACCTAAATTGGATTAATTAATAAAAAATTAATATAATTAAACTTTAAACATAATTAAAATTATAATTTAACCTTATAAATAAATTATATAAAAAAACAGTTTTGAATTAAAATTCATTATTTTTCACTATTCATTAAAAAAATGAAACTTCATAGAAAAATATCAAAAATTCACCATAAGATAATTTTTATGTTCCAATTTAAAAGATTGAGTTTATTTTGACATATAAGATTTATAACATTTCCAAAAATTATATTTAAAATAAGTTCTTCATTAAAAGGCAGTAAAAGTGTCTTAATAAAAATATGGGTTTTTATGTGTAATATTGGGTTTGTTCTTATCTCATGCCTATTAAATATATTAGATGAATATAAAAAATATTTAATTAAATATATAATATATATTATAATAATATCACTCAATAATTTTAATTAATTTAATTTATTATGATAAAACAGCTTTGTGAGTATAAAAAAATTTCTATAAAAACATTCACTTTATATTCACTTGGTTCTTATATTCATTTCTAATTAATTAGTAACCAATGAATTAATTTCATATTTGTGTAAACCATATATTTTTATAATTTAGTTAATCCTATTCATAACCTATAATTTAATGGCTAGTTTATATATTATTATATTAAATAATATTTTAATAATATATTATTGTTCGATAAAACTTGGTCTTGCATGTAATGCAAGCCATTGAAGAAACTCATTGTTACGCATGACATGATCTAACTCAGTTTTATGTGCATTGAAAGCTATAAATTATATTGTTTTTCTAAATAGTAAATATATTATAAATTCTCAGGATATTATATTCTTTTATGCACTTGGTGTTGCTTTTCATACACTCTATCAAATACAATGTTCCTAATTTAGATTTTTGGGGCATTACATTCTCTCTGCCTTAAATAAATTTAATCCTCACAATTTAAACTCAATCTTGGTAATATATTGTTTTATATTTCCTGTGTTGAAGTCCCACATCATGAGAAGGGTTTGTAATAAATCCTCTAGAAATGATAGAATATGAAGTAAAAAAGGTCACGTGGACTAACATATAATTAAGACTCTAAGTAGGAGAACATTATTGAAAAGTATAGATATGTACATGGAGGAAAAGTGTAAATATTTATAGGGAGTGATTGAGGTCATCAATCATAAACAATTGAATGATAAATGGAAAGTTTAGGGCCTGAAATCCATAAATCTTTGATGATTTAGAAAACCATTGGTTTAAAAAAAATAAGGTATTAGGACAACATAAATAATTTTAAGATACTTTTCCTAATGTTGAGGAATTATTTTATTGACCAAGAATATAAGGAAATATACTTACTTGATATATTTATATTTCCCTCTGGAATTGGGGATGACCTCATTGGTTTAAGGTTCAAACATTCCAATCGGTTTCTAACGGGTTTGTTCGTAGAACCGGAAACATCAAATGATTCTATATCCATTTGTACCTACTTTCCAAATTTAGGTGCCCATTAGTTATGAACTGATGAGGCTTAAAAAATTTCATTGGTCAAGAGGATGGGAGGTCAGACTCATCACACCTTTGGGGGGGAATTATTGTCTACTCCGGGACTCTCTTTATAGATTTGAGTTATGTTCGTGAATCCTTATTAAGTTACCAAGTATGAAAATGAGCTTTCCTTTAGATATGAAAATCAATGATTAGTATGTAGGAGATTTGGAGAATCTTTTATATGTATTCAAGGTTCTTCATCGATAGAGAATCATCTGTATTTGTTTAGAAATTCTTAGTCAATGGCATCCTTTGACACATTATATAGAAATCTCTTGGTCATTATGATAACCATACTGGTTTTAAATCCACTCAATGGGTCACTTGAAGTTTATTTTCATTCAGAAGGACATGGATTATTTCAGAGATGGGATAGTACCCGCAGATGGGTTACCTACGTATCCTTGTTTATAAAAAGGAATCATAACCCACATAGTTCGAGTAAGGGAGTATGATGTTTATGCATGATTGATGGCTCAAAGAAAGATGTCATAATTACTTTTACGCTCTAAGCTCACGTGAGTCATTCTCGGTGTGAGAAACAAGAGGTATTGGTAAAACCAGACGATTGTGCCATTAAAGATGCAATCATAATATATAATGTGGGGCATATGTATGTATGACTACCCAGATAGATGAAGATTAGGATTTACTTCAGGGAGGAAACCCGGGAACAAGGTCTATAAAGGTATATGTTCTTTATGTAGATTTGGATACTTAACTTAGGTCTTACTCCTGAGAAGGATGCCCAAATTAGAAGGACTTATGATTGGGTTTCACTCCTGATAAGGAAGCCCAAATCAAAATAAATTGAGACTGGTTAAGAGAAATTATGACTGGGGCTTATTCCTAAGAAGGAGGCCCAGGTTAAAGGGACTTGAGAACTGGGGCTTATTCCTGAGAAAGAGGCCGAGGTTAAGGGGAATTATGACCGAGGCTTGCTTATAAGGAGGAGGCCCAGGTTAAAGGGATTTGAAAACTGGGGATTACTCCTGAAAAGGAGGCCCAGGTTAAAGGAATTTAGAATTTGGGAACTTGGGGATTACTCCAAAGAAGGATGCCGAGGTTTGGGAAATTATGACCGGGGATTACTCCTAAGGAGGAGGCCTAGGTTAAAGGGATTTGGGGATTATTCCTAAAAAGGAATCCCTATGAATAGGGGACTTGGGGCTTACTCCTAAGGAGGATGCCCAGGTTAAGAGAACTTGGACTAGGGCTTACTCCTGAAAAGGAGGCCCAGGTTAAAGATCCTCTCATCTTAAAGGATGAGGTTGAATGAATGAAATCTCTAACCTTAGTGACATAAAGATATGTAAATCACTAGGTTTTGAAAGATATTCCCTAGAATTCCTTTCAGATAAGGAATCCAACTAAGAAATCATGCCATAAATGGATTTGAAGAGGGTTCTGAAGGCTGAATCTTGAAGAGGAGAGGTGGATTTGAATAAGAGAGGTGAATAGGAATGAGGGTCACCCAAAAAGAAGTAGGCGCGCAACTACTGGTTGCACAGGTATACCTGCACGGCACATAGGTACCTACACGACGGTAAACCCATAGGGTAATACTTGGGTGAGTCTTGGCTCAAGCCCTTAGTATTATCCCTAGGGGATTCCAAAAGAGTGGCGCACAGGTTCTGATGAAGGGATAAGGCATCGCGTAGGTGTATCTATTTCCCTTAAGGGTTAAACACCTAGGCACACAGGTGTTGGTGAATTTCAACACTTAGGCCTTGTTTCCCCTATTTAGATCTTCCATTCTAGGTAAGAAATTACCTTAGAAGTGTTCGGAAGACTTCCACAAGAGACTAGGGTGCCGGGAGCTTAAATCCGGCTTTTGGAATTTTTCTGTCCTCAAAATGGGGGGCCCAAAAGGGGTGTTTATAGGCTGCTGAAGACCCCAGGAAAAAAATCAAATAGGGCGCGTAGGTCACCTACGCGCCCAATATGTGGCGTGTAGGTACCCTACGCGACCGTCTTGGAACCTGCGCGGCCCATGCTGGAGCAAATACTTTTTCATGCCTTTTTCAATTTTTGATGTTTCTTTAAAGGATAAATCACTTTATGCTAAGGTATTCCCCTTTTTCAGTCATTTAGACTCTATGATGGAAAGGAGCATCAACAAAAGCCCCCCCTCAGAGTTGGATCCGAAAGGAAGGAGGATGTGACTCTAAGGTAAAGAAGAAAACCTAAATCATACAAAATGTATGTTTAGTGAGCTGGGACTTGACTTTTATTCAGAGTTCCCTTGTCTTTTGTGGGCAGTTTAAATTCATGCACGTCGGACATAAAAAGGCTAATGTTTAAGGTTAAAATAGCTTTGACTGAATGGATTAAAATTGACTCAATTCCTTGATAATTTATCTGAAAACATATTACCATATTCAAGTATGGGGGGAAACATGTAAACTATGACTTAATAAATTTTGAATATGAGGAATGATATGAAAAAGGGCTAAAAGGAATTAAAATAAGTATTTCCCAAGAATGAAGTTACCACTATTTAACAAACCCGTTAGGGGGTTGAATTATGCAGGGCCTCTAAAAGGAATTGGATGCATAGTCAAATAATATCATCTTTTGGCTGACTGGTCCGTTATGTAGACTACTTATGAAAGGCCGCCTAAGGGTATGTGCTTCATAGTCAGGAAAAACAACTCTCAAAAATTTACTTTTCTACTACTAAAAATCCAGTGAATGTTTATGGAGATTCAAATTTTCCAAAGCATAGAGTTTGCTGTATGGAGAGAAGTACTTGAATATGGAGAAGATATTTCCAAAAAATATTGTCTGAGAACTGAATGAATGTCACTCCTATGAAGGTCTAACGCAAACGTAGTGAAGGGAAATATAAGCCATAGACTTGAATACTTTCAGATCATGAAAAAGAGTATGGGACAAATATGTTAAGGATGGTCATTTTTGTGGATCCATACATATTGTCGTTAAGACAACTAATGAAAAAATAGGTTTTCTTCCCAAGAATGAAGTTACCATTATTTAACAAACCCATTAGGGGGTTGAATTATGCAGGGCCACCTAAGGGAATTGGCTGCATAGTCAAATAATATCATCTTTTGGCTGAAAGGTCCGTTATGTAGACTACTTATGCAAGGCCGCCTAAGGGCACGTGCTACATAGTCAGGAAAAAGGATTCTCAGGTATCGAACATTTTGTGACCAGAAGTCAATAAAAGGGTTATGAAGATCTGAAAATATTTAAGGTCAGGAGTATGACACATAAAAATGGGCATTGTTCAATGCATGTAGATATACACAGACCAATGCTAATCATAATCATGTTGTGGCTGGGTCCTGAATTGACATGTTGGACTTCACTATGTATCCCATAAGGATGAGAATCAAGAAAAATGTAGTTCTTGAAATATATTTTAACGTCATGTGGTACGAGAGTACGGGAGATCTTAGTTTAGGGTCATAGAGCTCAGACCATAATAATGAATACACAGTGTGTGTTTTATAAACCTGATGTGAATGAAAACCAGGGTTTTCATACCACATTCATGTTTTCACAGGGGGATTTTTCAGCCAAGGGACTGAAAGTGGAATTTGGGGTTAGGCCCAAAGACTTGGGGCTAGATTCGTGGGATTCTCGAACGTTCCTACGTAACCCATAAGGATGGGAATCAAGTCAACGTAGTTCTAGAAATACCCTATGTACAGATTTGGTTCATATAAGTGAAGGGTGAAAGGGGACTTTAGTTCAATGATGGTTTGACCCAAGGTAAAAGGTTTTGGCATTGCCATGTATGCACATAATCTTTAGAATATAACACGATTGGAGATTAATGTAAATAATGATTCCCTCTTAGGTGAGGGTTTCAAAGAATGTTGTAGTTTATTGTCATACATGACAAAAGTGTTATACAGTTTAACGTCATATATAAAGGACAAAGGTGAACCAATGTAAAGATATTAATTTGGGGGTTGGATTCACGAATCAACATCGTATGAGATGGAGGTGAACTGATGTGAAGATATTGGTTTTGGGCTTGAACCTCAAGAGGTTGCCTACGTACCCAGCCTAGAAGGCAAGAATCATAGTCTGCGTAGTTCAATTAAAGAATGAATTGGCGATCAAGTTGTTTTTGAGGACAACGACCTAAAAAATGGTGCTGGGACTTATGCATGATTAGCGACCCAGAGAGGGTGTTATGGTTGAAGTTTACTCTAAGCTCGCGTGAGTCATACTCGGCGTGAGAAACAAGAGGTAGCAACAACCCTAACGATGCACAGTTTAATGTCATGTAGGACATATAAGGGACTATGAAGTTTAAAGTCTTGCAGTAAGGACTTTGGGGACTGTGCAATTTAATGTCATGCAGTAAAGACAACACAGTTTAACGTCATGCTGGACAAAAGGGTAACAATACATTTTAACGTCATGTTGGATGATGGAGTGTTGTATAGTTTAGCGTCATATAGCTAGGACGTATTAGGGACTTTTCCACAGTTTAATGTCATGTTGGATGAAAAGATGCACAGTTTAACATCATATAGCAAGGACGGTGAAGGGGACATAGTTTAACGTCATGTTGGACGAAAGTGTGAATAGTTTAAGGTCATATTCATGGACTGCACAGTTTAACGTCATGTTGGACGTATTAGGGACTTTTTCATAGTTTAACATCATGTTGGATGAGATAAATGCAAATAGTTTAAGGTTATATGCATGGACTGCACTAATGTATTTGTGTTTATACAAAATACTTCTTCAGAAATATGGCATTGGTTGGAGTAGTGATGAGTTCTCCATCCATTGAGATTAAATAATATGCTCCATTGGAGTAGACCTTATGTATTGAGTAAGGTCCTTCCCATTTTGGCTCAAGTTTGAGAGTTTCATTTCCTGGTATCATTGGAGTCCTGAGAACCAATACCAATTCTCCTAGAATGAATGAACTAAGATGAACTTTTTTGTTGAAATCTCGTGCTATTCGATTCTGATAGACTTCCAAATGATGCAGGGTGCACAATTTTTTTTCATATAATCATTCTAATTAATCCAATCACTTTTGAGATTGTTCATCTGTAGATGACTGATCACAAATGGATACTCTGAGAAAAGGTAATTGAACTTCAATGGGTAAGACTTCTTCTGTTCCATATACTAATGAATATGGAGTTGACCGCGTTGCAGTGCGGGTGGTGGTCCGATAAGCCCATAAAGCATGGAATAGTTTGTCAGGACATGATTTCTTATCTTTATCCACCATCTTTTGCAGTATGTTTGAAAGAGTCTTGTTGAAGGCTTCTATATGGCCATTGACCACTGCATGACACCAAGATGAATGGTTGGATTTGATGTTGTATTCTTGATACAACTTCCTTATCTCGGATGAACAGAAGTTGGTGCCATTGTCCGTCAATATGGTATGAGGGACACCAAATCTGGTAATGATGTTAGACTTGATGAAGCTAACAATGCATTTAGAACTAACTTCTTTGAGAGGTATTTCCTCTGCCCATTTGGAAAAGAAGTCAGTAGTAGTAAGAATATACTTACACTGCTTGGTTGTAGCTGAAGGGTAAGGTCCCACCACATCCATTACCCATGTGGAAAATGGCCACGAGTATTTAGTTGTATGAAGCAACTTTGGGGGTTGATGAATGAAGTTGGCATGTACTTGGCATGAATGACACTTCTTTGTGAAATCAAAACAATCTTGTATCATTGAAGGCCAAAAGTATCCAAGCCTTCGAATTTGATCAGATAGTCTGTGTCCAGACTGGTGGGCACCACAGACTCCTGCATGTACTTATTTCATGACAGCCATTGTCTCTTCACCATCAATGCATCTGAAGAGAATTCCATTAAAACCACGCTTGTAGAGAATTTTCTCTAGGTGATCCAGGCTATCATAAAGAGTAAAATTGACCACACGTCGCCAGATTTGTTCTTTCTCAGCTCTATCAGGTGGAAGTGTTCCATTTTGAAGGTATACCCTAATAGGTGTCATCCATCCCGTAGTATGAACATATGGTTTAGAAATGGGACTAATTTCATTGATTTCCTCTGTTCTGGTTTGAACATAAGGTGAAATTGTATGATGGTGGGCAATATTGATGATTGTCTCATCCTGATTTGGATCTTCCAGAGCTGTGGCTATATTGGCCAGCGCATCAGCTTGAGCATTTTGCGATCGCGGGACATAAGAAAATGTCGGTTCCGTCGGAAATTATGCCATTAAATCTCTAAAATAATCATACAAAGGGATCAACTTTTCTTTTCTGATGTCATAATTCCCATTGACTTGTATGATTACCTGGTCTGAATCACCTTTCACCTTTAAGTGATTCACTTGTGCTTGAAGTGCCAACTCCAAGCCTACGATGAGAGCGTGGTATTCTGCTTCATTGTTTTTACCGCCTTCCCACAATAAGAAGGAATAAGGTAGCACTGTCTTTTCCGGGGAAATGAGCACAATTCCTAACCCAACTTTGTTGAATTTAGGATCTTCCATTTTCTTCCCTTTTGGACTTCTAGAAGCACCATCAAAGTACATTTCCCATACTTTAGGACTATCTTGAATAGAGAAGACTTACTCATCAGGAAGTTCAATATCTAAAGATGTATCTTCTACTGAAGGATGTTCAGCAAGGAAATCATCCAGAGCTTGGCCCTTTATTTCCTTTTGAGGCACATACTGGATATCAAATTGCTGCAAAATAACTGCCCACCTTGCCAGACGTCCTGTAAGCGTTGGACGACTAAGGATGAATTTGAGCGGGTTATTGTGAGATACCAATTGGACCTTGTGATGTTTTAGGTAGTGTCTCAATTTCTGAACTGCAAAGATTAATTCTAGGCAGCACTTCTCAATACTTGAATATCGGTTTTCTGCTTCAAGCGTAGTCCGACTGAGATAGTAGAGGCTATTTTCATTCCCAGCATCATTCTTTTGAGCAAGGAAGGCACCCAATGATTGCTCTAAAGCTGTCACATAGAGGATAAGTGGTCTTCCTTCAATAGGTGGCATTAATACCAGTGGACTCAAGAGATATTTCTTGAGAATATCGAATGATTCTTGACATTCTTCAGTCCACTTGTAAGTGATTCCCTTCTTCATTAATTTGGTGAAGGGTAAACTTTTGCCTACCAAATTGGTGATGAAACGCCGAATATAGGCCAAGTGTCCTTGAATTCCTCTCAATTATTTCAAATTTCAAGGAGGTGACATACCAAGGATTGACTTTATATTCTCAGGATCAACTTTGATGCCACAATGGCGTACAACAAAGCCAAGAAATTTTCCTGAGGTTACCCCAAAAGCACATTTTAAGGGGTTCATCTTCAAATTGTGTTGCCAAAGTTTGTGAAATATGACTTCCAAATCAGCCAAGTGATTATAACGTTGTTTGGATTTGACCACCAAATCGTCCACATAACATTCAACAAATTTCTCTAAAAAGGGTTTGAAGATACGGTGCATGGCACGCTGATATGTTGTCCTTGGATTCTTTAGGCCAAAGGGAATTACCTGATAGAAAAACACACCCTGAGGGGCTCTTAAGGCTATTTATTCTTCATCTTCTAGAGCCATTAGGATTTGATTATACCTGGAATATCCATCCATGAAGGAAAGTGCTTCATAGCCAGTTGTTTCGTCAATTAAGAGCTCTGTAATCAGAACTGGAAAATCATCCTTGGGGCAATGCCGATTAAGATCTCTGAAATCAATGCAAACTCTCATTTGTCCATTCTTATTTTTCACAGGGACAATATTATCCAACCACTTGGGATATTGAACTTATCTGATGAAGTTAGCTTTGATAAGCTTATCCACTTCAGCCTCAATTTTGGAAGCATAAGTTGGGTGTGTTCTTCTTGCAGCTTGATTGAATCCTCGATGTTCTTCTGGAAAACCCAAACGATGAGTAGCAACATCAGGATCAATGCATGGCATCTCTGTATAGTTCCAAGAAAATATATCTTGATTTTTCTTTAAAAATGAAATATACATTTCTTTCTCTTCAAAAGTCATGGCCTCACTAATTAAAGTGTGGCGTGGATCTTATTTTGTACCCAGATTTATTTCTCTGAGTTCATCCACGGTGGTAGAGATAACCTCTTCAAATGCTAGAGGAGCATCCCTGAGATCTTCCTCTTCTTCTTCAACATGTGTTATTTCTTCTGTTTCTACTTGCATAGTAGATGATGAAGTAGAATTTCTATGATCAGAAGAGATGTTAAAATTTGAACATCTTAAAGAAGAAGCTTCCATTTCTGACCTGATTGATAATGAATGGTCTTTCTTGGGTATTAAAGAGGATATGATGGATTGAGAATTGAAATCATCGTTCACCTCGAACATTTCTATAACTTCTTCTGGCCTGGTTAGAGAAGTATAGACTTGCTGTATTTCAGCGGATGAAATGAAGACATCTCCATTTGGGATTTCATCATTGCTTGGTGAATCACTAATTTCTCCCATGTTGTCTAGCTTGATTGCCGTAATTGACATTATGGAAGTTTCCATAAGAGTATTTGGATTTGGGTCTATCCTGTCAATTTGACTGATAGGCAACACATAATATATACTCACATGTGTAAATGGGTTTACTAGAATCGTTTCCAAACCATATGGAGCATTAACCTTGGTAACCTCCCTTGCTGTGGATTTCTCCTTTCCCTCCATGTAATAGAATTCTGCCTCAATGTATTAAGATTCACATGTCTTGAATGGGGATTTATCACCATAAAATGTCCCAAATTGACCATTGAAACAATATTTGAGACATTGATGGTATGATGAAGGGATAGCTGCATGTTGATGTAGCCAAGGTCTTCCAAGTAGGATGTTGAAAGTTGTGTCATGATGAACCACCATGAAATCTGAATTGGATACAAGGTCTCCAAAATGGGTTCTAAGTGTAATCTCACCCAGAGGTTCTTGTTAATTTTTATCATACCCTTGCAACATCAAAGTAGAAGGAGATAAATCAGATTCGGTGAGTCCCAATCGACGAAGTGTACGAATGGGGATTAGGTTGACTCCTGAACCATTATCAATGAAAGCTATGCGGATTTCTACATCATTAACCTTTCCAGATAAATACAAAGGTCTAATATGTCCATGAACAACATCATCTTCATCTTCATCTGTAAAGGATATAACTGCATGGAATTCTGCAAGATTATTCTCTACATGGTAGACTTCAGCTGTAGCAATTTCAGTTTCAAACTCCTGAGGACTTGACAAAGCCTCGATGAGTGCCTCCCGGAGATCCTTTAATAAATTCAAGGCATCCAGATTTGATAACTTGGCCGGTACTTGGGCAAAATGTTTCAATACATCATACTTTTGATCTAAAGGTCTGCATTTTCCAATAGGAACATGTGGTTTTGCAGGTGCCTTAGAAGTTGATGCTTTGGAAGTTGATGCTTTGGAAGTTGATGCATCTTTTATCAGGATATGAGTTGGAAATACTCCTACCTTTGGCAAATTAGAATGACTAGGTATATCTAATTATTGAGAGGAAGAAGGTGTAACCTCCAATTGATCCTCCAGAATGACTGTTCCAGGACTGAATCTACCATGCATGGAAGAACTTGCTTTCTCTTGTTGAGCTCTCTGAAGGGCTCTGCCATGAGTTTCTGCTGCATACACAGTTCTAGCATGAGTATAATTGGAATAGTGTCTTCTGGGATTTCCACGTCTTCTCATGTATCCCAGACCTCTGGAACTCCCTCTAATTACTCTATTTGATATAGGGAATTCAGGCTCATCAAAATCGAAACTGCGACTGACATAAGGATCTGTTAAGTGAATCATATTAATAGAACTGAAGATCAACTCTTCATCCAATGAAGACTCTGCTTGATTAGCTAATTTAGGCTGTTCTGTTTGGTGGGGCGGTGCCCGTGGCTTCGAAGTAGATGGCATAAAATCTTCCAGAGTCAAAGACAGCTTGGGCTTTAACACGATCTCATCTTCTTATGATTGCTCTTATTTCTTTGAATTGTGTCGTTTCTTTAAAGATTTTCCCTCTAATAAAGGGTGTTTTGCTTTGGAATTCATAGCAAAAGACACAATTGGTTTCTTCAATTGCATTTGAAAAATGGCATAAGTTCGGTTGATCGTCTTTCTGACCATCCAATCATCATATTTCTGCGCATTTTTGCTTTTGACTTCCTGCCACTCACCTTCTTCCTCTGGATCTGTAGCAGTAACACATGCTACCTGAGCTGAAGAACCTTTCAATTTGACTTGTCCCGAGTCCACCATTTTCTTCAGGAGGTCTTTGAAGAAAAAACACTCCTAAATGGGATGCCCCAACATCTGATGAAATGGGAAATAGTTGGGACAATCTTCATCTCCTTCCTTGTTTGACCTCTTATGCCTTGGAAATTGAACCAAATTATTTTCCAGAGCCGAAATGAAGTAACCAGGAACCTGTTCATTTCAGAAAGAGTAAACTTTGCTTTTTAACTCATCAAATTATTTCCTTATTTGATCTTTTTGATCATCTTGATGAAACGGTCTCTGTTGTTGATGCTCAGGAGGTGGATCCCTTCGGAAAGATGAAGGTTTTGAAGTGGAAGCAGGTACAAGTTCTTGTTTAAGTTTAATTGTAGCAGTCTCTGGTCTACCCATTCTCCTTCCTGAAGCTGATGGAATTACACGAGTTTTATCCTTAGTATTTGTGAGAGAGTCTTCAATCTATTGAGTGATTGAAGTAAGGTCTCGAAACCCTCCTGTGTATTTCACAGGGATCAACGACGTGCGTAATTCATCACGCAAATTTTCCACACAGATTGGCACAATTATTCTTGAGGGTGTGCTAATCTTAGGGAATATTTTAATCCCTTCCAGCGAGTAATTAAATATGAAACTCTTTCATTATCCCTTTGCTTACAATTTGTAAGATCAAAAACTGTTTACTTTGGAAAATTTGAGCTGAATTGAAGAATAAATCATTAACGGAGATCTTCCCATCCGGTAATTGACCGGGATTGCAAGCTTGTGTACCAAACAAAAGCAGGCCCTTGTAATGACTTTACAAAACACCTGAGCTTAATTGCTTCCTGTTGTTGAGGCGTTCCCATCATAGGATCACAACGAGAAACAAAATGTGTTAAGTGTTTCTATGGGTCTCCCAAACCATTAAAGATTGGGAATGTAGTACTTGCAAAATTTGATGGGGGAGTAATTTCATCAACCCATTCAAGGTAAGCTCTCTGTTTTGGTTTAATTTGTGCACGCTTTCCCTCTATAGCTTCCAACCGAGCTATTAATGACTCAATAGTAGTTATTAACTTTTGAGAAACATCCAGTTGGGCTTAGAATTGAGCAGTTGCAACAACTGAAGATTGGATAGGTGTGGTGGCTGGTACTGCAACTGATAGTAGCACTGCTGATTGTTGTTGCACATAACCCGTAGGATTAGACTTGTGAGGGTGTACTGGCAGAGGAGGATATTCTTGATCCATCTTAGTAGCCACAAAAAATTCCCTTGGCTGACTGAATCCAGCACGCTTAAGAGGAAGACTACCCTGAAGTATTTCTGCATTCAACCTCCTCAATTCCTTTATTTCTTCCTCCTGTTGTGAAAATATTTTCTCTAATGAGAGCGATTGGCCTGCTCTATGGGAAGGTTATGTAACATGATTCTTTCCTTTCCCCTTGTTGGACACCTTTCGGAGAGGTGGAAGTTGGTTACTTGAAGGAATACCTAGATTCTGGGTAACCCTTTGATTTCGTGTACGCACACCTTCTTCATTTGTGTCTGTGTGTACAACTTATTGAGCAGGAGCTTCCTCATCTGATTCCTCTGAATGAGCCTCATCTGGTGGATTAGTAACAATGGAATTGATGACATTAATTGATGCATAATGCATTGCATCCCTTCTATCGGCATTTCTACGATATTGTCTTCTTCCATGTCCCTGATGAGGCATTGCCTTTTGTTGATTTGATCCCTTAGGAACTTCTTGACGAACCGTAATTTGGAGAGAATCTCCTGATAATTTGGCTCTTCGTTCCTCTTGTGGATTCTTCCCTAATCGAGAGAAGACCGAATTTCTCTGTGGAAGAGATTGAGGATTTGAAAAAGTCCCCAGTCCGGTGGACTGGGGCTGTTCCTGCTATTCCTGCTCAACTCCACGAATCCTATTTGTTGATTCTGAGGGTTGGGTTAAAAGAGTCCCCAGTCTGGAAAGCTGGGGTGATTCTTAAGCTGCTACATCTGAGACTTTCTTAAAACCTCTTCTGATCTTGCAGAATTTAGTCCGGAAATTGGATGGATGCATCAATCGACATCCACTCAAATCACCTGGTTCAAAAGACCATTGGATTATTTATAACACTTTTGTCACCTGATGATGTGCTTTCTCTAAACGAGAGGCCTGTTCAATATTATCATTTGCTTGATGCAGGATTAATTCAACAACTTGTTCTTTGTATTCTTGAATTTGAGAAGAACTAGTTGAGGCATGTTCTTGAGCAAGCCTTTGATTACAAACAAATCCAATTGGTTGTGGTCGGCCATGGGAAATAACCTTGCATGAGACCATTTTTAGTGGGCTTTGCTGACTGGAGAGTACGGTGAATTGTAGTGCTCCATGAACACCCCATCCCATTATATGAATACCATATGGGGCATTGGCAATTAACTAGAACAATATTCTTAGTGCGCCAAGGCATGAACGCTGAAGGGATCTCTGCTACTTTTCAGCCTTCAGATATCGAGAAACTGAGAGATATGCCAAGTCAATTTGTCATTGTAACCCTTCTATTATCTTGACATGATTTTCATATTCATCATAAGATAATATTTTCTTTTTCAAATGACAAAGAGTTTTCCATATGTTTAGACGAATATCATGAATTCCATCTTCCGTCAACATCTCTGGAATGTCATACAGAGAGTCAGCCAGAGGCCAAAACATGACTGGCACTTCACCTTTTTTTAGTTGTTTTCTCATATTCAGTACTTCCTCTTTATCATTCAATGAAGATTCTTCTACCTAATTAGACCAGAGTTGGTGTCTCCTTGTTGCTTCATCGGATTCAACAAAATTGGTAGAGAATTCACTGATCAAACTAGAAGATGAACGACCCAGGGGTGGTTCGTAGAATGACCTACACCCCGGGCTATCTTCTGATTGAGAAAGTATTTCACCTGCTAATGGTAAAGTATCAGACATTACTAGCTTCACATTTTCAAGTGCCTCAAGATAAGAGGGCTTTCTCATCACTACATTGTCCATTAGAGCATTTTCCAGGCAATGTTAATTAGTACTGTGGAGAGGAATTTCGAATCTAAATTCATCATCATGAGGAGGACATCCATGATGGGTTACAAAAAAAGATGAAACATTTTTCTCCTTGGTCTTCTGGCCACGCAGAGGGTTCTTGTGGCTCTCATATGAAGATGAAACTTCGAGATCGACCGAATTTTCATGAAGCAAGCCTTCATGAGGAAGTTTCTGATGAAGACCTTCAGAATTAATGTTCCCACTATTGGGAAATGATGGAGTAGAATCTTGAATTCCAACAGATAGTTGTCTGAGGGCTTCAAGAACTCCAACATCAAGAAAGGCCTTATTACAAATTGGATCTTGATTTCTTGACTGTACGGGACGGTTCTTCTTCTTAGACGCCTTCTTACTCACTTTAGGAACCACTTGTTGATGAAATTGGTCATTATGGGCAGGTGTATGTGCCTTCTCAGGAGAAATGATCCGGTTAGGCTGATTATCTCCACTCAAATTAGGTGTATGTGCCTGACTTGGTTGTCTGTATGACACGGGGGAGTATGCCCCACAACCCTCTTGGACTAGAATAGAGGTGTGTTTCTGTTACAGAGTGATATGTTGATGTGTCACTCCACTGGTAGGGACAGATTTTCATTTCTTTCCCTGTGATGTTGATGAAGTTGTTATAATATTCTGACAGGCATCCAGAATATGAGCAGAGATTTGCTTCTACTCTTTCACCATTGACAGAATATGCTTGGTGACTTCAGCTGCCGAAACAGGGATATACGTCTATTCCATGCTTGGAGTAGGTGTGTATTCCTACTCCTGTCCTCCTTTTCCTACCAGTGAATTCTGACAGTACTCATGTGTGGGGGCATAGAGTTGAGTCTGCCTCCTGTTTGTAATTGGGTCTTTCCAATCGACTTCTCTGGGTGCTACCAAACAAGACTGTTGGTAGGCTTGATCAATACTAGCAGGTGTACGCGCCTGCTAATTTCAATCCACCAAATGTAGTTTTTGAACTTCCTTCAATACTAGCAGATGAGGCTGCTGACAGAATTGTTGAGTGTAAGCAGGTGTTTGTGCCTGTTTACCAGTTGTCAACACATTAGGTTGGTGGGATTCATCGTATGTAGTTATACGATCCTTATGACTAGATGATGATTTATAAATAGGTGTATGTTCCTGTCTATAGTACTCCGCCGGAATTGCCTGGTAGGATTGGCGTGTTGCTGCCAGACGAGTCTGCTGGATAGCGGAATTAAAACGGACGGGTGTGTGTGCCCGCTCGTTGATTTCCACCAAGTTAGGTTAGTGGAATTATTCAGGAATGGAAGAGATAATAACTTTCTCACTGTTGACCGGTCGTCGCCTCTGGTGGTTCGTCTTGCCTGCTTGGGTTCAAGGAACCTGAGCCGAACGCCTGGAGACGACACCCTCATCATGTTGAGGGCGCACTACCGCACGAGTCTGGCGACGATTGTTGGTGGGAGCCCTCAGGAAGTACTCTTGTATCCTTGAATTAAGGCCTTCAGTGACCTTCTCATTCACCTCCCCAGAATATGGGAGGGACTGGTGATTGCGTTCCTGGGATAATGAACCGAAACGGTTGGAGACAGTGGTTGGAACCACCTGCTTCTTGATCACTGGTCATTGCTTTCCGGACAACCAGGGTGAATTATTGACTTGGAGGGCTTGTCGAGCAGCCTCCAGAGTCAGAATAGTACCGTTTTGACGGTATTACTTAACCAACGCATTTGATACCCAGCGTTGAAGACGCAGAGTAGTTGATGTCTTCCTCAGAGCGGACGAAGATCCAGCAGGAGTAGCAGCAGAGGCATTCACAGCAGAGGTATTCACAGGTGTGAACTTAAGAGAAGCCATTTTTGTAATGCAGAAGATCTTGAAAAAGAGTGCATGTTTGATACAACAGACATAATCAAGATAATTTCAGCCACTACATCTTTTGGATGAGCACATATGTTATTGGTTGTTTTGTTGGCCCTCTCATTGAGTTTAAATAGGGGCCTAACAAATAAGTAAAAAATCATTTTAACTTGGTTAAGGATTCATGTCGGGTTCACCATTTTTTGTTTTCCTCTAGAATTGGGGATGACCTCATTGGTTTAAGGTTCAAACATTCCAATTGGTTTCTAACGGGTTTGTTCGTAGAACCGGAAACATCCAATGATTCTATATCCATTTGGACCTACTTTCCAAAGGTAGGTTCTCATTAGTTATAAACTGATAATGCTTAAGAATTTTCATTGGTCAAGAGGATGGTTGGTTGGACTCATCACACCTTTTTGAGGGGAATTATTGTCTACTTCGGGACTCTATTTATAGATTTGAGTTATGTTCGTGAATCCTTATTATGTTACCAAGTATGAAAATGAGCTTTCCTTTAGATCTAACAATCAATGATTAGTATGTAGGAGATTTAGAGAATCTTTTATATGTATTCGAGGTTCTTCATCAATAGAGAATCATCTATATTTGTTTAGAAATTCTTAGTCAATGGTATCCTTCGACACATTATATAGAAATCTCTTGCTCATTATGATAACCATACTGGTTTTAAATCCACTAAGCAGGGCACTTGAAGTTTATTGTCATTCAGAAGGACATGGATTATTTCAGAGTTGGGATCGTACCCGCAGATGGGTTACCTACGTATCCTTGTTTAGAAAAGGAATCAGAACCCACATATTTCGAGTAAGGGAGTATGATGTTTATGCATGATTGATGGCTCAAAGAAAGATATCATAATTACTTTTACGCTCTAAGATCACGTGAGTCATGCTCGGTGTGAGAAACAAGAGGTATTGGTAAAACCAGAGGATTGTGCCACAAAAGATGCAATCATAAGATATAATGTGGGGCATATGTATGTATGACTTCCCAGATAGATGAAGATTAGGATTTACTTCAGGGAAGAAACTTGGGAACAAGGTCCATAAAGTTATATGTGATTTATGGAGATTTCGATACTTAACTTAGGGATTACTCTTGAGAAGGATGCCCAAATTATAAGTGACTTATGATTGGGTTTTACTCCTGAGAAGGAAGCCCAAATCAAAAGAAATTGAGAATGGTTAAGAGAAATTATGACTGGAGCTTATTCCTGATAAGGAGACCCAGGTTAAAGGGACTTGAGAACTGGGGCTTATTCCTGAGAAGGAGGGCCAGATTAAGGAGAATTATGACTGGGGATTACTCCTAAGGAGGGGGACCAGGTTAAAGGGATTTGAAAACTGGGGATTACTCCTAAAAAGGAGGCCCAAGTTAAAGGAATTTAGAATTTGGGAACTTGGGGCTTACTCCTAAGAAGGATGCCCAGGTTTGAGAAATTATGATTGGGGCTTACTCCTAAGGAGGAGGCCCAGGTTAAAGGGATTTGGGGCTTATTCCTGAAAAGGAAGCCCTATGAATCGGGGACTTGGGGCTTACTCCTAAGGAGGATGCCCAGGTTAAGAGAACTTGGAGTAGGGATTACTCCTGAAAAGGAGGCCCAGGTTAAATATCCTCTCATCTTAGAGGATGAGGTTGAATGAATGAAATCTCTAACCTTAGTGACATAAAGATATGTAAATCACTAGGTTTTGAGAGATGTTCCATAGAATTCTTTTCAGATAAGGAATCCAACCAAGAAATCATGCCATAAATGAATTTGAAGAGGGTTCTAAAGGCTGAATCTTGAAGAGGAGAGGTTTATTTGAATAAGATAGGTGAATAGGTGGGAGGGGAACCCAAAAAGAAGTAGGCACGTAGGTCTTGCGTGGGCACGCATGTACTGGTTGTGCAGGTATACCTGCGCGGCACATAGGTACCTGCGCGACGGTAAACCCATAGGGTAATACTTGGGTGAGGCTTGTCTCAAGCCCTTAGTATTATCCCTAGGGGATTCCAAAATAGTGGCGCGCAGGTTATGGTGAAGGGATAAGGCGGCGTATAGGTGTATCCATTTCCCTTAAGGGTTAAACACCTAGGCGCGTAGGTGTTGGTGAATTTCAACACTTAGGCCTTGTTTCCCCTGTTTAGATCTTCCATTCTAGGTAAGAAATTACCTTAGAAGTGTTCGGAAGACTTCCAGAAGAGACTAGGGTGCCAGGAGCTTAAATCTGGCTTTTTGAATTTTTCCGTCCTCGAAATGGGGGGCCCACAAGGGGTATTTATAGGCTGCTGAAGACACCAGGCGAAAATAAAATAGGGCACACAGGTCACCTACGCACCCAATATGTGGCGCACAGGTACCCTGCGTGACCATCTTGGAACCTGCACGGCCCATGCTGAAGCAAATCCGTGTTCATGCCGTTGTCAATTTTTGATTTTTCTTCAAAGGACAAATCACTTTATGATATGGTATTCCCCTTTTTCAGTTGTTTAGACTCTATGACGGAAAGGAGTGTCAACAATTTATATAAACACAATTTCATCATTTGGTTGTTCTTCGATCAATTTACATTTCATACATTACTTTAAGAAATAGATATCCAAAAATTAACTTTGATGCCTGAAGCACTAAAATAAACATTTAACGGATCATAAGGCCCATACAAGAGTGAAAATTCTTTACATTTGTCTCTAACTATTCTCTAAAGCCAATATGGTTAAGACATTAATATATAAACCTAAAAGTAACACTACTGGTACGTCATTAATATTTATTCTTCAAATTATTCAACTAAAAACAACGAAATATTCACCAAGACATTACGTAGGTCTGTGGTTGGTGTGAAACCCTTACGTACTTTGGTCATGGGTTCAAGTCTCGTGGCCTTTTTGGACTTTATGGGTTGTCACCTAACATATAGGTTTTCATTTACTAAGTCTATATTAATATAATTTCAAAAATAAGTATGATGTACATCCTTGAAATAAGGTTAATCACTAAATAGACTTATAACTAAGGTTTTCAATACAACTAAAATACATAAATAATTCATCCATTTTATTTAAATATTGGTCCTTACTTGGTCTAAGATTTAACCTAGGCCATTCATTGTCAAAATACTTCATAATGGTTTGTAAATAAAATGTGAATCATCCCAAGCGTATCCCCCGAGAGTGTAAAATCAAGTGTGCAGTAAGGCCCATTATAATATACCAGGTTAGGCTAAGTCAGGACTGATGCACCTTGTCAGAGTTATTACTATTAGGTACATATATTCTAGAACCACTTCCACTTGTAATATCCAGGCATGGATGTATTTCAAGGAATACCCACATAATCTCTACCGTACCAAAATTCTAGGATGTTATTTTATACTTATCCTCAAATTCTACCTTAGGGCTATGTTATTTGATCTATGTTTTCCTAAATCTAGTTCCCAAGGTTGCGATTAAACTTCCTCTGATACCAACTATAGCGACCCAACCCCAAAAACCCAGATATGGTGTCTACCACCATTACATTAGCATGATTATAAGGAATAAAACCCCGATGGATCAAAGAGTTTAGTAGTCTTCATAAACTAGATACATACATGAGTCTTGTATTACAAATGAATACACTAATTATAACATAATTTTTTTCGTTCAAGGATAAATTTATTTCATCTAGCGTATCCTTGCATATCTTTGTTAGTATACTACTTTGATTCTTAGGTAAAGGAAACTTAATAAGGGTGAGCTGAAATGATTAGTAAGAGTAAAGTACAGAAGAATCAATAGTGAATAAATTAGAATAATCAAATGGAAAGGTAAATAACTAAAAATACATGCCATGGTATCAATAAATTGAGAAGGAAGTGTATAATTAATATGTAAAGGTAAATAAATGGAAACACATGTCATTCAAAAAACTAGATAAGGAAAAATAAATATGGAAAGGTAGGAAACTAAAACACATTCCATTTAATCAATGAACTGATAATGAAATGCATCCATAGATATATCTATTCAAAATCTCATGGATAAATAATAACTGAATTAAAATGAATGCAATGCTTAATTATTGGACATCATGTCTCAGGAACATGAAAACCTATACCATCAATACCTTTCACAAGATGGTTTAAAACTATAGGTAGAACCTGTTTAATTTGTGCAACTAATTTGTCTCATGAGAACTTGCTGATGCATCGAGGGGCTATATAAAGTCTAGGCCCCACCCATCATTTCCAGTCCAAATAATTCCTCATATATAATAATTTAAATAAATAATATTCCTTATAAAATATCCATATTGAATAAGGAATATGGATTTAAAAATATTTCCCCAAATAATCAAATAACTTTCAAAGTAAACATCGTATGAAAAATGGTATACAATTAAGGAAATAATCATATCCATGAAAAATTATATAGATATTTAGTGGAAATTCAATGTCAAATGATCATAGAAAATTGAATATTTCAAGAGGAATAAAAGTAATCAAGAAGGTTAATGTCAATATTATCCTTGTAAAAATCAATAATAAACCATCCAGATGAAGAATAAGGATGGTATCAATACAAAAAATCCCAATTGGAGTAAAAAATACAGGGTTGTTGTTCATGATGAATATAAATTAAATAAAAATATATTTTAAAAAACATTATTTAGGAAAATATCCTTTTTATTTTGAAAATCATTTTGAAAAGAATTTTCTTTGAAAATCACTTTTGAAATAATTTTCTTTAAAAAGTATCCTTTTAAACTTCCAAAGGAAGCTTTGAAGAAATGAAGACATTTAAATCTATACATGTCATATGAGGTAAAAAGAACATTCCTTTTTCATGGTAAAAGATTATAAAAATTCCTTGGTTATAAAGTGATAAGAATATTCCTTTGAAAACATTGTTAAAAGATAAAAAGGGTAAAAATGACTTTAATAAATCATTTTATAATGGTTAAAAAAAATTTGAATTTTTTTTAGAAAACATGGTTTTTAGAAGAAAACATGTTCTTCGACTAAAGAGAGAAATGAAATTGGGTTTTCTTAAAAACATTTTATAAAACATTTTAAGTACCAAAGAGTGTAAAATAGAACTATTATTTGATAAAGCTCATGAATAACTATATGAGAAGAAAAGGAAAGGGTTTGTTAGAAAATGATCAAATAATTTCTGTCATGACCCATCCCCTGAGGCCCGTGTCGTGACTACCCCAAGCCTGCCTTCCATAGACTAGGGGCTGGCGACTAGCACCAAAAGGTATATTCCCTAAAACGGGAAGGCATTACCTTTAAACCTATACAAACACACTGTCCAAGAACAAAACAAGAAGCAACTGTGAAGTAAACTACTATATTAAAAGAGTGCTGAAAGTAAAGGGGTTAGAATACAAGCCCAACTGTAAAAGTACAAGTACGACTGAAAGTACGGTACAACTGAAAAAAAACAGCTACTGGGTCATCCTCTGAGGTTCCTACCTGAAGGGTAGGTACAGATTGCCTCCACTGCACTCCACATCCGCTCGTCTCCTCTACATCACTTCATGAAGAATGGTCCACCTCCGAGCACTGTCCAGTCCTGGGTCCCTCAGCCTTGATCAATGTTGTACGTCGTCTTCACAAAACAAAACAAGATGCTGGCAAAGCCCGTGTAGGGGTGAGTATAACGATACTCAGTAGGGACCCTGAGACCCCAAAGGTCTCCTAGAATTCCACAAATAAAAACCATAGGGTAACACCATGAAGGTAAAGTACCACACAGGTAAAGTACCACATATAATAACCTCAATCAAAAGCACAAAGTAAAGACATCTCACACCATGATTTATTCTAGGGGTAGTAACAAGTAACATCCCCAGTTACAACATCGAACGCCTCGACTGTTGGAGAACTCCTACTCTATCGAGTACAGTGGGCCTATCACGCCACATAGAGGTGCTTCCCACTAACCTTTAATTGATTAAGTACTACTCCCCATCATGTATTGTGGGTCTGTCGGGTCACACATAGCCGTCCCCCCCCCAACGCGGTCTGCTAAGGTACTCCTCCCCATCGCGTACCGCCGCTGCTCCCTAGTGTGGCCTACCAAGTCACACAGAACCACCCACCCCCATTTTGGTCTGCTAAGGTACTCTTCCCCATTGCGTACCATGGCCGTCGAGTCACTCCGAGTCAAAAAGTCAGCAATCGTCAACTCTCAGCCAGTCGCAGGGTTCCGTATGTAGTGCGCTTGGGAGAACCGCTCCCCGAGCCATAAGTCATATCTCAACCAGCATGAAGTCTCACAAAGAAGTAACCTGATTATCCTCCATGTAATAATGGTTCCAACGCAATAGACGACACATCAGTAGGATGTCCGGTCTGTGTGTTATTGGCACTTCAGTGCCGAGGTCCCAGTTGGATTCGAGTGCGATCCAACCCGGTCATACTCCAAGCTTCTCTGAAACTCTAATAGAGTAAGGAAAAAGGGATTTCTTTCTCCAAGTGTCCCAACATCGCAGATGGTTCCTCAAACAGGTGTTCGGTCCTCAAGATAAGCCCCCTTGAGTGTTTCTTGGCCCGGTTGGGCCCGGGTCCGGTCCCACCCAGTCGGACCGACCCGGACCGACTCGGTCTAGGAGGGTCCAAGGTGGACTTCGCCCGCTGGGCCGATGTCCGGTCTGGCTCGCAAGAGGGGTAGCCTGCAAGGGAGGCCTTGCCCGAATAGGGTGGCCCGACCCGCGTGGGGCGGCGACCTTCTAGGGTTGCGGCCCGATCCGGGGGTGGTGGCCCGCTTGGGTGGAAACCCGGTCTGGAGGCTGTGGCTCGCTCAGGTGGTGTCCTGGTCTGAGGGTGGTGGCCTAGCTCCGAGGGAGGCATCCCGACTAGAGGGCAGTGGTCCGGTCCGAGGGCAGCGGCCCGGTACGAGGGCAGCGGCCCGATCCGAGGGCGGCAGCCTGCTCCGAGGGCGGTGACTCGAATTGGTCTGACATGGGGGGGGGGTGTAACCCCACGGTCTCCCGGATTCCTGAACATCCTGAAGGCTCTTCGGTTGGCGAGGCGGTGGCACTGCTCGGTTGCCGAAAAACCCGCCGGAGGCAGGTTCGGCCTCCTCTGTGGCTTCGGCCGCAACTTCCATTCACCGGTGGCGTAGCGGTCACGCCACCTTCCTTCTCGTGACCAGTTGTCATAACGACCGCCTCATTCGTTCGCCGCGGATGACGAGTCGTGGCCTTCCTCTTGCAGCGTGTGTCGACGTGCTCGCGGTCTTCCAAGTTAGCGCAAAGACAGCAAGATAGCAAAGGGTTTGAGCCGGGTTCGTTAGGCCCGCGCCCTCCACGTTAGCTTGTAAAAATGAGTGTTTTAAGGTTTTAATAACTATTGAATTAAACAACAAGATTAACCCCCAATAGATTCTCTTTAGTAACCTCCTGTAAATATGAATGAATCATGGGTCAACCCGTTAGTTTGTTGACCCATGTTCTTCGTATAATTTCAAGAATGGGGAAGAGGGAATCAAAAACACACAAACAAAAAATAACCCCTACCTTGAAACGTTGGAGAGTGCTTGCGGTTGAGGGAGTCTCGTTGTTCATCATCCCCGCAACAAGCTGTCCTCACCGCCGCTCGAACGTCAAACTCTGGTTCGGGGTTTCGGTGTCGCACGTCACCTCCTACTAGGGCCGGCTCTGTCCTCTAAGGGCTCAGCATTATGGCACTCCAACAGAACTTTTTTGCTTGGCGAAGCTTGTCCGATACCCCTCCCCCAATCTCTATATTTATAGGAGAGGGGGAGAGTAAGTAACTACGTGGGGAGTTAATGGGGCTCATAAATTAGGAAGCTTTCTAATTTCCCCAATGTCTTCGTTACTTAAGGTTGGTAGTTCAATCCATTTAATGGATAGAAACACCACCTACCTCACCCTTTAATTGGTCTATTGGAGGTTTATGAAATAAAATAACAAAAATTATTTTATTTCATTTCCTTTAAAAAAAGTCGCAAAACTTAACTTTTTCTCTGGACCTACTGCAGTCAAAGTAAAACCTCCCTTAAGTGAATCCCTGTGCTGCGGATTCAATGGTGCCCTTGGATTTTTAATCCGAGCAATGGTTCAAAAGTTAGAAAATGCAGCTTACGCGTTTACTGAACATACCCAAAAAAAGTTCAGAAATTCATTCCGAGCACACCAGGCCTCGAAATCACGCGCCGTCAATTTTCACAGACTCATAATAATTTCATATAATTAAAAAAATTCCATGTAAAATCTGGGTCTTTACATTCTCCCCATCTTAGGGTTTTACGTCCCCGAAAGCCACAACATATACTAAGGAAACAAATGGGGGTAATGAGCACGAATCTAAGCCTCTTGCTCCCATGTGCTCTCCTGGAGGTTCCCATGCTGCCAGCAAATGCGCACCAGAGGTATCGACAGCCCATGAAGGACCCACTTCTATCGATCCTCGATCTATACTGGAACCTCTGTAAACGTCTCCCCATCGTCTAAGTCCAGCTCGCTATGGTTGATGATTTGAGATGATTCGTGCACGTATCTCCTCAGCTGGGTTACGTGGAAGACGTCGTGCACCTTATCCAACTGTGGTAGAAGTGCCAAGTGGTATTCCACCTCACCTATCCTCTTAATTATTTTAAATGGCTCGATAAAGCTCGGTGATAACTTACTGCCTCGGCCAAATCTCCACAGTCCCCGTCAAAGAGAGACTCGCAAGAAAACGTGGTCCCCCTCCTGGAACTCCAAAGGTATCTGTCTTCTGTCAGCATATGACTTATGTCTGCTCTGTGCAGTCTTCATCCGCTCTTGGATGATCTACATCTTCTCAGTGGTAGCCCGTACCAACTCTGGACCCATAAGTGTGGACTCCCCTAGGTCTGTCCCGCATAGAGGTGATCGGTAGGGTCAGTCGTATAGGGCCTCGAATGGTGACATACCGATGGTGGAGTGATAATTATTGTTGTAAATGAACTCCACTAAGGGAAAGTGATCCTCTCAACTGCGGCCAAAATCTAGGACACATGTACGAAGCATGTCCTCTATCATTTGAATGGTCCGCTCCGTCTTACCGTCTGTCTGAGGATGAAAGGCGGTGCTCAAATGCAGTTGAGTCCTGAATGCCTCATGTAATCCCTTCAATAACTGGGATGTAAAACGTGTGTCACGGTCAGAGATGATCGTCAATGGAACCCAATGAAGTCGCACAATCTCCTGTATGTAGAGGCGTCCCAATCCCTCTACCGATCCCTGCTCTCGGATAGGTAGGAAGTGAGCCGACTTGGTGAGTCGTTCAACGATCACCCATATGGAATCATGTCCCCTAGACATACGTGGAAGCCCTATCACAAAGTCCATAGATATCTCATCCCACTTCCACTCTGACACCTCTAGTGGCTGAGCTAAGCCTGCTGGAACCTGGTGCTCGACCTTCACTTGCAGACAAGTGAGGCATCGTGAAACAAACTATGCCACTACCTTCTCCATCCCTGGCCACCAGTGCTAATGTCGGAGGTCCTGGTACATCTTCACCACACTAGGATGTACTTCCATAGGGGAATTATGGAACACCCTCAACACCTCCTCCCATATCACCACTAGTACCATGGTCCATCTTCTGAAGAGGATGACGTACTCCCCACCTTCATAAAATCCATCAGGTGCCTTCCCTGAGGATATCTGAGCACGTCGAGACTCTCAGTTAGTGTCCCCAAGCTGCACCTCCCTAACTCGCTGAAGGAGTGGGGGTGTGACTGTCATAGACTGGAGGTATGCTGCTCCATCTCTATCCATGAAGGATATCTACAACGCGGCTAGCTGCTATGTTGCCTCACTCAGCAACTGTAGACCAGATCTCCTACTGAGTGTATCTGCTACCACATTCCCCTTCCTAGGAGTATATATTATCTCAAAGTCATAGTCTTGGAGGAACTCTAGCCATCGCTGATGTCTCAGGTTCAGGTCCTTTTGAGAGAATATATACCTGATACTCTTTTGATTAGAGTAGACTATAAAACATTCGCCCATAAAGTAATGTCGACACATCTTAAAGGAAAAGACCACTGATGCTAACTCCAGGTCATGGGTAGCATAGTTCTGCTCATTCTACCTCAACTGTCATGAACCATAAGTGATCACTGCTTTCTCCTGCATCAGGGCACATCCAACCCCGGTCCCTGATGTGTCGCAGTAGACTACATACCCAACACCCTCTTCTGGCAGCCTCAAGATGGGGGCATTCGTCAGTCTCTGCCTTAGCTTCTAGAAACTCTGTTGGCATCTCTCCGTCCATAGGAAAGGTTTCCCCTTCTTTTTCAAATCTGATAAGGGTGCTGCAACTTTGGAGAAGTCAGGAATGAATCTCTGGTAGTATCTAGCCAACCCTAGGAAACTCTGCACCTCCTTCACGCTCATGGGTGGATCCCAAGCTAGCACAACCTCTATCTTCGCTGGATCCACTGCAACTCCACCCTCTGAGATAACGTGTCCCAGAAAGTGGACCTCCCGTATCTAGAATTGGCACTTTGAGAGTTTACCATAAATTTGGTGCTCTTGAAGTGTATCCAAAACCATTTTTAGATGATAGGCATGCTCCTCCTCCGTTGCTGAGTATATCAAGATGTCATCGATGAACACCACTAGAACGCGATCGAGGTATGGCTGAAAGATCCTGTTCATGAGTCCCATGAACAATGCTGGGCGTTGGTCATGCCAAAAGGCATAACCAAGAACTCATAATGGTCATAACAACATCTAAAGGTTGTCTTCTGCACATCCTCGTCTCGTATCCTGAGCTGATGATAGCCTGATCCGAGGTCTATCTTCAAAAACCAGCGAGCTCCCTTCAGCTGATTTAAAAGATCATAAATCCTAGAGATTGGATACTTTTTCTTAATGGCCACCTGGTTCAGGTGCCAATAGTCCACACATAGTCTCAAACTCCCATATGCCTTTTTGGTGAAAAAAATCAGGGCTGACCATGGAGAAACATTGGGTCTTATGAACCCATTTCCCTGCAAGTCCTCCAACTATACACGTAACTCATGAAGCTCCGTGGGAGCCATCCTATATGATGGTGTAGATATTGGTGCCTTCCCGGGGTACAATTTGATGTAAAAGTCTACCTCTATGCATAGAGGTAGTCCTGGAACATCATCAGGAAAGACATCGGAATACTGATCCACCACTACAGGATATCTCGGACTCTCCACATCAACTGCTCTGAGGGTAAGGCTAGCCAACTGATGAGTAATCGGTTATAACCTCCTCTAGGTAAGTCCATCCTATGCTGAAAAGTTTACCTTCTTTTCGGTGAAGGAAAACCAGGTCCCATCCATGCAGACACACCGCACTTTGTGCCTAATACAGTCAATCTGATCATGTATTGTGGATAACCAGTCCATACCCAAGATGACATCGTAAGGCCTCGACGCCGCGACTAGGAGATCCCAACTGAAGATCTCACATCCTAGAGTAAGCTCACACTTCCGACACTAGTGTGTAATCATCAAATCCACTCACGTAGGTGTCTCTAGCCATAAGGATTGAGCCAACGGCTCCACCAGAATCTCCGAGCTCCAAACAAGGTTCATGACAATAAAAGAGTGACTGACACCTATGTCTATAAGTATTGTAGATAAGGTGGAATAGACACATATCATACCTCTAATAACCTCTGGAGTGCTGTGATCATAGGCCTCAGCTACGTGGAGCTAAGATCATCCCTGTCCTCCTGCTCCCTGTGGTCAGGGTGGACCACCTGGTGGTGGTGGCGGTAGAATCTCGAAACGTCGCCCACCGCCTGCTGCATGACCAGCTCCTCTGCCACATCTTCCACCCTATGGAACTCCTCACTCGAACCTATGCCTCTACCTTGGTGGTCCCTCAACCATCTTCTGGTCGTCGGTATGGCGTTTCGGGCATTTGTGAGCCATATGACCTTGCCCGCCGTACGTGTAACATTGTGTGCCCCTCACCTGTCTCCCTCTACCTTGTGAGACTCACGCCTCTGATCCTATGTCCTGGGGTCATCCAATAGAGGGTCTAGTCTGCTTCGACCTCTGTTTCATCTTCCTACTACCTCCTGTAGATGATTTGGCTACCTTTCATCCGGTGGTATCTCTCGCTGTTGGTGCCTGCTCAGCTAGGAAGCTCTCCACAAAAAGTGTTATCTCAAGCACCCCAGCCTGTGTCGGAATGCTGAGGGATACCATCAATGATCTGATCTCTTGTCAGAGACCCTCCTCAAAGATCCAAGCCCTGAAGAAAGGGTCTCGTACCTTGTCGGTGGAATAGCGGGAGAGATCAATGAACCTCGTCGAGTACTGGGCCACTGTCATGCTGCCCTGCTGTAAGTGCAGTAGCTCCTATATACGCACAGAGTGTAAGGTCGCTGGGACAAACTCTACCCTGAAAAGGCCCTCGAAGTATGCCCAGATAAGGGTCGCCTCATTGTGTATCTGAAGCATCAGGCTCCACCATCTCTCTGTTGCTTCCTGAAAAAGGTTGGCTGCCAGGATCACCATAAAATCAGATGGTGTACCAACTAAGCGAAAAACTCTTGCCACAGCCTCCGGCCAGTCCTCAGCCACTTGTGGGTCCGTCTCACCTCAAAACCTCATATGACTCTACCACTAGAACTCATGCAAAATGCTCAGTCAGTGTGCATCCTCTTCTAGTGGGGCTGGTGGAAACAACTATCCAATGGGAAGTGGTGTTGCTGGTACACCACCCAAAGGTGCCAAAGCCATAAGGGGGCCCCGCCCCGAGGCCTCATCACTCTGTGGGCCATCATCGTGTACTCTCTTAGGGAACCTAGGTGGTTTTCTTCATGGTGGAATCCTGAAAAGAAACAGGTGTGCCACGGCTAAAAGTTATACCTGGTGGGCTGACTTAAGAAAACACAAGAAAGACTTTTCAAAACACACACAATCAGTTTTTTTGTGCACTGAGTCAGAAAGCAGAATTCAGGGTCCTGATGTATGGATACATCGGCTGCCGCACCAACACTAGACTCCCCGAACTGAAAACCACACTCAAAACACTTAACATTATTTCCACATAGAAAAGATCAGAGTCCTAGTTCTTCGGTAGAACCAACTCCTCTGATACCACTTTGTCAAGACCCATCCCCCGGGGCCTGTGTCATGACTACCCCAAACCCGCCTTCCATAGGCCAGTGGATGGAGACTAGAACCTAAAGGAATTTTCCCTAAAACAAGAAGGCATTGCCTTTAAACCTGTATAAACACATGGTTCGAGAACACAACAAGAAGAAACTGTGAAGTAAAATTCTGTAGTAAAAGTGTGCTGAAAGTAAAGGGATGGAATACAAGACCAACTGTAAAAGTACAAGTACGACTGAAATTACAATACAACTAAAAAAATAAAAATATCTACTAGGTTGTCCTATGAGGTTCCTACAAAAAGGGTAGGTACAGATCGCCTCCACTGCACTCCACTTCCGCTCGTCTCCTCTGCGTCACGTCACGTCGAACGGTCCACCTCTGAGCACCGTCCAATCCGGGCTCCCTTAGCCTCGATCAATGTTGTACGTTGTCAACACAAGACACAACAAGGTGCGAACAAAGCCCGTTCAGAGGTGAGTATAATGATACTCAGTAGGGACCCCGAGACCCCAAAGGTCTCCTAGAATTCCACAAAGAAAACCCACAGGGTAACACCACGAAGCTAAAGTACCACACAGGTAAAGTACCACATAACATAACCTCAATCACAAGCACAAAGTAAAGATAACTCACACAAGGATTTATTCTAGGGGTAGTAACAAGTAACATCCCTAGTCACAATGTCGAACACCTCGACTGCTGGAGAACTCCTCCTATATCGAGTACAGTGGGCATGTCGTGTCACCCAGAGGCACTTTCCACTAACCTTGAACTACTGAAGTACTGCTCCCCATCATGTACTCTGGGTCTGCCAAGTCACACAAAGCTATCCCCCCCAACATGATCTGCTAAGGTACTCCTCCCCATCGCGTACCACAGATGCTCCCCACCGTGGCCCGCCAGGTCACACAGAACCACCCACCCCCATCGTGGTATTCTAAGGTACTCCTCCCCAACATGTACCACGGCCGTTGAGTCACTCCGAGTTGAAAATTTAGCAGTCGTCAGGTCTCAGGCGGTTGCAGGGTTCCGTACATAGTGCGCTTGGGAGAACCGCTCCCCAAGACATGATTAATATCTCAACCAGAAATAATTCTCACAAAGAAGTAACCCAATGATCCTCCATGTCATAAGGGTTCCAACGCAACAGACGGTGCATCAGTCAGACACCTGGTCTGTGCGTTATTAGCATTTCAGTGCTGAGGGCCCGGTTGGATTCGGGTGAGATCCAACCCGACAGTACTCTAAGTTTCTCCTAAACTCTAATAGAGTAAGGAAAAAAGGTTCTTATTTCTCCAAGGGTGCCAACGCCATATATGGTTCATCAAATGGGCGTCTGGTCCTCAAGATAAGCCCCTTTGAGTGTTTCTGGGCCCGGTTGGGCCCGGGTCCGGTCTGACCCGGTTTTGGTGGGTCTGAGGTGGACTTAGCCAGCTGGGCCAATGTCCAGTACGACCTATAATAGGGGCGGCCCGCAAGGGAAGCCCGACCCAAATAAGGCGGCCCGCAAAGGGGTGGCCCGGCCCGTGTGGGGTGGAGGCCTGCTAGGGCGGCAGCCCGGTCCGAGGGCGGAGGCCCGCTGGGGCGGCGGCCCAGTCTAGAGGTGCCACCCCACTGGGGCGGCGGCCCGGTGCGAGGGTGGTGGTCTGCTCCGAGGGCGGCAGCCCGACTCTGAGGGCGGTGGCCCGACTCTAGGGCGGTGGCCCGTTCTGAGTGCGGCGGCTCGGTGCGAGGGCAGTGGCCTGGTCCGAGGGTGGCGGCCCACTCCGAGGGTGGCGTCTCGACCCCGAGGGTGGTGTCCCAGTGCGAGGGCGGCGGCCTACTCTGAGGGAGGCGGCCCAGTTTGGTCCGACGTGGGAGGGGGTGTAACGCCCCGGTCTCCCAAATTCCCGAACGGGCTGAAGTTCGTTCGGTTGGTGAGGCGGCGGCACCACATTGGCATTGCTCGGTCGTCGCGGAACCTGCCAGAGGCAGGTTCAGCCTCTGCCATGGATTCTGTTCTCCAGCGGCGTGGCGGTCACACTGCCTTTCTTCTCGTGTCCGTTCGTCATGTCGGCCACCTCCTCCGTTCGCTGTGGCTGAAGAGTCGCGACCTTCCTCTTGCGGCGTGCGTCAACGTGCTCGCGGTCTTCCAAGGTGCCACAAGGATAGCAAGATAGTGGAGGGTTCATGTAGAGACCCGAAGCATATCGTACATGGACATTACATTACATTTTCAGAATACTTAATACATAACAAAAACAGACACACAAGGACCGTAATAGTTTAGTGTCTTTGGAAACTTGGAATATAAACATCTAATCCTGTTGAAAGATCTTCAACATCTCTCATATCGATCTTCCCCTTTTGTTTTCCTACCTAAAACATTTCTTTATATCAGGGGGAAAAGAAAACATATAAAGGGTGAGCTCAAATGCTCAGTAAGGGTAAGCATGGATAAAATAAAACAAATCATATACATTTGAGCTTACAATCAGGAACATAATGTTTAAACATCAAAATCTTGAGCAATGACATAAAACATAGAAGTACGTAAGGAATAGATCATAAAGAAACATTAAGCATGATAAAATAGCATGGGAGTAAAACATGTAATTGTGGCAACCATTCATCGCATGTCATGATTTCCATAGTAGCCAAGGCATTGCTGCCAAGACCATCTTAGTGGACAAATTCCCTTTCTGAATCGAGTTCACTCCTTGTTCCAGTCCTGTATTACTGAATCGGTTTAACTTTCCATTCCAGCCATGTCTATCTCATGATATATAAATCTTTACCCAATGCATTTTAGGGAGATATAGGTCTCACCCATCTCATAATGAAATCATTCTTACTTGTGCCACAAAATAAACTTAAAACATTCATCATAACCCAAAGAATAAAATGGGTTTCATAAACATCATCCCATCATTTCATAATCCATATAAAACAAACGTGCATTTCATCATAAGAAAAGTGAACCATGTAAATTATAGAGACATTAAACTTAAAACACACACATATGAAATAATTTCATCTTATATGGAAAATGGTTTTGATAAAACATTTGAAATGAATTCTTGAGGAAAATATCCTTTCTTCTTCAAAATCAATTTATTTTCACAAAACGTCAAGCTATTTTAAAAAAAAGAGATTTTGTTGAAAATTGTCATGAAATATTTTGAAGGAAGCTTCATACAAATAAGGCTTTATTAAATCGTAAAAATCCATTTGTGTCGTATAAGTTAAAAAAACATTCTTCTTGTACTTTTGCTGGAAAAGTCAAAAAAGTACCTCGTAACGTAAACAAAAGAAATATTCCTTACATACCATGTAGTAAAAGTCAAAAATGGGTAAAAATGAATTTAAACATACATGAAAATACTTTTATAAAACATGGACATGGATGATAGAAATAATCCCAGTAAATATTTACGAATAAGCAATCTCGGATAAAAATGAGATTTGCAAAATTATCCCTTACCTTAGGTTTGATTTGCTTCGTAAGTGTCCTAACCCCATGTATAATGATTTAAATAATTTCATTGACTTATTACAGAATCATATTCATTGTTATTATATCATATATGGTTTACTTGTGACTTTATATTACCCGTTCTTTTGTAAATTCATGTTAAAGTAGCGTTTTGGGTAAAATCATCTTATTTGTCGTTCGTGTTTTAACTTGTAATTATTAATATGATTACTTAGATCATGATTACTTAAATCCAGAATGTAAAACATGATTTATAAATATTCAGAATATACATATATATAATGGATTGATAAATGGAAAGAAATACACCTTTCATGGAGACGGTAGGCCGTACGTACGCATGAACGCTGTTTTCGGTTCCTTATTGAATTGAGTGGAATTAAGTAGATGACATAAATATATATATACATAAATCCAGTAGTATTATTATGTCATATATTTCATGATTACTTATTATATATACTTTATAATCATTCATGAATGATTAACATAGAGAATGAATCTCATCGCGCCGTGGAGACGGTAGTCCGTACGTACGCACGAGCGATGATATCGTTCTCATGATCATAGAATTGTATTGGAGTGTATGTATACTATTTCAGAATCAATATAAATTTACAATAATCATATATAGTTATTATGTACACCATCATACCCATCCAAGTAAGGTGGTGGTGGAAAATAGATTACACCACGACGTGGAGACGGTATTCCGTGCGTACACACGCGCGGTGATTTCGTTTTCCGTAGGATGGATAGATGGTGAAATAGAGTTTTTTCATACTTATAATAACATATCAGTATATGAGTGATACTTATTTTATTACTTCATAATGAAACAACCTAAAAAGAATAAGTGGAAGAAGAAATAAAGTTGAAAGAATCGGTAACGGACATTACCTCTTCTTTGAAGCGCCTCTTTGAGTCCTCCTCTTAGGGCACTAAAATTGGTCTTTGAAGTAGACCAGGACCCCTAGGATGTTTCTAGGGAAATGGAGAAGAGAATTTGGCAGGGTTTGGCCGAGCTTGAAGGCTCAAAGTGGTGTGAGGAAGAGAGGGAGGGGGTGCCCTTTTATAAGGGAGGAGAGGGGCTCTTTTGGAAAAACTAAAAATATTATTTTATTATAAAGCCAAATTCTGTTTTAAATAGCTCCAAATTGATTTATTTCTAATCTAATGTGGGGATGGGTCGAAATACTCTCATCCAATATAATTTAGAAAAGTTTAGGTTCCTATTTTAACCTTATCATTTATATTTAACTTTAAGTTAGATAATTTTACTTTTACCGTGTCTTTTTGTGTTCTTACACTATAAGGTTAATAAACTTACTATAACAAGCCAAAAGAACCCCAAGTTGTTTATTATTAATATATATATCCTTATCTAAGTCATTTGGCCGAACCTTAGATTTTTAGGAATAAAATAACAATTAATAATATAATATTTGTTTTAAAAACTATTTTATGTCAATTTTGACACTATTTTGTAATTGATTTTTGTGAAACTCATAACAGAATGATTAGTTCAAAAAAAGTTAATTAAATCAATAATAACATGTCATGTTAACCTATAAAATTAGTTGAATTCATAAAAAGTCTTAAATTACATTTATTTGGGTATTTATAATATCAATTATGTCAATATTTCATTAATAAGATAATTATTGCATCATCTTTGTGTCATAAATAAATTAAATTTTTTAATGTCTAAAAATTAAAAATAAAATATAATTATGTAGGAAATATATTTAGATTTCTAATTAATATTTATAGTAGAATTTATCTTATGTATAACCCTATATTAAAAATGATTTAGTTATTAAACTTTGATTTTAACTATTTTAACCCTTCTTTAAATAAATTAATAACAAATGTCCTAATCTAATCCAAGTGGGCCTAAATGGTCATACTTTATTCCTAAGGTTGTTTTTGGTCGAATTAAACTTATCCAATAGAATTAGGACATGTGTTAGGGTAATAATAATATCATTTTTACCCTTAATTACCCTATTTACTTTTAACCGTGGTAAATAAAAGTAAAAAGTTACTATTCACCAAAAATTATTTTCATCTCATTGAACCACATTTTACTTACTGACATCAACCGTGTCTCTCGGATTTTTTAGATTCCACTCACAGAAGCGGTAAAATTAAGTTTTATGAAAAATTCAGTTTTTTTAACTACCACTTAGTGGTTTCACTATTCATCAAAAATTGAAAGTTTTCAGAAAAATACCAAAAATTAGGCCTAATCTATATTTGATATTATGAACTCAAAAATGATGTCTATTTTACCAAATTCAAAACATATTAGTTGCATTAATTAATTTAAAAATTAATTCCTGTCGTCAAAACAAATAGCGTGTTCTTAAGAGATAATAACTATCAAAAGATTGACACTTGTTTATGTTTGGTTTAAATGTGAAATTACATCCAATGACCAACATTGTATTAAATTGTAAAAATATATTCTAAATATACTTTAAAACCACTCAAATTAATAATTTATCACTATTAATTATTTCGATTAAAAAGGTTGTTTTTAATTAAAATTTAGTAATTTTCACTATTCATCAGAAAATGAAAGTTAGTCGAAAAGTACCAAAATTTCACCCTAAGCTAATTTCGATATTCTGAATCCAAAAATGAAGTCCATTTTGAAAAAAAAATTACAAAATTTCAAAAATTGGTTATTACTATTCATAACGGCTAGTTTTAATAATATTTTAATAGCATATCGTTGTTTAGTGAAACTCGGTATTGCGTACTACACACGCTATCGAGGAAGGTCGTGATTGCGTGTAATGAAAGGCAATTCAAGGATGCGTGTTGTACAAGCTCCTTTTGGTGTAGAGTACAACACATGACATTAATGAAATTAAAAAGAATATTTTTCATAAAATCTCGAGGTGTTACAGTTCAGGCCCGGTTCTTTAGACCCACGCCCTCCGCATTAGCTCATAAACATGAGGGGGTTAAGGGTTTAATAACAATTGAATTAAACAACAAGATTAACCCCTCAAGATTCCCCGCAGTAACCTTCTACAAAGACAAATAAATCGCGGGTCAACCCGTTAGTCGGTTGACCCATGTTCTTTGTATAATTTCAAAAATGGGGAAGATGCAATCAAAAATGCACAAATGAAAAATAACCCCTATCTTGAAATGTTGGAGAGCACTCGCATTTGAGGGAGTCTCGTTGTTCGTCGTCCCTACAACAAGCTGTCCTCACCACCGCTCGAATGTCAAACTCCAGTTTGGGGTTTCAGTGTCGTACATCACCTTCTGCTTGGTTCGGCTCCGTACTCTAAGGGCTTGACATTATGGAACTCCAACAGAACTTCATTTCTCAACGAATCTTGTCCGATACCCCTCCCCCAATCTCTATATTTATAGGAGAGGGGGAGAGTAAGTAACGACGCAGGGAGTTAATGAGGCTCATAAATTAGGAAGCTTCCTAATTTTCCCAACGTCATCATTACTTAAGGTTGGTATGTCAAGCCGTTTAATGTATTGAAACACCACCAGCCTGACCCTTTAATTGGTCCGTTGGAGGTTTATGAAATAAAATAACAAAAATTATTTTATTTCATTTCATTTAAAAAAAGTCGCAAAACTTAAATTTTTCTCTGAACCTACTGTCGTCATAGTAAATCCTCCCTTAAGAAAATCTTGGTGTTGCAGATTCAATAGTGCCCTCATATTTTTAATCCGATCAACCATTCAAAATTTAGAAAATTCTGCTCACGCGTTTACTGAACATACCCGAAAAAAAGTTCAGAAATTCATTCCGGGCACACCGGGCCTCGGAATCATGCATCGTCAATTTTTGAATAATTTTAATAATTCCATATAATTAAAAAAATACATGGAAATCTTGGTCTTTAAAATTTCCTCTGATGAAAATTCAAGTGTAAACAATCCCCAATAAAATGAAATTGTAAAGTAAACCCTTGAGAATATTATAACAATGAAGTGAGAATTAATCAATGAGTAGATTATGTGTATCAACTGTAAATCCACATAAGGAAGTGTAAATACATAAATAGATAGTAAAATTCATTACAGATATAATCATATAATATTAAAAACATTTAGGTAGTATTATAACCCAATTAAAATAAATTATGTTATGAAATTCTTTTCCACTTTTTTTATTTTTAACTCAAATCTCCTTAAATGAAATAATTCAAATTGAAACTCAAAATATCATGAATAATGAATGAGTCATGATATTATATGACAAAGTTTAAGTATGTACACCATATATAAGAAATTATTTTCACAACAATAAAGTGATTTTTCAAGATAAAGTTAACAATCAAAAAAGGAAGCGATATTGCAAAGATAATCATTAAAAACATTCTCGAGGAAAATAATATTTAAACATTCCAAAGTGTCACATTCCACTTTAAAACATTTAAATCATAATATACATGAAGTAATAACATTAAAATAAACTTATAATATCATGATAATAAATATATTCATTATATAGCATGTCAAAGGGCATTATATAGACCATATAAAATAAACTATGTGCATAACAACAAATAAGTCTCAATGGAATATAAATTGAGACGAAATATATTACCTTGCATTTCCTTTTAGGTGAAAATCCATTAATATACTTTATAATGGGTTTAATAATGTCAATAACTTAAACCATAACCATACTCATATCATATATTAACTTCTTTTAATATCTTATTACCCATTTGTTAATAATCTTTCATTATTTTCACTATTTCTAGTGTTAATTTCCTAGTTTCTCGAGTATGTTTTAACTTGTTACTTGTTGTTCCTATCAGGGTTTAATCATATAAAGGATTTAAGCCATGATGTAAATATAATATATATTTAGTATATATTTATTTTTAATAATCCATAATATTTGGAGATAAGAAATGGAATGCACTGTTCATGGAGACGGTAGACCGTACGTATGCATGAACGCTACTTTCAATTCTTTTTCATATTAAAAGAATAAAAATTAAATTATATATATGTATATTATAATTCTAGTATCATATATATTTCATATATATTACATAGTTTTATTAAAACCATCCTTTATACATTCCATGTATAGTGTGGACGAGTCACATTGCTTTGAGGGGGTGCTAGTCCACACTTCCACAAACGATGTTATCGTATTTACACAAAATGGAAAGCCTAAAGGTATGTGTTATAAAATAATTAAAAAATCATAAATAAATTATAAATATTACATATATAAATATATAAATATATTTTCCATCATAATTATTAACCATGGTAGGTGTTAAAGGAAAAATGAATGACATCATTTTGTGAGGTGGAAGTTTTTCGTACACATAAACAGTAAGTTCATTACCCATTAGATGGTTGTGTGTGTAATTTAATTTAGAAAACTTATAATAATAATATATAAATATATTTAGGATACTTGTGTTATTACATAATCATTTAATAATGATAATTGAATGAGTGTAGAAAGAAATAAAACTAAAGAGTTTGAGGAATGATATTACCTCTTATTCGGGTAACTCCTTTTGGTTTACACCAAAGGGATTCCTTGGATGGATTTTTTCCCAATGTGGGAATTATATATTTATTGGAGGTATTTTTAGGAGTTATTTGGGAATATCGTGTTCTATAAAAAGTGTTTTTATAGGTGTGAGTAAGTGGGAGGCTTGAGTACCATTTTATAATGGAGGAGGAGTGGCACTCTTGTAATTTTTGAAAAAGGGAATTCCAACCACATTTTTTCCATTGAAAGTGGCTCCAATAATGGAAAAAAATCGATAAAAGGAAGTATAGGGTATAAATATGGCCATAAAATTTCTTTTTCACAAGTTTCCAGGTCATTTTGGTTCTTAAGTTTATGGTTTAGCCATTTGTTAAGCTAATTTTTCTCTTAATCGTTATAATTAGTTTTAATCACTTTCACTGATTTTTTTTTTCAAAAAAAATGATGAAATTGTTATAAATTATAAATTATTATAATTTCAAATATTTAATCAATTTTTTAAAATTACAATCATAGAAGTGGCAGGAATTAATTTAAAATTAATCTTGCAGACGGGATGACAATGCGGGTTTCTAAAATAAAAATATTCAAAATTTTGCTATGTTTTTATAGTCAATTTTAAATTGAAATTGATTCCAATGACCTAAATTAGATTAATTAATAAAAAATTAATATAATTAAACTTTAAAACTAATTAAAATTATAATTTAACCTTGTAAATAAATTATATTAAAAAGTAGTTTTGAATTAAAATTCTATATTTTTCACTATTCATTGAAAAAATAAAACTTCATAGAAAAATATCAAAAAATCACCCTAAACTAATTTTTATGTTCTGTTTTCAAATATTATTTTTATTTTGACATATAAAATTTATAAAAGTTCCAAAAATTAGATTTAAAATAGGTTCATCATTAAAAGGCAGTAAAAGTGCCTTAATAAAAATATAGGTTTTTATGTGTGATATTGGGTTTATTCTTATCTCATGCCTATCAAATATATTGTATGAATATAAAAAAATATTTGATTGAATATAATATATATATATATATATTACATTAATATCACTCACTAATTTTCATTAATTTAATTTATATAGATAAAAAAGCTTTGTGAGCATAAAAATAGTTTTCTATAAAAACATTCCCTTTATATTCAATTGGTTATTATATTCATTTATAATTAATTAGTAACCAATGAATTCATTTCATATTTTTGTAAGTCAAATATTTTCATAAGTTACTTAATCCTATTCATAACCTCTAATTTAACCACTAGGTTATATCTTATTATATTCAAAAGTAATATTTTAATAATGTATTATTGTTCGGTAAAACTCGGTCTTGAGTGTAACATAATCCATTGAAGAAACTCATTGTTGTGTGCGATATACACTAACTCAGTGTCACGTGCACTTCAAGATATAGATTATATTTAATTTATTTAAAATAGTAAATATATTATAAATTTTTGGGATATTATATTCTCTTATGAACTTGGTGTTTCATTCCATACACGCTATCGAATATAATGTTCCTAATTTATATTTTCAGAGTGTTACACTTATTGAGGTAGGACTTTTCATTTGTGATTTTTTCCTATTTTATTAAAATATTGAGCAAGAATTTAATAATCTACTTCTTGACCAACAATTTCACACCCTTCTCCTGAGACCTTCTAGATAAATTGAGTTGTTTGAATCAATTTTTTCCTTGTTAACACCCATGGTTTCCCCAATTATGTGATCGTTGGCTGAGAACACTTATCGAATGATGGTTATACCTTTTTGATGTTCATTTCTCCCCACTATTCTTCTTGTTCTTCATTGTTGGTCCATGGGGTCATGATTTGACATTGTTGGATAGGTTTGAGTGTGATCAAACCCCCAAATTTGTGCTGGATTGTAGAACAGAGATTAGGATGGTGATTTATGGTTGGATTGAGTATATTTTCTAGTGATTCTTTGTGGATCTGGGATCTAGAGTGGCAACTGTGATGAGAGGTGCTATGGGATGTGTGGCATCTCATCGATTGGTGATTGGATTCTGATTCCTAACCATTAGAGGCCCAAAATCGATGGCTAGAGGTGACCCCCACCGATTTAGGGTGGTTAAACAACGGTTTCTATAGAGATGAAGTTAGATCTGAATCAACATTAAGAAACTAAGTTTTATATGAAAAACTCAACTACATGGAGTGTACTGTGAATAACACACACTGTGTAGTACCCTGGCTATAATGACCATGGTTTTGGGTGAAGAAAAATATCACACGCCGTCTGGACCCCCCACACGTCATGTGGCCCTGTGCTGGTAAACCAACTTGTACTCAGGAGTACATGATCATGAGAATGGCCAGGAACATGGGCATATCCAAGAGTACACGGGCATGGCCTGATACTCATACATGTACAAGTACATGGGCATTACCAGATATACACGGGTATGGGTTAATGTAAACATACATGGGTAAGAGCACATGGGAAGGCCCTGAGTAGATAAGACATGCTATTTAGTACTCATACACTTCATGTAGTGCTACATGGAAATCCAATCTATGTGAGGGTGATGACACAACTATGTGTCCAGGCAAGGTCACATGTGGTGTGACCCTTGGTGCATGTCATGTACTTTTATCGAGAGTTTTCACCATGTGTGTCTCCTTTTTTTAGACTCATATTTTGGATTATGAGTAGCCTATCCTAAGTAGTTTTCCATGTATAATGTTATGGTAGACTTTGTAGTGGCTTTTGAGGTACAATGTGAGGTGTTGTGAGCATGACGCTTCTTCAGGTGACGCTTAAATGATAATAGTGATTAGGAGAGATCATTTGAGATATGTTGGGGTTGGAAACCTCCCCCCCCATTACACCAAGGTTTTGCTACCCCATATTAATCCCTATTTATTAAGTGGTAACCCCCAAACACACTAGGGCATGGGTCATTTATCTACTTAGTGGTACCCCCATGCCTCACTAGAGTGTGGGTCCTCTATATTTTGAGTGGTACCCCCATGAAGAACTAGGGTGTAGGTCCTCTTCCTATTGAGTGGAACCCCCTATCATACTAGGGAGTGATTCCTCCATACATTGAGTGTCAGCCCTCTGACAGACTAGAGTGTTGTTCCTCTATCTATCTATCTACTGAGTGGTACCCCCTATCATGCTAGGGAGAGAGTCCTATGTTCATCAAGTAGTTCCCCCTATCACACTAAGGTGTGGGTACTCTATATATTGGGTGGAACCCCTTATCATACAAGGTTATGGGTCCTCTAATTAGATATGTTTCCCTCTCACACTATGGATTAGTGGTGAGGTAAGGTTCCTCCACATAGATTTCTCAGAGAGACATGAGAGATGTTGGGAATCAGTGATGAACCTTTGGAGCTATAGGTAGACTCATCATCCCGGTCTAGTCTGTAGAGATGGAGATCCCCTTTCTCTCTAATCTGGGTTTCCCTTTTAGCATACATTTATGATGGGTTTCATTTCCCTCTTATTATGGGTTGATCTAATTTTTTTTTGTATCTTTTTATTGATCCCTTTTTGGTTTTTGGGGAATCCTACTGGGTATGTATATACTCACCCCTGTATGAAATTTTCCTACATGTGTCATGTCTTATACAGATGATGGATAGTTCGGTGGTGACATAGGTGGAGCATAGTGATACTCGTGTGTATTGACCGTGTAGAGTGGTCAATCTTGGAGATCAGGATCTAGGATCTCTTAGTTCATTCTTGATCCAATTATTTTCCAATTGAGGCATCATTTTTGGTTGGGTGTGTATTTTTCACCTTTATGTTTGGCTTACTTTTCCGTACTCTATTGTATCCCCTAGAATTTATTTCATAGATGGTTTACTCTAGATGTTACAATATTTTATTATTTCTCTGCACTATTTCATGGAGATGTTTAGGCATGTGCAATTAGGTACATTAGGCTAAGGCCTACCATAACATATTATTCCTTCTTGATGTTTTTTACTAGGAACTATCCTATTGAAGACGAGTTTGGGGTTGTGATGACTCATCTATTCATTGGCTAGGTAGGCCCCAATGGGTTGGGTCATTATATTAAATGTGTAAAATAGAAACAAACATAGAGGTAATGATGAAGCTAACAAGGAAAATACGTTCGACCTGTGATAGATACCTACCATTGTAGTTAGATAATTTTTTGGTAATATTAGTTTAAATCCATTCCAAATATTACGTAATGAATCTTCCAACAAAAATGGGAATTAAAAGGTAATTTAATGGAAACTCTCTCTATTTAACTCCAAGGAATCTGGAAATTTTATTCCTTTTGGAGGTAGACATATATTTTCCACAAAAGAGTTGATACTTATTTCAAATAATGGATTGGGAAAAGATAGATCCATAGTGATAAAACATACCTTTAATAAAAGTAAGTGATTTATCATTAGCTTCAAAAAATATAAGTATATTATCATTATAAAGAAGTTGAATAGGGGATTTAATCTTTCTAGAATCCTTGATTGAAGATAACATCCTAGAATCAACTACTTTAAGGAGGAACTTACTAAGATAATCCATTACAATTCCAAAAAGAAGAGTTGATAGAGTAACCCCACCTCACTCCTAAAGTGAATCCAAATTAACCCTTAGGGGGAACCATTCACAATGATTAAAATCCTCAAACTATTGAGAAGATACTGAATTATGTTTATAAATCTACCATAGAACCCATACCTATCAAGGAACATAAATATGTAATCACATTTTAAAGTATCAAAATGTTTAAGTATATCAACATTGAGGGTAATGTTTCTATATTTGGATTTCCTTTAAAGAATATTAACACATTCATATGCTATATAAAGAAACTTTTGTACATTTCTCCTCGGGATAAACCCAAATTGATTGGGAGAAGTAATAAGATTAACAATTTCCCCCAATTTGAAATTAATCAACTTATTAATGAATTTATCCGGCGTATTATTAACCACTATGGGCCTATAATCACTAAAATTTAGAGAATGGTACACCTTAAATAATAATAGTGATGAATTGATAATTTGATCATGGAGGAAGGGATTCAATTTTGAAAAATTCCTAAATATCCTGGGTTATATCAGTGTTAATCGCATCCCATAAGTTTATAAAAAACTAATTATTAAAACCATATGGTCTAGATGCACTATCACAATTAAAAGAAAATAGTTCCTTTCTGATTTCATTCTCATCAGGAATGGTAGTTATATATTCATTATGTATGGTTTTGACACTTTGATTAATCACATACTCCAACATAATTTCTTCTTGATCAAGACATGATAAGTTTAAGAGAGAATTAGAGTAGGTTACCATGATATTGGAGATACCCACCTCATCAATAAAAGTCTCCCCATTAACCATAATTGAGGAAATATGTTTTTTTATTCTTATCTACCTATTCATAATATAAAATAACTCAAAATTTCTATCACCCTCCTTGATCCACCTTAAGTTCATTTTCTTATTTAGAATTATCTCTTTGATATTAATAAGTTCCCCAAGCCTGGTTCACAACATAATTTCTTTAGAAGAAGGATTATCAAGAGTCGCTGAGATTCCCTAATATTATAGTATCTCTACCTCATCTTTCTTGATATCATCATTGTAACACCCCAATATTTTAAATTATATTTTTCTTTGAAACCTAGTATGTTTGATATCTTGCTTCACACACAACACCGAACCAAAAAAATCATGGAAGATTATATAACCATCATAAAGTAGTCATTTAATTAACAATTAAAAATAGAGGAACCATATTCTAATATATATATATATATATACACAAAATAAAGGTCTTTTTTAATATTAATACAATGATTAAATTCAATTTGCATAGCTAAATACCTAATAAGATCATTTTATGCTTTAAAATGTAACATTTCTAAAAATTGAATTTTTATGTGATTTATTTTAAGAAACTAAAATATTATGGATAAAATATATTATTAATATGAATAAATATTAATACCAATTTTATTATCAATTAATAGGGAATAATAATATGAATAGTTAATATTTTAAAAAATTATTTTCCTATAATTTTTTTTATTATATATTGATGTTATAAAATTATAGAATTTGAATTTGAAAAAAAAAGAACTTAATTTTTAGATTTATCATAAAAATATTATCTTAATATTAATTTTTGGGAATTTTCTGAAATATTTTTTTAAGATAATAATGAAAAATATAGTTTTTACCAAAACTGTAAATTTTATGACTTTATCATTATATAAGAAAGGGTTAGAAGTTTATAAAAACTTTTAATTGATCAAAAATGTATTTTAGAAGTAAATTTATATATTTTTAAATACTATTCTGAATTTATAAAACCAATTTTTAATATTTTATAAACTTATGTAATGTTTTCTATTAAAATAAACCATTTTTTGAATTTTCTTTTAATTAAATATTATTTTGGTGAAATTATATTTTTTCTTGATTTAGAATAAATATAATTTTTATTTTATTTATAAAAATACAATTTATATCATGAAAATAAAAAACAGTGATAATTTTATCCTATACATAAATTTTAGCTTAAAAATACATTTTTTTATAAAAACATGCTTTTATGCATTTCATGTGCTAAAGTTAAAATTAAATTTTCTTACACAATGAAATTTTATTTGATAAAATGGATTTAATATTTTAAATAATTAGTTACAGATTATTTAAAAAATTCTATTTTATTTTTAGTTATTAAAAATAAATTACTTAGGTAAAAATTAGTTACCATGGTAAAAACCAAGAATGGTAAAAGTGAAATATCTAAGTGTAAAAGACTTTAAAGCATGATAAAAACATGTTTAAAATGTATGTTTGAGTATTTATAGACCTTCACCATTCCCCAATCCATTATTGGATCCATTTTACCTTTTAATAGTGACTCTAACCTTTATATTATTACAAAAATTCCACTCCCTCCACTTATAAAATGAGCCTTCACCGCCTCACTTCTCCTCACACCCAAAGTCACTTAGTTCAAACAAAACTATAGAAAAATACATAACCAAAATTATTATTATACACATACCAATGGTTCTAGTATTCTCACAATACCACCTTTAAAAGGATTAATCCTCTTTACAAATGAGTTTTCCAAGGATTAAGGTAAAAATTATAATTACTCCTTTTCCATTTAAATTTTTCTTCCCACATACATAAGATCTATTTTATCAATTATATTATAATTAAATAAATATTATTAATATAATAAAATGTTTTTGTAATTATTTAATAACCATAAACTACCCTTTCCCTCCTATATTCCTCCCATTCTATGGAAAATGAACTTTTCACCCGTGCATACGTGCAGACTACAACCTCCACGAAAGTGGTGTATTTAATTTTTCATCTAGTATTTTATTATTTATAAGGTTCTATTAAAAAATGAAGAAAAACCTTAAAAACATATAAATAATATGATTATGTTTCTTTAAAGATGATATTATTCTAAAATAATCACTTTCTTAACCATACTCACCCCTAGATTATAGCATGATATTGTTTGGATTGGTTTAACCACTCACATAAATAATGTTATAAATATATATCATGGATGAATATGGAAACATAGCTATTTATTTTATTATAAATTAATGATTAAATTATGTTTGGTTTATTATTTTTTTAAATTCTATATTAATATTTAACTTATTATTAATATACCTCCCTTTTTCTCATTAAAATTTACCAAAACAAGCTCGCCATCGACTTCATCATCATAAATCATAACTAAAATACTTATGAAATGAAATTAAAACATTATAAATCATTATAAAACATATATTATGTTACATATAATGATATTATAATGATTAATTTTGAATCTATAAACAATATTTGACATCGCCAATGAAAAATTAGTACTAAAAAACAATCTAAACTAATAAACGTTCAATGATGAAAATAAAATATAAATAACCAATATATATTTAATAAATGGTTATAAATTAAGTTTATAAAAGTTTATAGGTATGAATAAGTTTATAAAATAGGTAATTAAGATGTCTATTTTTGTTATACGGGTTTTTAAATCACTTTCATGGAATTCAAGAATTAAGGTAAGGGTTTCTTGGTCTCAATTCTGACTCTTTGTGACATGTTATTTTTTGTGCACTATTTTTCCTTTTATATGTTGTTATTTTTATTTAATTACCATTAAATTATTCTCATATATTTTTAATTTAATTCATAGGATATACAAATCTAAATAAAATTCCTTTCTTTATTCATCTTTTGATTCAAGTGTTTCCCAATCCATAAGGGTTTTTTCATAACTCAATTTCCTATCTTTGAGTTATATTGATTATTCTTGAACCTCATTCTTATAATTTGATTTATTTTATCCTATGATTTTATAAAATTTTATTTCAATTTTTTTTGGATTTAAAATGCTTTCTCGTGAACTCTTTTCATGAGGATTTTTACTTCTTATATTTTATTATTTGTAAAGGTATTGCATCTCAATTTCCTTTCTTTGTGACATATTTTGTTTATAAACCTAATTTAATTTAATTGGTTTGTATATTTTCTATTGGGTATATAATATCATGAATTATATTTTATTAATGGTATTTTAAGTTCAATCTCAATCCCTCTCTTTCAAGGAGTTTTTATTAAAATGTTTCTTAAGTCATAAAAGATATTGATAACTCAAAACTTATTTCTTTGAGTTATGACATTTCTTATTAAAATTATTTCTTCTATGATTGGGTGCCTAATATTACACTGAGAATAACCCATAGTTTCTAATTTTATTTTGGGATATTCTCCTAGATCTATACATTATTCCATTGAATAGGTAAATATTTATTTTTTGTATTTCCATTATACATCTAGCCATTGTTTTATTTATTCATGATTAGGTAATAGGTACCTTAGGTAACATTATGAAATGTATTTTTAATTCATATGATGAATGAATTGGAATTAATTAGTGGTGTGTGAGGCCCAAAATATACCCTTAATGAATTAGTATATCTCATGAGATAAATTAGCTTGGCTATTTGGTGCATGTCTTACCATTTTATATGAGATGTCTTGGAATGGGGCCTTGATAGTGAGATTATAATGTATGACATTATGCATTATATAATTATGAAATATGTTATTTCTATCCATATTATTATTTCTATTATTATTTCATCCATGGATTTATTTCTATCTCATGTGATCTGTTATATATCATTATGTGATTATCATTTACTTCCATATTATTCATACCTTTTTTATTTTATGGTAGATTCTATTATATGACTCCCCTTTCTAATAATTTTATATCACTCTTATTATGTTTCCATTTACCTATTTTATGAAGAAACGTTTTACACATGATATATCTAGAAAAAATAGTATGTGTGGAGAATTTATGGGAGACTATGAAGACTTATTATGGATTAAGAAGTTCCTAATATAGTATGAAAATTTTATATTTGATGAGAAATACATGGGATTTATTAGTTAATGATGTATCATAATTCTATAAAAATATAAAACTAAAAGGTCATGGTAATGTATGTAATGAAATATTTTCTATAAATCATGTGATTATGAGATAGATATGCTGGAGTTATCACAATCATAAAATTCAGAGAATTTATCCTTGGCCTATGCTTTGATAGATAACTTAACAACGTTGAGTTTAATCCTTAGAATTTGGAAGGTATTTTATTAAAATTTATTTGTCCACTCTTGGGAAATAATTCCTCTATGTTCCTCAAATTCAAGCTAGGAATTTTTGAATTAAAGGGGAATAGAAAATATCCAATCATTTTAAGTGATTATCACTAACAGAGGTGTGTGATTCAAATGAATTAATGGAAGATTTGAGTAGGATAAGGAAGACCCTATGTAATTACCAATTAGAGATACAGAGGCTTTATAAATATTTATAGTATTCATCTCATTTATATTACATCTAGTCTAGGTGAACTCAACCCTTTAAAAATATATCTTATAGAAGAAACATTGGTCAATGAACCTTCAGAAGTCCAAAGATGTAACTCAAAAAAATTATCACTAATGTTTTATTTAAGGTTAAGAACAATATTAAAATACCATGTAAAAAGATAAATGTAAGATATAGACTGAGATAAGGATGAGATCTCCTCATAAATAATTTCCCTTTTAATATAGCAATTTGAGGCATAAATCAGAGAGGTAGAATTTCCATTTGGTGTATGATTGTATTTTTTCAAAAGTATTTTTTTCAATGAATCATGTTAATAGGTTTTTGGTGAATATAGGTGATGGAATTAGGATCCATCCACTATAATAAAGATTAATTCCCATGAAAAATAGGTAAATTAGTTGAGTTAGTTTTTCCACTAGAAATGAAAATGAAAACACATACATGTAAAAGGAAAGTTGAGAAGAAAGCATGCTTAGAGATAAACCCTAAACATATTAAGGTTAAAATAGCCATTCCTCGTGGAAAAGATAATTGTAGTTGAAGTGGGAATGAATCTTCTATTTACAACAATTGAGTGAAGTAGAGAGATCAAAGTGAAAACTTAGTGGTATTTAACAACTTGGAGAAGATGTTATTATTGGTGTTAATAAATAGTTTGATTGGGGAGATTAAATGCCCAAGATTATGAAGGAACCATTCATGTAGTTATGTATGAGGATTTTAAAAGGCTAAAGATTAGAAAAATATGGATGATAAATATGGATATAACAGCTAGTTATGTTTTTCATTAAAATTTTCAATGAGGTTCAATGTGTTGGAGGAAGCTAACTGAGGTTGGAGGAACCATAATTGGAGTTATTATAATTTTGGTTAATGTAAATAGTGTGATAGTACCTTGGATGAAGTTTTGGAACATTTGAAGAAGACATGAATCCAATTAAAGTCACATTGAGGTCATTTTCATTAATCTAGAATTTTGGAGTTCACTGAAAAATGGAAGAGTCCCAAATCATATGAATTTTCCAATAGATCATATGAATTTGGATTGATCATAAAACTTTAAGATTATCATATGAATTTTTCATTGTATGAATTTACTGTGATCAAAAATGGAAAAGTTCGGAGTGTGTGAATTCATCATAAGTATTTGATATGATCGTATGAATTTGGATCATTGTAATACTTTATCATAAGCCTTTGGAATGGATTGTATGAATTTGGAAAGTAGTGTATGTGTTTTATGTTGAGTGTACTACTTCAAGGATCTATTGATCTTAATACTTATGAGCATATGTCTTTGAAGATTCCATTATATAACTTTGGAAATATTGACTTTGTATAAAATTTTAAGTCATAAAAATGAATATTTTTTATTCATATATATTTTAAAGTCTTATAAAATGGGTTTTGAATGAATTATTACTTCAATGTATGACTTAAACAATTAGGAAATTTTTTAGAGTATTACATGATGAAAAATGAGTTTTCCATATTTCAAATCTAATGATGGAAATCAATTTAGATGATATTGAATTTATTATTAAGTGTTCAAAACATCATGAATTAAATATTATCCATGATACAATCCTCATTTGAGTTTATTTGGATACAATGAGTAGCTATGTAAATGTAACTAGGTACCCATGTATAGGTTACTCAAAGTTTCTTCCTTCTATGTAAAGGTAATCAAAGAAGTTGCGTAGGAGTAACTCATAAATTTTGAAGTCTATGTAAAGATCATCGAGACCTATATAAAGGTAATCAATATATTTATAAAGGTCATACTTACTTGTATAAAGGTAATTCCCTAGGTTTTACGAGCTATGTAAAGTTTATCTAAACCTATGTAAGGGTAACATTAAAAAATCAAAGGATATGTAAAGGTATGTTGAGTTTCCAGAATTCATTTCTGATGAAGAAGTGAATAAATTTTAAGATTCCCAAGCTATAAAGACATGTACTAAATACCAAAATTAAATTTTATTCAAGATGAAGGGACTAAGTTTGGTGAAATGTAGTTGTCTTCTTAAGTGACTGATGATTTACGTTATTGAGTATTTGTGTTTTACATCATGGAGCAGTTCTTCATACCCAATCTATAAGGAGATGAGTTTAAGCTAGTTCAATGAGAAAGATGAAATGAGTTTCTTGAGAATCATAAGATAATAAAATAAGAATCTCAATCACACTCGAAGAATCTTCAATATTGATCAAGGGAACTCTTAGAATTTCCTAGGAGACAATGGTTGTGGAGAAAAAATAAATATAGAGATAATGAAAACACCCACATATGAAAAAGTGAGGAAAAAGTAATGAGTATCATGGGAACTAAAATATTTTATGTAATATTCTATATTTCATATATAGAAAATATTATATCATGGTGACATTTGCATAAAATGAAAATGAATATATGAAAGAAGATATTTTTTTTGATAATTGATCAATTGAGAGCATGTGCACACTAAAGAACAAGGAAGTAATCTTGAAGAAAAAGAATAAATAGGATCTGATACTAAGCTAAAGATAAAGATCATTGGGTATTGAGACTAGAGAAATAATAAGATTACAACCATCATTATAAGATCAGTTTAAGAGAACCAAAATAGTGGGAAGAAGAAGAAATAAACTAAGGAGAGAATGATATACCATGAAAGTTACTTGTAAGTTAGATTCAAGCATCTCAAATATTGAGAAGTGAGAAAGCCAAGTGAGTAGTATATGTTGAAGATATATTAATCTTATAAAAAATAGGGATTAAGTTTCATGTAGTATTTTTAAAGAATTTTTGGCTTTTTAAGACCTTATGTTGAGAATAAGGTGATCTGTATTGTTGATGAAGAAGCATCCTAAACAGACCTGTTGATAAACTTAAATGGACCAAAAATGAATACTTTCATATACATGGTGCATAGAACTTGTGGGGATTAGGGTATGCATGGAGATCATATTGAGACTCTATAAAAGTGGTGATAATCTACTGTAACAAATTACTATGAGAAGCGGACAAGTGTATTCATGGTGAGATGTTGTGAAGGTGTGTTAAGAACCAACCATTTCATTAAACATTTGATTATACTAGATAATCCTTGATTTGGGAAAATAACCGATCAAGTCAGGGAGTGGGACTTTCAAGACAAACCTTTTAAATACCTCATGCACTCTTTATTTTTTTACTTACATTACATGTGGTGTAATTTCTTGATTGAACATAAAATAGATCAAACTACTATAATCATAAATAGAGGTTAAATTCCATTGTGGGTAAAATATTATAATAAAGTTTGGAATTTGGTAAAAATTGGAAACACCCGATTAACCCCCTCTTACACTACTATAAAACTTGGTTTATCCAGCACTATGGCTTTAACAGAACTAGCTAAAAGCACTGTTAAAGACCCCCTTTCTTAGCACTATAAAAAGAACAAATAAAGGGGGTCTTTAACCACACTTTTTAGCACTGTTAAATGGGATATTTGATAATGCTAAAAAAAATTGATGTTAAAGGGGTTCGTTTATCAGTGCTTGTAAAAAAGCACAAATAAAGGGAGGCCTTTATCAGCGCTTTTTTAGAAGTGCTAATAAAGACCCCCCCCCTTATCTATGATTTTTTACTAGCACTAATAAAGGGTATATTTAAAAAAATTATTTCATTAAAAATAATATATTAATATATAAATATATTTATTTTGATATAAATATAATATATATATTTTAAATATTTTTTAGATAAATTAAATAGACATTTACACTTAATATATAATATATTTAGTGAAAATGTCTCATAAAATAATTTAAAAAATATTTTTCATTAATGATTTTCAAATTATTATCGAGTAATAGTCATTTAATATCAATTTAAAGATAAAAAAGAAAAAAATTAACAAAAGATCTAAAATAATTTGAAAACATAACTCAAACTTCAAACGACCATAACTTTTGATCATGGTGTCTGTTTGGGCTCTACCACATATCAAATTGAAGATTACGATGAGCTATATGCCCTAGAAATCATGGGGGCCTTGATTGCATTTTTTTAGGACAAAAAGGCCTATAAGGCCCCGAAAAATGAGTTTTTAGTTAGGGTACCCAATTTTTTAACATTCGATGGATTTTTAGCCTCGATTAAAGGGATCTTATTTCATTTTAAATGGAGAATAAATATTATCAGGTCTTGCATTCTTATTGATATTATGGTTTTAAAGTTTTATCATTTTTCATATTTTACTATTATTTATAATCAAATATATAAAAATATTTACATATTTTTATATATTCACACATAAAAATTTAATTTTATAAATAAATATTTAAACATATTTACATATAAAATATATTTATTAATATATAAACCTTATCTAACTAAAAACTAATATCCATTTTATTTAAAATAAAAATGTATGAATATTTATATACTTATAAAATTAATGTATATATAATGTGTGTCTGTGTATATATATTTGTGAGTGTGTGTTGACAAATATATATATATATATATATTATAATATATGTATATAGCTATTAATATGTATAAGTATATTTATAGGTGCACACATACATATATGTATGTATGTATGTATGAATGTATTTATAAACACACACACACAAACATATTTTATATATGTATTTTTAAATAAATAAATATATATATATATATCATAAAATGGTAAACAAAACAATATAGGGGAGTGTAAAAGGTGTGGGCATATGAGCAGGTGGTCTCAGGTTTGAAACTCATTGGAGGCAGGGGCGCGTGCGAGAGGGTGAAATTATCTAACGTGTCAATAAATGGGGGGAGTTCCCGAGCAAGTGGGTAAACACTGATAAGGGGGGGGGGAGTGCTGATAAAAGGTGGGTTGGGTTCATACAAAAAATACCCCCTTTTATCAGTAGGGTCTTTATCAGTGTTTTTTTAGCACTGATAAAGGGGGACTTTAATAGTGCTAAAAAAGCGCTGATAAAGTGGGCCTTTAACAGCGCTAAAAAATCACTCATAAATCCACCCTTTAATAGTGATTTTTTAGCGCTGTTAAAGGGTACCTTTATCAGTTATTTTTACGAGTACTATTAAATCTAACCCTTTAACATTTCTTGCATTATCAGTGCTTCTATATCATTGATAAATAACTTTTACTAGTGTTATTAAAAGCCCGATTTGAAATAGTGTTAGGTGTCTAAACTGATACTAAGTGGTATTAGATCAAAGGTTATCCTATGATTGAATATATTTTGAACACCCACTAAATTTCATTTGGATTAATGTGGTATAAATTTGAGATGTTTCAAGAGACTCAAATGGAATGATCAGAATATATTCTTATTATTACTCATGTGTAATTCTCTACTAAGATAATGAAAAATTATAAAAAATAAAGATGCAAATAAAGAAAGAAAAAAATATGAATAAGGAAAGGGATCAACCACTTCTTGAATTTAAAAAAAACTAGTCAGTTCTCATCTAATGAATTTTTTGATAGAGATCCTTTTGATGAATCTTGTTCAAGCTATGGAGATCTTGAAGAATTAAAAACAGTGAAAGATTTTTACTCTAATGTTAAAGTTTATATAAAGAAAGTTATTTAAGTTTTTGCATATATACTTGGTTTTATCAAGGAATTATTTGATGAAAAATCATATCTAGAGGAATAATTTTATTCCATGAATAATGCATTGTCTAAATAGGTTGTAAGATGCAACGCCCTCTAAAAATTGGTGAAAGATAAGGGAGTAACAACCTCACTTTTCAATGATAACATTTCATTTATTTCTAAAAAATTGAAAATAATTTTTTTTTGAGATGTGGTTAAATATTTTGTTACTGAGGTGTTGCATGAATTATAAAATCTTCATAAAGTCACAGTAAATGTCAAGGATTCACAGCTGGAGTTGAAAGCTAATAAGGAAAAATACAAGGACAATTTACTTTAAGAGATAAGAAAGATTCATGATAAAAAATCTTAGAATATGAAGAGTGACCAAGAGTTCTAGTTGATATCAATGGTAGATTAAAATATCACCTTCAACCTAAAGTGTCTTGAGTAGGATATAAAACTGAAAGATCTAGAATATGTTCATGTCAGGCCATATCAAAGATTTTAAAAAAATAGAACTTCCACATAAGTATCAAAGATGATTTTCCCTAAAAAGGGGACCATACTAGTGGTAAATATAGCTTAATAACAAGTGGATAAGCCTCCACTTCATTCTCATGGAAGAAGGTATCCCACTGCATTGATAAATCCATGAGTGCTAAATTTGTTTCATCTATAAGTGATTGATAGAAGTCGAATTCTATACAAATATGGGTAATTAAAAATTATAGTAATCCTACCACAAAATCAATATTATATTTTCTCAATTATATGAAGATTAATTCCTAAAATGGAGCCTATAATATTAGTGAAACAACCCAAAATAGCATGCATTAAAATCTATACAAATTGAGAAAAAAAGTAAAATAAGATGATTTGTAGGTCATTGTTAATGTTTCTGGAGGTTTGGGAATTTTTAAATTAAATCTTGGAATAATATCTCAATATATAAAAATAATAAGAGTCTATAATCAAGGGGGAGCAATGCTAAATCAAGAGGAAAACCTGCTAGAAAAAATTCATAGAATAAAATGAATCTGCCTATGAGAAACAAATTTTAGGTCCCTGTGAACTTTTATAAGTACTATAACCTATATTTCCACAAATATGATGAATGATGGTATGTTAAAACCAACAAAAACTCTTATACTAATTCAAATATTCCATAATAACTGAAGAAACAAATGGCTTAAGTCAAGTATCCCTTGGGGAACAAACAAAAGAAGAAATTTGAGAAAAGTTCACCCAAGAAGAAATCTAAGAAAGATTTCAAACTATATAGGATAATATTCTTTTAGTTTAGTATAAAATTAAACACCATGGACCATTTAAAAATAAACATTAATATCTATAAAGTTCAAGGGAGAAATATTGTATTAAAAGGGAAGTAAATCAAAGAGATGCATAAGAAGATTAACATGGTGGAAGACATCAGAGATGATGTGATTGAGAAGTTTATGAAGAAATTTAACTCAAAGTCTAGGGAAGATATGTGTGGAAAGTTAAAAAGGGTTGGTCATTGAGATTTCAAATGTATGACATGGCTACCTGGTCAAAAATATTTAACAAGTGACAAAGGTAAAGCACCAGTGGAATTAAGTTCTCAAATTGTTGCTACAAAGAAGAAGTATGCACCAAAGAAGGAGTAATGGCATATACCTAAAAGGTGTTTTATTATATATCTTGGTAATTTTGAAGAAGATAAAAACTTGGATCAAGTATCAAATATTGAAATTGTTATGCTAGCTCAAGAAAATAAATAAATTCCACCTAAGAAGCAAGATGTTAATTAAAATAATTCCATGTTTCCCAATGAAGTACAAATATAGAAAGTGTACAAGGAAGCAAGAATTAATAAGATTATAAATTTAATAACTTTAAGGAAAAAATCAATTGGGTGAACAAATAAGCATTAGTCCCAGTTCTCTAACTGATAAGGTGATAAAGGACACCTTATTCCCATAATTTTTAGTCATGAATATTGAGAATGGTATTTAAGGTGAAGAAAGCAATGGACCTAATGAAGGTTGTGTTGTTTATAAAGTTGAAGAAATAAACCATCATAAATATTATGTAAAGTGGTATTCATTTCCATTTGATATCATAGATTATATTATATTAAAATTCTTGGAGCTTATTTGTGGAAGAAAATTTCCATGGTGAAGGAGTATAGAGAGAATCCCTTAAGGGGAGCTATAAAAGAATATTTAACTGGTATATATTTATTAATTTTACATGAATATGTGAATTTTGACAACCCCCAAAAATATTTAAGTTTGAGGTATGATACTAACTCTCATATCCACTTATGATTTTTACTTATTCTAATCATTAATGGGGAGTTATTATCTAACAAAATAAGGAAGTAAAATGACTTTCACTTGAATGTTTTTTATGTTTCTTGTGATTTTGAGTGTAGTTTCTTGAATACCATGAAAAATATATTTGTATAGAACCTGTTTATTTAAAATTTTATTTTGTGCCACATTAAGAAATGTGTATAGATAGATTTGATTATTTGGTAGACTCGCTCTTTTTTCTATATAGGGTTAGCCTAAGTAGACTTAGAGATGACCTACATAAGTCCCGCTGGTAAGAAATTCTATGGTTTCTTCCATATTTAAAGATAATGTAATATCATAGTGGGTAATAGGTTATTTTTATACAAGGGGGAGAGAAATGTGTGTCTTCTCATGTGTCCCTTACATTAAGGGGAATAAAATTGTTTCCCACTTTGTATTTATTTTCATTAATGGGGGAAGAGAACTAAACTTTGAGTGGAATATTGACATGAATTTATGTATATTTTTAAGTTCAATGTATTGAAAACAAATTTAAAGGGGGATATTGAAGTTCCCTTTGGTGTGTGATCAAATTTTTTTTCAATGGTATTTGTTATCAATGAAGCGTGTCAATAAGTTTGTGGTGAAGATGGGTGGTGGAATGAGGATCCACCAAATATAATTAAGAGGAATACCCATAAACTATGTGTAAAGTATTTTATCTAGTGGCACCATTTGAAATTAAAAGGACAACACATACATGGTAAAGGAAAGTTGAGAAGAAAGTATGATTGAAGATTATTTCTAAACATATGATTATTGATTGATATAGACCTCGTGGAAAAGAAAAATGCAGTTGAAGTTGGAATGAAGCTATTATCTACAAAAGTTTAGTGAAGTAGAGAAAGTAGAGTGGAAAGTTGGTTGTAGTGAATAGCATGAAGAAATTATTATTATAAGTATTAATGTCTAGTTTTAATGGGGAGATTGAAGACCCAAGATGATGAACCACCCATGGAGTTATGGATAGGTATTTGAAAAGGAGTATATTTAGAAGAAGTTGGTGAAGTTTGTTGCTGAATCTGGAGAAAATAGGTTTTTATAACTATATTTAAATGTTTCAATCAAGTTCAAGGTGTTGTGTGAATCTAGATAAATTTATAGGAACCATACTTGGAGATATATCATTTTGGTTATTGTAAATAGTGTGAAAATTTATTGGAAGGATTTCTGGAAGGTTTGAAGAATCCTTGAATCCATTAGAAGTCATATTGAGGTCATTTGTATTAATCTAGAGTTTTGGAGTTCACTAAAAAATAGCACCATCCCAAATCTTATGACTTTTCCAACATATCATATGAATTTTGATTGATCGTAATACTTCAAGGCTATCATATGACTTCTACATCCTATGAATCTACTAAGATCAAAAATGGAAAAGGTAGGAGCGTATAGCTTCCCCATAAAATATTTGAGCTATCCAAAACCATTTTTTATATAAAATAAAACCACCATTTAGGATGAAGTGGGAAGCCATAAAAAGGAATCATGTTTATAGTGGTTATTGGACACAAATAAAATAATGAAAAAAATTCAAGTCATCATTAAAAGTATCAATAGTAGAAGCATCAACCTCAAATTGAAAGTCAGAATCAGCCTCTCTAAAGTCTAACTGGTGATTAACAGATCAGGTGCGAGTTCTTATGAACACATCAACCAATTCTTATAATTATTTGAGTCAAATATATGAATTTGGTTAATAGTAATACTTTATCATAATTATTTGGAACAAAACATATAACTTTTGAAAGTAGTGTATGTCTTTGATGTTGAGCATATGAATTTGAGGATCTATTAATCGAAAGGCTTCCAAGCGTATGCCTTTGAAGCCACCATCATATGAATTTGCAAATATGGAATTTGTATGAAAAGTCATAAGAAATAGATATTTTTTCTTAATAGTTCTTTCAAAGGCTTATAAAATGGTTTTTATATGAATTTCTTCCACATCGTAGGACTTCAACACTTGAGAGTGCTACAGAATGAAAAGTAAGTTTTCCAGATTTCAAATCTAAATATCGAAGTCAATTTTGATGATACTAAATCCATTCTTAAGTGTTAAAAACGTCATTATTCTAATATTATCCATGATTTAAGCCTGTTTTGATTTGATTTGGAGGATATGAACAGTTGTGTAGTGATAACTGGATACATGCATATAGGCCAATCCAAGTTTCTTCCTTTTATATAAAGGTAATCAAAGAACTTGTGTGGGGTAACTCAAAAATTCTAAAGGATACTTAAAGGTCATATAGACCTACTTAAAGGTAATCAACATCCATGTAAAGGTCATCCCAACTTGTGTAAAGGTATCCCCCTAGGTTATATGAGCTATGTAAAGTTCATTTGGACCTACATAAGGGTAACATTAAAAAACCAAAGGATACATAAAGGTATATTGTGTTTATAGAATTCATTTATGATGAAGAAGAGAATAAATATAAAGATTATTGAGATACAATGACATATAATAAATATAACAAGTAAATTTGATTCAAGTTGAATGGATTTAGTTTGATAAAATACATTTGTATTCTTAAGTGTGTGGGGATTTAAGTTATTAAGTATTTGAGTTTTGTGCCATGGAGTGGTTCTTCATGCCTCAATCTAGAAGGATATAAGTTCGAGTTGGTTTGAAAAGAAATATGATATGAGTATCTTGATAATATTAAGAGAAGAAGATAAGGATCTCAATCCTTCTAGAATAATATTGAATGCAATATTTGGATAAGAGGAATGAGAAAAGAAATGATAAATATAATGCAAGGGTACACTCCTAGAATTTACTAGGAGACAACGGTTGAGGAGAAAAATGGAATATAAAGATCATGTGAACACCCATATATGAAAAATTGATGAAAAATTAATGAGGATCTTGGGAACTAAAATATTTGATGGGATATTCTAAATTTCATATATACAAAATATTATTTTCTAGTGACCTATTTATAAAAGGAAAAAATAATACGTGAGAGATGATGTTATATTCAATAATTGAGAAACCAAGATCCTGTACACCTTGAAGAATAAGGAATAACTCTCTAAGAATAATAAGGAGGATATGATACTAAGCTAAATTTGATGATCACTGAGCATCAAATATAAAGAAATAAAAGGATTCCAACCATTATTCTGAGATAGTTTTAGAGAGCCAAAATAGTGAGAAGAAGAAGAAGAAACAAACCAAGGAGATATCAATATATTATGAAAGTTCCTGATCATATGGATTTTATACTCTCAGAAATTGAGAAGTTATAAAGACAAGTGATAAATATATTTTGAAGATATATGAATTTGATTATAAATAGGGACCAAGTTGCATTTAGTTTATTTGAAGACTTGCTCATAATCGAAGAACTTTTTCTAAGGAGTTCCATATTATTAATGAATAATCATCATGTATAGACCTGGCGATCGAATTCCAAGGAGCGTAAAGGTAAAGTTTCATATACATGGTACAAATCCATGAAACTTTTGGGACCCATGGTATGTTGTAAGATCATGGTGAGGCTCTATGAAAGCAATGAGAAGCTATTGTGAAGAAGTATTATGAGAAGCAGACAATTGTATGCATGGTAACATATTGTTCATGTGTGAGAAGAACCTACCACTATAGTAAATATTTTATTATGGTAGAGAATCCTTGACTGGGGAAGATAACCAATCAAGGCAAGGAGAAGGTCTTTTATCCTAACCTTATAAATATTTCATGCTCTCTTTATTTTCTTTACTTGAATTGTATGTGGTGTGATTTCTTGATTAAATATAAAATAAATATAACTTCACTAACTAGAGACATAAGTTAAATTTCAAAGGGGGTAAAATATTCCATGATAATTTTGAATTTGTTAAAAATAGGAAACACCTGATTCACCAACATTTTAGGTGTCTACACTGATCCTAAGGGAAATTTCAGATTCCATACACTTGTGACCATCTCTTTTAAAGAAAAAAATGATGCATTGATTTCTAATCCCTCATACCTGATATTTAAAACCTTTTCTCTATAAATTATATAGTGTTTCCACTATAGAAATCATAGTTTTATGAGTAATCAACTCATACCTAAGAGATAACCAGTTAATGTATTTAAATCTTTCAAATTAGACTATAGGATCATCAAGTCCAATAGGATCCGAATTATACCTCTAAATTAAGTGTCTAAGGGCCATAGAGGTATTAGAATTATTTATCTAAGGATAATTCCAAAAAATTATCTTCATTTATAATAATATATTCCTTTAGATTGGTCTATATTAGTGTGATCCATAGAGTCCCTCGACTGTCCCCTACCTATCTTGAGAGAACAGGTTTTAGTTTTATCTTCATCCTTCCTCTCTCTAATCTCAACTTCATCATCCCAACTTCTAGGGCCTTGACTGTAATACTCAAATCGCAAGATGAAAGAATTATTGGTGACCATCTTAGTACTCTCCTTAGGATATTTCTATTTTTAGATATCTTACAAGGGTGGACCTGGGTAAAAGGTCCCTCCCTGCTAGCAAGTAATCCCTCATCCCTAGGCACAAAAGAGGAGTTGGATTGAGCAAGAGAAACCTTAATCTTCCATTCAAGTTCATCATCAACAAATTCTTATTTAGTGAAGCAATATTTACTAGGCCTAAAGCCTTCAGTGCTTGAATTATTATGTTGAACTTGAGCAGTAGGAGCAACCTCAATGGTAGTTACCATAGTAGACTCGTTATGATCAAGTTCAAGATCATTAGCACTAGAATCACCTTGTACTGGTGTGTCAAACCTTTGATTAAAAATGTAAATATCCTCCTTATGATAAGGACTCACCCCATACTAATCACAAGTGGTAGAGAACTTGACTTTAGAAGGCTCTAAATTATCCCCAACCTTGGAATCATTGTGAAGAGGATTTGGAGACGATTTCCCAACCAATTTATATAGACCAACAAGAAATAAGGTAGTATATTTAGTAGGAGATGAATCTTTCTGGGGATATATGATCTCAAAATCTTCCCCTTTGGCCTTATTTTTAGAAGTATGTCTTATATAATCAGTATCTGTGTGCCCATTCATATTAAAAAAACTACATGAAAGTTCTACTCTTCTGCACTCACTAGCAGTGTGACCAAAAAAATACAATTAATAAAAAACGATGTGAGTATATTATAGTGAATTCATAAGTTAATTCTATCCTCTAAGGTTTTTAGAAAAAAATCATTAACTAGGGTAATAGATAGATCAATTTCCACAAGAATACGGGAAAAATCATATCTAGAGGAATAATTTTATTCCATGGAGAATGCATTGTATAAATAGGTTGTAAGATGCAATGCCCTCTAAAAATTGGTGAAAGATAAGGGAGTAACAACCTCACTTTTCAATGATAACATTTCATTTATTGATAAAAAATTGAAAATATTTTTTTTTTGAGATGTGGTTAAATATTTTGTTACTAAGGTGTTGCATGAATTATAAAATCTTCATAAAGTCACAGTAAATGTCAAGGATTCACAGCTGGAGTTGAAAGCTAATAAGGCAAAATACAAAGACAATTTAATTTAAGAGATAAGAAAGATTCATGATAAAAAATCTTAGAATATGAAGAGTGACCAAGAGTTCTATTTGATATCAATGGTAGATTAAAATATCACCTTCAACCTAAAGTGTCTTGAGTAGGATATAAAACTGAAAGATCTAGAATATGTTCATGTCAGGCCATATCAAAGATTTTAAAAAAATAGAACTTCCACATAAGTATCAAAGATGATTTTTCCCTAAAAAGGGGACCATACTAGTGGTAAATAGAGCTTAATAACAAGTGGATAAGCCTCCACCTCATTCTCATGGAAGAAGGTATCCCACTGCATTGATAAATCCATGAGTGCTAAATTTGTTTCATCTATAAGTGATTGATAGAAGTTGAATTCTATACAAATACGGGTAATTAAAAATTATAGTAATCCTACCACATAATCAATATTATATTTTCTCAATTATATGAAGATTAATTCCTAAAATGGAGCCTATAATATTAGTGAAACAACCCAAAATAGCATGCATTAAAATCTATACAAATTGAGAAAAAAAGAAAAATAAGATGATTTATAGGTCATTGTTAATGTTTCTGGAGGTTTGGGAATTTTTAAATTAAATCTTGGAATAATATCTCAATATATAAAAATAATAAGAGTCTATAATCAAGGGGGAGAAATGCTAAATCAAGAGGAAAACCTGCTAGAAAAAATTCATAGAATAAAATGAATCTGCCTATGAGAAACAAATTTTAGGTCCCTGTGAACTTTTATAAGTACTATAACCTATATTTACACAAATATGATGAATGATGGTATGTTAAAACCAACAAAAACTCTTATACTAATTCAAATATTCCATAATAACTAAAGAAACAAATGGCTTAAGTCAAGTATCCCTTGGGGAAAAAACAAAAGAAGAAATTTGAGAAAAGTTCACCCAAGAAGAAAGCTAAGAAAGATTTCAAACTATATAGGATAATATTCTTTTAGTTTAGTATAAAATTAAACACCATGGACCATTTAAAAATAAACATTAATATCTATAAAGTTCAAGGGAGAAATATTGTATTAAAAGGGAAGTAAATCAAAGAGATGCATAAGAAGATTAACATGGTGGAAGACATCAGAGATGATGTGATTGAGAAGTTTATGAAGAAATTTAACTCAAAGTCTAGGGAAGATATGTTTGGAAAGTTAAAAAGGGTTGGTCATTGAGATTTCAAATGTATGACATGGATACCTGGTCAAAAATAGTTAACAAGTGACAAAGGTAAAGCACCAGTGGGATTAAGTTCTCAAATTGTTGCTACAAAGAAGAAGTATGCACTAAAGAAGGAGGAATGGCATATACCTAAAAGGTGTTTTATTATATATCTTGGTAATTTTGAAGAAGATAAAAACTCGGATCAAGTATCAAATATTGAAATTGTTATGCTAGATCAAGAAAATAAAGAAATTCCACCTAAGAAGCAAGATGTTAATTAAAATAATTCCATGTTTCCCAATGAAGTACAAATATAGAAAGTGTACAAGGAAGCAAGAATTAATAAGATTATAAATTTAATAACTTTAAGGAAAAAATCAATTGGGTGAACAAATAAGAATTAGTCCCAGTTCTCTAACTGATAAGGTGATAAAGGACACCTTATTCCCATAATTTTTAGTCATGAATATTGAGAATAGTATTTAAGGTGAAGAAAGCAATGGACCTAATGAAGGTTGTGTTGTTTATAAAGTTGAATAAATAAACCATCATAAATATTATGTAAAGTGGTATTAATTTCCATTTGATATCATACATTATATTATATTAAAATTCTTGGAGCTTATTTGTGGAAGAAAATTACCATGGTGAAGGAGTATAGAGAGAATCCCTTAAGGGGATCTATAAAAGAATATTTAACTGGTATATATTTATTAATTTTACATGAATATGTGAATTTTGACAACCCCCAAAAATATTTAAGTTTGAGGTATGATACTAACTCTCATATCCACTTATGTTTTTTACTTATTCTAATCATTAATGGGGAGTTATTATCTAACAAAATCAGGAAGTAAAATAACTTTCACTTGAATGTTTTTTATGTTTCTTGTGATTTTGAGTGTATTTTATTGAATACCATGAAAAATATATTTGTATAGAACATGTTTATTTAAAATTTTATTTTGTGCCACATTAAGAAATGTGTATAGATAGATTTGATTCTTTGGTAAACTCACTCTTTCTTCTATATAGGGTTAGCCTAAGTAGACTTAGAGATGATCTACATAAGTCTCGCTGGTAAGAAATTCTATGGTTGCTTCCATATTTAAAGATAATGTAATATCATAGTGGGTAATAGGTTATTTTTATACAAGGGGTAGAGACATGTGTGTCCTCTCATGTGTCCCTTACATTAAGGGGAATAAAATTGTTTCCCACTTTGTATTTATTTTCATTAATGGGGGAAGAGAACTAAACTTTGAGTGGAATACTGACATGAATTTATGTATATTTTTAAGTTCAATGTATTGAAAACAAATTTAAAGGGGGATATTGAAGTTCCCTTTGGTGTGTGATCAAATTTTTTGTCAATGGTATTTGTTATCAATGAAGCATGTCAATAAGTTTGTGGTGAAGGTGGGTGGTGGAATGAGGATCCACCAAATATAATGAAGAGGAATACCCATAAACTATGTGTAAAGTATTTGAGCTAGTGGCACCATTTGAAATTAAAAGGAAAACACATACATGGTAAAGGAAAGTTGAGAGGAAAGTATGATTGAAGATTATTTCTAAACATATGATTATTGATAGATATAGACCTCATGGAAAAGAAAAATGCAGTTGAAGTTGGAATGAAGCTATTATCTACAAAAGTTTAGTGAAGTAGAGAAAGTAGAGTGGAAAGTTGGTTGTAGTGAATAGCATGAATAAATTATTATTATAAGTATTAATGTCTAGTTTTAATGGGGAGATTGAAGACCCAAGATGATGAACCACCCATGGAGTTATGGATAGGTATTTGAAAAGGAGTATATTTAGAAGAAGTTGGTGAAGTTGGTTGCTGAATCTGGAGAAAATAGGTTTTTATAACTATATTTAAATGTTTCAATCAAGTTCAAGGTGTTGTGTGAATCTAGATAAAGTTATAGGAACCATACTTGGAGATATAGCATTTTGGTTATTGTAAATAGTGTGAAAATTTCTTGGAAGGATTTCTGGAAGGTTTGAATAATCCTTGAAGCCATTAGAAGTCATATTGAGGTCATTTGTATTAATCTAGAATTTTGGAGTTCACTAAAAAATAGCAGCATCCCAAATCTTATGACTTTTCCAACATATCATATGAATTTGGATTGATCATAATACTTCAAGGCTATCACATGACTTCTACATCCTATGAATCTACTAAGATCAAAAATGGAAAAGGTAGGAGCGTATAGCTTCCCCAAAAAATATTTGAGCTATCCAAAACCATTTTTTATATAAAATAAAGCCACTATTTAGGATGAAGTGGGAAGCCGTAAAAAGGAATCATGTTTATAGTGGTGATGGGACACAAATAAAATATTGCAAAAATTTCAAGTCATCATTAAAAGTATCAATAGTAGAAGCATCAACCTCAAATTGAAAGTCAGAATCAGCCTCTCTAAAGTCTAACTGGTGATTAACAGATCAGGTGCGAGTTCTTATGAACACATCAACGAATTCTTATAATTATTTGAGTCAAATATATGAATTTGGTTAATAGTAATACTTTATCATAATTATTTGGAACAAAACATATAACTTTTGAAAGTAGTGTATGTCTTTGATGTTGAGCATATGAATTTGAGGATCTATTAATCGAAAGGCTTCCAAGCGTATGCCTTTGAAGCCACCATCATATGAATTTGAAAATATGGACTTTGTATGAAAAGTCATAAGAAATAGATATTTTTTCTTAATAGGTCTTTCAAAGGCTTATAAAATGGGTTTTGTATGAATTTCTTCCACATCGTAGGACTTCAACACTTGAGAGTACTACAGAATGAAAAGTAAGTTTTCCAGATTTCAAATCTAAATATCGAAGTAAATTTTGATGATACTAAATCCATTCTTAAGTGTTAAAAACGTCATTATTCTAATATTATCCATGATTTAAGCCTGTTTTGAGTTGATTTGGAGGATATGAATAGTTGTGTAGTGATAACTGGATACATGCATATAGGCCAATCCAAGTTTCTTCCTTTTATATAAAGGTAATCAAAGAACTTGTGTGGGGTAACTCAAAAATTCTAAAGGATACTTAAAGGTCATATAGACCTACTTAAAGGTAATCAACATCCATGTAAAGTTCATCCCAACTTGTGTAAAGGTATCCCCCTAGGTTATATGAGCTATGTAAAGTTCATTTGGACCTACATAAGGGTAACATTAAAAAACCAAAGGATACATAAAGGTATATTGTGTTTATAGAATTCATTTATGATGAAGAATAGAATAAATATAAAGATTCTTGAGATACAATGACATATAATAAATATAACAAGTAAATTTGATTCAAGTTGAATGGATTTAGTTTGATAAAATACATTTGTATTCTTAAGTGTGTGGGGATTTAAGATATTAAGTATTTGAGTTTTGTGCCATGGAGTGGTTCTTCATGCCTCAATCTAGAAGGATATAAGTTCGAGTTGGTTTGAAAAGAAATATGATATGAGTATCTTGATAATATTAAGATAATAATATAAGGATCTCAATCCTTCTAGAATAATATTGAATGAAATATTTGGATAAGAGGAATGAGAAAAGAAATGATAAATATAATGCAAGGGTACACTCCTAGAATTTACTAGGAGACAACGGTTGAGGAGAAAAATGGAATATAAAGATCATGTGAACACCCATATATGAAAAATTGATGAAAAAGTAATGAGGATCTTGGGAACTAAAATATTTGATGGGATATTATAAATTTCATATATACAAAATATTATTTTCTAGTGACCTATTTATAAAAGGAAAAAATAATACCTGAGAGATGATGTTATATTCAATAATTGAGAAACCAAGATCCTGTACACCTTGAAGAATAAGGAATAACTCTCTAAGAATAATAAGGAGGATATGATACTAAGCTAAATTTGATGATCACTGAGCATCAAATATAAAGAAAGAAAAGGATTCCAACCATTATTCTGAGATAGTTTTAGAGAGCCAAAATAGTGAGAAGAAGAAGAAGAAACAAACCAAGGAGATATCAATATATTATGAAATTTCATGATCATATGGAGTTTATACTCTCAGAAATTGAGAAGTTATAAAGACAAGTGATAAATATATTTTGAAGATATATGAATTTGATTATAAATAGGGACCAAGTTGCATTTAGTTTATTTGAAGACTTGCTTGTAATCGAAGAACTTTTTCTAAGGAGTTCCATATTATTAATGAATAATCATCATGTATAGACCTGGTGATCGAATTCCAAGGAGCGTAAAGGTAAAGTTTCATATACATGGTACAAATCCATGAAACTTTTGGGACCCATGGTATGTTGTAAGATCATGGTGAGGCTCTATGAAAGCAATGAGAAGCTATTGTGAATAAGTATTATGAGAAGCAGACAATTGTATGCATGGTAACATATTGTTCACGTGTGAGAAGAACCTACCACTATAGTAAATATTTTATTATGGTAGAGAATCCTTGACTGGGGAAGATAACCAATCAAGGCAAGGAGAAGGTCTTTTATCCTAACCTTATAAATATTTCATGCTCTCTTTATTTTCTTTACTTGAATTGTATGTGGTGTGATTTCTTGATTAAATATAAAATAAATATAACTTCACTAACTAGAGACATAGGTTAAATTTCAAAGGGGGTAAAAGATTCCAAGATAATTTTGAATTTTTTAAAAATAGGAAACACCTGATTCACCACCCTTTTAGGTGTCTACACTGATCCTAAGGGAAATTTCAGATTCCATACACTTGTGACCATCCCTTTTAAAGAAAAAGATGATGCATTGATTTCTAATCCCTCATACCTAAGATTTAAAACCTTTTCTCTATAAATTATATAGTGTTTCCACTATAGAAATAATAGTTTTATGAGTAATAAACTCATACCTAAGATATAACCAGTTAATGTATTTAAATCTTTCAAATTAGACTATAGGATCATCAAGTCCAATAGGATCCGAATTATACCTCTAAATTAAGTGTCTAAGGGCCATAGAGGTATTAGAATTATTTATCCAAGGATAATTCCAAAACATTATCTTCATTTATAATAATATATTCCTTTAGATTGGTCTATATTAGTGTGATCCATAGAGTCCCTCGACTTTCCCCTACCTATCTTGAGAGAACTGGTTTTAGTTTTATCTTCATCCTTCCTCTCTCTAATCTCAACTTCATCATCCCAACTTCTAGGGCCTTGACTGTAATACTCAAATCGCAAGATGAAAGAATTATTGGTGAACATATTAGTACTCTCCTTAGGATATTTCTATTTTTAGATATCTTACAAGGGTGGACCTGGGTAAAAGGTCCCTCCCTGCTAGCAAGTAATCCCTCATCCCTAGGCACAAAAGAGGAGTTGGATTGAGCAAGAGAAACCTTAATCTTCCATTAAAGTTCATCATCAACAAATTCTTATTTAGTGAAGCAATATTTACTAGGCCTAAAGCCTTCAGTGCTTGAATTATTATGTTGAACTTGAGCAGTAGGAGCAACCTCAGTAGTAGTTACCATAGTAGACTCATTATGATCAAGTTCAAGATCATTAGCACTAGAATCACCTTGTACTGGTGTGTCAAACCTTTGATTAACAATGTAAATATCCTCCTTATGATAAGGACTCACCCCATACTAATCACAAGTGGTAGATAACTTGACTTTAGAAGGCTCTAAATTATCCCCAACCTTGGAATCATTGTGAAGAGGATTTGGAGACGATTTCCCAACCAATTTATATAGACCAACAAGAAATAAGGTAGTATATTTAGTAGGAGATGAATCTTTTTAGGGATATATGATCTCAAAATCTTACCCTTTGGCCTTATTTTTAGAAGTATGTCTTATATAATCAGTATATGTGTGCCCATTCATATTAAAAAAACTACATGAAAGTTCTACTCTTCTGCACTCACTAGCAGTGTGACCAAAAAAATACAATTAATAAAAAACGATGTGAGTATATTATAGTGAATTCATAAGTTAATTCTATCCTCTAATGTTTTTAGAAAAAAATCATTAACTAGGGTAATAGATAGATCAATTTCCACAAGAATATGGGAAAATTCCCGTAACTTACTCTTCTAGTCTCACTTTTAAGCTTAGTTGGGATACCAATAGAGGAGGCAATGCCCCATAGGATCTTAGGGTTACAATAAAACAAACTAACTACTTGGATGAGCATCCATACTTGAAAATGTAAATATTAAAATTAAATGGGTTAAAATTGAAGTCCCATTTTTGAATATTTAGAATGTTTGAATTTAACATGATAATTAAAAATCCCCAAGCCTTACTTTTTATATCATTATTAGGGAACATGTTATGAAAATAACCTCACCCAATTAAAAGCATTATCCAATATGAGAATCCCCAAATTTTAGCAATCATATTCCCCAATTCATGGAATATACAAGGATCTTTTCTTTTGGGTAAAATGAGGTGAGTAACATTGGATAATTTTAAAAAAATCCATCATATATTTGATCACATCTATATTGTAATCAACATGAGCTATCTATCCCTTCTAAATGATCCTCCCTAGGTAATGATTAAGATTCAAAAAGGAACCCTTAAAATTAGGGATAATCGACATATGAATAGTAATAATAATAATAATAATAATAATCAATATCATTTCAGGTGATGGATAAAAGAGAACCTTCCCCATTAAATAAAATAAAAAAAATAGAGTGGTGATATTGGAGAAATCTTGACAACACAGGTGTAAACATCACCCACCACATTCAAAAGTTACAGATACATATGGTTATCAAACAAGAGGGAGGAATAAAAGGAATCAGGAAAAATGAATAACTTCTTCAATAGAGAAACCAAAACCATGTTTTCTTCCCTATAGGCATGATAGATCATGATTTGCATCCCTTCCATCTGATCCAAAAAAATTTCCAAGCTGAGTAAATCTTTCATGGTATATTGCATGCCATTTGTTTGACTAGGTTGACCACTAAGGTAGACTCACTCTTGATCCAAAGTGTATTCTATTTTAATTGTGACACATACTTTACTTCATATATGGAAACATAAATTTCATTCTCAAAAGTAGTGTGAGATCCAAGGGATCATTAAAAGGTGCCTTTGATAAATCCTCTACTAGTCCTAGAGAATACTCTACACATATAAAACCCAAAATAAATCATGGAATATTTATCCCTACTGACCTTAATACAAGGTGGAATTGGAGGGATCCATATGATATACTTGTGCATCTATGGCTTCTTGGGGTTGCATTGAACACCAACCTAGTGGGAAATAATTAAATCATTAACACAATTATTCATCACACCTATTTGAGATTTAAAAGGAAATTTGAATTTCGCTGTCGATGCATTCATATAACTCCTAAAGGGTCATCTTATGGCCATCAAAATGAATATAATTCATTGCTTTCCAAATGAATTAGAAGTATAAAACAACAAAAAAATAGATAAGGTTTTCATTTTTTTTCTTTAAGGGTAGTTCCATAACCTTAATCATAATGGCATTAAGACTAGATTCCAACTAGGATTCACATAAGAAATAGTTAAAAACTAAGTACCATAATTTCTTGGAAAAATAACGATAAATAAAAATAAGAGCACTATCATCAAAAGCCTTCCTATAAAGAAGGATTATTGATGTAATATTAAAACCAACCACTACAAGTTGATCATTAGTAGGTAATATGTTATGATATATTTTATAGATGTGTATTAATCTATAATGTTTAATGAAATTTCCATTGAAGTTTCTTAAACACCCATGAGCTAGGTAATACATGACATAAAACTTAGCATAATGAATCTTTGAAGTGTGCATTCCCATCATGAATAACATATATATGTGGTGTCTTTTAGAGGTGAATCTATAGTAGTGGATCTATTAGAAAAGATCATATGGTAGCTTAACTTGAATTTATTTGATCTGGTTGATAGTGACACCAATAGTGAGGTTAGAAAACTTAGTAGTAATGTTACATGAATTATAGATTGGGTTGGAAAGCTAGTTGGTGTTATATAAGTTTAGAGTTGAATTCTGAGATGGAACCTATTTTATGTTAAACATAAGATATTGAAAAGAGTCCCTGAGTTTAGACTAAACTATAGAGCCTAGGTAAAATAAGGTACATATTTGTAGTCTTTCAATAAATATTTCCCTGAGAAAGTTGTTAGGTGATATATAATGTTGAAGAAGATTATAGATAATAATAATAATAATATAGTCATTAAAGAAGGCCATATTTTTAATTACAGGACCACAAAATTGAGTGGGCTTAGTACATTTTTTCCATGCCACTGTGATAGTTTTCTTATCATAAATGCAAACTATCTACATGATTTTTTTGACATTATTCTCTATAATTTTATAAATATCTATAGGAAAATTATAAATGTGAAAGACGTGTATGAACATGGATGAAATAACAAAGTTACCAAGATGGATGTGCCCAACTTGAGAGAGGTATTTTCCCTTCCAGCATGAAAGTTTCGTAATGATTTTATAGGAAATACCTTATAGAAAGGATACCTTAACTCTTCTAGTAAAAAGAGGGTTTCATAAGTAAATGAAAGGAAGGTCACCCTATTTGACACAAAGTAACTTGGAGACTTGGTTTCTCTTATAGGTAGTCATAACTTTCCTAAAAAATATTTTATATTTGTTCCAGTTAATGGATTGGCCTGAGACATTCTCATAATGCTGAAAAATATTCTTAAGAACTGATAGTGATTTCTCGTCAGTTTCAAGAAAATTGAGGATTTAATGAGGATAAAGTATATGGGTGGGATCTATTTGGTTCCTAGAGGCCTTTATTAGGGAGAGAACCTCTGATTTCACAACTTTAATAATTAATTTACTATGATAATCCATTACAATATTGAAAATAAATTATGAGATTGGGTCTCTCTATCTAACTACACTTATAAAACCAAAATATACTTTTGGTGAGCTATTAATAATTATATAAAGCCTTAAAATATTTAAAAGATCATGATTTAGGTTAATAAATCTTATAGAAAATCCATACCTTTTACGAACTAAAAAAATTAAGTACCCTTTAAGAGTTTCAAAATATTTGGATATGTCAAAATTAAGAGAAATATTTCCATTTTATGATTTTATATAGATGATATTTATGTATTCAAAGGTGTTATAGAGGAATTTATGATCCTTCCTTATAGTTATAAATCCATATTAATTAGGGGAAACAATGAGGTTGTAAAATTACCCCAGCCTAGTGGAAAGTACTTTATTGATATTTTTAGTGGAGTATTACCTACCATAATGGTTTGATAATCGCTAATGTATAATTCATGCTAAACCTTGGGGATAAGGTTTAAGAAACATGAGTTGGTAACTAGAGAAATGAATTCAATTATGAAATTTTTTTGTACTACCTGGGATATATCATTGTGATTCATGTCTCATAATTTCATAAAAAAACTGTTAGTAAATCCATCAAGCCCCACTACACTTTCAACATTAAGTGAGAATGGAGATTTATTGATTTCTTAAATAAAAGGTATGGAGGAGAGGAAGGAATTATTCATAGTTATGATGAACTGAGGAATCAAATCATCCAACACCATAACTTTTTATTCAAGGATTCTCAATTTGAATAGGTAATTAAAGTAACTGACCATAATAGTTGAGATACTTAATTCATCCCAGAAGTATTATCCATTTACAAAAAATTTGGATATATTCTTATTGATTTTACTTTATTTATCTATGAGGTGAAAGAATTTATAGCCCCTATCACCCTCTTTGAGCTATCTTAGGTGATTTTTTTCTAGGAGAATTAATTATTTGGTATGAATAAGTTCATAAATTTTGTCTTGCAACTATATTTCCTCAGTTGAAGGTGAAACCAAAATGTTGGTTTTGACCTTAAATGCCAACAATCCATCTTCAGTCTCTTTAATTTCCTCATTTAAATTGGAAAATTTGTATTTAGCCTAATATTGGACGAAGGATTTGACCACTTTGAGATTTTATCTAATATTTTAAATAAATTACCTTCCAAGTTCCTTGAACAACCCTAAACAACAATATCCCTACATTAATCATGATAATACCATGTACTATTGAATTTAAAATGAAGAGCAGAACTCCTGGTGGATGTAGTGAGGGACACTAATAGGGGAGAATGATCAAAGTAAATCACAGGGAGAGTGGAGCATGATTAGTTAACTCCTGTGTCATTCCTATTCATGAAAAAAAGTCTTTATCCATCTTAATAGACTACTTACCATTAATTATGCCTTTAGTCTAGGTCAATTCAGCCCCTTGAAGTGTGATTTCAGAAAGAAGTCATTGGTCAGTGATCCTTTGGAAGTCATGGGATGTAGCTGTGATAAAGTTAGAACACATATTTTCATTAGGGTTTATAATAGTGTTGAATGCACCTAAAATAATCTAATTGTCGGTAACATTATGAGAGATGGAGTGCAGATCCTCCCAAAGTGACTTCCTAATGGTATAAAAATTTTGAGTATAGATTAGGGAGGCCATACTTTGGGGTACATTCTTTTTAAAGAAAATGGTAGTGTTTTGGGGGGAAATCATATAAAATTGAGAATTAGGGCCTATTTTTTGGGGTGTCAATAGAGTTTCAATAGAATCATTTATAGGATTCACTAATAAAACATAAGTTGTATCCATGGTCCATGTCCGTGTCTGTGGCTATAACCCTAGTGATTGTGGCCCTAGGATACAACCACGGTCATAGTGCATGTGAAGGATATTGAAATTTCAATAGCCGCATAGGCTATTCCCATGAGCGCAACCATAACTATAGCCCATGGAAATAATCTCATGGATATTAGCTTTCATGGGTACCCACATATAGTCGCAGGCACCTGAACATGAATATAGGGTGATAAAAAAATAAAACATAGCAGAATTTAAACCTTGTACCACCATTATACAACTCAAGATAGTTTACCAATCCACTAACACATATATTATGTGTATATATATAACATGTATATATATAAATATACATGTAAAAAATATAAATATATTTTATCTTTATTATGAAATTAATAATTAATTATAATAGTAATTCCCTATTATCCTATAGCAATGGGTTAACCTTCCCATAGCAAAATGGGATTTCCCATACTCTTCCTAAGGGAAATAATTTCCACATGCTGGAATGGGAAACCCTATAGCCATAGTCGGTCCAAACCATGGATATAATTACCCATATATCAATAGTCATTAGTCGGACCGTGGCTATAAGTGTGTGGCCATAGGCCAAATTTCCACTATTGATTATAGGCAATCGGCTTATAGCCTAGAGAGGACCAGTTGATGAGTTTAAAATTTTAAAATTAAAATATAAGATCAAAAATACCAATCATATTAGGTTTATACCTATTGATTATGTTGGGTTAAAGAGGTATCAATTTTGATCATCCCTAGATAATTCCAAAAGAAGAGAATCATTTTAAAGAAGGGGTTCACCTAGTTTATGCTCTATTAGGGTTATTTATAGGGTTCTTTGATATAATATTGGTCTTTTTCAGTGTTCTAGAGTTATTCCTAACTCCATCCTTTTTTTCCCTAAATCAACCTCATCACCCCATATTCTTGAACCATTGATTGATTCTACAATTATTAGGATAAAATCATTCCCGGTATTTAGTCCAAAATTTACCTTATGAGGAATCTACCTTCTACCACTCATTCCTAGTGGAACTTGAGTGAATTCACTATCATTGGGATTTAATTGATCCTTGTCACTATCATTAACAAATATAGAAATATACTTTCTAAAGATGGTGTTATCATTATTTGAGACCATATCTTAAGATCCTTATATGTCCTCAGGTGCTTCATCATTGGAGTTATCCCCGTGAACAATATCAATTGTACCCTATAAACCCTGGTTCACTTCAAGTACATCCTATTTGGGGTTGTCCCAAATAATAGTAAGAGAATAAAGGAAAGTCTTGTCAATATTGATTTTATCATCAGTAGAGATATTCCCTTGAGATAATTGATTATCTACAAGAGATTTTTCATTAGAGAAGCCACCTAAATAGCATCAATATTTCCTATAGGACTATAGTTCATAGCAAGTGCACCCTCTTTTGAGTTGACCCAAAAAGTAGGTTCATACTTATTTCTAGGGTTCACCTCAATAGGGAGAATTGATACCAACCCAATTTCATATAAGGGGGTGTCTTGGGACATCTGAAAATCAATATCTAAGGTGTCAGCATCAGATAACTTTGGAAGGGCCTTAATACAACCCCCACCCTTCATAGAAGGTTAGGGTCAATCAATTACCCTTTAGACTTATCCTTCTCCTTAATCCTTCTAAAGTCATAATTTGTATGGATATTAATTTTAAATAAATTGTATAAGAGTTTAGTTATCTTGAACTCTCTATCTAGATGCCCAATTAATTTAAATTTATCACAAAAGGTGGAAGCATCTCGTAGTGAATTTTCAGGTTAATATTATCTTCAAAGGTTTTCAATAAAACTTCATTTATAATCATGATAGAAAGATAGACTTCCACTAGTATGAATTAAAAGTGTCCATATCTAGATAATCTAGTCTCACCATCAAGTGTAATGGGTGTACCAATATAGAAAATAAATTCCCCATAGGATTTTTTTAGATTCCAACTGAACCAGTTAAGTCCTTGGACATGGAATCAAACCTGAGTATGAGTTTTAATAGCATTAAAGGGATTGAAATTGATATCCCATTATTATATTTTCAAGATTCCTAACTTTATCATAACTGATCTAAAACCAAAATCCTTCCTCTTTATATCATATATAGTAAAAATCATATATAAGTATCTACATCCCATTTAAATCATCCTTCAAGCTAAGAAACCCTAGATCTCATCAAATATTTTCCCCAATTCATGGAATTTTTATGGTTCTTCTTCCATAGGTAGGATGAGTCAATCCACAACTAAAAATTTACAAAGCTCTATTCTTTCCATGACTGCATCCAGGTTAGCATCCAAATGAGTAGTGAAACCCTTATTAATTATTCTACTATATTAGTGGTTAATATTTTCAAATGAACCTTTGAAATTTGGTATTGTTTAAGGGTTCACCCTACTTTGATACATAGACACAGTCAATGCCTTGCAATGCTCATTCTGTGAAGCCTTAGGTTTAAACATATGTTAATTCCCCATGTAATGATTAGGATAATGAAGATGATGATGATGATGATTTTTTTATTGTTGATGATGATCTATATTTAGGTTGAGGAGATTAAAAACTATAATACACACACACCCATTCACCCTAGTGGGTGAAACCTCATCCCTCCCACAAGGATTGGAAAGAAATTAATAGGACCTTTACAATTTGGTGACCCAAAGGACCCATGGATTAAAATCCATTTTCTAGTCCTAAAGGTCCATTTTTTTTCAAAGGCCCCTTCAGTGAATACTAATGCTAAAATACTCATTCTACACTACTCACATCTACTACAATATTTGTGCCTTCTATAGCACCATTCTGCTACAATACCCTGATACATTCTATAATTCCCTATATAAAACCCCTCTAAATTAGGGGACATTGAGGGTTGAACCCACAACCTCATGGGTTCCAATCAGAAGTTGGTATTACTTAGGCACCACATAATAATAATAATAATAATAATAATCTTTATTTAGGTTAAGGGGATTACAAACTATAAACACAACACACCTAGAAACCATAATTGTCCAAGGCTCATCCCTCCCCACAAGGATTGGAAATAATCCACTGGGACCTTTATAATTTGGTGTCCCAAAGTCCATGTGGCTCAAAAACCTTTTTTCTAGGCCCAAATATCCATTTATTAGCCAAAAGGACCCTTTGGTGAATAGTATTGCTACAGTACTCCTTATGCTATTATACTAGCTATGGTACTTGCATCTAACATATTACCTGCTATAGTATCGTGTCTGCTCATAATGATAATAGTAATAATAATTATAATAGTACTTATAATAATAGTAGTATTAATAGTAATAATAATACAAATAATAATAATAGTAGTGGTAGTAGTAGTAATACTAATAATAGTATTAATAATAGTAATAATAGTAATAATAATAAAACTAATAATAGTAGTAATAATAATAGTACTAATAAAATAATTAATAATATTAATAATAATATTAATAGTAATTTATATTATATAGAGGGTATTACAAACTAAAAATACACACACACCCAAACACCCTAGTGGGAAAGCCTCATCTACCCCATAAGGAATGAAAATCACCCACTGAACCAATTTTATTAAATATTAGTGGTCCCAAGACCTATTATGTGAGTGTTATGAAGGTACAAGTCTCAAAGGCTAATATAAGGTTCATAGGGCCCATCTTTTCCCCCTTATTCAACAGTTGTATCGCCTCTATCCGCTAGGCCATGTATGTGTTATCCGTTGTTGAATAGTCATCCGCCCGTGCTAGTATCCCTACATTTCCCCTACCTAAAACTCTTTTTTTCCACCTATAATAGTGTTGCAATGCTACCACTAGCATACCTCCATGTTGCTTCATCCCTCTTTCACATGGAACACCCTCTACACCAATGTGCACACACCCATGCATGTAGGAAACCACCACCCGCACACATATGCATGTGGTAAATGTCCCACCCCCTAAATAATTGAGGGGTAAATAAAATTGTTGGGGGGATCAAACCCTTAACATGAGGTAGATCATGTAGCACCTGTTACACTTGAACAAGGGATCATCCAAAATTCATAAATCCAATGAGGTTAGTTCTCTTAATTTTTGGATGCAGATGAATACCATAACCAAAATTCTATCTAGAAATCTCTAAAAAATCTTCAACCAGTAATAATAACAATAACAATAACAATAATATTAGTAATTATAATAGTAATAATGATGATGATAATGATAATAATAATAATAATCAAAGACAACACAAACCATGGATTTGAAAACCCAAACTCATGGTAATGAAAAATTTATTAAGAGAAAAAATAGACATACACTAAATAAAAATTTATATGGGAATGTAGAACAATGAAACAAACACTTCCACTAAAAATAAAATACATCAATCAACCAAAACTGGGGTTCACCTCAATCTGGTCCCATGGAAGAGAACCTCTACCACCAGTGATTAAAACCATGGGGAAATAACACCTAAAATCATCTCTAGAATCCTCTATGATATTCTTTCTGGTAGAGGACCATCATCCTAGTAACAGAAGCACCAAAATCCTATGTAAAACCCAATGCATTTATGGGTTTTTGAGTTTTATAAGGAAATTGAAATTTTAATTTCCATAGCATGGTTGTCTTTGAGAATCAGGAAATCAAATTATAATCCTAAGAGTTATAAAATATCTAGGAGATGTATTTGGATATGTTATAAGGCCCAAAAGGTGTTTGGAATTTATTTTGAGATTTAGGGTATGAACTATGAAGTTTTAGTGATTTCCCTCAATGCACAGTTTGGGGTGTACGGTTTGGGGTAAATCATGTACATCCCCTTATGTACTGAATTCTTAGTTCATTTTGAGAATGCATGGGTAGAACATGATTCAAGGAAAACTATATGGGGTGTTAAGGGAAACCATTAGAAACCTATAATGTTATATATATTGGTGCACGGTCGGTGCATGGTTTGGTAAACTGTAAGGCCAAACCATGCGAGGTGTGAATTCCTTAAGTAGTGGGAATCACATGGTTGAAGAACAGTTTGGAAATACATGAAATAAAACCCTACGGTCTACCCAACTATTTTTTTTGGAATTTAACAAATTGAACCTCTTTATTTTTAAACCCCTAAACCCCCATTTTACCCTATATGTTTGACTAAGCATGCTTAGCCATGGTCTCCCTTCCCCCCATGAAGTTTTTAGTGGTTCTCCTCTGATTATTGGTGGAATCAAGTGTTTTTTTGTTATGAGGGACTACTAGTGATAAGGATGACACTTAGTATCCATCCTTCTTTGGATTATCTCACTAACTTGTGGTTTTGCACCAATTGTGGTTGTTTTTACCCTATTTTGGGGATTTATTTTTCTTTTGAAATTCCCACCATTAAAGATTGAATCGGTGATTGATATTCAATGAGAAGACTACTGTGATTCTAAATTAGGTATTTCCTAGATTATTTATAAGTCATATGTGTGTTATGTGATGTGTGGTAAACAAACATGTGTTTGGTGGTCTGAGTGGGACTAGGTATGAACTACTTAAAGTTTCATTGACCCTAGGGAATGGAAAGTATGGTCTCATATGTGTGAAATGGTGTGATTGGTACTAGTATGACATGGTGGGTTTGTTATATGGTTCCATGGTTGGTGGGGTGTGATGACATCAAATATGGGTATACTTGTTATATTATAATGAATTAGTGGTTCCATGGGAACATGTTGGGTGTTTCCCATGTGATCGTGGGTGATATTGATCACTAGAAGCGAGGTGGTGTGGTTTTTTAGGATGAAGCAGATTGTGTTGACCATTTCCGCAGTTGGGAAATATGGTTCACGGGTGGATACAAAGCCTCTCCGAAGGTGTGACCTAGGATATTAGTGATTCTTATCACCTTGTATTGGACTATGGAGTAATTAGGGTTGTGTGCATATAGTATAGGACCCATGGGGTGGTTTAGTCCACTCATTGTGATTAGAGGCCTCTATATATTAAGTGGAGTAATAGATGGTATTGAACATTGTTACAGACGAGCTGTTTATCATATAAGGCCATTATAGGTGGTAGTTGAGACCACTAGATGGGGGATTTAGGATCACCAATTATGTTGGGTTTGATGGTATGGGATTGATGGAGGATAGTTATCATCATGCCTTAGGTTCATTGGGCTATTAAGCTAGTGTTTAGAAAATGAAGGTGGAAGTTCCTGGGAATTTTGATATGGTTATGGGTGTAACTTTGGGGTATATATATGACTCAATATGGTTACATGGGTATGTTGTAATGTTATTCCATACAATATGGATTTGGTTAGAATGATAAGGTATCTTCCCATATGATAGATTTTGGATGTATCATTCTACTCCAGTACTAGCCTAGGCTGGTAAAGACTCACTCGAGTCTGGTTGATCCTGGGTGGAGTGGGTTGTTATTATGTTCTGGTTTATATTTATTTATGTTTTTGCATACACTAGTATATGTATGGATGTAATATTAGGAAATCGTTGGTAGTGGCCTACTGATTTCATAATCACACCATGTATGGGCCCTAGAGGATGTGATTAAACTTTATAGTTCTTATTATAGGAAAGAGAAAAATATCAACTTATGGATCTTAGTAGACAGGGGTGTTTAGATGGTGCACAGTCCAGAGGGTATGATTTTGTAAATGGGTTAGGTGGTTCCTCAGTGTCGGGATGGTGGTTATTTTTTTGGTTATTTTATACATGTATATATATGATAATCCCATGGGAAATCTTGTACATTTTATATGACTAGAATGACATGTGGATATTATGTGGTTTATAACTTATTTATAATTGGACTGTTATTTCTAATTTTTAGTTTCTTCTACTGTGACATTATTTTTATTGTTATTACTATTATTATTCATTATAGGATATAATCTCCCCACTATCACACCATATACCCTTACTACTAGTTGGAATCCTTTAGCATATGGGGAAGAGTTCATATGGTCATATGATGCACCCCAATCCAAGAACTTGGGAGTGGTCCAGGGTTGGGGGAGAATTACAAAATGGTATCAGAGCTTGAGTTATACAAGGTAGTGCCTGGGAAAGATGGTTCCAAAGTGGAACCACTTAGTGGTATTAAAGTTGATTTATTAAAAAGTGGTTTTTTATTATGGTTATGGTAAACTAAGGGTTTAAGAATGTGTTGGAATTTGGGATGGATTTCATTCTTTGTGCCTGGATAATAAGAGTATGGGATGAAGTCCAAGTTACCAAGGAAACTAGAATTTTTTATTGTTTTTTGACATAAAAAACATGTAATACATGAAAATTAAATTATTTATAACTCCTATTAACTGCTTTATAGAAATTTGTGGGATTTTCAACCCACAAGGAAGGGTGATTATGATTGTGCAACTAAAATTCAAAAAAAAATACTGAAAGCTAGATGATGAAATTTTTTACTAATTTTTCTATTTATATTAGACAATTGATGATGAAACAATGATTTTTTAAACAAGTTGGGGTATAAAGAATATTTGAGAAGTGAAAACAGAAGTTTATAAAGACAATTTAGATAGATGCAAGGGGAATTAAAACTAAATGGTTTAAATTGATTTCTTATTTTATGGATATTTTATTGAAAAATAAACCTCAAAAATTGATTTATTAATCTCCATTTACAAGAGAATAAACTCGCAAAAGGATAATTCTTAAATCTCAATGTTTCATAGAATCATATGATTATGAAAATGTTTGAAAGAATTGTCGACAGAATCAATCTCACCGATTGATTTTGAAGTTTTGAAATTTAGTGTGAGAGGTGAGAAAAAATTTAATATTCTGAATCAGCCTCACCAATCGATTATGATATCTAAATAAAATGGGTGTGAAGAAGAAAAAAATATGAAACCAATAGATTTATCCCCAAGAAGGAAAGATTAACCATAAATCATTTTTTATTCACGGACAATAAAAATACAACACAAGAACTTAAAAAATTAAGGAGGAAGAAGATGAGGAGGAGTCTTCCCTTGATCTTCTGATCCTCATGACTTTCTTCACTACTCCCCAACTCCTTCCTTTTATCTACTCCAGAAATATCCAACCAAAAAAAATATTCATATCTGATTGTGTGTATCCCAAGTATCATGGGGTCTCTCTTTTTATTTTTCATCCAAAAACACCACCTCACTTTATAAGTTGATAAGTTTTTCATAATTGAGACTTTCCTTAATTCATCATTATATCACATGCACCATCACTTTTATAAAAATCTTTAATAAACTCTACCATAAGAATTGGAAATAAATAATTTCATATAACACAATAATTGTTCCCATGAAGTCATTGTGTCTCCCCATCGGCCTCCTCTATTCAAAAAAAATATCAAACTTCAGTACTCTAAATCTTATAACACTTCACTTGCACCCAAATTTAAAAGTGACAATACATGGATAGGTAATATGAAATGCTTCTCAATTTCTAAAATACAATAATCAATCCCCATTCCATCCTGTAAAAAAATCACTTCAACATTGCCAATGATTTTTCAACTGAATATGATACATCAACTTCAAATGGTATGCCTCAAATAGATCTAGTAAATCAATCTCATCCTTCAATTGGGTGCATAGATCTTAATCCCCAAATTTTATGGTCTCATCATTTCATCAAAAAACATAGGTTCTTGGTTCGGTTGAACATCATAGATTTGAAATTTCTACAAATTGATTTCATATATCCTAGAATATTTTTCTTCCTTAGCAAAAATCGGGCTTTGATATCACAATAAATCAAAAATAAATACGACGTAGATTCATCCAAAGTAAAGGATTGGCATTGATTCACATACAACAACCTTCAGATTCGACTCGGTCGGTGGCACCATCGACTAGATTTGGTTGCAGTTACAATTCAGCACCAGAGATCAACAACCAAGGAAATGGCTCAACACTTGACTTTGACTTCAACGACTTGACTGAATATTGTTATTGTTTCTCCATTGACAAAATTTCTCATCTTCTTTAAATGTTTTTCTAAAAACCAAGCTTGGATAATCTTTCTAAAATAGTGGCTTGCTCGGGTTCCCCAACATCTAATCTTAGATATGTCTTGAATTTTCTTTGATCTCATAACCAGATCCAAAATTCCTCTTAATTAAATCTAAATACCCCAAATTTTCAAATCATCCGCGAATTGATTTCAATTTCATTAGCAATAGAATTCACTCGAAGAAATTAAAGGCTTTGACTTGGGTTCATCATTGGTGACACTAGCTCAATACAGTCACAACCCATGATGAAGATTTTTCCATCAACTCCCCTTATCATCTTTGGTTATGACATGAATTTATCAATTAGCCTTGAGGAATTGGATTTAGATTTGAAAATCATGTAGAATTGTCCAACGTGAAATTTATCTTACACACAACCAAAATTTTATCTTAAACCTCCACCTTTTAGAATATCCTTGAGAATTTAATTTATCCATTACAATTTATCTTACTGGATTTCTCCTACCAATAGTAAGATAATTATTTTACACTCAAAATAATTTTTTTACATGAAAGTTTTTAAAATTATATTATGCACGTGATTCAAAGGACATCCTACACAATAAATGAAAGTTAAGGAATTTGAAATTGATAAAAAAACAAATTAAATTATTAAGTGTCAATTAAAATTTACAATTATAAAACAAAATTATGAAATTGAAAATTAAATTAAATAAAATTAATAAAAGGTTGGAAGAAACCTAAAAAATATTAAAATAAAATCCAAAACATTAATAATTTAAATAAAAATGAAGAAAATAATTAATAAAATAAGATAATTTTATTGTAAAGATCAAGTTATAAAATAAAAATTTTATAATTTTAAATAAAGTTAGGATAAACTGATTAATAAAATATTCATATTTCAACACTAAAATTATTCACAGTCTAAATTAAACATTTTAATAAAAAACAATAATTCAATAATTCTCAATAAATAAATAATAAAACTAAAATCAACCAATTAAATACTTATTTTAGTATTAAATATTCATAAAAAAAATAATGTAACAGAATGCGTCAAATAAGAGTCACATCAAATTACCCCACACTTATGCATTGTGTGTCCTCAATCAATTACTAATCAATTTCAGTGGAGAAAAATAAATCTCAAAAGTGAAAAACTGAAATTCCATAATGAATTAGTCTTCAAAAATATTTTATTCCTTGGACTCTATTGAGTTAGAAATGTGATTTCCCCTCCAAAATCAGACAAATTTAAAGAAAAATTTACTTCCTATTTTACAAAAATGACTTAAATTGAAAATTTTGAAAAAAATTAAACAAACACCATTTTACATCTAACTGGAATTCAAAACTTTTCTTTACCTCCAGGTGATCTGAAATACATAATTAAAAATCTTAATAAATAGACACTCGATTTGGATGGTAAAATTTAATAATTACAAGTTGAATAAATAAATAATCCATCATATTAATGAATTTGAGAACAAAATAATAAGAGATTAACCTTTATTAGGATGATAATTTCATAGACCATGTATATTCATATCTTATGAGTTTAATTCTATCTGAAAAATTCAAATCTCATGAAAATTATATAACATTCCATAAAATTTCACTGCCAAGAAATTATTTCAAAAAAGAAATTAAAATTATGTGCTTAATTAAATCCACAGAGTAATAAAAATTAACCACATTAAAGTGGCATCAAAATATTCAAACTCATGAAAACTTCTAATCCATTGAAATCTCACAATTTTGAAAAAAATTAAAGGGGTTCTGATGGGATTTGAATTAAAATACAGTTCAACTCATTTAAGAGGACCCTATCCCCCATACTTAAAACCCAATTTTTTTCTCAAAGGTGAAAGAAAATTAATAAGATTTACTGATTCAAAACAGGTTTTCAATTCAATAGTTTTGTTGACATGTTAAATGGTCACAATTCAGTTTAAACAATATTTTTTCTGCAGTAAGTATTTTACAACAGAATAAGAAAGGTACATGTATTGTAATTTAAGGAACAACACATAAATTATCAATAAAGTTCAAAAAAATCATGTAAATTTTTGATTACATAGTGAATAGGGTGATAGAAAGTTTGGAAATTAGTTTTAATTAGATGTTAAATATAATATAAAATAACATTCTAAACACCCATAAAATACAATCACATTAACTTAAACTTAAACAGCCAAGGGTATCACACTCACACACTTAATTTCAAATAGTGAGAATATTTAAAAACAATAAAGATCAATTTTAGATAACAATAAAAATCATTAGATCAACAGTAATGAAGAAGAGCAAAAAAGAAATGTGAAAATTTAAACAATCACTCCCTTGATTTTCAGAAGCTTTCATCAAAGGAAGTTCACTAAAAAGACTCTATTTATTTTTGAATTTAATTCCTTTATTTATTCAAATCTCGGTATTAAATTTTGAATTTAGGATATTTTATCCATATTTCTCTACTAAATATATCCTTTGAAAATTCAAGGTACACTTGGTCTCTTCTAGTTAATGTTTATAAAATTAATGTTATGGTTATCCATGTATTTCAATCATTGAAAATCAAAATATGATACCAAGAAAAGAGAGAAAAATGAAGTGATAGTGAATCATAAATCTATATAAAAGTGTAGGTTATCAGATGTATGAGCACAAGATAAGGACTTGAGGAATTTTATTCAAATCAAAGAAAATAGAAAAAATACAGAAAGGAAATTTTTATTAAAAATATGGGTTACCTCCCATGAAGTGATAGATTTATATTCCTTAGTCGAAATTTCCTAAAAAATAACCAAAGTCACTAAGTGGGTGTGGTTTTCTAAGTAGGAACCACTACAAGTTGATAGCCCAATTTTTTTGATAGAAAATTGGTATTTATGGGCACCTAAACCACTAAGGTAAAACTTGAATCCTTTAAATAAGGAAAAATCTCTCGAAACCACCCTTTTATAGATCTATACAATATACTATTCACTTTATATTTTTTTCCAGAAATGATAAATTTCATACTTGATTAAAGGGGCAGACTAATGTAGGCTGTTTAAAGGGGTTTGAAAAGATTTCAAAAACTCTCTTCCTCGTTAGAGAAAACTAAATCATCAAAAACATCAATGTACATGGTTGAGTTTTTAATGAAAAAATTAAGAAGAGGGTAATAAAATTATGTTTAAAACAATTTTAGAGAATTTGAATTCAATTCTGAAACCTCTTTTACTTTTATCTATGCTTCAATATAGACTACCCAAATTTAAAGTTTATTATTTAATGGAGTGTTAATGTTTGAAAATAAATTGAAGTTTTTTATTTCAACCTCTATCGTAACAAACTCCACATATAATTGGGTACACTCATAATTTTTAGGTTTTATAAGTGTAGATATGTCACCCAAAATGATATCACTTATCACAACCTCTTAAAAATATAGTTTGTGAAAAATTTGACCAACTTGATTTTCCAAATCATGAATTCTAGTTTCAATTACATGAAAATTTCATCATATAAGTCCTAAAAATATTTGGTCATTTTATCACTTTTTTCAAAAATCAGTTTTATACTAAATGTTATTTCTTTAAACTTAGGAACTTAGACTTTGATAAATTCATAAAACTTTTTCACTTCATGAATCACAAGTTTCAAGAAGTCATTATTTAAATATTATAAATATAATAATTTATTCCTATCGTCTCTAGCCAAATTATCACAAATTCCCCCACAAATTCTCATCATTGTCATGCACCAAAACCCCCCTATGAGTGTACAAATCAAATTTATCTTCATCATTAAATACATTAAAGAAACAATCTAACAGTTTTAAAATGTGAAATCCATTATTGGGGGTCAATCTATAAATTCATTGAACATCTTCCATGCATCACAAAATCTCTCTTCATCTTCTTTATTAAAGCTAGTTATCAAGAACCTAAAGTGATTACATCTCTGGATAAATATTATATGAATTTTAAAATTCAAATATGAGAGTTAATAGTATCATTTCACATAATATATAATTTTAAAGGAAAACTGTGAATATAAAGCACTAAAACAATCATTTATCACATACAAAATTTTAATTTTTTTTGTTTTCTGTTCTGTTTTTTTTATATTTAATTTTTTTGTAATTTCTAACCCTAATAAACTTAGATAAATCTATCCCCAACAATGGTGCTAAAATATTTACATGTACATCATTTAATACATTCAAATTTAATTATTTATAACTCTTATTAATTATTTTATAGCATTTCATACAGTGTCCAGCCCACAGGTAAGGGTGATTATGATTGTGCAACCAAAATTAAAAAATACTCAAATGTATTGGATAAATTTTTTTTAATTTTTCTATAAATATTATAAAATTGATGATAAAATAGTGTTTTTTTAAATAATTTGAGGAAAAAATAATATTTTAGCAGAGAAAACATAATTTTAGAAGGACGATTGCGATAGATGCAAGGGTAATTAAAACTAATGGGATTAAATTGATTTATTCTTTCATGGTGATTTTATTGAAAATGCACCCTCACAAATTGATTGATTTATCTCCTTAACCAATATATTAAACTCACAGAAGGGTAATTCTTAAATATTATCGCTTCCTAGAATCATCTGATGATGAAGATGTTGGAAAGAATTTCTAAAAAAATCAATCTCACTAATTGATTTTGAAGTCTTGAAATTTAGTGTGAGAGTTGAAAAATAATTTTAGTATTCAGAATAACCCTCATAGATTGATTCTAATATTTAAAGAAAATGGATATGAAGAATAAAAAAATATGAAACAAACAAATTAATCCCCAATCAAGGAAATATTAGTCGTAAATAATTTTTTATTCAATAACAAGAAAAATACAGCACAAGAACATAAAAAATAAAGGAAGAAGATGAAGATGAGGAGTCTTCCCATGATCTTTTAATCCTGATAACCTTCTACACTACTCCATGGCTCCTTCCTTCACTCTACTCTAGAAATATCCAACCGAAAAAAATCACCATGTTTGAATGTGTGTCTCCTAAGTATCACGGAGTCCCTATTTTTATTTTTCATCCAAAAACATCACCTCGCTTGCTAAGTTGACAAGTTTTTCATTGAAGACAAACTTTACTTACTTTATCCCTTTTTCACCTACACCATCACTTTTATAAAACTCTTTAATAAATTCTAAAACCATAACTGGTGATAAATAATTTCATCTGACACAACAAATGTTCCCATGACATCATTGTGTCTCCCCATTGGCCTCCTATGTTCAAAAAAAATACAAACTCCAGTACTCCAAATATAACAACACTTCACTTGCACCCAAATTTCAAAGTGACAATCCAAGGACATGTAATATAAACCGCTTATTATTTTCTCAAATGTAACAATCGATCCCCCATCTAAACTATAAAAAAATCACCTCAACACTACCAATGAATTTTCAACCAAATATGATACATCAACTTCAACTGGAACACCTCAAACAGATCTGGTAAATCAAGATCACCCTTTAACTAGGTACGCATATCTTAAACCCCTAAATTTTATGGTCTTATTATTTCATCAACAAACATGGGTTCTTGGTTCGTTTGAAAATAATCGATTTGAAATTCCTATAAATCAGCTTTGTAAGTGCTAGAATAGTCATATTCCTCGACACAAATTTGGTTTCTATATCACCATCAACCGGTGATGAACATGACATGTATTTATCCAAAATAAAGGATCATCACTAATTCTCCTCCAACAATCTTAAACTTTAACTTGGACAGTGGTGACATTGACTGGATTTAGATGTGGTTGTGATCTTCAACGTCATAGATCATCAATTAATGTAGTGGCTCGGTGCTTGAATTTAACTTTAACGACTCGAACAAATCTTGGTATTATTTCATTGTTAATATACTTTCTCATCTTCTTCAAACATTTATCTAATAACAAAACTCGTTTATTCTTTCGAAAGAAATGGAACACTCGAGTTCCTTAGTATAACAACCCATACTTTACATACATTGATATTACTTAAAAATTTAAGTATATTCATTACAACATATAATAAATCCATGATAGGACCATATAGGTATAGTGTCTTTAGAAACTGAGAAACATAAACAATTGGTTCATAAAACATCTATATTATCTTCCACTTATTTCTTTATAACTAGACTCCTTTTGACATATCTTACTTAATACCCTTCTTCATGACCTCGGGAAAAGGAACATATGAAAGGGTGAGCTCAAATTCTCAGTAAGGGTAAACAAGTAAAATATCAATCATATAAGAATCATAAGACATAAGAACAAAACATTTGGAAGTCTTATCCTACATATGAAATATCATGATATCATGTCATGGGAAAAAAGTTCATAAGAATTAATGAAAATAATCCCAAAAGTAAAAACATAAGACATGAAGTTTTTTGGCATACATATAAGCATAGAAAATCATTTCATATTAGTCAATGGTCATTTCCAAGACCATCATAGTGGACAAAGTCCATTACTGAATCAGGTTTACTTTCCATTCCATCCCTGTATTACTGAACCAGATTTACTTCATGTTCCAATCATTTATATCCCATGAGATATAAATCTTTACTCAATGCATTATAGGGAGATATATGCCCCACCCATATCATAATGAAATTATTATTACATGTTCCACAAAAACATAAATCATTCATCATAGCATAATGATTCTCTCTCAAATTTACCCAAGAGATGAAGGTAGAACGGTCCTTGTAGTTTAGCTTGGGTTATCGAATCCTCATAGACCTAAGAAGTAACCTACAGACACATACATTATATGGATTGTTTTTGGCTATGAAGTGGCAAAATTGGGTTGATTTTAGATGGGTTTAAGGTATCACTAATAGTTTTAAGTTAATTCAAAGTAAGTTAATGAGTTGATCCTAGGTTATCGCTCGGGGTGGATTGGATGAATTCCTTTTTTAATGATTTCAATTTATTATAATTGAGATGGGTTCATTTAAGAAGATAAAACATAATCATAATTTACTGGTTTAATTCCTACACACCCTAATACTAATAACCCATACACTTGAAGGATCAAATCATTGAGCACTCCAAGGTAAAGGTTCGTATTAGCACTTGAAATGTGTGACCTTAAATTCAATAAGGATGAAGATGTTTTAAAATCATCAAACAAAAATCTCATTTAAAAGAAGTGATTATCCATTAATGGAGTGAGAAATAACATCCAATACAACCCCTTTCTACTCCCTTGGATCAACCCATAAAATATTTAGCCTCTATTGATGGAATGTCTTCAACAGAAGCGGGAAGTAGACTTATGAGGGTGGAATTGAAGAAGTAAAAAAACAACAACAAAAATCGATCACTCCACCATTGTGTGATAAATATCACAAAGTATGGTGTGAATAAATTCACACCTTGAACCAATAGTATCAAAGTGATATGTAGAAAAACATAATAAGAGTATAAGAAGAACTTTTATTAAGAAACTAGGATGAATTAAAACAACTTATATGTGAAGGAAGAACGTTACAAAGAGAAATTGGCAGCATAACATTAAGATGAAAACAAAGCTCAAAGATCCTTCAGCCCTCCAACACCACTACCTTAAATAGGAATTTTTGAGCCCTTGGGTCGATCCTCCAATAGTCCAAGTCTCATCAATTAATTTTGGTAGGCTATAGGTGGGTGGAAAGTAAGGGAGAGTTGATTTTTCCACCCTTGACCCGAGGTGGCATCGAGCTTTCCTTCACCGAACAGATGCGCTTGTAAGACCTTCTAGATGACCGAATCAGAGTGGACAATACAATAAGAAAATGTAGAACCGGATGTCTTCTAACCTCCTGTAAAATTGGCTACCATTCGGAGTTTTTTATTTCGAGATATGATCATATTAGTGGGCGGTTTTTCTGGGCTGCAGAATCTGGCCCAGAATTTTATCTCTAACTTGGGCCGCCTAAATGGACACCATGGAGGCCCAATTAGCATTGGATCCTGAATAGTGATTTGTTTCTCTACATGTATTATAGCATCTGAAAAATTTTGGGATTAATTGGGCCTTTATTTTTGGCCCCAAAGTCTCATCAGTGGGCTGGTGTCCAATCTGACTTCTCCAGATTTGTTTCCTTTCATCACAAAATATCCTCATCTTCTTCCATGAATTCTCCATTGATCCCTGAATCAAACATGTTCATATTAAAGTTTATATCAATTTTCAAAAATATCAAATTAAAATATGTATAATTAGATTCCTTAAAATCAGATGAATCATTGGGTACTTTAAATGATGTTCGAAAATGTACCACATAATAGTGCATTTTAAGAAGGTATTGCAATCATAATGTGAAATGATGTTCAAAGTGTAAAATGCACTAAAATGGTGTTTATGAATAATAAAAACATGAATATTATATATATCAACAATGAATATTAGCCTCATTTAGTGGCTAATCACATAACCCAAGAAATAAAATGGATTTTCTTATACATCATTCCATCATAACATAATCCATAAAAAATATCATTCCATTAATATCACAATAAAATCATAGTATTAATAAGTATAGAAACATAAACCTATTTAAATAGCTTCATCTTAGATGGAAAATAATTTTGATAAAACACTTGAACTTAATTCTTGAGGAAAATATCCTTTCTTCTTCAAAACATTTTCTTTTCTCAAAATGCAGTGAAATTTTAAAAGAAAAGAATTTAGTTGAAATTAAACTTGAAATCATGTAGAGTAAGATTCATGGAAATAAGGCGTTATGAATACGTAAAAATCTGATCATGTCGTATAAGTTAAAAAACATTCTCCTCGTACTTTTGTTGAAAAATTCAAAAAGTACCTCATATCGAAAAACACCAAAAGATTCCTTTCATACCATTTAATAAAAATTTACCAATGGGTAAAATTGACTTTAAAAAATTTTATAAGAACAAAAATAATATTACATATTTAGTAAACATGGTTGTGGATGATAAATATACCCCAGTAAATACTTACGTATAAACAATCTAAAAAAATAATGATATTGTAGAATTATCTCGTACCTTAGGTCCGATATCCTTCATATGTATCCAAATATCATATATAATGATTTAAATAATTTTATTGAATTATTATAGAATCATAATAATTTTTATAATATTATATATGATTATATTATCATCTGTTTTTCAGTAACATTTCATTGTCACTCGTTATTCAGATATTAAATGCTTTATGTTCTTATGCAAGTTTTGTCAGATAAGTTCATATTCAATTTATTAGGTTGTAGTTATATCATTTAAAAAATAGTATTAGTATAATATATATCATTTTTATTCATTCCATTCATGTATATAATCTTGGTTTAATGAAGATCATGTAGAATGAATCGCATCACATCGTGGAGACGGTAGGTCGTACGTACGCATGAGTCATGATATCATTCACTTAATGGTTAAATGGTATAAAATTGGATGGTATATTAATTATAAAGAATAATTATAATGTTATATTCTTTATTTACATCCATTATACTCATCATTATACCCATCGGAATAAAGTGTTATTTAATAACAATTTACACCACGGCGTGGAGACGGTAAGTCGTACGCACGCACGCATGGTGATATTGTTATTCGTAGGATGAATAAAATGAGGTATAAGGTTGTACCATAATTATAATAACATCTCAAAATATATAATATATTGGATTTATTACTTTAGTATGGGAAAAACATAATAAAAAGAAGTGTAAGAAGAAAATAATTTTGAAAGAGGTGATAAAACAATTACCTCTTTTTCGAGTATCTCCTTTTGATTTGACCAAAAGGCCTACTTAGGATGGATTTATGCCCAAAGTGTGGCCTCTAGTATGAATTTAGGTAATTTGGGAGAGAAAATGGTCAGGTTTTGGCCGAACCAAAAGTCATTATAGGTGTGAATTAAAGAGAATAAAAAGTTCCCTTTTATAAGAGAGGGGAGGGGCACCCTTGGAAACACTAAAACTATTAATTTATTATAAATTGATTTTCAATTTCAAATAGCTCCAAAGTGAGTTATTTAAAATATTATATGATTATGGTTCTAAATACTCTCAACCAATAAAATTTATACATGTTTTTATTTTATTTTAAACCTTATAATTTTGATTTATCCTTATTTAATCTATTTAATTTTAATTATGGTAATAACATTCTAAATATTTAATAGTTATAAATATTTACTTATGTGGTTTAAATTTTCCATAATTGGACACTTTATGAAATTTTAGACCTTATAATTTTCAATTTTTAATTTTTAAATGTTTTTATGACTTTTAAATAATTTAATAAAAATGTGATTTTTATAAAAATATCAATAGTGTCAATTTTGACGCTACTCATTTATTTGACCTTAAATAAAATACACACAAAAGATAAATTAGAAAAAAAATATTTAATACACTCCTAAAATTTCATATACACCTAGAAAATTTGTGTATCATATTAATTATTTCATATTATATTTCTTTTAATATTTTCAAAACCATTTATTTGATATTTCTATTAATAAAATAATTTTTACATCACTATTGTATCATCATTAATGGTAATTATTTAATATTTAAAAATTATAAATAAATTTATATAATGTAGGTAATTATTTTATATTTCCATAGAATACCTATAGTTGATGTTATCACTTGGTTATCCATATATTAAAATTAATATACTTATATAAAAAGAGAGTGTGACATTTTGTCACATTCATTGATTTTAATAAAATTAAAATAATATTCATGGAAAAGTGGCCATTAAGTGATTCCATTTAGAAACATAGATTATAAGGGTTGAATTTAGTCATTTAATAGGATTCTTAAAGGTGTTATGATAATTTTATAATATTATTTTTTCCTTTAATTGCCCGATTTACCCTTAATCATGGTAATAAAAAAATAACTAAAGTTATTATTCATAATGTCCAAAAAATAAAATTAACCTATTAAAATAATTTAGACCCACTAATTCCAAATATATAATCCATTTTTCAAAATTTAAAACACATAAGTTTCAGTAGTTAAATTAAAATTAATCTCGTTTTTGGAAAGAGAGACCAGGTTTTAAAAGCTATAACATTACAAAAGATTGAATTGTTTTTATATTTGGATTCAATTTAAAATTAATGCTAATGACATAGATTATATTGAATGATAAAAATATATTATATCTATACTTTAAAACCATTCAATATTATAATTTAACCATATAAATTATTTCAATGAAAAAAGTTATTTTCTCATAAAATTTAGTGTATTCTTATTATTCATCAAAACTTGAAAGTTATCAAAAAATATCGGAAATTCATCCAAATTAAATTTTTATATCCTGATTCAAAATAAAATGTTTATTTTTTCATATAAAAATTATTAATGTTTCAAAATATTAATTTAAAATGGATTCTCCATTCAAAGGTGTAAAATTACCCTTTTAAAAAATATAAGTTTTTATACGACAAATAGGGTTTATTCACACCCTATGATTAAAATATCCATTGGATTAATAAAAAAAAATTTATTAAGTATATAACATATGCATCTCATTAATTTCATTACCAATAGTAATTCACTAAAAAATACAAATATCTAATTTATATTTTTTATAAATAATTTATAGCCAATGAATTCACAATGCATTTTCATAAGTTAGTTATACTTATTACCGCTAACCTAATGGCTAGGCTATAATGCTAATTTTATACTAAGATAATCTTGCAGTTATTTTAAACTCGTGATTTTGTGCAATGCAAGCTACTGAAGAATTAAAATTATTTAAAGAAAATATTTCATAAAAACATCTGGTTGTTACATTCTACCCCCTTAAACTAAATTTCACCCTAGAAATTCATCACTTGGAAACAAAAATATGAAAATACCTCTCCCAGATCATATCCTCAAGTTCCCATGTAGCTTCCTCAAATTGGTGGTTCCACCATAAAACTTTAACCAAGAGAGTGGTCTTTTTTCGTAGAACTTTTTCGCTACGATCCAAAAATCTCTATTGGTTGTTCTTCATAAGAAAGATCTTGCTCCAGTGGTATGACTTTGGAGTTTAGTACATGTGAAGGATCAGGTATGTACTTTCTCAGGAGAGATACATGAAACAAATCATGAACTTGATAGAGATTTGTTGAAAGCACCAATCAGTAAGGTACCTTCCCAACACGATCCATAATTTCAAAAGGAGCGATATACCTAGGGCTCAGCTTTCCCTTCTTCCCAAATATCATTACTCTCTTCCAGAGAGATATTTTTATAAAAACCTTATCACCCACTTCAAAATCTAGGTCTTTTCATCAGTTGTCAGCATAACTTTTTTATCGACTATGAGCTTATCTTATGTGGTGTTTAATAGATCTGAACTTTTCTTCCATTTCATCAACAAGATCAGGTCCTAATAGATTTCTTTCCCCAACTTCATCCCAACAAGTTAGAGTTTTGCACTTCTTTCCATAGAGGGCTTCATAAGGATCAATATGAATACTGGAGTGAAAGTTATTTTTGTAAGAAAATTACACCAAATATAGGTGTTGATCCCAACCACCTTTGAAATCCATAGAGAAAGCTCTCAACATGTCTTCTAGAGTTTGAATTTTCCTCTCAGACTGACCATATGTCTGAGGATGATAATAAATGTTGAAACATAACTCTATATACAAATCCTGTTGAAGAATTCACCATAACTTCGAGGTAAATCTCGAATCCTGATCAGATATAATGGAAAGTGGTAATCCATGCAATCTTACCACTTCCTTTACATATATCTTGGCAATCTGATCAATAGAGAAATCCTCTCTAATAGCAATGAAGTGTTCCGAATTCATAAGGAAATCAACAATAACCCAGATAGAATTGTTACCTTTGGATGTTTTGGGATGTCCGACGAAAAATTCCATAGTGATGTATTCCCATTTTCATTCCGATATGGGTAATGGTTGTAACATCCCCTTAGACTTCTGTCTCTCAGCCTTAACTTCCTAACAAACCAAGCATCGAGAGACATATTCGGAGACATATCTTTTTATGACTTCCCACAAGAAATACTCTTTTAGGTCCCTATACATCTTTTTACTTCCAGGGTGAATAGAGAATGAATAACTATGAGCCTCATCCAATAGATACTTATTTAATTCTGATATGGGAGGAATAAAAACCCTATTCCTGAACCTTATTATTTCATCATAATCAAGGTTGAATTTAGGAATGTTTCTCACCTTCTTTTATAGCTCTACTTATTTCTTCTACACCTCCTTAATCTTAACTTGTATAGATGGTTGAAAATTCATTTAAGAAAGATAAAATTTCTCCCCTTACTTTAAAATTTCAAGATCCATCCTTTTCAAATCCATAAATATTGGATCTTTTGTTATCCTCATCATGTATAGGCTAGCATGGTCTTGTCGACTCAAAGCATTTGCCACCTTGTTAACTTTCTTAGGGTGGTAATATATTGAGAATTCGTAATCTTTAATGAACTCCAACCATCTTATTTGGTGAATATTCATATCCTTTTGTGTAAAAATATACTTTAAACTTTTATGATCAGTATAAATATCACACCTTTCACCATAAATATAATGCCTCCATAACTTTAATGAAAATATTATCACAGCTAACTCCAAATCATAAGTTGGGTAAATTTTCTCATGTATTTTCAACTGTCGTGAGACATAAGATATCACCATATAATTTTGTATGAGAACACATCCTAACCCCTTCTTGGATGCATCACTATAGATCACAAACCTTTCTCCACTACAAGGCAGTGTGAGCACATGTGCACTGGCTAACCTTCTTTTTAGCTCTTTGAAATTTTCTTCACATTCCTACATCCATATGAACTTAACTCCAGTCTGAGTCAACTTGGTGAGTGTTTTAGATAATCATGAAAAATATTTCACAAAACATTGATAATATCCATCCAAACCAAGAAAAATTTGGATATCAGTTACCGTTTTTGGTCTCGGCCAACTTTCAATAACTTTTGTTTTTGATGGATCCACATATATCCCTTCTCTTGAGATTATGTGACCCAAAAATTAAACTTTCTAAAGACAAAATTCACACTTGGAAAATTTTTCATAAAGCTTCTCATTAATCAAGGTATTCAGTACAATTATCAAGTGGTCTTCATGTTCTTATTTACTCTTCAAATAGAAAATAATATCATTTATAAAGACTACCACAAACTAATCAAGACAGTATCTAAAGACTCTATTCATTAGATCCATGAAGATAGCAGGGGAATTAGTAAGACCAAAAGGTATCATTATAAATTCATAGTGTTCATACCTCGTACGGAATGTCATCTTAGGTATATCCTCCTTTCTGACCCTTAATTGATGATACCCTGAATGAAGATCAATCTTGGAAAATTATTAAGCTCTGCATAGTTGGTCGAATAAGTCATCAATGAGGGGAAGAGGATATTTGTTCTTGATCGTGATCTTGTTAAGTTCTCAATAATCAATACATAGTCTCATTGATCCATATTCCTTCTTAACAAATAGAATAGGTGATCCCTAATGTGACACACTAGGTCATATGAATACTTTATCAAGATTATCTTGGAGCTACTTCTTCAATTCCTACAACTTAATTGGGGCCATTCTATAAGGTTTCTTTGAAATAGGCATAGCATATGATATGAGTTCTATTGAAAAATCAACTTCACGATTTGGTGGAAGACTTTGAAATTTCTCTAGAAAGACATCATCAAACTCTCGTACAATGGGTGTATTCTTAATTGTGAGTTTCTCCCCAACCATTTGAGATAAATAAGCTTCCTTTATAGGAATCAAAACCTATAAGATGGAAGAAATTTATATTGGAAGGTTATATTCATCCTTGCATAGATATATGATCATAGATTGATCTAGAATATGAAATACGACTTCCCTTCCTTATAAATTGATATGTGATCCATATAAGGAAAGTAAATACATGCCAAGAATCACATAAAATTCCATTATAGGAATGATCACAAGATTTATAGGAAGCACTTTCCCACAAACTTCAACCAGAGAAGAATTATAAGCTTTTGATGCGGCTGTTGTTTCATTAGGAGTCATCACAGATAACTAAACATCTAATTGTTGAGGTAATACGGTGATACCCATAGAAAATTATTCAGAAATAAAAGAGTGGTTGGATACAAAATCAAATAAAACATTTTCTACTTTAGAGTGGAGGATAAGTGTACCTTTCACCACTTCATCATCGTACTCCACATATCCAATAGTTATTTCATGTAACTTTTCTTTGTCTTAGGCCTTAAAAGTATACTAACATAGATCATCATCAATAAACCTTGGATTAGGGCATTGATTGGAATAATTCTCCATTTTCTTGCACTTGTATCATTGAAGTGTAGGAGGTGCATTCTGTGTAGCCTTTTCTCTTTTCGCATCATTAGACATCTTTTTCCCATCACTTTGGCATTAAATTTCCCGATAACCTTATTTTCCACACTTAAAACATTTACTAGAGCATTTAAGACAATTTCATCTATGTTTGTTTCCACACTTTGAGCATAAGGGAAAACTATCTTCTTTTCAGTGTGGTCTTTATATTTTCCTTTGAATTGCATTTTTCTCTTCATATCAAACCCATATGACTGGTGGGTTACTCCAATATCCATATCAACCTTGAGTGCACATCAAACAATTTCCTCATATCTATTAAAGTCCCTTATGGATAATGATCTTTAGAGACTTGGTTTTAAGCCACTAAAGAATCGATCAATTTTACTCTCGGGTTGGATAATAATTCCAGAATCGTACCTTGCAAGTCTTGTAAAATTTTCTTCGTAGGTACCAACAGATTCATCATCCTTTTGCTTAAGTTCAAGGAACTCCTTATCCATATTTTTTTGAATAATATGAGGAAATTACTTATTAAAAAATAAGTTCTTGAACTCGTCCCATTCCACGGACTCAATTTCATCTCTTTGCATCATATTCTTGAAAATATTCCACCATTGATTAGATTCACCTTCCAAATGATAGATTACTAAGATGAATTTATCATGTTCAGAACATTGTAGAGCTGAAAATATCTTTTCAGTTGTACTAATCCATTGTTTAGACACTAATAGATCAGAAGACCCGCTGAATGAAAGTGGAAGTTGCCTCATGAAGGATTCAACAGAATGTTTCTCCATCCTTTGCTCATTTGGAAGTCCTACATGATTCATAGCTTGAGAAAGTTGTGTGAGAATGGCTACAATATTTTACATTCCAGATCCCATAACATTTGGTTGATCATGGGGATAATCATTTCATTTCCCGTCACATTCAACATTAACGTGATTCCTTCAAGTTCCAACCATTGACTAAAACCAAGAAGCATAGTGTGAGCAACACCAATCATAACAAGAAAACCACATAAATCAAGAATAAAATTTCAATTTAGGAAATTTTAGGGTTTATCCTAGGTTATTCATGGTCATTTCTAAAACAATAGGATTTTATCCTATACTTAGACATATCCTTAGGATTCTTACTAAGGATTTTTTATCCTAGTTTCCAAAGGTTAACTATACCTTTCCTCTAATACCAACTATAATGACCCATACTTTACATACATTGATATTAATTCAAAATTGAAGTATATTCGTTACAATATATAATAAATCCATGATAGGACTATATAGGTATAATGTCTTTAGAAACTAGGAAACATAAACAAAGGTTCATAAAACATCTATATTGCCTCTCTCTTATTTCTTCGTAACTAGACTCTTTTTGACATATTTTACTTAATACCCTTCTTCATAACCTGGGGAATAGAAACATATGAAAGGGTGAGCTCAAATTCTCAATAAGGGTAAATAAAGTAAATATCAATCATATCACAATCATAATATATAAGAACATAACATTTGTAAGTCTTATCCTACATATGAAGATCGCGATATCATGTCATGGGATAAAAGTTCATAAGAATTAATGGAAATAATCCCAAAAGTAAAAACATAATACTTGAATTTTTTTTGCATACACATAAGCATAGAAAATAATTTTATATTAATCAAGGCTCATTTCCAAGACCATCATAGCATACAAAGTCTGTTACTGAACCGGGTTTACTTATCATTCCAGCCCTATATTACTAAACCAGATTTACTTTTCATTATAGTCATGTCTATCTCATGAGATATAAATATTTACCTAATTAATTGGAGGGAGATATAGGTCCCACCCATCTCATAATAAAATCATTCTTAAATGTTCTACAAAAACATAAATCATTCATCATAGCATAACCCAAGAAATAAAATGGTTTTTCTTAAACATCATTCCATCATAAAAAATCCATATAAAATATAATTACATTTTTAACATAATAAAATCATAGTAATAATAGGGATAAAAACATAACCCTATTTAAAGATCATCATCTTAGATGGAAAATAATTTTTGATAAAACACTTGAACTAAATTCTTGAAGAAAATTTCCTTTCTTCTTCAAAAATGCTTTCTTTTCTCAAAATGCCACAAAATTTTAAAAGAAAATAATTTAGTTGAAATTAAACTTGAAATTATGTAAATTAATCTTCATGGAAATAATTCATTATAAAGATGTAAAAATATTATCATTCCATATAAGTTAAAAAAACATTATCCTCATACTTTTTCCAGAAAAGTCAAAAAGTACCTCATATCGAAAAACGCCAAAAGATTTATTTCATACCATTTAATAAAAATTTACTAATGGTTAAAATTGAATTTAAACAATTATAGATGAATAAAAATAATATTAAATATTTAGGAAACATGGATTTTGATGATAAATATACCCTAATAAATACTTACGTATAAACAATCTCAAATAATAATGAGATTGTGGAATTATCCCTTACCATAAGTCTGATATCCTTCATATGTATCTGAACCTCCTGTATAATGATTTAAATAATGTTATTGAATTATTATAGAATCATAATAATTTTTATGATGTCATATATGATTATATTATCATCCGTTTGTTGGTAACATTTCATTGTCACTCGTTATTTGAATATTAACTATTTTATGTTCTTATGCAAGTTTTGTCGAATAAGTTCATGTTCCATTTCTTAGGTTATAGTTATATAATTTATAGAATGATATTATTATAATATATATCATATTTATTAATTCCATTCATGTATATAATTGTTGTTTAATAAAGATCATGTAGAATTAATCACATCGCATCGTGGAGACGGTGGGTCGTATGTACGCATGAGCGACGATATCATTCACTTAATGGTTAAATGGTATGGAATTAGATGGTATATTAATTATACAGAATAATTATCATATTATATTAAAAATTTAAATCCATTATACTCATCATTATACCCATCCAAATAAAGTATTGTTGAATAACAAATTACACAACGACTTGGAGACAGTAAGTCATACGCACGCATGCATGGTGATATTGTTATTCATGGGATGGATAAAAGGAGATATAAGGTTTTTCCATAATTATAATAACATCTCATATTGTATAATATACTATATTTGTTACTTTATTATGTAAAAAACATAAGAATAGGAAGTAGAAGAAGAAAATAATTTTGAAAGAGGTGATAAAATAATTACCTCTTTTTCGAGTATCTTCTTTTGATTTGCACAAAAGGCCTCCTTAGGATGGATTCTGCCCAAAGTTTGGCATCTAGGATGAAGTGAGGGACATTGGAAGATGAAATGGGTAGGTTTTTTCTGAAACAAAAGGATTTAGAGGTGTTAATTAAAGAGAATAATAAGTACCCTTTTATAAGAGAGGGGTGGGGCACCCTTGGAAACACCAAAACTATTAATTTATTATAAATTGATTTTCGGTTTTAAATAGATAAAAATTGAGTTATTTAAAAGATAATACAAGTATGGGTATAAATACTCTCAAAAAATAAAATTTATACATTTTTTTATTTTTTTTAAACCTTATAATTTTGATTTATCCTTATTTAATCTATTTAATTTTAATTGTGGAAATAACATTCTAAATATTTAATGGTTATAAATATTTACTTATGTGGTACTAATTGTCCATAATTGGACACTTTATGAAATTTTAGACCTTATAATTTTCACTTTTTAATTTTTAAATATTTTTATGACTTTTAAATAATTTAATAAAAATGTGATTTTTATAAAAATATCAAGTGTCAATTTTGACACTATTCATATATTTGAACTTAAATAAAATCCACACGAAAGATAAATTCAAAAAAAATATTTAATACACTACTAACATATCATGGTAACCTATAAAATTCATGGATCACATTAATTAGTTAATATTATATTTCTTTTAATATTTTTAAAACCATTTATTTGATATTTCTATTAATAAAATAATTAATACATCACTATTATGTCATTATTAATGGTAATTATTTAATCTCTAAAAATTATAAATAAATTTCTATAATATAGGGAATTATTTTATATTTTCAGATATAACCTATAGTCTATTTTATCACCTAATTATCTATATATTAAAATTAATATACTTATATAAAAAGAGAGTGACATTTTTTCACATTCATTGATTATAATAAAATTAATGTCCTGTTCATGGGAAAGTGGAAATTAAGTGATTAAATTTCGAACCATATATGATAAGGGTTGAATTTAGTCATCCAATAGGATTTTTATAGGTGTTACGGTAATTTTATAATATTATTTTTACCTTTAATTACCTGATTTACCCTTAACCATGGTAATAAAAAAATTACTAAAGTTACTATTCATAATGTAAACAAAATAAAAGTAACTTATTAACATAATTTAGACCCACTGATTCCAAATATGGAATCCATTTTTCAAAATTTAAAACATAGAAGTTTCAGTAATTAAATTAAAATTAATCTCGTTGTTGGAAAGAGAGAACGAGTTTTAAAAGCTAAAACATTGCAAAAGATTGAATTGTTTTTATATCTGAATTCAATGTAAAATTAATGATAATGACATACATTATATTGAATGATACAAATATATTATATTTATACTTTAAAACCATTCAATATTATAATTTAACCATATAAATTATTTTGATGAAACAAGTTGTTTTCTCATAAAATTTATTGTATTTTTATTATTCATAAAAACTTGAAAGTTATCAGAAAAATATCAAAAATTAATCCAAAGTAAATTTTTATATCCTGATTCAAAATAACATGTTTATTTTTTCATATAAAAATTATTTATGTGTAAAAATATTAATTTAAAATGGATTCTCCATTCAAAGGCGTAAAATTACCCTTTTAAATAATATATGTTTTTATACAACAAATAAGTTTTATTCACACCCTATGATTAAAATATCCATTGTATGAATATAAGAAATATTTTATTAAGTATATAACATATATATATCATTAATTTAATTACCAATAGTAATTCACTCAAAAATAATAATATCTAATTTATATTTTTCATAAATAATTTATAGCCAATGAATTCACAATGCGTTTTCATAAGTTAGTTATACTTATTCCTACTAACATAACTGCTAGTCTATAATGGTAATTTTATACTAAGGGTCTCTCGTGGTTCTTTTAAACTCGTGATTGTGTGTAGTACAAGCTACTAAAGAATTAAAATTATTTAAAGAAAATATTTCATAAAAATATTTGGGTGTTACCCCCATCATCTGAGATCAAAATTGTCTTGAAGTTACTTCAACCTCATAAGAAGATCCATAATACCTCATAATTAAATTTGAACACCCAAATTTTTTACCCTTACTCGAATTTATTTCAATTTCATCAGCACCAAAATTCACTTCAAGACATCATTACACTAATGATCTTTTGTTTAAAGGAACTATTATTCCCTTTAAGGGTAAAAAGTATGTTTTTAAGAAAATGTTTTACATGGGTTCTAATGTTTTCTAGGAAAGCCTAATCATTATGATTTTTCCTTTATTATGAAAATATTTAGATGATAAATCATATTTTATATGAAAGTAAATAATTATTTGAGCTAAAAGTTGTTTTTGTGTTAAATGAAAACTATCTTATATGAACTCATGGTTTTGAAGTGGACTAACGAGTTTTTTATTCCTTGATTATGTACCTTATTGATATTTTTATGTTCATCCCACATTTTAAAATATTTTCCATATGGTTATAAGGATTATTAGGAACAATAATGAAGTCAATTAAAAAATTATAAATATTTTTTATGAAAGGAAAATGTGTTTCATTTTAAAAGTATTGTATTGTGGAAATAATGGATAATGAGTAGAAGTGTAAAATTTATAATGTGTGTGTTTATTATGTAAGATTTATAAACTGATTATATAAAAATATAAACCTGAAAAGGTCCTTGGAAATTAAATAAAATTAATTCTTGATTTAAAACTTAATATTGTATAATGTTTTAAGGTTGGTTCCTCATAAAAAGTCTTTGTTGCAAGATGTTAAACTGCATGATATATGGTCCATCTCATATGACCCTAAACTACTTGGAGTATTCTATTTCATATGAACTAGACACCTTTACATAAGATATTGATCAATGTAAGTGACCCTAGTGTATGGAATTACCAATTCTCATTATGCCCTCCAAATTGGCCCCATATTAAGATATAATAAAATTTTACCTATTTTAGTAACTATATGAGTATTGATTCCTATTTCCATAGGATTTTTATTAATTTATAGTCCACATATCATGCACTCAATTGTGATCCTTTACCTACACCCCATCCATCATTTTTACCTAGTGTTGATACCTCAACTAATTCACATCAGTTTTAATTCTTCCCCTCTCACTAGGGAACCCCTTCATACCATCTTATTTTTCATATTAACATTTGGGAACTTTTCACTCACATAATTTTTTCCTCCAATGGCCCTTTTCTACGACCATAATCATTCTATTTCCTATTATTCATGATCTAGATCTATGTAGATGATTCACTTCCAAGAACTATGTGAGTCTTGATTCATTCTATTATAGGATACGTAGTGATGCACAAATCTTCTCTTTTGGTCCCACCCAAAAATTTCATCACCATATAAACCACCCTAGTATATGATCTCTCTATTCATGTCAGGTATTTTTTACATTAGACTTGTATTGGGGTGATAAATTTTCTCCTAAAAACTACATATGGATTGATTCCTATTATTATAGGATATGTAGTTATTTTTAGATATCCTATCATGGACCCGACCACAAATATTCACTCACTTCCATTTTCCCCTAATATATATTGACAATCCAATTATGGTCAGTTTTAAATTAGAGTGTTCTAACTACCCTTTTAAAAAAATCCTTCTTCATACACCACACTTTTTATATTGAGTATTTGAGTCACCAAAAACTTTCCATGGCTACTAATAACAATTACATATAACCCCAAAGTACCCCCTTGAAACAGTGATACTATATGAGCTACATATTCAATGCGCCTATAACCAACCAAGGTCATGTCGTCATCCCTAAGGAGAAGATACATTGATCCCAAAATCCTTCAATGCCATTATTGTGTAAACTGTTATTCAAAAATGGTCAATGATCATCCTTGGTATTCCTGTTTAATGGTGCAACAACTAAACCATCATTAAAATTCAGTGAACAGTTGTTTTAGCCTATCTATTTTCATCTCATTATTTCTTAATTCAACTAACTCAATTTACAAGTTATATCATCCTTCATTCCTATATTTAAATGTGTCAAAATGATTATGATTCTTATACCCCAACGGGATTGTAACATTGTTGTCCCCTGGAGTGTGCATATATCAATGTAAATTCTTTTATTAATGTCAAGTTGTTTATTTTCCTTTACTGGAAAGGTAACCTTATTTAAGTCCCTTGATCAAATATGAAATCAGCACCTTTTAGTAAAATTTGTACAACCTTAAACTTCAACCCTCATTAGTTTGACTTGTAAAACCCTTAACCACAAAAGGAAAGAGACATTATAATCATCTAGTTAAAGTCCCACAAAGGGTATACTTGGAAAAATTCAAGTCTCCACTCTCTGAGAATTTTCCTTTACAATTCAAGAAAATTTTAGAGTGTGAAATAAAAAAAGAGGCACAAATCTTAGAAGTTTGAAAACTCTAAAGGTAAATCTAATCAAAATCCATGGTTTTCACACTAAGACTTATACTTAATGACTTAGGTGTGAAAAACTAGATCAATAAAAAAGGAAAAGAATACAATGTTTTTAAGGATTGACATTTTTACCTAGAAAAAATTGAGTCATACTCATTAGATTTACAGATCTAGAAAAAAGTTATAGCATCATTATATTCCTCACAAACATTGGTTCAATTTTTTTTCCAAAATTCATAATGGTATAATTTTAGGGAATTTGAACAATTATTTGGAATTAAATAACTTATGTAACACCACCTTCATGATTTTAATCTTAATGAGTCATTCACTCTCTCATTCCCAAATGGATTAACCTTATCTTATGGTGATGGCATATGCATTCCGCATCCATCTTATATATCTATCCAAGAGAATAATTCCATGAAGAAATTAAAAATTTTCAATCCTTTAACTAATAGGTTAACATCATTCTAAAGTGATGGTATATAAGTTTCATATAAATCCCTCCTATACCCATATGAGGGAACATTCCTCAGATATAATGGATGAATTCAGCCATTTTCATCATCGACTCAAGTGTTTTGAAATTATGATTTACCAAATCCATTTATATTCAACGTTTAAATGGATTCAATTACTATGATGTTACTCATTATAAGTTTTCACAAGTTATCAGGGATCTATGTTTGAAATGGTATATATTCTAGAAATTAATTACCATTTTTAGATAAGAAATATAACACCCCCAAAATCTAAAGTATGATCATTATATTTGATAGCGTATATGACATGTAACACCAAGCACATAAGAGAATATAATATCCTGAGACTTTATAATATATTTAATATTTTAAATAAATTCAACATATTATATAGATTTCAATGCATATGATACTAATTTATCATGCGACATACGCAAAAAAAAGTTTCTTCAATGGCTTGCATTATATGCAAGACCAAGTTTTACCAAACAATAATATATTATTATTATTTAATATAATAAGATATAAACTAGATGTTATGAATGTTATTAACTAAATTATGAAAATATATGGATTACACATATATAATATGAATTCATTAGTTATAAATTAATTAGAAATGAATATAAGAGCCAATTTAAAATAAAGGGAATATTTTATAGAAAACTATTTTTTATGCTCACAAAGCTACTTTATAATAATAATTTAAATTAATTACAATTAGTGAGTGATATTAATGTAATATATATATTATAGATTCAATATACTATTTTTTATATTCATCCAAAATATTTGATAATCATAAGATAAGAACAAACTTAATTTTACAAATAAAAACCTATATTTTCATTATGGCACTTTTACCGCCTTTTAATGGAGAACCTATTTTAAATCAAATTTTTTTAAATTTTATAAATATTATATGTAAAAATAAACTTAATATTTTAAATAAAAACATAAAAATTATCTTTCGGTTGATTTTCAATATTTTTCTATTGAGTTTCATTTTTTAACGAATAGTGAAAAATACTGAATTTTAGTTCAAAACTACTTCTTTATCTAATTTATTTATATGGTTAAATTAAATTTTAAATTGTTTTTAAAGTTTAATTAGATAATTTTTTATAAATTAATCTAATTTAGGTCATTTTAATAAATTTCACTTTTAAATTGGCTATAAAAACATAGAAAATTTTCAGACGTTTTTACTTTAAAAACCTGCATTATCATCATGTATGTGGGATTAAATTTAAATTAATTTCTAGCACTTATATGATTAGAATTTGGAAAAATAGATTCCATATTTGGAAAAAGAATAATTTATAATTTCTAATAAGTTTAAATTAGTTTTTGACCAAAAATATTATTGAAAATAATTACAATTAATTACAACAATTAAGGTAAAATTAAGCTTAATGAGAGACTAAACCTTAATCTTAAGGGCCCAAATGACCTAACACTTTTCCAAGAGGAATTTTCTAGACATATTTAAACCCTATATCAACTTTTTTCAAAATCTAACCATTATGGTATCCACTTGAAATGTGATAAACATGTATGAAATTCCTTTTTTAAAATATTTCAAGAGTATCACTCCTCCTCCACTATAAAAGGGCCTCCTCTCCTCCCACTTCCTCACACCTCTCAATCCACTTTGGCTTGACCAAGATATAACCAAATAGATCATAAAAATACCTCCCCTAATCCTATAATCATTCCCATGGGTAGGAAGTAATCCAAGGAATCATTTTGATAAAACCAAAAGGAGTTACTCGATTAAGAGGTAACAAACTTCCTTATGCTTTTTAGATTTATTTCCATTTTCTAGTCCCTAAACTATTATTATTACATGATTGTATAACAACACCAGTATCCTAAATATAATAGTATTTTTTTATGATAAGTTTTTTACATTCACTTACACACACTTCCATCTAATGGATAATGAACATATTGTTTACGTGTATGGAAAACTACCACCTTACGAAACGATGATTGTTCATTTTTCCATTAATGCTTCTCATGGTGGGAATTATGATGAACACTATATTTATATGTGTTATATATGATATTTATAATATATTTATACATCTATAATTATTTTATAATACATATCTTTGTGCACTCCATTTTTTGGTAATACAATAACATCGCTTGAGGAAGTGTGGACCACCGCCACCTAAAAGCGATGTGATTCGATCACACGATACATGGAATGTATAAAGGATAGTTTTAATTAAACATATGTTACATATAAAACATATATATTATACTAATTAAATAATTAACTTTATGAAAATAATATATATATATATATCATTTTCTTTATTACCCTTTCACACACTAAAAAGTGATAATGTCGGTCGTGGATGTCTGGACCACCGCCTCCTCGACATGATGTGATTCCTTTTACATCAAAATAATTATATATATAAGTATATATGATTAAATAACATTTTATTTATGATATAATGACTGTTATGGGAATATATAGTGTTACTTACCTTCTTTCCATAACGATCATTGAAAATGGGAACGTTATTCATGCGTACGTATGGCCAACCGTCTCCATGATTGTAACGTTAATTAATTTTTCATAACCATATTTAATGATTGTTTTTAAAATTATAACTGGTGTATAAATATGATAATTATTTCATGATTATTATTCTGTATATGTTATATAATTACCCCTTTGACCTTAGTTGACCTACCAAAGTAGTTTTTGACACATAAACTGAATTTGGTTAGAACAACCGACGTAAACATAATTGTTTAAGTAATTGTATAAAAAATAGTAATAAGTTAAATAAAAGTTATGATAAACATTAAAAAGTTTATCAAGAAAGTAAATAATTAACATGAGTTTTTTATTCAGGAATATAGAGACACACTAGACAAGTCGGATGCAAGGTAAGATATTTTCATCTCACTTTTTAAATCTGTGAGATAAATGTCATATTCAACACTTAATTATTTTGTGTAGTGTAAATACTGCCCCTTGATATATTATATCATTAATATTTTTACCTTAATGGTATTTAAATTTTTCATTTAATGTTATTCCTTCATGAGGATTATGATTTAAAAAAATTCTTGGTGGTATGGGACACTTTGGAATGTTTAAGGATTATTTTCCTCAAGAGTAATTTTAATGATATTTCAATGGTTTTTTAATTCAAGTAAATTATATTACCATTGTTCAATAAACCCTTTAATTTTATTCTCATCTAGTTATTCATGACCATTTTCAAGTATTAGTACCATTTTTTTACTCTTTGGTACTCAAAATGTTTTTAAGAAAACCTGACATCGTTTCTCTCTTTAGTTGGAGAACCTATTTTCTTTTGAAACCCATGTTTTATTAAAATATTTTTAAAAATATCTTTAAATTTATTTTTTAAAGACATTTTTACCCTTTTTTCTTTTACCAATGTTTTTTAAGGAATCTTCTTGTCACTTTCCAGGTAAGGCATTTTTTTCTAACCTTTTTACCGTGCAAAATGAATGTTCTTTTTACCTCATAAGACATGTACTAATTTACACACTATCATTTCTTAAAATATTTATTTTAATGTTAAAAAGGTTAAATTTTAAAGAAATTTTTTTTAAAGAAATGTTTTTTCAATTTTCAAACATAGGATATTTTCCTCAATAATGTTCTGAATCCCTATCTTTGTAATATCACTTCCTTTTTGTGATTGTTAAATTTATATTGAAAAAATCACTATATTGTAATCATTTTTCATTTTAAATATATTTTTATATCCATATTCTCATAAAATTGATATTATTATTACCTAAATCTTATATCATTTTTACATATGGTGTTTACTTTTAAATTTATTTTATTCTTTTGGGAAATATTGATAAATCTGTATCTTATACTCCATACAAATATTTGATAAGGCATATTATTTATTTTGATTATTCGATGTGAGGATTTCTTTGGACATGTAAGACATGAGTTGGGGACCATTTAAGGAAATCCATATAGGTGGGGCCTGGTTATAGATAGTCCCTCGATACATTGGTAGTCTCATGGGACGAATTAGTTGTGAAAATTAGATGGGTTTATACCTAATATGATAAACTGTCTTTTGAAAGGTCTTGATGGTACTGGTTCCATGTACCTAGGAAACATGGTGTCTAATAATTAAGAATTTACCTCATTTAGTTTTAGTTATTATTTATCCATGATATTTTGCATCGACATATCTATGGATACATTTCATTTTCAATTCATTGATTAAATGGAATATGTTTCAGTTTCATACTTTTCCATATTTATTTTTCCTTATCTAGTTATTTGGATAGAATGTGTTTCCATTTATTACCTTTCCATATTTTTTATGCACTTAATTTTTAGTTTTTTGATTATATGGTATGTGTGTTCAGTTATTTACCATTCCATAATTATTATTCTCATTGAATCATTATTACTTCCACTATACTTTACCATTAATAAGCATTTGAGCTCACCCTTATTATGTTTCTTTCCCCTAGGAATCCAAGAATCGTACTATGGAAGATATGTAGGGATATACTAGATGGAATAAAGTTATCCTTGAAGTTATTTATTTATAAAAAAAATTATGTTCTAATTAGTGTATTAATTTGTAATACAAGACTCGTGTATGTATCTAGTTTACTACGAATACTAAACTCTCAGTCCTTTGGGATTTGATTCCTTATAATCATGTCAATGTAATTGATAGCAGACATTGGACCTAGGATTTTTGGGTTAGGGTTGCTACAGTTGGTATCAAATTAAGTTTATTAGCAAACTTGGGAACTAGATTTAATAAAACATATATTATATGACGTAACCCTAAGGTATAATTTGAGGATAAATGTACAAGAACACCCTATAATTTTGGTAAAGTGGAGATTATGTGGGTCTTTCTAGTAACACATCCCTGTCTGGATACTACAAGTGGATGTAGTTTTGGTTCAGATGTATCTAGGGGTAATAAATATAACATGGTGTGTCATGCCTACCTTAGTGTAACCTGGTACACAACAATGGGCCTTACTGTGCACCTGGTTTGACACTCTTGGGGGATATGCTTAGGATAATTCACATTTTATCTACAAACCATTGTGAATATTTTGAACATATGATGAAAATAAATAAACTTGGTTAAACCTAAGGTGTTTTAGATTAAAGATAAGTTGATGTGATTTAGATATCTTATAAATGATTATATGTTTTTATATGACTATTGTTACACACACTATGATTTCTGGTTTTAGTCAATGGCAGGTACTTGAAGGAGTCAAGTTAACATTGAACGTGAAGGAAAATGTGGTAATAATGAGTGACCAAATGAGGTGTTGATAGGAGTGAAATATATCATGTTTATGCCTAATAAATTTTCTTGAAATATGATTAAAAACTTATACCTTTACCAACTCTTGAACTCACTAAAGAGGATAAGGATGGAATTTTCTAAGAGATAAAGTGATGAAGGCCATGGAGAGAAGAAGGATTTATTTCTCACATGCACAAAATGTGGATGGAGAAACCTGGGAAAGAGTATCAATGGAATGGGGAAATTCTTTATGTGTGGGAAAGAAGGAAATAATGAAAATAATTGCTGATGGAAAATAAATAGTACGATGGAAGGAAATGAAACTCATCTAAGGAATCCTTTATAGTATGTTTTTGTAAATGTGGGGAACCTAGACATTACCTGTTGGGAAAAAATCCCTCAAGGTATCATTGCAGTATTTTTGGGTTGCTTGTGTTTGTTGACAATGCAGGTTTCCATGGTGAATTGTCGAGTTCCAGAGATATTGTTGACAATCTATGTTGAAAAATAACCATGAAAAAAGAACAGACGATCTGGAGGCGGTACAAAAGAATAGATTCAAGGTGGCGTCGTTTCCCAGTGTTTTCCAAATTTTTGGGGTCCAAAATTTAGAGTTTGGTGAGCATCGTGAAAAGTGTATTTCCTTGAAGATCTAATTTTAATATGGAAAAGTCATGAGTTTTGTGAAGATATGCTTCATGGATTATTTTTCACGAAGACCAGAAGAATGTTGACGGTGATGCTTCATGATTACGACGAGCTTCACGAATAGAAGCATTGAAGAGCATTGCGGTGGCGAAGGGATTTACGAGTGGAGCTTCATGTATAAGTCATGAAGGAAATTACGGGATGATCTGCAATTACGGCGAGCTCCGCGGTCTGAAAATTGTCGTGGTGCTTCGCGATTTTGAGAGAATTTCGGCGGGAACTTCGGAGCTTCATGATTTTTGATGATGTGGTGTTGACTTCACATGGAAGGTTCGAGGGTCAGTGGAATCGCCTATAAATAGACCTCGATCCCCTCAGGAGAAGTAGAGAGTTTTCAGATAAAATTATTTGCTCTCGGCTCGCGAAGGTGGTTCGCAAAGGCAGTGTGCTTCGCGAAAGAGGATCTTCGCGGTGGCTAATCTAGCTCCGCAAAAGTTGTGACCTCTACGTTGGCTCAATGAACTTCACAAGGGAAGTATCTCTATGACTACTTGAGCTTCGCGAGAGTTCTTCGCGAGAGTGCTTCGCAAAAAGACAGTAGCTTCGCAAAGGATTTTTTGAGCTTCGTGAAATTGGGAGCCTCCCGAAGTAGGGTGCTTTGCGAAGGTGTTTCCAAAGGGATTGCCCAATGTTTTAGAGGCAAAGGGGTATTCATTAGTGTATGAACTTTGGACTCTAACATAGAATCTATCAATAGTTTAGGATTCATTTATTCATGCAAATAAAGAGACCTATAGGTCTATAAACTGTGAGTGGATCCCATCCAAGTGTAGTGAGGAAAGGAAGATGAAGAAGGTTATCCTTTCTACAGGTTGTGAGCCAGTGAGGGGGAAACAGGGAGTGACCCTTGGGAAAGTAGTGAGCTAGCCCTAAACATTGTAAAGGTAGTGAGCCTGGGCATAGAAGTTATCTAGCCCAAACATTATTGGCAGTGAGCTTTAGTGGATTTGGTACAGCGGCACATCGGCGTTGTATGCTCCTTGGACGTAGCCTAGTGAGGGTGAACCAAGTAAAAATATATGTGTCTGCCTGCTTGCTTCCCTGCATTGCATTCAAAGCATCATCATCAGATAAAGAAAAAAAGAAGTGGTCATAATAAAAACACAAGTGAAAAAAAGTGACCCTTGTAATAAATAGGTCAAGATCCAGTGGGGCAGGAATAATTTAGAAAAGAATATCCATACCCTGATCCACCCACCCACCCCCCTCTCAGGGTATATAGGCCCATATTGGTCCAAACAATTGGTATCAGATAAAGGTTTCTTTTATCATATTTGTTTACTCTGACTTGGTTTAGTTGATCTGTGTGGATAAATATTTAGTCTACTCTTATCTTGGTGTGCCATGGAAAAGGGAAAAACATCAAAGAAGAATCAGAAGTCAGGTGATATTCCTCAGTGTGGAAGTGTTTATGGAAAAATTTTGATTCAACTAAAAGAATCAAACAGCTTACTGAAGGAAGGCCTGGATGAATCTGATAGGGAAAAGATTGATTCACTCAATCATGATGTAGGAATGAGTGAAGTACTTGAACTTCAAACTGATATCGAAACAACTGATGATGAATAAGTTTCAAGAAGGAGGCAACCATTAGATGTTGTCAACATGACAAAGAAATTGGATCAGAAATTGGATGAAGAAGTTAAAACTAAATATATCTATATCCAAGTATTGGAAATTGAGGTCAACAAGCTAAGAGGCTTAAATCAAAGGCTTATTGATGTGGATACTAACCTAAGGGAGAAAAATGATTCTCAAGGTGAATAACTACAAAATATGGCTAGAATGAAAGGAAAAAAGGATGATGATTATGAAGAGAGTCAAAAGTCAGAATAAGTTTAGAATCTGAAATCTAGAAATGATGATCTAGCTACACAGTTGTCTAAAAAAGTTCAGAATAATCCAAGACTACAACAAGAGAATGCATCTGTCTCTGAATCTATTTCTCAGGAAAAATTTAAAGTAAAGGAGAAAAGTGACATGGTAGAAAATCTCACACGAGAACTGGAATATGAGAGGAGTTGTGGAAAGAATCTCAGAAGAAAACTCAATGCCCAACTTGAATCAAGGGATATGAAGATTCAAAAGTTGGAAGAAGAGCTATAATTAGTGAAGAAGGAAGTGGAGAAATACAATGCTAGAGGAAAGCCTAAAATGAAGTATGCCTTGCACTTACTATTTGATTATCCTTTGGCAGGTGATGATGAAATGAAAAGAAAATTTTCTATTTCTGAAAAGAGGCAAGAAAAAATTTTCTCAGCTCAAAGACCATACAGTTTGGGAAAACTGGTATTGGATTTGATGAATTCCCTCCTGTGCATGATATAAAGTGAGTTGTGAATAGTTCCATAAGTGGAGGAAATCTTGTATGTTTTGGAGACAGGCCTAAGAGGATAGTTAAAAGAAGTAGTGATGACATGTGCTATTTCTGCGGGATTCATGGCCACACATCAAGCTTTTGTTCAGAGGCTCTGGATTACATTTCAATCTGTGAAAATAGAAACTTTTCTAAATTTGAGAATAAGAAGAAGTTTCATGAGAAATCAAAAAGAAGATTCTCTCAGAGGAAAGCATTCATTAGATGCTATTACTGTGGAAAAATGGGACACACTATGAGTATGTGTCAGGAAGCTCATGAGCTTAATGTCAGAGAAAGAACTCAAACTGCATCAACATCTCAACATAGAAATGATGAAATGAGGTATGCCTTTGATGGAAAATGTTTTATATGTTATGATTATGGGAATTTGGAAATACATTGCAGCAAGAAGAAAGCAAGAAAGGAAAAGGAACTCGAAAAGATATTCTTGACTCCAGTGGTGCATGATAAGAAATTATGCACTGGGAGAGAAAGTGGTAAGTTGAAGAATAGTCTTAGATCCTCAGGGTAATAACATAGAGCTGAACAAAAGGTGTATCTGTCACCTCCTCTGTCACACTCACAACCGCCCTCTAAGAAAGAACATGAACAAATCTGTAATAAAAAGGGAGGAAACGCTGTAGTTGTGAGTAAGAAGAATGAACGTTCAATGGATGATTCACCACCAGCACAAAAGAGTGGGGAGACTCAAATATCTGATAAAAGAAGAATGAACAAAGAATGCATTGAAAAATTTGCATGTCATGTTCTGCAGCGAGAAGTGGAGGAAAGAGAACGACCACTACAATGGTGGAAGAAGAAAGGGAAGATGACAAGTAGAGTGATTCCTACCGAGATAAGGAATCAAGGAAAATGGAATTTTTGTGGAACATCAAAGACGGAAATGTGTACTAGTGGGTTTAAACCCCAAATGGTGAGAAAGGCCAGGCCTGTAGAATCTACATTTCAGAAAAAGGCTCAGCATGTGGGTAATGAATGCTTAGTCATATGGCCAGAGCAGTTGAAGTTGGCTAGGCAGCTAGAAGAAGAAAGGAAGGAGTGTGATGCACTCCAAGAAAGAATCAATGGGTTGACCCATCAGGATCAACCATAATACTCATCTTGAGGATTCTTGAAGAAACCCCTCTTCTTATGTATATAAATGTTGTTAACTAGTGATTAAAATGTTTCAGGTTTTAGGGAGATATGATCCAAGGGGAAGTGGAATCTAAAGATACAATGTGGAGAAATGATATGCTTCAGAGTTTTAATTGACTCAAATCAGGTACCAAAGTTGAAGAAGAAAGGGAGAAACAGAGCATAATAGGAAGTGAATGTGTTATTAACTTTATCTCTTGTTTCCTACACCGAGTTCCAACTTAGTAGGCTTAGATATTTGGTTGATGGATCAATGCCCAGTGCCAGATGAGAATAAATGATACAGGAGAAGAATAATGATTGTGGGTCAAAACATTGGACCTAACAACTGGAAGAGTTGCACATCATAAGGGGAGATCTCTATCTCTTAATCAGATGAAAGATATCAATGGGATATATAGGATGAGTGTTTCTGATCAAGAATACATACTGTGGGCGAGGCATCAAACTTCATGTATTTCATAATCATCTATTTTGTTCTAACAATATGGTATCAGCTGACTGTTTTCATGATACCAAGAAGCTGTGAGAGAATGCCAACCCTACTTCAACAAGAAGATCAGAAAAGTATCTGAAATAAATGATTCCACTAAACAATGAAATAGTTAACAATTTCCTTATTAATTTGATGAGGAAAGCAACAAAGGGGGAGTAGAAGTGGTTGATACTGATTCAGAAAATAATAAAACATGGGAAATTGTTTTGAGGCCAGCTGATAAGAATGTCATCAGGACTAAATGGGTCTATCACAACAAGATGAATGAACATGGAACAATTATTCGGAACAAATCATGAATAGTGTGAAAAGGGTACTCCCAAATAGAGGGAATTGATGTCGATGAGACATTTGAACTGGTTTCAAGACTAGAGACAATCAGATTATTCCTAGCCATTGTAGTGAAACGGAAGTTCAAAGTCTTCCAGATGGATATCAAATCTGAATTTTTGAATGGGGTTCTGGAGGAAGAAGTGTATATTGAGAAGCCAGATGGATTTCTCATTCATGAGGATGAGAACAAGGTTTGCAGACTGAATAAGGCATTGTATGGCCTGAAACAAGCACCAATAGCATGGTACTCAAGGCACGATCAGTACTTGAAGAAGCTTGGTTTCTAGCGTGGGGGAGTTGATTACAATCTCTATTTCAATAACAATAGTAATCAAAGGATTATGGAGATAGTTTATGTCGATGACATAATATTTGGTGGATCAGATGAAGCACCGTGCAGACAGTTTTTTGAATTCATGAAACATGAGTTCAAAATGTCTATGATTAGTGAGATGATGTTTTTCCATGGTCTACAGGTGACACAAGGAAGGAATGGCAGATTCATTTCTTAATCAAAATATGCCAAGGAGGTTCTGAAAATATTTGGAATGGAAAATTCCAAGGAGATGAAGACTCCGGTTTCAACTGGGATGAAATTGTCAAAAGATGGTGATGACAAGGCAGTTAATACCACAGAATATAGGAAAATCATTGGAAGTTTTCTATACTTGATTGTGATAAAGTCCTGACATTGTATTCTCCACATGCCAAGCAGTGAGATATTAGAGTAATCCCATATAAATCCACATGATTGCAGTTAAAAGAATACTTCGGTATATCAAGGGCACAGTGGATTTCGGCTTGATATATAGTGACCAATCTTAGTCAGAATTACTGGGATATACTGATGCAGATTGGGCCGGTTCAGCGGATGATAGGAAATCAATGTCAGGAGGTGCATTCTATCTTGGTGGACTATGTATTTCTTGGCTAAGCAAGAAGAAATATTGTATCTCATTAAGCATCACGGAAGTTGAGTATATTGCGACCACTCAAGCATGCACACAGTTATTATGGATGAAGCAACGACTTGATGATATGGGAGTTGAAGTGAGGTCTCCGATCAGAATTCAGTGTGATAACTCAAGTTCTATCAATCTTAGAAAAAATATCATCCATCACTCTAGGACAAAGAACATTGAGATAAAGTATCATTTTATCAATGAGAAGGTAGAGTAAGGAATCGTGAAGTTGGAGTATGTGCCTACAGAGCTACAGGTTGCAGACATTCTGACAAAGGCCTTACCCAAGAAATCTTTTGAGAGGCATCGATTGGCTCTAGGAGTTCATTCGACTCCCTGCACTTGAAAAAGTGTGGATGTGGGACCCCTCCCCCCCCCCCCTCTCCTCGAGGTATGGTGTGTTTTTCTCTAATGTGTTAATATGTGTTTTTTCTAATGTCTCGGACTATAGAGGAGTAACCTTTGGGTTCATTGACAAAGGGGGAGAAATAGTGACTCCTAAATGGGGAGAAAATGTGGTTAATGAAGGGAGAAAATGTCTTTGTCAAAGACATGGGGAGAATCTAATTGGTGGAGAAGTGAGATAGGGGGAGCAATGAAATTGGGGGAGTGTTTCCAATATGACGATGCTAGAAGTGATCGATCAAAGAATAGATATCATGATAGCTGAGGATCGTGATAAAAGTAGAACAGTGATGTTGGAATGGTGTGAGAAGGTTTCCAGCTATCACCAATTGGTATCAGTGTGGTTCAACAATTGGTATCAATTTAGTAATTGGTATCAGTTTGGAATCGACAATTGATGTCTAACATGAAGTGATTCATTGATGAACTTTTCATACTACTCTTGTTTCTCACACCGATCATTGCTCATGTGGGCTTAGATTACATGTTAAGTAAATCCTTGAACACTATCAGAATCGCAAGAGGTGAATGGTGGTAGCGGCTGGAAGGAGCTTCAGAGAGGTATCAAAGTGCAGAGAATCTTTTTGAGAGGAGTTGTCAACAAACCCAAAGGGGGATATTGTTGGGAAAAAATTCCTCAAGGTATCATTGCAGTATTTTTGGGTTGTTTGTGTTTGTTGACAATGCAGGTTTCCATGGTGAATTTTTGAGTTCTAGAGATATTTTTGACAATCCATGTTGACAAAGAACCATGAAAAAGGAATGGATGATCTGGAGGCAGTACAAAAGAACAGATTTAAGGTGGCATCATTTCCCAGTGTTTGCCAAATTTTTGGGGTCCAAAATTTGGAGTTTGGTGAGCATCGCAAAAAGTTGATTTCCTTGAAGATCTAATTTTAATATGGAAAAGGAATGATTTTTACGAAGATAGGCTTCATTTATTGGTTTTCGCGAAGACCATAAGAATGTTAACGGTGATGCTTCGCGATTACGATGAGCTTCGCGAATAAAAGTGTTGAAGAGAATTGTGGCAGTGAAGGGATTTGAGAGTGGAGCTTCGCGGTGAAGGAGTGAAGGAAATGACGGGATGCTCTGCGATTACAACGATCTACGTGATCCGAAAATTTATGTGGTGCTTCACGATTTTGATAGAATTTCGGTGGGAACTTTGGAGCTTCGCGATTTGTGATGACATGGCGTTGACTTCGCACAAAAGGTTCGAGGGTTGGTGGAATCGCCTATAAATAGACCTCGACCCCCTTGGGAGAAGTAGAGAGTTTTCAGAGAAAATTATTTTCTCTTGGCTCACGAAGGCAGTTCACGAAGGCAGTGTGCTTTGCAAAAGAAGAGCTTCGCGGTAGCTAATCTATCTCCGTGAAAGTTGCGAGCTTCGCATTGGATCAGTGAGCTTTGTGAGGGAAGTCGCTCTGCGGCGACTTGAGCTTCATGAGAGTGTTTCGCGATAGTGCTTCGCGAGAGTGATTCACGAGAGAGCTTCGCGAAAAATCAGGAGCTTCGCGAAGGCTTGTTTGAGTTTCATGAAATTGGGAGCCTCACGAAGTAGAGTTCTTTGCGAAGGTATTTCCAAAGGGATTTCCCGGTGTTTTAGAGGCAAAGGGGTATTAATCAGTGGATGAACTTTGGAATTTAATAGAGCATCTATCAATAGTTGAGGATGCATGTATTCATGCAAATGAAGAGACCTACAGGTCTATAAACTGTGAGTGTATCCCTTCCAAGTGTAGTGAGTAAAGGAAGAGGAATAAGGTTATCCTTTCTATAGGCAGTGAGCCAGTGAGAGAGAAATAGGGAGTGACCCTTGGGAAAGTAGTGAGCTGACCCTAAACATTGTAAAGGAAGTGAGCCTGGGCAAAGAAGTGATCTAGCCCGAACATTATTGGAAGTGAGCTTTAGTGGATTTGGTGCAGTGGCACGTCGTCATTATATGCTCCTTGGACGTAGCCCAGTGAGGGTGAACCAAGTAAAAATCTCGGTGTCTGTATTCTTGCTTCCCTGCATTGCATTCAAAGCATCATCATTAGATAAAGAAGAAAAGAAGTGATCATAATAAACACACAAGTGCAAAAAAAGTGACCCTTGTAATAAAGAGGTCAAGATCCAGTGGGATGGGAAGAATTTATAAAAGAATATTCATACCCTAATCCCCCCCCCCTTTTAGGGTATATAGGCCCCTATTGGTCCTAACAATTGGTATCATAGCAAGGTTTCTTTTATTAGATTTGTTTTCTCTGACTTGGTTCATTAGATCTGTGTGGTTAAAGATTTAGTCTACTCTTATCTTGGTGTGCCATGGAAAAGGTAAAAATATCAAAGAATAATCAGAAGTCAGATGATATTCCTCAGTGTGGAAGCGTTTATGGAAAAAGTGTGATTCAACTAAAAGAATCAAACAGCTTACTGAAGGAAGGCTTAGATGAATCTGATAGGGAAAAGATTGATTCACTCAATCATGATGTAGAAATGAGTGAAGTACTTGAACTTCAAAGTGATACCGAAACAACTAATGATGAAGAAGTTTCAAGAAGGAGGCCACCAATATATGTTGTCAACATGACAAGGAAATTGGATCGAAAATTGGATGAAGAAGTTAAAACTAAAGATATCCGGATCCAAGTATTGTAAATTGAGGTCAACAAGATAAGAGGCTTAAATAAAAGTCTTGTTGATGTGTCTACTGACTTAATGGAGAAAAATGATTCTCAAGGTGAAGAACTATAAAAGATGGCTAGAATGAAAGGAAAATAAAAGGCTGATGATTATGAAGAGAGTCAAAAGTCAGATGAAGTTCATAATATGAAAGACAGAAATGATGATCTAGCTACACTGTTGTCTAAAAAAGTTCAGAATAATCAAAGGCTACAAAAAGATAATGTATCTATCTTTGAATCTATTTCTTAGGAAAAATTGAAAGTAAAGGAGCAAAGTGACATGGTAGAAAATCTCACATGATAACTAGAAGATGAGAGGAGTTGTAGAAAGAATCTCAGGAGAGAACTCAATGCCCAACTTGAATCAAGGGATATGAAGATTCAAAAGTTGGAAGAAGATCTAGAATCAGTGAAGAAGGAAGTGGAGAAATCCAATGCTAGAGGAAAGCCTAAAATGAAGGATGCCTTACACTTATTATTTTATTATCCTTCGGTAGGTGATGATGAAATGAAAAGAAAAATTTCTATTTCTGAAAAGAGGCAAGAACAAATTTTCTCACCTCAAAGACCATACAGTTTGGGAAAAACTGGTATTGGATTTGATGAATTCCCTCTCGTGCATGACAGAAAGAGAGATGTGAATAGTTCCATAAGTGGAGGAAATCTTGTATGTGTTGGAGACAGGCCTAAGAGGACAATTGCAAGAATTAGTGATGACATGTGCTATTTCTATGGGATTCATGGCCACACATCAAACTTTTGTTCAGAGGCTCTGGAATACATTTTAGGCTGCGAAAATAAAAACTTTTCTAAATATGAGAATAAGAAGAAGTGTCATGAGAAATCAGAAAGAATAGTCTCTCAAAGAAAAGCATTCATTAGATGTTATTACTATGGAAGAATGGGACACATTATGAGTATGTGTCAGGAAGCTCATGAGCTCAATATTAGAGGAAGAACTCAAACTGTATCAACATCTCGACATATAAATGATGAAATGAGGTATGCCTTTGATGGAAAATGTTTTATATGTTCTGATTATGTTCATTTGTAAAGACATTGCAGCAAGAAGAAAGAAAGAAAGTAAAAGGAACTCTAAAAGAGATTCTTGACTCCAGTGGTGCATGATAAGAAATTATACACTGGGAGAGAAAGTGGTAAGTTGAAGAATAGGCTTAGAGCCTCAGGGGAATCACATGGATATGAACGAAAGGTGTATCTGTCACCTCCTCCGTCACACTCACAACCAAACTCTAAGAAAGAACATGAACAAATCTAGAATAAAAAGGGAGGAAACACTACAGTTGTGAGTAAGAAGAATGAACGTTCAATGGAGTATTCACCGCCAGTGAAAAAGAGTGTGGTGACTCAGATATCTGATAAAATAAAGATGAACAAAGAATGCATTGAAAAAATTTCATGTCGTGTTCCACAGCGAGAAGTGGAGGAAAGAGAAAGACCACTAAAATGGGGGAAGAAGAAATGGAAGATGACAAGTAGAGTGATTCCTACCCAGAGAAGGAATCAAGGAAAATGGAATTTTGGTGGAACATCAAAGACGGAAATGTGTACTAGTGGGTTTAAACCCCAAATGATGAGAAAGGGTAGGTCTGCAGAATCAACATTTCAGAAAAAGTCTCAGCATGTGGGTAATGAATGCTTAGTCATATGGCTAGAGCAGTTGAAGTTGGATAGGGAGCTAGAAGAGGCAAGGAAGGAGTGTGATGCACTCCAAGAAAGAATCAAAGGGTTGACCCATCAGGATCAACCACAATCCTCATCTAGAGGATTCTTAAAGACACTTTGGCTCGACCAATCTCTACCAAAATATCTCTTAAAAATCCCTCCCATAATCCTAGAATCATACCTTTTATAAGGAATCAATCCAAGAAATCCTTTTGGTACAAACCAAAAGGAGTTACCCAATTAAGAGGTAATAAACTTCCTTAAGCTTTTTAGTTTTATTTCCATTATCCAGCCCCTAAACTCTTATTATTACATGATTTTATAAAAACAACAGTATAATAAATATACTATGATGTTTTTATGATAATTTTTATACCTAAAATTACACACACTTACATCTAATGGATAATGAATATACTATTTATGTGTACGACAAAATACCGCCTCACGAAACGATGATTAATCATTTTTCCTTTACCGCCTCTCATGGTGGAAATTATAATTAACACTATATTTAAATATGTTATATATGATATTTATAATTCCTTTATACTTCTTTAATTATTTTATGAAACATATCTTTATCCACTCCATTTTGTGGGAATATGATAACATCGTTTGAGGAAGTATGGACTACTGCCTCCTAAAAGTAATGTGATTCGATCACACGATACATAAAATGTATAAAGGATGTTTTTAATTAAAAATATATGAAATAGAAAACATATATATGATATTAATGAAAAAATTAACTTTCTTTAAATATAATATATATATATATATATAATTTTCTTTATTACCCTCTCACACACTAAAAAGTGATAATGTTGGTCGTGGATGTGTGGACCACCGCCTCCTTGACATGATGTGATTCCTTTTACATCACAATAATTATATATATATAAGTATATATGATTAAATAATATTATATTTATGATATAATGATCATTATGGTAAGATACGGTGTTACTTACCTTCTTTCTATAACGAACATTGAAAAATGGGCACGTTACTCATGCGTATGTACAACCAATTGTCTCCATGATTGTAATATTGATTAATTTTTCATAAAAATGTTTAATTATTGTTTTTAAAAGTATAATTTATGTATAAATATGATAATTATGTCATTATTATTATTCTTTAGTTGTTATATAATGACCCCTTTGACCATAGTTGACCTACCAAAGTTGTTTTTGACACATAAACCGAATTTGGTCAAAAACAACCAATGTAAAAATAATTATATAAGTAGTTGTATACAACATAGTAATAAGTGAAATAAAATTTATGATAAAAATGAAAAAATTTCCCAATAAATTAAATAATTAACATAATTTTGTTATTTATGAATATAAAGACACACGAGACAAGTGAGACGGAAGGCAGGGGATTTTCATCTCACTTTGTAAATCTGTGAGATAAATTTCATATTCACCACTTACCTATTTTTTGTGGTGTACCTAATGCCCCTTTTGATATATTATATCATTAATCTGTTTACCTTAATGGTATTTAAAACTTTTATTTAATTTTATTCCTTCATGAGGCTTATGATTTAAAATGTTTCAAGGTGGTATGAAACACTTTAGAATGTTTAAGGATTATTTTCCTCAAGAGTAATTTTAATGGTATTTAAATAGTATTTTTATTAGAGGAAATTATATTACCATTATTCAATAAACCCTTTAATTTTATTCTCCTCTATTTATTAATGACCATTTTCAATTATTAGTACCATTTTCCCACTCTTTGGTACTCAAAATGTTTTAGAAAATATTTTTAAGAAAACCCGACTTCATTTCTAACTTTATTAAGAGAACCAATTTTCTTCTAAAACCCATGTTCTATTAAAAAAAATTAAAAATGTCTTTAAAATGATTTATTAAATACATTTTACCATTTTTTGTATTTTACCAGTGTTTTCAAAGGAATATTCTCATCGCTTTCGAGACAAGGAATTTTTTCTAACCTTTTTACTGTAGAAAAGGAATGTTCTTTTTACCAAATATGACATGTACAGATTTACCCAAAATAATTTATTAGAAGCTTCCTTTTCATGTTCAAAAGGTGAGTTTTTAAAGAAAGGTTTTTCAATGAAAAATATTTTCAAATTTTTTTTCAAACAAATGATATTTTCCTCAAGAATTTTCTTAATGCCTATATTTGCAATCTAACTTATTTTTTGTGATTGTTAACTTTATCTTGAAACAATAACTCTATTGTAATAATTTTTCATTGTAAATATCATTGGATATCCATATTCTCATACAATGGATATTAGTATTGCCTAAATTGTATATCATTTTTACATACGGTGTTTACTTTTAAAGTTATTCGATCCTTTTGGGAAATATTGATAAATATGTATCTTCTACTCCATATGGATATTTGATAGGTCATATTATCTATTTTAATTATTCAATATGAATATTTATTTGGATAGGTAAGACATGGGTTAATAACCATTTAATGAAATATCTACGGGTGGGGATCGATTATAGATATCCCCTTGATGCATCGGTAGTATCATGGGATGAATTAGTTGTGCAAATTAGATGGGTTTCTACCTAATATGCTAAACCATCTTGTGAAAGGTCTTGACAGTACTGGTTCCATGTACCTAGGAAACATGAAATTCAATAATTAATAATTTCCCTCATTTATTTTCAGTTATTATTTATCCATGAGATTTTGTGTCGATATATCTATCGATGCATTTCATTTTTAGTTAATTGATTAAATGGAATGTGTTTCAATTTCATACCTTTTCATATTTATTTTAACTTAACTAGTTATTTGGATGGAATTTGTTTTCATTTATTACCTTTCTATATTTTTTATGCACTTCCTTCTCTGTTTGTTGATTATATGGTATGTGTTCCCAGTTATTTACCATTATATAATTATTATTTTCATTGATTCATTATTACAACCTCTATAATTTACCCTTACTGAGCATTTGATCTCACCCTTATTATTTTTCATTTCCCTAGGAATCTAAGAGGTGTGCTATGGAAGATATGCATGGATATACTATATGGAATAAAGTTATCCTTTAAGTTATTTATTTAGAAACAATTATGTTGTAATTAGTGTATTAATTTGTAATACAAGAGTCATGTATGTATCTGGTTTACCAAGACTACTAAACTCTTAATAATTCGGGATTTTATTCCTTATAATCATGCCAATGTACTTTATATAAGACATTGGCTTCAGGTTTTCTGGGGTTGGTTCACTACAAGGAATTTTTCTATTCATTGAGAAAAGGGGTGAGGAACATCCAAAATTAAAAGTCTATCTCTAATTGTTAATAAAAATAGATAGAATAAAATGGATTGTAATATTTATACAATGCATGTTTAATTAAATCTTAAAGATGAACCAAAGATTGCTCTAAGTATTTAAAAACCTAATAAAGCTTAACCAACTTCACAACCTTATCTTATTTATCTAGTCGCAATGTTTATACCCTCATTATAGCATTCCTTATTTCTTTATATTCCTCATCAACTAACTTCTTCTACTCATCCACCAGATTCTTTTCTATAGCTATATCTTGAAATTGACTATATACTAGGGCCCAAACTTCTATAATCAAGAATTATTATTCCATATCCACTACTACCTGATGATATATTTATTAAATAATTATAGTCCTAAGTCTTGAGGAAGAAGCTATAGACACTACTGAAAAAAAGTTTGATTGAATTACTCATTCCTGCTCTCATACATCAATTATGTTCTTCACATCAACATGAATTGTGAGGTAATAAAATTTTACATATCCAAGAGTGGTGAACATGTGTTGGATGTTGTATAATTAACCATCGAGCATGTTGAGAGGGGTATCATTGATCAGAATTCAGATGATCCATCATACTCATTTTCATAATGTTCATTGAAATATTTTATAATTTAGTTTAGAGTTGCACTATATTTAAAATACTATAATATAATATGAAACTATATCACTTAGAGAGACCCTAATTTTAGCGTTCCCCAAGTTAGATGACACCTAGAAATTACTTTCCTTTGTAACATCAAGTGACTAGGACATTGAAGTAGTGCCCTTATAAAATTATATTTTTTGTGGTGGAGTTATCATAATAGATATTAAAATTATATATCAATCAAAAAGTATAGAAATTAATGAAGAGCAGTTCTGTATTTACCTTCATCTATTAGAAATTTAGTTTCAGACACCAATGTTATTCCACCAGATGGTGTGGATGGTAATACACCTTGTAGTAACCCCCATATAGAATCATCAAGAGCTATATCTACCCCCAAAGTCATGTTGCCTGCTAGTGATTGGGGCCCCAATTCTTACCCTGATGTGCATTGGTTGATCATTAGAAGGACTATCCATAAAAAATGTACATTGATCAACACAACTAATAAGAGGGTATATATGTAAATGATGAAAAATATCGGAGTGAAATACCTTACTCTAAGGATGAATTAAATGCAGTGGTGTCTAATTCTAGATACTAGAAAAAATATTCAACATCCACTATGTCATCATTTTCTTGGTCTGATTAGGATATCATATCGGCTGGCACGTTGAGGCTGAGATCCAATTTCGACCCCTCCCAGGCATCACCAGTCATGGTTGTGGTTAATTTCCCCTATTTATGGGTAAGGATTGTATGTACCTGACAACCATTATTCCTGATCCTAAAGGATTTGGTCCAAGATCTAAGCAAATAAAATTGTTATCATAAGAGTTTAATGAGACATGAAAAGTGGAAGTTTGAATCTAGAGCTCACCTGCCATCCCAGAGCGGATGTGTAACTCTAGTATCTCACCCTATCACATTAATTAAGTTCCTTTGAAGAAAGATTTATGTGGAGTACTGTAGGTGGTTTCATAGGGAATACTTCTATAGGGTTAGAGCCTATGAACCTCAATTGAACCATACCAGTAGGTGAAGTTTCCTCTTCAACCCTATCACTTAGTTCATCCTCTTCCCAACTAGCATCCCCATCAGTGAGTATTCTAGATATTGAATAGTTTAGGAAACTTCCCTTGATTCTTAGAGAAGACTAAATGAAATATTTGTGGTATTATTGATAATGGAATGTAAATTTAAATGTGTGTGACAATTACCTCCTCCTTTGAAGATCTTTACTTTATCTCCACTTCATCGATTGTGTCCCTTACCTCTGGGGACTCATCATCAACATTTTCATCATCACCGTTTCTCAATTTTATTCCCATTATCATGAGTAATTAGTGTGTATATAAGTATTAATCACTTATCGTGTGGACCATGGACTCAAACTCATTGATATAATCCTTTATTTAATTTGGTTGGTCCTTGAAAGAAACATTGAAAGATCAGGAAAAAAGCATCTCCTCTATCTATAGAGTATCCTATATTTCTTTTATGAATAAAAATATCCTCTAATAACCCCACTCATATTATAATCGTGGGAATTGTGTGTTCATATGGATATTATATTAGAGAGTTTCTCTATTAATCATGATATATAGGTCAACTTGCCTTAGACACTTCACAGACATTTCATAGACTGAGGGATTTCTTGGCATAAACCTCTTACACGGTGTTCAAGGTATTATTTTTATTAGGTGATATTTCTCCTCACCACCTTTAGATAGTGGTGGTACTTTGATATGGACCTCCAAGCATGCCACCAGAGTATGACTTTTTATCAACATAATTGAAAAAAATACTAATTGGAGCATCATTAGGCAAAAAGTAAACCCACATGTATGTATCCTCTCATATGATCGTCAAATAGAATTAATTCATGACTATAATATTTCATTAGGTATGGAAACTATGAGGAGGATCAATATATATCCTTTGTATGCAATAAAACTAGTGATCAAATCTACAGGGAACATAAGCCTTGTAGATGGTCTTCTCATCAATCATATTCACTAGAATTATCTCTCTTAATGTTATGAGAAATGATTATTTATCATTCATTCCATTGGTGTTTTCGGTAATCATACTATTTTAGGCTCTGTGTAGTATGAATACAAACTTATTGTAAAATTTTAGCATTATAGAGATGTTTTATTCCCCTATTGAGAGTGGTCAAACCCTAAAAATTATTTAATTATATGGCCTGAATCATGAACCTAGAATGGATGTGAGGTTGATAAATTCATAGAATCTTAAATGAGAAGTGATCTAACCACACAAAACTTGAAATGGTATAAACATTCTGAATGGGGACTTCCCCTACTAATTTTTCCAAAATCTAGTTGATTTTTGCTAATATCTACATGGATAAATCAATTGTTTATCAAATATCAGCTGCACGGATAGAATAAGTGTGTTAGTACTCATTCTGTTATGTGACTAGTGAATTGGAATGATATAATCCTTTATGAAAGTATCTAGGAATGTTTCTAAGATAAGTTTTGGACCATCTGTAGGAACTATCTCCCATCACTATTCATTATACTAACACTCTTCCAATGTTGACTAGTATGCACCTAAATATCCATGGATATTATGGGTCATGCAACTTTGTGACCTTCTGGTCTCTGGTTCTTGACCATTTGATCTAATGAAGCACTCAACCCATGTGGTGAAGGGGATGTCTATGTGTGGGTGGGGGTCCTTCCCCACAATGTCCCTCACAAACTCTAGAAATTTCTTAACTATTGGAGGAGTCTACTCTGTGACATCCTATGTAGAGTCAAGGGAAATAAATTAACCATATATCTCTCCCAAAATCAAGTCTCTACTAAACATGTGTGTGTGTCAGAGACTGATATCAATCTATCTATATGTCAAATAGAATGTGTTAGTTTCAAGGATCCACCTATTGATCAGGTTAGGGGTGGTATTACTGTTGCAGTGGGAAAAATATCATGAGACCCATACTACTTCATATAAACCAAAAACCTTCAAATCTATCTCAAACTCTATATAGATCTGGAAGACTGAGTAGGGCCACTCCTATTCCATCTTTAATACACCTTCATGGAAAAGATCTCAGCTAGATTTATACCCTTTTTATTGATCTTCATTGTTCATCTAGAGAATGGATGTATAGGTGTGGATTTATTTCTCTAAAATATGGGGTTCCTTATCTAAATTCAATATCATTAACCAAAGGGTGTCCCCCTCTATAGTGTTAGATTCCTTAATGAAGTTACTAGTTGATGATACGTTGGATCAAGTAATGTCAAAATTTCAGGTGATTCACTATGCTAGATAGTTGTGTTCCAACCTGTATGGGTGATGGGTGCATCACTCTGTATCCTGAACAAATCCAAATCCTACAACTTCCCATTACAAAACAAATATGCCCAATTTCTGAAGGCCCCTTATCATATCTCATCATGATCTATTTACTTATTTGGAATGCTTGGGGAATCATATCCCTATCCAAAATCAATTTTCTTCTAAATAATATTTACAAAAATAACATCTCCCTATTATTTTTTTAGAACCTAAGAATATATCTCAGTCTATTCAATATTTTTCTAAAAAATCATATATTTATTATCCTTTGAGGAAACTCAAAAAATAATCACATACGGATCCTTTGGAAGGATCACATCTAGGTAGATCTTATTGATATTTCATCATAGCGTATCATGATACTAAACATTACTCAATGAATTGGAGCGCTATCAAGGAACACCCTTCATTAACATTTTAATCTCATTCTTAAGTGTTCCACATAGATAATATAACATGGATTCATTCAACATCATCATTTATTCCATGATAAAGGGATGTGGAATGCATATATGAAAGCCTATAATTAATAAGTATATGTGCATAAAGGTGAATACCCTTGATATGGAAATGGGCATGGTATTCATTATATGATGATTTTGGCATGGAAAATTGAGGTGTAATTTCATCAGTATAACGACATCACATGGGGATTCATAAAATAGACTTAAAATCATAAAATATGTTATACATTGTGGATACTTTTGTGATCTATATATATTTCAAATTTTTTCCCAAAGAGATAATGTCGCCATATTTTCAATAAAAAGGTCACATCTGTCAACTCCAGTTAATGAATGGGATAGTTTTTATCATGATTTTTGGCGATGACTTTGTCATTCTACATCAACACGCATCCCAGACCCTTCTTCAAAGCTTTGCAGAAGATTATGAAAAGCTCCACACTTGTGGGTAGTATGAGAATAGGGGCAGTGATAAGCCTCTTTTTCAACTCTATGAATCTTTATTCACATTCATTATTCCAAGAAAACTTTACTCCCTTCCAAGTTATCTTGGTAAGAGGGTTTGACAATCAGGAGAAATTTCTCAAAAAATTGTGATAATATCTAGCTAACCCCAGGAAGCTATGAAAATACGTCACATATGTCAGCCTTATCCATCCCTAGATTTTTTTTTGAAGTATCCATAGATATATCATTTCTTGTGATGATATACCCCAATAATGAGACTTCCTTCAACCATAAGTCACACTTGATGTACTTTTCATAGAGCTTCTCCTTTCGTAAGGTCTCTAGTACAGTGCTTCGATACTCCTCATGTTTCTCCTTGGTTTTTTAGTATATTAGAATATCGTCTATAAAGACTACCAAAAATTTGTTGAGGTAATCTATAAAGACTCTATTCATCAATTACATGAATATTTATGGAGAATTAGTGAGTCTTAAAGGAATTACTATGAATTCATAGTGTTCGTACCTTGTACAAAAAGCAGTCTTGGGATATCCTCATTCTTCACCCTTACTTGGTAATATCCTGACCGTAGATCCACCTTGGAGAAGTATTGTTCTCCATGTAGCTGATTGAACAAGTCATCAATTTTTGGCAAAGGATACTTGTTCTTTATCATTATTTTTTTGAGCTCACGATAATCAATGCAAAGGCGCATTGACCCATCCTTCTTCTTGACAAAGAGGACTGGTTCACCCCATGGTAAATCACTTAGGTGTATTAACCCTTTATCCATATTATCCTATAGTTGTTTATTTAGCTCCTCAATATCCACAACATCCATTCTATATGGATTCTTGTATATTGGAAATGACCTAGGTATAAGATCAATCAAGAATTAAACATCTCTTCTAGGAGGAAGACCGGGTAATTCCTCGGGAAACACATCAGCGAATTCCCTCACAATAGGCATGTCTTTGAGGATGGTTTTTTTCCTTAGACTCAATCATCTAAGAAAGATATTCATGCTTATAGTGAAGTAATATACATTCTTTAGATGATGGTGCTAAAGAATATCCATCCTCCTCCTTGTACTTGTATAGAATCAGGGGTCGATTCACCATATAGAGAGTGATTTCCTCTCGTGAAAATTTATGTTGGCTCTATATAGGGAAAGTAAATCCATTCCAAGAATTGCATCAAATTCCACCAAGGGAAGTATTTTGAGGTTCACTGGGAAGTTCAATCCACAAATTGTGACAGGGGAGGAGTTATATTCATGGGATGAAATAATTTCCCCATTTTCCATTTTCAGTGACATCTCTACTTCCATTATTTGTGGTGATGTTTGGATTATTCTAAGAAACTTTTGGGATATAAAAGAATTTGTACAACCAGAATCAAAAAGTATGTTCACTCTTCTTGAATGAATAACTAGTGTGCCTATCACCACTTCATTTTTGGGATTTTCTTCGGTAGTAGTGATGGAAAAATCCCACCCTTGCTACCTTGGAGGTTGTTGGTTTCCTCCAAAAACCCTTGAATTAGGACATAGGTTTGCAAAGTGCCCAGTTTATTTGCAGTTTTAGTAATGAAAATGTGTTGAGGATAGAACAGAGTGTTCCTTTCCTTGGTCGTAGTAGTGAGTTTTTTTTTTCTGGCAATCGCTTGCTAGGTTTCCTTCCTTCCCTCATAAAAATCATTTCCTCATCCCCTTCAAGAAATTTCTAGGGTGCTTCTTTCTGCACCATTGGAAAGTGGTATGCTGGAATTTCTTAGCACTATTGGATTTATCCATCAGACTACTAGAATTAAAGTCCACTTTCTGCTTCTTATCCCCATGGTAACCCTGATATTATCCTATCTCCATCTCAACTTTGAGCGCAAATCTGATAATCTCCGTATAGATATCAAAGTAGTGGATCATCAGGGATTTATGTAGGCTAAGTTTTAGTCTACAAAAGAAGCGGTCAACCTTGCATTCAAGGGTGATGAAAAAACCAAAGGCTTATCGTTAAAGTCTGGTGAATTTTTCCTCGTACTCCCCAAGAGATTCATTGTCCTTTTGCTTGAGTGAAAGTAAATCTCTTTCCATCTTAAGACAGAGGGTGCGAGGAAAATATTTATCAAAAAACATTTTTCAGAAATCCTTCCATCCCATTACCTCGATCTCTTCCTCAGGATTCGTATTTTTGATCAATGTCCACCATTTATTAGTTTCAACCTTCATAAAATGAGAATCCAAAAGAACATTCTCTTCTTTATAACATTGAAATATGGAGAAGATCTTATCAATGGAGTTGATCCATTGTTCGGTGATTGAGAGATTGGATGATACATTGAAAGTATGAGGTCTTTATCTCATGAAGCTCTCTTTTTTGACTTTTTCTTTCTTAAGGGGGGTTGTACGTTCCTCTTGACCCATGTTTTTATTAAAAACTTGAGTTATCTAAGAGATTATCATGACAAATTTTGTGATTCCCACTCCCATCAGATTGGGAATCTCATTAGAATAGTCATCACATTGATATTCACATTGATTGTTAGCCTGATTCCTCCTATTATCGGCCATTAGCTAGAATAAAAGGAAAATTATGGGTGATTATTTTAAACTATTAAACACATAAAGGGGAATCCAATAACAAAAATGGATAACTTATAAATTACATTTATCTCCTTAACTTATAAATTTCTAAGCTTCGATCTAAGTTATTCATGATCTACTTCCTAACATATATTCTTAGAAGAATTTTTTGTGTTCCCTTAAAAATGGTTTGTACTAATCTTATAAATTTACCAAATCATATCCCTCGGGATTATCGAACCAAGATTGAAGCAAGGTCTATTTTTGTGCACTAGTTCTCATTCGAGTCTAGCTCAAAGTGGTGTTTTTGGGTTTTACCCCTAAATACATTTGTGCTAGAGCCACCTTTACTTGTTCGTATCCAGAGAGGGATGCATTTCCTTGATAAAACACTTAATCTATACTCACTAAAATTTCAGCATTCTTTTCTTATAATTAGTCTTATCCCTAAGGCTTTCACTAGGGTTTTCTAATCCTAATACCAAAAATAACTAAACCTATCCTTTGATACCAACTATAAAAACCCTACTCTTTACTTTATATTTAGACATGATTGATTATATAAACTTGCTCTTAATAAAACCTATAAGATCAAGAGTTCTACTATCTTTGGGGATTAGGAACATTACATGAAAACTTAAGACATAAAATACAATATCTTTATTGAAAAATTCTTTTACATGACCACAAAATTCCTTCATACTTAGCATTGCATGGGATAACCTGAGGACATACATAAGAAAAGGGTGATCTATAAAGCCTAGTAGGGGAGTAAATAAGTCATAAAATGAAGAATACAATATATGTTAGGAAATAGACATATCAATGGATCATAATAGAAAATTGAACATAAATGCATGATATTGCATGATCACTATAACATGGAAATGTGGTAACAACTTAAAACACTGCATCATTAACATAAAGGAATCAAATAAACCCCTTTCCCAACATGATGGACAAAAATACTATAAAGGAATCAGGTAAACACCTCTCCCAACATGATGTATCATGATACTAAACATTACCCAATTCATTGAAGTGCTATTAGGGCGCTCTCTTCATGAAAATTTTAATTTCATGATTAAGTGTGCCACAAATATCATATAACATGGATTAATTCAACATTATCATTTATTCTATGATAAAGGAATGTGGAATACATATATTAAATTATATAATCAATAAGTATATGTGTATAAAGGTGAATAACCTTGATAGAGAAATGGTCATGGTATTTACTACATGATAATTTTTGGAATGGAAAATTGTGGTGAAATTTTGACAACATAACGACATCACACGAGGATTCATAAAATGGACTTAAAATCATAAAATATGTTATACATTTTAGATACTTTTGTGATCTATATATATTTCACACTTTTTTACAAAGAGATAATGCCGCCATATTTTCAATGCAAAGATCACATATTCCAACTCCAGATCATGCGTGGGATAGTTTTTCTCATGAATGTTCAACTGTCTTGAGGCATAGGCAGTGACTTTTTCATGCGTGGGATAGTTTTTCTCATGAATGTTCAACTGTCTTCGCTGAAGATTACAAAAAGCTCCCCACTTGTGGGTAGTGTAAGCATAGGGGTAGTGATAAGCCTCTTCTTCAACCCCATAAATATTTCTTCACATTCATCATTCTAAGAAAACTTGATTCCATTCCAAGTTATATTGGTAAGAGGGTTTTAAAATCATGAGAAATTTCTCACAAATCAGTGATAATATCCAGCTAACCCTAGAAATCTATGGAAATTCGTCACATATTTCGGCCTCATCCATCCCTAAATTTAATTTTTTTTTGAAGTATCCATAGATATCCCATTACTTGTAATGATATACCCCAAGAATGATACTTCCTTAAACCAGAAGTCACACTTGTTGTACTTTTTATAGAGCTTTTCCTTTCACAAGGTCTCTTGTATAGTACTTCGATGATCCTCATGCACCTCCTTATTTTTGGAGTATATTATAATATCGTCTATAAATACGACCACAAATTTTTAAAGGTAATCTCTAAATACTCTATTCATCAAGTCCATGAAGATTGCTATAGAATTAGTAAGTCTGAAGGCATTACTATGAATTAATAGTGCTTGTACCTTGTAAGAAAAGCAGTCTTGGGGATATCCTTCTTCTTAACTCTTAGTTGGTAATATCCCGGATGTAGATCCACCTTGGAGAAGTATTGTGATCCATGTAGCTGATTGAACAAGTCATCAATTCGTGGAAAAGGATACTTGTTCTTTATTGTGATTTTGTTGAGATCATGATAATCAATGAAAAGGTGCATTGACCCCTCTTTCTTGACGAAGAGGACTGGTGCACCCCATGGTGAAGCACTTTGTCATATTAACCCTTTATCCAGATTATCTTATAGTTGTTTCTTTAGCTCCTCAAGCTCCAAAATATTCATTCTATATAGAGTCTTGGATATTGTAAATTCACCAGGTATAAGATCAATTGAGAATTCAACATATCTTCTAGGAGGAAGACCAGACAATTCCTTGGGAAACACATCAGCAAATTCCTGCACAATAGGCATGTCTTCAATGATGGTTTTTTTCCTTAAACTCAATCATCTAAGAAAGATATGTATGCTAATAGGAAAGTAATATCCATTCTTAAGATGATGTTTCTAAAGAACATTCATCCTCCTCTTTGCACTTGTATAGAATCAGGTGTTGATTCACCATATGGAGAGTGATTTCCCTATCACAACAATTTATGTTGGATCTATATAGGGAAAGTCAATCCATGCCAAGAATTGCATAAAATTCCACTAGGGGAAGTATGATGAGGTTCACAGGGAAGTTCAATCTAAAAATTATGAGAGGGGAGGAGTTATATTCATGGGATACAATAATTTATCCATTTTCTATTTTCACTGACATCTCTACTTCTATTCTTTGTGGTGATGTTTGGATTGTTCTACTAAACTTTTGGGATATAAAATAATGTTTATAATCAGAATCAAAAAGTATGTTCACTATTATTGAATGAATAACTAGCGTACCTATCACCACTTCATTGTTAGGATTTTCTTCAGTGATAGTGATGGAAAAATCTCTCCCTTGATTCCTTAGAGGTTGTTGGTTTCCTCCAAAAACCCTTGGATTAGGGCACTGGTTGGAAAAGTGCCCCGATTCTTTACAGTTGTAGCAATAAACGATTCCTTGAGGATCGAACAGATAATTACTTTCCTATGTTGCGTTAGTGGGTTTTTCTTACCAGAAATTGTTATCTAGGTGTCCTTCCTTCACGCACCTAAAGCATTTTCTCATCCCCTTCAGGCAATTTATAGGGTGCTTCTTTACACACCTTTGGCAAGTGTCATTCTGGAATTTCTTAGCACTGTTGGATTTATCCATCAAACCACCAGAATTAAAGTCCACTTTTTGCTTCTTATCCCCATGATACCCTTGAGATTCTCCGATCTCCATCTCAAATTTCAGGGAACATCCGATAATCTCCTCATAGTTATCAAATTCATGGATCATCAGGGCTTTTCGTAGGCTAGGTTTTAGACCACCAAAGAAGCGGTCAACCTTGAATTCGAGGGTAACAACAAAACCCGAGGTGTATCATTCAATTCCAGTGAATTTTTCCTTGTACACCCCAAGAGATTCATCAACATTTTTCTTGAGTGAAAGGAAATATCTTTCCATCTTAAGATAGAGGGTGTGTGAAAAATATTTTTCTCATGAATGTTCAACTGTCTTCGCTGAAGATTACAAAAAGCTCCCCACTTGTGGGTAGTGTAAGCATAGGGGTAGTGATAAGCCTCTTCTTCAACCCCATAAATCTTTCTTCACATTCATCATTCTAAGAAAACTTGATTCCATTCCAAGTTATCTTGGTAAGAGGGTTTTAAAATCATGAGAAATTTCTCACAAATCAGTGATAATATCCAGCTAACCCTAGAAATCTATGGAAATTCGTCACATATTTTGGCCTCATCCATCCCTAAATTTAATTTTTTTTGAAGTATCCATAGATATCCCATTACTTGTAATGATATACCCCAAGAATGATACTTCCTTAAACCAGAAGTCACACTTGTTGTACTTTTTATAGAGCTTTTCCTTTCGCAAGGTCTCTTGTATAGTACTTCGATGATCCTCATGCACCTCCTTATTTTTGGAGTATATTATAATATCATCTATAAAGACGACCACAAATTTTTAAAGGTAATCTATAAATACTCTATTCATCAAGTCCATGAAGATTGCTATAGAATTAGTAAGTCTGAAGGCATTACTATGAATTAATAGTGCTTGTACCTTGTAAGAAAAGCAGTCTTGGGGATATCCTTCTTCTTAACTCTTAGTTGGTAATATCCCGGATGTAGATCCACCTTGGAGAAGTATTGTGATCCATGTAGCTGATTGAACAATTCATCAATTCGTGGAAAAGGATACTTGTTATTTATTGTGATTTTGTTGAGATCATAATAATCAATGCAAAGGTGCATTGACCCCTCTTTCTTGACGAAGAGGACTGGTGCACCCCATGGTGAAGCACTTTGTCATATTAACCCTTTATCCAGATTATCTTATAGTTGTTTCTTTAGCTCCTCAAGCTCCAAAATATTCATTCTATATAGAGTCTTGGATATTGTAAATTCACCAGGTATAAGATCAATTGAGAATTCAACATATCTTCTAGGAGGAAGACCAGACAATTCCTTGGGAAACACATCAGCAAATTCCTGCACAATAGGCATGTCTTCAATGATGGTTTTTTTCCTTAAACTCAATCATCTAAGAAAGATATGTATGCTAATAGGAAAGTAATATCCATTATTAAGATGATGTTTCTAAAGAATATTCATCCTCCTCCTTGCACTTGTATAGAATCAGGTGTTGATTCACCATATGGAGAGTGATTTCCCTATCACAACAATTTATGTTGGATCTATATAGGGAAAGTCAATCCATGCCAAGAATTGCATAAAATTTCACTAGGGGAAGTATGATGAGGTTCACAGGGAAGTTCAATCTAAAAATTATGAGAGGGGAGGAGTTATATTCATGGGATACAATAATTTCTCCATTTTCTATTTTCACTGACATCTCTACTTCTATTCTTTGTGGTGATGTTTGGATTGTTCTACTAAACTTTTGGGATATAAAATAATGTTTATAATCAGAATCAAAAAGTATGTTCACTATTATTGAATGAATAACTAGCGTACCTATCACCACTTCATTGTTAGGATTTTCTTCAGTGATAGTGATGGAAAAATCTCTCCCTTGATTCCTTAGAGGTTGTTGGTTTCCTCCAAAAACCCTTGGATTAGGGAACTGGTTGGAAAAGTGCCCCGGTTCTTTACAGTTGTAGCAATAAACGATTCCTTGAGGATCGAACAGATAATTACTTTCCTATGTTGCGTTAGTGGGTTTTTCTTACCAGAAATTGTTATCTAGGTGTCCTTCCTTCACGCACCTAAAGCATTTTCTCATCCCCTTCAGGCAATTTATAGGGTGCTTCTTTACACACCTTTGGCAAGTGTCATTCTGGAATTTCTTAGCACTGTTGGATTTATCCATAAAACCACCAGAATTAAAGTCCACTTTTTGCTTCTTATCCCCATGATACCCTTGAGATTCTCCGATCTCCATCTCAAATTTCAGGGAACATCCGATAATCTCCTCATAGTTATCAAATTCATGGATCATCAGGGCTTTTCGTAGGCTAGGTTTTAGACCACCAAAGAAGCGGTCAACCTTGAATTCGAGGGTAACAACAAAACCCGAGGTGTATCATTCAATTCCAGTGAATTTTTCCTTGTACACCCCAAGAGATTCATCAACATTTTTCTTGAGTGAAAGGAAATATCTTTCCATCTTAAGATAGAGGGTGTGTGAAAAATATTTATCGAAAAACATTTTCTGGAAATCCTTCCATCCCATTGCCTCGATATCTTCCTCAAGCTTCATATTTTTTATCAATGTCCACCATTAATCAGCTTCACCCTCAATATGATAAGCATCCAGAAGAACATTCTCTTTTTCGGAACACTGAAGGATGGAGAAGATATTCTCAATGGATTTTATCCATTGTTCAGCGATTGAGGGATCGTATGATCCATTGAAAGTAGGAGGCCTTTGTCTCATGAATCTATCTTTGAAACTTGTTCTTTCTTAGGGGGATTGGACGTTCCTCTTGACACATGTTTCTATTAAAAACTTGAGTTAACTGAGAGAGTATCATGACAAAGTTTGTGATTCCCACTCCCATAAAATTGGGCATCTCATTAGAATAGTCATTGCATTGATCTTTACATCGATTATTAGCTCGAGTCCTCCTATTACTGACCATTTTATAGAATAAAATAAAAATTAAAGGTAATTATTTTAAACTATTAAACACATAAATGGGAATCCAATGAAAAAAATAGATAACTTATAAATTAAATTTATCTCCTTAACTTATGAATTTCTAAGCTTCGATCTAAGTTATTCATGATCTACTTCCTAACATATATTCTTAGCGGAATTTTTTTAGGTTCCCTTAATAATGGTTTGTACTGATCTTATGAATTTACCAAATCATATCCCCTAGGAGTTTCGAACCAAGAGTGCAACAAGGCTCGTTGTCATGCACCAGTTCCCATTCGAGTTTATCTCAAAGCGGTGTTTTGGGGTTTTACCCCTAGATACATCTATGCCAGATCCACATCTACTTGTTTGTATCCAGACAGGGATTTATTTTCTTGATAAACCACTTACTCTATACTCACAAAAAAATAGGTATTATTTTCTTATAATTAGTCTTATCCCTAAGGCTTTCACTATGGTTTTTCTAATCCTAATCACAAAAATAACTAAACATATCCTTTGATACCAACTATAAAAACCCTGCTCTTTATTTCATATTTAGAAATGATTTATTATATAAACTTTCTCTTAATACAACCTAGAATATTGAGAGTTCTAGTATATTTTTGGCTTAGTAACATTACATGACAACTTAAGACATAAAATACAACATCTTTATTGAAAACTTCTTTTACATGACCACAAAATTCCTTCTTACTTAGCATTACATGGGATAACCTGAGGACATACATAAGAAAAGGGTGATCTATAAAGCCCAGTAAGGGATTAAATAAGGCATAACATGAAGAATACAGTACATTTTAAGCAATAGACATATCAATGGATCGTAAGAGAAACTTGAACATAAAGGCATGATATTGCATGATCATCATAACATGGAAATGTAGCGACAACTTAAAACGTTGCATCATTAACATAAAGAAACCAGGTAAAACCCTATCACAACATGATGTTTCATGATACTAAACATTACCCAATGCATTGTATCTCTATCAGGGTGCGCCCTTCATGAACATTTTAATCTCATGCTTAAGTGTGTCACATAGATCATATAACATGGATTCATTAAATATTATCATTTATTCCATGATAAAGGAATGTGGAATACATATATAAAAGTATATAATCAATAAGTATATGTGCATAAAGTTGAATACCCTTGATAGAGAAATGGGCATGGTATTCGCTACATGATGATTTTGGCATGGAAAATCGTGATGCAATTTCAGCAGCATAACGGTATCACATGGGGATTCATAAAATGGGTTAATGAGAGAGAAAAGGGTCTATAATAATGTATACATGAAATGGGTATTAATAAGATCATATAAATACATGTTCCAACATGAATAATTTGTAAATAGAATGCGTAACATAATAAAGAAACTTGAAGAAGATGGAGGAATGAAATAACTCTTACGAAATTTTGGCATGGTTACGGGTGTACATGGGAAGGATTAATAAGGGAGAAAGGGGTATATAATCATTAAAACATAATAAGGTAAGTATTGGGGAGGTTCAAAAACATACCCCATCATTTTTAATTGAAAATAAAAAGGTTTAACAATATAAGTAAACTTGGATAAAAATTAGAAAGGAAGGAAACCCTTACTTGAGTGTGTGACTTCAAAAGCTTAAAGAGGGGATTATTGAGAGCTTGGGGCGCCTTAGGGGTATTATAGATAGTGGAGTACAAGGTAGGTATGTTATAAAAGGATTTTTAGTTAATATAATTAGGATCTTGTGTGGGTTTATATGGGAAATGAGAGGAGAATTCTTTAATATTTTACAAACTTAGGTTTTGGAATCTATATAATTAAATATTCAAAATCACAAACCTTCCCATGTTTTTTGCCCATGATTTTTTCCAAATAGTAGTGTAAAACATTATTTTATAAGTCTATGGTCTGAAGATATTAAAATATTATCCTTTATTATGTGGAGGTGAGTCACATTATTAAAGAAATAAACTTAAAATCATAAAATATGTTATTCATTTTGGAGGATTCACTAAGGAATTATTAAATAAGTCAAATAAATATAAAATCACGTTATTTTAAAGTTAAAACATATATTTGATCAAATATCCATTTTATGGTATTTATTACATCACTATTGGGTCATTATGATGTCATAAAACACACTATATATTTATATATTATTTAATTTTTACCCAAAAATTCGAATATCTTAGAAAATTATGAAAAATTCACCATTGAATAATTTCGAAATCCTGATTACAAAAATAATATTCATTTTATCTAAATAATTTTCTAAATATGTGAATTTTCACTTTTAAAATGAGAACCTGTATTTATTGAAAATTTTATGGGTTTTGACAAAAACAGTTTTTAAACCTTAATAAAAATTACATTTGACTTCATAAAAATTATATAATTATTTATTATTAATAAAATTAATTTTATAATAATATTTTATTAAAATATTAAATATTTCAAAAATTCATTAATTCCTTAAAATAAATTCTTTAAAAATACACTTTCTATTTTATCATATAAAAATATAACTCTTATCAAACCGAATCATTTACAGATAAGGAACAGATATAATCATCATTTATAAGAATTTTTTTTATAATATCATTAATAAAAACATAATAATACATATATTTCTCAAAATTATCATTTTTACTTGAAAAATAAATTTATCAAATTCATCATTTTTTAAGAAATACTATTCCCATAAAGGAATTTATGGAATAAGAATTTTATTTATCAAAAGGGATTAAAAAATAAGTAACTAATACCTTGTTACATAACCTCTTATAACACCTGCATAAGACCTAAGGTAAAGGTGTGGGATGGTGATAGAATCTTGGGGCAGCTCGGATAATATCGCTCGGGTGGTAATCTCTATTAACTTGAACATCTTCTATAGGTGATTTCATTCAAGATTAATGTATTGAAGCTTGGCTTGGGATTGGTCAAGAGTGAAGCCCAGTGATGCTACCTCATTTTAGAGCTCCAAAAAATGAGCTTCGTACGACCCGAGTCTACTATATGAGACCCTCATTTCCTTTGTCTGTGTCAAAAGGATTTATTAAAACCTTATATTTATAATAGTTGTGTGATGACTATTCAATGGCTATATTATCAATAGTAATGATACTCAATGGTCATTTAAACCCAATAATAATAATAAAGAGTGCATGTGTTTTTCATATCCATAAGACATTAAAATAAATGGAATTGTATTCATAAATGATCGGGTCGTTACAACCTTCCCCCCTTAAGAAATTTTTCCCTAAAAATTTACTTTTCCCAGATTAAAACAGATGAGGTTAATTCTGCCTCATCACTTCCTTCGGTTTCCATGTTGCTTCTTCAAACTTGTGGTTTCTCCACAACACTTTGATGAGGGGCATTATCTTATTTTGAATAACTTTTTCCCTATGATCTAAGATCGTCACCGTATTCTCCTCATAAGAAAGGTCATTCTCCAATGGTACTATATATGGATTGAGTACATGCGATTGGTCAGGTATGTACTTCCTCAAGAGTGATACATGGAATAAATCATGTACTTGAGACAAGTTCGGTGGGAGTGCTAGCTGATAGGCCACTACTCTGATGCGATCAAGGATCTCAAAAGGGTTGATGTACCTTGGAATAAGCTTTCCCTTCTTCCCAGATCTCATCACTCTCTTCCATAGAGATATGCGAAGGAAAACCATATATCAAACTCTAGGTCTCTTCGACGGTTGTCAGTATAGATCTTTTGTCAAATCTGAGCAGCTTTTATGTGCTGATGGATGGTATTAACCTTATCCATAATTTCTTCGACCATTTATAGACCTAGAATTTTTCACTCCCCAACTTCATCCCCACATGTTTATGTTCTGAACCTCTTCCCATAAGGGCTTCATAAGGATCCATTTGAACACTTGAGTGGAAACTGTTATTGTAAGAGAACTCAACCAGAAAAAGTCATTGATCCCATCCTCATTTGAAGTACATTGAGCATGTTCTCAACATGTCCAAAAGTGTTTAGATAGTCCTCTCAGATTGGCCATCAGTTTGAGGATGATAAGTCATACTAAAGTTTAGCTCAATATTCAGAGCATGTTGGAGACTCTTCTAGAACTTAGAGGTGAATCTTAGATCTTGATCAGATACAATTGATAATGGTACACCATGCAGTCTTACCACTTATCTAATGTATATCCATGTCAGTTGATCCAATGAGAAATCCTCTCGAATCGCAATGAAGTGTGTAGTCTTTGTAAGAAGATCCACCACAACCTAGATAGCATTGTTTCCTTTGGATGTATTTAAAAGTCTGATGACAAAGTACATGGTGATGTTCTCCCATTTCCATATTGATATGGGTAATGGTTTCATCATCCCATTAGACTTCTACCTCTCATCCTTCACTTCCTTACATACCAGGCACTTTGATGTATATTTGGTGATCTCCTTCTACATGTTATCCCACCAATAATGATCTCAGATATCCCAATACAACTTTGTGTTTCCTGGGTGAATAGAGAAATTTGAACTATGTGCATCATCCAAAAGTTCTTTCTTTAACTCCAGATTTTATGGAACACATAGTCTTTCCCCAAATCTCACAATTCCTTATTAATTAAAATTAAACTCTGAGGATTTCCCTTTTTTGATAGTTTCCACTTTCTTCTAAATTCCAACATTATCTTTTTGAGCATCCTTTAACCTTTAAAAAAGAGATAGTTGAGAAATAATTTGTGGAAGTATTGATGATGTTCCCTTCTTTATTATTCCAATGTCCATCTTCACCAAATATAATAATATTGGATCCTTTTCAATTCTCATCAATTATAGAATCACTGGTTCCTTTATACTTAGAGAATTCACCACCTTGTTCGCTTTCCCAGAGTGGTAATAAATTGAGCAGTCATAATCCTTGATGAGCTCTAACCATCTTCATTGGCGCATTTTCAGATCCTTTATGTGAATATATATTTGAGACTTTTTTGATTCGTATATATTTCACACTTTTCCCCCAAAGAGATAATGTTGCCATATTTTCATCACAAATATCACATCTTCCAACTCCAGATCATGCATGGGATAGTTTTTCTCATGAATTTTCAACTAACTTGAGGCATAGGCGATGACTTTGTCATTCTACATCAACACACAGCCCAGGCCCTTCTTCAAATCATCGTTGAAGATTACGAAAATCTCCTCACTTGTGGGAAGTGTGAGCACAGAGGTAGTGATAAGACTCTTCTTCAACTCCATGAAGCTTTCTTCACATTCATCATTCCAAGAAAAATTGACTCCCTTATGAGTTATCTTGGGAAGAGGGTTTGATAATCATGAGAAATTTCTCACAAATTGGAGATAATATCCATCTAACCCTAAAAAGCTATGGATATCCATCACAGATGTAGGCCTCTTCCATCCCTCAATTTCTTTTGTTTTGGAAGGATCTACAAATATCCCATTGTTTGTGATTATATACCTCAAGAATGAGACTTCCTTCAACCAGAACTCACACTTGTTGTACTTTTCATGGAGATTCTCCTTTCGCAAGGTCTCTAGTATAGTGCATGGATTCTCCTCATGCTCCTCCTTGGTTTTAGAGTATATTAGAATATTATTTATAAATACTACCACAAATTTGTTGAGGTAATCTATAAAGACTCTATTCATCAAGTCCATGAATTTTTATGGAGAATTAGTGAGTCCTAAAGGAATTACTATGAATTCATAGTGCTCGCACCTTGTACAAAAAGCAGTCTTGGGGATATCTTACTTCTTCACCCTTACTTGGTAATATCCCGACCACAGATCCACCTTGGAGAATTATTGTTCTCCATGTAGTTGATTGAACAAGTAATAAATTCGTGGAAAAGGATAATTGTTCTTTATTGTGATTTTTTTGAGCTCACGACAATCAATACAAAGGCACATTGACTCATCCTTATTCTTGATGAAGAGGATCGGTGCACCCCATAGTAAAGCACTTGGGCGTATAAACCCTTTATCCAGATTCTCCTATAGTTGTTTATTTAGCTCCTCAAGCTCCACAACAGCCATTATATATGGATTCTTGGATATTATCAATCCCCAGGTATAAGATCAATCAATAATTCAATATCTCTTCTAGGAGGAAGACCAGGAAATTCCTCGAGAAACACATTAGTGAATTCCCTCACAATAGGAATGTCTTCGAGGATAGTTTCTTCCTTAGACTCAATCATCTGAGAAAGATATGCATGCTCATAGGGAATTAATATCCATGCTTGATATGATGGTGCTAAATAAGATTCATCCTCCTCCTTACAATTGTATAGAATTGGGGGTCGATTCACCATATGGAGAGTGACTTCCTATCACAAAAATTTATGTTGGATCTATATAGGGAAATCCAATCCATGCCAAGAATTGCATCAAATTTCACCAAGAGAAGTATGATGAGGTTCTTCAGGAAGTTCAATCTACAAATTGTGATAGGGGAGGAGTTATATTCATGGGATGCAATAATTGACCCATTTTCCATTTTCACTGAAATCTCTACTTCCATTATTTGTGGTTATGTTTGGATTGTTCTATTAAACTTTTGGGATATAAAATAATTTGTAGAAATAGAATCAAAAAGTATGTTTTCTATTTTTGAATGAATAACTAGTGTACCCATCACCACTTAATTGTCGAGATTTTATTCAGTGGTAGTGATGGAAAAAGATCACCCTTTATACCTTAGAGGTTGTTGGTTGCCTCCAAAAACCCTTGGCTTAGGGAACTAGTTCACAAAGTGCCCTGGTTCTTTACGGTTGTAGCAATGAACAATGCTTTGAGGATCAAATGGAGCATTCCTTTCCTCTGTCGTAGTAGCGGGTTTTTCTTGTCGGCAATCACTGGCTAAGTTTCTTTCCTTCCCACACCTAAAGATCTTTCTTGTCCCCTTCAGGAAATTTTCTGGGTTATTCTTTCCACACCATTGGTAAGTGGGATGCTGGAATTTCTTAGCACTGTTGGATTTATCCATTAGACCATTAGAATTAAAGTCTACTTTCTATTTTTTATCCCTATGATACCCTTGAGATTCAAAAATCTCCATCTCAACTTTGAGGGCACATCATACAATCTCCTCATAGCTGTCAAATTCGTGGATCGCCAGGGCTTTCCGTAGCCTAGATTTTAGCCCACCAAACAAGCATTCAACCTTGCATTCAGGGGTAACGACAAAACCAGAGGCATATTGTGAAAGTCTGGTGAAGTTTTCCTCATATTAACTAATATATTCATCATCATTTTTCTTCAGTTTAAGGAAATATCTTTCTATCTTAAGATAGATGGTGCGGGGAAAATATTTATTGAAAAACATTTTCCGGAAATCCTTCCATCCCATTACCTCGATCTCTTCCCCAGGCTTCGTATTTTTGATCAATGTCCACCATTGATCAGTTTCACCCTCCATATGATAAGTAGCTATAATAACCTTCTCTTGTTCGTAATAGTGAAGGATGAATAAGATCTTCTCAATTGAGTTGATCCATGTTTCGGCGATTGAGGGATTCGATGATCCATTAAAATTAGGATGCATTTGTCTCATGAAGCTCTCGACTACGACTTGTTCTTTTTTAGGAGGGGTTGGAAGTTTCTATTGACCCATGTTTATATTAAAAACTTGAGTTAAATGATAGAGTATCATGAAAAATTTTGTGATTCCTGCTCCCATCAGATTGGGAATCTCATTAGAATAGTCATCACATTGATCTTCTCATCTATTGTTAGCCCGAGTCCTCCTATTACTGGATATTGGATAGAATTAAAGGAAAATTAGGGGTAAGTATTTTAAACTATTAAATACATAAAGGGTAATCTAATGACAAAAAAGGATAACTTATAAATTACATTTGTCTCCTTAACTTATGAATTTATAAGCTTCGATTTAAGTTATCCATGATATAATTCCTAACATGGATTATTAGGGGAACTTTTTTGTTCCTTTAATAATGGTTCGTACTAAGATTATGAATTTACTGAAGCATATCCCCCAAGAGTGTCGAACCAGGAGTTTATCAAGGCTCATTGTTGTGCACCAGTTCCCGTTTGAGTCTAACTCAAAGTGGTGTTTTCGGGTTTTACCCATAAATACATTTGTGCCAGAGCCACCTCTACTTGTTCGTATCCAAACAAGGATGTATTTTCTTGATAAACCATCTACTCTATACTAACCAAAATTTAGGGACTATTTTCTTATACTTAGTATTATCCCTAAGGCTTTCACCAGGGTTTTCTAATCCTAATCCCAAAATTAACTAAACATATCCTTTGATACCAACTATAAAAACCTTGATCTTTATTTCATATTTAGACATGATTTATTAAATAAAATTTCACTTAATACAACCTAGAATATCGATAGGTCTAGTGTATTTGGGGATTAGGAACAGTACATGAAAACTTAAGACATAAAATACAATATCTTTTTTCAAAACTTCTTTTACATAACCACAAAATTCCTTCATACTTATCCTTGCATGGGATAACCTGAGGACATACATAAGAAAAGGGTGAGATATAAAGCCTGGTAAGGGAGAAAATAAGGCATAACATGAATAATAAAATACATGTTAGGAAATAAACATATCAATGGAGCATAAGAGAAACATGAACATAAAGGCATGATATATCATGATCATCATAACATGGAAATGTGGAAACAACTTAAAACACTACATAATTAACATAAAGGAATCAGGTAAACCCATGTCCCAACATGATGGAAAAAAGTTCTAAAAATGAATCAGGTAAACCTCTTTCCCAATATTATGTATCATGATACTAAACATTACCCAATTCATTAGAGCGCTATCAGGGCGCACCCTTCATGAACATTTTAATCTCATGCTTAAGTGTGCCACATAGATCATATAACATGGATTCATTCAACATCATAATTTATTAAATGATAAATAAATGTGGAATAAATATATTAAATTATATAATCAATAAGTATATGTTCATAAATTTGAATACCATTTATATATAAATGGGCATTGTATTCACTACATGATGATTTTGGCATGGAAAATCGCGGTGTAATTTCGACACCATAACGGCATCGCGTGGGGATTCATAAAATGGGTTGATGAGAGATAAATGGGTCTCTCATCATTTAGACATGAAATGGGTAGTAATGGGATCATATAAATACATTTTCCAATGTTAGTAATTTGTAAATAGAAAGCATAACATAATAAAGAAACTTGAAGAAGGAGGAGGAATTAAATAACTCTTATGAAATTTCGGCATGGTAACAGGTGTACATGGGTGGAATTAATGAGAGAGAAATGGGTATATAATCATTAAAACATAATAATGGAAGTATGAGTTAGGTGTTAAAACATACCACATCATTTTTAATTAAAAATAAATGGGTGTAACAATATAAGGAAACTTGGATAAAAATGAGAAAGAAAACCCATACTTGAGTGTGTGACTTCAAAAGCTTGAAGAGGGGATTATTGAGAGCTTGGGGAACCTTGGGGGGTTATATAGAGGGTATAAAAGAGTAGGTATGTGATACAAGTATTTTTAGTGAAGATAAGTGGGATATTGGGTGATTTTATATAGGAAATGAGAGGGGAATTCTTTAATATTTCACAAACTTAGGTTCTGGAATCTATATAATTAAATATTCAAAACCACAAACCTTCCCATGTTTTTTGCCCATGATTTTTTCTAAATAGTATTGAAAAATATTATTTTATAATTACATGTTCCTAATATATTAAAATATTAGCCTTTCTTATGTGGAGGTGATTCGCATTATTAAAGAAATGAACTTAAAATCATAAAATATGTTATACATTTTGGAGGATTCACTAAGGCATTATAAAATAATTCAAATAAATATAAAATCAAATTATTTTAAATTTAAAACATATATTTGTTCTAAGATACATTTTATGGTATTTATTATATCACTATTGGGTCATTATGATGTCATAAAACACACTATATTTATATATTATTTAATTTTTACCCAAAAATTTGATTGTCTCATAAAATTATGAAAAATTTACCATTGTATAATTTAGAAATCTTAATTCCAAAAATTATATTCATTTTATATAAATAATTTTCTAAATATGTAAATTTTCACTTTTAAAATGACAACCGACATTTATTGAAAATTTGACAGGTTTTGACAAAAACAGTTTTTAAACCTTAATAAAAATTACATTTGACTTCATAAAAATTATATAATAATTTATTATTAATAAAAGTAATTTGATAATAATATTTTATTAAAATATTAATTATTTCAAAAAATCGTTAATTCCTTGAAATAAATTCTTTAAAAATACACTTTCTGCTTTATTGTATTAAAATATAACTCTTATCAAAATCATTACCTAATAATTTACAGATAATTAACTGATATAATCATAATTTATAAGAATTTTTTTTATAATATTATTAATAAAAACATAATAATGCATATATTTCTCAAAATTTCCCTTTTTACCTGAAAAATCAATTTATCAAATTCATCATTTTTTTAAGAAAGACTATTCCCATAAAGGAATTGATGAAATAGGACTTTTATTTATCAAAAGGGATTACATAATAAGTATCTAATACCTTGTTAAATAAACCCTTATTATAACCACATAAGACCTAAGGGTAAGGTGTGTGATGGTGATAGACTCTTGGGGTGGCTTGGATAACATCACTCGTGTGGTAATCTCTATTAACTTGAACTTCTCCCATATGTGATTTTGTTCAAGCTTAATGTGTTGAAGATCGGCTTGGGATTAGTCAAGAATGAATCCCAGTGATGCTACCTCCTTTACGAGCTCTGATAAATGAGCTTCGTATGGCCCGAGTCTACTGGATGAGATCATCATCTCCTTTGTCTGCGTCGAAAGGATTTTTTAAAACCTTATATTTATATTAGTTGTGTGATCACTATTCAACAGCCATATTATCAATGGTAATGATACTTAACATTCATTTAAATCCAATAATAATAAAAAAAATCATGTTTTTTCTATATCCATAAGACATTAAAATAAAGGGAATTTTATTCATAAATGATTCGGTCGTTATAGTTTTCATGTATTATGTTCCTGATTTCCAAGAAACTAAAATTTAAAAGATCCTCTTTTTGTACCATGTAAATGAAAAGTTATGAAATAAAAATGTGGGATTCCATAGATAATATTTATTCAAATTTTTAAATAATAAATAATAATATATTATTTAACTGAGATTATGGATACACTTAGTATGTGACCCTCTAGGCCTCTTTCTCCATGACATTATGATAAGCAACCTAAAGTCTAAGTTTAGTGTCTAGAAACACACCAAGACACCCATAAAGAAATAATTTAATGTTTAAATGAAATAATACCTCATATGAATGCCTACTATGTAATATAAACATTTTACAATGATATCTTTAATCAAGCAGGTTGTATATTGGTGTCATCAACCTATGTGGTCGATGTCTCTTTATTTTAATTTTATGAAATCGAAATTTCCTATAGAACACAATGGATATGGATTTATTTAGGATATATCATTTCCATCAAAGGGATTGAGATATTAACTTTCATTAAATAACATAATGGAAAAATCCTTTCTTTCATTATTCTTTAATGAAATATTACTTGTGATGAACCCAACATATTTTACCTCACCGTAAACATATGTCATCATGGTTTTTGTCAATACATAAAAGTACATGGATTATAAAACTCATTAATAATAATAATAAATTATAAGTATCAATACACACATCTATAGATAGGAACATCCAATTACACATATAAATGTGAATTTCCTACTGGCGGGTCTTGTTCTTATAATTTCCTACACTAGATATAACCAAGGTTGTACACCATTAGAAGGTGCCTAAAAGTCCTATGAGTCTCCAAACCTAATAGAATGTATCATTTTTCCCTAAAATTATTTTATCTATCTATATAATATATATTTATGAATACTATCATGGAACTTTTGGATTCTCATAATAATGGGGAATTACTATGACCTTTCAGTGCAACAGCTACTCTTAGGACATTATCACATGATATGTTATATAGAAGGAAAATCATGATGTGATAAGAAGTTTATTAATATTCAAAAAAATGAATAAAAGTTATCATAAAGTACATAGAATTTGGTTCTGGGGCACCAACTCCAATAGACTCTCACTTACACTAGATCCAACTAATAACAACCTTCAGTCTTCTAGATCTCACATGATACTCATTCTTCTATTGAGATATTAATTTAGTTAAAGGGTTTTTTATGGTTTATTTTTTGTAAAGTATTCTTAATACAACTTCACCCCTCTGATAAAAATCTCTCAAGAGGTTTGGAGTATGTGATTTTTGAATTGGTGTAACCATGGATCTTTTGCAAGATCCACTACTGCATTATTATCCCAATACAATGTGATAGGGTCTTTACTTATAGGAACCACATCAAGATCCAATAAAAAGTTTCATATCCAAATAGATTCCTTTGTTTCATCAAAATCCACCATATATTTGTACTCCACTATATAATCAATGACAACTAGATGCATTAAACTTTTATAGCTCACAGCTCCTCCGTTGAGATGGAAAAAATATCCGGACTACAACATCAGATCATTTTGATTTGTTTAAAAACTAGCATCAGTATAACCCATGATGACCATCTCCTCATCTACTCCTTACACTATGAAGATGTCCTTAGTTATTCTCAGATACTTTAGGATATCCTTAATAGTAGACCAATATTGTTTTCCTGGATCTATTTGATATCTTCCTACCATGCTCAATGCATAAGAAACATCAATTCTAGTACATTACATGGAATACATGATTAATCCTATTGCTGAGGTGTATGGGATATTACTTATTCTCTCTTTATCCTATTTTTTCTGGTGACACATTTTCTTAGAAAGATATATACCATGTGATGATAGAACCAATCCCCTCTTGTATTATTCCATACTAAATATCTTTAGTATCTGGTCAATATATGTACTTTGAATTAGTCCAAGAAGCCTCTTAAATATATCATGAATAATTTTGATCCCAATAATATAGGTTGTTTCCCTAATTCCTTTATGTAAAAACACTTGTTCATCCAATCCTTAATAGAATATAAGACTGGTATGTCTTTTCCAATAAGTAATATGTCATCAACATATACTACTAGGGTAATGATCACATTCCCCATTAAAACTCTTATAAACACATGGCTCACATTCATTATTAATGAAACTAAATTCTTTTATATATTCTTAGAATTGAATGTTTCATGACCTGGATTCTTGGTTCAATCCATAAATGGATCACTACAACTTGAAAAATCCTTTTGGCATCACCTGAAGTCAAAAACCCTTCTGGTTGTGTCATGTAGACATCTTCCTGAAGGTTCCCATTAAGGAAATCTATTTTGACATCCATCTACCAAATTTCATAGTAATGGTAAGTTGTTATAGTAAGTAGAATTCTGATGGATTTAAACATGTCAACTTGTGAAAAGGTTTCATCATATTCAATTCCTTGACACTATTTAAACCTTTTATCCACTATCCTTGCTTTATAAGTATTTACCTTACCTTCCATGTCTAGTTTTCTCTTGAATACCCATTTTAACCCTATGGGGTTTACATCAACTAGCACATCGACCAGAACCCAAATTTGGTTAAAATACATGGAATTAATTTCAAAATTCATGAACTTTTTTCATCTTGCACCTTTTTAGCTCTCTACTACCTCTTTTTAGGAGAGAGGTTCATCGTTGTCAATCAATAATGAGTCACCATCCTTGGTGAATAGAAAACCATATTTCTTTGGTTCTATTACCTCTATAGTGCTCCTAAATAGTACTTGTATTTCAAAAACTACTTCTTTAATGGGGACCTATGAAATATATTCTTGTACCAACTCTTGTGTACCTTGAGCATGAACTCCATCTAAGACAATATTTCTCCCACTATCCTTCTTGATGATGTGATCCCTATCAAGAAATATGGCTTATCGGGTGACAATAAATTTCTTGTCTGAGGGGTTGTGTAGGTAGTATCCCTTTTTTTCCTTAAGATACCTTATAAAGATACACTTTGTTCCCCGGGGTGCTAGTTTGTTTCCATAAAAGGCCTCAACAAATGCCTCACATCCCCATAAATATGTATGTGAAAAAACGAGTTTCTTTCTACACCATAACTAGAAGGGAATTTTGTTTTCCACTTTAGTTAGTACTCAGTTTAGTGTGTATGTTGCAGTTTGTAATGTATATCCCCGAAATGACAATGGAAGATCTTCATGACTCCTCATAAACCTTATCATGTCTAACAAGGTATTATTACTCCTTTCACTAAAACCATTCCACTATGGTGTGTAAATTGGAGTGAGTTTAGATAGAATCTCAAACTCCTATAAAAGGTTGATAAATCCTTGGTTAAGATATTCACCACCTCGATTCGAATAAATCTTATTTATCTTCTTTCCAAGTTGATTTTCTACTTTATTCTTGAATTATTTGAATTTATCAAAGTACTCTGAATTATACCTCATCAAGTAGATATAGCCATATCAAATAAAGTCATTAGTAAAAGTTATGAAGTAAGACTTCCCACCTCTATCTTCTACTATAAATAGTCCACACACATCAGTGTGTACCAATCCTAAAATATCTATGGCCCTTTCACCCTAACCATTGAATGGCGGTTTGGTCATTTTACCTTATAAACAAGCATGAAATCTTCATAAGAGTCTAAATAACCATCTTGATATATCTTTATAAAATGGTTCTCATTTACATGAGCAAGACAATGATTCCATAGTTAGGTGTTATATGAGTCGTGTGAACATGATTTGTTATCTATTTCCAATACTTGGTTTTTGTAATATAATACATAAATACCATTATTTAAATGTGTCATACCATATCATATGTTGTATTTATAAAGTAAAAAACTCTTATTTCCAAACTTGAAAATAAAACCATCTGCATATAAGCATGATATAAAAATTATGTTCTTGTTAATAGTTGGTACATAATAACAATCCTTTAAAAACAATATCATTTTTGTTGGGAATGAAATTTGGTAGTCACCAATGTATAGAGAAACCATCCTCACACCATTGGTAGCTCGCATATCCACCTCACCTCAAGAAATCTTTCAAAATATACCTAGTTTCTATATTTGGATATGAATGTGAGTACTCCAAGCTATATCTAATACCCAATGTGTAGATATTGAAAGATTACATTTGATAATGAATGAACCTTTATCTTCCCATTTCTTCTAGGTGTAGTTCTTCTTCCAATTTCCTTTCTTTCCATATGAAAAACATACTTCTTCCTTTTCCTTTACCTTCATATGGATCTTCCTCTTCGTATAAGGATGATTCTCGGGATCTTTAGACTTATTATGAGTCTTGGGAACCTTAACATTTTTCTTAATTTTCTTATTCACCATAAGGAATCTGGGTTTTTCATTCCCCATGTCCTTATCCACTTACAGAATCATAGTAATAAGTTATGAAGGACTATTATCATTATTTCTCATGTTATAATTAACAATAAAATTGGAGAAGGTCATGGGTAGTGAGAAAAGTATGAGATCTATGCACAACTCATCTAGGAATTTAATCTCTAAGATGCCTAATCATTCAATATAGCCAATAATATTGACTACATGAGGCCTAGTTGTCACTGGATCTCTAAGATTATTTATAAATAGAGCATTGGAGATCTCATATCTCTCTTGTCTCACCTTCTCTTGATAGATATCCTTAAGGTGAGGCATTGTGTTATACGCATCCATGTCCTCATGTTTCTTCAAAAGATCATTGGTCATGGATGATATCATGAAACACTGAACATATATATCCTCGTTTAAATGTTTCTCATAGAGAAATAACTCTTCCTCACTAGCCTCATTACCAGGCACATCGGGAATAGGTTCTTCAAGCACATACATTTTCCTTTCATGGTGTAGGTTAACGCATAAGAACCTTTACTAGTCTTGGAAATTCGTATCAGTGAGAAGATTATACTTATCAATTATGTATCGTAGTGATATGTTTGAATTCATTTTATTTATGTTTCTATAAATAAGATGAGTATAGTTTTAGTACTTTATCTGATGAAATTTAAATAAATAAATAAATATTATATTTATTAATCTCGTGCTATTTTATTTAAACCAAATAGACCTCACCATTAGCTTTGGAATATCATGTTGATTGGACATTCTGGTGGAAAGGATCCATATCCCATTATAATTACCCCAACTTTGGTTGTTCAATCAATTTGAATGGGTTTTAGGTAGGAATTCCAAATGCCAACTGCATTAACTCAAATTTTCTCGAACTGTTGAGTGGACTCCCCATTCCTCAAATAATTAAATTGGGTTTCCTCAACCTTTGCCTCTTAGTTACACCAATTCCTACTTTGGAAGCCAACCCTTGATGTGAAATAAGTTAAATCAACCCAAAACTTCAAGTTATAATTCCTCAATAATTGAAAGTATCCCAACTTTGGATGGTAAAGAAATTTGAACTATGGTTTGATTTTAACTGAAGTAGTGGAAGGCTATACTAATTTAATATATATAATTGATGAATTATATCTTTTATGTGTAAATTTATAGTTATCATATTTATTAAATTCTTGTTAATATTAAGTGGATTTACTTAAGTGATTAATCATGTATTATATAATATTTATGTATAATCCAATTTAATTTAGTTCTATCATGCATGATTGTTAATTCATTAATTCATGTGATCATAAAAAAACATCCATAATGAAATAACCATGAAACTTGACAAAAATAAAATAATAAATTGGTATGATCATGAGATTTTACTAATGTTTAGTTTATCTAGAGGATGATAAACTATCCATCAACCTAGTGGAAAACACCTTGAACCATTTATAGTTTTTGTTGTAGTTTTCTACCTATCTACCTATGTATCTCTCTTAGACTGGTTTCACCTCAGATCCAAACTTGAACCGCCTCCACTAGCTTGAGAGCTTCATCTATTGCATGTGATTTTACTTACATGCAGATGAGGGGAACCAAATTATTGGTTAAGGGGTTTACATAAATGAAACCATCGGCATGTAGGACCTTACATAATGAGAGGAGATATGACACAGGCTAAATATTTAATTTAATAATAAATTAAATGAAACTAATCACATATAAAGGTCCGTTCTAGGCTCATGATCATCCACATGCATGCAACAGATTATGAATTTAATAAAATTATCATTCAATTCTAATCGTTCTTATTTAAGATAAATCGATTTCAAATAAATTAATTATCATATTTAATTCATCAATTATTTTATCTTAATTCTCATATTAATTTCCTTGAGATTATCATCCATTATAATTTTAAAAAAATCAAATAAAATTATATAAAATTAACTATGTATAAAAATGGACCTTATAGGAAACACAGTGAGTACCCATCTGAACTATCCAATGTGTATTAATTAAACATTTATATATATATAACCTATCACATGGAATATCTTATCAACTTAATGACCACACACAAGTATATGTTGATAATTTTTGCATAGTATAATAAATTAATTTTAACTCTGCATAATTTGGTAAAAGTACACCATGTGTACATTTAAGATACAGGGCATGTATTATTCTCACCATCTATCCGTGACACACACCTAGGGACTCATCGTGTAATCATGCCATGGAAAATTTTGGAGTACATGGAATGTACATGTGATACATGATGTGTGGTCTCTAAGTTACACGGGCACTAGTCATGTAGGTAGTGTAAGAAGATACACATACCATCTGTGACTAAAGGACTACACACCATGTATGAATGTTACATGGCATGTACTCTAGCTGACCATGTGTTAGGCGGGCCCGATCAACATGCAGTGTATAATTAAATTCACCATGTGTAATAAATTCATACAAATTTAATTAAGTCTAAATTAATTCTTGGTTTAATAAACACTAGTACATGGAATGTACCTCCAGGTTACATGTCTTGTGCTCTTGTGTCATCCGGCTAGATTCCTTGGCACCTCTAGATGAGATCTTTGAATTTATTTCATTTATAAAAATAATCATTTTGATTATATTTTCAATAAATTAAGAGGAAGAAATTAGATATCCTAATTCATATTAAATAATTATTAAACAATAATTGAAAACCAATAATAAATGCGTAAATCAATCAATGCTATTTAAATAATTAAAAATAATTATGTGATTTCTTTGATACCACTTGAAGTTTCTTGGTGCAATGGATGCGTGTGATGGATCATGCCCAAAATTTCTTTTTGTCATGATCAATGATTAATCCAAGATTTACATGATGATAAACATTTTGATTAATATAATTTAATCAAAGAATATAGATAGTGGATAAAATGTCGAAACCAAAGCGTAAGATCATCACATTTTAGTAATAATTAATTTAAGCAATTAAAGAATTACCTTGCATGAAATTTGTTCTCCGTTGATGGATTTGATAATGAATCAATGCCATATCATCATTATGTTATAGTAATCAATATTAGATTCCCTCTAATGGTGATCCACACATGTTCTAAAAATATCTGAATGTTACTATAGTAATATATAGGTGATATCATGAAAGATCCTATCACTTGTGGCATTATCCTTTGATCTCCCCAAGAATCAATTCGAAAGGATTCTCTTTGATCTATCTTGGCTCGAGAGTGGAATGTGTATGAAGATCGCTCTTTGTTCTTGAGAGTTTTCTTATAGAAGGGATCCCTATAGGGATTCTAGGGGATTATTTGGATTTGATTGTGCACAACAAAATGAATTGAATTTATTGAAAAATAATAAAATTGAGTTTATATAATTCTAGGGTTAGAAATAAATAATTGTACAAGATCCCTTTATTATTTTTTAATCCCTATAGCACCCCATGTCTATAATAATAATATTATTATTATTTCTTGACATGCGCCAAACATGATAATTAAAATTAAATATTATTTATTCAAATAATGTTCTATATATATTATTTATCACCAGACCATTAAACTCGGTCCTCTATTCTTCTATAATATTTTTTGGGTATTAAATAATGACTATTTATTTAAAAAATAAATATCATTTCATTATTCTCCAGTAAATAAATAAGTATTATATTCACTAAATAAAAAATTAATATTTATAAAATATTCCTCTCACATAATATTTTCTCTAATAACTGGTGATGGGATATATGTGATCAAGAAAACATGAATAATTATTAAACCATGTGAAGGAATAATATTTATTCAACTTGTTAAATAATAAATAATAATACATTATTTAACTAAGATTATGGATACACTTAGTGTGTAACCCTCTAGGACTCTTTCTCAATGGCATTGAGAGAAGCAACCTAAAGTCCAAGGTTAGAATCTAGCTACACACCAAGGCACTCTTAGAGAAAGAAGTTAATGTCTCAATGATATAATACCTCATACGGATGCCTACTATGTAATATAATATCATTATCGTGATATCTCTAATGAAGTAGGTTGTGTGCTGGTGCCATCAACCTATGTGCTTGATGTCTATTTCTTTGACTTTTAGAAAATCGAACTTGCATATATAACACCATGAACATGCATTTATTTAGGTTATATCATTTCCATCAAAGTTCTTGAGATATCAGATTCTATTAAATAACAAAAAGGATAAATCCTTTCTCATATTATTCATTAATGAAATATTACTCATGATGCACCCAACGTATCCTACCTCACCGAGAACATATGTTTTCATAGTTTTCATTAATACATAAAATTACATGACTTATAACACTCATTAATAATAATATTAAAGTTTAAGGATCAATACACATGTCCGCAGATAGGAACATCCAATGAAATATATAAATGTGGATTTTCTACTGGCGGGTCTTGTTCTCATAATATTCTACATTGGATATTACTAAGGGTGTACACTATGATAAGGTACATAAAATTCCTATGAGTCTCCGCCCTTGATAGAATGTATCATTTTTCCCTCAAATGATTTCATCCAGCTATAGAACATATATTTAAGAATACTATCGTGACACTTCTGGGACCTCATCATAGCGGGGAACTGTTATGACCTTTCAATATGATAGCAACTCTTAGGACATTATCACATGCTATGTTATGCAGAATAACAATCATGATGTGATAAGAAATTTATTAATATTCAAAAAAATGGATACAAGTTATCATAAAGTACACAAAAGTTGGTTTTATGGCACTAAATCTAAAAATGGTTTCATCAAACTCTCTTCATCTTGAAAAAACACTTTTTTTAAAATTTTATCCTTATATAAGGGCCTAAATGTGTGGCCCTTTGGGAATTAATAGTTTTTAAAAAAACTATGAAATCCCCATTTCATAGATATAACTAAAGGGAAACCTCTATAAAATCATCAGTCCTACTCAAGCTACTAAGGGGTTTGGTGTGATCTCCATCAAACATACTCATATCTCTATACTAATATGTACACCATAAGATGTATCATATACATAATATGTATGCCTATATAATTATTGTTTCATGACATCAAGTGACAAATAGAAATGGAACATATCAATCTAGTATAACTAACTCATATTTTCTAGATTATATGAAAAATACTAACCAATTCAATGAATACATCACATTTTATTCATCTATCTGATAAGTAAAACACATGTCACTCACCCAAGTAGTTGATCACATAATATGTTAATCAATTAAACATTTCCATTCATTTCCTTAGTCTAATTCAATCAAGGTATATATGTCTTTACTTTGCATACAAGTGGACAAATCCCATCTTGGTTGTGCTCTAACTGACAACATGATCAACAGTATACCCAACCACCCTTGTACTAGCAAAGTACACTTTTGAATTGTGTAATTAGGGTATGAAGGTATGAATGTTATCATGTTAGGTATCTATCCAACCTTGGGTAAGAAGGATTTATAATAATCATACACCCCTAAGTATATCAATGAATATATGACATTCCATGAGATATACTTTGGTGGGTCAATCCAAGTAATAAGTCTCTACTAATTACCTCATGAATCCATTATTCATATCTCAAAAATAACTCTTTGTAATGAGTATAATAATCTATTCAAGATAACCTTTTATATTATCACAACCCACAATACTTTTTGATGATCATCGATTAAGGACAACTCAAATTCATACTTTGAGGGGATATTATCATTTGACCATTCATGTAAAATAAATTTTAGCACACACGAATGAATGATTAATGTAGATTTCCTTTATTATAATAACATGATACATTTTACAACCATTACAACCAATATCTCATGTGTCTTAAACCCAGAGATTCTACATGACCCTCATGTTGTTTATGTATTAATGGTTTCATCAACAGATCTGTTACATTCTCCTTTATATCCACCCAACTAATCTTTAAATCACCCATATCAATGATATCTAAAATGAGATGGTATTTGTGAAGGATTATTTTGGTAATTTGGTGAGATTAAGGTTCCTTGTCCTAATAAATATCCCCATTGTTTCCATAAGCGCAATTTCTCCCTCGATGCTAGGAATCACCCTAAATTCAATAATGAAAATCTTGATCCAAACAACTCCCTTTGTAGTATTTGATGCAGTAATGTACTTTGCCTCTATTATCGAGTACACTATAGTGTCTTATTCTAAACTCTTCCAATAAATAGCTCCACCATTTAGGCAACACATGAATCTAGATTGAGATTTTATATCATCGTTATTATACTGGAAATTGTCATTTGTGTAACCCTTTACACAAAGTTCATAATTTTCTCTAAAGACTATGAATATATCCTAGTTTTTCTCAAGTACATAAGAATGTTATTTATAGTAATCCAGTGACTTTTACAAAGATTGGATTGGTATCTGATCATTATGATCAAAGCATAAGAGACATTAGGTCAAGTACATAACATGGAATACATGATAGATCTTATGGAAATCACATCATAAATTTATCCATCCTTTCTAAATATTTAGAAGGATCCTGAATCTTTCTAAGATTTATACCATGAAACACTGGTAAATACCCATTATTAGTGTTTTCCATGCTAAACTACTTTATTACTTTACTAATATATGTGTTCTGAGTTAGTCCAAGAAACCTTTTAGATATATCTCTATAAATCTTTATACCCAGTATGTAGGTTGTAACAATCAAGCCTCGCTGATAGTATAGACACCCCACCTTAACATGGTTTTCAAGTCCTGGCCTTCCAAGCACCACCAGTTGCTCTGCAGACATGTGATACCCTACCTGGGGCCCACCCACATGTCTGAACGGGTCATTAGACTAATGAATATTCCCACAGGATGACACATGTGTTGAGAAAAGTATTGTTTTCAACAATGCGTATTAATGTTATTTAAAGGGGAGATTATTGAAAATAATACTCTGTCTCTTTATGATAATTTTGATGCTCACAAATACCCTTAGTTATTTTCTAATGATTTTACTTAGTATTTTGCAGGAGTTTATTAATTTATTTTACTCTTGAAATAATGAGAATTTATTACTTAGCGCGGAATCTGTTTTAGCGCGTTCTAGAAACACTGTTCACATCTTACGTAGATGAATATAGCGCGGAATCTGTTTTAGCATGTTCTGAAATCACTGTTCATACCCTACGTGGATAAACGTAGCGTAAGGATGAAAAGCATGTATACTTTTTGAGATAAGAGAAAAGTATGGTTAAACAACCATACGTTTTCAGCAAAGCATGGAAGAAGAAACTTACGTTAGGAAGGAACCCTACATTTTGGTTATCAGCAAAGTATGGAAGGAGAACCGTACGTAAATTCTAAAGGTTACATTTATTTCTCAAAAGTATGGTTCTTCAACCTTACTTTTGTAAACAACCATACGTTCTTGGAAAAGTATGGATCAAGTAAAAGTATGGATCTTTTACCGTACGTTTGAATGTTGAAGAAAAAGTATGGATGATCAACCCTACGTTTGTTATCAACCTTGCGTTGTCAACCCTACGTTTGAAGACTATGTTATTAACCCTACGTTTGGAGGCCACGTCATCAACCTTACGTTTGGCGTCGGAAATTTTGGCAGACGTTATTTATGTACAACGATTAGTAAGCTGATTTCTGGGCGGATTTCAAGATGGATTTAAAGTCGTTTTTAAATTACGACTTTGAATGATTCAAAGACGTTTTATTAATGGATTTAAGATCGAATTAAAAGGAGATTTTTATGTCGAGTCTTAAGGGAAGTTACGACTTCTCTGTAAATTCAAATTTTTGAATATCGCGAATTAGAAGGAGACTTTTATGGATCTAAATGTGTAGGAGATATGCTTTATTATATATGATCTCTCTGAAACACCAGGTACAAGGGGGTGTGATCGATCTATTATTAAAACAGGTGGAAAACAGAGATTTCAACTATTCATGATTGATCTGTTAATTCAACAGGAGCGTAAAATCTCTGTTTGTTCAAGAAGAAGGAACTCGATAGAAGATTCACCTGTTCTACATCGAATATCTATTTTGGATCTACTACTGCTGAGGTTGTGAACTATATCTCTATATCTACTACAACTGGATCAACTCAGAACTGCTTCATCTTGAAGATCAATATTTCTAGAGACTTCGATCCATTTGCTGTCAATTGCATTCTGTTGCAATTGTGAAGATCAACTGGAAATTTCTTTCTGAAATTATTTTTATTCTTGAGTAACCAGCTTCTCGTTCTAAGCTGTGTAGGTTCGTGTTTGAACCAGAAGGCTTTGTTTTTACTTGGATTTTAAAGGTGTCAACTTCCTGTACTCAGTTGTGAATCGGTCTGTGGAAAAGATGACCAGATAGTGAAAATCACCAAGCTCGTGGAGTAGAGCGTTGGTGGAGTGGACTAGGGGATTTCTGTTCCCCGAACCACTATACATCTTTGTGTTCTTAATTTTACTTTTTCCACTACACGATCAAATCTGATAAAGTATAAAGGACATAACTCATTCAAGAGAAGAGTTATTGAAAAAATTGAAAAGGACACAATTCACCCCCCTCTTGTGTATAATCTGTAGATTCAGATCCAACAATTGGTATCAGATGAGGAGCTTCTGATAGAGCCTTAGAAAGCTAGAAGCATTTAAGGATTATACAACAGAGCATCATGACTGATACAAGAGAAGGGATGTCGATGGTTAGAGCACCATATTTTAATGGAGACAACTATGGTTGTTGGAAATCATGCATGATAATATATCTGAAAAACCTCAGATATAGAGTCTATTCAAAGATTCTGAATCCTTATGAAATTCCTGAAATTCCTGAGGCATGGAGTGCTGCTATAGAGGTAGAGTACGATATGAACTCAAAGGCTATGAATGCAATTATCTGTGGTCTAGGACCAGATGAATTTAACAGAGTATCTCAGTGCCCGACAGCATATAAGATGTGGCAAATAATAGTTGTGGCATATGAAGGAACAGATAATGTAAGGCAAATGAGATATGCAACTGCAAAATTGAAATTTGATACTTTCAGAATGATTGAAGGTGAGAGAATTACCCAAATGAATGGGAGATTGACAGAAATTGTCAATAACATAACTGCTCTAGGAGAGCCTATCAAGTAGGCTGATCAAGCATTAAAAGTACTGAGAGTACTTCCTACTAGATGGAATGGTATCTCTGCTGCAATCAGACAATCAACACCTATCAAAGATCTAACTATGAGAGAGATGATTGGTACACTGATGATGTATGAAGCTGAAATGCAAGATGAATCTAATGAACATAAAGTTCTTATCAAAAGAGAAGATACTTCCTTGAAGGTAACTTCACTAAAAAATAATAGAAATATGAAGAGCAAAGAAGTCAAAGCTAAATCGGAAAGCTATGACTCATCCAACTCAGATGAAGAACTGGCTCAACTAGCCAGAAAATTTAGAAAATTCTACAGCAAGAAAACAAGCTTCAAAAAATCCTTTAAGGGAGATAATAAGAAAGTGAGATGTTATGAATGCAAAAAGATGGGACATATCAGACCAGATTTCCCACAATTGAAGGATGCAAAGAAGAAGAAATTCTTCAAAAGAAATGACTTTGAGAAGAAAGACAAGAAAGCTATGAAAGCCACATGGAGTGTATCTGAAGACTCTAGTAGCTCTTCTGAATCAATATCAGAGAAATAAGAAGTCAATCTAAAGGCAAACATGTGTTTCATGGCAGAAACTGATGAGGTACACTCATATTACTCCTCTGAATCACATTCTGAATCAAGCTACACAAATGAAAAACTTGCAGCCTACTGCAATATGCTTGAAGAAAGATATGACTCACTATTTAAGAAACATAAGTCACTGAAAAATATACATAAATCCGTTTCAGATGAAAGAGACACAATGCTGAAACAACATAAAGAATTAACTGATAAATACAATTTGATTAACACTAACTATATTAATTTTGAATCAAGAATAAAATCACTGCAGGATGAAGTAGAATCTTACAAACAGGCTGCATTGGTTTTTACAAAAGGAGAGAATTCATTAAATGAAATTCTTGGAAAAACTGTCATTAAAAAGGAGATATTTGGAATTGGCAGTAAAGGAGAAAAACCAAAGATATATAAAAATTATTTTGTTCCTGGCTCTAAAAATCTTAATTGTAATTTTTGTGGGGCAAAGGGACATGTAGCTAAAAACTGTTTCTTAAGACAATCTCAAATTTGTGGTATTAAGAAAGCCTATGTTTCAAAAGACTTATATGATTCAGCTAATTTTAAAAGAACAAAGCAAATCTGGATACCCAGATCATTGCTAGCTAACACTCCTGGACCCAACAAAATATGGGTACCAAAGCAATTTGTTTGAATGTATTTGCAGGTAGTAGGTCACCAGAGAAGAAAAGATATATGGTACATGGATAGTGGCTGCTCAAGACATATGAGTGGAAACTCATTGAATTTTTCTTCACTCACTCAAAAGGAAGGAGGACTTGTCACATTTGGTGATAATGCCAAAGGAAAAATCATTGGCATTGGAACTGTTAGAGAGCCAAAAACAGTCTCAATCAACAAAGTACTTTATGTACATGGACTAAAACACAATATGATAAGTATCTCTCAACTTTGTGATGATGGATATACTGTTGATTTTACTAACAATTTTTGTACTGTTTCTAAAGATAAACTGTTTAAATTTAAAACACCAAGAACTGAAAATGTCTATACTTTGGATTTAAATTCCTTGTGTAAACAACAAGTAAACTTCTTGACAGCTAAAGTAAGTGAATCCTGAATCTGGCATAGAAGACTTGGTCATTGCAATGTATATGTTTTATATAATTTATCCAAGAAACATTTAGCTTCTGATTTACCTTGTCTCAAATTTGAAAGTGACAGATTTTGTGATGCATGTCAACTTGGTAAGCAACACAAATCATCCTTCAAATCTGTTAATAAGGTTGCTACATCTAAACCTCTATAACTTATTCATATGGATTTTTTTGGACCTTCAATAGTAGCAAGCTTAGCTGGTAAATTATATGTATATTTTTTTAGTTTATGACTATTCAATATTTACATGGATTTTCTTTTTCAAATTTAAAAATGAATCTTTTACTTTATTTGAAAGTTTCTGCAAATCTGTTCAAAATGAAAAAGGTTTCAATATAATCTCATTAAGAAGTGATCATGGTGGAGAATTTGAGAATCTAGAATTTAATTCCTTTTGCTCAAATATGGGTATTAAACACACCTTTTCTGCACCCAGAACACCTCAGCAGAATGGTATTGTAGAAAGAAGAAATAGAACAATTCAAGAAATGGCTAGAACTATGTTAAATGAATATAGTCTACCTATATATTTCTAGGCAGAAGCTGTGAATACAGCTTTTTATATAATTAATAGAGTTTTAATTAGGCCTATTTTGAAAAAGACACCCTATGAACTATGGAATAACAGAAAACCTAAAGTAAATTACTTTAAAGTTTTTGGATGCAAGGTTTATATCTTAAACACCAAGGATAATCTTGGTAAGTTCGATCCAAAATCTTATGAAGGTATTTTCTTAGGATATTCTACTACCTCCAAATCTTATAGAGTTTATAATAAGAAGTCAAGGATTGTTGAAGAATCAGTTCATGTGAAATTTGATGAATCTGATCCTTTTGAGAAAAGGACAGAACAAATGGATGAACTTGACTCTAATGATAACATGAGACTTGAGAATTTAAAGAATGATTTTGAAAATGATATAAAAGAAATTCAGTCCAGTTCAGAGGAACATGATACTGAAGAACCTTTAAATATATTACCTAGACAGTCTAGAACCCTAAAGAATCATCCTTTAGAAACTGTAATAGGTAACTTAGAAACTGGTGTTCAAACTAGAAGAAACTTAGGAAACCTAGTGGAATTCTCTGCTTTCCTATCTCAACAAGAACCCAAGACTGTAGAAGAAGATTTAGATGATGAAAGCTGGGTAATAGCAATGCAAGATGAATTAAAACAGTTTAAAAGAAATGAAGTTTGGGATTTATTGGAAAGACCTAAGAATTATCCTATAATAGGAACCAAATGGGTTTTTAGAAATAAACAGGATGACCAAGGCACAATAACTAGAAATAAAGCAAGATTAGTAGCTAAATGATATAATCAAGAAGAGGTAATAGATTATGATGAGACTTTTGCACTTGTAGCTAGGTTAGAAGCCATTAGAATCCTTTTAGCCTATTCATCTTATATGAATTTTAAATTATTTCAGATGGATGTTAAATCTGACTTTTTAAATGGTTATTTAATAGAGGAAGTTTATGTTGAGCAACCTCCTAGTTTTGAAAACTCTTAAAAACCTGATTCTGTTTTTAAACTTACTAAAGCTCTTTATGGCCTTAAACAAGCACCTAGAGCTTGGTATGAAAGATTAAGTTCTTTTCTTTTAAAAAATGATTTTACTATTGGAATGGAAGACCCAACACTCTTTAAGAAAACTCTGAAAAAATAATGTTTTATTGGTTCAAATTTATGTTGATAATGTAATCTTTGGATCAACTAATAAAACTCTTTGTCATGAATTTTCAAAATTAATGCAAGAAGAATTTGAAATGAGTATGATGGGAGAATTAAATTTCTTTTTGGGTCTTCAAATATTTCAAAAAGATTTTGGAAATGTTTTAAATCAAAGCAAATACATTACTAATTTACTTAAGAAATTTGGACTTGAGAACAACAAGACATTTACAACTCCTATGTGTACTAATATAAAACTTGATTTGGATGAAACTGGGAAATTAGTTGACAACAAGTTATATAGAGGTATTATTGGTAGCTTGTTATATCTTACTGCTAGCAGACTAGATATAATGTATTCAGTATGTCTTTGTGCTAGATTTCAATCAAATCCTAAAGAATCTCATCTAACTGCTGTTAAAAGAATTTTTAGATATTTAAAAGGAACTGTTTTTCAATCTCTTCTTTATCCTAAAACTTATGATTTTAATTTGATTTCATATTCAGATGATGAATTTGGAAGTTGTATATTAGATAGAAAAAGTACATCAGGTACATGTCACTTTTTAGGAAAGTCCTTAGTATCATGGTCTAGTAAGAAACAACATTCAGTTGCCCTGTCAACAGTTGAGGCAGAATATGTTTCTGCTGGCAGTTGTTGTGCACAAGTGTTGTGGATGAAAAACACTCTTATGGACTTTGGATTGAATTTTAATTATACACCTATTTTATGTGATAATACGAGTGCAATTAATATTTCAAAAAATCCTATTAGTCATTCTAGAACTAAGCGCATTGATATAAGTCATCACTTTTTAAGAGATCATGTTATTAAAAAAGATATATTTTTAGAATTTATAAATACTTAAATTCAATTAGAAGATATTTTTACTAAACCTCTTCCCAATGCAAGGTTTGATTTTATTAAGGGGGAGCTAGGTTTATTTAATTTTAAATAATTTTTTTTATTTATGTAAATTTTATTTTGTTTATTGAATACTTTTTAAGTTTTTCTTTCTTTCGTCGTATGAAAAATTTATTTTTTTTTAAATATATGTAATAATGAGTGATTATATGGAAATCAAGGCTGTTAGAGCCTTTTCGACTTCTAAACCCTTTCACTTCTATCGAAACCCTTTCGAAATCCAAAAATCGCACTTCCTCTTCTGAAACCCTAACCTTCAAACTTCTGAAACCCTAACCTTAAAACCTTTAGAGACTCTCGTAGCAATGGTAAGGACTAAAAAAGCCAGTGAGGCCGAGCCGAGCAATGCCAAGAGACAACGCACTGAGGGAAGAAAAATCTTACAGGGTAAGGTAATCGATCTTGACTGTTTATTTCAGACGAATCTGTTGTTGAAGCAAGCGCTGTCGTTTCAGAATCTTGAACAGATGTTCAACAGTGAAAATACGAAATTTATGTATGAAGTAGAACTTAGATACTTCTACAAATCTGTACAGTTTATTCTGGGAGATACCGAAGACAGTATGATGGATAAAATAGAGGATAGGGATTTCTCAATTTCTTCAGTAGAGATTAGTCAGATTCTCAACTGCCCTCATGAGCGAGTTTTTCATTTTGACTTAAAGAATATAGGAGATTATGTGCATAAATCCGAAGACATTATGTCTTTTCTTTTTGGTACCAAGACAATAAAGAAAATGTTTTTTAAGGATTTGGAGCCTGATCAGAAGATTTTGGTAAAATTTATTCAGACCGGAATAGCTCCACGGATGGCAGAAATGGAGAAAATTTTGTACCCTGATATGTATATAATGTTTCTTATGTTAAGTGATATTAAGTTAAAATTTCCAAGATACATGATAAGGTATCTCAGTTACTACTGTCAAAGCGAGGCCAGGATGAATTTCTATCCCTTTGGTAGATTTATTTCTAAGATGTTGTTTAAGAAAGACATGGTGAGATTAGTGTATGCAAGAGTTAACTGTCATCACAGTAATACGTTTAATGCTGGAACCTTGAGGAAAGTTGGATATTTCTAGAGCACAATTAAAGGAAAACTTTTTCCAACAGGAGCTGAGGAAGACTCAGAGAGTGCTCAGGCTCAACCTGCTAAGTCCAAGGAGGGACAAGCTAAATCCAGAGTCAGCAATGTAGCAAGAAGGATTCGCTTTGAAGTGGTAGATGTTGAGGAAGACAGAAGCCATGAAGGACTTCAATCAAGAAGAAAAAGACCAGTAAATGAGGAAGTCACTTCCACTGCTTTGGAAACTCCAACAGAACCTTTATTTTCTTATTCTTTTGTGAGAGAAGTTGTTGCTGATAAAACCATGGAAGATGTTACTGATAGAACGAATCCAGTAGAGAAATCAGGAGCTCAAGAAGAAGCTCAAAGGGAAAATCAGGAACAGATTGTTGCTGATGTTGAAGTTGCACTTCAACAGGAACAGGAGATGGAGGCAGTGCCTGGTGAAGAAGTGGCCAGACCTCAGGAAACTTCTGAAAATATTGTTCTTGAAATTCTAGTGGAAGAAAAATATGCAGATGAATGTGATGAGCATGCTTCTGAAGCTCAAACAGAGGTACTTCAAGAGGATTTTTCTATGGAGGAGTTTGAAAAATCTAAGGAAAAATCTGTGGACCAACCTTCTCAAGAAAAAGAAAAATAGAAATATGATGTTGAATCATTGCCTTTGGTATTTATACATCAACCTGAGAATGTGAATCAAGCACAGGGTGCATCTGATTCAAGGAAAGAAGAAGTTGAAGAACTGTACAGAAAAGTATCTCAGTTGGAATCTGAGAATGCTTCTCTGAGAAATGCTTTAGACTTAGAACATTTGAAGTTTCAAAATCTGAAGGAGTGTACAGTTTCAAGGAAAGAAGTTTAAATGTTTAAAGAGGATATGTTGACTGCTGTTACACAATTAAAATCTGAAATGGTTATGAAGTCAGATTTATCAGATCTGAAGTTGTTTATGGAGAACCAATTTGCATCAGTTGCAAATAATGCTGTTAGAGGGTCAGGTACTTCACCTGATTTAATCAGAAGGTTTCAGGCTATCACAGCTACGTTGAGCAATATGAATGACAGGATACAAGATCTTCAATGTAACAGTGCTCCTTTGTCAGTGTTGCTGGACAATCAGAAATTCTTAGTGGATCAACTGACATCTAGTGAGCCATCAATCAGAATTCTGTTAGATCAGTTATCAAAGAAGCTATCAGTATTTGTTGAAAAAGAGGAAAGGATGCATGAGTTTTTTAGAGTCAATTTAATTGAGGATATTCATATGACTCAAGAGAACAGAGAGCTCATTATCAAGCTTGGAGATGGGATGATGAAGAGACGTCGGGGACAGTTTACAGAAATCAAGTCTGCAATTCAGAGGAGATAGACCCTGTTGTCTATCTTACCCAAACCTTGATTCATGTGTATATCATTGTCATGTATATACTTCTATTTTTGAATGAAAACTTTTTCATTGTTTATTTGTCTCTTTCCTTATTTGTTTTACTAACTTTATTTTTAATATGCCAATACTCCAGATTTAATTATTGATAAACTGTTCGTAATAACATTTACTAACAGTTCAGTGCAATATTAAACGTGTTAAAATCCATGATTTTTCATTCTTTTTGATATCACAAAAAGGGGGAGAATTTGGATAAACACAACATCAATATTTAGGGGGAGAATTCATTTTATTGAGGGAGAAAATTAGAAGAGACATTTTGATTTATAATTATCTTTTTGTTGGAGAAGTTTTTATTTAAAACTTTATAACGAATTTTGAAAGTTAATTTTGTTTTGTTTAAATAATTTTAATTATTTTATGGGTTTTGTGATCATCAAAAAGGGGGAGATTGTTGAGAAAAGTATTGTTTTCAACAATGCGTATTAATTTTATTTAAAGGGGGAGATTATTGAAAATAATACTCTGTCTCTTTATGATAATTTTGATGCTCACAAATACCCTTAGTTATTTTCTAATGATTTTACTTAGTATTTTGCAGGAGTTTATTAATTTATTTTACTCTTGAAATAACAAGAATTTATTACTTAGCGCGGAATCTGTTTTAGCGCATTCTAGAAACACTGTTCACATCTTACGTAGATGAATATAGCATGGAATCTGTTTTAGCGCGTTCTGGAATCACTGTTCATACCCTACGTGGATAAACGTAGTTTAAGGATGAAAAGCATGTATACTTTTTGAGATAATAGAAAAGTATGGTTAAACAACCATACGTTTTCAGCAAAGTATGGAAGAAGAACCTTACGTTAGGAAGGAACCCTACGTTTTGGTTATCAGCAAAGTATGGAAGGAGAATCGTACGTAAAATCTAAAGGTTGCATTTATTTCTCAAAAGTATGGTTCATCAACCTTACTTTTGTAAACAACCATACGTTCTTGGAAAAGTATGGATCAAGTAAAATTATGGATCTTTTACTGTATGTTTGAATGTTGAATAAAAAGTATGGATGATCAACCCTACGTTTTTTATCAACCTTGCGTTTCAACCCTACGTTTGAAGACTATGTTATTAACCCTACGTTTGGAGGCCATGTCATCAACCTTATGTTTGGCGTCGGAAATTTTGGCAGACGGTATTTATGTACAACGATCAGTAAGCTGATTTATGGGCGGATTTCAAGCCAGATTTAAAGTCGTTTTTAAATTACAACTTTGACTGATTCAAAGCCGTTTTATTAATGGATTTAAGATTGAATTAAAATGAGCTTTTTATGCCGAGTCTTAAGGGAAGTTACGACTTCTCTATAAATTCAATTTTTTGAATATCGCGAATCAGAAGGCGGATTTTATGGATCTAAATGTGTAGGAGATATGATTTATTATATATGCTCTCTCTGAAACACCAGGTACAAGGGGGTGTGATCGATCTATTATTAAAATAGGTGGAAAATAGAGATTGAAACTATTCACGATTGATCTGCTGATTCAACAGGAGCATAAAAGCTCTGTTTGTTCAAGAAGAAGGAACTCGGTAGAAGATTCACCTGTTCTACATCGAATATCTACTGTGGATCTACTACTACTGAGGTTGTGAACTATATATCTATATCTACTATAACTGGATCAACTCAGAACTGCTTCGTCTTAAAGATCAATATTTCTAGAGACTTCAATCCATCTACTGTGAATTGCATTTTGTTGCAATTGTAAAGATCAACTGAAATTTCTTTCTGAAATTATTTTTATTCTTGAGTAACTAGCTTCTCATTCTAAGCTGTGTAGGTTCGTTTTTGAACCAGAAGGCTTTGTTTTGACTTGGATTGTAAGGTGTCAACTGCCTGTACTCATTTGTGAATCGGTCTGTGGAAAAGAGGACCAGATAGTGAAAATCACCAAGCTCGTGGAGTAGAGCGTTGGTGGAGTGGACTAGGGGCTTTCTATTCCCCGAACCACTACACATATTTGTGTTCTTAATTTTACTTTTTTCGTTGCATGATCAAATCTGATAAATTATAAAGGACAGAACTTGTTCAAGAGAAGAGTTATTGAAAAAATTGCAAAATACACAATTCACCCCCCTCTTGTGTATAATCTGTAGATTCATATCCAACAACATGTTCTTTTAGTGTGCTTTTTCATCATTCACACACACTATGAGAAACTTCTTGGAAGTTCACCCATCCTGATTACTACTTCAGTCCAAGCATGTTTAACTATGGAGTTTTAATCAGGTGAGCTCCTAAAAAGAAAGGCATACCTTTTGACATGGGTAGTAACATTTAGTATTTTAACCCTTTAACTTTTGGGTTATTACATTCACCCCCTTTGGATTAGAACATCCTCATTAAGGACCCTAAATCTCAACCTAGGAAGTTATATCACACTTCTGACTAGGTTCCTGCTCTGATACTAATGTAGCAATTGGGCCCTGCTGATAGTACAATCACCCCACCCTAACATGGTTGTCAAAACCTATCCCACTAGGAACCACTAGTTTCCTCACTGACATGTGTTCCCCTAATTAGGGTCCACCTACATGACTGAATGGGTCATTATACTAATGATTATTCCCACAGGACAACACATGTTTTTTTATTGTGCTTTTTTCCACACTCACACACACCCCGAGAAACTTACTAGGAGGTCACCCATCTTGATCACTAGTCTGGTCCAAGTACGCTTAAATGTGGAGTTCTAATTAGGTAGGCTCGCGAAAAGAAAGGTTTACCATATTAACATGGGTAGTAACATTTAGTCTTTTAACCCTTTAACTTTATGGGGTGTTATATGGGTTACTTAACTCATGTCTTTCATTAAGAAACATTTACCCAGCCACACCTTCATAGAATGAAATGTTAGGATGTCATTTCTGGTAAGTAGTATGTCATCTACATACAATATTAGAAATACTAATATACCCCCACTAACCCTCTTATATAGATAAGAATCATTCATGTTTTTATGAAACCAAACTCCTTGATTGCATCATCAAATTAGATGTTCCAACTTTGAGAAGATTACTTCAATTTATAAATGGATCATTGCAAATTTCCTGAATGGCCCGAAGGCCATCATTTTTATTGATTTTTGATAACCCCCTTTCAATGGATTAGGGGGAACCCTTACAAGGCTCGTAGGCTTAGAGATTACATGGCCCATAGTCTTAAGAGACATTACATGAACCGAAGGTCTTAGGGAATTCAACAAGACTATAACTATAAGGAACTGCCCCTCCCCAGCATCTGCATCATGATGGTAGCTCTCCACCTTCACATGGCTGTCTGGATAAGCTTCCTGTGCAAGAACAAGCTAGTCCCGATGGCGTAGTCATACTCTCTCATTCTTCCAAATCCATTGGTTCTGCTCTTGGTGAGTGCACCTTCTCTGAATCCTCCTCTAGGGTTGCTTCTTTTTTGTAGAGACTATATGAGGAAACTGCACTGATCATGTGGCCTAAAGGCCTTGAGGTGGCCCAAAGGCCTTGAGGTGGCCTGAAGGCCTTAAAGGCGGCCCGAAAGTCTTACTGACCCAAAGGTCTAGGCAGCCCGAAGGCCTTAAGAACTCCAAGCCCAAACCAGTGGCCCAAGGTGAATAGTTCTGACTACTACAGTACTGAACAGTATCTACTACATTATCTGCTACGGTACTGGTGTAGTACCCGAATTTATGTCTCTGCCTATTTTTTAACCTGGGTCTCTTTGATGCACTTAGAGAGACCTCACCAATTGGGCTGAGGCTCATGTGCTCATTGCAACTTGCATACCTTAACAAACTCATTTGAAAATTAAAAAAACAGGGTTGTATCATATACACATCCTTATCTAAATTCCAATTAAGGAATTTTATTTTTAAATCCATTTGATATATCTAATAATTATAATGAATTTCTATGACATGCAAAATCCAAATGGACTTTATCATCACTATAGGTGAAAATGTATCTTCATAGTCAATACCATGAACCTTTTTGTAACCCTTTTACACCAAGTATGATTCATAGGAATACACTCTACAATTCATGTTAGTTTTCTTATGAAAACCCCACTTACACCCTTTAGGTCTTACCACTTCAGGTTCATCCACCAAGTTCCAAACATGGTTAGTGTACTTGGAGTCCATCTCAGATTCAACGGGTTTTAACCATCTCTCAAAATCATAACTCTCAAATAATTCCTAGTAAGTGGTAGGTTCATCACCCATGAACAATACCTCAATATATTTCTCTACATGAAATCCATATCTCACTAACTCTTGATGAATCCTACCATACTTTAGTGGGTCTTGTGTTACTTGATTCAGTTCTTCTTTCATAACTCTTTGTGGAACTGGCTCAACTTCCACCTCAAAAACACTTTCTATTTGTTGGTATTAAACTTCTCTAATTTCATCTTTCCTCTCACTGAATTCTCAATTTAAATATTAATTATCAATGAATGTAGAAAATCATGCCATAAACACTTTGTGCTTGGTATGATTTTAGAAATAATATCCCTTGGTTTCCTTGGGATAACCAATAAATAAGCACTTATCTAATTTGAATTCAAGATTATCAAAATCCAATCATCATATGAATAATTAAAAACTCTAAATATTCATAAAATATGCATTGGTATGTTTCCCAATCCATATCTCATATGGTTTCTTTATGAAGGCTTTATATGGAATACGGTATAGTAAAAATAAAGCAATATATATAGAATAAACCCAAAATAAAATAGAAAGGTCACATAGAATCATCATCAATTATACCATATCCAACAAGGAATGATTCCTACTTTAAGACACACCACTTCATTATGGTGTTCCAAGAGGATTGAGTTGTGAAACAATTACACAATATTTTAGATGAGTTATGAATTCCTAGCTTAAGTATTCACCACCCTGATTTGATCAAAGAATCTTAATATTTTTTCCTAGTTGATTCTATATTTAATTCTAAAACTATTTTAACTTTTCAAAAGTTTTATAATTTCGTTTCATCAGAAACACATAAACATACTGACTAAATTCATCATTAAAAGTAACAAAGTACCTAAAACCACCACTTTTTTGAGTAATTATTGGTCTACATTCATCACTATGTATGAGATACAATAGTCCACTAGACCTTTCACATTTTCTCCCAAAAGTTTATTTGGTTATTTTTCTCAATAAAAAAAATTCACTCATATCAAACGATTCATAATAGAATGAGTCCAACAATCCATCTCTATGAAGTCTTTGAACATGTTTATTGTTTATATGTCTAAGGTGACAATTCCAAAGGTATGAGGGATTATAATCAACCTTTTTGTTCTTATTTTAAATGTTATAAATAGGATTATCCATATTTTGAATTTATAAACTATTCATAACATTTATTATGTCATAAAACATTTCATTTCTATATATAGAACAACACTTATCCTTAATAGAAAATGAAAATACCTTTTTTCCAAACAAGATACAGAAATCAAATTTCTATTTATGGAAGGAATGTAATAATAGTTATCTGATTCTAGGAATAATCCAAAAGGTAAACTTAGATCATAAGTTTCTACTTCTAATACAGAAACTCTTTCCCCATTACCAACATGAAGATCTAATTCACCCTTCATAAATTCTCTCTTATCTCTAAGTTTGTGTTTATCAACACAAATGTGTGATGCACACCTAGTATCTAATACCCATGATTCATAATTGGTGGAATTAATTTCTATAACATTCGCATTCAAGTATTATGAAAGTTTCTCTTTGAGAACACTTATCAATCCTAGATACTTATCTTTTACTATTTTATAAGTCATGATTATTGATTATCTTGATAAGATTAATGTAAATTATTCCATAATCTATAGAAAGAATATATCAATGCATGAGTATCATGTTTTATTTATTTTCATTAAGGACTTTTAATGATAGTTCTCCCACTAAAATCGATGACCCCAAACATCATATCATTTTAGTGAGCCAAGGTCCATATTTTATTAAGTGATGATTCTTATTTTGTGTTCCTATCATAACTTATTTATTTAGGTAGGTAAACATACCAATCATAAAAGTTATAATTATTAGATAGTTGATCGGATAACTACTTATCCAAATATATCATATAGATTCACTCAACTCTATTCCTCTAATATCCTTCTTAAGTGTTCCCCGGTTAAGTGTTACCCAAAGAAAATTCCAAGAAAATACTAAAAAAAGACAATCTAGAGGCACCCTTATTTGGAAAAACATACCTAGGGATGATCCAGTGTTATCTATTACATGCTTTCCTTATACAAGATAGTCCAGGGGCACCTTGATTTAGAAGAACCTTCATGGTTGAATGATTTAGGTCTTGGAAAGTGATTCTTTGGAAGAAATATCACACTTAGTATTTGAGGGTTTTTATATTAGGGCCTCACAAATTTAATATATTGAATATTCATATTAAATACATAACTGAAAGGTGCTATCGCGGGCGCTCTCAAATGATGTTCAGTTGGGGGTTATTTAGGTGTAGCAAGGTGGCTGACCTAGGTCATCTCTCAAAGAGGCAGTAATTAAAACAACTTCATAAAGGTATTTTGAAAATAAAATTAAATAAATTAAACACACTACTTGAAAGGATGGGTTTTTTTATCATTTATAAAACTAGAAGAAGTTTTCTATAAGAAGATTGCATTTTTTTGTTTTTGTTTTTGAAATTAAGTTCGATTAAAAAGACACAACAAGAAGATGTTTTTTTAGAAAATATTTTTAAAGACATAATTGATCTAACTCTACCTATTAAATCAATTATTTATAATTATAATTTAAATTAACATACACTTAATTATTATCCCTTAACTTTTTAACCCCCGAACCCTGTGAGAATTAACTAAATCACGAAGATGAAATGAATTAAACTTGAGGCTAGCTTCAGAACATACAATCGTAGCACCCTGCTTTGATTGAAATTCTAAATCTAGTTTATGGTCAGTGGTAAATTAGGTCACATATAAATTTTGTAAAATTATAATGAATTGTGTTTAGGGATTATATTTTAACTCTACAAATTTATCCTGTGGGCTTTTATTTCACCGGATAAGTTTCCTCTCTCACAATTTACACAAATCTCGACCTCGCATGTTTTGTGTTTATTATTAAATTGATTTCTTAATTTCATTTAAATTAAAAACTCAATTAATATATCATATTAATTGAATTATAGTATCTAATTTATTCAAAATAAATTAATGAATAAGGTTATAGGTAGATCAATTACTAAAAAGAACTACTCTTCCATTGGTGGTGTAGTCATCGCAGAAACGTTTTTCATATGCAAAGGTTTAGAAAGGGTAGAACCCAATATATTTTCTAATATTTATTCCATTAAAATTATAAATATTAATATAATAATAAATTTTAACAAAACATAATAAAAGAGAAGAAATAAAAGGGGGAAAAATAAGTTTATTATGAAAACACAAACATTACAATATGAGAAAGAGAGGAAGACTTCGATGAAGGGATCCTTGCTTCAAGAGCTCCCCCTATGAGTATAGGAAGTTCTAGAATCTCCAAGGTGATGATAGGAATAATCTGGAACTCAAAAATGATAGCACTTTACTTCTTGGTCGAACTTGCAAATGAGGTGCCCAAGGTGTCAATTTATATCCAAAATGGGAAGTGGTTTTGGGAACCCAAATTTCGAGATACCACTTGTATCTCAGTTTTGGGTTGGTAACTGACCTTATATCGACTTGTAAAAAAAAAGAAAAGTTGTAGGAAAGTATCTTTACTGTTTCTATGTCAAATTTTGCGTCTAATGGAGGATTATAGTGCAAGATATGTCTAAAATACAAAACCAAATATTTGACTTTGTGCAGATTTTGTCCCCTGGATAGATTGGTTTGGATGGACCCATTAATGAATGAATTGGGATTTTTATTCTTGATATGAGTTGTATCCCATGAATTTATGGAGATTCATAAAAAAATAAGCCCATTTTGAGGCACTTATTTTGAAAAATGTTCAAAACAGTGGGCAAATTTCCTTGGGATTTCATGCAGTTTGGCCCATTTTCCTTCTGGATCATCTCCGACCCTCCAAATCACCTCCTCCTACAATGAAATCACCAAAACAAGAATAATTTACCTTTTAACAGTGATAAAAATTTAATAATTGAATCAAATGGGAAGTGAAATTTAAGATAATATTTTTAATTTTAAATACAAAACAAGTTTAAAACAGTGATGTAAGGGTGAAATAAAGCAGTGAATCGTGATGCGATCAATAACTATTACATCTTATGTAATATTTATTTTCTCATGTTTTATTCCTTTTTGTGTATGTATGCTTATAATGATTTAATTTTTTAATCCCTATTCCATCTAATGTGTTCACATCACATTAATGTGTAACTATTTACACAACACATAGGTTTGTGTTACTCACCCAAAATCAGAATCCAAATATATTCACATATATCCAAATGCATCATATGCATTAGGTATATGAATTTTTCATGTAAAGGCATAGATTTATATGAGATTTATAAACTCCAAATTATTAATCCCAAAGCGACAAAGATCCAACCCCATTCACTTTTCTAACAAGGTATAAGCATTCGGGCTAGTATGTGGTCCGACCCCAAGTCCCTCTGCTCAGGGAGACTTTACCCAAGTTAGAATTACATTAATTATAATTTCAACACCTAATATACACAAAATATACTCAAAAAATATTCTTAATCTCATAACTATAAATAAAATTTAAGTTAAATGTAGATAAAAACTAAATTTTATGATTTCATGCTTATCATGAAATACAAGGATCAATCCTAGAATCGGATTATCAAATAAATTTTGAATACATAATATTCACATTTTATAAACAATTTACTAAATATGAATAATAAATGGATTTAAAAAATAAATAAACATTTTATTTATTTTCCAAAACATTATATGTAAACATGAATTTTTCATAAATAAATGTTAATTATAAACATTTTATAAATTAGGAAGAATATAAGTGTTTTTCGTATTCATTTTTAACATGAAATATTTAATATTTTGTAGTATATGGTATTTATATGATATTTCATGAATTATAAACACTTAATAATTCAATTTATATTGTATAAAATTTTTATATAATCTAAATATCATATATTTTTCAATTTATAAATCACTTTATACATCACTCCTTATGATTTCAAATAAACCTTTTATTTCTAGATCACAAAGCATGCCATATAATATGTTAAAAGATATTTTACATATTAATATTTAAAATTTGGGAATAAAATGGTTCATGGACATTTATTTAATTAATTGTAAACATTTTATAATTAATTAATCAATTTATAAATTCATAAGAAATTAAATATACCCAAAACACATTTTAACATGATTTATAAACATTTTGTAAACCATAAAAACCATTTAAATATTTAAAAAATAAATAAACATCTTTATGTTTACCCTTACACGGAAACCCTATTATGAATAAGGGTAACCTCCCTTTACCCTTACGCAGACACTCTATATAAGGGTAATCTACGGTTACCTTTACATAGACATTCTGCATAAAGGTGAGTCATGGTAAGAGCCACTGCACAAAGTTACTCTCTACTAACCTTTATATAGAACTCTTCACTTAAGGGTAGATCAGGTGACCCGTATTCATAACTTTTCAATGTAAGTGAACCTTAAAATTTCTTACACTACATAAAGGTAAACATTAAATATCTTTACACAGTGCCTTCCTTACCTTTACGTGAGAATCTTCATAAAGGAAATTTGTTGATGACCCCTATATTGTATCATCTATTTAAAAGTAAAACTCAATTACCTATATGTATCATCGATTGTGTGATGGTGATTTTAAATGACCTTTGAACAACTTTAAATTTTACTAATGTTTTATAATATTTTGTTCTTCATTTTACAGTTGTGATATACATCAAAACCAGTGATTAAAACACATTAGATTCTTGAATAAACTTGCTTTGATAATACAGATGGATTTTGTTTGATCTTATAATGATCATTGTCAGTGAAAAATAACCCAAACACTGACCAATCATTCTTCAAGAATACATACATGCAATGTTGTTTGAAAAATAGAGTCGAACATAGTACTCAGTATTCAGTTGTAGCAGCAGCTTCCATCTTCTTACTTCGATGAAGTATGCTTGATATAGATCATTAATAGAACTAATCTATGCCTAATATGTATGAGGTGATACAACAGTCAAAGGATCCATGATCATATCATAAGGATTCTTATATTCCTAAAGGGATGCTAGTGCCTTCACCAATAGTGATAAATAGACTACAATAAGTAATAGAGTATTAATTATGTCTTGGTAGTCTCACACACCTAATAGAAGAGGATATCATCCTCTTATATATCCTTCCAAAATTATCTTCACTGAATGAAGAACATCGAATATAATTGTAACATATTGAGTAACATCATATGGAACTCATGTGTTACATCTTTATAGAGTTCATTCATTTAACCCGTTCAATGAATGTGCATGCCATAATGAATCAAATACTTTTATTCATAGATGATAAAACCATTAGGGAGTGGACATAATAACTACATGAATCACATACATGGTTTTTTCACGCATCAAATGCATGGATTTTATGTTCATTTCCAATAGTAAGTTCTTCATGAATTATAGAATATCCACATAAAAAATTTATGGTGAGCATGGTCCATGAAAAGTCATATGGTTACATGATTGATGAAGTGGTCATGGGATTCTTATGTGAAGGGTCTTTTATGTGATAGAGAACCATCTGAAAGAATTTTTTTTATGGGAAGATAGATTTTGTATCATTATTTCATGGGGTTATTTTTTTCCCCTTTACCACTCTATTTATAGAGGCAAAGGTGACCTTTTGATTTCCTTTTTATGTGAACCATAAGGAATTCACACAAAAGTGATTGTCTTTCTTAGAATTTGATCCAAATTTTCCTAGTCAGATCCAATTATAGGGGGAATTTTTTTCTTCAAAATTTTATAAACACTTTGTGAAGAATATTATAATATTATGGGGAAAAAATATGCATTTTTATATAATTCAAGTTTATCGACCACGTAAAAATTACATGGTCGTGTAAAATTTATGTGGCTTAGGGATAATTTGTTATCATAAGACAGAGATACTTTTAAAATACCTAAATCATTTGTAGCTCTTTCATCATTTATATACCATAGTAGGTGAGTTTATGTTTTCATTGGAATGTTATGTGTAGCCCTAGTAGTTTTCATCCTAGAGGCAGTGTTTTCTCATAGGTGTCGACATCTTATGTGGAATCCTATTGATTTGTGATGATGAGGCAATCCTTTCTTAAGATTGCCAATATTTTATGTGGCTCAACACCTCATATTTTACAGTCATCTGACCACCATACCATTCTTATAAATATACCCCTTAGCATGAATTTCAAGACACTTATATATTTTTAGAGCATGAAGTCTAAGAAATCACATCATTTGTAAGTAAACCCTGGTCGTAAAGGTTTTTAAAGGAAAACTTACTTAGGTAGAATTTGAATCTAAATTTAAAATAGGATGGTAAATCTTGAATAATATTTTCATAGGCATGTCTACTCCACATAAAAGTTCTGCAACATGGTCCACATAGAGCCTTTGTGAAGGATTATCCCTTTCCCATGTGAATCATCCATGGAGCATTTCCCACCACATAGAACTTAAGTAATGGAAATACTTGAATTTACATACCCATTATAGACCACATTCATTCATATAAAGCACCAAATATTATAAAAAAATATAGATTATTAGATTACTTGTTTCCCTATTTCCAATAGTTTTTCTCCATATTATATTTTACCTAGGGTGACCTGCTTCTTTAAAGATCCCTCTTATAGATAATCAATCCTCCTCAATGGCCTAAAAGACCCTATTGGCACTCTTTCTCCTAGTTAAAATCCCAAAAGGACTCATCCACAGCCTCTTAATATATATGACTAGGCCATTATGCACATTCATTCACTCCCTTTTGACTATGTATTCCATTGATAATGGATTTCCCACTCATTATTCTCCCTAACCAATAAATTCCCCTGGGTACCAGCAATCATGTATCCATTTGATAATGAAGATCCATATTCTTAGGGAACATGTGGGATCTCTCCTAGTTCAAGATGCTCATCCCTATTATTCTAAACTGGTCTTTATAGTCCTTAAGAATCCAAACGGTATCCTTTTTTCTAATCAATGAGCTAAAGCTATTTTGGGCCTCTAAGCTGGTGTAATTCCCAACTCACCCTCACCTAAAAAATTTAGTAGGCTAAACCAAAAAAGGTCACCAACCTGGTGTAATCCCCAACCTACCTTCACTTAACTCGTTTTTTAGTTAAACTATAAAGGAACAATTTAGTGTAATTCCCACACCAAATAATTGTTAGGCACTCATTCCTAGTAGTCCATTATGCATGACTTTAAACTACTTGAAATAGGTAATAGTTGTATATCCTTAAACTACAAGACATTATGGTCCTAGAAACATGATCTTAAAAGGTTCAACATTGGTCATAGTTTCATGACCATAAAAGTCACTACGTTGGTCCTTATCACATGACTATAAAAGGTATGGTGTGACTTTTTAAATGGCACTGAACCATGTGGATTTTGATTCCCTTCACCGTGATATATAGGAATCCCCTTTCACAATACTGATATGAACTACAAAACATCTACTACCTCCCTGGATGGTGATAATCTCTTGGGTGACTAACTATAGGGCTTTAAAATATATTGTAACTCACCAATCCATGTAGTAAAATACATATAACCTCTCATGCATGTCCTCAATAAATTCATGTTATCAATCTATCACTTTCACAAGAAGGGTAATTGGTATTACTACTAGGAATGATTTCATAAATATGTATTAAATCTATAATAGAGTATTGGGATAGAAAAAAATCCCCTTCATGGGATGATTTGACCTCTTATCCTCTCAATACGGACACACACCCTAATGGACACTAATTCATCTTAGAAGTCACCCGCTTTTAGAAAGTAAGCCTATATAAACACAGATGTGAGAGCACTACAAACAATATGTTTGGTCCTTTAGTGAGATCATGGTTCCTTGGCCTAATAAATAGACTCATTATTGTCACATTAAAACTCAATTTCATCTTTTATGCTAGGAATTGTGCCAATTCTATACTAGGAATCACCCCAAGTTCAGCAATGAACTTCTTAATCCATATAACTTTCTTCACAACATTTGATGTGGCAATCTACTCAGACCTTGTTATTGAGTTCACCATGGTGGATTTTTTGGAACTCTTCTAACTGATAGCTCCACCGTGAATGAAAAACACAAAACCAAATTGAGATCTCATATCATCTTTTCCATCTTGGAAACTAGCATCAATGTAACCCTTTACAATGATCCCATTCTCACTTCCAAAGCCTAAGAACATATACTTACTTCTTATTAAGTACTTAATGATGTTCTTTAAAACTATTGAGTTACTCTCATCAGGATTAAATTAGTATCAACTTGCTATGCTCAAATCATAAGTGACATCGAGTCGAGTACACAATATGTCATACATGACAGATCCTATGGTGGATTCATAAAGAATATTATTCATTACTTCTAACTCTTTATAATGATTTTGAATCTTTATATGATTCATGGAATACGATACTAGTAAATACCCTGTAATGACTTTTTTTCCATATAAGACTTTGGAATATATTAAGGAATGTTTTCAAAGTCAGGTGCTAAGTCGGCGTAATATTCTGAGGCTTGGTGAGCCCGGTATTGATATTATAAAATTATTAAATATATTAATATCATGCACACATAGTTTTCCCGAAACAATGGAATAACTCCCAAATATAGTCTCGTATCTAAAATCACAGACCATGGTTTATTTTGGAATATAGGGTTTACCCTAGGAGTGACCTATTGTTGGTCGATATCGAACATCTGGTTAAGGCAGTCATTGGTTGTGTATTTAATTAAAATAAATTTATTTATTTATTTATTTTATTTTAAATTCCCATAACCCATTTACCTATATAAATACCTCATTATAAAAATTCTCCATGTTTATCCAAATAAACCTTAGGATAATTGAGAGGATCTTTGAGAGTTCTTCATTGGTAGATTGAGATCAAAGGATGAAAAATGATCAGATCGAGGTGGATCGAGTGGCAATGAATGTAGCGGTCATCCCCATCACTGGAGAATGAAATATTCACCAACGATAGATCCTAAATTAAGTTAGGGATCATAAATTATGGTTTCCACCCCTTTGATTAAATTTTTAAAGCATGGATCTGATCTTATTTAGTTGATCTATGGTTTATTTTTTCTTTGCATGAGCCCCGAAAATTCATTGATTATATTGTCTGATTTAAATTCTTCCATTCCATCGGATGTCACCCTATATACTATGATCTTTTTATTTTTGTCCAATAATGCTTTTTCGGTGGTGGATTAACTTTTTTAAGTGATTTTACCCCTCTATTCTTCACATTATTCACTGTTAGCCCACAGGGTTACGGTTCGACACTACCGGGGCGGGTTCGAGTGTGATCAAACTTCTGAATTCATGGAGGGTTAGCTTACGATGAATGGATTGGTGATTTTCAAATGTATCAGGATGAATTACAAGTTTTAGTTGACACCTCCATGGATATGGGATCCAAATAAGTAATGGGAAGATTTGTAGTGATGATGGTAAGGATTCGTGTGGGGTTCGGGTGGCCAGAATCTGGCCATCGGTGATAGATAGGGAATAGGCAACCCCAGATCCTAGACCCACAATGAGTTTCAAGGCATAATCAATCATTTTAGGTGGTGGAAGGAACATATTTGAAATCCACATGAAGAACATGGGTTTCTGTAGAAAACCTGACTACACAACGTGTAGTCTAATGAATACACGTCGTGTAGTTCCCCTAGCTACGGCGTTAGGGTTTCCAGGAGAAGAAAAATATCACATGCTGTGTGGATTCACCACACACTATGTGACCCTCCCCAGGCATTCAAGTTTTTTTCCAAATACACATGCCTGGGACACCGTATGGTAGGACACACCATGTACTCTGGGAGTACATGGGCACAGATCAGTACCTGAACACATCTAGGTACGCGGGCACAACCATCTATGCATGAGCACAATCAAAATCACACAACCAGGTCTCAGGTGGTTGAGACATGCTCTATAGTAACCTTAAATTCCATGTATTACTACATGGTTATCCAAGTTGTGTGTTGGAGAAGACGTGACCAGGAGGATAGGTGAGGTCACACATTGTGTGGCCCTTGGTGCACACCATGTACTTTTTTCTAGGACTTCTTCCTCTCATATCTCCTCCTTTTATAATCATATTTTGTCTCATGAGTAGCATATCTTTAGTTTTTTTATATGTATAATGCTACGGTGTCCTTGGTTTTAGCATAAAAGATATGATATGATGTGTTCTAAGTGGGACGCTTCTTTAGGAAATTATTGATTATAGTGGTGATTGGGCATGATCATCTAAGAGATGTCGAAGTTGAAAATCCCCCTGTCGTAGCAGGGTGTGAGTCCCCAGTATTCCTCTCTACATTGAGTGGTACCCCTCTGATGAATTAGGACACGAGTCCTCTATTCATTAAGTGGAACCCCCTGATGGGTTAAGGTTTAGGTCCTCTATCTATCTATCTACTAAGTGGACCCCCCCCCCCCCGATTCATAAGGGTGTGGGTCCTCTACCGAACTACTAAGTGGAACCCCCCCGATTCATTAGAGAATGGGTCCTATACCGATCTACTAAGTGTTACCCCCTGACACACTAGGGTGTGTTTCCTCTATCTATCTACTGAGTGGTATCCCCCTATCACCCTAGGGCACGAGTTCTCTATCCATTGAGTGTAACCCCTTCATCATACTAAGGCATGGGTTCTCTATTGTAGATTGTGACCCCTCAGGATGTGGAGTAGTAGTGAGGTATGGGTCCTCTACATGACATTTCTTGGATAGACACGTGAGGTGTTGGGCATCGATGATGGACCTTTGGAGTTATAGGAAGAATCATCATCTTGGTTGGGTTGTGAGATAGAAATCATATTCCTCTCTCATCTAGGTTTCTTTATTAGCATTTATATATTGTTGGGTTTCATTTCCCTCTTAATTTGGGTTGAGATGAATTTTATCATATCTTTTTATTACTCACTTCAGATTTCAGAGCGTCCTATTGGGTATGTATATACTCACCCCTACATGGGATTTTTCTGCACGTGTCATGTCTTATGTAGACAATGGATAGATCGGTAGTGACTTCAATGGAGTTTAGGGATACTTTGGTGCATAGGCCATTTATGGTGGTCAGATAAAGAGATCAGGATTTGGGGTCTCTCATATTTATTCATTTATATTTATTGCTAGGTTGGGACCTCATTTCTAGTTGTAAGTGTATTTTTTCCTTTTAAAATTTGGTTTTATCCTATCATACTCAGATGTATTCCCTAGATATTATTGAATTCATGGTTTTACTCTAGATGTTACAACTCCTTTTATTATTCATCTACACTATTTCATTGAGACAGTTGGGTGCATGCATATAGGTACACTAGTAAAAGGCCTCCCATTTAAATTATGCATTCTCGTCACTTTTTTCCATCCCCTAGGTTATTGTAGGTGGGCTTGGTTATGTGGCGTCCTAGCCTTCTACTGGCCAGGAAAGACCTGGTGGATTGGGTCATTACATAGTGGTATCAGTGATATTCATTACTTGGGATGATGTCTGGAGATGTCCCCTTATGATGATTGGTTGGGACTTAGGTTAATGGTGTCAAAATGTCTCAAGTGTGGCTTTCAATCTAGGGAAACCAGTATTGTTGCAGCGAATGATGTATCCATACACTAGGGCTCTGACTACCTTTTTATCAGCTCGACATACTAACACATTGGATACATGGATCAATGGTACATGAATCATATAGGATTAAGTCCTTGATTTTCCTTCTTGAGTCATCTCTCCATATATATATGTTCATATTACCATGGTACGTCTTGATCACTTTTAGGATGCCTTCATGAATACATCCAACTAGGTTACTGATTTAGGATTGTGATGATTATCTGATGAGTGATGAGGCCTTAGTTCAGGGGTCATCTCATGAGGTGTTTCCTCTAGGTGGTAAGGGAGCATCACCCCCACCTATAGAGCAGCAGATAATACCAATAGGTTAGTCTAAATATGTGCATAGGCTTAGTGCACTCTATGAGTTCCAGCATTAGAGACCGTAGAGGTTCTATGGTGAGCCAAATCCCTGTGTAGTTGAGGATTATAATGATTTAGTGATCTAGTTCTTAAGGATCATTCAGACCCTGACTGATCATATGGTTGTGTTGTCAGCCAATCTTTTCCATGGATCAACAAGGCACTAGTGGGGTCTAGTTATGTAGACTCATGATGAGACGATGCTCTAATGGTCTGACTTCCAGCATCTATTTCATGAGAAGTATTATCCATCATGCATGTACTCAGTTTAGATCCAGGATATCCTTGAGCTATAACATGGTATTATTATGGTTATTGAGTATTCTTTGAGGTTCACTAACATTACACAATACTCCCTCTATATAGTGCAATATGAATACTTCTGGGTGCAGATGTTTGAGAAGGGTTTCCATAGAGACATCCATGATAGTGTAGTTCCCCTATGAATTCCCACCTATGTCGGAGTTCTAGAGAAGGCATTGGTGATAGTAAGATTCCTTTCAGTGGGACACTGGGCAATTAGATCTAGTAGTGGGTGTCATGGGACTGAGTCATCTGTAGAAACTAGCAGACACTAGTTATCAAGATCTAAATGCATAAGACCTCCTCATGGCTAATCTCAATAATGTGGACATGCATCACAGGGTTCACATAGAGGTTCTGGTTATCCCATAGAGGGGAGGTGTTATGAATGTGACAGGTGAGGCCACATGGAATGTTATTTCCCAACCCAATGTGATGAGGAGGGGAGGCAGGTAGTGGATGGACTACCCTGGTAGAGGCTTCACTCTGATCAGGGTTCTCCCAAGCATGGCCACAGTGTCCCCTAGAGAGGTGGTGTTGGTAGAGGAGTGGGTGGGGCTCTAGGGGTATATTGGTGGAGTACAATGCTATGATCTACTTCCACCACCACGATTGATTATCCCACACCAGGATCAGAGAGATAGTGGTCAAGGTTATGGGCAGTTGCAGGCTATGGAGGGTTATGAAATGGTAGCTCATGAGATGATATGAGGTATGATTTGTTTCTTTTTTACACTTTATTCAGTACTTGTATACATAGGTGTGATCCACTCCTTTATTTCCATATACCTTGTGCAAGAGCTAGAGCCCCTGGTTGTGACCTTAGCCCAACATCTTTTGCTATAAGTTCTAATTGGGTGTGATTCTTCTATATCGCTTGTCTACTGATAGTACGAGTTAGCGCTCAGTGGAGAGTCTTTCTCATAGGACCTATTAGTTTTCATGATGAAACCTTATGACGTCATCATGGGAATGGACTAGTTTTCTACAGTTCAGGCCCAGAGAGATTGTCATCACAGGAGGGTTAGATTCCTTCAGATGGATGGGGTGAGATTCTACATTGTGGGTGACATAGATCTCATGGAAGAGTGAGTGGGATTTATGAGCAGGATGTTTCATCCATTCACCCATCAATTGGTGATTTTAACCCTTGGCATGGTGGGATCTTCAGGCATCAAGATTCATTTGGTAGTGGAGTACTATATATACATCTTACCTAATAAATTTTTAGGATTACCTCTGAGGTGGGAGATATAATTTTGTATTGAATTTCACCCCAGGACCACGCTGATATCTTCTATGGTATATTGAATGGACCCTACTGAGCTCTGGGAGCTGAGGGTGCAGTTGGAGGACCTTTGAGAGAAGGGGTTCATCAGACCCAATGTGTCCCCATGGGTAGATCCATTTTTTTTATGAAAAATGTGGATGGGAGATTGATGATTTGTGTTGATTATCATCACCTGAACTAGGTAACGATAAATAAAAAGTACCCATTTATAAGGATTGAAAACCTATTTGACTAGTTGTGAGGTGTGAGTTAGTTCTCGAAGATCGATCTTAGGTCTGGATACCATCAATTGAGGGTTCGTAGGGCTGATATTCTGAAGAAAACATTCTGATGTCACTATGGATACTATACCTTTTAGTATGATGAATTCCTCCATTGTGTTTATGACTTTTATGAATCATATCTTCCAAAAAACTTGGGTCTATTTTTGGTTGTCTTCATTGATGACATACTCATTTACTCTACATCATAGGAGGAGCATGCAGAGCATCTGAGGATGGTCCTAGACTTACTTTGGGAGCACCAGATTTATGATAAGATCTCGAAGTTTCATTTTTTGATCCACAAGGTTTAATTTCTGGGGAATGTCATTTATGAGCATGGTTTGGCTGTGTAACTAATGAATATTTATGCAGTACTTGTTTGGGATCCACCCAAGTGCGTGTTGGGGGTATAGAGTTTCCTTGACTTGGTAGGATAATACATGAGGTTCATGCCTAACTTTTCTAGAATATCATACCCTTTGACCTCCTTAACATGGAAAGGGTATCCATTTATCAAGATTAAGTAGTTTAAAGGATCCTTTGAGAAGTTGAGACTAAGGTTGACCGGTGCTCATATGTTGAGACAACTGGAGTAGGGCATGGAGTATGTAGTGTTTTTTGATGCCTCTAGAGATGGTATCAGGTGTGTGTTGATGAAGAGGTAGGTAGTGATCACATATGGGTCAAGGAATTTGAGACCCCAAGAGAAGAACTATGCAACTCACAAACTAGAGTTGGCAGCGGTAGTCTTCACTCAAAAGATATAGAGGCACTATCTTCTGGGAGAGCACTTTGTTGTATACTTAGACCATCATAGTCTCATTTATATATCCACACAAATAGATATTAACCTAAGACATAGGTGTTGGTTGTATTACATACAGGATTATGAATTTAAAATAGTCTATAATCTTAGGAAGGTAAATGTGGTGGCATATTTTCTTAGTAGGAAGTCGCATTCTCGCTTGATGGAGGAGACATATGAGTAGTTGGATTTATTACAGCTAACCCTGATGGAGGAGAGGGGTGCAGTTTTTCTTCAGTCGATGGTGGTGAATCCTTCTCTTCTCCATCATGTGAGAGAGACTCAGTTGGGATACATTAACTTTAAGATTCTATGTGACCAAATATCCTCAGGGGATGCACCAGATGAATTCTCTGAAGGAGGGGAGCACGTCATATTTTTCTGAGGATGGATAGTAGTTCCTATCATGATGTGAGAGGAGGTGATAATGGAGTTTCATACTTCTCCTCTGGTGGTACATCCTAGAGTTTCAAATATGTACAAGGACCTTTAGCGGTAGTTTTTTGGGTTGGAATGAGGTGAAGCGTAGATGATTTCATCTCTTGGTGTCTCACATGTCATCAGGTGCAGGTTGAGCACCAGGTTCTAGTAGTATTGACATGTCCTCTTGAGATTCTAAAGTAAAAATGGGATGGCATATACATGGACTTTTTGATAGGGATTCCATGAATAGAAAGAGGCCACGATGCCATCTGGGTGATATTTAACCAACTTATGAAGTTATCATACTTTCTTACCATCATAGAGAAGAGTTTAGTGGAGATTTTATGATATTTGTACATGTGAGAGATCCTATGACTTCATAGGGTACCCCGAATATTTTCTCTGACCGTGATTCACAATTTAAATCATGATTGTATAGAGGCTTACATGGGGACTTTAGGAGCCAGTTGAGGATGAGTACAGCGTTTCACCCCCAGACGGATGGGAAGATCAAGTGCATTATCCAAGTGTTGGATGATATATAAAGGGATTGTGTTTTGGACTTTGATCAGAGCTAGGAGGATCACTTTCTATTGGTATATTTCACTTATAATAATAGTTATCACTATACTATCATCATGTCACCTTTTGAGGCCTTATATGGGAGACCTTGTAGGTCACCCTTATACTGGACTGGGATTGGTAAGACATATCTAGTTGGTTTGGAGATCGTGCACATGACAAAAGAGAATCTTCAAGTGATCCATGTGCATATTAGGACAACCCATAGCTGATAAAAATCTTATGCATATCGACATCATAGGCCCTTGGATTTTGAGTAGGGAGACCATGTTTTCCTAAGAATCTCCTCACGGTGAGGATTGTGGAGATTCAGCTAAGGAGGAAAGTTATCCCCAAGGTTAATTGATCCATTCAAGATCATATGGAGGGTTGGATAGGTTGATTTACACCTAAACTTACCCCCATAGTTGGATCGGGTTCATGACATCTTCTATGTGTTGCAATTTAGGAGATACATGCATGATCTGATGCATGTTATTGACTGGGGTGAGATGGAAATCAAGGATGGGGCCACCTTCACGAAGTACCTGATGATGATTAAGGATTGATAGGAGAGGATCCTATGAGGATGGACCATTCCATTTGTTCATGTTATTTGGAAACATGGGAGTGTGTAGGAGACCTCTTATCCTTAAAGCGGTTTTTTGAAATAAAAAAAATGAATTTAGTAGTAGGAGGAGATATCCTGAGAGTGTGAGAGCCATATTCAGGATCATTATCCTCATTTTTTTTAGTTTATTCTTTTCGAGATGAAAGGCCTTGAAGGGGATAATAATTTAATATCTTTATTTTTTCCTTGTAAGACTTTGTAATGTATTAGTGAATATTTTTGGAGTTAGGCATTGAGTCAGCATGAGATTACGAGGTCAGGTGATCTCGGTATTGATATTATAAAAATATTAAATATATTAATATCACACATGCATAGTTTTCCTAAAATAATGGAATAAATACCAAAAAGGGTCATGGATATGAAATCTAAGACCATGGTTGATTCTGGAATTAGGGGTTTACCCTATGTACGACCTAAGGTTGGTCGGCACTAGATGTCTGGTTGAGGCAGTTGATGGTGGTGCATTTAATTAAATTAATTAATTAATTTTATTTATTTTATTTTAAATTCCCATTACCTGTTTACCTCTATAAATACCTCATTATAAAAATTATATAGGGTTAGATGCATAAACCCTAGGAGAATTGAGAGGATCTCTGAGTTTTCATTATTGGCGGATCAAGATTGAAGGATGACAGGTGATCGGATCAAGGTAGATTAAGAGGCAGCAAACGCAGTGGTCATCCCCATCATTGGAGAACACAATATTCACCAATAATTGATCCTAAATAAAGGTAGGGATCATAATTTTTGGTTTCTTCCCCTTTTATTAAATTTTTAAAGCATGGATTTTAACTACTTTATTTGATCTGCAGTTTAGTTTTTCTTCACATGATCCCTATAAATTCATTGACTATATTATCTAGTTTAAATTATTCCATTCCACATACTATCACCCTGGATACCCTGATCTTGTGATTGTTAGCCAAGAACGCTTGTCCAATGATGGATTCACTTTACTGATGTGTTTTTACTCCTCTGTTCTTCATTTTCTTCACAATTGGCCCATGGGGTTACAGTTAGACATTTTTAGGGAAAGTTTGAGTATGATCGAACCCCTGGATTCATGGCAATTTTGTGAATGATGAACGGATTGGAAATTTAATGACAGATTGGGAAAATTTGTGGGTTGCAGGTGAGAATTCATGGATCTGGGATCTGGAGTGGCAATGGGAATATTTTCAGTAGTAATGGGAAGGATTTTTGTGGGATTTGGGTGGTCGGAATATGTTCATTGGTGATAAATAGGACATGGATGGCCCTAGATCTAGGACCCCTAATGAGTTTCAAGGAGGAATTGGGCATGTTGGGTGAAAAAAGGTGTGGATCTGAAATCCACAGGAAAAACTCAGGTTTCTATGGAAAACCCAACTATATAATATGTAGTCTGATGAACACATGTTGTGTAGTTCCCCTAGCTCCATCAGTAGGGTTTTGAGGTGAAGAAAAATATCACACATTATCATGAACTAGCCCAGGTACCCTGGTAACTTGATAATTGAGCTAGCCCTGATATAGACCTTAAGGGCATTCCCGATATCCATGGGTTGATGACTAGCACCTAGAATCATACAACATGCAAGTGGGAATGATTTTTCCACAAACAATACGGAAGTAAAAGAAGCAAGACAGTATGCATATCAAAAGAAAAATCCAGTGGGAGTAAAGTACCAAAATACAAAAAGGAATAAAAAATCCAAAATTAATACAACCCAAGTACTAAAATAGGGAAAAACATCCCCAAAGTCCCTAAGGACATGACTCACCATGACCAAGGTTCAATATCTAGATCCTCCTCTAAGAGATCCTTTCCCCTTTCTCGAACCTGAAAGAAAGTCAACAAACACCCAAAGGAAAAAAGTAGGGTGTGAGCCTAAGACTAGTAGGATATCACCAAAGATTCTATAATAGATTACAAATACATATTATCTAAAGAAAAGCTTTTAATTTTTAAAATAAATAGGTTTTTTAATTCAGGAGCATATTTAAACAAAACGTGTTATATTGTTTCAAAATGATGGAAAATACTTTTAAAGCTCAGGATTTACTTTACAAGAGATGTAATATTTCTAAAACAATGGATTAAATAAAATAGTTACATAAAATAGTTTATGTAAATCTAGAAATTACAATAAAGTCATGTAAATTAGTTTTACAACATTGGCAAACATTTATACCTCATATATAAATAAACAAGTGAGCAACATGGTCACCTTCCAAAAGGTATGATAGTATTAACCAGCTATAGGATTCTGCACTCTCTAAGTGATCTCATCAAAATGAGTATACCCGCGTCCCCCTAACACTATATAGATGTTACTCTTCACCCTCCCATTGGGGATGTGACCCGCTATAGGTATGTTTTAGAGCGTCATAATAGCATAGAGTGTATCTAAATAATTTATCAACTACCTAAGGCTTGCATGTGATCTTACATGATGGGAAATTTATTTTAAGACTACTTAAAATAAAATTAAATCCAATTCTTCCATTTCAAAATGCCAATTTTTTCATTTAAAACCAAAATGGGTTTTAATAAAAAACATGTCTTTTTATAAGATAAAACCACTAGGTTTCTATCAAATCATTTTTAAAACATTTTTGAAAAGTTTGAAATCCATTCAAAACCAATTCCATCCTTTTCACAATTAATTTCCACAATTAAATTCAAAATTTTAATTGAAATCATTTCCATAAAATCCACAATTTAAATTAACCAATTTCCATAAACACGCCCCAATTCAATGGAATTGGGGGTTTTCCAAATTTTTGTGCCAAAACCATTTCAAATATCCTGATTCACTAGAATTGGGTTTTTATCAATTTAATTGAAATAAAATTTGAGAAATTTAATTTAAATCAATAATTGAAATAAATCAATAAATTTAGGAATAATCAATTTTGCAATTCGGGACAGAACCACCTACCTTTTTTCCAAAACCCGACACTCATAACGACACCCATCAATGAGAACAAAGGAATAGAATATCCCAAAACTCAACCTAGAAGAAAGATCCAACATCAAGGAGAACATATGCATCAACTTTAGGATAATCCATTGAAATCCTAAAATAGTAGAAAAAGAGAAAGACGAAGAACGATGAAGAATGCTTACCCGGATATCACCCGTTAAAAAAATGATGATTGAATGCCAAAGGAATGAATCCATGAGGGTTGGAAGGCTCCAATAATTACTAGGGAAGTACTTAGGTAAAAGTAATATGAATTAGGGAGGATTGAATGAAGAAATAACCAAGTGTTTCCTCCCTTTTATAGCTGCTACTGGGGTGTTACACGGCGTGTAACCCAGTTACACGCCGTGAAAGGTTTAATTTCAGTAATGAAAAAGGCACATCAAATCTTTAATGCCCCTTTAAAAATGGGATATTACACGACATGTAATACCAATACATGATGTGAAATACTTAAGTTTTTTTACCATCAAAATGCGTACCGTTTTTCATTAAAAACTGACGCTTCGGGTTAAAAACTGATCATTAACTTCATAATGTCGTGTAGTGACCACTCACAACATGTACCCATCATAGTGTGAAGCAGTTCATGGATTTCATTAAAAACCATTGCATGATGTGTACTACTATTACATGATGTGTAATGCTTTGGAAGTCTATAAAAAGGCTTTTCTAAGGCTTAAAATCCAACAAACCTCTAACTTCACCATTATAGGTATCCTCCCAATTCAAACTCAAGCCTTACCCAAAACAACAAAAAGGAAAACCGAGATAAGGTTTAAGACATACCTGTCAGAGTGGTAATGGGATGTTACAACCTCCCCACCATAAAAACTTTTTGTCCCTAGAAATCCTAAGAAGAAACTTCTATGCTAAAGAGATGATGTCACTGCTCTCTTATCAGTGCCTCGCGTTCCCACGTCTCGTGATTATTAAAGCCATGCTTCCATAGCACTCAAACCAAATGTATCGTCCTCCCATGAAGTAACTTGGTCTCATAATCAACCATCATGAACGGTATCTCATACAAAGATAAACCAAGTTCAATCTCAAGATCACTCTAGCTCAAAACATGAGATGGATTAGAGAGATAATTTCTCGGCTGCGATACATGGAACACGTTATGTATCGACATCAGCTGTGGTGGAAGTGATAAATGGTAAAAAAAATCCCCACCTGCTTAACAACCTATAAATGTCCCACAAAATAAGGATAAAGATCCCCTTTCCTCCCAAGTCATCGATGACCCAACCAGGGTGAAACTTTCAATAACACCTGATCACCAATAGAAAACTCCAAAGGTCTATGGAATTGATAAACATAAGACTTATATTGGATATATGTTGTCAAAATTATTTAACAAATCATCTAAATATTAGTTTTCATCTCTTACACCAAGATTGGTCCAACAAAGGAAATTTCACCAACCTCCGACCAGCACAACAGAGATTTGCAAGGCTGGCCATACAAGGCCTCAAAAGAAGTCGTCCTAATCACGGACTGGTAACTGTTGTTATAAGAAAACTCAACCAGCCCCAAGTGATCATCCCAAGTTGAAGAATCTATAGATATCTCTCTGTCTATCTATTTAACTGTGGATGGTAGGTCATGATCAAATGAACCTAAGATCCCAGTACCTCCTGAAGTCCTCTCCAAAAGTGAGAAGTAAACTGAGGATCTCTATCAGAGACTATAGCAGACAGAACTCTGTGCAAAAAAAAAATCTCTTTCACATAGATACTTCCCAACTCCTCAGCTTTGGTTGTATCACGAATGGGTATAAAGTTAGCTAACTTGGTCAGCTTGTCGATCACAGCCTATATCACATTCTTCTTTCTCTAGGTATCTGGAAACCCAACCAAAAAATTCATATAAATTTCATACCACTTCCAAGTAGGGACAAGAAGTGGTTGAAATAAACCCAAAGGTTTCTGGTGCTTGGACTTAACCTCCTGGCACGTATAGTAATGAGAGACAAACTCAACAATGTCTTACCACATCCCTGGCCACCAGAACTGCTGCTGCATATCATATAACAATTTTATGGTTTCTGGGTGCACTACCCACAAATAATATGGCAATCCCCCATTACAGCCTTCTTTTCCGCTAAAGGCACAATGGAGCGATTCCGATAGCATAGAACACCCTCTTTGGAGAATGACCACTAGGCAACTATATCTCCACCATAAAGAGAGTACCTAATGCTATGTAATTCATAATTATGTTGTTGATCTTGAATGATCATCTTGAGAAGAGCATATGTCAACTAAACTCTATCTAAAGAAACTTTAGACCCTTTCTCCTAAACTCTAATATGTAATTGTGCAAATAGATCCATCAAATTCCACTCTTCATAAGATTATTTCACTACCTAGGTTGGAAGTTTCTTTCTTAATGCATCTGCAATGACATTCTATTTCCTCGGGGTACATGTGATGTCAAAGTCGAACGACTGCAGGTACTCCACCCAACACCTCTAGAGAAGATTAAAATCTTTTTGAGAGAAGATATAACTCAAGATTTTGTGGTCCGAAAACATAGTAGACCTTTCACCATAAAGGTAATGTTGCCAACTCTTAAGTGCATGCATTATAGATGCATGTTTAAGGTCATGGGTAGGGTAATTCTTCTCATGTGTCCTAAGATGATGAGATCCATAAGCAACTACATGGTCTCCCTACATAAAAAACCCAAGATTGAACTTGATGCATCACAAAAGACCACATAGCCCTGCCCAGCCTCTAGAAGAGTCAACATCGGCACAGTATTCAAAAGAAATTCAATCTCAACAAAAGAACTCTGACATTTATCATCCCAAAAAAACTTCACCCCCTTTCGAGTTAAATCAGTCATTGGAGAAGACAAGTTTGAGAAGTTCCTCACAAATCTTCAGTAATATCTAGCTAATCCCAAGAAGCTTTGAATTTCAAATATATTTTTTGGTTTCTCCTAAGTCATAATAGCCTCCACATTCTCAGGATCAAATGATATACCCTATTCAGACACCACATATCCTAATAATTTCACTTCCTGAATCCAAAAATCATACTTTAAAAGCTTGGAATAGAGTTTGTAATTTCTTAGAAAACTCAGAACTATTCTCAGATGATACACATGTTCCTGCTCATATTTATATTGAATGACAATTTCATCAACAAAGACTACCACAAAAGTATCAAGATACTCGTGAAAAATCATATTCATTAAATCCATGAAAACTACAGGATCATTTCTCAGACCATAGGGAATATAAAGGTAATCATGATGGATGTACCTACTCTGGAAGGCAGTTTTCTGAATTTCATATTCCTTTATTCTTAACCGATGGTAACCATATTGAAGTTTAGTCTTTGAAAACCACTTCGCACCTTTCAATTGATCAAATGGATTATCAATTCATGGAAATGGATAATTGTTCTTTATCTTGATTCGATTGATCTTTCGGTAATCAACACATAATCGAAGAGAACCATCAGCCTTCTTAGTGAAGAGAACTAGTGATACCAAAGGTTACACACTCAGGAATATAAAGTCTTTCTTAAGAAGATCGTCCAATTGGGACTTTATATCTTTCAGTTCATTTGGTTCCATGCGGTAGAAGGGAATTGAAACTGGTTGAGTACCAAGCATTAAGTCGATAGAGAACTCAACTTTCATTACTAGTGGAAGACCATAGAAATCCAAAGGAAAATTTTCGAGAAACTCAACAAAGACTAGAGGGAGATCACTACTAAAATATTCCTACTCCAGATCAAAATAAAACACTAATATTACTTTCCCCAACTCTGGATAAGAAATTTTGGCTCTGCTGGACCTCGGTTCCCAATCTCCTTGAAAGATAAGGGATGCACCACTAGGTGTAGTAAATTAGACCCATCGAAGATAACTGTCAATCTAGGCTTTATTGGAAATAATCCAATCCATACCGAAAATGATGCCAAGAGATTTCATGTTGAGGACTTAAAAACTCTAAGCTAGCTCGACATATGAAAGAGAGAAGACACAACCAAAACCACAAAGACCCTACTCTCTCTTCGTACCAAGTGGTGTAGTAATATCCATTGCATAAGATAAAAGCTTCATATGAAGATTAAGATGATTAAAAATATGGGTTGAAATAAATGAATGAGATGCACCAGTATAAAATAGAGAAACCACTAGTGATGATGTTATAGTAATGGTACCTCTCACAGTCGTTGGACCCATGTTTTATTCCTCTGGAGACTCTTCTACTGCGTGAAGAAGCTTTGTTCTAGATGCATGTAGCTGGAACCCTTTTATACGTGAAACATCTGATTTCCCTATAGTTTTAGGAGGAGCTGATGATCCCATTCCACTATGCATAGTAGATAAATGATGGCAGAATCTCTGGAAGTGCCCTGAATGTCTGCAAGAAACTACTGGAAATTTTAGCTTTACCAACGGTTGTCTAAATTGTTGGGTCTTGAGCCATAGGGATAGACATATCCCAACAGTTCTATGAGAACCATTGGGAAATGTCTGAAAAATTCAGTATATACCAATTATTTCAGTAAACCATTGGTATAAATGTTTTCCAACAGTTTTAAACCATGAGCAATAGCATGAATTATCTCTATACCAACAGTTTACAAAACCGTTGGTATAGAATTTTACCAACGGTTTACCATAAACCATTGGTAAATCTCAAGTAAAATTATCTATGCCAACGGTTTACAAATCGTTGGCATATACTTATACCAACGGTTTACATAAAACCATTAGTATAAGTTCTGGTTTTACAAATATTCCAACGGTTTTGTACCGTTGGCATATCTTTTTTATACCTACAGCAAGCCGGCTTGCTGACCTCCCCCTGTGTAGCTGCATCAATTCCACCACCAAGCCTACAAAATTCATACACAACAGAATATCTGCATAATACATACACATACAACAAGTAACACAATACACCATTAACAAGTATACCTACATAATACATACAGAATTCTATATGAATTCATACAGAATTCATCCAACACATAATTAATACATAAATATGAATACCTCCAATTTTGTATTTAATTACCCTCTACACACATACCGAATTAACACATAATTCATAAGGTAATTACAGCAAGTATACACATACAAAAAGTATACCCATACACCATTAACACATAATTCATAAGTTAATTAAATACATATAGAATTAAATTCAGAATTTAGGGGGTTGGGGGCTGTTCAGTGGTTTGGGGTGGTTGTCCAAGGGGGGTTGGGGGTGTCCGGGGGGGTGGGGGTGTCCGGGGGGTTGGGGGTGTCCGGGGGGTGGGGGTGTTCGGGGGTATGGGGGTGTCCGGGGGGATGGGGGTGTCCAGGGGGGGGGGGGCTGTCCATGGGGTGTCCAGGGGGGTGGGGTGGTGTCCAGGGGGTGGGGTGGTGTCCAGGGGGTTGGGGGGCTTTTCAGGGGGTGGGGTGTCCAGAGGTGGGGGTGTCTAGGGGTGGGGTGTCCAGGGGTGGGGCGGTGTCTAGGGGGTGGGGGCAATCCAGGGGGTTGGGGGGTTGTCCAAGGGCGATGGGGTGGTGTCCAGGGGGTGTGGTTGTCCATGGGGGTGGGGGTGTCCAGGGGTGGGGGTGTCTAGGTAGTGGGGTGGTGTCCAGGGGGTGGGGTGGTGTCCAGGGGGTGGGGTCGTCCAGGGGGTTGGGTGTCCAGAGGGTTGGGGGCTATCCAGGATGGTGGGGGGGGGGTTGTCCAGGGGTAGGGTGGTGTCTAGGGAGTTGGGGGGGCTTTCCAGGGGGTGGGGGTGTCCAGGGGGTGGGGGTGTCCATGGGGTGGGGTGGTGTCCAGGGGGGTGGGGCGGTCCAGGGGTTGGGGGGCTATCCAAGGGGGGTGGGGTGGTGTCCAGGGGGTGGGGGTGGTTGTCCATGGGGGTGGGGTGTCCAGGGGTGGGGTGTCTAGGTGGTGGGGTGGTGTCTAGGAGGGGTGGGGGTGTCTAGGGGTTGGGGGTGTCCAGGGGTGGGGGTGGCTATCCAGGGTGGGGGGAGGCTTTCCATGTGGGTGTCCAGGGGGCGTGGGGGGTTTCCAGGGGGTGGAGGCTTTAATGGTTTTAATGGAATTAATTTCATGGATTTTAAGATCATTGGTATTTTTAAAATGGTTTTGGAATAGTGTTTATTTCAATAGTATGTGTTTCTTTAGGAAAAAATGAATACTTTTGGTGTGTATGGTTGGAAGGGGGATTTGGTTATTAGGAAATGGATTAAATTTTTATTGTGGGACAAAAATACTATATGATTTTTGAAATAGAACCTTAAAAGGGATTTTTATAAACCATTGGGGAGTTTTAAATAGAAAGAAGTATCTATTATGTGATTTTGAAATGGTTTTATGAAGAATCATTTATGATGTATCTTTATGGGATTTGTGATTTTATGTCCCTTATTTTAGAACATCATGTTATTGTACTAAAGGTTTTTTTTATAATTCTTTAGAATTTTACCACTATAAATGAATCAAAAAGTCCATAAGGAAATATCTCAGGTAGTCATTCTTGTGATCCAGCTATTGTCTTCCTAGTCTTGGTCTATACTCAAACTCTTGTGGAAGTGGAATAACCATGTTCTTCTCAGATCATTTATTATGCATGGGAGTTTCTAAAATACCATCCACTATTTTTTATTGGTGATCAAGGATCCCAGGAGGCAGCGAAGTGGGTATCTATGATTAATGGGATATTTGAGTTGTTAGAAACCCTATAATCCATGGGGGTGGGGGCTGTCCAAAGGGGTGGGGGATGTCCACGGGGGTGGAAGGGCTGTCCAGGGGGGTGGGTGGGGCTGTCCAGGGGGGTACGGAGTGTCCAGGGGGGTGGGTGGGCTGTCCACGGGGGGTAGGGGTGTCCAGGGGGGGTGGGCGGGCTATCCATGGGGGTGGGGTTGTCCACTGGGGGAGGGGGTGTCCAGGGGGGTGGGTGGGCCGTCCACAAGGGTGGTGGGGCTGTCGAGGGGGGTAGGGGTGTTCAGGGGGTGGGCGGGCTGTCCACGGGGGTGGGCGGGCTGTCCACGAGGGTGGGGGCTATCCAAGGGGGGTACGGGGTGTCTAGTGGGGTGGGTGGGTTGTCCACGAGGGTTGTGGGGTTGTCCAGGGGGGTATGGGGTATCCAAAGGGGTGGGCGGGCTGTCCACGGGGATGGGTGGGCTATCCAGGGGGTAGGGGTTGTCCAGGGGGTGGGGTGTTTTCCATGAGGTGGCGGGTCTATCCAGGGGGGTGGGAGGGGGTTGTCCACGGGGGTGGGGGCTATCTAGGGGGTACGGGGTGTCCAGGGGGTGGGCAGGGCAGTCTAGGGGGGGTACGGTGGGGGGGGGGGGGGGGCTGTCCACGGGGGTGGGTGGGCTGTCCACGGGGGTGAGGGTTGTCCAAGGGGTGGGGGCTGTCCAGAGGGTATGGGGTGTCCAGGGGGGTGGGTGGACTCTCCATGAGGGTGGCAGGGCTGTCTAGGGGGGTACAGGGTGTCCAAGGGGGTGGGAAGGCTATCCATGGGGGTGGACGGGCTGTCCACAGGGGTGGGGGTTTTCCAAGGGTGGAGGGGCTGTCGAGGGGGTGGGAGAGTCTGCCCAGGGGTACGGGGTCTACACGAGGGGAGGGGCTATCCAGGGGGGTGGCCAGGATGTCCAAGGGGGTGGGCGGGGTGTCCATGGGGGTGGGTGGGCTGTCCACGGGGGTGGGAAGGCTGTCTAGGGGGGTAAGGGATGTCCAAGGGTGGGGGATGTCCACGGGGGTAGCGGGGATGTCCAGGGGGTAGGGGTGTTCAGGGGGGTGGGTGGGGCAGTTTGGGGGGGGTACAGGGGGTGGGTGGGCGTCCATGGGGGTGGGCAGGCTGTCCACAGGGGTGGGGGCTGTCTAGGGGGGTATTGGGTGTCCAAGGGGTGGGTGGGTTTTCCACGAGGGTGGCGGGGCTATCCAGGGGTTATGGGGTGTCCACGGGGGTGGGGGCTGTCCAGGGGTGGCGGGGCTATCCAGGGGGGCGGGGGCTGTCCAGGGGGTACAGGGTGTCCATGGGGGGAGGGGTTGTCCAGGGGGTGGGTGGGTTGTCCAGGGGGTGGACGGGGTTGTCCAAGGGGTACAGGGTGTCCAGGGGGTGGGCGTGGCTTTCTAGGGGTACGGGGTATCCAAGGGGGTGGGAAAGTTGTTCACGGGGGGTGGGGCTGTCCACGGAGGTGGGCGGGCGTTCCACGGGGGTGGGGGCTGTCCAGAGGGGGAGGGGTTTCCCACATGGGTGGGGGGCTATCCACGGGGGGAGGGGCTACCCAGGGGGTGAGCGGGTTGTCCATAGGGGTGGGGGCTATCTAGGGGGGATGTTCAGGGGGTGGTCGGGCTGTCCACATGGGTGGCAGGGCTGTCCAAGGGGGTACAGGGTGTCCAGGGGGTGGGCGGGCTGTCCACGGGGGTGGGGGCTGTCTAGGGGAGGGGTGAATCAATGACAGAAAATCATCAAGTCAAGTTTTATTATTTATAGATAAAAAATAAAGATAATGTGACCTACCTAATCACACATATATTCAGGCACAATAAATCAATAAGCATCAAAGGTTAGTAATATTAGTCAAAAATGTAATGGATCAATCTGTCCCTCATCACCATCACTATCATCATCATCATCATCACCCTCACCCTCATCCTCATCGTCATCCTCATCATCATCCATTCCCTCCTCAACTCCCTTCTTCTCGCCCTCATACTCATCCTTGGCCTCCTCATTGCCCTCCTCCTCTGCCTCGCTCTCCTCTTCGCCCTCCTCCTCAGCCTCTCCCTCCTCCTCGCCCTCCTCCTCCTCTGCCTCGGCCTCCTCCTCTCTATCGTCTCAACATCCACTAGAACTTCCACTTGATGCACTATATATTGAACGCATCGATGACATATATTCATCACAAGTTGTGGTGGCCTCTGGTGGAAGTGTTGGATGTAAAACTTCCATCAGTTTTATAAATGCAGTGTTTGCCCTAGTAGACTGTTCTTCCATCTATGTGGCCATTTTTTTATCCTGTTCTTCTTGTGTCTTAACCTGCTGGAACTCAGTGGCACTATAACTCATACCTTAGGAGGACCAATACCTCTTTGTAACTATGCTCTTCCCAGTTCAGCAGCGTACTCTACCAGGGTTCTCATCTCCCAACACCTGATGTAAGTGATCGTTTGGCCCAAAATTGTCAGGTTCCTGGGAATCAAGGGCCGCTAAAGTAGACTGTTACAAATATAAATAGATTATTAAGTTACAAAATAGATATTAAAACTTTAAATCTACAAAGTAAAACTTACAATCTGCTGTTGAGTCGGTTCATTAACCGCACTTCCATCTTTCTTCCTTCTACTCAAGAAAAACAGTTTTGCTCAAGGCACACATCCTTCTATATTCAATTTATGCCTCTACAATGACATTGAATGTAGGAAACCATAATTAAAAATAGTATACCAATAATTAATTGCATAACTAAAATTATATAACAACTTTAGCAATCGAATAATTTATGGAGGTAGAAATAGAAAGTGCAATTCATAAAGAAAAATTATAAACTGCCATACCTGCTGCCTCTCATGATCTGGCATCGTAATACGTCCCAATGTGTGGACGTATTTTTTAGCATCAATATTTTTTTATTTCTTCCAGATGAATCCTAAATAAAATTCAATAATTATTAATAACAAAAAACATGAAAATTTTCATTTAAATACCTCTAATGTGATTAATACCTTAAATTGGTTAGTCATCTAATGAGTAATCATCTATCGGTACTGTTCTAACGGACAATCATTCACTAAAAGGACCTCCTCTACTTTGTGACCACTCTATCATGCCATCCAATGTATAGTTCATTCTTATAATCTCTTCAAAGCTCACCTAAATCCTTTAGACCTGTTGGTCGTGCACCCTCACCATCAGGGAAATTAAATCGTAACTGACACCAAAATATTAATTAATATAAATAAAAAATAATAATATATTGCATTAAATACAACATATTTTTTTACCCATATCTCTTCCTAAGCTTTATCCTTGACTTCATTTGGCAGTTGTCTCCATGAGAGCGGGCTGACAAGAATGATGTCAGAGTATTTGGAAAGCGTCGCCAAAAAACTCCAACATTGCTGCCCTAATTTTTCGATAATTTGACTATCTTCATTGTAGTCCACCATTAACTGCGTGCGGCGGTTCCACACTGCACGCATGTGTGTATGCCCCCTCCCCTGCCTCCTATCAGTATATGTATCTGTTATGAAAGAAAAATAAATATTTTATCAATACATTTTATAATGAAAATAAATAATGGTGTAAAAATTTGTTCGGGTTGTATAAGTATACCTACGGTATTTTGATCAATGGGTGCTTCTGGATCTATAGAAACTGAAGGAACACCCTATACAGATGGAGTGGGTCCCAATGTATGCTCCGTAGGGACAGACTCTGGCAGAGCAGGAGTTGAAGAATATGGAATATAAAAGATCAGAGAGAAGGAAGCAAAAGTAAAAGATGATGACAAGGATGGATGGCCAAATGCTGTATGGGGAGTGGGAATCATCATCGGATATGGTACATATGGGTGACGAGGTTCAGATGTAAATGGTGGTGAAAACATGGGAGGCCTAAATATCCCGTGTGTCCCTAACGGCACATTGGGATCAGAATGTGGGATGGATGGTATGTCAGTGGGAGGGGCATGGTCTAATCGGGTACGCTGACCAGATCGTCTAGCTCTTGTACCACTCCCCTTGTACGAACACCATGAGTACTGGGACCACTACTAGGCTGCTCATCAAATAACTTTCGCCTAATAGATGGATCCTAAAAAATGTTTAAAAAAAATTAATCACATGACATTATATATTATTTAACTAAATATATTTGAAATAAAATACTCACTGCAGGCACTAGTGGTGGAATGCCCATCTCAGTCATGCAATGATTGTTGTCCATAATCTGTTTTCGTCGCCTCTATTCAATTGGTTTCATTTCATGCATTTGAAAACAAATATGGAAGTAGATAGAAAAGGATAACTAATGTGTAACCCAAAAAACAAAATAAATGAGATGGAATAGGGGGATTCATGGATAATTTAACTATCCATTATTTTAGGTGATCTTGAAAAGATATATAATGAAGTCAATAAATCGTACAAGATGTAATAAAGAAATTTAATTTTTAGTAGGATGGTTATTTACTAAGTGTCATCAGTCTATTAAAATCATGGAACATTGATTCTACCAGATTCATAAGGGGTAAAGCAGTTGTCAAAATTAAGGAAAAATTTAATTTCTTTAGTCCAGGTAGATGATGCATGTTTCAATACGTGTTTTGCAGAAGAATACAGACCATCATGTTCATTACCTGGTAAAATGTTAAAGAGAGGTCTTAGAGTTTTAAAAAAATTATACAAATCACAGTTCAAGCATTGAAATTTTCACCAAGTTAGAAATGTTGGTTTCATAGGTTTGAATACATTTCAATTCCAAATTAGAAAATGCAATTCAAATAAAATTTCAACCAATAAACATTGAAAATTCACATAATGGTCTAGTCGGATACAACATATTTGTAATCAATATTATATCAATTTGAATAGTACCAACCTTAATAGACCAAGTCGAGGTAAACCAAAAGAATTGAAAACATGAATGAATGATTTTATATATTTCCCACCACAACTTCAGGTTCACAGTCAACTCTGAAAATTGAGCTATCAGATTCATCAAAAGTAAAAAATGGATCGTTTCCAATGGCAGTAGGGATGGTGTAATTTCCATCATCACCATCATCAAAAATATGTATTGGAATTACTTCAATAATGACACCAAATTTAGGTCGAAGATGGTCTTTGACATAAAAAACTTGTTTCACCATTGATGCCAGTACATATGGTTCATTGATAGCAAGAGTGTGAGTCATATAAATTACTCGAAATTCAAAATCATTAATAAATGTGCCATGCCTCATCATCGAATCAAACCACTGGCATTTCATCATCGTGACTCAACCATGAGAATAATAATCCAATATTATTATTTTTTCAACGACTCTATAATAACCTACATTTTCAAATCACGGTCTACTATCTGATGCACTAACATAACAGTCTGTTGTGGTGGTAACCATAACACCATCATGTTGTGTTCTCATGTTCTTTTCTCATTCAGGGATAATAAATTTATACCCATTGATAACAATTGATTTACAGTCATGAACCACGATATTAGGACCAAAAGCCAAAGCTCTTATTTCCTTAGAGACAGAGTCAGAAGACAAACTCAATACTTGAAATATAAATCAATATTAAACTTAATTAAATATTGTTTTAATTATTTTAAACAGTAATATTATTACCTTCAATTTTAACCAAGTAGAAAACTCTTTTCTATGCAAAGTCTCCCTCCTTCTCAAAGATAAAGAACAATGATTTCTATTTATCATCGCTTTATGTTCCCTGTAGATAAAAATAGGAATAGATTAACAGATATATATATATATATATATAATATACATATTGAATTTACTTACAAGATGTAGTCATCAAACAAATCACAGTTGAACAAAATTGTGTGATGTGCCATCTCCCGCTCTTCAAGGATTAATGTCCTCAATGTATATGATCCAGGAATTCCTCCTGTTTGAGGAAGTGATGGAAAAATAGGTTCAATTTTCTCATGCTATTCTTCTTCGTTTCTCATTGGTCTGTTCATTCTTGTAGTAAGATCATACAAATAAATAGAGCATAAATCCATACATTCTTGGGCCAAGTAACCATTCACGATAGAACCTTTGAAATGATTCCTGTTACGGACATAAGACTTTAATGTGTACATATTTATTTTAGTTGGATACATCCAACGAAAAAAATAGGTCCTTCGAGAAGTATTTTAGTTGGAATATGGACAATCAGATGCAGCATGCATGTGAAAAATAATGGAGGAAATATTTTCTCTAACTCACACAAAATTAATGGGGCATTTGCCAACATTTTTTGCAATAAAGACTTAGACAAATTCTTAGCACAAAGATCTCTAAACAAATGGCACAACAGAATAACAGCCACCCTTACATTATTGGAAAAAAGATGATAAATTGTTATTGGAATCAACTCATGCAAAAGTATGTGATAATCATGAGTCTTCAAAGATTTTATCTTCAACTCTCTTTTGTTGACCCATTTTAATATGTTGCTTGAATAGCCATTAGTAACTTTAATAGTCTCTAGTAATTCCAAAAATTGATTCTTTTTCCGTAGGTGTCATCACATAAGAAGCACATGGAACTTGCCGTTTATTTTCACTGATATGCACAGGATGCAATTCTTGTCTGATGCCCCAATCCACCAAGTCACACCAAGACCATAAATCATCTTTTGTCTTTCCCTTAACATTTAGAAGAATCGAAAGCAATATTTCACACATATTTTTTCAATGTGCATTATGTCTAAGCAATGGCGTAACAAATTGTTTGACCAATAAAGAAAATCAAAGAAGATACTTATCTTCTTCCAATTGTAACAGGTTTTAGTGGAAACATTATTTCTCTTTCTAGATTTCATTTGACCCTTCTCGAATGAAAAACTGAAATCTTTCAATTCATTAAGCACATCAGTTCCAGACATACGCTAAGGTGGATCATTGGTCTCCATGGTATTGTCAAATCTTTGATGATTATTTCTATATGGATGGTACATTGGAAAGAATCATCGATGTCCCATAAAACTGAAACTACAACGATGTTTCAGCCTTCTAGGTCGTGTATTCTTGATACAAATAGGACATTATAGTTTTCCCTTCATGCTCCATATAGACATCATTGCATAAGTAGGAAAATCATTGATTGTCAACATAAGCGCAACACGCATCTGAAATATGTCTTTCAAACATACATCATATGTGCGCACACCCACATCCCAAAGAAGTTTCAACTCTTTTATTAAAGGTTTCATGTATACGTCTATATTATTGTCGGGATCATAAGGGCTAGATATGAGTATACTCATGAAAGTGAAAGGTTTTTTCATACACAACCATGGGGGAAGATTATAAATGTGTATAAAAACTGGCCATGTACTGTGCGACGTAAGCATCTGCCCAAACGAATTAAAACTGTCACATGAAAGAACCAACCTCACATTACACACGTCAGCTGCAAAATCAGGATATCGAGCATCAAATCTCTTCCATGCAAATCCATCTGTAGGGTGAACCAACTCATCATTAGTATTCTTTCTCTCGGTATCATTCCATCACATTTTTATTAATATTTCATCAGATATAAAAATATTCTAGAGTCTAGGGATCAATGGAAAGTGCCACATTACTTTCTGTGGCACACGGGATGGTGTTCCATCAGCTTTTGGCTTCCAACAGAATGTGCCACATTTTATACAATCATTTTTTTCATCATTTTCCTCCCAGAATAAACTAAAATCTTCCGGGAAAGCATGAATTTTATTTCTTAAAAATCCAAGCTCCTCAACTAAATTCCATGCCATACAGTGGTTTGAGGGAATATCTATATCATCTGGAAGTAATTACTTCAAGAAGGTAAGAATGTAATCGATGGCAGTATTATAAATCTCATACATAGTTTTCCCATGAAACAATCAGATTAAAAATTCTAGCTTTTTCATTTTATCGAATTGTCGATATATTGGAGTCGTGGCAGCATCATTCAATTTTTTCACCCTGACAATATCATCATTTTCATTAGACACATCATGTGTGCTCATATCAAAATCTTATTGGGTCGGAATCCTTTATTTTTTATGATGATGAATAAATAGAAACTGGTCATATAAAAAATTCTCCAATCCAGTCCTCTCATTTGGATCATCAACAATTTGAGATGTAATTTTCTCCCCATTGTGATACCACACAGAGTAATTTACTTAAAAACCATATTTGGTTATGTGGTAGCTGACTTCTTCACGGCTCAACCAAGGTCTTCCAACACAATTGTAATAGGGGCAGTGTATGTGACCACTATCTGAAGTATTGTGAAAAGAAAAATCTAAAAATATCTCCAAATTGTTTTGAAAATCGCTTGAGATCTGATTAGTTTCATACATCCAACTTCTATCCATTCTGTAAAAAAAATTGTTATAAGTAATTACATCAAAATCAATTCAATAAGACTAAAGTTTCATCGAAAATATATTTAAGTAAATGAGAATTGTTCACTTTATATGAAACCATAACTAACACACTACTCTATATGAGAATAATAATATAAAAGACAAAAAAATACTATATATATAACAAAATATCTTTGAATAACTATACATGAGTGTACAAGATCATGTACACTTGTGGAGGAAAATTATTCAGAAGTTGAGTAAATTTTAGATTGAAGAAATTTTATATTTTAGTAGATTATTTGAGTGATCACATACATTGCCCAAGGTTGTGGGGGTGTCCAGGGGGTGCGGGGTGTCCGGGGGGTGGCAGGGTTGTCCCGGGGGGTCAGAGGTGTCTAGGGGTGGGGGATGTCTAGGGGGTGGGGGGCTGTCCAGGGGGTACGAGGTGTCCAGGGGTGGGCGGGCTGTCCAGGGGGTGAAGGGGGTGGTGGGGCTATCCAGGGGGGTGCGGGCTGTCCAGGGGGTGGGCGGGCTGTCCACGGGGGGTGGTCAGACTGTCCACAGGGGTGGCGGGGCTGTCCAGTGGGTTCGGGGTGTCTAGGGGGTGGGGGGGCTTTCCAGGGGGTGGGGTGTCTGGGGGTGGGGGTATCCAGGGGGTGGGGGTGTCCGAGAGGTGGTGGGAAGGTGTCTAGGGGGGGTGAGAGCTCTGTCCACGGGGGTGGGGGCTGTCCAAGGGGTACGGGGTGTCCAGGGGGGTGGGTGGGTTGTCCACGGGGGTGGCAGGGCTATCCAGGGGGTGGGGGTGGGGGCTTTCCAGGGGGTACGAGGTGTCCAGGCGGTGGGTGGGCTATCCAGGGGGTGGCGGGGCTTTCCAGGGGGGCTTTCCAGGGGGTACGAGGTGTCCAGGGGGTGGGCGGGCTGTCCAGGGGGTGGTGGGGCTGTCCAGGGGGGTATGGGGTGGGTGGGTGGGTTATCCACAGGGGTGGTGGGGCTGTCCAGGGGGGTACGGGGTGTCCAGGGGGTGGGCGGGTTGTCCACGGGGGTGGGGGGCTGTCCAGGGGGTATGGGGTGTCCAGGGGTGGGCGGGTTGTCCACGGGGGTGGAGGGGGATGTCCAGGGGGTCGGGGATCCAGGGGGTGGGGGGATTTCTAGGGGGTGTGGGTCTATCTAGGGGATATGAGGTGTCCTGGGGGGTGTGCGGGCTGTTCGGGGGGTGGTGGGGCTGTCCAGGGGGTACGGGGTGTCTAGGGGTGGGCGGGCTATCCATGGGGGGTGGGCGGGCTGTCCACGGGGGTGGCAGGGCTATCCACGGGGGGTGGCAGGGCTGTCCACGGGGGTGGAAGGGCTGTCTAGGGGGTGGGGTGTCCAGGGGTGGGGGGTTGTCCAAGGGGGGTGGGGGCTGTCCAAGGGGGTGGGGGTGTCTACCCCCAAACTAGGGTCATAAAATCTAATCTTTATCCAATTGTATCATGATTTAAAGACTATTATAGATGACTGAGAATACTTTTGGTGTAAACCATGAATATAATACATATAAATCACAACACACCCAATTGTAAACACACCACCAAATATCATACGTGGATCGGATTTTATGAGCCATGTTTCGATGGGACACTACTCATAGGAGTATGAGCCTTGTTATATCATTAGGTGATATGGAGTTGTATGAATATTAAATTTTTATGAGATCAATATGGATAGTGGATAAGAACCTGAGTGAGATTTCTTTGCATAGATCACTTCTTCTTGGAAGGGTAAGAGTGATTGTTGGTATGGAACTTCAAGAAAAGTCTTAACGTGTGAAAGAAACTATACATTGGTTATATTTGATTCCTATTTTTTGTAGAGTATTGGAGTGGACAACCCACCCCCTCCCTAGACCCCCCCCACACCCCTACAGCCCCCCTACCTCCCTGCACCCCCCCTACCCACCCCCCTCCATGGACAGCCCACACCCCCCCTACACACACACCCCTGTAGCCCCCCCTCCCCCCCTGCACCCCCCCCCCCACTCAGATATCCCCCCACCCCACCTAGACACCCCCCACAACACCTGGACAACCCCCCCCCCCTACAACCCACACCCCCTCCCTCACCTGGATAGTCCACCCACCACCACCCCCGAACATCCCACCCCCTCCCTGGACAGCCCATGCCCCCCTCCCCTACAACCCCCCTACCCCCCCCCCCCCCCGACAGCCCAACCCCGGCCCCACCTGGACAGCCTACTCCCCCCCCCACTGGAAAGCCCCCCCCCCCCTCCTTGGACAGCCCATACCCCCTCCCCCAATTGGATACCCCCCCCCCTACAGCCCCCTACCCCCCTAAACACCCCCCCCCCCACCTGGACATCCCCCCCCAACCTGGACAACCCACCCCCCACCTGGACAGCCCACCCTCTACCACCCCCACCTGGACATCCCCCCTCCACCCCCCACCTGGAAACCCCACCCTAACCCCCCTGGACAGCCAACACCCCTCTTTATGAATCCCATACCCCCCCCTCCCCCACACACCTATATCCCCCCTACCCCCTAGAAAACACACCCCCACTTGGACAACCCCCCACACCTAGACATCCCCCCATACCCCTCTTGCAGCCCCCATTAGGGTAATTTTATTTAAAATCATTTTATTCATTAAGAAAGGAAAACCATCATGCATTAGCCATTTTATTCCAAACAACCCATTCAATTTATCAAAACATGACAAATTAAATTTATCAAAACATGACAAATTCAATTTATAAGGCTCTATGGGTCACTTAGAAAATGTCATTGGGGAAAGGGGAAATCAACTACATTTTTAATTCCAATTTAAAAATTGGGCCAAGCACTTAGGAGGTGCGGTGGTGTCTAGGAGGTGTGGTGATGTCTGGGGGGTTGTCTAAGGGGGTGGGGTGGGGGGCTATCCAAGGGGGTGGAGGGTGTCGAGGGGGGGTGGGGTGTCTAGGGGTGGTGGAGGAGGGGGGGTTGTCCAAGGGGGTAGGGGGTGTCCATGGGGGTGATGGGTGTCCATGGAGGGTGGGGGTGGGGGTGTCTAGGGGGTGGTGAGGAGGGGGTTGTCCAGAGGGTGGGGGTGTCCAAGGGGGGTGGGGTGTCCAGGGGGGTGGGGAGAGGGGGATTTCCAAAGGTTTGGGGTGTCCAAGGGGGTGAGGGGTGTCCAGGGGGTGGGATGTCCATGGGAGATGAGGGGTGTCCAGGGAGGGTGGGGGTGGGGGTGTCCAGGGGGGTGGGGGAGGGAGTTGTCCAAGGGGTGGGGGTGTCCAAGGGGTGGGGTGTAGGGGGTGGGGGGTGTTCAATGGGGGGTGTCCAGGGGGGAGAGGGGATATACAGGGGGTGGGTGGTGTCCAGGGGGTGGGGGTGGGGGTGTTCATAATTCCAAACCATCACCCAACCAACACCAATCCATCCTCAATATCAATACCCCTCCCCTTATTCCTTGAACAAAAACTATAAATACAAAATCCAAATCCAATTTTCAACTAAACTAAAGTCCACAGAAACTACCACATCATCCCACTAAACAAACCCTTTACCATGTTTGAAGTGTAGAACAAAAAACAAAAAACAAATCAAAGGGTTCGGTACTCCACAGATAGAAAGAACTCTAATTTAGCATAAATCAAAACAGCAAACATAAAAAAATAGAGGGAGAACATCAAAACTAAGGTAACACTTAATAATTTGAAGTGTAGAAATAAAAATTTGTTTGATTGAGGATGGATCTATGGCTGGAAAAAGTTTTGCGGCTGAGAAAGCTTTGGGAGGAGCTCTGGATTAGGGTCTACAATCGGGCTGAGTGGGAGTTGGGGTGCTGGGTATTTGGGGGAAAATTTTCCCAACGGTTTTTAAAAACCATTGGGAAAGCCTCTATTTACCAACAGTTTATTAAAACCATTGGTATATCTTAGAGAAACTAAATATTTCCCAATGGTTTTGTCAAAGCATTGGGAAATATTAAGTATATTTACACATTGTCAATGGTTTGAACAAACCATTGGAAAATGTTGCCTTTTTTACAGTATAGAAATGGTTTCTTCAAACCGTTGCTATATATCCATTGGAAAAACACCAGATTCCAGTAGTGGGAGATACAACTCTTGGATGCCTCAGTGAAAATCCTCTTATAATGTCCTGGATTTCCACACTAGTAGAAAACTAAAGAACTTCCTCCTAGAGCTATAGGAGGTCTGAAAAAACTCTATCATTGAGAACTACCATGAGAATCATCACACTTTTTTCTTTTTAAGTAACCAACACTTCCACTGGGAGGACAATAAAATTCAGATATCCCTGACTTTCCAGCTAGGTCCATCTCAACCATCATCATTATATCCATCACATCAGCATAGTGGGAAGATTCAACAAGAAGACTTGAGAACAAATATCTGATCGAATCCCCAACTTGAATAATTGAGCCTTCATCCTTTCATTAGATACTATCTTAGGTGAAAAATGCACCAACTCAGAAAATTGATTTGAATACTTTGTCATGGTTTTGTTGGCCTACTCAAGTTTGAAAAACTCTACAGCCTTGGCCAACACCATTGACTCTGGATAGAACTAGTTGGTAAAAATAATCTTTAAGTCTTTCCATTATAATACCTCATGATTACCTACCATCACCATCATGTCCCACCATCTCCTACTTGGTACCTCCAGCATGAAGGTGGAACACTTCACCCTAATCACGTCTGGTGTCTCCAAGAACTCAAACAAACGTTCTATCTTGCCCATCCATTCCTTAGCATGTTGAGGATCAGTGGAGCCTTTAAAAAATAGTAGTTTCTAGAAAATGAACTCTTGATAATAATTTCAAAGAACATCCCCCTAAGGATACATAGTTGGATCTTGAATGGGGATTGGAGGTGGTGCTTGTCCCAGAGCTTGGACAGTACGCACGTCCACGTCAACTAGACTCAGATCCACAACAAGATTTTCTTGCTGAGGTTTAGTAGTAGCCTCTTCCTAGATCTGATTCACATGTCTTCTTGGAGACATGATGCTACAAAACATTTGCAGATAACATTGAAGACATTAGATTAATGCTCAAATAGAGAAATAAGGGAAATTATTCAAAATAGATGGAACAACCAGATTTCGATTCCATTCTATCCAAATAAGAATAGTTTAAGAACTAGAACTAATCCACAAGACATCCTTCCCTAACTACCCCTAGTAAATTAAGGTTCATTACAGTGAGATATTTCCATGAAATCAATCACAATTACCTCCTAAGTCCCGACAAGATTTCAAAAATGCATACTGACTTCAAGACAAAAAATGAACAACCTCCTATGATACCACTTTGTCATGAACCAGCCCAGGTACCCTGGTAACCTGATAACCGAGATGGACCTAACATAGATAGAAGGGAATTCTTGGTCCCCATGGGTTGGAGACTAGCACCTGGAATCATACAACATTCAAGTGGGAACGGTTTTTCTACAAAAAATGCGGAAGTAAAAAAAGCAAGACAGTATGCATATCAAAAGAAAACTCCACTAAGGGTAAAATACCAGAATAAAACAAGGCATAAAAACCCCAAAGTACTAAAACCCAATTACTAAAATAGTTAAAAACAACCCCAAGGTCCCTAAGTACATGACTCACCATGACCAAGGTTCAACAGCTAGATCCTCCTCTAAGAGATCCTTTCCCCTTACTCGAACCTAAAAAAAAGTCTACATCCACCCGAAGGAAAAAAGTAAGGTGTGGGTCTGAGACCAGTAGGATACCACAAAAGATTTAATAATAGATTCCAAATACATATTATACAAAGAAAATATTTCAATTTTCAAAATAAACAGGTTTGGTAATTCAATAGCATATTTAAACAAAACATGTTATACAGTTTTAAAATGATGGAAAATAATTTTAAAGCTCATGCTTTACTTTACAATAGATGGAATATTTATAAAACAATGGCTTAAATAAAATAGTTTATGTAAATATATCAAAGTCCATAAAAGGTATATAAATAAGTTTTACAACATTGGCATACATTTATATCTCATATATAAATAAACAAGCGAGCAACATGGTCATCTGCCAAAAGGTACGATAGTATTAACCAGTTATAGGATTCCACACTCTCCAAGTGATCTCAGCAAAATGAGTATACTCACGTACCCCTGATACTTTATAGAGGTGACTCATCACCCTCCCATCAGGTATGTGACCCACTGCATTATATTTTAGAATATTGTAATAGCGTAGAGTGTATCCAAATAACCAACGAACTACCAAAGACTTGCATGCGCTCTAACATTATGGGAAATTTATTTTAATACTGATTAAAATAAAATTAAATCCCATTATTCCATTTCAAAATTATAATTTTTCCATTTAAAACCAAAATGGGTTTTAATAAAAAAAAATGTGCCCTTTTCACAAGATAAAACCACTGGGTTTCTATCAAATCATTTTTAAGCCATTTTCACAAGTTTGAAATCCATTCAAAACCAATTCCATCCTTTTAAAAATTCATTTCCATAATTAAATTAAACAATTTAATTTAAATAATTTCCATCAAATCCACAATTTAAATTCAAAAATTTAAATTAACTGATTTCCATAAACACACCCCAATTCAATGAAATTGGGGGTTTTCCAAATTTCCATGCCAAAACCATTTCAAATCTCTAAATTCACTGGAATCGGGTATTTATCAATTTAATTGAAAGAAAATTTGAGCAATTGAATTTAAATAAAAAATTGAAATAAATCAATAAATTTAGAAATAATCAATTTGGAAATTCAAGACGGAACCACCTACCTTTTTCCCGAAACCCGACACTCACAACGACACCCATCAACGAGAACGAAGGCATAGAAGATCCCAAAACTCAAACTAGAATAAAGATATAACATCAAGTATCATAGATACATAAACTTTAGGATGATATATTGAAATTAAAAAATAGGAGAAAAGGAGAAAGATAAATAACAATGAAGAACGCTTACCCAGATATCACCCGCCAAAGCAATGATGATTGAACGCCGAAGGAATGGATCCTGAAGGGTTGGAAGGCTCCAAGAATTACTGGGGAAAGCCTTGGGTTGATGAAAGAAGAATTTTAGAGGAGTGAATTAAGAAATAACCAAGTGCTTCCTCCATTTTATATCCGATGTCAGGGTGTTACACGGTGTGTAACCCAGTTACATGTCATGAAAGGTTTAATTTCCATAACGATAAAGGCACGTCGAATCTGTAATTCCCATTTAAAAGCGAGATATTAAACAATGTGTAATACCAATATATGATGTGAAATAATAAGTTTTGTAACTATCAAAATGTGTACTACTTTTCATTAAAAAATGATGTTATGGGTTAAAAACTGATCATTAACTTCATCACGTCATGTAGTGACCACTCACGACGTGTACCCATCACAATGTGAAGTAGTTCACGACTTGCATGAAGAACCATTACATGATGTTTACTATAGTTACACGATGTGTAATGCTTTGATAGTTTGCAGAAAGGCTTTGCTAAGATTGAAAATCCAACAAACCTCTCACTTCACCATTATAGGTATCCTCCCAATTCAAACTCAACTCTTACCCAAAACAACGAAAAGGAAAATTGAGACAAGGTTTAAGACATACCTGTCAGAGTAGTAACAAGATGGTACACACATTGTGTGGACCCACCAAATGTTGTGTGACCCTCCTTGGGCATCCATGTCATGTTCCAACTACACACACCTAGGATCCTGTGTGAGAGGACACGTTGTGTACTCCATGAGTACACGAGCATGACTTGGTACCCAGACTCGGCCAGATTCATGGCCACATACACAGGCACAACCAGCTATATACGGGCATGACTGAAAGCACACGATCAGGCCTCGAGTGGTCAATACAGATCGTATATTACCATTACACATCATGTAGTACTACATGGTTAGCCGATTTTTGTATTGGTGAGGACATGACTAGGAGGATAGGTGAGGTCACACACTATGTGACCCTCAGTTCACACCATGTACTTTTTCTTTGGGACTTCTTCATCTTATATCTCCTTCTTTGAGACTCATATTTTTTCCATGAGCAACCTATATTGAGTTTTTTTCATGTAGAATGTGATGGTGTACTTATTTGTAGTATAAGATATGTTATGTGAGTTATTCCAAATAGAAATATTCTTTAGGAAATTCTTGATGATAGTGGTAATTGGGTAGGATCATTTGAGAGATATCGGGATTGGAAACCCCCATATCACACTAGGGTGTGGGTCCCCCATATTATAATTTATACTGATTGGATCCCCCCTGATACTATTGTATATGGGTCCTCCGTTCATTAAGTTTCACCCCATGATGGACTAGGGTGCATGTACTCTATCTATTTATCTATCTACTAAGTAGAAACCCCCTAACACACTAGGTTACGAGTCCTCTATCAATCTACTTAGTGTCACCCCCCCTAACGCACTAGGGTGTGGGTCCTCTACCGATCTACTTAGTGTAATCCCCCTAAAGCACTAGGGAACAAGTCCTCTATTGATATCTACTAAGTGGCACCCCCTATCATGCTAGGGAATGGGTCCTCTAATCTTTAGTGTCACCCCCTAACAAACAAGGTCATGGGCCCTCTATCTATCTACTTAGTGACATCCCCATATCACACTAGGGTGTGGGTCCTCTATCTTTTGAGTGGAACCCCCTTATTGTACGAAGGCGTAGATCCTCTATTGGAGACTATTACCCCTTGGGTTGTAGAGTAGTGGAAAGGTGTGGGTCCTCCACATGACTTTACGCATGAGATGTTGGAGATCGATGATGACCTTTGGAGCTACAGGAAAACTCATCATCTCGGCTAGGCTATGAGATGGAGATCCACTTTCTCTCTTATCTAGGTTTCTTTATGAGCATGTATATATTTTTGGGTTTCATTCCCCTATTGTTTTGGGTTGAGATGACTTCTATCATGTCTTTCTATTTATCCCTATTTGATTTTCAGATAATCCTACTAGGTATGTATATACTCACTCATTCATGGGATTTTCCCACATGTGTTGTGTCTTATGAAAATGATGGAAAGATCGATGGTGACTTCGGTGGAGATTAGGGATACTTGAGTGTATAGGTCGCATATGGTGGTCAGGTTTAGAGATTAGAAGATATGATCTCTAAACTTTCTTCATTTCCAGTTATTGTTAGGTTGGGACCTCATTTCTGTTTGGGCACATATTTTTCCCCTTTACACTTTGGTTTTATATTGTCATACTCTGATGTATTTCTTATAAGTTATTTCATGAATGGTTTTCCTCTAGATGTTACAGCTCCTTTTATTATTCATCTACACTATTTCATGAAGATATTTGGGTGTGTGTGTACAGGTACACTGGGAAAAGGCCTCTCATTTACATTATTCCTTCTCGATGCTTATCATCAGCCCTTGACCTATTGGAGGCGGTCTTGGGGTTATGGTGTCCCAACCTTCCACCGGCTTGGTAGGCCTCAGTGGGTCATGTCATTACAGGCCTATTCTTATATTTATCCATGCTAAACCTCTTTAACACTTTACAATATATGTGTTTAGACTAAGTCCAAGAAACCTATTTAATTTATCTCTATAGATCTACATACCCGATATATATGTTATTTCACCCATGTCTTTCATCGAGAAGTATTTTCACAACCACATATTTACATAATGTAAAGTTGAGATGGAATTTCCAATAAGTATGTCATACACATACAATACTAGAAATTCCACAACACTCCCACTAACCCACTTGTATACACAAGGATCATTCACATTTTTTGATGAAACTAAACTATTTTGATTGCATCATAAAACTGCATATTCTAAATTCAAAAAGTTTACTTCATTTCATAAATTGATTTTTTCAACTTTCCAACCTTAGTAGTAACATTTGGAATATCAAAACCTTTGGGTTGTATCATATACACATCATTGGATAATTCTAATTATGGAAAGAGGTTTTGGAATCCATTTGATATATTTTATAATCATAATGATCCACTATGGCTAGTAATATTCAAATGGACTTTATCATTTCCACTGGATAAAATATTTATTTTTAGTCAATACCATGATTTTTTTATAACCTTTTGCTACCAGACAATCTTTATAGGTGGACAATTTACCATATATATTGGTTTTCTTATAAAAAATCACTTTCTACCTATGGGTCTCACTCATTCAGGTGAATCCACCAAGTTCTAAATTTGGTTAGTGTACATGGATTTCATTTTAGATTTCATGTATCTCAATCATTTATCAAAATAAAAACTCTCAATATCCTCTTAGTGGAAAGTGGGTTCACAATCTATAATCATTGTTTCTTTATTATTTTCCAAAAGAAACCCATATCTCTCAAGGTCCTGATGAATCCTAACAAACCTTCAAGGTTCTTGTGTAGCCTGAGGTGGTTTTTCTTCCATAACCCTCTGTGGAATCGGTATTCTTCCATCTCAAGAATAATTCTAGTTTTTTGGTCTTGAAATTCTCCAAGTTTAACTTTCCTCCTACTGACACCTCGATTTATATATTCCTTCTTAAGTAATATTTTGGTTCGGGCCACAAACACTTTTTTCTCCATAGTATTATAGAAATAATACTCCATAGTTTACTTGGGATAACCAATAAATAATTATTTTTCTAATTTAGGGTTAAGTTTATTAGAATCCAATGTTATATGTATGATTCACAGCCCTAAATTCTCATAAAATAAAAATTGGAACATTCCTCGGTCCATATCTCATATGGTGTCTTTATGAATGCTTTATATGGAATACAGTTTAGTAGGAATGTTGTAGTTTCTAAAGCATGTCTCCATAAAGATATAAGAATGTCTCATTGACTCATCATCGATCAAACCATGTACAAAAATGTATGCTTCCTCTTCTCATACACGCCGTTCCATTATAGTGTTCTAAGAGGAATGAGTTGTTAAACAATTCCATAATCTCTAAAATGATTAGTAAATATATGGATCATGTATTCACCACCCTGATCTGGTTGGAGAATCTTAATACTTTTTTCTAATTGAATTTTTTCTTCAATTTTGAATACCTTGAATATTAAAAGGTTTCAAACTTGTGTCTCATAAGAAACACATAATCATGCTGACTAAAATCATCACTAAAGGTTATGAATTACCTATACCCACAACTTTCTTGAGTAATCATTGGTCCATATACATCGCTATGTATAAGATCCAATAGTTTAATGGACCTTTCACCTTTTCCACTAAAAGGTTATTTGGCCATTTTTCCTATTAGATAAGATTCAAAATTATCAAATGATTCATAATTGAATGAGTCTAATGATCCATCTCTATAGAGTATTTGGATACATTTCTCATTTGTATGTTCAAAGTGAAAATGCCAAAGATAATTGGTGTTAGAATAAACCTTGACCTTCTTATCTTGAATGTTATAAATTATATTATCCATTTATAGAATTTATAAACCATTCACCATATTCCCAATCTTGTATAAAAGTTCATTCATATATATAGAGAAACTATGGTTATTAATAATTAATAAAAATCCCTTCTTGTCTGAAAAAGATAGAAAAATTAATTCTTTGTTTATTTTAGGAACATAATAATAATTTTCCAATTCTAAAATTAATCCACTAGATAGACTTAGATCGTAATTACCAACCTCTAATGCAAAAACTTGTTCCCCACTGCTAACATGTATATCTACTACACCTTTCATCAATTCTATCTTATTTACAAGTCTATATTTATTTGTACAAATGTGTGATTCACACATAATATCTAATACCCATGAATCTGAATTAGAGAAATTGATTTCTATAACATTCATATCCATATTCTCAGAGTGGATCTCCTTGATAATACTTCTCAACCATGGATGCCAATCTAGAATTCTATTATAGGCCATGCCCATAAGAGGCCTCAAAATGGAAATCATGATTCATTCCATAATCTAAAACAAATACATATCTATGGGTGAGTATGATGTTTTATATATTTTCATTAAGTAATTTTAATGAAAGTTCTCTCATCAAAATGGTGACCCCATACACTATTACTTTTAGTGGGATAAGATTCATATTTTATTAAGCTTTGGGTCACTTTGTCATTTCTCCCATTACTTAGTTATTTAGTCATTACACCATGCTAATCATATCACAAGTGACTATTTAATAGTTGAGTAGGAAACCCTTTTCCTAGATCCATCATATATAAAAATTCAACTATGTTCCTCTAGTATCCTAGTCCTATTAAGGTTTCTTATCCAAATGTAACCTAGAGATCGTAATTGAATATGGGAACTTTATCCTATTAGGGCCACCAATACCCAACATTCGTTACACAAGATAATCCATGGGAAACTAGCTTTATCATGACTTACCTAGTTAGATGACCAAGGTCTTGATATTTGTTTTCTTTGGAAGGAATATCACACTTAGTATCTAAGGGGTTTCTTGGTCTCTCTAATTTAATATACATCATGTGTATATTAAATCCATGATTATTGAATCTCATTAAATCTTTATTATCTCATGTTTTATTCCTATATGTATGAATGATTTTAATTATTTAGGTTCAGAATCCATATTCCATTCACCAAATTAATACGTACAAATCATATTAATGTATAACTCTTTACACAACTCACTTTTTGTGTTACTCACCCAAAAATAAAAGCTAAATATTTTTACACATATCCAAATAAATCTCATGAATAATGTATATGAAACTCTTTCATGTAAAATATTAGAATTACATGATACCAAAAATCTCCACAAGAGTAAGAATGGAGCGGCAGGTAGACAAACCCCACTTTCCTAGAGAAGGCATAAGCCTCCAGGCCAATGAACAGTTCAACCCAAAGTCACTTTACCCATGGTTCTTCACTCAAGAGTGACTTTAATTCCATTATAACTCTAATACCTAATATGTATAAACTATACCTAATCTCTAAATTCAAGCTCATATTTCTATAATAAACAGAAATCAAGGTAGTTAAAAACTAAATCTTAAGTTATCATTCCTATCATGTAATGTAGAGTATAAAAAATTATAATAAGCAATTTTTCAATTAAATTAAATAATACACAATATTATCATCATAAAAATATTGTATACACGTAAATATTTAAATACAGATAAATAAATAAACATTTTATTTGTTTTCCAAACATGATATATTAATACAAACATTTTTTATTCCATTAAATCACACAAATATTCCATTTACAATGCCCAACAATTATCTTTTATAAACAATTTATAAACTATAAGTATTTTTCACAAAATATTAAAAAAATCACATTTTTTCCTATATCATATTTTATGATAAATAATATCTATCATAATTTGGGATCCAATCACAATATATGATAAGTGATATTGTTGATGGAATAATGTACTTTAGAACATACATTATCATATAATGTGGTTCGACATTTGAACTCAATTGTAATCAGTGATATCACCCATATCATTATTACGATATGATGCATTGTTTTGAAAAAACCTAGATTAATAGTCACAATCAATGGTACAATTATCATGCATTATAATGTAGTATAAAATCATAGGATTCGATAAATTTTATGTCACAATTCATCTAGTCATACCATATGGTTGTGCAAAACAATTAGTCATTCCTTATGATATATTATATTGTAAATAATGGCATAGTGATCCAACAACTAACACTTATCTATGGAATATTGTGCCTTATGATATAGTATCCATCATCTTATGAATTACATGTTCTTTATAAAATCAGTATGAAAACATATTGATTTTTCTATGAAGGTGGATCTGATACCACATATGGGTTTTTTTAATAATATCATATTCTTATAGCAATGGAATAAACCCATTAATTTTTTGGATATATCATCATAGAATCAACATGTATAAATTAAAAACATAAATATATGCATGTGTACCTCAAGTCTATTGTGATTAATCTCGATGGAGTATGCTTGATGAATATCACTAGAAACAACGCTTGGGTTTTTTCCTCCACATGTAGTATAGTGGCTACTAGAATCCTCATACACAATGTAGGGATCCCTTATTCTTCTAAAGTTGTGATAACACATTTTCCTTATAGAAAAATGATGATAGAGAGAAGATATATTTCCCCTGTCTTGATAATGCACCACACTCACCAATGGGAAGGATCACATCCTTCATATAACCTTAATTCAATCAATGAAAAAAGTTAGGCATCGATTGCCAATATTTGGTAGCTTCCATGTGTTACTCACAATGTATTATTATTGATTAATGTTTCAATGATCATAATAAAATCATCAATACATAAATGAATCATCTCTATGATTTGTAACCAATGATAAACCATTCAAGAAGGAGTGGTTGTTCTCAAGCACCTAATACCACATATCGTAATCCACTTTGAACATTATATCATCTGGCATAGGCATCTCATTCCTTTAACAATATGGCCATATTGTTCCATGTGATATAAATAATGTTCATATCATGGGTTTAGATATTTAGGTGAAACTTACAATATGATTCACCTATTTTAGTGCACACCCAATAATTTTTGTTATTTTTGATGTTTTTTCTATTTTTATTATTATTATGATTATTACTATATCATGATTTTATACGTAAACAACCATTTTTAATAATAAAGGTATTTTTTGAGACTCTTTGAACCAAATAAACAATATATATTATTCATATATAATATCCAATGTTCAAAGTCCATCCAACCATTTTGATCATCTAAATAGATCCATGTTTATGAATTAGTTAAATTTTATTGAATTTCTAGACTCAAAGTCTAAAATAATAAATTTTATTATTGAGTAATGGAGTGCAGCTTAAAATAATTTATAAGATTGAATCATTGATCAAAATCATTGAGAGAAAATTTCATTTTTTCCACATTAAAAATTTTATAGATTATTTTAATATTTAAAATTCATTTTCACTACACTTATAATATTCATTAAATGATTTTTTCCTTAAATTATTAAATTTATTTATTTTATAACTATAAATTTTAATTTATTATTACATATTCCAAAATTAGTATTTTCGGCCTAAATTTTGATTTGTTTATATGTAGATGAAATTTTCTTATTAGTTGGTAAACAATTTTTATATCAATCCTATAATATTTATTATAAAACTATGACATCCCAACCTAGGAGCCACTAAATAGTTCCCCAAGTCGATGGACCACATGGCCTCAAGCATACCTCCCCATACGCCATAGGTTTTCAACTAGTAGTGAGGGTACAAATTGGTATAGTGGGGATACTATACCCTCATGAACAGAGCAATATAATGGTGTAATAAATAAATAAATAGTGGAAGAACAATGAATGACAACTAAAATAGTAGAAGGTAATCACTGACATGATAATAATAAACAGATCATCAATAAGAACATCCAATATCACATATAAAAAATGATGTAATTCCATGTATCTATCAAAAAGAAACAGGCAAACATAGAAGCAAACATGAAATACAATACATGTATCAATAGAAAAAAAAAGACCCAAAAGACTATCTCTAATAGCATCACAAGGCATAACTCAGTCTTGTGCTTCCCTACTCCCATGTTATAATCAAACCAAGCATCAACAATTGGGAACTTGTCCTTGTCACTACCTACATCCACATAATCTACCTAGGTACCATCAGTGTTCTAGATAGGGTGTGAGATAAACTCAGCATGTCACCACCAACAGTGACTACAAATACCCAATCAGTGCATATAATATGAGTAGTGTACATATATAATAATGGTAAGTAGTAATAAAAAATTTAAAGGGTCAGCTCTGGTTCTTGAAGGGCACCAGGATAACACTACCTGCTTCGGACCATGCTAGATAATCTCTGAATAAGTAACCATATGTATACATATATATGATTCGTATACGTAGTGACGTCTACAACCATATGTATAGATACTGCTACTAGTCTGGACCCAAGGCGTAACTCAGGTATCCATGGGTAGTGTCATGAGTCTTTCAAGTGCCAAGGGACACCAAGCCCAATCTCATAACAGTAGGGATGTCATGACCATATATTATAATTCATTAGGGTTTTCATTCCCATTAATCATAATTCATAAGGTTCATCATCCTCGTTCATCATAATTCCTAAGGGTCTCCATGCCCATTCATCATAATTTATAAGGGTCGTCATTCCCATTTATCATAAACTATAAGGGTCACCATGACCATGTGTCAAAATTTAAGGACGCCATGCCCGTATCACAACATTAGGATGCCATTCCCATATCTCATAATGTTAGGTTCATCATGCTCGTATATCATAACATAGGGTTTACATGCCCACTTGCCACAGGTGTAAGGGACACCTTGCCTGTATCTCATAAAAGAGTAAGGGATGCCATGCTTGTATATCATAAAAGTGTAAGTTATGCCATGCTTGAATCATAATGGTATAGGGATGTCATGACCATATTATAAATCATAAGTAGTCAACGAGAATTAGTAAGAGCCAATAGATAATTCATAGTTCATTAACATTCCTTATTAACAAGGGCGTAACTATTATTTTAGTTAGTCACATGATGTGGTCACACCACTCACCCTCCATTTAATATGGTATAATATGATAAGTTTGTTAGCCTCACTACATCACAACAATTATCCATTATCATCTATAAAATCACATTTTAGAATTTGAACTAACGCACTGATGTGTGTTTTGGTTATATGACCATAAAAGTCAAATAGGTACATAAATGGGCGCACCCAAAGGGGTGGCACATGTTGAGGGTGAAAACCTAAAATTTATCTTGGGTTATGATAAATTTATTGGTTTCTAGAATAGGGAAACCAATTTAATCCAAGTTCATTTTAGGGGAACACATGATTAAAGCGGTTTGCGGTACAATGGAACATAATATAAAGTATCACAAATTTGAGGGATAAATATTACACCACCTACCTTATGCCTATAGAGGATCACTCGTCCATTATTAGCCTCTGGTTTGGTCCAGATTAGAATAAAATGAAAAAATATATGAACACCCTCAAAATAGGGTATAAGAGCATGCACCAAAATAGTATCATTGATAGGAAAACAAATGACGAAAGGCTCTAAAGGAGTAGAGCACTTACTGAGAGTTATCCAGTGAGATGATCAGAAGTCAAATCAGAGTCTGGAAGGAAAAATTATCCAAGAACCTAGCTTGATGGGAGGAAGAGCTCAAAGGGAGAGAAGGAGAGGGATGACTGAAGTAAGGAAATAAGAAATGGGGTTAAATATATAATCCATGAAGGACAAAAAAAGGTAATTTTACCCAACTTATAGGGGTATTATGTTTTGGCCATACGGTTGGCCAAACTGTGCACCAACTGTGTTCCATACACTATCCAGAGAGGGAGCTCGCACAGTTCATGCTAACAGTTTGAGAAACCATGCACAAATCGTGCTTTTTGGATTTATTAAAAAAATATAGAGCCTCCACATAGGCATGTGGTTTGGGCCACATGATTATGGAAAATCATGCACCCTATTATTCTCTCTAAATCACCCCACACGATTAGGATAAATTATATGTAATGGGCTACATAGTTTCTACTAACCATGCAACCTAGCTATTTCTTCCACCGGTTGGGGTTCCAGGATTCGAACAAGCCTCAAACACCCTTGTTTCCTCTATAGCCTCACTAGGAATCCATATTAGGTTCAAGATAAATAATTAAATAAAAAATTAAAGGATTATTACCTCAAAGAAAAGTTGGGTTCTTACGATCTTCCCCCTTAAAGGAACTCGTCCCTGAGTTGCCCTTGTAAGGGTGGATAAACATTATTTGAGAACAATTCTTGCCATTGAGCACGTACATTGGCCTCTCGCTCCCAAGTCTAATCCTATACACGGTCATGCTACTATAACACTCATACTAAAGGGACAAACCAACCTTAGAGATCCTTTGTTCTCTGATCAATGATGTGTATGGGATACTTCTCAAAAGAAGCATCAGCATCTGGCTCAACAACCTCGGGATCAAAAGTGTGAGATGGGTCGACATGGTAACAGCGAAGCTGTGAAACATGGAAGTCATCATGCATGGAATGGTAACTCTAAGGTAATAAAAACTGAAAGGCTATTATCCTAAATCTATCCAAGATCTCAAAAGGCCTAAATAAATGAGTTGATAACTTCTCTTGCCTCTTTATCTGTCTATGCACAAGTCTAGGTGACACCCATAAGAAAACATAGTCCCCAGACTCAAATTCTATAGGTCGTTAATGGAAACTGACATATGATTTCTATCTAGAATAAACCACAGACATACAATTTTTGATCAACTTCACCTGCTCTGAAGTCTCCTGCATAAGATGAGGACCTAGTAGCACTACCTCCCCTACCTCTAGTTAGCACACAGGTGAACAACATGACCTACCATATAAGGCCTCATACGATGCCATCTGAATTTTTTCCTAAAATATATTATTATAGGAAAACTTTATGAGGGGTATATACTTATCCCAAGAACCACTAAAATCAAGGACGCATTCTTGGAGCATGTCCTCCAACACATGTATCGTCTGTTCTAACTAACCGTCAGTCTGGGGGTTAAAGGTTGTGATCATAAGAACCTGTGTACCCAAAGCTCTTTGTAAACCCTAATAGAAACTCAATGTTAAATGATCATCCCTATATGAAATGATAGTATTAGGGACCCTGTGTAAATGGATAATCTCATGGACATACATTCTTCCCAGCTTATCAATTGAGAAAGTCTCTTAGATATGAAGGAAGCGGGATGCCTTTGTCAGTCAATACATGACTACCCAAACTGTGTCGCTACCTCAAGGTGACCTCAGTAATTCGGCCACAAAATCTATTGTAACATATTCCCATTTATATTATGGGACCAGTAACAACTATAATAATTCAACGGTTTGTTTTTGTTCCACCTTCACCTACTTATAGGTGGAACACCTAGTGATAAAACCCGATATCTGAAATTTCATCCCTAGCCACAAATATTGGTGGTGCATATCATGATACATCTTGGAGATACTTGGGTGCACTGCCCACTAATAAGCATGTGATTCTTTCATCATATCTTCTATCATACATAGGATATTGTCTCTATCAATAGACCAATCCAGAGGCGGATCCTCACCAGAAATACTCTCCCATAGGACCAAACCTTTAGGATCTAAGAACTGTCTTCTCTTCACCCTATCAAGGAGTGAAGAGGTAACTTATAAGGTTGAAAAATAAGGCTTCTAATGACTCTCATAAAACTCCATGTGCATAGTGTAAATAAGGGCCATAAATTTATATTCATCATTGGCCTCTTGAATGACTTGTGTCTGAGTTTTCCGGTACAGTACATCAGCTACCACATTGCCCTTTCCAAACATATAGGCAAGATCAAAGTTAAAGGACTGAATGTATTCAATTGTACATGTTATGTTTGAAGGTATAACATGCACCCGGTGATAACTTGATCTCAAATTGATCTTAGAGAAAACCCTCGCTCCTCTAAGCTATTCAAAGAGATCATATATCTAAGTAAAATGATATCAGTTCTTCATAGTAAACTGATTTAACTTCGGGTAATACACACAAAGTATGAGGGTTTCGTTCACATTCTTGGAAAAAAGGACCGGTGAACCCTAAGGATAAGTATGGGGCTATATAAAACCCTTTGCCTTCAAATCCTCTAACTACCACTTGAGATCCTGCAACTCAGTAGTCATTATCCTGTAAGGAGGAATGGACATCGATGCAGCTCTAGGAACTGTCTCGGTAGTAAATTTTACCTCTCTCTTAGGTGGTAATCCAGAATAGACATTGAAGAAAACATCCCTAAAATGATCGAATATAAGAGGGAATCTAACCTGATGTAACCCCTGATCATCCATAAAAAGTCTAGTAATCTAGGCGGTCACTTCACCTAGTCCAAGATGATCTGCTATAGATCTACCTTCCTAAACATCCCATTCACCCTTGTAAAGGTAAATAACACCCTGTGGTGATGTAAACGATACTCTCCGGTGATAGAAATCCATATAAGAATGATAGGGGACCAACCCGTCCATCATGAGAAAGACATAAAATCCTGTCATCTCGAGGGTGAAGAGGTCCCAAAAGAAATGATGGTTGTCTACCTCAAGGGGGAATTTCGTGCACTAGATTGCACTCTTTAATTGAATTCCCAATGAATTATTGAGTGTAATCATGCCACAGAAGTACTCAATAATAAGCCTAAGGATTTCCACAATAACCACAAAGATAAAGGAATGTGAAGCACTAGTATCAAAAAGGTAAGACGTGATATTAGAGTCTACTATAATGATACCTTGAATAGTGGATGGTCTAGCACCCTACTCCTCTAGCATAGGGTGCACTGAATAAATATGGCATGATCCATGGCCCTGTGTTGTAACCTAACTACCCTGAGTGGGTCCACTCTAATGACGTTGTATATATGAAGTCTGGATACCTCTTCCATGACCTCCTCCTATGCTTGTACGGTTGTTAGTACTCCATATACCTACTAGGCGAGGTTCTCCTAATCCTGCTCTTGAAGGAGGAGCTGATATGGATCCTCTCCCACTAGGCACATATGGTAAGGTCCTATAAAAACATTGAATATTCCCTAATATTACGCAACCTTGACACTCAACGGGGTCTTTGGGACACTAGGGATTCTTATGAACTAGCTTCCCACACTGGTGACAAACCACGTAATTGAAATTGGGTGTAACTTGGTTGTTGCTGCTCATGCATGTAGTTAAAAAGAATCATTTTCAACGACTAGTTGAACCACTTTCCTACCTCGATTATGAACCACCCTAGCCTACACCATCATCTTATCTCAGGTTCTTCTCAGTGATAAGATCCTAGTTCAGAATATCAGACATGGTAGTCAACTGGAAAACATTCACCTAATATTGAATATGATGCCTAAGACCATCCATAAATTGTATTGCTTTCACTAGATCATCAATAGTATAGATAGGTACAAAAAACTAAAACTTAGTAAAACAAGATAAATAGTCCATAACAGACATAAAATCCTACTACAGGTTCATGAAATCCTTGGCATGATCAACCCTAAGGGTTTTAAGGAAGAAATATTCATAGAATCTAGATTGGAAATCCCTCCAAATCACTTCCTAGTACTGACCTACCTGGTTAAGAATATCCCACCAACATTTAGAAAATCCATTAAGCATATAAGTAGCAATATTCACTCTCCTCTCAAAAGATTTTTCTAAGTGATTTAAGATAGATAAGGTCGTCTCAATCCATAACTCTATAGCCTGGGGGCCACTATCCCCTAGAAAACTAGGTGGATGCTACTGTTGAAACTCTCGCGTCAACTCTTCCATAAAAGGGTTAGGTCATGGATCTCTCTAGATAGTCTACATAAGACACAAAAACTCCCCAATAAACTGGAAATCATCACCCACAATAGGGATAATAGGTGGTTCTATAGATGGCACTATTGGAGGTATCACCGGTGGCTTGTGTCCCAACACCTCTAGAGCATGGTCATCACCACCCTCCTGTTGCATGAGTAAAGGACATCATGGTGGAATGGATCTATAAATACCAAGCACACACCTCAGATAGGTTTTGATAATGGTAAAGATCACAGATACAAGAATAAGATAGGTACAATCCTTCCTATGTAAAAATCACACCCCTTTATCTGCTCTTAGATCCAGGTTTGGGTGATAGAAACAATTATATAGAACACAAGAGACGCTACCTACTGCCCACTACTAAGGTCGGGTCTAGGTCAAGCTCTTTGTTTTTTTAAGGGTCCTAGTATACAGAGTTTTAATTGTAATTTATAGAGTAAAATGACCTTTAAATTGAAATTGGCATCCCTATTTAATGGTGACCATTTCATTTTAGAATTCAATTTCATTTAATTTAATTATCATTTGTATATAAATTTTCTATAAAATGTTGAACTATATGGATCACCACTTCTAATTTATAAGGTCCCATACACCTCATAAATTGAAGTTTGACATCCATTTAATCACAACCACTCAGTTATCAATTCCCTGCATGGTACGTTAGCACAATTTATAGATATAGAAATAAAGCACCAAAACATATTGCATGAAATGCACACAATAAATAAATGTGGCATGGAATAATTCATGACATATAAATCTTGTAAGGTGCCTAAAATGATGCATGGTCAATGATTCCTTATCGTATCAGGCCAACGATAAAGTAAAATCCTCAATCATAAAAATAACCATCACACATCATGTGTGTCACCCAACGGTGGAATCAAATCAATTATGACAGGAATAAACTAGAGCATAATATCCCATCCTAGTTAATTTGGTTTTTCCCAGTATGTGGGTTAGCTACTCCCAGACACAACTCATTACCAAACTCCAACTTTTCATGTCCTCATTTCTACCATCCCAAAAGAGTAAGGCAAGAAAATAAATCTTTGATAACACTTTGTGACGTCCCGACCTGGGAGCCAATAAACGGTGCCTCAAGCTGGTGGGCCACATGCTCGCAAGTGCACCTTCCCATATTCCAGAGACTATCGGCTAGCATCAAGGGTCCAATGTGGTACAGTGGGGAGACTATACCATCATTATTAGGGTATCACAATAGTGTAATAAATAGATAAATAGCGAAAAAATAATGAATGAAAACTAAAATAATGGAAGGTGATCACTGACATGATAATAATAAACCAATCATCAATAAGAAAATCTAGTGTCACATACAAAAATGATGTAATGTCATGTATCTATCAAAAGGAAATAGGCAGGTGGTGGCAGACATGCAATACAATACATGTATCAATAGAACAAAAATACTCAAAAGACTATCTTCAATAGCATCACGTGTCATAGCTCAGTATTTCACTTCCCCACTCTCATGCTATAATCAAAACAAACATTGATAACTAGGCATTTTCCCCTGTCCCTAGCTGCATCTACATAATCTACCTGGGTACCATCAGCAGCCCAGATATGGTGTGAGATAAACTCAGTATGCCACCACCAATGATGTCTATAAATACTCAATAAGTGTGTATAATATGATTAGTGTGAAGATATAATAATGGTAAGCAGTAATAAAAATTGTAAAGTGTCAACTCTGGTTCCTGAAGGACACCAAGCTAACACTACTTGTTTTGACCCATTCTGAATAATCTATGAATAAGTAACCATATGTATACATATATATGGTATATATACGTAGTGACGCCTACAGCTATATGTATGGATATTGCTACTATTATAGACCTGAAGTGTAACTTAGGAATCCATGGGTAGTATAATGAGTCTTTCAAGTGTCAAGGGATGTCATTCCTAATCTCATAACAGTAGGGACATCATGCTCGTATATCATAATTCATCAGGGTCTCCATGCCCATTCATCATAATTCATAAGTTCTATCATTCCCATTCATCATAATTCATCAGGGTCACCATTCCCATTCATCATAATTCATAAGAGTCACCATGCCCATTAATCATAAGTTATAAGGGCCACCATGCCCATGTGTCACAATTTAGGGACGCCATGCCCGTATCACAACATTGGGACACTATACCCATATCTCATAATGGTAGGTTCATCATGCTTGTATATCATAAAGTAGGGTCGCCATGCCCGTGTGTCATAGGTGTGAGGGACACCATGCCTGTATCTCATAAAATCGAAAGGAATTCCATGCCCGTATATCATAACAGTGTAAGGGACGCCATGCTAGAATCATAACGGTATATGGATGCCATGCCCGTATTATAAATCATAAGCAGTCAACAGACGTTAGCAAGAGCCAACAGATAATTCATAGTTCATTTGAGGATGACAACCTCAAATGTCTCTTAGGATCTAATAAAGTCATTAGGTTCCAGAACAGGTCAACCAATTTAAGGCAAGCTCATTTTAGGGGCAACACATGGTGAAACTGGTGTGCAGAACAATGGTACATAATATAAAGTATCACGACTTTGAGGGATAAATACTAGACCACCTACCTTATGCCTGTAAAGGAGAAATCATCAAGTATCAACCTATGGCTTGGTTGAGATCAAAATAAAATGGCAAAACAGGTGAATGGCCTGAAAATAGGGCATAATAGCCTACACTAAAATATCATCATCGATAGGAAAACAAATGACGAAAGGTGCTAAAGGAGTGGAGAACTTACCAAGAGCTATCCAATGAGATGAATGGAAGTAGAATCAGATTCCGGATGGAAGAATTATCCAATAACCTAACTTTATGGGAGGAAGAGCTCAAATGGAGAGAAGGAGAGGGTTGCTCACTGGAGGAAGGAAATATGAAAGGGGGTTAAACATACAATCCCTTAAGATAATAAGGTTAAATGTAACCAAATTATAGGGATCACATGGTTCGGTCACCCAGTTGGCCAAGCCATGATCCAACCATGCGTCATACACTATCTAGAGAGGGAGCTCGCACGGTTCATGCACATGATTTGGGAAACCATGAAAAACCATGTTTTTTTCCCAATTAAAAACTACAAATCCTCCACACAGGCGTGCGGCCTGGGTCGCACGGTTAGGGAAAACTGTGCTCCCTATTCTACTCTTTGAAACACCTTGTATGGTTAGGAGAAACCATACAGACTGGGTTGCATGATTTCTATTATCCATGTGGCCCAACTGTTTCTTCCACCGGTCAGGGTTCCTTACTCCGAACAAGAATTGTACACCCTCATTTCCTCCATATCATCACTAGGCATCCATATTAGGTTCAAGATAAAGAATTAAACTGAAAATTAAAGGATTTGTACCTCAAATAAAATTTGGGTTCTTACAAATACTCTTTTGAATTAAATTATTAAATTAAATTGATTTTTTTCTCATTTTAATCTTTTTTCATGCATCACATCATTTGATTTTTTTGGTTAAATCAATATATTCATGTTCATTTTTTAAATCAATTTGACAATAATTTTTCAAAGCATATTGAGCATGTTATTATGAATTTCTTATAATTTTTATACAATATATGGTTGCATGTGAATGTAATTTTAATTTATTTATTTAATTCCTTGAAGATAATGAAATTATTCATGAAAAATTTGATATAGTGTGCTTTACTCATTGTTAAATTTTTATCATGAATATTTAGGAGTTATAAAAATTATTCTATGAACTATAAATTATGATTATGATGACTTGTGTGTTGTGAATCTAGAAGATTCTTCCACATTGTTTCCCATACCATATTTATCTACCTTAATAAAATTTAGGGGCTCCTCTCCCAAGTAGGTATATTTTAAAACATTTGGATTAGAAGTTCCAAAACATACAATATCCCCTAGGTGATGGGCCTAACCCATTATGATTATATTATAAATTCATTAATTGAATATTAGCCACTAGAAGTTGAAATTGTAATAATAATGAAAAACATCAGTATTTCAATTTTTCATTACATACCATGAATTTGTTAAATATGCATAATATAAGATCCTGAAGATCTTATATACATCGATCTTAAAGAAAAAGTTTTGTAAATATTATTTTTATTAAATATGCACAAGGGAAGATCCTGAAGATAATATATATTTATTATTAATTAGAACTCTTGAAGAGTTAGTATATTCCCATGAAAGTACAGTGATAGGCAGTGCAAATTAATCAAAATCTCTAGAGGAGCGAATATATTCCTACCCGGTGGTGCAACAAATTTAATCAATAATGCTTTGTTATATCTGAAGTTTCGATGAAATATATATAACATTAATGATATTCTTAAAATTGAATATCATATAGAAACATTGAATAAATAAGGTGTCAAATACCTCAATATAAAACAAGAATTAATAATATATAAAAAATTTTCTAAAGAATCTATTAATATTTCCATTTTACTATGTACAATTGAATCAATCATGGTAAAACAAAAGTTTATCGATCCTAACACATTAAATTGATGACATGGTCATTTAGGCCATTCAAGTTTAATTATAATATTGACATAATATACATGAGCATCAATTTATTGATAACATGGTAGACATCCATCAATATTATAAGAGAATTATTCATAATAAGAGAATTATTATGATAGCCCTTACAAGAGAATTATTAATTCTTGTTATTATGAATGCCCTTTGTATATTGATTTTCCATGTGTTTCCTGTTATTAAGGTAAATTATTTATATCATCACCAACTATATTAGAATTGAATTTTCAATATTTATATAAAGTGTTAATTATAAAATATACATGGGTGCCCCCACTTACCATGAAAGCCATTTAAATTTAAATATTATATAAAAAATTTGTCTATTAAATGGCCACATGTATTATTATTTTCTGGTGAGTATACATCAAATTCTATTCATGCTAATTAAAATAAATATTGAGCATCACATACCATATATAAAATGGTCCAATATAACCATTGATAAGATGCTCACAACACTTATATGAATAATTCATGTGTAGAGTGTTGAAAATAAATAGTCTAGTTATACACACTAGAAGTTTGGTTGAACTGATTATATAAAATCACTATTAATCATAGGTAGAAAGTAGTAAATATATTTTCCCTTGAAGATGAAAGTGAATGTATTGAAAAAAATATGTATTTTTTAGATATTGTCCCTGAAGTGACATTGGAACCAGATATATTATGGGATCTCATTCAATATTATTGATGATATATTTGAATTTTTTAATGTTTTCAAGACTCATCAATGACAATGGATTTTGAGAGATTTCAACATTAAAATAATTGGTCAAAATGATTGAAGGAATATGTGATATGTTCAACATATAATGTTTGGAATGGTTATCCAAATTGCTAAGACTGTTGAATATATATGAGCTTATTATAAGAAATTTTCTTCCTTATAAATTTGGATATTTATAAATTTGGATTATGTATAATTGATGTTTTCATTTTTTATCTATATGGTGACATTGATTATAATATCTAGGAATCCCTAAAAGGTTCAAAATGCTTGAAGTATATTCAAAATTATAAAAGTTTCACCCAACCTGATAAATTATTGTATGTGGTGAATTAAATAAGATATACCTCATATATCCATTACAGAAAAATATAAAATTAATTTTATCATCTCATGGTCTGTATAAATCAATGTATGTATTCATCATGTTATCAATATGTTTTGAAAAACGTCAAAACTCCTGAAGATTGTTTCGAAAATAATGAATTATTTGATCATCAAATTACAAGGAATGTCCTTATAATTTTATATTAATCATCCAAAATATGAAATCATAAATTTTGGAACGATCTTTCATATTAATGACAATACCCTTAATGAATAATAAAATATCATTCTTTTAATAATTTCATGTTTCTTACATGAGGGGATATTGAATAATTTATTTGTCCTCGAAGAATTAAATATGAATGCATTTTTTATTTATCCTTAAAGGATATACATGTAATGTGCATATGTAACTTGCAAATAGAAAGAGATCTTATTGAGATGAACTTAATGCAAGGTAATGTTCTTCCCTATTTATTGAGATTTAAAGGGTGTAAATGATAACTTAATACAAAATTCATAATCAAAACTGGTTAGTTAAGCTGATGCTAGATATCTATCTAATCTATATAAATCCAGATCTCAAACTTGATATTTTTTCAAATATGGTGGTACTGTCATTTCATGGTGTTCTGCAGAACAAACAATTTATGCGACTTCTTTCAATCATGCTAAGTTGATTGTGATTCATGAAATGAGTCTAAAATGTGTTTAGTTGAGATCGGTTATTCATCATATCAAAAAAAATTGTGGATTAAATAATGACATTTCCACTATATCATATAAAGATAATATTATTTATATAGAATAATTGTAGTGTGAGTGTATCAAAGGCGACAAAACAAAATATATCTCACCAATATTATTTTTTCACTCATTAACTTCAAAAAAATGGTGTGATTGATATCCAACAAATAAGGTATTGTGATGATCTTGAAGATTTGTTTACAAAGGCATTCCCAATTAGAACCTTTTGAGAAAATGATTTATAAGATCAAGATGTGAAGTCTTTGAAATAAATTGTGACTTTATGAGGGGGGGTTAGAAATGCTTAGACCTGTACATGGATCAGGGGAATCTCCTTACCTAACAAATGACTAAAAATTCAATTTTTATTTGGTTTTCAAAAAGTTGCTTTTACGGTTGAGTGGTAGCCGACACACCACATGGTAACCAAAATCAATGGATGCCCAATTAGAAATTTAGAATACAAAAAACACAGTGGGGACACAGAACCCGAGAAGATCTTGATCAAAGATTCACCCATGTCGGTTGAAGTCTCATTTCCATCCATCATCGTCATGAGTCACTACTATCGTTGTTGTTGTCCTATCACCATTGTCATCGTCATCGTCTAAACACCACACCAAATCGTTGAAGACCATTGGAGTTTGTCATAGTCGCTATAAAACATCAACACCATTTCATCATCGTCCCCCAGCGAACCAGAAACTACCAAACCACCAATAGAGAGCTAGCTCACCTCATCAAAACAAATATATCGTCGACGCATCACCGTTGTGAACAACTGCCTGGCCTAATAAGCCCGCCCCAATAAAAAGGTTTATTGGGGCCTAATATTTTGGGCCTAATTATTAAAGAGGCCTAAATTTAAAATCCTGAATAATAACAGGGTTGGGCTCATACTTTAATTAATGACCCGATAAGCGACCCACTCGAGCTGATTAAGCTATATTATACTTATAATTTTAAAAAATAAAATATTATGTATTTAATATTTGAAATTAAAGATTATTATATATAAATTCTATTTAATTTAATAAGATATTAATGCATGACATGATTTTTTTTTTCAAGTCCTGGTTATTAAACATAATTTTTTTTAAGGCCCGATTAATAAACGGGTCAGATCGGGGTTGGGTCGGCCAAGCCTGTTTAATAAATGGGTTGGGTTTTTTCTAGCCTGAACCCGATAGTCTTGGCCCATGTACAGGTAGAAAAAAATTGCACTCTATCTCCATTCATTGGGTTTCCCCATTGGGTTTTCCTGATAAAGTTTTTAATGAGGCGGTGTGGATTGAAATTCAGTTAATTAAACTTAACTTGTTTTTCCCCACACAATTTTTTTAAGTAGAGATTAAATAAAATTCAATGAAATTATGACAACCAAGAAAGAGTGGTATAAAATATCATTTATTATGTGGATGTCATAAGCCTGAATTCATGACGACTCCTCAGTTCCCAGAAAAGTTACTTTGTATGACCAATACTTTAACTACTCCAAACATTAATATTTTAACCATTGGATTCAGCATAAGAGATAGGGATTGATCTCGTTCGTTGATTATAATCTCATGTACCCTGTATGTATGTGTTATTGTGTCAGTGGGATGTAAACTCTAGTCTTTTTTACTTTATATCTACTTATTTTCTATCTCTTTTACATTAACATTTTCACTCATCGTTGTCATTACAAGTATCTGATTTTACATTAAGTCAACACTACGCTTTGCCTATGATCAATCGTATATTTTATAATTTGTAAATTCCACAAAGTTTTGATCGGTGTTTGATCAATTACATAACATTTGAAAAATTATTAATTTCTTCACCCTTATGAAAAATTATGGATGGGGAAAAAATAACCTGAACTAAACTGAATCACAAACTGAACCAAACCAAACTGAAATACCAGTTTTTTCTTGTGATTAAATTTTCGGTGATGATTGAAAAGTCTCTTATGATTTACGGTTCGGTTTAGGTGTCAAACTAAACTGCACATTTTTTTAAAAAAAACTCAATTTTCTAGTTTTGTATCGGCCCATCAAATTAAACCAAGTCTATTATGGGATACAATTCTAGGATAAATTTTATTAGAGATAATGGTTTTATTTTAATAGTTGATCATGAATGATATAATGTCATCGTGTTAATGATTATGTATAAATTTTGTTCAAATTTTCTGTTAATTATTGTTAAATATCACAGATCTAGGATGCTAGCATAAGAAAATAGGTTAATATATAATTCGAACCCAACCAAATATCAAGTTAATGGTTTATAAATTTTCTAATCTGAATAAAATCGTTGTTAAATGGTTTAGTTTTTGTATATAAAAAACAATCTTCAAATTGTGGTTTGGTTTGGTTTTTAGTCAAAATCGAATCAAACTAGTCTATACACACCCCTGCAAAAAATCATAATTTGTATTTATATAAAAAAAATCTAATCCAATTCTTAAACATATGAGAAAATCATGATTTTTTAAAATATAATATTTTTTTTAAATGATATGGGAAAAAGTATTTTTTTAATGACATGCATAAATGTTTTTTATAAAAGACAAAAAAAAACTATTGCATTAAGAGGCTTCAAAGATTACAAATCTATAAAAATATATTTTTTTATAAATAAAGATAAAATAATTATTTTTAAAAAGTATATACATTTTTTGTGGTATGGTTAGGGATACAACCGGTTGGGTACCCGTGAATTTTAAGATACTTGAACCTGAACCAGTTTAAAAATTTGATATTCGAACATGAACCCGAACCCGAACCCGTTTAATTGGTATGGAGGGAAGGGATGGGATATGGAGGCTCAATGGGATGGATGGTGTAATGGGTGAGACCGAGATTTTATTATATTATATTTTAAAAATTAATAATGATGATGATGTAAATTAATTTGGGTTTAGATTACCCTATCATAGGTATCCAGACCCTACTTGGATAATAATCAGATGTCATGTTTAAATTTTGAACCCTCCCCAGACTCGTTTAAGAGGCACCCAAGCCCAATTTTATTTGGTCGGGTAAGACTGAGTAGCCGATTATCCGGTACCCATTACCATCCCTGGGCATAGTTTATTTTAATGACATAAAAAATTAATAATTTTTTTAATGAAGACGCGTGTTGTTTTTTTAGAAGGAATAAATTACTTTTTGGTAGGGGTGGACAAAAAAACTGTTCAAACTGAACAAGATCTCAAATTGAACTGAAACGCATCGAAATAATGTTTCTTCTTCTTCTTATGGTTTGGTTTGCGGTGTAGAATGAATAGACTCTTGTGGTTTGCAGTTCAATTTGGGTATCAAACCAACCCACACTTGTTTTTTTAAACATAATTTTCTAGTTTTATATCTCCCACCAAACCAAAATGCACCTTTTATGGGCTCCGATATAAGGTAAATTTCCTTACAAATAAAAGTTTTATTTTGATACTGGGTTAAGGATGATATCATGTCATTGTGTTAATGATTATATACACATTTTGATCAAATTACCAATCAATCATTATAAAATATCATGAATTTGTATTCAGGATGTCACCATAATAAAATAGGTTAATGTGAAATCCAAACTTAACTCAACCAAACTACGAATCAGTGGTTTAGAAATCTTATAATGTGAATCGAACCATTATTAAATTATTATTTTTTTATATATAAAAACCAAACCCTGAATTATAGCTTGGTTTGATTTTTAGTAAAAAACTAATCAAACTAATTAATTTGTGTCCACCTCTACTTTTTTGAAGCAAAAAATTACATTTTTATTTAAATACAAGCGGGAAAGATACATCAGAAATCTATTAGAAGATCCATTATAAAATTCTATTGAAAGATACCATTTGAAAATTTCACTAGAAAATTCCAAATATAAATCCACTGGAAAGTTTCACAAAAAAAAACTAAAAAAACACGCCTAAAAACCCCATTGTAAAATTTCACTAGAAAAATCCATCAGAAAATCCACTAGAAATTTTCCACCAAAAAAATCCAATGAAAATTTACACTAGAAAAATCAATTGAGAATCCATTAGAAAATTCGATAGGAAAAATCCACTAAAAATATTCATCGAAAAATTTCTTTGGGAAAAATCATTAGAAAATTCCACAATTGTATTTCACTGGAAAAATTCAATGAAAAATTATATTGGAAAAATTCAATGAAAAATCAACGGGGGAATTGTATTGAAAAATTCCATCATAAAATTTTAATGGAAAATCCACTGAAAAGCTAGACTGGAAAAATCCATTGAAAAAACCTAGTGCAGGATTACAGTGAAAATTTTCATTGGAAGTTTATAGTGTAAAACTTCATTGAAAATCAGCGTTGAAAAAATCCACTGAAAAAATCCGCTATAAATTTTCAATGGAAAATTCCACAGGTAAAACTCTATTGTGAAATTTAATGGTAAAATTTCAATGGGAGATTCCAACGAAAAGCTGCACCGGAAAATTTAACTATAAATTTTAATGCCAATATATGAAAAATTCCATTAAGAAAACGGTGTGATTGAATTTTCCATTAAAATTTCCCATTATCTCTCTATAAAATTTATTAAAAACTCTCACTAGGGTATCTATTTATTTTGAAACATAGAAGTTTTTAAGTGGACGATTTCATCCCATAATTTTGCAGTGAAATTTTTAAATTGTTTTTTTTCAAGTAGAATTGTTATCCCCTGAAAATATTTTTTTTTTTGCAAAAAAACATAATTTCATGAAAAAGTGAAATATTTTTTTATGGTATGAAAAAATATTTATTACGTGTTTACAAAAAAATATTAGTTTATGTTTAAAAAATAAAATTTATTATTTTTTTCAAAGGATTAAAGAATATATTTTTTTAAAACATGAATTGTTTTTTAAAATTTTAAATAATTAAAAAACTATTCGTTTGTAAACATGGATAAATTAGTAACCCCGGGGAATTCTAGTGGTTTGATTGCTTATTGACCTCCTAATTCCTAATGTAATTCCATTCAAGATTATTTAACTCGGTGTGTCATGCATGAGCATGTGATAGTCAATAGTTTTATCCAACCCCGTCAAGACAAAATTTGAAAATATACACTAAAATTTATGGGGTGGATGTCCACAATTATAGACCAAAGATCGTAGGGGTTGAGGTTTATGCACCCCAAAAAATTGCAATATGTAATCTATATCTATATCTACTATATCTACAATCTAATATATCTACTATCTACTATATATATTAAAGTTGGGTACAATCCGACATACGTGTCATTCATTCCATCCTCCACGTCCCTCCTCCTATTCGCTCCCTTACATTCTCTCCATTCTAATGCCCTCTCGCTCGTGATTTCCCTTCGCTCCACCTAGGTTCCCGCACAAAACTGCGTTCTCCGACTCCGCATTCTCTGCCTCCGGCTCCTCCACCTACGCCTGCTCTACAATCGGCAACTCCACCTCTGAGTCCTCCGCACCACCTAGGGTTCCCGAGAAAACCGCGTGCTCCGGCTCCTCGTGCTCCGCCTCCGGCTCCTCCGCCTCTGACTTCTCCGTTTATGCCTGGTCTGCCTTCGGCTGGTCCGCCTCCGCCTGCCCCTGCTCCACATCTTGCTACCCTTGAAGTCAGGTGTGATTTGTTATCACCGGGAATCTGTTCTGTAGAGACTAATCCATTCATCGGCGTTATGATTTATAGGGTTCTTCTCATGCCGAACAGCCGATAAACTTGACGCTTAAATTGAAGCAACCACAACCCTTAAAGACCTTGCTCTGAAATTCATATTCAGATTGCAGAAGCCTTGGTTCCAAGAGTTTTGTTGGTACTATATGTTTAGTACGGCTAAAGATAACCTAATTAATATGAAACATATGTTATCCATGTTTCATTAGTTCTTTCAATGAACTGAAGCTTGACAATTTTACTGCCTAATATACTATTTTTTTCCTCTCTTTAATATTTATGTATACAATTTGTTTATTTAAACTAATTATTATACTATTATTTTCATTCAAACTGATAATTATAATTGCTTATTATACTAATTATACTATTATTTGTACCATGGTATCCAGTCTTTCTTTGGGTCGGTGAATCTTAACATCTGCATTTTCTACCAGTGTAGACAGCTTCCTCCCACAACACATCAAATAGTGAACCGGTTTTGGTAAGCCTAACTTTTTTTATTCAACACAAACCTTTGAGATGTTTTTATCATGAAACCTTTATGTACTGGTCATTGTTATTTTTATAATCATCTTCGGTTACATGTTTATTCAACCTTCTATTTGACTTTCCAAGATATATTACATCCACTATACTCACAATGATGCATAGCCCGATTTTCTTGAACGCCTTGACAATTCAATAAAAAGACAAACAACATAAACATGCAATCTTCATCAAGATCTAGAGAAACAAGGTTTCAAAGGTGACTACTAAGGCAACAACGACAACATGTTCGCCAAAAAAATTAAATGAAATACATCAAATGTATATGTTTTTTCTTTATGGTTTTACTTTAATTTTATTTATTTATTCATTTATCTTTTTTATAGTTAAAATAATAACTAAATAAAAATTTCTCATTTTGATCTTCTGTTACTAAATTTGTTTCGTATATCTTACCTTCATTTGTTCTCCAATCTACCAAACATATGGCATCGGATAGGTATAAGATATCAAATGGTCATTTCCACGACTTCTCAGATTGCGAAGGTATGGACTCATTAATTTCACTACAATACCCTAATATGTGCAATTATCACACAAATAAGATATTGAATTTTATTATCAACATATAATGTTATTTTATTATTTTAATATTTGTATTATTTGGAAATTTTATCTTCCATTTTTATTGGTTTGTTTCTCAAAATTGATTTTACAACGATCATGGAATGGGGATGATCCGAGGTAATGCATTTGCAAGTGTAGTTGTCTTATTGTTTTTTTTTTTTTTTTTTGAAATGTTATAACAAACATAAAATTAAAATAACCATACTTGCCTGCGGTTATTGATAATTGTTTATAACATAAAAATGATACATCGTTTTCATATTCTTGATAAGTGGCATTCATCTGGATTCTGAAAAACACTTACACGTGTACATTAAATTCATTTAATGTTTACCCCATTGTCTATAATTTTATATCTTCATATTTAATTTTATATTCTGTATGTTCCACTTTTAGGAACCTGGGTGTACTACTACTCCAATAACAATATTCAAACAATTTGTCTATTCAATACATCCTCTCAGGTGGAACCAAAGGTACTTGCCTACTCTCCTCATTATATTTTTTGCATTCAAACTGCTTATTATACTATTTATAAACAGAATTTGTGTTCACAAATTGTATACAATTTGCATTCAAACTGCTAATTGTACTATTTATGTATACAATTTGCTTATACAATTTGTATACTATTTGCATTCTAACTGCTTATTATACTATTTTTTGCCTACTCTTTAATATTTATGTATACAATTTGTTTATTCAAACTGCTTATTATACTATTATTTGCATTAAAAAACTGGTTATTATAGTAATTATACTATTATTTCTACCACGGTATCCAGTTTATTTCGGTCGATGAATCTTTCAACATCCTCATTTCTTACCAGCGTAGAAAACTTCCTCCTACACATCAAATCGTGAACCACATTAGGTAAGCCTAACTTTTTTCATTCAATACAAACTTTTTCATGTTTCTATGATGCATACTTTATGTACTGGTCATTACAATTTTTATAATCGTCTTCGGTTACTTGCTTAATCAACTTGTTGTTTGACTTTCCATGATATATTACTTTCACTATACTCATAATTATGCATAGCTTGATTTTCTTGAACACCTTGACAATTCAATAAAAAGAAAAATTGTATAAACATGCAATCCCTGTCAAATTCATTTCATTCATGTATTTGAAATCTTCATCCTGAAAAAAAAATCCATTTTAATTTGTCCTTAATTCTTTCTACTATATTGACGATGTCTCAACAATATTTTCTCCACTCATTCCAATATTATGTACCACTAAATTGTGATTTAAATATATTCAATATTAATGTTTATTAATAATTTTGAAAAATAGTAACCTCTTATTCAAAATAATCATTGACCCATATCGACGTGTGAACGCATGGGTGAGTACTAATATCTTCTAAAGCAGGCTTTTTTCTGCTAACATGTCACCTCCATATGTATCCACGACACCCCAAAATTGTTTCCTCCCTCCAAAAGTCGAGTGCCTCTCCGGATGCATCCAATCCCGCTGCTGCGACCCCTCCACAACTCCTAGGGTTTCTTCCTCCAAATTCAGCTCTACCACCTCGAGAACCCTCTCCACCTCCGATCGTCCATCTATGGCTGCTCCGCCTTAGGTTTCTCCACCTCCACCTGCACCACCTACTTCGCATCTGCTTCCGCCTGCACCGCCTGCTACGCATCCGCCTCCTCCTGTTTCGCATCCGCCTCAGCCTCCACCTCCATGCTCCGCATCCGGCCTCTCCACCCAACCTGCCTCCATTAGCTTCACTTACGCGCCTCCGATTTTCTTCTCACCACCGACCAGGTAATCCTTCTCCATCTACCACCACTCACTATAGATCCAATCCCTACCCCTCATTCTTGAGTTCCACTTACTTCTCCTACGGTTTTTTGTTACTATCATATACCACTGCTCACAGTTCCTTCTTCTAGACCTAGGTTTCGCGCCTTTGTTGTCGACCCCCTCTACCTCCACAACAACCTTCTGTGCCTCCAGCTTCTCTGCCTCCTCCTTTGTCCGCTGTGTTTCTGAATCCTCCGCATCCACTGATTCTATAACAGCAACTACCGATTGCAGTGGATTTCAATCTTTTTCCAGTTGTTGTACACTTATGTGCAGACACTCCATGAAATTATGCAGGCATTCTATGTTATTGAATCGATCCCACTTGAATTTTTTGCTGCTACAACCATACATTTTTGGTTCAACACATAATCACTTCACCCAATGGACATATCATCACATTATTGTTGAATTTTATCATTTTTAGTTTGAATTAGGTAGTTATCTTCATGAATATTTTGTGTGGATTTCATCTTTTATACAGACGTTATTTATTTTCACAAATAGGCCTTGAACTCACAACTATCATAGCATACAGTGGTTTCTCATGTTTTTGCCAGCGTTCCCATAATTTTTTCATCTATGAAAACCCAAGGCACATGGGGAAGGCATCCTAAATGAACATATGACATGTGATCTTAGTGCATTTAATTATTTTAAATGTGGTTCATATAAAGTATTCCTCCATCAATATTCTTATTTTCAGGGTTTTTTTTTATATACACAGGAATTCTGTTGGGAAACAAATGTTTTGAGGTGTTGATGTTTTAATAAGAAACTGATTATGAAGGATAAAGGATGGATTTACTTTTGTATTTTGTTTTTTAACATAAAAAATATAACACTATTTTTTCTTTTGTTCTTTTCAAGGTTTTGTCTTTTTCTTTATATGTAATTGTTTCCCTATTAGTCATACATGTATATTTTTGGATTTCTTATTGAAGTGTATCCCAATTGTTCATACATAGTGTTTTTACATATTTATTATACATATTCTTGTATTCCTTATTGAAGTGTTTCCCTATTAGTCATATATAGTACATGTTCTTCTTTTTAAACATTATTATATCTGCAGGTAAACATATTGGATAAAGAAGGGTAAGATAAAGGATGATTTTAGGATGATTTTTATCAAGAAAAAAATTGTTTTTTAATGAGTTCTGTTGTGAAAAAATTGGTTAGAGTATAAGTGTCTAATTTATAATATTTTAGGTTTAATGTAATAGTTATGGCCTTATTCTCTTAACATCTAAACCTAAAAAGATCTTCATTGTGAATTATTTTCTTAACTCAAGATTGTGTAATTTTGAAGGTTGTGGACTTATAGTTTGTATCATAGATCGGTTTAGATAACTTTATAGGTTAGCGTGTTATTTAAGAATAAGTGACATAACTATAATGGTTAACATATTAGAAAGAGTCATAGTTATTTTATATTAAATGAATGAGTTTAAGATAACATGAATACATATTTTTTAATGTTTACCCAACACATCTATATATCTTCTAAAGTAGGCTTTTTTCTACGAACGTGTCACCTCCATATGTATCCACGACACCCCAAAATTGTTTCCTCCCTCCAAAAGTCGAGCACCTCTCCGGATGCATCCAATCCCGCAGTTGCTACCCCTCCACAACTCCTAGGATTTCTTCCTCCAGATTCATCTCTACCACCTTGAGAACCCTCTTTGCCTCCGATCGTCCATTTGTGGCTGCTCGGCCTTAGGTTTCTCCACCTCCGCCTGCACCGCCTACTTCGCATCTGCCTCCGCCTGCACCACCTGCTTCGCATCCGCCTCCACCTGCACCGCTTGCTTCGCATCTGCCTCAGCTTCCACCTCCATGCTCCGTATCCGGCCTCTCCACCCGCCCCGCCTCCATTAGCTTCTTTTACGCGCCTCCGATTTTCTTCTCACCACCGACCAGGTAATCCTTCTTCATCTACCACCGCTCACTATAGATCCAATCCCTACCCCTCTCATTCTTGAGTTCCACTTACTTCTCCTATGGTTTGTTGTTACTATCATATACCACTGCTCGCGGTTCCTTCCTCTAGACCTAGGTTTCGTGCCTTCATCGTCGACCCCCTCTACCTCCACAACAACCTTCGGTGCCTCCAGCTTCTCTGCCTCCTCCTTTGTCCGCTGTGTGTCCAGATCCTCCGCATCCACTTATTCTATAGTGGAAACCGCCAATTGCAGTGGATTTTAATCTTCCAGTTGTTGTACACTTATGTGCAGACACTCCATGAAATTATTCAGGCATACTATGTCAGTGAATCGATCCCACTTGAATTTTTTACTACTACAACCATACATTTTTGGTTCAGCACATAATCACTTCACCCAATGGACATACCATCACATTATTGTTGAATTTTATCATTTTTAGTTTTGATTAGGTAGTTATATTCATGAATATTTTGTGTGGATTTCATCTTTTATACAGGCGTTATTTATTTTCACAAATAGGCCTTCAACTCACAACTATCATAGCATAAAGTGGTTTCTCATGTTTTTGCAAGCGTTCCCATAAGTTTTTCATCTATGAAAACCCAAGGCACATGGGGAAGGCATCCTAAATGAACATATGACATGTGATCTTAGTGCATTTAATTATTTTAAATGTGGTTCATATAAAGTATTCCTCCATGAATATTCTTATTTTCAGGATTTTTGTTTATATACACAGAAATTCTGTTGGGAACCAAATGTTTTGAGGTGTTGATGTTTTAATAAGAAACTGATTATGAAGGATAAAGGATGGATTTACTTTTGTATTTTGTTTTTTAACATAAAAAACATAACACTATTTTTTCTTTTGTTCATTTCAAGGTTTTGTCTTTTTCTTTATATGTAATTGTTTCCCTATTAGTCATACATGTATATTTTTGGATTTCTTATTGAAGTGTATCCCAATTGTTCATACATAGTGTTTTTACATATTTATTATACATATTCCCGGATTCTTTATTGAAGTGTTTCCCTATTAGTCATATATAGTATGTGTTCTTATTTTTAAAAATTATTATATTTGTAGGTAAACATATTGGATAAAGAAGGGTAAGATAAAGGATGATTTTAAGATGATTTTTATCAAGAAAAAAATTGTTTTTTTAATGAGTTCTGTTATTGTGAAAAAATTGGTTAGAGTATAAGTGTCTACTTTATAATATTTTAGGTTTAATGTAATAGTTATGGCCTTATTCTCTTAACCTCTAAACCTAAAAATATCTTCATTGTGAATTATTTTCTTTACTCAAGATTGTGTAATTTTGAAGGTTGCAGACTTATAGTTTGTATCATAGATCGGTTTAAATAACTTTATAGGTTAGGGTGTTATTTAAGAATAAGTGACATAACTATAATGGTTAACATATTAGAAAGAGTCATAGTTATTTTATATTAAATGAATGAGTTTAAGATAACATGAATACATATTTTTTAATGTTTACCCAACACATAAGATAGTATATGATGATTTTACTGATATACTCAAACTAATTTTTTTTATTAGACAAGATTCCATTGACATCCATTTTTTATGTGTCCTTATATAAATTTTTCTGAACATGATCTTGTTTCATTAAATGACATGATAATTTATATTTCTTAAAAAACATTATAATTTCATTAAAAATTCATTAAAAACCCATTTTATTAAAACATGAATAAATATTGTTTTATTTCATTCTTATTCCCTGACTTCTTTCCCCAGCCGACGAGACGAAAACCCTAACCCCAATCCTCTCGGCGGCCCTTCAACTCTACACCATCGATCTATACGACAGTGCCTGTTTTCGTCGTCTCTCTTATTCCTGATATGTCTCTGTCGCCTCCTGCCCATCCAAAACCCATATCGCTCCCCCTCCACCCATCAGTATCCATCCCCCCGTTGCCCGCTCCGCTGCATCTCAACCTTCAACAAAATCCACTCCCATGTTTTATCTTTCTGCATCTTTGGCGCATCTCTTTTCTGCGGCTCCTCCGACAAAGGATCCGAAGGAATTTGGGTATATCTCCCACTGCTCCCTCCACGTCGAAACTGGTTGTTCAGTGCTCACCTGCGGGTCAACCACAAAAATATGGTTTTGGCGTTACCTGAATTTCCATTTTTATGTGTGCATATTGTTTGTACAAAAACATGATACTCAATTTTTCCCAACTGCCCATCCCTCACAAGCTGTGGTTATTTGTGCTAAGTTTTGTTTGCATGAATGTGTCAATTGATGAATTACCTGTTCCCATGATGGATTTAGTTGATACAGTGGGACTCTGGATACTGCATTTGATGCAGTGGATTTGAATAGGGGGATCTGTAGATTTGTAAATGAAGTGCTGGGTCAAGTTCAATGAGGCATTTGATAATCTGCAATCAGTGGTTGAAAAATCAGCATAATTGGATTTGGGTGGTCTGTTTTTCAAGTGTCTGTTAGCTGGATTTTAAAAAATGGAAAGGATATCAGTTTGGATATCTTTTAAAGATACCTAATTCAAAGATGATGGACTCGAATCATTTCCAATTTTTTTGTCCCACTTCGGAATGTACTGTATGTGGGAGGGTGAATCAATATGCATAATTTTTCTCTTAAATTTAATCATTGATCTTACATTGTTTAATGTCTGGTTGAGAACAATTATTTGAAATCACAATGAAAATAAGAGCAATATGACACTGACATTTTTTACATGTTTTTCTAATAATGTGATAGTTCATGGTGTGGAAGTTACCACACATTCTTCACTAGAATATGGTCTCATTGACATTTACAGTAATGTGGGGCTCACCACCTCTGTAAAGAGTTTAACATGAGAGGATAAGAATATGAAAATAACACCATACTGTTATTCCTTGTCTCCTTTCTCTAGTTGTATATTGATTTTCACACACACCACAACATATACAACTAGAGAAAGAAGACACAGAATAATAGTATGGTGTTATTTTCATATTCTTATCCTCTCATGTTAAACTCTTTGCAGAGGTGGTGATCCCCACGTTACTGTAAATGTCAATGAGACCATATTTTAGTGAAGAATGTGTGGTACCTTCCACACCATGAACTAGCACATTATTAGCGTAACATGTAAAAAATGTCAGTGTCAAATTGCTCTTATTGTCATTGTGATTTCAGATAATTGTTCTCAACCGGACATTGAACAGTGTAAGATCAATGATTAAATTTAAGAAAAAAATTCTGCATACTAATTCACCCTCCCACACACAGTACATTCCAAAGTGGGACAAAAAAAATTGGAAATGATTCGAGTTCATCATCTTTGAATTAGGTATCTTTAAAAGATATCCAAACTGATATCCTTTCCATTTTTTAAAATCCGGCTAATAGACACTTGAAAAATAGACCACCCAAATCCCATTATGCTGATTTTTAAACCACTGATTGCAGATTATCAAATGCTTCATCGAACTTGACTCAGCACTTCATTTACAAATCTACAGATCCCCCTATACAAATCCACTGCATCAAATGCAGTAGCCACGGTCCCACTGTATCAATTAAAGCCATCGTGGGAACAGGTAATTCGTCAATTGACACATTCATGCAAACAAAACTTAGCACAAATAACCACAACTTTGAGGGATGGGCAGCTGGGAAAAATTGAGTATCGTGTTTTTGTACAAATAATAGGAACACATAAAAATGGAAATTCGGGTAACGCCAAAACCATAATTTTGTGGTTCACCCGCAGGTGAGCACTGAACAGCCAGTTTCGACGTGGCGGGAGTAGTGGGAGATATACATGAATTCCTTCGGATCCTTTGTCGGAGGAGCCGCGGAAGAGAGACACGCCGAAGATGCAGAAAGATAAAATGTGGGAGTAGATTTTGTTGAAGGTTGCGATGTAGCGGAGCGGGCAGCGGGGGGATGGATACTGATGGGTGGAGGGGGAGCGATATGGGTTTTGGATGGGGAGGAGGCGACAAAGATGGATCAGGAAGAAGAGAGACGATGAAAACAGGCCATGCCGTATCGATCAATGGTGTAGAGTTGAAGGGCTGCTGGGAGGATTGGGGTTAGGGTTTTTGTCTCACCAGCTGGGGAAAGAATCCAGGGAATAAGAAGGAAATGAAACAATATTGATTCTTGTTTTAATAAAATGGTTTTTTAACGAATTTTTAATGAAATTATAATGTTTTTTAAGAAATATAAATTATCAAAAATATAAATTATCATGTTTTTTAACGAAACAAGATCATGTCCAGAAAAATTTATATAAGGACACATAAAAAATGGATGCCAAATGAATCTTGTCTAATAAAAAAACATTAGTGTGGGTATATCAGTAAAATCATCATATACTATCTTATGTGTTGGGTAAACATTAAAAAATATGTATTCATTTTATCTTAAACTCATTCATTTAATATAAAATAACTATGACTCTTTCTAATATGTTAACCATTATAGTTATGTCACTTATTCTTAAATAACACCCTAACCTATAAAGTTATCTAAACCTATCAATGGTACAAACTATAAGTCCACAACCTTCAAAATTACACAATCTTGAGTTAAGAAAATAATTCACAATGAAGATCTTTTTAGGTTTAGAGGTTAAGAGAATAAGGCTATAACTAATACATTAAACCTAAAATATTATAAAGTAGACACTTATACTCTAACCAATTTTTTCACAACAACAGAACTCATTAAAAAACAATTGTTTTCTTGATAAAAATCATCCTAAAATCATCCTTTATCTTACCATTCTTTATCCAATATGTTGACCTGCAGATATAATAATGTTTAAAAATAACACATACTATATATGACTAATAGGGAAACATTTCAATAAGGAATTTAGGAATATGTATAATAAATATGTAAAAACACTATGTATGAACAATTGGGATACACTTCAATAAGAAATCCAAAAATATACATGTATGACTAATAGGGAAACAATTACATATAAAGAAAAAGACAAAACTTTGAAAAGAACAAAAGAAAAAATAGTGTTATGATTTTTATGTTAAAAAACAAAATACAAAAGTCAATCCATCCTTTATCCTTCATAATCAGTTTCTTGTTAAAACATCAACACCTCCAAACATTTGGTTCCCAATAGAATTCCTGTGTATATAAACAAAAACCCCGAAAATAAGAATATTGATGGAGGAATACTTTATATGAACCACATTTAAAATAATTAAATGCACTAAGATCACATGTCATATGTTCATTTATGATTCCTTCCCCATGTACCTTGTGTTTTTCATAGATGAAAAACTTATGGGAATGCTGGCAAAAATATGAGAAACCATTGTATGCTATGATAGTTGTGAGTTGAAGGCCTATTTGTGAAAATAAATAACGCTTGTATAAAAGATGAAATCCACAAAAAATATTCATGAATATAATTACCTAATTCAAACTAAAAATGATAAAATTCAACAATAATGTGATGGTATGTCCATTGGGTGAAGTGATTATGTGTTGAACCAAAAATGTATGGTTGTAGCAGCAAAAAATTCAAGTGGGATCGATTCACTGACATAGAATGCCTGAATAATTTCATGGAGTGTCTGCACATAAGTGTACAACAACCGGAAGAAGATTGAAATCCACTGCAATTGGTGGTTGCTGCTATAAAATTAGTGGATGCGGAGGATTCGGACACACAGCGGACAAAGGAGGAGGCGGAGAAGCTGGAGGCACCGAAGGTTGTTGTAAAGGTAGAGGGGGCCGACGACGAAGGTGCAGGCGGAGGTGGAGAAACCTAAGGCGGAGCAGCCATAGATGGACGACCGGAGGCAGAGAGGGTCTGAAGCAAGGATAGCAGGGGGGTTCGGGCTATCGGTGAAGGGAAACTGCGAGGGGGTCACGAGCAGGGGCGAGAGCCTGAGCGAGGGAGAGGAGGGTGTGGCTGCTGCCGGAGCGGGGTGGCTGGCCGGTTGTGCACAAGAGGTGGTTGAGGGGACCTGCAGGGGGGGTGTCGCGGACGGGGTGGTCGCTGAAGGGGCTACAAAGGGTGGCGGCCTGGAGGTCCTGGAGGGCGGCTGGGCGAGGCCGGAAGCCTGGGGTAGTGCAGCGTGCATGAGGTGAGGGGGAAACGAGGGGCGTATGCTGAGGGGGACAAGGTCGGCAGGCCGATGGTGATTCAGATGGTTGGAATGAAGAGGGGGTCGAGTGCTTGGAGGCCGGGACAACGGAAGCACGGGGGCGGGATGCAGCGATGCTTGGCTGGCAGGTCGGAGGTGCAATGGACGAAGGCAGGGCTGGAGCGCGGCGCTAGGTTCGAAGGGGGTCGGGTGTGCGAAGGGGGGGCGAGGCATGGAGGCCGGTGCTAGGAAGTAGGATGGAGCGGCGAGGTCGGGACGACAGCGTCGGGGCGCGAGCGGGAGAAGGTAGGGCGCCAGAGGGTTGGGGTGTTGGACGAGGAAGAGGGCAGGAGGGAGGTGATGACGGTGGAGCGAGCGAGAGGGGTTGGGCACGATGCAGGAGAAAGGCAGGTGAGGGAAAAAAATGGTCGCCGCAGGTCTAGGGTAGCTAGGGTTAGGTTTAGATAATTTTTTTTATCTTATAATAATAATACTATTACAATCATAATAATAATAGTAATAATAATATAAAGAATTATAATAAAAATAGCAATGACAATAAAATTAAGAATGATAAAAATAATAATAATAATAATAATAGTAATAACAATAATTTAAAGATTAACCATTATGATTAGAATAATATAAACAATAATAATACCAATACTAATAATAATAATAATAATACAAATGATAATATATTGAAAAATGATAATAAAAATAATAATAATGACAACAACAATAATAAAATAATAATAATAATAATATTGAGCAATTGCACGACACTAGGGCCGGTTGCGCGGCTACCGCCAACCACGCGGTGACTGCGCACGGGTCCGAAACCAAGTAAGAATTATCAAACGGAAAAAAAAATTAAGTCAGGACCCGGCCCAGACCTTGGCGCGAGGTCCGAGAGCCAAGAATTATTAGAATAAAAATTAATTTTAAAAAAACAGATGTGACAAACCACCGTGCGCACAATCACATATAACTACAAAGAGAAGGGAGTGGGGCATAGAGGGTAGTCAGCTATCTATTCTCCCACCGGGATGTTGGGAAAAACACCCTCCCAGAGGCCATTGGGTGTTAGTCGCTCTAACCGACATGAGTGTGGCAGTGTATGAAATCACAGAATATACAGGATATGATATAACTCATAGCCACACTCTGGGCATAACCTAGTCTTAATGTAACTCAGACTCCCGATTACCACTACTAAGTCCAGACATCCTATAAGCCCACACACATTTCAAAGAGCTACATTGAATTATTTTCTTTTCATTGAACAATTCATTTTACGTTAATTAATTAATTAGATATTAATTAACCATCAACATTTATCCAAGTTATACATTATTAACCATCAAATCCAAGTTCATGTTTTCCAGGCATAATCCAAATCGAGTCCACAGTTTTTCAAGAGTAACATCTCATTTGCATTCCAGCAAGAACCAACTTCATGGGTTAAACATTCATTATTCATTATTAGCACCATTCCATAATTCCAGGTACTCTAGGAAAACATCCTAAGCTACCATCAGGAGATGCAACCAAACACATCCATTTTCCTCAAGCAATGGGGAAAGAAATGTAGATAAACAAGCAACTCGACCATCGTTCATTAAACAAATTCATATCAAGCAAACATTCAGCTTTATCACATCAACGGGTAAGGCTTCAACTCGTTCCAACCATCTCCGATGCCATCCCCGACACCCTCATGCATATCACAACACATCTTGTTGTCCTAGACGTCAACTGCTGTCACATTATCCAAGCTTCCCTGCCCCATATCACATCATCCATCCAGGCTCAGATCACAACACATGGGATAACTCCCATCCAGATCATATCACATGGAAAAGCTCCCATCCAGAGCACATGAGAAGGCAACAAGAACATACATATTCAATAGGGAAAACTAGTCCCTAAAACAAGTCATTCAACCTTCACATGCAAACGGGCACTCACGACCCCAAAGATTTATATTTAACAAACAACCGATTCTTATTCCATCTTGAATTAACTGATTTATTATTCACAGGTTCCAACCATGGGAAACCTAAGGTATCAGCTATAAAAAGCTATCAAAACATTTAAACATGCTCTTAGCATTAATTTGATTATGATCAAATTATAAGAAACACCGGATTACAAACATGCCTCTTCTTATAACTCTTAATCCAATTAATCAATTAATTACGACTGTACGTTCTTTATCCCTTTCCATCAATTCAACATACTAAACCAAACATAACAACACACTAACAAAGCATAGTATAGATAACATACTTTCTAGCACGAGTGATTCTCTTTTCACGATCTTCTGCCATGATATGTAACACACACACACGGGGAGAAACACACACAATCACACACGTGAAGATACAAAATCACACATGCGGAGATACACACACACAAGTTATACACAATCACACATGCAAAGATACACACAAGATGTACACACTCACACACACAAGATGTACACACTCACACGCACAAGGATACACACTCACACTCATAAGATGTACACACACGCACCCAAGATATACACACTCACGCACGCAAGATATACACTCACGCACACAAGATATACACACTCACGCACTCAAAGACACATACTCACACACTCACACACACAAGGATATACCCACATCATGAGTATTTTTTCCTATTTCTCTCAATTCTCAGCACTCAATTCAAATCCCAAGCTCTTATGAAATCTAATACATCATTTAGGGCGATCACGTGTCACCAATCCTTCCCAAATCAAGATTGTGTTGGGGGATGGTTTAACACAACCCGTTTGAGTGGTTAAGGGCTATAAGATGGTAAATGGTGGAAAAGAGGGTAGAAAATATGGGTAAAAGGATGGAAAGGGGTACAAAGGTGCGGTATGTGGGTTTTGCCTGATTGTGAAAGATAAGAAAAATTAATAACAATATGAGCCAAATATGATATGATGATGAAGTAAAATGGGGAGAAATTGATGTATGGAAATGAAAAATGTTAATAATGTAAATCACAAAGAAGAAGTAATTGTATCTGTTTTTTTTTTGTCAAATATCCTCAAAAGATTTGTGCTTAGTGTTTTAAAGCACAAGATGGTGAACGAAGAGTAGGATGATTTTTTTTTGAAATCTCTCAAAAAAAAGGATGCGCTTAGTTTTGAAAAACACAAAATGATGAGGTGAGTGAATTTTATTTTTTTCGAATACAAATCACATATAGTGAATTAAATGGGAAAAGAAAATGGATGAAAATTGGCTCTAATGTAAAATATTTCAATCTTGCACAATGTGGGCCAATTCTGGAGGTTTTCAAAGAAAATGGTTCTTTTTTGGATTTTTTTTGAATGAGTGGATAATATGGAAAGATGAGAAGGGTAATGGATAAATCAAATGAAAAAAAGTGATAGATTTCTACCTTGTCAACCGGAGCTCCGATACCGACTGATGCGAGATGCTCGGGGTGGCTCGATCTTCACGACATAGGGTGACTGATGACGGATATGGTTTGGGGCTAAGTGGTGAATTATGGGTTTGGAAAGTGGAAGCAAGTAGTCAACCAATGCTATATGGAGCATGACCTACTACTTAGATAATAGACTCAAGGGAGGGATGTGATGACTAATCCACACAAAGCACTTAGGTTGAGGCACATAATTGGGGGCTTTGCGATCTTGGATCACTAATCTAACTTGTAGATTGACGAGACAAGAACACACGAGAGCAAGGGAAGAAAGTAAAGATCCTCACAATGAAGAGAATAAACTCGCAGAGTTTCTCTAATGAAAACTTGAAATAAGAATACAATGCCATGGGGTGGCTATTTATAGCCAAGAGGTGACACAAAAAGGTCAAGGGTCTAATACCTTAAAGTCATAAAGCCTATTCCCACATCGTAAAAAAGTTAAATTTTAACAATGACTTTTTGGAAACTTAATACATGTCTTTCCACCCACATCCCACCAAATTTGAATTTGAGTACCTAGCCCATCGAATTTGACTTTGAGTACCTAGCCCACCGAATTTGACTTTGGTGTCCAAAGATGCCATTCTAGAATCTCCATGTGGAAAATGGTTCCAAAATTCATGCATGTGAGATAAGCTTAAAACATCATGTTTGGGCTTGAATAAGTGAGATAATAGGCCCATTTGTTTCATCTATGGAAGGTGATATCCACCAGGCCTTTAATGAAGCGAGATGAGCACCCATTCTAGCATTCAACCTCTTTAATCTCCTTCGCATCATCGGGACTTGAAAATCCAAATACTCCACCCGGACAATCGACTTGGTGTCTCGACATGGTTCTCATGAAGGACAACAAAGATCAAATGCCAAAACATGGTAAGGAGAAACAGGAGGAAACGAGATCATACAAATGTGAAACCACTAGAAAAAGGTAGAACATACCTCAGAGCACCACATATCGATCACTGGAAGCCGGGACCAAACCCTGTTGAAAGGGGCTTCGAAGAGCCTCAAAAATCACCCTTGATTGCTTGGGGTTTTGGGGAGAGAAGTGGGAAAGAATTCGGGTCCAGGGGGCTCGGGGTATTTATAAACCCACTGAAAAACTGAAGACCACGACACAGCCCCTTAGGCCACGCCGAAGCCTATTGAAAACAGGAATACTATGGTGTGATCCCCCTAGTCCATGCCACAACCCCTCTAGTCAAAGCAGTTTTCAGGTTCCACGACCAGATCTTATTAAAGGGGATCTGGGGGCTACGCCGCAGTCTTAGACACCACGCCGCAGAACCCCCCCCCCCCTACTAAGAAAGGGACCATGTCGCAACCTACAACCCACGGTGTAGCTACTCTTCAAAAGGCAGTAGCCTTGAAAATCGTTCGAATTCCCCCCTACGCTGCAACCACCCACCACGACACAACCATTCTTGAAAAGGTAGTAGGCCTGTTTCTCTTCCACGAGCCCTCCTACGCCACAGCTGAATCCACTACGTCGCACTTACCAGCACCACGATGCAGCAAATGACTCCAAGTTGGATCCATGCCATTTTTGGAAGTGGCTCTCCTCCTTTTCCTCCAAACTCCTTTGAACCTCCACCAGACACCTTCAACGCCCAAAACTCGCAAAGGAAAGAGCTACTTGAGATCCAGACCCTTGCATATGTGGTAACAAAATATTTTCAAATGTGTGTACGCGTTGACAAAAAAATTTCATATATATATATATATATATATTTGTGTGTGTATTAATAGATTATATGTTTTGTATGGGTTAACAAAACATTTACATATGTGTGTTATAATAGAGCATTTACACATTTATATATATATATATATATATATATATTTGTTTGTGTGCGTGTTTTTTTTTCAAACAAGCTGGGGTCAAGCCCTTTATTATCAAGAAAAGATAGTCCTATTTTTTACTAGGTTGAGAGGGAACCCATTATATGACCTGCAGTTCTAGAGACGCAAAAGTTTTAGAACATGGGTGACCCGAAGTCCCAATGGCCCGAAGGCCGAATATATGGTAACCCCTTGCATGTGAAGCCTGCACCATGTCGCTACATTAGTCATGAGCTACCCACCTTTCCAGAGTCATTGCACCCATGGTAACAGACACAAATGTTGTGTATCCCCTGCCAAAGTCGTTGCATTGTGCTGGATCGATGCGTCGTGACAGGACACATGATCGTACCATGATTCACTGTTTCATTTTCACCCTTACACCACTGTGCTAAACTTGTTTTGTATTGAAAATTATAAAAATAATAACAAATTGGACTTCATGTTTGATACCATTATTTTTTGTTTATCACTATTTAAATGGGCAATGTTACTTGTTTTGTTGATTTCAATGTAAGAGGAGATGATTTGGAGGGCCGATGATGAAGTGGAAGGAAAATGGGCCAAAATTGCATGGATCCATGAAGGTGTCCACTGTTTTGCCTGTTTAGAAAATTCTGTGCATCCAAATGGGCTCATATTTTGTATTTTAGTCCACAATTTAATTTTCTACAACTAGTATGAAGAAACCCAAGCCCAATTCTACCAGAAATGGGCCCAACCGACCTGATCTGTCCAGAACACCGAATTTGTGAGAAGTCAAAAGTGATGTTCTGTAATCTGTCAATATCTCTGGATCCACTTGTCCAATTGATGCCAAACTTTTGGTGGAGATATTCATGAAGTGGGTATACAAATTTCCAGTTTTTTCAAAAGGGATATTCGATTGTCTAATGGCTGAAACTCATGGTACAAGTGTTTTGAAGAAATCTGTGTGCCCAAAACCACCTTCCAATTTTCCTATAAAATGGCACATTGGGATCTCCATTTGGGAGTTCGAACCAGAGTCAAGGTGCTGCCATTTTGGATTACCAAAGGAGTCCTCCCACAAATATTTGAAGTTCTGGAGGCTATGGGAAGTTCTACCTCAACATCGTTTTCTTCCTCCTCTCCCATGGGTTTCTAAACCCCTTGTGATCACTCGGGGAGGAACGTGATGTAATCCCGAGTTTCATGTTTGTATTATTTTGAATGATCTTTTTAATTATAGGTTGTATGTTGTTTTTATTCATCCTCTATTTTAATTTAATTGAGTTATATACTGGTATGTTATACTCAAACTCAAATGATCATGTTTGGGGGTACCCTTTCATGTGATGTTTCACACACTGTTCGTGCCTTTTTCTTTCCTCATTCAATTGCGGTGTTTGTGTGCTTCATATTGGTCAATTGAACTCACATAAGCACTGTCAATTACATGTACATTTATGTCATGGTATCACAAATAAATAAAATACAAACCTTGACAACACATTGAGTTCTTCGTTTGTTGCCTTGGTGAGTTTCGGTTATGAAGTCGAACACAAATCACTCAATCATCGGCGGTGTCTGGTGAATCATTGTGTTTTTTAGAATGAACCCCAGGAGTTATCCTAGTATAAACTCAGTAAAATTTTGGTTCTAGGTGTTACAAACAAGATATTAAAAGATCATAACCCTATATCATGAAGCGATGAAGGATGAGTACCATGAGAGTACCTCGGGTTGATCACGCTTAATTAATTCTGTGAATTTCTACTTTGTTTTATCGCTTTCATTTTCTATTTTCATCTTTAATCATCAAACCCCGATCTTTACAAAACCTCATCCCCCTTCTACTTTCATAATCAAAACCCTCTTTTTTAAATTAATGATCTAAGGTTTCATCGAGAGATGACCTAGGGTTGCTGCTATACTGTAGAAATTCTAGTCAAAATTAAACTAATTTGACGCACTCGACAATGCGATCAACACCCCTCCATCCCACAATTAAGTGTGAGAGGAAGGCTAGATGATAGGTGTCAACACACTTATCTCTCTTTTGAGCCGCCCACCCGACCGTGCTTGCATGGCTCCTCACAACATCGTCAACCTGTTTCTCCACAACATCAGCTTAATCCCACTGTACAAGAAACGCATGGAAGGGTGCCCATCCATCCCACAACAGAGGACAGATGGCTGGATGATAGGTGTATACCCACCCATCCCTCTTTCGAGGTCGCCCTCCTGACAACACCAAACGTGTCTCTAAGCTTGTGATGCCTGCCAAATGTGTCGGGCTGAAATTGGTCTCGCCATGCGCCTATTTTACATGCGATAGTTGACCCGGAGGCCCAAATTATCATGACCCGACCCTACCCAAGCTCGAGCCGCAACTACCCAAATCCCGCCTCCATAGGCCAGGGGCTGGCGATAAGCGCCGAAGGCTAAACAACTTGGGGAGTCCTTTGCCTGAGTACTTTTACACACACACACAGTCCACTCAATACAGAAGTGCATAGTAAAAGGAAAAGTAAAGTACTAACTGCTATAAACAACCACAAAAGTGCATCAACCTCTCAATAGTACAAAGTAAAAGCTGAAGGTAAACTGGAAAGAAAAAAGGGAAAAACACGCACCCAACCAGAAAAGTGCCATAACCATGTAATAGGTAAACAAAAGTAAACAGCTAGGAGAGTCCCACACCTGGAACCCGACTACGACCACCGTACGCGGTCCAAAATCCCGAACTCCTAAGCTCCACTGAAGTCACGACCAACCTGTCCGTCATCTGCAAGGGTACACCAAGTGCGGGCAAATCCCAAGCAGGGGTGAGTATAAAAATACTCAGTAGGATGTTCCGAAGGCTCGAGGGAGCAACAAAGGAGGTACTGAAGAGGTGAGCTGTAGATCGAACAGGGAAAAGTAAAGGAGTTAAACCGAGAGTGCAATAAAGAATATAGTAGAGTATCAGCTCAACCCAACAAGAGAAAGGAAGTAGACTCGTCCAAACACAAGGAGCTAGAAACGGTTAGAAGATGAAACTTCTCGTTGAGTCTTCGCTACCTATAGTAGGAGAGTAGACTCATCCAACCACGAGAAGCTAGACACAGAAAGCACGTGGCATACCCCGCACGTCTTCGCCTCTCTTGGAATGAGAGTAACCAAACCCAAGGAGTGGGTACTGAAACAAGGTATATACATATCCATATGCTCAATCAAGAAACTCGAACAAGATCGCAAGGGGATCTCCATCCCGTAGCTCAGCCCAAGAAAGTGAGTAACCAACAGTCCCAGAAGTAAACACCATCGATGCCCAGCGTCCCACGCGTCTGCCCCGAACTGCAAGCCAAGGGGATCAAATCACTGCACCTTGACACTATCCGCTATGGGCGGCACTGACTCGCCCGCACGGTTTTAGGTCGCGTCACAAGGACACGTCTTGGTGGGGAAAGTGCCCCTCATACTTGAGAGTTCTGGGGGAGCGTCAAGCCACACCTCATCACTGTCACACAGTCGAGAGGTCTTCTCAAAGTCAAAGGGTTCCCACTACCCAGCCCCACGAAAGGGTAATACATTGGAGGGAGACCCGGAACCGCTCTGACCATCCCTGCTAGATGGTACCCCATTGGCCATCCCTGCTGGATGGTACCGCACTGGCCATCCCTGCTGGATGGTACACCAATGGCCATCCCTGCTGGATGGTACCACACTGGCCATCCCTGCTGGATGGTACCTCACTGGTAACTGGAACACGTAGTGGGAAACACGTCACGATAGATCGTGGAAGGAAGATATGATCTCGATACACAGCTAGGGAGTCTGCGCCCAGGGCTCATTGGGGGCTCCGTACCCTACTGGAAACAACCCCATGGGTAGAGGATCGGTGCCCGCGTAATGTGTTGGTCACACCGATACCCAAAGAACCCTACCAGGGAACACAAAGGGACGTGAGGATCTCCCTGAGCCTCTAGGGGTGATACATGCTCCAATCCGCTGAGTCTACTGTCGAAGCGGACCGAGACAACTCACTCTAGAAAGTGGGAGCACACCCACACTGTACGAACGCACGTATCCGTAAACGATGTCGCAGTCTGGTGAAAGGGACACAACACTGAAAACCCCCTCAGCTGAAAGAACAGGGGAACCAAAACAACTCTGCCAGTCAAACCATCGAGGACAGGACCATGGGGACCCACTCAACCCTGCTGGTTGAAACCATCGAGAACAGGAGAACCTCTACGTCACTATAGGTCAAAGGTACGTAAAGTAGAACACGACACACACATGGGGCCCACACGACATGTGGCCCAAACTCACCTCCAAACCAAGTGAACAAACGTTCTTAGGTACAAACTACAACATGTACCTCCAAGCATTCTTGTATACTCCCAGAGTATGCCACATTGCCAGCCCAAGGGCTATCATGCACACGACACCCAATATCAACGCAAAAAGGCATAAACATAACTTCGCCAACCTGCTTCCTCCACGGCCCTAGCACGACCATTCACTTCACTCTCCCAAGAGTGAACACGATCACACGCCAAGGGTTCGCTTCCAAACACAGCAAGAAGAACCGCCACCGGAGCACCTTTCATGCTTCCACATTAAACATGATCTCAAAAGAGGCTCCACATGCCCAAACGGATTACACCGTTGCAGTCCTCGCGGAAAAACACACGAGATAGACTATTTACTCACCTCAAACAGACATCTGATGGAAAAGTCGTCCAACACTGCTTTATGCCCGAACGACCTCCCGTGGTCCTGAGCCTCGGTCCCGAAAACAGTCGAGCGCATCGCACCGTTGCGATCTCCTCGGAAAGACACGTCAAAATGATTGCTTACTTGCGTGGAACAGATGTCCGGAGAAAAGATGCATTTCGTTGTACTGCACACGAGCGATGCTTCTTGGGACCCACATCTCGGTCCTGAAGCACAACGAACGGATCACCGTTGCGATCCTCTCGAAAAGGTACACAAGATTGACTATCCACTTTTCCGAAACGGACACCCGGTGATAAAGATAGAAATCACCGCCAACTCCCAAGACGGCCCTCGTGGGGCCTGCACCATCGTGCAGAATTAAAGCGGGCGGATTGTTCCATTGAGATGCCCTCAGAAAAACACTCAGAATCGACTGCTCGCACGCCCCGAATAGACGTCCGATGAAAAAGTTGTTAGACGTTGCTCGCAACTTAAAAGACGGGCCGTAGGGCCCACGTCTCAACTCTGGTTTCAACACTTGAAAGCCCCTTGGAAAACTTTGTCTCGACGCTAGGGTCTCAACGCCTCTGACTGCGCCCAAATCGGACTCCAGACATGCTAGCGCCATCCGAAACAAAATCTCGACAACGCGCTAAATAGTATTTAGCTGACGCTTTGCGTCGCCGAGCCCCCGTCTCAGAAATTATAAATTATCGAAACCATCTCAAAACCTTCGTCCCGAGCCGAGGATTACATTGCTGTAGACGACATGCAAAACGGACACCCGTAGCGAAAGTTACGGGTGTCCGAAATCGAGGGGACGGATTCCCCTTGGGCTGGACCAGCCTGGGCAGGCCCCGCTCGCAGCGCCGGCCCGCGGCTCAGCCGCGCGGCCCGGCGCTGACCCGCGGTCCACCCGCAGATCGGCCCTCGTGGCCGGTCATCTTTCTGCGTGAAGACCCGCCGAGGGCGGGTCTTTGTCCCGCTCGGGGTCGCGCGTCGCGACGCCGGTCGCGCCCCGCGCCGGCGGCTTCAGCCCGCCACGCTGCCTGGGTGGCCGCCGCCTCCGCCTGGAACCCAGAGCCCGCGCCGCCTGTTGCTGAGCCGCTGAAGCCCGCGGCCGCCTCCCGCGCTCGACCACCGTGTCGGCCAACTGCCACCGCCTGAGGGCTCGCCTCCGCCGCCTGGGAGCTCGCCGGATCACCTGCCGGACCGGCCAGAACTGCCGGTAAACACCAAAACCCGCGGATCTTCGGCGGACGACTGTGATCGCCTCCGAACTCAGATTTTCAATCCGAAACATGCGTTGGATAGCTCGAAACATATAATACGCAACCAAGGGCTTCGCATGACAAAACAATGGCAATTAGATGCTAAAATTGAACTTGAAAGTAGGGTTCAGAAATTAAAACGCAAAATGAAACCTCCTACCTGCAGGGGCGTAGCTCGGAGCTTCGCCGCACGTGCCGCTACCGCACCCGCCGCTCGATGCCGCCTTGATCGGAGGAGGGAGGTATAGGAGGATGTAAGTTCTTGGGTGAGAGGGGGGTCGCCAGGGGAGAAGGAGGGGAAGAAGGAGGTGGGTTTGGCTTAAGTAAGGAAAAAAAGAATTAAAAATTTTAATTAATTTTTAATCACTCACCCGAAGACCCGCGTCCATAACTCTTGACGGGGTCGAGGTTAAGCCTCCCCTAGGGTAAAAACCACCTCCCGAGCACAATGGTGGTCTCAGAATTTTAATCTGAGGCCTCTTCCAAAAGTTATAAAATTTAACGCTCGAAGCCGCTAAATTACGAAAACACCCCTGGGCCATTTTCCACAGAAGGGCCACGCCCGGAAAAATTACACCCCTCCTAGGGTAAACGGCGCGCTCTGTACTCAACGGTGCCCTCAGTTTTCCCATCCGAGCAACCGTTTAAGAGATACTTGATTTTAACCATTAAACGAATAAATTAATTATTTTATTTATTCGTTTAACGTTCTGGTAACGGGCAAGGGGTCCCAACGTCCCGCGCTGACATGTTCTATGTCGTTCTTAGGTTTAACAACCCATTTAGAATCCATTAGTACTCTCAGATTTAGGATCCGAATTACCGTTTAGAAGTTATCCCATTTATTTGGCATACCCAGTGTGAACGCACTGAAAAATTAATTTCGGACACACCGGGGCTTGGAATCGCATGCCGTCTGAAGGCGCTGCTCTGGAATAACATCAAGAATATTCCAAAGTCTTTTATATCAAAAAAACGGGTTCTTACACAAATGACCTGAAGGCCCAACAAAGGCCCAATGACCCCGTCATCTCCTTGATTTGTGACCTTGCTCCGGATAACTGACGACCGCCGCTCCGGCCACCACCCTTGCATATATATGATGCATATAACATTATTGTAACACGCATGATTTAAATGGTATAGTAACAATATGCAATCCATTATATAATGCACGAAATATAATGTGTATATATGATGTGTGTGTGTATACGTAACATACAAAACATGTGCATAGTATAATGGATAAAACATTTTCATATCATGGACAAAACATTTATATGGTATTTATATATAATGCCACATAACATTTATGTAATGTGTATAACATTTTCATATTAAGCTAAACATTTACTTATAATTGATTTGTTTTTTCTTTTGTTTTGGTAGCTTTTACATAGTTCACAAAACATATGTAATCCATTAATGTGATGTACAAAATGTAATATATATATGATGTGCATATATATATAGACAGAACATTTACACAGTATGTGTAATGGACAGAACATTTACATATAATGGAGAGAATATTTGTAGAACATGTTAATTTTATTATTTGTTTTTATTTTTTATAAATTTGTTAATTAATTAATTTTATTGCTTAATTGAATTAAAAAATTTGAATTATAAAGTTGAGGCATAGAAAATATGTTTTGTGTGTCTTCTTTACAAAACATGTTCGGTGTTTTGTGATGGTGTTATGTTTCGTGCCTTTTTTTAGTGCCTTGTTTAATGATTATGAATAAACGCCGATTAAAGAATATTTTATAATTTTAATTAATTTTTCATCATTGATATGTAAAGATTGAATTAAATAGTAATCAAAGTATGCGTATATTTGAGTTTTAATTAAAGGTTTAAATACAAAACATGTTATGTGTTCACATGGGCCTTGTGTTTGGTGGACCGGGCCGGCTCAGTCCTAATTTTTTGCGGACTGTAAAAGTTTATGTCCTAGCGCAACCATTGCGGGACCCGTGGGCTGGCGGGATGGCCCATGAATTATCTCCTTTTCATCTTTTCTTTTCAAAAAATAATATTTTTAACATTTTAAAGGTATAAATTCATACACAGTACTAAATAAATATTAAAAAACACATCAAATCAATACACGTTATTTTTTAAACAAATCATACACAATGTAAAAATTGAAATATAATTCAAAAAATAGTATAGGTATATAATATTTTTGTTATGGGTATGTTATATTTTTATAAAAAAATACATATGCGGGCTGTAGACTGGACACCAGGGCCCATGGCTTGGTCTGTGCAGATTGTGGATTTTGTGGACTGGCCCAAAGGAATCCCACATTTATGTGGTCCTATTTTTTAGAGGCCCGAATCTGCAAAAACCCATGGGCTAATGGGCTGGCTTGCAGTCTTATTGATAGGTATCGTGTTTTGTATAGTTGAACTGCTCCTACTATGGTTTTAATTTTATAATAATTATATAAATTTTATCATGGATTGAAATGTTCCATGTCAACAGAGAATACGTTCATGTTCTATGTGTATTTTCATCAATATTTTTTTATATTAAAGTTAGTTTTTAATTTTTATAAAAATGTAATGTGGTTGGTGTTTTAATGTTTTTGTTATTTTAAAATATCTTGCGGAGGTATTTAATAAGAATTGGGACCACATGGGCGACCAGAAGGTATATTCTGGAAGGGGTTAAACGGTCCAGCTAGGGGAAGGTTGTTAGGCATTCAACAGTGGGGTCCGAGTTGTTAAATAGGGGCATGGGATAGTGGGGCCAGGGTATCTTTCTGTTTGAGTATAGTACGCAAGGAGTCTTGGGTGGGAAACCACAATGGGGCTTCTGAGGGTCTGTTTTACTCTTTTTGTTGTACATTTTTGGTACGTCCACTGATAATCGCATCCATCTTCCCTCGTCTGCTCCATATGATGTGGGTGATATCCTCCATTCCTCTGATCACAATTTTGTGGGCCACCACATGGAACTTCCTGTCTTTTATGGCGCGGACCCTTGCGGTTGGCTCACCCGAGCGGAATTGTATTTCTGTATTAGACACCTGAGGATATGAAAATCCCGCTCACTCAAGTCAGCATGGAAGGTCTTGCCATTCATTGGTTTACAATCCTGCAGGACGTTTATCCAGATCTGGTATGACTGTTATTTCGAGCCAAATTATTGGAGCATTTTAGTGGCCTCGAAAAACAAAATCCTTATGCGGAACTTGCTGCTCTTCAACAATTGAATTTTGTCCAAGAATATATAGAGCAATATGAATATTTGGCTTCCCTTATCCCTCAGCAACAGCCGGAACAACAATATGTTGGCTATTTTTTGCATGGATTACGTGATGAAATTCGCTCTTGGGTTCTGTAGAATGATAAAATAGGATGACCCGAACCCCCAAGGTGTGCTCTCTAAAGGAGCCCTTGGGGTTATTTTATAACAAATACTAAAGACCAAACCGGACCTCAAGTCTGATGTGGGATGCAGACTCCAACACTCACCCTCAAGCTAGGTGTACCTTGCTTGGACACATAAAGAAAAATAAAGCAAACAAAAGACGATGCAAACACTTTCCCTCAAGATGGACATACCCAGCTTGATTACAAAACAAGACGAAACAGAATAAAAGAAAAAGCTGCAAGACTGCTTCTCCCCCTCATGGTCACAGCTCCCCCCTCAGGATGATAGATGGATGATGTCGCAGGCACAACAAAAGAAACCACATAGACTGGGTCGGTTGACGGAGCGCCAGGAATGTCGCACTAGTGGGGCCGGTCGATGAGACGCCGGGAAATCCACACTAGCACCGGGAAATCCGCACTTGCGGGGTCGGTGACGGGAGGTGGGGATTTCGCAGAATTGTTGCGGGATCTGGAGGCGCCAAAGGGCCCGGTCCGAGGCGGTCGAAGTGCTGCGCCAGCGCAAGGGCATGCCGGCGAACAGAGATGCGGCTGCCGGGAGTCGTCGGGAGATGTCGGCGAGGCGATGATTCCGCAGGAGGTGGCCGACATGGAAGGAGCAGCAGTCCATCGGAGGAAGTGTCGGACGATGAGATGCGCCGGACCAGAACAGATGAAAAACCGGCCGGAGGGAGTGTTGCCTTGGAGAGCAGCGCACTGGAGGGCGTCATGCAAGGTGGAGCCGCTAGACAGCAACGAAGCCGGCGGGAGACTCGCACAGGAGGCATAGTCGGGAGAAGCAGAGGCGCTGAGACTGGGATGGGAGGCGGAGGAGTTCGCCTAGAGCGGAGAAGGCAGGGCAGACTGCATGGGAGAAGCGCTGTGAGTCGCGCGGGGAGGGGCAGGTTGCATGGGAGCGTCGTCGGTGCGCGCAGAGGAGGCAGCAGGAGGGATCCGCCGAGAACAAGGTACCGACAGGGGGGAGAACCGCCGGACAGAGACCGGTTGGGAGAGATCTGCCTCCTGGAGGGATCGGTCTGGAGGGAAGTGTGCTGCGTGGCGAGCACCTGGATGAGGCCCGACAGGGAGCGGTGCGAAGAGGTGGGTCGGCGTGCGAGCACCTGGACGACGACGCCAAGAAAAAGCAGGAGGGAGTCAATCCGCCGGGAGCAACGCAAGGAGGCGGGACGGGAGTTGGGAGCCGATCCGTCGGGGGTTGTGCAAGGAGGCGGGACGAGAGTCGCGTGGGTTGACGGGGCCGACGCGAAGAGGCGGGCTGTTGGGCGAAGCCGCTAGGAGTTGCACACAGAGAGGGGCCAAGATCGGGACGTCGGAGGGGCCGCGGGCGGAAGTGTCGTGCGAGGGAGATGACGAAAAAAATGGGGGGAGATCCGCCGGTTGAAGGGATAGCCGGTGGGGGGGCGAGATATACCTATGGCTTACTGGCCATGGAGGCTGTCGCCCCCCAACCGGGAGAAATTATCAGGAACCCTAAACGGGATTAAAAAAATAGATGGGAGGGGGGGTCGGGATTAGGTTCCCTCTAATACCATGTAGAATGATAAAATAGGATGACCCGAACCCCCAAGGTGTGCTCTCTAAAGGAGCCATTGAGGTTATTTTATAACAAATACTAAAGACCACACCGGACCTCAAGTCCGATGTGGGATGAAGACTATAACAGGTTCGAATACATACACTACAGGAAAACTGAATATTTGCGACGGGCGATTTGCGAAGGGATCCCGTCGCAAAAGGTCTTTTGCGACGGGGCTCTGTCGCAAATCGCCCGTTACCGAAAACGGCGTCGCAAATAGGTGTTTTTGCGGCGGTCCCGTTGTAAAAAAAATTATTTGCGATGGTATTTATCCCCCGTCGCAAATAAGTTTTCGTTTATATATAAAAAAGGTATTTGCGACGGGCCGTCGCAGATATATTAGTTGCGACAGGTCAGAATCCCGTCGCAAATGCGAAATTTTAAAAAATACTTGTGACGAAAGTATTTGCGACGGACCGTCGCAGAAAGTTTTTCCCGACGGGTATTCGTCCCATCGGAAATGGTACTGTAAAAAAACATTTACGACGGGAATTCTCGTCGCAAATGTACCCGTCGCAAATATTAAAAAAAATAAAAAATAATAATAATTAATACAAATCGTATAATATTATATAAAAATAATAATAATATTAATAATATAAAAAAATTATATTATTATAATATAAATAAATAAATATATAAAATATAATTATGAAATATTAATATAAAATAATAATAATATGAATATAAATAATATAATATAATAATACTAATATTAATAATATAAAAAATTAATATATTATTATTATTAAACTATCTATATAATAATAATATTAATATTAATAATATAAATAAATTATATTATTATAATATTAATAATAAAATATAATTATAATATAATTATAAAATATTAATATCAAAAAATAATAATAATATGAATATAAATAATATAATATTATATATTATGAAATATTAATATCAAAAAATAATAATAATAGTACTAATATTATTAATATAAAAAATTAATATAATAATATTATTATTAAAATAAACATACATATTTATGAAAAAATAATATTAATATTATTAATATTAATAAAATTATAAAATTATAAACTTCTCAATATTAACAATAAATATAAAATATTAAAAGTAATATTACTAAAATAAGCACACATTAAAAATAATACTAATAAGTAATAATATATTAAAAAAATAAAAACAAATTAAATCACATAACATTCGTACCAATATGAAAGAGGAATTATAAATAGTTAATATGACAATAAACTACAAACTCAAATGTTTATTACATCTAAAAAAATCACTGGGGGTGGATAATCTGGAGGACCTGGAGGACCTGGAGGAGGTGGTGGAGGAAACTTCATCCCTAAACTATGAGTCAGACGACGCATATACTCCATATACTCCTGATGTTGCTCCTCATACCGACGTCTCTCCTCATCCTGCTACTGACGCATATGCTCCTGCCATCGACGCATCTCCTCATCGTGCTGCTAACGCATCTGCTCCTGCCCCTGACGCAAATCCTCTATAAGCTGACTCTGAGCACGCAGTTGCTCCTGATACTGTGAGGCAGAAGATGATGTCTCTCCATGAGTTCCTCTCGAGCTGGACGCCGACATCGCAGCAGTACCATAATAAGCTGCAGGAGTCAAATGAGAGTCGATACCAACTACTCGGCCCTTTTCGAAGCCATATTGGGTCGTCTGCATCCATGCCGTCTCATCAAAATGGTGGGCACTAGTCTGATCACTCGTCTCGTCTTGACTCTCAGCCTGTGTCTGAGAGGTCGCGACCTCATATGACTCCTTAAGTTTCAATTAGAAATTAAAATAATGAAAAGATTATATGCATTTAATTTGCAAACTGAAAAGAAAATAATACTGACCACAATCTGACGCTGGCGGTCACCTCTAATCTCTCCAGTAGCCGGGTCAGTGTACATCCTCCGATAAACGTCGTACGCCAAAATAACGGGCTGCTCGACTTCCTATATGAATATAAAATAAATTGTTTATATTTAAAGTTGTATAAAATATTAAAAAAAAGTACTTACCAGACGCTCTCTATGCGCACTAAATGTACGACTACCGGCTCGATGCGTCACCTCTTGTCTCCCCCGATTCTGTCGACCCAATGCAGATCTCCTCTGAAACCCACCACCCAACCAGTGTGTACATAATCCATCCCAAACGTGAGATGAAATATACTCTGGTCGGTGGGCTCTACAGGACTCATTAAATTATGTCACTCCGTCTTTCTTCACAGTCGTCTTTCTCAAATTATGCAAAAACTGACAGAAACGTTCACGCATAGACACCACCCATGCCGCGTGGATAGTGGCACGCATGATCTCGTCGATGGGATACCATAAACCCTAATATAAATTTATTAATGAATTAAATTTAAAAATAAATAATATTTAATTATGTATCAGCCAATGATCGAACATGGCGGCATGCACATCAGCGGGAATCTGATCCCATGTGAGCCAGGGCTGAGAAAAATTATTGCGCAAGATAGCGCTCCCCTGTCCAATAACTATATGCGTAAAACTGTGGAAAAAGAACAAATAATCAAACAATTAGAATATTAATAAATTATAATGAAAGATAACTAAAATACACAGGTTACCATACCCCCTCTGAGTGCTCCCTGTAGTGCCAACAGCCTGAGGGTCAGATGACTAAAGAACCTCATCATCCATAGGTAGATCAGCCTCCAGCAACTGACGAAACGTTTCCGAGTCCATCTGAAACATGAAATGATTGTTATTAGCAAACAGTTGAAAATAACTATTATGTATAGATATATATTTGTTATGATTCAAACCAACATTTTATTGTGTCAATGTTCATCTTCATCATCATCTTCATAGTTGTCAATGTCAATGTCTTCATCTTCCTCGTCAACATCATCAATTTCCATATTAGTTTCACTGTCATCATCTCTTGTCATTTCAAATTCAGTTGTAACATCATTGACAACATCGTCACCATCGACCCTTAACTGTGGGGTGTCATCCTCAATATTCATGTCTCTTTGTGAAAAAGATGTGTTTTGAGGAGTGTCTTGAAAAAATTCATTTCCTTGCACTTCAGTGGAACCACATTCAGTTGAGTAAACTGATTTTCTCGAGATTTAACTTTTATTATACTCCACCAATCATCCAACTCTTTTGCAGTAGAAAAATATTTTGTATAATAAATTTGATGTGTCTGATGAGCCAATAAAAGTGGTTCATTTACTACAAGAAGACTTTTATGTTTAATATCAACAATTCCATGAGTCGGATGAATACGCAGGCCTCTCTCAGTATCCAGCCATCGACATTTAAACATTGTTACATAATTCTGTCTCAAATAACATGGTTCAATAATTTCTTCAAGCATGCCGTAAAAGTCAAATTCAATATCTCTATGATGTGATCCCTTCAAACAAACACCACTATTCAATGTTTTCTTTGATTCCCCATATGCACGTGTATGAAAGTGATAACCATTCACCACATATGCATTATAAGATTTAACCATTTTGGATGGTGGGCTACTCAAAATACGCAATTGACTATCAATCTTATCAGCATGTACAGATACCTGAAAATTTGTAAAACATTTATCACTATTACAAGTAATAAATTGATTTTATATGTAAAACCAAAAAAGAATGTATGTTACCAGTTTTTGAAACCAGTAGGCAAAATTTTTTTATCGACGTTCTTCTAAGCCAACTGCTGTAATTTGTGGAAATTGTTTCTTGATATGATCATCATATAACCTACAAATACAATATGATTAATTTACTGTAACAGAATCTATAGAATAAGGGATAAGAGCACTCACTGTACAATTGATGACATTTCTTCACAGTTGAGTATAACATATGTATGAGCTCTATGATGTTCATCATCTGAAATCCATCTATCATGAACTCCACCAAAGCCAAGTTCAGGCTAATTGAAAACTGATAATTGATTATTCATATCATCATCAACATTCCCCTCATTTCGGCCCATGCGGTTAAATTTTGAGAGATATTAAATAATGAGAGCAGAATAAAGCAATTTCTTCTTGCAAATAAGCTTCAGCAATTGAGCCTTCAACTGATGCTTTGTTACGGACTTTTTTCTTCAATTTCTGCATGCATCTCTCAAATGGGTACATCCATCGAAACTGAACCAGACCTCCACATTTTTCTTCATGTAGCAAATGTAATATCAAATGTTCCATCGAGTCAAAGAAAGCTGGCGGAAAGATTTTTTCCAATTTGCATATAATTACAACAACATCTTCTTCCAATTTGCTTAGTGTATCGTAGTCTGTTGTCGCCACACACATGTCTCAGAAAAAATATGATATATCTGTTATCGAATCCCAAATCTTAGAATTCAACAAACCTCTTAATCTAATAGGCATAAGCCTTTCCATTATAACATGACAATCATGACCTTTTAATCCGGTAATATGACCATTTTTAACACATCTGCCCAAGTTGGAAGCATAGCCATCTGGAAGTCTCAAATCTGCAATCCACTGAAAAAATAATAAGCGACTCTCTTTGGTCAGTGTATAAGCTGCTTTTGGCTTCATTAATCTCTGTGATCTGACATTTTCAAACAATTCAAGTTCTGTTCGCCTGTAAATTTGGGCAAGATCTAATCGTGCCTTTACATTATCTTTGGTTTTACCCGGTGTATCCAAAACTGTATGAAATAAATTATCAAAACAGTTCTTCTCAATATGCATGACATCCAACGTGTTTCAGACCAACAAATCAGACCAATATGGTAGATTCCAAAAAATGCTCTGTTTTGTCCAATTGTGTTCTTTCCCAAAACCATGAATTTTCTGTTGGTTTATTGTCGGTCCAAAAGTGATGGAAGGTAATGAAAATACAACTGATTGTAACTCTGTACCTGAGATCATTTTTGGAGGTTCATCTCTTCCAATTCTTCCTTTTCTGAAATGAGATTTATTCCTCCGAAAAGGATGATCGGTTGGAAGAAATCTGCGATGACAGTCAAAATAGCAAGGTTTTTTTCCATTCATGAGCATAAAATGCTTTGTTGTCTCCCATACAGTAAGGACATGATTTTGGACCATGTGTACTCTAGCCAGATAAAATTCCATATGCCGAGAAGTCACTATTTGTCCACATCAAAGCAGCTTTCATTACAAAATTCTGTTTCGCAGCAGCATCATATGTACCAACACCATGACTCCACAATAAATTTAACTCATCAATCAGTGGTTTCAAATAAACATCAATATTCTTTTTCGGATGTCCTGGGATTAATAATGTCAAAAAGATATAAGGCTCTTTCATCAACATCCATGGAGGCAAATTGTACGGAGTTATAAAGATAGGCCAACAGGAATACTGACTACCAAAAGATCCAAATGGACAAAAACCGTCAGTAGAAAGACCCAATCGCATGTTCCGGGATTCTAAAGCAAAAGACGGATGCACTTGATCAAAAATTTTCCATGAATCGCCATCAGATGGATGAACCAAGTTTTTACCATTTGAAATATTGGTTTTGTGCCATGACATCATTGTCGTTGTGTTCTGAGACATAAATAAACGCTGCAACCTGGGTGTAAGCGGGAAATATCTCAACTGTTTTACAGGAATCAATCCAGACTTCCCTGATAGAGCTTCTTTATACCTCGATTGTCCACATGTGGGACAACTATCAAACGACTCATTTTCACCAGAATATAAGATACAATCGTTTGAACATGCATGTATCTTTTGATAACTAAGGCCCAAATTACGAACGAGTCTTTTGCTCTCATAATAATTAGCAGGCAGCACATTTCCTTCAGGTAACAGTGCTTTAACCAAAGAAAATATCTGATCAAAACAGTTATTTGACATTCCATTATCTGATTTAATAGCCATAAATTTTGCAACTGCTTCTAATTTGTTTATCTTGCAACCAGGATATAATGCATCATCAGCAGACCTGAACAACTCAGCAAATTCAGATGGTGCCAACTCGGAAGGTAAATCAACATCATCCTCAATTTCTGTTTATTGAACGGATGACCCTCCAACATCATGTACTAAATTCTGAAACCGTGATGGATCCGAAATCAAATTATTAGTATCTTCTCTGGAACTACGTTCACCGTGTTGATACCAAAAAATATAATCTGATTGAAAACCATAACGCAAGAGATGTTGTCCAACGATGTCAAATGTCTCAAACGTTCTCAGAGCACATTTTTTATAAGGACACTTAATTGTCCCTTCTAAAACAAATTCTGGGTTTGATGATGCAAATTATAAGAAAGATTCAACACCATCAACATATACAGGATTTAAACTAGAACCGTTTGGATTTATGCGCTGATTTATCCAAGCACGATCATCTAATAATGATTGATGTCGATTTCCTTGTTCCATATTCATATATATGTTTCTAAAAAATTTAAAATCATTACTATTGTTAAATAATTTGATATAAGAAACAATATCCTAAAAAAAGAAGATACACAATTACAGTTATTTATTAGTAATTACCAATAATTATAGGCGACACGGTTAGTTTGTAATCATCCCCACTAATTATTATTAATTTAGCAATACTTAGCAATACTTGGAAAAATGAAATATGCTTGAATAATGAAATTAAATTTTGTAATCATCATTGTGAAGATTATATTACTAATTATTATGATTTGTCTGATGGCTCATCTCTTTTTAACTTTCTCCCGACTGAAATTAGTATGAAAAACTTGCTCTGACATACGTTAGAGCACATTTTTCATACTGATTTCAGTGGGAGAAAGTAGCAAAGATATGAGACGTTGAACAAAAGGTGGTCGTCAATCTGCTGGAAATTGTGCCAATTTATAACCATGTACTTGAATTTATTTGATTTTTGATTAATTTTATTAGTAATTATTACTAATTATTACAAATCTCAATATTTCTAACGAATTTTTCTTTATTCTTAACATGTTCAAATCTTAAAGGGTCGTCAATTTTCAAGTAATGCCCAATAAAAAGTTTGGGTCAACCTTGACCAATTTAAACTCTATAATTGTTCTAACTTGGTTGATCATCTCGCAAGTAGTGTTGCAATAGGACGACACAATTAATGAGAAAGACATTACATGGGTTGTCCTATTGCAACGCTACCTGCGAGGTGATCAACCAAGCAAGAACAATTATAGAGTTTACATTGGACACAGTTGACGCAAACTTTTTATTGGGCATGACCTGAAAATTGGCGACCCTTTAAGATTTGAACTGTTAAGAATAAAGAAAAACTTGTTGAAAATATTGATAATTGTAATATTTTATAAATTTTTTATAATTTTAATAATATTAATATTTTTTTATAAATATTAAACATATAATAATAAAATAATTATATTATAAGTATTATTTAACTATTAATATCAGAGTAATATAATATTTTATATTATGTTACTATTTATGTTACTATTTATGTTACTATTTATGTTACTATTTAGAAATGCGAAGATATGCATATAGGTCGGGTGGTTAATCAATCAATGAATAGACAAACAAACGTAATTGACCGATCATCTACCTCAATTTTCTATTCATTTGTGTGTTGAGGTTGACAGAAAACTTCTGCCTCCACATGTAATATGTGCTTTTACTGTCAAAATTATAAACCTTCTCACCTCTATATTGGCGAGGAGGTTGATAATTTTGACAGTAAAAGCAGATATTACATGTGGAAGTAGAAGTTTTCTGTCAAGTCTCAACACACAAATGAAAAGAAAATTGAGATAGATGAGCGGTCAATCACATTTCCTAATTATACTAATTGTTTCCTAATTATACCAATTGTTTCCTAATTATACCAATTGTTTCCTAATTATACCAATTGTTTCCTAATTATACCAATTGTTTCCTAATTATACCAATTGTTTCCTAATTAAATCTAATTGTTTCCTAATTAAATCTAATTGTTTCCTAATTAAATCTAATTGTTTCCTAATTAAATCCAATTGTTTCCTAATTATTTTAATTGTTTCCTAATTATTTTTAATCAATTAAATCTAATTATTTCCTAATTATTTGATAATTATTTTAATTAAATCTAATTATTTCTTAATTATTTGATAATTATATATTTATTTCTAATTATTACCAAAACACCCCCCGGGAGTGTCGAACCAAGAGTGCAACAAGGCCCGTTGTCGTGTACCAGGTTACCCCGAGTCAAGCTTGAAACACTTTGTCAGAGTTTTCACTCCTAGGTACATCTGTGTCAGAACCGTCTCTACTTGTTCGTATCCAAACAGGGATTATTTGGTACAAGCACATAAACTAATTATACTATATAGCTAAACATTCTATTAAAAAAAATAAAATTAACAATTAAAAATAAAATTAACAATTAAAAAAAATATAAATACCTTTAATAATCTGCATCTTCTAACTCCTTCCTTCATCTTCTCGAAAGAAAAAATTAAAACAAAAAAAAAATCTGCTCAAATATGAAAATGAGAGAGAGAGAAGAATGAAGATCTGAATGTTATGAAAAAAAACGGATGAAGTGTATATATAGGTTAGATTATTTGCGACGGTCGCATTTGCGACGGGTGACCGTCGCAAATACGAGGTATTGCGACGGAATACCGTCGCAAATGCCTTCACCCGCATTAAATAGAGGCGGCGGGTAAAAGGCCTTTTGCGACGGGCCCGTCGCAAATAGCCACCATTAGCGACGGGCGGCTATCCCCGTCGCAAATTTCTATTTACCGCCGCCGGTATTCGCGACGGGGCCCGTCGCAAATACCTTCGCCCGCATTAATTACGGGCGGCGGGTAAAAGGGTTGTTGCGACGGGCTCGTCGCTAATGCCGCACCAGTAGCGACGGGCGGATATCCCCACCGCAAATTACTATTTACCGCCGCCGGTATTTGCGACGGGAGGATATCCCCGTCGCAAATTCATATTTACCGCCGCCAGTATTTGCGACGGGTCTCGTCGCAAATATCTCCCGTTGGATTATCTGTTGCGACAGGTACATAGTCCCGTCGCAAAACCGTATTTACTACCGCGGGGTACTTGCGACAGGTTGTAGGTGATCGTCGCAAATAGGATTTACAGCGGCCAGTATTGGCGACGGGGCCCGTCACAAATAATACCGGGTGAATACTTGTTTGCGACGGAGAAATTTCCCCGTCGCAAATACTATTTACCACCGTCGGGTACTTGCGACGGGTAGCCTTCTACCCGTCGCAAATATCATTCTCGCGTTTTGGCGCGAAAACCGCGCCATTGCAATTGCGACAGACCCTATATTTCCGTCGCAAATAACTGACCATTTGTGACGGGAATATATTCCCGTCGTAAAAACCCTTTTCATCGGAGTTGTTGCGACGGGAATAAGACCCGTCGCAAATACCCCGTCGCAATAATCATTTTTTCCCGTAGTGATAATTCCAAAACTCGGTTGCGGACTATGAGGTTAGCTCGCCATGTTGAACTTGCTCTCGATCGTGGTACTGGATCTTCCTTTCGTGGCAATCCTTCTCTTTTTGCTGGTTCTAGCCGTGATCGTGAGACCACTTCATTCCCTCCACGTTTTTTCTCACTTCCACCCGGTGGTTCCACTTCTTGTACCCATTTCCGCGCTCCCCTCGCGAACCACAAACTCCTCCTCTAATTTGTCTAAACAGTCCACTGTTCCGACATGGTGTGTGTGGCAACTTTCTATGCAGGAATGGTTCGACGCAAGGGTCTATGTTTTCGTTGTGCCTTGCCTATACACCCACTCATAAATGCGCCGATCCAAAGCTGTGAATCCTTATTCTTGGTGAAGATGATTCTGAGCTGCCTGACCAAGCTCCTTTACCGCCCGACCCCCCTCACTCTGATAGTCCCATCGAGGCCACCTGCAACATCACGACTTGTCAATTCCTTAGTATCGGCCCCTCTGCCCAGAAACAATTTGCCGTTGGACCCCCTTCCATGAAAGTTGCTGGCTCTCTTACCGAAATTCCAATCCTCATCCTTGTTGACAGCGGAGCTACGCATAGTTTTATCTCCTCACAGTTGGTTCGTTTCCTCGGTTTTCCAGCACACAACCCCCACCGGCTGCGTATTCAATTGGGCGATGGACACACTGTTTGATCTCAAGGAATTTATTCTCAGTTGACCCTCTCAATCGGTGACTATACTTGGTCAGTGGATGTTCATGTTTTGGATATTGGTCATCTGGATTTAATTTTAGGTGTGGCTTAGCTACTTTGGGGGATGTCCATACCAACTCGCAGTCTATATTTATGAAGTTTTCCTTAGGAAACCGTTCATACTCTATTCAGGGGACAAATTTTCTGTTTCAACCAGCAAATTCCTTGAAACATCAACTCCTTTGCCCACTTTCAACCGGTTATCATCGCTTGTTATTGGGCGGCAAAACCCAACCATCTGCTCCAGACTTGACAGCTCACCAACAGCAGGAGTTAGCCCATCTCTTCACTCAGTTTGCTCCAGTTTTTCAGGCCCCTACGGGTCTTCCTCCTTGCCGGCCACAGGATCATGCTATTCGCCTTGTGGCCAACCATAAACCAATTATGGTTCGTCCTTATCGGTATCCCCACAACCAAAAAACTGAAATTGAAGCTCAGGTACAAGACATGTTGCGCGCTGACATTATTTGTCCCAGTTGTAGTGCTTATCCGAGTCCTGTCTTATTAGTTAAAAAGGACAACTCTTGGTGCCTTTGTGTTGACTATCATTCCCTTATCAAGAAAACTATTCCAGATAAGTTTCCCATTCTGGTGGTCGAAGAATTGCTCGATGAACTGCATGGCCCGATTTTTTTTTCCAAACTCGATCTCAAATCGGGTTATCATCAGATTCGGATGCGTGATGAAGATGTGGAGAAGACAACCTTCCGCACCCACAATGTTCATTATGAGTATTTGGTTATGCCTTTTGGCTTAACTAATGCTCCTACATTTTAGGCCACCATGAATGATTTGTTTCATCCTTTGATTCTCAAATTTATCTTGATTTTTTTATGATATTTTTGTTTACAACTCTCGTTGGGAACAACACCTTTCCCATCTCACTGCTGCATTACAAGTGCTCTTGGACAACCATTTATTTGCAAACCAAAGCAAATACCATTTTGCTCAACAGTAAGTGGAATATTTGGGCCATGTAATTTTTTCAAAAGATACCTCTATGGATCCCACCAAAATACAAGCAGTTTTGGATTGACCACTTCCTCAAACGGTTAAAGGAGTTCACGGATTTCTGGGTCTCTTCGGATATTATCGCCGATTTATCCAAGGGTTCTGGTGCCATTGCTCATCCTCTCACGACTCTTACCAAGATCAACAATTTCTTCTGGACACCCGCTTCTGCTACAACAACCTTTTTTCGCCTTAAGGAACTCATCACTCAGGCCCCGGTGCTTACTTTACCAAAATTTTCCCAACCCTTTGAATTGGAATGTGATGCCTCAGGCTCGGGAACTGGAGCAGTTCTCATGCAACATCGCCGGCCAATTGCATTTTTCAGCAAAGCTTTGTCCAGTACCAATCTGGATATGAGAAGAAAATTATGGCTTCAGTCCCGGCCATCCAACATTGGCGCCCTTATTTGTTGGGCCGTCCTTTTATTGTCTATTCCGACCAGCGTAGCCTTAAATTTCTGCTGCATCACCGCATTGCTACACCAGATCAACAAAATTGGATGGCCAAATTATTGGGTTATCATTTTGAGATCAAATATAAATCGGGCCGCGGCAACTCTGCTGCCGATGCTTTGTCTCGCCGCATTGAGCAGCCTACCATCCACCTGCTCCAGTCCACCCCACTTTGGGAGGATGGCCGCACCTTGCTGCAAAATATTTCGGTTGACCCTCAACTTCAACACATCCTCCAGGTCGGTCAGCCGACTTCCCCGCACTTCTCCTTGCATCAAGGGACTTTGTTGTATAATGCCTACTTGTGTTACCTACCACTTCGTCATGGCTATCTCAACTTATTGCGGAGAACCATACACCCCACCAAGGGGGCCATTCTGGTTTCTAGAGAACTTACCACAAATTGGCTGCCACTCTCTATTGTCCGGGTATGAAGAAACAGGTCCAAACCTTTGTCCAATAATGTCCCACTTGTCAACAAAACAAGTATTCCACCCTTTTTCCGGTTGGCTTGCTCCAACCTTTGGACATTCCTCATGCTGTATGGACAGATTTATCTATGGACTTCATAACAGGGCTGCCCAAGTCCCGCGACTATGATACCATCTTTGTTGTGGTCGATCGTCTATCTAAATATGCTGCACATTTTTTTGCTATTAAAACACTCCCTACACTGCTGCCAAGGTTGCCGACATTTTCTTCCGCGAAGTGGTGCGACTTCATGGCATCCCACAGTCCATTATCAGTGACTGCGACCCATTCTTTCTCAGCCATTTTTGGGTAGCCCTCGTTAAATTACAGGGGACTTCGTTACGTTTTAGCTCTGCTTGTCACCCGCAAATGGACGGTCAAACGGAGGTGGTCAATCGTTGACTTGAAACATATCTCCGTTGTTTTTCGGGAGATCAGCGCAAAAATTGGTCTTTTTGGATACCTTGGGCTGAGTATTCTTACAATACGACTTGACATGTTTCTACCAACACCACTCCGTTTGAGATTGTCTACGTCTCTAAGCCTCCATCTATTGTCAATTTTTTGCCATCCGACCTCAAAGTTGACGCAGTGGTTCAGGCTGTTTCTGACCGCAAGGAAGCTTTACAGCAGCTCCGTTATCACCTCCAACGGTCCCCGGATATCATTTGCCGTCAGGCTAATAAACATCGTCGTTTTGACACTTTTGTAGTTGGAGAGTAGGTTTATGTGCAGCATTCTTTGACTCGGCGGATAAATCAAAAGTTATCTCCTCGTTTTATGGTCCCTTTAAAGTCCTCAAACAGGTTGGCCCAGTTGCATACCAACTGGAACTTCCCTCCGCTGCCCAAATCCACCCAGTTTTTCATATTTCTCAGCTCAAACGCGCAGTGGGTGAGCAGCCCGTCTCCCACTCCCTGCCCCCGATATGCAAGTTGACACGGCCCCTCATCCTGAATCCGTGGCAATTTTATCCCGCCGCTCTCAGCTCTGCCATGGAATTCTGCAGCCCCAGGTCTTAATTCAGTGGCACAATCAACCAGTTGAGGATGCCACTTGGGAGGATCAGTTCTTCATTCAGAATCAATTCCCTTCATGCAGCCTTGAGGACAAGACTGCTCTTCAAGAGGCGGCCAGTAATAGGAATTGGGACAACATGGGCGGCTGGAAGGTATATTCTAGAAGGGGTAAAACGGTCCAGCCAGGGGAAGGTTGTTAGGCGCCCAGCTGTGGGGACCAGGTTGTTAAATAGGGGAATGGGGTAGTGGGGCTAGGGTATCTTTCTGTTTGAGTATAGTACGCAGAGAGTCTTGGGCGGGAGACCACAGTGGGGCTCCCGAGGGTCTGTTTTGCTCTTTTCGTTGTACTTTTCCAGATTCCAGTGTAGTTCTGGAACTGTTTCACTGAATATTATACAAAAGGTGTCTGATCATTCATCATTCCTATCGGTATTTAGCATATTTTGTTCTCAGACACAGAACATGTTATGTGTGTTTTCTTTTATGTTCTGTATGTTATATTCTACACTAACTGATTTTTCCTCTCTTTCGTAGGTTTAGAAGTTAAATAGAACACCTAAGATATGGCAGGACGTGACGATTTTGGGCGTTCAGAGAAGAAATCAGGTGATCTTGCCACTGATTTAACTTTTTTCAATGCTGAGAATCTGCAGAACAATACGAAGATCATTTATTACAGGTTTGTATGGAGTCCATCCACATCATTCTGTGATTCTGAATTCTATGCCAGAGCATGTTTTGTGAAATGCACAAGTTTTTGTAGTTGGAGATGCTTCCATTTATGCACAGCATGCATTTTTCTCTGTGATTCAGGTTTTATGGTTGATTGTTGCATGTTCATTAGCGTAAACAATGATCATTTAGGATGTTCAGTTACGTTTTAATTCGGAATGAAGCCTGGAAGATCTCAAATGAAGTTGCTACAGGTTCCATTTCATTGATTTACAATTTTGCTTACTAGAATATCAGAGGGTGGATTTAAAAGAACATTGCATCAGCAAGATGGGTTGCCTTGTTTTTCTGCTTGGAGTCTGAAATCAGTTGTGAGGTTTGGCAGCTTATGTTCTATAGGACTGTTTGGTAATGGATAATTGGGTTTTGTAATTTGGATAATTGAGTTTTGTACTATAGCAGGCTTGGCTCTAGTGTTTGTTTTACACACTGTACTTGGTGATATGGATCCCTGATACTTTTTCTCCAAAGAGGTTGTGTTTTTCTCTGTTATAATGTAGCCTTTTAGGGTTGCCCACCCTGTGAATTGTCGGTAATTTTACTTTGACACTCTCGGATAAACATCCCATTAACACTTGTGTGAAAACCTCAGAATTTATGCAGATTGTTTTCACATTCGGGTCACAATAAATCAAATTTTATAAGGTTTTCATGTAGGTGTTGATCTGGTGTCTATCCAAAGATGTCAAAGTGAATTTTTTTCCTTTATTATAATGTTTAATCTTCTCACTGCTGTTTAAAATCCCTGATTAGGTGTGTAATTGAGCTGGGTCGGTTCAAGTTGAGTCAATGCTGTTTACTACTTGAACTTGATCGAATAGTTATTTTTGACCCAAAACTCTTCCTGAATTTTAAATGGAGCTATCCCGGAATTGTAAGGCCTCCGGGTCACCCACAAAAAATGTATGGCTAATAGAGCCCGAGACCTTCCTCGGGAATGGAAGGTCTATACTTGAAAGGGCAAGGGCAAATCTGTCCAGGCGGGCTGCTTAGGCAGTTAAGACCACGTGGGGGGATTCCTTTTTTGTTATTCTGTTCGGTTTGGCTTGGGTTGGGAGTGCTGTGGGGTCTCTTGGAATTTCTCCTCCCATTTCCTCTGCAATTCTGTTTCTACTATTGAATACATACCAAAGGATCGTGTTCTCTATCACTTTGGTCCGACCTACCGTTCTTCCCTGCTGCCTGAGCATCCGGCCATTTTCTCTTCCTGCTTCGTCCATCGTTCCACACTTCACCTCATGGAGACCCGTACTCAAACTCACCTGGAAGGCGTCGAGCAACGCCTCGATCAGACGCCTTCCTCTCTTTGAACCTTGCTTGTGTAGGTCAGTATGGACGGGGTTGCAGTCCACTGGTTCATTATATCGGCCGAAATATCCCTGATTTAACTTGGAAACTATTCAAACATGAATTAATGGAGCGTTTCAGTGGCCTCAAAGTTCAAAATTCTTATGAAGAAATGGTTGTGCCCACAATGCGGTTCGGTCCTAGATCACATCGAACAATATGAGTATCTGGCCTCCTTGATGCCGCGCCAACCAGAACCACAATATGTGGGTTATTTTTTGTAGGGGTCGTAGGAAGACATTCGGTCTTGGGTGCGAATTCATAATCTCAAGGCTTTCCTCCGGGCGATGCATCTAGCGCGACGTGTCAAATTGGCACTCCGTCGGGGCCTTAGTTTCTTGGGGGTAGGTTGCGTTTTTTTCTGGTGGAGGACGCTGGGGAGACATGGGATCGCCCTCTCACTCTACTGTATTTCAGCCAGGCAATATGTCCGCTAAGCCCTTGCCTCGAGTGGCTAAGGGGCTAGGTTTGCCTCCCACTAAGTTTCCTTGGATGGTTTTCGCAGGGTACCCGCGACATTCGCCACCTGACGACTCAGGAATGGGAGGAGTGCAAAAAGGACTGTTTTTCCGCTACATGTTACCTTTCTCTCCCATGCATCGGTGCACTGATTCGAAGCTTCAAATACTGATTTTGGGGGAGGGAGATACTGATAATGATGACATAGAGCTGCAGCCCACTACTCAGTTGGATCCAGGAGATTAAGAGGAAGCTGAGTGCCAACTGTTTGAATTTCAACATCTCTTGCTTGGTCATTTTCCAAGAGGCCAAGCAGCGACGACTCCTCATCTATGAAAGTCGAAGGAACTTTGAAGGGGCTCCATATACTTATTTTAATTGATATCGGGGCTTCTCATAACTTCATCTTGCCCGAATTAATTGAGCTTTTGGGACTGTCTATGTTTGTTTCGCATAAAATGCGGGTCGAATTGGGGGACAACCACCGAATTTGTTTCTTAAGGGTGTGTCAATAGTTGGCAATGCTTATTAGAAAATACGCCTGTCGAGTAGACGTTCAGGTCTTGGACATCGGTAGCATGGATCTCATGGCTGCGTACACTGGGGGATGTGTACACCAATTGGCGGACAATGTTTATGAAATTTATGGTGGAGGGACGCAAATACTGTCTTCAGGGAGCAACCCCTTTAAGTCGATTGGCCATATCGAGGGTCATGAACACAGTTATGCTGAAACATGCAAACACTTTTGGGAGGTAAGACCCCCCAGAGCGACATGCCTTTGGATGGACAACAATACTCGGCTCTCGATCACTTGTTGGCTTAGTTTGGAATGGTTTTCAGCAATCTCTCTGGGCTTCTCCCCACTCGACTTTGGGAACATGCCATCCGCTTGATTCCTAACCAAGGGCCAGCGGTGGTTCGCCCTACAGGTATCCTCATTTTCAAAAAAACTAAGATTGAGCATTAGGTGCGGGAACTATTGCAGGTTGGTTTCATTCGGCCCAGCCGTAGTGCCTACTCCTGCCTGGCGTTGTTGGTTAAAAAGGACAACTCTTGGTGAATGGTTGTCCATTATGGGGCCCTCAATTGGGCGACAATATCCCGATAAATTTTCGATTCCGGCGGTCGAAGAATTGTTAGACGAATTGCACGGTGCCTCCTATTTCTCCAAACTGTACCTCAAATCCGGCTTCCATCAAATTCAGATGCGGGACAAAGACGTGGAGAAAATGGCTTTTCGCACCCATAATGGTCACTATAAGTATTTTGCAATGCCATTCGGCCTTACTAATGCTCCTTCTACATTCCAAGTCACCATGAGTGCTTTCTTTCGCCCTTTACTTCGCAAATTTGTGTTGATTTTCTTTGCTGACATCTTAATATACAGTTCAGATTGGATGCATCACTTGGACCATTTGTCTACTGCCTTACATGCATTTCGCAACAACCACTTTGTTGCTAATCGTCAGAAGTGCCACTTTGCTCAACGACAGGTGGAATACCTGGGCCATGTAATTTCCAGTGAGGGTGTAGCCATGGACCAAGGTCCAGACAGTTCTTGACTGGCCTGCTCAACTTACCGCCAAAGGAGTTCGCAGATTCCTCGGCCTCACGGGATATTACTGCAAGTTCATTCAAAGATATGGTGTTGTAGCTCAGCCTCTCATTGCTCTCACAAAAAAAGATGGGTTTTGTAGATGGTGAATTCTCCTTAACTCAATGCGAGACGGATATATTCTTTTATAGATGAGTAAAATAAATTACAAGGTGGGATATTCTGATGTGGGACTCGGAAATACCCATTATACTAAAATGGGGTCCAACACTCCCCCCTCAAGCTGAACCTGCCCAGCTTGGACTGAGAGTCCCACAAAAAGAAAGACGACATCGAACAAGGCCATACATACTCCCCCTCAAGCTGGACCGTGGAGGTTGTGAATACCCAACTTGGTAGTGAGAGAGTCCAGACGAGCTCCTGGGAGGCTTTTTGTGAAGATGTTTGTTACGAACAGAGGACTGAAAGATGTATTAATGGAGGAAAAAATGAAATTACAACAGGGAGGGGGAAAACAAAGAGGTATTACAGGTTCCCCCCAGGGGAAGTCCTGCCCAAGCCTACAACTGATGCCCTCTATAAGAGAAAAATGAATCCCCCCACTCTCCCACGTCCCCCCCTTTATAACAGATTCCTAACAGCCCAGTGGCTTAACAACTTTGAGATTCCTCCACTACCTCTCCTCCCACGTGTTAGCAGGTGACCCCACTGCCCCCCCAGTTTGTTAACTTTGTTAATCTGCTTCTCCTGGCCCACCTGGCCTAGTAGTTGGTTCTCCCTCTGGCTGGGCAACTTTGCCTCTCCTAGAATACACCTTCCACTCACCCGGGAGGTCCTGAATCCTACCACTGCCCACCGTTTGAGAATCAGTCTTGTCCTCAAGACTGAATGTGGGAAATTGATTGCGGAGGACAAAGTCATCTTTCCAAGTTGCATCGGCACCAGATTGGCCTTTCCAGTGGATCAAATATTGTGGCTGAAAAATGTCATCCTGGAGGTGATAGCGGCGGGACAGGATGGCAGCAGGCTCGGGCTGGGAAATGTCATCACCGGCCAAGTTCGAGGGAAGTGAAGGTGAGATAGTTTGGGGACCGACAATGGCTTTGAGCTGGGAGACATGAAAAACATCGTGAATGTGGGCTGTGGGGGTAACTCCAATTGGTAAGCAACCGGGCCAATCTGGCGGAGTATCTTGAAAGGTCCATAAAACCGGGAAGACAATTTTTGAGAGATCCGTCGAGCAAGGGAGTGTTGCCGGTGGGGTCTAAGTTTGACATAGACCTAGTCGCCAACTGCAAAAGTCACAGAGCGGCGGTGGCGGTTGGCTTGAAGGTGCATTATGTCCTGAGCCCGGTGGAGATGGTGTTTGATTTGGTGTAAGGCCTCATCTCGGTCCGTCAAAGCCGAAGCGACTGCTGCCACCCGGATTTCAGAAGGAAGGAAGCGGGTGAGGGTAGGAGGTTTACGCCCGTAGACGGTTTCGAAAGGTGTGGTTTTGATTGCTGAGTGCCACGAGGTATTGTAGGATAATTCAGCCCATGGAATCCAATAAGACCAATGTTTTGGCTGTTCCCCAGCGAAGCGGCGAAGATAAGTCTCAAGGCAACGGTTGAGTACCTCGGTCTGGCCATCCGTTTGCGGGTGATAGGTGGAGCTAAACCGCAACTTAGTGCCATGGAGGCGGAACAGTTCTGTTCAAAAATGGCTGAGGAAAATCGGGTCCCGGTCACTGATGATTGAAGTTGGAAGCCCATGTAACCGGACAACTTCCTTGAAAAAAATTTCTGCTACGCGGGTGGCCGTGTAGGGGTGTTTTAGTAAGAGGAAATGAGCGTATTTGGAGAAGCGATCCACCACTACGAAAATAACATTAAAACCACCAGATTTAGGGAGCCCGGTAATAAAATCCATAGAGAGATCCTCCCAAATGGCCGCCGGAGTATCCAAAGGTTGGAGCAACTCGGCTGGGGATAGGGTGGAGTATTTGTTCCTTTGACAAACTGAACATTGGTGGACAAAATTCTGGACAACAACCTTCATACCCACGACCAATAAAGGGTTGCAGCGGGGCGGCGGTAAGTGCGATAAAAACCAGAATAGCCCCCTTTCGGAGAGGAATGGTGTTCAGCTAAAAGTGTCAGTATCCAAGGAGAGGAGGCTGAAAGAACAAGACGGTTTTTGTAAAATAAAATGCCTTGCTGAAGATGGTAGCCTGGATAGGAGGGACGGTTGTCCCGAAGGGTGTGGATTATGCTTTTGGAGGTGGGAATTGACATCAACGTCTTTGAGCAGGTCGCGACTGTCTGTCCATTGAGGAACTGACTGAATAAAAACCAAAGCAGCAGAATCATGACAACGGGATAAGGCGTCAGCAGCAGAATTTATCCGACCCGGTTTATATTTAATTTCAAAGTGGTACCCCAAAAGTTTAGCAAGCTAGCACTGTTGATCAGCAATTGTAATGCGCTATTGGAGAAGAAACTTGTGGCTACGTTGGTCGGAATAAACCACAAAAGGGCCGCCCAAGAGGCCGGGGCGCCAATGTTGGATGGCAAGGACAAGAGCCATCGGTTCCTTCTCATAGGTGGATTTAGCTAATATCCCAGGGGATAGAGCCTTGCTAAATTAGGCAATCGGCTGCTGATGCTGCATAAGGACGACGCCAATGCTGCGACCAGACGCGTCACATTCCAGCTCAAAAACAGAAGAAAAATCCAGAAGAAGGAGAAGAGGGGCCTGGGTGACAAGCTGTTGTAAGTGGCTGAAAGCCTGTTGCGCCGCAGGAGGCCAGTGAAACCCATCTTTCTTGGTGAAAGCCTGTTGCGCCGCAATCGGCTGCTGATGCTGCATAAGGACAACGCCAATGCTGCGACCAGACGCGTCACATTCCAGCTCAAAAACAGAAGAAAAATCCAGAAGAAGGAGAAGAGGGGCCTGGGTGACAAGCTGTTGTAAGTGGCTGAAAGCCTGTTGCGCCGCAGGAGGCCAGTGAAACCCATCTTTCTTGGTGAGGGCTGTGATAGGTTGAGCAATGGTGCCATAATTTGGGATAAAACGACGATAATAGCCGGTTAAACCAAGAAAACCGCGGACTCCTCTGACAGTAGTCGGCTGAGGCCAGTCAAGTACAACCTGGACTTTGGCCGGATCCATAGCGACGCCTTGGTCAGAGATAATATGACCCAAATACTCGAGCTGCTGCTGGAAAAATTGGCATTTCTTGGAGTTTGAGGAAGAATGTATTGTCGAGTAAAATTTGGAGGACAACATCAAGATGTTCTTGGTGGAGTGTCCAGCCACAGCTGTAGACCAAAATATCATAAAAAAATATTAGTACAAACTTACGAAGTGGGGGTTGAAATAAGACATTCATAGTGGCCTGAAAAGTTGAGGGAGTATTAGTAAGGCCAAACGACATTACTAAATACTCATAATGCCCGTGATGAGTTCGGAAAGATGTTTTGTCAATATCAGCCTCGTGCATACGAATCTGGTGATACCCCCAATTTGAGATCAAGTTTAGAGAAACAAGTGGCGCCGTCGAGCTCATTGAGTAATTCTTCCACCAGTGGAATGAGGAACTTGTCGGGGATGGTAGCTTTGTTGAGGGTGCGATAGTCAACGCACATGCGCCAAGAGCTGTCCTTCTTCTTGACTAGTAATACCAGGCTTGAGTAGGCACTAAGGCTAGGCCGAATGAGGCCGAACAACAGAAGATTATGAACCTGTTGCTCGATTTCATTTTTCTGAACATTGGGGCACCAGTAGGGATGGACAACCACGAGGCCGTGGCCGGGTAATAGCCGAATAACATGATCCCAAGGTCTTTTTGGCAGAAGGCCAGGGGACACTGTGAAAACCAGTGCAAACTGAGTAGTTAAACTGTTGTACATAGCTTGAAATGGAGTTGATAAATCTGAGGGATGCCAAGGAGGTTTGCCCCCCAGCAGTACCTAAAGATGGCTGGATTTTGGTGAGCGTTTGGCCTATCCCAGTAAGGAAACTGCGGTCTGAGTGTGCGGTGATGCTCCCTGCAAGTAGTAGGTGTGATGGGCGACTGAAAATTTCATCGTCATAGTGTGCCAATTTAGCTGGATTTCCCCCAGAGTACGGAGCCATGCAACTCCTAAAATGATATCCAAACTGCCAATGTTAAGGACATGGAAATCGAGGTGACAATTGTAACTGCTGATAAGCAAAGGTAATTGACGGCAGTGTCCCAAGGACCAGGTCTGATGACCATCGCCCATTTTAATACGAAGTGTTGGAGTGGACTGCACCTCAAAAACAAGTAAACGGATTAAAAGTGGGGAGATGAAATTATGAGACGCGCCACTGTTGACCAACAGTAAAACAAGAAGCCCCGTTAAAGATCCTTCGATTTTGAGAGAAGAGGTGGCGTGCGGGGAACAACGTGAGGTGGCGTGTGGCGTGCAGATGGCACTCGACGTCGGGTGCTGGGGGAGGGTCAGATAAAGGCTCGAAGGGAAGCAACATGTCAACACTGTCTGTGTCACCTTCCCCCAAAATGAGAATCCGTAACTTCGGGTCCGAGCAGCGGTGTGTGGGTGAGTAAGGTAACCCACATTGAAAACAGAGCCCCTTCTTGCGGCGGTCATCCCATTCTTGAGAAGTGAGGTGACGAACACTACGGCCAGCAGGTTGGGTGAAATGGGGTGGCTATCCTGATAGCCCCGGAGTGGCTTTTTCTGGGCGAGGGAACGACCGACCTGCAGGTGGAGGAGGGGGCAAAGAGCGAGACAGAGGAAACCAAGCAGTAGCATCGCGATTTGCTGGTGGCTGTCGGGGAGCTGCCTTGAAAGAACCTGCAGAGCCGTGGCGGAGGGCCAATTCAATATTGCGCGCCAGACACATAGCCTGGAGGCTTGTATCCGGGTTATGAATTCGCACCCAAGAGTGGATATCTCCCTGCAAGCCTTCTAAAAAATAACCCAAGTATTGTGGTTTCGGAAGACATGGGAGCAAGGAGGCGAGATATTCATAATGTTCAATGTAATCCTAAACGGAGCCCTGTTGATGGAGGGCCACTAATTCCTCATAGGGGTTTTGGATGTCAAGGCCACTAAAACGCTTGAGTAGTTCGTGTTTGAAAACAGACCATGTTAAGTCTGGACAAACCTTTGTAAGATTGGTGTGCCCTCCATGCTGACTTGGGCAAGCTGGAGCCAGAATGGTTCTGGTGTTTGGTGAATTCTGAAGTAGAGTTCCGCCCTGGTGAGCCAGCCTCGAGGGTCCGAACCATCAAACAGGGGAAGCTCGACACGGCGGGGAAGGGGAGAGGGATCAAGAGGGTTAGCCGTACCAGAAGGTGGAACAAACAGAGGTGGGTGGCCAGAGATACCAGAGTGGTATGAAGGATCCGGGGTCGGCGATCAAGTTGTTGAGGTTGCTTCTCAGAATGGCGCAACATCATTTTCCGAAACTCAATTTGCTAGGCAAATTCTAGTTCCCAGCGGCATTGGTTTTGGCGGAGGTCCTGCAGTCCCTGCTGGAGCTCGCCGACTGTGGTGGTGAGGGCGACAATGGAGGAGGTAACCGACTCGATGTGCTGGTTGATGTTGTCCAGGCGGGATTGGTTTCTCGTCTCCATGGAGAAACAGGGCAGGTCGGACCAAGTGTTACGAACAGAGGACTGGAAGATGTATTAATGGAGGAGAAAATGGAATTACAGCAATGAGGGGGAAAACATAAAGGTATTACAGTTCCCCCAGGGGAAGTCCTTCCCAAGCCTACAGCCGATGCCCTCTATAACAGAAAAAGGAATCCCCCCCACTCTCCCACGTCCCCCCCTTTATAATAGATTCCTAAGAACCCAGTGGCTTAACAACCTTGAGATTCCTCCACTGCCTCTCCTCCCACGTGTCAGCAGGTGACCCCACTGACCCCCCCCCAGTTTGTTAACTTTGTTAATCTGTTTCTCCTGGCCCACCTAGCCTAGCAGTTGGTTCTCCCTTTGGCTGGGCAACTTTGCCTCTCCTAGAATACACCTTTCACTCACTCGGGAGGTCCCAGATCCTACCAATGTTGGCAAACTGATATGCCGTCGGAATATGACCAAAACTGATATGGTTCTGCTCCAGATGGTGGCGAATAAAGTGGCAGTTCACCACGATATGCTTCGTCCGTTCATGGAAGACGAGATTCGATGCAATCTTCGTGGATGCCTGATTGTCACACCAGATATGAGCAGATGTTTGCGTTGGGAAACCAAGCTCATGGAGGAGATGACGAAACCAGAGGATCTCAGTGGTGATTGTGGCCATGACACAATATTCTGCCTCTGCACTAGATCTGGAGACGACAGTCTGCTTCTTGCTGCGCCATGAGATGAGGTTACCGGCCAAGAACACGGCAAATCCAGAAGTAGAGCATGTATCAAGGCAACCTGCGTAGTCCGCATCACAGAAGGCCTCAACAGTCAAAGCCATGTGCATGGTCTTTCTTTATGTATTTGACAATGCGAAGGACAACATCCCACTGAAATCTGGTCGGATGCTCTATGAATTGGCTCACTTTGCCAACAGCGCAGACAATGTATGGTAATGTCATGGTGAGGTAATTGAGTTTGCCCACCAGACGACGGTAGCTCTCTGGGTGAGGAAAGGGTGCCGAGTCGGCATGGAGAGAGCGTTCCCCAGGCTCAAGAGGAGTGTCCACTGCAGTCGCCTCGCTCAACCCTGCATCTTGCAAGATATCGAGAGCATATTTCCGTTGGTAGAGAAAGATAGTGTCCTCAGAATGGGAGACCTCGATGCCAAGGAAGTAGGTGAGAGGACCAAGATCTTTGGTGTGGAAGTGGTGGTGAAGGTGCGCCTTGAGTTGGGCGATTCCAGTGGAGTCGCTCCCTATGATGATGATATCATCAACATATACCACCATTAAAATACAACCGTTTGACGTCGTACGGAAGAAGACGGTGTGATCTTTCATATTGCGAGCGAGGCCAAAGGCGGTGATGGCAGTGTTGAAGCGGCCAAACCAAGCACGACGAGACTGCTTGAGACCATATAGGGATCGACGGAGGCGACATACATTGGAGTCGGCAGAAATGGGAGTCGGCTCCAGAGGCACGAAATCCAAGGGGCTGCTGGAGGTAGACTTCTTCGTCAAGAAAGCCATGGAGAAAGACATTCTTGACATCCAGTTGATGAAGCGACCAGTGATGATTAGCGGTCAGAGAGATGGATGGGCGAACAAAGGCCATCTTGACAACCGAAGAGAAGGTCTCAAAGTAGTCGATGCCATATATCTGAGCAAAGCCCTTCGCCACAAGGCAGACTTTGAGGCGATGTAGAGTGCCATCGGTATTGAGACAGATCGTATAAATCCATTTGCAGCCGACCGCCTGTTTGCCTGCTGGAAGGGGGATCAGATCCCATGTATGGTTGTCATCCAGAGCCTGCAGTTCACCCTGCATCGCTTGTAGCCACCCCGAGTGGGATAGATATCGTCTCTAGTGCTGACAAACCTCTGTATGAAGATGTAAAGAGAGTAGTCTGACAAGAGCGAGTACCTTTCCGGAGTGCAATAGGCAAGTCGTTTGGTGCTGTGGTAGGAGCATCAGACGAAGTGGGAACGATGGTGTCCTCGGCCTGGACGTGAGGTACAGTCGATGGACGACGGGAGTAAACCGTCCCAAAACGATGACTAGCAGGGGGAGACACCAGAGGAGAGTGAATGATGAGAGGAAAACACTCATCGATGGTAGTGTTTGGATGAGGAGAGGGAGGAGAGAAGGAAGCGTTCTCGACAAATGATACATCAGTGGAGACGATATACAGTCGTAAGTCCAGAGAGAAGCAGCAGTATCCACGCTGAGTGCGTGAATATCCGAGGAAAATGCAGCGCAAGGATTTAAGATAGAGTTTGGAGAGGTTGGGACGAGTGTCATGGACATAGCAGAGACATCCGAAGACTCGGAGTGGAAGTGAGTGAGGAGGGAGAGAGGAGAACAGAGTCCGAAAAGTAGTCTCCCCCTGAAGGATGGAAGAAGGAAGGCGATCGAGGAGGTAAGTAGCAGTGAGGATAGCATCCCCCAGAAGAGAAGAGGCACCTTGCAGTGGAAGAGGGCACGGGCAGTCTCCAGAATATGCCGGTGTTTTCGCTCGGCCACTCCATTCTGTTGAGGGGTATCATGACAGGTGGTCTGATGAATGATGCCGTTCGCCTGGAGAAACTGCTGAAAGGGAGTGAACAAGTACTCTCGCCCATTGTCGGAGAGAAGACATTTTACAGAGATGGAAAACTGGGTATGAATCTCATGGTAAAATGTCTGAAAGGTGGAAAAGACCTCAGTCTGATCGCGAAGAAGGTACAACCAAGTCATACGTGAAAAATCATCAATGAAAGATATATAATATCTATACCTTAATTGACTCGAGGTGGCACAGGGACCCCATACATCTGAATGAACCAAATCAAAGGGTTTGGTACCCGTGTATCCACTCGAGGAAGATATAAAGTGCGATAATGTTTCGCAGAGGTACAAGACTCACAATGAAAAGAAAAATGCTGACTAATATCTGGATAGAGCTGGTGAAGGGCGAAGGCGGAGGGGTGACCCAATCGAGAATGAAGGTCCAAGGCACGAGCAGAGACAAACGTGCAGACGACGGATGTCGGGCCATCGAACATGTACACCCCATCCCGAAGTTGGCCTCTACCAAGTTCCCGGTTCGTCGTCCGCCCTTGAAACATAACAGTAGACGATGTAAAGATAGCATTACAATTGAAATCCTTTGTCACCTTACTAGTGGATAAAAGGTTAAAAGGACTGCGTGGTACATGGGCCACAAATGACATATGAAGTGATGAGGTCAGAGAGCATGTACTAAAGCCCGCAATAGGGATAGTGGAACCATCAGCGACAATGATGGCTGAGGGACCAGTATAGAGACTGTAGTTGGATAACATACCTGCATCACTGGTAAGATGGTCGGACGCACCTGAGTCAAACATCCAAGCAGAGAAGCGATGACTGACAAATGCAGTGGAGCCACCAGAGTGGGCAAGAGATGCCGAAGAAGGGCCCGGTAGGGAGGTGGCCCGATGATCGTGAATCATTTGGATCTCAGCCATGGAGAGATCCAGAGATGAAGGAAGAGCGACAGCGGATTGAGACGCATCCTGGACTGCAATCTGGCCCTGCCGTGGGTGCTGAGAGGGACGACCATGAAGGACCCAACATCGGTTGACCAGGTGGTCGAGCTTGCCACAGTGCTGACAGAGGGGACGAGGTCGGCTCTCTCCACGTCTGCGTCCACGAGTGTCGGAAGAGCCGCTACTGCCACGACCCAGTAGAGCAGCGTGATCAAGGCTAGGGGTGGGTGGGGCAAGCGCCCGATGAGCCTTCCCAAGGAGATGATAGACCTGCAGAATCTCTAGCGAAGAGGGGTTGACGAGCATCTCCGTAGCCGTCGTCGCATATTCTTGGTCGAGGTCATGGAGGAGGCTGAAAAGGCATAGTTGGTCCCTCTGAGCTGATGCTTCCGCAAGTGTCTGTGGGATGGGCCAAAGCTCAAGCAGTTCATCCCGTTGAGCCTTCCATTCCATGCAGTAGGCCGGAAATGGATGAGCTTGCTGGCGGAGGAGGGACAACCGCTAAAGAAGTCCGGAGACCTGAGCCAAGTTATTGGTCTCAGAGTACATGAGATTCAAGGAATCCCAGAGTTCCTTAACTGTGTTGGCTGTCCAGGTGACGTTTTTGACAGAGGGTCCATGGAATTGACCAGCAAGGCAAAGATTTTGCTGTCCACAAGCTTCCACAGACGATATTTTGGGCCGGTAGGTAGGGGTGGAGGAGCCTCGAGGTGAGAATCGAGGTCAATGCCGGTTAGTGACATCAGCACGGTCTTCTGCCAGACGGAGAAATTGGTGGGGTCGAGCCGCTGATCAACCAGGCGGGTGGAGGCGGTGATAAGTGGAGGCAGGACCGAGTCGACCATCAGAGGGAGATGTTCGGGAGTTGCCGAGGGAGACGACATTCAGCGTCGGGAGGCCGCACTGAGAGCGGATGCCGATAGAACGTGAGATGTTGGGAGAGGCCGAGAGACCGCAGGAAGGGCGCTGCTGAGAAGGGTGGGGCCGGACGAAGCAGGAAGACCGCAGGGAGGGCTCCACCGGGAACGGTGGGGGCCTGAGTCGGGAGGCGGGGGGGGGGGGGTGTTCGCCTGGAGTTGGGGGTTCCGCCAGGAGGAACAAGGGCGCCGGGCTTGGGTCGGGAGGTGGGGGAGTTTGCCTGGAGTGTCGCGCCTGAGTCGGGAGGACCAGTGGCGCCGGGAGCGGGAGCCTACGTCAGTTGGTGCAGGGTCGACGGGGAGGGACGCTGCGGGAGGAGCGCCGCGGGAGGAGGATCCTCAAGCGGGAGGGGCGGCGTAGGGGGGAAACGCCCCGGGTGGCCAGGCGACAGCGTCGGGGGCGGGGCTGAGAAATGCCGATTGGAGGCGGGTCGGGAGAGCGCCGCGTCGGTGGTTCTGCTTGGAGAGGGGGCCGATCGGGGGCCAGATGACTCCAGTGTCGGGGGAGAGCGCCGAGGAAGGAGGCGGCGACAGGATCCCGTCGTGGAAGGAGGCGGCGGCAGGAGGAGAACTGCCGGACAGAACCAGGAGGGTGAGGGTAGAGGCGGGGCCGGACAGAACCGGGAATCCGCGGGGGATTTTCTCGCAACCCTAGACAGGAGAGAGAAAAAAAAAGAGGGTTCGGGATAGAGTACCCTCTGATACCATGTAGATGGTGAATTCTCCTTAACTCAATGTGAGACGGAGATATTCTTTTATAGATGAGTAAAATAAATTACACGGTGGGATATTTCGATCTGGGACTCGGAAATACCCATTATACTAAAATGGGGTCCAACAGGTTTCATTGGAATACTGCTGTTCAAAGCGCCTTCCTTCACCTTAAATAGCCAATCACCCAAGCTCTGATACTTATTTTACCAGATTTTTCCCAAAATTTTGAACTTGAATGTGACGCTTCAGGGCGGGGGATTGGCGGTGTCCTCACGCGACAACAGCGGACAATTTCTTTTTTCAGCTAGACATTATCTGCTCAAAATCTATTTAAATCCACTTACGAAAAGGAAATCATGACCTTAGTCCTTGCAATTCAACATTGGCGCCCCTATTTGCTTGGACGTCAATTTGTGGTTTTCTCGGATCAGCGGAGTCTTCGATATTTTCTCCAGCGGCGCATCTCTTCAACGGATCTGCAGTGCATAGCCAAGCTTTTAGGCTACAACTTTGAGGTCCAGTTTAAGTTGGGATGTGCAAATTCAGCAGCTGATGCCTTGTCCCGTCGGGAAGATGCCTCTTCCTTACATCTCGTCCAATCTGCAGCAGTTTGGGAGGATGGCCGAGACCTGCTTCGGGAAGTCTCAGTTGATCCGCTCCTTCAGCAAATTATTCAAGCATTCCAGGCAGGTTGAAACTCTTACCCTGGCTGGCTTTACATACCATCATGGTATTTTGTACTTTTAAGGGCTGGCTGGTTTTATCTGCCACTTCTCCCTGGATTCCCGAACTGCTGGCCGAGTATCATTCATCCCCTCAGGGGGGGTCATACTGGTTTATATCGTACCTATAGAAACCTCGCCGCAAATATTTATTGGCCAGGCATGAAGCAGAAGGTACTGGAGTTTGTCTGCCACTGTTTGGTTTGTCAACACAGCAAATATTCCACTTTAGCCTCGGCTGGGCTGTTGCAACCTTTGGAAATTCCACAAGTACTGTGGGCTGATTTGTCTCTGGATTTTATCATCAGACTGCCCAAGTCAAGTGGGTTTGATGTCATCTTTGTAGTGGTGGACCGCCTCTCCAAATATACCCATTTCCTTCTCCTTAAACATCCCTACACAGCAGCAATGGTGGCGGATTTGTTTTTCCGTGATGTTGTCTGTCTACATGGCATGCCTTCTTCCATTGTTAGCGATCAGGATCCAGTTTTTCTCAGCCATTTCTGGATTGAGTTGTTTCGGTTGCATGACACCAAACTGCGTCTCAGCTCTGCCTACCATCCGCAGACGGGTGGCCAAATCGATGTCATTAATCATTGCCTTGAAACGTACTTACGCTGCTTTGTTGGGGAGCAGTCGAAGAACTGGTCGTATTGGATCCTGACGGCCTCGTTCCCTGCTCCCCTCTGCGCTCCGCCCCGACGGCCGCCTCTTGCCTCTCCCGCTACGCACGACGGTCCGCCGCATCTCCCGGTCTGCTCTCCCTTCCAGAGCGGCTCCCTTCCCCGGCAGCTCCCATCCCCGGCGGCTCCCTTCTGCGCTCTTGCCTGACGGCCCTCCTCCTGTGCGCGCGTCGCTACCCGGCGGCCTTCCTCCTGTGCGCGCGGCGCTACCCAGGCGGCCCTCCTCCTGTGCGCCCAGCGCCTCCCGCGGCCCCCCTCGGCGGCCCTCCATCGCGACGGCCTCAGCCCTCCCAGCACGCTCAGTCCGGTTTCTTCCATTCCAGCCGCGGCTCCCTTTAGGCGAACCGGTCCAGGCGGCTCCCTCCAGGCGAACCGGCTCCCTCCAGGCGAACTGGCATCCTCCTGGCTCTTCCTGCGCACGGCTTGCATCGACTCCCGGTGCCCCTCCCGCTGTCCGCTGCATCTCACGGAGCCCTCTCCCGACTACTGGATCCGATGCGGTCTCGTGGCCCCTGCCCTCCTCAGCGGTCTCTCGGCCCGCCTCCCGCGGTCTCCCGACCCCTGTCTCAGCACCTGTCCTCATCTCATCCAGCAACAGCCTGGATGCTCGACACCGGTGCGTCTGAACATCTCACTGGGGATTTTGGTATGTTCACTACCTACCATCCATCTGCTAGTGCTTCTCCAATCACTATTGCCAATGAATCAACAATTCCCGTTGTGGGATTCGGCACATGCCATGTGACCCCGACTATTAGCCTGCCTTCAGTCGCTCACGTTCCTCACAACCAGTTTAATCTCCTCTCCATCAGGAAACTCAATTATCTCACTATGACTCGTCCTGACATTGCCTGCGCTGTTGGCAAAGTGAGCCAATTTATGGAGCTCCCGACCATCTCTCAGTGGGATGTTGTTCTCCGCATCGCCAAATACATCAAGCGGGACCCTTCCTGCGGCATTCACTACTCCCAGCATGCTCATCTGAATATTGAGGCCTTCTGTGATGTTGATTATGCTGGTTGTCTTGCGACCCGAAAATCTACTTCTGGGTTTGCCGTGTTCTTAGCTGACAATCTCATCTCCCGGCGCAGCAAGAAACAGACAGTCGTCTCCCGCTCCAGTGCGGAGTCCGAGTACCGTGCCATGACCACCGTCACTACTGAGATCATGTGGCTTCGACATCTCTTCCAGGAGCTTGGCTTTCCTCCGCAACGATCTGCTCACATCTGGTGTGACAACCAGGCAGCCACCAAGATAGCTTCGAATCCCGTCTTCCATGAACGCACGAAGCATATTGAGATGGACTGCCACTTTCTTCACCATCACCTGGAACACGATCATGTCAGTTTTTGCCACATCCCGACGATGGACCAGCTAGCAGAACTCTTCACCAAAGGCCTCCCGGCGACTCGCCTAGCCTCGCTCAGTTCCGAGCTGGGTATCCACAGCATCTGCGACCCAGCTTGAGGGGGAGTGTGCCTGGTCTTGTTGACCTAGTCTGATGTCTTCCTTTTTTTTTGTGGGATTCGAGATCGTCCAGCTTGAGGGGAAGTGTTAAAACCCTTTTTTTTATTCTTCTGGGTATTTTCTGAGTCCCACATCGGAATACCTCTTTATGTTTTCCTTTTTCTCATTCTATAAAAGAGAGCCTCCACCCCACCTTGAGGTAAGGAGATTTCCTCCTACAGATCCCATGGCCCGAACTATCTTACAATACCACTTGGCATGCGGCAATTAAAACCAGACCTTTTGAGGCTGTCTATGGCTGCAAGCCTCCATAAATTCTCAGTTTTCTTCAGTCCGAAATTCGGGTCGAAGTTGAAGCCACTGCTTTTTGCTGGATTGAGATGAGGCCTTGAATCAGCTTAAACATCATTTTGCTCATTCTCAGGATGTCATGCGCCAATAGGCCAACATGCACTGATGTCTGGTCATTTTTTCCATTGGGGAGCAGGTCTATCTCCGACTTCGGCTGCATAAACAACAGTCCTTGGCTCGGCGAATCAATCAGAAATTGTCTCATCGTTTTTATGGGCCGTTTACTATTTGAAAATAGATCGTCCTTGTGGCTTACCGGGTGACCTGGAAGGCGATGAGGCCCAGCGGCCAGAACCCGGAGTCTTGTTAATATTTGATTTAGTGGCAGGGGCAACCGGTGGAATACATACTGAAGGATCGAGTTCTCTATCAATGGTCTCTGGGCCATTTCTCAAAAAATGCAAGGCCTCCGGGCCATCTCAAATGTGAGGCCTTTGATCCCCCCCTCAAAAGTGAGGCCTCTGCGCCCCCCCCCCCACCCACAAGGCCTTTGGACCCCCTTAAAAAAACAATTACAGGTAATAATAAATGTTTATTTTTATTAATTTATATATTAAAATATCAAGCGCTTGATTTAGCTTGTGATTAACTTGATTAAGTTATTAGAATACTCGAATTGCTCAATGCATAGCTTGAGTTGCCAGAACTCAAGCTGAATTGGAGTACTGTTTGAATGAAACTCAATAAGTTTGTGGTTATCACCGTATCATTTATGCATCTATTCTTGGTTTGATCTAATAATATGTTCTTCGTATGTGCAGCCGAACATTTTTATCGATTGTTGGTGGATTCATTGCCGGAATATTGGGATTGACCGGGTGGGGTGGATTTGTTTTATATTTCTTGATCATGGCAATGGCTTCGCTAGGGCTCACAGCCAAAGCAAAGTTCTCCATCCATTACTTTGATTGCTGGAACCGAATTGCTCTAGATGGCTTTCTGGGTGGCCTGATGGTATGGATTTCACATCCTTTATTGGGTTTTTAACGCTCAATTTATGTTTTTGGGTTTAATTTGGTTTAACTCTCAAGAACAAACAATCCGTTTTTACTGTTGTTATTAACCGAATGATAAACAAGTTGGTTCGGTTCGGTCGTTAGTTAGGTATTCATGTTTTATTCATGTTAGTTAGGTATTCATGTTTTATTCGTATAATTTTGTGTTTTTTTTTTGAGGAATATGCATCAACTGATAAATGTTTTTATTTTTGCAGTCGTTCGTGCTGTTCTGGACGTATCCTTTGATATAATACTCGAGTTATTTTATATTTGCTAATGATTATATATTTTAATTTGCTGTACTGGTTTTCTTTGACGTGGAGAAGCTTCTCGTATGACATCGTGCATATATTTTGATGGAGCTTGCCTGTGCGTTGGAAGGTTTTGCTGGTTTGATTTATGCAGTTTCATGTATTGTATTTTGTTAGCAAATAATCAAGAGGTTGATGAACAAGTTGCAGAAGTTTAAAAAGCGGTTTTGATTGAAACTGTCCACCTAAAAGAATTTTAATTTGTGTTGTATAAAGAAAAAGACAAAAAAGTCTTGGTGTGTGAGATTTGAGTGAGTTGAATCCCAAATCCCAAAGATTGCATGATATTGAATTGTAATTGCATTGCATAAGATTGAAGTAAACGGGTGTCTTAATCAACAAAAACTGAATCTCATGGGCGGTGATTCTAAGTGTCCTCGGTGGATCTTTGAGTCCGTAACTTCATGAGATTGAGTCTTCATGATCTAATGCACTATACTTCCTTCTTTTCACCCTCTCCTCCTGCTTGTTCTTTTCCAAGGCTTATGGAAATGATGGATGCGTGTACATGATGGAAGATCAATGTGAGATTAGTGGATTATAGATTTATTGATTTGTTTGAGGTAAGGGATTTTGATTCTCTATTTTTAATTATGATATGGTTTTAGCATGCTTTACTTTTATTTGATTAAGGAGATGAAATTATCCTAATTAAAGAAGAATTACTTGAAAACATTGGAGGGATGTGAGTCATAAATGATAACATGCATGGTTTATTTTTATTTGCTTCCTGTTTGTTGTGGCATACAATATTTGATTAAGTGTGGTAACATGATAAAGAAGTGGGAAATGAAAATTTTATTGACTGATGTTATGATAGCCTGATGCGATTTAATAGTGTGGTAGATTAATAATTATATATATATGAATGCGGTTATGAAAGAAGAATTGGTTTAGTTTGGTGATATGGTGGTATCGTGTGGTTGGTATGGTTAGTGTTGTTGAGATATGTGAAGTCGTAATCAGAACCAGTCTACTAGGAGTGATTTTGGAAGATCTTCAATTCAAATGAAACCCTAGGTCAACCAAACCATCTTGACCAATAGGTGGATCTTCCCGTGTCAAGATGGATCACACAAATCGTTGGACGATCCTCTTGTGTCAGGACGAAATGTTGGTATCATGTCTCAAGTAACTCATTGGGCTCCATGCGAATTCCCATGTTGGAGTCTCTTGCATCTTCTCGAGGCGCACATCGTCAAGGGGTGAATCCAAGCAAATCTCTTATTGGGCTCCATGTGAATTCTCATGGAGTTTCATACCAAGTGGTGGATTCTTCTACGTTAGGATGAATCATCGATGCCACGCCTCACATGGTAGTAATCAAGCCCTTGGACATCATGTCAGCAATATCAGTAATAAGCAGCCAAAACATACAATTTATCACAATTCACATATTATTCTGAGTTGGGCGAATTGTCCTGTTATCAAATAACAAGACATCTATCCTTTGTTGGTAGACCCTCTTGTGCCAGGACAGATCATGCAAAGACTCGCATTTCCCTAGATATTGATTTTGAGCAGAATTTTGAATTTTTGTTTTCAGGTACTCATGAGGGGTAAAATGACTATTTTTCCAGATAACTTTTCTGAGCACTTTGTTGGTCCCAAAATAGGGTGTTTACCTTAATATAGGAGTTTGGTGGAATGCTGGATTGAGGCTCCGGGCATGGACAATATACTATATGGGTTAGGTGTCACAAATAATATACTTTGTTGTTTATGTGCCAGATTGATGCTATGAGAATTGATGGTATACCGGCTGGGATGGATGGCGGATTGATGCTCTGCATCCATGGTTTAGTTGCTGGACTGATACTCCATGCACAATTGATTTGATATATAGTTTAGGCATTGGACTGATGCTCCATGAACTATTGTTTGTGATACATAAGATAGATGTCAGATTGATGGTCTAGACTTGGTAGTACTTTTGTGTGGTACTTGAGATAAATGTGTCTAGGTACTATGTATGAGATCACGATTGGGGTCATGAGGACATAGTAGGGGAACAACTCCAATTAGTTCCTAGATGATAGGGCTATCGTAGGATGGGTCCCTAGAACTGCCAGGTTTGGCTGCGGTTGCCATGAATATGGAGCCCGTAGGTTATTTGGGATGCATGGTCATGATAGCGCGATTAGAGACACCCGACATTGACCGAAACTGGTATGGTCGATCGAGGTCTTGGACCTAAGGATCAACAATGGTTTTATTTGTAATTATTTTTTAGTTATGTTTTGGGTAGGCTGGGCATATTTCATGAGCATGCACTTATAACAACAGATTATAAGTTCACCGTTGGGGGTGACCTATTGAGATTTATTTCTCACCCTCTGTACGTGCACCTCGGTGTGCGTGCAGACCTTATGTTTGCTTTCAGGTTGAGCACAGATGCACGATGGATCGGGTTGAGGCCCAAGATTGCATGGTTGAGAGGGATGCTTGTGTGGATTCGACTGGTCAGGCGGGAGCAACTTGACATGGTATTGAAGATGAGGTATGTGTTATGGCCCAGAGTTGACAGTAGGGTCTGATGTATTTATTTTTCAGTTTATGGCCCATAGTTGACAGTGAGCGATCAATGTTGTATGTATGACATGACTGTCCTTTATGGTATTTCATTGATATAGCAATGTATTGGAGCCTGTGATGGGTATTGATTGGTGTGTCACAAACACCTGTCCCGGTAGGAAGTCTAAGTTACCAGGGCATGTGATTGATGTTCTTGGTTTTCGATGTTACAATTGTATATAATTTTGACTTGGCAACACACATGTTGTTTGGATTTGATGGTTGATGATGGATTTCAGGCTCTTGGCCTGTTAGCAAGAGACATGTGATTTGGTTTTGACTCTTGGCCAGTAGAGGCAAGATGTGTCTCATGCATCATGTTAGGCATGTGGGATCCATATATTATAGGTCTGCTAGTGTGTGATTTTATGGAATTCCCTCTGATGACATGTTCTGTGGATCTATGGTGACACACTCGATGATGAGGATGTTTATTCAGTCCTTGTGCACGATAGGTGCATTGACCCGGACGGGTCAACATGGTATGGGTGTATAATAGTTAGAACCTTGTGGGTGGTTTTTTCTTGAGGATAGTTATGTGGCCTGGTCCTCCAGGGAGCGGTCTGATGTGCAAATGCTTGAAGAGGACAGGTGCGCTGGGTGTTTTTGGTTGGTTTGATATGCGACCCCTTTCGGACGTGAGACCCTAGGGATGGGTGTTTTGGTATGATGATGTGGTGTGATGATGAGACGACAACATGTTTGACGCCCTGTGAGTAGTGGCCTTCTGTAAGTTGGTACAGACCTAGGTGGTTGGACCTAGTGACTAGACGTGTGACCTGATCGGCCGGGCTAGGTGGGAGAGCCTAATGGCCTTTTTGACGTGACTCAAGGTTAGGGAGTTATAGCTGTTCGACTTTCAAGGGTGACCCGTGAGAAGGGTCGACCGAGTTACGAGTGCTTTTGGGTGCGCGAGGCACATATGGATGCTTTGAACTTTTGACAATGGTGCACGAAGGGTGCAACCAGGTTTGAGGTTTTGGCTCGTTGGATGCCTATTGTTTTTGAGAAGGTGAAATTGTGTGTCCGTGTTTCCGCCTCGTGGTTGGTTTCAAGAGGGGCAAGTTCATTTAGGTGCCTAGCCCAAGAAATGGTTGTGCAGGCGAGTTGAGCATGGTGGCTTTGAGTTTGAATTGGGAGCATAAGAAGTGCTTGACATGCGTGGTTAAGGATTCTGAGTCGAGTTTTCGTGAGATGTGACTCGTTGGAATCGAAACATGTTTTGTGGTTTGGTTACACAAGAGCGTGTAACAGTTATGCGATGGTGGAATCTTGGAGACACGAGCGCTTGTGACATGTCGTGTCGTTTGGCTTGCGGATCAGACATTACAGGAGTGTACGCCCGAGGTGCTTGAGTAGGGAAGGAAGCCATGAGTGGGATGAGAATCATTGCAGGTGTGATGAGAGGCTTTGGGCATGGTGACCCCATGCCTTGGGATAGAACTGTGATGTTTTGGAATGGATGAGGTTGTGGTGATATTCGTTGATGACATCTAAGTATACTCGTAGTTTAAAGATGATCATGCCCAATATCTCGACATCAGCTATATGCCATACTATATAGATGTTTCCTTGGGTTGATAAGGGGCCTCCTGGGAGTTTGCATTCATGGAGCGATGTGTGTGAAGCCGTATGGTGGGGAGCACACCATCTGCTTTCTATGAGTGAGGTCCCTATGACAGATCATATATCGACAAATACAATGGGTGCTGTTCTCGGATCCTGGGAACGAGTGATAGTAGATGTTTTGTTTTGTTTCTCTGGTGGGAGCGGGATGACCATGTTGTGTTTTGAGGTTTGGTTTTGATTGAGGCATGAGTAGTGGAAAAGATATTTGGTTGTGAGGTGATAATAAGGATACTCCTATGGTGGGGAGCACCGGATCAATTGTGGTGATGCCTTGTGTGGGTATGGTCAAGGATGCAGTGAGGACCACATTGAGCGGGTTGTTGGACTGCTGAGGGTGTATTTTGAAAGGCGAGTCTGACGATGGGAAACATCATGGATCAGGATCCATAGTTGTGGGTTGAGTTCTATGGTGGGGAGCACCATGAGCTTGATGATGAGTTTTAAATGATGCAGTGAAGTCTCAGAATAGACTGGTGCAATTAGGCACTGTCTTAGTGCGTTGTTTATGGAGGCTAGTGGTGGCTGGTCTTTGGATGAGTTGTGCGCTTTATCCATGGGGTTATGCAGTGGAAATTGATTGTCGTCCTTGAGTAAAAACATCAAGTTGAGTATGTTTTGACGACCAAGGCATGTTGGGATGTGTGGCTCGAAAACCACTGAGGCTTCTCGAGGACGAGAAGGTTTATGGTGGGGAGATTGTTAAGACTCACATTTCCCCGAATACCGATTTTGAGCAGAATTTTGAATTTTGGTTTTTAGGTGCTCATGAGGGGTAAAATGATCGTTTCCCCCCTAGAAAATGATCTCAGATAATTTTTCTGACCACATTGTTGGTCTCAGAATAGGGTGTTTACCTTAGGACATGAGTTTGGTGTAATTCTGAGCCATTCAAGTTTTGGTGAAATATTTAATATTTAATTAATTAAATATTTAATTATTCGTGTGAGTTCGGGTGTCGATATCTTTTGAATGGAGCGTCAGATTGAGATTTTGACTCCGCGATTGACTCCTGAATGGGGGGTTTTGCCTAAGTGAGGTATAAACCCACTTCAGGTTTCGGGACTCAGGACAATTGTTAAATGGGCATTTAATTAATTAATTAATTAATTAATTAAAATTAATAAAACATCCCCCACCATCTGGGGTTCCTACGCATGATAGGGGGGCTCCCTTGCGCGCGACGGCCATACCGGGAGGGGGAGGAGAAAGAGATGCTGCCAGACATTTTCTATGGCGTAGATGGGGACCAAATCGAGGTGCAACAACTTCCGGGATCGAATTTGGATTCGAAGCTTCAGCGTTTACGCCACGAGGTAGGCCAGTTTTTAAGTTTTATGCCCTGATTCCCACATATTAGTTGTTTTCATATTTTAGAGCCATATTATGATTACTAAGGACCCCATGGGGGTCGATCTGTACCATATCGGGGAAAAACGGGGGTTTTAGAAGGTTAGTAGGGGTTTCTCATTCGGAAACCCCATCTACACGACGTGTGGTTTTACGAACTCATGCCATATGTTCTTCCCATTCGGGGAAGATGGACTTTTAGTACACGTCGTGTAGTTGTATGTGGCCATGTATCTCGCCACGTGGTCAAGGACATGGGCAGACAATGTTTCGAAAGGTACACACTATTTACTTTAGGTACACACCATGTACTTTAGGTACACACCATGTACTTGGGCAGACACGCCGTGTGAAAGGTACATGGCCATGCAGTACACGGGCAAACACCTTGTATGCCCTAATCGTGTAGTGGGACATGGGTAAAATCCATGTTACTCTGACCATGTATAAGTATATGGCCAGGTGTAGAGTTGAGAGTACACTCCATGTACTCAGAAGTGCACGTCGTGTACTTTTTCTAGCTTGGGGGGGGGGGGTTGGGTGTTTTATGCCCCGGTGTCAGAATTAGACTTGCGAGTAGTCCATTTTGAGTGTTTTTTCGTGTAGATCGTGATGGTGGAATCTTTTCATGATTTAGAGGCTATATGGATGGTGTTTTGGACCAAGGTTGTTCAATCGGAGGATCCCCTTGAGGTTTGGGTTCAGAATCCTTTAGTGGGTTGGGTTGTGAGCTATGAGGCTTATGTGAGAGTTGTGAGCTCGGTGATCATCTTGGCTTGATCGTTCCATGATGATCTGTTTGAGGTTCCTTGGATGGATCTCGAAAGGTGGGATCAAGTAGTATCTTTGGGGAGATCTTGGTTTGTCCCTGCGCATTAGGGCTCGTTGCTCGAGGTTAGAATAGTTGTGGTTTTGATCCTATGTTTGAGGATTAGAGTGGTTGGAGCCTCCAGGCTCAGTTGACATCATAAGATGACAGTTATGGATGTGTTCCGTTTTGGTGATTGATTGGAGTCTGAGGGACTCTTAAGGATGCCCCAGGTGGACTGGTTTCTGATCAAGTGACCATTGGATGCCGTAGTTAGTTTTTAAGAATGCTCGTAAGACATGGTCTTGCTTTTGGATGCCTTTGTTGGCACGCTGTTGATCGATGATCAGTCGAGAGCCACTGAGGGCCGCTTGAGGATGTTTCTTATGCCGGGCTTGGCTCGAGTTGTTGGATGAGATAGAGGAAACCCTTGCAGGGTGCCCTACTCTTGTTGTGGCCTTTGGGCTATTTGAGGATCTTTCGATGAGCATGGATGTTCAGCCAACCCTCGTTATGTTTTCTTTTGGTTGTGGATGTTGAGACTTGGTTTTCACCTATGAGGTTGTTGTGATATGGTTGGGTTGACGCGTTTTGGGACCTGGTTTACCGGTTAGGGCTGCAGTGATTGAATATAAGGACCCGACCTTAAATATAACTTATTCTTGTTATTTAAAAACTAGGAATCACTTTATTTTCCCAAAGATTTTTTAGGTTTAGAGTTTTGGAGAATTAGGACAAACTTTTACAAAATAAACCAATACATTGCATGTGGACTCTTTTATACAATATCCATTTTCTCTATAAAACATAAGTCCGTAAAATAAAACATGATTTCTTTTCATGATGAATCTTCACAATTTTCTTCATGACCTCATCCTTGTTCTCACTCTCCCTTAAAACCTATGATTCTTTTTTAAAAGTTGGGATGAGCACAAAAAGCTCAGTAATGGATATAAAAGAAGAAAAGAAACCATTAGTCCACAAATACTTACAAACACGTGAAAGATAAACTTCCCACCGTTAAAAGAAACATATACTTTGTGAAAACATGAGGTTTCCATAAAACATAGAAAGCAAAACAAACCATTTAGGTAACTTGGGGTATCATTTTCTTACCATACTTACTTATGATTGTAACCCTCGTGACCACCATATGATTTGTAACCGCCACAACTACCTTATAATGTAACCCTCGCGCTGCCTTATAATGTAACTATCACAATTACACTTGGAATAACCATTACAGCCGACTTTGCCGCTTCGACAGTGGCGCAGTGGTGAAGGAGAGGGGCATAACAACACCGTTCTTTGTGAGGTGTAGGGTTCGATTCCTGGGAGTCCGCTCTTGGGTGAATTTCTCCCTCCCCTAGGATCCACTCGTCTTACTGGGTCACTCAGTTTCTGATTAGGTGGAAAAAATGAGGCGCAACCCACCCGCGCTGACGGATTGCTGTGATAAACCATCGTTGTTTGGGTTGTTACCCTTCGGGATGCTCTGCCATCTCGGATGACAATAACTCCTTTCCGACTGCGACTCTTTCCGGAGTGATCTCTTCACGGGAGGAGGATTTTCTTGTATGGAGGGTTTGAAAAGTCCATACCTAGAAATGAATTCCCTTTTTTAGACTATTACGGTCGACTTTCAACATACCCAATGCATTGGAGAGCTATCACAGACCCACCCATCTTTGGTTTATAACGGAACCACCCATCATCATAAACAATTCCCAAAAACCATAACATATTCATTAAACACGAATATTTGAATCATAAAAATCATTTCTTGAGAAAAATCACTTATTAAAGAAATACTGCACACATACAAAGAAAAACATTTTCTTTGAAAATAACCAAGTGATATTGTAAATAATATTTCAAAACAATAAGGCACCATGAAAGTGGGAAAATCCGCTCATGCCACATAAGTTAAAAAAACATTCCCTTTTGAATTTTGTAAAAATAGAAATGAAAAGAGGATTTTAAAATGAAAAGTCCCTTACATAAAATCTGAAAAAAGATCCATTTTTGAAAACATTTGAGAAAAATTAAAAAAATTCTAATTTTAAAACATTTATGTCCATACAAATTTTTTTTTGAAAATATGGACATGAAATAGAAAGATTTAGAAGGAGAAATATTTAAAATATTTAAAACAATGTGTCAGTTACAGTCCCTTATCTCAGGTTTGACTTTTTTCAAATGTGTTCAAACCTCCTGTATAATGATTTAAAGAGTGTTATTAATTTATTACATAACTATATTCATATTTATAATATCTTATATGATATTCTTATAACATCTTTCCACCTATTTATTAATAATATTTTGTTATTTCCATTGTTTTGGGTGCGTTAGTTTCATGGTTTCAATGTTGGTTCATTATGAATTTTCTTTCCAAATGGAAATAATACTTCAGAAGAAAGAACACACACACATATATTTAGTCATTTTAAACAATTATAAGTGAATTTAAACTTTCCATGATTGCGTTAAAGGGAAATGAAAACTTATCGTCCACGAAGGCGGTGAATTGTCACACCATGGATGACGATTTTGTTTTTTAAGAATAAAAGGAGAAAATAAGAGATTTGATGATTGATATACCATTAACACAATAAAATTCTAGTATATATATGATATTGGAGTTATCATGAAACTTTTGATAAGGAGTGAGAATAAGGTAGAAGTGAGAAAGAATTTAAAAGAGAGAGGAATTTACCTCTCGAATATTTCTCCTTGAGAACCTCCTTAGGCACTTGAGGTTGCTCTTTTTGTGAGACCAACAACACTAGAATGTATCAAGGGATGAGGAGAAGAGAATTTGGTAGAAGATAGTCGAGCAAGATGACTTAAGGTGATGAAATTAAGTGAAGGAATGAACCGCCTTTTATAATTGAAGTGAGAGGCAAATTAGGAATTACATAAAATATTAAAATATAATAAGTCTAATATAGGGTTAAAGACTTCCAAAAGGCCTAAAAATCACAGGATATCACATTCACTATTGAAAAAATGGCTTATTGCGACGGGTCATTAGCGACGGGGTTCCGTCGCAAATGACCAATTGCGGAAAAGGGCGTCACAAATATTACCTTTTGCGACGATCCGTTACAAAAAGTTATTATTTGCGATGGGCAGTGGCACCATCACAAAAAAGTTTTGATGATTTTTTAAAACTCTATTGCGACGGGATGACCACCCGTCGCAAATAGTTTCTCAATTTTTAACTTTTTGCGACAGATCATTGCAAATACTGCTGAAAATACAAAAAAATAACCCCTTTTGCGATGAGTCCGTCAGATAGTTGAAAAAAATAATAAAAAATAATATTATTAATAATATAATATTAATATAAATGAAATCATAATATTAATATTGGTACAATAAAATTATTTATAAAATAATAATAATAATAATAATAATATAATATTAATATAAATAAAATAATAATATTAATATTCGTAAAATAAAATTAATTATAAAATAATTAAATAATAATATAATAATATTATTAATATTAATGAAATAATAATATTAATGAAATAATAATATTAATATTAGTAATATAATAAAAACCTGAGTATTTACAAAAATATAAAAATATATTATTTAATAAAATAATAAATTTAATAAAAAAATTAAATAAATAATAAAAACTATAATATTCAAGATAATATAAAAAACATACTATTTAAAACTTTAAATAGTTAATATTACAAAAAATACATTCAAATGTTTCATTATAAAATAAAAATACATCACTGAGGTGGAGGGTCGTCTGGAGGAATTGGAGGAGATGGTGGAGGGAACTCCATCCCTAAACTGCGAGTCAAATGTCGCATGTACTCCATCTGCTTCTGCTCCTACTAATGTCACCATCGACACATCTCATCCCGCATCTCCTCCTCCTCTTGTAGTCGTAGGAACTCTTCCTGCTGCTGTTGCTGCTGCTGCCACTGACGCATCTGCTCCTGCTCCCTACGCATAGTCTCTATAAGCTCATTCTGAGCTCGCAACTGCTCCTCATACTGTGCATAAGATGATGATGACTCTCTGTGAGCTCCTCTCGAGCTGGACGCTGACATTGCAGAGGTGTCATAAAAACCCTCAGGGGTCAATCGAGAGCCGATACCAACAACTCAGCCTTTCTTGAAGGCATACTGGGTCGCTTGCATCCATGCTGCCTCATCAAATCGGGGGGCATTGGTCTGACCATCGGTTTCTCCCTGACTCTCAACATGTGTCTGAGACGTTGCGACCTCATATGACTCCTTCACTTGCATTTTAAAATTAAAATAGTTAAAATATTATTTGTAGTTAAATTTAAAACTCAAAAAGAAATTATACTGACACAATCTGACGCCGACGAGCACCTCTAATCTCTCTAGTGGTTGGATCACTGTACATCCTCCTATAAACATCGTACTCTATAATATCGGGTTGTGCGACTGCCTATATGAATATAAAATAAACCTTTTACATTTAAAGTTATATAAAATATTTTAAAAAATGTACTTACCATATACTCCATATGCGTACTGAATGTACGACTACCAGCTCGATGCGTCACCTCCTATCACCCTCGCTTTTGCCGACATACTAATGATCTACTCTAAAATCACCTACTCAACCAGTGTGTACATAATCCATCCCAAACTTGAGATGAAATATAATCAGGTTGGTGGACGCAACATGTCCTATCAAACTCCTTCACTCCTGCTTTCTCAAATGCTTTCCTTTTCAAATTGTGCAAAAAATGAGTGCAATACAAACACATAGCTCCCTGCCATGCTTTCCATATAGTCTCACGCATGCTCTCATCAATGAGATACCATAATCCCTACAAATAATTTATTATATCAAGTTATTAATTAAATTAATTTCAAAATAAATATTATTTATTTACATACCGGCCAATGCTCAAACATGCAGTACTGTACATTAATGGGAATCTGATCCCATGACACCCATACATCAGAAAAATAACTGCGCAATATAGCGCTCCCCTATCCAACATCTATATGCGTAAAGTTGTGAAGAAAACAATTAATCAAACAATTAGAATATAAATAAATTAATGAAAACTAACTAAAATTCATAGGTAAACATACCTCCGTGCTCGTGGATCAAAACCAAGATGTGGACGTCGCTCAGGGATATGGTCGGGAATCATCAGTCAGTCAAGACCACGCCCCCTCCGAGTGCCCCCTGAACCGCCATCAGTCTGAGGGTCGGATGATCCGACCTCCTGCTCGTCCATAGGTAGATCAACCTCCTATAACAAATGATACAGATCCTCGTCCATCTGAAACACAAAATGATTGTTGTTAGCAAATAGTTGAAAACAACTATTATATATAGATATATATTATATATGATTATAACCAGTATTTAACTATGTCATTGTCCATCTTCATCATCATCTTCATAGCTGTCGATGTCAATATCTTCATCTTCCTCCTCAGCATCATCAATTTCCATATTAGTTTTAGTTTCATCATCTCTTGTCATTTCAAATTCAGTTGTAACATCATTAACATCATCGTCACCATCGACCCTTAACTGTGGGGTGTCATCAATGATATTCATGTCTTTTCGTGTAAAAGATGGATTCAGAGCAGTCTCTTAAAAAATTTCAATTCCTTGCACTTCAGCAGAACCACATTCACTTTCAGTAAACTGATTATCTCGAGATTTAATTTTTATTATGCTCCACCAATCACCCAACTCCCTTGAAGTAGCACAGTAATTTACATAATAAATTTGATGTGCTTGATGAGTCAATAAAAATGGTTCATTTACTACAAAAAGACTTATATTTAATATCAACAATTCCATGGATCATATGAACACGTAAGTCTCTCCCAGTATCCAACCACCGACATTTAAATATCGTTATGTAATGCTGTCCCAGATAACACAGTTCAATGATTTATTCTAGCATGTCGTAAAAGTCAACTTTAGTTTCTCTATGATGAGATCCTCTCAAGAAAACACCACTACTCATTGTTTTTTTTGATTCCCTATATGCACATTTATGAAATTGAAAACCATTCACCACATATGCATTATAATATTTAACCATTTTGGATGGTGGGTTACTCAATACATACGATCGATTATCAATTTTATCAGCATGTTGAGTTACCTGAAAATTTGTAAAACAATTATCACTATAACAAGTATTAAATTGATTTTTTATGTGAAATAAAAAATGATTTATGTTACTAGTTTTTGAAATCAGTAGGAATTTTTTTTGACGACGTTCTTCAAGAGCAGATGCTGTAATTTGTGGAAACTGTTTCTTCATATGATTATCATATAACCTATAAATAAAATAGGATTAATGTACTGTTATAAAAATTATATAATAAGTGATAGGATCACTCACAGTACAAATGGTGTAATTTCTTCACAGTTGAGCAGAATATATGTATGAGATTTTTGATGTTCATCATCTGAAATCCATCATTCATGAACTCCACTGAAGCCAAGTTTGGGTTGATTGAAAACTGATAATTGATTGCTCATGTTATTATCAATATTTCCCTCGTTACGACTCATGCGGTTGTGTTTTGAGAGATATTCAGATTGAAAGTAATGAGAGTAGAAAAAAGAAATTTCCTCTTGCAAATAAGCTTATGCAATTGAGCCTTCAATTGATGCTTTGTTACGTACTTTTTTTTTTCAATTTATGCATGAATCTCTCAAAAGGGTACATCCATCGGAACTTTACTGGACCTCCAAATTTTGTTTCATGCAACAAATGTAATATCAAATGTTCTATTGAGTCAAACAAATATGGCGGGAAGATTTTTTCTAGTTTATATAAAATTAAAATGACATCTTCTTGCAGTTTTCTTATGACATCGTAGTATGTTGTCGACGCAAAAATGTCTCGAAAAAAATATGATGTCTGTTAGCACATCCTAAATCATAGGATTTAACAAAGCTCTTAATCCAATTGGCAGAAGTATTTCCATTAAAACATGACAGTCATGACTTTCCAATCCGGTAATATTACTATTTCTGACACATCTTCTCAAATTGGAAGCATAACCATCTGGAAGTCTCAAATCTGCAATCCACTGACAAAATAATATGCGACTCTCTTTGGACAGTGTATAAGATGCTTTTAGTTTCATTAACTTCTGTGATATGATATTTTCAAACAGTTCAAGTTCTGGTCGCTTGCAAATTTGGGCAAGATCTAATCATGCCTTTACATTATCTTTGGTCTTACCTAGTGTATCCAAAACTGTATGAAATAAATTTTCAAAATAGTTCTTCTCAATATGCATCACATCCAACATGTTACAGACCAACAAATCAGATCAATATGGAAAATCCAAAAAAATGCTCCGTTTTATCCAATTGTGCTCTTTTCCAAACCCACCAATTTTTTGTTGGTTTATTGTTTGTCTAAATGTGATGATAGGTAATGAAGAGACAATTGATTTTAACTATGTATTCAAGATCATTATTGGAGGCCCATCTTTTTCAAATGTTCCTTTTATGAAATGATATTTGTTTCTTCGAAAAGGATGATCGGTTGGAAGAAATCTACAATCAAAGTCGAAAAAATAGGGTTTTTTTCCATTGATGAGAATAAACACTTTGCTATATCTCATACAGTATGAACATGATTTTGGACCATGTGTACTCTAGCCAGATAACATGCCATATGATGGGAAGTCACTAATTATCCACATCAATGCAGCTTTCAGTAGGAAGTTTTATTTCGCAGCAACATCACATGTACTGACATCATTACTCCACAGTGAATTTAACTCATCAATTAATAGTTTCAATTAAACATCGATATTTTTTTCGGATGAATTGAAATTAATAAGGTAAAAAAGATATATGGCTCCTTCATCAACATCCATGGAGGTAAATTATACAGAGTTATAAAGACATGCCAACATGAATACTGACTAACGTAAGAACCAAATGGACAGAAACCATCAGTAGAAAGACCCAATCACATGTTTCGGGCTTCTAAAAAAAGACGGATGCACTTGGTCAAATTTTTTCCATGAATCACTATCAGAGGGATGATTTAAGCTTTTACTAGTTGAAATGTTGGTTTTGTGCCATGAAATCAATGATGACGTGTTTTGAGACATAAATAAACGCTGCAATCTAGGTGTGAATGATAAATATCTCATTTGTTTTACAAGAACAAATCCAGACTTTCCTAGTTGAGTTTCTTTATACCTTTATTGTCCACATTTAGGACAACTATCCAACAATTCATTTTCACCATAATATAAGATGCTGTCATTTGAACATGCATGAATCTTCTAATAACCAAGACCCAGATTATGAACTAGCCACTTTCTCTCATAGAAATTTGCTGGCAACACATTTCCTTCAGGTAATAGTGTTTTTAACAAAGAGAATATATGATCAAAATAACTATTTGACATTCCATTATATGATTTAATAGCCATAAATTTAGAAAATGCTTCAAACTTTCTTATCTTGCAACCAGGATATAAGGCATCCTTAGCAGACCTCAACAACTCATATAAATGAGATGGTTCCAACTCAGGAGTTAAATCAATATCATCATGAGTTTCAGTTTGTTAAAAAGACAGACCTGCCACATCATGTACTAAATTTTGAAACCGTGTTGGATCCGGAACCAAATTATTTTCTTCTCTGGAACTGCATTCACCATGTTGATACCAAAAAATATAATCTTGTTGAAAACCAAAATGCAATAAATGACTACCAACATTGTCAAACGTGTCATACGTCATCAGAGCACATTTTTTACAAGGACACTTAATTTTCCATTCTAAAATAAATTTTGGTTGTGATGATGAAAATGATAAGAAAACTTGAACACCCTCAATATATACAGGATTTAAACCAGAACTGTTTGGATTTCTACACCGATTTATCCAAGAACGATCATCTAATAATGACTATTGTCGACTTCCTTGTTCCATATTTTTCTAAAAAATATGAAATAATTAGTTATTTTGTATAATTAGATATAAAATAAATACTATCCAAAAAACAAGACAATTAAATTCTCTCTTCTAGAAAATTATAATAATTTCTATTATTTTATAGTTATTTATACTATTTTTAAGATTTTATACTAATCTACACTCATTCATAAAAATTTATAATAATTATCACTAATTATTATTAATTACAAGCATTTTGTACTAATTATTATTAATTACCGATGACACAATTTCCAACGTATTGGTGGAAGCTCTTTTGCCCGGCGACTCATCCCCTTGCAACTTTTTGCAACTAAAATCACTATGAAAAGTCTGCTCTGACGTAGGAATATCCATTTTCATATGCACGAGGATGGAGAGTAGGGAGTCCTTGCCGTGCTTCTCTCCATGCTCGTGCATACGAAAATTGATATTCGTACGTCGGAGCATACTTTTCATAGTTATATCAGTCGGAGAAGTTCAAAGGCGATGAGTCGTCAGAAAAAAGAGCCTCTTTTTTTCCAACAACTCGCCTCCTTGAAACTTTTTACAACTTAAATCACTATGAAAAATCTGCCCTGATGTATGTCAGAGCAGCTTTTTCATACTGATTTCAATGGGAGAAAGTTGCAAGGAGCTGAGGCGTCGATCAAAAGGAATGCTGCCAATCCACTGGAAATTGTGCCATTTTATCAATGTACTTGAATTTATTCCAATTTATTACTAATTAATCCTAATTATTACCAATTAATCCCAATTGTTACTATTTGTTACCGATTCTTACTAATTATTACTAATTTATCCTAATTCTTAATAATTGTTACTAATTAATCCTAATTAATCCTAATTATCACAAATTAATCCTAATTATTACTAATTATTCCTAATTATTACAAATTAATCCTAATTATTACAAATTAATCCTAATTATTACTAATTATTACTTATTAATCCTAATTATTACTAATTATTACTAATTAATCCTAATTATTACTAATTAATCCTAATTATTATTAATTAATCCTAATTATTACTAATTATTACTAGTTAATCTTAATTATTACTAATTATTACTAATTATTACTAATTATTACACTTATTTACACATTATTACTAATTATTACAATTTATTACTAATTTTTGAGATTTGTTACTAATTAATCCTAATTATTTCTAATTAATCCTAATTATTACTAATTCATCCTAATTATTTATAATTATTTCTAATTATTACAAATTATTTATAATTATTACAAATTATTTCTAATTATTACAAATTATTTCTAATTATTGGCATCACAGCTTGAAACCATTCTTGGGAAGGTTTTTTGAATGCTACGTCAACGATATGGTGGTTAAGTATCAACAATATTCGAACCGCCTGGCTGATCTAGAGTTTGTCTTCAACAAACTTTGACAACATAGCCTGAAGATGAATCCCTTGAAATGTGTTTTTAGGGTTACCTCAGGAAAATTTATCGGCTTCTCTATACCCCATTGTGGCATCGAAGTTGACCTAGAGAAGATAAAAGTTATCCTCAATATGTTACAAACCTGGAACCTGAAAGAGTTAGGGGTTTGTAGGTACACCTAGCCTATATTTAGCGCTTTATATAAAACATCGTAGTCAAGTGTTTTCCCTTCACAAGGTTGATGAAGAAGGGGGTCACATATAAGTGGAACAATGGCTATTAGGAAGTATTTGACAGTCTCAGGAAATATCTCTTGAGTCCACCTGTGTTAATGCCACTTGTTGAGTGGAAACTGATCATTTTGTATGTGACAGCCTTGGAGAAATCACTGGGTGATTTACTTACACAAAATAATGCTGTCAAGAATGAAAAAAATCTTTATTATCTCAGTAAAACCATGATCGACACTGAGACTCATCATTCAGATATCAAGAAGAGCTTCCTGACATCAACCTCCATGGTTAATAAGTCGAGGAAATACCTACAGTACCAAATGTCCATTTTATCTCTCACAAAAACCCACTCAAATATATCCTTATTCGTCCTATGTTGACTAGATGTTTGACATGGGGGACAGTTATCCTGCTATAGTTTGATATACAGTCCACGCCTCAGAAATTGGTAACATTCTAGACTTTGGATGATTTCCTTACATAGAATTGATCTATAGAAACAATGTTGTTAAATACAAAATTTTCTGAAGAAGAGATCTTCTCCATTCAATATGGACCCTAGATATGAGAGATGTATTTTGACAGTGCATCTAGAAGCTTAATAAGGAAGATAATGGAAGACCCCAATATCAACAAAGTCATTTTGAAATTTGTGCTCATCTCTCCAACAAAGAAAGTCTTTCCTTACTCCATCCTATTGTCAGAAGGTTGTACGAATAACGAGGCAGGATATCAGGCCCTTATCACAGGGCTAGAACTGACACTCCAAATTCTAGTCAAACACTTGAAAGTGAAATATGATTTGAATTTGGTAATCAAGAAGATCAATGGGGATTACACTATCAAAAAGGAGGGGCTAATTACCCCGCTTGACAATGTTCATGGGATAATGATAGAATTCCCATTAGAGCTGATATTGAATCAAGTCCCATGATCGCATAATGACCAGGCCGATTCATTAGAAAATGCAGCCACAACTTTAGTAGATCTAGATCGAGATGAAACAGTCATTTGCATTGCTCACCACTGAATTGTCTTGCCTTTTGTTCATGTCAACATGGAAGAAATCAATGAGGTTAATTTCATCCTCAAAATAGATGGTCCTATTACTGATTGGATGATACCCATAATGGAATACCTCTAAAATGGAGTGCTCTCAACATATGGAGCCAAAAAAGAGAAAATATGATAACGAGCGACCACATTTACTCTTTATGATGACCATAATCACCAAAAAATCCTCTATAAATGATGCTTTGATGAAAATCTTCTTAGGTGCATTAACATAGAAGAGATTGCTGCTATCATAAATGTATATATGGGAGCTTGAAGTTCCCACCAATCAGGGTTCAAACTTTCCAATCAAATCAGAAGACTTGGATACTTCCAGCCTTCAATGACACAAGATTTCAAAAAATTCACCAAGAAGTGTCATTCCTACCAAGTGCACTCCAACTTTATCCATCAACCCCCAAAGTTGCTACACATCCAAATACTCATGTTCATTTTCCATATGGGGAATGGATGTTGTAGGACCATATCCTCCAACTACGACCAAGAGGTTCAAATACACCCTAACTGCTATCGACTTCTTCTCCAAATGGTTTAAAGTAATACCCCTCAGAGGCCAGGTCCAAAAGCATTTTCAGCTTCATGAAATCCAACATTATTACCAATATTGGTGTCTCTCATACAATATTAATAAACAGTGACACCAATTTATATTCCTTTGAGTTGGAGAACCTATATCAGGAATATAATATCAAATCCAACCATTCATCTCGCTATCATGCAATGGCCAATGGACAAATAGAGGCCTTCAATATGAACCGACATTCTTTGATCATGACACCAATTCGTTCTGAATATGCATTTATTTTCCCCATTTTGGATTTTCATAAGTTTCCCACAAAAATGGAATGTCAATTATAGGATGTCATTGTTTGACTATGCATTGATACGCCCTAGTTGGATTTGTATAAGTCGCCCATAAAAAGGGTCTACCAACCATGGATACATTCACCCTTAGTCTGTTGTGATCTTTTATCCTCTTCCATATTCTGAATTATTAACTTCACAACATGTTGTATAGTGCGGTAATCAAACCCACAATACCCCAAAATTGAAAACATGGTTGGAATTTAGTGAAGTCATGATGACATACCTTCAAGAGGAATCTATTAAATTATCTTCCATATATCTTGCCATAAAATACAATGTGAGGTGAAAAGTGTGTCTTGTGTCTCCAAGTTTGACTCGGATCCATTTTCAGAGGGAGAAATGTACTCTAGGATTAATGCACTCAATGAGGCACCCTGATCCGCTCCCTCCAGAATAGTGTCATCTCTGCCTTCCGCCTTTGGATGAATGGGAATGGAAGCTCCTCCCTTAGGCTCAACCACAAAATTTGATGGCACTAGATAGTGGATGAAACCCCTCATTAACATCATGGGGTTAATAGATAGCAAAGATAGTAAAACAACCATAGCATTTAACAACACTCACATGTTGGTAGATTAACGACTAGAATTGGTGCCTCTCTGACATCCCCGATCTCAATGTTTTTATTAGGGGTCTCCTGGAAAGGAATGTTCCCATATGTTTTCCCAGAAACTAGGATAGAGGGATCTTGGGAATTTCCCACTTCAGGGTCCTCAACTATTACTTCCTCAACAATGAGTGTAGGTTGGACTTGGATGCCTTAGAAATTTTTTCTACGGAAAAAGCTGCACAAGTCAATCTATGGAACAAGACATAAAATGGAAGGTGGTTAACTGTGTTTGAAAATGAAAAAAGGAGAAAACTCATGCCTGTCTAATTACCTATCAAAGTCTCGAAACTTCTCTAGATAGGTGGGAATATTAATATTTTTCAAAATTTACTCAAGTTCTTTTATTTCATTACATAAGACCTCGTATCTCACAATATATTCACCAGTAGGGGTATCCGAGATGTATGAATGAAGACCTAATTTGGATCTTCCGTCAATTCTATCTGCTAGATGCATGGAAGGTATGACTACTTTGAACCCTGTGAAGTCAGGAACAACACTGACACCTTCATCGGACTTCCCAAGACTATCATCCCCTTCTAGAGTGGCGATAAGTCCAGTAGTGGTTGCTGTAGGGTCCTTCAATGCATGCAATGGATCTGAAATATAATAAGAAATAAATCCAATAACTGGTACATGACACCTTATTATATGCATATGATAGTACTAGGACCCTCCTCCATCTCTACAGTAATGGGATCAGACACAATTTCTTATCTCAACACTTCTTATGTCAAAGTGACAAATTCATCAGCATGAGTCTGTGCCTCATCCATAATGTCCCCCTCAATCCTTGAAGGATCAGTACCGAAACCCTCAAGGGAGGAGAGTGAAGTGGAATCCTGCAAAAGACATGTATGGTCAAATGGGTATGTCAGGTGAGTAATAGTATTAAACGACAACAAAAAGACTTACTGCAACTTATATGTTGAACCAACTTCTTTTACCTCTTTTGTTTCTTCCCCTAAGATGATGAGGGTCCCGAATTGGTCCTCTCTACGATGGGAACTAAAGGTGATGGTCAAGAATACCCTCCCACCATCTCCCCCACCATCATCCTATGACCTGAGGATAACTCTGAGGGCTCAGGAGACTTAGCCTCCACTCCGATAGGGGTGCCTGTTGACCCATATTTTGGTGACTCAAGTGCCACCCTCAGTTCCCCTTATTTTCCTATCTACAAGTTAAATCCCATCGAAATTAATAATAATGGATAAGAGAGGGAAAAGGGAAGGGAAAAGAGAGAGATAACTTACTAGTATCAACGTCGTCATCCCATTCCTTGTCAGATCGACCAGATATCTCCTTGGCTGTAGCTCAGGTCGTCATATTAGTTACCCTCTTTGTAGCCAATATCTGATCATCGATGACATACATTAACATCTCCAAATCCCAGATATATTTCCCCAACTCAGTAAAATTATCATTGGGGTGAATATTGTAGGGTTCTCGGACATCCCTAAGATTTGGGATATTAATGTCAGCTTAGAGAAACACCTATAAATATCTAATGTCCCAGGCCATGTCTTTCCAAGCTTGGATTTCCAAAGTCCACACATAATTCGAGTCTACTATAGCCGGCTTCAAGTAAGACATGACATCCTTTGACTTTGAAGCCATTTCAAGCCTCTCTACTCTAATAGGAGACTGGGACACTAGGGCTTGGGTCTCCTCTCGGCGATGAAGACTAGTCTGCCTCGGCCTAGAAGATGTAGTATTCTCAACTCTTACGTACTCCGCATCTTGTGCTCGAGATCGATTTGAAGATTTCAGAGCTTCAACATCATCACTCTTGGTTTGAACCTTTCTACTGTGAATTACACTACCAACAATCATCATGGACTTGACTCAAGGGATGCTTGTTTTCAACACCCCTTGGGGGTAGGAAGAAATCCAAGCATAGGAATACCCATATTCTAGCCCGATTGATGCACCTAATGAAGGTAGTTTGATAGATGATTGAGATACATCCAAAGTCAGGAGGATCCAAAATTGTAGGGCCACCATCAGATGCTTCTCAAACTGAACGTGTGTAGGGGGAGATAAATTTGGCTATTGTAGATGCTTAAATTGGAAGATGAATTGATATGGAGCATAGGCCTCACATATGATCTCATTGTCAATACAAGATGCCAGTACGTTGCCTCTGAATGCTATCATGTATGAACTTAGGTTGTCATTAGCTTGGCCATTGTCAATGAATGTCCCAGTAGGCAGATCATCATATGTGAAGAAGTTGAACTCTCCTAGTATGTTCATATTCTTAGAGGATTCATCATTTTTTAGAGATAAAGGATTAATACCAGAAACAAACTGAATAAAAGGGAGAAAATGGCCTTTAGGAACTTGAACTCCACTCAGCACAACATAAGAGATTAAGTGTGCTGTAATTCATCCCCACATCACTTGAAATGTCCCTAAAATATGATATGGATCCTTCCTGGTGTACATGTGCAGTAAACACAAAGAGATATTTTCTAGAATAGGGGTATCCATACCTATGTGGTTCCATTCTGCTAATTTGGACTCTATGAAAAATGTCCCTAACCTCATGCCGCCTTTAGATTCGCAGACCGACAATAGGTAGATGCTCAACTACATCACAAGAAATCCACCCAGACTGTAAGTTCCCAAATTTTATATCAGTTAAAAATCCTTTTAATTTTTGTCTAATTCTATATTATATACCTAGTATGGTTTCCCTATGAGGTTATAATGGTTTCAAGGATGTCCGAGGCTTATTCAGAGCTTGGAACCTCGACCGGTGGAGAAAAACACTGGGCCACAAGGTTAGTAGAAACCGTGCAACCTAGCCCGCACAATCTCTCTGAACCATGCGAGGTTGGACATAGGGGAGAGAAGCACACATAGTTTACCCTAACTATGTGCTAGGGGATGCACACCTATGAAAAACCTCTATAGTTTTTAGCAGAGGTATATTACATGACTGGCGAACGGTTTTTCCAACCATGCAGCCAAACCACATGCCTCTATTTTTCTCAGGTAAAAGACCAAATTGACCTTAATGAAATGTTTAGTTCACATTCCTACTAATTTTATCATTAAAGAATATGGGAGATCTCTCAATCTCCAATTTTGATCTCCCAAGTTCCCCCTTCTTAGGTTTTACTCCCGTTCTTCCATCTGAAGCCCGATTTGATCACTGATCATCATGTTGGATGGGCATTGGTAAGTAATATATTTATATTGATTCATTTGTAATTTTTATTTTTCTCAATGATGATATTTATATATAGGTTCATATGCCCAATTTTCAAGGCATTGATCCGTTCTTCCATTTTCTCTTGATCCGGACCAAATCAAGGGTCGGTACTGGACAAAGAGAGTTGTACGAGTATGAGGTAGGTGTTTTATAACTATCCCTCAAGTTTTGATGTTTTATAATATGTGTTTTTGTACCGCATGCTGGTTTCACCATGCATTTCATTAAATTACATCTGTATTGAATTGGTTGACTTGTTAGAACCCAAATTATATCGAGATTGACTACCTTAGAAGGAGCCACCCATTTGGGTGTGCCCTCTTATATGCCTAAATGTATTCCATGGATATATGGAAAAAGAACCTATTGAAGTGTTTGGGTTTACTTTTAAATGATGGTATCCCTATGGTAGTGGATGGATATAGTGGCATAGCATGACTCATTCCCTTAACAATTATAATGAATTGACTGGTTAGTGGTGAGTGGTAAGCCCACATCACCTAATTAAGTTGAACAATGGTCACACCCTTGTTAATGATAAATGTAAACATATTATGAATTATGACTTAGATCGTATTAAAGCCAATGGATATCATTACTAAGGATGTGTGGGCATGGTGACCTTATTTAATTATGAAATATGGGCATGATGACCCTTATGCATGTTATAAATGAATGATCATGGCATCCCTCCTGCTTTAATACTAAATGGGCATGAAAATCCTTATTATAATTAAATTGGCATAAAAACCCTTATATAATTGTGATACTATACGGGCATGACATACCTTATGACACTATACAGGCATGGCGTCCCTTATGATACTATATGGGCATGGCGTCCCTTACTGTGACACCAGGCATGACGACTCTATACATGATACTGGGAATGACATCCCTTACTGTGATACTGGGCACAACATACCTATTCTATGACATCTAGCATGGTTTCCCCTTTACTAATGTGATAATGGGAATGAAATCCCTTATAAATGTGATACCAGAAATTGCATTCCTTGATACATGTTTAGAGTTATTCCACCACAGACTGAAGCAGGTAGTGTCATCCTGGTCTCTTTCAGGAACCAGAGACGGCCCATTTACAGTCATTATTTCTGATTTACTTTATTATATATTCACACTACCATGTTATATACACAGTATGAATATTTATAGATTCCGTTGGTGGTGACCTACTGAGATTTATCTCACACTATATCTAGTCCACTTATGTCACCTGAGTAGACTATAAGATTGCAGGTGTAGATAAGGGGAATCATCCTCTCATAGATGCGTGACATTATGACATTTCTTAGGATGTAACTTGGTAGCAGATGACTGATCTGGAGCTTGGGATGCTGGGATAGATTTTCCCTTCTTGTACCATTTTGTATAGTACTTCTTCCTTCTACTTTTATCCATGTTTTCTTTCTTATAAACACATGACATTATCATCAATTTTATATGATTCAGTTTATTGCACTTGATTATTATTCAGTGCTTGGTTATTCCTGTCTGTTTCCACTACTTATTCACTATTATACTGCTTTCTCTATTTATCTATTGATTGTACCACTGTGCTACTCTGGTAATGAGGGAATAGTCTCTCCACAGACACACCCTAGGCCCTCACTAATAGTCGGAAGCCTTTGACGTTCAAGGAGATGCACTTGAGGCCATGTGACTCACTGAGCACGGGGAACCTATGGGTGGAATCTAGGTTTAGGACATCACAAAGTGGTATAAGAGATATTTATTTTCTTACTTTACTATTTTGAGATAATATATAGGATATTAGGAAGGTTATGGGGTTTTTCAATGATCTATTTATGGGATTAGCTAACCCATGTATAGATAAAAACCAAATTACCTCAAATGAAAATCAGTATTTACTGATTTTTGATTATTATAGCTAATTTGATTCCACCATTGAGTGGTGAACTTGAATTGTGATATTACTATTGATATTTGAGGTTATTTTTTATCCTTGGCTCGATGAGATGAAGGCAATAAATCTTTGAACATGAATTATATTAGGCACCTTGTAGGAAATTTACATGCCATGCATATGCCATGCCATGTAGGAGCATTGTGTTGTTTTCATCACCTATGATTTCCATGAGTGATTTGACTATTATAAATAAAATTTTTAATGTTTAATGATTCTATAAAGGAATTAAGAAAAACATAGTTGATACTTAGAGTGATGACTATAACCTAATAATTTTTTCCTATATAAGCTATATCAGACACCCTAAGTTTCCAAATATGGCACGTTGAGTCATAGACCATTGGTCGCATGGATTGGAATGTGTTATGGTATAAATTAAGTGGATTCCACATTTTGGTTCATAAGGTGTATGGGACCTTATGTATCAGAAGTGGTGAACCATTTGGTTAAACTATTTAAATTTAAATGTAAATCTGAATTAAAAATCAAATTGAAATTAAAAAACACAGATCTTGACCCAGTCCCAACCTTAGTAGTAGGCAGTAGGTAGCATCACTTTTGTTCTCTATAAATGTTTCTATCACCTAGACCTAACTCCTTGAGATGGAAGAGGGGTAAGAATATTACATAGAAAGGATTTTCACCTATTCAATTTCTATATCTGTGTATTTTTCCATTATTAAAATTTATTTGAGGTGTGTGTTTGACAATTCTAGACCAATGCCACCATGAAATCCTTCGATCATAAACTAGGATAGTGATGATGACCATTCCCCAGAGGTGGTGGTCCCTGAGCCGCTAGTTATACCTCCAATAGTGCCTCTAGTGGAACCTCTTCCTATTCGACATGGGAGATGATTCTTGATTTCAAGGTGATTTACTAAGGATTATGTAAACCTTATAGGGATATTTGTACACTGCCCCTTATATGGGAGAGTTGACTCAAAAGTTCTAGTAGTAGCATCCACCCATGTTTTCAAGGTATGGAGGACCATAGGCTGAAGAGTTATGGCTTGAGAATGTTATGTATATATTTGAGCATCTAGATATACCTACTGAGAGGATAGTGAAACTCACTAATTATATGCTATGAGGATCCTCTAAACACTGGTGGGATATTCTAAATTAGGCTGGTCAGTATCAAGAAGCGATGTGGAGGGATTTACAATTGAGCTTCTTTGATTATTTCTTCCCTAAGACCCCGAGGGATGATCATTCCAGGGAGTTCATGAACCTACAGTAGGGTTCAATTACAATTATGAACTATTTAGATTATTTTAAAAAGATTCAGTACTTAGCGCTAATATATACTGCTAATGATTCAGTGAAAGTGAGCCAATTTGAGGATGGTCTGAGGTATCCTATTCATTCTCAGGTGAATATCCTTTGGTTGTTGACCATATCTGAAATAGTAAACCATTCCATTATCACCAAGAGAAACCTGAGGGAATTATATGGTGAGAGCTAGGGTGATTCAGAACCCAAAAAAAGTAGTGGTTCTACTGGTGGTTGGTAGTGATGCTTTGAGACTGCGCGTGTGAGTAGAGACGACCAGTTGACACCCACATAAAGTTACATGGTATATCACTAGTGTGGGAAGCCTGGGAATAAGAGGCCCCAGTGTCCTAGAGATCCCGTTGAGTGCCAAGGATGTGGCATATTGGGGTATCTTCAACGATTCTATAGGACCTTCCCATTTATTTTGAGTGAGAGAGGATCCATGCTAGCACTGCCTTCACGAGCATGATCAGTAACACCTCACTCGATAGGTAGCTGGAGTATTACAGGCCATACAGGTAGAGGAGGAGGTCATGACCATGGAAACTAGACTTCAGATTTTTAGCACCAATAGAGTGGATCCACTCTTGGTAGTTAGGTTGTAGCACAAGCCTGAGGATCAAGCTAGATTCAATGTAACCTATACTAGAGGAGCAGGATACCGGGCCATCTACTATTCAAGGTAATATTCTAGCAGCCTATACTTTCATTTCTGCCTTATTTGATACATGTGCATCACATTATTTTATATATGTGCCTATTATGGAGAGTCTCAGACTTCATGTTGAGTACTCTAATGGTGTGATAATGCTAGATACACATTTGGGTATACAATTAAAAATCATACACCTATTCAAGGAATATCCTATTGAGGTAGGAAACCATTATTTCTTATATAACCTCTTCATCCTCAATATGAAAAGCTTTGACATCATTCTTAGGATGGAATGTTTGATTCCATTTTATGCCTATGTGGAGTTTTATCGTTGGAGGGTGTCATTTACATCACCATATGGAGAAACTTATATTCACAAGGGTGAGTGGGATTTCTAGGCCAGTAGAGCTGGATCAAAGCATCTCAGGCTAGGTAGAGTGACCACCTATATTTCTAGCCTATACATGGAGGATCATAGACCACATCATACTAAGTTCCATCCTATAGTTGATTGATTCAATGATTTATTCCCTGATGAATTTTTAGGACTACCTCTTGAGAGGGAGGTATATTTTATTATTGAGATAGTTCCTAGAGCTACACCTGTATATATTACTCTTTATAGGATGAATACTACTGAGTTACATAAACTCAATAGGTAGCTAGAATATTTGGAGTCCAAGGGTTTTATATGAACCAGTACTTCTCCCTGGGGTACACCAGTATTTTTCACAAAAAAAGGCAGATAGAACCTTCAATATTTTCATGGATTACTAGAAATTAAATCAGTTGACAGCGAAAAATTGGCATCCCTTACCTTGGATTGATGATATTTTTGAACAGCTCTGAGGAGCAAGGGTATTCTCGAAGATGGACCTGAGATTGGGCCATCATCAAGTTCGAGTTAGACCTTCAGATATTCTACATATGTATTTTCATATTCGGTATGGTTTATATGAGCATCTTGTGATGCTGTTCAGTCTTACGAAAATGCCTATAATCTTTATTTCTTTAATAAATAGGGGTTTTCATCCATATCTGTATTCCTTTATTGTGGTCTTAATAGATGAAATCTTGGTGTATTCTCATACTTGAAGTGACCATGTCACTCATCTTGAGATCATTTTGAATACACCGAGTGAGAACCATCTGTATGCTAAGATTAGTAAATGTCACTTATGGATCAACAAGGTACACTTCTTGGGTCACATTATCTCAAAGGCAGGAGTTTTAGTTGACCCATCGAATGTGAGAACTATGGTTATTTAGGAGTAGTATGAGAATGTATTTGATATAAAGAGTTTCTTAGGGATAGTTGGATATTACATAAATTTTATACAGATCTTCTCATGATTATAAACACCTCTTAAGGGATTTACTAATAAGGATGTGAAGTTTATATGGTCTAAATCTTGCAAGATAGACTTTTAGGTGTTGAAAGGGAGATTGACTTCAACGTTGATACTGATTCTTCTAGATCCAGGAAGAATATATATAGTCTATTGTGATGCATCAAGTATTGGGGTTGGAGTAGTTCTGATGTAGGAAGATAAAGTCGTTGCATACAAGTCATGAAAATTGAGGCCTCATGAGTGGAATTACCTAACACACGATCTTGAGTTAGCAGCTGTTTTACACACCTTGCGTTGTTGGAAGAATTACCTATTGGGAGATCCTTTTGTGGTGTTTATGGAACACAAGAGCCTCAAGTATATTTTTGCATAGCGAGACTTAAATCTTAGGTAGAAAATATGGGTTGGAAATCTACAGTCCTTTGATTTTGAACTTGCTTATATGCCTGAGAAAGGAAATACTGTTGCAGATGCTCTAAGAAGGAGGACTCAGATGCAGATGTTCAGGAGGCTAGTAGTGAATGGTAGCTGATGACTCTATTTTCTAAGATGCATATAGAAGTTTAGGACTATCATGGAAAGTCTGTACTTGCATCGCTATTAGTGATATCTTCACTTCTGTAAAAGGTGAAGATGAGGTAGTTTTCAGATATTGAGGGCTTGGTACTACGCGAGAGTATTATTGGTTAGGACCTGCACCCGAATTTTTATATCGATGATGATGACATCCTGCGTATATATGGGCATATCTGGGTTCCCATAGATATGAGAGAGGAGCTGATGAGAGAGTCACATGATTCTTAGTGTGTAAGTTCACTCGAGTATTTAGAAGATGTATCGCGATATGATCCGATAGTATTGGTGGCTCGGGATGAAGGGTAAGATAGCAGTATTTATCACTAGGTGTTCCACCTATCAGTAGGTGAAGGTGAAGCACCGATGAACTAATATATTATTACAGTAATTACCAGTTCCAAAATGGAAATAGGAGGATGTTTCAATGGTTTTTTTCATCATCTTACCAATATTTCCTCAAGGCAGCGATGTGGTTTGGGTAATCATGGATCGACTAATGAAAGTAGCCCAATTCCTTCCTATCTGGGACACTTTCTCAGTTGATGAGTTGAAAATGTTATATTTACTTGAGATTATATGACTACATAGGGTCCCTCGTACCATCATTTCATATAGGGACACTCATTTCACATTGAGGTTCTGGTAGGGGTTGCAGAAGGCTATGTGTATACAGGTGCTTTTGAGCACATCCTTTCACCCTCAGATTGACAGTCAATAGAAATATACTATATAGGTTCTAGAGGACATGTTTCGAGAATTTTTCCTTGATTTTGGCGGTTATTGGTAGAACCATACCTCTCTCATTGATTTCTCCTACAATAACAATTATCAGGTAACGATAAATATGGATACTTATGAGGCCCTATATGGTAGGCCGTTCCGTTCACCCCTGTGCTAGTTAGAGGTAGGAGAGGCAGCGCTAATGGATCCTCCTCTCGTCCAGGATACTTTAGAGCAGGTTTATATTATTAGGAAGTGGATGTTTACCACTCAGTCTCTACATAACTCTTAGGATAATCACCATCGATGACCTATGGAATTCAAGGTCAGGGATTGTGTTTTCTTACAGGTATCACCTAGACTTGGGAATAAACAGATACAAAGGCAAGGAAAACTGTCACCATGCTTTATCAGGCCATTTTGGATTCTAGATAGAGTCGAGAAGGTAGCCTATCGATTGATTTTACCTCATAGGTACCATTCCATGCATGACATCTTCCATGTTTCACATATTAACCGATATCATGTCGACCCATCTCATACTTTTGATCCTGAGGATGTTGATCTAGATACTAATGCTTCTTTTAAAGAGTATCCTATATGCATCATTGATCAGAGCACAAAGTCTCTTATAGGATGGTATGTCCCTTTAGTATGGTTGCTATAGTAGCATGATCAGGTATAGGATGAGACTTGGGAGAGGGAGGGAAACATACGTACTCAATGGATAGAATTATTCTTATATGAAGTTTTTCTTCCCTTGGAAGGTGAACTCATGGATGAGTTCCTTTAAGGGGGGAAGACTGTAAGATCCAAGATTTTTTATTAGGTATGTATCCTTTTAATTTTAGTTTAATTCTTTATTATGGACCTACTATGGATTCCCTATGATTCTATAAAGGTTTCGGGGGTTTTCAGAGCTCATAACCTTGGTTGGTGGAGAAAAACACTGGGCCGCACGATTAGTAGAAACCGTGTGACCCAGCCCACATGGTATCTCCTAATCGTGTGAGGCTAGAAATAGGGGAGAGTAGGGTGTATGATTTTCCCTAACCATGTTCTAGGGAGGAAATTACCTTGTTAAATATCTATAGTTTTTAGCAGAGGAATATCACACGGTTGGCGCATGGTTTGGAAAACTGTGCGGCCAAACCATGCGCCACATTTTTTCTTGGGTAAAAATAAAAAATTTCCCTTAATGAAATGTTTTATTCACCTTCCTCCTCCTTTTATAATTATAGAGTACAGGAGATCTCCCCCTCTCCCATTTTGAGTTCCTAAGTGTCTACTTCATAGGTTTTACTCCCATTCTTCAGTCCAAAGCCCATTTGATCACTGATCATCACGTTGGATGCACATCGATAAGTAATCTATTCATATTAATCTATTTTTCATTAGTATTTCTATTGAAGATTCTATTTAGATGTAGGTTCATATTCCCTATTTTTAGGGCATTGATCCGTTATTCCTTTCTCTCTCGATTTGGACCAAATCAAGGGTTGATACTGGATGACAAGAGTTGTACGAGTATGGGGTAGGTGGTCTAGTAACTATCCCTCAAGTTTTTATGTTTTATAATATGTTCTATTATGTTGCACGCCATTTTCACCATGCGTTGAATTAAATTTCTTCTTCCTTGAATTGGTTGACTTCTTAGAATCGAAATTATATCAAGATTGAATACCTTAGAAGGAACCATCCCTTTGGGTGTTCCCTATTATATGCCTAAATGGATTCTATAGATATATGAAAAAAGAACCTATTGGAGTGTTTGAATTTACTTTTAAATAATGGTATCCCTATGATAGTGGATGGATGTAGTGTCATAGAATATATCATTACCTTAACAATTATAATGAATTGAACTAATGAAAGGTGAGTGGTAATCCCACATCATCTAATTAAATTAAACAATGGTCACACCCTTATTAATGATAAAGGTAAAATAATTATGAATTATGACTTGGATTATACTAAAGTGAATGGATATTACTATTAATGATGTATGGGAATGATGACCCTATTTAATTATGAAATATGGGCATGATGACCTTTATGCATGTTATAAATAAATGGTCATGGAGTACCTCCTACTTTAATAATAAATGGGCATAAAGACCCTTGTTATAATTAAATTGGAATAGAAAACCTTATATAAATGTGATTCTATATAGGCTTGATGTCCCTTGTGATACTCTATGGGCATGATGTCCCTTGTGATACTATAATGGCATGGATTCCCTTACTGTGATACCAGTTTTGATGATCTTATACATGATATTAGGAATGATGCCCCTTAGTGTGATATCAATCATAGCGTACCTATTCTGATATACAATGCATGACATCCCCTTTACTACTATGATACCAATCATGAAGTCCCTTATAAATATGATACTAGGAATTATGTCCCTTGATACATGTTCATAGTTATTCTGGCATGGATCGGAGTAGGTAGTGTCAACCTGGACTCTTTCAGGAACCAGATCCGACCCATTTATAGTTATTATTATAGATTTACTTTATTATATATGTACACTACTATGTTATATACACAGACTCAATATTTATAGATATTTTTGGTGGTGGCCTACTGAGATTTATCTCACACTCTATCTAGGCTACCTATGGCACTTGAGCATACTATATGCTTATAAGTGTAGATAAAGGGAAGCATCCTCTTATAGATGCATGATATTATAGCATGTCTTAGGATGGATCTTAGTAGAAAATTATTGGGCTAGAGGCTGGGATGATGGGATATATTTTGGCATTTTTGTAGCTTTTTTGTACAATACTTCTACCTACTACTTGTATCCAGGTTTTCCTACTTTATAGATACATAAAATTATCATCCATTATATATGATTTAGTTCACTACACTTTATTATCATTTAGTTCTTGGTTATTCATGTCTGTTTTCACTACTTATTCACTATTATATTGTTTCTTCTATTTATTTTTTGATTGTACAGTTGTACTACTCTGGTAATGAGGGAATAGACTCCCCACAGACACACCCTAGGCCCTCACTGCTAGTTGGAAGCCTATGGAGTTTAGGGAGATGCGCTTGAGGCCATGTATCACACTGGGATTGGGGAACCTCTGAGTGGAATCTGGGTCTAGGACGTTACAAAAAGGATCCTCACAAGAACCTCAAACTTGACTTTATAGCCCCACTGGTTATATTGGACTTACTCTAATGTAGACCAATTTTTTTTGGGAATGATCAGATTATCTAAAGAGGGGAATCCTATTGGGTGTTGATAGGTAGGACCTTCTCTTTATGGATCAAGGAGGGACCTCATCCATACTTTAGGATGAATGTTGACTCGTGGGTGAGGGTCTCCCTTCTTGATATTTCGAGCCATCTTTAACAGATCATGTACTGAAGCTGATGTACTTTAAGCATCCTCCCACATCACCTTTGGTGGAATGAACCCATCATACATATCCCCAATAATGGGCACCCCCTAAGATCTTATAGACATCCCACAAGCTGATGACGAATTTTCTATGTATCATATGGAAATTATTTGTCCGAGGGATCCATTGGATCAATAATATAGGGATGATGTTTGGGTTCTTGTAAACATATGTATGCTCCACTCAAACCTCCTCATAGATACTAATATTTTTCAGCTCAGTCTTAAATTTTTCATAGGTTTGGTGCACCCAGTATTCCCACATCCATTTAGGCCCAACTCCTCAAAAAATAAATACCCAATATTCCTTCCAACCTTGTTATTGGTTAATCTTATACGCCCAAAAGATTGACTCGTAGCAATTAGGTTTTGATTCTAGGGTGCGAGGCTTCAGGTATGGGGCACACAGGCTGTGGTGTACAATGCATGCAATAGGAATGATTCCTTACTTAATAAATGAGCCCTTAGAGGAGACATTTTAGGTGGGGTAATTGGTGTATTGTATGAACCATGACTTCAACAAATAATTCTCAAGTTTCAGGATAAACACACCTCTTACAAGTTCGTGATTACACATGGGTAGATAGTCACTCTGAGTGTACTCATATTGGTACTTCTTCAAGTGCTTCACTAAGTATGAAAGGTTATAGTCACACATGCCATAGTAATCTGGTTAGATAGTTTTAAGCATCTCTGAAACATGAGAAACAACTTGTTCATGGGAATCCATTTGAGCATCCATTGGAAACCAACAAGGAGACATCAAGATTTTCATTAAGGTTAAAATATTGATTTTTATTTTTTTTGAAATTTTTTAAAATGGAGGACTTAATGAAGGTCACTCATAAAATTTCCCTCATGTAAGACACTCTCTCAAGTTCCCTCATGTAGGCTACTCTCCCAAGTGATCCTGCATAGGCCAGTCACTCAAGTAGCTATACCATGTGCTTGCATGAGAGGATCCTTTAGAAGGCAATGCAGGCGATTTTCATGATGGGAATAGAAGAATGGTGAAAGTGGAGGAAAGTACCACCAGATGGTTGACCATATTTATAGATGTGGTTGAACTGTGTGGCCGACCTATATGGATGTCCTGAATGAGTGCCTGTGTGGATGACCTGTGCGACCCTCAGAATCTTTTCATCCCTTTACCTCAGGATCAGACCCTCTTCTTCCAACCAGATCCAATCCCAAGTGGGGGATTTTTTGATGCTCCTTTTTATCACATTGGGATGAAAAGATTTATTGTAAAATTCCTAAAATAATAGAGAGGTGAAGGGCACTAATAATAACCAAGAGGCTCACACAATCCTGGCCTGCGTGACCCAGAAGGAGAAACCACACTTACATATGAAACCTGCATATGAAACTTGTGGGATGGACCTACGAAGACAACCTATTTACTCCAGGGTCCTGATATTTCCTATAAATAGGACCATGGTTCTCCTCATTTTACATGACAAAAAAACCTAGAGAATCCTTGAAGATCTGCTTTCCCTAGTCGTTCGTCCAGGACCTCGAGACCATTCAAGTAACTCTTCAAAAACTGAGAGAAGAGGGAATTAGAGGGAATAGTGGGATAAAATTCCCTCCAGTTTTTGAAACACAAAACAATTTCACAAGGAATTGATACCCCCTTAATTGACCAATACTATAATGAAGGTCTCCTCCCAAACCTAAGACCTGCATGAGGCCCTTCCAGGGACATCTAAGGAAACCCTTGGAGCCTAGAGTAAGACCTATCCTAAGTATTTTTTCCTAGGCAGTTCATCATCCAAAATTCACATCTAGATCATGTAGATCCACCCTACGTGAAACAATTCTAGTTCACCTAGGTCCACCATACACGATACCTCTTTGGCCCGCTCAAGCCTTACCCTATTCGAGACCTATTTAGCTCACTCAGGACTTACCTGCACAAGACTCATTTGATCCCTATTTTATGCCACCAATAGAAGGGAATATATTCCCTTGGATACCTATTCTGAGAGGGACCAACCCAAGACCTCTCCCAAAACCTTTGGACATGTGTGGTCAGAGCATAGGGCACACCAGCATGTCCTCTCGATTATACATTCCCATGGTAATGGGGGTAATGCATTTAACCTCCCTTATAGGTGGGATCCTCAGAGTGTTTTCAATTATAGATTCTCATGGTAAAGAGGGTCCCAACCTTGGGGATAGTACCAAGGGCCTCCCGATTTTAGACATGATGGATAGGGCCATGTCCTTCCCTTATCCTATCTGAGACCAGGGACCTCCCATTTCAGAAGGGGGTTAGGGGTGAGACACATGATTTTACCTTTGATAAGGGTTAATGTATTATCCTCATATCTTCTATAGGGTTGGGAATAGGGAATCCCTCTTGGATTAATCCATTATTATTTCTTGCAGGAGGCCACACCCCTCCTATCTTCTATTCTCCCTGGTTACAAAAAAAGAGGAAACATGCACAAAAAATCCGTTTCTCTCTCCCGTAACCCCGACCTCATCCACTAGAGGATGAAGGTGATTGTGTGGTTTATTAGATCTTAAAATTTGTCTTTTTTTCATACTAAACATGACTCACATGGGATTATTAGTTAATAATGATCTTGACATCCACAAGATCAGATGCATGTCTTAGAAGAGAATCCTTTTTCGGATATTCCTCTATCCTTCCTTAAGTGGGTCTACATAGGTGTGGGTACTCAAATACATGTATCCATATTAAAATGAAACATACCCTATGAGAAAAACCATCATAGGTCCTCCATAGGCGTGGTCTCTCAAAACCACGTATCCATATAAAGGGCTATATCCCCTATGAAACTTCAAAATGGCCTCCTATTTGGTATAATCCCCAACATTAACCACTAAAAAGGGCCTCTTATTTGGTATAAGTCCCAAAACCATGTCAAAATCATCTCAAAGGACCACATTCCCTATAAGAAAAACCTTTAGAGGAATTCCATAGGTGTTGTTCCTTGACCCTTCTGAACGACGTGGGATTTGATTAACATATAAATGGGATATATAAGAAGCCTCCTTGAGGTCCAAACCCATCTCCACCAAATCAACCCTAATTCTCTTTGAGTCATATTCCTAGTAGGTTCATGTCCAACCTGGGAGCCTACATACCTTCTAGGTTCCCTAGGCCACTTCGACATAAGTCCCACACCAAACTTTGGATAGGAACCTTTCACCTAGATGTCCTTAATGCATAATGTTAAACTACATGGTTTGGTCCTCATCACATGAACTTAAATGGAATGATGTGTCCCATTAAGTGGCAAAAAACTACACGGGATTTTATTCCTTTCACAAGGATATGTAAAAATCCCATCTCATGGGATTGATCCCGACATAAACACAATTCTTGTCTCCCTGGATGATGATAAATTCCAGAGTGCCCCACTATGTGGATGAAAACCAACATTATGATAATAAATGACCAAAGAATATCTAAATTTATTCAAAAGGGTACCATTTATGGAGAAACTCATATACATATAGATGATTCTAAATTTCATTTATTCTAATAATTGATTATTAGTTTATGAGCGACCCATGTCATACTTGAGAATTAATAAAGGATTCACAAACATGTCTTAAATATTTAAGTGAGTCCCGGAGTAGGTAATAATTTCCCCCAAAAGGGTGTGATGATCCTGAACTCTCAGCCTCTCAACCAATGTGAGTCCCTAAGTGTCATTGGGAACATTACCCAATAATCACTTGCCTTTGGAAAGTAGGTTCTTGAAACATCTTGAATAAGGGAACTATTGGGCGTTTTCGGCTCCATGAACAAAACCCATTGGAATCCATTAGAAAATGGTGAACCTTACACAAATTATTGTGAAACCATTAAAACTAATACAATAAAATATTAAGGTAATGAACAATTTTTCATTAGAAACAAACATAAACAATAATCACATTCCTGGGCACTCAGATCCCCCCGCACAAGAGTTAGATACTCCCATGGATGATCTCTTTACCAAGATCCAAAACATCCTAGTATCCTTTATGACTTTTTCTAAATAGTAAAACAATAGAAAAGAAACCTGACCCTATTATACCACTTTGCAATGTCTTCTACCTGGTGCTCCCTCACATGACTGAGTCAGGTGGGTTTCATGACCTTAGGCGTGCCTCCCTATATTCCAGAGTATACCAACTATAAATGAGAGTATAAAGAATATAGTGTGGAAACTATACCTTATGGTAAAAAGTTACAATAATAATATAAATAATATAAACAACTAAACATGAAACCACAACAGAAATAAAGGATAAATCAAACAATCCAATAATAATAGAATCACGTAATGTTAGGTTGGTATGTAACTAAATTACATGCTAAATGTCATAAAAATAAAAGACAAAACTAAAAAGATAAAAGGCTCAAAAATCCATGGTCCCAAGCCCCATTTCGGTCTCATCTCCAAATTCCAACCCATCCAACATGCAACAATCAACAATAAGGTCCCTTAACCTTGTCCATACCTTCATCCATGAAATCTTCCCAAGCACCAAATGGAGGCCCAAACAGGGTGTGAGTAAAACTAAGTAGGCCACTACCAACGGTGTCTAGACAAATCCAGTCTAAGAATATAAAGTGATAAACAAATGTATTAATTTAACAAATTAATACTGCTCATAAAATAAACTCACTGACCCTTGGGCTCTGAGATGAAACCATGGGTCAACCAAACCTACTTCATCTGCATGTCAGAATCTCTACCAAGAGGTGGATCCTCCTATGTTAGGATAGATCACCCAAACCACTAGAAGATCCTCCTATGCCGGGACTGAAAAATAGTATCATGTCTCAAGAAACCCACTGGGATCCATAAAAATTCCCATTTTGAAGTCTCTTACATCTTCTCGAGGCACACATCACCAAGGGGTGAATATCAACTAATCTCATACTGGGATCCATGTGAATTCCCATGTCGGAGTCTCTTATGTATTCCCATGTGAACGTTACAAGGGGAGAATCTCAGCTCATATCAAATGGTGGATTCTCCTGTATTAGGATGAATCATCAACGTCACTTCTCATGAGGAAGTAATCAATCCCTCATGCATTATGTTAGTAATATCAATGAAAAACAGTTGAAACATACAATTTATCATAATTCAATTATTATTATAAGGTTTCCAAATTTTTTAATTATCAAATAATAATGCATTTATCCTCTATTGGTAGACCCTCCTATGCCAGGATAGATCACTACTATCAAAACAAGCAAAGTTACCATGTACCATCAATTACATGTTATGAAAAATCGTGCTTCCAAGACTACCAGTTCATTACAGGTTCAGGGGTAGGCTCTCCTCAAGGGAGGATAAAAACTCGATCTCAATTACAAAGGGCCTGACGAGGTCCAATGGGATGTCTAAGAACGTGAAACTCATTTAACATCAATTCACTCATTATGGTAGGTTTCACGCATGAGGTGTCAGTGTGATCACTCTTATTGAACATACTATACAGAGGAAACAAATAATTAGTGAGTTGTTCTAGACCACCCACATCAAGAACAGAGTAGATATAGGCAATCCCTCAGTGTCTGTGGTAAATCTAGGTTCCTTCTACCTATCAATGAATCCAAGAAACTTCTAACAAGGAACATCCAAACTTGATCTGGTTTAGGAAGTCTGATCTAGGGTTCACCATTGGGAGGCCTAAAATTGAGAGAGAGAATGAACATTATTAGAACACATGACACAACTGCTAGAGGGTTTTAAAACTAGCTGAGCATGGAACATTTACAAAGTAAACTGGGGATTTACATCATAAATCCCATGATTTCCATATACATAATGAAAATCATCTCTTGGGTTTAAAACTTCATAAAAACCAATTTTACTTTGTAAACTCATTTTAAATCATAAATTAAGGATTTAAGGCTTGCCTTGATGAATTCATAGATTGTTTCTTCTTTACGGGGTCAACCTGAAAAATTTACATAATAAGTTTTGAATTTATGGCATAAGTTTTTCATGCAGACATAACCCAACTCTCCTATTTTAGTACCTCAAAAAAACATAATCCTATCAGAACCAATCTCAAATACCAAGTATTAAATGAAAAACAATATAACTAGATGAGGTTTAACAAAAACTCAAAAGGTATATACCTATAAAAGATGAGATCTCACAACCAAAATGTTCTTTTTCACTTCCATTTATTTTAGGTTTGTTTAAATGTTTGTGAGTTATAATGAATGTGTCAAAGTAAGTGAGAATTAGTGTAGCAATTTGGGTGTGATATTTCTTTTTCAAGTTTTGTAACATTGAGATCTGGAGGATTCCTTCTGGAACTTGTTTCTATATTTGTGACTTCGATAACCTTCTTTTGATTCTGGAAGTGAGGTACATAATTCTCAAAAATTGGTATTAAAGCTAGTTCTCAGCAGAAGCTTGATAGTTCCCTGATTAAAAACTTGGGTAATATTCTTTCTTTCTCATATGTGTTTTTGATTTTAGTGGAAGTTATTTTTTTCAGAAGGATGAAGTCAGAAGATTAAAAAATCAAGATCGAAAAATTCTATGAGACTAATTTTAGTTTATATAGGATGCAGATGGAGGATTATCTCATCCAAAAATATCTAGAAGTTCTATTGAAGGGAGTCAAAATAGAATAAATGGAGAAAAGTGAGTGGGAAATGATTGATTAGAAGGCTCTTGGTTTAGTATGAATTTCATTAGCTCAGAATGTAGATTTTATGATTCAGGAAAAATTTACCTCAAAAAAGTTGCTGAGAGCACTAACAGGTATTTATGAGAATCCTACAATACTTTATAAAGTGTGTTTAATGAATTTATTGTTTTGGATGAGGATATTATATGGAATATTTTCTACAAATCATGTGAATGACTTCAGTTTGATTTGAAGTCAACTGAAATCTATGAAGGTAACATTTACAGATGACATATGGGATATTTTTTTATTTTCATCTTTACCAAAATCATGGTAATGTATGGTGACAATTGTGATTAACTCTATTGGAAAAAATAACTCGATCTTTGAGGATGTTAAGAACATGATTCTAAATAAATATCTTCAGTGGAGGGAGATTTTATCTTCTTCTGGTGATGCATTGAATTCATATGGAAGGGGTCAATCACCTCATCAAATAAGTTTAAAGAAATCTGATAGGATTTCATGAGTGAGAAGTAGAGGTAAATATATTGGACTTAGGCCTATTTGTTGGCACCGTGGTAAGAGAGGTTACCTCAAGAAATATTTTTGTGATCAAAAGATAAAATCAAGAAGGATTGTGTCAGGAGAATTAAGTTCTAAAATTACATCTTTTAGAATTAGTACTAATTTAATTTCAAGTTTTACTACTTCAGTAGAATATTGGATAATAGATCCTAGAGAATCTTTCCACTATGGTGGTGAAAAGGGATGCATGGAGAGTTATGAATTTGAAAACTTTGGGAGAGTGCATTCGGAAAATAATGAAGCTCTTGATATTATAGAAAAATTAAACATGGAAGTTTAATTGAAGAATGGATGTTTCCATATGTTAAAGGATGTATGCCATATTTTAGGTCTTCAAAAGAACCTAATATTAGTAGGAAAAAATAATTAAGAAGTTTACATAACAAGTTTTGTAGAAGGATTGTGGAAAATCACTCGAGGTTCTCTTATCATAGCTCAAGATGTAAATGATGGCTCACTCTATATAACTAGAAGGGCAGTGGGATTTTTTCTAGATGGAACTTCAAATTTTAGAGGTAAAAAATTGTGGCATATTCTACTTGGGAATTTCATTGAGAAAGGTATTAATATTCTTGTGGAAAAAACCATACTGAAGCTTATCCATTTAGATTTTAGAAGTTTTGATAGTTGCATACTCAGGAAGAAATATAAGGTATCATTTAACTTGAGCAGAAAGAAACCAAAATGATGGAAGCTTGAACTTGTTCATACTGATGTCTAGGAACTTACCTGGGAGAAATATTTTGGAAGGTAAAAATACTTGTGACTTTCATCGATGAATCCATGATAAAGTCATGTATGTACTTCTTGAAACACAAATATGAAGTTTTTGGAGTCTTGGTACAATGGAAAGATATGGTTGTGAGAGAAACAAGTTGCAAATTGAAATGTTTAAGGGAAAACAACGATGGTGAATTTATCAAAAGGATTTTTCAGAACTACTGCAAACATAGAGGGATTAAACATGAGAAGACTATTCTTAGAAAACCAAAGAATAATGGTGTGGATGAAAGGATGAATTAGAATTTTATGGAAAGATCATGAAATATGTTGTTACATTATGGACTTACCAAGTCATTTTGGGTGGTAGTAGTTGGTACATGTGAATACTTAATCAATTAAAGCCCTTAAAAATTTATGAATCATAAATTACTTGAAGCACTGTTGATAGGTAAAACATTGGAACTGACTCATCTCAATGTTTTTTGATTTTTTATCCTATGTGCATGTTGATTTAAAAGAGAGAGAAAATCTTGAAGAAAAGTCTCATCCATGGTTCTTTGTGGGCTATAAAGATGAAGATCTTGGATTTTGACTTTGGGATGATAATAATACAAAAAATATTTGAATTCAGAATATACTATTTAATGAGAAAGTATTGTGGAAAGACCATAAATTGATGGGAAAGGTAGTTTAAGGTAAAGATTCAACCTCATTTCAAGTTGATCCAAGTAGAATTTCTGGAAGAATAAACATTATGAAAAACTTATATATCTCTAAGTCTATCAGAAGGACTAAAATTTCAGAAGGAAGCTCAGAGGCATCACATAAAGTCAGGTAGTAAAACCAGTGAAAGATATTATTGAAAGCTCAAAAACTGGTGAATATTGAGTTAGAGCTCTGAAAGATGAAATTTATGAAGTTCCAGTTCCAAAAAGAGTATAACTATATGTTGAATTTGTAGTGTCCAAGGATTAGTAAGGTACCACTGGGGGGGGGGGTGAATCAATGGTACACTATTTTTAAAATTTATTTTACTTTTGATTAAACCTCCATGATTTATTAAAGTCTTGATCCATCATCTTTAATACTCAAAATCACTATTCAAGCTATAATAATAAAGAAAAAACAGTACCCAGGGATTTACAATGTTCAGTACACAGACTAACTTCTTTCCATGTTTCTTAGACTCCCCAATAAAAATTCTACATTATATCAGAAGGTGATTAAAACAGTAATTGGTTAGACCCCCCAATTACAAATTGATTATACCCCCAGTTCCAATCATCCTTCAATATTTAGTTAGACCCCCCAACCGCACCTTTTTCACAGTGATTGGTTAGACCCCCCAATCATAATCTTCAGCAGCTGGTTAGAGCCCTCAACTGTAGTCTTCGACTTCATATGGATTGATCAAATATAGACATATCAATTGAAGACACACCTATACAAGGTTGTTAGATAATACTAGTTTATTCACAACTTCAAGTACTTTTGCACTGATGCTCGTCTTACTCAAACAATTTTGATCACCTGTAGATAATCAGCTGACTCAGTACAACACTGATCCGGTAAGAATTCTTTCTTCTGATGAAGACTTGGCCTCACTAAATACTAAAAACTCAGATATTAATTACTTCCAAATCACTTATAGAAATTTTGTCCTGGATTTAGTCTCAAAGCATTGCACACTGATTATGCAATATATATTTCATGTGAATCTATGCATCCTTCACGCATGAACAAAAATGCATGGATATCTCATTCTTCATGAATGTGTAATCAATGATGGGTTTTCTCAACAATTTTCCTTATGAGAGTTTTTTTTTCATGTTCATGTAAATGTTTGAATTATGCAAGTGTGCGTACACACACACACTACCTCATTTATACATCATGCACGAATGTTGACATATGCATGCGTATCATGTACAATGTGTTGTAATAGTGGGTTCCCTAGACCCAACTAAATAGTACCTTAGATTACCATTTCTTGTATATAGTTCGATATACATGATGTATTATTACCATCATAGTGTAGGATTTTTTGCATCCACTATTGAAATGGTAATTTCCATAGATTAATTGTTGTATCAAAAGGTTATAGAAAATCCTAGGATATTATGATAACCTCAAGATACTATGACATTAATCTCAAACAAAGGTCCTATGGTCTTGATACATCATACTGACTGGACACAATTGATGTTTGACTATCATGAGATGAGGGATCATAAGTATTGAGACTCATTCTCATGATGTTCACACTTAGTGATCTCTAGTAGTGAGATCACGAGGATAGACCCACCAATAGTAACACCGCATGTTTTGAGTGTCATTGATTGTTCCTATCTAAAAATATGTGTATTGGTCTCCTGATTTGAGATTATTACCAGTGTGTGCCATTTGATTGCATACTTTGATATAAGGAGAAAATCATGATATTGAAATCATAGCGAGGTAGCTTGTATTGGGTGTGTCATTGGTGGTATGAAATTGGTTGAATGGACAAGAAAGGATTTTTTGCTTCCAGGTTGAGAAAATAATGTATCTCGGGCCTTATTGATCAGGATGGTAGTGCCTTAATAATACTTTTTCCAAGGTAGTCAAGGGTAAATCCATCCAATTAGATCAACAAATAATAAAGAAAGAAAATGGAGATAACATAGGAACTCATACTTCTTTATAATATATCTAAAGACAAAGAGATTATATTACACAATGTGTGTTCACAGGTTAACGTTGGTTGTCGTTGCTATGACTATCCTTATCTATTTAGGGGTATTTATGGGTTACTAGACTCCACTCTTGGTTTATGGATTCTATTCACTACTATCAAGATAAGGGACTAGAGGGTCACATACAATAGCGTATTCAAGAATCCACCATATTCTATTGAATAGGTAAATTAGACATAGTGGTCCCCACCACGGGGTCCGAGTGTTGTACAAGTTATCGATCACTGATAAATAAATAAATTCATATTATTCAAGAAATGAATAATTGGGTTGAATTTATTTAAATTATTTATAAGTTAAGTAAATACGAGGAATAATATTAATCGAACAAATATTATCTTAATAATCCAGGTTCGTTTAATATTTAACGTGAATTATGAGTTGAGTAAATGACTTGAGTTTATCACATAATATTATATATATATATATATTATAAGCATGTGATAAAATAATAAATAATATTTATGATTCAATTTAATTCATCATAATTATTTATTTAGTGGACATTAAATAAACAGGGGTATAGGAACCCTACAAGGTATTTTGAGCTTCCACTATAAATAGAGAGAGAGAGGATCTCACACAACGTACTATTAATTGTGAGATTTCTAGAGCCTATATATCTTCTCTCATTTTCTAGAGAGAGAAGCTCTCGATCTAGGTGATCCGATCGAGTTCTCCCTCATGCATTGAAGGTGCATTGATGTGGTGATAGTTGGGGAATCAAAGGCGTCGTCAGATCACCGTGCTAGAACTTGGAATTCTATGATCAACGCCCCAGTGGATTTTTGAAGAATGTGTGGACAATTTAGAGGGATATTGATTTGGATCCTTGAAACAATATTCTCTGATGACAAGCAGATATTGAGCACAATTTCAGATCTGAAAAATGTATGCTTTTGGTTTTATTTTTGGTGCTCTGATTAATTGTGTGAGATCTTCAAACTTTACTTGGGATCGGATCATCATAAACAAAAAGTATCATCATACCAATGATGAATTATTTGTTAAAATCCTCAGAACATCGCTTATTCTACTACCCCAGTACCTTCAATTGGCATCGGAGTGATAACATAATTATTCTGAGCCAAGAAAATTAATTTGCTTTAAATTTAAGTAGAGGCTTTGATTTTATTCCCAAAAAATCTAGCCGTGATTCGATTCGAGTTCGGATGGTCAAGTTACGACCATCCAAAAAAATTTTATGGATCAAAATTGGTTGTCGTACTGGTATTAAAATTTTGAACAATCTATATATGTTCGTGTCTTGTTTTGATGAACCCTGTAAATTCGGTGGGTGGAACTGAGTAATCTGGATATGGAAACCATTCCACAATTTTGTGAAATTATTAAAATTATAATTATCTTATTATAATAATAATAATTATTATTATATTAAAAGGATATTTTCATAACCTTTGGAAAACCTCAAAATTGTGTGGATAAAAACCAAACAAGACAAAAAAAGAGTGGAAGAAGACTTTTTTCAAGTCTTAATGGGTAGAAGGTTAATAAAAAAAGGTTTTTTAATTCATTTGGAGGATGTGAATAATTCCATATAAGAAACAAGAAAAAAGTCAGTTTGACATTTTGGGGGGGATGTCGGTTTCTCCACCTCGCCGCGCTGGCCTCAGACCGCCGCCCCTTCTCCGCATACCTCCTCTGGCCACCACATGTCTCAACTGGACACAGCCATACAGAGCCATCCTTCACCGCTAGGAGCCTTTCTCTATGCTACCCAGAATGAGCTACGTCGCCACCCATATATGGCAACAACGCCCTCTGCTCTTCATCCAGACCATCTCTGTAGGCCTCTCGAACTCAACTAGTTGGACAGATATGTCGCCCTGTCACTACTTGAGAGAAACAATGGTGCAACACACCACCAACACCCCCACGACCACTTTTGCCTATAGACTTCACCATGCTCCACCAGGGTTTCACCGTCCAAATCCCACGAGCACCCATAGGCAGTGTTTCCGGGTATGCCCACACCGAGGTAACCTACTTCATAGACCATACCCACCCCAAAACAGATCTGGGTGGATCTGTCTGAGTGGACATTCCTGGCCTAGAATAGCCCTGCACAGGCTTTGCATGGCTTGGAATGGGCCTATGTGGATTTGGCCCAATCCGCACATGCCCTGTGCTGAGTTTTGGGTCCTGGGTTAATTCTAATTAATATAATTAATTAATTTAATTTCTGAATTAAATTTAATTAGTTAAAATATTAATTTGTGGTTTTTAAAATTTTAATTTTAATACCCGAGATAAAATTAATTTAATTTTAGTATTAAATTAAATCAATCAATTAATTTAATTTTTGGTATTAAAATTAAATTAATTAAGGTAATGAACATGAATTAAATAGATTATTTGAATTTTTAATTCATTTAATTTATTCAATACCCCTCATATTTTAATTTATTGTAATTTAATTTTTATCACGCTTAAATTTATACTGATCGGTCTTGAGCACTTGACTTGACCCATGTATGTTTGCTTTATTTTAATCAATTATTTAACTACGTGCAATGTTTGTAAAATAATTTAATAACTTAGACGTTCTACGTATCATCTTTTTTAGTCAGTATGTATAAGGGCATGCATGTCCAAATTTTATTTGATGTACATTGAATCCCTAGTCCCCCTCACCTGTGTGTGAGTACCTTTATTTATTAACAAAGATGATGTACGATGTGGACCCCACCAAGAAGAGGCAATACGCTATGGAATGTATAGAGTAAGATGCAAACAACGCCAAGTCGAGGCAAAGTCCAGACTAGAAGTAAACATACTGGATGAGGGATGAGCTGCATTACGAGTCAAGCTATGACTTAGGTACGTTACCCCTAGGTCATGACCGATCTATTAAGTTTAAATTGATAAATAGTTTTAGATGTTCAAGATTAGTCAGGGAGTTTCTTTCTTTTATGAATTTATTTATTATTTTATACATTTTATAACATCAGGAAAGTACATAAAATAATAAACAATAAAATGCATAAATAAGTGATGGATTTTTTCTATTAATGTTCAGTTATGAGTGTGAAAATATAGATGGACAATATTAATAGAAATGGATTACATTCATAAAAAAAAATAAAACCCTCAAAGAAATATTAAGTCATTATCTACCTTCCATCATTCAAATTTGGACAAAACCGGGTGTTTGGTGTGCTTGTCAGCTAAAGTTGAGGGAACCTCTTACTACCAATGAGTTCTTATGAGAGTGATGGGTTGACTTAACTAAAATTTCAGCAAAGAAGTATCCAAAGCTAGCTTATTTTAATTTTTTAGGAAAGTGTTGAGAAAATCAGGTTTATGATTTTATAAGTTGGGACTTCACTCAACAGATCCAGGAACCGCAGGTTAATGCGGTTGGTCAATCAAAATACTACATTGAAATCTCCAAGTAGCAGTGTAACCAAATCTTGTAGACTATGAGTGGAGGCTCAAGGATCATTGTCATTAGAATACTCAAGCTACAGAGTATTATAATTATAGTACAGTGGGTTCCTATAATTCGATAAAATAGTAGGATATATCTAATGATTTAATTAATTAATCAGTAATGAATAAATCAATAATCAAGATATAAAGTAAAATCAGATAGATTTATTTTGTATAAAATGTAAATTAATACCACAAGAAACACTATGATAATAATTGGACAAATTCAATTTCCTTTCTAACATGAATTTCCAAGTGTAGTACAGGAACTTGTGCACACTACTATGATAACGAAAATTCTAGGTGCTTGTATCCCTACACCTGTTAAGACACCTCAGGAAGAGAGGGTGTTAAAAATGATTACCAGAGACTCATTTAGGTAGAATATGATGGTTATGTACTAATTCTATCATCAACATATATTGCTAGTTGTGGTTAAAATATCGAGACATGGATGATTACACATGTTTTCTCATCTTCAAGAAGTTTTCATAGAGAAAGTGAAGCAAGATATAATGGGTGATAACTACATTGGTCATGAGGAATTGAAAGGCATATCATGATCTTTCAATGAATCCCTTTATTATATCATTGTCACCCATATACTTCATTTTTTTAAGGTCACAAAATGATCAAGATGGAGTAAACACTTTTTTACCTTTTGGGTATAATTCACAAAGCAATAAGAATATTAAAGACAAATTAATCTTTAATTCTTATGGAAAATAAGTTTAAATACAAGGCGATAAGTCCAATGGAAATCCCTGTGCTAAAGTAATATTCAAAAAATAATTTTAAGAATGAGGTAATAAACATAAGGTTATATGCTTCGTATATCATGAAATAATTATATGGAATATAAATGCAACGAACTGAATTAAAAAAAAGTACCCACTTCTTCTTCAGGTATATTTATCAATATAAAATGCAATGTTCTAGTATTAATTCTTGGGTATTAAATACAATATTCCTTTCACATATGTTTATTAAAATATGGTAACCAAGTAAGTAATAGAAAAATTATAAAAAGTAAAGTGTATTCTCTAAGCGGTTGGGAAAGGGTGATTCCTAAGTTAGTGGTGAGAAACACATAACTTCTAATTTCCAAGTTGATGATTTAAGCCAAAATATTGTTAAGTATAACCAAAACATTTATCTCATGTGTACATTGAACATAAGGAGACATTATTCCATGTTTAGGAATGAATGTTGTTTGTGGTGTATCATACTCAAAAAATAGTTCAATGATACTTAAATCATAGGCAATATATGATGAATATAAAATGTAAGATTTATCTACCTAGTTGTGGCAAGATATTTCTTTGTTAAGAAAAACTAAAAGTGTACATCAAGGACATACCCATTTTGGTATTTAGACTCAGTAGAGTAAAATACCTTTGGTATTATTGACACACACACACACACACACACACATATAGTTTTGGACAAAGAAACCTTTATAAATAAAGGTATGCCACAAAGATTTGGGAATTAGTTCAATAAGAGATCGTGAACTATTCTAAGGGTAAGATAGTGGTAAATATACTTCATAAGGTTCATTTAAGTAATTAAGGATTGTGATATAGTAAAGTATATGCATGGTCAAAAGATATAAGATACTTTGGGTAGACATGCCGAAGAATATCTTGACCAAGCATTCATCGATCATGATAATGTGTCATGGAGTAATTTCTAAATGTACATTAACTTATCTATAATATGACATCAATGTTAATATGGAAGATCAATGATAAGTCTTAAATGTTAACATTGATAAAAAAAATGTAGAATGGAGAAATTCTTAAATGCACATTTTATACATTATATTTATGATGTAAGGAGTATCAATGTTACATTTTGAAGAAACTTCCATTATATTTCAAGACGTGGTTCACAAATAATAGAGAAATACCATAAACATTTTCCAACTATCATGATAAATGGATATCATATAAGTCATAATATGATGGAAATCCATAGAATCATAAGAACATTTTTTTAGATGCAAAGAGTTTGTTAGAATATAAACAAACTTGCATCAAGGTAAACACATTGTGCATATAAGTAATTATCCTAATGGTTTCTTAGAATATTATAGAAATCCCTATGATAGAAAGAGATAGTCAAAGTTAATGACTATATTTCTATATAAGGGTGCACATCTATACTTGAGATAGTGGGAGAAAGATTGACTTGGGTTTAGTCAATGTTAGAGATACACATGTAGTTATCATAGGAATAAGTTCCATAAGAGGTGTGGAAGAGAAATGTTCTAGAGACACATACTATATAGGAAGGATGAAACCATAGTGATGGTTTTATATTCATCACTACCAATGAAAAATTATTCATTGTGAATAATAAATCCTACACGTAGGCAGTATTTGGAAATAATCTAATATTGGAAAGTTCAATTAAAATTCAATAATGGATTCCATGTATCAAAGTGAAAAGGGCCTTATTATATTGAATACTACAGTGGGTATTTAAATGAGATGATACATGGGTGGTACACATGTGGTACCAATAAGGATTTATTTTTTATACCAAATAATTTTTCCTAAATCCATTAGAATTTTAATTATCATAGCTAATATCTATGATCATTTTATTATGCATTTGATGTCATGACCCCCAATCGTGTAAGGTGTCTATTCGACACAACCCAAAAGGGATGGTGACATCATAAAATGCCAATAGGGTTTTAAGTAAATAAAATATAGTTTTGGATTAAATTAAACAACAAGATAAAATAATATTCATTTGTAATGAATGTTTTACATGTGTCTACAAGAGTTTAGTGGGAGCGCCGTTGTTTTCCAAGTATAATACGTTCGACAACATATGGAAAACAGATATTGGTTTTACAATTATTTAAGACTAGAATGAAAGAATCTCTCCAGATATTGACTTAAAGTAGTAACCTAAGTTCTTGGGAACATGATATAATGAGGTATATATAACAGTTTCTTGGACCTATTCAATCATACATATAGTTACATGGTACTGAAAAATACAAGTTGGAACAATATGAGAGAGAATTGTTGCCAGTTTCACATGGAATAGATCTCTATAAGTAGACATTTATGAGAATATGAGGAGATTAATGTGGTAATTTGAATTCTATACACTTTAATGATGTACCAATAACATATTATATGATATGTGTAAGATTTGATATAGCTTACTATAAAGCTTATGTTGGAAAATATGAATTATTTCTAGGATAACTAGAAGTAAAGCAGTCAGAACTATCTGATTGTACTTGGGAAAGTAAAAAAGATATGTACCTACTAAGTGGAGAGGAAAGGATACTATTTTTTTGTGGGACACAAACTAGTCTTCATGTGGATAAATTTGATCTAGTATCGCATTTCGGCTAAGGTGATGAGTGAGACAAGCTTATAAAATCTAGTGGTAGAAATACCTACAAAAATAGAGTATGTTGCAGATTCTGAGTAGCGATGCAAAGCGGGATCATGGCCCGCGGGCTTTGCAGGTATGGGGCGGATATGGGGCGGGGTGGGCCTGAAAATTTTGACCGTTTAGAGTGCGGGCCAATGCGGGTTGAGCCCGCGCGGGTGCGGGCTAATGTGGGTTGAGCCTGCACGGGTGCGGGCTTGCCCGTGGGCCTGATTTAAAAAAATATATATTATTTTTACAATATATGTTCCTTTAACATTTTAGTTTTTTTAATAAAAAATAATGGTTAAACGGTGACATATGATTTCTCACCGTAATGGTCATATTAATTCACTATTTATTCACATCTGAATTTTAAATAGGCATATATTTATTGTTTTAATATGATATTATGTTATTTATATAGTATTTATTAACCATATTCACATGGTGTGTCAACCCATCTCTCAAAAAATGGAACTCATCGCCCCTGCACATGGTTTCAATTTTATGAGAGTTATTATAATCATAATATTTTTTATGTTGATTTAATTTTGTTATTATTTAATTTAATTTTTTTATTAAGATAATTGGATAGAACCTCGTGAAAACACTAATAGCTTCCTCTGAAACTAATCGTTACCTAGAGAAACTTCATTCATTCACTGGTTTAGTTATTCACATCACCAAACAACCAACATTATCATTCATTGTCCATCACCGATCACTCACCTACTTTCTATCGCAATAGTTCACCACCACATCGACATTACCGCATGCCACCATTAAGACACAAAAAAATGTTCCATCACATTCTTTAAAGCTCTAGTTATTGTTAATTCACACTTCTCCCCACAAATACCTTTAAGAATGATAAAAAATAGAGTATTTAAATGATTATAAATAGTTTTTTTTGTAAAGGTGGGTAAGCCCACGGGAAACCCGCGGGCAACCCGCGGGTTTATGCGGGGCGGGGCGAGCTTGAAATTTTTTGTTCGCATTATATGCAGGCTTTTACGGACAAACCCGCGTGGGCTCAAACTCGTGCGGGCTTGGCCCACCCCGCCCGTTTCGCATTACTAATTCTGAGGTAGCTAAGAAGATGTTATTAAATGAAATGATTTGTTCCAGTTATTTGAATCACACCTACCAAGTAAAGTTTTATCAATATGATAATTCTATTACTGGTACTAGCCAATATGTTAATTTTTGACAGTGGAAAAATGAAATATACTCAGGGTTTACATATCTTGAGAGTTTTAATCAAGGAGGTGAGGTTGCACATTGTAGGATTTCCATGCAGTAGAAACATGGCAGATTCAGCAACTAAAGTTGCTACTCAACAAAAACATGGTCTTTATCACATGAGAGTTAACAAGGTTTTTTTATCAAGTCATATCTAGTGGAATTGGGAGTGTTGTAATAGTGGGTGCCCTAGACCCAACTAAACAGTACTTTAGATTATCATTTCATGTATATAGTTAGATATACATGGCATATTCTTACCATTATAGTTTATACTTTTCTACGTCCACTATTGAAATGGTATTTCCTATAGATTAATTGTCGTATAAAAAGGTTATAGATGATACTAGACTATAATGAGAAGATAACCTGACATTAATCTTAAATAAAAGTCCTATGGTCTAGATACATCATACTGACTGGACATAGTTGATGTTTGACTATCAGGTGCTGGGAGATCATAATCATCGATACTTCTTCTCATGAAGATCATACTTGGTGATCTCTAGTAGTGTGAACATGAGGATAGACCCACCAATAGTAACACCACATGTTTTTAGTGTCATTGGTTGTTCATATCTACAAACATGTGTATTGGTCTTCTAACTTGAGATCATTACCAGCATGTACCATTTGATCACGTACTTTGATAAAAGGAAAAAAACCATGATATTAGCTTGTGTTGGGTACTTCATTGGTGTTATGGCATTGGTTGAATGGTCAAGAAAGGATTTTTCGCTTCTAGGTTGAGGAAGTAATATATCTCGAGCCTTGTTGATCTTCATGGTAGTACCTTAATAAGATCTTGGCCAAGACAGTCGAGGGTAAATCTATCCAAATAGATCAACCAATAATAAATAAAGAAAAGGGCGGTGATATAGGTATGAACCTTTCTTTATGAGATATCTAAATACAAAGAGATTATATTATATAATGCGTGTTCATAGGTTGGTTTTAGTTGCTATTTTTTATCCTTATCTCTTTAGGGTCCTTGATGGGTTATTAGACTCTACTCTTGGTCTGTGGATTATATTCACTACTATCGAGATGAGGTCCTAGAGGGTCACACACAATAACATATTCAAGAATCCTCTCTATTCTATTGAATAGATAAATTGGACATGGTGGGACCCACCATGGGGTCTGAGTGTTTTCCAAGTTATCGATCATTGATAAATAAATAAATAAATTCATATTATTCAAGTTATGAATAATTGGGTTGAATTTATTTATAGTATTTACAAGTTATGTAAATAAGAGGAATAATTTTAATCAAACAAATATTATTTTAATATTCTAGGTTCGTTTAATATTAAACGGGAATTATGAGTCAAGTTAATGACTCAAGTTTATCATGTAATATATTTCATATATATTATAGGTATGTGATAAAATAATAAATAATATTTATGATGTGGTTTAGTTCATTATAATTATTTATTTAATGGACATTAAATAAACAGGGGTTGGGGAACCCTACTGGGTATTTTGAACATCCACTATAAATATATAGAGAGGCTCTCACACAACGTACTATTCATTATGAGATTTCCAGAGCCTCTCTCCTCTCCCACTTCCTAGAGATATAATCCCTCAATCCAAGTGATCTAATAAAGTTGTCCCCCATGCATTGAAGGTACATTGATGCAGTGATCATTGGGGCATAGAAAGCATCATCAGATCTCCTCTCCTGTACTTAGAATTTGACGATTGATGCTCGAGAGGATTTTTGAAGTACATGTGCATGATATAGAGGGATCAAGCTTTAGATCCTTCAATAAACAATTTCCCATGATAAGAATATGACGAGCACAACTTCATATCTAAAAAATTTATGTTTTTGGTTTTATTTTTGGTGCTCTGATTAATTATGTGAGATCCTCAGACCGTACCGGGGCTTGAATCATCATTGATGACAAGTCTCGTCACCCCGAAGAGGATTTTTTTTAAAATACCCATCCCACCAGCTTCCGCTATTTCCCTGATACCTTCACCATGCATGTCCTTTGTGCAAGGGATATGTATGCACTTTCTACCTTGTTCCTCTTCACACAAACCTTATGGACATACACACTATCCACCTTTTCTTCAATGCATGTAAACACATGCACCATATTGTTTCACTGCATCCTTACATGCAAACCCAAATAAGATTTAAGTATATTTGTGGACACAATATCTTCTTTTTCAAGAACATAGTGTAAGTATACACTGAATACTTGCAAAACCTTCACGTAAACCACATGCATGTATTTCATTAACTACACCTCCTTCTCCACGTAATGTATGTGGCCTTATCACAAGATCCTTCATGAAATATAGTGTTGATAACACTATCCCATGATTCTCAAAAAAATCATGCAAAGTAGGGAGACATGTAATGAACTATCCCAATAAGATTCGTGAAAACAATTTTCTTCACAAAAAACTAGTGTTCTATACACATGTAGTATGCTCGTGAGATTTATCTTCATATTCAAAAAAATGGAGAATGCATAAAACCTTTTTCTTTAGTGAACCAGAGTGTTTTCATGTCTCTGTTTGTTACTCATGGCTCTCTCAAAATACACTCATTAAGATATAACTTCAAATTATTGAGATCAGTGGTATTTATAGAGATAATTCCATCAACTCAACTTGTGCATACTACCTTAGCTCACATGTTTTACGACTTCGAGAAATCACCGCTATCATAAATTCATTTTTTCTCTCCACTGTATATCTTAAGTTTGTCCTTTGTTATGTCATGAAAAAAAGTTGCATGAATTTTGATCATGTCTATATCTTTAGAATGATGAAATAATTCTTGTAAGAATTAAGCTCAATCATAATATGACACTTCATGGAGATATCCTGACGAACAAGTGCTCTTGGATGGGCTTGATGAAGAAGATAATGTAGTGGAGTTGATCTAATGAATTGAACTAATTTGATCAAACAACACATTTACTTTCCACTTTTTTTTTAAAGCGGATGAAAAGTACCAAGAACTCTATGATCCCATATATAAATGACCTTTGAAATCACAAGCCTTTTCAATATAACTTGCATCCTCCACCGACCAAAAATCAGTTACCAACCACTCCACTATTTGCTAGCACTGCCCTATGCCTATGCTCTCGTTCACTATCATGCCACCCCGCATGGTGGCTCGCTGCTGCCCCTATGCTGTCCCAGTCGAGGTTTCACCTGCCCACCATAGAAGTGGTGTGAGGCCCTTATCTGGCTATTTTTCCTGGCTATTTTTTAATATACACTCCATTAAAAACTTAACCAAATTCCATATGAAGTGCAAAGCCAACCATATCAAAGCTAAACCAAAAGCAGCATCAAATGGTTCCTATTATTCTTATAAAAATTGGTCTAAACAATGTGCATCCTTTTTATAAGTCTTTTAACTTAAAAACATATCTGAAATCATTACAATTAAAAGTCTCAAAACATATTGAAATCTTCTTCCAAATACTTATTGACAAAAAATTAAATTCCCCAGACACTTCAATCTCCCCCTTTATATTTTTTTTCAATACTCATATGTCAATATGTTTTATTTTATATCTCCCCCTTATTTTCAATGCATAAAAAGTTGTATTTAGGATTTTTAACTTCAACCAACTTCTCCTCAACTTCAGTTTCTTCTCAAAGAATGAAAACACACTCAACAAAAGAAATGAGCTTTCAGTTAATCAACTATAAGTCTACATAGGAAATCCTGGTGTAGAAAACAAGAGATGTGTCACCTAATCATCAGATCTTTTAAAATTATACAATGTGATACCATTATAAAACTTATTTCAATAACTTCATAGTAGGGGATATTTGAGCAATATTGTTAAGATATTTCCTACACACATATCAACAAACACATAAGAAAGTTAAAGTGAAAAAACATATAACTCCCCCTTTTTAAAAATATTAAAATTATTAATTTGAGAGTGATCAATATTTTCAAAAGATTGTGAATATTTAAAAACTTCAAATAATATATAATCCCTCTCAAGTGATGCATCCATACCCTTCAATTCCATGAATGTTAGTAAAAAATCCTTTATATAAAAAAATAAGGAGGAACCTATTTATTCCTTAGAAATAACACCCAGGATGAGAGTTGCCTCTCAACCTTTCTTTTCCCTTATTCTTTATAAACTCAGATTTAGAAAAGTTCTCATTCATCTTTTGGGCTATTCCATGCCCAATTTTTTCACACTTCATAATTTTTAATTCATTATTTATAGATGACTCCTCATCATCTTTAAAATTTTCAATTTTCACCACTTTCATTTCTTTTTATTTGATAAGCTTCTGATCTTTTTTAAAAATTTCAGCTTCTCACACAATTCACTGGTAATTGTATCTTTCTTTACTATCTCACTTCTCTTCTCATTTTCACAATGAGAAATGTCACTTGATAAAAAACCACTTCATTTCTCAGTTTTTTGACCTTATTGACCACATCTTCCACAAACTTCATTCAAGCATTCATATAAGTTTTTCATTGATAGTTTAGATGTTGTATTGGTCATCAGATCCTATTCCTAATAAACTGATATCATTTTCTTAAAATTTATCCCCCTTTATTCATGTATTTTTCTTGGTAGTGACATTTTATACTAGCATAAATAAGATTTATGACCAAACACTCCACAACACAAATAGTAGCCTATGAACCTTGATCTTCCAGACTGGTAGTATTTATACTATGAAGATTGTAGTTGTTGATTTTTCCCAGATTTTGGATGTATTTTCTTAGGAATAAATCTTCTAACTAAATTTGTAAACTCTTTCTTTATGGAAGAAATTGTATCATTTGTTCTTTTGGTCCAGTTGGATCCAATCTTGTCTTTTATACCTACATTGTTAGAAATATCAAATGTACATTTTGATTCATTTGGTTTAGAATCAAACTTTTTCTATAGACCCTTATTATTAGCATCTTTAGAAGATTCAACCTTAATTTTAACATATTTGGTGAACTCTATTTTCATCTTCTTCAAATCACTTTGAGCTACAAGGCACATAAATTGTGTCTCAGATAATTCTTCCTCTTTCTAAATAAGTCTTTCTTCAATATCTTTCACCATCTTTTCAAATTCATCTAATTTAATTTGGTTTTTTATTCTCTTTAAAAAATATTGATTCTTCCTTATCAAGATCTTCATTTCCAATAGTTTCATCTTTCCTTCTAGCTCATCTATCTTCATCTTATTTTTTCTTATTTCATTATGATGAATCTCCTCTTTCTTGACACATTCTTTATTCTCAAAGGAGATATTGTCAATTTATTTCTTTAGTTTTTCTTTTCATTATTGAGTTTTATATTGTACACAAGAGTAGCTTCTAGATTTTCTTTAAATATCCATTATAAATTAGTTCTCTCATCACCTTCATCACCTTAAAATGAGTCTCTAGATTTCTTGGATTTACCTATAAAACACATATGATTCTTTAAATATCTTACATATTCTGACTCACTACTTAATGATAAAAATTCATCCATTTATATAATAATCATATTTCTCTCCTTGGAAGTAAATATATTCTTATGATTCTTCTACTTCCTTTTATGATACTTATTATCCTCTTTATCTAAGTCAGTGTCATTAACCTTATTCTTTGGACAATTACCAATAAAATGAACACTGTTATTAAAATTCTATCACTTTGGTTGTTTTCCATTTCCTTTCCATATTCCCCTTTCAAAAATTCTTAAAAACAAGACCATAATTTGACTATAGTTCTATTTAGATTATTCATCCTTAGAATCACTTGATTCTGGTTCTTCTTTGATTTTAGTTTTACCTTTTATCATGGCTTCAAAGGACATATCATCTCTTTCCTTTTTCTTAAATGCTATCATTTTCTTATTTCATATGATATGAGAGTATTATGAAGTTTATCCAATGATAGATCTTCTCGATATTCCAGAGATAATTTTTTTGAGTTGAATATATCTAGGAAATTTCTCAAAATATTCTTCATAATAGTAGAATCATCCAAATTCTCTCCAAAACCTCTGATATTGAATAAAATATCATTTAATATTGTAAAGTAGTCATCAATACTTTCATAATCATCAGTTTTTATATCTTCGAACATGCTTATCTAGATTTTAAACTTAACTTCATTGAATTTAATATTTCCTTCATAAATTCTTTTCAGTTTATCCCATATATCCTTGGAAGTTTGGAGACCCATCACTTTAGTACTTACCTTTTATGATAAATCCATCAAGATTGTATTCTATGCCTTTCCATCAACTTCTATATTTCTCTTATCAACTTGTGTCATAGAAAATTACTCATTAATAGGTGGTAAACCCACAATTTCTGCATCCCTCACTTCTAGGCCAAGATATAGAAGATAAGGAAGCATCACATTCCTCTACTTATGGTAGTTTATGCCATCAAAAGTAGGAATTCATTAACTATTCAATGAATTCAAAATCTCCATTTCTCAAAAAAATTTCTAAATCTGCAGAGGGGACCTTGTGCTCTGATACTAATTATAGTGTCTAAGGATCGATAAGGTACCATTGGGGAGGGGGTAAATCAATGGTACACTATTTTTAAAAATTCTTTTACTTTTGATTCATCCTCTATGTCTGATTAAAGTTTCAATCCCTCATCTTTAATACTTATCCTCACCCTGAAATCAATAATAAAAAAGAAAATACAGCACATAGATATTTATAAGGTTCGGTACAAAGACCCACTCCTTGCTGTGTTAGTTAAACCCCCAAACATGGATTCTTCACTATATCATAAGGTGATTACAGCATTAATTAGTTAGACCCCCAATTAAAAACTGGTTATAACCCCCTGGTTCTAAAAAGACTTTAACAGTTGGTTAGACTCCCCAATTGAACCTTCTTCATAGTGATTTGTTAGATCCCCCAATCAAAATATTAAGCAACTAGTGAAACCCCCCAGTTGTAGCCTTCAACTTCAGATGGATTGATCCACTATAGAAAGATAAATTGAAGATCCTTCTCTATAATCTTGTTGGATCACACTAGCTTGTGTACAACTTCAATTACCTTTACACTGATTCTAATCTTTCTCGAACAATTCTACCCACCTATAGATAATCAGATGACTTAGTACAACACTTCTCGAGAAAGAATCCTTTCTTCTACTAAATACCCAACCTCACTAAATACTAAAAACTCATATATGAATTCCTTTTGAATCACTAATGGAAATTATGTCCTGACTTCAATCTTAAAACATTACACACTGATTATGCAATATATATTTTATGTGCATCTATGCATCCTTCCTGCACGAATGTATCATTCTTCATGCATGTGTAATCAATTCATGGTTTTCTCAACACTTTTCCTATTCAAGTGTTTTTTTCTTGTGCATTTAAATGTTTGAATTATGTAAGCACAAACACATTGCCTCATTTATACCTCATGTATGCATGTTAACATATGCATGTCTATCATGTGCCATGCATGTCCTTTATGAAAGGGGTGTGTATGCACTACCCACCTCGTGACTCTTCACACACACCTTATGGATATACACACTATCCACCTTTTCTTCAATGCATGTAAACACATGCACTAGCTTGTTTCACTGCATCCTTTTATGAAAACCCGAATAGGAGTTTGGTATATTTGTGTGCACACGATTTTCCTTTTCATGAACATAGTGTAAGTATACACTGAATACTTGCACAAAATTCACTTAAAACACGTGCATGTACTGCATACACTACACCTACTTCTTCACATAATGTATGTGGCCTTATCACAAGCTCTTTCATGAAATAAAGTGTTTATAATACTATCTCGCGGGTCTCAAATAGATCATGCAAAGTAGGGATATGTGTAACACACTATCCCAACAGGATTCACGAAAACAAGTTTCTTTGTGAAGAAAAACTAGTGTGCTATACACATGTAGTATTACTGTGGGATTCTCCTCATCTTCACACAAATAGAGAATGCATGAAATCTTTGTCTTTCATGAACCAGAGTGTTTTCATGTCTCTGTTTATTGCTCGTGGACCTCTCAAAATACACCCATTAATCTATAACTATAAATGAGAGGAATTAGTGGTATTTATAGAGATAATTCCATCGAATCAACTCTTTCATATGGTCTCAGATCGTACATTTCACAACTTCAAGAAATTAACGCCACCGTAAATTCATTTTTTTATCCCCACTTTATATCTTTAGTTTTTCCTTTTTTAGATCATGAAAATGAAGTTGCATGAATTTTATATCATTTATAGATCTTTAGAATGATGAAATTATTCTTGGAATAATTTATCTTGATCATCAAACAACACTTCATGGAGATATCCCAATGAAGAAGAAGAAGACGTGCTGGAGTTGATCGAATGGCTTGAAATTATCTGATCAGATGACAAATGTTCCTTCCATGTTTTTTAAAGAGGATGAACAGTACCATGAACTTAGAAATCGCACATCAAAATGGACTTTGAAATCTCAAGACTTTTTAATACAACTCACATCCTCAGCCGACCATAAATCAGTTACCGACTGCTTTATTTGCTAATACCACCATGTGCCTATGCTTCTATCTACCACCATACCACCCCACATGATGGATAATTACTTCTCCCATGTGACTCTTTGGGTGTGCTTTGAATGCTCTCTACCACCATGCTAGCCTGACCAAGGTTTCACTTGCCCACCTCAGTAGTGGTGAGGGTCCCTCAGCTGGCTGGTGTGACTGGCTATTTTTTAATATACACTCCATTAAAAACATAACCAAATTCCATATAAAGTGAAAAGACAACCTTCTCAAAACTAAACTAAAATCAAAATCAAATGGTTCCTCCTCTTATTCTTCTAAACATTGTTATAAACAATGTGAATCCTTTGCACAAGTATTTGAACTTAAGATCAACTCTTCAATCATCACAATTAAAAGTCTCAAAACATATTGAAATCTTCTTCCAAATACTTATTTACAAAAAATGTAATTCAATGGAAACTTTAGAATTTTTAAGGTTAACTAGAATCATATGATCTATGCAGAGGTATGAAGATGATTTGAATTTCTTACTTCTAATGGATATAGGAGAACCAGAGACACCGAGAGAGGTAGTCAGCCTAGGTGATTCTGAAAATTAGGAGAAAGCTATGATGGAGGAGTTTAATTCAACACATGTTAATAACATACGATAATTAGAGAAGTTTCCACTCAGAAAGAAAACAATCGAGAAAAAGTGGGTTTTCTGGGTAAAGGAATAAATTTATGGGAAAATAGATATAAATTTAGGTTGTTGGTCAAAGGGTTTTAGAAAGAAAGGGGAATTTATTTCTCTAAAATTTTCACTCTGATAATGAAACATATCACCATTTGGATAATGTTAAGTTTGGTTGCATCTAGATGATTTTATTTGGAATAGATAGATGCGAAGATGACATTCCTTCATGGTGATTTGGAGGAGATATTTTTGAATTAACCTTATGGTTTCATGGATTAGTGGAATCATGAATTAGTGTACAAACTCAAGATGAGTCTCTATGGTTTAAAGTAAGCACTAAGATGTTTGAATCAAAAGTTTGATTCTTTCATGGAAGATAATGGTTTCAAGTGATGTAACTCAGATCACTATTGTTATCAGGAGGGATACAATGGAAGGTAATTCATCATTATGTTGTTGTATGTGCATGATATGATTTTGGTAGGCCTGTTAATTCAATATATTCAAGAGATGAATAAAAACTTTTTATTAAAGTTTGTAGTGAAAGATCTTGGTGAATAAGAAAAGATCATGGGTATAAAGATTTAATGTGATATGAAGGCTAGAATATTTGTTTTATCATAACTGTAGTTCATCTAAAAAATTATTGAAAGATTAAAAATGAGTGGATGTAAATATATTTCAAGTCCTCTTATCAGACACTTCAAACTTTCAAAGGATAAAACACCATGAATAAAAGGAGAGGAAAAGTACATGGTGAGAATATCATATGAATTAGTGGTAGGAAGTCCCATTTATTCTATGGTGTGTAATTGTCCATACATTCCTCATGCAGTAGAAGTGGTCAGTTGGTTTATGTCAAATCTAGGGAAAGACCATTGAGAAACTTTAAAGTGGATTATTCAGTATCTCAAAGGAATAGAAGATACCAACCTTTGTTTTAGATAAGGTTATCCTTTAGTCTTGTGTTTTTATGATGACTTTAGGGGTGATCCTGATTCTCTAAAGATAATTACTGGATATATTTTTATTTTTGGTAGAACTGCGGTAAGTTGGATGTCATGACTTCAGTTGATGATTATACTTTCTACAATTGAAGCAGAATATGTGGCAGTGATAGAATCAAGAAAGAAGATAGTATAGTTGATGTGTCTTCTTGAGGATCTCATAAGTAGTTAGGGGAAGGGTTTTCTCTACCATGATAATCAGAGTGAAATCAATTTCTCTAGATATCTGGTGTTTCATGAAATGACAAAACATATAAACCTTAAGTACCATTACATATAGAAGATGATTTAAGATGGATATATAGAGTATAAGATAACTGAAAAATATAATTTTATGGTTATGTTAATGAAGACTTTAGTTTTAGAGAGATTGAGGTAATATTGTTCCTCAATTAAACTCAGGTGAATGGATGGAATGGAGAAATATTGTATGCCGTAGAAGCAGGAGTTTGTTTTGTGTTGAGGTGTTTGAGAATGTTGTGGGATCTTTGAATTAGTCTTCAAGTGAGTGATTGTTGGGATATTTGAATCTTACTTCAATGTAATCGTAACTAGTCTATCAGAGTGATTTAGTAAGATCTTCGATTCAAATGAAGGTTGTGACAATGAAATTTATCTTACACAAATGGTTTTTATGGAAGGAAGTTATTCATATGTGTTCAAATGAAGATGGTTAGTTTATCAGAAGAAGGAGGATGTTTATCTGAGATTCACACTTACATGAAGTTTAGGGGAAAGGGTGATCTATAAGGGAATTGATCCTACACCAGTGATAGACAGTTGAAGGATGGTGTCACCCGATTGACCGGGTGGTACTTTCTATAAATATAGGGTGTTCTGACTTTGTTATTATAAATAATTGTAATACGATTACCCTATTGAGTGATCCAAGTGGGTGAAAAATATGTAAATTTTAATTTTAATTTTAGTGAAATTAAATGATGTGATGTTTCTCTTATGGATGTAGGAGTTTTAGTTCGAACCACATAAAACCAAAGTGTTCTTTTCACTTCCATTTAATTTACTTCTTGTTTATTTTTTTTGAGTTGTAGTGAATGTGTCGAAGTGAGTGAGACTCAATGTGGTGATTTGGGTGAAATCTATATTCTAAGTTCTAGAACATTGAGATTTGGAGGATTCCTTCCGAAACCTATTTTTTCCTTTTTGGTTATAGAAATCTTCTTCCAAATCTAGAAGTGAGGTGAGGGATTCTCAATAAGTGTAGGGTAGTGTTTGGGGATATAGATTTATATTGAAACAAAGTTATAAATTAAACAATATGAACAAGTATGAGGTTATTTTGATAATGTTATGAATAAATAATTCACGATATGATTAACTAAATATGGTGAATATTTTTGTTATGTAGAGAATGAATTTTAAACGATGAATTAATGTGAATGATGAATTATATGGAAGTGTTTGGTGAATTATATGAAATGGGTAATTGATGGAAATAAATGTTGAATATGGTTATTTTCTAATAATGTTGAATTGGGAATAAATTATGAAATGAAAAGGAAAGATGTGTCAGGATGATTGTTATGTAACTATGATGTTTTTTTGGTGTGTTTAGAGGCAGAAATGATGGTTATGTGATTGTGTTAATGTGGGTAATGGGAAGTGGTTATAGTGATGAATTGATATAAATTAGTCTTTTAGATGAGTTATGTGTGAAAATATATATCATTGTATTTTTTTTATTTCTTATGAACCATCACTCAATTTGGATAACCTAACTAATGTCTATATGAATTTTTGGGTACTGGGTGTACCCCTAACATCCAGGATGTGGGTGATATGGATGGTTGAATACTCCTTTCCATCTATTCATTCAGAACATAATGTGGTTATGTGGAAGTGATAGTGTCTTATGGTGGAATTGGACCAGGTATGTGGTTGTGGTAAGAATATTCAGTATGTGATTGTGTTATGTAGATGAAATATGTGGTTGTGGTATGTAGATTCAGTATTTGGTTGTGGTATATGGATATGAAAAGGTATTAGAGTGACATAATGTATTCCATTGGGATGTGAGAGTGATAGATTTGTGGGGAAGCTAGTGTAGAGTACCTCCTTCATTATATTTTTCATGTTTTAATATACTTATATTGTATACTGATTTGGTGTGTGATCCTGTGGTGAAATGGGTATAGTTTACCTGGGATGGGACAAAAGATAGTTTTTTTATTCACTGAGGATTTAATATGCTTCTTCTACATTAGCACAAGTGTTTTTATGAAGGAATCTATTGAGTATACATGTATTATTAACCCTAATTTTATATATTGATTTTACAATTTTTTAGGATGGTTTTGGTGAATGGGTTGGACCTTACTAACTCATGACATGGTGTTTGGTGGACGTTTGAGGCACCACTTCCTATAGGAGTTGTTATTTTAGGTATTGTCTTTGGAGAAGTTAAGTTATGTTGTTTTTGGTTGTATTGATTGGTATTTTTTCTCACATTCCTAGGATTATAGAGGGTAATTCCTCCTATATTGTGTGTGTTATACTCTAGGTGCTAGTGTCAAATATATGACTTATTAGAGGCAGGTTTTAGGGGTCAAACTAAACTTCACTACCGACCCAGGAGGGGTTCTAGTGGGGAAAGGTCATGGAAAAGTGGTATCAAATATTTGGTTCTATATAGGATAGAATTTAGAGTGGGAACTGGTGATGGTTACATTAGTTTGGTAGGGAAATAGTTCATTTAAGCTTATCATGTGATATAGACTAGGGATATTATCTAGGAAGTAAAATTCCCCCTAGGATCCAATATAAGGACCTTCTTATTCTTCCAAACATTCTAAAGTAAAAGTGTACTGATCATTGGGAAGAGATCTTGGTGTGGTAAATGCATCATGCTTGTTTGCACTTGTGTTTTAATTAGATAGATTCTAGGGAATTAAAATGAATTTGATTAAAATAATTTAAATAAAATCCATATTATGTTCTTAGGAATATATTATATGTTTTTAGATATAGAGGGTGAATGATGACCTCATGTGGTTTAGGTTAGTGTGGCATGACATGATTCTCTAACTAATCAAAGATAGATTGACCCCAGGGATGATGATTTGTCGAGGAAGATGTTGTAGGAGTTTCAGTGATAGAGTTTGCCAAGGTATAAGGGATCCACCTAGCATTTAGAGATGGATATAAGGATGGAGGAAATTAATATTGGTTTGAGGTTGATCTGTGTGAAGAAAGAGTCATCAATTCCAAAATTTATAAATCTTTTTTAGAGGCTTATTTATACCTCTAAATTTATTTAAAGTCTTGTTCTTCAGTTCTATAATTAAATTAGGAGACATGTTTGAGTACCGAACCAAACGTTGAAATGACACAACCCATTTATAACAAAGTTGAACCACCTATTTTCATTATAATTGATAAAAATAATTAACTTTCTCATTATTACTGAATCAACTAAAAATTTAAATGGTCTGTTTTAATTTTTGAAATTAATTTCAGTGAAAATATAGTTTAAGTAGATAAAAACTCTACTAAAAAAATCTAATTGAAAAATAACCATAAAATAAAATGTTAACTTGACATGATCAACAATTCAAATTATTCGTTCAATATCCTGATACAATAAAAATCACACCGGAATAACACTCAAAAAAATACACACAGTAATAAAATGATAATGCATGAAAATTATAACACCATAACTAAAGAGGCGGTGTGGTTCAGTTCATCGGGCTGAGCACAGAGGGGTTGAATTTGTGTGGTGGGTGCATCGATGAAGGGGGAATAGTGGACAACCACTTGGATGATGGTATAGATGAACTAAGGGTGGATACATGACATCACTAGTGTGAAAAAGAGGTGATTCACCGTATAAAAGGGTGTACAAAGGGTTGAGAGCCTAATGTTTTGGTGCGTAGTGGATAGGAGGAGGCTAGATCAGTGTACTGTATGGAGTGATGGTGATAGATCAGAGGAAGGCAGTGTCCCATAGATATGTCGAGGATGAAGAATACCCCCACCCACAGATCCAATTCTCCCTACAAAATAGGGATACAAATTGAAAATTGTAAAATAAATCATTAGTTATGAAACATACACTAATAAAAAATAATAAAAATAATTTGTGTTAGGTTAAAAGTGGTAATAATAATAATAAATAAACTAAAATTAATTAACTAGATGATAATAATTAAAAATGAAAATAAAAATAAAAAATATAAGAAATTTGATAAAATAAGATAATGCCTAAAGTTTAAATTAATTCTATTAATATAATTATACATAAAATAATAAAATAATACTATTAATAATAATAAATAGATAAAAATAATATAAAATTTACTAAAATTAAAAAATTACTACAAAACTATATAATAATGAAAAAAATAAACAAAACACTTAAAATGTTTAAACTAAATAATTAAAACTAAGTTAGAAAATATAGCAACACAACTTTTTCATACAAGATTATTACAACATTTTAAAGATAAACATCATAATAGTTATACATTCAAGGATATAAAGGTTTAATATCTTGAAAAAATTAGGATCAAACATCACTTATACATAATAAAACATAAATATTAGTAAAATACTTATTATTTATCAACTTAAAAGATATCACATTCTCCTTAGTATATGTAGTCACCTGAGGATATACATCAAAGAAAAAGGTGAGTTAAATTCCCAATAAGGGGAAGTGTAAGGGCCTAAATATGTGTGGTCCAACCCTTTGTGAGTTTCCAAGTCTAAGTGAGTTCAGAGGAGGCTTGGAAGCGGTTTAGAGGGGTTTGGATATAAAATGATGGAAACAGGAAAATTACACACCGTGTAAGCCTTACATGTTGTGTAAGTGTGGTTCACAACTTTTTTAGGGTAGGTTTTATGATGTGTAAGTTTTTAGGGTTAAATAATAAAAAGTTGACACATTTTTTGGTGTTAACGTGAACAAGGATTACACAACATAAAATAAGATTACACGTCATCTAATTACCCACTGTAGTAATATTATAAGCGTTTTTAGCCACTCGGGTTATTCATAACCCTACGGATGATCTCATTTCCAATGTCCAACAACTCCCTTTTGGGAATTTTAGAGATTCCTTCGATGGGGATCGATCCCTAACCTCCCCCCTTAAATCTTTGGTGATCCATGGTGATACAAGGTGTGTTTATTCTTCATTATATAGTGGTTTATCCCAGTTTTATATTGTTTTCCTCCAATTTCTTCTCACTATGTGATGGTGGATAATCTACCATGTTTCTAATGGATTTCTCTTGAAGTTGTTGGAGCGGTTGTGCTGCGACGTCCTCATATGGATGGAATTCTTATGGGAGAGGTGATCAGAGATCCGGGATGTGGTCCTTTCTCATGCGAACGTTGAAAACTTTTGGGGTAGGGTATTTGTTTCTTCTCCTCTATTTATGTGCAATTTTAAATTGATCATGCTTTATCCCTTTGTATGAAAATAAAATTAACATAATAATTATTTAAACTCAATTAAATAATTGGTTTCAATTTCATGTTGGTGATGTTGTTCCTTTATACTATGATAGTGATTTGTCTCATGATTTTCTAGATAGTGTGATATTTATGACTTGATTTGTTAGCATGTTTTTATATGCTTGGAGTAGCATGTTGAAATTGTTAAAGAGCATAAATCCAAAATTAATTGATAATTAATTAGCTAAAGAATAAAGAGGCATGTTAATTAATCCTTTTGTGGTTGTAATTTGATGATAATCAAATTGATGCAAGTATGCATGTTTAATTGAAATTGATCTTCCATACGATTAATGCAATTGATAAATAATGTGAAGCATGTTAATTATTATTGATAAAGGAATTAAAGGCATGCTAAATTAATTTTTTAATTAATTTTTGATATCTTATTATAGGTTGATGCCTTAATTTTCCTATAGTTAGAACCTATTAACAAATGATTCGGTTAATTCAAAATGGAATAAGAACTAGTTTTGTGATAAAGATAATGTATTTTTCTAGGGCTTGAGTTTCCCATTTTCTTAAGAAGGTTTAATGCCTTGTTTTGAGGGCTCAGTTTACCAGTTTATTGCTTGTTTTTTCTTGATACTTTATGATGTTATCTAGTTATTAACCTATGATATAATCCCAGAGGGATATTGTGATATGGGGTGGGGAGGCCTAGATGTGATGTGAGCCTGATATAGAAGAGTCTGAGTTGGCCATTATGGTATGTGGGTAGGGAGGCTCGAATGATGTGGCAATATTTGATGCCTGAGTTGATGAGATGGATCAATATATTCATTTGGGTGTCAGGTATGACATTGGAGGTTATGAAATAGGTTAAATATGAGATTATCCATTGATGAGATGCTAAGAGATGGTATGCTTGCTTGTGAATATGTTTAATGGACGATGGACAGGTTGCTTGTTTTATATGTTTTCCTTTCCCCACTACTTGAGGTAGCTAGATATGTTTGGGTTCATGCTTCCTCTTAGTGGTAGATTAATATGATTTTCCTAGAGTACTTGGACATGGAATGATTCTAATAATGAACTAAAAATTCTCAACCCATGGGGTTGGTCGAATGATGGAATGCGAATGCTTAAAGATGTCAATCTTGATAAACCATGGGATTGGTTTAGACTTATTCTAGGAGGGAATGGAATTTCACTCTGATGTATAATGTAATGCAATGTAATGAATATGGAAAATTTTAATAGTTAATTAATGGATAATGAATTAATTAACATAAAGAAGTGATAAAAAGGAAATAATTAATTAATTTAGCTATTTTATTTTCTTGTGTGATTATAGGATTTCTGGTATTAGTAGTGGAAGTTGGGAGTTTGAGTGATGTTAGATGAAGTTGAGTCTAAGACCAGGTTATGCCCATAGTGTGGTTGTGAGCTATATTATATCATGTGCATTATGTGATTTTATACACTACCCCACCCATGTCAGTTAGGGAAACTGAAACCTAGTGGACTCTAGGATGGTGTTTTACCCAATATCTTGGTGAGAGGATGAATTTATAACAACCCCCTCTGACCCCGCTCTCTTCTCTTGATAGTTACTTATGCTGGCATGGACAACAGTTAGTTCCCCCATATATGTATAGAGGGTTGTGATGGATTGTGGTTATTTCACACACATGTATTACCAGATATAGTATCCAAAGGATTATTATAGGTATGATGTGTATAGGTTGTGATGACTTGAGGTACTTACTTGGTGTATGACCTGTAGTGGCTTGAGGTATAATACATGATGTTTGATATACATTATACAAGGTGTGGTGGCACCTAGAAACTACTTGTTTACTATTTGGTTATGATATGGTATAGTGTGGTTATGTGATCCATGAGGTGCATGTGGTGGTTCCTTAACCAGGTGATTTCGGGCCGACTTACTTTTGGAGAGATATGCCCAGGACATGCGACGTTTGGGAGAGTGAAAAACCTGTAGGGAAATGGGAGTGAGGTACCCTTGATGTTTTAATATTATATTATATGCTCTCTTGTATGCGTTACTTGGGGATAGATAACCATGGTGAGGTTGGGAACTTAGTATATCTATTTAGATGAAGAGTTAGTTTCACTGTTGTTCATTGTTCTTTAGCATGCTTTGTTTATCTCTTGCACAAGAGGCTTCGAGGAGGATCCTACTGAATTTATTATTATACCCAGCCTACATATATAATTTTTTTAGTTCAATTAGATAAGGTTGGTGATTGGGATGAATATTACTAGCTCAGGGTTTAGCAGGAGCAGTTTGGGTTTTGTGGCCATTTCCATCTTTACCTTTTGGTACTTGTAGTTTCTCTTTCATTTTTTTAGTACTATATGAAATTACTTGTTTTCAATTGATTTTTATTTCTATATGTATTTATGAGAATCTTTTTGTTATTATATCCTTCTTATCTCTCTCTTCTTCATGTTTTTATTAGAGGGTAATGCCTCTCATTTTTATGTTAACTATACCCTCAGTGCTAGTCACCAATCTGGGGCCTACTGGAGGTGGGACTCATGCATTCACCATCTCTCTCCCTTTATTGTGGTATCTTTTTGGGGAGGGGGTCATGATAGAGTAGTATCAATGATTCATGTTTAAGGGATAAGATGGAGTTTGGAGTTAGGCACATGTGAGGTTTCATTGGTTGGTAGGAAAATGGTGTCAACTAAGTTTAGTAAGCGATGTAAACACAGGAAACCAGATAAGACATGGGTATTTAGGGCCTCCTATGATATGATTCATGAATCTTTAAGTTTACCAAGCCTAATAAACAAAGTGATACTAGTTTCAGGGTAGAGACCTAGGAAAGGATCATGAATCATTCTTCCTTGCACCTGTGTTTGAAATGGGTAGACCCTGAGATAAGTTAAAACCTTAAACAATATAATTAAATAATTAAATAATTAATGTTAAATATTCCATATTTTGGGTTTAGAGATCCAATAGTTTATTCTTTTTTAGGCATGGATCTAGGTCAATGTCATCATTAGGTTTTCATTGAAGATGTTCAACAAGATTTTCCAGCAGATCATCTCATAGTAGAGGTAGATGATGATGATAATTGGAGAAGACACTCCAAGAGTTTTAGTAATAGAGTATGTAGAAGTATTAGGTCTCTGTTTTAGATGTAGTCACAAAATACTGGCTGGAGGAGGTTGATATATCCTTCAGTTCTATCCATGCTCGATAGGAGCACTGGGTTTTGTTGTCCATGATGATGCTGTGTGGAGCAGTGAGGCAGTGGTGGTTCTTATTTCTTAGGGGTCACGAGGAGTCGACGGTCTTGTGAGAGAAGTTTAATACCTATTCAAAGCTATGTTCATTTCTTTTACTATGAATGCAGTCAATCTCTAGGAGATTCTTACCCTTTGACATGGGAGCTCTAATGTGTGATAGTTCAGGATCTATTTCAGGACCCTTCTGTAATATGTTTCAGACCTGTTTCTAGATGATTAGGATAGGGTGATGCATTTCAAGAAGGCTTTTCAACTAGAGATCCATTTTTAGGTCACCCTATTTATGCTGAAGATGTATCTCGAGGTACTAGAGAGAGAAGTGGTTATTGAGAGGATGCTGGCCAGAACCAGATCATTAGGAGAGGGGATTCATCAGGATTCCTCACAAAATAGAGTTGTGGTATAGACACATGTGGTCCAACACTTTGTGACTTTCCAAGGATAAGGGATCTTGGAGGAGGATTGAAAGTGGTCTATATGGTTTTGGATATAAAATTATGGAATTAGGAAGATTACACATCTTGTAAGCCTTATATGTCATGTAAGTGTGGTTCAAGACTTGTACAGGGTAGATTCACGACGTGTAAGTTTTCAAGGTTAAATAATAAAAAGGTGATACGTTTTTCACCATCAACTTAACCCAAATAATTACACATCATGTAATTCCCCACTGTAGTACTTTTATAAGAATTTTTAGCCACTTGGGTTATTCATAACCCTAAAAATTCTCTCATTTTCCATTAGACAACGACTCCCTTCCAGGCGTTTTGGAGATTCCTTCGACGGGGATCCATCCCTAACCTTATGCCTTCGATTTGTGGTGATCCATGGTGATCCAAGGTTCTTTCCTACTTCATTATCTAGTGTTTTCTCCCGATTTTATCTCATTTTCATCCCTTTTCTTATCACTATGTGATTGTAGATAATATCCCATGTTTCTAATGGGGTTCTCTTGGTTTTTGTTGGTGTGGTTGTGCCTCGATATTCTCAGATGGATGTAGTTCTTATGGGAGAGGTGATCAATGATCTGCATTGTGGTCTGTTATCATGCAAATAATGTTGATGTATTTTGAGGTAAGATATTATTTACTTCTCCTTTATTTATGTGAAATCATAAATTGATCATGCTTTATCCCTTTGGATGGAAATGGAATTAACCTAATAATTATTTGAACCATATTAAAAAATTGGTTGCAATTGCATGTTGGAGATGTTGTTCCTTTATACCATGATAATGGTTTGCCTCATTATTTTCTAGATAGTGTGATATCTATGACCTGCTTTTTTATCATGTTTGTTTATGTTTGGTGTAGCATGTTGAAATTGGTAAAAAATTTAAAGCCAAAATTAATTGATAATTAATTGGATAAAGAATAAAGAATCATGTTAATGAATACGATCATGTTTTTAATTTGATGATAATAAAATTGATGCAAGTATTCATGTTTAATTGAAATTTATCTTCCACATGATTAATGGAATTTATAACTAATGTGAATCATGTTAATTATTGTTGATAAATGAATTAAAGGATTGATAAATTAATTTTTTAATTAATTTGTGATAGCTTATAATATCTTGATGCCTTAGTTTTCCCTTAGTTAGAACCTATTTATAAATTAATTAGTTAATTCAATATGGAATAAGAACCAGTTGTGTGACAAAGATAATGTATTTTTCTAGGGATTGAGTTTTCTGTTTTCTTGATAAGGCTAAATGACTTGTTTTGAGGGTCCATTTTCCCAATTGATTTCTTGTTTTTCCCTACTTCTTTGTGATGTGATCTAGTTATGATCCTATGATATTATCCTGGAGGGATATTATGATATGGGTTGGGAAGGCTCAGATGTGATATGTCCCTGGAATTAATGCGCCTGGGATGACTGTTGTGGTATGTGGGTAGGGAGGCCCGGATGATCCGGCAACAGTTGACGCTTGTGATGGTGATATGTATTGGTATATGCATGTGGGTGTCGAGGATGACACTAGAGGTGATAGAATAGTATAAAGCTGGGATTACCCATTGATGAGATGATGAGAGCTGGTATTCTCGCTTGTGAATATGTTTAATGGACGATGACTGGGTTGCTTGTTTTATCTATTTTCCTTTACCCACTGCTTGAGGTAGATGGATGTGCTTGGTTTCATGTTTCCTCTTGCCGATAGATTAGGATGGTTTTTCTAGAGTAACTATATATGGAATGATGATAATAATGTATTAAATAATTCTTAACCCATGGGGTTCATCGAATGATATAATTAAAATGCTTAAACATGTTAATGCTAATAAACCATGGACTAGGTTTGGACTTATTCTAGGAGGCCATGGACTTTTACTCTGATGTACAATGTAATGAAATGTAATGAATGTAGAAAATTTTAGTGGTTAATTAATGTTTAATGAATTAATTAATATAAATAAGTGATTAAAAGGAAATAATTAATTAATGTAGTTCTTTTATATCCCTATGTGCTTATAGGATATATGGTCTTAGTAGTGGTAGCTGGGAGTTCGAGTGACGTTAGATGCAGTTGAGTCTTAGACTAGGTTATGTCCATAGTGTGGTTGTGAGATATATTATATCATGTATATTATGTGATTTCATATGCTACCCCACCCATGTAGGTTAGAGAAACTGACACCCAATGGACTATGGGAGGGTGTTTTCCCTAATATCCTGGTGAGAGGATGAATGGTTGAATACCCCCTTTGGCCCCACTCTCTTCTCTTCATAGTTACTTGTGCTGGTATGCATGATGGTTAGTTTTACCATATATGTGTTTAGAGAGCTATGATGGCTTGTGGTTATTTCACAAACATGTATTACTGGATATAGTAACCAAAGGATTATTATAGATATGACGTGTATAAGTTGTGATGGCTTGAGGTACTTACTTGGTGTATGAGATGTAATGGCTTGAGGTATAATACCCGATGTTTGATTTAAATCATACATGATATAGTGGATCTCGAAAACTACTTGGTTACTATTTGGTTGTGATATGGGATGATTTGGTTATGTGATTCATGAGGTACATGTGGTGGTGCCTTTCCCAGGTGTTTTCGGACTCACTTACTTTTGGAGAGAGATTCTCATGATGTAATACACTGGGGCAGAGTGACAAACCAGTAGGGAAGCAGGAGTGGGGTACCCTTGATGTTTTACAATTATATTATATACTCTCTTTTATGCATTACTTGGTGAGATATAGCTGTGGCGAGGTTGGGAAGTTAGTATACATGTTTAGGTGATGAGTTAGTTTCACTATTGTTCACTTTGCTTTAGCATGCTTTCTTTATCTTTTACATGAGAGGCTTTGGGGAGGATCCTACTGAGTATATTGTTATACTCACCCTATGTATATATAATCTATTTTCAGGTAAGTTGGAATAGGTTAGTGATAAATCTAGATATTACTAGATCGGGGTTTAGCAGGAGCTATTTGGGCTTCATGGTCACTTCCATATTTACCTTTTGATACTTGTAGGTTCCCTTTTCGTTGTTTTAGTACTTCATGAAATTTCATGTTTTCACTTGGGTTTTCTTTATATATGTATGTCCGAGTAGGTTTTGGTTGTTATTTCATTATTATATCTCTCTTCTTCATGTTTCACTTAGAGGGTAATGCCTCCCATTTGCATGTTTACTATACCCTCAGTGCTAGTTGCCAACCCGGGGACTATTGGAGGTGAGACTCGGGCATGCACCATACCTCTCCCCTCATCATGGTATATTTATGGGGATGTGGTCATGACAGAAAGGATAAGGGACATGAATAAAAAGTACATGGGTGATCATAATCAACATCATCATATCATAAGAATAAGATCATCATCAACATTATGAGGTAAACATTTTGAATGTGGTGAAGTATAAAAATGAAAAATCATGTCATAGTAGTCAAATACCATACATAGTTTTGAACAATGGTAGCATCATGTTCACACATAACATATGTGCATAAATCATAAAATCATAATTGTGAATAAAGATAACATTATTTTCATGTATAATACACATAATCTCATGAGATACATCACATTACTCAATTAATTAAAAGATTATATAATTTTAGATCCACCTATTACATCATAATATTTACATAATCATGCATGACACATATAATGTAGAACAATCATAGTCATGAAATAAACCATGAAAATGAATGATTTTATTAAGTATTTCATAAAGAATACTTTCATGGATAAACTTAGGGGTTCCCAAATGAATAAGTTAAAACATATTTGGTATATACACCATTATTTTCGAGTGAAGAAAAACAACTCAATATGAGTCAAAGATGTGTTTTGGAAAGAAAAGTATTTTTGGAAAATATTTTTATCTAAATTAAAAATCAAGGTGGAAACATGTATATCCATGAAAATAAAATAGAAGAATAGTGAAATGATATTTAAGTAATATTAGAGGAATATCAATACCGAAGATGTCATGAAAGAGGGATAACCCAAAGAAAAGGTGTTGGGTTTGAGAATTATCTTACCTTAAATCTCGCTTTATTTTTTTTCTTTTAAACCTTCTGAATAATAAACTTATTTTTATTAAAACATTTAACTATAAGTTAATTATGTTAATTTATGTCACTATTTTTAAATTATAACAATTGGACTATATTTATTAATTTTTTTTTGTTGATGTTGAAGCGTTTTGATACCATGTTTTCCCAAGGTCATTTATATATAAGTAGAATTAATTAAAGAAGCTTAAAATAGATATATTTATAAATTTTTATATCATAAATAATTTATAATAACCAACTTTAGGATTTGTGATAATAAAGGAAATGGTAACGTTCTAGTTGGTGGTTAACTAACCGTTAACCGGACATTATCAAAAGTGCAGGAATGAGAAGTATGAAAATTTAATATTTCATAAATATAATAATTTAAATAGGTTAAAATCATTAAGATAATTTTAAAATACCACTTAATTATCCTTATATGATTTGGGTTTGAAAGGTTTGGATAAAAAGATAGAGGATAGTAGAATGAGAGGGATAATTGAAGAGAATATACCCTATTCTCAGTATTGCTTATTCTCTACGACACTAAACTCCTTTGATGATTGGAGTTTGATGGCTCTAGAAAATCCCTAGGTATGATAAGAGGATTAATAGAGAGGATTTATGTAGATATTTGGCTTTGGAAAATGAGGTGGGTGTTTTTTTCCAAGGGGAGGGAAATGAGTTTTTTATACTTGTGGAGATGGGTATTTTAAGAATAAAATATTTGAATAAAAAACCATATTTAAGGTAAACCTTGTAATAGTGATATTTTTAACATTATAAATCATATTTTAATTATATAAAATGTTTTTAAGACTTTTAATCACTTTATAATTCTAATTTATTAGTTTAATTAAAAGGAAAGTTGAAAAAATGATAAAATATTATTTTAATGTAATACTTTAGATTTCAGACTTTGGAAAATACTTTTTATGTTTAGAAATCATGTTTATTGTATTTTAATAAAAAATTTATCAAATGAAATATGTATTGGCATAGTCTCAAGTTATATAAACGATTAAGTCATTATTACATCATGAATGGTGTAATTTATGATACACCAGGTACGAAAAAACTATATTTTTACTATTCACATGAAAATTAAAGTATTTCAGAAAATTATGAAAAAATAGATCATGTATAATTTTGATGTGGTGATTTAAAAAATTATATTAATTTTATAAAAATAATTTTCTAACATAGGTTATTTTAAAATTTAATATGAAAATTATGATTTTTATGAAATACTTTAAAATACAGTTTATTAAAAATATGATTATATTTTCTTTGAGTTTTTTAATCATGATATTTATTTTATGGAATTATAATATTTATATTTACTTAAATTAATCATGATAAATATTATTTATATGACATTTTTTTTATTTTTATGTTAAATTACTATTCCAACGATCATGTTACTATTCCCAATGGCCAGGTTAATATTCCAATGGTCACATTGCCTTCTATAAATACCCCTTTATTCCTTCACTAATTATTAACCTCAATTACTCTCAAGGTTACACATTTACATTTTCTATAATTTTGATTGGTTTATTAATATTTTGTCTTATTTTTATAGCATTGTTCATGGGAGGGATAATTCTAGCCTATTGGGGTGATCCATATTTTCCCATTGTAGTATTTCTATTAAATATTTTTTGTCCCCTTATAATATTTATAAATTTAATTAGTTTATTTATTGACTAATGTAAAAATTTTTATTAATGAATTAAATTTTTTGTTTTTCTATCTGCTCTATACTTATATAATATAATACATACTTATTTAGGAAATAATTACCATTTAAAAAGTATGGGTTGTTACATTATTATTCCCTTCAGAAATTTCATCCCTGAAATTTTAACTCATATTCTCAATTGATAATAGATGAGTTTACTTCAGTTTCATTTTTTTCTCTAGTTCCCACATTGCCTCTTCATACTTATAGTTCCACTATAGCACTTTGAAAAGGTGTGTTGTTTTATTGCATAGAACTTTGTCTTTATGGTCTATGATATTCACTGGATGATCCTCATATGAGAGGTCATTCTCTAGTTGTACCACCTCTAGATTCAGTACATGTGAGGGATCAAGTATATACTTCCTTAGGAGAGATATGTGGAATACATTATGAACTTGAGATATATTTGGTGGAAGTGAAAGTTGATAGGCCACTGTTCCTATGCAATCAAGGATCTCAAAGGGGCCAATGTACCTAGAGATAAGACTACCTTTTTCTCCAAAATGCATGAATCTATTCCATAGTGTTATTAAAAGGAAAAATTTATCTCCAACTTCAAACTCCAAGTCTCTTCGACAGTTGTTAGAATAGATATTTTACTATATCAGAGCAAATTTTATATTTTTTTGGATGGATTAAACCTTCTTCTCCATATATTGTGCAAGATCAAGCCCAAGTAGATTTCATTATCCAACTTTATACCAATAAGTAGGAGTTCTACATCGCTTCCCATAGAGAGATTCATATAGATCCATTTGAATACTTGAGTGGAAGCTGTTGTTGTATGAGAACTCAAATAATGAGATATGTTGATCCCATCCTCCTTTAAATTAAATTTATCAATATCTCAGCATGTCCTCGATGTTTGAATAGTTCTTTCAGACTGGAAATCAATTTGGGGGTGATATGTAATGTTATGTGCCTTCCCAATCCATTACTTTTCTAGTTTTGGTGTTGGAGGTGATTGGATGAGGCCTAGAATAGGCCTAGAGGAGTTTGGATGATAAATTTTGGAAGAATGGTGAATAAACGACATGTATATATTAGGCACTATATAATTGTGGTTCATGGATTATGAAAATAGGTTCATAGGGTGTTACATAACGTGTATATTTTTGGGGTTAAATAATAAAATGGCAATGCATTTCTTAGTGTAAACTTAACCTCGAGGATTACATTATGTGAAAGGAGATTACACATCACATAAATCCCCAACGAAGTACTGTTATAAGGTTTGGAGTACTTGGGGGTTTTCTCAAACCCTACTACAACACCTACCTCTCTCATTCTAGGTGAACCTTAGGTTCCCCAAGTAGTGCTTCAAGCCCTCCTTCTCCCCTCTTTGATCTGTCGGTTCTAGTGGTTGTTTGTTATGGTAAGACCTTCCTTCTTCTTGGTTTTTTTCCTTCCATTCTTCTTTGGAGTTTTACTATGGTGGTGCGTTTTGGTTTGGGATGTGTATTGGGATTCATTTTGATGGATCTTTAGTGTAGTGTAGGTTAAAACATGTTCCAGTGGTGTGGTTATGGTTTGTAGGTGTTATTATTTTCCCTGTGGTGTGTAACAAGTCAGGAAATATTTCTTGAGGTATGGAATCCCTTATTTCTATTTATTATGTATCATGAGGGAGGTATTTTATTTTTTTATCTATGGGTTATTTTTGTGATGGATTAATCAAATATAAATAATTGGTTAATTGAAATTGAAAGGGGTAAAGGGGGTTTGATTTACATGATTTTACAACTTTGATATTATTATGTTATTGTGGATTGTAAAGGCTTGATTCCCTACTAAATATTATGGAAGTTGGGGGATTTTTTTGGGATGGATATATGTTCTATGATTACTTCTTTGGTTGTGATTATTGTGATATCACCCTAAAATGGAAATTTAGTAACCACTTATATTTAAATAATGAAATGGTTTCCTTGAGATTTATGGATTGTGTGATAATGCCCCTAAAATAAATTAGAATGTGATAAAATCCCCTTTTTAAATATGTTAAATGATATTGATGTGTTGTGATGTGTGGTCATGCTTGTGGGGCGGTGATGTGTGGTTACGATGGGGTGTAGGGTGATATGTGGTTTTTTGACCATGATTTTGGGGTGGCAAGGTGGTTTTTTTGGACATGATTTTGGTGTAGTGAGGTGGTTTATTTGGCCATGATTTTGGGGTGGTGAGGAAATTTGTTTGGTCATTATTTTGGGATGGTGAGGTGGTGGTTACTTTGTGCTAGATGCCTGGATAGTGATGGAATATATAATTATTTAATAATGTTTGAAACGACATGGGTTGGTTTGGTTAATGCGATGAATTTTTTTAATGAATAATTAAAATATGGGTTGTTTGATTAAATTTTATTGATGTTAAATAATGAAAAGAATGATATTATTAAGTGTAATTGTTTGGAAATGTAAAATGGGGGTTTTTGGCTTGTTTTGTGGTGTTATGAATTTAAAGCTGGCAACAAAAGTGATGGTTTTGTTAGTTGGTTAGTTAGTTTGTGAACCCATAGGATGGTATTTAGTGTTTGATACTATATATATATACTTGTATATTATTTTTATTTCTATATGCACCCCATCCACATCGAGCACTATGTGTCGACACCCGCATAGTCACATGGGGGGTGTTTTTCCTGATATCTGGGGAGGATTACGAATAGACGGGTACTTTATTTTTCCTACTCTCTCTTCTAGGAGAGGTAGGTATTTCACATGATATGATAACTGGAGGTCTATTAGTGAATTAGATGGTGGTTGTGATAGCCCAGGTGTTTTCGGGTGAGATCTGACCATGCTTGTGGGTTGGTGGCCCAGGTTTTTTTGGGAGAGATGTGATATGACTATGCTGGTGGGATGTATTTTTGTGGGGGTAATTCATGGTAGGAGTAGTGAATGAGGTTTATGTACTACATGTTCACAATACCCTACTACTTTGGTTATAACGGTGGTCGCGTTGTGGCCTAGGTGTTTTCAGGAGAGATGTGATGTGGATGTTCTTGTGGGGTGGCGAGCCCAGGTGTTTTCAGATGAGGTGTGTTGTGACTGTGATTTTGGGGTGGTGTGGTATATAAAAGAGATGGGATATCTAGGATGTATGTAATTGGGGCATGAGAGAGATATACTAGTGGGAAAGTGGTGTAGGGTACCCTTTTCAATGTGATTCATGTTATATTATATTACTTGACTTTCATTATTTGGTGAGCTTGCCTTAGTGAGGTTAGGTTTGTTTAGTATAACTTCATAGGTTCTATTTGGTGCTTCTATTTTCTCATAGGCGCATTAGTATGATTATCTAAAATGTGCATGAGAGACTTTAGTTTTGCTACTGAGTATACTTGTATGACTAACCTATGTATATAAAACTGTTTTTAGTTTTATAGGAGGATTATGTGGACCATGCAAGACATTACTAGCTTAGATCTTAGATAGCTATTATTTCACTTATTTAGATTTACTTTTGGGTATTTACTTTGGAGACTTTTTTGTATCAGTTTTATTTATACATGCATTGTGGAATGGTTTTGGTTTTTTTTATATTATTTCATGGAGTTCATTGTGGATGATTCATCTTATCTTCTGATCCAATATAATTAAAGGGGGTAATACCTCCTATTTTTTGAGATTTTTATACCCTCGGTCTAGTGGACAACCTGAGTCCTACTGGAGGTGGGACTCATGGATCATTATCTATCTCCCCTCATTGCGGTATCTTTGGAGGGAGGGGGTTGTGACATAGTGATATCAAAGGAGTGGATGAGAGATGGGATGAAGTTTGGATAAAGAAATTGTGAGGATTGCATGAGTTGGTATATAAATAGTACCAGTTGACCTTGGTGCATGACATAGGTCAGGGAGACTGGTTAGGACATGAGATTTTAGGACCGCTGTGCTCCAGTGCATGAACTCTGACCTTATTGAATGACCAAATGAGTTGGACCTGCTTGTAGGGTAGAGACCTAGGAAAGGTACATGCATCATGATGACCTGTGTTCTTGTTTGAATTGAGTTTTTTTTGGGAAAGTTAAAATGGATAAAAAATGAATGAAATGAATTAAAATTAATCTTAATAAAATTCTATACTACATGGGCTTAGGAAATATTTTTTTTTCCTTTCAGATATGGATCCTATTCATCATGCGCGTGTGGCTCAAGTAGTTGAGGTTTAGCAGGATGATATGATTGATCACCGTAGAGTTAATCCGACAGAGGAGGATGAGGCTTGTCAGAGGGAATTGCGTGCTTTCCAATGATAGGATTTGGGTAATTACAAGGGAAGTGTTTCAAATGTATATACATAGAGATAGATAAAGTATCTTGAGATTGCTTTCAATTTGATCCAAGCCCTGATAGAGTACTAGGTCCATTTAGAAGTTAGTCAGATGCGGGGAGCTGTGCATCAATGGTGGATGCTATATCTGGGAGTAGAAGGAGAAAGATGTTTTGTGGTTAGAATTCTAGAAGGAGTTCTAGGAAGAGTTCATTTCATTTACCATGAATGTAGAAAAGAGGTAGGAGCTTCTTTATCTTCAGTAGGGGAGAAAGTCATTTCAAGAGTTGGGAATATGGTTTAAGGACCTTCTACATTTTTCTTGATATTTTTTTCCAGATGAGGAGTCTTGTGAGAGACATCTTGAGGTGGCCCTGCTTCCTTCTATCCAGTATGCAGTTACTCCTTTAGCATTTACAACGTATCTAGAGGTTCATAAGAAGGAAGAGGTGATTGACTAGATGAACTCTCAAGAAGGTTTATCACAAAAGGGTAACTAGCAGGGTTCCTCAAAGAGTAGAGTTATCAGTGGTAGGTATCAAGAACCAATAACTTTAAGGTTTCAACCAGTGGGGAGTCGACCTCAACAGCTTCTTTTACAAACTTCTAGGGACTGTGGTTTCCAAGATCTTATTGGGGGATTTTTTCTAGTGTGTTTTAGTTGTGGGGTTTGTGGCCATTTACAGAGCTAGTTCCCAGTGGTTCCTCAAGATCTGTTTGGTGGAGGTGGATAGGTTCAACGCCAACCTCTGTAGCAGTTTTCAGTGAGACCATTTCAGCAATAGGGGAAATAGGCTTATTCTATGCTGAGGGGATATGGAGTAGGTAGAGTCCGTCCTCAGGATGTTACTCACATCTAGGGACTATGACCTGAGTGTTTCCATAGACGTAGTTGTCAGCAGTGAGGTAGAGGAGGTAGGTGTGGTGATTTGTACATAGTGGAGGCAATAGCTCTAAAGGGGCCAGAGATCATCAGAGTTATGATCAGTTTGTTCAGCACCCTTGTTTGTGCCTTGTTTGATTTAGGAGCTTCACACTCATTTGTTACAACCTATCTAGCCCATGATCTTGGACTATATTTAGAGAGGCTTCCCATGACACTAGTGTTGACTATACCAGTTGGAGTCTAGACCATATTGTTTGGTGTGTGACAGGGGTTTAGACTGATGATGGGAACACAAAATTCGCATGAGTATATTTTATTACTATAGATGTGCCCATACGATGTCATCATTAGGATAAAATGTTTGTATTACACATGTTCTATTATCAACTGATTCTATAAGAGAGTCATGTTTTCATATTTGGATGGACAACATGTGGTTTTTATTGGTGAGCAGGGTTTTTAAGTGGTTAGTTGGTGTGTGGATCCCCTTTTTTCCTTGGTGGATGAGTTTTAGGTGGAATCGGTAGATGCTGGGGTAGTGTATATCCATAGTGTTTTTGGGGAGTTTCTAGATGTTTTTCCTGAGGAGGTTGTAACACTACCCCCTCAATGTGATGTTGAGTTCAGGATAGACTTGCAGTCTCATACTTCTCCGATTTTGATGGATCCTTATTGAATGACACATTCCAAGTTGTAGGAGTTGAGGATTCAAATAGATGATCTAATGCAGAAGGATTTTATATGGAATAGTGTTTCATTGTGGGGTGATTCACTATTGTTTTCCAAGAAGGTGAATGGTAATCTAAGGCTGTGTATAGACTGCTGAAGGTTGAATTAGGTGATGGTAAAAAACCATTACCCTCTCCCAAGGATAGAAGATCTTTTTGACTAGCTAATAGGGGTGAGTTGGTTTTCTAAGATTGATCTACGGTATAGATATCACCAGTTGATGGTAAAGGAGGGTGATATTCTGAAGACTGCCTTCAGATGTCGGTATGGACACTTTGAGTTTGTAGTCATATCACTCGGTGTTATGAACGCATCAACTATGTTCATGGGGATTATGAACTCCATGTTCCATGAGTTACTGGATAGGTTCATCATCCTATTAATCGATGGTATATTGATCTACTCAAAGTCAAATGAGGATCATGCTGAGCATCTCAAAACTATTTTTCATGTTCTTTGATGCCACCAGATCTTTGGAAAGTTTTCCAAGTGTAAGTTCTAGACATGATAGGTTCATTTCATTGAGCACGTGGTGTCTCAATAGGATATGGTAGTAGAACCATTGAATGTTGAAATAGTTGTTTACTGGGAAGCACCCAAGAATGTGTTAGAGGTTCACAATTTCCTTTGTATCACAGGCTATTATTAGAGGTTTGCACTCAATTTCTCTTGAGTCATATCCCCATTGATAGCTTTGACTAGGAAGGATCAGTATTTTATGTGGGGTGACCAGTTCCAGGTATCATTTAGTTACTTTAAGGGGAATTTGGTTAGTGCTATAGTGCTTTAGTTTCATAAGGATGGGGTGATGTTTAAGGTATTCTTTTAAACTTCCCATCTGGCCTTGGGATGCATGCTAATGTAGTAGTAGGTATTAATATCTAATGGATCTAGGTAGTTATGTACCCATGAGAATAACTATGCCACCCACAAAATGGAGCTAGTAGGGATTGTGTTTGCACTAATGTTGTGGCGACATTACCTCATTGGGGATCACTTTTTAGTCTTCATGGATCCTAAGAGCTTGAGGTATATATTTTTCTAGAGTGATCTGAACTTATAGAAGTAGAGGTGGATGGAGTTTCTTTAGGATTATTATTTTGAGATCTCATACACCTTAGTAAAGGAGAATGTTGTGGCCAACACTTTGAGCAGGAAGTCGAGGAAGGATGTTGTTTGGGAGTATGGGGATGCTTGGAGGGAAATAGAATAGTTCGTAGCCTTGTACTTAGATTAAAGGGTGGATGGTGGTAGAGGATTTTTGTTTTAGATAAAGGTGTATTCTTATCTAATGAATTAGTTGGAGGAGTCTCAATGGGGAGACTCATAGGTAGAGGTGATGCATGATCTTGTTGGCCTTAGTAATTCCTAGAAGGGGTGGTTGGAGGATGTTAAGAATTAGATTTTGTTTCAAGGTAGTTTTCTTCACTACTTCAAATCGGGCCCTTTAACAACACTAGTAAAAGGACTTTATTAGCACTATAGAAGCACTAATAATGTAAGTGACGTTAAAGGGTTAGCTTTAACAGTGCTCATAAAAAGCACTGATAAAGGTTCCAATGATAAAGGGGATAAATTATTTTTGTTCACACCCTCCCCTTTATCAGTGCTTCACCCCCTTTATTAGCACTCCCCCACCCCTTTATCAGTTCTTTATATAATTCCACCCTCCCGTGTGCACCCCTGCCTCCTATGAGTTTTGAACCTGAGACCTCCAGCTTATACACCCATGCCTTTTCCACTCCCCTATATTGTTTTGTTTTACATTTTATGATATATATATATATATGTTTTTATATATTCTTATATATATATATATTTATATAGATAAGGTTTATATATTGAAAAATATATTTTATATGTAAATATGTTTAATTATTTATTTATAAAATTAAAATTTTATGTGTGAATATATAAAAGATATGTATATATTGTGATATATTTGATTATAAATAACAGTACATTATGAAAAATTATAAAATTTCAAATCTATAATATCAATACTAATGTAATCCCTGGGAATAAATTTAGTCCCCACTGCAAAAGGGCAAAAAGACCCCCTTAAACAAGGCTTAAAATCCATCGAATGTTAAAAAATTTGGATACCTCGACTAAAAACCCAGTTTTGGAGTCCTTATGAGGTTTGTTTCCTTTAAAAAACAATTAATGGGGTTCCCCTGGTCAATAAATCATATAGATCTTCATAGGCTTCGATTTGGTATGTGGTAGAGCCCAAACAGACACACAAATCAAAAGTTATGGCTGTTTGAAGTTCAAGTTACACATTCAACTTATTTTAGATATTTTATTATTATTTTTTATTATTTTTATCTTCATTTTTTTAAATGACTATTATTAAATAATAATTATAATATTATTAATTAAAAATATTTTTTAAATTATTTTATAATCCATTTTCACTAAATATATTATATATTATCTTTAAATTCCTATTTAGCCTTATTTAAAACATATTTAAAATATATATATATATATATATATATATTATATTTATATCAATATAAATATAATATATATATTTTAATTTTTTTTTTGAAATATACCCTTTATCATCTCTTTTTTAGAAGCACTGATAATGACCTTTTTTTATCAATGTTTTTTTTACTAGCACTAATACGGGGGGGGGGGGGGGGGGCTTTATCATTGTTTTTTTAAAAGCACTGATAAAGGGACCCCTTTAACAACTCTTTTTTAGTGTTTTTAAATGGGGTATTTAACAGTGCTAAAGAAAGTGCTGTTAAAAAACCCTTTTAACAAATTTTTTTCTAACACTAACAAAGGGGGGTTTTTAATAGTGCTTTTAGCTAGTGCTGTTAAAACCCTAGTGCTAGATAAACCCAATTTTGTAGTAGTGTTTGTTCTAGTAGTAATGTGCATAGGATTCCTTCCTAAGTTTCATAGATCAAATTTGGTGGTACACCCAAAAGCTTCTAAGATGTACCATGGTTTGAGGATGCAATTTTGGTGGCCCAAGATGAAATGGGTATTGGCGGAGTTCATGGAGAACTGCTTGGTTTTCTAGCAGGTAAAGGTCAAGCATCATGTTCCTAGTGGTTTCTTGAAGCCCTTGTATGTTCCCGAGTATTAATGGGATGACATCTCAATGGGGTTTGTCACAGGGATACCTAGATCCTAGGGAGTTTTTCATTCTATCTGGTTGATCATGGATTAGTTAATAAAACCATAACACTTCTTAGCAATCAAGGAGTTGGGCATAGTGGATGATTTGGATAAGAGGTTTGTGGATGAGGTGGTGCAGTTTCATGGAGTTATAAGGTCCATTTTCTTAGACTAGGATTCATGTTTTATCTCATGATTCTGAAGAAGATTTCAACATTTTTTGGGAACTCAGTTTTGTATCAACACTACTTTCCACCCTTAGATAGATGGGTAGGTGGGACAGACTATCCAGACATTGGAGGATATGTTTCGGGCATGCATCTTGGACTTTGATGGATCTTGGGTATGAAAAATTCCTTTAGTATACTTTGATTATAATAATATCTATCACTCTTCCATTATCATGGAATGTTTGAGGATTTGTATGGGACACCATGTCATTCAAAATTTTTCCGGATGGAAGTTGGGGAGACAACCATTCTTGGTCCCGATGTGGCGAAGAGCATGACAAATAAAGTTTAGCTTGTTTATGAGAGGATGAAAGTAGTGAATGACCATTAGAAGTCTTATACTAATCGTAGAAGGAGTCCCTTAGAGTTCTAGGTTTAGGACCACATGTTCTTGAAGGATTCCCCACAACGTGGGAATTAGAGGTTTGGAAAATGGAGTAAGATTTATCCAAGATTTTTTGGGTCCTTTGAGGTGTTGGAGTGAGTTGGTAAGGTTGCATATCAGTTGGCATTGCCACTATAGTTGGAGAGGATCCATGGCATCTTCCACATCTCTCAGCTTTGTTGGTATATTCACTATGAGTCCCATTTCCTTGACTGAGGAGAGTTGGATATCAAGGAAGAAGCAACGTTCATGGAGCGACCAGTAGATATCCAAGATCGTTAGGAGAAGGCACCATGTGGATGAATAATTTCTTTGGTTCATGTGTTGTGGAGGCATGGTGTCCTAGAGGAGAGTACTTGGGAGTGAGGTATGCGGATGAATTCCCAATACCAAGAGTTATTTTAAGTTTTTATTTGATATGTTTTCCTTTATGATGTGATGCTTGAGACATTTTTGTTTTATCTGATGATATATTCTCCTTGTTTTGTGTGTTGTGTGATGTACGATAAAGTCCTAACATATAAAAAGGGGAGGAATTAACTCCTAATCAAGATTCATTAACTATGATGTGATTAAACCCATGCGGGTGAGTCAGTACCACCCAGAGCAGATAGTATCTTGACATGGAGGATTGAATTTCCTTATTCATGTGTTCAGGATGGTGCGGTTCGTTGGTTGTAGTGGTTGTTTGTTTGGGATTTGTAGAGGTTGAGATGATTTTTAGTGGTTGTGAGGCTAGATGGTTGTAGTGATGTGGTTGGGAAATGTGTTTTGTGGTCGTTTGGGTTGGTGTTTTTAACTGGTGGTAACGTTTTAGGTATGATGAGATCCTTGAGAGGTATCCTGAGGGGTAGTTGTTCAGACCCCTTTCCTTATGGGATTTGTTTTGAATTCTTAAGGGATATAATCATTTGAGAGGTATATAATGTTTGTTCCTTCTTGGTATGTTAATTTTCTAGTTTTGGTGTTGGAGGTGTTTGGATGAGTCCTAGAACAGGCCTGGAAAAGTTTGGTTGATAAATGATGGAAGCAAGGTGAATACACAGAGTGTAAAGATTACACATTGTGTAAGTGTGGTTCACATCTTGTGAAGGTAGGTTCACAGGGTGTTACATGACATGTATATTTTCAGGGTTAAATAATAAAAAGACGATGTGGTTTTCAGTATAAACTTAACCCTGAGGATTACACGATGTGAAAGGGGATTCCACATCATTTAAATCCCCAATGCAATTTTTTTATAAGGTTTGAAGATATTGGGGGTTTGATCAAACCCTATGACAACACCTTAATCTCTCATTATGGGTGAACCCTAGGCACCCTGAGTAGTGCTTCAGGACCTCCTTCCTCCCTCTTTGATCTATTGGTTCTGATGCTTGTTCATTATGGTAATCCCTTCTCTCTTCTTGGTTTGTTTTATTATGTTCTTCTTTAGAGTTTCATTATGGTGGTGATGTTTGGTTTGGGTTGTGTGTTGGGATTCGTTTTTATGGATCTTTGGTGCAGTGTATGTTGATCTATGATCCCATGGTGTGGTTTTAGTTTACATGCATTCTTCTTCACACTGTGGTGTGTAGCGAGTCGACAAAGCTTCCTTGAGGCAGGGAATCCCACATTTCTCTTTATTGTGTATCATGCCGTAGGGGTTTACTTTTGTTTATCTATGAGTTTTGGTTGTTCTAGATTAATCCAAGACAAATAATTGGATAATTTAAATTTAAATTGGTAAATGGGGTTTGATTCACAAGATTTTATGGATTTGATATTATTGTAATATTGTGGATTATACGGGCTTGATGCCCCGTGGAAAATTGTGGCTATTGGGGGATTTTTTTGTGCTAGATATATGTGTTGTGATTGCTGTTTTGGTTATGGTTATTGTTATATCACCCTAAAATGTAAATTGGATAACCAATTATATTTTTATAATGAAATGGTTTCCCTAGAATTTAGGTCTTGTGTGATAACACCTCTAAAATAAAATGGAAGGTGATAAAATCCCCTTTGTAAATCTATAAAATGATCTTGATGTGATGTGATGCGTGGCTGTGCTTATGGGGTGGTGATGGGTGGTTGTGATGGGGTGTGGAGTGATATTTTATTTTTTGGCCATGATTTTGGGGTGGCAAGGTGTTTTTTTTGGCCATGATTTTGGGGGTGGCGAGGTGGTTTGTCTAGCCATGATTTTGGGGCGACAAGGAGGTTTGGTTGTCCGTTCTTTTGGGGTGGTGAGGTGGTGGTTGCTTTGTGCTAGATTCTAGGGTAGTGATAGAATAAATAATTGTTTAATAATGTTTTAAATGACATGGAAGGGTTTGGTTAATGGGATTGAAATTTATAATAAATAGTTAAATGATGGGTTGTGTGATTAAATGTAGTTGATATTAAATAATGAAAAGAACGAGATGATTAAGTGGAATTGGTTGGAAATGTGAAATGGGGTTTGTGGATTGTTGTGTGGTATTATGCATTTAGATGTGGCCACAAAAGTGATATTGTTATGAGTTTGTTAGTTTGTTTTTGAACCCATAGGTTGGGATTGAGAGTTTGATACTATATATATACTTTTATATTCTTGTGATTTCTATACTCACCCCATCCACATCGAGCACTATGTGCCGACACCCACATAGTCATGCGGGGGGTGTTTTCCCAAAATCCAGTTAAGAGTATGAATGGATGGGTACCCTCTCTTTCCCACTATCTCTTCCAGACGAGGTAGGTATTTCACAAGCTGTGATGGCTGGAGGTCTGTTAGTAAATTAGATGGTGGTTGTGATAACCCATGTTTTTTTAGGTGAGATGTTTCCATGCTTGTGGGGTGGTGGCCCAGGTGTTTTTGGGTGAGATGTGATATGACCGTGCTTGTGGGATGAATTATGGTGGGATTCGTGCAAGGTAGGAGGAGGGCATGAGTTTGATGTCCTACATGTTCATGATACCTGAATACTCTAGTTATGGTAGTGGTTTTGTTATGGGCCAAGTGTTTTTAGGAAATATATGATGTGGCTGTGCTTGTGGGGCGGTGAGACCAGGTGTCTTTAGATGAGGTGTGTTGTGATCATGCTTGTGGGGTGGTGTGGTATATGGAAGATATGGGAGTGCAGGATGTACAATGGTGGGGTGTGAGAGTGTCATACCAGTGGGAAAGCAGTGTAGGGAACCCTTGTCAATATAATTCATGTTATATTATATTACTTGACTTGTGTTATTTTGTGAACATTCCTTGGTGAGGTTGGGTTTGGTTAGTATACATGTATAGGTGCTGTTTGGTTCTTTTGATTTCTCATAGGTTCATTAGTGTGCTTCTTTCACATTTTCACGAGAAACTTTGGTTTTCTTACTTTGTATACTTGTATGATCACCCTACATATATAAATATGTTTTCAGGTTTCCAGGAGGATTACGTGGACCGTGATGGACATTACTAGCTCGGATCTTGGATAGCTATTGTGTCACTACTTTAGCTTTACTTCTGGTTATTTACCTTGGAGACTTTTTTTATAAGTTTTATTTATATATTCATTGTGGAATGGTTTTGGTTTCTTTTTATATTATTTCATAAAGTTTATTGTGGATTATTCATCCAATCTCCCAATCCTATATAATTAAAGGGGGTAATGCCTCCCATTTCTTGATATTTTTATACCCTCAATTCTAGTATCCAACCTATGGACTACTGATGTTATTAATATTTTCATGACTTATTATATACTCCCTTTACTAATTTTATATGAAATGTGCATAATTTGTGTGAAATATTAATGTTTTAATACTAAATATAATTTTTGAGTATTTTTAGAAGTAGTCCAATTGAGTTAGTTTACTATTTTATTTATAACTATCAACTTACTAATCAAAATCAAAATCTTCTTGTTTTTTAGGATTCCAATTTCAATATACAACATTTCATTAGAAGTAATCTTGGGCCAATTATTCCATTTGAAGGGTCATATGGATCACACAAGAAGGCCCAAATAATCTATGAAAAATATAGACAATCCATGAAGATAGAATTATTGGGCTCACTACAGAAGTCAAAATCCATTAATTATCCTCCAAATATCGGGGGACAATTTAATCCATATTCGATAAAATTTTCAAGTCCCAAATCTAAAGAAAAGGGGCCCAACTTATTCATTTAAACTCAGCCCACCATTCTGGCCGGGAAATAAAATCAGTACAGTATTCATGACATATCTCATTATGTAATCATCAAATAAAGCTGATATTTTTCAGTGTGAAATAGGAGATATAGGTGGCAGACTTTTTTGAAGAAAGTGTTCGGATTTTATGGCATCTTCCTATTGATAAACCCATTCACATTTCGGTCTTCTAAAAATTATGGATTGAAATTGACAATTTAAATTTGTTTAATAAAACTGCCATAACTTTGGCTCCATAAGTCAAAATGACTCCAAATTTTGAGATAATTCGGCCAAAATTATTATATAAAACTTTGAAGAAGTGTCTATCTTGATATTCAGCTATCTGAATAGCCAAATTGGCGATACAAGTGGAGGGACAGATTGGGAATGCAAACAGTCCACTTCCTTGGGCTATAAATACATACCCCTCCTATCCTTCAAAGGAGTTGTCATTTCAGAGCAAAGGAGGATATTTTGGAATGACCAAGGCTCTGAAAAAGACTTGGGTAGATCTGACATACTCTTGTTTTTACTTGAGAAACCATTCCTCCTCACTTCCTTTCATTTGCTTTTGTGTTGTTCTTCGTTTGTAATCGTGTAAGTGTTTGTTTTTTGTAATTCTGTTTTAATGAAATTTTCTTCTTCAATATCTATTATTCTCATCCACCTTTTGTAGTTTAATCTTTATGTTCTTAAAATAGTTTAAATACAGTTTAATCTCCTTCACTTCTTTTGATTTCTCATTCAATCTAAATTTTGTTTTTAATTATCATCATCGTTTGTGTGTGTGTTCGACGCACCACTCTTTTCTTATCCCTTTATTTTTATTATCTTCTTAATTTGTCATCATAATAATTATAACCAAATTAATAATAATTTCAATGGGTGAGTAAATATCTCATTTGGGCGAGTTATAATTTAGGGATATTAAGCGATTGAGAGCTTTTTCTCGACGAGTATTCTTTGAATTAACATCGTGTATGTTGGACTTAACATGTCGTGGATTAATGAAATATTTTGTTTAAAATATGGATTCAATGGATTATTAGAACCATAAATACACTACCACAATCAAGTACTGATTGAGATTAAAATCCTAGTTAAGTTAAGGCTTGGATTAAAGCCTTAAAACTTAGGAATTCCAATCAACGTCAACTTGGGACATGGGTCTTAATTTAATGAAATATAAAGCAAGGCTCAAGGATATCACAAGATTAACTAACTATTGATGAAATCACCCCAATATTTATCAATTTGTTAAATCAAACATCATCCATAAATTATTTCATAAGATCTGCAAATAAACCCCCCAATCATAATGCAATCAACTAAAAACAATCGACTATTAAAAAGCATCATTGCTGAGGATTCAACCCGAGTGCTGCTATACACATTATCAGAGCACCGAAACCTTGACCGGTCGATAGAAGAAAATTGTTTACAATTTAAAATGGTTCCATTTTTGGGGATGGTGATTTATATAGTCATTAGTTTCTGGTTATTGTAAAAAGACAAAAAAAAAAATTAAAAAAAAAATTGAAAAAAAACCCAAAGAAAAACCCACCTTCTCATAAAAATCATAAACTGAAAAAAACACAAAGAAAAAACCATCTTCCTCTTTCTTCCAACATCTCTCTGAATGACCCATATCCTCCTAAACAATCCCTCAGATTTTTTTGACCCTGAAATTGAGCGAACACTTTTCCAACTTATGAGGAACATAAGAGATAATCAACTCATTCAAGAACCTGTCCTTGTCCAACCCATTGAATTAGATATGGACAATCCTAGGGAACAAACACTTAAAGAACTTGATGCCCCTGATATGAATTACCAACCTCTTGGTATTTAATATCAAAACATAGAGGCTGACTTTGAACTCAAATCGGGTTTGATTCATCTTCTTCCTCAATTCCACAGGCTAGCCAGTGAGGATCCACATCTCCACCTTAAGGAGTTCCAAGTGGTGTGCTCTACCATGAAGCCTCAAGGGGTTTATGAGGAACAAATAAAACTCCAATCATTCCCTTTCTCCCTAGCTAACTCCTCTAAGTCATGGCTTTACTACCTCCCTCCTGCTTCCATAACCACATGGAATGACAAGAAGTGACTCTTCTTAGAGAAATTCTTTCCTGCTTATCATACTACTTCTATACGAAAGGAAATAAGCGGTATCCATCAATTCCCAAATGAATCACTCTATGAGTACTGGGAGAGGTTCAAAAAGCTTATTGAAACCTTCCCACATCACCAAATCCCTGACCAACTCTTGATCCAATACTTCTATGAGGGGTTATTGGCTATGGAGATAACCCTCATTGATGCAGCAAGTGGTGGTGATCTTGTTGATAAAACTCTTGCAGCTACAAGAGATCTAATAAGAAACATGGATGAAACACACAAAAATTACATACTTGAGCACATGCTCAAGTCAAACAAGTCCAAGAGAATCAATCCATAGAGCCGAACAAGATGACTGAGTGGATGAGTGAACTTACAGGTCTTGTGAGACAACTAGCCGTGGCTTCCAAAGCCCCAACCTCATCTTCTACACAATCAATGTTTCTTAGACCTGTCAAAAAATGTGGAATCTACAACTCACCAGATCATCCAATAGACACCATCCCACAACTTCAAGATGATCCATCTGATTCATCTGGACCAATGGAGCTCAATGTAGCCTATTCTCTACAGAACACTAACCCTCAACTATCAGGTCAGTTTGTTAGAAACTTCAACCAACCTCACTCTGAGCCCTTCTCTTCTTCCTATAACCAAGGCCTGAGGTATGGTAATCTCATCTCTCATCCCCCTCAATTCCCTCCTCAAATATCAAACCGGTTTCAATATGGTCAAGGTGTTGGTAACTTCCAACAACCTTATCCTTTTGTTCCTCAACAACAAAGGAGAAATCCTACTCTTGCTCCTCCTGGATTCCACTATCCTAGTGATACTTCTCAATTCCCAAACCAATAAAATCACTTTCCCAAGAACCAAAACCAAGGAAATACCAATCCGGGACAAGCCTCTTCTTCCAAGCAACCATGAGAAAGTGCAATGGAAGATCTTGCCTCCTTTACTAGTTCTAGCCTCAAAAACATTGAAACCCAAATCGGTCAAATTGCATCCCACCTGAGTTAGCAAAAAAAATCAAATTCTTCCGAACTCCTAGGTCAACCATTACCCAAACCCAAGGGTAATGTAAGTTCAATTTCACTTAGATCGGAAAAAAAATTGATATGACTCAAGATAAGTCCTCCCACTCCCCTTTGAATGTTGACCTAGAAAATGAAAAGAAAAATAAACTCGAAAAAGAATCTAAATCCATTCCATCACCTCCTTACATTTCACTTAGGAACCCAATTCCTTTTCCTCAAGCCATTTCTAAGCCAAAGAAGTCCTTTGAACCTGATCCTGAAATGCTTGACATGTTTAGACGTGTTGAAGTCAACATTCCCCTCTTAGATGACATAAAAAAATCCCTAAGTATGCCAAGTTTCTTAAGGAATTTTACACCCACAAGAGGAAACTTAGGACATTAAAAAATGTTTCCACCCAGCAGTCTATTCCCATAAAGTGAAAATATCTAGGGACCTTTACAGTTCCATTCCAAATTGGAAGTTCCAAATTTGATGATGCACTCATAGACCTAGGAGCCTCAATTAATGTCATGCCCAGATCCATCTTCTCCAACCTTGGTCTAGGTCCCTTTCACCCAACGGGTGTTGTCATTCAGTTATCCAATCGAAGCACAACCAGTCTAGAGGGTATAATCGAGGATGTCCTTGTTTGTGTTAATGATCTTATCTTCCCTACTGATTTCTATGTACTTGAAATAGAAGGAGAGAGAAACGCTTCTCGATCTACCCTAATTCTAGGAAGACCATTCCTTATGACTGATATAACCAAGATTGATGTCCATTCAGGCATCTTATCCATGGAATTTGGTGAACAACTAGTCATGTTTAACATTTTCCAAGCCATGTGATACCCATCTGAGGATCACTCTACATTCTCAATCCATGATTCTGAAGACACTTATGAGAGTCAATTGAACCCCATTCCATCATGTTCTTATTCTAACGAGAAAGGATCTTGTGAAATCTTTATCATGATTAACCAAGTTATAAATGGTGAATTTGATGTTGACCTCTCATTCATAGACTCTATCAATCTAGAAGAACTTGAAAACTCTCTTGAATCCCACAACAACTCTAATATCTACTACTCTACCTTGGATATTATTAAGGAAAATGAATCTGAAGCAACTGAAGTCCCTTCCTCCATTCCTAAGTTGTCTAACCCATAAATGAAAGATGAGACTGATCTGAAACCTCTTCCCACACACCTGAAATATGCATTCCTTTTCCATGATCACTCTTATCATGTCATTATCTCTGCTTAACTTACCGAAACTGAGGAGTCCAAACTTGTTCAAGTGTTAGAGGAAAACAAAAAGGCCTTAGGTTGGACCCTAGATGACATACCAGGAATCAACCCTGCCCTTTTCATGCATCACATTCGTCTTGAGGAGTCATCCAAACCAATTAGACAACCACAAAGAAGACTCAATCTACTCATCCTTGAGGTAGTTAGGGAAATGATCGCCAATATTATTCAAGCTGGTATTATCTACCCAATTTCTGATAGTGAATGGGTTAGTCCAATTCAAGTTGTACCTAAGAAGGATGGGATAAATGTTGTCACAAATGAACATGGAGAGGTAGTCACAACTCGAGTGAAGAACAAATGGAGTGTGTGCATTGATTACTGAAAATTGAATGTTTAAACACGAAAAGATCAGTACCCTCTTCTATTCCTTGATCAAATTCTAGAACAATTATCTAGAAAGTCACACTATTTCTTTCTTGATGGATACAATGGCTAATTCCAAATCCCAATTGAACCTCATGACCAAGAAAAGACTACTTACACTTGCCCATTTGAAACATATGCATATAGGAGAATGCCTTTTGGCCTTTGCAATACTCCTAAAACATCCCATAGGTGTATGATGAGTATATTTTCTAAATTCATTGAACACTACATGGAAGTATTCATGGATGACTTTACCATTTATGGTGAGTCATTTGAATCGTGATTGCATTCTCTCTCTCTAGTCCTTCAAAAGTGTGTCAAGTGTAACCTTATGTTAAATTTTGAAAAATTTCACTTAATGGTTGAAAATGGGATTGTTCCAGGGCACATAGTTTCAAAAGATGGTATTGAAGTTGATCCTGCCAAAATTGAAGTGATCCAATCACTTCTAGAACCCACATCTGTTCGAGACATCCATTCCTTCCTCAGTCATGCCAGTTTCTATCGATGATTCATCCATAACATCAATAGGATTTTCTCCCACTCACTCGGTTTCTCCAAAATGATGTAACTTTCCATTTTGATGATGTTTTCAAGAGAGCCTTCATTGAACTCAAAATTGATCTTACATCTACCCCGATAATCCAACCCCTATATTGGTCCTTACCCTTTGAGTTGATGTGTGATACTTATGATAGGACCATTGTGGTCATTCTTGGTCAAAGAAGATAAAAGATTACTCATGTCATCTATTATGCCTCAAAAACATTGGATGAAACTCAATATCACTACATTGTTACTGAAAAGGAACTTTTATGAGTGGTTTTTTCCTTAGATAAATTCCATCCCTATCTCTTAGGTACCAAAATCATTATCTTCACAGACCATTCTTCTATAAAGTTATTTATCAAGAAAAGTGATTCCAAACCAAGGATAATAAGATGGATACTAATGCTCTAATAGTTTGACCTTGAAATCAATGATAGAACAGGAAAAGAAAACCCTGTGGCTGATCACTTGAGTAGAATTTGAAATTCTTCACATTTTGAAATAATTTATCCAGAATTTGAAACCGATCACATTTCATATCTCACTCCAAAAATACCATGGTATGCCCCAATTGTAAATTACTTGGTTTTTGGTGTTTTTCCTAAAAAGTTTTCAAAAAAACAAAAAATTAAGTTGAAAAGTGATTCAAAATACTATTTTTGGGAAGCAAATAAACTTTGGAAAACTGGGGTAGACATGGTAATTAGGAGATGTGTTGATGAATATGAACATTCCTCCATATTAGAATTATGTCACTCACTTCTTGGAGGTGGCCACTTTGGACCACAAAGGACTTCTCGAAAGGTCCTAGGATCTGGATTCTTCTGGACTTCACTCTTCAAGGACTCACATGAGTTCTATTAAACATGTCACACTTTCGAAAAGTTTTTCACAATTTCAAAGAGAAATGAAATGCCCCAAAGCCTTTAATTTTCTGTGAGATCTTTGATGTTTGGGGATTTGATTTCATGGGACCATTTCCCCATTCTAATGGATTCTCATACATCCTTCTTACAGTCAATTATGTTTCTAGGTGGGTTGATGCCAAACCTACTAGAAAGGATGATTCACATACTATTAGTGAGTTCCTAAAGACAAACATCTTCCACCAATTTGGCACACCTTGTGCCTTGATAAGTGACTTAGGAACCCATTTTTTTAATAAAACCATGGAATCTATTTTGAAAAATAATGGTGTTGTGCATAAAACTTCAACTGCATATCACCCCCAAACAAATGGAATGGCTGAAATTTATAATAGAGAAGTGAAATGAGTGCTTGAGAGAATTGTAAAACCCAATAGAAAAGACTGGCCTGAAAGAATTGGTGAATCACTTTGGGCTTATCGAACTGCCTATAAAACACCCATTGGGATGTCTCTTTTTAAGATAGTTTTTGGTAAAGAATGTCATTTACCAGTTGAAATCTAACATAAGTCTTTTTGTGCTGTGAAAACCTGTAATTTTGATTGTGAAAAATCTGGTGAAGAAATATTATTGCAATTGGCTGAACTGGAAGAGATTCGACTTGAATCTCATGAGAATTTTAATCACTACAAAGAAAAATTCAAGGCACTCCATGATAAATACATACTGATAAAGGTATTCCATGAAGGTGAAAAGGTATTGTTTTTCAATTCTCAATTTCAGCTTCACCTAGGTAAGCTTAATTCTCGTTGGGAAGGTCCTTTTATTGTTTCTCATGTTTACCCATTTGGTGAAATGCAAGTCCAAGACCCCTCTTCAAAAAGGACATTCACAGTTAATGGACATCGATTAAATCATCACCATGAGAGGACACACAATCCTAGAACCACATCGACTTCCATTGAATGCCCAACTTCTGTAGTCAATCCACAACTAGATGGAGAAGGAAACCCACCAAATCTAAACTAGGGGGCACCTCTTTCCCTTTAACCCATCTTCTCTCTCTCTCTCTCTCTCTCTCTCTCTCCTTCTTACTCCCTCCTTATCTATTTGTTTTTTTACCACTTTCCTCATCACATTTTTTTATTTACTCTTCCTCTTTTTTACGGGTGTTTCTTTATAAAAAACCAAAAAAAACCTAAAAAACTAAAATAATAATAATAATAATAATAATATGAAAAATCAAGAGTCATGCTTACTCACATTCCAATTTTCAAATTTTTTCCAACCATTTTTGGGAGTCAAAAGACATGGTTTCATCTAAAAAATTTTATGGTTTCTTCATAAATTTGGATAAAGAATATTGTGTCAAACCCAACACATTTTGAATGCTCAATTTTTGATTTGGAAACTGATTTTCCCCACCTGTGAGGAAACCCATTTTCTTTCATTCCAAGGCTACCTATGGCCATATTTTCAAAATGTGTATTTTTCACCCCCATTTGCGAGTCTTGAGTTTGTGGACCTTTGAGCTGAATTTCCTACTTTAGTTTGCATTAATGTGATAGTGGCATTTTATGAACCACATGAGAATCACAATATCCAAATAGCCTCCCATTTCCCTTACATTAATCCTCCTTTTGAAAGACCCTTCAAGCCTATGAAAACCTTTTCTTTGATAGCCACATTACAAGCCCAATACCTTTTCCCACCCAATATCACCAGGGATTTTCATTGAATAATTTTTTGAAATTTAAGTGTGTGTGTGTGGGGGGGTGGATTTCATTTTGTGTACCCTTTGTTGATTTCACCATGTTATCATATGCTTGAGGGCAAGCATCCATTTAAGTGTGGGGGAGAGGTTGTAATTCAGTGTGTTTTGGGGAATGTAATGTACTTTTATTTATGTAATTTTGTAAATGCTATTTACAAGTGTTCAAAAAAAAAGAAAAAAAGGGGTTGTGTCTTGGGCATGTAAAAAATCACTCTTCCTCAACCTTTGATCTTGTTATAACTATTAAAATTAGTGTCGTGAGGAGATCAATCATGGGTTGGGATATGAGTGTGAGATCTTTTTCAAGTTCAACTTTTGAAAAATGCAAAAGAAAAAAGAAAAAAAATAACACTTATGTCATTGGGAGAAGTTTTGTGTTTTGTAAATATTTAATCTTCTCATACCCTTCAAATTTTATCCCTCTCTTGTGTCTTTCTTCACATAATCATTACCCTATAAACATGTGTTTCCATTTCCTTCCATTTTTCATTTCAAAAAAAATATGCATTGCCTTTTCCATGTTAGTATTTTACCCCCATTTTCCTATATTTTGGATATCATCTTCATACCTTACTATAGCCACAAAAAATACCTAAAAATACCTATTTATTTTTGAGCACTTTTGGATAGGGGGTGTAAGTTGAGTGCTCTTACAAACTCTAAGATTTTCACTTTTGGTTGGTGAAATAGTGAAGCTCCATAAATTAATTTTATCATCTTGAGAGGAGTAAGTTTTGTGTGCCACCATTTTCCATTTCTAAATTTGAGCATGAAAAAATGAATTGTTTTTGGAACATTTTTTCTGTAACAAATTGTGTTGGCATTAAATATGGATGAGTGAAATTATCTAAACCTCCCCTGATTGGGGAATTTTTTTTAATATTTTTTGCTGACTGAAAATGATTTTGTTATGTTTTTTATCTTTGTTGTACATGAGGACATGAACAAGAAAAAGTGTGGGGGATTTGATGTTATTAATATTTTCATGACTTATTATATACTCCCTTTCATGATTTTATATTAAATTTGCATAATTTTTGTGAAATATTAATGTTTTAATACTAAATATAATTTTTGATCATTTTTAGAAGCAGTCCAATTGAGTCAGTTTACTATTTTATTTATAACTATCACCTTATTGATCCAAATTTAATGGTTCTTTTTTTTTATAATTCCAATTTGAATATAAAACATTTCATTAGAAGGAATATTGGGCCAATTATGCCATTTTAAGGGTCATATAGATCACACAATAAGGCCCAAATAATCTGTAAAGAATATGGACAATCCATAAAGATAGAATTACTGGGCTCACTCCCGAAGTCCAAATCCATTAATTATCCTCAAAATGTCGGGGGAAAATTCAATCCATCTTGGATAAAAGTTTTGAGTCCCAACTCCAAATAAAAGGGGCCCAACCGATTCATTTAAACTCAGCTCACCATTCTGGACTGGAAATAAAATTAGTACAGTATTCATGACATATGTCATGATGTAATCATCAAATCAAGATGAGATTTTGCAGTGTGAAATAGGAGATATAGGAGGAAGAATTTGTTTAATAAAGTGTTCTGATTTTAAGGCATATTAATATTGATAAACCCATTCATATTTCTTCCTTCTAAAAAGTATGGATTGAAATGGATAGTTTAACTTTTTTTAATCAAACTTCCATAAATTTGGATACATAAGTCCAAATGACTCCAAATTTTGAGAGAAGTCGTCCAACATTATTATATACAAATTTGAAGAAGAGGGTATCTCGATATTTAACTGTATGAATAGCCAAATTTTCGATGAAAGTGGAGGGATATATTGAGAATGAAAATATTCCACTTCCTTGGGATATAAATACACCCCCTCCTATCCTTAAAAGGAGTTGGAATTTCAGAGAAATGAAGGATAGGTTGTCACAAACAAGGCTCTGCAAAAGGCTTGGGAGGATTTTCCATACTCATTTTTTTACTTGACAAATCATTCCTCCTTGATTTCTTTCATTTACTTTTATATTGTTCTTCATTTGTAATCGTGTAAGTGTTTGTTTTTTGTAATTCTATTTTAATGAAAGTTTCTTATTCAATATCTCTTATTATCATCCACCTTCTATAGTTTAATCTTTATTTTCTTAAAATAGTTTAAATATAGTTGAATCCCCTTCCCTTATTTTGGTTTCTCATTCAATCTAAAGTTCATTTTTAATTATCATCATCATTTGTGTGTGTGTTAGATGCACCACTCTTTTCTTATCCCTTTATTTTTCTTATCTTATTAATTTTTCATTATAATAATTATAACCAGATTACTAATCATTTAAATGGGTGAGTAAATATCTCATTGGGGTGAGTTATAATTTATGGATGTTAAGCGATTGAGAGCTTTTTCTCAATGAGTATTCTTTGAATTAACATTGTGTATGTTGGACTTAACATGTCATGGATTAATGACATATTTTGTTTAACGTATGGATTCCATGGATTATTGGAACCATAAATACACTACCATAATCAAGTAATGATTTATATTATAATCCTAGATAAGTTAAGGCTTGGATTAAATCCTTAACACTTAGGAATTCCAATCAACATCAACTTGTGACATGGGTGTTAATTTAATGCAATACAAAGCAAGGATCAAGGACATCACAAGATTAACTACCTATTTATGAACTCACCCCAATCTTTATCAATTTGTTAAATCAAACATCATCCATAAATTATTTCATAAGCTCTGAAAACAAACCCCCCAATCATAATACAATCAACAAAAAAAAATCGACTATTAAAAAGTATCATCGCTGAGGATTCCACCCAAGTGCTGCTATACACATTAGCAGAGCACCAGAACCTTGACCGGTCGATAGGCAACAATCGGCCACCCTTTCAAATACTCAAGGTGGGACTTGGGGGTCATTATATCTCTCCCCTCATTGTATTATCTTTGTAGGGAGTGGGTCATGACATGATAGGCTGTACTAAAATTCAATTCTATGTTCAAATAATGTTGAATAATTCTCTATAATTTAGAAGTTAATCCTGGATCACAATAAGAGATGATCAAAAGTGGTACCCCATGAAACCTCACCACTTTATATATATCTTGTAAATTTGTTCAAGTGAGAAATATTTCCAAATAGATATGAAGTGGATAGTCTTGTTGAGTCGATCCTCCACAACCCATATCGCATTGATTCCTTTGGATTTCTTTATGAAACCAGTGTCAAAGTCTATAATGATGTTCTCCCATTTCTATGTGGGTATGGACAATGGTTTCATCATCCCTTTGAAATTATATTTCTATTATTTAACTTGCCAACATACCAAGCATCTTGAGATATAATCATCAATATCCTTCATCATGTTGTCCCACTATAAGTGCTCTAGAAGATCACAGTACATCTTGGTAATTCTAATATAGATGGAGAAAGATGAGTTATTCACATTTTTAATAGTTCCTTATTTATATTAGGTGATGAAGGCCCAAAAATCCTAACTCCAAATCAAATCAAACCATATTCATCGATGTGGAACTCACGAACCTTCCCTTACTTTAACTCTTTTAACTTATTTTGAAGATCCAAATAATCCCTTTATGCCTCCTTGATATTATCTTGGATATATGGTTGGGAAATAATTTAGGCAAGGTAGGATTTATTCCCTACCATTATGATTTCTAGATCCTTCTATTACATATTCATGAAGATAGATTCTTTCTAAATCCACATCATAGATAGAGTAACAGTCTCTTTTCTACTAAGAGCATCATCTATCTTGTTCGCCTTTCCAGGATGATAGTGAATAGAACATTCATAGTCCTTGATTAGATCTAACCATATTCCTTGACACATGTTGATATCATTCTATGTGAATATATACTTTAGACTCTTATGATCTATCTATATGTCACACTACTCTACATAGAGGTAGTGCCTACAAATATTCAAGGATAAGATCAAAAATTTTAACTCCAAATCATGTGTTGGGTAGTTTTGATCATGAATATTTAGTTTTTGTGAGGCGTAGGCTATCACATTTTCATTTTTCATGAGTAAAAAACCCAATCTTTTCTTTGAATCATCACTGTATATCACAAAACCTTCTCTAATTGTTGGTAGTGTGAGTACATACATAATTATTATCATCTTATTGATCTCTTTAAATCTTTCCTAACATTATTCTATCAAGACATATTTTACCCCTTTCCATGTTAACTTTGTTAGAGGTTGAGAAAATCATGATAAAATTCTCAAAAAACTTTGTTAGTTCCCTTCCAAGACAGAAAAACTATGGATTTCCGTGACACTTGAGGGTCTAATCCATTAATTAATTTCCTTTTTCTTTGAAGGGTCCACAAAAATTCCCTCACTTATGATCATGTTCCCCAAGAATGTGACTTGGTGCATCCAAAAGTCACACTTGCTAAAATTAGTGCACATTTTCTCCTTCCTCAATGTTTCCACCACAATCACTAGATCCTCTTCATGTTCTTATTTTCTCTTGGATTAAATGATAAAATATTTGATAAAAACTATAAAAAAGTTGTCGAGGTAGTCTCTAAAGACACTATTCATAAAATCCATGAAGATTTACGGGGCATTATTAAGACCAAAGGGCATCACTATGAACTCATAGTTTCCATACATTTCATTAAAAGAAGTGTTATGAACATATTTCTTCTTCACCTTTAGTAGATGATATCCAAAACAAAGATCCACCTTTGATAAGTACTAAGCTCCTCATTTTTGACCGAACAATTCATAAATACTTGGTACAAGATAATTTTTCTTTATAGTGATCTTGTTAAGCTCTCGGTAATCTATACACAGCTACATTGATCTATCATTTTTCTTGAAAGAGCACTGGAACACCCTAAGGTGATGCACTAGGGCATATGAAACCTTTTTCCAAATGATCCTTCAACTGCTTCTTTAACACCCCTAGTTCGATCGGGGCCATCCTGTAGGGGGATTTAGTCATAGGAGTAACTCTGGGTATAAGATCTATTGATAACTCTACCTCACGATCTAGGGGAAGTCCATGTAGCTCTTTAAGAAATACATCAATGTATTCCCTCAAAATAAGTATTTCCTCAAGGTTTATTTTTTCCTTAAAATTAACCATTTGGGAAAGGTATGATTCTTCAAAGGGTATCAACACCCACACTGTTGAGGGATTTTCCAAAAGAGATTCATGATCTTCCTTATATTTGTAGAGGAGCATGGGATGGTTCAGAATATGAAAATAGATTTCCTTTTCTATACAATTGATGTGTGATCTATATAATGAGAGCCATTCCATGCCTACTATAGTGTCAAATTCCTCCAAGGAAAGGATTATGATATTTTTTATAAGAATCTTCCCACATATGCTAACAGGAGAAGAGAACAACACTTGGGTTACAATGATCACACCACTAGGTGTTTTTACCAATATCTCTACTTCAAGGAATCAAGGTTTAGATTAAACTGTTCTAGAAAACTTTTAAGATATAAAAGAAATTGGAAAACCAAAATAAATTAATTTTTTTCCATTATTGAGTGAATACTAAGTGTACCTTGTACGAATTCATTTTCATGATCCACCACTACAATAATTATGGCATAATATTTCCTTTTCTCCTTTTACTTTGGTGGTTGCTGACACTGATTACCCTCAAGGACCTTTGGTTTAGTGAACTTGCTTGCATAGTGCCCTTTATCCCTAAAATTGAAGCATTGAACCATGGGTGGTGCATTAGGAGGTGCCTTACTTTACTCCATCATGTTGGGTGACTTCTTCACATCTCTTCAACATTCATGAGCTTGGTGGAATTCTATCCCACACTTGAAGAATTTCCCCATCCCTTTGAGTAAATTCCCATGATTCTTATTACTACATTTTTTACATGTGGGTGGTTGGATCCTCTTTTATCCTTTTACATTTAAACCATGACCTTGAAACTCCATTCTTTTGTTCTTATCCCCATGCCCAAATGACCAATATTTAAACTCCATTTTTATTTTGAGAGAAAATCAAACCACTTCTTCATAACCCCCAAAATCTTAGATAGCTATATAATTTATAAGATGTGGTTTTAATCCACTAAATAATCAATATATTTTTCTATCATTCTTGATAAAATATCTCGAGGTGCATCTTTCAAGACTTGTTAAGTTTATATTATAAGCCATGGAAGATCCACTTTTCTTTTTATTTAGCTCTAATAATTCTCTCTCCATATTTATTCAAAGAGTTTGAGGAAAATAATTGTTAAGAAATATTTTCTTAAAGTATTCTCACTCCATCTCTTCCATTTCATCCTTCTGCTTGGTGTTTTTTATCAATGCCCACCATTGATCGAACTATCTATTTAAATGATATATGAACCAAGTCAACTTCTCCATATCAAAACAATAGACCACAAAAAAGATCTTATCCATTGAGTTAACCCACTATTTAGTGAAAAGTGGATCAGAAGATCCACTAAACATCGATGATCTTTGTTTCATAAAGGAATTAATGGACAATTTCTCCTTCTTGGGTGAAGTTGGATATTCCATATGGTTTAGGTTATTATTTATTTCCCAATATATCTAGGTAAGCATCGCCATAAAGTTTTGAACTCCACCTCCAATGGAATTTGGGATGTTTTTTTACAATCATTTCATTTCCCCTCAAACGGGTTTTTGGCCCAGTTTCTCCTGGTTCCTACTATTTTTTAAAATAGATTTTTTTGAACTAAACCTAAGTGAACAAATCATGAATAAATAATTAATTTCTTTGTAAAAATCAAGTCTATAATCATATATTATGGGATTAATTTATTTAGAATTTTTCTAAAACAAAGTTTCTTGGATGTTTACCTATACTTAGACTTATCCTAAGGGTTGTTACTAACATTCTGTAATTGTAATTCATGAATTTACTAAACTTTACCTTTTATACCAACTATAGTGACCCAACTTTTTCTTATATTACTATTACATCATTTTAAAGATAAAAATCATAATAGTTATACATTCAAGGATTGAAAGATTTAGTATCTTGGGAAAATTAGGATCATACATCACTTATACACAATAAAACATAAACATTATTAAAATCATTCTTCTTTATCCACATAAAATCCCTCATGTTATCTTGAGTATATGTAATCACCTAAGGATATATATCAAAGAAAAGAGTGAGATAAAAGACCAGTGAGGCAAATGATAATGGGAATGAATAAAAAACACAACATCATCATATAATATGAATAGGATCATCGTCAAAATCATGAGGGAAACATTTGATAAAGACATGGAATGTGGATATGTATAAAAATGAAACATCATGTCATAGTGGTCAAATACTACACATAGTTGTGAACAAATCTAACATCATGTTCATACATAAAATATGTGTATAAATCATAACATCTTAATTGTGAACAAAGATAGCATCATGTTCATGAATAATACACATAATATCATAAGATACATCACATTAACCAATGCATTAGAGGGTTATATAATTATAGGCCCATCCATCACATTATAATATTCACATAATCATGCATGCCACATAGAACATATAACAATCATAGTCATGAAATAAAATATGGAAAATAATGTGTTTAATTAGTATTTCATAAATAATAATTTCTTTGATAAACTTTATGGTTACCAAATGAATAAGGGAAAACATATTTGATGTAAACATCATCATTCTCAAGCAAATAATAAATAACTCAAGAGGAATCAAAGATGTGTTTTGGAAATAAAAGTACTTTTAGAAAATATTTGCATTTGGATTAAAAATAAAGGTTTAAACATATATATCCATGAAAATAAAATGGAATAATAGTGAAATAATATTTAATTAATAATATTTTAATATAAATACCAAATATTTCTTGTAAAAGGGATAACCCAAAGAAAAGGATTTGGGTTCGAGAATTCCCTTACATTAAATCTCGCTTTATTTCATCGCTTTTACGCCTAATAAATAATAAAATTAGATTTATTAAAACATTGAAACATAAGTTAATTATTTTAATCTTTTTCAATATTTATCAATTATAACAATTGTATTATATTTCTTAATTTTTCATTTTTTATGTTGAATCATTTTTATATCGTTTTTTCCTTGAAAATTTCTCATTTTTCTTCGATTTTGCTATTTTGTTCAAGGTCATTTATATATAAGTAGAATTAATTTAAGATGATTAAAATAAATATATTTATAAATTTATATATCATACATAATTTATAATAACCATAAATAGGGTTGGTGATAAGAAATAAAATGACAACATCCTCATTGGCAGTTAACCAACTGTTAATCAGACATTGTCAAAAGAGTAGGAATGAGAAGTATAAAAATTTAATATGTTGTAAATATAATAATTACAATAGGTTAAAATCATTAATATAACTATAACATAATACTTAATTATCCTAATATGATTTGGGTTTAAAATGTGTGGATAAAATGATAAAGAAGATAGGATAATGTGAGGGAGAATTGATGAGTGCATACCCTCTTCTCGATGTTACTTCTTCTCTACGACGCCATACTCCTTTGATGATCAGAGTTGGATGACTATATAACATCCCTAGGTATAATAAGAGTATTAATAGAGATTATTTTGGTATATATTTGGATTTGAAAAGTGAGGGAGGGGTGGTTTTCCAAGGGGAGAGAGAGAGGTTATTTATACTTGAGGATATGGGTATTTTTAGAATAAAATATTGAATAAAATACTATATCTAAGGTAAACCTTATGATAGTGATATTTTTGACATTATAAATCATATTTTAATTAAATTAAATTATTTTAAGACTTTTAATCACTTTATAAATAAAATTAATTAGTTTAATTAAAATAAAAGATGAAAAAACGAGAAAATATTATTTTAATGTAATATTTTAGATTTTAGACTTTGGAAATTACTTTTTAGGTCTGGAAATCATGTTTATTATATTTTAATGGAAAATTTATCAAATTAAATATTTTTTTGTTCTAGCCTCAAATTATATAAATTATTAGGTTATTATTACATGATGAATGATGTAATTTAAGATACATTGGTTATGAAAAAACTGTATTTTTACGATTCAGCTGAAAATTTAAGTATTTAAGAAAATTACCAAAAAATAATATTGGAAAATTTCAACATGATGATTTCAAATATGATATTAATTTTATAAAAATAATTTTATAACATAGTTATTTTTAATTTTTAATATAAAAATTATGATTTTTATGAAATACTTTAAAATACAATTTATTAAAAATGTGCTTATATTTTCTTTGAGTTTTTTAATCATGATCTTTATTTTTTAAAATTAAAATATTTATATTTACTTAAATTACTCATGAAAAATATTATTTATACCACGTTTTATTATTTTGATGTTAAATTACCATTCCAATGGTTAGGTTACCATTCCCAATGCTCAGGTTACTATTTCTAATGGCCAGGTTATTATTCCATCGGTCAAATTACCTCATATAAATACCTCTTTATTCTTTAATTAATTATTCACCTAAATTCCTATCAAGGTTTTATATTTTAATTTTCTATAATTCCATTTTTTTACTGATATTTTGTTTCATTTCTATAGTGTTGTTTACAGGAGGGTTGATTTTAGCCAATCGGGGTGATTCAAATTTTCTTATTATAGAATTTATATTTTCTATTTTACCCTTTTAATATTTGGAATTTTAATGGGTTTAGTCACGAATAATGTAAAAAAATTTATTAATTAATTAAAGTTTTGTTTGTTTCTCTATGTTCTCTATACTTATATAATATAACACACTTTTATTTAAGAAATAATTATCATTTAAAAAGTCTAGGTCATTACAGAAAATTAAGAAAAAGTTAGTGATTTACATGTGTATCAAATCTTCCACACTTTAACTTTTTCACCCATGAGAATTTTTTTTAAAAAACCATAGGAAACTGCACCCTAGTCAAATAAGAGATACACCATCACAAGTTAAATTTTTTTTCAATCCTTTGACCCATAAAATATCATGCTTCATTTAAAAAACTAATTTTAAAAAATAATTCCCCTTAAACTCACATTATTCTCAAAAAAATAATATATACTCATGAATCATGTGACCTACCTCCCCATCAATCTCATCACTCAAAAAAATTCACTGACAAAGCCATGCTCAATTATTTCACACATGCATGATTGCCATAGAATTTCTATGAATTTCACATATCCATTAGTGGTAATAAAAATATTTTAATAATATCAATGAATTGAAATTAGGTTCAAATGTATATGAGGCTGTGGGATGGTGGGGTATAAAAAAATATTGATAGTTTTGGAAAAAATGAGGGTTGAATCTTGAAATATATGTATGATAAATATCAATCCAAATGTATTCATCAAAATTTCTCCCCACACTTAAAACATTTCTTGTCTCCAAGAATATGATAATCCGATGCCTCTCAAAAAAATTTCATTCTTATTTCTTTCAATTTCTCTTTTTTTTTGTCTTTTTCCCTTATTTTATAGGGACAAAACTCACTCAAATAAGATGGGTAGAAAAACCTATGAGTATTAGCTCCAAAACCCCATGAAATAAATATCATACAACATCCCAAAGAAAATTACCACAATTAGTTCATAATATGTAGAATCCCAAAAAAATTAGTTCATATAAAAACTCTCTAGTTATTTAAGTAATGGGTTATCACTTTTATAGGTATCCCTAAAGTATAGGGTTACCATGTAATAAAGAAAATGTAATCATTGCTAAAACCAAAAAGAATTTATATACCATATCAAAATGAAAGTAATGAATGGAGATAAAATGATATAATAATCATGAATATATAATGTCGATCTATGTGCATAAAATGACTCATTATCCCTAAGATAACCATCTCTGTGAATAAATATCCCCCCGCACTTTGATTGAAAATCATCATGAAAAAATTCAATAAATGGGTAGGGAAAGGAATAGAATATTGGAACATACTAAAAAGACTTATGCATGGATTCTAGGGGATACATAATTAATAAAATTCAAGGGTGTCTTAGTGGGTTAAAGGGGATAAATTAATGAAACAAATGTATCAATCATTTTAGTGAAATTTTCAAAATTCCTATCGATTTAATGAAAAAACATGGAATGTTCTAAAAGACACAACATGGCCGAGATTCCCTCAAGAATAATAAAAATATGATATGATATAAAAATGAGCTAGATTCCTCATGGTTATAGAAATAAAATTCTTGAAAACACATATGATAATGAGAGTAAATAAGTGTCTAAAAAATAAATAGGTTTCAGGAAAACAATTTCAAAACATGAAATGATATTAGAAATCATCTAGATTAGGATATCATGAATCAAAGCTTGTAAAACATGAATCATATACTGAAACTACCCATAGATACAATTGGTATTCTCCCTACTATGTTATTATAGAAATAAAATAGATTTATGTGAGTTCAACAATGAAAAGAATGTTAGATTTTTTATTTTTCAAATTTTTGAATTTATTTTTTTCTTTTTTGTTTCATTTTTTAATTTACATGGTGTTTTTTGAAGAATAAAATATGGAAAAAAATATAACACTTCCTTGATTAATTAAAGATATTTGCAGAAAGACTGCATATATATGATAGGCTCAAAAATAATGTATCTATAAAATCTACATATGGAAATCACATAACTAAATCATATCATAAATATAACACCAAATATCACATAGATGAAAATAGATATGTTGGAGAATAACAAGTGGACTAAATGTCGGGAGTAGCTGAAATTTTTTTCCACACATGAAAGGTTTATTTCCTAAAAATAACTAGAACTAAATAAATCAAAAAGAAATAGAAGATGAATTTCCTCCCATAAATAATTATATTTTACACCTTTTGTAACATCCCATGTTTTATATTAGGTTAAAAAGTCCTTGAGTTTTTGAACTTTTTGTTTAGTGGATGGGCCAAATCTTAATCTGAGTCTCAAAATATAAATTCTAGCATTGTATCACTTAAAAGTGATGTTTTTAGATGTTTTTTAAGTCCCAAGATGTGTATTGAGAATTATAATGAGTTTTGGGAGCATTGGGCCTCAAGAAATCAAATTAGAGAAGGGATGGTAGGGGCACATAGTTTGACTGAAACCATGAGGCCCTTTAGAAGAAATCATGCGACCTGGTCCGGTAGAGCAGGAGGTGTCACATAGTTTGATTTAACTATTCAAGAAGAGGTGAATGACTATGTAGATGGTATATGGTTTATTGTAGAGGTGGTGCATAGGATTCACATGGTTTTACCAAACCATGAACCTAGTGCCACTTAAACAGTTGCTAAGCATGGATGGCTCACGGTTAGATCAAATCATGTGAACTAACCTTGCAGGGTGTGGCTATTAGGAAGAGAAGATTGTATGGTTAGTACAAAGTTATCCAAACCATGCATCCAAATCATGAAACTCTTAAAATATCTATAAATGAACATTCCCCCCCTATTTATTAAAAGGGATATCCTCCTTTTTTCTTCCCAGCTAAGAACAACACACCCCTCTCACATGGGAGATCTCCTCCTCTCCTTTATAGTCTTTGAAGCCTCTTCCCCATCCAAACTCTAATTTCTTTGCCACCAGTCTCATTTTATTCCTCTTGGTAAGATATTTGATACTTTATATCCTTTATTAATTTACATCACCATATATAATGCTAAATCAATGCAATCTATTTTTACCTATTTTTAGGGATTGTGATGATTCTTCCAATTTATCTCATTCTATCTCAAATAAAATATTGATATTGGATGAGTAGATCATCCTAAGAATGAGTTAGGTATTGTATATTTTTTCCATTTAATTAACATCATTTATATTATATAGCTATTATTCCATGCGCTAGACTTTTCAGATGTATCTTCTAAATAATAAAATGCCTTAAATTAAATGCATAGCCCACCCTATATTGCGTTTAGACCCCATTGATATGGTTGGAGTTTATGAACTCAACCCAAACCACCCCTTTAGGGTGGGTGAACTTAAACACACAAAATAATCATGGTCTTCCTTATGACTAAATTTCCCCTGGGGTGTGTTAATTAAAATGGAAATGCTTATAGTAACTTCCCATGTCCAGCTTGCATTCCAACTTACCCTGTATAAGTGTATTTAATCTTTCCACTTCAATAAGATAATTAAATTTAATTAAGTAAATTGTTTGATGTAAATGTAATGTTTTCTAATAAAACCAAATTTTAAGGTGTTATGTCTTCTAAATAAAAAAGTGAGTTGACTATTGATTATCATAGTGAATTGTATCTTATGGTATGGATTCTTCCCATGGTCTTTATAGTTATTGTTTGATGCATTGTCCCTCTTGTGACTTATAAATGAAATGTATTCATAGTATAAATTTAATTTATTATGAAATTTATGGTATTATGACCTATTTTTGAAATGTCAAATTGGATTATACTAAAGAGGATCCACTACACCTTGAGTGATGTAGGTTGCCTCTTTACAAAACGTTAGACTAAGGTCTCATAGAGAAAGTGGGGTTACCTTACATTTTATTATGAATGGAGGGACCTTGTTTTGGGATATTGAGAATTAAATATCACACATCTAGGTTGAGGATTATGGGAATGGATTATCACATTGATTTGGGTGTTGGGCATGTCGTCAAACTCCCCCTTGATTAGGATGTTGAGCATGAAATTCATATCCATGAACATGATAACAGACATGACTTCCTTATTCCAGTTTAGATGTTTGGTATTATGACCTATTTATTATAAGAACCTTATTTATTTATTATTAATTTCCCCCATGAGACTAAAATACACGATTTACTTATTTATTTCATTGAGCTACCACAGGCATGACATCCCTTACAGTGGATGAAACTCTTATGATTATATAAGGACATCTGAGATACACCTTTTGTACTGAATAGTATGACATATATATATATATATATCTCTATATATCTATATACACTTATATATATAGAGTTATTATATATAAATACACACTTACACACAAAAACACAGAGCGACATGTTCAGAGATATCCCGACTTAGGCCGAAGTAGGTATAGTTGGTCAAGTGTCCTTAAGGAACCTAAGCCCGACTTGTTTACATTTTGTTATTATAGCACTTATTATTTTTGATATACATGAACAATACTTTAGTTTATATTCATGACCTATATTATGAATTAATAACTATTGGTGGTGGCCTACTTAGTATATCTCACACCTTGTTCGGGCCTCCATTGCATTGGGGTACCTGAACAGATCTCATGTTTGCAGGATCAGGTTCTTGGATTGTACTTGCTTGATGTTATCCTTATTATTTAGGATGTAGTATGAGAGAATATGACTGAGCCTATTGTCATTATGTTATTGAGTATAGACATTTTGTCTTTTATATATTTATTTCCTTGTCAGTCTTGCTATGTACTGTGTATTCCTGCTTGTATTATGTCAGAGCATGTTCATGAATAAGTATTTATTCTTTCATTATTGATTTCCAGATATTATTATATTCCACTAACTTTATGTTTTAATAATTATTATATATTTATTAATGGTCTAGAGGGTATAGTATCCCCATTGTACCTCTATTATTCCCTCGCTGCTAGTCAATAGCCTATGAAAACTGGGGATGCACGCTTGAGGACTAGTGGCCGACCAGATCAGGTTACTGTTTTAGTGGCTCTTAGGTTAGGAAGTTACAAATATAATCATAGGTTTATTTTAATCTTTGATTTTTTTATTTTTGGATGGTATCTGGGAGACTTTGAAGTGACAACATTTGATAAATTGATCATGTCTAGGTCTGACCAACCCAAGCATGAGGGAGAGATCAATTGGTTAGGGAATGAGACTGTTTTTCATGATGCTATTATTATAGTTGGTTATAAATTCACCTTTCATGACTATTTTACTTCCTCTAGTTATTGATTTATGGATTATGATTTTTTCCTATTGGTCCGATAAGTCAATAGAAGTGAGGTGAATTCATGCATCATTCTAGGTACAAAGATATTCACATTCCATATATATGGCATGCCATGTAGGCTGCATTATAGATTGCCTATTATTTGTTATAAAACATTCTTGTTTGCATGCCATAATTCTATGATTATGTTCCATGTTTATCTGTACACCATGTTTGGGTGATTTTTCTATGATTTACTATATTTATTTCTTTTTGATAACATTCCCAGTGATAATTATGATCTAAGGTTGATTAAATTAAGTGTCTTCATCAACCTAAATAGTATTTTACCACATATCTTGATGGTGGAATTCTATTTAATCAACTGATTATTTTATGTTTGATCCATGTACCATTGGTTTCAGGGGATGAAACATTGATGATTGTGATTAAATGGATGCCAAATTTTCAACTTATAAGGAGTATGGATGCTTATAAATTGGGAATGGTAACCCATGTAATTGAACCATCATATATGGGTCTGTTATATTTGAGACAAAAAAAGTGATAATATAGTTATAGTTACATGAATTCCAATTGTAAATTATAAAGTCATGTACCTCTATAATTTGATAATGGTGATTCATACAACTAGACCATTATGTGGAATAAGAAAATTTTGAATCTTGAATTATAATGAAGGGTTAATGAATTTAACCACTGGGACTTTAAATCACAAAGAAGTTAATTTTTTTTGAAAAATTTAAGCCATTACTTATTAATTCCAATTAAACATGTGATAAATTTCAAATTATAAATGATTACACCTCTATATTCTGGGAATAAAGACCCATATGATTAAATTTCCAAATTCACAACTAGACCCAAGTAGGTTAGTTGGGGAATGTTTCTTATGAGATACACCCATTAAGGGTGTTTTAAAATTTTTACAATATAAACCGTGATGTGTTTCATTTTATTAAACCCAGATTGACATTATGGGACCCTCTTAGGCCTCCTTAATTTTTATATGAATTGATATTTGACCCCATGGGGGTATGATCATGTTAATGGGTTGGTTATCTAAAGTGTATGAAACTAATTATATGGTGTTACATATAAATTTATGGTGGAATATTACATGAAAAATCCCTTTAATTAATAAAAGCCTTGTTATCTACCTGTGATATTTATTATTATGAGGCTTTAGTTAATTAAAATGATAATGTAAAACTAAAGAGTGTTTTCATCTTTAGGTTGAAAATGGGCATTTTCTTTAATCGAGATAGTTTTGGAAACTCTATAATTAAATAAATGCTTAAAAAGGAAATTATAAAGAAATTTTCCAAATGTTGCATGACATCAGCTAAATAAATTGAATTGTATAGTTTCTATAACAACTAGTACTTAATATCCTTGATGTATGAACTGCTTAAAAATGTTTAATAAATGAGAATCATTTAAATTCCATAAAATTGAAGCATGATATAAGTGTTTATAGAAGGAAACCTTGTGTGAGGGTTAGTTTTTGATGTTTCCTTAGAGAGGGAACATATATGTTTCCTATAGACCCTAGTTGACTTTTTCATAGGCTGCATGGACCTAGATGTTAGGTGGTAAGGCCTATTGATCTTTTCAATCATGAACTTTTTTTAGGATCAATGCCTTATGTTTTTGTAAGGGTACATCCCTATAGAGGTAGCACCCTTATAACCTTTAAGAATTTCTAAATTATTGTGATAAGTTTTTCAATGAGTGGTGCCATTTAGGTGTTGTTTTTACTGACTAGGACTCCTAGTAATTAAGAAACACCCCTGATAAAATGGGAGATCAATCAATAGGTTACACCTTGTTAAGGTCATGAGCATCGTGTAATGATCCAGTTTGACAGATTAAACATTCCTCAGGCATGATCAGCCACTTAGTTGTCCATGTTAAGTTCCTATTCTCTTACTTGTCTATCACATTCTAGGAATTTGTAGCGCTATATGCATCATTTTGTTGTCCCAGTGGCATGCATTGTTACACCTGGTGGCTGTCGGGTTAAAAGTGATATACTAAATCATATATTGTTCGAGCGACAAGGTCAAGTAATAACTCACACCATAGGTTTACTCAACTGCATGGGTGAAGGGTTGTGGGTTATTGAAAGCTAATCTTATGGGTCATATCCAAAGTAGAGTGACCTGGGTGTTGTGAGATAGTTATGAGTGTTGTACCTTGATATGGAAATCAGAAGTTGTGTTGTCCTTGTGATTCAGGATGATGTTGTAGAAAAGGATCATGTTCCCTATCTTGAACTATTTGGATTAGTGTTTTCTTATATGCATGATGCTCATGAAGCATGTGGACTTGACTCGGTGGGAGCATCACACATACATATAAAGGTGAATCTGACCTAGCATGGTTATGAGAAGCTAGTTTTCCTATCTTCTTATAATCAAATTTCTAAAAGCATTTTGGACATGTCTAGGAACCAAGTTCGGTGGTGATGGAATGTGTTCCATAATATTTTTTCCATTCTCAATGACATGATGAATAGGAAACTCCTAAGGAAAGGATCATTACATCACTCAAAAGAAGTGTGCCCTTCAGGGTAGAAGGAATGTGATCATAAGGGTCCATTTGAAAATGGTCATAATGGGATTAACTACTTAATGGAACTTTTGAATTCCTATCTTTAAGGTGAGCTCCAAGTGTGATACTTCCTTAATGATATTGATGTGCTAGGTATCATTTTTAACATGGAATTAATAGCGAAGGACCCAAAAAGGCATGATTAGGGTCTATAACTGAGTGGTGTGAGAGTGTACACCCACTGTGTAAGGAAAGTTTGGTACATGCCAGTTGCATGGGGAACCATTTGGATAACTGATTAGTGATTGGATGAGTGTGATCTAAGGATCAATGGTTTCCTGTTGACTCTTTTGGGAATTTAGACCCAAATCTTGAGTAAATTAAAGGTAGTGCCAACGATGAGGGCTATGCTAAAATCAAATTGGGTGCTATGAGACGGTTGACCCATGTTTGAACCTAGACACTCATAAGAAGGAGACATGGTGTTGGTGTTGGCTATGAATGTTATAGTGTGTTTTTGATATGGGTGTGGATCCTGAGGAGCATCACATACCCAATGATAAAATCTCAGTGTACATCTTATTTAGAGGTGATGATGACCCCTATTATGAATTCATTCTGAGTACGCTGAGAGAGTGTTGGTTAAGAAATTGACTCCTTGGAAGTGCATTCAAGGAGAAGCTTGAAGGAATACTCATGGTGTGGATGCCACCATAGGTATTTGCATTATGAGCATCTTGAGAGATGGTTCATGGAAATACGAGATCATTCATAATATGACAGTCTTGGAACTCATATGTCATTTGATAAAGGAAACATTAATGGTTTGATAAAGAGACATCATTGGAAGTTGGGTACAGGCACCAGTGAGCATGCTCAGAATGATCTCTGTATGAATTGGAATAAATACTTCAGACTCATCATTAGTGATGCGTCAAACATGAGAGACAAGCGTTTTCAAAAAATAGTTGACCCGAGGTGGTTAAACTTGTTTTCTATCCTTTATATGGATGTGGTTGGTGAGGAAACCACACTAGTCATGCTATCAGGATGATATAGGTGCATTTTAAAAAGGTCGATCAAGGATTTTAAACTAAAATCTAGTATGAACAATTGAATTTGGTCGATTGGAGTTTTACCATTTTTATTAGCTCAAGGATGAGGGTAGAGTCCTCATGTGTGATTTGATAATGTGATGGGATCTTCATTAGAAATCTATGAACAACATTCAGTGGTAAATTTCGATGGTTCAAGTGCCATAACTCAGAATTGTCTATTCAAAGGGTAAAATGTAATTTGGGGAGTGCCTTAGGCTGCTTGATAATAAATAAAATGGCATGTTCATGTTTTGAGTTAGAAGAGCTCAGGTAAGCTTTGTATGTCTCTTTTGGATTTATTTTTGGGTGTTGGGCTGAGTTTTAGGGGTTTAAGCACTGTATTCTTAAAATAAATCTTGAGGTGTGCTAGGAATTATGAGATGCAACATGACCGTTTGAGAAGACATTCTTGACCAGAGTAGGTTGGGAGTCATTTTCTTCATTTTACCAAGGATTCTCAGGGATGAAAAGTTCTAAGGTAGGGGTGTTGTAACATACTATGTTTTTAACTAGGTCAAAAAGTCCTTGAGTTTTTAAAATTTTCATTTAGTGGATGGTTTAAATCTTGATTTGAGTCTTGAAATATAAATCCAAGTGTTGGATCACATAAAATTGACATTTTTATATGTATTTTAAGTATCAAGTGGTGTATTGATAATTTAAATGAGATTTAGGAGTGTCATCTCCTAATAACTCAAGTTCAGGAAGGGATAGTAAGGGTGCATGGTTTGTCTAAAACCTTACAAAACTTCTAAAGAAACCGTGCAACTTGGTTTAATAGAGTAGGAGGTGTCACACAGTTTGATTTAACTGTGCAAGAGGAAGTGCATGGATGTGCTGATAGTTTTCAATTTATTATAGAGGTGGTGCATGGGTTGTGCATGGTTTTCCTAAACCGTGCACCTATCCCGCACCCTTAGTTCCACTTAAAAAGTAGGTACACATGGTTAACGCATGGTTAGATCAAACCATATAACTTAACTAATTAGGGTGTGTCTCATAGGTAGAGGAGGTTTCATATTTGGTGCACGGTTTTCCAAACCATGTGGCCAAACTGTACGGCTCTTAAAAGAGTTGTAAATGATCATTTCCCCCTTCCATTATTAAAATTTGTCTTTTTAATTTTCTTCCTAGTCGTGCATAGAACCTCCCCCTCACATGGGAGCTCCCCCCTCACCTGGGATCTCCCCCTCCTTCATAGGCATTGAATCCTCTTCCTCATTCGGACTTCGATTTCTTCACTGTCGGTTTTGTTGGATTCCTATTTATATGAGCTTCTATCCTTTAGATTCTTTATTTTTTTACATCACCATACAAAATTCTAAATACCTGTGATCTCTTTTTCCCTATTTTCAAGGCATGTGATCATTATTCTGATTTCTCTCATTCCAGCATGAATCAAAGATCAATATTGGATGAGTATACCTTATTAAGCATGAGGTATGTGTTCTATATGATTTCCCTTAAATTCACATCATTTATATGACATAGACATTATGATTCATGCCAGACTTTCTGAGTGTCACTTATAAATTATGAAATTCCTTAAATTAAATTCCTATCCCACCCTATATTGTGTTTTAGACCCCCTTGATATGGTTGGAGGTTATGAAATCAACCAAAACCACCCCTTTAAGGTGGTTTCTATTAAAAATAATAATAATCATGGTATTACTTATGACTAAACCACCCTTGGGGTGTGTTAATTAAAATAAAAATTCTTATAGTAACTACCCATGTTTGTCTTTTATTCTGAATTACCCCATATTGGTGTATTAAATATTTCCACTTCAATGAGATACTTAAATTGAATTAAGTGGATTGTTTGATGGAGATGTCATGTTTTCTAATAAAACATCCTTTTGAGGTACAATGTATTCTAAATCAAAATGTGAGTTGACTGTTGATGTGAATAGTGAATTGTATCTTATGGCATGGATTCTTCCCATGACCTTCATAGTTATTTCTAGATGTATTGGACCTATTTTGACTTATAAATGAAATTTCGTAGTAGTATAAATGTAATTGATTTTGACATGGATGGTCTTATGACCTATTTTTGAAATGTTAAAGTGGATTATATTGAAGAGTATCTACTATTCCTTGAGCGATTTCAGTTTCCTCTTTATGAAAGATCGAGCTAAGGGATTATAGGGAAATTGGGGTTATCTTACATTTTATTATGGCTAGAGGGAACTTGTTTAGGGTAGTTGATCATGATGTCTCACACCCCCAGGCTGAGGATGATGGGCATGGTTTCTCACATCACTTAGGTTGTTGGGAATGTCCACTCACACCCCCTAGATTAGGATATTGAGCATGATGGTCACATCCATGAGTAGGATGACAGACATGAATTCAGTATCCCATTTTGGATTTTTGGGATTATGACCCATTTATTGTAATAACATGATTTATTTATTATTAATACACCCCTGAGACTATAGGATGGGATGCATTTATTCATTTTGTTAAGATATAATAGGTATGACATCCCTTACATAGGATGACACTCTTATGGTTATATAAGGACGTATGAGTTACGCCTCAGGTCCTGACTAATATGATGTATATATATATAGCTATATAAGCTAACATGTATAGAGTGCATATATATATATATACATAAACACTTATATATATACATATATACATACACACACACACATAAACATATATACAGGGTGACATATTCAGAGATATCACAACTTAGAACAAATCATGTATAATCAACTATGTTTCATTAAGTAACCTGAGCCCAAATTGTTTACATTTAATATTATATCACTTATTTACTTTTGATACACCTTCAAACCAATTTATTTTATATTAAAATACTGGATTATGAATTAGACACCATTGGTGGTGGCCTAATGAGTATATCTCACATCCTATTCATGCCATCGTTACATTGGGGTACCAGAACATATCTCATGTTTGCAGGACCAGGTTCCTAGAATATACTTGCTTTATGTTATCCTTCATATCAAGGATGGATTATGGGATAAGAGGAATGAGATTGTGATTTTGATTCTATTGGAGAAAGATACTACGAATTTTATTTATTTATCTCTTTATCAATCTTGCTAGGTATTGTGCATGCCTTCCTATATTATATCAGATAATGTTCATGCATAAGCATTTATTCATTTATTATTGATTTAAAATTATTATTATATTCCATTGAATTTATGTTTTATTGATTTTACTATATTTATTACTGATCCAAAGGGTATAGTCTCCCAATTGTACCTACATTAGACCCCACTGCTAGTTGGCATCCTTTGTCATTTGGGGAGGCACTCTTCAAGCCTAGTGGCCGACCAACTTGGGAACTATTTTAGTGGATCTCAAGTTGGGAAATTACATATTTATCTATATTAATTCACAAAGATCAATCCATTTTTTACATTGGATAAAAATTTATTAGACTCTTCTTTGTGGTTGAAGCGGTATCCTCCAACTCCAAATATCTCTTCTTGAGGTTCAAACTCCCCATATTTACAACAAGGAACTACTCATGAGGAAATTTCTTCATCCTCTCATCTCTCACAAATCTTTGTAACATCTCATGTGGTATCCTTCCCTAATTATACTTCATTCAAAAAATATCATGTGGCAGTTTTACTTGAATTTAAAGAGGGGATTTGGCCGTAATCTCCTAGTCATTTAAGTGGGGAAAGGAATTTAGATATGTTGGGTTTCCTCTCAATTCATATTAAGTTTAAAATCTTCATCCAGGTGAACAACCACACATTTTAAATGAATTTCTTCAATTAATCCTATTGTATTTGAAGTGTGATAAAGCTTGAGGTGTTGAACATTAACTTTTACTGGAGGCATCTTCCCATCAGATATTTTAATGAAACCGTGGGGATAGACAATTTTGACAGTTCATGTAACATCCTGAAATTTATAAGATATTTTTTACAAATTTTCATTTAAAAATATAAATATAAATTCTAAATAAATTTAACACAAAAAATTAATTTATATTATTAATATAAATATTATTTTATAATGAATGTTTTATTATAATCACAAATAAATACTTATAATTCCCATAATAATTTTGAACATCATGTGTTGATATGAACTAGTAAAACTAGGCCAAAAAATGGGCTTTTGGGACTTGTATTCAGGCCTTGTATTTGGGCCACTTAGCCATGGGCCTTCGGGATATGTAATGGGTCTCCCTCTACCCAATTAGAAAGAGGTATTTTCTTTAATAATAATAATGAGGCTTCGACCCAATTTTTTTTTATAAAAAAATGAACTAGTAAAACTAGGAACAATAAAAAAATGCATACTAAAAACCATAAATACCTTATTTCATTATTTAAGAACAAAACCTTAAGTCCAAAAAAATTACTAGAATGATATAAAAAATGGGGAAACAAACATAGGATAAATAAAGAAAAATATAAAAATTTGGGTCACCTCAATCCCCTAGAATCATCCCACCCACAAATAACTCTAAAACAAAGAAACAGAGAGTTAGTAATACAATACTTATTTTGGAAATGATATTGAAACTTGAAATAATCAAAAGTGAATGATAAATAATAATAATTATGAAGTATTTATAGGAAAATATGACCATCTACATTTATGTTTGTCAAATAATATAGTTGTTCAACATTATGACTATTATTCAATAAAATAGGTGGTCATTATTGTTATTGGTTACACCAATGCATTTAAATAATCATCGAGATTATTTAATACTCAAAAAATTGTATTATTTTCATAGACTATAAATATATTATATTAAAATATGATTTATTTGGAAGTTTTACATGAAAATTTATTTCATGAAATAATCTTATAAAATTATTTTTAAATGATAATATATTTTAACTAAGTCCTAAGTAATTTTTATAGTGTTCAGAATGTTTATTTTTCTATGAAATTACTAAATATAAATAAATAAGGATATTTATTTAAAAGTTAAAATTATAATATTTATAGAATTATTTTGATAAAATAAAATTCATTTTTGGACTCAAGCACATCTAAATAGTTTTAGGTTGTTTTTTGGGAATTTTTTGATAATGTATATTTTTTGGAGAAAAAGTGAAAATTGCTGCTTCAAAAAGCACTATGATTTTATGACATAATTATTATATCAACATGAATAAAAATTTATGAAACGTTTTATTAATTAAAAACCACATTAAATAAGTATAAAAATTTATTTAAAAATATTAATTTTAGGAAATAAATTTATACTTTACTTTTTTGAACCAAAAATTGGATTTTTGAAATAAAAGTTATTTTTTATTTTGTGTATTAATTGAGTTGTTTGGGAGATATATTTCTATTTTTCATACCTTTTATATCCAACCACTTTCTTCCATTCATTAATAATCCAAAAAAATTGTTGGAATTGATTAATCGCATAAGTGGTTGGCTTATGTATATATATTAAAATAACCTATATTTTAACCCCTAAGGCCACCCCTCTTCAAGTATAAATACCCCTTCCCCTCTCCACTTTCCACACCAAAGCCTTTGAAAAATATTTCTATCTCAATTAACCTCTCAAAATTCTCTCTAAGGTGGTCCCAAGGTTCTAAGGAGTCCCTCTCTAGCTTTAATAAGCATCCTTCTAAGGTAAGAGATCTCTCTCTCTTCTTTTCCATTCAAACACCTTATTTATATTTATCATTTTGAATCTAAATTGGTTATGTTTTCATAAATTTATAAATATAAACTTACTTTCCTAATTATGTTATTATAATGATATATCATTTATCCCCTCTCGTTATAATATTTACCTAAGACGTTAATATGAATTTTTTTTGTAAGGGTCCTCAATTTTCTCTCTCTCCTCATTACATTTATTATATTTTTTTAAATTACCTTTTCATAAAATTAAATTAATTTTATCCCATGGTATTATATTACATTTATATTTTTTAAATGGTAGTTTATTTATCCCATCTCATTATAGCCTTTTCCGAATTCATTACTATGCATAAGGGTTTCCTCAATTATTCTCTTTCCTTTTCAAGAACATTATTTTTGTTATATTGTCTCTTTAAATTCCTTTTCATATACTATCATGATTGTTATTACATGGTATTATATTAAATTTTATATGTTTTAAATGATATTTTATTTATTCTCTCTCATTATAGCCTTTTCCTAAGTTGTTTTTATGCCGAAGTAAGGGTTCCCTCAATTATCCTCTTTCCTTTTAAAGAAAATTACTTATGTTATATTGTCTCTTTAAATTATTTTTAATATACTAACATTATTTTTATTCCATGGTATTATATTAAATTTGATATATTTTAAATTAAAGTTTATTTATTCCCCCTCATTATATCATTTTCCTAATCCCTTACTAATTCTCCTCTTTCCTTTTCAAGAACATTAATTTTGTTATATTGTCTATTTAAATTAATTTTCATATTCTAACCTTATTTTTATTCCATGGTATTATATTCCATTTGATATGTTTTAAATGAGAGTTTATTTATTCCCTCTCATTACAACCTTTTCCTAATCCCTTATTACACCAAAATAAGGGTCCCCAATCATTCTCTTTAAGTTTAAATTTCAATTCCTTTGTTATATTTTCTTTTAATATTCCTTTTTATATACACCAAATATTTTAATTCCATATTATTTTCATCTATTTGAGTTATTATCAATGAGATATTACTTAATACCTCTCAAATATATCCTTTTTTAATCCGTTAAAATGATCAAACTATCACATTACTTAAATAAAGGCATCCTAAAATTTTGGTGATGTAATGTGTGTGTGGTTTTATAAGAAAATAAATCTCTATATGGATACAAACAAGTGGATGTTGATCTCACATAGTTCTATATAGGGATAATAACCCTAAAAAGGGCGTATTGGTCTAGATTTAATCGTCACTTGGTGCATGACAACAGACCTTGATACACACCTGGTTTGACACTCCCGAGGGATATTCTTAGATGATCTACATGATACTTACAAAAAATTAAAGGATTTATATTTTATTACATTGGTATCCAAATTTTTTAAAATCATACATCATTATTTGATTCTTTTAGTGGGAGAAAATAAATCCATACCATATAATTCTTTCTTCTCTATGAACAAATTGCATAAGATATGCCTCATTGAGAAATTGGTTCTAAGTATTTTTATTATTAATCCCTTTGAACATTATGGCATGTAATATTTGATATATTATGGAATTCATTTCACTTTTATTTGATGGGTGGGGCCCAAAATTATATATCCCATCAGTGCATTGGTAGGTCTCATGAGACAAATAAGATATGGTAATGGGAGAGTCCTTACCTTTTATGAAAGATGTCTTGGCATAAGGCCTTAATAGTATGGTTAAAATGTATGGAATTATGAATTATCATCACTATATGTTCAATTATCATTATACATGATTTTATTTACTATTATGTTATCCATAGATATATTTATGCTCTCAGTTTCATTTGATATGGAATAACTCGGTATATTTAGTCATTCCACAATGTTTGATTTATAAACGTTTCCACTATATGTTACAACCTTACTGAGTGTCTGAGCTCACCCACTATATATTTTTTCCTTTTCCTTAGGTAAAATAGAAGATTACTGTATAAGATAAATGGATTTAAATGGATAATAATGATTTTTTCATGTTTTTAATGATGCATTTCATTCCAATGTAATGTAAAACTTGGTTATGTATCTAGTTTCCCAAGGATATTAAACTATTGGACCCTCCGTATTATGATATATATATACCATTTTTTAATAAAACAACCTCTAGATACGAGGTTCTATATTTAGGGTCTTTATAGTTTGAATTAGAGGATAGTTTAATAAAAACTATAGGAACTATATTTATAATAACACACTTAGAACCTAATAGGAAAATGATCATGGATACCATAGATTAAAACATATAAATTTTTAATTTAATGAATATATTAAATTATATGTACTTTTATGGATAAAATATATGCTACAATTTAAGGGCATAGATTTCAATAATTTTTAGGAAAGTTCATGATAATTTTGGGATAGTCATTTAATGAATTGGGTTAAGATTATGTGAAAACTCAACCTAAAGAAGCCTAGATTGACCCAAGAGTGATACATGTTGACATAAAATTAGACTAGTCTAAAATTTGGGTACCTGAAATATTTATAAGATGTTCATTCCAAATTTATAAAGTTTTTAGATATTATTTATTAGTCATTGTTAACTATTTTGTTTTTATTTTAAAACTTGGAATAAGAGGTAGTTAATTAGATTATAATTAAATGGTTACTAGTTCAATTCATGTATTAATCATGTTTTTTTCAACATATTAAATTTATTCTATCAATATAGAAGTAAAAACTATGTCAACACCCATAACTTGACATGAAAGTAGACTAGTCTAAAATTTGGGTACCCAAAACATTTATAAGATGTTCATTCCAAATTTATAAAGTTTTTAGATATTATTTATTAGTCACAGTTAACTATTTTGTTTTTATTTTAAAACTTGGAATAAGAGGTAGTTAATTAGATTATAATTAAATGGTTACTAGTTCACTTCATGTATTAATCATGTTTTTTTCAACATATTAAATGTATTCTATCAATATAGAAGGAAAAACTATGTCAACATCCAAAGATCAATGTAGGGATTTAACTCTTGATCATAAAAATGAGACTGAAGTTAGTATTAAAGAAAAATTTAGTTATTTTTGGGAATTAGTTTTTAGAATATTTTGGTCTAGATAAATAGGTAGATATCTTAAGATAACTAGGTTAATTATAAATAGTATGAACTCCTAGTATTTTTATTTCTAAGGTATTTATAATATAAACCTCTTAGAGATAATAATTAAGAGAACATTTGGATTAAGTGTTTATCAATGAGTGAAATTATGAGGATACAATTTTATTAAGGGAGTAAAATGTAATATCTAGAAATTTCCAATGAATGTTTTTATAAAATTTCATTCAGAAATATAAATATAAATGCTATATAATTCCCCTAAAAACCATAGACACTTTATTTCATTATTGAAGAACATTAAATTCAGTCCACAACAATTCCTAAAATAATACCAAATATTATAATGAAAAAAATAGAGGATAAATAAAGATATAAAAATTTGGGTTTCATCAATCCCCTAGAATCATCCCACCCATGAAAAAAACTATAGCAAAGAAATTGAGAGTTATTAATACAATATTCATTTTGGAAATGATATTGAACCTTGATAGATTAAAAGTGAATGATAGAGACTAAGAATAATGCTATATTTATAGGAAAATATGATTATCAGCCTTTATGTTTGTCAACTAATAAAATTGATCTAAATTATGACTATTATTCAATAAAATATGTGGCCATTAATGTTGTTGGTTATGTCAATGCATTTAAATGATTGTTGAGATTATTTAATAAGAAAAAAATTGTATTATTTTCAGTGACTATAAATATACCCTATTAAAAAATTATTTATGTATAAGTTTTAAATAAAATATTATTTCATTAAATAATCTTATAAAATTATTTTTAAATGATAATATATTTTAACAAAGTCCTAAATAATTTTTATAATGGTCAGAATGTTTATTTTTCAATGAAAATACTAAATATAAATAAATAATGATATTTATTTAGAAGTTAAAATTATCATATTTAGAGAATTATTTTGATAAAATAAACTTCATTTTTGTAGTCAATCACATTAGAATAAGATTGTGGTGTTTTTTGGGAATTTTATGATAAATTTTATTTTTTGGTGAAAAAAATGAAAAATGTCACTTTTAAAAAGCACCATGATTTTATGACATCATTATCATGTCAGCGTGCCTAAATATTTATGAAAAATTTTATTCAATAAAAATAAACTTAAATAATTATAAAAAATAATTTAAAAATATTAATTTTAAAATATAAATTTATACTTTACTTTTTTTAACCTTAAATTGGATTTTTGAAATAAAAGTTATTTTTGTGTGTGAGTGTATTAATTGAGTAGGTTGGGAGGTATATTTTTGTTTGGGAATGCATTGGACGTCCAGACACTTTTTTCCAATCATTAATAATAAAAAAATTGGTTGGAATTTATTAATCCAATAATTGGTTTCCTTATATATTAAAATAACCTATATTTTAACCCTTAAAATCACCCCTCTTCAAGTATAAATACCCGTTTTCCCTCCTAACTTTAAACATTTAAGCCTTTGATCATGATTTCTCTCTCAATTACACTCTAAAAGTCTCTCCAATTTTGTCCAAAGATTCTAATGAGTCCCTCTCTAGATTTAAGAAATATCCTTCCAAGGTAAGTGATATCTCTCTCTTCCTTTCCATTCAAGTACATCCTTTATATTTAGCGTTTTTAATCTCAATTGGTAATGTTTTAATAAATTTTCAATTGTCCCATAAATATTAAAATTTTGTTATTATAATGGTATATATTTTAACCCCTCTCTTTATAACCTTTACCTAAGTTGTTACTATGCTTACATTTAGTAAGGGTCCACAAATCCTTCTCTTTCATTTTCAAGGTCATTACTTGTTGTATTGGTTTTTCAAATTCAATTTTCATAAACTAAAATGATTTTTATTACATGTTATTATATTCTATTATATATGTTTTAAATTATAGTTTATTCATTCCATATCATTATATCCTTTTCCTAATTCGTTAGTATGTCGAAGTAAGGGTTCCCTCAGTTCTCCTCTTTTATTTTCAATAACATTAATTTTGTTATATTTTCTATTTAAATTATTTTTAATATAATTAAATTATTTTTATTAAATTTTATTATATTACATTTAATATTTTTTAAACTATATTTTATTTATTCCCTCTCATTATATCCTTTTCCTAAGTTGTTACTATGCCTAAGTAAGGGTTCCCTCAATTCTCCTCTTTACTTTTCAAGAACATTAATTTTGTTCTATTGTATCTTTAAATTATTTTTCATATAATAAATTTCTTTTTATTCCATGGTATTATTTTTCATTTGATATTTTTTAAATGTGAGTTTATTTATTCCCTCTCATTATATCTATTTCCTAAGTTATTACTATGCGGAAGTAAGGGTTCCCTCAATTCTTCACTTTCCTTTTTAAGAACACTACTTTTGTTATATTGTATCTTTAAATTCATTTTAATATACTACCATTCTTGTTATTATATGGTATTATATTCCATTTTATATGTTTTAAATGTGTGTTTATTTATTCCCTCTGATTATATCCTTTTTCTAAGTCATTACTATTCCAAAATAAGGGTATTTAGTCCTTCTCTTTAAATTTCAATTTCAATCCCTTTGTAATATTGTATTTTAAGATTCATTTTTATATACACCAAATATTTTAATTCCATAATATTTTCATACATTTTAGGTATTAAAAATTATATATCACTTACTCCCTCTCAAATATATCCTTTGTTAAGCTGTTATAGTGTTCAAACTATCACATTACTTTAAAAAAGTCATCCTAAAATTTTGGCGAAGTAATGCATGTGTGGTTTTCTAAGAAAATAATTCTCTCTCTAGATACAAAAAATTGGTTGTGGATCTAACATAGTTTTACCTATGGTCAATAACCCCAAAAGGTAACATTGGGTTAGACTCTATCATCACTTGGTTCATTACAACGAGCCTTGATATACACATGGTTTGACACTCTTAGGGAATATGCTTGGATGATCTACATGCTACTTACAAACCATTTTATAGGATTTATCTTTCATTACATTGGTCTCTAAACTTTTTAAAACTATATATCAATATTTTATTCTTATATTGGGGGAAAATAAATTCATTCCACATAATTATTTCTTCTCTATGAAAAAAACATATAAGATATGCCTCATTGAGAAATTGATTCTAAGTATTTTTATTATTCATATCATTGCGAATTATGCCATTTAATCTTTAATAAATGATGGAATGAATTGTAATTTTTATGTTATATGTGGTTCTTATAATTATATAGCCTCTCAGTGCACTGCTAGGTCTCATGAGACAACTCAGATAGGGTAATGGGAGCATCTTTACCTTTTATAAAAGATGTCTTGGAACAATCCTTTGAAGATAGGGTTAAAATGCCTGGAATTATTAATTCTCATCACTATATGTTCAATTATTATTATCTAAGATTTTATTTATTGTTATGTTACCCATGTATATATTTATGTTCTTAGTTTCATTTGATATGGCATAACTCAATATATTTATTCATACCACAATGTTTTATTTATAAAAATTTCCACTGTATGTTACACCCTTAATGAGCATATGAGATCACCCCTTTATATTGTTTTCCATTTCCCTAGAAAACCTAGAAGAGTACTATATATGATAAATAGATTTTTAAGGAGAATAATGATGTTTTTAAAATTTTAAATGACGTATTTCATTCCACTGTATTGTAAAAATTTGTTATTAGTTTTTCGAGGCTATTAAACTGTTAGTTCCTCTGTATTCTGATCTATGTACCATTTATAATAAAACAAAAATTGGATATAGTGTGCTGTATTTGGGTTTTTTACAGTTCAAGGACCCAACCAATTGGATTTGAGCTTTCCTTCTATGACCCTAAGTCATGAGTTGTAGAGTAGGAATTTGTCACTCGATAATTTTTTTGTTGGATCCATTTATTATGTCAAGCTCGAGTTTTCTATTTATCGATTAAAGTGTTGTTATCTGCTTCCCTCCTCATCTCATCCAATTTATTCATCTATATAAAATGATTTTATTGTGTGGTTTTGAAATAAAAATTCAACTTCATCATAACACAATAAGCTTTGTGTTCCAATTATATAGGGAGGTGGAAAGTTTTTCTAAAGACCAAGTAGTATGGGGAAATTCTAATTGGTGTTTTGAACATGTCCTATAAGCCCAAAGTGCTTCATCAATTTTAGTAGACCAATTGTTCTGAGAAGTATTCACAGTTTTATCCAAAATTACATTAATATATCTATTTGAAATCTTAGATTGGCCATTGGTCTGTTGATGATATGGGGTGATCATGTAGTGGAGACATCCATTGCGAGTCATCAATTTTTAAAACATAGAATTATTTAAGTGGACACCATGGTCACTGATGAATATCATTTTAATTCTAAATCAGGTAAAAATGTGTTTATTTACAAATTTAATAATAACTTGAGCATTATTTTCCATAAATTATTTAGGTTCCGCCCACTTTGATACGTAGTCAACAAAAAAATGTATAATTTTATAAATGATTTTGTAAAAGGACCCATGAAGTTGATTTCCTATATATCAAAAATTTTAACACCCATAATAAGATATTATGGAATCTTACACTTTTAACTTATGTCTCTAGTTATTTTCTATTTATCACAATTCATGATGAACTCGTAAATATCTTGATACATGTAATGCCAATAAAAACCATATTTCAATGCTTTTATAATTGTAAGATGAACTCCATGGTGTCTTATATCTTCTCAGAATGACACAGATGCAAAACACTATCAACTTTTTCTTATGGGATACATCTTCTAATCATTTCATCATTATAATCCTTGAAAAGTAATGGATCATCCAAGTAGTAATGGAATAATTCATTCAAAAATATTTCCCTATACTCCATTGAAAATGTTAGATGCATTACACCTAAATATAATTAATTCATAATATCAACATACCAAGGTGTGATAGTCTTAGTGACATAGATTTTTTCATAATGGAATGTTTCATAGATTAATTACACATTGATGTCACTTTATTCATGTTCTAGGAATGATAAATGATCAACAATGACATTCTTAGTGCCTCTTTTACCTTGATTTCAATTTTAAATTCCTAAAGAAATAATATCCACCAAATGAGTCTGGGATTTTCATCTTTCTTGGTCATCATATACCGCAAGGTAGAGGGATTCATATAGACAATGAATTTAGAGAACAACTGGAAATACTATAATTTATTGAATGCAAAGATGATTGCTAGAAAATCTTTTTCACTTGTTGTATAATTTTATTGAGCCTCATTAAATGTATGACTATCATAATATATATATATCTAAAAGTACCTTATTTTCTTTTTCCCAAGGAAACATCAATTTCCTAGTCATTGGAATCACATATTAACTCAAATGGTTTCTCCCAGTCTGCTGAAATAATTATTGAAGCTTATATCAAGTGTTTCCATAAAAATTAAAATGCTTCCTAACAGTAATACCCAAAATGGAAGGTGATTTATTTTCCTTGCAGGGTGGTTAGGGGGTAGGAAAAAATAGAGAAATATTTAATGAAAAATTTTTAGAATCTGACATGCCCAAGAAAACCTCTCATTGAACAAGCTAAAGCAGGCATGGGTAGCTAAAAAACTGTATAGATCTTATCTAAGTCAACTTTAATGCCTTTATTTGATATCCAATGACCCAAAACTATCCCAATTTTTACCATAGAGTGTGATTTTTACCAATTTATCACCTGATTGTTTTCTTCACATATCTCAAAAACCTATCCAAATGTTCTAGACATTCATCAAAATAATTCCCATAAATAGAGAATACATCCATGGATATTTCCAATAAATTTTGAATCATGTCATGGAATATTACGATCATGCATCATTAAAATGGTGATGGTTCATTGTACATTCCAAAAGGGATTCATCAATAAGTGAATGCACCATATGGAAAGATGAATGTGATTTTATATTGATCTTCTTGTGCGACCATTATTTGACTATAACTTGAGTATCTATCCAGAAAACAATATTAATCTCTTACTATAAGTCGTTGAAGTATTTTATCAATAAAGGGTAATGAGAAATGATCATTTCTTTCCACATCATTCAATTTGTGGTAGTTAATGCACACTTTCTATCCATTCATTTTTCTAGTGGGTATCAATTATCTATTTTCATTTTTAACCACTGTGGTCCCACCCTTTTTAGGTAACACTTGCAATGGGATGACCCGGTGACTATCAGATATAAGAAATATTAGACCAACATAATAAAGTTTAATGACATATTTATTTACTACTTATTTCATTGGAGGTGTTAATCATATTTTTTGTTGTCAAAAAGGTTTTAAATTATCTTCTATATGTATCATGTGAGTGTAGATGGTAGGAATTATACCTCTCAAATCAGCTACCATCTATCCTATTGTTTTCTTCCTTTGTGAGAAGACATTGAGAAATTTAATTTCATGTTCACTCAAAATATTATCATTTATGATCACTAAAAAAGTGTTCAAATATCACAAATATATATATCCTAGGTTTAGTGGGGGAGGTTTAAGCTCAAGTGTTGGAGGGTTTTCAAGAGATGGAGTCAATGAAGTAAACTCCTATTTATCAAAATTATTAACTATGTTTTTGATGAATTATAATTATTTTCTTGTGGTTCATTTAACCTCTCCTTTTCCTTGTGTAAATCCTTGATGTTTAGCACATCCTTTTCGTACTCATCCCATTCTTAAATCATATCTAAGAAATTACAGTCATCTATAGAATGTTTTTCTATAGATTTCAAGACATAAAATGTTACATTTTCTTCCCCAACACTAAAAATTAATTTTCTCTCTTGGAAAAAACAAGATATCTACATGTATCTAAGAAGGGTCTCCCAATAATGAGAGGGATATCCTTATCTTCTTCCAAATAAAGGATGATGAAATTAGTAGGGAAGTAAAAATTTTCAACCTTGATGAGAACATCCTCCAAAATTCCTCGAGGATGTTTCACTAATCGGTTCTCTATTTTCAAGGTGACCTTAGTAGGATTTAATTATGTGATACCCAGTTCTTCAAGAAATCTAGATAGAATGAGGTTTATTCTATCTTCAAGGTTTCATAGTTCCCAACCAAATTGACATCCTCTAATATTTTAGGTATAGTGAAACTTCTAGGGTTTCTTATTTTAGTAGGTATGAATTTTGGGTATGACCACTGAACATTCCTCAAGCATTATGAACATTACCACATCATTAAGATCCCTTATTTTTGATAGAATCTCTTTGTGAAATTTATCATAGTGGGGTATTTGCGATATGGATTTATCAAACGGAATATTTATGATAAGATTCTTGAAAATCTCCATGAATTTCAAAAATTGAGTGTTAAACTTTATTTTCTCTAGTCTTTGTTGGAATGGAGGAGGAGGTGTGTGAGAATTCATTTTTTCATTGAGTTCTTCATTTTCCTTTTATTTTCTTTCCTTTTCAAATTTTACATTTTCTTTTTTGACCATTCTTCACTTTATCTTCATCTTGAACCACTTTTTATATTGAATCATCATCCTTAGTAGAAAGTATAGGTGTCTCTTTTACTAGTTGATTGATAGGAATTTGACGCTCTAGAAATTGCTTACCACTGTATAATGTGACAAATTTTTCTTCTTCTCTTGGGCCGAATCTTGTGTCACCCAATAGAGTTCCCTATTGCTAGTCTTGCATTTGTGTGTCTAACTGAATGAATTGATTTTCAATGTTTCGCATGGATGATCATAAATTTTGGTTGGTCATTTCTAATTTTTGGATCACTATATCTTATGACTCAAACCATGATTGATTGGACATCATTAATTTTTCTATAGTAGATCCCCAATCTGGTTGACTTTGTGTTGTAGGAGAAGCATATTCTATTGTTTTTTCTCCTTGTATTGATGTTGATGATGGAATGGTGGTCATTATTTTTTTTGAGATATATTCTCTTGCAATTTTAGGGTGTGTTTGAAAAAATATTGAGTAGGGAACCCAAAAGGAACCATGTTCTGGTTCATTGGTAGAGTGGTCAATGGTTCCAACTAATATTTTGATTATTGTTTTGCCAGTTTTTGTTGTAATTGTTTTTTCAATTTCTTATATTTTAACTAATAAAGATACCTTTAGACATGTTGTTCTCATAGGTGATATATGGACACATGGAATATTCCTCAGGAACTCCACAATGTTGGAATTTCTCAACTTAGATTTCATTCACCAACTTAGATGGAATCTTTGAGAAGTTTTCTATCTGCTTATTGAGAGTTTTAGATTGTAAAACTATGAATTTATGAGATTCAACTTGATGCACTCTCACTTTTCCTTTTGAAAAATCTTCCAGGCACTCGAAACTATATTCTTCCATAATTTGAATTAGGGTGTAAAAATCTTTAGGATCCATTTCTATGAACACATTACTAGTAACTGTGTTTATTGCTAACTTACTCTAGGTTGATGTCCGTAGTATATGTTTTGAAACTAGTTTTCTAACTTCATACCATGATGAGGATAACCTCTTAACATGGTCTTTAATCTTTCCTTGGATTCTCCTAGTGATTTATAGTCATTTCGGTTGAAGGAGTTGAGGTATCTCTTGTTTTTCAATGATTAAGCTATTTTTTAGCACTAATCAATAAGTTTTCTTCTTATCACTTCCCAAGTAATGACAGTATCTAAGTCCAAAATCTCCAACCATTCTTTGTATTTACCTTATAGTGAGAATGAGAATAGTCTCAAGATCAACACATCATAAGTCACCCCATTATATTTTAATGTGTCACAGAATTCAATAAATCTATTCACATGCACATACTAGTCTTCACTAATTAAACCATGAAATTTTGTTTGTTGTTGTAGCACATTGATTGTTGATGACTTCAGTTAAAAATGTGTTTCTTGAATCCTTGGCCTTGCGATGTCTGAGCTGAATCTAATTGTATTGGTTATTAGTTCTTGTCTCATAGTGGTTCTCAATATGTGGTCATTGAGATGATTTTAGAAAATTGGGTGAACTTATCCATAGGGGAGCATCAGAATGAACGCTCATAAGAAATGATGCCATGAATTTGGTGTACATGTCATGATGTGTCTAATTTTTAATTTTTAACCCACTGTCCACTATGGAAGTGACAAGCAGGGTTGAACCATAGGGATCAAAAGTCAAGTTCACTAAAATTAATTTCTTTAGACAATGTTTAGGAAGATGATCTACTATGGGAATTCCTATTTTTTAAATTATTTTTATAAAAAATAAAATTAAGAAAGTAAATGAAACAAAAGAAAATGAAATAAAATAAGGATGATGAACTTTTAATTAACAAGAGTGTTTGGGATTCTGACATCATAATCAAAATACTATACAACTATTAAAAATATTTTCCTATGATTAAATATTTATCTTTTTTTATTATCATTAGCTCCAAAATTTATAAATCTGTTTAGAGTCTTATTTATATCTCTTAATTTATTTAAAGTCCCATTCTCTAGTGTTATAAATAAATTAGGAGACATGATTGAGTTCAAAACTAGTTGGATAAATGACAAAACCCATTTCTCACAAAGTTTCTCCACCTATTTTCACTACAATCGGTTGAAATAATTAACTTTTTTTGTATCACTGAATCGAATAAGAATTAAAATGGCCAGTATTAATTTTTTAAATTAATTTTAGTGTAAATATAATTAAATAGATAAAAAATCAACTTAAAAAAAATTATATTGAAAAATTAATCACAAAAAAAATGTTAACATGACATGAACAACAATTAAAATTATTTGACCAAAATCTTGACATAAGAAAAATCACCTCGACATAACACTTGAAAAAATAAATGTGTTAATAAAGTGATAATGCATGAAAATTATAATTATGTTACCAAATAAAACCATGTCGAACTGAAACTCACCACATAAGGTAACCCGAAGCCTGTCGATCTACAAAAGAAAAGTTAACCAATGTGCCTAAAAAGTGAATCAACCAAAATTTCACTCATTATAGGAAGATGTATATAGGGGGAAAGGGTTTAGCTGCTTTCTCCTTACTCCAAGGAATAGGTGGTGTGGTTTGGATCATTGGGCCGACTGGTGAAACATAGAGGGGTCGACCTGGTGTGGTGGGTGCAATGAAGAAGGGGGGATGATGGATGATAGTCTAGATGATGGTGTAGAAAAATAAGAGGAGGTGACATAGTTATAATAGTGTGAATAGGAGTAGGCGATGCATCATGAAATGGGGTGTATATGGGGTCACAAGACTAGATATTATGTGCACAGTGGATAGGGGATGGACAACTTGGTGTGTTGTACCTAGATTCTACAATTGAGTGATGGTGATGGATTAGAGGAATGTGGTGCCCCTAAATATGTCTAGGATGAATAAGACCCCTCCCCTGTATTCCAAAATCCCTGTAAAATAGGGATATAAGTTCAAAATTTAAAAATAAATAATCAATTATCAAACACAAACTAGTAAAAATAATAAGTGTTAGGTTAAAAGTATTAGTAATAACAATAAATACACTAAAATTAATTAACTAGATGATAATAATACAAATTTTAAATAAAAATAAAAAATATAAAAAATTATATAAAATAAGTCCATGCCTAAAGTTTAAATTAATTAGATTAATACAATTATAAACAAAATAATACATTAATAACAATAATAATAAATAGCTAAAATTAATATAAAATTAAATAAAATTACAAAAATACTATAAAAATAAAAAACTATGAAAAGTAAAAACACTTAGAATGGTTAAACTAAATAATTAAAACTAAGTTAGATAATTATGAAAAAGTTAGTGATTTCTATGTGCATCACAGAGCATTAGATTCTTTTGATAGCTAGTTTTTTGAGAGACACAACTAAACAATGATGAGACCTTTATCATGGTGATAATAATGAATTATAGATGGAATGAGAGAGATTTAGGAACCACTTCTAAACCAAGTTCTTAACCATGATGTCGAAGGCGGTGTAGTGGCAGGAGTTTCTCTTCATTTTTCAGGGGATCTTAAGCATGTGGGAATTCACAGTGAGGTTCATGAACCTTTGTTATACTCTTGACCATTTTCTAAATAATGTGGTGAGGTAATGAAATTTTTAGAAAGTATTATGCCAAAATACCCAGTGTTAGGCCAACTATTTCATGTTTTTGATGTATATTGAGGTGCTTACTAGGGTTGAAATGGTCGGGAAGACCTTGGCGCGAACAAATTTTCCTCATGAAGGAAGTCATCAGAACTTTAAAAAGAGTGGGGTTATAGACAGGGGTTCTAATTTGATGGGACAAATGTCCTGAACTTTTTGAATTCATCATAAACTCTCTTTCTATTTTTTTATTAGGGGTTGGTAGTTTTTAGGCTTCTATCAAGAACTTTCTCTTAACATGTTATATTTACAAAGGATGAGGCTACCAATATTACACGTGTCTAACCTTTCTCAATGGAAAATATAGAGTTGGTGGTGTGATGATAGATGGACCTAGATAATCTCAATAATAGTTGCCTCTTCAACCTCATTATCAATAACCATAATATCAGGACTTTGAAAAATTGATGCATGATAGAGAAATTAACGGTCAGCCTTGAGATGAATCCTTTACCAAGGGGCCTCTAACAAAGTGTAGGCATGGTGGTGGATGAAATCTAGTTTATCAAGGTAGGGGTTTAGGATATAGAAAATTACATGTGATAGATATACCATTAACAAGAGGGTATGTGATCATTCAAGTTACTATTTGTCTATATTTTACCTTGGTTTATACTTTGATTTATACATGAGCTCCAAACTCCTTTACTTCACCTACCTTAATTTGAGTGTTGGGACTTAAGGTGGATATAATTCTTATTCCCTTGGTGTTATCTATGCTATTGGTTGTCCTAGTTTTGTGGAGGTGTACCGGGGGTGTGAGATAGTGTTGGGAAATCATTAGTTAATTTGATAATTCTTCATTCTATGAATACAACCATAAAATGTTATCCTTAAAATTTATTGTTTGTATTCTGTATAGGCTATCGTTGATTATTATCAAAGGAGAGTGGTTTTATATGATATATAATGTGGGTATGTGACTTTTTTTATAAAGATGGATCATTAAATGAATTATAGATTCTTGAATCCTATCATGTTGTATTTGGAATAATTGATGTTGAGTTTAGTGGAAGTGCAGATAAAGGAGTTCCTGAGAGTAGTAGAGGAGTTATTCTATGTTTTTCTCAAATAGGTAATGGTGCTACCACCTTGAAGTGTGTTTAAGTTTGGTATAGAGTTTTAGTATGATTTTCACCAATTTCAATGTCTCTTTATAGGATCTTCTTTAAAGTTACAAGTTTTAAGAATATATAATTATAATATACTATAAAAGGGTTTAACCTAACCCAATATATCTAATAGGGGAGCTCTAATTTTATTCACAAATAAGGCATATGATAGTTTATGATTTTTCATTTATTATCAGTGGTTTAACCAGGTAACAATGAAGATCTATTATCCAATCCTAAGGATTGATGACTTATTTGATGAGTTGATGGGAGATAGTTGGATATTGAAGATTGATCTATAACCAAGATATCACCAGATGAAAGTGAAGGAGAAGGATATTCAAAATATTTCCTTAAACTTTCACTATGGACACTTTGAGTTCAAAGTTATTACTTTTGGAGTAATGAATTCACTAACAATATTCATTGTATTGATGAACCCAATATCAGATTAGTTCTTAGATATGATATTCTGGTGCATTTAAGGATATAGGAGGACAATTTGAAGCATTTAAGGTTTATTTTGGAGATTCTATGGAGGCATTAGTTATACAAAAAGTTGTCTAAGTGAAAGTTTGGGATTCATGAGGTTCATTTATTTTGATATTTCATGTCTTGGTAGGGTATATCTATTAATCCTTTAAAGATAAAGGTTGTTTTTTATTGGTAAGTACCCAAGAACATTGTGGAGGTGCACAACTTTCTTGGTTTATCAGACTATCATTAGAGGTTTGTATCCAATTTATATCATATTGTGGAACCTTTTATAACTATGACTAGGAAGGACTAGGACTTCGTGTGGACTGATCAATGTTAGTAAAAATTTTAATATCTTAATAAGAATCTAATTAGTGTTCTTGTTCTTTATTTACATGTGTTAGAAGTTATGTTTAAAGTATATTATAGTGATTCTCATTTTGGTATGGCTTGAATTTTTATGTAAGAGTGAGAAGTATTCTCTTATGGGTCTCAATAGTGATATCCTCAGAAATGTAATTATTCCACCTATGATCATGATTTTGCGATGATTTTTTTCTTTAAATCCATAGTGACGTTACCTTATCAGATATAATTTTATATTCTTCATATATCACCAAATCCTATACAATATATTCTCTCATCAGGACCTGAATTTTAAGTTACTACGATGAGTGGAATTCTTACAGGTCTACGACTTCATGATTTTTTATACTCCAGAGAAAGAAAATATGGTAGCTGATTCACTGAGATGAACGAACCATGGTGGAACTGATCATGTGGATAAAGATAAGTGGAGGATGATATAAGAAATTACTTATTTTCATCTAGATATGTGGAAGTTAGTAGTGGATCTTTCTTATATGGTAGTGAATTATCATCTATTTTAGTAGATAGAGGAATTTTAGGTGGCAGTTCCAAAGGCGGAATTGTAGAGAGACCATATAATTTATGAATATTATATTAAGGGGTGGGCATAGGATGGAATATGTAACATCCCACCCCTCCTCATTGGCCTGATTTGAGGCATAATTGCTACTTGGCCTTAGCCGGCATCTCCAATATTCCAAAGGATGGAAATAAATGTCAAGGGCTTCAATAAAATTGGGGGATGATTTTTTCCTTTGAAAATAAAACAACCAAAACTCACATACCATAACCAAACAACTATCTAAATGATACATGAAAATATAGTCATACAAAAAGACAACAAAAACAAACTATACCATAACCCATATCAAAGTACAACGCGGAAACCAAAAACCAATATCAGATTATAAAGTAGAAGATAAAACCAAAAAAATTCAAAGACTCCAAATACACTAACTCCATAGCTTCCAACATGCTCCAAGATCCAACTACCCAAGCCATGATCAAAGTATCACAATGCATCACTAAATAAATGAGGAAATTTACCGTTACCTGTGTCCTAATAAACGATATCTACAAAATCACCAAATTTCCAATGTAGAGGGTGGGTAATGAAACTTAGTAGGTTTTCCCCAAATGACTTCCCTACGCACACTACTAGTATAGAACATGTTAGAACATTTATATAAAATAATTTATATAAAAAACTTTAAACACTTTTAGCAGTTTAAATAATATCCAAGAATTTTCTCAACAAAATAGTTTCCTTGGAAATAATCAAATAAGTACTTCAAACCATTTCACAAATCCATTTGGCATAACCCATTCCAATCAAAAAATACACACATGCATTCCCATGTGATATTTACATAATAATGAGTGGTATCTCATAGATCTACCAAGTTTTCACAAGGTAACCATATACTAGTGACCCAATGACACACACCCCTTCCACAGGGCCACACCAATGGAAATTAATGCACGCCAACTAATTATGAAAAAACCATGCCAAACCAATTGTTCCAAACCACTTCAAACCAATTGTGCTAAACCATTTCATTAAAACAATATTTTTATTGAAACTATTTCCACAAAACCTTTTTCCATGAATCAAACCATGCAACCATTTTTAAAATCATCATTTTAAACCCATTCAATAAATCACTTTACACAAAAATTACATAATTTCACAAAACATCAATAAATAAGGTTTCTACCAATATTTTCACAAAATTTTCATAATAAAATTCAATAAATTTAAACAATTTGAAACCAAGCCTTCAAGTTCTAATAAGAGTTAAGAGTGATGCCACCTACCTTAGAAACTAAGTTCGAAACAAAGAATGGCACAAATTATTCAACAAAATGGGGTCAAAAATCCAAAAACACAACTTAGATATCATTCCCTATCATCAAAACAACCAAATATCATCATTATTAACATAAAATCTTATAGATATATCCCTAAAATACAAAATATAGTAATCCAATAGAGAGAAGAAGATGAGATATAAGAAAAACCACCAAGAACATAGACTTAGCTAGTAAGAAATTTGGGCTTTAACGCATCAAGAAACTCCTATGGATTGCTTATAGATCAAGGGGAAGGGTATAAAAAGCCTTTGGGAAGAGATAAAAACATTTCAGGGTTGAATTAGGTGAAAAACTATAGGTTTAGAGGCAAATCCAAATCAAATCCACAATTTTTGAATCTATTTTTTTCCACATACGATTAGGAAAATTGTGTGCTAAATGTGTATATGACTATGTACCCAAAAGAATAGTTTATAATAGTTGGACACATGGTTTGGCCAAATCATGTGCCTAACCAGAGCACACAACCTCAATTTTCATGATTTTTATAGGATTTTCACAGTTTTTACTGACCATGCTCAAACTGTGCACCTCTAGAAAAGCCCCAAAACATCCTAAAAGTCCTCCAAACTCTCCCAAAATTCATAAAAAAACTTTACATACTTAAAATAAATAAATAAATGGGTACTTACTTGAAAAAATGGGTTCTAAATTCTCCCTAAAATTGGCCTTTCAATCCCTGGAAAGTAGCAAACCATCGTTTCCTAGAAAGAGTTCAGGCCAATGCTCAACGATTTCCTTCTCCCATTCCCAAGTTTCTTCCTGGATAAAACCATGTTTCCAAAAAACCCACACTAGAAAAATTATTTTCCCATTCAATACTTTCTATTTTCTATCCAAAATCTATAATGGCATATGAAACAACAAAGCATCTGGCTCTAGGTCAATGTGATCCCATCAAATCACATGGTCAGGATCAGGGTGATAATTTTTCAACTGAGATACATGAAATACACCGTGAACTACACTAAAAAATGGTGTAAAATCTAACTAACATGCCACCTCACCAACCTATTCAAGTATATAAAAAGGGCCTATATATTTAGGAGATAACTTTACCTACTTTCCAAAATGATAATTCCCAATCCTTGGATATATTTTCAAGAACACATGATTTCTCACCTTGAATGACAATGACCATCAACGATGATCCACATATTATTTTTGATGACTCTATACTGTTTCCATTCATTTCATGATCAATTGAATCTTCTCTGTTGTCTCTTGGACAAGGCTCATCCCAACTAGTGAAGTATCACCTATTTCCATCCAACAAAGTGGAGAATGAAAAGGATGCTTATACAATGATTAAAAAAGATCCATATGTATCAAGGCTTGATAACTGTTATTATACCAGAATTACACTAATGATATGTTCTCCTCCCATGATCCACCAAAATCCTTTACACAATATTGAAGCATGTATTCCAAAGTTTGTATCATTATTTTGGATATTTCATCCCTCTAAGGATGATACACTATAATCATAGTCAAATGAGTCCCAAGGGCTCGTTGGAAGGATTTATACAAATGAGACATAAACCTCACATATCTATCTGACACTTTTTAAACTGGTACACCATAAATCTTTACCATTTCTTGGATATATATTTTAGACAAGTCCACCACCATATGAGATTCTAGAATATGAATGAAATGGATCAAATTTGTGAGCTGATCCACTATCACCCATATGAAATTGTCTTTTTGAACCGTTATCAGGAGACCTATCACAAAATCCATCGATATACATTTCCATTACCAAAATGGAATAGGCTAATATTGAAACATAACCACTAGAATCTAGTGATCTTCCTTAACCTACTAATAGGTGAGGAATCTTGAAAAAAACTTATCCACCCTATTTTTCAAACTGACCCACCAAAACTATTCTTTCAACACCTTATAAATATTTTGTATTATAGGATGAACAAACCATCTTGAATGGTGGTAAGTATGAAGAATCTATTCCTAAAAATCCATAGGTATGACCATATGATTTTTAAACCAAAAAACTAAACTCCTATCCAGCTTCCATCCATTAATGGTCTCCCCACCATTGAGTTTTGACCTCATTGTAACTCATTATGAATAAGATGTCTATACCTCTTTAATAATCTCCAAAAAATCATGAACAAAATAAATTGGGAAGAAAAATACAACATTACCTCAGTTTTCACAATCCATGTTCATGTTGGCTATCACTGACATCAACTTCCATAGTTCTGAAGCTTTTTTCCAACTAATCATATGAATTTATGGTTAATTCATTTCCACCTAATTGATTTTACTCAGTGTATACATCAAGTTAAATTCAAAAATTTGGAGATACTCCATCTATCTTATTTGTCTCAGATTCAAATCCCTTTGTGAGAAAATGTGTTTCAAACTCTTATGATTCATAAACACCATAAATTTCTCACCAAAGAGGTAATGACACCATGTTTTCAAAGAATGGACTACAATATCTAAATCCAAATCATGCATTGGGTATTTCTTATCTTGAAACCATAACTTCCATGAGCCATACGAAACAACATGATATCCCTACATGAGAACACATCCCAACCCAGATATTGAAAAATCACAATACACCACGTACCCTTGTCCTAATTCTAGTAAAATCAAGATCAGTGCTGATGTAAGTCAAAAATTAATCTCTTGTAAAGACTCTGACATTCCTCATTCCATTAAAATGGAACATTTTATCTTTTCAAATATTTCATAGGTGAATCTAGTCATTAATGTTCATGAATAAAGCATCAATAATAACCATCCAGACCAAGGAAACTGCATATCTCATAGACATTTTTTGGTGGTTTCCAAGAGATAAAAGATTCTTCATTTTATAGATCCATAGAAACATATAATTCAAAGATAAAATGGATAAGAAAAAATACCTATTATATACAAAAAATTAAACTTTGATAATTTTTCATATATAAGATGATCTCGCAAAATTACTAACACTGTCTCCAAGTGTTGCTCATGCTCATCCCTTGTCCTTGAATACACCAATATGTATTCCAAAAACACCACCAAAAAAGAATATAGATACCTTTTAAATATCCAATTCATAAATTCCATAAAGGCTGTTAGTTCATTCATAACACTAAAAGTCATATCTATATACTCGTAATGGAAATATCTACTTATAAAAGTTGTCTTCAGAATATCATCATTCTGAACTCGCAATTGGTGATATCCTGATCCCAATTCAATTTTAGAGAACTAATGGGATCCCCTAAATTGATATAATTGATCATAAATGCATGTAAGTGTATATAGATTCTTTATTGTAACTTGATTAATCTTATGATAATCCACACACAACCTTAGAGTTCCATCCACATTTTTCACAAACAAGATTGGTGCTGCCCACAAAGACATCCTAGGAGAAATAAACCCTTTTCTTTCCATCTCTTCCAACCACACCTTCAATTCCGTCAATTATTTTTGTATTATCTGGTAAGATGGAAGGTAAATAGGACTGGTCCATGGGAGGAGATCAATAATAAAATTAACTTCTCTTATGGGTGGAGACCCTGATAAATTTATAGGAAAAACATATGAAAAATGATAAAAAATTTCTGGAAAATATCTATTTTTGATCTCATCCACCACTACCCAAGTCAATACTTCCAAATGGCATGAGATCATTCCAACTATTGGTGCCAAAAAACCTACTACACCTACCATTACATTCTAGTCTCCTCTAAAGAGATGTTCTACACCATCATCAGTTTTAAAAATAACCCTTTGGGTATAAAAATAAATGTGATATTTGAACATTGTCAAATAATTTATACCTAGGATTATATCATAGACATCCATACCAAGAATAGATAAATCCAATATCAACTAATCTATATCCATTGTTATAGATTTCTTTTTCACATAATGTATCAACATTCTCTTTGACCAAGAGGAGTTTAAAGTTTCAAAATAGAAGACATCATCTCAATATTTAAACCCAGAAGATCAATATCACGAGAAGTAATAAACAAATGAGATGCACCCATATCAAACAAAGCTTTCATAAGGGTAGAATTCATAAGAATCATACCTCTCACCATCGATAGTCTAGATTGACCATACATAATAACTTTCTTAGATCCATATAATTTCTCACTCACTTCACTTTGTTCTTTATTTCTCTATTGGGATTTACCTTGTTGAGGAGTCATGGTATTCCTAGAATCACTATGTTCATCTCAGTTCTGTTGATGAGAATTATTCTTTTTCACTTGTCCCATCGAATCATACAATGTCTGTGACACATGAGACGTGTCCTAAACATGAAACCTTGGAGAACTACAACAATAGAACTGAATATAGAACATATTGTTGATATTGTGGCATTCTATTGATAGTTTTGTACAATATCACTTGATGTGATAAAAATATCTACATTGGAAACATCTAACTTTACCCTTTGGTTTTAGAGGAAGATTCCCCAATCCAGCTGTCTGATTCTGAATTATCCCACTACCTTAGAAATGGGTGTCCCTATTTCTCTTATTACCAAAATTAGAGTTACCACCATTTCTCGTAGGCCCCAACATGCACCACTAGAAATGAGACCAATAGCGACCACCATTGGTGATCTCTATTGGTCTTTAGAGACCTCTTTGAGACCTCCAATGGTGGTCACATTAGGCCCTTTACTATAGGGAAACAACAACCGCTAATGGTGGTCTCTATAGGTGACCTAATGATCAACTGAATAGTGGTCACTATTGGTTCAAGCTATAGAGACTGCTATTGGAAATCACTATAGATAAAATAAAAAATTTTCTATAGTGACTGCCAATGGCGGTTGTTGGATCTTAGAAAAAATGGACCCATTAGCGATCGCCAATGGTGGTCAATAACCTGGGATTTTTTTTAAAAAAAAATACAATGCTGCTTCTCAAACAGTAGAAAACAACAAAAACATATCTAAAATCAGAAAAAAAAAATCAACTCGAAACACCAGAAACACCAAGATCCTCAAAAAAAAATAAATGAAAAACATACTTCTTCATATCTAGTTATCCAAACAGCTACAATCCATTCCAATATTTTGCTTCAATAAACCTACAATAAGATAAAAACAAACAACTAAACAAATAAAATGAAAATTGGAAATATTTATTTAGTTAGTATATATATATAATAATCAAATTGGTCCATTAGACCATTTGGGAATTTGGCCAATTGGCCAGTCTCTATTTAGACAATTGGCCATTAGGCCAATACGCTAATATGCCAGTAGGCTATTTGGTCATTAGGCTAATAAGCTAATATTCCATTAGGCCAATAGCCTAATAGATCATTAGTCCAATAGGACATTAGCTAATTAGGATAGTAGTCCATTTGGACAATTCTCCATTAGGCCATTGGTCTGTTCAACCATTATCAGGCCGTTGGGCCATTCGACCATTGTTAGGCCATTGGGCCATTGTTAGGACATTGTTAGGTTGTTTTTAGGCTGTATTTAGGCATTTGGACCATTGTTAGGCTATTGGGCCATTGGGCCATTGTTCGAAAGTTGGGCCGTTGTTCAGCCATTGGGCCATTGTTCGGCAGTTGGGCCGTTGTTCGGCCATTGGGGCGTTAGGCCATTAGGGAGTTTAGCCAATTGGGAATTTGTGAATTTGGCCAATTGGCCAAGTCTCCATTTATCCAATTGGAAATTAGTCCAATAGTCTAATATTCCACTAGGATATTTGGTCATTAGGCCAATAGACTAATATGAAATTAGGCCAATAGGACATTAGGTAATTAGGGCATTAGGTAATTAGGACAGTAGTCCATTTGACCACTTTTCCATTCATTTGTTACACCGTTAGGGCGTTGGGGTGTTAGGAAATTAGGGTGTTTGGCCATTTGGGCATTTGGAAAATTGGACAAGTCTCTATTTATCCAATTTTCCATTAGGCCAATTTTAACATTATGCCAATTTTGACATTAGGCCATTAGGCTCAATACTCTACTCTAGTAGGGACCTACTGTGTTGCTCGTACATGATGAGGTGGTTTGAAAAGAGGTTTGGACAAATATTCGGTTGTGTTCACTTGACATTGAAATATATAAAGTAAAGTTCAGTACTAAATATCCCCCCTGGACAACCCCCATCCCAACCCCTACAACCCCCACACTCCCCCTAGACAGCCCCCACCCTGAATATCCCCCCCAGATAGCCCCCACCCTGAATAACCCCCCCTCCACACCCCCAGCACCCCACCCCCAAATATCCCCCCCAAACCAACCCAGACAGCCCCCCCAAACTCACCTATACATCCCCCCAACCCCCCAACCCCCCAACCCCCCAAACTCCCCTCGGACAACTCCCCCCCCCAAAAAAAACAAAACAAAAACTCCCCTCGAACAACCCCCCACACTCACCCCGGACAACCCCCCCCCCCCCAAAAAAAAAATCTCCCCCGGGACAGCCCGTACCCTCAGACAGCCCACCCCCCGGACATCCCCCACCCCCACTCACCCCGGAACACCCCCACCCCCTGAACACCCCCCCTGAACAACACCCCCTAACAGCACCCCCCACTCACCCCAGGCAACCCCCACCCTGGATATCCCCCACCCCCTGGACAACCCCCCTCCCAACCCCCTGCAGCCCCCACACTCAAAAAAAAAACTCCCCCGGGTAGCCCCACTAGACAGCCCCCACCCTGAACAGCCCCCCCACTCACCGTAGACCCCCCAACCCCCACCCCCAGACACCCCAAAAAAAACTCCCCCTGAACAACCCCCCACCCCCAGATAGCCCCCAACCCCCCCGAACAGCCCCCCCTACTCACCCCGGACAACCCCCCCCCCCCCCCCCCCAAAAAAAAACTCCCTCGGGACAACCCCCACCCCTGGACAGCCCCCCCCCAGACAGCCCCCAAGCCCCCACACTCACCCCGGACAACCCCCCACCCCCAGACAGCCCCCCCTCGACATCCCCCCACTCACCCCAAACAGCCCTCGGACAACACCCCCCACTCACCCCAGACAACCCCTTAGCCTCGGACAACCCCCCCCCAAATAAAAAAACTTTCCCCAGACAGCCCCCTCTATCTGTACAGCTCCTCCCCCTCCACCCAACAGCCCCCAACAACAGATTCATTTTCAATTACACATGCAAAATGTGTCAATTTTATTATTATCAAATTATAACCAACACCAGATTTAGTAAACATGACTCTTAATAGGCCAATAGGCCAACATTGGTCATTAGGTGATTATGTCATTTTTTCATTTTGGAAAAGGCCATTAGGCCATTTTCTCATTAGGCCAATAATCTAATATGCCATTAGGCCGGTAGGCCAGTAGGCCATTCAAACCTTAGGTTATTAGGCCATTGGGCCATTGGTTCATTAGGACATTGGGACACTTAGCCTAATTCATATACTCCAATGGGGATTCTAAGAAATTATAAAATAAAGTATCCAATTACTGATCATACTCTTAAAATAAAAAAATTGTGGAGTTTTGAAAAACATAAATTGTTTTAATCTCAAACAATTCTACATTTAAAGTATAAATAAATATATAAAATTAATTCAATAATAAATATAAAATAAACACACCTCGTGAATATGATTCATCAAGCATTGTCATGCCTGCTACATCCATCCGGTGTGCCAGGGGCCTACAACAAATAAAAATTATAGAGATTTTAATAATGAAAATAATAGAAATTAAATAAATAAATTTAGTATAAACCTGCATCATATGATCCCCTGCACCATCACCTGGATGCACATATTCCCGCAGTGTTCTAACCTTAGCGATCAATTGCACAATTACCTCCTCGGAAGCGCGCAACCATGCCTCAAAATCTGATAGCTGTTGTGTCATCTGAGAAAAAACAGGACCAAAAACCTCAGCATGTGATACTACAGAATGAGGAATCCCCATTCCATAGGTCAAACTATATCCATGCCTATCATGAAAAATAATACGATGGAATATCTCATCCCTTCGCATGGGAAGATGTTGTTGGTCCTCTGGCAGTTGTTCTAACTCAGCTTCAAATTGATCCTGTGCAATATTTAAATATATATACATATATATGTTTGTATACAGATGCATGTAAGTATTGGTAATGATTACAAGTACTTACTATAAGATCTGCAACCTCTAGATCACTTCGATCATGAGTTCTCATCCACACTAACATTTTATCAGTCAGTGCACCTTGCTCCCATAACTGTATACCAATAAAATATAAAAATACACTACTAGAAATATGATCTATACCAAAGGTTTAGAACCGTTTCCAAGTAAGCCATGGGGATAGGTCTATACCAATGGTTTTGGGAAAACCTTTGGTATAGACCTATACCATTGGTTTTCAAAACCGTTGGTATAAGTAATATGAAAATCTATACCAACGTTTCCATAAAACCATTGGTATATGTAATTAAAAAAACAATCATCCAGTTGGTTTTGATCCCAGCACCTTCTGTTTGTGATTGAACGACCTAACCACTAACCTAACTTACTTTTATAAACATAATTTCATAAATATATATATCTATTATCATAAGTATTTTAAATTTTGATTTATTTAATGTCCTCTATAAGAAGATACCATTAAAAATACATGTACATATACCAACGGTTCTCAAAACCATTGGTATACACCTATAACAACAATTTTGAGAACCGTTGGTATAGGTTCTATGATTTTGGGACCTATACCAGTGGTTTTGGCTAAACTGTTGGTATAGGGTCTCTATAATGGACCTATACCAACAGTTTTGGCCAAACCGTTGGTATAGGTCCAAATTAGTGAACTATACCAACGATTTTCCCCAAACCGTTGGTATAGCTCCAAATTAGTGACCTATACCAATAGTTTTGGGAAAACCGTTGGTATAGGTCCATATAAGTGACCTATACCAACAGTTTTGGCCAAAATGTTGGTATAGGTCCAAATTAGTGAGCTATACCAACAGTTTTACCAAAACTATTGGTATAGATCATATTTACAGTAGTGATATAACACAAAACCATATTAAATAATAAATTAAAAATTAATAATAAATACATCATGTCAGACCTAAGACATGTGACAAGTCCCAAGCATGTGAGGTGGTCCCTACAATGCTCGATTCTTGGAATGGCGTGCTGACACCTCTTGCAAGCAATTAATTCAAATTTCAAACAAATATAATGTCATACATTCTTGAAAATATATATACCAAAATAAATATACTAACTGCAATGGCCTCAGTAGACCAATATGAAACTAAGTCGTTCCACTGAGATGAGAGAACTCCTCTCGGGACTTTTTCCAGAATGTCTGGGGCACCCACGTTTGGTACCCAGTGCTCCCTCTTGATTTTTCCTTTAAAATCTTTCCACATATTACGAAATTTTCCCATACACACTGGACGAAACTCATCGGGGCACACTTTCAGATTATTCTATTTAAGAAAAAAAAATCACACATGTTAATATTTTTTAAACATAGGAAAGAAACTAAAATGGTCTTCTTACATGAACTTCCCTCCAAAGTCGATCTAATGTATCCCGAGGGATAAAATCCCAGTCACGTGTGGTCAATGGAAATCGATGTGAGTCATGTATGATATAACCCAGCTGACAGATAAATGTAGAGGCAGTCATTCCCACAGGATGGAATCTCTTGTCAAATAAAACATCAAAGGCCGTGTTGGAATTCCATGATGAAATGCCAAGACCTGGGCCTCTCTTACGAGAGGAAGAAGCGGTCGAGCCCGATCCTATTGAAAACAATTTTATACATAATTTTACATATGTTCATATATATATATATTGAAAATACATAAAAAAATAAACATAGTTACATTCAAACATACCTCGACCCTGAGACATAGATGACTCAAATGGTTGATGTGGATGTGCTGCCTGTTCCCCTAACATGCCTGCAGTCGTAGAAAAAATTAGTAAGGGGACCATAAAAAGTTTCAAAAAGATAAATTGGATTGTTTTTAAAGAAATAAAAATTGTACAGTTGTCAATAAAACAAAAAGGGATAGAATAATTAGTTTTAAATGGATTTTAAAAAATCAGAAATGTAACAGAACAAAAATAAAACTATGTACAAGAAAAGGATTATATTTAGAGGGTTCTTTTAACGTGAAGTGATTTGGGGGGGTGGGATGTCTGGGATGGGGTGGAGGGGCTATTCGAGGGGGGGGGGGGGGTTGGGATTGGGGGGGTGGGGGGGCTGTCCAGGTGGAGGGGCTATGCAGGTGGGGTATAGGCTATCCGGGGGAAGTTTTAGGGGGTGGGTTGTCTAGGGGGGAGTGTGGGGGTGGGGGGTTGTCCAAAGGGGGGTTGGGAGTGGGAGGGGGTGGGGGTGGGGTGGGGTGGGGTGGGACTATCTGGGGGGAGTTTTGGGGGGTGGGATGTTCGAGAGGGGGGTGTCCAAGGGGGGTTGAGAGTGGGGGGGGGGGATCTCCAGGTGGAGGAGCTATACAGGTGGGAGTGGGGATGTTAGGGGGGGAGTAGGGTGGAGCTGTCCAGGGGATGGGGGGATGTCCGGGGGGAGTTTTGGGGGGTGGGTTGTCTGGGAGGGGGGTGCCTGGGGGAGGGGCTGTGCAGGTGGGGGTGGGGGTTGGGAGTGGGGTTTGGGGCTATCCAGGTGGAGGGGTTGTGTAGGTGGGGGTGGGGCTATCCGGGGGGAGTAGGGTGGGGCTGTCCAGGGGGTGGGGGTGGGGGGGGGGGGTGTCCGGGGGGTGTCCAAAGGGGGGGGGGGGGGGTTGGGAGTGGTGATGGGGGGGCTGTGCAGGTCGGGGTGGGGCTGTGCAGGGGGAGTAGGGTGGGGCTGTCCAGGGGCTGGGGGGCTGTATGGGGGGAGTTTTGGGGGGTGGGATATTCGGGAGGGGGGGGGGGCTGTTAGGGGGAGGGGTTGTGCAAGTGGGGGTGGGGGTGGGGTGGGGGTTGTCCAAAAGGGGCGGGGGTTGGGAGTGGGAGGTGGGGGGGCTGTCTAGGTGGAGGGGCTGTGTAGGTGGGGGTGGGGCTATCCAGGGGGGAGTGGGGTGGGGCTATCTAGGGGGAGTGGGGTTGAATCATCATCTCATATAAAATTATCAATCTAATTAAAAATTACAACAAGGATTGAAAGTATATGGAAAGGGAAAAGGGGATCTTAAAATCAAATCCACAAGGTCACAAAACAATTCAATACTTTGAAAATACCATCTTTTTTCCTTTACCCAGAACCAGGGTGAAATCACCTTATTTAAATAATGGTTTTAATCAAAGTAATCAACCTTTTCAATTTAATCTAGAAAAAATTTTATAAAACAAAAGAAATATATTTCATCTAACGAATGCTAGAGACGGAAACAAATACTAAAATCTTGGTTCACACATTACCATAAGGGAAGCCATCAAAAGGATCGAACATAAGGTTAACATAGTGTCCCCGATCTATATTCTCATTTCTTAGAATCACATCCCATAATAAAAATGAATTTAATAAAGGGTAGATCACAAAAAACTCAATGAAAACACACCTGCAACACCATATCCATTAAAAGGATCATCCCCTGGAAGAATATCAGAAAGTGGATCTATAAGAAACAAAAACACAAGATAATTGGATATGAAAACATAGAACAAATGTGCTATTATGATCAATTTAAAAGAAGATACAAAAGTATCACTTACTCAATGTGGGGTTGGGGAGGGTGGGGGGGTTGTTCGGGAGGCGTTTTGGGGGGTGGGCTATCTGGGAGGGGGAGGGGGAGTTGTCCAAGGGGGGTTGGGAGTGGGGGCTGTCCAGGGATAGGGGTGAGGGGGATGTCTAGGTGGAGGGGGAGGGGCTAGGGGGGATATCCAGGTGGGTGGATTGATTCTTACTAATAATAAATAAAAATTCTTATGTACCAAATTAGTTTTGGGTTGTTTTAAACAATTTTTAAAAAAGGCTTTAAACTGAAGAGCGAGAAAACAATCATACCTTTTATTAAACATGAAAATCGACTGTTTCTCCTTCAAAGGCCACTATAACCCAATAAATATCTTATTCATATTGAAATAAGGTATTTTTATCAAGCTATTGGGAAACAAAAGGAACAATCTTGGGTTCATATTTTTCAAATAAGAACACTCCTTACTGAGACATTTTCACAACAACTTGCCAACTAGGATTCAAAGGCAAAGTAACAAAGAATACTTGTTTTGATTGTGATGTCAAAAATGAAAGGTCCATTATCAACTAGTTAATTTATGTATAACATATAGTTAAAATTCACCAATGTAAACTGATATTGATCAACTTCACTTCCATGCACTGGATCAACCTAATTACACTTTAACAATATGTACTTCAACCCGTGTGCGTATACAACTTCAATGATGTCTGTCAATTGACCATAGTAATAACTAGAATCAATGAATAGAAAACCGATTCCAATGTTTTGTGTTTCCCGCTTGTTTTTAACATATTTAATGAGAAATAGAAATCCATTAGCATCTATATCTTTATAATGATGAGCCGTTATAGATGGACCCTCAACTAGTTGGATAAATTATTTAGTTAGCATGGGGTCACCTAACTCCCTCAGGTTATGAACCTACATAATTCAAAGAATTCAATAATTATTTCTACAAAAATAAATTAGTATAATACTTCACTCATAATGAAAATCAATTTATACATACAAAATCCTTGAACCAATCATGAAATGACGCATAATGAGATTGTTGAATTTGTTACTCAGTCACACAAGACATATCTTCTTTTAGATCATTAATGTGTTTCCTAAAAATGATAACACGATGTTTAAATGATAAACTTATGAAAAAAACATGTAAAAGTTAAACAATAAAAGTGATAATACACTTACTACATTAATGGTGCAACTAATGGAGTATTGAACAAGATATATTGATGCGCTTGTATCCACTTGATGTTTTCCATATCAAATATGGTTCCTTATCCAACTGAACCATCATGAATCTAAGATGGCTTATCTAATTGTTTTTTAACATACATAAGTTATTCTAAAAAAAATTTATGCACTCATCCATCAAATAAAAATTGGCTATTGATGCCTCTTGATGAGCTTTGTTGCATACAAATCATTTAAATGTATTCAGATACCGCTCAATAGGATAAAACCACCTGAATTGCACTAGACCAGCAGCCATTAATTCATCAGTTAGGTTCACTATCAAGTGAACCATAATATTAAAAAATGAGGGGGGAAATAGTTTCTGAAAGTGATAAAGCGTAAGTACAATTCGGTCTTGCAAACTTTTTAAATCACTCATTCTTTGATTTATTAAACAAATTTGTCTTAAAAAATTACTCATCTCAATCAACGATTGAACAACATTGGGGGATAAACAATCACAAATTGCGATTTGAATCAAATAATGAATTAGTATGTGATTTTCATGACTTTTCAACCCTTGAAATGTCCTTCTTGTCAGATTCACACACTTTGAAATATCAGAAGAGTAACCATCAGGCACCTTAAGCATCTTCAAAATGGAAAAAATGTCTCTTTCTCCTTTTTAGTCATCGTATACTGTTTAGAAGGAATTTATGACTTGTTTCCCTTAGATAAATGTAAATGAAACTGTTTCCTTAAATCCATTTCTTCCAAATCATGACATGCATTAACATGGTCCTTTGATTTTATATTGACACCTAAAATGGTCCACAATATATTATCACAAACATTTTTTTCAATGTGCATGAAATCTAAATTATTCCTTAGAATGTTAGTTTTCCAATAGGGGAGATTGTAAAAAATACTTATCTTTTTCCAATTTTGATTGTGCTGTCTACCCACACCACGAATATTAGGTAATGGATGAGCCACCAAATCCTGAAATTCATATACTGTGCATATGTTTTCTTCCTCAATATGTGATAACATTTCAACTCCTATCATGATCTTTGGTGTTGGGATGAACTGTCTACAACCATCAAATATCACTCTGTCCTTTCTGAACCTATGCTAAGGGGGGAGAAAACGTCTGTGACCCATGTATGCCCATTTTTTGGAATGTTTAATCCATATAGATTTTTTACTTTTATTGCAACAAGGGCAAGAAAATTCCCCTTTTGTACTCCAACCTGATAAATTTGTATAAGTTGGGAAGTCATTGATTTTCCATAATAAAGCATCTTGTAGTTTGAACATTTCATTCATTTCACAGTCATAATTCATCACACCATTGCCCCAAAATTCATTCAACTCATCAATCAATAGATCAAGGTAAACATCAATCTTATCCCCCAGACTTCTAGGTCCATCAATAAGAGTGGAAATTAATATAAATTGTTGCTTCATACAAATCCACATAGGAAGATTATATGAAACAAATACCACAGGCCATGTGCTATGAGTTTCACCAACCATAGACTTGAATGGATTGAAACCATCTGCTTCCAACCCCAATAGAACATTACGAACATCTTTAGTAAAGTCACGATGTCTCTTATCGAAATCCTTCCATGCATGAGAGTCTGTCGGGTGGGTTACCATATCACTTTCCTAATTTGTTTTCACATAAAATCTCATTAAATTAGAAATTTTAGATGACATAAAAAATATTTTCAACCTCATCTTTATGATAAAGTAACACATCTTCATTACAACAATCAATTTTCCCTGTTTCACAGTCGGACTTTGATGAGTATGATTTCCCCTATTCTCTTTCCACCTGGAAGCACCACGGACCGTAAAAATATCCAAATTGGTAGTTTCTTTTTTAAACAACATACAATTGTTTTAACATGTATCTATGGTCTCATATATAAAACCTAATTTCTCTATCAACTTACGAGCATGGTAATAAGACTCATGAATCTTAGTGTCGATAGGAAGGACCTTTTTCAATAACACCAACAACATGTCGAACAATGTGTTTGACCATTGATTCAAAGTCTTCAAATGAAACAACTCCATGATAAATGAAAATTTATTCTAAGCAGTACATCCGAGATATAATTCCATTTTTTCATCATTAAGTACTTCATAAATCCTCCTCAAATCACGATATTCACTAGAGCACATATTTATCTCACCGGTCTCAACATTCTGGATGTAAATGCCTTTAGGATCCAAACCACATACCATTTCAGTAATAATTTCATGTATTGGATCATTCATCCTTGCATCAACATCCATATAAACTGTATCTATATTTTGACAATAAATATATTATTCCCCATGATGAGTCCAACTCTTATAATTTTTCCGAAATCCATTCAAGAATAGGTTTTCCCTCACAATATCTCATGTGAATTGATATCTGTTTGCACATTTTCTATATGGAAAACTAATATAGTCACTTTGAAATCCTCCAGTGAACTCAATAATCTTCATAATTCCCTTGAAATATTCTCTAGACGTTTGATTTGGAAGATCAATCCAACTCTTATCCATAATAATATATGTATAACAAACATTTACAAAAAACTTCATATTACATGAATTTTTCATATCAAATATATTTAAAATAAATACCTTTCAATTTCATGTGGACCATTGATAAAATAAATAATTTATATATATGAATAATAAACAAGAGAATAGATAATGGAATGGAGGTGAAATCCCATGTCATCATCACCATGTTGGTATGGTAAATCTAATGATGATTCCAAGAAACTATATTGAGAATGAATTTGGTCTATAACTTCATAGAGTAAACATTTTTCAATAAAGGAATATTATAACCTGCATACGTATGTGGTACATGACAAAATTCATCAAATACCAATCTTGAACTATCATCCTTAGTGACTAAGTTAAAACCTACCAATAAATCAACAAATATAATTTGCAATGAAAGTGACCAAAATTAATTAGTGAGGAACAATCTTCTCAAACTCAGAGAAACTGTATCTTTGTAAAAATAATTTCTCACTGCCTCTTGGATTCACACTGGCTTTGTGCCATCAGAGGTAGTAAATATTAACCATCAAATATCACAATAAATATCTAATTTATGGAAAAATAACTAATATATATCAAGGATAACATAAAATATATACAATTCCAGAACAAAAAATACCAATTATGTTATCAATAGAGAATATGTGGGACAATGAATGTGATGCACCATGCTGGATCACATGGTCCAAGACAATGTCCCTCATGGCCTCAAGCAGGTATCCTTTTATGCAAGATGTTTGTTGCTAGCAGTAAGGGTCTGAATGTCATCAGTGCAAAAAACATACCCTTGATATCAATAAATAAAAGGATAAACAATAACATAATAGAGTCAATAAACAATGAAAAATCATAATCCATGGTAGGTATCTCAAGTCATATAGTAAAACCCCAAATACCCCCAAAGTGTTTGGTTAATAAAAGTGTGGGAAATAACAAGAATGTGAAAAAATATTGATACATAACTCTAAATTATATCCCAATTCTACCTCTAAACACCATTCTCTATATCCTAGCCCCTATCATTAGGGCCTTTCCCTTGTATCCCAGACTATGAAGACTTCACATGAATCGAGATTACCATGCATGGTGGGAATATGAAAGTAGTAGGAAACAACCAATTTGTCCTTAACACATGTGCAATGGTATAAGAGTTTATGTTGTGATAATAAATAAATGCACATGAAATAAAACACACAACCATGTTCAGAGTGTTCATGCTCTAAACAAACTTTGGCTCCATGATGGAAATGTAGTTATAACAAAATTCATGAACTTAGTCAACCAAAATGTCACATCATGTATTCCAAAACATAAAAAAGGTAAGAGTATCAAGTCAAACCATAGAAGTCCATAAAGACCCATCTCTCTCTCAGTTAATCTATAAGGACAACACATTTGTACACTCCCTTGGGCCTTCGCATCCCAAAACTATGTGTCAAGTCATGTACTTGAATACCATCATGCCCCATTGCCACCTCAAGGTTCAGATCACATAATTCTACCATGACCCTATGTGAGGCTAAAAAAATACAATATACCCCATCATCTATCTCAATCCAATATTCATGGAACATACATCATCTTATCACACTCCCCCATAAGGGCTACTGAGCCATGAGGAGTACACCAGTAACATTGGTACCATGCATAGAACAACACAATATAAAATATACAAAGTACGTCACATTGAAACATGGAATATCATATAAAGGAACATCATATAATATTAATAATAACATATAGTATCGAAACACATGCGATCAAACTCAAACATGGGTCTCATGGGCTATGCAAGCACACACATGTGGTCAGACCTCAAACATTTTCTCATGGGATACACACACAGAGAGACATATGATAAACTAAAGAATGGTATAAATTAAATAACAACACAACTTAATATCAATCCAATCAATATATACATGGAATCTAAATTATATTTAACTTCAAACCTCAAGTAAATTGTGAAGTCTTCTCATACACACACTGCCATCACACATTGTTTCATAATTCTTCATGCACAAAAATCTGTATACACTTGAAATTCCATTTCCACACTTTTTATTAACACACAATATTCATATAATCTTTATGCATGCCAAATTTGTGCTGTAAATTTCCCAAAATTAAAACCTTAAAACGAAAATTAGGGCATACCTGATAGTGTGACAAATTCAGAACTAAGGGGATCCGAAGGTGGTGCTGCGAGGGAGAGGAGGGGTAGAAGAGGGGAGTCGGAGTCGGAGGCTGTACAATGAGGGATGGGATTGGCACCGATGGCGGTGGGGAGCCGAAGGAGGAGACAGTGAGGTGGAGGCAGTGCAGCGAGGGAGGGGATGGGTGGTGCGACAAGGGAGGGGACATGCGATGGCATCGGTGGGGACCAGAGGTGGAGGTGGTGCAGCGTTGGCGGTGCGACGTCGCCAGTGAAGTGAGGGAGGGGATGGGTGGTGTGATAAGGGAGGGGATGGGTGATGGAATCAGTGGGGACCAGAGGCGGAGGTGGTGCGACGTCACCGGTGCAGCGAGGGAGGGGAGGCAGTGAGGGGGAGCCAGAGCTAGAGGCGGTTCGGAAAGGGAGGGGACGAGAAGCTGCAGGGGCTAGGGTTCAGGATTGGGGGGGAGGGGGAGGGGGAGGGGGAGGGGGGGGGGTGAAGATTTTTTTTGAGAATCCTTGCTATCACCATTGGCTGCCACCCATGTAAGGGGCCTCTAAAACCCTATTTTCTAGTAGTGATTCTCTCTCCACCCATAGCTCCTGATATGTCCCTTTATTCCACCATTTATCTATTGACCACCTCTGTATAATCCATTGTACAAAGAAAAACAATCTTTGAGTGAATCTCTTGTCTTAGTCCTGATTAAAAACTGTGTTCCTTCAAGGACACACTACTGGAAACTTTAGGTGAAAAGTGAACTAAATTTATAAATTTAGTCATATACTCTATCACATATATATTCTCCTACTTTAATCTAAAAAACTACATAATTCTATAAATTTTTAACATGTGAGGATATAATTGTTTGTTGATAAATTCTTCAAAATCCTCCCATGAAATTCCTTTTTCTAATTTAGCTTGAACTACCAAATCCCACCACTGGCATAAAAGATCCTCCATCATGTATGTGTAAAACATGATTTTAAGCTCTACTGGTGTTCCAAATAAATCAAAGATTTGATTCATTCTATTCAACCACACCTTTTCTTTTTTATGGTTCAAAATCACCCTGAAATATGGGTGGATTATACTGCTAGAACTAGATGGAATGATCCAATTTCCTGGGTTCATCCATTCTGTTCCCACTATCCACATCTGGAAAGGTTTGGACTGTACTCTGAACTAGTTATTGGTTCACTTGTGGCTCAGGTGCAACCGCATTCTAAACAAATTCTTCCAGTTGGTTTCTTCTACACCTATTAGGTGTCATTTCTATAACCAAAACAAAATTCCACAAGTATCAATCTCTAGAAACTGAAGGCTTAATAATTTCAAATTTACCACATTACAACTGTCACAACAATTCTTTACAAAAGTCAACACTTTCTATTTTCAACCCATTTTTGAAAATTCCACCATACTTTTGAAAATAAAATCATTTTCAAAATACCACAACCATTACCTTGTCAAAATCTCATATTTAAAAATAATTTAAACATTTTTAAAAAATGAACACGTTTGAATCAAATCATAAATCATTACCCAAAATGTAATATTCACTCCTGGTGGGAAGTCATTTCTAACAATGCATGACTTGCTCTTCTCATTGGCTAAACCCATGATAATGAGGCAACACTCCTATAAGTTTATCTCAAAACACTTATGTACCCAACTACCTGGTAACTTGAGGTTCGACATAAATAGAATAGCTATGCTTTTTTATGATCTACATTTCAATTTATGACAATCCTAATCCTTTCTACTATCCCAAATTAAGGACTAATCAAGAATTATTTTCAACTCTAATACCAACACAACTGATAATCAAGGTTCGAATAAACTAATACCATTTATAAAATCATACCCCTCCTCATTGGATTGAGTCAAGGAAAAATTTATACTTGGCCTTAGGTGACATCCCCAAGATTCCAAAGGTTTGAAATAAATTCCAAGGGATTCAATACAATTGGGGGATGATTTTCCATTTGAAAATAAAACAAACACAAATCATATACCATAACCAGAAAACTATCTAAATGATGCATGAAACCAAATTCATATAAGAAAAACTATACTATAACCCATATCAGAGTATAATTTAGAAACCAAAAACCAATATCAAAGTATGAAGTGGAAAACAAAACTAACAAAAATCAAAGACTCCGAAGACACTAACTCCATAGCTTCCAACATGCTCTGATCTCCAAATCCCAAATCCAGGCTCAAAGTATCAAAATCAATCACCAAATAAATGAGATACTTTTCCTTTACCTATGTCCTAATAAACAATATCTACAAAATCACTAAAGTGCCAACGCAAGGGGTGAGTAATAAAACTTAGTAGGTTTTCCCAAAATGACTTCCATACTCACACCACTAGTATAAAACATGTTAGAAAATTTATATAAAAAAAATTTAAAACACTTTTAAAAGAATAAATCAAATCCAATAATTTTATTAGAAAAATAATTTCCATGGAAACAATCAAAAAAGTACTTCAACTCATTTCACAAATCCATTCAGCATAACCAATTACAATCCACACAACCTCACAAGTATGACCAAGTGACAGTTCCATACTCATGAGTGGTCTCTCATCAATCTAACAAGTCATAACAAGGTTACCATATACTGGTTCCCCAATGGTATACACCCCTTCTATAGGGTCTTGTTAATGAAAATGAACACACACTAACCAATTATTCCAAAACCATGCCAAACCAATTGTTCCAAACCATTTAAAACCAATTGCAGCAAAACATTTCAATAAAACAATATTTTTATTGAATACCTTTCAAAAAAACCTTTTTCCATGAATAAAACCAAATAATAATTTTTAAAATAATCATTTTAAAACCATTCAATAAAGAACTTTTCACAACAATTCCACAATTTCAGAAACCATCATTAAAGAAGGTTTCTACCAAGATTTGAATAATAATTTTAAAATAAAATTCAAGAAATTTAAACTATTTGAAATCAATCCTTCATGTTCTAATAGGAGGAGTCAAGAGTGAATTCACCTACCTCAAAAACTATGGCAGAAATGAAAAAAACACAAATTATTCAATAAATCCAGGTTGAAACTCCAAAAAACCCACCTTAGATCCCATTCCCTATTATAAAAACAACCAAATATCATCATTATTATCATAAAATGTCATATATTTATCCACAATAAACTAGATATATGAATCATATAGAGGGAAGAAGAGGAGATCCATGAAAAAACCCCAATAATGGAGACTTACCAAGGAATCCGGGCTTCAACGAACCAAGAAACTCCAAAAGATTACTTCCAAATTAAGGTAGAAGAGATAAAAAAATTATAGTTAAATTAGTAAAAAATGATAGGTTTAGAGGCAAATCCGAATAAGAAACAAAATTCTAAATCTAATTATTTTTCCGCGCATGGTTAAGGTGCATAGTTAGGAAAATAGTGTGCTAACCATGAATATGCCCCTATCCCCAAAATAATAGTTTATCTTAGGTGGCTGCACAGTTTGGCCAAACCGTGTACCTAACCATGTGCCTACCTAGAGACCACTTCCTTATTTTTCATGGTTTTTATAGGAGTTTCATGGTTTCTACTAACTATGCTCAAACTGTGCACCTCCAAAAAAGCCCCCAAAACATCCCAAAAGTCCTTAAAAATCTCCCAAACTTCAATCAAACACTTTAAATACATAAAATAAATAAATAAATGGGTACTTATTAAACTTGGGTGTTCTACAACATACATAGGGTGTTTCCAAGTGTGCCACCCCAAATCCACCTAAAATAGGACATGGGATGGTAACTAGCACCAAGTAGGAATATCATATAACACTGGAGGCCTTATCCTATATCAACCTACAATAGATGAATATCACCAATGAATAACATAAGCATCAACATTAGGAGAATATATATAAATAATTGAATAGTTTACAACACATGAATCATAAAAAATACAAGGACAACACCACATAGGTAGATACTAAAGTAACCATACACCTGAAAATCCTTAGAATCCAATAGGCATAAGACATTAAATATATCATCTTTGATGCACACCTCTATTGGATCGATCTCTAGCCGCAATGGTCATTGATACCATCAAAAATCACCATGCACCACTATGGATCACCAAAAATCACCAGGTTTCAGCTTTAAACAAGCAACTCTAGCTCCACGTCCACCAATAAAAACTTTTAACTCTGCATTGTCTATATAGACACAACATGTGTGGGCATAACTCCTATGTAAGGTTGAGTACAAACATACTTGGTAAGAAACCCTAAAACCATAAAGGAAAAAATAATAAATCTACTCAGATTTTTTAGTATGAAAGAATAACCATGAGGAAGACATGAAAGAATAATCCATATATTCTCTACCACTAGAAATATTCGTAACATATAAAAGTACTAATCATCTTATTCCCAACTGATGAATGTTCAAATATCACATGAAACTAGGGATTCTCAGATTATCAAAATGTCTAAAAAGTTTGAAGTTGATAAGAATCAATATGTTGCATCTAGAATTCAACCAAGGGGTCACCTGAGGAGTTATAGGTGTCATAGAATCTTATCTAATCAACCTTCTCAACCTCTGTATTTCCATTGGAATCCATATAGGGGATTCAACTCTGATGGTACTGAGACACACAACAGAAGTATATGAGCTATAGATTTAAATTTTTATTGCCGACCAATATAGCTATGTCATATTCAGTGATTTTCAACGTAGTATAACAAATGGGTACCTCACATGAATAATTTTAAGCATGAAAAATAAACTAAAGAATACCTTATTTGATATGAAGAAATGTTCAACAATTATTTTTTCCGGTGACCATTTCTCAAAGTAATCAAAGATGAATCCCTATAGATCTTCCACACTCACTTATAAAGTATATGGGATCATTTATTGATGAAATTTAGGTTCTATCATAGATATATAATGATGAATTTTACATTCTGATGACCACCTCTATTCCATTCCATCAACCCATGAAGGATATATTCAATCAATTTCTTAGAGAAGACACTTCTCACTAGGATGAAAGAGGGGGGAGAGGGGGGATATGAAAATCATTTACCAAATAGTACCATGAATGAGAGCCTATTAGTTTTTTATAGTGACTTAAAAAATACCTTAAAATAGATCCTCGACCCTAGATATGTATTACCCACTAAATAAGTTATAAAAAACGCATTATGACCAACTAACTGTGCCATAAACTTCATTTATATTTTTATCACTTATAATTTAATAAATATATTAAATGATAAAAGTGATCCATTAACTTGAATTTTCATTCTCAAAAATATTAAACAAATCCTTGAAAGTATTAAAATAATATTTGTTCATATAATATTTTTCCATATACTCACTTTAATATCTTATGAACAATTTTAATAAATAAATTCAATACCAATTATTCTAAACTCTAATAATAATAATGAATTTATTTATTACTTGTCGATCATATATTCTTGGACATCAATCAGACCCCATGGCGGGGACCACCATGTCCTATACTATTATTAATTAGAATAGGGAATACTTACGAGTACGCTAAGTGTGTGACCCTCTGAGCCCTTATCTCTATAGTAGTGAACACTATTCAAAAACTAGGAGTGGATTATCACAACCCATCAAGGCCCCTAAAGTGATAAGGAATATTCATAACAAGGAAAAATTTTCCTATGAACACAGACTGTGTAATATAATATCTATGTCTCGTGATATATCATAAAGTAGGATGCACACTACACGTCATCACCCTTTCTTGCTTTATTATTCATTGACCTAACTAGACGGACTTACCTTCTTCTAATGTGACCATGTATTTGGTGAAGATACTACCATCCTAATCCATTGGGCCTGAGATATCACTTCCTTTCATAAGTGAAAAAATAATTTATTGATTATTCAATCAATTTCATACCACTAATGATGCACCCAACACAAGCTACCTCTCTATAACAAACATTTTTTGGGTTTTCCTTTCATCAAATTTCATGATCAAATAATATAAATTGATAATAATCTCAAGTCATGAAACTAATACATATGTTCATAGATAGAAAAAACTAATTAAACATGAAATATGTGGTGTTTATATTGGTGGGTCAGTCCTCATGATCTCATCTACTCATGATCACCGAGTGTGAACTTCATGTGAAGAAGTATCAATGCTTATGAGCCCACAACACCAGATAGTCAGACATCATCTGTGTCAAGTCAGTATGATTTATGTATACCATATAACATATATTTAGGATTAATTTTATAGTATCATAAGGTTATCATTATATAATGGTAACTATTATAACCTTTTGATATGAAAAATAATCTATGGACATTACCAAGTAAATAGTATGCACAGAAATATCAACACTATTACAATAAGTATTCGTCATGCATAAACCACTATACATATGTCATGATAATTGAAAAACACTATTCAATTTGGGTCTAGGGAACCTACTTTTACAATACTCCCACTTTCACTAGAGTCAACTTGATAACTATCCTTGTTAGTTCTCACATGATAAGATCATGATTTTGTTGAGTTATGGTTTTAGTCATTTGGCTTACCACATATCTCCTGCATGGATATTCTATTATCTATGACTTCACCTCCATGAGTAATACTCCTCAAGAGATGATATCCATTAATATTTTCCTTATTTATCCGATATCATAACTTGACATCTTGGCTAGTACTAGTATTAGTATTATTATAATTTATGTTATGATAAAACTTTACTTACTATTTGTGATTATAAGAATTGGAAGAAATAATTACGTATTTTATAATGTGTCTTCAGTTGAATCAGAAGCCACAACATACTTGGTATTTTTAGATATGGATACCACTAGCTTGAATGATATTTTCTTAATAATTACCATAGAATTACTGGAATACTAGATCATATTTATCCAAAATAAGACTTGTTTGTGCCCACTTAAACTAGTGTCCTTTCCTCTCAAATTACTTGGAACATATCTATTATACTTTATCAAGTATAATTGGATTGTTTAGACTGCATCACATACAATTATTCTAGATATAACTAAAATTTTCCTACCATAAATTATATGTTAGAAATATCACATTTAGTACATAGAATAACATAGGTGATAGATCCATTTCTAGAACATATAGAATTATACTCACCATTTTAATCTCCTCCCATGTCTTATACATGTCTTCTTGAAGAGATTTATTCTATGTGACATTGGTAATAATTCTCTATTGAATTGTTATAACTTGTATTTTTCAATACATTGTCAGTATATATACTTTGAAATGGTCTATGTAACCCATAAGATCTACCTCAGTAGATCTTATTCCCTAGAACTCAGGTTGTTAATTTAAGTCAATATTAAGAGAGTAACTTTCCTTTTGGTCCTAAATATAAGACCAATGAATTTTTTCCATATGTTATCAAACATGTCTTCCTTAGAAAACTATTGGACTCCCACTAACCTCTTGTAGTGATATGGAAAAAATTCATTCCAAATGAATATTCTATGATCTTGTTGCTTTCACGACTCTCTCCCCCCAAAGAGTACTTCTCATGGTCCATCGATGAGAGAAGAGAGATGGTGACTAATTGAGTCCCTCCTCAAGTAGGCCTTGGGTTGGAGACTAGAACCAAGGGTATAATAAGAATACCTATGAGGGTAATTACCCTCTAGGAGAACACTCATAAGAGAGAGATAAGATAGATACACCAATAAAAACCTACTCATATGTTTAAAAGAAATTCCAAGTGAAAATATGAAAATTTATACAGTACTAAAAAACTAAAAGAAAAGATATAAGTACCAAAAGGTAAAGAAAACAATGGTCATAAATCCCAAACAACTCCTGAAAACCAAGAGCTAGTAATATCCAGCTTGATCTCCTACCTGATATAGTTAACCTGAAAAAAATTTATATATTCATAGGGTGATCATAACAGTATACTCAGTAGGATCCTCCCCAAATCCTCTTGTGAAAAATATAAAGAAAGCATGATAAATCACAGTGAAAAATAGTGAAAATAACTCATCACCTAAATAGTTTTTCTAAGTTACTAGCCCCAATATAGATAACAATCACCAAGTATAGCATAAAAGAGATCATATAATATAATAATGAAACATCAAGGGTACCCCACTCCCTCTTCCCCACTAGTTTTTGACTCCTCCACAACATTTCATATCCTGATTACATTAAATCATAACATTATAACATCATCCCATCACCATATCTATATATAGTAACCAAGTAGTTCTTAGGAGCCACTACAACGTATATGACATGTATCATACATAGGGTATTATACCTCAAGCCATTACATCCCATACACAATGTAAGTGTCACACCCGGTTTTTCATGTCTTGGTTTTGATCCAGTTTGTTGGAAATCCAAATACTTTTCTTGGGTTTTGGGTGAGTTTAATATTGAGTTTTTAAGTGAAATATATTTCTAATAATCCTAACATGGGTTCCCCATATCTTGTTTAGGGGTTTTTGGAGAAAATGATGGTTACTTCAAGATTTGGGCCAAACTGTGAGCCCATTTCAAGATTTTTTTCCTTTTATAACTCATTTTTAACATTTTTCACCCATTACAATTCCTAATTGGCCTCACATGACCTATAAAAACTACCATATCCATTTTGACCTCTTAGTAATTCATAATAATGGTGGATTTGGGTTATTTATTCAGGTAATGGGCCAACCTGTGAGCCCATTTCCAGTTTTAAAAAAATATTTTGTTTCTTTTATATATTATTCATTTTATTATATTTTTCGGTGATTACACATCCCAAATAGAGCCCTGACTTCTAGATATCTACCGAAGGCTCATCTCCCTTCGTTCTACTTCGTTTTTGGCCTCCTTTTGGGCGTTTTCTCACCAAAGGTTAGTGGTTCTTCTTAATTTCTTCATCAAATATTTCTCCTTTCTATTCCATATTCCTTATTATTTATTTTTTTATTAGATTTATGTTCTCACCTGGTCATTATAAACCTAGGGTTATATTTTCCCATAAGTTTTTTCTTATTTAGGGTTGGTCTTCATAGATTTAGGGTTTTGGAACTTGCGGCGGGCGTTTTCAGGTGTGCGTTTCCATTCCGCCATGGTTTTGAGGTAGGTTGTCCCAAGAACCTGCCTTTATTATTTAAGTTTCATATTTTTATTTCTGTTATCACCTTATATAAATTTTTAGTATTTATGTGCAACCTTTAGATGATTTATTTGGTGTGCAAAATGGTTATTTATGCCTTTTTTTGTGTAAAATGGAGTTGTTTCGTTATAAAAGTGCACACCGCTTGTTCAAATAAATCTTCTGCTAGTTTTTGCATATGGATAATGATGTTTATGAAATTTTTTAACTATTTTAATAAATTTTTTGTAGGAAAATTTGGGTTTTTACCCCTTTGGGTGTTAAATAGAAGTTGTTTTGCTAAATATTGCACGTCTAGTCTTCGAAAAAGTACCCAGTTGGCATTTGTGTAATAAACATGATATAAAATAACATGTTTGAATTTATTAAAGTATGGGAATCATGAAATGTGATATTTTTGTGTCCTTTTATATCTATACAAATCGTTTTTGGTTTTATAAAGATATGGGTTTTGGTTTTTGACACATTTGGAACAGGTTGCCGGTAAGTGGCTCATTCAGAATTCTTATGAAAACGCCTGAGCATAAATGTGTAACCTAAATGTTTTAATGGGTTTAGGTAAATGTTTTTATAATTATAATAGTGTGTGTACACATATTTATAAAAATTAAAATTTGTACCTTTGTTATATGTTTGTTTGGTAAAATGCATAAAGGCCCATTTGGCATTTCTCTAAAAAAGGGGATTTTCATGTGTATTCTATGTTGTACCATTTGGTGGAATTTTAAGATTCATGAAATTGATTTATTAAATGGTTTTTGGTATGAAAAACCTATTTTGGTATGGAATTTTTGGGCATTTGGCCTAAAAAGTGCATTTTCAAATGGAATTTATGTGCAAAGCATTGTTAAACTTCTTGAAATTGTTTTATGAAAATTTTAGATGGTTTATTGAGTTACACAAAAGGTGAAAAAAATAGAAAATATTTGGAGTGTGTGTGACCATAAATGGTGTTTTTATGTGTAAATGTAATTGTATATCATGTGGAACTTTTTTGAGAACAAATAGGGAAACCCAGGTATCTAGGTGGGCGGACGTGTACTAGTATACTAGTGATCCGAAGTTATTTCATCCATGTTTCACGTAGCAAGTTTGAAGATGAAAACACTAACTAAAATATTATGATGTTGTTGGGTCCCACTAGGTTATGGGTATGTTCCCTACTAGTGGCTCATTCATGAGAACATATATTTGTTATGGTTATTTTTCACCAAGATACGAGGTACTTGGGGCCCAGAGCTAGCTAGTTCCCAGGGGTGTTCTTGTGACTTATGATCATTGGATATATTGTATTCACCATTTCCATACAGTGAGTTTGGTTGAAAAATTCTGTATCATGTGTGTTTTATTTAAATATGTATGTTCTTTAAATCAACCCTCTTGAAAACCGTTTTCACTTTGAAGTTGCATCTCTTTGAAATTGGTTACTAACATATCCTTTTTATGAAAACTTACATGCATTTTTATTTTGTAATGTTTGTAGCATGGACACTTATTTGGAAAAACTATTTTTATATATTTTATTTCAAACTTGAAATTTATGTTTCTTTTATTTTAAAGGAAGTTCATTGGGAATAGAATATCAGGCTAACCTACTAATTTTTAATACTCACTCCTATAGTCTTCTTCTGTTTTTAGCCCTTGTGTAGGTTTCAGATTGAGTCTAATCACCTTGGGAGATGTGTGATCGTTTTTTTGGAGAGTGACCAGTGGGGTCACATGGAGTTAGTTGTTTGTCATGTTTTTTCGGTTGAGTTATTGGTTCAGTTGTACTTTCACTTTCATGTGCGAATAATGTTCAATTCAACTTTTATATAAATGTATATTGGGATGTCCATTTCTTTTCCCTGTTTATTTAATTGTTTATATTTGGGATAAATCATTCAATTTTTACTCTACTAATTCCCTTGGTGCTTGTCTCCATCCTAGGAGGATCGGGAACACCTCTCGGGACTTGTCATGGAGTGTCCTGGGTGACCGATTCAGGGTCGACCTGAGATGGTTTGTGACGAAATGGTATCAGAGGAGGTCAGATCTTAGCAGACCTTGATTTTTTTAGAGTGCCCTTGTTATTTGATGGTATTTCAAGTTATATGGAGTAGTATTTTTGGGAATTTATGGTTAAGTGTGGGAAGAGCGTCATGAACTCTTTCTTGTTCCGATCCTTGGGTTTCCATGGGAAGTCTGGTTTTATTAGTGTCTTAGGTTCTTGTTGATTGCTTGGTGTTGGGATATGACAAGGGGAGTTGTACTAATGGTTTACATGATCTCATTGGTCCTGGAAATCCATGTGGATCTAGGGAATGGTATTGAGAAGGCTCTCTGTGTTGGTGGTGTGTTTGGCATGTGGCCTCCAACCATATGGTCAAGTTACCCACTGTCACTTGTTCAATTTTGTGGGTATCTTGGACCTTTCTTCAATTCAAAAATTATTTTGAAAATCCTCATTTGAGAATTTTAGAAATTGGTATTCAAAATTTAATAAAATAAAGGTTTTGGAAAGTTGGGTTTTGTGAAACAAATATTGAGAATAAAGTGAAAATGATTTAACATGATTGGATTTTCCCTGATCTAAAGTTGTGGTTTCTTGAAATAAAATGTTTTGAAAGAGTGGATCATTTTAAGATGATTATGAAACTTTGTTTTAAATGGGGTGTATTGGAGTGTTTAAAATTATTTAAATATGATGAATTGGTTTTGAAAATTGGTTTTGAGTGGTTGGTGTTTTCCTAAAAAGGGTCTTGGTCTCTATAGCCATCAGATAATGAAAAGAGACCTTAGTGATTTTTTAAAAATGGGAAGGGGTTGTTTGGCGTAGCTTGTTTGTTTTAAAAGTGTTTAAAAATGAAAAGGGGTAGGTTTTTAAGAAAATAGTTCTTTATGAAGTGTGGTTTGTTTTGTGAAACCTAAAAAGGGTTTTTGACTTGGTGGTTAGTGTGCCTTTGGAAGGTACATGATTTTTTTGGAATGATGTTATTTTGTTTTAGCCTTTGGTGTTTTCATGGGTGCTCATATGCATGGTTTTATGGATATCTGGATGTATGAATAGTATTTCATGGTGTTTAGATGCCTGAGGTGGCACAAGAATGTTCATGTGAGTGAGACTTGATGAAGCACCATTAGTGAATGTGAAAATACACCAAGTTATTTTGTTTTTGAAAAGTGTTTTAAGCTGAAAATTTGTTGTGTTTTTGGTAAACTGATATTTATGTGGGTTGAATTTTCATGTTTTAGAAGTGTGGTTTGTTTATTATGATTCCTCATGACCTGTAAGTGATACTCTTGGTGTGTATTGAGATGAGATCTTGTTGGTTTCTAGGTTTTGGAGCAATGTTCAATGGGTTTCTAAGGATATGTTGGATGTTATGATGTGTCCTCAGATGGTTCTCTATTGGTAATAATTCTAGTTGATCAGCCTAAGGATTCATTTAAAACATTAAATCCACCTCTTCAGATGATGCCTCATCTCATTTGATGGAACAAAGAGCTGTTTGGGCTTTATTTAAAGTGGTTTCCTATTGTGATAATTATTTTGGATATATCCGTTGTGTTCGGTGATGTTAATGTGTTTCATCGTATTCCTTGTACATTCTGCTCCTTGTTCGGAGTGAGAGAGAATGGTGATATGTATCTTTGAGTTCCTATTTAGATGAAGGTGTGTTGTTGAGAAATTAAGTTTCATGGGGTGTTGTGATCTGTAGCTCTTGGTTACAGCACAACAAATGCTTCAAACATCAAGGCTCTAGCCATAAGCCTCAGAGTGAAGCTTTTCACACAGTCAGGAAATCACCAGAGGTGTGGAGAGATCAACTAAGCTTCTGAATTCTCCATTGTGGTAAGGAAGTTTATATGTTTTTTTGGTTTCTCATCACTGTGATTTTCCTTTTTTCACAAAGATCATGGTGGAATTACCCTTCATGTAGTGTCTATGGTTATGCCTTCTCGAATGTAGGTTTCCAATCAATGTCTCTGTGTGGACTGCCAATGTGAATTAGGTGCGGTATTGGTTTTACCTATTCGTAGGTGGAGAGTGTTGTGTGGTTTCTCTATTTCTTTTTTGGTTTCAATGGCCCAATTATTGGGTCCCCTTCCCTCCCTATCCCGAGTGGTGTGGGTTTTTGATCCATGCTGAAAGTGTTGGACCATTTCTTGTCCCCTATGTCTGGGAGTGGGTGGCTTAAATGTTTCTGATGTAACCCTCTTAAATTGGTTTTGTAGGTTGTTTTAGGAGAGTTTTTATGGGAATTTGTGGGTTATTCATGATTTTATTTCATGTTTAATTCTTGTTTTTTCATTTCTAGTTGGTCTCTACTGGCGGGGAGACCCACTGCGGGTCTCAAAGACCTTTCCTTTAAGGATTTTTTTGGATGGTAGTTGTGATTTAATTGTGGGGATCCCATTCTGACCTCCCCCACCCAAGTTGTTGTATTTATTGAGTTCACTTTGGTTTGGGTGATCATTTGGTTCATTAGGAGATGGCCCATCAATCTGGTTCTTGGCTTGGTTGTGGAGGTGGTGGCTTGATCTTTCCATTGATTCTCACGAAGTAGTTGTGAGTTGGTGTTTTTTTTGGGCAAGAGGTTTAAGTTACATTAATGATGGATGATATGTCCTTAGCTTGAGAGGCTGGACCATGTTGATAAGGAATCCTTATATGTTGATCTTTCAGTTGCAAAGTGTTATGGCTTTTCGGGGGTGGAAAGCTTTAATGGTGGGGAGAATTGTCACACCTGGTTTTTTAGGTATTGGTTTTGATACGGTTTGTTGGAAATCCTAATCCTTTTATTGGGTTTTGGGTGAGTTGAATGTTGAGTTTTTAAGTTACATATATTTCTAATCATCCTACCATGGGTTACCCATATCGTGTTTGGGGGTTTTTGGAGAAAAGGGTGGTTACTTCAGGATTTGGGCCAAATAGTGATCCCATTTCCAGATTTTAAAAAAATTATTTCTTTTATAACTTCTTATTTTTTCAACATTTTTCACCCATTACACTTCCCACTGGGCCTCACTTGACCTATGAAAACCACCCTATCCATTTGTAACCCTTATGAATTCATAATCATGGTGGATTTTGGTTATTTATTTAGGTAATGGGCCAGCCCGTGAGCCCATTTCCAGTTTTTAAAAAATAATTTGTTTCTTTTATATAATTCATTTTTTATTTTTTTCAGTGATTACACCTCCAAAACTGATCCCTAACTTCTGTATATGGTTCAGAGGCACCTCCCCCTTCGTTATCTTTTGTTTTGGGCCTTTTTTGGGCAATTTTTCACTAAAGGTTAGCGGTTCTTCTTAATTTGTTCATCAAATCTTTCTCCTTTCTCTTCCCTCTTCCTTATACTTTATTTTTTTATTTGATTTCTCTTATAACCTTGTCATTATAGACCTAGGGTTATGTTTTACCATTACTTTTTATGGGGTCTTTGTTTATTTGGGGCTGTTATTCATAGATCTAGGGTTTTGGAACCCGCGACGGGGGTTTTCGGGTGTGTGTTTCCATTCCTCCATGGTTTTGAGGTAGGTTATCCCAAGAACTTGCCTTTATTATTTAATTTTCATCTATTTCTTTCTTTTATAACCTTATATACAAGTTTAGTATTTATTTTCAACTTTTGGATTATTTATTTGGTGTGCAAAATGGTTATTTATGCCATGTTTTGTGTGAAATGGAGTTGTTTCGTTATAAAAGTGCACACCACTTGTTCAAATAAATATTCCTATGATTTTAACATATGTACAGTGATGTTAATGACCTGTTTTAACTATTGCAATAAATTTTTGGAATTCACATTTTGGTTTTTACCCCTTTTGGTGTTAAATAGAAGTTGTTTTGCTAAATGTGGCACACATAGTCTTCGAAAAAGTGCCCGGTTGGTCTTTGTGTGCTAAATGTGACATAAAATAACCTGTTTGAATTTATTAAAGTATTGGAAGCATAAAATTTGATATTTTGGTGTATTTTTATTTCTATACAAAGTGGTTTTGGTTTTATAAAGAGATGAGTTTTGGTTTTTGACATGTTTTGACATGAGTTTCTGGTAAGTGACCCGTTCGACATTCTTATGAAGATGGTTGAGCTTAAATGTGTAACATAAATGTTTTAAAGGGTTTATGTAATTTTTTTTATTCTTATAATGGTGTGTTTACACCTCTTTATGAAAGTGAAATTTGTACCTTTTTTATACATTGGTTTGGTAAAATGCTTAAAGGTCCGTTTGGAATTACTCTAAAAATGGGTTTTCATGTGTATTCCATGTTGTACCATTTGGGGTCATTTTAAGATTCATGAAATTGATTTAGTAAATGGTCTTTGGGCTGAAAAATCTGTTTTGGTATGGCATTGGTGGGCGTTTGGCCTAAAAAGTTCATTTTCAAATGGAATTCATGTTCAAAGCATTGTTAAACTTATTGAAATTGTTTTATGAAAATTTTAGATGGTTTATTGAGTTACAGAAAGGGTGAAAAACATGTTTAGATACTGTTTGGAGTGTGTTTGACCATAAATAGTGTTTTTATGTGTAAATGTAATTTGATTGCATGTGGATTTTTTTGGAGAAAAAAGAGGGAAACCCTGGTATCTAGGTGGGTGGGCGTGTACTAGTATACTAGTGATCCGAAGTGGTTTCATCCATATTTCATGTAGCAAGTTTGATTATGAAAACACTAAATAAACTATTATGATGATGTTGGGGATCCCTAGGTTATAGGTATGTTCCCTACTAGTGGATCATTCATAAGAAATGATATTTATTATGGTTATTTTTCACCAAGATGCGAGGTACCTGGGGCCCATAGCTAGCTAGTGCCTAGGGGTGTTCCTGTGACTTATACTGATTGGATATATTGTATTAACCATTTTAATATGGTGAGTTTGGTTGGAAAATTCAGTAGCATGTGTGTTTTATTTAAAGGTGTATGTTCTTTAAATCAACCCTCTTAAAAACCGTTTTCACTTTGAAGTTTCATCTCTTGGAAATTGGTTACTAGCATTTCTTATTTATGAAAACTTGAAATCATTTTTATTTTTTAATGTTTGTATCATGGAACCTTGTTTGGAAAACATATTTTTATATATTGTATTTCAAACTTTAAATTGGTGTTTCTTTTATTTTAAAGGAAGAGCACTGGGAATATAATATCGGGCTAACCTACTGAGTTTTAATACTCACACCTATAGTCTTCTTCTGTTTTTATCCCTTTTATAGGTTTCACTTGAGTATGATTTCCTTGGGCGACATGTGATCATTTTGTTGGAGAGTGACCAGTAGGGTCACATGGAGTTAGTTGGTTGTCATGTTTGGTCGGTTGAGGTGTTGGTTCAGTTGTACTTTCACTTTCTTGTATGAATAATGTTTAGTTCAACTTTTATATAAATGTATATTGGGATATCCATTTATTTCCTATGTTTATTTAATTGTTTATATTTGGTAGAAATCCTTCCCTTGTCACTCTACTGATTCCCTTGGTGATTTTCACCATCCTAGGAGGATCGGGAAAACCTCTCGAGACTTGTCGTGGAGCGGCCTAGGTGACCGGTTTAGGGTAAAACCCAACTGGTTCATGATAGTAAGTACCTCAATCCCTCACAAAATACACACATCATACCTATAATAATCCATTGAACACTATATCTGAAGATACATGTGTATGAAATAACCACAAACCATCACATCCCTCTATACACATATATGAAAAAACTAACCGCCGTGCATACCAACACAAGTAACTACCAAGAGAAGAGAGAGGGGCTAGATGGGGTAGTCATCCATTCATCCTCTCACTAGAATGTTATGGAAAACACCCTCTTAGATTCCACTAGGTTTCAGTTTCCCAAACTAACATGGGTGGGGTAGCGTCTGAAATCAAAAAATATATAGGATATAGTATTTCTCACAACCACACTATGGGCATAACCTACTTTTAAGCTCAACTATAGCTACCATATCTTGGAAACCTAACTTCCACTTATAGGGACTAGATATATTATAAGCACAAAAGCTTTTAAATATATACATTAATCACTTATGTTATTTTCATAATTACTCTTATTTAATTATTTTATTAACCATTAATTAACATAAATATTATTCTGAATTACATTACTTTAACCATTAATCCAAGTACATTACCTCTAGGAATAATCCAAACCAAGTCCATGGGTTCTCAAGATTAAAATATTCTCATAATTTACATTTCATCAACACCAACCCCATGGGTTAATAATTATTTATTCATTACTAGAATCATTATTTAATATAGGTAATATATGAAAACCATCCTAAGCTACCAAAAAAAAGGAAACATGCAACTAATCACACCCATCTGACTCAAGCAGTGGGGAAAAGAATGTAGATAAAATAAGAAACCTAATGACTGACCATTAAATAGATTCATTTAAAGCAAGTATTCAACTTTATCACATTAACGAGTAAGCCCAACTTCAACCAATTCTATCATCTTTGATACAATCCCTTACACCCACATGCATATCCTAATGCATCTCATCATTATAGTTATCAACTACTACCACATCATCTGGGTCTCACCACCCCATGTCACATCAACTATCCCAGGCTCAGCCATTCCAGGCTTATATCACATCCAGGCCTCTCGCCCCATATCACATCAACCATCCCAGGATCATAACACATCACACAATGAATATCTTGTCTAGAGAACATAAAAAAAGAAGAAGGAAACAACCGAGAATATCCAACATGTAAATATAGGCCCTAAAATAATGCATCCAACCTTCACACAAAATCAAGCTCTCATGACTCCAACATAAGGATCTTGGCCTTCTCAAGTAGATGAGAAACTCAAGCCCTAACAATTATCTTTATGAAGTAACCGATTTTTATTACTTATTGAATTAATCAATTCATTATTCAATGGATCTAACTACAAGAAACCTTATACATCAAGCTATAACAAGCTACTAAATTAATTCAACAATTAATTTAAGCATGCTTCCCATTATACATTCCTGTTTTAAAAAACTTGTGGCATTAAAATTTATTAGCATGAATTTTATTCTTTTCATAAACAATAATTAACATTCTTCACATTATTTATAAAATTACATCAATACAAGTAATTAAACATTAAATTAAACATTCACATAAATTTTGTCATTATCAAATTACAACAACCACCAGTTTCATTAAAGATTACTCTTTATTTTTTGGAAAATTAATTATAAATTAATTCAAACTCTACATTATTTACCATTTTCCATAAAGAACAACATGCTAATCCATAAAATAACAAAACATGCTAACAAGCATAGTATAGATAGCACGCTATCTATTAAAATGAGAGGAAAACTGTTATCATGGTATAAAGAAACAACATCGAAATGTGATCACTACAACCATTTATTTATTAATATTGTTCAATTTTCATTAGTTTAGTTCCATTTACACACAAAGGGATAAACCATACTAAATTTATGATTTCACATAACTAGGAGAAGCAAAAAATTTCCTACCTAGAAGAAAGAAGCTCTATGTGACTCATTGCACCAAAAACAGGGGGTGGATGCAAGATGGGATTGCCTCTAGAGAACTCAAGACACTGGTAGAAGAGTTACAAAAATAAAAGGGAAGGGTTATACAATGTTTATTCTCAAGATAATGTAAACATGGGAGAATGAAGAAAACAATATTTGTTTCTGAGTCGATAGATACAAGATGATCATATTTTCTAGATCGCAAAAATTTAATTCCAACTATTATGGATCTCATTAAAATCCATGTAGAGAGGCTCATTTATAGTCTCATCCAACTCCAAAAAATAAATAATATAATTTCCTTAATGAATTTTCCTTTGAAGGTCCTTGATTCATGTTTCTAGAAGACTTGCATGGCTGTTTTTTGTGAAATTGAGAGAATCTCTAGGTGTCTGATTCCACGTATCTGAATTACCCACATAGACAAAAGTCCCATGTAGCCATTTCCATGTAGTTGTTTCATGTATCTGATCACTCACATAACCGATCTATGTAGCTGATTACTCACGTATTCGATTACTCACATAGACAATCATTCACATAGTTGATCCATGCTTCCAATCCATCCACATGTCTAATTAAAATAGCCTATCCATCCACCTAGCTGATTCATGTATCCAAACCATGTAGTTGTTTTTCTCACGTATTTGATTAATCCACATAACTAATCCATCAACATAGTCGATTCATCCATGTAGCTAATTATTCCATGTAGTTAATCTAGCAATGTAGCTAATTCATATAGTCGATCTAGCTATGTACCTGATTCCATGTTTCCAATGGGTCCTCATAGCTGATTTGACTAGAAGTGAGTCAAACTCTCACCTGAGACATAAACCACTCCTTTATGATGTGAAACTCTTCCTGATTACAACTTTTAGTATCCAAACACCTCCAGACCTGGTTTAGGACACCTCTGAGCAACATGGGCTTTGAAAACATGCAGAGAGACGAACTAGTTAGATCCATACCATTACATCAGAAATCACTCAAACAATTATAATCCTAGAGAATCTAAACCCAAACCTAAGGAGACAAAAAATGGGTTTTCTGAATAGACACCTCATGAGATACCCTTAAAGGATCTCTCCATCATAGGATCTAAACCACATCAATAAGAGGAAATAATCAAAAAAATACACAACAACAACTAGCTCCTAAACACTCTCATATTGGAGATACCTCTCAAACAAGAGCAAGTTTACCAACAAAAAACAAGAGGGAACCATCTCATAAACTACAAAGGTCAACATCCACAAGAGAAAAAAATTAAAATAGAAGAGGTAAACATAAAACAGCTCAGGGTACTGAGTGTTCTTCTACGAATCTCATTCCCATATAATCTTCTCCATGCCACTATGCTATCACCAAATAAGAACCAAAGGAATAACATTCCCAAAAAACATATTCTCATGATGGTATTGGATCAACCAAGGCCTTTTCTCTAAGGTTTCATCATCAATAACATCAATCTAACCCCAATAGATGACATGAGAGTTATTATGAAGATATAATGATGGATTTGAGACACATAGAAAACATCATGTATTATTCTCATCTATAGGGGGAAGTTCTATCCAATATTCCACGAATCTAACATGAGAAAACACCTTGAAAGGACCAAAAAACTAGGGAGAAATCTTAATCCAATGACCAAACCTTCACTGACCATGATGAGGATTCACCTTTAGGAACAAGTGATCTCTAATGTTAAACTATTGAGGTATCTTAATATTATCAACATAGTATTTCTAACAATCCTATGCTACATTCATACTTTCTCAAATTACCTGAACCATATTTTTCGTATTCTTTTCCAGTTCTTCCCTAATAATTATTTCCTCTCTAACCCCAATCATGTACAATAGAGAACAACAAGGTCAAATGTACAAAGCTTCAAATAGAGCAATACCAATGGTGGAGTGGAAACTATTTTTGTAAGAAAACTTGACCAAGGGTAGGTAACTTATCCCCAAACCAAAAAAAATTAGGACACAAGAGCGGAACATATCTTCAAGAGTTTGGATGGTCCGCTCTGTATGACTATCCATCTATGGATGAAAAGTAGTTATAAGGCATAAATAAGAGACAAAATCTTGTTGAAGACCTATCCATAACCTATAAGTAAAAAAAGGATCACGATCAAAGATAATTATGCTTAGTAATTTATGGATTAACAACACCTCCTCCATATACTTTGTTGACAAAACCTCTACTGAGATCGACTCCATGATTACTATAAAGTTGATTTATTTCATCAAACAATCCACTATCAACCATATAGAATCGAATCTTCCCTAATCTAAAGGTAAACCGATAAATAAGTCCATCAATATGTCCTTCCACTTCCAATGGGGAACATATAATACGTGGAGAAAACCATCAGGAACACGATTCTCGATCTTGAACTTTTGAAAGATAAAACATTGAGAAACAAACTCAAAAACCACACGCTTCAACCTAGACCACTAAAACTGACCTCTCAGATCTTGGTATATCTTTTTCATGCTGATATGTAACTTAAAAGGTGATCTATGTAACTCTTTGAGAACTATATCACTCATCACCAAAGGGATGAAAATCATTTCTTTAAAAAACACCCAATGTTTTCTATACTCATACCAATCATCATGGGAATCACCAAAAATAAATCAGTCTCTCCAAACCTCCATCTTAGAATCCCCAAACTGGGACTCCTCCACCTATTAAACCAAATATGACTACACCTTCATCTAGAAAAGTCACCCTCTTCCTCTAATATCTTCCATATCTAGATGCATCAATGATATTTCTTCCATAAATCTTTAAAAATCTCTATATTAATGCACGATATCACCACATGACTTCCTTCTTAGGCCACCATCCACAACATTTCCCTTTCCTGGAGTATATGAAATCTTGAATTTGTAATCCTATAAGAGTTACATCCACTAATGATGAATCAATTTTAAGTCACATTGGGAGAATACATACCTCAAGCTATTATAGTTAGTAAAAACCACAAAATGATCACTAATGAGGTAATGTCACCAAAACTTCAAAGAAAACACAACTGTTTCCAAATAAAGAGCATGAGTGACATGGGTACACTCATGGGGACATAACTGCTGATACCCATAAAAAATAAATGATCTCTAGTATCAGAACACATCCCAATACAAGACATAAAGTATCATATCTTACCTCAAACTTAAATCCCTCTACTAGAGAACAAAGGATTGGTGTGGTGAATAACTTCTCCTTTAAGTACTAAAAATATACATGAAACTGGTCAGTCCATAGGAATTCCTGATCCATTCTATTAAAGGATGTTAGAGGGGTCAAAAACTGAGATAAATCAGCTTTGAACCTCCTGTAATATCCTGCAAGACCAAGGAAACTCCACACCTATGCCACTATCTTGGGAGATTCCTAAGATAGAACTATCTCTATCTTTGAAGAATCCATAGTTAATCCCTAATGGGATACCACATTCCCTATGAAATGGAATTCACACGCCCAAAAATCACAGTTCAACAACTTCCCAAACTACTTATCTTGATTAAGAACTCCCAAAACGACTTTCAGATGTTCTTTATACTCCTCCTTAGACGTGGAGTACACAAGGATTTCATTGATGAAAACCACAATGAACTTATCTAGGATATCTATAAACACTAAATTCATCAACCCCATGAACATGGATGAAGTATTCTTTACACCGAATGACTTCTCAAAAAACTCATAATTCTCATGATGATAATAGAAATTAGTATTTTGAATATCCTCATCCTTTAGCATCATCTAATGATATCTAAACCATAGATTTATCTTTGAGAACCAACTTTGTCCCTTAAGCTAATCTAATAAATCATCAATCCAAGGAAAATGATAGTGGTTATTTATCATGACTTGGTTTAAGTGATGATAATTGATAAAAAGTAGCAAACTACCATTATCCTTCTCTATGAACAAAAATGATGCACCCCAAGGTGTTACACTTGTCCAAAAAAACCTCACTACAACAGATCATCAAGATATACTTGTAGATCTTGCAACTTAGAAGGAACCATCCTATATAGATACATTGAGATAGGTGACACTTTGGGCTATAGATTGATCCAAAATTTGATCTCCCATTGAGGGGTAATGTTAAAACCTCCTATAGAAATACATAAGGGTACTCTTGTACAACCCTGAGAAACACCAACCGCTGAACCTCCGATGAGATTAACATTATATCATCCATAAAATACGACAAGGGATAAATATGACTCCAACCCATCTGAGGGTCTTTCTCACCAATGAACACCGCTGGATCTCCGTCAGTATTCTAGAACACAACCATACTTATAAAGAAATCCATGATATCCTGCATGAAATAAAACTAATCCATATTTAGGAGGATGTAATATGGCTCTATCTATACATATTGGAAGTCTCCCTAAGTGCAGTGTTTTCCTAACACTAGATCACAGTCACTACATACTTTATACAAATCAGCTCGACCTCCAACTAGCATAGTCAATGCCAAGGGAACTAGAATCCTATCTATGTCAATTCCCAAAGCATGTATGAGGGTAGGTAATATAAATGATTATTCATCTCCTGAATCAAACAAAGCACAGATCCATGTAGAAAACAAGTAAAGGGTACCTTGAATGACATATGGACCACCTGACACTGGAAAAACTAAAGCATGAAAATAACTAGGGCCTACTCCATGGACATGCTGGCCCTTCTTAAGACCACCTACATGGTTGTGCTCTACTCTTTGAGGATAAGGAGTTTCTCAAGGATGTAATCTGCTTTCCCCATCCCCTCTCTGTTGATCCCAAACTAGACCACCTTGCTACTACTGCCTTGACTGAAACTACCTCAAAAGAACATTTGATGCATGTAGACTAATTAGAAATGTTGGAAACTCTCTCCATTTATAAACATTAACTCCATAAGAAAAACATACATCTAATCCCTTGAAATAGGTCTGAGAGTCACCATCCCTAGATAAATGAGATGATAAGGGATGAGACCTACCCATGAATGATGAAAATATCTACTGTCCAGGTGACTAAGAACTCCAGACCATAGCTCTACATCATGAGGAATCCTAAAGACTCCCTCTCATAATGATCCATTTTGGGCCAACATCTTCTCAATAACTTATTCTCTTTTCAGCACCTCGAGATATGTCCTCGGTATAAACAGGGTGGCCTGGATCTAGATCTTGGGATGCAATCGCTCTGTCCTCTTCATCTGGAAATAGTTATGAAGAATATCGTAGAAGGATCCTGAAATGGATCCCAAAATCATTCACACTATAACTCCCTTATCAAAGGGTAGCAATTTTTGGTGACTGGCCACCTTCATAGTCAAAGAAAGGAAATCTTCTTATAACTGGTCTCAGAACTTCTTCCATGAGACTACTGACTCCTCATCATCCCCTAGGAACATAACCTCTACAGCCTCACTACTCTATTCAGCATCATCATAACTAATGAAAACTAATGCTGCTTATAAGCACAGATTGAATTGAATACTATCTCAACCTCCTCCAACCATTATTTTGTGACCGAGTCTGAAACGGGTACCTCATACTTCTTTAGACTCTACCATTAAAACTCTTATAGTGTCCTCCCCCAAGCATCATCATTTTCAACCTCTACTCTATGGCGATTTGATGGCACATCTTTCTAAACATATTTGATGCGAACCTGACAAGGACATCAACCTAGATCCATGCCTGTAAAAGAACAAATTTTCAGACTCCTAAACCTGGAATATAGAATACGTAACATAATTAATTAATTATTTGTTATCTTGTTAAGGTTTTAACCTATCCCAAGATCTACCCATCTCAAAAAGAAGAAAAAAAGAAGAATGATTCATGATCCTTTCCTAGATATCTACCCTGCAACCAATATTACTTCATTTAGTAGGATTAGTAAACTTAAAGTTCTATGCATAAAATCACATGGGACCCTAAATACCTACGTCTCAACTGGTCTTTCATGTTTACATTACCTAATAAACTCACCTGACACCATTTCCCTACTAGCCCATGCAATATCACATGTTCCTAACTCCAAACTCCATTCTATCCCTCAACCTAAACCTTTGATAGCACTCTTTCATGTACTCCTCCACCAAAATAGTAACCCTCCTGGGTCGGTGATGAGAGAATGAAGATGGTGACTGCCCAATTCCCACCTGAAATAGGACCTAGGTTAGAGACTAGTATCGAGGGTATAATAAGAATACATATGGGAGTCATTACCCTCTATGAAAACATGAAGAATATAGAGATAATAAAGATACACCAATAAACACCTGCTCAGATATGTAAAAGAAATACCAAGTGCCGACATGAAATGTCATATAATACTTAACAACTAAAAGGAAGGATACATGTACTAAAAGGTAAAGATGATAAAAACCATGAATCCCAAACAGATCCTATAAAACCACAAGCTATTAATATCCAACCTAATCTCCAACCTACTCCGAATGACCTAAAAAAAGTTTATATATTCATAGGGTGAGTATAATAGTATACTCAATAGGATCCTCCTTAGAGCCTCTCGTGAAAAAGATAAAGAAATTATGCTAAAGCACGGTGAACAATAGTAAAACTAACTTGTCACCTATAAAGGTATACTAAGTTCATAGCCTCACCATGACTAACTCTCACCAATTATCACATAAAATAGATCTTATAACATAATAATGAAACATCAAGGTAACCTTTCTCCTGCTTCCCCATTGGTTTTCTACTCTACCCCAACGTTGCACATCCTGATCCATCTATCTCCAAAATATGCTAGCCCAAAAACACCTAGGCAAGGCATTCCAACATGAACCTATCATATAAAATTATCATATAATCCCATCCATATATCCATATATAGTAACCAAGTAGTTTTTGGGAGCCACCACATCCCGTATGACATGTATCATTATCGAGTATTATACCTCAAGCCATTATATCCCATACACCAAGTACCTCAAACCATCACAACCTACACACATCAGACCTACAATAATCCATTAGATATTATATATGAAGATACATGTGTGTGAAGTAACCACAAGCCATCATATCCCTCTACACACATATATGTGGATGCTAACCACCATGCATACTAGCACAAGTAACTACCAAGAGAAGAGAGTAGGCCTGGAGAAGGTAGTCAGCCATTCATCCTCCCACCATAATATTGGGGAAAACACCCTCCCATAGTCCACTGGGTTTTGGTCACCCTAACCAACATGGGTGGGGTAACATATGAAATCATAGAATATAAAGTATATAATATATCTCAAAACCATACTATGATCATCACCTAGTTATAACCTCAAATTCAACTATTGTCTCTCGAACACCCAGCTGCCACTACTAGGGACTAGATATCCTATAAGAACACAAGCATTTAAAGAGATACATTAATTACTTATTTTATTTTTATCATTACCCTTATTTAATTAATTCATTAAAAATTAATTAACCATAATATTATTCTAAATTTAAATACTTTAACCATCAATCCAAGTCCATGCCCTCTAGGCATAATCCAAACCGAGTCCACGGTTTTTCAATATTAACATCTTTTCATCATTTTAATTCCATCAACACAAAACCCATGAGTTAATAATTATTAATTCATTATTTATTCATTATTAACATCATTCCACAATCTAGGTATTATAGGAAAACCATCCTAAGATACCACTAAAAAAGGAAACATGAAACCAAGTACACCCAACTACCTTAAGTAATGGGGAAAGGAATGTAGATAAAACAAGCAACCTGACCATCAGACATTAAACAGATTAATTTCAAGAAAGCATTCAACTTTATCAAATCAACGAGTAATACTAGATTCAACCCATTATATCATCTCCAGTGCCATCCCCAACACCCACACGCATATCCCAATGCATCTTTCCATCACAAGAATCAATTATTGACACATCATCTGGGCCTCTCTGCCCCATATCACATCAGCCATCCCAGGATCATATCACATCCATGCCTCCGACCCCATATCATATCATCCATCCTAGGATCATCCATCCCAAGTTCATAAAACATTATATAGAAAAGATCACATCTAGATAACATCACAAAATCAGAAGGAAACAACCAAGAATAAACAAAAGGGAAATCTAGGACCTAAAAAAAGGAATCCAACATTCACACAAAAATAATATCTCAAGGATCCATCGCATGGAACTTGGACTTATCAAGAAGACAAGAAACTCATGCCTTAGAAATTATCTTTCTAAAAAAACCATTTTTTATTCCTTATTGAATTAACTGATTCATTATTTACAGGTTCCAACTATGGAAAACCTAAGGCATCAAGCTATAACAAGATACTAAATTAATTTAAACATGCTTCCCAACATACAATACAGTTTAAAAAATCTTATGGAATTACAATTTATTAACATGAATTTCATTATTTTCATCAAAAATCATTAATGTGATTCACATTATTTATCAAATTACATCAACACATAGAATTACATACTAAATTAAATATGAATACTTTCATCAATTTGATCATTATCAAATTACAACAGCCACCAGATTCATTAAACACAAATCTTTGTTCTCTAGCCAATTAATTATCAATTAATTCTAACTCAATATTCAATATCATTTTCCATAAAGATAAATATGATAATCCATACCATAACAAAACATGATAACAAGCATAGAATAAATAACACACTATCTAGAAAAACAATAGGAAAACCATTACCATGGTATAAACAAACAACATCAACATGTGATCACTGCAAAAAATTATTTATTAACCCAATTCAATCTTATCTAGGTTAATTAAATTACCACCAAAGGGGATAAACCATGATAAATTTATGATTTCACATAAATATGAGAATAAATGAATCCTGTAGCTAGAAGAAATAATCTCAATGCGACTCACTACACTAAAAACAGGGGCGAGCACAAGATGAGATCACCACTAGAGAACACGAAACATTAGAAGAAGGGTTATATGAATCTAAGGAAAGGGTTCTGAAATGTGTGGTCTCAAGAGAATTAAAAAAAGGGAGAAAAAAGGAAAATGTATTCATTTCTAAGTTGATAGATTCAGGATAATTAGATTTTACATATCATAAAATATTTAATTCCAATTATTGCATATCTCATTAAACTCAATGCATATAGACTTCTTTATATCCTCAAATAACTAAAAAACCAATAATATAATTTCCTTGATGAATATACCTTTTAAGTCCATTGATTCATGCCACCTAAAAACCTACATGGTCGTTTTCATGAAATGTGTAAAATCTCTAGGTGGCCAATTCCACGTAGCTGAATTCCCCATATAGACAAAATCCCCATGAAGCAATTTCTACATAGAAATTTGACATAGTCGATTGCTCATGTAGATGATTTCTCATGTAGAAAATAACTCACATAGTTTATCGCTCATGTAGCCTATCCATGTATCCAATCTATCCATGTAGCTGATTCACATTGTTGATCCATCTACATAGCTGATTCACGTAGCCGATCCATGCAGCCTTTTCACTAATGTAATTGATTTATCTGTATAGCCGATCCAAGAACATAGCCGATTTATCCACATATTTGATCCTTCCATGTAACAGATCCATCTATATAACCGATTCACATATCCAATCTAGATCTTCTTTAGGCCTCCTCCAAGCACCACAACCTCCAAAAACACATAAAGGGTCAGACTAGGTGGATCCGAGCACTTACAATGTCTTACTTAAATCCAAAACTAAATTGTAGTAACTTGTGCCCCTTATTGGAATTCTAAGGTGTCACTAAATATTTCTAATTGTATAATATATATGATTTCCAAGAAAGGTGGTATTGACATCCAATTCCAAATATAATGATAATAGAAAATATCCATGAAAAGTAAAATTATAATGGATTTAGGCATGAAAATTTGGTATAACCAATCAAGCCTTATTGATACCACTCCAATACCACCCATGTAATGTTTCTCTTGAATAACACCATAGTATCAAGATTTGAAACATTCAAAATGCTAAACTTCAATACTTTGATACATGAAATCCATTATTAAATTTTAATTGAACCTTTTGATCATATATGATTTCCATTTACTAATTCCCTGTAGGATCCATTACTATCAATGAATAATATATCATCAGTCATGGAGAATAAAAACTAACATTATGGTTTCATTATTCCTATGCATTATATGTCTCCGGAACATTCCTTTTCTGTGAGTTCTTGTGGAACTAGTTCCTATGATAACCACTTTTGTATCTCAAACATTTGACTAAATTCATGTCAATCTTGCTCCTACTATCTCAAATAGAAATGTGAACCCTTTTATAGAAATATAGTCTATCACTTGAATATAAATTTTCTATATTAGGTTTTTCTATAATATCCTTATAAAACTTTAAGATAACTACTTTAGATGCATATTCGGTTTTTCTTGAAGAAAGTTTGTTTATTTCTTTAACAAACGCTTTTCATCTAAACACATGTAATTATGACATGATGGATTTATATCATACTATAACTCATATGATATCCATTTTTAATTATTGTTAGTATATGGTTATGGGATAGTGTCATTATTTTCAAAGCATGCATCAAAAAATAATGGAACTTTATACTATGCATATGAGTCTCAACATTAATGATCCATTTAATTACATCATGACTCTGATGTTATATGTAAATGTGAATTTAGGTATTACTCCATGATAAATTTTAATGATCATTTTTTTCAGGTAATACTCATCATTGATCCTCCTTATCAATATTATAACTTTGATGTGCACAATAAATGTGAGTTTAGGAATAAATCCACTATATATTTCATGATTGATGAATACTTGGTCAAGTTATCCTTCGACACATAGGCATAAAGAAACTCATATCTTCTAGCCATGAATATATCATCATTGTAATGCCCCAGCCCCAGTTACCCAGAGTCAGTGAATTATTACATAACATTGGAAATATCACAAGAGATCAAGTCCTGAAAGACTGATCAGTTTAGTAGCCTTGGAAGTAATAGATACATACGTAAGTTTTACATTACATTATGAAATGAAAAATCAACATTGTGCATCCTTTGAACACAATAATATCCCTTCTACAATCCTTGAAGGTCAGTAATAATATACTTCTTCGCATTCTAGGAAAAATAAAACATAAGAGAGGGGTGAGCTCAGATGCTCAGTAAGGATAACAATATAGTAGAAACTATCATAAATAAGCATAAACATTTAAGGAAATATATAAGAATAAAACACAAGCCATTTAAAAATAAAATTCAGCATCATATGGAAAATATAAATAAAATAATTTCATTTACTTATTCACATGGATATTCTACTAGTCAAATAATCACATTTAATATCAATAGCTAATCTCATAATGATGAAATGCATAATGTCGAATATCATAACCACATAGTCAAGGCCTCGTGCCAATAATATAAATAAAAATATTGTCAAGGCCTTATGCCAAGACACTAGTTTGTCTCATGAGACCTATCGATGCATCAAGGGGATATAGAGGGACCCTCCCATCACTTACTATGTCTAATGAATTTCTCATATGAAAAGGGTGAAACATAACATAAACATTCGTATTAAATTAGCATACTAAATGTTAATACTTTAACCATAAACCATGAATGAAATAAAAGTAACACATCCACATTAAAACATATCACAAAACTATCAATACAATATGGAATATTGTATCATAATAAATCAACTTCAATTAAACATAAAATCCAACAATAGATGTTGACATAGACGAAATCAATCCAAAAACAATTTGAGAGAAATATCTCTTTCTACTTTGAAATCATTTAAAAGTCGCACAATTATAAAAGAAAAAATATATTTCTAAAATATTATTATAATCTTGTAAGGGAAGCTTAGAAGGTGTTTTAATGGTGGAAAATAGCCGCACCCACCATATGAGTTAAAAAAAGATTCTTTCCTTAATTTTTTAAAAAGGTCATAAAGTACCTTGTTTGGAAAATGACAGAAATATTCCTTGGAATTTTTTTTATAAAAAGTAAAACAAGGGTATAAATGACTTTAACCCATGTTCTAGTAAATATTATTTTTTTTGAAATATATTTCTAAGAAACACGGATGTGGATGAGAAAGAAGTCTCAGTAGATACATACGTATAAACAACCTCAGATAATAAAGAGATTGTAAAATTAACCCTTACCTTGTAATTTTCCGTAGTTGAGGGTTTTTTAACCTCATATATAATGGTTAAATCAATTTTATTTAATTATACAAGAACCACATACATAAATATGATATCATATATGATCCTCTAATATTGCTTTGTTAATAATATTTCAGTAGTATCATTGTTTCAGGTTTTAACTGATTCATTTTCATTTATATGTTTTGTTATATAAGTCATGTTTATTATGGATAGGATGTATTTGATTCATATATAGAATTATATTAAGTTCTTAAAAATTATTTTTTAATCATAAAATGAAAATTATTCTCGAATGGTTACTATGGGGAATGAAATCTCATCGTGTTGTGGAGACGGTAAGCCGTACGTACGCATGAGCGAAAATATCATTCTATTGATGGTGAAATTGTATATAATTGGATGGTATATTATATATAAAGAATCATTAACATGTTATATTTATTATTTACATAAACTATACTCATTATTATACCCATCCAAATAATGAAGTGTTGAATAACAAACTACACCACGATATGGAGGCGGTAAGTCTTACGTATGCACGTATGATAATTTTTCATTCATAGGATGGATAGAATAATAAATATGGTTATACCATATTTATAATAAAATATCAGTATGTATAAGGTACTGGATTTTTTATTTTATTATGGAAACAATAAAGAAAGAGGAAGTATAAGAAGAAAAGAACTTTGGAAGAGGTGATAAAATAATTACCTCTTCTTTGGGTTCTTCCTTTTGATTTGAACGAAATGGCTCCTTAGGTTGGATTTATGATCAAAGTAAGGACTCTAGGTTGAAGTGAAGGTAGTTGGGAGGATATTAGAGTAGGGTTTGGATGATCCAAATGGATCTGGAGGTGTGAATTTAAGATAATGGTAAGTACCCTTTTATAAGAGAGGTGAGAGTCACTTTAGGAAAATCTTGAAATATTAATTTATTATAAAATTATTTTCGGTTTATAATAGCTCCAAATGGATTTATTTCGAGGATAAGGTGGGGATGGGTCGAAATACTCTCAACCAATAGGTTTTAGACAAGTTTAGGTCACTGTATTAACCTTATCTTTTAGATTTAATTCTTAGTTAAATTGTTTAACTTTTACCATGTCTTCTTATATTTTTATACTACACAGTTAATATAGTTACTATAAAATGACAAGAGAACCTAAAGTGGTTAATTAATGACATATCTAATAGTATCTAAGCCATTTGTCCAAATATTATATTTTTAGGAATATTATATCATTTTATAAATCAATATTTGTTTTAAAAACCCATTTATGTCAATTTTGACAGTATTTAGTATTTGGTTTTTGTGAAAGTCATAACAACTTGATTACTTTAAAAAAAAATACATAGAATCAATCCTAACATGTCATATTCACCTATAAAATTCATGTATGGCTTCAAAAGTTTCAATTTACAAATATTTTATTAATAAGGTTATTACTGCATCATCATTGTGTCATAAATAAATTTAATTATTTAATGTAAGAAAATTATAAATAAAATACCATGATGTAGGAAATATTTTTAGATTTATAATGAATATTTTTAGTCGAATTTATCATATATATAATCTTATATTAAAAATGGTTTAGTTATTAAAATTTGAATTTAACACTTTTAACTCTTCTTTAAATAAAATATAATAAATATCCTAATCTAAACCAAATGAATCAAAAAGGATATTATTTTTGTCATAAGGTTAATTTTGGTTGAAAAACACTTATCCAATAGAATCAGGACATGTTTTGGGGTAATTTGATATTATTATAATATTATTTTTACCTTTAATTACCCTTTTTACTTTTAAGCCTGGTAAATAAAATTCAAACATTACTATTCACCAACAATTATTTTCATCTTATCGGACCACATTTTACATATTGATTACACTCGGATTTTTGAAATTCAATTCATAGAAGTGGTAAAATTACGTTGTATGCAAATTTGCAAATGATCCTAGAAGGTGGGTAAAAGACATTAAAAAGTTCAATAAAATTTTATATGTCTAATGTTTTTATAAAATGACTCCAATGAATTACATTAGACTAATATAAGTATTATGTATCTATTTTTACTTTAAAATAAATTTAAATTTAAAAATAATTATTTAAATAAAAAGTTGGTTTTAAACAATAATGCAGTGTTTTTCACTATTCATCAAAAATTTAAAGTTTTTAGAAAAATACCAAAAATTTACCCTAAGCTAATTTTGATTTTACTAATATAAAAATGAAGTCCTTTTGAAAAATAAAATTTATAAAATTTCAAAAAGTTAGTATTACTATTCATAACTACTTTTTAAACAGCTAGTTTGATTGGTCATGGTGTGCTAGAACTTGGAGCTGCGTACAACACAAGCTATTGTATTATTCAAAGAGAAGCATACCATGGAAGCTTAGGGTGTTACATTCTTCCCTCCTTTAAATAATTTTTTCCTTTAAATTTCTAGAATATTACTGCATAAAAAGATTCGGGAGGTTCTTTATCATAAGTTCCTCAGGTTCCCACATTGCCTCTTCCATTTTATGGTTTATCTAAAGATCTTTTACCAGATGAGTCGTCTAGTTTCTCAACACTTGTTCTATGGTATCAAGAATATTGATAGGATCTTCTGAATAAGGCAGATCAGGTTCCAGTTCTATTTATTCATAATTGAGTACATATATTGGGTTAGGCATGCATTTTATCAATAGGGATACGTGGAACAGATCACGAACTTTAGAGAGACTTGGGGGCATTTATAAATGGTAAGATACAACTCTAATTCATTCCAGAATTTCGAAAGGTCTGATGTATATGGGACTTAATTTACCCTTCTTACCGAATCGTATAACACCCTTCCATAGAGATACCTTCAAGAAAACATGATCTCCTACTTGAAATTCCAAATCCTTCCTTCAGTTATTAACATATCACTTTTTCCTACTTTGAGATACTTTGATGTGGGTTTGGATAATCTTCACATTTTCCATTGTTTCCTTAACAAGTTCTAGGCCTATGAGTTTTCTTTCACCAAAATCATCTCAACAAGTTGGTGTGAAACATCTCTTTCTATATAACGCTTCATATGGTTCCATCTAAATACTTGAATGGAAGCTATTATTATAGGAAAATTCTACCAAAGGTAAATATTGATCCCATATAACTTGAAAGTCAAGTGAGCAACATTTCAACATGTCTTCTAAGGTTTGAATAGACTGTTTTGATTGTCCATCAGTTTGAGGGTGATAGGCAGTGCTCAAACGAAGTTCAGTATCTAGGGATTTATAAATAATTTTCCAGAATCTTGATGTAAAATGGGGATCAAGATAAAAAACAATCTATAGGTGTACACCATGAATTCTTACAACTTCATTAATATATATTCTTACTAAACGTTCAAGAGGTAAATCCTCTCTTATAGTGAGAAAATGCGCTGACTTAGTAAGACGATAAACAATGAACCATATTGTATCATTCCTTCTAGGAGTCTTTGGTAGCCCCATGACAAATTCCATCGTAATATCATCTCATTTCCACTTAGGTATGGGAAGAGGTTGCATTAATCCTCTAGGATTTTGTCTTCCAGCCTTCACCTATTGAAGAACCATACATCTTGACACATAATCAGCAATCCCCCTCTTTATGTTGTCCCACCAAAAATGTTCCTTAAAATCTCTATACATCTTAGTGCTACCAGGGTGTATAGAGAAATTGGAACTATGAGCATCATCCAATAATTCTATTTTTAGATCAGGTATATCAGGAACACAAATCCTCTTCCCAAATTTCAAAATTCCATCTTCATATATGAATCCAATCAATCTCCTATCATTCACAGCTTTAATTTTCTTTTGAAAGTCCTCATTATCAGTCTGAGAACTTTTTATCCTTTATAGTAAAGATGATTTGGAAACCATTTGAAAAAGTATTTATGTTTCACCTTTAATGATTATTCCCATATCCATATTTACTAGATTCATGAACATATGACCCCTTTCAACTCTCATCTTGTTCAGAACTCCATGATCCTTTCTTCTCAAAGCATCTTCCACCTTATTTTCCTTCCCTGGGTGGTAGTGTATTGTGTAATAATAATCCTTTAGTAGTTCAATCCTTCACCTTTTCCTCATGTTGAGTTCTTTTTGTGAGAAAATATACTTCAAACTCTTGTGATCAGTATATATCTCACATTTTTCTCTATAGAGATAGTGTCTCCATATCTTCGGAGAAAAGATTATAGATGCTAACTCAAGATCATGAGTGGGATAGTTTTGTTCATTAATTTTTAGCTATCGTGACACATAGGCAATAACTCTATCATTCTGCATAAGGACACAACCAAGTCCTTTCTTTAATGCATCATTATAAATAACAAACCCATCATTCTCCAATGGCAGAGTCAAGATATGAGCATCGACTAATCTTCTTTTCAATTCTTCAAAAAATTCTTCACACTATTTTTTCCAAAAAAAAATTAACCCCTTTACGTGTGAGATTGTTTAATGGGTTATCCAATTAGGAAAAATTCTAGACAAAACACTAATAGTAATCTACTAAATCAATAAAACTACGTACCTCAGTTATATTTATCGGTGTTGGCCATTCTTGGATTTCCCTTGTCTTTGAAGGATCAAAAGAGATTACATCCTTAGAGACAATATGGAAAAGAAAAAAAATCCTAAATCCAGAATTCACACTTTCTAAACTTCCCATATAATTCATTTCATCTAAGAGTTTTTAGAATAGTGCACAAGTGATTTTTATGATCTTCATAGCTTTTGGAGTACACCAAGATATCATCAATAAATACCACTATAAATTCATCAAGATATATCTTAAAAACTCTATTCATTAGATCCATGAAAACAGAGGGTGAATTAGTTAGTCCAAAAGGAATCACTGTAAACTAGTAATATCCATACCTGGTTCGAAATGCTGTCTTTATAATTTCTTCCTTCCTCAAGCACAACTGATGATATCAAGATCAAAGTTCAATCTTTGAAAAATATTGAGCTCCATGAAGTTGATCAAATAAATAATCAATACGAGGTAGGGGATACTTGTTCTTTATTGTTATAGCATTAATCTCCCTATAATCAATGAAAAACCTCATATATCTATCTTTTTACTTAACAAAAAGAATAGGGGCTCCCCATGGATAAACTCAATGGTGAATAAATCCTTTATTACTCAATTACTCTAGTTGTTTATTTAGTTACACTAATTACACAGTGGCCATTATATAAGGGGTATTCGATATGGGCCTTGAATTGAGAATTAAGTCAATGGAAAACTCAATTTCCCATTATAGAGGATGTCTAGGTAAATCCTCTAGAAACACATCAACATATTCTTGAAGAACATGTACATTATCTATTTGAACATTCCTTTACACACCCATAGTTATTTCACTTACTTCCTCCCCAATAATTGAATTTAGTAGAGCTACTGGGGCTGGATCAAGATGGGAATAATATAGTGATGTTTCTGCTCTAAAGATATGGGACTCCTTATCAACATAAAAAATTGTAACCACCTTCTTCTTACAATAAATTTTCGCATCATGGTTTGAAATCCAATCCATAACTAGGATTATATCAAATTCTATCATGGTTATGACAATAAGATTAGTAGATAGAGAACATTTATATTCCATAATGGTAACTGATTGATAAAACTTTGTTTCTATGATACGTCCCTTAGGATTTTTGACTGAAAACTCCCTTGTAAACTCAAATTATAAATATCTAATTTTCTTGGAAAACTGAGAAGATATGAAATAATGCGATGACCCAGAATTAAATAAAGCATTGGCTAATTTTGAGAAAACTATTAAAGTACCTTCCACCACATCATTTAGAACTTCAACCTCAGTAGTTGTGACTGTATAAGCTTGACCTTTGTCCCTTTTCCTTTTCTGAGCTAAGTTTCCTTGATGCTTAGAACATTCATTTTCATAATTCCCCATTTCTTTACAATTTTAACATTGAACATCAACATCCTCTTTCTTCCCATTACAATCATGAGCTTGGTGGCCTTTTTATCCACACTTATAACAAAATCCCATACCCTTTAGGCATATACCATGGTGTTTCTTCCTACAATTAATACAGGATAGAAATTCAAATTTTCCCTTCTTCCCCTTATTTACTTTTCCGTAGTGTTCAACATATATATTCTTCTCTTGCTTCACTTTAAAGTCATAAGACTTAGAGAATTCATTTTCTATCTTGATAGCACATGAGACTATATCTTCATACGATGAGAAGGTTTGTGAGACTAATTCTCATTGGAGAAATGGTTTTAACCCATCAAATAATCAATCGATATTACTTCTTGGGTTACATATATAATCTACAGCATGCCTTTCTAACCTTGTAAAGTTAGCCTCGTAATTTTCAACATTCTCATCCTCATTTTTCCTTAGACATAGAAATTTCCTTTCCATATATGCTTAATGTTCACAAGGAAAGTATTTTTCTATGAAAATCTCTTTAAACTCCCTCCATTCCATATTTGATACTTATTCATCCTCCTTTGTGTTTTGAATTAATGACCACCATTGATCTTCATCTCCTGAGAGGCGATAAACTATCATGACAAGTTTTTCCCTTTAGCTACTTCCCAAAGAATGAAATATTTTCTCTAAGGAACTTATCCATTACACAACTAAAAATGGATTTGTAGTCCCATTTAATGTTGGTTGTTGTTTCCTCATGAAACGGTCTAACATTGATCCTCCGCATTGTGGATCAGAGTGTTCCATATGGGTAATGTTATTGTTTATAACCCGAGTGAGTTGTCCCAGTATGGTTATAAGCTATTAAGCACCAGTTTCATCACCAGATCCACTATAATTATCTTTAATAGGAGGTAAATCCCTACATGAACTATGTGCGTTGATATAGTTTCCATTCCTTCCACTAGGAGCCATTTCTAAACAATGACATACACTAGATTAGTTTATGAATCACAATGCATAATTCCAAACTTATAAAATACTTAACACAAATTGAATAGTTTATGCATATAATCCATAATAATAAAAATGTTTTCTTTGGGGAAATATTTAATCATAAATCCATCACAATGGTTTGTAAAGAAAATGTGAACTATACTAAGAATATCCCCTAGGAGTGTCAAACCAGGTGCACAGTAAGACCCATTGTCATGTACCAGGATACCCTTGGTCAAGCTCGAAACTCCTTGTCGTAGTTTTCACTCCTAGGTACATCTGTGATAGAACTATGTCCACTTGTAGTATCCAGACAAGGATTTATTTCTTAGAAAACCCACATAATATCTACATTACCAATTTTTTTTGATGTTCTTCTATACTAATCCTGAAATTCTATCTTAGGGTAATGTTCTCTAATATGAGTTTTTCTAAATCTAGTTTCCAAGGTTTGTACTAAACTTCTTATTATACCAACTATAATTCCCTGACCCCAGTTACCTAGAGTCGGTGCATTATTACATAACATTGACATGATCACAAGAGATCAAGTCCCAAAAGACCAATTAGTTCAGTAGCCTTAGAAGTACTAGATACATACGTAAGTTTTACATTACATTATGAAATGAAAGAAAAATATTGTGTCTCCTTTGAACACAATCATATCCCTCAGCCTATACCTACAGTTCAGTCATAATATACTTCTTCTCATCTTGGGAAAAATAAAACATAAGAAAGGGGTGAGCTTAGATGCTCTGTAAGGATAAAAATATAGCGGAAAATATCATAAATAAGCATAAAAATTTAAGGAAATATATAAGACTAAAACACAAGCCTTTTAAACATAAACTTCCACATAATATGGAAAAGATAAATCAAATAATTCCATTTACTTATTCACATGGATATTCTACTAGTCTAATATTCACATGAAATATCAATAGCTAATCTCATAACGATGGAATGCATAATGTCAGACATCATAACCACATAGTCAAGGCATTGTGCCAAGAATATAAATAAAAATATTTCCAAGGCCTTGTTCCAAGACACTAGTTTGTCTCATGAGACCTACTGATGCATCGAGGGGCTATAGTGAGCCCTACCTATAACTTACTATATCCAATGCATTCCTCATATGAAAAGGGTGAAACATAACATAAACATTCATATTAAACTAACAAAAATATATTAAAACTTTAACCATAAACCGTGATTGAAATAAAAATAACACATCAACAGTCAAACATATCATAAAACTATCAATAAACTATGGAATATTGTATCATAATAAATTAACTTCAATTAAACATAAAATCCAACAATATATGTTGACATAGATGAAATCAATCCAAAAAATATTTGAGAGAAATATCTCTTTCTAATTTGAAATCATTTAAAAGTAGTATAATTATAAAATAAATTTTTTTTTCGAAAATATTATTATAAGCTTTCAAGGGAATCTTTAAAGGTATTTTAAAAGTGGAAAATATCCGCACCCACTGTATAAGTTAAAAAAAATTCTTCCCTTAATTTTTCAAAAAGGTCATAAAGTACCTTGTTTGGAAAATGAAGGAATGATTCCTTTCAAAACATTTTATAAAAAGTCACACAAGGTATAAATGAATTTAACCCATGGTCTAGGAAATATAATTTTTTTAAATACATTTTTAATAAACATGGATGTGGATGAGAAATAAGTTCTAGTAGATACTTACGTATAAAAAAACTCAGATAATAAAGAGATTGTAAAATTAACCCTTACCTTGTACTTTTACTAAGTCGAGGGTACGTTAAACTCTTGTATAATGGTTAAATTATTGTTATTAAATTATAAAATAACCACAAACATAAATTTGATATCATATATGATCTTATAATATTTCTTTGTTAATAATATTTCAGTAGTATCATTGGTTCGAGTGTTAACTGTTTCATTTTCCTTTATATGTTTTATTACGTGAGACATGTTTTTTATGGATAGGATGTATTTGATTCATATCCAGAATGATATTATGTTCTTAAACATTATTTTTTAATCATAAAATGAAAATTATTCTTGAATGGTTACGATGGGGAATGAAATCTCATCGTGTCGTAGAGAAGGTAAGCCATACGTACGCATGAGCGACAATTTCATTCTATTTATGGTGAAATCATATGTAATTGGATGGTATATTATATATAAATAATCATTAACATACTATATTTTTTATTTACATCAATTATACTCATTATTATACTCATCCAAATAATGAAGTGTTGAATAACAAACTACACCACAACGTGGTGATGGTAAGCCATTCATACGCACGTATGGTGACTTTGTCATTTATAGGATGGATAGAATAATGAATATGGTTGTACCATATTTATAATAAAATATAATTATGTATAAGGTACTAGAGTTATTATTTTATTATAGAAACAACATACAAAGAGGACGTAGAAGAATAAAAGAACTTTGAAAGAGGTGATAAAATAATTACCTCTTCTTCAGGTGCTTCCTTTTGATTTGAACAAAAGAGCTCCTTAGGTTGTCTTTATGATCAAAGTAAGGCCTCTAGGTTGATTTGAGGGTAGTTGTGAGTAGATTTTAGTAGGTTTTGGCTGAGATAAATGGTTTTGGTGGTGTGAATTTAATAGAAGGGGAAGTACCCTTTTATAAGAGCGGTGAGTGGCACTTTAGGAAAAGCTTGAAATATTAATTTATTATAAAATTATTTTTGGTTTATACTAGATCCAAATGGATTTATTTATAGGATAAGGTGGGTATGGGTTTAAATCCTCTCAACCAATAAGTTTTATACTAGTGTAGGTCATCGTATTAACCTTATCTTTTAGATTTAACTCTTAGTTAAATAGTTTAACTTTTACCATGTCTTCTTATATTTTTATACTACACAGTTAATATAGTTACTATAAAATGACAAGAGAACCTAAAGTGGTTAATTAATGACATATCTAATAGTATCTAAGCCATTTGGCCAAATATTATATTTTTAGGAATATTATATCATTTTATAAAACAATATTTGTTTTAAAAACCCATTTATGTCAATTTTGACAGTATTTAGTATTTGGTTTTTGTGAAAGTCATAACAACTTGATTACTTTAAAAAAAATACATAGAATCAATCCTAACATGTCATATTCACCTATAAAATTCATGTATGGCTTCAAAAGTTTCAATTTACAAATATTTTATTAATAAGGTTATTACTGCATCATCATTGTGTCATAAATAAATTTAATTATTTAATGTCAGAAAATTATAAATAAAATACCATGATGTAGGAAATATTTTTAGATTTATAATGAATATTTTTAGTCTAATTTATCATATATATAATCTTATATTAAAATTGGTTTAGTTATTAAAATTTGAATTTAACACTTTTAACTCTTCTTTAAATAAAATATAATAAATATCCTAATCTAACCCAAATGAATCAAAAAGGATATTATTTTTGTCATAAGGTTAATTTTGGTTGAAAAACACTTATCCAATAGAATTAGGACATGTTTTGGGGTAATTTGATATTATTATAATATTATTTTTACCTTTAATTACCCTTTTTACTTTTAAGCCTGGTAAATAAAATTCAAACATTACTATTCACCAACAATTATTTTCATCTTATCGGACCACATTTTACATATTGATTACACTCGGATTTTTGAAATTCAATTCATAGAAGTGGTAAAATTACGTTGTATGCAAATTTGCAAATGATCCTAGAAGGTGGGTAAAAGACATTAAAAAGTTCAATAAAATTTTATATGTCTAATGTTTTTATAAAATGACTCCAATGAATTACATTAGACTAATATAAGTATTATGTATCTATTTTTACTTTAAAATAAATTTAAATTTAAAAATAATTATTTAAATAAAAAGTTGGTTTTAAACAATAATGCAGTGTTTTTCACTATTCATCAAAAATTTAAAGTTTTTAGAAAAATACCAAAAATTTACCCTAAGCTAATTTTGATTTTACTAATATAAAAATGAAGTCCTTTTGAAAAATAAAATTTACAAAATTTCAAAAAGTTAGTATTACTATTCATAACTACTTTTTAAACAGCTAGTTTGATTGGTCATGGTGTGCTAGAACTTGGAGCTGCATACAACACAAGCTATTGTATTATTCAAAGAGAAGCATACCATGGAAGCTTAGGGTGTTACATTCTTCCCTCCTTTAAATAATTTTTTCCTTTAAATTTCTAGAATATTACTGCATAAAAAGATTCGGGAGGTTCTTTATCATAAGTTCCTCAGGTTCCCACATTGCCTCTTCCATTTTACGGTTTATCTAAAGATCTTTTACCAGATGAGTCGTCTAGTTTCTCAACACTTGTTCTATGGTATCAAGAATATTGATAGGCTCTTCTGAATAAGGCAGATCAGGTTCCAGTTCTATTTATTCATAATTGAGTACATACATTGGGTTAGGCATGCATTTTATCAATAGGGATACGTGGAACAGATCATGAACTTTAGAGAGACTTGGCGGCATTTATAAATGGTAAGATACAACTCTAATTCATTCCAGAATTTCGAAAGGTCTGATGTATATGGGACTTAATTTACCCTTCTTACCGAATCGTATAACACCCTTCCATAGAGATACCTTCAAGAAAACATGATCTCCTACTTGAAATTCCAAATCCTTCCTTCAGTTATTAACATATCACTTTTTCCTACTTTGAGATACTTTGATGTGGGTTTGGATAATCTTCACATTTTCCATTGTTTCCTTAACAAGTTCTAGGCCTATGAGTTTTCTTTCACCAAAATCATCTCAACAAGTTGGTGTGAAACATCTCTTTCTATATAACGCTTCATATGGTTCCATCTAAATACTTGAATGGAAGCTATTATTATAGGAAAATTCTACCAAAGGTAAATATTGATCCCATATAACTTGAAAGTCAAGTGAGCAACATTTCAACATGTCTTCTAAGGTTTGAATAGACCGTTTTGATTGTCCATCAGTTTGAGGGTGATAGGCAGTGCTCAAACGAAGTTCCGTATCTAGGGATTTATAAATAATTTTCCAGAATCTTGATGTAAAATGGGGATCAATATAAAAACAATCTATAGGTGTACACCATGAATTCTTACAACTTCATTAATATATATTCTTACTAAACGTTCAAGAGGTAAATCCTCTCTTATAGTGAGAAAATGCGCTGACTTAGTAAGACGATAAACAATGAACCATATTGTATCATTCCTTCTAGGAGTCTTTGGTATCCCCATGACAAATTCCATCGTAATATCATCTCATTTCCACTTAGGTATGGGAAGAGGTTGCATTAATCCTCTAGGATTTTGTCTTCCAGCCTTCACCTATTAAAAAACCATACATCTTGACACATAATCAGCAATCCCCCTCTTTATGTTGTCCCACCAAAAATGTTCCTTAAAATCTCTATACATCTTAGTGCTACCAGGGTGTATAGAGAAATTGGAACTATGAGCATCATCCAATAATTCTATTTTTAGATCAGGTATATCAGGAACACAAATCCTCTTCCCAAATTTCAAAATTCCATCTTCATATATGAATCCAATCAATCTCCTATCATTCCCAGCTTTAATTTTCTTTTGAAAGTCCTCATTATCAGTCTGAGAACTTTTTATCCTTTATAGTAAAGATGATTTGGAAACCATTTGAAAAAGTATTTATGTTTCACCTTTAATGATTATTCCCATATCCATATTTACTAGATTCATGAACATATGACCCCTTTCAACTCTCATCTTGTTCAGAACTCCGTGATCCTTTCTTCTCAAAGCATCTTCCACCTTATTTTCCTTCCCTGGGTGGTAGTGTATTGTGTAATAATAATCCTTTAGTAGTTCAATCCTTCACCTTTTCCTCATGTTGAGTTCTTTTTGTGAGAAAATATACTTCAAACTCTTGTGATCAGTATATATCTCACATTTTTCTCTATAGAGATAGTGTCTCCATATCTTCGGAGAAAAGATTATAGATGCTAACTCAAGATCATGAGTGGGATAGTTTTGTTCATTAATTTTTAGCTATCGTGACACATAGGCAATAACTCTATCATTCTGCATAAGGACACAACCAAGTCCTTTCTTTGATGCATCATTATAAATAACAAACCCATCATTCTCCAATGGGAGAGTCAAGATATGAGCATCGACTAATCTTCTTTTCAATTCTTCAAAAAATTCTTCACACTATTTTTTCCAAAAAAAAAATTAACCCCTTTACGTGTGAGATTGTTTAATGGGTTATCCAATTAGGAAAAATTCTAGACAAAACACTAATAGTAATCTACTAAATCAATAAAACTACGTACCTCAGTTATATTTATCGGTGTTGGCCATTATTGGATTTCCCTTGTCTTTGAAGGATCAAAAGAGATTACATCCTTAGAGACAATATGGAAAAGAAAAAAAAATCCTAAATCCAGAATTCACACTTTCTAAACTTCCCATATAATTCATTTCTTCTAAGAGTTTTTAGAATAGTGCACAAGTGATTTTTATGATCTTCATAGCTTTTGGAGTACACCAAGATATCATCAATAAATACCACTATAAATTCATCAAGATATATCTTAAAAACTCTATTCATTAGATCCATGAAAACAGAGGGTGAATTAGTTAGTCCAAAAGGAATCACTGTAAACTAGTAATATCCATACCTGGTTCGAAATGCTGTCTTTATAATGTCTTCCTTCCTCAAGCACAACTGATGATATCAAGATCAAAGTTCAATCTTTGAAAAATATTGAGCTCCGTGAATTTGATCAAATAAATAATCAATACGAGGTAGGGGATACTTATTCTTTATTGTTATAGCATTAATCTCCCTATAATCAATGAAAAACCTCATATATCTATCTTTTTACTTAACAAAAAGAATAGGGGCTCCCCATGGATAAACTCAATGGTGAATAAATCCTTTATTACTCAATTACTCTAGTTGTTTATTTAGTTACACTAATTACACAGTGGCCATTATATAAGGGGTATTCGATATGGGCCTTGAATTGAGAATTAAGTCAATGGAAAACTCAATTTCCCATTATAGAGGGTGTCTAGGTAAATCCTCTAGAAACACATCAACATATTCTTGAAGAACATGTACATTATCTATTTGAACATTCCTTTACACACCCATAGTTATTTCACTTACTTCCTCCCCAATAATTGAATTTAGTAGAGCTACTGGGGCTGGATCAAGATGGGAATAATATAGTGATGTTTCTGCTCTAAAGATATGGGACTCCTTATCAACATAAAAAATTGTAACCACCTTCTTCTTACAATAAATTTTCGCATCATGGTTTGAAATCCAATCCATAACTAGGATTATATCAAATTCTATCATGGTTATGACAATAAGATTAGTAGATAGAGAACATTTATATTCCATAATGGTAACTGATTGATAAAACTTTGTTTCTATGAAACGTCCCTTAGGATTTTTGACTGAAAACTCCCTTGTAAACTCAAATTATAAATATCTAATTTTCTTGGAAAACTGAGAAGATATGAAATAATACGATGACCCAGAATTAAATAAAGCATTGGCTAATTTTGAGAAAACTATTAAAGTACCTTCCACCACATCATTTAGAACTTCAACCTCAGTAGTTGTGACTGTATAAGCTTGACCTTTGTCCCTTTTCCTTTTCTGAGGTAAGTTTCCTTGATGCTTAGAACATTCATTTTCATAATTCCCCATTTCTTTACAATTTTAACATTGAACATCGACATCCTCTTTCTTCCCATTACAATCATGAGCTTGGTGGCCTTTTTATCCACACTTATAACAAAATCCCATACCCTTTAGGCATATACCATGGTGTTTCTTCCTACAATTAATACAGGATAAAAATTCAAATTTTCCCTTCTTCCCCTTATTTACTTTTCTGTAGTGTTCAACATATATATTCTTCTCTTGCTTCACTTTAAAGTCATAAGACTTAGAGAATTCATTTTCTATCTTGATAGCACATGAGACTATATCTTCATACGATGAGAAGGTTTGTGAGACTAATTCTCATTGGAGAAATGGTTTTAACCCATCAAATAATCAATCGATATTACTTCTTGGGTTACATATATAATCTACAACATGCCTTTCTAACCTTGTAAAGTTATCCTCGTAATTTTCAACATTCTCATCCTCCTTTTTCCTTAGACATAGAAATTTCCTTTCCATATATGCTTGATGTTCACAAGGAAAGTATTTTTCTATGAAAATCTCTTTAAACTCCCTCCATTCCATATTTGATACTTATTCATCCTCCTTTGTGTTTTGAATTAATGACCACCATTGATCTTCATCTCCTGAGAGGCGATAAACTATCATGACAAGTTTTTCCCTTTAGCTACTTCCCAAAGCATGAAATATTTTCTCTAAGTAACTTATCCATTACACAACTAAAAATGGATTTGTAGTCCCATTTAATGTTGGTTGTTGTTTCCTCATGAAACGGTCTAACATTGATCCTCCGCATTGTGGATCAGAGTGCTCCATATGGGTAAGGTTATTGTTTTTAACCCGAGTGAGTTGTCCCAGTATGGTTATAAGCTATTAAGCACCAGTTTCATCACCAGATCCACTATAATTATCTTTAATAGGAGGTAAATCCCTACATGAACTATGTGCGTTGATATAGTTTCCATTCCTTCCACTAGGAGCCATTTCTAAACAATGACATACACTAGATTAGTTTATGAATCACAATGCATAATTCCAAACTTATAAAATACTTAACACAAATTGAATAGTTTATGCATATAATCCATAATAATAAAAATGTTTTCTTTGGGGAAATATTTAATCATAAATCCATCACAATGGTTTGTAAAGAAAATGTGAACTATACTAAGAATATCCCCTAGGAGTGTCAAACCAGGTGCACAGTAAGACCCATTGTCATGTACCAGGATACCCTTGGTCAAGCTCGAAACTCCTTGTCGTAGTTTTCACTCCTAGGTACATCTGTGATAGAACTATGTCCACTTGTAGTATCCAGACAAGGATTTATTTCTTAGAAAACCCACATAATATCTACATTACCAATTTTTTTTGATGTTCTTCTATACTAATCCTGAAATTCTATCTTAGGGTAATGTTCTCTAATATGAGTTTTTCTAAATCTAGTTTCCAAGGTTTGTACTAAACTTCTTATTATACCAACTATAATTCCCTGACCCCAGTTACCTAGAGTCGGTGCATTATTACATAACATTGACATGATCACAAGAGATCAAGTCCCAAAAGACCAATTAGTTCAGTATCCTTAGAAGTACTAGATACATACGTAAGTTTTACATTACATTATGAAATGAAAGAAAAATATTGTGTCTCCTTTGAACACAATCATATCCCTCAGCCTATACCTACAGTTCAGTCATAATATACTTCTTCTCATCTTGGGAAAAATAAAACATAAGAAATGGGTGAGCTTAGATGCTCTGTAAGGATAAAAATATAGCGGAAAATATCATAAATAAGCATAAAAATTTAAGGAAATATATAAGACTAAAACACAAGCCTTTTAAACATAAACTTCCACATAATATGGAAAAGATAAATCAAATAATTCCATTTACTTATTCACATGGATATTCTACTAGTCTAATATTCACATGCAATATCAATAGCTAATCTCATAACGATGGAATGCATAATGTCGGACATCATAACCACATAGTCAAGGCATTGTGCCAAGAATATAAATAAAAATATTGCCAAGGCCTTGTTCCAAGACACTAGTTTGTCTCATGAGACCTACTGATGCATCGAGGGGCTATAGCGAACCCTACCTATAACTTACTATATCCAATGCATTCCTCATATGAAAAGGGTGAAACATAACATAAACATTCATATTAAACTAACAAAAATATATTAAAACTTTAACCATAAACCGTGATTGAAATAAAAATAACACATCAACAGTCAAACATATCATAAAACTATCAATAAACTATGGAATATTGTATCATAATAAATTAACTTCAATTAAACATAAAATCCAACAATATATGTTGACATAGATGAAATCAATCCAAAAAATATTTGAGAGAAATATCTCTTTCTACTTTGAAATCATTTAAAAGTAGTATAATTATAAAATAAATTTTTTTTTCGAAAATATTATTATAAGCTTTCAAGGGAATCTTTAAAGGTATTTTAAAAGTGGAAAATATCCGCACCCACTGTATAAGTTAAAAAAAATTCTTCCCTTAATTTTTCAAAAAGGTCATAAAGTACCTTGTTTGGAAAATGAAGGAATGATTCCTTTCAAAACATTTTATAAAAAGTCACACAAGGTATAAATGAATTTAACCCATGGTCTAGGAAATATAATTTTTTTAAATACATTTTTAATAAACATGGATGTGGATGAGAAATAAGTCCTAGTAGATACTTACGTATAAAAAAACTCAGATAATAAAGAGATTGTAAAATTAACCCTTACCTTGTACTTTTACTAAGTCGAGGGTACGTTAAACTCTTGTATAATGGTTAAATTATTGTTATTAAATTATAAAATAACCACAAACATAAATTTGATATCATATATGATCTTATAATATTTCTTTGTTAATAATATTTCAGTAGTATCATTGGTTCGAGTGTTAACTGTTTCATTTTCCTTTATATGTTTTATTACGTGAGACATGTTTTTTATGGATAGGATGTATTTGATTCATATCCAGAATGATATTAAGTTCTTAAACATTATTTTTTAATCATAAAATTAAAATTATTCTTGAATGGTTACGATGGGGAATGAAATCTCATCGTGTCGTAGAGAAGGTAAGCCATACGTACGCATGAGCGACAATTTCATTCTATTTATGGTGAAATCATATGTAATTGGATGGTATATTATATATAAATAATCATTAACATACTATATTTTTTATTTACATCAATTATACTCATTATTATACTCATCCAAATAATGAAGTGTTGAATAACAAACTACACCACAACGTGGTGATGGTAAGCCATTCATACACACGTATGGTGACTTTGTCATTTATAGGATGGATAGAATAATGAATATGGTTGTACCATATTTATAATAAAATATAATTATGTATAAGGTACTAGAGTTATTATTTTATTATAGAAACAACATACAAAGAGGATGTAGAAGAATAAAAGAACTTTGAAAGAGGTGATAAAATAATTACCTCTTCTTCGGGTGCTTCCTTTTGATTTGAACAAAAGAGCTCCTTAGGTTGTCTTTATGATCAAAGTAAGGCCTCTAGGTTGATTTGAGGGTAGTTGTGAGTATATTTTAGTAGGTTTTGGCTGATATAAATGGTTTTGGAGGTGTGAATTTAATAGAAGGGGAAGTACCCTTTTATAAGAGCGGTGAGTGGCACTTTAGGAAAAGCTTGAAATATTAATTTATTATAAAATTATTTTTGGTTTATACTAGATCCAAATGGATTTATTTATAGGATAAGGTGGGTATGGGTTGAAATCCTCTCAACCAATAAGTTTTATACTAGTGTAGGTCATCGTATTAACCTTATCTTTTAGATTTAACTCTTAGTTAAATAGTTTAACTTTTACCATGTCTTCTTGTATTTTTATACTACATGGTTAATATAGTTACTATAAAATTCCAAGAGAACCTAAAGTTGTTAATTAATGAAATATATAACATTTTATAATTCATTTGGATGAATCTTATATTTTTAGGAATATTATATCATTTAATAAAATAGTTTTTGTTTTAAAAACCCATTTATGTCAATTTTGACACTATTTAGTATTTGGTTTTTGTGAAAGTCATAACAACTTTATTCATTTGAAAAAATACATTGAATCAACCCTAAAATGTCATATTCACTATAAAATTCATTGATGGCATCAAAAGTTTCAATTTATATATCTTTCATTTATAAAGTAATTACTGCATCATCATTATGTCATAAATAAATGTAATTATTTAATGTATAAAAATTATAAATAAAATACTATAATGTAGGAAATATTTTTATCTTTATAATGAATAATTATATCCAAATTTATCTTATTTATAACCCTATATTAAAAAAGGTTTAGTTATTAAAATTTTAATTTAACACTTTTAACTCTTCTTTAAATAAAATATAATAAATGTCCTAATCTAACCCAAATGGATCAAAAAGGATATTATTTTTTTCCTAATTTTGATTTTGGTCAGAAAAAATTTATCCAATAGAATTAGGACATGTTTTGGGGTAACTTTATATAATTATAATATTATTTTTACCTTTAATTTCCCTATTTACATTTAATCGTGGTAAATAAAATTCAAAAAGTTACTATTCACCGAAAATTATTTTCATCCCATTAAACCAAATTTTAATTAATGTTTAAAACCACGTCTGTTGGATTTTTTAAATTCAATTCACATAAGCGGTAAAATTACGTTTAACGAAAATTTTCAAATGTGCCTAGAAGGTGAGTTAAAGACGTTAAAAAGTTCAATAAAATTTTATATATCTAATCTTATTATATATTAACTCCAATGAATTAAATTTGACTAATATAATTATTATGTATCTATTTTGACTTTAAAATAAATTTAAAAATAATTATTTAAATAAAAGTCGGTTTTAAACAATAATGTAGTGTTTTTTACTATTCATAAAAATTGAAAGTTTTTAGAAAAATGTCAAAAATTCACCTTAAGATAATTTTGATATTCTGAATCCAAAAATGAAGTCCATTTTGAAAGATAAAATTTATAAAATTTCAAAAAGTAGGTATTACTATTCATAACTGCTTTTTAAACGGCTAGTTTGATTGGTCGTGGTATGCTAGAACTCGGAGCTGTGTAAAACACAAGCTATTGTATTATTCAAAGAAAAGAATATCATGGAAGCTTGGGGTGTTACTATAATTCACATTTACATTACTTAAATATCATAAAGTAATATTATGAATTATATTTACCATTAGCTTAACCTTGTAATAGTTTACGCTCTCTAGTTAAACTAATTCTGAAAGCTTTGTGGAATAACATTATTTATAAAGGCTAATTTTTCAAAAACTAAATAAGTAAATTTGTGAATAATACCTAAGGTATCCAACTAAAAAAGTTTCTAAAAACATTACTGAGTACATCCTTGAAAAACTATTTAGTTTTAATTGACAAATAATTATCTTTCCACAAATGGGTATAATTGAGTCTTATATTTTATATTCATCAGTTATAACTAATGATTCAAGAATTAATGAAATATTTGTTTAGTATTATATACCAAAAAAACATTCATTCTAAAACTAAAATAATGTATCCTTATTTCCATTGGACACATTATATAAATTTTTTAGTAATACATAATAAAATTTTAACTATAACTGTTAAACATGACTATTAGAAGTTGTGTACTTCTCACAGATTACTTAGGAATCACCCTTTCTCAACCACTTAGAGAATTCACCTTACTTCCTATAAAGTTTATTTTCATACTTGGTTACTGTATTTAAATACAAATATGTGATAGATGTTTTGTATTTAATTCCCAATAATTTTTATATAACATCACATATAGTGATGAATATACCTAGAGCATAAACAGATACTTTTTTTAAAGGTTGGGGATGAAGCCTCATTTATTATTAAAGCAAAGAAAATACCTCTTTTAACTGGGTAGAGGGAGACCCATTATATATCCCGAAGGCCCAGTGGGCATTTATCCCCTTACATGGCCTGTAGGCCCAAATATTTGGACCAAGGACCATTCTGTGAATAGTACTACTACAGTACCCGCACTGATACAGTACCACACAGTACCCACTGCTGCTATAGTGCTCTGTCGCCACTACAGTGACCTGTCACCGCTATAGTACCACCATTTCTATAGTGCTACCACTGCTATAGTACTACTACAGTACTGTTCTCAATGGGTTTTGAACCCCCATTTTTCATGTAGGATTACGGGGTGGTTACCACTAAGCCAAACCCCAACTACATCATAAGAAGATAATTTCCTCATTAATTCACTTCATTGAATTTAATCTTCCATAGACTTATCTCATGACATGAGAAATAAATAGCTTCCTATATAATGATTATATTCTTTTATTTGAAGTATGTTGTGAAGTAGCCTTTGGTGTTACACTTTCCATTGTCCTTTTCACTTTTTATTTCAACTTGTTCACCATAAGATCCAAAGATTAAACTTTCTTTAGGTTATTTTTGCTTAAATAAACTTACCCAAAACGTAATAAAGATTTTTCTACATACTTTTAATTTTGTAATATTAAATTAAACTAGTGAAATTAGGTGATAAATATATAATATTGGGATGTATAGAAAGATTTTGACCCATCCTTTAATTTATACATATTTATTGTAAACATCATATCATTCATTTATCACTTTATTTTCTCCTCGAATTCTTATCGGAGATGAGACAACATATAAAATCATCCATTTCATAATTTGTTTCTCTAAATAATTGTTAATTTATGATAAAATTATGATGTAATCATAAAATGCATCATACATGAGTCTCTTGTAAGAAAAATTCACACACTCGCTTCCCGAGGGGGCTCAACATGTAGGGGGGACTGCACCACATGAAATTTCTTATATCGTAGTATTTTATTCAAGCTCCTGTACTACGCTTGTAAATTCACATTGGTGGGGAAAAGTTCTTTGTTATAATTGATCATAGTTTATATTTAGTATTATTTTTTATTTTCTAAAAAATAAATTTAAGTAGATAAGTACATTATATTGATTATTGAATAGACATTACTGATTAATTAAATCATTAGATGTCTCTCACAAGTTTATCAAACCCTACTATACCTCACTACTAGATTCAGAATAGTCAGTTTCTAGAGTATTATAGTTGAAATTATCCCTGAAACCACTCTTCATATTCCAAGATATAGCTACATCACTTCTCATAGAGGTTTAAAATAGGTGTTTGATTGACCAACCACATTAAGTCATGGATTCTTTAACCGTTGAGTGAATTCTTATCTTCTATAAATCATAAACTTGATTTACTCAACACTTCACCTATAAAGTGGTAAAAATATAGATATGACTACTTATTTGATGCTAAATTTTGTCAATTCAACTCATCAACCTCATAAGAACTCCCTTGTAGTATAATTCACCCTCAACTAGGGCTGATGAGCACCCCATACACCTTATTTTTTTTCAAATTCAAATGATGGAAGGTGTCACAACTTAATATATCTTTGAGGGATTTTATTATTTCTTGATGAATGAAATCATTTTCTATTATACATTCACATACTATGTGATATCACTCAAAAATATATCATGGAGTAAATAGAATACATTCATCACATCTTAATCTATGCATTTTAGTTTATTATTTTATGTGATTGTGAAAACTTGAAAATTCACTAAACAATAATAAACCATGAATAAATTAAATAAATAAAATGAATGATCATGTGTGTTTTTTACTATTTTATCCATTAAACATATATGGATAACTACAACCTTAAGGGTAAATATCTAAGTCCTTCCTAACTCAGGCTATAAGGCTCACCTCATTCAATGAATTTTCATCTTATTTGGAACTTCACCCCATCTCAACATAGTCTATGTATTCATTCATCTTCATCATAATACATAAATTCTTGCACATAGGTGAGGAGATCTCAAGAGTGAATAATACACATGAACTAAAAATCTCATGGACATGCATACCCTTATACATATACTGAAGAAGATAGACAATGGACATACTATTGAGAAAGTGTTGTTTTCAACAACATTCTATTTTATTATGGGGAGATCGTTGAGAACAATACTCTATCTCTTTATAGTGATTTTGATGTTCACAAATACCCTTATTTTTTATTCTAACGATTTTACTTTGAGTATATATCAGGAAATTAATATTATTTATTTCTCTATTTTAGAATAATATTAAAGTGTTTAATCCATGTGGAATATTTGAAAAAGTGTTCGGAAATTGTTTTAGCGTGTTTTGGAAACACTGTTCATACCCTACGTTGAGGAGCATAGCATAAGGATGGAATCCATCATTTACTTTACAGCATATCAGAAAAGTATGGTTAAGAAACCATACGTTATAGATAAAAGTATGTAAGAAGAACCCTACTTTTGGAAGGAACCTTACATTTGGGATATCATAAAAGTATGAAAGAAGAACCCTACGTTAGTATAGAATTTTTTGTTTGTTTCTCAAAATTATGGTTCATAAACCTTAATTTTGAAAACAACCTTATGTTTTACCAAAAAGTATGGATCATATACCTTACGTTTAGAAGTTGATAAAAGTATGGATCATCAACCTTACTTTTATAATGAACCTTACAGATCAGGTATCTTATGTTTTGCTAAAAAAAAGTATGGATATTGTACCATACATTTGAGAGTTTAAGAGAAAATCATGGTTTATCAACCTTATGTTTTGAACCTTATGTTCAGAGAAATAATGCTATGCAGTTCAACCCTACGTTTAGCATCAGAGATTTAAATTAAGACTTTATTGAGCAATGATCTTTATGCAGATTATTAGTCTGATTTCAATCCAAATTCAAAGCCCAATTTTAAAGCACGTCTTTGACTAATTCAAATACATTTATTTGTGATTCAAAGGATAGATTTAAGAGGATCTTTTCATGCCGCATATTCAGGGGAGTTACGACTGCTCTGTTATTCAAACATTCGAATATCATGATTCTAAAGGCGAGTTTTGTGGATCTAAATTTTTAAGGAAAATGATTTTCGTTATTATATATATATCTATGATATTTTTTATTATAAAAAAGGGAGGGAAAATCATCAAGAAAATATATAACAGGCTCTTGATTTCTTCATGACTACAATTTTTACAAAGTCATTCGAGATTTACAGATCTGCTACTATCAAGATCTATCAAACTCTATTTTTATGAAGAAGAAGAAGAAACACATTGAAGATTCATTATTTCTACATAGAAGATATTTCTTGAATCCATTTTTTTGGAGTTTTTATGAATTTATTTCTATATATATTTCAACTGGATCAACTCAAAACTGCCCTTATCTGAAGAACATATTTTCTGAAGATTCCGATCTATCTACTCTCAGTTGTGTGCTGTTGCAACCGTGAAGATAAACTGGAAAGTATTTCAAGACAAATACTCTTTTTATTTTGAGTAATAAGCTTCTCATACTAAGCTGTGTATTAATTTATGTGTATGAACCAAAAGGATCTGTTTTTAGCATTAACTTGTAAAGGTTTTAACTGCCTGCACTCAGTTTTTGATGGTCTGTCGATAAGAGGACTAGATAGTGAAAATCACCAAGCTTGTGGGCAGTAGGTAGTGTATATTTATTTTCTTATAATTTTTAAATCACCCATACATATCCTTAGTAGAAATCATAGGGGTGTGACTATTATATAGGGATACTTTTACCTATCCTATTTACTTATCTACAATTTTAGCATTATTTTAATCTTATATTGAAAAGCGTGTTCAGAATTTTTAGAGACATTACATGACAAAAAACTCGAATCATATGCCAGGAGGGTGGTGATGACAATGTTTTGGAGGGTGTGGTCCTTAGGTCTCCAATAGAACCTCTAGTAGTGCCTCTTGTAGCACCACCGGTTATACTTGATATGGGTTCTAATTCCCAGTTTTTGGATGAGTTGCTATGCTATATGAAAACCATTCAAAGAGCCCCATAACCTTCCCCAACTATGGAAGAGTTGATGTGTGATTTCTAGTTACAACATCTTCCCATGTTTTCAGGGGATGGTAGACCACATGCTGAAGAGTCCTTGATATAGTCTATGCTAATGATTTTTGAACATATCGAGACACTTCCCAATATGATATTGAAGCTTTACTTATATATGATATGGGATTCCATGAAGATATAGTGGGATGTTATTACTCAGACAGATCATCATTAGGATATGGATTAGAGGGATTTTTATATGGACTTATATGATTATTTCTATCTCATGATGTTAAGGTCTGATAAAGACAAAGATTTTTTGCACTTGGAGTAGAGAACATAATCAATCATGGACTATTCTTCCCATTTCAAAGAGCTCTAGAATTTTGGATCTATATTGTTAGGTGATGAGTTATCTAAAGCTAAGAAATTTGAGGATGGTATCAGTTATGAAATATAATTTGTAGGTGAATGTATTTAAGCTTACTACCATATTTGGAATAGTGAATTAGGCACTTATCACAGAAAGAAACCTGAGAGAGGGTGGGGGTGTGAGCCAGGGTGATTTAGTACCTAAATATGGAACTATTTTAACCAATTGTAGGAAACATCATATGAAGCTTCCAATTAGTGATATTAGTAGCCATGGTACATACTCAAGTAGCCAGGTGAGGTTCCATTAGTGTAGTGGACCGACACATATGACACCCCAGTGTATGAGGGACCTAGTCGAGTGCTGATATTGTGGTAAGATTGGATATCTACATCATTTTTTATAGATTTTTCTCCAGTAACTAGTGAGAGAGGGTATTCACTAACTCCACATTCAGGTGCGAGGTCAACAACTTCTCATTAGGTAGGGAGATTGAGTACAGTCAGCCTATCAGGCTAAGGTGGTGGTCGTGACTGGGGTAGCTAGGAACCTAACTTATATCCCCAGCAGAGCAGGATTATTTAGGGTATCCAAGCTATATCTCAAGCCATAGATCAATCCATATGTATGTAGTGAAATTGATACCTAAGGAGAAAAGTTCTAGAACATCTATAGTGAGAGGAACTATCCTGGATGATTCTACTATAGTATTTTCTCTTTTAAAGACAGGTGCTTCCCATTACTTAATATATGTGCTTGTTGTGTAGAGCATTGGGCTTGATGTTCAATCTCCATATGCCTAATGACACTTGATACTCTATTTGAGGTACGATCAGAGAGTTTATGCAAGTGTAGGGATTTACCCTTTAGGTTGGTGGGTGCTGCTTTACATGGGACCTCTTTGTCCTTAAGATGAAAGAGTTTGATATTATTCACAAGATGGACTGGTTGGTTCCCTATCATGATTAAGTTTACTGTTATCATTGTAGGGTGACCTTAACATCACTAAATTGAGGAGTTTTTATTCACAAGGTTGAATGTGATGTCTAGGAGAGATGAGCTGGACCTAAGCATTGTGGGATGGACAGGATGACAACCCAAATTGCTAGTTTATATCTGAATGATCAAGGAACACATCAGTTGATATTCCCTCTAGTTTTTATCATTTTATAGATGTTTTACCAGATTAATTTTCAGGACTACTTTCTGAAAGAGTGGTAGAGTTTTCCATCGATCTAGTTCTAGGATATGCACAGGTATCCATTCCTCCTTATAGGATGACCACTATTGAGTTATAGGAGATAAAGAGTGAGCTATAGTATTTTGAAGCTATGGGGTTTATATAACCCAGTTCTTTGTCGTGGGGTTCAGCGGTCCTTTTTTCCAAGAAGGTGGATAGTACCCTCAGGCTTTTCATGGATTACCGTTGGTTGGACCTACTTATGGTTAAGAACTGGTATCCATTTCCATGTATAGATGATCTCTTTGACCATATTTGAGGAGAAATATTTTTCTCTAAGATTGATATAAGATTAGGTTATCATCAGGTGTGTGTTAGAACATTAGATATTGCATGTATAACATTCCATAGTAGATATGGCTTGTATGAGTATTCATTTGTGGTGGTATATATTCTCACACTCGATGTGACCATGAAAAACATCTTGAGATTGTGTTTGATACACTAAGGTAGCATCAATTATATGATAATCTCACAAATTTACACTTTTGGATAGATAAAGTTCACTTCCTAGGTCATATTATCTCAGAGGTAGGAGTATTAGTTGACCTAGAAAAGGTGAGAGCCATAGTTTCTAGGGATCAACCCAAAAATTTCATTGATATATGAAGTTTCTTGGGGATAGTTGGTTATTTTAGGAACTTCATACAGAACTCATCATGCTTATAAAAACCTATTGTGGGCTTGAATAAGACGAGTGTGAAGCTTATATGGTCATAATCCCATGATACAACCTTTCAAAAGCTGAAAGGGAGACTGACTTCATCCTTGATCCTGATTCTACTGGATCTGGGAAAAACCTATACAGTATATTGTGATGCATTAGGTATTAAGTTAGGAGTAGTTCTGATATAGGAGGATTAATTCATGGCATATGGGCCTCATTTGTTAAGGTCACATGAGAGGAACTACCCAACATGTGATCTTGAGGTATCCACTATTGTACATGCCTTACGTTGTTGGAGGTAATTCTTACTGGTAGATCATTTTGTTGTGTATACAGACCAAAAAATAATCAAGTATATATTTACATAGTGTGACTTGAATATCATGAAATGAAGGTGGGTTTAATACCTTTAGTCCTTCGACTTTGATCTTTTTTATATGCATATAAATAGCAATGTAGTTGTCAATTCCCTAAGTAGGAGGACAAAGAAACATGAAATTCTTGAAGCCAGTAGTGAATGGTAGCTTATGGAACAATTTTATGAGATGAACATGGAGGTTCAAGACTATTACATATAGTTTTTAATTGCATCACTATCAGTGAACTCTTCACTTTTAGAGAGAGTGAATATGTGGCAGCTATCAGATTCCAAGGGCTTGGTCATACTGGAGAGCATTGTAGATGATGACATGCCACATGTTTAGATCATTGATGAGGATGAGATATTTCACATTCATGGATGTTTCTCGGTTCCTATAAACATATTATAGGAGTTTATGTAAGATTCCCATGCCTCTAAATGGTCATTACATCCTGATTTTACCAAGATGTATCATGGCTTATGCTGTCAATACTGGTGGCTAGGGATGAAGTAAGAGATAGCTAGGTTCATTACTCGGTGTGCCACCTATCAGTAGGTGAAGGAATAACACTAGTGACTAGTAGTACTTTTATATCAATTTCCTATTACTAAATGGAAATGGTATGAGTTACCATAAATTTTGTGATAGGATTTCCTAGATAACCCCAGGGCAGTGACGCCTTTTGGGTGATCATAGATAGGTTGACAATTTTCAGACATTTTAGGCCTATTCAGGTAACTCTTTTAGTAGAAAAGCTTGGTAGGATCTACATTCATGAGATCATATGACTCTATAGGGTTCCACATTCTATCATATGGATATAGATGATCGATTCACTTTGTGGTTCTGGTAGGGGTTACATAGGGAATTGGGATCATAAGTACTACTGAGTACAACCCATCACCCATAAACTGATGATTAGATTGAGTGTATGATAAAAGTTTTGGAGGATATGTTCCAAGAATGTGCCCTTGATTTGAGAGGTTCTTGGGAGAAACAAGTACCTCTCACCGAGTTCTCTTATAATAAAATATTCCAAGAGACCATACAGATGGATCCATATGAGGCCCTATACAATAGTCCATGTCATTCACCCCTATGCTTGTTAGAGGAAGGATAAGTAGTCCTACTTGGTCCTTGTATCATTCAAAAGACTTCAGGGAAGGTTCATATTACCAGGAATTGGATGTCTATAGATTAGTATAGAAAAAAATCACACACCGATCATCACCTTAGAAAACTAGTGTTTGAGATAGAGAGTCAAGTTTTCTTATACGTTTCACCTAGATTGAGGAATATATGGATTTTGAAACAAGTGAAGTTATCACCTCATTATATTAGGTCCTTTGAGATTCTAGAGTGAGTCGGCCCAGTATCCTATTAGTTTTAGTTACCTTATAGGTACTGGGACATGAATAAAATCTCCCATGTATCTCATCTTCACCAATATCATTCTAATCTGTTGCATATTCTTCCACCTGATGAGGTTGAGTTGGAGGTAGATGCATCCTTTGAGGAGCATCCTATCTATATTGTCGATTGAGGCATGAAGGTTCTATAAGGCCAGTTAGTTCATCTAGTATGGGATCTATGGTAGCATAGACGTGTATATGATGAGACTTGGGAACGAGAGTCCAACGTTCATGCCCAGTGGCTAGAGTTATTCCCAAAAGAAGCTTTACCACCCTTATAAGAGAAATTTAAGGAAGAATTTATTTAAGGCGGAATATTTTAAGAACCTATATTTTCTATGAGTTATGGAACCATTTTATTTCCATTTATTTCTTTAATTATATCCTTATGTAAGTTCCTAGTGGGGTCATAGAGGAAAGAAGGGTGTCCAAGGATTTTATGGAGTCTAGAGCCTAAGATTTTGGAAGAGTCAGCTGGGCCACACAGTTAGTTGAAAGTGTTCCACCTAGTATGTATGGTTAGAGTAAACCGTACGATGTGTTTCAATGAAAATAGAGGGCTACACGGTTTTCCCTAACCGTGAAACCTAGGACTTACACCTATGTGATTGCTCTAATAACTTTAATACAGGGAAACACTTGTTCTACACATGGTTTTTCTAATTATGCGCCATGACCGTGCGGGTGGGGGGGGGGGGTGTCTTGAGACTATGATGGACGCATGATTGATGCACGATTTGACTAATCATGCGACCAAACCATGAGACCCCTTTAATGATGGGTAAATACCATTTTCCCCTTAAGGTATTATATGTTTAACCACTCTCTCCCTTTTATTATTTTCTCCAGTTGTGGCCATCCTTCCTCTCGTTTGAGCTTCCATCCAAGCCTAAGCCAGGTTTTAGTGATTCTTCTACATCCGGACTCCAAATCACTCACTATCAGTCTTATTAGATAGCCACTAGTAATTTATTTATTATTCTTTCACCTTTAATCATTTTTATTCCTCTCGATGAAGTTATGTTCATGCAAGATCATATGCCCTATTTTCAGGGTGTTCATCTTTTTTCTTGATTTCTTCCATTATATCATAGACTAGAGGCCAAAAATTGATGAGGAGTCGAATACCAAAGCTGAGGTAGGTGGTCTCATGATTTTCCCTCAAAGTCTTGGTGTTTATATATATGTTGTTGTTCCATATTCTGAAATTTCCAAGTGTCTCTTATTTGAATGGAATTATTATTAAATTAAATGGTTGGTCTTGAACTATACCTCTCATGAGACTGCTAATATATTGTTAAAGGTTAAGGACCTTGAATTATAATCACCACTTGAGTGTGTTGTTAAATGAGATTAAACCACCATGGGTAGCCTATGTATTTGATTCACCTTAGAGGTGTGTTCTTTTCCCATTTCCTTGGGATGTTAAATGAAATGAATAAGATATAATTTAATTAAATAATATGGGATGGAAGACCATGTACCCATGTCTTTGGTTGTTATTCTTTCTCAATTAGGCTTGAGACATTATTTATATCAAAATTCACAATTAGAATAAATGGGAGGATTCATGTGATGATAGGACTTCTAAGCCATTGCTTTGTATTAATCCAACTTATGAGGTGATTAAATTATTTATATAATTGTGATGGATAGTTTAGATATGTAAAAATAAATGGTATGGTTAGTCTTTGGGCCCATGACCATTCTTATTTCTTTGATGAGATTTAGAGATGGGTTCCAACTTAGGATCGCCATAAACATAATCTTTGATCTTAAGTAATTAAATTATTATAATGAATTGATAATTATGAGACTTGTGTGACACATGGGTTCTTATATGAACACTATGGATGGAATAATTTGGTAGCTGGATTGTATACGCCTGAGTGATACTTGGACTCCTTTATGAACTACCAAGGACAGACTCAGAGGATAGACTGTTATCATGTTGCAAGTGATACTTAGACTCCCTTGTGGAATGCCAAGGATGGAATCAGAGGGAAGATTATGATATTTTCTACAAGTGACACTTGGACCCCCTATGTGGATTTCCAAGGACAAATTCATAGGTAGGAGACGTTATAATACACCTAGAGTGATACTAGGAAGGATGGGATTTTAAGTCATTTGTTTAATTTTATATCTGGAGTGATACCTAGGATACAAATTAGGAATTCCAAGGATAGGCTCAGGCCGACTTTCAATTAATTAATGAAATAATTATAAAACGTGTCTTCCAAGCTAAATCACAAGTATGGATTCAATTAGATCCTTAATTTATAATGGCCTTATTATATGACTTTCTCATATATGAGTTATGAGGGATGCTTGTGATATGATCCGATTCTTGAAAATTCTTTATAAATTAAATCACAATTGAATGATTACTCAGAGATATTCTGGATAAGGTTGAAGAAGGTAGAAAAGGATGGGTGTTCCATGGGAAACCAAAACTACATTGGTTATTTAATACCGAACTCCATTTATAGGTTTATTATTACCTAAACACTATTTATTATATATTAAAAGTCTGGAAGACATTAGACATCATTGGTGGTGGGCTATCGAGTTTATCTCACACCCTACTCAGGCTGCCTTTTAGTACCCAGATAGACTTTATGGATATAGGTAGGGACATAGGAAAGTGATCAGTTTTTGATGATTGATTTATTATAGCATGAGAGCAGGGGATAACAAGACTGAGCTACGACTTCTAATTCTATTTTGAGGTAGTCTTTTGGGTATTTTTGTTTCTTTTGGTATACCTATATGTATGTGTACCTTCTTCCATATATACCAATATTTACTTTTTATATAGCATGCCATGATAATAACTTTGTATATAACATTGGTGGATGTTATTACCTAGTTATTATGGGATGAATGTTTATTATTTATCAATTTAGTTATCTTTATATGATTTCATTATTGATTTGTGTTATGATATCGTTGTGCTACACTATAATCATGAGGGTATAGTCTCTCTACTATTCTACCATGGACCCTCACTGCTAGTCAGCAACCTTTTGTGTATGAGGAGGCTCTCTTGAAGTCATGTGGCCAACAAGGTTTAGTTATTGATGATTGAACTGGGTTCGAGATGTCACATGGGCTGAGCTGGATGGGTCGGTTGACCATAGTACCTCGTAAAACCACACATGGTGAAAGATATAAATTCATTCTAGTAGGGAGGGAGGTGCACGATAGGGGGTGGGATGGAAGATATGGAAATTAGAAGGGTGTTTTTTTGATAGGGGGCCCTATGGAAGGTTGTTCGATGGTCAGTGTGTTAGGCAAGAGGCTATAGTTGAGGGGAGTTGACTGGATTGAGTGTGATCATGGGCCGAAGCAGGGGGGGGATGACCTATGTGGTGAGGGTCTAGCAGTGGTGCCTATGGAGGCTAAATGATGAGGTTGAATGGTGGGGGAGGGGGGAGATTCCCCTGGTTCATCTTGTTTTTTCTTGTTGGTCGGCAACAACAACAACCCTTTCCCTTTCCTCTTTTTTTTTGTTTTCTTTGGTTGGTAACATAACATCCTTACCCATTTGGATTTTTTTGGTTTCTCACAGACATCCACCATCACCCCATTTTCCTTCTGTTTTTAATATATTATTTTTGTTTTTGTCCAAAATCCTATATTACAGTCTTTGACAAAATTTATTATTTTTTTTTAAAATAATCCCACAATCAGTGGAGTTAAATTCACCGGTGAGAATTGTTCTGGCCCTCAAAATCTAGACATAAATTGGTTAGAAAGATAAAAAAATAGGAATATTGTTATTTATTTTTTAAAATACTTGAAAATCGGTTTTGATCCATCATTATATCTTTGGATTTCCATATTCATCCATTCTACATCTATTGGAGTGCCGTTTGTAGTGATGAGACCGTAACAACACTCTCTCTATGAATTTAAAGAAAATTTAATTTTTTTGGATAAAAAGTTTCATGTGATCCCTCTAATACTAATTGAAGGCACCATAGAATGCAATAGAATCCAATTAAATGAAGATTTAAATTTTTTCATTTCTAGCTGATGTAGCTACATTGTCTCTTGGGACGCACAACCCGATACAACAGTTGAGGGTCTCACTTAAAGAATTTTAAGAATGAAAAATAAAATGAAGAATACCTCATTCAATTTGATGATGTGTTCAACAATAATTATTATTCAATGACTATTTCTCAAAGGAACTAAATCTAGATCCATCTAGATCTTCCACACTATCTTTGAAAATCTATAAGAGTGTCAATAATCAAAATATGAGTGTTAACACGGAGATCCATTGATTCCTTCAACATTATAACAATCACTAATATACCTTTCCATCTATCTGTAAGGATATATTTGATCGATTACTTGAAAAAAACACTTCTCTTTCTAGTATGTGGGAGAGAGGAGAGATAATATATCAAAATTGGTTAGTGAATAGTACCATGAATGAGAGCCTCGTCCTCCTTATATAGTGAGTTACAAAATACCCGGAAATAGATTATTGACCCCCCAGATATGTATTACCCATTAAATAAACTATAAATGAAATGTTTGACCAACTTGATTTTCCATAAATGTGATTTATATTTTTATCACTTACTTGTAATATAATAAATATATTACATTATAAAAGTGATCTAATAACCTGATTCTTTATTCCCATAAATATTAAATTAATCCTTGAATATTAAAATGATATTCATTCATATAATATTTTTCTGTGTACTCACTTTAATATCTTGTGAATAATTTTAATAAATAAATTCAATACCAATGATTCTAAACTAAAAAAATAAAAATGAATTTATTTATTACTTACTGATCATATATTCTTGGACATCACTTGGACCCCATGGTGGGGCACTCTATTTCCTATACTCATATTCATTAGAACATGATAGAATTTTGAATACACTAAGTCTATGACCCTCTGGACCCAAATATCGACCATAATGAATAATATTCACAGACCAAAAGTGGTGTCAAGAAATCCATCAAGACCTCTAAATATATAAGGAATAGTCTTAGAAGCAAAAAAAAAATTATGAACAAACTCTATGTAATATAATCTCTTTGTCTCATGATATCTCATAATGTAGGATTCACACTATATGTGATCATACTTTATTTATTTTTTATTCATTGATTAACCTAACTATATTGAATTAACTTCTTTTACCATGACCATGGATTTGGTGAAGGTACTACCATCTTGGTCAACTGGGCCCAATATATCACTTCATTTTGAAAGAGATAAATTCTTTATTGATTATTCAATCAATTTCGTACCACCAATGATGGACCCAATGAAAGATACCTCTCCTTGAAATAAATTTCATGGTTTTTACCTTGCATTAAAGTTCATGATCAAATATTATACACTGATGATAATATCAATTCATGAGGCTGATACAAGTGTTTGCAGATAGAAATAAAGAATAACACATGAAACTTGTAGTGTTTCTATTGGTAGGTTATTCCTTATGATATCATCTACTCGAGATCAAAAAGTGAAAAAATAATGAGAGGAAGTTTCAATGCTTATGATCCCCCAACAACTGATAGCCAAACATATTTTTTTTCTAGTCATTATGATGTATCAAGACCATATGACATATATTTAAGATTAATGTCACCATATCCCAAGGTTCTCATTATAGTATAGTAACTTATATAAACTTTTAATAGGACACAAAATCTATAGAAATTACCCAAGTAAATAATATACATAGAAATATAAACACTATTATGGTAATTATAAAACATTCATAACTCACTATACACATGTTATGGTAATCAAAAAATACTATTCATGTTCGGTCCAGGGCACCCACTTTTACAACATGATCATCACTGAAGCATGATCATCAGTTGACGATTTTCTACACCCTATGAATATAACGACCCATACTTTACATACATGTTTATTAATTAAAAATTGAAGCATACTTATTACAACATATAACAAAACCATGAAAGGACCGTATAGGTATAGTGTCTTTAGAAACTGGGAAACATAAACAACTGGTTCATAAAGCATCTACATTGCCTCCCATTTATTTCATCATATCTAGAGTCCCTTTTGGAATATCCTACTTAATAACCTTCTTCCTGACGTGGGGAAAGAAAACATACAAAAGGTTGAGCTCAAATGCTCAGTAAGGTTAAACAAAAGAAATATCAATCACATCATATTCATAAGAACATAACATTTTCAAAATCTTAACCTGCAAAAGAGATCATAATTTCATAACATGGGATAAATCATAGTAGTGAAATGTAATCCCAATAATCATAACTTAAAACATGAAGCTTTGTGGAATACACACATAATCATAGAGAATCATTTCTTAATAGTCAAGACTCATTGCCAAGACTATCTTAGTGGACAAAGTCCATTTCTGAACCGAGTTCATTCCTCGTTTCAGTCCTGTTTCACTGAACCGGTTTAACCTGCCGTTCCAGCCATGTCTATCTCATGAGATATAAAATCTTTACCCAATGCATTGGAGGGATATATAGGTCTCACCCATATCATAATGATACCAATCTTATGTGTTCCACAAAATCAAAAAAAATCATACATCATTGCATAACCCATGTAATAAAAATGGGATTCTTAAACATCGTGACATCATAAAACAATTCATATAAGATAAATGAATTCATAAAAATAATTCCATCACAACATAATCAAATAAATGTAATAATAGGGATATAAACAGAACCCTATATTATCTTAGATGGAAAATAATTTTGATAAAACACTTGAACTCCATTCTTGAGGAAAATATCCTTTCTACTTCAATTTTTTTTTCCTTTCTTAACATGTCATATAATTTTAAACTAAAAGAAGTTGATTAAAAATAAACTTGAAAACTTGTAAATGAATCTTCTTGGAAATAATGTTTAAAAAATCCATTCATTCCATATGAGTTAAAAAAACATTCTTCTCGTACTTTTATCAGAAAAGTCAAAAAGTACCTCGTACGAAAAATGATAAAAGATTCCTTTCATATCTTTTACTAAAAACTCACCGAATGGTAAAATTTGATATAAACTATTGTAGAAGGATATAAATATTACATATTGAGGAAAAATGTATGTGGATGATAAAATACACCCCAGTAAATTCCAAAGTATAAACAATCTCGGATAAAAATGAGATTGTGATATTTCCCTTACCTTAGGTCTGATTTGCTTCATAAGTGTCCGAACCTCCTGTATAATGATTTAAATAACGTCATTGACTTATTACAGAATCATACTCATTGTTATGATATCATATATGGTCATATTCTTAGCTTATTATTAGTAATATTTCATTGTTACTTGTTATTCGGATGTTTATTGTTTTTTGTTCTTATGCGTGTTTTGTCGAATAAATTCTTATTCTTCTTTTAGGTTATAGATACCTCATTTCCAGAATGGTATTAGTGTAATATATATCATATTTATTCATTCAATTCATTTATATAATCATTATGCAATGAAGATCATGTAGAACGAGTCGTATCACATTGTGGAGACGGTAGGCCGTACGTACGCACGAGCGATGATATCGTTCCCATGATCATGGAATTGTATTGGAGTGTATGTATACTATTTCATAATCAATATCACTTTAAAATAATCATATATAGTTATTATTTACACCATTATACCCATCCAAGTAAGGCAGTGGTGGAAAATAGATTACACCACGGTGTGGAGACGGTATTCCGTACGTACGCACGCGCGGTGATTTCGTTTTACGTAGGATGGATAGATGGTGAAATAGGGTTGTTTCATACTTATAATAACATATCAGTATATGAGTGATACTGATGTTATTACTTCATAATGAAACAAGTAATGAAGAAGAATTGGAAGAAAAAATAAAGTTGAAAGAATCGGTAACGGACATTACCTCTTCTTTGAAGCGCCTCTTTGAGACCTCCTTTTAGGGAACTAAAATTGGTCTTTGAAGAAGACCAGGACCTCTAGGATGTTTCTAGGGAAGTGTAGAGGAGAAATTGTAAAGGGTTGGCCGAGCTTGAGGGCTCAAAGTGGTGTGAGGAAGAGAGGGAGGAGGTGCCCTTTTATAAGGGAGGAGAGGGGCACCTTTGGAAAAACTAAAACTATTATTTTATTATAAAGTAATATTCGGTTTTAAATAGCTCCAAATTGATTTATTTCTAAGATAAGGTGGGTATGGGTCTAAATCCTCTCAACCAATAGAATTTAGACAAGTTTAGGTTCCTATTTTAACCTTATCATTTAGATTTAACTTTAAGTTAAATAATTTTACTTTTACCGTGTCTTCTTGTTTTCTTACACTATAAGGTTAATAAACTTACTATAACCAGCCAAACGAACCTGAAGTTGTTTATTATTAATATATATAATCTTATCTAAGTAATTTTTCCGAAACTTAGATTTGTAGGAATAAAATAACAATTAATAATATAATATTTGTTTTAAAAACTATTTTATGTCAATTTTGATACTATTTAGTAATTGATTTTTGTGAAAATCATAAAAGAATTATTAGTTCGAAAAAAGAAAATTAAATCAATACTAACATGTCATATTAACATATAAAATTATTGGAATTCATAAAAAGTCTCAAATTACATTTATTTGGGTATTTATAACATTAATTATGTCAATATTTCATTAATAAAATAATTACTACATCATCATTGTGTCATAAATAAATTAAATTATTGAATGTCTAAAAATTACAAATAAACTATCATTATGTAGTAAATATTTTTAGCTTTCTAATGAATATTTATAGTCTAATTTATCTTATGTATAACCCTATATTAAAAATGATTTACTTATTAAACTTTGATTTTAACTATTTTAACCCTTCTTTAAATAAATTAATAATAAATGTCCTAATCTAATCCAAGTGGGCCCAAATGGTCATATTTTATTACTAAGGTTGTTTTTGGTCGAATTACACTTATCCAATAGAATTAGGACATGTTTTAGGGTAATAATAATATCATTTTTACCCTTAATTACCCTATTTACTTTTAACCGTGGTAAAAAAAGTAAAAAGTTACTATTCACCAAAAATTATTTTCATCTCATTGAACCACATTTTACTTATTGACATCAACCGTGTCTCTCGGATTTTTGAAATTCCACTCACAGAAGTGGTAAAATTAAGTTTTATGTAAATTTTCAAATTCTCCTAGGAGGTGGGTAAAAGACGGTCAAAAGTTCAATAAAATTTTTATATATCTAAAATTATTATAAAATGACTCCAATGAATTTCATTGAACTTATATAGGTATTATGTATCAATTTTGACCTAAAATAAATTTAAATAAAATAAATAATTATTTAAATAAAAAGTCGGTTTTTAAATAGTAACCTAGTGTTTTCACTGTTCATCAAAAATTGAAAGTTTTCAGAAAAATACCAAAATTTCACCCTAGGATAATTTAGATATTCCAAATCCAAAAATGAAGTCCATTTTGAAAAATAAAATTTATAAAATTTCAAAAAGTGGTTATTACTATTCATAATGGCTAGTTTTAATAATATTTTAATAACATATCGTTGTTTAGTGAAACTCGGTATTGCGTACGACGCAAGCTATCGAGGAAGGCCGTGTTTGCGTGTAAAACAAGCCAAGATAGTGTTGTGTGTAGTGAAAGATTCATTTGATGATTTATATAACATAAAAACAAAATATTTCTCATAAAAGTCTCGGATGTTACATTCTACCCCCCTTAAAATGAATTTCGCCCTCGAAATTCGTCACTTGTAACAAACAGATGAGGATACCTCTCCCTTATCATATCCTCAAGCTCCCATGTAGCTTCTTCTAATTGGTGGTTCCTCCATAAAACTTTCACCAAGTGAGTGGTCTTGTTCCGTAGGACTTTTTCACTATGATCGAGAATCTCTATCGGCTATTCTTCATAAGAAAGATCTTGCTCCAGTGGTACAACTTCTGAGCTGAGTACATGTGAAGGATCAGGTATGTACTTTCTCAGGAGAGATACATGGAATACATCGAGAACTTGAGAGAGATTCGGTGGAATCACTAATCGGTAAGTTACCTTCCCAACACGATCCAGTATTTCGAAAGGACCGATATACCTAGGGCTCAACTTTCCCTTCTTTCCAAATCTCATTACTCTCTTCCAAGGAGATATTCGTAAGAACACTTTATCACCCACTTCAAACTCTAAGTCTTTTATTCGGTTGTCAGCATAACTTTTTTGTTGACTCTGAGCTGCTCTTATGTGTTGTTGAATGGATCTGACCTTTTCTGCCATCTCATCAACAAGATCAGGTCCTAATAGCTTTCTTTCCCCAACTTCATCCCAGCAAGTTGGAGTCCTGCATTTCTTTCCATAGAGAGATTCATAAGGAGACATCTGAATACTAGAGTGAAAGCTATTATTATAAGAAAATTCTACCAAAGGTAGGTGTTGATTCCAACCACCTTTGAAATCCATTGAGCAAACTCTCAACATATCTTCTAGAGTTTGAATTGTCCTCTCAGACTGACCGTCTGTCTGAGGATGATAAGCAGTGCTGAAACTCAACTCTGTATCCAGAGTATGCTGAAGAATTCTCCAGAACTTTGAGGTAAACCTCGGATCCTGATCAGATATAATAGAAAGTGGTACTCCATGAAATCTTACCACTTCCTTTACATATATCCTGGCAAGCTGATCCAGAGAGAAATCCTCTCTAATAGCAATGAAGTGTGCAGACTTTGTAAGATGATCAACTATGACCCAAATAGCATTATTGCCTTTGGATGTTTTAGGAAGTCCTGTGACAAAGTCCATAGTGATGTTTTCCCATTTCTATTCGGGTATGGGTAATGGTTGTAACATCCCCTTAGACTTCTGTCTCTCAGCTTTAACTTGCTGACAAACCAAGCATCGAGAGACATATTCAGCAACATCTCTTTTCATGCCATCCCACCAGAAGTACTCTTTCAGGTCCCTATACATCTTCGTGCTTCTAGGATGAATAGAGAATGAAGAACTATGAGCCTCATCCAGCAGCTCCTTCTTTAATTCGGGGATGGGAGGAACACAAACCCGATTCCTGAACTTTATTATCCCATCACAATCAAGGTTGAATTCAGGAACATTTCTCACCTTTTTTTTGTAACTCTACATCTTCTTTCTGTGCCTCTTTAATCTTCAAATGTATAGATGGTTGAACATTCATTTGAGAAAGATAAGATTTCTCCCATTCCATTAAAATTCCAAGATCCATCCTGTGTAAATCCATAAATATTGGATCTTTTTTGATCCTCATCATGGATAAGCTAGCATGGTCTTGTCGACTTAATGTGTCTGCTACCTTGTTTGCTTTCCCAGGGTGGTAATGGATTGAGTAGTCATAATCCTTAATCAGCTCCAACCATCTTCTTTGACGCATATTCAAATCCTTTTGTGTGAAAATATACTTTAAACTTTTATGATCAGTATAAATATCACACGTTTCTCCATAAAGATAATGCCTCCAAATCTTTAATGCAAAGATTACCACATCTAACTCCAAATCATGAGTTGGGTAATTTTGCTCGTGTATTTTCAACTGTCGTGAGGCATAAGCTATCACCATATCATTTTGCATAAGAACACACCCCAATCCCTTATTGGATGCATCACTGTAGATCACAAACCTTTCTCCACTACAAGGAAGTGTGGGTATAGGTGAACTGGATAACCTTCTTTTCAACTCCTTGAAATTCTCTTCACATTCCTCCATCCAAACAAACTTAACTCCTTTCCGAGTCAACTTGGTGAGTGGATTAGATAATCGTGAGAAATCTTTCACAAAACGTCGATAATATCCAGCCAAACCAAGAAAACTTCGGATCTTAGTTACTGTTGTTGGTCTCGACCATCTTTCAATAACCTCTATTTTTTCTGGATCCACAGATATCCCCTCTTTTGAGATTATGTGACCCAAAAATTCAACTTTTTGAAGCCAAAATTCAAACTTGGTAAATTTGGAATAAAGCTTATCCTTTCTCAGGGTCTTCAATATAATTCTCAAGTGATCTTCATGTTCTTCCTTGCTCTTTGAATAGACAATAATATCATCTATAAAGACTACCACAAACTGTTCAAGCTAGTCTCTAAAGACTCTATTCATTAGATCCATGAAGATAGAAGAGGCATTAGTAAGACCAAATGGCATCACTATAAATTCATAGTGTCCATACCTTGTACGGAAAGCCGTCTTTGGTATATCCTCCCTTTTGACCCTTAATTGACGATACCCTGAACGAAGATCAATCTTGGAAAAGTATTGAGCTCCGCGTAGTTGGTCAAATAAGTCATCAATGCGCGGGAAAGGATATTTGTTCTTGATAGTGATCTTGTTAAGTTCTCGAGAATCAATGCAGAGTCTCATTGATCCATCTTTCTTCTTAACAAATAGAACAGGTGCTCCCCAAGGTGACACACTAGGGCATATGAATCCCTTATCAAGATTATCTTGGAGTTGCTTCTTCAATTCCTACAACTCAATTGGGGCCATTCTATAAGGTGTCTTTGAAATAGGAAAAGCACCCGGTACGAGTTCTATTGAAAACTCAACTTCACGATTTGGTGGAAGACCTGGCAATTCCTCCAGAAAGACATCATCAAACTCCCGTACAATGGACATATTCTTAATCGTGAGTTTCTCACCAACCATTTGAGATAAATAACTTTCATTTAGTGGAATCAAGACCCATAAGATGGAAGAAATTTCCACTGGAAGGTTATGTTCATCCTTGCATCGATAGACGATCATAGATTGATCTGGAATATGAAATGTGACTTCCCTTCTTTGGAAATTGATATGAGATCCATATAGAGAAAGCCAATCCATGCCAAGAATCACATCAAATTCCACTATAGGAAGGATCACAAGATTTGCAAGAAGCACTTTCCCACAAACTTCAATCGGAGAAGAATTATAAACTTTTGATGCGACTTTTGTGCCATTAGGGGTTGTCACAGCTAACTCAACATCTAATTGTTGAGGTAATACGGTGATACCCTTAGAAAATTCTTCAAAAATAGAAGAGTGGGTGGATCCAGAATCAAACAAAACATTTTCTACTTTAGAGTGGATAGTAAGTGTACCTTTCATCACTTCGTTATCATACTCCACATCGCTTATAGAAATTGCATGTGACTTTCCATTGTCTTTAGCCTTAAGAGTTTGTTGACATCGATCATCATCAACAACCATTGGATTAGGGCATTTATTGGCATAATTCCCCATTTCCTTGCACTTGTAACATTGAAGTGTAGGAGGTGCACTCTGTGTAGCCTTTTCTTTGTTCACATCACTAGACATCTTATTCCCATCATTGCGGCATTCAAATGCCCGATGACCTTCCTTTCCACATTTGAAACATTTACTTGTCCCTTTAAGACAACTCCCTCCATGTTTCTTTCCACACTTTGAGTATAAGGGAAAACTCATCTTCTTTTCAGTGTGCTCTTTAGATTTTTCTTTCAATTCCATTTTCCTCTTCTTATCAAACCCATATGACTGATGGGTTACTCCAATCTCCATCTCAACTTTGAGAGCACATCAAACGATTTCCTCATAGCTATTGAAGTCCCTTATGGATAATGCCCTTCGAAGACTTGGTTTTAAGCCACTAAAGAATCGATCGATCTTACTCTCAGGTTGGATAATAATACCAGAAGTGTACCTTGCAAGTCATGTAAAATTTGCTTCATAGGTACCAACATATTCATCATCCTTTTTCTTTAGTTCAAGAAACTCCTTATCCATCTTTGTTCAGAGAATAATAGGTAAGTACTTATTGAAAAATAAGTTCTTGAACTCATCCCATTCCATGGACTCAATTTCATCTCTTGGCCTCGTATTATTGATAAGATTCCACCATTGATCAGCATCACCTTCCAAATGATAAACTGCTAGGATGACTTTATCATGTTCGGAACATTGAAGAACTGAAAATATCTTTTCAGTAGTACTAATCCATTGTTCAGCAACTAGTGGATCAGTAGACCTGCTGAATGAAGGTGGACGCTGCCTCATGAAGGATTCAACAGAATGTTGCTCCTTCCTTTACTTGTTTGGAAGTCTTGCATGATTCATAGCTTGAGAAAGTTGTGTGAGCATGGCTACAAGATTTTACATTCTAGCTCCCATAACGTTTGGTTGCTCAGGGGGACAATCATTGCATTTCCCGTCACATTCCGCATTAACACGGTTCCTTCGGGTTCCAGCCATTGACTAAAACCAAGAAGAATAGTGTGAGCAACACTAATTATAATAGGAAAACCAAATAATCAAGAATAAAATTTCACACTTAAGGTCTTATCATAGGTTATTCATGGCCATTTCTAAAACACTAATATTGTGTTCTATGCTTAGACTTATCCTTAGTGTTCTTACTAAGGCTTTCACATCCAAGTTTACAAAGGTTGACTACAGCTTTCCTCTGATACCAACTATAACGACCCATAATTTACATACATGGTTATTACTTCAAAATTGAAGCATACTTATTACAACATATAACAAAACCATGAAAGGACCGTATAGGTATAGTGTCTTTAGAAACTGGGAAACATAAACAACTGGTTCATAAAGCATCTACATTGCCTCCCATTTATTTCATCATATCTAGAGTCCCTTTTGGCATATCCTACTTAATAACCTTCTTCCTAACCTAGGGAAAGAAAACATACAAAAGGGTGAGCTCAAATGCTTAGTAAGGGTAAACAAAAGAAATATCAATCACATCATATTCATAAGAACATAACATTTTCGAAATCTTAACCTGCAAAAGAGATCATAATTTCATAACATGGGATAAATCATAGTAGTGAAATGTAATCCCAATAATCATAACTTAAAACATGAAACTTTGTGGAATAAACATATAATCATAGAGAATAATTTCTTATTAGTCAAGACTCATTGCCAAGACTATCTTAGTGGACAAAGTCCATTTCTGAACCGAGTTCATTCCTCGTTTCAGTCCTGTTTCACTGAACCGGTTTAACCTGCCATTCCAGCCATGTCTATCTCATGAGATATAAAATCTTTACCCAATTCATTGGAGGGAGATATAGGTCCCACCCATCTCATAATGATACCAATCTTATGTGTGCCACAAAATCAAAAAAAATCATACATCATTGCATAACCCATGTAATAAAAATGGGATTCTTAAACATCGTGACATCATAAAACAATTCATATAAGATAAATGAATTCATAAAAATAATTCCATCACAACATAATCAAATCAATGTAATAGTATGGATAGAAACATAACCCTATATTATCTTAGATGGAAAAATATTTTGATAAAACACTTGAACTCCATTCTTGAGAAAAATAACCTTTCTACTTCAAAAACATTTTCCTTTATTAACATGTCATATAATTTTAAACTAAAAGAAGTTGATTAAAAATAAACTTGAAAACTTTTAAATTAAGCTTCTTGGAAATAATTTTTTAAAAATCCATTCATTCCGTATAAGTTAAAAAACATTCTTCTCGTACTTTTGTCAGAAAAGTCAAAAAGTACCTCGTACGAAAAACGACAAAAGATTCCTTTCATATATTTTACTAAAAACTCACCGAAGGGTAAAATTGGATATAAACTATTGTAGAAAGATATAAATATTACATATTTAGGAAAAATGGATTTGGATGATAAAATACACCCCAGTAAATTCCAAAGTATAAGCAATCTCGGATAAAAATGAGATTGTGATATTTCCCTTACCTTAGGTCTGATTTGATTCTTAAGTGTCCGAACCTCCTGTATAATGATTTAAATAATGTCGTTGACTTATTCCAGAATCATACTCATTGTTATGATATCATATATGTTCATATTCTTAGCTTCTTATTACTAATATTTCATTGTTACTTGTTATTTGGGTGTTTATTGTTTTTTGTTCTTATACGTGTTTTGTCGAATAAATTCTTATTCTTCTTTTAGTTTATAGATACCTCATTTACAGAATGGTATTAGTGTAATATATATCATATTTATTCATTCAATTCAATATATATAATCATTATGCAATGAAGATCATGTAGAACGAGTTGCATCACATCGTGGAGACGGTAGGCCGTACGTACGCACGAGCGATGATATCATTCCCATGATCATGGAATTGTATTGGAGTGTATGTATACTATTTAAGAATCAATATCACTTTAAAATAATCATATATAGTTATTATTTACACCATTATACCCATCCAAGTAAGGTGGTGGTCGAAAATAGATTACACCACGGCGTGGAGACGGTATTCCGTACGTACGCACGCACGGTGATTTCATTTTCCGTAGGATGGATAGATGGTGAAATAGGGTTGTTTCATACTTATAATAACATATCAGTATATGATTATACTGATGTTATTAATTCATAATGAAACAACTAAATAAGAAGAAGTGGAAGAAAAAATAAAGTTGAAAGAATCGGTAACGGACATTACCTCTTCTTTGAAACGCCTCTTTGAGACCTCCTTTTAGGGCACTAAAATTGGTCTTTGAAGAATAACAGGACCTCTAGGATGTTTCTAGGGAATTTTAGAGGAGAAATTGGTAGGGGTTGGCTGATCTTGAATGCTCAAAGTGGTGTAAGGAAGAGAGGGAGGAGGTTCCCTTTTATAATGGAGGAGAGGGGCACCTTTGGAAAAACAAAAACTATTATTTTATTATAAAGTCATATTCGGTTTTAAATAGCTCCAAATTAATTTATTTAAAAGATAAGGTGGGTATGGGTCGAAATAATCTCATACAATATAATTTAGACAAGTTTAGGTTCCTATTTTAACCTTATCATTTATATTTAACTTTAAGTTAAATAATTTTACTTTTACCGCGTCTTCTTGTTTTCTTACACTATAAGGTTAATAAACTTACTATAACAAGAAAAACGATCCCCAAGTTGTTTATTATTAATATATATAACCTTATCTAAATCATTTTGCCAAATCTTAGATTTTTAGGAATAAAATAATAATTAATAATATAATTTTTGTTTTAAAAACTATTTTATGTCAATTTTGATACTATTTGGTAATTGATTTTTGTGAAAATCATAACAGAAATATTAGTTCGAAAAAAGTGGATTAAATCAATAATAACATGTCATATTAATATATAAAATTATTTTAATTCATAAAAAGTCTCAAATTACATTTATTTGGGTATTTATAACATCAGTTATGTTAATATTTCATTAATAAAATAATTACTGCATCATCATTGTGTCATAAATAAATTAAATTATTGAATGTCTAAAAATTAAAAATAAAATATAATTATGTAGGAAATATTTTTATCTTTCTAATGAATATTTGCAGTCGAATTTATCTTATGTATAACCCTATATTAAAAATGATTTACTTATTAAACTTTGATTTTAACTATTTAAACCCTTCTTTAAATAAATTAATAATAAATGTCCTAATCTAATCCAAGTGGGCCTAAATGGTCATATTTTATTCCTAAGGTTGTTTTTGGTCGAATTACACTTATCCAATAGAATCAAGACATGTTTTAGGGTAATAATAATATCATTTTTACCCTTAATCACCCTATTTACTTTTAACCGTGGTAAAAAAAAGTAAAAAGTTACTATTCACCAAAAATTATTTTCATCTCATTGAACCACATTTTACTTACTAAAATAAACCGTGTCTCTCGGATTTTTGAAATTCCACTCACAGAAGTGGTAAAATTAAGTTTTATGTAAATTTGAAAATTCTCCTAGGATGTGGGTAAAAGACGGTCAAAAGTTCAATAAAATTTTTATATATCTAAAATTATTATAAAATGACTCCAATGAATTTCATTGAACTTATATAGGTATTATGTATCAATTTTGACCTAAAATAAATTTAAATAAAATAAATAATTATTTAAATAAAAAGTTGGTTTTTAAATAGTAACCTAGTGTTTTCACTGTTCATTAAAAATTGAAAGTTTTCAGAAAAATACCAAAATTTCACCCTAGGCTAATTTCGATATTACGAATCCAAAAATGAAGTCCATTTTGAAAAATAAAATTTATAAAATTTCAAAAAGTGGTTATTACTATTCATAATGGCTAGTTTTAATAATATTTTAATAGCATATCGTTGTTTAGTGAAACTCGGTATTACGTTCGACGCATGCTATCGAGGAAGGTCGCGTTTGCGTGTAAAGCAAGCCAAGCTAGTGTTGTGTGTATTGAAAGATTCCTTTGATGATTTATATAACATAAAAACAAAATATTTCTCATAAAAGTCTTGGGTGTTACAATGACCCATCAAAATTGTACCATCAATCAAGAATATTAACTAACAATGTCCAAAAATTCACATAACCTAATAGGAACTGTAGTGTAGGATTTCATACCCTAGGTAGGTAGGGGGAATATCTAATCTATTAGTAGATCTCGTGCCCTGACCAAGCTCTTATATGAGGGGATATTGACTCTAAAAATAGAGGACCACATGCCCTGAGTAGGTTAGGGGACACCAAACCTATCTAGGGATAGTGGGGGAGCACACCCTGATATAATGATTTCTTTAGGTGGGGTTTCCAATCCTGAGAGTGATCCAATCATCATGATCAAACCCCATCACAACCCTATATAGCTAAATCCTAATACTGATTATCTCACCTTGCAAATATACTTAGATGAATGAACCAAGTACGCCATTACGATCTATATGAAGAAATTACTAGGATGGACTACCCACATTCCCAAATCCAAGACTTGAGCAAAGAGATACAAAAATACATCCAGGAAGGAATAGTACATGGCATGTACTATAAGGGCACATAATGTGTAATCCCTTAGTAATAGCCTAGTTCTAAATTTCATCATTATATGGTGGTTGAAGCTAAACTACACTATGTGTTATACGTTTAACATGACATGTCGGTCCCATGGGTAATTCAATGTGTATCAAAAATACATGGGTCACTATCGTAAGGGTAGATAACGTGTCCAAGGGTGGTACACAACATGTGACACTCACTAAAGAACTTGGTGTGTACCTCTAGTCCAGTGAGCTGTATAGTCCCTGACTATGTGATGTGTCCCATAAGACACATGATGTGTTATCCATGATGCCACCTTTGGAATGTACTTCCACCTAGGCCATGTCATGTAGGTTATACATGGAATGAATCCTGACTACACACCTTGTTGTTGGATGTGTGCTCAATCACCCTATGATGAAACATGAAATTTCAAAATTTCCCCCATATAATTCACTATAAGAATCCCCTAAAACAATTATATAATATGGATATTAATCACATTTTCACATATTGGTGTGTTATGAGTGAATAAAGTAAAACTAGTTAGATTTTTTGATTTTAGTGATAAAAATGAATTTAGATTTTAATCTGGAATTAAATGATCAAATGGCATGAATCTTGAATTTCATTTGTTTTACATATGTTAGAATTTAATGAATTCCATTTATTGATTTAATTATTTTTGGTAACAGGTAGCGAATTCAAGAAAGATAATTGAAAAGATATTGTGAGACTCTAGGTTCAATCAACTATGCCAAACACAACTGACCACAAGTGAAGATTTCAAGCTACCGCATGTGATATATACCACAAGTCCTTAAGATCCCATGATACTCTACCTATCATGTGAAGATATAACAAGACTATAACTCTATTGGTCATAAGTGAAGTAAATACAAGACTTCCAAGAAATAAAATCAACCATGCCTTCATCCAAGATACTACAAAATTCAATCAACTATGGGATAAAAATTGACCACACATTACCAAACTTGGAGAAGATTAGGTTTGGGTTAGAGATATATAAGGGTACCTACGCATATCCTTGGCTATGTAATGGTGAAAAAAAAGTTCCATAGGCTATGTAAGGTAGATTAAAAGCTATGAAAGGGTCACTATTACATCTAGTGCACTACATAAAGAGCATTGAAGACCTATGTAAAGGTAAAGGGAGCATTTAAAGCACTATATAAGGGAAAATTCAGTGCTCTAGTGCTTATATATGGGTAAAAATTACACTATGAAAAGGTAATTGTAACATTCTAAATCCATTTAAGGGTCATGAAGACCTATATAAGGGTATTACCAAGGACCCTGGAGCCATGTAATGTTAATTATCATGTTTCAAAGACTATGTTAGGGTAAAGTGAAAGCTATGTCAAGGTCTACTGAGCACATTGTCACCACTTCAAGGTCATAAAAAGGTTTCAAAAACTACATAAGGGTGCCTGTGGGGGTTAAATATTAATTTCCCAAATTCGAGTAGCTCAACCTAAAACAAAAATCATTTCAATCACTTTAGTTTGGATGAATTGGGGAAGTATCCCTTGAGTTGGACATGTTATGATCATCCATGGAATGATTGAGATTATGGGAAGTGAGTCAATAAAATGGAACACTTGTGATGAACCTAGCTGAAGGAATCCACACCCTCGAGCTGTACACATGGAAACAATCAGAGAAGAATGATTTTGGAACCGAAATTATGGAAATTCATGAAGGTTCACCATGATATTGAGGGGGGGGGAGTTCATGCAACTCATGTGTAAGGAAGAGATACTATAATCAAGGTCTCAATAATACTTATAAATAGAGAACTGTTCACTCAGGGGGTGAAAGCATGACTGCTCAATTAATGAGAGATGATGTTTCATGATTTCATTTAATTATCCTGTAATGACTTTTATCACACTAATCCATTAGTGTCTGAGTTAAGAAGATTCACCTTACCCCCATTAATGAATTAAATTATTATTTTATAAATATTTTATGTTAATATATATGGAATTATTCAAATCATTTATACATTAAGAGGTTTACTTATTTGTATGCTTCATGAATTCTTCTTACCATATTCACTGGTTTTCACACATAGTCCACTCAAATTATCTCCACTACTTACAATCTTTAGTAGTGTGTTGATCTGAGAGTAATTTGAGAAATGCAATCACCAAGATAGGTTATGGAAGTGGGTGAAGTGATTGTTTCTTCCTTCTTCTTGAGATGAAAAAAATAATAGAGGGTAATCAAGTGAGGTTTCATTTTATTAAAGAGTGAACATGAGAGTAAAAGAGGAATAATGATTTAACTGTTAGATAAGGGGATTTATAGTTTAGAACACTTTCCTTAAATATGATTTTAAACCCAAGTCAATCACATTTACAATCCAATCTGATCACTATTTTTATCCACACAATGAACCCTTATATAAGAGAATAACACATCCATAACACTCTCCTCATCAGAGAAAACCTATGTCCCACTTTTACTACATTTTTATTGGGTTCATAAAATCATTTTCCAAGGGCCTCATGTAATGTATCTCATCAACCTTGCTTCATTTTTAGGGAGGATAGTGTTATGATTCTATTTTGTTTAAATTGGTTTCAACACAAGAACATAACTAGTACATTTCACATATCTCGTTTTGATCTAGAGATTGAATGAACTATGCTAGAAAAAATTTGGAATTTAAGAATCACTAAAGAAGTAGAGAGAGATTTTGTCACAATTCCATTGACTGTCTATCCCCCTCATCTAATTCTTCCACTAGAGTCACCATAAGTAGTGAGAATATGGAAGAAAAACTTTCTCAATTAAATAGGACATTGAGATAATTATATCCACCCAACTACAACATTAATAATCTACTTACACAACCTAAAAACCAAAAATATTTCAAGATTAGAGCTGGAATGAACCAATTCCTACCAAATTTTTATGGATTGGTAGGAGATGATCCTATCCAAAACTTAATATAATTTGGTGATGTTTGGAATAAATTCAAAGAAAGAGGAGTTTCAGAAGATCCTATCAATTGGAAGGTGTTTCCATTATCCCTTAAAGGGGTTACCAAGGAATATATCTATAACCTCCAAACTGAAGATATCACCACCTAGGAAAAAATTTCCTTCCTCTAGAAATATTTCCTTTCATCAAGAAGTTCCCAATTGAGGTGGAAGATATATGGAATCAAATAAGAATGCAGAGAAAACATTTTTGAGTTTTGGGAGAGATTCAAGTAGTTAACAAATTCTAGTTCACATCAGCCCAATAAATGACACCATTTTTGGGTATTATTTTACCAAGGGTTGATGGAAAACAAATAAAATATTCTAGATGCTTCCTATGGAGGATCACTAATCGAAAAGTCCCCTATTGAAGTCAGAGAAATAATTGAAAGGATTTCCCAAAATTCTCAGTAATTCAGCACGATAACTGCTATATGGGGTGTATATGATGTAAAAAGTTTTAAATATCATTTATTTTAAAAAATTAATGGCCTAACCTATCTTTTGAGATAATTAGTTTTGAATATGGTTTAGGAGACCACACCTTAACTCCCCCTTGGGTCTGCCAAATATGTTACTCCCTAGATCACTATACTAACATCTTCCCTCAAGTCTGAGGAACTAAAATATGTGATTCCACGTTACATAATAAATACCACCAAAAAATAACCTACAATCAAGGATTAAAATAGTATTTTAATACCTAGTTTGTAGAAAAAAACCAACTACATATGAGATGACTTCAAGAAAGGTTTTCAATAAACTTTCCAACCACCACTATTTTACTTAAAAATATATCAACCTTTTACAAGCTACCAACCAATGAAATATTAAGAACCTTAAATGGAGAACCTAGTGAAATAGATTATGAAGTCTAATAAAACTCAAGATTTATATTTTAAGGATTTGAGGTCATCCATATTTCAACTACCCCCAATGAACTAAAAAACAAATTTTTAGTTACACTTATTTCTCAATAAATTCCTAACCCTAAAGGTAATTATAGTTATATTTCATTAAGGAGTGATAAGGCCCACTAAACTTGAATAAATTTTCATTGAAAGAGAGCCTAAATAGAAAGTACCCATGGATACACCCCCAATGAATAAGAAGAAGGTAAAATACAATATTGAAGATGTATATAAGCCACAATATCTCTTCCCTATAAGGATAAAATCACCCAAGAAAACCAGTAAAAAAGCATAAAATGAGAGATCTTAGAGATATTTAAAAAAGGAGATATGAATATCCCTTTGCTAGAGTCCATCCACCAAATTCCAAGGTATGAAATTTTTATTAAGGAGATGCACACCAAGAATATAATATCTCAAGGACATGAAAAGGTAAATTTAGGTAGAACTATCTATATCCATGTTACCCTATAATTTCTTAAAAAATTTCAAGACCGAGGTATATTCACTATACATTTCACTATAGTAGAAATCACTTTTTATAATTAATTATGTGTTTTAGAGTATTAATTAATATAATTCCTTATTTAGTTTATTATTCCCTACAGACAAGAGAGCTCAAACCCACCAAAGTTGTTGTATAACTTGCTAACTAAACCATTTCCAACTTAGTTGGAGTTCTTAAGGATTTCTTTTCGTAAGAATGAAAATATTTTTGTTCCCTGTTTATTTTAATATTATAAAAATGGAAGAAAAACGAGGTAAATTTCACGCCCATGATCCTAGGTAGTCCATTCTTAATGACTGCTAAGACTATAATAAATTTTAATAAAAGAACACTTTGAATGAATTTTGGAGAAAAACAGTGAACTTTAATATTATTGATTCAATAAAATACCCCCTCGAGGAGAAATATTTATTTATATTGAACCATTTTTAATTGTCTTATATTTTTAAGGACATGATTGAAATTTGATGAGATAATCTGATTATGATGAGCTCTAGAATAACATAATTCTTCTGATAAATCTATTTTTCAAAATGAAATAAATATAGAAACAATTACATGTACTGGTGAAAGTTATTTTGATGATAGTTATTTTGATAATTTACTCAAAACTACCACTAATAATTTTTCCTTATATTTACAGGCTTCCAACTAGGATAATACCGAGTTAAAACCATCACTAAAACAACCCCTTTAACTAGAATTGAAACTAATCTATTCTAATTTTAAACATTTTTTTCTAAAATAAAATGATAAATTTCCTATCATAATTTCAAACCAATTAGAACCTAATCAAGAATACCAAATTTTGAAAATTCAAAGATAAAATGCTAGGTCCATACGCTATACATTTGTAGATATCCTAGTGATTATCCCTACCACCTATAAGCATATCATTTTTTTATAAAGTGATTCCAAACCAGTGAGACAACTCAAAATAAGGCTCAACCCAATCCTCATGGATTTTATAAAAAAGGAAGTAAAAAGGATTACTGGAGCTAGAATCATATACCCAATATCATAAACCCAATGGTTGAGTCCCATTTATATTGTCCCAAAGAAAACTAGATAGATAATTATACAAAATGATAACAAAAAGTTAGTACCCACAAGGATTCAAAATAGTTGGAGAGTTCATAATAACTACTAGAAATTAAACCATGTGGAAAGAAAATACCATTTACTCATTCCCTTTATAGAAAAAATGTTAGAAATACTGGCTGGGAAGGGTCACTAGTATTTCCTTGATGTATTTTTTTGGTATTTTTAGGTTCTAATAGATCCAAAAGACCAAAAAAAGAGCAAATTCACATGTCACTTTGTTCTGTTTTCTTACTTAAGGATACCATTTAGGATATAAAATGTTCCATGTAATTTCCAATTCTACATTTTAATTATTTTTAGACCATATTGAGATATTCTTGGGGGTATTACTTAATAATTTTACTATTTATCAAACATATTTTCAAAATTTTATTCAATGTTTGGAAATTTTTTTAAAAAAATGAATTGATAAAACCATGGTTTTAAACTTCAAAAATTCCATTTCACAATAGATAAATGAAATGTTTTAGGCCACATACTTTATAAAGATAGTATTTAAGTGGATAAGGCCAAAATTGACATTATTTCTACATATCCTTACCCTACCACTATGAAACACATTAGATCTTTTTTAGGCCATGCTAGATTTTACAGAAGGTTTATTAGGGAATTTAACAAGATTAATTTGCCTATAAATAACCTATTAAATACGGATACTAACTTTGTATTTGATGATTCAAGAATGATATATTTTGATAATATCAAATAGAGCCTGACCACAACCCACATAATCTTCCCATCTAACTGTAATGACCCTTTGAGATACCTTGTGATGCTTCAAACAAAGTTGTAGGAGCTATTATTTCTAAGAAAATTTATGGAGAACCAAAGGTGTAACCTAAAATTCAATGAACCTAGGAACAACCCAAATAAAGTACACAAAAACATAGAAATATTTTCTACCAATTCTTATTACTTTATATTCATTTTATTCTTACTTATTATGAAGTAAAGTAACTATTTATTTTTATCATGCATCACTCAAGTATTTAATAAATAAATCTAAAGAAAAGATGTGGTTAGTGAGGTGGATGTTATTTTTTCAAGTGTTTTACTTAGATATCAAGAAAAAGAAGGGTTGTGAAAATATGGTTGTAGGCTAAATGAGTAGATTTTTTACACTACTAAGGCTGGACCACCAACTAATACAATCCATGATGAATCATTCCCTGGTGTTCAATTGTATAAAGTCATGCTAGTTACTTAGTATGTTGATATAGTACATTTTTTTGTCACATAAAAGGTACCCCTTATTTACTAAGAATAAAACTTTAAAATTAAAATTTGAGTCAAAGTTTTTTGTTTTGGAAGATCCATATTTATTTAATATTTGTAAGGACTAAGTAATTATGAGGTGTATCCTTGAGGAAGAAATTAAATTTTTTATTTCTTTTTTCCATACAATTTCATGTGGAGGTAATTTTGGACATCATAAAATATCCAGGAAAGGGTTACAACCTAGTTTATTTTGGCCCACAATTTTTAAATATTCACATGTTTTTTTCAAAACATGTCAGAATTTTCAATTTACTGATGGAGTTTCTAAAAGACATGAAATTCCCAAACAATCCTTATTTTTTAAGAAATATTTTGTGTTTGTGGATTTAAATTTATGTAACCATTTCCTATATCCTTTGAATTTTCATTTATTTTTTAGTAGTGGATGATGTTTCTTAGTGGATTGAAGAAAAATCTACCCAAACTAATGATTCCAAAGTTGTGATTGAGTTTCTAAAATCAGTTTTTTGTGTATTTCTATTTCCTAGAGTTGTAATAAATGACTAAGAAACAAAATTTTTTCAATAAGAACATGAGATACCTTATGAAGAAATATGGAGTGCACCACAAGACCTCAACCATATATCACACCTAGAAAAATAGTAAGACTGAGTTATCCAATAGAGTGATTAAGTGGATTTAGGAAAATACAGTGCAACCCACCAGGAAGGACTAGAGTAAGAAACAAGAGGATTAATTATGGACATATAGAACCACCTAAAAAACTTCTTTAAGTATATCCCCTTATAGAATTATTTATGGAAAACATTTTCAATTGCTAGTTTAGTCATAGCATAAAGCCTATTAGGATATGAAGAGAGTGAACTTAGAGTTTTTCAAGGTTGGAGAGAAGTGGAATCTACAAATGATTTAATATGAGGAGCTGATAAGGGATGAATACAAGAACGTATTGATATAAAAGGATAAGGATAGATCCTTCTATTAAAGACTCATCTAGATAATACACTTTCAAGTTAGAGATAATGTGATACTGTTCTCTTCTAGAATAAATATCATGCCTAGTAAACTTCATTCCAACTATACTGGAACTTATGAAGTAGCTAACACATTTCCTTTTGGTGTAGTTGAGATCAAGGTATTTGAATCACAACACCCCTTCATGGTGAATGGCCAATAGGTAAATCATTAATATGAATAATTTTTTAAAGAATGAATGGGGAATTAAAAACTCTTATCTTCTTATATTGAATAAAATTCTATTGATTTTTATATTTCCCTTATATTGGTATAGATAACCATTCTTTAAAAATAATTTTACTTGATAAATTCATGCTATAATTAGCTAGAATTGTGTCTAAGATAATTGTGGGGGTGAGGGACAAGTAAATTAGGATGTAAATAATTTTTCTACTTTTAAAAATCTATTTATATATGTATTTTAATTAAATTAAAATAAAATAAATCAAGTCAAAATCTTTTTTAGGGATATTTAAATAATTTCTATTTATTTTTTTTATATTTTTGGTGCATCTTTATATAAGAATACTTGAGTTGAATGTTGTCCTGCTTTGGAAAAATTTCATGCTATAGTGGAGGGAGTTCATTGGTTCTAAAATTATGAGAGTGAAGTGATTGATGAGTTAATTTGGTTACTATTTTCATGGATATTTAGTCTTAGAATTAGTAAAAGGAGTATGAGTGAAAATATATTTGTGAAATTTAAATTTTATTATGAGGACACTAAAATTTTGAACTTAATTCAAGTTAACTTGGAATTTGGAAAAAAGAAAACCTCAGGTAGCCAAATCAAAAGATATTTATATAAATTTTATAAAACTAGAGTAAAATGAGAAATTCAGATCCCACAATGAAATCTTGATACATTATACACTGGGTGTGTCAGTAATACATTCCATTGTATATATCCAATAAGTGATTTTCACAATACATAGATGAAAATAAATAAATAAGTTTCTAAATTTCAAAAATTAATTCATTTAGATGAGAGTAATATTGAACCCAAATTAAGAAAGAGATAATTAACTTGAAAAAATCTCATTTGAGTTTTATTAAGGAAGTATAAACTGGAACTTTGGTTTAAGGATCTTAGGAAAGAGGGATAAATGGAAGTTTAACTTTTTAAAATTCTAATTCAAGTTAAATATATCTATTTCACTCTTGGAAATGTATCTTGAACTTAATTAAAGTGAGTCAATGGGATTAATTCATTGAGGATAAATTATAATTCAAATAATAGATGAATATGTGATTTTCTTCTTCTACAGTATTTTTACTTAGTTCTAGAAATGACATATCTATTCAAATTAAAATAATTCTTTGTATTTTCAAGGGGTAAAATATTCTAAGTGTGGGGGAGTGGTTAAACATGGAATTTTACAATTTAACCCTATAATCTACCATGATAATTCCCTCAAACTATTATAAAATTTGGGTATTAGTCACAATTTCATATGTTGTTGTGTTTTTAGTTAATAAAGTAAAATTGGTTTAAATTATTTATTTTAGTGATAAAAATGAATTTAGATTTCAATATATAATTAAATGATTAAATGGATTGAATCTTCAATTTCTTTTATTTTACACATGTTGGAATTTATTGAAATCAATTTATTGCTTTAATGATTTTTGATAGAAGGTTAAGTGATTGTAAGAAATACAATCGATAAGAAACCATGATACTCCAAGTTCAATTGACCATGATAAACACAACCAACCAAAAGAAAAGATTTCAATATATCATAGGTGAAAGCTACCAAAATTATTGAAGCTACCATGAGACTCCACCTACTATAAGAATATACTACAAGATTTCAACTTTATTGAGTGAAAGTGAAGCAACTACAAGACATCCAAGCAAGGTAATCGACTACACCTTCACCCAAGCTGCAACAAAGGTTGATGAACTGTGTGATATCAATTAGCTGCATGTTACCGAACTAAGAGAATATTAAGAATAGATGAGTTATATGTAAGGGTACCTCCATGGATCCTCATCTATGTAATGGTGAGTATAATGTTTTACAAGATTCAAAAAGGTGATAAAAATCTTTGTAGGGGTCATCGTTGTGACCAATGAATTATGTATAGGTAATCAAAGACCTAAATAAAGGTAAAGAGAGCATTTTAAGTGAAATTTAAGGGTAGATTCCATGTTCCAATGCTTATGTGAGGGTAAAAATTCCACTATGAAAAGTTTACTAACACATTACAAAGTCTTTATAAGGGTCATGCATACCCATGTAAGGGTACTCACGAGGCCCTAAATCTAAGTAAAGGTAATTGGAATGTTTTAAAGGTTGCTACATAGTAAAGTAAAAGCTACATAAAGGTCCACCAAGAACAATTAAAATACTTCAAGGTCATCCCAAAGTTCCATAGGTTACGTAAGGGTGCCCTTGGGGATTAAATTTAAAATTTTAAAAACCTATCAGCTCGACCAAAAATAAAAATAATTTCCATATAACTAGTTTGGAATAACCATGGAAGAATCTATTAATATGGAAACATAGAGATTATATTAAGGAAGGATGGAGATTTTGGTAATTGTGTTAGTAAATTGGAATACTCACAATGATCCCAAATGAAGTAATCTATTCCCTCAAGCTGTATATGTGTCAATAATTATAAAAGAAAGAATTGGGCACTAAAATTGAGGAAATTAATAAAGCATAATGATGTGATTGAGGGGAAGTATTTAGTTCAACTCAAATTTAAGGAATATATACTATAAGTAAGGCCACTCAGATCTCTATAAATAGAGAATCATTAACTTTAGAAGGGGGGGGGGGGTGGAAGCACGACTAATCGATCGAGGGGAGTTGTTATTTTATTCTTTATTTTAGTTCTACTATAATGAATCATGTGAAGGAACACTAATAAATTAGTCTATAATTTGAGGAGATTCACCTTACCCCTATTAATGAATTCATTTCTTATTTGATAAATATTTTTTTCATCTATTGGTAATTATTATAATAATTTATAATTTGATAGATTTATTTATTTCTATGATTCTTGAATTCTTCTTCCCTTATTTACTAGTTTACACACATAGTCCACTAATATTCTCACCACTACTTTAATTCTTGAGTAGTGGGTTGATTTGAGGGTGATTATAGACATACAATTACTAGGTTAGGTTAAAGAAGTGGGTGATGTGATTATTTCTTCCATTTTCTTGATCTATAGAAGTTAGGAGTGGGTAATCAGTGAGGTTTCACTTTATTAGAGAGATAAAAAGAGATTAAAAAAGTAATAATGATTTAATGGATAAGTAAGGGGATATCAAAGGTCATACCTCTTTCCTTAAATATGATTTTAAAGCCAACTTAATTGTATCTACAATCCAATTTGATCACAATTTTCACACACTGACCGAACCCCAAAACAAGAGAAGAACACATCCATAACACTCTCTTATTTGAAGAAAACCCAAGTCCCACATTTAACACATTTATCTTGGGTTTATAAATTCATTTTATGAGGTACCCATGACACATATCTCATCATCCTCTATGGAATGTGAATCAAGATTAATTTCCATGTGATATTTATAATCACAAGAAAACCCTACTTCCATAGTCAGGTTGTACATGACCTATGTTCTTTCAAACTACATTCCATATAATCATATTCTTTACCAAGACTTTTAGATACATCTAGTTTCTCATCATTTTCACTTGAAACTATGTATTTCCATGTTATAATGCCATCTTTTATTGTCTTGGACCACCTGGTGTCTTTACTGATATCTAATAATCTACATTTCTACTTTTCCCCTGGATTCAAATTAATTTTGTTATATGAAAACACCTTCTATGATACATGGGGTTCATCCATAAGTATTTAAATTTCTAGATCATTTGATATCATTGCTAAACATAATTTCCTTTCCCTTATTATCACACCATGGTTAAACCACTAGCCCAAGGAAAGTGAGATGGTGATTATTCACTACAAAAAGAAGTGGGAATGAAGAATAGTAGTTGGTATTATATCAAAACACCCAATAATACAATCAAAACATGCACAAAAAAGAATGTGGGAAATGAGAAGTCTCATTTAGGAGAAATGTGATAGTAAAATTGAATGATTTTATCACATAGAATCATCAAACCAAATAATATTCTATCTTATAAGAAGAACTTACGAAGGTCTATCTCACCAACAAAAAATATTTGGAAACCCATAATAATCAAATGGGAAGAGAAAAATAATCAGAGGGGGTTTCCAAAAATCAATCAACACTAATAATGAGGAAATAATACAAATTAAGAATCCCTACCTTGATGGATAATCACCATCACTTAAATTTCATTATCTCAACCACATGATCCACTAATAAACATTACTACAGATCTAGCATCATTCCTCTAATATAACGTGGTTGCCACCAAAATATAATCCCTCTCATTTTCTCCCAATCTAAGTTTATACCAAGAAATATAGACACCCATAGAGAAATTCTATAACAATGGTTTAAATAAGGATCTCATATGGTTATCCTAATAAAAATAAATTAATTAACTCAATTAATTAAATTAATTCCATTAATTTATTTCCACCCACGATGGCCTAAACCTGGGAACCTCGATGAAAACTTGAATTATAGCACTCCTAGGGTAAACCGACCATCCTGGATGCAATCACAATGTTAATTTTACCACATGATTATCTATTTAGGATAAAAATCCTTATTCTTATAGACACACATGTGTGAAAAAATATTAATATATTATTTTTAATATAATAATACCTAGGATCAATGATGCCCATATATCTAGGCAAAATCAGTGAATCTTCCTAAAAGTAAAATTTAAAATAATCCTAATGTTCAAACATTAAAAAACAGGGTCTCTATATCACCATATGATCTTGTGGGATAAATATGTATTTAAATAACAAATATTAAAAATCCCTTAAAATTCAATGAGCTCAAAAATCAACCAAAACCCAACTTGAAGGTAAAGGACACACGTAGAGATCAATTAAACCATCATTTTTATGAGGACTTATACTAGATTAAATTTATCATTTTAATCCTAGAGAGTTTCCAAGGATTTTAAATCTAAAATTTGAGTTAATTATTGACTTTAAAAAATCTGGTTCACTAAAATGGGTGAAACATTTACCATTGGTTGAGTTTTCTTATAATAATATCTTTTAATTTTAAATTTCATAAAACCATTTGAGGAATTACATAGGTAGGATTTTTGATCATTGTTTTACTAGGTTGAGGTTGGAGAGGTTAACAATATTTAACCTAGACTTATTGCATAATTTTATATAGAAATTATATGTTATTTAATAGAGTATTAAGCCCATCCAATATCATTTTAAGTCATATACTGATTGGAGGGGGATACGTCTAGAGTTTGTGTTTGATGATCATGTTTTTTTAAAGGTTTATCCTTATGATTGGAATTTTTTTTGTTGAGATAGTTAGATTTCTCTTTGATTTATTTGACCATTTGAGGTGTTGTAGAGAATTAGAAAAGTAGAATACTAGTTGGTGCTTCCATCTCATATGGACTTGATTCATAAAAACATCCATATATCATAGCTTCAAGGATATCTTCAGGACGATTCTCATGTAATTTATTAGGGTAAATTGGATATTTAGGTGGATGAAATATTCATGGAATAACCCATGAGATTTAGGATTTTTAAGATAAGGTGATGCGAGGAATTCCATTACTTTAGTGAAATTTTTGCAGAGGCATGATGGCTTAGAGGAACATTCATAGAAGAAATAGTTTCAGATTTGTACTTAGCACCTAAATATTTTTTGAACCTTTTTCTTATAATGAAGTATATATATATTTTTTTAAATGAATTGGTTGATGTTGTTATTTCTTTTTTATGTTATGTTGGTCCTTTGTAATGGTGATATTTTTGTTTGATAGGTATCTCATGGGTTGATTATGTTTTTGAGATTATTTTACTCTTTTAGTTTTGGTTTTTAGTTTTTGAGGATGAGAAAAATTTGAGGGGTATTTAATATAGATGGATATATTTTCTTGATGATTTAATTTGTGAATTTGAGGTCTTAGAGTGGGTGTAAGTGAGTTTGGAGGTGATTTTTGGGTGTTATGTTGAGAATTTAGGATTTTGAGAAAATAATATCATGGTGGGGTCTTACCCTATCATGGATTCTGAATTCATCATGGTTAACAAAATACTCATGGTGAAGTGGTTGTGGTTTTTTAGGAGGGTGTGTTGTATTTTAGGTTATTCATTACTAGGGTGAAATGATGTCATGGTTTCTAAACCATGATGTGGTTTGTAAAAAATGATTGTTTTTTGAGCATGGAGTGATGATATATTTTCTTTAAGTTTCTATTTAAAATGTTGATCCAACTACATCATGATCGGTACCATGGTTTATAAAAAATAGCATGGTTTAAAAATCAATCCACTATGGTTTTCTGGTGGTCTAAAGAAGGGATTTAAGGAACCACATTGCAGTTTTATGGAATTGTCATGGTTTTGGTCAAATACATGTTTTATGAAGGAAAAACCCAATGAAATTTAAGTGATATAAAATTTTAAAATGGCTTTCTTTTAGATCTTTGTTAATAGAGATAAAACATGATGTGTTTTAGCTTCAACACATTGTGGTTTAGTTCACTTATTTTTAAATATAATTTCAAAAGTTTATCTCTTTTTATTTAGAGATATCTTTTTATTATAAACCAAAGGAATCTATGATGATTTATCTTGGGGATTCTAAACACCCTTGATAGATCTTTGAACCATTAAATTTATGAGATCAAATCTTCACAATCTAAGGTACTCTCCTTTATTCCTTTTAAACTTTCCTATCTTATTCATTCCTCTCAAAGGATTATGGAAGCAATGAATGCATATATATAATGTAAGATTTATGTGAGGTTGGTGTATTATAGGTTTGTTGGAAACCTTTGTAAAAACATGTGTGTTTGAAGTCCAAGTCTTATCATTTTTTACACTATAATGGTTTGAGATTCATTTGAGGTAGGTGATTTATATTCTCTCTATATTTTTAATGACGTTGATGTGGTTTTACCATTATTTTTGTTTCATTGAGTAAGAAGATTAAATTCTCATTAGTTTGGTTTCTTTGAATAATTGAGGTGTTGAACTAATTAAAAAATGGTGAATATTATTATTATATGGATAATTAATTATAAATGATAAATTAATATAAATTATGAATTATGTAGAAGTGGTTATTTAACTATATTAAATGGTTAATTATAATAAATAAATGGTGAAAATGGTTAGTTACTAATTTTTATCATCCTACTGAGGTTTGGTGTTGGTTTAATTGGGTTTTCTTGAACCTAGATTGAATTTTTTTTCAATAAGTCAATACATGTTGGTGGATAAAGTGGTTATTATTGGAAAATTGTTATGGATTCACTTAATGAAATTGGATGTTATGCTTGAACAATTATCCATGATATAGTCAGATTATTGTTGAACTGTTCCTATTTACTAATCTATGTTCAAGAGATGTTTGCAAATTTTACATTTTTATAACATTTGAAGAAATTATTTAAAGGCAATGAAATAATCTATTTCATGAGGCATTTGTAGACTATAAAAAACATTAATTTTTAGGAAGAGAATGGGAATTATGTTGATAATTAAAGATATATATACCATGAAAAACATATATATAATTGAAATGAAAAATATTTGAAGAATGTGTTTTCCAGGTCTTGGAATTTGGTGATGGGATTTATTTGACCTTATGTTGGAATTCAATTTTATACTAAGTATTTTTTATAAGTCTTATCTTAAAAATAATACCAACCAGTAAGGTATCCAGGCTAACTCAACCGAGGTCTCTTGTGGGACCAAGGTGGTCAACCATGCCCAAGGGAACCATATGGGCAGCCCTGTAGGCAGCATGGGTGTTCACATAGCCCAAATGGGTTCCATTTATAAGATTTAAGGGAAGTTAGAAGACAATATTGGGTAGTGTATAGGCCTTTAGTGTGGGTGGGTGCATGTGCACACCTGCATGCTGGTGGGATAATGCATGTTAGTGTGCCCAATAGTGGTGGGGTGTGTGTGATGTGGCTAGTGCTAATCCCCAATACCCAGCTTGTAAATGTTTTTGTAGTGATTAGGTAATAAATCTCTATGAATACGCTATGGATAATCGATGTGGGTTGTGATTTCCACATCATTATTCCTCCGTTTTTTAAATTATGGACATAATGTGAGCCACTCGATCCAGTGGATCTCTGCCTTCTAATATCATGCAAACCACCTTTCAAAATTAGACACACGTACTTTAAATATTACATCATCTCCTACCTCTCAAAAAGTCTTCTACATTTCATTAATAGAGACAGATTTCCATCTCATTTGATCAACCCAAAGGGACAGAATCACTTTATCAAAATGAACTCATGTGTGTAATCGATGTCTTTCATGAATTTCATGATTCAAAAGAATTATCTTGGCTAATCATGATCCACATTTCATGAATCCATCATAAGATCTAGTTACATTTCATGATTCTATCATGTTATGGTCTTAAGATCATGTGACCGAATTGTGCCATTTAACAAGACACCACAAGAAAATTTCACGAGAAAAGAAGATGATCATCGTGATATAGCATGAACTCAGAGGTTGTCACATGAAGATAAATGTATATTTTATCATGAAAAGCTTCCATAATTTTCATGAATTATTAAGAGTACGAAGAAGATTTATAACGAGGCATCACATGATCAAAAAAGTGACCATGCAAAGATATCACATGATCACTTGATCATTCAAGCGAATCATGGAGAGCCTGATACTTACAACCATTCAAAATTCATGAGATACACCTAGATCCTTAAGTGTTTAATGAGCCCTAGACATTCCTTAAATACCATAGTAGCATTGCCTAAATAAATCAAGGATCATCCATTAGTTTGAGCTACTGTAATATTGAGATAATGAGAGAGAGTGAGATATCATGAAAAAAGAGAAGCCACGTGATTCATTCACATGAATAAGAATAGTTTTCATGTGATCCAAATACATGAAAGAGTATCTCATGAACCACTCTAGTTATGAAAACGATAGAAAGAGACACCCATAAACATATCACTTGTCTTGAGAAGGAACCTGCAGAAACCACCTATGACATAAGAAGGGTTGAAGGTTTCATGTAACACTCTTGAGAAGCCCTTATTCAAAGGAAAGGAAGACAACCATGTGAGCCTTTTTTATTAATATAAGTTTCTTGAGGAGACACCATGGACAATATCTCATATCACATCAATTCCTTGTGTCAAGGCAGTGTGATTGAAGAAGATCAGTTCATGTAAACCTTATATGATCATGTGAATAAGTCAATGAGATCATAAGATCTATTCATGTGAAGAATGTGTAGCACCCTCTAGATATCTAGGTATTGAGAAGAGTCTGAAGAGATACCCATAGAAATAACATGTCTTATGAAAGTATCACATGAAGCAACTTTTTCTTACATTAAGATATTGAGAAAAACCCGTGCATACGCCTCCTATCTTTCAAAAGAAACTACGGAAAATACCTTTATCATGGTAAGGATTTTCAAGTAAAACAACAGACATCCCAAGATCACTTGATGCTAAGGAAGGAGGAGAACCCATGAGCCAAACCTAGACAATGTGAAGGTAATGAAAAGGTTGCATAAACATAGATATATCATGTGATTTTCATGATACAATGAATAAGGGAGGAATTAAAAGGTTTCATGAAACTCATTCAATACATTCCATACATTATGTGAATAAAAGAGAAGTAAAAGTTTATACCCATTCGGGTTTTTCCACAAAACACTGAAGCATGAAGGTGGATAATGTATGAGCACATTAACATGTAAATAATCAATTGAAAAATTGAGATACCTAAAACATTTTTGAAAATAAAATAGTAATGATGTTCATAGATAAATGTGATAAGGTTTCAAATGCCATGAAATCCATGCATTAAGTGTGCTGATTTTGAGACTAAAGATGGAAAAAATAACAGAAGTGCTTATATCTGAGTTGAGATTGTTTCATAATTCAAGAAGGCAGAATGAGATGATATTGTGAAAGATATTTATTACATATAAATATTATTAAAGAAGTTGTGTGTTCCACTTTCATGAATTTTATTGAGGCTGAGAATTTATAAGATATAATGAATCATTTCTTGAGAATTTTTTTGTGCTAAGAAAAATGATCAAATACAGGTGATAAGAGATTTGTGAGAAGGGCTAGAAATCTTTTGAAAAGGTACTTGAATAGGCACCTGAGAATGTGTGATCCAAAAATTTCATAGAGGAAGATAAACTAATCAAACTACAGTGGATCAAGCCTTGAAAAAAGGAGAGGAATCCTCTCAGTTGGAGCTAGGAGTTGGAGGTATCTTATGTGATTTAAGAGAATAAGTCTCTAGTATAGATTCTGGAGCAGTCTGTGTGAATTATGGTAACACTATGGGACATAGTATAAAGAAACTCCTATGTGGATTCAAGAGATATACAATATGACTATTTATCAACCATTTTAATTGATTATAATATTATAATAGATAATTTATATTGGGGAGAATAACCAACATGATAAGGAGTGGTTATTTATACTAAACCATGTAAATATCATGCTCTGTGATCTCTCTTATTATTTTTGCATATGAAGTAATACTGTGACATATAATTTAGTGGATTGAAAAAATTAACAATCTCAAGAGGTTGAATTCAAAAGAAATAATTTGTAAAATGTAAACCACTTATTCACCCCCTCTTAGTGGTCAATATGCCCTAGGGAACTATAATTTTGTATTTATTATCAATAGGTATTTGTTTAATTGTGTTGGGTTTAATTTCAAAAAAATGTTTGTTTTTTTAAGGTTTTGAAACCAAAGTTAAGAAAATATGAAAGTATATTGGAAGCCAAAAAAATATTTTAATGTTAAAATATATATTTTGGAGAAATTTGATTCAATCAAATATCCAAGATTTTTTTAAGGGCCAATGCATAAAAGTAATTTGGACTGGACTATTAAGAAAATGACAGAGGCATGGAATTACCCTGTATATATAAATATTATCCTAAGCAGATGGTATATAATTAGGAAAAGTCTTTGAAGTACTCCCTAATTTTTTAAGAGTAATTCTTGGATGAGTAGATTAGAAAATGACAAAGTCCAAGTGGTATACTTAATTTTATAAGAGTCTTGTTTACTGGGAGGTGAAGATTTTGATAAAGGAATGGAGGTTTCTTTATACACATATGATTCATCTAAACTCATCTCATAAGATTCATTTTTTTAGACAACGTTTTTGAAAATGATTAGATGAAGTGTAAAGGTACCCAAGATAATTCTAATTTTATAAGAGTCATTGTCTTACTATTGTGGAAAATAGTAAAGACATGTTCTATAAGGTTTATTCCCTTTATTATATGGATTTTGTAAGGGTTGGTAGGAAATTTTTTAAGGTTTATACTATTTTATAAGGGTATTTATAAATTTTTAATGGTTATTTTTATGGCTAGGAGAAAATCTAAGTGTCATCTAACACTACATATGAAAAATGGAAAATGTAGGAATTCATAAGGGTCGACAGCGCTCATTTGTAAGATTACTCTTGAGGGATGTAACAATCATTCACTTAGTAATTTTTTGGTGAAGAATCAGCTAATATAAAATTAAAATATTTTTTATTAATAATAAAATATGATTAATAAATCAATAAATTGAGAATGGATAGAATCCGGCCAAAGTCAATAGAGGATTATTTAGTGATATTTTAGTGTTTTAAATTTTGGATTTGAGTAGGTTTAATGGATATAATATTTGACTAAACATCACAAAGTGATTCGAGGATCCATGACATAGTGTTATTATTTTATACAGACATAGAAACTTTAGAATAATTCTAGGCATGTATTCATGGAGTTTTAAATGGAGAAAATCATGGAATATTTTAAAAAGGTAACATATGCAGGTGAATTAAAATATGTGATGCTATGCTGATTTCATGGAATCAGTTGCTTTCTAATTAATTACCCATGAATTAGAATATATCATTAAGCAATTTAAAAACATGCTATTAATAGCATGGAATTTCCATACATAAATATGGAAGACATTTCATGTGATAATTTGGTGATTATTTATGGAAGGTAGTGAAACATATTATGAAAAAAAATCCATATCCTTTCATAGTTCATAGAGGTGACTCAACCTAAAATGTGAGACTATAATTTTGAAGATATCAATATCAATAAATAACACATGTTTTCAAAGAAAAAAACATAAAATATTAGAAAAAAAGAGAGAGGATCTACACTAAAATATCTAATTACAAAGAAAAAAAGAAGAGGGGAGTTATGCCATTGTGTAGAAAAGTGAAGCACCATTGAATATCCAATTCAGTAAGAATTGGAAATTCCAAAACAATTCTATAAAAAATAAGAAGAAGATAATTTTTTTTTATAATAGAGGAGGAAATATTATAGTTTTATGCAAGAATGAAGACTAAAGATAGTTTGGTACTTTCTTAAGATATTATAAACAAAGAAGAAGAAGAAAGAGTTTCCATTAAAACTCATGGAAGGGAGACAGTTCTATTATTTCTAATATTAACAATAAGAATATTAAGGAGTATCTCATATAAATAAAAGGCAACCATACATATTTGGGGAATAAAAAAATGAATTTGTATATATTTTATTACATTATAAATAATCATTTCCTATCTGGAGTAGTGATAGAGAGAGAATGAGATCCTTAGGAAGTAGTGAGTTATCCCTAAAACTTATATTGGGAGTGACCCTAGCCTAAACCCACCACCAAATAGTGTGTTCAGTTGATTTCCATGAATCAAAACATTACCGATTGTATTTTCATTGGATTAACCCAGTGTGAGTGTTCTAAGTAAAATCCTTGTGCCTCATATGCATGATTTTTTATATTATATACTACATAAATTGGTGAGTGTGGGAAAACTAATCATTGAAGAAAATCATTAATGAAAAAAAATATAAGAAGGGTAATAATTAGATCATCATTTTAAGAATAGGTATGGGGTGAAATTACTAATTATGTGGTTAAGATCTATTGGGATACTAAAGGGTTAAGAAAAAAGTGATTAAGTTGGAATGAGTTCTATACCAGGATTCACCCCCTCTCTCAGAGTTTCTCTTAGTTTTATCCCTCATGGGTCTAACACTAATAATATGGAATTGAAAATAAATTTTAAAATGTAAAGGAAAGATACGATAGGTCAGTTTTTATGTTGTTTTGATTTTTATTTGTTTTGTTTTAAGAGGTAACAACAGTTGTTATGTGATTATGTAGACATGGGTGATGATAACAGGTTAGAGTTTTGGTTTGGTAGGTGGTGTTCCTTTGGAATGGTTGTGTGTGATAATATATATCATTACACTATTTTATATTTTTTATGCACCACTAACTGAGTTAAATAACCTAAATAATTCCCATATGATGTTTTGGGTATTGAGTAAACCCCTAACATCCCTCATCTAAATATTTGAACACATCTCATGTGATTCAACTAAGTAAGACCATGAATTTACTCAGTCTAATTAAATCTAGGACTAGATATATTTTCTCATTATATGAGTGGAAAAATATCATCTTGGTTGTGATTCAATAGACTATATGATCAACAATATACCCAACCACCCCTGATTAGCTAAATTATAATGGATTTCACAAGAAAGATATAAAAGTAATAAGGTTATCATTTTAGGTATCTCACCAATCTCAAGTAAAAAAGATTGATAATAATAATACACTCCTAAGTATATCAAGGAAAATTTAAAATTCCATGTGATATACTTGGAAGGTCAATCCAAATAATTAGTCTCCAATTACCATCTCATGAGTCCACTAATCATGATAATATTATCATACCATTATAACCAACTATACCTCATGATGATCATCGATTATGGATAACTCAGATTCATACTTTGAGGGGATATTATCATTCCACTATTAATATAAATTTCATATAACACACATGAATTAATGATAAATAGATAATTCATTTATTATAATTACATGATACATTATGAAGCCATTACATCAATCTCTTGAGTATCATATACCATGAGACTCAACATGACCCTCATGCTTATGCTATACTAATGGTTTTGTTAGTGGATTTGATACATTATCATTTGTAGCCACCCAATAAACCATAACATTTCCAATATCAATGATCTCCCATATGAGATGGTATTATCTAAGAATGTGTTTTCTACTTTTACTAAAGAAAAATAGAATTTTTAGTATCTTTTTAGTGGTGTTTTTCAAAATCGCCGCTAAATACTTTGTGTTTTTTAATGGTAGTTTTTAAAAAATTACAGATAAATTTGTTAGTTTCTTTTATTTTTTATTTTTATCAATGTTCTTTGAAAAAATATTGAAAAATACGATTTTTTATTTTTTGAATTTATTTATTTATTTTTAGTGCCAGTTTTTAAAAACCGCATCGAATTAGTAGTTGTTTCTTAAAAATCCTTTACTAAATTAACAAAAAATAATAATAATTATTACTTAATAATAATAATAATTTATTATTTTTAATCATTTATTATTTATTATTAAAAAATTTAATTTATTATTATGTTTAAATTATTAATTATTTACAATTATTATTCAGTAATTATTTGAAACTAAAATTAATTCTAGGATAAGTTGAAAATGAGACTTCAACATCAAGTGACCATAACTTTTGATCCGGGTGTCTGTTTTAGCTCCACAACCAGTCAAACTGAAGTTTATGAAACAAACTAAAAGAAAATTAGATAATAATTTGGTAATAATAAATAGAATAATATCTATTACTATTTAAAGATAAGTTAAACATCTAACTTCAACTTTTAACAACCATTACTTTTGATCCGAGAGTCCGTTTGGGATCTACGAGATGTCAAATCACAACCTACGAGAAATATATTTCATATTAAATAAGGGGGGTCTCAATCACTATTTTTTCAAGATAAGGTCCAAAAGGCCTCCAAAACTAAGTTTATTTATACCATTATTTTTGAACATTCAATGTAATTTTAGTTTCGTTTAAGAATGTCTTCATATTCTTGTTGGGTCATCTATGATTTTATTTCATGGATTTACATTCAGAATGGTTTGATAATATTACAATTGTCGTGGTTTCCCCTATTTTGGTGATTTATTATCTACTATATATACACACTTTTATTTCTATACATATATGCATATTTATTTATAATTTATATATATTTATCAATATTTATTTAAAATTATATATAAATATATAAATGAATGGATATTTATATGTATTTATGCATATTTGTTTATATTTATATACATTTATATGTATTTATATGTATTTATATTTATATATTTTTTATATTATGCAGATATATATATAGATATTTATATTTACTTGTGTTTATGTGTGTAAATATATATATATATTTTGATTAATATATGGGTATATATATGTGTTCATTTATATATATTTATGTAAAATAAATGTGTGTTTTTATATATTTATGTAAATTACGTTATATGTATATATATTTATAGATATTTATGCCCATTTATGTATATTAATATACAATAATGTATATTTATATATATGATGTTGGTATATATATTTATATGTATTCTTTTGGTTGGTGTGTGTGTGTCTTTGTAGTTGTATTTATATACATTTATGTAAGTTTATTTATATTTATACATTTTAATAAGATATATATAACAGTATTTAAATAAATTTATATGAAATTATATATATATATATATATATATATAATTAATTATTATTCATTCGTTTATTATTAATTAATTATTAATCAATGATTTATTTATTACTTAAATATTACATATTAATTTATTATTTATTTTTAAATTATTATTTAATTATTTAATATTTATTATATGTTATTACATATTGTTTTTTATTAATAATTAATAATTTTTTATGAAATATTAATTTATTTTTAATGTATTATTTATTATTTATTTATTACTTATTTATTGTATATTTATTTATTATTTATTTACTACTAATTTATTATATATACATTTATTATTGATGATTAATTTACAATTTTTGTATTAATTAATTATTAATTTATTACTTATATATTTATTATCAATTTATTATTAACTTATTAATAATTATTTATTTATTACTTATATATCATATATTAATTAATTAATTAATTTTTTATTTATTAATAATTTATAATTGGTTATTTATTTATTATATATTGATTCATTATTCATTATTCATTCTTTATTCTTTATCAATAATTTTTTTCTATTTATTATTTAATAAATATTATTTATTTATTTTGTATTTATTTATTATGTATTATTTGTTAATTTTTTTATTATTCTTTTATATTATTATTTATGCATATATATATATATTTATCTGTATTTATGTGTATATATAAGTATATTAAATTCTGTTTAATCACCACAAGAAGAGCTTATTGGAGTGGTAATGTCTTTGCAGAATAACCAAGGGGTAAGATGTTCAAATCTCACACATCACATATATATGCTGAACTTATGTATGGAATGCATGAAATAAGCATGCATGGTAGGATAAATAATAAATAATAAATAAGATATAATAAACTAATTAGTTAAATATGTAAATAAAAAATTAAAAATTTAAAAAATTTAAAATTTAAAATATATCTCTAAAAAACCATTTCTAAACGATCTATAATAGTTTTAAAAACTATTGTGAAATGTTTTGCGACACCACATTTCTGTCACGACCCGTTCCCCAAGGCCTATGCCGTGACTACCCAAAGCCTGCCTCCCAAATGCCAGGGCTAGCGACTAGCGCCGAAGACATTACCTCGTAAGTGGAAGGCATTTTCCCAAGTACCTATATGCATGCATAAGCACATCACATCCCACAATGCCTAAAAGTAAATATGCATGCCACTAAGACAACCACTAAGAGTAACAACACAAAACTGAAAGTAAAGGGGCCAGAATAAAAGTTCCAAAAAAAGATAGGTACAAGCTCCTAAAGTCCATCTGTGGTAAACCCTGCCTGAAGGGTAGGTGAAGGGGGTGCTTCCTGAAGCTGGAGAAGTACGACTTGTCATTCGGATCTCACTGGGCACCGCCTGGTCCCGGACCCCCAAGGTCTCTATCAAAGCGTCTATCATCTTCACAAGACATGACATGTGTGGGTGGAGCTCATGTAGGGGTGAGTAACAAAATACTCAGTAAGGACCCCAAAACAAAAAGGTAATGCCAGAAAGGAAAGTATGCACAAAGTAGACTACCATAGGAGTACACGATGTATAGACCCTAAGAAGTACAATCAAGAGAGAGTCGTCAGAGTCATCTCACATAGGTATAAGTTTTAATAATGTAAAGAAAGACTATCATTAATAAATTATAAACATCTCATACTATCACGACACTCATCCCTGATGAGACACTTAGGCCTACTAGGGCACCTAGACATGATCTTCACTTAGGTCTACTGGGGAACCTAGACCTGCTCATCACTTAGGCCTACTAGGGAACCAGGGCCAGATTGTTACTTAGGCTTGCTGCAGAACCTAGACCTACTGATCACAGTCTTCTTGTCACAACCAGTCACAGGATTCCCGCTCATAGCGCACTTGATTCTGGGAAAATATACTCCTCAATTCATCAACCATATCTCAACTTCTGTGAAAACCCAATTAGAGTATATCAAAAGGACCGTCACGTCATGAGGGTCCCAATGATGCAAACAACTTGTCAATTATATGTATGGTTTGGTTGTTATGGGACTTTTTGTAAAAAAGGACTGTTTGGGTCCGGGCCCGGCCGGACTGACCCGAACCGATTCGTCCGACCCGCCCCGGTTGGGTCTGGGCCAACCCGGTCTGGCCTGGCCCAAGGGCCTACTGGACCTAGCCGATTGGGGTGCGTGTCTAGACCAGTGGCCCGATACTCCTCTAGACGGGCCCATGCTGGCGGGCTAGTTCTTCTTACCTAGTTGGGCCACCCAACATCCCAGTCCCCCCCTTTGGCCTGACTTGCTCTATCTGGCCGGTTTTTTTCCAACCGGGACTCGACACTCGCCGCGTCCGTTTGAGCCCCACAGACTGCTACGTGCAATGTGGCAGGTCCACCATGTAATGACCCCATATCTTTTCTGCGAGGTGCCTATCGTGGTCCAGCTAGACCATAGTCCTCCGCTATGGGATGCGGCTCCTAGCTGCATCTGGCTGAGCTGCCACCGGCCGCCTGTCGACAGCCTTGATTCACCACCTGCAGCTGCTACCATGGGTTCCATCATCACCGACCTTCAATCCATCGATCCTTGTCACCTCTATGGACCTCCTGGTCATGGATCCTCCTCCACCGTTGGCCTTCCCTGTGGTCATTCACCCAACACTACCGTCTCCCTCGACCTCCTACCTGGGTTGATCCCTAGTTATGGTCCTGCCTGGGCTATGATAGCTGTCACATTAAGAATAACAGAAAGGATTGATAGGATTAGAAGAACGCACAATGAACACACAAAGGATGGACCACGACCTTTGTTCACATTTGAATGATTCATCCTTATTAGGAGGTTTAACAAAGGATAATCAAAATGAAAATCCTACTACCCTTAATTCCCCGTATGAAAATTCTCATTTCCAGAAAAGATAATAGATCTGTGGGATAATATGTTAGTGGGTTGACCCGCATTCTTCATTTTGAAAGAATAATGGCGGAAGGGAGACCGCATATAAATAAAAACCCCTTACTTGGAGTCATAACATTATTCGGTGAAGAACAGGGGTTGTTTTGTCATCATTTGTGTTGGTCAGAGTAAATGACTCAAGAGGGGGGGGGGGGTGAATTGAGCATCTATAAAAATTTCTGTTAAAATTGGTTCTTTAAAATAATATCCTCCAAATAAAATAAAATCAATTTCATTTTGTAGTGAATTTATATATGTCCTAAAAGTTCAATTAGTTTCTCTGAATATTGATTAGTTATTAGTTTTACTAATCTAATGATTAGTCAAAATTTTGAAACTAATCTACTGATTTCAAAATAGATATAAACACTTTCTAAACTAACTATAAAAGTTCAGTTTATCTTAATGCAAGAAATACAAAACAGATAATAATATAAGACAAACAACATAGTTGTCAAAACAAGAGGTTTAGTCTCAAGATGAGACTTAGTCCTCTCTACTTGGTGATCACCTTCCACCAAGTAGTTTATATTAATAAAATTTTGATCCCCAACCTATATTGGGGTTCACAATAGCACACAGGGCTATCCAGGTCACACTTGACCTCTACCACAGTTATTCGTGGGAAAAACTAATAAACAGATCACATAGGATCTCTTCCATAGTTCTACGTGGGATACAAGTGAAAAAAGAGATTAAGAGTGAGGATATTTTGATATCCTCCAATTATGATGATGTTATTAATATTTTCACTTCCTTTACTTATTTTATATAAAATGTTCATAATTTGTGTGAAATATTAATGTTTTAATACTAAGTATAATTTTTGAGCATTTTTAGAAGTAGTCCAATTGAGTCAGTTTACTATTTTATTTATAACTCTCACCCTACTAACTTAAATTGTGCGGTTCTTATTTTTTAGGATTCCTTATTAAATTTATCACATATCATTAGAAGGAATCGTGGTCCAATTCTTCCATTTGTAGGCTCATATGGTCAACACACGAACACCCAAAGAATTTGTGAGGAAAGTGGACCATCAATGATGATTGAGTTATTGGTCTAAATCCTGACGCCCAAATTTTATGAAACTCCACAAAATGTTTGAGACTATCCAAAGGAATAATGGATAAAAATTTTAAGGTCTAAATACAAGAAAAAGGGGCCCAACTAATGTCTTGAAGTTCAGCCCACCATTCTGGAAGGGAATTAAAATTGGTACACTATTCATGACATATCTCATGATGTAATCATCAAATAGATCTGATATTTTTCAGTGTGAAAGAGAAGATATATGTGGTCTACTTTTTTGAATAAATCATTCGGTTTTGAAGGAATATTCCTATTAAAAAACCCTTTCACATTTTGAACTTCAAAAATACTGGATTGAAATGGAAAGATTAAAATCATTTAATCATCCAGCCATAACTTTGGTTCCATAGGTCCAAATGCCTCCAAATTTTGAGAGTAGTCAGAAAAAATTATTATCTACAACTTTTAAGCAGTAGATATCTCGATATTAGGCTCTCTAGATGTCCAAATCATCGAGCTAATTGGAGGGATAGATTGGGAATGCAAACAGTCCACTTCCTTGGGCTATAAATGCACCCCCCTCCTCTCCTTCAAAGGGGATGGAATTTCAGAAGAGAGGAGCACATATTGGCACGAAAAAATCCTTGAAAAGGTCTTGGGAGGACCTTCCATACTCATGTTTTAACTTGAGATACCCTTCCTCCTCTCTTTGTTTCCTTTCACTTTTGTGTTGTTCTTCATTTGTAATCTTATAAGTTTGTGTTTTCTAATTCTATTTCAATGAAAGTTTCTTCTTCAATATCTCTTATTCTCATCCAAATTATATAGTTAAATATTAATATTCTTAAAATAGTTTAAATACAGTTGAATCCTCTTCCCTTCTTTTGATTTCTCATTCAATCGAAAGTCCGTTTTTTTAATTCTCATCATTGTTCGTGTGTATGTGTTCGACATACCACTCTTTTCTTATCCCTTTCTTTTTCTTCTATTGTTAATTCATAATCATAAATATATAAACTAGATTAATATTAATATAAATGTCTGAGTAAATATATTATTGGGGTGAGTCAAAATTTAGGGATGTTAAGTGATTGAGAGTATTTTCTCGATGAATATTCTTTAATTTAACATTGTGTATGTTGGACTTAACATGTCATGGATTAATGACTTGTTTTGTTTTACGTGTGGTTTCCATGGATTATTAGAACCATAAATACACTACCATCAACAAGCTCTGATTTATATTAGAACCCTAAGTTATGTTAAGGCTTGGATGAAAGCCTTAACACTTAGTAATTCCAATCAACATTATCTTGCAAAGTGAGTGTTAAATTAACTGCAATATAAAGAAAAGCTCTAGGATATCACAAGCTTAACTACCTAAAAATGAACTCACACCAATATTTATCAAATTTTTAAATCAAACATCAATAATTAATCACTTCATTTAATCTCTACAAACAAACCCCCCAATCAGAATATATTCAACTAAAAACAAACGACTATTACAAAGTATCATCACCGAGGATTCAACCCAAGTGTTGCTATACACATTAGCAGAGAACCAGAACCTCGAATGGCCGATAGGAGACAATAGGCTGTGCGTTTCAAATGGCGCCATTGCCAGGGATGGTGATTTATGTAGTCATTAGTTTCTGGTTATTGTAAAAAAACCAAAAAAAACAAAGTTTAAAAAAAATTGAAAACAAAAACACAAAGAAAAACCTGTCTTTCTCATAAAAATCATAAACGGAAAATACAAAGAAAAAAACCATATTCCACTTTCTTTCAATATCATTCTAAATGCCCCGTAGCCTCCCAAACAATCCCTCAGATTTTTTTGACCCTGAAATTGAGCAAACACTTCACCAACATAGGAGGAACATAAGAGATAATCAAATAATTCAAGAACCAGTCCTTGTCCAACCAATTGAATTAGATATGGCCAATCCTAGGGAACAAACACTTAAAGAACTTGCTACCCCTGATATGAATTACCAACCTCTTGGTATTAAATATCCAAACATAGAGTCTGACTTTGAACTCAAATCGGGTTTGATTCATCTTCTCCCTCATTTCCACGGGCTAGCGGGTGAGGATCCACATCTTCACCTTAAAGAGTTCCAAGTGGTGTGCTCTACCATGAAGCCTCAAGGGGTTTCTGAGGAAAAAATCAAACTCCGAGCATTCCCTTTATCCCTAGTTGAAACTGATAAGTCATGGCTCTACTACCTTCCTCTTGGTTCCATAACCACATGGAATTACATGAAATGAATCTTCTTAGAGAAATTATTTCATGCTTCTCGTACTACTTCTATCCGAAAGGAAATAAGTGGTATCCGTCAGTTACCAAGTGAATTACTCCATGAATACTGGGAGAGGTTCAAAAAGCATGTTGCAACCAGCCCACATCACCAAATTTCTGACCAAATCTTGATCCAATACTTCTATGAGGGGTTATTGGCTATGGAGAGAACTCTCATTGATGCCGCAAGTGGCAGTGCTCTTGTTGATAAAACTCCTACAACTATAAGAGATCTCATAAGTAACATGGATGAAAACACACAAAAATTCCATACTCAATCACACGATCAAGTCAAAAAATCCCAAGATAATCAATCAATTGAGCCGAACAAGATGACTGAGTGGATGAGTGAACTTACTGGTCTTGTGCGACAACTAGCTGTGGCTACCAAATCCCCAACCTCGTCTTCTCCACAATCAATGTTTCCTCGACCTGTCAAAAACTGTGGAATCTGCAACTCTTTATATCATCCAATAGACACATGTCCACAACTTCAAGAGGATCAATCCGATTCATCTAGACCAATGGAGCTCAATGAAAAATATGCTCATCAGAACACCAACCCTCAACTATCAGGTCAGTTTGTTAGAAACTTCATCCAACCTCACTATGAGCCCTTATCTTCTTCCTATAATCAAGGCCTTAGGTATGGTAATCCCATATCTCATCCCCCTCAATTCCCTCCTCAAAACCCAAACCAGTTTCAATATGGTCAAGGTGTTGGTAACTTCCAACAACCTTATCCTTTTATTCCTCAACCTCAAAAGAACAATCCTCCTCCCAGATTCCATTATCCTAGTGAGCCTTCCCAATTCCAAAACCAATACAATCACTTTCCCAAGAACCAAAATCAAGGTAATCCCAATCCAGGACAAGCCTCTTCTTTCAAGCAACCATGGGAAAGCGCTGTTGATGATCTTTCCTCCTTCACCCGTTCTAGTCTCAAGAACATTGAAACCCAAATTGGTCAACTTGCATCCCACCTTAGTCAGTAGCAGCCATCCAATTCTTCCCAACTCACAGCTCAACCATTACCCAACCCCAAGGGCAAGGTAAGTGCAATTGAACTTAGACCGGGGAAGAAAATTGCTATGCCTCAAGATAAGTCCTCCAACCCCCTTTAAATGTTGATCTAGAAAATGAAAAGAAAAATAAACTTGAAAAGGAATCTGAAACCATTCCCTCACCTCCTTCTATTCCACTTAGGAACCCAATTCCTTTTCCTCAAGCCATTTTTAAGCCAAATAAGTCCTTTGAACGTGATCCATAAATGCTCAACATGTTTAGACGTGTTGAAGTCAACATTCCCCTCTTAGATTCCATAAAAAAATTCCTAAGTATTCCAAGTTTCTCAAGGAGTTGTGTACCCACAAGAGGAAACTTAGGACCTTTGAAAATATTTCAACCCAAGAGTCCATACCCATTAAGTGCAAAGATCTAGGGACCTTTATGTTCCATGCCAAATTGGATGTTCCAACTTTGATGATGCACTCATAGACCTAGGAGCCTCAATTAATGTCAGGCCCAAATCCATATCCTCCAACCTTGGTCTAGGTCCCTTACATCCAACGAGTGTTTTCATTTAATTGGCCAATTGAAGCACAACCAATCCTGAGGGAATAATTGAGGATGTCCTTGTCCGAGTCAATGATCTTATCTTCCCTGCTGATTTCTATATCCTTGACATGGAAGGTGAGACAAACACTTCTTGATATCCCATAATTATAGGAAGACCATTTCTTATGACTGTGAGAACCAATATTGATGTCCATTCAGGCATCTTATCCATGGAATTCAGTGACCAACTGGTCAAGTTCAACATTTTCCAAGCCATGTGATACCCATCTGAGGATCACTCTTCATTCTCAATCTATGCTTCTAAGGACAATTCTAAGAGTCAATTGAACCCCAATCCACCATGTTCTTCATGTTCTAATGACAAAGGATATTGTGAAATCTACACCATGATTAACAAAGTCATAAATGCTGAAGTTTATGTGGAACTTTCATTCATAGACTCTATCAATCTAGAGGATCTTGAAAACTCTCTTAAATCCCACATCAATTCTGATCTCTACTGCTCCACCTATGACAGTATTAATAAGAATGAATCTAAAGAAACTTTAGTCCCTTCCTCCAGTATTGAGTTTTATAACCCACACATGAAAGATGAGACTGATCTGAAACCTCTACCTGAACAACTAAAATATGCATTCCTTTTCCATGATCACTCTTATCCTGTCATTACCTATTCTTCACTTACCGAAACTAAGGAGTCCAAACTTTTTCAAGTGTTAAATGAAAACAAAAAAGCCTTAGGGTGGACCCTAGATGACATACCAAGAATCAACCATACCCTTTGCATGCATCACATCCATCTTGAGGAGTCATCCAAACCAATTAGGCAAACACAAAGAAGACTCAATCCACTCATACTTGAGGTAGTTAGGGAAGAGATCACCAAGCTTCTTCAAGCTGGTATTATCTACCCAATTTCTGATAGTGAATGGATTAGTCCAATTCAAGTTGTACCTAAGAAGGGTGGGATAATAGTTATCACAAATAAACATGGGGAGGTAGTCACAACTCGAGTGAAGAACAAATGGTGTGTGTGCATCAACTATAGAAAATTGAATATTGAAACAAGAAAAGATCACTACCCTCTTCCATTCCTTGATCAAATTCTGGAATGATTAGCTAGAAAGTCACACTATTGATTTCTTAATGGATACACTGACTACTTTCAAATCTCAATCGCACCTCAGGACCAAGAAAATACTACTTTCATATACCCCTTTAGAACATATGCATATAGAAGAATGCCTTTTGGCATTTTCAATGCTCCTGTAACATTCCAGAGGTGTATGATGAGTATCTTTTCAGAATTCATTGTACACTGCATGGAAGTCTTTATGGATGACTTCACCATTTATGGTGAGTCATTTGAATCTTGTTTGAATTCACTCTCTCTAGTCCTTCAAAAGTGTGTCAAGTGTAACCTTGTGTTAAATTTTGAATAATGTCACTTCATGGTTGAAAATGGGATTGTTCTAGGGAACATAGTTTCAAAGGATGGTATTGAAGATGATCCTGCCAAAATTGAAGTGATCCAATCACTTCCTCAATCCACTTCTCTTCGAGACATCCGTTCATTTCTTAGTCATGCTAGTTTATATCGGAGATTCATCCATAACTTCAGTAGGATTTCCCTCCCACTCACTTGGTTGCTCCAAAATGATTTCACTTTCCATTTCGATGAGGTTTTCAAGAGAGCCTTTGTTGAACTCAAAAATTCTCTAACATCCGCCCTAATAATCCAACCCCTAGATTGGTCCTTACCCTTTGAGTTGATGTGTGATGCTTCTGATAGAGCCATTGGGGATGTTCTTGGTCAAAGAAGAGAAAATATTTCTCATGTCATATATTATGCATCAAAAACATTGGATGAAACTCAATCTCACTACAATGTCACTGAAAAGGAACTTTTGGTAGTGGGTTTTTCCTTAGATAAATTCCGGCCCTATCTCTTAGGTGCCAAAATCATCATCTTCATAGACCATTATGCTATAAAGTTCTTACTCAAGAAAACTGATTCCAAACTGAAGCTAATAAGATGGATCCTAATGCTCCAAGAGTTTGACCTTGAAATCAAAGATAGAACCGGAAAAGAAAACCCTGTGGCTAATCACTCAAGTTGAATTTCTAATTTTTCTCATTCTGAAATCATCGATCCTGAATTCTCTACTGAGAACCTTTCATCTCTCACTCCAAAAATACCATGGTATGCCCCAATTGTAAATTACTTGGTTTCTGGTGTTTTTATGGAAATTTTTTAAAAGAAAAAAAAATGAAGTTGAAAATTGATTCAAAATACTGTTTTTGGGAAGAAAATAAACATTGTAAAACTGGGGCTGACATGGTAATAAGGAGATGTGTTGATGAAAATGAACATTATTCCATATTATAATTCTGTCACTCAATGCCTGGTGTTGGCCACTTTGGACCAAAAAGGACCTCCCAAAAGGTTCTTGACTCTGGATTCTTCTGGCCTTCACTCTTAAAGGACTCACATGAGTTCTGTTAATCATGTCCCACTTGCCAAAAGTTTGGCACAATTTCAAAGAGAAATTAAATGCCCCCAAAACCATTAATTTTCTGTAAGATCTTCGATGTTTGGGGCATCTATTTTATGGGACCATTTCCCCCTTCCAATGGATTATTATACATCCTTCTTGCAGTTGATTATGTTTCTAGGTGGGTCGAGGCCAAACACACTAGAAAGGATGATTCACATACTGTTAGTGAGTTTCTAAAGACACACATCTTCCATCGATTTGGCACACCACGTGCCTTGATAAGTGACTTAGGAACCCATTTCTGTAATAGAACCATGGAATCTATTTTGAAAAATAATGGGGTTGTACATAAAACTTCAACTGCATATCACCCCCAAACAAATGGAATGGCTGAACTTTCTAATAGAGAAGTGAAAAGAGTTCTTGAGAGAATTGTAAAACCCACCAGAAAAGACTGTCCTGAAAGACTTGGTGAAGCACTTTGGGCTTATCAAACTGCCTATAAAACACCCATTGTGATGTCTCATTTTAGGCTAGTTTTTGGTAAAGCATGCCATCTACCAGTTTAAATCCATCATAATTCTTTTTGGGCAGTGAAAACTTGTAATTTTGATCTTGAAAAATCTGGTGAAGAAAGATTTTTTCAATTGGATGAACTGGAGGAGCTTCGACTTGATTCCTATGAGAATTCTAACATCTACAAAGAAAAATCTAAGGCAATCCAAGATAAACACATCCTGAGAATGGTATTTCATGAAGGTGAAAAGGTAATGCTCTTTAATTCTCGATTTCAGCTTTACCCAAGTAATCTTAATTCTCGTTGGGAAGGTCCTTTTGTTATTACTAATGTTTACCCATTTGGTGTAGTGCAAGTCCAAGACCCTTATTCCAAAAGGACATTCACAATTAATGGACATTGGTTAAAGCATCACCATGAGAGGACACACAATCCTAGATCAACATCAACTTCCACTGGATCCCCAACTTCTGTAGTTGACCCACCACTAGATGAAGATGGAGACCCACCAAATCCAAACCAGGGGGCACCTCTTTCCCGTTAACTCTCTATATATCTTCCTCTCTATAACTCTTTATTCTTTTCCCTATCTATTTCATTTTTCACCACTTTCTTCATCAAAACCTTTATTTTTCTCTTTCTCTTTTGTGTGGGTGTGTATTTTAAAGAACACTAAAAAAACTAACAAAATAAAAAAAATGTAAAAAAAACAAAAGATTCATACTTACTCACCTTCATTTTTCAAATTTTATCTAACCATTTTGGGGAGTTAAAATACATGGTTTCATCTATTTGTTTTTGAATTTTCATCATATATTTGGATAAAGTATTTTGTGTTAAGAATAATACATTTTGAATGCTCAGTTTTTGATTTGGAAAATTCTTTTCCCCAACCGTGAGAACCAACATTGGATTTCATGCCAGGGCTACCTATGGGAATCTTTTCAAAATGTGTGTTTTCACCCACATTTGTGAGTCTTGAGTTTGTGGACCTTAGAGTTGAATTTCATAATTTAGTGTGCATTAATATAATAAAGGCATTTTCTGAACCACATGAGAATCACAATAGCCAAATATCCTCCCATTTCCCTTACATTAATCCTCCTTTAGAAAGCCCCTTAGAGCCTATGAAAACCTTTTCTTTGATAGCCACATTACAAGCCCAATACCTTTTCCCACCCAATATAAACATGGATTTTCATTGCATAGTTTTTTTTTGAAATTTAAGTGTGTGTGTGTGGGGGGGGGGGTGGATTTCATTTTGGGCACCCTTTGTTGATTTCACCATGTTATCATATGCTTGAGGGAAAGCATCCAATTCAGTGTGGGGGAGAGTTTTTCATTCAACATGTTTTGGGGAATGTAATGTACTTTCATTTATGTAACTTTTTAAATTTTATTGACAAGTTTTCAAAAAAAAGAAAAAAAAGAAAAAAAATTGGGTTGTTTCATGGGTAGGTCAAAAATCACTCTTCCTAAACCTTTGATATTTTTATATCTATTAAAATTAGTGTCGTGAGGAGATCAATCATGGGTTGGGATATGAGTGTGAGATCTTTTCCAAGTTCAACTTTTTAAAAAAGAGAAAAAAAGAAAAAAAACACTTGCATTATATTCTTATGTCATTGGGAGAAGTTTTGTGGTTTGTAAATATTTCATCTTCTAATCCCCTTCAAATTTTCATCCTCTATTGTTTCTTTCTTCACACAATCATACCCTTGTAAATATGTGTTTTCATTTCCTTCCTTGTTTTATTTCAAAAAAAATGTGCATTGCTTTTTCTATGTTCGTATTTTACCCCTATTCTTCTCTCTCTTGGACATTATATTCCTACCGTCCCATAGCCACAGAAAAAACCCCTAAAAAATACCTCTTGATTATTGTGCAATTTGGATAGGGATTGAAAGCTGGGATCTCTTTCAAACTCTAAGATTTTCACTTTTGGTTGGTGAAAGAGTGAACCTCCACAAATGAATTTTATTATCTTGAGAGGTGTGAGTTTTGAGTGTCCACATTTTCCATTTCTAAATATGAGCATGAAAAAATTAATTATTTTTGGAACATTGTTTTTGTAACAACTTGTGGTGGAATTCAAAATGGATGAGTTAAATAGTCTAAACCTCCCCTGATTGGAGAAAACAAAATTTTACTATTTGTTGGTGAGTGAAAATGATTTTGTTATGTTTTTATATTTGTTTCACATCAGTACATGCATAAGACTAAGTGTGGGGGAGTTGATTTTATTAATATTTTCATGACTTATTATATACTCCATTTACTCATTTTATATGAAATATGCATAATTTGTGTGAAATATTAATGTTTTAATACTTAGTATAATTTTTGAGCATTTTTAGAAGTAGTCCAATTGAGTCAGTTTAATATTTTATTTATAACTCTCACCCTACTTATTATAATTGTGTGGTTCTTGTTTTTTGGGATTCCTTATTCCATTTCTCACATATCATTAGACGGAATCATGGGACAATTATTCCATTTTAAGGCTCATATGGTCAACACAAGAAGACCCAAAGAATTTGTGATGAAAGTGGACCATCAATGATTATTGAGTTATTGGTCTAAATCATTAAGCCCAAATTTTATGAAACTCCACCATATGTTCAATAATATCCAAATAAATCATGGATAAAAATTTTAAGGTCCAACTACAAGAACAAGGTTCCCAACTAATGCCTTGAATTCCAACCCACCATTCTGGCCTGGAATTAAAATCAGGACACTATTCATGCCATATGTCATGATGTAATCATCAAATCGAGCTGAGATTTTTTAGTATGAAATAGTAGATATAGGTGGATGACCTTGTTGAAGAAATAATTCGGTTTTGAAGGCATATTCCTATTCCAAAACCCTTTCACATTTTGGACTTCAAAAACACTAGATTGAAATGGATAGATTAAAATTGTTTAACCATCCGGCCATAAAATTGGATCCATAGGACCAAATGCCTCAAAATTTTGAGAGTAGTTGGAAAAAATTATTATATAAAACTTTGAAGAAGGAGATATCTCGATATCCGACTGTCTGGATGTCCAAATCATCTAGCCAATTGGAGGGACAGATTGGGAATGCAAACAGTCCACTTCCTTGGGCTATAAATGCATCCCCCTCCTCTCCTTCAAAGGGGTTGGCATTTAAGAAGATATGGGAACATATTGGCACGACCAAAGCCTTTCCAAGGGCTTGGAAGGACCTTCCATAGTCAAGTTTTCACTTGAGATGCCCTTCCTCCTCTCTTTGTTTCCTTTCACTTTTGTGTTGTTCTTCGTTTGTAATCTTGTAAGTTTGTGTTTTGTAATTCTATTTTAATGAAAGTTTATTCTTAAATATATCTTATTATCATCTACCTTCTATAGTTTAATATTAATGTTCTTAAAATAGTTTAAATACAGTTGAATCCCCTTCCCTTATTTTTCTTCCTCATTCAATTAAAAATCCGTTTTTTAATTCTCATCACTGTTTGTGTGTGTGTGTTCGACGTACCACTCTTTTCTTATCCGTTTCTTTTTCTTATCTTGTTAATTCATCATCATAAATATATAAAATAGATTAATATTAATGTCAATGGCTGAGTAAATATATTATTTGGGTGAGTCAAAATTTACGGATGTTAAGTGATTGAGAGTATTTTCTCGATGAATATTCTTTAATTTAACATTGTGTATGTTGGACTTAACATGTCATGGATTAATGAATTGTTTTGTTTAATATGTGGTTTCCATGGATTATTGGGACCATAAATACACTACCATAAACAAGCTCTGATTGAGATTAGAACCCTAAGTTAAGTTAAGGCTTGGATTAAATCCTTAACTCTTAGTAATTCCAATCAACATTATCTCACAAAGTGGGTGTTAAATTAACTGCAATATAAAGAAAAGGTCCCGGATATCACAAGATTAACTCCCTAAAAATGAACTCACCCTAATATTTATCAAATTTCTAAATCAAACATAAATCATTAATCACTTCATTTAATCTCTGAAAACAAACCCCCCAATCATAATACAATCAACTAAAAACAAACGACTATTAGAAAGTATCATCGCCGAGGATTCGACCCGAGTGCTGCTATACACATTAGCAGAGAACCGGAACCTTGACCGGTCGATTGGAGACAATGGGTCGTGCATTTCATATGCTCAAGAGACAGTGTGTGTGAAATAAAGAGATGCACACACAGCTCAAAAAGTAAATACAATAACACAATAGAGTTATAAAAGTAAAACTAGAGTTTAGAAATATCTGTGTGTCATGTAGTAAAGCTTTGGACTCATTGGATGTATAGAAAATGATATTCATGTCCTTTTCTGGAGGTTGGCTCCAAAACAGAGTATCTTGGTCTCTATAATCTAGCTTCCAGATGTGTAGAGGTTCACCTCTTTGATGTCAGGGTGTTCAGTGAGCTTCAATAGGATGCAGCTTGTAATATTAAACTTCTTGGATACTTAAGCTTCAAGTTCTTCTATTTGAAATATCTTGCATATTCTCACAACTAGCCTTTTTGTTTTTCTAGTGGGTTGAGAGAGATTTCTTTTAGGTTTATCTTGAAATCCTTTTATACTTCAAGGTCTTGTAGGTGTGAAGATCTTTGCACGTGCATGTACCTCATACTGTCTACAGATAGTCCTACAAAAAAAATTAAATAATGTCAGAAACATTAATTTGTCTAAATATGATTGTTAGAAATAAAATTGACTTAATAAAAATGAAACAATTATTTATGAGTATCAGTGAGTCATTTTCATCGGTCTACCATCTTCGGTCTGTTAGCATCGGTCTGTCATCTTCGGTGTGTCATATTCGGTGTGTCATCTTCGGTGTGTCATTTTCGGTGTGTCATCTTTGGTGTGTCACCTTTGTTGTGTCATCTTCAGTGTGTCATATTCGGTGTGTCATCTTTAGTGTGTTATCTTCGGTGTTTCATCTTCGGTTTGTCGAACATCGGTGTGTTGAACATCAGTGTGTTGAACATCGGTGTGTCGAACATCGGTGTGTCGAACATCAGTGTGTCAAACATACTATCAATGTCAGGGACTCAAAAAGATTATGAAGTGTCTGTCTCACACAAAACATCACAAGAATAAATGATATCCAAACATAAATGTACGAATACACCTGTAAACATATTTTTTCAAGAATATAGGTTATTGACTTATTTAAGTACATTGTTCTGTATGGCATAATTGATTTACTTATAGATATTAAAGAGCATGAAAGAGTATAATATGTAGTTAGGCATTATTTATGATTATGAAAACTACCATATCATAGAAGGTCCAACAATTTTCCAATCCACAACTCTCGTTGATGGTGAGATCCTTTGAAGAGAAAGGAAGGAAGGAATGTGTTTGTTGTCATGGGAGGTTCATCATTTGTCAACGTAAGCTCTCTAGATGTTCAAAGAAATCTCTCCAATTGTGCTCTAATTACCATACCCATGTTAGGATATTAATTGATGAAACACATTTCAACTTTTCTGTTACACTAAGTCACCGCATCGTTACTCTGTTTCATTTATGAAATAAAAAAAGTGTCTGATCACTGCATCACAGTGAATATATATAATTTTTAAATAAAATAAAATCTTTTAAGTTTATTTTATTTTTCCTTAAAATGACCAAAAACTAACTTTTTTCCTTGACCCATTTCAATTAAGGTAAAGTATCTATTCCAGATGCAATGGTACCCTCATATTTTTAATCTAGGTACCCATTTATATGTTTCATTAACCACACACGTGAAATATTTTAAATAAATAAAAAAATTAGAACATTTATTTTGGGCTCACTGAGACTCAAAATCACGTGATGTCTGAGCACCTAGTCTCAAAATAATCCCATAATTTTTCAAAAAAATTCATGGAATTTCTAAGACATTACATTCTCCCCGCCTTAGGGATTTTCATCCTTGAAATCCAAAACAAGGTCTAAAAAAACAAATGGGGATACTGATCACGAATCTGAGCCTCCTACTCCCAAGTGCTCTCCTAGAGATTCTTGTGCTTCCATAGAATGTGCACCAAAGGAATCAACCACCCACAAAGGACCCACTCCTGTCGATCCTCAATCTCCACTAGAAACTCTGCAAACATCACCCAATTATCAATGTCCAGATCACCCTAGTTGATGATGTGTGATGGGTCATGCATGAACCTCCTTAGCTACGATATGTGAAAGACATTATGCAACTAGTGAATTTGTGTGGAAAGAGCTAGGTGAAACTCCGCCTCACCAACTCTTCTCAGAATCTCGAAAGGGATGATGAATCTAAAAAAAATTGATACCCTGGGAAAATATATGTAATCCATATTGTGGTGAGACTCTAAGGAACACATGGTCTCCTTTCTTGAACTCCAAGGGCCTTCGTGTCCGATCAGCATAAGATTTATGCCTTCTCTGTGAAATACTCATCCACTCCTGGATGATTTTCACCTTCTCGATGGTGGACTGTACCATCTATGGACCCATGAATGATGAGTCCTCTGGGTCTTTCCAGTATAACATTGATCTGCATGGTCACTCATACAGTGCCTCAAACGGTTCCATACCCATGGCGGAGTGGCAGTTGTTGTTGTACACAAACTCCACCAGTAGTAGATGATCCTCCCAATTGTGACCAAAGTCTAGGATGCAAGCACAGATCATGTACTCCAAAACCTAGATAGTTATCTCTGTCTAGCCATATGTATGGGGATTAAATGCTGTGCTCAAACATAGCTAAGTCCCGAATGCCTCCTGTAGTCCATTCCACAGCTGGGATGTGAAGTGAGCATCACAGTCTGAAATGATCGTTGAAGGAACCCCATGACACTGAACAATCTCTTGAACATAGAGTCATCCCAATCCCTCTACGAAACCCTACTCCCAGATGGGTAGGAAGTAGGCCGACATGGTGAGTCAGTCAACAATGACCCGGATGGTTTAGTGTTTCTTGGATGTGAATGGTAAGCCTATCATGAAGTCCATCAATATACCATCCAATTTCCACTCCTCTACCTCGAGTGGCTGAGCCAAGCCAGGTGGAGCCTGATTCTATAACTTCACTTTATAATAAGTGAGGCATTGAGGAACGAACTCTGCCACTACCTTCTTTATCCCCAGACACCCGTACTGACATAGAAGATCCTGGTACATCTTTGCCACTCATGGATGCACCACCAAGGGGGAGGTGTGGAACTCCCTCAGAACCTCCTCTCACAACATCACTGGTACAATGTTGTGTCCTCTGAAAAGGACGACATGCTCCCCACCTATCGAATATCCATCAGGGGCCTACCCTGTGGATAACTAAGAACTTCATGCCTCGTAGTTGGCATCCTCAAGATGTGTCTCCCTAACTCATTGCAAGAGTGGGGGAGTGACAACCATAGACTAAAGGTAAGCTGCTACATCACCATCTATGAAGGATATCTACATTGTGGTTAACTGCTCTGATGCCTCACTCAACAACTACAACCTAGTTCTCATGTTAAGCACTTCCGCCACCACATTCCATTTCCAAGTAGTATAGACAATATCAAATTCATAGTCCTAGAGGAACTCTATCCACTATCGCTGTCTTAACTTCAAGTACTTCTGGGAGAAGATATACATGAGACTTTTGTGGTCAGAGAAAATGGTAAACTACTCACCCATTAAGTAGTGTCGCCACATCTTCAAAGTGAATAACACTATTAATATCTCAAGATCATGGGTTGTATAGTTATTCTCATGTTGTATCAACTATCACGAATCATAGGCAATCACCACCTACTCCTACATCAGAAAAAAACCCAGTCTGGTCCTTGATTCATCATAGAACACTACATACCCCACACCCTCCTCTGGTAGTCTCAAGATAGGGGCCCTCGTCAGTCTCTGCCTCAACTCTTGGAAACTATTCTAGAACTTATCCATCCAAACAAAGGGTTTTCCCTTATTTTCCAAAGTTTATAAGGGTGCTGCTACCCTGGAAAAGTTTGACACGAACCTTCGGTAGTATCCAACCAAACCCAAGAATCTCCTCACCTCATTCGTGATCCTGGGTGGCTCCGAAGCAAGAAATGCCTCTATATTCACTGGGTCCACTGCAACTCCAGCCTCTGAAATGATGTATCCTAGAAAGTGGAACTCTTGAATCCAGAATTGATACATAGAGAGATTCCCATAAAGCTAGTGCTTTTGGAGCGTATCCAGGACCATCCTCAGGTGTGTCATGTGATCCTCCTTAGACCCTGAGTACACAAGGATTTTATTAATGAAGACCATGATGAACTGGTCAGGGTAAGACCAGAAGATCCCGTTCATGAGTCCCATGAACACTATTAGGGAATTGGTCACACCAAATGGAATTACCAAAAATTCATAGTGTCCATACCCACATATAAAGGCTATCCTTGGTACATACTCATCCCATATAAGAAGCTGATGATAGCCAGACCTGTGTTCTATCTTTGAGAACCACCTTGACCACTTTAATTGGTTGAAGAGGTCATCGATTCTCGACAATGGTTATTTATTATTCAGTCACCTGATTCAGGTTCTAATAGTATACACATAGTCTCAAGCTCCCTTCTGCCTTCTTAGAAAACAGAATGGGGGCTGCCTAAGGTGAAACATTGGGACTTACGAACCCCTCTCTATGAAGGTCCTTGAGCTATACCCTCAACTAAAAAAGCTCTATGGGAGCCATCTGATATGATGGTTTGGATATTAGTTCCATCATAGGTTACATGTCAATGTATATGTCAACCTACCTATGAGGGGTTAATCTGAAAAAATCATCAGAAAATAAGTCCTCATAATCTTCCACTACTAAAGAAAATTGAGGAATCCTCTCATCCACTACATTGATGGTAATGATATCCAACTGGTGAGTGATCGGATTAACCCTCCTCTAAGTAAGTTTGTCCTACACTGAAATCATTCCCATTTCATCGTTAAAGGAGAACCTAGTAACATATCTGTAGACACACCACACTCTGCACCTAAAATAGTCAATCTGAGCATGGAATGTGGATAAACAGTCCATACCTAGAATGATGTCGTAAGCCCTCGACACTGCTACTAGGATATCCCAGCCGAAGATCTCTCCTCGAAGAGTAAGCTCGCACTGTTGGCACCAATGCGTTATCATCAATTCCCCTCCTACAGAAGTCTCTAATAGTAAGGATCAATCCAACATCTCTTCCAGAATTTCTCAGCATCGAAAAAGGTCTATGTCAAGGAAATATTGATGGGAACCTATGTTTATAAGAACTACATATAAGGTGGAGAAGACACACATTTTACCTATAATCATATTTGGAGTGTTAGGATCATAGGAATCTATCGCCTAAATCTAGGATCGTCCCTATCCACCTGCTCTCAGGGCCCATGGTGGACCACTTAGGGATTGTGGCGGTAGTACCTCAAACCTCCACCTATTTCCTGATGCTCTTCCTACTCCCCTTCCATGTTAGTCTCCCTATGGACCACACTTATCGACCCTTTACCTATGCCTTGGTGGTGCCTCGACTGTCTATTGATCGTCTGCATGTCGATTCGGGCAGTCAAGAGTTATGTGTCTTTATCCTCTGCATGTGTAGCATACCCTGCTACTTTGCTAACTCCCTATACCCCAGGATCCTCATACTACCAACCTTGTGTCTAGGGGTCATCCTATGTAAGGCTTGACCTGATTGGGTCCTCCCGTCTGCTACCTACTACCCACCGCTGAAGACTCCACCACCTGATGTCTACTAGTATCTCCTACTGCTAGGGCCCGCTCTACCTGAAATATATCCATGAGAAGATCACGCTCCAACACCCCATCCTGGGTAGATATGATAAGTGATACCATGGATTCCTTGATCTCCCAGCTTAGTCCCTACTCAAAAGCTCAATCCCTAAAAAACAAGTCTCACACCATGTTTGTAGAGTAGTGAGAAAGCTCAGTGAATCTTGTTGAGTACTCTGCTACTATCATGATACCCTTCAACAAGTGCAGTAGCTTCTGGATGTGTACTAAGCATAGAGTTTCTAGAAATAATTCCTTCCTAAAGATGCACTCAAAATCAGTCTGAGTGAGGGTTTACTTGTCATGCGTCTGGATCATCAATCTCCGTCATCTACCCACCAAGACCTGAAGAAGGCTCACATCTAAGATCTCCATCTGGTCAGGTGGTGTCCTCACAAGATGGAAGATGCAAGTGACCACCTCCATCCAATCCTTATCTATCTGGGGGTCAATCTCACCCCTAAACTAGAGAGGTCACTACTTCTAGAAATTGTGTAAGGCACTGATCTTGCATGCATCCTCTAATGGTAATGCTGGTAGATAATGTTGATATATGGATGGTGTTAGAACTGGTTCACCACTTGGTGGGGCCATCTCTAGTACTAGTACTCACACTAATGCTTCATCACTAGGCATACCATCCTCGCAGTCATGCATCGGAATCTTGGATAGATGTCTATGTGGAGGTATCCTGAAATAGATCAAGATGAACCAAAATCAATAGATTATACCTGGAAAACTAACTCTGACTCAAGAAGGACACGAGAACACTCTCAATTCCTATATGATGCATGAAACTAGTGTTTTCATCTACAAAGTTGAAAAGTAGAATTCAGGGTCCTAGTGTATGAATACATCAACCACTGCCCCAACACTAGACTCCCTGAGTCTTAATGTCGAACTCAAAACATTCAATACTTTTTCCCCAAAATAAAGACACTGACCCTCAGTCCTTAAGGAAGAACCAACCTATACTGATACCACTATGTCATGACCCGTCCCTTGGGACTTGTTTCGTGACTACCCCAAGCCTGCCTCCCAAAGGCCAAGGGATGGCAGCAAGTGCCAAAGGCATTATCCTATAAGTGGGAGGAATCTTCTAGAGTACCTGTATGCACATACACACACAACCTAGCCCACAATGCCAAAACGTAAGCATACACGCCACTAAGACAACCATTGAGAGTAACAGTACAAAACTAAAAGTAAAGGGTATAAAATACAAGCCCAAAAAAGACAAGTACAATCTCCTGAAGTCCATCTATAGTAAGCTGTACTTGAAGGGTAGGTGAAGGGGGTACCACCTGAAGCCATAGAAGTATGACTCATCTGTCGAATCTCACTGGGCACCACTTGGTCTTGGACCACCAAGGTCTCTGTCGAAGCATTTGCCTTATGCACAAGACACGACACATGCAGGCGGAGCCCGTGCATCGGTGAGTAACACAATACTTAGTAAGGACCCCAAAACACAAAGGCAATACCACAAAGGAAAGTATGCAAAAATTAGACTTCCAAAGGGGTACACAAAGCGTATCTGCTGAGAATTACTACCAAGAGAGAGTCACTAGAGTCATCTAACATAGTTATAAGTATAAATTGTGAAAATAAAGACTATCAGTTGTAAATTATGAACACCTTGTACTGTCACAACACTTATTCCTGATGATTCACTTAATCCTGCTAGGGTACATATACCCTCTCATCACAGTATTCTCGTCACATCCAACAGCAGGATTCCTGCTCGTAGCGTGGTTGATTCCAAGAGAATCAACTCCTCAATCCATTAGTCATATATCAACTTCCATAAAAACCCACTTAGAGTATATAAAAAATACAACCACTTCGTGAGGGTCCCAATGCCACAAATGGCTTGTCAATCAGACGTTTGCTTTGGAAGCTATGGACCTTTTTGTAAAAAGGGGCCAATGGGGTCTGGGCCTAGACTGACCTGACCTGAATCAGTTCAGCCAACCCGACCCGGTCGGGTCTACAAAAACCTAGTATATCTTGGGCCAAGGTCCAGGTCCATTGGGATATGGGTCAAACCCACAGAGCTGACCAGGGGCCCGGTCCTTCTCTGGCCTAGCTCGCGCTGGCGGGCCTGTTCTTCTTTCCCAGCGAAGCTACCCAATAGCCTAGTCCCCCCCTTCGTCCTGACCACTATGTTGGACTGGTTTTGTATATATGGGATTCAGCTCTCTCTTCATCCATTCGAGCCCCTCATACCACTGCATAACCACCCCACGACTTTGTCGCGGGGTCCCTACCACGGTACAGATTGATCGTAGTCCTCCACTACGAGATGTGGCTCCTAGCGGCATCTAGCTGAGCCACCATCAGCTGCCTACTAGCAGATTCCATGGGTTCCACCATCCCTGGCCTTTGATCCGGTGGCCCTTGCTATCTCTGCGCCTTTTCTAGCCATGAAACTTTGTCGCCGTGGCCCCTCCACCACCACCGGCCTTCCATGCCGGTGGTCATTCCCCAGGTGTTGTCGTATCCCTCAACCTCCTTCACAAGTTAATCCACCACTACAGTACTTCCTGGGCCATGGTTGCTATCACACCATGAAAAACAGAAAGGAGTGGGCATAATAGAAGAAAGAAAAAAGAACACACAAATGATGGACCATGACCTTTTTTCATGTTGGCATGATTCTTCCTTGTTAGGAGGTTTAATAAAAGAGAATCAAAATGAGAATATGAATTCCCTTAATTTCCAGCATGAAAATTCAAATTTCCCGCAAATACAACCAATCCATGGGTCACTTTTTTAGTGGGTTGACCCACGTTCATCATTTATAAAGAAGAACGAGGGAAGGGAGACCACACAGAAATTAAAACCCCATACTTGGAGTCAAATCGTTAGTTAGTGAAGAATGGGGGTTGTTCTGTCATCATTCTCTGATCCAAAACTCTTGTGGATGGAGAGATCCTTCGAAGAGAAAGGAAGGAAATAAGGTGTTCATTGTCGTAGGTGGTTCGTTGTTTTCCAACGCAATCTCTCCAGAGGTTCAAAGAAATCTCTCCAATCATGCTCTGATTCCTGTACCCATGTTAGTCTATTAATTGATGAAATGTGTTTCAACATTTCTATTATGCTTAGTCACCATGTCATTACACTATTTCATTTATGAAATGAAATACTTGTCTCATCACTACATTACAGCGAATATATATATATATATATTGAATAGAATTAACTCTTTTAAGATTAATTTATTTTTCCTTAAAATTCCTAAAAATTAAAATTTTCCCTCGACTTGTGCCGGTCGAGGGTAGGTCCTTCCTCATATAAATTTGTCATTCTGGATGCAACGATGCCCTCAATTTTTTAATTTGGAAACCCTTTTAGAAGTTTCCAAAACAAACCATGTGTACTATTTTAAACAACTAAAAAATTTGAACATTTATTCTGGGATCACTGGGTCTCGAAATCATGTTCCTTCTGAGCGCCTAGTCTCTAAATAATCCCATAAAATTTTCAAAAATTTTACATGGAATTTCTAGGACATTAAATTCTCCCTACCTTAGGGATTTTCATACTCAAAATCTAAAATAAGGGATAAACACACAAATGGGGATACTAAGTGTGAATCTGAAACTCCCGCTCCCAAGTACTCTATTGAAGATTCTTATCCTGCCACCAAATTTGCACCATAGGAATCAACCACCCATGAAGGACCTATTCCTATCGATCCTCAATCTCCACCAGGAACTCCACAAACATTGCACCATCATCAATGTCTAGCTCACCTTAGTTGATGACCTACGATGTGTCAGGAATGTACCTCCTCAATTTTGACATGTGAAAGACATTATGCACCTGATGCATCTATGAGGGAAGAGTTAGGCAGTACTCCACCTTGCCAACTCTGCTCAAAATCTAGAAAGGGACGATGAATCTTGGAGACAACTTGCCGGCCCAGACAAATCTCTACAATCCTTATCAAGGCGAGACTTGAAGGAACACATGGTATCCTTCCTCAAACTCCAAGGTCCTCCATATCCTATCATTATTAGATTTATACCAACTCTGTGCAGTCCTCATTCACTCCTGGATGATCTGGACCTTCTCGGTGGTGACCCATACCAGCTATGGACCCATGAGTGCTAACTCCTCTAGGTCTATCCAACATAATAGTGATCTGTATGGTCACCCATAAAGTTCCTCTAATGGCGCCATAACAATGGTGGAATGGTATATTTTGTTGTACATGAATCCACCAGTGGTATATGGTCCTCACAACTACGACCAAAGTCTAGGATGCAAGCATGAAACATGTCCTCCAAAACTTTGATAGTCCTCTCTGTCTGGCCATCCGTTTAGGGATGAAATGTCATTCTCAAATGTAGCTGAGTCCCGAATTCCTCCTACAATCCCTTCCACAGCTAGGATGTGAACCAAGCATCACAATCTGAAATGATTGTCGAAGTCACCCCATGAAGCAGAACTATATCCTGAACATAGAGGCATCTCAAGCCATCTATAGAACCCTACTCCCGGATGGGTATGAAGTGGGATGATTGGGTGAGTCGGTCAAAAATCACCCAGATGGTATCATTTCCCTTGTATGTGCGTGGTAAACCTATCATGAAGTCCATCAATATACCATACCATTTCCACTCTGGTACCTTGAGTGGCTGAGCCATGCTAGCTGGAACCTGATGCTCTACAATCACTGGTTAAAAAGTGAGGCATCAAGAAACAAACTTTGCTACTGACTTCTTCATCCCTGGCCACCAGTAATGACATCATAGATCCTGGTAAATCTTTTCCACTTCTGGATACACCACCAAGAGGGAGGTTTGGAACTCCCTCAGAACCTCCTCTCTCAACGTCACTGGTAAAATGGTGTGCCCTCTGAAAAGGACGACGTGCTCCCCACCTATTGAATATCCATCAAGGGCCTACTCTATGGATAACTGAGCACGTCAGGCCTCACAGTTGGCATCCACAAGCTGTGACTCCCTAACTCATTTAAAGATTGGGGGAGTGACAACCATCGATCGAAGGTAGGCTACTCCATCACCATCTATGAAAGATATCTACATCGTAACTAACTGATATGATTCCTCACTTAGCAACTGCAACCTAGTTCTCCTACTGAGCACGTCCACCACTACCTTCCCTTTCCCAGGAGTATAGAATATCTTGAATTCATAGTCCTGGAGGAACTCTATCCACCACCACTGTCTCAACTTCAGGTCCTTCTGGGAGGATATCTAAAAGAGAATTTTTTGTTCAAAGTAAACTGTAAACCACTCACCCATCAAGTAGTGCCACCACATATTCAAAGCAAAGAACACTACTACTATCTCAAGATAAGGGTTCATGTAGATATTCTCATACTACCTCAACTATTGTAAACTATAAAAAATAATCACCTACTACTGCATCAGGACACAACCCAGTCTAATCCTTAATGCATCACAAAACACTACATACCCCACTCCCTCCTTTGGCAGTCTCAAGATAGGGGCACTCATCAGTGTCCGCTTCAACTCCTGGAAACTCTGTAGCACTTCTCCATACACACGAAGGGTTTTAGCTTCCATTTAAAAGATGAAAAGTGTGATTCTATCCTGGAAAAGTTAGGTACAAACCTAAGATAGTATCCAACAAAACCCAATAAACTCCTCACCTCAGTCATGCTCTTGGGTGGCTCCCAAGCAAGCACCACCTCTATCTTCATTGGGTCCACTGCAACTCTAGCCTCCAAAATGACCTATCCTAGAAAGTGGAGCTCCCAAATCCAAAATTGACACTTTGAGAGCTTCCCATAAATCTGGTGCTCTCAAAGAGTATTCAGGACCATTCTCAGGTGTGTCGCATGCTCCTCCTCAGACACCAAGTACACCAGGATATCATCAATGAAGACCACGGTGAACCGGTTAAGGTAAGGTCGTAAGATCCAATTCATGAGTCCCATGAACACTGTTGGGGAATTGGTCACACTAAAGTGCATTTCCAAGAACTCATAGTGTCCATACCAACATCTAAAGGCTATCCTTGGTACATCCTCATCTCATACACAAAGATGATGATAGCCAGACTCGAGGTCTATCTTTGAGAACCACCTCACTCCCTTCAATTTTTTGAAGAGGTCATCAATTCGCAGTAGTGGGTATTAGTTCTTCATGATCACCTGATTCAGGAGTTGATATTCCACACATAGTATCAAGATCCTACCCACCTTCTTTTCAAACAGAACTAGGGTCGCCCAAGGTAAAACATTGGGCATTAAGAACCCATTTCTCTGTAGGTCCTCGATCTGTACCCTCAACTGATGAAGCTCCACATGATCCATCCAATATGCTGGTGTGGATATCGGTGCCATCCCGAGGTACAAGTCAATGTAGAAGTCAACCTCCCTACGAGGGGGTAATCCCATAACATCCTTAGGAAACATGTCCTCGTACTCGTCCACCACTGCTGGAAATTGAGGACTCCTCTCATCCACCACACCGAGGGTAAGGCTATCCAACTATTGAGTGATTAGATTCACCCTCCTCCAATTAAGTCCGTCCTGCACTGCAAGCATTCCATTTTCGACGTTAAAGGAGAACCCAGTTCTATCTCTGCAAACACACCACACTATGTGCCTAAAACATTCAATCTGAGCATAGACATTGGATAACCAGTCCATACCCATAATGAAATCATAAGGCCTTGACACCAATACTATGAGATCCCAGCCAAAGATATCACCTCCAAGAGTAAGCTCACATTTCTAGCATCAGTGCATTATCACCGAATCCCCTCCCTTAGGAGTCTCTAATCATAAGGATCGATCCAAAAACTCTACCATAATATCTGAGCTCTGAACAAGGTCTGTGGAAAGGAAAGAGTGATTGGAACCTATGTTTATATGAACTGCAGATAAGGTAGATAAGACACATATCATACCTCTAATAATCTCTCGAGCATTTGGATCATAGGCCTCTATTACCTAAAGTGGGGCCCACCCCTATCCACCTACTTCTGGAGCTCGTGGTGGACCATCTGGGGGTAGTGTTGGTAGTAACTCGAACCTTCTCCCACTGCTTCCTGCTCTGAATTCTCCCCTGCCACGTCTGCCTCCCTGTAGAACTTCCCTGCTCAACCCTCTTCCTTTGCCTCAACAGTCACTCAACTATCTTTTGATCATTTTCATGGCGAGTTGGGCAGTCACAAGCTATGTGTCCTTTCCCACCACATGCATAGCACACCCTGCTCCTTTGTTGACTCCCTCTGCACTAGGAGCCTCGTACTGCCGACCCTGTGTCTTGGGGTCATCCCCATAAAGTCTTTACTCTCTTGGGTCCCTGTGTCTGCTACCTGCTACCCACCGCTGAAGACTCTGCCACCTGATGTCTACTAGTAGCTCCCAGTATTGGCATCCACTCCGCTAGGAAACTCTCAATGAGAAGAGCTCTCTCCAGCACCCCAGCCAAGGTAGGGATGATAAGTGATACCATGGATCCCTTGATCTCTCGGTGTAGTCTCTACTCAAAAGCTCAATCCCTGAAGAACGAGTCTCTCACCATGTCTATAGAGTAGTGAGATAACTTAGTGAATCTCAATGAGTACTCTGCTACTATCATGCAACCTTTCTGCAGGTGCAGTAGCTCCTGGATTCATACTAAGTGCAGAGTTGCTGGAAAAAATTTCTTCCTAATGTGGCGCTCAAAATTAGTCCAAGTGAGGGTCACCTTGTCATGTATATGGATTTTCTAGCTCCACCATCTCCCCACAGATCCCTAAAGAAGGCTCATGGATAATATCACTATCTGGTCTGGTTGTGTCCACACAAGATGGAAGATGTGGGTGACTGCCTCCATCCAATCATCAACTATCTGGGGGTCAGTCCCACCCCTGAACCTTAGAGGTCTCTGCTTCTGGAAATTGCGTAAGGCACTGAGTCTGCGTGCTTCCTCTACCGGTAATGCTGGTAGGAACTACTGATTGATGGGTGGTGGTAGAATTGGTGCACCCCCTGGTGGGGCCATCTCTAGTACTGTTCCCTACACTTATGCCTCATCACTAGGTGTACCGTCCTCATGTTCATGCACCAAAATCCTGGGTGGCTATCTACATGGAGGCATCATGAAATAGATCAAGATGAACCAAATTCAATAGATTATACCTGGTGAGATGACTCGGAACCAAGAAGAACATGAAAACACTATCAATTCCTATATGATTCATGCAACGAGTGTTTTCATGTACCGAGTTAAAAATCAGAATTTAGGGTCCTGGTTTATGGATACATCAGCCACCACACCAACACGGGACTCCCTGAGTCTTAATGTAGAACTCAAAAACATTCATCATTGTTTCCCCAAAACAAAGAAACTAACCCTCAGTCCTTAAGGCAGAAACAACCTCCTATGATACCCCTCTATCATGACCAGTCCCCCAGGGCCCGTGTCGTGACTACCCCAAGCATGCCTCCTAAAGGCCAGTGGATAGCGACTAGCAGCAGAGAAATTATCCTATAAGTGGGAGGTATTTTCCCAAGTATCTATACAAATGTACACACACATCCCAAACCACAATGATGAAAAGTAAACATGCATGACATTAAGGTAACCACGAAGAGTAACAATACAAAACTGAATGTAGAGGGGACATAATACAAGCCCCAAAAAGACAAGTACAATCTTATGAAGTCTATATATTGTAAAACCTACCTGAAGGGTAGGTGAAGGGGTACCTCCTAAAGCCGTAAAAGTATGCCTCTTCTGTCAGATCTCACTGGGCACTACCTAGTCCCAGACCACCATGGTCTCTATCGAAGAGTTTTTCATCTTCATAACACACAAAATGTGTGGGCGGAGCCCCTGCAGGGGTGAGTAACATAATACTCAGTAAGGACCCCCCCAAAAAAGACAATACCACAAAATAAAGTATGTACAAATTAGACTACTAAATGAGTACACGAAGTGTAGGCCCTAAGAAGTACAGTGAAGAGAGAGTCAATAGAGTCAGCTCACACAGGTATAAGTATAAATCATGAAAAGAAATACTATCAGTCATAAATGATGAACACCTTTTACTATTGAGACACTCATCCCTGAGGAGTTACTTTGGCCTTTCGGGGCACCTAGACCTGATCGTCATAGTCTTCTCGTCACAGCCACCTGTAGGATTCCCACTCATAGCATGCTTGATTCTGGGAGAATCTACTCCTCAAGACATCGATCATATCCCAATTTCAATGAAACCCTACTTAGAGTTTATCATAAGGAACGAATCATCACGAGGGTCCCAATGCTGCAAATGGCTCATCAATCAGACATGAGGTCTGGAAGTTATGGGTTTTTTTGTAAAAAGGGGCCAGTTGGGTCTAGGCACGGTCCGACCCGATCGGGTCAAGGAAAACCCGACCCAGTCAGGTCTAGGACAACCCAACCAAGTTTAGGCTAACCCCATCTAGCCTATCCCAAGGGATAGGCCTATTGGGTCGCAGGTCCAGCCCACTGGGCCACCCAGTAGCCCAGTCCTTCTCTGGTACGGCCCACGCTAGCGGGCTAGTTCTTGTTTCCCAACTGAGCTGCCCAGCGGCCCGATCTCCCCCTTCAGCCCAACCTGCTCTGGCGGGCTGGTTTTATCTATGCAAGATGTGACAATCTCCATGTTCATTCTATCCCCACAGACCACCGTGTAACCACCTCGCGGCTTTATCATGGGGTCCCTGCTACAGTCCAGCTGGATCGTAGTCCTCCACCACGGGATGCGGCTCCAAGCCATGTTTAGATGAGATGCCACCTGTCGACAGCTACCGTGGGTTCCACCATCGCCGAACTTCAAGCCAACAACCCTTTTCGCCACCGCAACCCTCATTGTCATGGCCCTCCATTTCTGCATCCCTCCATCATTGCAGCCCCTTCGACACCACCGACCTTCCATGACGGTGGTCATTCCCTAGGTGCTGCTATCTCCCTCGACCTCTTGTCCCAGTTGATCCACCACTGCGGTCCTGCCTGGGCCATAGTTTCTTTCACATCATAAAGATCAGAAAGGAGTGGGCAGAGTAGAAGAATGCATAAAGAACACACAATGGATGGACCACGACCTTTGTTATTGTTTGTGTGATTCTTCCTTGTTAGGATGTTTAACAAATGACAATCAAAATGAAAATTTTACTTCTCTTAATTCTCCACATGAAAATTCCCATTTCCCACAAAGACAACTGATTCGTGGGTCAATCTATTAGTGGGTTGACCCATGTTCATCATTTAGAAAGAAGAACAGGGGAAGAGAGACCACATAGAAATCAAAACCCCATACTTAGATTTGGATCATTAGTTGGTGAAGAATGGTTGTTTTTCTTTCGTCGTTCATCGATCCAAAACTCTTGTCTATGGAGTGATCCTTCAAAGAGAAAGGAAGGAAGGAAGGTGTTAGTCGTTATAGGTGGTTTTTCATTTTCCAACGCAAGCTATCCAGAGGTTCAAACCAATCTCTCAAATTGTGCTCCGATTCCTGTACCCAAGTTAGGATATTAATTGATGAAATACATTTCAGAATTTATGTTATGGTTAGTCGCCGCTTCATTATGATGTTTCAATTATGAAATGAAATAGTTGTCTTTTCACTACATCGCAGCAAATTTTTTTTTTTATTAAAATAAAATGTTTTAATTTTATTCTATTTTTCTTTAAAATTCCTAAAAATAAACTTTTTCCCTTGACATGTGTCGGTCGAGGTTAGGTCCTTCCTTAGGTAAATTCTTCGTTCCAGACATAAGGCTGCCCTCTGATTTTAATCTGGTCACCCATTTAGATGTTTCCAAAACCATGCACGTGTACTATTTTAAACAAATAATTTTTTTGAACATTTATTTTGGGCCCACTCATCCTTGAAATCATTTTTTGTCTAAGAACCTAGTGTCTAAATAATCCCATAAATTTTTCAAAAAAATTATGCAGAATTTCTGGGACATTACATTCTCTCCACCTTAGGGGTTTTTGTCCTCAAAAGCCAAAAAAGTGATAAAAAATTAATGGGGATACTGAGGATGAATCTGAGCCTCCCGCTCACAAGTTCTCACATGGAGATTCCTATGGTGCCACTAAACGCACACCAGAAGAATCGAATGCCCACGAAGGACATGCTCCTGTCGATCCTCAATCTCCACTGAGAACTCCACAAACATCACCCCATCGTTAATGTCCAACTCACCCCAGTCGATGAACTATGATGGGTCATGCACATACCTCCTCAGCTACAACACGTGAAAGAAGTTATGCACCTGATACATCTATGGGAGAAGATCTAGGCAGTACACCACCTCAATAACTCTGCTCATAATCATGAAAGGGACAATGAATCTCAGAAAAAACTTGTCACCCAGCCAAATATTTGCAATCCCCATTGAGGTGAGGCTCGAAGGAACACATGGTATCCTTCCATAAACTCCAAGTGCCTCAGTATCTTATCAACATAAGAATTTTTTCCTATTTTGTGTAGTCCTCATCCACTCCTGGATGATCTTCACCTTCTCAGTGGTGGCCCGTACCAACTCTGGACCCATGAGTGCTGACACCCCTGAGTCTGTCCAGTATAACGGTGATCTGCATGGTCACCCATATAGTGCCTCAAATAGTTCCATACCAATGGTGGAGTGGTATATGTTTGTACGTGAACTCGACTAGTGGTATATGTTTCTCCCAACTCCGACCAAAGTCCAGGATGTGAGAACGAAGCATGTACTCGAAAACCTAGATAGTCCTCTCGGTATGGCCATCTATCTAAGGATGAAATGTCATTCTCAAACATAGATGAGTACTGAATGTCTCCTGCAGTCCCTTCCATAGCCGGGACATGAAGCAAGCATCATGGTCTGAAATGATCATTGAAGGCACCCCATGAAACTGAAATATCTTTTGAACATAGAGGCATCTGAATCCCTCTATGTAACCCTTCTCCCAAATGGGTAGGAAGTTAGATGAATTACTGATTCAGTTAACAATCAACTAGATGGTATCATGTCCCTTGGATGTGTGTGGTAAACCTATCACAAAGTCCATTGATATACCATTTCATTTCCACTCTGGTACTGCAAGTGGCTAAGCGATGCTAGCTGGAACCTAATGCTCTGCCTTCACTTGCTGACAAGTGAGGCAATAAGAAATGAACTCTGCCACTGCCTTCTTTATCCTCAGTCACCAGTACTAACGTTGAAGATCTTGGTACATCATTGCCACTACTAGATGCACTTTCAAGAGGGATGTGTGTAACTCCCTCAGAACCTCCTCTCGCACCATCACTAGTACAATGGTGTTCCCTATTAAAAGGAAAACATGCTCCCCTCCTATTGAATATTCATCAGGGGATTACCCTGTGGATAACTAAGCACGTCGGGCCTCGTAGTCGAAATCCCCAAGTCGTGCCTCCCTAACTCACTGTAAGAGTGGGGGGGGGGGGGGTGAAAACCATGAACTAAAGGTAAGAATCTCCATCACTATCTATGAAGGATATATGCATCACAACTATCTACTGCGATGAATCACTCAAGAACTGCAACCTCGTTCTCCTGCTGAGTGTGTCCTCCACCACATTCCCTTTCCCAGGATTATAGACTATCGTGAAGTCATAGTCCTAAAGGAACTCTATCCACAAACACTGTCTCAACTTAATATCCTTCTGGAAGAAGATATACATGATACTTTTGTGTTAAGATTAAATGTTAAACCACTCACCCATCAAGTAGTGTCACCACATCTTCAAAGAAAATACTACTGATACTATCTCAAGATCATGGGTCGATTAGTTCTACTCATGCTGCCTCAACTATCATGAACTGTATGAAATCACTGCCTTCTCCTACATCAGTACACAACCCAATATGGTCCCTGATGCATCATATAAAACTACATACCCCACGCCCTCCTTTGACAGTCTCAAGATAGGGGCGCTCGTTAGTCTCCACCTCAACTTCTGGAAACTCTACTAGCACTTCTACGTCCAAATGAAGGGATGTACCTTTCATGTCAAAGATGATAAGGGTGATGCTACCCTAGAAAAGTTAGGCACAAAACTCAGGTACTATTCCTCCAAACCCAAGAAACGCCTCACCTCATTCATGCTCTTGGGTGGCTCCCAAACAAGCACCACCTCTATCTTTATTGGGTCCACTACAACTCTAGCCTCGAAAATGAATTATCCTAGAAAGTGGAGCTCCCTAATCTAGAATTGAAACTTTGAGATATTACCATAAAGATAGTTGTCTCAGAGCATATGTAGGACTATCCACAGGTGTGTCGCGTGCTCCTCCTCAGATGCTGAGTACACTAGGATATCATCAATGAAGACCATGACGAACTGGTCAAGGTAAGGCTGGAAGATCCTATTCATGAGTCCCATGAACTCTACTGGGAAATTGGTCACACTGAATTTTATTACCAATAACTCATAGTGTCTATACCAACATCAAAAGGCTATCCTTGGTACATCCTCATCCCGTACACAAAGCTGATGATAGCCAGACCTGATATTTATCTTTGAGAACCACCTCTCTCCCTTAAATTGTTCGAAGAGGTCATAGATTCTCGAAAGTGGGTATTTTTTCTTCACGGTCACTTGATTCAGGCAATGATAGTCTACACATAGTCTCAATCGCCCATCTTCCTTCTTGGAAAACAGAACTGGGGCCACCCAAGGTGAAACATTGGGCCTTACGAACCCATTTCTCTATAGGTCCTCAATCTATACGCTCAACTCACGATGCTCCATAGGAGCCATCTGTTATGCTAGTGTGGATATCAGTTCCATCCTGGGGTACATGTCAATGTATAATTCAACCTCCCTGTAAGTAGGTAATCCTGAAAAATCCTCGGGAAAGATTTCCTCGTACTCATCAAACACTAGAGGAAATTAAAGACTCCTCTCATCCACTATACCAAGGGTAAGGCTAGCGAACAAGTGAGTGATTGGATGAACCCTCCTCTAAGTAAGTCTTTTCTACACTGAAAGCATTCCCTTTTCGCTGGTAAAGGAGAACCTAGTTCCTTCTTCGAAGACACACCACAATCTATGCCTAAAATAGTCAATCTGAGCATGGATAGTGGATAAAAAGTCCATAACTAGAATGATGTATTTTGGCCTCGACAACACTACTAGGAGATCCAAGCCTAAGATATCACCTCCAAGAGTAATATTGCATTACTAGCGCTAGTGTGTTATCGATGAATCCTCTCCCATAGGAGTCTCTAATCTTAAGGATCGATCCAACGACTCTAGCAGAATCACAGAGCTTCGAACAAGGTCTATGGTAAGGAAAGAGTGCATGGAACCTGTATCTATAAGAACTAAATCTAAGGTGGAGAAGACACAAATCATACCTCTAATCATATTTGGAGTGTCAGGATCATAGGCCTCTATCACCTGAAGCTAGGCCCGACCCTGTCCACCTGCTCCTAGAGACCGTGGTGGACTACATGGGGGTGGTGGCGGTAGTAACTCGAACCTTCATCAACCGCCTATTTTTCTTCCTTCTCCCCTGCCATGTGAACCTCCCTATAGACCACCCTAATCGACCCTCTACCTCTGCCTCAATAGTCCCTTGACCGTATTTTGATCGTCTGCACGATGAGTTGGGCAGTCATGAGCTTTGGGTTCCTGCCCACCACATTCTTAGCACACCCTGATCCTCTTCTGACTCCCTCTACCCTAGGAGTCTCTTACTACCGACCCTGTGTCATGGGTTCATCCCCTGAAAGGCTTGACCCACTTGGGTCCCCACATATACTTCCTGATACCCACCGTTGAAGACTCTACCCCTAATGTCTACTGGTAGATCCTACTTCTGGCACCCGCTTTGCCAGGAAGATCTCCATGAGAAGAGCTCGCTCCATTACCCTAACTGGGTATGTATTCTAAGAGATACCGTGGATGTTCTGATCTCCCGGTGTAGTCCATACTCAAAAGATCGATCCCTGAAGAATGGGCCTCGCACCATGTCTATAGGGTAGTGAGAAAGCTCATTGAATCTCACTACGTACTCTACTACTATCATGCTACCCTGTTGTAGGTGTAGTAGCTTCTGGATGCATACTGAGCACATAATTGTTGTAAATAATTCCTCCCTGAAGAGGAACTAAAAATCAGTCCAAGTGAGGACCACCTCATCATGCGTCTGGCTCTTCAAGCTCCACCAGCTCCCCACCGAGCCCTGATGAAGGCTTGCGGCTAAGATCTCCATCTGGTCGGGCGATATCCTCACAAGATGGAAGACGCAGGTGACCACCTCCGGGCAATCCTCAGCTATCTGGGGGTCAGTCTCACCTCTGAACCTGAGAGGTCTCTACTTCTGAAAATCATGTACGACACTGATCCTGTGTGCATCCTATACTGGTAATGATGGATGGAATTGCTGATCGATGGGTGGTGGTAGCATTGTTGCACCACCCAGTACGACCATCTCCAATACTGGTCCCTACACTGATGCCTCATCATTAGGCGTACCGTCCTCACGGTCACACATAAGAATCCTGGCTGGCTGTCTGCATAGAGGCATTCTAAAACAGATCAAGATGAACCACAGTCAATATGTTATATCTGGTGAGCTGATTCTGACTCAATAAGGACACGATAACACTGTCAATTCCTATATGATGCATGAAACTATTGTTTTCATGCATTGAGTCAAAAAGCAGAATTCAGGGTCCTAGTGTGTGGATACATCGGTTTCCACAATGACACTGAACTCCCAGAGTCTTAAAGTCAAACTCGAAACATTCAACACTCTTTCCCCAAAAAATACACTAACCCTTGGTCCTTAAGGCATAACTAACCCGCTCTGATACCACTCTGTCACAACCTATCCCCTGGGGCCTGTGCCATGATTACCCCAGGCCTGCCTCCCAAAGTCCAGGGGTTAGAGACTAGCACCAAAGACATTATCCAATAAGTGGGAGGAATTTTCCCGAGTACCTATATGCATGCACACACAAATCCCAGGCCACAATGCCAAAAAGTAAACATGCATGCCACTTAGACAACCACTGAGAGTAATAGTACAAAACTGAAAGTAAAGGGGTCAGAATACAAACCCCCAAAAAGACAAGTACAATATACTGAAGTCTATATGTGGTAAACCGTACCTGCATGGTAGGTGAAGGGGGTAGTGTCTGAAGCCATAGAAGTACACCACTTTTGCTGGATCTCACTGGGTACCTCTTGTTTCAGACCACCAAGGTCTCTATCAAAGTGTCTGTTGTCTGCACAAGACACGACACGTGTGGGTGGAGCCCATGCATGGGTGAGTAACACAATACAAAATAAGGTCCCCAAAACACAAATAAAATACCACAGAGGATAGTTTTCACAAAGTAGACTACCAAATGGGTACATGAAGTGTAGACCCTAAGAAGTACAATCAAGAGAGATTCACTAGAGTCATATCACACAGGTCTAAGTCTAAATTATGAAAATCCAGACTATCAGTCGTAAACAATGAACACCTTGTACTGTCGAGGCACTCATCCCCAATGATTCACATAGTTATGCTGGGGAACCTAGACCTGCTCATCATAGTATTCTCATCACATCCATCTGAGGGATTCTGGCTCATAGCGTGATTGATTCTGGGAGAATGTACTCCTCAAGCCATCATTTGTATCTCAACTTACATGAAAACCCACATAGAGTATAGAAAAAGTAATTCCTCATCGTGAGGGTCCCAATGCTGCAAACGTTTCATCAATCAGATGTGCATTTTAGAAGTTATGGGCCTTTTATAAAAAGGGAATGGTAGTGTCCGAGACTTGTCTGACCCGGTCGGGTCTACGACAACTCGGTATGACCTGGCCCAAGGCCCTATTGGACCTGGACTGTTGGGTCGTGGGTCTAGAATAAAGGGATTTTCAGTGGCCCGGTCCTTCTCTGGCCCAACCCACACTGACAGGCCAGTTCTTCTTGCCAAGACGAGCCGCCTAGTGGTCTGGTCGCCCCCTTCGGCCCGACCTGCTCTGGAGGAATGGTTTTTTCCAGCTGGGACATGGTGATCCCTGCATCCATTCGATCCCTGTAGACTGTCGTGTAACCACCCCATGACTTTTTCATGGGGTCCCTACCATGGTCCAGCTGGACCGCATTCCTCTACCATGGGACGCGACTCCCAGCCGCATCTGGATAAGCCGCCACCGGCCGCCTGCCAGCGGCTGCCACGAGTTGCACCGTCATCAGCCGCCTGCCAACGAGTACTGCGAGTTCCACCATTGCCTACCTTCGAGCTAGCAGCCCTTTCTACCACCGTGTCCCTCCTGGATGCGACCCTCCTTCGCCATGACCCCTCCACCACTGCCGACCTTCCATGCCAACGGTCGTTCACTGAGCACTGTCATCTCCCTCAGCCTCCTACCTGGGTTGATCCACCACTGCGTTCCTTCTTGGGCCACTATCACTGTCACATCATAAAGAATAGAAAGGAGTGGTCAGAGTAAAATAATGTGCAAAGAACACACAAATGATGGACCATTACCTTTTTTCATGTTGGCATGATTCGTCCTTGTTAGGTGGTTTAATGAAGGATAATCAAAATGTAAATCTGACTTCCCTTAATTCCCCACATTCAAATTTTCATTTCCCATAAAGAAAACCGATCCTAAGGTCAATATATTAGTGGTTTGACCAACATTTGTCATTTAGAAAGAAGAACGGGGGAAGGGAGACCACATAAAAATAAAAACCCCTTACTTGGAGTCAGATCATTAGTGAAGAATGGGGGTCGTTCCATTGTTGTTCGCCGATCCAAAACTCTCATCGATGGTGAGATCCTTCGAAGTGAATGTAAGGAAGGAAGGTGTTTGTCTTCGTGGGTGGTTCTTCAATTACCAACGCAAGATCTATAGAGGTTCAGAGTGATCTCACCAATCGTGCCCTGATTCCCTTACCCACGGTAGTCTATTAATTGATGAAAGGCGTTTTAGTGTTTCTATTATGATGAGCCACCGCATCATTACACTATTTCATTTATGGAATGAAAGATTTGTCTCATCACTGCGTCAAAGTGAAAATATATATTAATTAAATAAAATACTCTTTTAATTTTATTTTATTTTTCCTTAAACACTAGAAAAATAACTTTTTCTCTCAACCCAAGCTGGTCGAGCTTAGTTCCTTGGGTAAATTCGACATTATGGATGCAATGGTTCCCTCATATTTTTAATCTAAGCACCCATTTAGAAGTTTCCAAAACCCTGCACACACACTATTTTAAATAAATAATTTTTTTAACATTTATTCCGAGCTCACTATGCCTTGAAATCACATTCCATCTGAGCGCGTAGTCTCGAAATAATCCAATAAATTTTTCAAAAATTTTACATGTATTTCTGGGATATTACATTATTTCAGTATAGTTTTACAAAACCACTGTGAAATAAAAAAACCGCCGCTAAATGTGATTTTTTAGTGTAGTGTTTGGTGAGACCTAGTTCCTTTAGTTGAGCGATACCTACACTTTTCTCACAGTAAATCCCGATTTCTCCCTTGATTTTAAGAGCCATATCTTTTTTAGAGATGAATTTTTTGATCCAAAAACCTCTTTCAAAACATCTGATGCATTGATGAACTCCACCTATATTATCAAGTCCATCATAGTAGCTTGATTGAAACTCTTCCAACTAATAGCTTCATTATTCAAGAAAAACACAGAACTAGATTTAGATCTCTTATCATATTCTTCATATTGGATACTTATGTATGTGTAACCCTTTTGAAATAACTTATAATCTCCCCCAAAGACCAAGAATATATCCTTAGTCCTTCCAAAGTATTTAAGGATCTTCTTCAGAATCATCTAGTGAATCTCACTAGAATTGTATCGGTATCTACTCATAATACTAAGAGCATAGGATATCTGGTCAAGTACACAATAAGAAATACAAGATAGGACCTATGGAGAATGCATAAGGAATTCTACACATCTTTTCTAACTCCTTACAATGATCCTTTATCTTTCTAATATTTATGCCATGTAACACTAGTAAAGACCCATTTTTGAGTTCTCCATGATAAACCTATTTATCAGTTTACCAATTTTTGTGTCAATATTAAGTACATGAAACCTATTAGATCCATCTCTATCATTATATATGTTACTTTACCAGAAGCATTTACCCAACCATATCTTTAAAAAGTGAAGTGACTAGATGCCATTTATGTTAATAAGTATATTATCTACAAACAATACCAGAAACACCACTACTCTCCCACTAATCCACTTATATACACAAGAATAATTTGTGTTTCTAATGAAACCAATCTCTTTGATCACATCATCAGACTAGATATTCCAACTTTGAGAAGGTTTATTCAATCCATAAATTGTCCATTTAAACTTAAATACCTTAGTAGTCTTATTTGGAGCATAAAAAACATTGATCTATATTATATACTTTACCTCAAATAAATTCCTACTAAGGAAACTAGTTTTAACATCCATTTTATATATATCATAATTAAAATGACTTAGCATGGCTATAAAATTTTTAATGAACATTATCACCTCAATAGGTGATAATGTTTATTTATAGCCAATGTCATGAATTTTCTTGTAACCTTTTTCAACCAAACATGATTTATATGTAGAAACTATACCATCCATGTTATTTTTATTTTAAAAAAATAATTGACACCCTATGGGTCTTACCTCTTCTGGTGTTTCTGCCAAATTTCAAAATTTGGTCTGTGTACATGAAGTTTATTTAAGTTTCCATGGATTTTAATCATTTATAAGAATCATAACACTTAATTAACTCACCATAGTTGGTATATTTATCACTTATGAAAATTATTTCATCATAATTATTTAGAAGAAATCCACATCTCACAAGATCTTAATGAATCCTAGGTTCTTGTATAGATTGAGTCAATTATTCCAAAAATATTTATGGAATCAACTCAACTTCCACCTAAGTAACACTTAATATTTATTGGTCTTTAACTTCTTTAATTTTAACTTCCCCCATAGACATTATTATTGATATATTCCTTCTCAGAGAATGTAGAAAATCGGGACACAAACACTTTTCAAGACTTAGGGTTAATTTTCCCTATGATAACGAACAAATAAATTTTTTCCATACATAGGGTTAATTTTATCAGAATCCAAACATAAGACATATGATTCACTACCCCAAATATTCATATAAGACAAATTTGGACATTTCCCAATTCATATCTTATATGGTGTCTTTATGTATGTTTTAGATAGAACATGGTTAAGTGGGAATAAAGTAGTTTCTAGAACATAACCCCATAATGTAATAGGAAGGTAACAATGACTCATAATCAACTGAAACATATCCAATAATGTAATATCCCAAGATTTTAAAATAATATTATGCTTGATATCATTCTTAACATGAAACACCAAGCTTAAAGGAACCGTGAAATACTATTTTTTAAACATGATCATTATAACCTATCCATCCAATTGATGAGTATGAATATGATTAATAAAATTTTGAAATTTATATGAATTTACTAATCAAAACAGATATATTTATTAATACGTAATAAATAATAACTCAATTTTCAATAAATTTATTTTATTCTTGAAAAATATGTTTTCTTCAAAAATAGGTTTTATCACTTTTTGTGAGAGTATATTATAGTTAATTTATGAAACTTTTATAAATTTTATTTTATAAAAATAATATAAATTTTTAAATCAACATATCAAAATTATCTTTGAGTAATTTTTTTAGAATTTTCTGAAAATATTGATTTTTAATGAATAGTGAAAATAATGATTTTTATTGAAAATAAAATTTTATTTTTGAGTATTCACAAAGTAAAATTATATTTTGGGTTAATTTTAAAATTTCATTAGTTCCTATAGATTAATAATAATCCAATTATAGTCTTTGGAATGAAATTTATACTTGAATTTGGTATAAAAACATTTTATACTTAAAATCTATATTTTTTGAAAAACTGTTTTTCATCACGTTTTGAGGTTTTAATTTTAAATTAAATTATGCCACTTATATGAACTGAATCATGAAAAATGGATTCTATATTTGGAATAAATAGTTCTATTTTTTTAAAAAATATTTCCTTTTTATTTTTAGTCATTATGAATAGTAATTATAGTAATTGTTTTTGCCATAGTAATGGTAAAATGTGTTAATTAAGGGTAAAAATAATGCAATAATGACTAAAAAGTAACCATAAAACTTGAATTAACTTTATTGGAAGAGTATATTTCATTCACAATCAAAAAAAATCTAATACCTTTATAATATTTTATACAAAGAAAATTTAAAAATGTCATTCTCTTTGTTTCATTATGTTTAAATTTTTTATATATGGATAAAAAGAAGGTATGTTAGGTTGTAAATATCCATTTTAAATATAAGTATTTTTTATTTATAATTATAATTTATTTCTAATTTTTTATATGAAATAATTTCATTAAATTATTACATAACGTCGATGCAATATTTATTTAATTAAGTGGGAAATAAAATAAAGGATTTAAAAAAATATTTAAAGTAATATAATTTGAAGGAATTATTATGTTTCAAGAATTTTATATATAAATATAACATTTTAGGGATGCATGAAATGATTATATTTTAATTCCTTTACAATCATGATATTTTCAAATTCAAATTAAATGAATAGTTCCATAAATGACATTAATGATATTTTATAATAAATGATATTTTATTAAGTAATTTAAAATTACTAAAAATAATATGTAGGAAAATTTCATTATTATATGGTTTAAAATATTTACCATGGTCCATTAATTGGCCAAATTTCCTTTTATAGTAACTATTTTAACCCCTAATGTGTAAAACACATTGATATCACTATAATTGACAAAACAGTTAACGGGGGGTAAAAAAGATAATGGTATAAATATAATATAAAATGATTGAAATTTTATTATATGGGAATATTTAAAATAATTCTCATATTATCTGAAAATATTATCAATTTGGATCTATTTGAATGTGAAAAATAATTTAATACTTTAAGAAATTCCAAGAGTGCCCCTATTATCTCTTATAATAGGGAACCTCCTCTCATCTTTTCTTCACACTTAAAGAACCATTTTGTTCAGTGAATACCTGAAAAATAACTTACTAAAATACCTACCATAATCATAGATATATATTTTTAGGAATAATAGCAACCTTAGAGGACTTCAGGTGTAAAGAAAACGAGGTTGTCCGAAGAAGAGGTGTAACTTTTTACTGACTGTTTTAACATTATTTCATCTTCTACCTCCTAAAAATATTTTTAATACATGAAGAAATAATAAAATAATTTTATCACATATAATTATATGTTATTATTTTAATTTAATAACCTATATCCATCTCCGTCATCCCTAAAATGGGAAGCGAAGCCATCATTTTTGTGTACGTTGGACTTTCGCCTCACGAACCGATGTAATTCATTTTCCATCACTGAATCTCATTGATGTTTATAATGATTGATTTAATGTATATATGTGATATTAATGAAATATATTTCCTTGCTTTTAATTAATATATCATCTATTTTCTTACTTTTCTATTCACTAAAAAATGATAACGTCGTTCGTGCGTACGTGTGAACTGCCACCTCCACGAAGCAATGCGATTACTTTTTCATCACCACATCACATGGATGATATATGTAAGTGTATTTAAATAAATAATATGGTATTAATTATATAATAATAATTATTTAAATTTAAAATATCACTTAACATATTTCTATCATGATTAATGAAAAATGGAAACGTTACTCATGCGTACATACGATCTAGTGTCTCCATGATTGTAACATAGTTCATTTTTCATAACCATTTTTCATAGTTGATTTTAAATTTATAATTTATATATAAATATAATAAGTATTTAATTATTATTATTCTATATATTATGGAATAATGACCATTTTGACCATAGTCAACCTACCGAAGTCATTTTGGACATATAAGCTGAATATCATCAAAAAATTTGATGTGAGCTTAATTGATTATGTAATTGATTATAACATGGTAAAAATAATAATAAACTTTAAAAAGGTTCTTAAGAAAGTAAATAATTAACATAATTTTATTATTATTTAAGATAAAGAATGTATTTGATGACTCATACTTGAAGTAGGGGACACTTTACTTTAAAAACAATGTTTTAAATATTTTCAAGGTTTATTTTATAAATATTCTTATTCTATGTCCTTATTTGTAAAATTATTTTATAGATGTTTTATATGTAAATAAATGAATTATAAATTACATTTTATTTATATTTTTAATTTTTTTCAAAGGATTTTAAAATGAAACTTTTTATGTATTTTATATGGAATGTTTTGACAAAATGATAAAATGAAATGTTCTATTTTAATTTATACGACATCAATTTATTTTACCTTAACCACAAAAATTATTTGATTTTTGGATTATTTTACAAGACTAAATGTTTTATTCAATTAAAGAAAATCCTTCCCTATTTTATCATTATTTTCAAAATGTTTTTTAAATGAAATATATATTTTAATATCTTTAAATGTTTCATTATGGGTGTAAAGAATATTTTTATGAGTAAAATTATGAAAATGAAAATTTTCATATTTTATGATTATATTATGGAAATTTGGAAATATTTATGATGAAAGGTGGTTCCATTTTAAACCAAGGACATGTTGTTATATTATTAACTAAGGATGGGTGGTTCTGTTATAAACAAAGGATGAGTGGGTTTGTTATATCCCTCTAATGCATTGGGTTCTTTAGAGAATTATGGAAGTTGATAGTATTGGTTATTTAATTTGTAAGAGTGATATTGAAAATGATTTCTAATTTACCTGAATGGTTTATTTATTCTTGATATGGTTTTTATATAAATATTATGATTTTACAAGGAAAAATAATGAGATTATATTTAAAGGAAAGTGTTTTCTACTACTTAAGGGTGAAAAGTATAACTTTGTGAAGAACTTTTTATGGATTTTTAATGATTATAAAGAAACCTTTATGAGTTTTATTTTTACTTAAATATTTTTTATGAAATGTTTTATGAAAATATTTGTGTATAGAATTTTATTTTTTAGGTAAAAAAATTCTTATTTTGAACCCAAAGTTTATTTTGAAAAAGGAAAATTTTATAAGTATTCATTGAATAAGAGGTTTCTTACTTTTTTCATGTTACTTACTGAGATTTTTGTTCTCATCCATATTTTTAAATTTTTTTTCATAGGATTTTAAGGATTATTAGGGATAATTATGAGGTTAAAATGAAAATTGTGAAGATTTTTCCTGAAAATAATTTTTTTATATCTTAAAAGTTTTGTTTTTTGGAAAGAATAGATACTAAGTGGAAGTTTCCACTTTGTGATTTAATATTAATTTATGCAAGGGTGATAACCCAATTCTCAAAAAATATAAACTATAGAGATCCTCAAACGTAAAAGAATTAATTATTAACTTAAAATTTAAGATTATATAATATTTAAGGTTGGGTCGTTATAGATGGTATTAGAGGAAATATTTAAGCTTATAGGTATTAGATAACCATTAAGGTTAAAATATTATTTACTGTTGAAGTTATTAAGGTTATTTTTTAGGATTTGAAGGCTAAAGTATTATAGAATTTTTATGGGTATTGTTTTTACAAGGAACATTTTCATTTTAACATGTAATAATTCATGTAATCTTTTAATGATGTTCTTTTATATATATTAAATATAATTTATCAATATTAAAGGAAAAGGATCTCACAGAACCTTATTATCCCTTCCAGATGATTTAACCATCACTATCTTGGAAAAATATTATTCAAATTATTTTGAAAGCATTTTGAACATAAAGATCACCTACAAGAAACTATTTGATATATCCAAAACCTTTTTATTTCTCCAAAATTTCTATAGATCATGGTATTTCTTTTATTTGATTTCAAAATCTCAACTCACCTATTTCATTCGAAAAGGGAAATACCACCAAGGACTTGACTATTTCTTTTCTATAGATATGTACGTCATGCTAGAAGATAATGGGGATATCAACATCATAAAATAAAGCCCTGATGGATGGATTTACTGTATGAATCATTTTATTATATTCTAACTGTGAAACATGATTGAGTTGATATTGGTGAATCATAAGGACATATTTCATATCATTGGTTTGTAAGAATAAATTATTAAAGAATCAGATGAAAAAGCATAGTTAAAGGTTTAATGTTACACCCTAAAATTCTAAAACAATAACATTTTATTAAATAGTGAATATTTCATTAAACAATAAGTTAAACTTGTGTTAAACACAACAATGAGTTTCTTCGATAGTTTGCGTTATACACAAGATCAAGTTTTATTGAACAACAATATACTATTAATATTATCATTTAATATGATAGTTATCACTTAAACATTGAAATGATGGATATTAATAGTTTTAAATAAATTATAAAAAATATATATTTTTCACATGTTTATTTGATATAAATTTATTAAAAATAAAATAATGATCATTTAAAATAAAAAGAAATGTTTTCTGGAAAACTGTATTTTTTTGAAAGGGCGACTTAATCGTGCTTTGTAGACATATTTTGAAATTTTTTATCACTTTTAGAAAATTTATTTTAAAAAATAAAATTAGTTTTTTAAATTTTAATATAAAAATTATTTTAGGGTGATTTTTTTGGATTTTTCTGAAAAGTGTATTTTTTTAATGAATAGTGAAAAATACTAAATTTTAATTGAAAACTGCCTTTTCATATAAATTATTTACAATGTTAAAATATATTATAAATTGGATTTAAAGTCACATTAGGTAAATTATATATCTATTAATCCAATTTATTTCATAGGAATAATTTTAATATTGAATTTTGATATAAAAACTTTGTAAACTTTTGAACATTTCTCTTTAAAACCCGCTTTCTCATCACTTGAGCGGGACTAATTTTAAATTAAATATTGAAACTTATGTGAATTGAAATTGGAAAAATTGATTAAATATTTAGAACCATAATAATTAATATTGTTTAATACGTTCATATTAATTTTTTAGAACAATGAACATTGAAAACAATAAAAATTATTTACCATGGTTAAGGTAAAAACTTATTTATTAGGAGGGGGTTAAACTAAGAAGATAAGGGTCCAAATGACCTAGAAACTTGTAAAAGAAACATTATGTGGAAATATTTAGAGCTTAAATCTTCTATTTTATATAATTTTTTATTTTATAGTCTTTTATCAAGATAAAAACGCGGGTATGATTGAATCATTTCAAAAAATTAAAAGTGTTCCACTCACCTCACTTTTAAGAGGCCACCCGTCTCCTCTCTTCTTCACAGCATAAAAACTCTTTGATTATGACAAAAAAATACCAAATACCTTCCCAAATTCCATAATATCATCCTATAATCCTTATTTGGGATAAAAATACAACCTAGGAAGGCATTAGTGCAAGTCTAAAGAGTATACCTAAAGATGAGGTAACTTTCTTCAATGAGTGTTTTTGTTTTATTTCTTCCATGAAATACATCAATTATCATTAAACCATGATGATATAATAACCTCAGTGTATTAAATATGTTTTTATATTTTTATGTTAAGGTAATTACCTAAAACCAATCCCACTTCCATAAAATGAGTTACAAAATCATCATTTGTGTGTACGATGGACGAGCGAACCGATGTCATTCAGTTTTCCATTACCACCTATCACGGTTGGTTATAACGTTAGATATAAAGTATATATATGGTATTTATAACATAATTACACCTCTTTAGTCATTATACCAAATATATATATTTTACTTTCCATTCTATAGGGGATATGATAACATCGCTCGTGTATACGGTGGACTACCGCCTCACGATGCGATGCGATTCATCTTTCACTAACGCTTTACATGGAAGGTGTAAGGATAAATATAATGATTATTTATGATATAAATGAAATAAAAATTATAAAAATTATATATTTATCATTATTAAAATATAATATATATTATTTTCATTCTTATCTTTTGTCACGATGAAAGATGTTAACATCGTTCATGTACGTGTGGACTACCGCCTTCACAAAACAATGTGGCTCGCTTTTCATAACCACACCAAATGGATGATATATATATATATGTGTATAATTAAATAAATAATATGTTTTTATGATAATATTATCTTTATGGAATGATAAAGTATTACTTATCTCATTTCCATAACGATCATTGAAAAATGGAAACATTACTCACGTGTACGTACGACCTACCATCTCCTTGATCATAACGTACTTAATTTCTCAAAATCATAGTTTATGATTGGTTTTAAAAATACAATTTATATAAAAATAAGATAATTATTTCATTATTATTATTATTATTATTATTAAGAAAATGAAACAATATAATATTCATAAGAACTTGAACTTTCATAACAAAACATAAATGAGAAAACGAGGAAATTAACACCCGAAACAATGAAAATAACATATTATTAGAAAATTAGTGTAATATGTTATAAAAGGATAGTATATGATATTATAAATATTAATCTAGTTCTGTAATAAGTTAAGTAAATGTTTAAAACCACTATAAAAGAGTTTAAATCATGTTCAAACAAAAAGAATCATGAGGTAAGGGATTTCGTCTGAATTTCATTTCATTGAGGCATATTGTAATGTTATGAACCTAGTTCCTTTTATATGGTGTATATAGTTCCCATTAGACATGAAATTTCATGAATAATTATTTTTAATGATATTTTAAGATTTAATTTTAATTATTTAATCTATGGGGATTTGACTTAAGGATTACTAAGTGGTAAAGAATTTCCTAACTCAATTTCTTTTCATTGGGTTATATTACTTCATCATTGCCTTTGATATTCTAAGATTTTGGGTGTAATGACTTTTGATTAAATTATGTTTTATTTACACTTCTTTTATGTGTATTTATAGTTGATACACATAATCTATTCATTGATAAATTCTTAATTCTACGTTATGATCATTATAAGGGTTTATTTCATAATCTCATTCTCATTGAGATTTCTTATTATTGAATTTTAGTTGAAGGAATTAATTTGATCACTGTCTAATAAAACCATTTTATTTTATTATCTTATGGTTATTCATTATATTTTCAAGTTATATTACCATTTCCTACTCTTTGGTACTTAAAATAATTGAGATTTTTTTAAGAATATACGACTCTATTTCTCTCTTCAGTTGGAAATTCATTTTCTTTCAAAACCATTTTTTATAAAAAAGTTTTCAAAAAAGTTTTACTATTAAAAAAATATTTCTTAAAGACATTTTTACCCATTTTTTTAAAATAAACCTTCTTGTCATTTTATAAAAAAGGAACTTTTCTCGCCTTTTTATAGTGAAAAAGAATGTTCTTTTTAACTTATATAACATGTATGGAACTACCCACCATCACGACCATAATTTATTTCATACTTCCTTTAAAAGCTTAGAAGAAATTTTTTAATGAAATTTTATTCCTAATATTCTATAAATTCATTGTTTTTAAAAATGGTTTTCAAAGAAATAGATTATAAAAATGTTTTATGTTTTAAAAGGTGATTTTCATAATTATAAGGATATTTTACTCAATAGTGATTTTTAAAGATATTTTTATAGCATTTATATTCATCAATTACAAAAAACATTTATTATTACTTCAATTTGTATATGTTTAATTGACACTATAATTATTATTTCTCTAGATGGTTTATGATTATTTTGACCAAGGATAGCATTGAAATTTACTTCCTGGTTTCATTTTTGTAGTGATTAACTTCCCCTTGAAATATTCACTTTCCTATAATCAATAGATATTAAATTTATCCTAAATATCCATATTATTTATCACAGATATTCTTATTTCTTAAATTGTATCTCATTTCTACATACATTGTTTTACTTTGAAATTTATTCGATTGACTGGGAAAATATTGATAAATCCATATCCTTTACTCAATAAATATATTTGAAGTTAAGGAATATTGATTCATGAATAAAATCAATTATTAAATATATGGCAAATGCTATGGACCTGAAGTGATGAGTGGGGATCTGTATTATATATCCCCTAGATGAATCAGTAGGTCTCATGAGATAAACAAGTAATCTCCCATTAAATGAGCTTTTACCTGTAGTTTTAAAACATCTTGTGAAAGGTATTGATGGTAGAGGTATCATGTGCCTAAGACATGACATCCAAAAATTAAGAATTCCCTTAATTAAGAATTTATTTATATTTATTCATGATATTTTTACAAAGATATTATCTCTAGATGCATTTTATTCTCAATTTATTGATTAAATTGAATGTGTTTTTAGTTATTTACCTTTCTATATTGATTATGCCTGACCTTATTATCCATGATATGTTTTCCATGATATTATCTATGTATGTATTTAATTCTCATATTAAAGATCAAATGGCATGTGTGTTTCTATATTTAACTTTCCATATTTATTTTGATTATTGATTTATGATAGATTCTATTATTCTTAAGCCTTACTGAGCATTTTATCACATCCTTTTTTTCCTTTCCCTATAATTCATGAAGTGTATTAAGAAAGATATGTAGGTATATTCTAGATGGAATAATGTTATTCTCAAAAAAATGTTGTAATTTGTGTTTTCAAATATAAAATGTTAATCATGTATGTATATAGTTTACCAAGACTACCAAACTATTCCATCTTTGAGGATCTGATTACTTATATCTTATGCCAATATAATAAAGTAGACACTAGCTTCAGACTACTAGGGTCAAGGTCACTATAGTTAGTATTAGATGAAGTTTATAAGAAACATTGGGAATTAGATTTAGGAAAATAGATATTAGGGAATATAACCATATGATATACTTTGAGGATAAGTATATAATAACATCCTAATGTTTTAGTAAGTTAGATATTATGTGGTTTTTACAGGAAATACATTCTTGTAAGGGTACTACAAGAGGATGTGGTTATGGAATTGATGAATTTAGGGGTAATAAATCCAAAAAGGGTGCCTTGGGATTGACTTGATCATAAATTAGTTCACAAAAATGGGTCTTAATACACACTTGGTTTGACACTCATGGGGGATATGCTTAGGATAATTCACATTATATTTATAAACCATTACGAAGGATTTGAATATATGATCACAATTAATGAACTAGGTTAAACCTAATGTGTCTTAGATTGAAAATTATGTTTTTTAAAGGAATGAGAAAATGTTTTATGTATGAAAAATAAGGGCATAAAGTAATGAATTACTGATGAGGAATGAAGAGTACAATAGAAGGAAATAAATCTCAGCATAAGGATCTATTTATTGATCATTTTGTTAAATGTGGAGAAAATAGACATTTTTCAACTCAATGAAATCTTCTAAAGGTTAAACCCTATAAAAGGAAGGAAATATTTTGTAATAAAATAGATGAAGTATTTATTTATTGGGATTTAAAAAAACTAATTTTAGAAGTATTTTTACCAATGGTATCTAGTTTATAAGAATCATGAAACATATAAAGATTGTTTTTAATTTTATAAGAATATGTGTATTTTTTAACTTAAGAGTTATGGATACCATCATGGGTTATGAGTTTAAGGTTGATCATAAGTTTAATGCATTAAACACCATTTTTAGGTTTTATGTGATGGGATTATACCAATATTAAGGATATTTTGGGAGAAATTTATGTCAATTATATGTTTTAATGAAAAAATATTTGAATAATAATGCCTTTATATTTTATAGACAAAAGTTTAATGGTATTTATAGCCTTTAAGGTTAATATGATTATTAATGAAATTATAATAATATGATTACTATACATTGTGGAAAAAATAAGTTTTATTGAAAAACATAATAAAGAGGTTATTTAATGATTAATTTTATTTTATGGATGTACATAATATTTTTTGGGAATGTTATAGGATTTATATTAATTTAGTTTAGAAAAAGAAAAACATGTATGCGGGGTGAAAACCCATCACATCTGGTAAGGGTGTGGGGATTGAATACATGACCAAAAGACGATAAGGTTTTAACACCCACCACTGACCTATATGATTTCTTGGTTAATATTTCATTGTTTTTAGTTAAAAAACTTGATATATAAATGTTAATGTCTAACCAATGGTGTTAAAATTAAGGTTTAGAGATTAATGTATCATATTCTATAAATTTTTCTAACCATATTGGTTTTGGAAAATAGTTAGAGGTAGAAAGAAATAGTTTTCACTCTTTTATGGATATTACGATCTGTTAAAAGTGAATTTTAGTGCTTCAGTCATAAAAATTAATTTTTGGATATTCATTTCTTAGAGTAATGGATGAATTGGAAATTGGTCTAAGTACAACGAAAGGATGAAATTGTATATTCCCTTATATTCTTAGAGAGTAAAATAATTCATCAACTTTAGGGAAATTATCTTGAAAGAAAAATTTTATCCTATAACAATATTATCTGATTAATTAAATGGTATTTTAAATAATTATAGATTTATGGTTTTTAGTCCCTTATATTTCTATTAATAATTCACTTTCTTGTGATATATCACCTTAATAACACTCTATAATTATTTATGATTTTCTTCCATGTCCATCTCTTCACTTCCGAACAATGTTTTACTTAGAAACCTAGTAATGTGTTATCATATATAACCATTTTAATTCCATTTCTATCCTATTTAGAGGATGTTTTATTAAATATTTTTACAATTTTGGTTTTCAACAAAATAATTTTCAAATGTCAAATCCTTGATTTCCAAGATCATGTTTAAATTATGTCGCATCAATTATCTAAGGTTGGGAGAATGTAGTACCCCAAAATTATAAAATAATAAAATTATATTCAATAGCCTATATTCAATGAAACACTAAGTTTAAGTTATGTTACATGCAATAATGAGTTTATTTTATAATTTGAATTACACGCAAGACCGAGTTTTACTGAATAACAATATATTATTAATATTATTATTTAATATGAATGTTATTTTCCTGTTGTTAGAATGTTGGGTACGAGTAGTATTAACTAAATTATGAAAATATATAGTTTAAACATTTTTATTTTCTATCTATTTATTATAAATAACATAATGAAAATTTTAAATAAAAATAAATGTTTTCTGAAAAATTATTTTTTCCCTAAAAAACGTCTTAGTTGTGCTTTGAGAACATAATTTTGAATTAATTTTCACTACCTTCATAATATTTATTAGAAAAAAAATTGATTTTTGAAATTTTAATATCAAAATTATCTTATGGTGAATTGTTTGTATTTTTATGAAATGGTTCATTTTTTGATGAATAATGGAAATATTAAATTTTAATTGAAAAATGCCTTTTCATATAAATTATTTATAAATTTAAAATATATTATAATTTTTTTTAAAGAAAAATTAGTTAAATTAAATACATATTAATACAATTTAGGTCATTGGATTCATTTTCATATTGAATTTTGATATAAAAACTTTATAAACTTTTGAACATTTTTTCTTTAAAAACCTGATTTCTCATCATGTCTGCGAGACTAATTTTAAATTAAAATTTTAAACTTATGGGAATTGAATTTGAAAAAATAGGTTTAATATTTGAAATCATAATAATTTATATTTTATAATAATTTCAACTTAATTTTTGACCAAAATGAATAGTAAAATTAGTAAAAAATATTTACCACGGTTAAGGTAAAAATTGATTTACCTAGGGTTAAACTAAGAATATAATGGTAAAAAATGACCTTACAACTTTTAAAGAACCCATTTTATGGCCATATTTCAACCTTAACACTTATAGGTTTGATAATGGTCCATTTGGGGAAATTTTGGAATGATAAGAAACGCGGGTATGATTGAATCTTTTAAAAAAAATTACAATTGTGCCACTCACCTCACTTATAAAATGCCACCACCTATCCTCTCTTCATCACACATGCAAACCTATTTGGTTTGGAAAATAAATTCCAAAATCCCTTCTCAACTTCCATTATCTATTTCTATAAGCCTTATTTTGGGAAAAATTCCAACCTAAAAAGGTATTGGTTAAAACTTAAAGAGGATACCTGAAGAATAGGTAATGTTCTTCTATGAGTTTTTTTTTTATTTTATTCATTCCTCTGCATCCTTAAATTATTATTAAACCATTATTATATAATAAAATAAGTATATTAAATATACTGATATTTTTTTATGTTAATTACATGACCTGAAACTACCCCCACTTCTATCAAATGAGTTATGAAATCATCATTCATGTGTACAGTGGACTACCATCTTGCGAACCGATGTCATTCTTTCTTCCATTACTACCTCTTACAGTTGGTTATGATGATATATATAAAGTATATATATGCTATTTATAACATAATTATACATATTTAGTAATTATATATATATATATATATATTAATTTCCATTTTGTAGGGTATATGATAACATCACTCATGTGTATTGTGGACTATCGCCTCGCGAAGCAATGTGATTCGTCTTTCACTAACGCTTTACATGGAAGGTGATAAGGATAAATTTAATGATTTTATTTCATATACATGAAATATTATTATTTAAATGAAATATTTATCATTCTAAAAAGATATTATATAACATTTTATTTCTTATATTTTCACTCAATGAATGGTGATAATTTCATTCATGTAGGTGTGGACTACCGCCTTCATAAAACAATGTGAATCTATTTTCATCACGACACCACATGGATGATATACATATTTATATTTAAAGAAATAATATATTATTTATGATATTATGGTTATTAAATAAGGATAAATTATTGCTTACCTCCTTTCCATAATAATCATTGAAAAATGGAAATGTTATTCATGCGTACGTACGACCTACTGTCTCCACGATTGTAACATACTTCATTTCTCAAAACCATATTTAATGATTGGTTTTAAAATTATAATTTATATAAAAATATGATAATTATTTCAGGATTATTATTATGAATATTATGAAACTATATAATATTCACAAGAACCGTAACTTTCATAACAAAACACGAATGCGAAAACAATACAATTAACACCCAAAATAATGAAAATAATGAAATATTATTAACAAAAGGGTGATAATATGTTATTAAAGGATATTATATGATATTATATGATATTATAAATATTAATATTGTTTTTTATTAAGTAAATAAAATTTTTAAAACCACTATATAGGAGGTTAAATCACATTAAACCAAAAGGATGTGTGATGTAAGGGATTTCATCTCATTTTTTTCATTGAGGCATATTGTAATGTTATGAACCTATAAAATTTTATATGGTGTATATACAACCCCTTTGACATTTAATATCATGAGTAATTTATTAAATATGGTATTTTATGTTTTAATTTGAATTATTCCATCAAATGGTTCTTTACTTAAGGGTTACCAAGTGGTAAAGAATTTCATAACTCAATTTCTTTTAATTGGGTTATATTAATTCTCTGCCATCTTTTATATTCTAATATCATGAGTGTAATGAATTTTTATTACCTTATTTTTTATTTTGGATTGTTTTATATAGATATAAATTTGTTACACATAATCGATTCATTGACTAATTCTCACTTCAACGTTATGATCATTGTAAGGGTTTATTTCACAATCTCATTATCATTGAGATTGTTGATTCTTGAATTTCAGTTAAAAGAAATTATTTGATAATTGTATAATAAAACCATTTAATTTTATTATGATATGGTTATTCATGATATTTTGAAGTAATAGTTCCATTTTTACACTCATTCTTACTTCAAATAATTGAGAAAATATTTTAAATAAAATCCGACTATATTTCTCTCTTTATTCAGAAAGCTTTTTTCTTTAAAAAAGGATATTTTCATCAAGAATGTTTTTTAATGTTATTTTTATAGTAAATTTTTTACATAAAAAACCTTTTATTATTACTACAATGGGTATATTTAGAATTAATACCATCATTATTCTTCATCTGGATAGTTTATTATTATTTTGGCTAAGGATATTATTAACATTCAATTACTTGTTTCATTTTTGTATTAATTAACTTCTCCTTGAAATATTCATGTGATGGGTGGGTATTAATAGTATATATCCTCCTGATACATCAGTATGTCTCTTGAGACAAAAAATTAAGCTTGAATTAAATGATTTTTTACCTATAGTTTTAAATCATATTGTGAAGGGCCTTGACGATAGAGGTCTCATGCACCTAAGACATGGTGTCCAATAATAAAGCATTCCCTTTATTAAGAATTAAATTATTATGATCCATGAGATTATCATAATGATATTATCTCTGGATGCATTTTGCTATTATTTTATTGATTAAATGGCATGTGTTTTTAGTTATTTACCTTGCCATATTGATTATGACTTATCTTATTATGCATGAGATTCTCTTCATAATATTATCTTTAGATGAATTTCATTTTTAGATTATTTATTAAATGGACTGTGCGTTCATATATTAACCTTTAAATGTTGATTATTCTTATTGATTCATGATAACTTCCAATACACTTAACCATTTCCTAGTGTTTTATCTCATCCTTATTTAGTTTCTTTTCCTAGGAATCCATTAAGTGTACTAAGAATGATATAAAAAGATATACTAGATGGAATAAAGTTATACTAAAAAAATTATGTTTTAATTTTTGTTTTCAAATGTAACATAGGAATCATGTATGCATATAGTTTACCAATACTACAAAACTATTTGGTACTTCAGGATGTGATTCCTTGTATCTTATGACAATATAATAAAGCATACACCAGCTCTAGGATATTAGGGTTGGGGTCACTACATTTAAGAAGGAAGTTTAATGGAGTATGTGTTTATCAATGATATTTTTATATATTCTAAATATTATAATAGTTTTTGTTTTCTAAATTTGGAAACATATGTTAGATGGAATCGATATCTTTGAGAATTGGTGTAGTGAAAATTTGATAATTTTTAGAGACACTCATTTAAGGATATAAGATAAAGGTATAAATAAATATTTGGGTTAATATGGATTGATGTTACGAAAATGATTATCAATTAATATTATTTGATTTAGTGGAAAAATGAGTTGTATAGAAAACCTTAGAGGTTAAAAAGTAATTTTATGATTAATGATATTTTTGAGGATGTTCATCATATTTTTTTGGGAACATTATATGTATTATATTAATATAGTTTTAGTAAATAGGAAAACCCATCACATCTAGCAAGGCCGTAGGGCTTGAACCCACAATCGAAGGGTGATAATGGTTAAATTACTATAACTAGCCTATGTGATGTCCTAGTTAGTATGAAATTAAAAATAAATATTAATTTTATTTTGAAGATATATATTTTATCTTATAGATAACCAGAGGATATAAAATTGATTTAGTGATTAATGCAATTTCAGATGAATATCCCTATATTTTTTGGGAACATTATATGATTAAGGTAAACCAAATCTTATGGGATTTTATTTGAGGATTAAGGGTTGAATTATTTTTTTTGGAAGGATATATAATTTTAATGTGGATTTATGGTGATTCAGGTCATTTATGGAAATGATTATCATGTATTAGAGTTTATATAACCACGAAATATACATCTTTCATATGATACTTTAAGAGTGATGGATGTTATTTAGAGAAAAATGTTAAATTTATTTGGGAATAATATGAGATCAAATAATTATAATATTTGTGTTTAAATATTAGTTGGGAATAATTTGAATAATTTTAAGGATAGTTATTTATTGAATTATTTAGTTTGAACTTTGGGAATTACTATTGAATTTTGGAGATTAATGTATTATATCTTCATATAAAGGATTATTCATTTTGATAATTATATTACGTTTTGCAGACCATTTTGGTTATGGTTAATGTTTAAATAGATATGTAATGACTTTTTATCCTTTTTTGGAATTATTTGATCCATTATAAGTTGATTTTAGTGCTTCAGGCATGAAAAATCATCTTGAATACTCATCATTTGAAGAAAAAATGAGATTGTGGTGAAAATTGATTAAAGGATGATATTTTACATGTCAATTAATTATATTTCCTCATGTTCTTAGTATAGATGTTAAAGGAATTATTAAAATCTTTTAAAATGGTCTTGAAACAAAAATTTATCCAATTACCTCCATTTATGATGAATCTATGGTCTTTTTTAGATCACTTTGATTTATGGTTTTGAGGTCATTAACATTCTCATGTTCATTTATTTTCTTGGATAAATGATCTAGATCATTTTTAATTATTATTTGGAAATTAAAATTTTCTTACATGTCTATATTTTCACTTACCACTAATTTTCTTCTATTTTGAAACCTATCATGTGTTATTCTAGACGACCTTCTTACCTCACTTTCTCTCTTTTCAAGTGTAAGTTTTATTAAATCTTTTTACAATTTGGGATTTCTAAAAAAATATTTTCATATGTAAAAACCTTGATTACTCAAATAAAGTTAAAATTATTATGATGAAATTTATTATATATGGGATGTAATATCCTGATATTTTAAAATAATACTATGATCGACAACTTTCTTAACACATAACACTAAGCTTAAACAAACCACAAAATAACATTTTTTAAATATGACTGTTATAACCTAGTCATTGAATTAACATGTATGGATAATATTAACCAAATTATAAAATATGTATTAATTTACTAATTTATACAAATACATTTATTAATTCTTATTAAATAAGAACTCAATTTTTAATAGTCATTTTATTCTTCAAAAATATATTTTCTTCAAAAATGTTTTAAATTGATTTTTTGAGAGAATATTATAATTAACTAATATAAATTTTAGAAATTTTGTTTTATAAAATGCATATCAATTTTTAAGTCATCATATCAAAATTATATTAGTGTGAATTTTTGAGAATTTTCTAAAAAGATTTATATTTTAATGAATAGTGAAAATACTAATTTTATCAAAAATTGTATTTTATTTTCGAGTATTTCAAAAGTAATAATCCATTTTAGATTATTTTTTAAATTTAATTAGTTAATTTATATTAAACTTAATCTAATTATATCCTTTGAAATTAATTTATAAAAAACATTTTTATATTAAAAATGCATTTTTATAAAAAACTGTGTTTCATTGTGTTTTGCGGTTTTAATTTTAAATTAAATTATTCCACTTCTATGAATTGAATCATAAAAAATTTATTCCATATTTGGAATCTGGAGGTCCAAATTTGGTAAATATATCCCTTTTATTCTAAGTTTGTATGAATAGTAATAATAGTAAAATTTGTTACCATGATAAAGGTAAAATGCATTAATTAATGGTAATAATAATACGATAAAGATTAAAAAGTAACCATAAAACTTTAATTAGTTTTATTGGATGATTATATTTTATACATAATCATCTAAAATTCTAATATATGACCATTTTTTTCCATTTTGGCCATGATTTTTTCACTTATAATATTTTATGTAAAGAAAAGTAAAAAATTTCATTTCCTTTGTTTAATTATCTTAACATTTATTATATTGGGATAAATTGAAGGTATTTTCGGTTTTAAATATTAATTTTAAATATAAATAAATTTTATTTATTAAGGTAATTTATTTATAATTTTTATTGGTTAAATAATTACCTTAAATTTTTATGCAATGTAGACACAGTTTTTATCTAATTAAATGAGAAATAAAATAAATGATTTTAAAAATATTTAAAGTATTATAATTTGAATGAATTATTATTTTCCATGAATTAAATAGATAAATATAACATGTTAGGTATATTTTAAAGGATTATATTCTAATTTCTTTACCGTCATGATATTTTCAAAGTCAAAATAAAGGAATAGTTATCAAAGTAATATTAATGATATTTTATAATAAATGATATTTTATTAAATAATTTAAAATTTATAAAAATACTATATTCAGAAAAGTGATTGGGATATGGTTTAAAATATTTTACACAGTCTATTTATGGGCCAATTTTCCTTTTTATATTAACTATTTTAACCCATAAAGTGTAAAAAACATTGATATCACTTTAATTGTCAAAAGGTTAACATGGGGTTAAAATAAAAAGATAAGGGTAAAAATATAATATAAACTTGTCAAAATTTTATTGTATGAGATTATTTTGAATCATACTCATTTCATCTTCGATTATTATCAATTTTCATCCATTTGAATATGAAAATTAATTTAATACTTTAAGAAATTTCAAGAGTGCACCTCCCCATTATTTTAAAAGGGAGTCTCCTCTACTATTTTCTTAACACTTCAATAATTATTTAATTTAGAAATTATATACCAAAATACCTTCATATAATCCCTCCTCTTATTCTAGAGGCATTGTTTTAGGAATAATAGAAACCTAAGAGAACTTAAGGTGCAAAGAAAAGGTTGTCTGAAGAGGCGGTATAGGTTTTATTGACTATTTTAGTATTATTTATTCTCATACCACCAAAAAATATTATTCAAACATGATGAAATAATAAAATATGTAAGTAATTGGATCCATATAGTCCAAACCTTTATTTTTTCTAAAGTATGAGGTGCTTAGATGAGGCTTAGAGTAGGTCTGGAGGTGTTTTCCAACTAAAAGTTGGGAGTAATTAGAATTCACGACATTTAAGGGTTTCACATCATGAATATGTGATTCCTGGATTATGTGAGTCTAGTTCATAGAGAGCCTCATGAAATGAATCAATTCAAGGACAAATGGTTTTAGGTTACACATTTGTAATTTAGACTTAAAACCCAATACCTTCAAAATGTGAAAGGGGTTCATGCCTTGAAAATCCGTTGTGCAATGTACCTTTATAAGTTGCAGCACCTTGGGTTTTCTAAAACCCTATGAGATTTCTCCCAAACCCTAGGTTTCTAGTGGATCTCTCTTTAAGATTTTTTAAATACCTTCAATAAGGATCAATTCTCAAATTCTTGTGTTTGATCCATAGGTATCAAAGGTACATCCTTCCCTTTTCGATCATGGTACTTCGATTTGGATCCTCCTGCTTCTTCTTGCCATGTGATGGATCATTCTCTCCATCATTCCAACTAATTTTTCTTGGTTATTTACTGGTGAGGTTGTCATGACCCATCCTCAGGGCCTGTGTCGTTACTACCCCAAGCCCGCCTTCCATAGGCTAGGGGCTGGTGACTAGCACCAAGGCGTAATCCCGATAAAAGGGAAGGCATTGCCTTTAATCCTGTAACACACACAGTTTTAACACAATCAGTAGAGGCAGAAAGTACTAATATAGAAAATAAATGTGTGACGAAAGTAAGTGGGTCAGTATACAAACCCAACTGAACAACAAGTACAAGTACAAGTAAAAAAGAAAAAACATCTTTTGGATCGTCCACCAGGGAATCCTACATGAAGGGTAGGTACAGAACTCGAAAAACTCGTCCCTGTGATACATCCCATCTAGTCCAGCTTCGAGCAGCCTCCCGTCCGTCACCCCCAGCCTCGATCACTACTGTCCGTCATCTGCACAGAACACAACAAGGTGTGGGAAAAACCCGTGCAGGGGTGAGTATAACAATACTCAGTAGGGGACACCAAGACCCCCAAAGGTCTCTCAGAATCCACTAAGGATAAACCACAGAATAAAGATACAATCACGAAATATCAAACAACCCTACTTAGGTATATGCCCATATATATACCTAAGTTACCAATCATAGTTTGACTCCAACTCTCGAGCCCAAGCACAACCCATTACACAAAGGAAGTAAAGTCAATCGTCTCGATAATATCGACTGAAAGTCAAGACTCAACTCACACAGATATACATCTTTTGTAGAGTGATATAGATGATAGGATGTAGTCACTGATTCATCTATGATGTTGGACCCACACAGGATACAGGACCAGCTAAGCTGTTGGACCCACACAGGAAACATGACCAACTATTCTGTCTAACCCACACAAGATACAGGAACAGAAGTCAGATATGTCGAACCCACAGAGGATCCCGATAAAGTAGTCATCGCTGTAAAACCCATGGAGGATTCCGGTTCAGTAGTCATCACTATCGAACCCACAAAGGATTCTGGTACAGTATCGTCTCTTTCGAACCCACAGAGGATTCCGATACAGTATCGTCACAGCTACCCCTAGGGTTCCCGCACACAGCACGCTCAATTCTGAGAGGGTCTACTCCTCGAGCAAAGTGTCGATATATTAACTATCACAAAGTCCTGAGTTTATGTATCCATTAGTTCTGTCTCATCATAAGGAACCCAACGTGACAGATGGCGTGTCAATCAGATGCTCGGTCTGAGAGTTATTGGAATTTCTGTTCCAGGGGCCTGATTGGTTTTTAGGCTCAAACCAACCCGACCATACTTGAACTGCATCCGAACCTCAAGTGGAGTATGCCAAAAGAATCACCCCTCTCTAATAATTACATCGCCATAGACGGCTCATCATTCGGACACCCGTAGCCTAAGATGCAGGCGAAAAGGTGTAAATGGCCGTAGCAGGTCTAGGTCCGGTCCGACCCAGTCGGACCGACCCCGCCTGACCCGGTCTGAATTGGGGTATGAATTGGTTCGAAGATGCGGCCCGAACAGAAGATTAGTCCCAACCCGAAGGCGCGGCCCAGCCCGAAGACATGACTCGACTTGAGGGTGGCCCGATCCATGGCGGCCCGGCCCAAGGCGGCTCGGCCGAAGGGCAGCCCGGCTAAAGGGCGGCCCGACCATGGTGGCCCGGCCATGGTGGCTCATCTGAGAGGCGGCCCGGCCATGGTGGCCTAGCCAGCCACACGAGGGAGGGGGTGTCGCGCCCCTCCCTGGTTCGTCGAATAGAACCGGCGCCTTGCGCCGGTTTAGGGTCTGTGGGACCCGGGTGGTCCTGTGTGTTCAGCTCCACGGCGGCCAGCCCGGCCGGCCGCCACTGCACCTCCACCATGGTGCGAAGGCACCGAGGTCCTCCTGATATCCTTGTGGTGCGACGACGCCATGCCATCACCGCTGTGACCCGATCTGGCCGCGGCCCGACCTGGCCGTGGCCTTCAGCTCCACCGCGTGGCGCGACGACACCGCGCTTCTCCATCCTCTGTGGCCCTCCCGGCCGCGGTTCCTCTCTAGTGTAGCACGACGGCACCACACCCCTTTGTTGAAGCTTGCCCTGTCCGCAGTTCCGCACCTTTGGTGCGGCGCGATGCGATGATATCGCACCTCTTTCATTTGCTGTGGTTCTTCTTCGGTGCGGTGCGATGGCACAACGCCCTTCTGGCTCCACCTCCGACGTCAACCAAACAAGAATCAATGGAGGGACGTAGGGCCATGTTTGTTCAGCCCACACCCTCCGCATTAGGTGATATCAATTGGCCACCATCAAACCAAAGTAAATGTCGAATAACGAGGGTATAATTCATACATTAAAATAATCAAATCCCCCTACCTTGTAATTCGGTATTCGCTCGGTGGAGTCACGGGAAGACGACATCGTTCCATTGATATCGGGAGGAGATGATGTCGTCGTTGGCGACTTTATTCGCGGGCGACGTCTTCCCTTTCTTTCCCCGGTTGGAGAGGGAGAAGACGTCCAAGGAAGAAGTCAAATAAGAGAGGACGTCGCCGGAATTCTTCACGTTCTTCGTTGGAAGGAAGAGGCGTTCTTCACAGGTTATGGTTCTTCGTTGGAGAGGATAATTCTCAAGGATTCTCCCAAGTTTCCACCAAAGAAAACTAAGCCAAAAATAGTAGAGAAAGTTCTCTATTATTTTTAGGGCACAACGACACAAGAGTTATCATTAATTAAATGTGTCAACAGACTTAATTTAATGTGGAGGAATGAATTCAAAAATCAAATTAAAAAATAAGGGAGGTGGAGAGTTCAAATTAATGAAGTGAGGGTTGGTACAATTATGGGGGAAGTCCAAGAGTTACAAGGGGTTAAAGGGGGTTAAGGGGGTTTGAGTTCATGTGGTCCCCACCACATAATATCCTCCCAAGGGAGGTTATGCGTGGGTGGGCCCCACCTTCAGCCTCCCTTTGGAGGATTAAACCACCAAAAAAATAAAAATATGTTGCTCACATTTTTATTTAATTTAATTAGAAAACCCCCAAAAATTAACTTCCAATATTGATAAAACACAACTGCAGTAAAGGTCTCCTTAAGAGAATACCAGCGCTGCGAGTTCAACGGTGCCATCAGATTTCAATTACGAGCACTTATTCAAAAGATATAAAATCTCGCACGTACGTTTACTGAACGCACCTGAACAAAACTTCAAAAATTGATTCTGGGCACACTAGGCCTCGGAATCAAGCACCGTCAGAAACCACGGACTCGTAAAATTCCCATGTATTTAAAAAAATTCCATGGAAATTATGGGTCTTTACATTCTCCCCACCTTAGGGATTTACGTCCCCATAAGCTACAACTCATGCTAAGGAAACAAATGGGGGTACTGAGCACGCATCTGATCCACCTACTCCCACGTGCTCTCCTGTAGGTTCTTGTGCTGCCAGCGAACGCACACCAGAGGAATCAACCATCCACGGAGGAACCGATCCTATCGATCCTCAATCTCTACTGGAACCTCCGTGAAAGTTGCCTCGTCATTGATTTCCAGCTCCCCGTAGACGATGATGTGGGAAGGGTTGTGCATGTATCTCCTCAGCTAAGATACGTGGAAGACGTCGTAAACCCGGTGCAACTGAGGTGGAAGATCCAAGCGGTAAGCCACCTTGCCTACCCTACTGAGGACCTGAAAAGGTCCGATGAATTATAGAGATAACTTTCCACCTTGTCCCAATCTCTGTATGTCTCATCGAGGTGAGACCCGTAGAAAGACGTGGTCGCCATCCTCGAACTCCCATGGTCTCCGTCTTCTATCAGCATAGGACTTCTTCTGGCTCTGTGCAGTCTTCATCCACTCCTGGATGATCTGACCCTTCTCTGTCGTAGCCTACACCATCTCTAGTTCTACAAGTGCTGACTCCCCTAGGTCAGTCCAGCACAGAGGTGATCTGCAAGGTCGGCCGTACAGTGCCTCGTAAGGTGCCATCCCGATGGTGGAGTGGTAGCTGTTGTTATACGCAAACTCTAAAAAGGGTAAGTGTTCCTCCCATCTACAAACAAAGTTGAGGATGCATGCACAGAGCATGTGCTCAAGTGTTTGAATGGTCTTATTAGTCTGAACATCCATCTGAGGATGGAAGGTGGTGCTCAAGAGAAGCTGCATCTCGAAAGCCTCATGTAACCCCTTCCATAGCCAGGATGTGAAATGAGCATCTCGATAGGAGATGATCGTTGATGGCACACCATGAAGTCGTACGATCTCCTGTACATAGAGGCATCCCAAACACTCTACTGAGCCCTGATCTCTAATCGGTAGGAAGTTGGATGACTTGGTGAGTCGGTCGACAATCACCTAGATAGAGTCGTGTCCTCTGGATGTACGTGGAAGTACCGTCACGAAATATGTGGATATCCCATCCCACTTCCACTCTGGGACCTCTAAGGGATGAACCAAGCCTGCTGGAACCTGGTGCTCTGCCTTCACTTGCTGACAAGTGAGGCATCGTGAGACAAACTCTGCAATTGCCTTCTTCATACCTGGCCACCAGTGCTTTTGTCGGAGGTATTGATACATATTTCCCACTCCTGGATGTACCTCTAGAGGGGAAGTATGTAACTCACTCAACACTTCCTCCTGATGTGCAACTGGTACCATAGTACGTCCTCTGAAGAGAATGACGTGCTCCCCACCTTCAGAAAATCCATCAGGTGCCTGCTCTGTGGATAACTGAGCACGTCAAGCCTCGCAGTCAACATCACCACGCTGCGCCTCCCTGACTCTCTGAAGAAGTGGAGGAGTGACTGTGAGTGACTGTAGAAAGGTTACTCCATCACTATCCACAAAGGATATCTAAAATGCGGCCAGCTACTCCATCACCTCTCCTAGCAGCTAAATGCCTGATCTCCTACTGAGAGCATCTGCTACAATGTTCCCCTTCCCAGGAGTATATACTATCTCAAAGTCATTGTCCTGGAGGAACTCGAGCCATCGTCGCTGTCTCAGGTTCAGGTCCTTCTGCGAGAAGATTTACCTGAGACTCTGGTAGTCAGAGTAGACTGTAAAATGCTCTCCCATCAGATAGTACCGCCACATCTTCAAGGTGAAGACCACTGATGCTAACTCCAAGTCATGGGTAGCGTAGTTCTGCTTGTGCTATCTCAACTGCTGAGATCCATACGCGATCACTGCTCACTCCTACATCAGGACACACCTGAGTCCGATCCCTGATGCATCACAGTAAACTACATACCCTATGCCCTCCTCTGGAAGCCTCAATATGGGAGCACTAGTCAACCTCTGCCTCATCTCCTGAAAGCTCTGCTAAAATCTCTCTGACCACACGAAGGGTTTCCCTTATTCATCAATACTGAAAGCGGTGCTGAAACTCTGGATAAATTTTTCACAAATCTCTGATAGTACCCAGCCAGTCCCAGAAAACTCCGAACCTCAGTCACACTCCTGGGTGGCTCCCAAGTAAGTACTACCTCGATCTTTACTGGATCCACTGCAACTCCAGCCTTCGAGATGACATGTCCCAAGAAGTGAACCTCTCAAATCCAAAACTGGCACTTCGAGAGCTTACCATAAAGCTGGTTCTCTTGGAGTGTGTTCAGTAATACCCGCAAATGGTAGGCATGCTCCTCCTTAGTAGTCGAGTAGATCAGTATGTCGTCAATGAAGACTACGACAAAGCGATCGAGGTAAGGCTGGAAGATCTTGTTCATGAGATTAATGAACACTTCTGGAGCATTGGTTATGCCAAAGGGCATAACCAAGAACTTGTTGTGGCCATACCGACACCTGAAGGCCGTCTTCTTTACATCCTCATCTCGAAATCTGAGCTGGTGACAGCCTAACCTGAGGTCTATCTTTGAGAACCATCATGCTCCCTTGAGCTGATCAAAGAGGTCATCAATCCTCGGGAGTGGGTACTTGTTCTTCACGGTCACCTGGTTTAGGCGACGGTAGTCGACACATAGTCGAAATATCCTATTCGCCTTCTTGGCGAACAAAATTGGGGATGCCTAGGGTGAAACACTGGGTCGGATAAATCCCTTCCCCTGCAAGTCCTCCAGCTGTACCCATAGCTCACAAATCTCGGCGGGAGCCATCCGATATGCTGGAGTAGATATCGATGCCGTCCCAGGGTACATGTCAATATAGAAGTCCACCTCTCTGTGAGGAGGTAGTCCCGGAACATCGTTAGGAAAAACATCCGCGTACTGATCCACCACAACAGGAAAACTTGAAATCCGCACATCAACCGCTCCAAGGATGAGACTAGCCAACTGACGTGTGATCGACTACCCCCTCCTCTGTGTAAGTCAATCCTATGCTGCAAAGGCTTCGTTCTTGCCGGTGAAGGTGAACCTGGTCCCATTCATGCGAACACACCACACTTTGTGCCTAATACAACCAATCTGGGCATGAACTGTGGATAACCAGTCCATACCCAAGATGACATCGTAAGGCCTCGACACTGCTACTAGAAGATCCTAGCCGAAGCTCTCGCCTCTTAGAGTAAGCTCACACTACTGACACTAGTGGTTAATCATCGAGCCTACTCCCATAGGAGTCTCTAGCCCTAAGGATCAAGCCAAAGGCTCCATTGGAATCTCTGAGCTCTGAACGAGGGTAGTGTAAATAAAAGAATAACACACACCTATGTCTATAAGTACTGCAGCAAGGGTGGAGTAGACACAGATAGTACCTCAAATCACCTCAGGTGCGCCGTGGTCATAGTCCTCGACTACCTAAAGCTGAGCCCACCTCTGTCCACCAGCTCCCTATGGTTGGGGTGGACCTCCTAGTAGTGGTGGTGGTAGGGCCTCAAAATGTCATCCACCACCCACTGCTCGGCCATCTCCTCTGCCACGTCCGCCTGCTCCTGGAGGACCACCATGGTTGAACCTCTGCCTCTGATTGAGAGGTCAGTCTACTGTCTACATCTCATTTTCATGGCGGTTTGGGCAGTCACGAGCCATGTGACCCTGCCCGCCGCATGCATAGCACTGCCTGCCCCTCGTATAACTGGCTCTGTCTCATGTGCCCCGCACAACTGAACCTATATCCTGGGGTCACCCACTGGATGGCCTGGTCCTCTTAGACCTCTGTGACATCTGTCTACTACCGGTTGTAGAAGAATCCGCTACGTGTCGCCCTATGGTGGGTCTCACTGCTGGTGTCTGCTCAGCAAGAAAACTCTCCACTAGAAGGGCTCGCTCCAGAACCCCCGCCAGGATCAGGATGTTTAGGGAGACCATCAAAGCCCGGATCTCAGGCCTGAGTCCCTACTCGAAGGTTCAGGCCCTGAAGAACAGGTCTCGTACCATATCCGTGGAGTAGCGCGATAGGTCATTGAACCTCGCTGAGTACTGAGCTACTGTCATGCTGCCCTGCTGTAGATGTAGTAACTACTGAATCTACACCACACTAAGGGTGGATGGAACGAACTCTGAGCGGAAGAGACACTCGAAGTCTATCCAGAGTAATGATGCCTCACCATGCACCTAAAGCATCAGGCTACACCATCTGTCTTCTACTGCATGCAGGAGATTCACGGTAAGGATCACCATGAGGTTGGATGGTGTCCCTACCAATCTAAAAACTCTAACGATAGCCTCCAGCCAATCCTCAACTTCCTATGGGTCCATCTCTCCTCGGAACCTGGGTGGCCTCTAGCACTGGAACTCGTGAAACACACTTAGACGGCGTGCACTCTCTACTGCTGGAGCTGGTGGTATCGGTGGCCCAGCGGGTTGTGGTACCGCCGGTACCTCTGCTGTGATGGGGCCCTACACCAAGGCCTCATCGCTCGGTGGGCCACCATATCGTACGTAACTCAGAACCCTAGCTGGTTGCCTTCGTGGGGCCATCCTGAAAAGAAATATGTGAGCCACGGTTAAAAAAGTATACCTGGTGAGCTGACACAAAGTAATCATGAAGAAAACTTTTTCAAAGGCAACAAACATGCAATCAGTGTTTTCGTGCCCTGAGTCGGAGATCAGAAGTCAGAGTCCTAGTGTATTGATACGTCGGCCGCCGCACCAACACCATTTTCCGTAAACTCACAACCACACTCAAAACACTTAACACTATTTCTGTTAAAATAATCAGAGTCCAAGTTCTGCGGTAGAGACGACTCCTCTGATACCAATTTGTCACGAACCGTCATCGAGGCCCGTTCCATGACTACCACAAGCCCACCTTCCATAGGCAAGGGGCTGGAGACTAGAACCAAAGGCGTAATCCCGATAAAAGGGAAGGAATTTTCTTTAATCCTGTAACACACACAGTCTGACCACAAGTAGTAGAGGCAACGAGTAATAATATAGAAAAGAAAGGTGTGATGAAAGTAAGTGGGCCAGTATACAAACCCAACTGAAAAACAAGTAAAAGTACAAGTAAAAATGGAAAAACGGCTCATGGATCGTCCACCGGGGAATCCTACCTAAAGGGTAGGTACAGAACTCAAACAACTCTTCCCTGCGGTATGTCCTATCTAGTCCAGCTCTGAGCAGCCTCCCGTCCGTCACCCCCATCCTCGATCACTGATGTCTGTCATATGCACAGAACACAACAAGGTTCGGGTGAAGCCCATGTAAGGGTGAGTATAATAATACTCAGTAGGGGACCCTGAGACCTCCGAAGGTCTCCCAAAATCCACTAAGGATAAACCACAGAAGAAAGATACAATCATGAAGTATCAACCAACCCTACTTAGGTATATGCCCATACATATACCTAAGTTACCAACCACATTATGACTCCAACTCTCAAGCCCAAGCACAACCCATTCCACAAAGGAAGTAAAGTCAATCATCTCGATAATATAGACTAAAAGTCAAGACTCATCTCACACAGGTATACATCTTTTGTAGAGTGATAGAGATGATCAGATGTAATCACTGATTCATCTAAGCTATCGGATCCACACATGATACAGGACTAGCTAAGCTGTCAGACCCACACAGGATACAGGACTAGGTATTCTATCTGGCCCACACAGTATACAGGAACAGAAGTCAGATCTGTCGGACCCACGGAGGATCCCGGTATAGTAGTCATCACGGTCGAACCCATGGAGGAATCTGGTACAGTAGTCACCACTGTTGAACCCACAGAGGATTCTAGTATAGTATTGTTGCTATCGAAGCCATGGAGGATTCTGGTACAGTATCGTCGCAGCCAACCCTAGGGTTCCTGCACACAGTATGCTCGATTCTGGGAGGGTCCCCTCCTTGAGCCAAGTTTCGATACATAAACTATCACAAAATCTTGATTTGATGTATCCTATAGTTCCGTCTCATCATAAGGAACCCAACACGAAAGACGACGCGTCAATCAGACGCCCGATCTGAGAGTTATTGACATTTCCATTTCAGGGGACCTGTTGGTTTTTATGATCAAACCAATCCGGTCGTACTCTAACTATGTTCTAACCTCAAGTGTAGTATGCCAAAAGAATTTTCTCTCTCCAAGAATTCTATCTTTGCAGACGGTTCGTCATTCGGACACCAGTAGCCTAAGATGCGGGCTAAAAGGTGTAAATGGCTGTAGCGGGTTCGGGTCTGGTCCAAACCAGTCAGAATGACCTAGCCCGACCCGGTCCAAACCGGGGTCTGACCTGGTTCGCGGATGCGGCCTGAACTGAGTGGTTGGCCCGACCCAAAGGTCCGGTCTGGCCCGAAGGCACGACCCACCCTGAGGGCGTCCCGACCGAAGGGAGGCCTGGCCGTGGTGGCCCGACAAGTGGCAGCCCGGTCGTGGTGGCCTAGCCAGCCACGTGAGGGAGGGGTGCTGTGCCCCTCCCTGGTTCGTTTAACAAAACCGGCGTATTGTGTCGGTTCAGGGGCTGTGGAACCCAGGTGGTCCCGCGTATCTGGCTCCACGGCGGCCGGCCCGGTCAGCCGCCACCGCACCTCCACCGCGGCGTGACGACGGTATGTTCCTCCTGCTCTCTAAACGGTGCGACGACACCACGCCATCACTGCCGCGGCCTGACCTGGCCGCTGCCTTCGGCTCCACCACGCGGTGTGATGGCGCCGTGCTTCTCCATTCGCTGCGGCCCTCCTGGCCACGGTTCCCCTCCGGTGCGGCTTGACGGCGCCACATCCCTTTGTCGTGGCCTGCCCTGGCTGCGGTTCTGCACCTCCGGTGCAGTGCGATGTGATGGTGTCGCGCCTCTTTCGTTCGCCGCGGTTCTTCTTCGGTGCGGTGCGATTTCACCACGCCCTTCCGGCTCCACCTCCGACATCAACCAAACAAGAATCAATGGAGAGACGTCGGGCCATGTTTTTTCGGCCCACACCCTCCACATTAGGTGATAACAATTGTCCACTATCAAACCAAAGTAAACGTCTAATAACGAGGTTATAATTCATACATTAAAATAATAAAATCCCCATACCTTGTAATTTGGCATTCGCTCGGCGAAGTCGTGGGAAGACGTCATCGTTCCGTTGACGTCGGGAGGAGATGACATCGTCGTTGGCGACGTTCTTCTTGGGCAGCGTCTTCCCTTTCTTTCCCCTATTGGAGAGGGAGAAGACATCCAAGGAAGAAGTCGAAGAACAGAGTATGTCGTCAGCGTTCTTCACGTTCTTCATTGGAAGGAAGAGGAGTTCTTCACAGGTGATGGTTCTTCGTTGGAGAGGATAATTCTCATGGATTCTCCCAAGTTTCCACCAAAGAAAACTAAGCCAAAAATAATAGAGAAAGTTCTATATTATTTTTATGGCACAACGACACAAGAGTTTTCGTTAATTAAATGTTACAACACACTTAATTTAATGTAAAGGAATGGATTCAAAAATCAAATTCAAAAATAAGGGAGGTGGAGAGTTCAAATTAATGAAGTGAGGGTTGACAAAATTATGGGGGAAGTCCAAGAGTTACAAGGGGTTAAAGGGGGGTTAAGGGGGTTTAAGTTCATGTGGGCCCTACCACATAATATCCTTCCAAGGGAGGTTATGCGCTGGTGGGCCCCACCTCTAACCTCCCTTTGGAGGATTAAACCATAACAAAAATAAAAATATGTTGCACACATTTTTATTTAATTTAATTAGAAAACCCCCAAAAATTAACTTCCAATATCGATAAAACACAACTACGGTAAAGGTCTCCTTAAGAGAATACCGGTGTTGTGAGTTCAACGGTCCCCTTAGATTTCAATTCTAAGAACTGATTCAAAAGATATAAAATCCCACACGTACGTTTACTAAACGTACCTGAACAAAACTTCATAAATTGATTCCGGGCACACCAGGCATCATAATCAAGTGCCATCAGAAACTGTGGACTCGTAAAATTCCCATGTATTTTAAAAAAAATTCCATAGGAATTCTGTGTCTTTACAGAGGTTGTGGTGAATAATCCCTTGTGGGATTTAGTTATTGAAGGTGAGGTGATCCAGATCCATAATGTTGGTCCATTCTCATATGAAGAATGTTGAATCCTTTGAGTTGGGGGATTCGTTTATTCTCCTATTTATTTTTTTTGTGAAATCATAAAGTTATAATGGTTTATCCCTTTGGATGATAATAAAAGTAACCTAATATATATTTAACTGGATTAATAATGTATTGGATTATGATAGAAAGTCTGTGTTTGATACCAACATAATGGGTTCCCTCTTGATTTTCTAGATAATGTGATTTCTATTTTATTCTTATTAGCATGTATTTTGATGATACGAATTAACATGTTTATCTTGACAAAAAATAGTAAAGAATATAAAGATGGTAATTTTTAATTTTTTGGTTAAATAATTAAAGAAGAGTCATGTCAAATTAATATAACATTTCTTATAATTTAATTGTAATTCAAATTGATGCAATGAACATTCTTAATTAAATTTTCTCTTACATGATAATGGAATTGATAAAGAATGTAAATCATATTAATGATTATTGAGAATGCTGAAATGAAAATTCATGTTAATGAGAAAGGTACTTCTCCAAGTTTATTAAAACCAGTTTTAATGCTAAGATCATGTTTCCATTTTGATAGCTTGTTATAGCTTGATGCCTTAGGTTGTCCATAGTTGGAACCAGTGAATAATTAATTTATTAATTCAATGTATAATAAAAATTAGTTGTTTGATAAATATAATTTCTAGAGTCTGAGTCACCTATCTGCTTGAGAAAGACGAGTGCCATGAGTTTGGATTTGTGAGAGCCCGTTTATGTGTAAAGGATAGATGTATTATTTTAAGGCCTAGATTTCACTATTGTATGTGATTTTTTTATTTCCTATTTCTTTTGTGATGTGATTTGGATGTGAGATTCACTTCGTGATGTAATATGAGTATGGGATGGTTGATGTTATGTGGGTGAGGAGGTCTGGATGATGTGGAAGTAGTTGACTCCTTTGATGGTGAGATGCAACAGGATATGCATGTGGTTGTCAGGATGGAACCATATATAATGGAATAGGTTGAATATGTGATTACCTACTAATATAATAAACCTAGATTCTTTCTTGAATGAATTTTTTTAATGGTCGATAGCTGGGTTTCTTGTTTTATCATCATTCCTTTCCCCACTTCCCGAGGTAGCTAGATGTGCTTAGTTGCATGTTTCCTCTTGGTGGTAGATTATGATAGTTTTCCAAGATTTCTTGGTATATTTAATAATGTTAATAATTAATAATAAATTCTAAACCCATGGGGTTGGTGTTGATGGAATGAAAATTCTGAAAAGATGTTAATCTCGATAAACCATGGACTTGGTTTAGATAATGTCGGTAGGGCATGGACTTCACACCGATGGTTAATGAATGTATCTTGAAATAATGTAAATGGTTAATTTAATAGATAATAAATAAATTACAAAAAGGAAATAAAAAAAATAAAATATGTAATTAATGTGTCTTTTTAAATTTTTGTGTGCTTATAGGATATCTAGTCCCTAGCAGTGGCAGCCGAGTGTCTGAGAGATGATAGCTGTAGTTGAGCTAAGGACTAGGTTATTATCATAGTGTGGCTGTGATAAATATTATATCTTGAGTATCCGAAGGATTATTATAGGTATGATATGTATCAATTGTGATGGATTGAGGTTCTTTAATCGATGTATAGGTTATGATGTCTTGAGTTATAATCATTTCTGTATGATACATTTCATACAGGCTATAGTGGATCCTAGAAACTACTTGGTTACTATATGGAGATGTGTTATGGGATGTTTTGATGATGTGATGCATGAGGTTCATGTTTTTATTCCTTTCCCATGTGTCTTCAAACTGGGTTATTTTGGAGAGAGATGGATTAGGATGCACAATGTTAGGACAGAGTAGAGAACTAGTGAAGAAGTAGTAAAGGGGTACCCTTGATGTTTCATTATTATATTATATGCCATATTGTAAGCGATGTTGTAATATTGGATTCCCTAGACCCAACATTAATAGTACTTTTGATTACCATATCATGTATACAGTGAGTTATTCATGATGTATACTTACTATTATAGTGTATACATTTATGTGTCCACTATTTAATGGTAATTTCCATAGATTAATTGTCCTATCAAAAGGCTATAGAAAATATTAGGCTATAATGTGAACCTTGAGATATGATTCCATAAATATTAAATATATTTATTTTGGTCTAGATACATTATACTAACTAGACATAATTGTTTGACTATATGGTGTTGGGGGTTCATAAGTATTGAGACTTATTCTCAGGAAGTTATTACTTGGTGATCTATAGTAGTTGAGATCATGAGGATGTAACTGCAAATAGGAACACCACATGTTTCAAGTGTCATTAGTTGTTCTTATCTATGGACATGTGTATTGGCATAATTAATTGAGATCATTACCAGTGTGTTAAATTTGATCACGTACTTTAATTCAAGGAAGAAACCATGATAATGATATCATGGAAAGGTAGATTGTGTTGGGTTCATGATTGGTGATATGACATTGGTTGAATGGTCAAGAAAGGATTTGTCGCTTCTGAGTTATGGAAGTAATATATCTTGATCTTGGTTGATCAGGATGATAGTATCTTCATTAGACCATGACCATGCAAGTCAAGGTTAAATCCATCTAGTTAGATCAACAAATAATAAAGAAAAAAAAGTATATGACACAAGTGTGCCTCATGCTTTATGATATAACTAATGATAAAGAGATTATATTACATAGTACGTGCTCATAGGTTTGTTGTTACTACTATGAATATCCTTATCTATTTAGGGGCCTTGAAGAGTTTCTTGATTCCGCTCTTGGTTTGTGAATATTATTCATTATTATCAAAATAAGGTCCTTGAAGGTCACACACAATAGTGTATTCAAGAATCTTTCATATTCTTTTGAATAGGTATATTGGACATGGTTGGGCCCACCATAGGGTCTGAGAGATGTCTAATTTATCGATCACCGATAAATAAATAAATAAATTATTATTCAAGTAAATAATAATTGGTTTGAATTTATTTATTAAAAGTATCCAGGAGGTATTTAGTTAATACTTGAAAAATATTATAAGAATGAATATTATTTTAATATTCCAGTTTTGTTTAATATTAACGGGAATGAAGAGTCGAGTTAAATATCTCTAGTTTTATCATATAATATATTTAATATATATTAAAAATATGTGATAAAATATAAATAATATTTATGATGTAGTTTAGTCCACCATAAATAATTAATTATTGATTATTTAGTGGGTTTTTTATTTTCAGGGGCTGGGGAACCCTAACTCGGTATTAGCACCTCCAACTATACAAGCAGGAGAGGGGATATCACTTGTTGTGATGTTCATTATAATGAAGTGAGATCCTATTTATCCTCCCAACTTATAGAGAGATATCCTCTCTCTGAGTGTCAATCCAATAATGCCTTCGACAGATCGAAGGTAGAAAATCATGGTGATCGACGTGACGCCAAAGGATTCATCAGTTCTCTACACTAGCTCCTGAATATTGATGAATAGAGAGAACATGAATTCTTGGAGCATGAGTGGATGATCTAGAGGGGTTTGAATTTATATCCTTCATGCAATAATCATCGATGACTTTCTATAGTCGAACATTCTACCAAATCAAACAAGGTACATGTTTTTTTAATTTTGGGCCCAATTTTAATTCATGTGAGATCTTCCAAATGTACTGAGGATTGTATCATTATAGGGGACAAGTTATGTCATCATAGTGATGAAATGTATTAAAATCCATAGCCCACAAACTTCTGCTGATGCCCAATACCTTCCATTGGTATCAGAGAGAGCACATTAATTTGCTGGGCCAATAAAAATTATTTTGCTTCAAATTTAAGTAGAGGGTATTAAATCAACCCCAACAGATCTGATCACACATTGATAAGATTTAAATGAAAAAGTTATGGTAATACATAGAACATTTTATGGATATCATGTATTGAGTTTTTAGGTACTTAAAATTGGTAAAATATGTATTTATTAAATGCATTGGTAGAGTGTGCGGTACCAGTTATGGTAATAATACCAATCATCCTGAAAATCCATCCAATATTCTGCCAAATTTTAGTCAATGGAAAATATTATTGTGGTAAGAATTATAATTATAATAAAAAAATGATTATATTTTTTGTTAAAATATTTGATAGGATTTTGATTTTTCCCAATACAGAGGCTATCTATGGGCGAAGTGGTGAGTGAAAAATTAAAAACAAGTAGCACTTTTTTTCATATAAGAATGAGGTTGTTTGAAATTTTAAATAATTTGAACAAAGTCAAAAAAAGGCAGGGATACTTTTTTAAAGTGGATGGTACCTATTGGTAGGTTGTTATCCCCTTCCACCTCCCTACCAACCACTTTGCTCAGAGCTTCACCAGGAGACCTCGCAACCACCCGCACCAGGCCGTCTATGACTTCCCCTCATCGCACCCATCTAGGCCAACCCTAACCGACCTCCTCCCTTGGTAAAATTCCCACCGATCTATCTCTAGAATTATACCTCCCACTAGTTGAAATCCATACCTTGGACTAGTATTCACCCTGTCGTCGGATCAATAGGCGAAGCCTTCTCCGCAGGCAAGCAACGGCCACAGCGCCTCCGTCGCTATCCAAAAAATCGACTGAGGACCCTCCGACCTTCATGCCGCACTGTTATAGTGGTTCCACTGTCCAAATGTATATGATGTATATTTCTCCCTTATTCACCCTCACATGATTTTGAGTACATTTTTACTTTTTGATGGAGATGATGTATGGTGGGGACCCCACCAAGATGATAATGGTGTGTGATGTAAACAACATTAAGACGAGGCAAACTCCTAATGGCCAATGGACATATTGGATGGGGGAAATCTATATCATGAGACAAGCCATGAATCGGGTATGATAACCCTAGTACATGGTTGATCCATTGAGTTTAAATGGATCAAATAGTTTTAAATTCTCAAGAATAGTCAGATAGTTTATTTTATTCAAGAATTTGTTTATTATTTTATGCATTTACATGACACTAGGAAATACATAAAATTTCCAAAAAAGGTCTATCCAGAAGCAAAAGCTTAAGAAATTTCATTAAGGTGAAAGAAAAAGAGAACAAGCAAGAAATAAAATAAATGAGGTCATACAAAAGTACATGCCTTCATCTAGAAAAGAAAACTATGGTTAAAAAATGGTAGGATCATTTCCATAATCATAATCAAAATCATTAGAATCATCAACCATCACCCATCTGACTATGAATTACCTTTATTAAGGATTCTCTCCTTGGACCTTCCCCGCTCTGGAGTGAGCTGGATCTCTAATACCTTGTAATATTACCTATTAGACACATTCCTAGGTAAGTTCGATTAATCCTTCTATGAATTTCTTTTTTGAGGAATTAGAGTTAATCCTTAACTACTAACCATCTTTACCTTTCCATTTAGTACAACATCCTTAAAGGAAACAGGGTCATCGCTGCCCATGGATAAGAGATTATAGGTTTCCAATAAGACCATCCACTACTCCTTGTCACTTCCATCATCCGAGACATTACCACATTTACTAGAAAATCTCAAAGATCTGAAGACATTATGAATCTCTAGAAGATAATACATACTCTACTAATCAATAAATTTCCCTGACCGATCATTATGTGGAACATTCCCTAAAAAGTCCATAGCCAATGGTTGCATAATGAAACATTGATCACCCGTTTTTAAAAAAGAATACACTAGAAAAACACTAAAAAACACATATTCAAATTGTTTCACCTCACCAATGTGCTTCCCATCATGTATAGTGCAATTCATGATAATCAAATTAAAGCTACCAACCAACTGAGTAGTTTTAGATGCAATTCCATGCTGATTCTATTCAACACCAATAGAAGCACTATAGATTTCCCCCTTCATTTCATTATATATGGAGAGACCATCATAAACAATAATGATTGGAATACCATTTCCATTTATCTTGCAGTTTAGTTCCTCAAAAAATCATTTTCCATTTCCCCTGTTAAGAGGTGATTTCTTGCCAAAAATAGGAACCACATTATTTTTCACTATCTGCTTACTCAATTTCCTCTTAAAAGCATTCTTAGGATTCCCTTTTAATGAAAAAAAATAAGAAAACACATTTTTATGATAGTGAATCTTTCCATGAACAATGAATTGAAAATATGAGTAGAAGTCAGGAAGTATTTCATATTACACTTTTAGAGAGATATCATCATCCAGTGTTGGCAAGATAATATTTTTAATCAAGAAAGAACTTAAATAAAACTACACTAGAACCCCATCATAATGAAAAAATTTGGTAGTCTCGCTGGTCCTGTCCATTTTTATTAGAATTACCATAGAAGAGGCTACATTAAAAATGTTGTTTGGATTCCATAGGACCCAGTTGAGAAAAATAATTTTGACCCATAATTGAGCCCTAGATTTTTTTATATAGAATAGATTGAAATAAAAATCACATTCTTGAAAGAAAATCATACCTAGATTTAAAGAAATCAATCCATTCCCCTATGATCTGCACTTCAAATCCTTTGATGAAAAAATGACATGAATGAATCCTCGACCCATAGAGATGAATTTCCAATCAAAAAGACCCCATACATAATTAATCTTATGGACCAAATACTTGGTTTTCCAAAACCTTCCTCCAGTAGGTAGAAAAAGATTCGCAATAATGGAGTGCTCACAAATATTAAACATTTAAAGAATAGAATACTTTTTTTAATTACCTGGGAAGTGTCAACTTTCTTCACAATTCATTATGGGCCAACATCTTTTAGAGTTTCAAAGTGCCTTCTATTGGAGTTTATCACAATTGAAACAAAACCAGATGGGGGATTCAATGCATTTATCAAATTATCAATTTTTTCCCTCAATGGAAGAAATATATATCCCCATCACCACCTCCTTACCTACTTCAAAAAATTTCCCCATCCCTACAGATTTACCCTTCACAACCAACACTTCCACACAAGTAGAAGAATTAAGCACACCATCTGCCTGAGACACCATTCCCATAAAGGATTGATTATCATTCATCTCTTCAGATTCACGAACCCTAGATTATTCATTCTCCAACAAAAATAGAGATAGATTAAACAAGGATCTACCATAACCATTTACCTCGACCACCATGATCACCATCATAGGATGAGGGACCACTGCAACTGAGGGCCAATGAACACCATTCACCTCAGCCACCAACACCTCAGATTTCCAAGATACCTTCAGATTTGGCACCACTGTATTCAACCGAGCACCGCAAATCACTTTTGGTAATGTCACATCCCACTGATTTTCAACATTAATGGAATTCTTCATCTGAACTACCCTATCCATGAGACTAGGTCTATAGGCTCCAACCTTGATCACTGTAGCCAAACGACTATTCCATTCTGAAACATCACCTCCAGTAATAAGGGAGGATCTAAGAAAGTGTGGGATCCCCATACCAAGAAACCCAAAATCTCTAGTACACCTGCATAGACATCTCTTGGGAGCTCTTCAAATTGTGACCCCATCCTACAGAAAATACATAAAATAAAAAATAATAAAATGCATAGAAAATCGATGGATGTTTTTTCTTTTAATGTTCATTTATGATAGAAGAAATATATAGTAAACATGATTAATAAAAATATATTACAATCATAAAAAAGAATTAAAAAACCCTCATAGAAATATTATGTTGTTAGACACCTTCCATCATTCAAATTTGAACAAAAACAGGTGTTTGGGGTGCTTGTCAACCAAAGTTGAGGGTGCCTCTTACTACTGGGGAGTTCTTATAATAATGGTGGGTTGTATTAACTAAAATTCACAGAAAAAAGTATCCAAATATAGATAGCCACAAATTTAGAGGCAAGCATTGATAAATTCATGTTTAAGATTTTAGAAGATGACACTTTACTCAATAGATTAAGGAACTGTGAGTTAATATGGTTGACCAATCCAATGCCTACCTTGGACTCTCTGAGTAGTGGAGTAGCCAAATCTTATATACTATGATGGGATGTTCAAGGATCCTTTACACTAGAATACTCAACCGATAGAGAAATATGATTCTAGTACAGAGGGTTCCTAGAATTCAATAAAATAGTGGGATAAATTTAATGATTTAATTAATCAATCAATAATATCTTAATTAGTAATCAAGATAAAAAGTAAAAATATTCAAGATTTTATTTTTTTGGAAAATGAAAAGTAATAAAAAAAATACACTGTGATAATTATAGAAAAATCAAATGTCCAAACTAGTATGAGTTTCCAAGTGTAGTACATGCACTTTCATACAACACTGCAATATTGGAGATTCAAGGTGCTAGAGTCCCAATTCCTGATAATCCACCTCAAAAATTGAGGGTGAAAAAATTCTTTAGGAGAGTCTTATATGAATAATATGATGGTTATGTCATAATTCTATCATTAACATCTGATGTTAGTTGTGGTTACAACATTGGTACATATATGATTTCACATGTAGTCTCATCCCCAAGAAGTTTTCAAGGAGAAAGTGAAGTGGGATATGAATGGTTGATATTACACTAGTTATGTGTAAGTATGAAAGGCGTACAACGATCTATCAAGAAATAACATATTACATTTTTTACCCATTTATTCTAGTTTAGTTTAAGATTTAAAAATGAATAGGATAGAGAAAATTCTCCATTAACTTTTGGGAAAGGTTCGATAAGTAAATAATAATTTAAAGAAAGGTTAATATATAGTTATTATGGTGAACAAATTGAAAGATGAGGTGATAAGGATAATGGAAAGAGTGACACTAGAGGAACTTTTTCAACATCTTTTAAAGAGAGAGACAATAAATAGAAGGTTATTTTCTTCACATATCATGAAATAAATCAATGGAAGTTTAAACACAATTAAAGAATCAAGTAGTCGTTTATTATTAAGATATATTCATCAATTATAAGTATTGTTTATACAATTATACTGGGGTATTAAATACCATATGTTTATCAAATTTGTGTATCAAAATATAGTAACCAAGTAAGTAGAGAATCATTATAATAAGTAATCTATATTCTCCAAGCGGTTGAGAAAGAGTGATTCCTAATTTGGTGGTGAGAAACACATAATTTCTAATTGATAAGTTAATGATTTAAGTCAAACTATTATTGAGTATAACAAAAACATTTATATCATGTGAAAATTGAAAATAATTAGATATTATTCTAAGTTTAGGGTTGAATATTTTTTGTGGTGTCTCAACCAATAGTTTAGTGATACTTGAATCATAGGCAATACATGATGAATATAAAATGTAAGAATTATTTATCCATTTGTGGTAAGATAATTCTTTATCAAGAAAAGGTAAAAGTGTATTTCAAGAATATAATCTGTTTAGTATTTATACTCGGTAGAGATAAACACCTTAGGTATTATCGACATATACACTTATTTAGTTTGGACAAAGAAACCTTTATAAAAAAAGATATTCCACAAATCATTTAGAGTTAGTTCAGTAAGAGAGAATGAAATATTCCAAGGGTAATATAGTGGTAAATATTATTCATAAGAATAATTTAATTAATTAATGAATATGAAAATAAAGTATGCTAGTTTCATGGTCATAAGATATGAGTTACTTCAGGCTGACATGATGAAGAAGTTCTTGACCAAGCGTTCATCGATCAATATAATGTAGCATGGAGTAATTCCCAAAATGAACATTACGTTATCCACATTAAAACAATGTTGTTTATGAGGAGGAGCGATGATGATCCTTACATGTTAACATTGATCAATAAAATGTAGTGTGGATAAATTCCTAAATGCACATTTTATGCATCACAATTATGATGTGAGTAGTATCAATGTTTCAACTTTCAAAAAATTCCATTGTATTTCAAGAAATGATTAAAAAATAATGGTGATATCCCATAACCCCATGAAAACTATAATGACTAATGGATATCATATGAGTTATAGTGTGATGGAAATCCATTGTCATAAGAACATGCATTTTAATGCAATGAGTTTATTATGGATATAAACAAGGTTTAATCAAGAAAAACACAAAGTGCATCTAAAGTAATTATCCTAAAAGTTTATTAGGATATTATAAAAATTCATATGATTGAAAGATATAGTAAAGTTATAGAATATATTTCTATAAAAGGGTTCACATATCTACTTGAGATAGTGGGATCAAGATTGACTTGGGTTTAGTCAATGATAGAGATGCAAAAGTAGTTGGCATAAGAACAAAATTCCATAAGTGCATTTGGGAGAGGAATGTTCTAGATACACATACTACACAGGAATGTTAAAACCATAGTGATGGTTTTATATTCATCACGATCAATGATAAATTATTCATTGTGAATAATAATTCCTACAAGTAGGCATTATACGATGATCAAATAAGATTGAAAAGGTAAATTAAAATTCAATAATGGATTCTATGTATCAAAGTGAAAAGGGGATTATTATGTTGAATACTATGGTGGGTATTCAAAGTGAGATGATACATGGGAGGTACAAGTATGGTACCAATAAGGTTTGATTGGTTATACTAAGTAATTATTCTTAAATCAATTATAATTTTACTTTTCATAGAAAATATCTATGATCATTTTACTATTCATTTGATGTCCCAACCACCAATTGTGGAAGGTGTCTATTCGACATAACTAGAAAGTGATGATGGAATCATAGAATTCCAAAAGGGTTTAAAGTTACTAAAATCCAATTTAGTATTAAAGTAAGCAATAATATTTTAGAACATTCATTTGGAATTATTTTATCCCATGTGTATACCAAAGGATAGTGGGAGTGCCACTGTTTTCTATGTGAAATATGTTTGGTAACATATAGAAAAAAAAATTAGTCTTATAGTTATTTAAGACTAGAATAAAAGTAATTTCTCCATAGATTGACTTAAAGTAACAACCAAAGTTCTAGGGAGAGAGACCGACTGAGGTAGATCTAAAAGTTACTTAGACCTTGTCAGTTGTACATATAATGACATAGTATTAAAAAATACAAGTTGGAACAATTCGAAAGAGAATTGTTTCTAGTGTCACATGGAAAATATATCTCCCAGAATACATGTATAGGTAAATGAGGAGATTAATGAGGTGATTTTAATTCCATATGCTTCAGTAATGGATCAATCACATATTCCATGATATTTACAAGATATGATATTTACAATGTATTCTTTATAGTAGAAAAATATAAGTTATATCTAGGAGAACTACAAGTTAAGTAGTCAGAACTATTTTATTGTACTTGGTAAAGTAAAAAATATACGTACCTAGGATTTAGAGAGGAAGGGTACTCGGTTTAAGAGAAAACACTAGTATTTCCTAGATCAATATGATATAATATCACTGTTAGGCTAAGGGAACGAGCGAGACGAGCTCATACAAGCCAATTTTTGTCATATCTACAAATACTGAGTACATTATAGATTTTGAGGTAGATAAGAAGTAGTATAAAATATTAATTTTTTTGTTCCATTTCTTGCAAATGTACCAAGTAAGTAAAGTATTATAATAATGTAAATTATGATACTCTTACTATCCAAGATTTCAAGTTTTGATGGTGGACAAAAGGAATATACTCAGGGATACCATCTCTTGAGAAGTTTTACTCAAGGAGATGAGGTTGCATATACGAGAATAAAAACATAGTAGAAATGTGGTAGTCCTAGTGACTAAAGTTGTGACTCAATAGAAACATGATCTTAATAATGTGAGAGACAACAAAGATGGTAATCAAGTTTTCTCTAGTGAAAGTGAGAGTGTTGTAATAGTTGGTGTCCTATACCAAAATTGATCAATACTTTTTATTACCATATCATGTATACAATGAGTTATTCATGATGTATACATACTATTATAGTGTAGAAATTTTTGTGTCCAACATTTAATGGTAATGTCCATAGATTAATTGTCATATCAAAAGGTTATAGAAGATCCCAAGATATAATGATAACCATGAGATACTATGAAATAAATCTTAAACATAGTTCCCATGGTCTAGATACATAATACTAACTAGAAATAGTTTATGCTTGACTATTAGGTGATGGGGGATCATAATCATTGAGACTTCTTCTCGTGAAGTTCATAGTTGGTGATCTCTAGTAGTTGAGATCATGAGGATAGACCCACCAATAGGAACACCACATGTTTCAGGTGTCATTGGATGTTCCTATATATGGACATGTTTATTGGTCTCTTGACTTGAGATCATTACTAGTTTTTTCCATTTGATTACATAATTTGATTCCAGGAAAAAACATGATAATGAAATCAAGGTGATGTAGCTTTTTTGGGTGCATCATTAGTAGTATTACATTAATTGAATGGTCAATAAAGTATTTGTTGATTTTGATTTGGAGAACCGTGGGTATAGGTCCCCTATACCAACGGTTCTGCACAAAACCGTGGGTAAATGTTTTTTTTGAAGACCTATACTCACGGTTTTGCCAAAACCGTGGGTAAAGGTGTTGTTCTGCAGGCCTATACCCACGGTTTTTGAAAACCGTGGGTATAGGTGGTATTTTTTTCAAAGACCTATACCCACGGTTTTTTCGAAACTGTGGGTATATCGTTCTCGAGTTATAGCGGGAACAAAAAAGTACGCGGGAGAGGAAAATTTTTTTTTCTGAAAAAACCATCTTGAATAATATAAATATACGGATGAGAAACATTAAATCGTAAAAAGAGTGTAGGTCGGTTGGTTTGAAACACTGGTTTTAATGAGGCACGCTCGGATCAAATATCGCGGCTACACTTTTTTCAAATATATTTGTAATATGATTATAAGTAAAGCGACGAATATACATAAATCAGTAATGGTTGTAGGTTAGGTTGTCAGTCCGCGTTCTCCCTCTACAGGTCGCTGGTTCTAAAATTTGCGGATTCATATTTTTAGATTATATCAGTTAAACAAAAGTATATTGATATACACATTGACGAGTTAGCTCGGTTGGTCGCTGGGGCTTTGTAGGGAATGGGAGGCGCAGGTTCGAAACCCGACGCCCTTTTATTTTTGATTATAGCAGCTATATTAATATAATAAAATAAAATTATATATATAAGGCAACAAAATTGTTAGCCCAGTTGGTCACTTGGTCGGGCGCGGAATTGAGGCGCTCCGTGAGGTTGCGGGTTCAAATCCCCACTACCCCATTTTTGGAATTTAAATACCCCACGGTTTTCAAACCATGGGGTCTGCTGTGCCACGTTGGAACAGAAATTTGGCACACTTTGACCCCCCCTATACCCACGGTTTTGAACCGTGGGTATAGGCTGTGACCCCTATACCGACGCTATTCCAGCCCACGGTTCCCAAAACCGTGGGTATAGGCTATACCCACGGTTTTGGGGGCTATACCCACGGTTTTGAACCGTGGGTATAGGTTGTTTTTCCAGTAGTGGAAGTAATATATCTTGGGCTTGTTTGATCAGGATGGAAGTACCTTCATAATACCATGGCCATGATATTCGAGGGTAAATCCATCCAGGTAGATAAACAAATAATAAATCAAGAAAATGACATAACACAATTGTGTGTCTTCCTTTATGAGATATCTAAATAAAAAGATATTATATTACAAAGTACATGTTCATAGGTTGGTTGAAGTTTCTAAGACTATACTTATCTCTTTAGGGTCCTTAATGGGTTAATAGACTCCACTCTTGGTCTATGAATATTATATACTACTATTAAGATAATGGCCTAGAGGGTCACATACAATAGAGTATTCAATAATCTTCTATATTCTATTGAATATATATATTGGACATGGTTAGCCCCACCATAGGGTCTGAGAGTTGTCCAAATTACCAATAATTGATGAATAAATAAATTCATTATTATTCAAGAAATGTATAATTTGTTTGAATTTAATTTTTAAAATTATCACAAGGTATTTAGTGAATACAAGAAAAATATTATAAGAAGTAATAGTTTTTTAATATTCTAGGTTCATTTAATATTAGTGGGAATAAAGAGTCGAGTTAAATGACTTTGATTTTATCATGTAATATATTTAATATATATTATAAATATGTAATAAAATATAAATAATATTAATGATGCAGTTTAGTTCATCATAATTAATTATTTATTTCTGATTTAGTGGGTGTTATATTTTCGGGGGTCGGGGAACCCTAACTGGGTATTAGAACCTACCACTATATAAGGAGAAGGGATCTCATTTTTTACACTTTTTATTCAAATAAGTGAGTGAATATCTCTCCTAAAAAATTCTAGTGATAGAAATCCTCTCTTTGAGTGATGATTCAAGAACTCATTTGATAGGCAATAGATCATGGTGATCGACGTGACACTGAAGGATTTATTGGATCTCCATGCTAGCACCCAAATTTCGAAAAATAGAGAGCACATGGATTCTTGGAGTGTGTATAGATGATATATATGGTTTAATTTTTGTATACTTCATGTAACGATCATGTAACATCCCAATCTTGAAAATCCACCCGAATAGTGCTATTGGTCTGGGTGTCACTGACCTTAGGTACACCTCCCTGAACGCCAAAGACTACCGACTAGCAGTGAGGGTGTAAAAAAGTATAGTGGGGAGGCTATACCCCTTAGGAATAGATAATACCCTAGTATAAGTATAATCATAACAAATTCAATGAAAATAAATGACTCAGCAGACCCGATCCAGACTGGCAGAATGGAAGCACAACAATATCATATAAAAAACAGAAGCGATAAATAAATAGAAGCAGTGGAAAGTAAACAGAACAACATGCTAACAAATCACTTGTACCAACTAAACAGAACAAACATGCATTCATCGTAGGTCATAAATTTTAATATAATAAGGGAGACCATGAATAACTATAGTAGATACATATAAAATAATCATGATGAAACTAAAAATGAAACTAAACCAAAGTAAATCTCAAGTTAGGAAAAACCTAAAGGTCCATGTCAATCTCCATGAAAAACAGTACTATGATCCAGCTCCTAAGGATGATCCTTTACCTGTACATAAAGATATAAAGTATACACGCATCTCTAAGGACCTTTTTAGGCTATGATATGAATCTTAGTAGGATACCACTCAATGGAGCATACCTAGAATAAGTTTTTAAGCATAAGTGAATCTCCAAGTAAGGTCAACGGTATGATGCAATAAATAAACACAACCGCCACTGGGGCCCAACATCCACCAAGGAGTGTCACTTACTTCATCCATCATTGGAATCTTGGAATAAAATAGTGTCCTTGTCCCAAGGCCCAAGGTACTCATGTAGTCACATATTCCCAGTGAACCCTCAGGTTACACCCGAAATACATAACTTGATATCGTGTGCCTCCTGACACCTCGTGTCTCAAGTACCATCATCCCAAAGGCATGCCCAAACAAAAGTGTCCCGATACCATGAACCCCTGATCGTAAGCTCATGTCAGTCCATGTAACAAAAACTAGAGGAAAACAATGTTCGTCCTCAAATAAATATCTAGGCCCACGACATCAATAACAACAAGCCTCATCCCCCAACCTGATAGCCTCATTGATGTCAACTGAAGACTCCTCTCCTTCCATGTGGCTTTCTGTGGAACACACCCCCAAACAAATGTCACCTAAACCGTAACTATCAAGGGACTCTGCCCACATGAGTGTTCAAAACAAACTCATCACGAAGTATACCTATGTGCACATGAATCAATTGGAACTTTGACCATCATGGGTGAGAGGTAATCACCAAAATAAGAATCTAAGTCACAACATCACTAAAACCTCGTGCCCCAGAAACCATGTCACTCAAATGTGATGACCATTCCATCCACGTATCTCAGGCCATGCCCAACCTAATAATCACATTACCTCAAACTGACATCCTTAACACCCAATCTTGTGGTCAAAACCACCCAAGTAAATCCGGGCGAAGCCCAACCAGTGATCATCATCACTCAATCCCAATGGCCATGCCATCCCAACCTCAGTTCAATCCCATCAAAACCCCAAGGGTCTTAGTATATGTAATCCCAAACATTACATATATATAATCAAATTAAAACACTTTAAACAAGTAATTCAATATAAGCAGATTGAATTACACTAGCTTACAACTATAACATAGTCGCACTGAGGTCTTGAATGAATCTAAATATTTTAATCAAACTTAAACAATTTAAACATACCCATTTAAAACAAAAAAATAATTTAAAACCATTTTGGAACCCCTGACCAAGATTTCCCAATGAGAAACGACCTCTCACCTGACCTCTCTCAAGCAACTCAGGTATAGGGCATGCCCAACGGTATCCCACGGGTTTAACAATGAATTCAATATGCAAATGTAGTTATAACAGGGTCTCACTCAAAATACCCAAAGACACACCAAAGTCCATGCCACCCAAAAGTACTCAAAAACACAAAACAAGGTATGCACCACATACCTCATACACATATGAGTCTCCTCATCCAGCATCAGCCTCTAATTCGGTATAGAATGAGATAAATCTACAAAAAGTCCATAAACTATCAAGGTATGATAACTAGGTTGAGAAGTGAAATCATGAATAAAGACTTAAGAGGAATCAAGAGCTTACTTATTGGGTTCCAATGGATCTGACAAAGTTTGAATCAGACTTAAGATGAAGAATAGGGAGCCAAAATGAGGTTTGGCTGGATGGTTTGTGAGGGTTCTGTCTAGAAATGCAAAAACGAGGCTACTACCCATTTTAAATAGAAATTATAAATTACACATCGTGTACTATATATATACACACACCATGTGTATGGGTTAAGTGGATAGTTTCTATGACTGACTTTCTAGGTCATTAAAATTCCTTTCCGACATGATTAAACGACGTGCACTAGAAAGTACATGGAATGTACTGAGATAGTTCTCACTTCTTTTCCAATATCCCTACACACCATGTATATCCATTACATGGCCATAAATTACATGGTATGTAATTAGAGTACATGGAGTGTAACCCCAACTCATGCCATGTAATAAGCCTGAAGCCACTACTAACCCTATTTTCCCTCTTTGTTCTAAAAAAAACCCAAAAAAGGAAACTCGTACCTCAAAGGAAGAACCGGGTTCTTACAAACTTCCCCCTTAAATAAATTTGTCCCTAAATTTCCCTTCCAAGGGTGGTGGATAAACATTACGAAAAAATTCCACCCCAATTCTCAATCAAAAAAAGTTCCATTGACCTATTTCCGGACCCATGGTCCTCTCGTGACACAATGTCACCCCTGCACCTCATCAGGTGCTCCTGTGTTTCTTCTAACACCCAATTCTATCCTACACCACATCAACGCCCACCTCAAACCCATAGAACCCATGGAAAAATGAGTTCCCACATCCCATGGATTATCAAAACAACTCGGTGCCTCGCACCTCAATCAAAACTGCATCCTCGATGCCCTGATGCCCAAGGTACCTCAAGTAATCCACATCCAACGAATCCCGATGCTTCAACACCTCAAGTAACCCATATCCAAAAATGCCCCAATGCCTCAGAACCTCAAGTAACCCGCATAATATAGATTCCCTGATGCCTTAGTAACCCAAAACATGCATCGAAATATGGTCCTGATGACAAGAACCTCATATATATAATCACAAACCCGAGATGGTTCCAACCTACAGAACAGTATCTGGTTAGTACATATACATCTTGTGCGCCCCGTACACTCAAAACATGCATGTATTAATAGAACATGCCAAAATAGAATAAAAATTAAATCATGGAAACACCCACAACGTACCTATAACTGTCATCATCTCACCAACATGCTCATCCCCTGGTAGATCCATGACGTCCACTTAGCCCGACACATGACTACCTAAAGCATGAAATCTCTACGGTACTCCACCAGTTGCTGGCCACTGACCTCACAGCTAGGTCCCACTATCTCTGCCACATCCTCTCTGTGTAGTTGAACCTCGACTACCCTTACCTGGTACCTATCTTGAACCAATTTCGGAATTTTTCACTTGTCGTGGTCCCTACCTGCCAGCTATCTAGGAAGGCTACTTGCAAAACCTCCCAAGATACCCAACCTCTCCACATTCCCAACAATCCTTTGGAGGCCTATCTCATTGAGTAAAGACATGCCCTGGCTGCCCAAAATGAAATAAAATCACTACTAAACTTCCACGAGGTGGTCTAGATGAGTCCTTGGCCTAACTGACCTGCTGGAACTCATCCCAACCTCATTTCCTTCCATATGAACAATCACCTAAAGCAGCCTCCCAGCTTAAGTGATACATGTCCATCAGGTTGTCCTTGGCCATGAGCACCTGATTCACCACCTTTGAGAACAAGGCCAGCCTAAAGATGTTTACCTACACCCATATGGCATTCTATAAGCCATCTTCGAAGCACCTCACCCTCGAGGTGTCATAGCTTACCATACCTGGTGCAAAGAGAGACAGATCAATGAAAGTAGTTACATAGTATATGATGGACATGTCACCTTGATAATGGCTCAATAACTCTTGAGATATCTCTGCCCTCAACGCCTCAGGGAAAAATTGATCGAAGAACCTATCCTTGAAGTCCTTCTAGGATAGTCCCTTGTGTTTGCGAGCCTGAACCTGCACATCCCACCAGTGCTTTGCCGGTCCTATGAGCATATATGTTGCCAAATTGACCCTCCACCATAGAGGCATATCAAGTTAATTAAATATCATATGAATGCTCTCTATATAGTTCTCAACCACCTGTGGGCCACCCTCACCCTAAAAAAGCGGCGGGTGATGCGACTGGAACTCTCGAGTAAGGTGAGACATAGAGGGCTATGTTCCCTGCTCACCTCCGCCCATCCCCTACAAAAACACGTACCAGACTTGATCAAAGCTGCTCATCAAGACACAAAACTAATTATTTCAAACCCAATAGATGTCGTACCTGCTCTAGATCCTGAACCTAATCATGTCCTTAATCTTGTACCTGCAGCTCATGCTCTGCCTGACCCTTAGGGGTTTGAACATGATCTTACTCCTGCAGCAATGTATCAGTACCCGCTTGATGCTCTATCTGAGCTGTCTAAGAGGAACCTACTAAATACTATAATGGGAAGACAACCCACATATATAAAAATATATAATGCAGATAGGGAATGCAATAAAGTGGTAGTGCATAACAACTACCCTTACTCCCCCATCTCAACCATGACCCATGGCATTATGGCCTCATGACCTCCTTACTCACCGTCAATATAGCCAAGTATCAAAAATTACTCAGGCCACGCCCATCCTAACAATCAATGTTGCCTAAAACCGACGACATAATCACATAATCCTGGTGATCAGGATCACCGCAACCATAGTACCTACCTTCTACTAAAGAGTCAGCCCTATACACATGCCACATGAAATTTTACATAAATTTAAAGTACAATATATCACATTTCACATTTCAAAATAATTTAAAGCATATAACTTGATATTTTTCACATGGCATTATCACTTTACAAAGAATACATGCATATATGAAATTGAAATACCCTTTAAAGTTTCCCACAAAAAACCAACAACCATGCCTTGCCTTATCGGGCCAAGGTCCAATTTTTCTTTACCACATTGGTTTAAGGATCACATATCATAACAAGTAATAATCACAACTAAGTGATCCATCAAGATAGAAACCATATAAACTGTAATATGAGAAAAAGAAAAACAACAATTTCCACCCAAGGTAACTCAATCCATCCCTCATACATGGGGCTGCAGGCACACAACTATGAGTTCACAATCCTGTTCTGACAACATCCTATCTCTAGTCCACTATATCCCGAATAGAAAACTAGTAAAAATTAAAGACAGTCTCAATCTCATTAGTAGCAAGTCAAAATCTACTACTAAATCCCAATAAAAAACAGTTATGATACTACTTTGTAATGTCCTATACCTGAATAGCCACCCAAACAGTGCTATTGGGCCGAGTGTCACTAACCTTAGGCTCAACTCCCCAAACCCCAAAGGTGTATAACTAGCAGTGAGGGTGTAAAACAGTATAGCGGGGGATGTTATTCCCTCTAGGAATAGATAATACACTGGTTTGAGTATAATCATAACAAATGCAGAAGAATTAAATGACTCAGCAGACTCAGACGAGACCCACAAAGCGAAAGAATATCAATATCATATAAAAACGGAAGCGATAAATAAAAAATAAGTAGTTGAAAGTAAATAAAACACCATTCCATCAAATCACTTATAGCAACTAAACAGAACAAACATGCATCCATAGCAGGTCCTACATTTCAATATAATAAGGGAACCCATGGATAAAAATAGTGGATACATTTAAAATAAGAATGCTTAAATTGAAAAGGAAACTAATGAAAAGTAAATATCTAGTTGGGTATAAACTCAAGGTCCATGAAAATATCCATGCCAAATAGTACTATGATACAACTTCTGAGGCTGATCCTTTACCTGTACGTAGCACCATAAAGTCTACATGCATCCTGAAGGGACTATGTTGGGTGTGAGAGGAATCAAAGTAAGATACCACCAAATTATGAGTACCTATAATAAGGTTTTAATCAGACATGCATCTCTAAGTAAGGTCAATAGTATGATGTAATAATTAAATGCAACCTCCACTGGTGCCCAACATCCACCCATCACTGGAATATTGGAAGTAAAGAGAGTCCTTGGCTCATGGACCAAGGTACTCTGGTAGTCACAAAGTCCCGTAGAACCCTTAGGTTTCACCCTAAATACGTTACCCATCACCATGTGCCTCCTAACACCTCATGTCTCAATTATCAACGTCCCGAAGGCACACCCAAATAAAAGTGTACAGGTCCCAAAAACCCCTTCTCATAAGCTCACGTCATCCCATGGAATGAAATCCAGAGGAACAATGATATCTATCCTCAAATAAATATATAGGCCCATGGAATCAATCCCAGAGAGCCTCATCCCCCATCCTGATAGCCTCATCGCTATAAAATGAAGGCTCCTCACCTTCCACATGGATTTTGGTGACAAGAAACCCCATACCAATATTACCTAAAATGAAACTATTGGGGGCCTCTACCCACATGATTAGTCAAAACTACATCATCATGGAGTTTACCTATGTGCACATGCTTCAATTGGAGCTTTGTCCATAAAAAATATAAGGCCCCGACCTTAAAACATTACATAATATTGAATTAAATTAATAATTCACATTGAGGATCTATATGGGGTTTAGAGTTTTAGAGAATTAGGAAATAACTATTACATCTCTAAATATTACAAAGTAGAAATTTTTACTCAGTTTCCATTTTTTTAAATAAAAAACTCTTAACAAGAAACATATCTAGTTCCATGTTTTAGATAGCACGTCATTCCATGATCCCATCCTTGACCCTATTCCTCTTTAAGTCCTGTGGAAAACATTTCAAAAACGTGGGATGAGAAGAAAAGGCTCAATAAGGGTTATAAAATAATGAAATTAAACATTAACCCATCAATAAATACAAATAAATGAAACCATAATTTTCAATCATAAAATACGTTTTGAAATCATAATATTTATGAATGACACATAGTAATCACAAATCATAAATGTAACTTAAGACGTACATAACATACTTACATTGTAGCTATCATATCTACATATGGAGTCACATTTGGAATACCCATCAAAGTATATTCCCTAAATCTCTTAGGAGAAACATTAACGTTTACCTCCGTCATGTTACCTGATGCATTGGAGAGAAATCTCGGCCTCACCCGCCATAGGTTTATCACGGAACCACCCATATACGTAAACAATTCTCAAGAACCATAACAAAATCATAACACATAACAAAATCATTAGGTAAAGATAACATTTCCACATTGTAATCACAATATATCAGTATAATATATTGACATAATCAATGCTTTATCAAAACCATTTTCAAAACCATTTAAAAAAGATATTTTTGAATCAAAGTGTCCCATACCACTTTGAAGATTTTAAAGGAATTAATATTTTAAAATAGTAATGTCCATATATATAAATCCTTAAAACCATTTTGAAACATGGACATTAATAAGAAATATTTATAAGATTAAATCATTAAGATGATATTTTAGTTAAGGAGTTCTTAACCAAATAGGAGATACTTCAATACAAATAATTGAGGGATAGAATTTAATAAAAACTTTACAATATCATGAGAATAAATCTATTCTTGATATAATATGCCAAAGGAAAGTATACACACCATATCAAAGTGAATCCATTTATATCAACAATGAAGTCTCAATGGAATGTAAATTGAGATGAAATCCTTTATAAAGACAGTATCTTTAGATAAAGGATAAATCAATTACATAATTATATGTGAAAAATAAGAATACACCCAATATAATTGGATAGTAGGCATATAATAATAAGAGTTTATTCACGCATATTCATAGTGTGACATAATCAAGAAGTATATGTTTAACCCAGAGAACTGAAATTGGGTTAAGAAGTTCTTTTACAGAAATTCGACAGCCTAACAACATCACTTAAAATTTCAGAAAAAGATTTGATGAGAGGGAAAAGGATATCTCATCACTTGGATATAAAATTTACATCAATAAGGATATATAAGAACATATCCCAATATTATGATATGTAAATTAAAAGACATAACAAAAAGGATTCTTTAAAAAGAGAAGGGTGAAAGGTTCCCTTACCGATTTGGTAACTTACGAAACATACATCACTTGAAAGAAGGATCATACAATGTTGATGTAAATAACCATAAATGAAAGTATATTACACAAATAGTACAATAATTTTCAGTACATACACCACTAAAAAGAGATAGTGACAAATATAGCATGAATCTCACAGGAATAAAAAGTGAGATAAAAACCCCTTACCTCATTGTAATAAATCGAGTCGTATGAAAAAAAGATAATAAACACCAAAAAAATCATAGAATACCATGAATATAAATAGAATAATGATAATATATATTAAATGGAAGTACAAGATACACCACATGAAATAAATAAGTGGCGAACAATGGAAATCTCATAGAATTAAAAGTGAGATAAGAAATCCCTTACCTCATGTCTGACTTGACCCGCTTGTATGTTCCTTGTTCATCCGAAATAATAAACTTAAATTAATTTCTACGTGATTAAGAATATTTTTAAAGTTTATTATTCCTTTTATATCACTTATTACCTTTCTATAACAATTATTTAATTGTTTGATTTCATAATGGACATTTTGTCATTGTTCGGAACTTGAGTCAAAAAATGGACTTCTTATAATTAAATTATGTTCATGTGGTCCAAAGTTCATTAAATACAGAATTATATTCACAATTTATATGTAATATTTATCACATATATCCATTATATATATATATGTACTTATAATAGTACATAACATTTGGAGATAAGAAATGAAATGCACCGTTCATGGAGACGGTAAGCCGTACGTACGCATGAACGCTACTTTCATTTCTATTTCATACTTTAATGGAATGAAAACATAATGATACATAGGTATATTATAATTACAGTATAATATATATTTTATATATGTTACATAAGTTCATAAATTACATTCTTTATAAATTCCATGTTTTTCATGAACGAGTCACATCACTTGATGGGGCGGTTGTCCACACTTCCTCATATGAAATTATCACATTTTCACAACATGCAAGGCATAAAGTTATGTTTTAAATATAAAATAAAGAATCATAGAGAATGTATAAATATAATATATATCATATATAAATATATTTCCATCATAATGTCCAACATGAGATGTGGTATGATAAGATTGAACAATCATCGTTTTATGAGGCAGTAATTCTCCATCCACCAAAACAGTAAGTTCTTTAACCATTAGACGGAGGTGCGTGTAAGTGTTGGTAGAATACTTATCATAAAAACATACTTGTATATTGAGTATAATGGTGTTATTATGGGATCAAATAATAAGTATATAGTGGTGAGTGAAGAAGGAAAATAAAAGAAAGAAACTCGAGGGAAGACATTACCTCTAAATCGGGTAACTCCTTTTAATTTAGAAAAAGGCTTACTTGGAAAGACTTCTGCCCAAAGTCAGGATTCTAGGAGTGATATAGGGATGTGGAGAGATAATATGAGAAGATGTTGGATGATACAAGGTCTTGAGTGGTGTGGGTAAGGGGGTAGAGGTGGGGGCCTTTTATAAGGGGGAGGAGGGTCACTTTTGGAATGTCTTGAAATGTTACTTTATTATAAAATTATTTTCGGATTTTAAAGGCCCCAAAATGATATATTTTGAGGATAAGGTGATAAGGGTTATAAATACACCCATACAATACGTTTTTTACAATTTTATGTCTTATATTTTACCTTATCTTTTCATTTTATTTAAATCGTTCATTAATGAGGTAATCACTACATAATCCTGGTGTCATAAATAAATTTATTTATTTAATGTCTAAAAAATATATAAAAAAATACATGATGTAGGAAATCTTTTTATATTTCCAATTACTATTTATAGTGTAAGAGATAATTTATGTAAACAAAATTAAAATTGTTTTACTTAGGTGTTACATTGTTTGGTTATATTTTCTTTTCTTTAAAAATAATATGATAAAAGGTCACTATCACAAAAAAGTGATTCCATGGGGTCCCTAAGTTGGAACAAGTCATACCATGGTCGTCCATGACACAACCAAGATTATTTGGACACATTTTGTAGTCATTTTATATTATTATGATATTATTTTATTACCCTTAACTACATGATTACTAATTAATCATGATAATTAAAGATAATTGCTGTCGTTACTATTCATAATGTCCAAAAACAAAAAAGTCTTAATTACATAATTTTTAACTTCTGATTAAAAATATTGGATCCATTTTACCAAATTCCAAACCTAGAAATTGCAGTAATTAATTTAAAAATAAATCTCTTTGTCAAAACCAAAGATGGGTTTTTTAAGAAGTAAAATTTATCAAAAGATTGACTTGTTTTAACATCCAATTGAAAAGTGAAATTACTTAAAATGAAAAACATTGAATTAAGTGATAAAAATATAATTCAATTAAAATTTAAAAAAAATTAAAAGGAAAACCTAACTATATAATTAAATTAGATTAAAAAGTAGTTTTGAAGTAAAATGCAGTATTTTTCAATATTCATTAAAAATGAACATTTGTCAGAAAAATACCAAAAATTTATCCAAAGTAAATTTGATATTACAAATTCAAAAATGATTTCCATTTTACCGAATTCAAAACATAGAAGTTTCATTAATTAATTTTATAATTAATTCCCGCTGTTAAAACAAATAGCATGTTTTTAAGAAACAATATCTATCAAAGGATTGACACTTGTTTATGTCCAATTTCAAAGTGAAATTAATTCCAATGACCACCATTGAATTAAATGGTGAAAATATCTTCTAATTAAACTTTAAAACCATTTAAAAAGATAATCTAACCATATAAATAAATCACATTAAAAGGCAGTTTTGAATTAAAATACAACATTTTTCACTATTTATAAAAAAATGAACTTTATCGAAAAAATAACAAAAATTTACCCAAAGTAAATTTTGACGTCCCGATTCTAAAGTAGGATTTTATTTTTTCAAATATAACATAGAAAATTGTCAAAAAGTGGATTTAAAAATTGTTCGCCATCAAAATGCAGTTAATCGACCTTTTAAAGAATATTAGAATATTTATGCTTAAAATTGGATTCATTCACATTTTAAGCCTCTAAAATTTATTGGATAAATGTAAAAATATTTAAAAAACATATATACTCATTTTTTAGTTAGTTATGTTCATTCTTGCCATTACAACGGATAGGCTTTAACTACTATTTAAAATAATATTATTATATTATTAGTGTGCAACGTAAGATTTCAAAGAAACTCGTTGTTGTGTATTGGGTACGCCATCGAACATAGAATCTTCTTTAAAGTAATATTAATATTTAATTAACAAATATTAATAAATATGAAAATTTTATATTCTTTATTTACCTGGGATGTTACATCCTTCCCCCCTTTTGGGAATTGCATCCTTGAAATTTTAAAATTGGGCTCGAAAACTTTATTGAGAGCCCCACATCAGAAAAAGAGTCAATTAAACTGTCACATTAAAAGAAAGAAAATTAAAAAGGTCAAATGAGACAATAAATACTAGGATTCTTTGAAAACATGGATACGGAGGAGAAAAAAACCATCAAGGTTTGATGGAGAGTGATAGAAAACATGATTAGGAGAAACTTAACTACAAAAACATCAAAAACTTGTGATGGGTTAAATAGTATTTGATTCCCCAATAGAAAAAGTTAACAAACAACGTTTTTGTTTTATGTTACATTACATTGAGGATTTTTTTTATAATCTTAACTAAATCATAATGAAATATACTTACTTGTCATGTAAACTTTCAACTTTTACTAGATTTCTAACACAAACTCATATTTCCTCCAAACGATGAGTATTCAGGATGACTTGTTCGCATTAAGAGTGCTGAAAACTACTTCGAGAGAATCACATAATCTATACAAGATGAACTATATATTTCCCATGTCTTTTAGACCTTAACCAAAACCAAAATGGTTAGTAAAATATTAGATAATCCCCAAGAAGGATAATCTTTTACAAAAAGAAAAACTACTCTTAACCTCCTAAATTTGTCCAACAAAACCCAATGTTCATCAAAGACCATTCAATAAACATCTATCCATAAAATTCTACAAAGTAATCGAAACTAAGATTGAAACCCAAATATCTGAAGGATTTAATCACATTGTCTTCCAAGTTAAATCTTAACATTTATCTCCAAATAACATCAGTTACTCTTAAAGTCTCATATTGAAAAGTAATTAACCTAATCACATATCCTCTTTGATAGGTTAATTGTTTCCATAGATAACCAAAAATCAACTTATTACTGATTCATAAGATCATCTAACTAAAAATAATTATTCATACTAACCAGGGACTTCACCTAGTCCAATGGTAGGTGATAAATACAAGTCGCACTTTGGTTGTGGGTTCGATTCCCACAGCTTTGTCCGACGCGACGGGTTGTCACACGGTCTGCGTGTTGTCCTTTTTCAAAAACTATATAATTTTATAACATTACAAAAAATAGATAAATTCAACAAAAATAACCATAACATAATTTAACCACAAAGGTTATCTAATAACTTTCATTTTGCATCACAAAATGTATTAACCTGTAATTGCCTCAAATTCAAGGATTATATACACACAAATGGTTTTTTTATAACTATATCCACAAAAGAAAAGATAATTATTCCTTGAATAAAAATTTAATATATCAAACATCAGGGTTACACAAACTATAAAAAGTCTTCTAATGTAATCCCATCATCAAAAGAGCCTTAATAATTTTAAGAATTAAACCATCCTAAAATATACCATAACTCTTGAATCCCTTATATGTTGACTTCTTACTCATTCAACATTATTCTTGATCCATTAACCATTCCTTTCCAACTTAATCTGAAATAATTATTTCCTACAAACTAAATCATAAATCATATCCTAATATTTCAATAATAGGAAAACATATGTTAAGAAATAATCTATACCTTTCATTGGTCATTGGCAGTTTCTTCATCCTCAATCGGAATGGAATTAGGTATTGGTAAACTAATATTTGTATGATCTTGGTGATCCAATTCCAAAAAATTCTTTGTATTACATTTGTTTGCATAATGACCAAGCACACCACATTTAAAACATTCAATTGATCCTTCAGAAAGAACTTCTTTCCCTTTCCTAGAGTCAACTAGATGATTCCTTTTTCCATGGAAGGTTCTTGCTTTATAACCTTCATTTCCACATCTATAGCATCTTTCTGTCCCTTTGAAACATTTTCCTATGTGTTTCTTTCCACATCTTTGAGACATAGGTTTTTGAACATACGTACCTTTATGATTATTACCTGATCTTCCATAGGGATTTGTTTCTTGCATATATGATGCCTTATAAAATCACTAAGGTTTAGGTGGTCAATCATGACTCCAGATAGTTGGTTGAGAATAACCACAAGAGTTCTCATTGCAGCTCCCATATCATTTTAGTTGCTCGTTTAGAAAACCATCACAGTTTTCTTCACACCCACTGTTACTTTGGTGCCTGCTAGATCCATCCATTTACTAAAAACAAAAAGTTCAGTGTGAGTATATCAATAAAATCATCATATAATACTAAGATATAATTATTCATGTTATCTTAAACTTATTCACTTTATCTAAAAAAACTATGACTCTTTATGAAATCCTAACCATTATGGTAATTTCACTTAAGCTTAAATAATACCCTGACCTCTAAAGTTATCTAAACCGACCTTTGATACCAACAATAAGGCCCTAACCTTAAAACATTACATAATCTTGAATTAAATGAATAATTCACATTGAGTATATTTAAGGGGTTTAGAGTTTTAGAGAATTAGGACATAAATATTACATCTCTAAATATTACAAAGTAGATATTTCTACTCAGTTTCCATTTTTTTAAATAAAAAACTCTAAACAAGAAACATGTCTAGTTCCATGTTTTACATAGAATGTCTTTCCTTGATCCCATCCTTGACCCTATTTCTCTTTAATTCATATGGAAAACATTTAAAAAACTAGGGATGAGCATAAAAAGTTCAGTAAGGGTTATAAAATAATGAAAGTAAACATTAACCCATCAATAAATACAAATCAATGAAACCATAATTTTCAATCATAACATACCTTCTGAAATCATAATATTTATGAATGACACATAGTAATCACAAATCATAACGGTAACTTAAGACTTACATAAAATACTTAAATTACAGCTATAAAAAATATATAGGGAGTCACATTTGGAATACCCATCACAGTATATTCCCTAAATCTCTTAGGAGAAACATTAACATTTACCTCTGTCACGTTACCCAATGCATTGGAGAGCTATCTCGGGCTCACCTGCCCTAGGTTTATCATGAAACCACCCATATACGTAAACAATTCCCAAAAACCATAACATAATCATAACATATAACATAATCATAAGGTAAAGACAACATTTCCACATTGCAATCACAATATATCAGTTCAATATATTGACATAATCAATGATTTATCAAAACCATTTTCAAAACCATTTAAAAAAGATATTTTTGAATCAAAGTGTCCCATACCACTTTGAAGCTTTTAAAGGAATTAATATTTTAAAATAGTAATGTCCATATAAATAAATCCTTAAAACCATTTTGAAACATGGACATTAATAAGAAATATTTAGAAGATTAAATCATTAAGACAATATTTTAGTTAAGGAGTTCTTAACCAAATAGGAGATGCTTCGATACAAATAATTGAGGGATAGAATTTAATCAAAACTTTATAATATCATGAGAATAAAGGTATTCATGATATAATATTCCAAAGGATAGTATATACACCATATCAAAGTGAATTGGAGCATATCAACAATGAAGTCTCAATGGAATGTAAATTGAGACGAAATCCTTTATAAAGACAGTATCCTTAGATTAAGGATAAATCAATTACATAATTATATGTGAAAAATAAGAATACACCTAATATAATTGGATAGTAAGAGTAGAACAATAATATTTTATTCACACATATTAATATAATGACATAATCAATAAGTATATGTTTAACCCAAAGAATTGAAATTGGGTTAAGAAGTTCTCTTATAGAAATTCTACAGCCTAACAACATCACTTAAAATTTCATAAAAAGATTTAATGAGAGAGAAAAGGTTATCTCATCACTTGGATATAAAATTTACATAAATAAGGATATATAAGAACATATCCCAACATAATGATATGTAAATTAAAATACATAACAAAAAGGAGTATTTTAAAAAGAGAAGGGTGAAAAGTTCCCTTACCAATTTGGTAAGTTACGAAATATACTTCACTTGAAAGAATAACCATAAAATGTTAATGTAAATACCCATAAATTAAAGTATATTACACAAAGAGTACAATAATTGGCAGTAAATACACCACTCGAAGGAGATAGTGACAAATATAGCATGAATCTCACGGGAATAAAAAGTTAGATAAAAACCCCTTACCTCGTTGTAATAAATCGAGTCGTATGACCAAAAGATAATAAACAGAAAATGAATCACAAAATACCATGAATATAAATAGAATCATGATAATATATATTAAATGGCAGTACAAAATACCCCACATTCAATAAATAAGTGGCGAACAATGGAAATCTCACAGAATTAAAAGTGAGATAAGAAATCCCTTACCTCATGTCTAACTTGACTCGCTTGTATGTTCCTTGTTCTTCCCAAACGATAAACTTAAATTAATTTCTACTTTCTTAAGAATATTTTTTATGTTTATTATTCCTTTTATGTCACTTATTACCATTATATAACAATTATTTAATTGTTTGAGTTCATAATGGACATTCTGTTGATGTTCGGAACTTGAGTTAAAAAATGGACTTCTTATAATTACATGATGTTCATGTGGTCCAAAGTTCATTAAATCCAGAATGATATTCATCATTTATATGTAATATATATCATATATATCTATTATATATATGTACTTATAATATCACATAACATTTAGAGATAAGAAATGAAATGCACCGTTCATGGAGACGGGAAGCCATACGTACGCATGAACGCTACTTTCATTTCTATTTCATACTTTAATGGAATGAAAACATAATTATACATAGTAATATTATAATTAAAGTATAATATATATGTTATATATGTTAAATAAGTTCATGAATTAAATTCTTTATAAATTCCATGTTTGGCATGAACGAGTCACATCACTTGAGGGGGTAGTTTTTCCACACTTCCTCATATGAAATTATCGCATTTGTACAACATGCAATGCATAAAGGTATGTTTTAAATATAAAATACAGAATCATATAGAGGACATAAATATAATAAATATAATATATAATTATAGTTCCATCATAATGGCCACTATGAGAGGTGGTATGAGAAGATTGAACAATCATTGTTTCGTGAGGCAGTAATTCACCATCCACGGAAACAGTATGTTCTTTAACCATTAGACAGAGGTGTGTGTAAGTGTAGGTAGAATACTTATCACAACAAAATCCTAGTATATTTATGATACTGGTGTTTTTATGGGATCAAATAATAATAAGATAGTGGTTAGTGAAGAAGGAAAATAAAATAAAGAAACTCGAGAGAAGACATTACCTCTAAATCGGGTAACTCTTTTTGATTTGAGCCAAATGCTTCCTTGGAAAGACTTATGCCCAAATTGAGGCTTCTAGAAGTGAGAGAGGGATGTGGAGAGATAATATGAGCAGATATTGGATGAGCCAAGGGATTTAGAGGTGTGGGTAAGGGGGTAGAGGTGGGGGCCTTTTATAAGAGGGAGGATGGTCACTTTTGGAAAGTCTTGAAATGTTTCTTTATTATAAAATGATTTTAGGATTTTAAAGGTTCCACAATGATATATTTTGAGGATAAGGTGATAAGGGTTCTAAATCCACTCATACAATAGATTTTAGACAAGTTTAAGTCTTATATTTTACCTTATCTTTTCATTTTATTTAAATCGTTCATTAAAGAGGTAATCACTACATCATCATAGTGCCATAAATAAATTTATTTATTTAATGTCTAAAATTTATAAAAAAATACCATGATGTAGGAAATATTTTTATATTTCAAATTAATATTTATAGTCAAAGAGATCATTTATGTAAACAAAATTAAAACTATTTTACTTAGGTGTTACATAGTTTGGTTATATTTTCTTTTCTTTAAAAATAATATGATAAAAGGTCACTATCACACAAAAGTGATTCCATGGAGTCCCTAAGTTGGAAAAAGGAATACCATGGTTGTACATGACACAACAAAGAAGATTTGGACACATATTGGGGTCATTTTATATTATTATTATATTATTTTATTACCCTTAACAACCCGATTACTAATTAATCATGATAATTAAAGATAATTGTCGTCATTACTATTCATAATGTCCAAAAAACAAAAGAGTCTTAATTACATAATTTGAACCTTATGATTAGAAATATGGAATCCATTTTACCAAATTACAAACACAGAAATTTCAGTAATTAATTTAACAATAATTCCCATTGTCAAAACCAAAGACGAGTTTTTTAAGAAGTAAAGTTAATCAAAAGATTGACTTGTTTTTACATCCAATTGAAGAGTGAAATTACTTCCAATGAAAAAAATTGAATTAAGTGATAAAAAATAATTCAATTAAAATTTAAAACCAATTAAAAGGATAATCTAACTATATAATTAAATTAGATGGAAAAGCAGTTTTGAAGTAAAATTCAGTATTTTTCACTATTCATTAAAAATGAACATTTGCCAGAAAAATACCAAAAAATTATCCAAATTCAATTTGATATTCCAAATTCAAAAATGATGTCCATTTTACCAAATTCAAAAAATATAAGTTTCATTAATTAATTTTATAATTAATTCCCGCTGTTAAAACAAATAGAATGTTTTTAAGAAACAATATCTATCAAAGGATTGGCACTTGTTTATGTCCAATTTCAAAGTGAAATTAATTCCAATGAACAACATTGAATTAAATGGTAAAAATATATTCTAATTACACTTTAAACCCAATTAAAAAGATAATCTAACCATATAGATAAATTACATTAAAAGGATGTTTTGAATTAAAATACAGTATTTTTCACTATTCATAAAAAATGAACTTTATTGGAGAAATAACAAAAATTTACACAAAGTAAATTTTGATGTCTCGATTCTAAAGAAGGATTTTATTTTTTCAAATATGACATATAAAATTTTCAAAAAGTGGGTTTAAAAAGGGTTCTCCATCAAAATGCTGTTAATAGACCTTTTAAAGAATATTAGAATATTTATGCTTGAAATTGGATCCATTCGCATTTTAATCAACTAACATTTATTGGATAAATGTAAAAATATTTAACAAACATATATAATTATTTTTTAGTTATTTCTGTTCATTCCCACCATTAAAACGACTAGGCGTTAACTACCATTTAAAATAATAATATTATATTATTAGTGTGCAACGTAAGATTTCAAAGAAACTCGTTGTTGCGTATTTGGTATACCATCGAACATAGAATCTCCTTTAAGGTAATATTAATTTTTAATTCACAAATATTAATAAATAAAAAAATTTCATATTATTTATTTACCTGGGATGTTACAACAGATGAGAAACAATCACCAAAATAAGAAACTAAGCCACAACATCATTGGAAACTCATGCCCATGCGACCATGTCACACAAATCTGATGACCATTCCATAGAATTATCCTAGGCCATTCCCAACCTAAGAGTCACACTTCCTCAAATCGACGTCCTTGACACCCAATCATGTTGTCAAAGACACCCAAGAAAATTTGGGCCAAGCCCAACTAGTGATCATCACTACTCAATCCTAATGGCCATGCCATCCCAACCTCAGGTCAAGCCCATCATAACCCTTAGGGTGTCAACACATGTAATACCAAACATTACATATATATAATCACATTAAAACAATTCAAACAATTAATTCAATTTAAACAGATTGAATTACACTATCTAATAGTTATAATATAGCAACATTGAGGTCTTGAATGCCTCTAGTTTAATCAAACTTAAAAAATTTAAACAAACCCATTTAAAACAAAAGAAATCATTTAAACCCATTTCAGCACCCATAAACAAGCTATCCCAATGAGAAACATTCTCTCACATGGCCTCGCACAAGAAATTCTGGTATAGGTCATTCCCAACAACATCCCATGAGTCTAACAATTAATTTAATAGGAAAGAATTGTTATAATGGGATCTCACTCAAAATAACCAAAGATGCACCAATGGTCATGCCACCAAAAAGTCCACAAAAACAAAAAACAAGTTATGCACCACCTACCTCATACACGTACAAGTCTCCTCATCCTACGTCAGCCTCTAATTTGTCCTAGAATGAGATAGATCTACATAACAATCATAAATTCTCAAGGTCTAATAACTAGGCCGAGAAGTGAAATAATAAAGAATGGATCAAGAGGAATCAATAGCTTACCAATTAGATTCCAATGAATCTGATGGAATTTGAATTGGACTTAAGATGAAGAACTGAGAACCAAAACAAGGTTCGACTAGTTGGTTTATGAGGGTTCTGTACAAAATTGTAAAAACAAGGCTACTACACGTTTTAACCAAAACATAGAAAGTACATAGTGTGTACTATATATATACATGTTGTGTATATGGGTGATGTGTCCAGTTTCACCGAATTACTTTCCAGGTCATTTAAATTACTTTCCAATATGATTACATAGAATGAATTAGAAAGTACACAACATGTAATGGGCTTGTTATGCATTCCTTGTTGACATACCTACATTCCATGTATAGCCACTACACATCCACACATCCATATATTACATGACATGTACTTGGAATACATGTCATGTAACCCCAACTCATGCCACGAAACAGGCCTGAAGCCAATACTAACCTTGTTTTCCCTCTTTTTCTCAAAAACAACCTGAAAAAGAAAACCCATACCTCAAAGAAAGATCCGGCTTCTTACAGAACCTCAGGGACTTTCTGCAGTCAAACACACCGCCAAATTGAACAAGGTACACACTAATTTTTATTATTGTGCTCATTTTTAATTCATGTGAGATCCTCATACTGTACCGGGGCTTGGATCACTAGAGACGACAAGTTCTGTTGTCCCCAAGATGAAAATTTTAAAATCCCTGACCCATCATCTTCTGCTACTTCCTCAATACCTTCATGTGATACTTGAGGAGAGTTATCCATGTTGTGGCTGTGAACATAGTATAACTGTTTAGGTGATGATCTAGTTTCCCTATTGTTAAATGTTATTTAGTGTTATTTATTTATATTTTACAAAAGAGGACCCGAGGAGGATCCTACTGAGTATATTTTTATTCTCACCCTATGTATATGTAAATTGTTTTCAGGTCATCAGGAGTAGGTTGGATATTGGGTTGGATATTACTAGCTCATGGTTTTTACTGGAGATTTTTTGGATTTGAGGTCATAGTTGTCCTTACCTTTTGGTACTTGTAGTTTCTTTTTCACTCATTTTAGTACTGTATAACATTGCTTGTTTTAAATTGAGATTTCTTTATATATATGTTTGAGCAGGTATTTATTTGTGTATCTATCTTATCTTTATCTTGTGTATGTTCTCTTAGAGGAAAATTCATCCCATATGTATTATTATTATACCCTTGGTGAAAGTCACCAAACTGAGGCCTACTGGTGGTAGGAATCAGGTAGTCACCATCTCCCTTATCTTATTTCTAGCCTAGGATGCGTACACATTGGGGGGAGGGTGTCATGAAAACATTAGGATTTCCCATACATTGAGATATTTTTATGTTAATGGAATAACCTATATCCTTACCCTTATTCCATAATATGAAAAATGGAACAATCATTTGTGTGTATGAATGACTACCACCTCACAAACCTATATAAATAATTTTCCATCACCCTTTATAATACCTCTAATTTTTAAAATCTGAAACTATGTTTGATAGCATTTTCGACACACAACACTGAACCAAAATAAACCACGATTATTTAAATATGATTGCTATGACCAAGCCATTAAATTAGAGGGTATGAATAGGATTAGATAAATTATGAAATAGATATAAATTTTATAATCAATTTATAAATTCTTAATAAGTAAGCACTCAATTTTTAATAAATACATTTATTCTTTAAAAAATACATTTTCTTCAAAAATGATTTTTATTAATTTTTGTGAGGAAATATTATAATTAAATTTTTAAAATTTTATAAATTTTATTCTATAAAATTAAAATAATTTTTTAAATAATCATATCGATATTAACATCGGGTGAAATTTTGTAATTTCTTAGAAAATATTGATTTTTAGTGAATAGTGAAAAAATACCATTTTTTGGTAAAACCGTCATTTATTTTTAACAAATTTAGTAATTTAAAAGTCCAATTATTATTTAATATGATTTAAAAGTAATATAAGTATTATTTATTTATATTTTAAGCAATTAAATACATTTAAATAATCTTTATACTGAATTTTAATATAAGTTTATTTTTCAGCTTAAAAACACGTTTTCAAAAAACTCTTCTAAAGTTCATAATGTTTCTCATTTTAAATAATTGAAATAACCAATAATGAGTAATTATTTAAATTAAAATTTTAGATAATGTATCCATAAATATTTATTTAAATTAATTTAATTATGATTACATGTAATATAGTTATTATAAGATCATTTTATGTTTGAAAAATGTATTTCTTGAAAAACTATTTTTTGACACATCCGTGAGTTTAATTTTAAATTTATTTATACCAATTTTTTGAATTAAATTTTATAAAATTTATTTAATATTTTGAATCAAAATAATTAATATTATATAATAAGTTCAAATTATTTTTTGGCTTTAATGAATAATAGAAATAGTAAAAAAATAGTTACCGTGGTAAAAAATTAAAAGGGTAAAAGTGAGTAACTTTAGAGGTAAAGAGGATAATATGTTCAAAACATGTTTATTTTTTATTTTTTATTTTTTTATCATCCTTATATCTCCTCCAATACTTTATTATTAAATTTTAGAGGCACTTTTAATTAATGTGACTTCCAATTATTGAATAGTTTTGGGTATTTACAGGAAAGTCACTCCTCTCTTATAAAAGGGTACACCCTTCCCTCTCTTTTACACACTTCTAAAACCATTTTGTTTTTAAAATATTTTCCCAAATAGATTACTTAATTACTTACCCTAATAATATAATCCTTTTTATCATAAAATTAATCTATTAAGTCTTTAAGTATAATCATAAAGAGGTGGTCTGAAGAAGAGGTAACATTCTTAGCTAAGCATCCTTGCTTTGTTTCTTCTTCCACATCCTTAAAATATTATTAAATAATTATAATATTATAAAATTAATATATAATATATAATAATATGTTATTATTTTAATTACATAACCAAAATACATATCCTCTTCCATCAAATGGGAAACAAAACCATCGTTCTTGTGTATAGAGAACTACCACCACATGAACTGATGTAATTCATTTTATATCATCACATATAAAGGATGTTCATAATTATTTATTTAATGTTTATATATTATATTCATGACATATTAATCCTTATATTAAATTAATATATCACATATTTTTTTACCCGACCATCCATTAAAAATGATAACATTGTTCGTGTGTATGACTGACTACCGCCTCACGAAGTAATGTGATTTGTTTTTAATTACCAATTAACATGGATGGTATATATAAGTGTATTTAATGAAATATTAAGATATTTATTATATAATAATAATATTGGAAATATAAAATGACACCTTATTTCCATCATGATCATTAAAATAGAAAAAATTTACTCATGCGTATGTTCGATTTACTGTCTCTATGATTGCAATGCTGTTTGTTTTTCATGAAAATACTTCATGATTAATTTTGAAAGCATAATTGATGTATAATAATGATAATTATGACATGATTATTATTCTATATATTATTAATTAATAATATATTTGACATTTTTTTTGTCTTTCTAACATGATTTTGGTCATATGAGCTGAACATCATTAAAACGTCCAAATTAAGCCTAAATGAATAAGTAATTTAATATAACATGATAAAAAATAAAATAAAAGGAATAATAAACTTAAAAAAGTTCTTGATTAATTAAATAATTAACCTACATTTATTATTTAGGAAGATATATAATGCATGTGTTGAATAGGGATCAAGGTAAATGATCTCTCTAAACCACCATTTCCTTTTGGTTTTGACCATTCTATCTTAGACTAACTTAATCTCTCTCTTTAATGTTATAAAATGATTATAAATTATATATATATGTATCCTACATATATACCTATCCAACTCTACCTTATTTTTTGGGGAAATACTTTCCTTATATTCATTTATTAAATTCATTCTTTAATAAACCTCTTTTTATTATGACATGAGGAAAATTATGAAACCCAATTTCCTTAAATGGGTAATTATTATGTTTATGCCTTATGATTGATTACTTATGTGGCACACATATGCATGTAAAAAATATTATTGTGATGGGTGGGTATAGACTTATATATCCCTCTAATTCATTGGGTAATGTTTTAGTCTCATGAGACATCATGTATGAAATTAGGGAGTGAACCTAATCTATTATGGGACTCTATCCACCATGTGATGTCATCTCAGTAGTTAGCCTTGGCTTATGTTTATGTTATGTTTTATATTTCTGCCACATTTACTATTCTCCTATGATATTTTGATACCATGTACTTTATATAATTATTTTATTTTATTACTCAGATACCTTATCTTTTTGATATATTATTATAACTTTGACTCACATGTTATGCATCTTTATCATGTTTATTCCCTTACTAGGATTTTTAGATCACCCATTTATTTCATGTATTCACTAGGTTATCCCATATAGTTTTTAGATATTGAATGGATTTAGTATCTTACTATAGAGAATAAAATAATTATTCCATGTTTTAAGTTTCATTTGATGTAATATGAATCTAGTATTATAAAGGCACTAGGCCTCCTGATATTTGATTTTGTACTTATTGGATATTTATGCTTAAAAATCATGTAATAATATGTGTAAAAGTATTAGGTCACCATACAGCCTCTCATGGATATTTATAATGATGAATTTAATGTATATATATATATATTATATTAATGACATATTTATCATTCTGTAGAATTAATATATAATCCATTTCCTTATATTTTGATTCAATGAAAAATTGATAACGTCGTTCATACGTACGTGTGGAATACCACCTCCACAAAGTGATGCAATTTATTTTTCATCACCACAAAACATGGATGATATATAAAAGCTCATTTAAAGAAATAATAATGTATTAAAAAAATAATTATCATTATATAAATTTAAAATAATACTTAACTTATTTTCATCATGATTGATGAAAAATGGAAACGTTACTCATGCATACGTATGACCTACCATCTCTATGATTATAATGTAGTTCATTTTTCATAACCATATTTCATAGATGGTTTTAAATTTATAATTGATATATAAATATGATAATTAGTTCACTGTTATTATTCTAGATATGATGGAATAATTACCCTTTTGACCATAGTCATCCTACCAAAGTCATTTTGGACATATGATCCAAATATCATCAAAACAAATGATGTAGACTTAATTGTAACACCTCAAGATTTTAAAAGAGGAACATTATATCTAATAACACATATGAAATTAAACACACATATTTTTATATAATATAACACCCTAATAATTTATGATATATTTATTTTAAAATAAATTTAGTCTCTTTGATATCTTGCAATGCATGCAATACTGGGTTTGAATGAAACACGATACTCTATTAAAATTTTATTATTTAAACATGACCACTATAACCTAGCTGTTATGTTTTAGGGTATAAACTATAATATCTAAATTATAAAAATTATATTTTTTACACATTTATAAAATAAATTAAATGGATATCTATTGGTTATAAATTAAATAAGAATCATTTTAAAGGAAAATAAATGTTTTCTAAAAAATTGTACATTCAAAAAGGCGGTTTAGTCGCGCTTTGTACACATAGTATAAAATTATTTTTTTTAACACTTTTGTAAAATTTATTTCGAAAAATAAACTCCATTTTTTAAATAAAAATTTCAAAATTATATTTTGGTTATTTTTTTATAATTTAATGAAAAGTTTTATTTTTTCGACGAATAGTGAAAAATACTGATTTTTTTTGAAAAATGAATTTTCATTTTTAGTATTTAAAAAGATAAATTATATTTTAAATAGGTTTTAAATTAAAATTAGTTCAATTATATTAAATTTAATTTAATCTAGGTTAGCATAATCAATTTAATATTGAATTTTTATATTTAAACCTTTTATACTTGTGAGAATTTTACCTTTGAAAAACCTATTTTTCATCGCGTCAACGAGTATAATTTTAAATTTAATTATGAAAATTATGTGAATTAAATTTATAAAAATAGATTTAATATTTATAATTATCATAATTTATATTATCTAATAAGTTCAACTTAATTTTTTTACCAAAATGAATAGTGAAAACAGTAAAAATTAATTGATGTGGTTAAGGAAAAAATCCGATTATCGGGGGTTAAACTAAGAAGATAAGGGTAAAAATTTCCTAAAACTTGTCCAAAACCCATTACATGTACATATTTATACCTTATAACCTATAAGGTTCTATAATGATATATTTTGGGGGATTTTGGATTGAGAAAAATGTGGGTATCACTTCATCTTTTCAAAAATTCCATATATGCCCTCTCCCTAACTTATATAAGGCTACCCATCTCATCTCCTCTTCACACTCCCAAAGGAATTTGGTTCATAAAATACCTACCCAAATATATTACTTAATTTCCTCTAAAAACAATACATTCATTTTTTTGATCAGAAAGATAATCTAGTAAGGCTTTAGGTGTAAACCTAAAAGAGTTATCTGAAGAAGAGGTGAAATTCGTAACATGAGTATTTATTTAATTTATTATTAAAACTCATTAAAATATAATTTAATCATACTAATATAATAAAACAATTATATAACATAAAATTATATGTTATTATGTTAATTTAATAACCTATATCAATCTCGATTTCCATTAAATGAAAAAAGAAACCATCGATCGTGTGTATGGCAGACTACCACCTCACGAACCGATGTAATTAATTTTCTATAACCAACTTTAAATGATGGATATAATGACGGATTTAACATATTTATATTATAACTATTTAATATTTTTAATTATGTAATTAAAATATCACATATACCTTCTTAATTTCCATTACTTTGGGTGATATGATAACGTTGCTCATGTGCACAACAGACTACCGCCTCACGAAGTGATATGATTTTTTTTATTCATTACATGTAAGTTAGTGAGGATAAAGTTAATGAATATATGTGATATTTAGTACCTAACCATAATTTTTGAAATATAATATCACATATAACTTTTTATCTTCTAATCCATTGTAAAATAATAACGTCACTCGTGCGTAACTGTGGACTACCACCTCCACGTAGCGATGTGAATTGTTTTTCATTTTATTTTTACATGGATGGTAATAAGGATGAATATTATTAATATATATTATAAATATATATAATAATTATTTTTTAATGTTGAATTAATTTTTATTTTCCTTTCATTCCATTTGTAAAGAAAATGGAAACAACGCTCATGCGTACGTAAAACTTACAACATCCATGAATGATGTAATTCATTTTCTATTATTAACATATATATATTAATATAAATACAAATATAATGAATATAAATGATATTTATGTCATGTTTTATATTATATAGATGCTATAACTATGATAACAGTAAAAGTAAAACAATTATCAAATAAAAACATACATGAAAAACAAGCAATTACCACCTGGAATAATGATTTTAATAAATAATAACTAATAAAAAGGGTATAAAAGACTATAATTAAATCACATATGATATAATATATATGATTTTAGTTCTTAAATAAATTTATATTAAACCTATATTTATTATACAGGATGTTCAGAGACATATGAAGGAAGTTGAACTTGAGGTAGTGGTTACTCGTGTCACTTTTACATCCATGGGAAATATTCCATATTAACCACGTATTAATTTGTGTAGTGTATAGAATACCTCTTTTCATATGTTATATCATGAATATATTTATATTAATGGTATTTAATGTTTTATTTTTAATTTACTTATTTTTTGGGTCTTATGTTTCAAACATTACCAAAGTGGTAAGGGTGTATTTCACAATCTCATCATTATTCGATATTATTTATGTTTAAGTCTCTCTTAAGAGAATTATTTTATATTTATTAAAATCAATATATTTTATTATATTCTTTTTATTCAGGTAATTTTTAATTTAATAGAACAATTTTACCTATCTTTGGTAATTAAAATGTCAGAGAAAATGTATTAAAGGAAATACGAATTTATTTCCATATTTAGTCGAAAATACTTTCTCTTGAAAAAAAATGTTTTCTAAAAAAAATTTCAATATTTTTTCAAAATTATAAAAAAATTATTAAATAAATTTTACCCATGTTTGAAATTTTTACAATTTTTTTGAAAGGAATATTCATTTCATTTTCCAAACAATATCTAATTAAATTTTACCAAAATTATGAAAGGAATCATTGTTTTAACATGTATGGAATGAACAAAATTTTCCATCTTCATAAACACTAAATGTTTTAAGATATATTTTACAAATTTACAAATTTTATTTTCAATAAAAATTATTTTAAAAATATTTTTTGAAATTTTTATTTTTAAAAAGTTTTCAAAGTGAAAATGATATTTTCCTAAAAATGATTTAATGATTTTTTTGTTATTTATATTAATCAATGAAATCAACCATTTATTGTACATATGATCCACTGGGATTTTTTTGTACTGATGTCATCCTTATTCATTCTTTGAATGATTTATGATTATTTTGACTAAGGATGTACAATTTTATTACCATCAACCATATTACTATGGATGGTTTATGACTATGTTTATTTTATTTGGGTAAGTGTTAAAATTTAATATATTAGTTTTTCAATATGAATGTTTATATTTATTATATCTCACCCCTTTGATACAAGGAATACATTGGACTTAGTATGTGATGGGTGGGGTGTAAAGACTCGAACTTTTTTTAAATAAAATTCCCATTGTGATTGAATTAAATACCCATTTATATATTATGGTTATAGAAAACATATGCCTTTATTTAGTTTTATTATATTTTATAGGATTTAAAATACCTATAAAAATTATATCCATTGAAAATATATCCATTTAACAATGATCACATGATTAGTATAAATATAGGATTTTGATAAATTTAATTGACACATACAAAGGAAGTGATGATCTCGACCAGTAGGATCATACCCTATAAAGCCCATTTATCAGAGCTTACAAGGGATATAGAATCACTAGGATTTTTACTTGACCAATACCAAGATGATAACCAACAACTAAATCATGAGTGAAACCATTTACATGATAAGTTCAAGTTCATCGAGATCATGACCCAAACCATACATACCAAACTACCCGATGAAAATCTCAGCATCACACACCTTACCCTAAGGGGGTTTACTAGTGTAATAAAGGTCTATGTATCAAGACCCTAAGAATATAAAAATGAATATTTTATTTTCAATATAATAATAATCATATTTACTTCTTATTTCTGTTAGTTTATAAATGATTTTTATTTTGATACGATGAGACACAAATTGTATTTTTGGGTACTATGAAATTTCAATTAAGACATTTATTTTGATGAATTAAAATATTTTTTTAAATAACTTATATTTTAATAAAATATTATTATTAAATAAATTTTATTAAATATAAATAATAATATATTTTTTATGATTTCAAATGTAATTTTTATAAGGGTTCGAAAACTGTTATTCTCAAAAAACCTATCATTTCTCAATAAATATCAATTATATTTTAAATGTTAAAATTCACATATTAAAAAAATTATTTTGATTAAATAAATATTATTTTTTGAATCATTACATTGAAATTATCCAATGGTTTATTTTTTATATTTTTTTGAGATAGTTGAATTTTCGGGTAAAAATTATATATAGTGTAAATATACAGTGTGTATTATGACATTATAATGACAAAAAAGTGATGTAATAAATGATATAAAATTTATACATGAGCAATTTTTTTTTCATTTAAAATAATGTTATTTTGAGGTTATATGTTTAATTTTATAAAGCCTTTATGAATCCTCCAAAACCAATTATGGTTTTAAAATCATTTCTTTAAGAACATGACTCACTTATACATCACCAAGGGTAATATTTTAATTATTTAGGCCATTGGAATTATAAAATAACTAATACCACTCCTTTTTTTGGAAACATGGGAAAAAATCCTGGGAATGTTTTTGTTTTTGATTACTTTATTATATAGATTCCAAAACCTATGTTTGAGAAATAATAAAGAACTACCCTCTCTTTTCCTATATAAACCCACAAAATCTCCCATTAATATTCACTAATTTTTTTTTATAAAATCCTCGATCTTTCCTCTCCTCTCTATAGTCCTTCAAAGGTGCCTTTAATCTCTCAAGAAGCTCCTCCAAAGCATTTGGAATCACCCTATCAAGGTAAAAGATCCTCTCCTTCTCATCTTTATTAAAAAACAATATTCTTTTTAAGACTTTTTATATCCATTTATTGATGTTTGGATATGTTTTTATGAATCCCTATTAATTTACATTTGATTTAAAATGATTATATACCCCTTTCAATCTCATTAAACCATTTTATAAACCTTTATGTATTGTATTTATGTTTCCAAAATTTCACTGTGATTTTTCCATCCCAAACCTTTGTGTTGTGAAACAATGAAAATCATGGGTTATACCCATGGTACCAAAATTTAATGAAAATAAAAAACATAAAGTAAAAAAAAGCGATTTCATGATAAAAATAGTGATATACCACTTCCATAGATAAAGCATACAAAACTTTCCATGAAAAGAGAATAAAAATCATCTCGTAGACTAAAATCGGCCACCACCCCTACCTCTCAGGTGTCGGACCCTCTTCCATGTTTTAGACTTTTCCACATATTTTCATCATAATATTGAGGTTAAAAGGTTTCATTCAGTGGTATGGGATACTCAAGAGGTCGAGGATCTTTTTCACCATCCAGAACCGAGCCTTCCGATAATATCTTCATGTTATATCTACAATGATCATTGTCGAACTCCGTAAGAAACACATCCCTACCATTGGATATACTTAAAATATTGAATAGAATAAGATAATTATCCCTTAACTTCAGTTAGAACCCATCATATTTCATCTTTCATATCTATATTTGATTAAATGAACTTTTTTTATTAAGTACAAGGCCACCTTCTTTTGTAACTTCCCACTGTACTGCTTTTAAAGTTACATCATGAACTTCAACTGCAATCTATTTTTCCTTCACAACCACCATAAAGGGCTCTCATTTACACATGATATCTTCATTGGAAGATAAAATCAACACATCCTAGACTCCATGAGAGGAGTGTAGTTCCATCTTCTTATTCCCTTTATAGTTGGAAGGAAGATACCGCTCTTGAAACAATTGTTTATCAACTTCATATTGAGAAGTAAGTCCCCTTTATAACTTGTCATTGTCATATTCCTCTTCAAAATTAATCATTTAATGTTGAATGAAATAAGAATAATTTAATGTAGCAACATCATCCTTTCTTTGATTATCTGAAACAACCTTCTCTAGCATGAGCTCCGCTTGATTGTGAAGCCCATTTTGGGAGCTCGATTCTCCATCAAAAGAAACTTATTGCTATGAATCAATTAGATTAACCTATTCCTTTTTCAAGGCCATAGCATGATACTTTGTAATACTTCTACAATTTCCACTAGTATATCAAGAGAGACCACAATTATAGGATACCAGTCTTCTTTGAAAATGATCCATTTTATGGCCAATGTTAAAATAGTTGGAGAAGGATTTTGGTATCCTCTCATAATCAAAACAAGATCAAAATGTTGATAATCCATATAAAAAACAATGGAATGGATTAATGGATAAATAAGGAAAAAATAAACTAAAACCCATGAAAAGTGACAATATCAGTCACTTATAGTTTATTTTTACATCTTAATCATAATTTTAACTACAGAGACGATGTCCCATAGAATATATTGTAGCCAAAAGAACTATCTTAGACCTTGAATCTGAATCCAGGCTTGAGTAATTTAGTTCTTGACATTTAATGGGTTAAATACAGGATCTTAGTCCTGAATTCATAGTATTATGAGCTTGAAACTGATGGAACCAAGACTCCATTCTTTGGATTTGAGATCCACAAAATAAAAAATGACATGAAAAAGAATTTAATGAGGGAGGTGAGGCTCCAACCATCAAGCCCCAAAATTACAATAAATGCTTCATAATTTTCACTATCCCCAGGAAATAATCCCTATTTAAAGAAGATATATGAGAAATAATTGAGTGTTTTCATTTCTGTAACATTATCGAGAAGAGACTGTAATTGGCCTCTATGAACACAATGTTCCCTTTCTTCCTGATTGTAGGGTGTTGGAACCACAAAATTCATCAAAATCCCACATATAATATACTTGGTCACTCAAAAAAACCTTCATAGATGGTGTATTATGGACCATTTATTATAGCTAGAGTTGATTTATGATGACCCATAATAGTATGGGAATAAGAGGGCTTTTAAAAAACATTGACTCTGGCAGAATCAGAAGGAGACGAACACTTGAGATTCTCTATAGTAAATGAAATAGAAGGCATTGAAGAGAGAGAAACACCATTATTCGGCTGCTCTACCATGACCCTTGGGGAATTATAATAATCCACAAAATAAGATCAATCTATTTCCACCATGAAACCCATTTCCACACCTATAGATGGCTGAGGAAGCTCTACCTAACCCAATTGAAGAATCCGGATCTGATATATGGACAGTTGATGAACCATAAAGTGAAAGCCACCAATTAAAGATGGATATACCGATTTTGTGAGTGATAAGTTTACTTCCTAGATTGTTGTGTCATCAGTGCTCTATTTTAGTTAGATCAGAAGCTTCAACATTGATGTTGGAACCCACAGATCTGCTGTTTCTTAGGATTAATCGGGAGGAATGGTTAGTTTTCTCTCCCCCTTTATGTTGTGAATACCATCGTTATTTCCATTAAAGGGTATCACCTAGACATACCTATACTTATTTTATTAGGGGATTTAATGTATTTAATTCAACATTCCCTAATCATGGAATTTAATGTTATGAAATATGGTCTTATGTTATATGATCTATGTGGCTCACTTATGCATGTACATGATATGATTATGACGGGTGTGCCCAGATAGCATTCCAATGCATTGAGTAATGTTTTAGTCTCATGAGATTCCATATATGGTGTGAAGGAGGTTATCATAAGAACATTATGTTATGATGACTTGGTGGTTAACATTGGATTATTCTTATGATGTCATGTTTAAAGTTATTTCCACATTCCCATGTTTCCTTTATATTATCGTGTTATATCATGCCTCATTTTTCATGTTTGTGATGTTTAAACCTTTTATGTACCATTGAAATACCTATTGTCTAACATTTAATATCTTCTTCATGTTATAATTTCTTTATTCCCTTACTAGGCTTTATAGCTCACCCCTTTCTTAAGTATCTCCTCAGGTTATCCCATGTAGTTTTTAAGAATGATGGAATAATATGAGCATGTTTAGGAAGTTTTCAATAATCACTACTGCAAAATGCATAATATACATCATTGGCCTTTATTAGTGCTAGAAAAAAATACTAATAATGGGTACCTCTATCTGTGCTAAAAAAGCATTGATAAAGGTCTTGATTGATCACGTGAGTCTCACATCGAAATAGCGTAGGTTCGATCACTTCTTTATTAATGATTCCACCACATCACATTCTTAGAGGCCTATTGTGGGGATGGGCACCTACATACACCTTTCACACACATTTATATAGACCCGTTATCGATCCCACACAGGCCTTAGCCCACCCTATTCTTCCCTCAGGCATTTTCCTGCCCTAATACTACGTCGGGTCCTACACGATCCGGCCCACCTGTCCCACCATACGGGCCTATAAATGACCCGACCTATAAGAACTGCCCCATTTTTTAACTAATAAGAAATACAAATTTTAAAAATATTAAAAATTGAAAAAATTATAAAATAAAAAATAAAAAAATAAATTTTAAAAAAATATTAAAGTATTAATTATTTAAATAATTATTAATAAATATAATATATATATATCATAAATATTAATAAATATTATATATTAAATATAGATACATAAAATGAATAAATTGAAATAATTAAACAAATAGAAATTAAAAATGATTAAATTTAAAAAATATTATATTTTTTAATTAAACTATTATTAATAAAAATTAATAAAATTAATATACATATATATAAATTATAAATAGTAGTAAATAGTATATATTAAATATAGATATATAAAATGAATAAATTATAAAAAAATTAAATATATATATTAGTTATAAATAGTCATAAATAATACATATTAAATATAAATATAGAAAATGAATAAAATATAACAATAAAAAACATATTAATGTTTTATTCATTTTTTATGGTTTTTATACCTAATTATTCATTAGTACATTTAATATTTTTAATATAGAAATATATTCACATATATTTCTATTTATATATATATTTATATATATCAATATATATAATATTTCCTAACAAACGATTTATATAATAAAAAATATTTTTTTTATATTAAATAAGTCATATATTTAGTGAATAATGATTTATGATTAAAAATTAATATTAACTAAAAATATTGACTAATTGTATCGAATAATGTACATTAATTGAATGCCATTTTATTTTTCAATTTAACATATATCAAACATGTGTCACATTGATTTCACACATATATTTTTGTAATTAATACATTTTTATATACAATGCACACATACAAATATTTATGTAATTAATGAAATCTTATAAAGAAATACATACACCTAATATTTATGTAATTTATTCAAATTTTAATGTTCATTTTATAATTTCATTTAGTAAAATTATATATTTAATATATTATGTTTTAAATCAGTAAATTTTATTTTATTTTTTAATATTATTATAGTTTAAATAATTTAATAATTTTTAATATATTTTTTATTTTTTTGGAATTTAATCATGTTTTAGTATTTATTTATATATATTTAATAATTATGTTTTAATATTTTCAATATACATTCATCTTCATTTCAATATATATCAATATTTTTTAATAAAAATTATCCATTTTTTCAATATTTTTGAAGTGTACTCATTTTTAATTATTCAATTTCACTCATTTTTAACATGCATAAATTTAAGATGATATATTACTTAATAATGTTAAAAATATATTTGTAAATAAATATTTGTAAATAAATATTTATAAATAAATGTATTTATAAGTGTATATTTACTATATTTATATTTATATTCATTTACTAAATACGTATATATAATTATATAAATATATATAATGATATAAATATATTTATAATTACAAATAAAAAATTATAAATACATTTACAAATATATTTATTTATAAATATATTTATAAATTTATATACACTATATTTATAAATTTATATATCTATAATTAGAAATAAATAAATAATTTTTTTAAAAGTATTTATATAATTATAAATGAATAATTATATATTTAAATAATTATAAAATTATAATAAGTATATTTAAATAATAAATATATTTGATTTATTTATAATTATATTTATATATGTTTATAATATATACACACACACATATATATAATGATATTAATATATTTATAATTATATACAAATATTTATAAATATATTTACAAATATATTTATTTCAAATTATAATTATAGATCATTTTTCAGCGCTAAAGTTATGATTAATATATTTAAATAATGAACATATTTATTGTATTTATATTTATATTTATATATATTTATTAAATATATGTGTTTAATTATATAAATATATATAATAATTTAAATATATTTATAATCATAAACAAATAATTACAAATATATTTATAAATGTATATTTACAATAATTATAAAATTATATATTTATAATTATAAATAAATAAACATTTTTTAAAAAGTATTTATATAATTATAAATAAATAATTATATATTTAAATAATTATAAAGCTATAATAAATATTTTTAAATAATAAATTTATTTAATATATTTATATTTATAGTTATATTTATATTATATATATAATTATATAAATATATATATTGATATAAATAATTTTATAATTATATGCAAAAACTTATAAATATATTTACAAAATATTTATTTATAATTATAATTAGAAATCCTTTATGTGTGATAAAGTTATAATGAATATATTTAAATAATGAATATATTTACTATATTTATATTTATATTTATGTTTATATTTATATTTATTATATATATATATATATATAATTATATAAATATATATAATGATATAAATATATTTATAATTATAAATAAACAACTGTAAATATACTTAAAAATATATTTATTTACAAATATATATTTATAAATATATATTTACTATATTTATAAAATTATATATTTATAATCATAAATAAATAAAAATATATGTTTTTAAAAAATGTATTTATATAATTATAGATAAATAATTATATATTTAAATAATTATATATTTAAATAAATATAAAATTATAATAAATATATTTAAATAATGAATATATTTAATATATTTACAATTATGTTCATTTATATTTATTATATATATATAAATATATAAATATATATAATGTTATAAATACAATTATAATTATATACAAATATTTATAAATATATTTACAAGTATATTTATTTATAATTATAATTCTAAATTCTTTATTAGTGCTAAAGTTATAGTGCCGATAAAGATGGGTTTTATTTGCATTGATATAGATACTTTTTATCAGTGCTTATTATTTTAGCACTGATAAAATGCATCTTTATCAACGTTTTTTTGGAAGTGCTGATAAAACCCTTCTCGATCTTTTTAAAAGAATCCTAACCAAATAGATTTCAGTTGTGCCTCTTAAGCTGTTAAGGAAGTTCATTGTCGTCGTCGCTCCCCCTCGACCATCTCCCAGATGAATCAAGCCTCAAATCTATGATATTATATTTTTTCTCCTCTCCCATTGCTAGCTTGTTTAGGTTCTATGGTGTGCGTTTGTGCAGTGTTTTATTTGCTCGGTGCTCTAGTGGGTTCTAAGCTCAGGGTATCAAATCCTTCTCATTCAAGTCTTATTTATTTCAAAAACTTGGATGATCAAAACCTCACCCTTCATGTTCACCAAGCCCCCTTCAATTGGTTTGGGTTCCTTTCTTTGGAATTTTAATTTTGGTAATTATAAAAAACTATATTATTGATAGAGTTTTTGTATGAAACTAGTTCAGGAAAAATTAGTGAGCTTGAGATGTCATTGGATGAGCTTGAGATGTGATCAGATCTAGAGATTATGTTGGGACTTGAGGTGTTGTTTTGTGGGTTGATATTTTTTTTCCAGAACTACTTGTATTCCTCCTAAGAATAACTTTTTTATAGTCTTGGACTAAATTATTCTATTTGGGATCAACCAAAGTCTAATGGGAGTTTTTATTTCTTTACTGGTAACCCAAATGAATTTTCCATGACCAATTCCCCCTGGATTCCACAAAATTCCAGTTCTATTGTATATTTTTTATATTTATCCCATTATGTATCCACTTCTAGGATGATGTTTTGTCTCTAATTCTACCCATATTTAATTTCAAGACCCTCATTATAAAGCTAAACCATGTGGAATTTTATACCTTTAATCTTGGTTTTAGTTGTTATCTCATTATAACTACATTTATTTGTGATCCTTTTATTTTTATCTTAATCATAGACATTTATCATTCCTTCATCTCAATCTTATTGGGACTTAAATTTCCCATTATTCATAGAATTTTAATCCAATTTTTTATTTATAATTGTGCATTCAAGGATAATATAAACCTCTTAAGTCACTATAAATTCTCTTCTAGTAGTGGGGAAAATTTCTCCAATGCATTCCAACTCTAATAAAAATTTTCAAACATTTCTTACTTATTTTTTTGTTGTTCATGAGATGTAATCATTCTTGAACATCATATTCAGAAGATTTTTTTAGATTTTAATTCATAGTCATAAGATCATTAATTTCTTATTCATTAATATCTTTCCCTAAAACTATTTTTTTGGAATTCATCCTCTTATTGTTTCATTCATTCTAGGGAAGATGATTTCTATGGTTTTTATGTGGTCTTTATTTGTTTGGATAAAGTCTTACACTCTTTCTCCATTTCAAGTTATCCTAGATTAAATTCTCTTAAAGTTAACCAGGATAATTTCAATTCCATTATCATTCTCTATTGATGTTGGGTTCTCTTTCCTACCAATCCCAAGTTGAGTTTCTCTTTGTTCTATAGGATAAAAGTTACTCTAATTTCCATGAACTATAGTATTGTGAATTAATCTTGGCCCCTCAATATAATTGAAATCTGGTTTCTCTATACTGAATGTAATAAATTTCAAAATGCATCATCCTTCAATTGATTCTCTAGTTGAATGAGTTTATTTTTATACTAAAATTTTGTAATTATATCCTACCTATTTCTAGCATCCTTCACTTGTTTCCTCTAGTGATTTTGAATATTTTAAATGGGTTTATTCTGCCTTTTGATTTAGTACAATGTTTTATTTTAAGGTTGACGTGTGATTTAATTTTGGATTTTGGTTACATAAAAATCCTATAGTTTTTCTTTTATGAGTTTCCCTCTATAGTTATCTATAATTTATGACTTTGACCATTCATATTCTTTTTTATGATGTTTCTTACTAGTTTTAATTGAATGAAACATAATATGGTTTTAAATTTTATTTTGGAAATCAAATTCAATTTAAAAAATGTGTTAAAGAAAAGGGGATTTTAATATTTTATTCCTAATAAATGTTCCAAAGTCTTATTTGGTACTTTAAAAAGAGAGTTATGAATCATATAATTTTTAAAATGTTTTTAAACAAAGCATTATAAAAAATTTCACTTTTATAATTATATTTATAGATTTCAAGTATATATCCAAATTTTCTATTTTCCAGGTATAGTGATTTCAAGAATTGTTAGTTATTAGTATAAATGTAACATAAATTCTTTATTAAAGGATTATTATTATGAAATTAAATGTTTTAAATAAATATTTTAAGTTGGTTATTAATTGATACAAATTTTTAATTGGACTTTTAAAGTGTTGAAAAGTAACTATTATAGAATAGAGTATCGTTTTAATTTATTAAACTGATTATTATTTTCATATATACAAAATTTTTTATCAAATGAGATATTTTAATAAGTTACGAAGTGTTTATAAATTAAATTTATGGCTACATTGTAGAGGCCTGGTTTTTTCCTTATAAGGCTTTGGAAAATTTCTACATATATTTCTAGAGCGTGACACTGAGACGACATGCAATTCCGAGACCCGGTGTGTCCAGAATAAATTCTACCAAAATATTAAGTGTTTTTATACTACGCACAATTCGGAAATAGGTTATCTCTTAAAAAGTAGCTCAGATACAAAATACAAGGCCACAGTTGAGTCCAGAATATGGATTTTACCCTAGGTGGGGTATAACTTTTGTTGGCATGGGACTTCTTTGAAATATGCCTTGCAGTGGAAAAATGGTAATTAAAATGATTAAACTTAATTATTTTATCTCTAACGACAAACCCAATAACTTTTGAATGGGGACTGGGATTGGAAATCTAAGAATTCTATTGAGTTTGGAATGGGGTGTTGTTATGAAGTGTGATATAAAAAGTGGGGGTGCTGGAATTTCAGATTTCGCACCGAGCGGGGCTTCTATAAATAGAAGTTTAAGAGTTACGGATTTGGGTTAGCCCTAATCATATATCTCTCCTCTATATCTCTCCCTCCCAATCATTATTTGCCTTTATTCATAAAACTAAGGAGAAATCTTCTCCGAAACCTTAAAAAATCAAGGCGGGATCATGATGATCGCATCGACAATGATAAACAGAGAGATCAAGGTACGATTATTCCTTTGTTTACCTTCGATTGGAGTTTTAACTTGCTAATCCTTATTTTGTTGATTTAATTTATCGTTGTCTTATCAATCACTGATTTCTGCACTAACACGACCATAGATCCATACTTTGAACCCATTTTTATTCAAAATCTTTAGATAATCAATGCTCACTTTCTGGCAGACAAATCCACCATCAGATCATCGATAAGAGGTTGACGTTTTTAAGGTTTTGTCGTAGGGATGGTAGATCCGTTATTGGATCTAAAATCAGGATTTCGGTAAAGTCACAGTGGACCTCGGAAGGGACCATCAGAGTTAGGATGGCCAGCGGCGGTGTGGCGGGTTTTCGAGGTGAGGCGGATGGGCAAGACGATGGCTGCTTGGGTGAAAGTGGAGCAGAGGAGGAGGCCGATGCATGGCTGATGGGGCTGTGCGGAGAGGTCAGTAGATCAACGAGGCAGCGAGGTCGACGGCTAGACAGGGATCGGGTGTGGTAGAAGGCCAACATAGATGGGGTTGGACAACGGGTCACGAGGGCTGGAAAATGTGGATGTTGTGGTCAGGTGGGACGAAAGAAGTCTGGTAGGAAATTGGTTCTCCAGGGAAAACAAGCAGGCGACCAGGGGACCAAAACCTGCGCTTCGTGGGTTTTCTGCATTAACATGGGGGAAAGAGGAGGAAAAACCATGAGGGTCATCCGGTGTTGGAAGGAAGGCCGGAACGTACAACCGGGTCATAGGCCGATAGGCTGGGCCAACTAGTGTGGGCTGGCCTAGGCGGGGTGGACCAGCTGGACGTGGCTGATCCTACCTATTTTGGTCCTAGGAACTATGGAAACATGATCCTTGAGTCAAGACAGAACATTTGAGGTGGTTTTGGTAATTTTAAATTTCAATCCCGAAGGCAGGTGGTGCGAAATGCCTATGTTTAATAATAATAAAATATTTATTATTATTTGCGGTTCCTTCTTTCAGACGTTGAACCTACATCTGAAGTCCTATTGATGCGCCATCAGAGGTGATGTGACCCTATAGTTTAGATATAATTTTTGAGACTACTTTCGGGCATTCAAACTATAAGAGAGGTGTGGGCCCCATGGGGGTCGGTTCACACACTTTAAGGTGAAATGAAACTTTTTCACCGGTTATCTATCTTAGACAAATGAGTAGTCCATCTCGTTTTTTTTAGAGAATCATAATGGCATGGTTCCTATAATTCTTTCAGGATTGTGTCATGGGACCCACATGATGTCTTTCGAGCACAATGCGACGACTTACGACTTTTCCATCGGATGTCTGTTTGGGGCGAATAAATAGTCAATCTTGCATGTTTTTTCACAAGGATCACAATAGTGTGATCGGTTCAAACTTACGAAGCCTTGTTCTTGATGTCATTAAATTGTGGAAACATGAAAGGAATATCGGTGGAAGATCCCTTTGACATGTTTGAAGAGAACCCATGGATTGGGTCAAGATTGAATCTTGTGAGAGCAGGGAAGATTTATGAAGATTTGCGGTCAATGTTCTCTAGCCATTTGAGGAGGTGTGCCATCGTAATTATGCTTTTGGCCCTCTGGATCCTTGAAGAGAACTGTGCACTTGTTGACCTTTTTATTAGGTGTTTCAAGTACTCTGGGAGTAATATGGAACATCTAGGGGCACTTGTTGGTAGTTTAGTACCCAATAATGGTTAGGTACACATCTAGGAGATGAAGCGGGGCCACATGACATGTGAGCCCCACACACACCATATACCACTTTATGAATCTTCTATCTCTAGCATCTCTTTATATTGGACTTAGATTTGTGCATGCGTGTGTCATATCATGAGTGTTTTTTCACGTAGAACGCATTGATTCCATCCATAGTGGATTATGAGTTATGTTGCAAGATGTCCCAGGTGCAACACCTATCAAAGGTGACACTCGATGACTAAAATAGTGTTTTCCGAAGAGATACCATCCAGTAGGGATGGCCACTTATCCTTGATGCTTTTCTGAGAGGTACCATCAAGCGGGGATGGCTAGAGTAGTTCCAGGCATACCTCTAGCTTGGCTGGGCTGTGGTTACCTAATTAAAGATATGGACATTGCTCTAGCTGGGTTGGGAAGTGGGTTTCTGACGATAGAGATGGACATACCTCCAGTTGGGCAGGGAAGTGGGTCCCTGATGACAGAGCTAGGCATACCTCTAATTGGGATGGGCAGTGGGTCCCAGATGATAGAGTCGGGTATACCTCCATCTCGGCTAGGCAATGGGTCCCTGATGACAGATATGAGTATACCTCCAGCTGGGCTGGGTAGTGGGTCCCTGTCAACTTGTGACACAATATATCGACTGTGTGACAGTGATGAGTTGTGATTTGACATACCTTTGGGTTCTCAAGAAAGAAGGGTGCTTTTCCCACCAAGATGCATCGTTGTGATGTGACCTAAAACTGTACGGGCTAGACAGACCCACCCAAAGTGGATAATTTTAAGGTACAGTGATTGAGCCCCTTTGACTTGTTGTTCAAAGAAGATATGTGGGATTCTAGGAATTGATGGTTACTTCTATAACTTTTGGATAGTCACTTTTCTTAGGTTGAGCTAGTGAAATGGAGATCCCCTTACTATCTTATTTGGGTTTCTTTGACTGCACATACACACACACATATATATATATATATATCCTATTACCAGTACTCACTCCTTGGGTTTTGGTTACTCTCCTTCCAAGAGAGGCGAAGATGTGTGGGGTATGCCATGTGCTTCTTATGTCTAGATTCTCGTGGTTGGATGAGTCTACTCTCCTACTATAGGTAGCAAAGACTCAATGAGAAGTTCATCTTCTCACCATTTCTATCTCCTTATGTTTGGATGGGCTTACTTCACTTATTTTTTGGGTTGAGCTATACTCTTTTATTGTACCTTGTTCTATATAATGCTCCCATATTCAGTGCATCTATTTCTTCGCCCATGAGCCTTCAGAGCATCCTACTGATTATTTTTATACTCACCCCTGCTTGGTCTTTTCCCACATTTGTTGTACTATTGCAGACAACAGACAGGTTGATCATGAAATTAGAGGATCTTAGGGATACAGGGTTATTAGAACATGTGGGGTGGTCAAAGATTGGGATTCCGGAGGGGGACTCTCTTAGCTGCTTTACTTCTCCACCTATTTCCAAGTTGTGGAACTTTTCTCATTGAGCGTATATTTTTCCCTTCTACCTTTCAGTTTACATTATTTACATTATTTACTTGTACTGTTTAGATGTCGTTGTAATAACCCAAAATTTTGAATAAATTTTGTTTCCTAACTTTGTGTGTTATTTTATTTTATACTCAACAAAATTATTTCATTTAATAAAATGAGTATAATTAAAATGAGACCATTGAGTTTCGACTGTTATATGACCATTGGAAACTAAATGTTACGATTATTGTCTATAAATACAAGTGATCTTGATTAATTAATATAGAAAGAAGATTAGATTGCCCCATCCAGTAGTCTCGGGCTAATCGAATCCCATCTAACGGAACTCGGGAAGGAGGTAGCACCTTTGGACTTTGCCCTGGACCAAACCCAAGCCGAACATCATCGTGTGAAGCTGGAACGGAATCGCCTTCGCGAGAAGTTCAAGCTGATAGAAATCACTACTTGGTCAATGTTGGCCGAGCCGCCCCATGATTTTATCACCCTAGCACACCTTACTCTTTGGTCCTATGCTGGTGTTATAAGGGGCTATGTAACAAGACCATAACTGCCTTGTGTAATCCTTTGATTTAAATAAAAATTGTGATGTCTTCTTATGGCAAAGTTTGTGAATTTTCATATGTCCAGATAAATATAATATGTGTATTATTGATGAATTCTAGAAAAAGATATTTTAAAATATTTATGTTAACCTTAAATAATTAATAATGTGTAATGATTTTCAAAAAACGGTCTTCTACAGCTCTGTTCAGTATGAAATTTAGAGTATAATAAGATCAACTTAATTTTTGGTGAATAGTAAATTATGAATAGTGATTTTATGCTTATGATTAGTAATGTGACCAAATGGATTAATTAACTTCACTTATGAAAGTATTAATATAATTTAGACACCTTGATTAAGTAATGTGATTCAATAAAATAGGTAAATAACTGTTTCAGAAATTCTTGGTTAAGTATTAGTTTTTTCGAGTGAATAATGTTTTTTATTTAAAATTAAATTAAAAATATTTATAAAAATATTTTCATAAAATGAAGTTCATTTTTGAAATCAGAGCATCGATATTTGGTTAAGGTGAATTTTTGGGATTTTTCTGAAACAATTGAATTTTTGATGAATAGTGTTTTTATTTAAAAATTAAATTAAAAATATTTAGAAAATTATTTTCATAAAATGGATTTCATTTTTGAAATCAGAGCATCGATATTTGGTTAAGGTGAATTTTTGGGATTTTTTTGAGAAATCTGAATTTTCAGTGAATAGTGAAAATACAGTTTTTGAGTTTTGGGTGTTTAATGACATCATTAAGGATGTAATAATTATGCAATAATTCTGGTCGACTTATGAATAGTAATATTAGGTATGAGGTGTCCCAATTGGCCAATACCATGGTCAAGCCCATGATTTAGCCAATACCACCGATGAGGTGTCCCTTGACAATTAATGCTTTGTCCCCTCACTTCTCCGATAAATACCAAGACATTCCCTTATTCATTTCATTTCAAAATCCTCCCAAACGAAGTTATGGTCTCTTTAACTCCCAATGAGTCCTCCCAAGGTTCCCTCAAGCCTCCCAAGTTCCCAACCTTCATGCTTTTGAAGTTACTCTTCAAGGTAAGGGATTCTTTCACCCTCCTCTTTTCAGTCATGACATCCATTATGTTGTGTCTTATAATTTCCATATCTTTATGTTGAGGGTATTTTTTTATATGTTCTAATTTCTTTCCATTTCATTTATACTTATTTAGAGACCATCTCCACTCTCATCAATTTGTTTTCTGAATTTTTAAGTGACGCCGTTAGGCTGCCGAATTCTTCATAAAAGAAATCACATCTTCTCTTTTCTTTCATGTTTCATTTTTCATGTGGTATGTCATTCAAATATCCATACCATGATCTTATTTAGTACCCATACTATATTATGAGTTATTTATGAGTGGGTGACCCTTGTCCCCTCACTTTTCAATGTTTTCTAAAACCATGTTATATAGCCGTTATGCTGCAGAAATTTTGTCTCAAAATTTCTATCTCTTTCTCTCAAGAAATTCTATTGTTCATTTATATGAATACCCAAACTTATTTAGCCTCCATGGGTGTCCCTAAATATATAAATTTGATAAATTTGATTCAGGAATTGACATACATATAACCCTCACTCCCTTTCAATGGGTTATAAATGACATAATGATCTTATTTTTAAGCTCTTTTTAAATGTCACAATTTTGACATGAAACCCATTTCTTTGATTCCATTTGTGATATTCATGAAATGTTTTATTATGATCTATGTGTGTCACATGAAAGTAAATACATATTAAGTGTGTGCCCTGATAACACTCCAATTCATTGGGTAAAGAATTAATCTCTAGAGATGACAAGTTGTACGATACCTTGGTGAATAACCTTGGTAATTTTTATGACACCATTGGGATGGACCTTGGTGATATGTTCATGAATGTCTAAATGAAATGTCGTAACCACATATTCAAGTTATGTTCCAATTTATTTTCTTTATGATATTCCAATTCTTCCATTGCTCATATCTTCATGTTTTTATTCAAGTTCTTATTGATATCACAAGTACACTGACTCACTTGTTTACCCTTACTAGGCCTTTTACTCACCCTTTCCTTTGATGTATATCTCCAGGATATGAGATGCAGTAAATGTACATAGGAAGAACCTATGATGAAGCCTTACAAGTGGTTTAGAATAATGTTTTATGTTGTTTTCATGTATTATGTTCCTAATTTCCAAGACACTAGACTTTAAAGATCCTCTGTATGTAAAATGTAATGAAAAGTTAAGTATTAAAAAGGCAGGATGCCATAGTCGTTGAATGTATGTGGTTTATATATTAAAGTGTTGTATCTTGTTTTATTTTCCCTCTGCACTGTTTTCATTGAGTTGGCTGCATGTGTGTGTACATGTTCTTAGGAAATGGTCTCCCCTAGTTTTTTATGCATTCGACACTAGTTTCCAGCCCCTAGCCTATGGAGGCAAGATTGTGGTTGTTGCGGCTTGAGCCCCGACATGGTTTGAGTCATAAAAAAGATGTATCAAAGGTGGTTCAACCCTTGGGATGATGTTTAGAAGTTTCCCTAAAAATATCTTGGTAGGGTTTATCATAACAGTGTTGAAGTGTCTCAAGAGTGGTTCTCAGGCCAAGGAGTCTAGTGATGGTATGGGCACTTGGCGTATCCATTCACGAGGACCCTGATTACCCGCTTGTTGACTCAACACTCTAAGGAACTTGTTGTAGGGAGAAATGGTACATGCATCATATAGTATTGAGTCTTTTACTATCCTTCTTGAGTTATCTACTCATCATTTTTGATATATATATTCTCATCTGACCGCGGTACTCCTTTATAACATTCAAGATATCTCCACGAAGACAGCTATCTAAGATACTAGATTAGGTTTATGAAGATGACCCTATGATAAATAAGGGGTCACTTTAGGACCCATCATCAAAACCCCTTTCTCCAGGTTGGTAGGTAGTAGCACCCCCACCTATGAGTAGAAAATGACCCCAACAAAGTAGGATGAGGACATGCGCAGGATGAGTGCACTTTGCAAGTTTCAGCACCATAGACTGTTGAGGTTCCACAATGAGTTGGCCCCCTCATGGGAATACTTCCAATAACAATTTCATTAGGAGTTATACCCCTCATTATTGAGCTCTGTTCAACTTTAGGAGATTCTTCAATTATAGCAGGGAGGGATAATAGTGACTGAGTACGCGACTAGGTTCACAGACCTTGCATGCTACTCTCCAGACATGATCCATGATGGATACTTTTGAGCACAAAAGTTTGAACAGGGACTCCACAGAGAGATCTGTGCTATCATAGTACCCTTGTGAATCCCCACCTATGTTGGTGTGTTAGAGCAGGAACTGCTGATAGAGATATTTCTATCAGAGGGATTCCATATAGCTGGTTATGGTAGTGATCACAACAGAGCTAAGATGTATTCCACATCTATCAGGTTTCAGATGACAATATCTCAACATAAGATATCTTATCATGGTCATACTCGGGAACCCGGTCATCTCGGAGAGTGATGGTGTTATGATTGTGATAGGTGAGGCCACATGGCACAAGACTGCCCGACCAGACATGCTAAGAACACCAGACCGACAGTAGGTGGACCACCATGGTAGAGACAATTCCATGATCAGGGTGGTCCCTAGGAAGGTGGTGCTGGAAGAGGAGCAGGAGAAGCTGGAGGTGGAGGATGACATTATGAGGTCATTCCACCACCACCAGGTGGACCATGTCAGGCTCAGGAAGCTGGAAGCTAGGACCGTGGATAGCCTCAAGCTTTGGATGTCTACGATCCTACAGATCATGAGATGATAATAGGTATGTCCTATGTATTTTCTAAATTTTGCATTAGAACTTTTTCAAAACTGTGTGGATTACTCATTTCTCCCTACTCTTTGATTGAGGTTTTACCAGGATGATGCAGGGCGTCATTGTAACCCTGTGTCAGTGTTGTTCAATGAAGATTCAAATTCATGAGGAAGAGGGGTACTTCCCTCACCAAGAAGCATTTTTGTGGTGTGAGAAAAACCATGAGGGTGAGTGAGTTCCACCCAAAGAGGATAATATTGAGGTGTGTTGGATGAATCCCTTTGAATTGTGTGTTCAGAGAGGATTTGTGTCGTAGAGTGTCAAAATAGGTCTTGGATGAGTTTACTCACCTTCCCTATTCGTTGGCACCTTGTGTGATCAATGTTATGTCTTGATACTGTAGTTATCTAGTATAGGTTGAGGTGATGGATACCCCATGAATAGGACTAAATGACTCACTATCAGGTGCTGGTAGCAACAATCTTCAACCTAAGGGTGTGGAGACACTACCTTCTGGGAGAACGCTTTGTGGTTTTCACATACCACTGAAATTCCAGGTACGTCTTCACCCAGTGAGACCTAAACCTTAGGTGGTGATGCTGGTTGAACTTCTTGCAGGACTAAAATTTTGAGATAGTCTATACTCTGGGAAAGGTAAATTTTGTAGTATATTCCCTTAGTAGGAATTCCCAAGTTTTCCTAGTGCAGTAAGTTTTAGATTAGTTGGATTCCCTATAGCTGACCTTGATGGAGTAGAAGGGTGTAGTTTCTTTTTAGTCGATGGTGTTGACTTCTTTGCTTCCTGAGTGTGTAAGAGTATATTAGTTATGTTGCATCGACTATAGAATCTTATGTGACCAGATATCCTTGGGTGTTTTACCAGATGGATATTCTAATGGAGGGAATCATTAGACCCTGTTTCAGGGACAACATTGATTCTAGTTACGACGTGGAATGTAAAAGTTTGGATAGGGATGAAAACTATCCTCAGAGTTTCTTTAGGTCGTTCAGGATTGTGCAAAGAGATGGTGAGGTTTCCTACCACCTTTCCCTACCCCAATTGCTCAAGTGGGTTCACAATGCCTCCCATGTGTCACAACTGAGGAGATACGTGCATGTTCTAATTCATTTCATTGGAATGAGAATACCTTATGAGGATGAACAATCCAGTTGGTTTGTATAGGGTGCCAGCATGGTAATGCATAAGAGTTTCCCTAGGGTGGGAGAGCTAGGTGAGGGCATAGTACCCTGAGTTTTCCCCCTAGTTTTTCTTTTCAGGGATGAATAGATTGAAGGAGGGAATGATTTATAGACTCAATTTTTTCCTTATAAGACTTTGGAATATTTATAAATATATTTACTGAGCTAGGATATGAGACAAAATGAAATTATGAGGCCTGGTGTGTCCAGAATAAATTATAAAAAAATATTAACTGTTTTTGTACTATGCACATGTCAAAAACAGGGTATTTCTTAAATGGATGCTCGGATCAGAAATCTAAGGCCACAGTTGAGTCCAGAACATTCCGTCTACCCTAGTTGGAGTATAAATTTTGTCAGCATAGGACTTCTATGAAAAATGCCACACAAGGGGAAAATGTTAATTAAAATAATTAAACTTAATTATTTTTTCTCGAATGCCAAACCTAATAACTTTTAAATGGTGACTCGGATTGGAAATATAATATCTCTATTGAGTTTGGAATGAGATGTTTTTCCTAGGAGCAACATAAAAAGTGGGGGTGTTGGAATTTCATATTCTGCACTAAGAGGGGCTTCTATAAATAAAAGTTTAAGGGTTACAGATTAGGGTTATCCCTACTCCTCTCTCTCTCTCCCTCCATCCCTCCCAATCGTTCTTCATCGTACTTCATTAAATCTAGTAGTGATCTTCATTTAAAACTTGTAAAATCAAGGCGTGAGCATGATGATCGCATTGGCAGTGATAAACAGGTGGATCAAGGTATGATTTTTTCCTTTTTTTCCTTTGATTGGAGTTTTAATTTGATAATCCGTTTGTTGTCATTTTAATTCATCATCAGCTTATCAATCACCACATTTTCACTAACAAGGCCACTGATCCCTACTTTGAACCCATATTGGTATATGAAATCCGCTCTTTCTTTGCAGATAATCGACACTCACTTTCAGGTGCACCAATCCTCAATCAGATCATTGATCAGAGGTTGGTGTTTTGAAGGTTTCATCATAGGGATCGTAGATCGATTCTTAGATCTGAAATTGGGCTTCTGGTGAAGTCCTGGTGGTTCATGGAAGGGACCAAAGAAGCTAGGATAGACAAAAATGACATGATATTTATCCAGGGTAGTTTGTCTAGGCAAGCTGACAGTTGGACACATGATGGTAGAGCATAGGAGGAGGCCGGAGTATGGCAGCTGGGGCGGCTCAGAAAGGTCGATGGCTCGGTGGGGTGTCAAGGTCAGTGGATGGAGAGGGATATAGTGAGGAAAAAGGCTGACACATATGGGGTTGGATGGTAGGTCACGAGGGATGTTCGGCGTGGCTGTCACAGTCAGGTGGGATGGCGGAAGACTGGTAGGAGGTCGAGTCTCCAGGGAGGACAGATGGGCGACTAGGGGACTGAGACCCGCACTTCACGGGTCTTCCGTGTTGATGCATGGGAAGGATGATGAACTTCCATGAGGGCTGATCATTGTCATAAGGTGGGTAATTCCATCTAGCATGGAATGGACCAGGCGGGGCGGACCAGCCAGACCAGGCTAGTCTAGTCCATTTTGGGCCCGAGCATTTTAATTGACCGTATCTTTTGATACAGGCCTCTAATTCGCATGACATCTATAGAAATTACATCATTGAGTTGATCCGAACTATTTGAGGTGGTTTTGGGAATTTTAAATTTCAAACCCAATGGTGGGTGGTATGAAACGCCCAAGTTTAATAATAATAAAATATTTATTATTATTCGTGGTTCTTTATTTCAGATGTAGCACCTACATCTGAATTCCAATTGATGTGACATTAGAGGCTCTATGAACTTGGAGTTTAGATGCAATTTTTGAGACTACTTTCAGGTATTCAAACTATAGTTGAGGCATGGTCCCCATGGGGGCCGGTTCACAGGCTTTATAGTGAAATGAAACCTTTTCACCAGTTATGAATCTTGGACTAGTGAGTAGTCCATCTCGTGTAATTTTCTGAGAGGATTACAATGGTATAGTTCATATAACTATTTCAGGATTGAGGCATGGGACCCACAAGACATATTTTGAGTGCAATGCAGTGACTTAGAACTTCTCCATTGGATTCCTGTTTCAGGAAAATGAATAGTCGATCTTGTATATTTTTCCACTAGGATCACAACAACATGATTAATTTGAAATTATGGATCCTTGTTCACGATCCCATTAAATTGTGGAAACATGAAAGAAATATTAGTGGAAGATCATTTTGACAAGTTTGAAGAGAACCCATGGCTTGGGTCAACCTCGACTCTTGTGGGAGTGTGGATGATGTATGAAGAGATGCATTCAATGTTCTTGATCCATTTGAGGAGGTGTGAAAATGTAATTATGCTTTTGGACCTCTAGATCAACAACGAGCACCGTGCACTCGTCAACCTTTTGACTAGGTGTGTCAAGTACTCTCGAAGTAAAATGACACTCCTAGGGGGTACTTGTTCACAGTTTAGTACCCAAGAATGGTTAGGAACATAAACATGCAACAAGGTGGATCCACATGATGTGTGGGCCCCATATGCGCCATGTACCACTTTATGAATTTTCTAACTATCGCATCTCTTTCTGTTGGACTCATATTTTGGCATGCGTGTATCCTATCTTGAATATTTTTCCATGTAGAATGCAATGGTACCCTCTGTAGTGGCTTATGAGTTACGATGAAAGATTTTCCAGGTGTGATTTCTATCTGGGGTGACACCCGATGACTACAACAATATTTTCCTGAGAGATACCATATAAAAGGGATGGATAGTGATCCTTGATGCATTTTTAAGAGTTAACATCCAACAAGGATGGCCAGATAAGTTATGGGCATACCTACAAATTGGCTGGGTAGTGGGTCCCCAATGAAAGAGATGAACATACCTCTAGCTGGGCTGGGCAGTGGGTCCCTGATGACAGATCTGGGCATACCTCAAGCTGGGCTGGGCAGTGGGTTCCCAATGATAGAGCTGAACATACCTCCAGCTGGGCTGGGTAGTGGGTCCTTGATGACAGAGCTCGGCATACCTCTAGATCAACTGGGCAGTGGGTCCCCAATGACTGATCTAAGTGTACCTCAAGCTGGGCTAGTCAGTGGGTCCCCATCAACTTGTGACACAATCTATCAACTGTGTGAGAATGACTAGGTGTTCTTTGGCGTACCTTTGGGATTTCAAGAAAGATGGGTGATTTTCCCACCACGACATATCTTTGTAACATGACATAAAATCATGCGGGAGAGACATACCCAAGAAAAGAGAATAGTTTCAAGGTGTAGTGATTGATCCCCTTTGACTTACAGTTCAGAACAGACGTGTGGGAAGCTAGGGATCGATGGTTACTTCTGGAAATTTTGGCTACTCACTTTTTCTGGGCTAATCTCATGAGATGGAGATACCCTTACTCTCTCATTTGTGTTTCTTTGATTGAGCATATATATATATATATATCTTGTTTTCAGTACTCACTCCTTGGGTTTTGGTTACTCTCCTTCTAGGAGAGGTGAAGGCCCATGGGGTATGCCACGTGCTTTCCGTTTCTAGCCTCTCATTGTTGGAAGAGTCTACTATCCTACTATAGGTAGAGAAGACTCGCTGAGAAGTTCATCTTCTCACCATTTCTATCTACTTGTGTTTGGATGAGATTACTTCACTTATTTTTTGGGTTGATCTATACTCTTTTACTATACATTGTTCTATCTACTTCTCCCCAATTTAGTATATCTGTTGCTACTCCCTTAAGCCTTTAGGGAATCCTACTGAATATTTTTATACTCACCCATTATTGGGATTTTCCCTCACTTGGTGTACCCTTACAGACAAGCGAGAGGTTGATCATTACATTTTAGGAGATTAATGATATGGGGTTCTTGGACCATGTTCGGTGATCATATCTTGGGATTTAGGAGTGGGACTCTCTCAGCTTCTTTACTTTCCCACATATTACTAGGTTTTGGAACTTTTTTGATTGGGGGTGTATTTTTTCCCTTTCCCATTCAGTTCAATTTCGGTACTTGTACTGTTTAGAGGTTGTTTCATGTATGTGGTTTATATATAGAGGTTTTCTATCTTTGTTTCTTTTCCCTATTCACTATTTTCATTGAGTTGGCTGCGTGTGTGTATACAAGTTCTTAGGAAATGGACTCCCCTAGTTTGTTGTTCCTTCAGTACTTATCACCAGCCCCTGGCCTATGGAGGTGGGCTTGGGGTAGTTAGGGATCGAGCCTCCTCATGGTTTGGGTCATTGAAATAAATTTTTTGTTTGCAAGGTTTTATTCAGAATAAAAGGTTTTTAAGGATTTTGGACATTGTAGGATATGTGAAATATACCTAATATTGATAACTATATTATTTTTGAAATAGGGGTTCATTAGTGGGTTATGGTACAAATAAATTTATTGGTATTCCTATAATACACGGTCTAGAAGAATCGATAAAAAAAATAGTAACATGGAATCCAACTTCACTTATATCTTCAATAAAAGTTTCATCCATTGGTTTCATTAAATTCCAATATCCTTAACTCTGTGTTAAAATCTGGTGATTACATGACCTTGTATATTCGAAGGAAATATATTTTTACACAATGTTTAGAAAGATAGTTCACAAAAAAATGACAAGAAAGAACAAGAATTTACAAGAGATTTATTGCATCCAATAATAAATAATTTTTTTCCAATATATTAATTAGTGATGATTATATTAATATATGTCTATATGTTATTTATTTGAGTAAGAAATCCATTTTATTAACACTGTTAAAAATATATTTTATAATTATACATGAAATAATGATTTTAAATCCCTATATTTATGAAGTAAAGTTTATCAAAACATGGTTAATTGGAATAAATGAGTCAGGAAACATTTATGCCTGAAGTGGCTACCTACCCGTGGTAAGATTTCATAATTAAAGGAAATAAAAATAAAGGGTTAACCGATACTTATCATTGGTCAAATTTACCATATTATTTCAATTGATCATCATTTTTTCTAGATCTTCAAATAAACCATACATGAAATTTGTCCACTGATAGGTGATGGTCACCTAAAATTTCCCTCTCCTTTAAATCTCCACTTAGACTATTATGGAAACACCAACTGGTCCACCACATTCCAAGTGATGAAATGAATAAACATCAAATCCTCCCACTTGTTGGAATCCCACCTAGTAAGGTTATAGAAAGAATCCTTGAATTACCACCATTTTGTCATGGGAGGCTAAGCACTTTTGAAATTCAAGACTTAGACCAAAGGGATTTTACTTTTCATGGTGTAATTGAGGGATTTATTTAAATGTTAAAACTAAAATGGATTTCTCAACATGAGTGTTTATAAGACCATCCAGCCGAGCCTTCTTAAAGTTACACAAATCAAGGATCCCCTTGTAGGGATCAGATTGATGCTTCTATTTTTTTCATCTTTAGGAAAAAAACTATGTAATATTTTTTGGTGCTTCAAGGAGACAACTATCATGGTCCCAAAATTCATATCTTGAACAATTTTTATTTTATTTTGTTTCTTAAGACTCATCCCCCATCTCTTCTGGATGTGAACCTATGTTTCTTAAACGACTTTGAGTAGTAGTAATCCCATACCGGGTACTAACGATCATTTTGGACGAATTTAGAGGATAAAACCTACCAAAAATGGAGTAATTATTTTATTAAATTTAATTACATATTTCCTTCAAATTATACTGAAATTATGTGAAAAAAATCAAATTTTGGGTTCCCCTTATTAGAATTATCTATAACATTCATCTTTGATTATGAACATATTATGTGTATTTATTTATTTTTTGTATAAAATGAATATTTTTTGAACCTAATAGGATGGATATGAATCAAAAATGGATTCTCACCAATTTTATGATAAAATATTATGAATATGGATTTAAAGAGTTTATCAACTTTGCAATAGAGCATGCATACAACCCTTCTTAAATAAATTTTCCATGTTTACATTATTGTTATTAAAGATTAATTAGTCCATAAGAGTTGGAGGAACATTTTATTTATTAAAAAATATATCAAATCTCTAAATGTTGGACTAAAAATGGGAAAAAACTGAACATGCACACCAATTGGGATGATACTGTGGTTTAAGGATCATTTGATATGAATACTAGTGTAAATGATGATGGAGATTGTATTGAAGAAATGACAATAGAAATTTAATATGAACTTCATGATTTTCACAAGTTAGTGAGAAGTTAAATAGTTGTGATAGGAGACCATTTTATACTAATTGTACTAAATACAATTCATTTTCAGCAATATTGATGTTATATATTTTGAAAGCTGGCAGCAGATAGAGTGAGACCAACTTTACAGAACTACTTGGTCTCCTAAATGATATGATACTAGAAGAAAATGAACTTTATTATAGAACATATAATACTAAATTAATGCTAAGTCCAATGGGAATGATCTCTAAAAAAATACATGCTTGTCCAAATGATTACATATTGTTTCACAGGGACCATGAATAACTCATAAAATTCCCTAAGTGTGGTGCGAGTCAATACAATAAAGATGAATCAAGTCCTTTGAAATATTTATGGTACTTTCCTATCATTAAACTTTTTAGAAGAATATATGGATGTTAGTATAAAATGAGACAATTGATATGGCATTTAGATATAAGAATTAAATATGGAAAACTATCTCATCCATAAGACTCTCCTTAGAGGAAGAAAATTGATTATGAGTATCTTGAATTTGGAAATGAGCTAAGAAACATCCATATAGTGTTATTATATATGGAATGAATCCTTTTTGTGATAGAGTAGTACTCATAGTATATTTCTAGTCATGTTGGTAAATTATAACTTTCCACCATGCTTATACCTGAAGTGAAAATACATTGCATTCTCTTTACTTATATATAGACCAAAACAACACAGTAATGATATTGATGTATTTTTGTATCCATTTATCTAATATATGAAATTGATGTAGGATACAAGTGATACAATGTATGATACTCATTGGAATCAAGCATCCACATTGGGTCTATGTTGTATAGGAAGATAAATGACTTTTCTGCCTTTGTAAATTTTTTAGGATATAACATTAAAGGAATGTTGGGGTGTCCTATTTATGAAGAATGCATACACTCAGTTCCGTTGAATCATTCCTCAAAGACCTTATTTTTAGAAAATTGATTTTTTTACATTGACTATATAAATACTAATCCTAGAAGAGAAAATTCTATGGGAATACCAAACAAGGTACATCACCATTTCCACTAATGGGTGATCAACTATCTAAAAAAGTAAAAGATATTGACACTATTTTTGGTAAACCATTTTAAAATATACCTAATAAGTTGAAAAAATTTACCAATTCTATTTGAATTAGCATATTGGAATTGTTTTGTACATAAAAAATTTTCTTTATGCCATTCATATAGAGAAAATGTATTTGATAGTATTATTGGCACATTATTAAATGTTCCTGAAAAAAAGAATATGGAATCAAGGCTAGGTTAGACATGATTGGCATGGGAATATTGGAAGTGTTGGAACTAGTGAAGGGTAAAGGGTGAAATTTTTTTCCTCCAAAAAATTAAACTCTATACAGACAAGAAAAATTTCAATTTTTCATTTTACTTAATGGTTTAAAAGTTCAATAGGTTTATTCATAAAATATAAATAATGTTGTATTAATGAATAATTTGAAGTTATAGAGACTAAAATCACATGACTATCATGTTTTAAATAAATAATTTATGATCATTTATTTATATTGAATTATGCCTAAAAATGTATGACATACCTAACCAGAATTTTCTTCTTTTTAAAATCCACATGAAGTAAAGTTATAGACCTAGAGAAGTTTTTAATGATGAATATAGAGGTTTTAGTCATATAATGTGAAGTAGATATGTAATTTAAACCATCATCCTTTGAAATAATGGTCCACTGGTTGATTCACTTGGTTATAGAGGTTAAACTATGTGGTATTATCCATTACAGAGGAATGTACCCTATTGAATGATATATAAATATTTTGAAAGGGTATTTCAAGAATCGAAGTCATCCAAAAGGTTGTATTGTAGAACAATATATTTTTGAATAATCTATTGAGTTATGTACCGAGTACCTATTAGATGGTGATAACATCATTCTTCCAAATTCTTATCATAGTGGATGCCATGTGGGTAAATGGATTTTAAGAAGAGATGTTGTTACAATTACCATCATAGAGCAGGAGCAATCACACCTTTACATTTTACATAATAGTGAAGATGTTGATCCATAAGTTGAATCCCAAAAATAAATTCTTAGTTATTTTTATCCATTAAGGTTTTAAGGATGGATATAAAATACACATAATAAATAGTTTATAGGATGGGTTTGAGATCATATTTATAAAGAGTTATCTAAAAATCCAAATTCAATTTATAAATGAATTCGGTGGCTAGCTAGGGGTCCAATTGAAAATGTTATATCTTATAATGTTTTTGTAATAAATGGGTATAAGTTCTATAAAAAATGACATGGTGATTATAGTATGATGCGAAATAGTGGATTTATGGTTATGGGAGAAGTGAAACACATATCTATTTCTAAGGATATAAATCCAATTTTTGTGAATATGTAATATTTAAGCATTATCGAACAGATATATGAGTTGGATTATACAACATTTAAAGTGATTATTTTCCATTGAAAATGGTTTAACAATATGAGTGAAGTGAAATTTGATGAAATGGGATTCATGAAGGTGGATTTAAATGTGGAAGGGAAAAATGATGATCCATTCATAATGAAATCACAAGTAGTGCAATTATCATATGTCTCAGATTCATAAAACAATAATTAGTCAATTTTCCTACTAGAGACTAAAACAACTGTAGGGTTAGATTAAAATTAAATTGAGGATGAACCTTTCATTGGGAGATAAAAATAAGTTCATGGCGATCCCAATGTAGACAATGTCTTATATGTTATAGGGGATTACAAATAGGGGATTTGGATTCTCGTTAGAGGATCCAAATTCATTTAACCTTTTAAAAGAGAGAGTTCACTGAGAAGGTTAAAGTGTTTTTAATATACTATAATTTTCCTTATAATATTATCTATTATCTACTATATTAACATAATCTAAATTAAATGTTTGACTACTCATGTAGACAATGTCATCGACATATGATGATGTTACCAATCATGAGAAAGAACATGTGGTTGATACTGAAACTATAGAGTTATTAGGGGATCAACAACATGTTGATCAAACAAACAAGAATGAGGAAACAACACAGTGTTGAATAAAATTTTCACGGAAATAAGTAAGGTGATAAAATATGAGGTTGGATGGAATCAACATGGATAACCATTTGACCCCAACAAGTCAATGTTCATTAGTTATATTGGGTTCAAAATGAGGATGAACATACCGATTGATATAGATTCATTGTACCACATCTAGCATGTAATGAAAGAAAACCTTTGGGAAGATATAAAGGTAATGTTATGATAAAATTTCTCTATTTTACTAGAAATTTATATAATGAAACATTGATTTATTTTTTATTATTCCTTGTAAATTTCATTTACTTTAGACGATTTTCATAAGAAATATGTCTTAATGGCTATTGGAAAATCCCATAGAGGCTTCTAGACTCTACTTATGAAGTCTACATCATAGGGTTGCTAAGGGAAAAGTAAAACCCCACCCAACACCTAGTTATGCACACATTATAAAGCAGGAAATATAGAATTCTTTCATTAGTCATTGTGATGATAAATAATTTCAGGTTCATTGTAGTCGATAATATATTATATTAAATTATTTACTTTATCCAATTTTATTCAAAAAATTTAATTTATGTAATAGTAAAGGTGTGCTAAAAATAAATAACGTGCATCAAAACCAATATACCCCTATCATAAAACAAGCATGAGGTACACTTTAATAGAGAATAAATTGGTATGTATTTTAAATCAATAATAAAAGTTTTATGTGATATGAAAAAACATATGTTCTTTTTTTTATTCAGATTGATGAATCAAAATACAAATCCAATTCAATCCCACATCATGTCTTATTGAAGGATGCTCATATAAATAAGGAGGGTAAACTAGTTGATGAAAACACAAAAAGAAGTATGGGAAGAATGTGTAATTATGACATAATAATAATTAATTATGTTTTATAATAGTATTAGATAAAAATATATATTTATGTTCATATTATTTTTAGATGGTTTAGAAATAAGAATCGAAATCGACCATATCATAAGAAAATGTACTTTTAGTATCTTTGAAGTGGATGGATGGTAACGTTAGATGAGTAGGTTTTGGAGCATCTACTAGAACATATTTTTAGAAGAAAAAACATAATAAGATACATAAAAGATAATGAAATGATTAAACAAAAAATAGATGTTTTTTAAGATATTATTGCCTAGTCTGGTTTGGAAGTCCAATATATGAGAAAAGATCAAATCAAACCATTGGTGGAACAAAGATCTGCACATGAACAACCAAATGACCCAGCTTGATTTAAGGCTAGTCATTCCCCTCAACTGCATGCCTTACCCAAGGTAATCAATTTTTTCATTACTCTTTCTCATAAATGTGAATCAAAGAACTTATGATGATTTTATAATGCAAAAATTATATAGGGTAAAGTTGTATGTTATTTATATTTTTCAACACCTACACACCATCTTGTTGTGAGGGGTGTGTCGTATAATATCCTAGGAGAAATGGTACATAATAATGAACTCCAAAAATATCACATGAGAGTGGGGATTAAGGTAGATCAAGATCCAACCATTGGGTTTCCTACTCCACTTGATGATCCAGATATTACAACAGTGAATGAAGCTATTGGATGTTTCGTAGCATGGATATAAAATATTATAAAGATACATGAGGTGTGACCTTAACAATTTTTTCTAATGAAAAACCTATAAAAGTTGATGAAAAAGGACTAAATTGAGGTATGGTATTACAGATGGATAAAGCAATGGGGGAACAGAAGGACAGATCAAGACAATCTAGTGAATCGACCAAGAAAAAAAAGGACCTTTCAGAAGTACCTTCTCCCCTATAGTTCCACTATAACATATATTATCATTAAAAATTTATGTAGATACCATATTCAAAGATGGAAATTTGTCTTAAATTTCCTATTAAGAAGAAATATTTGGAACTTTCATTATATACACGGTTAGTCTAAAGAGTATAAATGAGATTCTCATGTTTTAATGGCTAGGAGTCTCAAATGTGAATACATACATATAGTAAATTTACATAATACGTCTATCCAAAAAATGATATAATATGTTTATTAAAGTTAATAAATATTCATATTTTCTATAGGTGTTTATATTACTACTATATAAATGTAAAACCATGACAAGTGTGATTTGGATTCATTAATCCCTATATCATTTCTACACAAGAAACCTTTTTGGTGAAGGAATAAATTGATAAGAAAAAAGTTTCAATAAGTGATGTATTTTAGAAAAAAAATAATATATGAAAGACTCTTTTTGATTCCTACAATGTAGGGATAAAAATTTAAAATTTAAAAACATAAAATATATTTTTATTTTTTTTATTACTTAATTGATTTTATTTTTTTAGGAAGCATTGGATGCTAATTACAATCAATCTGGATACCCCAAATATTTATTTTTTGGATCCAATGCATGGATAGCCAACAAAAATACCACACATGATGTGTATTCTAAATTTTTAATGCACTACAATAAAGATTTTATAGATAAAATTAGAAATATATGTTTCATTATATGTTTTAACAAGAATTTTTCTATGATAGTATGATCTCTAAATATAGGCTAAATCATGGAATGAAGTCAGTGATTGAATATAAGAAGTCTATGGATTAATTCAAATGGAAATGAATTAAGGTATATATAGAAATATTTAACTATCAAAACATATTTGAAAACAATTTACTTATTTAGGTCAATGTTTCTACATTTTACAAATCATGATAATTACAATTATTGTGGATATTATGATTTTAAATTTACGAGAGAGATCGTAAACCATGAAAAGGACAACATCCCCAAATAAGAAATTTCTATAGTTAGTTACAATATCATTTAAAATACTAATTAATAATTTGTTTGTGTATATTTTCTTAGTACTACCAATATTTATGAAAACCTTAGCACTCAAAATAAGATATAATTTTTTTATAGATGAGTGGGAAGTGCATATGGTGTCAGAATGTTTTTTGACATCAAATTTAGGTGATTACCTATTATATTTGTGATCTTGTATGGACTATGTCCTTAGAAATATATTTTTAGTATAAATAATTAGTATCAAAATGATTATATATTATTTATCTATTTATCAAATAGAAGTATAATGGTGGAAATCAATTTGTTTAGAAATGAATGAACATAATACATGGTGTTAGAATGTATACATACATAATGAATATGTGACTTCTTATCACTTATTTAGTTAATTTTATCATAATTTTCTCTATTTTTTAGCTAATTTCTTTCTTATTTTTTTTGTGATACTTATTTTTTTTTTAAATTTAGACATTACTTCAAAACAAATTCCACATGTTCAAAACAAAAAAATGAGCTCAGATTGTTTTCAAACCTTATGAAAAATAATCCGTAATTAATTTTTCATGTGTAATAATTGACCACATTCCAATATGAAACACGATGTTATTAGTATGAATTCAAGTACATGTTTTCTTTATAAAAGTGTCATTTTAGTTTAAGACATACATCAAATAGTCAAAACCAAGCAAATGAGTTTAGATTATTTTAAAAATTTAGGAAAATGATTCATGATTCATTTAACATGTGCAGGAATTTACTTCACATCAATACAATACCCAATGTGGTTGGTATGACTCGAAGCACATGTTTCAATATAAATGTGTCATTTTAGTTTAAAACATACATCAAATAGTCATAACTGAGCGAACAATATTGGATTGTATTCAAACATTAGTACAATGATCCATAATTAATTCTTCATGTGTAGGAATTGAACACACATCCATACAAGAAATGATGTGGTTGATATGACCTGAAGTATGAGTTTTCAATAGAAATGCACCATTTTAGTTTAAAATGCATGTCAAAATATCCAAAACTAAGAAAATGATCTAGAATTGTTTTAAAAATTTAGTAAAATGATACAAAATTCATTTTTCACATGTCGGAATTTAACTCACTTCAATTCAATGCATGGTGCATCCAGAATTACTCAAACTGTGTTGTTTTAGTTTAAAAATTACATTTCAGTAAAAAACAAGCGACATATTCAAAACCAAGCAAACACATTTGGATGGTTTTAATTATTTAGAAAAATTATCCCTTGGATATTTTTGACATTTAGGAATCAAACATACCTCAATTTGATACACAATGTACCTAGTATGACTTAAATTGTGTTGTTTTAGTTTAAAAATGAAATTTTTATTAATGTATTGTTTCAGATTTATGTATAATTTATTTCTTTATAGTATTCCTAACATAAGAATTATTTTATCATACAGGTGGATTATTTTACTTGAGTTGGGGTGGTTTTTTTGAATATTCTCATGCTCTTGAGAGATTAGACTTCAAGACTGCAACTAAGATAATAGAAACAAGGGAATGAGTTAAGAATGTATACTTATATAATGAAAAGGTGAATTCTTACTTCTTATTTAGTTAATTTTCACCATTTTTATACTATTTTAAGTTAATTTCCTTATAATTTTTATCTAATAATTATTTATTTTTCTTCACAGATCATTTGGTAAGTCATATTTTGATTTCCACTTTCTACAATAAGATAGAAAATTGAGAACATGTTCCATCTTTTTTGGATTGTTGCAGTTAGTTGAAAACAAATCACACATCACATACTCAATCAACTGCACCTCAATCCGATACATAGTGTTCTCAGAATGAATCAAATTTTATGTGATCAGTATGACTGTAAGTGTGCCTTTTTATTTAAAATTGACATTAATTTTAGTAAAAAACATAAGTGAAATACTCAAAACCAAGAAAATTAATTTGGATTGTTTTTATACATTAGGAAAATGATCCATAGGTCATTTTAATGTGTAGGAATTAGTCAAACCTCAATATGATAAACTATGTGATCAGTATGGCACAAAGTTTCTGTTATCAGTTTAAAATTGACATTTTAGTTAAAAAATGTTCCACTCAATTAAAACCAAGAAACAAAATAATCGGATTGTGTTGATAATTTAGGAAAATGATTCATAAGTAATTTCTGATCTGTAATAATTAGTCTCATGAAAAATTTAAACATGATGTGATTAGTATAACTCAAAGTGCATGTTTCAAAAAAAATGAAATTTTAGTAAAAAAAAAATTGACATACTCAAAACCAAGAAAATTCATTCATAATATTTTGATACTTTAGTACAACAATACATAAGTCATTTTTGACATGTTCGAATCAACCACACCTCAATCCAATGCACAGTGTGACTAGTATGATTCCACTTGTGTCTTTATTTAAAATTGACATTAATTTTAGTAAAAGATACAAGTGACATACTCAAAAATAAGAAAAAACATTCATATTATTTTAATAATTTAGTAAAATGATCCATAAATCATTTTTGACATGTAAGAATCAAATACACCTCAATCTGATACACATTGTTCCTGGTATAACAAAAAGTGTCTGTTATTAGTTTAAAATTGATATTTAGTTCAAAGAGTGTGTCATTAGTTGAAAAAAATAAAACACACTTTTATTGTGTTTATAATTTATTAAAATGATTCATAAGTCATTTTTTCAATGTAGGAATTAGTATCATTTCCAAATGAAACACAATGTAACCAATATGACTCAAAGTGCATGTTTCCAGTTTAAAATGAAATTTTAGTGAAAAAGACTAGTGATATACTCAAAAAATGAGAAAATTAAATCATATTGTTTTTATACTTTATTAAAATGATCCATAATCCATTTTTGATGTGTAGGAATCATCCACACCTTAATCCAATGCACGGTGTGATTGGTATGACTCTAGGTATGTCTTTTTATTTAAAATTGATGTTTATTATAGTAAAAAATAAAAGTGACATACTCAAAACAAATAAAATGAATATTGATTATTTTTATACTTTAATAAAATGATCCATAAGTTATTTTTATGTGTAGGAATCATATTCACCTCAATATGATACACAATGTTCCTGATATAGCTCAAATCATATATTTTCAGTTTAAAACTGAAATTTTAGTTCAAATAGTGTGTCCCTCACTAAAAACCAGGAAAACACACTCATATTATATTTAAAATTTAGTAAAATAATTCTAAAGTCATTTTTCAATGTATAAATTAGTATCAAATTAAAGCGACACAGGATAAGACAGATATGAATCAAAGTGCAACCTTCTATTTTAAAATGAAACTTTAGTAAAAAAAAGAAAAGTGGCATACCCAAAACTGATAAAACACATTTAGATTATTTTTATACTTTATTAAAGTTATCCATAAGTCATTTGTGATGTTTAGGAATCAGATCAACCTCAATATGACACACGGTGTGATCAATATGACTCCAAGTGTGTCTTTTTATTTAAATTTGACATTAATTTTAGTATAAAAGACAAGTGACATAATCAAAACTAAGAAAACGAATTCCAATTGTTTTGATACTTTATGAAACTGATGAATTAGCCATTTTTGATGTTTAGGAATCATATGAACCTCAATATGATACATGGTGTTCCCGTTATGAATCAAAGTGTCCATTATCAGTTTAAAATTGACATTTTAGTTCAAAAACTATGTTACTCACTAAAAACTAAGAAAACATACTCATATTGTCTTGATAATTTATTAAAATAATTCACAATTAATTAATGATGTGTAGGAATATGTTTCATGTCAAAATGACACACTATGTGATCGGAATTAATGAAAGTGCATATTTCGAGTTTAAAATGAAATTTCAGTAAAAAATAAAAGTGGCATACTCTAAAACAAAAAAAACACATTCATATTATTTTGATATTTTTCTAAAATTAATCCATAAGTAATTTTTGACATGTAGGAATCAACCACACCTAAATCCAACACACGGTATGACCGATATGTCTCCAAGTGTGTCATTTTATTTAAAATTGACATTATTTTTAGTAAAAATATTAATTGCATACTAAAAAATGAGCAAAAACATTGAATTTTTTTGAAACTTTAGGAAAATGATCAATAATTCATTTGTGACATGTAGGAATTATCTCCACCTCAATATTATACATGGTTTTCCCAGTATAACTCAAAGTGTTTGTTATCAATTTAAAATTGATATTTTAGTTCAAAAACTACGTCACTCATTAAAAACTAATAAAACATGCTTGTATCATCTTGATAATTTATGAAAATGATTTATAAGTCATTCTTTATGTGTAGGAATTAGTCTCATGTAATATAGACACACGATATGACCGATATGACTCAAAGTACATGTTTCCAGTTCAAAATGACCTTTTAGTAAAAAAGACAAGCGACATAATCAAAACCAATAAAAAACATTAATTTTGTTTTGGTACTTTAGTAAAATAACCCATAAGTTATTTCTGACATGTATGAATTAGTTTTACCTAAATTCTACACATAGTGTGACTAGTATGACTCCAAGTTTGTCTTTATTTAAAGCTGGCATTAATTTTTAGTAAAAAAGACATGTAACATACTCAAAAATGAGAAAACACATTCCAATTGTTTTGATACTTTATAAAAACGATTCATAAGTCATTTTTTATGTGTATTAATCATAAACACCTCAATATGATACACGGTCTGCCTGATATAACTCAAATTGTCCATTATCTATTTAAAATTGACATTTTAGTTCAAAAAGTGTGTCACTCACTGCAAACCAAGAAAATAAACACATATTGTCTTGATAATTTTAGGAAAAGGATTCATAGTTAATTTGTGACTTGTAGGAATCAATATCACATAAAACTACCACATAATATGACCGATATGACTCAAAGTGTGTGCTTCCAGTTTAAAATGGAATTTTAGAAAAAAAACAAGTGACATACTCAAAACTGATAAAATGAATTCAAATTGTTTTTATAATTTTGGAAAATGATACATAAGTCATTTTTAAAATTTAAGAATCAACTTGACCTCAATCTGACACATGGTGTGACCAGTATGACTCCAGGTGTGTCTTTTTATTTAAAATTGACATTAATTTTAGTAAAAAAGACAAGTGACATACTAAAAATATAGAAAATGAATTTATCTTGGTTTGATAAATTAGAAAAATGATCCATAAGTTATTTTAACATGTAAGAATCATATACACATAAATATGATGGACAGTGTGACCAGTATGACTCCAAATGTATTTTTTTATTTAAAACTGTCATTAATTTTAGTATAAAAGACAATTGATATACTCAAAATCAAGAAAACACTTTTAGATTGTTTTGATAATTTAGGAAAATGATCAATAAGTCATTTTTAATGTGTAAGAATTAGGCACACCATAATCTGACACATGACGTGGCCGGTATGACTCCAAGTGTGTCTTTTTATCTAAAATTGACATTAATTTTATTAAAAAAGATAAGTGATGTACTCAAAAGCCTGAAAATACGTTCATATTGTTTTTTTACTTTAATAAAATTATCTATAAGTGATTTTGTTTCTTTATAGGAATCATTAAAATCATAATAAAAATCATGGTGTGCCTAGTATGACTCAATGTTTCTGTTATATGTTTAAAATTGAAATTTAAGTTCAAAAAGTGTGTCACTCACTGAAAACTAAGAAAACATGCACGAATTGTCTTGATAATTTAGTAAAATTTTTTTGACATATAGGAATCAGTATCACATCAAACTATCACATGATGTGACCAGTATGAATCAAAGTACATGTTTCTTATTTAAAATTGCATTTTAGTAAAAAACACAAGTGACATACTCATCATTTTATCTCCTATTACTTAATTATTTTTCTTATATTTTTTATATTATACTTATTTAGTCAATTTTCATAGATATAATGCTTGAAGATGAATAATAAATGGTGTGAAATGCATGAGTAAACTCCAACTCAATCCAATATATGATGTTCCTAGTATGACTTAAAGTACTGGATTTTAGTTTAAAATAGAAACTTTCTGTTTAATTTATTTCTTTATAGTATTACTAACATAAGAATTATTTTTCTATATAGGTGAATTATTTTTATTGAGCTGGGGTGGTTTGTTCAATAATATAATGACCGAGGTTCGGGTGCCAAAGATAAAGAAACATTGATTCTTTTAAATGTCTGTGATAATTTGTACTCACTCATGTAATTGTACGAACTAATGTTTGAAATATCTATAATATAGTTCTTTATATTGTATTTTTCTTGTAAATTTTATTTAATTTAAATTATATATTTTCAATATGTATTTTCTATTTTTCTGCTTTTTTTTTCTAGTTTTACTGTGATATAAATTTAATTTCACACTATAGTTCGCCCCTTTATCAGTGCTACTAAAGGCAATGATAAAGACATCCTTTATCAGTGCTATAGAAAACATTGATAAATGGAACCTTTATCATTGATTTTTTAGTACAGATAAATTGTGCTTTTATCAGTTATTTTCTATCACTAATAAAAGCCTAGGGATTTTAACCACACTCTATTAGTCAACATTTTTTTGTTTATGCTAACAATGACCAATTTTAGCATCGTTAAATACCTATTTTGTAGTTGTGAATGCTGATCTACCCATTGTTTTAAGTTTTTATGGAATGTACCTAATTACCAAATACACTATACTTCTCGATATTTTGGGTTTTATTATGTTTATTCTTATGTAATAAATCATGAATTAATGTGTAATAAAGACACGGTTTGGCATATTGGCTAATAGAGGAATGTTTAGTTACTTTTTTGTATTAGGATTAGAAAACTCTAGAAAAATAATTAGATATAATAATAAAAAAACAAGACATCCTGAAATTTTGTTAAAGTACAGAGTAAGTGGTTTCCAAGAAAATACACCCCTTTATAGATACTTTAAGAGGATGTGGCTCTGGTATATATATACCCATGGGTAACACCCAAAAACACTATATCAAGTTAGAATCTATCAGGAACTTGTGCATGAAAACCGGCCTTCCTGCATACTTGGTTTGAAACTCCTAGGAGATATGATTTGGTAAATTCACAAGCTCATTATGAACCATTATTAGGGGAATAAAAAAATTCCATAAAAGTTTATGTTAGGAAATATATCATTGATAACATAGATTTAAGCCTAGAAGTTCATAAGTTAAGGAATAAATGTCACTTATATGTTATCCATTTAATGTTATTGGATTCTTATTTATGTGTTTAGTAGTTTAAAATTACTCATAACTAATTTTCATTTTTCTAGATAATGTATATAAATAAAAGGAACTGAGTAAACAACTAATGTGAAGGGAAATGTGATGACTGCCAGAACGATATTCCCAACCCGATGAGAGTAGAAATCATGAACTTTGTGATGATAATCTCTTAGTTGAATTAGGTATGAATAGAAACTTGAATGAAGATGAATTCCCAAATTCTCTCAATAAATAAAATTATGAAATTGACACCTTTATTCAATAAAGTAATCTGAAATTCAATGGATCATATGATCCCTTAAACACAAAATAATGGATCAACTCTATTGAGAATATCTTATCCATCCTTTAATGTTATGAGAAAGATAAGGTCATACTACCTGTTTATCATGTGGAGGGAGAATCTACTCAGTGGTGGACATTGATAATGAATATGAAGCCTGAGGAAGAGATCAAAGTGATGGGGTGGAAGGAATCCTAGAAAATGTTTTTTGACAAATATTTTCCTTGAAATATTCAATATAAAAAGAAAAGGGATTTATTTGACATAAAGTAAAAAAGGTGATGAATCCATCAGGGTGTACAAGGAAAAATTTACAAGACTTGTATGATATGCCTCTAGATTTATCATTACCCCCAAATGCAATATTGACCACTTATTTGGTGGGATAAAACCAAATCTAAAAGAATCCCTAGAGATCCAATAATTTTATAGCTATGGTGAAATTTTATGATGTTCCATTAAAGTCTAAATTGAGATCAGTGAATCTAAAGGGTCTCACAGGGTTTAAGAGGTAGAAAGTATAGTTTAATTCTGGTGTTGTGATAGAGAAATCTAACAATATTAATAAATTTCAACATCCCACTTGTCAAAAGTGTGGAAAGAAGCACCCAATAAATTATATAAGGGGGATGAGGAAATGATCTAGGTTTATAAAGGAAGGGAACATCTCCAGTGATTTTTGATGGGAGAAACCCACCAATGAAATGGAAGATAGGAATGCTCCAGTCAACCCTAAGCCTATTTTCTAATGTTTCAAATATAAGGAACAAGGGCACTATGAGAACCTCTACCCTAATCCAAGGTTTGTATGAGACAATCAATACCAACAACCTCCAAGGTTGTAAGGGTGAGTATATCCCATCACAACCACTGAGGTGGATCCCAATAATGAAGTGGTAATATGTATGCTAGTTATGAATTAAATAATAACAAACATACTTTTTTATTATAGTTATACACATTCCTTCATATAAAACAAGTTTAGTAGAACTATTTAAACACCACCACAAATCAGGGAAGTAGAATTATTGATAAAAACAGAAAATGAGAAAGTCATTGCATCCCAAGTATATAACTCCTACCCTATCAAAATTAATGGGTTAAACTTCCCAGATAACCTTGTGATGCTCTATTTAGTGGAATTTGATTGAATTATGGGTATGGATTGACTTTCCTTAAATATATCCAACAAAAATTTCTACAAAAATGAAATCAATATATGTATCTTGAATAATCCTATGATTCTTTACAAGTGAAAGGAGGAGGAATCTTATTTATCACCAACATCTCAAGCATATATATTATTTCCCTATGAGAAAGAATGTCTAGCTGAAATGATTGAGTCTAAAGAAAATATCATCCTTCAAGACATGACCATTGTAATGGAATTTACTAATATGTTTCCAGAATAATTTATTGGTTTTCCTCCTAGCAGTGAGGTTGAATTTTCAACCAAGATTATACCTAGGTAATTTCCATTATCCAAGACTCCATATAGAATAGATGTTGTTGAACATGAAGAGATAAAAAAAATCTATAGGATAATTTAGATAAAGGGTTCATACATCCAATTGCTTCACCTTGGGGTGCACCGGTCCTCTTTTCTAAGAAGAAGGATGGGTTGATGTGACCTTGTATTAATTATCATGATCTCCATAAGATCATGATAAAGAACAAGTATCCTCTACCATCAATTGATGAATTGTTTGATCCTCTATGTGGATCCCAATACTTCTCCAAGGTGGATCTTCAGTTGGGGTATTATCAATTAAGGGTGAAGAATGAGGATATCCACAAGACCGCTTTCCAAACAAGATATAGGATCTATGAGTTCATAGAAATTCCATTCATACTCACTAATTCTCCAACAATCTTCACATACTTGATACATAGAGTCTTTATAGATTACCTCAACAAATTTTTGGTATACTTTATAGATGATATTCTAATATACTGAAAAATCAAGGAGGATAATGAGGAGAATCTAAGCACTATGCTAAAGCCCTTATGAAAGGGAAATATTTATAAAAAGTATAGAAAACCTGAGTTTTGGTTTAAGGAAGTCTCATTTTTGGGGTATTTTATCACCAAAAAAATCTATAGACCCTTCAAAAATAGAGGTAATTGAAGTATGGTTGAGACCATAATCTGTGATAGATATCTATAGTTCCCTCAAACCAGCTGGGTATCACTGTTGATTTGTGATAAATTTCTAATGATTTTCAAACCCACTAACCAATATAACTCATAAGGGAGTCAATTTTTTATTCTAATAATGAATGTGAAGAGAGTTTCAAGGTGTTTAAAAAGATGCTTATCATTGTAGCTATAATTACGCTACGTATAAGTGGAGAAAATTTTGTGGTATACAATGATGCTTTAAATAAGTTCTTTGGATGTGTACTAATAAAGAATGAAAAAGTGACTATGCCTCAAGAAAATTTAAAGTTCGTGAAAAGTACCACACAACACATGATTTGTAGTTGATTGTAGTGATATTCATGTTGAACATCTAGGGGAATTATCTCTTTGGAGAGAATTGTGAAATATATATGAATCATAAGAGCCTGAAGTGTATTTTTACACAGAAGGATATGGATATGCGCCAACAAAGATGGTTAGAGATAATTAAGGACAATTACAGCTCAATCCACTACCATCTTAGGAAATAAAATAAAGTAGTAGATGATCTAATTAGACAGGATCCATAAATTTTATCATTGATGTGAATTGAGAAGTATCCAATCTATTAGAATTGAAAAATATGGACATGAGAATCATAATGGAAGTTAAATCATCAATAATTTCACAAATTATTGTTCAACCATCCCTTATAGAGAAGATAAAGAATGCTAAAAGTGATGATGTGAAAATTCAGAAGAACGTGAAATATATAAGAAAATAGATATCCTCAGAGTTAAAAATTTGTATAGGAGTTTTATGATTTGTGTGATGACTATGTGTACGATAAAATAAAGTGTTAAAGAATGATATGTTGGATGATGCACATAGCTCAGCCTTCTCTATCTTTCCTTGGAGCACAAAGATGTATCAAGATTTCTAAGAGAACAATTATTGGGACAACATATAGAAGGATATCACTGAATATACAAAAAGGTGTCCATTATGTCAGAAATTTAAGGTTGAAATGAAAAAATCCAAGGGGATGATGAAACCATTATCTATATATACATGTAACTTAGAAAACATAACCATGGAATTTTTCACTAGTCTTCCGAAGACATCAAGATGAAATAATTCTATATGGGGTTTGGTGGATCATCTTACAAAGACTTCTCACTTAATTTAAATTTGAGAGGACTTTTCACTCAATAAAATTGAAAGGATATACATTAGAGAAGTGGTTTGGCTTCATGGAACACCACTATCAATTGTATATGATCAACTCCCAAGATTTAACTCTAATTTATGGAAGAGTCCCAACATGCTCTAAATACTAAATTGAACTTCAACATGGATTATCACCCTCAAAATGATGTCCAATCTAAAAGGACTATCCTCACACTCAAGGAAATGTTGACAACATGCTCAATGGACTTAAAAGTATGATGGGATCAACATATTTGTAACATCCAACCCAACTGACCATGAATTCAGTAGCCGGACCAGTCACCACATGGACTCAAGAAAGCCTCACCATATGCCAGAGGTTTCCAACAAGTTGCGAGGGTCTAAGTAAGTGTTAGTAGGTAAACTATAACCTCATGAATAGAGTAGAAAAATGGTATTTCAGATGAGAAATAATAGTCAAAGTGAAAGAAGTGAAAAATGAAGGATAAAGCAACAAAAGAAAAAAATACCATTATTGTATACAAGTGAATGGACAATGCCAATACATATAGTGATGAATGCATGTCATATGGTTCTAAAATTCACAAACAATAAAATATAAAAAAAACAATCCCAAAGGATAACTCGATCATCCTGAGTACTATCTTAGTCTTGTGCTCCTTAACTCCCAAGTACATAACATAACATAAGAAAAGAATCTAAGAACCAACAACCATGTATAAATATTCAGGTACCCCAATGCAATGAAGGCTCGATTAGGGTGTGTGATACAATCCATGTAGTTCAGAACCCATGGTGTCTAGGCCAATCCATTTAATATAATGAATAAGTAAGCAGTGTACCAAAATAATAAATGTAGAGCAATAAATTTATTAAAAATAAACACCTTAGTCCAGGTTCCTAATTGGAAACCCAAAAAATACCTCCTACTTAATCCTAATCAAGATTTATAAAAGGAGGTCCCTATTCTAGTCATATTATGTATGCAAGGACAATTCTAAACAATACAACTAAGAAGGCATACCCCAAGATTGTTCTCTAGATTGGGGTCTTATTTCCATGTCATCATATAAGCATGATCTCATATAAATAATAAGCAATATATATCAAAAGAAATCAATCCATAAAATCCATGGTTAGAGTCCTGAGACCATCCAACGCGATCTAAAGAGAATCCCAAGGGTTTTTACTAGAACATCGGATATAACCAATGCCTTCGATTTCGTCCAAGGAAACCCATACAACATCCCTTGAATCACTCAAGGCACGGTGACTCGGAGTCTGTACCAAGTATCTCACATATGAGATTGGGTATCACCAAAGGCATGGAATAGCCATATTTCGCATGGGTATGTCCTTTGTTTCTCCCCTAGTGAACTGGTGTCACTCAAGAGTATATAAAAAAACCCACAGAGATTTTACATGGAAGGACAAAGTATCTATCCTATTGTGTCAAGAAGGCCCAACCATGCATAATGATTCCATCCACAACATCCTTAAATTGGGACCCATGTTCTCTCCCAACCCATGGTAGGTGACCATAACATTCAAGTCACATCATAAGGCATGGAATCTATATTTAATCACATTCCATCACATAAATCATTTTAATAACACATTCTCACAAACTAACTAAACTTTACAGTTAAATACAAACAACCCTGGCATAATTTATTTGTAAAGCACAAGAAATATCATATACATAAACAAATTTCATCAATGGAATTTCTATAGAACAATCTATAAAACTTTACCAAAGATAGTATCCAAATCCAAGTCACCAATTATGGCATAAGTAACAAGCACCTGACATTATACAAGCTTAAGGAATAAGTCACAATTCATGGAATAAATGGAAAGAAATGGAATATTTCATGAAGCATAGGGACCCAACAACTTGAATAAGCACTTAAGTATAAGAAACATGAGATTAAATGTGAATAATAATGTATGAGAATTTAGACACATGGTGTGAGTCATGAAGCTCAAGGGATGCTCTCAGGGAGAATTCCTTTTTTCTTAATTCAAAAATTAATTTAAGGAATTTAATCCAAATCAAACTCACATATGGTAATTAACAATTTGAGGCATGGGAATTAGTCCATTAAAGGCGAGAACAACCAATGGGGTGTCCAAAGATGATGAGAATGGTCCACATATGGGTTTTTCTGTATGGAGGGGTCCCACATTGCAGCGAAAACTATTTTAATAAAATCATTAAAAAATAACGAAGCATTATCGGAAGGATCCGGTGCATGTCATGATGGAAGGGAATATAAAATGTGACAAAAATAGTGGGAAAGAATTATAGAACCTACATTAATATAATATCACTCCACTTTTTTGTTATCAAGACTTGATTTGACCTAGAATAGAAAAAATTGAAGGATTTTTCAAACGCCCTAAAAATAGGGAAAAATCCGTCACATCAAAATAGAATAATGGATAGAGGAGGATCATTAAAATATATTAGATAGGATCAAATATCTTATCATTATGGATCTAATTCTTCCAACAATGAGTGATTCATATGACGAGAAAAGGATAAATCAATATCCTTATCTCTTGATGGAGGAGAGATCATGCATGGGAGGAGGTGATCCCCTGGAATAGAGAGGGGAGGAAAGAAAAATGGGTTTAAAACTAATTAAGGTGAAAAGGGTAAATTCACTCTAAAAAAAGATAGCATGGTTTGGATGCATAGTTTGGCCAAACTATGCACCAACCAAGAAGCTCCCACTGCCTAGGAAACCCACCTCACATGGCTGTGCTATATGGTTTTCCTAACCACGCACCAACCATGTGATGAGTAGTGCTTTGGAACTTCCTAAGAGGCACGGACCATGTAGGATAACTGCATGGTTTGGGAAAACCATCCAAAAACCATGCGCTTCACATCTAATCACCTTCATAAGATGTACGATTTACTGTTGTGGGATGTACTGTTTCATAAAAACCGTGCACCCTATTCAGACCACCCAAATATGGGATTTATGGGTCCCAAAGCTCACAAAACGCAATGAGACACCTGGTGGACCCCTCAAACCTTTAACCAAGTCTAAAAATAACAAATTTAGGAATTAAAACTCTTATAATTACATTCTGAAGATTGGTTCAAAGAACATCACATCCAATAAATGCCAAAAATACAAATTCCCAATGAAATTTACCTTGGCTCAAAACACAGGCAGTTACAACCTCCCCACCTTAGAACTTCTCATCCTAGAGAAGCCTTGGGGATCAATGGAAATATCACCTGACCTACAAGGGTCATGAATTATCATTCAAATGGACACATTTAATTCTTAAATTCCCAACCCATGGCAAGGTACTATTTATGTGTATGACACTTAAGCCTTTAAAACCCAAGCCAAAGCTCATTTTTATGACTAAGATACCAAAATGGTTCTTATTTGTGCTCTTTTAACTAGAGACACAATAATTATATCATCTATTTAAACATCTGACTTGTGGTTATCCCCACCAAGGGATTTTAACATTTAACAGCCGATTCCAAACTCGACACATCCCACCCTCATAATTTTACTACAAATCACAACCCTTAGAATTATAGAGATGATCTCTATGAAATTTCCTTAATTGAGTGAACCTGATTTCCTTTGAGGTCATATCAAAGACCTATTTATAAAGAAATGATCAAAACATGATCAGAAAAACTATAACTAGTCATGCAAGCATCCCTGGAAGATACTTTCGACACCTACACCATACCCACCTTAACCTGACGATGTATTTAAAATAGGTTCCGTATGACTATATACTTCAAACAAGAAGGGAAAAAAATTCAATTCACTATGACCAAATTTTCCCAAAATCACCCAGCTTAGGCAGCTAACGTATGACAATCTAAACCACAAAACTTTCTTCTAAGCCATCTTACATTTACTTCAAGGACATTCACCGAAGTCTATACTTGAATTCAGGTGAAACTCCTTGGTCAAACCATCACTTGAACATTTAACATGTTGTTCCTCAGCACAAAAAAGGGTGTAGTCCAGTTCCATACCACTAGAATTGTCACCCATTAATCATCACATCTGACCTGAAAAGTCTAGGATAACCTCAAATTCATTAACATGGAGTCTAAGTAAGTAACACGATGAAGTACATACTCCATGTTTATGAGATTTACATTGGTAAAATTCCAAGTCATTCATATAAAAACATTTACTGAGCCTAGAGAGAAATCTGCATGATGGTCAAATCAGTAGAAAGGGGATAGTGTACAAGAATCTTTTTAAGGAATTCCTACATAGAAACCTAGGTACCATTCTAAAATAAAAAAAAACTTTAAGAACAACCATACTTTTGGAGCACAAATCTGATCAAAACCACCCAAAAAAGACCAATAGATTTTTATATAATGTGTGTGGCGTATAAATGAAACTCTCGTTCCATACCCAGATAATGTCAAGATAGTGGAAATGATCATCATTAAAACTAGTTGCACTAAGAGGATAATAATATTACCCAAAAGACTAGAGATTCCCACTAATCATAACCAAGATGAGGTGCATAGTATGGTTTCAAACAAACCATACGAGACCACACATTTAAAAAGGCTAGTCAGACCTCTCAAGATGACTCCCACTGAAGGGGCTTAGATTCACTTACATATGCACTACCATTAACCAATCACCAAGCCGATACCATGTGAGGCATCCCGTGATCACTTCCACTTAACCACCGAAGTCCATCCCTGACCAATGGAATCTTCAAAGGTTGTGCATACAACCAAGAACATCATCACCATTCTCTTAACAAAGCACTAACTTTAACAATTGATTACTGACCAAAGGTCATTTGGAGCTAGTCAAACTATTTTGAAATGGTCCTCTAGGTTATGATTCTTCTACTCGGAAGGACCCATTTAACTAGATTTGACTTGATTCTCCCCACCTTAGGAGTGTCCATAATATCAAATCTAACAGAGAAAAGAATATCATTTCATGGAACAGGGTCCATCAACCACTGAACACTATCCTAGAGGTTCTCATTTCTCTTTAACATGTTTTTAAGCAAGAAGACAGAGATAACCATACACTCAAGAAGCTATGTTAGATTCACTCTTAGAATTATATGTAACTCTAGACCTAATTTACATCTACGCACACCATATCATTAGGTGTAAAATACAAAATGACTAACCAACATGTAAAATGCCTAATCTTCTTAGAATGTCATCCTTATCATTGGGATGATTTTGATTTCAATAGACACTAAGTTCAATATACTCCAGAGTTGAATGATGTTCAAAGAGTAAAAAATACAAATTAAACGATTAACATTGACCTCAAATGGTTGGATATACCCTTTAATAAGATAATGGGTACCACATATATCAACACATACTACCCTGAGATTAGACGAGAAAATGACACATCCTTGACACTATCCACAGGCTTATCATCCATATTCATTGAAGTACCTAATGGAACACACTAGAGATTAACCCAATACTCGCATTAATCACACGACTAAAGAATAAGATGATTAACTCTTGAGTCATCCAACACTAAAAACCAAGGAGAGGAAGGGTCACCCGACCTACTATGTAGTCAATCATGTCCTCAGCATGTCCCACCCACCAGAACTCATCATTTTGAAATGATCATACTTAGAGCATGGATAAATAATCACATGGACACCCATAAAAAAATGGTGTCATTTTAGAAACATAGAGTCCTATATAAGACTATATAATCAGAATAGTACCACACAAAAGGAATAGTTCACAAGAAACAAACAAGAGATTTAAAGATTCTGAGGGGGATACCTACAACAGATAGCTCCTAACCAAAATAGAAAATGTCAACCCTACCAAGAGGTCTCCTTGGACAGGGTCACTAAGTTTAATAGGCAAAAAAACTTAAGCCCAAGCTATAAGAAAGAGGTCTACGTGTAATGATCATGCACCCGTCCCAAGTAGAAAGGAAGGAAGAAAGGATTTAAACTACCCTTATATAAGGTTTAGGATAAAACACAACTCAAGGTTCCATTTTAAGGCATTAAACCAAAACCCATTTAATTATTTAACCATTTCAAGGTTTAGTTTTAAAGAAATACTAATACCAATCATAAGGCAAAATCATTTAATTATGGATGCAAGAAAAAACATGTAAGTTATATTAAAATTCCTTTTTAATCTTGATTATTTAGTGAGATCCCATTATAATTATGACATTTTATTATATAAACCCCATTTTAAACACATTTTATTTAATGTTAAGGGCTCACACAAAAACAAATCAATGAAGATTAAAAGATCTTCAATTAATTAAAGAGGCACCATTCAAAAGGAATCAAACCTATGTTTACATGCGAATCCATATTGATAGCTATAGGAACTTTTAAAAGTACCTCTACACAAGGTATAAGAACACCCCTATAGGGTTAAGAACTATAACATGAAAAAAATAAAAAGACGACCTATGAGGGTCCCATTTGGAAATTTAGGGTTCAACAAAAATAAACCCAAACATTTTAAACACTATGATTTTAAAAGACACCCCTTGTGGTTTCACTTTATTAAAAACATGCCCCAACTGAACTACTTGGGTCATTTTTACCTTTTGAAACTTAATTATATGGGTCATTATTCCCAAATAAAAGAGATACAAACCTTATAAGGGAAACCAAGAAATTTTAGGTCAAGATTTAACAACATTTATATTTACAACAAATTATAAGTATAAGGATCATAATAGATTGTTTGGTTTTATGGGTTACCACCATTCACTATATAAATCATCCATAGACTTTATAAGTTTCAGGTTAGTATCATCTATCTACAACAATTTAATCTCATATTAATAGAAAATTCGACAGCCATAACAATTATGCAAAAGGCTATATACATATAGGGTGTGTCTAGAATGGTTTGATTATATGTGACACCATGTTCCAACTTGTAAAGAACCCATACACATTATAAGTTAAAAAATTCGGTCCCATTTAATTGCATCCATAAATGTTTCAACCCATTCAAAACAAGCATAGAATCATGAAAATTGAAACAAACCCATTTATTAATCACCTAAACATGAAAAGAAACTTGGATGTTGAAGTTAACAATAAATACAGGTAATAATGACATAAAACACAAATAAAGATACCCATTACACATTGAAGAAAGATAATTTAACATGACTGGATACTATGTAAGTAGAAAGAACACCCATACATGGAATATATAAAGAAGGTAATTAAGACAAAAGTCGCATTATAATAAATTCCAAAAAACCTAGAAATGAAATCTACATGGCATAAAATATACATGGAATGTTAATTCCAAAGTTCCTATCAAGATGCATGTAATGCTTTCTCCATGCTATAACAGGCCAGGGGTAAGTACCAAAATTCTCATAAATTAGTAAGAAGTGGAAAGTACTCCAATCAATCAAGGTGAAATCACAATCAACTGTAATAGCCAACAACATGAACAACATTACCATAGTTCACCACATGGACTTTTCCCTGTACGTAGGTTGATCATGTCTAGGTAGGACTATTTACCGATCATTGAAACATTCCTAGTCTCCTATCTACCATCCCGAAATAGTAAGATAAAAGGAAAAGAAAGTATCTGATACCACACTGTAAAGTCCCAACCCGACTGACCAAAAATCCAGTAGCTGGACCAATCACCACATGGCCTCAAGCACGCCTCCCCATATACTAGAGGCTACAGATAGTAGTGAGGTTATAAGGAGGTGATAGTGGAGAGACTATAAACTCATGATTAGAGTAGCATATCGGTATTTCAGCTGATAAATAATAGTCAAAATTGGAATCAATGATAAATGAAGGATAAAGTAGTGAAATATAAAACTCTATAACTGTATACAAGTGAATGACCAATGCAAATAAATATAGTGATAAATGTATTCTATATGGTTCTATAAGACACAAAAAGTACAATAAAATAAAAAAATCCACACAAAGGCTAAATCATCGATCATGATGAGTAATATCTCAATCCAATGCTCCCTATATCCCAAGTACACAACACAACATACGAAAAGAATCCAAGGACCTGCAACCATGTAAAACTGCTCGGGTACCATAGTTAAATGGTGTCCTAAGTAGGGTGTGAGATATAATCCAAGTAGGCTGGTACCCATGATGTCTAGATTGATCCATTTTGTGCAATGAATAATAAATAAGGGTACCAAAACAATAAATATAGAGGAATAAAAAATTTAAAAATTAACACCTTGGTACGAGTTCCGAATTGGACACCCAACTAATACCACATACTTCATTCCAAACCAAATGTATAAAAAGAGGTACCCTCTCCATTTATATTATGTATGCAAGGGACATTATAAACAATGAAAATGTGAAGGAATACCCCCAATTTTGTGCTTTAGCTTGGGGTATCACTTACATGTCATCATATATGGATTCCCTAATATAAATAATAAGAAACATATATCGAAAAAACAATCAAGTTGTCAAATCCATGGGTGGAGTCTCTATCCCATTCAAGATGATCTGAATAGAATACCAAGGGTTTCTATAGGAACATCAGATATAACCAATGCTTCTGAGTCTATCCAAGGAAACCCATACGATTTACCTTACATCACTGAAGGCATGGTGACTCTGAGTCTATACCAAGTATCTCACATAGGGGACCAGGTATCATCCAAGGCATGGAATAGACATATTCCCCTAGGTTCTTCCTTGGTTTCTCCCCTATAGAACTAGTATCACTCATGTGTATATAAAAAACCTCTCAGAGAGCCCGTACCTATAAATAAAAAGTATCACTCCCAATGAATCAAGAAGATCCAACCAAGCATAGTGAGTCCATCCATGATGTCCTTAAATTGGGACCTATGTTCCCATAGCAGGTGACCTAGAATCCAAGGCACATTACAAGGAAATTAATCTATATTTAATTACATTCCATCACATAAATCATTTAAAAAACACATGCTAAAAACTAAAAAAACATTATAGTTAAATAAAAACAACCATGGAACAATTAATTTGGAAATAACATGACATAACATATATATATATATATGTGTGTGTGTGTGTGTGTAATCAATGTAATCTCAATAGAAAAAGATTTCAAACTTGACCAAACATAAGATCCAAATCCAAGTCACCCGACTATGGCATAAGTAACAAGCATGTGACATTATATAAGATCAAGTCATAAGTAAAAATTCCTTTCATAAATGTAAAGTAATGGAACTTGGAATGAAGCATAGGAACCAATAACTGTCATAAGCACACAAGTATAAGGAACATGAAATTCAATGTGAAGCATCAAGCATGAGCCTTTAAATACAAGGTGTAAGGAATGAAGCTCAAGGTATACTCTCATGGAAAATCCTTTTTATCTTAATTGAAATTTTAATTTAAGGATTTAAATCAAAATCCAACTCACATATGGTAATTAACCATTTTATTCATGGTAATTAGGCCATTAAAGGTGGGAAAACTCAAAGGGGAAGCCAACGATGAGGAAAATGACCCATTTATGGGTTTTTCCTTAAGGTGGGGTCTTACATTGCATATAAAACCATTTTAAAAAATTTATTAAACAAGAAAGAAGCATCATAGAAATAATATGGAATAGGTAATGAGGGTGGGTCATATAAAATGCAATGAAAATAATGGAAAATACCTAGACCACTAACCTTGATGTATTAAAGCTCCACTCATTCGTTATTCCAGATCGATTCAGCCCATAACTAAAGAAATTAAATGATTTTTCAAACACCTAGAAAATATGAAAAAAATCATCTCACAAAAATAGAACAATGGATGGAAGAAGATATTTTAAATAGATTAAAGAGGACTGAAGAGATTACCATTACAGATATGATGATTCTGAAAATGAGTGATTTAGGTGACGAATGGGGGAAAAATCAAGATTTCTAGCTCTTGAAGGAGGAGAGATCACACATGGAAGGATGAGATGAAATGAAATAGAGAGGGGTGGAAAGAAAAATGGGTTTAAAACTAATTAAGGGAAAAGGGTAAATTCACCTTAAAAACTGGGCCACATGGTTTGGCCGCATGATTTGGTCAAATTGTGCACCAACCGTATAGCTCCCACTACCTAAGGAATCCACCTAGCATGGTTGTGCCACATGGTTTTCTGAACCGTGCACCAAAAATGTGATGCTGATGAGATGTTTATCTTTTATTTTGTACTTTGGTTTAGTACTGTTTGTATTCTAGTATTGTGATTTGTTTGGTTACTTTCCTAGACATTTGTATAATGCATCATTTTTATATGTGCTCCAGTTGTTTTTACTTCAGTCTTCCACTATTACTCTTGTATAGGCGTTTACTGCTTCTGCTACTGTTATTTGCTTTACTTCATCTGTGTTACTCTACCAATGAGGGCATAGTTTCCCCATTATCACACCCAAGGCCCTCGCTTCTAGTTGGCAGCCTCTGGCATTCGGGGAAATGCGCTTGAGGCCATGTGACCAATCAGGTACAGGGCGCCTCTAGGTTCATTCCGGAACCGAGACGTTACAAAGTGGTATCAGAGGTATTCTTTTCTCTGTATTTACCATTTAGAGCCTTTAGCCAGGGATAGGAATGAATCGGTACTTGGTAATAAGCTGTTCTCAGGAGCAGCTAACCCATGTATAGGGAAAATCCAATCTATCTCGTTTATTGTAATTTCTTCTAGTTTTACAAGTTTACGGTTGATCTGATTTTCACCATTGGGTGACTCACATGTTTTGTGTTATTACTATTGACATTATTGAGGTTCTATTTTTGTCGCAACCCGATGAGATGAGGTTATGCCATCTCATGCATCATATAGGCACTTGATAGAAATCACATGTCATGAATTCTTGCCTTTTCATCTAGGATGCATTAGCGATTGCATGTTGCTGTGATAGACGTTGTGTAGAATATGCATGCCATTGTGATAGATGCCTTGATTTGAATACCTGTTGTTTTGATAGGGTATTGGTTGTGTAAGGTTTTGCCTGAATGAATGCCAAACTTTGGTTCCTGAGGTGTTATGGGCCCTCATGGACTGGAATTTGGTTGATCATTGTCTTCTTTTCCTTATTATAGCATATATAAGATGCCAAACTTCAATTCACGGGGAGTATGGGCCCTCATAGATTGGAATTTGGAACCTTTAATGTTCATTTTAGTGTTTTTCTGGGCTCCAGAGTAGTTTTTTGAGGATTACTGTCTAGAAAAAAACAAAATAAACACTGTGTAGTTCTGAATACACGACATGTGTTCTTTTTTTTGAGAAGTAACTGTTTTTCATAAGTACACGCCCTATAGTCTCTAACTGTGTCATAGGCCGTGTGGGAAGAGACACGGGATGTGAAAAGTCTGGTGGGAACACACTATGTATCGATCGAAAACTCCGTGTAGTTTTGACCCTATGTTTACCCATGTAACTAACAACACAGATGGATAAACCTTAATCTATACACGTCATGTCATGATTGAACAAACCATGTAGTCTAACCCAGGTACCTAGCCATGTCACGAACAACAGGGGTCAGTGTTATCCTTTCACATACACACCTTGTCCACCTGGAACACACAGTGTAGTGTGAGCCGTGTGTCAGGCCGTGTCACTAACAACACGGGCCAGGTGAAGCTTGTCTAGTACACATCGTGTCTACCTTGAACACACCATGTAGTCTTCTCTTAGGAGAGACGTGTGGCTTAACTGTGTAGAAGGACTTGGGCAGGGAAAGGGGATTCAAGTACAAGCTGTGTGTTAAGACAACACGCCATGGGTTTCAGGTGTTACACGAATAGTTTGGGAAAGTGTACACAACCATGTAAATAAATTAAGGTAACATGTTGTGTAGGAATTGTACACAGGGTAGTCATGTTTTGAAAAACTTGAATGCTCTCTTTCTCTTGTTCCCTTCTTATGCTTTCGGTTTCAGTCCTTGATAATCATGATCTAAGTTGTGCACTTGACCTTGCATAGTCATGCCACTAAGACATCATTTGTTTGTATGCCAGTTTCCAAGAGGTGATCAGACACCGGGCATGGTCAATCAGGGACTCCCAGAGGATCCTCCAGTTATGCCAGCCTTGGCACCAGCCGTTGTACCTGACATAGGTGTTGATGCACAGTTCAGGGAGGGCTTTTTGAAGATGATGTAGACCTTTCAGGGAGCATTGTCTCCTACCCCGTCAATGGTAGAATTGATGTGGGTCTTTCAGTAGAAACATCCTCCTACTTTCACAGGGGATGGAGGACCCCATGATGTAGAGTCATGGCTAGAAGCCACACTAACAAATTTCGAACATCTGGAGATAACTTCAGAGAAGAGGGTGAATCTTGCTACCTATATTCTCTAAGACTTCACTAAGAGGTGGTGGGATGTGATCTCATAGGTAGGCTTCTAGAAGAATATGTCTTGGGATGAGTTTCAGTGTATCTTCTACGATTACTTCTACCTAGAGACCTTGAGGTCCGATCGATCCCGAGAGTTCATGAGTCTGGAGTAGGGTAATCTTACTGTTATGGAGTATACCTCTTGCTTCATAGAGCTTCATCGTTTCATGACTATTTCATGAGGTGATGAGTTGTTCCTTGCACGAAATTTTGAGGATAGTCTGAGGCACACCATCCGATCATAGGTGAACATCTTCAGGTTGACTTTGATATCTTCTATCATCAGCCAGGCGATGATCACAGAGCGCAATCTGAGGGATTCTGGAGCAGTGAACCAGGTCGGTTTGACATCCGGAGTTAGTATTCCTCCTACTGATAGTAGGAAGTGCCGTAGGAAGCTTTCACATGGAGATCAGAGTAGGAGGGATACATCTTCTAGTAGTCAGGTGGTGTGCTACCAGTGTGGTAAGAATGATAATATGAGGCCACATTGTCTAAGATACCCAATGGAATGCCGATCTTGCAGAAAGATGGGCCATCTTCAGCGCTTTTGTTAGTTCTTCTCACCAGAAGCTGGTGATAGGGGTTCCTCTATGACCCCGCCTTCATGAGTAGCACCACTAGTTTCTCACCAGTCTAGGAACTAGAGTTCTTCTAGCCATTCAGGCTGAGGTGGAGGTCGTGGCCATGGTAGTCAGTCGCCGATTATTTAGTGACAAAATGGTGGATCAGCTCAGAGTGGCCAGGTAGGGTCACATGGCTGCGGTATAGGCCATACTTTTGCAGTGGAGCAGACCCCGCAGGAGCAGGATCCCAGACCCTCCACAGTTCGAGGTATGATCTTAGTAGCCCCAATCTTATCTTCAACTCTTTTTGAAATAGGGTCTTCCCATAGAATTATATCTATTGCTATTGTGAAGATCCTTGCGCTCTGTATCTTTTCATTTGCCAATATTTTGACACTAGACACACTGTTGGGGACTAGAACGGCTAGTGTACGTCAGTGTAGGGAGTTCCCTCTACAGGTTGGTGGGTGTCACTTCTTATGGGACCTCTATGTCCTAGAGATGACATGATATGATGTCATTCTCAGGATGGACTGGTTAGTTCCATTCTAGGTAGTCGTCGATTGTTATCGTCATAGGGTGAGTTTCATGTCACCAGAAGGTGAATCTTTTCTTTATAAGGGTGAATGAGATGTCCAGGCGAGCAGAGCGGGTCCAGAGCATCATGGGTTGGGAGGATTTACAGCCTAGATTTCTAGTATATATCTGGATGACCAGGGGACCTCACAAAATGAATTTCCTCCAGTGGTGGATCATTTCAGAGATGTCTTTCCAGAGTACTTTTTAGGTTTTCCTCTAGAGTTCTAGGTAGACTTATCAATTGATCTTGTTCCAGGAGAAAAACCAGTGTCCATTCTTCTTTATAGGATGGCTACACCAGAGTTGTAAGAGCTCAAGAAGTAGTTAGAGGAGTTGCAGGCAAAGGGTCTCATCCGACCCAGTACTTCTCTGTGGGGATCGCCTATCCTATTTGCAAATAAGGTAAACAACACCCTCTGTCTTTGTGTGGAATATCGAAAGCTGAACTAGTTGATAGTCAAGAACCGATATCCGTTTTTGAGGATTTATGATCTCTTTGATCAGCTTTGAGGATCCTGGGTGTTCCCAAAGATTGGCTTGAGGTCCGGTTATCATCAGTTGCACGTTAGACCATCATATATACCTCTTATAGCCTTCCAGAGTAGGTATAGTCTATACAAGTATATGGTTATGCCATTCGGTCTCACGAACGTACCCGCAGTTTTAATAGCACTGATGAACTGAGTGTTCCATCCATACTTGTATTCCTTCATGGTTGTTTTTGTGGATGATATCTTGGCATACTCTCACAATCGACACGACCATGACACCCATATTTAGATCATTTTGAGTACACTGAGGGAACATCAGTTATATGCTAAGCTCTCAAAGTGCCACTTTGGGATGGATCTGATTCACTTATTGGGTCATGTTACCTCAGATACATGAGTATCAGTAGACCTAGAGAAAGTGAGAGAAATAGTTTCCTGGGATCATCCGAAGAATTTCTTTGAGGTGTGAAGTTTTTTGGGGCTAGCTGGATACTACAGACGTTTCATTCAGGAATTTTCATGGTTAGCAGCACCACTGATGGGGTTGACTAAGAAGGGTGCGAAGTTCTTATGGTCAGATTCTTGTGAGTTAGCCTTTCAGGAGCTGAAAGGGAGGCTTAATTCAACACTGATACTAGTCTTACCAGAGCCGGGCAAGAACTATACTGTTTACTATGATGCATCAGGTATTGGGCTGAGATCTATGCTAATATAGGGAGATGGAGTCATTGCATATGTGTCTCAGTAGTTGAGGAGACATGAGAGGAATTAACTGACACACAATCTGGAGTTAGCAGCTGTTGTTCATGCCCAATGCTATTGGAGACATTATCTTCTGGGAGAGCATTTTGTGGTCTACACCAAACAAAAAAGTCTCAAGTACATATTCACTCAGTGTGATTTGAATTTAAGATAGTGGAGGAGGGTCAAGTACCAATAGTCTTTTGACTTTGAGCTTGCCCACACATTTGGGAGAGGCAACACAATGGCTGATGTGTTGAGCATAAGGACTCAGATACAGGCAGTTCAAGAGTCCAGCAGTGAGTGAAAGCTTATGGATCTGTTCTCTGAGATGCATTTGAAGGTGCACAACAGACAGGGGAAGACTTTTCTATCTTATGTAACTGTTACCTCTACTCTTCTTGATTGAGTTCGAATGAGGCAACTATCAGATTCTAAAGTCCTAGTCCTAAGGGAGAGTTTGTCAGGAGAGGACCCTATTCTTGGATGGACCATAATCAAGGATGAGATCTTGCGTTTCTAGGGGTGTGTATGGGTGCCATCAGATAAACACGAGGAGCTGATGCGGGGCTTTTATTCCTTAGTTTGGGTAGTTCATCTTGGCATCACCAAGATGTATTGTGATCTACACCATCAGTATTGGTGGCCAGGTATGAAGAGGGATGTTGCTGGTTTTCTTATGAGGTGTTCCACCTATTAGCAGGTGAAGGTAGAGCATCAACGGCCAAGATAGCCTTACAGCAGTTACCCATTCCCGAGTGGAAGTGGAATGATGTCACGATGGACTTCGTGACCAGTTTTCCGAGGTCTCTTTGATGGAATGATATAGTTTGGGTTGTTATTGAAAGACTCATGAAGGTTTATCACTTCTTGCCGATCAAGGATACCTTCAGTGTTGATGAGCTGGGATGGTTGTACATCTGAGAGATTGTACATATGCATGGATTTCTACACTCCATTGTTTTATATAGGGATGAACATTTTACTTCTCATGTTTGGCAGGGGTTCAGAAGGCGTTGGGTACATAGGTACTTTTGAGTACAGCCTAACACCCTCAGATAGATGGCCAATCCGAGCATATGATTCAAGTGATTGAGGACATGTTTCAAGCATGCATTCTGGATTTTGGAGGTTCTTGGGAGAAGTATATACCTCTTGTGGAGTTTTCCTACAAAAATAGTTTTCAAGAAACTATTTAGAAGAAACCTTATGAGGCTTTGTATAGTAGGACATGCCAATCACCCTTATGTTTGCTGGAGGCAGGAGAGGTAGCCTTGCTAGGACCTCATTTTTTCTGGAGACCACATAGCAGATAGAGTTGATTCGGATGAGGAAGACTACTGCACAGTCTCATCAGAAGTCTTATGCTGATCAGTGGAGATGACCTATGGAGTTAGAGGTCAGGGATCAGGTTTTCCTGTGTGTCACACTAAGGTTGGGACACAAAAGGATTAGGAGACAGGGTAAGCTTTCACCATGGTACGTCGGTCCGTTTGAGGTGTTGGAGAGAGGTAGGCCGGTTTCTTATCGGTTGCAGTTACCTTAGAGGTACCGGGCCATACACGATGGTTTTCACATTTCTTAGCTCCGACATTACTTTTCAGATCCATCTCATGTCTTTCAACCTATGGTGGTTGAGCTCGAAGAAGATACGTCATTTGAGGAGTATCCTATCTAGATTGTTGATCGTAGTACAAAGGTTCTCCATGGCCGGTATGTTACTCTGGTATGAGTGTTATGGTAGCACGGGCCGGTGCATGATGAGACTTGGGATAGAAAGGCCAATGTATGATCACAGTGGCTGGAACTATTCGATGTTTCTTCTTCTACGTCATGCTAGGGGAATTCAGGGATGAATTTCATTAAGGGGGGAAGTTTGTAAGAACCCAGATCCTCTTTTCAGGTATGTTTTTCCTTTTCTGGTCGTTCTTGAGAAAAAGTGGAAATTCTAGAAATTTTATAAGTACACACCCTGTACTTTATGAGTACACGCCATGTACTGCCTTGCTGTAGGAGGTTGTGTGCTGTTCATGTAGTAGCCACGCACATGGCCGTGTGGGGGTGATTTGGAGGCTTCTTAAAGCGGAGTATGAAAACAGTGAGTACATGCCCTGTACTTCAAAAGTACATGTCATGTAATTCTTTTTCATTAAATTCACTGGGGTCGTGTATAATCACCATAATTCTCTTCTTTTAGATCTTGTTCGACCGAGAGCACCATACGGCCGCGGATCTTCGATGAACCCCCGAGCATGCATCCGTCCTTCAAATCGAATACCATTGGTTGTGTTGGAATCACATTGTTGAGTTCTTTTTTCTCCTAGAGCACCATATTCTGATTTCTCCTCTCTCGTGAGATATCATGGGTTGAACATTTTAGACGTTTTTGTAGATCTTCAACATTCTAAAGAGATTCAAGCTTCGAGGTTCACATAAAGCGATCCCTTAACACCAATGTATGTGGTTTATGCCTTTCTATTCAAAGTCGCTGATTATTATGTGAAAATTTCACCAATAACCTTATATGGGGTATTGCGTGTTTATCGTTTTAACCCTGTTGATTATCTTCCATGTTCACATGTTGTATAGAGGCTATTTGGATATGAATAGGGTTAATTTCTATGATTTGGATGTGTTTTTCCCATGCATGTTCTGTTTATGACCGTTTGGTCCTGTTTAGCCTTTGGATGCTTTAATTGTTTTCCATGTCTATTGTTGTAGGATGGAGAGTTTGTGTTCTGACATGTTTGATATGCAGTAGAATGATTATCCAAGTAGTTCTGTAGGTTTAATTTGGCCGTATTGTATTCCTATGCTTGTTTACTGACGCACGCCTGTCATAGGGCGTGGCAAAAGCAATTTAATTTTTCCTAGTGTAGCATAGAGGCTGACCAGGGTCGTCTCACTTCAGGAGCTTTGTCAATCATTTACTTACTTAATCTAATTGAACTAAACTAATTCTTTTTGGTTGTTTTTATTTATGAAGGTAATGAAATTTAATAAAAGATAAAACTAACATGCAATGAAAAAATGCAATTAATTGAGAAAGAACTTGTCCTTTATGGGTTGGTTTGTGGGTTCCATCATTCTGCTTATTTGTATTTAAATTAATTTTGATAATTCAATTATGAGATATGATTCATGAATTACTATTATTTTATTTATTGGTGTGAAATATTTAATGCGTTTAGAAATCTTAACTTCACCTCCTCCTATAATCAAGTTTGATGGCACACCTTGATCGAGAGTGTGACATCTTCCAAGACCTGGCTCCATCGTATTCCATTTCAACCGCTGAATGGCTCAACTAAATCGTATGAAGATCTTGTATCCAGTATAAGGGAGGGAAAATATTTAATAAAAGAATAGAAATGAGTTTGAGATCATTGTCGTGGTGGACGATCGCCACACCCGTGCACATCACTCTTAATCATCACAAACTTAATAAAACATATGAATTTAAGCACAAAATAATTGAAATTTCCATAGACCTCCCTCAGGCCATGTCTTAGGTTAACCCATCATATTTGAGGGTAAGAGTTCATGGTAGAGAATATGAGAAGAATAAAAGAAGAAAAGGAGAAAAGATGAAGAAGAAAACAGGGTGGACGGGTGGACATAGAAATAAAAATAATGCATGAATTTTATTAGAAATCTAAATTACAAATGAAAACTAAAACAAAAATAAAGAAAATAAATAAATAAATAAAAAGATAAATGGGGAAGATTTGTGGCTGGCCTCCCTTGGTGGAGATCTCCTACTTGGTGCCTTGAAGGAATGGATGGGGAATGAGATGCTTTGGGAAGGAGGTGAGGGACTCCTTTTATAGGCAGAATTTGACCCCTGAAGGTTTGCGCATTGTAGACCCCATAAATGACCTATTCATGCATTCCACCCTTAATTAATGATGTTAATAAATATATTGGACGTCTCTCCTAAAAATTATAGCTAATTTGGAAACCGGATGAAGGAGTTTTGATTTTTTAATTCTCAGTTTCGGTTTCTGGACAAAGCTTCCAGGATGGTTCCTCCAAAATTATGTCATTTAATTGATGTTTTAATGACTTCCAAACATCCCCAAATTTCTTTTATGGTTGGTCATATATGTCCTAGTCCCATCCCAGGTTGAAAAAACTCATTTAGATGTGTGTAGGAAAAGTTTGGGTTCTGTTACATTGGTGGTGTCCACACTGTCCGCCCGAAAAAATTTCCAACTTCAATGGATTTTCAAACCCTCTAGATGGCCGAATCAGCTCCGGGTACAGAAGACAAAAATGAATAAAATAAAATATTTATTCTAAAAAAAAATTAATCAGAAAACGTGGAATTATATTTTTTAGTAAATGACCAAAATACCCTTGACGTTAAAATATGTCAATAATCCAGAATTAGTCATTTTTCACATTTATGCTCAAAATAACACTAAAACCTAAAAATGTGACAATTACCCAATCAATAACACTATGGTGGGATTATAAAAAATTATTTATAGTATAAAATATAGGAAAATGTAAGCTTCATCACTCCCCCACACTTAAACATTTCACTCCTGGGTAATCATCATACATCCAAATCAATTTCCACAAAACAATCAAAAATGAGAAAATATCAATGATCTTATCGAAAATTGAATTATATCATGTCTCATATATGAATAACAAGACTCTCTCATTTTCATTTCAATTATTAAAGTTTTTTCAACCTCATAAATCAATACATGGCCCAATCACAACCTACCTCACATTGAATTTTATGCCACTCTTCACTCAAGAGAAATTGAATCTAGAGTTATACTCATACTTCAAAATCACATGTATCACCATAGGTTTTTGAAAATTCTCATTTCTCCACAGCGTGAAACATGAAAATGAATTTAATCATGAGCGCTTTAATTAAAGGTTCAAATGATTCTGTGGCTTAGGGTTGGTGGGAAAATTATTGAAAAAACATTCCAGGCTAGAAAGAGGAGGTTGGACTTTTAAGTACAATGCATGATTAAATAAAGTGAAAAAATAAGAAATTCCTCACTCAATCCCACTTGAAAATGTAAAACACAACACCAACCCCATTTTAATGATATGGGACACGATCCAAGAAGTTATTATAATTAATGATATCATCTAAGTTCTCCTTTTTTTTCAAAGCTCCATAAATGCATAGCTTTATTTTCTTTTTCTTTTTTCATGGAGGATGAGCTTAAAATTGAATACAATGAATGACTGAAAATTCATGACCTTGATTTTTGGGAGGGACATGAGTCATAAAAAAAATGTACAATGAGGAAATCAAGCTCATATCTATTTTTTTGAAGGAGAAATGGATGAAACAAATAAAGCACAATGAAATGACGACACATGCCCAATTATCTTATTGTACAGTGCCCAAAGTATTGAAACACACATCGCATCACCAATAAATGATACACATCCCAATTAATGGACACAAAAGGCCCTTCCCCCACACTCAAACTTGAAATTTCCATGCAAAAATACTAAAAGTGCGGGTAGGTAAGGAAAAATTGGCTTGTAATGTAGCTTAAACCTATAAGGAAATTCATGGAATCTAAGGGCTTACAAAGGATAAATGTAAAGGTGGGTCTCAAGATAAAATATGGCTAGCCAAAGAGATTCCTCAATCATTTCAAATAAATTCCATGAAATCCAAATCTTCGAAAGATAATTATTCACAAATTATAGTTCTCACAGAAAATTCAAGTTTCCCTCAAGAAAGTGTGGGTATTAAGAAGAATACGTAAAAGTGGTTTAGAATACCTCACAAGATTGGAAAAATATTTTTATTCAGTGTTTCATGGGAATGGATTTCAAAAATCAGTCAAACTCATTAAAATGATTGAAAATCCATTTCAAGGGAAATGAATTCACATCAACAATCATTTAAAATCCATTATTTCAAAAATCATTTCAACTCTTTCAAAATAAATTGATGTGTGAAAAGTGATAAGAATATTCATTAAATCTCAAAATATGTTTTGGACCAAAAAAGGAAAGGAGTTAAAATGATAATCATAATAAGTGATCTCCCTTTTGAAATAAATATTTGGTCCTCTTACTTTAATTCTTGAGGCTTCCTTCTGCCTTCATGATCCTACAAAAGAAAAATTACTCAATTAATCACAAGGACCATTTCATTTAAGCCCAAAATGAAAAGATAGAGGGGTCCACATGCTAGAATAATTCCTAATACTGAATTTGAAATCTAAATTACTAGAAAGCATGTAAAGATAAATCTTGGTATGATACCCCAAGTGGGCCCTGTCATCTTTTACTGCATTTACAGGGAAGTACAAGCTTTTATCCATAATTTGTTTGTGGATGAAGCTTCTTTGATTTGAACCACCACATGTGGCTCTTCCTAGCTTGAAGTTCTTTGTTCTTGTTGAGGAGGACACCATAGACAGAGTATAACAGATCCGACCCCTTCACAATTTGGTACAGCTTGCATGGAAGGGGTAAGATGAAGTAGGTATCCTCCTCCTAATTTGTTTATACTTGTGAAACCATCTTGTCTTCCAGTGTTGGCTTCATGGGGGCTTCATCCTCCTGTCTATTTTCCTTAGGATTAGCAACTTGGATCTCTTCATGATGGGAATACTACATTAGATATTCAATGTCTTTAGGGAGCTCCAGGAGTTCCTCAATAGGTGCATCATTTTCCACATCATCCTCCAAGTCATAATATAAGATGAATGAATCTAAAAATTCAAAACTATTAGGGGTGATACTCAAATTAGTTTCAATAAAATTAAAAGAGTTCGAGTTTAAGATTGTATCATCTCCCTGAGTTGGTTCATCTTGAATCTCTTCTTCTATGGAAATTTCCTTTTGGATTTTATCTCACATGATGGAGGTAGGTAGTCAGGATCCTCCATTTTGAGTTTGGACTCAACTTCATGGATGTCTTCAGTGAAATCTAGGAAGACTAGTGGCACTTTTTTATTGGCCTCGAATCTTTTTAAGTCAGTTTGGAGTTCATCAACCATGGACATCAAATCTTCCAGTGATATCCATGTTGCTATGCCCCTTTCTTTCTTCTTGACCATTATCATCAGTGCATCAGCTCTTCGTTGGAGGGCCTCCTCAGTGTCGTCTTGTTCTTCCTCCTGCACTTGTGAGTAGTTGTTCCATGTAGAATAATTTTAATTTGAATGCATCATTGAAAAAGTTTTTTTGAATTTTTTTCTTAAAAAAAATGAAAAACTATCTAAAATTTGAAATTAGAAAAAGTAAAGTAGACAACCGATTAGCTCCCGGAAACGACGCTAGTTTTGACGCATGCCTGTCGTAGGGCGTGGCAAAATAAATTTAATTTTTCCTAGTGCAGCATAGAGGCTGACCAGGGTCGTCTCACTTGAGGATCTTTCTCAATAATTTACTTAATTAATCTAATTGAACTAAACTAATTATTTTTGGTTGTTTTTATTTATGAATGTAATGAAATTTAATAAAAGATAAAACTAACATACAAGGAAAAAATGCAATTAATTGAGAAAGAACTTGGCCTTTATGGGTTGGTTTGTGGGTTCCATCATTCTCCTTCTTTGTATTTAAATTAAGTTTGATAATTAAATTATGAGATCTCATTCATGAATTACTATTATTTTATTTATTTTTGTGAAATATTGATTGTTTTTAGTAATCTAAACTTCACCTCCTCCTATAATCAAGGTTGATGGCACACCTCGATCGAGAGTGTGACATCTTCCAAGACCTGGCTCCATCATATGTCATTTTAACCACTGAATGACTCAACTCCATCGTATGAAGAGCTTGTATCCAGTAGAAGGGAGGGAAAATATTTAATAAAATAATAGAAATGAGTTTGTGATAAGTGTCATGGTGGAAAATCTCCACACCCGTGCACATCACTCTTACTCATCACAAACTTAATAAAACATAAGAATTTAAGTACAAAATAATTGAAATTTCCACAGACCTCCCCTGGGAAAAGTCTTGGGTTAACCCCTAATACTTGAGGGTAAGAGGTCGCGGTGGGGAATATGAGAATAATAAAAGAAGAAAAGGAGAAAAGATGAAGAAGAAAACAGGGTGGATGGGTGGACATAGAAATAAAAATAATGCACGAATTTTATTAGAAATCTAAATTACAAATAAAAACTAAAACAAAAATAATTAAAAGAGATAAATAAATAAAAAGTTAAATGGGGAAGATTTGTGGCCGGCCAACCTTGGTGGAGATCTCCTCCTTGGTGCCTTGAAGGAATGGATGGAGAATGGGATGCTTTGGGAAGGAGGTGAGGGCCTCCTTTTATAGGCATAAATTAACCCCCAAAAGTTTTCGCATTGTAGACCCCATAAATGACCTCTTCATGAATTCTACCCTTGATGAATATTGTACATACATATCTTGGCCGTCTGTCCTCAAAATTTCCGCTAATTTGGAAATCGGATGAAGGAGTTATAAATTTTTAGTTCTCGGTTTCTGTTTCTGGATGAAGCTTCCAGGATGGTTCCTCCAAATGTATGTCATTTAATTTACACATTAATTACTTCCAAACTTCCCCAAATTTTGTTTTTGGTCGGTCATAGATGTCCTCTTCCCATACCAGGTGTAAACACCTCATTTGGATGTGTGTAGGATGCGTTTGGGTTCCGTTACATTGGTGGTGTCCACGTTGTCTGCCCGAAAAAATGTCCAACTTCAATGAATTTTCAAACCCTCTAGATGGCCGAATCAGATCCTAGTCCAGAAGACAAAAACGAATGAAATAAAATAGGGATTCTAAAAAAAATTGAATCCAAAACTTTGGAATTATATTTTTCAGTAAATGACCAAAATACCCTTCATGTAAAAATCTGTCAAAAATCCAGAATTAGTCATTTTTCACAGTTATGCTCAAAATAACACTAAAAAATAAAAATGTGACAATTACCCATTCAATAAAACTATGGTTGGATTATAAAAAATGATTTATAGTATAAAATATAGGAAAATTTAAGCTTCATCATTGACCTACACAGGGCCGTGAGAACCGAGTGTAGTAGACTATAAGGGGAATTGACCGAGTAACCTTCCTCAAAGCGTCTTTGAGCACTTTGGGCTATACCGGGAATTGACTGAGTGAGATTCCTCAGAGTTCCTAGGAACACCTGGTGATATAAGGGGAATTTACCGATTGAGCTTCCTCAGAGAGTCCTTGACTGCTTTAGATTATAAGGGGAATTGACCGAGTAAGCTTCCTCAGAGAGTCTTTGAGTTTATTCCTGAACTATTTAGACTATATGGGGAATTGATGGTGAGTGCTTCATTAGAGAGTCTATGAATGACCTAGGATATAAGGGTAATTTACTGAGTGAGCTTCCTCAGAGAGTCCTGACCTTGGAGCTATAGGAGGAATTGACTGCGTGAGCTTCCTCAGAGAGTTCCTGACTACCTTAGACTATAAGGGGAATTGACTGTGAGTGCTTCCTCAGAGAGTCTTTATGTATTGAACCAGAGGGGTTAGGTCGAGTGCACTGCCCAGAGGGTTACTTTTAATTGTTTGGTAGGACAAGAGGGGATGTATGTGAGTACTTCCTAGTGGGTTACCTGTTTGTGTTTAGCTATTTGATTAGCTGTTGCTTGATGTTGAAACTGTGGATTGTTTACTGCTGAGTACCTTCTTGTTTACTATTTTCTGTAATTTTACCTGCCATATATTCACTGACTGTTAGGCACATATCTTTGGGTGGTTTCCTACTGGTATTTAGTCTCACACACTGTTTGGGCCATGTTTTTGGGCCCAAACATATTATATTGCTGCAGGTATAGATAAGGGAAAGCGCCCTTCTACTTCAGGTACTTGACTTGCTGTGGAGCTAGAGAGCATGGGACCAAGCTTATGCTTGTGATGCTGAGGGGATGTTTATATTTTATTTGGTACTTTGGTTTAGTACTGTTTGTATTCCTACATTGTGAATTGTTTGGATACTTTCATAGACATTTGTATCACACATCATTTATATATGTGCTCTAGTTGTTTTTACTTCAGTCTTCCGCTGTTACTCTTTTATGGACATTTACTGCTTCCGATACTGATATTTGTTTTACTTCCGATGTGTTACTCTTCCAATGAGGGAATAGTTTTCCCACTATCACACCCAAGTCCCTCGTTGCTATTCGGCAGCCTCTGGCATTCGGGGAAAATGCGCTTGAGGCCATGTGACCAACTGAGTACGGGGCGCCTCTGGGTGGATTCTGGAACTGTGACATTACAAAGTGGTATCACTGGGATTCTCCCTTGACTAAGCCCAAGAAGAGATCTAATGACTAAATAATTAGTGTACCCATTTATGGGATAAGTTCCAGCTCATTGAGATCACAACCCAAACCATGTGTGCCCAACCACCACTTGAAAATGTCACCATCACATACCTTACCATTTAGAAGTTTTCTAGTGTAATAAAGCGATATGTATAAATACCCAAAGGAATATGTATATTGTATTTTCAATAGAGTAATAATTATATTTACTTCTTATTGTTGTTTAATTATAAATGTTTAATGGCCCAGATCTTCCTGGTATATTACTTTGATAAATACCAATGTTTGAGGCATCCTAGGGACTATCGATGACTCATTAAAGAGTTTTTAAAATTTTAGGTCGAATGAATGGTGGTACTAATGGGCCGTCAGTGGCACCGGTTTACATTGGTTCTAGGGAGACGGTGCCAGGGCAACGATGCTAGGGTGATGGTGCCAGGGTGATGGTGCCAGGGAAACGGTGCGAGGGCAATGGTGCTAGGGCGACGGTGACTCACAAATTAGTGAGTCATTCCCATCCTCGCTCGGATTTTTTCCAGTTTCGATCCAATAACATGTCTTTTGATATAAAAGTGTCCCCTTTAAAAGATATTTAAGTCCTGTAAAAGATATTTTAAACCACCAAGAGTCGGGCGCCCTTTGAGTTACCAAAACATGTAGCATGCCACACCCTTTTTTCCATGTTTTCCATCTTCCTATGTTTTCCATTTTCCCCCTATTATGTGTTCTTTTCTCCATTTAAAGGAAATATATTAACTCACAACCATTATCTCTACCATTTTTGATGATAATTATTAGATATCAATTAATCCGAATGTGTGAAACCACCTAGCCACATAGTTTATCCATGATCCAACTTTTAAGTACTTCAAAATAATCTCCTGAATTTTAAGATCTGACATCTTCTTAAGCCAAGATCCTATCTTCCTTCTTCCTTTCATTACTCTTAGTGTGACTTGAAACATTTTCTAGAGACGAATCATGCGCCCGTGCTGGAGCTCTTTCTACTTAGCCGTGGAGTTCTTCCTACAAGTTTCACATTCCCAGTTCTTGGCATAATAAGAAATCTTCGATCCTTGATTACAAGTAAGGGTTTTCCTTCATCTCTATTTACTATGAATCATGCGGGGTGGGATGATGATGATCCTTCAAGATGTAGGTGAAACCAACTTTAATGAGGATAATAAATAGAATACTAAATAATGAAGGGGTGGGAAATTTGATGATGTTTTTTTGTTATACCTTTGTTTTTATGTTGTGAATTGTATGAGATTTTATCCATTGAAAATAGTGGTCGTTGGTGGTCCTTTATTGTGCACTAATAAAGCTCTTTTTTTCTGTATAATCTTGTGATTTAATGGATATAACATGGAAACTATTTATTCACATAAACATAGTTGATTAAATGGATTACCAATGATTAAGAACCCATATGTGATCACCCCAGTTAACCAAATAAAAAGAAGGAACTCATTGAATGGTGTTTTCTAAATTTAAAAACTTCTTTGCTCTATTATGGTGATATGTATGGTTGATCTGTTTGATGCCTTGTAAGGTGACGTAGAGGGGAATGAAATATCTAGTTTAGAAGTTGTTGGTTTGTAAATATAAGGCCATGTATATCCAGTATGTTGGTGATTGGTTTGGTTCTAGTACTTCGAGGGAACTCATAGACCCCTTTTGATGTTGTTACATTACAAGAGAATCAGGTGTGAATGCTTAAATGTCAGCTTGGATGTTTTCCTTTAGTTGTTGTCTTGGATTGTGGTTATGCCTGTAAGTTTTTTTGGTATTGTATTAATGTTTTAAATGGAATAAATTGACCATGACAACAAGAACAGGTAAAATGGTTTAATTGTTTTCTAGAAACAGGTTTGGTTGTGGTTGTTGTGTACTTGTGCATATAGGGATAACTGCAAGAGTGGCTATGTATAGGCTGGTTGTCTATCATGGAACTCTTAGGTTAGGATGAGTTCTTGTTTACCAATATGTATAAATTTTTTTTTGTCTTTCTTATACCTACCCAACCCATGTTGAGAACTTCGTGACGAACACCCCCATTTCACAGGGGAGGGCCTTTTTTTCCAACATTCCTATGAGTGGCTAGTTATTATCTTCTTTTTTTCGCTCTCTCCTAGGTATCCCAAGATGCTTTGGGCAGGATGTGATGGAATAAGGTCCATTATAGCCCAAGACTCTTTGGGCAAGGTGTATTGTGGTGGTTGGCCCGGGTGTGTACATGAATGTTTTTTTACCATGTGACTTTAGGATAAGGACCAAGTGTTTTTGGGAATGACAGTGGTTGTTCTGGACCAGGTGACTTCAAGAATGACAGTGGTTGTTGTGGCCTAGGTGTCTAAGGGCATAGTTATGTGTGGTTGTGGTGGCCTAGGTGTCTGTGGCTGGGATGCGTGGTTGTGGTGGCCCATAAGATTTTTGTTGGGGCGGTAGTGGGAATAAAGTGGAACCTATGGGGGGAGGTCTGACATGTAAGATGTCCTAAATAACCAAAGGGGAAGTGGTGTGGGGTACCCAAATAATGATGTGTTATTACTATTATTTTACCTAACATGTGTTATTTGGGGAATGTCCCTTGGTGAGGCTGGGTGGATAGTTTCCTTACTAGGTGTTTTGGTTACCTCTTTTCTCACGGGGTATTAGACTACCTCTCCACTTGGGTATGAGAGATTTTGGTTTTCCCTAATAAGTATACCTACATACTCACCCTATATATGTAAAACTTATTTCAGGTTTCCAGGAGGACTTTGAGGACCGTGCCAGACCTTACTAGCTTGGGCTTCAGGAGTTGTCGTTGCTTCTTTTCTTTCTTTTGGTACTTTTCATCAGAGTTTTTTCTTTTAATTTGTATCAATTTATTTTGAACATGAAAATGGGAATGGATTTTTGGATTTACCTTTACTTTCAGTTTTTCCCGATCTTGTTCTATAAAAGGGTAATGCCTTCCATATTTCGTGAGATTCTATACCCTTGGTGCTAGTTGACACTCCAAGGCCTATTGAAGGTGGGACTCGGGGGGTCATTATATCTCCTTCAACTTGATGAAGGAAGCGTCTGGCAGTTTTTTGTCCCTTTTCTCATCTTGGTGAAGGCAGGTCGTGACAAAATGATTTTGATTTTGAAAAGATAAAACAAAAATTGTATTTTTGGGTAATATGTAATTCAATTTAGGGATTTCTTTATATGAATTAATGGATTTTTGATATAAAATATATATTAATATAATTTTATTAGGAAATAATTTTTATTAATTATAAATGATAATTTTAGAATCTTTATGATGTCAAATGTAATTTTTATAAGGGTTTAAAGACTGTTGTTGTAAAAAAACTAGCATTTACCAATAAATGTCGATTCTATTTTATAAGTTAAAATTCATAGATTTAGAAAATTATTTTCATAAAATAAATATTATTTTTTGAATCATCATTTTAAAATTATCCAATGGTTAATTTTTCACATATTTCTAAGTCAGTTAAATTTTTTGGTAAAAATTAAATATGGTATACATATACAGTTTGTATTATGACATCATAATGACCTAAATGTGATGTAATAAATTCTATTAAAGTTATACAAGAGAAAATATTTATTTTCCCTTTAAAATAATGAGATTTTGAGGCTATTTGGTTAATTTTATAAAGACTTTATGAATAATCCAAAACCTATATTATATTTTATGGTTTTAAATCATTTCTTTAAGAATATGACTCACTTACACCTCACAAAGGGTAATATTTTAATATGTTAGACCCTTTTCCTCATAAAATAATTAAAACAATTCTTCCTTAGAAGAAACCATGGTCAAGAACCATGTTAAGTTTTATTTTTTTGATTACTTAATTATATAGAGTCCAAAACCTAAGTTTAGTAAATAATAAAGAACTCCCCTCTATTTTCCTATATAAACCTACCCATGATCCCATTACTATTCACTAAAAAACCTTTGATCACATCTTTAATCTTCCTTCCCCACTCTATAGTCCTCCCAAGGTTCCCCCAATATCTCAAGAAGCTCTTTCCAAGCATTTGGATTCACTCTCTCAAGGTAAGGGATCCTCTCATTCTCCTCTTTATTCAAGCAACTTTTCTTTTTATGACTTTTATTTACAATTCTTAATGTTGGGATATGTTTTTACACATCCCTTTTACTTTAAATTTTATTTCCAAATGATTAGATACCCATTTATCTCTCATTAAAAAATTTTATGAACCATTATGTACTACCGTTATGCTGTCCAAATTTCACTATGATTTTCCATAACAAAACCATTGTGTAGTGAATACCATGGCTATTTGTACTCAATGGTATTCACATAGACATAAATATACTTATTTTATTAGTGAATTAAATTTATTTAATTCCATAATCCTTGACCAATAAATTTAATGTGATGAAATATGTTTTTTTATTATATGATCTATGTGGAACACTTATTCATGTATATGACATGTTTATGATGGTGTGCCCAAATAGCGGTCCAATGCATTGGGTAATATTTTTGTCTCTGGAGATTCCATGTATGGTGCATGGGAAGTTATCCTAAGAATATTATGTTATGATTTATTGGTGTTTAACGTAGACTTATGCTTATGATTTCATGTTTAAAGTTGTTGTCACATTACCATGTTGCCTTTATGTTATCTTGTTATATCATGCCTCATTGTTCATTTTTGTGATTCTCACACCTTTTATGTCCCATTGAAATCCTATTTTATAACATTTAATATCTTATTCATGTTATGATTTTTTATTCCCTTACTGGGATTTATAGGTTATCCCTTTATTATGTATCTCCCCAGGTTATCCAATGTAGTTTTATGAATGATGGAATAATATGAGTATGTTAAAGACGTTTTCAATTATGCTGATGTACCCCCTATTCTATGTTGTTATGTAAAATACCTAATTACCAATGAAACTAGAATTTTTGATCTTTTGGGTTGTATTATTTATATTCTTATGGTATAAATCATGAATTAGTGTATAATAAATACAAGGGTTGTCATATTGGGGTTCAGTTATAGGTATCCCTTTGAGGCAACGACAGGCCCTATGAGACAAATTAGTTATCCAAATCAGATGGGTTTCCACCCATATATTTAAACTGTCTTGTGAAAGGTCTTGAAATATGTTTCAAAATGTATGATATTATGCATTCAATCATTATGATCTAAGTTATTTATGTCCATGCTATTATTCTGTTAATTATAATATCCATGGATAAGTTTCAAGCTCATTTGGTTATTTATATGGACTTATTTGATCATCATTTATTCCTATTATATTATTCTCATGTTATTATTTAAATGGTATATGTTTTATCTATTTACCTTGCTATATTTATTATTATTATTTATTCATGAAAAATTTCATTGTATGATTACCCTTACTGAGAATTTGATCTCACCCCTTTCTTATATTTTATTTTCCCTAGGACACCAGGAAGTGTCTTGTGATTGATATGCAAGGATATGGTTTGGGGAATAATGGAGTTATCAAGGAATTTTTTTTTTGAATTTTATGTTTTCAAATTTATGTTAAATTAAAGAATGTATATAGTTTATCAATACTACTAAACTATTTATTCTATTAGGATGTTATTCCTTGTATCTAGTGACAATATAATAAAGTAACCACCAACTCTATGATTTCTATGTTAGGGTATTTATAGTTATATTAGAGGAAGTTTATTAGAAACTTTGATACCTAAATTTATCTGAAAATAGGTTATGGAATATAACCCTATAACTTAATTTAAGGATAAGTATAATTACAGGATAACATCGTAAAGTTTTGGTATGGTGGAGATTATATTTATCTCTTAGAAATACATACCTGTATGGATTCTATAAGTGGATGTGGTTCTAGTGTAAATTTATATGGGGTTAATAACTCCAAAAAAGGTGTATTGATCTTGACTCAAGTGTTACCTAGTACATGAAAATGGGTCTTAATGTACACCTAGTTTGACACTCCTAGGGGATATGGTTAGGATAATTCACATTTTATTTGAAAACCATTATGAAGGATTTGAACTTTTTTGTATGATTTGAATGCTTTTCCAAATAAACAATGTTTATGATTATGAGATTAACCATGTATAAAATTCTCACTTTATGTTAAGTGTTTCACTAGTTTTGAGTTTATACGTTATGATACATAATGTTATGATCTAATCTAGTGAATTCCATTATTTAGAAGTGTCACCTAGAGTAAGGAATGAGAACCGTATCAATTCACATAAACCAAAGAGTAATAATGATCATTTCGTTGATGGTATTGAAACAATATTTCAAAGGGAACTAGTCTCCCAAACATTTTCATCATATGAGGACATATATCATGTGATATCATGATAGATAAATAATTATGTAAGTATTATGGATTCTAAGGGAATCAATAAAATAATTAGATGTAAGAGAAAATAATGGATAAGGGAAATAAGGGAAAGAAGGGTTTTCCTATATGTGATAGTTGTGTAAAGAAACACCCCAGTACTTTATTAAAGGGAATGTGAGGTTTTTATAAGGTTAGAGAGAAATTCCACCATTATCATGATTGAAATGGTTATAAATAAACCTTTTATGTTCATTTTTTAACTGTAAGAAGATGGGTAAATATGAAAACGAATTCCCCAAGTGTCAGCGGAATATACCTTAGAAGATGTTAAGGGATCAAGTACAATGATTTTTCTATAAATATGGATAAAGTGGAATTATTAATGTGATTTTGTATTTGGATTCAAGAATTATGTTATAGTATTATTTTATCAATGATATTATAGTTATAATAATTATGAAATGTATAAGGATTGTACCACAATAAAATTTTACTTAAGGATTTGAGAGAATATGTTTAATTGTACTAGTGACCAAGAAAAGTGATTTAGTGGAAAGTTGAACTTCATAGAAAAAACATGATTGAGGGAATATAACCCTTAATATGTGCTATATGTTGAGATAGCAATGATAATGTTATTTTTATGGGATAGTATTGGAGACCTTGAAATTGGTTAGTGATTTGATGGTTTATTCTATCTTTTCTGGATTTTACTACATGTTTAGATTTATGGAATATATTTGACAACCTAAGATTTTAGTTTTGGAAGCATGAATGCTTTCATTAAGGTTTTTTAGTGATCAAGTTATTAATATATTTTTAATGTGATATTAATAGAGACTTTATATTGTTGTGGTAATATAATGTTGATTTAGTGACCTTCTAAATTTTTGTACATTGAATTATATCAAACATATTTTAGAGATTAATGTATTATATTGGATAACTCTTACTAACCATTTTGTTCATGGAAAATATCTAGACGTAGGAGGAATTTATTTTCATTATTTTATTGAGAAAATGATATAATACATGTTATTTTTAGTGCTTTAGGAATAAGAATTCCTTTTGTATATTCATTTCTTGGAGTAAGATATGAAGTAGGAATTGATCTAATGATAACCAAATGATTAAATTAAAAGTATATTTTCTGGTGTTCACCATCATAATGGTAAAAAAATTCCTCAAATATAGTAAAATGATCTTGAAACAAAAACTTTATCCTAGTACCTTATTTTTTGTTGAATCAACATGAAATTTAACTCACCATAGTTTTATGGATTTGTGGTAATTAAATTTTATTGATAATTCAATTATTTTTTATCACTGATCTCTATCACTCTCCATTAATCCTTTGGTGTTAGTATTTTCTTCCATGTCCATATCTTCACTTGCCAACAATTTTATCATATTTGGAAACCAAGTATGTGTTATTCCAGATAAAGTTAATACTTCCCTTCCTATCTAATAAAGGATATGATTTATTAACTATTTTTATGATGTGGGGTTTTAGGAAGGGTATATTCAAATATCAAACCCTTGATTACTGAGAATAAGATTAAATTTCAAGTACATAATTTATTTATGGGTGGTAGAATGTAACAACTTGACATTTCAAAAGAGGAACATCATATTCGGTAGCGCACATGACAAAAAAGAAGATTAGAAGAGAATGTAACACTCTGATACTTTATAATATATTCATTTTTAAATAAAATTAATCTTATTGATATATTTTAATGCATGAAACACCAGGTTTGACCGAAACTCGAGACTATATTAAAATATTATTATTTAAATACGACCATTATAACATTGCTATTAAGTTGGTGAGTAAGAATAGTAATAACTATATTATGAAAATTATATGGTTTAAAAATGTTTAAAATAAATTCAATATATAACTGTTTGTTAAAAATAAAATGATAATCATTTGAAAGAAAAATAAATGTTTTCTAAAAAACTCTATTTCTCAAAAGGCAGTTTAGTTGTGCTTTGTACACATAATTTAAAATTAATTTTCCAATTTTTAAAAATTTGATTAAAAATAAACTTTATTTTTTAAATATACATATAAGAATTATCTTTGGGAGATTTTTTGATAATTTTCTGAAAAGAAGTTTTTTAATGATTGGAGGAAAATACTAATTTTTATTGAAAACTACCTTTTCATTTAAATTATTTTCAAAGTTAAACTATATTTTAAATTATTTTTAAAGTAAAATTATTTAAATTATATTATAATAAATTTAATTTAGGAATTTTTTATAAATTTCATATTGAATTTCGATATCGATGCCTTCTATACTGATAAGGATTTTCTCTTTGGAAACCCAATTTTTCATCATGTTTGTGGCTATAATTTTAAATTATATTTGACCACATTTGTAAATTTAATTTGAAAAATTGATTACATATTTGAAATCATAATAATTTATATTATCTAATAAGGTAAAGTTAATTTTTTTTACCATAATTAATATTGAAAATAGTAAAAATTATTTACCGCGGTTATGGTAAAAATGGGTATACGAGGGGTTGAACCAAAAAAGATAAGGGTTAAAAATGACCTAAAATTATAATACACAAATTTTATGGATATATTATACATTATAACCTATAGTTGTATATAATTAATTATCTTTTATTCTTTTTTTCATGAGAAAAACATGGGTATCACTTTATCATTTCAAAAATTCCATTTGTGTCTTCTCCCCCACTTATAAGAGGCCACCTCATATCCTCTAATATTCACACTCCCAAAGAATTTTTTTCGTTAAATACCTACCAAAACCTCTTAATTACTTCCTTAACAACATCCTTGGGGCATAATTTTTATGATAAATCCAATCTAGTAAGGCTTTAGGTATAAACCTAAAATAGTTATTAGAAGAAGAGGTAAAATTACTAACATGCATATTTACTTTATTTATTATTCCACCTCCTTAAAATATTATTCAATCATGAAAATATAATAACAATAGTATATAACATATACTTAGAAATTTTTATGTTAATTTAATAACCTATAGTTATCTCTACTTTTATAAAATAGAAAATGAAACCTTCGATCGTGTGTACGATGACCTACTACCTCACGAATCGATGCAATTCTTTTTCTATCACTAACTTTAAAGGATGGATATCATGATGGATTTAAAATATTTATATGATATTTATTAAATTATTATAATTATGTAATTTTGATATCTCATATAACTTCTTACTTTCGATTCTTTGGGGGGGGGGATAAGATAACGTCACTCGTGTGTACGAAGAACTATCGCCTCGCGAAGTGATGCAATTCATTTTTATCATATTATTTACACGGAAGTTATTAAGAATAAAGTTAATTAATATATTTAATTTTTATGACAGAAAAATACTTCTAGAAATATAATATCATATATAAATTCTCACCCTCTAATCTGTTGTAAAACAATAACATCGCTCGTGTATACGTGTAGACTACCGCCGCTACATAACGATGTAAAATGTTTTTAATTTTATTGTCACATTGATGGTAAAAAGGATTTATTTGATTAATATATAAGATATATATAACATAATAATTATGTTTTGAGATTAATTAATATTTATTTTCCATTAATTCTATCCGTTGAGAAAATGGAAACAACATTTATGTGCACGTACGACTTACCGTCTCCATGAATGGTGTAATTCATTTTCTATCATTAACTTATATGGATTACTATAAATAAATATATAATGAATATATATGATATTTATATCATTTTTTAAATTATATATATTATTTAACCATGTTAAAATTAAAATTAATTAAATTATAGAACAAAATAATACTTGAAAAAGGAAGCAAATATCACATGACACTGTGATTTTAACAAAGAATCGTTAATAAACGGGTGATAAAAGACTATAAGTGTAGCACCCCTAGTTTCAGTTACATAACCCCTTTCCTCACGTTTTCTTAATTGGCGTGATTTAATAAAGAGTTTCCATAAAATATAGAGTTTTCATAAAATATATAGTTTCCTTAAAGTTGGGTGTTTCCATAATGTTGATTGTTTCCATAAAGTGGGTTGTTTCTATAAAGTGGGGTGTTTCCATAAAGTGGGTTGTTTCTATAAAGTGGGATGTTTCCATAAAGAATTTGTTTCCATAAAAAGCTTAAATTTGAAGTATAAGAGAGTTTGGGGGTTTTATAAGGAGTGTTGAGACCAAAAGGAGGGTCGCACGATCCATACACAGTTGGCCAAAACCATGTGGTCAAACCTTGCACAGAGGTCAAATCTAGATGCTATTTTTTAGAAGATTACTCTTTTTTTCTCTATATATTTCTTTTTGGATTCAAAAAGCCCCTATTTAGAGATTAATATCCATATAAGTCTGGTGAACCCTCCCTACACATGTTGGAGCCAACCCAGAGCCTTACCTTGGTGATTTCGAGTCCGATTCTTGAGGTATGTCAGCATTCTTTCCGGATTTTTCATCCTTTCTTAAATCTGCTTAGATCTACTTCTTCGATCTCTATTTTTTCCCAGATCTGAACCTTTAGTGGGTATATCTAAATTTTTGGATTCCAAATAATTCAATTTTGAGTCACGATCTTTCTAGGATAAGAGAACTAAGGTCATTCTTAGAGAATCGACCCGCTTTCTAGTGCGTTCTTCATTTGTTGTCAAAGTTTTATCAAAACCTTTGAGGTATGTGGATTCACTATTATATCCTCTTTCTATAATTGATAATATTAGATTCAAATTGGTTTATTTACTGTGAAATTCATGGAAAAATCTTCATTTGTAATGATTTATGATTTTTGTGAAATTGCATGATCTTGGTGAATAGTTGTTCAAAAGGGGGTTTAGTTTCATGAATTTAAAATAATGATTTTAAATTATAGATTTTTTGTAATTTCTAAATGGTTGATGAAAAAGATATTTTCAATAGAAATTATTTTCATAAAAAATAGAGTTTTATTTAAATGGTTTGGCATTGAAATGGTTTTGAAGGAAATGGTTTTCAATAAAAGGTGTTTTTATTGAAAGGGTTGTTTTGGCATGATCGTTGGGAATATGTGGTGTGTGTTCATGTTTTATATATGGGTCTTGTCTGAAATATGACATTGTGCTCAGTGCCAATGGTTTAATGGCACATGTGAATTTCATACACGGGGCTTGGTTAAAATATAACCTCGTGCTCAGTGCCAAAGGGTTAATGGCACATGGGAAACAATTACCTTGTGAAGACTTGGTAGATCGACGAGAAACCACTCATGAGTATGGAACTATCATAATGTATCATGCATGGTTGGTTGCATGGGTTTGAGGAATGGTTGGGTATGCTGATAAAGGGATATTGTAAAATGGTTGTAAAGATTGTTTAGTTATTTTTTTGGAAAAATATCTTGCTGGGAAAATTGGTTTCAATTGCACTTGTATGATTTTGGTAATGAATGTTTTTGGAAACTTGATTATATTTAGTTATAAACTATTTTTGAGATTTTTTTATATAAATTTTTTTATGTAATTGTTCCTCACTCTTCTATCCTAGTGGCGTGAGTAGGGAAGTCATTAGGGAAGACCTACTGAGTTTTATAATCACCCCTACTTTGGCACTTTGGTGATTTTGTAGATGTTATCTTCCAGGACAATGGAAAATGTTATGTTTCACATGTTTTCAGCATTACCTCAGGATGTTTGGGCTGTTCACAGATTTTGGAGCTTGGAGCTTGTGGAGCATGGAATCAAGAGGTATTTGTAGATTATTGTGTAGTCTATTCGATCTTCACTTTGATACTTGGTTATTTTTATACTATAGCTTACTTTGATGTGATTTTGAGATACATGAGGTTGTTGAGTTGTCTTCCATTTGTTCATGCATCATATAATGAACGTTTGGTTATGGTTGGTAGGTTTATTGGTTTATTTCTTAAAGGGTAAATCATCCCCCATGTATATTTGAAACCCTTCCTCATTTATTTCTAGCCTATGGAATATTGGGGAAGTATCTTAAGGCCTAGTAATGACTTGCTGTATTGTCAAGACAATGAGAATTGGTGGGTCATTAAAAATGTTATCATCTTGTTCGGTCCTTGCCTAATAGGTAGTCATCGGTGTTCCTAGTTTTGGAGATGAAATCCCTTCTTGTTTATTCCTTGGGTGGGAATCTTAGAAAGGAGTAGGATTATCAGAACTTGAAATGTATAGCATAAAAGGATGTATCTACCACTTTTATGCTAAACTTAAAGATACCAGGGAGTTGGGTAAATATGTTTTTGGAGACACTTCTTGAATTTTAAAATCTCATTGTCATGGGTTTAGCCAATGAGATGAGCATGACATGCATTGTAGAGGAATGACTTCCCAATAGGAGTGAATACATAATTTCGAGGAATGATTCATGTTGTGAAAAAGAAAGAAGTTTTTATTTTTGAAAAAGAATGGAATTGGGTTTCAAATGAATGATTTTGAATAAGAGAATGCTTATCATATTTTGAAGATAGTTTAATTTTAAAAATCCTGTGAAGTGTTTTAAAAAACGGTTGAACATGGTAAAAAGGTTGTTTTGGAAAAAAATGTTGTGATATTTGATGTGATATAATTTGAAATTCTAAGCTAATAGTTGCTAGAGAGTGAGATTAACGGAGTATGTTGTTAGTTTAGAAAATGGCACCTGGTAGGCATCGTCAAAACCAACCTGAAGAAGCCACGGTAAATGTGGTTGCACCTGAACCATGTGTGGACCAAGAGCTGGTTCAGAGTATTGTCCAAGATTTTCAAGATGTGGACATAGGGAATTAGAGGAATGAGCCATGACATGTGGATCATACCATCCGGTTCATGAAGAAGAATCCTCCTAATTTCCATGGTTATTATTAACCTGAGAAGACAGAGGTGTGGCTATGTAGGATGAATCATATCTTCAACTTCATCGACACACCTGTAGATCTAAAGGTCAAATTGGTGATGTATATACTCAAGGATCTGGCACATCAGTGGTGGGATTTAGCGGAGCATGCTAAATTGGATGAAGGACATACATGGGAGGATTTTGAGGAATTTTTCAACAAATAATTCTGTACTCACACCTTCAAGATCCAAAAAAAATAGACTTCTTCAGCCTGAAACAAGAGAGTCTCTATGTCATAGAGTATGTGGCTAAGTTAATGAACTTAGTATGCTTTGCACCAAAAGTTGCGGCAAGTGCCTCTTTGAAGGCACACATCTTCAAATTAGGGATATGACAGGAGATTCAATCAAATATTTCAATACTTTGTATTAATGATTATACATAGATGGTGAACATAGAAACTATGGATAAATGTGATATCATTGGATCTATATGGGGAGCCATGATAATACCTAGAGGAAACAGTGGGAACTCAACCACTGGGAACAAGCGGAAAAGGGACACCTATTTCCAAGGTGCAAGTGGAAATCAGAACTAGATGACTGGATCTGTAAACATTCCTCCATGACCCCATAGAAAATCAGGTTGTTTTCAATGTGGTTCTCTAGACCACATAAAGCGATATTGTACGACACAACCTAGATCATGTCATAATTGTAACAATATGGGACATCTTCAACGCCATTGTGGCAGTGATCCAAGGTCAGCTGCTCAAGACGCTTCTCAAGTGTCGCAAGCATCGTATGCTTTAACTAGAAGAGGATAGCAAAATCTGTCTCGTCAGTAGAGTAATGATAGCCCTAGTGATTCAAGAAATATCATGACTCCTCAAATAGGGCAACCCCAGCAAGGAAACAAGGAGAACAATGTAGTGAAGAAACAATTGTATGGAGTTGAGCAGATGATTGTTGATGATCAAGCTGGACCATATACATTGAGAGGTATGATTATTTTGAATTCTACCTTTGTGCAGGTGTTTTTTGATACTGGGGCATCAAATTCCTTCATTTCTTCTCGTTATATTGACTTTCTATGTTTAAAACTAGAAGTGATGCCTTCTGTTTTGAAACTGCAAACACCTCTCGATGAAAGAGAATGCCAAGCCTTTGTGTGTATATAATGTGCTATAACTGTTGATGAAACTAAGCTAAAATGGGACTTCTTGATGTTGGATATGTATTTCTATGACGTAATCCTCGGTGTGGATTGGCTGACAATGTTCAATGCTCAAATCGACTATTATAGGAGAACAATTAGTTTCATGACTAAGGACGACATCAAGCATTTCTTTAGAGGAGAGAGGATTATAAATAAGGGTGTAAAGAGATTGTTGGCACCAATGGTGGGAGTGATATCTTACCAATTTGAAGCGTTGAATTTGGAATCAATGGAAGAGATCGAGGAAAATAGTTTTCTAGCTGTTGTGGATCAATTTCCAGATGTCTTTCCCAAGAACTTAACAGGGTTACCACCTCTAAGGGAAGTGGAGTTTATGATTGATCTCCTTCTAGAGACCAGTCCTATTCCCCTTCTGTCTTATAGGATGGAACCAATAGAGTTATGGGGATTGAAAGTACAGTTAGAGGAGCTAGAAAGCAAGGGTTTCATTCGACCACATACGTCTCCATGGGTAACACCGGTTTTGTTCGTGAAAAAGGTAGATGGAACTCTTTGGATGTGTGTTGATTATCGTAAGCTTAACCAAGTTATGATAAAGAACAGATATCCACTTCTATACATTGATGATCTGTTCGATCAATTAAGGGGAGCTCAGTGGTTCTCTAAGATTCAATTTCAATTAGTATATCACCAATTGAGATTTCAGAAAGAGGATATTCCAAAGTCAACTTTTAGAAGTAGATATGGCCACTATGAATATATAGTCATACCTTTCGGTCTAACAAATACACAAACGATCTTCATGGAATTGATGAATAAGATATTTCAATAATATCTGGATTCTTTTGTTGTGGTGTTTGTGGATGACATTTTGGTCTATTCAAAGACATGGTCTGATCATGAGGTGCACCTAGAAAAGTGTTACAAATTCTGAGAGATCATCGTTTGTATGCCAAATTATCGAAGTGTGATTTTTGGATAAAAGAACTATGTTTTCTTGGCCATGTCATTTATGATAAAGGAATATCTGCTGATACTGAAAAGATATAATCCATTATCTCTTGGAAACCACCGAAGAATGTTTTTGAGATACGATGTTTTCTTGGTCTAGATGGGTACTACTGATACTTTGTGCATGATTTCTCACAACAAGCTTCACCAATGAAAACTATGAAAAATAATAATTTTCCATTCCAATGGATAAAGGAATGTTATAAGTCTTTCCAAGAACTGAATGTTCGAATTACATTGGCACATATCTTGATCTTGCCAGAATCAAGATAGGGCTATGTGGTGTGTTTTGAAGCTTCAGTATTAGGGTTGGGTTGTGTTCTCATGGAAAGAGATCATGTGGTTTCTTATAGTTCAAGGAAGTTGAGGGTGCATGGTAATAATTACCCAACACATGATTTGGAGTTAGTTGCAGTCATCCATGCTTTGAAAACATGGAGATATTATCTCTTTGGTGAGAAAGTTACTTTGTTTATGAATCACGAAAGCTTGAAACACATTCTCTCATAGTGATATTTGAATATGAGGCAAAGGATATGGATGGAGTATATCCAAATGTTTGACTTGGTCTTGATGTACACACCAGGGAATGAAAATTTGGTGGCAGATGCATTGATTATAAATTCATATGCTCAGTTAGAGAAAGAAGCTTCAGATGAATGGTAGTTGATATCAGTCTTAGCCGACATGCACATGGAATGTGAAGACTGAGGTGATGTTGCAGTTTTCCTTTTAGCTATGCTTGTTCCTGATTTATTAAAAATGATCAAAGAGTAACAAACATATGATGCATAATTTTTGGTTGTATGTTCATAACTCAATGGTGGGGAGACCATTGAGGGATGAAAACTTGATGGGGGTTCATTTTTGTGTTTCAGAGATTGAATGTATGTACCTATGGATTTTCAGGAACAACTCCTTCATTCTTACCACTATTTGAGATGGTCTGTACATCAAGGTACATAGAATATGGATAGGGCATTGAAAGCGCAATTTTAGTGGAGTAGCATGAAAAGGAAGGTGGTTGAGTTCATCTCGCGGTGCTTAACTTGTCAGCAGGTTAAAGTAGAGCATCAGAAACCAGCTGATATGTTTCAATATTTTCCCATCCCAGTGTGGAAATGGGATCAGATAGCAATGGATTTTGTTATAGTTCTTCCAAGAATGGTCCAAACACATGATTCCATTTGGGTAATAGTGGATCGTCTAACCAAGTTGACCCATTTCATACCTATTTGTGAAACTCATACGGTGGAGGATATTTTAAAAATATATATTTGAGAAGTGTTAAAGAGGCATGGTGTACCAGTTTCAATAGTCTCAGATAGAGATCCTAGGTTCACGTCTCATTTCTAGAAATCCTTATAGTAAGCCCTTGGGACTTAGTTGACTATGAGCATGACGTATCATCCTCATACAGATGGGAAATCTGAGTGGATGATACCAATGTTGGAAGACATGTTTGCGGGCTTGTGTAATGGATTTTGGTGGTTCATGGGAGTAGCATATACCCTTAGTGGTGTTCTAATACAATAATAGCTAACAAGCCTTGATACAAATGACTCTATTTGAAGAATTTTATGGGTGTCCTTGTCATTATCCACTATACTAGGTAGAAACGGGTAAAACTTCACTAGTCGGGACAAGCCTTGTCCAAGAAACAACAGAGAAGATCCAGTTGATTAGAAAGAGGATGAAGGTGGTTCAGAGTCATCATAAATCTTATGAAGATCACTGTCGAATACTGTTGTTGTTCACTGTGGATGATCGTGTCTTCTTTAGGATCTCTCTAAGACTTGGACATCGTCACTTTGGGAAGTAGGGCAAGTTATCTCTTTGATACATTGGCCCTTTCGAGATACTACAATGGGTTGGAGAGGTGGCATATCGGTTGGCATTACCACCAGGGTTTAGTTCGGTGCATAATGTATTCCCTGTTTCCCAGTTGAAAAATTATCACCCTGATCCTGACCATGTGATCAGATGGGATCACATTTATCTAGAACCGGATGCATCCCAGATACATATCCCAATGCGAATCATGGATATACAAGAGAATGTCTTGTGTGGGAAAAGCATTGGCCTAGTGCAGGTTTTATGGACACATGGTCAGATTCACGAAGAGACTTGGGAACATGATAAGTAAATGAAAGAGCAGTGGCCGAAACTCTTTTTGGCCAGTGAGGGTTTTCTACTTTTCGAGGACGGAAAGGCCAATGGTGGAGAGAATGTAGTACCCCCGATTTCGGGTATATAACCCCTTTCCTCACGTTTTTTAATTGGTGTGTATTTAATAATGAGTTTCCATAAAATAGAGAGTTTCCATAAAGTTGGGTGTTTCCATAATGTTGGTTGTTTCCATAAAGTGGGTTGTTTCCATAAAGTGGGGTGTTTCCATAATGTGGGTTGTTACCATAAAGTGGGATGTTTCCATAAAAAACGTGTTTCCATAAAATGGGAAATGGTGAAGGATGGGAGAGTTTGGGGGTTTTATAAGGAGTGTTGAGACCAAAAGGAAGGTCGCACGATCCATACTCAGTTGGCCCAAACCGCGTGGTCAAACCTTTCACAGAGGTCAAATCTAGATCCTATTTTCTAAGAGATTACTCATTTTGGCTCTATATTTTTTTTTCAGATTAAAAATGCATCTATTTAGATATTTCTCTCCCTAGAAGGCTGGATAACCCTCTTCACATGAGCTGGAGACAACCCATAGCCTTCCCTTGGTGATTTCGAGTCTGATTCTTGAGGTATGTCACTATTCTTTCCGGATTTTTCATATTTTCTTAGATCTGCTTAGATCTACTTCTCCAATATCCATTCTATCTCAGATCTGAAACTATAGTGGGTATATATACATTTTTGGATGCTAAATAATTCAATTTTGAGTTCTGATCTTTCTAGGAAAAGAGAATTAATGCAGTTCTTGGAGAATCAAACCGCTTTCTTGTATGTTCTTCTTGTGTTGTCAAAGTATCGTCAAAACCTTTGAGGCAGGTGGCTTCACTCTCATATCCTATTTCTAGAATTTATTGTCTTATATTCAAATTGGTTTATTTATTGTGGAATTCATGGAAAAATCTTTATTTGTGATGATTTATGGTTTTTGTAAAATTGCGTGATCTTGGTGAGTAGTTGTGAAAAAGGGGTTTTAGTTTCATGAATTTAAAATGATGATTTTAAATTATGGATTTTTTTTTGGAATTGGTAAATGGTTGATGAAAAAGATATTTTCAATAGAAATGGTTTAAAAAAATAGAGTTTTATTGAAATGGTTTGGAATTGAAATGGTTTGACATTGAAATGGTTTTAATGGAAATGGTTTTCAATAAAAATGTGTTTTTATTGAAGGGGTTGTTTTGAAATGATCATTGGGAATATGTGGTGTGCGTTCATGTTCCATATACGGGTCTTGGTTGAAATATAACCTGCCAATGGTTTAACCATTTTTGTGATGTAGGGTTTCAAGAAGGGTATTTAAAAATTTTAAACCCTTAATTACTGTGATCAAGATTAAATCACAAGGATGAAATTTATTAAGGGGTTAAAATGTAACACCCTCAGATTTTAAAAGAGGAACATCATATTTGATAGAAACTTTGACACACAAATAAAATATTAGAAGAGTATGTAAAACCCAAATACTTTATGATATATTTATTTTTAAATAAATTTGATCTCTTCAATAGTTTTCAATGCACGCAACACTGAGTTTGAATGAAACATGATACATTATTAAAATATTATTATTTTAACATAACCAACATAACCTAGACATTATGTTGGAATATACTAATAGTGATAAATAAATTATGGAAATTATATTTTTTACACATTTATAAAATAAATTCAAGGGATATCTATTGAGTATAAATAAAATAATAATCACTTGAATGAAAAACAAATTTTTTCAGAAAAAATTTTATTTTTAAAAAAGGCAGTTAAGTTGCGCTTTGTGCACAAAATTTAAAAATATTTTTTATCAATTTATAAAATTTATTTGAAAAAATAATCTTTATTAATGAAATATATATTTTAAAATTATCTTTGGGTGAGTTTTTTTATAATTTTAGGAAAAGATTAATTTTTGGATGAATAGTAAAAATACTTATTTTTTATTGAAAAATGCCTTTTCGTTTAAATTATTTACAAAGTTAAAATATATTTTAAATTGGGTTTAAAGTAAAATTAGTTCAATAATACTATATTAAGATTAATTTGTGTTAATTTAATCCATTTTATATTTACTTTTGATATTAAAACCATATATACTTTGTTAGTATTTTTTCCTCAAGAACACACTTTTTCGTCGTGTTTTCAGATATAATTTTAAATTTAATTATAAGAATTATATGAATTGAATTTGGAAAAAAATATTCCATATTTTAAATAATCATAATTTTTTATTATCAAATAATTTTAACTTAATTTATGACCATAATAATTAGATAAAATTGTAAAAAATATTTACTGCGGTCAGGGTAAAAATTGGTTTATCGACATTAAACTTTGAAGATTATAATTAAAAATGACATAACAATTATTCAAAATTCATTTTATGGAGATATGTATACTTTATAACCTATAATGGTTAATAATGAAACATTTTTTAGGCTTGTGAAATGATAAAAATGTGGGTATCACCTTATCGTTTCAAAAATTTCATGTGTTTCCTCTCCCCTACTTATAAATGGCCAAACCTCTCCTATCCTCTTTATTCACAAAAATACCATTATTTAATACAATTAATTTCAAAATATAATTCATACCTCCCTAAAAAATCACATATTCCTTGGTTTTATCATAAATTCAATCTAGGAAGCATTTTGGAATAAACCTAAAAGAGTTCTCTTAAAAAGAGGTAAAATTATTGGCATACACATTTTTTATTTATTATTACACCTCCTTGAAACATTATTCAATAATGATAATATAAAAAAATAATATCTCCCATATATTTATATCTTATTATTTTAATTTAATAACTTCTATCCATGTCCACTTCCATCAAATGGTAATCGAAACCATCGATTGTGTTTACAATGGACTACCACCTTGCTAACTAATGTAATCCATTTTCCATCACCACATTTCAAGGATTGATATAATGATAGATGGAAAATATGTATATGATAATTAAATATTATTATACTTCTAGAATTATTATTTCACACATAACTTATTAATTTTTCATTTTGTGGGGGGATACGATAACGTCACATGTGTGTATTGTGGACTACCGCTTCATGAAGTGTTGAAAGTTAGTAAGGATAAATTTAACAAATATATGATATGTTTATGACCTAAATATAATTCTAGAAACATAATATCATATCTAACTTCTTACATTCTAAACCATTGGAAAAATCATGCATACATGTGGACTACCACCTCTACGTAGTGATGTGAAATGTTTTTCATTTAATTTTTACATGGATGGTAATAAGGATAGATTTGATTAATATAAATAATGTCCTATCGCAATATCCACTGAAGCGATTCCCCGATATGGTTAGTCACATGTCCTCACATCTAACTCCCTATATGCTAGAGGCTTCCAACTAGCTGTGAGTGTCCAATAATGGTTTTGTGGGGAGACTATGCCCTTATAATTAAAGAAGAACAGTAGTAAAAAAATATATAAACCAACAGATGAATCAATATAGATAAAAAACAAGTATCATGAGAAAAATATAATAACTAATAAATATAAGAAATATCCAATGACCAAATATAAAACAATGCATGCCCATGTGGCTACAATATATAAGAATATAAAATAGAGAAGGTAATAAATAAATAGTTTATAAAGAAAATAAAAAACCACCAAGGGATATCCCCATGATCATCCTGAGATTTCGCTCATTCCTCTGATCCTAATATCCCTAGTACAATGAACATCACAAGAATAATACATAAACCTGAACCTGCAACCAAGAGGTTTGTTTGGGTACTCCTGTGCAATGGATACCCAAATAGTGTGTGATATATACTCATTAGGCCACCACCAATAATGTATAATGCAATCTAGTTTATGAATAAAAAATATTATAATTTATATGTATAATAAATAAATAATGAATGAAATGAATATAAACTAGTCAGAATCAGTTTTGAGAAGGTTTCTTGGACGACAATACCTGCTTCAACCTAAGCTGGAATTCCTTGATATATATTTATATATATGTATGTATACATGTATATATATATATATTCATTACAAACAAATTAATGTTAATAACCATGTATATAGATATGTAAGATTAGCTAGGACTGAAGGTGCAACTCCAACATCCATGCATAATACTACTCATAATAACAATAAGAGTCTCATCATAATAAATAAGGGTCTTCATGCTTAAGGATTATAATCAATATAGGATTCCATACCAAGTATCATAATCAATAATGGGGAGGTCCATACCCAACCTCCTAATCAAGGGGATGTGGAACCTCATGCCTAGTAACCCAAGTGATGTGAACTCCATACCAACATCCTCGATCAAGGGGGTGTGAAATATCATGGAAAACAACCCAACTCAAGGTCCCTAAGTAATTATATAGAATAAGGAAATCCTTCCAACCTTATGATCCCTTATCCCGACATTCCATAAAGAGGAAAACTTCATCGCTCAAGGTGCAATGGATTCTTTTGAATATAATTTTTTACATTTAGAAACCATCCATGGGTTCATCCAAGCCACTAATACCATTCAATTTTAAACAATAAATAAGGAAATTCCCCTAAGCATGTCATTGGTTATTTAATTATAATTAAAGATTAGAAATTGTCTCTAAGCAAACCATTTACTATTTAATTAACCCCATTTTATTTCCCTATTCTAAGAGAGAATATAACACACCTCAAAGGTGTTTTTATTATAAATGGGGGAGAGGTGATCATATTAAGTTCATCAAAGTCATTTAAATTAGCCCTTAAAAGAGGTGTCAGTAATTACTTCCAAAATATAATCAAAAGATATCAAGACAAGGAATTATACATCAAGAATTTTAAGTGACATTCATATGGGTGAGATAATTATGTAAATAAGAATAGAGGTCAAGGTGTATTAATAATTCACCCCAATGTGGTGGTCTGGGTTGAGGTAACAACCTCTAATGGATAATACAGCATGCAGAAGAATGACACAATTTATAAACAAGTGAGACTTTAAAATAAAATCTTGTGGCCACCTAACTTAAACCAATTATGCTTTATTAATCTAATATCAAGATTTGAATCAAGATGGTTCAAGAGAAATCAAATAAATGGATAGAATCCTTGAAAATTGGGTGAATTAGCTTGATTTGATATAACATTATATATAGAGAAATAAACAAACAAAGAAAAAATGAGGAGTCATAAACTTACCAATACACTTCCAACATGAAAAGAGGTGGTCGAATCGGACACTGTATGAGTTAGATACTACCATTCCAATTAAGAGGAGGAGATCTCCCATGAAGGGGATGTTTTTACACATAGATGGTAGATGAAAGGAGGGAAAACACTTTAAATAATGAAAGGAGAAAATCATCATTTTGACACTTTTTAAGTGCTGCATGGTTTAGCCACATTGTTTGGATAAATGTGTGCCAACTGTGTAGTATTAAATGCATAAAGACATACCACTTCTAAGAGGGGTGTACATTTGGGATGCAGGGTTTGAAAAACTGTGCGCCTAACCATGCGTAGCTACTGGTTAAGTGACACTATGGGTTCATTCTAGGAGCACGACTTAGGAAAACCATGTGTAGCCTATGTGGGTCACCCCATGGACACCTGTACTAAGACACCATGCCTCATTGGCACCTCACATAGTTTATAAAAACAATGATCCTCAAGAATTGGGGTCACATGGTGACCTTCATGGTTATACTAACCATGTTCCAACCATATGCCTCATGCTGCCTTTCTAGAAACCAATGCTTTCAGACCTCGATGCTTCCGAAACTCAACCTATCTTCTGTGAAACCACCAAAGACTTAAACCTCATTAAAAAACAACACATTTACGTATTCTAGAGCCCAAATTTACATTCTAAATATTGGTTTGAAGAATATCCCATCCACCAAATAGTAAAATTCAAATTCCCATTGAAAATTCCTTGGTTAAAAAATGAAGGATGTTACAACATCCCCACATTAGAAATTCTCATCCTTGAGAATCCTTTGGGAACAATGAAGATAAAACCTGACCTACTCAGGTTGTGAAGCTTCAGTTAAACTTCCATGTTGTGTTTCCAAATTCTCTAATGCACCTCTAAATATCACTTTATGTTTATGATACACAAGACATTAAAACTCGATCTAACACACATATTAAAAACTAAAACAATGAGACAATTCTTACATAAGACCATCTAACATGACACACGATCAAATTGTTGTCTCATTCAAAATATGACCTATGGAACCCCCACTACAGGTTCTATGATTTAAATCCAAACTTTGATCCATGATATATCCACCATCAAAATTACCTATTTAATCATTCCCTTAGTTCTCTAACAATGCACTCAGCATGATTTTCAATTCAATCAATTGGTTGACTCCCAATTGACCTCAATTATCCTAGTTAACCTTTTTTTCTTTGAAAATATTGGGAAAACCTTGAATTCCACTCATCTCATCATAAAGATGTTCCTGAAGCATTTTCTCATCGACCCCATTCAATGAAATAAGAGAAAAATAAACCGAGCCATGCCCATATGACTATTTATGAAAATACTTGTCTTATATGGACGATGCATTCAAAACTAGATCCTAATGCATTTAAATGAAGGTACCATGAGATTACTATGAGAATTATCATCAAATACCATAACTAAATTCCTGTTGAATCTATATACAAGACGTTCAATTACATTTTCATGCCACAACATGAACATAGGTGTATGTTTTATCCCACACACTTGGATCATCACCCTCAAAGTATATCAACCAACACAGAATATATGCTCTGGGTAACCTCAGATCAACTACACGAGTCCAAGGAACTCATCCAAGATAGTTCATAATATGTCATTTACAAGTGAGATATCAATACATAGCTAAAAGTTTCACACATCAAAACACTAATTGAACCCAACGATAGTCATGTCAAAGAGTCGGCTGTTGTCCATGAGTCCATCCAAGGTATTCCTAATTGGGAACCCAAGTATCACTCAGTACTAACCAAGCCTTGGTAAACAACCATGCTTCTAGTGTGAAACTCCCATAGAGTCTACTTATCAAAATAGAAGGGCATTTTAAACTTTTAGCTTAGTGTATAACTGATGCTCCCTTAGTGTATCCTGGATGATGTCAAGATAGTGGACATGATTGTCACTAATACAGGAGTAAACTAATAGGATGTCGAATATTACCAAGAATACCGAAGACACTTACATCATAAATAAGAGAAAGTGATCAGTATGGTTTCCAACCATCTATATTAAACTATGCATAAAAAGATTAGTCAAACCACTATTGACTAGCTTCTTTTGAAAGAGAACGGTTGTACCTGTTGACGCATCATCTTTACCCAATAAATATCTCTTTACCACCCAAGGTACCCTATGATTGTTCAATTATAACCACAAAATTATATCCATTACTAATGTTTTCCTCAAAGTTTTCATACACTGTAACCTATTTCATCATCGTGGTTCTCTGCAAGACCCAAAACATTTCCAAGCATAACAGCCCCAAGGGAATTCAGAAGTATATCATACCATTTCCAAAATGGTTATTCATTGTTGTTCTCCATCTACTTGGAAGGATATTTCAAACATGTTTGAAATAATGATCCCCAACTTAGGAGTTTCCTATTCATCATTTATTGAAAAAGGGAACACATACCATGAAAACGCTCCATCAAACACTGACCACATGCCCTGGATGCGGCAAAAAAACTTTAGAATTCTTAAAACCAAAAGAGTTAAAAATAGCCACATAAAAACATGATTGATCAAATTAATATAGACACACACATGAAACTCCTATCGAGTTACATCCATGCACACCATAGTATTAAGAATAAAATCCCAAAAAAATGACCAGCATGTCCAAACACCTGGTCCTATGTAGAATGTATTCTCAAGTATTGTGATGAGTCATATATTTTTCTTTAATTATCTGGTCACTCTACCTTGGAAATGAACTATGATAAAAGCGTAGCCACTCATATCTTAAACAATTTTCACCAAGATCATACTATTCGTTGCTCCATTTATCAACTCTATGTTTACCATATTCATCAACATGTACTACCCTAATTACAAAAATAAACTCAATGGGGGTGTATATATCTTTAGATCATCAATGTAACAACACTATTCCTTCTAGAGTCATATTACCTCACACAATTTCTATAATATGACAACCTTCTAAGTCATCCATCATAAAGGTATAATAGTTACACAACCTATAAAGAGGGAAACCATGCCCTATGTATGAAAAACCCACAAAAATAATGTATTACTTGATACTCACAACCATAACAAGGGTCAATATACTGAATGAACACCCATCCATATCATGTGTCATTTTAGAAACTAAAAGTACCACTTGTAACAAACAACATCCGAATGGAACCACACATCAGAAATGGTACACATGCATTTAACAAGGTTTTAAAATTCCAAGGTTCTACCTACCTCAGGATAGATCCTTACATAAAAATAAAGCATCAATGCCAGAAAATTTTTACTAGGCCATACCACCTATAATTTAGGCCCATGATATATAGAAGAGGACTACAAGCAATGATCATGTTCCTATTCTAATGCAGAACTCAAATAAGGTTTAAACTACCCTTACACAAGGGTTGAAACTAAGAACACCACTTAAGGTTTCACATTAAGGAATTACTCTAATTCAAATTTAGTTATTTATTAATTTTATGTCTCAACACCAAAGAACACATAGTACCGGTCATAAGGAAAAGTTCTTCGTAATTTATTTAGAAAATTATATAATGAAACATAGGCATGTTCTACCCAAATTCCCTTTAATAATTAGTTATTTAACTAAAATCCAATCACATATTAGAAATTTAATCTCATTAATCCACTTTTATCATCATTTATTTATCCAAAATCTTTCACTACTAGCTTAGTTAAAGAAAATTTCAATTCTAATCTAAAGAAGAAAACACCCTTTAGGTTATAGTTTTCATTTTAATTAACAAATTCCTCATATAATTATAGCTCAAAAGTAGAAAACATGAATTTTATTAATAGTAAGGTATTGGAAAAGTAAGATTCCACTATATGTTTATATGTTAACCTATATAATCAGATTCATATACTTTAAATAACCTTCCTTATATAGAATAAACACACCCCCATGGGGTTAAGTGCTCAGGTATATCAAAATGATGGTGACCTATGAGGGTTACTTCATGAAATAATAAGGAAACCAACTAGGGTCATATCAAGTAAACCAATTTTTTTAGAACACCATTAATGGGTTCATCTAAAAAGAATTTAGCACGATGAAAAACATACTTGGGTCAATTCAAGTCTATCACATAAGAAACATGCCCCAACTGACCTACTTGAGTCTAGTTGTGTATTTCTGAATTTAGTCATATGGGTCATCATTCCTAGTGATAGAGGTAAAAGAATTTATATTGGAAACCATTTTTGAAAAGGTTTAAATTTTAGCATACACATATAAGAATTACGGTTCAGTTAGTTGAATTACCATTCCCAAGTTATAAATGCACTTGTCCTTATAAATTATAATTGGAATTCATATAATCACAACCAAGTTTTTCGATTTTATTTTAGAATATCATAAGTTCATATGTAATTTTTTTATTATATGGATCACTCTTCCCAATTTATAAGGGCCCATACACTTTTTAAATTGATATTATTCCCCCATTTAATCACAACTATAAATGTTTCGGTCCATGCGGCCAATGGTCCATGGATTAAAAATATCCATATCAGTTGGTTAAATAGGATTCCACCATCAAGATATATAGGAAAACACCACTTTGGCTGATGTTGAAATTTTATTTAACCAATAGTTTATTTCAATTGTAACAAGACATGATATCATAGGTGATAAATACTAGCAATAATTTTGGTAATACACTCACTAAATAAGAAACCACAGACCATGAAATATATGAAAAACATGCTAAATAATCACCTAAATTTGGTATAAAGGTAAATATGTTAAACATGGAATAAAAATAATAGAATCATGATATAACACCCAAGGTAAATATCAATATATCATGCAGTCTAAGAATGCAACCTACATGTCATGGAATATGCATGGCATGTGAATCTATATTTTTTTATAATGAAGCATGTAATTTTACTTCCTTTCCATATATATCCAAGGGTAAATTATTGTAAATATCATAAATTAGTAATTACCAAGAGTAAACCATTCACTCTAGGTGAAATCATAATCAATTGTAACAGTGAACAATACAAAAAACAATCCCATCATTGGCCACTTGGTATTTTTCCCATGTGTGGGTTGATCACTCCCAAACATGGTTATTTAACAAATGCCAAAAAATTACAAGTATCTTGTCTACCAGACCAAAATAATAAAACAAAGTAAAAAATAAATCATTTGATACCACTTTGTAATGTTTGGACCTAAGAGCCACTAAAGCAGTGCCCCAAGCCAGTCGGTCACATGGCCTCAAGCATGCCTCCTCATATGATAGAAGATGCTAACTAGCAGTGAGGGTCAAATGATGCTACATTGGGGTCACTATACTCTCATAATTAGTGTAGAAAAATGTTATGAAATAAGTAAACCAATAGTGTAAGTAGTATATATTAAGGGTAACCAATATGTAGAAAATATAATAATTGATAGAGATTAGAAATGTCTAACAACCAAATATAAAACAATTTATGTCTATCTGACTAAAATATATAAGAAGATGAAATAAAATAATTAATAAATAAATAGTGCATAAAGAAAAGAAAAAAATCCCAAGGGATATACCCATGAGAATCCTGAGATTTTTCTCAATCCTGTGCTCCTAAGCTCCACAATATAATAAACATCACAAACATAATCCATACACCTAAACCTACAACCATGAGGTCTGTTTGGGTACCCCAGTGTAATGGATTCATAAATAGGGTGTGAGATATACTTAGTAGGACACAAAAATGGTGTGTAATTCTATCCAGTCTGTGAATATAAAATACAACAATGTGCAGGTATAATAAATAAATAGTGAGTTAAATGAACGTAAACTAGTAGGACTCAGGTTCTAGAAGGTTACCTGGCCAAGAATACCTATTTTTTTCTTAGTCGGAATCCCTATGTGTGTATATATATATATATATAGATATGTATAAATATATACATTATAAATTTAGTAACATTCATATCGATATATATAGATACATAGTATTATCTAGGACCCTGATGTCCATGTGTAATACTGAACATAATAATTATAAGAGTCTCATCATAATAAATATGGGTCATCATTCATGAGTACCATAATCAATATAGGAAACCATTCCAAGTATCATAATCAATAATTATGAGAAACATACCCAACCTCCCAATAAAGGGGGTGTGAAACATCATTCCCAAAAACCCAAGTTATGTGAATGCCACTCCAACATCCTCGACCAAGGGGGTGTGATACGTCATATATTACAACCCTAATCATGTTACCTTAGTAATTATATAGAATATGTTAGTACTTATTTTCCTATTAACCCTTATCCCGATGTTTCATAAAGAGTCAAACAACATCACTCAAGGCACACTGGATACTTTTCAATATAATTCATTAACTTTAGAAACTAGCAATGTGTTCATCTAGGCCATTAGTAACATTCAATTATAAATTATAAATAATTCCATGACCTTAATAATTTCATTCATCATTTAATTATAATTTAATATTAGTCTATGTCCCTAATCATGCCATTTTCTATTTAACTAACTCCATTTGATTTCCCAATTTTAAGAGATAAGACAACACAACTCAATATAGGTTTTATTATAATCAGGGGCATGAATATCTTATTAAGTTCATCTAACTAATTTAAATTAGAACTTCCAATAGGTTTCATTTATTAAAACCAAAATATAATCAAAAGTTTTAAAGATACGACATTATACATCAATCATTTGAAGTGACATACATATGTGTGAGTTAATTATGTAAACAAGCATAGAGGTCAAGGATTATAAATAAATCACCCAAAGGGGGTGGTTTAGGATGAGGAAAAAAACCTACAATTATTTAAATTAAATCATAAAGTGACTATAATTTAATTCATTTTGTCTTACATAACTAATTTAAGATTAAAATAGAAACACATAGAGAATAAGTCATGTGGCACAACGATGTACATTATAAACAAGCATGAACTTAAAGGAAAAGGAAAAGACCACATCCCATATACCAAGGATTCTTCCCTAATCCATATCAATATTTTAATCAATTCCGTTTGATAGAAATATAATAAAGGGAAAAATGAATTAAAAATCAGAGGAATTAGATTGTATAAATATAACATTTTGTATGGAGAAATAAACAATTAAAGGAAAAGGATGAGCCATAGAATTGTTGGTACACTTATAACACGATGAATGGTGGTCAAATTAGTGACCGTATGAGAGAGATACCTCCATTACTAGGAGGAGGAGGATATCTCTCACAAAGGGGATAATAATTCATGCGGATGGGAGAATAAAGGAGAGGGAAACCATTTAAAGATGGTAGGGGATTTTTTTTTAAATTTTCCCATTTTTATGATCTTCACGGTCTGGCCACATGGTTCAATTAATAGTGCTCCAAACATGTGGGATTAAATGATCACTTCCATATCCATTTTAAGAGGGGCACCCAATAAGGCTGAATAGTTTGAGAAACTGTGCACCTAACCGTGCATAGCTACTGGTTAAGTGGCACTAAGGGTGAAGGCTAGGAACACCGTTTAGAATAATCCTGTGAATCCCATGTGGTTCATCCCATTGAATCTTGGACCAAGATTCATGGCCTTATCATCCCCTAACATAGTTTAGATAAACTACGATCCTCATGAAATGGGGCTACATGGTTGACCCGCATAGTTAAACATACCGTACACCAACCGTGAGCCTCATGATTCATTTCAAAAAACCGATTCTACCAGAGGAAGAATCTTATAAAACTCAACTAAAATCCAAGGAACCATCTATTGAAATCAATATCATTTAATAATAAAACCTTTACGTTTCCAAACCATAGATTTACATTCCGAATCTTATTTTAAAGAATGGCTCGTCCCCCAAACTGTAAAACCCAAATTCCCTTTAAAAAATAATTAAATTCAAAAAAAAATGGGAAATTACAATATAATTTCTATATATAACATAATAATGATTATATAATCGTTAATTATTATTTATTTTCCATTCAATCCATGCATTGAGAAAATTGATACATTGTTCATGCGTACATATGACTTATCGTCTTCATAAATGGTACAATTCATTTTCTATCATTAACTTATATTAATTACTATAAATACATTTATAATGAATATATATGATATTTATATAATTATATAAATTATGTATATGATATAACCATGATCAAAGTAATATGACCAAAATTATCAAACAAAAACATACATGAAATATGAAGCAATTATCATGTAAAATAGTGAATTTAACATTGAATCATTATTAAACGAGTGATAAAAGACTATAAGTAAATAATATATGGTATGAAGTATAGGATTATGGTTATTTAATAGATTTATAATAAACCTATATTTATTATATAGGAGGTTTAAACACATATGAAAGATGTTGAACCTGAGGTAAGAGTTTCTCATCACACTTTTACTTCTCTGAGACATATTCCATATTCACTATTTATTCCTTTGTGTTGTTTATATACTAAACATTTTGAATCATTATATATTGAATGTATTTATTTTCATGGAATTTAATGTTTTATTTGAATTTATTTCTTTTATCGGGCTTATGATTCAAATGTAACCAAAGGTGGTAAGGACATATTTCAAAATTACATCATTATTTGGGATTGTTTATTTTTAATTCTACCATAGGGGAATTATTTTTTATCTATTAAACACAATATATTTTCTTCTATTTGGTTTATTCATAATTTTTTTCAAACAATATTGCTATTTTCCCTTTATTTGGTATTTGAAATGATTGATAAAATGTTTTTAAGAAAATCTGACATTATTTCTCTCTTCGATCGGAAACCCATTTTCTTCTAATGCCATTTTTTCTAAAAATGTTTTCAACAAATGTTTTTAACATTATAAAAATTATTTATTAAATAAAATTTTACATATTTTTTGCTTTTAATTTTTGAAAGGAATATTCATATCACTTTCCAAATAGTTCCAGTTTAGATTTTACCGATAATGTAAAATGAATATTTGTTTTAATGTGTAAGTCATGAATGTAATTTTATAACATCATGAACACTCAATTTTTTAAAAGATATTTTTTAACACCCCAAGATTCTATGGTATGTTTCCCTTTGAATAATGAAATCGCTTGCGTTGTATGTAACTTCGAGATTTTAACACATCGCGACCAATCAAACTAGCCGTTATGAATATTAATACCCACTTGTTGAAATTTTATCAATTTTATCTTTTAAAATGGAATTCATTTTTGGGTTTGGAATATAAAAATTAGCTTAGAATTAATTTTTGGATTGAAAGTGATTCCACCACTATCGTTCATGCCATCTGGAATGGCATCACTCATCTTGCCTGGCCACTTACCACTCTTTGGATGACTTGTCTAAACTTGCTTCATGGGTTAGAATACATAGACACTCATGCTTACCATGAAGAGAATGTTGTTGCTGATGCTCTCTCTAACAAAGGATTTCAACAGAGCATGACTTGGCTTGACACTCTGTCAGCTGACCTATTATATCTTTTTGATAGGGATTGTAAAAAAATCCCATCTTTCCGAATTTTGTAACCCTTTTGCTTTTCAATAAATAAATTGTGCTTTGGTCTTTGACCGAAGCATTACCTTTAAAAAAATAAGCAAGTGTCAATATTTTGATAGTTATTATTTCTTAAAACACGCTTTTTGTTTTAACAAGGGGAATTAATTTTAAATTAATTTCTACCACTTCTATGTTTTGAATTTATAAAAATGGATTCCATATTTAGAATCAATAGGTCTAAATTTTTTAAATAGGTAACCTTTATTTTTAGATATTTTGAATTATTACTTCGGTAAATATTTTATTTACCATGGTTAAAGGGTAAATCCAGTAAATAAGGGTAAAAATAACAATATTATAATAATATTAAATTACCCTAACACATGTCCTAACCCTATTGTACGATACATTTCCGACCATGGGCATCCTTGGGTCGATTTGGGGACCCCATGGAGCCGCTTGTAAGTGATAATGACACCTTATATTAATTAAGTTAAAGTAAATACAAAAATGAGATAAGCATATATCTTTTAGTAAAACAATTTTTACATAGGGATATATATGTCATCTCTTCGACTATAAATATTAATTAGAAAGATAAAAATATTTCCTACCTAATGGAAATTTATTTATAATTTTTAGACATTATATAATATATTTATTTATGGAACAATGATGATGCAGTAATTACCTTATTAATAAAATATTAAAATAATTGATATTATAAATACCCAAATAAATGTAATTTGAGACTTTTTATGAGTTAAAATAATATTATAGGTTAATATGACATGTTAGAGTTTATTAAATGAATTTATTTTTAAGTAATAATGCTTTTATGATTTTAGAAAAAACAAAATACCAAATAGTGTCAAAATTGACATAAAAGAGTTTTTAAAAAATATATTATATTATTAATTGGTATTATATTAATAAAAATATAAGGTTAGGCCTAAGGGCTTAAATAATATTATATATGTCACTAATGAACCACTTGGGGTTATCTTGTAAGTTTATATTAAGTTTATTAACCATATAATATAAAAATACAAAGAGACATGGTAAATGTCAAACTATTTAACTAAGACTTAAATCTAGAAGATAAGGTTAATATAGTGACCCAAACCTATCTAAAACCTATTATTTGAGTGGTTTTAGACCCATACCAACCTTAGACTTTAAATAATTCATTTTGGAGCCATTATAAACAGAAAAGTATTTTATTATAAAATAATATTTCAATCTTTTCTAAAGGTTCCCCTCACCCTCTTATAAAAGGGCACTTCCCCTTCTCTAAAATTCACCCCTTCAAAGCCATTTGGCTTGGAAAAACCCTATGAAAATATCATCCCAACTATCCTAAATTCATCCTAGAGGCCTTAAGTTAGTCATAAAGACAACCTAAGGATCCCTTTTGATCAAATAAAAAGGAAGAACCCAAAGAAGAGGTAAATATTTCATCACCTCTTTCAAGTTTCTTTCTTCTTCCACTTCCTCTTTATTTATTGTTTCCATTATAAAATAATAACTCCAGTATATTATATATACTGTGATGTTATTATAAATATGGTACAACCATATTCATTATTCTATCCATCCTTTGATTTCCATGTCACCATACGTGCGTACGTTCGACTTACCGTCTCCACATCGTGGTGTAGTTGTTATTCAATACATTATTATTTGGATGGGTATAATAATGATGTATAATTGATATAAATAATAAATATAACTTGATAATGATTCTTTATATATGATAGAACATCCAATTATATATTATTTTAATATCAAAGGAATGATATTGTCACTCGTGCGTACGTACAGATTACCATCTCCACGAACACGATGAGATTCATTCCCCATCGTATCCATTCAAGACTAATTTTCATTTGATGAATAAAAATAATTTTTAAAGACTTAATATTATTCTGAATATTAAGAAGATACAACCTATCCATAACAAACATTACTTACATAACAAAGCATATAAAGGAAAACGAATCAGTTAACACTAGAAACAACGATAATACTAAAATATTATTAACAAAGAAATATTAGAAGATCATATATGATATCATATTAATGTATATAATTTCTGAATAATTTAATAACAATTATTTCACCATTATATAGGAGGTTAACCTACCCTCGACCAAGGGAAAGTACTAGGTAAGGGTTAATTCTATAATCTCTTTATTACCTGAGGTTGTTTTTACGTAAGTATCTACTGGGACCTCTTTATCATCCACATCCATGTTTCTTAAAAATATATTTGAAAACATTTTTACTATTGACTAGACAATGTGTTAAAGTCATTTATACCCTTATTTGAACTTATATTCTTTGAAAGGAATCTTTCAGTTGTTTTCCCAACAAGGTACTTTATAACCTTTTCAACAAAACTAAGGTAAGAATGTTTTTTAACTTATACGGTGGGTGTGGCTATTTTCCGCCGTTATAATATCGTCAAATCATCACTTAAAATATTATAAGAATATTTCAAAAATAAATGTTTTATTTTATAATTATATGAATTTTAAATGATTTCAAAATAGAAATATAAATTTCTGTAAAAAAAGGTTTTGATTTCATCTATGTCAACATCCTTTGATGGATTTTAAGGTTATTTGGAGTTTATTTAGTATGATACAAAACATCCATATTGTATTTAATGTTTTGTGATATTTTTGAATAGGGATGTGTTATTTTTACACCATTCATGGTTTATGGATAAATTATTGACATTTTTTATGCTAGTTTTAATACGAATGTTTATGTTACGTTTAATCCTTTTCATATGAGGAATGCATTGGACTTAGTATATGACGGGTGGAGCCCGCTATAGCTCCTCAATAAATCGGTAGGTCTCATGAGACAAACTTGTGTCTTGGAACAAGGCCTTGAAAAAATATTATTTTTAGTCTTTTCACAAGGCCTTGACTATGTGGTTATGAAGACTGGAATTATTCATTCCATCATTATAAAAGTGGCTATTGATATTGCATGTGATTATTCGACTAGTATAATATCCATGTGAATAAGTAAATGGAATTATTTGATTTTAACTTTTCCATATTATTCTGAAGTTCAAGTTTGAAAGTACTTTGTTTTAGTCTTATACATTTCCTTAAATGTTTATGCTTATTTATGAAAGTTTTCGCTGTATTGTTATCTTTACTAAGCATCTGAGATCACCCCTTTCTATGTTTTATTTTTCCCGGGATGTGAAAAAGTATTTTATGACTGACCTGCAGGGATAGTCTGAGGGGATATGAATGTGGTCTATGGAAACAATGTTGTTGTAGTTTTTCATTTTATAATGTAATGTAAAACTAATGAATGTATCTAGTATTTACAAGGCTACTAAAATGATCAGTCTTTCGGGACATGATTTCCTTGTATCGTGCCAATGTTATGTAATAACGCACCGACTCTAGGTAACTGGTGTCGGGGCATTATAGTTGGTATAATAGGTATGTTTAATACAAACCTTGGAATCTAGATTAAGATAAACTCTGATTAGAGCATATTACCCTAAGATAGACTTTGAGGATTTCTATAGAAGAACTTCCTAGAATTTTGGTATTGTGGAGATTTTGTGAGTTTTATAAGAAATACATCCCTATCTAGATATAAGGAGGTATAGGTAGATCTGGAACATATGTACCTAGGGGTAAAACCCAAAAACACCTCTTTGAGCTGGACTCGAATGGGAACTGGTGCACGACAACAGGCCTTGCTGCACTCTTGGTTATGACACTCCTAAGGGATATGCTTAGGAAAATTCTCATTTTATTTACAAATAATTATGAAGGGTTTATGAATATATACCTCCTCAAAGAAAACAATTTTTTTATTATGGATTATATCCATAAAATGTTCAGTTTATGTTAAGTGTTTTACAAGTTTGGAATTATGTATTTCGATTGATAAACTAATCTAGTTTATGACATTATTTAGAAATGGAACCTATTGGAAGGAATGGACACCGTATCAACACACATAATATATGTAGAGATTTCCCTCCTACTCAAGATAATTATAGTGGAGCTGGTGAAGCAACTGGTGCTGATCATCTTATCACCATACTGGGACAACTCAATCAGGTTATGAATAATAACTTTACCCGTATGGAGAACCCATATCCACAATGTGGAGGATCAATGTTAGATCATTTCATGAGGAAACAACCTCCAACATTTAATGGGAGTACAAATCCATTTGTGGCTGAGTAATGGATAAATTCCTTAGAGAAAATATTTCACACTTTGGGGAGTAGTGAAAGGGAAAAAGTTTTCATGGCAGTTTATCACCTCACTAGAGATGCTGATCAATGGTGGTCATTGATTCAAAACACAAAGGAAGATGAATAAGTATCTAGTATTGAATGGCGGGATTTTAAAGAACTTTTCTTAGAAAAATAGTTTCCTCGTGACCATCGAGCAGATATGGAATGACAATTTCTAAGTCTGAGGAAAAAAGAGGACGAGAATGTCTCAAAGTATGAAGCTAACTTTACAAGGTTATCAAGGCATGCTGCAGATTATATACATAACCCAAGAAGTAATATTGACCGTCTCTTTGATGGGTTAAATCGTTTCTACATCTATAATTAGTATCACAATCTTTCTCACCGTACAAAGATATTGTATCATGTGCTATCAAGACAGAAAAGTAATTCTCTAAGTCTTATGACTTTAAAGAAAAGAAAGAGAAGAAGGGATCTGCTAAACACTTTGGAAATGAAAATAAGGGGAAGAAGGGAAAATTTGAATATCCATACTATAGTAAATATGAGAATAAACACCCCGTTAATTGCCTGAAGAGAATGGGAGTCTGTTACAAGTGTGGTGAAAATGGCCACCAAGCTTGTGATTGCAAGGGGAAAAAAGAGGTTGTCAATGTCTAATGCTACAATTGTAGAGAAATGGGGCATTATGCAAATGAATGTCATAAGCTCCAAGGAAACTTACCTCAGAAAAGTCCAAGGGATCAAGGCCAAGATTATGCTATCACTATTGCTGAGGTTGAAGCTCCGAGAGATGTGGTGGAAGGTAATTTAATGGTTCCTCAAGTTTAGCCAATGCTTTTTTTGATTCTGAATCATCGCATTGTTTCATATCTTCCTAGTTTACTAAGACAATTAGATATTTCCAATTTGATTTAACAAGGGAGTTGTAAGTCAAAACTCCTAAGGGAATTATCATTGCAACTAAGTTTTGTGAATAAGTCCCCATTAGGGCATATAAATGTTCTTTATCTGCTGATCTCATTGTCATACCCATGATTGAATTTGAAATAATCCTCAGTATGGATTGGCTTTCAAACCATGATGCAAAAAATTATTGTACGAAGAAGGAGGTTACAATTTTTGATAACGATGATAAATAACACCTTATCTTTAGAGAATAAACATCACCACCTCATTCTTATCTAGATCCACCCCCAGTAGCTCAACTAAAATTAATTATTGGAGAGGAAGAGAATGAAATAATTATGGATGAGGAAAAGAATGTTCAAATAGAGGATGTATATATTGTTCAAGAATATGGGGATGTGTTTCCAGAATATTTACCCGGACATCCTTCAGAATGAGAAATTGAGTTTTCCATTGATTTAATTCCTGGTTCAAGGCCCATATCGAAGACCCCTTATAGAATGGGCACTGTGGAATTAGTGGAACTAAAGAAACAACTAGAGTAATTGAGCAATAAGGTATTTATTTGCCCTAGTGTTTCTCCATGGGGAGACCCTATCCTTTTTGTTAAGAAGAAAGATGGATCTATGAGGTTTTGCATTGACTATAGGGAGATCAATGCTATAATGATAACGAACAAGTATCTCCTACCTCGCATTGATTATTTATTCGACCAACTTCATAGAGCTCAATATTTTTCAAAGATTGTCCTTCGATTTGGATACCATCAGTTATGTGTGAAGAAAGAAGACATTCCAAAAACAACATTTCGAACTGAGTACGAGCATTATGAGTTTACAGTAATGCCTTTTGGGCTGAGTAATGCACCCTATGTCTTCATGGATATAATGAATAGAGTTTTGAAGGAATTTCTTGATGAGTTTTTAGTGGTATTTATTGATGATATCTTGTTATACTCCAAAAGCCATGAAGATCATGAAAATGACTTGTGCATTATTCTAAAGACACTTAGAAGAAATGAATTATATGAGAAATTTAGAAAGTGTGAATTCTGGCTTTAGGAGATTTCTTTTCTTGGCCATATTATCACTAAGTATAGAATCTCTATTGATCCTTAAAAGATCAAGTCAATCCAACAATGTCTAACAATGATGAGTATAACTGATGTACATAGTTTTGTTGGTTTAGTAGGTTATTATCGGCATTTTTTTCCAGAATTTTGCCCGATTGGATAACTCATTAACCAAGATCACACGTAAAGGGGTTGAATTTGTTTGGAAAAAAGAGTGTGAATTTTTTTGAAGAACTGAAGAGAATATTAGTCAATGCTTTTATATTGACTCTTCTATTAGGGAATGATGGGTTTGTTATTTATTATGATGCTTCAAAGAAAGGACTTGGTTGTGTCCTTATGCCTAATGATAGGGATATTGCCTATGCATCACGACGACTAAAAAATCAGGAGAAAAACTATTCTACTCATGATCTTGAGTTAGCAGCTGTAGTATTTGAATTGAAGATATGGAGACATTATCTATATGGTGAAAAATGTGAGATTTATACTAATCACAAGAGTTTGAAGTATATTTTCTCACAAAAAGAACTCAACATGAGGCAGAGGCGATGGCTTGAACTACTCAAGGATTATGATTTCACTATACACTACCACCTGGGGAAGGAAAATAAGGTGGTAGATGATTTGAGTAGAAAGGATCATGGAGTTTTGAACAAGATGAGATTTGAAAAGGATCCTATATACACGGATCTAGTAAAGATGGATATGGGAATAACCATGAAAGGTGAAACATCAATGCTTTTTCAAATAGTGGACAAACCATCTTTACTAGAAAGGATAATAATTTCTCAGGTTGATGATGAGGAGTTTCTAAAAAATATTAAAGCATTGAATGATGGGAGATTTAGTGACTTAGTATATGAAGATGTGATTTTAAAATTTGGGAAGAGACTTTGTGTTCCCGATATGCCTGATCTAAAAAGAGAATCGTTGGATGATTCTCATAGCTCCAATTTCTCTATACACCCTGGTAGCACTAAAGTGTACAGAGATTTAAAGGAACATTTTTGGGGGGACAACATGAAGAGAGATATTGATGATTTTGTGTCAAGATGTATGGTTGGTCAACAAGTGAAATCTGGAATGCAATATCCTGGAGGAGTCATGCAAGCTCTTCCCATACCTGAATGGAAATATGATAATATTTCGATGGACTTTGTCATGGGACTACCAAAGACCCCTAGAAGGAATGATGCAATATGGGTCATTGTTGATCGTCTTACCAAGTCAATGAATTTTTTTTCTATAAGAGAATATTTACCACTTAAACTTCTAGAAAGAGTATATATTAATGAAGTTTTAAGACTTCATGGAGAACCCTTATTGATTATTTCTAATTGTGATCTCCATTTTACATCAAGATTATGGAAAAGTCTTTAGAGGGCCATGGATACTGAACTTTGTTTGAGCACTGCCTACCACCGTCAAACTAATGGAAAATCAGAACAGACTATTCAAACATTATAAGACATGTTGATATCATGCTCAATTGACTTTCAAGGTATGTGGGATCAATATTTACCTCTGGTAGAATTTTCTTATAATAATAGTTTCCATTGAAAAATTCAGATGACACCATATAGAAGCATTCTATGGAGAAAGATGTCGCACACCAACCTGTTGGGATGATGTTGGTGAAAGAAAACATGTTGGCCCAGAACTTGTGGGGGAAATGATGGAAAAGGTGAAGGTAATCCAAACCCCCATCAAAGAAGCTCAAGGTAGGCAGAAGAGCTATGCCAATAATCGAAGGAAGGATTTGAAATTTCAGGTCGGATATCATGTTTTCTTGAAGGTATTTCCATGGAAGGGTATTATACGTTTCGGTAAGAAGGGTAAATTGAGTCCCAGGTATATCAGACCTTTCGAAATTCTAAAACTAATTGGGGTTGTAGCTTAATGTTGGGCAATGCCGCTAAGTCTCTCCAAAGTTCATGATGTGTTCCACGTATCACTATTGAGAAAATACATGCCTGACCCAACACATGTACTCACCTATGAGGAATTAGAACCGAAACCCAATTTTTCTTATTGCGAAGAGTCTGTCAAGATTCTTGATACAATAGAACAAGTGTTGAGAAACTTGATAACTCGTCTGGTAAAAGTTCTATGGAGAAACCATAAAATGGAAGAGGCAACGTGGGAACCTGAGGAACTTATAATGAAGAACCACCTGAATATTTTTATGCAGTAATATTCTAGAAATTTTTAAAAAGAAATTATTTTAAGTATGAGAGAATGTAACACCCTAATCTTCCACAGTACATTTCTCTTTGAATAATGCAATATCTTGCGTTGTACGCAACTTCGAGATTCTAACATATCGCGACCAATCAAACTAGTCGTTATGAATAATAATACTCACTTTTTGAAATTTTATCAATTTTACCTTTCAAAATGGAATTTATTTTTGGGTTCGAAATATTGAAATTATCTTAGGGTTAAATTTTGGTATTTTTTGGAAAAACATCCAGTTTTTGATGAATAGTGAAAAATACTAAATTTTAATAAAAAAAACTTTTTTAATCAAAATAATTTATAGTACTAAATTATACTATTGAGTTGTTTTTAAGTATAATTAGATTATATTTTTACCATTTAATCCAATTTTGATCATTGGACGTAATTTCACATTTAAACTAGACATAAGCAAGTATCAATCTTTTGATAGTTATTATTTTTAAAAAACACGCTTTTTTGTTTTGACAATGGGAATTAATTTTAAATTAATTTCTTCCAATTCTGTGTTTTGAATTTATAAAAATGGATTCCATATTTATAATTAGGAGGTAAAAATTGTGTAAATAGGTAACTTTTTTTAGACATTTTGAATAATTATTTCAGTAAATAATTTATTTACCATGGTTAAGGGTAAATCCGGTAAATAAGGGTAAAAAAATAATATTATAATAATATTAAATTACCATAACACATGTTATATCCCTATTGGATGATACATTTCCGACCATGGGAATCCTTGGGTCGATTTGGGGACCCCATGGAGCCACTTGTAAGTGATAATGACACTTTATAATAATTAAGTTAAAGTAAATACAAAAATGACATAAGCATCTATCTTTTAGTAAAACAATTTTTACATAAGGTTATATATTTTATATATTTCACTATAAATATTAATTATAAATATAAAAATATTTAAAACATATTGATATTTTATTTATAATTTTTATACATTATATAATGTAATTTATTTATGACACAATAATGATGTCGTAATTACCTTATTAATGAAGTTTTAACATAACTGATATTATAAATACCCAAATAAATGTAATTTGAGACTTTTTATGAATTCCACTAATTTTATAGATTAATATGACTTATTATAGTTGATTAAATGAATTTTTTTCTAAGTAATAATGCTTTTATGAATTTAGAAAAAACAAAATACTAAATAGTGTCAAAATTGACATAAAAGAGCTTTTAAAACAAATATTATATTATTAATTGGTATTCTATTACTAAAAATATAAGGTTTGGAAAAAGGGATTAAATACTATTATATATGCCATTAATTAACCACTTGGGGTTTTATTGTAAGTTTATAGTAATTTTATTAACCATATAATATAAAAATACAAATACACATGGTAAATGTGAAACTATTTAACTTAGAGTTAAATCTAGAATATAAGGTTAATATAGTGACACCAACCTATCCAAAAACTATTGGTTGAGTGGTTTTCAACCCATAACCACCTTATCATTTAAATAATTTATTTTGGAGCCATTAGAAACCTAAAATTATTTTATTATAAAATAATATTTCAATGTTTTCCTATGGTGCCCCTCACCCCTCTTATAAAAAAAACATCCCCTTCTCTAAAATTCACACATTCAAAGCCATATTTCTCAGACAAAACCTACCCAAATATCCTTAAAACTGTACTACCTTAATCCTAGAGGCATTACTTTAGTCATAAATCCAACCTAATGATCACTTTTGATCAAATTAAAAGGAAGAACCCGAAGAAGAGGTAAATATTTCATCACATCTTTCAAGTTCCTTTCTTCTTCCACTTCCTCTTTATTTGTTATTTCCATTATAAAATAATACCTCCAGTATATTATATATACTATGATGTTATTATAAATATGGTACAACCATATTCACTATTCTATCCATCCCTTGAATGACATGTCACCATACATGCGTACGTACGACGTACCGTCTCCACATCATGGTGTAGTTGTTATTCAATACATTATTATTTATATGGGTTTAATAATGATGTATAATTGATGTAAATAATAAATATAACATGACAATGATTCTGTATATATTATATAACATCCAATTATATTTTATTTTAATATCAAAAGAATGATATTGTCGCTTGTGCGTACGTACGGACTACCATCTCCTCAAACACGATGAGATTCATTCCCCATCGTATCCATTCAAGACTAATTTGCATTTGATGATTAAAAATAAGGTTTATAGACATAATATCATTCTGAATATGAATAAGATACATCCTATCCAAAACCAACATTACTTACGTAACAAAGCATATAAAGGAAAATGAATCAGTTAACACCTAAAACGACGATAATACTAAAATATTATTAACAAACCAATATTATAAGATCATATATGATATAATATTAATATATATAATTTTTGAATAATTTAATAAAAATTATTTAACCATTATACAGGATGTTAACTTACCCTCGACCAAGGAAAAGTACAAGGTAAGGGTTAATTCTACAATCTCTTTATTATTTGAGGTTGTTTTTAGGTAAGTATCTTCTAGGACCTCTTTATCATCGACATCCATGTTTCTTAAAAATGTATTTCAAAACATTTTTACTATTTACTAGAAAATGGGTTAAAGTTATTTTTACTCTTATTTGAACTTATATTTTTTGAAAGGAATCTTTAAGTCGTTTTCCAAACAAGGTACTTTATGACCTTTTCGACAAAATTAAGGTAAGAATGTTTTTTTAACTTATATGACGGGTGTGGCTATTTTCCGACTTTATAACATAGTTGAAGCATCCCTTACAAGATTATAAGAATATTTTAAAAATAAATGTTTTCTTTTATAATTATATGAATTTTAAGTGATTTCAAAATAGAAAGAGATATTTCTCTAAAAAAAAGGTTTTGATTTCATATATGTCAACATCCTTTGATGGATTTTAAGCTTATTTAAAGTTGATTTATTATGATACAAAACTTCCATATTGTATTGAAGGTTTTGTGATACGTTTGACTGTGGATGTTATATTTTTATACCATTCATGGTTTATGGATAAAGTATTGACATTTCGTATTCTGGTTTTAATATGAATGTTTATATTATGTTGAAACCATTTCATATGAGGAATGCATTGGACTAGTATGTGACGGGTGGAGCCCGCTATAGCTCCTCAATGGATTGGTAGGTCTCATGAGTCAAACTAGTGTCTTGGAACAAGGCCTTTACAAAAACTTATTGGTAGTCTTGGCACAAGGCCTTGACTATGTGGTTATGAAGTCTGGAATTATGCATTCCATCATTATGAAAGTGGCTATTGATATTGCATGTGATTATTAGACTAGTATAATATCCATGTGAATAAGTAAATGAAATTATTTGATTTTATCTTTTCCATATTATGCATAATTTTAGGTTTAAAAACCTTTTGTTTTAGTCTAATACATTTCCTTAAATGTTAAAGCTTATTTATGAAAGTTTCCCCTATATTGTTATCCTTACTAAGCATCTGAGCTCACCCCTTTCTATGTTTTATTTTTCCCAGGATGCGAAGAAGTATTTTATGACTGGCCTGCAGGGATATTCTGAGGGGATATGAGCATGGTCTATGGAAACAATGTTGTTGTAGTTTTTCATTTTATAATGTATTGTAAAACTTATGAATGTATCTAGTATTTCCAAGGCTACTAAACTGATCGATCTTTTGGGACATGATTTCCTTATATCATGGCAATGTTATGTAATAATGCACAGACTCTGGGTAACTAGTGTCAGGGTGTTACATATTTTACAATTTTTAAGGGTTATTTTAAATGAAAAATATTTTCATAATATTTTGATAAATTTTTTTTAAAAATATTTTCATAGTGGAAATGTTATTTTCCTCGAAAATGATTTTAATGACATTTTTATGGTATTTATTTTCATAAGTGACATCAAACCTTTATTTTATATATTATAAAAAGGGGATATATTGTATTTAAATCATCCATATTCTTTATTTTGATGTTTTATGATTAGATTGATTGAGGATGTACAATTTTATAACCATTCACCACATTACTTTGGATGGTTTATGATTTTGTTTATTTGATTGGGGTAAGTATTAACATTTTATATGTTAGTTTTTTGATAATTATGTTTATATTGAACATGTATCACCCATTACATATGAGTAATGCATTGGAATTAGTATGTGATGGGTGGGTTTTGACTATAGATAGCCCCTTGATCCATTAAAAAGTATCATTATACAAATCAATTGACAAAATTAGATAGGGTTCTACAAATAGATTTAAACTGTCTTATAAAAGGTCTTGATAGTATGTTTCAGGTGTCTATCATTACGTATTACCTCATTATGAGATTATTTATTTATGTCAATGTGACTATTCAATTTGTTATAATTTTCATGGATAAGCTTCAATATCATGTGATTATTTACGTATATTTATTTGATCATCATTTATTCCTACCATATTATGCACAAGTTGTTATTTAAATGGAATGTGTTTGTTTTATTTATATTTAAAAATTTATTATTATTATTTATTCATGATATATTCTACTTTATTATTACCCTTATGGATCATCTTAGCTCAGCCTTTTTTTACATTTTATTTTCCCTAGGTTACCAGGAAGTGTTTTTTGATTTATTTGTATGGATATAATAACGGTAATAATGGTGTTTTCAAAGAAAACAACTTGTGTATTTTATGTTTTAAAATGTATGTGAAATTTGAGTATTTATTTAGTTTAAAAATACTAATAAACTATTGAGTCCTTGGAGATGTGATTCCTTGTATCTCGTGCCAATGTAATAAAGTAGACATCAATTCTGGATTACTGGGGCCAGGTTATTTACATTAATTGATTTAGTAATTGACAATGACATGGTAAAGGAATACTAAACTAGAAAAAGGTTATTAATAAATTAAATAATTAACATAAATGTGTGATTTAGTAAGATAAAGAATGAATGTGATGACTCAGACTCGAGGTAAGGTACACATTACTTTAAAAACCTCATTTTAGATGTTTTCATGATTTAATTTCTAAATATTTATTTTCCATTTCCATATTATTTAATTTATTTTATATATTTTCTATAAGTATAAAAATTAATTATAAAGTAAATTTTATGTTTATTTTGAATTTATTTTAATGGTTTTCTATTGGAATCTTTTTATATATTTTATATTGAATGTTTTGATAAAATGAAAAAAATGAAAGTTATAATTTAACATTTATGACATAAATTAATTTTTCCACCACCACAACGGTTATTTTATTTCTGTATTAATTTATAATATTTCATATTTTCTTCAAAAAAAACCCTCCTTCCCTATACTCTGTTTATTTTTCAAAAAGTGTTATAGATGAAATAGATATTTCAATATTAAAAAATGTTTCTTTATAGGTGAAAAAATATTTTTATGAGTTCAATGATGAAAATTAAATCATTCATGTTTTATGGTTATGTTATGGTTATTGGGTATTTTTTATGGTGATGGGTGTTTAATTTATAAACTAAGGATTTTTGGTTATGTTATTATCCAAGGATATGCGGTTTTGTTATAAACCCAAGTTGGGTGGGTCTATTATAGCCCTCCAATTCATTGGGTTCTCTAGTAAATTATGGAATTTGACTACATTGGTTATTCCATTTGTAAGAGAGATATTGGAAATGATTTATTAATTTACCTATATGATTTATTTATTCTTTCTATGGTTTTGATAGAAATATCATGATTTAACAAGTTAAGATAATGAGTTTATGCATAATGGAAAGTGTTTTCTACTACTTTCGGGTGAAAAGTGTACATTTGAAAAAAAAATTCATGAGTTTTTCATGATAGAAAGGAAACCTTTATGAGTTTTATTTTTTCTTAAATATTTCTTATGAAATGTTTTATCCAAATCATTAGGCATATAAATTGATTTATTGGGTTAGAAAAAGGTTATTTTGAACCAAAATTTTATGTTGAAAAAGACAAATTTTTATAAGTATTCATCTACTAAAGTGTCTTTTTTATGTCCCTTATTGATCTTTTAATTCTAAACGCACATTTTAAAGTATTTTTCAAAGGTTGTTAAGGATTATTAGAAAAAATGACGAGTTCAAGATGAAACTTTTGAAGATGTTTCATGAAAATAAAGCTTTTTATATCTTAAAACTTTTGTTTTATGGAAAAAATGGATACTATGTAGAAGTTCCCACTTTGTGATGTAATATTTATTTATATGAGGGTTATGAACTAATTATATAAAACTCCAAATAGTAAATATCCTCAAATATAAGATACGTAAATCTTGACTTAAAACTCACGATTAAGTAACTTTTAAGAATGGGTCTATATAAATAATACATGAATCCTTTTCTCAGGCACACCATTCCATTTAGGTGTTTAGGAGGAGTGATTTTTAGAAGAATTACACAATTTCACAAATGCTTAATTAATTCATGAATCATGTATTCACCACCCTAATCTGATTGGAGGGTCTTCATACTTTTCCCCATTTGATTATGTACTTCATTCTAAAAATCCTTGAACTTCTCAAAAGTTTCATACTTTTTTATCATCATAAACACATATCCATATAGGGGAAAATAATTGATAAAAGTAATGAAGTACCTAAAACCACCACTCTCTTAGGTAATCATTACTCTGCATACATCCCTATGTTTAATCTCCTATAGCCCACCTGCCCTTTCTCCATTTAAACTAAAATTTTATCTGGTCATATTTCATGATAAAAAAGGTTCTAAATTCTCAAACTATTCATTATATAATGGTTTCAATAATATATATTTATGGATTCTTTGGATGTGTTTATTTTTTATATGTCTAACATGATAATGTGAATAGAATGTGAGATTAGAATAAATTCATAAATTATTATTCTAATTGTTATAAATAGGATTATCCATATATATAATGTATAAAACACTCACCATATTCTAATTTTCATAAAATATTTCATTGAAATATACATAAAAACTCTTATTCTTAATAGTGAATGAAAATCACTTTTTGTCCAAACAAGATAAAATAATAAATTTCTATTTATAGTGGGAACATAATAATAGTTTTCAAATTATAGAATTAATCCCCTAAAGTCAGATCATAAGTGCCAACTTCTAATGTTGAAACTCTTAGTCTATTAATAACACAAAGATACACTTCACCATTTTTAATTTTCCTTATATCCTTGAGTCTGTGTCTATCATCACAACTGTGTGACACATACATGGTATATGATACCCCTGAGTTATAGTTGGTGCAATTAACCTCTATAACATTCACATTTAGATTCTATGAATATTTTTCTTTAAGAACACTTCTCAAACTTAGATACCAATCTATAATAGCCATTTAGGTTATAAATATAAGGGGGTAAATACCATTATCATGATTTAAACCATAATCTACAAAAAAGAAATATCCATGGGTGAGTACCAAGTTTTATATATTTTGATAAAGAAATGTTAAGGAATTTAATCCCAATAAAAATGATTACCCTATACATAATATTTATCTAGTGATCTAAGATCCATATTTCACTAATTAATGAGTCCAACAACGAATTTATCTCACCAATTAGTTATTTAGGTAGGGAACCATCCCAATCATAACAACTATTATTATTGGATAGTTGAGTGAGAAATAAGATAATCCAAGGGCACCATATTACAGAAGAACCTATTCAGATCAATAATCTCCACATGAGTATGTATGATGTGACATATATCCAACTCCTACTATAACATCTCGACCTAGATGACCCCTAAGATGGTAGGTGGACTGGTGGGTCACATGGCCTCAAGCGCGTCTCTCTGTATGCTAAAGGATATTGACTAGCAGTGAGGGTCTCAAGGGATGAAAGTGGGGAGATTATACCCTCATATTAGAGAAGCATAGTGGTATAATGTAATAAAAAATAGTCATCAGCCAAAGTAGTAATAAATATATGACAATGTATAAGAATAAAAATATTACAATAAGTGAATTAAAGTGTCCAACACCAGTTTATAAAATATATACTGGTATCATTGATGAAACATAATTGAAAACAGTAAACAAACAACACGATTTAATATTCAAAAAAATACATGACTCAAGTAAAGAAAATAACTAAAAATACCAAAGAAAATATTCATGAGAATCATGAGAATCATGAGCTCCAGATCTATCCTCTGCTCTTAACTCCCAAATAAAAGTGCACAACAACATGAAAGGTCCAAGGATCTGTGAAAAAGATGGTCTACTCAGGTACCCTAGTGAAATAGTGGCCCAAACAGGGTGTGAGATATAAATCTTAGCAGGCCTGGACCCATGGCGTCTAGCCCAATCCATAAAGTTCAGTATAAATTAAATAGTGTGTAGGTATAAAGAACTAATAAATCGAACTGAATTAATATGCAACCACCTATCCGGGTACCTAAGGGACACCAGACAGCTATACCTACTTTGGATCATAGCCAGATTAAGAGTCTGATCATGTCACAATATATATATATATATGTGGTATATATAGACACACACACAAACACATATTATTGGGTGGATTGGGATGTAATGTCCCGGTTCAGGAAGCCACCCAGAGGTGCCCCGTACCTGGTTGGTCACATGGACTCAAGCGCATTTCCCCAAATTCCAGAGGCTTCCAACTAGCAGGGAGGGACTTGGGTGTGATGGTGGGGATACTATGACCTCATTGGAAAAGTAAACAGTGGAAGTAAATAACACATGCAATAGCAGAAGAAGTAAATATCCAACAATAGTAAACATCGGAAGACTAAAATAGTAAACAACTGGAGCACACACATATATATGAAATGATGCATGATACATATATGTCTAGGAAAACAGCCAAACAAGTCACAATGATGAATACTGTACCAAAAAAAGTAGAAAAGAAAAGTAAACAGGTAAGAAACTCCTCAGCATCGCAAGCCTTGTCTGGGTCCCATGCTCTCCTGCTCTAATGCAAGTCAAGTACCTGAAGTAGAAGGGTGATTACCCTTATCTATACCTGCAATAATATAATCTATTTGGGCCCAAAACCATGACCCAAACAGGGTGTGAGACTAAATCCCAGTAAGCAACCACCCAAAGATCAGTTCCTAACAGTCAGGGATTATATAGTAGGTAAAGTACAGTAAAAAGTAAACAGTAAGAAGTAACCAACAATACATAGCAGTAAACAATCCCTAGATCAACAAGCAGCAGTGAAGCACACAGCTAACCACAAATAGGTAACCCTCTGGGAGTACTCATGGCCATCCCCTCTGGCCCTACCTAAGAAGTACCAACAACCCTATGGGAATTACAATCAACCTAAACCCTTTGGTTTAGTCATACAAAATTATATACTCTCTAAGGAAGCACACTCAGTCAATTCCCCTTATATTCTAGGGTAGTTGAGGACTCTCTGAGGAAGATCACGTGGCCAATTCCCCTTATAGCCCCAAGGTATAGAGACTCTCTGAGGAATCTCACTCAGTCAATTCCTCTTATAGCCTCAGGTCTATCACAGACTCTTTGAGGAAGCTCACTTGGTCAATTCCTCCTATAGCCTAGAATGGTTTAAGGAAATTCAAACAAACAAAGACTCTCTAAGGAAGCGCACTCGGTCTATCCTCCTGTAGTCTATAATAGCTCAAGACTCTCTGAGGAAGCTCACTCAGTCTATCCTCATGTAGACTATAATATCCAAGACTCTCTGGGAAGCTCTCTCGGTCTATCCCCTACAGTCTATAATGTCCAAGACTCTCTGAGGAAGCTCACCCAGTCTATCCCCTTATAGTCTATTACACCAGGTTCTCACAACCCCGTGCTAGTCAGAGCATAATAATTTTATATAGACAAAGTAAACCTACACAACTACTTGGCTAACCAGTCTACTACATAACAAGCTTGTCGGGGAACAACGCTCCATCCTATGGTCACAAGGCATGGAAAACAGGTATAATGGCCAAAGACTGAATAAGACCAAAAGTTCGTAAACAGAACAAGGCATGGGAAAAACATCCAAGAATAGCAATTTTCTTCATACATCACCAAATTACCTCTACACAAGCATACAAGTAAGGCAGGAAAACAATAAGGGAAAAAGAGTAAACACGCAATACCCCGTTCAAGGGTATTGGTGGAATTTGCACATAATACTCATTAAATTTGAACGGAAAGGAAAAAACCACCTACCATGATGCTAGGTGATCAAAATACTTGAAAAAAGAGGCTTGAATCTCCTTAGAACACCGTTGATCTATGAAAATGCACAAAACTTTCAACCCATGATAACTTGAAAAAGAAGAGGAATTGGAAAACAATGCTCTAGAAGAAGGAAGAGATTACCGCTACGGTTCCAACGCAATTGAAGGTGGTCGATTCGGTGAACGGACGGAGGTTCGGGGGCTCAGAGAAGATCTGTGACCATACCCTTGCTCTCAGATGAACCAAAGCTAAAAGGAGGGTGTTCTATCCGTCAGACGCGACCCCGATGCATTTAATAAAAAAAGAAAATACAAGGTGTGTACTTTTGGAGTACATGAGGTATACTAGGATTTTTCGTACTCCACTTTAAGCTGCCTCCACATCACTCCTACATGGCTGTGTGTGTGGCATGGACATTGCCAGCACACGGCCTTGTGCGGCAAGGGAGTACATGGTGTGTAATTATAAAGTACATGGCGTGTACTTCAAAAATTTCCAAACACTCCTCTTTTCTAAAAGACTCCATAAAAAAGAAAAACATACCTGAATAGAAGCTAAGGGTTCTTACAAACTTTACCCCTTAAATAAATTCATCCCTAAATTTCCCTAGCGAGGCGTAGAAGAAGAAACCCCGAACAGCTCCAACCACTACGCTCGTACATCGGCCTCCCTCTCCCAAGTCTCATTTGGTACTCGCTCGTGCTTCCATAACACGCATACCAGAGGAACAGACCAGCCATAGAGAACCTTCATGCTGTGATCAACAATCCGGATAAAATGCTCCTTAAACGATGCAAACACTTCGAGCTCAACCTCCTCAGGTTCAAAGACATGAGAAGGGTCAGAAAAGTAACGTTGAAGCTGAGAAACGTGGAAGACGTCATGAATTTCCCGGTACCTCTGAGGTAACTACAACCGATAGGCAACCAACCCAACTCTCTCCAATACCTCAAACGGCCAGATGTACCTTGGTGAAAGATTAATCTGTCTCCGAATTCTCTTGTGTCCCAAGCTCGGTGTGACACGCAGGAAAACCTAATCCCCGACCTCAAACTTCAGAGGTCGTCTCATCTAATCAGCATAAGACTTCTGTTGAGACTATGCCATAGCCACCCTTTTCCGAATCAACTTTATCTTCTCTAAGGTCTCCTAAACAAGACGACGTCCCAGCAAAGATGCCTCTCCTGCTTCCAGCCAGCATAAAGGTGATCGACATGGCCTACCGTACAAATCCTCATAAGGTTCCATTTTAATAGTCGCATGAAAACTGTTGTTGTAGGAAAACTCCACAAGAGGTATATGCTTCTCCCAAGAACCTCCAAAATCCAAAATGCATGCTTAGAACATGTCCTCAAGCACCTGAATCGTATGCTCGGACTGGCCATCTGTCTGGAGATGATAAGCTTTACTCAAAAGTACCTATGTAACCAAAGCATTCTGAAGCCCCTTCCAGAACCGATAAGTGAAACATGCATCCCTATTTGAAACAATGGAGTGCAGAACTCCATGCAGACGTACAATCTCTCAGATGTAAAACCACCCTATCTCATCAAAACTGGAGGTCTCCTTGATCGGCAAGAAGTGAGAAACCTTTGTGAGTCTATCAATGAAACCCCATACTATGTCATTCCTTCGAGGAAACCTTGGAAAACCGGTCACGAAGTCCATCGCGATGTCGTTCCACTTACACTCGGGAATGGGTAATTGCTGTAAAAGCCCTGCTAGTCGCTGATGCTCCGCCTTCACCTGCTGACAAGTGGAACACCTCATAACGAAACCAGAAACATCCCTCTTCATACCTGGCCACCAATACTAATGGTGTAGATCGTGGTACATCTTGGTGATGCCAGGATGAACTGCCCAAACTGAGGAATGAAAGTCCCGCATCAGCTCCTCACGTATGTCTTCTGGAACCCATACGCATCCCAGGAATAACAGGATCTCATCCTCGCCTATGGTCCACCCAGGAATAGGGTCCTATCCTGACACGCTTTCCTTTAGGACTAGGCCTTTAGAATCTGATAGCTTCCCCATTTGTACTCGATCAAGAAGAGTAGAGGTAGTAGCCATCGAAGAAAGAAACGTCTTCCCCTGACTGTCATGAACCTCCAAATGCATCTCATAGAACATATCCATAAGCTTCCACTCACTGCTAGTCTCCCGAACTATCTGTATTTGAGTCCTCCTGTTCAGTGCATCATCCACAACATTGCCTTTCCCAGGCGTGTAGGCAAGCTCAAAGTCAAAAGACTGAAGGTACTAAACCCACCTTCACTGACTCAAATTCAGATCCCGCTGAGTGAAGATGTACTTGAGACTCTTGTGCTTAGTGAACACCACAAAGTGCTCTCCCATAAGATAATGTCTCCAATAGCGTAGGGCATGGATAGATGCTACCAACTCTAGATTGTGCATCGGATAATTCCTCTCATGTGGCCATAACTGTCGAGACCCATAAGCAATGACTCCATCTCCTTGCATAAGCACAGCTCCCAGCCCGATACCCGAATCATCACAATAAATAGTATAGATCTTGCCCGGCTCTAGAAAGACTAGTATCATTGCTGAATTTTACCTCCCTTTCAGCTCCTGAAAGCATGACTCACAAGAATATGACCATAAGAACTTCACCCCTTTCTTGGTCAGACCTATCAGTGGTGCTTCTAGGCGTGAAAAGTACTGTATGAAACGTATTTAGTATCTAGCTAGCCCGAGAAAACTCTTTACCTCAAATACGTTATTAGGATGCGCCCATGAAACTACTTCTCTCACTTTCTCTAGGTCTACTGATAATCCTGCCTCTGAGATAACATGACCCTAGAAGTGAATCTGGTCCATCCAAAAGTGGCATTTTGGGAGCTTAGCATATAAATGATGCTCCCTCAGTGTAGTAAAAATGATCTCAAGATGGGTAGCATGGTCGTGTTGAGTGTGAGAGTACACCAAGATATCATTCACGAAAACAACCACTAAGGAATCCAAGTACAGATGGAACAATTGGTTCATCAGTGGTATGAAAACTGCAGGCACGTTTGTGAGGCTGAACGGCATAACCATATACTCATATAGACCATACCTGCTCTGGAAAGCTGTAAGAGGTATATCATATGGTCTAACGTGCAACTGATGATAACCAGATCTCAAATAAATCTTCAAGAACACCCAAGCTCCTCGAAGCTAATCAAAGAGATCATCGATCCTCTGCAAGAGATATCGGTTCTTGACCATCAACTGGTTTAACTTATGATAGTCCACACAAAGTCTGAGGGTACCGTCTACCTTCTTCACAAATAGGATAGGTGAACCCCACGGAGAAGTACTGTGTCATATGAAACCCTTTGCCTACAACTCCTCTAACTGCTTCTCGAGCTCTTGAAAATTAGGTGTAGCCATCCTATGAAGAGGAATAGACATCGGTGCCGCTCCTGGCACAAGCTCAATTGAGAAGTCTAACTCACGCTCTAGAGGCAACATTGAAAATTCCTCTGGAAAGACATATCTGAAACGATCCACCACTGGAGGAAAGTCTGATTGTGAGGTCCCCTGGTCATCCAGATAAATACTAGCAATATGGGCTATAACTCCTCCCAACCCATGATGTTTTGGACCCGCTCTGCTCGCCTGGACATCCCATTCACCTCTATGAAGAAAAGATCTACCCTCTAGTGATACGAAACTGACCCTGTGGTGATAACAGTTGATGATTTATTGGAAGGGAACTAGCCAGTCCATTCTGAGAATGACATAATAGACTATCATCTCTAGGTTATAGAGGTCCCATAAGAAGTGACACCCTACAACCTCAAGAGGGAATTCTCTGCACTGACGTACACTAACCGCTCTAGTCCCCAACGATGTGTCTAAGTTCAATGTATCGGTAGAAGAAAAGATGTAGAGCCTAAGGCTCTGCACAACAACAATAGAGATAAAACTATTCGTAGCACCAGTATCGAAAAGAGATGAAGATGAAACTGAGGCTACTAAAATCGTACCTCTAACAATAGAAGGGCCGGGATCCTGCTCCTGATGGCTGTACTCCACTACAAAGGTCTGGCCTTTACTGCGGCCTTGTGACCCTGCCTGACCACTCTGAGCTGATCCACTCTGATGTCACTGGTAGCCTGGTGACTGACCACCACGACCACGACCTCCACCTCGGCCCAAACAACCGGAAGATCTCATGTTCCTAGACTAGTGAGAAATTGGTGATGCATCTCATGAACGCGGGGTCATAGAAGAACCCCTACCACCAGCTGTAGGTGAGAAAAACTAACAGAAACGCTGAAGACGGACCATCTTGCCGCAAGATCAGAACTCCATCGGGTCTCTATGGAACTGAGGCCTAGTATACCCACTCCTCCCGCGTTGGTAGCATACTACCTGGCTGCCCGAAGATACATTCCACCAACTCTGATCTCCTCGAGAAGACTCCATATGGCGCTTCCTGCTATCAGTAGGAGGAACACTGACTATGGATGTCGAACTGTCCTGGATCACTGATCCAGAATCCCTCAGATTGTGCTCAGTGATAAGCGCCTGGTTGAAGATAGAGGATATCGAAGTCAATCTGAAGATGTTCACCTGCGATCAGATGTCGTGCCTCAGACCATCCTTAAACTTCCATGAAAGGAACAACTCATTGCCTCCAGGAATAGGCGTGAAACGCTACAGCTCGGTAAAGCGAGACGAGTACTCCATAACAGAAAGAGTACCCTGCTCCAAACTCATAAACTACCAGGCTCAATCGACTCTCAAAGTCTCAGAGTAGATGTAATCGTAGATGATATGCCGAAACTCATCCCAAGTCATACCTTGCTGGTGCCCTGACTGTGAGATCACCTCCCACCATTTCTTAGCGGAGTCTCGGAGCATATAGGTTTCAAGTTTCACCATCTTCTCTCGAGGTATCTCCAGTTGCTCGAAAATTGTTAGCGTGGCCTCTAGCCACGAATCTGCAGCCTGGAGTCCTCCATACCTTGATAAATTAGGATGATGATGCTGTTGGAAAACCCACATCAACTCTACCATCGACGGGACGGGAGGCAGCGCTCCCTGGAAGGTATGTATCATCCCCAGAAAATATTCCCTAAACAGCGCATCAACGCCTGCAACTGGTATAACTGCTGGTGCCAAGAATGGCACAACAAGAGGATCTGCAAGAGGTCCCTGATCAACCATATCCAGTGTCTGATCACCGTCTGGTAGCTAACGTAAAACCAAAGTACATCTCGGTGGAATAACTCTGAAAGGTCAAACACACACCTTAGATTAGGTTTATCAAAGACTGAGAACACAAGAGTACAAGAGGGGAACAAGAGAAAGAAAAATTCAAGTTTTACAAAACATGACTACACGACGTGTATAAAAACTAAACGGCGAGTTCTTTTAAGCCATTCACATGGGAGTGTTCTTCTGCCACAACTGGTCGTGTAACACTCAAACCACATGGCGTGTTGTCCCCACACATGGCGTGTACTTTAACTATATTCCCCTACCTGAGTCTCCTTACACGGCAAACCCACACGGTCCTCTTAATTCTATACTACACAGCGTGTATGACCACCACATGGAGTGTACTATACAAGGTTTGAACAACCCGTGTTGTTAGTTACATGGCTGGCTACATGGATCACTCTACATGGCATGCTCTATGGGAACACGATGTGTACTTGAAGGATTTACCCAACCCGTGTTGTTCGCGACACGACCGAGTACTTCAGATACAAGGCACGTTGTGTAACAATAGGACACAATGTGTAAAGTCAAGGTTTTATCCATTCGTGTTGTTAGTCACATGGGTAGACACACGGTCTCTACAACACAGAGTGTACTTACCGTACACGGCGTGTTCCGGAAGATTTTTCACAACCCCGTGTTTCTGCGCACACAGTTAGTGACACGGCATGAAAACTACATGACATGTATTCATAAAGTACACATCGTGTATTCTGGGGTTTTCTGGGTAGTAGCCTCAGAAACTACTCCGAAGCCCAGAAAAAACCGAAAACAAGCATGAAGGTGCCAAATTCCGATCCGTGTGGGCCCATACTCCCCGTGAATCAAAGCTTGGCATCTCTTAAATATCATATACAAGGGAAAAAAGTCAATTATCCAACATGTTCCAATTCATGTGGGCCCATAACACCTCAAGAATGAAAATTTGGCATTCATTTGAGTAAATCTCTACACAACAATACTCTTTCAAACAACGGGTATTTCTATCAAGGAAACTATCACAACAAAATGAAATAACTAATGCATCCTAGATGGCATGGCAAAAATGCCTGACATGTGATTTCTAATAAGTGATTATATAATTCATGAGATGGCATACCCTCATCTCATCGGGTTTCAATAGAAATAGAACCTCAATAATATCAACAGTAACAACACAAATCCTCTAAGTCACTCAAGGTGAAATCAAATCAATTGTAAAAATTACAAAACCTGAAGAAATTGCAATAAATGAGGTAGATTGGATTTCCCTGTACACGGGTTAGCTACTCCTAGACACAACTTATTACCAAGTACCTATTCCATCCTATCCCTAGATATAGGCTCCAAATATTAAGTCAAGAGAAAATAATTCCTCTAATACCACTTTTTAACATCCTGGTTTCGGAAGACACCCAGGGGTGCCCCGTACCTGGTTGGTCACATGGCCTCAAGTACATTTCCCCGAATGCCAGAGGCTACCGACTAGCAGCGATGACCTTGGGTGTGATGGTGGGGAAACTATTACCTCATTGTCAGAGTACACAATGGAAGTAAATAAAAAATGCAATAGCAGAAGCAGTAAATATCCAACAATAGTAAGAAGCAGAAGACTAAAACAGTAAAAAACTGGAGCGCACACTTATATATGAAATGATGCATAATACATATATGTCTAGGAAAGCAGCCAAACAAGTCCCAATGATGAATATAGTACCAAACCAATGTAAAAAAATACGTAAACAGATAAGCAACTCCTCAGCATCAGAATCCTCGGATTGGTCCCATGCTCTCATGCTCTAATGCAAGTCAAGTACCTGAAGTTGAAGGGCGCTTGTCCTTACGTATACCTACAACAATATAATCTGTTTGGGCCCAAAATCATGACCTAAATAGGGTGTGAGACTAAATCCCAGTAGGAAACCACCCAAAGATCTGTGCCTAACAATCAGTGAGTATGTGGTAGGTAAAGTACAGTAAATAGTAAATGGTAAGCAGTAACCAACAATACATAGTAGCAAACAATCCACAGATCAACAAGCAATAGTGAAGCAAATAGCTAACCACAAACAGGTAACCCTCTGGGAGTACTCACATCCATCCCCTCTGGTCCTACCTAAGAAGTACCAACAACCCTCTAGGCAGTACATTCTGCCTAACCCCTCCGGTTTGGTCATAAGAAATTATAGACTCTCTGAGGAAGCACACTCAGTCAATTCCCCTTATAGTCTAGGGTAGTCAGGGACTCTCTAAGGAAGATCACGCGGTCAATTACCCCTTATATCCCCAAGGTCTAGAGACTCTCTGAGGAAGCTCACTCACACAATTCCTCTTATAACCTCAGGTCTATCACAAACTCTCTGAGGAAGCTCACTCGGTCAATTCCTCCTATAGCCAGGAATGGTTTAAGGAAATTAAAACAAACAAAGACTCTCTGAGGAAGCTCACTTGGTCTATCCTCTTATAGTCTATAATAGCTCAATACTCTCTGAGGAAGATCACTTGGTATATCCTCCTATAGTCTATAATATCCAAGACTCTCTGAGAAGCTCTCTCGATCTATCCCCTATAGTCTATAATGTCCAAGACTCTCTAAGGAAGCTCACTTGGTATATCTCCTTATAGTCTATAGCACCAGGTTCTCATGGCCCCATGCCACTCAAGGAATAATAATGCTATATAGACAAAGTAAACCTACCGAGCTACTTGGATAACCAGTCTACTGCATAACAAGCATGTCAGGGAACAACCCTCCATCCTACGGTCACAAGGCATGGAAAACAGGTATAACAGTCAAAGGCTGAACAAGACCAAAAGGTCGTAAATAGAACAAGGAAAGGAAAAAACATCTAGGCATAACAATTTTCCTCATACATCACCAAATTACCTCTACATAAGCAAACAATAAAGGCATGAAAACAACAGTGGAATAACTGTAAACATGCAATACCCCATTCAAGGGTATTGGTGGAATTTTCACATAATACTCAATAACTTTGAACGGAAAGGCACAAAACACCTACCTTGATGCTAGGAGATAAAAATACTTTAACCATGAGGCTTGAATCTCCTTAGAATGTCGTAAATCTATGAAAACGCAAAAAACATTCAACCCATGATAAATTGAAAAGGAGGTGGAATTGGAAAACGATGCTCTAGAAGAAGGAAGATCTTACCACTGCAGTTCCAACACAATCGACGGTGGTCGTTTCAGGGAACGGATGGAGGTTTGGGGGCTCAGAAAAGATCTGCGGCCGTACCCTCACTCTCGGACAAACCAAAGCTAAAAGGAGGGTGTTCTGTCCGTTAGATGTGACCTAATGCATTTAATAAAAAAAGAAAATACATGGCGTGTACTTTTGGAGTACACGACATGTACTAGGATTTTCTGTACTCTGCTATAAGCGTCCTCCACATCACCCCTACATGGCTGTGTGTGTGGCCCGGACATGGCTGGCACACGGCCTTTCACGGCAAGGGAGTACACGGCGTGTACTTCAAAAAATTTCCAGAAACTCCTCTTTTCTCAAAGATTCCAGAAAAAAGAAAACCATACCTGAATAGAAGGTCCAGGTTCTTACATAGGAGGTAACACACAACCATCCATCATCAGTCTATATGCTGATAAGCTCTAATCACCATGTCGTAAGACCAATATATATATATATTGTTGGAGTGGACCATGATGTAACAAGAAGGTATTGAACACCAGTCTATGAGATGATAAACTGTACTCATGGGGTAGTAATCCTGATATCCTATGAGAGTAGGGGTTATCACCCTCGTCACTTGGGATGGTGAGTGTACACTCTATGGAAACACTCTAAGAAGGAACGTGGAACTCAAAATCTCATCCCCCATATCTATGTAGTGGTGAGGGTCCCCATGCCCCACACTGATGTAAAAGAACATGAGACTCCATGCTCTTCAGACCCCCCTTACCATCATTCCCAAACTCTATAATGTCATATAACATGTATAAATGTCTTTGGGAATTAGCTCCCATACTTAAATCATTTATATAGACCATTTAGAAAAAAATACTATCACATCTATGATGAAATCCATGAGGCATTACCTCTCATAATTTTCATTTATCTCATCCCATTATAACCATTGTCACATTTATAATGTAATGAATAAGGTAATACCTCTTATGAAATTCATTATCCAAGTTCTATTCCATTATGGATTATCTATTCAAAAGAATCATTTAATATAACATGGAAAAGAATAAGGTACATTTTCATAATTCACAACATCTGGCATCACCTATCATGTTCTAATATAACTAATGTATGATTTCATTTAATGTATTTCAACAAATGTCAAAAAAAAATTATAAAGCATAACAAAGGTCACAATCTTACCATCCTTCTGGGTTATTCCATTTAAAACCATTTTCATTCAATTTACTAAAAAATGAAAATCAGTATATTAAAATCAATGAGCACCTAAGAGGCGTCATTGAATATAGAAATTTACCTACTTGGGAAATTCCAATTTATAAAATATTCTAGAGTTATAAACATTCCATTTATCAATCATAACCTCAAAGCATAAATAAATATCAATACAAAATGCTAAGAAAGCATAAAAGTCCAAACATTAATTTTTAGCCAAAAAACAACGCACCTCTGTTTGAGGGGTTTTGTTACAAAAACATGAATTTGTTATAAAAAAAATCATTTATCACATTTAATCATTTCATTAACTTTATCAGAGGAATAATTTTATAATAAAATATCATACTTGGAAAATCATTAAACAAAGGTACGGAGAACGTGAAATGTAACACCCTGAGACTTTATGAGAAATATTATTTTTAATTTCTTTGATGTCTTTTATTGTACGCTACACCAAGATTATCTTGTGCTATACACAACACCGTATTAGCTTATAGTATACACAACACTATTTTTGGCTTGCGTTACATGCAAGATCAACCTTCCTCGATAGCTTGCGTTGTACGCAATACCAAGTTTCACTAAACAATGATATGTTATTAAAATATTATATAAACTAGCCATTATGAATAGTAATAACAACTTTTTGAAATTTTATAAATTTTATCTTTCAAAATGGACTTCATTTTTGGATTCGGAATATCGAAATTAGACTAGGATGAATTTTTGGTATTTTTCTGAAAAATTTCAACTTTTGATGAATAGTTAAAACACTAAGTTATTGGTTAAAACCGACTTTTTATTTAAATAATTAATTTTTTATTTAAATTTATTTTAGGTCAAAATAGATACATAATACCTATATAAGTGAAATGTAATTCATTGGATTCATTTTATAATAATTTTAGATATATAAAAATTTTATTTAACATTTTACCCTCTTTTACCCACCTCCTAGGAGCATTTGAAAATATATGTAAAACTTAATTTTACCACTTTTGTGAGTTGAATTTCAAAAATCCAAGACACACGGTTGATATCATGAAGTAAAATGTGGTTCAATTAGATGAAAATAATTTTTGGTGAATAGTAACTTTTAACTTTTATTTACCACGGTTAAAAGTAAATAGGATAATTAAGGGTAAAAATGATATTATTATTACCCTACCACATGTTCTATTTCAATTGGATAAGTGTAATTAGAAAAAAAAATTAGGAATAAAATACGACCCTTTAGGTCCACTTGGATTAGATTAGGACATTTATTATTATTTTATTTAAAGAAGAGTTAAAATAGTTAAAATCAATGTTTAATAACTAAAACATTTTTAATATAGGGTTATACATAAGATAAATTTGACTATAAATATTCATTATAAAGATAAAAATATTTCCTACATAATGGTACTTTATATATAATTTTTAGACATTAAATAATTTAATTTATTCATGACACAATGATGATGCAGTAATTACCTTATTAATAAATATTAGCATAATTGACAATATAAATACTCAAATAAATGTAATTTGAGAGTTTTTATGAATTAAAGTAATTTTATTGGTTAAAATAACATATTAGGGTTGGTTATATGAACGTTTTTATAAGTAATAATGCTGTTATGAGTTTAGAAAAAACAAAATACCAAATAGTGTCAAAATTGACATAAAAGAGTTTTAAAAAAATATATTATATTATTAATTGATAGAATGGTCATAAAAATATAAGGTTCGGAAAAAATACTTATATAAAAATATATATGACAGTAATGAACCAATTCGGGTTCGATTGGCAGTTTATAGTATGTTTATTAACCATATAGTGTAAGAATACAAGAAGAAACGGTAAAAGTTAAATAATTTTACTTAGAGTTAAATCTAAATGATAAGGTTAAAATGGTAACCTAAACTTGTATAAAACCTATTGGTTGAGATGATTTTGACCCCTCCTCTTCATATCCTCGAAATAAGCCAATTTGGATCCATTATAATCTGAAAATGAATTTATTATAAAATAATATTTTAAGTTTTTCCTAAGGTGCCCCTCAACCCTCTTATAAAAGGGCACTCCACCTTCTCTCTAATTCACACCTCCAGAGTCATTTGGCTCGGACAAAACCTGCCCAAATAACCTATAAAAACTCATCCCTTCATCCTAGAGGCCTTCCTTTAGTCATAAATAAAACCTAAAGATCCATTTTGATCAAATCAAACGGAAGAACCCGAAGAAGAGGTAAATATCTCACCACCTATTTCAAGTTCCTTTCTTCTTCCACTTCTTCCTTCTTAGTTTTTTCCATTATAAAATAATAAATCCAGTATCTTATATATACTGTGATGTTATTAAAAAAAGTTTACAACCATATTAGTTATTTTACCCATCCTATGAATGAAAAAGTCACCACACGTTCATATGTACAGCTTACCGTCTCCACGTCGTGGTGTAGTTTGTTATTCAAATATTTCATCATTTGGATGGGTATAATAATGATTTTAAATGATATAAATAATAAATATAACATTATTATTATTCTTTATATATGATATACCATCCAATTATATACTATCTAAATATCAAAAGAATGATATTGTTGCTCGTGCGTACGTACGGACTACCGTCTCCACGAACGTGATGAGATTCATTTTCCATGATTAACCATTAAAGTATAGTTATAAAGTATATATAATAAATAATTATGAAAGATGTTACATAGTAATGAAACTGGATTTATGTACATATATGTTTAATTTACTTAATTCCATTCAATTCAATAAGGAAACGAAAATAGCGTTCATGCGTACGTACGGCTTACCGTCTCCATGAACGGTGTATTTCATTCCATTTATCGATCTATCATATATATTTATATGATGAATATATATTATATATAAATAATGTTTTAAATTCTGGAATTAATTAAATCAGGATATAAGTAAGAATATCAAGAACAACAAGTCGAAACACGTACGATAAATGAAACGATTTTACCCAAAACGCTACGTTAAAATGGAATTTACAAAAGAACGGGTAATATAAATTCAAGAGTGAATCATATATGATATCATAAATATTATTATGGATATGTTAAAAGTTAATAATATGTTTGAACCCACTATAAAGGATTCTTAGACACATACAGAAGAAATTGGACATAAGGTAAGGGATAATTTTTCAAACTAATTTTTATCTAAGATTGCTTATATGTAAGTATTTACTGGGGTTATATTTTTCACCCATGCCCATAAAATGTTTTTCATAAAGTGTTTAATAGTATTCCATGTATGTTTAATGTCATGTTTACCCCTATTTGACTTTTAATTTGTGTTATGGAAGGAATCTTTCTTTTGTTTACCATATATGGTACTTTTTGAATTTTCCGTTAACTGTATGTGGAGAATGTTTTTTAACTTATACAGCATGAACAGATTTTTACAGTTTCATAACTCCTAATTTTTATAAATATTCCTCTAAAAAATTTCATGATTATTTTCAAAAAAATACTTTTCTTTTAACATTGAATGTAATTTTGTGAAAAGAAAATGATTTTGAAGAAGAAAAGATATTTTCCTCCAGAATTCATTTCAAGTGTTTTGTCAAAACTATTTTCCATCTATGATGACATTATTTAGTATGATTATGTTTCAAGTATAATGTCTCTATTATTTACATGGTTTTATTCTTCTTATGTTGAAATGATATCCATTTGTTTTATATGGATTACATTATGATGGGATGATGTTTATGAAACCCATATTATTCTTTGGGTTATGATGAATGATTTATGTTTATTTTGTGGCACATGAAATAATGATTTAATTATGAGTTGGGTGGGACCTATATCTCCCTCCAATGCATTGGGAAAAGTTTTATATCTCATGAGATTAAAATTTTTGTAATGACAAGTGAATCTGATTTAGTAATACAGGGCTAGAACGACAAGTAAATCCAGTTCAGTAATGGACTTTGTCCACTATGATGGTCTTGGTAGAAATGCCTTGGATAATATAGAAATCATAACATGTGCTTAATTGTTTCCACAATTACATGTTTTATTCCCATGCTATTTTATCATGGTTAATGTTCCTTTATTATCTATGCCTTATGCACTGCCAAGATTTATTTCATTACTCATGATTTTTATGTTTTATGTTCATGTTCTTACATTCAAATGTTTAGTGATTATTTTATGTTCTCCAAGTTTACCCTTAAAAAGAATTTGAGATCACCATTTTTATGTTTTCTTTTCCCCAGGATATAACGAAAGGTTTTAGGTAAGAAAACCAAAGGGGAAGATCTTTATGGGAGATGTTGAACATCTTTCACCATGATTAGAAGATTATATTCCGAGTCTCCAAAGACACTAAACTAATATGGTCTTTGGGCATATTTTTTTGTCATGTATTAAGTATTCCACAAAATTAATTTAATGTCTATGTATGTTAAGTGTGGGTATATACATTTGGTATCAGAGCGAAGGTTTAGTTAACCTTTGGAAACTAGGATGGGAAAACATTAGTGAAATCCCCAGAGATATTTATAAGGTATGTCTAGGGATGTCTCTAAGGTTAAGTATATATATAGGTTATAGTCCTAGATTTACAGTAACAATATTAGAATTAAACCTAAGATGTTATATATTGAAGGTACTCCCCCTTTATTATGTTGTTTTCCTAGCTTGATTTTTGCCTCTCACACTATTCTTTTTGGGTTTTAGAAAAATGGCTGGAAACATGAAGATTCATGATAATGGAGAATATGATGGATAGTGTAATGATATTCTTCAGGAGAAACAAAATGAAATTGGATCTGGAAGTCCACAAATCATTATTATACTTAATCAGAAATCTCATAATATGATCAATAATCTCAACTTTGGTAAGTTTCCTAACTCAGCTAATAAGATAAATATGGTGTTTTATGATGATCATAGAGGAAAGAAAGTTAAATTTCACTCATGTAAATCATGTGGGAAGAGGCATCAGGGAGAATGTTTCAAAGGAACTAGAATATGCTTTGGGTGTGGAAAAGAAGGACACAAATCTAATAAGTGCAAAGGAAAAGGTTCAGTTAATACCATGGACAAGTATAATGGTAATTCTAAGACATCAGTAATGACTAAATGTTTTAAATGTGGAATGTATGGGCATTATGAAAAACAATTCCCTAAGGGAAAATCTCTTGAAGAGAATCAGCATGGTCGTATGAGTAGTATTTATGTTGATGATGATGAAGAGACTACAAATGATATATGAGATGAAAGAAGTGTTGAGGAATAAAATGATGAAGCTCGGTCAATGGTTTAAGAAGGTAGTGGAATGATTGTATGTTTATCAAGAGTTATTTTGTCTGGGTAATTTAATGGTACTATAGAATAAAGAAACATCTAAGGATTGTTACACTATTGTTTTTTCTTAAAGTATTTCAAAGTATATGTTGAATGGTACCGGTAACCATGAAAGGTTATTCAGATATTTTTGGAAAGTAGATGATATGCACATAATGAAGGGATAAGGAGATAATGATATTTTTGACAGTATTAATGAGCTCATGAATGATATAAGGACAAAGTGATATCATGGCTTGAGTATATAGAAATTTTGGGCTTTTGGTATGTGGAAAGAGTTAACTTTTGATAAAATTCATGTTTTCACAAAGATTATTTGTTAATTCATGTTTCAAGATGATACATGATTAAGGAATTCACATATTTGGTATGTGACCAACAATATATATCTAAGGATATATAGGGGATAAATGATGGTATTCAATGCTTGTTAAATGACCTTTCTAGTAGTCATTTTATTTATACTATGAGATTGGACAGAAGTATTTTGGACAAGCCTAAAGGTTATAATGGATTAAGTTGGACATTATATAGTATTTTTTAAGGCTAGAACTTTCTCATTATTATTTCTGGAATGTTATAATCCTATAGTTTTAGAAAAAGGACAACCTGCAGGACATGCGACAACCCGTCACGTCGGACAGGGTTGTGGGAATCGAACCCACAAACGAAGTGTGACAGGTCTTTATCACCTAATACTGTCCTACAGTAAGTACCTGGTTAGTAGAATTTTGTTTTATTTTATTAAGGGGTATGATAGACAAAGTATAAGTCCATTTTAGGAACCATATATGATTTATCTCACCATAGATAGACTTATGTATATTTAATAACATTGGCTAACCTTTTGTTTGATACAGATGGAATGACCTATCATTCTATCGCTTGATCTACTAACACTTCACAAATGACAAATTCAACTTCATTTCATTATGAGATGAAGTGGAAATTGTTCAAGGAACTACCAATGGTGAGATTGTACCAAAATCAATTAAGCATTTCTTCTAATTCCAATTTTTTTCAACTTTAGGGAAATGATCTTGAAAACCAAAAACGTTGTCCTAGATGGTACCTTAGATCATCCCAAATTTATGGATTTTTGATTGATGGATTTTTCATATCCATGTTCTCTACCAATCTCCATCAGAACATGATGGTTATATTTCTCTTCCATATCTATATTTTCACCTATGTCCTTCTATGTGGTTACCCAGTGATGAGTTAATTTGGGTAACCATTATGTTTCTTTTTTAAAATTAAGTTTTTGTATTCCTTTTTATGATGTGGGTTTCTATGAATTAAACTTTCAAGTAGTAAACCATTTATAACACCGACAAATTTGAAGGGAAAAATTCATTTTAAGGGGGGTAGAATGTAACACCCCAATATTTTATGAGAAATATTATTTTTAATTTCTTTGATGCCTTGTGTTGTACGCTACACCAAGATTATCTTGCACTATACACAACACTGTATTATCTTGTAGTATATGAAACACTATTCTTGGCTTGTGTTATATGCAAGAGAAAACTTCCTTGATATCTTGCATTGTACGCAATACCAAGTTTCACTAAACAACGATATGTTATTAAAATATTATATAAATTAGCCGTTATGAATATTAATACCCACTTTTTGAAATTTTATAAATTTTATCTTTCAAAATGGACTTCATTTTTGGATTTATAATATCGAAATCATCCTAGGGTGAATTTTTGGAAATTTTTTGAAAACTTTCAATTCTTGATAAAATAGTGAAAACACTGAGTTTTTGGTTAAAACCAAATTTTTATTTAAATAATAATTTATTTTATTTAAATTTATTTTAGGTAAAAATAGGTACATAATACCTATATAATTTCAATTTAATTCATTGAGGTAATATTATACTAATTTTAGATATATAAAAATTTTATTTAACTTTTTACCGTCTTTTACCCACCTCCTAGGAGCATTTGCAAATTTAAATAAAACTTAATTTTACCGCTTCTGTGAGTTGAATTTCAAAAATATGAGAGACATGGTTGATATCAGTAATAAAATGTGGTTCAATGAGATGAAAATATTTTTTGGTGAATAGTAACTTTTTACTTTTTTTTCACGGTTAAAAGTAAATAGAGTAATTAAGGGTAAAAATGAAATTATTATTACCCAAAAACCTGTCCTAATTCTATTGGATAAGTGTAATTCATCCATAAAAAACCTTAGGAATAAAATATGACCCTTTAGGTCCACTTGGATTAGATTAGGACATTTATTATTATTTTATTTAAATAAGAGTTAAATAGTTAAAATCAATGTTTAATAACTAAAACATTTTTAATATAGGGTTATACATAAGATATATTCGACTATAAATATTAATTATAAATATAAAATAATTTCCTACATAATGGTATTTTATTTATAGTTTTTAAACATTAAATATTTTAATTTATTTATGGCACAATGATGATGCAGTAATTACCTTATTAATGAAATATTAACATAATTGATATTATAAATAACCAAATAAATGTAATTTAAGACTTTTATGAATTAAAATAATTTTATAGGTTAATATAACATATTAGGGTTGGTTATATGAATTTTTTTCTAAGTAATAATTCTGTTATGAATTTAGAAAAAACCAAATACCAAACAGTGTCAAAATTGACATAAAAGAGTTTTTTTAAAAAATATTATATTATTAATTGATATAATGGTCCTAAAAATCTAATGTTTGGCCAAAATAATTATATAAAAATATATATGACATTAATAAACCAATTGGGGTTTTATTGTCTGTTTATAGTAAGTTTATTATCCATATAGTGTAAGAATACAAGAAGACACGGTAAAAGTTAAATTTTTTTAACTTAGAGTTAAATCTAAATGATAAGATTAAAATGGTAACCTAAACTTGTCTAAAACATATTGGTTGAGATTATGTATACCCATACCCACCCTAGACTCAAAATAAGTCATTTTGGAGCCATTATAAACCGAATATTAATTTATTATAAAATAATATTTTAAGTTTTTCCTAAGGTGCCCCTCACCCCTCTTATAAAAGGGAACTCCCCCTTCTCTCTAATTCACACCTCCATAGCCATTTGGCTTGACAAAACCCTGCCCAAATAACCTATAAACTGTCCTCCCTTCATCCTAGAGGCCTTAATTTATTCATAAAGCCAACCTATAGAACCATTTTGATCAAATCAAAAGGAAGAACCCGAAGAAGAAGTAAATATCTCACCACCTATTTCAAGTTCCTTTCTTCTTCCACTTCCTACTTCTTTATTGTTTCCATTCTAAAATAATAACTCCAGTATCATCTATATAATGTGATGTTATTATAAAAATTGTACAACCATATTAGTATTTTTATCCATCCTATGAATGAAAAAGTCACCACACGTGCGTACGTACGACTTACCGTCTACACGTTGTGGTGTAATTTGTTATTCAAACATTTCATCATTTGTATGGGTATAATAATGAGAATAAATGATATAAATAATAAATATAACATTATTATTATTATGTATATATGATATAACATCCAATTATATATGATTTTAATATCAAAATAATGATATTGTCGCTCGTGCGTACGTACAAACTACCGTCTCCACGAACGTGATGAGATTCATTTTCCATGATTAACCATTCAAGTATAGTTATAAAGTATATATAAAAAATAATAATGAAATATGTTAAATAATAATGATACTAGATTTATGTATATATATGTTTCATTTAATTAATTCCATTCAATTCATTAAAGAAACTAAAACAGCGTTCACGCCTACGCACGACTTATCGTCTCCATGAACGGTGTATTTCATTCCATTTATCGATCTATCATATATATTTATATCCTGAATATATATTATATATAAATAATGTTTTAAATTTTGGAATTAAGTAAATCAGGATATAAGTAATAATATCAAGAACAAAAAGTCGAAACACATACGATAAATGAAACGATTTTACCCAAAACGCTACCTTAACACGAAATTTACAAAAGAACGGGTAATATATAGTCATAAGTGAATCATATATGATATCATAAATATTATTATGACTATGTTAAAGTTAATAATATGTTTAAACCCACTATAAAAGAGTCTTGGACATATACGGAAGAAATTGGACATGAGGTAAGGGATAATTTGTTTAATCTCATTTTTATCCGAGATTGCTTATACGTAAGTATTTACTGGGGTTATATTTTTCATCCATGCCCATAAAATGTTTTTCATAAAGTGTTTAATATTATTACATGTATGTTTAATGTCATGTGTACCCCTCTTTGAATTTTACTTTGTGTTATGGAAGGAATATTTCTTTTGTTTTCCATACGTGGTACTTTTTGACTTTTCTGTTAAATGTACGAGGATAATGTTTTTTTAACTTATACGACATGAACAGATTTTTAAGGTTTCATAATGCCTAATTTTCATAAATATTCCTCTACAAAATTTCATGATTATTTTCAACAAAATACTTTTCTTTTAATAGTGAATGACATTTTGTTAAAAGAAAATGATTTTGAAGAAGAAAGTATATTTTCCTCAAGAATTAATTTCATGTGTTTTGTCAAAAATATTTTCAATCTAAGATGACATTATTTAGTATGAATATGTTTCAAGTATAATGAATCTATTATTTACATGGTTTTATTCTTCTTATGATGAAATTATATCCATTTGTTTTATATGGATTATGTTATGATGGGTTGATTTTTATGAAACCCATAATTTTCTTTTGGGTTATGATGAATGATTTATGTTTACTTTGTAGCACAAAAAATAATGATTTCATTATGAGATGGTTGGGACCTATATCTCCCTCCAATGAATTTGGTAAATATTTATATCTCATGAGATAGACATTGCTGGAACGGAAGTGAATCGGATTCAGTAATACAGGGCTGTAACAGCAAGTAAACCCGGTTCAGTAATGGACTTTGTCCACTATGATGGTCTTGGCAGCAATGCCTTGGATAATATGGAAATCATAACATGTTCTTAATTTTTTCCACAATTACATGTTTTATTCCCATGCTATTTTATCATGGTTAATGTTCTTTTATGATCTATGCCTTATGCACTACCAATATTTATGTCATTACTCATGATTTTTATGTTTTATGTTTATGTTATTACGTTCAAATGTTTAGGGATTATTTTATGTTCTCCATGTTTACCCTTAATAAGAATTTGAGCTCACCCTTTTTATGTTTTCTTTTCCCCAGGATATAAAGAAATGTTTTAGGTAAGAAAACAAAAGGGGAATATCTTTATGGGATATGTTGAATATATTTCACCATGATTATAAGATTATGTTCCGAGTTTCCAAATACACTAAACTAATATGGTATTTGGGCATCTGTTTTTGTCATGTATTAAGTATTCCTCAAATTTAATGTAATGTCTATGTACATCATGTGTGGGTCTCTACATGAAATTAATTAATTAAAGCATTCTTAAATAAAAAGGGAAAATTGATGGGACCCTACCTCAAAGAGGAACAAAGATGAAAACTTGACACATGATAAATTTGATGATGGAAACTTGAAATAGTCATGGTGAGGAAAACACACATAAGGAAAAACACTTGAAACTCATAAATCACAAAACCCCCAATTATAAAAGGAGCAACAACAAGAAAATATGTAAAACCTTACCTTAAATAATTAGCGGTGAACTAAAACGAATCCATCCACCTCACATTTGGCAGTGGATGCTGAAATATGTATGAAGGGTTCCCGAGATACCCTTCACATACCCTAATATTGAAAGAAAAACCGAAAATCGGGTTATCCTTAAACTCTAGATTTGGTCGCACCTCACTAGGTGAAAGAGAGGAAATAATAGATAAAAAAGGATATTAAGTGGTACCAGAGACCTTACCGCTATGTTTCAATGATAAATATTGATAATATATGGTGAAAAATTCCCCAAGAAGAGGAGGCTGATAGAGGGGGTCGCACACCATGGGAGAGGAGGGTGCTGCTGCAGCGTGTGAGTGAGATGGAGAAAAGAGGCGAGTTAGGGTTTTAAGTTTTATTTTATTTTAAATTAAAATAATTAAAATTTTAATATAGGGACATGGATCACAATTTAGGCTTCCATGTTTAGAAAACTGAATGCCAACCGTGCACCCTCTACTGGGCACCTGATCACCCCACACAGTTTGTCCCACACTACATGCCTAACCACATGAAAAATGTGTGGTGAATATTGCTGAGTTACTACCTATTACACTAATCGTGCAGCCTAGGAATACAATTTGGTAAAAAGTGCGCATCCCGTGAGATATCCTCTTCTAACCTGCATAAGGCTGCATAGTTTCTTGCTGGGGCCACACAGTTTCAGACAAACTGTGAACCCTGTGGAGTCCCCTTTAAAACTTTATTTTTCAGGTCCGAAGCCCCCCCAAAACTTTTTAAGACACTCGAGAAACCTTTTAGGCCTTCACCCAAGTCAGAAAACATCACATTGAGGTGTTCCAAATCACATAATTAAGTTTTTAATCTCAGTTTAGAAAAACTCCCATTGAGTAAATGAAAAAGTTCAAAAACTTTTGGAAGTTTGTCCAGTTCAAAACCTGGATCTTTACAACCTTCCCACCTTATAACATACCATCCCTTAGAATCCCTCAAGAACAATATAAACATCACCTGACCTAAAAGGGATATGAAACTTTTTTTAAATAGTCATGTTGGGTTTCCAAAAACCCAACTTACCTTCGAGAATCATTAATAACAAGATAAATTAATCCATCAAAACTCGATCATGTACTCATTTTCAAAATGAAACATTGAGACTACACTTAACCGATCTCATTTATTTAGATACACGATCACATCCTCATCTTATCAAGAATATGACTAAATTTAATTCCCACCTTAGGTTGTAGCATCAAAGAGGTCCAATTCCAAATCATAGGACTTTGACCATCAAAATTTCCTTTCAAAACATGCTCTAAGAGTTTTAACGATGCTCCTGGCATGATTTTGAACTTACCAAATGGTTGATCACCCATCAACCTCAACCAACACTCACATACAAAATAATACATTCCCAAAAATGGTCCTCCACTAACCATCGACATTAAAAAAGAGAGGTAAAGAGTCAAGAAACTTCATCCGACTATTCATGAAGATGCCCATCTTATAAGACCAGTTTTTTATAAACTAAAAGTCCATACCTGACTTCTGATGATGTTCCTCAGTCAAACAACCACCGATCCCAACAACTATACTGAGGAAACCTTAGATTAATTAAACCAGAGTCTTAGGAAGCAACCAAAGTTGGAAAAACTTTATAAATACATGAGAGGTGTTGGCACAAATCAACAACATCTATATTTGGACTTTGACTGAGAATATAGTAGCATCCTCCTGGAGGTCATGTCAAATAAGAATAGACTGCATCCAAGAATCCACCACTGATGTTTCTACTTGGGAACCCAAGGGTCACTCTAGACCAAACAATCCTCAATAAGAAACACACGTTCAACATGGAATACTGAGAAAACCATCCATACAAGATCAATGACTTTTAGAGATTTAGCATGACATAAAACCGACACTTCTCTTAGTGTATCTAGGAAGACATCAAGATAAGGGACATGCTCATTAATAATCTAGAGTACACTAAGGATATTTTAATGGGTTCTAGTAAATCATAACCAATTAATAGAAAGAGGAATAGTAGAACCATAATTTGTAAACTTCTAGGAATAATCTCCTCTTCACCTGCTAACATGTCATACAAACGATCACAAGACTCTACGTCGATACTTTTTTGGATCTCTTAACTTACCATAGAAGCCCATCCAATATTAAAAGTGCTTCACAAGGGTCACATAAACTTCCAACCATAACAATATTATGCTGCCAAGAAAGCATCAACATGATTTAAGACTTGCATGACTCAAAGGAATTTAAATAGAACTAACCACCTTTCAAAAGGTCTTTCTTAGTAATGTTCCTTTAACTTCAAAGGGAACATTTAACTAGAACTTACACCACACTCCCCACCTTAGGAGTGCCCTATTCATTGAATTAAAAGATAAACAAGCCACTCAAAAACATGATAGACTAAAACACCTTAAACGAATGTGTGATACTCCTCCAAGCCATGATCCAAACTTCAAAGAATTAGACATAAAAACCAACACTAACCTAACTGGTGTGTCAAAACACCTGAGTCTTTATAAATTCCATCCCAAGTATTGGGATGAACTTGATTACCTAACACTTAGGTCACTATACATGGAGATGAAACAAGAACACACTAAACAACACAATATATTTATTTCAGAGTCGTATTTTCCCATATAACCATTACCTTGGATGACACCATAACTAGTCATCTATCACTAAGGAAAATAAATGGTCAAGAGACACACAAAATGGCTGACTATGGCCAAGGCATGTCTAACTATCTAAAACCAATCATTAATCACTGTTAAAACCCATAACAAAGGATAAATAAAAACATGACCACCCATCCGATGAAGGGTTTCATTAAAAAGGTAAGAGTAAAACAAAGGACAATGACACCCAAAAAAACCAATGTTACAAAGATCATATTTCAAGAAGGGTAAAAAATTTCTATGGGTGCTACCTACTATGGGCTATCCCCTTATAAGAGTAGAATGTGTCGAATCATAAAGAGGTCATGCTATATAGGAAAGTCACTAGGCTCAAAATCCTACCAAAATGGTCATTACTAAAATGGAGGAATCCTATTGAAAATACCTATGGTTCCATTCTAAGGAAACTCAAGAAAAGATTAAGCTACCCTTTTGCGAGGGTTTTAAATAGAGGACACCACCTTGGGTTCCATTTCCAAGACCTTTATATTTATTCACATTTAATATTTAATCATTAAAATATTTAAGTAAAAACATCAAGTCCCATTTTATAACAAAACATCGGGAACATAATTTTTAACAAAAAGCACAAGGAAAAATAGGCAAGTGTCCAAAAATTTTCTTTTAAAATATTAAACATTTTTTAGAAATACAATCATTAATATAAAATTTTTCATATAAATTCCATTGTAATAGAAAATTAAACCTATAAGGGTATGATTTTAACCAACTTGGGCTCATCAAAATGAAACCCAATAGAATTTTTTAAATTATCAATGTTTCAAACACCCAAACATGTCATCTCATAAAAAACATTCCCCAACTGACCTACTTAGGCCAAGTTTCATTTTAAAATCTAACTAGTTCAATATAGATTATAATTAAACTACATTTAAATTTATAATAATTTCTAGATAAATCATTCCCTTAAAATAAAAATTTCTTTTCATGGGTTTCCATCTCCTAATTCATAAAGTGCTTATACACTTTATTGATTGAAATTGGCTCCCCATTAACTGAAAAAATTCCATTTATTATTTTAACATGCTCATATATAATGATCCAGTAATATGGGTGGCCATATACCAACCTATAAATAGCCCATACACTTTATAGTTTGGAATTTTGATCCCATTTACTAACCAATATACCTTTTTTATTTAAACATTAGCAACCCTTTTTCAATGGTTTTAATACACAGGTTACCTTTTTATAGTTGTAAGGTGCCCATACACTGTACAATCGAAAATTGGTTCAGGGTCATTCACAATCACCATATATTAATCCCATGTACAAACCATATGTAAACATAAAAAAAATTTCATCATAAGCAATAACCACAGAAGCATGATATAACCCAAGAGCATGGCATATAAGCAAGACATGCAACAGGGAATATAAAAATCTCAACATGTTATAAAAACAGGCATGGTAAAGAGTTACCTAAGAAGGTATAAACTCAGAATTCTATTTAAATACCTAGCTTGGAATATAAAAATAATTCAATTTAAACAAAATCATAGCATAACATTCATGGCACACAATCAAATCAAAAGTAAATCATAAAATGTAGCAATATGGAATGGAACATTCCTGACATGTTAATCCCTATGTGCCTATAATGATGAATGAAATGCTTAGTTCTTGATGAACTAGTCCAAGGTTTACTATACATTAAACTTATAAATTAATAAGCAATGGAAACAACACCAGTCACTCAAGGTGAAATCATAGCCACTATAAAATCAAATAACACAAAAAAAAATTCCCAGCCTTGGCCACTTGGTCATTTCCCATATGTGGGGTGATCAGTCCTAAGAATGACTATTAACTAAGCATTGATACATTCCTAGTATCTTTTTTACCAACCCAAAATCATAATATAAAGGAAAAATTTACCCTTTGATACCATTTTTAACATCCAAACCCAGCTGACCATTAAGACAGTAGCTGGGATGGTGGGTCACATGGCCTCAAGAGCGCATCCCCATATGCCAGAGGCTACCAACTAGTAGTGAGGGTCTCAGGAGTTGATAGTGGGGTTACTATACCCTCATATCTGAGTAGCACAATGGTATAATAAAATAAATAATAGTAAACAATGTAAGAAGTAATAAATAAATGACAAAGTAACACAAGATAAATATTATAATAACTGAATTAAAGTGGACAACACCAGTTTATACAAAGTATTCAAGTAATGTTGATGAGACATAACTAAAAACAATAAACATACAATATGATTTAAAATTCAAAACAATACATGGCTCATGTAAAGAAAAGAACTAAAAATCCCAAAGGTAATCTCCATGAGAATATAGAGCTCCAACTCAATCCTTTTATCCCAACTCCCAAGTACAAGAACAAAATAATACGAAGGGTCCAAGGTTATGTGAACAATAATTTCTACTCGGGTACCCTAATGCAATGATAGCCTGAACAGAGTGTGAGATATAAATCTAAGCATGTCGAAACTCATGGTATCATTCCCAATCTAGACAGTGCAATAAAAATTAAATAGTGTGCAGGTATAGAGAAGTAATGAACAAAACTAAATAAATATACAACCACCCATCGAGGTTCCAAAGGGACAACTACCGACTATACCTACTTCATCTCATAGATGGATTAAGTGTTTGATCGTGTTAGTATGTTTGTATATATATATATATATATATTGGATGGATTAGGATGTAATACGTAGGCATCTATAACCAGTCTATGAGATGATAAGCTATACTCATGGGGTAGTAAGACCAATATATATATATATATATATATTTCTTGAGTAGACCATGATGTAACACACATGCATCCAACACCAGTCTATGAGCTGGTAAGCTATACACATAGGTTAGTAATCCTAACATCCCAATAGAGTAGGGGTTGTCACCCCTATCACTCGGGATGGCTAGTGTGTACACCAAGTAAACACACTAAGATAGCACGTGGTGCTCAAAATCCCATCATACATATCAAATTAGTGGTGACGGCTATCATTCCCAACACCGATTTAAAGGAGCATGTGTCTCCATGATCATCATACCTCCCTTACCATCATTGTTACCCTCTATAAAGGCATATAACATGTATAATTGACATGGGGAATTAGCTCCCATCCATAATCATTTATATAGTCCATTTAGAAAAATAAAGATAGTCACATCTATGATTCAAGAAATGAGGAAATACCTTTCATGATTTTCATTTATCTCATACCATTATAACCATTGTCACATTTATAATGTAATGCATAAGGAAGTACCTCTTATGCAATTCATTAGCCAAGTTCGATTCTATTAAGACTTGAAAATTCTAAATAAGTGTTTAATATAACATGGAAAGGAAACGAGTTCATATTCCTAATTCACAATATGAGGCATCACCTCTCATGTGTCAAGATAGCCAATGTCTGATTTCATTTAAATTATTGAAACCCAGGTCAAAATTTTTTATAAAGCATAACAAAGTGCACGGTCTTACCATCCCTCTGGGTTATTCCATTTAAAACCACTTTCATACAATTTACAAAAACGTGATAATAAATCTATTAAACTCAACAAGCACCTAAGAGGTGTCATTGGATAAGGGAAATTACCTACTTGGTTAATTCTAATTTATAAAATAGGTCGGAGTCCTAAACATTCCATTTATCAATCATATCCTCAAATTATAAATAAACATAAAAGAAATAATCCAAACAAGCATAAATGTCTAAACATTACTTCTTATCTTGAAAATAACATACCTATATTGGAGGGGTTTTATTACAAAACATGAATTTTTTATCAAATAAATCATTTATCACATTTAAGAATTTAATTAAATTTATCAAAGGAACCATTTTAGAATAAACTATAATACTTGGAAAAGAATTAAATTAAGGTGAGAAGAATGTGAATTTAATTAATTAAATCATTGTTAAATAAAATGGGAAAATTAATGGGACCCTACCTCAAAGATGAACCAAGACGAACACTCGAAACATGATGAATTTTATGATGGTATCTCAAAACCATCATAGAGAGGCCAAATCACTTAATAAAAAACAATAGGAACTCATAAATTATAAAACCCTAAATTATGAATGGATAAACAAAAAGAACAAATGGAAACACTTAACTTAAATAATTGGAGGTGAAACAAAATGAACCCATCCACCTCTCTGTCAATAGAGGATGTCAGAATATGAATGAAGGGGTCCGGAGAGACCCATTGTGTACCCTAACATTGAAAGAAAAAAAATGAAAATCAGGTTAGCCTCAATACCTAGGTGCAACTGCACCTCACAAGGAAATAGAGAGGAAAAAAATGATCGAAAAAGGAGAGGAATAGGTAAAAGAGTCATTTCCATGATTTTTAAGGAAAAATCATGAGAATAACTGGTGAAAAGCGACCCATCGAGTGAAGGTCAATAGAGGGGGTCGTGCAGCATGGGAGAGGAGGGGGTGCTGCATTATGTGATTGAGATAGAGGAAATAGGTGAGTTTGGTTTTATCTTTTATTTTATTTTTAATTAAAATAATTAATTTTTTAAAAGAAGGTTATGGTGCATGGTTTTGGCTGCAGGGTTTAGAAAACTGTGTGCCAATCGTGCACCCTCTACTGGGCACCTGGACACCCCACACGATTTATCCTACATATTTTTCCTAATAGTTCGCAAACCGTGCATTTAATAGTGTTGAGTTACTGACTATGAAACTAATACTGTGGGCTAGGTGCACAGTTCAATAAATCATGTGCATCCCATGATATATCCTATTCCCACTTCCAGAAGGCTGCATGATTTCCTACTAGGTGATGCACGGTTCTAGAAAAAATTTACGCCTAGTTTAAACCCCTTTAAAACATGATTTTTTAGGTCCTACACCCCCTAAACTCATTGAGGCAACCAAGAAACCTCCCAGGCCTTCATCTAAGTCCAAAAAATCATTTTAGGTGTTACGAATCTTGTAATTAATTTCTAAAGCATAGTTTAAAAAATAGCTATGTAGTAAATGAAAATGTTTAAAAGATTTTAATAATTCGTCCAGTTCAAAACACAGATCATTACACCTACCTTTCTATAAAAAGGTGTAATCCTCCAAGTTAATGGGTATTTAGAACCCAAGTCCCTCTCTCCAAGGAGGGTTTACTCATGAGTTAATTCCATCCATGATAACACTAAAACATTATATAAACAAACTATATAAGATAATTATTTTTAAGCTTTATACTATAGAAACAAACCAAGGTTAAGGTAGATGAAAGATAAATCTTATTATATAACACTGAGCATGTGATGTAGGGATCTATCTCCTAGAAGAAATTTATCACATAAATTAAACAAACACAATATTTATATTCTATATATAATTTATAAACATTAATATTATAAAGGAATAAACTAATAAACAATCTTAATTTATTTCCAAAACATTAGAATATAATATGAACTTTTAATATTTTTATTTAGGCATGAAACGTATTATTTTATAAATATTAATACTTATAATTTGTAAAAAACTTACAAATCATAAGAAAAACTATAAAAAATATTTTTTTGAACAATTTATCTATTCTATATTTTATGACTGATAATCTTATTATTAGTAGTAAAATATGGCTAGTACTAGAGAGAGAGCCCCATATTTATATCATATTATATAATGCCATTTCATTTTTTCATGATTCGTATTACTGAATACAGTAGTAAATATTATATTACACATATCATATTTAATGATCAAATTATTGGGAATCCAATTCCCTTTGATATCTTGCATTCAATCTTAAGTAAAACTGATTAATTTTACAACCAAGATCCCAGATAAAATTGGGTATGTATCTTTCCAATTATGTGAATATTGATTTATACATGCACAATGATTCTTCCTGCTTCTGCCTCAATTCCAAGAATTTATTTTCCATCCTATTTTAAATAACCTAAGGAAAATATTTCTCATGTAAACAATCGTTAAATGTGTTCTATTCCATACAATCACTCTCTTATCTTTCTCGAGTATTGTTAAACATTGACCAACATTGATCGAATTTACCATCAACAAATGGTAAATAAAAAGAGTCACCTTTTTATGACATGAACAACCCATGACTTCGAATATCTTCTATAAGGCTTCAACTAATCCTTAGACTATCATAGGGTTAGATGATCCATTGAATTATCGAGGGGTTTATTTAATAAAATGATCCACTATAGGAATGTTCCTATATGGTGAATAAGGTTTCTATCTCATATAGATACCAACACCATTTATATCCTATGTCAACTAATCCATCAAAACAAAAAACTTCTCTTTTCAAATTCCAACTATTCTAGGTTGATCATTTAGAAGGATATTATCCTCTTGGTGTCTTTTTACCCCAGATTTCATATTTTCTCTGCGGAAAACCATTATAAACAAACATAGTTTAGTTGAAGAAATATGGTAATATTTGAATTATATATAATGATAAACATAAATTATAATCTATTATGGTTACTTACTTACATTATACTAACCTATAAAGTTATTTAATTCTTTTTTTTATTCCAATCATAAGGAACTCACCTTAAAAAATTACACAATCTTGAGTTTATAGTCAAGAATTTACTTCATTACATTTTAAGGATCTTTATGGTTTAGAGTTTCATATAATTAGGTCATAACACTTACATAGAAAACCTATATATTAAAAAGTGTAAACTTCAAATCAGTTTCTATTTTTTCCAAAATATAAATCTTTTAAAAAGAAACATGTTTTCATTCCATGACTAATACTCATTATTTTAAACTTGACTTCTTCTTAATTCTTAATCATCCTCAAACCCTATGAAAAATATTAAAAATATGGGATGATAATAAAAATATCAGTATGGGACACAAAAAATTAAATAAAAAAACCAGTTAGTCAATTCTAAAACCTTGAGATCATAAAAGATATTTTTCCTTTAACATCATAAACTTTGAGCTAAAATAATCATTTAATCACTCATCAATTCATCTTTACTACGTAATGTTTTTCATAAAAAACATTATAATAAAACATAAAGTTAAAATAATAATCATGAGGATTTATTTAAAAAATATGAGAACCCTTGAAAAATGTTTTCTTAAAAACATACCTTTATACCATATAAAGGAATAATACTTCCTTTAAAATAAAATATCATTATCTCAACTTTTGAAATCAGATGATTTCCATAAAATCCCATTAGAAAGAATGGAAAATTATTATAGGTTCCTTGGGCCATCATCTTCACAGAACCCTTACAATAACCCTTATAATTGAAATAACCATTATGTCTAACATCCAATATAATTTTCTAGAGAACATAATCATTACCTAATGCATTGGAGAGATATATCAGGATCACCTAGTCATAAACAATGTACAAGAACCATAATATGTATGAGAAAAATAAAATATTTAATTTCCATCATTAAACTGTAAAAAATTACTTTTTATCCCATAACCAAAATCATTTTTAGTTTTCACATGAAATAAAGAAAATATCATTTCCTTTTGATACCTTTAAAAAAACTAAAAATTCAAAAAATATTGAGTAAATGATTTTTATTGAAAATTAACATGTAACAATATATATATTAATCTTCAAAAAAAAATTAATGATGCTGAGAAAATCCTTTCATGATTTATATTTCAAAATAGAATATTCCATTTTCTTTTTAGTAAAGAAAGTTAAAACATTCTGTATAAAACACATAAAAATATTCCTTTTAAAAACCTTTGAAAGAAAGTAAAATGAGACATAAAATGTAGTTTATAATTCATTTATATATATATAAATAAATATAAAATTTGTTTTTAAGAATGTAGGCTTGGAAGAAAATTATTTTGAAAATAAATCTTTAAAACATTTAAAAACAAGGGTTTTAAGGTAATGTGACCCTTACCTTGAATCCAACTCATCACACACATTATTTACCTTCCAGAATAATAAAATCATATTAATTATTTAATTTCTTAATATCAATTTTCTACTCTATAATTTCTTTTATTTTATTTTTCAACTTCTTATATTTAACTAATTAATAAATTAAGTTCACATTATATGTTTTGATGATATCTGACTCATATGAAAAAAATGAATTTGGTAGGTAGACTGTGGTCAAATAAGTCATTATTAATTGATATATAGAACAATAATCATGAAATATTTATAATTTTTATATATTAATTATACTTTCAAAACCAGCCATGAAAGGTGGTTATGAAGATGAACAACATTACAATCATTGTGATGGTAGGTTGTACGAACACATGAGTAATGTTTCTATATTTCTATGATCATGATGGAAAGAAGTTAATAATAATTTTATCTTTATGTAATTATGATTATATAGTAAATATTATATTATTTATTAAAATATACTTATATATATAAATCCATGTGTTGTAGTCATGAAAACAGATTCACATCGCTCTTTGGAGGTGGTAATCCACACATTTGCACGAACGATGTTATCAATTTTCAATGGATGGGAATAAATGAAAATAAATGATATAAAATCTTTTGATAATGATAAATAAGTCATTAATTTCATATATATACTTTAAATCCATTATTATAACCATATCTAAGAGGTGTTTATGGAAGAAAAATTACATCGGTGTGCAAGGTGGTAGTCCTCCATACACATGAATGACATTTTTGTTTCCCATTTGATATAGTAAGAGATGGATATAGGTCATACCATTAACATAACAATATCACAGTATATATAATATACTAGTTTTATTATTTCATCATGTTGAGTGACCTCTACCGTAGAAGCTCGGAGCCAGTTCCTACTACCATTACATTGGAATATGATACTGGTAATCACATCCCGAAGGACTGATCGGTTTGATAGTCTTGGTAAACTAGATACATACATGAGTCTTACAGTATATTTGAATAAAAAATTACCTTTTTTCTTTTGAGAATATCATTATTACCTCTAGAATAACCCTGAACCTCAGTCATAATAAACTTCATGGACTTTTGATAAAGGAAACAAAATAAGGGTGAGCTCAAATACGCATTAAGGGTTATGTACAACATAATATATCATGAATCAATAAAAATAATCAACTTGAAATGGAAAATAACTTAACATATATTCCATTTAAATAACTTGAATATCATGTTATGATATGTAAGAATAATAATATAAAGGTAAATAACTGAGAACACATTTTATTTAACCAATAAGCTAAGAGTAAAAAGCATCCATAGATTATAATATAGAGAAAATATCATGGATAATAATATCTGAATTATGAATAAAGGCAATGCTTAATTATTTGACGTCATGTTTCCCAATAAGATGTTAACTTCAAAATAAATATATATCTTTAAGATATTTTAAAATACAAAGGGTAAAAACCCATCTTATTTGTTTCAATACTTTTCACAAGACTCATTCTTCCAAGATCTATCCTCAAGATAATTTAAAACTACTTAGTTAAAAATGTGAAGGGTTTATAGACAATTGATTTTGTATAATGAGGCTACCAATGCATTAAAGAGATTTTATTAACTAGTATCCAACCAATGTATTGGATGTGAAAAGCATTCATAATATATCAAATAATTTATTTAATTCATAAATAATGTACCTTATCATTGAATATCCATATTGAGTAAAGGATTCAAATTTATCAATATTTCCCCTGCTAATCAAATAACATTCAAAGTAAAAACTATTTGTAAAAATTGTATACAGTTTAAGAAATAATCATACCCATCACATAATAATATTTATTATTATTTGAAATTTAATTTACAATGAAAAATGATCATTAGGAAGTTATTTTTTCAATAGAATGTTAACAATCACAAAAGAAAGTGAGATTGAAAAGATAAATTTTACCACTTCGTAATTTTCATTTCAAAAAACCATGCATGAGATAATTCAAAGTGAAACTTATAATAACATGAATTATGAGTGAACCATGATATTAAATTAAATAGGTGTAGTATATACACCACATCAAAGTGAATTGGTGTATAATAACTAATTTGTCTCAATGGAATGTAAATTGAATCAAAATCACTTACCTTATGATTCCTTTTCATTGAACATGATTAAAAAAATATATATTGGTTTTAAAAATTTTATTAAATTATTATAGAAATATATTAATATTTATAATATCATATATTATCCTTTTATAACATCTTATTACAAGTTCATTAATAATCCTTCATTATTTTCATTATTTTGGGTGTTAATTTCCTTGGTTTTCATCCATGTTTCATAATGAAAGATCCAGTTCTTGGGAATATTATATAGTTATATAATCTAAAGAATAATAATAATAATGACATAATTATAATATTTTTACATCATCCTTTGTTTAAAACAAATCATGAATTATGGTTATGAAAAATGAAGTATGTAACGATTATAGAGATAATAGGTCGTACGTACGCATGAGTAACGTTTATATTTTCAACGATCATTATGGAAAAGAGGTAATTAATATTTTAACTTTACATAATTATCATTATTAATTAATAAAATATTATATATTTATATATTTCATCTATTTTTTGTGGTTATGAAAAGAGTGTCGCATCGCTTTGTGAATGTGGTAGTACACACATACACGAATGATGTTATCAAATTTATGTGAGTGAAATTAAAAGAAATAAAATGACATATATTATGTTTAAATAATGAAAAATATTTCATTAATATAATAATTATTTCATATATATCATATATAATAATTAAAATTATCACTATCACCATCCATATAAAGCGTTAGTGAAAGGGGAATCACATTGCTTCACAAGGCGGTAGTGCGTCATACACACGGGTGACATTATCACGTCTCTTACAAAATTAAAGGTTAAAATATCTATATTATACTATGAATCAATTTGTATAAATATGTTATAAATATCATATATATACCTTAGATCCATCATTATACCAAACCTTGATAGGTGGAAATGAAAAAATGAACAACATCGGTTTGCGAGGCGACAGTTCATCGTACACATGAATGATAATTTCATAACCAATTTGATAGGTTTGGATATGTTTTTAGGTAATTAAATTATTATAATAAAATCCATTTATATGTAATATATTGATTTTATAATATTATATTGGTATAATAAAAATTTAAAGAAGTGGAGAGAGAAGTAAAATAAAGATGCTCGTTGAAGACGATTACCTATTCTTTAGGTATCCACCTTAGGTTTTCACTAAATATAAATAAGTTGGATTTATTCCATGAATTAAGATTCTAGTAGTAGTCAAGGAATGTCTTAAAGTGATTTAGGTAGGTATTGTCTAAAATAAATAGGCTTGAATGTGTGAATAAGTGATAAGAGTTAGTTCACTTTTATAGTTGAGGATGAGTGACATTCTTATAAATACCCAATAGTATTCACTATTAGGAGGTACCAATTACATAATGTGGTTCCAAAATTGAATAATAATTAAGGTGAAGATTTATTTGTTTTATAAACTCCTCTAAAAAAACATATAAATACTGTTTTATTCCACAGTCTTTAAGTTTACTCAATTTTACCCTTTTTCTTTTTACCATGGTAACTAGTATCTTTTTATTTATCTTGGTAATTTATCCTTTATAAGTAAAATTAAAATGATTTTTATTATATAATTCATACCTAATTATTCTATATATGAAATCAAAATAAAAATTTAATGTGTGTGTAAAATTAACTTTAATACAAATGTAGGTAATGCACAAAAACGCTGTTTTAACCATAACTACACTAATAATGTTTTTTTTCTGTTTAGGGGTCAATATAGTCATTTTAAAAGAAAAATTGATCCATTAATTCAATATAGGTGGTATTTATTTAAATTTATAAATATATTGGAGTAGTATATGATTTTTTGTAATTTAAAATCATTAAATAAAATATAATTTATTATAAAATAAAATTAATTTCAAATTTGACATTATTAATTTAAATTGAATTTTAAAATATAAATAAAATTGATGAAATACAAATATATTATGTTAAAACAAGTTTAAAATTATATAATCATAAAAAAATTTAATTTACCTTAACAAATATGTCAATTTACATCACGTTTAATATTTCTATCATCATTTATTCAATTTATTTATTAACTAAATAATTAAAAAATTGACATTTCTTAAGAATTTAATGTAATTATTTAATCTAAAATAAATTAAAATAAATTAACCTGATAAAAAAACTCATTTAAATTTTAAAATAGTATTTAGAACCAAACATATGATGTTTTTTCCCTATCCTATAGCTTTATTTATATTAAAGGTAAGGTTCCTTTGTTGACTTTTTTTACTTAACTTATTATACAGGTAAATTTCATGGAATAATATACTAGTAACTAATTAAAATCTATGATAAGGTAATAATCTTAAAAATATGTCCAGAAAATGGGTGTTGGAAAAGTTTTTAGGTCATTTCCCCCGTTATCTATTCAGATTAATCCCCACATAAACTCGTTTTTACCTTAATCATGGTAATTAATTTTAACTATTTTCACTAATAATTATCTTAAAAAATTAATTTGACCCTATTATATGATATAAATTATTTTGATTCAAAATAAGGAATACAATTTTCCAAATTAAATTCATAGAAGTGGAAGAATTTATTTTAAAATTAATCTCAAAGATGTGACGAGTAATCATGTTTTTAATGTGAAAATTTTCAAACGTTTAAAATGTTTTTATCTAAAAATACAAAATGAAAATAATTTGAATGAACTAAATTGGATTAATGGATATAAAATTTAATTTTTTTAGTTTAAAAAAAATTAAAATTATAATATAACTTTATAAATTATTTAAACAAAAGTTTAGTTTCATCTAAAGTTTAGAATTTTTCACTACTCATCAAAAAATAAAACATCTCTGAAAAATCCAAAAAATTTACCCTTATATAATTTTTGTATTCCTATTTCAAAAATGATTTTTATTATTTCATATAAATTATATAAAAGTGGTAAAATATAATTTTAATGTATGTTCTTTAAGAACGATTTAACAATCTTTTAGAAAAATATTGTTTATTATGAAAACATTTATTTTTATTTTAAATGATTATTATTTTATTTAAAATCAACAGAAAACCATAATTTTTATAATTTAGTTTCTATTATTCATACTCTCCAATTTAACAACTAGGTTATAAATATTATATTAAATAAAAATACAAAATAATATGTTTTTGTTCGGTGAAACTCGGACTTACATGTAACATAGGCTTTCGAAGAAACTTGTTGTTGCGTGTATCAAAAGATAAAATTAATGTTGTGTGTAATTAAAGATAAAATAGATTTTTCATGTTTCATATTCAATTGAATAAAATGTTCTTATTTTAGAATTTTGAGGTGTTACATTCTTCTCACCTTAAATAAATTGCATCCTAGAAATTTAAACTTGATATTGGACTAAAAGGTTGATATTTTAAAATTATTTTGTTGAAAAACCCTCATTTTAAAATGGTGAATAATATATCCTATTAATATGAGAGAAAATAAAGTTCAAAAGGTCATCTAGAATAATCACATAACTAGGTTTCCAAATAAAATAACATTGGTTGGAAATGAAAACATAAACATGGAAGAGAAAAATAACACCCAAATATTGATGGAGAGTGACATAGAACATGTTTTGGAGAAATTTAATTACCATGAAGGCATAAAATAGAGGTGTGAAAATGTCATTGAGGTCATAAAAATGATGATAATAGGAAAATATTTTTTTATTTCAAGACCATTTTCCTATAGTTTAGGAATTATTTCACTCTATAAGAATATAAGGAAATATTCTTATATTTATTTGAAAGTTCCACTTTATACTTGTCTTTTCCTCTATTTTGAAAATCACAAACACTTTAAAAATTTCATGAAATTATATTTTACAAATGATTTATATTCCAATTTTTTAATTTTTTTAGTAAATTTTTTTTCTACCAAATGATTAAATAATTCTAATATAAAATGAATATAAACCTTTTATTATTTAATCTTATTTATAAGAATGACCATGTATCTTGTCCTTTATACTAAAAAATAGTCTGACCATTGAATAAACTAGTGTTCTATCTATTAGACTGACCATAGTCATATTCATTGGACCAAAAATAGTTCTGATCCAAAAGATTGACCATAATTCAAATAAATGAATTAACAAACACTATAATCTACCACAATATCAGAAGTGTATAATCAGTGTAATTGTAATTAGTTAAATTAGATGGAATTTTTAATAGCATTTTAATAGTGCTAATAAAAATTAAATAGGATGGAAAAAATTTCCCGAGCTATAAAGTGAGGAACATCTGAGGCCCTTATAGAAAAATATGAGAATCATGAAAAAATATATCTGTTGGTGGAATGCATAAAAATATGAGTGCATTAGAAGACTTAGGAGTTGATTAATTTTTAACTCAACACATCTAATATTTTTCTTTTCCTGGATAGCTTGTTCTTACAATTTGTCATTTTTGAGAGAGTCTTACTTCTAAGGAAACCATGTGAGGGTTATAAATTATTTGGGATATATTTTTTGGTATTCAATTTGTCCGATTGAGGTTTAGATTAAGGGATTTTAGGGATAGGATGACAGGTGAATCCAGTCCATTGGATCAAGGTTTTTTGGGGCTATGTAGACAGAGTTGACATTGATCATCATATCTAGGGATTCCAGGGTTTTGGAACATAGAATTATTACGATCATCGTATCAATGTATTTCCCGGTGTGGAATGACAAACCTTTATAGTTGGGGTTAAAACTGTGGATATATTAAGTCAGGATTTCTAATATTCTTAACTCTAAAGGTTAAATATTTGGATTACTTTTATAAAGATTATAAGTCATTCTTAATTTGTTATAATCTTATGTATTACTTTTTTCTGCATGTTTACATTATTCTATTCATTTATATTTGATTTTTTTACTTATCTTTTTAATAATTGTTTTATTAAACAATCTATGAGCCTCATTGACAAATCTATTTTATCAGATAATTTTTGAATCTGATACACATAATCTAATCATCAAATGAACCTTAATTCTGATATTTTTGACTAAATAGGTTTGGGTTTTTTATTAGTTTAAAATTTTAAAATATAATTACCCACCATATTATAGTAATCATAAACTCTTATGATACAAAAATTGGTATTAGAGAAGGTTTTAATGTTATACATGAGGAGTTTTTAATTTTGTTATCTACTGCAAGTTATTAAATTTCTATAAAATTATTATTTATAAACGTTTATTACACTAACATTTGTTGTTGAAAGAGATTATATTTTTAATACAATGGTAGGTTTAAATGTCAGTACACTTGAGAACTTGAATCATATAAGTCTACCAATATTTGATGGTTCTAATTATGAATATTTGATAGAAAAAAAACATTTTCATATAAATACTAGAGTTGAAAATCTTGTGATTCTTAATAGTAATTATAAGTTTCTAAATAAAGATGTTACTATTTTTACTAACCAAGAAAAGTTATAATATCATTTTTATTACATAGTAAGGAATAATCTTTTATGTTCTATGACTAGAGAAATTTATAGTCAGATATCTTCATGTGAAGAAACAAATAGTATTTGGAATAAGTTATAGGAAACCCATTTTGAAACTTATAAAGTCATTGAGACTAGAAGATATATAAATAGATCTGATTATCCATAATTTTATTTTATACCTTATGAGTCTATTTCTAAGATGTACCAACAGTTTATTACTATTATAAATAGTTTACAATCTTTTGAAGATAAAGATCTTAAATATGGTATTTTAGTTGAGAAAATTATTAAGATCATGAAAAATTAATTAAAATCCAAAATAACTACTTTGGATGACACTAGAAGGATTACAAATCTCACTCTTAATGATCTTATTGGAACCCTTATGCAGTATGAATGAAGAATGAAAAGGGATAAAAAAAATGAAAAAGAAGAATGGAGGAGTTGATTTTTCAACTACATATAATGTTTCGGAAAAAAATTAGTCTACTATGAAGGTTGTTATGTCTTCTAAAAAGAATAATGTTATTGTTATGTCAAATATGTGTTCATCCAAAAAGTCTAATAACGAATTGGAGAATCTTGTAAGAAGGTTGAACAAAATAGTTGGAAGGAAATATTTTCAATACATATATAATAAAATTCACAAAAATAAATGTGATAATAAATATTCCTAAGAGGTTATATATTATGAGTGTAAGAAAATAAGACATATCAGACTAGATGTTTCTTTACTAAAAAGGACAGATAAAAAAAGAAATTATGATAGGAATCCTAAGAATTATTATAAAAATAATAAAAAAGAAAAGTTTAACAGATTTATATACTTTTAGTACTAGTGGAGGAGATGTTACTTCTAAGAATTTATCAAAAAATAAATTTTAAGACATAAGAATATAATATTCAATGTATAAATACAAATGGTGAATAAATGATTCATGGATTATTTAACTACTGAATCACTTAAAAATATTACATTGAATGAAAATTATCTTAAAAATAAAGATGATAATAATTATATATCATTTGATGAAGTATATTATTCATCTAATGATGAAAATAATAATTTACCATATTTTGAATAAGTATACTTATTTTCTATGTTTTTAGAAAATTAAAAATGTTAGATTAAAAAAAAACAAGAAGTTTCTCAAAAAAAACTTGTGAAAAAATATAGAATATCTAATTTAAGTACAAAAATATTAGATATTTGTAAATAACATGATAAATCTAATTTTTAAAAAGATAATATTTCAGAAGATCTTGAAAATTCTTATTTTTAGGAAACTAGTTTACAAGATGATATTATAAAACATAGTTCGAATACAAAATCTATTGAGGATAAAAATTAAGTTGTAAAAAGAATTCTAAAATTTATACTTTGAAGAGTATTTTTTATATGTTTCCCACTATAAAGGAAAACTTTGATAAAATTTATAATAAAATTATACCTCATAATGATATTTTTGGAATGGGTTTTATAAATAGAAAACATGTTTTTAGTAATAACTACTTTGTTCTGAAAATGATCTATTTTCATTAATTTTTAAAGCTTTGGTCACTAGAAGAATAGATGTTACCTGAATAAAGTTTTTAAATTAGTATTTCAGAAATATTAATTTTCAAAATATCCAACATTAGATCAAATTAATAAAGAAGGAAAAATGCAGATTCCTAAAATTTTATTTTTTGATAAAACTAGACACAATAAGGTTTGGCTTTCAAAGTGCTAATATTTTTTTTATTTTTAAGAAAAAAATAAATGTACTAATACAAAAAATATTTGGTACATGGATAGTTTTTGTTCGAGAAATATTACTAGAAACAAATAATTATTTTATAAGATCATAAAGATGAAAGTTGGAAAATCCACTTTCAGAGATAATTCTTATGGAGAAACTTTCATTATAGGTAACATTGCTATTCTTAGAAAATATTTAATTTCAAATGTTTTACTTATTAAGGGAATTTATAGCGAACTTATAAGCATAAGTTAATTAGGTGATGAGGGGTATCATGTGAACTTCAGGAATGATAAATATACTTTTCATAGTTATAAATGTGAATTTATTAATTCTTCCAATCGACATGATAATGTCTAAACATTAAACTTATATGACCTTAGAAGTCAAGATCTAACTGAACTTAGTGCAATGGGAGATAAATCTTGGTTATGGAATAGAATATTAAGACACTGTAATCTTATAACTTTAGCTATATTTTATAAGAAAGGACTTGTTAAGGACCTTCCATAACTTAGGTTTGATACTTCAAAAGTCAATGATCCTCATTAATTTAGAAATCCACATAAGAAAATATTTAAATCTATTTGTGAACTCTCAACTTTTGATGATTTATAGTTAGTTAATAGGGACTTATTTGGTCCTACACAAACTGAATGTATTAGTGGAAAATACAATATATATGTTTTAGTTGATTATTACAGTAGATATACTTGGATTTATTTTTAAGAAAATAATTTTGAATCTTTTTTTTTGATTTTTAACTTCAATATCCAGATTTAAAAATGAGAAAAAACTCTCCTTAATAACTATTCCTAGTGATCTTGGTGGGGAATTTTTAAATTTTGTTTTTAAAACTTTTTATAGTAAAAAAGGTATTATACATAACTTATAATCACCTAAAATGCCAAAAAATGGTGTAGTTAAAAGAAGAAATAGAATTATTCATGAGATTACTTTACCCATGATGAGTGAATATTCAGTTGGTAATTTTTTTTGTGATGCACTAGATATTACTTCATACTATACTATAAATTTATTTTTAATAAAAAATTTTATTAATAAAAATCTTTATGAGTTGTGGAATGTAAGGAAACCAAAACTTTCTTACTTCAAAGTTTTTGGATGCAAAATATGCATTTTGAAAAATAAAGACAACTTATTTAAATTTTCCCTAAAATATGATGAAGGAATATTTTTAGGTTTCTCTATAACTAGTAATTCATATAGAGTTATTAATAAAACCCTAATTACTATTAAGGAAATATTACTTTTGAAATTTGATAAAACTAATCCTCTTGTTTCCAAACAACCGTAACCTACATCTTTTGATGTTATTTCTAAAACTGATTTTCAACCTATTTTGGAAGGTTTTTATGTTGAGAAAAAAATTGAGTAATATATTTCTAATGTTATACTAGAAGAATATTTTCAACCTATTTTTGAAGAAAAAAGTTTTTTAAATCCATAAAATCAGTTATTTCTTAGGAAAAATCCTAGTGATATCATCATTAGTGATGTAGATCAACTATTTGAAACTAGAATTTCATCGAGAAAAAAATTAAACATTTTTCATTTTTATATAAAATTTTGCCTAAGACTCCCAATGAGACTTTAAGTGATGATGATTGGATAAAATACACGGAAGTTCAAACTCAATGAATTTGAAAGGAAGAATGTTTGGAATTGGGTTGAGAGACTTAAAGTTACTTATGTATTTGGAATAAAATGATGTTTTTAGAGTTTTTTTGTGTATTGAAAATGGAATAATAGTTAGAAATAAAGATAGATTTGTTGGTAATGGATATAATCAACAAGAGGGAATACATTATGATGAAAATTATGCTCTGATAGCTATACTTGAATCTATTCATATACTTCTATCATATGCAACATTGTTAAATTTAAAACTATTTCAAATGGATGTGAAGTGTCAATTCCATGATGGTTATGTTCAGGTGGTTTTTTATATAGAACAACCCCTTATTTTTTAAAATAAAGAACATATATAACATGTTTTTATACATATTAAGGAGCTTTATGGACTCAAACAATCTCTTAGAGTCTGGTATGATAGATTAAATGGATTTTTTTAAAAAAAAATTAAGGGAGTTGTGGATCCATATATTATTATAAAATAAGTTAATAAAAATATAACTATTTTTCAAATCTATGTTAATGAAATTATATTCAGTTTAACTCAAAAATATTTAACATATTCCTTTTAGAATCTTGTGAAGTCTGATTTTGAATTGAGTATTATTGGTGAGTTAAAATATTTTATAGATTTTAAAATCTCACAAAAAACAAGAAGGAAAATTTATGTCTCTACATAAGTATATAAAATATCATATTAAAAAATTCAGATTTGATAATACTAAAAGTATTATAACTCATATCAGAGCATCAAATGCATTAGATGTTGGCGAAACTGGGAAACCAAAAGATCAAAATATCTTTAGAGGTATGTTTAATAGTTTAATTTACTTAACTAATAGTCATCCATATTTAATGTTTTCTATATTCTTATATTCTAGATATTAAGGGAATACAAAATAGTCCCATATCAAATATGTATAATGAATCTTTCATTATCTTTATGGAAATATGGATTTATGTTTATTTTACTCTTCTGGAAATTATTTTGTGTTTAAAAGTTTTTTAAAAGATAACTTTGGTTCATGTAAAATGGATAGAAAAATTACTTCCAAAACATGTCATTTCTTAGGAGAAGATTTACTTTCTTGGTCTTGTGGGAAAAACATTCAATAGAACTTTCTAATACTGATGTTGAATGTGTGGAAATTTGATGTTTTTATGCTCAATTTTTTTGGATGAAATACACCCTAACAGAGTATGGCATGAGTTTTAGTAAAACTAAATTATTGTTTGATAACATAAGTATGATTTCTTTAAGTAAAAACCTAACACACCACTCACAAGCTAAGAACGTAGATATAAGAAACCATTTTCTTTGTGATCACACATAGAAATGAGATATCATATCTATTTCATGTTTATCAATCTACTTACATTAATAAACTTGTAGTCAAATGTGGAGTACATTTTTTATTGATTTATAAAACTTTTTTTTTCTATTTTTTTTTGTTTTATAGACAACTTTTTTATAAATTATTCATTTTTATAAAAAATTTATATTTCATAATCAAAATTTTAAATAAAATTTTTCTAGATTCAAATTTTTTTTCTAAGGTTTTTCAAAATGAAAATCCATCTCACAAGTTTTCTAGAAAATATTGTCATTTATAAACTTTATCATATTCAATTTCTATTAAAAAAATCGGGGATTGGTTATTGGATAAAAATTTCATTTCTAATGTTTATTTCTACTCTATGAGTTATTATTATAATATTTTAGTATTTCTAATTGTCCGTTAATTTTGTTTTTTACGTTGTTTTTACATATTGTTTACATTTTAAAAAATTTTACATTTATTCAAATAAAAAAGGTTTATGTAATTGAACATTACATTACTCTGGTAATATGGTTTTCTTAGAAAAACATTAAGAGTTAAAAATATATTTATAAAATCATTTGAGGATTAATCTCGATTATCATATCAGAACCCATGTTTAAATTTGATCCATTGGATTTCTAGAATATGAAGCATCACCCTTGTGCATATATATAAGGGGCGGGACACCCTTGTACAATATTAAACTTCAGTATTTTATTGTTTAATATCTCCACAATTTTATTCCTTAGTCAAATACGATAGGATTCATTTGATAAAAATCTTTTGTCTGATTTTCCTGTATCTTCTTCAATATGATATCCTCTATAGAAGAATTTCTAAAGTGATAATTTTTTAAAGAAATACTGTTTGAGAAAACAAGGTATGAAAAATATAATTTTTTGTAGAAAGTATTTTTTAATATTTAAGGTTGAAAAAATATGTGTCAAAAAAGATGATTTTGATTTACATTACCCAGAAATCATTTTAGAATTATTTTACCTAGTAGAATTCAATATAGAAGAGGATACATAAGTAATTTTTCTTACCCTATTTGGTAAAAATTGTAAACATACATATCAAAATGTTTTTCAGTTAGTGGAAGTTCACTTGGAGGGTGAATCATATCTACCATCTCATAATCTTCTGGAAAATCATGATAGTTTCGATACGTCAAAAGAAGAAGCATATTTTCCTACTTCCTATAAAATAGTTAGAAAGTTTTTTCATCTCCCTTAGGATGTTAGAGTGGTAAAACTATGAATGCATGGGAACTTAATACCAAGAAAGAGAGACGTGGAAACTTTGAAAGTCCATAATATCTATATATGGGACTTTCTTGTTAACAAGAGACATATTAATATTATGAAATTTTTATTAATGTTTATATAATTTATTAATTAGGAATCAATGAAGTCTAGAATACTCATGTTCCCTTGATTTATAGACATGATATTAAGGAACTTTATTGAAGTTTTTCAAATATTGAATCAATCATATTATCTAAGATAATGAGTTTATCTCATTGGATAGGAAACTAGGGAAATGATGAAATTAGTCTTCAATTAAAATTTAAATATTTTTTTGATAAATTTGACAAGGATTTTTATGATACTGAACCAGTAAAATATAAATAAGTAGTGAATATGAAGAATAAATATAACTCCTCACCTCTAAAATTTAAAAAGATACAAAAAAATGTCTGATAAGGGATTTAAAAAAGTTGATGGATCATAAATCCCAAAAGAAGCTAGAAGACCCTTCATTCGGTTGGGATAAAGTTAAATATTTTTCATTAAAGATAATAATATCTGATGAATTGAAATAAAAATAATAGAAAAAATTAAAAATAAAATATTAGTTGAGTCTATGATGATGTAAAGGTAATTGAAAGGATTTGAAAGAGCATTGGAAGATCCAATGATTTTATTATCTCCTTTATTAGTTTCTAAACCCAATCAAGGTTCCAAAAATCTTCGTACTATTAGTTTATAAATAGTTGAATCCTATGTTATTTCAATTGCTAATGATAAAATAAAAGGTAAATAATTTTTTAAACAATTTGTATTTGAATATTCAATTCTAGAATCAGATCCGAAAAGGATAAATAAGTTAGTCGAAAAGAAGAAACTAAAGTTAGTACAGAAGGTTGGTATAATATTTTTGATAACTACTAGGGAGTTATAGAAATAATTAGAAGAAGAAAAAAAGTGGAATAATAGGAAATAAAAAAATTAGGTTTAAATCTCATTAGAATATTCCTCATATTCTAAATCTATTTCAACTCAGTTTGATAAAAATATTGTTCTTGATGTTTCAGTGGATGTGAAATCATCATCACATAAACAAGAATTTGAAGCACAACATTCACATAAAAAAGTTCTGGACAAGGTTAAAATAGATAATGAAGTATATAATGTAAAACTTTCAAAATATGAAATAGTTGAAGTAAAAGAAAAGTCGGATATCAAACCATATCGACAACACATTTTAGAGGCTTAATTGGAGACATCTGACACATTGACTACTAAAGCATATGTGATTATTGATTACATTTTCCAAACTCTAAAACAAATAATTGAATCAACACTTTGTATTATTAAAATTTAAGTAACATATAAGAAATTTCATATTATTTTGAATGAGAATTCAGAATCATTGAAATTGTTCAATGAGTCAATAATTCAAAATGAGGATGATATCAAAACCTTTAGAGTAAAATATACGGCTCACAAAACAAGGTTTAATCAGATAGTAAAGTGGAAAATATAATTCGATGGGGACTTAATAAAACATGAAGATAAGTTAGTGGGAGTGAATAATGGTTCTTTTGATATTGATGATTTGTTTTACATGTTATTATATGATATCTTAGATAGAATAATTTTTGTTGAATAATTTAGAGATACAAAAGATTCTAATAATGATGAAATAAAATAATTGAAATAAGAAATTCATAATTTGAAAGAAGATAATTTCTTGTTATGGTATTTTGAAGAAGTGTTTCTAAATATAAACGATGAAAACTAGAAGATTATTTTTCACGGAGAAGAGGTTCAAACTTAAAAGATACATAACCAGAGACTGTTAGTAAAGGAAGATTGGACAGTCAAGCTTAAAAATTCAATATCTAATGCCAAGAAGGACCATAATTATTTAATGAAGTTAATGGCCATTATCATGAAGTTATATAAAAAATAATTAATCTTTATTACTGAACTCTTGATGTATTTAATTTTTTTTGAATGAAATGAAGTTTGAATGGCTTATTCTCCAAACTGTTTTCTATCTAAATGTTTTCCAATTACATTTGGATGAATTTTTTTCTTCTTATCTTGGATGAATAGTAATTCATAGAAAATTATTTCACATATAGTTTTTCTAACATTTTAGGAGTATACATTAGTTTTCCTATTCATTTTTTCAAATCACAAAGGGGGGATACATTTGTGTGAATTTGTTTAAGGAAAATAATTTATTTAAATAGGGAGGAATAGTTTCATGGGGATAAATAACCATAAAAGAATAAATCTATTTTAGGCATAAAATATTTGGAGGGGGATAATCCTAATTAATATTTACAATTGTATCAAGTATGATGAATAAAAATAAGTCATAAACACAAAGGAAGTTAAGAAGAATTCTTTTGAAGTTCTTAAATGAATAGGGGATGCAATAATTTTAAATTTTGTAATTTTTTTCATGTTATGTTTTTTGTTTTTTTCATTCAAAAAAGGGGGATATTTTTGAGTCAAACATTACACATTCTAAGTTTTCATTCCTCAATTTTGACAATCAAAAACACTTTAAAACTTTTTTAAACTTTATATTAACAAATTTATGTATTCCAACTATTTTAGAATGTTTTTGTACAAAAAAAATCTATATAATATAGAAATGGTTCTAATATAAAACAAATATAAAATTTTTATTATTTAATTTGATACATCAGGCTGACCATTGTGTCTGGTCCTTTGGACTAACTAGTGTCTTATTTATTGAATAAAAAATTGTTTTTTCTATCAAAATGGATGAAGTCATATTCATTGGATTGATAATTATTCTGATCCATCGAACTGACCATAGTTTAGTTCCGAGATTAAAAAATAGTACAGTCCATCGATCATTCAAAAGTTTATTATCAGATTAATTGGAATTATTTCTATCAGAAAGAATTTAAAAAAACATTTGAATGTTTCTAATCAAAATACAATATGATGGAAATATTTTTCTGAGATATCAGGTGTATAAAATCTAAACATGTCTCAACAAACTCTAAGAATCACTGCAAATATGAATATAGGATGAATTCCTATAAATAGGATTTAATTCGAGGATATGGGAGCTGATGCATTTACAACTAAACACATTTGATAATTTTCTCTACCTGAACATCTCATTCTTACACTTTAATTTTTTTATAGAGTTTTACTTCTAAGGAATTTTGTGAGGGTCATAAATTCCTTAGGAAATTTTTATTTTTATTCACTTTTTTTATCAATTGTTGGATCAATGGATTCTAGGTATTATAATATCGGTGAATTTGATCAATCAGATCAAGGGATTATAGGTTTAAGAAGACATATCTAACACCGATCATCATATCATGGGCTCCAGGGTTTAAGAAGACAGAATTATTCTGATTATCATATTGAGGGATTTCTTGGTGTGGAAAGACTGGCCTTTATAGTTAGGTTTAAAACTACGGATATCTTAAGTCCGGATTTATAAATTCCATAACTCTTAGGTTAAAAAGTTGACTTACTTTCATAAATATTGTAATCCTTTTTTACTTTTTTATATTATTTTTAATTACTTGTTTCTATAATTTTACATTCAAATGTGTATTTATATCAAAAGGTTTTTTATACTTATCTTTTTAATAATTGTTTTATTGGACTATTTGTGAGCCTAATTAACAAATATACTATATCATATGCTTTTGGATTCGATACACATACTATAATCATCAGATGAATTCTAAGTTTGATCTTTTTGACTAATGAGTTTTTGGGTTTTGGGTTAGTTTAAATTTTTAAACCACATTTCACCGCCTCTTATATCCATAATAAAAAATTATGATCCAAAAAATTCATATGTTTCTACTTCATAAGAACAATATTATACTTTAGTTATGCCTTGAACTATTTTTACTTTATCTCTTATAACTGGTTGCATCATATGGAGAATTAATACATTAATCTCTAAAACATTTTATAAAGATCAAATTAAATCATTTCATAAATGGTCAACCATATGTCCCTTCCAAAAGTTTATGATCCATAAATTTTGATGAATAGTATCTAAATTTCTAAAATAAACTTATCATTAATCTAAAAAACGTAAAGTTTCTCATAATCAACACATGCCAAATATGTGAATCCTTAATAATGTAATCTATTGAAACATTTTAATAACCTTAATTACCATAAAAATTTAGTAAAAAAATTTATGATTTATTAAATAAAAAATAGATTTTTTTGATATATTCATTAAATACAAAAAATATTTTTAAACCCATCAATGATAGCATAAGCCAATTTTTCTATAAGTCATTAATTAGTTCCATGGTAGTTAATACTATCCAATTTAATTTTTCCATATCAATCATCTCTTTATACTAACATAATTATCCAAACATCAAGAACATATTAAAGACCATATTTCCCTCAATCATATTCTTTCCAAGAATTAAACATTCCAATGAATCATTTCTCGAGGTCATTAGTACCGTTCAACATATTCTTTCAAATCTTTAATTAAAAATGGTACAAAATTACAATACCTATATATTCAATAGTACTTATAACACGAATATCATTAATAAAATACTTTTAAAACATTCTTCTTGGATCCAAATATAAAATCACATTAATCATTTATCTTCATATATGGTAATATCATGAGCTTGACCATGACCCACTAGATTCTCTTTAGGTATATTCCTTTCAGGCTTGAGACATTGATTTATATATTTTCCCATATCTAAACAGTTGAAGCATTAATCATTGGAAACTTTTTTCTTACCCTTACAATCAAATTCATGGTGGCTATTTTTCCACACTTATAGAAAACTCTCATTAATTTTAAGCACATACCTTGGTGTTTCTTTCCAAAATTATCACACGTGAGAAAATCATTTTTTCTCTTATTTATTTTATCCAACTTTTTACCTTCCATCCTCTTCTTATCTTGCTTTACTTAAAATCCATAATCCTTAGATAATTCTATCTCTATATATTTATTACATGATACTATGTCCTCATATGATGATAATGTTTGGGTGATTAGTTCCCTTCGAAATATTGGCTTAAGACCATCAAATAAATGATCATTCTTACTCTTTGGATTACATACATTTATGAAATTCTGATTCCTTCTACTAGGTTCCATTTTTTAATGATGAAATGCACTAGATTAGATCATATGATTATGAAACACAGTGTATTATCATAAATCTTTTCAAAAAAGTAATATAAATCGAAAAATTTATTCATGGATAATATCATGATCATGAACATGGTTCTTTAGTGATATATTTATTTTAAAATCCTCCATAGTGGTTTATAAAGAAAATGTGATTTATCCTTAGAATATCCCTTATGAGTTTCAAACTAGCTGTGTAGTAAGGACCATTTTTGGGTACCAAGTAATGCTTAAGTCAAGCATGATATTTCTTTTTCAGAGTTACTACCCCTAGGTACCGTTGTACGAGAACCACATCCACTTTTAGTATCCAAAAAATGATGTATTACTAAGAAAAATTAAAAAATATACACCTTACCAAAACATTATGACTTTCTTATATACTTATCCTCAAAGTATATCATTGGGTTTTTATAACTAGTATATGATTTCATAAATCTAGTTCCCAAGGTTGGTACAAAAATTTCTCTAATATCAACTATAGTGACCCCAACCCCATAAGCCTAAAACCAATGTATGATCCCATTACAATGGTAAAATATACAAGGAATCATATCCCAAAATACTAATCAATTTAGTAGTCTTGGTAGAAAAGATATATACATGATTCTTACATTACATTTGAATACACAAATAACAAAAAAAAATTCTTTCAAGAATATCATTATTCTATCTAGAATAAACATTCATATATATTATATTAAAATTCATGGATTCCTAATAAAAGTAAAAGATAAGGGTGATAGAAAATTCTCAATAAGGGCTATGTACAACATAATCTATCATGAATCAATAAGAAAAATCAAAATTGCAAGGTAAATAACTCAATGTACATGCCATTTAAATAATTTTACTATCATGGTAAGATAATAAAGAAAAAATTTAGAAAGGTAAATAACTGAGAACACATTCCATTTAACCAATAATCTGAGAATGAAATGAATCCATATATTATAACATATATAAAATCACATTGATAGAAATAACTAAATTTTTAATGAAGGAAATTCTTAGTTATTGGAAGTCATTTTTCCTAGGAAAATGATAAATTTACCATCAACATATATAATCAAGATAGTTTAAAAACTTTTGTGTAAAAACTCATACTATTTTTTTCAAGACCTTTTACAAGAGACTTACTATCAAGATATATCCTCTAGATAGTTTAAAAATACTTGGTTACAAACATGATGGTTTTTAAGCCAACTTATTTTGTCTCATGAGAGTACTAACACATCTATGGGATTTTATTAACTAGTACCCAATATATTCATTGAATTTACAAATAATTAATCATATATTTAATAATTGATTTCATTCATAAACAATTCACCTTATCATTAAATATCCATATTGAGTAAAGGATAAATATTTATCAATATTTCCCCAGTTAATCAAATTACATTCAAATTAAAAATCATATATAAAAATGGTATATGGTTTATAAAATAATCATATACATAAAAAAATAATTTGTATAATTATGATAAATTTAAATTTTGAAGATAAATTATCATTAGGAAGTGATTGTTTCAAGAGAAAACTAACTATCACAAAAGAATTTGAGATTGCAAAGATAACTTTGACCACTTGGTAATTTTCAAGTGAAAATACTATGAATGTGATAATTAAAAGTGATACTTAAAATGATATGAATAATTAGTGAATCATGACATTAAATGACAAATGGTATGTATATAAACCACATCAAAGTGAACTGGGGCATGATGAAAAAATTCTCAATGGAGTGTAAATTGAAGCAGAATCCCTTACCTTATGCTTCCTTTTATATGAACGTGATTTAACCAATTTTATAGCGGTTTTAAACATGTTTTTATCTTACTAAATATGAATAATAATATTGATAATATCATATAATATCATTTTATAACATCTTATTACCCATTTGTTAATAATCACTCATTATTTTCATTATTTTGTGTGTTAATTGCCTTGTTTTCTAATGCGCGTTTTATCATGAAATATCCAGTTCTTTGGCATATTATACAATTATATCATCTCTAGAATAATAATAATTACATAATTATAATATTTTTACACAAATTTTACATTTAAAACTAATTTTTAATGATGGTTATGAAAAATGAATTATGTTATGATCATGGAGATGGTAGACCATATGTACGCATGAGTAAAGTTTTCATTTTTCACCAATCATTATAAAGTGGAGGTTTGTACTATTTTAACTTTATATAATGACCATAATATCATTAATACCATATTATATACTTATGTATTTCATCCATATGTTGTGATTATGAAAAGAGAGTCTCATCACTTCTTGAAGGTAGTAGTCCATACGTACATGAATAATGTTATTATCATTACATAAGTAAAAAGGAAAGAAATAGAACTATATATATCATATTTGAAGATTGAAAAATATTTCATTGATCAAATAATTATAAAATTTATATAATATTTAATCATTAAAATTATCTTTATTACCTTCTATGTAAAGTGTTGGTGAAAGAAGAATCACATCGCTTTACGAGGCGGCAGTCCACTGTACACAGGAGCAACATTATCATGTATACTACAGAATGTTATATAAAAATAGATATATGATATAGTTACCAAAAAGGTATAAATATGTTATAAATATTATATACATACTTTTTAACCACCATAATACCCAACATTGAGGGGTGGGAATGGAAAAATGGACAACATTGGTTTGTGAGGTGGTATTTTTCCATACACACGAACGATGATTTCATAATCTATTGGAGGGTAGTGGATATGGTTTTAGGTTGTTAATTTTTTAAAAAAACATACCAGCATATGGAATATACTTAGGTTATTATATTAGTATGGTATAAAAATTGAAGTAGGTGGGGGGAGAATTAAAATAATGATGCTCGTTGAAGAACATTTCCTCCTTTTCAGGTATCCTTATTTTTTCATAGAAGCCTACCTAGGTTGTATTTATTCCCAAAATGAGGATTCTAGTAGTATAATAGGGAAGTTGGGAAGTTTTTTTTGAAGTTATTGGCTGAAGAAAAGTGGTGTGAAGGTGTGAAGATGTTTGGGGAGGGAGTGACCTTTTATAGTTTACCAAGAGTGACATTCTTATAAATACTCACAAGTATTCACTATTAGGTGGTCTCACTTACCTAATGTGGATCCAAAATTGAATAATAATGTAGGGGAGGATATATTTGGTCTAGATAAACCTCAAACATTTAAAAATAAATACATTTTTAAAATTTTATTCTTTATTATTTAGGTTTACTCAATTTTACCCTTTTTTTTACTATAGTAACTTCTATATTTTTGTTTACCTAGGTAATTTAACAATTAATACTATAATTAAAATGAGTTTTATAAGATAATTTATTCCTAATTATTCAATATATTAAATCCAAATGAAAATCCAATGTGTTTGTGAAATTAATTTTAATACAAACGCATGTAATCTGAAAAAACATCATTTTAACCTTAACCGTGCTAATAATGTTTTTTGCAATTTAGCGGTAAATATTGCCATTATAAAAGAAAAATTGGTCCATTAATGGAATATAGTTGATAATTTTGAGTCAATAAAGTTCTCCTGTTACTTCTACATTCCTTATGGTTTTATTTTTTTGAAAATCACTAACACTTTTTCTTAAGTTCTATTTTACTTACAGATTTTTCATTCCGTTTTATTTATAAATTTGTCATTCTATTTTACTTAAAGATTTTTCATTTTGTTTTACTAAAAGATTTGTTTTTTTTGTTTTACTTACAGATTTTTCATTCCTATTTACTTTCATATTTTTCAATCTGTTTTATGTTTATATTTTTCAATCTGTTTTACTTAAAGATTTTTCATTCCATTTTACATACAGATTTGTCATTCCGTTTTACTTACAGATTTGTCATTCCGATTTACTTAAATATTTGTCAATATGTTTTACATATGGATTTGTCATTCCATTTTACTTATATATTTTTCAATCCGTTTTACTTACAGATTTTTTATTACGATTTACTTATAAAATTTGTCATTATGTTTTACTTATATATTTGTCATTACATTTTACTTATATATTTATCATTACAGTACACTTTAGATTCCAACCTACTGATTTACTTAAGCCTATTTCATACCGATTCAGTGATACAGGAAAATCTATGATACTGTTTTTATAATAACATTGTCACTTGAAAATCTATGACACTGTTTTCATTATTATGATACTGTTTTTCATTATACCGATATTGTTAGAAATGCCTACTTTATGATATGGGTACCCAAATATAGTGATACCGTTTCTTAATCCGATTTAAGTTTTCTTATGAATCTATTTTCCTGATAATGTTAGAGTCATTTAATGTATCATTCCAACATTATGGGATTCTAAGTTTTCTTATAATTAACATTTATCTTAAACTTAACATCATTTCTTATACATGAAACGATGTCCTACAACATGTTATAAACTAATCTTTGTTTGTTTGGAATGTATCCAGGTCCCTCCTAAATTTAAGGAAAATATGATTATTGGAGTGGAGCTGACTATTGAGAAGTTTTGCCTATAAATAAGAGTTCATTTGAATGATAAAAGAAGTATGATGAGACACTGTGAATAGAAACGCGATTTAAGTTTGTGAAGTGATTTCTAGAGAGAGAGGATTTTACAACTCTCAGTGCATCATGTAGATGTCATGAACAACTTGTTCAGGCATGAAAAACTTGTTCATAATTTCATTGTGCGGACTTCGATCGTGCTGATCATGAGCTTCTGGATTTAGAAGACAAAGGTTTCGATTTCCTTCTAAATCGAGGGCTTGCAGGGATAGCAAGGCAGATACTGATCTTTAGATTTAGGGATTACCTAGGTTTGGGTAAGACAGAATTTCTTGAAAGTATAAATGAAGGAACCTTTATCCAAGGTTGTTTGATACCCTTATCTTTGAGTTAAAATAATCTTATTGTTACTTTTTTTCTATTGCATGTTGTATTTTATTCCCCTGCAATTTTAACTTTGTTAAAGATAGAAAGTTTAACTTTATTATACTTTCTAATTTCGCTACTATGATTATATTAAAGATTCTATACGCTTTTAGGTAGAATATTTTGTTTAAGAAAATATTCCTTATGTTTTTATCATAAGGTTATAAAGCTTAAGAAAAGGATTCTTTAATAGTGTTTGTGAATTTTTGTTTAAATTTATTAAAATAAGTTTCCTTAAAGTTAAAAGAAAACTTTAAGAAAAAAATTCTCTTAAGGTTAATAAACATTCCTTAAGAAAGTTTTATATCAAATTTAAAGGGTCTGAAGGAATTTTTAAAGTATACAATTCACCCCTCTTGTATTTGAGCAACTCATCATACTTTTTGATCCTAAAATTGGTATCAAAGGATTATTTCTAAGATACTCAAACTCACGTATAAGTATCTTTCTTAAAGTTGTTTTCTTAATATTTTCTTTTATGGTTTTACATTATCTTTATTAAGAATTTACTTTACTAATCTTTTGGAAAGGAAAAAAGTTTTTTTATGGCAGGAATTCATGTTTGATATCTAGACAATCTCAATCCAACTAGACCACCGATCTTTGATGCAAATGATTATGATTACTAGAGAGATAGAATGGAGACCTTTGTGATAAACACATGTGTAGACAACTATATTATGTTAACTGGATATTATAAGATTCCTGATAAAGAACATAGAACCTTTACTAATATAGAAAAGGTGGAATATCAGCTGAACTTTAAGGTACAAAATAATTTTCTTTGTTCCATGATTAGAAATATATATAGCCAAATTTCATCTTGTGAAGCTGAAAATAACATTTGGAAGAAGCATGAAGTAACTAACTTTGGAAATTCTAAAGTTATTGAAACTAAAAGAGCCATGCTCAGAGCTGAGTATCATAGTTTCTGTTTTCTTTATAGAGAAACCATATGTAAGGTACAACAAAGATTTATGACTATTGTGAACAACTTACAATCTATGGGTGATAAAGGTTTAGACGATGATATTCTTGTAGAAAAAATTGTAGACATCATGCCTAATGAATGGGAATCCAAGATAACAACTATAGATTACAATAGAAAAGTTACTCAGATTTCTCTTGATGAGTTGTTTGAGACTCTTCTCCAACATGAAACTATAATTAAGAGATATTCAGATAATATTGAGAAGAATAATGGAAATGGGGGTATTTCTTTTACAACAACTTCAAATCATATGAAATCCAAGACTCCTGAGAGAGTCACTGGATCTTAATCTAAGAATGTTGTTATTTAATCTGAATTTATTGAAAGTGAAGCTTCATAAAATGAGTTAGCCCATCTATCTTAGAGGATGAAAAAGATTTTGGGAAAAATAACTTTCAATATAGATACAAGAATTAAGATGGAAAAGAAAAGAAATATAGAGAAGTGACATGTTATGAATGCAGAAGAACTGGTCATATTAGACCTTATTGTCCCTTGATTAAAAAAAGAGACAAGAAAGACAGAAATTATAAAAGGAATAAGAATATGTTCTACCAGTCAAAGCCTAAGAAATTCTTGAAAGCCAATGACACTTGGTGTTCCAGTGGTGGAGACTCTTCTGAGGACTGTTTAAAATATGAATCTTCTAAGAAAATGAGTATTTTTCTATTATCCAGAAATCTATTTCAAAATTATTGTCGTATGGCTAAGGTACAAACTATTAAATCCTTAAAAAATATGACTTTAAGTGAAAATTTTATTGATAAATGTTTTCTTTAGATGAATAATCCTCTTCATCAGATGATAATAATGATTTACCTTCCAATGATGAAGTTTCTAGATTTTTTAATCTACTTGAAATAAAAAATTGTAAAGTCTATAAGAAACTTGAAAAAAAAAATTCTAGACAATTTATTTTAACAAAATAAATTTCAGATCATTCCAAAGATCTTGATAAGAAAAATTGATGTTTTAGAAAATCTTTCTAAGAAACTTGAGGAAGTTAATTCTAAGAAGGATAAACTTTCTGAGGATCTAAAAAATATGTTTTTGAAAAAATATTCTTTAGAGAATAAACATATCTATAAATCTATTATCCTAGAGGATAAGAATTTATTCTCGAAACAAAAGTCTAAAATATTTTCCTTGAAGAAAATTCTTTCAAATTTTACTTCTGGTAAAGAAATTTTTGACAAGATGTATTATCAGATCCGACCTCATGGTAATAATCAAGGATTAACTTATTCTCATGAAAAAACCAATTTTTAGAAACAATTATTTTGTTCCTTCAAGAGGTCCCTTTTTCACCAAATGTCAAAGTGATGGGCATTGGAAGAATAACTGTTCTTTAAATAAAGTTTAATACCTTGTGTTTCATAAAACATATTTTTCTAAACAAATGTGGATACCCAAGATTTTATTATCTAAGAATTCTAGATCCAAGAAAGTTTGGATTCCGAAAACCTAACTCTTTATTTTTCAGGATAATGAAGGAAGTACCAAAAATATATAGTACATAGGTAGTGGATGTTCCCAGCACAAGACTAGTAACAAAAAATATTTCAAAAATATTTTAAAGACTAAATATGGAAAAGTAACCTTTGGAGATAACTCCCATGGAGAAATTGTCTGTATAGGTAACATTATTCTTCTTGGTAAAGATATTATTTCAAATTTTATTTTTGTAAAAGGCCTTAAGAACAACCTCATTTGCGTAATTCAATTATGTGATGAATGTTACCTTGGGAATTTTGGAAATGATAAATGTTTAGTTCACAATTCCAAGGATGAGAATATTTTTTCTGCCCTTCAGTATGAGAATATTAACACCTTAAACCTAGAAGAACTTAGAAGTTAAGAAATACCTTCCCTTAGTGCTATTGAAGATCAATCTAGGATATGGCATAGAATACTAGGACACTGTAACTTAAGGAATCATAGTAAACTTTATAAGAAAGGACTTGTTAAGGACCTACCAGATCTTAGGTTTGATACTTCAAAAGTCTGTGAACCTTGTCAATATGCTAATCAAATTAAATCTAGATTTAAATATATAAGTGAAGAATCAACTTCTAATGCCTTATAGTTGGTGCACATGGACTTATTTGGTCCAACACAAACTGGAAGTATTGGAGGCAAATACTATGTGTTTATCTTAGTTGATGACTATACTATATTTACTTGGGTCTATTTTCTTGCAAAGAAATATGAAGCTTTTTATTATTTCAAAAACTTTAGAGCTCAAGTTGAAAATGAGAAAAACCTATCTTTGATAACTATTCATAGTGATCATGGTGAAGAATTTAAAAATTCAGAATATGAATCTTTTTTGTAGTAAGAATGGTATTACTCACAACTTTTCAGCTCTAGGAACTCCTCAATAAAATGGTGTTATCAAAAGAAGAAGTCATATTTTTTGTGATATGACTAGAACCATTTTGAGTGAATATTCTATGATAAACATTTTCAGGCTGAATCTTTAAGTACTACCTGTTATACTATAAATCAAGTTTTAATAAGAACTTTTATTAATAAAACATCATACGAGTTATGGACTGGCTAAAAACCAAATGTTTCTTACTTCAATGTTTTGGGTTGCAAAGTATTCATCTTGAATACTAAAGATATCTTACATAAATTTTCACCCAAATCTGATTAAATAATTTTCTTAGATTACTCCACTAACTCTAAGGCATATAGAGTTTTTAATAAAAATACATGTACTATGGAAGAAACAATATATGTTAAATTTTATGAAACTGATCCTTTTTTTTTCAAACAACCTGAACTTATTTCTAATATAATTTCTAAAACTGATCACCAACCTTTGATAGATGATCCTTCAAATAAGGAAAATGTTCCAGAAAATATTTCTAAGACATTTACCCCGAAGGATTTTCTACCCTATGTTGGTGAATAGGTTTTACAAAACCCAAGCTAGTTTTTACATAAGAATCATCCTAGTGATAATATCTTTGGTAATGTTAATCAACCAGTAAGAACTAGATGTTCTTTAAAGAATGAAGTTGAACATGTTGCTTTTCTTTCCCAATTTGAACCAAATACTCCTGATGAATCCTTGGGTGATGAAGATTTGATAAAGGCCATGCAAGATGAACTCAATGAATTCATAAGGAATCAAGTTTCGACCTTGGTTAAAAAACCTAAGGAAGCTTTTGTTATTTGAGTGAAATTGGTTTTTAGAAATAAATGTGATAAAAATGGAATTATAGTTAGAAATAAAGCTATATTAGTTTCTAAAGGATATAATCAATAAGAAGGTATAGACTTTGAAGAAACCTATGCTCCCATAACAATACTTGAATATATCTGTATTCTTCTATCCTTTGCAACATTCTTTAATTTTAAACATTAAAATGGATGTGAAGTGTCATTTAATCAATGGTTATGTATAGAAGTAGGTCTATGTAGACCAACCCCGAGTTTTAAAGATGAAAAATATCCTAATTAAAAACCCTGCACATCACTCTTTTGAAAAGTAAATAGATATTATACATCACTTTCTTAGAGATCACACACTTAAATGAGATATTATTCATCAATTCATCGGAATGAAAGATCAAATTGATGATATTTTTATAGAACCTTTACCTTATAATAGATTTAAATACGTTAAATAATAGCTATGAATGATCACTATATGGTAATCACCCATATTTACTTCTTGTTTAAATCATCTCCTAACATTAAAATAAACCCTATTTTAGGGGGAGTATATATGCTTGTTTGTTTTTAATTCGTCTTCTTTCTTTAAGAAAATATACCTTTCTCTAAGAATTTTTTCCCCTTAAGAAATTTATAGAATGTAAATTCTTGGAATAGAAAATCATAGGATGAAAATTCAAAGAATGGAAATTCACAGGATAAAAATTCACAGAATGTAAATTCACACAATGGAAATTCACAGAATGTAAATTTTTGACATGGAAATTCACGGGATAAATATTCATGGAATGAAAATTCACGGAATGGAAATTCACGGCATAGAAATTCTTAGAATAGAAATTCATGGGATTGAAATTCATGAAATGGAAATTCATAGAATGAAAATTCCCAGAATAGAAATTCACTGAATGAAAATTCACGGAATCGAAATTCACGGAATGGAAATTCATGGAATCTAAAACTTCCAAGAAAATTATTATAATATCGATAAATTCTAAAGATTATTTAAAAAGGTACACTTTATTACTCTTCATTTTCTAATTTTAAGATTAAATTTGTGGTATTTTAATATTTTCAATTCATTGTTTACCTTACTTCAAAAGACCAGAAATCATATTTTCTACAATCATCCTCAACCATCAAATTAGATTAATTTATTTTCATTCATTTGATTATCTTATAGAAGCTAAAAGGACATTTCTATGTCTATATAATGGGTACTTCGTTTATGAGCACCACACCATCTTCTCCGATCTATGTGCTGAAGTTTTGTTTCTTTCAACGTCTATGTTCCAATTCTTCAGTTTTATACACTCTGAATGTCTCCCGAGTCCTCAGTAGATCAAGTGCCGATGAGAAAAGAAATAAAAGATTGGTTGATCTTTAGAGAAAGGCTGGTATACCCTATTTTCTTTACAAAGTATGATTCCCACCATCTATAAGGTCATAAGAACTAATGTATGTGAACGTTTATGTATGGATAAGTAGAAAAGTCAGGATCCGATTTACCCTGACCTAGTCATATAATTCTATGAATCCATTATTTTCTTTCAAAAGGATGTAAATGACTTGTTTAAGTTTAAATGTTATGATAAGACTTATACAGTTCCTTACAAGACGGCGGAAAATGTTTTCAAGATACCTTATGATGGAGAACCTATTATATGCTATCATAAAATTCCCTCAAAGGAAGGTTCTTTTGAGAAATACAAGGCTTTGCATTACCTTAGTCTCAAGAATTTTAATAACATGAAGATTACTAATCTTACAACTAATCACAAGCTGGTAGCTCTCTGGATGCAAGGATTTCTTATTCCATGGAAAGGAGATAAGGACTCTCTAAAGATATGTGATATCTTTCTATTAGATTTTCTTGTCAATGTAAGGAGGATCAACTTGATTAAGCACATCTTTCTCACCATCCATGCAGTAAAAGGCGGAACCATAAGATCTCAGATACTTATGTATCTAACTATTATCTCCAGGATAATCGTAATGTGCCTTCAAGAGTTGAATGTCCCTTGTTGATAAATTTCTTAGTCGTTTAAGATTTTTTTCTTAGAAATCATACTCTTATGATAATTAAGGTATAGTTTTTACTGGAATCCAAATTTTTTTGAAGAAATGGTTTTCCATAACAAGGTTGATATTCCAGAATCTTCAAAATTGGTACTTAAAAAAAGGAAACCTGAAGAACCAAGCTAACTAGCATTGGATCCTGCTGACTCGGTATCAGCACCTCCTCTTGTAAAGAAGTTAAAATCCTATTCTAATGCAACGGTTGCAAAATGGAGAGAGATAGAAGCTACCAAAAATAAAGGTGATCCTTCCTTTGGCTTAAATCCTGTAGAGTCTAAGGCCTTAAAAATTAAGCAAGCTGAAAATCTTGAAAAATAAAATAAGGAGAAGTTGTTATAGAAGAAATACTTGAATGCTCAAGTATATTAATCTTTACTTAAAGCTATAGAGAAGAAATATCAAGAAGTAACAGAATCTCAAGTTATTCATAAGAAAATGGTTATCAGTTTGGAAATCCATAAAGCTGAGAAAGTCTTACCTATTTCAGAACCAGTTCAATAAATGGAAGATCAGATCCTTCAAGAATATAGTGATTATATTCTAAGGGAAGTGGAAGAGTAAAATGGTACTCCACAGACTTCAATTTCTAAATCTGATTCTGAAGAACAAGAGATTGTAGAAGAAATTGAAGAAGAATTAAAAGTTAAATTGGATGAAGAAGAGGTTGAACAACAAGAGGATGAAGGGGAAGAGATCTAGGAAGAAGAAAGATAACAAAGAACTCAATAAGAAGAGATTGATGGGGAAGAAAATGAATAGGGAGTTCCAAATGTCTTCCAAGTATCTATTGAACAAACCGTAGATCCAAATTTTGACAAAGGCAAGAGTGTTTTGGTTGCGTCATCCGATAATGAAGCACCTCAAAAGTCTTCCAAAATGATAGAGAAACATGATTACTTAACTCCAAGAGAAGCTTAGAAAGGAAAAGAGGATTCAGAATCTGAATCCTCATCTACTGTTGAGCATGACTTTGTCAAGATGCCTTTAAGGAATTTGATCAGCACTATTCTGGTTCTTCCAAATATAGATGCCCGGAGTCAAATGATGCAAGAGACCATGAACCAAAAGACATACTCTACTAACATGCTGATGGACATGGTGGTTAAGAATGAAGCGGATTTAAACAATCCTTTGAATGATTATAATGCTCAGTAGGTAACTTTCAAGAAAGAATTTAACCACTCCAAAACCATCAATGAAGATCTTAGATAGTTCAATGATTTCATGGATACAACAAACAGAGCTTTCAATACTTGTGAATCCGATTTCCAAAATTTATAGCATCTATCTCTAAGAAAGAAAGCCAACTCAATTCCATTGCTCAGTCTGTAAGTAGTGAAAAAGAAATCAGATCCAAATTATTGAAAAAGGTGTCTGCTCAAGAGGAGTTCATTAAAAATCAAGATGATAGAATCAAATCTCAAGAAGAAAGGATCTTGTCCTTAGAAAAGAAGAACTAGGATCAGGAGATTTTTTTGAATAAGCTTCAAGAAGATCATAATGAATTGAAGAAACCTAATGACTTTATAAGGAAAATTTTGTTTGAGTAGAAGAAATATGGATGATTTTTTCTTATATTCCAATGATTTGTTGTAATCCAAAATTCATTTACAAAATTTCCTTAATAATTCTCTTTCATATTTTTCTTTTTTTTACATGTATGTTTCTTTAACCTTACAGATACATCCTATACTTCTCCATTCCTTTTTGAAAACCACAAATGAGGAGAATTTATTTGAAGGAATAATTTAATGAATAATTTAAAAGGGGTGAATCGATTTAGGGGTCATATGGTAAGAAAGAATAATACCAAAGTAAGGGGAAGTTTCTTTTAAAGATATGTTTATCTAAGGGGGAAATATTTACTTAAGAAAGAAAACTGGATACTAAAGATCAAGAATACAATACCTGGGAAACATAACCTAAGGAGGAGTTAGTCGTATTCATCCCAAATTTCTTTCAAAGGGGAAGATAAGTTTTTCTTACTTGTTTTTATAAGTCAATATATTCTTCCTTAGAAAAGTTGTTTGTTCTTTCTAAAAAGGGGGAGATTGTTGAGTCAATAAGGTTCTATTGTGACTTATATATTCTTTATGGTTTTACATTTTCCAAAATCAAAAACACTTTTTCTTAAGATCTATTTTACTTATAGATTTTTCATTCTGTTTTACTTACATATTTGTCATTCTGTTTTACTTATAGATTTTTAATTCTGTTTTACATACAGATTTTTCATTCTTATTTAATTATATATTTATCAATCCATTTTACATTGATATTTTTAATCTGTTTTAATTATATATTTTTCATTCCATTTTACTTACATAATTTTCATTCTTTTTTAATTACAGATTTTTCATTCCGATTTACTTATAGATTTTTCAATCTGTTTTACTTACAGATTTTTCATTCTGTTTTACTTAATGATTTTTCATTATAGTTTACTTATAAAAATTTTCATTACATTTTAATTATATAATTTTCATTATGTTATACTTACATCTTTAACATTACATTATACATTATATTCCAATGTATGGATTTACTTAAGCATATGTCAAACTGATTCAGTGATACTGGTGAATCTGTGATACAGTTTTTATAATAACGTTGTCACCTGAAAATATATGACACTATTTTCATTATTATGATAACATTTTTCATGATACTGACACTGGTAGAAATGTCATACCAACTTTATGATACCGGTAACCAAAAATAGTAACACCATTTTTTTAGTCCGATTTATGTTTTCTTTTGAATCTGTTTTCCTGATAACATTAGTGTTGTTTAATGTATCATTCCATTATTATCATATTCTATGTTTTATTATACTTAAAATTTATTTTAAAATTAACATTGTTTATTATACATGAAACAGTGTCTTACAATCTGTTTTAAAATAACCGTTGTCTCTATGACATGTGTCTAGGTCCCTTCGAAATTTAAGGAAAATATGACTGTTGGAGTGGAGTCAGCCGTTGAGATGTTTTGCCTATAAATAAGAGTTCATTTGAATAAGAAAAGAATTACGATGATACATAGTAAATATAAAAGCGATCAAAGTCTGTGAAGTGATTTCTAGGGATAGAGGCTCAAATAACTCTCAGTGCTTCATGAGGATGTCATGACCAACTTGTTCAGGCATGAACAACTTGTTCAGGAATTCTTTGTGTAGACTCCGATCGTACTGATCATGGGATTCCGGATTTAGAAGACAAAGGTTCCAATTTCCTTCTAAATCGAGGGGTTGCTGGGATAAAAAGACAGATACTGATCTTCAGATTGAGGGATTACCTGGGTTTGGGTAAGACGGACTTTCTTGAATGTATAAATCAAGGAAACGTTATCCAAGGTTGTTGGATACCCATCTATCTGGGTTAAAAGAATCTTTTTGTTACTTGTTTTATATTTCAAGTTGTATTTTATTTTGATACAATTTTAAATTTGTTAAAGTTATAATGTATAATGTTATTAAACTATCTAATTCCATTACTCTGATTATATTAAAGACACTATATAATTTTAGGCAGAATCTTTCTTTTAAGAAAATATTCCTTAAGTTTTTATCTTAAGGTTATAAAACTTATGAAAATGTTTCATTAAGAGGGTTTGTGAATATTTTTTTAACATTATTAAAATAAATTTCCTTAAATTTAAAATCTAAATTTAATAAATAGATTCCCTTAAGGCTAAGAAACCTTCCTTAAGAATGTTTTATATCAACTTTAAAGGTTCCAAAGGAATATTTAAAGTATACAATTCACCCCTATTGTAATTTAGAATATCATTATACTTTTCAATCCTATAGATATTTATTTATATTTATAAATCAATTTTCATAATATACTTTTTTTTAATTTTAAATCTTTTAATAAAATACCATTTATTAAAAAATAAAATTAATATCAATTTTGACATTATTCATTTAATTTGTATTTAAAAATATCAATACAATGATGGAATTAAAATGTATTATCTTAAAACTAGTTTAAAATGATATAATCATCTAAAAAATTAATTGAACTCAATAATTCATTCAATTTATATCAATTTTAATATTTTTAGTATCATTTATTCTATTTCAATATTATATAAATAATACATACATTGGTGCTTCTTAAGAATTTAAAGTAATAATTTAATCTATAAAAAATTAAAATAAATTATCATGATAAAAACACTCATTTAACTTTCAAAATAATATTTACAATTGAACATATGATGCTTTTCGCTATTCCAAATCTTTATAAATATAAAATTCAAGGAATGTTCCTTTTTTGTCTTTTTCTTTAATTAATTTATTATATAGGTCACTTTCATAGAATATTATCCATTTAACTCATAACAATCTAGACTAATGTGATAATTGTATAAATGTGGCCATATAATGGGTGTTGGAAAAGTTGGTAGGTCATTTTACACCTTATCTATAAGATTAACCCTCAAAAAACTAATTTTTTCCTTAATTTTGGTAATTAATTTTAACTATTTCCCCTAATAATTATGGTAAAAAAGTTAACTTGACATTATTAGATGATATAAATTATGATTATTCCAAATATTGAATCCATTTTTCCAAATTCAACTCTCTTAAGTGTTAGAATTTAATTTTAAATTAATCCCACAGACGTGATGAGAAATTGGGGTTTTAAAGTAAAAATGTTCCAAAAGTTTATAGTGTTTTTATATCAAAATATAACATTAAAATTGTTTAAATGCCCTAAATGGGATTAATGGATGTAAAATTTAATTAAATTTACTTTTTACAAATTCAAAATATAATTTAACATTATAAATTATTTAAATGAAAAAGAAGTTTTCAATTAAAATTCATCATTTTTCATTATTCATCAAAAAGTGAAACTTCCCATAAAAATATCAATAATTATCCCTAAGATAATTTTTTTATTCTGATTTCAAAAAAGAATTTTATTTTTTCTTATAAAATTTCTAAAATTATTGAAAATTAATTTTAAATTATGTGTTCCAAGAATGATGAAACAATCATTAAAAAAAATAAAACTTTTCTAAAGACATTTATTTTCCTTTTGAATGATTCTTATTTTATTTATAATTAATAGATAAATATAATTTTCATAATTTAGTTAATACTATTCATAAATTTTAATTTAATGTCTGTATTATAACTATTATATTAAATAATAATATTTTGAGAATCAATTTTTGTTTGCTAAAACTCGGTCTTGTGTGCAACATAAGCTTTTAAAGAGATATGTTATTACGTGTAACACAAGATAAAATTACTGTTTCATATAAAAAAGATAAAAATGATGTTGTTTGTTACATAATCTATTGAATAAAATTTTAATATTTTAGAATTTCTAGGTGTCACAACAGGTTTGAAGAAAATTTGAAGTAGAAAAAGAAATAAAATAAACACGCTTGTTTAATAACTACACCTCTTATTTGGAAAACCTGTTTAGGTTTATACCTAAATCCTTACTGGGTTCATTTTATGTTCACACCAGGGCCTCTAGGATTTGAGTAGTGATGTAAATAAGTTATTTTTCTAGTTATTTTATAAACTAAAATGCTTCTGAAGTGTGTATAGGAGAGGATAAAGATAGTGCTTTTATAAGTGGGGGATATGACATACTTGTAATTTTTAAAAATATTAAAATATATGATAACGTATTACTCAATATAAATGGCTCCAAAACGGGTCATTAAATTTTTTTAGACAATATAGGGTCAAAATATGGTAGTCCAATAGAATTTAGATAAGTTTAAAGATAATTTTAACCCAGAACACTTAAGTTTATCCCCCTGATAAAACTGTTTTAACCTCAATTGTGGTAACAAATTTTTACTATTTTACTATTAATTATGATAATAAATTAATATGAAATAATTGAATAATATTAATTATTCTGATTAAAAATATGGAATACATTTTTTCAAATTTAAATTAGATAAGTGGAAGAATTTAATTTTAAATTAAACACAAAAAATTTGATGAAAAACAGTTTAAAAAAATGCCTTATTAAGTATAAAAATATTTTTACCTCAAATTCAAGTATACAATTCATTTAAATCCCCATAATTGGATTTTTTTTTATTTTAAAGTTACTAATGAAAATTTTAAAATAATCTAAAATAGAATTTTACTTTTTAAATACTTTAAAATAAAAAAAACATTTTCCAATAAAAATTATTATTTTCACTATTCACCAAAAAAGAAAACTTCTTGTAAATACTAAAAAATTAATCCTCATATAATTTTTACATGATGAATTAAAAAATAGAGTTAATTTTTTTAAATTAAATTCCAATAATTTTTATACATATCATTTAAATAAAATCATATAATTTATGAAATCCAAATTTTCTTGGAAATAAATATTTTTCATTTTGACTAAAAATTACTTAATATTCTTATAATGAATATAAATCTATAAAATAAAATTAATGAATATTAATAATACATAAAAATTACTAATCTTAAAATTACTTAGGTTGTTACAAGTGGATCTAATTTTTTTTTAATTTTGATGACATGATAAGGTAATGTCTAAATCCACTCAACCAATCCCATCAGGACAAGTTTAAGAGCTATTTAAAGCCTTATATCATACTTTAACCCCATTATTAACGATTTTATCCTTTAACGTAGTGATTTTTTTTATTATGATTTCTATTCATTGTGAATTAAATTTAAATTTAAATCATTTCCAAATTAGTACATGATGATCCCAAAAGTTGTTTTTAGAAAATTCTCTTTGATCATAAAAATTATTTTATACAAAAGACATGTATATTGTTGATTCATGTGTATTTAATTGGATTATGTTTAATATAATTGAGCTTATTATAATTTTAAACTATGTTAAAACCAAAATTAACTTTGTGAATACTCGATTAAAATAGAAGAACCAAAAATAATTTTTATTTGGAAAAAACATTACTTAGATTTCCAAAATGTCAAGAATATATTTCTAAGTTTAAAATTATACTTTTAAATAAGTTATATTAATTTTTTATATGTTTATTCTATAAAAGGGTTCCATAAACATTCAATTCATTCTTATATCATGAAAGTGTCATAAAAGTGACAGTATTTGTAAAATCGATATTTTTTACTATTCACAAAAAATAATATAGTTTTGAAAAATATAAAAATTTCATCCTAATATTTTTTTTAAATAATGAATCCAAAAATATTGGTAACTCTATAAAATTAAATTTATAAAATTATAAAATTTATATTTTAAATAAAAATTCAAAATATAATAAAAATTGGTTTTATTGAAAAAGTGACCTTTTTAAACATCAAGTGCTCATAATGTTATTTCATATAAATTTATAATTAGCTGGGTGTTAATTTATTATTTAATAAATTTAATTAACTTAAATGTGATCAATTTATTAAAATACACAACACTTGAAAAGCAATTCTTTGAAAAATACCCATTTTCAACATTGAATGATTGTAATCATATATGATTAATTATTTATTTTATAATCATTAAATTTCATTAGTAAAAATAGAAAAATACAATTTAAGAATAATAATTGATCACTCTATTTATTTTTACTAATGGTTTATTTTAATTTTCCTTGACTTGTCTAGTTTAGTGTTGTGTGTAACAAAGATATCAATTATAATATTATTTAAAAAAATAAGACATTGAAATATCAGGGTGTTACATTCCCCCTTAAATAAATATCATCCCCATAATTTTATTTTCTTCTTACAAAAATGATTGTATCTTGAAATATGTATAAATATCAAATAATGATAAGTAATTTCAAAATTACCACAAGGAAACTTATTATTTCATTATTAAATATTTTTAAAACAATATAAGTACCATTTTATGACTTATAACGAGTTTCTAACAGTATACCTTAATACATGATCTCCATTTTACATATAATAATCAATAGATTTATTTTCCTCTTTCTTGATTTGAGGAATTATTTTACCACAATGATAAAGAAAATGGGAAAAATATACTTACTTAATTTATTTCCATTCTATAAGCACAATTTTAACGTTTGATTGTGATTTTAGTAGTTTTTCACTTCTAATTCATCACATATTATAAATGATAAATATCATGATGAATTTTTCATGCAGTAGGAACTAAAATTAACATTTAATGGATCATTATATTCAAAAAAGGGTTGTAAGTTATTCCACTTATATCTATATATTTACTAAAACCAAAAAATATTATCATGAGTAGAGATAATACACAAATAAAATATGAATATACCTTCATATAAAGAAATAATGCATTAATATCAAAATATTCAATGATAACACTTAATGTTTAACTCAAATATGACCTTAAAACTCTTTAAAATATTCCAGAACAAGTTCAAACCCCAAAAATTAGAAATATTTTGTCACATATATCTCAAAAATCAACTTAAAATTTATATAAAAATAAAATTAATCACTTATAAATTTATATACCAAAAATATATATAACCTAATAATATATTATCTATAATATTATAATATTTTTCAAAAATAACCTGAATCACTATAGAGCCACAAAAAATCTTATATACTTCCAAAAGTTAAATCAATATTTATTTTTCAACTTATATTTACCAATTTGACATAAAATCCCATATAAGATAATAATTTACCATTTACCTTAATTCATATAATGTTCACAAAAATTTAATAAACTTATTCCAAAATAACATTAACCACCAATCAACCAAATCATTCTTTAATCCCATGGTTATATATATGATAAAAAATATGTTCCAAGAAATAAAGTAGCCCTTTCTCCCAATTAACTATAATTACCTCAACACCAATTAATATATTAATATTAAAAATTATCCATAATTCAATCATTAATTTTTATTAAAACCCAAATGACATACACTAAAATATCATTACTCTTCTTTTAATATAATCTCATAAGAAATCAAATGGGTATCTATAATTTTGAAGTTATGATCATTCTTAAAGTTTATCAATCCTTAAATAAAATACCACTATATCATAACTCTTGAAACCATATATGTAAACACTTTAATCATTAAAATTCCTTTATAAACTATTAAGCTAGAATTTCTATATTATTCATTAATACTTCCTTATTTTAAATAAAAATATTAATCATTCCCTAAGATTTATTATTCTCAGTCTAATCATGTTTCCTACTTTATACATAAGAAAACATATTAAAATAATTCATACATTTTATATGTTATTTTCGATTTTTTCATCTTTGGAAAATGACCTTGATTAAAAATTAGTCATATGATCTTGCTGATCCCATTCAAAATATTTCCACATAGTTATGTCCAAACATACCACATTTAAAACATTCAATTGATATCTTTAGGAATAACTTTATCCCCCTCTGTTGTATTAATTGAATACTTAATTTTATCCTTAGAAATCTATTACTCTATACCCTCTTTTACCATATATGAAACATCTTCATATTCCTTTCAAACATTACTCTAGGTTCTTCTTAAAAAAATCTTTTTATATAGAATATTGAATATGTTTTATCTTCATTATATTTCTCACCAAAACATCCATGAAACATCATTTTCTCTTATTTGGTGCATTAGGAAACTCACCAAGGTTTAGTTTGTTAATTATAACTTGAGATATTTGGTTAGGTATAACCATAATATCATTCAATATAGATTCTATCCCCACTATTTTCTTGTTTATACAAGCCCTAAATTTTCCTTTACATCCATTGTCAAATCGGTTCCTACTAGTTTGAACCATTTACTAAAACAAAAAATGGTTAGTGTTATTATATCAAATAAAATCACAATAAACTATATTATTATGATGAAAAATATTAATATATCCTTAACTTTGTTATCTTTTATTCATATTTTTTAATTTAGCTAAAAATAATGATATTTCACAATACCATGTTAACCTTTATGGTTATAGAATAATTTTTACTCTTGATCCAAAACCATCATATTAAGCCTTGAATCTTTCAAAATATTTTAAATTATACACATCTAATAACATTATAACCTCTAAAGTTATCTAAAGGCTAATTTAGTTTAAACTATAAAATCCTAGACTCATACACCCGAATCCCATTCTAAAAACATAATCTTTACATACTAGTCTTGATACCAACTTAGGTGACCCAATTTTGATGTTACATTATTAAAATATCAAATTAATTATTAACCAATGTACATACCTAAGTAATTTTAGGTTTATATCTATATATATTTAAGAAAATTATTACTTGAAAAACCCATATCTTTCTCACATAATGTAAAATTTTCCAATTATACATATATTTTCTTATTCCATAACAGGCCTTCAAAATCTCGCAAACAATTATCAATACATGATACCCTTATTGATATATCATTTTTATTAATATTATTTATAACATAGAGAAATGTGAATATAACAAAGGGTAAGCTCAAACTCTTAGTAAGGGAAAGTGTAAAAAATGATTTATCATGAATACATAATGTATAAGCAATATAAAAGAGAAGATAATAAATACATATGAAATTTAATAAATAAATTGATCTTCAAATTAATCCATGGATAATATAAATTTATTAATCACATGTACAATAATAAATTATTTCATAAAAATAGAATGAATAATGCTAAAAACTATAATCTCACCGTCACTGCCTCATTCTAAGACATCATACATATATAGGTAAGGAACATACCATATTCCCAAGATAGTTTATCTCATGTAACCTACTGATGAATTGAAGGTATATCTAATGTAATCCCCTACTCATCACTTACTAAGTCCAATTCATTCATCATATGAAATAAATGAATAACAATTAAACATAGATCAACTTACCTTAGTAATAGATAATCATATTAGAAAACATGCATATAATGTTTTAATATTTCCATAGTATATATTCAACTTTACTTATCATTCTATAGTCATCCATATAGAATTAATAAGTGTACATATTTCTAATGTTTAACTAATCAATAAATAATCTATCTTTCTTGGTAAACACCCATAATATTATTTATATAAAATGGGGTGTTTACACCATATAATGTAATGAATATATGACTAATTAAATGTTTGAAATGATGTAAAATACATGTATTATAATATAGAACATGGAAATAAATAATAACATCAATTTGTTATAAATTAAGGTGTTTCATTAAAGACAAGTCCCTTGGAAAATAGAGAGAAAAATAAAAGTAAAATATTTAAAAAGAATTTCTCTTAAAATATATTGTAACAATGTTGTAAAAATGTTGTTATAAATCACTTATAAAACAATTTTCATGAGGTATCAATAATAAATTTAAAAATTTATTTCTAAAATAATTTACAATAATATAATCGTGAAAATAAAATATACCTTTTTAAGTAAAAGTGGAGTGAATGATAAAAATACACATTAGTAGAATGAAATCTATTTTGATTTTTTTGGAAAATAACATCCTTTTATTTTGAAAAGTTCACAGAATAATGGGAATATATATTAATTTTTTAAACCATAAAATTTATAAAATAAGTTAAATAATGAATATTTTTCCTAATAGTAGGAAAAACCGTTCATGTCGAAAATGAATATAAAGAGTTTCTTTTCACAAGTTTGTAAAGAATGTCAAAAATGACTTATTCAAAAAAAGTTAAAAATATTCCTTATAAAGTTTTTAATATAAAATTAATGTCAAAAAATTGAAATTTATAAATCATTGAATTATAGAAAAAACATTTAGCATAGATAAATAAAGAATATAGTAATCAAAGAGAATGTTTCTTGACCAAAAAAAAGAAAGAAGGTCATATTTTCTTATAATCATTATCTCAATCGATTTGAGTACCAAAGAGAGGAAAAATGGAAAAAAACATTAAGAAACTAGAAATAACCAAATTAGAGTCAAATATAAGGGATTTGGGAGAGTAATAACATTCAATTCTATCAATGAAAATGGAAAGATAAATAATCCTGATAAAGAGTGAGATTGTACAATAAACCCTTCTGGATTTTATAAAACATAAATAGAAACTTCTAGAAAGAGATAAATTTAATGTAAATTTAATTATCCTGATTAAAATGTTGAAAATTTTATAATATTTTAAAAATTATGCATATACACCATAAAATAGAAATAAAATATGTCTCAAAGAAGAAGATTAAGATGATAAAACCATTAAAGTGGATTCAACTTTAGTTGGACACTTTCAAATATCCTATATAATAAGTATATATTTATTATTAATCTATATATGATACATATTTATATATATATCTTTTTATATCATTTCTTAATAATTTTTTTTCTACCTATTTACTCATAGTTCTTTGTTAAAATCAATTATTTAGGTGTTAAATATTCTATTTCTCATGCATGTTTTGATTATGAGATTATGGTCCTTGAAACTTGGTCATGATTCCATAACCTCCAAAATTTTAATCATTTTATATATATCATATTTATATCTTAAATACATTTTTATTACCATCCATGTATGGGGGTTATAAAAAACTGAGATATGTTCATTATGGTTGCGATAGTCTACACGTACGCATGTGCGCCATTTTAATTTTTATAATGGATGAAAAGAAAATAAATGAGATAAAGGTTTTACCTTAAATAATACTAATAATATAATAAATATCATATTTATTCATTTAATTCAAATTTATGACCAACTATGTGAGGTAGTAATGAAAAATGAATTACATCACTTTGGGTTGGTTATATTCCATACGTACACATGAGCAATATTTCCATTTTACAACAGATGAGAGGGTAAGAAGATATATAATATATTTTATTTAAACAAGACAATTATGTCATAAAAATAATATATATTCTTTTATTACATATTTATAAACATCCAAATGATGTGATGATAAAAAATGAAATACATCTCTTTATGGAGACAATAGTTCATATGTACGTATGATCGATGTTTTCATTTCCCATTAAATAAAAAGTTGGTATAAAATAGTTGTTCAATCAAAATAATAAAATATTATTATATAAAATATACTGATATAATTATATTAGTACGGTGAGAATATATTTTAACTAGGTATAAGAAGAAATAAAATTAAAATAATTCAGTTAAGACTTATACCACCACCTCACATATCTTCCATCATATTATGCCTTAATGGTTCTTGGATGGGTATTTTGGGAAGTTAAGAAACTATTGGTGATGGATAAGGGTTTTTAGAGGGTATTTGGGTAATTTTTATGAATCTAAGGGATCTCTGGGTATGCGTAGAGGTGAAGTGAGGACACATCCTTTTATAAGTGAGATGAGTGACACATTTGTAAATATTAAGAACTATAAATATAATAAATGTATTTATCATGGAAAGTGGATCCAATTTAGAAATATTTCAATGATACCATGTTATAGGGTAAACATACACTCAATAAATCAAATTTATACAAGATATAGAGATATTTGAAGCCTTATCTCTTTATTTACCCCCTCGTTAACCCTACTAACATTTACCATGATGACAAACTTTCACCATGGAAATAATTCATTATGAGAACAAAAAAAATTCCATCATTAACAATTTATAACATTGTGATTAAAAATATAGAATCAATTTTATAATATTAAATTACTAAAAGTGGTAAATTAATTTTAATATAAGTTCAAAAAATGAAACCAAAATCATTTTTAGAAAAGCTCCCCTATTAAGAATAAAAATGATTTTTCACCAAAATTATGTATAATGTTAATTACCATGTAATTAATTGGATTATTTTTATTAAAAGGTATCTAATTTTAATTTTATACCAAAATAAGACCAAAAGGATTAGTATTAATATTTTATTAAAAGAGATGAACCAAAAATAGTTCTTATTTGAATAAAACCATTTTGTAGATTTCCAAAATGTCAAAAATAGATTTATAAGTTCAAGATTACGTTTTCAAATTAATTATATTACATATTAGATATATTTTCGTTCTATGAAAAAGGTTTCATACAATTTTAATTCATTTTTGTATCATGATAATTTCATAAAATTAACAGCATTTGTAAAATCAGAATTTTTTATTATTCATCTAAAAATCATCTATTTTACAAAAATCCCAATATTTCACCCCAAAGTAATTTTCATATGATAAATTCAAAAATAATGTTAATTTAATTAAACCCAATTTCTAAAATTCTTAAATATATCTTTAATATGAAAATCCAAAACACAAAGAAACCCACTTTTTTTAGAAAAAATGACCTTTTTAAACTTATGGTGATCATAATCTTCATTTATATAAAATTATAATCAATTGATAGTTAATTTATTATTTTACTCATTGAATTACATGAAAAGTTATGAAATTATTAAAATACACAACACATGAAACAATTTTCTTTTAAAAAATACACCGTTTTATCATTGAATGATTTTAATCATATAACATTAACGATTTATTACCCAATCATTAAATATCATCATTTGAAACAAAATAATTAAATTTATATATCATAATTGATTAATATATTTCATTTTATTAATGGTTTATAGTAATATTTCATGGATTATTCTAGTTTACTATTTCATGTAATATAATATATCGAACATAACATTATTTAATAGAAATTACAGATAGAAATATCAAGGTGTTATATGAATACCAAAAAAAATCTTCAAACTAGAACCACACTAGCTTGGATTTGTTAGTTTTCTTTTCCTCTTAAAGAAGATCAAAAAAACTACATAGGGATGTTGCTGCACCCAAGCATTGATTTTATTTCTCTAGCTATGATAATCTTAGTATGCTTTTATATCTTCAAACATAGTCCATGAAACTAATCCAATGATTATTTACAACTTCTAGTTTTTTAAATATATCAACTTGAAACTCTAATTAAATCTTCTTCTCAGACTCAACACTATAATATCAGGCATACAATATTTCTTTAGATATACACAACCTCAGCTATAGGAACTTCGACTTCTTTTATATTCCTCAACTGTGACTATCCAACAATATAATTTGGAATATTTTTCTTCTACTTTGAAACCCAAATGATGTACAAATTTAGTAAAGGCTCATATTTTTTTTATTCTTCCTCATTATAGATTCTCACAGATCCTCTTCCTACCAATTTTTCTTCTTCTTCAAGTGCTCTAGTTCTCTCAAATTCATAGTTCTCTACTCCACATTCACTCATGATAATGTATTTTATTTTATACCATATCATATTCATCAAGTGTAACACTCACTAAATGTATAGGTTCATCTCATATTTCCATAATTATAAATACATGAATCCCTATCAATTAGATATATAGGTTGAACAATTATTTTTCACATCCCATGATCACTATGATCAAGTAATACCATATTTTATTAACTCCTTTTCTCCACTTCAATGCCCTTGATATTTGTTTCTCAAAATTTTCAAACCCGGTTGAATATATTTTTCATGTATTTTCCTTATCTTCCTTGAATTTCATTTTCTTATATCTTGTGTCAAGGAAAAAATAATCTTTCAACATGAAATCTTGATACCAAACTAGTACATAATTTATCTTGAGCCTATAAAAAAAATATAAACTTATCACAAACTCATTCTCTTAGTCTTGAATCAAAATTTAAGCACTAATTTGGAGCATGGACATTTAAATGAATTTATTTTCATTAATATTGAAAAACCAATTAATTTATTTTAACACATTTGATGTTATAAGAATTATCCCATAATTTTATCTTCTTTCTGTTATCCTTGAATGTAATTAAAATATTATTTATTACAAAATATTTGAGTTTGTGATGTTTTTGTCTTTGAATATTAGCCCAGGCATTATCCCATTTTCATTATTCATAGTATAAAATTTTGGGAACTTGATTTTTCATCTAATATAAACTTATAAACTGACCAAGGCCAGATGGACCACTGGGGAGGGGCTTAATCAGTGGACTTCTTTTAAAAATTATTTTCTTTTAATTCAACATATTGAAATTGTTAAAGTTATCAATAAACGTAATAATATTTCTCATATCCTCACCTTATGTTCAACAATAAACTGAAAGAAATCAGTACACGAAATTTACAAGGTTTAACATAAAATCCCACTCCTTGATAAAATTGATTATCCCCCTTGGCTGTAGATTATTCACTACATATAGGTTGTTACATCCAAGAAAATTACTATTCCCATCAACACTGATTCCCACGATTCTTTCAATCTAGGGTCGTACTAGAGATCACAAGTTCCCACCTACATAGGCGATCAACACAAAATTCCATTATGTCTTATCCTACTCTAGATTCCCACTAGATTCTTCCACTTCTCTTCAAATATGATCTAGTAATAGAAATTACTCCTCCATCAGAGTTATATTTCTCTATGAGCCTGTAGGATTAGGGTTTCTCATGTACTTCTTCAAGAACTACAATAGTAGTGTTGGACAAGATACTCCTTCCAGATCTCATGTGATCTTGATTATCATTTTCCTCTTCAAATACTTAGATATTTATCCTTCACAATACTCTTGAATTTAGTACACATTCTTTTCCTTGAAACTGTATATATCTGTCTCTCTTAGAAATCTCAAAGTAATCACACAAGATCTCTATATTATCTTTAAATTCTCTTCTTTGATACCAAAACCATATATTTATATTCAAAAAATAATCATGAATATTATATTCAAATTATCACAGTCAATGTTTCCACATTTGAATTATAGAAACCCTATGGTCTTCAGCAGTAGGATAATCCCATTTGGACAGGTCAATAAATTTCCCAATTTATTTCTCACCCAAAATCATTTGAATTCCCTTTAAAATATTCATTTAAATATTTTGAACACTTGGGAATTTGATTCTTTCTTTTTTATGATAATAATTCATGAAATCATCATTTCATTAAAAATACAAAAAGACTAAGGCCATCTTTTATACCATGATATTCAAATATCACAAACTCTCATCATCCAAAAAATCTTCTCTATTAATCTCATTCATGATATACATGGCCCTTTTAATCTCTTATTTTTTTTTTAGAATTTTAGATTTTTAAAATCTCACCTACTATGTAAGGATGAAATCCCTTATGTGGTTCTCAAAATACTATGTGAGTCCCATACATGGATACATTGTTTATTTCAACTATTTTATTTTCCAACATAAATGTATTAGATATATGAGAAGTTTAACAATGCGACTCTATTCAAAATTTCTATATAGTAGATTCAACTATATGATTCGAATACATTATAGAACTGACCATGTGGATAAAATTTTACTTCAGCTACATCATAAAACAATTATATGGATTCAACTATGTGCTCAAAATAATATGTGAATATGGGGATTTTCATATTTCACTTAAAACCCATTTAGCTCCATTTCAGCTGACTTCCTGCAATTCAAAAACCCTTTAACACTTATCAAAAAATTTTAAGACATTTCTTCTTCATCCAATAACACTTTTCTATAGATACATTAAAGATCAACTGGTCTATATTCATAATTAAATTTTCCACATTATCTTGAACTTCTCCATTAGATTTCTTCAAGTTGTAGACTCATGTTACTTTTTCCATAGAACATGAAAATAGATCAATCATCATATAGAATTACATGGATTCATTATCAAGCATGAAATACAATTATTTATCAAAAATATACAAAAATCCACCAAGAATAAATATTAACTCGATTAAACATATATTAAAATATTGACAACAAATACAATACTTACTTGGGAATAACAACTTGAATATTTACTCAGTAAAATATTTTACATTGTCATAATTATATTATTTTTAGATGATTTTCCTTTTCTATTTATTCAGGCTAAATTTATTAATTCTCTTACACACTAGACTCTTCTCTTATCTGTAGATGAATTTACATACCCGAGACACAATTATCACCAGTGTAGTTTAATTCACTTAGAAGCGACATAGACTGTTTGCATATAGTGAAATTTTCTTCATCAATTTTCATCCACATAGCTGAATTCTATTATACAGATAATAATTTAAATCCTCATAGATAAATTTACTTACTTGGGTCATAATTCTCTTACACAGGCTAAAATAATATATGTCATAAGAAAAATCCCATTGTACTTTCACTCCTATGTAAATGAATTATCTTACGAGTTGATCTTGTAGATGAATTCAGTTTGACCATTTTCAAAATTCTAGGTTGAAAATATATATATATAATTACTTCAAATAAACTTCAATCATCCTCAATCACCTCAAATTAATTCGAAACATATTCAAATAATAATAAGAATTATTAGAATAATTCCAAATCAAATATAGCTAGTTCTAAATCATTAGGCATATTCAATATTCAAAATAGATTATTTCCATAAAACCCTATGCCTTTTTAGCTACATCCTTTATTCATCCTTCAAAAATCATCTTCTAGGAGTGTTTAAATACTTAACACAATAGTATATATATTATAAACTCTAAGGATGGGTCCTCTAATAACCATCTAACCTTTCACTCAAACATTGAACCTATAATATTTATATTAAATGAAGTTGTATAATCTATTTATAATGGTTTAGTATATCTAGATACTCTATTAAAATTATTATAGATTGTTTTATTTAGCATTTAACACATGTCTTTGGAATGTGGACTAGCTCAATAAACCATCTGATGTTACATCTACCCTTTGAAGCTGTCCAACCAAGTTATTTAAGGGAAGAAGCACATTCATGTTCCTTTTTGAGTATAAGACAACGTTTCCATGGTATACATAATCCAATCCATTACCCATTAACAAACATTGAATTTATTCACATTGATAAAAAATAAAATCCAATTTTCTTCAAATCAAATGAAACATCATTTTTAAATTCTGGATTTGTATTTATTCAGTAGATATAATATCTGACCATGACTCACACTATGATTTGATAATATATTCCACAGTGTTATTATTTTTTACATATGAAAAAGTTGTAGAATAATTCCAACACTATATTTATGGAGTTTTTAATATAAAAAATCATGGAATATTTTAAGAAGGTAAAAGATACCATTGAATTAAAATATGTGATTATTTTAACAATTAATGGAAATAATACTTGATTAATTAATTCCACATGAAGAAAGACATCTCATTGAGGAAATTTAAAAACATACTATTAATATCTGGGAATTTCTACACATAAAATTAGAATACATTTAAGTTGAAAATTTGGTGATTATTTGTGGAATACAATAAAAAATATTATGAAAATAATATATTTCCATATCCTTATTGTAGGGACACAAAGCATGACGTACATATACATTAAATTACTTTTTCGGAATACTTAATACATAACAAAAACAAACACATAAATACCATAATAGTTTAGTGTCTTTGGAAACTTGGAACATAATCTTCTAATCTTGGTGAAAGATCTTCAACATCTCCCATAAAGATCTTCGCTTTTTTTTCTTACATAAAACCTTTATTTATATCCTGGGGAAAATAAAACATATAAAGGGTGAGATAAAATGCTCAATAAGGGTAAGCATGAACAAAATAAAACAATCTATATAAATTTGAAATTAAAAACCAGAACATAATGTTTAAACATCAAAATATTGAGTTGTGAAATATATCTCGGTTGTACGTAAGGCATAGATCGTAAAGGAATATCAATCATGATAAAATAGCATGAGAATAAAACATGTAATTGTGGAAAACCATTAATCACTTGATATGATTTCCATAGTATCCAAGGCATTGCTACCAAGACCATCTTAGTGGATAAAGTCCCATTCTGAATCAAGTTCACTCCTCGTTTTAGTCCTGTAACACCGAATCAGATTAACTTACCATACCAGCCATGTATATCTCATGAGATATAAATCTTTATCCAATTCATTGGAGGGAGACATAGTTCCCACCCATATCATAATGAAATCATTCTTTCGTGTTCCACAAAACAATCATAAATCATTAATCATAACCCAAAGAATAAAATGGGTTTCATAAACATCATCCCATCTTAACATAATCCATATAAAAAATGGATATCATTTAATCATAAGAAAAGTGAAACCATGTAAATCATAGAGACATTATATTTGAAACATACACATATGAAATAATGTCATCTTATATGGAAAAATGGTTTTGATAAAACACTTGAAATGAATTGTTGAGGACAATATCCTTTCTTCTTCAAAATAATTTTCTTTTTACAAAATGCCATGAAATTTTAAAAGAACAGGATTTGGTTGAAAATATTCATTAAATCTTGTAGAGTAAGATTCTTGAAAATAGGGAGTTATGAATCTATAAAAATCTGTACATGCCGTATAAGTTAAAAAAACATTCTTCTCATAATTTTGTCGGAAAAATCAAAAAGTACCTCGTATGGTAAACAAAAGAAAGATTCCTTCCATACAATGTGGTAAAAGTAAAAAGGGTAAACATGACTTTAAACATACATGGAATAAAATTAAACATTTTATAAAAACATTTTGAGAACATATGGACATGTATAATAAAAATAACCCCAATAAATACTTACGAATAAACAATCTCGGATAAGAATGAGATTGGAATAATTATCCCTTACCTTATGTCCGATATACTTCATATGTATCCGAACCTACTATATAATGACTTAAATAATGTCATTGACTTATTACAGAATCATATTCATTGTTATTATATCATATATGGTTCACTTAGGTATTTATATTATGCTTTCATTTGTCAATTCCATGTTAAAGTAGCGTTTTGGGTAAAATCGTTTCATTTATCGTACATGTTTGGACTTGTTGTTATTGATATTATTATTACTTATATCATGATTTAATTACTTTAAAAATGTAAAACATGTTTATATATCATATATATTCAGTATATATATATAATATATAGATAAATGAAATGAAACACACCGTTCATAGAGACGGTAGGCCGTACGTACACATGAACACTATTTTCCTTTCCTTATTAAATTGAATGGAATTAAGTAGATGAAATAAATATATATATACACATAAATACAGTATCATTATTATGAAATATATTTCATGATTACTTATTATATATACTTTATAATCATTCTTGAATTGTTAACATGGAAAATGAATCTCATTGCGTCGTGGAGACGGTAATTCGTACGTACGCACGAGCGATGATATCATTCCCATATTTATTGAATGGAATTGGAGTGTATGATATAATATATCAGAGTAATTAAGATTTTATAATAACTATATATAGTTATTCTTTACACCATTATACCCATCCAAGTAAGGTGGTGTTGTAAAAACTAATTACACCACGGCGTGGAGACGATTTTCCGTACGTACGCACGCGCGGTGATTTCATTTTCCGTAGGATGCATAAAAGGAGAAATGGGGTTTTTTAATATTTATAATAACATATAAGTATATTATTGATACTTATGTTATTATAATATAATTAAACAACTAAATAAGAAGAATTTTAAGAAGAAAGAAACTTGAAAAAATCGGTAGAAGAGATTACCTCTTCTTTGACGCACCTCCTTTAAAATTATTCTTAGGGAACTAGGGTTGGTCTTTTGAGAAGACAAGAACCTCTATGATATAACTATATAGGTTGAGAATAGGAATTGGTAGGGGTTGGCCGAGCTTCAAGGCTCAAAAGGGTGTGAAGAGAAGAGGAAAGGGGTGCTCTTTTTATAAGGGAGGAGAGGGGCACCTTTAGAAAAACTTAAAATATTATTTTATAATAAAGTCATATAACGTTTATAATATCTCAAAAATTGATTTATTTCGAAGATAAAGTGGGTATGGGTCGAAATCCTATCAACCAATAGGTTTTAGACATGTTTAGGTTACTATTTTAACCTTATCATTTAGATTTAACTCTAAGTTACATATTTTAACCTTGACCGCGTCTTCTTGTTTTCTTACACTATATGGTTAATAAACTTACTATAACAAACCAAAAGAACCACAAGTGGTTAATTATTAATATATATAACCTTATCTAAGTCATTAGGCCAAACCTTAGATTTTTATGAATATAATAACAATTAATAATATAATATTCTTTTTAAAAACTATTTTATGTAAATTTTGACACTATTTGGTAATTGATTTTTGTGAAAATCATAAAAACATGATTATTTGGAAAAAGGTTACTTTAATCAATACTAACATGTCATATTAACCTATAAAATTAGTGGAATTCATAAAAAGTCTCAAATTACATTTATTTGGGCATTTACAACATCAATTATGTTAATATTTCATTAATAAGGTAATTAATGCATCATCATTGTGTCATAAATAAATTAAATAATTTAATGTCTAAAAATTATAAATAAAATACCATTATGTTGGAAATATTTTTATATTTCTAATGAATATTTATAGTCGAATTTATCTTTTGTATGACCCTATATTAAAAATGTTTTAGTTATTAAACTTTGATTTTAACTATTTTAACTCTTCTTTAAATAAAATAATAATAAGTGTCCTAATCTAATCCATGTGAACCTCAAGGGTAATATTTTATTCCTAAGGTTTTTTGGTCGAATTACACTTATCCAATATAATTAGAACATGTGTTAGGGTAATAATAATATCATTTTTACAATTAATTACCCTATTTACTTTTTACCGTGGTAAATAAAAGTAAAAAGTTACTATTCACCAAAAAAAAATTTATCTTATTGAACCAAATTTTACTCCTTGATATTAACTGTGTCTCTCGGATTTTTGAAATTCCACTCACAGAAGTGGTAAAATTATGTTTTCTGTCAATTTTCAAATTCTCCTAGGAGGTGGGTAAAAGACGGTGAAAAGTTCAATAAAATTTTTATATATCTAAAATTATTATAAAATGACTCCAATGAATTAAATTGAACTTATATATGTATTATGTATCTATTTTTACCTAAAATAAATTTAAATAAAATAATTAATTATTTAAATAAAAATTCGGTTTTTAAACTATAACTCAGTGTTTTTCACTATTCATCAAAAATTTAAAGTTTTCAGAAAAATACCAAAATTTCACCCTAGTCTAATTTCGATATCCCGAATCCAATAATGAAGTCCATTTTGAAAGATAAAATTTAAAAAATTTCAAAAAGTGGGTATTAATATTCATAAGGGCTAGTTTATAATAATATCTTGTTTAGTGGAACTCGTGATTGCGTACTACACACGCTATCGAGGAAGGTCTTGATTGTGTGTAATGAAAGCCATGTCAGGGCTGTGTGTAGTGAAAGATATATTTGGGGTTTCATATAACATAATAAAAACTTATTTCATTTATACATTAAACAAAATCTATACTTAATGTTGCGTAGAATAATTTCCACAAAACGAACTTGAAATTGTGTGTAACACGAGCCAAGAATAGTGTTGTGTATACTGAAAGCTAATACGGTGTTGTGTATAGTACAATCTAATCTTTATGTAGTGTATAATAGAACACGCCAAAAAAATTAAAAATAATATATCTCATAAAATCTTGGGTTGTTACATTCTACCCCCCTTAAAAATGGATTTCGCCCCCGAAATTCTTCGGGTTTATAAATGGTTTTCTACTTGAAAGTTTCTTTCATAGAAACCCACATCATAAAAAGGAATAATAAAATTTAATTTTAAAAATTAATGTAAGAAACATAACGGTTACCCAAATAAACTCATCACTGGGTTTCCACATAGGAGAACATAGGTGAAAATATGGATATGGAAGAAAAATCTAACCATCATGTTTTGATGAAGAGTGGTAGAGAACATGGCTATGAAAAATTCAATAATCACAAAGCCATATATTTGTGATGATCTAAGGTATCATCTGATTCATCAGATATAAGCGGACTAGGACAACATTTTTGGTTTTCAGGATCATTTCCCTAATGTTGAATATTTATTTTAATTAAATGAAATACTTACTTGATTTTGGTATAATCTCACTATTGTTTGTGCCTTGAACAATTTACACTTCATCTCTTAAAGAAATAAAGTTGAATTTGTCTTATGTGAAGTGTTAGCAGATCATGTGATAGAATGGTGGGTCATTCTATCTATCTTAAATAAAAGGTTAGAAAAAGTTATTAAATATACATAAGTCAATCTATGGTGAGATTAATCGTATATGGTTCCTAAAATGGATGTATACTTCATATATCATACCACATAATAAATTTAAACTAATTTATACTAACTAGGGACTTCCTGTAGGCCAGTGGTAGGGGATAAAGTCCTATCGCACTTCGGCTGTGGGTTTGATTCCCGCAACCTTGTCCGACGTGACAAGTTGTAGCCCATTCTGCAGGTTGTTCCTTTTCTTAAATTACACTATTATAACATTCTATCAATAATATAGAAAAAAAATTTCTAGCCTTAAATAATACTAACTTATGTTCAATATAATCCATTCTAATCTTTAGGCTTATCTAAAATACTTCTTTCCAAACTCATAGCATAAAGAGAACGATTACTAAAAAGGTCATATAATAAGCATGTGAATACCATAATTTATCCCTCATATATCTTGTTGGTCACATTCCAATCATGTGAATACCTTAATCAGGTATTCTCTCGAAAATGAATACCCATTTAACCTTAGTGAAAACATGAATGCTATCAAAAGTTAACTCTTTCCACATACGAAAATCCAAAAATTCTATATACTCAAACCATGATGTAACTTTGTCCTTATATCAGTCATGATCTCATGAATACTATCAAACATTTAATTTTCTCTTTATCCCTTCATTATGCACATATCATCTACTTTCTAAAATATATGAATCACTTTTCATGGTTACCAGTACCATATAATTATCGAAAACCACAATAAACCATTACATAGATATTCCAATGGTCCACAATACTATAAATGAGATTCCACAACATTATTTTAGAATCCCTTTACATAAAAACATAATCATTCCACCAAATCATTTTCATACTCAACATTGTTAATAGTGATCGCATGTGACTTCCCTTTGTCCTTTTCCTTAAGAGGTTCCTCACATTGATCATCATTGACCCTTGGATTAGGGCATTGATTAGTATAACACCACATTTCCTTGCACTTAAAGCATTGGAGTGTTGGTGGAGCGTTCTCTATAGTCTTTTCTCTATTCACATCGTTAGCTAACTTTTTCCCATTACGTTGACACTCAAATGCTCTATGAACTTCTTTTCCACACTTAAAACATTTTCTAGTACCTTTTAGACAATCTCCACTATGCTTCTTTCCACACTTTGAGCATAAAGAAACATTCATCTTCTTTTCACCATTGTTCTAAGATTTCTCTTTGAACTCCATCATTCTTTTTTTGTCAAAACCATGAGATGGATATGTAACACCAACTTCTAGTTCTACCTTGATATCACAATGCAAAATTTCTTCATAGCTATTGAAGTCTCTTATAGCTAATGCCCTTCGAAGACTAGGTTTTATGCCACTGAAGAATCGATCAACTTTACTTTCAAGTTGGATGATAAAGCCAGATTCATACCTTACAAGCCTTGTAAAATTCGCTTCGTATATACCCACATATTCATCATCCCTTTGCTTAAGCTCAAGGAACTCCTTTTACATCATTGTTTGAAGAATACGAGAGAAGTACTTATTGAAAAACAAGTTCTTGAACTCATCCCATTCCATGGATGCAATTTCATCTTGGGGACTTGTATTTTTAATTATAGTCCACCACTGGTCTGCTTCACCTTCTAAACAGTAAACATCCAAAATGACTTTTTCATACTTTGAACAGCGAAGTATGGAAAATATATTCTCAATGCTACCGATCCATTGTTCAATAACAAGTGGATCAGAAGACCCACTGAAATAAGGTGGACGTTGCCTCATGAATGACTCAATAGAATATTGTTCCCTTATCTGCTCATTTGGAAGTCCAGAATGATTCATAGATTGTGTAAGTATAGAAACACGATTTTGCAATCCATTTCCCAAAACATTTGGTTGTTTAGGAGGAAAACCATTGCATTTTCCATTACATTGATCAACATGGTTCCTTCGGGTTCCAGCCATCGTCTTAAAACCCAAAAAAAATAGTGTAAGAGGCAAAAATCATGCTAGTGAAAACAACATAATAAAGGGGGAGTACCTTCAATATCTAACATCTTAGGTTTAATTCTAATATCATTACTGTAATTCTAGGACTATAAACTATACTTATACTTTCCCTTAGGGACATCCCTAGACATACCTTAGAAATATCTCTAGGGATCTCACTAAATTTTTCGCATCCTAGTTTCCAAAGGTTAACTAAACCTTTCCTCTGATACCAACTGTAGAGACCCAAAGCTTGATGTACATAGACATTACATTACTTTTTATGAATACTTAATACATAACAAAAACACACACACAAGGACCGTAATAGTTTAGTGTCTTTGGAAACTTGGAACATAATCTTCTAATCTTGGGGAAAGATCTTCCCTTTTTTTTCTTACCTAAAACCTTTCTTTATATCCTGGGGAAAAGAAAACATATAAAGGGTGAGTTCAAATGCTTAGTAAGGGTAATAATGGACAAAATAAAATAAACCATATACATTTGAACTTAAAAACATGAACATAATGTTTAAACATTAAAATCTTGAGTTGTGAAATATATCTTGGCAGTACGTAAGGCATAGATCACAAAGGAACATCAATCATGATAAAATAGCATGGGAATAAAACATGTAATTGTGTAAAACCATTAATCACTTGATATGATTTCCATAGTAGCCAAGGCATTGCTTCCAAGACCATCTTAGTGGACAAAGTCCCATTCTAAATCGCGTTCACTCCTCGTTTCAGTCCTGTAACACCGACTCAGATTAACTTACCATTCCAGCCATGTCTATATCATGAGATATAAATCCTTACCCAATGCATTGGAGGGAGATATAGGTCCAACCCATCTCATAATTAAATCATTCTTTCGTGTTCCATAAAACAATCATAAATCATTCATCATAACCCAAAGAATAAAATGGGTTTCATAAACATCATCCATCTTAACATAATCCATATAAAAAAATGGATATCATTTAATCATAAAAAAGTGAAACCATGTAAATCATAGATACATTATATTTGAGACATACACATATGAAATAATGTCATCTTAGATAGAAACATGGTTTTGATAAAACACTTGAAATGAATTCTTGTGGAAAATATCCTTTCTTCTTCAAAATCATTTTCTTTTCACAAAATGCCATGAAATTTTAAAAGAAACATAATTTGTTGAAAATAGTCATTAAATCTTATAGATTAAGCTTCATGAAAATAAGGCGTTATGAAACCGTAAAAATCTGTTCATGCAGTATAAGTTAAAAAAACATTTTTTCTCGTAATTTTGTCGGAAAAGTAAAAAAAGTACCTCATATAGTAAAAAAAAGAAAGATTCATTCCATACGATGTGGTTAAAGTAAAAAGGGTAAAAATGAATTTAAACATACATGGAAGAAAAGCAAAAATTTTATGAAAACATTTTGAGAACATATGGACTTGTATAATAGACATAACCCCAGTAAATACTTACGAATAAACAATCTCGGATAAGAATGAGATTGAAATAATTATCCCTTACCTTATGTATGATATGCTTCGTATGTATCCGAACCTAATGTATAATGATTTAAATAATGTCATTGACTTATTATAGAATCATATTCATTGTTATTATATCATATATGGTTCACTTAGGTATTTATATTACCCTTTCATTTGTCAAATCCATGTGAAAGTAGTGTTTTGGGTAAAATCGTTTCATTTATCGTACGTGTTTAGACTTGTTGTTCTTGATATTATTATTACCTATATCATGATTTAACTACTTCCAGAATGTAAAACATGATTTATATATCATATATATTCAGTATATATATATAATAGATAGATAAATGAAATTAAACACACCGTTCATAGAGACGGTAGGCCGTACGTACGCATGAACGCTGTTTTCCTTTTATTATTAAATTGAATGGAATTAATTAGATGAAATACATATATATATATACATAAATCCAGTAGAATTATTATTTCATATATTTCATGATTACTTCTTATATATACTTTATAATCATTCTTGAATTGTTAACATGGAAAATGAATCTCATCGCGTCGTGGAGACGGTAATCCGTACGTATGCATGAGCGATGATATTGTTCAAATATTTATTGAATGGAATTGGGGTGGATGATATAATATCTCAGAATCATTAAGATGTTATAATAACTATATATAGTTTTTCATTACACCATTATACCCATCCAAGTAAGGTGGTGCTGGAAAAACTGATTACACCACGGCATGGAGACGGTATTCCGTATGTACGCACGCGCGGTGATTTCATTTTCCATAGGATGGATAGAAGGTGAAATGGGGTTGTTTAATATTTATTATAAAATATAAGTATATTAGTGAAACTTATGTTATTATAATATAATGAAACAACTAAATAATAAGAAGTTTAAGAAGAAAGAAACTTGAAAGAATTAGTAGAAGAGATTACCTCTTCTTCGACAAACCTCCTTTAAACTTCTTCTTAGGGAACTGGGGTTGGTCTTTTGAGAAGACCAGAACCTCTATGATATAACCAGATAGGTTAAGAAGAGGAATTTTCCGGGGTTGTCCAAGCTTCAAGGCTCAATAGGGTGTGAAGAGAAGAGGGAAGGGGTGCTCTTTTTATAAGGGAGGAGAGGGGCACCTTTGGAAAAACTTAAAATATTATTTTATAATAAAGTCATATTCGGTTTATAATAGCTCCAAATTGATTTATTTAGAATATAAAGTGGGGATGGGTCGCAATCCTCTCAAAAAATAGGTTTTAGACAAGTTTAGGTTACTATTTTAACCTTATCATTTAGATTTAACTCTAAGTTACATAATTTAACCTTTACCATGTCTTCTTGTTTTCTTACACTATATGGTTAATAAACATACTATAACAAGCCAAACGAAGCCCAAGTGGTTCATTATTAATATATATTACGTTATCTAAGCCATTCAGCCAAACCTTATATTTTTAAGAATTTAATAACAATTAATAATATAATATTTATTTTAAAAACTATTTTATATCAATTTTGACACTATTTGGTAATTGATTTTTTTAAAAATAATAACAGCATGATTAGTTAAAATAAAGTTAATTTAATCAATACTAACATGTCATATTAACCTATAAAATTAATTTAATTCATAAAAAGTCTCAAATTACATTTATTTGGGCATTTATAACATCAATTATGTTAATATTTCATTAATAAGGTAATTACTGCATCATCATTGTGTCATATATAAATTAAATTATTTAATTTATAGAAATTATAAATATAATACCATTATGTATGAAATATTTTTATATTTCTATTGAATATTTATAGTCGAATTTATCTTATGTATAACCCTATATTAAAAATGTTTCAGTTACTAAACTTTGATTTTAACTATTTTAACTCTTCTTTAAATAAAATAATAATAAGTGTCCTAATCTAATCCAAGTGGACCTAAATGGTAATATTTTATTCCTGAGGTTGTTTTTGGTCGAATTACACTTATCCATTATAATTAGGACATGTGTTAGGGTAATATTAATATCCTTTTTACCCTTAATTACCCTATTTACTTTTTACCGTGGTAAATAAAAGTAAAAAGCTACTATTCACCAAAAATTATTTTTATCTTATTGAACCAAATTTTACTTTTTGATATTAACTGTGCCTCTCGGATTGTCAAAATTCCACTCACAGAAGCGGTAAAATTAAGTTTTATGTAAATTTTCAAATTCTCCTAGAAGGTGGGAAAAAGTCGGTGAAAAGTTCAATAAAATTTTTATATATATAAAATTATTATAAAATGACTCCAATTAATTACATTGAACTTATATAGGTATTATGTATCTATTTTTACCTAAGATAAATTTAAATAACATAATTATTTATTTAAATAAAATTTCGGTTTTTAAACTATAACTCAATGTTTTTCACTATTCATCAAAAATTGAAAGTTTTCAGAAAAATACCAAAATTTCACCCTAGGATAATTTCGATATCCAGAATCTAAAACAGAAGTCCATTTTGAAAGATAAAATTTATAAAATTTTAAAAAGTTGGTATTACTATTCATAACGGCTAGTTTATAATAATATTATAATAATATCTCGTTTAGTGAAACTCGTGATTGCATACTACACACACTATCGAGGAAGGTCTTGATTGCGTGTAATTCAAGCCAAGTCAGGGCTGCGTGTAGTGAAATCTCCGTTTGGGGTTGCGTATAACATAATAAAAACTTATTTCATTTATACATTATACAAAATCTATACTTTATGTTGTGTAGAATAATTTCCACAAAACAAACTTGAAAGTGTGTGTAACACGAGCCAGGAATAGTGTTGTGTATACTGTAAGCTAATACAGTGTTGCGTATAGTACAAGATAATCTTTGTGTAGTGTATAATAGAACACCTCAAAGAAATTAAAAATAATATATCTCATAAAATCTCGGGTTGTTACACTTATAATATCCAATGAGTTGAGTCAATCTAAAATGGGAGACTAGAATTTTGGAGATGTCAATTTCCATAATTAATGTAGGTTGTTGCTGAAAAAACTACATGACATGCTAGAAACGGGAGAGAATGGATACACTAGTATATTTGATTTTTAGGAAAAGATGAAGAGGGTAGTTATTCTATTTTGTATAATTGTGAAGTTCCATTACATATATGATTCAGTAAGATGTGGAAATTACAGAATTGTATTAGGAAGAACAAAGAGAAGAAAATTGATTAAATCGATCAGATGAGGTAGTATTCTTATTCTACATTAAAAGAAATATTAAATTTAGTTCGGCACTTTCTAAATATCCATATAAAAAAAAGATGGAGTTTCCTTGAAAAGTCAAGGGAAAATATGATGTTTTTCATGGTGGTATTAACAATAGTATTATAAAAGATAATCTCATGGAGATCAAAGGAACCCATCCATATTTGGTGTAACAACAATAGAGAATCTATCTGTATTTTCTTGTATTGTAATGAAGTCTTTATTATCTAGAGAAATGAGTAAATGAGAGGAAGTGAGAGAAGTGATCCTTAGGAAGTAGTGAGATATCTCTAAACCTTTTATAGGGACTAATCCTAGGCCTAGGAGTATACCATAATATACTAACCACCAAACAGTTTGTTTAATGATTCTGATTTATTGACCCATTGATGATTGTATACTCCTTAGATTTACCCAGTGTAGGAAAATAAATCACAATTGTAATTTCTTATGTAATTTCTTATTTATATTCCACAAGACATAAGTTTATGGGTTTGGGTGAAGTTATCATAAAAAATCAATTAAGTTGTGACTTCCTAGACAAAGATGCCACTTATAGGTTCTCTAATCTCGGTTGGCCACATGCCCTCAAGTGCATCTCCCCAAACTCTAGAGGCTACCGACTAGCACTGTGGGACTAGGGTGTGTCTATGGGGAGACTATTCCTTCATTACTAGAGTCTAGCATAAAAAATAAATATCAATCATAAATAAATAGATAAAGCATTATAAGTGAAAAGAATATATAGTAGAAGTATTGTGGAATAATAAATCAACAACAACTGATATGATATAAGAAATCTAATTATGATATATTTCATGTATATAGAAAGATAAAAAACAAGGATATAGATTAGTATGAAATAAATACTATAAAAAAGTAGTAATAAGGAAACAAAAAACTATTCCTTACATCCTATACTCCAAATCAGCCATCAGCTACCATCTCCATTCTACTCAATCAAGCAATCAAGTGTTTGAAGCTGTACACTTCCCTTTATCAACAAAAATATACATGTTGTCTCCTCAGGTACCAATGGATCCCATATAGGGTGTGAGAAAAATACCATTAGGGTACCACCAACAGTGTTTATAATATCCAGTACATGTAATATAAACTAAAACGGTTTGCAAGAATGAATATATAAAAGTAAATAAATAAAGTAATGTCAATACCCAAGTACTTACTTCATCCCTTGGATTCTGTTTGAATATAATATCAATTAATCAATTAATTAAGTTACAATTTATATATTTAAGTCATGTGATGTATAACCAACACTGACTTAATGAAGATAGTAATAGTGAAGGTTCTATGATGTAACAAGGAAACCTGTATTGATATTAAAAATGAAGTGGTTCCATGGTAATGACCATGGAAACCTAGACCTCAAGGGTTACCAACTAAGTAGTAATTGTAACATGGATAAAGGGTAAGAGTGTAATCCAAGGAGTTTCATCAAGTAATTCCACAATGACATCAATATAACCAAGTCCAAGGAATATGTCCAAGGTAAAGTGGGATAAGAAATGGATAGCACCAAGGATATAACGAAGGAAACTCATGTCCATAGAAGCCATGCTAGATTCAAGGAGTGTATCCAAGGAATACTGTAATAGTAAATAAGAGATCCTATAATGTCATACTAGGAATCCACTGATAGATGAGGAGCATGTTCCATGGTGGGTCTCAACCAAGGAGACCAACATCCTTGAATAAGAATGGTGTCTTTGAGTGACCAAAGAATTCCCTGGGGAATCCAAAATATAAATTGAGTATGAACACTCCTATAATGATGTAAAGATCTATATAACCATTATTTAATTAGTATAAGTCAAAATCATTTCACTTGGTTCTTTCCACTACCTTCCATCATAAGGGGAAAGAGGAGCTACGACATGAAACAAATATTTATTTTCATTCAATTAGTCTAAGTCATGCATATAGAATATACGTTCCATTTCCATCTTAGATTTACTTATCAATTTAAACCACTTACCTTATGCGGGTCAAGTGATAATAATACAAGGAAATATCCATTCTCAATTTATTAGTTTAATTAAACACTTACCTTTAACAATGTCAAGTCACAGTTCACCCGAACAGTTTCCCAAATAGGCTCAAAATCTACTCAAACCATAACTATAGAAACACCCTAATTTTTATCGTTGATGTTATGGATGTAACCAAGAATGATGAATAACATATATAGAATAGGTCTTAGAATATGGTTCTAACAAATACAATCAAGGAATATAAATTTAATATATGATACACGATGAAACCAGAATGACCAAACAACAATTTATAAAATGAAGAAACTTGAGGGATGTGTTATAGTGAACCTACCTAATACAAGTACGACTCTCATCACCCAATATCATCCTATAGTTTGGGCTATATTGGAAAACATCAGAATAATGAACCAACACAATTAGAATTGGGCATATGAGCCTGTGCCTAAATAGCATCATTGATAGAAAGAAGAACATCAATATATTAAAAAGGAATTGAGAATATAATATTGTGGATCCAACAAGATAGATTGCACTTTGATCTAACTCCAAATGGATGCTTGGGATAAAAATCTATGTTAGATATTTTTTTTGGCTTCAAAAGGGAGAAAATAGGGGTTTCTGTCTGCTGGAAATGAAAAAGGGGTAAGGGGTTTTATTTAATTATCTTTTGAAGGGAAAAATCTTAAATTTACCAAAAAAATTCCTTTTCATGGTTTTTAAGTATAATTATCCAAACCATTCATCAACTATGCATGATCAGCTATATAGAGGGGCTTATTGCACATTTAGGATGCGTAGTTTGGGAAATTGTACACCAACCATGAGAAACACCTATGCTAAAAACTACAGAATTTTTGTACAACTGTGTGTTGCCTAGCACACAATTAGGGAAAATCATATTCCCTACATTTTACCATTATCCATCCCTTTCACGGTTAAACTAACCATGAAACATGCCACACACGGTTTATTCTAACCATGTGATGGCCTAAAAAACTCCAACGGCTGATGTTTCGAGATCTGAAAAAGCTCTTAACCCCAAATAAACCTTCACTAACTCATACGAATCCATATTATGAAAAAATAAAATAAAAAATTAGACCAAAATTCAATGGATCCATACCTGAGTGAAAAACTAGGTTCTTACAGTCATCTCCCCTTAAAGGAACTTGTCTCTGAGTTCACCTTCCAAGGGAGGAAAAACACTATATGAGATAATCTATGGCCATTGGGCATGTATGTCAGCCCCCCGCTCCCATGTCTCATCTTACACACATCTGTGTTTCCATAACACCCGTACAAGTGGGGCATAACAGCCTTAGAGAGCCTTTTTTCTATGATAAATTAGGCCTATAGGATACTCCTCAAAGGTATAATTGAAATCTAACTCAACTTCCTCAGGATCAAAAGTATGAGATGTGTTTTCATGATATTGGTGAAGCTGTGAAACATAGAATACGCTATGCATGAAATAGTAACTATGTGGTATTATTAACCAATAGGCTACCATCCCAACTCTCTCTATAATCTCAAACGGACCAACATAATGAGGCAACATGTTCCTTTTCCTTATTATCCTTCTAGGACCTAGCCTAAGTGATACTCGTAGGAAAACATGATCCCCAAACTCAAACTCCAAAGGTTGTTGATGGCGATCAACATAAGATTTCAGTATAGATTGTGTAGTAGACATATGCTTTTTGATCAGCTAAACCTACTCTTTAATCTTCTATACAAGAAAAGGACCTAATAGAGCAACCAAACTTTCCTCTAGAAAGTACAGGGGTGAATAGTATGACCTAGCGTATAATACGTCAAAAGTATACATATGAATTGTCACATGAAATATATTATTATAGGATTACTTGATATGAGGGATATACTTCTCCAAATAATCTCGAAAATCAAGTACACATTCTCGTATCATTTCCTCAAGAACCTGCATCATCCATCCTGACTATCCATTAGTTTGAGAGTTAAAATTTATTCATAGAATCACCTGTCTTCCCATATCCTTCTATAACCATGCCAGAACTGTGATGTGCAATGAGCAACCCTATCTGAAATTATAGTATGGAGACCCCATGTAGTCAAATGATCTCATGGAAATGTAGTAATTCGATCTCATCAACTAATAAAGTCTCATGTATAGGAAGTAAGTGGGCTACATTCATTGGTCTATCAATAAAAAACCATACAATATCACTACCTCTAGGCGCCCTAGGTAAACCAACTATAAAGTCCAAGGAAACATATTCCCATTTCCACTCTAGGACTAGAATTATATGTAACAATACCATAGTTCTTTATGTCTATTCCATCACCTGGTGACAGGGAGAACACCTAGTGATAAAGCCTTCTATATGACGTTTCATCCCAGACCACCAATACTGGAGTTACATATCTTGATACATTTTGCAGATTCCGAGATGAACTACCCCGGGAGAAGTGTGGGACTCATGAATAAATTCCTATATCATATTTGGAGGAACCCAAACACACCCATGTATACCCATTATGTAGTCTCTTTCCATAGACCAATCCGGAGGTGGGTCATCTCCTATAATACTCTCACGAAGAACCAACCCCTTAGGATATGAAAATTGTATGCTCTTCATCTTCTCATGGAGGGAATATGTAATTGTAAATACTGAGAGATAAGTGTACTCATGACTTTCATGAAACTCTATATGTAGCCTAGAAAATAGGCCCATAAATTTACATTTATCACTAGCTTCCCATATGGATTTTTCCTATGTTTTCCAACTCAACGCACCCGCTACCGAATTTCCATTTCCAGGTGTACAACCAAGCTCCAAATTGACAGACTGAATATACTCAAAAAATCATCACTATATGAGGTTCAAGTCACACTTTGTAAAGATATATTTTAGGCTCTTTTGGTCCGTACACACCACAAATAACTCACCCATAAAATAGTTTCTCTAACAATGCATGGCATGGAAAACCACTATTAGCTCGAGGTCGTGCATCAGAAAATTTCTATCATGATGGCTCATCTACCAAGATTTGTACATAATGACTCTTTTTTCCTTCATTATAACTACTCCTAGGAAAATTACTAATGCATTATTGAACACTGTATAGCCTCTTTTAGGCTTTGGAAGATTTAGAATGGGTGCCAATAAAAGCCTTTCTATTAGCTTATAAAAGGATTTCTCACACTCTTTAGGCCACATAAACTTAACACCATTCATTGTAATACTAGTAAGAGGTGAAGAAAGGTGTAACATGTTCTATATAAATCACATTTAATATCCAACCATCCACACAGAACTCCATATATCAAACATGTTCTTGGGATTCTCCTAGGAAACCACATCACTCACCTTCTATAGTTCAAAAGCGACTCCGTATTGTTAGATAATACAACCCAATAAGTGAACTTTTTTTATATAAATTTGGTATTTAGCAAGCCTGGAATACATTTTATGCACTCTCATTATACTCAAAATGATATCAAGGTAATTATCATGGTCTCTAAGAGTGTGAGAGTACACTAAGATGTCTTCCACAAGCATTATCAAAAAAGAATTCAGATAGGGGTTGAAAATATGATTCATCATGGTTATGATTATTGAGGGAATGATTGTAAGACCTAATTGAATATCAAGGTACTCATATAGACCATACCTTCTACAAAAAGACATACGAGGTATGTCTGATGGCCTTACTCACACCTGATGATAGCCCGATCTCATGTAGATCTTAGAAAACACCCCATATCCTTAGATCTGGTCAGATATATCATCTATTCAAGGCAGTGGATACCGATTATTGACTATAAGATGGTTCAACAATCTATAGTCCACACATAGATGAAGGGTCCCTTAAACCTTCTTAGATAAATGTATTAGAAAATCCCAAGAGGAAGTATTGGGACATATAAAACCATTGGCATCTAGATCCTCTAATTGTCTATTGAGCTCCTGGAGCATGGTAGATGCCATCCTGTATGAAGGAATTGAAAATGGATCTATGTCTAGAATGAGCTCAATCATAAACTATACCACTCTCAGAGAAGGTAAACAAGAAAAATCATTGGGAAAGATGACCCTAGAAAGATCTACTATTTAAAGGAATTCATTCTGAAGTAAACCGTAATCCTCTAAGAAGGGAAATAAAATATTAGCGGTCACTCCACATAGGCCATGATGCTCTGCTCCATCTCTTCAGTCCTAAACACTCCACTAACCCTTGTCTAGATAATTTTTTCCCTATGGATATGTAAACAACACCCAATTATGATAGCAGTCTAGAATGGTGTGATAAAGAACCAACCAGTCCATCCCAAGAAAGACATTGAAGCCCATAAACTCAAGAACAGAGAGGTCCTATAACAAAGGGTAACTTTCTACCTCAAGAGGATAGTGCCTATATTGGTGTATACCCTCTGACCATACTCTCAATGGTGAATCCAAGGCCATTACACAATAATAATACTATATTTCCATCCTAAGGATTTATAAGATAGATAAAGAGATGAAGGAGTGCGAAGAAACTATACCAAATATAAAAAATACTAGAGTGGAGGAAATTTGAACAGTACATCATACTATAGATGGTAATATATCCTGATCCTTGGGTATCAACTGTAATTCATGAAACTAACCTGATCCATGTCCCTATTCAATAGTTGGTCTACCATGATCAAAACTATTCTACAAGCACTAATGGTGTTCACGAGTCTGGATAACATGGTCACAACCTCCTACTCAGCTAGTCATGCCAGATCTACTCTAACTCCCCACCTAACATGGTGTTAATGAACCTTCCAGTGAAGTCGGAGTTGGTGCAGAGCCTCTACCATTATAAGCTGATGGAAATGTCTGACAGAATCTCTAAATATACCCCATAGGGCCACAAGACTAGCACTCCAGTGGGTCTCTATCACATTGAGGCTTCAAGAGCCCTTTCCATCCACACTAGTGACACACCATAGAGCTACTGACATGGGTACTATGGCTAACACTTCCCTGATGAGAAACCTTGAGGTATCACTTTCTTCTACCGGAAGATCTACTGGACTACATTAGCACTTATCCTCTATGCTTGGTATTGTCTCTATCCATCAGGATACATTCAGTGATAAGATCTTGGATGAATATTTTTAAGGAAGGGAGGTAGTCATAATACATTTACGTATGCACATATGGAATACACAAGCCCATTCTCAAGGCATCTAGTATGAAAAATCTCATCACTGACTAGAAGAGGTACAAAGAAATATAACTCAGTGAAATGTGATAAATACTCAATAAAAGACATAAAAAATTTATTAAGATACATGAAAACTCTATCTCTATCATCTCTTAGAATATGAAGAATGAACTGATCATAGAATGTAGTTTAGAAATTATCCCATACCATGCCCTGATGGCGACCAACCTGGGTAACTACATCCCACCAGTGCTTAGAAAAATCATAAAGCTTATAAGAAGAAATATTCACCCTCATATATGGAATAATTTCTATATTATGAAATATATAAATAATAACCTAAAACCAAGACTCAGTAGCTTGTGGGCCCCCATCCCCTGATAAGTTTGGAGGATGCAGCTTTTAAAACTCACGGCTAAGATTAGACATCATAGGTGCATGCTGTAGAGCACCATGCATGGAATGCATCAGATAAAGGAAAATACTATGAACTTAGGCATAAGTTACCAGATTAGGTACAATAGGTGGTGCCTCATGTTTCAATCCTGGTAATAAGACTAATATCTCAGGGCCCACCACATCTGGATTATGGTCATCTGCACCCTCCTAGTGCACGACATGAGGACATAATGGATGAATTGGTCTAAAAATGCAATCACATGCCTCATAACAAGCTTTAAGTAGATAGATAAGAACACTAGTGGAATATGAATATAATAAAATCTGACAAACCATGGTATACTACACCAACTACCCACTTATAAGGAAAAGTACTAGTAAGTGATCAAGTATATATAATAGGGGATCCATTAGATGACGGGTCAAATACACCTTACATCATCATTTACCGAAAACCATTTTATTTTATGAGTCATGTTTCAATTTCCAAGTATCAATTTCTGATTTCCATATGTAAAGGTTTGTATAGAATGGATCACTATTCCTAGTGAATCAGGGCCCATACTCTTTATCAGTGGGATCAACACCCATTTAAATTATAATTAAAATGATTGACTCAGTAAATTAATCATTCCAACCCACGAGGGCCCATACACCTCATGAGTTGAAATATGAAATCACTCAATCAAAGTCCAAGTGCAGCACAAGCACAATATACAAACAAATATCACTCAATAATCACAAGAAAATCAAGCAATTCAAGAAGTGAAATGCATATATAGGGAATAGAAATATGCATGGAATGTGAATTATAGGTGCCTATAAAAATTTATGTAATAATGCTCCTTTACCTCATATGATCAGGACAAGGATGAAATGAAATCTCAATTAGAATAATAATAAACAACACCACATGTCATGTTCATCACCCAATGTTGAAATGATATCAATAATAATAGGAAAAAGAAGAAAAAATTATAATTCATGAAACTCAAATTTTACCCAAAACGTGGGTTCATGATGCCCAAGAACAAAATATGACCACGTTCGAAGCATTCCTAACATACAATATATAGTCTCCAAATAGTAAAGCAGGAAAGGAACTACTCTGATACCACTTTGTAACATCTCAGACCAGGATTCCACTTAGAGGTTCCCTGAGCTCAGTTGTCCCCAGGGCCTCAAGTGCATCTCCCCAAATTCTAGAGGTTGTCGACTAGCAGAAAGTGCATAGGGTGTGTATATAGAAAGATTATTCCATCATTAACAATGTGTAAAACAATAGATCAATATCAATCATAGTTAAATAGAGGAATCAGTATAAGTGAATAGAAGACACAACATAATTATATTGGAATAATAAATCGCCAACAACTGATATAATATATAAAACAAAATGATTCTATCTGTCATGTATCTAGAAATATGTAAAACATTGATATATAGAAGTAGGAAATAAATGACATAAAAAAGTAAAAAAATGAAACCAAAAACTATTCCCAGAATCCCATGCTCTAACTTGGTCATCTACTACCAGATCCATCCTAAGAAATCAAGTAATCAAGTGTCTGAAGCAGCACACTTTCCTTTTTCAACACTTGTATACATGTAGTCAACCCAGGTATCAATTGAACCCAGATAGTGTGTGATATAAATCTTAGTATTCCACAACCAATTGTGTCTATAATATCCATTCCATGTAATATAAACCGAAATAGTGTGCAAGCATGCATATATAAAAGTAAAGTTGTACATAATGTGCATACCCAAGTACATGCTTCAGCCTTGGATGGTGTTTGAACGTAAAACCAACCAATTAATTAATTCAGTTTTAGTTTATATATCTATGTCACATGAGGTATATTCAGCATTGTCATCATCGTGATAGTAATAGTGAAGATTTCATGATGCAACAAGGAAACCTGTATTGATATTAAAAATTAAATGGTTCCAAGTTAGTGACTAATGAATACAAGACTTCATGGGTCCCCAAATTAGTAGTAACTACAGCTTGAGTAAGGGGTAAGAGTTTAATCCAAGGAACATCATCAAAGGCATTCCAAAATGATGTAAATCTCACTAAGTCCAAGGAACACATCCAAGGTAAAACAAGATAAGCAATGGCTAGGCCCAAGGATGTAACGAAGGTACCTAATGTCCATAGAATTCATACTTTATCCTAGGAGTGTATCCAAGGCATCCAATAATAGTAAATAAGGGATCCTATGTTGTTATACTAGGCATCCATTGATAGAAAATGATTTGGTTCCATGGTGGGTCTCAACCAAGGCCACCAGCATCCGCGAATCAGAATGGCATCCACAAGTGCACAAAAATCCCTTTGGGAATAAAAAATATAACTCGAGTCTGACCACTACTATAATGATTCCAAGGTCTATATATAATTAGGAACCTTATATTATAATCATTTAATAATTAATGCTATGTAATAGTCATACCATTGAATAAGTTCATTTGGTTCAGGCCTTTCCTTTAATTAATGTGACAAGGCTAGGGGGAATGCAACCATTATTCTATTCATATAAATCATAATCATTTCACTTGGTTCATTATTATACCTTCCATAATAAGTAGTAAGGGGTTTTATGAGATGAAATCAATATTCAATTTCATTCAATTAATACAAGTAATTTATATATAATATACTTTCCATTTCCATCAGAGATTGATTTATCACATTAAAGCACTTAGCTTAGGCGGGACAAGTGATAAGAATACAAGGTACTATCCATTCTCAATTCATTGGTTTAATTAAAAACTTACCTTTAACAATGTCAAGTCAATGCTCACCCAATCAGCGGTACTAATAGGCTCAAAATCTACTCAAAGCATAAATATAAAAACACCCTACTTGGGGTGGTTGATGTTGAAGACATAACCAAAAACATTGAAAAACAAATATGTAATGGGTCTTAGAACATGGTTATAATGACTATAATAAATACATTTAAATGAAAAAGATGACTCCTGATGAAATTGGCATGGCCACACAACAATTTATAAAATGATGAAACTTGAGGGATAGGTTATATACCACCTACCTTGTACTCATATGACTCTCGAAATCAATTATCAGCCTCTAGTTGGTCCTGTATTGGAAGAGATGTGAATAATAGATCAACACCCTAAAAATAAGACATATGATCCAGCATCTAAATATAATCATTGGTAGGAATAAGAATGATGTACGATTAAAATGGAAATAAGAGCGTACTGATGCAGATCCAGTGACATAGAAAATGATTCAATCAAATTCCATATGGATTCTTAGGATCAAAATCTATGTTAGATAGTATTATATATTCAAAAGGGAGGAAATAGAGGTTACTGTCAGCTAGAAATGAAAAAGGGAGAAGGGGTTTGATTTAATTATAATTTTAAGGGGAAAATAGTAAGTTTACGAAAAAATAGTCTTTGTATAGTTTGGTTGTACAGTTACACAAATAGTGCACCAACCATACATGGTTACTTATAGAGAGGGTAATACCGCATAGTTAGGCTGCATGGTTAGGGAAACCATGATCCATCTGTGCAAATCACCTTTTCTAAAAAATGTATAATTTTATCATGGTTGTGAGGCCCCTAGAGTAGGGTTAGGGAAAAATTTTCACCCTATATTTTCTCACCATCCATCCCATACATGGTTAAACTAACCTTGCATCTTACCTTGCATGGTTTATTCTAACCGCGTGATTGGACAAAAACCTCCACCAGTCATGGTTCCGAGATCGAAACATGATCTAGACACCCAAAAAATCACAACCCACTCATAATGAATTCACATTAGATCTAAAATAACAAATTTTAAAAATTTAAAAGGATATATACCATATTAAAAAACACGTTCTTACATAAGGGATAAATATAATAAGGATATCAATTGAATCATCAAATTAAGAAGAGGTAAAGGGTGACCTTAATAATTATTTGGTCAAGATCTACCATGTTTGTAATAGATTAAGAAAATAATAATTCAGTTGAAATGAGTTTCATACCCTGATTTACATCCCTCATGGTATATATCACATGCATCCCTTAAAGAACTAACATTAATAATTTAGAATTGGGAATAAATTATGAAATTAAAAATAAAGATGTTGTAGGTCTGTTTTTATGTAAATGTATTATTGAATTATTAATTTTTATATGTGGCAATGATGGTTATGTGATTGTGTTGTTGTGGGTGATCAGAAGTGGTTGGAATATTGGTTTGGTATGATGTGGTCCTTAGGATGGGTTGTGTGTACTAATATATATCATTGTAATTTTTTTATTTATTATGCACCATTAATCATGTAAAATAAAATAATTGATTCCCACATAATGTTTTGGGTTTGGGTACTGAGTGAACCCCCCACATTCTGAATGTGGGTGATAAGGATGACTAACTACCCACAGTCTCTTTCTCTTACTTCCAAATATCATGTAGTTATATGATATTAATAGTAATTTGTGGTAACTTGGTTGTGTTACATGGTTTTGTTATGAAATTTTGGTATGTTGATGTATTACATGGATGTAATTTGTGGATATGGTATGTGGACATAAGAATAGGTGAGGGAACAAGGAAATATGTAATTGGTACAAGAGGGTGACCAGATCTGTAGGGAAGATTGTATAGGGTACCTCCTTTATTAAATTTTTAGGTATTACTATAATTTTATGGCATGTGTATTTAGTGAGTGAGCCTATGGTGACATAAGTTATAGGTGAATTGGGATGGGATAGGAGTCAATTTCGTTGTTTATTCACTGAACCTTTAGTGCACTTGTTCCACATTATCATGAGAGTGTATGTAGAGAAACATATAAAGTATACTTGTATATTCAACCTTAATTATATATATATATTTTATATATTGTAGAGAGATGTTGGTGAACTGGTTGGAGCTTACTACCTAGTGATATGGTTTTCAATGGACATTGGTGGAGTTACTACCTATAAGATACGTTGTTTCTAGTATTGTCTTTGTATTTATTATTCTCTTTTGTCTCATATTATATTATATGCATATATATAAACTATTAGGATCATGGGAATATTTTATATATATATATTCGTGTGTTTATTTTTAGTTTTATTTACATCCCTAGGATATACAGGGTATATATTCACATATTATTTGTATTATAACTTCAACACTAGTCTCTAACCCATGATCTTTTGGTGGTAGGATTCATGGACCACACTTAACCTCACTATTAACATAGGATGGGTTTTAGTGGGGATGGGTAATGAAATAGCTAAGAAATGTCTCAAAATTATTCATAATCCATTAATGTAAAATGTGAGTTATAGATAATTTCATATGAATAAAAAGGTGAAATAATAATCAAGGGTTATTGAAGTGGATTAAAAATCATTAAATAACAAGAAACCATGAACACTTCATAAAAATTGTTCATTACACATTATGGGTGATAAAAATATTTTCATGTTAGATAAGAAGTATATTAAAGGAGCTATTATATTTTAGAAATGATGTATTATTATTGATTAAATGTATTATGTAAAAAAAAGTTGATAAGAATAATCTTAGTTATAAGAATTTAATTTTTATTGATAGGATACAACACAATATTTTTCACGTCTCTTAGTTTTGTGACGTTGATAATGAGAATATATTCTGGAAGAATGAGTGTATAATGAATTGGTTAAGAGATATATCTTTATTATCTAAGATTCAGAGATAAATGTTTTTTTCAAGTTAGAAATGTGAACAAACCATGTTATCTTATCATAAAATATTAGAATGTTCTTTAACAAATAAGGAAAAAGAATACTTGTTAAAAAATGATAATATTGATTTGAGATGATGCAATATGGAATGTAAAAAATAATGTAAAAAAGGATAAGATAATTTTACATGAGATGTCTTACAAAGTAAAAATGGTGAATTAAATTCACAAAGGGGTGAAATTCAAACCCTAAGTCCACTCATGTAAATTCATTCTAATGTTAAGAATTTAAAAAATGGAGATCATTATTTTATTCATCTTTTTTATGAATCCACTATAATGACATGTGTGATGTTTATACTAATGAAAAATTATGAATTACATATGTTCAATAATTATAGATGATATATTTAAAAGAAAATTAGTTATGTTATTCAGAGGATTAGAAAAAAAGTGGTATGGGATATAGAAATAATTTTGTTTTGAATATCATGAAAAGCATGGAACACATCATGAGATTAATTCTCTACATACTCAACCATAAAATAGAGTTATATAAATAAAGAATCATATATTAGTGGAAAATAAAAATCACAGATAATGACGATTTTAAGGTTATTTAGAATACTTTAGGTCATAAAAAAAGATATTATGGATGGCACTAAAGAAATGAGTGCTAAAAATTATAGATTTAATGATGAACATTTGAAATTAATAATGATGATATATATTTAGTGTATTTTAGTATTTAGAATTGTATAGATTGTGACAACCCCTATGTCACGGTGTTGTTATTTTGGTTTTATTTGGATAAGTGGAGGTATGGATTGTGTTTTCATTGAGTTTTTGTTCAGAAATTAGAATTTTTTGAGGTTTTCCTATTATGAATAGTTAAGGTGAACAGTTTGAGGGAAACAGTGTGAAATCCCTTTATGAGGATCATATTTAGTTTATTTTGAATTTTTCATGGTTTTTCAACATGTGATGAGTATGGTTAATTCAAAACATTCAGCCTCTAGGAGAATCCATGCGGGGTTATTAGTGTGTCTGAGGTGTGGTACACAACTTAAGAAAAATTTGCTAAATCGTGCGAAAAGCATTTGGTTATCTTGGTAATTTTTGAATGAGTTGTTTACACATATTTCAAATAGTTTTTCAAATCATATGGGGCACCATAGGAGGTAGTGTGATTCTTGGGGTGGTTTTGGAGGGAGGCACTTGGTTTTTTAACAATGTGTCCTCTCAGGAGTAACCATGTGGCTTAAATTTATTTTGGAGGAAGTGGGTCCTGTACGGTTGGCACACAATTTTCCTAACCGTGTGGAAAAGTCATTCTCCCTATATATGGGTTTAAAAATTTTCTTTCCCCGTTTTATTATTCCTGATTTTAAGGGGGTTTCACCCCTATTTCCCCCCACATGATTCATCCAATCCTTAGGATCCTTTGGAGGTGTCCAACCTCCCCCTTGATTCTTTTCCTTTTAATGGTCATTTCCAAGTGGTTTGAGGGGATTTTCTCCTCTCTTTCCCTCATTCCTTATACATATCTTCTCTCTAGGATTTGACTTCCTCTATACACCCTAGTAATTTTGTGAATTAATTTTAGGGTCCCATATGGAATTATTGATGGGGATTTTTCTGTCTAGGAATTTTAGAAACCATTACTTCTCCCCTGGGCATAGTTTCTATTGAAGGAGACATGCTTCAATAAATTTTATCTTGGTTAGAACTTCTTTTAGGTGGGTATTACTATGAAATTGTTTAATTTTTTATTTCTAAGAATTATTTTACTTTATAAATTGTATTTTAATGACAGTATAACGATACATGGAAACCTCATTATGATTGGAAACCATTTATTTGAGTTTTAGGCTTGGATTAATTTTTTTTTTCATGTGAATTTCATTCTTTATTACTTTAAATAGAATGTTTTTTAAGAAAAGCTTCCTTTTAAATTCATTATATATATATTTTTAAAAAATTATCATGAGGCAAAAGAGATTTTAACCTGGTTTTGGTATTCAATGAGTGAAACCAAGGTTTAAAAATGGATTTTGTTATTAAGTTGAGGTCTTGGCCTCTAAATACTTCAAAAGGGGTGTTTTAGTGTATTTGAAATAGTTATTTTAAATGTGTGTGGTTTAACCCTTGTAGAATTCCATAGCGGATTTTATTAAAAGGTATTATGGTAAATGGTGGGAATTTTGGCCTTGTTTTAGTTTCCAAAGAAAGAGGCCCCTGTTTAAGGGTTACTTTGAAATAATTTTAATAGAATGGTTGATTTATTTGGGCCTCTTAAAAATGTTTTAATTGGTATATTATGAAAAGTGTGATGAAAATAATGGAATTTGGCCATGTTTTTTTAGTTTCAAAGAAGATATCCCTTATATAATGGTGACTTTGGAATGTTTTAAATCCTTGGGTGTTTTCCATAATTTTCCAAACGGGGTTTAGATTTTTTTTAAATGTTAATGGGATTGGAATTTTGAGCCATATTTGGATGTTAACGGCCTGTTTGGAACTTCGGTTTTTAAATGGAATTTTTGAAATATAAGCCTTGATTTACCTTGATTGTGTACCCCTTGTGTGGGTCTTTTATCACTATGTGATGCATGTTGGTCCCCTTGTTTGGAAATGTTCTTATTATTCCTTATTTCATGTTAGGTGTGTGGGTAATATCATAATTGGGTGTTAGGGTTAAGGGTTTTTATCATTATTCATTGTGAGTAGACTTTTCTTGTTTTCACTATTCTTCAATTCCTTTACTTGTCATAGGATGTTGGTAACTAAGTAGAAGATCTATCTTGTTCCTCTAGTTGGTTCAAACTTCAATATTTATTCACTCGTCATGCTCGGAAAAAAGGGCTTGGTTGGGGGTTTTTCATTTCAATTAGGCTTGTGTAGGATACTTGGATGAAGTTTATGGACTTAACATATGTTAGTAGCTAGTTTGGGTGGTTATACCCATGCGACTAGATGCTTTTCATGTTAGCAACCTTGAGTAGGACAACGAAACATTCATTTTATCAATGAGTTATAATTTGAGGAGAGTTTGATTTAGTGCTTGATTATATAATTCCTCACTTATTTCTATGACATGGAACCTTTATTACTTATGTTGAATTTTTATATGCCTTGGGAAATATATGTGGTGCCTGTTTGTTGTGCTTAACCTATGTAAGTTGGGTTGTTTCATTTGAAAATGAGTTTTCAATGATGTTTTTGGATTTTTTTTTAATTTTTAAATAAAATTGTATGAGTACTTTAAGGTGGATTTTGAAATGTATTTTGGGTTTAAAGAAAAATTCAACCAGTAAAATGTCTTAAAACAACCATTTTCATTTAGATAAAACAAGTGTGAGTTGTTCTTGAGAAATATATTAGGATGATGCCTTTGTTTTAAAATCATGTTTTTTTGTTTTGGAAAACAAAAGGAAAATGATTTGAATGTGTATTATGTACTTATATTGATTTCCAGGGATTTTATATATGTAAAGATTAATTTCAATATTAATTTTCAAACTAGAATTGATGATTTGCATTATGAAATGACTTTTATTATTTCAGATGGTTGTGTTGATGTACTAGGATTTTTAGCTCATGCCTACAAAATTTTAGGTTCCATGTTCTTAGCTAGATCCTTCTTATTCTTTGTGGCCGATGTGGGGTGAGTAGGGAGGTGGTGAGAAACTTGGGGTTGTATGAAGTTGGTTTTGGGATTTTCTCAAGTTGTTTTGTTTATAGTAGTTTTATTTTTGGTTTGTTTTTTTCCTTATTTATATTTCTCATCTGTTATCTTTATTTAATGATATTGATCATGTATATAAAAGTGGGTTGGATCATGGTGGTTTTTTACGAACTATTTTTATGTTGTTTATTTAGTTTCACTCAAGTATTTTTTATTTCATTGTTTAATCTCTATTTTGGGAAAAATCATTCCCAAGGGAGTTTCTATGATGGCTAGGTGCTTGTCACTTGCTTGTGGAGATTTGGAATTCCCTTTGGGTATTATGGTGCGTTGGATTAGGTTCAAGGTATGATGGTAGTCTAGGATGGTTCCTTACAAAATGGTATCAATATTTGGGTTTCCCTTTAATAGGAACATAAGATTATTGTTTATCCCTTTTTATTTTAGTATATTCTAGTAAAAATGAGATTAAGACTATCAAAGCATGAGAGATAAGGGTGGGTAGAGTTTAGTTAGATCTTTCCCATCTTGAATCTCAAGATTCCATGGGTTATTAGGGTTTCAATTGTGAATTAAAGGTTTATTTTAGCTATTTCTCATGGGGTTTTATGTGATTGATATGGTTGGTCCCCCTTTGACTATGTATTGATATTGGGGACCACTATTTGGCTTCATGGTGGAAGAGAAATCAAGATGAATAGTTAGATCACACAATTTGAGAAATCATGTGGTGCCCATATGGTCAAGTCTGCCTTTTTTTCAAGGCATATTGCATGGTTGACACCCAGTCTCCCAAACCATGGTGGTTAAGGCATGCATAATACTGTTTCTCCCTAGATATCCTATTTATACACCTCTTGAATTCCAGATTTCCCCAAAATTAATTTTCACTTGTTGGAGGTGGAATGATGAGTGTTTTATTTCCCTTTTGGGATGTGGTTCATGATCCTTTTCTTATTTATTGTGTATTACTTGTGTGTTCTTGGATTTTTAAAACCCTTTTTTGGAAAATAAAGGTGTTTTTTTTATGAAAATGTTTATTTTAAAAAATGGTTTTTTGAATAATGGGAAGAGTTAATTCCCATGGTTTTATGAAATGTTTTATGAAAGCTATATTTTTTCTTGTAATATTTGGAAAATGAGGTGTTTAAAATGGATGTTTGTTTTAAAAATATTTTTAGAAATTGTTTTGAAAAAGGGAAATGGGTTTTGATAATATTTTTTTATTATTCTTGGTTTTCAAAGTAAAATTATATTTTGAAAATTTTATGGCTTTCCTTTTTTGGGAAATTGGTGTTTTTGTAGAACCCTGAACTGATTAGCCACCTAAACAGTGCTTCAAGACAAGTTTCACTGGTCTTAAGAGCACCCACCCATATGATAAAGGCATCCATCTAGTAGTGAGGGTGTAAAGGGGTGATAATGGGGATATAATACCCTCTGGTGATGTTAAAATAATGTTCTAGGTAAATATATAATATTTAAAGGAAATGAATGAATGAAAAACACTTAACCAATAACCCACCCATGGTGGAAGCATAATAAATATCGTGAAATTATGTAAGAAATAACCAATAAGTACAAAAAATAAAATAAACAATCCAAACATACCATTTGCAGCTAAGCATGAATATCAATACAATTCATACAAATAAATAAGAATAAGGGTTGCTAATGGCTAACCACAATACATACTTAAATATAGAATAATAATGATACAAAATAGAACAAAAAAGAAACTACAGCTAATGTAGGAACCTCAAGGCCCATTTCAATCAATCCCATGCCAATAGTCCAAAAATAAGGTCCATCTCCAGAGCCCTAACCTTTAACTGATCTCAAAAGCATGAAATCTACACATATCCCAAAGGGATTGTGTTGGGCATGAGAACAAGTATTAGCAGGCCACCACTAAAGTGTTCTTACATTACATTTTTAATTAAGTTGGTTTATACTAAATATAAATAAATAAAGCTCATGAATTTATAAAAACACAAGCTTCCCTAGGGAATAATAGCCTCCAGGAATCTATAACCTACTTTGTCTATTTTTGGTATAAATGTTGAGGGGATGATCCTTAGCTCATAGCCCAAGGAATCCCCTGATGTAAATCAGTCTAGGTGAACCCTCAGGTTCCACTTCTAAAAAAGTCTCCCAACACCATGTTCCAACCGAAACCTTGTGTCTATGTCAAGTTACAAATGTTCTGAAGGCATGCCAAAACACTAAGAACCTGGTCCCCTAGACTCCTAATAAAAATCACTCATCGAACTAAATACCAGTGTCTAAGTCACAATGGTGTCTTCCCACCATGTAATATCATCATCAGCTCAACAACTGATGTACTAAAGAATAAAAATGTTCACCCTACCAAATAGCTACAGGCCCAATGGCCTCCAATATGGATAGCCTCAGCCCCAAATAGAAAGTATCATCACTATCATCTGGTGGATCCTCACCACCCCTATGGATTTCAGTGACAATGACCTCCAAACATAAACCCAACAACATGTACCAGAGGCCTCTACCCACACGAGTTCTCAATAACACCTCAAAATCTGATTCATCCTATATAAAAAACTCAAAATGGTGCATTGGACAACACTATTGAGTGGAAATAGACAATTTAAAACCAAATCCACATCAATCCAACACCTAATTCCCCTATGACCATGTCCATCAAACCGATGGTCATGCCATCTCATATACCCCAAGCCATTCTTGCAAACTGATGACTTCACCACCTCAACCGATGACCGAGTATCCCAACCTATGATCACATCACTCACACATATATATATATATATATCAATATATATATATATATATATATATATATCAGGCCAAGCCCATCATGATAATCACATCTCCTTAGTTTATATGGCCACCACCATCTCAATCCTTGTGCTAATCCCATCAAATTGCACTGGAACTTAGAAGAAATTCATATATATAATTCAACAAAAATTAAATAAAACAATTAAATTTAAAATTAACAACACACCTTGACTAACTACCCAAGTGGTCGATGACCTCTTACCTGACCTCAAATGAATAAACATGGTTAGAGAATACCTAACGACATCACATATAAATAGTTTAATTAATTTAAATAAAACAATTTATTTAATAAGGAATTTCTAGGTCAAACAATGGAACATTAATGGTAGTACCCCCAAAACACCCATGAAACCATAAAAAAAGTTAATCACCACCTACCTCGTGTTGGTGGAAACATGCACATCTGATCTTACTCTCTAACTCAGACTGATTTGGAAGAAATTATCATTTTAGACGAATGCTTTGAAAATAGTGTAAAACCACTAGCACAGATTTAGTGAAACATATTGAATGGGAAAGGGAAAAAGAAGAAAGAGGTTGATGATATTTACTGATATGGTTCCAATGCAACTGATGTCTTGAATAACAGATTCCAGATGAGGGATATGGATCAATCCCAAGGAGAGGAGGAGAAGGGCACTCCCCAATACTGTATGCATGATTTGGAGGAGAATAAATGAAGAAAAACATAGTTAAAGAGGTAGGGGAATTTTTGAAATTTCACCCTTTTAATGGGATGAATATTATCCCACACGATTTGCTTACATAGATAGGAGAAACCGTGTGTTAACTATTCAAACTACAGTGCATAAGTACTGCCCATTTGGAACTAAGTGTGCAGATTGTGCATGATTTTCCCAAACCATGTGAAAATAGTGTGAATCCATCTACTAAAAAATATAGATGTTCTTGAATAGATGTGTTCCCTCTCCTACATAGTTTACCAAACCTTTATCATAGAATTAGGAGGGTTCATGGTTTCTCATCAGAGGAAGCACATTTTGTGTAAACTACACACCTCAGTCAGTTCACTTTAAAAACATCAGGTTTTTTTTGCCTCCGATAGACCTGAAACCCAACCGAACCCCCAATACACTTTCTAAGAATTAATACTCATTCAAAAAAATTCTTGTGTTAAAGGAAAACTCTTTATTATGTTCTAATAATCAAGAAAGGAGTTAGTCTACCCACAAAACTTTGAAAATTTCAAAATGGGCGTGGAATTCATCCTGCTCCAAAAATCCAAGACATTACAATCTACCCAACATAACATATTTCATCTATGAGATATAAAAAAACCTGAAGATGGTACCAAACATAAACATCTCTCTAAAATCAACCTAGATTTCCCCAATCATATGGTCATAGGTCAACTACCTCAAGGGGGATCCCCACCTTAAGTGTTACCTACCCCGACCGCATCCTAACCAAAAGAAAAAATCAAACTGATGGCCCATAAACCATCCCAAGACTCACAATTCCCCCTGTGATTCATCATCACTCCTACACCGCATCATGTGCAATTTTTTTATAACTTAAATCCCTCAGAAATATTCACTTCATTAGTGTCTTCCTCATTTCCATGTCTCACATGGTACCTATGAGGTCCTGTATCTTGATAGATGCTCAATTTTCATAGTGCCTCACACCTCAACAAAACCCATATCACAACAATTACTAGATTCCAATGCACCTCAAGTAACCTTCATCACCTCAATGCCTTGATTCCAACACACCTCAATAAATCCTGATTCCATGCACCCCATATATATATACAACACATCTAATTATATGAAAACCTACCAACCAACAACATGTTAGTCCAAAAGATCGTCATGTTCACTTCAGGCACCCAAAAAAGATATGCCTCTAAAAATTTCATGCCAAAATAAAACAAAAAGGGGTACCCTAGTCATATACATGTTGTACCTATGACTGTTATAATCTCCTCAGCTTTCTTAGCACCTGGAAGTTCCAAGGCATGCACCTAGCCTAACGCTCAACTTCCAAAATCCTTGACACCATGTTGTTGTGTATCAAACACCACCCACTGAGCTCTCTACTGGTTCCTTCATGTGTAGCTGAAACTCAACTACCATCACCTAGTATCACTCTTTGTCCGATCTTGGACACCCAAGTCTGTCCTGTTACATGACTTTCGAATATCCGATAAGTCTTTTTACAGAACCTCTCAAGATTCTCGACCTGTCCACATGCCCAACACTCCTTTTTGGGATATCTACACTTAGTCCAAACATGTCCCAACTTTCCACACTAGATGTACACCATTTACGACTCACTCTTCAGTGGTTTTCTTGAGTCCATGACATGATTCTTTACAGGAACTCTTCTTTGTCTCGATTATTACCCTTTGATGCACCTCCACTATAATCACTTGAATCCATCACCCATATTGAATAAGAACAATACGTCAAGTTTCCCTTAGCTATGAGTTCTCGATTCACCACCTTTGAGAATGATTTAAACATAAAGTTGTTCACCTTCACCCGAATGGTGTGTCGTAATCCATCCTCAAAATTTATAACCCTCATGGTGTCATCACCCAACATGTTGTGTGTGAAACGAGACAATTCTGTGAACGTCACTTCATATTCCATGAAATACATGTATCCCTCCTGTAGGTTCCAAAACTCTTGAGCTCTCTCTACCCTCATCATCTTTGGAAAGAAATACTCAAAGAACTTTACTTCAAAGTCTTTATAGGCTAGTCCCCCATGTATACATGCCTGGACCTACACATCCCACCAACACTTTTCTAGTTCTCTGAGCATGTATGTGACTAGCTTCACCCTCCACCCTGGAGGCATCTCTATCTTCTTGACAATCATCTTCATTATCTCGATCTAGTTCTCATATGCCTGTGGTCCACACTCACTGTGAAATAATGATGGGTTCTGCGATTGGAAATCCTGAATCAAATATTTCATCGAAGGATCTTCTCCCTGAGCTCCCCTATCGATACCCTAGATAAGACGTACCAGGTTCACTCTGAGCTACTAATCAAGCCATGACCCAAAAGCTGTCAAATCTGGTGTCTTCCCCACCTATACATGAGCCTATTCCTAAGCTTATATCTATAGACCATGCCTTATCTTACCCTCTGGGGCCTCATCCCAACCCTCATGGGTCTCAACCTACGTGTTCTCTAGTGGTAATTTGTCACCTCCCACTGGACACTTCATAGGGGACTATCTTGGTGGAAACTTAATGAATACCATTATCTGGTCTTATAACCAAGATTATATATATATATACATATCATATATAGGGAAATAAGTAATAGGAAACGCCAACTCACAACCCTTAAATAACCTCACCACAATCATTTCACAAGACATCCCAGCCTCCTGATGTCCTTACCCACCCATATCAGAGATAGGTATCACATATGCCTTGAGACAAACCCATCCAAACAAACCATGTCACCTCAATCTGATGAACTCATCACCCAACCTGGTGATAAAAATCACCCCACATAATCATATGTGCTAGCTTCTATAAGACCCAATACCATATATATAGGAATCACATATCACAAGAAATTTTATCATAGGTACATGAATATATATATTTAGAACATCCTAGGTTCCTATAAAAATTAAATAAGCATAAAAAACTTAATAAACACCCATTGACATACCAGGCCAAGGATCCAATAACTCCCCCTTACCATACTAGGTTAATGGTCTCATACCAAAATAGATAACAATCATAATCCTAGTATACCACTCAAAGTGGATATCATATAAACTATAAAATGGGAAAAGAAGAAAAATAATTCCTACCCCTAACAACTTGGTCCATCTCACATGAATGGGGATGCAGGAACCCAAACATGAGTAATAAAACTAGTTCTAACATCATCCTAATCTCCAGTCTACCATCGCCCAAATAGTAAGACCACTAGAAAAGAAAGATAGTTAATATCATTAGTAGCTAGATGAATTTTGCTACTAATTCCCTTTCAATATATCCTCTAATACCATTTGTAGTTCCCTGACCCAATTACCCACCTGAACAAGGATTCAAACCAAGTTCCACTAGCCTTAGGTGTGCCTCCTTGTATGCAAAATGTTTCCGTCTAGAATTAATTATGTAAAGGGGTGATAATGGAGAGACTATACCCTCTAGTGATGAAAAAATAATGGTCCTGTTAAAAATATAATTTTAAATGGAAAGGAATGAATGAAAAAAACTTGACTACTAACCGATGAACATCATAAGCATAAGCAATATCTTTCAATAGATAAAGCAGTAACTGACATTAGAAATAAAATAAAATAAAAAATAAAAACATACCATATGTAATTAAGAATTCTTATCAATAAAAGTCATACAAAGAAATAAGAAGAAGGGTCACTAATGGATGACCACATTACATACTTACATATATAATAATTTGAATATAAAATAGAAAAAAAGAAACTCTAGCTGATGCCAAAACCTCAAGGTCCCTTTCCATCCATCTTATGCGAACAGTTCAACACCAAGGTCTAGCTCTAGAGCCCGAACATTTACCTAATATAAAAAAATCATGAAATCTACATGAATCCTCAAGAGACTATGTAGGGTGTGATAATGAGTCTTATTAGGCCACCACCAACATTTTCTTACTTTATTTTTTTTAATTAAGAAAGTGAATTCTAAAATTAAAGAAAAAACACATGAATCTAAATAACCAAAAGATTCCCAGGTGCTCAATAGTGTTTTGGAATCTATCAACCGATTTGGATATTTCAAGTATAACTATATATGATAGGATCTTTAGATTATATCCTAAGGAATCCCATAATGTAAATCTATCCATGTGAAACCTCAACTTCCACCTATGTTAAATTCACCCAGCACCATGTTCCAACTAACACCTCATATCCCTGTCAAGTCACCAATGTCTCAAAGGCACACACAAACACTAAGAACCTAGTCCCACAATTCCCTACTCAAAATAACCCATTGGTTCAAAGCCCAAAATCTAAGTCATAATCAAGTCTGTCCTCTAAGTAATATCAACATTAGATCAATAGACAACGTCCCAAGGAACATTAATGTATGTCCTCAAAAATATCTCATAGACCAATGATGTCAAGTATAGAGAGACTCAACCCCCAAATGAAAGTCTCATCACTGTCATCTGATGACTCCTCACTATCCCCATGATGTTCTGTGAGAAGAACCTATATCCATAAACATAAAAACATCTATCGGAGGCCTCCACCCACACAATTGGTCAATAACACCTTAAAATATGAGTAATCCTATCTGCATACAACTTTGAACTGTGTATTGGAAAACATGGTTGATTGAAAATCACTAATTTAGAACCTAAGTCACACCAGTTCGACGCGTCATTACCCTATGACCATGTCTCTCAAACCTATGTCCACACAATCCCATATATCTTGGTCCTTTCCCATAACCTAATAGCCTCACCAACTTAATAGATGACTGTGTCTCCCAACTTATGATCACATCACTCTTATATATATCAGGACACACCTGACATGACTATAAAATCATATTAGTTCAGATGGATATCAACTCTCAATCCTCGATCCAAGCCTGTCATGTTATATTGGAACTCATAAGAAATTCATGTATATAATTCAATCCATAATTAAAAAACAATTCAAGATAAAATAAACAACACACCAAGCCAAACTACCCTAGTGTTTGATAACCTATAACCCAGCCTCACACGATTAAACATTGTTAGGGAATAACCAATAAAATCCCATATGAACAATTTAATTAATTAAATGAGAACCATTAATTTAACAATGTATCACTCGGTTAATACAATGGCGTGCTAAATGACACACCCCTGAAACACTCATAAAAACACTAAGAAAGGCAAGCACCACCTGCCTCATGTTGGTAGATTACTACACATCTAATCATAATTTATAACTCAGACCAATATTGAATAAATTATTGTTTTAGATGAACAACCTACAAATAAGGTAAAACCACTCATGTGGATTTAGAGAACCATATTGCGAGGGAATAGGGAAAGAGAAGAAAGATTGTGATGAGACTTATCGAGACTCTTCTAAGGAAACCAATGACATTAATAATGGAATCCAGAAGGGGGATATGGATCAATCCCAAGGATAATAGGATAATTTCACTCCCCATTACAATACGAATGATTTGGAGGATAATAAAGGAGTAAAAAACTAGTTAAGGAGGTAGGGTAATTTTGGATTTTTTAACCTTTTAATGGGACGTATAGTTAGCTTACACAGTTTTCCAAATCATGGTTAAACTGTGTGGATCTTTTTTGTTTTATGGCTTGAACTCACATGATTATCTTGAATGGTTATTCCATACCGTGCTCTAACCATGCATTCTACAATGTGTAGGTATAACCCATTTGACAGTAAGCGTTCGACCTATGTAAATGTTTCCAAAACCATGCAAAAACCATGTAGATCTGTATTCTAAAAATTGTAGAGGTTCTCTTATGACCACACTTCCCCTTTTACATGGTTTACCAAACTATGATCAGTTCATTTTGAGGGCGCACAATTTCTTCTTATAGGACACACAGTTTTTCCAAACCATGTGCTTCAATCTACACAATTTGAAAACATTGGGGTTTCAGCCTCTAATAGACACAAAACCTACCTGAACCCTTGAGAAAATTTCTGAGAATTAATACTCATAAAAAAGGTAGTGGGTTAAAGGAAAAATCATAAGTATTTTTAGATAATCAAGAAAGGAGATGTTTTACCCACCAAACTCCAAAAATATCAATATGGGTGTGGAATTCAACCTACTCAAAAAACCAACGATGTTACAGTGTCCACCAATTTTGTTTTTTATTTTTCTTAAAGTTCAATTGTCATAATTTTTGAGTGATTCTTTGGTGGACATTTATTTCAAAAGTGATTGAAAAAAATATTGATTTTCAAAAGAAAAGTTTCTTTTGGGGTGAATTTTTTGAGCTTTGTTTGAGGGATTTTCATTTTGCTATCGATTCTTAGTTTTTAAGCGAATCACTTGGTTTTTATTTTAATACCCGACTCCTTGTGGTTTATGAATTTGTTGTTGTTATTACCTAGAATGGTCAAAATAGTTTATCTAGTTTTGGTTCCTACCTGGAATCTAAGTGGAGTGGTGGAGGAAGAACATTCAATGACATTTACAAAATAAGTGGTCGAAGAGATTGAGGTGACCCTCAATTCTCTTACAAAACCTTATTCCTCTCAGGTAAGAGTTGTTGAGGTATTTTTTGGTTGGATATTGTAGTGGTAGTGTGATTTTATAGTTATTACCCTATTTCATGAGAGAATTTTTGTATACTTGGTTTTGGGAAGAGGTCTTAAGTTCAATTCATTGAGGATGGGTTGGTTGTTTTGGGAAATTTACTTTGAAGGTTATGACCTTGGTTTCCTGAGATTTGGAAGTGGTTGATTTTTGTGGATGTTTTTTCATTTTTTTGGTGTTTTTGAGGAGGATTCCCTTTGGGATGTTTTTATGTATGGTTTAAATATTATTTATTGGAATGTTTTGTTCCATTTAAGACCTCTCTTTCCCACCCTGTTGTGTGTTTTTTGTTGGGCTATGGGTGTTGTTTCATTAAACCTTGTTGTTTGGGATGACCTCTCTTGGGGATGGAGGGTTACACTATTCATTTGGTTGATCCAAGTGGTTCTTATTGTTTGGACTTGAGATAGGAATCTGGGTTCATGATTGTGTAATTATAGGGCATGTTTTAATAGTTGATCATGGTACACTAACTGGTGTGTGACAATGGGGATTTTTTAGGATGCACCATGTGAGGGTGATACAATGCTATAACCTAGGTTATACCCATGTTTCATGAACCTTGGTGAGTAATATTGTTCTTATTTTTAGGATCTTGTGGTTCTTCATCCTTTTGATGGATATAGAAGTGTTTGTGTGTTAGGTCCACTAAGGAGAATACCCTGAAGGGGGTGGGGGATTAGGGTATTGTAGATTAAAACTTTCTCCCTTTTGGATATTTCTTTGTTGTTAGACAAAACTCAATTCTCTCTTCCTCCCATGGAAATATATAGACTGATATGAAATTATGCACAAGACATAGTGATTTTTACTTGGTTCACCCTCACCGAGCTATGTTCAAGGAGCATACAATGATAATGTGTTGATGTACCAGATTCACTAAGGCTCACAGACAATAATTCGTACAATGTTCGGGCTAGATCTTATATACCTAGGATCACTTATTTTACAAAGTTTAGGGTCTGATCACTACATTCCCAAGGGTCACTTCCTATGCCTATTTCTTTGGCTCACTACTGGAGGAAAGGGTCACTGTCTTCCTCTTCCATCGCTCACTTATCTTGGAAAGGAATCCACTCATAGATTATGGACTTGTAGGTCAAACATATTTTATGGACACGTAGGTTCCTTCATTTTCATGAATTCCAGAATCCTTAATGATAGGTAGATGCTCTGTTGAAGTTCCATTTTCACCTGTAGATGAATACAACCTTCCCGAGTACTACTGGGTACTGGAAAATACTTTCAAAAAAATTAGATAAAGCTCTAACATGCTTCCCTGTGCAAATTGAGAACCACCTTCCAATCCTGCATATTGAAAACTAGGTTTGGTATGCGAGATACCTTCTTTTCATACCACCGCTGCTTCCACAAACCACCCTTTGTCCGCAGACTTCCTTTGCCTTCGCGATCATGTACTGCTATCACGTACCGATTCCGTGGACCTCCTCTATAAAACCCCTCCTATCCGCGAACTGTTATCTGTTTTCAAACAATCTTCACTTCTACATACCATATCTCTCCCTCTACATATCTCTTATGTAATTCTACCTCTCGCATACTGAAGATTCCTCCTCCACATACTAAGACAACTCCTTCCACGTACCGGGCTTCTCCTTCACATTCCAGACTTCCTTTTTGAGTTAAGAATCCCCAAAAACACCTTCTGCATGAAACACTTTCAATGTTTACTGAATTCCCAGAGAAAAATATGATTTCTAATTATGTTCGATCTTCATAATAATGGGTGGGTTTATCAATTCTAATATAGGCAAAGATATCTTCAAAATCTGCTAATCTAAGATTTACCAAATCTTCGATTCGGCCTCCACCGCTTACCGATCCTTCTGCCACCGTGAACTACAAGCCACCCACAAACCATTTTTCCACTCTATCTGCATACTACATTTTCCCCTATGCGGTCAATTTTCCCCATTGACGATAATCCATCAGTGTACCACATCGCCTTCCACTATGAACCATGTTCGGTTTCGCGAACCGCACCTGCAGCTCCGCATACTGTTCTTGGAACATGGTACTTAGTCCTTGCATTATGGTTTTATGTTCTCTCCCTTTTCATCAATTTTTTTCATAAAATTCCTTCCTATGAATAAATCCTTCCTTTTCCAACATAAAACTCTCGATTTTGAGGCCCAAAAATTTGGAAAACACTTGGAAACTATGCCACCTTAAAAAAATAATACTCACTTGCGATTATCTAGCTTTGTCAAAAAACACAACCATACCCAAAACATACCGAGAGGACACCCTGAGGAATTTTTTCCCAACATTGTGGTTGAGATTGTTTTCCTTTTGTGGTTTCTCTGTTTTTCAAGGATGAATTATCAATAGTGGTTCCTTTTTTCCACCGTGTTATATGGACTCTAAATAGTGGGGAAACCTTATTAGGTCTCTCATGATTCATAGGGATTATTGTTAGAGGTTATCATACCATTTTTATTCAGAGATGTTTGGTGATATTTGGTTGATTAGTTTGATCAATTTGAGGATCCTAGTTGTTGGACTTGAGTTTGGGCCATGTTTATTAGTTCATTTGGCTAGGTACTTTTTGTAATATTCTATTTCCATTATACCTTATTTGTACCATGGTATTTCTAGTGGAAGAAAGTGTCATGGTTTGGAGATTGTGACACTCCAATGCCAATTTGTTGTTCTTTTGGTGTTCTTTGGTGAAGTGGAGGTCCATTCTACTTTTCTATGGAGTTCCTATTCAGAACATGGAAAATTTTGACGTTTTACAACTATACAAGACTAAGGTGAAAAATTAGAGGGAAACTATGAGACCTCTATTTATGAGGATATTTTTATATTAATTTTGAGCTATAAATGGGTTTTAGCATAGAATCGCATTATTAATCCATACTGTGTGGTCTCTAGAAGGAACCATGATGGGTAATTGGCGTGTCTGAGGTGTGGCACACCACTTGCACATAGTTTTATAAACTTTTATGAAAACATGTGGATGACTATGTAATGTTTGAAAATGAATATTTTAAGGCATATTCACGGTTTTTTAAACTACACAAGGAACTTTATGAGGTCGTGTGTGGCTTGGGGTAGTTCTAGAGTGAGGCACATAGTTGTTCTAACTGTGAGGCTCTCATGAGTAACTGTGCTACTTAATTTTTTTGGGAGGTAGTGGATCCCACATGGTTGGTTCATGGTTTTCCTAAATATATATCCAAACAGTGTGCCCAATCCTTGAGTTTAAAAATTTGTGTTTTCCCATTCTAGCCCTATTGATTTTAAGGTGTTTTCACCCCAATTCTCCCCCACATTCTTCCACTAAATCATGGGAGCCCTTGGAGGTGTACCACCTTCATCTACACTTGATTATTTCCCTTCCAATGGTGTTTTCCATGAGGTTTGAAGTTAATCTCTCCTTTATTTTCACCCTTCTTCCATATCACTCTCTTTTATCTTGGATTTGGCTTCCCTCATGAACCATAGTTATCATGTGGCTCAAATTTAGGTTTCTTGGTGGATTTATTGATTGGGGTTTAGTATCTAGGGGTTGTAAAGACTACCTTTTCTCCCATAGGCATGTTCACCATTGAAGGAGACATGTTTCATGACATTTTTGACTTGGTTACCGCTTTTTTGAGGTTTGTATGACTTTGAAATTGTTTAATTTTAGAATTCCTAGCATGATTTCGATTTCTAAATTCTATTTTAATGAAATCATAATAATTTATGGTAGCCTTGTGATGATTAGAAACCCTTTCATTGAGTTTTATATTCAGAATAATTGGTTTAAAATGTGAATTTCATGCTTTATTGTTTAAAATGGATTTTTTTATTCATTAAAGCTTATCATAAAATACATTATGGAAGTTCATAAGGGTTATCAGGAGGTGAAATGGGGTTTAACCCAATTTTGGGTTTCAATGAGTGAAAACAAGGTGTAAAAAAATTGGTTTTAAGTTGAGGTGTTGACATATAAATGGTTCAAAAATGTATTTTTGTGTATATCAAATGGTGATATAAAATGTGTGTGTGGTTTACCCCTTTTAAAATTACATGGAAGATTATTTGAAATAGTTTTATGGTAAATGATGGGACTTTTGGTCTTACTTTGGTTTTCAAAGGTAAAGGCCCTTGTTGAAGGGAAGCTTTGAATCCTTTTTAATAGAATGAGTGTTTTATTTGGATATCTTAAATTTTTTTAAGTGGTATCTTGTGAAATTTATGATGGGAATAAATTACTTTGGGCATGTTTTTTATTTTCAAAGAAATGATCCATTGTGTAAGTGTCACTTTGAAATTTTTTAAATGCTCGGGTGTTTTAAAGCATTTTTCAAATGTATTTTTGAAATTATTTTTGAGAAATGTGAAAGAGTTTTGAATTTTGAGCCATGTTTTTATGTTAAAGGACAATTTGGAACAAAGGTTTATAAATATAATTTTTGAAAGATGACCCTTGATTTCCCCTTTCTTGTGTACCCATTTTGTGGGTTTTTTATCACTATGAAATGATTGTTTCTCCCATTGGGTTAAAATGTTCTTGTAATGAATTGTGTGCATTTTATTTGTAAAAGGATTTCTATTATTGTGTGTTAGAGGTGATAGTAGTTATGATTATACCTTGTGGGTAGAATTTTCTTTTTTTAACTAGAACTCAATTACTTTATTGGTTATGGGTTTCCAAGTACTTAGTGGAAGATCTAGAAAATTCCTTAAGTTGGTTTAAACATTTATATTTTCCACCATTTGTGATAGCCATAAGGGATAGGTGTGGGTTTTCATGACCTCAAGGGTTTTGTGTGATACCTGGATTAGAGTTATGGACTTAGCATATAACAATATCAAGTTCGGGTGGTTATACCCATATAGTTATATTCTTGTCATATTAGTGACTTTGTGTAGGACCATGACACATTTATTTGCTCAGTGAGTTATTTTTTAATGGTTGTTTGATCTTTTGATTGAGTACATCATTTACCCCTACTTTATTTGATACAATAACTTTCTTGATTATGTTTTATTTTTTTATATTCCTTGTGATATATATGTGGCCCCTTATTTTATTTTTAACTAGTGTGAGTTTGGTTGTTTCCTTTGAAAATTATTTTTCAAATATGTTTGTGAAAACCTTTTTTGAATTTTTAAAGACTCTTGTGTGAGTACTTTATAGTGGATTTTGAACTGTGTTATGGGTTTAATGATGACATCGACCGGTTAAATGTTTTAAATAAACAATTTTCATGTATATAAATCAAATATGATTATTTTTTGAGAAATGTTAATGTTGTGTGCAATTTTGAAATGATTTTGGACAATGGATTTGTTTTCAAACCACATGTGTTCAGTTTTGGGAAACAAACAGAAAAAATTTTAAAAGTGTATTAGGGAATTTTTTTGATTTCCTTGCATTGGAAATATGTTCACAATAATTTCTATATTTATTTTCAAACTAGAATTTAGGAATTTCCTCATGAAATTAACTACATGGTTTCAGAACTTTGTGGTGACCAACATGGTTTTTTAGCTCATACATACAAAATTTTAGGCTCTAATTTCTCAATTGGATCCTTCTTGTTCATAGTGGCGGATGTGGGGTGAGTTAGGTGGTGGTGAAAAATAGGATGGTTCACATAGTTAGTTTCAGTCTTAAATCAAGTGGGTGGGTTTTTAGTAGTTTTATTTTTAGTTTGTTGTGTTCCTTATTTTCTTTCTCTCTATATTTATCTTTTTTATAGGTTTGTATTATGTATATAAAAATTTGTTGCAGCATGGTAGTTCGTTATGGTTTTTTTGGCATGTAGTTTATTTATTTTTTCATCTGTATTCTTTTATTCTGATTTTGTATCTATTTTATTTGGAAAAAATCCTTCTCAAAGGGATTCCTATGATTCCAAATCACTTTTCCCAAGCCAATGGGTATCGAGAAAACACTTTAGGCATTTTGGTCAGTCCGGTTAGGTACTGGGTAGGGTGACGTACTAGGATGGTTTGTTACATAAATAAGTTCATAAAAAATAACATTAGAATTAATAAATATGTGGATATTGAAAATTTTGATTAGAATGAGAATGAAGGTGTGAAAATCCAAAGAAAAACAATGACAAAAACCACACTATATTTCTTTTATAAATTGATTGATTTTTTAAAGAATCCATTGAGAATAATGAATGAGTTGATTCACTGAATGATAAATTTAAATAATTTGGGTAGAATGTTACTTTGAAGCTTCTTTGAATGATAATATAGGAGAACATAATTGGAACATGTTGTTTTTTTTCAAAAAAATCAATAATAAATAATATGAAATGAATAAGTAAGTAATCATTTATAAGGGTTATTCTCAAGCTAAAAGAATATAATTTGAAAAAAAACTACTCTCAATGCATGGATGGAAACTACTATAATATTTATTTATATTACCTCCTAAAGAAAATATAATATTTTTAAAATGGATTTAAAGTTAGTTTTTTTAAATGGAGATATTATAAATGTGGTTTATATTGAGAAGATAAAATGTTTTTACTTGATAATGATGGTATTGGTGTATAAAAGTTATAGAAATCCCCATGATCTTGGTATTCAAAGACTGATATTTTTATGATATGAATGAATTTGAAGAAAGGAAATGTGTCAACAATTTATATATCAAATAAAAGAACATTAAATTAGTCATTTTTATTATTTATATTGATGAAATATTTTTTTTATATAGATAAATATTATTTTTTGAGAGTTTTTCATCACAAATGAAGAATAAATTTGAGAAGTTTATTCTTGGATAAATGATTTTTTTTTCTTGGATTAAAAAATTACAAAAGTTATTTCAATTACGATTATATCATAAGAAAAAAATGATTCTATGTCACTGAAAAAATTGACAAGGAAAATACAAAAGAGGTTTCAAAACCCATTTGAATCAGTATAAAATGGACATAAGATAATGATGGTAATGTTTTGAATCAGAATTATTTTAGGAGATTTATTAATAAGTTTTTATACATGGAAACTTCATAACATGATATTGTTTATGTAGTGAAACTTTGTACAATTTTACCAAGAAATAAAAAGGAACCACAAGTTATTACTTCCAATGAAATCTTTATATATGTTAATGGAGAACATAACTATGGTCTTGTATATCAAAGTGATGGAAAAAATTATATTCTTTGATACGTAGATATAAATCATATTTGTAATTTTGATGAAAAAATTCTACTTCTGGAAGTGGATTCTTTATAAAAGGAAGATGTCTTACATGATATTGTAAGAAAAAATAATATATAACGTTGATTGTAAATGAGGATGAGTATATGGTTACATCATAAGATACACTATAATTGATGTTTAAAAAGTCTCTAAATGAAGGGATGAGAGTTTATTTTCAATTTTCATTAGATATCAAACATTATAATAAAAGATTCATTAATTTATAAGAAAAACTCAGTACAATAATCATGGCTAAAAATATTAAAATAAAATACCACTTAGTAAATTAAATGTTTAAGGAAGGGAATTTTATTCTAAAATTTGTTCTAAATATGAATAAATAGTGCATGTATGTTCCAAGACACTTCCAAAAGTTATATTTTATATGTTGAGGTTATTGATTAATGTTCAACCCCTATTGTGTCACGGTTTAGGTATATAAGATATTATCCCTTCATTTTTTATTTTTTATAATGTAGGAGAATTAAATGAATACAATATCTTCATTTTTTTTAAATGGGGTAGAAAATAAAATGTAAATATGCAAGATTAATAAAATATGATGTTAAATGTTTTAATGTATTTTTTGTGAATGTATGTAATTTAAATACCCCGATCCTAGTATCCCATATTTAATGGTTTCTTTATTACATAGACATAAGAATAAAGAATCACATCCTGAAGGCCCAAATAATTTATTAGTCATGGTAAAATAAAAACATACTTGAAATTCACATTATAATTGAAAACATAAAATATAGAAAGTATTTTCTCTGATAACTTCACATTTCTCCTTATCATATACCTTCATATCAAACATAAAACACTTCTTGGTATCTTAGGAAAATAAAACATAATAAAGGGGTGACCTAAAATGCTCTGTAAGGGTATGAATAGAATTTAAGCTATCATAAATAAATGAAGAATAATAAATATGTAAAGGTAAATAAATTTAAAAAAAATCCATTTCATCAATAACATGATCATTAAGAATAATATGACATAAAAAATTATGATCAAAATAATACCATAAAAATAATCACATAAACTTGAAACTTATCCATGGATATCATAACTAAGAAAATATTCACAAGGAAAAATAATAACTGATCTCATAATGAGTGAATGCATAATGTTAAACATCATAAAAATATTGTTAATACCTTTCACTAGACAGTTAAATATATAGGTAAAAACCTATTTAATTTGGTCAACTGATTAGTCTTATGAGATCTATCGATGCATCAAGGGGCTATATAATCCAGGGCCCAACCCATTAATTAATATGTCCAATGAATTACTCATATTAAAGGGGTGAAATATTAATCATAATAAACATTAATATTTAATAACTAACATATTAAATGTTAATACTTACCCTAATCAATTAGACATAATCATAAACCAAAAAGAGTGATATAGTGATTGGTAATAAAATTGTACATCCTCAATAAAACATATCATAAACCATCCAAAGAAATAAAGAAGATGATATCAATACAAAATATCTATAGTGTAGCATAATTACAAAAAAAATTATTTTTATAAGGGAATATAAACACCATGAAAAGATCCTTAAAAACGTTTTCGAGGAAAATAACATTTTTATTTTGAAAAAAACTTTTTTTAAAAAATAATTCACAAATCTATTTTAAAATAATTTTATTTGAAACTAAACTTTTAATATTTTAATATAATATTCAAAACATTTTCTGGTCATGAAGGAGGAAAATTATGTTCATGAAATAAAAGTTAAAACAGATATTCCTTTCATATTTTTATGAAAATATAAATGAGAATTGTATGGAAAATGACCTAAAGATTCCTTTAATTTTTTTTTTGTAAAAAGTAAAACATGGGTAAAAATATATCTGATAAATAATTTTTAGAATGTTAAAAACATTTCTTAATTTTTTTTAGAAAATTGGTTTTGAAAAAAAAGATTTTACATCAAAGAGAAAAATGAAGTCAGATTTTATTAAAAACATTATCTCAATATGTTGAAGTACGAAATAGAAGAATATAGTACTATTAATTGTAAAATTCATGAATAGCCATATGAGAATAAAATGTAATGGGTTTATTAGACAATGATCGAATAATTTCCTTCAATGGTAAATCATGTATAAATAATCTTAATTAAAATGATATTGAAACATAAATCTTCAACCAATTTGGTAACTTTTGAATTGTAAGCCCCATGAAAGGAATAACATAAAACGAAAAATTAAATTTCATGAAGGAAATATATTCATGATATAAAAAATCATAATGGTCAGTATATACACCACATAAATTAATAAGTGGTTAATATGAAATATGTCTCACATAAGTAAAAGTGAGATGAGAAAAACCTTACATCAGTTTTGAATTCCTTAGTATGTGTATGAACCTATTATGTAATAAATATATTTTTATTATACCTATACTTAAGAAACATTATAATATATCTAATACCATTTATGATTTATATATTTTTTTATGATGGTATTTAATAATTCTTTTTTCAGATCACAATTTCAGATGATAATTGATTCATTTTTCTTGTATGTTTTGGTTCGGTAATTTTTTGTCATTTTATTTTGATCATGGTAAAATCACCTAAATAATTTAAAATAAGATATAAATATCATATATATTAATTATATATTTATTTATAGTAATCTATAAAGGTTATATAAAGAAAATGGATTGCATCTTGTATTGAGATAGTAAGACGCGTGTATGCATGAACGCTATTTCCATTTTCTCAATGGATGGAATGAAATAAAAATAAATGTTAATTAAAATTTAATAAATAAATAATATTTTATATTTATCATTTATATTAATCAAATCCATTATTTTTACAATATTTTTAAAAATTAAATAAAAAATATTTCACATCGCTACGTGGAGGCGGTAGTCCAGACATATGTATGAGCGATATTATTGTTTTCAAATGAATTATAAGGTAAGAAGTTAAATTTTTATTATATTTAAAAAATTATTTTTGATAATAACTATCACATATATTCATTAACTTTATCCTTACTACCTCGTATGAAAATTATAAACCAAAAACAAATCACATCGCTTCACAAGGTGATAGTTTGACGTACACATGAGTGACATTATCGTATCCCCCAACAGAATGGGAAGTAAGACGTTATATGTGATATAATAATTTAAAAAGTATAATAATTTCATAAATATAATATAAATATGTTAAATACATCATTATACCATCCTTGAAAAGTGGTTATGGGAAAAAAGTTACATTGGTTCTTGATGCAATAGTTTTCTGTGCACACGATCGACAATTTCATTTCACATTCTATGGAAATGGAGATGGATATAAATTATGAAATTAACATAATAAAATATAAGTATGTTTTAGATACTAGTTTTATTATTTTTTCATGTTTGGAGAATATTAGGAGGATTTAGAAGAATAAGTAAAATGAAAACACATAGTTAAAAGTGTTTCCTCTTCCTCAAGAAACCTATTTAAGTTAAACATAAATATTTTATAGATTTTATATGTGATATAAAAAAGGAATATAGGATGTTGGGAGGTATTTAAAGAAGTTATTTTTCAGGTATTTTATTAACCAATGGATTCTGGAAGTATTAAGAGGGAAAGAGAGAGGGTGTCCTTTGAAAAGCGGGGGAGAGGACACACATGGAATTTTTGAAACGATAAAGTGATAATCATGTTTTTTTCATACCCCAAGCCTAAAAAATAGTACAATATAAAATATTAGATGTTATAAGGTATAAATATGGTCATAAATTGGGTGATGTAAAAGTTTTAGGTCAATTTTAACCCTTATCTTCTTAAATTAAACCCTCGATAAACCCATTTTTACCTTAACCGTATTACATTTTATTGTTTTAACTATTAATTATGTTAAAAAATTTATTTGAACTCATTATATAATAATTATTATGATTATTATTAATATATAATCCATTTTTTTAATTAAATTCACTAAAGTGGTATAATTCCTTTTGAAATTCAACCCACAGACGCGTAAAAAAACAGGTTTTTCAAAGAATCACATTCAAAAGATTAAAAAATATTATACCATAATTAATATTAAAATTGATTCCAATGACATATATTAGTTAAATATAAATATAATTGAATTAATTTTACTTTAAAACAAATTTAAAATATAATATACCCTTATAAATAATTTAATCAAAATCTAGTTTTCAATAAAAATCAGTATTTTCACTATTCATAAATAATTAATCTTTTCAGAAAAATCCAAAAAATTCACCCAATGATAATTTTGACATGTAAATTTCATTCTTTTTAAAAATAATTTTTTCAAAATTGGTAAAAATAAAATTTTAATTATATGCGCAAAGCGTGACTAAACCATATTTTTTTAAAATAAAGTTTTCCAAAAAACATTTCTTTTTCTTTCAAATGTTTTTCATTTTATTTTTAATAAATAGATATTCATTTAAATTATTTTATACTAGTTTAAAACATATAATTTAAATATCTTATTTATTTCTATTTATATCTAGAAACTTAATGACTATGTTATAATGGTCATGTCTGAATAATAATATTTTAATAGAGTATCATGTTTTATTCAAATATGGTGTTATGTGTATTCAATGATATCAAACCGATTGCATTTATTTAAAAATAAATATATCATAAATTCATGGGGTGATACATTATATTTTAATCATGGTATTGAATTTAATATATTATATCAAATATGATGTTCCTCTTTTAAAGTCTCAGGGCGTTACATTCTACCCCCATAAATAAATTGTATCCTTACACTCTAATATTGATCTTAGTAATCAAGGTTTTGAAATTCGAAAATATCCTTCTCGAAATGCCACATCATAACAAGGTTTAATAAATCTTCTTCTTTATAATATAGAAAGGGAATTATGAAGCTTATTCAGAATAACACATTACCAAGTTTCCAAGTCTGAGAACATTGGTGGGAAATAAAAACATGGGCATGGGAGAAAATAATAACACCCAATGATTAATGGAGAGTAATATATACCATTGATCATAATAAAGTGAATTATTAATAAAAATTTAAGGACCTCAAACCTATAAATCTACGATGAGTTAAGAGGATATTCGATTTATCAAATATAAAGGTAATATGATAACATTTTGGTTCAGATCCTTTTCCTAGAGCTGAATATTTCTATTTTCATTAAGATAAAGAACACTAGAAAATATACTTACAATTTCATCATTTTGTTTTTATTCAATAAATTACTACTTCATCTCTTACTCCAAGAAATTAATATCCAATAATATTTTTTTATACATGAAGCAGCAAAATTACCATTTAATAAATAATGAGAATAATGAAAGAATAACAAGTCATTCCTCCTGTATTTAGATATTTTCCAAAACAAAAAAAATTATTATACAAAGTTGTCCAATAACACCCAAATTATAACTTAATCCAGTCCATAAATAGTTAAATATAAGAATTTTCTAAAATATTTCCATCCAAATTCAAAGTACAAAAATTTAAAAGGGAGTTCAATAAATCAAGAATATATTCCCCCAACAATATAAAGTGGATCTTTACTTCACATTTCAAATATGTTAATACCTTGATCACCATAAAACCTTATCAAAAACATGAATGTTTCCCAAAATAAAATACCATGTTTTTGAATATATTACATAAATCCAAACATGTAGAAAACTCAAAAAAATGGCATAAACAATAAAATCACTAACCAATTTAATGGTCACAAATAAAATCCGATAAAAATTTATTTATCAATTTTTTCTTAGAATATATCACATATTAGTGGTTATATTACATCAATCATGTGTTTTCTATGAATTAAAACTTTCTACTGAATTTCTTTTCTTGGCCATTGGTATAATTCCACATATTCTCTAAAATAATTAAATAAAAAGTATTACAGTACAATCCTTGTAAATTTACTAATTTTAATAACTATAATATCATTGATAAAATACTCATATAAAATAATTCATTAACCCAAACACAAGAATGTTCATGATTCCACTACATATTTAGTAAAATCATAAAATTGACATTGGTCCCTTAGCTTCTTCTGAGGTATATTACCTTAATTCTTAAGGATTTTTTTTCATAGTTTTCTATATCCATACAGTAGAAGCATTGAACATAAAGATTTTATTTCTCACACTTAATTAATAATACTGATGTTATTTCTCTCCAAAATTTAAGAAAACTCGCATTCCCTTAAAGAAAGTACTAGGGTGACTCTTTACAAAATTATCACATGTGGAAAAATCATTGTTTCCCTTATTCCATTTATTTATAATTTTTTTATCCATACTATTATTATATTTCTTACCATCAAATACACAAGACATTTATAATTATATCTATTTATTTATATTACATAATACTATATCCTCTTTTGATACATATGTTTTGGATATTATTTCCCTTCAAAAAATTAGCTTAATCCCATCAAATAAATGTTCAATATCTCTATTTGGATAACGAACATAGTCCATAACATGCCTTATGAACTTGTAAAGTTATATTAATACTTAAAGACACTTTTATCTTCCTTTTATCAAACACTCTGTAATTGTATCTCTATATCCACTCATGTCTCAGGAGGAAAATAATTTCTAAGAAAATTTCGATAAAATCCTCAAATTCTATGTTTTCTATTTATTCTTCACCCTTAGTTTTTTGAATAAATGTCCACCATTGATCCAAATCTCCCAATAGATGATAAAATATCATGAAATCTTTATTTTTCATCTATTAATCCTTAGGTTTAACCTAGGTCATTCATAGTCATTATCTATCAAAATCCTTTATAATGAATTGTAAATAAAATGTGAGTTAACGAAAGCATATAACCGAACAGTGTCACACCAGGTGTGTAGTAAGGTATATTTTCATGTAATAGGTAACACTCAAGTCAAGCTCTGTATAAATGTTTCAGAGTCACTACCCCCAGGGACATCTATTCTAGAACCATGTCTATTTCTTGTATACAGAAAAGGATGTATTATTAGGAAAACCATATAATCTATACCTTATCAAAACATTTAGATGTTATCATATAGTTAGACTTAAAATTAATATATGTCATAGGGTAATATTCCATAATATACGTTTTCCTAAATCAAGTTTCCAATGTTACTACTAAATTTTTTCTAATACCAACTTTATTGACCCTGAACATAGAATACCATAGTTGGTGGTTAAATTATTACATTAGCATATGATACAAGGAATCACATATTGAAGACAAAATTGTTTAGTAGTATTGGTAAACAAGATACATAATTGAAATTCACATTATAATTGAAAACGTAAATTTAAAAACGTTTTTTCATTGAGAATTCTTTATTTTCCCTTAGCATATCCCTGCATATCCACTACAAAACACTTTATGGTATTATAGAGAAATAAGATAAATGAAACGGATAAGCTTTGATGCTTAGTAAGGGTATGCATACAATAGTATCTACCATAAATAAATGAATCGTAATTAATATTGAAAGGTAAATAACTAAAAAAATTCCATTTAATCAATAACTTGAACATAAATAATAATATTTTAAGAATAATTAATGCTCAAAAGAAGTCCATATAAATATTCACATAAGCTTAAAATATAACCATTTATATTCTAACTAATTGAATAATCACATAAAAAATCAATAAACAATATAATAAATAGGGAGTGCATAATTTGAGACATCAAAAACATACTATAAATAATATTCACAAGATAATTTAAATTTATGGTTACAACCCATTTAATTTGGCCAACTTATTTGTCTAATGAGACCTATTGATGCATCGAGGGGCTATGCAATTCTAAGATCCACTTTTCACTTAATAATTTCACCACATTCCTTATCTGAAAGGGGTTAAAAATAATCAACATATACATTCATGTTGAAAAACTAACATACAAAATTTTAGTACTTACCCAAATCAAATAAACATAATCATAAACCATCTAGAGTAACACAATGAATGGTAATAAAATTATACAGTTAGTCAAATTGATCATAAAATATAAAAATAAATAATAAAAAAGATATCAATATATAATATCCCCAGTGTATTATAATTACAATAAAAGGGTTAATGTCATTGATTAATAGAAAAATCATAACAATATCCTCAGAATCATTTTTGAGGAAAATAACATTTGAAATTTAAAAATAACATTTTAAAAAAAAATTCACTAATTTTTTTGAAATTAATTTTTTTTGAAAATAAACATGGAAGATTAAAAATAATCTTGAAAACATTTCGTGGTAATGAAAAAAAATTATGTGTATTTCGTACACGTTAAAACAAAGATTCCTTTCACATTTTTGGTAAAAGTGAAATAAGCATTGTTTGGAAAATGACATGAAGAATGATTTAATTTTGTTTGTAAAATTTTAATCATTGGTAATAATTAAATTAATAAATTAATTGGATAATGTTAATAACATTTTTAATATTTTTAGAAAACATGGTTTTGGAAGAAAAAGGGGTTTCAATCAAAGAGACAAATGAAGTCAAATTTTATTAACGAAATATTATGAATCATTTTAAGTACCAAAGAAATGAATTTGGTAATATTAAATTGAAATTTCATGAATAAATATAGTATAATAAGATTAAATTGTTATTTTATACAGTGGTCTAATAATTTAGTTCAATGGAAATTCATGTATAAACAATCATGATTAAAATGAGATTGAAACATAAATCTCTTACCACTTTGGTAACTTTTGAATCATAAGCCCCATGAAAAAAATAACATAAAATGAAACATTATATACCATGAAGATAAATATATTCTTGATATAAAATATCAAATTTTTTTGTATATACACCTTATAAAGGAATATGTGGTGAATATGGAATATGTCTCATGGAAGTAAAAGTGAGATGAGAAAACCCTTACATCATATTCAAATTCCTTCATATGTGTCTGAACCAAATACATAATAAATATAAGTTTTTTTATAAATATATCACATAACCATAGTCATATATATCATACCATATATGATTTACTTATTTTCTTTTTACGACCTGTTTATTAGCAATTATTTGTTAAAATTACTGTTTCTGGGGATAATTTATTCATTTTTCAGGTATGTTTGGGTTTGATAATTTTAGTAATTTTATATAGATCATGGATAAATTATTTAAATAATTTATACAATGATATAGATTTCATATATATTCATTATATTTTTATTTATAGTAATCGATAAATGTTATAGATAGAAAATGGATTACACCTTTCATAGAGACGGAAAGCCGTACATACACATGAACGCTATTTCCATTTTTCTTGATGGATGGAATGAATGAAAAATAAATGTTAATTAAAATTTAATGAATAAATTTTATTTTATATTTATAATTTATATTAATTAAATTCATCCATTTTACCATCCATGTAAAAAAATGAAAAATATTTCATATCACTTTGTGGAGGTGGTAGTCCACACATATGCTTGAGTGATGTTATTGTTTTCCAATAGATTTTAAGAGAAGAAGTTAGATGTGATAGTATATTTTTAAATGTATGTTTAGGTATTATCTATCACATATATTCAATAAATTTATCCTTAATTCCTTCTATGTAAATTGGATATAAAAAATGAACCCCATCGCTTTGCGAAGAGGTAATCTGCCGAACACACGATCGACATTAACGTATACCCCCCCCCCCCCACCACAGAATTTTATGTAAAAAGGTATATGAGATATAATAATTTAAGAAATATAATAATTTCATAAATATAATATAATATTTTAAATTCTTCATTATATCCAAACTTGAAAGGTGGTGATGGAAAAAAAATTACGCCAGTTCATGAGGCGGTTGTCCTCTATACACATGATCAATGATTTCATTTAACATTTGATAGAAGTGGAGATGAATATAGATTATTAAATTAATATAATAAAATTAAAGTATATATGATATAATTTAATTTATTATTTGTAATAGTTTTATAATATTACAATGAGTTATAAGAAGAATTAAAATGAAGACACATAGTTAAAAACTTTTTCCTCTTATTTGGGAAACCTATTTAGGTTTACCTAAATCCTTTATATGTTGTATTTATGATATAAAATATGACTATATGATGTGGGTATCGATGTAATTAAGGTATTCGGGATGTTATATTCTGAAAAATGGTTTTGAAAGTGTTAATAGGGGAGGAGAGGAGTGGCCTTTTATAAGTGGGGAGAGGACATACATGGAATTTTTTAAAAGATAAAGTGATACACACATTTTTATAATGAAAAAATCCTTAAAAATAAGTAATTATAAAAATTATAGGTTTTAAAGTCAAAATATGTCTATTAAAGGGTTATTGGAAAATTTTTATGTCATCTGGAACCCTTATCTTACTATTTTAACCCTCGGCAAACCAATTTTTTTCGTAACTAGGGTATTTTTTTCTTCTATTTTTACTATTTTTTATGTTCAAAAATTAATTTTAAATTATTATATAATATAATTATTCGAATTATAAATAATGAATCCATTTTTTCAAATTAAATAGGTAGAAGTGGTAGAATTCAATTTAAAATTCAACCTGTATATGCATAAAAATCTAGTTTTTTCAAATAAAAAACTTTCAAAACTATTAGAAATTTTTAGGTCATAATTCTATATTAAATTTATTATAATTAACTAAATTAGTTAAAATGTATTATAATTTAATTAATTTTAATTTAAAACTAATTTAAAATCTTATTTAACTTTTTTAATAATTTAAACTAAAATGCAGTTTTCTATAAAAATCAGTATTTTTCAATATTCATCAAAAAATAAATCTGTATAGAAAAATATAAAAAACTAACCCTATGATAATTTTGAAAATTATTTTTCATAAATTAAGTGTACTTTTTAAATAATTTTTCTAAAAGTGGTAAAAATTAATTTTAAATTATGTGCGCAAAACATGACTACATCGCCTTTTTGAAAAATATAGTTTTTTTAAAACAATTTATTTTTATTTAAAATGCTTCTTATGTTATTTATAGTTAATATATATTTATTGACTTTATTTTTTACATGTGTAAAACATATAATTTATATAATTTACTTATTACTATTAAAACCTGTTAACTTAGTGGATAAGCTATAATGGTTATAATTAAATAATAATATTTTAATAGAGTATCAGGTTTCCTTAAAACCTCATATTACATACATCTCATGATATAAAATAGATTTAATTTATTTAAAAATAAATATTTCATAAAGTGTTGGTTTCTTGAATTCTATTCTAATATTGGTATTATATGTCATAAACTCTATTTAATATGATGTTTGACTTTTAAAATATCAGGGTGTTACATGTAATAAGAGTTTATTTCAATTAAACAATAAATTCAACAAGTGTTTATGAATTAAAAAATAGAAATAAATAGTTCATTATTATCCATGAAAAAATTTAATATATTATTATATCACTTTTTTCTATACTGATTTCACTCATGTAGACTGAACTAGGATTGATTGATGTTTCATTTCTAAGAGATAATAATTTATTTAATTTGATGGTTGTTTCTTCTCTTGTTTTTTCATTTTCTAATAGGTTTAAATTTGTTTCATCAATTATATCACTTCACTAAAGATACATCATATAAGGTAATAGAATTTCTACAAAGATTTATTAAGATCAATTATTTGATATGAAAAGAATAAAAAAGGACTGATTTTTAGACAGTGTTGAGAAGATTAATAAGTATATAGTCTCCATTTATTGTAATTTTTTTCTAATAAATTATCAAGTATATAATAATTTTTTAATGAATCTTTTAAAGTATTTTTTTAAATAATCACTCAGCAGAAATTAAACAGGTATTTTATGAAGAAAGGAAATAAAAGTGAAATATTATAAGGCTGAGAAGAAAATTTAAGGAGTTGGGTAGGATTTAAATCAAAATATAAAAGGATAAAAGAAATTAATTTAACTAATTAAGATCTAAGTGGATTTATTAATGGTTATGTGACATTAAATTTTCACTGTATGATTTCAAACCCAATTTTTTTTTTCATTTTGTGTGACATTGGATAGGGTAGAGTAAAGGATACCTAACATTAACATGAAAATTTCAATTATTGTGTCATATTGACATAAAAATATCAGGGGTTAAATAACATTTCTTTGAAATTTTAAAAAGTTTTATAATATTGATCTGAATGCTATTTAATATTGAATGGGTCATTCTAAAATCTTTGTAAGAGTGAGTGATTAGTTTTTATGTTGTGATTAATTTTTCTTGAGAACCTATCAGAATAATTCATTCTATTTTCATGACTTATGGGAATTACTATTAATTTCATAAATTGATCAAATTATTAACAATGTCCATGGTTAGTCAAATATAGAGTGGTTTTTATCATTAAAGAGAAATTATGCATTCAAAATTGATGGAAAGTAACTGTAATGGACCATCACGCAACATAAAAAAGAAAAAGAATAAGTTGATGTGGGGAATGAAAAGTGGTTCATCATGAGACAAAAATAGAGCACCAATATTAGATAACTATAGTTGAAATGAAACTAATTTTCATGGTCTAATAAAACTAAAACTAGATCATAAGAATAAAATTTAGTCCATACATAAATATTATGAAGATATAGATAAAGAAGATGTATCTCATTATCGATAAAGAACAGTTCTACATGAATCATTTTTGTATGATTTTATATTCTATACACATTAAATATTGAGAGAATAAAGAGTTGGATTACAAACTATGAAGATAAAATTTATAAAACGATTCAATAAAGCCACCATTCCCTATTTGGTTCAACCTTAATAATAATAGGAAACCATTGTGAAGTGTTATATCACTCACAACACACTAAATATTAACAACTCACTTCAGGTGGTGAAGATTTTAAAACCTATCAGTGTTGAACCATTCTTGTTTATGTTATTCATATGTGAGTGGAACTAATAAATATATTCTAAATCTAATAGAATACGAGGTAAATCTATTTTAAAATGATTATTGAGCACTGATTTACCCATATATTTGTTCCTCGATCTTGAATGACATGTATTGGGTTCAACATAACCTTTAAATAGTCTCTAGTATATTATTTCCATTGAATACAAAAATTGAATAATATTTTCATACAATTCAAGATCATATAAGGCAAACAATGAGTGAGCAACATTATTGTAGATATATCCCATTTTTAGGACAACCAACCAAATTTTCTAACAATTTAATACTATTAATATAATGAAATAACCCAAAATACATTAAACTTGAGCCAAATCACCTTTAATATTTGATTTGTTCTCATAAATAACTGAATATTACTAAAAAATGGTGAGGAAATCATCCATTTTGTTGGGGTAAAATTACCCCCAAACACATTATTATAACATAAGTAATAAATATTTAAATTTAAAAAAAATTAAATATTTATATTAGATCCATTTTATGTATAACCAAAATAAATAGTCCATATTAATTTCATTATATATTATAATTATAAATTTTTTTAAAAATTCATTAAAATTAAATAGAAACAAAAATGAAAGATCTCTTAAGTTAACATAAACTCTAATGTCTACCATTTATTTTCAATCCTTTTATACATATAATAAGAATCCAAATCTAAAAAAAACCATCTATGGAATTACATGTCCTATATTCATCTCCCAAAACACATTATATATGAAACAAAGTGCACATTCAGAAGGTGAGTACAATACACAGTATAATATCCCCGGAAGATTCCAAATGATTTCCATGTAAACTGAATCAACAATCTTGTGTGTGTATACAATTTAAAATAAATATAATTCATACTTAATATTTTTCATATATCATAGTATTAATTTATAATTCATAAAATAAATAATTCACAAAAACATACACATACTTTTTTTTATGGAAATTTATATAATTTATAATACCCTTTTTTAAACCATACTCACCCTTAACCTTTTAATAATTAATAAATAACAAATGAGAAACTAACTCAATCATGTAGTGAATGAATATGAGACACAAAAATTAATAATGTAGTAAAAAATGGGTTGATTACCTTATTATAACACACTATACCCATGAAAACCCAATTCATCTTTTAGAGACATCATGTTTAGCCCACTAACTCAGAACACTGAACCAACATCATGGACTTCCCACCCCAAATCAAACATGGGGTGAAATTTCATCAATATGGTAAATTTGTTACTCATTATTTATCAATTCTCGTAACTCATATAAATATAAACAAATTCATTCCAAATTTAAGGAATTTTAAAATCCACCATAAGTAAAACATCATCCATTTCAATCAAAAATTATATTAAACCATTAAAAAAAATTATTTTACAATCTTAGAATAACACATAAATCTAAATTAGTAAAACACCCATATCATCGATTAATAAATATATAAATTTTTTTAAAATTCATAAAACCAAAAAACATTTCCACCCAAATAAACTAAAAATATATTAAAATATATCACAAGTTTTAATTACATTATCACATAGAGGATTATCTTTAGAAAAAACCAAATGGCGTATTTAAAATAATTTATTTGAGTGGGAAATAATTTTTAATTATTTAAATGAACATTTAAGAAATAATAAAAATATATAAAGATTTTTAAAAATCACTATAGCCACAATAAATCAATTTATTATTCTTATTTTTATAAATAAGCCCACTTTTTTGGGTTGAGTAAGAAACCTTACAAGAATTAACAAGATACCAGACCAACCAAACATGATTTAACATAAGATTATAAAGTTTAAAGAAGAAACATAACTTATAATTAACATTTAGAAAGTAGTCAACAAGAATTTTAGTTGTAATTATATTAACCCATACCAAAAAATTCACAAATAATGTAGCTCAGAATCTATATACATAATTTAAGGGGTTCAAATAGGGCCTATGTTGATGAAAACTCACCGAAAATATAAATAGTGACTAACAAAGGTCTAATTTTATATAACTAACATGAACTAATATTCTTAAGACCCATATTGTGAAATAACTATGATTATCAAGAGTTATACCATTCATTAGAGACCCCCTATATTCCAAATCTTAAAAGTTAGAAAAACCTCTTTTATAGCGAGGAATAGAAAGAGGGGAATAAGAAGGATAGTGAGATGAAGAATAAAGAGGGACTCTGACTTGGTCATGGATCAATTCCTTGGAAGGATACAAGAGGATGAATAAATAGAAAGTGAGAAATATCCCTACCTTTAGAGTTATCTAAATGAGATATAGGGTTAAAGGGATGTAGAAAGTATCCCAACTATTAACCACTTAACCTTTTAATAAAAATAAATAAACAAATAAAAATAATAATTATAAAAAACTTTTAATAAAATCACAAATAAAACATATAAATTACTCTCTATTAATTAATTAAGTAAATTTAAAATTTTTGGATACCAAAAATAACCAAATTATTTTATTATAATAATACTTGGTAAAATGAGATCTAAATATTTTTTTATAATAACTATATCTCATATGAACATTTACAACACACAATTAGTAAATTATGCACCTAATTTTTGAACATTATTATTCAATTTTTTCAAACTCATATGATTTTTATATAAGGTTTCATAATTATTCCACCATTAATTTTATCCCCAAAAATTTAGTTTCTCTAAAATTTTAACTAAAAATATCTATTTATTTATTTTTTAAAGTAATTGGTTAATATTGAGACTAATAAAATTTATTTGATGAATTTATGATTCTGAAAGGTTTTTTTCATAAAAAGTGCGAATATAAAGTCTGAAATGGTGAGTTATATGATCTCAAGTGTGAATTTTTGACTGCAGTACTATATTCAAAATGATGTATTTACCTTGAGGCTCATTATTCGTAAGAATTGTGATTGTGGATAAAACTTGAGAGAGGTTTTACCAAGGCTATATGATTAGCTGCATGGTTTGGGAAACCATAAATCTTCTTATGTATTATGGTTTTAGAGGTAGGGAATAATGCATGGTTAAATACATGGTTAGAGAAACTATTCATTTTCCCAATGAATTTTGGGAGTTAAGGTAGTGGGGAATGCATATTTAGTTATATGATTTGGTAGTGAGTGCAGAATAACCATCAATGATATATTATGTTACATATTTAACTTTTTACCACTCAAAACCCCCATTTAACACTCCAAAATGACCTTAAACTAGCCCTATTATATTTTAAGCTTCCAGGGAATTATTTTTAGGGCTTAATTTGAAGTATTAAAATGTGTTTTATTTTAAATGATTAGATCATCATTGGATTCAAGGTAAAATACCAATATTTATTTCTCCATGATGTCTCTCCATTTTTTCCTCTTGGAAATACATATTCTAATGGAAAATATCTATGGTGATGGTATATTAAAATTTTTTTTAGATGATATTATTTTATATTTGAGAGTACCATTTCATTGATTATGATTATTTAGATACGGAAATATAGGGTGGTGAATCATGATTTCATGGAGTGAAAACCAACCAAATAATTTAGGTATGCATTATAACTTCAATCTTTTACATGTTTAGTGAATTTATATAATTTTTATTGGTATAGTGGAAGGTACATTCAATGAATCACATGAAATTAATTAAAAATAATATAATAATTATAAATATATGGTATTTTGGAATTTAATCAGCATGAAATAAGAGGGAGTTGGTAATTATGATAACTCATGATGATTGTGATTGTAGTTGGAAAATATTTTGAATGAGAAGATAAGTAGATATGGATAATGGTAACTTGGAAGAAATTAAATTTATTACTTTTTGGGGTTACTTATGGGGTGATGTTATATGAAACATGATTTCTTTGATATTTTAATATGATTTTATGGAGATTGATAACTACTAAGTCATGAGGTGATGAGAGTATGGATATGATAGAGGTCATGTTGATATGTGATAATGAGTATTTTAGAGGGTTGGTATATGATTAATCTAGATATAGTTCAGGTATATTATAAAAGGTATGATGTCTGTTAGAGTAAATGATGAAATTTGTTGAAAAAAGATATAAAAGGTTAGTTAATTTATATATTTTAAATATTAATTTACTTTCAATTATGGGAAAACAATGTGGCTGTAGAAATTATTTGATATGTATGTTGATTATTGTAATATTTATGTTTGTGATGTGAGTTGTGCCAATAATGATTGACATGAAAATGGGGGTGCAGTATTTGGGATGTGGCATCTCTTGATGTAACATCCCTATTTTTGAATTCATATGGTAAATGTTATAACATTTATAGACCCTTTTGGTTATAATTTATAAGTATTTATATGAGAAAATTTAATAATTATCAAATTCATTTTAATCTCACACAGACCCAATGTTCCATGTAAATATAAATACATTCTACCCTTATATAGGATAATTTTTGGAAGTTACATAAAGTGAACTCTTAGTTTTAAAATGTTACATGAGGGTAACCTAGTAACTGTATAAAGGTAAGTTGTTTTTTAGCCATTTCAAAGTTGTATAGGTCATTTTTATGTATTTCATAAGGTTTGTTAAAGATTTTTAAAAATTGTGTAAGTGTAACCTAAGGATCATGTAACTCACATAAAGGTAATATAAACATCACATAAGGGTAAGAGTGAGTTTTTAAAGATAGTGTAAAGGCAATTCGTCACCTGTGTAAAGGTAGGTCTGGTTTGTGTAATGGTAACTATAAAATTTCAAAGGTTTTGTAAGGATAAAACACTTTACCTTCAATCGAGAAATATGAGTTGCCTAAGGGTAAAACCATGTTACCCTCACATAATTCTCATTTTGAAATAATTTACTTCTTTCCCTAGTTTTTCATTTTTTACTTTCCCATATTGAACTTGTAAACAAATTTCATGATTTATAATTTCTAAATTAATGGGAAATCAATTATTTTAACTCATTTATATTCATAAATATTATTTTTTGGAGACTTTAGATACTCTATATTCATGATTTGCGTTAAATTAAAATTAAATGGCGTTTTTAATTTGAGGTTTCAACACTATAAGCCATAATGCCATGGTGACCTTATTAAAATACCAAAACCTCTTCTTGAATTTCTATTTTTTTACCCTTTTGAGTTTGGTAAACCCATTAATCTTTTATTGAAAATATATCAAGTCTTCCTAGATGAGTCCAAGTTCTTCATTTGGTTTCTAGGAATAATATAACTCTCTCTCCACTATTCTTTGGTTAAATATTTTTCAAGAAATAATTTCTAGGTAAGAATCTATAATATTTCATATCAAATTTGTGAAATTGGATTTCCTAAATTTTTTGGATAAATGCTTTTATTCAACCTTAAAAAATAATAACATGAAATTATAAAATAATGATAAATAATTATCACCATGTTATCTCGAGATTGTCCAGGGAAGAGAAAATAGTATCATATGAGTAGTTTTTAATAATGAAATAATTGGAATCAGTTATAGGAATACATAGTGAGTGTATTGAATTGATTAATACATGGATGTGATACTGATGATAGTTCCTTAGAGAACCTTTGGATATAACATTGGGAAGATTTATGTAGGAAGTTCCTTACCATATTGGGAACTTGATATGATATGTACATTAGAATAAATTGGTCAACCATGGCTGATAGTAATTTCATGTGTGTTTGTGTGTGTGTGTGTGTATCCCATGAAACCAATATATGAAGATTTATTCGATGAGTATTCTTATGTAGCTGTTTAGGCTATGTTTGATGTTAATAAAATGTACTTGTATGTCACTATTGATTCTTAGGATGACATGATATTTTCTACCTATATATAATCTACCCTATTGTGTGTGATTCTAGACATTTGAAGGTATTGTAACTGGTATTTAGAATAAATGGAACATCATGATATGGTTATTCCTTTTAGGGAGAGTTCACATGACATACAATGGTGATGACGATGGTTATGAAAATTAGGTCGGGCCATGATGACCTTGAGGTTAGATGAGAGGCAATAAAAATAGGGGTATGAAAACATGGTGGCCTGATCCAGGGCATAGACATGATACAATAGCCTAGAGGCTTAACCTGTGACTGAGAAGGGGTTTGATGATCTTGAAACCAGACCAATGATGGAGGAAGTATATGGAGACCTCAAGGAATAATATGACTCGATGCCTTGTGACTTCTTAGTGACACAATCACTAGACTTATGGCTTGATAATGATCATTCCAATGATCCTTTATAACTATCCTTCCAACAAGGAGATGAAGAAGGAATGTCCTAGGCTCATGGTAGCTTGTTTAATACATGAATGATCAAAATATATTTTTTTATCGCTTTCTTAAACATTTACATTTACCATGGAATAAAACTGATATATTTATGAATTCATGTTAAGGATTCATTGGTGGTTTCCTATTGGATTTTTTTACTCACACCCTACAAAATCATCTTGATGAGTGTACATACTATATAATTTGGGATCTAGGTAAAGGCATGGTACTGGTGGTAGGATAAAAAGGAAATGAAGCGTGATTAAAGTCTAAGTTACAGGTTAAACTCTATATAAATGCTATAATGTCTTCATTTATTTTTCCTAATGTTTCTTTTATACTATTTGACCTTCCACATTAGTGGTCCATGATTTCTTTTATGCACAAATGATGTGACATATATTATAACACATATTCATGTTCTCTTTTGTTGTGTTTGGTTGGATTATATTTATTTTATATTATCATGTGATGGATATGAATACTAATAGTATAGTCTCCCTATATTAATTTATACCCCAACCAATAGTTGGAAACCTCTTACATAAAGAGAGACACCCATGATGTTATGTGAAAATTTGGCTTAAACATGGTGATTCGGGTCAGGGTATTACACCTGATATTGAAATGATTTAAAAATTCTCAATAATGATATATTATTGATGGATATTTTATTCAAAATATAAGTATGGTCATCCTTATTGTTATCACACCACTATGTTTTTTTTGAAACCTTATGGTCCTAGTATATAATTTTTTTATTATAGATTTAGTTATGAATAATTATTGTGGTTATATCTATACATTTCTTAAAAGGATGAATAGTGATATGTGGTGGTTGAAATATAGTATTTGTAGTTATATTAATGTGTTAATGTTGATTTGGTGATGTGGAGCTGGTTTTGGTGATCTGGAGGTGGTGATGATGATGTGATTATGTGGAGGTGGTGATGTTGATGCGATGGGGTGGATATAGTGATGCCATGGTGATACAGATATTGTGGTGTATGACAAAAAATGTACCTATTAAATTGTTTTTTATCCTTTATTGATTGTTTTTTATTTATATATTTCATTCATTAAGAATGTCTATTCATTTCATATATGAGAGTTTGGTAGAGGAATCTACTTAGTGCACTTGCATACATAACCTTGTACTAATAATTATTTTAAAACTTATGGGATCCTATCAGTGGTGGTTTCATGAAACCTTAGTTTGATCATAAGAAGATCTAGTCAAGAGTAAGAGGAGATGTGAGTTGGTATTTCACTTTTGTATTGATGGATTATTTATTGACGTGTATATGAAAAACCCTTTGATGTATTTAATTGTGATGTTGAGGATAAATTATTGTTTAATGATGGATATGAAAATTGGTATTAAATAAATAAGGTAAATTATTTCCATAATTATGTTTTTATATAATTAGTGATATTCACGACCCTACGACCTATTGATGGTGGGATTCAAGGGATACACTTAATCTATTTTTTAGCTTAGGTGGAGTCCTGGTGGGGTTGGGACATGACATAATGTTATCAAATCACATTTTAAGATAGAATTTAGAGTAGTAACAAGTGATGATTTCAGGGTTAGTGAGGCTACTATATTACTTTAACTTATGATGTGAAGTAAGGTAGAGAAAATAACTAAGGTGACAAAGGACCCAAGTGATTTTTAGTTCAGACTCTAATTATCTATCGATCATTATTAGTGGAATGATTTATCATTATAAGGATAGTCATACATGATTCAATTCATACCTTATATAGTATCATTCCATGATGATTGTGTGTTCTATAATTACTTATACACTTAAGATTTGAGACTGATGATGTTACATCATTGTTTATTAAAATGTTGAAGGAATATATATTGTTGAAATTATATTATGATGATGTCCTATATCATTTTTAATCTAAATGGTAAGGTTTTTTAATGAAGGAAATTTGAAATTCTGATGCATGTTTTTTAAATGAATGATATCATGGATAAATTATAATTATATGGAAAAAATATTTCTAAAATTAGAAGTATGAAATTTTATTAACTGAATTGTTTTGTTTAAACAATCAATAAATACATGAAATTATATTTATGAAATATTTAATTATTATGAATAATTATATGATATGAAATTATATTTTATGTATAATATAATATATGTTGTTGGGAATCTAGTATTGTTCAAAATTTTAATTAAATTTATTTTGTTTAATGAATATAATATAACTATATGAGGGCAATAATTTTTCATTTTACATTTTAAAAATAAAGCACCTGAAATATTTAGAATTCCAAAGATATGGAAATTTTATATGGGTTAATGGATTATTTTCTTTATATGTGTTTCAAGAAGCATGTTTGAGAGATAATGTGATGTTTTATTGATTTTTCAATGATAACATGACATTTTTATGAATGTGGAAATTATATTTATTAACATTGTTTTATGATTATTTTTGAAATGTATTATAATAAAAAATGATTCAATATTTGTGATTATCATTTGAATAATTTTATTATACTGATAATAAATATATTGGGTTTAAATCATGATAAATATAATGAAATTTTATTTATTGAGATTCAAATTTGTTATATAGATCATGACATGATTATTTTTAATATATGATTGTATGTTGTTATAATGGTTTTTTGGTGGTTAAATAATTGGTTAAAACAAAAAGTGTTATATTAAGAATGTGTAATGATAATGAAAATAAATATAGATTCAAAAATTACTATTATGGGAACTAATCTATTATTATTACTTTATCGATGGTATGATGTGAATATGTTTAGGGCAATGTGTGCAATGATTAAATGGATGTGAATTTATTTGGTTTCTTTTAATAGTTAAAATTGAATAATAAGAAAATCATAGTTGAATTTGTATGTGGAGTTATTGGGGAGGAACTATAGAACCATGGAAAGTGTATGTGGTTGGGTTGGTTGACCATGATAATAAAATGCATGTTGAACCATATGTTGAGGTGTGTACCTTTTTGTTATCTCACTTTTGTGGTTGTGTTGAAAGTTTTAGATAGTGGGGGAAATTTTTCTTTATTAATTGTATGAGAAATTTTGGGTGGTGGCCAAGTAATTATTTTTAGCGAAAATAAATGAAGGTAAAACATGTTCTATATATTTATAAAGGTGTTAGCCTAGATATTTTAGTGTAAATATAGAGATAATATATTATTCTATAACTTATTTCATGACACATAGAAATTTTTAGCAATGTATAGGTGAGATTATTACTCATAGTTGAATTCATGTGAGGTCTATGGACGCTGTATTAAATCATCGTACAAAGGTGACTCATAATTGTAGTTATGAAGATTAATTTTTTTTGGAAATGGTAATGGAAATTGTTTACACGATTAATATAAGAGAGGGTTTTATTAATTTGGTTAATTGTTTTATATAAAAATGGATGTGGTTTCAGAATTATAAAATTTAATTAAGGATCAGTTCATGGATTAATGATTTTATGTTTTAAAATAATTTTCATATGTTTTCATAAAATTATCTATAATAAAATAAATGACAGAATGTTATATTTTTTCAGGGAAGATAAGATTTGGTTTTAAGTTTTAGAGAAAATGATAAGATGTGATATAATAATTAAGTTGAATTAATGTGATGTTTAAAATATTTATATTAGATATAGTATTTAGAGTTGAATATATTTGGTAGTGATGAAGAAATAATCATATATTTAGAGAAGAAACTAAAAAAATATTTAAATTGATTATAAACATTATATATGGAAATGTTTTCATAAAGTGGTTAAATTATTTGATATTTTATTAAGTTAGAATTTGGTTTAAATGGATAATATGAATAATTTTCATGTGAAGTTAGTGTGATATTTGGTTATGGATAGAAAATTATTAAGGATATAAAAATTAAATTTTTTTTATTATAGATCTAGTAGTGCTTGGGATGTGCGTAGCTATTTTCTTAAGTTGAGTGGGTGTGGTTGAGTTAATATTTAGTTTAATTATAATATATTATTATAAATTAATATGTATTTTAAATAATTTTCATGTGATTTATTATGATATATGATCCATTTATAAGGAATAAACCATGATATTTATATTTGAAAAATACTTGGAGAAGTATTGTTGTTGTTACATGGAATAAGATTAGTTGGTGAATATATTTTATATCAAGTGTGGTCAAATATTTTGAAGATGGAGGTTAATGATATTTTGGGAGGTACTTAGTTTATATAAATTTAATGTGATTTCTAAAAAAGTAATAAAAATGTCTTTGAGGTGTATAATATGACTTATGGTGATAATTTTTTGGAAGAAAGGAATAAGTGGAAAATAATGGAGCAACACCCCACTTTTCATTTATACATGGATGAGGTTAGTAGTAGGGGTTATCTGTATTAGATTATGGTACATTTACCTATTTATAATGGTGGTGGGGGGGGGGGGGGGTCTTGTTTAGGAGATCTTGGGGTGTGGAGAGGTTAGACAATCTATAAAGATGCACCTGATGAATGGATAAGAATGAGGTGCATTAGGTGGATTTTCATGAGATGTTATATATTATTCAGAACATGCATGAGTTTGTTTTTCATTAGTTACTTATCTCAACTTTATCAATGAATCTAGGTGATGGGAAGATGTATCATTATTTTATTAAGAAGTCGTTTGAAATTTTTTTATCTTGTTGTCTTTCATACCAGAGGTGAAAACCAAACATCAGATTGTAATAAGGTTGTTATATACTTTTAATGTTACACAATGATATTAAGATGAATTCCACAAGGATTTTATACCAATTTTACCATATTCCTTTATAGGGAATAAATTTATTGGTTTTTCGTAATCAATAAATGGAATCAACTCATTTATTTCAGAGATGATAATAAATTTCAATAGATAGTTTGAAGAGGATTTATATAGAGGGGTTAATAAAGATTCACAATGTATTTAGGATAATAATTTTAGAACATGAACAACCATTTATATCATGGATATATAGGGGATTACATCCTTACTTTGGTGACCAAATTTGACTTAACCCAACATTCCACCCACATATTGATGGTTAAGCTGGGTAAATAGTTTCGACATGGGAGGATATTTTGAGGGTGTTGATTTTGTTTTTCAATAGATTATGGGTGGATAATTTGAATATATTAGAGTTAATTATAATAAAAATAATTATCATTTATCTATAATAATGAAACAATTGGCATTATATGAAATATCATTCAGATCACTGTTGTATTAGATTGATGTTTGTGAGATGATAGTTATTGAAATGGTTTTTTTTGTAACTTATTATAAACCAATTTGTTGTGATTTGACAGTGGGTGATAAAGGAATGATATTTTATAATTCATATCATAATCCAAGGTTTTTTTATCTTTCAATGTGTTGGAGCATATAATTGAATTGGTGTAACAGTTTTAATTTTTTCCCTAGTTAGAGAAATCACATTGTGTTTTAAATATATTAAAACTTTGAAATTATATTTATTATGATTATGATGAGATTGATTGTAGAGAACATGATATTTATAAGGATGTGATGCTTGTGGAGAGACTGCTGTAAATTAAATATTTTCATAAGTGTTGTGTAGATGATTCATTCCTTTGGTATATGTTTTATAATATCATGGTGGATTAAAGAAAAATACTTGAAATGGGATTATTATAAGAGATATAAATACCCGGAGTTATTTTGAACCTTTATTCTTGTAATTTAAAGTATAAGTTTGATTTTTAATTTAAATATGGTTGGGATTTTTGAGGATGAAAAGTTTTTGAGAGGTATCTCCTATGATAGTTTGGGTTTTAGGGGATTTAATTGTTTTTAATTTATATGTTTTTAATTTTAGAGGATAAAAAACATTTTAGTGGTATCAAATGTAGTTGTTTTTAATATACATTTTTCAACATTTTTTATTCTTAGTGAGAGGTTTATAAACTATAAGAATGAAAAGTGTGAAATAGTGACTTATATGATGAAAGAATTTATTTTTTTCATTGTTGGATACAAAATGGGGTATATACCTTCATTTTTATGTTTGGTAAGAATTATGAGTGTTTATAGAAGTTGAGAGTGGTTATATATATTCTTAATGGTTTAATGTATTGTTAAAGAAGTTGTTTATTTTACCAATTAAATATTGTTTTTTAGGCATTGGATTCTTAGCTTCATGGTTACTGAAACTATTTATTTACTCATAAATTTTGGGTTTTAAGACAATGAAAAATATATATTTAGTTGTATGATTAGACAATAAATATATACTTGTTGCGCAAGTGATATTATGTTACATGATTTGACCTTTGAATACCTAAAAATCCTTGGTTTACCCCAAAAAATAACCCTAAACCCCTATGATGTTCTTCGATTCTTAGGATGATTTTTGGTGTTCTATTCAAAATATTTATGTGTTTCTAATATCAAAAGATCATATTATTTCGATATTAATACAAATTCCTTTGATAAATTTCTCATTTACCTCTCTATTTTTTCCTCTTATAAATATATATTCTAGCTAGCTATATCTATAATGGTGAGATATATGAAATATATTTAGAGGATTTTATTTTAGATTTAACATAATTATTTCTTTGATTATGATTCTTATGATGTAAAATTCCAAGGCATAAAATCTTGATATGATGGAATAAATATCAAATAAAGAATCAAGGTAAGGGATTTTATCTTCTCTCTTTTGCATGTTAAATGAATTTTTAAAATATATTTGATGTAGTGGTGGGGAAATATAATGTTTTACATGGAATTTATAAAAAAACCAAATAATTAATGAAAATATGTGGAATAAGGAAATTGAATCCACACAAAATAAGAGGGATTCAATAATTTTGGTAAATCATAATGTACATGATTGTCTTGGTATAATGTTGTGAATGAGAAGATAAAAAATGTTTTTTTTGTGGTGATGGGAAATAAATGAAATAAATGAAATTTATTACTTATTTTGGTAATTTTTGAGATCATTTGATATATAAAATTATTTCTAGGATAACTGTTTATATACTATTATAGATCATGACAATTTATGACTTCTTATGTGATGGGAATGGTGATGTGATATAGGACATATTGAAATTTGGTAATGAGGAAGTTTTTTAAGATGTGATTAACCTATAGGTTGTTTAGGTATATTTCACATAGTAAGGTTTATGTCAGAGTAGATGATGAAATGATTTATATGAGGATAAATGTGGTTGGTTGATTGATGTATTGTGGATATTGACATGTTCTGAATTGTGTTAAATCATAGTATTTTTTCTTTGTTTTAATATGTGTATTGACAAAATTTTACTGAATATGTTTGACTTGATAGTGAGGATATATTGTATGAGATATAGTTTCCCTTGATTTTGGTAAAATTTATAGATTTTTAAATTCATGATGATGATTTGGAATTAAGGGATGTTGTATTCACGACACAGTTATGGTTGTTGTTGTTGTACCTATACGACTGTACAAATTTTATTATAATAGCTTCACGGTATTTGTATGTTAGAGTTGTTGTAACAATAATGGTGGATAGTTTATGTGGTTGTAGCTACACTATTTTTTTGAAGTGTGAATAGTGAGATATGGTAGTTGATGTTCATTTTATATAGTGATACAAATTTAGTGATGTTAATGTGGAAATGTGGAGGTGGTGAAGTTGATATTCTGATTCATAGGTGGTGATCCTACTATGCTTATGTGGAGGTGGTGATATTTATTTGAGGATAAGGATGTGGGATACTTTTACAGTGATATATATGTAGTTATGTGCATGATATGATGGTTCACATGTGGTGAAGGTTTGATCATGCTATTTTTTCTCTTGATTTTTATTTTAAATTGATTAATATTTATATATATAATTTACTTTGGATTTATTATTATTATTTTCTTGATGTATGAGAGGTTGTAGGAGTAACTAAATATGTATTCTTCTATACTAATCGTATTATTATTTACTATTTTTATTCTTATATGATTTTTTGAGGGTTGTATCAATCTTTTTTTGTTCAAACATGAGGTGATCTAGCCTAGAGTAGGAGGAGTAATCTATTTGTGTTTATATTTTATGTTAATGATTCATTTTTTATGTGAGATTGATATACTAGTGACCATGTTTAATTTATATGTTGAGGTTTTACTATTGGTTAATAGTGAATGTGGTTGTTGGCATTAAATAAATAGAGTAAATACCTCCTATAATTATTATTCCATTCCCATGGTGCTAGTCACCACCCCATATCCCATTAGAGGAGGGTTTTAAATGTCACTACTAATCTCATTGTTAGATCAATAGGATTCCTAGTGGGGTTGGGGTGTGACCATTATACTCAATGCCAAAAATATAGAATACATCTCATTACGGTTGAGGGATCATAAAATTCATGAAGTAGTTAGTAATATATCATAAATGTGACTAAACAAAGATGCTTTCAACTATGAAATGAATACTTTATATCATCAAATGTTATGAACATTTAATGTAATTTATTTAAAATATTTTTTTAAAATTTTAAAATACATCATGGCTACAATTAAAATTGTACATTTTCAAGGATCACTGGAATGTGAATTATAGATATGATATTTCCTTTATTATATAAAAGGAAAGGAAATAAGTTCACTGTTATAATAAGTGAAGAATTACTGTTATATTTATAATGTTGTATACAATGCTTTCATTATGATATTATTTCCCATTCAATGGACAATAAAACCAAATTTATTAATTTTAAAATTTATTCAAAAAGATAATTTCTCATTTCATAAATACTTTTAATAATTTTAGGAGTATTACAAAATTTCCCTCATCATCAATTCCCACTGTAATTTCTGATTGAATTTTTCTATTATAGATTGAATCTAATGGGGAAAACACTTGTTTATATGGTTTTCAACAAAAATTATAGTGACAAGTCATCTGAATAATTAATAAATACGTGCATGATTCATGAAATACATTTAAAAAATGGTTAAGATATGGAATATTAGTTATTAATGAAAAGAGTACAATAAAATATATTAGTTCTTAATTAGATGAAATTTGATAGAAAATTAATGTCTTAATGTTAAAGAAACAAGGAAAATCAAGAAAAATATTACTATTGGGGTATGTTTAGGGATAATTTTGTTCATTACATGAACTTTTAAATGTTGAAGTAAAATACCAATTCAATTTTAATAAATATGTGAATTTTACAAGATACTATGAAAGAAGAAAATAATTTAATTATTCCCTTTCTCAAATACATAAAATTCATTATAGAAAAAATATAAATGTTTTATGTAAGGATAAAGGTAATTTTAAACTCCTAAAAACATTATTATTTCAACATTAACCCAAATATTAAGACCAGTTTCAATAAATTATTTGTTTTAAAAATCAACCAAGTTATTTTAATTCACAAAAATGGATTAAAATGGGTTTTAATCATTTGAAAATATGTATTTAAATATTTTGAGATTAAAATGGAGGATTAGATAAGTGGATTAATGTAACCAAACACTTAATGAAAATCAAACAAGGAGTGATGGTAAATTTGAATAATTCTATAAAATATTTAATCTATCATTTATAAATTTTAAGTTCAAATAGTTCAATTAGAAAGGAAAAATAAGTAAATATAAAAATAAAAATTATTGAGTACCAATAATATCAATCAATGATAATGATTTATGACTATTACAAATCGAAGTGGGAAGATATTTGAATAATGGATATCTAAAGTGATGAGTTTCTAAGACAACATACATGCTAAAAATATAGAAGAAAAAAACTAAACACAAAGATCATCCATAAGAAGAATAAAGAGAAGTTTATGTTTAAATATAATGAAGAGCATGGACTATTGAATTCTTTATATCTTTAATAAATAGTGAGTTTCATAAAAATCACTAAGTAATAGATAAAAAATTCTTTCTTATTTATTTGATATTCCATATAAGGATTAACTATTCTCTCATTGTATGATTTATCTCACAACCATTGCATTTTAGTATTTACTTAATATAGGAAGAGAGGGAATAAAAATAGAGAGTTTTAAACTTTGAAATAATCTTATGATTATGTATCATTGAGGTGTAACTCCTATTATATAGTCCCACTTCAATAAATGGAGGTTGATTTTAGATCCTAAAAGTTCTTCAATATTCATACATTTTTTGGTTTATTTTGTGTTGGGATCACTTTGTGTATAAGGATTGTATTTTGTTGTCAATGGGTGTCAATGGATGTCAATGATGATCAATATGAAGAAAGGAACTCTCTTATGTGAAATGGATAATGGAATTTAGATGACTGATACAATGATCCTAAGTGTTATTTGGAATAAGTAAAAGAAAAGGGGAAGAAGAGGGTGTGAGGAGGCTTGGAATTGAATGGTGGCCATGCATTTTAATGAATACTTAGTTTTATAATAAGTATTTTTATAAAATTTAACAAAAAAATAGGGCCAACCCACTAGCTAGCTAGCCAGCTTCAACTCGAGGCTCTTGTGGGACATAGGGGTCGACCGCGACCATGGGGAAGCCAACCCATCAAGCCTATAGAAGGTGCATGGGGGATGTGTATAAGCCCTAGGGTATGCATAGTGGGCTCTAGGAGCACACCCGAGGAGGCAGAGTTGGCTCTTGGAGCACGTCCGAGGAGAACCGATGTGGGGTGGCACCATAGGGGGTAGATGAGTAATCTAGCACTAAGGCTGCGTAGATTGATTTATAAACTATAGATCATCCACATCTCCATTTCAATGTGGGATAAGGATTTTAATGAAAAATCTAATCCATTCCATCCATCTGATCCAACATGCGATCTCGGTTACACATCACATCCTGTGCCTAATGATATAATCCGAGACATTCATTATCCTCACACTGCATATGATTCAACCAACATCATCTAATCTCCTCCACAGAGGCTGTCTTCATCCTCCAGACACTCGCAAGCCCCCACGAACTAGTGCTTGAGCTGAATCATGACCTCGCCACTCTAGGCATCATTTGAGCTCAGTTCAAGCCCATAGTGATTTTCTAGATTCTACAAACACATGCTTGCAATTACATTTTCATTAATGAAAATGAAACAAATAATAAGTGATTATCCAAGGAAAATGAAGTTTCCAAGTCCAAATGGATTCAAGAAAGGATTTAAAAAGTGATACATTGCATCTTGAATACATGAACAATCAGTGAGAGGGCTACATGTTGAAAAAGGAAAACATATAAGATATGCGACATATCTCCACATGGGTTTGAAGATATTAAAGAATCAAAGATCTCAGTTATTCAAGGTAGAATCATGAAGAGTGCATCATGTTTATTTTGGAAACAGAAAAGATATGATCTCTACTTATAAAAAGAGGCCCACTGATTCGACAAGAGGTTGCTGCTTCTAAGACTTCTGAGAGATCATTTTCTGAGAAATAGTGTTTCTTTGATCTTCATGTTTGAGAAGGGGAATGCACAATCTGCAATCCATTCTGGGTTTGTGAAGAGTATCCCATGTACCATTCTGGTTCGTGAAGAAGAAGAACTGTGTACTATTCTGGTTCGTAAAGAAGAGGAACCACATACCTCTTGGGTTCGCGAAGTAGGTGGAGCCACAAACCATTCTTGGTTCATGAAGAGAGTTCCCGAAAACCATTCTGGTTTCATGAGGAAATGGTACAGTGTAGTATTCTGGTTTTTCGAAGAGAAGGTCCCGCAAATCAGCTCAATGTTGGTGAAGTGGAGAATCGCGTACCATTTGGTATGTGAAGGAGGCCCACAGACTCAGTGCGTAGGAGTTCCATGCATCCCAATCATGAGGAGGAGATTCGAACCATCCCGGTTCACAAAGGAGGCATTCACACTGTGAAAATAAGATATACATACCCTTGGTGTGAAAAAGGAAAACATAAACACCTTTAAAAACACAATACAATTTGTGTTTTTATGGAATAAGTAGAGATCAAATCCATGATTCACATGAAAATCATATACATGATTTGAGACTCCCAAGTGTGCAAGAATAAATTAAACAGTGGTCTACCCACATTTGATTTTTGAAGAAGATTCATGTATAATCATATACATGACACATAAAAATTGAATGAAATAAATAAATCTTTGGGTGCGTACTTGAGAAGAAGAAAAACGAATGTGCGTATATGCTTTCACTTTTCATTTGAATAAATTCAAGGAATCATGTGTGTACATTTGTAAAGAAAGAATAATTAAAAGGTGGATAGAATTTGTATTCTTTCTTGTATATGTGATGAGATTTAAAGAATTATCCACAACCATGGGTGCACATGTGTGGAGAATGAGAAGAAATAAAAGAACTGGAAGAGTTTATTTAAAGACTACATGCATGGTCTCATGCATACATGTGAAGAAGGAAGAAAAATGGATGATTCTAATGATGCATAGTGAACTATTTTATAATGTTTGAATTATCACAAAAGAATTCTTGATTCTATCCATGAAAAATAAGATGTCCTATTACATCTGTTTGTTGCACTGGACAAGAAGATTGAATTTCAAAAGAGTATAAAGTCTGGACCTCGATGCAAGAAACGAATCATAATGAATAGAAGACAAAGACTTCCATGCCTATCCATTAAAGGGACCTTCACATACAAAAACTGAGTGTGAATTCACCTAGGGCAGTGAGCCAGGGGTAGTTAATGGAAGTGATCCAAGGGAAATGTGCCTGGGACAGAGTGATTGTACCCAAACCATGTATTCCACAGCTAGTGAAGAATAGTGTAATTAGGTACGATTAGCAACCTATCAGCGTATTCTCCTTAGACGTAGCACTTAGTGGTGAACCAAGAAAAAGTGTTGTGTTCTCCTTCTTCAAGTGAATATTTGAATTACTACACATATCGATCATATAGGTTTAATTATGTTCCTATCAACGTGGGAACAAGATCTAATAAAAAAGAGAAAAAGTTGACACCCTGAATCAGCCCCCTCTCAAGGTGACCTACAATCCTTCATTTAGGTCTTATGTTACAACATAAGGATTAAACTCCACCCATTTCAATATTTTTTAGATCAATATTCTTTAATTAATGAAACATATCTATACTATATCACTAAATTATGTGGAAACAAAAATAAAATATCTTCTATGTGTAAAATATAGAACACAAAAAATAGTATGACATCATATATCATACATTTAAAAGGAAGAAACATACAGTATATCATTTTATGTGATATAATTTATTATGTTAGTATATCTTTAAATAACACACTTATAATAAAGTCACAAAAAATTATATATATTTTACAAAAATGTGTAAAATTATATTCTGACTCCATTGAATAATTTTATCCTATAAACTCTCTTAAATTTTATAAAAAAATAAAAACCTTATTCATATAGGCTTATGTGTGACCTTGTGGGTCATTGTAACACTAATAATGATTATCAATTCATAATACAAATCCATAAGAAAAGATAGACTCCTAGAAAAGTTCATTGCAACATAATTTTTAAGAGATCTAGCATGATCTCTATCAAACACACACACATATATATAAATGTGTCTACCAAATGCATCTTTACACATCACATGTATACTCATACAGATTAACATGTTTTCTCACATCATATATATAATTAATTTTCATATTTATTTAACGTTTTTAAAGTTATATTCAATACTTTTGAGTTTTATAGTTATTTTAGGTGTTTTATAATTTTTTTTATTTTAATAATTATAAATATTTAGTTATTTTATTAAGATTTATTTATTGCTATATATTAATATTTGATATTATTTTTATTTCAAAATTAACATTACAATATTTTTTTTCAATTTTAATTAAATTATTAGTATTGTTATTTGTAAATAGTATTAATATTATTTGGATCATCATCACTATCATTATCATAATCCCCATCATGACAATGATGCGTATGATAATTTATTAATTTTTATTATTATGTTTTTAGGTCATATAATCTTATCAGCTCCTCTTATTTATGAAATTGTGGGAATAATCCTATAAGACTCACCTATAGTGCCTCCAACTTTCTTTTCATGACTCACTACCCTTAATAAACCATCCTCCATCACCTTGACATTATCTACCCAAGACCCCTAACTCTTTCCACCTATAGAGTTTGTTAACCCCCGCCTTTCCAGAAATGTACCAGACCCCAAGTAACATGACTTGATTATACCTACTACTCATATCCTTTATCAAAAAATTAGAAACTATTAATAGTGTCCAACAAACCAACCACCTTGATTTACATTTCTCTTCCCCATAAACCATGATCTAATCCACCAACCACTATTAATCTTAGCCACATAGCCACACCAACACCTTATATACATGACTATTTCCGAACAAAGGAACCAAATCCAACCTCTACATGCAATCCATGAGGGAACCTTCCTTTTCACAGCAAGAACACAACTTTACCTTTGTCCTCAACACACCCCACCCTATTTCTTCATCACCTAGATAGTTATTACAATTTTTAATCTATCACGTCATCATTGATGTATGACACATGTCATGACATAGATGAGAAAATGTAGTATCCCATGTTGGTATCATTATAAATAATGGATCAAGTATTATGAGAGGATACAATGTTTATTCATCCTCAGATATGTGTACAACCCCAATGATGGTGATCCAAGGAAGACATTATTTATATAGTGGATTCATCATTAATGATAGAATAATCATGCTGAGAATCATGGGTTAATTCTTCCCTTGATTTTATTTTAGTCAGTATAAATAATATGTTGTTGATTATATAGTGTTAGAGTTTCAATGAAATGGATAAAATAATTCATGCTAATGATTTAATGATTTTCATATTTTTATCTTCCTATTTAAGTAATTCATTTAGTAATGGATCTATTTCCCACAATAATATATCTTCACATTCTATGTTTATGAGTTAGGGTTTTATCAACATCTTCCCTAGGTAATTAATCCTTACACTCATCCTCTCTGCCTTTATATTCTCCCCTTCTACATGATGTCAACTATTTGTCTTCAATTTATTCTGTATTATGGTTTTATATATTTTAATTACAATGTGTGTGAATTGAATTGTATTTGTCTCTCCCTTAGATTTATATTTATTTATATTTATTAAAATTGGTATTTCTCATTTCTCTATTGGTTCCTTATTGGTGGTTATATCAGTCAGTGGTGCCCCATCCTTACTCCTCTTCGCATATATCATTATCATTTAGCCTCTTGAATCTAATTATAGGGTATCTTCAAGGCGGGTTTCTTGAATATTTAATCTCTGATAGAGGCGGTGAATATTTTCTATGGTGATTAATTTATGAAGAGTTGACATTGATCAAGGATAGTTCTTGTATAGAGCTTGTTGGAGCTTCCTTGATGACTTTCATTTACGCCTAGGTGGTACAAAATTTGTCCTTTATATTATCTAGTGGATTTTTTATTATAATTTTATAGTTTAATGATTATTCTTGATGTTTCATAATTACTCTAAGAGTCTTCATGTTGTGTTGGCCTATTATTGTTTCATCTGGTAATGGGTTTGGATCTATTCTCTATGATCTTGTTCTATTTTCATTACATCTATTTGTATATTCTTCTTTAATGGGTTTTCTTACGTGGATGGATTTATGTTTCTTTATAGTGTCTTCTAGTGACGAATTGGTGGTTCATTAAATTTCTTTTCATCTGATGGAGTTGATATGGAAGCGGTACATGTTTTTATGGTTTTGGAAGTGATGGAGTTGTTGATGATGATCGATAGGTGAAGGAATGTATGTTTGACTCTGAGCATCACAGTCTTAGTTCAAATGAGGAACATATTTCAGGACACATAGTTATATCATACTTGGACTTTATTAATAGAAATATGATGCCTACCATCTCAATTCACCTATTTTTTTAAATATGAGTTTTTAATTCTAAGGATATACTGGTTTGAATTTGTGATTTTTTTTATTTTAAGTGGATGTGGTTGCGCCAAAATTTACCCTACCGGTAAAAGTGGTCGTTGAAGTACAAGTAGGGATCGAATCCACATGGACCGAAGAAGAAACCTTGAGACACTATGATTTGTTGATGGACTGGCTATGAAGTGGCCAAATTTGAGGTAGATTTAAATTATAGAAAAAAAGATATAATTTAAATAACATATAATAAAAATTATGTGAACTAAACAATTATTGATGGTGGGTTGATCTTAGGGTTTTCCATGGGGTGGATTGGATGAATTTCTTTCTTTAGAAAATTACATGTCATTAATTCAAGACATATCCAAACAATGAGATAATTCTACCAAATCATTCACCAATTTAATCCCTACATAATTCCAAGGCCAATAACCAATTCACTTTGAGGATCACTTTAATGAGCACTCAAATGAAATAGATCATACTAGAACTCGAAATGTGTCATCGTTAAAGTTGGAAAAGATGAGAAATAATGTAACTCATCAAATGGAAATCCTAAAATAACAAATAGATTTAAATATTATGTACATGAAATAACATTCAATCCCTAACATTGCTACTCCCTTGGATCTACCCTTAAAAGGTTATCCCTCCATTGATGCTATTCTACCAATGGAAGAGGTATGTAGACTTATGGGGGCGGAATTGAAGAAGAAGAAAATTATTAAATGAAAGAACACTCCACCGTTGTGTGATTGAAATCACAAGTGATGGTGTGAATAATTTCACACCTTGATTAAACGGTGTGTGAAGAAAAGGAAAATAAAAAGTAGATAAGAATAAGAATAATTTTTTTTAAAATACTAAATGTGAAAGAAAAAACTTACATTAGACGATTTGTCGATGCAATTACAAAATGAAAGCGGGAAATTACAATTGAAAGAAATACAATGGATGGAAGAAAAACTTCAATTGAAAGAAAAAAAATTAGATACCTATTCCCTTCATCACCAACTCCTTATATAGAAATATTAGGAGTCTTAAGTTCACCCCCCAACAATCAATTCACCCCAACAATTAATAGAGTCAAAAGGAGGGTGAAGAATCAAAAGGAAATTGACGTTTCAAAGTTGACCCAGAAAACTGTCCAGATTCATCCTCCATTTGGACATTCGAATTTGACATTAAATATGGCTGAATAATCAGTGGGCATAGGATAAAAATATCTTTTTCCATGTTTCCTCTATCAGATATCTAAATTTTAGGTCCTTTGGTGCATCCTTTTGAATGTTATTCCTGAAATGGTGAGAAGAATTTATGGGCATTCATATCAGTCCCACCATTTAAATGTAAACTTGAGATCCATATATCACCATGAAAACTTTGGAATTAGCTCTAGAAATAGTTGAATAATATGATTTCAGGTCCTTTGGTTCATCCTTTTGAATGTTATTCCTGAAATGGTGAGAAAAATTAATGGGCATTCATATCAGTCCCACCATTTAAATGTAAACTTCGGATCCATATATCACCATGAAAACTTCGGAATTAGCTCTGGCCATAGTTGAATAAAATGATACTCATATTTTTTATCTTTCTACTGTAAAAATTTGAGCTTAAATGAGATTGTCTTGTGGGCCCCCATATTTGTTTGATGGGCCTTAGGCCCATTATTCATTTTCCAGAAAATTTCAGTATTCAGGTGAAAAAATCTCCATCTTCCCTTGGGATTCATCCATGAGACCTAAAAGATAAAATGTTCGAAATAAAGTGGTGAATAATATAATAAAATATCAAACTCATAAAATGAATATAATGTTGTCCATGAACTGATGAATGATCGGGCCCAAATTTCCATTTTAAACTTGAATTACATTTAAGATGAGAAATGAAGTTTTATTTATGTAATGACCTAAAAATTTGTTTATGGACTTTGGAACATTGAATATAAAGATATTAAAAATGAATATTAGCCACTTTCAGTGACTAATCACACCCCCCAACTTGAGTTTTACTAGTCCCGAGCAAAATATATTACAAATATGAAATTCGAATCCCTTTTTCTAAAAAAATTTGAATACACATTGCACACCCAAAGACCCCATACCAAAATTATTTATGAAACCCATCAAAATAATTTAAAACAAGCTAGGTCCATAAGCATATTACAATCCCAAGCCAATTACTTTATTCAAATTCATCGTCACATTTCATCCAATTTCAATTAAGCATGATAAAGTATTGTTCATCACAAAAGATATGGGGCCCATTTTATTGTTCAAGGGGGAAAATTGGAAGCGCTAGGTGGGAATCACATTAAACCTTAAGATGAGTATCCAATTTTTTTTTGATTTTTTTTGTTTATTTGATTTTTTTAACAACAATAGATATGAAAAGACTAACACTAAGAAAGACAACTATGGAGTCACGATCTCCAAGTGCCGGACGCCACACATATTTTCAATTCCATTCTCTACAATAGAGATATAAAGCCTAAATCTGGGAAAGACAACTATGGAGTCACGATCCCCAAGTACTGGATGCCACACATTTGGACAAAACATTGCTCTATATGGTCATTATTTTTTTAATTTTTTTAATTTTGGATACTCAAATTAAACTAAAAGTGACCCCAAAACCCTATTCTATAATGAAAGGGACCCAAGAACTCAAATTTACACCCACGATTCAGTATACGTGCATTGTGGAATTTTTATTAAGAGGATGAAAATGTAAACTTTGAAAAATCACATCAGAAAACTACAAATTCCAAAAACTATGCTCATGAACTTAAACTTTCATTAAAATCAGAATCAAGGCATGAAAAATTAATTGATATCCAATTTCAGAGTTTGCAATGTGTGTTATCATGTTTCAGGTTAATGGAATTTTTCTTTCCATGCATGTTCTTATTAAAAAAATCATTTTTTATTTCATCTCCCCCAACATAGAATAACACTGTCCCCATTGTTTAAAGAAAAGAAAAGTTAGAAGGGGGTAGGAGAGGAGTTCCAAGAGGAAATTGAAAATGATAAACATGGAACAAATTCACCTGTTTTTTGAAGTTGAAGTTCCCGATGCTCCAGATTACTCCTTTGATCTCTTGGGGGATGTAAGAACCTCCTTGATTGAACATGTATCACCCAAAATAGTTCCTGAACCATAAAAAGAAGAAAAAATAAGACAAAAAAAAAACAAAACAATGATTTATTTATTTCCGAGTATCATCATTTTTATGGGTTTCCCTATTTTTTTTTGTTTTTTTTAATTTTAAAAATAAAACTGATGATACATTGTCTTCTTTATATTTTCTGGGTAAGGTATTACTCAGGTATCACACCGCGTGACACGGATGAATACGGTGCTCCTCTTTCATACCCATCCTTACTCATAAAAGAAGAACAGGTCAACACTATATTTTTTTAAATACCTACAAAAACATAAAATAAAATAAAATAAACTGATGATACATTGTCTTATTTATATTTTTTGGGTAAGGTATTACTCAGGGATCACGCTGCATGACACAGATGAATACTATGATCCCCATTCATACCCATCCTTACTCATAAAAGAAGAACATGTCAAAAGTCTATGGTAATTTATTATATGAAAAATAAAATGATTCAAAATGATTGGAAACATGAAAACCATGGGTTTCCTCCCTTGCAATGCTTTTGTTTAACGTTGTTAGCTCGACTTGAAGCCCCCAACTTATCCATTTCCAACTTTAAATTTTTTAATAAACCCATCTTTCTCAACTTCAACTTGATTGAGATTGATTATTTTTTTATAATCTTTTCCTTGTATTAATCCATGTTCTAAAATAAATCTAAAGATACAAGGAATGTCAGAAATGGTAGATCTAGTTGCATTTTTTGTCTTGCCTAAGATGTCAAGGTTCAATCTAACATTATTGATTTAATGAGAAGAATGAATGACTAAAGTATGGTCTTGGGTATCACCTATGTTGGAATTCTTTTGTGGGGAAAGTAGGATAATGATTTTGAGTTCTGGTCAATTGCAATTCCCTAATGAAGATTGGAAATTTGAATAAAAGTCAGTTTCTTCTCCAATTTTTTTTGAAAGAATTGGTTCTGTTTGAAAAAAAGATTCATCAAAAAAAGTGTCTAGTTGAATTTCAGGAGTGTTTATAGGCTCAATTTATGGTACTTATCCCAATTTTTCAGTGATTGGTTTTTTTTGAAAAATCACCAATAGAGAAATATTCAGGACTCTCCTTCCACAATGTCATATTTCCCTCTTGTGAATACAAAAAATCAGTTTCCTCTTGATTTAAGAACCCATCAACAATTCCAGGATTATCTTAAACTATCCCAAATCCAATGCCTGGTTCTTAAATAAATTCATGTGAGGTTTTTGGGAGACAGGATTCTTGTATTAGTGATGAGGAAGAGACAACATGAGTGGTAATAGGTTCCACAACCATTTCAATGCTTTGTAGTTCAACTCTTAAGGATGAAACTTATGAATTCATTTTAACCATTTTTTCACACAAATGTTCAATAATTTTTATAGAATAAGAATTTATAGATGTTTGGACATCATGAACATCATTAAGTTTGATCTCTTCAATCATCCTCGAGAGGTGTGGAAATTGATCCTTTAAACAATCAGAATCCCATTCATTGTACATCTAATCTTGTGTGGTGTATTCAATCAAGGATTAGTCAATGAAATTATCTATTTAAGGTGATTCCAAATACTGATTTTCCAGTTGATTATAGACTTGGTCTATCAATGTGTATTATGGAAGATAATCTATTGGAGTTGATTGAAAATTGGTTTTGGGATTCATTGGACACACAGAAACAGAAAGGGGACTTGAGAAGAGAAATTAGGGCGAGAACAGAGAATTTGGGGTGATAAAAGAATATGAGTCTCTAAGGTAACTTAATTGTGTCTACGGAAAATGCTCCAAAATATGGTTGCCCCCAAATTTACCCTACCTATAAAAGTGGTCGTTGAAGTACAACTAGGGATTGAATCCACAGGGACCGAAGAAGAAACCTTGAGACACTATGATTTGTTGATGGATTGGCTATGATGTGGCAAACTTTGAGGTAGATTTTAATTGGATAACTATACATATAATTTAAATAACATATAATAAAAATGATGTGAGTTAAACAATTATTTATGGTGGGTTGATCTTAGGGTTTTTCTTGAGGTGGATTGGATGAATTTCTTTTTTTAGAAAATTTCATGTCATTAATTCAAGACATATCCAAACAATGAGATAATTCTCCCAAATCATTCACCAATTTAATCCCTAAAAAATTCAAAGGCCAATCACCAATTAACTTTGAGGATCACTTTAATGAGCACTCAAAGGAAATAGATCGTACTACCACTCAAAATGTGTCATCTTTAAAGTTGGAAAAGATGAGAAAGAATGTAACTCATCAAATGGAAATCCTAAAATAATGAATAGATTTAAATATTAAGTACATGAAATAACATTCAATACCTAAACTTGCTACTCCCTTGGATCAACCATTAAGATGTTAGCCCTTCATTTATTCTATTCTACCAATGGAAGTGGGATTTAGACTTATGGGGGAGGAATTCAAGAATAAGAAAATTATTAAAAGAACGAACAATCCACTGTTGTGTGATTGAAATCACAAGTGCTGGTGTGAATAATTTCACACCTTGATTCAAGGGTATCAATGTGTGAAGAAAAGGAAAATAAAAATTGGAGAATAAGAAGAATATTTTTTTTAAAATACTAAATGTGAAATAAAAAAATTACATTATATGATTTGTCGATGCGATTATAAAACGAAATGGGAAATTACAATTGAAAGAAAAATTTCAATTGAAAAAAAATATTAGATGCCTATTACCTTCATCACCCGCTCCTTATATAGGAATATTAGGAGCCTTAGGTTCAACCCCCAATAATCAATTTACCCCCCAACAATTAAGATAGTTAAAAGGAGGGTGAAGAATCAAAAGGAAATTGACGTTTCGAAGTTGACCCATGAAACTGTCCAGATTCATCCTCCATTTGGACGTTAGAATTTGACATTAAATATGGCTAAATCATCAGCAGTCGTAGCAGACAAATATAATATTCCATTTATCCTCTATCATCTTTCCAAGTTTCAGGTACTTTGGTGCATCCATTTGAAAGGTACTTCCGAAATGGTGAGAAGAATTTATGGGCGTTCATATCGGTCTCACCATTTAAATGTAAACTTCGGATCCATATATCACCATGAAAACTTCAGAATTAACTCTATAAATTGTTGAATATAATGATCCTCATATTTTCATCTTTCTACTGTAAACATTTTAGCTTCATTGGGCATGGTTTTTGGGGCCCCATATTTGTTTGATGGGCCTTAGGCCCATTATGCCTTTTCCAACAAATTTCTGCATTCAAGCGCAAAACTCTCCATCTTCCCTTGGGATTCATCCATCGGAACTTAAAGATAAAATGTTCCAAATAAAGTGGTGAATCTTATACCAAAATATAAAATTCATAAAATGAATATAATGTTGTCCACAAATAGATGAATGATTGGGCCCAAATTTTCATTGTAAACTTGAATTGCATTTAAGATGGGAATTGAAGTTCTATTTGTGTAATGAACTAAAAAAAATGTTCATGGACTTTGGAAGAATGAATATAAATATATTAACAATGAATATTAGCCACTTTCAGTGACTAATCAGGATGATTAATTTTTCATGTAAGGCTTTCCAATTAACCCAAAAAGTGTTTTTGTAAAAATAAAAAATATTATATATATAATTAATTCATTTGGATTCATATGTATTTAATTATATTTATGTTTGATTTACTTTTAATAAAAAAACACATTCAATGTTTCTCACCCACATGAAACCTAATAAGAAATCACATGATAGATGAACATAAAATGTTTAGTCTTGTTTCCTTACAAAACTATGTGTTAATACCTAATAAGTAATCATGTTTAGGGTAAAACAACAAAGACAGATAATTTTATTTTGAGAAAAACATGTTAATTTACTCCAATGATAGATTTTGTTCAAAAAGTGCCTCATAATTTATCCATAACACTTGATAATGGGAATTTGGGTATGTGTGATAAATATGGAATATTGTTAACCATCCAAAATAACCTAATTAGACTGTAATTAATTTTTGAATAATTGAGAATTATATAAATAATTATTTAAATATGAAAATAAGAAAATTAGGTGAGCATGTCCCCAAACTAGATTCATAACTTTTATGCTATTTTATCGACTTGTTTCTTTTTTCATAATGTATTTTTTTATTTTTAGTTAATTAATTTATATTTTTTTATATTAAATAAAACCAATACTTAACTTAAAAAAATTATCTTTACATGATATTACTTGTGACAATACACATTCCATTTATGGGATTGACCCTACATCCGAACATGATTCATCTATCTAGATAAGTATATGCTATTTAATCAACTAAACATGGACATGTATTTCATTAGTTTAACTATAGTATTTTACTATATGTCAAACCCATATTAATGTAGGATAAATTTCACCTTGTTTTAGAAAAAATCACCCTATAATCAATTATTTACATACCCAACCCCTAATTATATTAATTTTTAAGATTATCATAAGAAAGGTATCAAGGTATATAGGTTCACATATATGATAAATTTTAAATCATAGGTATTTAGGACAACTTTTAAGTACACATCCTAAATATACTAATGAAATATATTTATGTTATTATATATATTATAATTCAAGTGAATCAGTCTTGACTATGAGTCACACATATGTAACATGAGTGAAATTCATATCCTAATACGAACCCCTACCCATAGAATTTTGAATATATTATTACATTCCATGACATTAATTTTTGATCAAGAATTAGGGAAAACTCAAATATTACCTATGGTGGGATATTTTTCATTCAACTCCCATCTAGTAAATATAGTATACATGAATAAATAAAAAATTGAAAATGTATATAAATAACTAAATCATGAAACATCATATATTTCAATGGTTTACATCATTTAAAATATAATTTTGAATCAGAAAAACCCAAATACATTAGTGATCATTTTTTATATATCTAATTCCCAAAGAAATTACATTCCATTATGTTTTTCTATAATAGTGGGGTTTGTAAAGAATATTCTACATTATCTTCTGTAGACACATAAAAAATATTTTCATTTATCCTTAATATTTTCATTAATAAGATGGATCTTTTGATGAATATGTTTTCTCCTCTGGTGAGACTAGGGTTCTTTATCCTGAATGATAGCTCCATTGTTGTCACCAATGTTCTCCATCAAAATAAAAACTCCTGATGATATACTACTTACCTCCAAAGACTAAGAATATATCCTTATTCATTATTATATACTTCAATATATTTTCGAGGCAACTTTATGTGAGTTTTATTTGATGTTAATGGTTATAAATACTTGTCAATGAATAAGGATAATATTGATGTAAATATATTGGATATGATGTAATGAATAAGTAGCTTGGAAGTTTGGTTGAAGTATCCAAACCCATTAAAGAAGTTGAATAATATCCTAAGCATTATGTTATTTGGTATGACACTTCATGATTTAAACAAAAATGTCATTGAAGATTGATTCTGATGTTCTGAGTGATGTTATTTGCATAGAAATACTTATTATATTAGCGGAAAAATATTTTCAAATATTTGATAAAAAAACTTATAAAATTGGTTTGGATGTGGGTTGAAGTTATTGTCTTAAAATAATTAAAAGATAATTTTATTATTATAAGAAAATGTGATATGAAAATTAAATTTCTTGAGAGGATTTAATATTGAGTATTCTATATCTATATGATGAAATAAAATTGAATTTTCCATTCATATATGTTGAATGAAGTCTGAAGTTAGAAAAAGTTAGAAGTTGATATTAAGATTCATACTTCAATAAAAGAAAATAAATTAGTTTGGAATTATTATTGAATTTATGTATTTTATCACAATGGTAATGTTTTAAAATGTTTTCCATATTATTTAAATACAAAAATATTAGGGGATTGGATGAATAAGTGGATATGATTCATTATGTTGACTTATATTGTCAACAAATCAATCATAATAAAACTCACATTTCATATTAGATGAAGATTTTTGGAGGGATAAATTTAAAATATGATTAATCCAATTCAATGTATTTAATATATCATGGTAAGAGTTCATGATACATGCAGATTCAAAGGTTTAGTAAAAGGGGTCCCATTCCAAAAATAGGTTTTGTACTATAGTAGTTTTATAAAAAACAAAACGTTTTCCATAAGTTGTATACTAAAAAATGGAAATGAAGGAGGAAGGAGGATCATAGTAAAATATATTATCCACACCATGGATATGATGAATTAGGTAATGGGATGAAAATGTTTTTTAGGATCTCATGCCATAGAGTGAGTGACCAAGATGAAGGTGAGGCTCAACTAGAGGTCTCTATGTAACAAAAAAAATGGTTGCACTACAAAAGAAATATAATGGAGGTGCCTACCTAATGAAACTGTGATCATGCTCCATAGTAGATCAGGACATTATTCTAATAGCCTTTTAAAATTAAGAACCTCCATGTTGTAATGAAAGTCCACGCCGAAATGTTTGGAAAGTTGTATCTCATGTGTTTTTAGAGAATTTAGCACCACCATGATGCAACTACCATTCCACAACACAATAAAAATAAAATTTCGAGGTCCACACTATAGTGAATGGATCATTCCATAAGTGAGGTTGGATCAGTTTTTGATGGATTGAAAAATTGGAGACCTCCATGTTGCAGAGCTTTAGGATTCTATAGAAAAGTTTGTGAGTTAAAAAATAACAGTTTTAAAATACAATCCTACATCTTAATGATGAGGGTACACTATGATGAATGTTTATTTTGGGAAAATCTCAGTAGTTCAATAGGTTTGATGAATTGGATCCAAATTTTAATTTTGGTGGTTATTTCATCCTATTATAACTACCAATTCAAATTGGAAGATGCTTACCTATTAAAACAAAGACCCAATGGTTGAGTTTTAAATTTTGTTTTAAGGAAGTTATGGATTAGAATTTGAATTTTAAATTTAAATTCAAACACATTGAATAATTATATATATATTTCTATACACATATTATAGTAGATAAGATGAAAAATGAGTATCAGTATAAGAATAAGACTTCAAAACTATTATCATTGAGACAATTTCAATATTCCAAGTATAAGAGATGAAGAATAACCAATGTAATTTTTTCATGCACTGGAGTTAGAAGAAGAATGAAGAGGAAGGGAGAAGAAAAAGTTCCTTTTAATCACTGTATGAAAGGTATCCATCACTTTCTACCATGAAGAGAACGTGTGTGATGTGAAAGAGGGGATTGTGTGAATTTCTACTCTCTACACTAGAAGAGGAATTCCTTATATACTATTGAGTAATTGGAAGAAGAATAATAAATAGTCAACACATCTACAAGAGCATATAATTCTAAATTAGTATCAAAATTGCTTATTGTTACCCAAAACATTATCATTGTAAGTTACGAGATGAACCTTTGTATGAGATGTGTTGAAGCATAGTCGGGAGATGTGAAAACACAAGTATCAAGGTTATACCCTACTACTTTTAGCTCACAAGATTAATTTAGTGGGTTGTTTGATCATGGAGGAATCCTGTTCACACTAAAGACTTTTCATCTCACATTGAGTAGTGAACCTTATAAATTGTTGTGTTTTTTATGTGAATTAATTCAACATTTTTGTAATGAATAAAGAAGAAATTGAAAAAAGTGATCTATTCACTAGAATAAGTGATAGAGATATTTTGAAAAAGGGCTAAAATTTTTGGATTTAAAGTCATCAATATTGATTCACCCACCTCTCAGTGTGGTTAAAATACCATATTAGGACCCTCATATATTCATAACAATAACCCAATAAGTTTCTCAAGGATCAAATTGGTATCAATTTAGGGTTTCAGTGGGGTTAAAACTTATAAAAATACTAAAAAAATAATCACTAAAATGTATTCCAAAATATCTAACCATATTTTATGTTAATTGAATGAAATATATGAAGAAAAATATACCTCACATTGAAGAAAAAAATTATAATATTTAAAAGTGAAAGAGTGATATATCTTATAATTATCCAATAGAATAATTTCACTTCTAATAATTAAATAGGTTGAATAATTCATTTAGAAATTTAGATAGGTGTAACACCCTAACATTTTAAAAATAAAACTTTATTTGATAGCGTATACAACATAAAACATCAATCATAAATGAACAATGAAATATTATTATTTAAATATGACAATTATTACATAAATATTGAAATATAGGGTATAAATATAAGTAACCATATTATTAAATATATATAAATGTCCTAATTAGTGAAAATTTATTGATGAATTCTTAGGAAATAACAACTCAATTTTTATTAAAGTCAATTTATTCTCAAAAAATACATTTTCATAAAAAATTGTTTTTATTTCATTTTATTATAATTAATTTTTAAAATTTATATAAATATTATTTAATAAAAAATATATTATTTTTAAAATTATCATATCAAAATTATATTAGGGTAAAATTTCAGATTTCTTTCTGAAAAGATTTATTTTTCAGTGAATAGTTCACAATACTAATTTTTATTGAAAATAGTTATTCCGTTTCAAGAATCTAAAAAGTAAAATTTTATTGTAAAATGGTTTAAAAGTAAAATGTTTACTTTTTATATTATTAAAAATCAAATTACAATCATTGTAATCAATTTTATGATTTATTCTGTTATAAGATCATTTTGAGCTTAAAAACTCATTTTTTCTAAAAATTGTTTTTTATTTCATTTTATGTATTTTTATTAAACTTTATTTATTAAAATTATAGAAACTGACTCTTGATTTTTTTATATTTGGGATCATGATGTTCAAATTTTTAAAATATACACCCTTTACTTTTTTTATTATGAATTGTAACCATGGTAAAATTTATTACCTCCACAAAGGGGAAAATGGGTAAAAACGGGTTAAAACTATAGGGTAAGACCCAAATATCACACAAAAACATATCCAAATCCTATTATATGGGTGTATTTAATCTATCCTCATATATTTATAAAAAATATGGCAACTTGATTCAATTTTTATTTGAAAATTATAAAAATATTATTTATGTAATATAAAAACAAATGTTAGTCTCTTCGTCTTAATAAATATTAATATTTTATCACAAGGATTATAATAGTGTATGAATGAAAATAAATGGTTAAATTGAGTATAAAAATATTATATTTATTATATTTATTTATTTTTATTTTTTATAAATTATATATTACCTAGGATGCAAACACATCACGAATGCAATGCTTGTATAAGCTAGTAAAAATTCAAAGAAAATAGATTTAAAAGTATAAAATTTGAACTATTTTAGATAATTCAAGGTATTTAATGTTTTTTATGGATCTAAAATAATGGAAATTAAGGTTTTAAAAATTTATATTTTAATTCCATTGTTTTCTTGGAGTGTTTAAATTCAAAATTTTTTGAATAGTGAAAAATATAGTTTTTATGAGATGTAGAATATTTTATGATATCATTATAACATAAATATGAAATATAAATTTATGAAACTTATGGAATGAATAATTTATGATAATATATAAAACATATTAAAAAATAACACAAAATATATAAATTATATATTATTTCAAGATAAATATTAAAATCATTTTTAATGGAGACATAGTGCTTGTGTAACACTGGAAAAGTCCAATTTGGTATCACAATGATAATAATTGAGAAATAAAAAGACTTTTCACAAATTTTTTTATTAAATATAATATATAAATGATTATTTGAATTTATTTTATATAATTTCGGAGTTATATAATAAGAATATTATTCAAATACTTGTGCAATTCTAGTGCAAGGTGTGAAAAGTCAAAAATAAATATTAAATATGTTGTCATGATATGAATGGGAATATAAATTTCTTATAAATGAATCTAAATAATAAAAACAATTTTTCATAAATAATTTTTATTTTAATATTATTTTTAAATTATTATAATTTTTTAAAACACTTGCATAGTGATGACATGACTTATATGAAAACTGTAAAACAATTAAATAAATAATTTTAAAAATATTAAAAATGATAATATTTAGATTAATTTGAGTATACCATAAATTATATATATATAATAAGTATAATTTGTTATATAATATATTATATTTGAAATCAGTTGCTGTGATTATGTTTATAAAGTCAAGTATTGTGAATAGTGATGAGGAAGACCTTAAATTGTATTTAATGTTCAAAAATTATTTTTAAATCATTAGAAAATTATGAAAATTCTATAATTACTAGTATAGATATTAAATTGTCCATTATAAAATTACTGGTCCTTATGTGTGCAACATTTCATTCTTATAATTATCTTTAAAGCCTTTACTCATTGAAAAATTTTAAAAACACTGTTGATTTTTTTGTATAAAAAGGGACTCACTTTAAAATTTTCCACACAACTAAAATTCCTTTTTTATTTCAAAAATATAAATAGAAACCTCTATAAAAATCTATTTACATAACCCCTAGAGGCTTTTGTGATCATAAAACTCTCCTACAAAGGACTTTAAATAAATCGAAGGGAGGCACCACAAAGGGAAAAGTAAGGGTTTCTTAACTCAATCTTCTTTCATTGGGTTATATCAATTCTACATTGATTATATTTTTCAAATATTATATGTGAAATTAATTATGTTTGATTTATTTTTTATTTAAAAAAAAATTTGGGTTTACATTTGTTACATATAATCTCTCCATTAATTAATTCTCAATTCAATGATATGATCTTTGTAATGGTTATTTGTCTCAAATTTTATTTCTTTGGGACATACGTTAATGTTACGAGCCTATATTATTTTATGAGGTGTATATAATTCCCCCTTTACATGTTATATCTTTAATATCCATATGTTTATGAAATTTAAAATTTCTTTTGATGTTATTATTTCATGGGGATTACTATTCAAAAGTTACTAAAATGATAAGGATTTTTATGATACAATCACATATTATTTAAATATTGTTTATGTTCAGGGATATATTGAGGGATAATATGATATTATTTTTGTAAAATAAATATCTTTTATCCTCTTTTTATGAATGTTGTGTACTTGTTTAGTTTCCATTTCCTCCCTTAATGATTAAAGAAACACTAAAAAGGTTGTTTATAAGTGTTACTGATCTTGTATCTTTTTTTAGAATGGGAAGTTTTCTCATCCATAACCTTGTTTTATATTTATTAAATATTTTTTTTCTAAATATAAATTATTTCCTAAATATTTTTTACTTTATCTTTTAACATCTTTTAAAAAGTATTAAAAGGAAATTTCTTAACATATTCTTCATCGGTCACTTTTATCTCCCTTTGAAAATGTTTAAAAAGAATATTTAATTTTAACATTTACGAAATGAAAATAATTTCCCATTTTCATGAACATTATTTTCCTTGAATATTCATTTTTAATTTTCCATGGTTATTTCCAAGAATTGTTTTAGAATTTTTATAGAATATTTTATTTTTTAAAATTAATTTTTAAAGTGGAAAGGGTATTTTCCTTAAGAATCTTTTTAATGATTTTTAATGGAATTTATATTCATCAATGATAACAACCCTTGATAATAATTATTCTCCACTAGGGATATGTTGTAATTATACCATCCTTATTCTTTCTCTAGATGGATTAATATTGTTTCAAAGATATTTTCATGGAACTTTTTTCTTTTCCATGGGTAAATCAATATATGAAAGAATAATAGTTATTATTTTTTTGAAAAGTGAAAACTTATAATTGTTTTTATCATTCTATGGTAGTTATAATTTTTAATAGATTATTGATGGGTGGTTACATTATATACCAAGGATGGGTGGTTCTGTTTTAATCCAAGGATGGGTGATTCCATTATAAACCAAGGATGGGTGGGTTTGTTATAGACATACAATGCATTAAGTAATGAGATGAAGTTAACTTGACATAAGTTACTCATAAGAGATGATGAAGTTAACTAATTGTATGTTCCTCATAAGAGAATATAGAGTTTATTGATTATAGGTCACTCTTATGAGATATTGGATTTCTTAGGTCAGGTTATTAAATGATTAATATTTGATGTTCCAAGATACCATCACATTTTCTCTAAGCTTGATATGAGTTTACAATGGATACTTTTATCATAGATTATTTTAACATGGATCATGATTTTATACCTGTATGAATCTTATCTTATGTTAAATCTCTCTATCATCTTTCATGATTTATGATCCACGTTTTTTTATGCATATGAATTTTCTAATTTTATGTTAATTCACATTGATTGTGTAATCATACCCTTATGTTCATCTTATGCTTACTAGTGACATTCATGTACTAATTCTTATGTTTAACATTACTAATTATTTGAGATCACCACTCTTATACTCTCCATTTCCATGGGTTTTGAAGAATGTTTTTCAGTTTTTTATACCTAATATGGTTACAAGATGTTATGAACTTAGTGGTAGATAATATAGAATTTTGTGAACCAATTGTTTATGTATCCATGTTATCATGTAAGAGTTTGGACTAATTATATAAAACACTAATCCAAAAAGGTCCTTGGGTGTGTATGTGATCCAATATTTTAGTTTGATGTTATTTGTTTTGAAGGGTTTAAAATGGGTCATGTTTGTTGGTATCAATGTCAGAAATGTAAAGGTTATGTTTTATCACTGGATCTAGGTGTGAGGGTTCATGGATATTATAGTTGGTATCAGAGGAATAATTTAGATAAATTTGTATATTATGATATTTTAATTTGAGGATGAATTAAAAGTAATGGATACCATTGTAACTTCTTGAACTAAGTGCCACTAAACTGGTTCCTTGATATCGTTCTCCTGAAGGAATCAAGTGAAAATCACAATATGATAGAGGCTACCAAATAGGAGTGAGGGCCTAAAGTGGTATAGTGGAAAACATGTACCCTCATATTAGAGTAAAAATAGTGGAAATAGACAAATATCATCTAAAGAATAAAATAAATAGTGTATGGAAGTAGTAAATAAATTGAAATAGAACATGCTATAAAAGCACAATAAATACAATAAAATCCCAAATGGCCATGTCATGCACACAACAGTAGTCATCCACTAGGATTACCATAAATAAAAGATTTCATAAAGTAAAATTAAAAAAAGGTATAGGTATCTACTTCTAACTCCAAGCCAGACCACATACCCAGTATCCAAGACACTGTTGAGTTTCTCTATCATGATCATAAGAAATCCACATGATTAAACCCCCTCGAACATAAAACCATAGGCATAAACCCTCTCCACCATAAAACCAATTATCAACCTAAAAAATCATACTTAAGGTTTGAATGAACATCGATGTGCATGTATATGGGTGATAAATAATCTTAGTAGGCTGCCCCAATGATGAAACTATAAAACTTCTATCAAAAGTTCATGATCATGAAATATGATTAGTCTATACAAGACACAACAAGAATAATAATTATAATAGATATGTAAATAATCTAAAGTCGTTCTTTGGGTCTATGGTCCGGATCCACTATACCTACTTCAATGCAAGTGAAAAATGTCTCAATCCAATGCTCCCCATGTATATATATTTATATGGTTATATATATATATATGCCCATATATATATATATATATGATTAAGGAATCAAATAACATGAGTCAACCACAACTGATATATGGGTCCATAATCTCAATCATTTCGAAATCCTCTAAAAAATTCATTGAACTGAATGACTTACCACCCAAACCATTGGTAATTAAGTCTATCCTCAGGTCTGTAATCCCAATCAAAAATACTTTCTTCAACCCAATCTAGAAATTTCTATGGGAAATGTGCCCTCATTTTTTTAATATTTTTTTCATATATGTATATATATATTCCCATGTACACAGACACTCACACACAATATATATATATATATGATTATGTCTTAAAATTACATGATTCAACCACAATCGATCGTTGTGTCCATAACCCCAATCGTCTTGACATCCTGTAAAAAAGTCATTGATCTAGATGTCTTACCACTAAATCTATTTATATTTAAGTTGATTAATGGGTCTGTAATTCTGATCAATAATACAAGTTTTATCCAGCGTCAGAATGTCTCTGAGAAATCTATGTCACCACAGGGGGAGACATGTCCTTACCTTGGGTTCACCCATATTCTCCTCTAATAATTATGATGAAGGACTCTGATGTGTGAACTAGAAATCTTGAAAATTTGGTATTAAGATAGATTTCATACTACTAAATCCATGTATAATCCAGTCCGATGTCTAATTCAAATTCCCCGGTCCATAAGAAATCACGACATTGAAACTTAGATAATCCCTAAGGGGAGTTAACCTTATGAAATATGTAAAGAATAATATTCTGATCCAAGATGAAAACATAGAATCAATCAATAATTGGATAAACAGACTCATCTCTAAAAAAGTTCATGCCATACCATAATAGTGCATCCAACGATCCCAAGGAGCATCATAGGCATCAAATAATGAGATCAAGTCTATCCTTAGAGATCTCATCAACATCCCATTGAATGGGGGAAATTCTCCCACCCACCATCCTTTGGGATCCCATTAAATAATAGTGGACTAGACATTGCAAGAGTGAGTTGGTATAAGAGGTTTTTTGAGTGACTCTCATCAACCTACCACTGTATCCTTAAATAGGGAGGAATCCTAATAACAAATATGAATTCTAGTAAGAGTAACAGTAACATTCAATCCAGTATGTATCTAATGTCGAACACTAGTAATTATGTATGGAAATCCCAAAACAGCAGGGCTCAATAACCGGATCCCATGAAGTACATCTATAAATCCAATTAATAATAATATATGATAAAAAGGTTCAGAATTAATACCCCATGGAGTACATTTGGGAATCCCAATAATAATATATGATAAAATACCACATCATATCTAGAACAACAACCACAAACCATGAAAAAACTATGTCTATGATTGCTACATCATCCATAACCATGTGAATACATAAATAAAAGAGTTTAGGTTGATGAATGCTTAATCCCACCATTACTTACATAGCTACACATGCTTAGAAGATTGTAATGGGTTCTAAGGTAACACACACTACCATCTCTACCCAAAACAACATTTCTCTAGCTCAGGGTAGATCAACCACCAGTGAACCCTTTGGGTCCCTTAGGTTATAACATTAGAGAATCATCCAACTTGGGATCCTCTAGGATAAAAAGTAAATTTATGAATCCTTCTTGGGACTGTTAAAAATAGAAAGAGTTAATAGAGGCATCATACAAAATATCTTAGAAGTCTACATATATGATATGGGATCCTACTCAAGATCCTAAGCATTGAAGGTAAATAGATAAATCCTACATGGAAATCCATATAAAGATATATTGGAAGATGTGTCATACACATGAAAATGAGAACAATTAACTTTGGTAGAGGCATCCTACATGGGATCCTCATAAAGAGAAATAGGAAGAGGGATCCATAGAGGATTCCCTATGTTATCATGTAAGTAAAGTCATCCCACATGGGAAACTTGGTAACAATATTTTGGTTGAGGCATCCTATATGGGATCCTTAGAAAAACTAATCTCAAAGACTCCTAGGCTAGAAGAGAACATCTCTCATGGGAGATTTCCTCAGATAAAGAGATACAAAATCATTCTTCAATAGTTATTATTCATGGACCATATCAGATCAAAGGGTCTCACTCATTGAATATTGATGGATTCAATTACCAGAGTAAGATAATTTATATTTAGTAAAAGGCCGAAACAACTTCTAGAATTACTAAAATCACCTCAAGCGTATCACCATCGTGATATTTGTGGAATGATACTCAAAATGGACTACTCATGTGTCCAATTACCACTCTTGGATGTGAAGATACAAAAAGACCTCAAGAGTGTAACTGGGGTGGATTACAGGTCGTGTGTACCTCGGTACACAATGTGTACCCTTGATTTTATACCTAGGAATGTACTCCATAAGGACTAGTCTTGTAAAACCCAAGTAAATGGCATGTGAGTCATGTACATGGTTTGTACCCCACATGGAATGGCCCATGTATATAGCATGAATGTGTACTTTTACATGGCATAGAAGTCACATGGGGTCTGGATGTGTACCCTATATGGTGTACCTGGCCATGTACTTTAGCCAAGATATATACAAATAAATGGTGTGAAACCCATATGGGGTTTGGACATGTACTATATATGGCCATGTACCCCTGCACATGCTATTTGGATGGGTACAAGGCCACACAACCATATCCCAGTACACAGAATGTATAAAACAAACATAACATGTAATTCTAAAAAGATAATCTTCCCCTAATAGGAAGAACAAACAACATTTTTTCTTTAATTACACACTATGTGATTGGTATTTCTGAATGGGAACCCCCTAAAATCGATTCAACTCCCCTATTGTTTCCTCAAACGGTATAGATAGACCCACAAGAGGTCATAATAAATGATAATAGGGGTTTAAAATTTTAAAATGGAAAATATATGGGGATTTGTGGTGAAATTTAAAAATGACCTAGATTTGGGATAAATCAATCAAAGATTCTCCCATTTTAGGGATCCACGGCTACCACATGACAATCTGACTCATCCTAAGCTATGTGGTGGTACATACCTTCCACCCTACTCTATCTCACACTCACCTATTCCTTTATCTATTGGTCATGAAAAGGAGTAATCCAATTAGTATTATGTGAGAATCTAGTGTAGGAGAGAAAAAGGAAAGAAGAAAAATAAAAGTAAGAAAATGAAAAGGAAAAGGGGCCTGAACACGGCCCCAACACCCACCATGAGTTTATTCCCCACCATGAAAAAACTCCCCATTAAAACTCAATGGTAGAGATGAAATATCTATCTAATTACACATCCAAAAAATATAGCTTAAGGATCAAATAATATTTATATTTATTTAATTAAATATTAAATAATAATTATTCCATAAAAATTTGAATCATTTTAAATTATACCAAACTATTGTACTAGGTTAAACACCATATTCCGGGACCAACCTAGTGATAAAAATAAATATCCAATATCATATTATAGGGGGAAATTATTATTTTATCCCATATAATCATATGGAAGATAAAAAATCAAATTTCATCTCAAATTCATAGTAAAAAAACAAATCCGTTTACAACCCCCACACCATAACCTTTACCATCTCCAAGAAGCCTTGGTGGTAAAAATAACATCCATTCTATCATACCAACCATCAATACAACTACATATCTCGATTGTCCAATAACAAGTCTTATAGAATCCACAACTATCTCCTACACGATAGATTCTTAACTGCGACTGATCTAGTACTCCTCACCATAAGAATACACTAATCATCATATCGTAACAAAACTATGAGTTTAATATATCACGAAAAATTCCAAATTCTATTGTTAATGAGGGTCACCACCCTCGAATGACGAATTATGTACTCCCCATCATATATCTTACCTTATACCACTAACACACACCTGTCATTGGTTGTAGAAAAAGATATTTTCTAAATTGTTTCCTAATGCAGCATGGAGGATGACCATAGTCATCTCACTTGAGGAGCATGATATTTATTCAAATAATTAATCTAATTCACCTAAACAAATTATTATTTTTGTTTTTATTTATTCTATGAATTAAAAGTAATTTGAGAAGAGAGTGAAATAAAATAAAATAACATGAAATGATATAATGGGATTGGAAAAGAAATAACATGGAAATTTTCATTTGGTTTATGTGTTCCATCAATTTCCTTGTTGGTGTTTAAATTTAGTTTGATATTTTAATCATTAAATCTCACCCTTATACTATAATTAATTTATTTTGTGATGTGAAATCATGAATTCCATTATAAATATAAATCCCAAATTCTCTTGTAATCAAGGTTGATGGCATGTCTCATTTGAGAGTGAAACATCTTCCGGAACATAGCTCCATTGTAAGATATTTCATTCCTTAGATAGATAAACTCCATCATATAACGATATTTTATCTAGTATAAGGGAGGAAAAAGAGTTAATAAAAGTATATAAACTAGTTTGAGTTTTTTTTGTGGTGGTAAATCACCAAACTCATACACTTCACTCTTTCTCACTAAGAACATAAATAAAACATATGAATTTAAGCAAAAAATTAATGGAAACATGAATTACCTCCCCTGATAAAATCCCCGGGTTATCCCATAATTTTTGGGGGTAAGAGGTCCCAGTGGTGGAAAATAGGACAAGAAGAGTTGAAAAATAAAAAAATAAGAGGGAGAAAGAGAGAAAGAGAGAGAGACCATAATAAAATTAAATAAAATTATAAAATAAAAGAAAATAAAATGATAATAGAGAAAAACTAATAAGAAGAAGAAATTAGAAGAAGAAATTAGAAGAAGAAGGAAAAAGAATATTGGATAGGGGAAAACAAATTTTTATTAACATGCATGAATTACAATATAAATATTGAGATAATTAAACAAAGAAATTAAACTAAATTTTAAAGAAAAATAAAAACACATCTTCGGCCTAGGAAGTGGCCTCCTCATCATGGGAATGAAGATATCCCTATATTAAGGGAATTCCTTCTTTTTATTGGGAAAAAAATCCCAGAGCATCTCAATTGGTGTAAGGATTAACATAATATTTATGATTTGAATGTGGGGATTTTTAATATCTGAATCTTCAAACCTACAAAAAATCACAGGATCTTCTTGTTTTTAGCATAGAACAATCTTGGGCATGGGAAAATATAGTTGAGTAGCTATATTCCTCATGCATGGATCGTGCATGGGAATTAAAAGGGCATGAGTGATGTGGAAGTGATAGTGGAGGCAGGCAGTAGTAAATACAGTCTCCTTCTTCATCCTTCCTTCTAAGTGGCTAGGTGAAGCTTCAAAGAAGCATTAATGGGGTCAACCGGTGTACAGAGATGATCTGGTGGAGTTACGAATGATTATCATGGTATTTCATCTCAATTTTATCTTTTATGAGCATCAACAATGGCAATTCATAGGGACACAGAGGGCGACTGATGACATCGAGTATTAGAGCCATGGTAGAGATGATGAATCAGATGTGTGCGAGGAACATGCGAGTGGGGTTGAGCGGCACAACATCATTCAATTTAAAGGATAAAAGTGACCAGAACACCTTTTACCAAATCATAAATCAGATAAGGGGTTGTGAGTGTTTAATTTAAAATGTGGTCATTACTCAGCATAGAACCTTGCACCAGGGTGGTATCCCAGAAACACATGCACACACCACAAGGGCCAGGCCGCGCCACCGGGATCTCATGGGCCTTTTGTCCCAATTCTGTATCTATGGATACTCTATGGCCTCTTTTCCACTCTTTGGCCCATACAACATTTACTTGTGGCCTTCTTAGATTGTCATCCATTCACTGGGCTGGATATGTGGCTGTAGGCCTCTAATTGAGGGAATTAAAGGATTTTTCATAATTTTTACCTAAGATTTATTCAAAAATAACATATAGTCTTAATATAATTTTGAAATGATATTCATAACCTGAATAAAACATCAAAAATCCCCTTTTAAAACCATTTCAACTATTTATTTCAAATATCACACATTTTAATAAAACATTTCATTTTATGAGAATATGAATTTAAAAAAAATGAAATCATTAATAAATAGGTAAAATTATGCATACTATATCATTATGTCAAATACCAAAACACTTAAACCTTTCTTTTCCTCAAGCATAAAATCTCAATATTTAAATAAGAGGGCACCAATGTTACCATTATTAAAATTACAAAGCAATAAAATAAAACAATTATCAATGTCAAATAAAATTTCAAAAAATACAAATAAAACATAAAATCACATTTTCAATTTTCAAAGAAACAATAAAGTCACATATTTTACTTTTCCCCTTTTGAAAATTATGGAACTTATTCTTTAATCCTTTCAAGATCCTTAATTCATTATTATTAAACAAGTGAAGTCATGATTTACCTCAATTTGAATATTTTCACTCATCACTCAAGATAAAATTCAACTAGTGTTATCATCATATCATGAGAACATTATCAATATCCATAAGATTTTAAAGGAACTACTTTTTCCACTTTGAAAAGAAAAAATACAAATAAAATCATGAGGACTTGCAATAAAGGTTGAAATGACTCTGAGGCTTAATGTTTTTCATGATTGATATCAAACATTAAGGCTCAAGGATGAGGTTAATCTCTAAAATATTATTCATAATATTAAAAGTAAAATATTAGTAAAATTATTCCCTTTAAAGTATCAAATCTCACTTCCCATTCTCAATTTAAAGTTTTATACAAATGAAAGAATAATGAATGATGTGCACCCCATTCATTTTTCACTAATTTTATACTTTTTTTTCAAAGAATATTTTTCGTCATTTTTTTACTTTGTTGAAATTTATGCTTTGAAATAAACCTCACATCCACCACTTAAACACATATGATAAAAATCATCGGTCATGTAATGGTGATTTATTATTATTATGAGTCACAACCGATTCCTTTTTTTAATTTTTTTTTCAAAAAGGGAAAACAATAAAGTATCATGAATTAATAAAAAACATTTTCAATAGCAATGATATTGTCACTATACTTTTTTCTAAAAATTCATTTCATCCCTTTTACGATGAATTTCCCAACCCCCACAATTTAACTTTAAAATGTCATGAAAAATACTAAGTGGGGGGAGGAAATGGATAAAAATGGGTTGAAACATGGACTATTACTAAAAATGGAATTCATTATCTCTATGGGATAAAAAGGGATTAATGTAAGGGTGGTATTAATGGATATGGTTTTTTCAAAAATATTATTCAATCATTTTTTTCTATAGCCATAGTTTTGAAAAGTTCAAATTCTAGTTATAGTAGGTGGAATGTCTCAAGATCACTCAAGAGATATATTCAAGAATAAATAGAAATTATTTGGTCTTGAATTCCCCATGGAAACGAGACTTATGATTTTTTTAAAAACTCAAGGCATTACTAATAACAAAAAATAAATTTACATGAATTTAATAAATTCAAAGAAATGAAAACTGTAAGAAAATTTCATTTACATGAATCAACTAATTCCCTCTAAACATGGGTCATCATTTTAATATCCATGATTAATTTTTACTATTAAATTCATAGATTAAATCATTCAATTACATTAAAATTTAAAAATACAACATGACATCAATAGATTCATAAGAAACTCAGGTCTCCTAGATAATCCATTTAAAGAAATAATTTAATCATGGGAATAAAATTATAGTTTAAGATCAAAACATATTTCTAAAAAAACAGAGTTTAAAAGATAATAGTTAATGTGAACTCCCTTTTGAAATAAATATTTAGTCATCTTACTATACTATTCATAGGGGATTCCTTATTCCATCATGGTTCTAAAAAAGTAAATAAATCAATTAATCATAAGGACAATGTCATTTAATTTTAAAAAATAGGGGGAGTTGTAATACATGATAAACTAGTACTACGAAATGAAATTGAATGTACTATTAATAAATTAAAGATAAATCATGGTATAATCCCCAAAGTGGGCCCTAGATTTTTACTACCTCCAGAGGGAAGTATCAACTATTATCTATAATCTAATAGTGAGTGGATCTTATTATATTATAATCACCACATGTGGATTTTCCTATATTTCACTTCATCATTATTGGTAAGGAATGATCCATGGATATAGTGTACCAAATCCCCCACTCATAATTTGTTACAAATTTCATGGGGGTGGGGGGGGGGGGTAGGATGAAGTACATATCATCCTTTTTATTGGTTTCACATTTGAAACCTATTATTTATTTTACAGTGTTGGATCAATGTGGGTTGTATGAATTTAATGATGAAAGAGAATGTAAGTAGGTATTTTCACTTGAAAAAAATTGAAATTGAAATTAGATTTATCCCTTTTAAAATGAAAATTCAATTTCTTGATTTTATCATCCTTATATTTTAATAATTCTTTATTGGAATCCTAAAATACATCTTAAATAAAATTAGGGATCTCAATGTGTTCCCCAATAGGTGAATGTGTTGTTTCTTCGCCTTCATCTAACCAATAACAATGATTTTCTGAATAAAATAAATCATAGAATTAGGAATTAATACTAAATTAAGATTTAATATAATAAAATAAAATATAGTTTGAGATAAGTTCAAGTCCCTAAATTGGATATTGTTAAATCTCTTCTTTAACAATTTTTTCCTCTTGGAGTTGTATGGTAGCAAGTGATGGTATGTAGTCGGGCCCATCCATTTTATTTCAAATTCCACCACATGGGCACTTTCCTCATCTTTCTTGGATGCATTGATATGTAATAGTGCTGACTATTATACATTATAGGAATCGGGGAGACCATTTTTACCTAATAATTTTTCTAGAATTGATCCATATCTTGTAGATCTCCCAAACGCAGCTCAGAAATAAGGTCTTCTTCATCAGGAATCCATTATAGCTCATCAGAGTCTTCTTGGAATTTTTTTTTCAGTTGGATGAGATGTTGATATTCCCTTAGTTTGGCCTCAAAATCTTGTATGTCCTCATAAAAATCAGGAAAGACCAGTGGAACATCCCCCTTAGCCTTGTTAGGATCTTAATCAGGGTCTCGTTGCTCCATTAATATATGAACTTATTCAAATTCTAGTTATACTTTTCTAATTAGTTTTTCTATTCATTCTATATGTTCTTGAACCTAGAATTTTTTCGAATCTAGTCTCTTATTCATGTTGATACAACTCTTATGAGTTGTCAACCCATTCATAATAATATGATTTTGAATACATTATGGGAAAATAATTTTTTATTGGGAGGTTTTAAGGAAATAAAAACAATCTAAAATATAAAAATAGAAAAAGTAAATAAAAAACTTATTAGATTCTAAAAAAATCAATGTTTTGATGCATTCCTATTATGTAGAAAGGAAAAAAGAAAACTTCTAAATGGTTTCTTAATGAAACATAGAGGCTGGATAGGGTCTTCAAACTCAAGGATCTTAAAGTTGTTCACCTACTCAATCTAGTTCACCTAAACTAATTCTTTTATTTATTTATTCTATGAATGAAAATTAATTTGATAAGGGAGTGAAAAAATTAAACTAACATGAAATGAAGGATTGTGATTAGAAATGAAAGAACGTGGCCTTTGTAGTTTGGTTTATGGGTTCTATCATTCTACTTGTTGGGGTAAAATTTAGTTTGATAGTTTAATCTTGAAATACCACTATTAAACTACTAATATTTTATTTATTATTGTAAAATATTGAGTTCCTTTATCAATATAATTTCCACCTCCTCTTATAATAAATTTTGATGGAACACCTCAAAAGATAGTGTGAAATAATTTATGACCTGGCTCCATTTTATGCAATTTCATTAACTAAATTGACCAAATCTATCTTGTGAAGAGATTTTATCTAGTGTAAGTGATGAAAAATATTTAATAAAAGTATAAAAAAGAGTTTGAGTTCATTTTCATGGTGGGAAATCACCGCACTCGCGTACTTCACTCTTGATCACCACAAATGTAAATAAAACATGTTAATATAATCATAGAATGAATAGAAACACCACTTACATCCCATAGTCCATGCCTTGGGTTATCCCCTCATTTTCAAGTATAATAGGTCATAATGGTAGAAAATAGGAGAAGAATAGAAGACAAATAAAAATAATAGGAGATAGAAAAAGAGAAAGAGAGAGATAGAATAATTAAATAAAATAATAAAAAGGAAGAAAATAAAATGGGTAGAATGAAGAAATATAAATAAGAATAAAATTAGAAGAAGAAATAAGAAGAAGTTTTGATGATAGAAACCACATTTTTATTAAAATTCATGAATTATAATTGAAATAATAAGAATGTAATGAAACTACAATTTAATGAAAAATAAAAACACAACATCAGACTGGGAAATGGCCTCCTTTTGTGGAAATGTGGATCTCCCCCTCTAGATGGAAGGCCTTATTTTTATATAAAAACATAATCTAGATTCTCAATTGGGAAAATGATTAAAATTGGAATTATGTTTTGAATTTGGATATTTTGATTATTGGAATTGCTGAACATCGAAAAATATTAGGATCTCCTAGTTTATAGCATGGGCCAAGCTAGGGTGTGGAAAAATCGATTGGGGTAGCTCTACTCCTCATGCATGGATCCTTCATAGATGTTCAAGGGGATTCAGTGATGTGGTAGCGGCTGTAGAGGCAGGTAGTAGCAATGAAAATCTCATTTTCCACCCGAACTTTGAATCGGCCAAATGAAAAATGAATGAAGGCTTGATGGGGGTTGCCGAGGGTCCAGAGATGATCTAGTGTAGTTCTTGAGCTTCTAAATAGAAGTTTTTTCAAAATACAAGATCCTCTAGGCATCAATAATAGGGATTCTCGATTATTCAAAGGGAGGTTAGGGATGTTGAGTTGCAGATCCATAGTGAATATTGTGGATCATATGTGTCTATGTTATGGGTGAGTGGGGTTAAGCAGTATGAGATCATTTAATTTGAAGGAAGTACAATAAGTAAGAGACTTTTTCCCACATTAGAAATTAGAGCAGGGGCTAGGAGTGTTTAAATTAAATGCACCTCATACTCAGTTTAGAGTCCTGCATCAGGGTCAGATCATGAAATACATGCACACACCACATGGGCCAAGCCACAAAACCTAGACATCGTAGGTGTAACAGCCCGAGATTTTATGAAAAATATTCTTTTTTATTTCACTAATGTCTTGTGTTGTATGCTAAACCAAAAGGAGATTGCACAACATGCATCCTTGACTTGCCTTGCATTACACGCAATCGCAACCTTCCTCGATAGCGTGTGTAGTAGGCAATACTGAGTTTCACGAAACAACGATATGCTATTAAAATATTATTCAAAACTAGCAGTTATGAATAGTAATAACCACTTTTTGAAATTTTGTAAATCTTAATGGACTTCATTTTTGGATTCGGAATATCGAAATTAGCTTAAGGTGAAATTTTGGTACTTTTCGGATAACTTTCATATTTTGATGAATAGTGAAAATTACAAAATTTTAGTTAAAAACAACTTTTTCAATTGAAATAATTAATAGTGATAAATTATTAACTTTAGTGGTTTTAAAGTATATTTAGAATATATTTTTACAATTTAATACAATGTTGGTCATTGGATGTAATTTCACATTTAAACCAGACATAAACAGGTGTCAATCTTTGGATAGATATTGTTTCTTAAAAACACGCTATTTGTTTTAACAGCGGGATTTAATTATAAAATTAATTAATGCAACTTCTATGTTATGAATTTGGTAAAATAGATTTCATTTTTGAATTCGGAATATAAAATATAGCTTAGGATGAAATTTTGGCACTGTTCTGAAAAACATCAATTTTTGATGAATAGTGAAACTACTAAGTGGTATGTTAAAAACTGAATTTTGCATAAAACTTAATTTTACCGCTTCTGTGAATGGAATTTCGAAAATCCGACAGACACGGTTGATATCAGTAAGTAAAATGTAGTTCAATGAGATAAAAATAATTTTTTGGTGAATAGTAACTTTTTACCTTTTTTTACCACGGTTAATAGTAAATAGGGTAACTAAGGGTAAATATGATATTAATATTACCCTAACACATGTCCTAATTCTATTGGATAAGTGTAATTCGACCAAAAACAACCTTATGAATAAAATATGACCATTTAGGCCCACTTGGATTAGATTAGGACATTTATTATTATTTAATTCAAAGAAGAGTTAAAAGAGACAAAATCAAAGTTTATTTACTAAAACATTTTTAATATAGGGTTATACATAATATAAATTCGATTTTAAATATTCATTAGAAAGCTAAAAAGATTTCCTACATAATGATATTTTATTTATAATTTTTAGACTTTATATAAATTAATTTATTTATGACACAACGATGATGCAGTAATTACCCTTTTTAAGGAAATATTAACATAATTGATGTTATAAATGCTCAAATGAATGTAATTTGAGACTTTTTATGAATTCCACTAATTTTATAGGTTACTATGATATATTAGTGTTGATTTAATCAACTTGGTTCGAACATATAAATCTGTTATGACTTTCACAAAAATCATATATCAAATAGTGTCAAAATTGACACAAAATAGTTTTTAAATCAAATATTATATTATTAATTGTTATTTTATTCCTAAAAATCTAAGGTTCGGCCAAATGACTTAGATAAGGATATATATTTTAATAATAAACAATTTGGGGTTCGTTTGGCATGTTATAGTAAGTATATTAACCATATAGTGAAAGAAAACAAAAAGACACGGTAAAAGTAAAATTATTTAACTTAGAGTTAAATCTAATTGATAAGGTTAAAATAATACCCTAAACTTGTCTAAATCTTATTGGTTGATAGGATTTCGACCCTTCCCCACCTTAGCTTCGAAATAATACCCTTTGGAACCATTATAAACCGATTTTGACTTTAATATAAAATAATATTTTGAGATATTCCTAAGTTGCCCCTCTCCTCCCTTATAAAAGGACACCTCCTCCCCCTCCTCCTCACACCAATTTGAGCACTCAATCTCGGCCAACCCCTGCCAAAATCTCTTCTCCACTTCCCTAGAAACATCCTAGAGGTTCTGGTCTTCCTAAAAGACCAATTCTAGTGCCCTAAGAGGAGGTCTCAAAGAGGCGCTTCAAAGAAGAGGTAATTACCGTTACCAATTATTTCCTCTTTATTTCTTCTTCCACTTCTTCTTCTTAGGTTGTTTCATTATGAAGTAATAACATCAGTATCACTCATATACTGATATTTTATTATAATTATGAAACAACCCTAATTCACCTTCTATCCATCCTACGGAAAAATGAAATCACCGCGCGTGCGTACGTACGGAATACCGTCTCCACGCCGTGGTGTAATCTATTTTCCACCATCACCTTACAAGGATGGGTATAATGGTGTAAAGAATAACTATACATAGTTATTACAACATCATATTGATTCTGATATATTGTATAATCCACTCCAATTCAGTTCAATATTTATGGAAATGATATCATCGCTCGTGCGTACGTACGGACTACCGTCTCCACGACGCGATGAGATTCATTCTCCATGTTAACCATTTAAGAATGATTATAAAGTATATATAAGAAATAATAATGAAATATATGACATTATAAAGCTACTGGATTTATGTATATATATATGTATGTCATCTACTTACTTCCATTTCAAGACAATAAGGAAAGTAAAACAACGTTCATGCGTACGTACGGACTACCGTCTCCATGAATGGTGTTTTTCATTTTATTTATCTATCTATTATATATATATATATACTGAATATATATGATATATAAATCATATTTTATATTCTGGAAGTAAGTAAATCATGATATAAGTAATAATTATGTCAAGAACAACAAGTCAAAACACCTAAGATAAATGAAACGATTTTACCCAAAACGCTTCTTTAACATGGAATTTACAAAAGAACGGGTAATATAATGTCATAAGTGAACCATATATGATATCATAACAATGAATATGATTCTGGAATAAGTCAATAACATTATTTAAACCATTATACAGGAGGTTCGGACACATACGAAGCAAATTGGACCTAAGGTAAGGGAAATATCACAATCTCATTTTTATCCGAGATTGTTTATTCGTAAGTAATTACAGGGGTGTATTTTATCATCCACATCCATGTTCCCTCAATATGTAATATTGTTTCCATCCACTTACACTAGTTTAAATCCAATTTTACCCTTCGGTGAGTTTTTAGTAAAGAATATGAAAGGAATCATTTGTCGTTTTTTCGTACGAGGTACATTTTGACTTTTTCGACAAAAGTACAAAGAATGTTTTTTTTAACTTATACGGCACGAACGGATTTCTAATGTGTTATAAAGCCTTATTTTCATAAAGCTTCCTCTAAAAGATTTCATGTATATTTTCAATAAAATCTCTTTCTTTTAAAATTGCATGATGTTTTGTGAAAAGAAATTGATTTTAAAGAACAAAGGATATTTTCCTCAAGAATTCAATTCAAGTGTTTTATCAAAATTATTTTCCATCTAAGATAATAAAAGGTTCTGTTTCTATCCATATTTTTACATTGATTTGACTATGTTGTGATGGAATTATGTTTATGAATTCCTTTATCTTATATGAATGGTTTTATGATGTCATGTTGTTTAAGAATCCCATTTTTATTACATGGGTTATGAAATGATGTATGATTTATGATTTTGTGGCACACATAAGAAAGGATTCATTAAGAGATGGGTGGGACCTATATCTCCCTCCAATGCATTGGGTAAAGATTTTATATCTCATGAGATAGACATGGCTGGAATGGTAGGTTATACCGGTTCAGTAAAACAGGACTGAAACGAGGTTTACTCGATTCAGAAAGGGACTTTGTCCACTAAGATAGTCTTGGCAATGAGTCATGACTAACAAGAAATGATTTTCCATGATTATGTGTGTATGCCACAAAGTTTCATGTTTTAAGTTATGATTATTGGGATTACATTTCACTTCTATGATTTATCCCATGTTATGATTTTATGAGTTTTTTTGCAGGTTAAGATTTCCAAAAGCTATGTTCTTATATATATGATGTGATTGATATTTCTTTTGTTTACCCTTACTGAGCATTTGAGCTCACCCTTTTATGTTTTCTTTTCCCCAGGATATAAAGAAAGGTTTTAGGTAAAAAAAAGGATGACCTTTATGGGAGATATTGAAGAACTTTCACCACGATTAGAAGATTACGTTCCGAGTTTCCAAAGACACTAAACTATTACGATCCTTTAGTGTGTGTTTTTGTTATGTACTAAGTATTCCGCAAATGTAATGTAATGTCAATGTACGTCAAGCTTCGGGTCTCTACAGTTGGTATCAGAGTAAAGGTTTAGTCAACCTTTGGAAACTAGGATGCGAAAACGTTAGTGAGATCCCTAGAGATATTTCTAAGGTATGTCTAGGGATTTCCCTAAGGTTAAGTATACGTATAGGTTATAGTACTAGAACTACGCTAACGATCATAGAATCAAACCTAAGATGTTAGATATTGAAGGTACTCCCCCTTTATTATGTTGTTTTCCCTAGCATGATTTTTGCCTCTCACACTATTTTTTTTGGGTTTTAGAAAATGGCTGGAAACAAGATGATTCACGATAATGGAGGATATGATGGACAATGGAATGATATTCTTCATAATGAAATGGGATTTGGAAGTCCAAACATCATTATTATGCCGAATCAGCAATCTCATAATATGATCAATAAAGTAAAATTTGGTAAGTTTCCTGACTCGGCTAATAAGAGAAATATGGAGTGTCATCATGATCATAGAGGAAAGAAAGTTCAATTTCCCCTATGTAAATCATGTGGGAAGAGGCATTAAGAAGAATGTTTCAAGGGAACTGGAAGATGCTTTGGGTGTGGAAAAGAAGGACACAAAGCAAGTAAATGCAAAGGAAAAGGGTCAGTTAACACCATGGATGAGGATAATGGTATTGCTACAACATCAAAAATGGTTAAGTGTTTTAAATGTGGAATGTATGGGAATTATGCAAACAAATGACCTAAGGGAAAGACTCGTGAAGAGAATCAGTATGGTCATATGGGTAGTATTTATGTGGATGATGATGAAGAGACTACAAATGATATGTGAGATGAAAGAAATGTTGAAGCTCGGTCAATGGTTTGAGAATGTAGTGGAATGATTACATGTTTATCATGTGTAATTTTGGAATAAAGAGACATCTATGGATTGTTACACTGTTGTCTTTCCTTGTGTTTTGAAAGTGTATGATTAATGTTACAAGTATCCATGAAAGGTTATTCAGATATTTGTGGAATGTAGATGATATGAGCATAATGAAGGGATAAGGAGAAAATTAAATGTTTGATAGTATTCATGAGCTCATGATTGATATAAGGACTAAGTGATATCATGGTTTGAGTATATAGAATTATGAGGATTTCGGTATGTGAAAAGTGTTAACTTTTAACTGCATTCAAGTTTTCACTAAGGTTCAATGGGTATTCAAGAGAGTACAAGATTAAGGCCTTTGAATGTTTGGAATGTGACCAACAAGATATATCTTATGATATATGGGGATCAACGATGGTATTAAATCTCTGGTAATCGTTTTCACTATGTTATGAGAATGGACTGCAGTATTATGGATAACCCTAAAGATTGAAATGGATTATGTTGGACATAAGTTAGTATTGTTTAAGGATAGAAGTTTTTTTCGATATTATTGATGGGATGTTATAGTAATGTAGTTTTAGAAAAAGGACAACCTGCAGGACGGGCGACAGCCCATCGCTTCGGACAAGGCTGTAGGAATCGAACCCACAACCGAAGTGCGACTGGCCTTTATCGCCTACCACTGACCTACAGGAAGTCCCTGTTTAGTAGAAACTAGTTTTATTTTATTAAGCGGTATGATATATGAAGTATAAGTTCATTTTTGGAACCATATACGATTAATCTCACTATAAGATGGACTTATAACTTTTGCTAACCCTTTGTTTGAAATAGATGGAATGACCCATCCTTCTATCACATGATCTGCTAACACTTCACGAATAACAAATTCAACTTCATTTATTTAAGAGATGAAGTGGAAATTGTTAAAGGTGCGAACAACAGTGAGATTGTACCAAAATAAAGTAAGTATTTATTCTAATTCAAATTCTTTAACTTTAGGGAAACGATCTTGAAAACCAAAAATGTTGTCCTAGTTCTCTTATACCTGATGAATCAGATGGTACCTTAGATCGTCACAAATTTATGGATTTGTGATTACTGGCTTTTCCATAGCCATGTTCTCTACCACTCTCCATCAGAACATGATGGTTAGATTTCTCTTCCATATCCATATTTTCACCTATGTGGAAACCCAGTGATTAGTTTATTTGGGTAATCGTTACATTTCATACTTTAGTTTTTAAAGCCAAGTTTTGGTATTCCTTTTTACGATGTGGGTTTCTATTAAAGAAACTTTCGAATAGTAAACCATTTATAACCCCGACGAATTTCGAGGGCGAAATTCATTTTAAGGGGGGTAGAATGTAACAGCCCGAGATTTTATGAAAAATATTCTTTTTTATTTCACTAATGTCTTGTGTTGTATGCTAAACCAAAAGGAGATTGCACAACACGCATCCTTGACTTGCCTTGCATTATACGCAATCGCAACCTTCCTCGATAGCGTGTGTAGTACGCAATACTGAGTTTCACGAAACAACGATATGCTATTAAAATATTATTTAAAACTAGCAGTTATGAATAGTAATAACCACTTTTTGAAATTTTGTAAATCTTAATGGACTTCATTTTTGGATTCGGAATATCGAAATTAGCTTAAGGTGAAATTTTGGTACTTTTCGGATAACTTTCATATTTTGATGAATAGTGAAAATTACTAAATTTTAGTTAAAAACAACTTTTTCAATTGAAATAATTAATAGTGATAAATTATTAATTTTAGTGGTTTTAAAGTATATTTAGAATATATTTTTACAATTTAATACAATGTTGGTCATTGGATGTAATTTCACATTTAAACCAGACATAAACAGGTGTCAATCTTTGGATAGATACTGTTTCTTAAAAACACGCTATTTGTTTTAACAGCGGGATTTAATTATAAAATTAATTAATGCAACTTCTATGTTATGAATTTGGTAAAATAGATTTCATTTTTGAATTCGGAATATAAAATATAGCTTAGGATGAAATTTTGGCACTGTTCTGAAAAACATCAATTTTTGATGAATAGTGAAACTACTAAGTGGTATGTTAAAAACTGAATTTTGCATAAAACTTAATTTTACCGCTTCTGTGAATGGAATTTAGAAAATCCGACAGACACGGTTGATATCAGTAAGTAAAATGTAGTTCAATGAGATAAAAATAATTTTTTGGTGAATAGTAACTTTTTACCTTTTTTTACCACGGTTAATAGTAAATAGGGTAACTAAGGGTAAATATGATATTAATATTACCCTAACACATGTCCTAATTCTATTGGATAAGTGTAATTCGACCAAAAACAACCTTATGAATAAAATATGACCATTTAGGCCCACTTGGATTAGATTAGGACATTTATTATTATTTAATTCAAAGAAGAGTTAAAAGAGACAAAATCAAAGTTTATTTACTAAAACATTTTTAATATAGGGTTATACATAATATAAATTCGATTGTAAATATTAATTAGAAAGCTAAAAATATTTCCTACATAATGATATTTTATTTATAATTTTTAGACTTTATATAAATTAATTTATTTATGACACAACGATGATGCAGTAATTACCCTTTTTAAGGAAATATTAACATAATTGATGTTATAAATGCTCAAATGAATGTAATTTGAGACTTTTTATGAATTCCACTAATTTTATAGGTTACTATGATATATTAGTGTTGATTTAATCAACTTGGTTCGAACATATAAATCTGTTATGACTTTCACAAAAATCATATATCAAATAGTGTCAAAATTGACACAAAATAGTTTTTAAATCAAATATTATATTATTAATTGTTATTTTATTCCTAAAAATCTAAGGTTCGGCAAAATGACTTAGATAAGGATATATATTTTAATAATAAACAATTTGGGGTTCTTTTGGCATGTTATAGTAAGTATATTAACCATATATTGAAAGAAAACAAAAAGACACGGTAAAAGTAAAATTATTTAACTTAGAGTTAAATCTAATTGATAAGGTTAAAATAATACCCTAAACTTCTCTAAATCTTATTGGTTGATAGTATTTAGACCCTTCCCCACCTTAGCTTCGAAATAAGACCCTTTGGAACCATTATAAACCGATTTTGACATTAATATAAAATAATATTTTGAGATATTCCTAAGTTGCCCCTCTCCTCCCTTATAAAAGGACACCTCCTCCCCCTCCTCCTCACACCAATTTGAGCACTCAAGCTCGGCCAACCCCTGCCAAAATCTCTTCTCCACTTCCCTAGCAACATCCTAGAGGTTCTGGTCTTCCTCAAAGACCAATTCTAGTGCCCTAAGAGGAGGTCTCAAAGAGGCGCTTCAAAGAAGAGGTAATTACCGTTACCAATTCTTTCCTCTTTATTTCTTCTTCCACTTCTTCTTCTTAGGTTGTTTCATTATGAAGTAATAACATCAGTATCACTCATATACTGATATGTTATTATAATTATGAAACAACCCTAATTCACCTTCTATCCATCCTACGGAAAAATGAAATCACCGCGCGTGCGTACGTACGGAATACCGTCTCCACGCCGTGGTGTAATCTATTTTCCACCATCACCTTACAAGGATGGGTACAATGGTGTAAAGAATAACTATACATAGTTATTACAACATCATATTGATTCTGATATATTGTATAATCCACTCCAATTCAGTTCAATATTTATGGAAATGATATCATCGCTCGTGCGTACGTACGGACTACCGTCTCCACGACGCGATGAGATTCATTCTCCATGTTAACCATTTAAGAATGATTATAAAGTATATATAAGAAATAATAATGAAATATATGACATTATAAAGCTACTGGATTTATGTATATATATATGTATGTCATCTACTTACTTCCATTTCAATACAATAAGGAAAGTAAAACAACGTTCATGCGTACGTACGGACTACCGTCTCCATGAACGGTGTTTTTCATTTTATTTATCTATCTATTATATATATATATACTGAATATATATGATATATAAATCATATTTTATATTCTGGAAGTAAGTAAATCATGATATAAGTAATAATTATGTCAAGAACAACAAGTCAAAACACCTAAGATAAATGAAACGATTTTACCCAAAACGCTTCTTTAACATGGAATTTACAAAAGAACGGGTAATATAATGTCATAAGTGAACCATATATGATATCATAACAATGAATATGATTCTGTAATAAGTCAATAACATTATTTAAACCATTATACAGGAGGTTCGGACACATACGAAGCAAATTGGACCTAAGGTAAGGGAAATATCACAATCTCATTTTTATCCGAGATTGTTTATTCGTAAGTAATTACTGGGGTGTATTTTATCATCCACATCCATGTTACCTCAATATGTAATATTGTTTCCATCCACTTACACTAGTTTAAATCCAATTTTACCCTTCAGTGAGTTTTTAGTAAAGAATATGAAAGGAATCATTTGTCGTTTTTTCGTACGAGGTACATTTTGACTTTTTCGACAAAAGTACAAAGAATGTTTTTTTAACTTATACGGCACGAACGGATTTCTAATGTGTTATAAAGCCTTATTTTCATAAAGCTTCCTCTAAAAGATTTCATGAATATTTTCAATAAAATCTCTTTCTTTTAAAATTGCATGATGTTTTGTGAAAAGAAATTGATTTTAAAGAACAAAGGATATTTTCCTCAAGAATTCAATTCAAGTGTTTTATCAAAATTATTTTCCATCTAAGATAATAAAAGGTTCTGTTTCTATCCATATTTTTACATTTATTTGACTATGTTGTGATGGAATTATGTTTATGAATTCCTTTATCTTATATGAATGGTTTTATGATGTCATGTTGTTTAAGAATTCCATTTTTATTACATGGGTTATGAAATGATGTATGATTTATGATTTTGTGGCACACATAAGAAAGGATTCATTAAGAGATGGCTGGGACCTATATCTCCCTCCAATGCATTGGGTAAAGATTTTATATCTCATGAGATAGACATGGCTGGAATGGTAGGTTATACCGGTTCAGTAAAACAGGACTGAAACGAGGTTTACTCGATTCAGAAAGGGACTTTGTCCACTAAGATAGTCTTGGCAATGAGTCATGACTAACAAGAAATGATTTTCCATGATTATGTGTGTATGCCACAAAGTTTCATGTTTTAAGTTATGATTATTGGGATTACATTTCACTTCTATGATTTATCCCATGTTATGATTTTATGAGTTTTTTTGCAGGTTAAGATTTCCAAAAGCTATGTTCTTATATATATGATGTGATTGATATTTCTTTTGTTTACCCTTACTGAGCATTTGAGCTCACCCTTTTATGTTTTCTTTTCCCCAGGATATAAAGAAAGGTTTTAGGTAAAAAAAAAAGGATGACCTTTATGGGAGATATTGAAGAACTTTCACCACGATTAGAAGATTACGTTCCGAGTTTCCAAAGACACTAAACTATTACGATCCTTTAGTGTGTGTTTTTGTTATGTACTAAGTATTCCGCAAATGTAATGTAATGTCAATGTACGTCAAGCTTCGGGTCTCTACAGTAGGCCTTCAATCCACCTATATATTCGCAACTCCTCTATGGTCTCTCTTATACTTGATTACCCATGATGGATTTCCCAGTGGCATGTTGGGCCGACCGACCCTTAAGTAGGATGGCTATGTGGTTGTAGTCTTTTAGTTGAGGTCCTGCTAGTATTTGGGATATTTTTTACCTAAATTTTAATCAAAAAAAAGAAAACATATAATATTATTTCAAAATGATATTCATAAGTTAAATAAAACATAAAAATTTATCATTTATACACATTGGAATTATTTGTTTCAAATATCACTAATTTTAATAAAACATTTCATTTTATGGGAAAATGAATTGAAAAAAAATTAAAATCATTATTTAAAAACCTGAAATTATTAATATAATATTTGTCTCTAAACCACTTCTCAAGCATAAACTCAATAAGTTCATTTGTTAACAAGGAATGATATTTAAAAAGAAAAGGAGGTCAACATAGAGTTGACACTCTCTCAGTATATTTAGGATGATATCAATATAGAGCATGATCATATCTAACTAAGAGTAAAGTAAGATTAGATGAAAATGCATATAGAGATCTCTCGAGTCATGCTCACATCAAACTGACTGTACTTGGACATAACCGACTCCTTACACCATATCTCCTGATAATGTGTGACCATGTCCAGATACAGGTAAAACATGTCAAAGTTACTGATTCATTTCTGATGTTCCATATCCCATGAATGGACCTTCATCATTTTAACCACATATCCCAGGAAACCATTCCCATAAAATTTCTTGAAAACATCAGTCCTCACATCAAATACAACCACTCACTGATCTAAAATTTAAACAATACCACACATAATTAACGCATAACATCATCACCCAAATCACACTCCTAGGAGTCATCCATCACAAGGATAATATTACTGTGCTACATGAAATGTGAGTCTCATTGATTTGTAATCTCCCTTATAACTCCTCTAATTTTTTTTTCATATTAGACATGCCATGATTTATTTCCATGATTTCCCATCACTTAGAATCATTCTATTCATGAGTGTATACCATCACTCTAACTGCATTAGAAATAGTAGAAGAACTAGTCAATAGTTATAAGCACTTGAACAATCCTACCTACTGAATCCAATATCAAAAAATAAGAACCCAAGCAAATTTATCATAAAGCAAAGGCATAAACCTACTTATATCACAAAAAATTAATCACCTACCAAGCATCAATATTAAAATGAGCATATAAACAAGATCACTACCTAAAAAGGAATCTATAAACCAATACCAAACTCTCTGTTAGGTTTACCTTTTTCAAAATAATGTCGACCTACAAGTGTTTGAGTCAAAACTAAGGGCCTTTAGGTCTCCCCTATAGCCCTACTAATCATGCCTCAATGAGGATCACTAGGTTTAACCATTAAACCCAAAGATCAAAACTATTAACATGGTTATATCTCATGGAACATCATCCATGTACCCATGTATGCATATGGAATATAATGCGACTTTTGACTCTCACTCTAAAAGTGATTAAGAAAGAATCAACTTACAAGGGTAAAAAATGTCAAGCATTGGCCTACTAGGGCCCTGATCCTCACTGATTATCTTTATAAGGGACTTACCCTATAACATAATGATAAAAAATTGGTAGAATGATGAAATGGAACCCATAAAGAATCCATATATGGTAATACCCCCCCTTTAGGTCTATTTCACGATAAACATTTAGATATATATCAACATCATATATAGAGACCAGACTAAATAACCATAACTGTGGCTGATTAAGTAGAATTTCATTCCAAGATATTAAGGAAAAGATGGTGTAGGTTGTTACCGACGCATTAAATAACCAAAAATAAGTAATAATGCCCTATATAGGGTCTAACACATGGGAACAATGTGACCTATACATCTATGATGGTCACTACACCTCCTATGCTTTAGGAACGATTCATCATTCTCATCACCAAACAAATCACTATAGATCGACATAGATTTCCATTAGAAGGAAAAATATATTCAAGTTGTAAAAATTGATTGTAATTCCACCAAAAATCTATAAAGTAAAACAAAACATAGGGTTTATATACACATTAAAGAATTTTCCATTGGCAGCAGTAAAATTACACACTAATAGGCCTGCAAAATCTGAATAATATGTTCCAAATATTATGCTTGTGAAGTTTCTTGATTTTTCCAACCAATAGTCAAAATCAACTACTAGAATCTACCCACCAACCAAAATCTTTAAATATACAATAAATTTTAATCCCCACACAATATGTGTGTCTCCTGATGAGAAAATAATATACAACTATAACATTGAAGTTCATAACAATAATCCTATACCCATGGAAAGAATGAATTCTTACATGGAAAAGTGTTCTTGACACACCAGTATGATATCCATTAAAGGTTATGGCACATTTCTAATACTCTTATATACTATATCCCAAATAATAAATCAACAATAAAGGAAAACCTCTGATACCAGTTTGTAACTTCTTGACCCATGTGCCACTAAATTGGTGCCTCGAGCTGGTTCCCCACAAGGACTCAAGCACACCTCCACATATGCCATAGGATGATGACTAGTAGCGAGGGACTAAAATTGTTATAGTGGGGATACTATTCCCTCATATGAGATTAAAAATAATATAAATTTATAGATATCCTCCAAATAAGTAAATTAACAGAGTGTGTAATCAGTAAATAAACTTAAATAGAATACGATGAGAAAGTAAAATAAATGATATAAAATCCCCAATAGCCTTGTCATGCATAAAAAACTACTAAGGAACTAGGAAGGCCATAAATCTATAATTACATAAAGTAAAATGAAATAAAATCACAAGGCTCTACTACTAACTCCCATTCAAACAACATACCCGGTCTCTATGACACTACCGAGCTACTCTAGCCCGATCATAAGAAATCAACACAAGTGTCTCCGCTCAAACATGAAACCCCAGGACTCATCCTTATCCACCATAAAATATATTCTCAACCTATAAAACATACATAAGTTGTTAAAAAACACTAAGGTTCATGTAAAGGGGTGATAAATAATCTTAGTAGGCCATCCCAATGATGAACTTATAAATATTCCATCATAAGTGCATGCTCAGGGAATATGATCAGCCTAGTTGAGACAAAACTTAAATAATAACGAAAATAGATAAGTAAATAATCCACATCTGATCCTTGGGCCTATGATCCTGATCAACCACACCTACATTGGCCCAAGCTAATACTCTCTCTGAAGATAGTTCCCTCATGTATATTTATTTATATGCACACACACACACACACACACATATATATATATTCCAATATATATATATATATGAGTAATGTGTTAAATAAAATGAGTCAACTAAAATCAATCCTTGGATCCATGACCCTGATTGTTTGGAAAACCTATGAAAAAGGCTTTGTGTTGGATGTCTTACCACTCAATCCATGTATAATTAAGTCGGTCCTTTGGTCTATAATCCAGATTGAAAATACCTGCTTTAGCTCTAGCTAGAAATGTCTCAGTGTAATTTGACCTCCATATTTTATATTTATATACATATATATATATATATAAGTATTCCCATGTATATATATGTATATATGAGTAATATATAAAATAAAATGATCCAACTATAGCTGATCATTGGGTGTATGACCCTGATCAACTAGACATTCTGTGAAAAAGGCATAAAGCTATATGTCTTACCACTTAAGCCATATATAATTAAGTTAATCATTAGGTAAGTAATCCTTATCAACAACACATACTTTGTCCAATTCCATAATTTCTCTGAAAAAGATACCTAACCATAGGAGGATATATTTCCTTTCTCTGGGTTCACTCGTACTCGCCTCCAATAACTAAGATAGAGTCCCATGTGTCTGTTGGACATCTTGAAAATGTGGTACTAAGATAGATTTCATACAAATAAACCCACATAAAATTCAGTCTGATGTCTGATTCTGAGGTCCCATTCTAAAGGCAATCATAAGAATAAAACTCATATAATCACTAATGGGAATGACCCTTAAATGATATGTAAGGAATACTCTCATGATCTGGTATAACAACAAAAAATCCTTCAATAACTAGCTCAACAACATCATCCCCAAATAATTCTGGGCAATACTATAATGGTGAATCCACTATTCTTAAGGATTATCCTAGGCATAAAATAAGAAGATCAATTCCATCATCATGGAGCTCATCAACATCCCACTGCTTGGGTGAAATGTGCCCACCCGATAAACTCAAGTATTACAAAGAATGCTAGAGGACTAGTCATTCCTAGAATGACCTAGTCTAATAAGGGTTCTGATTCAATATTAGTGAACTAACTATCTATACTTGAATAGGGAGGAATCCCAATGACAAATGGGACTTCCAGTAATAGTAATAGTAGCATTCAATAAAGTAGGGCATGGATGTTGGACCCCAGGAATTACGTTTGACAAACCCACAATAGCATGGCTCAACAACCATATCCTAGAAATTATGTCTCAAAATCTCTGTAATAATATATGATAAAAAATGATAAGAATCCATGCCCTAGGGAGTAAATATAGGCATCCTAATAAAAATATATGAAAAAATACCAAATTTCATCCTTCACAACAACCACAAACCGGGAAACACCTCCATCTATCATAGTTTTATCATCAGTTTCGATGTGAATACATATATGAAAGAGTAAGGGTGGTCAAACACCTAAAACCACCATTACCACCACATCCTCATAGGATTACATGTTTGGTATGGGTTATAAGGTGACACCCTATACCATCTCTACCCAAACCCACATTGCTCTAGCTCAGGGCCTGTCAACCACAAGGGAACAAATTAGGTCCCTCGGGTCATAAAATTAGAGAATCTTCAAAATCAGGATCCTCTTGATGATAAAATGTAAATAGAGGAATCATTTTCGTTATCCTTGAAAAGTGAAAGAGTTAAAAATGTCATGTTATATGGGATCCTTGTTATTTACATATATGGGAAGGGATGTTACATGGGCTCCTAAATAGTAAATGTAAACAGAGGAATATTATATAGAAATACTTGGAACAATAGATATACAGAGGTTTCATATATGACACCCTTGAAAAAAAAGTAGATAGGAATATTCATCCTACATGGGATCCTCAAAAAGAGAAACATGTATAGGTATCCTACAAGGGATTCCCTAGGTCAACATGTAAGAAAATAAACACCATAGGGGACCGATGGTGTCAAATGTTAGGTTGATGAATCCAACACTAGATCCTTTGAAACAACATGTATCATAGCCTCCGAGGATATAAGGGAACATATCACAAGGGATTCATCCTAAAATAAAGATCTATGAAATCATTCATCAAGAGAGATAACTCATGGCCCATATCATATCAAATGATCTCACTCTTAGGAGATAGTTGAATTCAGATACCAGAGATAGAACCTATCCCATTTATTAAGAATCTTGAAACACCTACTAGGAGTCCTCAAATCACTTCAAGGGTAGAACCTCCATGATCTACATGGAAAGATACTAAAAATTTACTACCCATGTTTCCAATTCTGAATCATGGCTATAAAGATACAAAAAATCCACAAGAGGGTAGAAAGGGATGAGTACACAACGTGTGTACCCTGGTACATGAAATTTACCCTTGAAGCTCCACCTGTAAGTATAATCTAATCATACTTGGGATGTAAACCCCATGTACATGGCTTGTGAGTCATGTACATGATGTGTACCCTACATGGGATACCTGCCTATGTACCCCACATGGACTGACCATGTATATAGCATAGACATGTTCTTATACATGGCATGCGACCCACATGGGGTCCAGGTGTATACCCTATATAGGGTACCTAGCCATGGACATTGGCCTAGAGGTGTACCACTACATGGTGTGAAACCCTTATGGGGTCTGGCTATACACTCTACATGGTCACGTGCCCCTACACAGGTTGTGTGGCTAGGTGCTCGTCTAAATGGTAGATTCATAGTACATGGTGTGTATAACTCATTCAATCATGTACTTATAAAAATATCATATTCCCTAAATGAGAAGAAAATATGATATGTGTTCCTTAAATAAACACCATTAAATTGGGATTTTTGAATGGTAGACCCCTCAAATCGGACTGAAACCTCCAATTTCTCCAAAAAAGGTATAGAATGACGAACAATTGGTCCTATGAATTGATAATAGGGATTTTAAAGTTGAAAATGGTTAATATAAATGGATTAATGGTGAAACATAAAAACAACCTTATAGAATCCCACCCTGAGTGCCATATACCAGTTCCTCGAGGAATTGGCTACCTAAACTCAAGAACATCTCCCCAAGTTCCATAGGCTATTAACAAGTTTTGAGGGATAGGGGCTTGTCCTCAGGGAGACTATATGCTCATAGATCCGAGTATGCACAACTATAAATAATAGATTCATAAATAATAAAACAACAATAGAAATATTATTATAAACCATGAAAGATAAATAAGAAACTGGTGGAATCAGATGATCATTAATAGAGATAAACTAATGTTCATGTCATGGTGCAATACAAAAATATGAGTACTGGGGAATAAGTTACAATCATATACTACATGATTTCCAAAAACTACATAATAATACAAAAAATTCAACCCAACATCTCAAGAATAAGCTTGGTCCTCTACCCCCAAATCTCCATTCTAAGCAACAAACAAATCAAGCATTGGAAGAAACTCGATTCCCTTTATCTAGTCCTACAATCATAAAGTATAATCGGGTACAAAATGACACATGAGTAGAGTTTTATATATAAATCTCAATAGGTAGACACCCATAGTGTCTAGATATTTCCATTTCATGCAACATATAACAAGCAGTGTTCCATATGAAGATAAAGTAAGGAAATTAATAACAAACATGTAAAGCTTGGTCTGGGTTTCTAAATGGGCACATGTCCCATAACACCTACTTCAGTCTATTATAGAAGTCTAAGTATGGTACCTATGCACAGAAAACAATATATAAAAGAGAAAATATTTACCAAGGATGACAAAGAAAGGCATACCCCTAAGATTGAGCTTCAGCTTTGGGTATAATACACATGTCATCACCCAAGTGTGCTATTAAAATTAAGGAGAAACAACATGTGTGTATAAGAAATCTCATAAAAACAAAAAATAAAGGATGAGGATCATGTGAACCAAAAATAATTCAATTCCTCAAACCCATAAGGTGGAATCAAAGATCTTATAAGGTGATCTAAGCATAATCCCAAGGGTCACTATGGAACATCCTATATAACCCAATACCACTAAACCTGTCCAAGGTGACCCATATGACATCCCTTTCATCACTCAAGGATGGTGACTTGGAGCCCATTCCGAATATCCCACACAAGGGACCAGGTATCGTCTAAGGCATGGTATAACCATATTTCCAAACGGTTCCATCCTCGGTTTATCCCTTGGGGGAATTATCCTCACTCATAAGTATATTTAAATCACCTAGGAAGCCTATACTTTATAAGCCAAAGCATATCTCACACCGAGCATGGCTAGTCCATCCATGGGATCCTTAATACGAGACCCATGTTCTCTCCCAGCCCGCATCACATGAGCTATATCAAATAAGGAAATACATATATATATATATATCAAGGACAAGACATTATAATTCCATTCCATTGAGCAATCATCTCCGGTCTAATGCTAAAAACTAACCAAGTTTCACATTCCCATAATAAGTACATAAAGCATATAGAACATTCATAATAAATAAGATACAAGAAAAATTAGATGTACTTAGAGTTCTTTTAATCAGATTACAACAAAATAGAATCTCAATATCACATGATCACAATCCATCAATCTATGAAATTTAAGACAAAACATAATGGAATAATTCATATGGCATGGCAATAAGAATTAAACATGAGAAAGACACATGAAAGAGGTGTAACTAAAAGGAATAAAAACTAAAAAAATGAAGTTCAACCATAGGAACATGGCATCAGCATGTATCTAACCATATTTCATCAATGAAATATCAATATTTCAAGCTCTCAATCTTGACCAAGTATACAATTCAGCTCAAAACAAGTATATATTTTAAGCCATAAGTAGTAAACAAGGCAAGGAACATAGAACTACATTGTTATGAGTAAACATAAGGCATTGTGAACAAGATAAGACATATATTATAAAGAACTTGGCATATCATTAATGCAATAAATGACATAAAACAAAAAAATAATTTAATATTTGCTTGAGAAAATAATTATAAGGCATGGGATTCCAAATAAATCTTCAAGCATGTTAAAGGATTATGAAATCAAATATAGAAAATAAATTATAATTAAGAATAAGCATTATCGAGAGGATTTGAATCATGATTTATACCTCATCTTTAATCAATTTATCAATTTAGAACAGTAGTCCAATCTTTCCCACACACACCCAAGGTGAAACACAACTCAAGGAAAAATTAAATTTAGGCTAATTAAGATGTAACATACAAATGGATGGATGAAAACAAAAAGAACGCCCTATTAATGGGTTTCTCCCTAAGTGATGGTCACCGTAGACATGGAAAATAATTCTTATTAATTTAATATGAGAAAACATGACTTCACTGGAAGGCTCCAATGAGTGGCACAACAACCCAAAATATAGAAAGAAACAAAAAGATATGAAAAGACATATACACCCTACCTCACAGTCATAGTACTCCACTCAACTGATTCCAGAACATGATTATACCAAAAATGGAATAAATCAAGAGATTTTAAAAAACCATGAAAATAGGCCCAAAGACCATTTCACCAAAATAACACAACAGATGATGGAGAAAACAAGAAATAGAGGGGTGTGGTTGATAGAGCTTACCGATATGATTTAGTTTCTTTTGAAGATGAAGAAATTATAGGAGAAATGAAATAGATATCATAAAACCACCAAGAGATAGAGGAGGAGAGCTTAATGCGCAATGGAGGATGAGAAAATTGGTTTGATAGGTTAGGGAAAAATGGAAATAAGGTTTTAAACATTCATTAAGGGAAAATTATTAAATTCACCCCAATTTCCACTATACAAGGTTTGAGCACACATGTTAGCCAAACTGTGCCCCAATCGTGCCCATGGTTTTGGATAACTAGGAACACTACAATAGAATGGTGCATAGTTTGACTAACCATGTGTAAACTATAGATTTTACCACTATCTGAAACCTACAATATTTCTTATGGTCAGACACCCTGGGTTGCACGGTTTCAAAAAAACCATGCGACCTAGTCTGTTTTCCCCATTTCTAGTGTTATGGGCTTCAAATTATCCACATATTCCCTCAACACCTCCATTTATCTCCTAGGAATAAGATATAGAAAAAATTAAAGGGATGTAACCAAAAATTAAATGGTTCAAACATTTGGATAGAGCTGGGCATTTACATCCTCCCCTCTTTAAGACAACTAATCCTTGAGTTTCCCTTATAAGGGTTGTAGAATGTCATATGCGATAATCTTCATCCATTGGGAACATAAATTGACCTCCCACCAAGGTTTGGTCTTATACATGTCTATTATACCACAACACCTGGAATAAAAGAACTAAACTATCTCATAGGACCTTCTTGTTATGACTGACAAAACAAATTAGATGCTCCTCGAAGGATGCCTCCACCTCAAGCTCAATATCATAAGGTACAAATGAATGAGATGGGTCTAGATGATACTATAAAAGCTGAGATATGTGGAATATGTCATGCATGGAATGATAACTCTGAGGTAATAGAAACAGATAGGCTAGTAGCCGAACTAGCTCCACTATCCCTAAAGGCCAAACATATCTTGGTGATATCTTTCCCTATCCCCTGATTTTTTTCTGACCCCAGGAAGGTGATACAGGTAGAAATAATTGATGTCTATCAAACTCCAGAGGTCTTTAGCAATGATCGGTATACGACTTATGCCACGACTGAGCTGTATCCATACGCTTCTGAATCAATTGTACTTGCTCTACTGCCTCCTTCACAAGATGAGGACCCAATAGAGATTCCTCCCCTCCCTATAGCTGGTATAGAGGTGAAATACACGATCTACCATATATATCCTCATACAAAGCCATTTTTTTTCCTGAAATCCATTATTATAGGTAAACTCAACTAGAAGAATATGATTCTTCCAAGAACCTCGAAAATCAAGGATAAGTTCCCAAATAATATTATTTATCACACGAATCATCCACTTAGACTTCCCATTGATATGAGGGTGATATGAAGTACTCAAGAGAACCTATAAACCAAGAACCTTATATAACCCTTTACAGGACAGTGAAGTGAAGTAATAATCTCTCTCCAAAACTATATAATGGGTTACACCATGAATTCTCACTCTTTCTCAGATGTAAATCATACCTAAATAATTAATAGAGTTGGATTCATAGAATAGTAAGAAGTACACAAATTCAGTCAACCTATCTATGATCTCCCATACTGCATCGCTAACTTGAAGATATCTTTTCAAGTCTATCACGAATTCCATGATTATGTTATTCCATTTCCACTCAGTAACAGACTGAGGCTGTAGAAGCCGAGTAGGTTGTTGGTGCACTACCTTAGCCTACCAACAATTGGAGCACTGAGTCATAAATCATTATATATTCTTCTTCATACCTGGCCAACAGTACTGGATGTTCATCTCTCAGTACATCTTCACAATCCCAAGAGAAATTGACTAGATAAAGGCATGTGATTCCCTCATCAACTATTCATGTATATTTAAAGGCACCCATACGTGGCCATAGTAGAGAAGGGTCTCACTACAATCAATAACCCAACCAAGAGGCATGTTCTCTCCTACGATTCACTCCCTCAAAATGAGTCCCTCTGAATTAGAAAACTTCTATATCTAGACTCGCTCCAGAAGAGATGCTTTCACTGTTATCAATAACCTAACCAAGAGGCGTATTTTCTCCTCTGATTCACTCCCTCCAAATGAGTCCCTATAAATCATAAAACATATATACCTGGACTCTCTACTAAAGAGAATATTTCACTACCACAACTATTAAGTCTATCTTCCCTTATTTTTCCTGAACCTCAATATGCAACATAGAAAACAAGGCCATCATTTTCCACTCACTACTAGACACCTGAATAGCTTTAGTATGTTTCTTCTAGATCAATAAATCAGCAATAAAATTCCCCATTCTAGGGGTATAAGAAACTCAAAATAAAATTATTTTAGGTATTCCACCCCTTGCGATACCTTAGATTCAACTCTTACTATGTTATGATATATTTTAAACTCTTATGGTCCATGTAAACAATGGACCTTTATCAGAATAGATAATGACTCCAACAATGCAGATCATGAACCAAAACTACAAACTTCAGGTCATTCATTGGATATTTCTTCTCATGTGGCCTTATCTAAGGAGATCCATAAGAAACCAATCGATCACCCTACATCAGAACTGCACCTAGATCGATTCTTGAAGCTTCACAATAGAATGTATAAATAATGTCTAGCTCTCAAAGAATCATTATATGATATGAAGTGAATCTACATTTTAAATCATAAAAATATTCCTCAAAAGTTTCAGACTATAGGAACTATACACCATTATTATTCAGGGCCACAAGAGGTGCTAATACATAGTAGAAGCCCTGAATGAACCACCAATAATATCCAACAAGTCCCAAGAAGATGCGTGTGTCAAAAAAATAATGGGCTACTCCTAGGAAGCCATGGTTCTAACCTTCTATGGGTCAAATGATATTTTTTCCTCAGATATGATATGACCCATGAAGTTAACCACACTGATCCAAAAGATTCATTTACTAAGCTTCACCTATATATTATTCTCTTTTAGTGTACTAATCATGATCTCAATATGGGTTTCATGGTTGTTTATGAAGTGTAAAAACACTAAGATATCATCTATAAAGACTACCACAAAATAATAAAGATACATGTGGAAAGACTGATTAATCAAATTTGTGAAAATTACTGACAAGTTCTTCAGACCGAACAACTCAACCATGTACTCGTACAATATATACCTACTATGGAATGATGTATGTGGTATATTATATGGTCTCACATGAACCTGATGATAGCTCAACATCAGATCAATCTTATAGAAAACATTTTATCTTCATATCTGGCCAAAGAGGTCATCTATATGAGAAAAAGGACTACCGTTCTTCCCTGTAATATGATTCAACCACCTAGAATATGCAAAAAAAAAATTGGGGTCCATCTTCCTTCTAGGAGAAGTGGGCCGATGAATCCCATGACGATGTTCTAGGTCTAAAAAACCCTTATCCTCAAGATCATTAAGCTGCTTCTTGAGTTCTTGGAGATCTGTAGCTTCCATCCTATACAGAGGAATGAATACTGGTGGTGAACCTAGCACTAGCTCTATAATGAAATCAACCTCTATCACTAGAGGTAAGCCAAAAAAATCATCAGGAAATAAATCCCTAAAATGATATATAATAGGAGAAAATTATACCATATATATTCCCTAGTCTCTCATTAAGAGTCTTCCTAGCTGAGTTATCACTCTTCCCAACCTATTATTCTTGGGTCCAACTTGATCTTCCAGGATATCCCATTCTCCCTTATATAAATACATGATGATATCAGGTGATGTGAAAGGAACTGGACAATGATAGAAATCTACTTGGGCATGATAAAGAATGAGCCTATCCATACCAAGAACAACATTGAAGACGATTATCTCGAGGGTGAATAAATTACAAAAGAAATGATACTCACCTATCTCAAGTGGAAACTCCGAAAACTTGTGTATTCCATCTTCTCAGACCGCTAGAGAAGTGTCAAGGGATATGACACCACATAAGTACTCTATTACAATACCAATTCTTTCCACAGACACTGTAGATAAGAAAAAGTGTGAGGCACCTATATTAAAAAGGGAAGAAACTAAATTAGAGGTCACTAGAATAGTACCTCTCACCATAGATAGCCCAAGACTCTGCTTCTTTGGTTCTAGTTGCAACACATACATATGGATTAAAATACAACACTGAGATTATGCCTGACTAGTTTAAGAAAATCCACTCAATTGATGTTGATGTTTTGTCCACCGACTGCATTGTCCACGACCACTACTATGTCAGCCTGATCGGCCGATAGAAGAACAACTCCAATCCTAACATGGTGTTGCAGATACCATATCTTATAGATGGGCTGGTACATATCCCTTACCACCAGACATAAGAAGAAAAGTACGATAGAAGCGCTGAAGGTGACCCATCATGACGCAAGCTTGAAATTCAATCGGGTTTATTGTGCACTGAAGTTTCTTGTTCCCTTTCCTTCCAAACATGTGATATAATATAGAAATTTTAGTACATGTAACATGGTTGGAACTTCCCCTACATGAACCCTCAAATCAGAGCTTCCTGCTACCTGAAGAACTATCACCCTATTGTGGAACATAATTGACCTGGCTCACAGGGCTAGCTTCTCTTAGATTCTAATCCATAATCAGAGCTAAGTTTACTATATCTATAATGGAATTCAACCAAAACAAATTTACTAATGAGATAAAATCATTCCAAATAACGTCCCAAAAATTCCTCACAATCTTCAATTCATCACTGGTTAGAGATGTAGCAAAACACTAGAGGTTAGTGAAATGAGAAGAATACTCAAGCACTTTCATAGAGCCCTGCTAAAGATGTAAGAACTCCATGGATTGATATTCTGTCAAATTATGAAAGAATAAGTGATCATAAAACACCATATGGAATTATTCCCATACATTGTATTGGTAATGCTCTGACTAAGAAATGATATCCCACCAATGTTTGGTAGAGTCACAAGGTATATATGCCCCAAGCTTGACGCTCCACTCTGGAGGTGTCTTCATATGGTCGAAGATGGATACCATAGCTTATATCCACAACTCTGTTGCATGAGGAATTCCATCCTCTAAGAAGATGGGGGAGGATACTACTGAAAGAACCGTGTAAGCTCTTCTATAGTAGGGAATTCCTAGAAGCACCCTAAACTATCTGTATGAACCTAAGAAAAATATCCCTTAACTGAGTATCAGTGCCCTGTGGAAGATGAGAAAGAGTTACCTAAGGTGGATCTACAAAGGGTATAATAGGTGGATTAGGGCCCACCACCTCTCCAGTGTTCTCATCACCACTCTCTTAGTGTATAACATGAGGATCTCAGGGTGGAATAAATCTACAATTTCCAATCACACACACCTTAGATAGAATCTATAACAGATAGGGAAAGAAAAAAATGAATGAAAGGTATAAGGCCTTTCTAAAACATGGACCATCAGATAAGGAAAGCGATATAGAGGACATGTACATGGCCTACCTCTAAGCATAGAACAAATAATAGCCAACTATAAGAACTTGGTCTATATAAGAAGGTAAAAAACCGATAATGATCACGATAACCTCAGACCACAACCCATTGAAAAGTAAAGGTCTAATATTTTTCATATAATATGACCACTTCATTTTAACAAGTGTTATTCACTCGATTATTTTAATAACACTATCCCTTTTTAAAAAAATTGAATTAGGTGGATCATCATACCAATTTATAAGGTCCCATAAACATTATAAATTGAAATTATATGTTTAATTAATCCGATTCATATCATGATCTTACAATTCAATTTGGAAGAATTCTATATTTATAACCATCAACAATTGCATTATATAACAACTAGGAACAACATAAATCACATGGAAATAAGAAGATGCGCACTGAAAGTAGATGTGGCATGGTAATATGCATTCCATTTTAGTCCCTATGGTACCTAGTATGAGGCATGTAATGAAACAAACTCATTGAATTGGTATGAAGTAATAAAAATCATCATTTCAATCATATCAATATCAATAACTTCATAATAGAAGTGTGTCACCCAATAGTGGCATAATCAATAACTGAAATTTCCCAACTCAAGTAATTGTGGTGTCCCCTGTACATGTGTTATCTATATCCAAGCATAGGGTAAAGACCAAATTCCCATGAACAAATATTCTATATATCAAAAACAATAAGATAATAGGAAAAAACATCTAATACCATGTTCAGCTTCCAAGGTGGCACGTTTTGGGTGATGGTAAAATGGTCTGATGAGGATCATCACCCATCCCTTTTTCTGGAGACAATTTCCTATAAAATGTATCATTTCTTTTGTTCTGACCCATTCTTTGTCATTATAATTTAAAATAAGGTTGTATTTACCCCGTTAGGACTAGATAATTCAACCCTTTTGCATTGAGAAGGATCTTCCACAGTCATTCGGTCCCAACAGGTGATTGTGCGGGGTCAAGTAATTGTGCAATTGGTCCTCCTCAGATATAACTTCCTCAGATAGTCTCCAACGAGTTTATTCATGGATCCAGAAACACCCAATGACAATAGAATCCATGATTCATGGACATGAATTCCAAAGGCTAGTTCTCGTCGATTGATGATTCAGCCAACTACACTTGAGGACTCCATTGGTTGAGAGGATGGGCATTCAGGCTCACCACACCCTTTTGGGGGAAGATTATTGCCTATTATAGGGCTCTCTTATAGATTTAAGTTGTGTTCATATGTTCATGAATCCATGGTTAATTTTTGAAGCGTGTGTCCACATGCTACCCTTGATTTTCCGGATCGTCATAGGCATGCATATATTTAATGCTACAGAGGTACTGCTGACTTGAACCATACAATAAGGTTCTCTAGAGTTTATCATCATCTAGTGGGGAAAGAAGGTGATTTGATGTTGGGATTGGACCCATGAGATGAGATTCCTACATATCCTTGAGAGAGGAATCAGAACAATTGTAGTTTGGATGTACTAAGGAATACACATGGAGACTGCCCATTTAAGGAGACATGATTGATTGGATCCATTATGGGAGGGCACCCTTTTGAGAACGGGACATTGGGTAGGCATCCTATGTATCTTGGTTTGATCAGGAATCAGAGTTCTTATTGTTCATAATTACTAGATGTTTTAGTCGTCACAAACCTTTAATCCCACACGAGTCATGCGAGGTGTAAGAAACAAGATAATGTGAAAGATTCAAAAAATCACATGCTTTCTCTCTTGCTGGTGGGAGAGGGAGATCATACGACGAAAGAGGCTGGGGTGATGGTGGGAGAGGGTGCGGAGAAATGAACCATTCAATGTGAAATGACATTAAAGGTCATGCGGCTCGACCTCAGAAGATTGGGGAGTTACCTTAGTGGGAGTGCCCAGAAAAGTCATTTGTGGAATTCTAAAGTTTAAAGTCATATAGCTTGGACTGTTATTAACTAGTGGATAATCATGTTGGGATGTTCCTACGTACCTCAAACATGAGAGGGGAGGAATGTAAAAACCATGATTCTAGAGAATCTCATATCAGGGGAAATGATATAAGGCATGGAATCCATTAAGGCATGCATTGGTAGGAAATGACCCTCCGGAGAACAAATATTCCTTTGGTTGATGACTATTTTTTAGGAAACATATCCAGAGCCACTAGGGAATGATGTGCATTATAAGAACTCTGCCTTATTACATACACAATATTGAATTTAATCAAGAAAAAACTTCCTTTTACATTGAGTATATTTTCAACTTTATATCTTTAGAGAATTGGTACAAAACATTTATAACATTACACATTTTTATATAGTGGATACCATAAAAACAGTTTCCATTTTTCTCAAAATATAAAACATTAAAACTTAAAACAAGACTCCTTGAAAATTCTTCAACATTTAACGTGACTTCCTTCATTGTATTAGACATCTATTAACCTGTGAAAAATCATTTAAAAACTTGGTATGAGCACAAAATCTCAGTAAGGGATAGAAAAAAACGAAAAATCACATTAGTCCATGAATACTCATAATGTATGAAAACATTTTCAAAAGACATGCTTTTCACCCATAAATACTTACTTCGTGTAACATGATATTTACACAAGATCAAAACAAACATGAGTACATAAATATAATCATAGAGGTATCTTGGGGAATTACTTACATAATCTTGTAACCATCTTGGCTACCTTAAAATTTGTATCCCTCACGGCTACCTTACTTTGTCTAACCATCGCAGTTACACTTGGAGTAACCATACGGCCAACCTCCAACATACTCATACCCAATGCATTGGAGGGAAATATAGGTCCCATAATTCATCATTAACAATGCCCAAGAACCAAAACATAATCATACAACATGAATAATAGCATAAAAACATTGCTTTTGAATTTTGTAAAAATAGAATTTTAAAAGAGGATTTTAGAAGAATAGTCCCTCATAAACATCATATAATTGAAGTGAGACTTAATAGAGTGGATGGTATATGTATATACTCTATAAATAAAAAATTTTAAACATATTATAATCATAAGTCCTCACAAAAACAATTTAAATACCACTTAAATGACAAATTAGAATGTTAACCCAAAGAATAGAAATCTGGTTAAAAATTTCCTTACCTTAGGCTTGTCTTAATTAAATATTGTTTAAGACTCTTTTATAATGGTTAAAAGAGTGTTATTAGTATTTTACAGAAACATTTTCATGTTTATAACATCTTATATGATCATTTCATAACCTCATTTCACCCCTTAATTGTTAGTATTTTGTTCCTTGCATTATTTTGGGTGAGTTATTTTATGATTTTCACGATCGGTTCATGATGAATCGTTCTTGTTGATTGGAAGTGAAACTCCAGAATTGTAATGGAGTAGTATTTAAATATTTCCAGTACCATAATTTATACCATTTATCACTTTTATTCTTTATATGCGAATGACTTATAAGTTAAAACATAAATGATGTTCGTTTAGATCATTTTAGTGGTTCTTTGATAATAACAACCTCATTTTGTCTTATAAATTAGAACCATGAGTACAAAAGAATTCCAAAACCATATATGAGTCATCAAACATAAATTATAACTTGGTTCAACCATATAAATGGTTTCATGACCAGACTTGAAAGAATTCATGGAAATTGAAAATACATCGTCCATGATGTCGGTAATTCGACACAAATGGACAATGTTTTTATTCATTAAATAAGTGGAAGAGGAGAAGAATACTGATGAAAAATTTTCCATAAACATGAGAACATCCTGAATATACATGATTCTGGAGATTTCATGCCTCTTGGATAAGATTGATTGTGTAAAGAAGAAAAATTAATCATGAAATAAAAGAAAATCTTGTGAAATTTCTCACAAAACTTCCACAACCTAACAGCGTATCTTAACATTTCATAAAAACGAGATTGATGAGAGGAATGGAATATATCATCATTCATACAATATATGGACAGTAAGGGGAAATATTTAATGAAATATCCCAACACAAGACAAAGGGAATGGAAGAGAATAACATAAAATGAAAGAAAAGAAGGAAAATAAAAGAGGGTGTTTATCTCTTGATCTCTTCTCCTTGAGATCCTCCTTAAGGGATTTGATTTTGGTCTTTTGGGGAGAACAGAAGATCTAGGACATGGGGAAAAAGATTGGGGAGGTAATTTAGCAAAAAATATACAATTATCAAGGCTTGAGAGTTGTGGGAGGAAGAGGGGAGTGAGGGTGGTATTTATAGTGGAGGAGGGGAGGTATTTTAGATTATTTTAATCATTATTATATTAATTTTATCAAGACTATGAATAATCTCAATGAAAGTGACCCTAAATAGTAATAATATCATGTGAGTTCGAACCAAGTGGACTTGCATCACTTATGATGTCATAAATAGTGAATTTTACTGATAATTTGATTATACGGTATTTTATCGTATTTCGATATTCACCGAAAATTATTGAATTTCAGAAAATTCCCAAAAATTTACCCCTACATTTTTCGATGAGTAGAATTCAAAAATGAACTCCATTTTTCAAAATTAATTTTCTAAATATTGTTAATTTAATTTTTAAATAAATGCATAGTTAATTCGAAAAAATAACAATTCTAAGGCGCAATTAGTTTTATTTCATATTAAAAAATTAATTAAGATCTCATTATCTTATTTCATTAAGAAAATAAAATAATAATAAAATTTACTATTCATTATGGTCATATCAGTATTCATATTACGATTCATAATGGTATGTTACTATTCACCAAAAAACCAAGTTGGTTCCAATAGAATCCAAATAACATACTGAACACAATTGTAGATGAAAGTTTCTTGAAAATCAGAATATATAAGTAAAAAAGTTATGTTTTAAAGGCTAATTAAAAATATCTATTAAAAACAAAGTTACATGCATTTCTATTTATCTTTAGAAAAACATGGGGTGTTACATTATCCCCACCTTCTTGAAATTGTGTCCTCACAATTTTATTTACTTATTAAACAACTGAGGGTATTTTTCCCTCATGGAATTTTCAAACTCCCATGTTGCTTCTTCAACCATGTGGTTTCTCCAAAAAACCTTTACATGGTGGATTAAATTGTTCCGCAATACCTATTCCCTTCGATCAAGAATCTGAACTAGTTTCTCTTCATAAGAAATGTTTTCTTCCAGTTGAACTATTTCTCGGTTCAAGACATGTGATGAATCTGGCACATACTTTCTCAACATCGAAACATGAAAAACATTGTGTACCTGAAACAAACTCGGAGGAAAAGCTACGCGGTATGCAACTGTTCCAACTTTCTCCAAGATTTAAAAAGGACCGATGAACCGTGGACTTAGTTTCCCTTTCTTATTGAAACACATCACAATTTTCCAAGGAGAGATTTTGAGGAAAACATGGTCCCCTACCTCAAAAGAGAAGTCTTTCCTTCTGTTATCTACAAAACTTTTCTTCCTGATCTGAGCTGTCCTCATGTGTTGATGGATCATCCTCACTTTCTTAGCCACTTCTTCAACTAATTCTGGCCCCATCAACTTTCTTTCGCCAACTTCATCCCAAAATGCTAGAGTTTGACACTACTTCCCATACAAGGCCTCAAAAGGTGCCATCTGAATACTAGAATGAAAAATATTATTATAAGAAAACACAACTAAAGAAAGATGGTGATCCCAAATTCCCTAATAGTTCATTGAACAAGCTCGAAGCATATCCTCCAAAGTCTGAATCATTCATTCTGACTGCCCATCTGATTGAGGATGAAAAACTGTACTAAAATTTAACTCTATGCCCAACGACTTCTGATGTCCCTTCCAAAAGTTAGAAGTGAACTTGGGATCTCGGTCAGACACAATGGAAAGAGGAACTCCATGTAACCTGACTATATCCTTGAGGTACAATTGAGAAAGCTGATCCAAAGTCATTATATCTTGAATAGAAATAAAATGTTAAGACTTTATTAGCCGATCAACAATAACCCAAATTGCATTATTACCTCGATAAGTCTTTGGTAGTCCCACCACAAAGTCCATGGATATATTCTCCCATTTCCAATATGGCACTGGAAAAGGCTAAATAATCCACGTCGGTAACTTCCACTTTGCTTTAACCTACTGACATGTCAAACATTTCATTGTAAAATCAGCAATATCTCTTTTCATCCCATTCCACCAATAGTACTACCGAAGGTCTCTGTACATATTAGTACTTCAAGGATGAAAAGAAAATGGAGAACTATGAGCTTCACACAACAATTCTTTTTTCAACTGGGAAACACAAGGCACACAAAAACTTTTTCCAAATCTTAAAACACAATCTTTATCAAGATTAAATTCTGGAAACTTACCCATTTTAACAAATTCTATCTTTTTCTGTAGCTCACGGTCTTCCCTCTGTGCTTGCTTAATTCTGTCTGACAACGAAGACTGCACTGAAACCTAAATCAAAACAAATATATTCCCTGCACCAACAACTTCTAAGGAAAAATTCATCAAATCATTAATCAAGGGATCAGGTTCCAAACGTAGCATGGTTAATGATGCATGATGTTTCCGACTTAAGTAATCCTCTACTTTGTTTGCTTTTCTAGGATTGTAATTGATCGTGCAATCATAATCATTTATTAGTTCTATCCATCTTCTCTACCTCATTTTTAATTCCTTCTGAGTGAATATATACTTTAGAATTTTATGGTCAGTATATATTTGTCATTTTGTTCGGTATAGATGATGCCTCCATATTTTCAAAGAAAAAACCACAGATTCCAATTCCAAATCATTTGTGGGATAATTTATCACATGAGGTATATGTTGTCTTGAAGCATAGGCAATTACCTGATCATTCTGCATCAAAAAACAACCAAGTCCCATCAAAGAAGCATCACTGTAGATAAAAAACTCACCATTCCGGGAAGGTAAGGCCAAAACTGGAGCATTCACCAATCTCTTCTTCAGTTCCTGAAAACAAACTCCACATTCATCTATCCAAACAAATTTAACCTCTTTCTGTGTTAACTTAATTATCGGGATAGATAACCATGCAAAGTTCTTAACAAACCATCCGTAATAACTTTCTAATCCCAGAAAACTACGAATCTCTGTAACATTTGTGGGTCTTGGCCATTCATCAACTACTTTTGTTTTTGAAGGATCAACTGTTATTCTATTCTTATTTACAATATTCCTAATAAAAGAATTCTGTTGCAACCAAAAATCACACTTTCTATATTTTCCATATAGTTTCTTTTCTTTTAAAGTTTGTAAAACAACCCTTAGATGTTTTTCATGATCCACTTTATTTTTAGAAAATACCAGAATGTCATCAATAAATACAACCACAAACTTATCCAAGAACTCATGAAATACTTTGTTCATAAGATTCATGAATACAGTAGGTTAATTAGTTAATCCAAACAACATAACAACAAATTCATAATGCCCATATCTAGTGCGAAAGGCTATTTTTGGGATGTAATCCTCCTTCACCTACAGCAGATGGTATCAAGATCTCAAGTCAATCTTGGAAAAATACTGAGCTCCCTGGAGCTAATCAAACAAGTCATCAATATGAGGCAAAGGTTACTTGTTTTTTATAGTGATGTTATTCAAATCTATATAATCAATGCAAAGTTTTATGGAACCATCTTTCTTTTTAACAATCAAAACAGGGGATCCCCATGGTAAAGTGAAAGGACGAAATAAGCCTTTGACAAGAAAATCATACAACTAATTTTTCAATTTAAGAAGTTCTATTGGAGCCATACGATATGGGGGTTTTGAAATTGGATTAGCATCAGGAACTAAATCAATTGTGAATTCAACTTCTCGATCATGTATGACACTGGGTAACTCATCAGAAAAAACATCAAGGTATTCATTTACCACTATCACATCATTAATTTGAATAGTTCCCTTGTTTTCAACAATATGAGCAAGATATCATTAATTTCCATCTTTCAATAATTTCCAAGCTTTCGAATATGTTATCAATTGTGTGGGTTCATTCTTGTATACAAACTGAATCTATTTCTGAAAAACAACTTATTCAGCTCTATAGTCAATCTTAGCATGATAATCAGAAAGCCAGTCCATCCCCAGAATAACATCAAACTCAAGTAAGGGTAAAACAACAAGTTTTTCAGGTAAATTCTTTCCACAGACCACAATAGAAATATTTTTATAATTCTTCTTTGCTATAAAATTTCCCCCTGGAGTTTTAACAACAAGTTCAGGTATCATTTTTTGAGGTGATATTTCCAATTTACCAGAATATTTCTGAGAGATGAAGGAATGTGTAGACCCCGTATCAAACAAAACTTTATAAAAATATGAGGGAAAAAACAAAGTACCTGATAAAACTTCATTGGATGGCCTGACATCTGCTGATGTAGTTGCAAAGGATATCACTACACCTTTCTTCTTGTATTCTAGCTTCATTGCATCATTCAGATCTCTCTTTGGGCAGACATTTACATAGTGACCCATCTCACCACATTTAAAACACTTTACAATTTTCTTATCAGGATTAGTCTTTGGATCATTTTCATTGCAATCTCGGGCCATATGTCCAAACTTACCACATTTAAAACACTTCCTAGTTTTACTAGGACATTCCCCAGGGTGCTTCTTGCCGCACTTTTCACAAACTGGAAATTTTATTTTCTTACCATGAGATTTCTTTGGTTGATTCTTTCCTATTTCATGCCAACTGGACCTCTTCTTCCCTTTTTTTCCAAAATTCTTATGATCATTAGCAAACTCCATCTCTACCCTCTCAGCACATCAGACAAGTTTCTCATAACTTTTGAATTCACTGGAGGCCTATGAACTTCGATACCTTGGCTTCAATCCTAAGTAAAAGCGGTTGATTTTACTATCGAGATCCAGAATAATATTTGGAGCATACCTCTCCAGTCGATTGAAGTTCGCTTCATACATAGCCACTGAATCTTCCTCCTTCTATTTCAATTCAAGGAATTGCTTCTCCATTCTATGTCGCACCACCTTAGTAAAATATTTTTCAAGGAAAAGACTTTAAATTCATCCGAATCTAAGGAATAAAAATCCTCTCTACCCCTGATATTCCTTACCATTAACCACCACTAATCAGCTTCCCCTTAAAAAAGATAAATGTCAAGACTTACCTTTTTATTTTCTGAACATCCCATAACATCAAATATCTTTTCAAGGGCTTTGATCCATCCTTCAGCTGCCATTGGGTCAGAAGATCCATTGAATACAGGAGGATGTTGTCTCATAAATTGTTTCACCACTCTCACGTTCTGTTTTGGTACCTCTATTGGTCATCTTGCATGGATGCCACCACCATTTATTGCCTGTGTTATCTAAGACATTACTGTCACAAACTTCTCGGTTCTAATCCCTACCATTCTGGGCTGTAGATCAGGAAGGATGTCATTCTGTCAGTGCCTCTCTTCTTCAGCATCCTTTTTCCTTCTACTGACAACCATTCTGAACAAACATTTCTTATATGAAGCAACATGGTAATCCTTAAATTCTATAACATTTCAAATTAAACATAGAGGAAAATTCATTTATGGTATTCTATTAACATCACCCTAACCCCTAATGTTATCTAAACCATCCTCTGATACTAACTATAAGAACCTGGCCTTATTACATACATAATCTTGAATTTAGTCAAGAAAAAACTTCATTTTACATTGATGATCTTTTTAAGTTTATAGCTTTAGATAATTGGAACAAAACATTCATAACATTACACATTGTTACATAGTGGATACCATAAAAACAATTTCCATTTTTCTCAAAATATAAAACAATAAAACTTAAAACAAGACTCCTTGAAAATTCTTCAACATTTAACATGTCATACTTCATTGTATTACACATCAATTAACCTATGAAAAATCATTTAAAAACTTGGGATGAGCACAAAAGCTCAGTAAGGGATGGAAAAGAATGAAAAATCACATTAGTACATGAATACTCATAACGTATGAAAACATTTTCAAAAGACATGATTTTCACCCATAATCACTTACTTCATGTAACATGAGATTTAAACAAGATCCACACAAACATGAGAACATAAATATAATCATATAGTTATCTTGGGGCTTTACATACATAATCTTGTAACCATCTTGGATACCTTAAAATTGGTAACCCTCACAGCTACCTTACTTTGTGTAACCATTGCAGTTACACTTGGAGTAACCATACGACCAACCTCCAACATACTCATACCAAATGAATTAGAGGTAAATATATGTCCCAAACTTCATCATAAACAATTACAAATAACAAAAACATAATCATACAACATGAATAATAGCATAAAAACATTTCTTTTGAATTTTGTAAAAACTTATTTCTAAAAGAGGAATTTAGAAGAAAAGTCCCTCATAAACATAATATACTTGAAGTGAGACATAATAGAGTGGTTTGAATATGTATATACTCTGTAAATACACAATTTTTAACATATTATAATCATAAGTCATCACACAATCAATTTAAATACCACTTAAATGATGAAGTAGAATGTTAACCCAAAGAATGGAAATCAGGTTAAGAATTTCCTTACCTTAGGATTGTCTTACTTCAAACCTATTTAAAACTCTTGTATAATGGTTAAAATAGTGTTATTAGTATTTTAAAGAAACATTTTCATGTTTATAACATCTTATATGGTCATTTCCTAACCTCATTTCACCCCTTAATTGTTAGTAGTTTGTTCCTTGCATTATTTTGGGTGAGTTATTTTATGATTTTCACGATCGGTTCATGATGAATCGTTCTTGTTGATTGGAAGTGAAACTCCAGAATTGTAATGGAGTAGTATTTAAATATTTCCAGTACCATAATTTATACCAGTTATCACTTTTATGCTTTATATTCTAATGACTTATAAGTTAAAACATTAATGATGTTCGTTTAGATCATTTTAGTGGTTCTTTGATAATAACAACCTCATTTTGTCTTATAAATTTGATCCTTGAGTAAAAAATAATTCCAGAACCATATATGAGTCATAAAACCTATATTAATACCTGGTACAACCATATAAATGGTTTTATGACCAGACATGAAAGAATTAATGGAAATTGAAAATACATCGTCCACGATGTCAGTAATTCGACACAAATGGACAATGTTTTTTTCTTTAAATAAGTGGAAGAGGAGAAGAATAATGATGAAGAATTTTCCATAAACATGAGAAAATCTTGAATATACATGATTATGAAGATTTAATTCCTTTGGATAAGAGGGAGTTAGGATAGAAGAAAAAGGAATCGTGAAATAAAAGAAAATCTTGAGAAATTTCTCACGAAAATTAAGCAGCCTAACAACGTCTCTTAACATTTCATAAAAAAAATATTGATGAGATGAATGGAATATCACATCATTCATACAAAATATGGAATGTAAGGGGGAATATTTAATTAAATATCCCAACACAAGGCAAAGGGAATGGAAGAGAATAACAATAAATGAAAGAAAAGAAAGAAAATAAAAGAGGATGTTTACCTCTTGATCTCATCTCCTTGAGATCCTCCTTAAGGGCTTTGATTTTGGTCTTTTGGTGAGAACAGAATATATAGGACATGGGGAAGAATATTGGAGAGGGAATTTGGCATAAATTATACAATTCTTAAGGCTTGAGAGGTGTGGGAGGAAGAGGGTAGTGTGGGTGATATTTATAGTGGAGGAGGGGAGGTATTTTAGATTATTTTAATCATTATTATAATAATTTTATCAAGACTATGAATAATATCAATGAAAGTGACCCTAAATAGTAATAATATCATGTGAGTTCGAAAAAAGTGTCCTTGCATCACTTATTATGTCATATATAGTGATCTTTACTGATAATTTGATTATACGGTATTTTATCGTATTTCACTATTCACCGAAAATTCTTGAATTTCAGAAAATTCCCAAAAATTTACCCCTACAATTTTTCGATGTGTAGAATTCAAAAAATAACTCAATCTTTCAAAATTATTTTTCTAAATATTATTAATTTAATTTTTAAATAAAGGCATAGTTAATTCGAAAAATAACAATTTTAAGGTGCAATTAGTTTTATTTCATATTAAGAAATTAATTTAGATCTCATTATCTTATTGCCTTAAGAAAATAAAATAATAATAAAATTTACTATTCATTGGGGTCATATCAATATTCATATTACTATTCATAAGGGTATGTTACTATTCACAAAAAAAACAAGTTGTTTCCAATAGACTCCAAATAACATACTGAATACAATTGTAGATGGCAGTTTCTTGAAATTCAGAATATAGAAGTAGAAAAGTTATGTTTTAAAGGCTAATTAAAAATATCTATTAAAAAAAGTTCCATGCATTTTTATTTATCTTTAGAAAAACATGGGGTGTTACATGCATATTCAAAACAAAGTGTCTTCATGGAACTGTCCATCCATTTCTGATTGTTTGGGAGGTTTATGAAGATCGAAAATCACTCGGTATACTACAGTTTAATGTCATATTGCTCAGAAAATGGCATCACAATTTAATGTTGTGTTTCCTGGAATAATACCATATAGTTTAGAGTCATGTTTTCAGGATGATAACTCATAGTTTATGGTCATAGAGTTTGGACAACTTGTTATTGAATCCATGATTAGTTGTAGGATAAATGGGTTGGGATGTTCTAACATGCCTTGAATAAGGAGGGAAGGGAGGTGTAAACCATAAATCTAGGGATTATTGGATCAGGAGAAATGATATGGGGCATGTAATCTATTGATGTGTATAGAGGCAGGAAAGTAATCTCTTGAGGACGAATTTTCATTTGGTTGAAAACCATTTTTTTGGGAAACGTATGCAGAGCGACCAGGGCATGTTGTGCATAGTCAAACAGACATGTCTGTAGGACACTGGCCTTCTGCTTTTGATGGCCATTGGGGTTTATGAGGATCCAAAATTACTATATTCATGGAGTTTGATGGATAGAAAGGATGTGTCTGGGGATTTAAGAAACATTCAGGCTGTGATTGTCTATCGAGTTATGGGTTAACCTGGCATAGGAGGCAGGTGATAGGGTTTTCGGGAGGTGAATGAGGAATGTCTCTTCTCGAGGAATTTATGCGATAGTTGTTTGGGTTGAAAAAGGGAACAATTGAAAATGTCATTGACTCAGATTGAGAATTTTGTGGTGCGACCCTCCATTTTTGATGGGGGTCAGAGACGGTAGGGAAGGGACAAACCCAACATTGAGCCCGAGAGGGGGTGCGGGGGTGAAGCCCCTACGGTATGGACCAGTGGGTGCAAAGGGTTTTCCACATAGACCTAGCCATAAAGGATGGTACATGGAAGAGATAACCACCAAGGACCTTCCGCATACTCAGTTCTGCATATTCGTTCCACGTACTGTCTTCTTCATAGGGGAGTCGACGTACTTTCTTCCGCATATGGGCATCCACATACAGTCTTCCGCATATGGGCGTCCACATATGGGTGTCCGCATACTGTCTTCTCCATATGGGCTCACACAAGCCATTTTTATTATATTTTTTATTGGTTTCCTAGTTGTATGTGGAGGGTATTGCGAATATGGTTTTCAAGATGGAGTCTGGAACTACATATGGTTCGCAAGATAGAATCCAAAAAAATATTTATTTGCGGGATGGAGTAATGTGAACTACTTCAGGTGCAGGATAAATTTCATCCACACCCTCTATGTTCTTCTTCCCCTTTTCTCCCATCCCAGAGCTCTCTCCCCAATATTCTATTTTATCCTCTTTTTGATTCCCCTGGTGGAACTTTTATAGGGTTTTGGGGAATCATTATATGCGGTCCGCATGAAACCTTCTCCAAAGGCCCATCGGGGAAATCTGGCATGCAGATGACTCAGTCAACCATGATTTTTGGATCAATGATTGGTAGGTAACCTCCAAATACTCCTTTTCCATGAACTACTTGGTTCTTGGGGACGATTTGTAGGGTGTACTTCTCTTGTATTTCCACCAGCAAAAATGGTTCGCGGTAACTTCGGTTCACGGGTGGAAATTCACTGCAAACATTTTCATTTGCTGGACAATGCCTCACAGGTCAGCACACCATAGGCCATCTGCATACCATTGGTTCTCATTTTATTCCCTTCTCTAACCTTTCTAGGGGATGGTATGTATCCAGGCTGAATTCCTTTGCAAAATTTTATTTTATCACTTTTATCCTCAATTTTTCAATCTAATAAGCATCCATCTTATTTACCAAACTTTTGGGAGTATTTACCTTCTCTTATCTAAATTTTTATGACCCTAAAATGCCCCCATCCAAATGGGGTCTCTTCAGAATTAAGAGGAGGATATTATGATGTAGAAGTGGTATCGAATTAAATGGTAAGATAATGCTCTAATTTTTGCTGGAGCCAAGGGACTCAGTGAGCATAATACAAATATTGATGAGGTTTTATGGAAGACCTCACAAACTTTTGTGTCTTTTTCATTATTACCCTAATTTTTGCGTAATCCTGCATTCCCCGGGATTATCAGGAAAAACATGACTTTTCTTAGGCCACCCTTTGCGGCTTTTCAACCTAACAAGCTTTATGCCTTTTTTGATGGATCAACGTTTTTAATGAACTGATACGTTACAATAATTAGAGGTTCTTTCTGCGGAGTTTCCCTATTGAAAGTATGGAATATTTTTTTTGTTGACTGGGCCAGGATGCCACTACGTATCCTACATGAGTAGGAATCAAGTCGTACAAAATTCTAAATGTTCTTTGTACTGATCTGGCTCCCTCTATGGTAGTGGGAATGTGTTTTTTTTTCTATGGGTTCCAGTTCTACCATAATTCTCTATAACTTTTTTTCTTAAGAGAATCCATACCACTAATCCTACACTTATATGAGTTATACTCTATTTGAGAAATAAGGAGTGGATATATGGTTTCCTTCGCATGTGTGGGGAGGTAGAGAATAAAATGGAGGCATTTTTTTGGTGGGATAGGGGTTGGGCCAAGATCGAGGATCGAGGCATCACTATGTATCCTGCAAGGGCAGGAATCAAGCCCTACATATTTCTGTGAGAGATCATGCAGTTCATTTTCATGTGATTAGGATGCTTTGTGCCATGTAGTTTAATGTCTTACAAAGAGGACATGAGTCATAGTTTAATGTCATGTTTTAGGGATGATTTGTTTACAATTTAACGTCATGTGTACGGGGAAATGACTCATAGTTTAAGTTCATAGTGTTTAGACCATGACATGGTTTTATTATAATTCATAGTTCGGGGTCATAGATCATTGTCCATGGTGAAAATACCATTCATTTTATCATCATGTTGGTCAAGAAAAGAACTCATAGTTTAGGGTCTTAGAGTTTGGACCATGGTGATAATACAATTCATTTTATCATCATGTTGGTTAGGTCAGCAACTCATAGTTTAGGGTATTTGAGTTTGGACCATGTAATGGGGGGATTCTACTATGTGAAGTAATTCATTAAGAAAATTGAATTTGTGGGAGTTGGGATGAGTTGTCCATCCATTGATTTCATGGTGTATTCCTTATTAGAATAGACCCTATGTATGACATAGGTTCCTTCCTACTTTGGTTAATGATTTTGGGGCTTCTTCTTAATTATCATCAGGGTTTTAAGGACTAACACCATTTCTTATTTGAGGAAAGATCAAAGATGCACCCTTTTGTTGAAGGATCATGCAATCCAGTTTTGGTAGATTTACAAATGGTGTAAAGTGTGCAGCCTTTTTTCTTCTAGATTCTCCAACTCATCAAACTATCTTTGGAATTTCCCATCTATGGAAAGTTGACCAAAAATGGCCACATGACATGATGAACTTTGATTTTGATAGGCAAAACCTTCTCTTCCCTGTATACGAGTGAGTACGGGGTCACCTTAGTGGTGGCGTGGGTTGTGGTTTGGTAAGCCCCCTAAACATGAAGGAGCTTATTGAGCCATAATTTCTTATCCTTATCAACCATATTTTGGAGAATGTTAATAAGAGTCTTGCTAAATATAGCATCCCGCCTCTTTATCACATAAACTTTCATTACATTTTACAAAACCGAGGATCTTTAAGGTTTAGTGTCTTGGAAACCAGGAACTTTAAACATGAAAACATAAAACATTCTTCTAAAACACTTGAAAGTATTCTCCTCATGTTCATACTAGGTTCATTACTGCATCACATAACCTGGGAGCATACATCAAAAGAAAGGGTGAGCAAAAATCCCAGTAAGAAAAACAAGAGAAACATTTTACATTTGAACTGGAGATACTTCAATAAGGTCATGAAAAAGAACTTTAAGGCATGAGAATGAAATAAGGAGGCATATCATAAAAAAAATAACATTTTTCATAACTTGAAAATGTGGCTATATCATTTAACATAGACAATCATGAACATATCACCAAGGTCCATCCCCAAGGTGTCATTTGAAAATTACCAAGGTTATTCACTAAGGTATCGTGAAAATTGTAATCTCTAGTGGTTACATCATTACCCAATTCATTGGAGCTCTATCAGGGTGAACCCTTAAATTTGCCTTTATTATCATGTGAGACACATATATCATCATCAAAAATTTCATAAATAACCCATATAGCATAAAATAAATGGGTTTCATTTCATAATCACAACATTTTAAAACTGCTTTAAAGACATGATCTTTACATCACTTTAAAACCACAGAAAAGGAAGGTGGGTCTCATGTATGTAAATCTCATAATTTAAAATAGAACATTTTGGTATATATGTGAATACCCCTTTATAAGAAAGAGCTTTGAGTATTCACTTAATAATATAAAAGAACTTTAGAAAAAGAGAGAGACATTTTCAGACAGAAATTCTGCGGCATAATGGCTATGTTACGAGGTTTTAGAAGACATTAAAAGAGAGGTAAAATGGGTCAAACATTCATAAATTCCCCATAAAATAGTATATGGACAGAATAAGAAAGATACATGATCATGGTAAGGAAATTTCAAGGACATACCATTTGAAAGGAAAAACATGGAAGGAAGACAAAAATTAGATTTCTCTTATGAAAGTTCAGCAGCCTAACGGCGTTACTTAAACTTCAACAAAAATGATTTGAAAAGATCAAATAGGGTATCTCATCATGTGAAAATAAGAGTTCAGTATGATAGATATAGAGATAATTCCCCAACATAACAAAAGGGAACTTGAAAGAATTGACATGAAAGTAGAACTTTAAAACGAGAATGTGAAGAACCACTTAAAAATTCGGCAGCCTAACAGCGCCACTTAAAACTTCAAAACAATGAATTGAAGAGATCAAATGGGGTCTCTCATCATATGAACATAAAAGTCCAGTATGATAGATATAGAGATCATACCCCAACATAACAAAAAGGAACTTCAAATAATTGACATGAAAGTAAAAGTTCAAAACGAGAAGGGTGAAGAACCACTTAAAAATTCGGCAGCCTAACAGCGCCACTTAAAACATCAAAATACTGAATTGAAGAGATCAAATGGGGTCTCTCATCATATGAACATAAGAGTCCAGTATGATAGATATAGAGATCATACCCCAACATAACAAAAAGGAACTTGAAATAATTGACATGAAATTAGAACTTCAAAACGAGAAGGGTGAAGAACCACTTAAAAATTCGGCAGCCTAACGACGCCACTTAAAACTTCAAAATACTGAATTGAAGAGATCAAATGGGGTCTCTCATCATATGAACATAAGAGTCCAGTATTATAGATATAGAGATCATACCCTAACATAAAAAAAGGAACTTGAAATAATTGACATGAAAGTAAAACTTCAAAACGAGAAGGGTGAAGAACTACTTAAAAATTCGGCAGCCTAACGGCGCCACTTAAAACTTCAAAATACTGAATTGAAGCGATCAAATGAGATCTCTCATCATATGATCATAAAAGATCAGTATGATAAATTTAGAGATCATACCCCAACAAAATAAAAAGGAACTTGAAATACTTTACATGAAAATAGATCTTGAAAAATGAGAAGGGAGAAAGAATCCATTACAAAAATTTCGGCAGCCTAACGGCGCCACTTAAAACTTCATAAAACGAAATAATGAGAAAAAGAGGGGATCTCTCATTATATTAACATAAAAAGGTAAGTAAGAGGAGTATAAAAGAACATCCTCCAACATAATAACATGGAGCATAAAACGAATGACATAAAAGAGATTACTTGAAATGAAAGAGAGAGGTCGGATCCCTTACCTTAAAACATAACTCTTAAAACTCAAAGGTTGGGACCTTGAGGGCTTGGGGGCACCATGGGAGGACTCTTTGGGAGGTAATGAGACCATAAATTCGTTGGGGGAGATTGGGGAGTCGAATGGATGAGAGGATGACTTGGTATTTATAGGGAAAGTGAGGGGACAAGCCATTAATGGCAAAGGGACACCTCATTAGTGGTTTTGGCAAAACCATGGGCTTGCCCATGGTGTTTGCCCATGGTATTGGCCACTTGGGACACCTCATACCTTATCTCACTATTCATAATTCTAACATATTGATTACAAACTTAATACATCATTTAATGATGTCATTAAACACCCGTAACTTAAAAACTGTATTTTCACTATTCATCGAAAATTCATCTTTCTCAGAATAATCCCAAAATTTCACCTTAACAAAATATCAATGCTCTGATTACAAATATGAACTCCATTTTATAAAAATAATTTTCTAAATATTTTTAATTTAATTTTTAAATAACAACACTATTCACTGAAAAATCATTTTTTTCAGAAAAAACCCCAAAAATTACCATAGCATAATATCGGTGCTCTGAGTTCAAAAATGAAATCCGTTTTATAAAAATAATTATCTAAATATTTTTAATTAATTTTTTAATTAAAAAACACTATTCACCCGAAAAAACTAATACTTGAATAATAATTTATGAAACCGTTATTTAACCATTTTATTGAATCACATTACTTAATCAAGGTGCCTAGATTATATTAATACTTTCTTTAAGTGAGATTACTAATTCATTTGGACACATTACTAATCCTAATCATAAAATCACTATTCACAATTTACTATTCATCAAAAATTAAGTTGATCTTATTAGACTCTAAATTTCGTACTGAACATAATTGTAGAAGACCATTTTTCGAAAATCATTACACATTTTTAATTATTTAAGGTTTACACAACCATTTTTAAAATATCCTTTTTCTAAAATTCATAAAAAATATGCATACTATATTTATCCGGTCATTTAAAAATTCATAAACTTCATCATAAGAAGAAATCCCAATTTTTATTTAAAACAAAGGATTACACAAGGCAGTTACGGTCTCCTTACATAGCCCCTTATCACACCAGCTTAAGACCTAAGTGTAAGGTGTGCTAAGGTGAGAGAATCCGAGGGAGGCTCGACCAACATCGCACGAGTAGTAATTTCTATCAGTTTGAACTTCTCACAAAGGTGATCCCGTTCTAGCTTTATACGATGAAGTTTAGCTTGGGTTTGGTCTAGAGCAAAGGCCAGTGGTGCTACCTCCTTCCCTAGTTCTGTTAGATGGGCTTCAATTGGTCCAAGACTACTGGGTGAGGCCATCGAATCTTGTTTCTATATTAATTAACCAAGATTACTTGTATTTAGAGACAATAATCAAAACGTTTAGTTTCCAGTGGTAATATTGACCAATGGTCATATAACCGTCAAAAACCAACAGTATCATTTTAATTATACTCATGTTATCAAATGAAACATTTTTTATGAGTATAAAAATAAAATAACACATAAAATTAGGAAACAAGATTTATTCAAAATTTCGGGTTGTTACAATCTTCCCCCCTTAAGAAATTGCATCCTCGCAATTTTTTAAAATTAGGTTTTGAAATTTCATTTAAAGTCCCACATCAGAAAAGGAGTCAGTAAAACTATTACTTTAAAAAGAAGAAAGGGAAGTACGAAGGTCACCCGAGTTAGCCCACACTAGGATTCCTTGTAGGAAAACATGGACATGGAGGAGAAAACAAAGGGTCAAGTTCTGAGGGAGAGTGACAGAGAACATGATTAGGAGAAAGTTAACAATAAGAAAATCCCAAAATTATGATGGGTGTAAAAGATCTTTGATTACCTAGTAGGAAACGTAAACCAACAACGTTTTTGTTTTACGTTCCTTTTCATAATTTTGAGGAATTCATTTACAACATAGAACAAAAACATAAGGAAATATATCTACCTTCATGTAGAGTTTCACCATTTAATAAGTTTCTACCAAAACTATCTTTTCTCCCAAACGATGAGAATTCAAAACTACTTGGTCTCATCAAAACACAAGAATCATCTTCTAGAGAATCACATAATTCACAAAATATTAACTATCTATTTCTTTTATCTTTAAACATTATCCAAAAAAACAGAAAGGTTAAGGTAAAACAACTCTTCAAAAAGAAATAATCTCATAGGAATGGAAACTAATTTTAAATCTTCAATGTTCCATGGTAATACCCAAAGTTCATCATAGACCATCCCATAAATAACGGTCCTTAAAATTCCTCAAAATAAACCAAACTAAGATTGAAACCCAAATACAAGAAGGATTTGATAACATAGTCTTCCAAAATAAACTTCATTGTTCATCTCCAAACAACATCAACCACTCCTAACATCTTATAACAAAATTATCTAAACTAAACATATTTTACCCAAGATAGGTTAATCATTCCCATAAGTAACCTAAATTACTATAAGTCCACCATAAATTCATCGATTCTTCAAAATATAAGTCAACCTTACTCCTCAATGAAAATACCATAGTAATCTATTTACCTCGATCATATAGGGTCCCTAAAATAGTGAACGTATTCCAAAATAATAATCATCTTTTAATCCCCTAATCACCTCTGTCATATTAATACGAAAATCATCGCATTTCCTATCACATTGGTTTTTGGGACATTTTCTTCCATTTCCCTCCATTAACTAAGAAAAGAAACTATAAATAGGGGATTATTTACTTAGCTAATAATCATGAAAGGGAAACTTTAAGCATAAAAGGATAAACATGTAGAATAAAAGTATATCCTAACTTGTGATCCCCTGGGTTCCAATCTAGGTTATCCATGATCATATATTCTTATGTGAATCCTTATTTTGTTTTATCCTTGTTCCTTTAATAATGGTTCATACTAAGCATATTTATTTACCAAAGCATATCCCCCGGGAGTGTCGTAACCAAGAGTGCAGCAAGGCCCGTTGTCGTGTACCAGTTCCCGTTCGAGTCTAGCTCAAAGCGGTGTTTTCAGGTTTTACCACTATGTACATCTGTGCCAGAGCCACCTCTACCTGCTCGTATCCAGACAGGGATGTATTTGCTTGGAAACCCCATACTCAATACTCACCAAAATACCAGGAATATTTCCTATATTTAAACTTTTCTATAGGGTTATTCCTAGATTTTTCATATCCTAATTTCCACAAATAACTAAACCATCCTTTGATACCAACTATAGCATCCTGCCTCTTTATCACATAAACTTTCATTACATTTTACAAAACCGAGGATCTTTAAGGTTTAGTGTCTTGGAAACCAGGAACTTTGAACATGAAAACATAAAAAATTCTTCTAAAACACTTGAAATGATTCTCCTCATGTTTATCCTAGGTTCATTACTGCATCACATAACCTGGGAGCATACATCAAATGAAAGGGTGAGCAAAAAGCCCAGTAAGAAAAACAAGAGAAACATTTTACATGTGAACTGGAGATACTTCAATAAGGTCATGAAAAAGAACTTTAAGGCATGAGAATGAAATAAGGAGGCATATCATAATAAAAACAACATTTTTCATAACTTGAAAATGTGGCTACATCATTTAACATAGACAATCATGAACATATCACCAAGGACCATCCCCAAGGTGTCATTTGAAAATTACCAAGGTTATTCACCAAGGTATCGTGAAAATTGTAATCTCTAGTGGTTACATCATTACCCAATGCATTGGAGCGCTATCAGGGCGCACCCTTAAATTTGCATTTATTATCATGTGAGCCACATATATCGTCATCAAAAATTTCATAAATAACCCATATAGCATAAAATAAATGGGTTTCATTTCATAATCACAACGTTTTAAAACTGCTTTAAAGACATGATCTTTACATCACTTTAAAACCCACAGAAAATGAAGGTGGGTCTCATGTATGTAAATCCCAGAATTTAAAATAGAACATTTTGGTATATATGTGAATACCCCTTTATAAGAAAGAGATTTGATTATTCACTTAATAATATAAAAGAACTTTAGAAAAAGAGAGAGACATTTTGACACAAAAATTCTGTAGCATAACAGCTATGTTACGAGGTTTTAAAAGACATTAAAAGAGAGGTAAAATGGGTCAAACATTCATAAATTCCCCATAAAATAGTATATGGACAGAATAAGAAAGATACATGATCATGGTAAGGAAATTTCAAGGACATACCATTTGAAATGAAAAACATGGAAGGAAGACAAAAATTAGATTTCTCTTATGAAAGTTCGGCAGCCTAACGGCGTTACTTAAACTTCAACAAAAATGATTTGAAAAGATCAAATAGGGTATCTCATCATGTGAACATAAGAGTTCAGTATGATAGATATAGAGATAATTCCCCAACATAACAAAAGGGAACTTGAAAGAATTGACATGAAAGTAGAACTTCAAAACGAGAAGGGTGAAGAACCACTTAAAAATTCGGCAGCCTAACAACGCCACTTAAAACATCAAAATACTGAATTGAAGAGATCAAATGGGGTCTCTCATCATATGAACATAAAAGTCCAGTATGATAGATATAGAGATCATACCCCAACATAACAAAAAGGAACTTGAAATAATTGACATGAAAGTAGAACTTTAAAACGAGAAGGGTGAAGAACCACTTAAAAATTCGGCAGCCTAACGACGCCACTTAAAACATAAAAATACTGAATTGAAGAGATCAAATGGGGTCTCTCATCATATGAACATAAGAGTCCAGTATTATAGATATAGAGATCATACCCCAACATAACAAAAAGGAACTTGAAATAATTGACATGAAAGTAGAACTTCAAAACGAGAAGGGTGAAGAACCACTTAAAAATTCGGCAGCCTAACATCGCCACTTAAAACTTCAAAATACTGAATTGAAGAGATCAAATGGGGTATCTCATCATATGAACATAAGAGTACAGTATTATAGATATAGATATCATACCCCAACATAAAAAAAGGAACTTGAAATAATTGACATGAAAGTAGAACTTCAATACGAGAAGGGTGAAGAACTACTTAAAAATTCGGCAGCCTAACGACGCCACTTAAAAATTCAAAATACTGAATTGAAGCGATCAAATAGGGTATCTCATCATATGATCATAAAAGATCAGTATGATAAATTTAGAGATCATACCCCAACATAATAAAAAGGAACTTGAAATACTTTACATGAAAATAGATCTTGAAAAATGAGAAGGGAGAAAGAATCCGTTACAAAAATTTCGACAGCCTAACGGCGCCACTTAAAACTTCATAAAACGAAATAATGACAAAAAGAGGGGATATCTCATTACATGAACATAAAAAGGGAAGTAAGAGGATTATAAAAGAACATCCTCCAACATAAGAACATGGAGCATAAAAGGAATGACATAAAAGAGATTACTTGAAATGAATGAGAGAGGTCGGATCCCTTACCTTAAAACATAACTCTTAAAACTCAAAGGTTGGGACCTTGAGGGCTTGGGGGCACCATGGGAGGACTCCTTGGGAGGTAATGAGACCATAACTTCGTTGGGGGAGAGTGGGGAGTCGAATGGATGAGAGGATGGCTTGGTATTTATAGGGAAAGTGAGGGGACAAGGCATTAATGGCAAAGGGACACCTCATTAGTGGTTTTGGCAAAACCATGGGCTTGCCCATGGTATTTTCCCATGGTATTGGCCACTTGGGACACCTCATACCTTATCTCACTATTCATAATTATAACATATTGATTACAAACTTAATACATCATTTAATGATGTCATTAAACACCCGTAACTTAAAAACTGTATTTTCACTATTCATCGAAAATTCAACTTTCTCAGAATAATCCCAAAATTTCACCGTAACAAAATATCAACGCTCTGATTACAAATATGAACTCCATTTTATAAAAATAATTTTCTAAATATTTTTAATTTAATTTTTAAATAACAACACTATTCACCAAAAATTCATTTTTTTCAGAAAAAACCCCAAAAATTACCATAGCATAATATCGGTGCTCTGAGTTCAAAAATGAAATCTGTTTTATAAAAATAATTATCTAAATATTTTTAATTAATTTTTTAATTAAAAAACACTATTCACCCGAAAAAACTAATACTTGAATAATAATTTATGAAACCGTTATTTAACCATTTTATTGAATCACATTACTTAATCAAGGTGCCTAGATTGTATTAATACTTTCTTTAAGTGAGATTACTAATTCATTTGGACACATTACTAATCCTAATCATAAAATCACTATTCACAATTTACTATTAATCAAAAAATAAGTTGATCTTATTAGACTCTAAATTTCGTACTGAACATAATTGTAGAAGACCATTTTTCAAAAATCATTACACATTTTTAATTATTTAAGGTTTACACAACCATTTTTAAAATATCCTTTTTCTAAAATTCATCAAAAATATGCATACTATATTTATCCGGTCATTTGAAAATTCATAAACTTCATCATAAGAAGAAATCCCAATTTTTATTTAAAACAAAGGATTACACAAGGCAGTTATGGTCTCCTTACATAGCCCCTTATCACACCAGCATAAGACCTAAGTTTAAGGTGTGCTAAGGTGAGAGAATCCGAGGGAGGCTCGACCAACATCGCACGAGTAGTAATTTCTATCAGTTTGAACTTCTCAAAAAGGTGATCTCGTTCTAGCTTTATACGATGAAGTTCAGCTTGGGTTTGGTCCAGATCAAAGCCCAGTGGTGCTGCCTCCTTCCCAAGTTCTGTTAGATGGGCTTCGATTGGTCCAAGACTACTGGGTGAGGCCATCGAATCTTGTTTCTATATTAATTAACCAAGATTACTTGTATTTAGAGACAATAATCAAAACGTTTATTTTCCAGTGGTAATATTGACAAATGGTCATATAACCGTCAAAAACCAACAGTATCATTTTAATTATACTCATGTTATCAAATGAAACATTTTTGATGAGTATAAAAATAAAATAACACATAAAATTAGGAAACAATATTTATTCAAAATTTCGGGTTGTTACATTAAAAGCCTCTATCATCCCATTGGCCTCTATGTTATCGTGGGACAATTAGTTAAATTTGATTCCATACTCCTAGTATAGCTTGTCCAACTCAGCAGAGCAGAAGTTGGTGCCATTGTCTATCAGTATTGTATGGGGATACCAAATCTAGTAATGTTGTTGGCCTCCACAAATCTAATGATGTTTTCACCTAGAATTCCTTAAGGGTTAGGGCTTCGACCCATTTGGAAAAGAGGTTGGTTTCTATGAGTATGAACTAGATTTTTTTGGATATGGCGGGGGGGGGGGGGGGTATGGTCCCACAACATCCATCCCCTAGTCAGTGAATGGATAGGAGTACACAACTGTGTGAAGTAACTCTGGGGGGTCGGTGTATGAAATTGGCATGAACATTGTAGGAATGTCAATTATTAGAAAATATGCCACAATCCTATGTCATAGTGGGACAATAATACCCAAGACTTCAGATTTGGTGAGAGAGCTTGGTTGCTGATTGATGCACTCCATAAGCTGTGGTGTGAAATTAATTCATGATGAATGTAGTCTCTTCTCCATCAATGCACCTAAGAAGGACTCTATCAAAGACTCGTTTGTGGGGAACCTTTTCTTAGTTTACCCTATTTTACAAGAAAAAATTGATTACCCATCTTCAGACCTACTCCCATCCTGCCCTATATGGTGGGAGTTCCCCAATCTGAAGGTAATTTTTAATGGGCATCATCCAGCTAGTGGTGTGACCATAAGGATCTGAAATAGGATTTTTTTTCATCTATTTCTTCTATATTTCTCTGGATAAATGGAAATACCATCCAGTAGTGAGAAATGATAATTACTATTTCATCCTGGTATGGATCAACCATGGTTATGGCTGCATTTTCTAAAGCATCGCCTTGGGAATTTTGTGACCGGGGTAAATAAGTAAATATTGGTTCTGAAGGGAATTATTCCATTATTTCTCAAACATGGTTCATTATGGGGACCAATACGACTTTATTGATTGTATAGTCACCATTGACCTATTTGATGACTAGATCTGAATCACCCTTTATTTTTAGGTGTTTGGATTGCACATGAAGTTCCAATTCTAGGCTTGCAATGAGGGCCTGATATTTTTCTACATTAATTGTACACCTTTCTGAAAACAGGAAAGAATAAGGTAGAATGGCCTTTTTAGGGGATACGAGTATAATTCCTAGAACTAATTTGTTGAGCTTGGGGTCCTCCATCATTTTCCCTATCAGGATTCGGGATGCACCATTGAAATACGTTTCCCATGTCTGGGGTTCCTCCTGAACAGAAAACACTTCTTCATCTAGAATATTGGCATCCAAAAGTGTTGTTTCATCGAAGGGGTGCTCTGCCATAAATTCTGCTAACTTTTGGCCTTTTATGGGCTTCTAAGAAATGTACCGTATGTCAAACTATTGTAGGATGACTGTCCATCATTATAGGAACCCATTTAGCATAGGATGGTTGAGGATATATTTTAGTGGGTTGCAGCATGAGACCAGTTGGACCTCATGGTGCTACTGGTAATGCCTGAGTTTCTAAACCATGAATATTATGACTAGGTAGTTATTTTTAATGTTTGAATACTGAATTTCAGAATCAATCATTTTTCAGATGAGGTAATAGAGGTTTTTCTTTCTACCGACATCACTCTTCTGCGCGAGGAAGGCGCCTAATGATCATTCCAAGGTGGTAACATACAAAATTAGCAGTATCCCCTCAACTGGCGACATCGTCACCAATGAGCCTAGGAGATATATTTTGAGATTGTTGAACGCTTCTTATAAATCATTATACCACTCATATTTAATGTTGGAATCACCTGTTTTGATAATCCCAAATCATGCTTAAACATTGATTATGATGTATTAAAACCTTGCATTAATCTTATTATTCTATGCTTAAACGTATTTTATTCTAAACAGTTCATATTCTTACTCTCATAACTTTACTGTAACAGCTTACAGTAGTATTTACATAAGTTTAGTATTGTTAGCTAACAGTCAGAGTTTTCTTTTCAAAGTCACAGTTACAGCTAACTGTCACCTTAAGTTACTGTTGCAATAAGTTCACAGTTACAAGGTTACAGTCGAAGAAATAATACAATCTTACACTCACGAGTCTACCGCTATCTATTGTCAAAGCTCACAGACAAAGGTCACAGTTACAAGACTTCTGTTCAAAGTTTTCTCTGCACAAGTTCGCAGTCGAACAAGCCTACAGTCATAAGTCTACAGTCAAGGTTACAGTTAGACAACTTCTGTCGACTAAGTCTACTGATGATCGAGGTCTACAGTTGACAAAGGTTACAGTCCTACAAATTTGATATTACAAGTCTACAGTTAGAGAGGCTACAGTTACATGGAGTAAAAGCTACCATTGCAAGCCTACAGACAGCAAGCCTTTTGTTGAAGTCAGCAGTCAGAAGGAAGTCCACAGTTGGAATACCACAGTTGAAGTCCACAGTGACATACATTCTCGACCAGTCTATTATTATTATATTTCTACCTTTTCTCTTTACCAATTTGATTAATACTAATCTAACGGTCATGTCTAGACAAATTAATACACGTAACATTATTTATTGATTTTTGCAGACATATCAAGAAATAATACAATGTACGAGGAAGATCGCACGTGTAACTCAAGACTATTTATCTTGTCGGCCTCGGGTGAACAAAAAGGGCATATATGGAGGAGTATAAAAAGAAGAGAGAAGCATTCAAGAAGAAGAATGAATGGGACGAAAAGAACAGTGACATACACGAACAATAATAGAGGAAGGACACACAGAGTCTGAAGAACTGAAGAACAAAAGAAGAACTCTCGAGCATTCATTCTGAAGAACAAAAGAGTCTCAAGTGAACCGACTGCAAGAACTGTCTCCTAAAAGCCATGCTGTGAAGCTCTCAAACTCAAAGAAGCTGATCACTTGAACATCTGGAAGTCTGGAAATCACGACACTCTATTTTAGTGTCAACTTACAGAAAAAGGACCAAAGCTTCAAGTCACTCATTCCTACGAGTCCAGAACTGATCTGCCAACACTATAGAGCACTCTAAACCTTCTTCTTTCTATCTCTTGCTCTACTGTGTTTAAGTGTTTTACATTTGTGAGCAGTGTGTTAGTATTACACACACTGTCTCCTGTGCTTAAACTGAGGGATACTGCAAATCCCTATCCCAAACCTTTTTACATTTTTTACCCACGTATAACTCTGGAAGAAGCCTGGTGTGGCTTGGTCATTTGTTTTCCTACGTATAACTATGGCAGAGGTTGTCAAACCCGGACAGTTTGTGAAAACTGTTGTAAAGCCCGATACAGGCTGTGTATCAATCCTTTTTTATAAAATTTCTTGGTGGCAGGTGATCACCAAGTGGAAGAGGACTAAGTCTTAGCTTAAGACTGAACCTCTTGTTTGAAATAGTTTGTTATTCTTTTCCTTACTTTGCCTTCTTTTTATCCGCTGTGCTCTTTTGTTTAAAACAAGAAATCTGTTTTTGCATATACTCTGATAGTCAATTTTGGTTAGTGTGTATAAGATATTTGTTTAGTAAACTTGTTTCAAAAGTAAAGTTAGTCATCAAACTAACCTTACTGAGGATTAATCAACCTTAGAGAAACCTATTGAACAATAAGTCACCTATATCTCTACTGCCTTAATTGACTGGGCTGTTTTTCCATTTGGGGGATTTAATCTTAAAGTTTTTAACAGAAATTTTTTAATTGGAACTCAATTCACCCCCCTCTTGAGTGTCCACTCCGACCAACATTTGGTATCAAAGGGTTGTGTTTATCTCTGTTTTACTTGCTCAAAGTTTTATTTTAACTCTCTGTTTTTAAACTGTGATTGTAGTTTTATCTAAAAGATCTTAAATTTCTGTTAGTTCTAAATTTTATCTCTTTAAAACATTTTCAAAAATTTCCTTATGGATAATAGACTAGAAGGTGCTGCTACTAACAGGCCACCCTTCTTTAATGGTGTGAATTATGCCCAATGGAAGCTCAAAATGAAAATTCATTTGGAAAGTATGGGTTTTGATATTTGGACTGCTATAGAGTCTCAATACAAGATTCCGGAAACTGAAAGAATAACTTGGGATGAACCTACTAAGGTAGCTTACAATAATAATTGTAAGGCTGTGAATGCTCTCTACTGTGCTCTAGGAGATGAGGAATTCAATAGAATTTCTGCATGTAAAACTGCTTTTGAAATCTGGGACACCTTAGCTGTTTCTCATGAAGGAACAACTAATGTCAAGGAAATGCGGTTAAATACTTATACTATCAAATATGATAACTTTAAGATGAAAGCTGATGAACCTATTTCTGATATGTATCTCAGGTTTAATGAGATAGTCAACACAATTAGCTCACTCGGAAAGATTGTTCCAGCAAAGGAGCAAATCATGAGATTATTGAGATGTCTGCCTGACAGATGGAGAGGCACATCCGTTTCAATTAGAGAATCCTGTGATATTGGAACTTTGCCTATCAAGGAGTTAATTGGTAAGCTGATGATGTACGAAGAAGAGCTCAAGGTAAATAAAGAGGAAGATGAGGAACCAAAACGAAAATCTGTAGCTTTTAAGTCTACTGCATCAAAGAGCAAAGACAAGGAGAAAGTGCATATACCAACTGAAAGCTCATCTAGTGAAGACTTAGATTCTGACAGTGATGCCGAGATGGCACAAATAGCAAGGAGATTCAAGAAGTTCTATAGGAAGAAGAAGTTCTTCAGAAAACCAAACTACAAGGGTAAGTATGATAGACAAGGTAAGTGGAAGAAAGATTGGAAGAAAACTGGTAAAGAAGAAGACATAGTTTGCTATGAATGTAAAAGGAAAGAACACATCAAAGCTGACTGTCCTAAGTTAAAATTCAAGAAGAAATATGATTACAAGGACAAGAATTATAAGAAAGCTATGAAGGCCACCTGGAGTGCTTCAGAAGACAGCACAAGTGAATCAGGATCCAGTGATTCTGAAAGAAATCGTACTAATATGTGTTTCATGACTAACACATCTGAGGTAACCTTAGACACCCCCACTTTAAATTCTTACTATTCTGAAGGTGAAGCAGAATCTGGTTCTGATTCTGAAAATATGTCTAAAGATGAATTGATTGAATACTGTAATATGCTGGAAGAAACTTGTAATGAACTAAAGGATAAATATAAGTCTTTAAAGAAACAGCATGCTCTTACTGTAAGTGTCAAGTCTGCACTTGATGTAGAAAAAGAGAAAAATGTTCAATTATTAAAGGAGAATACAGAACTGAAACTATCTAATGAACAACTTAGAAAGGACTTAGAAACATTCACAAATGGAAAAGATACTCTAACCCAACTGCTAGGAAAGCAAGTTGCACCTAAGTATGCTACTGGCTTGGGATACCAACCTGGATAAAGACAGTTTACTAGAACCCGATTTATTCCCAAGTCTGAAAAAAATCCTGCTAGTTCCAGTTTTGGAAATTCGTATGCCTCAACTGGTTATTTAAATAGTTTTAGATCAAATAAAGTATATCTCTCTAAATCTGTTGCATCTATTAATTGTATGGGACCCATAAAACAAATCTGGGTACCTAAATCTTTGATTGCTAACATATCTGGACCCAAGAAAATCTGGGTACCAAAGTCATTTCCTGTCTAATCTGTTTTTTAGGAAATCTGTTTGAAAAGCAATTACAAGAAGGTATGGTACTTAGACAGTGGATGTTCAAGACACATGTCTGGGGACTATTCGTGCTTCAAAAGCTTAATAAAGGTTGATGGAGGATATGTCACTTTTGGTGATAACTCAAAAGGAAAAATCATCGGCTTAGGCCAGATTGGTAACACTGACTCAGTATTAATTTCCAAAGTTTTATTTGTTGATGGACTTAAGTACAACCTACTTAGCATTTCTCAATTGTGTGATGATGGTTTTAATGTCAAGTTTGAAAACAATTCTTGTGATGTTTATAATTCCAAAAATGCTTTAATATTTTCTGCCTTAAGAAATGAAAATGTTTATGCTGTTGACTTAAACACTTTAGCTAAACATAATGTTACTTGCTTAAATGCTTTTTATAAAGAGTCTTGGCTGTGGCATAGGAGATTAGGACACTGCAACATTCACTCACTTAGAAAACTCTCTAAGAAACACCTAGTTAGAGACCTACCTAAGCTTGAATTCCCAAATGAAAAAGTGTGTAATCCCTGTCAAAAGGGAAAACAACACAAAGTTTCTTTTAAACCAAAGAAAGAAGTTTCAACTTCTCAACCACTTGAACTGGTTCACATGGATTTGTTTGGACCATCAAGAATTTCAAGTCTAAATGGGAAGAACTATGTTTATGTTCTTGTAGATGACTTTTCTAGATATACTTGGGTATACTTTATAGCTCACAAAAGTGAAGCCTGCTCTTCCTTTGTTAAATACTCTAAGTCTGTAGAAAATCTTAGTGGACTTAAGATTAAGACCTTGAGGAGTGATCATGGCCGTGAGTTTGAGAATCAAGAATTTTAATCTTACTGCTCACACAATGGCTATGCTCACAATTTTTCTGCTCCTAGGACACCTCAACAGAATGGTGTAGTGTAAAGAAGAAACCGAACCCTGCAAGAAATTGCAAGGACTATGCTTAATGAATATGACCTGCCTGTTTACTTTTGGGCTGAAGCTGTAAATACAGCCTTCTATGTTATTAATAGAGTCTTGATTAGACCGGTTCTTAAGAAAACCCCTTATGAGTTGTGGAATAATAGGAAGCCTAAGGTTAATTACTTTAGAGTTTTGGTTGCAAAGTCTTTATTCTGAATACTAAAGATAATCTTGATAAATTTGCTCCAAAAAGTGATGAAGGAATTTTCCTGGGTTACTCCTTGTCTAGTAAAGCCTATAGAGTGTTTAATAAGAAAACCAAATGTGTGGAAGAATCTGTTCACATCAAGTTTGATGAGACTGATCCACATGAGTCTAAAACTTCTCTTGAAGATGTTGAAGAAGACTTATCTGTTCTGGACCTAAATGACAAATCTAAAGAACCTGTAATAAAAACATCCAGTTCTGGACTTTTTCCAGAATCTTCCTCTGTGGAACCCGAACCTATAAATGAACCTGAAATCTCTAGTTTAACCTTTACCAAATCAACTAGGATTCTAAAGAATCATCCTTTAGATGCTGTTGTTGGTAATCTTGATAGAGGAACACAAACTAGAGCTTCTCTAAGAAATCAGGTTGAACATCAAGCTTTTCTTTCACAGCTTGAACCCAAAAATGTCAATGATGCTATCAGTGATGAATTCTGGGTAATGGCTATGCAAGAAGAACTAAATCAGTTTGAAAGAAACAAAGTTTGGGAATTAGTGGAAAGACCTAAAGACACTCTTACCATAGGCACTAAATGGGTGTTTAGAAACAAAGTTGATGAGTTTGGTAATATAATCAGAAACAAAGCTAGGCTAGTTGCACAAGGGTATAGTCAGGAAGAAGGAATAGACTATGAAGAAACCTTTTCACCCGTGGCTAGACTAGAGGCCATTAGGATATTACTTGCTTATGTTGCTCATCTGAATTTCAAACTATATCAAATGGATGTTAAAAGTGCTTTTCTAAATGGATATATAATTGAGGATGTATTTGTGGAACAACCTCCTGGTTTTACAAATCCCTTTTTTTCTAATCATGTTTTTAAACTATCTAAAGATTTATATCGTTTAAAGCAAGCTCCAAGAGCTTGGTATGATAGGCTCAGCTCTTTTCTTATTTCGAAAGGATTTACTAAAGGGATAGCTGATCCTACTCTTTTTATTAAATGGATTTCTAAAGATGTCTTAATAGTACAAATTTTTGTGGATGATATTATTTTTGGATCTTCTAAAAATTCTTTATGTGTTGATTTTTCAAAAATAATGCAAAATGAGTTTGAAATGAGTTTAATGGGAGAACTCAAGTTTTTCCTTGGATTTCAGATCTTTCAAAATAAAAATGGTATTATTTTGAACCAAAGTAAATATATTAAAGATCTTCTAAAACGTTTTTCTTTGGATGGCACCAAAGGCAGTGACACACCTATGAGCACCACTTGCAAGTTGGACAGTGATGAAACTGGTGAACCAGTGGATCAAACCAATTATAGAGGTATGATAGGTAGTCTACTGTACCTTACTGCCAGTAGACCTGACATCATGTTCAGTGTATGCATGTGTGCTCGGTATCAAGCCAATCCAAAAGAGTCTCATTTGACTGCTGTCAAAAGGATTTTCAAATATCTAAAACATACTCCCAATTTGGGATTATTTTATCCAAAAGGACAATCATTTGATTTATTAAGTTATTCTGATGCTGATTTTGCTGGCTGCAAGTTAGATAGAAAGAGCACCTCTGGAACATGTCACATTTTAGGCAAGTCACTAGTATCTTGGTGTAGTAAGAAGCAGAATTCTGTTGCATTGTCTACTGCCGAAGCTGAGTATATAGCTGCTGGTAGCTGTTGGGCACAAATCTTGTGGATGAAACACACTTTACTAGACTATGGATATCAATTCAGACATGTCTCTATAAGGTGTGACAATACAAGTTCTATTAACATTTCTAAAAATCCAGTATCTCATGCTAGGACAAAACATATTGATGTGAGACATCACTTTCTGAGGGATCATTATCAAAAAGGTGATATCACTCTTGAGTTCATTGGCACTGAACATCAGTTAGCTGATATTTTTACAAAGCCTTTGAATTCTGAGAGATTAAGTTACATCAAACATGAGTTAGGTATGATTAATTATAGCACAGTTGAAACCTCACAGTTGAAACCTCACAGTTGAAACCTCACAGTTGAAACCTCACAGTTGAAACCTCACGGTTGAAACCTCATAGTTGAAACCTCACAGTTGAAACCTCACAGTTGAAACCTCACAGTTGAAACCTCACAGTTGAAACCTCACAATTGAAACCTCACAGTTGAAACCTCACAGTTAGACCTCACCGGTGTACCTCACTGATACATCTCTCTGTAGGCTGTTTCGCTGTTTAACCTTATTTTATTTTTGCGGGAATTCGAACCGTTTCTTTTCTTTATACTTTTATTTCTAAATCCCTAAATGATAAAATTTAGAACATCGAACATATCTCAATCCACTCATCTCGACCCTTACTCTCTCAAGTCCTAAACCCTAAACCTTCAACCGAACCTCGAAACCTCATTCAGTTCCAATGGCCAGAACAAAGCGACCCCCGACTGTCAATGAAGATGCACCAATGCCGAAGAGGACTCGAGTTGAATCCAGTGGCACCGGGAACGCCTCGATAAGACCTGTTAATCCACATCTGACTAAGAGAGAAATAGTTGCTGAGAAGGAGCTAAGTGAAGAGTGGATTTTATCGAGCAGATCATTAGTACTGGCAGTGCTTAATGAGCAAGGATGGACCGAATGCTTCGCAAACAATAATGGACCGTACTACCCGAAGCTGGTGAAGGAATTCTATGAATATCTACAGTTCGAGGAAGAGGATGATCTGCATAGACTGGTATCCAGAGTAAACGGCAATGATGTGAGTTTTTCATCCGTTGAATGGGCTGCATGTTTAAGAGTTCCTCATGAAGGTATTTACAACTACTATTCTGGAGCGGCTCCTCCAAATAGTGGAATCTTTGATCATGAGACGGCTCTGGAAGAACTGACAGGCAATGGCACAGTAAGAAAGATTACTGCTGCTGAAATGAGTGGAGAGGACAGGCTTCTGTTTAAGTTTATTCAGCATGTACTGAGTCCTAGAAGAGGAGATTTTGCAACTCTGAAGCACCAGGATATTTACTTGATGTACTTATTAAAACATGGAAGGAAGGTCAACCTTTGTAGGTTGCTGATGGCTCAGATGGAGGATATGATAAAGGCTAGCTCAAAATCAAGTGCCTTGTTTCATGCTAAACTCATTTCGGTAATGTTGAAAGTGAAAGGTGCAGCTGGAAGTCAGGAAGAGTTGATAGTGGCAAAGAACAGTGTATGTATCTCGAAAGTAATCTGCAAATTCATGAGAATCAGTTGGAATCCCTGGAAGAAATCATGGGTGAATGATGAGGAGAGAATCTATGAGGATTTTAGCCCTTCTACTCATCCCTCTAGACCGAGAGATAGGAGAGATCCAGGCATAAAGCCTGATGAGCCTGAACCTGTTTACTCAGATGATGAACAGACTGCAGTAGTTGGTGACTCTGCAAGAGAGAACACCCCAATTGACGAAGGGAGTGATCCTGAGACTACTCACAGTCATGTCAGGACAGTGGCGTTTGGAGAAGCAAGCCCTCCAAAAAAACTACCTAGTAGAGAACCTGTTCTAAGAGACAGTGAGACTGAGTCTACAGAAGAAGAAGAAGAAGAATCTCAATATTTTGTCAAGGACACCTCTGACGAGGATGATACAGTCGAAGCAGAAGAGGCTGGAGCTTCAAATGAAAATCAAGAAACTGTTGCAGAAGATAAAAAGGAGATCAGTGGTGAAGAAACAGAAGAACTTAGTATGATCCCTCTGATAGGGTATACAGACAAGTCAGTGTCTGACCAGGAAGCAGGAGTGGTCTCTACTACTGTTGTCATGAAAGTGGTTGATGACTCAACAGAGAGAGAGGCTAACCTCACTGCTGAACCTACAGAGAAAGCAAGTATGGAACCTGCTAGAGCTACAGAAGAGAACTTAGAGTTACCCAGAGTCAAGCAGATAGTAGAAAATGTTCAGGAAGGAGCTCCAAGTGAGGGGGAGCGTTTTGGTTTAGTCTCTGTACTGTATGATATAGAAGGATGGACCTCAGATCCAGCATACATGGTGTTAGGACTCAATTATGAGGATTCAGATGAGGAAAACCAACCACCAAGAAATCCAGTTATCCCAACTAACAGCTCTCCAGTGTTAGAAAATGACAGTTTGGCCACCAAGGAAGACCTTGAATCCTTAAAGAGTGAAATGAAGGAGACCATCAGACAGTCTGTTGCTGAATTGAAAACTAGTCTTTTTGATGAGCTGAAAAATGTAGAACAATCCTTAGAATTATCTCTAGGATGTGTTGTGGGAAGTCCAATCAAAGAAGTGATGGATGAAATGAAAGTGTGCCACACTCAAATTGAAAGCTGGACTGGAGCAGTAGTGGCCCTCAGACAATCAGTTGCTTCTTTAACTGCCCTGAGCAGTTCTCAGACACAAGTGGACAGTGAGATTCGATACATCAAAGACATGGTCAAGCAGTTTGTGGAAGTATTTGAGGCTTTCAAGAAATCAGTAAAAGAACACTTTAGCAATCAGGATGTTGTCATTCAGAAAGTGATTGGAAATCTGACTCAGTCTTTCAAGGAGACAGTGGCATTCTCAGTCAAGTCCCTTCCTTCATCTAGCTCTCCTGTAGACCTTGAGCAGTTTAGAAGCCTGCTCAGAGAAGAGCTTACTCAGGCCCGTGAAAATGACACATCAGACCTACAGATCCTTGCTACTACAAGAGAAGTTAGTGGCTTTATTCGTGAGCACCTGCAGGCTGCTACTGCTTCTCAGGAGGCCATCAAAAGTAAAGTGGATTATTACTTTGATCGGATTTTCACCAAGCATCAGTTGAACAATCACTTCAAGCTCATGCTAGAAACTATGAAGCTGCCTCCTGTAACTCAAGCTTTCAAAGAACAAGTTAGCAAGCTACGAGAGTTGACCCCGGCTTTGGATAAATTCTTGGAAAACAAAAATGACTTCTTATCTGCCATGGACAGAGGAGGAAACATCATCATGGATTTCAGGAATCTGCTCCTACCTTTTCTTCATGTGGACTGCACACCTGTTATAGTTCCTCCTGCCCTACCTGTCTCCAACCCCAGTGGTTCTTCAGTAATGACTCCTGCTGATGCCCTCAGAAGCCTTAGACCACTGATACCTCGGCAAGCTACTCACTACAGGCCTTTAGGAGCATCTGTTGCTGCCCCTCCAGACATTCCTGATACCATTCCTAAGCCTGTTGATCTTTCACCTACTGCTCCATCTTCTTCCTCCAAAGGAAAAGATCCCTTACCTACAGATGAAGAGGATTGAGTCTGTTTATGTTTTTTTTTGATAGGGATCATGTATTCACGTTTTGGGTCATGTAATGTACTCATTATTAATACAATGTTTTTTTTTCTCTCTCTGTCTTTCTTTTTGTTAATCACAAAGGGGGAGAAATAGGGAGAAATAGGGAACACTCGGGGGAGAAATGAACCTATACTAAGAGGGAGAAATCCTTGAGGATTATACCTAATTTTTGTGCTCATATTGCTAATACTGTGTTTTGCACACTTCTCTCTGATACATCTATATTTCATTCCATACTGACATAATTTGTGATTATCAAAAAGGGGAAGATTGTTGGAATCACCTGTTTTGATAATCCCAAATCATGATTAAACATTGATTATGATGTATTAAAACCTTGCATTAATCTTATTATTCTATGCTTAAACGTATTTTATTCTAAACAGTTCATATTCTTACTCCCATAACTTTACTGTAACAGCTTACAGTAGTATTTACATAAGTTTAGTATTGTTAGCTAACAGTCAGAGTTTTCTTTTCAAAGTCACAGTTACAGCTAACTGTCACCTTAAGTTACTGTTGCAATAAGTTCACAGTTACAAGGTTACAGTTGAAGAAATAATACAAGCTTACAGTCACGAGTCTACCGCTATCTATTGTCAAAGCTCACAGACAAAGGTCACAGTTACAAGACTTCTGTTCAAAGTTTTCTCTGCACAAGTTCGCAGTCGAACAAGCCTACAGTCATAAGTCTACAGTCAAGGTTACAGTTAGACAGCTTCTGTCGACTAAGTCTACTGATGATCGAGGTCTATAGTTGACAAAGGTTACAGTCCTACAAATTTGATATTACAAGTCTACAGTTAGAGAGGCTACAGTTACATGGAGTAAAAGCTACCATTGCAAGCCTACAGACAGCAAGCCTTTTGTTGAAGTCAGCAGTCAGAAGGAAGTCCACAGTTGGAATACCACAGTTGAAGTCCACAGTGACATACATTCTCGACCAGTCTATTATTATTATATTTCTACCTTTTCTCTTTACCAATTTGATTAATACTAATCTAACGGTCATGTCTAGACAAATTAATACACGTAACATTATTTATTGATTTTTGCAGACATATCAAGAAATAATACAATGTACGAGGAAGATCGCACGTGTAACTCAAGACTATTTATCTTGTCGGCCTTGGGTGAACAAAAAGGGCATATATGGAGGAGTATAAAAAGAAGAGAGAAGCATTCAAGAAGAAGAATGAATGGGACGAAAAGAACAGTGACATACACGAACAACAATAGAGGAAGGACACACAGAGTCTGAAGAACTGAAGAACAAAAGAAGAACTCTCGAGCATTCATTCTGAAGAACAAAAGAGTCTCAAGTGAACCGACTGCAAGAACTGTCTCCTAAAAGCCATGCTGTGAAGCTCTCAAACTCAAAAAAGCTGATCACTTGAACATCTGGAAGTCTGGAAATCACGACACTCTGTTTTAGTGTCAACTTATAGAAAAAGGACCAAAGCATCAAGTCACTCATTCCTACGAGTCCAGAACTGATCTGCCAACACTATAGAGCACTCTAAACCTTCTTCTTTCTATCTCTTGCTCTACTGTGTTTAAGTGTTTTACATTTGTGAGCAGTGTGTTAGTATTACACACACTGTCTCCTGTGCTTAAACTGAGGGATACTGCAAATCCCTATCCCAAACCTTTTTACATTTGTTACCCACGTATAACTGTGGAAGAAGCCTGGTGTGGCTTGGTCATTTGTTTTCCTACGTATAACTGTGCCAGAGGTTGTCAAACCCAGACAGTTTGTGAAAACTGTTGTAAAGCCCGATACAGGCTGTGTATCAATCCTTTTTTATAAAATTTCTTGGTGGCAGGTGATCACCAAGTGGAAGAGGACTAAGTCTTAGCTTAAGACTGAACCTCTTGTTTGAAATAGTTTGTTTTTCTTTTCCTTACTTTGCCTTCTTTTTATCCGCTGTGCTCTTTTGTTTAAAACAAGAAATCTGTTTTTGCATATACTCTGATAGTCAATTTTGGTTAGTGTGTATAAGAGATTTGTTTAGTAAACTTGTTTCAAAAGTATAGTTAGTCATCAAACTAACCTTACTGAGGATTAATCAACCTTAGAGAAACCTGTTGAACAATAAGTCACCTATATCTCTACTGCCTTAATTGACTGGGCTGTTTTTCCATTTGGGGGATTTAATCTTAAAGTTTTTAACAGAAATTTTTTAATTGGAACTCAATTCACCCCCCCTCTTGAGTGTCCACTCCGACCAACATTTAACGCATTTCTTCATCATCATGGTGAAAGGTAAACATTTACTATCCAAGTTGGCTATAAAGTGCCGAATGAAGGTGAGGTTCCCCTGGAGACCTCCCAAATTGGTGAGGTTGCGAGGTGGGGACATGCCAAGGATGGTTTTTGTCTTCTCAGGGTCAAAATTGATGCTGCAATGGCATATGATGAAGATGAGGAATTTTCTAGAGGTAATGCTAATGGAACACTTTAGGGGATTCATCTTTAAACTATGTCTTCGTAGTTTGATGAAGACATTTTCAATATCATCCAGGTGGTTCAAGTGCTATCATGATTTAACCACCAGATCATCATTATAACACTCGAAGAATATTCCCAAGAAGGGATTGAAGATGCGATGTGTGGAACATTGATATGTGGCACCATTATTCTTTAGACAAAAGGGAATCAATTTATAATAGAAAACTCCCTCAGTGGCCCTAAAATTGGTAGCTTATTCATCTCCTCATGCCATACAGATGTGGTTGTATCCAGAATAGTTGTCCATAAAAGTGAGATCCTCATATCTGGTGGTTACATCAATCATCAATTCTGTGATCGAGATTGGGAAATCGTCTTTTGGGTAGTGCCGATTAATGTCCCTGAAGTCAATGTAGATTCTAATATGTCCATTATTAATTTGGACAAGGACTATGTTTGCCAACCAGATTGAATATTAGACCTCCCATATCAAGTTGGCTTTGATCATCATGTCATCTTCAGCCTCTATTTTGGTAGAATACATTGTGAGGTCCCCTATGGATATGTTCTTGTAGCCCCATTGGTCTTTTGATAATGCTAGATGATGAGTGGTGACCTCAGAATCTAGGCCTAGCATTTCTATGTAATTCGTAGCTAACACATCTATATTATTCTTTTAGAAGGATGTATATGACTTCTGATCCTCGAAAAAAATAGACACACTGATTAGAGTGGGCCACATGTCATCTACAGTGCCTAGGTTTATCTTTATAAGTTCATTGATTGTGGTGGAGACACCTTATTAGAATGCAGGAGGGGAATGCTTGAGGTCTTCTTCTTCTTCTTCTTTTTCTTCTTCTTCGTCATCTTCATATTAATCCTATTCTGCCAGAGAAATGATTTTTGAGATGAACTGTACAATGTTGGTAGAGAAATAGTCTTTTTTCATAGTGAGTGACGTAGGGGTAGTTTGAGATCTCGAGGATGGGCCAGGAAAATCTTTGTTAGGGATTTTCATGAAATCATGGTAGTCATTCCGCTCTTCTGTGTCTTTGGACTTGGGAGCCGTAATAGAGACCATGAAGATGAATGAGTCTACATCCAGACATTCACATATGCATTCAATGAGGTTGATGGGTATTATATACTTTTCCCCAAGCTACTATAGGGGGTCGGCGAGTGCCATTTCCAATCCATTCGAGGCAGTAATACAATCAATATCATTATCTGAAGTTTTTTTCCTTCCAATTAATAGAAACCTGCGTCGATATAATGTATCTCATAAGAATCAAACAAGGATTTATCAGCGTGAAATCTCTCGTTTTTTCCCATTAGTGTAATATTTGATGCATTGATGGTATGATGATGGAATTCCAGCATGATGATATAGCCAAGGCATCCCTAACAGGATATTGAAGGCCATAATTTTATATACTACTAGGAACTTAGAATCAGTCATGATGTCTCTGAGCTGAGTTTTAATCTTGATTCACCCCAACAGTTTCTTCTTGCTTTTTTAATATCCCCAAATATTTGTAGTGTATGGTGTCAACTTGTCTTCATCATAGCCCAACCGACAATGCGTTCACAAAGGGAGGAGATTTATAGCAGAGCCATTATTGATAAAGATCCCCAAGATATCAATCCCATTTGTCTTTCCAAACACATATAAGGGTTTGATGTGACCTTGCACGATGGAATCTCCATCCCTATCTTTGAAGGGGATGATGACATGACATTATTCATGAATAGTCTATGTTCGGTAGACTTTGGATGCTCCTACTTCAACCTCGAACTCCTAGGGACTAAGTAAGGCTTCAATATGTGCCTCCCTATGATCTACAAATAGGATTAATGCATCCAGGATCTAAAGTTTTGCTAGTACTAAAGCCAGCTACTTTAGAATATCATATTTCTTCTCTAAAGGTCAGTGCTTCCTGGATCGGGGTTGCTCTTTCATAGAAACTTAATAGGATTTTTATTTGGATGTAGATTATTCAGCCTCTGTAACCAGTTCTATTGGTGCTACAATCTTTTCTTGGATTGACTGAACTAGTCCGCTTGCATGCCTTGGGTGATTTGATATTTTTATTCCCCTGATGGATATTTCAAGATAACTGGGATTGTATTCCTTTTTATGGGGGAGGAGGAGCATTCTAGTTCTTTTTGTGTCTATCAGAGGGTCCTTTCATGAATTTTTGTGATATTAATGGTTTGACTTATGGTGTGGCCGGGATTCTGACTCCTACCACGATCATGCCTTTTGAGAAACCTCCGGCCTCTGCAGCCTCTCCTCTATCTCTCCAGTTGGGCGCATGGAATTTGGATTCTTGGCCATAGTCTCCATCCAAAAAGGGGTCCATAAAATGAATTACCTTAGTGGATTCGAAGATCAGTTCTTGATCCAACACAGTTTCTGTCTGACTCTCTCCTTCTGATGATCCAATTGTTGGGGCGGTTCCAATAGTACCATTTGGAAGAGAGGTACCTATTGTTCCATGTCTGTTGGTATGATATCTGAAATTATCAATACTGACTTTGTATTTTGTGTCCTCCCATCTTCTTCCTCTTGATTTCTACCCTTATGGACTTTATAGGGACTCAGGACCGAAGAGGAAGATTTTGATGTATTAGGAGCTTTTGGGGGCATAGTTGGTTGTTTCAACTACCCTTGAAGGATTCCATGGACTCAGTTGACATTCTTCCGACTCATCCAATTGTCAAAAAATTTCTTCTTCTTACTCGCATCTTTTTGTGCATTCATTTTCCTCTCTTGAGTCCGAGGTGGAAACATACGCCACTTGTGCTGGTGGTGGTCCCAACACGACTTTCATGGAATCCACCATCTTTTGTAGGAGATCCTTGAAAACAAATCATTTCTAGATGGTATGTACTAGTATTTGGTATTATATACAACAATTTGGATGGTCTTTAAGACCAAACTCATTGTCTTTCTTTAGCTCTAGTAGCTAGAGAAAATTCCAATTCATAGCGTCCATGAAATAGTCACAGACCTAGTAATCTCAGAACGAGTAAACATTATTTATTTGTTCTTCAAACTAATTTCTATTAGCAACCCATTTCTCATCTTGAAAAGGTTGGTGTGGTTGTTAGAATCAAGGGGGTCCTTTATGATTTGGTGGGGGCCTCGAAACTGGAGATGTTGCTGGGGGTGGCTTAAGCATGACAGAAGCCACTTCACCTTTTCCCTTTCTTTTGCCGGGGGCTGATGGGGAAACTCGGGACTTAATATTGGTCCATTTTAAGGAGTATTATATTATTTGTGAAATGACATAAAAATATCTAAACCCACTTGTGTGCATCACTAGGATGAGCGGTGTTCACAATTCATCCCAAAGGTTATCGATGCACATGGTAAACATTTTATCCTAGGGAAGCAGCAGGTTCTAGGAATAAGCCAGGCCTTTCCATCTAGAAATGAAGTCTAAGACTCTTTCATTATCTCACCATCAGTAGTTCATGAGGTCACTGACCATTGTCTTAGGTAGATTTGAACTAAAGTGGAAGTGAATCTTTTACCAGAGGTCCTCCCAGCTTGTGATTAAATTGGCTGGTAGGCCAGTATACCATACGAAAGTCGAGCCCTGTAGGGTTTGTATGATGCACCTGATTTTTATAGCTTCTTTCAATTCTAGTGTAACCATCATGGGGTCTCAGTAAGAGGAATAGTGTAATAAATGTTGTTTTGGGTCCTCTAAGCCATCGAATACTAGGAATACAATGTTTTTGAAATTTAGCAGTGGAAAAACATTTCTTATCCACTCAAGGTAGGGTTTTCACTCTTGTTGTATTTGAGCATGATGCTCCTCCATAGTTTCTAGTCAAGATGTTATTTGCTTGAAAGTGTTTAAGATCCCTTGATGCATATAATGTTGGGCTTGATCTTGAGCGTGTGTCGTAGTGTCCAAGACTATGCATGATGTCACTGCTAGTGTGTGGGGTGGATACCCAGTCGGGGTATCATTTGTGGGTTAACTTGAATATATTTTGGCAGCCTTACAGTGGGGGTGGGGGGGGAGACTTTATGTCCTTTTAGAGCTAGGTTTATGTTGGTTTTGAGTCCTGATTCTAGATTGGATGGGCCTTTGAGCATGGCTTCATTCACCAGGATGAGTGCCTATGGCAAGGGAACCCCTTTTGGGAGCACCTAATGTTGTTCCATAGGGGAAACACATCCAGCGAGGTACCTCCCTTGACATAGCTCAACATTAATTCACCTGAGCTCGTTCATTTCTTCCTCATCCTTGGATAAACTTTCCTTGAGAGTGAGGGACACATTTTTAGGGGGAGTGTAAAGTTGGTCATATATGACCTTGTATTTATTATTCTCCTTGTTGGGGGTTCACGTGGGAGGTAATGTCAAATTAACTTAGGGGGAACCCAGATTTTGGACCGCTCTCTAATTTCAGGTATACACACCATCAGTTTCAGTGTGGGACACATCTGGGAGGGAACCATCTTCCCTTTCTTTCTCTCCCTCTGTGCATTTTCCTTTCAGATCTATGGGGATGATGTTTACCACATTCACTGATGCATACCTCATTGGGGGCGGTGTACCCAATCTATAATGGTAGGAATATTTATTTGTCCTTTTTTGTGTTTCTCCTTCCATTATGCGGTATTATTTGGGTTTCTCAGTGAATATTGACCTTAAGGGTAAACTAGTCTGACCTCATAACGTGCTTTTGTCTCGGAGGGTGTGAACCACAAGAAGGGGTTGAATAGGTGACTCCTATTTCCATCTTTCTTCCTAGGCGGTAGAAGAAAAATATCCACTGGGTAGGAACTTGTGGTAAAAATTCCCCCAACCCTACGAGACGGGGTTGTTCCCATTTCTCCATTGATGAGATACAACTTGGATTTGTTGGTCTTATGGGGGAATTTGAATTTAAAAATTCCCCCAGCCCTGTGGGGTGGGGTTGTTCCCTCATTGTAGTGGCAACCGCCACTATTTCCACCTTTTCAATTTTACGTACTCATGCGTGGGTGTGAGACAAGTATGGAATTGGGCCTTCACAGAGTCTATGGTCTTTTGGAGACATGATCACTGCTTTCTCTTTAGCTTCCCTTAGGAGGGAATCATGCTGGACATTCTTGGTTTTCAGAATTAGAATCTTTTCGATGGTTTGATCTATTTGGACCTAAAACTTTGGATACTTACTCCAGGATGGTTTTTATTGAGTATCCCATCTCTCCTGAGTAGGGTTTTTACTTTATTTCTTCCTTTGGGTGATGAAATTGTAGGATTTCATTTTCAATGGGATTTTCTGGATGGGACGAGAGGTGAAATGTAGAGATCCATGTTCTCCCCATCCCTGAATGTGATCTCCGGTCTGGGCATTGCCAATGAGGAGACACAACATATGCAGTGCATGGAGGAAATCCAGTTCAAGGTTTTTCTTTCACATTTATGATTGTTACTGTCATGTGGACGAGCAGGCTTTTAGGTTGATTAGACAGAAAATCTCACTTATCCTGTTGACGTGGTTTGCATACCCTTCATAGGTCAAGAATTTTTCTTTCATCTAGAGAAGGTTCATCCATATATTGAGGTGAATTTCATGTGTGAATTACCTAGACAAATCTCCTAGTATGTCGAGATGATAAGTTATTGTAGGCCAATACATCACAGGTATATTATCCATAGCTAGTTCTCTTCTCCCAAGCAACATATCCTGCTGTTGTTTTTCCAGAGGCTCCTCTACATTATATGCCCAGATCGACTGCTTTTTAATAATCTTGTTCCAAGAAACTGGGCTGGTGGGAGCCTCATTGATATATGAATGGTGTGGGGGTGGCTCATAAGATGAGTGTGGCCCCAGGACATCCTCCAGTTGAGAAAAATATCACTTGTTATAGACAGAGTTCCCATTGTTTCTGACATCATCTTTCCGAGTACCTCAGCATAGGAGGTATTTTTCACATTTTATCTAGATATGGGAGGACCTTCTTACCAGTATGAATATTGGTTGTTGGGTGGACCTTTTCAACTAGTGATTTAATGGCGAGGGCTACTATTGAAAATTAATGCCTGACCATGGGAATTGTCTTTATGGCATATACACTTGGGAGGACCTTCAGGGTAGGCTACAGTGGGGGTAGGACCTTCTTGTTGCTTGATTTCACTGAGGGGAGGACCTTCACAGAAACTGCCATTGTAGGGAGGGCCTTCGAAATGACAATCACCATGGTGAGGACTACCATCATGAATTGATACCTGGCTTCTGGGAAAATTTCTGGAGTGCACATCCTTGGGAGGGCCTTCAGGATGTACTGCAATGAGGGGAGGACTTAGTCAATTCATGGCGTTACTATGGGGAGGGCCTTCACAACAACTATCATTGCAGAGAGGTCCTTCGTAATGAATTTCATTATATCGAGGACTACCATCATGACTTGATTTCCGTCTGTAAGGAGATGAATATTGGTAGCCTATACGCTAGGGAGGACCATCAGGGTAGATGAAACCAAGGGGATTAACTTCTTGTTGTCTGATCTTTAGGTATAGGGGAGGAATACCCTTATGTGCATCCGGAGATAGGATCTCATGATTGATCATTCCTAGACCATAGAGTGAGACCCCGTGAGTGCTCTAGGGAGGACCTTAAGAGCTTCAGGTAGTGATATTGCGGGGAGGACCTTTGAAACTGCTAATGTCACTTCCATATTTTGGAAATGGACTAACATGGTCTTGAGATTTTATTGATATATGTTTGAGGGCGTCAAGAACCCCATCTTCCAACAGAGTGGGATCATGTATGTGCTCTCCATTTTTCAGTTGACTTTGGTGCATTTCATTTTTGAGTGCTCTCTTGTGGGTAATCGAGGCTATATACTATTAGTAATGACTATCATATATCAGTTCCTATATTTTTGGGTCACATGATGTCGTCGGGATACGCAAACAGACATCTTGAGTTTTGGTAGGGATATATGCATGCCCTGTAGCAACCACCACATTGGACTGACGTCCCCCCGTTGGAATATGTATTTTTTCCCGATTTGATTGTCCATGTATCATGGGATATTGATGTCGACCATCCTGGACTAGAGCAGGGATGAATAACTGCTCTGGAGTGACTAACTAATTTTTTGATTGAGTCATTTCGTTTGAGGAAACCGGGTCATGGGCCTAGATTATCGCCTTTGCTGCCAATTCAATTATATATTGGCATGTTTTGAAGATATGGTCTGGGATCGACGTCTGATCTTACATCATTTCCAGGTTGTGCTGAGATAAATCATTGGAGGGAATGAGTATGAATGCCCATTCCGATTTCAGAGTAGGAGTTGTGCCTGCTCTGGTCCTCCATGAGTTTCCAGTAGATACTGGCGGTTCTCCTATACCGGGAGAAAGGAAGGAGTCTGACACTAGTTTTATTCTCTAGTTTCCACCTTATTTGACTCGTGGTATTTATATTCATGAGAGAGTATTTTCATCTGATTTCTTGCCAATATATTTGTCTCACGGGCTTTGTATTCATCTGTAGGAATTTGACACTTCTCATATTTGGTTGCTGCCCTATTTGGATGATGGGATTGATATGCATCAATAGGTACTTATGCCTGCATGGAGCCAGTTGCTACCCTATTTGGATGGAAGGCTTGAAATGCATCAACTGGTATTTGTGCATGCATATAGATGGTTGCTTCCCCATTCGGATGGAAGGCTTGAAATGAGTCAGTAGGTATTTGTGCCTACGTATAGCTAGTTACTACCCTATTTGGATGTAAGGCTTGAAATGCATCAACAGGTATTTATTTCTGCATATATCTGGTTGCCACACTATTTGGATAGAAGGATTGAAATGCATCAGTAGGTATTTTTTCCCGCGTATAGCTGGTTGCCACCCTGTTTTGATGGTGGGCCTATTGTGCATCGACAAATAACTGCATCTGCCAATAGTTTTCCACTCTGTTTGCATAGTGGGACCAGCGTGCACTAGTAGGAACTAGCATGTTCTCATATTGTGCCACCCTATTTCTATGGTGGGCTTGAGTGGAGGGGGAAGAGTCATGTTTCCACCCATTGAATGTTGTCATGTTACTATTGTGGAGTTTCTACTCATGAACCAGGGTGATAGCGTGTTCTTGATTATATATCCGCTGCCCTTAGCGGGAAGCCCCAGGGACCTAGGTCTCTTGGACTTTAGCAAGTGCCGTCAGCATAAGGTTCTCTTTGGCGGGAGGAGGTCTGGTCATCCGGTGTCAGCGATGATGTTCTCTAGAGGGGGCCCATGCATAGGACACCTGTGAAGTTAAGATTAAGCAATTAGGATCGACTTCGTCTTCCTCCCTAAGATAAGGTAGGTACCTATTTTCATGTTTCATGGAAAGGCTCCCAAAGAGGTTAAAAATGACCACTAGGGCTGCCTTATGCTAGGGTGTCGGTTGCGATTTAGGAGGTGGCTGGCGAACCTTTGCAAACTGAAGGACTTGTCTTGCAGCCTCCACCATGAGGAGAGTACCATTTTGATGGTACTCCCTAATCAGCATGTTGGATACCCATCATTGAAGACGTTGGGTAGGAAAGGGGGTCCTACTCTTCTTTGGGGACCCGACCGCCTGTGGGATCATTGATGCGTGTGTCTGCATCAGTCATCATGACGTCATTTGGATCGAAGTTTTCTCTGCAAGAACAAGCGACATACATATATGACATACACATGACTAAATCTCATCAAAGTAGTATTCTTTTAAAAAAAAATTCATATTTGGATATTCATCTTATACCCCATCCCCTTTTCTTTTACTGCATCGAGAAGGGGCTTGAGTGGGGTAGAACTGTCACCTTAGTTAAGGATTCACATCAGGCTCCCCATTTTTGTTCCACCTCTGAGGTGGCACATTTATCGCATACAGGGGCGATCAAAATGGTATGACATGCAATATACTTTTTTCTATTATCATTGGGGTTGAACCACCACCTTGGTTAAGGATTCATTTCGGGTTCACCATTTTTTTCTACCTCCGAGGTGGAACATTTCAGGTGATGGTTAAATGGTGAGATGAGGATCATCATCTGTTCCTTTTTGCGGAGACAGTTTCATGTAAAATTAACCCTTTATTTTGTTTTGACCCATTCTGCATCATTATCCATTAAAATAAGGTTGAATTAACCCCACAAGGACTAGGTAATTTACACCTTTTTCATTGCAAAGGAGATTCCATAGTCAGTTAGTCACAACAGGTAATTGTGTGGGCTTATGTACTTGTGCAATTGGTCCTCGGATATAAATTTCTCACATGGTCTCCAATAGGTCTATTTGTGGAGCCAAAAATACCCAATGACCCTAGTATCCATGATTCATGGACCTTATTTCCAAAGGTAGGAACTCATTGATTGATGATTCATCTAATGACACTTGAGGACTCCATTGGTCGAGAGGATGGGAATTCATACTCACCGCACCCTTATGGGGGAGTATTATTGTTTGTTCTGGGACTCTATTATAGATTTATGTCGTGTTCATATGTTTGTGATTCCTAGGAACATTCACGAAGAGTGTGTCCATGGGCTACCCTTTGTTTACAGGATCGTCATAGGAATGCATATATTTGATGCTATGGAGACACTGCTGACTTGATCCATACAATAAGGTGCTCTGGAGTTTATCTTCATCTAGGGGAGAAAGAAGGTGATTTAATGGTGGTATCATACCCATGAGATGGGTTTCCTACGTATCCTTGAGAGAGGAATCAGCACCCATATAGATTAGATGTGTCGGGGCTTACACATGGAGGATTCCCATTTAAGGAGACATGATTGGGTGGGTCCTTTATGGGAGGGAACCCTTTTGAGATTGGTCCTTCTGGTAGGAACACCATTTTCATTATATCTTTTTATTGGTTCAATGGTTGGCTGTGAAGGGTCTTCCAAATATGGTTTGACAGATGGAGTCTGTGAACTGAATATTATTTGTGAGATGGAATCTGCAAACCACTTTGTCTGTGGGATGGAGTCCTGTGACCTTCTTTGAGTGTGGGAGAAATTTCTCTTGCACCCGCTATGTTCTTCATCCCTTTTTCACCCATCCTATAGTATTTCCCCAATATTCTTTTCTATCATCTTTTCAATTCCCCTGGTCGTACTTTTATAGAGTTCTGGGGAATCTGTACCTGCGGTACGCACGACACCTTCTCCAAAAACCCATAATGGAAATCTGGCCCACATATGACTCGATTAACCATGATTTTTGGTTCTCCTATTGGTAGGGCACTGCCATCTACTCCTTTTCTGAGAACTACTCGGTTTGTGGGGATGATATGTAGGGCATTCTTACATCTGATTTTTTCCAGTGAAAATAGTTTATGGTGGCTTTGATTCACAGGTGGAAATTCACCGCAAACATTTTCATTCGCTAGCCAATACCATGCACATCATCACATCGTAGGCAATCTGCATACTAATTGTTCATGTTTTATGCCTTCTTCTAACCTTTCTCAGTGATGGTATGCGACCAAGCCAAATTCCTTTGCAAAATTTTAGTAATTCACTTTTCTCCTAAAATTTTCAATCAAACATGAATCCATATTCTTTACCAATATTTTGGGAGTATTTACCTTCCCTTTTATAAATTTTTAGGACCCTCCATACCATATTGTAGCATCCCACCCTGGGTGTCGTATACTGGTTCCCCAAGATGGTGGCTAGATGACCTTAGGCACATCTCCCGAAATGCAAGAGGATGTCGACTAGTAGCGAGGGCCTGTGGTGTATTGTTGGGGATGTAAGAGTTGGTTTCCTATAACTAATTTTTTTTAATTTGATTACATGAATTTTTGATGAATTAATTATTAAATTAATCATATTATTACATATTGTTCATTTTTCTGTATGACAATAATGTAATAATGCCCTAGAGTATTTTTCCCAATGATAATGTCATAGTAGTTCCCCACAATGATGAGAACCGTGAAGTTCTATGACAATATTCTTAATATAGTTATGTGATTGGATAATATACTATGATGGGACACATAGTATGTAGACCATAAGGTGCGAGTACTCATAATAAGATGAGAATTCTTCTCATGAATATTGCACTTAGTAATCTCCCAGAGGGGAGATTCTGAGACCAGACCCACCGGTTGGAATTCGGCATGTTTTTGTGTCATCAGATATTCTTATCTGCGAGCATGTGTAAGGGTCCATAGACATTAATATTACCATTAAGGCATTTCAAAACTCACACACTTATATTTTCAGACAAAAACTATTATTCCATATGTTTATGGGAAGTATGGTACATTGGGTACATCCTGAATGACATGTTATTAATGGATAAGTCAAGAAAGGGGTTTTCACTTCCAATATTTAGGGAAGTTGACATCTAATCCCTTTGATTGATATAGAATCACCACCCTAAATTCAATGTCAAAGGTGTAACAGTTATTTTATTTCATATAGTCAAATAATGAGGTAACAAACATATAGGTTGATGACACCATCATGTAACCATCTTGATGAGATTATGTGACAAAAAGATTATATTACAGAGTGATCATACGTATGTGGTCATCGTCGTTGTGACTTTATGTTCCTTCTCTTGGGTTCCTTCACCAGTTGGTAGAAAATAATCTTGGACTTTAGGAAAGCCCACGTAATGCAAATGAGAAAGAATCATAGAGGGTGACACACTAACTATTTCTGGTGGTGTCGATTAAATTCTATTCGAATTTAATTAATGGAATAAATATTATTCCCAAGACTAAGGAATAATTTTATTTAAGTTATATTTATTGAATGAATTAAATAAATATTTATTCACTAGATTGTGAATATAATATATATTTTTATTTTATTTAATATTTAATAAATATTTATTTACTGTTTTGTGAATAAAATATTTATTTAAGAGAATAAAATATTTATTCAGGTTTTTAATAAATACAAGTGGCGTTCTAATGGACCTAGACTGTGTTGATTGATAAAATAATTATTTACAAATAAATAAATATTATTTATCTATTTTGTGAAAGTTGGCGCTCCAAAAAATAATAATATTGTTATTATTTTTATGTGACATGAGATTTCACTAATGGTTATAATTATATTTAATGTTTGTTATGAAATTGAATTTTGTAATTGAAATCCCATCTCTATAAATATATTGTACCGTCTATTTTAAAATTCATTCGAAACTAATTCCAAGCTGGGGAATATAGAATTATTACACACACAGAATTATCTCTTGAATCCTCATCCTCACACCCTCTCAAGAATGAGAAAACCAATAGAGAATTTCTTCAAGTTCGAATAACGAGAAATCAATAATGAACAACAAAATACATTTGATTCCCGGTGCTAGTACCTGGAAAATGAGTGGTGTTTCTAGGAGACCATGGAAGCACGTGTGGATCACCAATAGAGAGATTCTACCCTTGGATCCTTGCTAGTGTAATGATGGTAATTCAGAAGGGTTTTTTCGAATGATCAATAATCATCAATGAAGAATGTTCCTAAGCCCAGGTATTTATTTCTTCAAATATTAAATAAATTAATTATAAAATTGATGGGAAAGATGATTTATCTTGATTTTAGGTAATGATTATTAAAATAAATCTTAATATATCTTTGACCAATGCATGCTTATGTTGTGCCTAGAACCAATAAGTGGTATCAGAGTAGTCACGTTTAAATTTATAATTATTTATTTGATTGTTGATCTATGTGAAATTATGGATAGATTTTATTTCATGTTATTTGTTCATTAATATGATTTCAATTAACATGTTATCAACATATTAATCATTTTCCTTTTGTGTTTAATTTTCTTAAAAGTTTTAGAACAAATATAGAATGACCAAATATGCCACTGGTAAGTGCCAAATCATTGGATGGTAAAATTGGTTTACACGGTGTGCAAATGTAGAATACGCTGTATACCCATGCATAGTGAATCTAGATGCACCAAGTAATTAATTACTTGTCGTGCTTTTATTGCACACTATGTGTTTACTGGGCCAATCTGGCACACAAAAAGTGGATGCAGGGTGTGTAATTGGCATGCACACACCATGTAGTCTGTACAAGTCAACACACCGAATTTCTAGGTGTATGACTTGGATATATGAAAACTGATATACATGACGTATAGAAACATGTACATGTCGTTCAGTATCCCATTAATGGGAAAAATTAAAATTACATTAAATTTCAAATTTCAGCATTAAAAACATATTTTATTGATTAGGACGCCATTGTGTGTTTGAAAATTTAATAATAGTTTTAAAGAATTTTAAATGCTCAATTAATTTATTATAATTAATATGTCATTATTAGTTCTGCCATTTATTTTCTATGAGTTCCATTAATGATGGTTATTTCCAAATATGATCAAATTTCCATTAAGATGAATGAAAATTAATTAATTAATTAATTAATTAATTAATGCAAGAATGTTTATCTTAAATAACAAAATAAAGAACAATGTAATGAATGCTATCCATTTAATTTTTCATATTCATTGAATGTGTGACCATTAAGGAGCTTGAAAAAGACCTATGTATGTGTTGGAATTTATTTAATTAAATTTATTTCATCATTTTTCAATTATTTAATAAATAATTAAAATATGGCACGAAATCCATCCCTCCATCCATTATTATGTAGGACCTGCATGTCCAAGGATATTTATATAATTTCATTTAACCATTCTTTTGGTTCCCCTCACTCACGTATTAGTAATAAATATTTGCAATTAATGGATCATCCCATGGTGGGTGGGTATAGTTCAGGACAAAACGATAATGACACCAACTCGGTGATACATAGTTGGACACGTGGAATGTTTTAGCTCATGCCATGTCCAACACAAGGAGTTATTTCCCCAAGTCCACAGGTTGATTTAATGCCCACTAATTAATTCAAGCATTAAATAATCTCATGAGTGGGTCATTTAATTAATTATTTATTTTCATTCTAATGCATTAAAACTATTTTAATTGATGAAAGACCGAGATCACATAAATGAATTAATAAAACTGCTGAGACAAAATTTAAATTAAATTGATTCCATGTAAATGTTTTATCTAAACATGGTTAATTATTAATGTAGACACCCAATTCATTATTAACAAGGCATGTAAAAGATAAAATATGATAAAAATTTATGCATAATAAAATATAATCCCTCTATCTAATATTAAGTCAGTCTAAGCCTTATGTTACTTGATTAGGAACAAAACCCAATAGAACTATGTGATTGAAAAAACCTTGTTTGGACACTTAATTTTATAAGGGGAGTTATTATTATTGTTTTGGGTTGAATTAACCATTTTACATCTATAAGAGTATCCCATTATAGAATTGGTGTAACTTTTAGGCAAGTATTGAGAAAATCTATGTTAGTATTTTTTGGATTGGGGAGTCCCCTCAATGGATCAAGTAACTTCATGCCCGTAGTTGGAAAAGACTTGCCTACCTAAATACCATCAAAATAGGTTGGGAAACCCTTGTTGGGCTTATATGAAGGGGAATATGGATCATTGACAATAGATTTTCCAAGAAACTATAAATTCCATGTTCAAAGGAAAGGGATATTGTGACTTGATAAAATAGTGGGAGATTTAAGAAAATCAATTAATTATTTCTCACAAAAAAATGTAATCAAGAAAAGTAATAATAATATTCCCTTCTAATTTTGGAATAAAATGACAATCTCACTATCCCTATGATCAATATTGGATAAATACATTCTCCTCACTAGAAGTAAATTATAGGAGTGGTTTATATTCCTTCAGGATATATTACGCCATGAATGGAAATCATAGATGATAGAATTGTCAATGATTGATCTATATAATCAAGAGGTTAGTGATGAATATTTCATAGTCTACGAAAAAATTATGAATAAAGTGGTCGACATTTAATATTTGATGATTTCATCTATGTCTAGTGAACTCATGAAGTCTCACGAAAACATGGATGCATATAGCATGCTTGAGTACCTCAGTGGTCTTTACCAGGAGAGAGATAGATATGAACAATTTAAGATTTCCATAGAGCTCTTTCAAAGTAATCTAAGAGAGGTTTCCCCAGCTAGGACTCATGTTTTCAATCTCATTGGATATATTGAGTGCCTAGAGGTTTCAGGGTTCAAACTCCCAGAAGAACTGGGAACTGATCTTGTTCTGGCATCACTCCCTCAAAGATTCTCCAGTTTTGTTGTGAATATTAACATTAAAAACATTGAAAAGTCTCTATGAGGTCTTCTTATCCTACTTTTCCTTGTAGATAAATATATGAAGCGTGAAAAGCATTCTACCCTTATGGTGAACAAACAGAAAGGGAATAAAAATGGATTTAAGCCTAAATCTTCTTCAATCCCTTCCAAGAAGAAGAAGATAAAAGGGAGATCAAGGTAACATGATGATGTTTGATTTGCATGTGGAAATATGTAAAACTATAAGAAAAACTGAACCCAGCTAAAGAAGTAAGGGAAAGCTTTAGGTGCATTTGATATCGAGTGAAATTTATCTATTTCTACAAATTGGGTGTTAGATACATCTTGGGGTTCTCAAATATGTATTAAAATATAAGAAACAAGTATATTTAAAAAAATTGACTGAGGGGAGGTAGATCTATGAGAATCCAACAAAGTTAAACTTGTTGTTGAAGTGATAAGGGACTACCATCTCACACTGCTAAACAGAATGATCTTACTTTTAAAGAGTTGTTATTATGTGCCTTCAATTACCAAAAACATTATTTCTATATCCAGACTAGATATAGATGGATTCATTTTCAAATTTGGAAATAAATTTTTCTTCTTTTATAATGATATCATTTTTTATTGTATAGAACATTTTCATAACTGTCTTTATGTGTTGAATTACATGAACCAAGTAATAGAAATCGATAACAAAGTTACATAACATGAATCATACCACACCCACCTTTGGAATCACCGGCTAGGTCATGTAAATGAAAAATTCCTGACAAAATTACATCAAGATGGATATTTAGATACTTTTGAACTAAAAGAATTTGGCGTATGTCACACATGTTTACAAGGAAAAATGAAAAAATCCCCATTTAGTGGAAAAAGTAAAAGGGATAAAGATCTTCTTGAATTAGATTATACCGATGTGTGTGGACAGTTTCCTATTGAAAAAAGGTTGGGTACTCATATATCATAAATTTTAATGATGAATTTAGTAGATATGAATATATTTAATTAGTGAGGTATAAGTTAGATTCTTTTGATAAATTCAAGGAATACAATAATGAAGTTGAGAACGAGGTTGGTAGGATGATTAAGAAACTCCGCTCTAATCATGGTGGAGAATGTAACGACCTAAAATTTTATTAATGAAAATACCTCTTAATCTAATTAAATGTCTTATCATGTAAAATGGTTATATAACTTAAAAAAATCTTTGGTTTTATTATTTTTAAATTTAAAAATATTGTTAATAATTGTTACCATTTCTAATATAGCTTTTGAACAGTGATCAATTGATTAGAATAAATTTTGGGCTTTAACAAATCCAATTTACTCAGATAAAGGAAGCGATGACCTTATCCAGTAGAATTTCTTTGTACGAAGCCCATTTTTTAAGTATAATAAAGAGGTGGTGTCATTGGTCTTCTCTCTTGACCAAGACTATGCTGAGATTCAACACATTAAGCTTGAACAGAACTGCCTATAGGATAAGTGAAAGTTGATAGAGATTACCAACCGAGTGTTGTTATCCTTTCCACCCTAAGAGACTGCCACCATCGCACACCTTACCCTTTGGCCTTATGCGGGTGTTATAAGGGGTTATGTAACAAGACCTTAGCACTATGATTATGTGTATTAATTTTGTTTATAATAAATAATATACATTAATTTTATTATTATTACCTTGTAAACATTCTTTTAAAGCATAAATAGTATTTTAAATTAATATTCAATTAAGAAATCCATTTTGATAAATTAATGTATTTTTTAATTAAATAATATTTTATAAAAATATTATTACTAAATTAATTCTTATTAAATATAAATGTTTATATAATTTTTATGAACACAATTGTAATTTTTATTAAGGTTTGAAAATTGTTTTTTTCAAACCCATGAATTTTCGATAAATGTCGGTTTTTATTTTAAAAGTGAAAATTCACATGTTTAGAAAAATATTTAGAAAAAATGAATATTATTTTTGGAATTATGACATCAAAATTATCGAATAATAAATTTTTTATAATTTTTTGAGACAGTCGAATTTTTGGGTAAAAAATAAATACCGTTTAATTATATAATGTGTTTTATGACATCATCATGACCTAATAGTGATGTAATAAAATATAATAAAGGGTTTGTTCTTCCAATATATGTTTTATCATTAAAGTAATGTGATTTTATATTTTTTTATTTATTTTAAAAAGATTTAGTGGACCCTCCAAGGCTTATAAAATATTTTAACTTTTTAAAATGATTTCCTTGAGAGTGTGACTCACCACCACAAAAGCAAGCCTAATATTTTAAGAAGTAAGGGAATTGGACTTATAAAATAATTTTTTCTACTCCCCATTGAAAAAAATGGGCAAAAAACATGGGTTGTTTTGTGGTTTTGAATAGTTTAATGTGTGGTGTCCAAAACCTAAATAATTAAGAATTCCCTCTCTTTTCCTAAATAAAACCCACACAAGTTCCCGCTTCCTCTTCACTAAAATACTTTGGTTTTTGAAAGAACCCTTCCATACCCTATCTAGAATCCTCACAATATTCCCCATTACATCATGAAGCCTCTCCCAAGCCACTCCCAAGCCTCTCCGAAGCCTCTCCCATGCCATTGGGATCGCACTTCCATGTAAGGGATTTATTCCTCTCTCATTTTTTGTCCAAGTTTCTTGATGTTACTATTCCCTTTTCTTTTCAATTAAAAATATTGGGGTATGATTTATCACCTCTCCCATACATCTCTCCATATGTTTTAATGATGTGATACTCTTTTCAATCTCATTAATCCCTCCCATGTACACTCATTACCATGACGAAATTCTGTAAGGAATTTATCTCTTGTCATTTACATTCAAGTAATTATTTTGCATTATGAATTTAAATTAAATTACATAGGTTGGAAAATGAATCTATATGAACCAATTACTTTCCACTTCATGTGCATATTATGAGACACCCATTTATCTCTCATCAACAATTTTCATGAATTCTTATGTCACAGCGTTATGCTACCGGAATTGCACCACTATTTTCAAGATAAAGTCATTGTGTAGTGAATACCATGACCATTTCTCTGTCATGGGTATCTACGTTTATCCATATTAACTGATTGATTATATATTTTCATGTATGAATTCCACATTCCTTTATCGTGGAATAAATGTTGATGTTTAATGAATCAATGTTATATGTTCCATGTGGCACACTTATGCATAAAATGAAATGATTAAGAAAAGTACGCCCAAATAACACTCCAATGAATTGGGTAAAAGTTAGTATCATGATACATCAAGTGAAATGAGGGGTTACTCATACTAATTCAATTGAAATTAGGTTTTACTCATGATCCATGTGCAATGAGCTGTGGATCATACTAATATCATGTTAAATGTTGTTGTCACACTTCCATGTTATAATAATCATGCTATATCATGCCTTTATGATCATGTTTCTATTATGCTCAGTTGATATGCCTATTTAAAAACTTGTACATTATTCTTCATGTTATGTCTTATTTACTTACTTTCTAGGATTTATAGATCACCCTTTTCTTATGAATGTCCTTAGGTTATCCCATACAATGCTAAGTACGAATGAATGTGTGTTGTCATGTAAAAGAAGTTTTCAGTAAAGATTTGTATTTCATGTTTTAAGTTATTATGTAATGTTCCTAATCCAAAAAGACACAAGACCTCTAGATCTTCTAGGTTGTATCAAGTGAAGATTTTATGTAATAAATAATGTTTATGTGTGAAATAAAGAGTAGGTTTGTTATAGTTGGTATCAGAAGATAGGTTTAGTTATTTTTGGGATTAGGATTAGAAAACCTAAGTGAATGCCTTAGGGATAAGACTAAGTATAATAAATAAAATACCTAAATTTTGGTGAGTATTGAGTCAGTGCTTTATCAATCAATACATCCCTTTCTGGTTATGATCAGGTAGAGGTGGCTCTAGCATAGATGTATCTAGGGGTAAAACCCGAAAACACCACTTTGAGCTAGACTCAAATGAGAACTGGTGCACGATAATGGGCCCTTATACATTTTTGGTCACAAAACTCTTGGGGGATATACTTTGGTAAATTTATAATCTTAGTATGATCCATTATTAAGGGAATGAAAAAATTCCCCTATGAATATATGTTGGGAATTAGATCATGGATAACATAGATTGAAACCTATAAATTCATAAGTTAAGGAAATAAAAGTAATTTATAGGTCATCCATTTTGGTCTTTGGATTAACCTTTATGTGTTACCCATAACATTCATTTAATTTCAGATAATGGACAGTAATAGGAGGACTCGATCTAACAAATTATGAAAAGATCAATGTGACGAGTGTTCTAATGAGATGCCCAATCTGATGGGAGTGGGAATTGTGAACTTTTTCACGATACTCTCTCAGTTAAGTCATGTTTTGAATAGAACATGGGTCAATAGGAACATTCAACCCTCCAAAGAAATAATAAGTCTCTATAGAGAGCTTCATGGTACAAAGGCCTCTTACTTTTAATGGATCATTTTATCCCTCAATTGCCAAACAATGGATCAAATCCATTGAAAAGACATTCTCCATCCTTCAATGTTCTAAACAAGAAAAGGTTCTTCTAGATGCTTATCGTATGGATGGTGAATCTGATCAATGGTGGACATTGATAAAAAAAATGCCTGAGGAAGAGATTGAGTCATATGAATGGAAGAATTTACAGAAATTTTTTTTCGATAAATATTTTATGCACACCCTCCAACTTAAGATGGAAAGAGACATCGTTTCCCTCAAGAAAAAAAGACAACAAATCCATCAAAGAGTATAAGACAAAATTCAAAAGGATTTCACGATATGCCTCCAGCTTTTTCATTAACCTTGAATGAATGGTTGACCGCTTCTTTGGTTGGATAAAACCTAGCCTACAGAAAACCCTAGCGATTTGTGACTTTTAGAGCTATGAGGAAATTTTCCGATGTGCCCTGAAAGTCGAAATGGAGATCGGAGAATCTCAAGGGTGTCATGGGGATAAAAAGCATAAATTGGACTTTAATTTTGATAGTATAATGGATAAATACAATGTTGATAATAAAATCTGGCACCCCACTAGCCAAAGGTACCGAAAGAATAACCCTGGAAATTGACTGAAGGGGATGATGAAATGCTTTAGGTGTGGAAGATAAGGGCGCCTGGCCATTAACTGACGATAAGAAAAACCCATGCCTATGAAAGAGGAGAGTAATACTTCATTTTACCCTCAACACATTGTTCATTTATTTTAATTCAAAGAACTAGGGCACTTTTCAATCTAGTTCCCTAAGCCAAGGGTTTTTTGAGGCAACCAACCACCTACTAGGCAGCAAGGGCAAGCATTTTCCATCACTACCACCAAAGTGAACCTCAACAATAAAGTGGTTAAAGGTAATCTAGTTATTCATTCAAGAATAGTGAACATAGTTTTTGATTTTGGTTATACACATTCTTTTATATCTCGATAGTTTAGTATAATAATCCAAACACCCCCACAAATAATGAAAGTAAAGATGTTGGTGAGAACGAAAAATGGGGAAATCATTGCATCCCATGAATATAACTCCTATCCTGTAATAATTTGTGGATTGAACTTCCCAAAGAACCTTTTCATACTTCTTATAGTGGAATTTGATGCAATTATTAACATGTATTGGTTTTCCTTATATAGAGCCAGCATAAATTGCCACGGGAGAGGAAATCACTCTTTATATGGAGAATAGACACCTGATTATATACAAGTACAAGGAGGAGGATGAATCTTCTTTAGCACTACAATCTCAAGAATGGATATTACTTCCCTATGATAATGCATATTCGGCTCAGATGATCGAGTCTAAGGAATCAACCATCCATGAAGACATGCCTATTGTGAGGGAATTCGCTGAAGTGTTTCCCAAGGAATTGCAGGGCCTTACTCCAAGAATAGATGTTGAATTCTCAATTGATCTTATATCTGGGGAATTTCCAATATCTAATAATACATATATACTGGATGTTCTGGAGCTTGAGGAGCTAAAGAAACAACTACATAAGAATCTGGATAAACGGTTTATATACCCAAGTGCAACACCATGGGGTCCACCAGTCCTCTTCATCAAGAATAAGGATGGGTCAATGCACCTTTGCATTGATTATCATGAGCTCAACAAAATCATGATAAAGGACAAGTATCCTCTTCCATGAATTGATTATTTGTTTGATCATCTATGTGGATCACAATACTTCACCAAGGTGGATTTGCGATCATGATATTTCCATGTAAGGGTGAAGGAGGATATCCCCAAGACTTCTTTTCGTATAGAATATGGGCACTATAAATTCATAGTTATGCTTTTCAGACTCACTAATGCTCCAAAAATATTTACGGACATGGTGAATAGAGTCTTTAGAGATTACCTTGACAAATTTGTGGAAGTATTTATAGATGATATTCTAACATACTCCAAAAACAAGGTGAAGCTTGAGAAGCATCTAAGCACTATACTAGAGACTTTGTGATTGGAGAATCTCTATTCAAAGTACAACAAGTGTGAGTTCTTATTGAAGGATGTCTCATTCTTGGGTTATATCATCACAAGCAATGGGATATCTGTGGATCCCTCCATGACAATTGCAATTGAGGGATGATTGAGGCCAGCTTCATTAACAAATATCCATAGCTTATTGGGGTTAGCTTCATATTATCGCCAATTTGTGAGAAATTTCTCACGACTGTCAAGCCCTCTTACCAAGATAACTCGTTTGCGAGTAAAGTTTTATTAGAGTGGTGAATGTGAAGATAGCTTCATGGAGTTGAAAAGGAGGCTTATCACTACACCCGCGCTCACACTACCCACAAGTGGAAAACGTTTTGTTGTATTTAGTGATGATTCGAATATGTTCATGGGTTGTGGGTTGATGAAAAATGACAAATTCATTGCCTATGCTTGAAGGAAATTGTATTTTCATGAGAAAAACTATCCAACACATGATCTAGAGTTGGTAGTAGAAATCTTCGCTTTGAAATTTTTGGCAACATTACCTCTTTGGGGGGAAGTGTGAAATATAGACAGATCAAAAAAGACTCAAGTATATATTCACAAAGAAAGAGTGGAATATGCACCAAATAATATGGCTAGATCTGATCAAATATAATGACTACTCAATCCATTACCACCTTGGGAAAGAGAACAAGGTGTAAAATGCACTAAGTATGAAGGACCCAATAATTCTATCATTGATGAGAATTGAAAAGGATTCAATCTTTTTATATTTGATGAAGATGGACATGGTAATCATAAATAAGGAAACATCATCAATCCTTTCACAAATGATAGCTCAACCATCTCTTTTAGAATGGTTAATGGATTATAAAAAGGATTATGTGGGAATTTAGAAGAAAGTGGAAACTATTAGAAAAGGGAAATCCTCAGAGTTCAATGTTAATGAAGATAGAATTGTGTGTTTTGGGTCAAGAATATGTGTTCCATAAAATATAGAGTTAAAGAAAGAACTTTTGGATGATGAATGTAGTTCTTATTTCTCCATTCACCCATGAAACACAAAGATGTATTGAGATATATGATATCTTTATTGGTGGGATAACATGGAGAAGGACATCACTGAGTATAAATCAATGTGACTGGTATCTCAACAAGTGATGGTTCAGTGGAAGATATCTAAGGGGATGATGCAACCATTACCCATACCAACATGGAAATGAGAAAACATAACCATGGACATTGTTACAGAACTTTTTAAGACATCCAAAGGAAACAATGTTATCTGGGTTGTTGTGGATCATCTTACAAAGACTTCACACATCATTAAAATTCGGGAGGACTTCTCATTGGATCAAATGGCACGAATATACATAATATATATGGTAAGGTTTCATGGAGTACCAATATCGATTGTATCCAATCACGATCCAAGATTCACCTCTATGTTTTGGAAGAGTCTTCAACATGCTCTGTATACTGAGGTGAACTTCAGTATGACTTATCATCCTCAAACTGATGGACAAACTGAACGGACTATCAAACTACTTGAGGACATGTTGAGAGCATTTTCAATGGACATCAAAGGAGGATGGGATCAACATATTCCTCTAGTTGAGTTCCCTTACAACAATAATTTCCACTCAAGAATCCAAATGGCTCTTTATTAATCCCTTTATGTGAAGAGGTGCAGAACACCGACATGTTGGGATGAAGTTGGGGAATGAAAAATATTAGGTTCAGAAATAATCAAAGAAATGGTTGAGAATGTTAAGACCATCCAACAGTACATTAAAGCTGCTCAGTGTCAACGAAGTAGCTATGATGATAATCGTCGATGGGACCAAGATTTTGATGTTGGATACATGGTATTCCTCCGCATATCACCATGGAAGAGAGTTATGAGATTTGGGAAGAAGGTAAATATTATTCCAAGGTAAATCGACCCTTTTGAGATCCTGGATCGCATTGGAGCAGGGGCCTATCGACTAGCACTCCCACCGAACCTATCCCATGCACAAGATGTATTACATGTATCACTCTTGAGGAAGTACATACCCAACCCTTCACTTGTACTCAATCCAGAGGTGGTACCATTGGATAATGACCTATCCTATGAAGACAAGCTAGTGAAGATATTATATCGTAGGGAAACTTTTCTACGAAATAATAAAATGCCCCTCATCAAGGTATTGTGGCAGAACCACAAGTTTGAAGAGGCGACGTGGGAATCAGAGGAAATGATGAATCATAGTTACCCTCCTCTATTTTAGTGTTGGAAAAGGAAATTTCGAGGGTGAAATTTCTTAAGGGGGGTAGCTATAACGACTCAAACTTTTATTATTGAAAATACCTCTTGATCTAATTAAATTCCATATTATGTAAAATGGTTATATAACCTATACACTTCATTTGTTTTATGATTTTTTTCAAAATACCATTAATAATTATTACATTTGATAATATATCCATTGAACAGTGATAAATTTATTAGTATAAATATAGGGATTTAATAAGTCCAATTTACTCAGACAAAGGATGTGATGACCTCATCCAGTAGTATTTCTTAGTACGAAGCCCATTTTTAGATCTTAGAAAGGATTTGGCATCATTGGTCTTCACCCTTGACCAATCCTAATCCAAGATTCGACAGGTTATGATCAAATGGAACTGCCTATGGGAGAAGTGGAAGTTTATAGAGATTACAACTCGGGCGATGTTATCCGAGCCACCCCAAGAGTCTGTCACCATCGCACAGCTTACCCTTTGGTATTATGCGGGTGTTATAAGGGGTTATGTAACAGGACCTTAGCACTATGATTATGTGCATTATTTGTTTATATAACAAAGAATATTCTTTCATTTTATTATTTTTACCTTGTAAATGTTTTTTTAAAGAACAAATAGTATTTTTAATTAATATTTAATTAAGAAATATATTTTGATAAATTAACGGATTTTTGAATTAAATAATATTTTAGTAAAATCTTATTACTAAATTACTTTTTATTAAATATAAATGATCATATAATTTGTATGAATACAACTGTAATTTTTATTAAGGATTGAAAATTGTTTTTGTCAGACCAATGAATTTTCGATAAATGTTAGTTTTTTATTTTAAAAGTAAAAATTAACATATTTAGAAAATTATTTAGATAAAATTAATATTATTTTTGGAATCAGGACACCAAAATTATCCAATGGTGAATTTTTTTCATTATTTTCTAAGAGTCAAATTTTTGGGTAAATATTAAATACCATTTAATTATATAATGTGTTTTATGACATCATAATGATCTTATAGTGGTGTAATAAAACACTATAAATTGGATTTTTGGCCAATATATGTTTTAAAATTAAATTAATGTGATTTTAGGTTTGTTTTATTATTTTACAAAGATTTAGGGGGCCCTCCAAGGTATATAAAATATTTTAACTTTTTAAAATGATTTTCTTGAGAGTGTGACTCGCCTCTACATAAGAAAGACTAATATTTTAAGAATTTATTCCATTTTCATTATAAAATAATTTTATCCACTTCTATTTTAAAAAGACCATGGGAAAAACACAAGGGTTTGTTTGTGGTTTTGATTAGTTTAATGTGTGGTGTCCAAAACCTAAATAATAAAAAATTCCCTCTCTTTTCCAATATAATCCCACCTAACCTCCCACTTCCTATTCACTAAAAGCATTTAGATCTCGACAAACCCCTTCCCTATTCTCTCTAGAATCCTACCAAGGTGCCCCAAGCTCCCAATAAGCATCTCTCAAGCCTCTCCCAAGCCTTTGGGATGACACTTCCAAGTAAGTGATATCTTCCTCTCTCATTTTTTGTCCAGGTTTATTTATGTTGATATACTCTTGTATTTTCTTTTAAAAATGTTGGGGTATGATTTAGACCCTCCCAATACTTCCCTCCTTATGTTTTAATTATTATAGACCCATTTCTCTCTCATAAATGCCTCCCATGTACACCTGTTACCATGATAAAATTCCATAAGGAATTTCTCCCTCGTCATTTACGCTCAAGAAATTATTTGGTATTATGAATCTAAATTCAATTAAATATGTTATAAAATTTATCTATATGACCCCCTTAATGTCTATTTCATGTAAATATGACAAGACACCCCTTTTCCCTCTCATAAACCATCTTTATGAATTCTTCTGTCACACCGTTATGTTGCTGAAATTGAACTTCGATTTTCCAAGCCAAAGACATTGAGTAGTGAATACAATGCCTATTTATCAATCAAGGGTATTTACCTTTATTCACATTTAATGATTTATTATATATTTTCAGGTACGAATTCCACATTCCTTTATCATGTAATAAATTATGATGTTTAATGAATCCATGTTATATGATCCATGTGACACACGTATGCATGAAATTAAATGACTAAGAAGGGTGTGCCCTAATAGCGCTCCAATGCATTGGGTAAAGATTAGTATCATGAAATGTAAAGTAAAATGGGGGTTTACTCATGATAATTCAAGTAAAATGAGGGTTTATGCATGCTCCATGTGCAATGAGCCTTGGATCATGCTAATATCATGTAAAATGTTGTTGCCACATTTCATTGTTATTATAATCTTGGTATATCATTCCTTTATGTTCATATTTCTATTATGACCCATTGATATGAATTTTTCCTAAAATGTATTATATTATTTATGTTATGACTTGTTTACTCTTTTACTGGGCTTTATAGGTCATCCTTTTCTTAAGGATGTCCTCTGGTTATCCCATGGAATGCGAAGTATGAAGGAATTTGTGTTGTCATGTAAAAGAAGTTTTCAATAAAGATATGTATTTCATGTTTTAAGTTTTTATGTAATGTTCCTAATCTCCAAATAAACATGACCTATCAATCTTTTATATTGTATCAAGTGAATATTTTATGTAATAAATTATGTTTAAGTATGAAATAAAGAGCAGGGTTGTTATAAAGAATATCTTAATCAAGACATCATTGATTACTTAAGGTGGTTTGAGATCCTATCCCAAGTCACTATTCCTTACACACCATAGTGGAATGGTGTAAAAAAATGGAGGAACCACACCTTATTGGACATGGTGAGATCAATGAAAAGTCATGCAAGTCTTAAATTATCTTATTTGGGGATATGCATTACAAAAAACAACACACATACTTAACCAAGTGCAAACTATATCAATAAATGGTATCCAATATGAATTTTGGAGTGGAAGAAAAACTATTATATCAAATTTAAATGTATGGGGAAGTGAATAATTTATTATGGCCTTTTAGGTAATAAACTTTCACCCTGAGTTACAAAGTCTATCTTTATAGGATACCCTAATAAATCAAGGGGATTGTAACTATACAACCCCATAGAAAAGAAGAATATAGTGGAAAGACACACCATATTTCTTGAGTGGGAGAACACATGAAAAATAGATAGTGGTAGTGTGACAAAATTTGATGAAGTTGAGGATCAAGGCACACAAGAGTTTGTACATGATCAGATTCGACAAAGCCCCATAGAAGAAGAAACTATTCCTGAGACACAATAACTATGTAGGAGTATAATAGAGGTTATAGAACACTAATGGTATGGTTTTCTAGTTACCGAGGATGGTAACTAATTATTAGTTTATAATAATAATCCTCTAACCTACAAGTAATTAGTAAGTGACATAGATATTTCCAAGTGGCAAGAAGCCATGAATTCTAAAATGGATTCCATGTACGAAAACCAATATGGATTTTGGTAGATCATCATGTGGATGTAAATCTTGTTGATTTCAAATGGGTATTCAAGAAGAAATTAGACATGGAAGGACAAGTTAGTACCTATAAGGTGTGACTGGTTGCAAAAGGGTTTAAACAATGTCAAGGTATTGACTAGGATGAAACCTTTTCACCAATTGCAATGCTAAAATCCATCTAAAATATACTTTCCAATATTACTTACCATGATTATGTGATTTTTAAAATGGATGTCAAAAACAACCTTCCTTAATGAGATCATTTAAGAAGATTTCTACATAACACAACCTGAAGGGTTTATGAATCCAAAGGATTCCAATAAGATATGAAAGTATAAAAAGTCTATTTATAGATTAAATAAAGCATCCAAGTCCTATAAGATTTGTTTTTATGAATCCATAATGGAATTTGGATCTATAATGAACATATGTGAGCCTTGTATCTATAAATAGTTTAGTGGGAGTGCAGTTGTTTTCATGATAGTATATGTTGATTACATATTACTAATTGGAAATGAAATACTAGTCTTACAATCTGGTAAATAATGTTTGAAGAAATTATTTTCCATGAAAGACGTGGGGAAAGGCAGCATATATTCTTGGGATCATGATCCATCGTGATAGATCCAATAGGTTTCTTGGCCTAAGTCAAAGTACAAACATTGAAAGGACACTAAAAATAATCAATATGGAACAATCTAAGAGGGGATTTCTTCCAGTGTCACATGGCATTCATATTTCTAAGAAAATGTGTCACCAGACCCATGAAGAAGAAAATAGAATGGAAAGGATTCCATACACACTAGTGATTGGGTAATTAATTTATGATATGTTATTTACTAGGCTAGATGTCACCAACACATTAAGTGTGTTAGGAATATATTAAGCTGATATAGGTGAAAGCCATTGGATGGAATTCAAAAATATCCTTACGTATCTAAGGCATACTACAGATATGTTCCTAGTTTATGGAGAAGACTAGGAACTAGACATCATTAAATACGAAAATTCTAGTTTCTAGACTGATCAAGATGACATGAATTAACAAATGGGATACATATTCACTTTGAATGGAGGTGTTGTGAGGTGGAAGATCTCAAAGTAGGTTTTGGTCACATATTCTATAGAAGATTCTGAGTATATTTCAGCCTATAAGGCAGATAAAAAATCAGTTTAGATGTGAAATTTCATCCAATAGATTGATGTGGTACCTAGTAGTAAAGATACCATCACACTCTATTGTGATAATATTACCACTATGAATCTCTCAAAAGAGCCAAGGTCACATCATCGGATGAAGAACATACTTTAAAATTATGATCTCTTGATTGATTTTTCTTTGAGAGGTGATGTTGAAGTGAGAGGTATTTCCACGGAAAACAACATGGTGTACCCCTTGACTAAAGCCTTGACTCAGCAGAAACATGATTATTTTGTGAGGTCTAGTAGACTAAATGTTTTTTGCAGTTGGTTATAGTCGAAGTTGCAGTTTGTTAGATTTGGTTTCTTGGAAATAACTATTCATACTTTGATTAAAATAATATTTGATGTATTAAATAATAAATTAAACATATTATAGACTATTATGAATGATCATAATGTAATAATGTCCTAGAGTATTTTTTTGCACTGATAATGTTAAAGTAGTTCCCCTCTATGATGGGAACCATGAAGTGTAATGAAAATATTCTGAATATAGTTATACAGATGGATAACATAATATTATGGGACACATATTATATAGTCTATCATGTGTGAGTACTCATAAGAAGATGAGACTTCTTATCATGAAGTTCACACTTGGTAATCTCCAAGATGGGAGATTATGAGAACAAACCCACCAGTAGGAATTCCATATATTTTGGTGTCATTATATATTTCTGTCTATGAACATGTCTAAGGGTTATTAGACTTTAATATTATCATTAATTAATGTCATGACTCACGCACTTAGATTTTCTGATGAAAACGGTCACTACATATGTTGGCTTGATGTAGCGTATGTTGGGTGCATCACAAGTGAAATGTTATTAATGTATTAGTCAATAATGGATTTTTCCTTTCCAAATTTATGGAATTTTATATCTCATCCCTTTTATTGAAATCAAACCGCCTCCCTAAATTCCATGGCCATGGAGTAATGACGATTTTATTTCAGATAGTCAAAGAATGATGTATCAAGTATATAGGTTGATAACACCATCATGCAACCTGCTTTCTAAGATTATGTGTCAAAGGGATTATAAAACATAGTGAGCATTCATATGTTTTTATCGTCATTGTGACATAAAGTTCTTTCTCTTTGTTTCCTTTACCCATTTCTAAATAGTAATCTTGGACTTTACGCAAGCCCGCTTAATGTTAATGAGAAAGAATCCTAGAGGGTAACCTACTAACTATTTCTGGTGGTCTTGATTAAATTCTATTTGAATTCAATTAATGGAATAAATATTATTCTTAAGACTGATGAATAATTTAATTTTTGTTATATTGATTGCATAAATTAAAAAAAAATTATTTACCAGATTGTGCATAAAATATTTTCATTTATTTTAATGAATTTTTAATAAATATTTATTAACTTGTTTGTGAATAAAATATTGATTTAAAGAGAGTAAAATTTTTATTCGTGTGTTCAATAAATACAATGGGATTTCAAACTGACTAAGACTATTTCTGGTGATAAAATAATTATTTACAAGTTGATAAATATTATGTATCCATTTTTCCTATGTTGGCGCACCCCAAAATAATTATACAATAATTATTATTATGTAGAATGAGATTGAATTAATGGTTATAATTATATTTAACAGCTACTATGAAATTAAAATTTGTAATTTAAATCCATTCTCTCTAAATAGGAATTTATACCTATTGTGTAATTAATTCGAAACCAATTCCAAGTTGGGAAATATTGAATTGTTGCACACAAAAAAATTTCTCTCAAGTACTCCTCTCTCCCTCTCAAGAATTATAAAATAAATAGATAAATTATTCAAGATCGAAGAATGAGTGATCCAGAAAAAAAATGCAATATATTTGATTTACTATGATAACTCCCAAGGAATGAGGGGCCTTACTCAGAGACTATTAAATCACGTGTGGATTACTGCTAGAGGTATTCTACCCTTGGATCCTCATAAGAACAACAAAGACAATCCAGAAGGGCTATTTCAGATGATCAAAAATCTTCAACAAAAAAGTTCCTAATCCAAAGTATTCATTTATTCAAATACTAATCAAAATAATATTAAATTTGACATGCAAGATACTTTCTCTTGGTTTCAGGAAATTGTTATTAAATGAAATTTTAAGGTATCACTGACCAACACACGCTTCCGCTACACCATTAACCAATAGGGGAGACTATGCCATCATAAATCTGAGTGTGCATAGACATAAATAATAGAATTAAAAGGCAAAAACATAAAAAATAAGACTGTTATGGAAATATGAGTATGAACCATGAAAGATAAATATGAAACTAGAGGAAGAAGACAATAATTAATAGAGATATAATGATCACAATGTCAAGATTCTATAAAAATAATTGAGTACTGGGGAACATCGTACAAACATATACTATATGATATAAAAAAACTAAAAAAGAATCCAAAAATTGGTTCACATAATTTTGAGCATAATATCGGACCTCTTCCCCCAAATCTTCATCCTAAGTAGCAAGAAAATCAAGAATCAGAAGCAGCTCACTTCCCTTTATCCAATCTTGCAATAATAAAGTATACTTGGGTACGAAACATCATATGAGTAGGGTGTGAGATATAAATCTCAGTCGGGCGACACCCACAATGTCTAGAACTTTTCATTTCCTGCAACATATAATAAGTAATGTTCCATATAAAGATAAACTCGGTAAATTTATAATAAACATGTAAACCTTGTTCTAGGTTCCAAAATGGAGACTTATCCTATACTTCATGCTTCGTCATATGTTGGAAGTCTGAGAAAGGTACTTGTGTAAATCATATAATGTATACAAGAGACAATATTAACCAACACTAACCAAGAAAGGAATACCCCAAATCACATTCTTTATCTTGGGTTCTAATCCACATTTTATCACCCATGTGTTCTAGTAAAATTTTGGAGAAGCAACACATGTGCATAAGAAGGCTAATAAAAATAATAATAAAGGATTCACCCAATGTGAACCGACAATCATTCAATCCATAAAATCCATTAGGTGGAGTGTGAGCCTATCCAAGGAAATCTATGAATAATCCCAATGGACATTATGGAACATCAAATATAACCCAATGTCATTGATCCCATCCAAGAAGACCCATAAGACATTCCATGTATCACTCAATGATAGTGACTCTAATTATATGCCAATATCTCATAATGGAGACCGAGTATCATTCGAGGCATGACATAGCCAAATTTCCAAGTGGATCCATCCTCATTTTCTCCAATGGATAACTAGCCTTTCTGATGAGTATATGTAAACTTGTTGGGGAGCCCGTAACTGGCAAGACAGAGCATCACTCTTGAGACATCAAGTCATAATCGACCGAGCAAGATGAGGCCATTCAAGTAATCCTTAATACAAAACCCATGTTCTCTCCTGGATCACATCATGTGAGACATATCAAACAAGGAAAGGCAAATTTATATCAAGGAAAAACATTTATAATTTCATTCCACCAATTAATCATCTAAATCCCTAAATATAAAAACAAACTAAGTGTCACAATCCAACAAAAAAGGAATAAGGCATAGGGAACATGCATAAGAAATAATATACAAGAAAATTAATATGGTCCTAGAATTCCATTAAAAAAATGAAAACATAGGATCATATCAATAACACATTCTCACAATACATCTAGCTATGTAATTTAAGACAAAAAATAATGGCACAACTCATATGGAATGGAAATAAGCATTAAACATGAGCAAGACACATGCAAGAGGCATAACAATAAGGGATATCTCTAAAAAATTAAATGAAACCATAGAAAATTGGAATCATCATTATTATTATCATATTCCATCAATTACATATCAATATATCATGATCCCAAGATTGACCAGTTATATCATTCCTATCAAACGAAGCATATTGTTTAAGCCATAAGCACAAAACAGGGAAAGGTACATGACACTACATGGTTAGGAGTAAATAGTATGCATTAATCACAAGATGAGGCATAAAGAATAAGGAAATTAGAATATCATAAATGAAAGCAATGAAATATAACATATTGAAAGGAATTTAATACTTTCATGAGAAAATAAATATAAGGCATGAGATTCAAAATGAATCTTCAAGAATTCCAAAGGCATATGACATCACATAAGTCCAATCCATTATAATTAAGCATAGAAATTACCAAGGGTATTGGACTTGTAGTTTATTCCTGATATTAAATAAATTTATCTATTTGGAATATTAATACAAGGTTACACACACACACCCAAGGTGAAACAAAACTCAAGGAAAAAAGCAAATATAGGCCATTAAAGATGGAACACCCAAAGGGGTGGCTGAAAGCAAAGAGAACACCCCATGAATTGGTTTTTCCATAAGAGATGGTCAGCATGGATATGGAAAATCACTCCAATTATTTTAATATGAAAACTTGGATTAACTGGAAGGCTCCAGCAAGAGGCACAACAACACGACACTTTGAAAGGAAGGTACCACTACAGAGCTCATGAGGATTCGAATCACCATGTGGCAGCAGTGGATCATGGAAATAGGTGAAGCTTCAGTGGGTTCATCCAAAAGATAGGTCTATATTGTCCCAGATTTATCCAAATATTTAGACCATTTAATTTTTTATTTAATCCCTTCAAATGGATCTATTTCTGATGCCTAGGAAGTCAATGGAGGTCTCTGGAAATTCAGGGTTCTTTTAAAGCCCATAACACCGAAAATGGTGAAAAAGACTAGGTTTCTGGGTTTTTTTATATCTGTGTCACCTGGGGTTCATAGCTGTGTGTCCTGTAGTAAGTTATATACATTTGGAAAATACATGATTTTCACACGGTTAGTCAAACCTTGTGCCTTGCCCATGCGGTGTGCCTAGTGAAGCAAAACCATGGGCAGAATCAGCATATAGTTTGGCCAACCTATGCGGCCAAACAATGCACTGTGTAACTATGGTGTGAATTTTATAATTTTCTTTTATTGGATGTTTAAAATAGTATTTTCTCATGGTTTTAGAAAAATCATGAAACTTAGTATTTTTTCCCATTTTCGGTGCTCTGAGTATCAAACAAACCCCGAATGCCCCAAGACCTCCATTGACCCCCTAGGCATCAGAAATAGATCCATTTAAAGAGATTAACCAGAAAATTAAATGGCATACAACTTTGGATAATTATAGGACATTACATACCTACCTTTGGGAGGAACCCACCGAATCTTCAACCATTTCCATGATCCATTGCTGCCGCATGATGATTCAGCTCCTCATGAGCTCCGTAGTGGTACCTCCAATACAATTTCTATACCTACATCTCTATCCTTCTTCATTACACTCTCTGTCACATGATGGTAGAATCCCACAGGGCGTATGTGAGAATCTAGAGGAGGAGAATAAAAGTAAATTTGAAAAATAAAAATAGCAAAAAATGAAAGATAAAGAAAAAAGGGGCATGGGCCCAATGCCTAACATGAGTTTATTCCCCCCCTAGGAAAAATATCTAATACTATCTCAACAAAAGAGATTTAATCTCAATAAAAAACCCCCTTCAAAATTTATATTGTAATAAACATGTGCGAAAAAAAATATTTAATTAATTAAATAGTAAATATTAATTATTCCATGAAAATTTGAGTGGTTCATAATTATAAAAAACTCTTATTATAGGGTAAAAATTCTATTTTGAGATAACAAAAGTGGTTAAAATAATTATCCAAGATCATATGATAGTAGAAAAAGACCCTTTTACCCATTATAAGTATCTAAAATCAAAAATTAAAATTTCTTTTCAAATTCACAGTTCGAAAAAACATGGGTTCTTAAAACCATAATGCTTTATAATTTTACAGTCGATCTTATGTTTAAAGGTAGAAATACCCATTATGATGTTTTATGTGATGGTATTTTAAGATTACTAAAATTATTTTGGGGGCCATTTAATGTAAAAAATCCCTTGGTCTTAGTATGTGTTTTAGTGAAATGGTTATTTGATGTTTAATGGTTTTATATAAGTTTAAATGTATTTATAACCTCTAGTGTTTATATGATCTATGATGTTGACATAATTATGGGTTATTAATTTTTTCGAACATCTGTTTTATCAAATAAATACCCATGGGATTGAAATGTGATTTGGTGATTAATGTTATTTTAGAAGAATATCACTATATTTTTGGGCAAATTATATGATTATGGGACACATAAGATTATTATATATGATGATATTTTATTTGTTTCATAAATATTGATTTATCTTTTAGATTATTATATGATTTTAATGTGTCTTTATAGTGATACAACTGGTAATTGAAATTATTATCATATTTTGGAGATTAAAAATATTTTTTGGGTATACAACTTTATGAGACAAAATATTGATTTGATATAAATATAAAATTAATCACGGAAGAATATGTGACCAAATCCATCTATTTTTTCTTTTAAGACTTTTCTAGAAATATATTGAAGAATTTTGAGGATAGTTATTTATTTAATGATTTCATTTGAACTTTGTATATTATTTTTGAATTTTAATGATTAATATATTATTTCTTTATATGATGTTTTATATAATTTGGATATTATATTAAATTGTGATAACTATTTTAGTATTGGTTAATATATAAAGATAGGAGGAATATATTTTGATCCTTTTATGAATCATGTTATCCATTAAAAGTTGACTATAGTGATTTAGGTAAGAAATATTCATCTTGAAAACTAATTGTTCAAGAAAAATATGATATTATGGTGAAATTTGATTAATGGATGAAATTATACATGTCAAGTAAGTATATTTTCCTATGATATGATTCTATATAGAAAAGTAATTCCTCTACTCCATGAAAATGATGTTGAAACAGAAAATTTGTCTTATTAGAATCATTTTTGATGAATCAATGGTCTTTTTTCACACCTAATTGATTTGTGGTTTTATTTTCATTTACATTATAATGACCACATTATCTATTACTTAAAAAAATTAGATAATAATTTTTAACATATGACCATATGTTTACTTCCAACTAATGTTATCCTATTTAGAAACTTTGTTATGTGTAATTTGAGATGACCTTTTTATTTATCTTTCCCTTTTTAATAGGATGCTTTATTATCCCTTTTATGATTTGGGTTTTCAACAATGGTATTTTCAAATGTAAAAACATTGATTATTGATATCATGTTCAATCTTAATGGATGAAATTTATTATGTGGGATTTAACATCCAAATATTTTAAAAATAAGACTTTTCTTGATAGAGTATACAACATGAAACACCAAGCTGAAAAAACAATGAGATGTTTTTATTTAAATTTAACCATTATAACATAACCGTTGAATTTATGGGAATGAATACAGGTAAATAAATTATGAAATATATATAAAGTTCCCAATAAATAAAAACATTTTGATTTATTATAAGTAAATAAACATTTATTTCTATTAAAGTCATTTTATTCTTCAAAAATATAATTACTTCAAAAGTAGTTATATTTATTTTTATGAGAGAATATTATAATTAATTTTTTATTTCATAGAAATTTTATTTAAATAAAAATAAATAATTTTTAAAATCTTTATTTCAAAATTATATTAGGGTGAATGTTTTTTATTTTTCTGAAAAGAAGGATTTTTTAGTAAATAGTGGAAAATACTGATTTTTATTGACAACATTCATTCTATTTCATGAATTTACAAAGTTATATTTTATTTTTAAATGGTTTAAAAGTAAAATTATTCCATTTATATTATTAATAATACAATTATTATCATTTTAATTAATTTTATTCTTGACATTATTGTATTTAATGTTTGGGCTTAAAACACATTTTTTTTTCTAATAATTGTTTTTAATTGCATTTGAAATATTTATATTAAAATTGATTTATTAAAATTATAGAAATTGAATCTATGAAAATTTATTCCATATTTTGAATCAGGAGGTTAACATTTTTGAAAATGGATACCTTTTATTTTTGTTTATTATGAATTGTAACCATGGTAAAACATATAACCTCAATAAGGGTAAAACGTGTAAAACTAGGTTAAAACTATAGGGTAAAACTTTGAAATCAAAAAAAACTTGAACTAATCCTATTTTATTTGTTTATTTAATAAATATTCATATAGGTCTTGAAAATATGGCCACTTTAGCCTTTTCTTTTTTAAAATGACATAAATATTATTAATATAAATTATATAAATAAAATGTCACTCTCTTTGTTTTAATAAACATTAATATTTTATCATAAGGATTAAAATAAGTTATGAATGAAAATAAATGGTTAAATTTATTATTAAAATATTTTATTTATGATACTAAATAATTTTTTATATTTATAAATGATAAAATTACATATAACTCGTAGACATCACTAAGGCAGTGCTTGTACAAGTTAGTAAAAAATCAATGAAAATGGATATATAGTATTAAATTTTATGTTTTTTATAATTTCAGGTCTCAAAGAATTTATATAGAACTAAATGAAATGAAATTAATGTTTTAACAATTTATATTCAAATTCCATTATTTTCATAGACTATTTAATGTCTAAATTTGGTAAATAGTGAAAACATATTGTTTTTACGAGATATAGTATATTTTATCATGTTATCCTAACATAAATATAATATATATGAATTTCGAAAACTTATGGAATGAATAATTTTTGATTATATAATAAATATATAATATAAATAAAATTAAAAAAATATAAATTATAATTTATTTCATGATAAATATGAAAATCATTTTTAGTACCGACACAATGCTTTCAAGACACTCATAAAGAATTTTTTTTTTGTCTTAATGGTAATAATTAAGAAGGAAAAATTCCATTCACAATATAGTTATTAAGTATTATGTGCAAATGATTGTTTTTTTAATAGTTTCAAATTTTGTAGTTATATAAAAATAATATTATCCAAACACTTTCAACGCTTACATATGGTGCCGAAAGTTAAAATAACATAATAAATATGTTTTGATGATATAAATGAGAATAGATATTCCTTATGAAAGAATATTATTATGGTTCACTATGACATATGGATATTATAAAATTTATTTTCATGCTATTTCATATGACACATACAAATTTTAAGATATGATTAGCAGGGAAATAAAATCGTTCACATTTTTTTATCATTAATTTTTTGTTTATATGTTTTTTATTCGATTAAATGGTTTTAAATAACTTTTTTAAAGGTTAAATGATTCATGGAGTAACATTACAAAACATTTATATCATAAATCCATTACTCAAACAACCCGTTCATATTCGTGTACAGAGGAGAGTATCCACATATATTATATATATTTATATATACAAAAAACCACTTATTATTATTAAAGAAACCCACTTATAAGAAAGTGGTCCCCAAGAAATTAAATAAAAAAAAGAATATATACTAATAGGAAATATAATCATTTATAAGTAGCTTAAATTCACTATAGTCTATGTAGAAATATAAGATCTTATTAAGATTACATGTAATTTAATGCCTTCTAATATACTCTGAAGTTGATGCCAAATCATCATACACAAGCTCTTCCACTATCATTTTTCATTTTTCTCTTTTTCTTATGATTTTGAAGAAAACCATTAAATTAAACATAATCTTACTCTACATCAAAAAAATAAAATTGATTATAGATATAAATTAATTAATAATGGTTATCACCAACCACTTGAGAAAAAAAAATTTGGATTAAATACCCATATTATAACTTCATTCACATATAAATAGACCACGTACCTTGAATTTTTTAAGAAAATATGATTTTTTTATGAAGAAAATATCAATGGATCCTGTTGAATTTCATTTATAACACCCTTCTTATCCAGCATACTATCTCTAAAAACAATATCAATAAAATATAATTCACTCACTCTAACTGTTACCTCCCATTAAACAGCTTGAGATCCCTAAGATGATATATTGAGAAACATATCTAAACCCAAAATTTATGATTATTAAACATACTGTGTTGGAAAGAAAATTAGAGCATTATAGTTGATACTTTTTTTTCTAAAAAATATTTATCCCTATGTGACTTAGATTATTTTTTTAATCTTAGTGCAAGAATCCACACTATCTATAAGATGAACAGTAACCTTTTCACTCATATGTTTTGACACTCCTTTTAGATTATTGTAATGTTAGTTACCCAGAATAAGAATATCATATCTCCTATATATTCCAGTATAGAAAGTAGTTATGGACTTCCCTTTAGACCTGATATCTTCCAAACCATACATAAACCAATGTTCTATGTTATATCTTAGTACTATGAGGATATTGGATACCAATGGTTTAGGATAGTTAAGAAAATTAGATTTCCTAATATTAACATGGTAAACTTATTTATCCTCCTCCATACAAAGGATTGGGATATAATTCTTAAAAACTGGATATAGAATAAAATCTACTTCTCCTTGGATACCTTTCTCCATAATCAAATATGGCCTAATTTTTATTATTAAAAACCTAAATAAAATTATAATATGGGTTAAACCTAGATAATATACAAGAATCAGTGTCCCCATTTTTCGTAGAAAACATTTATTCTTCTATAAAATAAAAAAGGGAGTTTATATTTTAAAAGTATTTAGACTAATTGTAGTAGTCACAACACCTTCAACTGATTGAATCTAATTTAAGGACCACCACTCTTATTAGAATTCTTATTTTCTTTAGAAAAAAGAAAATTAGACTCAATAGAAAACATTATGTGACATAGATTCAATTTATTTCATTGACTAAAATAATAATTGAAATAACTAATATAATAATTACACACAAGAGATTGTTTATTATTGGAAGTTGATTTCAATAGACCAACCTCCATATATATTCATTCCAAAATAGGGTGTTTCAATGTACATGCATGATCATCTGAGAAAAGATTCTAGTCAATCACCTAAAATTTTTAGAATAGATTGATTTTTGAATGGAATCATATGGCCTACAAATATTATTCAATATTTTGTGGTGGAAGGATACCTGTGCATATGGAAATCTTAAGACCCTTTGAAAATTAAAAAATGGAAAGATTTGAATAATTGTGAAGATTAAGACCAATATTTCCTGAGGACTTCCTCATTAGATAGTTGAATGAGTATATGATATGAATCTGATAGCTTGATGAACCTCTATAATATGTAAGCCCCACTCCCTATTGACATGCACATTGAAATCCTGAATGTAATGATAGATGATCAAAACACATAACCATAAAGTTGATGAGAATACAAAAATCCATGTTGATCATGTGAGAAAAGGTCTATTCCAATATTTTTCCATCAAGAATATTAAAAACTATCAGTATAATATTAATATATGATGAATCATATGGATTTGAAATATTTTATGATGAAGAAAAAGAAAGTGGATCCATAAGAGGATACCCTCTCCCAATAAAGGGGGAGGTGCCATGATCATCATCATTCCCAGGCATTCAAGTCCATCAAGAGACCATGAGAGTGAATGATAAAGAATGTGAATTATGACCATGTATTATATATAGACTATTCCAAAATGATGTAAATCTGAAGATTACATTGAAACTATAAACTAAAGATCTATTTCCTTCTAACCTTAAATCAATGTAAATAGAATTCCAGGGTTGGAAGTAAATCCTTTCACACTGTTAAGAGATTTATACTACCCATGGATAACCTTAGAGGAAGGATTCCCTTGGATTCTTCTTAGTGATCTTCATTTTCCATGATGAAGAAAGAAAAATAAAGAGATAAAATTTACTAGATAAAATAGACGTGTTATTTATTTATAGTATATAAATTTTCATTTCAAAATAATGGATTATAGTGATGTTTTTATGTCTCTAATTTCTTATTATAATATAACTTCCCCTGATATGGAACTTTATCATGTGGATAGAAAGGATTGGTTACAAGACATCAAGCACATCTCCCCGTACGCCGAAGGCTACTGACTAGTAGAGAGGGTGTGATATGTATAGTGGGGGGACTATACCCCTTGCTTCAGAGTTTACAACAAAATAGAAAATATTCAAACAACTATATATCAAAGTGAGGAAATAATGGAAAAAATATAATAAAGTAGAAAACCAACCAATAAAATCCAACTAAATAATCTAGTACAGAATAAAGGGACAATGTAATAACATGATGGAATAAAACTAAATGTCATACTAGATGTAATAAAATTAAATGAATAGTATTATTAAATAAATACTCAAAATACCCTAATCTCAAACCCCATGTCAGTCCCATCTTCAAACTCTATCCCATTCATCAAAGAAAATCAACAGCAGTGTCGTTTCCTATTGTCCAAACCCACGTCTAATTAATCTTCTCAGGTACCAAATGATGGCCCAAATAGGGTGTGAGTATAACTTAGTAGGTCAACACCACCGAGTCTAAATATAACTAATCTAAAAACAAGTGTATGTTATAATGTAAAAAACTAGAGTGTTAATTAATTAAACTATTAACTTAATAAATACTTCATCCAGCTTTTCCACCATACCATAATATCTATGAGCATATCTCACTACCATTATGACCATAAACATATAAACAAGGAAAATCATATCCTACCTCGATTCCATGCCAGAATGTCACTAAGCATGTATCACAACCATTTTAACCAAAACCTTATAACGAAGGTATAAATCATAGTAATCTGGGTCAAACATGCTATATAATCATTTCAACATTCAATCTAGGGATAGTATTCTATATCATCATTTCATCATGTATCATTGGGCCTATCTTGATATATAATCATTTTAGTATGTCAACTAGGCCAAGCCCTTCATATCAACATCTCAGCAAGTGTCACTAGGCCATTCTCACTATATAAGAATTTCAACATGTATATGTAGGCCAACTCCCTGTGTAATCATTTTAGCATTTAATAATAACACAAGTCATAGAAATAAGGATATCACAATATCACATATTATGGATCAGTGGTTGGTTATGAAAATTACCATTTAATATTTTCTTCATAGTTTACATATCAATTGGCCATAACCAATAACATTCTAGTTAAATAAATTAACAAGATAATGTGAATCTATATCAAGAAGCCACCCATAATCCATTTCATTATAAACACATTATATTACATTAAACAATTCATTTATATTCTTGGGTTCGCTCACCCCAATAGTGTTCACAAGACAAGTCAATATCCAAATATATCACAAGGCACTCCAAGTAATAATTCAATTTATTCTTTCAATTTATTTGGAATATGAAATATTGGTGCAATTTCAATAGTACACATACTTGAAAATTATGAAACCACATTTTTAAGGTTTATATCCCCTAAATTTAACTACTAATAAAAAAACACTTCCAAAAATAGACACACATGAGGAAGAAGGTGAAAATGATTTTAAGAAGGATCCTAGATCAAAATATAACAAAGATCAAACCAACAATGCCCATGATCAATTCATTACACTGAAACATATGGAGAACCAATGAATAGAAGGGAAATTTAGACCAAAACCAGTTAACAAGGATTAAATACGTTATCAAGACATTTGGAAGGGATTTCGGAACTCCAAAATTGATTCTATGGTCAACCTAATTCGAGAGGATAAAAACTGCACATGGGTCAATGGAAAATCAACCATACAACATACTTTAAAATAACAGGACATGTAATAACATGGAATATTATATATTTAAATGTCATGTAATTATTTTTAATGGGATACTTCAAAAAACCCATTTACATAGATGAATATTAAAAAACCCGGAACATTAGATGATGTGTAATCTATTTACAAGGCATTTAAATGTTCCAAATATGGATTTTTAGCCCATTTTCCTTATAAAACAATCTGAAATAGCATTTAATCTTCTCAACTTACGATGAACCCATAGTAACACTTGACCAATTTATACATGGACTCTATTAATACAAATGGTAATAAATCTATGGACTTTAAGTCATTTTCTTGAAAAAATTCTCTTCATGTGGATCCTCTATTTTTATCTTAAGTTTACTTGAAACCTAAGACTGTGTTTATTCAAAAAAATAGTTAACCATTATGAAAACAAAATCACAAAGGGTTAAATATGAGAAAAAACTCAACTGAGATAAGATTAATAAGAAACTCAGAGAGAGACATACCTAAAAAAAATATGGGATCGTATAACCTCCCCACCTTATAATAACTCATCCCCAAACTTCTTTCATCATCACTGTGGGGTATTGGAGAACAAGTCTAGCCACTGAGATTGCATATCAGAATCCCTCTCCGAGGTCTCCTTCAGAAATCTCTCATGTTTCCACTACACCTGAACCAATTGTGTAGTCCAAACCAAGAGATACTTTTGACTATAGTTAAACATCCATATCAGATGATACTCAAAGGATGAATCAATACAAATCTTAACGTCTACCATGTCTATCACATGAAAAGGTTCTAAACAATATCAACAAATATGCAGCATATGAAACACATCGTGCATGTAACTGTAGAGATGTGGGAGGGATAAATTGTATGCCACTAGACTGACCCTATCCACAATCTCGAATGGACTAAAAAACCCATATTTCTTAATACAATATTTCCCCAACCCAAGAGACACCCAATGGAAAATAAGATGACCAACCTTAAAATCCAAATGTCATCTCTGATGGCCATCATATGACTTCTTCCTACTCTGCATGGTCACTAAATATCTTTTGATCAACTAAACCTCTTCAGGCATATCTTGCATGACACTAGGCTCCACAAGCGCGGACTCACCTACCTCAAACAAACAAAGATATGAACAACATGAACTTCCATACAAATCCTCAAAAGGTTCCATCTAGATAGATTCCTCAATGTTGTTGTTATATAAAAACTCAACTTATGCCATATCTTTCTCCCATAAACCACTAAAATCTAGAACAAAGGCTCCCAACATATCCTCCAGATTTTGAATAATCCTCTAAAATTCACCATCAGTAAGAGGATAATATTTCATACTAAAAAGAACATGTCATCCCAGATCCTTATGAAGACCCTTATTGAAACATGATGTTAAAAATTATCTTTATTCGAAATGATATTCCTTAGAACAACATGCATCCAAACTACCCCACACATGTAAAGACTACACTGATCAACAACATTAAAGGTTTCCCTGTTGGAAAAAATGTTGGCTACCTTCCTCAGTGGATCCAAAATAACCCATAAAACATCATTCTTATAGGTTATACTAGGTAATCTTATCACAAAATCCATAGTGACATCATCTCATTTCCACTCAGGAATGGTAAAAGCCTATAAAATCCAAATCATCCTCTCATACTCAGCTTTCACATGCTAACAGGTGAAGCATATTTCCACAAAACCAACTATTCTATTCTTTATTCATGACCATTGTATATTGATATCATGATACATCTTTTTCAAACCAAGATTCCACTCCCATCTAGAATCAGGAAACACTTTCATCATCTTCTCATGTAATCCTATAAAAACACATACTCAACCATAAAAAAGAATAAAATTACCACTGCTAAGATACAATAATGATGGAATCTACACACCACATTATCTATATCTTGAATTAGTAAATCTAGATTAGTTTATTTCTTAGTCCTAATCTGGTCCAAAATCATGTGTATAATATATTTCTAGATCAATGATACTCATCCCAAAAATTCCTAAAAATATACATACATGTCTGTAAAGAGTCCCATTGTCCTTTACTAATCACAAGACTCCATCACTTACTCTTCCTATGAATTCTAGCTCAAATCATCAACAATTAAGTTTCCCTTTCCAGGTGTATAAGAAAACTCAATGTTGAAAGAATACAGATACTCAACCCATCTCCTCTTCCAAAGGTTTAGGTCCCACTATGAAAAATGCACATAAGGCTCTTATGGAATGTGTATACCACAACCCTATCACCATGATATAATGTATCTAGTATCTCAGGGAATATACAACTACTTCTAACTTCATTTCATGAGTAGGATAATTCCTCTCAAGTTTTCTCATCTTTCTGGAGCCATAATAAACCACTCAATCCCACTACATTAGAACTACTTTGTGTCCAACCCTAAATGAATTATAGGACACGATATATGATTTACTTATTATAGCTAAAGTGAGGATTGGTGCTGAGGTTAGTCTTCCTTTTAGCTTCTAAAAATCTATCTCACAAGAATTTGACCAAAAAAACTTCACTCCCATTTGGTCATACCTGACATTGGTGCTTCCAAACGGGAAAGTTCCTGGATAAAACAATGATAATAACCCACTAAAAATAAAAATCTCTAAATCACGAAGACATTCTTGGTATCTTACCAAGATACCATGACTATAACATGATATGGGACCACTAACACTCATTCCTCTAAGATGACAAGGAACAACCAGTTCAATTCATCAATCTAGAATCTACATTTTTTTAGTTCTGTGTATAGTCATTGATCTCATAGTGTACTCAGGATGATGTCAAGATTATTAGAATGATCACTATCTTACCAAGAGTATACTAATATGTAATATACAAAAATCAGCACAAAAGTATCCAAAAAAGGATGAAATATCCTATTCATAAAGGCCTTGAATATCACCGGTGCATTGGTTAAACCAAAAAACTTCACTATGAACTCATACAAGCCATATATGCTCCTAAAAGTATTCTGATGTTTTTCTAGTAGTCTAATCCTCACTTGATGGTATTATAATCTAAAATCCATCATAGATAATATATTAGAACCTCTCAGATGATTTAATAGATCGTGAATGTGGGGAAGATGATACTATTTCTTGACTGTTATCTGGTTCAACTCCGATAACCCACACATAAGCGCAAAGACCCATCAACATTCTAGGAAAAGAGAACTGAAAACCCCAAGGTGATGTACTAGTCCTTATGAAACCCTTATATTCTAGATCTTACAATTGAACTTTGAACTCTAAAAGCTATATTATTGACATTTTATAATGAGGGATATAAACTGGTAGTGCTCTCTACACAAACTCGACCGTAAAATCGATCTCTCACTTGGGAGGTAAGGCATAGAACTTGAGAGGACTAATTTGGGATAGGACTAACACTGAGGGGGTGGGGGTGAATCAATGTTGGGGTATTTTTAAACCAATTTAAACTTTTTTATCCCTTTACCTATTGACCTGTTAGGATCTTGATTCTATTATTCTCTTTTCATTGTTTCATGCAATAATATGAATGCTGTAAAAATATGCACACAATATTTTTACAAGGCTCACAACTTAATAAGAGTAGCTACGTCCCTTCCATGTATGGTAATTACCAGTGCATGGATTCTCCACTATAATGTAGTAACCGTTACAATGGGTTGTCTAGGAAAACAATCCTTTATCCAGTGTGGCTCCCTACACTTGGAGATGGTATTGAAATAATCTCTTACTAGTGTTTATCCCTACACTCAGAGGGGGGAAGGGAAACAATCCACTTCCAACTTGAAAGGATTAGGATATACCCTTACAGTTGTTGGTTCTTTCTATCACTAGTGTATATAGTCTCCTTCAACCTATAATAGTATCTTTATACTGCCTTTGAAGACAATGTTCTCTCTATTAAAAGAATTTGCAACAACAAAGGAATCTTCCACCTATTAAGACATGTTGGATACTACAATTATACTTTTTTCTTCCTCAACTTTTTCTTCTCCTTGTTACATACTTAGCATCATTCAAGTAGCCAACCTCTTCTTTCTCTGTAGAAAAACTGTAAACCACATATTCTTTTTATTCTAATTCTTCAATGAAAAACTAGCTGCACGAAAACCTCTTCTTCTTCAAATGTTCTCTTTCAGTGAAAAAAAACTGCACTAAACTCTTCTTCTTATTATTACTAGAATCAAAAGTTCTCTATTTGATTGTTAAATCAATGAAGTCCAGCTCAACATAGCATCATCACAGTTGATCAGAAGATGGTAAGAACTTCTAGCACAACTCATATCTTGTGCGCCAATCCCTACTTGTGCACCACCCTGCTTGTGCACCTCCCTACTTGCGCACCAACAACTACTTGTGCACCTCAATTGTTCACAACTCACAACATGCGTGCTACTTTGGGTCTAGACACAATAAACTTGTTTCACAAAACTCCCTACATACATGCTTCTTACAACTTGTGTACACTTCTTCTTGCACGCCACTCTGCTTGTGTGCCTCCCTACTTGCGCTCCACTCTAATTCCACACCTTGTGAATAACTCCTAACTTGCACAACACTTAATCTTGCACACCACTTTCTAATACATGTGCGATCAGAGCTCAAATTTTCTCTTAAGTGTTGAGGTTTTTAAAAAAATGAGAAGGGTACCCATCTATTTATATGCATTTTGGTGACCCTGCATGCGAGGCATGCAACTTAGCTTCTGCGATATTTCGTAACTTGCATGCCAACCCACCACTTTTGCACCACTCCATCACATGCACGCCAGTCCATCACATGCATGCCACTTTATTTCCTTTTGACATATTTGTATGTCCTGATGTTGAAATATGACATGCGTGCAACATACACTTGCGCACAATTCATACTTGTGCACCACTTCCTACTTGAACGTCACTCTAGAAATTGCACGCCACTTTATTTTGTCTATCATATTTTTGATGTGATGATCTTGAAATAATACGTCCACACAACAATAACATGGTCGACACTATTACACTTGAATTCCACTACTAGCTCATCACTCCTACACTTGTGCACCACTACATGCACGCCACTCTTACACTTGCATGCCACTTTATTTCCTTTCCAAAAAACACTTCTTTAATCCCCCTATCATTCTTAAGGATTGCATCACAAGTTATCCAAACTAATAATTTTTTTTGAAAGAAAAATCAGAAAATTATTGTCATAGTTTCTTCATTCTCATTGTTCTAATCACATGTACAACTTCATGTCATATCATTATATTCACCAATAGTCCTTCTTTCTTCTTATACTGTTGGAAATATAAATTCCAAATTACTTCTTCATCCTCACTTCAAAAACTCAATTCCTTTTTGTAGTTTTAATTCCAAATAACTCAAATGATCTTTCTTCATCCAAACTAGAGTCTTGAGACTTCTTCAAACACCTTCAATGTTGTAGACAATGTATCACCTTTGATACATGTATTTGGCTGTTAATGAACAGTGAAATGATCATCTAATTTCATGCTATTCTGTAATGGATGACTGTTGTAGAATTCCATGAAATTCCACACTCTATCATCTTCTTTAACAATCATTATCTACTTCATGAAAATCATATGATTCGTTTCTTTAAGTAATCCTTTTCATGGTTCACATGAAATCGTGAAGCATTTCATGGTCTTATTCAAATCCCCATTCTTCTTCAATCATCCTCAGATCGATGACAGTTCACCATTCTTCATTGTTGTAAACAATATGTCACCTTGGACACAAGTTCTTTTAAGAATGGATCAGTTCAACAATCATCTGAACTAAATTAATCTTCTTTGATAATTTCTCATGTTTGACATCCAATGCTATGATTCCATAACAATTCTCAAAGAAACCTCACTTCATCCAATCTCCATTATCTTTTTAGTCTTTCTTCATCGCCTTATTAATTTTGTCCAGTATTGAAAATTATTGAAAACAAATACAATCTTCATTCACAATGTGGTCCCAACAATCTCCCCCATTGTATTTTTTGTCAATACCTTAAAGTCTCCTCAAATTAATGGTTCAATGTCAAAATGATAATCTTCTATCTCCATTTTACTTTTCAATTTTTCATTTCACTTTCTCGCCCCCTTATTGACAATAAATACAAAGTTTGTGGTAGAGAGCATATCAGTCCTTACATAAATAGTGTGCCATCAATCATATAACTCCAAGTCTACTTGAGAAAAGCTCGATGCAGAAAACAAGAGGATTTTATTTAGACAACAAAGCTTTCCATTATCCACTGATCATGATACATAATGAGATGAGATCTCATACACTTGTCTTCAAGAGTTTTCCACTTTTATTCCAGGTCGAAGATATTGAATGTGATGGGAAATAATCAGCCTGAAATTCTAGCACTCACTTCAACAAATGGATCAAAAACATTCAAGTGAAATAGGTGGATGAGTGTCCTTGGGGAACATTCATTCTTTTTATGTCACTAATTGACTTAGTTACTCCCCCTTTGAAAAAATATCTTTATTTTGAGTAACCAAGGATGAGAGATTAAAAAACGACATACCTTTTCCCATGACATTCTATACAATCAATTTATAGAGTAATTGAATTTGATACCTACTAATGTTGATATTGATTGAAATAATAACTCGGGTAGCTTCTTTATATGTATCCCCCTCATGGGAACGCCCTTCATCATCTTCATCAATGTAGATCTCTCATCATATTAATATCTAAATATCAATTGAAGAATCTTCCATAGATGAGAACTTATTCAACTTTTCTATCAAGAGTTGATAGCAATAACTACTTCTTAGGTTCTCCCATTGAGAGCTTGCTTCACCTTCAATTCCTTGTATTATCAGAACAAATAAAATACAGAAAGATGTAAGGGAATAAGGTGGATCCCCTTTTCTTCTTCAATCTAAGCAAGAAGTCTTGGATGATTTTATCACCCAAGATGCTCCATTTTCTCCACTCCTAACACATGCACATATAATCTTCAATTCTGATTGTGGTTGTGTGGATCTCAATACTTCTTCCATTTTTGGTGATTGAATCTTCTTTCTTCAAGAGAACTCTAAGCATTAGGATATCCTGGTGCAGTTTTCATCCTTTTGATAAATTATTCTCGGGCAATAATAAGTTTAATGGGAATTTTAGTAGTATGACTAGTCTTATTTCACCTCACACAATGAACATCCTCAACATGAGAGTTTCCTTTTGTTTGAAACCTCTTATTCAACTTTTCTTCATTGTGTGGAATCTTCTAATTAATTTTTGTACAAGCCTTTGCCTTTGCATCTTAGTCCTTTCTCATTCTATCCACATATTTAGGCCAGATAACCAATATGTATTTAGTAACTACGGAAATATATTTTTAATTTCCGTATAGCTTCATCAGAGTGTCATACTTATTTATTGTTCCTTTTTATGCACTAAATGTCAACGTATTGGATTTAGAATCCATGGACTTCTTAATTTTCCTACATGTAATATTCTTGGGAGCATTTTATTTTGCAACATACATCTGAAATATTCCCAAGATAGCTTCTTCATTATTCTCTAGCTTCTGTGGTCTTCTATTCTTATTAGCTTTGAATACATTCTGAGATAAGATGGAAGCATTCTTGTTACCACTCCCATTGCATACATCATAGATGTTGTCCATCATTCCAAATCTGTTTTCAGTATAGATATTCTTCTAGATATGTGGATGTAGCTTCTTATTTTATATATTTCTCCCCTTGATATTGGATTTATTTGTTCTATTACATTTAAGGAGCTTTTCCAACAATCCAGTGCACAATGCCCAAATTTGTTTCAGAACCAGCATTGACCCCCAAATCTTGACTTCTTGATACCCTCTGTATTATATTGATGACTTATTCTTGATGTGATGTGCTCTATCTGAGGAACCATATTCCATTATCTTCTTCCTATTCACCCTATCCATGGTGGTATCCATCTCATCACATTTACTCATCCATACTTTTTTAGAGTTTTTCTTCCAATATGTACTTTTTATAGAAACAATTTTAGAAACATTAATACTAGTTGGCATGGATGGTACCTTCACTTTCTCATCTTCTTGTGATAGATCAATGATTGATTCAATGATATTATTATCACATTTTGTAGGTCTTTTGATAGTATAATCCTCTATTGATCATTGAGTACTAGCAGTTACTATTTATTTCTTTTGTGGAGACTCAATATGTGTCTTCTCAATATTGGTCAACTGAGCTTCCAACTCTAGAAATCTCATTTTGAGGATGAATTTTTGGTCTTCAATCATAGTCAACATATCATCACAAGACTTATTATATCTTTTAACTTCCTATTAAATCATGCTTACTTAGTTTTTTTAACAAAGAGTCAAGTTTCTTGATATTCATGAAAATTTATTCCAAATATAACGTTTTGAATTCTGTGATTATTTTCAACTCATATTCATGTGAATAAATCTTCTCTTCCAGATTCTTATTGACTCCATATTTCTCCTTAACTCATATTCTCAATTTTGAGGAACTTATTTCAAATTCCATCTTAGTTTCTTTAAATGTTCCAACCTGTATAAAGATCTTTAGAAATTCAATAATTTTTTTTGAAAGCCCTTGTAAAAAACATCATTTTCTTCTTCTAGTTGGGTGACATCTTCCTACATACATTTAAATAATCCAGCAACAAGGGATGAAATTTCCATAGAGATATCACGCATAATAGCTCTGAATCATTCAACAGATTATTCTTGAGAGGTTATAGATTGATCATCACCACTTGTCCTAGAATTTGTATCATGACAATATTTTTCAAATGTAATAACACATATCTCTTGACCACTAGATGTAGGAAGGTTGTCCATATTCTTAGTGAAAACATGAGCCACCATCTCATTACTCTAAATGTCTGATATGTCCTCATTGTCAGTATGGAATGGAGATACAAATACTTCCTCATCTTTAGATAAGAGGGAATTCTTATTTTGGTTTCTCTTCTCATTATTTTTCCTATTCATCATGGTTTTGGTAGATATAGAATTATACTCAAAGATAACTGAATCTTCATTAAAACTAAACTTCATTGTTGACTCAGGAAAGAATCTCAAGTATTAAAAAGAGAATATCTTCAATGTAAAGAATCCAAATGAGGTGAACATCCATTTGATACCAATTGAGAGGACCAGTTTGGGATATTCCTAACACTAAGAGGGGGTGAATCAGTGTTGGGGACTTTTTGAACCAATTTCATCATTTTGTCCCTATACCTCTTGACCTTTTAGGATCTTGATTCTCTTATTCCCTTTTCACTGTTGCATTAAATAATGTGAAAAATGTAAAAATATGCACATGATATTTTTACATGGTTCACCACTCAATAAGTAGTGTGAGAGAAGAGATTTCAGTTCGACTTCTTTTGAACTGTTCGATGTTTCTAAGGGGACAAATTCAATGATCTAAAGTCTGGTGAAGTATAGGTGTTGGCTTCCCTTCAGACCAAATGGATTGGTAGAGTCCCCTTAAAAAGTACAATACTTTTTAGGAGATAATCAAATAACTAATAATAGGTTGTTTCAATCATTTTTTTTACTTCTCATGATTTTTCTGGATTTTCCTTAGTGTTTCTTGGTTACTAATTCTCTCAATCCTAACTGGTGTAAGTTCATTTCAGCTAGTGTTTTTACTGCTACATCCTTGTCGTGTATGGTAATGAAAAATGCATGTATTATCCACTATAATGTAGTAACCATTATAGTGGGTTGTCTAGGAAAATAATCCTCTAGCCAGTGTGTCTCCCTACACTTGGAGAAGGGAAGGAAAAAATCACTTCCTAGTGTTTCTCCCTACAATCAAAGGGGAAAGGGAAAAAATCCTCTTTGAACATGAAACAAGTAGGATATACCTTTCCACTCACTAGTTCTTTATATTACTAGTATAGATAGTCTCTTGAAGCCTCTAGATGGTTCTTTATACTACCTATGAAGACAATCTTCTCTCTCTTAAAAGAGTTTGCAACACCAAAACAATATTCCACTTATTGAGACCTGTTGGATTCTATAGTGGTAATTTGTTCTTCTAAAAACTTCTTCTTATCCTTGTTACTTACATAGCGGTATGTAAGTAACTGACCTCTTCTTTCTCTGTAGAAAACCTGTAAGATGTGCACTCTTCTTCTTCTACTTCTTCAATGAAAAACTAGCTGCACTGAAGCCTTCTCTTATTCACACATTCTCTTTCAGTGCAAAACCAACTGCACTGAACTCTTATGCTTCTTCTGAAAATAATCCCAAGTTCATTTTTTGATTGTCAAATCAATGAAGTCCATCTCAACTTAGCACCGTCACAGTTGACCAGAATTTGGTAATAACTTCTAGCACAACTCACAGCTTGCACGCCAATGCCTACTTACATGCCACCCTACTTGCGCGCCTCCCTGCTTACGTACCACCAACTACTTGCATGCCACAATTGTGCACAACTCACTACTTGTGCGACACTTCGGGTTTAGACAAAACACACATGTTTCAAACATATCCCTTCTTACATGACTCTTATAACTTGTGCACCACTTCTTCTTGTGTGCCACTCTGCTTGCATCCCACTCTGCTTACATTCCTCCCTAGTTGCGCTCCATTATACTTTCATTCCTTATGGATAACTCCCGACTTGCGTGACATATCATCTTGTGCTACACTTTCTACTACTTGCACGACAAGAGATCAAATTTTCTTTTATGTGTTGATATTTTTAAAAAGATGAGGAGTGTTTCTGTCTATTTATATGAATTTTGGTGACCCTATGCCTGAGGAATGAAACTCATCTTATGCTCCATTTGATAACTTGTGCCCCACCCCACCACTAGCATGTCACTCCATCACTTGCACGCTGCTCCATCACTTGCACGCCACTTTCTTTCCTTTGTCATATTTTGATGTCATGATGTTAAAATATGACATGTATGCAATATACACTTGCACACTTATTATAATTTTCCATCACTTCCTACTTGCACGCCACTATTTATCTTTCATTCCACTTACTTTCCTTTTTCATATTTTTTATGTGATGATATTGAAATATGACATACGCACAACATACACTTGTGCGCCACTCTTACACTTGCGTGCCACTTTATTTCCTTTTCTTAAAACACTTATTTACTCCCCATATCCTTCATAAGGATTTCATCACAAGTTCTCCAAACTTGTGATATTTTGTGAAATATAAATCAGCAAATAATCATCATAGTTTTGCAATTCTCATAGTTCCAAACCCACGTACAACTTCATGTATTCTCTTCATCTTCAACAAACATCATTCTTTCTTCTTATACTATTTGAAATATTAATTCCAAAGTACTTCTTCATCCTCACTTAAAATTCTCAATTCCTTTTTATATTGTTAATTCAAAATAATTCCAATCATCTATCTTCATCCAAAAGTGGAGTCTTAATGATTCTTCATAAACATTCAATGTTATAGACAATGTATCACATTTGATACATGTATTTGGAACTTTAATAATAAGGAAATGATCATCTGATTACAAGGAAATGTGTAATTCATGACCATTGTAGAATGATAAGACCTTCCATACTCTCTTTTCTTCTTCAACCATCATTCCCAACCTCAGGAAAATTATATGATTCTTTTCTTCAAGTATGCTCTTTCACCATTATCATACAATCATGAAGCATTTCATAGCCTTATTCAAATCCTCATTCTTTTTCAATCATCCTCAGATGGATGATAATTCACCATTAGTCATTGTTGCAAACAATGTATTTCCTTTGACCCAAGTTCTTTGAACTTAGGATCAGTTCAACAATCATCTAAATTAAATTAATCTTATTGGAGAATTGCTCAAGTATGACACCCAATGTTATGATTCCACAATAATTCTCCAGGAAAACTCACTTCAACCAATCTCCATTTAATTTTTAATCCTTCATCTCCTTCTTCATTTTGACCAGTACAGACAACTATTGAAAACAAATACAATCTTCATACACAAGTTGGACCCAACAATCTCCCCCTTTATATTTTTTTGTCCATACCTTAAAGTCTCTTTAAATGAATGTGTCAATGTCAAAATGAGAATATTCTATCTCCCCTTTACTTTTCAAACATCCATTTCACTTTCTCTTCCCCTTATTGACAAGAAATACAATGTTCATGGTAGAGAAGGTATCATTCCTTACTTAAGTAGTGTTCCATCAATCATTTCACTCTAAGTCTACATGAGAAAAGATCGATTTAGAAAAAAGATGTTTTTATTTAGACAACAATGTTTTCTATTATCCACTGATCGTGATACCTCATGAGATGAGATCTCATACACTTGTCTTCAAGGGTTTTCCACATTCATTCTAGGACGAAGTTATTGAATGTCATAAGAAATAATCAACCTAAAATTCCTGGACTCATTTCAATAAATAGATCAAAAACATTTAAGTGCAATTGGCAGGATAAGTGGACTTGGGGCACATTCATTCTTCTTATGTCACTAATTGACATAGTTACTCCCCCTTTTAGAAATATATTTATTTTGAGTAACCAAAGATGAGAGATTAAGAAAGGACATAACTTTTCAAATGACATGCTATTCATGAAATTTACAGAGTAATTGAATTTGATACCTATTGAAGTTTATACTGATTGAAATATTAACTATGGCATCTTCTTCATATGTATCCCCCTTAAGGGAACACTCCTCATCATATTCATCAATGGTGATCGCTCATCATATTAATATCTAAATATAAATTCATAAATATTTCAATGATGACAACTTCTTCAGCTTCAATATCAATATTTGATAGAAATCAAGACTTCTTAGGTTCTCCCCTTGATATCTATCTTTAACTTAAATTCCATATATTATCAGAACAAATACAATAAAAAATTATTTATGGAAATAAGATGGATCCTCCCTACTTCTTCAATCTGTGCAGGAAGGTTGGGATGATTTTCTGAACCATGATTCTCTATTTTCTCCAATCCTCACACCTGCACATATAATCTTCAATTTTTATTGTGTCCGTGTGGATCTCAATACTTCTTCCATTTCATTGTGTGTGAATCTTCTTTCTTCAAGATCATTCCAAGAATTTTGATCTCCCAGTGAAGTTTTCATCATTTTGATAAATTCTTCTTGGGTTGGAATAAGTTCAATGAATTTTTTTATAGTGTGATCAGCCTTATTGAACCTCACACAAAGAACTTCCGGAACATGAGAGTTGAATTTGTTTTGCAACCTCTTATCCACCATTTCTTCATCTTATGGAATCTTCTTATTACTTTTTCTACTAGCCTTAGCCTATGCATCTTCCTCCTATCTCATTATTTCCAAATATTTAGGCCAAATAACCAATATGTCTTTAGGAACTATGGAAACATGTTTGTAATTTCCATATAGCTTCGTCAGAGGGTCATCCTTCTTTATTTTTCTTTTTTATTCACTACCCATCAACTTCTTGAATTTAGAATCCAATTAATTCTCAGTTTTCCTCCTTGTAATATTCTCAGAAGCATCTGATTTTGAAACATACATATGATTACCTCCCAAGATTGATTCTTCATTATTCTCCAACTATTGTGGTCTTCAATTCATATTAGCTTTGAATATATTCTGAGATAATCAAGCACCATTCTGGTGACCACTCCCATTTCATACATCCAAGATGTTGTCTAGCATTCCAAATCTATTTGTAGTATACAAATGCTTCTAAATCTATGGATGTTTCTTTTTCTTTTCTATCTTTCTCCCCCTTGATATGGGATTTATCTATGATTTTAAATTTAAAGGATTGTACCCACAATCCAGTGCACAATGCCCAAATCTGTTATAGCCCCAACATTGACCCACAAATCTTGAGTTCTTAATATCTTCTATATTAGATTGTTGAGGCTTCTTATTGATGTTATGTGATCTATCTAGGGAACCATATTCCATATTATTATTCCTATCCCCTATCCATGGTGGTAGGCATAACATAACCTTTCCTCGTCAATGCTTTTTTAGAGTTTTTCTTCCAATATATACTTTTCACAGAAACAGTTTTAGAAACATTAGTACATGATTTCATGGACAATACCTTAACTTTCTTAGCTTCTTATGATATATCAATGAGTGAAGCCATGATATTATTATCACATTTGGAGTTCTTTTGACAGTATAATCTTCTAGTGAGCATTGAGTACTAGAAGAAATTGTTTCCTTCTTTCATAGAGACTCAATATATGTCTTCTCAAGATTGGCCAACTGAGATTACAACTCTAGACATCTCATATTGAGGAAGAATATTTGGTCTTAAATCATAGTCATCTTATATTAAAAATAATTCTTCAGTATTTCAACTTCCTCTTCATGCATATTGACTTTGGTTTCTAATAAAGAGTCAAGTTCCTTGATCTACATGAAATTTTCTTCCAGATATAACTTTTCGACATCAGTTCTCCTTTTAAGCTCATCATCAAGTGCATGGATCTTCTCTTCTAGAGTCTTATTGACTCCCTCTTTCTCCTCAACTTCTTTGAGCCATTTTGAGGAAATTATTTCAAATTCCCTCTTTTTTGCTTCAAATGATCCAACATGTCTGGAGAGCATTAAACATTAAACATTTTTTTCTTGAAAACCCTTATCCAAAACATCATTTTCTTCTTCTAGCTGGGTGAAATATTCCATTATACATTGAAATACTCCACAAAAATGGGATGCACTTTCTTCAGGGATATCATGAAGAATATATCTTAATCTTTCAACTAATAATTCTTGAGAGCTTGTAGATTGATCATCACCTCTTGTGCTATAATTTTCATCATGAGAATTGTTTTCAAATGTAATAACACATATCTCTTGGTCACTAGAAGTATTAAGGTTTTCCATATTCTTGGCGGAGATATGATCCACCATCTCATTAATTTCAATGTCGGATATGTAATCATTGTTAGAAAGTAATGGGGATACATATAATTCCTCTTCATTAGATAAGATAGTCTTCTTCTTTAGATTTATATTATCCTTCTTTTCCTAGTTCATCACGGTTTTCGAAGACATAGAATTCTGCTCATCGAAAACTGAATATTCATTAAAAATACACTTTATTGTTAACACAACAAATAATCTCAAGTCTTCAAAAGAGAATATATTCAATGTAGAGAATCCAATAGAGGTGAACCTCCCATTGATACCAATTGAGAGGACTGGTTTGGGATATTCCTAACACTGGGAGGGGGGTTTAATTAGTGTTGGATAATTTTTAAAACAATTTCAACTTTTTATTCATATATGTCTTGACTTGTTAGGATTTTGATTCTCTTATTATCTTTTCATTGTTGCAAGAAATAATATGAATGTAGTAAAAATATGCACACAATGTTTTTATAAGTATCACAACCCAATAAGAGTCGCTACGTCCTTGTTGTGTAAGGTAATTAATAGTGAATAGATTCTCCACTATAATGTAGTAACTATTATAGTGGGTTGGATAAGAAAATAATCCTCTATATATTGTGGATCCCTACACAAGTAAAATGGAAGGAAACAATATATTCCCAGGGTTTCTCCCCACACTCAGAGGGGGGAATGGAAACAATCCTCTTCCAACTTGAAATGAGTATTAGATACTCTTAAACTCATTAGTTCTTTATACTAATAGTGTCAATAACCTCTTGAAACCTCTACCTGGTTATTTATTCAACCTATGAAGGTAGTCTTCTATCTGTTAAAAGATTTTGCAACACCAAAAGAATCTTCCACCAGTTGAGACCTATTTGATGCTACAATTATAATTTCTTCCACAACATTATTCTTCTCTTTTTTTACTTACTTAGAAGCATGAAAGTAAAAAAAAACTCTTCTTTCTCTACAGAAATCCTATAAGCTTCACACTCTTCTCTTTCTCCTTCATCAATGCAAAACTAGCTGCACTGAAACCTCATATTCTTCACAATTTCTCTATCAGTGAAAAACCAACTTCACTAAATTCTTCTTCTTCATCTTCCTATAATCACAAGTTCTCTTTGGGATTGTTAAATAAATGAAGTCCGTATCAACTTAGAATCATCACAGTTGACCAAAATCTAGTAAGAACTTCTATCACAACTCATAGATTTCACACCAATATATACTTGTGTGCCACCCTACATGCGTACTTCCCTGCTTGTGCACTACCAACTATGTTCACGCCATAATTGTGTACAACTCACAACTTTCACACCACTTAGGGTTTACACAGAACACACTTGTGGTGCACAACTCCTTTCTTGCATGACTCTTACAAATTGGGTGCTAGTTCTTCTTGCACTTCAATCTTCTTGCGTGACATGCTGCTTGCGTGACTCCCTACTTGCGTGCCACTCTACTTGAATACCTTATGAATAACTCCCGACTTGCGCAATAGTTCCGTTTGCATGCCATTTTCTACTACTTATGTGATATGAGCTCAAATTTTATCTCAAGTGTTGATATTTTTTAAAAAATTATGAGGGTAGTCATCTATATCTATTCATTTGGATGACCTTGCATGCGATTCATGAAAATCATCTTGCGTGCTATTTCATAAATTGTGTGCCACCCCACCACTTGTGGGCCACTCCATCACTTGCGTGCCACTCCATCACTTTCACACAACTTTCTTTCCTTTGTCATATTTTGATTTCATGATGTTAAAATATGACCTGCGTGCAACATAAACTTTCTCACTACTTATATTTGTGTGTCATTTTCTACTTACGCACCACTCTTGAACTTGTACACCACTTTATTTCCATTGTCATATTTTTTATGTGATGATCTTGGAATATGGCTTGCAAAAACCAGAAAATTGCATGACACTTATACACTTGCACGCCACTACTTTTACACCACTCTTACACTTGTATGCCCCTACTTTCATGCCACTCTTACACTTATGCACCGCATTCTTTCCTTTAAAAAAACACTTCTTTACTCCCCCTATCCTTCATAATAATTTTATCACTAGTTCTCCAAACTTATGATATTTTTTGAAATACAAATTAGAAAAGAATCATCATAGTTTCTCCATTCTCATAGTTCCAAACCCATGCACAACTTCACGTCTTCTCTTTTTCTTCAATAATCATCCTTATTTGTTCTTATACTCATTGAGATAAGAATTCAAAAGTACTTCTTCATCCTCACTTAAAATACTCAATTATGTTTTTGAGATTTATTTCCAAAGAACTCCAATCATCTCTCCATCCAAAAGTGGAGGCTTGAGTCTTCTTTAAACACTGTCAATGTTGTAGACAATTTATCACCTTTGAAATAAGTATTTGGAACTTTAAAAACAGTGAAATGATCATTTGGTTTCATGGAAATGTGTAATTAATTACCATTGTAGAATTCCAATACCTTCCACACTCTCTCTTCTTCATCAACCATCATTCTCTACTTCACGAAAATCATATGATTCTTCTCTTCAAGTAAGCTCTTTCATGGTTATCATGAAATCTTGAAGCATTTCATGGTCTTATTCAAATCCTCATTCTTCTTCAATAATAATTTGATGGATGATACTTAACCATTATTTGTTGTTTTAAACAATGTGTCACCTTTTACACAAGTTCTTTGAACTTAGGATCAGTTCAACAATCATCTAAATTAAATTAATCTTCTTGGAGAATTTCTCAAGTATGAGATCTGATACTGTGACTCCATAAAAATTATCCAAGAAACCTCACTTCAGCCAATCTACATTAACTTCTTTTTCATTCTTCATCTCCTTCTTCATTTTGACTTGTATTGAAAACTGTTGAAAACAAATACAATCTTCATATACAAGGTGGTCCCAACAGAACTCATCATGAATGAAATCCTGAAAAATGTCTACCACTAGAAGAATATAATCCTACTTAATTCCACCATATTATAGTGACAAACTAGATATTTGATCCATGAGACAATAAAACATTTACTAAATTGGTCTTGCATGGCTAGCCTGAAGGTCCTACTCGACCTAGTGTGAATAGCTGCCTCCTTCTAGAGAAAAAAAGGCTAGTCTACTTCGATAACATTCAATATGTTCCTAGTATATAATTCACCAATCCATACTAAGAATCATGTTAGAACCTGTCGTTTTCATCATGAATCATTCCCCAAATAAATGGTTACTACCAAACTCTAGAGAATTCACCTTACAACATTTGATATTGTCTGATCACACACCCAATGGTGTGTCACCGGTCAAAAAACTATCCAATCATTCCATATCCAAACCAAAACCATTTATAAAAGTTAAGGTAAAATTTTATGTGATGCTACAATATAAAAAAACAATGGTTGATGATACAAGAATTGTACCTCTGAGAATAGACCATCCTACAACCACACTAGTTGGATTAGTTTGCATAACATACAACTGACTAATCCCTATTCATTGGGATCCAACTTTACTCCCCTAAACTATACCCTCTTCCTGGTGTTTCCTTTCCTACACAGGGGTACCACATCCACTGCCTTGACTAGAACATCCTTTGGTACTCCAAAGACCAATCCACTACAGCGTAGTTGTGTCCTTTCAAGACACCTATACTTGTACTATTCCTCTGACACTACTATTATATTTTATTCCCGTACCAAACCTATATATGTGTCCCAAACTACCATAAGCACGAAAATCGAAAGGGGGATATAGAAACTTAGACCATTTTTGTCCCATATTTCCATACTGATAACACTGCAATGGAACATGGTATTCAGATAGCTTCTCACTGCCCTGACTGCTCTACCTGATGTTTCCCTAGAAAAATATATCATAATGATGCTTCTTTACACTATAAGAATAGCTCACAGTTCTTCATACAGAAATAGTCTAGCCACTGCTCATGGCCTCTCTAAAATTTTCTTTCATGATTAGTGTCTGATTTATCACATCTGTAAAACATCTCAAACATAACATGTTCACCTGGGACATGATATCATATAGAATACAATCATAAAAACATATCACCAGGGAGATCTCATCAGCTGCCAATGATGGTACAAAGCACTGCATGTCAGTGAAATATTCAATGTAGTCTAGCAATGACATTCCCTCTTCTGTTAGGTACATGAACTCTTGAAACTTCTCATATGTCAATATCTTGAGATAGAAATATCCCAAGAACTTTATACCAAAGTCCTTACAAAATAACTCCTCCTACTACACTACCAACTCCACAATGTATCACTAATGCCTGGATGGACCATGAAACATATTCGCAGCAATTTTCACTCTCTTATCTATAGTCATATCAATATTATTAAAGATCATATGGAATGACTCATTCTAGAACATATATTTCTCAGGCCCTCCCTCCCTAGTGAACATAGAAGGATGTTGTAGTTGAAATTCTCTTGTCAGCTCAGATATCAAAAGATCAGTATGAACATTATCACGTTCTATGTATATCATGACACTCAAGAAGCTTCCATGAATTTGAACATAGATCTAGTCCTCATGAACTATATGAATATCTGGTATAGCTATGTTTGGAGTGTCCTAATTTCCATTCTCTTGATGCTTAACTTGAAGATGATGAGGGTGAAATTTCCCTACAAGAAAACACACTCCTTAGAACACTGTTTATAACACGGTCAAACTAAACATGTGAAAAGAATATATAACCACTAACTTCTGGTCTCTCTAGACATGGATTAAAATTATTTTATCATGACATAATAGTTCATTTATTTTATTTTCCATATATTATAGATATCTTATTTCACAATTCAATAGGGAAGTATACATCACCAGAAAAATAAATATATCCCTATCATGAACAATTCATGTAAATATATATCCCTATTTGTCAATTATGATGTATTCATACTCATATGACACCATACTAGGCCACAAGTACAAATCTCAAGAACTAATAACATCATTAAACAATAACCTCACACAACATGTGAATCAACCAAGGTAAAATAACATCAACTGTTACAATAACACAATATAAATAGAAATCCACTCCAAGGTAATCATATTATCCCCTGTACATGGGTTATATACTCCCATGCACAAGCTCATTACCAAGCCCTGACACATCTAAGTCTCTTTTATACCTTTCCCAAATAGTAAAGCAATAGAAAAAACATGTACCATTGACACCACTTTGCAACATCCCTTGATTTGACACTCTCTCAAATGGCCATAAATGGTTGGTTATGAGACCTCAAGAATGCCTCCATTTATGCTAGAGGCTTATAACTAATAGAGGGGGTGTGATATGTATAGTGGGGATATTATAAACCTAGGGTTAATAGTTTACAACATAGCAGAAAAATATCTAAATAACTATATATCAAAGTGTAGAAATAATGGAAATATTATAATATAATGGAAATTCAATCAATAAAATCCAACTAAATAATCTAGTATATTATAAAACTATAATGTATTGATGTGTTGGAATGGAACTAAATTTCATGCAAGGTTTAGTATAATTAAAAGAATTGTAGACTAAAATAAACAATCAATATCCCCTGGTCCTGAACCCACTATTGATTCCATCTCGAAATTCAATCCCATCCAGAAAAGACAATAAACAACAAGTTCATTTTCCCATGTCCAAAACAACATAAAAGTAATCAGCTCAGGTACTAAACAATGGATCGAATAGAATATAAGTATAAATAAGTAGGACGAAACAATTGTATCTTAATATAACTAGTATGACAACAAGTGTATGCCATAATTAAATAAGAAATAGTATTAATTAATTTAAAAAATAATGTAAGACTATATCAAACTACTTTGGAACCAATCTGGAATGTCTCTGAGCATGTCTCACAACCATGCCAATCAAAAACCTTATAACCAAGGAAAATCATATCGTACCTCGGTGCCATTCCGGAATGTCTCGGAGTATGTCTTATACACATTTCAACCATATCCTTATATCCAAGTTATAAATCAATGTAATATGGTTCAAAAATTCTATATAATAATTTAAGTATTCAATCTAGTCTAATCCCGCTATATCAGTATTTCAGCATGTGTAACTGGGTTTAGCCCACTGTAAAATTATTTCAGCATGTCAACTGGGTTGATCCTTCTATATGAGTATATCAACATGTGTTACTAGGCCTAGCCCACTATATAATCATTTCAACATGTATCGTTGGGAGAACACCCTATATAATAATTTCAAAGTTTAATCATAACACACGTCATAGTAATAAGGATATCGAAATATCACATCATATTGCTAAACAGTTAATTATGAAAATTTTCAATTAACATTCATTTACTCAGTTTATATATCAAATGGTCATAACCAAAAAAAATATTTTTTCCTTAATTAACAAGCCAATACATTTTGAATCTATAGTGAGTGGTCACCCACAATCTATGTCAAGATAAACCCCCTATAATCCATCAAAAAATTCATTTATATTCTAGGGTTTTATCACCCAAACCATAGACACAGGTCAGGTCAATAAATAATTTTATCCAAAGGGACTCCAATGAATAATTCAATTCATTATTTAAATTTATTTGGATCATGATATGTTAGCGCGATTTCAATATTTCACATGACAATTATCAAACCATAGGGTTGAGGTTTAGACCCCCTAACTTTAACTGCCTATCAAATAGTGCTTCCAAAAACAAACTACCATGAGAAAGATGGTGTGGAAGATCATAAGAAGGAACCTAGATCAAAACTAAAAGGATCAAGACCAATGATGCACACGGTTAAGGGATTACAATGAAATGTATGAATAACCAATGATGAGAAGGAAAAATGGACCGAAACCAATTACCCAGGATTGGCTCCATTATCGGGACATCCATAAGGGAGGTTTTCACTCCAAAATCACTTGGATGGCTACCGTAGGTCAAGAGGAGAAGAATTTCAAATGTGTGAATATGAAATCATCCACACAACATACTTTAAAATAGATGGTTGTGGAATTACATAGTGTGTAATATAGTTACACTTCGTAAAATTATTTTTAATGAGATACATAATGTAACACCCTAAGATTTCATAGTAAGTTATCCCTTCAAAGAAATTCAATAACTTGTGACACTGAGTTCGAGCGCACCACGACTTACCAAATTAGCCTTTCAAAAGCGGTTACAAATAGTTTTAACTTAATTTTTAATTTTATATACTCCAAATAAATTTAGAATCCATATTATGTGTTTCTTAGACATAATATAAGAATAAATTCATTTTTTTAGATAAAATATGTATTTTCAAAAAAATGCAATTTTACCGTCTTTTAATGGCGAACCATTTTTTTAAAACAAATATTTGACACTTTTATATATTCAATTTAATGAAATTAAATTAATATTTATAATCCAGATAGAAAAATTTAGTTTGGATAAATTTTTGATACTTTTGAGATAAATTTTATATTTTGATGAATTGTGAAAAAATACTAAATTTTATTTAAAAACCACTTTTTTAATTGAAATAATTTATAGTGTTAAATTATAAATTTGAATGGTTTTTAAGTATCATTAGACTATAGTTTTATCATTTAATATAATTGAGGTCATTGGATATAATTTCATATTTAAATTTGACATAAATAAGTGTCAATCTCTTGATAGTTAGTATTTCTTAAAAATACGCTTTCTCTTTTGACAACGAGAATTAATTTTAAATTAATTTCTGCCACTTGTCAGTTTTAAATTTGGAAAAATAGATTCAATATGTGCAATCAATAAGTACAATTTTTTTAAATAGGTAACGTTTATTTTTAGTCATTATGAATAATTACTTCGGTAAATATTTTATTTACCATGGTTAAAGGGTAAATCCAGTAAATACGGGTAAATAAATAGTATTAAAATAATATTAATTTACCCTAACGCATGTCCTAACCCTATTGGATGATATATTTCTGACAATGGTCATACTTTGGTCAATTTTGGGACCCCATGGAGCCACTTGGGAGTGATAATGACTTTATATTAAATAATCTAAACTAAAGACAAAAATAACAAAAGCAAATATCTTTTAGTAAAACGATTTTTATATGAGGTTATATAGTTGATCTATTCAAGTATAAATAGTCTTTATGAATATAAAAGGATTTTCTACGTCACTATATTTTATTTATAATTTTTAGACGTAAAATAAATATATTTATATATGACACAATAATGATGCAATATTTTCATTATTAATGAAACAATCAAATAAATGATATTATAAATATTAAAATAAATATAATTTGAAAGTTATGAAGATATCCACGAATTTTATAGGTTAATATGACATGTTAGGGTTGATTAAATGAATTTTTTTTGATTTAATCATGTTGTTATGACTTTAACAAAAAAATACCAAATATTGTCAAAATTGAAATGAAAGAGTTTTAAAAACAAATATTAGATTATTAATTGATATACTATTTCTTAAAATCTACGGTTTTGAAAAAATAGTTATATAATGATAGGTGTATCATTAATGAACTAATTGGGGTTCTCTAGTAAGTTTATAGTAAGTTTATTAACCATATAATATTAAAATACAAAGAGACATGGTAAATGTCAAACTATTTAACCAAGAGTTTAATCTAATAGATATAGTTAATATGATGCATTAACCTATCTAAACCCTATTGGTTGAGAGGATTTAGATACATCCCCACCATAGTCTCTAAATAATTCATTTTTTATCCATTAGAAACCGAAAATTATTTTATTATAAAATAATATTTCAAACTTTTCCTAAAGTGATCCTCACCTCTCTTATAAAAAGGCACTTACCCTTATCTTAATTTCACACCCCCAAAGCCTTTTGGCTTGGACAAAACCTGCCCAAATATCCCCCCATCTTTCCTCCTTTCATCCAGGAGGCCTTCCTTTGGTCATAAAGTCAACATAGGGATCCCTTTTGATCAAATCAAATGGAAGAACCTAAAGAAGAGGTAAATATTTTATCACCTCTTTCAAGTTATTTTCTTCTTGCACTTCCTCTTTCTTTGTTGTTTCCATTCTAATATAATAACTACAGTATCTTATATATACTGTGTTTTTATTATAAAAATGGTACAACCATTTTCATTACTCTATAAATCCTATAAATGAAAAATTCACCATACGTGCGTATGTTCGGATTACAGTCTCCATGTCATGGTGTAGTTTGTTACTTAAACACTTCGTTATTTGGATGGGTATAATAAGTAGTATAACTGAGTTAATAATAAATATAACATGTTAATTATTCTTTATCTATGATATACCATCCAATTACATACTATTTCACCAACAATATAATGATATTTTCGCTCGTGCGTACGTACGGATTGCCGTCTCCACGACGCGATGAGATTCATTTCCACGTTCACCATTCAACGATGATTATAAAAATATATATCATTAAAAATTACATAATATATGACATAATAATTCTACTAGATATAAATACATATATATATATATATATATATATTTATATACATTCATATATCTTATTCACTTAGTTATGTTCAATACGATATGAAAACAGAAACAACGTTTATGCGTACATACGACCTACCGTCTCCATAAACGGTGTTTTCCATTTCATATATCTATCTATTATACATATTTATATTCAAAAAATATTTTATGTGTAAATTATGTGTTATATTATGGAATTATTTAAAACATGATCTAAATGATACGACCAATAATAATAAGTTAAAACACGTACGATAAAGAAAGCGATTATTACCTGAAATGTTAATTTAACATGGAAATAATTATTAAATTGGTAATATAAAGTCATAAATGAATCATTTATGATATAATAAATATGAATATGGTTCTATTATAATTTAATAACATACTATTGTCATTATACAAGAGGTTAAATGTTCCCTCAACCAAAGGAAAGTGCAAGGTAAGGGTTAATTTCACAATCTCTTTATTATCCGAGGTTATTTTTCCGTGAGTATCTACTGGGAAATATTTAATATCCATTTCCATTTTTCATAAAAGTGTATTTAAAGGGATTATTTTTAAGGGAATATTTTACTAGAAATCATTTTAAATGTTTTATAGATTTATTTTTATAAACATTTCTCATTAGTGTCCATGTTTTCAAAATGTTTTAAGGATTTATTTATATGGACATGAGTGTTTTAAAATGTTAATTCCTTTCAAAATATTCAAAGTGGTATGAGACACTTTGATTCAAAAATTTCTTTTAAATGAATTCCTTTATAAATTATGTGACTTTTAAATGATTTCATGAAAAAGGGATATCTCTCTCAAAAATTTTTACAAATCATTTTCATCTATGTCAATATCCTTTGATGAATTTTAAAATTATTTGAAGTTGATTTATTATGATACAAATCATCCATATTGTATTGAAGGTTTTATGATATGTTTGAATATGGATGTGTTATTTTAATACCATTCATAGTTTATGGTTAAAGTATTGATATTTCGTGTGCAAGTTATAATACGAATGTTTATGTTATATTTCAACCTTTTCATATGAGGAATTTATTGGACATAGTATTTGACGAGTGAAGCTTGTTATAGATCCTCGATGCATCGGTAGGTCTCATGAGACAATTAGACATGGAATTGGATGATATCTTTCCCAATTTGATATATGGTTTTGGCCGAGGTCTTAATTATTTTTAGACATCTTGGACGAGGCCTTGACAAAATGTCTCAGAGGGTATGGCATTATACATTCCCTCATTATGATAATAATATTGATGGTTCATGTGGTTATTCGACTAGTAGAATACCCATGACTATGTTTTATTATGGCATTTTTTACTCACCTCATATTCCTTCCATAAAGACTTCATGTTTATTATTTGTAAGGGCATGCGTTTTTAATTATTCACAATGCCTAATGTTTTTGTTATCTTATGCTGTATTGCTTACCCTTACCGAGCATTTGAGCTCACCCCTTTCTTTTTTTTTTATTTTCCCAGGATTCCAAGTAGTTTATTACGATTGATAAGAAGGGTTAAGCTAGAAGATTAATGGAATTCTCAAAGGATCATTTATGTTGTGTTTCATTTTTCTAATGTGTAATGGAATGTTCATGTATGTAATCTATTTTACAAGATTTCTAAAATGATAGGACCTTTGGGACATTATTCCTTGTAATCTTTCCAATGTATAAATATAATGCATCGGCTTCGAGTTTCTGGGGTCGGGGCGTTACAGTTGGTATCAAAGGATGTTTATCAACAACCTTGGAAATAGATTTAGATAAAAACTGATTAGATAACATTTCCCTAAGATAGAATTTGAGAATTAGTATAGAATAACTTCCTAGAATTTTGTTAATGTAGAGATTTTGCTTATTTTCCAAGGAATACATCCTTCTCTGGATATGAGTAGGTAGAGGCTGCTCTGGCCCAGATGTACCGTGGAGTGGAAACTCCTACAGGGAGTTTCGGGCTTGACTCGAGGTATCCCGGTACATGAAAATGGGCCTTTTTGGCACTCTTGGTTATGAAACTCTTGAGGGATATGCTTAGGATAATTCACATTTTCATTACAAGCCATTATGAAGGATTTTGAAGTATATACTTTCTTAAAGAAAACATTTAATGAATCTAGATTAGATATATAATCTTTTCAATTTAAGTTAGTCATTTTACAAGTTTGGACTTATGCATTGAGATTTATAAACTAACCTATTGTATTCCATTGTTTAGAAATGGAGCCCAGTAAATGGAATGAGAATCTCAGAAAAACACATGATCCAAAAAGTAAGAAGGATCATATCTTTCATGGTATTAAGCCAACATTTAGAAAGGAAATAGTATCCCATGTACTATCATCATATGAATAAATAGTATCATGTGTTAATAAGATAAGTAATGAATTTTCTGAGTCCTATGGTTTTGAAGGGAAGCCAAAGATGAAAAGGATGGTAGAGAGAAAGATGAAAAAAGGGAATAAGGGAAAGAAGTATTTTTCCATATGTGATAACTGGGGAAAGAATCACCTTAGTAAAGGCATGAAGGGAATGAGAGTTTGTTATAAGTGTGGAGAAAAAGAACACAAAGTACGTGATTACAAGGGTAAGAAAATGGTTTCGAATGTACAATGCTTCATCTGTAAGGAGTTGGGACACTACTCGAATCAATGTCCAAATCATCAGAGTATACCACAAATGATTCTGTTGGATAATAATCAACTTATAACTTTACAATAGATGAAGAGTAATGATTAGTGTTGTTATGTATATATAAAATAATTATGTCATTTGAGTATTGTATCAATGGCATACAGGCTATATTAATTATGGAGTATATAAGGATTGTACCACAGTACTATTTCATTAAGGATTTGAGATTGTGTGGTACCAAGAAAAGTGACACAATTGCAAGTTAAACTTTTTGAAAACAAATGGTTGAAGGAAGGATAAAACATTAATATGGTCCTGATACTAATGTATTGATTTTGGAATAAGATATGATTGATTTGCATAAATTATATTGGATATTATTGACATCCTTGGAACTGATTAATGGTTTGATTATCCAATCATGGTTGGAGTTTACAACATTTTTTGATAGAAGGAGTATATCTAGTATTCTATAAGGAATAAGGGAGAATGAATTTAATAAATAAGGTTTTATGGTTATTCCGGGTGTTATAGTGTTTTAAAAGAATACATGATGAAGGTATTCACATGTTATTATATGGAAAAAAGGATCATCATTGTGTTTACCTTCCTTATAAATTTTGGACTGTGAGTTTGGAAAGAAGTATTTGGGATAAGGTTAAAGGTTGGGATCAATTAAGTTTGATATTATATACTATTGTTAAGGTTAAATAATTTCTTGAGATTCTTTTTGGATTACCATAAAAAGGACAACCCGGAGGTCGGGCGACAACTCGTCGCATCCGGAATGGCCACAAGACTTGAACCCGCAACTGAAGGGAGACAAGGGTGCATCACCTATCACTGGCCTACGTGATGTCTTGCCTTGTATAATTTTTTTAAATAGTCTGACAAATGAATTATAAATTAATTATTTTATGCACTCAATACGATTAGTATAAATAGAATATTTTTGAATTCTATTATCTTTTGGAATGAAATATGAGTTTGTGGTAGTAATTAGTTGAAGGATGAAACTCTACATGTAAATTATATATATATATATATATATATATATCTTATTATATGAAAAATTGATTCATAAACATTAGGGAATAGATCTTAAAACCAAAAATGTGTTATCCTAATAAATTATGTTTTGTTGAACTGATGATATTTTAAATCATCAAAGATAGATGGCTTTAAGGCCCTCAATTGTACACTATTTTGCGATTGATGACCTCAATTGTAGAGACCCACACTTGACATACATTTAAATTACATTATATTTGTGGAATACTTAATACTTGACAAAAACATATGCCCAAATACCATATTAGTTTAGTGTCTTTGGAAACTCAGAACATAATCTTCTAATCATGGTGAAAGATCTTCAACATCTCCCATAAAGATATTCCCCTTTGGTTTTCTTACATAAAACCATTCATTATATCATGGGGAAAAGAAAACATAAAAAGGGTGAGCTCAAATGCTCAGTAAGGGTAAACATGGAGAACATAAAGTAACCCCGAAACATTTGAACGTAAGAACATGAACATAAAACAACAAAATCATGAGTAATGACATAAATATTTTCCATTCATAAGGAATAAATCATAAAGGAACATTAACCATTATAAAATAGAATGGGAATAAAACATGTAATTTTGGAAACCATTAAGCACCTGTTATGATTTCCATATTATCCAAGGCATTGCTGCCAAGGCCATCATAGTGGAGAAAGTCCATTACGCAACCAGGTTTACTTGCCGTTCCAACGCTGTATTACTGAACCAGATTCACTTTCCCTACTAGCCATGTCTATCTCATGAGATAGAAATCTTTACCCAATGCATTTGAGGGATATATAGGTCCCACCCATCTCATAATGAAATCATTATTTCGTGTGCCACAAAATAAACATAAATCATTCATCATAACCCAAATAATAATATGGGTTTCATAAACATCATCTCATCATTACGTAATCCATATAGAACAAATGGATATAATTTCATCATAAGAATAATCAAACCATTTAAATAATAGAGACATTATACTTGAAACATAATCATACTATAAAATGTCTTCTTAGATGGAAAATAGTTTTGACAAAACACTTGAAATAAATTCTTGAGGAAAATATCCTTTCTTTTTCAAAATCATTTTATTTTCAGAAAATGTCATTCACGGCTAAAAGAAAAAGATTTTTTTTTGAAAATAATCATGAAATTTTGTAGAGTAATATTTATGAAAATTAGGTGTTATGAAACTGCAAAAACCCGTTCATGCCTTATAAGTTAAAAAAGCATTCTCCTCGTACATTTAACAGAAAAGTCAAAAAGTACAACGTATGGTAAAAAAATAAAGATTCCTTCCATAAAACAAAGTAAAAGTCAAATAAGGGTAAAAATGACATTTAAAATACATGGAATAATATTAAACACTTTATGAAAAACATTTTATGGGCATGGATGAAAAATATAACCCCAGTAAATACTTACGTAAAAGCAATATCAGATAAAAATGAGATTGCAGAATTATCTAATAGCTTATGTCCAATTTCATCTGTATGTGTCTGAGACTCCTGTATATTGGGTTTAAACATATTATTAACTTGAAACATAACCATAATAATAATTATGATATCATATATTATTCACTTATGACTTTATATTACCCGTTCTTTTGTAAATTCCATGTTAAGGTAGTGTTTTGGGTAAAATCGTTTCATTTATTGTACGTGTTTCGACTTATTGTTCATGATATTATTACTTATATCTTGATTTAATTAATTCTAGAATGTAAAACATTATTTATTTATAATATATATTCTTAATATAAATATATATTATAGATCAATAAATGGAATGAAATACACTGTTCATGGAGACGGTAAGTCGTACGTACGCATGAACGCTGTTTTCATTTCCTTATTGAATTGAATAGAATTAAGTAAATGAAACATATATGAACATAAATCCAGTATAATTATTTTGTAATATTTTTCATGATTATTTATTATATATACTTTATAACTATACTAGAATGGTTAATCATGGAAAATGAATCTCGTCGCGTTCGTGGAGACGGTAGTCCGTACGTATGCACGAGCGACAATATCATTATTTTGATATTAAAATCGTATATAATTAGATGCTATATCATAAATACAGAATAATAATAATGTTATATTTATTATTTATATCATTTATACTTTTTATTATACCCATCCAAATGATGAAATGTTTGAATAACAAACTACACCACGATGTGGAGATGGTAAGCCGTACGTATGCACGAGTGGTGACTTTTTCATTCATATAATGGATAAAATAACTAATATGGTTGTTCAATTTTTATAATAAAATCATGGTATATATAAGATACTAGATATATTATTTTATAATGGAAACAACAAAGAATGAGGAAGTGGAAGAAGAAAGGAACTTGAAATAGGTGGTGAGATATTTATCTCTTCTTTGGGGCCTTCATTTTTATTTGATCAAAAGGGCTCTTTAGGTTGGATTTATGTCTAAAGGAATACCTCTAGGAGGAAGGTAGGACAGTTGAGAGGGTATTTGGGTAGGGTTTGGCCGAGCCAAATGGATTTGGAGATGTGAATTAGAGAGAAGGGGGAGTGCCCTATTATAAGAGGGGTGAGGGGAACCATAGAAAGAACTTAAAATAATATTTTCTAATAAATTCATATTCGGTTTATAATGGCTCCAAAGTGACTTATTTCGAGGATAGGGTGGGGATGGGTCGAAATACTCTCAACCAATAGGTTTTAGACAAGTTTAGGTTACCATTTTAACCTTATCATTTAGATTTAACTCTATGTTAAATAATTTATCTTTTACCATGTCTTCTTGTATTCTTACAATATATAGTCAATAAACGTACAATAAACTGCCAATAGAACCCCAATTGGTTCATTAATGTAATATGTATTATTATATAAGTCTTTTGTACGAGCCTTAGATTTTTAGTACAATTATATCATTTAATAATGTAATATTTTTTTTAAAAACTCTTTTATGTCAATTTTGACACTATTTAGTATTTTGTTTTTTCTAAATTCATAACAGCATTATTACTTCAAAGAAAATTCATATAAACAACACTAATATGTTATATTAACCTATAAAATTAGTTTAATTCATAAAAAGACTCAAATTACATTTATTTGGGTATTTATAATATCAATTATGTTAATATTTCATTAATAAGGCAATTACTACATCATCATTGTGTCATATATAAATTAAATTATTTAATTTCTAAAAAATATAAATAAACTATCATTATGTAGGAAATTGTTTTATATTTCTAATGAATATTCATAGTAGAATTTATCTAATGTATAACCCTATATTAATTTTTTTTAGTTTTTAAACAATGATTTTAACTATTTTAACTCTTATTTAAATAAAATAATAATAAATGTCCTAATCTAATCCAAGTGGACCTAAAGGGTCATATTTTATTCCTAAGTTTTTTTTTGGTCGAATTACACTTATCTAATATAATTAGGACATGTGTATGGTAATAATAATAACATTTTTACCCTTAATTACCAAATTTACTTCTAACTGTGGTAAATAAAAGTTAAAAGTTACTATTCAATAGAAAGTATTTTCAACTCATTGAACCACATTTTACTTACTGATATCAACTTTGTCTCTTGGATTTTTGAAATTCAACTCACAGAAGTGATAAAATTAAGTTTTATTTAAATTTGCAAATGCTCCTAGGTGGTGGGTAAAAGATGGTAAAAAGTTCAATAAAATGTTTATATATATAAAATTATTATAAAATGAATCCAATGAATTACATTGAACTTATATAGTTATTATGTATCTATTTTGACCTAAAATAATTTTAAATGAAAGAAATTATTATTTAAATAAAAAGTTGGTTTTAACCAACAACTCAATGTTTTAACTATTCATAAAAAATTGATAGTTTTCAGAAAAATACCAAAAATTCACCCTAGGCTAATTTTGATATTCTAAATCCAAAAATGAAGTCCATTTTGAAAGATAAAATTTATAGAATTTCAAAAATTGTGTATTACTATTCATAACCACTAGTTTATATAATATCTTAATAACATATCGTTGTTTAGTGAAACTCGGTATTGCGTACAACACAAGCTATTGAAAAAGGTTGCTCTTGCATGTAACACAAGCCAAGAATACTGTTGTATATAATACAAGATAATACAGTGTTGTATATATCACAAGATAATATTGGTGTAGCATACCACACAAGACATTAAAGAAACTAAAAACAATATTTCTCCTAAAATCTCTGGGTGTTACATTCTACCCCCTTAAAATGATTTTTCCCTCAAAATTCGTTGGGGTTATAAATGGATTAATACTTGAAAGTTTCATTCATAGAAACCCAAAATTTAAAAAGGAATACTAAAACTTAATTTTAAAAAAGAAACGTAACAGTGACCCAAATTAACTCGTCATTGATTTCCACATAGAAGAACATAGGTGAAAATATGGATATAAAAGAGAAATATAACCATCATGTCCGGATGGAGAGTGGTAGAGAACATGGGTATGAAAAAGATAACAACCACAAATCCATAAATTTTTGATGATCTAAGGTACCATCTAGGACAAAGTTTTTGGTTTTCAATATCATTTCCCTAATGTTGAAAAAAAATTAATTAGATGAAATACTTAATTGATTTTGGTACAATCTCACCGTTAGTAGTTCCTTGAAAAATTTCCACTTCATATCTTAAAGAAATGAAGTTGAATTTTTCATTCATGAACTGTTAGCAGATCATGCAATATAATGACAGGTCATTCCATATGTCTTAAACAAAAGAATATCCAATGTTATTAAATATAAAAAAGTCCATCTATGGTGAGATAAATCGTATATGGTTCCTAAAATGGACTTATACTTCATCTATCATACCTCTTAATAAAATAAAACTAAATTATACTGACCAGGGAATTACTGTAGGCCAGTGTTAGGCGATAAAGACCTGTCGCACTTCGGTTGTAGGTTCGATTCCCGCAACCCTATCCGACGTGATGGGTTGTCACTTGTCCTGCAGGTTGTCCTTTTTTCTAAAACTATATGATTATAACATTCCAGCAACAATATCGAAAACGTTTTAACCTTAAACAATACTATATAATGTCTAACTTAATCCATTCCAACCTTTAGGCTTATCAAAAATACTTCTATCCAATCTCATTGTATAAAGAAAATGACTACTAGAAAGGTCATTTAACATGCATTGAATACCATCATTTATCCCCCATATATCCTAAGATATATCTTGTTGGTCACATACCAAATATGTGAATTCCTTAATCATGTATCCACTTGAAACATGAATTACCAAATAATCATTGTGAAAACATGAATGTTGTCCAAAGTTAACTCTTTCCACATACCAAAATCCCCAAATTTCTATAAACTCAAACCATGATATCACTTTGTCCTTATATCATTCATGAACTCATTAATACCATCAAACATCTCATTATCCCATGATCCATTCATTATGAAAATATTATCTAGTTTACAAAAATATCTGAATAACCTTTCATGGTTACCAGTACCGTTCAACATATACTTTGAAATACTTTAGGAAAAACAATAGTGTAACAATCCTTAGATTTTTCTTTATTTTATAGTACCATTAAATTACCCAGACAACATAACTCTTGAAAAACATAAAATCATTCCACTACCTTCTTAAACCATTGACTGAGCTTCATCATTTTATTCCTCAACACTTCTTTCATCTCATATATCATTATTAGTGTCTTCATCATCATAAACATAAATATGACTCATACAACAATGTTGATTATCATCAAGAGAGTTTCCCTTAGGGAATTGGTTTGCATAATGCACATACAATCCACATTTAAAACAATTTATCGTTGCTAATGTATTAGAAATACCATTATCCTTGACCATGGTATTAACTGAACCTTTTCCTTTGCAGTTACTGGCTTTGTGTCTTTCTTTTCCACACCCAAAAAATCTTCTAGTTCCTTTGAAACATTATCCGTGATGTCTCTTCCCACATGATTTACATGAGGGAAATTCAACTTTCTTTCCTCTATGATCATCATAAAACTCCATATTTCTCTTATTAGCTGAGTTAGGAAACATACCAAAGTTGAGATTATTGATCATATTATGAGATATATGATTAGGTATGATAACGATATGTGGACTTCCAGATCCAGTTTCATTTGTTTTATCACAAATAATATCATTCCACTGTCCATCATATTCTCCATTATCACGAGTCTTCATGTTTACAACCATTTTTCTAAAACTCAAAATGAATAGTGTGAGAGGCAAAAATCATGCTAGGAAAACAACATAATAAATGGGGAGTACCTTCAATATATAACATCTTAGGTTTAATTCTAAGATCATTACCATAATTCTATCACTATAACCTATATGTATACTCATCCTTAGATACATCCCTAGACATACCTTAGAAATATCTCTAGGGATTTCACTAATGTTTTTGCATCCTAGTTTCCAAATTTTAACTAAACCTTCGCTTTGATACTAACTATAGAGATCCACTCTTGACATACATATAAATTACATTAATTTTTATGAATACTTAATACATGACAAAAATAGACTCCCAAAGACCATATTAGTTTAGTGTCTTTGGAAACTCGGAACATAATCTTCTAATCTGGGTGAAAGATCTTCAACATCTCCCATAAAGATTTTCCTCTTTGGTTTTAATACCGAAAACCATTCTTTATATCCTGGGGAAAAGAAAACATAAAGAGGGTGAGCTCAAATACTTAGTAAGGGTAAACATGGAGAAAATTAAATAATCCCTAATCATTTGAACGTAAGAACATGAACATAAAACATCAAAATCATGAGTAATGACATAAATCTTGGCAGTGCATAAGGCATAGATAATAAAGGAACATTAACCATGATAAAATAGCATGGTAAAAAAACATTTAATTTTTGAAACCATTAATCACATGTTATTATTTCAATATTATCCAAGGCATTGCTTCCAAGACCATTATAGTGGACAAAGTCCACTACTGAACCAGGTTTACTTGTCGTTCCAGCCCTGTATTGCTGAGCCGGATTCACTTGCTGTTCCAGCCATGTCTATTTGATGAGAAATAAATCTTTACCCAATTCATTGGAGGGAGATATAGGTCCCACCCATCTCATAATGAAATCATTATTTCGTGTGCCACAAAATAAACATAAATCATTCATCATAACCCAAAGAATAATATGGGTTTCATAAACATCATCCCATCATAACGTAATCCATATAAAACAAATGGATATAATTTCATCATAAGAATAATCAAACCATTTAAATAATAGAGACATTATAATTTAAATACAATCATACTAAATAATGTCATCTTAGATGGAAAATAGTTTTGACCAAACACTTGAAATGAATTCTTGAGGAAAATATCCTTTCTTCTTCAAAATCATTTTCTTTTCACAAAATGCCATTCACTGTTAAAAGAAAAGGATTTTGTAGAAAATAATCATGAAATTTTATAGAGGAATCCTTATGAAAATTTGGCATTATGAAACTTTAAAAATCTGTTCATGCCGTATACGTTAAAAAACATTCTCCTCATAAATTTAACAGAAAAGTCAAAAAGTACCACGTATGGTAAACAAAATAAAGATTCCTTCCATAACACAAAGTAAAAGTCAAAGAGGGGTAAAAATGACACTTAAAATACATGGAATAATATTAAACACTTTATGAAAAACATTTTATGGGCATGGATGAAAAATATAACCCCATTAAATACTTATGTAAAAGCAATATCGGATAAAAATGAGATTGCAAAATTATCTAATACCTTATGTCCAATTTCATCTGTATGTGTCTGAGACTCCTGTATATTGGGTTTAAACATATTATTAACTTGAAACATAACCATAATAATAATTATGATATCATATATGATTCACTTATGACTTTATATTACCCGTTCTTTTGTAAATTCCATGTTAAGGTAGCGTTCTGGGTAAAATCGTTTCATTTATTGTACATGTTTCGACTTGTTGTTCTTGATATTATTACCTATATCCTGATTTACTTAATTATAGAATATAAAACATTATTTATATATAATATATATTCAGCATATAAATATATATTATAGATCGATAAATGGAATGAAATACACCGTTCAGGGAGACAGTAAGTCGTACGTACGCATGAATGCTATTTCCATTTCCTTATTGAATTAAAAGGAATTAAGTAAATAAAACATATATGTACATAAATCCAGTATAATTATTATGTAATATATTTCTTGATTATTTATTATATATAATTTATAACTATACTTTAATGGTTAATCATGGAAAATGAATCTCATCGCATTCATGGAGACGGTAATCCGTACGTACGCACGAGCGACAATATCATTATTTTGATATTAAAATCCCATATAATTGGATGGTATATCATATATACATAATAATAATAATGTTATATTTATTATTTATATCATTTATACTCATTATTATACCCATCCAAATGATGAAATGTTTGATTAACAAACTACACCACGACATGGAGACGGTAAGCCGAACGTACACACGTGTGGTGACTTTTTCATTCATAGGATGGATAAAATAACTAACATAGTTGTACAATTTTTATAATTACATCAATGTATATAGAATATACTGGAGTTATTATTTTATAATGGAAACAACAAAGAAGGAGGAAGTGGAAGAAGAAAGGAACTTGAAATAGGTGGTGAGATATTTACCTCTTCTTCGGGTCCTTCCTTTTGATTTGATCAAAAGGGCTCTTTAGGTGGGATTTCGTACTAATGGAAGGCCTCTAGGATGAAGGGAGGATAGTTTAGAGGGTATTTGGTCAGGGGTTGGCTGAAAAAATGGCTTTGGATGTGTGAATTATAGATAGGGGGGAGTGCCCTTTTATATGAGGGGTGAGGGGCACATTTGGAAAAACTTTAAATATTATTTTATAATAACTTCATATTCGGTTTATAATGGCTCAAAAGTGAATTATTTATAGGCTAGGGTGGGGATGGGTTAAAATAATCTCAACCAATAGGTTTTAGACAAGTTTAGTTTATCATTTTAACCTTATCATTTAGATTTAACTTCAAGATAAATAATTTAACTTTTACAGTGTCTTCCTGTATTCTTACACTATATGGTTAATAAACTTACAATAAACTACCAATTGAACACCAATTGGTTCATTAATTTCATTTATATTATTATATAAGTCTTTTGTCCAAAACATTGATTTTTAGGATCATTATATCAATTAATAATATAATTTTTGTTTTAAAAACTCTTTTTTGTCAATTTTGACACTATTTGGTATTTTGTTTTTTCTAAATTCATAACAACATTATTTCTTCTAAAACAATTCATATAACCGACCAAAATATTTTATATTGACTATAAAATTAGTTTAATTCATAAAAAGTCTCAAATTACATTTATTTGGGTATTTATAATATCAATTATGTTAATATTTCATTAATAAGGTAATTACTGCATCATCATAGTGTCAAAAATAAATTAAATTATTTAATATCTAAAAAATATAAATAAAATAATTATGTAGGAAATATTTTTATCTTTCTAATTAATATTTAAATTCGAATTTATTTTATAGATAACCCTATATTAAAAATGTTTTAGGTATTAAACATTGATTTTAACTATTTTAACTCTTATTTAAATAAAATAATAATAAATGTCCTAATCTAATACAAGTTGAACTAAAGGGTGATATTTTATTCCTAAGGTTGTTTTTGGTCGAATTACACTTATCCAATAAAATTAAGACATATTTTAGGGTAATAATAATATTATTTTTACCCTTAATTACCCTATTTACTTTTAACCGTGGTAAATAAAAGTTAAAAGTTACTATTCACCAAAAATTATTTTCATCTCATTGAACCACATTTTACATACTTATATCAACCATGTCTCTTGGAATTTTTAAATTCAACTCAGAGAAGTAGTAAAAATAAGTTTTATGTAAATTTGAAAATGCTCCTAGGAGGTGGGTAAAAGACGGTTAAATGTTCAATAAAATTTTTATATATCTAAAATTATTATAAAATGAATCCAACGAATTACATTGAACTTATATAAGTATTATGTATCTATTTTGATCTAAAATAAATTTAAATAAAATAAATGATTATTTAAATAAAAAGTCAGTTGTAACCAACACCTAAGTGTTTTTCACTATTCATCAAAAAATTGAACGTTTTCTGAAAGATACAAAAAATTAACCCTAGGATAATTTCGATATTCCGTATACAAAAATGTAGTCCATTTTGAAAAAGAAAATTTATAAAATTTCAAAATGTGGGTATTACTATTCATAATGGCTAGTTTATATAATATTTTAATAACATATCGTTGTTTAGTGAAACTCGGTATTGTGTACAACGCAAGCTATTAAGTAAGATTGATCTTGCGTGTAACTTATGTTAAGAATATTGTTTCATATACTACATGCTAATACGGTGTTGCGTATAGCGCAAGATAATTTTAGTGTAGCGTAGAACATAAGACATCAAAAAAATTAAAAATAATATTTCTCATAAAATCTCAGGGTGTTACATCAATCACTCCCAATAAATATTTATGTCTTCCCTCCAATTATGTGTCTCTAATTTCCACCAATGTTCTCCTAATTGAGATCATAATTTTGTGGTGGATTTTTGATTTCCCTTTCCCTCTTATTAGGACTAAAGTTTATTAACTGAATTTCTAATGTGGGTTTCCATAATGGTATTTTTCTATTTTTAGACTTTTATTTTATAAGAAATATTTCAAATTATGAGGATGAGATTTATTGAAGGAGGGGAGAATTTAACACCACAAGATTTCATAGTAAGATATCTCTTCAATGAAATTCAATAAGTTGGGACATCGAGTTCGAGCGCACCAGATTTACTAAACTAGCCATTCAAAAACAGTTATGAATAGTATTAATAGAATTTTGAATTTTATATACTCCAAATAAATTAAGAATACATATTATGTGTTTATTAGACATAATATAAGAATAAATTAATTTTTTAGATAAAAGAAGTATTTTCCAAAAAATGCAATTTTAGCACCTTATAATGGCGAACCTTTTTTTAAAACAAATATTTGACCCTTTAATATATTAAATTTAATGAAATTAAATTAATCTTTGGAATAAGGAAATAAAAATTTAGTTTGTTTAAATTTTTTGGTACTTTTCTGATAACTTTCATATTTTGATGAATTGTGAAAAAATACTAAATTTTAATTAAAAACAATATTTTTAATCAAAATAATTTATAGGGTTAAATTATAAATTTGAATGGTTTTTCGGTATCATTAGATTATATTTTTATCATTGAATATAATTTAAGTAATTGGATATAATTTCACATTTAAATTTGGCATAAACAAGTGTCAATCATTTGATAGTTATTATTTCTTAAAAACACACTTTTTTGTTTTGATAGTGGAAATTAATTTTAAATTTATTTCTGGCACTTATGTGTGTTGAATTTTAAAAAATAGATCTCATAATTGGAATTAGGAAGTCCAAAATTTGTAAATAGGTATCTTTTATTTTTAGATATTATGAATATGTACTTTGGTAAATATTTTATTTACCTTGGTTAAAGGGTAAATCCGGTAAATAAGGGTAAAGAAATAATATTAAAATAATATTAAATTACCCTAACACATGTAATAACCATATTTTATAATACATATCTAACCATGGGAATCCTTCTGTCTATTTTGGGACCCCTTGGAGCCACTTGGGAGTGATAATGACATTTTATATTAAATAATCTAAAGTAAAGACAAAAATTACAAAAGAAAATATCTTTTATTAAAACAATTTTCATATAAGGTTATATAATTGAAATATTTTACTATAAATTTTTATTATAAATATAAAAGGATTTAATACTTCAGGATATTTTATTTATAATTTTTAGACATAAAATAAATATATTTATATATGACCCAGTAATGATGCATTTTTGTTGTTATTAATGAAACAATCAAATAAATGATATTATAAATATTAAAATAAATATAATTTGAAAGTTTTTATGACATACACTAATTTTATTAGTTAACATGACATGTTAGGGTTGATTAAATGAATAATTTTGGAAGTAATAATGCTGTTAAAACTTTAACAAAATTAATATACCAAATAGTGTCAGAATTGACATAAAAGAGTTTTAAATAAAAATATTATATTATTAATTGATATAATATTTCTAAAAATATAAGGTTCATCAAAAAGAATTATATAATGATAGTTTTATCAGTAATGAACCACTCTGGGTTCTCTTAGAAGTTTATAGTATGTTTATTAACCATATAATATAAAACATCAAAGGGACATGGTAAATGTCAAACTATTTAACTAAGAGTTAAAGCTAAAATATAAGGTTAATATGATGACCTAAACCTATCTAAAACCTATTGGTTGAGCTGTTTTCAACCTATACCCACATTAAACTCTAGAAAATTCATTTTGGAGCCATTATTAACCTAAAATAAATTTATTATAAAATAATATTTCAAGCTTTTCCTAAAGTGACCCTCACCACTCTTTTAAAAGGGAACTTCCACTTCTCATAGTTTCACACCTCCAAAGCCTTTTGGATAGACCAACCCCTAACCAAATATCCTCCCAACTTTTCTCCTTTCATTATAGAGGCCTTAATGTGGTCTTAAAGTAAACCTACAGACCCCTTTTTATCAAATTAAAAGGAAGAACCTGAAGAAGAGGTAATTATTTCATCACCTCTTTCAAGTTCTTTTCTTCTTCCACTTCCTCTTTATTTGTTGTGTCCATTATAAGGTAATAACTACAGTATATTATATATACTATTATGCTATTATAAAAATGGTACAACCATTTTCATAACTCTATCCAATGTATAAATGACAATGTCACCATATGTGCGTACGTACGGATTACCGTCTCCACGTTGTGGTGTTGTTTGTTATTCAAACACGTCATTATTTGGATGGGTATAATAATGAGTATAACTGATATAAATAATAAATATAACATGTTAATTATTATGTATATATAATATTCCATCCAATTACATATGATTTCACCATCAATATAATTATATTGTCGCTCGTGCGTATGTACGGATTACTATCTCCATGACGCGATGAGATTCATTTCCACGTTCACCATTCAATGTTGATTATAAAAATAAATATCATTAATAAGTATGTAATATATGACATAGTAATTCTATAGGAGATATATATATATATATTTACTAACATATATGTTATTCATTTAGTTATGTTCAATATGATATGAAAACGGAATCAATGTTTATGCGTACGTACGACCTATCGTCTCTATAAATGGTGTTTTCCATTTCATATATCTATATATTATACATATTTATATTCTAAATATATTTGATATGTAAATCAAGTGTTATATTTTTTCAGTATGTAAATCATGATCTAAATTATACGATCAAGAATAACAAGTTAAAACACATACGATAAACCAAGCGATTATTACCCGAAATGTTAATTCAACAAGAAAATCATTATTAAATGGGTAGTATAAAGTCATAAATGAATCATGTATGATATAATAAATATCAATATGGTTCTAGTATAATTTAATAACATACTATGGTCATTATAGAAGAGGTTAAATGTACCCTCGACCAAAGGAAAGTGCAACGTAATGGTTAATTTCATAATCTTATTATTATCAGAGGTTGTTTTTATGTGAGTATCTACTGGGACATATTTATTATCCATGAACATGTTTTATAAAATTGTTTTAAAAGTGAATATTTTTAAGTGACTCTTTTACTAAAAATAATTTTAAATTTTTTAAATATTTATTCTTTTAAACATTTTTCATTAATGTCCATGTTTTCAAAATTGCTTTAAGGATTTTTTTATATGGACATGAATGTTTTAAAATGTCAATTCCATTCAAAATATTAAATGTGGTATAGGAAAATTTGATTCAAACATATATTTTAAATGACTTATTTTATAAATTACGTGACTTTTAAATGATTTCATGAAAAGGGATATCTCTCTCAATGAGTTTTACAAATCATTTTCATCTATGTCAATATCCTTTGATGGATTTTAAACTTGTTTGAAGTTACTTTATTATGATACAAATATTCTATATTGTATTGAATGTTTTGTGATATATTAGACTATGGATGTGTTATTTTTATTCCTTTCATAGTTTATGGTTAAAGTATTGACATTTCGTGTGCTAGTTCTAATATGAATGTTTGTGTAATATTTCAACCTTTTCATATGAGGAATGTATTGGACATAGTATGTGATGGGTGCTTCCTGCTATAGCTCATCGATGCATCGGTAGGTCTCAGGAGACAATTAGATGTGGAATTGGCCGAGGCCGTTTCCCAATTTGATATATGGTTTTGGCCAAGGCCTTAATCATTTTTAGACGTCTTGGCAATGGCTTTGAAAAAATGTTCCAGAATGTTTGACATTATACATTCCCTCATTATGAAAATAATATTGATGGTTCATGTGGTTATTCGACTAGTAGAATGCCCATGCCTATGTTTTATTGGGGCATTATTTACTCTAATCATATTCCTACCATAAAGTGTTCATGTTTATTATTTGTAAGGGCATGTGTTTTTAATTATTCACCATGCTTAATGTTTATGTTATCTTCCGCTGTATTTCTTACCATTATAGAGAGTTTTAGATCAACCCTTTCTTATGTTTTATTTTCCCAGGATTCCTAGAAGTGAATTATGATTGATAAGTAGGGTTAAGCTAGGAGATTAATGGTGTTCTCAAAGGATCATTTATGTTGTGTCTCATTTTTCTAATGTGTAATGTAATGTTCATGTATGTAATATATTTTCAAAGACTGATAAACTGATCGGTCCTTTGGGAATTTATTCCTTGTAATCATGCCAATGTATTAATATAATTCACCGGATCCAAGTTTATGGAGTTGGGTAATTACACATAAAAAACCAATTGCCTCACCTGAATATTAAGAACACATGAACATTACATGACGTGTAATCCATTTATATGGCATGTAAATGTTCTAAAGATGGATTTTCATCCCATTTCCCTAATAAAACAACTAGAACCACATTTAAATCATCTCAACATACCATTGAAATAAATTATCCATTTATACTCAGAATCCATTAATTCAAATGTGTAGACATCTCTGGACTTTAAGTCATTTCCCCTAAAAGGATCTCCATGTGGATCCTCTTTTGTTTTCTCATGTTTCCTCATAACCTAAGACTTTTTTTATTTCAAAAAATATTCAACATAGATGAAAACACAACCAAAAAGGTTTATAGACAAGGAAAATATCAACTGAGATAAGTTTAACAAAAAACAATGATAAAGATGTACCTTGAAAAAGACTGGATCTTAAAACTACCTTGGAAAAGTTTCATCCATTCCATAGAAACGTAATAGTGGTTTAAGAGGATATTTATGACTTTTTGATTATAAATCTTGTTTTAATATAAAAAACATGAATATACTATTTTATTATATGAATATATCATAATTAATGATATTGTGGGGACTGATCTAACCTATTGTGTAAGGGACCATAATTTCTTAAACCCCAAATTTGCCATTCTTGGGTGTTGAGGGAACTCGGGGGTATTTTTCAAGGAGGGAAAATAGTTTTTTAATGTTTATTTAATTAATTTAATTCAATAAAATTGATTTAATTTTTATTTCAAATTTTGGATAAGTGTGATATATTACTCCTCAATTAAAAATGTAATATATCAGTTATAATTTAGTACATGTTTCTCATATTTCTTACCTATTGATTTAAAAATATCAAGTGGTATAAATTATATTATGAATGAAATTAAATCTTTATATATAGGTTTTTAAAAAATTCAAAAACCTTATGTATTAATAAGAATATCATACATAACAAAATTATATTACATATCATCTATAATTAGTTATAAATCCATTACATTACACTTGTTTTATATATATAATACACATGATATATATTAAATATTATGTTACAAAATATATATGTGTGTGTATCTATATATCACGATTTAAAAAAATAATAAAAGTAATTAAATAATATTTTTTGGGAAAGAGTAGTTTAAAATGCGGAAAAAATAAAAAAATAGTAAAAAATACTTCAAGGGAATGAGTAAAAATTGAAATGAAGGTTTTATAAACTAGAAAATCATGAGATATATGAGATGAGACTCCTTAGTTTATTTATGGTGTGTGTTTTCATATCAAGTAATTGAAAGAATATTTTTTTATGAAAATAATTGAAACTTATGAATTTTTGGGATATAATTTATAAATAATTTAAATTCTTAGAACTCATGAATTAAATAAAAAATTTAATGAGTGGATTTATTATAAAGAAAAACATGTAATATAGGGAATGATAGTTCAAACAAGAATAAAATAAAAAAATAACATAATACTCAAAAGCTTTATTGATTTATAGTGTGGAAAATGAGGATTTGTTAATTAATGGAAATGTGGGATTCATATTTAATATATAAATACAATCTATGTTTTAAAAAAAATTAAAACTTCATTATGTGGTGAACGAATGAACTATGATATTATTAAGTAAAATGAAATTAAATAATAATAGTTTCTATTTTAAATTAGAATATGTAAAATAGGAGGAACTACTAGAATAACACGTATAAGTGCTACAATAGGTTATGTCTAATGTGTATATTACAGTATCCATCCCATTAATTTTTTCCTTGCTTCTATTCTAACCAAGATTACTTTTACTTTGTTTTTAGAGTTCATGAGTTCCCTTTGATCAGTCATGAATTTGAAAAACTTCTAAAATCACTGTTTTCTTTCAAGACCATCATGTTTCTAACTTCATTCCTTCCTTTTGGATCATACACAACATATCACGAACTTCTATCTTCTTCATTAATCCCTGTTCAATGAAATTGATTTATTTTAATGTGTTTTAATTATTTTAAGGAACGACATAGGGGATCCAATTTTATAAAAATGGTATCCAAGAAGCACGAAACCCATGCACAATTCATCAGTGCGACATAGGAAGCATGAACCCCATTCATGCTTCATTCACAGAATACACAAAGGATGTGTTAATGGGGGTCACACATCTTAATGACCATTTTTTATAAATGGGGTGCCCTCCCCAAATACCATTATTCTCCTATGGTATTTTTTGTGAAGCTCTGCAATAATTATTTCTCAGTATATATTTGCAGCTTTTTAAAAGTAGTAAAATTTCTTTGTATATTTTTAATTCTCTAAATGTTCTTTATTTTTTTATGATTTATTTATTTAATGTGTATCAATAAATGATTTTATAGATGTATAAATTGGTGTTTATTGTATGATTTAATATATGAATGAGTTATTTTTTATTGTATTATATAATTCATGTAGCATGTTTAGGAAATTTAAATAAGGTGTTTATATAATTAAAATGTTATATATAATATTGAATTTATATTTTATGATTTTTTAAAAATATATCTATTTTATAGACTTATGTTATTAGCTATATATGTTACTAAAAATATATTAGTTACACTAAGTATCATATTTAACTTTATTAAAATATATGTGTAATATTATTATTGTTAATATTATAATTTTTTATTATATGTAATATTTTTAAATTATATTAAGTATAAATAATTATTATTCCAAGTAATAATGTATAAAATATAATTACCTATATTATGAGAATTAGAAAAATGACCAAAAATATTATATATGCTTAATAAATTTTATAAAATAGAAAATAATATAAGTGTATAGTATTTTAATGGTTATTATGTAAATGTAAATCATATTTTTTTTAAATGAATCCAATAAAGGTTATTATTAAATATATATATACATACACACATTAGAAAGTTAAAATTTTATAAATTAGTTGTAGATATTTTTTATATATTACAACTAGTTAGAGGTGATGATATATAATTTGTAGAACATAATAAGTATACCAAAAAACATGTTATTAGTATTGTGTGATGATTGATCGTGAAATGACCGACCAATATATAATTGGAATTTCATGTCTTTTTTGTGTATGTGATTATATAATTTATAATAATTTCATTCTATTTTCCAAGATGATGACCTATGATTCATCCATATCTAGGTATTTAAGGACATACATGTCCACCTAAAATAGGTTATGCATTTCACACCCATAGACTCCCTCACTTACATGTGAGTAACTTTATAATAAAAAGTCGTTTGATAAGAGGTTTTTGAAAAAATGCATTTGACAAGAGGCATTGTTGTTTGAATGGAGACTTGTGGTTGCTAAAATATGTGGCAATAGAGACTATAAAAGTTCACCCATAGATTTTGGTAACTTTATCAGATAGTGATAAACAAATACCTAGAATAATTCTAAATATTAGGTCCTGGTTATTTATTGATAAGTAATTAAAATTTATAAAACATTTGAAGATGCATTATAAAAATATATAATGTTTTACTAAATTTTCTTTGGTAATAATATCATTATCAATATACTTCAATAGTGAGTTTATTTATATTGATCTAGGATTTAGTTATAGTTTTTTCATAAGTAACAGTGACAAATCTTTATGATAGTATGATTATAAATAGATGTATTTATATATGTATTATTTATTTAAAATAGTATGTAAAGAGACAAGATTTAGTACAAAATAAATTTCTCAAAAAACAATTTAGCAATTTACAATGTTTACTGATCTTCATATGACTATTTAATGTTAGATTCAAATTAAATGTTGTTTATTTTTTTCAATCTCATTATTTAATTTATAATAATTGGTTTATCTTGAGATGACCGAGCGATGTATGATTTAAAATATATGTTGTATTTTTTCAGTAATTTATTTTTTAACAATTTAATTTTGTTTTCCTCATTGATGATCTGCATGTTATCCCTCTCTCTATGTATGTAAGGACCTACATGTCCACATAAAAAATGTAATGTATCTAAAACCCCTAGACCCCATCACTTACATGTGAGTATCATTATAGTAAAATGTTGTTTATTAAGAAATGTTACTATTTGAAGCTAGAATGTTACACTATGTTTGAGAAGAGATTGATGGAAGCTAAATCGAAGTTAATAGATATGAAAAGATCCCCCATATATTTTGGTTGGTTTATCAAATCATGATTAATAAATCCACAGAAAAAGTCTTAAGAGAAAGTCAATTACTCAATCCTAATCAATTTAAATAATTTAAAATTTTTATGTATTATATAATATTTTATTACTTATTTTTTATAGTTAATCATGTTTGCACAAATATATTGCAATGTGGAGGTAATTTATATTAATTAGGGTTTTAGCTATAGTTTTCCAACTACAATAGGGGAAAATATTCATGATTGTGTGACATTTGATGAAGTTCGCAATAATATTCATAGTTTGTTAAAACTAAGGGATGATAAATCTATTACTTCAATAACATATCGACATCTTCACTATCTTGAATTTTTACGGTACACTGAGTACCCTCTATTCAAAGATGTCGATTGGATGGATGCATCTTTGTTATTTAGGAAATAGTGCTGTAATGGTACGATGTAATTACATGTGGTGATTTCTAATATTGATATTGTGAAACCTAATACTAGAGAACCATGTTTTGTAAGATCTGTAGAAGCCAGTCCTTCAGAAATTCTCATTCACTGTCTCCTAATATGAATTCTGTGATATATCCAAATTACGAATAAAATGATCAGAATTTCGAAGGAAATGTAGGGGACATACCTTTGTGTACTCCAAGTATACTGAATGACTGTTTACCTTAGGATGAAGTATCTTTTGAGGCATCAGAAGATGATGTGGGTGAGGTTGATGTGGGTAATGATACTTCTGGGATTCCTATAATAGACAGTAATCCATGAAATCCACCAGTTAGTGGTAATAATCATTAAGTATTGACTTCCTTAGTTAATGGAATGTTGCATGAAGAACATTTTTATTGGGATTTCAGTACACCAACTTCTAAATTACCTTGAATTATAGGGAATATATATTAATGAATTTGTAACACTCTCTATGTTAGACAAGATATTGAAAGTAAAGTTTCCATGAAAAATGTGATAAAACAATACCACATAGAGAGTAATTTCACATTTTGGTTGATGATTTGAAGAAGAAAAAATATCTCATTTGATATGAAAAATATGGGCTAGAATGTAAATTCTAATTGAGGGAAATATATAATAATTTTTTTTCATGTTGGAAGATACCCAAATTAGAAGGCCTAAACACTTGTGTACATCCAAGATTTTCGCAAGATCACTCATCAATTGATACAGAGTTTATATCAACTATTATTGTATAGATTATATAAATGTTTCAGGATGTTTCTTTGGCCCTTATTAGGAATGAATACAATAGTTTTTTAACTATGATATATCCTACGACAAAGATTAGAATGAAAAACATAAGACAATTATAAAAGTGTATGGTGCTTAGGATGAATCATATTCAATGTTTCCACATCTTATGGAATTATTTTCTATAAATAATCATATTATTTATCATTTGGAAACTATTTAGTATGTTTCCCCCAATAACCAAGTTGATCAATCAAAGGTGAATTTCAATATGATTTTTTGGGAATTCAGGCAATGCATTATTGCTTTTCCCTATTGTAAACAATTATCCAAGTCAATGGAACATTCCTTTAAGGAATGTATTCAGGTGTTACACTAATTTCTTCCGCACAAGATGGTAATCATGATTCTCTACCACTTGCATTCACTATTGTTGAAAAGATGAATTTTGAACCATGGAGTAGGTTTTTTTTTGAAGAATACACATTCTTGTCACACAAAACCTGGGAGTTTGTATGATATCTGATCACCATCGAGCAATTATAGAGGTCGTAAATAGTGATCGAGTTTCATGAAGTGAGATCAATTATAATAATTGATATTTTATTAGACATATTCCAAGAAATGTGCATATGTATTTTAGAGATGAGACAATAATGATGGAGATCCTCAAGTTGGGTATGTTTTTATAAACATATTTTTTTTGAAACAAAATTGAATTCCTTTTCAATACATTATATTTTTTTTGGTTTCATCATATGATCCCCAAAAAATAATGGTTTGATTGACATCCTAATGAAATTCAAAGGGATAATGACGATTTTTATGAATATATGATGCATTGTTCAAAGGAAAAATGGTCATTAACATATGATGGTGGTAGGAGATATGGACATATGACCACTAATATGGTGAAGTGTATATATTAGATCCTCAAGGGTGTGTGAAAACTACAAATCACGGGGTTAATGCATGAGGTATTTTATATATGTTTTCAAAACTTTATTGAATGGTCCCAAAAGGCCTATCGTAAGATAGAAAATTCAATGTGTTTTACTCTGTATTTATGAGGTGACATTGATTAGATACCACATAAGGCATCAAGATGGTGTGTTGAAACCTTTTACCTATTATATAGCCGCTTTCATGTAAGAGAGTTCTATGACCACACTACATGAAATAGTAGTCGAGTGCTGGTGGACATTTGGTATGACAAGTATTGTTCTTGTGGAAACTTCCAAGCATTGAGATATCCATGTTGACAAGTTTATGTAGCTCGTGCATCAGTAAACCTAGCATAAGAGCCTTATGTTAACCCAGGGTATCACATGAGAACTCGACTTAATTGCTATAGTGCATCTTAGAATCCTATTGGTGACTTTCATTCTATCATATTTCCTCATGATTTTCCAGCTTTTTTCCTTGATATTTAAAAGGTTTCATAACTTGGTTTGGTTTTTTTTCAATTTATGTTTTTTTAAATTATTGTCTTGATATTACCAGGTTGTGCCCCCAGGGAAGACAAAAGTCTACTCGAATCAGAAATGAGATGGACTAGTCTAAGTAACAGTTAGGGGGACTACGATGCAACATCTATCATGTAGAAGGGAATACGTATAAGATATGTCTCTAAGTGGAAGGAGATATTTCCACTTCCCATTATCCATAATCAAGTTTATGTATTTTGTAATGAAGTTTTATATTTTGTTTCATATGTAAAAATTTATGTAATAAATCCTTTTATTTATTAATTTCTCATTTTATGACCTATTTCAACATTGGTTTGTTTCGTTATTGGATTCTATAAATAATAATTTTTTGATAATATAACTATTTAAAAAATACACAGACAATGAAAATGAATATATCATGAAACCACATGTTCTATGTGGATTTTTCATCACTGTTGATTTATATATATATATGTTATAATACATTAAACTTCATTGGAGAAAAATAAAAAAAATAAATTCATAGAATAAACCAGAAACACTGGCTAGATATATATTTTTACCTCTTTTTCATCATAATGTTGAACTATACATACTAATTTTTTACCTTATTTTTCTTGTTTTAGTTTGAAAAATAATAACAATTTTAATTGAATTAACTATAAAAAGTAATGATGATATCATTTTTTAGATGGAAGGCCTTCTTTTGCTCACATACCAGGATAATCATGTTTCATGGGTGGTTTTAGAGGGATGTCCAGTTCCACTTTTCAATGTATTAGGATCTCATAATTTCCATCATCCTGCACTGCCTCTCGCTATCATCCCCCATCTTTGTCATGTTGGTTTTATATTGGGTAGTGATGTGAGACTAAAACTTTTTTGACCATCATCTCATTGATTCACTCATATATAGATAGAGGCCAAAGTCACGTACATTCATTTTTATAGTGGGGGAGATGACTATTACACTTTAGGATATATCCATTATGCCAGGGATCCCCATCGACGGTGCGACTATGACAGGCCGAGTTGGGGAAGATTGGTTTGAGATTGTTCATAAATTATTGGGAATTTATGTCAATGATGATGGAAGGTCCATCGTCAATAGTAGATTACACATTCCATGGTTAGACCATCACTTCTCACATCTAGCAGAGGAGGCTGACGAGATCACCATGATGCATTTTTCACATGATTGCATTTTGAGGCTGATCAGTGGCATGATTTTCATTGGTCACTCCACTATATTGGTACAACTGATATATTTACCTTTACTAAAGGATTTGGACTAGGCAGTCTGGTGCAGTTGGGGGTATTCTTATCTCACATATACATGTAGGGTGCTATGAAGTGCATGTCACATTGATATGGCATAGATAATAAAATGTGTTATTCATATATAGATGTGGATAGGGGAGCATGTCCCTTCTTAGCTCCACATCCTCATGCTCCATTTCCTACATATATTTTTGCAGAGTCTCCTCATGGATGATGGTATGTTATCCCTTCCTTATAATGTCTAACTTAATTTTATAACATTATATTATGAAATATAACTATAACAATGTTATATATAGGTGGAGTAAGGCACATCAGCATTCAAACATAGCGAGATGTGATTTCCACACCTATATAGTTATATTGGGCATCCTTCAGCCAGATGATGTAAGTGGTTATTATTTATATAGTTAAATATTTATTCTTTACTCTAAATATATTCATTTATTAATTTACATTTCATTTTTTAGATTACATGGATTCTATATACTGATGATATCATCCAGAGTCTTCAACTGTACTGCACAATGATTCTTCCTTCTAGCTCTTACATAGTTCCTACAATTCATTTCCATACTATCTAGTGGCATAATACTAATAGAGTTATGAAGCAGTTCAGATTCCTGCAGCCTATTCCTAACCTACCCAGCCAATTACATTCACTTTATTCCCTAAAGATGTCAGTAAATAGAGACTTGGATTGGTGGAGGTGTCATACAGGATATATCGATCTATGGGATAGGTGACAGGAGTCCTGATTACGAGTGGAAAAGACAGAACATATACATTTTTGATCAAATGGAATATGTGTCTTGGTTTTTTAGGACCCCAATCAGATTTGCTACATGAAACAGATGGGGAGTTTGTGACTTGGTAATTATTTCTCCTTTCACTCATGAATATATTTATATTAACTTTACTTAATATATGAATTTTTTTCGTACGATGCTCATATCACCCATCTTATTCACATCCCTGATCCAGTATAGGGAGGGGCATTTGACCAGGTATATTTTCAGACAACTATTATGTAGTTGGTTCCATCAATGGAAGAGATTTATCATGAGATTTTCTTTGATCTGCCACATTATGATGAGGCTGTTGATCCTGATATCGATGTGCCAGTGGGTGATGACCCGTTTATGGATGTTGATATTTCATAGGAGGGGGGTGTTCATCATGATCATACAGATTGTCATCAATTTTCTCATTCACAACTAAAGTCATAGATAAATATTGATTAGTTTGGGCTGTATACTTTATTAGACACTTTTTTAGGACATCTGTAGCAAAACAACAATATTATTCATATGTTGGCGAGAGTTATAGCTAGCATCTACTATCCTTTATGGATGGATAAGGTACATGTGGTGAGACTGTACATCCACCACCTTTCACACAAGATGATACGGAGGCAAGTGTCGATCATGATATATAGGATTTGCATACACCAGTGCAGAGACAAAGACATACATGACATGGACGAATCATATGTACACTTAGTTTTGGGACGGAGGAGCATACATGCCACAGATGTAGATTATATTGATATTATATTGATGATACATGTTCCTTGTTTTTGAAGTCATTATTTATAAATTACTTAAATATATGCAAATATATGAAAAAATGTTATGTAAATCAAATAATTGATATAATTGGAAATTCATACAAATAATTGTCAACATCTATGAAACATAAATATTATTAACGGCATTGGTAATACTAATAATTACTATTTTCTATTCATATTAATACTTCTTATTATTATCTATATATCTATAAAAAATAATATTCTTAAATTAATTATTAAATATTAATTATATTAATTATTTTGAATTAAATAAATATTATTACTATATAATAATTATGTTAAGATGATTATTTATTATTTATAATATCTATTATAATACTATGTGTTAATATAATAAATAATCATCTTAAAATAATTATTAAATTTAAATAATATCATTTAATATGACTAAATACCAATTAAATATTCATAAATATTCATAAATATTGATAAATATTACTTGATATTAATAAATGTTATTAAATACTCGTTAATATTAATATTGACTGATATTTAATAATATATTTAATATTTTTTATATTTATTTAATGCATATATATTATTCATGAATATTTATTAATAATTGTTAACATTTAATAATATTTTTTTTTAACATTTAGTAATATTTACGAAATATTTATTTGTATTCATTAATATTTAATCAATATTTTTATTATTAAAAGGAGGGTGTCACCCTCAATCTATTAACAAATTATTTAATATTATAAAAATTATTTAATATTTAATATTATTTAATTTATACTTATTAATTTTTACTTAATGTTTATTATTTTTTAATTAACATTTATAAATATTTATAAATATTGAAAAATATTTTATTTATATTTATTTGTATTTTTAGTATATTATTTATATTTTTTATTATTTAATTAATATGTAAAAATATTTATTTATATTTATTTATATTTTATAAATATTGATTATTTTTTAATTAATATTTATTTATATTTCATTACTATTTATAAATATTGATGATTTTTTAATAAAAAAATCTCGAGGAAGCGTGAATAGGGTTCACGCTTCAGAAAAATTACAAAAGAAGCATGAACCTCATTAACTTTTCCTGGGAAATAGAGAAGTGTGAATTAGGTCACACACTTCTCCAGAACTGTTTTTTAAAATATCAGGAACCATATCCCTTAAAAAAATCTAAATCCCTTTAAAAAATTTAACCCAAAGAACTATCTGGATTCACATTCTAGTTAGGGGACCCATTTATGTGTCGCTGTTTTATGTCTACATGTGGAATTAATATTTTCGTGTTTTTATTGAATAAATAATGGAGGCTAACTTAATAATGACATCAATTTGGAATTTATAAAATCGAAAATGGAATTGTGTTCCACAAGGAATGTTATAATTAAATTATGGAAATATTTTCCAACTCGATAGTGTGTATTTTAATATTTTGCGACTTCTTTAAGCATTCACACATATCCTATTTTTTTATAAATGAATAAGTTTTTTACACCTATAAATATAATGATGTTATTAATTTTGGATTTTTTTAAAGAAATAATATGATAGTTTACAAGATAAAGTATTATTATTATTGATGCATGCTAATTGCTAGTTAGTGTGATATTAAGATGTTGTAATCTATTAGAGATTACACATATATCTAATATGTTTAAAAATGAATATGTAATTTACATATGGAAAGTTAAGGAAATTTATGAACAATTGAATTTATTCTTTATAAATTACTTAGATCCTTATAATTCATATTTGATAGAATGTTTATCTTTTATTAAGCTCTAAAATATTATGAGATATACATTATAAATTCTGAATATTCTTATTATTAATTGTATTGAACAAGATGATAAAATAAATTAATGTTTCTTAATTTTAAATCTAAACACCAAATTCATTCAAACTATGTTATTGTTACTTTGTATGCATGGTTTATAGGATATTAATTATCCATTAATATTTATCACCACTGAAATTATTATTTCCAGCTTCCAATGGAATATTTAAAATATTTAAATCCTTGATGTGTTTTATTATTTATGTAATAACCTAGAATGGTTGGTTGGAAAGAAGTGGGTTATGCTATATTATTATTATTTTTTGTTAGATACTTAATGCTGTAGATGACAGAAAGTATAGAAGAAGTGGATAGTTTTGATGATATGATGGATGGTTGTATTAAACTGATATCCATATTTAGTTCTTAATATTTAAGATTATTTTCTTGATTAAATTATTAATTATAGTTATTAATTTTCTCCTTTTGGATCATTCTTCCAAGATATTGGAATAGAGTCTTAGTTACCAAAATTATGTAATGAGATATAAATGGTGAATTAATTGTAAGGGGATGTATATGATGATTTAATGTATATGACTTCGTATTAATGAATATTCTACTAGGAATAGAATCTCAGTTATTTAATAACTATATGTGTAATAATTCATGGGATATATGCATTGAGGTGTACTAAGAGGCGAGGATCATGCATTATGATTGTTCATGCATGTGTTTGAATTGGTTAGATAATATAAACTAGGAAAAAAATTAATTAATTAGTTAATCTTAATTATTCCATATTCCAGGCTTAGGTGACCATAAATTTTTTCTATTTTTACGTAAGGCTCTATGATGACATCATCATTTGTTTTATGTTGTTGATATTCAGTATGATGCACTAGTAGATTGTTATAGAGGAAAATTTGATGATTAAAATGATTAAAAAAATATGCCTAGAGGTTTTCAACACCATATCCTATATAAATATGAGTGATCTATTTTAGTTTGTGAGATTAGGGATAGGTTGGTGGAGGTGGAGATTAGTTTTAGTTTGATCCATACTTGGATGGAGCACTGGATTCTATTAGCTATCTGTATTCTACATGGTTCTTCTTGGAAGTAATGGATTTTATATTTGGGTGACTGTGAGGAGTCTAATGTGTCTTGAGAGAATTTTCATGAAAAGTTCTAGACAATGTTTATATATTTGATTGAAATGGAGGTGTACGTACATGAGATATTTTCTCTCTGATAGGGAAGTTCTAATGTGCGTTAGTTCAATATTAATTTCAAGAATCTTTTATGATACACTTCAAATCATCGAATCCATGGGGAGGCTAGAGGGACACATTTTAATAAGGATTTGTATTTGTTGATTCAATTCCATGTCACCATATCCACATTGAAAAAGTTTCTTGAATTTTTAGTAATGATAGAGGTTATAGAAAGGATATTATCTCAGACTAAATCATCACGGGTGGGGATTCATTTGATCTTTCCATAGAGTAGAGCTATAGATATAGGTTCTCAATTTCATGGTCAATCAAAATTTTAGATAGTAAGAATTCAACCTTATTTTCATTAATCCTGTTTCCCTAGATCCAAATGTTCTTATACCCATTATGGGAGATTAAAAACCATTTATTTTTTCTCTATAGGTCCTGAATATTAGAATATAGAGTGTCAAAAGATCCTAGACAGTTATCAGGGAGACACAAGTCACCTTTCAGTTTAACATTTTCATCAGTATCCTCCAATGTAGCATATGATATATTATGTTGATCTAATTATGTGAAAATAATGAGGAGATGGATTGTGCCTAGGAAATACACATGATTCCCCTCATAATTAGGGATAGAGAGTAGAGAGTAAACATAGAGGTGGTTATAATTAGGATCTGAGTGTCTGTAGATAAGGATGTGGTCAGTTGTATGCTTTAGAGTTGATAGATTTATGTGAGAAGAAAGTAATATAAGGTACCATTTTTCATTATTCTTCATGAATGTATACATTATTTTATTTAATATCTACACTCTCATTCATTAAACTTTTTATATTCTAGGCTCTATGACTTGAGGTGGGGAGGCTTCCAATTCCCTTAGAGATGATTACTCTAGTTAGGGGTTGAGCTAGTTTACATGATTTTTGTAGATTCTATGATAATATGTTAGGGAAAAATCACTCTTCAAGATATTTATTATGTTTATTAATACATTAATGAAACATATCCTTAGCATATACTATATTTATTTATTACATAGATCCATTTATTACTTAAAGAGGCGATTTATATTCTCCAATGCTGATGGAGATCAGGTTGTATTCATTGGTATGTGAGACTATAAGATAGATTGGAGGCATACTGATTACTTATTTAATATGATTCATTACTTTAAGCTAAGTATAACAGGGGTTCAACTAGTGTTGTTTCCCATGTTTATATAAGAGTTCCCTGATGTATTCCATGAAGAGGTTGTGACATTACCCCATTGATGAGAGATCAAGTTTGGGATAGAGTTTTAGTTGGGTGGATATTTAATCTAAAAGTATCCATATAAGATGATTCCATATATGTTGCAAGAGATACATATCCAAATTAATTATTTCATATAATGATGTTTTATTCATCCTAAAATATTTCTTTGCGGTGCCCTGGTATTATTCAGGAAGAATGTGGATTGTAGTATATGACTTTGTATCAGTTACCATTGCTTGAATCATGTGAAAATGAATAATCAAAACCCCTTCAAAGGATTGATAATATACTCAATAAGATTTATGAAGCTTGTGATTATCTAAGATCAATTTAATATTGTGATATTATTAAAATTTTGTGAAGAATGAGGATATTATAAAACTGCATTTAGAGATCATTATAGGCACTATGAGTTTTTAGTAATGAATTTTGGTGTCATGAATTACCCATCCATGTCCGTGGGACTAACAAACTCTACCATTCATGAGTACTTAAATTAGATTGTGATGGTATTAATAGAATAAATATTTTCTTATTATATTTTTTAAAAGGATCACACCAAGAATATATGATTTCTTTATAGGTCCTTCAACATCATCAACTATTTAGGACACTGTAATGTAAAATTTGTTGGCCTATGAGGTGCATTTACTAGGATATGTTATGTATCAATGAAGACTAGATATTGACCCACTAGAAATCTAGGATGTTTTTTTCTTGTGTTTCCCTTAATAATACTAAAAATGTTATTATTTTTCCTAATCAAGAATGGTATTATAAGAGATTCATTCCTAGATTCATTCCTCTGTGTAGACTAACCACTATTAAGATACTTTTGAGTATTTAATGTAGAAGCTAATCGTTTATCCTATTCTTTATTTTTCTAAGGAGTTTGTTATGTTTTAGGTTTTTAATATACTTCAAACATTATATTAAGTTGTATTCTAATTAATAATATTGAAATTATCTACTATGGGTATCAACGATTTAACCCCTTGATTTTTATTATGCTAACCACGATCTTGAGATAGCACTTGTTGTGTTTTCCTTAATTTTGTGGTAAAACTATGACAATTATGACTACTTTGTGCTTATCATAGATTGCAAGAGTAACAAATACATCTTCTCCCAACATGATTTTAACTTGAAACATTAGTGGTGTATATAATTCTTACAAGATTAGGATTTAAAATTCAACTATACATTGGGGAAAGGGAATGTTGTTGATGGTACAATGAGTATGAAGTTGGGTGAAAATGTTATTCATGTGTTAGGTAATTCTTAGAGAGTGATGGAAGATCATGGAGCATTTCACCATGATATAGGGGAAGTTGATGTTAGAGGATATCTATATTAGCTGATCGTATAGTCTTACATAGTGAAACAAGTAAAAGAATTTGAATTGGGACATCTTGAGGTGTAATTTTAGTAGGATAAATGTACTTATAGAGACTTCTCAGAGGGATGGTTTATGGATTATCAATGTTAGGTGTTAGTTTGGATAAGTATCTTAGTTTCCTCAGTAATATGATAGGTGGTTCTTCATGAGTTCCATAGATTTCTATTTGAAATATATTTTTTGGTGGTTAAGATGTACTGAACATTAAGGAATTTTTTTTGTGGTTTGGGATGAAGTGGTCTATTGTAGAATTTGTATCTCAATGTTTAGTATTCTCAATGTTGAAATATTAGAATCTTATTCCTGATGGGTTGCTTCGACCACTCAATGTTCCCTAATGAAAGTGGGAGGAAATATCTATATATTTATTCATTGGTTTACTCTAATATCGGAGTGGAAATGATGTTATTTAGATGGTTATAGACAGTTTTATGAAGTTATCTCACTTATTAATTATTAAGAACTCATTATTAGTAGATGTTTTATCAGGTAAGTATTTGGAATAGGTGGTGAGTCTCCATGGGGTTCCATGGATGATCATCTCTAATCATGATCCCTATTTCTCTTGAGTATAATGAATTATCCTGAATGCATTTTTCTCTTAGATATACCTGAGAACATCCTTTCATCCACAAATGAGTGGTCAAAAAGATAATATTATCCAGACCTTGAAGAACATCTTATGTGTATGCATTCGGGATCTTGGTGGATTATGGGTGAAGCCTATACCCTTTCCCAATTTTTTATAATAATAGTTTTCACACTACCATTAGTATGCCCATGTTATAAGAACTGTATTATTGAACTTTCTGATATCTATTGTATTAGAACAATTTTGGAGAGTAAGAAATTATTAGAATGAAATTGGTGTAGATAATGACAGTGAAGGTTCATGCTATTTGTGAGTACATGAAGGCATCTCAGGATATAGAGAATTAATATAAATACCATAAGATGTGACATTTGGAGTTTTATATTAGATATTATTATTTTTGAAGGTATCTTTTCTATGTGGGTAGTGAAGGTTTGGTCATGGGAGTATACTTTCCCCCATATTTGTTAGGACTTTAGAGGTATTGGAGTATGTCAATGCAGTTGTATATCACGTGGAAATACCCCTTTAGATGAAACAAATCCCTGATGTTTTCCATATATCAAATTTTTTTTGGTATCTTCATGATGATTCCCATTTGATTTCCTAGGGTGAATTGGATTTTGAAGATGATGAAACATCTTAGGAATGAACTCTTGAAATTCAGGACTCTTAGGAGAAGGTGGTTCACAGGAATGTGATTCCATTGGTTTGTGTCCTATGGAAACATAGTGGTTTAGAAAAGTGTACATGGTAATGTGAGTCAAAATTCTCACTTAATATCCCAAGTAGATTGATGATTTATTATTGTATGATCAACTTGGCCCTAGAAAGATTTATATAATGATTGATTTTATTGTGTTCACTTGTGAATTTCTTATGATGAGTTATATTTTTATTATGAAGAAATCTCTATTTGAGATGTATCTCATGGGGTGACTTATTATACATTTTATATTTTCATTCCTAATATTGTTTTTGATTCTTGAGGATGAGAATCATTTGGGAGATATCTAGTGTTCATGGTTAGAATTTCCCAAACCCTTCCATTATTGTTCTTGGGTATCAAGGGAGTACAATGGTGTTTTTGTAGAATCCTCATGGGTTTGATAATGTTTATATAATTACAGTTAATTGTATATTATTTTTTTAACATTGATTTTTCAAATTTTCGTTAAGTGAAATATATTACACATCTATTAATATAGTATGTATCAATTATGATTTCTTCTAAGTTACCTATATTTCTTATGCATTAATTTAAAAATATTTAATAGTTATTTTAAAATTTCTATACTTTATAAATTATATTACACATGAAGTAAAAATATTATATATATATATATATATTCGAAAAATTCAAAAAACACTATGTATTGATAAAACTATCTTACATAACAAAATTGTATTATAAATCTTCTATATTTTTTACGAAAATATTACAAGACACTTGCTATATATATAATACATTTACCCCTATGGGGGTGTCCTAGTGGTGGGGTTGTTCACTTGGTTCCTCGGGATTAGTGGTTCGATTCCTGCTAGTTGTGCCTCAGAATCATAATTTCACCACTGTTGATTTAATATCCTCTTCTGTGTTGGGTAGCGTGGGGATGGGTGGTTTTGGGAAGCATTAACCACATGACAAAGGGTGATCATGGGGCTCTTTAACCAGTTTACCAGGGGTGGGCTACTCAATTAGAAGCTTAAGACTTGTAATGGGGGGTGTTATTTTTTCTATAGAATTATATATATATATATAATAAATTTGAAATTAATATTATGTATTATATTACATATAATATATGTTTGTGTTTGAATATATATATATCATGATTTTAAAAAAATGGTGAAATTTCTTCAATAATTTTTTAGGGAAATAGTGGTTCAACATGAGAAATAAGAAAAAGGAAAAAACATCAAAATTCCACATTAATGGAATGAGTAAAAAGGGAATGGGATTTTTATTAACTGAAAAATAATTGGAGATATTAGATGGCATTACTTCATTTCATTATGATGTGCCTTTTCATCTTAGGGAAATATAAAATACTAGAGTGTTGATAATAATTTACACTTGTGAATTTTTTATATACAATTTCTAACGAATTCAAATGATAAACACAAATTAATTAAATAATTTAAGGAGTTTTTTTGTTATAAGAAATATAAAACACATACAACATGGGTGAATAAATCATTTAGGAAGAAAAAAAAGGAAAATTAATGAAAATTAAAATACTACATTAATATATAGAAGGGAAAAGGTGGGTTTATAAATTAATAAAACCATCTTAATTAGATTGAATATGCTTATAGAAGATGTGATTTTTGAAAAAAGAAAACATCATGATTCAATATATTAATATGTTGTGTAATTATTAATCTAAATATAATTTAGTAATAAAAATCTATATTCAAAATTAAAACATGTACAATTGGGGGACCTTCTGGCATAACGCATCCAGGAAATGTAGTTGGTTATAGTTTTCATCTCCATTATAATATCTACCCCTTATATTTTCTCATTGAAAATATTCTAATAAGGATGAGTTGTATTATTCTTTTAGATTTTGTGAGTTACATTTTAACATTCATGGTTTCGAAAAACCACTGTGATCTAAATTTCCTTGGGAAAACCTAATATTGTGAACTTAATTCCTCTATTCCGTATTGTTCGCAATAGGTTTTGAACCTAAAATTCCTTCTTGTATCCTTGAGAAGAAAACCATCAATATTAATAAACTAATCAGGGGATTCATTTACATCTATTAATTTTATATGTACCCATGGAATTATCATGCTTTGATTATCATTGTATAAATATTATATATTAGACTAATAAATATAACAATTTGGAATTAATAAAATTTATAAAGGAATCACATTATGTATGAAAATTTTATAATGAAATTATTTAGATATGTTTTTTATATGTAGTGTGTATTTTATAATTTTGGAAATTTTTCAGTCATTCAAACATATCTGATATGTTTGAAAATGAAGAAGTATTTTAAATATGGAAATATAATGAGGTTAATAATCTTGAATTGTTTAAAAGATATAATAGGATAGTTTTCAGGAAAACCCATTATCATTGTTATTGTTCAGTGATAATAACAAGTTAGTGTGAAATTATGATGAAATAATAACCTATTGTTTACATGCTTATCTGATGCATTTAAAAATGAATATTCAATTTACATATGACAAGTAAATTTTTATATCAATAACTAAATTTTTTCTTTATAACTTTCTTAACGCTACAGAGCTCAAATTTGAAAGAATATCTATCTTTACTTAAACCCTAAAATATGATGATATATGATTTTTTTTGATTTTTTTAAATATTATGGTAAAATAAATTGATGTTTTTGAAATTAAAAACTAAATGAAGAATGTGTTCACACCATATTATTATTACATTGTATGATTAATTTATATCATATTAATTATAGATTAATATTTATTTCCACTGAAATTATTATTTCCTAATACCAATAAAAAATATAAAATATTTAAACCCTTTATGTGATTTCGATTTATATAATAGCCTATAATTTTTGGATAGAATGGTGAGGGTTGTCTTATATTAATATTATTTTGTATTGGTGGCTTGATGTAAAAGATGAACGAATGTATATAAAATGTGAATGTTGTTGATTATATGTTGGATGGTTGGATAAAAGAGAGAGCCTTATTTAATTATTAATATTTAAGATTATTTTCTTGATTTCATTATGCATGTTATTTGTTAATTACACACATTGGGTGTATTAATCCAAGATATAGTAGTAGAGTCTTGATTCCCAAGATCATGGAATGAGATATAAATGATGAGTTAATTAGAAGGGGATAGTTTAAGATGATTAAATAGATATGACTATATTAATTAATATAGAATGAGTAAAATATTAAAAGATAATATTATAAATATAATGTTAAATTTAAGCTCAAAGTCCAGTTGATTAAATTGAATATTAATTTTGGATGATAGTGTAATATTATAAATGATTGAAAGATAAATAAAAGATATGATGCAAATGAATATTTTTTCTTATATGATTGTTACATCCTAGTCCTTAGTAATGTAATCCCAGTTATCATGTGGGGAATTAGGTTTAGAATAATTATAGGGTTTATTAGTTTCCCATAGAATGGATATGAACTATATATATCCTTATATTCTATTATTTCTTACACTCCACCAGCATAGTTGGTTGGTTAATTCAACACCCATATTGGCCTTAGGTTCTAGGTCATTCCAAATATCTACATTATCAAAGGAATATTGGATAACTACCCCTTACCCCATTTTATTCTTTAGAAATGGATTGATTATGCAGACATATCTGAGGTATGGTGGCTTGTGGTATAAAATGTGTACCCATACACATTTTAATGGATATAATTTAATTAAAAATTGTATTTGAATGCCTTGGTAGGTTATGGTCACAACACACACTTATATTACATGTGCAATTATACACAGTCTATAATGTCTTGAGTTATAGTGCATATTTACACTTGGTTGTAATAGATTTTAGATTATATATGTTGGAGATGTGATGAACACGTAGGTGGGTTTATACGAATTTTGATGTGATATATTTTAATGGATGATCAGTATGAATTATATTGAGATTCTATTACACCCAAACAATCTAGTTAAAATAATAATACGCTCAACAGCTTGCTCAACATGAAACACTGCGCTTTAAGAGAATTGTGATATATTATAAAAATTTTATTAAAACATATATGTTGAATTTAAGGGTATGGATACCAGTAAACTCATTATGAATTAAATATATAATGGTCTAACACAATAATTTTTTTATTAATTCTTAGGAAATAATAAGACAATTTTTAGTGAAGTCAATTTACGCTTCAAAAATGCATTTTTGTAAAAAATGATGTTATCGAATTTTGTGCATGGTAATTATAATTAATTTCTAACACTTTTATAAATTTAATTTTAAAAAATTATCCTAATTTTTTAAATCATCATATCAAAATTAAATTAGGGGTATATTTTTTAATTTTTCGGAAATGATATATTTTTCAGCGAGTAGGGAAAATACCGATTTTTCAAATAGTTTCAATTATTTTCATTAAATAAAATAAAATAATAATTTTGATTGGGTTTTAATGTTACATATGATACATTTAAATAACATAACTAATCTCATTTTAATCATCAATATTTATGATTTTTATGTAAGTTAATTTTTATTCATCGAAATTCATTTTTCTTAAAATTAGTTTTCATTGTGTTTTACATATTTTTGTTAAAATTGATTTCGTTCACTTATATATAATGAATCCTTAAAAATGGATACCATATTTGGAATTATAAGGTCCAAATTTATTAAATAATACCCTTTTATTTTTGTTTGTTATGAATAGAAAACTTGTTAAATATTTGTCCCATCAGTATGGATAAAATGAGTAAATTATAATTAAAACTCTAGGAAAGGATTTAAAATTTATATAAAAAAATAAATTATCCAAATTCATGAGTTAATTTCATCCATTTTCAACAAATTATATAATATATGGCCATATTTTTGTATTTTTCATTGACGATGGCCTTTATATTATTTTATGAAATGAATAATATAAAATTCCAATCTCTCAACATTTATATCTCTATATTTTTTACATAAGGATTAAAATAGGATAAATTTTGTTATAAATGTTTATTTAAAATATAAATTATATTTTTATCATATAAATTTATTTTTAATTTTATTTATTGAATAATTACGTTAAATGCTTATGTAACAACAATACAATATTTAATCAATTAATAGATAAATAAAATAAATGATTTTAAAAAATAAGAAAAGTTATTAAAATTTAATTAATTATTATGTTCCATGAATTAATTATTTTAATATAACATATTAGGGATGTAAAAAAGGATTATATTATAATTTCCTAACTATCTTGACGCCTTTAAATTCAATGTAAATGAATAGTTCAAAAAATGACATGAATGGTAATTTATAACCAAAAAATACTTTATTAAATGATTTAAAATTAATAAAAATACTATATTTAAACAATTTAAAATTATATGACTTAAAATATCAACCATGTTACATTTATCAGTTAAATTTTATTTTACGATAACATTCCTAACCCATAAATAGTAGAAATATTTGATGTGGTGATAATTGTCAAAATTTTTAACCGGGGATTAAAATAAATAGATAAGGGTGAAAACACCACATAAACATGTAAATATTTTATTTAATGAGATTATTTTTTAATATAAATATTTTTTATTATAAATATTTAAAATTTTATTCACTTTGCCATAAAAATTAATTTATATTATTTTAATACTTTAAGTAATTTGAAGAGTGCCCCTCCCCTCACTTATAAAACATAACCTCTTATCCTCTCTTCCCCATATCATTTAGTAATTATATCTCATTAAATCCCTACCATAATACCTTAATATATTACAAAAACACATATATATCCTCTTTTAATTCCAAAAATATAATCACTTCAATGCTTAAGGTGTAAGATAAAAGTGGATTCTCAATAAAGGGATATAACTCATAACCGAGCATTTTAAATTTTATTTCTTCTTATTCCACCTTTAAATAAATTGTATACATTATAAAATAATTAATTAATTATCTTTAATATACATAATTATTCTTATTATGATGTAATAACCATTATCCATCCTCTAGTATATCAAATGGGAAGTGAAATTATCGCGCGTGCATATGTCTAGATTTTTGCCTCCATGTAGCGATATAATTATGTTTCCACCACCATTTTGAATGGCTAGTTATTATTATAGATTTAATTTTTATATATTGTGTTTATTATATTATTATTTATTAATTATAATATAATATCTATATTTGTACCGTTAAATCCACTGGAAAATGATTATATTTCTCATATGTATGTGTGGATTACCACATTCATGAAGTGATGTAATTCGTTTTTAATTTTTGATTTACATGAATGAAATAAGGATAAATTTAACGAATATATGTAATATATATGATATAATAATGATTCTATTAAGGTGAATTATTTTTTACCCTTATTTCACTCCATCCTTCAAAAATTGAAAACAAAATTAATGCGTATGTACGACCTACCGTATCTATGAACAATTTATTTTTTTTCAAATTTTACCATTTATAGATGAATATATATATATAATTAATATACATTATATTAATATCATTACTCTCATTATTTATATTATTTAACCATGATCAAAGTATATGCACCTGAACTACTGAACAAAAACATTCATGAGAAATGAAATAGTTATCACTTAGAACGGTGATTTTAATAAAAAACTGTTAATAAAAAAGTGATAAGATGTTATAAGTAAATAATATATGGTATGATATACATGATTATGGTTCTTGAATAAATATTTGATAAATCTATATTTATTACATATAAGGTTTTCACACGTATAAAAATGACAAGACATGAGGTATGAGATTTATGTTTCAATATCATTTTAATCGAGATTGTTTATAGTTGATTTTTTAGGAGGAAATTATATGATAATTATATAATGAATAAATTTAATTTTATTATCATTTATTTATTTATAAATATTAGATTTTTTTCATTCATATTCTTCTTTTAAAAAACTCAAGAGACAGAAAGAATTTTTTTATGGAAAACATACATTATTTCCCTCTTTGATCGAAAATCCCTTTTCTTCCATGTACATGTTTTTATTAAAATGTTTTAAATAACGTTTTTAATAATATCCTACCATTTTTTAATTCCTTTTATGTGATTTTTTACTTTTAAGAAATTCTTTAGATGTAATCTTCTTTTCATTTTCTGAATGATCCACTTTTTGAATTTTTACTAAAAATGTGAAAGAAATATTTTTTTTATATACACGACATAAATGGAAACTCCCTCCATCAGAACGGATCAATGCTTTGAATTTTATGTTTCAAGTTTTCAAGGTTCCTTTGAAGAATTATTTTTAATATTTTAGAGATTTTTTTATATTAAATAAATAGTTTTCAAAATAAAAAGGGTTTTTCCTCTAAAAATGTTCCAAGTGATATTTTAAAGGAACTTTCATCTATGAGGAAAATAATTTATGTCACCTTTGGTTCACTGGGAAAATGATTCTATGATTCTATCCTTATTATTTATCTAGATGTTTTAGTTTTATGATGATGAGATGTTTATGTAACCCATTTTACTTTCCACGATTTAAATTATACTGTAATGTTAAAGGTTTTCATGATCTTGTGGAATAAAAATGAATGGATTTTGATTATATGGAATTGGGGTTTTTATAGAACTCTTATTCATTCGGTAAATATGGATAAATCGTGAGATAAATATTTTATCCACAAACCTCAATTCATGTTGAAAAAATTATTAATGGACCTGGATTTCTTATCCATAAGATTATGCTAGGACCTAGTTTTCATTTCTATAAGATTATGCATGGATCGAGTTTAGATGCCCATAATTTTAGGAATGGACCAAGATTTTATTTCTAGATGTTTATGCATGGGCCTAGCTTTCTTATCTAAAATATTTTTCATAGACTTTGTTTTCATGTCCATTATTTTTTGAGAGGGCCTTATTTCATGTCCTTAACATAATGAGTGAACCTATTTTATTTTTTAAATGTTCACAATGTTATAAGTTTATATTTTTTCACATTATTATATCTATGTTATGCTCCCATGAATCATGTTCTTTGATTACAGTATGATTCATGTCTTATGAACTACTAAGATCTATTCCATGAATCAAGATTATGATCTCTGATATGTTGGGTTTAGTTTTGAAATGTTAAGCTCATGTTCTCGTACCCTTATCCTCCTGTTATAATTAAGTGATCATTGATACCTACATTTTTCACCCTTAATAAAAATCTTAGTTCACCATCTGTTATTTTTTCTTTACCTAGGTTACGAAGAATTTTTTTTAAGTGTGTTATGTCCAAGAAAAGTACCTTATTGGTAATAAATTTTTGGGTGATGTTGAATATATTTTAAAAAAATATGATGATTGAGTATTTAGTCTTCAAATAAACAAAACCACTATGATCTTTATGTTTTTTATAAATTATATTTATTATTCATCAATGTAACACCCCGAGATTTTACGAAAAATATTCTTTTCATTAATGTCTTGTGTTGTACACTACACCAAAAGGATCTTGTACAACACACATCCTTGACTTTCCTTGCATTACATGCAATCGTGACCTTCCTCGATAGTGTGTGTAGTACGCAATACCGAGTTTCACTAAACAATGATATGCTATTGAAATATTATTAAAACTAGCCGTTATGAATATTAATAACCACTTTTTAAAATTTTGTAAATTTTATTTTTCAAAATGGACTTCATTTTTGGATTCGGAATATCGAAATTAGCTTAGGGTGAAATTTTGGTACTTTTCGGATAACTTTCATATTCTGGTGAATAGTGAAAATTACTAAATTTTAATTAAAAAGAAATTTTTTAATAGAAATAATTAATAGTGATAAATTATTAATTTGAGTGGTTTTAAAGTATATTTAGAATATATTTTTATAATTTAATACAATTTTGGTCATTGGATGTAATTTCACATTTAAACCAGTTATAAACAAGTGTCAATCTTTTGATAGTTATTATCTCTTAAAAACACGCTATTTGTTTTGACGACGGGAACAAATTTTTTAAATTAATTAATGCAACTGATATGTTCTGAATTTGGTAAAATAGATATCATTTTTTAATTCTTAATATCAAATATATCTTAGGCCTAATTTTTGGTATTTTTCTGGAAACTTTCATTTTTTGATGTATAGTGAAACCAATAAGTGGTAGTTAAAAAACTGAATTTTTCATAAAACATAATTTTACCGCTTCTGTGAGTGGAATTTCGAAAATCTGAGAGACACGGTTAATATCAAGGACAAAAATGTGGTTCAATGAGATGAAAATAATTTTTGGTGAATAATAACTTTTTACTTTTTTTACCACGGTTAAAAGTAAATAGGGTAATTAAGGGTAAAAATGATATTATTATTACCCTAAAAAATGTCCTAATTCTATTGGATAAGTGTAATTCGACCAAAAACAACCTTAGGAATAAAATATGACCATTTAGGCCCACTTGGATTAGATTAGGACATTTATTATTAATTTATTTAAAGAAGGGTTAAAATAGTTAAAATCACAGTTTAATAAGTAAATCATTTTTAATATAGGGTAATACATAAGATAAATTCGACTATAAATATTAATTAGAATGATAAAGAGATTTCCTACATAATAATAGTTTATTTATAATTTTTAGACATTAAATAATTTAATTTAGTTATGACACAACGATGATGCAGTAATTATCTTATTAATGAAATATTGACATAATTGATGTTATAAATACCCAAATAAATGTAATTTGAAACTTTTTATGAATTCCACTAATTTTATTGGTTAATATGACATGTTATTATTGATTTAATTAACTTTTTTCGAACTAATAATTCTGTTATGATTTTCACAAAAATCAATTACTAAATAGTGTCAAAATTGACATAAAATAGTTTTTAAAACAAATATTATATTATTAATTGTTATTTTATTTTTAAAAATCTAAGGTTCGGCGAAATGACTTAGATAAGGTTATATATATTAATAATAAACAACTTGGGGTTCGTTTGTCTGCTTATATTAAGTTTATTAACCTTATAGTATAAGAACACAAGAAGACACTGTAAAAGTAAAATTATTTAACTTAATGTTAAATCTAAATGATAAGGTTAAAATAGGAACCTAAACTTGTATAAATTCTATTGGATGAGAGGAGTTCGACCCATCCCCACTTTATCTTCGAAATAAATCAATTTGGAGCTATTTAAAACCGAATTTGACTTTATAATAAAATAACAGTTTTAGTTATTCCAAAGGTACCCCTCTCCTCCCTTATAAAAGGGCACTTCCTCCCTCTCTTCCTCACACAACTTTGAGCCCTCAAGCTTGGCCAACCCCTGCCAAATTCTCTTCTCCACTTCCCTAGAAATATCCTAGAGGTTCTGTTCTTCCTCAAAGACCAATTTTAGTTCCCTAAAAGGAGATCTCAAAGAGGTGCTTCAAAGAAGAGGTAATTTCCGTTACCGATTCTTTCAACTTTATTTCTTCTTCCACTTCTTCTTCCTAGGTTGTTTCATTATGAAGTAACAACATCAGTATCACTCATATACTGATATGTTATTATATGTATGAAACAACCCAATTTCACCATCTATCCATCCTACTGAAAATGAAATCACCACGCGTGCGTACGTACGGAATACCGTCTCCACGCCGTGGTGAAATCTATTTTCCACCACCACCTTACTTGGATGGATATAATGGTGTAAATAATAACTATATATGATTATTTTAAAGTTATATTGATTCTGAAATAGTATACATACACTCCAATATAGTCCCATGATCATGAGAACGATTTCATCGCTCGTGCGTACGTACGGACTACCGTCTCCACGACGCGATTTGATTCATTCTCCACGTTAACAATTCATGAATGATTATAAATTATATATAATAATTAATAATGAAATATATTACATAATAATGATTCTGTATTTATGTTTATATATATGCATGTCATCTACTTAATTCTATTCGACTCAATAAGGAGAAGAAAACAACGTTCATGCGTACGTACGGTCTACCGTCTCCATGAACGGTGTATTTATTTCCATTTAATGATCTATTATATATATATATTCTGAATATATATTATATATAAATCATGTTTTATATTCTGGAATTAAGTAATCATGATCTAAGTAATCATATGAATAATTACAAGTCAAAACACGGACGACCAATGAAATGATTTTACCCAAAACGCTCTTTAACATGGAATTTACAAAAGAACGGGTAATATAAAGCCATAAGTGAACCATATATGATATCATAACAATGAGTATGATTATGGAATAAGTCAATGACATTATTTAAATCATTATACAGGAGGTTCGGACACATACGAAGCAAATCGGACCTAAGGTAAGAGAAATATCACAATCTCATTTTTATCCGAGATTGTTTATACTTTGGTATTTACTGGGTGTATTTTATCATCCACGTCCATGTTTCCTAAATATGTAATATTATTTCCATCCACCTAAAATTGTTTAAATACAATTTTACCCTTTGGGGAGTTTTTAGTAAAATATACGAGAGGAATCTTTTTTCATTTTTCGTATGAGGTACTTTTTGACTTTTCCGACAAAATTACGAAGAATGTTTTTTTAACTTATACGGCATGAATGAATTTTTAAAACAATATTTCCAAGAATCATCCTTTACAAGTTTTCAAGTTTATTTTTAATCAACTTCTTTTAGTTTTAAATTGTATGACATTTTAAGAAAGGAAAAGTGTTTTTGAAGTAGAAAGGATATTTTCCTCAAGAATGGAGTTCAAGTGTTTTATCAAAATTATCTTCCATCTAAGATAATATAGGGTTCTGTTTCTATCCATATTATTACATGGATTTGATTATGTTGTGATGGAAATATTTTTATGAATTCCTTTATCTAATATGAATTGTTTTATGATGTCATGTTGTTTAAGAATCCCATTTTTACTACATGGGTTATGCAATGATGTACGATTTATGATTTTGTGGCACACATAATAATGGTATCATTATGAGATGGGTGGGACCTATATCTCCCTTCAATGCATTGGGTAAAGATTTTATATCTCATGAGATAGACATGGCTGGAACTGTAGGTTATACCGGTTCAGTGAAACAGGACTGAAACGAGGGTGACTCGGTTCAGAAATGGACTTTGTCCACTAAGATAGTCTTGGAAATGAGTCTTGACTAATAAGAATGATTCTCTATGATTATGTGTGTATTCCACAATGTTTCATGTTTTATGTTATGATTATGGGGATTACATTTCACTACTATGATTTATCCCATGTTATGAAATCATGATCTCTTTTGCAGGTTAAGATTTCCAAAAGATATATTCTGGTGAATATGATGTGATTGATATTTCTTTTGTTTACCCTTACTAAGCATTTGAGCCCACCCTTTTATGTTTTCTTTTCCCCAAGATATAAAGAAAGGTTTTAGGTAAGAAAAAAAAGGAAGATCGTTATTAGGAGATGTTGAAGATCTTTCACCATGATTAGAAGAGTTTATTCCGAGTTTCCAAAGACACTAAACTATTACGGTCCTTGTGTGTTTGTTTTTCTTATGTATTAAGTATTCCACAAAGGTAATGTAATATTCATGTATGTCAAGATTCGGGTCTCTACAGTTGGTATCAGAGGAAAGGTTTAGTCAACCTTTGGAAACTAGTATGCGAGAACTTTAGTGAGATCCCTAGAGATATTTCTAAGGTATGTCTAGGGATGTCCCTAAGGTTAAGTATACGTATAGGTTATATTACTAGAATTACGCTAACGATCATAGAATTAAACCTAAGATGTTAGATATTGAAGGTACTCCCCATTTATTATGTTGTTTTCCCTAGCATAACTTTTGCCTCTCACACTATTCTTTTTGGGTTTTAGACGATGGATGGAACCCGAAGGAACTGTGTTGATCAATGCAATGGACAATGCAATGATTGTCCTCCTGAGCAAACAAATGTTATGGGAGATGGAGTGAAAAATATTATTGCTATACTTACAAAAGCTATGAATCATTCTGGACTTCCAAATGAGCAGAGAAGGGAACAACGTTCTATTGAGTCCTTCATGAGGCAACACCCACCTTCTTTTAGTGGGTCTTCTGATCCACTTGTTGCTGAACAATGGATCAGTACCACTGAAAAGATATTTTAAGTTCTTCAATGTTATGAACATGATAAAGTCATCTTATAATTATATCATTTGGAAGGTGAAGCTGATCAATCGTGGAATCTTATCAAGAATATGAGGCAAAGAGATGAAATTGGGTCCATGGAATGTGACGAGTTCAAGAACTTATTTTTCAATAAGTACTTCCCTCGTATTCTTCGAAAAAAGATGGAGAAAGAGTTTCTTGAACTAAAGCAAAAGGAAGATGAATTTGTTGGTGTATACAAAGCAAATTTTACAAGGCTTGCAAGGTATGCATCTGGCTTTATCATCCAACATGAAAGTAAAGTTGATCGATTCTTCAGTGGATTAAAACCAAATCTTCAAAGGGCATTAGTTATAAGAGACTTCATTATCTATGAAGAAATTGTGCGTTGTGCTATCAAGGTAGAAATGGAAGATGGTGTTACTTATCCATCTAGTAGTTTTGACAAGAAACGAAAGATGGAGTTCAAGGAGAAATCTCAGAATAATGGTGAAAAGAAGATGAATGTTTCCTTATGCTCAAAGTGTGGAAAGAAGCATGGTAGAGATTGTCTTAAAGGGACAAGTAAATGTTTCAAATGTGGAAAGGAAGGTCATCGGGCATTTGAATGCCGCAATGATGGGAAGAAGATGTCTAATAATGCAAAAAAAGGAAGGGATACACAGAATGAACCTACTACACTTCAATGTTTCAAGTGCAAGGAGATGGGACATTATGCCAATAAATGCCCTAATCCAAGGGTTAGTGATGATCGACATGACCAACCACTTAAGGCAAAGGAAAAAGGGAAGTCACATGCGATCACCATTGGTGATGTTGAATTTGACAACGATGTGGTGGAATGATTAAGTGTTTATGTAATGGGATTCCAGAATAATGTTTTATATATTACCATGGAATATTGGAATATTTATGTTTTGGTCTATTGTGGTTTTCAATAATTTTATGGCATCAGTAACCATGAAAAGTGATTGAAATATTTTTAGAAAGTAGATGATATGCACATAATGAAGGGATAAAGAGAATCTAATATGTTTGATAGTATTCATGAGCTCATGATTGATATAAGGACTAAGTGATATCATGGTTTGAGTATATATAATTCTGAGGATTTTGGTAGGTGTAAAGTGTTAACTTTTAACTACATTCATGTTTTCACTAAGGTTCAATGGGTATTCAAGAGAATATATGATTAAGGCCTTTGAATGTTTGGAATGTGACCAACAAGACATATCTTATGATATATGGGGATCAACGATGGTATTAAATCTCTGGTAATCGTTTTCACTATATTATGAGAATGGACTGTAGTATTATGGATACGCCTAAAGATTGGAATGGATTATGTTGGACATAAGTTAGTATTGTTTAAGGATAGAAGTTTTTTTCGATATTATTGATGGGATGTTATAGTAATATAGTTTTAGAAAAAGGACAACCTTCAGGATGGGTGACAACCCATCGCGTCGGACAAGGTCGTAGGAATTGAACCCACAACCGAAGTGCAACTGGCCTTTATCGCCTACCACTGGCCTACAAGAAGTCCCTGTTTAGTAGAAACTAGTTTTATTATATTAGTCAGTATGATATATGAAGTATAAGTCCATTTTAGGAACCATATATGATTAATCTCACTATAGATGGACTTATGTATTTTTTGATAACTTTTCTAACCTTTTGTTTGAGATAGATGGAATGACCCATCATTCTATCACATGATCTGCTAACACATCACGAATGACAAGTTCTACTTCATTTATTTAAGAGATAAAGTGGAAATTGTCCAAAGAACGACCAACGGTGAGACTATACCAAAATCATGAAAGTATTTCTTCTAATTCCAATTTCATCAACTTTAGGGAAATGATCTTGAAAACCAAAAATGTTTTCCTAGTGCTCTTATATCTGATGAATCAGATGGTAACTTAGATCCTCACAAATTTATGGCTTTGTGATTGCTGGCTTTTCCATAGCCATGTTCTCTACCACTCTCCATCAGAACATGATTGTTAGATTTCTCTTCCATATCCATATTTTCACCTAAGTGGAAACCCGGTAATTAGTTTATTTGGGTAACCGTTACGTTTCATACTTTTGTTTTTAAAGATTGGTTTCGGTATTCCTTTTTACGATGTGGGTTTCTATTAAAGAAACTTTCGAATAGTAAACCATTTATAACCCCGACGAATTTCGAGGGAGAAATTCATTTTAAGGGGGGTAGAATGTAACACCCCGAGATTTTATGAAAAATATTCTTTTCATTAATGTCTTGTGTTGTACGCTACACCAAAAAAATCTTGCACAACACGCATCCTTTACTTGCCTTGCATTACATGCAATTGCGACCTTCCTCGATAGCGTGTGTAGTACGCAATACCGAGTTTCACTAAACAACGATATGCTATTAAAATATTATTAAAACTAGCCGTTATGAATAGTAATAACCACTTATTGAGATTTTGTAAATTTTATTTTTCAAAATGGAATTCCTTTTTGGATCCGGAATATCGAAATTAGCTTAGGGTGAAATTTTGGTACTTTTCGGATAACTTTCATATTCTGATGAATAGTGAAAATTACAAAATTTTAATTAAAAAGAACTTTTTTAATAGAAATAATTAATAGTGATAAATTATTAATTTGAGTGGTTTTAACGTATATTTAGAATATATTTTTACAATTTAATACAATGTTGGTCATTGGATGTAATTTCATATTTAAACTAGTTATAAACAAGTGTCAATCTTTTGATAGTTATTATATCTTAAAAACATGCTATTTGTTTTGACGATGGGAACAAATTTTTTAAATTAATTAATTCTACTGATATTTTCTGAATTTGGTAAAATAGACATCATTTTTGAATTCTTAATATCAAATATAGCTTAGGCCTAATTTTTGGTATTTTTCTAGAAACTTTCATTTTTTGATGAATAGTGAAACCACTAAGTGGTAGTTAAAAAACTGAATTTTTCATAAAACTTAATTTTACCACTTCTGTGAGTGGAATTTCGAAAATCCGAGAGACACGGTTAATATCAAGGACTAAAATTTGGTTCAATGAGATGAAAATAATTTTTGGTGAATAGTAACTTTTTACTTTTTTTTTACCACGGTTAAAAGTAAATAGGGTAATTAAGGGTAAAAATGATATTATTATTAACCTAACACATGTCCTAATTCTATTGGTTAAGTGTAATTCGACCAAAAACAACCTTAGGAATAAAATATGACCATTTAGGCCCACTTGGATTAGATTAGGACATTTATTATTAATTTATTTAAAGAAGGGTTAAAATAGTTAAAATCAATGTTTAATAAGTAAATAATTTTTAATATAGGGTTATACATAAGATAAATTAGACTATATATATTCATTAGAAAGATAAATATATTTCCTACATAATAGTATTTTATTTGTAATTTTTAGACATTAAATAATTTAATTTATTTATGACACAATGATGATGCAGTAATTATTTTATTAATGAAGTATTGACATAATTGATGTTATAAATACCCAAATAAATGTAATTTGAAACTTTTTATGAATTACACTAATTTTCTAGGTTAATATGACATGTTATTATTGATTTAATTAACTTTGTTTGAACTAATAATTCTTTTATGATTTTCACAAAAATCAATTACTAAATAGTGTCAAAATTGACATATAATAGTTTTTTTAAAAAATATTATATTATTAATTGTTATTTTATTCCTAAAAATCTAAGGTTCGGCCAAATGACTTAGATAAGGTTATATATATTAATAATAAACAACTTGGGGTTTTTTTGGCTGCTTATAGTAAGTTTATTAACCTTATAGTATAAGAACACAAGAAGACACGGTAAAAGTAAAATTATTTAACATAATGTTAAATCTAAATGATAAGGTTAAAATAGGAACCTAAACTTGTCTAAATTCTATTGGATGAGAAGATTTAGACCCATCCCCACCTTATCATAGAAATAAATCAATTGGGATCTATTTAAAACCAAATTTGACTTTATAATAAAATAATAGTTTTAGTTATTCCAAAGGTACCCCTCTCCTCCCTTATAAAAGGGCACCTCCTCCCTCTCTTCCTCACACAACTTTGAGCCTTCAAGCTCGGCCATCCCCTGCCAAATTATCTTCTCCACTTCCCTAGAAATATCCTAGAGGTTCTTGTCTTCCTCAAAGACCAATTTTAGTGCCCTAGAAGGAGATCTCAAAGAGGTGCTTCAAAGAAGAGGTAATTTCCATTACCGATTCTTTCAACTTTATTTCTTCTTACACTTCTTCTTATTAGGTTTTTTCATTATGAAGTAATAACATCAGTATCACTCATATACAGATATGTTATTATAAGTATGAAAGAACCCTATTTCACCATCTATCCATCGTACGGAAAATGAAATCACTGCGCGTGCGTACGTACGGAATACCGTCTACACGCCGTGGTGAAATCTATTTTCCACCACAACCTTACTTGGATGGGTATAATGGTGTAAATAATAACTATATATGATTATTTTAAAGTGATATTGATTCTGAAATAGTATACATACACTCCAATACAGTCTCACGATCATGAGAACGATATCATCGCTCGTGCGTACGTACGGACTACCGTCTCCACGACGCGATGAGATTCATTCTCCACGTTAACCATTCATGAATGATTATAAAGTATATATAATGAATAATAATTAAATATATTACATAATAATGATTCTGGATTTATGTGTATATATATGTATGTCATCAACTTAATTCCATTCGACTCAATAAGGAAAAGAAAACAGCGTTCATGCGTACATACGGTCTACCGTCTCCATGAACGGTGTATTTATTTCCATTTACTGATCTATTATATATATATATTCTGAATATATATTATATATAAATCATGTTTTATATTCTGGAATTAATTAATCATGATCTAAGTAATCATATGAAAAATTACAAGTCAAAACACGGACGACAAATGAAACGATTTTACCCAAAACGCTCTTTAACATGGAATTTACAAAAGAACAGATAATATAAAGCCATAAGTGAACCATATATGATATCATAACAATGAGTATGATTATGTAATAAGTCAATGACTTTATTTAAATCATTATACAGGAGGTTCAGACACATACGAAGCAAATCAGACCTAAGGTAAGGGAAATATCACAATCTCATTTTTATCCAAGATTGTTTATACTTTGGTATTTAATGGGTGCATTTTATCATCCACATCCATGTTTCCTAAATATGTAATATTATTTCCATCCTCCTACAATTGTTTAAATCCAATTTTACCCTTTGGTGAGTTTTTAGTAAAAGATATGAGAGGAATCTTTTGTCGTTTTTCGTACGAGGTACTTTTTGACTTTTCCAACAAAAGTACAAAGAATGTTTTTTTAACTTATACTGCATGAATGGATTTTTAAAACAATATTTACAAGAATCTTACTTTGCAAGTTTTCATGTTTATTTTTAATCAACTTCTTTTAGTTTAAAATTGTATGACATGTTAAGAAAGGAAAAGTGTTTTTGAAGTAGAAAGGATATTTTCCTCAAGAATGGAGTTCAAGTGTTTTATCAAAATTATTTTCCATCTAAGATAATATAGGGTTCTATTTCTATCCCTATTATTACATGTATTTGATTATGTTGTGATGGAAATATTTTTATGAATTCCTTTATCTTATATGAATTGTTTTATGATGTCACGTTGTTTAAGAATCCCATTTTTACTACATGGGTTATGCAATGATGTATGATTTATAATTTTGTGGCACACATAAGAATGGTATCATTATGAGATGGGTGGGACCTATATCTCCCTCCAATGAATTGGGTAATGATTTTATATCTCATGAGATAGACATGGTTGGAACTGTAGGTTATACCGATTCAGTGAAACAGGACTGAAATGAGGGTGACTCGGTTCAGAAATGGACTTTGTCCACTAAGATAGTCTTGGCAATGAGTCTTGACTAATAAGAAATGATTCTCTATGATTATGTGTGTATTCCACAAAGTTTCATGTTTTAAGTTATGATTTTTGGGATTACATTTCACTACTATGATTTATCCCATGTTATGAAATCATGATCTCTTTTGTAGGTTAATATTTCCAAAAGATATGTTCCTATGAATATGATGTGATTGATATTTCTTTTGTTTACCCTTACTGAGCATTTGAGCTCACCCTTTTATGTTTTCTTTTCCCCAGGATATAAAGAAAGGTTTTAGGTAAGAAAAAAAAGGAAGATCATTATTGGGAGATGTTGAAGATCTTTCACCACAATTTGAAGATTCTATTCCAAGTTTCCAAAGACACTAAACTATTACGGTCCTTGTGTGTTTTCTTTTCTTATGTATTAAGTATTCCACAAAAGTAATGTAATATTCATGTACGTCATGCTTCGGGTCTCTAAAATCAATTAGGATTTAATAACTATATATTAAATGTATGGGTCACTATAGTTGGTATCATATCATATTTCTATTCAATATTTGGAGATTAAGATTAGAGTACTTTGGTGAAAACCATAGTCATAAGTCTATGTATAAGATAACACCATAATGATTTGGTAATAAAGAGATTATGTGGTTTTAAAATAAATATATCTCTATCTAGATACTATAAGTGGATGTGATTTTGAAATATTTTCATCTAGGTGTAATAACCTCAAAAAAATATGGCCAAGTATATCTTAACCATAATTTGGGTTCATGGTGAGTGTGCCCTTACTATGCACCTGGTTCGAAACTCCTGGTTGACATTATTGTGATAATTTATATTTTATTTACAAACCATTATGAAGGATATGAGTAGATGATAACCATGAATGACCTTTGTGTCATAATTTAGGGCATATCGATAATTATTTTCTTGAATGTATGATTGTTCAGTCTAGTTATAGTATTTTGACGAATAAATAATGTTTCTGGTTTTATTCAATAGATGGAATCTAGATGAACCAAGTGAACAATGAATGTAATGTCCAATTAAATGATCTTCTGCATGAGAGACCAAGTGGCTTATGAAATAGGATGCAATATCTTGTGACTATGCCCAGTCAACTCTCTTTTTCTATGAGAATTAATATTGATCATGATGAACTTTTGAATGAAATAAGGAGGGAGAATTATGTCATTGGATCTTTTATGAACAAAGTAAATAATCCTTAGATGGGTATTATGATCCATTGGTTTCTGATTAACAGATCAGTGTAATGGAAAATATATTTTCCATTCTTCAATGCTCGGATCATGAAAATTCTATCTTTGAATTTTATCACTTGGAAGGTGAAGAGGAAAAATAGTGGACTCTTGCCATGAATATGAGGCAAGGTGAAGAAATATACACCATGGAATGATTGATGTTTAATATTTTATTCTTCAATAAGTACATTCCATGAACTATTTTAGCTAAAATAGAGATGGAATTTCTAAAGCTGAAATAGAAGGATAATGAATCCATTAGTACCCATGAAGAAAATTTTAAAAGACTTATGAGGTACTCTTTTTATTTTATTACCTACCTAGAAAGTAATATTGATCGATTATTTTGTGGTTTAAACTAAGTGTTTTAAATGAATTAGACATAAGGTGTAACATCCTGCCCCATCTCATTGGCTTGAGAGGACATATGAATGCTAGTTGGCCTTAAGCAACTTTCCCACGAAGCCAATGGATGGAAATAAATGCAGAGGGCTTTGAGAATAAATTGAGGAAAAATTCTCCCTTGAGATATAACCAACCAACCAAACAGTCCACTAACATCAAACTATATGATGCATGACAAAAAAACAACCAAACCCATACATTACTATAAGACAACAAAAAATTACACCCTAATTCCCAAGAACCAATACAAACAAACACAATATCATAGTACCATGTGGAAGACTAAACAAGATCCCCAAAATAAACCAAGAAACTCTCTACAGCTTCACACCAAGCTCCATGCTCCAAGAACCACCACATATCCCAGGCATCACTACAAACCACAAGCCATGAGACGCTTTAACTTTACCTATGTCTGAGAAAACAACATCTGCAAAAATATCCAAGTGATAAAGCATGAGGTGAGTACTAATACCCAGTACGTTTTCCCCAAATTACTTACCTACATATTCCACTAGGATAAAACCATTAGCCCATTATATAAAATAGTTTATATAAAATATCAAATAGTGCAACAACTTACAACAAAAAAACACTCCTTTACCAAGCCATTTCAACCAAAATGATCAAAACACATAGGGAAGCCATACAACCATGCCACAAGCCTTTTAACCTTTTCAAATTAGCATAAAAAATCCCATTTTTCAAAGCAACACATAACAAGGCAACCAAAATGGTGGAGCTTTCATCAAACTCATTCACTACATTTCCAACTAGTGGTACTTCTCACCCACTTATCCTTTGATGGTGGCACTTTTGTCCACTATCCATATCCATTTATAGTGGAACATCCCACCCACTTCAACACAATCCACACAAGACATAACACTTAATCACCCAACAATAATTAAGAACCAAGGTCACACAAAACCACACAATCATTCTCAATACATGCCAATTCACTTCAATAAATCAACCATTTATTGAAAACACCCTTTCACAAATTTTACATGCCAAAACAAATTTCAATTAAAAAAATCATTATTGAAATCCATCTTTCACAAAAAAAAATTCATAATCATCCACAAATGATCTTAACATCCACATTTTAAAATCGCATAACAAAGCCCCTTTAGCAACAATAACTCATTTTCCCTAAAATCCCCAAAATTATCACCAAATGGATTTCCCACAAGATTAGAAAATCATTATCATAATTAATTTCAGGAAAAAAAATCAAATGTAATCAAAATACACTAGTTCTATCCAAGTTGAGTCGATAGAGAAGCCACCAACCTTTAGGGTTATGGAAAATTCGACCCACAAGAAATTGCACCCCAATTCGGGAAAAAGAACCACCGAAACCACTCTAGATCCCCTTCGCTAACATCCACAAGACTTGAAATAAATACCCAAGGAAACCACAACCCTAGATATATGTGAAACAGATGTAGATCTTGAAAACCAAGAAAGGGAGAAGAATAGATCTAGAGAAAACCTAAGAGATACAAAGAGAATAGACTTACCCGAGAAGAACCGCCTTCAATACACCACGAAAACCATGAGATATTCTTCCAAAATTAGTGGTAGAGACCCTACAAACCATGAAAACCAAAAATCTAGAGGGTGGCTCGAGTGGAAGAAAATTTGGAGTGAAATAGGTTAAGCATGAGGAATCTTGGATTTAAAAACCCTCTTTTTAAGTTGACGCACATTTAGCCCGCATGGTTTGGAAAACTGTACGCTAACCATGAGCACACCACTATCTAGAGATACAGGGTCCTCATGGTTGCCTTGAATGGTTTTGAAAATAGTGGACAAGCCATGAAAATCCTATTGTCTCATCCTGCACAGTTTCCTAGAGAACCCGCATGGTTTCCCTTAACCGTGCTCAAACCATGCGCCCTTAACAAGGCCTCCAAACTTATTCAAAACCCTTCGAAAATCTCTAAACCTCTTACCAACTCATCCCAAGCACTTTAACGTATAAAAAAGCATAAAAAAGCATAAAAAGGATACATAACTCAGACTAGGTCTTCTACATTCTCCACACCATTGGAATTTACAACCTCAAAAAGTAGAGAACCATTGCTTTCCCGAAAGAGCTCAGGCCATTGCTCAGCCATCTCTTTCTCCCGCTCCCAAGTAACCTCTTGAATATGACCACGCTACCACAAAAAACGAAATAAAAAGATTCTTTTACCACCTAAGACTTTCTCTTACCTATCCACATCGGCACTAGCATGTGCACAAGGGAAGCATCTGGTTCTAGCTCAACATGAACCCACCAAATCACATGGTCATGATCTGGTTGATACTTTTTCAACTACGACACATGAAACATATTGTGAACCTCACTAAACTACAGTGGAAAATCCAAATTATAATCCACCTCTCCAATCCACTCAAGTATCTCAAAAGGCCAAATATACCTCGGAGATAACAAACTCTGCTTCCCAAACCAATGATGTCCCAACCTAAGAGAGATTATAAAAAACACATGATCACCAATGTCGAATGACAATGGTCTTCGACAATGGTCTGCATACGATTTCGGATGATTTTGACCCATCTACATTCTCTTCCTAATCAACTTGATTTTCTATGTAGTCTCTTGTACAAGGCTCAGTCCGATCATTGATGTCTCGCATATTTACACCCAACATAGTGGAGAACGACATGGACACCCATATAATTCCTCAAATGGAACCATATATAAAGAAGCCTAATGATTATTATTGTAGGAGAACTCCAAAAATGGTATGTGATCCTCCCATGAACCCTCAAAATCCATCAAAACAATCCCTTAACATATCCTCAAAGGTCTGTATCGTCCTCTCACATTGATTATCCATCTGTAGATGAAACGTCGTGCTCTTAGTAAACTATGTCCCAAGGGCTTGCTGCCAGGATTTCCAAAAAACGAGATGTGAACCTCAGATCTCTATCTGATACAATCTAAATTGGAAAAACATGCATCTTTACCACCTACTGGATATAGATTTTGGATAGATCCTCCACCATATGAGATTCACAAATCAGGATGAAATGGGCCGACTATGTGTGCCAATCCATAGTCACCCATATGGCGGCGTGCTTCCAGATCTTTATTGTGAGACCCATCACAAAATACAATGATAACTTCTCCAATTTCAGCACTGGGATTGGTAAATAATGTAACATGTCTGCTGGCCACTGATGCTCTATCATGACTTGCAGAAAAGTCAATCATTTAGAGGTAAACCCAAACACATCGTTTTTTCATACTAGCCCACCAAAATTGCACCTTTAACGCCATATACATTTTATAAATTCCAGGATGAACAACCCATCTGGAATGATGATAATCCTTGAGAAGTTCATCCAGAAAAAGGGATTAGTACCACCATCTAATTCAGAAAACACAAGACTGAATTCCCCTTCAGTTCCTAGCTTTAAATGGTTTCCCCACCATTGGGTTTCATCCTCATCACCATACCTTCCAAATAAGATTATTGTGCCTCTTTAAGAAAACCATCCATGTCAGGAACCAACAAAACCAGAAAGAAGATAGCTCTGTCACCCCGGTCCTCACATTCCAACTGCATGTCGACTATAACTGACATTAACTGCCACTGATCTGATACTTGTTTCACCACTTGAGAATATGATTTCTTACTTAATGAATCACCCCCGAATTTCCTTTACCTAGTGTGTACATTAACTCTAAATCAAACATCTAGAGATATTTAATCCACCTAATTTTCCTCATGGTCAAATCCCTTTGTGAAAATATATTCTTTAAGATCATGGGATCGGTAAACACTGAAACTTTTTCACTGGAGAGATAATGACGCAACATTTTTAAAGCATGAACCACTATAGCCAACTCTAAATCCTGTATTGGGTTGTTCTTCTCATGAAACCTCAACTTTCGCAAGCCATACAAAACCACATAATTCCCCTTACCTGAGAACACACCCAAATCCTAATCTCAATGCATCACAATACACCATGTACCCTTACCCTGGTTCTAGAAAAACTTAGATTGGTGCTGATGTAAGGAGACCCTTTAACTCTACAAAGCATTTCTAGAACTACTCATTTCATTGAAATGGGATATTCTTACTTGTCAAAGCTATCACCGGTGAAGCAAATCATGAGAAACCATGAACAAAACATCGATAATACCCTGCTCAAAAAAGGAATATCTGTATCTCAAAAACATTCTTTAGAAGTTACTATGAGATAACAACCTCTATCTTTTGTAGATAAACTGAAACACCCTTCTCATAAATAACATGGCCAAGGAAATGAACCTCCTGTATCCCAATTTCACACTTTGACAATTGAGAATACAACCGATGATCCCTGGGGATCACCAACACTATCAGCAAGTTCTGATCATGCTCCACCCTCGTCCTCGAATACACCATTATATCATAAAAAATATCACCCCAAAAGAATCCAAATATCTCTGAAATATCTGATTCATCAAATCCATAAACCCCACTAGTGAATTTGTTAGACCAAAGGTCATAACCACATACTCGTAATGGCCATATCTACTTCTGAAACCTATTTTCGGGATATCCTCATTCCTCACCTGCAATTGGTGATACCTTGACCACAATTCAATATTAGAGTACCACTGAGATCCCCTCACCTGGTCAAACAAATCATCAATGTGTGGAAGTGGATATTGGTTTATTATCAAAACCATATTAAGTATACGATAATAAATAGAGGGCTGAAAGGTTCCATCCGCCCTTTTAACAAACAAAAATTGCGCTACCCATAGAGACATGCTAGGCCGGATGAACCCTTTTTTTATAACTCTTCCAACTTCACCTTTAATTCCCACAATTCTGCTAGTTCCATTCATTAAGATAGAAGTGAGATAGGGCTGGTCCCCAGAAGGAGATCAATTGTAAACACCACTTCTCTCATTGGTGGAAACCCTGAGAATTATTTGGTAAATACATCCATAAAATTATTCATAACATCTAGAAGAACACACTGCTCAACACCTTTCTTTGATGCCAATGATAAGGCCTCCAACTGATGCGAGATCGTGCCAACTATTGGTGACAATAGATCTGTTTCACCCAGCTCTGCACTCTTCTCCCATATAGAGAGATGTCTAACAGTATCCTACATTACAAAACTAATCGTTCGTGCATAGAAATCTATGTGGGACTTAAACAATTCCAACCAATCCATTCCTAGGATTATATCATAAGCATCCATCTCAAGCACTGGGAAATACCTCTTCAATATGATACCATCCACAATTAAGCAATAGAATCGACATAGGAAGGCTCGAAACTCTATTTGAACTAGAGAAGTTTGTAGTTTCAACATAGAAGGCATCATTTCAAAGCGTAAATTAAACAAAATAAATATGCGAGAAGCAATAAAATAATGTGAATTACCCTTTTCAAACAAAGATTGAATAAATGTTGAATTTAAAATAGATTTACCTAGAACCATGGATGGTCCAGACTGATCATCCATCACCACCTGATCATCTCCAAACAACTGCTCACTTGACACACTTTGCTATTTATTACCCTACTAAGGAATCATGGTATTCTGAGAATCTCCATGACCCTCTTTACTCTACATCCAAGGTGTATCCTGGTACCCTCGTCCCGTCGAGGCATAAGAACTCTGCAACCCCTAAGGAGTGTCACAGACACATGACTTTAGAGCATTCTGACAATAATGCTGTAGATTCCCCATCTACATACAATTATGACTTGCTCGAGGTAGTTCCATATAGTCTAGCTGGATATGGCTGATATAACCACACTGAAAACATCCTGGCTTATTCTGAGGCTTTAGAGGAAGATTCACTGATCTTGTCCTCAGATTTTGAGTTGCACTCCCACACTAGAAATAAGCATCCCTCTTCCGCTTGAACCCAGCATTGAAGTTCCCACTATTTCTCATGGGTACCAACATACTTCCCCCACTTGTAGATCCCACAATATCCTTCTCATCTACCATAGTTCTATTTTCCATTTCCGTGTAATCATCTATACACATCACCGCTATATTAGAACAAATTTCTTTGTTTAACCCACCTTCAAAAATTCGTGACTTCAATGATATACTACCCGCCACCTCGGGTGAAAACTGCACTAAGTTCATAAACTAAGCTCCATATTCCGTCACCTCCATGTTACCTTGTTTATAAATGAATAAATCCATTTTATGTTGAATCCTGAACGTATGAGGGTAGAATTGTTTTTTAAACAATTCCTCAAGACCCTCCCATGTTAATCTTTGGTCCTTCCCAGCATGGACCGCCAGCTCCCACCACTAAAGGGAAGGATCTTCCAACATATATGTGGCTAAATTCACTTTCATCTCCTTCAGTGTTCCCATGAAGTCAAATATGCTATTCATTCTATTTATCCATGCTTCATCCCTTTCTAGCTCTAAATCACCCCTAAACATGGGTGTATTATTCCTTTGAAACTTAACCGCATGATCCAAATGTTTTGGTTCATCCACTTTATTCACACTTCCTACTGCTTTGAAAGATTGCACTATACTCTTCACTAACTGCTGGTTAATCTAGGGATCTAGTGAAACCACATTTTCATCTACCTCCTCTGGTTGTTCTTTACTATGCCTACCCAGTGCCATTTATATCAATACAAAAAAAGTCTTATTTTAGAAACACATGATTCCCAAATTCCAGATTAAGTTCACTAAAACTATCACAACCAGGCTTTCCAAAAGTTCACATTTCCAATGTTGCAATATTTTTTAAAAAATCCACAAGGTTTGAAAAATCAAATCATTTTCAAAATACCACAAGTTTTCCATATTTCAAATCCTTCCGCTTTGAAACACAATTCATATTTTTCAAATCCACATATTAATATCACACCATAGATCATTATACCCCAATAAAATTTGCATCCTAGTGGGAAGTAATTTCTTCCATGCTTGTCATGCTCATATCATTTTCTACTCCCATGATAATGAGATATCCAATGCCTATAAGTGTGTGTAAACACTTATGTACCCAATTCCATTGTAGCTTAATGTTCTACATAAAATGGTTAGCTACATCCTTTTATGCTATACATTCCATGTTCTGATAATCCCATGCCTTGCGAAAATCCTGACTCAAGGAATATACCAATGAAAAATGTCAACACCAAGATGAAAAATCAATGCCAAAAGATCAAACTACAATTATCAATTGAAATCCAACGACCAAACAAACTGATACCACTTGTAACATCCCACCCTATCTCATTTCCTTGAGAGGGCGTTGGAATTCTAATTGTCCTTAAGCAATGTTCCCAAGGTTCCAAAGGTAGGAAATAAATTCTGAGGGCTTCGAGAATAAATTGGGGAACAATTTTCTATTGAGATACAACCAACCAACCAAACAGTCTACTAACAACATACTATATGTTGCATGAAAACCAAACAACCAAACCCATACATTACCATAAGACAATAAACAATTCCACGAGAATTATTATGAACCAATACAACCAAACAGAATATCAGTGTACCATGTAGAATATATAGCACGAGCCCCAAAATAAATCAAGACACACTCCACATATCCACAGCAAGCTCCATGCTCCACGAACCACAACATCTTCCAAGAATCACTACGAACCACTAGACATGATATACTTTACATTTACCTATGTCCCAGAAAACAACATCTGCAAAAGAACCCAAGTTCTAAAGTAGGAGTGAATCCTAATACTCAGAAGGTTTCCCCAAAATGACTTCCCCACACACGCCATTAGGATAAAACCATTAGCGCATTATATAAAATAGTTTATATAAAACATTAAATAGTGCATCAACTTACAACAAGAAAAAATCTCCTTTATAAAGCCATTTCCACCCAAATTCTCAAAACACACAAGAAATCCAAACAACCATGCCACAATACTTTTCAACTTTTCACATTAGCACAAAAAATCTAACATTGCAATGAAACACATAACAAGGTGACCAAAATGGTGGAGCTTCCATCCAACATGTTCACTAAATTTCCAACTAGTGGTACATCCCACCTATTTATCCTTTGATGTGGCCCTTTTATCCACTATCCACCCCCTTTTATAGTGGTACTTCCTGCCCACTTCCATACAATCCACCCAAGCCATACCACTTAATCACCGAATTAGAATTCAGATCCAAGGTCACACAATAGCACACCAACATTCTCATCATATGCCAATTCACTTAAATAAATCACCCATTTATTGAGAACACTCTTTCACCAATTTTCTATTCCCAAAAAGATTTCAATAAAAAACATATTTTTTGAAAAACATCTTTCAAAAAAATTTATCATAATCATCCACTAACAATTTTAAAATCAATATTTTAAAATAACATAACAATGCACCTTTGGAAACAATAACCCAATTTCCCCAAAATCCCCAAAATCATTACCAAATTGATTTTCAACAAGATTCACAAATCATTATCACAATTAATTTCAAGGAAAAAATTAATTATAATAAAAAACCACTAGTTCTAATGAAGTTGAATCTAGAGAGAGGCCACCTACCTTTAGGGTTCCGGTGAATTCAACCCACAAGTGACTGCACCCCAATCCAGGAAAATGCACCACCAAAAATTCTCTAGATCCCCTTCAATAACATCCACAAGCCTTGAAATCAACACCCAAGGAAAACACAACCATAGATATACATGAAAAAATGTAGGTCTAGAAAAACAATAAAGGGAGAAGAGTATATTAAGAGGAAACCCAAGATAAATCAAGAGAAGTGACATACCTGAGAAGGGCCAGCTTCAATCCACCAAGAAACCCCTTAGATTCACTTTCAAAATGAGTGGGAGGGACTCTCCAAACCTTGAGAACTGAAAATAACGAGTGAGGATCAAGTGGGAGAAAATTTGGAGTGAAATAGGTCATGCCCGAGGGAGCTCGGATTTAAAACCCCTCTTTTTAAGTGGTCGCACGATTAGTCCACATGGTTTGGAAAGCCATGCACTAACCTTTCAAATACCACTATCTCGAGAGAAGGGGTCCGCATCATTTCCTCGCACAGTATTCCAAACCATGAAGAGGCCATGTGAAGCCTATTGTCTCCCCCTACATGGTTTCCTGGAGAACCTACATGGTTCCCCCTAACCGTGCTCAAACTGTGCTCCCTTAGAAAAGCATCCAAACTTATTCAAAACCCTTCCAAACTCTCCCAACCTCTTTCTAACTCATCTGATGCACTTTAAACTCATAAAAATGCATAAAAAATCTACATACCTCAAACCATGGGTGTTACATAAGGGACTTTAGAATATTTTAAGAAATCATTCTTTGTACACTCCAAGTAGAAATTCATGTTATAAACCCTCGTGGTTTTTGTTATAAGAAAAGGAAGATATATTTTCCTTGAAGCTCTAATGGTATGTCACATAGAGGGAATAATGAATTAAAACCAACAACTTTAAAAAAATTTGGGAAGAACTAAGGTGAATTCCTGAAAGGAATAAGAATATGTTTCATGTGTGGGAATACTAGCCATCGAGCAAAAGAATATCAAAGTAATTTGAAGAGATTAGTCAATAAAATTAATAGAGAGGGAGTTCAAAAAAATACACCCCCAACACATTGGGTCTATAGATGCAAGTTGTATAGTAATTATGAGAATAAATTCCCTAATCTATGGGATAAAATGTATAATAAGCCAAAACATCCTCTTAAGTCAAATGACAAAGGTAATTCTTTTTTAATCACAATATATGAAGTGAATATTGATAATTATTGCACACTTATCCTCCACTATAGAGTTGTGGATTTCATGTTGATTTTTTTTATTATCCTTAAGAAAATATTATTTTTTACCCTTTAGTGAAATTTGATGTTATTCTAAGCCTTTATTATCTCTCTCTATAGAGATTCTATATAATATTTTTGAATAAGTAAATCACATTTGATATTTTGAATCTACCTATGACCATATATCAGTGCAAGGATGAACTCAAAATTCCAATGGAAATACTTTTGGATAATATAGGAGCTTATTTAAGGAATAATTATTGAATTATCTTTTGTAATCATATATTATTTTATTATGTCATTATTTAGGAAAAATGTTTTGGGAAATACATTTTGGTAGGAGAGTTTTTTAGTGGTTAAACTAATTTAAATATAATTATAATGTTTATCGTGGAAAGATATGAGATAAAATCATTATAATTGTTGGAATTCAATTTTTTTCAGACATATTTTGGAGTATCCTTAAGGTAAAATATTTATGGAATTGAACTTTGTGTTTTATTAACAAGGCTTTAGAAATTAATGTATTTTATTTATCTATATTGGATAACTTGTGCTAACCATTTTGGTTTTGTTAAATATTTAAGGGGACAAATAATGACTTATGGATATTATGATTCATTAAAAGTTATTTTTAGTGCTTCATCCATTAAAAATTCCTCAGGAATATCCCATCAATGGAGTAGGATTTGAGATAGAAGTGGTATTGATCAAATCCTAATGAATATATAGAATAATGATTATAAAATAAAAATAAATCATATTAGTATATTTTATTACATAATCAATGTTGATAGTGAAAGAATACCTCAAATTTTGAAAAAATATCTAGAAATAACAACATTATCCATATACCTTCATTTCAAATGAATCGACAGGTTTATACCCCCCAGATTTATGGTTTTGTGGTTGTTGACTTTCTCACGACCATGTTCTCTATCTATCTCTATTAGTACTTGGATGATATTTTTATCCTCAATGTTTAAATTTTAACTTCCTTCAAATGTTCTCCATTTCAGGGGACCCCATTATGAGTTATTTTAGGAAAACATTACCATTCCCACTTTCCAATTTTAATTGATTTTTTATTATCCCTACGTATGATGTGGGTTTTCAATAAAATTATTCTTACATATTAATTCTTTTTAGTTGAGAAGAAATTATGAGGGAATAATTTATTTAATGGAATGGGGAGAATATAAAACCTCTTAAATTTAGTTAATGGAATAATAAGCCTAATAGCTTGCTTAACACGCAACATTGAGATTTAAGTGAATTGTGATATATTATAAAAATATAATAATAACATAGCCATTGAATTATAGGGTATAAATATGATTAAAGAAATTATAAAATAAATTTATAATTTAAAAACTCAATATAAAAATACTGATTAATTCTTATGAAATAAGCACATAATTTTTAGGGAATTCATTTTATCCTTTAAAAATTCATTTTCCAAAAAAAAAATATTTACTGCATTTTGTGCCTTGAAATTTTAATGGAATAATGAAAATTTTAGAAATTTTATTTTATAAAATTATAATCATTTTATAAATGATCTTATAAAAATTAACTCAGGGTTAAATTTTGAAATTTTTTTTAAATGATTGAATTTTCAGTGAATAATAAAAAATACATATTTTTCAAAAACTATCATGTATTTTCATTACATCAAGTTCCTTTAAAATATTTATTTGATATTAATGTGAAATAGGATTAATTTTTATAATCTAATTAATTCCATTTTAATCATAAATGAGAATGATTTTTATATAATTAAATTTTTATGATTAAAAGTGAATTTTTTTGAAAACTATTTTTTGTTCCATTTTATGAATTTGTATTAAAATTGATTTATGAAACATCAAGATATTTAATATTAATAATTTGATACCATATCTAGAATCTTGAGGTTCAAAATTTTGAAAAAGTCCTTTTTTATTTTTGGCCATAATTATTAGTAAACATTGTAAATATTTTTCACCTCAGTCAGGGTAAAATGTGTAAAATTGGGTCAAAACATTGGGATAAGGCTCTAAAATTTCAATAAAACTTTTCTTTATCCTATTGTACTAATGGAATTTTCTTATTTAGATTCTATTTATATGAGTGGTGTGTTGCCATTTACACCAAGCCTCAAATATATGGTCACTCGGTTCCATTTTAAACTGATCATGACCATCATATTATTTTATGAATAGAATAAATAAAAAAGTCACTCAATTTACTTTAATATATCTAATTTATTTCATAGTTATAAAAATAGGATATGTTTACTTATAAATGTTTATTTTAAATAAACATTATTTTTTATAGTGTAAATTTATTTTTAATTTTTACTAATTTCATAATTACCTTAAATGTTTTCTCAACACCCACACAATATTTATTCAATTAATAGGGAAATAAAATAAATAATTTTTAAAATATTAAAAGTAATACAATAAAGATGCATTATTGCGATCCATGAATTTTTAGATTAATAATACATATTTTATATGTGTGAATGTTTTATATTCAAATAAAATATCTATCTTAATGATTTTAAAGTCAAAGTTAATAAATTGTACTAAAAATGAAATTAATGGTAATTTAAAAAATTAATATTTTATTAAATGATTTCAATTTCATAAAAATCATATATTTAAAAACTTTAATGATATATTTTTTGAAATACCAACCATGTTCTATTTATGGGCCACTTGTCTTTTTATGATAACATTCTTGACCCTTAAATAGAAGAAACCTTTGATATTGTGGTCATTGTCAAAACTGTTAACACACGCGGGGGGGGGGGGGGGGGGGGTGGGGTGGGGGTGGGTAGACAATTATATTGGGGTGAAAACCTCACCTAAAGTTGTTTAAATTTTTAATTGGTGGATTATTTAGACTTATCCTCATCCTATCTTCCAAATATGTCATTTTCAATCACTTTATTCTAAAAATTTATTTATTTTAATTTATCACTTTAAGTAATTCCAAGAGTGCCCCACCATTACTTATAAAAGAGAAATTCTTATCACCCTTTTATCACACATTTTATTCCTCATCACACAAAAATACATTGAATAATAACGTCATATATTCCTTCACCACATCCTATAGATTTTTCCTTGCCAAAATGTCATGCTTTCAAGGATTAGGTTGTAGGATGGGTGAAGTTTCCCAATGAAAAGGTCTAGTTTTTAATAGAGAATTTTCTATTTTATTTCTACTTATACCTCATTTAAATCCATGTTATACATTATAAAATAATGAATTAATTATATTAAATATACTTAATTTTTGTTATGATGATTTAAAAACCATTTCCCACCTTCGGTTTCTTTAAACGAGAATAAAAAATATTGCTTGTGTGTATGTGTGGATTACTACTTCCACATAGCGATACAACTCATTTTCCACCACCATTTTCATTGATGGTTATTATTATGGGTTTAATTTTTATATATTTTATTTATTAAATAACCATTATTTTGTAATTATAATACCATATCAACCTTCTTACTTTCTAATCCTTTGGACAATGATAACGTCACTCATGCTTACGTATGAACTACCACCTTCACAAAGTAATGTGAATAATTTTTTATTTTCTATTAAAATGAATGGTAATAAGGATAAATTTAATTAATATATATAACATATATGATATAATAATTATTCTAAAAAGTTAATTATTATTTTCCTTTCATTTTTTCATCCTTCAAAAAGTGAAGATAATGTTCATGCGTAGGTATGGTCTACCATCTCCATGAATAGTGGAATTATTTTATCTATTTATTACCTATATGGATGATTATAAATATAAATATAATGAATAAATATTATATTTATATCATGATTAAAATTATTAATATGATGTATCCTTGATCAAATTATAAGGACTGCGACTAAAAAACTTAAACCTACATGTGAAACGAAACAATTATCTTTTGCAACAATGATTTTAATATGAAATTATTAATAAATGGGTGATGGGAGGATACAAGTAAATTTTATATGTCTTAATATATAATATAATCATTCTAGAATAAATAAATAATAAATATATATTTATTAAACATGACATTTGAATGCATATGAAGATTGAAGTGACATGAGGTAAGTGTTGGGAATAATGTTGCATTTGTTGTCCATAATGTGTGAATATGTGTATGGAAAGGTAATGATTGAAGTGGTGATGATGATAGTAGTGGTGATGCTTAATGTAATGTTACTTAATTGGTGATGATCCCACTATTATTATGAATTGTACTTGTTAATGGTGATCAATGGGATGGGAATATCTAATTGCAGTCAATCTAAAGAAGTTGTTACAAAGATAATGTTACTTGGAGAATCACTATTCATCAAATGACATTGGATGTCATGCTTTCACATTCTCCATATTAAATTAGACAATTTCTGCACTGATCCTAAGTTCCATGACATGTGTCACTGAATGAAACACTTTTTTAAAACATTTAAATAAGGCCAAGAAATACTCTATTTCATGATGCATTTAGAAGATTAATCCAATGGTTTTTGATTGGATAAAGTGTTTGAGAAGATTGTTCTGATCATAAATAATTAAGAGATATGATAAAAAGTTTTTTTAAATTGGTTACATTTGTGAATTAATTTGGAATTATAATTCCAAAATGAATAGAAGATGATGAATTATTCTTGTGGATGAAAAGGAATGGATTTCTAAGTTGGAGTGGCCTTACATTGCATGTCATTATATATATACTTTGTATTTTACCAGGTGTTTTCATATGGAGATTATTTTTAAAGGTAGGCCAGCACAATAAGTGAACCAAAAGCCTCAAATCTAGGCATATGTCAGTCACAGTGGTCAACCACACAAAAAGGAGGCTGACCAGGCAAGCACGCGAGCGGCATGGCTGTTGTTAAGGCCCGCAGGAGCGCACAGGGGAGAGCCCGTGCATAGTCTGGGCCAAGGGCCCACAAAGAGAGTGGGAATAGAGCACACCTACATAGAACCGGTATGGGGTTGTACCAAGGATGGTGAAGAGAATGTATTGGGACATGGTAGTGTTAGCTTGTCATATAAAGAAGCGGCCAAACACATGCCGATTTGATGTGGGATGAGTTTTTAAATGAGTGAAGTATTCCAGACCACCCATCTGATCTCATAAAAGATCTTGGCTGCATGTCTCATCTTATGTCCTATGATCTAATGGCCTCCATATTTATCTGATCTAAGCTAATACTACATTTGTGGAGATTCCACACCATCATCTTATACCTTCAAACCTCCCACTGCATATTAGTTTTCCAGAGCACAACTCCACCTCCAAGATCTTGTTTCTAGCCACTGTTTATGCTCAAACTAATGCATGGGGGTCATCTAGATGTCACGATATCATGCATGAAATTTAATTTTCATTCAAGAATCTAAATATTGAATATCACATATGGTTGAAGAAAACATAGTTGTGAGTCCACATCATGGTGCTCAAGCATTCGTGAAAATGAGTTGCATGTGACCTTTATCACATGAACATGATTTTCTCATCGAAAAAGAAGAGCTCACATGAAAGGGAAAAAACTGAGATATCTATAATATCTTATACATGTTTAATGATTTGAAAACTACGGTTCTTGGATATTCAAAGGTATTATTTGAAAAATTATTTTTATAGTATTTGAATTTGGTTCAACTCAGTGATCCTCTACTATAAATAGTGAATACCTGACTGAGGGTTTGTTGTTGGAAAATTGAGAAAGCTGTTATTCCCGAAGAAACAAAGAATCGTACAGAGATGTTCTACACAACTTCTACTTGCATGAGTAAATAAGGCCTCCTCATCATAACATTATGAGAAATAGAAGGTTTCAATGAGAACTCAACAAGTGATTTTCACTCTGGTGGAGTTTCTTTGTGATGATCTGGTTCATGAAGCCATATAAGGACTATGTGTAGCACCTCCCTTATTTGTAAAACACATACAAAACTAAGAAACCATTATGGTTCATGTGTTTTTTTTTGATACTTCCAAGAAGAAGAGTAATCCATGAAGGTGATCCGAACACCTAGGGACAAGAAGATCCAAGATCTGCATGAAGAACTAGTTCCATGCAGAATTCACTTGGCGAAGATACAAGAACCCGTTCTCTCCTCTGGTCTACATGAAGGTGTGATTTCTTTAGATAGTTTTCATATATATAAAATTACCCTTGAGATGAAGAATAATACAGGAATACACAAAACATATACCCATTAATATTTTTTGAGAAATAGGCATTAGGTCATACTCCTACATGTTTGTCTCTTGGATTTGTCCATGAGATGATTTAACTAAAAAATGAGTTTTAAAAGGAAGAAAGGGAAGTGAAATTCAGGTTTTATAAGACATAAATCAAATATATATCCCAAGAATGGCATGAAGGCATTATTTTTTTATTGATTTTTGATAACCCTACTTTCAAGGGATGAGGGTGAACCCATACAAGGCCCATAGTCTTAGAGAATACATGACCTGTAGGTCTTAGGAAATATACAGACTATACTTGGAACTCTACCTCCCACCTTCTATAAATCAAATATATATAAATTTATGCATGCCCATGTGAACAAATATTTGTATGTGGATACATGATATACACACATTGAACATAAACCATTGATTCAAGTGAACAATGTGAGTTAGAGTTTATAATAAACACGTTATATATGAATGCAATCATTCATAATCACTTGCACGTGTGAGGAGTAATTGAGATATCCAAGTAAAAATGTTTTTAATTCCATGAAAATAATGCATGAAGAATAATTAAGTGTGATACACAAATATTAGAAGTTTGTATTCCATTTAACCCATGCATGAAGTGGTTTTTTATTGAGTATGCTTCAGGTTAAATTAAAGAAGATCTTACATCAAAGTTGATAGTGTTTTAGAGTCCAAGAAGAAAGATATAACTGATATAGAGAAATATCATTATTTCAAAATTATATTCTTGAAGAAGATTTGTGAACCACTTTGTCATATCTAAGTGAGACATGCTCTTCCTTATAAGAAAATGGAATTATCCAAGCATTGTTTCACTGAGCCAGCTGATTAGAACAAGTGATCTGATTATTGAGTAAGGCCAACAGTCCATACCAAAGGTTGTTGAAGATTATTGAAAGGTAAATAGGAAATTTTGATTCTGAAATATCATTGGGAAAGATAATTAGATCAATATATAATGAATCAAACATTAAAATAAATAATTATGAATCTCATGTGATTCAGGGGCAAGAAGGATCTTGTGAGTTTCAGGAAAAGAAGTCTTCAGTGAAACTCTATAGAAGGCTAGTGAGAATCTGGTAACACTATGAGATGTAGGTTAAAGAACCTCCAATATAACTCTAGAGAGATACAATGTGACATTTTATTGACCATTTTAATTGTTCATCTTATTATAGTGTAGAATCTGTGTTGGGGAGAATAAACAACATAAAAAGGAGTAGGTCTTTGTACTGAACCATGTAAATCCTCGTGTTCAGTGACTTTGAATTTACAATATCATTCGAGGTAAGTCTAAGAGACACAAGAAGAGTAGATTGAAGATTTAACCATACTTAGAGGTTTAATTGAAAATAATAAATTTTTAACATGTTTAAAAAGGGATCACTGATTCTCCCCCTCCCCCTATTAGTGATTCCACACTATTCTAGGCACTTTAATAATGGATTTATGTTTCAATAAAATTTTAATTTAGATTTTTTATGATTCAATTTTTATTGAAGAAATTATATGATTATTTTCTAAGAAATATCGTTAATTTTTTTTCTTAGATGATTATTTTTGGAGAATACATGTTTCTATTTTGTTGTACTATCTTTAAGAACTCAAGAGACCGAAGATTTTTTTTAATGAAAAAGGAAAATATTTATCTATTTAGTCAAAAAACCTTTTCCTTCCATGTTAATGTTCTTAAACAAATTCATAAATGTTTTTAATAATATATTATGATTTTTTAAATTCATTTTTACCCTTGTTTTACTTTATAAAAAATTTATTAAAAAGAGTATTCTAATAATTTTTTGAATGAGGTTCTTTTTAATATTTAGTGGAAATGTGAAATGAATCTTTGTTTTCACATACATGACATGAGAGAAATTTCACATCATCATGACCACTCGATTATTTGAATATTCCTTTTTTTCTAATTTTATTTAAAAATAAAATAATTTCTTTATTATTATTGAATTATTAGGATTTTAAATAGGTTTCTTTCAAAATGAAAAGGTTATTTTCCTCAATAAATGTTCCTTGTGATCTTTTAAAGGAATTTTTATCTATGAGGACATTATTTGATGTTACTTATGTTTCATTGGGGATATTATTCTATGATACCATACTTTTTAATTATTTTTATGGTTTTTTATTTTGATGATAAGATGTTTATGCTACCCTTTTTCTTTTCCATGGGTTATGTTATGATGCAATGTTAAATATTTTCATGATCTTATGGCGTATATATGAATGGATTATGATTATTTGAAATGTGAGTATATTATTTCCCACTAATGAATTTGGTAAATTTGGATTACTCATGAGATAAATATATTATGCATGATCTTCATTTCATGTTCACAACATTATTCATGGACCTAGCTTTCAAGTCTATAATATTATGCGTGGAATAGGTTTTTATATTCATAAGATTATATATGGAACCAGTTTTGACACCCATAATTTTATGCATGGAAGTGGATTTCATGTCCATAAGTTTATGCATGTATCTGGATTTCATGTGCATAAATGAAACACCCTAATTGTTTTTTAAAATAATAACATTATGTTTGATAGTGTACATGACATGCAACAACAAGCCTAAAGAAACCATGAAATATTATTATATAAATTTGAAACATATAACCTAGCTATAATATTAATGAGTATGAATAATATGAACCTCTTTTTGAAATATTTATAAAGGTTCTACTCAATAAAAATTTATTGATTAATTTTCAGGAAACACGTATTCAATTTTTATTAGTCATATTATTCTTCAAAAATTCATTTTCTTCAGAAATGTTTTTTATTGTTTTTATGATAAAATATTATAATTAATATTTAAAACTCTAAAAAACATATTTTATAAATTTGATTTTAATTTTTAAATCACAATATAAAAATAATCTTAGGGTGAATTTTTTGTTTTTTCTGAAACGATTGCTTTTACTACGATTATTGAAAAAACTAATTTTTATTGAAAACTGTATTATTATTTCGAGATTATATAAAGTTAAATTTTGGTTTAAAAATAGTATTATAAGTAACATTAATTAAATTATATTTTCATAAATCAAATTTATATCATCTATATAAATTTTATGTTTCTTTTTTATGAAAATACTTCTTATACTTAAGAAAACTTTTGTTTGGGAAAACCGCTTTTCATTACGGTTGTGGGTTTATTTTAAATTAAATTATTCCACTATAAGAATTTATTTAGATAAAATGTATTAAATATTTGGAGTAATAATAATTAATATTTTTTAATAAGTTCAAATTATTTTTTGGCCGTAAATAATAGTAAAAACAGTAAAAACTTGTTTATACAGTTAAGGTTTAAACAGGTTTACCAGGGGAGGGGGATTAACCAAAAGGGATAAGGGTTAAAATGAACTAAAAACTTTTAGAAATTAAATTTTATTGATATATTAAAAATTTATCTTAAATAATAATTGGTAATAATTCATTTTAGATCCATTTTGTGTGAATAAGATTTTAATATATTTTATTCTTTTCAAAAATTCTAAGCTAGTCCTCTTCCCCACTTATAAAAATACACCCATATCCTATCCTCTTAACAATTCAAGGGACATTTTTATTGGTCAATATATTTCAATATACATTCATGATATCCCTCATATGATCTAGATTCCCTCTTTCGATTATAAAACCATCCTAGGAAGACTATAAGTATAACCCAAAATATGTTTTATGAAGAAGAGGAATAGTATTAACCATTCATTTTTTATTTATTCTTGTACCTCATAAAAATATTATTAAAATATAATTAAATAATAAGAAATCATATTAAATATAGTTATATTTTATTATTTTAATTTCATATCCTATATATATACCCTCTTCCATCAAATGGGAAACAAAATCATTGATCGTGTGTGTAAATAATTGTCGCCTCGCAAACCAACATAATTCATTTTCCACAACTACCTATCATAAATGAATATAAAGATGGATTTAATGTATGTTTTTGTGTATATATATATAAATTATTTATGAAATATTTATAATTCTATAATTATAATTTCTCATATACCCTATTACCTTATAATCTATCGGAAAATAATAATGTTTCTCGTGTGTATGTGTGGACTACTACCTCCATGAAGCGATGTGATTAATTTTTCATATAAATTTGACATGGATGGTAATAAAAATATATTTAATGAATTTATATAACATTTATCTTTAAATTATTATTTCTTAAAGATGAATTATAATTTTTCTTTGTCTTTTCATCTACTGAAAAATGAAAACAACGTACATGCGTACATACAACCCACCATCTCCATGAATGGTGTAATTAATTTTTCTATCTCTATATTTTATGTATGAATATATATATATATATATAATATGAAATTTATATTATGATTAAAAAAATTAGGTTATGTATCCTATAAAATATTATAATGACCAAAACTAACGAACAAAAACATACATGAAAAAACAAAGATTCAATCCCCGAGAATAATGATTTTAATAAAGAATATTGATAAACATGTGATAAAATGTTATAAGTAAATAATATAATATACTATATACCTGTTTATGGGTCTTTAATATATTTCTAATAAATCCATATTTATTAAAGAAGACGTTCGAACATGTTCATAGGATGTCAGAACTGAGGTAAGGGTTTCTCATCTCATTTTTATTTCTATGAGACATAGGCCATATTCACCATTTATTTACATTATGAGGTTTATATAATTCTCATAAATGTATTTTATTATTATTTTCATGAAAATTATATTTACTTATAAATCAATTTAGTATTATCTATTTCATGAGGTTTTGATTTAGAGATTACCTAAGTGGAAAGGTTTTATCATCTCAAATTGCCTTTTTTGGAACATATGTTATTTTAATCTTGTATTTTATTTTATAAGGTATATATAAAACCCCATATTCATGCTATATCATGAATATAAATTTATCATTATTTAAAACTTTTCATTTTATGTTATTATTTCTTGGGGATATGATTCAAAAGATATAAAAGCGATAAGGGTTTTATGTTACAATAGCATTATATATCATGATTTTTTATGATTAAGTTTTCAGTGTTGAAATATTATGATATACCACTTAAAAAATCATTATTTTTATTCTTATATGATAATTTATTGATTTTTTTTATTTTCCTCACTTTAAGTACTTAAGATATTGAAAGAAATTTCTTAAGGAAAATCCAATTTATTTCTCTCTTTGTTCAAAAATACTTTTTCTTCCATATACATGTTCTTTTAAAATATTTAAAATAATTATTTTAAAATTATTGTATGATTTTTTAAATTCATTTTTACCCATGTTTTTCTTTTTAAAAAATGGTTTAAAATTAATCTTTTTTTCATTTTTCAAATGAGGTACTTTTGGATTTTTTCTAAAAATGTGGGAGGAATATATGTTTTAACATACATGACATAAATAGAATGTCCCACATTACTGAAAATCAATGTTTTCAGGATTAATTTATATATTTTAAGGCGATTTTAAAGGAAATTTTTTTCTTTAATATTTTATAATTTTCTATATTTTTAATTTGTGATTTCATTGAGAAAGTGGTTTTTTTCCATAGGAAGTATTCCAAGTGATATTTTAAACAGAATTTATTATCTATGATTACGTCCTTTGCTGTTACTTAATTTTTATTGGAAATATTATTCAATTATACCATCAAAATTATTTCAATATATAGTTTATGATTATGATGATAATATTTTAATAAAACCCATTTCTTTGACCTGGGTTATTCTATGATGAACTATTTATAAAACCCATTTTATTTTAGTGGGTTATGATATGATGAATGTTTTATGATATCATAGAACAAATATGTATTATATTAATTATGTGATAGGTGGGATAAAAATTATATATCCCTATAATTAATTTTTTAAATAATGATAAGTCATGAGGTAAATATTATATGGATATACCTGATTTCATGTTCATAATTTAATGCATGGACCAGGTTTTCCTATCCTTATGATTACGAATGGACCTGGATTTGATGTACAAATGATTAATCATGGACCTATATTTCTTTTCCATAAGATTAAATATGGACTATTCTTTCATGCTAATAAGTTTATGGGTGGACCTTTATTTCATGTTCAGAATATTATGTGTGGACCTTTTTTTCATATCTATAAGTTTATGAGAGGGCCTAATTTGATGTCCTTAACATAATGACTGAAAATATTTCTATTTATATATGTTTAAAATGTAATAATAATATTATTTTCCATTATTATATAAATGTTATACTCTCCTGGATCATGTTCATTTATTTCATTTATGATTCATTAATTACAAAGTGTCAAGATATATTCCACAACTCAGGATTACAATATATGTTATACAAGGTATGATTTTAAAATTTAAATCTCATGTAATGATACCATTATTATAATTTAATGACTAATTTTTCATTGATATAACCCTTTTTTACCCTTAATTAACATCTAATGTCTCCCTTTCTTATGTATCCTTTCCCCAGGTCTAGAATAAGGTTTTAAGTACGGTGTGTCCAAAAAAGTATTATGCGGAAAGATCATTATAGGAGATGCTAAATATCTTTCATAAAATAAGAATATTGTGTATCTATTCTCAAAATACACTAATACTTTATGGTCCTTAGTTATATATTTGTTAAATATATTGGATATTCAATTATTTAGATATAATATCTATGTATTAAAATCATGGGTTTCTATAGTTGGTATTGGAGAATAGGTTTAGTCAATATTTAAAGATTAGGTTTAGAGGAATTTGGTGAAAATGCAAGATATAATTCTTAGAATAGTATAACATCTTAATGTTTTTTAAGGAATATATTATGAGGTTTTATAAGAGACACATTATTTTTTAGATACTACAAGTTGAAATGGTTTTATAATAGATGTATCTAGGGGTAATATCGTTGAATAGTTTTGGTTGAGTATATCTTAACAATCATTTTGGTGCAAAATGATCATGACTTTACTACACACCTAGGTTGACACTTCGGGGGATATTATTGGGTTAGCTCACATTTTCCTTTTTAACCATTATTAATTATTTTAATATACAATGACCATGAATGAAATAGGTTTCATAATTTAGGGCATCTACAGAATAATTTATGTAAATTTTTGTTCGTTCGATTTGATTTTGGTAACTTGATTCTTACACGAAGTATTTGGTTTTTGTGAATGGATAGAAACCAAATGAATCATGTGAAAAATAAATGTGACATAAAATGCAATGACTATCCTCATGAGAAAACAAATATCTAAGAAGCTATGATAAAATATTTTGTGACTATTCTTACTCAACTCTCCTAAGATATAAGTGGCAACATGAGTCATGTTAGACTTAAAAATTTTCCATTGAGGGAGAAACATGAAATTGAATCATTTATGAAATAAAAACCACCCTCCATATATAGGACATATGATCTATTATTTACTGAGAAATGGATCAATGTGATAGAAAATATATTTTCCATTATTCAGTTCTCACACTATAACAAAGTTATCATAGCCATTTATCATTTGGATGGAGAAAAAGATCAATAGGGTAATCTTATAAGGAATATAAGGAAATAGGATTAAAATTACACCATGGAATGTGATGAGTTTAAAAGGATAATTTTAGTAATTATTCAATTTTATTTTTTTGTACAAAAATGGAGATGTAATTCCATGAGCTTTGTTGTAAGGATGATGAGTTCATTGGTGTTTATAAGGAATATTTAACAAGACATTTAATGTAAGCATTTTGGTTTAATCATTAACTCTAAAAAAAGTATATTATTTATTTATTGTTTTGGAAAAAAGTATTCAAAATAAATTATCCATAAGAGACTTTTGATGCTAAAAATAAATCATTTGATGTGCATTAAAACTAGAAATGTAAGCTAGAAACCATTATTGTTTTGGTGATAAGAATAGGATGATAGATAATCTTGGAAGCTATTTTTGGCATATCACATGTAAGGAAGAAAAGGTTTCATCCTCCATCTTTCCAAAAATGTAGGAAGAAGAAATCAAGTGAATTCCTGAATGTAAAAAATTTGAAATTTCATGTGTTGTAAACCTAACAATGAAGAAAAATACTATTAAAGTAACGTGGAGAAGCTAGTCAAAGAATTTAATTATGAGAGGGTTCAATAGAATTCAACACCCAAACTTTAGTTCTATAGATGAAAGTAGTTTGGGAATTATGTGAATAAATTTCCTAAAGCTTTAAATTCCCATATTCTTCCATTATTATTATTTCTTCATGGGTAATTCATGGAGGTTTCCTTCATAAAATTCCTGGTAAACCTATCCTCTCCTTCCCTACTTTCCTTAATCATTAATATTCTATATTTATTATTCTTAAATTCGATTATTTTGTCTGTGATATCTATAATACATTGTGAAATAATATCTAAACATTGGGATTTATTTCATTTTTTCTAAATGGGTCCTCTTTAAGTTGTTCACATTCCACCTATTTCTAATTTCGTTTCAAAATATTGTACTATGATTTTTTCTATATTTTTTAGTTAATTAGGGAGAAATTTCTGTATAATTGGATGTTATTATTGTTTTTTGGGGATTTTGTTATTTTCTTAATATTTTATGGTTAATTTATAAAGATTTCTATTGGGGATTATTTTCTATTATATATAGTATTCAGTATATGAGAGTTAAATGCTTAGAAATTATTATTAAATAAATTTTAGGAGCTAATTGAGCATCATTTAAGATAAATAAATATCTTTAATGGATAAGGTAGGGGTTTTTGACTCATTCATTTTTCACAATATGATTAGCATATTATTACTGTTATATTCTTAAATTGATAAAAAAATAAACTATTTTTTGAATTATTATGGAATAATTTAAAAATGTTATATCCTTAAAAAAATTAAAGTTCTCTAAAACTATGTTTATAAAGTAGCATGGATTTAATGGAAATGTATTTATTTTCCTTAAAACTAATTTATAAAACCTTATGTGGAATATCTTTATTGTCTATGTTCATTTACCATTTGAGCTTAATAAATTCACTATGCATTGAATGTGGTTATTATAGTTGTTGTCATCTTTCTACTTTTGTTATAATGTAGAATTTTACAACATGAAGAATATTTTTTCCAATTCTAACTTATAAATTATAATAAACATTCATGTTTTCATGTGAAAAAAACCCGGTATGATACTTTCATGGTTATAAAAGTATGATGAAATATGAAATACTTTGGTTTTAGTTATCTGACCATGACTTATTAATTACTACTTTTCATTAATAATTATTATATTCCACTAAGGGAAATCATTCCACCACAAAATAAACTAATTATGTTATAAGTAAATGATCCAAAATTAACCTCAATGAATAGTTTCATCACTATAAAGGTGGTGGAAGAGGTAGCTAGGTGGAATGAAGTGATGGATAATTGGTGTTCTTCTACTTTACTAATAGATTTTTTTTAAATAATACAAATGATTCTGAAAATCTAACTTGCACCTCCCAAAGAGATAAAATTGTTTGGAATTTTCCAAGTTTTAACTCATAACATGATTTCTAAAACCAATTCTCATTTGAGATATAAATTTTATTACTCTTATTAAATTATATATTTTCATGTAAAGAATTTAAATCCTCATTGAAGTGATTTATTTTAACAAAATAAATCAAGAATAAAAATTATCCTGAGCCTACTCTGCTACCCTTTATAAATGAAGTTTTATATTAAATAAGTTTTAAATAAAAAAACTATTTCTTTGGAAAATAATATTATGTTTCTAATATTCATATATTTTCTCAATAATATAGTCTTTCTATATAATAAGTATTGGTTGTGATAGATATTATGCTTAATTTAACTCCTAGTTAACACCTAATGTTACTTAAAAAATTATTTTCCCTTATTTTCTTGGAACCTATGTGAACTCTATGTTCCTCTCACTCTCTTATCTTAGTTGTAATATTATATATCATAGATCATCATTAATAATATTTCATATCACTAATTTTACTATTTTTGGGAATAAGAGTGTGATTTTAGTGTTTCCCTATGTTGGTCTAAATGAGTTCATATAGGATTTATGCCACACTTGTGTGTACTTTGAATCTGGTTATAACATTAAAAAATATAATATATATATATATCAAATAATTTATTATACTTTATTTTGAATGAGCATAGTGGTTTTTAAGATTCAAAAGATCTTGAGAATATGTATTATTTTATATAATTTAAAAGCACGTTAGAAGAAGCACATGTATATTATTTTTTAAACAACTTAATTAGGTATTTAGTCCAATGTAATACATGGTTGAAAGGGATGGGTTCCACACATTGGCTATTTTATACCCGTTATCTTATTCAACAAGATGATCTTGGGAATTGTAGATGATTAATTCTCATTGAGTCTAGGGATCGGGTGTAGTTTTTTTTATCATTTTAATGGACTTGAGGTACGGATGAATGTGGGATATCCTTAGATGTTATTATGATGTGTCAACACATGAAACATCATTGTTTTGGTCCTTTAGGATTTGATGGATTTTTGTTGTTCTATTTATAGTGTGCATTTGGTCTGTATTTCAATTTTTTAGAAGTTTTGTGTGTTCTGTGGCTAGTTTGATTAGTATGAAAGTATAATATAGAAATTTCATCGTATTATCATCTTTGTGGTTTGATGTATAGTTATTTAAATAATATATTATGACATTATATCATATAACCATTAGGTCATTTCGATTTCTTAGAAGTCCATATATTTCTTTCCCCTTGTATTTTTAGGGGAAAACTACCTCCCACTTACATTTTATTAAACCCATATAATTTATGACAATATCTGTTGACTGAGAGGTGCACTATAGGTGTTCTGATGATGTGATATGGGTACAAACTGGGTATTCAAGTCACGTATGTTACAAAATTTCATTAGAATAACATTTATCTAGTTTTTTTGTAGATGAGATTTAGGATTGTCATGACCTGATAGGTAAAATATAAATAGGATTGATCAACCTATTTTTTGTGTAAGATCGAAGTAGACATTTGATTAGTGAAAAGGAACTACATGATCTCTTGGGGTTTTCATTTATATTTTTTGAGAATGATTTGGTTAAACTTGAGAAGAGTCTAGGGCATGAATTAGAGCCATAGTCTTTGTGAAAATCTTCTATCATACACTCTAATATAACATTAGGTTATGAGAACCTTGTTTAAAATATAATTAATATATGTAAAAAACTATAATTAATTAAATAAAATATAATAAAGTAAACACTTATTTTCTATAAACCTTATTATTTTCTATCTAATTAATTCAATTTTGTTACATATCTACCTGAGTTAAGATTAATGATTTACTCCTTATTGGAAAGAAATGTATTATAGAATTTTTATTTCATTTAAAACCTATTCATGTTAATTATTTTTTACCTTAAATAATATTTTGATAATGATATATATTCTCTATTATAATACTTATCTTTATTGCATCACATACAATAACCTGCTACCAAATTTCTACTAGTAATGATTATAAATATTCTATATTGACTTGATACCTAAGAAATCACCCAATTACCTAGTTAGTTTTTTCTTATGAACATTAAATCTATTGTTGTTTAAGATTTTACTACTAAGAATAACATATATTGATCATTTCTAGTTTTATATTATTTAACTTATTATAACTTGTGAGCCTAAGTATGGTATATTCTCTCTACTAATAATATATTAATAGGTTGGTTTAAATTTTTATAACATTACAGAGTTATATATATAACTCTCATTTTATTAGTTAACTTTTAGTGAGTGAACTAAAGAGTTTTTTTTCTAAAATTCATGGTGTAAGTAGTTCTATAAAATTTTATGTTAGGGAAAAGAAAATATGTAGTGATTTTTTAATTATTTTTTTCCTCAATGAAACTATATTGGGAAGTTGAATAGATAAAAATATTTTTCTTAAATTTAATTTATCAAATGAATTGATTTTATAAAAAATATTATTTCACAAATAATATATACCTAGGATTTTAAAATTTTTTATTTATGTCAGTAATTTTATTTGAAATGAATGTATTTTTTTCTAAATGGAAATTTACTGGAAGGACAGGCATATGAGAAAATATATTTTTCTTATGATGGGGAGTACCCTTAATATACGGTAAGTTATTTTGCTGGTTTTTTTATAAAATTAAGATATGAAAGAGTGTGTTTTTGGTATTAAGATCCATTGTTGTCAGATAGTTGTTATGATATTGCGTTTCATTCATTATAAATATAAAGATGTTTTGTTTTTGTAATAGTGATTGATTATGAATTATCTATTTGGAGATAATTGTTTTTTGGTGGTGATGATTTGATTTGGTGTTATTATATATTATGCCACTTTTGAGGAATTATATATAGATAATATGTTGAGTGAATTGGGATCTATATGATTTTTTCAACTATCAGTAAACTATATTGATGTTAGCATTTTGTGGTATTCAATGACAATGATTAACATTATCAAATGATACATTGTTGTAGTAATTTAGGTTTTGATGAACGTATTAGGTTAGATATAAAATATCATATGGTGAATTGAGATTCATGTGTAGAATTGGGTCCTTGGGTGAATGTATCATCAGAATTATCAGGGTTGATAAGTCATTTTTTGGGGAGTTAGTAATGTTAAATGTCCCAATTACTTAACTTTTGGTCAATTTTGAGGAATTTATGTCATGTATGGAAATGGTTGTTTTAATTTTTGAAGTTTAAATAAGAGGTTAAATTAAATTTTGGGATTTTTTACTAAATTTTGTAATTTGGGGATGGAATTAGAGGTGATTTCATGTAAGGTTCAGTGTTCAATTGGTAAATATGGAGTTTAGTATTGACTTGAGGAGGTGTCACCTATAGTCATATGACTGCAGGTGGAACTAGGTACCTAGTGGGGGTTCACTGAGAACCCAATGAACCTAATAGAGGAGTGAGTGGACTTGGAAGTACCACTAGGTATCTAGTGGCATCATATTGGGTATCTTATAGGCATTGATTCTTTTTACATTAATGGGATATTTTTTTCTTTTTTCATCAACTTATTAACCCCATTTTCACCTCCACCATTTTTATTATTCTCCACCAATCATTTGGTCTCTCATAAGGCTTCCATTTACCATTTTATTCCCTTCCTTATTATTCTATATTCATGGGTGACTCAAGATGTTTTCCTTTATTGAATCCAAGTTAAAACTTTCATATTCAGTCATTTTTGTTGTTTATTTTCTATTTATTCTACATTGGTGGGATATTTTGGTTAGTGGATTCAATAAAATGTGGAGAATTTGCCATTATATATAGGGATTCATATCATTTTGTTGGGGGGTGTGGGTATCTTTGAGTTATTCATCTTCCACCCATCAATAATTGTTCTTGAAGTGATTAAAGTGTGATTTGTTCTATGGGTTTTAAAGGACTTTTAATTATGTTTTTATTAGGGATTATTTTCTTTAGATATGGTGTTTTTTAGATTGATGTTATATACTTTTGGACTTTTATTGAATGAATTTTAAGGGATTCTTAGGAATCATTTGACATGGATGGTGTTAAAAAATGTATAAGACATGGGGTCTCAACCCTTTATATGAATTTTGGGGAAACTTATAGAATATTCCTATTGATATTTTACTAAATTTATAATAAAATTGTAACATCACAAGTAATTAATGAATAATAGATATTTTTATCTATGTCTATTAATGAATTAGATAGTGTTTTAGAGGCTTAAAATGAAAATAAATCCAATCTTAAGCACGTAATACACTAATATTCTAAAAAGATTGTTCTACTGCCTTTTGATGGAAAACCCTTTTTAAATCAAACTTTTGACAATTTTATAATCTATATTTGTCAAAATAAACATATTTATTATGATTGGGACATTGAAATTTACATTGGATAAATTTTTGGTATTTTTCTGACAATGTTCATTTTTTAATGAATAGTGAAAAATACTGCATTTTACATCAAAACTGCTTTTTCATTTAATTTAATTATATTGATAGATTATATTTTAAATGGTATTAAAGTGTAATCTGAATATTTTTTTACCATTTAATCCAATGGTGGTCATTAGGATTAATTTCACTTTGAAATTGGTCATAAACTAATGCCAAACTTTTCATAGATATTGTTTCAAAAAAACCCTCTATTTGTTTTGACAACGGGAATTATTTTTAAATCAATTATTGCAATTTATGTGTTTGGAATTTGGTAAAATAGATTACATATTTGGAATCAGAAGGTCCAAATTATGTAATTAAGACTCTTTTGTTTTTGGACATTATGAATAGTAACGACGGTAATTATCTTTAATTATCTTGATTAATGAGTAATCGGGTAGTTAAGGATAATAAAATAATATCATAATAATAAAAAATGACACCAAAATGTATCCTAAGACTACTGGTTGTCTCATGGCCAACCATGGGATGCCTTTTTCCAAACTTGGGGGCCCCATGAAATCACTTTTTTGAGAAAGTGACTTTTTGTCTTTTTATTTTTTAAAGAATGTTAAATGTAACAAAGAATGTATCACCTAAGTAAAATATTTTAAATTTTGTCTACATAAATGATATTTTGGACTGTAAATAGTCATTGGAAAGATAAAAAGATTTTCGACATCATAGTATTTTTTTTATAATTTTCAGACAATAAATAAATTAAATTATTTATGATATCATAATGATGCAGCGATGACCTCATTATTTGACGATTTAAATAAAATGGAAAGATAATGTAAAATATAAGACCTAAACATGTCTAAAACCTATTGCATGGGTATATTTAGAACCCTTATCTCCTTATCCTCGAATTATATCAATGTGGGACCTTTAAAATCCAAAACCCATTTGAAAATAAAGTAACATTTCTTTACTTTCCAAGAGTGCCCCTCCTCTCCTCTTATAAAAGGCCCCCACCTCTACCTCCTTACCCACACTTACAAAGCCTTTGGCTTGGCCAAACCCTGCCCATTTTGTCTCTCCACATCCCTCTATTACTCCTTGAAGCCTCACTTTGGGCAGAAGTCTTCCCAAGGAAGCCTTTGAGCTCAAACCAAAGGGAGTTACCCGATTTTAAGGTAATGTCTTCACTTGAGTCCTTTTGTTTTATTTTGCTTCTCCAACCCCATAAAATCTTTTTATTCATTTCTTTTGTAACAAATCCACTATCTTAAATATACTAGGATGTTTTTATAAGAAGGATTCGAGCTAAACTTACACACACCTACATATAATGGTTAAATAACATACTGTTTCCGTGGATGGTGAATTTATGCCTCCCGAAACGATGATTGTTCAACATTATTTTAACACCTACAAGTGTGGCCATTAAGAAGTAACTAAATTTATATATGATATATAATATGTTTATGTTTTCCTTAAACTTCTGTATTTTTCATTTTGGGCATACCTTTATGGTTTCCATTATGGGTAAACACGATATCTTCATTTAAGGAAGTGCGGACTACCGCCCCCTCAAAGTGATTTGATTCGTTAAATACCATGTGTGGGACATATAAAGGATGGAACTATGATATTATATATGATATTATACTGGAATTATAATATACCTTTATATCATTATGATTCCATTCTATAAAATACGATATAGAAATGAAAGTAGCGTTCATGTGTATGTACGGCTTACCGTCTCCATGAACGGTGCATTTCATTTCTTACCTCTAAATGATTATGTAATATTATAAATGCATGTATATACTGGATATATATTATATATACATCATGATTATAATTCTGGATATAATGGATACATGAACAACTTGTAATTATAAAGGGTTTATTTTTGACTCAAGTACCAATGATCGTTAAAACGACCATTATTAACATAAATAATTACATAGTGTTCATGACATGGAAATAAGTGATATAAAAGTAATAATGAACTTAAAAAAAGGTTCTTAAGAAAGTAGAAATTAACTCAAGTTTATTATTCAGGACATTAAAGAATGATCGAGTCAAGTCGGACCCGAGGTATGGGACTTTGTCTCAATCTCCTTTCATTGAGGCATATTTTGTTTTATACACAACCTTCTTTTATACGGTGTATAAACCCCTTTGACTTTTACATTTATCCAAAATGAATCTTTTTTATATGAAGAATTTTACTAAATGAAAAAAGGGAATGTTTTGTTGTACGTATGCGGCGACAACGACTTCTCCGCCACCGTGACCATTATTTGAGTTTTGGCATCCTCTACAAGCCATACCTTCTTTTTAAAAGAAAAATAAATACCATGTTTTACTTTTCATTTATTTTGGTATTGAATATGGTTTTCATAATGTTTTTATTATATCAATGTGTTTTATTGATATCTTGTGATTGAAATGGGGAAATGTTATGTTTCTTTTATGTATGTTTTATGTGATACGATTATGTTATGGTTCTTGGGCATTATTATGAAGACGGGTGGTTCCGTGATAAACTAAGGGCGGGTGATCCTGATATAGCTCTCCAATGCATTGGGTAACGCGAAGGAATGAAACGTTAAGGTTTCTCAGAAGATATATAGGGAATATACTGTGATGGGTATTCCAAACGTAACCAAGAGGGTTACTCCCTATGTAAGAATGTTATGAATACTTCAAGTTAACTTTATGTCTTATGATTTCTATGATTTATTCATGATTTTATGAGGTATGTTAAAGTGATTATGTTTTATAGGTAAAGTATGATTTCATTATTATGTATATATGTACCCATGTTTCCTTTCCATATATTTTTATATCCCTTACTGAGATTTTTATGGTCATCCCAAGTTTTTTTGAAATATTTTTCAAATGTCAAGGGAAAGGTACATGATATGATGATAGTGTCAAGGAAGTGTCAAGAAAAAATCCATGTTTTATTTTAAATATGTTTCCATTGATGGGAAAGAAGAATACTATCTTTATGTAACCACATTGTTTATATGTGGAATGTAATGCAATTTTTATGATCTAATTCTCTAAAACTCTAAACCCAAAAAAATCCCCAATGTGTAATCTTGTAATAACTAAAGATTAAGTAAGGTTTAAGGCTGGGGCCATATAGTTGGTATCAAAGGTCGGTTTAGATAACTTTAGGAGTTAGAATTCTATTAAATGATTATCCAAAAATATATTTTTTGAAATGATATAGCATTTGAAGATTACCATGTTGCTTCATCGAAGACATGTTTGTTCAGAATGGTTTTCCATAGAGGAAATAGGGAAGCAGTGCTAGGAAGGAATACAGTAGGAAATAACCTTCCGAATCAGCATCCTGAGATGGTCGGAATTGGAACTGAACAGTTTGTTGCAGTAATGGCGCAGTTGACTCAAGCGATAAATGGTGGTGGTATCAATGCACGAGATCAGCCAGATCAACCATAGAGGAACATGTCAGTGGTGGAACATTTCATGAGGCAACATCCCCCATCATTTAGAGGATCATCTGACCCTGTGTTAGATGAAGGGTGGATTAAATCACTGGAGAAGATTTTCGATGTCATGGGGTTTTAGACAATCAAAAGGTTAGTCTTTCTATTTACCGTTTGGAGGGTGAGGCAGATCAGTGGTGGTCTATGGTTAAAAATATCAGGGACGCCGATGAGATTGATGCTCTTGACTGGGATAAATTCAAAGGTATGTTCCTTAAGAAGTATTTTCCTAAGGCTGTTAGACTTAGGATGGAAAAGCAATTCTTGGAATTGAGGCAAGAGGAAGACTCAGTGGCTGCCTATGAAGAAAGGTTCACTCGATTGGCAAGGTATGATCCAAATTTTATCTGAGACCATGATAGTAAAATCAATCGTTTTTACTCAGGATTAAAGCCAAAATATCGAAGGGCATTAGCTTCTTGTGAGTTTAAAAGTTATAAAAAGCTTGTTTGATGTGCTGAGAAGGTGGAAATGGAGTTTTCCGAAGATCAAGTGTTCTATAACAACCAAGAGAAGAAGAGACCAAGGTGGCAGGAGAAAGGTAAGAATTCTTCAAAAAAGTCTGGTGGTAAGAAAAATAAGTTTCCAGTTTGTGATAAATGTGGCAAAAGGCATGATGGGGAATGTCTTCTGAATTATAGAAAGTGCTACCGATGTGGTAATATGGGACAAAAGGCTCGTGATTGCACTGAAAAAGATCAAGGTGAAGGTAAGACCAAATTTGATTTACAGTTAGTGAAATGTTTTAAGTGCAATGAGATGGGTCACTATGCAAACGAGTGTCTGACAAAGAGCTTGAGTGATGGGAAGCAGTTAGACTACAAGCAGAAAGGGGTGGTGAAATCCTTTGCAACTACTTCAGCAGATATCAGGCCATCAAATGATGTTGTATCAGGTACTTTGTTTGTTTTTTCAGATTATGCAAGTGTGTTGTTTGATTCGGGGTCTACACATTCTTTCATCTCTGAAAACTTTTCTAGTAAAATGGGAATACCATCTCAAGAAATGACTTCTGATCTTGGGGTAAAAACACCTGGGGGAAATGTTAGGGAAAAAAGAATTTATAAGAATCTTCCTATCCTTATCTGTGGAAAGAACCTACTTACAAACCTTATTTTTCTACCTCTAGTAGAGTTTGATGTTATCCTGGGTATGGATTGGCTCTCTACTTACCATGCTAAGATTGACTGTAGAGATAAAGAAGTTTCTTTTCAGAAAGACTTTCAGTTTGTGTACAAGAATGAACCCTTACTGTTGATAACTTATCAAGAGGCCAAGAAACTTGTAAAAGATGGAAATGAATGTTACCTTGCACACATCATTGAAAATAAATGAACTGTTCAAATTAATGATGTGCCAGTGGTAAATGAGTATCCTGATGTTTTTCTTGATGAGTTGCCTGGAATAATACCAGATCGGGAAGTTGAGTTTACTGTTGACTTAGTTCATGATGCTAAGCCAATTTCAAAACCCCCTTACCGAATGGCTCAAATTGAACTTTTAGAGATGAAGGAGCAATTTCAAGATTTATTAGAGATAGGTTTCATTCAACCTAGCACATCACCATGGGGTGCTCCTGTTTTATTTGTTAAAAAGAAAGACGGTTCAATGAGACTTTGCATTGATTATAGAGCCTTGAATAACATCACTGTTAAGAACAAATATCCTTTGCCTCATATCGATGATTTGTTTGATCAGCTCCAGGTAGCTCAGTATTTTTCAAAGATTGACTTGAGATCGGGGTACTATCAGCTGAAGGTAAAGGAAGCAGATGTTTCGAAGACCGCGTTCCGTACAAGATATGGCCATTATGAATTTGTAGTCATGCCTTTTGGGCTAACCAATGCACCTGCTGTATTCATGGACTTAATGAATAGAATTTTCCATGAGTTCTTGGATAAGTTTGTGGTGGTTTTCATTGATGATATTTTGGTTTTTTCTTAAAGTAAAGAGGACCACGAAAGACATTTAAGGGTTATCTTGCAAACCTTAAAAGAAAAGAAATTGTATGGAAAATTCAGCAAGTGTGAGTTCTGGTTGCAACAAATTTCTTTCCTTGGTCACATTGTTTCTAAAGATGGGATAACTGTTGATCCTGCAAAAACAAAAGTTGTGGATGACTGGCCAAGACCCACAAATGTAACTGAGATTCATAGCTTCCTTGGTTTGGCAGTCTATTAACGAAGGTTTGTTAGAAGTTTTTCACGGTTATCTAGTCCAATGACTAAGCTAACTCGGAAGGGTGTTATGTTTATCTGGACAAAAGAATGTGATGATTGTTTTCAGGAATTGAAAAGAAGATTGGTGAATGCTCCAGTTTTGGCACTACCTTCCAGGAATGGTGAGTTTGTTATATACATTGATGCTTCATTGAAAGGACTTGGTTGCGTCCTAATGCAGAATGATCAGGTAATTTCTTATGCTTCACGACAGTTGAAAACTCATGAGGTAAAATACCCTATACATGATTTGGAATTAGCTGCTGTTGTTTTCGATTTAAAAATTTGGAGGCATCAGTTGTATGGAGTAAAGTGTGAAATATATACTGATCACAAAAGTTTAAAGTATATATTCACTCAGAAAGAGTTAAACATGAGACAGAGGAGATGGCTGGAATTAAACAAGGATTATGATTGTACAATTCATTACCATCCAGGAAAAGCAAATAAAGTGGCTGATGCTTTGAGTCGAAAAATTAATGCTTCATTAGCAATGTTGCGTTTGGAACGTGATCCTTTGGTTAAGGATTTGATGAACTTTGGCATAGAAGTTGTTGGTGTAGGATGTTCTTCGGTTTTGTTTCAGGTATCAGTGAGATCATCTCTATCAGATAGAATCAAGCAAGCACAGAAGCAAGACAGTGAGTTGTAGAAAAAGGTAGAGCTGGTTCAGAATGGTAAGTTGCCTGAATTCAACATTGATAATGATTTCATTATGAGATTTGGGAATAGATTGTGCGTTCCTTGTGATTCACAGTTGAAGAGAGAGTTGTTATGTGAAGCTCATAGTTCTCCGTTTTCAGTTAATCCTGGAAGTACTAAGATGTACAGAGATCTGCGGGAGTATTACTGGTGGGATGGAATGAAAAGAGATATTGCTGATTTTACTATGAAGTGTTTGACTTGTCAGCAGGTTAAAGAAGATTGGCAGTTACCGAAAGGGATGCTTCAGCCTTTACTAGTGCCAGAGTGGAAATGGGAGAATATATCCATGGACTTTGTTGTGGGATTACCGAAGACATCTCGAGGTAATAATGCAATCTGGGTTATTGTTGATCGCTTGACTAAATCTGCTCATTTCCTTTCTATACGAGATACTTTCTCCCTAGATCAACTTTCCCATTTGTATCTTAAAGAGATAGTCAGGTTACATGGAGTTCCTCTCTCCATTGTATCTGATCATGATCCCAGGTTCACTTCTAACTTTTGGAAAGGCCTTCAGAAGTCGTTGGGTACTGAATTAAATTTTAGTACACCATTTCATCCTCAATCAGATGTGCAGTCAGAATGAACAATTCAGACCTTGGAGGATATACTACGTTCTTGTTCGATGGATTATCAGGGAAGTTGGGACCAACATCTTTCTTTGGTTGAATTTTCCTATAATAACAGTTTTCATTCTAGTATACAGATGGCACCATTTCAGGCATTATATGAGAAGCGGTGTCAAACTCCAGCTTTCTGGGATGAAATAGGTGAAAGGAAGTTGATGGGACCAGAATTGGTAGAAGAGTTGGCAGAAAAAGTTCAGCTGATACAGAAACACATGAGAATAGATCAGAGTAGGTAGAAGAGTTATTCAGACAACAGGAGGAAGGATCTCTTTTTTGAGGTAGGTGATCATGTTTTTCTCAAAGTGTCACCATGGAAAAGTGTGATACGATTTGGAGAGAAAGGAAAGCTGAGTCCAAGGTTAATTGGACCATGTGAAATTCTAGAGAGATTTGGATCAGTAGCTTGCCGAGTGGCTTTAACTTCGAGTTTATCTCAGGTACACAATGATTTTCATGTTTCGATGCTGAGAAAGTACATGCCAGATCCATCTCATGTTTTGAGTCCAGAGGTAGTTCAGCTGGAAGAGAACCTATCTTATGAGGAACAATCGGTCCAGATTCTTGACCACAGGGAGCAAGTGTTACGGAATAAGGTGATTAATCAGGTAAAGGTTTTTTGGAAAAACCACATGATGGAAGAGGCAACATGGGAATCTGAAAATGCAATGAGGGATAAGTACCCCAATTTATTTGATAAGTAAATAAATTGCGGGGACACAATTTTCTAAAGGGGGAAGGATGTAACATCCCAAGTAAGTAATGAATAATAGATATTTATATCTTTGTCTATTAATGAATTAAATAATGTTTTAGAGTCTTAAAATGAAAATAAATTCAATCTTAAGCATGAAATACACTAATATTCTTAAAAGATTGTTTTACTGCCTTTTGATGGAAAACCCTTTTTAAATCAAACTTTTTACAATTTTATAATCTATATTTGTCAAAATAAACATATTCATTATGATTTGGACACTGAAATTTACATTGGATTAATTTTTGGTATTTTTCTGACAATGTTCATTTTTTAATGAATAGTGAAAAATACAGCATTTGAGATCAAAAATGCTTTTTCATTTAATTTAATTATATGGATAGATTATATTTTTAATTGTTATTAAAGTGTAATCTGAATATATTTTTATCATTTAATCCAATGGTGGTAATTAGGATTAATTTCACTTTGAATTTGGTCATAAACTAATGCCAAACTTTTCATAGATATTGTTTCAAAAAAACCCGCTATTTGTTTTGACAACGGGAATTATTTTTAAATCAATTATTTCAATTTATGTGTTTGGAATTTGGTAAAATGGATTACATATTTTGAATCAGAAGGTCCAAATTATGTAATTAAGACTCTTTTGTTTTTTGGACATTATGAATAGTAACGACGATAATTATCTTTAATTATCTTGATTAATGAGTAATCGGGTAGTTAAGGATAATAAAATAATATAATAATAAAACAAAATGACACCAAAATGTTTCCTAATGCTACTGGTTGTCTCAGGGACGACCATGGGATGCCTTGTAACAAACTTGGGGGCCCCATTAAATCACTTTTGTGAGAAAGTGACTCTTTATCTTTTTATTTTTTAAAGAATGTTAAATGTAACAACGAATGTATCACCTAAGTAAAATATTTTTAATTTTTTCTACATAAATGATATTTTGGACTCTAAATAGTCATTGGAAATATAAAAAGATTTTCTACATCATTGTATTTTTTTTATAATTTTTAGACATTAAATAAATTAAATTATTTATGACATCATAATGATGCAGCGATGACCTCATTATTTGATGATTTAAATAAAATGGAAAGATAATGTAAAATCTAAGACCTACACATGTCCAAAACCTATTGGGTGGGTATATTTCGAACCCTTATCACCTTAGACTCAAATTATATCAATGTGGGACCTTTAAAATCCGAAACCCATTTGAAAATAAAGTAACATTTCTTTACTTTCCAAGAGTGCCCCTCCTCTCCTCTTATAAAAGGCCCCCACCTATACCTCCTTACCAACACTTCCAAAGCCTTTGGCTCGGCCAACCCCTGCCCATTTTGTCTCTCCACATCCCTCTCTTACTCCTTGAAGCCTCACTTCGGGCAGAAGTCTTTCCAAGGAAGCCTTTGAGCTCAAACCAAAGGGAGTTACCCGATTTTAAGGTAATGTATTCACTTGAGTCCTTTTGTTTTATTTTGCTTCTCCAACCCCCTAAACTCTTTTTATTCACTTATTTTGTAACAAATCCAGTATATTCAGTATACTAGGATGTTGTTATAAGAAGGATTCGAGCTACACTTACACCCACCTACATCTAATGGTTAAAGAACATACTGTTTCCGTGGATGGTGAATTTATGCCTCCCGAAACGATGATTGTTCCACATTATTTTAACACCTCCAAGGGTGGCCATTAAGATGTCACTATATTTATATATGATATATAATATTTTTATGTTTCCCTTAAGCTTCTGTATTTTTCATTTTGGTCATACCTTTATGGTTTCCATTATGGGTAAACGCGATATCTTCATTTAAGGAAGTGTGGACTACCGCCCCCTCAAAGTGATTTGATTCGTTAAATACCATATGTGGGACGTATAAAGGATGGAACTATGATATTATATATTATATTATACTTGAATTATAATATAGCTTTATATCATTATGATTCCATTCTATAAAATACGAAATAGAAATGAAAGTAGCGTTCATGCGTACGTACGGCTTACCGTCTCCATGAACGGTGCATTTCATTTCTTACCTCTAAATGATTATTTAATATTATAAATGCATGTATATACTAGATATATATGATATATACATCATGATTATAATTCTGGATATAATGTATACATGAACAACTTGTAATTATAAAGGGTTTATTTTTGACTCAAGTACCAATGATCGTTAAAACGACCGTTATTAACTTAAATAATTACATAGTGCTCATGACATGGAAAAAAAGTTATATTAAAGGAATAATGAACTTAAAAAATGTTCTTAAGCAAGTATAAATTAACTCAAGTTTATTATTCAGGACATTAAAGAACGATCGATTCAAGTCGGACCCGAGGTATGGGACTTCGTCTCAATCTCCTTTCATTGAGGCATATTTTGTTTTATACACAACCTTATTTTATACAGTGTATAAACCCCATTGACTTTTATGTTTATCCAAAAGGAATATTTTTTATAAGAAGCATTTTATTAAAAGAAAAAAGGGAATGTTTTGTCGTACGTATGCGGCAATAACGACTTCTCCGCCGCCGTGACCATTATTTGAGTTTCGGCTTCCTCTACAAGCCATACCTTCTTTTTAAAAGAAAAATAAATACCATTTTTTACTTTTCTTTTATTTTGGTATTGAAAATGGTTTTCATAATGTTTTTATTATATCAATTTGTTTTATTGATATCTTGTGATTAAAATGTGGAAATGTTATGTTTCCTTTATGTATGGTTTATGCGATACGATTATGTTATGGTTCTTGGGAATTATTATGAAGACGGGTGGTTCCGTGATAAACTAAGGGCGGGTGAGCCCGATATAGCTCTCCAATGCATTGGGTAATGCGAAGGAGTGAAATGTTATGGTTTCTCCGAAGAGATTTAGGGAATATACAGTGATGGGTATTCCAAACCTAACCAAGAGGGTTACTCCCTACGTAAGAATGTTATGAATGCCTCAAGTTACCTTTATGTCTTATGATTTCTATGATTTATTCATGATTTGATGAGGTATGCTAAAGTGATTATGTTTTATGGGTAAAGTATGATTTCATTATTATGTATATATGTACCCATGTTTCCTTTCCATATATTTTTATATCCCTTACTGAGCTTTTTATGCTCATCCCAAGTTTTTTTGAAATTTTTTTCACAGGTCAAAGGAAAGGTACATGATATGATGATAGTGTCAAGGAAGTGTCAAGAAAGAATCCATGTTTTATTTTAAATATGTTTCCATTGATGGGAACGAAGAATACTATCTTTATGTAACCATATTGTTTATATGTGGAATGTAATGCATGTTTTATGATCTAATTCTCTAAAACTCTAAACCCGAAAAGATCCTAAATGTGTAATCTTGTAATAACTCAAGATTAAGTAAGGTTTAAGGCTGGGGCCTTATAAAAATATTCCAATTTTTTAGAATTGTAGGAAAATAATTATAAAAATTTATTTTCATATTATGTGTTAAAATTATCAAAAAGTGAGTTTATAAAAAACTTATATTTAGTGGAATTTTATCTTTTCCCATAAACATTGTTTTTATCCATTATATTTACTATCTATATTGTTTAAATTACTGTACCATTTGAGCTCACTAAATTTATAATGACTTAAATAGGGTGATTTAATTAGTTGTTATCATATCCAATCATGTTCATGTGTATAATTTTATAGGATAGAAAGTATTTTTGCATATGTTAGACTTGTGAATTATAATGAACTTTTATGTTGTCATTTGAGATAACAAAGCATGTTGATTTGGGTGTTATTGAACTATGATTACATAATTATGATTTTGGTTATAATAATTTGATCAAGGATTTTTTATCACACATTTTATTTAACCATTATTATATCATACTTTAAAAAATCACTTCATCCCATAATAACCAGACTGTGTTTTACGTTAAAAATAAAAAAATAACTCCGATTAAGAGTTTCATTTGTAGATATTTTATGACATGTTTATTTAAAGGTATTTATGGGAATAATAATTGGTTTTCTTGGTCTTTATTACAATTATATTTTCCAAGAAAAATAACTATTAAAAAAATCTAACTTGTTCCTCCTATATGAGATATATATGTTTTGAATTGTATTGGTTTTAAATTCATACCATTACATATAAAACCACTTCTGAAATGAGATAAAAATTTCCTTATTCTTGGAAAAATGTATATTTTTAGGGTTAAAGTTTAAATTCTCTTTTATTTGAATTCTTAAATAAAATCAAGTGTAAAAAGTCTCTATTACTTAATGTGATAAAATATTTTTTTATAACACCCAAACTCTAATAACCTAGAGGTGATGGTTAATTTATTTCAAAGTTATAGGATAAATAGATCAAAATATATAAGATATATAAATTTAATAGTCCTAAGAAAATTGAAACGTAAATAAATATTACATTATATTTACAAGTTAAGATACATCAAATAAATACATAAAAACATATTATTTACCCTTCCAAATCCATAACACACACATAGTAATATACATGGATTACAGGGGGAAATAGGGAAAATATAAAAATATGATCTTAGATGCTCTGTAATGGTTAAAAAAAATAGAAGCTAAAATACATAAGAAAATAATAAAAATATGCGAGTAATAAATAAATTCTATAACAAATGGAACTGTGATCATAATATATCCTAGAATTTTATAATAAAAATAAATTAAATGATTAGAATAAATGAACTCATAGAGATTAAATGTATAATATTGTCCATCATAAATATATCATCAAGGATTTGTGCCAATAAATCATACATAAATGGGTAATGATTACACAAAATACCCAACTAGTTTATCTCACGAGATTGACTAATATATTGAAGGGTTATATTATTTCAGACCCCACCGATCATAGGATAGGTATAATAAAACCATAATGTGAAGATAACTTCTAAACAATACATGTCGTAATGTTCACTAAGAAATGTCATATATCATCAAGGATAAGTAATAAATTGTTTACCATAGATAAATAATGGATATATGAAATATCAATATTTCCCCATTCAATGGAATAATATTTATATCATGGTGAATATCCCACAATAAACTTAGAAACTATAGGAAAATAAAAATTTAATTAAATGTACCCTTATTAATGGAATGAGAACAAGATAATAGTGAATCTTACTTTCATGGTGTAGGAATATTAATAGGAAATAGTTATTTAGTTCAACATTTTTCAATGGTGTGAGACCAAATAAATTATTAGAAAGATTCCCCCAAATCCATATTTATGGATCTAGTGCAATACTTACTTAATTTAAATATATAAATTGAAACATATTTTAGTACCATAATAATATTTTCAAATCCTCCATTGTGTGTTTTAAAGAGATTTTGGATCATCCCAAGTATATCCCCCAATAGTATCAAACCAAGTGTGCATTGATGCCCATTTACTATGCCATGAGTAAACATCATGTTTATACCTAACCAAAAAATTTATGCGTTATTACACTTTGGTGTATCTAAGCTAGAGAGATCAACCACTTATAGTACGTAGACAATGATGACATTACCAAAAACCAGACACACTACCAAAATTTAGTATGATTTCCTATATTTGTATTTATCCATTGGGTTTCCAGCAAAGTATGAGAATTATAACATCTTATGAAGGTATTATAATGATAGGTAATGGTGATAATTAATAGAAATATGATAAGGAATTTATATAAATAGAGAATAATAATAATTCACATTTAAATGAAAATTAATTCGAGGGGATTAGACAAATAAATAGTTATAGGGGATTAAATACCCTTACATCAGTATAAAAACTAATTTGGAAAAGGATATAATGAGATGGAATAGGTAATATATAATTAATAATGTATCAAATGGATGATAATACCCAGTAATTTCATGCATGAAATTATATGAGAAATAATTTTAAATTATATTATAATAGAAGTATTGTAATTGAAATGGAAAAAGGGTGACTGGTAACCCTTAACATGATATCTAGCTTATTAAATATTAAGAAGAGAACCTTAGAACTTTAAAAATTCATTAGATAATATTTTTAGAGGTAAAATTATAGGAAAAAAATGACCAGTAATTTTAGTGTGATTAGGATTGAGAGGATGGGTGAGTTTTTATAATAAATGTGGGAGATTTGTTTATTAATTTCAAAACACATGCCTTAGACACTTTTTTAATAAAAAAATAAAACAATTATACGTACCACAGTTTTAGCCCATGTAATTTGACATATAAGAACTTTTTTTGGTTTTCAAATTTTTAATAACTTAAATCCTTTAAAATATATTATTTTATATGTGGATAATATTTTTCTTCATAAATAATTATTTTTGAAATCATAAAATATACTTTTGGTTCTAAAATATTCATTATAGGTTTGTAAAATTATTTTTTTACTTTAAAAAAATGGTTTTTATTAATAAACTATTATTTTATCAGTAAATCATTTTTGTTACTTATTAAATATTTTTATGTCATTATGTTGTCAAAATATGTACCATATATTCATATCTTCTTTTTTATTTTTACACAAAAAATCAATTATCTTATAAAATTATAAAAAATTCACCATCACATAACATAACAATACTAATTCCAAATTTAATATCCTTTATATGAAGATATTCTCTATCGATGTGAAATTTAATTATAAAATAAAAAAAAACTTGTGTATTTAAAAAACATGCATTTAGTACCTAAAAATCAAAAACATTTATTATTTTGGTTTTTAGACGCATGTGTTTAATTATATTATTATTCATAAATATGTATATTTATTTTTGATTATTAATTTATTATTACTAAATGATTTCTTTTTATTGGTTTGGGATTTTTATATATACGTAATTTCCTTGTTTTTTATAATATATTTTTATGTAGTAATATGCTAAAATAATAGAATTTTCATTATTATATACATTTTTGTGATAAAATTTTTAGTTACAATAGTTGAATATTGGGCATTACGTTCTCCCCCTTAAATAATTTCATCTTTCAATTTTATGATGTACATTAATCCAAGAACAAATTTTAGTAATTCTTCTCCAATTCATTATGAGGCTCCCATGTTTCTTATTCAATCTAGTGATTCTTCCAAAGAAATTTAACCAGTAAAGTTATTCAATTCCTTAACACTTTATCTTAAATGTCAATAATATGGATAGGAGATTTATTACAAGATTGTTCAGGTTTTATAACTATTTAATCAGTGGTTAGTACATGTGTTGTGTATGACATGTAATTCATTTTATATTGAGAGATTAAAGACTCTTTTCTCTTTAGAGAGGTTGGGTGTAAAATAAAAATGAAAATCCATTGATAAAATTCTCTTTAAAATTTCAAAAGGTATAATGCACCTTGTACTTAGACTCATATTCATACAAAACCTTATAACTCCTTTACATGGTGATAAATTTAAGAAGATATGATATCCTACTTGTAATTCCATGTTTTTACTTCTATTCTCATCATATATTTTCTATCTTATTTTTTATTTATTAATATGATTCTAGATAACTTGTACCTTAATAGTTGTTTCCTTAATAAATTATGGACCAAATAGACTTTTTTCTCTAACTCCATCACAATAGTTTTCAGTGTGACATATTTTTCCATACAAGGACTCATATAGATCTATTTAAATTCTTTAATGAAAGTTATTTTTCTACATAAATTACACTATATGTTGTTATTGGTCACATGTTTTTTATAATTTAAGTGATAATGGCCTAACATACCCTATAAGGTTTGGAAATTTCTTTTTGAGTGTCCATCAGATTGAAGATGTTAAGTGGTTCTAAAATACATCATGGTGTCCAAAGGATTTTGATGATTAATTTTTTTTGATGTGAATTGAGGGTCTTAATCAGATAAATTTAATAATAATGAACCATGAAGTATCACAACCTCATTAATGTAAATATATGCATGATGTTCAAGGTGTAGATCCTTCCTTATTTCTTGGAAATGTAAAGACTTGGTATGTTGATCCACAATGACCAATTAATCCTTATTATTCATTTTTTTCATAAGTAGTCTAGTAAAAAAAGTCCATTTTGATATTATACCACTTCCCCATTGGTGTAGGGAGAGGTTTCATGATAAACTTTGGAAGTTTTCTCTTACCCATTACTTTTTTTGCATACCATGAATCTTAAAATATAGTAAGTGATTTCTCGTTTCATGTTTTTCCTACAAATTTTTTTCTTTTATATCAACATAAATATTTTTTACTATAAGGGTTTATAGATATTTTATAGCTATAATATTAATCTTCTAATTAAATTATTAGATCTGTTACTAATGTTACACATATTCTCTTTACAAACATCAACACACCATCTTCATAGTTGGAGTATATCAATTTTCCCTCTATCATGGTTTTAATATTCTTTTTTAAACCCTAATAATCTTTTGAATACCTTATTATCTTCTCTAGTAAATATAGTTATGAAATTACTTAGTAAGAGAATTATTCTTTCTGAATACAATAATTTTTATGTTAAACATTACTAAATCCATGAATATAGGATCCTTTTCCATTATCATCATGGATATAACACTATGATCTTTCTAACTCAATGAATCAACAACCTTGTTTACCTTTCAAGTGTGATATAATTTTTTATATTTATAGTCCATGACTACTTTTACTCATATCATTTGTCTCATGTTAATATATTTTTGAGTGAATATATACTTCAATCTTTTTCAATCATTATATATGTCACATATTCCCCTGTAAATAGAGTACCTTCATATTTTCAATGTATAGATAATAAATACAAACACATTATCACAAGTTGGGTTGTTTTTCTCATGGTTCTTCAATTTACATGATTCATAAGAAAATACACTATCAGTTTTCATAAGGATGAACCTTATTCCTTTCTTCAATGTATAATAATATATAAATATTACCTCATTTTCTAGATGATAATGTCAATGCTGGTGCATTAATAAATCTTCTCTTTAATATATCAATTATTTCTTCACACTCTATATATGATATTAATTTTCACCATTTATGTGTTAACTTGGTTAATGTATTATCTATTCAATATTTTTTTGACAAATCAACAATATAAACTAGCTAATACAGGGAAACACTACAACAAAAAGTATTTAATAGCATTAAAAATGACCTTTATCAGCACTAGAGAAGCATTATATACCAGAGCGTGATTAAAAGCCCTATATTTTATTAGTTATTCTACTAGATCGGATAAAAGACCCATTTACCATCTCTTCTAAAAGCCATTATAAAGGGTCATAAAGCAGTGTGCAGTAATAGCACACCGAAACACAATAAAAAACAAAATCAAGTACCAATAAAGAATTTAAATGAAAAAAATTACAAAACAATAAATAGAAAAAAAACACTATATTATAGATATTTCATACATTGGTATATACGATTACATGAGTTAGTACAAATTATTATATACATTCCATAGCATCAATGTTCATTTTTCTTTTTCCCTTGAACCCATCTCATGATATTGTCGAACGAACAACCTCTTCTCAAGAAAAATAATACACATGTACATAAAACAATTCTAGTATGTATAGTAATATAAAATAATTAATTAAACAAAATGTTTTAATTTTAAACTATACTTTGAGGCATACCAGGAATACTGTGTATCAGACTGAGCTGCGGTAGATTCATGCACATCACACCATTTATTGTTCGTCTTCAAGAATTATCTCTATGAAAATTAACTAAATAAGTATAAGTTAAAAATGATAAAGCCAATGAATTAATTAAAACCAAAATAAATAATGAGAAAATAATATAGGATTGTTTTCTCTATTTTGGAGATCTTATGTTCATTTTAAACAAAAACGAAACCTATATATATTAGAAAGATGCACTTGGAGTCATACCTACTACACCATGCACTGGATTGAAGTGAAGTGGATTCTTACATGTCTCAAATTACTTATGGATAATTTTATTAAAGTATCATAACAATCCAAATGAATTTTATTGGTTTGGAGTAAATTATTTACCTTTATTACTAAAATGTATTTCAGAATTAGAAACATGTACATTGAGTCAGACAAGTCACATCATATTTAAATTTGATCTGGGACTGATTCCTAAAAAAAATTAGTTATGAATTTTTTTAATAAATTATTAAGATAATCCAAGTGAGTTTTATCAGTTTCCAGTTAGTAAACCTTTTTGAACTAAAATAGAAATTTTAAATTGACAACAAACAATTTAAGTCATACTGATAACATCATGTATCATATTGAGGTGAGGGTAATTCTTTCACATCAAAAATGACTTATTAATAATTTTTTTAAAGTATAAAAACATGATAAATGAATTTTCACCGTTTTGAGCATGTCAATTGTATTTTTACTAAAATTAATGTTAATTTTAAATAAAATGATGATCTTGGAGTCACACTAGTCACATTGTGCATCATATTGAGATGAATCAGAATCCTAAACATCATAAATGATTTAGGTATTGTTTCAATAGTGTATGAAAACAAAAAAAATGCATTTGAGTGATTTTTAGTATGTCAATTGTATTTTTCCATAAAATATCATTTTAAACTAGAAACAAAAACCTTGAGTTATACTGGCTACATCATGTATCATTTTGATTTGAGACTAATTCCTATATGTAAAAATTGATTTAAAATTGATTTTTCTAAATTATCATGAAAATCTGAGCATGTTTGATTAAATTTTAGTGAGTGAAACTTTTTGAACTAAACTATGAATTTCAAATTGATAACAGACACTTTGAGTCATATCAGGAAGATCGTGTATTGATTATGGTGAACCTTATTAATACATGTCATAAATGTATTATGTATCATTTTCCTAAAGTATGAAAATAAAAAGAATGTGTTTTTGAGTTTTTGAGTTTTTCAGTTGTTTTTTACTAAAATTAATGTCAATTTTAAATAAAAAGACACACTTGGAGTCATAACGGTCATAAAATGTGCCAGAATGAGGTTTGGACGATTAATACACATGTGAAATGTCTTATGAATCATTTTCATAATGTATCAAAATAATTTGAATGTGTTTTATTGGTTTTGAGTATTCCACTAGTCTTTTTTACTGAAATTTATTTTTAAACTGGAAACATGTACTTTGAGTCAAACTGGTCAAATTGTGTGTTGGTTTGATGCGAGACTGATTCATAGAGATTAGAAATGAATTAGGAATAATTTTACTAAACTATGAAGATAATACATTCACATTTTCTTGGTTTTTAGTGGGTGACACTTTTTGTACTAAAATACCAATATTAAACTGATAATGGATACTTTGAGTGATATCAACCACATCATATATCAGATTAAGTTGTGGCTGATTCCTACATGTCATAAATGAATTATGGAACATTTTACTAAAGTATAAAAATAATATTAATTCATTTGATCCTTCTTTATTATGTTAGTTGACTTTTTACTAAAATTAATGTCAATTTTAAATAAAAAACACACTTTGAGTCATATCGGTCACGCAATGCGTCAGATTGCGGTGTTATTGATTTCTACATGTCCTAAATGATATATGGATCATTTTTATAAATAACCAAAATAATATGAATGTATTTCATTGGTTTTGATTCAGTCACTTATCTTTTTTACTAAAATGTCATTTTACCCTGGAAACACAAACTTTTAGTCATATCAGTCACTTCTTGTGTCCGGTTGACGTGAGACTAATTCCCAAACATCCCAAATGACATATGAAATGTTTTTATAATTTATCAAGAAAATATGAGCAAGTGTTTTTGGTTTTCAGTGAGTGATACTTTTTGAACTTAAATACCAATTTTAAACTGATAACAGACACTTTGAGTTATACAGGGTACATCTTGTATCATATTTTGGTGTGAATGATTCATTCATATAAAAAATGACTTATGGATCATTTATTTAAAGTATCAAAACAATATTAATGTTTTTGTTTTTAATTTTTAGTATCTCAGTGGTGTTTTTTATAAAAATTAATGTCAATTTTATATAAAAAGATGCACTTGGATTCATACCGATAAAAAAGTATTTTAGATTGTGGTGTGGATAAATCATACACTTCCAAAATGACTTATGGATTATTTTCTTAATGTATAAAAATAATTAGAACTAACAATTCTATCACCACTTCCATTGTATTTCTTTTTGGAACTGCCAATACAGCATATTTAGTTGATGTTCTTACATGAATGTCTTTTCTCATTATTGAAAACTAGAATTGTATGGGACGATCATGTTCTCATTGTATGAATATATTTCACCACTAAATAAAGGGAAATAACAGCTTCTTCTAATATTCTACTTTTCAATAATGAGAATTTTTTCTTAGCTACGAACATTAATGTAATATACATTGTTGGTAGTTCAACAAATAAAGGCAGTAGAATGTGTCGTAACATTGGTAAAAATGAAGATGTTATCTCTTTTTTGGATTGTTGTAGATAATTGAAAGAAAAATATTTCTTACCAAAAGATCTGGGAAAAAACATAAATAATTATTAGATAAAAAATTTATTGAAATTAACATATAAATAATAGATAAAATGATGATAAAATTAATTACATAAGTATCATGAATTAACCTTTTAATGATGGTTGTATACATTTTTGAACCCTTTACTTGTTGTCATTATCTCTGTTACATCCTCAAAGTCCAATCTCCCATAAGCATGATCAGTTTCAAACAAACCACCCCAATATAAACATAAGAATCCACTTGTATAAGAAGACAACTCATATGAGAGTAATGCGATAAATAAATAAATTAAATATAAATTTGAAATAATACATAAATTACATGTAAAATGGTTTTACTATAAAAATATCTATATTACCTCTTTTATTGAGTAGAGGTAGAGCCATTTCATTTCTTATAAAGTTAGTGAAGGGAAGTCGAAGGAAAGTGTCAAATTCCAAAACTACAAGGGTGGAAATGTTTTGAGGGAGAAGAAGTCTATGGATATTTTGGTGCAAAAGGCATGAAATGTGGATATAAATATTCTAAAATATAAAAATTCTACAAATGAAAATGAAAATTATTTCGACATTTAATTATATGATTTAGCAGTAAAATAGAGAATGTGTATCATAACATTGCCCTTAAATCAAACCAGAGGTGTTTCTTTGTTATAGTCTATTCTTTTATGGGATTGGTAACATCATGTTGCGAAGAAGTCATTGTATGCATGAGTAGTCAATAATTTAATTTAAATTATGTTAATATAGTATATATAAGATAATATCATCAAGGAAAACCTAGTATATTGAAAAATACATTTACCTTATCATTGAACTATCTTTTTTTATTGGTTTTAGAGATTTGGATCCTCTATTAAGAATCCAAATTACCTATTTGTGGTCCCCTATAACATACAAGACATTGTCTACACTGGGACCTACATTAACTTATTGTGATCTCCTAATGATAGGGTCATCCTCAATTGAATTTTCTTCTGACCTAACTGTTATTTTAGTTTGCAGTATGAAAATCGAAAAAATATTTTCTCTTAGATCTGATACATAAAAAACCTGTATTGGTTGTGATGCTATTATGAACATATCTTCTTTTTCCCCTTCCATGCTGAAATTCTCCTCCATGAATCCTATTTCATCTACTTTAACCAAACTCTTTTTATCAATCCATTTGTAATGGAAAATCAGAAATTGAAATTTTGTATAATATAACTCATATATTTATTTGATAATGCAAAAATCTGACACATTTTTATAAATTGTATTTTTATCCTTGGAACCAGATATTATCATCACTTCTTCCACAAGTGTAACTACATTCTTTACATCGTACTATAGTAATCATATACTTTTTTATAGAACATATAACCATTGGTTGCAAAACCAATTTAAGATATAACATTTTAATTTGGTCATCTGGAAACCCATCGATATCATTTGAAAATTTAATTTTTATTTATACATAACTCATTATAAATTTGATCTTGTAACCATCCAATAAACTATTTATTATGTGTATTATATATCCATACTTTAGTCCTTGATGGATTCAAATCTCTATGAATTTATTATCAGAGCCCAACATATGGATCAACATGTTCAAAATTATGAAAATTGTAAAGGTGTGATTGATCTCTCTCTCTGTGAATGTAATTTAAAAAAAACTCTCCAAGAAATCCCTTCTCCCATAAGATGTATACAATGATGAGACTTTAGGAGACTGATGATTTCAACATTTGAAAGGTAATCGGTACATAATTCAAAAAAATCTCAAACAATATATCATTATGCAATACAACCTTCTAGCCAACTTATAATCATGATATACCCTTTTAAAATATTCATATTCCATTCAATGGGGTACTTACATCTAGAATGGATGGGACCACATAGTTGAAACTCTCTAACCGATTGATCCATCAAGTAAACCATTATATCAATCAATTATGAAGGGAAGAACATATCCAATTCATTTAATATGATTTTAACTTCATTATTCATGATTGGAAACATCATTGGGTCTATAAATTTAATGCATATAGATTTGAAAAAGAAGCAGGGTCTGGTTAATGTATGCCTTACATTTTTAAGAAAAATGAAATGGAATGAAAAAGATAAAAAATATTACATTAAAACATGATGATCATTTTATTTGTGTCCCTATAAATTCAAATTATTCATTGAAATGACATTCTTGATATTTTATGAAAAACCTTATTGAACATTTAAACTATTAGGGAAAAGGAAAAATGATTTTTTTTCTTTTTGGATATATTGTAAGCCACTAGAGGAGTAAAAGACCACCCTTTGCCCTTCATTGGTGCAAAATCTTCCCTTATACCCATGGCAATCATATCTAACCTAACCTTGAATCCATTTTTCATTTTTTCAATAACATTTAGTAACACTATCAAATAAATTTTTTTATACATGCATGTCATCAATAAAATTTATGAAGTAAAAACAATTTCGATATATGAATTCAAAGAAAATTGATCTATTCATCCAAAAATATTTTGTATGTTTTTTTCTAAAACTGTTTTTCCAAAATAGTGTTAATATATTTCTCTTTATCGAATAGTTGATCACCCGTTAGGGCAGATGGTGTTGTAACTTGTATTATATTCCCATCGAATGTTTTCATCCAAGATTGGTTTTTATGATGTTGAGGTAAAAATTTTAGATGTACTAAAAACTAATTCTTTGAGGAATGTCTCAACCAAACTGAGTGTGCTCATTCTTCACAAATGGGACACCCCAACATTCCATTAATGCTATAGCCTGCTAAATTTCATTATTTAGTAAATTAATCTATCATCAAATACAACATGGCACTTAATGTGAATTCTTAACTTCTATAAGAATAATCTATTGTAAAACTTGTATCCCACACCCATTTCAGATATTTGATCAATGGATCCAAATAGACATCAGTGTCATTACTATGTTTCTTTTTTCCATAATAATCAAGGACAATATAATTTATTTGGTGATTAATTCATATCCATGGGGGAAAGTTATAGTCCACCAACATGATAAGACATGTATTGTGAGTAATACTTTTTACAAAAAATTATTTATTCCATCTATAAATAATACAAGATGTAATCTTCATGGATCATTTCCAAATTTAGGATACATATAAAAAAATTTCTTCCACTGAGGAGAATATATTGGATGACGTATGTTCCCATATTTAATTATTATATCTGCATTCTTTTTAAATTTTCATGAAGTTTCATGACATCCATATAGTCTTCTAAACCATGGAATGATAGGAAAGTACCATAAAACTATTTGAGGACTTGATTCATTTTACTTGAATCAATCTATGCCACACTTAGGTCATTTTATGATTGATTCTTCGTACTTACGAAACAATGTATAGTAATTTGGAAAAACATGTTTTTTAGAGATTTCACCCATCAAACGTAGCATTTTTTAGTGTCATATTTTTAACATGGATGTTTATTTTCATCTATCAGTATATCATTTAGGAGGCCAAGTAGTTCTGTCAAGCGGGTGTCATGCCTTCCACTTCCATCTATTAAATTATCTAACTTCAATATAGCTTCCAATGTTATGTATTTAGTACAACCAATATACAATAGTATCTTGGCATAGCTATTTTTCTTCTCAAAGAACTTTGGGTAATCATGAAGGTCATATTCTATTTCCATTTTAATTTCTTCCATCCAATATCCATCATCATTTATACTATAATTCATATAAAATGATCAATAAACCACAGTATCATCTCAATCAGTGTGCACGTTTAGTTTTTCTCTATTTTTAGTCCAACATCTATAGCTTTGATATGTTATTTAACAAATCAAATGTTCTTAAAAATCTTTTAGACTAATTTTTCTTGAATAAAAACTATGTAAACGTGTACAAAGCATTTGAGAAGAGTCATATGCATGCTCTATTGCAAACTTGATGAACTCCTTAACTTCATATCCATATTATTTTGTCAAATGATTAGCCTGCATCAATTTTTGATTCATATACATCCTATTATATTCATAGAAATATTAGTTTTTATAATAAATTAATAAATAAACACAAATATTTCCTTATCAAAGGTGAAAGATATAGATAATTATAATAATGGGGAACCAACATCTGATTATTTCATATAATTTCATTATTCTTTTAAGAAAATGGGAAATTGAATATAAGAAAATAATTACTCTACTACGATTGGTGTTATCCATTAAATTCATCCAAAGGTGAAATTTATAGACAAATTTAATCCTTGTTAACTTCATATACCAAAGATTTATTATTTCATTTTGTTTCTTAAGACTCATCACCCATATCTTGTGGATATGTAACATTATTTCTTTTACTTCTCTAGGTAGTAGTCATCCATGGGATGACCACTACTATGAGTATTTGAAGAAACATAAAATAAATGCGGGATAAGTCTCATGAAAAAATTGTAATAATAACTCTTTGAGAGATGAAGTCAATGATATTTAATGTTGTACTCTATTGTGTTATCTAAAAGGTTTAATGCCTCCCATTTGAGAGAATTACACAATTAGAACTAGTTATAAACTTGTGTCTTATTGAAGGTGAGATATGGGAGGCATACATATTCTTGTCTATCTATCAAGGGGTCTTAGTGGGGATATGTTAGGATATATGAATCCTTATGGATTGTAATGTCTCAAAATTCCATGGAATTTTTTTAAAAATAAATTAAATGGGATTTTTTACGATACTGTGAAATTCGACAACACACGATTCTGAGGTCTGGAGAGACCAGAATGGAATTTTTTACTTTTTTGTAGGTACGTTCAGTAAATGTACAAATGAGTTTTTTTGTCTTTTGAACCATTTTTCAGATTGAAAATTCAAGGAAACCATTTATTTCAGAATGCTAGGATTCGTTTAGAAATGTCTTAACATCAGCCAACAAGGGTCGAGCGGAAAAGATATTTTTCAGAATTTTTGAGAAATGTAATAAAATAATATAAAATAATTATTTTATTTTCATTATCTCCTTTGGGTGGTGGACAACGATGATACATGGAAGTAATAGGGATGAAAAAATGTGCATCAATGAGGCTCATTAATGCCTCATTAAACTCCCAGTGTAATGACAATTTAATAATGTGTAACAACAACAATGTTTCTTAATTAAAACAGTGTAGCAACACAACATCACATGATTATGGGAATGCTACAACGTGATTCTATTTATAGTTCGACGCACTAGGGAAATATGGATTAAAAACATGGGGGATTCTCTGGAAAACATGTGATGAACTTCCACCCCAGTGAAGAATGATGAACGCCAGCTGGAAATCTTTATCTTTCATGTCTTTCAAAGATCAGAGCTGGGAATCGACATCAACATCATAAATCCCTTGAGGATGAACACCGCAGCATCAGACGTCATAAGAAGTAGGGGTTTGTTTTTTAAAGATCTTCCCCATTCTATGTTCTTCTTAAAAACAATGGATGTGGATCAACCCAAAAACAGGTTGATTAGTAAGTCAATCTTTTATATGGGAGTGTATCTTTGGGGGTTCAACATTGGGATTGATTTATTTTTGATTTCACTACACTTCTTCGAAACCTCCCCAGCTTTTTTCCTCTTATACAAAGGGTGAGAGCCCACACAAACGAGGCCTGATCCCCTCTGCATGTTTGTTTCTTGTGATCGGCTCTTTGAAATTGATAGAAAGGTGGATCTGGATCCATCACAATGAAGTGGGAATCCCCTAGAGGTTGTAGGAGAAAACAATGAAAAAAATGGGCCACCAAAGTGCATTCGGTAGCCCGATGAGGATACGACTAGTGATGACAAGCAGTGTCACTAGCCACGTGCCCGACGACCAGAGGAAGAGGCATGCCACGGCGGCACGCCTGTGTAGTAGAAGTAGTGGCCATGACAGGCTGTGACGTTGTAGTCCCACAACGCCAGTGTGGCACTACGTGGATAACTCAACCAACCATGCAGGTTGACATGGGGGACATGGCCCGTGGGCCCTGTCACATGAACAAGTTTCAGACGCGGCTATGCCGTGTCTAGAGAGATGGGGTCCATCCCACAACGGCATTCTGGGGTGATTCTGGCGGGTTGTGCCGCCTGGCGGGCCAGACCCGTGGCCCATCCAGGGAATGCTTAGGCAACCTGGGTTGGGTCGACACAGATTGGGTCAGGTCAAACCAGACCAGGTCATGTCGGGTCGGCACAGAATGAGTCGGGTCAGGTCGGTTTGACCGGGTCGGACTAGACCCTGACCTATTTCAACCTAGTTACACTTAAATGGCCTTATCTCCCAAACCAAATGTCTATTTGATAAACCATGATGGAATCCTTAATATGTGGTGGTACTTTTGAGATACACCACTTTACTTTTGGAGAAATTTGATGTATGGCGGGGTTGGATCGAGCACGAATCCAACTGGGCCCTCGGTATTAAAATTCATATAACCTATAGACCAGGTGTCTGATTGACGATCTTTCTATCGTGTTCGAATCCTTATTACATGGTGGTCCTTCAGTTCAATTCTTTGTGGAACATTTTGGAATTTGAGGTATGACCTATAGCTTGAGGATTAGAACCGGGGTGTTTATTGTGGTGAGAGTTAGGACAGCTACTCCCTTGATGACTCAAGGAGCGGGTATTCTTTACTCCTCTACGACAATAAAGATGGGACTCCCCACTTCATGGGTGCGTGTTCGTTTTCCTCTGAGAAGGTTCATATATCTATGGAGTCGGTACTCCCCATTTTGACTAGGGCACAAGTCCTCCATACTTAACTCACATAGAATCACGTAATCCCGTACCGGGTAGGGTGCTGGTCCTCTATGTTGGGAGTAGGTACTCCCCTATCAACCTGGGGTGCGGGTCCTCCTTATGCAGTGCTATGGCAGAGTCTGTACTACCCTGCCATGCTAGGGCATGGGTCCTCTATCCTGGGGTCAGTACTCCCCTGACGTACTATGGTTTGGGTCCCCCACATCAGATATTGTGATAGTGTTGGTTACTCCCTTAATTTAATCGGGTGCGAGTCCACTAGTCACTCAGTAGTACTCCCCTGCCGATTCAGTGTGTGGGTCCTCTTTACAACTTATTCCAACAGATTCGGTACTCCCTTTCCATGCCAGGGTGCAGGTCCTCTAGCCTGGGGTCATTACTCCCCTAACGTACTGGGGTGTAGGTCCCCCAAAGTGAAAAAACTACCGGAGTTGTACTCCCCTACCGGGTTGGGTGTGGGTCCTCACTTATGGAGTAGTACTCCCTCGTCTTTGATTAGTGATGGGGAGTGGGTCCTTCATGGGAGTTGGAGCTCCCTCGACTGAAGGACACAGTTATGAGGAGCAGGCCCCTTTCACTTGATGTAATATTTACCAAGGTAGAAGTTAGTGCTCCCTCGACAGACTGAGGTGTTGTCCACTTATACTGAAGCGACTGAGATATCATGGGTTATACTAGATCTGTGCACCCCAAACTGAATTCAGTGTCAAGAAGTGGGCCTCTTCACTTGATTTACCTTGGTCTTGCCTCGGGCGCAAGGCTGTGACTGTGAGACCCCTAGTGTCAGGAACTAGAGAGAGTTCTAGTAGAAAGTTCCTGATGGAGAACGTCCTTTTAGAAATACCATTAAGAATGGTTTAGTTGTATATAATGGAGTACATCCCTTAGATGAGTGCTATCAAGGATGGCCAGCTCATGGAACATGTACTCTTGATCCTTGAGTTACGCTTTGATCCTTCTTTGGAAATCCTGGTAATGGATTTGAGGTCAGAGCCTTATGTTTCTTTGTGGATGAGATGTGTATATCTAGATAACCTAGGTATATGATTGGGAATGTACCTGAGTAAAGCTGACTATGAATAATCTTTGTAGTTTACTTCATGGTATTAAATTTGTGGTTGATTTTTTGGTTTTGGATTTGTGGTTGTCATTGTGATTATGGAATTGTGGTTTACTTAGTGGTTGTTTTGTGGTGTTTTCCTTTGTGGATTTTTGAGAGACCATTGAGGGTCTCGGGGTCCCCTACTGAGTACTGAGCTTCTCTCCCCTGCACGGGCTTCGCCCGCAAGAGTTGTGTCTGGGGAAGATGTTTGATGTTTCTATGGAGGCACTGAGGGAGATGGGACCGATGAATATGACGATGATGGACTTGGTGGCCTAGGACCATACAGAGCCCAGTAGGACCAGGAAGACACGAAAAACTATATAGGCTTCTAGTATCTTCACTACACTAGCGATATGGTGGGATTTTTTAGCAGATGGCCATCGGGTATCCCTTTGTACCTTGATGTTTCCATTTCATTTGTTGGGCTTGTATACTGGCCCAGTTTTATCACTCAGTTCTTTACTTAATGTTCTACTCTAGTTTCTGATTACTTAATGTTCACCTTTCATCTTTTTGGATTTTGTTTGTGAGTGAACTTGTGTACAGGTATCCAAGAAAATTCCTCCCACTTATAGGTTGATGCCTTCAGCACTAGTCGTCAACCCCTAGACTTCAGGAGGCAAGATTGGGGTACGCACGGTACGGGCACTGGGGGACGGGTCATGAAAAAGTGGTATCAAAGGTGTCCAGTTTTACCTCAATGATGAAGGGACTATTGTTTTTTATTATGAGAAGTAATGTTAAGTGTTTCGAGTTCAGCTTTTAGGCCAGGGACTCTAGTATTCGAGCGACAACTGACATATTTCTATATAAGGTTTATGGATAGTTGTTACCCAACTCAGGACTTGGAAACATTGGATGTGGGGAAATGAAGGAATTATGAAACATGTAGGAATGATTGGGATTTCCATTTCCTTCTCAGGCCATCTCAGCAGATATACTCTAAACCATGGTTTATCTTGACTCATTTCTGGATGGCTCCATGACGACAGCCAGAAAGGATTCCACCATAGGATCATGATGATGATCTTTTCTGAGTAGAGGCTTTGGTGCAGGGCATTGATACAAGGGTGTTACCTTTGTGGGGTGCACCAGTGATGAAACCTCCTGTCGAGCTGTAGTTTCCACCAGTAGTTCAAGGTGAGGATGCGTGCATGCAGAGCACGATACACGAGTTTCATAAGTAGTGACCTCATAGGTTCCATGGCAAGACAAATCCTTAGGTAGATGAGGATTGGCTTAAGGTAGTTAGGTCTGTCTTCCTCTAAGTGATGACACCGCCTGACCAGAAAGCGGCCTTGGTGGAAAGTCTTCTTCAGGTACTGTGGGGAAGAGGGTGGAGCCTAACGATCTAGACTCATGACGAGGCGACCCTCACATGGATAGACTTTGAGCACCTATTCCGAGAGGAGTTCTTTCCGAAGACTTCGCACCCTGTACGCATATAGGAGTTGTTGAATCTACGACAGGGCATCATGATGGTAGTAGAGTACTCAGCGAGAATCACAAATATTTCCTACTACTCCGCAGATATGGTGCGAGACACTTAAATTAGGTCTTGTACCTTTGAAGAGGGACTACACCATGTAATCAAAGCATTGGTGATACCTCTCAGCATTCTGATGCATGCTGGGGTACTAGAATGAGCCCTATTGGATGAGAGCTTCTTGGTAGAGGAGCAAGTGGATGTGACCTATGAAAAAGGTTATGAAGTAGAGGTGTATAATGGAGCTAGTAGATGAGTAGCAATGGGATCACGATGTAGGAGTCATACCCATGCCCGAACATAGACACGTGGGTCAGTGGCACAACAACAACACTGATGAGTCGATCAACCACAGGATTGGAAGTGTTATGCTTGTAACAGCTAGGGGAATCTCGCTAGAGATTTTCCAACCCACCCTACTGTAGAGAGGGAGCCAATAGACAAACCTCCTTGGCAAAGACAATGCATGGATAATGGAGTTCCACAAGTCGAAAAGTGAGTTAGAGGAGCTGGATGAGCAGTACAGGGTGGTCCCCACCTGGCTTAGGGAGCTAGAGGATGTGGGTGAGGATAGCTGCATGCAGTCATGGCTCATGACCAAGAAGCTCCGAGATAATTTTGAGGTACTACCCGTGTCTTTTCTTTTTCTTCCTTTCTAAATAGACATAGGTGATGGATGTTTATTTTTTATGTGAGTCCTATTCGACACATTGATTTTTCTTTTAGACCATATACTTGACCCTCACACTTAGAGACTCCTGATAGAGGAGACCCGCTAATCACACATAGACACTGAAAGTGTAACTTGGCTCTTGGAGGTGATATTTGTGGTTGGGAACTCTTATTCATGGCATCGAGACATTACGACATCATTCTGGGTATGGAATACTACCGTTTATTCTTGAAATGATGATATTAGGCAAGCTATGTGGTATATCCACGTGGTGGAGAAGTGATTTCTTTTTAGAAAAAAGGGTAGCCCAGACATAATGGTTTAGAGTCTCATAAATAGTCCCACTTGATTCATTATATGGGGGCATAGTTAGACCACAAGATGTTTTTTCACTGAAGAATGGTTTCTTGCCATCCATACTCAGTAGAGATGCCATAAGTGGGAGTTTCCATGTTCTTTTTTTTTTTGGTTTTGGTGTGGCCATTGAAAGTTCTAGAAAGAGGGCCTAATAAGACCCAGCATTCACTCGTGGGCATCCCTGTTTCATTCATAATTACTTTCACACATTAGTGTCAATATTTAATGCATAATTCTCGTGGGGGTTTTAGCATAGTGCATCCATGGAAGGATGTGGACTGTGGGGTTCTTTTTGTGATCTGTGATAGGTTAGCGTGGTGGTGAGACACTGAACACCATGACTGAAGATGAATCACAGTACTTAGTACTTTTCCCTCTTGTCACAGCTAAAAAAAATGTGCCTGTTGAGGCATGATGTTGACCTAGAAATAGATGGATATGAGAGTGGTTGATCTTAGGGTTTCATCATGGCACATTCTTAGAAGCAGCATAGAAACCTTTGTTGAGCCAGTTTCCTCCTGTAAGTTTGGGTTTTGGATTTTTAGGGATGAAAATTCTAATGGAGGGGAGGATTAAATGTCCCAAAATTCCATGCATTTTTTTTAAAAACAATTTGTATTTTTTTTGAGACCGCGAAATTCGACGACACTAGATTCGGAGGTCTGGAGAGCAGAAAATGGAATTTTAAAATTTTTTTGGTATGTTCAGTAAACGTGTGAACCAGATTTTCTATCTTTTGAACCATTACATGGATCGAAAATCTACGGACACCGTTGAATTTAGAACACTGAGATTCACCTAGAAATAACTTAACTTCATCCGGAAAGGGCCGCTCAGAAATGTTATTTTTCGAATTTTTCGAGAAAAATAATAAAATAATTTAAAATATTTATTTTATTTTCTTTCTCTCCTTTGGGTGGCGGATGGTGATGCTTCTAGGAAGTGAAATGGCAACAACAATGCGCATCAATGAGGCTCATTAATGGATTGTTAAACTCGCTGTGTAATGATGCATAACAATGATGATGTTTATTAACTAAAATAGTGTAACAATGCGATGTTGCATCATAATGGGGACACTGCAACATTCTAGTTTTTATACTTCAATGCACTAGGAAAATATGCATTAAAAATTTATAGGATTCTCTAGAAAACCTCTATTGGAATTCCACCCTAGAAAAGAATGATAAACGAAGGTGGGACATCTTCATCTTCGATGCCTTTCGATGATCAGAGTTGGAAAGAGAGATCAACATCTTAAATCCCTTGAAGATGAACTCTACGGCATTAGACTTCATAAGAGGTAGGGGTTTGGTTATTAAAGATCTTCCTCGTTCTCCATTATTTTAAAAAATGAAAGATGCAGATCTATCCATGAATAGGTTGATCCGCAAGTTACTCGTTTATGAGGGAGGGAATCATTGGGGTTAAACATTGGTATTGATTTATTTTGGATTGGAATACACTCCCCAAAACCTCCAAAGTTTTTATCCTCTGACACAGAGGGTGGGGGCCTCTAAGAACAAGGCCTGATCCCCTCTACAATTTCATTCCTTGTGACCAGCTCTTGGAAATTTAAGGCAAGGCAAATCCAGATCCATCTCAGTGAAGAGGGAATCCCCTGGAGGCTGCAGATGCAAACGATGCAAAAAATAGGGTCACTAGAGTGCTTCTGTCAAACCAGCGAGGTTACAGGCAGTGCGTGGTAGCACTGACTATGTGCCCGGAGGAGGAGAGATGGGCCACTGGCCTGACCAGTGGCTAGAGGAGGAGGCGTGCCCTGGTGGTGCGCCTGGGCGGCGGAAGCCACGACCGCAATAGTCCACGGTGCTGGAGTCATGTGGAACCAATGTTGGGCCTCGTGGATAAGTCAACCTGCCATGTGGGTTTACATGGGGGATGCGGCCAGTGGGCCCGACCGTGTGAGTAGGTACCAGACACAGCTATGCCACATTTGAGGATAAGGGGGCCAGCCCACAACGGTGAGCAGGGGTGAGTCTGGTGGGCCATGCCACCAGGTGGGATGATCCCGTAGGACTTGCGAGCCAGGTTGACCTGGGTTGGGTCGAGTTGGGTTGGTCTAACTAAGTCGGAGAAGACTCTGACACTTTTCGACCCAGTAATGCTTAAATAGACATATATATTAAACCAGACATCTGTTTGATGAACTATCTACAACACTAGATTCCTTAGGATGAGGTGGTCCTTTTGAAATAATCAACTTGTGTTTTGGAGAATGTTTATTTATGGTTGGGTTGGATCTAGCACGAATCCAACTGGGCCCTTGGTACTAAAATGTCGTTAACTTACAGACCGAGCGTCCGATTGATGCATCGTCTATCGTGCTGGAACCCTTTTTACATGACTATCATTTGGGTCAATTATTTTTGTAAATTCTTGGTAGTTGAGGTATGATTGATAGCATGAGGATAAGAACTAGGATGTTTCTTTTGGTGAGAGTTAGGACGGCTACTCCCTTGACAACTCAAGGCACATGCATTTCTTACTCCTCTACTCCAGTAGAGATGGGAATCCCCACATCATGGGTGTGGGTTTGTTTTCCTCTGAGCATGTTCTTCTATCTTTGGAGTCAGTACTCCCCTATTGGACTAGGGCATGGGTCCTCCATACTTAAATCACATAGAGTCAGGTACTCCCCTACCAGGTAGGGTGCATGTACTCTATGTTAGGAGTAGGTACTCCCCTATCGACTGAGGGTGTGTCTCCTCCTTCCACATTACTATGGAAGAGTCAGTACTCCCCTGCATTGCTAGGGCATAGGCCCTCAAGCGTGGGGTTAGTACTCCCTTGATGTACTAGGGTGCAGGTCCCCCACAATAGATATTTTGACAGAGTCAGTTACTCCCCTACTTTACCAGGGCAAGGGTCCTCTAGTCACCGAGTTGTTATACCCTGCTAATTCAGGGTGTGAGTCCTTTATAAACCTTGTTCCAGCAGAGTAGATACCCACATTCTATGCTAAGGTGCATGCCCTCTAGCCTGGGGTCAATACACCCCGACGTACTAGGGTGTGGGTCCCCCACAATGAGAAAACTACAAGAGTTGTACTCCCCTATTGGTTTGGGTGCCAGTCCTCACTTATGGAGTAGTACTGCCTCATCTTTGAGTAGCAATAGGGAGTAGGTCCTTCATTGGAATTAGAGCTCCCACGACTACATGACACAGTTAGGAGGAGTGGGCCTATCCACTTGATGTAATCAATACCAAGGTTGAAGTTAGTGCTCTCTCAATGGATTGAGGTGTGGGCCAATTCATACTGGAAAAATTGAGATATCATAGGTTAGACTAGAGGATTTCTCTCCCAACTGAATTCAGTTTTGAGGAGTGGGCCTCTTTACTTTGTTTTCCTTGGTCTTGCCTCGGGCACACGACTATGATAGTGAGATGATACTAGAGGTAGTTATAGTAGAAAGTTCCTGATGGAGCTTGTCCTTTCAGACGTACAATTAAAAATGTTTGAGTTGTACCTGATTGAGTATATATCTTGTATAGGTTCCATCAGGGATGGCCAACTCATGGAGCGTGTACTTATGATCCTTGAGTTATGCTTTGAGACTTCTTTGGAAATCCTGGTAATGGATTTGAGGTCATAGGCTTATGTTTATTTGTGGATGAGATGAGTATATATAGATGACCTAGGTATATTTATGGGCATGTACCTGAGTAGAGATGTCTATGCATAATCTTGGTGGTTTACATCATGGTTTTGGCTTTATAGTTTACTTTGTGGTTTTTGATTTGGGGTTTACATTGTGATTTTGGATTTGTGGTTTACTTCATGGTTTGTTATTGGTGTTTTCCATTGTGGATTTTTGAGAGACCATTGAGGGTCTCGAGGTCCCCTATTGAGTACTGAGTTACTAACTCCTACACGAGCTTTGCCAGCACCTATTTTTTTTGGTGCAGACATTCGACGTTTCGATAGAGGTGCTCAGGGAGAGGGGACTGATAGACGTCACAATGATGGACTTGGTGGCCTAGGACCAGGTGGTTCCCAGTAGGACCAGGCGAATAGGACATACTACTTAGGTTTCTAGTAGCTTCACTAATCTAGCGATCATGTGGGATTTTTCCTCACATGGCCATCATCACTCCCTTTGTACCCTTCTATTTCCAGTTTTTTGGATAGGATTGTATATTGGCCAAGTTTTACCACCCAATTCTTTACTTGTTGTTGTATTCTAGTTTCCGATTACTTAGTGTTCACCTTTAAGCTTTGCAGATTTGGTTTGTGAGTGCACATGTGTACAATTATCTAGGAAAATGCCTCCCACTTGCAGGTTGATGCCTTCTGTGCTAGTCGCTAACCCCTGCCCTCCAGGAGGAGAGCTTGGGGTATGTCATGGTATGGGCCCCAGGGGACAGGTCATGACGGGGCGTCTATGAATTCTATATTTATAAGAGAAATGTGACTTCTAATACATTCAATCCTCTAACTAGGACTAGTCATTCCTCTATTAAAATGATCCATCTAGTCTTTATTAAATCCCTAAATAAAGGAAAATAAAATATTGGGAATTAAGAAGTAAAAAGAAACCCAATTATTATAAAAAAGAATAATAAACTAACATTCCATCAACAAGAAGACATAAAAATGAATTGATAAATAATTTTGATAAATAAAGTGTTATTCCGTATATATGGATGGTAATCATAGATTCCTTGGTGTGGAACTAATGCATTTCGACCTAAAATGATGAGTAAGTCAAAAAAATTATAATCATTATTCCAATATATGTAGAATTTGATAACCTCTATTCTATTTTTTGGAACAAGTGATTAAATAGCCTAAGGAATTACTACAATTAATATTAATTGTATATCAAGTATCATTAATCTCCATAACATCTCTTAATATATATTTTCACCCTAATAACTGATATTTAATTGGATGAGGATACTTATTGACTATATAAATATTCTAGGGTTCTTGAATATTCCTATTAAAAACCATACTCTTGAAGAATAATATGTAATAATAAATTGAAACATTAATAAGAACAATAAATAAATCAATAAAACCAAATAATGAATATAAAAAATTAGTCAGATTATATAATGGATCAATATTAAATGTGGAGAATGAAAATAATAATAAACATTTATGTTGTATTAAATGAAGCATATGTAATCCTAGGAAATTACAAAACATCTCATGAGGTGACTCTAGAAATACTTGGGTTGGAACCACATATAAACACGATGATGAGTTCTTATGTTTATAACCTACCAGATACCCACAACTAGACTACATTGTTGGAATCCCATATCGACATTGATAAAAGTGGGGACCCATACAATCTAATTAGGAGAATATTGTAACAATCTATCATCCCTCACTAAGATGCATATGATACCTATAATGATAGTAATGGGAGGTATGATCACCTCTTCCGAATACATATCAATAAAAAGTAAACATAACTGAAACATGTATATTCAAAAATCCTTCCAACACTGATCAATATGATCTCTATATTTTAAAGAAAAGAATCAACATCATCAAAACTAATATAGAAAACCTCAATAAATGGTGACAACATTTAATAAAAACCATTTCATGGTACCAACATGGACACAACACTTGATATTTCCACTAATATTAAAATAAAAAATTCAACCTTTAAATATTATTCAAAATATAAAATCGAGAAACAAATTTGGTTGAAAAATTTCCAAACATGCATCAAAGTAAAAAAAATTTAAAACGCACATTAATATTATATCATGGAATTCATTTTTGGAACAAAGAAAAAAATTATTTTCAACTTTATTGAAGGAATCCAATCTATTTCATATGACTATATACTAATATATATATATATATATATGAAATAATGTGTTCATATATATGTATATTTAAAAATGGATATATATACATATGGATGTTCATATAAGATATTAAGAAGAAAAAGATATAAAAATTAGGACACAGAATATAAAATACAAATCTCCATGTAATACCACTAAAGCTTGAAAGTAGAAAAAACCCATACAAACCATACCACTACATCAAGAAATCATTACATGAAATCCATTTGGATTTACTAAATACAAACCATTAGTGTAATTTTATAAAACACTTTGTGTGCATTATTTCGATGGAAGTATGTTCAAATCATTTAAACATATCACTCTACAAGGATGAAATCGATTTGTGGAATTCTTCTTACACTATAAGGAATCATGAAAATCCCATAAAGGGTTAATAAAAAACGAAAATCATTGAAAAAACCAATTATAAATTCATTATAGACGTGAAATTAGTGATGGATAATGAATATCATGAGATAATGAACAAAAAACACAAAAATATATGTCTAAAAAAGTAATCAACGAGTGGGAAGATGTAGAAAATAACATACCCTGGATTGATATTTGAATCTTCTAAGAGAAAGTTGAGATATATCTAAATACTGGATTCGTTCGATCCTTGGATTCAGTGGAACCATGAATCATATGGGCCTTTGGTTCGAGTCTTGTAATATTTTGAGACACAATTCGAGCATAGATTCAATGAAGAAGAGCTTCGACATCAGGTCACTTCTGTAGAAAGCATTAGATATCATGACTGGTTTGTGACTGGTTAGGGTTCCTTACTTAGACTGGAGAAACGTTTATGAGGGCTTCAAAAAAACTCTGATAAAGATCCCTTTTATTAGTGTTCTTTTAGTGCTGAAAAAGATAGAGCTTTATTTCTGCTAAAAATGTCACGACCCGTCCTTGGGGCCGGTGTCATGACTACCCCAAGTCTGTCTTCCATAGGCCTGGGGCTGGTGACTGGTAGCAAAGGTTAATCCCCAATAAAAAGGTAAGGCATTGCCTTTAAACCAGTAACACACTTAGTCTGAACACAAGCAGTAGAAGTAATAATTACTAATATAGAAAAGAAAGATGTGCTGGAAGTAAGTGGGAAAGTATACAAACCTGACTGAACAACAAGTACAAGTAAAAAAGGGAAAACATATTCTGGATTTTCCAGCGGGGAATCCTACCAGTAGGGTAGGTACAGATCTCGAACAACTCACTCCTGAGGTACCTCCCATCTAGTCCAGCTCCGAGCAGCCTCCCGTCGGTCACCCTCATCCTCGATCACTGCTGACCATCATCTTCACAGAACTCAACAAGGTGTGGGCCAAGCCCGTGTAGGGGTGAGTATAAAAATAATTAGTAGGGGACCCTGAGACCCTCGAAGGTCTCCCAGAATCCCCTAAGGATTAACCACAATAGAAAAATACAATCTCAAAGTATCACCCATCCCTACATAGGTATATGCCCATACATATACCTTAGTTACCAATCACAGTCCGAATCCAACACTCAAGCCCAAGCACAACCCATTCCACAATGGAAGTAAAGTCAATTATCTCAATGATAACAACTGAAAGATAAGACTCAGATCACATAGGTATACAAATCATGTAGAGGGGTAGATATGATTTGTTATAGCCACTGGATCATCTCATTTGTAAAACCCACGTAGGATCCTGGAACAGTATCAGTTCTATTGAACCCACGGAGGATCCTAGTACAGAAGTCATCACGGTCGAACACACAGACGATCCCAGTCTAGTACCGTCGTTGTTGAACCCATGGAGGATTCTAGTAAATTAGTATGTCCACATAATATCCTATCATCTTAGTCAAAGCCAACCATAGGGTCCTCGCACATAGAATGCTTGATTCTGGGAGGGTCCGCCTCTCGAGCCAAGTGTCAATACATCAACTACCAATAAGTATTGAGTTGATGTATCCCATGGTTCCATATCATCGTAAGGAACCTAACTCGACAGACGGCACATCAATCAGATGTGCGGTCTATGATTTATTGGCATTTCCTTTCCAGGGGTTTCGATGATTTTTATGTTCAAACCAACCAGGCCGTACCCTAACTGTATCCAAAACTCAGGTGTGTTTTTTCAAAAGAACCGTCTTACTCTAAGATTTTTTTTTCTACAGATGGTTCATTGATCAGACAATCGTAGCCCAGGATATGGGCAACAAGGTGTAAACTGGCCAATCGGGTCCGAACTGGGGTCTAACCCGGTCCGCGGGTCCGACCCGATCCGCGGTTCCGACCCAGTATGAGGGGTCTGACCCGGTCTGAAGGGGGTGGCCCAGCCCAAAGGGGTGGCCCGGCCAAGGGCGGCCCGACAGAGGGCGGCCCAACCGAAGGCAGCCCTACCCGTGGTGGCCTGACCGAGCGCAGCCTGGCCAAGGGCGACCTGACTAAAGGCGGCCCGACCGAGGGTGGCCCGGCGACCTACCCTAGCCGCACCTAGGGGGTGGCGTGTGCACCCTGGCACCCAAATGGAAGATCCATTTGGGTGTGACCCGAACCGGCGCCAGGTGGCACCAGTCCAACACCCACGGGACCTGATGGGGTCTCGCACCACCCGGTTGGCCCGAGCGGCCAGCCTCTCTCCAGCTCGGCACAACGCATCGGCGCCACGCCCCTCTACCGCGGCCCGCCCTGGCCACGGTTCTGTACCTCTGGCTCCACTGTGGCCCACCTGGCCGCAGCTTGGTTTCCTACACGCGCGACGACACCACTATTCTCTGGCGGCCCAGCGGTCCTTGTGGCACAAGATTCTTCTGCGGTCCGCCTCCATCATCAACAAAAGAACAACAAAAGGGAGAGGGTGTGTCAATGTTCATACGGTCTGAACCCTCCACAACATGGTGATAAAATTTGGCATACCAATCCAGAAATTTGAATGACAAAGAACAAAGGTTTAATATCATATATAAAAATAACTCAAATCCCCCTACCTCGATTGATGATAATCATTGACGAAGTCACGGGAAGGAGGCATCGTTTCGTCAACATCGGAAGAGGAAGAGTTCAGAGAATATGAGTCGAAGATGACGTCACCGACATTCTTTGTGGGAGACAACTTCATCCCTCAACCAAAGGTTCTTCATTGGCGGAGGAAGCTTTCTTCCATGTTCTTTGTTGGAGAGAAAAGACTCCTCCCTAGATCTCCCCTCTCTTTGTTCCACCTAAGAATAATGACCAACCAAAATGAAATAATAGGGTTGCCTATTATTTTATTGTTGGCATGAATTTGAAAAGTTTTAAAAAATTAATTAAGTTATCTCACTTAATTAAATGGGTGAGTTGTCCTAATTAATTGGGGAAAGAACGTAAAGAGACTCCCCACTTAATTGGGGGTTTCAAGGGGGTTAATGGAGTTTAAAGCCTGTGTGGGACCCATCTTATTAATATCCTCCCAAGGGAGGATTTTCTTGGGTGGGCCCCACCACCATAACCTCCCATGGGAGGTTCGGGTGTGGTGGCCCCAACCTCCAACCTCCCCTTGGAGGTTTCCACCACCAAAATAAAAATAAAGTTATCACTTTATTTTTATTCCTTTTAAATAAAACCCCCCAAAATCTATCTTTCAATCTCGTTAGAACACAACTGTGGTGAAGGTCCCCTTAAGACAATACGAGCGCTGCGAGTTCAATGGTGCCCACAAATTTCAATTCTGAGCACCGGTTCAAAAATTATAAAATCTCGCACGTACGTTTACTGAACGTACCAGAACAAAACTTCAGAAATTGATTCCGGGCACACCGGGCCTCCGAATCAAGCACCGTCAGAAACTGCAGACTCGTAAAATTCCCATGTATTAAAAAAATCCATGGAAATTTCAGGTATTTACATTCTCCGAGCCACAGGGCTTTATGTTCCCATAATCTACAAATCTAAATAATGGAACAAATGGGGGTACTGAGCACGCATCTGAGCCTCCCGCTCCCATGTGATCTCCTAGAGGTTCCCATGCTGTTAATGAATGCGAACTAGAGGTATCGACTATCCATATAGGACCCGCTCCTGTCAATCCTCAACCTCCACTGGAAACTCCATTAAAGTCGCCCCATCATAGATGTCTAGCTCTCTATGGTCGATGATGTGGGAAGGGTCATGCATGTATCTCCTCATCTAAGATACGTGGAAGACGGCATGCACCCAGTGCAACTGGGGTTGAAGAACTAAGAGGTAACCCACCTCGCCTACTCTGGTGAAGAATTGGAAAGGTCTGATGAATCGTGGAGACAACTTGCCACCTCGACCAAATCATCATAGACCTCATCGAGGTGAGACCTATAGAAAGACGTAGCTGAAATCCTCAAACTCCAGTGGTCTCCGTCTCTATCAGCATCAGAATTATACCTGCTCTATGCAGTCTTAATCTGCTCCTGGATGATCAGTACCTTCTCCGTCGTAGCCTACAGCATCTTTGGTCCCATAAGCACTGACTCCCCTGGGTCAGTCCAGTACATAGACGATCTGTAAGGTCTGCTGTAAAGTGCCTCTAAAGATGCCATCCCAATGGTGGAGTGGTATATATTGTTGTAGGTGAACCCCACTAGAGGTAAGTGGTCCTCCCAGCTACCACCTAAGTCAAGGAAACAAGCATGATGCATGTCCTGGAGGGTTTGGATGGTTCCCTTGGTCTGACCATCAGTCTGAGGATGGAAGGTGGTGCTCAAGCCAAGCTGCATCCCAAAAGCCTCTTGCAACCCCTTCCATAGCCGGGAAGTGAAACGAGCCTCTTGATCGGAGACGATCATCGATGGAACACCATTAAGTCATACGATCTCCCACACGTAGTGGCATCCCACGCTCTCTACTGAACCCTGCTCTCTGATCGGTAGTTAGTGGGCCGACATTGTGAGTCGGTCGATAATCACCCAGATAGAGTCATGTCCTCTGGATGTACATGGAAGTCCCTTCACGAAATCCATAGATATACCTTCCTAATTCCACTCTGGGACCTCTAAGGGATGGACCATGCCTGCTAGAACCTGGTGCTCCGCCTTCACTTTCTGACAAGTGAGGCATCGAGAGACAAGCTCTGCTACTGCCTTCTTCATACCTGGCCACCAGTCTTGTCATCGGAGGTCCTGATACATCTTTACCACACCTGGATATACCAATATAGGAGATGTGTGGAACTCCCTCAACACTCCTCCTCAAGTGCTACTGGTACCATAGTACGTCCTCTGAAGAGAATGACATGCTCCCCACCTACAGAAAATCTATCAGGTGCCTTCCTTGTCGATATCTGTGCACGTCAAGCCTCATAGTCAACATCCCCATGCTGCGCCTCCCTGACTCTTGGAAGAAGTGGTGGTGTGACTGTAAGAGACTACAGAAAGGCTGCTGCATCCCGATCCACAAAGGATAACTGCAACGTGGCCAGCTACTTCGTCACCTTTCCTAGTAGATGTATGCTTGATCTCCTGCTCAGAGCATCTGCTACAACATTCCCCTTCCTAGGAGTATAAACTATCTCGAAGTCACAATAGTGGAGGAACTCGAGCCATTGCTGCTGTCTCAGGTTTAGGTCCTTCTAAGAGAAGATGTACCAGATCCTCTGGTGGTCAGAGTATACTGTAAAATGATCTCCCATCAGATAGTACTTCCACATCTTCAAGGGGAAGACCACTACTGCTAACTCTGGGTCATGGGTAGTGTAGTTCTGCTCATGCTGTCTCAACTGATGAGAACCATAAGCGGTCACTAATCACTCCTACATCAGGAAACACCCAAGTCTGTTCCCTCATGCATCATAGTAAACTACGTACCCGACACCCTCCTCTGGTAGCCTCAATATGGGCGCACTAGTCTACCTCTACCTCAGCTCTTGAAAGCTCTGTTGGCATCTCTCAGACCACATAAAGGGTTTCCCCTGCATTGTCAAGGCTGAAAGTGGTGCTGCAACTCTGGAGAAGTCTGCAAAAAATCTCTGATAGTACCCAGCCAGTCCCAGAAAACTTCGTACCTCCGTCACACTCTTGGGGGGCTCCCAAGGAAGTACTGCCTTTATCTTCACTAGATCCACTGCAACTCCATCCTCTGAGACGACATGTCCTATAATGTGTACCTATCGGATCTAGAACTAGAACTTCAAGAGCTTAACATAAAGTTGGTGCTCTCGAAGTATGTTCAGTTCTACACGTAAATGGTAGGAAGGATCCTCCTTAGTAGTTGAGTATATCGGAATTTCATCTATGAAGACTACCAAAAAGTGATAAAGTTATGGATGAAATATCATGTTCATGAGACTCATGAACACTAATGGAGCATTGGTTATGCCAAAGGGCATAACCAAGAACTCGTAGTGTCCATACCAGCATCTGAAGACCATCTTCTGCATATCCTCCTCCCGTACTCTGAGCTGGTGATAACCCGATCGAAGATCTAACTTCGAGAACCAACGCGCTCCCTTCAGATGATAAAAGAGGTCATCAATCCTCGGGATTGGTTACTTGTTCTTCATGGTCACCTGGTTTAGGTGATGGTAGTCAACACACAGTCTCAAGCTCCCATCCGCCTTCTTGGCGAACGGAATCTGGGCTGCCCAGGGAGAAACACTGGGTCAGATGAATCACTTCCCCTGAAAGTCCTCCAACTGTACCTGTAGCTCATGAAGCTTGGCGGGAGCCATACTATATTCTTTAGTAGATATCGGTTCTATCCCAGGTTACAAATCTATGTATAAGTCCACCTCTCTGTGAGGAGGTAGTCCTAGAACATCTTCAGGGAAAACATCTGCGTACTAATCCACCACAACAGGAAAACTGGGACTCCTCACATCAAACGCTCTAAGGATGAGTGTAGACAATTGATGTGTGATCAGTTTCCCCCTCTTCTATGTATGTCCATCCTACGCTGCAAAAGCTCCCTTCTCGTCATTGAAGGTAAACCTCATCCCATCCTCACGGACACAATGCACTTTGTGCCTAATAAAGTCAATCTAAGCATATATTGTAGATAACCAGTCCATACCCAAGATGACGTCGTAAGGCCTTGAAGCTACGACGAGGAGATCCCAGTCGAAGCTCTCGCCTCCTAGAGTAAGATCACACTGCCAGCACCAGTGCGTAATTGTCGAGTCTGCTTCCGTAGGAGTCTCTTTCCGTAAGGATCGAGCCAAAAGCTCCGTTAGAATCTTGGATATCCAAACAAGGTCAGCAACAGTAAAATTATAAGGACCCAACTTTAAAACATTACACAATCATGAATTAAATGAATAATTCACATTTAGTATCTTTTCTGGTTTAGAGTTTTTAAGAATTGGGACATAACTGTTACATCTCCATGATTACAAAGTAGACACATTTACTCAGCTTCCATTTTTTTCTCAAAATAAAAAATGTTGAACAAAAGAGTCATGTCTAGTTCCATGTTTTAGACAGCATGGCATTTTCTTGATCCCATCCTTGACCCTATTCCACTTTATGTATTCTGAAAAACATTTCAAAAACCTGGGATGAGCATAAAAAGCTCAGTAAGGGATATAAAAATACAGAATGAAAACATTAGTCCATGTATATATAAGAATAAATGAAATAATACTTTACTCATAAAACATAATCAGTTTAACATACCTCATGAAATCATAAGATTTAGGAATTACTCATAGAAATCATAATACATAAAGGTAACTTGAGGTATTCATAACATTATTACGTAGGGAGTAACCCTCATGGTTACGTTTGGAATACCCATCACAGTATATTCCCTAAATCCCTTTGGAGAAACCTTAGCGTTTAACTCCTTCATGTTACCCAATGCATTGGAGAGCTATCTTAGGCTCACCCCCCCTTATTTTATCATTGAACCACCCGACTTCATAAATAATACCCAAGAACCATAACATAATCTTATCACCTAAAACACGCATAAAGGAAACATAACATTTCCACATTTCAATCACAAGATATCAATACAACACAGTGATATAATCAAAACATTATCAAAACCATTTTCAATACCAAAATAAAAGAAAATTAAAACATGGTATTTATTTTTTCATTTAAAAAAAGTTATGGCTTGTTGAGGAAGACGAAACTCAAATAATGGTCACTGCGGCGGAGAAGTCGTTGTCACCGCATACGTAAGACAAAAATATTCCTTTGGTCGTTTAGTAAAACAATTCAGGTAAAAATATTCCTTTTGAATGAAATTAATTTTCAGAAGGTTTTATTATACAACTAATAAAATAAGGTCGTATATAAATTTAAGTATGCCTCAATGAAAGGAGATTGAGACGAAGTCCCGTACAAAGACGGTATCCTTAGAATAAGGATAAATGAGTTGCATAATTATGTGTGACAAATATAAAAACACCCAATATAAGTGGATATTAATTTTAAAACAATCACATGGCATCCACCCATATTCATAGTAGGACATAATCAAGAAGTAGAGTTTTAACCCAATGAATTGAAATTGGGTTAAGAAGTTCCCTTACAGAAATTTGACAGCGATGAGAGATAAAAAGGCTATCTCATCACTTGGACATAAAATTTACAGCAATAAAGATATATAATAACATATCCCAACATTAATAAGATGTAAATTAAAATAACCAACAAAAATAAGTCTTTTAAAAAGAGGAGGGTGAACTGTTCCCTTACCGATTTGGGTAACTTTCGAAACGTACGCCCCATGAAAGAAGGACTATACAATGATGATGTAAATACCCATAAACGAAAGTATATAACACAAAGAGTAGAATAATGGGCAGCACATACACCACTCAAAGGAGATAGTGGAAAATATGGCATGAATCTGACAGGAATAAAAAGTGAGATAAAAACCCCGTACTTCGTTGTAATTAATCGTGTCATATGACCAAAAGATAACAAACACCAAATTAATCACATAATAACATGAATATAAATAGAGTCAGGATAATATATAACAAATTTTAGTACACAATACACCACATGCAATAAATAAGTGGCGAGCAATTGAAATCTCACGGAATTAAAAGCGAGGTAAGAAATCCCCTTACCTCGTGTCTGACTTGACTCGCTTGTATGTTCCATGTTCTTCCTAAATTATAAACATAAATTAATTTCTACTTGCATAAGAATATTTTTCTAGTTTATTATTCCTTTTATATCACTTATTACCTTTCTATAACTATTATTTAATTTATTGAGTTCATAATGGATATTTTGTCGATGTTCCGAACTTGAGTCAAAAATGGACTTCTTATAATTAAATGATGTTCATGTGGTCCAAAGTTCATTAAATACAGAATTATATTAATCATTTATATGTAATATATATAATATATATCCATTATATATATGTACTTATAATATTACATAACATTTTGAGATAAGAAATGAAATGCACCGTTCATGGAGACGGTAAGCCTTACGTACGCATTAACTCTACTTTCATTTCTATTTCATACTTTAATGGAATGAAAACACAATGATAAATAGGTATATTATAATTACAGTATAATATATATTTTATATATGTTACATATGTTCATAAATTTAATTCTTTATAAATTCCATTTTTGGCATGAACGAGTCACATCACCTGAGGGGCGGTTGTCCACACTTCCTCAAATGAAATTAACGCATTTTCCAAACATGCAAAGCATAAAGGTATATTTTAAATATAAAATAAATGAGAATATAGTGGAAATAAATATAATAAATATAATATATAAATATAGTTCCATCATAATGGCCACCATGAGAGGTGGTATGATAAGATTGAACAATCATCGTTTCGTGAGGTAGTAATTCGCCATCCATGGAAACAGTATTTTCTTTAACCATTAGACGGAGGTGTGTGTATGTGTAGGTATAATACTTATCATAAAAACATCCTAGAATATTTAGGACACTGGTTTTATTATGTGATCAAATAATAAGAAGATAGTGGTGAGTGAAGAAGGAAAATAAAAGAAAGAAACACGAGAGAAGACATTACCTCTAAATCGGGTAACTCTTTTTGATTTGAGCCAAAGGCTTACTTGGAAAGACTTATACCCAAAGTGAGGATTCTAAGAGTGATAGAGGGATGTGGAGAGATAACATGAGTAGGGGATGGATGAGATAAGGGCTTGAGAGGTGTGGGTAAATGGGGTAGAGGTGGGATCCTTTTATAAGAGGGAGGAGGGCCACTTTTGGAAAGTCTTGAAATGTTACTTTATTATAAAATGGTTTTCAGATTTTAAAGGTCCCACAATGATATAATTTGAGGATAAGGTGATAAGAGTTCTAAATTCACCCATGTAATATGGTTTTAAAAAGTGTAAGTCTTAGATTTTACCTTATCTTTTGATTTTATTTAAATTGTTCATTAATGAGGTAATCACTGCATCTTCATGGTGTCATAAATAAATTTATGTATTTAATGTCTAAAAATTATAAAAAAATACCATGATGTAGGAAATCTTTTTATATTTCCAATTAATATTTAAATTCTAAGAGATCATTTATTTAAACAAAATTAAAATTGTTTTACATAGGTGTTACATAGTTTGGTTATATTTTCCTTTCTTTAAAAATATTATGATAAAAGGTCACTATCACACAAAAGTGATTCCATGGGGTCCCTAAGTTGGAAAAAGGCATCCCATGGTCTAATATGACACAACCACGAGGATTTGGATACATTTTGGGGTCATTTTATATTATTATGATATTATTTTATTATCCTTAACTACCCAATTACTAATTAATCATGAAAATTAAAGATAATTTCCATCGTTTATATTCATAATGTCCAAAAAAGATTATTAATTATATAATTTGGACCATATGATTCCAAATATGGAATCCATTTTACCAAATTCCAAACACATAAATTACTGTAATTAATTTAAAAATAATTCCTGTTATCAAAACCAAAGACGGGTTTTTTAAGAAGTAAAATTTATAAAAAGATTGACTTGTTTTTACATCCAATTGAAAGTGAAATTACTTCAAATGAACAACATTAAATTAAGTGAAAAAAACAAAATTTAATTAAAATTTAAAGACAATTAAAAAGAAAATCTAAATACATAATTAAATTTTATGAAAAAGCTTTTTTGAAGTAAAATGCAGTATTTTTCACTATTAATAAAAAATGAACATTTGACAGGAAAATACCAAAAATTTATCCAAAGTAAATTTCATTGTCCCAATTCTAAAGAAATATTTTATTTTGTCAAATATAACATATAAAAGTTTCAAAAAGTGGATTTAAAAAGGGTTCGCCATCAAAAGGAGGTTAATTGACCTTTTAAAGAATATTAGAATATTTATGCTTAAAATTTGATTCATTCGAATTTTAAGACTCTAACATTTATTGGATAAAAGTAAAAATATTTAACAAACATATATAATAATTTTGTAGTTATTTCTGTTCTTTCCTGCCATTACAATGGCTAGGCATTAATTACCATTTAAAATATTATTATATTATTAGTGTGCAATGTAAGATTTTAAAGAAACTCATTGTTGCTTGTTGGGTACGCCATCGAACATAGCATTCTCTTTAAAGTAATATTAACATTTTATTCAAAAATATTAATAAATATGAAAATGTCATCTTATTTATTTACCTTGAATGTTACATCCTTCCCCCCTTTTGGGAATTGCATCCTCACAATTTTAAAATTGGTCTTGGAAAGTTTATTGAAAGCCCCACATCAGAAAAGGAGTCAATAAAACTATCACTTTAAAAGAAAGAAAGATAAGTACAAATGTCACCCGAGACAACTGATACTAGGATTACCTTAAATAATGGATATGGAAGAGAAAAAATGCGGCAAGTTCTGATGGAGAGTGATAGAAAACATTTTTTGGAGAAAGTTAACCACCGGAAAATCACAAACTTGTGATGGGTTATATAGTATTTGATTCCCCAGTAGGAAAAGTTAACAAAAAACGTTTTTGTTTTATGTTACATTTCATTGAGGAATTTTTATATGAGCTTAAATAAAACATAATGACACATACTTACTTGTCATGTAGACTTTCAACTTTTAATATATTTCTAACCCAAACTCATATTTCCTCCAAATGATGAGTATTCAGGATGACTTGTTTGCATTTAGAGCACTAAAATCAACTTCGACAGAATCACACAATCTACACCAAATGAACTATATATTTCCCATGTTTTTAGACATTAACCAAAACTAAATTTGTTAGTACAAGATCAGATAATCCCCAAAAGGATAATCCTTTATAAAAATAAATAATACTCTTAATCTCCAAAATTCAACAAAAAGAACCCAAGGTTCAAGAAATACCATTAAATAAATAACTATCCATATAATTCTTCAAAGTAATCCAAAATAATATTGAAACCCAAATCTTTGAAGGATTTAATCACATAGTCTTCCCAGGTAAATCCTAATATTTATCTCCAAATAACATCAGTTACTACTAAAGTCTCATACTGAACATTAATTAACCTAATCACATATCATCCATGATAGGTTAATCATTTCCATAGATAACCCAAAATCAACTTATTCCTAATTCATAAGATCATCTAACTAAAAATAATTAGTCATACTTACTAGGGACTTCACATAGTCCAGTGGTAGGCAATAAATACCAGTCATACTTTGGTTGTGGGTTCGATTCCCACAGCTTTGTCTGACATGACGGGTTGTCACACGATCTGCGTGTTGTCCTTTTTCAAAAACTATATAATTTTATAACATTCCCAAAAAGAGATAAATTCATCAAAAATAACCATAACATATTTTAACCACAAATGTTATCTAATAACTTTCGTTTTTCATCCAAAAATGTTATAACTGGTAATTTCCTCAAATTCAAGGATCATATAAATAAAAATGGTTCTTTATAACTATATCCACAAAATAAAAGATAATTATTCCTTGAATAAAATTTTCATATTTCAAATATCAGGGTTAAACATACTATAAATAGTCTTCTAATGTAATCCCATCATCAAAATTGCCTTAATACTTTTAAGAATTTCACCATCCTAAAATCTACCATAAATCTTAAATCCCTTATATGTTGATATCTTACTCATTCAACATTATTCATGATCCATTAACCATTCCATTCCAACTTATTCTGAAAAACTTATTTCCTACAAACAAAATCATGAATCATATCCTAATATTTCAATAATAGGAAAAAATATGTTAAGAAATAATCCATACCTTTCATTGGTCATTGTCAGTTTCTTTATCCTCAATAAGAATGGAATTAGGTATTGGTAAACAAATAATTATACAGTCTTGGTGATCCCATTCCTGAAACTTCTTCGTAGGAAATGTGTTTGCATAATGACCATGCACACCACATTTAAAACATTCAATTGATCCTTCAAAAAGAACTTCTTTCCCTTTACTAGAGTCAACTTCATTATTCCTTTTTCCAAGGTAGGTTCCTGCTTTATGACCTTCATTTCCAAATCTATAGCATCTTTCTGTCCATTTGAAACATTTTCCAATGTGTTTCTTTCCACCTCTTTGACACATAGGTTTTTGAACATACTTACCTTTATGATTATTACCTGAACTTCCATAGGGATTTGTTTCTCGCATATATGATGCCTTATAAAAATCAGTAAGGTATAGATGGTCAGTCATGACTCTATAAATTTGGTTGAGAATAACCACAAGAGTTCTCATTGCAGGTCCCATATCATTCAGTTGCCCGTTCAGAAAACCATCACAGATTTTTTCACATCCACTATTACTTTGGTTCCTGCTAGATCCAGCGATTTACTAAAACCAAAAAGGTCAGTGTGAGTATATTAGTAAAATAATCATATAATACTAAGATTTAATTATTAATGTTATCTTAAACTCATTCACATTATTAAAATAATTATGACTCTTTCTAAAATCCTAACCATTATGGTAATGTCACTTAAGCTTAAAGAATTCCATAACCTCTAAAGTTATCTAAACCGCCCTCTGATACCAACTATAAGGAACCAGCCTTAAAACATTACATAATCATGAATTAAATGAATAATTCACATTTAGGATCTTTTTAGGTTTAGAGTTTTAGAGAATTAGGACATAACTATTACATCTCAATGATTACAATGTGGACACATCTACTCAGTTTCTATTTTTTTTTTCAAAAAATAAAAACTCTCGACCAAAAGAGTCATGTCTAGTTCCTTGTTTTAGATAGAATGACATTTCCTTGATCCCATCCTTGACCCTATTCTACATTATTTCATATGAAAAAAATTTCAAAAAACATGGGATGAGCATAAAAAGCTTAGTAAGGGATATAAGAATATGGAAATAAAGCATTAGTCCATGTATACATAAGAATCAATGAAATCATACTTTACTCATAAAACATAAGAACATTAAAATACCTCATGAAATCATAAGACTTATGAATAACTCATAGAAATCATAAGACATAAAGGTAACTTGAGGCATTCATAACATTCTTACATAGGGAGTAACCATCATGGTTAAATTTGGAGTACCCATCATAGTATATCCCCAAAATATCTTTGGATAAACCTTAGCAGTTAACCTCTTTGTGTTACCCAATGCATTGGAGAGCTATCTCGGGCTAACCCACCCTTATATTTCATGGAAACACCCGACTTCATAAACAATTCCCAAGAACCATAACATAATCGTATCACATAAAACATGCATAATGGGAACATAATGTTTCCACATTTCAATCACAAGATATCAATACAACATATTGATATAATCAAAATATTATCAAAACAATTTTCAATACCAAAATAAAAGAAAAGTAAAACATGTTATTTATTTTTCATTTAAAAAAGCTTTGTCTTGTAGAGGAAGCTAAAACTCAAATAATGGTCACGGTGGCGGAGAATTCGTTGTCGCCACATACGTAAGACAAAAACATTCCTTTTGTCATTTAGTCAAATGATTCATGTAAAAATATTAATTTTGAATGAAATTAAAAGTCAAAAGGGTTTGTTATACAACTAATAAAAGAAGGTCATATATAAATTGAAGTATGCCGCAACGAAAATAGATTGAGACAAGTCCCGTACAAAGATGGTATCCTTATATTAAGGATAAATCAATTGCATAATTATGTGTGACAAATATAAATACACCCAATATAAGTGTATATTATGTGTAAAACAGTTATAGGTCATCCACACATATTCATAGTATGACATAATCAAGAATTAGAGTTTTAACCCAAAGAATTGAAATTGGATTAATAAGTTCCCTTACAGAAATTCGACAGCCTAACGATGTCACTTTAAAATTCAGAAAATGAGTTGATGAGAGATAAAAAGGGTATCTCAACACATGGACATAAAATTTACAGAAATAAGGATATATAATAACATATCCCAAAATGAAGAAGATGTAAATTAAATGACCCAACAAAAAGAATACTTTTAAAAAGAGGAGGGTGAAAGGTTCCCTTACCGATTTGGGTAACTTTAGAAACGTACACCCCATGAAAGAAGGACCATATAATGTTGATGTAAATACCCATAAGCAAAAGTATATTACACAAAGAGTAGAATAATGGGAATTACATACACCACTCAAAGTAGGTAGTGGAAAATATAGCATAAATCTCACGGGAATAAAAAGTGAGATAAAAACCTCTTACCTCGTTGTAATAAATCAAGTCAAATAACCAAAATATAATAAACACCAAATAAATCACAGAATAGCATGAATATAAATATAATCATGATAATATATATCAAATTTCAGTACACAATACACCACATGAAATAAATAAGTGGCGAATAATGGAAATATCACAAAATTAAAGTGGAGATAAGAAATCCCCTTACCTCGTGTCCGACTTGACTCGCTTGTATGTTCCTTGTTCTTCCTGAATGATAAACATAAATTAATTTCTACTTGATTAATAATATTTTTCAATTTTATTATTCCTTTTATATCACTTATTACCTTTCTATAACAATTATTTAATTGTTTGAGTTCATAATGGACATTTTGTCGATGTTCGAAACTTGAGTCAAAAAATGGACTTCTTATAATTACATGTTGTTCATGTGGTCCAAAGTTCATAAAATCCTGAATTATATTTAAAATTTATATTTAATATATATCATATATATCCATTATATACATGTACTGATAAAAGTACATAACATTTTGAGATAAGAAATGAAATGCACCATTCATGGAGACGGTAAGATTTACGTACGCATGAATGCTACTTTCATTTTTATTTCATACTTTAATGGAATGAAAAAATAATGAAAAATAGGTATATTATAATTTCAGTATAATATATTTTTAATATGTGTTGCATTAGTTCATAAATTACATTATTTATAAATTCCATGTTTGGCATGAACGAGTCAAATCACTTGAGGGGGCGGTTGTCCACACTTCCTCATATGAAATTATCGCATTTGCACAACATGAAAAGCATAAAGGTATGTTTTAAATATAAAATAAAGAAGCATAGAGAGGAAATAAATATAATATATATCATATATAAATATAATTCTATCATAATGGCCACCATGATATGTGGTATGAGAAGATTGAACAATCATCGTTTCGTGAGGCAATAATTCAACATCCACAAAAACAATATGTTCTTTAACCATTAGACGAAGGTGTGTGTAAGTGTAGGTAGAATCCATATCATAACAACATCCTAGTATAATGAGTATACTTTTGTTATTATGGGATAAAATAATAAGAATATATTGGTCTGTTAAGAAGGAAAATAAAAGAAAGAAACTTGAGAGAAGACATTACCTCTAAATCGGGTAACTCTTTTTGATTTGAGCCAAAGGCTTCCTTGGAGAAACTTCTGCCCAAAGTGAGGCTTTTAGGAGTGAGAGAGGGATGTGGAGAGATAATATGAGCAGAGCTTGTATGATCCAAGGGCTTGAGAGGTGTGGGTAAGGGGGAAGAGGTGGGGGCCTTTTATAAAAGGGGGGAGGGTCACTTTTGGAATGTCTTGAAATGTTACATTATTATAAAATGATTTTATGATTTTAAAGTTCCCACAATGATATATTTTGAGGATAAGGTGATAAGGGTTCTAAATCCACCCATAAAATAGGTTTTTGACAAGTTTATGTCTTAGATTTTACCTTATCTTTTCATTTTATTTAAATTGTTCATTAATGAGGTAATCACTACATCATCATGGTGTCATAAATAAATTTATTAATTTAATGTCAATAAATTATAAACAAAATACCATGATGTAGGAAATATTTATATATTTCCAATGACTATTTACATTCTAAGAGATAATTTATGTAAACAAAATTAAATTTTTTTTACTTAGGTGTTACATAGTTTGGTTATATTTTCCTTTCCTTAAAAATAATATGATAAAAGGTCACTATCACACAAAATTAATTCCATGGGGTCCCTATGTTGGCACAAGGAATCCCATGGTCTAAAATGAGTTGCATAATTATGTGTGACAAATATAAATACACCTAATATAAGTGGATATTGATTTTAAAACAACCAGATGTCATCCACACATATTCATAGTAGGACGTAATCAAGAAGTAGAGTTTTAACCCAATGAATTGAAATTGGGTTAAAAATTTCCCTTACAGAAATTTGACAATGATGAGAGATAAAAAGGGTATCTCATAACTTGGAAACAAAATTTACAGAAATAAAGATATAAAAGAACATATCTCAACATTAAGAAGATGTAAATTATAATACCCAACAAAAAGAAGTCTTTTAAAAAGAGGAGGGTGAACTGTTCCCTTACCGATTTGGGTAACTTTTGAAACTTACACCCCATGAAAGAAGGACTATACAATGATGATGTAATTACCCATAAACGAAAGTATATAACACAAATAGTAGAATAATGGGCAGTACATACACCACTCAAAGAAGATAGTGGCAAATTAAGCATGAATCTGACAGGAAGAAAAAGTGAGATAAAAACCCCTTACTTCGTTGAAATTAATCGAGTCGTATGAATAAAAGATAATAAACAAAAAATTAATCACATAATAACATGAATACAAATAGAATCAGGATAATATATATCAAATTTCTGTATACAGTACACCACATGCAATAAATAAGTGGCGAACAATGGAAATCTCACGGAATTAAAAGTGAGATAAGAAATCCCCTTACCTCGTGTCTGACTTGACTCACTAGTATGCTCCATGTTCTTCCTAAATGATAAACATAAATTAATTTCTACTTGAATAAGAATATTTTTCAAATTTATTATTCCTTTTATATGAATTATTACATTTCTATAACAATTATTGAATTGATTGAGTTCATAATAGACATTTTGTCGATGTTCGGAACTTGAGTCAAAAAATGGACTTCTTATAATTACATGATGTTCATGTGGTCTAAAGTTCATTAAATCCAGAATGATATTAATCATTTATATGTAATATATATCATATATATCCATTATATATATGTACTTATAATAGTACATAACATTTGGAGATAAGAAATGAAATGCACCGTTCATGGAGACGGTAAGCCGTACGTACGCATGAACTCTACTTTCATTTCTATTTCATACTTTAATGGAATGAAAAAATAATGATACATAGGTATATTATAATTACATTATAATATAAATTTTATATATTTTACATAAGTTCATAAATTTCATTCTTTATAAATTCCATGTTTGGCATGAACGAGTCACATCACTTGAGGGGCTGTTGTCCACACTTCCTCAAATGAAATTAACGCATTTTCCAAACATGCAAAGCATAAAGGTATATTTTAAATATAAAATAAAGAAGAATATAGTGGAAATAAATATAATAAATATAATATATAAATATAGTTCCATCATAATGGCCACCATGAGAGGTGGTATGAGAAGATTGAACAATCATCGTTTCATGAGGTAGTAATTCGCCATCCATGGAAGCAGTATTTTCATTAACCATTAGATGGAGGTTTCTGTAAGTGTTGGTATAATACTTATGATAAAAACATGCTAGAATATTTAGGACACTGGTTTTATTATGTGATCAAATAATAAGAAGATAGTGGTAAGTGAAAAAGGAAAATAAAAGAAAGAAACACGAGAGAAGACATTACCTCTAAATTGGGTAACTCTTTTTGATTTGAGCCAAAGGCTCCCTTGGAAAGACTTATACCCAAAATGAGGATTATAAGAGTGAGAGAGGTATGTGGAGAGATAACAAGAGTAGTGTTCGGATGAGATAAGGTCTTGAGAGGTGTGGGTAATGGGGTAGAGGTGGGGGCCTTTTATAAGAGGAAGGATGGTCACTTTTGGAAAGTCTTGAAATGTTACTTTATTATAAAATGGTTTTCGGATTTTAAAGGTCCCACAATGATATATTTTGAGGATAAGGTGATAAGAGTTCGAAATGAACCCATGAAATAGGTTTTAGACAAGTGTAAGTATTAGATTTTACCATATATTTTCATTTTATTTAAATTGTTCATTAATGAGGTAATCACTGCATCATCATGGTGTCATAAATAAATTTATGTATTTAATGTCTAAAAATTATAAAAAAAATAAAATGATGTAGTAAATATTTTTATATTTCCAATAAATATTTAAAGTCTAAGAGATCATTTATGTAAACAAAATTAAAATTGTTTTACATAGGTGTTACACAGTTTGGTTATATTTTCCTTTCTTTAAAAATAATATGATAAAAGGTCACTATCGCACAAAAGTGATTCCATGGGGTCCCTAAGTTGGAAAAAGGCATCCCATGGTCTGACATGACACAACCACGAAAATTTGGACAAATTTTTGCGTCATTTTATATTATTATGATATTATTTTATTACCCTTAACTACCCGATTACTAATTAATCATGAAAATTAAAGATAATTGCCATCATTTCTATTCATAATGTCCAAAAACAAAAGAGTCTTAATTATATAATTTGGACCTTCTGATTCCAAATATGGAATCCATTTTACCAAATTCCAAACAAAAAATTGCAGTAATTAATTTAAAAATAATTCCTGTTGTCAAAACCAAAGACAGGTTTTTTAAGAAGTAAAATTTATCAAAAGATTGACTTGTTTTTACGTCCTATTGAAGGTGAAATTAATTCAAATGAACAACATTACATTAAGTAAAAAATAATTAAATTTAAATTTAAATCCAATTAAAAAGAAAATCTAAATATATAATTAAATTATATGAAAAAGTAGTTCTGAAGTAAAATGCAGTATTTTTCACTATTATTTAAAAATGAACATTTGTCAGAACAATACCGAAAATTTATCCAAAGTAAATTTCAATGTCCCAATTCTAAAGAAAGATTTTATTTTGTCAAATATAACATATAAAAGTTTCAAAAAGTGGATTTAAAAAGGGTTCTCCATCAAAAGGTGGTTAATTGACCTCTTAATGAATATTAGAATATTTATGCTTAAAATTTGATTCATTCGCATTTTAAGCCTCTAACATTTATTGGATAAATGTAAAAATATTTAACAAACATATATAATCATTTTTTAGTTATTTATGTTCTTTCCCACCATTACAATGGCTATGCGTTAATTACCATTTAATATATTGTTATATTATTAGTGTGTAATGTATGGTTTCAAAGAAACTCATTGTTGCTTGTTGGGTATGCCATCGAACATAGAATTCCATTTAAAATTATATTAAAATTTTATTCAAAAATATTAATAAATATGAAAATGTCAACTTCTTTATTTACCTTGAATGTTACATACTTCCCCCCTTTTGATAATTGCATCCTTACAATTTTAAAATTGGGCTTGGAAACTTTATTGAAAGACCCGTATCAGAAAAGGATTCAACAAGACTATCACTTTAAAAGAAAGAATGAGAATTACAAATGTCACCCAAGACAACAGATACTAGGATTCCCTGAAAACATGGATATGAAAGAGAAAAAAAGCGGCAAGTTCTGATGGAGAGTGATAGAAAACATGTTTAGGAGAATGTTAACCACCCAAAAATCACAAACTTGTGATGGGTTAAAGAGTATTTGATTCCCCAGTAGGAAAAGTTAACAAAAAACATTTTTGTTTTATGTTACATTTCATTGAGGAATTTTTTTATGAGCTTAAATAAAACATAATGACACATACTTACTTGTCATGTAGACTTTCAACTTTTAATAGATTTCTAACCCAAACTCATATTTCCTCCAAATGATGAGTATTCACGATGACTTGTTCGCATTAAGAGCACTAAAATCAACTTCGATAGAATCACATAATCTACACCAAATGAACTACATATTTCCCATGTCTTTAGACATTAACCAAAACCAAATTTGTTAGTACAAGATCAGATAATCCCCAAAAGGATAATCCTTTATAAAAATTAATAATACTCTTAATCTCCAAAATTCAACAAAAAGAACCCAAGGTTCAAGAAATACCATTAAATAAACAGCTATCCATAAAATTCTTCAAAGTAATCCAAACTAAGATTGAAACCCAAATCTCTGAAGGATTTAATAACATAGTCTTCCCAGGAAAATCCTAATATTTATCCCCAAATAACATCAGTTTCTCTTAAAGTCTCATACTGAAAAGTAATTAACCTAATCACATATCCTCCATGATAGGTTAATCATTTCTATAGATAACCCAAAATCAACTTATTCCTGATTCATAAGATCATCTTACTAAAAATAATTAGTCATACTAACCAGGAACTTCACGTAGTCCAGTGGTAGGCAATAAATATCAGTCGTACTTTGGTTGTAGGGTTCGATTTCCACAGCTTTGTCTGACACGATGGGTTGTCACACGATCTGCGTGTTTTCCTTTTTCAAAAAACTATATAATTTTATAACATTACCAAAAAGGGATAAATTCATCAAAAATAACCATAACATAGTTTAACCACAAAGGTTATCTAATAACTTTCGTTTTTCATCCCAAAATGTTTTAACTAGTAATTTCCTCAAATTCAAGGATCGGATAAATCAAAATGGTTCTTTATAACTATATCCACAAAAGAAAAGATAATTATTCCTTGAATAAAATTTTCATATATCAAACATCAGGGTTACACATACTATAAAAAGTCTTCTAATGTAATCCCATCATCAAAAGTGCCTTAATAATTTTAAGAAATTAACCATCCTAAAATATACCATAACTCTTGAATCCCTTATATGTTGACGTCTAACTCATTCAACATTCTTCATGATCCATTAACCATTCCATTCCAACTTATTCTGAAATACTTATTTCCTACAAACAAAATCATGAATCATATACTAATATTTAAATAACAGGAAAACATATGTTAAGAAATAATCCATACCTTTCATTGTTCATTGTCAGTTTCTTTATCCTCAATCGGAATGGAATTAGGTATTGGTAAACAAATATTTGTACGGTCTTGGTGATCCCATTCCCAAAACTTCTTCGTAGGAAATGTGTTTGCATAATTATTATGAACACCACATTTAAAACATTCAATTGATCTTTAAAAAATAACTTTTTTCCCTTTCCTAGAGTCAACTAGATGCTTCCTTTTTTCAATGCAGGTTCTTGATTTATGACCTTAATTTCCACATCTGTAGCATCTTTCTGTCCATTTGTAACATTTTACAATGTGTTTCTTTCCACCCCTTTGACACATAGATTTTTTTATCATACTTACCAATATGATTATTACCTGAACTTTTGTATGGATTTGTTTCTCGCATATATGATGCCTTATAAAAATCACTAAGGTAAATATGGTCAATAATGACTCTAGATAGTTGGTTGAGAATAAACACAAGAGTTCTCCTTGAAGCTCCTATATTATTCAGTTGCTCGTTCCGAAAACCATCACAGTTTTCTTCACATCCACTGTTACTTTGGTTCCTGCTAGATCCAGCCATTTACTAAAACCAAAAAGGTCAGTGTGAGTATATTAGTAAAATAATAATATAATACTAAGATTTAATTATTCATGTTATCTTAAACTCATTCACATTATTAAAATAACTATGACTCTTTCTAAAATCCTAACCATTATGGTAATGTCACTTAAGCTTAAAGAAATCCATAACCTCTAAAGTTATCTAAACCGCCCTATGATACCAACTATAAGGACCCAGCCTTAAAAAATTACAAAATCATGAATTAAATGAATAATTCACATTGAGGATATTTTCAGGTTTAGAGTTTTAGAGAATTAGAACAAAACTATTACATCTCAATGATTACAAAGTAGACACATCTACTCAGTTTCCATTTTTTTCAAAAAATAAAAACTCTCGACCAAAAGTGTCATGTCTAGTTCCTTGTTTTAGATAGAATGAAATTTCCTTGCTCTCATCCTTGAACCTATTCCACATTATGTCCCGTGAAAAACATTTCAAAAACATGGGATGAGCATAAAAAGCTTAGTAAGGGATATAAGAATATGGAAATAAAGCATTAGTCCATGTATACATAAGAATCAATGAAATCATACTTTACTCATAAAACATATGAACTTTAAAATAAATCATGAAATCATAATACTTTTGAATAACTCATGGAAATCATAATACATAAAGGTAACATGAGGAATTCATAACATTCTTATGTAGGGAGTAACCATCATGGTTACGTTTGGAGTACCCATAACAGTGTATTCCCAAAATATCTTCGGAGAAACCATAGTGTTTAACTTCTTTGTGTTACCCAATGCATTGGAGAGATATCTCAGGCTAACCCACCCTTAGTTTATCATTGAAACACCCGACTTCATAAACAATGCCCATGAACCATAACATAATCGTATCACATAAAACATGCATAAAAGGGAACATAATGTTTCCACATTTCAATCACAAGATATCAATACAACATATTAATATAATCAAAATATTATCAAAACAATTTTCAATACCAAAATAAAAAAAATGTAAAACATGGTATTTATTTTTCATTTAAAAAAGTTATGGCTTGTAGAGGAAGCTAAAACTCAAATAATGGTCACGGTGGCGGAGAAGTCGTTGTCACCGCATACGTAAGACAAAAACTTTCCCTTTGTCCTTTAGTAAAACGATTCATGTAAAATGATTCCTTTTGAATGTAATTAAAAGTAAAAAGGGTTTGTTATAGAACTAATAAAAGAAGTTCATAAATAAATTTAAGTATGCCTCAATGAAAATAGATTGAGACAAGTCCCGTACAAAGATGGTATCCTTAGATTAAGGATAAATCAATTACATAATTATGTGTGAAAAATATCAATACACCCAATATAAGTGGATATTAAGTGTAAAACAATTATATGTCATCCACACATATTCATAGTGTGACATAATCAAGTAGAGTTTTAACCTAAAGAATTGTAATTGGATTAATAAGTTCCCTTACAGAAATTCGACAGCCAAATGATGTCACTTTAAAATTCATAAAATGAGTTGATGAGAGATAAAATGGGTATCTCAACACATGGACATAAATTTACAGAAATAAGGATATATAAGAACATATCCCAAAATTAAGAATATGTAAATTAAATGACCCAACAAAAATAAGTCTTTTAAAAAGAGGAGGGTGAAAGGTTCCCTTACTGATTTGGGTAACTTTCGAAATGTACACCCCATGAAAGAAGGACTATACAATATTGATGTAAATACCCATAAGCGAAAGTATATTACACAAAGAGTAGAATAATGGGAATTATATACACCACTAAAAGGAGACAGTGGAAAATATATCATGAATCTCACAGGAATAAAAAGTGAGATAAAAACCCATTACCTCGTTGTAATAAATCGATTCAAATGGCCAAAATATAATAAACACCAAATAAATCACTAAATATCATGAATATAAATATAATCATGATAATATATGTAGAGACCCGAAGCTTGACGTACATTGACATTACATTACATTTGCGGAATACTTAGTACATAACAAGAACACACACTAAAGGATCGTAATAGTTTAGTGTCTTTGGAAACTCGGAACGTAATCTTCTAATCGTGGTGAAAGTTCTTCAATATCTCCCATAAAGGTCATCCTTTTTTTTTACCTAAAACCTTTCTTTATATCCTGGGGAAAAGAAAACATAAAGGGGTGAGCTCAAATGCTCAGTAAGGGTAAACAAAAGAAACATCAATCACATCATATATATAAGAACACAGCTTTTGGAAATCTTAACCTGCAAAAAAACTCATAAAATCATAACATGGGATAAATCATAGAAGTGAAATGTAATCCCAATAATCATAACTTAAAACATGAAACTTTTTGGCATACACACATAATCATGGAAAATCATTTCTTGTTAGTCATGACTCATTGCCAAGACTATCTTAGTGGACAAAGTCCCTTTCTGAATCGAGTAAACCTCGTTTCAGTCCTGTTTTACTGAACCGGTATAACCTACCATTCCAGCCATGTCTATCTCATGAGATATAAAATCTTTACCCAATGCATTGGAGGGAGATATAGGTCCCACCCATCTCTTAATGAATCCTTTCTTATGTTTGCCACAAAATCATAAATCATACATCATTTCATAACCCATGTAATAAAAATGGGATTCTTAAACAACATGACATCATAAAACCATTCATATAAGATAAAGGAATTCATAAACATAATTCCATCACAAAATAGTCAAATCAATGTAAAAATATGGGTAGAAACAGAACCTTTTATTATCTTAGATGGAAAATAATTTTGACAAAACACTTGAATTGAATTCTTGAGGAAAATATCCTTTGTTCTTTAAAATCAATTTCTTTTCACAAAACATCATGAAATTTTAAAAGAAAGAGATTTTATTGAAAATATTCATGAAATATTTTAGAGGACGCTTTATGAAAATAAGGCTTTATAACACATTAGAAATCCGTTCGTGCCGTATAAGTTAAAAAAAACATTCTTTGTACTTTTGTCGAAAAAGTCAAAATGTAACTCGTACGAAAAAAAACGACAAATGATTCCTTTCATATTCTTTACTAAAAACTCACCGAAGGGTAAAATTGGATTTAAACTAGTGTAAGTGGATGGAAACAATATTACCTATGGATGTGGATGATAAAATACACCCCAGTAATTACTTACGAATAAACAATCTCGGATAAAAATGAGATTGTGATATTTCCCTTACCTTAGGTCCAATTTGCTTCGTATGTGTCCGAACCTCCTGTATAATGATTTAAATAATGTCATTGACTTATTACAGAATCATATTCATTGTTATGATATCATATATGGTTCACTTATGACATTATATTACCCGTTCTTTTGTAAATTCCATGTTAAAGAAGCGTTTTGGGTAAAATCGTTTCATTTATCGTAGGTGTTTTGACTTGTTGTTCTTGACATAATTATTACTTATATCATGATTTACTTACTTCCAGAATATAAAATATGATTTATATATCATATATATTCAGTATATATATATATATAATAGATAGATAAATAAAATGAAAAACACCGTTCATGGAGACGGTAGTCCGTACGTACGCATGAACGCTGTTTTTCTTTCCTTATTGTCTTGAAATGGAAGTAAGTAGATGACATACATATGTATATATATACATAAATCCAGTAGCTTTATAATGTCATATATTTCAGTATTATTTCTTATATATACATTATAATCATTCTTAAATGGTTAACATGGATAATGAATCTCATCGCGTCGTGGAGACGGTAGTCCGTACGTACGCACGAGCGATGATATCATTTCTATAAATATTTAATTGAATTGGAGTGGATTATACAATATATCAGAATCAATATGATGTTGTAATAACTATGTATAGTTATTCTTTACACCATTATACCCATCCATGTAAGGTGGTGGTGGAAAATAGATTACACCACGGTGTGGAGACGGTATTCCGTACGTACGCACGCGCGGTGATTTCTTTTTCCGTAGGATGGATAGATGGTGAAATAGGGTTGTTTCATACTTATAATAACATATCAGTATATGAGTGATACTGATGTTATTACTTCATAATGAAACAACCTAAGAAGAATAAGTGGGAGAAGAAATAAAGATGAAAGAATTGGTAACGGTAATTACCTCTTCTTTGAAGTGCCTCTTTGAGACCTCCTCTTAGGGCACTAAAATTGGTCTTTGAGGAAGACCAGAACCTCTAGGATATTTCTAGGGAAGTGGAGAAGAGATTTTGGCAGGGGTTGGCCGAGCTTGAGTGCTCAATTTGGTGTGAGGAGGAGGGGAAGGAGGTGTCCTTTTATAGGGGAGGAGAGGGGCACCTTAGGAATATCTCAAAATATTATTTTATATTAAAGTCAAAATCGGTTTATAATGATTCCAAAGGGTCTTATTTCGAAGATAAAGTGGGGAAGGGTCGAAATCCTATCAACCAATAAGATTTAGACAAGTTTAGGGTATTATTTTAACCTTATCAATTAGATTTAACTCTAAGTTAAATAATTTTACTTTTACCGTGTCTTTTTGTTTTCTTTCACTATATGGTTAATATACTTACTATAACATGCCAAACGAACCCCAAATTATTTATTATTAAAATATATATCCTTATCTAAGTCATTTGGCCGAACCTTAGATTTTTAGGAATAAAATAACAATTAATAATATAATATTTGATTTAAAAACTATTTTGTGTCAATTTTGACACTATTTGATATATGATTTTTGTGAGAGTCATAACAGAATTAAATGTTCGAACCAAGTTAATTAAATAAACATTAATATATCATAGTAACCTTGAAAATTATTTGAATTCATAAAAAGTCTCAAATTACATTCATTTGAGCATTTATAACATCAATTATGTTAATATTTCCTTAAAAAGGGTAATTACTGCATCATCGTTGTGTCATAAATAAATTAATTTATATAAAGTCTAAAAATTATAAATAAAATATCATTATGTAGGAAATCTTTTTAGCTTTCTAATGAATATTTGCAATCGAATTTATATTATGTATAACCCTATATTAAAAATGTTTTAGTAAATAAACTTTGATTTTGTCTCTTTTAACTCTTCTTTGAATTAAATAATAATAAATGTCCTAATCTAATCCAAGTGGGCCTAAATGGTCATATTTTATTCATAAGGTTGTTTTTGGTCGAATTACACTTATCCAATAGAATTAGGACATGTGTTAGGGTAATAGTAATATCATATTTACCCTTAGTTACCCTATTTACTATTAACCGCGGTAAAAAAAATAAAAAGTTACTATTCACCAAAAAATTATTTTTATCTCATTGAACTACATTTTACTTACTGATATCAACCGTGTCTGTCGGATTTTCGAAATTCCATTCACAGAAGCGGTAAAATTAAGTTTTATGCAAAATTCAGTTTTTAACCTACCACTTAGTAGTTTCACTATTCATCAAAAATTGATGTTTTTCAGAACAATGCCAAAATTTCATCCTAAGCTATATTTTATATTCCGAATTCAAAAATGAAATCTATTTTACCAAATTCATAACATAGAAGTTGCATTAATTAATTTTATAATTAAATCCCGCTGTTAAAACAAATAGCGTGTTTTTAAGAAACAATATCTATCAAAAGATTGACACTTGTTTATGTCTAGTTTAAATGTGAAATTACATCCAATGACCAACATTGTATTAAATTGTAAAAATATATTCTAAATATACTTTAAAACCACTAAAATTAATAATTTATCACTATTAATTATTTCAATTGAAAAAGTTGTTTTTAACTAAAATTTAGTAATTTTCACTATTCATGAAAATATGAAAGTTATCCGAAAATTACCAAAATTTCACCCTAAGCTAATTTCGATATTCCGAATCCAAAAATGAAATCCATTAAGATTTACAAAATTTCAAAAAGTGGTTATTACTATTCATAACTGCTAGTTTTAAATAATATTTTAATAGCATATCGTTGTTTCGTGAAACTCAGTATTGCGTACTACACACGCTATCGAGGACGGTTGCGATTGCGTGTAATGCAAGGCAAGTCAAGGATGCGTGTTGTGCAATCTCCTTTTGGTTTAGCATACAACACAAGACATTAGTGAAATAAAAAAAATATTTTTCATAAAATCTCGGGCTGTTACATTCTACCCCCCTTAAAATGAATTTCTCCCTCGAAATTCGTCGGGGTTACAAATGGTTTACTATTCGAAAGTTTCTTTAATAGAAACCCACATCGTAAAAAGGAATACCAAAACATGGCTTTAAAAACTAAAGTATGAAATGTAACGATTACCCAAATAAACTAATCACTGGGTTTCCACATAGGTGAAAATATGGATATGGAAGAGAAATCTAACCATCATGTTCTGATGGAGAGTGGTAGAGAACATGGCTATGGAAAAGCCAGTAATCACAAATCCATAAATTTGTGACGATCTAAGGTACCATCTGATTCATCAGGTATAAGAGAACTAGGACAACATTTTTGGTTTTCAAGATCGTTTCCCTAAAGTTAAAGAATTTGAATTAGAATAAATACTTACTTTATTTTGGTATAATCTCACTGTTGTTCGCGCCTTTAACAATTTCCACTTCATATCTTAAATAAATGAAGTTGAATTTGTTATTCGTGAAGTGTTAGCAGATCATGTGATAGAAGGATGGGTCATTCCATCTATTTCAAACAAAGGGTTAGCAAAAGTTATAAGTCCATCATATAGTGAGATTAATCGTATATGGTTCCAAAAATGAACTTATACTTCATATATCATACCGGTTAATAAAATAAAACTAGTTTCTACTAAACGGGGACTTCCTGTAGGTCAGTGGTAGGCGATAAAGGCCAGTCGCACTTCGGTTGTGGGTTCGATTCCCACAGCCTTGTCCGAAGCGATGGGCTGTCGCCCGTCCTGCAGGTTGTCCTTTTTCTAAAACAATATTACTATAACATCCCATCGATAATATCGAAAAACAAACAATAATCCATTCCAATCTTTAGGCTTATCCATAATACTGGAGTCCACTCTCATAGTGAAAACGATTACCAGAGATTTAATACCATCGTTGAACCCCATATATCATAAGATATGTCGTGTTGGTCACATTCCAAACATTCAAAGTCCTTAATCATGTATTCTCTTGAATACCCATTGAACCTTAGTGAAAACTTGAATGCAGTTAAAAGTTAACACTTTCCACATACCAAAATCCTCAAAATTGTATATACTCAAACCATGATATCACTTAGTCCTTATATCAATCATGAGCTCATGAATACTGTTAAACATTTTGTTTTCTCGTTTTCCCTTCATTATGCGCGTAATATCTCAATCACTTTGAATACCACATTAGACCAATACATAAATATTCCAATAATCCATGATACAACATTATTTTGGAATCCCATTACATAAACACTTAATCATTCCACCACATCGTTATCATATTCAACATCGCCAATGGTGATCGCATGTGACTTCCCTTTGTCCTTTTCCTTAAGCGGTTGCTCATGTCGATCATCACTGACCCTTGGATTAGGGCAATTATTAACATACTGCCCCATTTCCTTGCACTTGAAGCATTGAAGTGTTGGTGGTGCGTTCTCTGCAGTGTTTGCTTTATTCACATCATTAGAAACCCTTTTTCCATTACTTCGACACTCAGCTGCTCGATGACCTTCTTTTCCACACTTAAAACATTTTCTAGTCCCTTTAAGACAATCTCCACCATGCTTCTTTCCACACTTTGTGCATAAGGAAACATTCATCTTCTTTTCACCATTATTCTGAGATTTCTCCTTGAACTCCATCTTTCGTTTCTTGTCAAAACCATGAGATGGATATGTAACACCAACTTCCATTTCTACCTTGATAGCACAACGCACAATTTCTTCATAGCTACTAAAGTCTCTTATAGCTAATGCCCTTCGAAGACTTGGTTTTAAGCCACGGAAAAATCGATCAACTTTACTTTCAGGTTGGATGATAATACCAGAAGCATACCTTGCAAGTCTTGTAAAATTTGCTTCATAGGTACCAACAGATTCATCGTCCCTTTGCTTCAGTTCAAGAAACTCTTTCTCCATCTTTGTTCGAAGAATACGAGGGAAGTACTTACTGAAAAACAAGTTCTTGAACTCGTCCCATTCCATGGACTCAATTTCATCTCTTGGCCTCGTATTCTTGATAAGATTCCACCATTGATCAGCTTCACCTTCCAAACGATATACTGCTAAGATGACTTTATCATGTTCAGAACATTGAAGAACTGAAAATATCTTTTCAGTAGTACTGATCCATTGTTCAGCCACAAGTGGATCAGAAGACCCACTGAAAGAAGGTGGACGTTGCCTCATGAAGGACTCAATAGAATATTGTTCCCTTCTCTGCTCATTTGGAAGTCCAGAATGGTTCATAGCTTGTGTAAGTATTGCAATAAGATTTTGCACTCCATCTCCCATAACATTTGTTTGCTCAGGAGGGCAATCATTGCATTGTCCATTGCATTGATCAACACGGTTCCTTCGGGTTCCAGTCATCGTCTAAAACCCAAAAAGAATAGTGTGAGAGGCAAAAATCATGCTAGGGAAAACAACATAATAAAGGGGGAGTACCTTCAATATCCAACATCTTAGGTTTAATTCTATGATCGTTAGCGTAATTCTATTACTATAACCTATACGTATACTTATCCCTAGGGACATCCCTAGACATACCTTAGAAATATCTCTAGGGATCTCACTAACGTTTTCGCATCCTAGTTTCCAAAGGTTGACTAAACCTTTCCTCTGATACCAACTGTAGAGACCCGAAGCTTGACGTACATTGACATTACATTACATTTGCGGAATACTTAGTACATAACAAAAACACACACTAAAGGATCGTAATAGTTTAGTGTCTTTGGAAACTCGGAACGTAATCTTCTAATCGTGGTGAAAGTTCTTCAATATCTCCCATAAAGGTCATCCTTTTTTTTTTAACCTAAAACCTTTCTTTATATCCTGGGGAAAAGAAAACATAAAGGGGTGAGCTCAAATGCTCAGTAAGGGTAAACAAAAGAAACATCAATCACATCATATATATAAGAACATAGCTTTTGGAAATCTTAACCTGCAAAAAAACTCATAAAATCATAACATGGGATAAATCATAGAAGTGAAATGTAATCCCAATAATCATAACTTAAAACATGAAACTTTGTGTCATACACACATAATCATGGAAAATCATTTCTTGTTAGTCATGACTCATTGCCAAGACTATCTTAGTGGACAAAGTCCCTTTCTGAATCGAGTAAACCTCGTTTCAGTCCTGTTTTACTGAACCGGTATAACCTACCATTCCAGCCATGTCTATCTCATGAGATATAAAATCTTTACCCAATGCATTGGAGGGAGATATAGGTCCCACCCATCTCTTAATGAATCCTTTCTTATTTGTGCCACAAAATCATAAATCATACATCATTTCATAACCCATGTAATAAAAATGGGATTCTTAAACAACATGACATCATAAAACCAGTCATATAAGATAAAGGAATTCATAAACATAATTCCATCACAACATAGTCAAATCAATGTAAAAATATGGGTAGAAACAGAACCTTTTATTATCTTAGATGGAAAATAATTTTGACAAAACACTTGAATTGAATTCTTGAGGAAAATATCCTTTGTTCTTTAAAATCAATTTTTTTTCACAAAACATCATGCAATTTTAAAAGAAAGAGATTTTATTGAAAATATTCATGAAATATTTTAGAGGAAGCTTTATGAAAATAAGGCTTTATAACACATTAGAAATCCGTTCGTGCCGTATAAGTTAAAAAAAACATTCTTTGTACTTTTGTCGAAAAAGTCAAAATGTACCTCGTACGAAAAAAAACGACAAATGATTCCTTTCATATTCTTTACTAAAAACTCACCGAAGGGTAAAATTGGATTTAAACTAGTGTAAGTGGATGGAAACAATATTACCTATGGATGTGGATGATAAAATACACCCCAGTAATTACTTACGAATAAACAATCTCGGATAAAAATGAGATTGTGATATTTCCCTTACCTTAGGTCCAATTTGCTTCGTATTTGTCCGAACCTCCTGTATAATGATTTAAATAATGTCATTGACTTATTACAGAATCATATTCATTGTTATGATATCCTATATGGTTCACTTATGACATTATATTACCCGTTCTTTTGTAAATTCCATGTTAAAGAAGCGTTTTGGGTAAAATCGTTTCATTTATCGTAGGTGTTTTGACTTGTTGTTCTTGACATCATTATTACTTATATCATGATTTACTTACTTCCAGAATATAAAATATGATTTATATATCATATATATTCAGTATATATATATATATATAATAGATAGATAAATAAAATGAAAAACACCGTTCATGGAGACGGTAGTCCGTACGTACGCATGAACGCTGTTTTTCTTTCCTTATTGTCTTGAAATGGAAGTAAGTAGATGACATACATATGTATATATATACATAAATCCAGTAGCTTTATAATGTCATATATTTCATTATTATTTCTTATATATACATTATAATCATTCTTAAATGGTTAACATGGAGAATGAATCTCATCGCGTCGTGGAGACGGTAGTCCGTACGTACGCACGAGCGATGATATCATTTCTATAAATATTGAATTGAATTGGAGTGGATTATACAATATATCAGAATCAATATGATGTTGTAATAACTATGTATAGTTATTCTTTACACCATTATACCCATCCATGTACGGTGGTGGTGGAAAATAGATTACACCACGGTGTGGAGACGGTATTCCGTACGTACGCACGCGCGGTGATTTCTTTTTCCGTAGGATGGATAGATGGTGAAATAGGGCTGTTTCATACTTATAATAAAATATCAGTATATGAGTGATACTGATGTTATTATTTCATAATGAAACAACCTAAGAAGAATAAGTGGGAGAAGAAATAAAGATGAAAGAATTGGTAACGGTAATTACCTCTTCTTTGAAGTGCCTCTTTGAGACCTCCTCTTAGGGCACTAAAATTGGTCTTTGAGGAAGACAAGAACCTCTAGGATATTTCTAGGTAAGTGGAGAAGAGATTTTGGCAGGGGTTGGCCGAGCTTGAGTGCTCAATTTGGTGTGAGGAGGAGGGGAAGGAGGTGTCCTTTTATAGGGGAGGAGAGGGGCACCATAGGAATATCTCAAAATATTATTTTATATTAAAGTCAAAATCGGTTTATAATGGTTCCAAAGGGTCTTATTTCGAAGATAAAGTGGGGAAGGGTCGAAATCCTATCAACCAATAAGATTTAGACAAGTTTAGGGTATTATTTTAACCTTATCAATTAGATTTAACTCTAAGTTAAATAATTTTACTTTTACCGTGTCTTTTTGTTTTCTTTCACTATATGGTTAATATGCTTACTATAACATGCCAAACGAACCCCAAATTGTTTATTATTAAAATATATATCCTTATCTAAGTCATTTGGCCGAACCTTAGATTTTTAGGAATAAAATAACAATTAATAATATAAAATTTGATTTAAAAACTATTTTGTGTCAATTTTGACACTATTTGATATATGATTTTTGTGAGAGTCATAACAGAATTAAATGTTCGAACCAAGTTAATTAAATCAACATTAATATATCATAGTAACCTAGAAAATTAGTGGAATTCATAAAAAGTCTCAAATTACATTCATTTGAGCATTTATAACATCAATTATGTTAATATTTCCTTAAAAAGGGTAATTACTGCATCATCATTGTGTCATAAATAAATTAATTTATATAAAGTCTAAAAATTATAAATAAAATAGCATTATGTAGGAAATCTTTTTATCTTTCTAATGAATATTTGCAATCGAATTTATATTATGTATAACCCTATATTAAAAATGTTTTAGTAAATAAACTTTGATTTTGTCTCTTTTAACTCTTCTTTGAATTAAATAATAATAAATGTCCTAATCTAATCCAAGTGGGCCTAAATGGTCATATTTTATTCATAAGGTTGTTTTTGGTCGAATTACACTTATCCAATAGAATTAGGACATGTGTTAGGGTAATAGTAATATCATATTTACCCTTAGTTACCCTATTTACTATTAACCGCGGTAAAAAAAATAAAAAGTTACTATTCACCAAAAAATTATTTTTATCTCATTGAACTACATTTTACTTACTGATATCAACCGTGTCTGTCGGATTTTCGAAATTCCATTCACAGAAGCGGTAAAATTAAGTTTTATGCAAAATTCAGTTTTTAACCTACCACTTAGTAGTTTCACTATTCATCAAAAATTGATGTTTTTCAGAACAATGCCAAAATTTCATCCTAAGCTATATTTTATATTCCGAATTCAAAAATGAAATCTATTTTACCAAATTCATAACATAGAAGTTGCATTAATTAATTTTATAATTAAATCCCGCTGTTAAAACAAATAGCGTGTTTTTAAGAAACAATATCTATCAAAAGATTGACACTTGTTTATGTCTAGTTTAAATGTGAAATTACATCCAATGACCAACATTGTATTAAATTGTAAAAATATATTCTAAATATACTTTAAAAACACTAAAATTAATAATTTATCACTATTAATTATTTCAATTGAAAAAGTTGTTTTTAACTAAAATTTAGTAATTTTCACTATTCATGAAAATATGAAAGTTATCCGAAAATTACCAAAATTTCACCCAAAGCTAATTTCGATATTCTGAATCCAAAAATGAAATCCATTAAGATTTACAAAATTTCAAAAAGTGGTTATTACTATTCATAACTGCTAGTTTTAAATAATATTTTAATAGCATATCGTTGTTTCGTGAAACTCAGTATTGCGTACTACACACGCTATCGAGGAAGGTTGCGATTGCGTGTAATGCAGGGAAAGTCAAGGATGCGTGTTGTGCAATATCCTTTTGGTTTAGCATACAACACAAGACATTAGTGAAATAAAAAAAAAATATTTTTCATAAAATCTTGGGCTGTTACAATATATATCAAATGGCAGTACAAAATACACCACATGAAATAAATAAGTGGCGAATAATGGAAATATCACGGGATTAAAAGTGAGATAAGAAGTCCCCTTACCTCGTGTCCGACTTGACTCGCTTGTATGTTCCTTGTTCTTCCTGAATGACTAACATAAATTAATTTCTACTTGATTAATAATATTTTTCAATTTTATTATTCCTTTTATATCACTTATTACCTTTCTATAACAATTATTTAATTGTTTGAGTTCATAATGGACATTTTGTCGATGTTCGAAACTTGAGTAAAAAAATGGACTTCTTATAATTACATGATGTTCATGTGGTCCAAAGTTCATTAAATATAGAATTATATTCAAAATTTATATGTAATATATATAATATATATCCATTATATACATGTACTTATAATATTACATAACATTTGGAGATAATAAATGAAATGAACCATTCATGGAGACGGTAAGTTGTACATACGCATGAACGCTACTTTCATTTCTATTTTATACTTTAATGGAATGAAAACATAATGAAAATAGGTATATTATAATTATAGTATAATATATATGTAATATATGTTGCATTAGATCATAAATTACATTCATTATAAATTCCATGTTTGGCATGAACGACTCATATCACTTGAGGGGGTGGTTGTCCACACTTCCTCATATGAAATTATCGCATTTTCAAAACACGAAAAGCATAAAGGTATGTTTTAAATATAAAATACAGAAGCATAGAGAGGACATAAATATAATATATATCATATCTAAATATATTTCTATCATAATGTCCACCATGATATGTGGTATGAGAAGATTGAACGATCATCGTTTTGTGAGGCAATAATTCGCCATCCACGGAAACAATATATTCTTTAACCATTAGACGGAGGTGTGTGTACGTGTAGGTAGAATCCTTATCATAACAAAATCCTAGTATATTGAGGATACTGTTGTTATTATTGGATAAAATAATAATAAGATAGCGGTGAGTGAAGAAGGAAAATAAAAGAAAGAAACTCGAGAGAAGACATTACCTCTAAATCGGGTAACTCTTTTTGATTTGAGTCAAAGGCTTCCTTGGAAAGACTTATGCCCAAAGTGAGGCTCCTAGGAGTGAGATAGGGATGTGGAGAGATAATATGAGCAGAGTTTGGAAGATCCAAGGGCTTGAGAGGTGTGGGTAAGGGGGAAGAGGTGGGGGCCTTTTATAAGAGGGGGGAGGGTCACTTTTGGAAAGTCTTGAAATGTTACATTGTTATAAATTGATTTTCGGATTTTAAAGTTCCTAAAATGGTATATTTTGAGGATAAGGTGATAAGGGTTCGAAAGCCACCCATAAAATAGGTTTTTGACTAGTTTAAGTTTAGATGTTACCTTATCTTTTCATTTTATTTAAATTGTTCATTAATGAGGTAATCCCTGCATAATCATGGTGTCATAAATAAATTTATTAATTTAATGACTATAAATTATAAAAAAATACCATGATGTAGGAAATATTTATAGCTTTTTAATGACTATTTACATTCTAAGAGATTATTTATGTAAACAAAATTAAATTTTTTTTACTTAGGTGTTACATAGTTTCGATATATTTTCCTTTCTTTAAAAATAATATGATAAAAGGTCACTATCCCACAAAAGTGATTCCATGGGGTCCCTATGTTGGCACAAGGAATTCCATGGTTTGCAATGATGCAGAAAAAAATCATTTGGACAAATTTTGGGGTCATTTTATATTATTTTGATATTATTTTATTACCCTTAAGTGCTTGATAACTAATTAATCATGATAATTAAAGATAATCGTCGTTGTTACTATTCATAATGTCCAAATACAGAAGAGTATTAATTACATAATTTTGAGCTTTTGATTCCAAATATTGAATCCATTTTAACAAATTCCAAACACAGAAATTATAGTAATTAATTTAAAAATAATTCTCTTTGTCAAAACCAAAGATGAGTTTTTTAAGAAGTAAAATTTATCAAAATATTGACTTGTTTTACATCCAATTGAAAAGTGAAATTACTTACAATGAAAAAAATTTAATCAAGTGATAAAAACATAATTCAATTAAAATTTAAAAAAAAAATTAAAAGGACAATCAAACTATATAATTATATTAGATGAAAAAGTAGTTTTGATGTAAAATGAAGTATTTGTCACTATTCATTAAAAATGAACATTTGTCAGAAAAAAACAAAAAATTTATCCAAAGTAAATATCAATGTCCAAATTCTAAATAAAAATTTTATTTTGTCAAATATAATATATAAAAGTTTCAAAAAGTGGATTTAAAAAGGGTTCTCCATGAAAAGGTGGTTAATCGACCTTTTAAAAAATATTAGAATATTTATACTTAAAGTTGGATTCATTCACATTTTAAGCCTCTAAAATTTATTGGATAAATATAAAAATATTTAACAAACATATATATTCATTTTGTAGTTAGTTCTGTTCATTTCCGCCATTAAAATGACTAGGCATTTCCTACCATTTAAAATATTATTATATTATTAGTGTGCAATGTAAGATTTCAAAGAAACTCATTGTTGTGTGTTGGGTACGCCATCGAACATAGAATTCACATTAAAGTAATATTAAAATTTGATTCACGAATATTAATAAATATGAAAATTCCTTAATCTTTATTTACAAGGGATTTTACAGAAAGAATGACTCGAACCTGTGTCTATAAGTACTGCAGCAAGGGTGGAGTTGACACAGATAGTAGCTCGAATTATCTCAGGTGATCCGTGGTCGTAGGCCTCGACTGCCTAGAGCTGAGCTCGCCCCTATCTTCCAGCTCCCTGTGGTCGAGGTGGAACTCCTGGTGGTGGTGGTGGTAGGGCCTCAAAATGTCTTCCACCACCTGCTGCTCGACCAGCTCCTTTGCCACATCCACCTACTCTCAGCAGACCACCACGGTCAAACCTCCGCCTCTACCTGGGAGGTCCATCTACTATCTGCTACTCATCTGCATAGCGGGTCGGGCAGTCCTGAGCCCTGTGACCCTACCCTCCACATGTATAGAACTGCCTGCTCCTCATATGGCTGGCTCTGTCTCGTGTGCCCCACACAACCGAACCTATATCTTGGGGTTGCCCACCGGAGGGCCTGGTCCGCTTGGATCTCTGTGAAATATGACTATTGCCAGCTGATGAAGACTCTGGTACGTGTCGCCCTGTGGTGGGTCTCACTGCTGGTGACTACTCAGCAAGAAAACTCCCCATTAGAAGGGCTCGCTCCAACACCCCCGCCTACATCGGAATGTTTAGGGAGATCATCAATGCTATGATCTCATGCATGAGTCCCTGCTCGAAGGTCCAAGACCTGAAGAATGGGTTCCGAACCATATCTGTGGAGTAGCATGAGAGGTCGGTGAACCTCACTGAGTACTGAGCTACTGTCATGTTGCCCTACTGCAGATGAAGTAACTCTTAAATCTGCACCGCATGAAGGGTGGCTGGAACAAAATCTGACCGAAAGAGACTCTCGATGTTTGCCCAGAGTAGTAATGCATCGTCATGCACCTAGTGCAGCAGGCCCCACCATCTGCCTGCTGCTGCATGCAAGAGACTCAAGGCAAGGATCACCATGAGGTCGGATGGTGTCCCTACCAATCTGAAAACACTCACAACAGCCTCTAGCCAATCCTTAGCTGCCTATGGGTCCATATCTCCCCTAAACCTGGGCGGCCTCTGGAACTGGAACTCATGAAACGAACTCAGATGGCGTACAATTTCTGTTGTTGGAGCTAGTGGTATCGGTGGCCCAGCAGGTAGTGGTACCGCTGGTACCTCCGCTGTGATGGTGTCATGCACCGAGGCCTCGTCACTCGGTGGGATACCATCTCGTACGAAACTTAGAACCCCGGTTGGCTGCCTATGTGGGGCCATCCTAAAAAAGAATAGGTGCACCACAGTCAAAAAAATATACCTTTTGAACTGAAACTATTTAATCATGAAGAAAAAATTTAAAGACACACACTCAATTAGTGTTTTTGTGCACTAAGTCGGAAATCAGTGGTTAGGGTCCTGGTGTATAGATACGTCGCCCACCGCACCAACACTAGACTCCCTGAATAGAAAACCAAACTTAGTACCCTTAACAATATTGCTTCACATAAAAGAAATATCAGAATCCATGTTCTGCGGTAGAACCGAATCCTCTGATACCAATTTGTCACGACCCGTCCTCAGGGCCCGTGTCGTGACTACCCAAAGCCCGCCTTTCATAGGAAAGGGGCTAGCAACTAGCACCAAAGGTGAATCTCCGATAAAAAGGGAAGGCATTGCCTTTAAAACTATAACACACACCATCTGAACACAAGTAGTAGAAAAAATAATTACTAATATAGAAAAGAAAGATTTGTTGAAAGTAAGTGGGGAAGTATACCAACCCAAATGAACAACAAGTACAAGTAAAAAGGGAAAACAAATCCTGGATCGTCCACTCGGGAATGATACCTGAAGGGTAGGTACATATCTCGAACAACTCGTCCTTGTGGAACGTCCCATCTAGTCTAGCTCCGAGCAGCATCTCGTCCGTCACCCTCAGCCTTGATCACTACTGACCGCCGTCTGCACGGAACACAACAAGGTGCGGGCAAAGCCCGGGCAGGGGTGAGTATAACAATACTCAATAGGGGACCCTGAGACCCCCTAAGGTCTCCCAGAATCCACCAAGGATAAACCACAATATAAAAATACAATCATGAAGTATCAACCATCCCTACTTAGGTATATTCCTATACATATACCAAAGTTACCCATCACAGTCTGGCTCCAACACTCGAGGCCAAGCACAACCCATTCCACAAAGTAAGTAAAGTCAATTTTCTCGATGATAACAACTGAAAGACAAGACTCAGATCACACAGGTATACAACTCATGTAGAGGGGTAGAGATTATTAGTTGTAGCCACTAAATAATCACCTATGTCGAACCCACGTAGGATCCTGTAACAGTATCAGTGCTATCGAACCCATGGAGGATCCTGATACATAAGTCATCACTATTGAACCCACGGAGGATCCCGGTCCAACACCATCACTGTCGAACCCACAGAGGATCCGGGTCTAGTATCATTGTTGTCGAACCCACGGAGGATCCTAGAACATAAGTCATCGCTGTCGATCCCACAGAGGATCCTAGTACAGTAGTAGGTCCACGTAGGATCCTATCATCTCAGTCGCAACCAGCCATAGGGTTGTCACACACAGCACACTCGATTCCAGGAGGGTCCAGTCCTCGAGCAAAGTGTCGATACATCAACTACCATGAAGTCTCTATTTGATGTATCCTATAGTTCTGTATCATCATAAAGAACCCAACACCATAGACGGTGCGTCAATCGGATGCCCGGTCTGTGAGTTATTGGCATTTCCGTTCCAGGGGCCAAGAGGGTTTTTAGGTTCAATCCAACTCGATCGTACAATAAATATGTAAAAAACTCATTTGGGGTATGCCAAAAGAACCTTCTTGATCTTAGAATTTCATTTCCATAGACGGTTCATTGATCAGACACCCGTAGCCCAGGATATGGGCAAAAAGGTGTAAACTGGCCAATCGAGTCCGAACTGGGGTCCGACCCGGTCCGTGGGTCCGACCCGGTCTGAAGGGGGCGGTCCGGCCCGAGGGAGGCCAAGCCGAGGGTGTCCAGATCCATGGTGGAACGGCTGAGGGAAGCCAGGCTAAGGGGGGATAGGCCCGTGGCGGCCCGGCTGAGGGCTGCCCGGACGAGGGAGGCCCGACCGATGGTGGCCCGGCCGAGGGCGGCCCGGCCCGGAGGCCGGCCCTAGCTGCGCCCAGGGGGGTTGGTGCTTGCCCCCTAGAACCTGAGCCACTATGCCATTCAGGTGTGAGCCAAACCAGCTCCATGTGGTGCCGTTCCAACACCCGCTGGACCGGACGAGGTCCTGCACCTCCCAGTTGGCCTGAGCGGCTCGCTGCTACCCAGCTCAGCGCGGTGTGACGGCGTCGCGCCCCTTCGTCGCGGCCCACCATGGGTATGGTTCCCCAACTCCCACTCTGCCACTTCCCACCTAGCCGCGGCTTGGTTTCCTGCCCAGCGCGACGACGCCGCGCTTCTCCGGTGGCCTGGCGGCCCTCGCGCCACCGGCTTCTTCCGCGGTCCATCTTTGTCGTCAACAAAAGAACAACCAAAGGGGCAGGGCTAGGCCGTGTTCATGCAGTCTGAAGCCTCCTCATAATGGAGATAACATTTGGGATACCAATCCAGAAATTTGAACAATGAAGAACAGGGGTTTAATCTCAAATATAAAAATAAATCAAATCCCCCTACCCCTATTGACGATAATCGTTGACGGAGTCACGGGAAGGAGTCGTCGTTTTGTCAACGTCGGAAGAGGAAGAGTACAGAGAAGATGAGTCGAAGATGATGTCGTTGGCGTTCTTCGTGGGTGAAGGCTTCGTCTCTCGACCGAAGGTTCTTCATTGGTGGAGGAAGCATTCTTCCATGTTCTTCGTTGGAGAGAAAACACTCCTCCCTAGCTCTCCCCTTTCCCTATTCCACCCTAGAATAATGCCCGTCCAAAATGAAATAATATGTTTTCCTATTATATTATTGTTGGCATGAATTTGAAAAGTTTTTAAAAAAAGTAATTAAGTTATCTCACTTAATTAAACGGGTGATTTGTCCTAATTAATTGGGGATGGAAGGTGAAGAGACTCCACACTTAATTGGGGGTTCCAAGGGGGTTAAGGGAGTTTAAAGCCCGTGTGGGCACCATATTATTAATATCCAGGGAGGTTTCTCTTGGGTGGGACCCACCTCCATAACCTCTCATGGGAGGTTAGGGTGGGGTGGTCCCAACCTCCAACCTCCCCTTAGAGGTTTCAACCACCAAAATAAAAACAAAGTTATCACTTTATTTTTATTCCTTTTAAATAAAAATCCCCCAAATCTAACTTCCAATCGTGTTAGAATGCAATTGTGGTGAAGGTCCCCTTAAGTGAATATCGACGCTGCGAGTTCAACGGTGCCCACAAATTTCAATTCCGAGCACCGGTTCAAAATTTATAAAATCCTGCACATACGTTTACTGAACTTACCTAAACAAAACTTCAGAAATTGATTCCAGGCACACCAGGCCTCGGGATCAAGCGCCGTTAGAAAGTGAGAAATCGTAAAATTAAAATGTATTAAGAAAAAGTCTCCACGGAAAATCTGGGTCTTTACAAAAAAGGTACAAATAAATGGAATCTTTATCATTGTAAAATCTTTAACACTTATAAAATATTTATAATTCTAATTCTAAATAATTTTTTTGTATATATATATATATATATCTTTAATAAATATATAAAAATATAAAAATATAAATATTTTAAATATATTCATTATTTAAATATATTTATTATAGATTTATAATTATTTAAATATATAATTATTTTAATTATACTTTAATAAATAATTTTAAAAAATATTTATAAATTTATAAATTCATATATTTATATCGTTAGATATATTTGAATAATTCTATATATATATATATTCAATAAATATATATAAATATAAATATATAAAATATATTCATTATTGAAAAAAATTATTATAACTTTATAACTATTTAGATATATATAATTTTTTATTTATAATTATATAAATAATTACTTCAATGAAAATATTTATCTATTTAGAATTATAAATATAGAAATGTAGAAATATTGAAAATATAAATTTATAAGTAAATTTATTTATAAATATTTATTTACAAATATATTTTCAACATTATAAATGAATATATAATCTTAAGTGTACGCATGTTAAAAATGTGTGAAATTGAATAATTAAAAATGAGTACACTTTAATATTGTTGAAAAAATGGTTATGTTTTATTAATAAAATATAAATTATTAAAAAAATTGATATATATTTAAATAATGATTAATACATGTGAATATATTAAAACATAGTAAGTAAATATAAATAAATAAATAATATAAAATGATTAAATTCCAAAAAAATAATAAATAATAAATAATAAATATTATAAATGAATTGATACCTAATTGTAATAATATTAAAAATAAATAAATAAAATATACCGATTAAAGACATAATATATATTAAATTTATTATGGTATAATGAGATTCCAATAATTAATACAAAAATTTGAATAAATTACATAAATATTAGGTGGATGTGTTTCTATATGAGATTTCATTAATTACATAAATATTTGTGTGTGTGTTAAATGCATTAATTTTTCATATGTGTGTGAGATCAATTTAATGCTCGTTTAATATATGTCAAATTGAAAAATTAAAAACATTCAATTTTTTCCATTACACGATGCAACTAATCAGTATTTTTAATTAATATTATTTTTTACATATAAACCATTCTTCACTAAATATATGACTTATTAAATGTAAATTATAAATATTTTTTATTATATAAATCATATTTCTGAAATCAATATTAATATATTTCTATATTAAATGTATTAATGAATAATAATGTATAAAAATAATAAAAAATGAATAAGACTTTAATATGTTTTTTAATTATTACATTTTATTCATTTCATATATTTATATTTAATATATATTGTTTATTAATATTTATAATATATATATATATATATATTAAACTTATTCATTTATTATTAATAATTTCCACATTAATAATTTTTTTAGTAATTTTTTTTAAAATTAATAAAATTTAATAATTTATTATATTTTTGGTTTAATTATTAAAATTTGTTGATTTTTTTCTTTTTTTCAATTATTACAATTTATTCATTTTATATATCTATATTAAATATACAATTTATTAAAATTTATAATCTATATGTATGTATATTAAATTTATTCATTTATATAAATAATTATTTAATTAATAAATTGCTTAATATTTCCCTTAATTTACTGATATTAAATTTTTTATTTATTTTATTATTTTATATTATTATTATTATTTCACATCTATATATTTAATATATATTATTTATTAGTATTTATAATTTATATTTATATATATTAAAGTTATTCAATTTTATCAATAACTATTTAATCAATATGGTTTTAATACTTATTTTTCATTTACTCCTTTTTAATGTTTCTTTATTTAATTATTCCATTTTATTTGAGACCTTTATCATTACTAAATATAAAGCACGAATAAAAGTTAACCTTTATCAACACTAAAAATTATGATAAAGGGTTTCTTTTATCAGTGCTAAAAATGCACTAATAAACTATCCCTTTTATCATCGCTTTTTGCTAGCACTGATAATGGTCAACATTGTTAAATTCCTATTTTGTAGTTTTGAAACTATGTATCTATTTTACATTCATTGGTGTGGGGTCATTCTTGAACATTATTTATATTTGCGGGGTCAATTTATATTCCATCCTTGGAGACAATATGGCCAAGAGAATAAACTTTCTAATGTCAAAATTCTTTGTATTGAATTTCCCTTATAGGTCCTTCTCTCTTAGAGTCTCAAGGAAAATCCATAAATGGTCTTAATGATTGTAATTTCACTTAGAGTATATCATGATATTGTCAATAAATACCACAACAAATTTATCAAGATAATTAACAAATACTTTATTCATTTGATTCATAAACAGAGATCTTGTATTTCTTTACCCAAAGCGAATTACTATCGACTCACTACTCCTATAATTTTTGTGAAAATCCATATTTTTTACATCATCCATCTTGACTTATAATTAATGATTACTCAAACAAAGATCAATATTGGATATGTATTAAGCTCCATGACATAGATCAAATAAATCATTAATGTGCGATAAAAAATACTTGTTATATATGATAATGGCATTATTTTCTCTATAATTTAAGTACAACCTCATGACCCATCCTTCAATTTCACAAATAAGTTAGGTGATACCTAAGGTGAAACACTAGGTAATATGAATGACCTATCACAAAAATCTTGTATTTATTTATCTAATTCCATCAATTCTTCCAAATCCATTCTATATGGTGGCTTAGATATGGCTTTTTCATCATGGATATGATTAGTAGAGAATTTACCCTCAGATTCATTAGGATATCTTCATAGTTATTTTGGAAATAAATCTATATAATCTATCAAAATATATACAAAATTTATTTTAACGATATAATCTCATTAATTATTTCATCATCTCCAAGAATTTATTTAAAATGAGCCACCGAAGTTCGTTTTGAAGAAGACTTAGGTAATAAAGTCTCACCTATAAAAAATAATAGATTTTATTCCATCCTCATAATTACAATCTCCTTCAAAAGACAAAAAAAATTTCACTATACTTTTAGAGCTAATCCATCCTATGGAATATATCAAATTTAATAATTGGTATTACCACCATGTGTGAAACTAAGGAATATCCATTCATTTTAATAGGTACAAACCAATATACTGTAATTTCTATTAGATTTTCATTGGAATTATTAACTGGAAACTCCTTATTTAATGCATTAGGAGTTGTTTCAATGTCATTAATAAACGTGAAAAATATAAGGGAGCGTTCAAATCTAAAATCAAATAATACATTACCTAAATTTTATTTTATAATCAAATTACCAATAATAACATCATTTGGGACTTAAAATTTTGTTGTTGTGATAGTATATGTTTTACTTTTCTCCCTCGCCCTATTCTGGATTGGATTCCCGTAATGATTGGAGAATTGATATGAACAACGTCCAATATCCTTGGAATTGTATCATTTTACTATGGAAGATTCTCTTTTTTTCCTTTGCATTCGTGATTTAGATGGAATTTATCTCTACACTCATAGAAAACACCCATTTCATTAAATAAACTCCAATGGTGTTTCTTTACATAGTTATTACATGTTGGGAATTATAAACTTACTTTATTTTCCATTTCTAAATTTCTCTCTAAATAATTATCAACTGAACCATTATTCCCCTTCTTACCTTTGAAAATAAAATTCATAGAGAATTCCTTACTCGTCTTGATCGAACTTGTTACTCTCTCCTCAAATGAGGAAAAATGTTTAGAGATAAATTCCCTTTGAATTTTTGTCTTGAACCCATCAATGAAGTGACCAATATTCCTTTATAGATTATATATATAGTGCACACTATATCATTATACCTTACTATATTGAGCCTCATAATTAGAAAAAAACTTCCTCTTCCCTTTTTCTTAAATTTAGGAATTACCCCTCCATGTAAGCTCATTGTTCACAAAGAAATTACATTTCAATGAATATATCCTTAAAAGACATCTATTCTATTTTCTCTTTCTCTAATTTCATCTTAATGTTTTAAATAAATGAACACTATCCGTCAATATATCTCTTTATATGATATGCATACATGATAAACTTATCCTTCTACATACATCCGAGGATAAAGAATAACTTATCCAAGGACTTTATTTCATGCTCAATAGCTAATAGATTCATTATTCTATTGACATATAGAGGTTTATGCAATATGAAGTGGCCAAACATTGTTACACCATGCTGTAGAGTAACATGTGGTTATATATAGGCAAGGTTAGTGGATATAACTCAATTCAAATACCCTAATATATTTCTAATCTAGCCCTCTCAAACACTAGAATCATTGAATTTCCCAGGAGGGAAATCTATACATTGATTATGACTATTGAAATAATTTCCATTCTTACACAATGATATATATTTAATATGTCCATGAATAACGCTATGAATTGAAGTCATATCATACAATTCATATTCATTTATTGTAAACAGATTTCAAGAAATCTGCAATCATTGAAAGAATATACTAGTAGGTTTTCATATTGATATGTTCTCTAATTATATTATTCTAAATATAGTCTATATGGTCTCTATTAAATATTATCTAACAAAAACTGTAACACCTTGACTTGGTAATGAAAGGGAGTGGTTATTTTATTACAGTGGTACCTAATTAATAAATCTAAATACCCAGAATCTAGTAGTTTAGTAGTCCCATGACACTATATATATAAATTAACATGAAATTAAATTGAAAACATTGGATATGTAAACTAAATAAAGGAAAATTTATTATTTATTATTTAAAACCATTAAATCACACATATTAATCATCATGGTTTCCCAAGTAAATGGGAAAAATATAAATGTGTGAGCTCAAACACTCAATAAGGAGCAGTAGAATACAAAATTTATCATACATAAGCATGAAATAAAAAAATATGACATTAATAAAAAAATTCCATAATAAATGGAGATATGAGAATAATATATCTGAAGATTAAAAAACAATAAATAAATTTCTAGATAAGAATAAAAAATCTAATAGTGATGGAATGAATAATATCTTACATCATAAACATACTGTTATGGACTCATTCTGAGGCATCATACATAAACAGGTAAGGATTGTATGAAATAAATAACATTTTTTTGTCTCATAAGAGCTACTGATTCATCAAAGGGCTGTATAATTTTGGGTCCCACCTATCACATAATAATTCCAATGCATCTATCATATAAATAGCATGGATAATATATATATATCATAATATTTCCTAATGAACTTCATATATAGCCATGGATATGTAATATATAGTTTTTTATATAAAAATAATGGATATATGAATATCAATATTTCCCCATTCATTGGAAATAATATGAATATAAAGGTGAATATCCAAAAATTAACATAGAAACCATAGGATATTCAAAACATAATTGAAATTACCCTTATCATATGAATTCTAACAAGGAAACAGTGATGGTTAATATTATAGTGTAGGGACAGAAATTGGAAAAAGTCCTTGAGTTCAAAAGTTTTCAATTGAAGGAGATGAAAGCAATGATAGAAACACCATCTCATATTCAAAATTCTAGATCTGATGCAACACATACATAATTTAAATATATAAATTGAAAATCTATATCAAGAATATAATAATATTTTAAAATACTTCATTATGGTTCATAAATATATTTTTGAATCATCCAATGAATATCACCTATAATCATCAAACTAAGGGTCCAGTTATGACCACTATTTGCGCACTGAGTAATGATAGAGTTAATACAAAACAGATATTTTTCAATGTTATTACCCCTCATTGCATCAAATATAGATCCTTAATCCACCTTTAGTATCCAAATAGTTATATCATTGATATGAAACCAAATACTATTTACTTTACAAAATATATTTGAATGTTTTCCTATATTTATAATTATCCCTTCAGTTTCCAAAAATGTTTAAGTATTATAATGGATTATGAAGGTAGTATAATCAGAGGAAATGAAGGTCTCTCATTGATATTATGATAAGTAATTTATAAAAATGAATAAAAATATCTTTTAACAATTAAATGAAAATGAATTGGTGAGTATTACAAAAATAAAGGACAAAAAGGGATCATAGATCCTTACATCGACATAATAATATCTTAGTTGAAGGATATAATGAGATTGAATAACTAATATCTCTTTAAAAATATATCAAATGGATGATAATACTATGGATTTAATGGCATGGATGTATATGAAAAAGAAATTTAAATGATATTATAACAAAAGTATTTCAATTTAAAAATAAAGATGAGGATTGGGAACCCTTATATTAAAAGGAAGCTTCTTAAAGATTCGGAAGAGAACCTTAGAACCTTAAACTTTCTTTGGAGATACTCTTGATAGAGAAATGAGAGGATACCAATATTAACTAATTTTGGAGTGAAGTGGAATGGGAGGATGGGTTGGTATTTATAGTAATCAATGGGATTTCTTTATTCATTTTGAAAAAGGCCTTTGAATATAGGTGAATAAAAAACCATTATATATCCCATCATTTTTAAAATTTGGGGCCTATATTTTAGATTATAAATGTTTAATTACCAAAATTATTAAAAATATATTATTTTTTATGTGTATATCATTCTTATTCATAAGGACTTATTTTTTAAATATTAAAAAAACTTTTGGTTTTAGAAGACTCTTTATAGGTTTGTAAAATTAATTTTATTACATCAAAATATATTATTTTAATCAATATAACAATTTTTGTTGAGATATGCCTTTTCTATTTATTATATCATTTTAATTCTTTATGATTTCATAATACATATCATATATTCATACCATATTTTAATGTTTTCCCAAAAATTAGGCTATCACATAAAATTATGTAAAATTAACTCTTAGATAATTCCAATGTGATAATTAAAAATCTAAAATCCTTTTTATGAAAATAATTTTCTATATATGTTAAATTGAAATATTAAATAAAAATACTTATTTATTTCAAAATAGTACATTTGATGCCAAAAATTTATAAACTCTTCTTATTTTTATTTTAATATGCACAAGTGTAATTATATTATTATTTGTCAATATATATATATATATATATATTATTTATTAATTATATTATTACCAAATGAATTTATATTAATAGTTTTATCTTTTATTATAAAATTAATTTCCATGTTTTTTGTATGATACTGATTTTTACTATTATGATGAAATAATTGAATTTATATTTTGCCACAATTTTTATGATAAAATATTTATTTACAATTGTAGAATATAGAGGATTAACTTTTTTAAAAATAAGTTTTAGGTAACAAAAAATTATTTCTTAAAATAATTATCTCATGTTTTTAAGACACATGTATTTACTCAATTATCTTGTATTAATTTTAAAAAATAGTAGCTATAACTAAATTTATGATTAATTTAGCAGAAAGTTAACACTAGATGTTACCTATTCAATGATTGTCACTATATTTCTTGGACCCTTAGTCGACTATGAGTTTCTAGAAAATCTCTTCTATTAGATTTGATATGGTATACCATAGAGAATCATTATGAACATTTCAAACCATGAATAATACCATGTTTGGTATAAAAGTATGGATTAACTCTTATCCTAGGTTGGTCTTTATGAGTTATTATATTATTTATTCCACACATGGACATAATTATAATGTTATTATGCCATTAGGAAATTGAATGAATATATTAGAACATAGATCCTCCTTTAGTTTTGATAAGAATTATAGTTTGCACGATTGAAAGCATCTTGAAAAAAACTACTACTTTGGATATATAATAATAATGTTAGAAGTGAAATGTTTATATATATTTTTATTAAAAAAATTAAGTAGGTATTCTAGAAAATGACATATGGGGTTGAATAGGATGGGAGTTTATCCTTGAATACTGTATACCATCTCCCTTATCCTATGGGTAGTATTATGACCCAAATTTCAATACACCGCCCCTTTATATGTGTAGAGGTTAAGACTTGACATTTGTGGTGCTACACCTGGATAGGATGGGCTGCAATATGTTTCTACCTCTATCCAAATATTGATACAATGACTTCCTAAAATTGGTAAACACAGGTTGGGATCCTCCCAATATAGAGAGTTACTTTAAATTGTTTTTAAAATGATTATATATTTTTCGACATTAATTCCCTAATTTTTTATAGTTATATATTAAAATGTTTTAATACAAATGTATGTAAATGAGTGGATTTTTCCTTTCATACACCTTGATTTTTTATTAATGATTTTATGAATGTAGGTGGTTTCCTACCAATGGTGAAAATACTCACACCCTTTATGAACACTTAAAATAACATGTAACACTTCATGTACTATTTTTGGTACCTTATTAGTAATGTGTAGTTCATGGTTCTTCGGATATTGGGTGGGGTAGGAGACACATTCTCATTGGGTCCATGGATCAACTATTGTTTTTAGAGTTTTTATGGACATGTAGTGTGGATGCATCAGTGTTATCCTTAAATGTTATTATGAGGTTTATGACCTTCAATAATACTACTTTTGGTCCTTTGAGACACATTTAAATTTAATTTTTATGTATAGGGTATTTCTAGACAGGTTCATACTTTTTATAGATTTTTCTGAGTTCCTTGGACTAGTCTAAGTTGTATTAATGTGTCATATAGATATTTTATTGTATTATAATATTTTTTATTTGAATTAAAGTTATATCAATTGAAATTATAGTTTTATGGTCTATAATCATGCCTACCCCATGAGTCATATTGAAATTTTAGTAGGCCATACGATTGGTTTCACTTGTATCATAAGGGGGAAAACAACCTCTAAATTAATTTTAATTAAACTACTATTATATATGCCAACCTATGGTGACTGGGAGGTAAAAAAGGTGTCTTGATGACATTATATAAGTACATATTGGTTATTTGGGTCACATATGTGTCACGACCCGTCCCCCAGGGCTCATGTCATGACTACCCCAAGCCTGCCTTCCATAGGAATGGGATTGGAGACTAGAACCGAAAGGCATAATTCCCCTAAAACTGGGAAGGCATTTCCTTTATAACCTATAAACACACACAACATAGCAATCAACTGGATACAAAACACTAAGTAAACTTCATAACAAAAGAGTGCTGAGAATTAAAAGGGGCCGGAAATACAAGCACAACTGTAAAGTACAAGGAACTGGAAGTACAAGTACTACTGAAAAAAGGAAAAATAGTTGTTAGGTCGTCCTCCGGGATTCCTACATGAAGGGTTGGTACAGATAGCCTCCTTAGCACTCCATGTCCATTACTCTCCTCAGTGTACCGACCCGTCATCAGTTCCATCTTCGGTTACCATCCAGTCCTGGTACTCTCAGCCTCAGTCAGCGTTGTATGTCGTCTGTATCCAACACAACAAGGTGTGAGTATAGCCCGTGTAGGGGTGAGTATAACGATACTCAGTAGGGACCCCTAGACCCTCAAAGACTCACAAAACCACCATGGATAAACCAAAAATCATGGAATCAACATATAACCCTACTTTGTTATGTTCCCATACATATACCTAAGTTATTAAGTTATCCGTCTCAACCCTGAGGGAAACACAAAAGTACAGAATCAGCTCAACTGGTATTTTATTCACATTATTGAAACCTCGGATGCTGGAGAAATCTTGCTCAATTGAGTACAGTGGGCCTACCGCATCACACCGAGGTGCTTCCCACTATCCTTGGACTGCTGGGGTACTCCTCCGGTTCAGTATCATGGGTCTGCTGCATCACACAGAGGCACTCCCTACCATGGGTCTGTCGCCACACCTAGATGCTCCCCCTCCTAGCATATAGAGGTACTCCTCCCGTTGAGTACCATGGGTCTACCACATTACCAAGCTTTCTCCTCCTCCATGGGTCAACCACCACAACCAGGTGCTCCCCACTAGGCTAGTAGAGTCTCTCTGAGTCTAACAGTCAGCAGCCATGAGGTCTCAGCTAGCTACTAGGTCTCCGAACTCTGCACACTCATCACTGGAAGGATCCACTCCACAAGCTACTGGTCAATACTCTAACTACCACGAAGTCCCATGAAGAATTATCTCAAAAGTCTGCCACATCATAGGGGTCTCAACGCAACAAATAGCTCGTCAATCGGACACTCGATCTGTGAGTTACTAGCCTTTTAGTACCGGGGGCCAGGTTGGATTCATGCATGATCCCACCTGACCCTATCTCAAATTTACCCCAAATTCCAATGGGGTATACTCAAAGGGATCGTCATACTCCAAGATTATCAGTGCCATAGACGGTTCGTCAAATGGATGTCTGGTGCCAAAGATATGGCCAAAAAAAGGTAAAGGTCCGTAGTGGGTGCGGGTCTGGTCCGACCCAGTCGGACCAACCCGGCCCGAACCAGTCTGGGCCGACCCGGTTTGGGTTGACCCAACCTAACCCATTGGGTTTGGCCTGAACCATTGTGTAGGCCAACCCATTATGTTCGGACCGGCCGGCTGGGCCCAGCCCAGCCGGCCGTGAGGGTGCAGACTGGTCGCAATGGTACGGACCGGCCGCAGGTCGACGCAAGGGTGGTTCAGCCAAGAGGGCACCACGAGGGGGTGGATTGGTCTATAGGGAGCGTTGAGGGCATGAACCGATTCGGAAAGGGTGTCGTGAGGGCACGAGCTTGTTCGACAAGGGTGCCGCGAGGGGCCGGCGGGCTAGCGGGGACAGCAGCGGCGCATGGCGCGCAGATGGTGAAGTCACAGGGTGTGCGGGGCGTGCGGAGCCTCTGGGTGGGCGGAGCATGTGGGGCGTGCAGAGCCACAAGTTGCGCGGGGCGCACGGACCACAGAGCCGAGGGGCATGTGGTGCGTGCAGAGGCCATGGGTGGCTGGGCCGGGGGCTGCCGTGAGGGTGTGGGCGGCTCGGCCGGGGCAGTCGCGAGGGCGTAGCGGGGCAACAGGGCCGCAGAGTGGTGTCGTGTACCGTCGCCTTTGTCATAGCTGGAGGTGGTGCCGCCCACCATTCCTGTGCTCCTCCACGTTTAGAGTGGTAGAAAGCGGGTCTACATTAATCATGAATCATGAATGATGATAATAATAAAAATGATTCAAGTATTTGATATTAATCCCCTACCTTGTTCGTTGTTGGTCGACGGTGTCGCGGGGAAGATGACAGATCATTGGGAAAAGACAGATGTTAGTGTCTTCAGCATTTTCCTCGATCGTCAGTTTGTTCGATGGCTCTTCATAGTCAAAGATGTCCTACGTTGGCGGAAGACCCAATGAAGAAGGTCGAGGTCGGGGTCGGCTTTCTTCCTAAGTGGAGCGTTCTTCGTCGGTGGAACACATTCTTCATGGAGGAAGCATTCTTCGTTGGAGAATATTTCTCCCAAGAGTTCCTCCCAATTCTCTAAAGCCAATCCTTTCCAAAATTCCACCATGAAGAAAAAGAAATAGCCAACATCAAAAACAATTTATAGGATTTAATTTCATGTTGACACATAAAATTAATTTATAGCATTTAATTTTTTGTTGACACATGAAATTAATTGATAGCTTTTAATTTTACGTTGACACATAAAATTAATTGATAGCATTAAATTTTATGCTGACACATGAAATTAAATTGAAATCATTTATTGTTATGTTGGCACATAAAATTAAATTGAAAGCATTTAATTTTACGTTGACACAAAAAATTAATTGAGGGAGTTGAGAGGTATCTTCCCCCCCCCCATTATGAGGGATAAACCTTGTGTGGTCCCCACCACCATTACTCATGGGTGGTTAAGGTGTGGTGGTCCCCACCACCATAACCTCTAATGGGAGGTTAAGGTGTGGTGGTCCCCACTTCTAAATTCCACATGGGTGGTTACAATAGATAAAATAAAATAAAACATGTGTTTACTTTACTTTATTGTTTCCCTGAAAAACCCAAAAACTAACTTTCACCCTCGACCAACTGTCGTTGAGGTGAAAGTCTCTTTAAGAGAATACCGGTACTGTGAGTTCAACGGTGCCCTCAGATTTCAATTCCGAGCACCGGTTCAAAGGTTATAAGAACCCGCTCGAACATTCACAAAACATACCCGAATAAAACTTCAGAAATTGATTCGAGGTATACTGGGCCTTAGAATCACACGCTGTCAATTTTTTGAGGACTTGTAAAATTTCCATTTAATTAAAAACTTTTACATGGAAATTTTGGGTATTTAAATTCTCCCCACCTTAGGGATCTACGTTCCCGTAATCCATAACTCATAGTAAGGGAACAAGTGGGGGTACTGAGCATGCATCTGAGCCTCCCACTCCCATGTGCTCTTCTGGAGGTTCCTATGCTGCTAGCGAACTCGCACCAGAGGTATTGACCATCCATGAATGACCCACTCCAATCGATACTTAATCTCTACTAGAACCTCTGTAAAATTCTCCCCATCATCGATTTCCAGCTTTCCATGGTCGATGATGTGAGAATGGTATGCACGTGTCTCCTTAGCTGGGATACATGGAAGAAGTCGTGCACCCAGTGCAAATGAGGTGGAGGTTAAAGTGTGGTGGTCACCACCACCATAACCTCTCATGGGGGTTAAGGTGTGGTGGTCCCCACTTATAACTCCTACATGGGTGGTTACAATAGATAAAATAAAATAAAACATGTGTGTATTTTACTTTATTTTTCCACAAAAAACCAAAAAACTAACTTTCACCCTCAACCAACTACTGTTTAGGTGAATGTCTCTGTAAGTGAATATAGGTGCTGCGAGTTCAACGATGCCTTCATATTTCAATTCTGAGCATCGGTACCAATGTTATAAAAACCTGAGCGATCTTTCACTGAATTTACCTGAATAAAACTTCATAAATTGATTCCAGGTACACCGGGCCTTGGAATCACGCGCCATAAATTTTCGTGGACTCATAAAATTCCCATTTAATTAAAAAAATTACATGGAAATTCCTGGTCTTTACAATATGTTACATGGAATGTTCTATTTACCAGGATAGACAATCACAGACACTTCATTATTTTTTGAATTCTTAGACAAGGTTAGTTTTTAATATTATAGAACTGGAATATAAGTTTTAATTATGTTTTTGGTGGATTTGGGAACCAAATTTGTTGTTATTATTATTTTATATCTGATGTATGGTTATTTAAATGATTGTAAAAACCATACCACTGAACTATGAATAGAAAATTTTGGGATAGATCTAAATTCAAGGTATGTGCATAGTTTGAAAAATTATGAATTCTAAAAATGTAGATTAGATTTTATGTTATCTAGTAAAACATGCATATAAAAACGATTATTCAATCCCTAAATATTAACTAATAATTCATTGAAAAATTGAACATTGAGTAATGAAAGGCTAAATGAATGGTCTAACAAACCATGTATCCTGACATTTTGGTCAAGAAAAAAGTCTAATATTTATATTTTAATACTTCTATTTGCCTCAGTTTACCATGATTAACTCCTTAATCTTTGTTAAATTTATTCAAGGGACTCATTTATATGAATTTTGTCTTTTTTACCATTAAATTAATTTTATTATATATTTTTTTGAGTTAATTTTCACAGAATTAGAGGTAAGATATATTTTTTCTTCTTGTTTTTAAATCCCCTCCCTATATTCTACTCCCCTCAAATGTTCTATCATAGAAGATTGGATATTGAGGAATATGATCATGTAATATTAGATCCTGACTATATTTATTGTGATATTATTTTATTTTTATTTGGTTTTTATAGATCTTATCATGATCTTCATAATCTTATCTATATTTATGGGGTTTTGGGAATCTATTTCTACGCTATGACTCTCCTATTACCTCTTTTTTTATTATGATCCTTTGATACATTATTTAATTTGTTTTCAAGTAATTTATTATTTTCTAAATTTTAACAAATAATTGTTCACATGAAATTGATTTGAAAAAATAATGTAATTTAAATTTATGAAAATATGTTTTGTATTTTTATAGAAATCATGGTTTTTTGTATTTTGACATCACGATATTTGATTTTCGAAATGGACTAGTTTTTAGAAACTATGGAATTAGAAAAACATTGATTAAAAAAATGATATTTTATCATAAATTATGTTTAATTTTAAGATATATGATTTTTTACATTTAATAGAAAAAATATCTTAAAATGTTTTTTTTTAAAATTAATGAATAATGGATATTAGTAAAGGATAGAAGTATCAACGGATGAAAGAATATGGTAAAATTAATAATATTCCTAATTTAAATGGATTAAAAGTGACATGATGTGAATTATATATATGTAAGGGACATTTAGGGGTAAACCCTTAAATTGTTTATGATCTATAATGGTTGTTGTTATGGTAATAGTTAATTATTTTTGTTGAATTATTAAATATTATTGACAAAATTCTTGTATTTTGATATCATTAATGGATTTCATTATTTACAAGTGAACTAGGAAGGGTTACCTTGTTTTGGAAAACTATTGGGCGAGTTTTTTGACTTGATGTCTTAGATATATGTGAAATTATTTCATATTTTGTTTGGTTTTCATTATTTATTTTCTAAAGAGACATTTTCATACATGTTTTGTATAAACCAGATATGGGAATTCATGAAATTAATATAGGGAAATACTAATTTGTTTTGTGTTACTCATCCTTACTGACGCATTTTGGTTTACATGTAGATTATAAAAAACTATATTTTTTCCCTTTAGAAAACAATCTTGTAAAATTTTTCTGATTTTTTTCATGGATCTTTGGGAACGTTGTTTTCCCTTGGGACGTGTTTTGGTGGATTTTATGAATAGGTTGAAATTTATTGGATATTTAATATTTATTAAATAAAAAAAATTATCCAAATTTCATAATATATGTATATGATAAATAGAATATCTAGTAGAAATTTTAACATCATGATTGTTTTTGGAATATGAAATTTTACCAAGTAGAGGTATAATTTATGTGCTTGGGTGTCATGCCCTAGGATTGGATGGTTTTGGATTTTTAATAAAATACATAATTAACCTAATTATGAGATATAAATTAATATTTTAATAAATTTTAGAGTGTTTATTATTTTTTAAATATGAACAATACATAGGTTTAGAGGAGGAGTGAGCCTATTAGGGGGTATAAATGGATATTCGTGTATCATCAGGGTTAAATCTCCTCGTATTAATGAATGAATCAAAGAATTATATGTTTTTCGTCAGGGTATACATTTTTTACCTCAATTTAACCTATTATTAATCCAATCATCTCTCTTATAATATTATTTGAATCTCATGGTTTGTGTTTTCTCACTCTCTAGTAAATTACAATAATGAAATTTTCTATGTAATTTAAAAATAATCAAATTTTATTATTTTTCCTCTTTCATTATAAAAATTTGTAATTCTTTTTTGGTTATCATTAAAAATTATTTAACATTTTTATTAATAAATATATTGATCAGGAAAAAACTTTGGATTGATGAAATTCCACTAAACACTAATTATTTTCATAACATCATATTTTATCACATAATCATTCACCACAATCCTTCTCTATGGCTATTTGTTTGAAAGTGGAGGCCTAGGATAAAAGTGAAGAAAAAAATTGGGAAAATATAGTACCAATTGGATATAAAAGAGGCTTGGGGTATGGTGTTGGTGTTGTTTAACTATGGATGTGTAGCTTGTCTAAATGGAGATGGTGGTAGAGGTGTTTGCGCAGTGTCATTAGTGTCTATGAAGGTGGAATTTTTATACAACCAAAGTAAGGAGGTAGGAAAAGGAGAATAAAAAGATACCAATGATATAACAATTTCAATGGGATGAAACAATGATGCATCATGAAAATTCAGGGGTTAAACAGCAGAGAAATTGAGTGAAATCTTGGATATTTATGATAAACCTAATTACATATTGTGTTGTGTAGGAGACACATATTTTTTAAGCATTATGAATACATTTATAGGGTTTTTATGGTTTATAAATATTACATGAGGTGTTACCTTATGCTACATGTTGTATATAGAGGACAACATGAATTAGTGTTCCCATGTATGCATGCATGTTATTAACATCGAAATACTCATAATGGTGTCTATGGTGGTTTTTGTGTATAATTTTAATAACACATCTTGGGTATCAGCTGCATACATGTTTACTAAATCTTGAGATTCACACACCATGTGTAGTTAGATGACATACCATGTAAAACCTAGAAGTGTATACAAAACTACATTAAACTCCACATGGAATGTAGCTCGATTATGTACCATGGTTGTAGAGATATGTGACTCAGACATCAACTACGAAAACACCACATAATCCCCGAGTCTCACATGATTTGTATAGGAAAAAGGAACACCATATAAATCCAAAATACTCATCTCAGTGTGTACTGGGGATATATATAAGAGTAACTCATTATAACGACATGCTATGTACCGTTATATGATATTTGTATCCTATATATGCAAGATATGGAAACTATAAGAGGTGTCAGGGGTGAATTTAAGTCAAGGGATGACTTTTTTTTGTCCAACTCAAGTATTAAATTGATGAGAAGTTATATGTTCCTATAAAATCTAATTAACAAGGTGAACATACAAGATATTAAAGTGGTAACGATAGTATAATAAAACTATTTTTTTAAAACTATCTTTAAAAACAATACAATCAAAAACAATATTAGTGAAGTAAAAACATTCATGAAGTATTAAATAAAAATAAAAATAACCCTTTAATGTATATTATATTTCTGAGGACGTTAGTCACAATAACTCTTTAATTTTAAAACAATGTTGTCAATGGATTATAAAACCATATCCTACTTATCTAAGTTCCTCTAAATGATCTTTTCCAATCTATAATTAATTAGAAGATACATGTTTCCTCCAATACTTCTTTAATAAATAGTCAGTATCAGGTAGATTTTGGCCAGATAACCTTTTCAATTTCATTGATCAATAGTAAGTTAATAGAGTTAATATTTTCAATATTATTAATATGTTTTCAATGATTTAATCCCTCTCAATTATTAAATTTTAGTGTATTTTCATCATTTATGTGTTTTTGGTTTATTTTGGTCTTAAATGTGAAAATTGGGTAATTCTGTAAAATTGTCAGTTTTATATTTCTTCTTTTTTTGGGAATAAATTTTAAAATTTTGGTCGAATTTAAGTGAATCCTTTTTTAGGCCTAATATTATCGTGGGCTTCAACTTTGTTTTCTGGACCAAGACCCAATTAGAAACCCAATGGTACAGAAAAATCAATCAAGTAGAGAACTTTGTCTGGTTGGAAGAATGGACCCCATCACATTAAATAAACAATATCACATTCATCAAAATTTAGAATGATATTATTATAGATGGTGTCGACATAGGACATTAAAATTATGGTTCTCATTAAATTTCCTAAATTATGGAGCTCATTAAGGCATCCTTTGGGTGCGTCCAAGTAGAGTGGGTGAAACAGTTTTTGGAAGCCAGAAAAAAATGTCCATTTATTCGACCATATATTTCTTTAAACCTGTCCAATGACTCTCCAATTTTTTTTTTGGTTCAATAGCCAAAAAAATTTCCAACATTCTATCAGAAGATACTCACTGTGTTTCTACCAGCTGGTGGGCAGAAAAGAGAAAAACTTATGGAGGACAGATTCTGGAGGATCAAAATTTCTGTTTTCGTTTTTCTTTCTTTTGTTCTACATAGATTTTTAATGACTTATTCTCCCCCCTTAAACTCAGTTACCCTTACCATTGTAGGGGTATATCTTGTGAGTGATTGGGGAAGGTCAGTTTTTCCATTTTTTAATTCTTCAGTTCTTGCACCTAATATTTTAATATCCTCTTTTCTCTTCTGCGAATCAGTTTCAATTTCTTATAACAGTTTTTATTATCATGTACAATTTTATATGATTTTAGATTATATTGTTTATTTATATTTTTTAAATGATAAATATCTCCTTCCACTAGGTTTTGGTTTATAAATGATGGAATAGACAAGGAATTATTGGTCTAGTACTCGATGATCACCGGTACGTGTGTGAGGAGTAGTGAATGTTCTTGATTGCTTGGGATAAACAAGACCCGATTAGGAATTGTCTAAGATAATTGGGGGGTATTCTCTACAACTATATTACACATTTTAATTAGAGTAGACCAATCTGAGGTTTTAGTAAGGTTTATTCTCACATTTTTATTTGACCATGGGAGTGAGAAGAAACGATTGTGGATTCTCACTCTTAACGATTTAGCATAATAGAATTGGGTAAAGTGAACTATGATATAATTACAATTGGAAAATTGACCATAACCTGATCACCATTTCATATCACTGATTTAAATCACATCATTTGTCAATATGTTTTAAAACTTTCAAATAATTACTTTACTTTATTTAGTTTCTTTCATGTATTTTCCAAATCAAACAATATAAAAAACAACATCCCTTCATTCTCTTATTTTAAGTGACAAACATTATTATGGAGTACTCCTCTCTAGAGACAACCTAGGTAACCAACTATAATACATTTTAAATTAGGTTATATTTTTTTCCACACTACATGACAAGAAAATATCAAAACTTGGCGCCGTTTCTGGGGAGGTAGCGCCAACATTTCTTTTCTTTTCTTTTCTCTCTGCTCATCTTTTCTCTTCAAAATTGCATGAATAGAACCTAAAAAACCGAACCTTTACCCATAGATCCTGAAATTAAAATAACATTGTTGAATAGAATTAGAAACATTAATTTGATATCTAAATTTGAAGAAATTACCCTTTCAGACTCAAGCGAAACTTCTAGTGTTCACTCTGAGCCTGTTATCATGGCTGAAAATCAAAACCTAACTCTTAATGACCTATGTGCACCACAATTCCTTAATCAAAACATTCAACTTGTCATTAATGTGTTACAAAATGATTTTTAAATGAAACCTAATATGATTCCTTATCTTCCAAAGTTTCAAGGTGTGGAAGGTGAAGATCAAAACAAACACATTGAAGAGTTCACACATGTTTTCTCAACTTTGAGACCTTCTGGTGTTACTGATGAGCATGTTAAGTGGAAGGCATTTCCAGTTTCTTTGGATGGAGTTGCTAAATAATGGATTTACGGCCTAAAACCAGGATATGTACATGAATAGAATGACCTAGTAAGACGTTTTATGTAAATATTCTTCCCCACCTCTAGAAGCACAACAATTTGGATGGTAATCTAAACCATACGACAATCATCTGGAGAAACCCTTTACGAGTACTGGGAGAGATTTAAGAAGCTATATGCTAGCTGTCCGCATCAGTCCATTGAGAAACATCACTTTATATTCTTCTTCTATTAAGGACTACTGGAAAATGAATGAAACCTTCTTGATGCATCATCTGGAGGTGCACTGATTGAAAAGTCGCCAGGAGAAGCCAAGGGATTGGTTGAAAAGATTTCCCAGAACACGTAGTAGTTTGGATGAAGAGGTATTGGAACAAGAGGTATTCATGAGGTACACACTTCTCATCATTCAGCCTTATTATAAATTATTATTTAAGAGCTTACTATTTTTTTGAGACAGATGGCCTTGAAGCAAGTTAGTGACCAACAAGCGCAAACTAATGTATGTGGTTTCTGCCCATCACCTGATCATTTCACTAACAAATGTTCTGAAATACAGAGAATGAAAACATGTGTAGTAACCTTTCATCCAAGACAGTTCCAACAAAATCAATGATGGAGAGGTCCTAACCAAGTCCAATATGGGTTTGGAAATCAGCAGAATCAAGGTAGACCCCTATACCAAAAACAATTTTAAAACCAACCACCATTCCAGATTCAATTCCAGAATCCACCACCATTTCAACAGAAACAATCTTATAACCTACCTTATTACCAAAAACCAACCAATATCCAAAGACCCAATGAGAAACCATTCACCAGTGCAAAACCTCTAATTCAAAACCAACAAAAATATGATTTTGAAGGACTAAAAGATACTGTTAAATATTTTTCCAACAAGTTTGAAAGTCTCATGGAATTTATGACAACAAATCTAAGTAAACTCCCTTCCCAAACAATCACAAACCCAAAAAAGAATGTTAGTATTATAAATACAAGAAGTGGAAAAGAACTCCCACCCCAATCCACCATTGAACATGAAACAAGAATACCTGATCTGGGAGAGAATGAAGTTGGAAAGGATGAAAATTATATGAAAATGCATTTGGAAGAATATAAGAAAGAGGAGGATATGGATAGGATAATAAATAATAAAAATGAAACACTATTTCAAAGGCAACAAAAGGAGATGAAATATATACCGCCACCATTTCCATTAAGGATGATTGAATCAAAGAGGTTTTAAGAAGAAACAATGCAAAGAGAAATTCTAGACACCTTCCAGAAAGTGGAAATCAGCATACCTCTGCTTGAATAACTCAAAATAATTACAAAGTATGCAAAATTTTTGAAGGATCTTTTCACCAAGAAAATGAGACATCAAGGGAATGAGAGGATCAGTTTGGGAAGAAGTGTCTCGGCCCTTATCCCACCACAATTTCCATCCAAATGTCAGGATCCAAGGACGTTTTATATTCCATGCACTAATGGTTCATTAAATTTCTCTAATTCTTTATGCAATTTAGGTGCATAAATTAATGTAATTCCTCACTTAGTATATACTTCTTTCTATATGGGAGACTTGAAGCCCACAAGATTGGTGGTCCAGCTTGAAAATTGATCCACAGTTTTCCCAACAGGAGTTTTGGAAGATGTCTTGGTAAAAGTCAAAGTTCTTTTATTCCATGCTGACTTTTATGTGTTGAATATGGAAGATGATAGGATCCCATCACACTCACCCTTTATTTTGGGGATACCTTTCTTAAAGACGTCCAAAACCATTATCAATTTCCATGAAGGGACACTTACCATGGAGTTTGGAGACAATACTATCCACTTCAATATTTTTGAATCTATGAGGCACCCATCAGATGATCATTCAATATCGGCACTCTCCCATGAAGATTACATAGAACCAATTGAAGAATCAGGTTTGTTTCATGATTTGTTATCATTAGGATAGAATTTTCCATTAAAAATATCACTAAACACATGGATTCCCAAACAGTTGGAGATTCTGATTTCCTGTTGGAAGAAGAGGTTAAATATGATTTCTTTGATAATTTGTTAAATGATGATAAAGATGATATGATTTATTATTTGAAAGGTGTCAAACCATTGGAAGTTAAGAACCTCAATTTAGTTTCATCCCTTGAGCATCCTCCTGATCTAGAATTGAAACCACTCCCCACTGATTTAAAATATGTTTACCTTATGAAGGGTTGGAAATTAGCAGTAATAATTGCTAATAATCTATCTGAATCTCAAGAAAAATCATTGATTGAGATTTTTAGAGGGAAGTTCCAAGAAATAGGGTGGATCTTAGGTGATATCTTGGGAATAAACCCAAAAATTTGCTCACATAGAATTTTACTTGAGGGAGATTCCAAACCAGTTAGACAACCCCAAAGGAGGATAAACCCTACCCTGTTGGAGGTTGTGAAAAAAGAGATTGAGAAGATTTTAGAAGCTAGGATCATATATCCCATATCAGATTCAAAATGGGTTATCCCCATCCATGTAGTCCCAAAAAAAGAACTGGCCTAACCATTGTGAGGAATGAAAAGAATGAATTAATCCCTGTGAGAATTCAAAATAGCTAGAGATTATGCATAAATTTTAGGAAGTTGAATCTGGTAACTCGAAAAGATAATTTCCCTATCCCTTTCATTGACCAGATAGTATAGAGGTTTGTAGGTAGAACTAATTATTGATTTTTGGATGGATTTTTAGGTTATTTTCATGTACCTATTGCTCCCAAGGACCCTGAGAAGATTACCTTTACTTATCCTTTAGGTACTTTTTCATACAAAAGGATGCAATTTGGATTGTGTAATTCCCCAAGTACATTTCATATGTGTATGGTAAGTATATTTTCTGATCACATTGGAGATTTCTTGGAGGTTTTCTTGGATGACTTCACAGTTTTTGGAAATTCTTTTGACCATTGTTTGAAAAATCTTGAAAAAGTCTTGAAAACTTGCATTGAAAAAAACCTTGTTTTGAATTTTGAAAAGTGTCATTTATGGTTGAAAGAGGAATTTTCCTTGGGCATGTAATTTCTCAGAAAGGCATTGAAGTTGATAAATTAAAAATTGAAGTGATAAATTCTTTGCCTTACCCAACTTGTGTGAAACAAGTTAGATCATTTTTAAGATATGCAGGAATCTATAGGAGGTTCATCAAAGATTTCTATAAGATTTCTCTCCCTCTATCTAGATTAATTTTGAATGATTTTGATTTTTATTTCAATGGTTCATGTATATATTCCTTTGACGAGTTAAAATGATATTGATTACACCACCAGTAATTCAGCCACCCAATTAGAAAGAACCATTCGAGCTACTTTGTGATGCTTCAAACCAAGAAGTTGGAGCAGTACCTTCTCAAAGAATTGAGGGCAGGCCACAATTCATTACATATACCTGAAAAACCTTAGAGTTGACCCAATTAAACTACACAAAAACAGAAAAAGAATTTTTAGCAGTTGTTTTTTCTTTAGAAAGATTTAGATTGTATCTGCTTGGAACTAATGTCATTGGGCTTTCTGAACATGCAGCTCTTAGGTACATGATGAAGAAGGCTGAAGCAAAACTGAGGCTAGTGAGATGGATTCTACTACTATAGGAGTTGAACATAGAAATCAAATATAATAAAGGATCTAAGGACCACGTGGCTTATCAATTATGTAGATTACCCAACACCACTGAAGTTGAAATTCCAGACACTGATCCACCAAATGATCTCATTCCAAGAGAGTAGTTGTACTTGATTGAAGGAGAAGTACCTTGGTATGATGACATGGAAAATTATCTGGTAACATCTCATGTCCCATCACATTTAAATTTTCACCAAATTCAAAAAGTGAATGCTAAATCTAGATATTACATCTGGGATGATCCATTTCTTTGGAAGATTTGAAATGACCAAATGACAAAAAAGATGTTTTTCTAAAAATGAAATTGAATTAGTCTTTATGTTTTTTCACACATTAGCTTGTGGAGGCCACATTAGACCTCAAAGGATATCAAGGAAGGTTTTAGAATCTATAATTTATTGGCCAACACTTTGCACGGATTCTCATGAATTTTCCAAATAGTGTGAAAAATGTTAGTTTACAGGTAATATTTCAAAAAGAAAAGAAATGCCCCAAAATCCACTTAATTTTGGTGAAATTTTTGAAGTTTGGGGGATAGATTTTATGGGACTTCTCCCAATGTCATTTGGAAATTCTTATATTCTTCTGTTGTTGATTATGTTTCCAAATGGGTGGAAGCAAAAGCCACCAGGACTAACGATGCTATAGTTGTTTGCAATTTTGTCAGGGCTAACATATTTTGTAGGATTGGAGTTCCCAAAGCCATCATTATTGATCAAGGGACTCACTTTTTCAATAGGATAATTGAGGCTTTTTTGAAAAATTATGGGGTGAATCATAAAACATCAACTCCCTATCATCCACAGACTAAGGGGAAATCTGAAGTGTCTCATAGGGAAATCAAAGGAATTTTGGAAAAGACTGTTAATCCAAATAGGAAGGATTGGAGGCAAAGGTTAGAAGACACATTATGGGCTTATAGGACAGCCTACAAATCCCCAACTGTAATGAGTCCCTATAGGTTTATTTATGGGAAAAGTTGTCACCTACCTGTGGAATAGTAACACAAGGAATACTGGGCTGTGAGGAAGATGAATCTGGATCATGAAAGTGCTGGGAAAAAGAGAATATTTCAGTTACAGGAGTTGGAAGAAATTTTAAGGGAAGCATTTGAAAATTCTAGGATTTACAAAGATAGAACAAGAGTGGCTCATGAAAAACCGATCCAACCAAAAGACTTTCATCCTGGAGATAAAGTGTTTTCATTCAATTTGAGACTCAAGAAGATTCCAAGTAAACATCGTTCCACGTGGGAAGGTCCATTTATAGTTACTCATGTATATCCTTTTGGTTCTGTGCAGATTGGGAAGGATGGAGTGAAGGATCCATTCACTGTTAATGGGCACAGGTTTAAGAAATTCCTTGGTACCATTCCATCAGATCCAATGGAGGAGATCACACTCCTCTAACCTGTTTATCAAGAAACTTCATCAGGTTGTACCTATCCTTTATATTTTCTTGATTTATATGATTCAATTTCAAATATTCTTTTGTGTTAAATCTATTTTAATGCATTTCGGACATTGCATCATTTATGTGTTGGGGAGGGAACCTTTGTAGTTTATTATTTTTATGTTTTGTTTGTTTTCTTATTTTTTTGAAAAACATGTGTGTGTTTCAATTTTTGTGTGTTTATTTTTCAATTTTTGTGTGTTTTTGAAACTTTTGTGCTGAAATGATTATCTTTGACATTTTTCAAACCCATTTCCATGGGAGAAATAATTTATTCCATGAAATTGAGCTTAAATGAATGCTGAAAATGACATTCTTCCAAGTTCAATTCTTTGAAAATTTCATGAAAAATAATCCATTTTTTGAATCTCATGCCACATATCACTGTCTTTATATTTGAAATCACATTCATGTGAGGCTTATAAACCTATTATTTTCATATTCTTTACATTCACTTCACTTCTTGAGAGAACCAAACCATGCTTGTTTTAACCATAATTTTATTTATTCCTTTTAAAACTTGAGGGTTTTGGGTACATGTGTTATAAATGATTAAGGTATTTCTTTGGTTTGAAATCCCCATATTCAAGATAATCCCTTTAATTATGGCCTACCTTGTAAATTTAATCCTTTTAGCCCATAAAAGCTATGAACATCCTCTTAGGTTTTCCACATTACAAACCAATTTTCCCTATCCAACCTACTCTTGAAGTGAAATTGCATGATCTAGTTGAACTTAAGTGTGGGGGAAGATATCTAGTGTAGTGATAACTCATTTTATGAAACATTGGGTGGAAAATAAAATGCTAAAGAGATGTTATTACTATGAAAGAAAATCATTCTGTTGAAAGCTGTGCCTTTTCTTGAGCTTTCACGATGAGAGAAGTTGTGCCTTTCTGGAGCTTCTAATGAAGAAAGAAAGTTGTTCCTTCTTTGGAGCTTTAATGAAATGTTATATTTGAGAAGATTGAAATGTTTGATACAGAAACGATGAACTTTATGAACATTCCTTGATATTCCATGAAGAAGGAGCTTATTTTCTACTAAGTGGAGTGAAGAAGAGACCATACTTGTGTGAAAATTAGAGTAATGCAATTTTGCTTCAAAAAGAGCCAAGACCTATTCATTAAGCCTTAGAATTTTTACATCTAAATCCTACCAACCTAAATAAATAGAACAACCTTGACAAGTCCTCATGATAAACATATGTGTTTGATTCACATCGGGTGGATATGTATGAATTTATCAAGCCTATGGTGACCCTTAAATTAGTTTAGATGATAAAGACATTACTAAAAAATTGAAATTTGTGTGATGAGAGATAATGAAAGTTAGGTATGTATTTTGTGTTCATGGGAGGATAAATGAAGAGTAAATTTATTGAATGATCTTAAATTAAGAACATGAAATAATAGAGTTTGAGGAGGCATGATATTTTTTGTTTCTTATTTTCAAATTGGGGGATCTCATGGATATGTGTTTGGAATTTACATTGATTTTATTCTTATTCTGACTTGTACATAAGTCCATGTGATAAGTATGAGGGAATTTATAGAGTTAATATTTTCAATATTATTAATATGTTTTCAAAGATTTAATCCCTCTCAATTATTCTATTTTAGCGTATTTGCATCATTTATGTGTTTTTGGTGTATTTTGGGCTTAAATGTGAAAATGGGGTAATTATGAAAAAATTTCAGTTTTATATGTCTTCTATTTTTCGAGAATAAAATTTAAAATATTGGTCCAATTGTAGTGAATACTATTTTTAGTCTTAATATGCTCATGGGCTTCAACTTTGTTTTCTGGACCAAGGCTCAATTCGAAACCCAATGGTACAGAAAAATCAATCAAGTGGAGAACTCAATCTGGAAGGCCGAATGGACCCCACCACATTAAATCAACAATATCACATTTATCCAACTTTATAATGATATGATTCTACCTGTTTTCGACATAGGACACTCAAAGGATGGTTCACGTTAAATTTCCTAATTTATGGATCTCATTAAGGCATCCTTTGGGCGCATCCAAGTGGAGTGGGTGAAAAAGTTTTTGGAGGCTTGAAAGGAAATGCCAATTGATTCAACCATATATTTCTTTAAACCTATCCAATGAATCTAAAATTTTTAGGGTCGATATCCAACTTCATTTACAACCTTATATACTAAGATACCTTAGTGAATTTCTTCCGACTGGTGGGAAGCCCAGAGGAAAACTTCTGGAGGATGGATTCTTGAGGATCAAAATATATGTTCTTGTTTTTCTTTCTTTGGTTATTCTTATCTTTTTAAGGACTTATTATACCCCCGTCAACTAATTTACCCTTACCAGGGTGGGTTATATCTTTTTAGTGATTGGGGAAGGTTAGGTTTACCATTTTGTAATTATTGAGTTCTTGCACGTAATGTTTTAATATCCTCTTTTCACTTCTGTGAATCAAATTCAATTTCTTATAAAAGTTGTTGTTATCATGTAGGATTGTATCTAATTTTAGATTATGTTGTTTATTTATATTTTATAAATGATAAATATCTACTTCTACTAGGTTATTGTTTATAAATGATGGAATAGACCAGTATTTAGTGGTGTAGTACTCGGTGATCACCGGTACGTGTGTGAGGAGTAGTGAATGTTCTTGATTGCTTAGGATATACAAGACCTGATTGGGAATTTCCTAAGATAATTAGGGGTATTCACTACAAATCTATTACACATTGGAAGGATATTAGACCAGTATGTGGTTTTAGTAAGGTTTATTCTCACATTTTTATTTGACCAAGGGAGTGAGAAAAAAAGATTGTGGATTCTCACTCTTAACGATTTAGTAGAAGAGAATTGGATAAAGTGAACTATGATAGAATTACAATTGGAAAACCGACCCCAACCTGATCCCCATTTCATATCACTAATTTAAATCACATCATTTGTCAATTTGTTTTAAAACTTTCACATAATTACATAAATTTATTTATTTTCTTTCATGTATTTTCCAAATCAAACAATTTCAAAAACAACATCACTTTTTTCTCTTATTTTAAGTGACAAACACTATTATTTAGCACTCCTCTCTGGAGACAACCTCGGTAACCCACTATAATACATTTTAACTTAGGTTATATTTTTTTCCACACCCCACGACAGGAACGTGTCATAAGTCCAAGTATAATATATTGCATTGAAAAAATATTTAGAAGTTGTATAACTAGGGCTGCAATGTTTCATCAATCTCAAAAATAAGAAGCATCCAGGTTCATTTCCTTAGATCCTTATTGATAATATTTTATCATAATTAAAACAACTATAAGGGAAAACAAAGTTCTATATAATGAAACATCACAGAATTATAGATCTTAGAAAATCACACTGAAAGAAAAATATAACCAGAAACACTCAAGATATTGACACGACCCACAACTTAAAAAATATTACAAGATTTTTAGAAGGTTTAGTAAGGTCCTTTACATTAATCCTTGGTTTTATTTTAAAATGATAACATAAAAAATCTCATTGAACATCTTTTGAGATGTTTTTTTGTTCAACAAAATTGAATGTAAAAAAAATGACCAACCTATCATTTAGTGAATATAGAAATGAAGTTCATTTTTCCATCCTAAAGCTCTAGCATATTTCAGTATTTATATGGTTTGGATTAGTTAATCAGAATATAAAAATGTAAATTATGTATACAAGAAAAAACATAAATTAAATATTATATTTAACTCAAAATAAAAGTAAATTATATTATTATTTTCAAAACAAGGATAAGAAGTGTCATTTGAACCAATAATATACCCATTTTTTACAACCAAAAGGCACACATAAAAGAACTGTAAAAGGTAGTTCTTTTTAAAAAAAATATCCATTTAATATTTAATAAATCTTCATAGAAAAAATATCGAGGATATCAAAATATATCCTTCAAGAAAAAATAGGGTTATTAGCAATGAATCAACCCCTTTACAAAAAAACTCCCCCCTTAAATGTAATCTAATGAAAAGGAAACATACCAAATCTTTCCAAATTCCCTGTAATTTGTGAATTTAAAAAATACAAACATAAGGAAGGATCATAAAAGTTAATTAATTACAATAAAAAATGAAGTTAAAATGAACAATTAGAGAAATTCCCTATAATTCATATAAATATTAATCTTTTTAAGGTATGTAGTAAATACATGGGAGAAATTTTTGGTTGATTACAAATATTTTACTAATAAAATTTGTTTTATATCATTTTTATGCATTTATACCCCTTAATAAAAAAATAATCAAAATAAACATTTCTCCACCTTTTGGGAATAGTAGAAAAAATTATAATAAAAATTAATGGATGATATGAAAAAAGAGATAAACCTTATAGGACTTATCTTCAAATTCCTACAAATGATATTCTTTTGATTAAGATGATTCTAGAAAGAGTATTTAAAATATATTCCTAACAAACATAAAAAGGTTCATATCATGACTCCCTCTCCCCAAAGAGTACCCCTCCTAGGCTAGTAATGAGTGAAGGGAGATGATGATAGCTTGAGCCCTACCTCCAGTAGACCTCGAGTTAGCAACTAGCATCAAGGGTTTATTAGCTTACATATGGGAATTATTACCCTCAAATAAAATATGAAGAAGATAGATATAATACAGAAACAACAATCAATTCATGCTCATACATATACATAAATATCATGATTATAAACAAAATTTCAAAAAGTACTAGAAAAACTAAAATGAAAACTAAAAGATCCAAATGGAAAAGATGATAGGGACTACAAAGCTCAAACAACTCCATCAAAACCACAATCTAGTAATATCTAGGCTAATATCCAACCTTCTCAATCTGACCTAAAAACTATTTCATATATACATTGGTTATGAATAACATTATACTCATTAGGATTCTCCCCAAAGTCACTCATGAAAAAGATAAAGAAATCATGATAAAACATTGTGACCAACAGTGAACCTTACTCATCAACAAAAAAGTTATACTAATTTACCAACCTCACCATGGATAACTCTCACCAAGTATCACATACCTGAGAGAAAGAATCTAATAATGAAACATCAAGGGTACAACTATCCCACTTCCATACTATTTTTTTCGATCATCCCCATCAATAATCTTCTAGATATATCTCTCTCTAAAAAATATGCTAGCCCATAGAGACTTGGGAAAGAAATCACAACATGAACTTCATGCATCAAATCATCACATCGTCCCATATCACATCATCATATATATTAACCAAGTATTTTATGGGATCCTATGATTCTCGTATGACATGTATCATATATCAAGTATTATACATCAATCCATTACAGCCCATACACTGAGTAAGTACCTCAATCCATCACAGCCTATACACATCATACCTATAATAAATCTTTGAATAATTTATTCATAGATACATGTGTCTAAAATTACCACAATCTATTAAATACATATACACACATATATGTGGAAACTAACAACCATGTATAGCATCATAAGTAACTACCAAGGGAAGAGAGTGGGGCTAGAAGGGGTAGTAAATCCTCTATCATCCCATCAAGATATTGGGGAAAAATCATACCTCATTTCATTGGGTGTTAGTCTCTATAAAAAACTTGGGTGGGGTATTTTATGAAATAATAGAATATAAATGATATAATATATCGCATAACCACACTATGGGAATAACCTAGTCTTAGAATCAATAGTATATAACATCACTTGGACCTCGACTACCATTGCTAAGACTGTATATCCTATAATCAATAAAGAATTTATAGTGATATATTAAGTTTATTCATTCTTTTATTTGATCAAAAAATAAATTTACATTAATTAATTCACTATACATTAAATGGCCAATAACATTAAGACTTATTACATTACTTTAACTATCAATAAAAGTCTATGCCCTCTAGGATTAATCCAAATTGAGTCCCTGATTTCTCCAGATTGACATCTTATTATAAAATTTCATTCCATAAACACGAACCCCATGAGTTAAAAATTTTATAACCATTATTGTAATCATTCCATAATTAATGTACTACAGAAAAACCATCTTAAAATACCAACAATAGGAATTTGCAACCAAGAACCTCAAACTGCTTTGAGTAGTGGGGAAAGGAATGCTAATAAAAAAAGAAACCCGAACATAGACCATTAAAAAGATTCATAAGTGAGCATACCAGATCTCATAATCACATAAATAGGTACACAAAAATTTAACCAATTCTATCATCTCTGGATCCATCCCTCACACCCACATGAATATCCCAATGCATGATGCCATCACATGGATCAAATGCAACCACGTCATTCAAGAGTCCCCACCCCATATCACATCAACCATTCCAGGATCATCCATCCCTCACACATATAACATCATCCATTAAATACCCAACCATCATAATCTCATATAATAAGGAATAATGAAAACAATCATATTCAATTGGTAAATCTAGGCCCTAAAACAAGGCATCTGACCTTAGAACATAAATGACCTATCACAAATCTAACACAAGGATCTTGAGATTCTTCAAGAAGATGAGAAAATCAGGCCCTAGAAAATATATCTTTCACAAAACTTGTTGTTATTACTTATTGAATTAACTAATTCATTATTCATAGGTTCCAACTACAGTATAAATGAGGCATCAAGCTATAACAAGCTATCAAAACTTAAATATAATATTAGCATCTAAACAAATTTTGTCAGACTTTGAGACTAACTATTCTCAATTAACACGTATTTTTATTACTATAAACATTATAAAAAATAATTAAAAATGATTGAAAATATTTATCAATTCCATTAATCAAATGGATGATACATTTCAATTAAACTTGAAATCAATATCAATTTTATCATTATCACATTATAATAAACACTTTATGCACTAGAACATGAATCTTCTTAAATTATTAATCAATGAATCAATTTATTATGGAATTATGTTGATTAATATTTCCCATAATGAATAAAATTATAAATTGTATTATTAAAATACATTCTAACAAGAAAAACATATATAGCACACAATCTTTAAAATCAATAGGCAAATCATTATCATCATAAAATGAAACAACATGCATTCACTTCAACAAATTCTTTATAAATATGATTCAATAATTATTAGATTAATTGCATTTAAATACAATAATAAAATACATGATTTCTGTATGATTTCATGTAAATAAATAGAAGAATCAATGAATACCCTTCCTGGAAGAAAGAAGCTCCACGCAGTTCACTGCACCAAAAAAGGGGGTGTATGCAAGATAGGATTATCATTGGAGAACTTGATCTGCTAAAATAAGAGTTACAAAACTACCAGGGAAGTACTATGAAATTTTCAATCCTAAGATGACACAATAAGGGAATAGTGATTTAAATGTCATCATTTATGATTTGATAGATATGGGATGATCATTTTTTCTAGATTGAAAAAGATTTAATTCCATATTTTGGTGATCTTATTGAAAACCCTATGGAGAGATTCATTTATAGATTTAGTCATAACTTAGAATCAAATATATAATTATCCTTGATGAATAGGCCTTTGGGGACCTCTATTCATTCCGTCGGAATTCCCATATAATGGTTTTCAGGAAACTAGTTAAAATCTCATTTTAGGTAATTTCATGTATTTGGAAGCACCACATAGCCAAGAACCCCACATATCCATTTCACCACATAGCCAAATTCCCAATGTTGATAGAGTTTCCATGTAGAGAAACTCCCCGTATATCCAAATTCCCCATATTTCCATTTTCCCCATGTAGATGAATTCCTCACATAGCTCTTTTCCCAATGTAGTTGAATCACATAGTTGATCGCTAACGTAACTGATCCAGCCAAGTATCCAATTCACACAATTGATCCATACATGTAGAAGATTCATCCAAAAATCCAATCCTTCCACATAGATAATCCTTACATATAGTTGATCCATCCACATAGCCAATTTCATGTAGCCAACAGTTCTATATAGTCGATGGATCCATGTAGATGATTTGAAAGGCTGTGAGTTGGGTTCTCACCCATGTCGTGACCACACCTTCACAATGTGAAATCCTTCCTACTTCCAAAAATTAGAATCCAAACACTTCCAAACCTACTTTATACATCCTCTGAGAACCGTAGGAGTTTGAAATACGCAAAGGTTATGACCATATGGATCCTTTTCCTTATATTAGGTACGGTCCAAACAATTATAATCCTCAAAAATGTAAAATAATACATGGATAAAAAATTATTATGGGTTTATCCAAACATCCACCATGTGAGATACCTCTCAAGGATTTCACAATCATAGGAGATCAACCACATCATCGTAAGAAAAATGGAAAACAATTATATAGTTACAACTATCTTTTGAACACTCTACTATGGTATATACCTCTCAAACTAGAGAAATATTACCCTCACGAAAAAAGAGGGGACCATCACATAAACCAAAAATTTCAAAATCCACAAGAGAAAATCATTATGAAGGAAGAGATAAACATAAAACAGATTGGTGTATAGAGAGCACATCTGCCACCCACATTCCCCGGTACTTGCCTATTTACCAATGTGATCCCACATGATATGAACCAAGTGAATAGAAAACCCATGAAAAAAAATTTATATTAGTGGTCCTACATCTTTAAATCCCACTCCCCAAAGGACAAATTATCATCAATATTGATCTGTCCACAATTGATGAAATTAGAGTCATCAAGAAAGTAGTGATGGATCTGTGACATGTGAAAAACATTATGTATTCTGCTCATCTAAAATGGATTTGATTTTCAATATTCCATGACTCCAACATGATCACACAACTCTAAAGGCCTAAAAAATAAGGAATAAATCTTACAAACATGACTAAACCTTCACTTTTGTTGATTATGATTCACCTTCAAGGATATGCAATCACTACATTTGAACTCTAGAGGTCTCCTCCTATGATTGATATATGATTTATGATGATATTTTACTGCCTTCATGCTTCCATGAATTACCTAAACCTTATCTATTGTATACTTCACTAGTCTCGGATCAAGAATTGTTAACTCTCTAAACATAGTCTATCATAGTAAAGAATGGAATGATCTGCCGTATAATGCTTCAAACAACACCATACCAATGGTGGTGTGTAAACTATTATGGTTTTAAAACTTTTCCAAGGGCGAGAAACTCATCCATGAACCTCTAAAATACAATATAAAATAGAACGAAATATCTTCAAGTGTCTAAATGGGGTGATCTTCTTGTAAATATTTATGCGGATGAAAAATAGTGATAAGGCATAACTGAGAGACAAAATCATTACAGAGAATTCTCAATACCCTAGATATAAAACAAGGATCACAATCAAATACGATCATCCTAAGGAATCAATAGAGTCACACCAACTCATATAGATACTACCTCAACAAAAATGATCTTGACTCCCTAATCACTATAAAGTGTGATGATTTAATTAATCAATACACTATCAACCATACAGAATCCTAGCCTCCCAGATCTTGAGGTAAATTGGTAATGAACTCCACTGATATATCCTACCACTTCTTCTAGGTAACATCTAATAGATGGTAAAAACCATCGAGAGAACGATGCTTGGACTTCACCTTCAAGAAGACCAAACATAGAGAAACAAAGTCTTCAACAGAAAAATTACAGACAGAACAACAAAACAGCGTCTAAGAGCTTGGTACATCTTTGTCACACTAGGTTGTACCATAAAATTTGAGCTATGGAACTAATTGAGAACCATATCATACATCACCAATGGAATGAAAATAATTAATTGGAATAACACCTGGTGTTTTTCATCCTAAGTCCAACCATTAAGGGAATCTCTAAAAACTACTCGGTCTCTCTAGAATTCTACCTCAGAATATCTTAATGTGGACTCTTCCATTAGCTTTACTAATGATGACTAGACTATCATATGAAAAAGACAAATTATTCCTCCAAAATCACCCATATCTGGATTCATTGTTGATAGTTTTATCAATCTCCATGAATAACTAGATTCACACATGACATCACTATGTGAATACCTGTTCAGTGAATCAACTACAACATTTCCCTTTCATAGAATATAAAAAGACTGAATTAAAAATCCTATAATAATTCAATCCAATGAAGCTGATAAAAGTTTTATCAATGGTGTGTGAAGACATATCTCAGGATCTTATGGTCGGTAAAAACAAAAAAAACCCTTATTGACGAGGAAATATCACCACAACATTAAAGATAACACAACCGTCACCAACTCAAGATCATAGGTGGAATAGTTATACTCATGGGGATGTAACTTCCAAGAGACATGAGAAACCACCAACATCTGCCTCAGAAGAATATATCTCTATCCAAGAAATGAAGTGTCACAAAAAACATCAAACTAAACATTATACACAAGTAAACAAAGTACTGGTGAAATGAACAAATTCTCCTTCAGGTACACGAAATCTGCTTAACACTAGTCAGTACAAAAGAATTCCTGATCCTTTATAGTCAAGGATTTCATAGGAGTCAGAGAGTAAGAGAAATTAGTTCTGAACCTCCTATAATATCCTACAAGACTAAAGAAACTCCACACCTCTGCCACTTTCTTGGAGGCTACCCAAGAAAAAAAATCACTTATACCTTTGAAGGATCTAAATGTAATCCCTCTCAGGACATAATATTCCCCAAGAAATGGACTTCATGAACATAGAAACCACACATCAAAAACTTCCCGAATAGCTACTCATGATGAAGAAAGCCCAAAATGGGATAAATATTCTTGTCTAATCATCCTTAGACATGGATTACACAGGCATTTAATTGAAGAAAAACACCATGAACTTATCCAATTACTCTATAAACACTAAATTCTTGAACCCCATGAAATCGGATGGAGAATTAACCACACCAAATAACTTTACAAAAAGATCACAATTCCCATTATGAAAACAGAAAGTAGTCTGTGATATCCCTATCCTTCAACCACAACTGATGATATACTGACCACATATCGTTCTTTGAGAACCAACATACTTCCTTCAACTGATTGAATAAATCATAAATTTTTAGAAGAATACAATGATCCTTCACTATCACTTATTCCAAGTGAAAATAATTTTTAAAAAGATGAAAACCATGATCATACTTCTTTACGAACAAAACTAGTTCACCGTAAGGTGACACAATCGACCCAGGAAAAAATCACTACCATAGATAACTGACATGTACTTACACCTATCATAACCCAGAATATACAATCCTATATAGATACATCGATATACGATACATGCATGGTTGTAGCTCAATAAAAATCTCGATCTCCCATCAAGGAGTAATGATACAACCTCATCTGTAGAGACATCATGATACTCTACCAAAACCCTAGAAAAAATAACTGCTGAACCATTGATGAGATCAGAATCAACACAGAAATCAAATATTAAAAGTATAAACACACCTATAACCCATCTGAGTGTATATCTATTTAGAGAACATTTCCATATCTCTATCATCATCATCATAAAAAACAACCTACCTCTTTATTTAATCCCTGATATCTTGCATTAAATACAACGAATCCATGCTGAGGATGATGTCATATGGATTTATATGTAAACATAGGAATTTTACCCATGAGTGGTGCTACCCCAACATTAGCTCATAATCTCTACATACATCATATAATTCAACTCAAACTCTAAATGGAGTAGTGAACACCAAGGGAACTAAAATCCTCTCTACCTGAAGTTGCAAATTATATAGAAGGGAAGCTGATATAAAGCAGTTCTTAGCTCCCAAATCAAAGAAAAAATGAACCCATTTTGAAAATAGTCCAAGGGTTCATAGAACAATGTATATATTCCATATATCTCTCATTTATAATGAAAAAATCTGACCACAACCTAATCCATCATCCCTCTAACCTTACTGATGACCACATCAGAATATGCACTCTACTCATTATTGACGAGGATAATTTGGGGGTTGTACTCTGCTTACCCCATATCCTCTCTACTAATCCCAAATTGGAACACCCTATTATGACTATCTCAGATAAAATTGCCTCAACATCACATATGTAGAATGTTGCATACTCAAAAAGGTTAGGCACTTTCACTATTGAAAACCCTAGACTTCACAAGAAACATATGCATCTAATCCATTTTCATATTTCTGAGAGCTCTCACCCATGGGGAAACTAGATGATGAGGGTTTTGAACTAACCCTGACTGACTGAAAGCTCTTATATCAATGAAATTGGGAACCCTAGACCACAAATATATTGTGCACGGAATCCCGATGAATCTCATCTCTGGAAAATTAGGTTCTGGGAAGCATCCTCTGAATGACTTATGCTCTCTCAAGCACCTCGAGATATGTCTTCAGCAAAAAAGGGGAGACCTGGTGCTGAATCTCTGGATGAAAAACCTCCTTAAAATTTCTCACTGTGGACTCTTTATACGTAAATAAGTCTGAAGTATATCAGAGAAGATTTCTAAAATGGACCCAAAACTCTCAAACACCAGAACTCCCTTGTCAGTGGGTATGTAGTTCATGGTGAATTTCTTCCTTTATGGTAAAAGAATGAATATCTTCTCAGAATTAGTCTCACAAAATCTCCCATGATACTGTTGACTGCTCATGATCCCTAAGTAACACAAACCCCCATTTCCTCACTTATCTATGTATCTATGCCACAACCAATGAATCCTGATGCTTCTTCCAACCACAGATCGAATGACAAGCTATATCAACCTCTTCCAATAAGAATTCTATGATTTAATCTAAAACATATCCATCATAATTCTATATAATATGGAGATGGATCTCTCAATTTTTCCTTCTATACTTTTCTTCTTTATCAAATTCAACTCTACGATGATATTTTGGAACATCTGCTAAACATCTCCATTGTGAACCTGATGAGAACGTCGACCTAGAGCCATGCCTAAAAAGAAAAAACTGTTAGACAACATAACCAAGAATATGGGACACATAACATTAATTAATTAATTGTTATCTTTTAATGGTTTTAACCTATCACAAGATCTACCCATTTCAAATACAAGAACAAAGAATAATTATACAAGATCATTTCCTAGTTCTCTACCCTGCAAAAAATATCAATTCATTTAGTAGGATTAATAGACTTAGTATTTCATGAATTAGATCAGAGGGGCCCAGAATAACCTTTTCTTATCTAGTCTATCATGTTTACATATCTTACTAAACATAGCTGACACTGTTTCCCTCCCAACACATGCAATATCACCAATGTCTAACTCCAAACTCTATCATATCCCTAAAATATAAACCTATCATACAAATCTATCAATTACCCTCCCCCCAAATAATACCTTCCCTGGGATGGAATTGGGGTAATGGATAAGGTGACTGACCAAGTCTCCCCACCTATAGGCCCTGGGTTGGAGACTAGCACTAAGGGTATAATAGCATACATATGGGAGGAATGACCCTTTAAGAGAACATTTAGAAGAGAAATATATGATAGCTACACCAATAAAAATGTGCTCGAAAAAAATAAATCTCAAGTGTATACATGAAATTTCAAAAAGTACTTGAACAACTAAATGGAAAGCTAAATGTACCAAAAGGTAATGATAACAGTGACCCTGAAGCTCAAAAAACTCCTATAAAACCATAATCTAGTAATATCTCTCCCAATATCCATACATCATTTGATATCCCCAAAAATAGTTTATATATACATTGAGTGATCATAACGATATACTCAGTAGGATACTCCCTAGAGGATCTCATGCAAAAGATAAATAAATCATGCTAAAACACGGTGAAAAATTGTGAAACTAACTAATCACCAAAATAGTTATACTATGTTCACATCCTCACCATAGATAACTATCACCAATATCACATATAGGAGAAAATATAATATAATAATGTAACATCAAGGTTACCCCAATGCCACTTCCCCACTAGTTTTCCATTCTGCCCCAATGTTGCAAATCTTGAGCCATCTCTCTACAAAAATAAGCTAGCCTTCAGATACTTCCAAAAGGAATGAAAAGATTCATCTCTTTATTGAATCATCACATCTATCACCCCATATCACTATATATAGTAACCAAGTTGTTTCTAGGTGTCATTGAATCTTGTATGACATGTATCATACAACAATTTATATACCTCAATCCATTACAACCCTTACATCAAGTAACTCATGCCATCACATCCTATACACATTATACGTATAATAATCATTTGGATACTATATTTAGTGATACATGTGTGTGTAATAATAGTAACCTATTACTACCCTCTACAAAAATTCATGGGGAAACTAACTACTGTTCATACCAGTAGATGTTTCTATTAAGAGAAGAGAGAAGGGCTATAAGGGGTAGTCAGCCATCAATCCCCCACTGGGATGTTTAGGAAAACGCCCTCCCAGAGTCCACTGTGTGTCAGTAATCCTAACTAACATGAGTGGGGTATCATACTAAATCACATAATAGATAAGATATAATATATCTCATAACCACACTACTGATATAACCTATTCATACACTCAACTACAACTAACATCAGTGGAACTAACGGTTTCCACTACTAAGGATGGATATCCTACAGGAAATAAATAATTAAAAGAGATACATTATATTTTTTCATTCTTATATTTGATAAAAAAAATTGAAATTAAATTATTTGATTTATAATCCATTAATTAACCAAGATCAATAATCTAAATTACATTACTTTAACCATCAATCTAAGTCCATTCCCTCCAAGTATAATCTAATTTGAGTGCATTATTTCTCATAAATAACATATTTTTATAAAAATTCATTCCATAATCATGAACCCCATGGGTTAATAATTTTTTAATAATTATTTTAATTATTCCATAATTCAGGTAATCTATGTATACCATCTTAACCTACCACTAGGAGGAAACATGTAACCAAGCACATCCAGTTTCCTTAAGCATGAGGGAATGAAATGAAAGAAAATACGTAACCTGACCATTGGATATTAAATGGATTCACAAGAGATAATCCCTAATCATAGCATAATATCCACTGGTAAGACCAACCTCAACCAATTCCCTTATCTCTGGTGCCATCCCTGACACCCACATGCATATCCCGATGTGTATCACAATCACAAGCATTAACTATAACCACATCATCTAGGCCTCCCCCACCCAATATCAAGTCATTTATTCTAGAATCAGTCTTCCAAATATCATATCAGATCCTACATTCTAGTCTCTTCCATCCCAGACTCATATCAGATGCCAAGAAGAAAACAACCACAGTCAGTAGGGTAATCTAGTCCCTAAAACATGGCATCCATCCATCACACATAAATGAGCACTCACAACTCCAAAATAAGGCTATCATACAACTTCAAGAAGATGAGAAACTTAGGTTCTATAAAATATCTTTATCACACTAATGAATATTATTCCATATTAAATTTATTGATTTATTATTCATAGGTTCCAACTATTGGAAACCTAAGGCATCGAGATATAACAAGCTATCAAAAGTTAAACATTACCTTAACATTAAATCTAGTTTCATCAAATTGTGAGAAGAACGATTCTCAATTAAAATTCCTTATTAATATTATCAACATTATCAACAAGATTTATCCTGAATTAAATTGTTTATCAATTCCATTAATCACATGGAATTCCATTTTCAATTAATCATGTGACCAAATTCAATTCGATCATTATCAAATTATAAGAAAACATGATTCAGTAAAACATGCCTCTTATTTAATTATTAACACAATTCATCATTTAACTCTAGATTTAAAATCCTTACTATTTTATATCAAGAACAATATGATAATCCATATAATCAAAAGAAATTATAACAATAATAACATATATAATAGACTATATTTAAAATCAAGAGGCATATTATTATTACAGTAAAAATAAATAACAAGCATTCTCTACAACCAATTCTTTATTAATTTGGTTCAATAATTATTAGCTTTAATAAATTTAAATACAATTTTATAAAACACTATATTTTTTTTTATTTCACATAAATAAATTGGAGGAGAAATGAATCCCTTCCTTGGAAGAAATTATTTCCATGTGAACCACTTCACCAAAACATGGGGCACACACAAGATGGGATCACCACTAGAGAACTTGAGGCACTAGAAGAAGGGTTCCAAAAATCCATGGAAAGGAATATAAAATGACTGGTCTCTAGAGAACAAATTCCAGGAAGAAGGAAAAAAAGATATTAATTTCCAAGTTGGCAGATATGGGATAATCAGTTTTTATAGATTTCAAATGTAACAACCCGAGTTTTTAAAAGTAAACACACTGTTTGATAATGAATATGATACAACAAATCAAGCATAAACAAACAACTAAATATTATTATTTAATATGGTAGTTATCACATAGACATTAGAATGGAGGGATTGAATAGTTATAACTAAATTATGAAATATGGTTTAAAATATTTTATATAATGATTCATTGGTTACCAAATTAACTTGAAATGAACAAAAAAACAAATGAATATAAAGGATGTATTTTTATGAAAAACTATTTAAATACAAATAAGTGAGTTTATAAACTAATGAGATAAATATTGTTATATTTGTATTATATATATATATATACATATGTAATATATTCTATGTAATGTTTAAAATTCATCTTATATGTTTTCTATACATGATATAAGAACAAATTTAATTTTTTCGGATAAAAGAAGTACTTTCCAAAAAAATGCAGTTTTGCCGCCATTTCATGAAGAAACGATTTTAAATCTGGTTTTTTCACTTTTATAAGTTATATTTGACAAAAATAAACTTCTTATTTAAAACGGGGACATTAAAATTTACTTTTATTGAATTTTTAGTATTTTTCTTATTAAATTCATATTTTAATGAATACTAAAGTATACTATATTTTAAATTCAAACCACCTTTCCATTTAATTTATTTATATTGTTAGATTTTCATTTTCATGGTATTAAATTATATTTAGATGATGTTTTTATTAGTTAATACAATTCAGTTTATCGGATGATTTCTCAAATTAAAATTAATACAAAAACTTTGTGAACATTGAAACATTTTACATTAAAACCCGGTTTTCATATTCCATCAACGAGATTAATTTGTAATTAATTTCTACCAATTATGTGTCTTGAATTTAAAAAAAAATTATTCCATTTTTGGAATCATAATTTCGAAATTATGAAAATATCTCCCTTCTTTTATTGGACACTATGAATAATATATTTAGTAATTATTTTTATTACCATGGTAAATGATAAATCGGGTAATTAAAGTTAAAAATAATATTATAATAATATAAACTACCCTAATAGATTTCATAATTTAAATGGATGAGTGTATTTCGACCATGATCATCCTTTGGTCGATTTTTGGACCTCTTTCAGCCAGTTGGATGACTTTAATGAATTTATAATATTATATTCAATGAATAGTCATTTTTGTTAAACTTTTTTTTTCAAAATTATAGTATTTTAATATAGAGTTTTAGAGAGGATATCTTAGACTATTGAAAATAATTAAAAATATTAAATTTTTACTTATATCATGGTAATTTATATTTACTTTTATTAATTAAATAATTAAATTTAATTGTTAAAAAATTATGATACAATATTAGATTTATTAAAGAAAGAATCAATTAAATGATATTAATAATATTAAAATAAACATTATTTGACATAATCTATGCCATACATGAATTTTTTGGTTTTATTTTACATGTTGGTGATGATTTAAAGGAGTTTGTTTGAACTTATCTTTCTATTATGATATTGTATAAAAGTCAAATAATGAATACTGTTAGGAGTGACAGTAATGCTAATTTAAAATATAAAATAGTTTATTAAATGTTAAAAAATTATAAAAAATATATGATTAATCTAAATGTTTAGGATATGTCCTAACATGTCATAAATGAAACATTTTTTGAACATTTTACATGTTATAATCATAAAATTGACCAGCAAAGTGTAAATAGCAAGATATCACAATAAGATTGAAAAGGGTAAAAGAAAGGCTAAAAAAGATAAGGATTTTCTTTTCAAAAAATGTCTACTTTTAATTGTATTTGGGGTATTCAACCCAAAATAATCTTATCCTATAAATAAATTAGTTTGGGACAATTTGGAATTGGAATAGAATTTATATTAATTTTATACTTATAATATTTCCAAGTGTGCCCCTCCCCTCTCCTATAAAAGGTACCATCTCTTATCCAATAATAACACTTATAAAACCTTTTGGTTCATGAAATACCTGACCAAAACTATTCTTTGAATACCTCCCCAAATTCTTGAGTCCTTACTTTTGGCATAACACCCTTCCTAGAAGTGTTAATTTGTTTTTTAAAGGCCATCAACCGAAGAAGAGGCATCATTTTTAAGTATTTCTATTTTATTTCTTATTAAAATTAATTTAAAACTACTTCATCAAATTATAAATAATATATTAAGACTTTATTATGTTAATATCATCACCTAAATCCATCTCCAATTTTATCAAATGGAAAATGAACATTTCATTCATGTGTATGGCGAACTACCGCCTCGTGAACCGATATAGTTTGTTTTTTATTCTTGTCTTGAAAGACCAGTTATAATTATATAATAAATATTTATATATGATATTAATTAAATATTTATCATTTTCAAATAATAATATTTTAATTATGTTCTTACCTTCCATGTATATAAAAACGATAACATTGTTCGTGTGTATGTGTAAACTATCACCTTGACGATGCGATGCGAATCATTTTCATTCACCATATCACTTGTAAAATATATATAAGTATATTTAAATGATTATTATTATGTTAATAATAATAATAATATTATTATATATATAAATAATAATAATTACCTTATCTACAAAATGATCAACGAAAATGGAAATATTACCCATGCATACGTACGACCTACCGTCTCCATGAATATAACATTGTTCATTATCCATTCCATAAACAAATGGCTTGATTTAGAAGTATAATTTATGTATAAAAGTAATTATTATTCCATGAATATTATTCTAGATATTATGGTCTTATGACTACATGGAAAATTTATATCCTAATAAGTTCATTTTTGACTCATGTACCGAATATCGACAAAACATCCGATATGAACGTAAATAATTATGTTATGTTTTTAACAAGGTATTAAGTGATATAAATCGAATAATAAAATTTAAAAAGGATCCCAAGAAATAAGAAATTATCCTAAGATCATTATTTTTTGAATATAGATATTGTAAATGATGATTTTGACTCATGGTAATGGACTTCATCTCAATCTCCATTCATTGAGGCATATTTTGATGTTATGCACCTTTATTATTCTATAAGGTGTATATAAAACCTAATTGACACATTATATCATTAAATAAAATATTCTCATTATATTTAATGTTTTTATTAATGTTATTCCATAATGATTTCTATTCAACTGTTTCTCAAGTGGCAAGGTAATCTATAACTTTAACATTGTTTTTATTGATGAAAATATTTATTCTTTTAAAACCATCTAATTAATCTCCATGTTTTCATAATGGGTTATGTAAATTTATTTATATAGGAATGAATATTTTAAAATCTTAATTTCATTAAAAAGTTTCAATGTTTTATGGGACACTTTTATTCAATAGTATCTTTATTAAATGTTTTAAATGGTTTTGGAAATGGATTGAATATTTCAATATATTTAAATGATTTATTGTGATTGAAAATAAAATTTTATGAGTGAAATGTTAAACATTACATTCTTTTATGTGTTATGATAATATAATGGACATGGACATTGGATAGGTTGTTATGTGATAAAAAAATAAGGGTTGTTTTGTGATAAACCAAAGACAGGTGGTTCCGTGATAAACCACAGATTGGTGGTTACATTATATGCTCCAATGCATTGGGTATAGAATTTGACATTATGGATATTCTATTCATAAGAGTGATATGTGTGAAATTCGACCATATGTATATTCTATTTAAGTATGATTATGTCATAAGTTTCCATTATATATTATATATGCTTTCTATGGATTTTATAGTATTCCATGGATTATAAAAAGGGTAGGAAATGATCTTATATTCATTGAAGAGTATTTACTACTTTCTAAAGGTGAAAGGTATTACTTTATGATAAAGTATTTAGTTTTTACATGTTTTCACAAGGATAATAGTTTTCCTTCTTTGTGTATCCCTTTCACAGATTTTTTATACTCATCCGAATATTTGATGTGTTTTTCATAGGATTTAAAGGAGAATATTGTCAAGGATGGGATTAGGGAAACGTTATGATGATTAATCAAGAAAAGAACCACATTTCATTTTAAAATTTTCTATTTTATGGATAAAATGGATACTATTGAAAGTGTACAATTTGTATTTATATGGTTTTTTATGTATGAGTTATGGCCTAATTCCTTATATTTATAAACATGAAGAGATCCTCCATGTGAAATAATAAAAAATTATTCACATAACTAAATATTATGTAATGTTTAAGGCCGGAGGCTTATAGAAAAGTATTTAATTTTTAATTTTTTGGATCTTATTGAACTTTAAGATGAGAGAATCATTTATAGACACAGTCATCACTAAAAATCAAAGATACAACTATCCTTGTTGAATAAGACTTTGAAGGACCAGGATGAATGCCACCAAAAGTTCTACATGGATGTTTTCATGAAACTAGTTGAAATATAAACATATGTTATTTCATGTAGCCAAAAGCAGCACATATCCATTTCCCCATGTAGATGAATTCCCCATGTATCCAAAAGTACTTTATTGATGAAACCCCAAGTAGCTTAATTACCAACATATAGATTTTCCTAACATAGCCAAATTCCCCATGTAGACGTTTACCCCACACAACCAAATCACATTGTCGATCTCTGACATAGTCGATCCACGTAGTCGATTTAGAAATGTAGACAATTCAAAAAATCTATCCATCCATGTAATCAATTCATCCACATATCTAATCCTTCGACAGAGATTATTCTTGCATGTATTAAGTTCATCAACATATATAATTTCACATAGATGATGACTCAATGTGGCCAATTTAGTTGGGCATTAGTTGGGCTCTCACCCAAGCCGTGAACCGCACATTCTTGACATGAAATCCTTAATGATTCTATATTTTATCTTCTAAACATCATTAGACACACTTTTGGCCTCCACTGAGCACCAAATGCATTAGAAACTGGTAAAGGTCTACACAAGATAGACCAACCAATAATAAACATAAAAATATTTAAAAATGAATAAATATTTACTAAAAAAGTGTTCAATATTTATGAAATTATAATCCAAAAATTCTCATATATAATAAGTAATCAAAGTGAAGTGTAAGAGTAACCCCATAAAACCATAAGAATAAATATTATAATTCATAAAATTAATCTAGAAATGAATAAGTATGAAAAAACAAAAACGTAAATGATAGAATATTAGAGAATTAATAATATCTAATATATTTTTATGAAATGAAAAACTTCCCCAGAAGATAACTTTAAAAAATGAAATAAAAATAGAAAAATGACACAAAAAATACATTCCAAAAGATATTTAACATTAAATTCAATTATCATGTGTAACACCAATTGGGAATAGTTTTGGTACCTTTTCAAAGAAAATATGATAAGATCTTTTCAATGAACTTGTTGATAATATAAACTACTTTCATGAAAGGTTTGCATAGTTCTAAACAAACAATATCCTCCCCATTTCTCAAGGGTTTTTCAATGTTAAGATATAGAAAAATAATAAATAGATATTAGCATCATTTACATTGATTATATTAATATTTTGTATAAAATATTCAAATTTATTGAAATGTAAATATTAATTTAAAATTTAGGAAATCCATTATTCAATTTTGATAAAATATTTAATAATATAACATTTTTGTAAGTGTTCCTGAAGGAATTTTTTTTTCTAATTTATATTTTTTAGCAAATTAATTATGTCCTGGGTTATTGGAAAAAATTTAGCATTTTTCATATAACATATAACTATATATTGATAAAAACATAATCCAAAATCTATGAGTGTGTGCTATATCCATAAGAACTAAGTGAAATAACATAAAACTGCCATATATTAGACTTTGGTAGTGGAAAGTAAAACTAAATGTTTCATATTATTGGAACACAAAACCGAACCATCACTATGAAATTGATAAGTACTAGATGTGCTCTTATGATTCATTCTATAACTACCAAAGTAATAATTAGTATAACTCTTTATTATAAACATGGGTCTGAATGAATGACATAAAACATGTTTTGGAGTTCCTTTAAATTAGTAGAATATATGATTAAATTTATTAAGATATGTTTCCTTTAAATTTGATTTTACTGTTTCACACAAGAATAAAGAGTACATAATTCTTGGTTGAGTAGCTATTAGGTAAATTTAACATCAAATCAACCATCTAAACATAGTTTGATTTATTAGTTTTATAGATTCATCAAGGTAAAATTTTCATGCCTTACATAAAAATTATTAATATATAAAGAAATTTAGAAACCTAAACATTTATCTAAATATCTTATATACTTATACCGAGTTAAGATAGTCCCCAAAATCCACTATGTAATTTGGATTCCAAGAATGTAATTATGTTTATCTATCATACTCATCTCAAATTTACATAATATAATTTCTGAAAAAATATATTTTTTTTTCTGTGTTGAACCACAAATAACATCTTTTATAATGATTTGTAGAATTATTATTTCTTTTAAAAATTTTATTAAAAAATATTATAATCTATCATTCCTTGAACAAAAATTTTCAAAATTTAAAATATTCAAAATATATCATACTAAGAACTTGAGCCTTATTTAATTCTATAGAGTGACTTATTATGTTTACATACATCCACATGATGAATATATTCAATCCTAGAAGGTTTTTAACATAAAAAACCTAAACATGTCTTTTAAAGAATGTAATCTTAACTTCCAATTTAAATAGAGTAAAATTAAATTTATCTAAAGGAAAATAAAATTTGGATGGATTTGAGTGAATCTATTAGTGTAGAAGTCACTCCATAATATATAATATCTTTATGATTTTAAAAAGAAATATTTCCATATTCTAAAAAATAACTATATTTTTATTTCACTTACTTTTGAATACCCATTTGAAACCTATAATTGGAAGATCCTTCAAACACTCAAGAAAGGTCCAAACCCTATTATGCTAAAATAGAGTAAGCTCATATTACATATAAACAATCCATATCTCATCACCGAAGGAATAATATTCAATTTTTAGGTCAAAATTGGGATTAGAATAAAAGAATCACATATTCATTACATAATGAAATTATTGTTATAATGGGTTTAATTTCATCACCAATGATATTATCGATTGTATCATTCCTCAAGATCTTTTGGTTCCTTGATAAAAAGAAAATTTTCTCCTTATATACCAATATATTAACATAAACTAATATAACTTTTTTATAATATCATCTATATGTATAGTTTTTTTAATTTTAATTTTTGATGGTTTTTATTCAACTTTTGGTAATGAAATTGGGGGTGTTTCCAAAAAAAATTGTAGATGAGTTTCTACCAGATGTATTAGCTTCACATAAGGATTGATTTCATCAAACATAACACGTACCATTTTTTTAGAAGTCTTTTTTTTCTTTCGAAAAACTCTATATGCCTTAATAGTGATGGAGTAGTATAGAAAAAAATACTTCATTAGAATTTTAACCATTTATGAAAATGGACATTAGAATTTAGAATGAACACATTACAACTCAATACATAAAAGTAAGAAATTTTAGGATTCCAACCATTCTATAATTCATATGGTGGATTACCTAAATCTAGGTTATAGAGAATTTAATTTATAGTGTAGAAATTTGTACTTATATATTCCACCAAAAAATACTTAGCAACAAAATATTAACACAACAATGATTCAGTAATTTTATAAAGAGTTCTATTATATTGGTGAACCACACTTTTATTTTGAAGTTATCAGTGTTTATAAATTTTTAGTAATACATATTACACTAAATATTTTTAATGTGGAATTTATAAACTCACCCATACAATCACTTCAAATAGTGATAATTGGTCGGTTTTTCATATTTTTAACAAGAGAAAATTTCTAGTAAGAAAATGAGTCCAAATTTACCTAGTATAATCTAATGAGACAAACATAGATTGTTTTCCTTTGATACTCACAAATTTTAAAGGTTTAATAATGTCTATGTGCACTAACTATAAGGCTTATGAAGTTGATACTTTACTATTGCATTTAAATCTCAACTTATATTTCATAACATATTGCAAAAATTAAAAAACTCAGGTATATTTAAACTTAATCTTGGGTAGAACCTTCATTATACCTTTGATATAAATTTTATCTAATTTATAGACATTTTAGTGTCCTAAGCTCATTTAAAAAATCTATCAGGAATCGTCCATAGTACTAAGACATGACATGTTCTAATAAAAAAGGTCTTTTAAATATATCTTGTAAATATTATCATGCATAGTTGTATATAACTTGTGAAATCATTCCAAACATGTGGTTGAATATTTTTCATTCCCAAATATCATGATGTAAACTTAATCCCATAATTGAGTAACAAAAATAAGGTTGTTCTTATGCCAGAGAATACAGTATATGTTATATATTAAAGTCTAACCAAGAAACAAATATCTCCAATATCAATAATTTGAACTTTTATGCTGTCTCTAGAATTGAATCATCCTCCCTTTACTTTATATAATTTATAGAAATTGTACATTTCTTTAGTGATGTTCCACAAAAAACCATTGTCCATGTACCAAGTATTTTTGGTACTGGTACTCAACTTATCTTTATGAAATCAATCAGATCTAAGTGTTTGGTACCTATAATTTTTTGGGTCAATAAAGGTCAGAAAAAAGATCCTTGGGAATCCACATATGTCCAAACATTTGAATAGTTATTAGTTCTCTAAAAATATATACCCTATGATTATAAAATGATTAAACATTTTTCAATGAATAATTTTTTCACCGATGACCTCCTTTATGAAATTTAGTAAAAAAAGCCATTATTTAGGAAAATAATATACTTGAAATGTGACTTTCCATATGTAAAACGTATTATAGAAGATGGATGAGTAGGTCTCAGTTGCCTAAAAATATTTTCCAAGTCCTCCCTATTAGAATTAAAATTAGATAAAAGATACTTTAGACTGAGAGGATTGTAAATAAGTTTTAAAACTATCTTTGGATCATCATTAGTTGAAACCAGATTAGATTTAGAATAAAACATAGAAATAATCTTATAAATATAAAAAGTAAGTTTATAAATTATATCATTGTCTTTAGAAAAATACACCTTAGCCGAATTTGGGTCTTTATTTAAATTTTTGTTTTTCTTCATCATTTTAGTCACATATCATTCCATATATTCAAATGATGGAACATTATCCTCATATTAGGATGATGTTATATTATTTTAACCATATGAATTAGATGAAATATTAGAATCAAGGGATAATTGTGAAAGTGAATTAAGAGATTACTTTTCCCTAAAGCACAAATCATTTCAAGGTGTATTTTCATTGAAACTGGTAAACTTCTCACTATTAAAGCTCTATGAATAATTACTTATTTTAGGCAATAGATTTTCATTGGAACTTTAAATATCATTAGTTTCTTGGAAGTATTTTTTCGATATTCTATTTTAATATTTTCCATTATTATTATTCTTATTCATCCTAGGATAATTAGTTCTATTGTGACCTATTTTTTTCCACTCATAATACATAGGGTCCCAAAATTGATTCTTATAATACATTTATTTTATGTCTTTTCGATAATTTTATAAAATATTATTCATTAAGAAAATATTATTTATATTACCTAAAATTTGACCAACTTCACCTTTAGAAGATTTTTAACTTCTAACATGTTAATGATGGTTATATATCTTATTTATATTATTAGTGGGATTTGATGTTTTCATATAAAAAGTTTAGAACCAAAAATTTTCGTGAATTTGAATTTATTATTTGGATTTTTTCTCCATATCTCTCTTTAGCAGATTCTCTTACAATATGAGATTCCAAATAAGGTCATCAAAATAATGGTTTTTCAGATTCTTAGTATTATCTATATACATTAATATAGATTCCCATTCATTAAAAATAATTTTAGTAAATTCTATTGTGTTTTTCATAAATAATTTTCTTTTCTCGATGTCAAAATTTCATTTTAACAACATCCATATAATATTGATTTGTTTTTATTGGTGAATAACATGGTAAAAAATTAATGGGAAGATAATCTACTTGAAATATTTCCCCATGAGTCTCAAGAATATTGGAAGTTCCAAATGGTTAATTTATATCTTTTATAAATTATGATCGTTGTCTTATTTGATGAAATTTTTCGGTATTTGTTTCGAGTCATCAATTAAAGTAGGATATTTAAATATTTTTAATTAACCCAATATTCTAGTATCTCCTCTCAAGTAAACATATTAATTTATTTCTTAAAAATATTGTAATTTTTTTCCCTCATATGATAGTGATCTACTCCATCATTTGTACTAAAATATTTCATCCTACAACACTAATACTCATAGTTTTCATCATCAAATATTAGTGGTCAAATCAGATTTAGATCCTCAATAGTTCTGATCGGAAGCCCCACCATATCAAAATATAGATATACTCTCTTATATTTGTTATTTTAAGGAAAAATAGAACATAGATCATAAACAAAATGTAACAAAATGTTTTTAGAACTGAAACAAATAAGTTTAAGATCTAAAACTATGTGTTTTTGAAAATAGGTGTGATATGGAAACTACAAGAACATGGGGTAAATTTAATTCATGATTTGACTAAAAACATTTCTACCACAAAAGTATTATTTTGATCAGAATTTATTTGTTCTGATCAAACCAGAGTAACAAGGTAAACCTAAAAGATAACTAAGATGTAAACACAACTGAATATAACTATATAATGTTCAAAAAATCGATCAATAAAATTAATAAAATCCAAAACTAAATAAATAATGTAAAAAATTGCATGATTTATTGGATAATGTTACAAATAACCCTTTAAAGGATATTATATTACCAAGGAAGTTCAGTCAAAAAAATTATTCACTTTTAAACCAAAGATGAGGGTGCAGTAGTTGACTAGACCCATGGTATCTAGGTTTCACCTATTGTGATACATAGAACCTCTTCAATCTCATTGATCAGAAGAAAGTACAAGAACCCTATATTTCTCCAATTTTTTATAAATCAGTAGACACCTAGACCTAGATTCTTATTGATCAAAACAATCAAAATTAATCAGGTTTCTAGATCTAGAATCTTGTCGATCATAAAATATTAGAAATACAATGATTATATGTGAAAACTAAGAGATTTAAAATAAAATCTCACTAAATGATAGATCTTATAATATAAAACTGAATGGAAAATTAAATCAAAACAACTCAAATAAGTGAGATGATACACAAAAAAGAAAATGAATACAATATTTTATGTTGATTTATATTGGGATATTATTTTAAAGATAATTTGCATTTATAAATTATGGTGTAATGAAATTCTAGGGTTATGATTCGTGGTAATCTGGTTCTGTTACATAAACATTAGAAGATGTGAGAAAAACCAATTTAAATATTATTTAATATATCAATAATGTTTTGACAACTATAACAACAATCTATAATGATTCATTGTTTATATGGTCTAACGTAGTTCATCAAAATATTAAAAAAATTAGTTAAATATGCATAAAAAGAAGTTAAACCAAATCATTCTGTTTGATTAAAATTAATGTAAAGTGTATTTTAAATTAAAAAATAAGGATAAGTAGAGTCATTTAACCAAAAAGGTTTATCATTTTGGTTGAATCCGAATAGCAGGATGATGGTTTTACACAAATAACCATTAAAAAATATTACATGTTGTGTATGTTTAGTATATGAGGTGTATTAATTTTACATTATTGATTTTGATATCTCCACACCATAATATCTAAATTGGGAATGTAAATAATCTATTCTATATGATTTTTCGTATAGATCCTGATTTTATGACCCAGTTAATAATTTTATATCATTTACAATATTTTTTGAGTATTTTTCAGATCTAAGATCCATAGAGATGATGGAAGGGTTCAGGTGATACATTCAAAGTAGACAAAGGGTTAGGGTACGCCCTTGGTGACATTATAAAGACAGGGTATAGGTTTCTAATATGAATATTATAATCAATAATACATAATTCATCTAGTGTGTGGGTCTTCCATATTGGTTAGTTTGGGTATGGGGTTGACACTCCCCCAATCCCGATGAGGCATAGACCCCCCATACTTTAGATATAGTCAGTACTGCCCTGTGTGACGGGGAAGTGGTATTCAACCTGTTGAATCAAATACTCTTCCATGATATGGGTCAAAGATCATTTATCTATTATAATCATTACTCCCGCGATAAAAATTTCCTATCAATGAGGTATATTTCCTCCATAGGGGTTGGTAATCCCTTGATGGAAAAGAAATCATTAGAAAGGTGCAGGTCCCACACTATGTAATGGAGTAGCATGTAAGTTATGAGGACTAGATACATGCGATGATGGGTAATATGGATGTTCCAGGTCATAAAATATGTCAGGAATTATTTTTTTCTTTTGATATATAATAACAAATTGGGATAAAATGTTCTGGTTATGTCACGAACCGTCCTTGGGGCCTGTGCCGTGAGTACCCCAAGACCGCCTTCCATAGGCCAGGGGCTGGAGACTAGGACCAAAGGCAAAAATCCTGATAAAAGGGAAGGCATTGCCTTTAAATAAGTAAAAAAATACAATAGAGTACCCAAGATGAAGTGAACCTAAGTAAACTGAGTACAAAAGTAAGTGATGGAAAGTAAATGTGCCAGAATACAAACCCAACTGAAAGTACAGTACAACAGTAATGAAAGAACAACTATAGTAAAGTAAACTAGCAACCACTGAGTCATCCTCCGGATATCCCACCTAATGGGTGGGTACAAATGGTCTCCTCATCTCCTCGGGGCCGGTCGTCCGCTCCGTGTATATCCCCCCAAGTGGTCCACCTCCAGGTACCATCCCTCTCCAAAAGACCCCACCTCGATCAGTGCTGTATGTCGTCTGTATCCTACACAACTGAGTGCGGGCATATCCCATGAAGGGGTGAGTATATGATGCTCAGTAGGGACCCCGAGACCCCTGAAGGTCTCCAAGAATCCACAATGAATAAACCAAAAGGAAAGATGTAAACACAATGTATCAACCAACTCTACTTAGGTATATGCCCATACATATACCTAAGTCATCAATTCTAGTTCGGAACCAACTCACGAGCCCAAGAACAACCCAGTCCACATAGGAAAGCACAACCCAGTCCACATAGGAAAGAAAGTCAATCATATCAACCCCCCTTGGCTCGTGGATCAGACCCTCCTAGAATCGAGCGTGCTGTGTGCGGGAACCCTAGAGCCGGCTGTGACTGTGACGACGACGATGACCGTACTTGGATCCTACGTGGGTTCAACGGTGAGGAAGACTATACTTGGATCCTACGTGAGTTCGGTAGTGAGGACGACTATACTTGGATCCTCCGTGGGTTTGGCAACGATGATGATTGTACTTGGATCCTACATGGGTTGGGTAGCGATGGTTACTGTACTTGGATCCTACGTGGGTTCGACAACGATGGTTATTGTACTTGGATCCTATGGGGGTTTGGCAGAGACGACTTCTGTACTTCGATCCTACGTGGGTTCGGCAGGGGAGATGATTCAGAGGCTACATCTATCAACTCCACCCCTCTTCATGAGTAGTATACCTGTGTGGGCTGAATCTTGACTTTCAGTCATTATCAACGATATGATTGACTTGCTTTCCTATGTGGACTGGGTTTTTTTCTTCTTCTACGGAATGGGTTGTTCTTGGGCTTGTGAGTTGGAGCCTAATTGTAATTGATGACTTAGGTATATTTAGGGGCATATAACTAAGTATATTTGGTTGATACTTTGTGTTTTCATCCTTCCTTGTGGTTTATCCTTTGTAGATTCTGGGAGACCTTCGGAGGTCTCAGGGTCCCTATTGAGTATTGTATACTCACCCCTGCACGGGCTATGCCTGCACTACATTATATAGGATGTAGATGATGGACATCACTAATCGAGGTGGAGTCTTGTGGAGAGGGACGGTACCTGGAGGCGGACCACTTGGCGGGATGTGCATGGAGACGACGGCCGGGCCCGAGGATCTGAGGAGACCATTTGTACCCACCCTTCAGGTGAGATATCCGGAGGACGAATCAGTGGTTGCAGGTTTACTTTAATGAAGCTATTCATTCTTTACTATTGTACTATACTTTCAGTTGGGTTTGTATTCTGGGCCATTTACTTTCCAGAACTTACTTCTTCTACTCAATTTACATAGTGTTTACTTCAGCTTACGTACTATGTTGTGTTTTTTTACTTATATAAAGGCAATGCCTTCCCTTTTATTAGGATTTATTCCTTTTGTGCTAGTCGCCAGCCCCTGGCCTATGTAAGGCGGGCTTGGGGTAGTCACAGTACGAGACCTGAGGATGGGTCGTGACAGGTTATATATACCATACAACCATATTTGGTTCTCTAGTTTCTTTCAAGACATGATTATTCATTGATATGGATTATGATGACTATAAATAGTCCTTTAACATCTATTATCCTGAACATATAACAAATCAGGCATTTATAGTTTTTATTGTTTTCCTAACTCTTGAGTTTGATATATATTTTTTGTTTCATATTTACCTTGATTTTTAGGGTTCCATAATAAATAATTACCTTGGAAAGGGCCTTGTCCCCAACCATTTTGTGTTTGTTTTGATATTTCATGGTTTATATGAGACCATATGGGATGTTAAGGTGATGGAGTTGGTTAAGTTTATATGAGATGGTTTTCAGTGGCTGATGGTGGTGATGGATACTATTGGAGAGAATTTTAGGAGTCTTTATAGTGAGGATGTATCTTCCCTAGTATTATTTTAACTATTCTTGGAGAATTTTTTTGATACATTGTTTTCCCATAGTATTAGCCTTCGTGGAATTTTTCATATTTGTATACTTCTCATAAATTCGTTTTTATTAATCTTAGTTTTAATTATTTGTTTTTTGTGTTTTTGGTTAAATTCCATATTGGATATGTATTTCTGTTATAGTATTTTATAAGCTAGGCCACCTATATATGTTATGCTTTATTGATTATAGTCACTAACCTTTGGCATATTGGAGGTATTATTGGGGTGGCACAATTAGCTTATTTCAAACCCAAGTGGGGACTTTATGGATATGTACATTCCATAAATGTTGTTATTCATGTTTCTATTAAAGGGAAATATATCATTCCCATTAGAGATAGATCACAAGTGCAGGGAATTTTGATGTTCTCTTAAACATTGGAGGAGGAATTAGGATTTTATTAATGAATAGGAATATCCATTTATGTTTTCTTTTATCATATATTTATTTTCTTCATTTACTTTAATTTCAATCTATTTTATTAACATTTATTTAATGTTGGTTTTGTGTTTTCTGAATATTTTCATATTAATTTAATATTGTGTTTTTTTACATAAAAGTAAAATAATTTGGAAATTATTATGTTTTATTAGAACTGGCTACCAAGCTTTGGTGGCCGAGTACTGTACTTAAGGCTATGTGATGTACCCTGGCTTGGTAATGAATGTTATTTTCTAGTTTTTGTTATTATAAAATGATAAAAGTGCATACTTTACAATAATTATTGGTTTTTTTAAAATACATAAAGCGTAGGATTGTTTATATTCAGGTGGTTCTTATAAAAATGATTGACTAATGTATTTTTAAGAAAAACTAGGTTTCTGGGGTGTTTGAGTATGAAAAAGAATCGAAGGATCTCATTTAAGATGTCAATTAGTTGAGAACTGTAATTTTATATGAAAAATATTGGTTGATGTGGTTTACAAATTCATATATCATTATAGTTATAGATTCTATCATCATATATTTGAATATATTTTTATCATGATTTTATTACCCTGATTTTTTTTAAATGGATTTGTGTGATTCTTAATTTAAAATAATTTTTAGAATTTTCATTAAAAAATAAATTGGTTGAAATTGTCTATTAAGTTTTTGTGTAAAACTGTTATGTAAAATCAAATTATATCAATAAGTAAAATAAAGAGTGTTATATGAAGCTAAAGATTTTATGTCGTGATTTTTATTACTTTCATGATCTAAATAGATGAGATTTTTTCATATTGGTTCATTTGAATTTATTTTTCTAGCATTCAAGAAATTCCCCAGTGATGATATAATGTTTAAGAGTAAGAAAACCTGAATATAGGAAGTTTTCCCTATTATTTTAGTATGTTATTCCAATCAATTCAAGCACTTATAAGAGGAATAAATCAAGAGGAGAAACATGTGTAGGACGATTCCTTAATCTCCCAAAGGAATAATCCTACCATGTTTAGAATAAATGAAAAATTATATGAACATACGTATTGTTTTGAAATAATATCCATAATCTTTTAGTTTATTTATTCTCATGATACATTGAAGTATGAGTTCTCCACTTATATTCTTATGATATTCACTCATAAGTGGTTGGTAATAAGTGTATAAGAAAATGTTTATGGCGATTTGATATAGGTTGGACTTCATAAGATGTTTAGTTGGTAATAAAATATGTTGAATTTTAGGAAGGTTTAAAATATCCTAGTGTTGGAACTATGGAATATGATAGTGGTTGAGTTTGTAGCTCATTTTTTAGAGATAATTTTTTGTACTAGAGATAATCCCTAATTATAACCTCAATTAAAGAAGGCTTGAGATAAAGATTTGTCCCAATATCTATTCAAACATAGTTTATTTATTTACCCACCTATATTAGTGTGGATAATAAAGTATCTATAGTGGAATTGGACCAAATCAAAACCCATAATATATGCATATTTATTCCAAAACTTGAAAAAATGAAGAATTATTTTAGTACATGGAAAAGGAAGGGGAATGACTTTTGAATTTTGTTAGTTAAAGGAGTTAGTGAACAAGAATTCATGTTAGGTTTGATGGTGGGATGAGTATTACCAATATGGTTACATATAATAATTAAATGAAGACTTTCCTAAGGAATCTAAGTTATTTAATTAGTGAAATAACTAGATTAATAATCTAATATAGTAGAAGAGATGACCTAACACCATAAATAATTTTCTAAATAATTTTTTATAAAATCATATAACCATACATTGATAAACATTAAACAAATTATAACTATAAAAATATAATTAAACTATAATATATATATATATAATAGCCTATAACATACGCATATAATCCCTATAATGTTATCATCAGGATATTGATCACCAACTTCCAACTAAATATGGTTCTTACCCATAAATTCATGAAGGTGGGAGAAATTTTTATTTTCATGGAATTTAAACATATAATGTGTGGAAAGTATACTCATTTGTATTCCATTGGTTACCATAAAAAACTCCTAGTCCTTAATGTGATTATATATGTATCATGTAATACCATGTAATGTATTTAACTCTTTAAAAATAGCATGTAACAAACTTAGTCAAGTGATTACCAATCAACCTCAACATAATGTTTTATCTACTTCAACCAATTCCAATGGATACCTAATATTTATATAAAATCTAGTCATTTACAAACACATGAAATTTCTCATAACACATCTAAACACAAGGATTATCTAACACAGAAAATACCACATAATATACCAAAACACATGGCTTATTCTCACCACAGTTAAACTCATGACATAATTAAACACATGGTTTAATTCTCATCACAACCAAACAAATGGATTAATAGAAATCATATCTAAACACAAGTCCTCTATAACCATCATTTCTCATATCACAATATTACAACATCACAATAATGATTTTAATATACCATACACTAATTAATCAACAATTTCATAATTTTATAATAACCAAAACAACCCTTAAAGAAGAAAATACCAATATTTTACATATACATGATATTTTCCCAACCATATCAAATAATTAAAAGATATTATTGACTTAAATATTCAATTTATTTATCCCTAAATCACTATACTATATTTTTATATCATTTTAAAATAATTAAATTATCCAAAATACTCTTCATAAATCATTTAAAGTATTTTAATCACATAAACATAATTTTATCAATTAAAAACCTAATTTATATGTTCTGTTAAATCATTAACATTATTAAAACACCATTATAAATAAATAATGGGTTTAAAAAATTGAAAAGTTATATATCAATGATAATTTTTTTCATAAAAATATTATATATATATATAACCCCCATTAAATATTATATTCATAAACTAGAATATTAATTTATAACTTTAAGTAAATTTAACAAAAGGAATAATATTTTAATATTCATTTAACTCACAATTTCAACTACAAATACTTTTCGGATTACTCATTTAATTCAAAAAAAATTATATGAACATTTCTTATTTAATTTTGATAAAAATTCATTCACATACAACCACTCCATAATCAAATTCAACCCTATTATTATTAATAAACACACGATGTGGTCAATTAAAATCATGAAGAATATTGAAATCACTTATATGGTGCATATCCAATAATCTAAAAAATAATCTAAAGCAGGATTCCTTCTTAATTAATAAAAATAAATGAATTATCCAACATTATATAAAATTAATCAAATAATGTAATTAAAACTCCAAATATAATCTAAAAGAGATGTTAAATTCATATATTTAATTTACTTGATCATCTTACCATCACTAATATTGTACACTTGAGAGGTATGCATTCCATCATGAAATTAATAATCAAATGAAAAATATAGATTGAGGATGAAAAGAGGATTTGGTTAAGTCTTAGATAGATTACTATCTATTAAGATCCCTAAATCATGATTTAATATTTAAATCCAAAATAGTAAATAATAAAAATTTTACCCATTAAAAATGGTGTTTGGTCAACCCACTAGTGTTTTTTTAAAACCCGACTAGACTTCCATTTCCCTATAGAAACCTTGGTGACTACCATTATAATTTTAGTGGTAGTCCATAGGAAATAAAAACCCTTAAACCAATCTTCCAAAAACCTAATATCATCATAAAAAAACATGAGATAGACATAAATCATATATTCTATAATATAATAGAGTAAACCAATCATGTGTACCACTATACCATTGAGAAAAATCTCACCAATACATAATTTCCCCTATATTTTCAAGAATATTAAAAACAATATAAATAAATGTTCATCTTTTCCATGATTTTTCAATATCCTATGTCATAACCAAGGTAAAACATGAAGGAACACATGATCACCCACATTATACTCTATATGTCATTATATCCTATCTGCATAATATTAGTTTCACTGGGTCATATATAACCTCTTCCTATTGAAAAAAAACTAAATCGAGAGTATTATATACAATACCAAGTGTAGTCAATCAAGACTTTATAACCATTATCTTGTAAAAGGGTTGTAATAGCTCATTCCACCCACACTATGATATTGTTTTCATTGGGACATTTCTTCATAGATTTATATTAATCATGCTACCCCAAAAAGCGTCATAATGGGAGAGGCATGCACATACTCTTAATATGTTATTGATTCACCATTCTCTATAACATACATAGATCAATCATCAACTGCTACCCTAATCCATAGATACAGTGTGACCATAATCACTCCTCCCTATATGATAGAGGTAGTTGACTAGAAGTGATAGTGTATGGAAAATTTTTGGGATAGTATTAATGTGATATTATAATCATATATTAATCAAAGAATAATCGAAAATTTATAAAAAAATATTTATGTATACATATAATGTTTTATAGCAAGGAACTAATCATATTAAATTGATTTACTCTAAAATATGATATCAAATAAATCCATTATATAAAAGCAATCCACAAAATAGAAAAAGTGATTTCCTAGAATTAGTAAAAGGACATGGAACTAAAATATTTGAAGGCATGACTTGGTCCCATATCTACCATCCCTTCCAGCTATACCATCCCAACCACATTTATAAAACCTATTTCAATCTTACAAGCCTAATATAGAGTATACACATACACTGAGTGTTATGTTAAAGGTGGGATAATAATATCTATAGGGAAACAAAAATGGGGACCCTAATATAAGACATAATATACTGTGTGAATCAATGATAAATAAATAATAAAATAACACATAATATATAAGAAACCAAGCATGATTTTCATATTATGACTAATATTGCATGAAACTCAATCCTACATACTTCATCCAGTACTGAGGAATCAATAAATTCATAAAAAACGCATTCATAGTTGGTTCCCTAGTCTCTATGTTTTTTAAAACACCCATATGGTATCAATGAAACCCCACTTTTTGGGTTTTTTTGTTTTTAAAATAGATATAAGAAAATAACCATATGTTGTCCCTACCTCCAGTCGGTCTAACCATCAGTTTCAAATTTTGAATAATTAGATATTATAATATAGTCCAAAAAGTATATCTATTGGGTATAATATAAGATTACATTAATGGGGTCCCAATTCTAGGTGTTTGTGCCATCAGATTCTATAGAAGAATACCCAAATGGTTTCTTAGACCCCACCAATCTACTCATCGAGTGAAATAGAATAATAAATAGATGGTTTTGTAGATTTTTTTCACCAGGGACATATATATTAATTTAATAATTTCATGATGGTGTCTTAAACTCTTCCCAATATAGCATTTGAGTGTAACAAAATAATATCTAAATGGTGTTCCACACTTCAACCAATATATCCATCAGGGGTAACCCCCGGTGGAGTTTCTTAGATCACTATCTTCTCTTTTCTACTGATTATCTTTTGGGGAATATGAGTCACTACATTATTCCATTTCATTATAATATAGTCATGATAAAAAAATATTATTTACACAACCCATTATTAGTTCTCATCCACTGTCTATCATTTACATACTGCTCATGTAGAGATCAACAAGCCTAATTTTTTTTTCACATCATAGATTATGTAAAAGAATATATTGACCCTATTATTCAACCCATTTACCTATAAAAAAACTATAAAAACATGAATCTTTTTATCCTGACACATCATGTTACACTCTAACTCAAAATTCATGAAACAATAAACTGGTCAACAGTAGCATTTCATATAATGTAATATATGAAACTATATCTCCCTATACCTATTACAAATCCTCACTTTCTATTAATAACTTAAATTAATCACCCTCAGAGTTATTTAGAATCCAAAGTGCCTATTTCGTAACCAAAATAATTAATTAATTGTGGGCATACCCATCCCCACATGAAACATTTCCCATAAACCACTGTAAAATGCTTTCTTTAGTGGGAATAAGAACGCCAATGAATCATTGGTTTCTATCACACCTAAAATCCCATAAATTTCCCCAATAAAAGAACCCATAGATTTTGGATCTCTTTCCTCTTATTATATATGATGGTTCTATAGGGTGGAACAATCAATAAATTCCAGTATATAATACTATTATATAAATAACTGAATAATTGGTATGATAAGACTTAAAAGGATTATATAACCAATATACAATACGAAACCAAAAAAATATCACTCAAATGGAATCTCTAACGACTATATAAAATAACTAATTCATTAATGGTTAACCATAAGGTGAAATAATTACCTCTTCATTACTTTAGAACTTTCCAACCATTCTCAATGAATGACAAGGATAACAATTGTTATCAAAATCCTATAAAATATCATCTCTTTCAATAATAACTCCTATGTTGTATTGACTATATACACCTTACTACTATGGTGACTCACATACGATCCAATAATTGAACTTAACACTAAAGGACTTACATGAAAAAAACCCTTATAACTTACCCATGACATCCCATATTAGTCCATCCCTTAGTTATTGATTAATATGCTAGGGAAAACTAACCTCGATACATTAATAGTTATCCCATCCATCACCATAGGATGATTAATACTCAATATCCTATAATTTAAGCATTAAAAAGAAAAAAACAAAAAAAAATAGAATAATTAGGTTGGAATAAAGATGATAGAGATGGAAATATTATAAATATTGGTACATAGGTTAACCATTTTGTTAAGAGGATATTATCACATTTAGATCGTTAATCAATTGAGAGATAAAGTGTTGGGGTAAGGAGAAAGATAAAAAAACCAAGGGGGATCAACCTTTTAAATGAGATTAGAGGAGAACCGAGGGATTATAATATTTTTTATAAAATTTCAAACCATTTTATATAAAAAATATTCAGTGGATAATAGGTGCCTGGGGGCCCATTGGCCCCCCAGTGGGTGTCCATTGTCCTACCAGTGGACTGCTAGGCCTATTATACCTCCATGAAAAACTAATAGGGTACCTAATGAATTCCCATTGGGTTCAAAACTGTATCAACTACCATATTCTACTAATTTGACCCTCATCATACATCACAAAAACTTATAAATTTAAATTTAAACCCTAAATATTCTATAAATTCATCCTCAAATCAACCCTCTATCCTCAAAACCTTGATTTTATTATTAAAATTTCATAAATAAATTGGATATCGATCCACTAGATTATATTTTTTATCTCCAATATAACTAACACACAATAATGTTGGTCATTAAAAACCCTTTATCATTTGATTTATCATCCTTAGGAAGTATCCTTAAGAACCTATTTATTTCCAATCTTTTTATTATACACCAATTAACCCTCTACATCTTAGGTATCATCATTTATATTATTATTCTCTCACCACAACCAATATATATGATCTATATTTTCTATAAATTTTCTTATCTGATCCTCAATACTAACCATTCATCCCTTGGATGATGTATTTAACATTAATTCTATATCACTATAACTGGTCATGGGTGAAAGAACCGGTTGTTCACCAAAAAATTGATTACAACCAAAATACCCACAGCCCACACATAGTGGTACGATTACCCCATATCCATTAAAATTTCCTATCGTAGGAAACATCAGAGAATCATACAATAAGTAATATCTAACCCCTTGGTTAATGAATCCAGTTTAGGAATGTCCATAATCAACTTTGAGTAACACTTGAGAATCATATGAAAATATGCACTCAATTCCCAACCTCTTCCTAAAGAGATGATTCATTAATTATTTTCTCAATTTAATGAAATTTTTGTCACCTTACTATGAAATACTATAGAATTTTCTATATCAAGATTCATATAAGGTCGATCTATGAATTTATAATTTTTTTAATCGGTGAAATAAAGAAATATATAGATACATAGTAGATCTCAATCAAAATAATTGAATTTCACCCATGGTAGACAGCATGAGATATAAACCTTTAAAAACACTATATATCCATACACAAATCCCATATTCTTATTTTCTCTAGATCTATTTAACTATATTCTTAAATAAATGATATAGAACCTTTACAACCATTGGTCTAGGATACCCACAAATGACATCAATAAAACTCACTAAGATTCTATAAAAATGATCCTCTAATAATAAATGTGTTCTCCCCTCCCTATGAAAACCCCAATTGGCACTACTCAAGTTAAAACATACCAAGATAAAACTATCTATTAATAATTTTCATGCATTATCCAAACTCATTTTTTCCCAATACTCCTATCTCACATATCACACTATGGTTGACAGATAATTTAATTCAATATGGTACCCTTCATTAATCACACTAATGATACCATGGATAGAACCTGAGTCTTGAATGATATTAATTGAAAATAAATATTCTAATCACTATCTTGTGATTACTAATCTCTAACCCATCATGGACTCCACATCACCCCACTAGACGTTTAATAATTTTTACTAGATCCCCATATTATCCTAACAAGGGACACTGATACAATTTATAACCAAAAACTTTTCAATAACCCAACCCATTAACATTTCAAAGATGTCATTAATCATCTTTCCATGCTTTATAATAATCATGAATTTTAACTCTATTACTTCAACACTCATGATCACATTTCTTATGTTTTGATACTTCCACCATGATCCCATATCTCACACCCCATGTTTTATTTTTTATGAATTTGTATTGGATTCTCATGATATAGAATTGATATTTTGGGGAACTAAATACTACTAGGATCCATCCCAACAACACCACTTCTATTAGGTTCCAATAACCCATAAATTTCTCAAAGGACCAATTACTTTATCTATCTTGATGTATCCCACATACTAGGTCGGCGTTTCATGTATTTTATATTTGATACCACCCATTTGATGGGTTTTAGGGGATAATATAATTACCATAGATAGTGTAAATATACCCAAATAATAGGATCATCTATCTTCAAGATATTAAGCATGAAAATTTTAATGAGAACCGATATACCTATAATGCATTTGTAGTGGATTCCATCTTCTTTCTTTGAAGGATAGTGATTAATGATGAACATGAAGAAACATAACTATGCCTCCTACCTTTATTGGTGATCCACCAAATGTAAAAAGACTACTTTTTGACATTATGATTCAAATATGCACATAGAAGCTATAGATAATTCACTATAGAGTGAGGAATAATGTACCTGGGAGAAGCGATATTAGGCTAGAAATACATGGGACCAAGGTGATCAATGGGAGAAGGATCTCATCCTTTTATTTTGATGCCTGATTATCTTCATTTAATAAGGATAAATATCCATCCCAATTACATTTGGTGATACATGGTCATTTCATCCCGTATGGTTTTCAGTCAATGAATACATTCAATAGATGAATTTTCATGAATTAATTATCCATATCATGGAATTTAAAGTGAAGAGAACCACATGGTAGGATCATAGTAGGTTATTTAAACCCAGGAATGTGAATTGTAATGCACAAGGGTATCATACTATATGATACAATCATAGAAACTTCCTAATATTATTTTATGATCCAGGTATATTTTATTCTATGATATCCATTCCGTAGATATTATAGCCTAAAATATAGATTAGTTGTATTATATAGCAAACCAAATTTAAGCGCATATCATTTCAATATCCTAACTACACTTAAATAATAATGTCATTAATAAAAATCTCGGCCTCTCTTATGAATCCATTCAAAACTCTTTCGTTACGGTTTATCAAACTCTATTTATTTTGGTGATTTTTTTTCAAAAATTTTACCCTTATTCAAATTCCTAATTATTTGACCCTACATGCCTTAGTGACATTAATAAAAAAAAATATGAAATCCCCATTTGAAATTCCTGGATCAGCTGTGATCACTTAGAGGGGAGGGGTGAATCAGTGATAATTTTTTTTTAAGAATTGTTCTCTTTGAATGATCAATTCAACCTCTGTGGCTGGTTAAGGCCTAGATATACTCTTTTGATGGTGTAGTGATAATGAAAGCTCAGAACACACATATTTACAAGGTTCGGTACAAAGACATACTCCTTGCCGTGTTGGTTGCACTCCCCAACACGGATTCTTCACTATGCCAGAAGATGTTTACAGAATAATTGGTTATACCCCCCAATTACAAGTTGGTTAAACCCCCCAACTCCACAGCATCATCTTCATCATGGCTCCACTTCACTTCTTCAAAGGTGTTGTTCAAAACTTCATGTAGCTTCAACAGTCTTCAAAATATCTCGTTGGTCTTGCTCACCAAAACCAATCACATAGAATGATCAGTTCTTTTTCATTTATACACTTAAGTGTGTACTCCTATTCTTCTTAACAATATTTGATCACTTGTGAACACACTAGTTCTTGTTGCTTCTTTGAACATACTCAACCAATCCTCGGTCTCCTCTTCAATTGCACACACAAAGTGAAAGTCTCTGGTTCTCCACTTCACACACACACAAGTGGTGTGTTATACACTTCACAACCTGAACTCCCTGTCTCAAATGAAGGCACGCAAGGGGTGTGGCCAACTTCTTCTCCAACAGCCGCGAATGTCACTATGGAAAAGGCAGCGCGCAAGGGTGCACCAACCGCGGGCGCACAAGTGCTTGCGGCCTGATCTCTTCCTGTCATGCAAGGGGTGCGCGCAGGGGACTTCCTCAGGGCCTAGGGTGGCTCCGGGATACTCAGTCGCGCAAGAGGTTGTGTGGAGGTACTTCGCGTGGCTTTAGAGTTTTGCGGGACTTCTTCACAAAGGATCAACAACAACCTTTCAAGCGCCTCGAGTGCTCCTTTTATAGGCGAGTAGTGCGAATGGAGTCTGCGGGATCCAACACTCGAATGCCCGAAATCAGCAGCATTTTGAAAACATCAAACGCATTAAAATCATCCGCGTATCTCATTTTTTATTCTCTGTCCAACGCGGGTTATGTCTTCTTTGCATTCCTCCATGTGCATGCATTTTCGAACGCATGCATGGCTCTGTTTAAGCCCAACTCATGCAAAACACGAACACATGAAGCCTCGCACCTTCGGTTTTCTTTGGCCTCGTGCAAATTTCTTCTCCTGTAGCATACATGTGTATTTTTATGCATGAATGGGTTCGGTTTGGACAGACGAGCATGAGGGAGCCTTTAGTTTCATCAGAGGTGGCCGGAAACTTGATTTCGCTTGCTCGGAGGGCCACTAGTTCAGACGGCGTCGCGGGAGGTGCCTCGACCAAGCTCGAGGAAGGGGACGATGCGACAGCCGTCGGATCAGGTGTTTAATGAAGGCAGACGGCTGAGATTAGAACATCTCGCCGCGGATAAGATGAGCGGTCGAGATCAGCCGCACGATCACTTGGACGGCCCAGATTAGATCCCAGATAAATTTTGCCATCCCACATCGATTTGGCGTGCGGGTTTCTCGCGGTTTAACAAACACCGCCTCCCTTACAATGCTCAGTTGCACTTCTCCCCTCTCGGTGCCGCCCCACACCGAGTTCTCTGCGGGTGCGCTCTTGCACCCACCCCTGCCACTCGGGCGCGCCATTGGTGCCCACTATGCATGCTCACGGGCGCGTTCCTGCGCCTAGGCTGCGCAGGCTTGACTCCCCTGCGTGGCCCCGGGGCTTATACACGGCCCCCCGTCCTCTCAGGCTGGCCCCATGGGATCCCCATGGGCGTGGTGACCCTGAGTCCCACAAGAGCCTTGGGTCGAACCCTTAAGGCTAGCCCTTGAGGTTGGCATATATTTTTTTGCTAAGTGTAGAACAAGTCCTTTTTGTAAAAAAAAAGTGACCGAGTTCAAATGCCAAATTCCACATCACCATTCATCTTCTCCCAAGCCATTCTTCTTCTTCACCTCCATTCTACATCATTAGAATTCATCATTCCTCCTCAACATATATTCTAGACTTATGAGGTATTTGTAGAAGGTTCATCTTCAACCGATTCTCCTAAATCAATTAATTCCTCAATGTTCTTCATTGATCTAATCAGATATCAAGTTGGATATTCTTCAGCTTCTCATACACTAAAAGATACTGCATGATCTCCATTAATCCACTTCATCCACTTAGAAGTTGTGGATGGATCATCTTCATCTTCTCATGCATTGTAAAGACAATTCATGGTCTCCAAACATTGTTGTAACATTGTATCCACTTGATAGAAGTTCTTGGAACTTAAAGAACTATTCAACAATCATCAGATATAATGATGCATCTCCATCTATTAGTCTTCAAGCTCTACTTCATCAGTTGACACATAGTGACATGTTATTGACAAAAAATGCAATCACTTGGGCACAACAATCTCCCCCTTTGTATTTGGTTATCAATACTCCTAAGAACACTTTGAAGAATGTCACAATGTGTATGTGCTGATTATTTCTCCCCCTTATTGGCCGACAAATGCAAAGGGATGAATAGGAAGTCATTCCCAAAATGCATAACTACTTGACTCAGAAACCAATGCTCCCCCTCAGGGGATGCACTCATCTCCTTCAATTCCCTTCATGTCAATACAAAAACATATAAATTTAGGGAATAAGGAGGGACCTTTCTCTTCCTCAAGTGAGAGGAGAAGGCTGAACATGAAGTTTCAACCTTAGCTCAACAAATCTTTCTGTAGGCATAGCTTTGGTGAAAATATCTGACACCTAATCTTGAGTAGAAATGTAGACGAGATTGATGTCTCCACTAGCGACCCTTTCTTTGATGAAATTATATTTTATATCAATATGCTTGGATCTGGAGTGTTGTATAGGATTCTTAGACAAGCCAATTGTACTTTGATTATCACATAAGATCCAAAATGGTTTTTCAGCTTTAATTCTCAAATCTGCTAGCTGCACCAGCATCCAAATCATTTGTGTACATGCATGTGTAGCTGCCACATACTCTGCTTCGGTTGTGCTCAATGTTACAGAATTTTGATTCTTGCTATACCAACTAACACATCTTTCTCCCAGAAAGAAGGCTCCACCAGATGTGGATCTTCTATCAGTGCAATCACCAGCCCAATCAGCATCAGTGAATCCCAACAACTTTATGTTTGTACTGTGTTTGTATAAGAGTCCATAGTTGAGGGTTCCTTTCACATATCTCAAGATTCTTTTAGCTGCTGATAAGTGAGATTCTTTTGGGTCACATTGAAATCTTTCACACAAAGTCACTGCATATGTTATATCAGGCCTTGAGGTCGTGAGATAAAGGAGACTGCCAATAATTCTCCTGAACTATTTTTGATCAACATTGTTGCCTTCTTCATCCTTGCATAGCTTGGTTCCAATAGAAATGGGTGTTGAGACTTCCTTTGAATTCCCCATTCCGAACCTTTTCACTAAGTCCCTTGCATACTTTTCTTGTGAAATAAATATAGAGTTTTTCCTTTGTTCCACCTGAAATCCTAGAAAATATGTCATTTGACCAAGCATGGACATTTCAAAGGTTCTCTTCATCTGTTCAGCGAATTCTTCACATAGTCCTTCCTTGTCACCAGCAAAAATAATATCATCCACATAGATAATGATTATGAGAGTACCAGTGGCCATTTCTATGACATGGAGATTACTGTCAACTGTTCCTTTGACAATATTCATGCTCTTAAGACAACCGTCCAACTTGGAGTACCAGGATTTGGGAGCCTGCTTTAACCCATACAATGCTTTCTTCAATCTGCATACCATGCTACCATCTTTGTCTAGCACAAATCCCTCTGGTTGTTCTATATACACTTCTTCTTCAAGATCTCCATTTAGGAATGCAGGTTTCACATCCATCTGATAGACCTTGTACTACATGTGTGCTACAACTACTATGAACATTCTGATAGTCTCCAGTCTTGCAATTGGTGCAAAAGTTTCTTCAAAGTCGATTCCTTCCATTTGTGAATACCCTTTGCATACAAGTCTGGCCTTATTTCTTGAAACTTCCCCTTTCTCATTGAGTTTGTTTCTGAAAACCCACTTTGTCCCAATTATATTTTTATTTGTGGGCCTAGGAACAAGATCCCAAGTGGAGTACTTTTCTATTTGATTGAGTTCCTCATGCATAGCTTGTATCCATTCCTCATGTTCAACTGCTTCAGCCACTGTGTGAGGTTCCAATTGAGAAACCAATGCAGTGTGATCTTCAAATCTCAATCTTCTCCTAGTTTTTACTGGGGACTGTGGGTTACCAAGGACATTTTCTGTGTTGACATGTTTATTCAATTTATTGTATCTCCTTCTTCCATCTTCATTACCTGCCTCTTCATCACTGGTGTGTTCAGATTTGATCTCACCAGCAGTTGGTGTTGGCTCAGTTAATTCTTCATTCTTTTGTTCCAAGGTTGTGTCATTCATTGAGTCATTATTATCCACAGTGTATGGTTTGGTGTTGTTTTCAATTATTATGACATCACTACAGTCAATCATTTTGTTCAACCTCTTATTCCAGCATCTGTAGCCTTTTCCATCAGGTAGGTAGCCCATGAAGATTCCTTCTTTTGCTTTTTCCTCAAACTTTCCCAGATTAATGCTTTTAATCTTGATGATGCACGGACTGCCAAAGACTCTGAAGTACGTAACAGTTGGTTTTCTGTTAAACCACATTTCATAGGCTGTCATTTGTGTTTCTGATCTCAGGAGACATCTATTTTGTATGTGTATAGCTGTGCATACTGCTTCTCTCCAGAAAAACTTAGAGATATTGTACTCAGCTAACATAGTCCTCCCCATTTCGACTATGCTTCGATTCTTCCTTTCAGCCACTCCATTTTGTTGTGGAGTATATGGTGTACTGTATTGATGCTTGATTCCATGCTTGACCAAATAGATTTCAAAATCATCACAAGTGTATTCTTTTCCATTATCTGATCTCACTTTCTTGATATAGATTCCAAGTTCTTTCTCAGCCTGCCTCCTGAAATTTTTGAACATCATGATTGCTTCTGACATGTGTTTCATGAACAAGACGTTGGTCATCCGAGTGTAATCATCAATGAAGGTTATAAAATAGAGATCTCCTCTTGTAGACTTTTGTCTCATCGGTATACATATGTCTGTGTGAATGAGTTCAAGAGGCCCAGTAGACATGATATCTACTCCTTTGTGTGAACTATGGGTCAATTTTCCCTTCTGACATGTGTCACAAATTTCATCTCTTTCTCTCTTTAATTTGGGTAGATCTCGTACAATATTGTACTTCAGAATTTTACTCATACTTCTTTGACCTAGATGGCCAAATCTTCTGTGCCAGAGATTTTTTTCATCTTTAGAACTAAGATAATAAGAATTGATGGACTCACCAATTTGAAATAGGTTTCCAGTGGTTCTTCTTCCTTGAGTGATGATTTTTCCATCCTTTGAGCTCTTGATGATGCATGAATCCTTCTGGAACAAAACCTCATGTCCATCATCACATAATTGGCTTACACTCAGTAGGTTGTACTTTAATCCTTCAACAAGCAACACATCATTGGATTTTAGATTTCTTGTTTCAATCATAGCCTTTCCAACTCCCTTGATTTTCAAAGAACATTCATTTCCAAACACCACGGTTCCTCCCTCATGACTTTCTATGTTTCTTAGAATTTTTGTATCACCAGTCATATGTGATGAGCATCCACTATCAAGAATCCATGACTTGGTTTTACTGCTGGCTTTTAGAGCAACTTCAGCGAAGCTTGTGATTTCTTCATTGGGTTTCTGAATGCCTTTTCCTTTCATGTCTTTAACTCTTTGTTTTGGAAGAGTAGTTATACATTTATCATCTCTATGACCATGTTGGTCACATCTTCCACAAGCTTCACCCAGGGAGTCAGATTTGTTCTGAATTGGAAGTTTTGATGCTTTCTATAATATACTATGGGTTTCAAGATATCTCCCCCTTGAATCATGCCTCATACTTGGAAGAGACATGTTATACCAGCATGTATAGGCCTTGTTTCCAAACACACCACAACACCAGCAGTAGCCTCTAAACCTTGACATTCTCTGTTGATAAGAGTCGTGTTGTAATTTCCTGTCTAAAATTTGAGTAGTCCTTCCTGGAGATTTCCTTTCTTCCATTGAAGATGAGTTTTCACTAGTTTTTGTATTCCCTGTTTGTCTCAATTTCATCTTTGGACCTGCATTGTTAGAGATAACATATGTATTTTTAGATTTACTTAGTGGTAAATTGACTTTCCTCTGAGCACCAGCATGAGATGATTCTGCCTTGACCTCAACAGCCTTGTTGAAGTCTTCTCTCATCTTTTTCAAGCTATTCTGTGCTTAAATACACTTGGAATGTGCCACTGATTGCTCTTCTTCTTTGAGGTGAAGTTTCTCTTCAAGATCCTTTGCTATCTTATCCAGTTCAGCTGTCTTTAGTTTTTGTCTCCTGATTTCATCAATGTACAGTGTCTCTTTCTTCATACACTCTTGCAACTCCTCAGTCATCCTTTTGATTTCCTTTTGTAACATTTTCTTCTCTTTCTTGAGCATGTTTTTTTGTTCAAGGCAAGCCTCTAATTCATCTTTCAACATGTGTTCAAGCTCTGTTCGTTCACTTTCATCATCTTCACTACTGCAGGTATCAAACCCTTTTTCCACATGAGCCATAAAATTTGTTTCTTCTTCTGATTGACTGGCTGAAGTGAAGTCTGATTCTTCTTCTTTGCTCACATAGCTTCTTCTTTCACCTGGAATGAACCTTTTCTTTCTCAAACCAAATTTTCTTCCTTCTCTTGGGTTTCTACTCCATTTATTCTTTTGTAATTTTTCTTCTTCAACTTCTGGATCACTAAATCTTTTCTTGGGATAGTTAACAGAAAAGTGTCCGATGTTATTTCAATTGAAACTCCTTGGTGGTAATTTCCCTTTTCCCTTGAATTTATCTTTTCCAAACCTTTTTGATAAAAGAGAAATAATTTTGTTGAAGTCTTCATCCTTTTCTTCATTGTCAGATTCACTTGATTCTAAGACTTCGTCATCTTTTATCTTGAATTGTCTCATGGCTTCAAAAGCCATCTCATCCTTGACCTTCTTCGTGAATACTGGGATCTTCCTCATTTCATATGCAATGAGAATATTGTGTAGTTCATCAAGAGAGAGATCATCTCTGTCTTCTAATGCTGAGACTTTGAAGTCAAACCTGTCAGGAAAATTTCTCATTAGTTTTTTAACAATAGTGGAGTCCTCCAACTTTTCTCCAAATCCCCGATTGTTACTGACATTTTCATTGAATCTTGTGAAATAATCGTTAATATTTTCTTCTTCTCCCATCTTGACATCTTCAAACTTTCTTCTCCAAATTTGTAATTTGGATTCCTTGACATTCATGTTGCCTTCATAACTACTTTCCAATTTGTCCCAAATTTCTTTAGCATTCTTGAGTCCCATGACTTTTGTGTATACCTTTTCTGAGAGTGACATAAGAATGACATTTTGAGATTTACCATCAACTTCCATATTTTTTTTCTCATCCAGTTTCATAGCAGCTTCATTAGAAAGAGGAGGGAATCCAAATAAGGCTGCATCTCTAAATTCAAGGTCGAGAGATAGAAGGTAGGGTAACATCCGATTTTTCCAATTGTGATAATTCTTTCCATCGAATGTAGGGAAACCCCTACTATTAACAGAATTTAGATTGTCCATTTTCTCAGAAGTAGATCCTAACAGAGGGAACCTGGCTCTGATACCACTTGAAATGCCTGGATCAGCTGTGATAACTGAGAGGGGAGGGGTGAATCAGTGATAACTTTTTTTTAAGAATTGTTCTCTTTGAATGATCAATTCAACCTCTATGGCTGGTTAAGGCCCAGATCTACTCTTTTTATGGTGCAGTGATAATGAAAGCTCAGAACACAGAGATTTACAAGGTTCGGTACAAAGACCTACTTTTTGTCGTGTTGGTTGCACTCCCCAACACAGATTCTTCACTATGCCAGATGATGTTTACACAATAATTGGTTATAACCCCCAATTACAAGTTGGTTAAACCCCCCAACTCCACAGCATCATCTTCATCATGGCTCACTTCACTTCTTCAAAGGTTTTGTTCAAAACTTCAAGTAGCTTCAACAGTCTTTAAAAGATCTCGTTGGTCTTGCTCACCAAAACCAATCACCTAGAATGATCAGTTCTTTTGCATTTATACACTTAAGTGTGTACTTCTCTTCTTCTTAACAATATTTGATCACTTTTGCACACACTAGTTCATGTTGCTTCTTTGCACATACTCAACCAATCCTCGGTCTCCTCTTCAATTGCACACACAAAGTGCAAGTCTCTGGTTCTCCACTTCACACACACACAAGTGGTGCATTATACACTTCACAACCCGAACTCCCTGTCTCAAATGAAGGCGCGCAAGGGGTGCGGCCAACTTCTTCTCCAACTGCCGCGCAAGTCACTATGGACAAGGCAGCACGCAAGGGTGCACCAACCGCGGGCGCGCAAGTGCTCGCGGCCTGACCTCTTCCTGTCACGCAAGGGGTGCGCGCAGGGGACTTCCTCAAGGCCTCGGGTGGCTTGGGGATACTCAGTCGCGCAAGAGTTTGTGCGGAGGTACTTCACGTGGCTTTAGAGCTTTGTGGGACTTCTTCACAAAGGATCAACAACAACCTTTCAAGCACCTCAGGAGCTCCTTTTATAGGCGAGTAGTGCGAATGGAGTCTGCGGGATCCAACACTCGAATGCCTGAAATCAGCGGCGTTTTGAAAACTTCAAACGCGTTAAAAATCATCAGCATATCTCGTTTTTTATTCTCTGTCCAATGTGGGTTATCTCTTCTTTGCATTCCTCCACGTGCATGCGTTTTTGAATGCATGCATGGCTCTGTTTAAGCCCAACTCATGCAAAACACGAACACATGAAGCCTCGCACCTTCGGTTTGCTTTGGCCTCATGCAAATTTCTTCTCCCGTTTCATGCATGTGTATTTTTATGCATGAATGGGTTCGGTTTGGCCAGACGAGCACGAGGGAGCCTTCAGTTTCATCATAGGTGGCCGGAAACTTGATTTGGCTTGCTCGGAGGGCCACTGGTTCAGGCGGCGTCATGGGAGGTGCCTCGGCTGAGCTCAAGGAAGGGGACGATGTGGCAGCCGTTGGATCAGGCGTTTAATGAAGGCAGACAGCTAAGATTAGAACATCTCGCCGCGGATGAGATGAGCGGTCGAGATCAGCCGCGCGATTGCTTGGACAGCCCGGATTAGATCCCAGATAAATTTCTTCGTCCCACATCGATTTGGCGTGGGGGTTTCTCGCGGTTTAACAAACACCGCCTCCCTACCAACGCTTAGTTGCACTTCTCCCCTCTCGGTGCCACCCCGCACCGAGTTCTCTGGGGGCGCGCTCTTGTGCCCACCCTTGCCACTCGGGTGCACCACTGGCGCCCACTATGCATGGTAACGGGGGCGTTTCTGCACCTAGGCTGCGCAAGTTTGACTCCCCTGCATGGCCCCAGGGCTTATACACGACCCCTCGTCCTCTCGGGCTGGCCCCATGGGATCCCCATGGGTGTGGTGACCTTGAGTCCCACAAGAGCCTTGGGTCGAACCCTTAAGGTTGGCCCTTGTGGTCGGCATATATTTTTTTTTCTAAGTGTAGAACAAGTCCTTTGTGTAAAAACAAAGTGACCAAGTTCATATGACAAATGCCACATCACCATTCATCTTCTCCCAAGCCATTATTCTTCTTCACCTCCATTCTACTTCATTAGAATTCATCATTCCTCCTCAACATATATTCTAGACTTATGAGGTATTTGTAGAGGGTTCATCTTCAACCGATTCTCCTAAATCAATTAATTCCTCAATGTTCTTCATTGATCTAATCAGATATCAAGTTGGATCTTCTTCAGCTTCTCATACACTAAAAGATAGTGCATGATCTCCATTAATCCACTTCATCCACTTAGAAGTTGTGGATGGATCATCTTCATCTCCTCATGCATTGTAAAGACAATGCATGGTCTTCAAACATTGTTGTAACATTGTATCCACTTGATATAATTTCTTGGAACTTAAAGAACTGTTCAACAATCGTCAGATATAATGATGCATCTCTAACCATTAGTCTTCAAGCTCTACTTTATCAGTTGACACATTGTGACATGTTATTGACAACAAATGCAATCACTTCGGCACAACACCATTTTATAAACATAATACTGTTAGCATAAAAAATTACATGATATGATATAGTAGTTAATAAGTGTCACATGAAAAGGATTATATATTTATACATATGATTTATATGATAAATAATTTGGTGGACATGTTCTTATGATGTATGAGTATGCTTGATGTAGATAACACCATACCCATTAGTATTTTTGATGGATTTTTTATCCTTCAGTACGGAAATATTTCTTTTTCCTGAGGGACAACTCTCTTGTTTTCATAGTAATGATTTTTCACTCCCATATTTCTAATACCCACCTCTATATCATAAATGAACTTCCTAACCAAAACAACTTCTTTGCTTGAATCTGATTCAACAATGCACTTTGCCTCTATAGTCAAATCTATTATGGAACACTTCTTGGTACTCTTCAAACTGATAGCTCCACCATTAAATAAAAATAAAAATGTAAATTGAGATTTCATAAATCTTAATTATATTAAAAACTTTTATCCATGTAACCATTTATAAGAAGTGAATATTATCCTCTAAAGACCAGGGACATAACCTTAGTCCTTGTCAAGTACTTAAGAATGAAATTCCCAGTAATCTTGTGACTCACACAATGATTTGATTGGTATCTAAAAGTAATTATTAGAGTATATGTGACATCATATGGAATAAATGATAGATCCTATAGATAATTCTATGAAATTTCATTCATCCATGAAAACTCATCAAAATAATCCAGAATATTCCTAAGATTCATGCCTTGTTACACCAATAATGCACCTTTCTTGGAGTTCTCTATGCTAATCCTATTTGTCACATACTAATGTATGTGTCTTGACTGAGTCCAAGTAACAACATAAATTTATCTTTATAGATCTTCATTACATGTATATAGGCCACAACACCAATTCATTTCATTGAGAAAAACATGCCTAGACACATATTTATAGGGTAAAGTGTCAAGATGTTATTTTTGATAAGAAGTATATAATCCATATAAAATATCATAAACATTAACATTCTCCCACTAATATTCTTATTTACACAAGAATCATAAACATTTTTAATGAAAATAATCACTTAGATCACACCATTATATCAGATATTCCAACATCAATATGCCTTCATTAATCCATAAATATGAAATTTTGATATGTATACATTTATAGTCTCATACGGAACTTCAAAACCTTTAAGTTTTATTATATACACATCCTTGGTTAAATTCCCTATTAACGAAGGTGGTTTTTATATACATTTGATATATCTTTTAATAAAAATTAACCACTATAGAAATAAATATCTAAATGGACTTTTTCATCAAAATAAAAAAACATGTTTCTACATAGTCAATACCAATAAATTTGTTATAAAATTTTACCATATAATATTCTTTATAGTTTGAAACTATATTATATAAGTCATTTGTCTTAAGTATTACCCACATACACCCTTTGGGTTTAACTACTTCATGTGTATACACTAAGTTACAAACATGGTTAGAATAGATGGAATCCATTTCGAATTCAATGGATTTTAACAATTTCTTGAAATCAAAACTCTTGACAAACTCATGGTAGGTGGTAGTTTCATTATCTAGGAACATTACCTCATCACCATTAGCTATAAGAAATATATATACCCTGATCTCTCGAAGAATCCAACGAAGACTTCTAGGTTTCTATGCAACTTTCATTCGTTCTACTTATATAAATATTTATGGAACTAACACAACCTATACCTCAGAATAAATTCCAATTTTTTATTCTTGCACTTCTCTAATTTCAAAATGACTCCTACTTACTCCAATATTTATTTGGTCCTTCTCAATAAAAACACTATATCATGTCAAACACAATTTTCTCCCAATGAAATTATTGAAATAGTATTACATAGTTTCCTTAGGATAACTAATAAATAATAATTTGTATAATTTGTGGATAAGATCCTTATAAGATTAAAACTAGTTTGTTACTTATAAAATCTCTCAAATGGTGTAATTATGGACTATTTATATGGAATAAGGGTTTTTAGTAATGAAACTTTGTCAAGGGAATAACCCCAATATTAAATAGAAATTCCACAGTGAGTCATCATCAATCTAATTATGTACAAAAATTTCATTTTCTCCTCTTATACAGACCATTTCATTAATGTGTTTTAGGAGGATTAAATTGTAAAAAAATTCCCTAATCCCTTAGATTATCAATGAATTACAAGCTCAAGTATTGTCTAATCAAATTAGAACGTTGGATCTTATTAATCTTCCCCTGTTGATTTTGTACATCATTGTGAAATTCTTTAAAAAATGAAAAAAAAATTATGCTTTTCTTTCATTAGAAACACTAATCCATATCAACTAATGTCATTTCAAAGGATAAAATACCTAAATACACTACTTAATTGAGTAATCATTCGTCCAAATGAGTGGCACAAACCCACTATCAAATACCCAATTATCAAAGCTAGTGGAATTTAAATCTATAACATTCACATTCAGATGGACTAAATGATTATTTGATGTAAGAATATATAACAATTTTATAGGTTATACCTATAAGGGATATTAATATCATTATCATGAATTAATCCATAACCTATAATAAAGATATAACTATGGTTGAGTATCATGTATTATATATTTTCAGGAAGGACTTATTATGAATGTAATCCCACTAAAAATGTTGATCCCTTACATTATATATGTTTAGTGACCCAATACCCATTTTCATTAAGTTTTTTGTCTACTATACTATTCAACTGAAAGCTTAAATATTTTTGTAGGATAACTTTCCAATCATATCATATATGATTCTTGGATATTTTAGCGGATAAAATATTTAAAAAAATATATAATATAGATTCAATTAATTCTATTTCTCTAGTATCCTAACTTTTATGAATTCCCATCATTGTTTTACCCAAACATGATAGTGGGATTTTTTTAATTAACCCTTTTGAATAACCACCTCCACCATGACATACACAAGATAATCCATGGGTTCCTAATTTTAGCATAGACATAATCAGTCAAATGATTGAGGTATTAACATGTGTATTACATGAAAGGAATCTTACACTTAGTATAATAATATTTTTCTATTAAAAATATAACCATATTAATATAAATATCAGGTATATTAAACCCATTAAATATAATAAATTTTTTATTATATCATTTATTTATTACTAAATGTACGCATACATCTAATGATTTAGTTTTAGAATCTTAACTCATCCCCAAAATTAATTTTCTACCACCATTTTATTGTGTAAATATTTACACATCACAAAATATTGTTTTAATCACAAAATATAGAATATTAACATATTCATGTGTCTCTAAATTCATATATGGTATATGGTATGTGAACTTTTATTATAAAGGTATAACGGTATATGAGATTGAGAATATTCACATAACTAAGCTCAAAGAAACATGTAGCTAACCCCTCACCTTTCTTGAACTCATCACAAACCTACATGATAGTGGTTAGTTTAACCCCAAGCCCCACTCCCTTGGGATAATTTACTCAATAGAGAATTAAATTCATGATCTTTCTAAAACCTAATACATAAATAATAAAATAGATAAATATTTTCAATCATATAACTATAAAAAAACTAAGTTTAAGTTAAATAAAAAAATATTATGGATTCATACCAAGCATGTAATGTAAGTAATTATCTCCCAGAAGAATATTATCATATAAAATTAAATGTACACATCATTCACATTATATAAAAAAATTATATATATGGACAATAAAATAGAATACACTAATAAATAATACTTTTTTTTATTTTAAAAAACTATAAAATTAAATGTTAAATTATTTATATTTTTCAATAAAAAACATATATTATAATTCTTAATACTTATAATTTCCAAAAAATTTAAAAACTATAATAAATTTCAGGAAAATATAAAAGAATAATTTTTTATACATGTCTTGTTTTATGATTAACTATATAAGGCACCAACCTTAAACAATACATAATCTTGAATTAAGTTAATAATTCACATTGAGGATCTTTTCTAATTTAGATAATTAGAGAATTAGGTCATAAATTATACATAAAAACATGAATATTATAAGTTGACACTTCTACTCACAATCCATATTTTTCATAAAACGAAAACTATTTAAAAAGAGACATGTTTTGTTACATTATTTAAAAAGAATAACTTTTCCTTCATCCCAACCATGACCCTATTCATCTTTAAGTCATGGGAAAAATATTTCAAAACATGGGATGAGTATAAAAATCTCATTAAGGGATACATAAAGAATGGAAATAGTTAGTCTTGGGATAACATGAAAACCCTGAATACATTATCACAAAGTAATACTTTTCACCTTTAAGAAGTATTAAATATACTTCACTGAATAGAATCTCATTACTTTACCATTTTTAACCATAATATTACAATAAATCACAAAAAAGAAACATATATCATATAAAGGTAACTTGGGACATTAACATACTTAAATTGAATAACTATGTGGTCGAATTCCACAGATATCACTAAATGGAATATCCATATGGCTGAATTCCATACTGAATGAATTGGAGGTTATAACTAACCACCCATCCTTGGCTTATCATAGAACCACCCGTCATTTGGTTTATCACGTAACCACCCGTGAAATGTCTAAGTACCATTATATAATCATAACACATAAAATATTGAAAATATCAATATTCAATAATAAAATTTCATTATAAATCAAAAGAAATATTTTTAAGATATTGGAATACTCAATCCATTTAAAAAAACATTTTCAATACCAAAACATCAAAAAACAAAAATAATGGGTTTCTTTTTTCCTTTTTAAAAACATTAAGTCTTGTAGAGGAATCAAAATAACGATTATAACGGTAGAGAGGTCATTGTCACCATATACGTTAAAAAAAATCATTTCGATGTTCAGTAAATCGATTCATAGAAAAAATATTCCCTTTGAATGAAATTAAAATTCAATGGGTTTTATGATACACCATATAAAAGAAGGAGGTATATATTATCGAAATATGCCTCAATGAAAGGAGATTGAGACGAAATCCCTTACATCGAGTTCGACATATTTTGTATGTTCCTTGATATTATCGAATAATATAATTAAGTCAATTTATACTTGCCTCAGAACCTTTTTCATGTTTATTATTCCTTTTATATCACTTATTACCTTTCTATAATAATTAGTTAATTATTTGAGTTCATATCAGAAATTTTGTCAATGTTCGGAACTTGAGTCAAAAATAAACTTGTGGTAATTAGAAATTGTCTATGTGGTGAAAAACATACTATATCAAGATTTATATTCATGATTTAGATATCATATATATTCTTTATAGATTTATTTATAATCTTCCACAACATTTGGATATATGAAATGAAATTCACCTTTTATGGAGATGGTAAGCCGTACGTATGCATGACCGCTAATTCCATTTAATTTTCATATTAATAGGAATGAAAACTAAGTGATACATATGTATATTATAATTCCTGTATAATATATATGTTAAATAAGTTCATTAATTCCATCCTTTATACGTTCCATGAATAGCATGAACGAGTCATATCACTTTGATGGGGTGGTAGACCTCACTTCCTCAAATGAAATTATCGTATTTATACAACCTAAAAAGAAAAAAGGTATGTTATAAATGATAATTAAATAAGTATAAAGATAACATAAATAACATCAATATCATATATAATTACATTTCCATCATAATGGCTACCATGAGAGGTGGTAGGAGAATATTGAACAATTATCGTTTCGTGAGGCAGTAGTTCGTCATCCACAAAATCAATATGTTCTATACCCATTAGAAGAAGGTGTTTTTAAGTTTAGATTGAATCATTATCATAAAAAACCTAATATATTTTGGATACTGGTTTTGTTATGTAAAAAAAGAATAAGAAGAGCGTAGGGAGTGGAGAAGGAAAAATAATGGAAAAAAACATGAGAGAAGACGTTACCTCAAATCGAGTAACTCTTTTTGATTTAACTAAAAGGACTTATTGAATTGACATACGCCTAGGGGAAGGCTTCTATAAAGAATATATGGATGTTGGGAGATTAATTGGGAAGATTTTTGATGAGTCAATGGGGTTTGAGAGGTGTGTGTAACAGGTTAAGGGTGGTGTCCTTTTATGAGAGGGTGGATGGACACTTAAGAAATATCTTGAATTATTATTTAATTATAAATTATATTTTCAATATAAATGAGTCAAAATTAATAAAATTTAAATAAAAGATTAATGTAAGTCGAAATAAAATCATCCAATAAAAATTAGATAGGTTCTGAATATTTTTTAATCCTTATCTTTTTTATTTAACCCTTTTTTACTCTTATCATTTTTTCAAGTATTTGACACTTTGAGAATCAAAATAGTTACCAAAACATGAAAATTTTTAAATTAAAGAGTAAATAATAAACTTTTAGACTTATTATAACTATTTGGACGAATATTAGATTTTTTTTGCAAATTTATAATATTTAATAAAATATTTTTTATTAAAATATGAATTATGTTAATTTTGACACTATTCATATAATGAATTTTTAAAAAAATTCATAACATGATTTATTAGAAAAAAATTCATTAATACAAAGATAAAATGTGACCATAATCTAAAAATTCAGGGATGACATAAAGAAAACCAAATAACATTTATTTTAACATTTATAATATCCTTTATTTGAATCCTTTATTAGTGAAGCAATCACTTCATCATCATTGTGTCATAATTAAATTTATTTATTTAATCAGTAAAAATTATAAATTAAATACCATGATTAATAAATATTTTTATACTTCTAATCAATATTTATAGTTTAAAAGATAACTTATATAACCCCATATAAAAATTCTTTTTCCAAAAGATACATGTTTAGGTAATATTTTCTGTAACTTTAAATTAAAAGTAATTAAATGTAATTTTCACACAAAATTGGCTCCATGGGGTCCTAGAATCGACCCATGGATGCCCATAGTCAGATATATCTAATCCAATAGTATTAGGACATGTGTTAGTGTAATTTAATATTATTATAACAATATTTTTTACCCTTATTTACCATATTTACCCTTTAACCATGGTATATAAAATATTTTCTGAAGTTACTATTCATGATGTATAAAAATAAAAGATTTATATTTACTCAATTTTGACATCCTGATTCCAAATATGGAATCCATTTTTAAAAATTCAAAACACAGAAGTTGCCGAAATTAATTTAAAATTAATTTTTAATTGTCAAAACCAAAAAGCATGTTTTTAAGAAATAATAACTATCACAAGATTTACACATGTTTATGTCTAATTAAAAATTTAAATTACATAAGATGAACAAAATTGATTTAAATGGTAAAAAAATAATCTAATTACACTTTAAAACCAATGAAAAGGATAATCTAACCATATAAATATTCCGGATGAAAAGACAGTTTTGACTTAAAATGCAGTATTTTTCACTATTCATTAAAAATGATATTTATCATAAAAATACCAAAAAATTTACTCAATGTAAATTTTGATGTATTAATTATAAATAAGAAATTTATTTTTTCAAATGTAATATATAAAATTGAAAAAAAACTAGATTCAAAAGGGGTTCACAATCAAAAGGTATTAAAACTACCATTTAAAAATATTTGAGTTTTTATGCTTAAAATTAGATTCATTCTCATTTTAACCCTCTAAATTTTACTGCATAAATGTAAAAACATTTAAAAAACATGTTTAGTAACAATATGGTTAGTTATGTTCATTTATGCCAATACAACAACTAGGTGTTGACTTCCATTTAGAATAATAATATTATATTATTATTATTTTTTTCTATAGGACTCAACCTTGTGTGAAACATAAGATTTCAAAGAATCCCAATGTTGTGTGTTCGGTATTCCATCGAACATAGCATCCCATTTAAAGTTAAATTAAAATTTAATTGAAAAATTTTAATTAAAATTAAAATGTCATATTTTTTGTTTACCTGGGATGTTACATCCTTCCCCCTTTCGAAAAATTGTGTCCTCAAAATTTTATTCACTTATCAATCAAGTGGGGGTATTTATCCCTCATAAACTTTTCATATTCCCATGTTGCCTCTTCAACCATATGGTTTTACCACAAAATCATTACGTGATGAATTACCTTATTCTTCAACACTTTCTCTCTTTGGTTATGAATCTGGACTGGTTGTTCCTCATAAGAAAGTTTTTCTTCCAACTGAACTACCTCTGGACTCAAAACATTAGAGGGATATAACATATACTTTCTCAATATTGAAACATGAAAAACATAGTGTACCAGGGATAAACTTGGAGGTAAAGCCACTCTGTGGAAAAATGATCCAACTTTCTCTAGGATTTCATAGGGTCCAATGAACCTCAGACTCAACTTTCCCTTCTTACCAAAACGCATCACAGTTTTCCATGGAAAAACATTGAGAAAGACATGATCACCTACATCAAAAAAAATATCCTTACTCAGGTTATCCATAGAAATTTTTGGCCTGCTATGTTATATCCTCATGTGATTTGGAATTAATTAATCACTTTCTGCCATTTCTTCTACTGATTCTGGTCCCATAAACTTTCTTTCACCTATATCATCCCAAAAAGATGGAGTTTGACACCACTTTCCATATAATTCCTCAAATGGATCCATCTGTATACAAGAATGAAACTGTTATTATAAGAAAAATCATCCAAAGAAACATGTTTTTCCCAACTTACCTGGTAATCCATTGAAGAAGCACATATAGTATCTTCCAAATTCGGAATTGTTCTTTCTAAAAACCCATCTGATTGAGGATGAAAAGTTTTACTAAACATTAATTTAGTACCTAAAGACTTCTGAAGGCCCTTCCAAAATTTAGAAGTGAAACTCATATCATGATCAGATACAATGGAGAGGGGAACTCCATGTAACCTAACTATATCTTCAACATACAACTGAGAAAGATGATCTAGAGAAAAATTATTTTGAATAGGAATAAAATGAACAGATTTAGTCAATGAATCAACAATAACCCAGATTTCATTATTACCTCGAGTTGTCTTAGGTAATCCCACAAATAATTACATGGATATGTTTTCCTATTTTCAATTGGGCATCGGTAAAGGCTGAAGTATCCCTTTGGGTAACTGTCGTTCTACTTTAACCTATTGACATGTCAAAAACTTCATAGTAAAGTCAAAAATATCTCTTTTAATTCCATCCCACCAGTAATACTCTCGAATATCTCTATACATATCAGTACTACCAAGATGATCTGAAAAAGGGGAACTATGAGCTTCACACAACAACTGTTCCTTCAACTGTGAATCACGAGGCACACATAATCTCTTCCCAAATCTCAAAAGACAATCATTATCAATGTTAAATTCAGGAAAATTACCTTTCCGAATGAACTCCACATTTTTATGCTACTCAATGTCTTCCTTCTGTGCATTCTTAATTCTGTCTAGTAGTGATGATTTCACTTCACCTAAAACAAAATAGAGTAATTTTCAGCACATCCAAATTCTATGCCAAAGTTCATCAAATCATTAATCAATCGATCTTATTCAAAATATAACATGGTTAATGTAGCATTACTATTTCATCTCAAAGATTCATCAAATTTATTTTCCTTTCATGGATGGTAATGGATTGGGAAATCATAATCCTTGATTAATTATAACCATCTCCTCTATCTCATGTTTAATTCCTTTTGAGTGAATATATACTTCAAAATTTTGTGATCATTATATATTTCACACTTTATTCCATACAAATGATGCCTCCAAATTTGTAATGCAAAAACAATAGGAACTAATTTGAAATCATGTGTAGGGTAATTTAATTTAGGAGGTTTCAATTGACATGAAGCATAAACAATTACCTGATCATTATTCATTAGGAAATAACCAATTCCTTTCCATCAAGCATCACTATAGACAACAAAATAACCAGTTCTAGAAGGTAATGCCAATACTGGACCATTCACCAATGTTATTTTCAATTCTTGAAAACAGTCATCACATTATTTTGTGCAGATAATCTTAACACCTTTTCGAGTTAACATTATTAGTGGGCTAGATAACCTTGAAAAATTCTCAAAAAAATCTATAATAGCCTTCCAAACCAAAAAAAACTATGAAACTCAGTTATAATTTTAGGTCTTGCCCATTCTTCAACAACATATTTTTAGAATAATCAACAATTATACCATTTTTTGAAATAATGAGATCCAGGGATGAAATTTGTAATAACCAAAACTCGCACTTGCTGAATTTACCATGCAATTTCATTTTTTAAGGTTTGATAGAAAACCCTAAAATTTCTTTCTTATTCCTCTTTACTTTTGAAATATACTAAAATTTCATCAATAAACACAACCAAAAACTTATCCAAGAACTCATGGAAAATTTTATTCATAAGATCCCTGAATATAGTAGGCGCATTGGTTAACCCAAAAGGCCCAACTAAAAATTCATAATGGCCATATCTAGTATGAAATGTGGTATTTTAAACGTCTACTTCCTTTACATTCAACTGATGGTACTCTGACCTCAAGTCAATCTTCGAAAATTACTAAGCTCCCTGGAGTTGATCAAACATATCATCGATATGCGGACCATGATACTTGTTCTCAATAGTGATATTATTCAAGGCTCTACGATCACTTCAATGGCTCATTGAACCATATTTATTTTTAAAAAATTGGACTTGATCACCCCACGGTGATGTGTGAAGTTGAATGAAACCTTTATCTAACAATTCCTGCAATTGTTTCTTTAACTCTAAAAGTTAAATTTGAGCCATTTGATAAGGGGTTTTTGAAATTAGATTAGCATCATGAACTAATTCAATAGTCAAATTCCTGATTATATATAATACTAGGAAACTCATCAGGAAATCCTCAAGATACTCATTTACTACAAGAACAGTATTGATACAGACAGTTCCTTTATTTTCAGCAATATGTGCATGTTAAAATTCATTTTCATCTTTTACTAGTTTGTCACCTTCCAGATATGTTATCATAGATAAGGGTTCATTCATGTACACAAACAAAAATTAATTCTAAAAAGAAACCTCTTTATCTCAATAATAAATCATAACATGGTAAACAGAAGGCCAGTCCATTAAAAAAATAACATCAAACACTATTAGATGAAAAACTACATGTTTTGTAGGTAAATTATTTCCACCGATAATGATAAGAAGATTATTATAATTTCTCCTTTGCCACAACATTTATACCAGGTCTTTTTACCAAAAGTTTAGGATTCATATCTTGGGATGGAATTCCCAATTTACTAGAAAATTTCTCAAAAATGAAAGAATGTGTAGATCCTGAATCAAACAACACATTGGAATAATCTGAAAAAAAACAACTTACCTGATACCACTTCATTATATGGTCCCACATCAACCATAGTAGAAGAAAAAAAAAATTCTCCACCATTCTGCTTTTGATTTTTCTGGTTTCCACCTTAGGTAATCAACTTTGGACACACATTGGCATAATATCCAAACTCATTGCGACTAAAATATCTTAACATTTTATTTTCATTTCCTACTTGATCATCTTCCATATAGTTATGAGACGTATGACTAGTATTACCAGTGGAAGAACTTTCCATATATTGAGAGACATTATCCAAGATGCTTTTTACCAAACTTCTCACAATATGGAAATTTAATTTTCTTACCTCCACGTTTATTTGGAGAATTATTTCCCATTGCCTACCAATTGGATATATTCTTTTTCTTTCTCTCTTGGAACACTCGATCATAAGAAAACTCCATTTCCACCTTCTCATCACATCTGAAATGTTTCTTATAGCCTTTGAACACACAAGAGTCTAATTCTCTTCGATATTATGGCTTCAATCTTGAGTAAAATAAATTTATCTTACTATCAAGATCTTGGATTAAATTTGGATCATATCTTTCCAGTATGGTGATTTTTTTTTCATATGTAGCCACTGAGTCATCCTCCTTCCTCAATTAGTAGATTTTGTTTCTATTTTATGATGAACCACCTTCAGAAAATATTTATCGAAAAACATTCCTTGGAATTATTCCCAGAAAAGAGCATCAGTCTCCTCCATATCCGGACTATTTTTAACCATAGACCACCACTGATATTCTTCACCTTAAAAATGATAAATAGCAAGACTAGCCTTTTTATTTTATGTACAGCCCCTGACATCAAAAACATTTTCCAGTGATTTGATCCACCCTTCAGCATGAATAGGGTCAGATGATCCTCTAAATTATGGGGGATGATTCCTCATGAAATGCTCCACTATTGACAAGTTCCTCTGTGTTTTATCTGGATGATCTTGTGGATGGATACCACCACCATTTATAGCATGAGTGAACAATTCAATAACTGCAACAAACTGTTCAATTCCAATTCCGACCATCTCTGGTTGCTAATTTGGAAGGTGTTTTCCTCTTGATGTTGTTCCATCATAGCTTCCCTGTTTCCTCTGTGGAAAATCATTAGGAACATTGAAATATATTAGACAAAACAATATGGTAAAATTAAAATTCTATATCATTTTGTTCTTATCATAAAGTAAAAATAATTTATGTATATTCTATTAACAAAATTCTAACTCATAAATTTATCAAAATCTACCTTTGATACCCACAATAATTCCACATCCATAAACATTAAATTGCCTTTAGTTAACTTAATAATTCACATTGAGGATATTTTCAGGTTTAGAGCTTTAGATAAATAGGTCACAAATTATAAATAACATGTTGAATAATATAAGTAGACACTTCTACCTGCTATCTATTTTTTCATAAAACAAAAAATCATTAAAAATAGACATTTTTAGTTTTATGATTTAAATTTTATGACTTTTATTGGATCCCATCCTTGAACTTATTCATCTCTAAGTCCTGTGAAAAACATTTCAAACTAATGATGAGCCCAAAAAGCTCAGTAAGGGATACATAAAGAAAGAAAACTATTCGTATTAGGAAAACCTGAAAAACCTGAATACTTTATCAGAAAGTAATAATTTTTACCTTTAAAAAGTAGTAAATATACTTCACTTAATATAAACTCATTACATACCATTTGTTAGCCAAAATATTACAAAAAATCCCATAAAAATCAACATATAGCATATAAAGGTAACTTGGGACATAAACATAATTAAATTTAATAACCATATGGTCGACTTAAACACATACCACTAAATGGAATAGCCACATGACCGACTTCCATACCCATTGCATTGGAGGTTATAAAATAACCAACCATTCTTGGTTTATTACAGAACCACCATTCATTTGGTTTATCATGTAACCACCCATCAAATGTCTATGTACCATTACATAATCATACCACATAAAATATTAAAAATATCAACATTTCAGTAATAAAATTTCATTTGAAACCATAAGAAATAATTTCAAGATATTGAAATACTCAATCCATTTCAAAAACAATTTTCAATACCTAAATACAAAAAATGGAAATAACATGTTTCTTTTTTCCTTTTTAAAAACATTAATTCTTATAGAGGAATCCAAATTATTATTATAGCGACGAAACGGGCATTGTCACTACATATGTAAAAAAAATTACTTTTGTCATTTAGTAAAAAAATTAATTTGAAAAAATATTCCCTTTGAATGAAAGTAAATTTCAAATGGGTTTATTATACACTATATAAAATAAGGAGGTATATATTATTTATGTATGCCTCAATGAAAGGAGATTGAGACGAAGTCCCTTACCTCGAGTTCGACTTGTCTCATATGTTCCTTGTTCTTCCTAAATAATAATCTTATTTTAATTTATACTTTATTCAGAATATTTTTGAAGTTTAATAATCCTTTTATATCACTTATTACCGTTCTGTAACAATTAGTTAATTATTTGAGTTTATATCGGACATTTTGTCAATGTTTGGAACTTGAGTCAAAAATGATCTTCTTATAATTACAAATTGTCCATGTGGTCAAAAGTATACTATCTATAGAATGATATTCATGGTTTAGATTTCATTTATATCATATATATCCGATATATATGTATTTATAATAGTCTATAACATTTGGATATAAGAAGTTAAATGCACCGTTCCTGGAGACGATAAGCTCTATGTACGCTTGAACGCTACTTTCATTTCTTTTTCATATTTAAAGGAATGAAAAGTAAATGATTCATAAGTATATTATAATTCTAGTATAATATGTATCTTACATATGTTCATCAATTTTATTCTTTATATGTTACATTTATAGCCTGAATGAGTAATATCACATTGAGGGGGTGGTAGTCTGCACTTCCACAAATGAAATAATCATATTTATACAAAATGAATATCATAAAGGTATATTCTAAATTTTAATTAATGAAGAATAGAGATAAAATATATATCATATATATCATATATAATTATAGTTCCATCATAATGTCCATCATGAGAGGTGGTAGGATAATATTGAACAATCATCGTTTCGTGAGGCAGTAGTTCGCTGTCCACAGAAACATTATGTTCTATATCCATTAGATGATGGTGTGTGTAAGTGTATTTCAAATCCTTATCATAAAAACAACCAAGTATATTGAGGATACTGGCTTTGTTATACAAAAAATGAATAAGAAGATCATTGGGACTGGAGAAGTAATAATAATTGAAAGGTACTTGAGAGAAGACATTTCCTCAACTCAGGTAACTCCATTTGATTTAAGATAAAAGGCCTTATTAAATTTCCTTCTTCTGAGAGGAATGATTCTAGGAGGAATATATATATGTTGGGAGATTATTTATGCAGAGTTTGGATGAGCCAAGTGGGTGTGAGAGGTGTGTATAATGGGTTAGAGGTTGTTTCCTTTTATAAGAGGGAGGAGGGGAACCTAATGAATATATTGAATTATTATTTAATTATAAATTATATTTAAAGTATAAATGAGTCCAAATTCAGATAGTTAAAATATAAGATGAAAATAAGTTTAAATAAAATCATTGAATAAGAATTAGATAGGTTTTGGATAATTTTAATCCTTATCTTTTTTATTTAACCCTTTTTTTACTTTTACCATTTTATCAAGCATTTAACAATTTGAGAATCAAAATAGTTACGAAAACATGAAAAATATTCAATTAAAGAGTCAATAATAAAATTTTACAATTATGATAAATATTTGGCTGAATCATTTAATTTTAAGAATTTTATAATATTTAATAAAATATTTTATATCAAAATATGAATTCTGACAATTTTGACACTATTCATATCATGACTTAAAAAAAATCCATTACAACTTAATTGATTCAAAAAAAATCTTTAATATAAATATAACATGTAACTATCATCCATAAAAATCATGTATGAAATAAAAATAACAAGATTACATTAATTTTAATAATTATTTTAACATTTATTTGAATCATTTATTAATGAAGGAATCATTGCATCATCCTTGTGTTAAAATTTAAATTATTTATTTAATCTCTAAAAATTAAAAATAAAATACCATGATTTAAGATATATTTTTATATTTATAATTATTATTTATTGTCTAAAATATAACTTACATAACACTATATAAAAATTGTTCTACCAAACGATACATGTTTAGGTTATATTTTCCTTAATAGTAAAATACAAGTAATTAAATGTCATTTTCACACACAAGTGGCTCCATGGGGTCCTAAAATCGACCCAATGATGAATATAGTCAGATATATCTCATTAAAAAGTATTAGGACACGATTTAGGGCAATTTAATATTATTTTAATATTATATTTTACCCTTATTTACCAGATTTACCCTTTAACCATGGTAAATAAAATATTTACTGAAGTTACTGTTCGTAATGTCTAAAAATAAAAGTTTACTATTTAAAAAATTTGGACATCCTGGTTCCAAATATAAAATCAATTTTTCAAAATTCAAAACAAAAAAGTTTCAAAAACCAATTTAAAATTAATTCCCATTATCAAAACCAAAAAGCATATTTTTAAGAAATAATTACTATCAAAAGGTTGACATGTGTTTATGTCTAATTAAATAGTGAAATTACATCCAATTACAAAAATTGGATTAAATGATAAAAAAAATAATATTGTTAAACATTAAAACCAATTACAAATATAACCTAACCATATAAATAAATTAGATGAAAAGATAACTTTGACATAAAATACAGTATTTTCCACTATTCATTAAAAATGAACTTTATCAGAAAATTTAAAAAAATTTACCCAACATAAATTTTGATGTCCCACTTCTAAACAAGAAGTTTATTTTTCAAAATTGAACATATAAAAGTGACAAAAAATAGATTTAAATGTGGTTCTCCATCAAAAGTCGGTAAAACTACATTTTAAAAATATTAGAGTATTTATATTTAAAATTGTATTCATTCTCATTTTATGCCTATAAATTTTATTGGAAAAATGTAAAAACATTTAAAAAACATGGTTAATCATAATATGGTTAGTTCTGTTCATTCCCGCCAATACAACGTCTAGGCATTAACAACAATTTAAAATAATAATAATATATTATTACGATTTTTCTCAGTATGACTCAACCTTGTGTGCAATATAAGATTTTGGAGAAACTCATTGTTACGTGTTGTGTACTCCATCGAACATAGAATCCCATTTAAAATAAAATTAATATTTAATTCAAAAATATTAATAAATAATAAAATGTCATATTGTTTATTTACCTGGGGTGTTACAAACTATCCATCATAAAACATGACTAATACTAGAGAGATAACACTCTTCTATTTAGGTGAGTTCTACGATACTAGTATATTGCATATACTATGAATCATATCACTACCAATGATTAATGATATCAGATAAAACCAATCATATTGTATGAAATCCTACATATCATATTTATGTTATGACTATTTGTTTCATGAAAACCATAGATCGAGTATCACATTTGATACCAAAATTGTAAGCAATAATTGTGAAGAAAATCCAGGGTTTATACTATATCTAACTCTTTGATATAGATATATCTTATTCTAAAGGAGATTAAAATTGAATAATTTGAACATCTCGTTTTATAAGATACAACTGCACATGCATTTTGATATGAAGTTATTTAAAAACCAGTAAGAATACCATGATTAATCCTTGAAGAAATTTTTTTGATGCCATTGATGGGTTTAAGGGGATCATATAATGATAATAGGTAGTAGAGAAAATACCCAAAAACAAGATGTTCTGTCTTCATGAGAATTACCGAGAAAAATTTAACAAAGAACTATAATTCCTATAATTCATGTGTAGTGGATTCTATATTTATTCATCAAAGTATAATGGTTTATGAATATTGGGAAGTAGTTTTACTAAGACTCCTTAATCTATAGAAGATCCACTATCCTCTTAATTCAAATTCATTATTTGATCATTCTCATATACTCAGTGGGATGAAGGTGACTTCATTTTGGAGTGATTAACAACATACCGGGGAGAAGATATCTTCAGCTAGCAATTCATGGATCTTGGGTGAAAAATAGGAGAAGGATATAATCAATTTTTAATGATTTTTCATGATCTCCATGCAATTAAGAGTATCAACCATCTCAATTGCTTCAGGTGTTACCCAAACATTTCTTCATATTGGATGTTAATTCAAAGAACCACTTTAATTAATACATTTCCATGAATTTATATATCAATATCATAGATTATAAACTAAAGGTAACCACATAGGAGTATTGTTGAAGGTAAATTCATCCCATGCAAGAAAATTATAGTGTATAAGTGTATCATACTATTAAATATAGCAAATAAAATCTCCTTAAACTTCCTTTATTACAATTCAAATCATATGATATAATATAAATTTTCTGGATATCAAAGCCTATGATCTAGGTCAGTTATATTATACAACCAACATAATTTATGTAACACTAGAGATTCAATTATAGTATTAGAGATTTTATTTAAAATTACATAATTACATAATGCATGTAGATTTATTAAAGAATGTGATTCAAATCCAAATTAACCATTTTTGATAAATTTTATATTATGAAGTAAATTGAATTTCTAAATTTAGAATATCAAAATTAGCATAGGATTAATTTTTTATATTTTCCAAAAATAATTGATTTTTAGATGAATAGGGAGAAATACTATTTTTAGAGAAACTATAACTTTTATAATATTATAATGATATAATAATAAATTGAAATTTTATAAAACATTTTTTCTAGAATAAATAGTTATTAAATAAGTAATATAATTAATATTAAAAAAATATTTTTTAATTTAAAAAAATGCATAATATTTTAAAAATCTAAGTAATTCACTTATTCAAATAAAATGTTTTTTAGATATTTTCCCAAAATCAATTATTCAAAAAGTAAATTTCTGTTTGGGTTTGGTTTTCTAATGACCCATGTTTTTCTAGAGGGTGAATTTTAGCAGGAATTTGGACATTTTCATTTAAATGCTTTTAAGGGGTAAAATAGTAATTTTACCATAGTAGATGATCTGAGATAATTTTTCTAAACACTCTATTTGTACAAGAATATTGGGTTTACTCTTGGACTAGAATTTAGTGAAATTATGAGCCAACTGAATTTTCATGGAATAATTAATAATTAATATTAAATATTTAATTAATTAAATACTAATTGATCCACACACATTAGTTCGACTATACATTTTGAATGAAGTATCATATTGAGATCTTATCTCTTCTATTGGGTTGGGAATGTGGTATTTTTAGAAGTTGAGGTATATCCTTGAGTTGGGCCTTGTGGATGATCCCATGTCAATTTTAGCTTTTTTTATTTGTTTTCTTCCTTTTCTTTTTACCTTCTTCTATTTTTTATTTTTCTTTGGATTATCATGCATTCCTCCTATGGTTTTCCATCACTAAGATATAAGAGTTGAGGAATTGGTAGATGGAGAGGGATGGAGTGACTTAGAGAGGTTCCACTATGGAGCTCAGGAGGAGACAGATTGTCATGCGACATCAATAGAACATGAATTGGTTTGAAGATTCTGTAGATTCTGGCCAAAGATAAGTTATTTTTATTTTTATGAGGTAAATACACATATATTTACCATATTCTAGTTTTTATGATCTTCATATGACTGTTTAGGTCCCCTTGAGGTTCATTCTATAGGTTTTTTAGAGAAAAATGGGGTTTCCATTCAAAAATCCTGATCCCACAACGTGTAGTTCAAAAACACACACCGTGTGTTCATCCTGTATGGATAAAATTACCTTTTAATTTAGATTATTTGTACTGGTGGTACACATCATATACTAGTGATTTTCTATTTAGATAAGAACCCAACCAGACAACCCCTGTAGGGGAACTTGGCTATGTAGAGTACATGACCATACCCCTGTGTGGGATACATGTAGTGTATATGTTAATGGAAAAACACTGATAAATGTCAATTCTATGTGAGGTACATATGCATGTATCGTATGAAGGGTACTCACCATTTACATGTTATACATGCTCTGTTCTTGAGTTTTATACACAAAGTCAGGCTAGTGTACATGCCTAAGTGGGGCTTTGAGAGTACTCACTCTGTACTCAGGTAAAAATGTCATGTACTTATCTCTTTTTACCCTTTCAAGGGGTTTTCAATGTTTTATTTCCTAGAGTCATAATTGGACACACGAGTAGTCAAATATTAGTTTCTTTAAACTTAGATCTTGTTGGTAGAACCCTTAGTGTGATTTGATGATTCCTAAGTGGTGTTTTACAACGCATTAACATTTATGGGGATGTTCTTCTACTACTAATTAAATAAAACCACATCCTTGAAGGACCCTGGGACACCCTGAGAGGGGAGGGGTGAATCAGTGTGACAACTTTTTCTTTTAATGTGATGGATCTTGTTCCCACGTTGGTAGGAACTTGTTCAACCTATATGATGAATATGATCAGAAAGCAAACATTCACATGCACAGAGAAGACACAACAATTTTTACTTGGTTCACCACTAAGGGCTACGTCCAAGAAGCATACGCCGAAAAGTTTTCGGTTGTACCAAATTCCACTAATCTTCACTAGCTATGGATTACAAAGTTTTGGGCACAATCACTCTGTTCCAGGCTCACTGCCTTTACCAAGTTTCAGGGATAGCTCACTGCTTCCCTTGGGTCACTCCCGTTGACTCCCCCTGGCTCACTATCGTTGGTGAAGTCCCACTCAGTTTATAGACGTGAATGTCTCTTCATCATTACATAAGAATGCATCCTCTATCATATGTAGATGATCTTTTGAAGTCCAACTCTCACCAGAATATGAATCTCACTTTACGCTAAGGGTACCGGGCGGTCTTCCAGCTTTCGTGGAGCTTCAAAAGGACAAATGAACTTTAACAACCCCGACGCGCTTATCCAATCCCAGCGCGCAAGTCACAATCCCAACGCGCAAGTCACTTGTGCGGTACAAAATCGGCACGCAGGTGACACCAAACAACTTGCGCAACACTGACTCCTTCAACACCAAACTTGCGTGACGTTGCACCATTAACTCCCCAACTTCCTTGGTCGCGCAACCAACAATTGGCGCGCATCCTCTACTTGCGCGACCCAACAACCACTTGTGCGACTCAACCACTTACGCGATGAGAGCTCGAAAAATCTATGAGTCTTGAACTTCGTTACCAATGAGGAGGGGGTCCTCTATTTATTGGAAAACTGGATCCCCTACGTGGTGGTGTGAAAGTGTTCCCTCAGCGCGCAGGTTCCGGCGTGCAGCTCATCCTCCCAAGCCTCTATCGCGCTACTCACTTGCGCGACCTACACAAATACTTGCGCGACCTTATTTCCTTTACCATATTCTGAAGTTATGATATTGAAAAACAACAGGTGCACAAGTTTCCAGTCTTCCTAGGCATCGACGCCCAATTCTCTTCACGGCGTGCGGGTCACTTGCGCAACCAGCCCGAAACATGCGCGACCCTTATCCCTTTGTCATTTTCCCATGTTCTGATCTTGAAAAAACATATGGCATGCAAGTTTCCTCTTCATCCAGTACATGGAAGGCAAGTCTCTTTTCCAAAAACACTTTTCTCCATTTGTCGATTTTCAGGCCAAAAAATTTGGCAAACACTGGGAAACGACGCCACCTTCAATACTGTTGTCTACTTGAACTGTATGATCTTTTTGTGGGTACACATTCTGAACTTCCACTGCTGATTGACAACAAACACAAACCATAATCCAAATCATGCATAGAAGACCATGGTTCTAACAATCCTAAGCGTGAGACCTTTATTTAATATGGTCCAAGATCCATATTCCAAAATTGTAACAGACATTTATTTTCCCATGAAGATTTCTCCCTTGTGAGTAGTTCCCTTCTAGCCTAGGAGGATATTAGATTATTTGTAATTTAGGATCCCATGTAGTATTCCTCCATCTTCATACTACTTTAGACAATACCATGTAGGATTCCAAATCTTACATAATTCATTATAGGATTACTTGTAGGATACCTCTAGTTGTTTACTTTTTCTTATAAAGAGGTATAACTTTTTTGATAAGAATAATTAGGTGATCCCAAAAGGGATTCCTTCAATTATGTGTATACCTTTAGGATCCCAAGTAGGATACCTCTCTAGTGTTTTTACCTAAGGGACCTAGTGGGGTCCCCTACATTTGATAGCTCCCAAGCTGTTGCATTTAGGGGTTGGGTAGATATGCATGCATGTTTCAACATAGATAATTATACCAAACTTTTGAGCCCGAGAGGCTATGGTAGTAGTGGTGGGTTAAATAATTTATCCGTCCACACTATTTTTTTAATGAATTCACATGATTAATATTGATGGAACTATGATTTCTATAGTTTGTTCCTAGATTTTGGTGGATGAGTCAGACATTAGGTGATTTATGATTTGGAATTCCCAAACATACTTAATAGTATCTAACTTATGTACCTATTTTTTTAATGGGATACTCAAATGTACTTCTTGGGATCTGTGTATTGATCCTATTAATTTTTTGCGATTCTGGACATACTTACTCATATCTATATTATGAGACTTACTTGACTGCGATGCTAGAAATGGTGTTCCTCATAATCGATTTATGATACAATGAATGATGATAATTCTCTATTGAGGGACACCTAGTATATTCCCTAGGGTCAAGGTGGATGCACCATTAATACATTGTATATACAATTTGAGTTATACTTGGATTCCCATGTCTTAATTCCATGAAAAAACTAATATGTAAAATAGATTATATACACCTTCAGTGATACTTCGATTCTCATTTAGTAATTCTTTGGACAGGCTCCTAGAAAAAATGACTTATGTATTCCTTGTGTGATACTTGGATTACTGTGTAAGAATTACTTTGATGTAATCATAGGAAAAATTGATTATATATGAATTATGTGTTACTTGGATTCCCATATAGGAATTCCATAGATGGACTCAAAGAGAATGTGAAATTATTTAATTCTTGGATTTCATTACACATGGATGCATTGGATAAAAACCTTTTGTATTAGTTTTATTTGTATAATAAATGTGTTATATTTGTAGGATGCCCATTTGTTTACCTATAATACTTCATTTTTTTGATTGTAATAAAGTGCTGGTAAACCCAAGGTTGGGACATGTATCCCTTTTTTGTGAGAAAACTTACTCAGAGACATTTTCCATGTTAGCCAAAGAAGGTGTTAACAATTTGTATCACAGACACAATGATCAGTTGTGGAGTAATTTTATTCATGTTATTTTTTACCATAATTATATATATATATACATATATTTATATTTATAAATATTTATGAGAATATATATATATACATTAATATATAAATTTGACGGAACATTGTTTAGAGATGTTCGAAAACCAGTTAAAGAGGGTATCATCGATTAAGATACTAGACCTAAGGATTGATTTTGGTTTTGATTTATTTGTTATTTCGAATATGTCTCATCTAGTCTAATAATATTTTTTGAGCATTTACTTATAAAAGAATATTATAGGTTTTCCATTTGGTGTGGCCCACTAAGATTTATTTCTTATCCCTTGTACATTCACCATATTTTGAATATTGACCTTACATATAATTTCATCTTGATCATTGGTATTTGATGGATAGGGATGAGGCACAGGGTTTCACAATTGAGAAGATCCACTCATGTGGATTATTATGATCAGGCTGGAGTAGCTAAATTGTGTCTTGGAGACAGGGTGTGTTTTTCATCTTGGAGCTAGTAGTAGAACAATGTACTTTTTTTTATTGCACTCCTATATATGTTATCGGACCACTGGGTGATTTGTATCATTTATATAACATATACATTCGAGAATTTACTGGATTTCATTTTATCATATCTTGGTTGCATTTATTTATCGTTCACTCTATTTATTTACTATTATAGATGTTATTTGGTTATTTCTTCTATTTTGTACTCTAGTGTGAGGCCATAATCTCTACATGAACACAACTTTGGTCCTCACAAGCAGTATAAATACTTTGGTCCATTGATATTCAAACTTGAGGCCTTGTGAAAAAATGGCTCAAGGCACGATATTAGTGGCATCTGGGTCAGGAAGTTACAAAGTGGTATCACAATGTTCATTTTCTATTATATTACTATTTGGGATATAGTAGAAAATATTATTAGGAATATATCCTGTCATATTTTGGATATCAGACTAGTTCATTGAGAACACATATTCCATTAATATGTCCTAGTTTATGGGGATATGGGATTTCTATTCTTAATATGTTATGTTACAGTTGTATATGATATTCTCTTTGAATGATGCACATGTGGTGTGATATTTATCATTTACTATGGATTTATTTCTTTATGACCATTTTTTAGATACTATTGATGGATTTCAAGATCTTGGTCATTGGAAAGTGGCCATTGACTGATTTTGACTCTTAGTCGAAAAAGTCAAGAGGCAACTCATGCATCATATTTGGTATGTATGGTCAACATGTTAGGTGTGTGATTTTACTAATAATAGTAGACATAAATCATTAAAAGTGTATGGAATAATGTAAATGGTGTTTTCCCATATAGGTTCTTAGTAGTATTATAATCAATTGGCCTGATGGGTCTATATATTTCCTTCTATGGATGATTATGTGGATCTATGGGGAAGCATTGGACTGTGAGGTTGATGATTTAAAGCACATGAAAGAGAGTTATAATAACCCTAGTAGGTCTATATAGCCTATGGTGAACTTGTGTTGGTCCCATTGGCGGGTTTTTTGTCTAGGTTTTTTATTTAAAGTGTCAGTAACAACCTATCTAATGTTTTACCATATAACTCTGTATGAAATTATACTTAACAAAAAATTGTGAATTTGATCTACAAAAAGAGATTGCTGAGTTGATACTATTAATTTTTTGACCTTATATTTTTATCTAGTCAAATTCTATATATTTATTCCAATAGGTAAAAAATGTATATTTTAAAATGGAACCTAGAGGGGGTATTACCCTATATGGATACCCGATGAATTATTTTTCATCATATTTTCTATACCGTTTTATGAAAATCCTAGGATAAGAACCTTATGAGGATACTCTAATAGGATTAAAAACTTGGTAAGATGACGTTGAAAGGACATGAACCTCATAGGTCATGCTATCCTTACCTCCCTTAAAGAGGGTTTATAGGTGCATTGGATTCCTTATGTTACAATAGGTTTGTGGATGAAGCCCTCAAAATTTGACCTTAGTGAGTGGTTTGAATTATGGGCTAGGTGGTTGGACCTAATGAACCATATTGAGAAGTGATTACAAGGTCTAGGTAGGAGACCTAAAGAAAATTAGTTTTGAATCTGACCCTTTCAGGTCGTTATTGGTTTGATTGAGGAAAAAATGTGAGAGGGTTTGTCTAGAGTTTATGGATGCATTTTTAGGCAGTGAGTTTGGTTGTACACTCTTCTGGAGCGTGATTCAAAATATGTTCTCAGGTTTTGAAATATATGAAAATTAATGTATTTTGATAATAAGAAAGAAATTTTGGTGCTTATATTTTGAGACCTAGTTTTATGGGAAAGACTATTTGTGTTCCTAGCCCTATTGACTAGCTGTTGTGCACTTGACATCTTAATTTCAAAAAATTATTTTGTGTGATGGGAGATCATGGAATAAATCATGGATCAGGAAAGGTTATTTATTTGTAAGAGGAGTTATAATATATCCCATGTAATGTTAATAATAAAATTCCATTTTGATTGATCATATTGGCCTTATGATGGATGAATGATGGGGGTGTGAGTGAGGAGAAAATGGTACGTATCAACTGTACATGGTACCATTTAAAATTGAAAATCGATGATTGGTCATCTGTGAGCCATGAATTGATGGTTTTAATGAAATTTATTTTTAATGGTTTTTCTTAAGTGTGATAAGAATAGGGATATCCCTCTATGGTAGAGGATACATTGTGAATAAATATGATGATATGAGGTTGTTGGCCCATAGTTAGACTTGGACTCACATTGTTAGGAGACATGGTATTAGGGAGTGATTGAATGTGAGTATAGCCTAGTTTGTTGGGAGTGTGTCTCGGGGATATCTATACATTCTAATCGATGGAATATTATTGTACTCACATTATATAGATGATTATTCCCAATATATTGACATCATTCTCAGTATGCTGAGATAAAGTCGACTATACTCTAAGCTTCTTTTATTTTTAAATGTTTTTTATTTTTTGATGGAGGGACTTGTTAAGGTTGTTATCGATGAGTAGTATATGCTAATAATTATGATGGGGATTCCACTATCTTCCATTGATGGTGTTGACCCTCATTATGAGATGAATTTTAGTGGTTTCTATGGAAAATAATCTCAGGAAGCGAAAATGGGAAATGTTTTGATGCTGCGAGTTGATGCTCAGGATGAGTGGTTTTGGACACACTAGTTATTATGTTTTGTAATGGATGGAATGTGGGACAATGAGATTAGATAATGGTGTATATTGATGATTTGGATACTCTTATGGTTAGGAGTATTATATTGATCATGGTTAAACAATTCTCATAATGGGTAAGTGAGTCGTTAACATTGTGGGACTTCTTATTGGATGATCAATATATGTGTAGTTGTATAGACGAATATGTTGAGAACATGGTTATTTGTTTACCACCAAGGATTATTGGTGATTTTAAGGGTTATTATGGATACATTCTAAGGACTCGTGTTTTTTCGAAAAGGTAATTTGAGCATAAATTTGATCCTTTTTATTTTAGATTCTTATAAGGGGTAAAATGGTCATTTCCCCATAGTAGATTATCTTAGATAATTTTTTGACAACTTCCATGGTCCTATAATATAAATTTTTTTGTAGTATTTGTTTTTAGTGAAATTATGAGTTGGAATGTTTTTTATTAAATAATTAATAATTAATAATTAATTAAATAAATATCATTTTATTCACACATGTTCATTCGACTATATATTTTTAATGGATCATCAAACTAAGATTATATCTCTTCCATTAAGTTTGAAATCGGGGGGGGGGGGTCCTTGAATTTAATACCCTTTAGCTTCCCATCGAGGTTAGGCCCACATCCCTTTTCCCTTTATCCTTTTCCTTTCATTTATATCATTTCCTTTTTCTCCTTTCTATTTTCTTCTTTTCCCCCCTGACTTCTCACAGAGACACCCTATGTTTTTACTTCACCGTGATTGACAAAATATTGGTATAATGAGAAAGATATAGAGGGAGAGAGGAAGATATGTGTCATCCTAGAGTTCGAGATGAGTCAGATCATCATGCAACAATAATAGAATGATAATCAAAGTGAAGATTTAGTGGATTCCCCCAAATGGATGGAAATTATTATGTTTATTACATAAAAACATATATATTTAACACATTATAGTTTTAAATCATTATTACGACATATTAATACACCTTTAGGGTGCATTAATAGATTTTGTGAAAGAACGAGGTTTCATGCCGTTCGCAAGGGTTTCTTTTTCAAAAATCCAGATCACACAATGTGTAGTTTATGAACACACGTTGTGTGTTCTTACCATTCAAGGATTTTGAAATTTTAAAAGTAAACACCGTGTATTGGCTATATATGTCATGTACTAGTTCTTGTCCATGTATTTGAGAACATGGATAGACATCCTATGGAGGGGTACTTGGTCTTGTACTGTACATGGATAGACCCCCTGTGTGAGCTACACGCCATGTATAAGTAAAAAAATAGGAAAAGATACATTGATAGGATATTTTAATAACATGGTTAGGTACCCCATGTAGGGTACACACTGTGTACATGTTATACATGCAGTGTTCTTGGGTTTTACATGCCGAGTTAGGCTAGAGTATATGCCATGGTGGGGGCTTTGAGAGTACACACAGTGTACTCAGGTATATAGGTTATATACCTCTCCCTTTCAACCCTTTTGAAGGGTTTTTAGTTTTTTATTCCCATAAGTAAGAATTATATTCATGTGTAGTCTATTATGATAATTTTTCCTTTTAGATCATTATGGTGTAATCCATGGGCTGACATAAAGAATATTAAGAGGCATTATGGGAAAAATATATTTTATGGGGATGCTCTTCCTCCTATAATGGAATAAAAATATATCTTGAGAGTGAGAACATGATTTAATATGATCCATGATCTATATCCATCTTCCATTTATTATATTAATTTTACCTTGAAGATGTATCCATTAATAGATGTTCCCCTATGGCCTATGAGACCATGGGAATATTTGTAATTGGGGATCCCGTGTAGGATTTCTCTAATTGACTACTTGATTAGAGGATCCGTTGTAGGATGAATTCTCTTAAATACTTCATATTAGGATCACATCTAGGATTCAACTTATAGTTTACAAAATCTAAGGATCCTAAGAGGGATTCATTTTTATACAAGCTGACTTAGAGGATTCCATGAAGGACGACTTCACTTGTGTGTCGACCTTGAATCTCCCAAGTAGGATTCCTCTATAGTGTTATAACTTGAAGGACCCAATGGGTTCTATAATATTCTATTGACATTTGTATAGTGAATTGGTGGTTTGGTAAAATATTTGAGTGGGTTTCACCTTATAACCCATGCCAGACTTGTGAACTCAAGAGGCAATAGCAGTAGTGGTGGGTTTATGAATTCGACCACCTTCACTCTTTTATTATGAATTTACATGATTACTGTTGATGAAAGAATGAATTTTATATGTGATTAATATATTTTATCTGATGAGATTTATGTGAGGTGATTTATGATTTGGTATGACAATACATACATCATGGGATCCCTATTATGTTCCTACTTGTTTAATGGGATGCTCAGATGTACTTCTTGGGATATGGATATTGATCCTACTCATTTCATTCGATTCTTTATGAACTTAATAGGATATAAATTAAAATCCGTAATAGACTACAGTATTGGACATGGAATTCCTCATCATTAATTTTAGATACACTCAAGAATTATTACAATTTCTTGAGTGACAACTATGATGCTCCCTAGGGATGGGGTGGATGCACCCTTACTACTTGGTCTATACACCTTAACTAAAACATGGATTGAAATATAGATATTCATTGGATGAACTCATAATGAAAACATATTATATAAACCGTGGTTGATACTTGGATTCACATTTAGGAATTACTTTGATGGACTCATTGGGTAAATGGATTATATACTCTTTGAGTGATACTTGGATTCCCATGTATGAATTCTATGGATAGACTTATAGGGAAAACATATTATATACTCTTTGATTGACACTTGGATTCCCATGCATGAATTCCTTGTATGTACTCATCGTTCAAGTGAATTTATTTAATTATTAATTGTCATTATCCATGGATGCCCTGGTTACAAACCGCATGTACCGGTTTTATTGATATAAGTAATAGTTACGTATCTACATGAAGTCAAATTTTTACCTAGAATCCTTCATTTAATGATTAGAGTTGGGCGCAGGTAAACTCAATATTGGTACATGAATCCCCCTTATGGTGATATTACTTTCTCAAAGACATTTCAAGCATTGTTAGATATGGGTATTGATGATCGGGATCATAGTCTCAAGGATTGGCTATGGACATATTTTCTTCATGTTATTTTTTACCTCACTTTTATATATATTGGAATATAAATATACATTAATATATATATATATATACAAGACGGTACTTTTTCGGATATATGCCGGTGTTTTCTAAAGAAGGTATTGTCTATCGGGATCACAGACCCGAGGATAAAGAATGGATTTATTGTATTTATTATTTCATATGTTTCTCATCTTAGATTAGAATATTATATGATAATTCACTTATGGAAGTAAATTATAGGTTCACTGTTGGGGGTGGCCTAAGGATATTTATTTCTCACCCCTATATGTTCACCTTTTTGTCCATAATACCTTATGTATGCTTTCAATATGAGCATAGATACGTGGTGGATAGGGCTAAGGCCCATGGTTTTATGATCGACTAGAGCCTCTATTATGATTTTTTATGACTTGGCAGGAGCATCTTGAATGTGTCTTGGAGATAAGGTATGTGGTTCATCTCAGAGTTAGAAGAATATCCATGTAATCATTTTTAGTTTCTTCAATTTACTCCTATATATGGGATCATCCATATAGGTAATCAATGTTGTATGTATGACATAGCCATTTGGGCCTCTATTTAATTTCATTTTATTATATAATGGTTACATTTATTACTTCAACACTATTTTTATTTACTATTATAGATGTTATATAGTTATTGATGAGGATTTTTACTATTATATTAGGTCATAGTCACCTTAGGCCGTTACTACTAGTCGGCAGCCTCTGGTGTATAAAGACGCGTGTTTGAGGCCCTATGGTGAATCGGCTCAGAGAAACAGATTAATGGAATCTGGTTTAGTAAAGTTATAGGTTTTCATGATAAATAAGAATTATTTTATTTAAAATAATAAAATTAATCCAATTGGAATAAAAATTATACTTTATTTTTCTATAAACATATTTTCTTCTTAAAACAAACATTAAAAAAACATTTTTTATTTCATTTAGTAAACATATATTAAATATTTCGACTAACAATTCTTAGAGTTGAATAATGTAAAATAGATTTCATATTGGGAATTATCATTATTAAATTAATTTAATAATTTAATATTAATTTTTTCATAATGTATAATAATCATGGAAAATATATATCACCATAGTTAGGGGTAAAATGAATTAAAATGGTTAAAAATAAATGGATGACGATTAAATATAAGAAAAAAACTATCTTAAAACTCATTAGATTGTTTTATTTCTTCCTTAACCTTGTCATGTTTTAAATAATGAAAAATTTGTTTTAATTTTACAGTAAAAATAATTTTTATTATAATTTTTTTTAAGTTATTCCATGTCTGTCCCTCCCTTCACTTATAAAAGAGTACATATTATACTTTATTATTTAGGAAATAAATCCCATATATTTTAGAAAATACCTACCCAGAAACATTCCTAGATTCATTTACATCATTCTTTATTTCAAATACTTACCATAATACCATTCTATAAAGATTTATGGTGTCAGATAAAGGAGGTTTCACAAAGGGGAGATAGTCGTCACACTTAACTCTTTCAAAGTTTATTTCTTCTTATACTTCCTATATTATTTTTTTCATCCTAAAATAATGAATATAGAATGACCAATATTTTTATATATTTTAATGATTATGGGACAACAGTTTTCAACCATCTTCCCACTCTTTGGAAATAAAAAACATTTCCCATGCATAAGTATGGCCTACCATATCCACATAGTAGTGTAATTCAATTTTCATCACTGTTTTACATGGATTATTATAAAAATGAAATTAATGAATATATATTATATTTATGAAATAATTATTATTCTATAAATAAAATATATCATCCACCATGTTACCCTTACATCCATTATAAAATGATAACCTCGCTCGTGAATACATGTGGACTACTACCTTCATGAAGTGATGTCATAAATTTTTCTATTACCACCATGAATAAAAATTTATAAAAGTGTATATAATGAAAAAAATTCATTAAATTACATTTTTTTTGAAATTATGGATATATTTTTAAAAATATTTAATAATGGACAACAACTGAATTATTTTTATCAAAATTAACAAGAAACCTTAAGTGGTTGACATAAGAAAGAAATACTTAATGAATGGAATTAAATTTTTTATAAAATGGTCTTAGAAAATAGAATATATTCAGTAAATTTAATTATTTAATTATTTAAAAAAATTTAATTAATTATAAATATGGATCAAACATGTATGATTAAGAAGAGACGAATAGAAAAATATTTCATTTACATTCACATTTTATTTTAGGATTAATTATGTTCATAATTTATTTGGGTAAATTATATGATCCTAATATCTAAATAAATACATATTTTATTATAATATATTTATGTTTTGGGTTTATATATTTATTCTAAAATTATTCTCTTTTTGGATCATGAATCAATAATTATGTTACATATAAGGGGATTTCTTTTTTAAAAAATATTTTTAAGTATTCCTTCCAACTATTTTTCTTTTAAGTCGAGGTTCTTTTAAATATGTTAAAAATATTCTTATTTATGATTGAAAAGATTATAATTTTAATTATTAAAAAAAATTACATTCTATAAATAGGATTAAAAAATATTGGTTTCAATGTGTTCCATGTGTGTTATTTTTTACTTTTTACAAATGATCAAAAATATTTTTTTAATATATAAGGCTTGACCTCCCATTCCCACCATTATTGCTGATATAACATATCAAGATTCCTTCTCATGTTTCCATTATTATCTTCAAGGAAAATATATTTCTAAATATTTATGGAATTTTTATTTAAAATGTTACCAAAACAAACAATAATGATTTTATAAAGGAATTAAAATTTTTGGAATGTGATTTATATCCCATATCTTACAAAAAATGGGAAGGAATTTATTTTTAATTTACTGATTCAATTTTATTTTTCTAAAGGATTGGATTTATATAAAAACTTAATTAATGCTTAATCAATGTCCTTCTATCATCCATTACTCATTTATGGATTATACCTTGTTTTGAGATCATTCACTTTCTTATGATCATGTTCTTTATCACTATCTGTTATTCATTATAAATTAATTCAATCATTTAAATCCCTATTTCAAGTATCATGGATCAATTCATTATCATTTATATTACTTTTATATTTTCTAAAACACTAACCATTTTAATATATTCAATTGGTTGATAGAATAAATTTATTTCAGTGATTAGGGAAATATTATTTATTGTTTATTTGATAACAATATTTTTTGATTTATAAGGAAATTTTAGATTTAATTTTATTAATCATTAAAATTATGGGGAATTTATAGGATTTGAAAATAATGGGTTGTCTCAGTTATAGATATCCCTTTGATTAATAAACATGTCTCATAATACAAAACAACATTCCTGAAATATTTGATGGGTATCTAGTTTACACCAACCAATATATTAAAAAAATGAGTTATTGAGGCCTTGATGGTAAGATTATAGAAAACATGGTCATTGTGTCGATGAAAGTATCATAAATGCCTAGATTTATTCATTCCCTTTATTAATAATTATTTTTTCATTATCCATGTGATTTCTATGTTGATATTATCCATGGATGTTCATTGAAATCAAATAGATTATTGAATGGAATGTGTTTTTATTATATACTTCAAAATATTAATTTTTGATTATCTAATCATTATATATTCCGTTGTACATAATCCTTAATGATCTTCTGAGATAACCATTTTGTTTATTTTTAATTTCCCTAGGATTTGAGGAAGGATATTTTAAATTATTTCGATGGTTCAATAATGTTTCATATTCTATGTTTTTTATTTCCAATGTAATATGGGAATCAAGTATGCTTCTAATTTTACCAAAAATCTATATTGATCAATATATCATGGTGTGATCCACTGTATCTTATAATAATGTAATAAAATAAATAGTATCTCTAGGTTATTGGATTTGGCATGTTGCAGTTGGTATTATAGGAAGTGTAGTAGGTACCTTGGGAACAATATTTTTAATGAACACAAATAACCTTAAAATTATGATAATACCTTATGGTATTTAATAATTTTTACTAAATATGGATTTTTACTTTATTTTTAAATATTCAAGATGATTATGATCTAACTTGTTGTGTTTCATTATATAGATATGGTGATTAGTGGATGAAATGGAATAAACACGCATAATCCATATAGGCATTTCCCCATTGAGAAAGCCAATGCAGCTGGTGTGGGAGATGAGTAGACCATGGCCATATTTGGGTATTTTACTCTGGTTAGGATAAATAACCATTCTTATATAAAGAAACCTATTATTACACATCACAATTCACCTATTTTAGTTCACTTCATGCGATAGAATCATCCATCATTTAATGGAGCTACTAATATAGTGCTAACTAAAAAATGGATTATATCCACATAAAATATATTTCTCACTATGGGAACTAATTGAAGGAAAATTTTTATTATGGTATTGTATTTTTTAAAGGATTATTTTGATCAGTGGTGGTCATTGATACAAAATACTTAATAGCTTGAATAAATAGAAAATATGGAATGGGGAACCTTTAAAGAGATATTATTTGAGAAATAATATCCTATAGAGTAGTGAGCTAAAATAAAGAGGAAGTAACTCACATTAAAGATGAATGAGAAATAAATATTTGTAGAGTATTTTTATAACTTTACAATATTATCCAGTTATACTTCATTCTACATGTATAATTTAAAAGGAATAATTTATTTTTTCATTGATGGGATTAATCTATTTCTCAAATGGTAACTTGTTTCTAAAATGTTATCATAATTTGATGAATAGAATAAAGTACTATAAATTCAATGAAATAATCTTCTAAGTATTATATACTGAACAGAAAGCAAGGAAATATGACATTGTTAATGAATAGAAAAAAAATAATCAAAGAAAAATAAATAAAAGATGAGATTTAAAACACGTGATAGTTATTTAAAGAAACACACTCGTACTTAGTAAATGGGAACATGAGTTTGTTTCTCGTGTAATGTGATGGTTCATAAGGATCATGAATTGATGTTAAAGAATGCGACCACTGATTTTGGTGCTTTATCCATAAATATAATTGGAATTATTCATACCAATGTCCCAAGCATCAAGTTAACATCCTATAGAAAATTTCCAGGGGAGAAGGACAAGCTTATGTGATTATTTTATTTTAGGTTTATGTTCCTAAAGATGTGGTGGAAAGTACATTGATCATAATCTCAAATTTATCTAATGATTTAGTTGATTATATATCTTCACACTCTTTTATGTCTTCTATTTTTCATGAAAATTATATATTTACCTATAACCTTTATTAGGGATTTTTCAATCAAAAATCCTAGAGTTAATATTATTGCAAAATATTGTTTCAATTAGTCCCTATTATGTCACATAAGCATGTCCTATTTTCAATTTTTATTATTATACCAATGTTTGACTTTGATATTATTCTTTATACGAATTAAATTTAAAATTATAAAAAAACATTTATTGATGAGACAAAGATATTATGGTTAGTGATGGAAATGTGGAATCCCTTATCTTTAGAGTAAATACTACATCATTTAAATCATGTATGGATCCACCTCTAATATCCCTTCTTAATGATTTTTTTTGTAGAAGAATAGTAGACTCAACCTATGATTGGGAGATGTATATTTAGAATAGAGGTTGTACCCATTGTTCATGAATACAATACTATGTTTCCTATAAAAATACCTAGACATTGACATGATCATTATTTTAAGTTTTCCATTAATCTCATCTGAGATTAAAAATCTATATATAAGTATCCATATAGGATAGAAACAATGAAGATAGTGGAACTAAATAAACAACTACAGGAGTTGTGTGATAAGGGATTTATAATACTTAATGTAACACTATAGGGATCCCCAATTATTTTTGTTAAGGAAAATGATCGGTCTGTGAGGTTGTGAATTGATTAGAATGAAATAACTTTTAGTAGCATAATGAAAAAGTATCATTTTCCAAATATTGATGGCATGTTTGATAAACCTATAGGAGATCAATATTTTTCAATGTTTTATCTTCATTCTAGGTATCATAAAATATGATTAAAGTGGGTAGATATTCCAAAGAAGAATTTTATATAATGTGCGGATAGTATGAATTTATAATAAGTACAGTTTGATTGACCAATGCACCCTCTACTTTTAGGGATCTAATCAAAATTGTATTCAAGAACTATATTAATAATTTCACTGTGGTATTTATTGATAATATCTTGATATAATCTAAAAGTTATTGTAAACATAATATTTTATTGTGAATAATTTTTAAGACTCCTATAGAAGAAAATTTATATATAAAATTTAGTGAATTTTTAATTTTGGATTATAGAAGTTTCTTTTCTTGGTTATGTTGTCTCTAAATATGGAAAATCAGATGATACTTCAAAGACCAAGGTAGTAATGGAATGACCCATGCCAAATAATATAACGGAGTTCTGTGGGTTAACAGTTACTATAAATGATTTCTTCATAATTATGCATTATTATCTAACATCACTACCACAAAACTAGGCAAGGCATGTGCCTGCCTTTATCAGCACTAATGGAAAAGCACAGATAAAGGGATTATTTATCAGTGCTAAAAAAGCACTGATAAAGGTTGTATTTATCAGCACTTTTCATTTTAGTGCTGATAAATATACCTTTTATCAGCGCTTTTTACTAGCTCTGATAAAGGCTCACATGGGATTGATAAAAACCCTTGGGTCCTCTTCCTCCTCCCCGCACCCTGTCAAGCTCTTGTGGATGCCCTACTCTATGCCGTTGCCGCCGCCTCCTCCTCCACCTCCGTGGCCTCCGTCTCCTCCTTCTCCTCCTCCTTCTCCTCCTCCTCCGGCCACCGCCTCCTCCTCCTCCAGCCACCGCCTCCTCCCCCTCCTCTACGCCTTCTCCTCCTCCTCCTCCTCCTCTGCCTAGTCCGCAACCTCGTCCTCCTCCTCCTCCACCGGCGCCTCCTCCTCCTCCTCCTCCTCCTCTGCCTACTCCGCTGCCTCCTCCTCTACCACTGCTTCCTCCTCCTCATCCTCCTCCTCCTCCTTCGCTGCCTCCACTGCCTCCGCCCTGCCTCATCGCTGCCTCTGTTGCCTCTGGTGCCTCTACTGTCGACACATCCTTCTTCCTCCACCACCGGGTCCTCCTACTTAAGGTGATTCAAATTGAATTTGCATGAATTAATTATGTTTGCATTGTGGTGACCCCTTGCATCCTTTCCCAAATTATAAATATTGATTTTTTTATTTTATGAGTGTTGTTATTGTGGGTAATTGTTATGTTTGGATTGTGATCACATGATGTTATGTGTTATATTTTATACTCATGATAATATAACATTACTACTTGAATGATTCACCTCGTATGTGTGTTAGCATGCACGGTGTTTATATATTGTACATCAAAGAAGTGGACCATCATGAAATTAATATCCCTTAGTAGGTTACTACACTTGATATGTGATGATGAAGACAGAGAACCTAAGCATAGGGTGGAGGTACAACATATCCATGGTGTTGTGTCGTGGGTGTGCTTGAGGTACCCAGTTTTTCTAGGTCCCATTCACTATGAGATGCATAATTTTTTTCAATAACCATATGGATCTATCTCATACATAGAAATTGGGTAAGAAGGTCACTGATTTCCTGGCTACTTAGGCCTCTCTAGGTAACCTGTGTACCATATTTAACATCATAGGATCCCTCCCCCAAGCTTGTTAGTTTAGTTAAAGAAGACTCCCTTGGGATAAACTAATTTATACCTCCTTTGACTGTTTTTAGCCTTGTCCCCTTCTTGAAATAAAATATATCAACATTGGATGTGTTGAAATAAAGTTCATGACTGAGTTATTTAAGCTATAACCATGGGTTTGTTGTGCCCCCCCCCCTCCACTACTCCCTCTTCTCCCCAACTCATCCATGTCGTCCCTCCTCCCTCATCTCCCTCTCATATAACTAAACCTCCTCCCCTTCCTCCACCCATACTCACTTCCATCCTAGCACCATGATTTGAACTATGGGTAAGTGCCTTCCCCCATCCAAACACATAGCTTGTGGATCATGGCCTATTGCAGCTAAGCACTAGACCCAAACTTTAACTCCAACATCTCCTTCTCCCTCTACTTTTCCACCACCATTGGAAGATTCCATCTCGTTGGGTTTTGATTTTCCTTTTGCATCCCACCACTCACAATATGTGGTTCCACCTACCAATGTCCATCCCTATTTTCACTTTGAGGAAATGCAACACTATATGTGCTTGGACCATTTTAAATCCAAGTCATTTTTCACCAACAAATCCATGGATTTGGTCATAATACACATGGTCCTCATCGACAAGGTTGTTATGGTATCCCTTCGCATCACTGAAACACTCCCAAATTATTGATGTTCCTGAGGAGACGTTTTAGGAGATCTTTTTAGAGTTCCTTACAACTTTCAAGATAGAATTAATCTGTATCACCTTCAAACTAGGTGGTAGGGTTTGGGATTTGACACTGGGTGAGTTCAGAGTTATCTTGGGGTTTATTCTTCTGACTTTGATACATCCACTACCTATGTTGCTTTGTGTCTTGATCTGAACAAGAAAAATACACTAAAGAGTTGGGTGTTGATCACTCATGATCCCACGAGCATCCATGATCCTCCCACATCCAAGAGAACCCAGATGAAGGGTTATTATATGAGGATTAGTCATTATGCCTTAGCTCATGCCTGGATAGCATGGGGAGACTCCCACATAACCATCACATAGACTAAGGTGCCCATTATGGCCACTTCCATGGGTGCCCTTGTGGAAAACATATAATGCTTCTTACTTATGCATTTGGTCCCATGTTTTTCAATCAACTCTTTACACTTTTACTTTTGATGCACATGTTAGTCTACCTATTGGCCATACCCATGAGGTATTTCCTTATACGGACACCCTATAGAGACCGCCCTATGAGATTGATCCACAAGTTTCACTGAGTATCCTACTTCCTCACAAAAGGTATGGTTAACCCATGTCTATAGTGGTGAACCCCACTAACACACTATAAAAAACTCCCAAGAACCACCCCTCATCAGGGGTGATCGAAGAGCGGGAGAGATTGGATGAATCCCAAGAACCACCCAAGATTTTCTATTAATGAGAACACCCCTACCATTTTTGAAGTATCTTGTTTTTTATCTAAATTATACTCATATTTCTTCTCCTCTAACCTATATACTCATTCTATGGATTTCAAATAGGATGAATATAAATAAAGAATGGATGAATGTCAATCGGTTGACAAAAGAGTTTGAAGAAGGCGTGAAAGAGTTTATCAAGTTTGAAAAAGATCATGCATGTGACTCTTCTCAAATCCTTTGTCCGTGTTTACACTTTTGTTATTCAAAACAAATTAGTCCAGATGAGTTGGAAGAACACTTGATCTGTCATGGAATAGATCAGAGATATACATGTTGGAATAAACATGGGGAAACAACGAATTTAGGTAGTGACTGGGGTGACACTGCGTTTTATGGATCATCTGATATGATTACAAACATGAACAATGAAGATGACCGTATGGAGGATGTGATTACAGATGTGAATGATGATGAAGATCATATTGAGGAAATGACAAGGGCCTTCGAAGATGAACTTCGTGATTGCCCAAAATTGTTTGAGAAGTTAAAAAGTTGTACAAAGACGCCATTGTATGCTGGTTGCTCTAAATATACAACATTGTTAGCCGCACTGAAGCTGTATAATTTGAAAGTAGACAATGGGTGGAGTGAAGAAAGTTTTACGAAACTACTTGCCCTCATGAATGACATGCTCCCAGAAGACAATGAGCTCCCGAGCTGAACATATGATGCCAAACGAATGCTACGCTCTATGGGTATGATCTATGAAAGAATACACGCCTGCCCGAATGACTATATACTGTTTCGCAAGGACCAAAAATCAATTAATAAATGCCTAAAGTGTGGTGCTTCTCGATACAATAAAGATGAATCTATCCCTACTAAAGTTTTATGCTACTTTCCAATCATTCCAAGGTTTATACGCCTATATGAAAGTGAGGAGACTACAGAACAATTAACATGGAATGACGATACAAGAATTAAAGATGGGATACTACATCACCCGAAAGACTCTCTTCAGTGGAAGAGAATCTATCATGAGTATCCTGAATTTGGAAACGAGTTGAGAAACCTTCGTCTTGCGTTATCTATAGATGGAGTGAATCCTTTTGGTTTTCAAAGCAACAGTTATAGTACATGGCCGGTTATGTTGATATATTATAACATACCACCGGGGTTATGCATGAAACGAAAATACATCATGTTATCTATGCTTATATAAGGACCAAAACAACAGGGTAATGATATTGATGTTTATTTAGCTCCATTGATCGAAGATTTGAAATTATTGTGGGATTCAGGTGTTACATTGTATGATGCTTACAGAATAGAAGATTTCGCATTGAGAGTCATGTTATACGGGATTCTAAATGACTTACCTTCTTATGGAAATTTGTCAGGATATAGAATTAAAGGAACTTAAGGCTATCCCATTTGCGAAGAAGGTACACAATAAATTAGGTTGAAACATTCATCAAAAACTATGTTTCTAGGACATCACAGATTTATAACACGATGACATAAGTACTGTTCTTGGACGACATCATTAGATGGAAGTTCAGAAGAACGTACATCACCATCTCCACTAACAGGCGATCAATTGTTTGAGAAAGTTAAAAATATGGACACTACTATTGGTAAACCGGCATCGATAAACCTTACGAAAATCGGTTGAAAAAAGAGATCAGTTTTTTTTTGAATTAAAATACTGGAATTGTCTGTATGTAAGACATTTTCTTGATGGTATGCATGTAGAATGAAATATATTTCATAGTGTTATCGGCATGTTGCTAAAAACATCTGGAAAAAAATATGGAATTAAGGCTAGGTTGGACATGGTTGAGATGGGAATATGAGAAGAGTTGGAACCAATGAAGGGTGAAAAACAAACTTTCTTCCTCCTATTGCTTACACTCTTTCCAGGCAGGAGAGATATCAGTTTTGCAACTTCTTGAATGACGTAAAGGTTTCAGAGGGGTATTCGTCAAATATCAGTAACCTTGTGTCAATGAGCGACTTGAAGTTAAAAGGTCTGAAATCACATGACTGTCATGTTTTGATTCAAAATCTCATTCCAATTGCATTACGTTGCATTTTTCCCAAGAATGTCGGCCATACATTAACAAAATAATGTTTCTTCTTCAAATCTATATGCAGCAAAGTAATAGACCCGGCGAAATTTCTAGCTATGGAAAAAGAAATTGCCGTCATATTATGTGAATTAGAAATGTTCTTCCCGCCATCATTTTTTGATATGATGGTTCATTTGATGGTCCACTTGGTGAGAGAGATTCAACTATGTGGTCCTATACATTACAGATGGATGTACCCCATTGAACGGTATATGATGATTTTGAAAGGGTATGTCAAAAATCCAAGTCGGCCAGAGGGTTGTATTGCAGAGCGATATATTGTTGAGGAAGATGTTGAATTCTGTACCGAATACTTGTCTGCTGTGGAAAGCATTGGCTTACCGAAATCTTGTCACACTGGGTGGCTTGAGGGTGAAGGAATTTCTGGAAGAAAGGTTGTCACAATCAATTTTATTGATCGAGAGCAGGCCCACCTTTATGTTTTTTCATAACAGTTTCTACGTTGACCCATATTTTTAAATCCACAAAGAAATTCTTAGGCATTTGAATCCATCTAGGGCTGAAAAATGGGTATCAGATACACATAATCGACAGTTTATAGGAGGGTTTCAAGATCATATTTTTTAGAAGTCAGATGAAAATCCAGATTCAATTTCGGAATGACTTTGATGGCTAGCTGGAGGACCAAGTGTGTATGCATTATCTTACAATGCTTATGTAGTTAATGGTTATACTTTTTATACTAATGAACATGATGAAGATAGTACCATGCAGAATAGTGGGGTTACACTTGTGGCTAAAGCGATGCATGTTTCCAGTGCTAAGGACATAAATCTAATTTATGCGAATATGTCATACTTTGGCATCATCAAACAAATATGGGAGTTGGATTATATGGAATTTCATGTTCCGATATTTCAATGAAAGTGGGTTGATAACAAGAGTGCTATTAAAATAGATGATTTGGGATTTGTGAAAGTTGATTTCAGTAAGGAAAGGGAGAAAGACAAACCGTTTATAATGGCATCACGGGTAGTGCATGTATTTTATGTTCCAGATCCCGCAAACCGAAACTGGTCAATAATTCTATTATCGACCAAAACAGCTGAAGGGTCAGATGAAAATTAAACGGAAGATGACCCTTTCATTGGGAGTTCACAATCATTTCACATTGGTCACAATGCAGACGAAGTTTTTTATGTCAAAGGAGACCACAATGAAGGGATATGGATAGTTGATAGAGGTGTCAAATCCCTTCAGCCTTTAAAAAAAAGAGAGTTCAATAATCAGGTTATTGATTTTTATTGTAATATAGATTGTGTTACATTATGTTATTATCTGTTCGCTGCTGCTTTTATGTGATATAAATTAAATATTAAACCAGTTCTGCAGATAAGGACTTCTTCACCTGTTGATGCACCCAATCCCGAGACACAACACGTCTCTCAACCTGTTGCGGCTGGTCCCACTGATGAGAGATAATAGGTATCTCAACCTGTTGCAGCTGGTCCCACTGCGGACATACAACAGGTCTCTCAACCTATTGCAGCTGGTGCCAGTGCCGATGCTAGCACTTCGGAGAAACATAATGATGATGCAGAAACTGAGGAAATGGTAGGCGATGAAACCCCAGTGACACAAAAAAAAACAGGTATGCCGTAGTATGACAGTTTTAGCCAAAATCCTTAAGGCAAAATCAAAAGGTATCAAATATGAGGTGGGATGGAATAAACTAGGCCATCATGTAAACCCCAACAAAGCCATGTTTAGTAACTACATTGGAATCTTCACTTGACAACACGTGCCGATTGATGTAGAGTCATGGAACCATGTTGTCAGCGGGTTGAAAACATTAATGTGGGAAGAGATTATGGTAACATTACGATATCATCTATTTAATTTATTAAAATGAAATAAAATACTGAAATATTGACTAACCCTTCATTATCTCTTGCAGAGTGCATTTATAGTAGATGTTTCGCACAAAGAATATGTTTTAAGACTGGCAGGATGTATTTATAGAGGCTTTCGCACCATTTTAACAAAACATCATCTGAAAGATGCCGAAGGGAAAATCAAGCCGAACCCGCCTCTTCTTTATGCAAACTTGATATCCCAAGGAACGTGGGATGCGTTTTGCAACCGTCGTGCGGAACATAATTTTCAGGTACATTGTGTTTGGTTACACGTAGTGTAACGTTGCTTGTATTCATCACGTTGATTGACATGTTTTTATTTATGAAACAACAACTGAGTGCTGAAAATAAAGAACGGGCAGTAAAACCAGCGTACCCCTACCGTAAAGCAAGGCTGGGGTACGCTTCAATTGAAAAAAATTGGTACGTATTTTAAAAGTACTGTAATAATTTTATGTGACATAAAACAACACTGTAACCATGTTTCTCTATTTATATGCAGATTGATGAAGCAAAATCTCAAGTCACTTCCATTCCACGCCATGTGCTATGGAAGGAGGCTCATGTTAATAAATAGGGGAAACTGATAGATGAAAACACACAAAAATTGTGGGAAACATGTGTATGTATGAAATAATATAAACATGTTTTTCTTTAAATCACTATTACATAACGATGCTTACTTATTTTTCCATATTTTCTATTTGACATAGTCACAGGAATCAACAACACCCACACCGGATGCAGACATACTTTCAATGGCCTTGAAATAGTCATAACAGTATAGCCGCGTTAGAGGTGTGGGTTTTGGGGTGTCACCCCGGGCATATTTTCAGAAAAAAAACAAGAGGATGAACAAACTAAAGAATTGCATGTAATGAGAGATAGATTAGCTACACTTGAAGAACTATTCCAAACTCAGAGAGAGATGCTAAAGAGTTTTATGGAGGAGAGACGATGAGAACAAACAACTCAAGAATAACCCATGCGAGAAGATCTACCCCTCACCAGCTTTCAGGCGAGCCATTCCCCACAAAGACCTGACTTAACCGAGGTAATAAATGTTCTAATATTCGTTTTTCTGAAATGTGAATCACATAGACACTGATACCTTTCATGTAATGATATGCTACATGGTGAAAATGACTGTGATTTTTATCTTTCAACTCCCACCCCTCACCTTGTAGCGAGGGCTACGGTGTTCAATATGCAGAATGACACGCTACACTCCAGACCACTTCCAACCGGTCATTTCAAAGTGTCGATTAACGTAGCTCATGGGCCGAGCACCAAGCTACCCATGCCAAATGATGATGATGACATTCATACGGTGGAAAAAGATGTTGGAACATTCATTTCATGGTCGTCGAATCTTGTAAAAAACTTGTCGACCATGAGGTATTCATTTACAATTCATTTTTCAAGCAGAACCTTTAACATTAAATTAGAAAATGGTTGAACAGATGAATGTTATTACAGAAGGACAAAATGGAGAAGCTAAAACGAAAGAGAATCTCCAACATTGGATCAACCAACTGATCAAAACGATCTACTGAGAGCGCGTTCACCCCGCCCGTTCTATATCCTCATTTAATATCATTGCAAGATCATGTGGATACGAAAATGGAAGACGGAAAGAGTCATACAATTGTTTGTGAAAAATATATGTATGGAGAGGAAACATTAGATTTCGTTAGTGCAGACACTGTTTCTGAGATCATCACATATGACTGGCTAGCCGCCTCAGTTATAAATGTATACATGAGGTATGTTTTCATGATTTGATTTTACAGAAGCTGATATACTTTGATAATTATGGCTAAATACATCTCATATTTTTCACAGGTGTATATATGAAAAACCATTGAAGGGATTTTCCCATGAATACCAATTTGGACTCGTTAGTCCTCACACCATTTCTACACAATGAGAAGAAATAGATTCTAATTTTTAGGCTGAATTAATGTCAAATCTGCTCAAAATGTTTCAAAGCAGAATTACGAATGACAGACTCTTTTTAATACCAACGTTGTTGGGATAAAACTCTACATTTTAATCATATCAATTATATTTTCATTTCTATCAGTACTTATTTCTTTTTGTGTGTTTAGGGAACATTGGATGCTCATTGCAGTCAATTTGGATACTCTGAAGATTTATTTTCTGGATTCACTGCATGGATATCCAACTAACCAACCACACATGATGGCGATTGTCAATTTTTAATACACTAGATCCAACATTTTAGAACTAAATATCTAGTTATATAATTTATATTATCTTTTAATGAGGATTTTGTTATGATAGGGTGGTGTATGAATATCGTCTAAAAGCTGGAATGAATCCAGGGCATAAGGAAGATAATGCCCACAAGATCTACAAATGGAGAAGTATCTGGGTATATATAATTATATTTCACTATCCAAATAAATATAAAAAAAAATTACTTATTTTTCGCGATGTTTCTACAGTGTTCGAAACAAACAAACGACAAGGACTACGGTTATTATGTTTGTAAATTTATGAAATAGATCATATTTCATGAACAAAATAGCATCCCTACAGAGGTATTTTTGAAAATAATTACTACTTTTTTAAAATAATTATTATTACTTTGTGTATTTATATTTTTTCATTACTACTATGACTGTCGCAAAAACTCTTATTCAGAAGATGATATAAATGTCTTTAGAAATGAATGGGTAGCGTACTTGATGGAAGAATGTAAACAAATAGGACAATGAAGGTGAATTACTAATACTTATGTTATCTTTATATGGTCATTGATATCTCCCTTTAAACTTATTGAGCATCTATGATCTCCCTTTCTTATGTTTCATATCCTTAGATTAGTGAATTCCTATTACTCAGTTTGAACATGACATAAACTTTAGAAAACAACACTACTGACATATGGAATACCAATCAAACGTGTTCGGATTGTTTTGAAACTTTAGTAAAACGATCCATGAGTCATTTGTGATGTGTATGAATTGAGCACACCTCAATCCGATGCATGGTGTGACAGGTATGGCTAAAAGTGTCTGATATCAGTTTCAAATTGAGATAAAATTTTGAAAACAACACTAATGACATATGGAATACCAAGAAAACACATTCAGATTGTTCTAAAACTTTAGGACAACGATCCATGAGTCATTTGTGACGTGTACAAATCGACTGCACCTCTATCCGACGCACGGTGTGACTGGTATGGCTAAAAGTGTCTGATATCAGTTTCAAATTGAGATAAACATTTGAAAAAAACACTACTGACATAAGGATTACCGAGCAAACGTATTCAGATTGTTTTGAAACTTTATGACAACAATCCATGAGTCATTTTTGATGTGCACGAATCAACCACACCTCAATCCGACGCACGGTGTGACCGGTATGGCTAAAAGTGTCTGATATCAGTTTGAAAATGACATAAACTTTAGAAAAAAACACTACTGACATACAAGATACTTAGAAAATGTGTTCGGATTGTTTTGATACATCAGGAAAACAATCCATGAGTCATTTGTGACGTGTATGAATTGACCAAACCTCAATCTGATGCACGGTGTGACCGGTATGGCTAAAAGTGTCTGATATCAGTTTCAAATTGAGATCAACTTTAGAAAACAACACTACTGGCATACGGAAAACTGAGCAAATGCATTCGGATTGTTTTGATACTTTAGGAAAACGATCCATGAGTCATTTGTGACGTGTACGAATCAACTGCACCTCCATCCAATGCATGGTGTGACCAGTATGTATAAAAGTGTCTGATATCAGTTTCAAATTGAGATAAACTTTAGAAAACAACACTACTGACAAACGGAAAACCGAGAAAACGTGTTCAGATTTTTTTGATACATTAAGAAAACGATCCAAAATTCATTTGTGACATGTATGAATTGACCGAACATCAATCCGACGCACGGTGTGACCTGTATGGCTAAAAATGTCTAATATCAGTTTCAAATTGAGATAAAATTTGGAAAACAACAGTACTGACATACGGAATACCAAGAAAACACATTTGGATTGTTTTGAAACTTGAAGACAATGATTCACGAGTCATTTGTGACATGTACGAATTTACCGCACCTCAATCCGATGAACAGTGTGACCGGTATGGCTAAAAGTGTCTGATATTAGTTTGAAAATGACATAAACTTTAGAAAACAACACTACTGACGTACGGAAAACTGAGAAAACGCATTCTTATTGTTTTGATACTTTAGGAAAATGATCCACGAGTCATTTGAGACATGTAAAAATCGACCGCACCTCAATCCGACGCACGGTGTGACTGGTATGGCTAAAAGTGTCTGATATCAGTTTCAAATTGAGATAAAAATTGGAAAACAATACTACTGACATAAGGAATACCGAGAAAATGCATTTGGATTGTTTTGAAACATTCGGACAACAATCCATGAGTCATTTGTGGTGTGTACGAATTGACCGCACCTCAATCTGATGCACAGTGTGACCGGTATAGCTAAAAGTGTCTGATATCAGTTTGAAAATGACATAAACTTTAGAAAACAACACTACTGATATACCGAAAACTGAGAAAACACATTTGGATTGTTTTTATACATTAAGAAAATGATACACGAGTCATTTTTGATGTGTACGAATCGACCACACCTCAATCCGATGCACGGTGTGACGGGTATGGCTAAAAGTGTCCGATATCAGTTTCGAATTGAGATAAACTTTGGAAAACAACAATACTAACATACGGAATACCGAGCAAACGCGTGCGGATTGTTTTGAAACTTGCAGAAAACGATCCATGAGTCGTTTTGGATGTGTATGAATCGACTGCACCTCAATCCGATGCACGTTGTGACCAGTATGGCTAAAAGTGTCTGATATCATTTTGAAAATGACATAAACATTGGAAAACAACACTACTGACATACGGAAAACTGAGAAAACGAGTTCAGATTGTTTTGATACTTTCAAAAAACAATCCACCAGTCATATGTAATGTGTACGAATCTACTTCACCTCAATCCGACGCAAGGTGTGACTGGGATGGCTAAAAATGTCTGATATCAGTTTCAAATTGAGATAAACTTTGGAAAACAACACTACTAACATACCGAATACCAATAAAATGCATTCAGATTGTTTTGAAACTTGAAGACAACAATCCATGAATCATTTGTGACATGTACGCATCGACCTCACCTTAATCCGATGCACGGTGTGACCGGTATGGATAAAAGTGTCTGATATCACTTTCAAATTAAGATAAACTTTAGAAAACAACACTACTGACATACGGAATACCGAGAAAACACATTCGTATTGTTTTAAAACTTTAGGAAAATGATCCACGAGTCATTTTTGACGTGTACAAATCGACATCACCTCAATTCGACGCACGGTGTGACAGGTATGGCTAAAAGTGTATGATATCAGTTTCAAATTGAGATAAACTTTCGAAAACAACACTACTGACATAAGGAATACTGAGAAAACACGTTCGGATTGCTTTGAAACATTAGGACAACAATCCATGAGTGATTTTTACATGCACGAATCGACTGCACCTCAATCCGACGCACGGTGTGACCGGTATGGCTAAAAGTGTCTGATATCGGTTTGAAAATGACATAAACTTTAGAAAACAACACTACTGATATATGGAATACCAAGAAAACACGTTCAGATTGTTTTGATACATCAGGACAAAGATCCATGAGTCATTTTTGATGTGTACAAATCGACCGCACTTCAATCTGATGCACGGTGTGACCGGTATGGCTAAAAGTGTCTGATATCAGTTTCAAATTGAGATAAACTTTAGAAAACAACACTAATGACATACGGAAAACTGAGAAAATGCATTCTGATTGTTTTGATACTTTAGGAAAATGAACCATGAGTCATTTGTGACATGTAGGAATCGACCGCACCTCAATCTAATGCACGGTGTGACCGGTATGGCTAAAAGTGTCTGATATGAGTTTCAAATTGAGATAAACTTTAGAAAAAAACAATACTGACATACAAAAAACCAAGAAAACACGTTCGGGTTGTTTTGATACTTTAGGAAAACGATCCACATGTCATTTGTGATGTGTACGAATTGACCGCACATCAATCCGACGCATGGTGTGACCGGTATGGATAAATGTGTCTGAAATCAGTTTCAAATTGAGATAAACTTTGGAAAATAATAGTATAGACATACGGAATATTGAGAAAATGAATTCGGATTGTTTTGAAACTTGAAGAAAATTATCCATGAGTCATTTGTGACGTGTACGAATTGACTGCACCTCAATCCGACACACGGTGTGACCGATATGGCTAAAAGTGTCTGATATCAGTTTGAAAATAACATAAACTTTAGAAAACAACACTACTGACGTATGGAAAACTGAGAAAACGCGTTCATATTGTTTTTATACTTTAGGAAAATGATCCACGAGTCATTTGTGATGTGTAAAAATCGATCGTACCTCAATCTGACGCACTGTGTGACTGGTATGGCGAAAAGTGTCTAATATCAGTTTCAAATTGAGATAAACTTTGGAAAACAACACTACTGACATACGGAATACTAAGAAAATGTGTTCGGATTGTTTTGAAACATTCGTAAAATGATCCATGAGTCATTTTTGATGTGTATGAATCTACCACACCTCAATCCGATGCATAGTGTGAAAGGTATGGCCAAAAGTGTCTGATATCAGTTTGAAAATGACATAAACTTTAGAAAACAACACTACTGACATACGAAAAACAGATAAAACGCGATTGGATTGTTTTGATACTTTAGGAAAACGATCCATGAGTCCTTTTTAATGTGTACGAATCGACCGCACCTCAATCTGATGCACGGTGTGACCGGTATGGCTAAACGTGTCCGATATCAGTTTCAAATTGAGATAAACTTTGGAAAACAACACTACTGACATATGGAATATCATGAAAACGTGTTCGGATAGTTTCGAAACTTGCAGACAACGATCTATGAGTCATTTGTGATGTGTAAAAATCGACCGCACCTCAATCTGACGCACGTTATGACCAGTATGGCTAAAAATGTCTGATATCAGTTTGAAAATGAAATAAACATTGGAAAACAACACTACTGACATACAACAAACTGAGAAAACGTGTTTAGATTATTTTGATACTTTACGAAAATGATCCACCAGTCATATGTGACATGTATGAATCGACCGCACCTCAATCCGACGCACGGTGTGACCGGTATGGCTAAAAGTGTCTGATATCAGTTTCAAATTGAGATAAACTTTGGAAATCAACATCATTGACATACAGAATACCAAGAAAACGAATTCGGATTGTTTTGAAACTTGGACAAAACGATCTATGATTCATTTTTGACGTGTACGAATCGACCGCACCTCAATCCGATGCAGGGTGTGACCGGTATGGCTAAAAGTGTCTGATATCAGTTTCAAATTGAGATAAACTTCAGAAAACAACACTACTGACATACGAAATACCAAGAAAATGCGTTCGGATTTTTTGTAAACTTTAGGGAAACGATCCACGAGTCATTTGTGACGTGTACAAATTGACCGCACCTCAATCAGACGCACAGTGTGACCGGTATGGATAAAAGTGTCTGATATCAGTTTCAAATTTAGATAAGCTCTCGAAAATAACACTAATGACATACGGAATACTGAGAAAACACGTTCAGATTGTTTTGAAACTTTAGTACAACGTTACATGAGTCATTTTTGGCGTGTAAAAATCAACCACACCTCAATCTGACGCATAGTGTTACCGGTATGGATAAAAATTTCTGATATCAGTTTAAAAATGACATAAACTTTAGAAAACAACAATACTGACATACGGAATACTAAGAAAACGCATTCAGATTGTTTTGATACTTCAGGAAAATGATCCATGTGTCATTTGTGACGTGTACGAATCGACCACACCTCAATCCGACGCATGGTATTACTGGTATGGTTAAAAGTGTCTGATATCAGTTTCAAATTTAGATAAACTTTAGAAAACAACACTACTGACATATGGAATACCGAGCGAACATGTTCGGATTGTTTTGATACTTTAGGGAAATGATCCACGAGTCATTTGTGACGTGTATAAATTGACCACACCTCAATCCGATGCACGGTGTGACCGGTATGGCTAAAAGTGTTTGATATCAGTTTCAAATTGAGATAAACTTTGGAAAACAACACTACTGACATAAGGAATACCGAGCAGACACGTTCGGATTGTTTTGAAACTTTAGGACAATGATCCATGAGTCATCTGTGACATGTACGAGTTGACCTCACCACAATCTGATGCACGGTGTGACCAGTATGGCTAAAAGTGTCTGGTATCAGTTTCAAATTGAGATAAACTTTGGAAAACAACACTAATGATATACAGAATACCGAGAAAACTCGTTCGGATTGTTTTGATACTTTAGGACAACGATCCATGAGTCATTGGTGAAGTGTACGAATTGAGAGCACCTCAATCCAACACACGGTGTGACCGATATCGCTAAAAGTGTTTGATATCAGTTTGAAAATGACACAAACTTTAGAAAACAACACTATTGAAATACGACAAACTAAGCAAACAAGTTCGGATTGTTTTGATACTTCAGGAAAATGATCCACGAGTCATTTGTGACATGTACGAATTGACTGCACCTTAATCTGATGCACGGTGTGACCAGTATGGCTAAAAGTGTTTGATATCAGATTCAAATTGAGATAAACTTCAGAAAACAACACTACTGACATACGGAATACCGAGCAAACATGTTCGGATTGTTTAGAAACATGAAGACAACAATCTACGAGTCATTTGTGACGTGTACGAATTGACTGCACCTCAATCCGACGCATAGTGTGACTGATAAATCTTTTCTTTAGATAAAGAATCAGTATTTATTAAATGAGAAAAATCAATCAAAAACATATTGATTTTACATTATTCCCTTTCATTGTTATGAAAATGAAAACATTTGAGTTTAAAATTTCATATTTTAGTTTCACATTTCCATATTAATGTATTCTTTCATATTATTGTTTTAATGTAACGCCCCGACCCCAGTTACCCAGAGTCGGTGCATTATTACATAACAATGGCATGATCACAAGAAAGATCAAATCTCGAAAGACCAATTGGTTTAGTAGCCTTGGAAACATTAGATATATTCATAACGTTTTACATTAAATCATAAAGTGAAAAACTACTACAACAACATATTGTCTCCATAGTCCACACTATTATCCCCTCATAATATCCCTACAGGTCATTCATAATTTACTTCTTCATATCCTGGGAAAAATAAAACATAGAAAATGGGTGAGCTCAAATGCCCAGTAAGGATAACAATATAGCGGAAACTTTCATAAATAAGAATAAACATTTAAGGAATTGTATAACTAAAAAAAGCCTTTTAAACTTGAACTTCAACATAGTATGGAAAAAATAAAATGAAATAATGCCATTTACTTATTCACATGGATATTCTACTAATCGAATAATCACATGCAATATCAATAACCACTTTCATAATGATGGAATGCATAATGGCAGACTATCATAACCACATAGCCAAGGCCTCATGCCAAGACTACAAACAAGATTTTGTCAAGGCCTTGTGCCAAGACACTATTTTGTCTCATGAGACATACCGATGCATCAAGGAGCTATAGCGGCCTCCACCCGTCACATATTAAGTCCAATGCATTCCCATATGAAAAGGTCTAAACATAAAATAAACATTTGTATTAAAACTAGCATACAAAATGTAAATACTTCATCCATAAACCATGAATGGTATAAAAATAACACATCCATAGTCAAACATATCACAAAACCTTCAATACAATATAGAAGTTTTGTTTCATAATAAATCAACTTCAAATCAGCGTAAAATCCATCAAAGGATGTTGACATAGATGAAATCAAAACTCTTTTTAGAGAAGTATCTCTTTTTATTTTGAAATCATTTAATAAAACATTTTCTTTGAAAATATTCTTATAATCTTGTAAGGGAAGCTTCGACGATTTTATAATGGCAGAAAATAACCGCACCCGCCGTATAAGTTAAAAAAACATTCTTACCTTATTTCTGTCGAAAAGGTTAAAAATCACCTTGTTTGGAAAACCACAGAAATATTCCTTTACAAAACTCTTTCTAAAAAGTCAAACAAGGGTATAAATGACTTTAACCAATATTCTTTTAAATATAAAAAATGTTTTGAAATACATTTTTAAGAAACATATATGTGGATGATAAAGAGATCCCAGTAGATTATTACGTATAAACAACCTCGGATAATGAAGAGATTGTGAAATAACCTTTACAAATTTGGTAACTTACGAAAAATACAACCCATGAAAGAGGTATCATACAATGAATATGTAAATACACATAAATTAAAGTGTATTACACAAAGAATATAATTATGGGCAGTACATACACCACACAAAAGGTAATGGTGGCAATATGGCATGAATCTCACAGGAATAAGGAGTGAGATGAAAACCCCTTACCTTGTACTTTTCATTGGGTGGGGGTAGGTTAACCTCCTTTATAATTGTGAAATAATTGTTATTAAATTATAAAATAATCATATACGTTAATATGATATCATATATGATCTTTTAACATTGATTTGTTAATAATATCTTAGTATTATCGTTGTTTCGGGTGTTAACGTACTCGTTTTCTTTTATATGTTTTGTTACGTAAGATGTGTTTGTCATGGATAGGTTGTATATTAATCATATCCAGAATTATATCAAGTCTGTAGATACTATTATTAATCATCAAATGAGAATTATACTTGAATGGATATGATGGAGAATGAATCTCATCGCGTTCGTGGAGACGGTAGTCCGTACGTACGCACGAGCGAAAATATCATTCTTTTGATATTAAAATAATATATAATTGGAGGGTATATCATATATACAGAATCATTATCATGTTATATTAATTATTTACATGAATTACACATCATTATTATACCCATCCAAATAATAATTTATTGAATAACAATTACACCACGACGTGGAGACGGTAAGACGTACGTACGCACGTATGGTGACATGTTATTCAAATGATGGATAAAATACTGAATATGGTTGTACCATATTTATAATAACATCACGGTATATATAAGATACTGGATTTATTATTTTATAATGGTAATAAGAAAGAAAGAAGAAGTGGAAGAATAAAGGAACTTAAAAAAGGGTGGTGAAATCATTACCTCTTCTTTGGGTTCTTTCTTTTGATTTGATCAAAAGGGATCTTAGGTTGGCTTCTTGACTAATGGAAGGCCTCTAGGATGAAGTGAGGGAAGTTGAGAGAGTATTTTGGCAGAGTTTGTCCGATCCAAAAGGGTTTTATGCTGTGAGTTAATGAGAAGGGAGAGTGCCCTTTTATAAGAGGGGTGATGGGCACTTTTGGAAAAGCTAGCAATATTATTTTATAATAAATTCACATTTGGTTTCTAACGGCTCAAAAGTGGATTATTTAAATTTTAATGTGTAGATAGGTCGAAAACCACCCAACCAATAGAATTTAGACAGGTTTGGGTCATTATACTAACCTTATCATTAATTATTAACTCTTAGTTAATTAGTTTCACTTTTACAATGTCTCTTTGTATTTTTATATTATATAGTTAATAAACTTACTATATACCTCCAAGAGACCCCCACGTGGTCCATTAATGATACACCTATCATGATATATGTCTTGTTTCTGATCCTTAGATTTTTAGGAATTTAATATCAATTAATAATATAATATTTGTTTTAAAAACACTTTTATGTCAATTTTGACACTATTCAATAGTGGATTTTTGTAAAAAATCATAACAGAATGATTATTTAGAAAAAAGTCAATAAATTCAATCCTAATATGTCATATTATCCTATAAAATTAGTTTAATTCATAAAAAATCTCAAATTATATTTATTTGGGTATTTATAATATCAATTATTTTAATTTTTCACTATTATGGTAATTACTGCAGCATCATTGTGTCATAAATAAATTAAATTATTTAATGTATAAAAATTATAAATAAAATATAATTATGTAGGAAATATTTTTAGTTTTCTAATGAATATTCATAGTCCAAAATAAAACATATATAACCCTATGTAAAAATTGATTTTCTAAAAGATATATGCTTGTGTCATTTTTGTATTCATTTTAACTTAATTAAAATAAAGTGTGCCTATCACTTACAAGTGGCACCATGGGGTCCAAAAATTGACCCAAAGATTCCCATCGTCGAAAATGTATCAACCAATAAGGTTAGGACACGTTTTAGGGTAATTTTATATTATTATAATATTATTTTTAACCCTTATTTACCGGATTATCCTTTAACCATGGTAAATAAAATATTTACCGAAGTAATTATTCAAAATGTCTAAAAATAAAAGTTACCTATTTACACAATTTGAACATCCTGATTAAAAATATGGAATCCATTTTTCCAAATTCAAAACACCGAAGTGGCAGAAATTAATTTAAAATTAATTCCCGTTGTCAAAACAAAAAGCGTGTTTTTAAGATATAATAACTATCAAAAGGTTGATACTTGTTTATGTTCGGTTTAATTGTGAAATTATGTCCAATGACCAAAATTGTATTAAATGGAAAAAATATATTCTAAATATAATTTAAAACCACTCAAATTCATAGTTTATCACTATTAATTATTTTTATAAAAAAAAGTTGTTTTTAATTAAAATTTTGTAATTTTCACTATTCAACAAAATATTAAAGTTATCCAAAAAGTACCAAAATTTCACCTTAGGCTAAATTCGATACTCCAAATCCAAAAATGAAGTCCATTTTGAGAGATAAAATTTCAAAAAGTAGGTATTACTATTCATAACGGCTAGTTTGATCGGTTGTGGTGTGTGTTAGAACTCGATGTTGCGTACAACACACGCTATTTCATTATTCAAAGAGAAGCATATCGTAGAAGCTTGGGGTGTTACATTCTCCCCTCCTTCAAATATTTTCTTCCTCGAAATTTCTAGAATATTATCGCATGAAAAGACTAGGGTGGTTCTTCTTCATAAGTTCATCGGGTTCTCACGTTGCCTCTTCCATGTTATGGTTTCTCCACAAAACTTTTACCAGACGCGTCGTCTAGTTTCTCAGTACTTGTTCTCTTGTATCAAGAATCCTGACGGGCTCTTCACAATAAGACAGATCGGGTTCTAGTTCTAATTCTTTACAGGTGAGTACATGCGTTGGGTCAGGCATGTATTTCCTCAACATAGACACGTGGAACACATCGTGAACTTTGGAGAGACTTGGTGGCATTGCCAATCGGTAAGCTATAGCCCCAATTCGTTCTAGAATTTTGAAAGGTCCGATATACCTAGGACTCAATTTACCTTTCTTACCAAAATGTATGACTCCCTTCCATGGAGATACTTTCAGGAAAACATGATCACCGACTTGAAATTCCAAATCCTTCCTTCGATTATCGACATAGCTCTTTTGCCTACTTTGAGCTGCTTTGATGTGATTTTGGATTACCTTAACCTTTTCCATCGTTTCCTCCACCAGTTCTAGACCTACAAGTTTTCTTTCACCAACGTCATCCCAACAGGTTTGTGTGCGACATCTCTTTCCGTATAACACTTCATATGGTGCCATCTGAATACTCGAATGGAAGCTATTGTTATAGGAAAATTCTACCAAAGGTAAATATTGATCCCACAGACCCTGAAAGTCAAGTGAACAAGATCTCAGCATGTATTCTAAGGTCTGAATAGTCCGTTCTGATTGTCCATCTGTCTGAGGGTGGTAGGCAGTGCTCAAATGAAGTTCAGTATCCAGGGATTTATGAAGACTCTTCCAGAATCTTGAAGTAAAACGGGGATCACGATCCTAAACAATCGATAGGGGTACTCCATGAAGTCTCACAACTTCATTAATATATAGTATTTATAGACGTTTCAGTGGTAGATCTTCTCTTATAGCAAGAAAATGTGCTGACTTGGTAAGACGATCAACAATAACCCATATTTCATCGTTCCTTCTAGGAGTCTTTGGTAGCCCCATGACAAGGTCCATCGTAATATTGTCCCATTTCCACTCCGGTATGGGAAGAGGTTGCATGACTCCTCCAGGTTGTTACCTTCCAGCTTTCACTTGTTGAAAAACCATACATCTTGACACAAAATCAGCAATCTCCCTCTTCATGTTGTCCCGCCAAAAATGTTCCTTCAAATATCTATACATTTTGGTGCTCCCAGGGTGTATAGAGAAATTGGAACTATGAGAATCTTCCAGCAATTCCCGTTTTAGATCATGTATATCGGAAACACAAAGCCTCTTCCCGAATTTCAAAATTCCATCTTCATACACAAAGTCTCTCAATCTCCCATCATTCACATCTTTAATATTCTTTTGAAATTCTTCATCATCGGTCTGAGAACTCTTAATTATTTCTAGTAAAGATGGTTTGACAACCATTTGAAAAAGCATTGATGTTTCACCTTCCCTGGTTATTCCCATGTCCATCTTCACTAGATATATGAAAATTGGATCCCTTTAAATTCTCATCATGTTCAAAACTCCATGGTATTTTCTGCTCAAAGCATCTGCCACCTTGTTTTCTTTCCCTGGGTGGTAGTGTATCGTACAATCATAATCCTTGAGTAATTCAAGCCATCTCCTTTGCCTCATGTTGAGTTCTTTTTGTGAGAAAATATACTTCAAACTCTTGTGATCAATATAAATCTCACATTTTTCACCATAGAGGTAGTGCCTCTATATCATCAAAGCAAAGATCATAGATGCTAACTTGAGATCATGAGTAGGATAGTTTTGTTCATGAATTTTCAACTGTAATGATGCATAGGCAATAACCCTATCATTCTGCATAATGACACAACCAAGTCCTTTCTTCGATGCATCACTATAAATAACGAACCCATCATTCCCCAATGGTAGAGTCAATATAAGAGCATTGACTAATCTTCTCTTCAGTTCTTCAAAACATTCTTCACACTCTTTTGTCCAAACAAATTTAACCCCTTTACGTGTGAGGTTCGTTAATGGGTTAGCCAATCGGGCAAAATTCTGGACGAAATGTTGATAATAACCTGCTAAACTAATAAAACTATGTACGTCAGTTATATTTGTAGGTGCTGCCCATTCTTAGATTGCCTTGGTCTTAGAAGGATCAACAGAGATTCCATCATTAGATACAATATGGCCAAGAAATGAAATCTCCTGAAGCCAGAATTCACACATGCTAAACTTCCCAAATAATTCATGTCTTCTCAGAGTCTTCAGGATAATGCGCAATTGATTTTCATGTTCTTCATAGATTTTGGAGTATACCAAGATATCATCAATAAATACCACCACAAATTCATCGAGATACTCCTTGAAAACTCTATTCATCAGATACATGAATACAGAGGGTGCATTAGTCAATCCAAAAGGCATTACAGTAAACTCGTAATGCCCGTACCTGGTTCGAAATGCTGTCTTCATAATGTCTTCCTTCTTAACACACAACTGATGGTATCCAGATCAAAGGTCAATCTTTGAAAAGTATTGAGCTCCATGCAGTTGGTCAAATAAATCATCAATGTGAGGTAGGGGATACTTGTTCTTTATTGTTATAGCATTGATCTCCCTGTAGTCGATACATAGCCTCATGGATCCATATTTCTTTTTAACAAAAAGAACAGGGGCTCCCCATTGAGAAACACTAGGGCGAATAAATCCTTTATTACTCAATTCCTCTAGTTGTTTCTTTAGTTTAGCTAATTCTACAGTGGCCATTCTATAAGGGGTCTTCGATATAGGCCTTGATCCATGAATTAAATCAATGGAAAAATCAAATTCTCGTTCTGGAGGATGTCCAGGTAAATCGTCCAGAAACACATCTACATATTATTTAACAATGGGTACATCCTCTATTTTAACATTCCTTACCCATAGTCATTTCATTCTCTTCCTCCCCAATAATTGAATTTAGTTGAGCTACTGGGGGTGGATCTAGATAAGAATTAGGTGGTGCCGATTCTGCTCTAAAGATAAGGTGTTCCTTATCATCATCATCAAGAATCATAACCTCTTTATTCTTACAATAAATCTTCACATCATAGTCCGAAATCCAGTCCATACTGAGGATTATATCGAACTCAATCATAGGTATGACGATGAGATCAGAAGATAAAGAACATTTATGTGCTCTAATGGGGACTGATTCACAAAACTTTGTTGCAATGATACTTCTCTTAAGAGTTTTATCTGACAACTCCCTCGTTAAATCAAATTGGAAATATCTAATTTTCTTAGAAAACTGGGAAGATATGAAACAATGCGATGATCCAGAATCAAATAATACATTTTCTAAACTTGAGGAAACCATTAAATTACCTGCCACCACGTCTTTCGGAGCTTCTACCTCAGTAGCAGTGATATCTTAAGCTTGGCCTTGATCCCTTGGAATTTTCAGAGGTAAGTGCCCCTGACGATTATGACATTGATTTGCATAATTCCCCATCTCCCTGCAATTGTAGCACTAAACATTGGTAGCTTCCTTCTTCCCTTTTCAATCACAAGCTTGGTGGCCTTTTTCACCACCCTTGTAACAGACTCACATTCCCTTCAAGCAAGTACCGGGGTGTTTCTTCCCACATTTACCACAGGATGGATATTCAACATTTCCCTTCTTCCATTTATTTCCATTCCCAGATTGATCAGCAGATCTCTTCTTCTCTTGCTTTGCTTTAAATTCATAAGACTTAGAGAATTCCTTTTCGGTCTTGATAACACATGAGACAATGTCTTCGTATGACGAGAAGGATTGTGATACTAATGCTCGACAGAGAAATGGTTTTAACCCATCAAAGAAACGATCAATATTACTTCTTGGGTTACGTATATAATCTCCAGCATATCTTGCTAACCTTGTAAAGTTCGCCTCATACTTTGTGACATTCTCATCCTCCTTTTGTCTCAAACTCAGAAACTGCCTTTCCATATCTGCTCGATGGTCGCGAGGAAAGTATTTTTCTAAAAATAGATATTTTAACTCCCTCCATTCCATATTTGATACTTCATCATCTTCCTTCGTATTTTGAATCAATGACCACCATTGATCAGCATCTCCAATGAGGCAGTAAACTTCCATGATAACTTTTTCCCTTTCACTACTCCCCAAAGCCTGAAATATTTTCTCTAGGGATAATATCCATTGCTCAGCTACTAAGGGATTTGTACTCCCATTGAACATTGGTGGTTGTTTCCTCATGAAGCGATCTAACATTGATCCTCCATGCTGTGGATCAGGGTGCTCCATACGGGTAAGGTTACTATTCATAACCTGAGTAAGTTGTCCCAGTATGGTGATTAGCTTATTGGAACAAGTTTCATCACCAGCTCCACTATAATTATCTTGAGAAGGAGGGAATTCCTTACATGGAGTGCGTGCATTGATACTGTTTCCATTTCTTCCACTAGGCACCATTTCTAAACAATAGCATAAACTAGATCAGTTTATGAATCAAAATACATAATCCCATACTTATAAAACACTTAACATAAATTGAACTATTTATGGATATAATCCATAATCATAAAAATGTTTTCTTTGAGGAAGTATATACTCATAAACCCTTCATACTGATTTGTAAAGAAAATGAGAGTTATCCTAAGCATATCCCCTGGGAGTGTCGTAACCAAGAGTGCAGCAAGGCCCGTTGTCATGCACCAGTTCCCGTTCAAGTCTAGCTCAAAGTGGCGTTTTTAGGATTTACCCCTAAGTACATATGTTCTAGAGCCGCCTCTACCTACTCGTATCCAGACAAGGATGTGTTGCTCGGAAAACTCACAAAATCTCTACAATACCAAAATTCTAGGAAGTTCTTCTATACTAATCCTCAAAGTTCATCTTAGGTCTACGTGCTCTAATCAGAGTTTATCTAAATCTAGCTTCCAAGGTTTGTACTAAACCTTCCTCTGATACCAACTGTAACGCCCCGACCCCAGTTACCCAGAGTCGGTGCATTATTACTTAACATTGGCATGATCACAAGAAAGATCAAATCTCGAAAGACCGATTGGTTTAGTAGCCTTGGAAACACTAGATATATTCATAACTTTTTACATTACATCATAAAGTAAAAAACTACGACAACAAAATATTGTCTCCATAGTCCACACTATTATTCCCTCATAATATCCATGCAGGTCATTCATAATTTGCTTCTTCACATCCTGGGAAAAATAAAACATAGAAAAGGGGTGAACTCAAATGCCCAGTAAGGATAACAATATAGCAGAAACGTTCATAAATAAGAATAAACATTTAAGGAAATGTATAACTAAAACAAATGCCTTTTAAACATGAACTTCAACATAGTATGGAAAAAATAAAATGAAATAATGCCATTTACTTATTCACATGGATATTCTACTAATCGAATAATCACATGCAATATCAATAACCACTTTCATAATGATGGAATGCATAATGCCAGACTATCGTAACCACATAGCCAAGGCCTCGTTCCAATACTACAAATATGATTTTGTCAAGGACTTGTGCCAGGACACTAGTTTGTCTCATGAGACCTACCGATGCATCGAGAAGCTATAGCGGGCTCCACCCGTCACATATTAAGTCCAATGCATTCCCATATGAAAAGGTTTAAACATAACATAAACATTCGTATTAAAACTAGCATAAGAAATGTAAATACTTAATCCATAAACCATGAATGGTATAAAAATAACACATCCATATTCAAACATATCACAAAACCATCAATACAATATAGAAGTTTTGTTTCATAATAAATCAACTTCAAATAAGCGTAAAATCCATCAAAGGATGTTGACATAGATGAAATCAAAACTCTTTTTAAAGAAATATCCCTCTCTATTTTGAAATCATTTAATAAAAGATTTTCTTTGAAAATATTCTTATAAGATTGTAAGGGAAGCTTCGACGATTTTATAACGGCGGAAAATAACTGCACCCGCCGTATAAGTTAAAAAAACATCCTTACCTTAATTCTTTCGAAAAGGTTAAAAAGCACCTTGTTTGGAAAACGACGGAATGATTCCTTTATAAAACTCTTATAAAAAGTCAAACAAGGGTTTAAATGACTTTAAACCATATTCTATTAAATAGTAAAAATATTTTGAAATACATTTTTAAGAAACATGGATGTGGATGATAAAGAGATCCCAGTAGATTATTACGTATAAACAACCTCAGATAATGAAGAGATTGTGAAATAACCCTTACTAATTTGGTAACTTACGAAACATACAACCCCTGAAAGAGGTATCACACAATGAATATGTAAATACACATAAATTAATGTGTATTACATAAATAATATAATTATGGGCTGTACATACACCACATAAAAGGTAATGGTGGAAATATGGCATGAATCTCACTGGAATAAGGAGTGAGATGAAAACCCCTTACCTTGTACTTTTCCTTGGTTGGGGGTAGGTTAACATCCTGTATAATGGTGAAATAATTTTTATTAAATTATACAAGAATCATATACCTTAATATGATATCATATATGATCTTTTAACATTTATTTGTTAATAATATCTTAGTATTATCGTTGTTTCAGGTGTTAACTTACTCATTTTATTTTATATGTTTTTTACGTAAGTTGTGTTTGTCATGGATAGGTTGTATATTAGTCATACACATAATGACATCAAGTCCTTAGATACTATTATTAATAATCAAATGAGAATTATACGTCAATGGATACGATGGAGAATGAATCTCATCACGTTCGTGGAGACGGTAGTCCGTACGTACGCACGAGCGACAATATCATTATTTTGATATTAAAATAATATATAATTGGATGGTATATCATATATACAGAATCATTATCATGTTATATTAATTATTTACATGAATTACAGATCATTATTATACCCATCCAAATAATAATTTATTGAATAACAATTACACCACGACGTGAAGACGGTAAGCCGTACGTACGCACGTATGGTGACATGTTATTCAAAGGATGGATAGAATACTGAATATGGTTATACCATATTTATAATAACATCACAGTATATATAAGATACTGGATTTATTATTTTAGAATGGTAATAAAAAAGAAATAAGAAGTGGAAGAATAAAGGAACTTGAAAAAGGGTGGTCAAATCATTACCTCTTCTTTGGGTTCTTCATTTTGATTTGATCAAAAGGGCTCTTAGGTTGGCTTTCTGACTAAATGAGGGCCTCTAGGATGAAGTGAGGGAAGTTTAGAAAGTATTTTGGCAGAGGTTGGCCGAACCAAAAGGCTTTGAAGGTGTGAGTTATTGAGAAGGGAGAGTTCCCTTTTATAAGAGGGGTGAGGGGCACCTTTGGAAAAGCTAGAAATATTATTTTATAATAAATTCATATTCAGTATCTAATGGCTCCAAAGTGGATTATTTAAATTTTAATGTGGGGATTGGTCAAAAACCACCCAACCAATAGAATTTAGACAGGTTTGGGTCATTATAATGACCTTATCTTTAAGTATTAACTCTTAGTTAATTAGTTTCACTTTTACAATGTCTCTTTGTATTTTTGTATTATATAGTTAATAAACATACTATATACCTCCAAGAGACCCCCAAGTGGTACATTAATGATACACCTATCATGATATAAGTCCCTTGGCCGAACCTTATATTTTTAGGAATTTAATATCAATTAATAAGATAATATTTGTTTTAAAAACTCTTTTATGTCAATTTTGACACTATTCAATAGTTTATTTTTGTAAAAAATCATTAAAGAATGATTACTTATAAAATAGTCAATTAATTCAATCCTAATATGTCATATTATCCTATAAAATTATTTTAATTCATAAAAATTCTCAAATTATATTTATTTGGGTATTTATAATATCAATTATTTTAATTTTCAACTATTATGGTAATTAATGCATTATCATTGTGTCATAAATAAATTAAATTATTTAACGTATAAAAATTATAAATAAAATATCATTATCTAGGAAATCATTATATATTTCTAATGAATATTTATAGTTGAAAATACATCATATATAACCCTATGTAAAAATTGTTTTTCTAAAAGATATACGCTTGTGTCATTTTTGTATTCATTTTAACTTAATTAAAATAAAGTGTCCCTATCACTTACAAGTGGCACCATGGGGTCCCAAAATTGACCCAAAGATGCCCATGGTCGAACATGTATCAACCAATAAGGTTAGGACACGTTTTAGGGTAACTTTTTATTATTATAATATTATTTTTTAACCCTTATTTACTGGATTTACCCTTTAACCATGGTAAATAAAATATTTACCGAAGTAATTATTCAAAATGTCTAAAAATAAAAGTTACCTATTTACACAATTTGAACATCCTGATTCAAAATATGGAATCCATTTTTCCAAATTAAAAACACAGAAGTGGCAGAAAATATTTTAAAATTAATTCCCGCTGTCAAAACAAAAAGCGTGTTTTTAAGATATAATAACTATCAAAAGATTGATACTTGTTTATGTTCAGTTTAATAGTGAAATTATGTCCAATGACTGAAATTGTATTAAATAGAAAAAATATATTCTAAATATACTTTAAAACCACTCAAATTCATAGTTTATCACTATTAATCATTTTGATTAAAAAAGTTGTTTTTAATTAAAATTAAGTAATTTTCACTATTCATCAAAATATTAAAGTTATCTGAAAAGTACCAAAATTTCACCTTAGGCTAAATCCGATACTCTGAATCCAAAAATGAAGTCCATTTTGAGAGATAAAATTTCAAAAAGTAGGTATTACTATTCATAATGGCTAGTTTGATCGTTTTTGGTGTGTGTCAGAACTAGATGTTGCGTACAACACATGTTATTGCATTATTCAAAGAGAAGCGTACCGTAGAAGCTTGGGGTGTTACATTCTCCCCTCCTACAAATAATCTCATCCTATAAATTTCTAGAATATTATCGCATGAAAAGACTCGGGTGGTTCTTCATCATATGTTCCTCGGGTTCCCACATTGCCTCTTCCATCTTATGGTTTCCCTACAAAACTTTTACCAGACGCATCGTCCGGTTTCTCAGTACTTGTTCTCTTTTATCAAGAATCTTGACGGGTTCTTCACAATAAGATAGACCAGGTTCTAGTTCTAATTCTTCATAGGTGAGTACATGCATTGGGTTAGGCATGTATTTCCTAAACAGAGATACATGGAACACATCGTGAACTTTGGAGAGACTTGGCGGCATTGCCAATCGGTAAGCTACAGCCCCAATTCGTTCTAGAATTTCGAAAGGTCCGATGTACGTGGGACTCAATTTACCTTTCTTACCAAAACGTATGAATCCCTTCCATGGAGATACTTTCAGGGAAACATGATCACTAACTTGAAATTCCAAATCCTTCCTTCGATTATCGGCATAGCTATTTTGCCTACTTTGAGCTGCTTTGATGTGATTTTGGATTACCTTCACCTTTTCCATCTTTTCCTCCACTAGTTCTGGACCTACAAGTTTTCTTTCACCAACATCATTCCAACAGGTTGGTGTGCGACATCTCTTTCTATATAACGCTTCATATGGTGCCATCTAAATACTCGAATGGAAGCTATTGTTATAGGAAAATTCTACGAAAGGTAAATATTGATCCCACGTACCCTGAAAGTTAAATGAACAAGATCTCAACATGTCTTCTAATGTTTGAATAGTCCGTTCTGATTGTCCGTTTGTCTGAGGGTGGTAGGCAGTGCTCAAATGAAGTTCATTATCCAGGTATTTCTAAAGACTCTTCCAGAATCATGAAGTAAAATGGGGATCATGATCAGAAACAATCGATAGGGGTACTCCATGAAGTCTCACAACTTCATTAATATATAGTCTTGCTAGACGTTCCAGTGGTAGATCTTCTCTTATAGCAAGAAAATGTTCTGTCTTGGGAAGATGATCAACAATAACCCATACTTCATCATTCCTTCTAGGAGTCTTTGGTAGCCACATGAAAAAGTCCATCGTAATATTGTCCCATTTCCAGTCCGGTATGGGAAGAGGTTGCATGACTCCTCAAGGCTGTTGCCTTCCAGCATTCACTTGTTGACAAACCATACATCTTGACACAAAATCATCAATCTCCCTCTTCATGTTGTCCCACCAAAAATGTTCCTTCAAATCTCTATAAATTTTGGTTCTCCCATGGTGTATAGAGAAATTGGAACTATGAGCATCATCCAGCAATTCCCTTTTTAGATCAGGTATATCGGGAACACAAAGCCTCTTCCCGAATTTCAAAATTCCATCTTCATACACAAAGTCTCTCAATCTACCGTCATTCACAGCTTTAATCTTCTTTTGAAATTCCTCACCATCGGTCTGAGAAATCTTAATTCTTTCTAGTAAAGAAGGTTTGACAACTATTTGAAAAAGCATTGATGTTTCACCTTCCCTGGTTATTCCCATGTCCATCTTCACTAGATATATGAAAATTGGATCCCTTTAAATTCTCATCACATTCAAAACTCCATGGTCTTTTCTGCTCAAAGCATCTTCCACCTTGTTTTCTTTCCCCGAGTGGTAGTGTATCGTACAATCATAATCCTTGAGTAATTCAAGCCATCTCCTTTGCCTCATGTTGAGTTCTTTTTGTGAGAAAATATACTTCAAACTCTTGTGATCAATATAAATCTCACATTTTTCACCATAGAGGTAGTGCCTCCATATCTTCAAAGCAAAGATCATAGATGCTAACTCGAGATCATGAGTAGGATAGTTTTGTTCATGAATTTTCAACTGTCATGATGCATAGGAAATAACCCTATCATTCTGCATAATGACACAACCAAGTCCTTTCTTCGATGCATCACTATAAATAACGAACCCATCATTCCCCAATGGTGGAGTCAATATAGGATCATTGACTAATATTCTCTTCAGTTATTCAAAACATTTTTCACACTCTTTTGTCCAAACAAATTTAACCCCTTTACGTGTTAGGTTTGTTAATGGGTTAGCCAATCGGGCAAAATTCTGGACGAAATGTCGATAATAACCTGCTAAACCAATAAAACTACATACCTCAGTTATATTCGTAGGTGCTGCCCATTATTAGATTGCCTTGGTCTTAGAAGGATCAACAGAGATTCCATCTTTGGAGACAATATGGCCAAGAAAAGAAATCTCCTGAAGCCAGAATTCACACTTGCTAAACTTCCCATATAATTCATGTCTTCTCAGAGTCTTCAGGATAATGCGCAATTGATTTTCATGATCATCGTAGCTTTCGGAGTATACCAAGATATCATCAATAAATACCACCACAAATTAATCGATATACCCCTTGAAAACTCTATTCATCAGATCCATGAATACAGAGGGTGAATTAGTCAATCGAAAAGGCATTACAGTAAACTTGTAATGCCCGTACCTGGTTCGAAATGCTGTCCTCGGAATGTCTTCCTTCTTAACACACAACTGATGGTATCCAGATCGAAGTTCAATCTTTGAAAAGTATTGAACTCCATACAGTTGGTCAAATAAATCATCAATGTGAGGTAGGGGATACTTGTTCTTTATTATTATAGCATTGATCTCCATGTAGTCGATACATAGCCTCATGGATCCATATTTCTTTTTAACAAAAAGAACAGGGGCTCCCCATGGAGAAACACTAGGGCGAATAAATCCTTTATTACTCAATTCCTCTAGTTTTTTCTTTAGTTCGGATAATTATACAGTGGCAATTCTATAAGGGGTCTTCGATATAGGCCTTGATCCAGGAATTAAATCAATGGAAAAATCAAATTCTCGTTCTGGAGGATGTCCAGGTAAATTGTCCAGAAACACATCTACATATTATTTAACAACGGGTACATCCTCTATTTGAACATTCCTTACCCATAGTCATTTCATTCTCTTCCTCCCCAATAATTGAATTTAGTTGAGCTATTGGGGGTGGATCTAGATAAGAATTAGGTGGTGACGATTCTGCTCTAAAGATAAGGTGTTCCTTATCATCATCATCAAGAATCGTAACCTCTTTATTCTTACAATAAATATTCGCATCATAGTCTGAAAGCCAGTCCATACTGAGGATTATATCAAACTCAATCATAGGTATGACGATGAGATCAGCAGATAAAGAACATTTATGTGCTCTAATGGGGACTGATTCACAAAACATTGTTGCAATGATACTTCCCTTATGAGTTTTATCTGACAACTCCCTCGTTAAATCAAATTGGAAATATCTAATTTTCTTAGAAAACTGGGAAGATATGAAATAATGCGATGATCCAGAATCAAATAATGCATTTTCTAAACTTGAGGAAACCATTAAATTACCCGCCACAACGTCTTTCGGAGCTTCTACCTCAGTAGTAGTGATAGCTTAAGCTTGGCCTTGATCCCTTGGAATCTTCAGAGGTAAGTGCCCCTGACGCTTAGGACATTCATTTGCATAATGCCCCATCTCCGTGCAATTGTAGCACTGAACATTGGTAGCTTCCTTCTTCCATTTGCAATCACGAGCTTGGTGGGCTTTTTCACCACCATTGTAACAGACTCTCGTTCCCTTCAAGCAAGTACCGGGGTGTTTCTTCCCACATTTACCACAGGATGGATATTCAACATTTCCCTTCTTCCGCTTATTTCCATTCCCAGATTGATCAGGAGATCTCTTCTTCCCTTTCTTTGCTTTAAAGTCATAAGACTTAGAGAATTCCTTTTCGGTCTTCATAACACATGAGACAATGTCTTCGTACGACGAGAAGGATTGTGATACTAATGCTCGACAGAGAAATGGTTTTAACCCATCAAAGAAATGATCAATCTTACTTCTTGGGTTACGTATATAATCTCCAGCATACCTTGCTAACCTTGTAAAGTTCGCCTCATACTTTGTGACATTCTCATCCTCCTTTTGTCTCAGATTCAGAAACTGCCTTTCCATATCTGCTCGATGGTCACGAGGAAAGTATTTTTCTAAAAACAAATCTTTGAACTCCCTCCATTCCATATTTTATACTTCATCATCTTCCTTCATATTTTGAATCAATGACCACCATTGATCAGCATCTCCAATGAGGTGGTAAACTGCCATGATAACTTTTTCCCTTTCACTACTCCCCAAAGCCTGATATATTTTCTCTAGGGATAATATCCATTGCTCAGCTACTAAGGGATTTGTACTCCCATTGAACATCGGTGGTTGTTTCCTCATGAAGCGATCTAACATTGATCCTCCATGATGTGGATCAGGGTGCTCCATACGGGTAAGGTTATTATTCATAACCTGAGTAAGTTGTCCCAGTATGGTGATTAGCTTATTGGCACAAGTTGCATCACCAGCTCCACTATAATTATCTTGAGCAGGAGGGAAATCCTTACATGGAGTCCGTGCATTGATACAGTTTCCATTTCTTCCACTAGGCACCATTTCTAAACAATAGCATAAACTAGATCAGTTTATGAATCAAAATACATAATCCCATACTTCTAAAACACTTAGCATAAATTTAACTATTTATGGATATAATCCATAATCATAAAAATATTTTCTTTGAGGAAGTATATACTCATAAACCCTTCATCATGATTTTTAAAGAAAATGAGAGTTATCCTAAGCATATCCCCCGGGAGTGTCGTAACCAAGAGTGCAGCAAGGCCCGTTGTCGTGCACCAGTTCCCGTTCAAGTCTAGCTCAAAGCGGCGTTTTCGGGTTTTACCCCTAGGTACATCTGTGCCAGAGCCGCCTCTACCTACTCGTATCGAGATAGGTATGTATTTCTCGGAAAACTCACAAAATCTCTACAATACCAAAATTCTAGGAAGTTCTTCTATACTAATCCTCAAAGTTCATCTTAGGTCTATGTGCTCTAATCAGAGTTTATCTAAATCTAGCTTCCAAGGTTTGTACTAATCCTTCCTCTGATACCAACTGTAACGCCCCGACCCCAGTTACCGAGAGTCGGTGCATTATTACTTAACATTGGCATGATCACAAGAAAGATCAAATCTCGAAAGACCGATTGGTTTAGTAGCCTTGGAAACACTAGATATATTCATAATGTTTTACATTACATCATAAAGTGAAAAACTACTACAACAACATATTGTATCCATAGTCCACACTATTATTCCCTCATAATATCCCTGCAGGTCATTCATAATTTACTTCTTCACATCCTGGGAAAAATAAAACATAGAAAAGGGGTGAGCTCAAATTCCCAGTAAGGAAAAAAATATAGCGGAAACTTTTATAAATAAGAATAAACATTTAAGGAAATGTATAACTAAAACAAAAGCCTTTTAAACTTGAACTTCAACATAGTATGGAAAAAATAAAATGAAATAATGCCATTTACTTATTCACATGGATATTCTACTAATCGAATAATCACATGTAATATCAATAACCACTTTCATAATGATGGAATGCATAATGCCAGACTATGGTAACCACATAGCCAAGGCCTTGTTCCAATACTACAAATAAGATTTTGTCAAGGCCTTGTGCCAAGACACTAGTTTGTCTCATGATACCTACCGATGCATCGAGAAGCTATAGCGGGCTCCACCCATCACATATTAAGTCCAATGCATTCCCATATGAAAAGGTTTAAACATAACATAAATATTTGTATTAAAACTAGCATAAGAAATGTAAATACTTAATCCATAAACCATGAATGGTATAAAAATAAAACATCCACAGTCAAACCTATCACAAAACCATCAATACAATATAGAAGTTTTGTTTCATAATAAATCAACTTCAAATAAGCGTAAAATCCATCAAAGGATGTTGACATAGATGAAATCAAAACTCTTTTTAGAGAAATATCCCTTTTTATTTTGAAGTCATTTAATAAAGGATTTTCTTTGAAAATATTCTTATAAGATTGTAAGGGAATCTTCAACAATTTTATAACGGCGGAAAATAACCGCACCCGCCGTATAAGTTTAAAAACATCCTTACCTTAATTCTGTCGAAAAGGTTAAAAAGCACCTTGTTTGGAAAACGACGGAAAGATTCCTTTATAAAACTCTTATAAAAATTCAAACAAGGGTATAAATGACTTTAAACCATATTCTTTTAAATAGTAAAAATATTTTGAAATACATTTTTAAGAAACATGGATGTGGATGATAAAGAGATCCCAGTAGATTATTACGTATAAACAACCTCAGATAATGAAGAGATTGTGAAATAACCCTTACTAATTTGGTAACTTACGAAACATACAACCCCTAAAAGAGGTATCATAAAATGAATATTTAAATACACATAAATTAAAGTGTATTACACAAAGAATATAATTATGGGATGTACATACACCACACAAAAGGTAATGGTGGCAATATGGCATGAATCTCACGGGAATAAGGAGTGAGATGAAAACCCCTTACCTTGTACTTTTCCTTGGTTGGGGGTAGGTTAACATCCTGTATAATGGTGAAATAATTGTTATTAAATTATAAAATAATCATATACCTTAATATGATATCATATATGATCTTTTAACACTGATTTGTTAATAATATCTTAGTATTATCGTTCTTTCAGGTGTTAACTTACTCGTTTTCTTTTATATGTTTTTTACGTAAGTTGTGTTTGTCATGGATAGGTTGTATATTAGTCATATACATAATGACATGAAGTCCTTAGATACTATTATTAATCATCAAATGAGAATTATACTTGAATGGATATGATAGAGAATGAATCTCATCGCATTCGTGGAGACGGTAGTCCGTACGTACGCACGAGCGACAATATCATTCTTTTTATATTAAAATAATATATAATTGGATGGTATATCATATATAAAGAATCATTATCATGTTATATTAATTATTAACATGAATTACACTTCATTATTATACCCATCCAAATAATAATTTATTGAATAACAATTACACCACGACGTGAAGACGGTAAGCCGGACGTACGCACGTATGGTGACATGTTATTCAAAGGATGGATAGAATACTGAATATGGTTGTACCATATTTATAATAACATCATAGTAAATATAAAATACTGGATTTATTATTTTATAATGGTAATAACAAAGAATGAATAAGTGGAAGAATAAAGGAACTTGAAAAGGGGTGGTGAAATCATTACCTCTTCTTTGGGTTCTTCCTTTTGATTTGAACAAAAGGGGTCTTAGGTTGGCTTTCTGACTAAATGAAGGCCTCTAGGATGAAGTGAGGGAAGTTTAGAGAGTATTTTGGCAGAGGTTGGACGAACAAAAAGGCTTTGAAGGTGTGAGTTAATGAGTAGTGAGAGTTCCCTTTTATAAGAGGGGTGAGGGGAACCTTTGGAAAAGCTAGAAATATTATTTTATAATAAATTCATATTCAGTTTCTAATGGCTCCGAAGTGGATTATTCAAATTTTAATGTGGGGATAGGTCGAAAACCACCCAACCAATATAATTTAGACAGGTTTGGGTCATTATACTAACCTTATCTTTAAGTATTAACTCTTAGTTAATTAGTTTCACTTTTACAATGTCTCTTTGTATTTTTATATTATATAGTTAATAAACATACTATATACCTCCAAGAGACCCCCAAGTGGTCCAGTAATGATACAACTATCATGATATAAGTCCCTTGGCCGAAAAGTATATTTTTAGTAATTTAATATCAATTAATAATATAATATTTGTTTTAAAAACTCTTTTATGTCAATTTTGACACTATTCAATAGTTGATTTTTTTAAAAAATCATTAAAGAATGATTACTTCTAAAATAGTCAATTAATTCAATCCTAATATGTCATAATATCCTAAAAAATTATTGTAATTCATAAAAATTGTCAAATTATATTTATTTTGGTATTTATAATATCAAATATTTTAATTTTTCACTATTATGGTAATTACTGCATCATCATTATGTCATAAATAAATTAAATTATTTAAAGTATAAAAATTATAAATAAAATATCATTATGTATGAAATCGTTTTATCTTTCTAATTAATATTTATAGTTGAAAATACATCATATATAACCCTATGTAAAAATTGTTTTTCTAAAAGATATACGCTTGTGTCATTTTTGTATTCATTTTAACTTAATTAAAATAAAGTGTCCCTATCACTTACAAGTGGCACCATGGGGTCCCAAAATTGACCCAAAGATGCCCATGGTCGAACATGTATCAACCAATAAGGTTAGGAAACATTTTAGGGTATTTTGTTATTATTATAATATTATTTTTTAACCCTTATTTACTAGATTTACCCTTTAACCATGGTAAATAAAATATTTACCGAAGTAATTATTCAAAATGTCTAAAAATAAAAGTTACCTATTTACACAATTTGAACATCCTGATTCCAAATATGGAATCCATTTTTCCAAATTAAAAACACAGAAGTGGCAGAAATTATTTTAAAATTAATTCCCGCTGTCAAAACAAAAAGCGTGTTTTTATGATATAATAACTATCAAAAGATTGATACTTGTTTATGTTCGGTTTAATAGTGAAATTATGTCCAATGACCAAAATTGTATTAAATGGTAAAAATATATTCTAAATATACTTTAAAACCACTCAAATTCATAGTTTATCACTATTAATTATTTTGATTAAAAAAGTTGTTTTTAATTAAAATTAAGTAATTTTCACTATTCATCAAAATATTAAAGTTATCCGGAAAGTACCAAAATTTCACCTTAGGCTAAATCCAATACTCAGAATCCTAAAATCAAGTCCATTTTGAGATATAAAATTTCAAAAAGTATGTATTACTATTAATAACGGCTAATTTGATAGTTTGTGGTGTGTGTTAGAACTAGATGTTGCGTACAACACACGCTATTGCATTATTCAAAGAGAAGCGTACCGTATAAGATTGGGGTGTTACATTCTCCCCTCATTAAAATAATATCATCCTATAAATTTCTAGAATATTATTACATGAAAAGACTCGGGTGGTTCTTCATCATATGTTCCTCGGGTTCCCACATTGCCTCTTCCATCTTGTGGTTTCTCTACAAAACTTTTACCAGACGCGTTGTCCGGTTTCTCAGTACCTGTTCTCTTGTATTAAGAATCCTGATGGGCTCTTCACAATAAGATAGATCGGGTTCTAGTTCTAATTCTTCATATGTGAGTACATGCATTGGGTCAGGCATGTATTTCCTCAACAGAGATACGTGGAACACATTGTGAACTTTGGAGAGACTTGGCGGCATTGCCAATCGGTAAGCTACAGCCCCAATTCGTTCTAGAATTTCGAAAGGTCCGATATACCCGGGACTCAATTTACCTTTTCTTACTAAAATGTATGACTCCCTTCCATGGAGAAACTTTCAGGAAAACATGATCACCAACTTGAAATTCCAAATCCTTCCTTCGATTATCGGCATAGCTCTTTTGCATACTTTGAGCTACTTTGATGTGATTTTGGATTACCTTCACCTTTTCCATCTTTTCCTCCACTAGTTCTGGACCTACAAGTTTTCTTTCACCAACGTCATCCCAACAGTTTTCTGTGCGACATCTCTTTCTATATAACGTTTCATATGGTGCCATCTGAAAACTCGAATGAAAGCTATTGTTATAGGAAAATTCTACGAAAGGTAAATATGGATCCCACGTACCCTGAAAGTCAAGTGAAGAAGATCTCATCATGTCTTCTAAGGTTTGAATAGTCCGTTCTGATTGTCCGTCTGTCTGAGGGTGGTAGGCAGTGCTCAAATGAAGTTCAGTATCCAGGGATTTCTGAAGACTCTTCCAGAATCTTGAAGTAAAATGGGGATCACGATCAGAAACAATCAATAGGGGTACTCCATGAAGTCTTACAACTTCATTAATATATAGTCTTGCTAGACGTTCCAGTGGTAGATCTTCTCTTATAGCAAGAAAATGTGCTGACTTGGTAAGATGATAAAAAATAACCCATATTTCACCGTTCCTTCTAGGAGTCTTTGGTATCCCCATGACAAAGTCCATCGTAATATTGTACCATTTCCAGTCCGGTATGGGAAGAGGTTGCATGACTCCTCTAGGCTGTTGCCTTCCAGCATTCACTTGTTGACAAACCATACATCTTGACACCAAATCAGCAATCTCCCTCTTCATGTTGTCCCACCAAAAATGTTCCTTCAAATCTCTATAAATTTTGGTGATCTAAGGGTGTATAGAGATGTTGGAACTATGATCAACATCCAGCAATTCCCTTTTTAGATCAGGTATATCGGGAACACAAAGCCTCTTCCCGAATTTCAAAATTCCATCTTCATACACAAAGTCTCTCAATCTCCCATCATTCACAGCTTTAATCTTCTTTTGAAATTCCTCACCATCGGTCTGAGAACTCTTAATTCTTTCTAGTAAAGATTGTTTGGAAACCATTTGAAAAAGCATTAATGTTTCACCTTCCCTGGTCATTCCCATGTCCATCTTCACTAGATCTATGAAAATTAGATCCATTTCAATTCTCATCATGTTCAAAAATCCATAGTCTTTTCTACTCAAAGCATATTCCACCATGTTTGCTTTCCCCGGTTGGTAGTGTATCGTATAATCATAATCCTTGAGTAATTCAATTCATCTCCTTTGCCTCATGTTGAGTTGTTTTTGTGAGAAAATATACTTCAAACTCTTGTGATCAGTATAAATCTCACATTTTTCACCATTTAGGTAGTGCCTCCATATCTTCAAAGAAAAGATCACAGATTCTAACTCCAGATCATGAGTAGGATAGTTTTTTTCATGAATTTTCAACTATCGTGATGCATAGGCAATGACCCTATCATTTTGCATAATGACACAACCAAGTCCTTTCTTCGATGCATCACTATAAATAATGAACCCATCATTCCCCGATGGTAGATTAAATATAGGACCAATGACTAATATTCTCTTCAGTTCTTCAAAACATTCTTCACACTCTTTTTTACAAACAAATTTAACCCCTTTACGTGTGAGCTTTGTTAATGGGTTATCCAATCAGGCAAAATTCTGGACAAAACGTCGATAATAACCTGCTAAACCAATAAAACTATGTACCTCAATTATATTCATAGGTGTTGTCCATTCTTGGATTGACTTGGTCTTAGAAGGATCAACGGAGATTCCATCTTTAGAGACAATATGGCCAAGAAATGAAATCTCATGAAGCCAGAATTCACACTTGCTAAACTTCCCATATAATTCATGTCTTCTCAGATTCTTCAGGATAATGCGCAAGTGATTTTCATGATCTTCGTAGCTTTTGGAGTATACCAAGATATCATCAGTAAATACCACCACAAATTCATCGAGATACTCCTTGAAAACTCTATTCATCATATCCATGAATATAGAGGGTTCATTAGTCAATCCAAAAGGCATTACAGTAAACTCGTAATGCCCGTACCATGTTCGAAATGCTGTCTTTAGAATGTCTTCCTTCTTCACACACAACTGATGGTATCCAGATCGAAGGTCAATCTTTGAAAAGTATTGATCTCCATGAAGTTGGTCAAATAAATCATCAATGTGAGGTAGGGGATACTTGTTCTTTATTGTTATAGAATTGATCTCCCTGTAGTCGATACATAACCTCATGGATCCATCTTTCATTTTAACAAAAAGAACAGGGGATCCCCATGGATAAAAACTAGGGTGAGTAAATCCTTTATTACTCAATTCCTCTAGTTATTTCTTTAGTTCGACTAATTATACAGTGGGCATTCTATAAGGGGTCTTCGATATAGGCCTTGATCTAGGAATTAAATCAATGGAAAACTCAACTTCTCGTTTTGGAGGATGTCCAGGTAAATCGTCCGGAAACACATCTACATATTCTTTAACAATGGGTACATCCTCTATTTGAACATTCCTTACCCATAGTCATTTCATTCTCTTCCTCCCCAATAATTGAATTTAGTTGAGCTACTAGGGGTGCATCTAGATAAGAATTAGGTGGTGACGATTCTGCTCTAAAGATAAGGTGTTCCTTATCATCATCATCAAGAATTGTAACCTATTCATTCTTACAATAAATCTTCGCATCATAGTCCGAAAGCCAGTCTATACCGAGGATTATATCAAACTCAATCATAGGTATGACGATGAGATCAGCAGATAAAGAACATTTATGTGCTCTAATGGGGACTGATTCACAAAACATTGTTGCAATGATACTTCCCTTAGGAGTTTTAACTGAGAACTCCCTTGTTAAATCAAATTGTAAATATCAAATTTTCTTAGAAAACTGGGAAGATATGAAACAACACGATGATACAGAATCAAATAATGCATTTTCTAAACTTGTGGAAACCATTAAATTACCCGCCACCTCGTCTTTCGGAGCTTATACCTCAGCAGTAGTAATAACATAAGCTTGGCCTTGATCCCTTGGAATTTTATGATGTAAGTTCCCCTGACGCTTAGGAAATTCATTTGCATAATGCCCCATCTCCCTGCAATTGTAGCACTGAACATTGTTAGCTTCCTTCTTCCCTTTGCAATCAAGAGCTCGGTGGCCTTTTTCACCACACTTGTAATAGACTCCCGTTCCCTTAAAGCAAGTACCGGGGTGTTTCTTCCCACATTTACCACAGGATGGATATTCAACATTTCTTTTATTCCACTTATTTCCATTCCCAGATTGATCATCAGATCTCTTCTTCTCTTGATTTTCTTTAAAGTCATAAGACTTAGAGAATTCTTTTTCAGTCTTGATAGCACATGAGACAATGTCTTAGTATGAAGAGAAGGATAGTGATACTAATGCTTGATGGAGAAATGGTTTTAACCCATAAAAGAAACGATCAATCTTACTTCTTGGGTTACGTATATAATCTCCAACATACCTTGCTAACCTTGTAAAGTTAGCCTCATACTTTGTGACATTCTCATCCTCCTTTTGTCTCAGACTCAGAAAATGCCTTTCCATATCTTCTCGATGGTCATGAGGAAAGTAATTTTTCTAAAAAAATATCTTTTAACTCCCTCCATTACATATTTGATACTTCATCATCTTCCTCTGTATTTTGAATCAACGACCACCATTGATCAACATCTCCAGTGAGGCAGTAAACTGCCATGATAACTTTTTCCCTTTCACTACTCCCCAAAGCCTGAAATATATTCTCTAGGGAAAATATCCATTGATCAGCTACTAAGGTATTTTTACTCTTATTGAACGTTGGTGGTTGTTGCCTCATGAAGCTATCTAACATTGATCCTCCACGCTATGGATCAGGGTGCTCCATACGGGTAAGGTTATTATTCATAACCTGAGTAAGTTATCCCAGTATGGTGATTAGCGGATCGGCACCAGTTGCATCACCAGCTCCACTATAATTATCTTGAGCAGGAGGTAAATCCCTACAAGGAGTGCGTGCATTGATACCGTTTACATTTCTTCCACTAGGCACCATTTCTAAACAATGGCATAAACTAGATCAGTTTATGCATCAAAATACATAATCCCATACTTATAAAACACTTAACTAAAATTGAACTATTAATGGATATAATCCATAATCATAAAAATGTTTTCTTTGAGGATGTATATACTCATAAACCCTTCATAATTATATGTAATGAAAATGAGAGTTATCCTAAGCATATCCCCCAGGAGTGTCGTAACCAAGAGTGCAGCAAGGCCCGTTGTCATGCACCAGTTCCCATTCGAGTCTAGCTCAAAGCGGTGTTTTCAAGTTTTACCCCTAGGTACATCTGTGCCAGAGCCGCCTCTACCTACTCATTTCCAGACAGGGATGTATTGCTTGGAAAAATCACAAAATCTCTACAATACCAAAATTCTAGGAATTTATTCTATACTAATCCTCAAAGTTCATCTTAGGTCTACGTGCTCTAATCATAGTTTATCTAAATCTAGTTTCCGAGGTTTTTACTAAACCTTCCTCTGATACCCACTATAACGCCCTGACCCCAGTTACCTAGAGTCTGTGCATTATTACATAACATTGGCATGATCACAAGAAATATCAAATCTCGAAAGACCTATTGGTTTAGTATCCTTGGAAACACTAGATATATTCATAACGTTTTACATTAAATCATAAAGTGAAAAACTACTACAACAACATATTGTCTCCATAGTCCACACTATTATCCCCTCATAATATCCCTGCAGGTCATTCATAATTTACTTCTTCACATCCTAGGAAAAATAAAACTTAGAAAAGGGGTGAGCTCAAATGCCCAGTAAGGATAACAATATAGCGGAAACTTTCATAAATAAGAATAAACATTTAAGGAAATGTATATCTAAAACAAAAGCCTTTTCAACTTGAACTTAATCATAGTATGGCAAAAATAAAATGAAATAATGTCATTTACTTATTCACATGGATATTCTACTAATCGAATAATCACATGAAATATCAATAACCACTTTCATAATGATGGAATGCATAATGTCGGACTATCATAACCACATAGCCAAGGAATCGTGCCAAGACTACAAATAAGATTTTGTCAAGGCCATATGCCAAGACACTAGTTTGTCTCATGAGACCTACCGATGCATCGAGAAGCTATACCAGGCTCCACCCTTCACATATTAAGTCCAATGCATTCCCATATGAGAAGGTTTAAACATAACATAAACATTCGTATTAAAAATAGCATACGAAATGTAAATACTTCATCCATAAACCATGAATGGTATAAAAATAACACATCCACAGTCAAACATATCACAAAACCTTCAATACAATGTAGAAGTTTTGTTTCAAAATAAATCAACTTCAAATAAGCGCAAAATCCATCAAAGGATGTTGGCATAGATGAAATCAAAACTCTTTTTAGAGAAATATCTATTTTTATTTTGAAATCATTTAATAAAAAATTTTCTTTGAAAATTTTCTTATAAGCTTGTAAGGGAAGCTTCATTGATTTTATAACGGCAGAAAATAACCGCACCCGCCGTATAAGTTAAAAAAACATTCTTACTTTAATTCTGTCGAAAAGGTTAAAAAGCACCTTGTTTGGAAAACGATGGAAAGATTCCTTTATAAAACTCTTATAAAAAGTAAAACAAGGGTATAAATTACTTTAACCCATATTATTTTAAATAATTAAAATGTTTTGAAATACATTTTTAAGAAACATAGATGTGGATGATAAAGAGATCCCAGTAGATTATTACGTATAAACAACCTCGGATAATGAAGTGATTGTGAAATAACCCTTACTAATTTGGTAACTTACGAAACATACAACCCATGAAAGAGGTATCATACAATGAATATGTAAATACACATAAATTAAAGTGTATTACACAAAGAATATAATTATGGGCAGTACATACACCACACAAAAGGTAATGGTGGAAATATGGCATGAATCTCACGGGAATAAGGAGTGAGATGAAAACCCCTTACCTTGTACTTTTCCTTGGTTGGGGGTAGGTTAACCTCATGTATAATGGTGAAATAATTGTTGTTAAATTATACAATAATCATATACATTAATATGATATCATATATGATCTTTTAACATTGTTTTGTTAATAATATCTTAGTATTATTGTTGTTTCAGGTGATAACTTACTCGTTTTAGCAGAAAGGTTTGGGGTCAAGCCCCTTTATTAAAAGAAAAGAAAAAGGACAGTAAAACCTTTTGGAAAGGGTAAGGTAAAACCCATAACAAGCCCACAGGCCCAGTGGGACAAAGCCCAATCAGAGACACCAGCCAAAACATAAGAGCCCAATGGGAAAGCCCATGAAAAGTGACCAACGACACCATAAGAGGAAAAACACAACCCGAAGGCAGAACCAGAAGACCCAGCGGACCAATTCCAAGCTGTCACTGCGGAGACACGGCGTGTTTCTCCATCTCGCGGCGGCTAGGGTTTCCTTCCGCAGTCACCTCCTCCCCTCCTCTCGCATGCTCAAGTCCCCAAGGTGTCCTCCTCTGGAGTTCGTCGTGACTCGTCTTTGGCTCAGGTGCGGTTTCGCTTCGTCGGTTCTGGTGTGGCAGCGTCTGGATCTCGGCTCGGCGGGGTTGGAGCGGCCCAACGACGGCTTCGGCGTTCTCTGGAGTGGCTCGTCATCGGCTCCGTAGTGGCTTGGGGGAGGGGAGGATCTCGTATCGGAGGCGGTGAATCGTCGACGGCTTTGGCGTGGTCCTGGTGCGGCTCGGGGTGGCTCCGGCTCTCTCGACTTGGCGAAGGCAAGATCTATCGACGGTCCGATGGTCTTTTCTCGGCTCGATGACGGCATGTTCGACATGCTCCGGTGGCGATGGGAATCATTTTTCTGGTGGCAAGGCTTCGGATTTGTTGGGGCTGGGCGTTGGATTCTGGATTCGAGTTTGTATCATGGTGGTCTACAGGTTTTGCGTGTGTTCTGGTTGACCTATAATCTGCTCTGACGCCTCTCGGAGGGGGAGTTCGGATGGAGAACTTCGGTCTCGCGATGACACGGTGTCGGAGGCGTGATGGGGTTCCGCTGCGGTCGGTGGCTCCATTCTGGTCACGATCTACAGATCTGGCTGGATCCGTGAGCCTCGTCGTTGACAGGATCTGTTGCGGGCGGCAGACTTACTCGTTTTATTTTATATGTTTTGTTACGTAAGATGTGTTTTTCATGGATAGGTTGTATATTAATCATATCCAGAATGATATCAAGTCCTTATATACTATTATTAATCATCAAATGAGAATTATACTTGATCGGATACGATGGATAATGAATCTCATCACGTTAGTGGAGACGGTAGTCCGTACGTACGCATGAGCGACAATATCATTCTTTTGATATTAAAATAATATATAATTAGATGGTATATCATATATAAAAAATCATTATCATGTTATATTAATTATTTACATGAATTACACATCATTATTATACCCATCCAAATTATAATTTATTGAATAACAATTACACCACGACGTGGAGACGGTAAGCCGTATGTACGCACGTATGGTGACATGTTATTCAAAGGATGGATAGAATACTGAATATGGTTGTACCATATTTATAATAACATCACAGTATATATAAGATATTGGATTCATTATTTTAGAATGGTAATAACAAATAAATAAAAAGTGGAAGAATAAAGGAACTTGAAAAAGGGTGGTGAAATTATTACCTCTTCTTTGGGTTCTTCCTTTTGATTTGACCAAAAGGGCTCTTAGGATGGCTTTATGACTAAAGTAAGGCCTCTAGGATGAAGTGAGGGAAGTTGAGAGAGTATTTTGGCAGAGGTTAGCCGAACCAAAAGGCTTTTATGGTGTGATTTAATGAGAAGGGAGAGTTCCCTTTTATAAGAGGGGGGAGGGGCACCTTTGGAAAAGCTAGAAGTATTATTTTATAATAAATTCATATTCGGTTTCTAATGGCTCCAAAGTGAATTATTTAAATGTTAATGTGGGGATAGGTCGAAAACCACCCAACCAATAGAATTTATACATGTTTGGGTCATTATACTAACCTTATCTTTAAGTATTAACTCTTAGTTAATTAGTTTCACTTTTACAATGTCTCTTTGTATTTTTATATTATATAGTTAATAGACTTACTATATACCTCCAAGAGACCCCCAAGTGGTCCATTAATGATACAAATATCATGATATAAGTCTCTGGGACGAACTTTAGATTTTTAGGAATTTAATATCAATTAATAACATAATATTTGTTTTAAAAACTCTTTTATGTCAATTTTGACACTAATCAATAATTGATTTTTTTAAAAAATCATAACAGAATGATTACTTCGAAAAAAGTAAATTAAATCAATCCTAATATGTCATATTATCCTATAAAATTAGTTTAATTCATAAAAATTCTCAAATTATATTTATTTGGGTATTTATAATATCAATTATTTTAATTTTTCACTATTATGGTAATTACAGCATCATCATTGTGTCATAAATAAATTAAATTATTTAATGTCTAAAAAGTATAAATAAAATATCATTATGTAGGAAATATTTTTATATTTATAATGAATATTTATAGTCGAAAATACAACATATATAACCCTATTAAAAATTTTTTTTTCTAAAAGATATATGCTTGTGTCATTTTTGTATTCATTTTTGCTTAATTAAAATAAAGTGTCCCTATCACTTACAAGTGGCACCATGGGGTCCCAAAATCAACCCAAAGATGCCCATGGTCGAACATGTATCAACCAATAAGGTTAGGACACGTTTTAGGGTAATTTTTATTATTATTATAATATTATTTTTTAACCCTTATTTACCGGATTTACCCTTTAACCATGGTAAATAAAATATTTACCGAAGTAATTATTCAAAATGTCTAAAAATAAAAGTTACCTATTTACACAATTTAAAAATCCTGATTCCAAATATGGAATCAATTTTTCCAAATTCAAAACATAGAATTGGCAGAAATTAATTTAATATTAATTTCTGTTTTCAAAACAAAAAGCGTGTTTTTAAGATATAATAACTATCAAAAGATTGATACTTGTTTATGTTCAGTTTAATTGTGAAATTATGTCCAATTACCAAAATTTTATTAAATGGTAAAAATATATTCTAAATATACTTTAAAACCACTCAAATTCATAGTTTATCACTATTAATTATTTTGATTAAAAAAGTTGTTTTTAATTAAAATTAAGTAATTTTCACTATTCATCAAAATATTAAAGTTATCCGAAAAGTACCAAAATTTCACCTTAGGCTAAATCTGATACTCCGAATCCTAAAATCAAGTCCATTTTGAGAGATAAAATTTCAAAAAGTATGTATTACTATTCATAACGGCTAGTTTGATCGTTTGCGGTGTGTGTTAGAACTAGATGTTGCGTACAACACACGCTATTGCATTATTCAAAGAGAAGCGTACCGTATAAGCTTCGGGTGTTACATTTAATTTCTTTCATTATTGAATTACTAACATAATATTTTTTTTCTTATATAGGTGAATTTGTTTCCGTGAGTTCGGATGCTTTGTTCGGCAACAAATACCGTCGAGAGCGGATCACAGATATCAAAGGATGAAACATGAATGTTTATAACTGTTGTTGAATAATTGTAATTGTAACCATGTAAAACAATGTTTGAAATGTATATAGCAATGTGTTTTTTTGTATTCATGATGTTAAGTAAATTTATATACCATTGTCGGTCAAAATATTGTGTGCAGGTGCTATGGTGTGCAGGTGTGCATGTGCTACATTGTGCAGGTATTGTGCAGGTATTCTAGTGTGTAGGTTCTATTTTTTTGGTGTAGGCGATGGTGTCTTTATCATCACTTTTTTGAGTGCTGATAAAGGACACATTTAACAGCGCTACAGGAGTGCTGATAAAGGGTCTCCTTTATCAGTGCTCCAAGAAGCGCTGATAAAGGACACCCTTTTAGCGCTGATAAAGGTCTCCTGTATCAGCGCTTCTGGGAGCCCTGAAAAAGGGGACCCACCGCCCCCCTTTATCTACGCCGGCATTAACAGCGCTTTTCTAGCGCTCTTAATGCCGGTTTTTCATGCTGATAAAAGGCCATGTTGTAGTAGTGCATATTAACCAAGTTGACATATAAATGGGTTCTATTCATTTATTAAAAAATTTAAAAAATATTTAAATAATTGAATAGGGGATTGATCAATGCAGCGATATTCACATTACCATTAGGAAGGGATTAATTTGTGACATGTATTGATTCATAAATGAAGGGTATTGAATTATTCCTTTTAAAAAAGGTTATAGTTGTTTCCTATGGAACAATGTATTTAAATATTATGGAAAAAGTTATCCAATCCATGATCCTAGGTTGGTAGCCATAATATTTTCATTGAATATATGGAGGCATTACCATTATGGTGAAAATGTCAAATATATATAGATTGAAAAAATTTAAAATACATATTCTCACATAAATAGATCAACTTGAGTCAAATTAAATTGCTTGAACTACTCAGGGATGTTGATTTCCATATACACTAATAACCTTTACTGTAAAATAAGGTGGTTAATGCATTGAGTATGAATGATGAGTGGGTTTTGAATAAAATGAGGATTAATAAAGATCATATATTTCCATATTTAGGAAACTTGGATATTGAAATAATTAAGAAATGAGAGCCATCACATATATTCCAAATGACTTCCTAGCCATCCTTATTAGGGAAAATAAAACGTTCCCAATTTAATGATAATAATTTTCAAATGAAAATCAAATCTTTGAATGATGGGAGGTTGTAAGGCATCAACTATGAATATGGTATATTGAAATTTGATAGAATCTATGTGTTCTATCAATGTGAGAGACAAAAGGAGAATTAATAGATGAATATCATAGAGAAAATCTCCCTATAAACCCTTGTAGAACCAAAATGTATCAAGATTTTAAAGAAAACATTTTACTGGAAATTATAATATGATAAATTGTAAACCTTTTATCATGATTATTTGTTTTATAAAGGGTAATGTTTTAAGGATAATATCATAAATTTGTCATGAATCTTTTATGTATTCTTTTTTGGAAATGGGATGATATTAATAAATAACTTTTTAATGGATTTACAAAGTATCTTATAAAGAATGATTCAATTTGGTTTATTATTGAATGGATTAAAAATTTGACACAATTCATCATTATTAGAGAATGTATACCTCTTGAGCATGCGGCACTCCTCTATATTGTTGACATTAGGATACTTCATGGTGCACCTGTTTTGATTGTATCAGATCATGATATGTGTTTCATAATGAAATTAGGAATTATTTTTCTGAATACTCTTTGCACTAATATTCTTTATATAACTTATTATCCGACTGAATGGCTCGAATGCCTCTTTTTTTTATTATTTTTGATAATCCACCTTTCCAGGGGTGAGGTGGAACCCTTATAAGGCTCTAAGGATTAGAGACTATTACATGTCCCGTAGGCATTAGAGGAAATCACCTAGACAAGACAACATAGAACTACTCCTCCCTAGCACATGTCATGATATTATCACTCCCCCTTCAGAAGGCTGGATATAGTTACTTGATTTTAAAGGTACGTGGGAATAATATTTACATTTATTAGAATTGTTTTAACAATAATGACTTCCATTGAAGCATTAAAATGGAACTATAAAAAGTTTTTTATGAGAAAATATGTCACACAAAAACGTTTGGGATAATGTTTGTGAAAGGATACTTTTAGGACTGGAACTTATTGAGGAGAAAATGCTAAAAGTGAGAACTATTCAGAGTCATATCATCACTGCTCAAAGAAGGAGAATGAGCTATATGGATTACTAAAGGAAAGATTTATAATTTCAAGTGAGATATTATGTTTTCTTAGTTGAATCATTATGGATGGGTATTGCAAGGATTAGAAATAAAACAAAAGTATGATCTTGGTATATTGTGAGTTTTTAGAATTTGGAAAGAATTATAGTTGTTTCCTACCGATTATAAATGCTTCTTAACATCTCTAATGATCTTTATGTGTTATATATCTCTTTATTAAGGGAGTATATTTCACACACAAATCATATTCCCACCTTCTAATAAAAATAATTTAAATCTAAGTTATCTTACTATGATGAGACTATCGGAATTCATGAAACTAGAGAACATGTGTTTCCAAATAAAATGTGAAATTACATTTGAGAAATCATAAATTACAAGTGGAAACATGGTAACATAGAGAAGTTATCATGAAATAAATACCCATATATATTTATGAGGTAAAATTCTAGATATTTATAGGACAATATTTTTAAAAGAGTGAATAATATAACACCTGATATTCCATTATAATTAGTAATCTTTTATTTCTAAAGAACTAATTTCATAATACACATTTGTTTCTTCAACAATGTGATTGAAATATAAATTAAAAATTCTAAAAATTGAGTTCTGTGAAATAAATTTTATTTCATAATTAAAAATATCAAAATCAGCTTAAGATGAGTTTTTTTATAATGTTTAGAAATAGTTGATTTATAGGTAAATAATGAAAAAAAAACGATTTTATGAAATCTATCAATATTAAGACATTAAATTAAAATAATAATAACATGAAAGTTAATTTTAACATTATATGGAACAAATATATATTAATTAAGTAGTATAATTTCTAGAAAAATATAATTTTCATTTTAGAAATCTATTCTTAACATTTTGGGATTAAAAGTAATTCATTTTTTAAATAAAAAATTTATTTACTTATTCTATATTAACAATGAATTTTAGAGGTACCATTCAGTTCATGTTTGGTTTGAATAAAAAATAATTATCCTTTGATTTGAAATAGTCCAATTAATCCCATTAGAAGTAAAAATGTTATTATTTTTGTGAAACCATTTTTATACTTAAAAGAAGAATTTGCTTTAAAATGGGTTTTGTTCTATTTTGTGAACTTATATTAAAAGTAATTTCTGAAACTTCTAGGATTTGTATCTTATAAAATTAATTCAATTTTTTGAATCATAAAAATTAATATTAGATAATAATGTAACTTTAATTGTCGGTTATAATTATTAGTAACCATGGTGAATATTTATCACCTTGGTTAAGGGAAAATGAGCTAAAGAGTTAAAAATAAAGAAATAATGCTTTAATAAAACAAACAACACATGATTAAACCACATTTTATTATATTATTTTTGTCATTAACCTTATAATATTGGAATATATGATGATTTTGTGCTACATTAACAAAAAAAATGTCTTTATATTATTTAAAATTTTTGAGTAATTCCATGTGTGTCCCTCCCCTGACATATAAAAGGTAACCACTTATCCTCCCTTATTCATAAAATATAATCCCACAATCATGGAAATTTCTTATTAAAAACATTCCAAGATTCCTTAACATAATTATTGAGCTTCTTGTATCACCCTAAAACAATCAAAAGAAGGAATAAGTTATAAGACAAAGGAGGTCTCTCAAAGAAGAGGTAATCGTCACACCCGACTCTTTAAAAGTTAATTATTCTTATACTTCCTCTTAATATACTATTTCTATCCTAAAAAATTTATCCCAAATAAAATGATACTATTATTTTATTATGATTATGGTATATCCATTTTAAAAATCCTTTCAATCATATGAAAAAAAACCTCGTTCACATAAACATATAACCTACCATCTCCACATGGTGGCGTAATTCATTTTTCATCACCTAGTTACATGAATTGTTATAGAGAGTGTAATTAATTAATATAAATCATATTTATCAAATAATTATGATTTTATAATGTTAATATAAAATATAACTTCTTACCCTTCTATCTCTTAGTAAATGATTACGTCACTCGTGAGTACTTGTGGATTACCACTTCGTCAAAGTGATGAGATTCATTTTTCTATTACCAAAATGCCCAGATGATTCTAAAATTGTATATAATGAATATTTCACTACCTATCCTATAGAGAACCATTCAATGAATCCCCAATCCGGCCTCCAATAGTCTAGGGGCTGGTGACCAGTGCCGAGTAGGCATATCCCTAACATGGGACACCTCAACCTTAGTACGTGTTCACACACACACACACACACACTTCTCCAAGCCTATACAATGATGAAATGTAAAAACAAATAACAACCATACAGGAATACATCTAAATATTGTAAACCGAGTGTGACATGAATTAAAGGAATGTAAACATGTCCAACTGAAATCCCACCATATTGAGTCTGAAACACATGCCTAACAAGAAAGTATAAACTAGGATTGATATCAGAAGCCGCATGAACACACCTCGGTCTATCTGGTCTCACTAAGCACTGTTTGGTCCTGGTCCTCCCAAGAATTTGTAAAAAAATTGATCGTCTACACAAGAAACGACACATGATGACAATACCTATACAGGGGTTAGTATAAAAATACTCAGTAGGAAACCCTAGAACCAAAAATCTTACAACAAAAGATATGTAGTTAGCTCTACACATATATATTTCTACTACACATATAACAAGAAAATCTTGATATACTCAACAAAGATGCACAATTTTGAGCCAAGTCACATCAGTAGTATTCTATCCTATTATTCCATCTAGATGATTCCATATATTACTCAATTAGGAGAACACACTACCAAGTCTTATAGCACTGATGACATCCCTCTGAGAGGAAGTGATCATCAGGTCTCGACATTATAATCCCACATCGAAGGTATGATGAGAATTTAATACATAGATGATGATCACTAAGAATCCCATGTGGTGGTACCGAAAACTCAATCATGATTAACCCACTAAATAGAGGATCAACGCTATCATAGTTTCTTTCCCAACGATACCAATAACTCCTATGATGGAATGAATATGAAAATAGGTTATCAATCCAGGCCTCTCATAGGGATTCAAGTGAATCTATCTATAATTCATGCTGAAGGGATCATAGTCCTAAGAGTATAAGATGATTCAATACTTACCCTTAGTGAAAGGATCAGGGGAACACCATAACAAAACTTGCCTATGATATGGATGAAAAGGGATTTAATTGATGTATAATAAAGTACATGACTTGTAGAAGGGTAACATGTCCTGTCTCATGACCCAAAGTACAACCAATATAAATAGACCATTTCTCTTGGCCAAGTTTTTATTGAAGTAAATGATGTGTACAATTCTCATGTAACCTACCCATGTTCGAGTAAACAACATTCTCCGGTGTACATGTTCTCCTGTACTAGTGCATGGCCTATCCTATGTACTTGGTCCAGGACTAGTCTATGTTGGAGATTACACAGTGTGTTGGCTGCTTATGTAGTCCAACCTATGTCTGTGTATCGTTTAAGGTACATGATGAGTCCCCAGGGAAGGACCACATTCCATGTTATAGGGGTCACATGCCCTATGATACTTATCATTCTCCTAAACCCTAACCACTGCACTGGGGGTCCCTAGATCAAGATTACACACCATTTTGTAGGAAAAATTATAGAATCCCTAATATGGAACCATGAATCCTGACCATTACATCAGCCTCAAATTTAGTGCTTGATTTTATGAATAAACATTTATCAATCCTTATATATTCATTTCATCAGTCGATCATTATGATTTAGGTCATCGATCCGCTCAAAAAATGGGAGCTTATTCATTCTTCATTGTATGCTGAAGAACACAAAAATTTGGTATATACATCACATGTTATGCTATTGTCTCCATATTCTCAAAAAATTCATGTAATGTTGATCCCATATCTACAATTTCAGATTTTTTTCACTGATAAATGGTTGTGCAATGATCGATTACTTGGGATATATCAAACCCTAGGCCAAACAAGGAACACCCGTGGTTAACGAAGAACCAGAGGAGAAAACAACAACAACAAATGGGATGAATGAACCATTATCGATGTTTTTTATCTCAATTTATTTCCATGGGAATATAAATGAAGAAATCAACAATGAAGACTAATTCTCCCAAAATCACCCCACAAAAAACCCATCCCAAAAATACCCATGATCCATGGATCAATCCATTGGTTCATTGATCTATGTTCATCATAGGAATAAATAATGGGGAATTAAAAAAAATAAAAAAACCTCACTACCTTGATTAGGATCAATCGATGACAAATAAAAATGCAGTGTTGTATTCTTTGCTGAGATCCTTTGATTCCAACCTATTCTGATCGCTGATAATTTATTCTATCATTGTCTGCCAATGGGGTCTCCTCCAACGGCTCCAATGGCTCTTGTCAATTCATTGGGTTATGTGGCTAGACCTATGAATTTTCTATAAGTGAATATTTAATGAAGACAAAATTAGTTCATTGTGTTATAAACAAATAAAATATTTTTTTTTAAATTATTATATTCACTTTATGCCAGTAACATATTTTCCACAAATGACCTACTCCAACTAAGGTTAAGTTACATCTAGGGTAAAAACATCATTCTAAACTCAAAAGTAACCTCTGATTTCTAATATGATCACTTATTTATTAGTTATTTTACTTTTTCAAAAAAACTAGGAATTTTTGGTATTTTAGATAGTTAATATATTCCAAACAATTATTCTTGGCACACCAGATCATAGAATCACATTTAGTATGAGCATATCGTCTCGAAAAGTATCCAAAGAATATAAAAAACAATACATGGAAAATAAATGACATTAAAATCATCCCACCTTGGCGATTTATGTCCGTCTTAATGAAAAAACAAGGGCTACACAATGAGATGTGGGTACTAAACATGAATATGAGGCTCTCGATCCCATGTTCTCTCCTCAGGATTCTAGTTTTTCCACCATATCTTCACTAAATGAATTTAACTCCCATGGAGGATCATATCATGCCAATCCTAGATATCTACCAGGTAATCGGGAAAGGTAGATCCAGTCATTATATCCAGCTTTCCCCAGCTGCTAACATGCATTGGGTCTTTCACGTACCACCTTAGCTACGAGAAATGGAAAATATCATGTACCTATTCTAATAGTGGAGGTTTTGATAAGTGGTAAAACACCTCAAAAAATCTACAATGTGTGGAAATATCCAATTAACATTAGAGATAGCTTTGCACCATAAAAAATCTCCATAGTCCATGTCAAGATGAATCCTGTAAAAACACATAGTTTCCTTCCTCGAACTCCAAAGGCCTATGTCGTCTATCTGCATAATACTTTTGATGGCTCTACAAAATATTTTTCAACTCCTAAATGATCGGTATCTTTTTGGTAGTTTCTTGAATCAACTTTGGGCCCATGACTATAAAATGTCCTAGGTTATTCCATCCAAGTGGTGAACTATGGGTTTTCATGTACAAATACTCTAATGCTTCCTTACCAAAGGTGGAATAGTAACCACTTTTGTACACAAACTCCACCAATGGTAGGAAATATTCAAAACTATGACCAAAGTCCAAAATGTTAAATATCAAGATTTCCTCTAGAACCAGAATGGTTATCTTTGTTTGGTAATCATTTTGGAGGTGAAATACTATGGTCAAGTGTAATTGAGTCCAAAACACTTCTAGAAATCCCTTTTAGAATGGGGATGTGAAGAGAACATCACAGTTAGACACAATCATTGATATAACTCCATGGAGTCATACATTCTACGACACATAGGGACTTTTGAAGCTCTTTACTGAACTCTACTCCCAAATTTCTATGAGGAGGGCCAACATGGTGAGTCTGTTTAGGATCACCCAGATGACACCATGTCCTTTGGACGTACGTGGTAAGACCATCACAAAGTCCATGGATATCTCATCCTACTTCCATTTTTGAACCTCAAGGGGGTGAGATAAATCCACTGAAACATGGTTCTTAGCCTTCACATGGGACAAGTAAGGAATCAAGAGAGAAACTCGATAACTCATTTCTTCATCCATTGAAAAAAACTGATGCTGGAAGTCTTAGTACATCTTCTCCACAATTGGATGTACCCCCAAATGATACATTTGAAACTCTCTCAGAACCTCCTCCTACAACCACATTGGTACCATAATGCATTCTTTGTAAAGAATGATGTGATCCCCACCTTTAAAAAATCTATCAGGAGCATTTCCAATGTATATCTGAGTATATAGGGTCTCACAGTTGGTATCCCCTAGTTATGCTTTCCTGACTCACTACAAGTGTAGAGAGGTGACAACCATCGACTAGAGGCACAATGATCCATCTCGATCCATAAAGGATAACTGCAACAAGGCCAACTGTTCTGATGCCTCATTTAGCAATTGCCAACAAGATCTACTACTGAGATTATCTCCTACCACATTCCCATTTTCAGGATTATAGACAATTTGAAATCATAATCCTATCGGAACACTACCCATATCCTCTACCTCAAGTTATGATGAGTCTAAAAGAAGATATACTTGATACACTTATCATTAGAATAGAAAATAAACCACTTTCCTATTAGGTACTGTCACCACATATTTACAACAGAGACTACCTCTATTAACTCAAGATCATGGGCCTTGTATTTATACTCATGTGGTCTCAACAGACATGAGACAAAGGAAATCACCACTCTCCTCTGCATCAGAACAAAACCAAGCTTGGTTCTTGATTCCTCACAAAATATTGCTTACTCAACACCGTCCTCTGGTAATATCAATATGAGAGCACTCATCAACCCAAAAATCCTACTGGAACCTCTTCATCAACATGAATGGTTTCCCCCTTCGTGTCAAAGATGTAAGGGGTGCTGATACTATGGAGTTATTAATTATGAATCTACCATAATAGATTTCCATCCAAAGAAACCTCCACAATTCCATCATATTCTTGGGTATCTCAAAATATAACAGTCTATCTACGTTAGTCGAGACCACTACCACTCCATCCACTTAGATAACATGTCCCATAAAGGGGACCACTTGAATCTAGAATGGGAACTTCTAGAGATTCCCATAATGGTAGTTATCTAAGAGTATGTACATAACTATCCTCAAGTGTCTCACACGATCCTTCTTAGATACCGAGTTTACAAGGATATAATCGATGAATACTACCATGAACCAATCCTAGAAATACTGAAATATTTAGTTCATTATTCCCATGAACACTACTGGAGCATTCTTCATGCCAGTGGGAATCAACAAGTACTCATAGTGATTGTTGTGGCATTTTAATATTGTCTTTAGTATATCATTATCCTGTACTAAAAACTAGTGATATTATGTACAAATTTCATCCTTAAAGAACCATTGATCCCCTCTCAGGTGATCAAATAGGTCATCGATCCTCAGTAGTGGATACCCGTTCTTCATGTTCAACTAGTTCAAGAACAAGTTGTATAAACACAAACTTAATCTCTTGTCTCACTTATTGGAAAACAAAACCATGATTGGAAAGGGTGAAACACTTGGTCTCACAAATCCCTTCCACTACAAGTCCTCCAACTGAACCCTTATCTCGTGAAGCTCTGTGGGTGACATCTGATATACTAAGACAAATATCAGTGTCATCTTGGTGTGTAGATCAATGAAGATGTATATCTCACGGTGGGGAGGTAAACTTGGAAAATCCTCAGAGAAGACATACTCGTAGTCTACCACCATTTCCTAAAACTGGGAACTCAAAACATCCACTACTCCATGGGTTAGTCTACCAATGGATGGTAAATAGGATAAACCCTCCTATGCATGAGTTCAGAAATGGTATCCTATTATTCTATTTCAACTAGAAATGTGAACTTGGTCCCGTCACTATGAACACACTGCATCCTTCACCTAAGACAGTCAATATTGGTGTGAACTATGGATAAATAGTCCACACCAAGAATTTATTTATAAGACATTAATGGTTGTACAAGGAGATTTCAATAGAAACTCTCACCCCCAAGATTCAGGTGACATTGTCGTCACAAGTGCGTGATTATTGATTCTTCTCTAGTATGAGTCTCAGAGAATAAGGGTCAAGCCAAAGGCTCATCCAGAATCTATAATTCTTATATAAAGTATGTGGAAAGAATGGAATGACTAGAACCTATGACAATAAGTACTAAATCTCTGTTATAAATGAAACTGATTATACATTGAATCATTCCGGGAGCCTCTGGGTCGTATGCTTTGATCTCCTAAATGTTTTCCCACCCTTGTCCTCCTGCTCCTTGAGGCTGACATGAACCAGATGGGGATGGTGGTAGTAATAGATCAAAGCTTAAACCACCTCCTACTGCTCTCCCAACTCCTCTACCACATCCTCCACCTTATGAACATGCCTGTTCCTACCACTCCTCTTCCTCTATGGCCCATCCATGGTCTGAATTTTAGCTGTATAATGAGTTGGATAATCTCATGAAACATTTCCCTTATTGTCACATGAGTATCACCACCTATCCGTAGGATGATTGGACCCACCTTATGAGCCTAGAACCATAGATCCTATATCCTAGGACCACTTTTTCAAACATCTCACATGTCTAGTTCCCTGGTACTGACGTCATCTCCCTACTGTTGAGGTCACTCCTCATGATTACCCACTTCCTGCAACCACTGGCTTTATCTGTCCAGCCAAGAAACTCTCAACCCCCAAATCTTTATATGACACCCCAAAATAGTTTGGAATGAATTGGGGGAAAAAATAATCCCAGATGTATCTGCAAAAACAAAACTCGAAGGACTTATCCCTAAATAATTGGTGACGAACCATATTTATCCACTACCTAGAAGGCTTGGTAAACCTCAATGAATACTTAGATATTGTCATGCTTCCTTTCTAGAGCTATATAAGCACCTAGATACGTATAACCCTCAAAATATCTAGTGAGAAATCCTCTATTAAAATGAATTTGAAATATTCTTATGAAAGAGTCTATTCATTGTAAGAATGGTTCACCAAACCCCCCATCATCCCTTGGAGTCGTGGAGAAGGCTCACCAACAAGACCACCATTCGATCTGTAGGTGTCTTGACCCGATGTAAAACATGAGTAACATCATCAATCCAGTTCTCAGTCACATTTGGTTTATGATAAACTCAGAACCTGAGGGGTCACTACCATTGAATCACATAAAGAATACTCAACCTATGCACCTCATCTGCTGGTATTTCAAGTACCACATGCTTCTCTACATGTTGTGGTATAGATCTTGAACCAATTGGAGGTAACATCATAGGAACTAGTCCTTGTATTTATGCTTCATCAATTAGGGGACCATCCTAATGATCATGATACTAGATCCCAGCTAGAATACATCATAGGGGCATATAGAAAAAAACAAGATGTACCACATTCAATGATTATATCTAGAGAGCTGAATCAATAAGGACATGAAAATCACAACCCACTATATTCTGATTAATGTAAAATTGTTTTCCTTGTAATAATTTCTCTCATGTACTAAGTTGAGAAGTAGGTGATTTGAGTCATGGTGTATGGATACATCAACCGTCCCACCAACACATGAGTCCCTAGCTTGAAATCCAAACTCAAAATAGTTAACACTTTTTCCCTAAACCAATATTATAGACTCTAGTCCGAATATAATACTGAACAATTTGATTCCACTCTTTCATTACCCACCCCAGATAGAACCATGCCATGACTCCCTAAGCCTTCCTCCAATAGTCTAGGTGTTGGAGACCAGTTTCGTGTAAGAATATCACTAACATGAGAGGCCATATCCAAATTACCTATAAACCCACACACATCCCCAAGCCTATACAATGCTAAAATGTAAAAACAACTCACAAATAGGCATGAATACATCAAAATCCCATAACCAAAGTACAACATGATGTAAAATAAAGTAAATAAGGCCAAATACAATCCCAAAAAAATAGTTTCAAATAGAATACCAACTTGAAATTAAACACGGTGACTACTGTCAGAAGCTGGAGGAACACACCTCGGTCTGTTCGGTCTCACTAAGTACTATTGGGTCCTGATCCACCTAGAACTCTGTCAAAAGTTTGATCATCTACAAAAAAAATGACACATGTAGGAAATGAATATAAAGGGTTATGTATAATAATTCTTATTAGGAAACCTTGAAACTCCAATGAAAAAAAGAAAATAAATTCAACATTACAAGGGTATATGTTTATAGAATATATAATAATAATATCCATAAATAATAAACAAAGACACAAAATATAGAGGTAATCCGAAACCAAAGTATACTAGCTTAGGATTCAAGCTCAAGGATTCCACATAGAACTTTTCTGGGAGAAAACACTCTTCAGTATGATTGCAATGATGACTTCCATCTGATAGTTAGTGCTAATCATGTTTTATCATTATAAGAACACATAAAAGGTATGGAGAGAATACAATACATAGAAGAGGATGAATTCCAAGGGAATGGTGTGATACCCACAAATCAATCTGGATTAACCCACTATGTAAAAAATTGGTGCCCATGTAGTGTTGGTAACAAAGATACCAATAACTGAACCTAGGGAATGAAGATGAATATAGGATATGACTCTGGGCCTCTCAGAGGTATTCTAATGACTCAATCCATTAAGTCATTCTAAAAGGATTATATTACTAGGAGTATAAAATAGTTTCATAATAACCCTCAGGTAATAGATAAGAGGATTCCACACTAATGAAACTTATCCATGATATGATGGAAAAGTGATCCATGTCATGTATAATAAATTACACGACATGTAAAAGTGTCACAAGCCAAGTCCCTTGACTCAAGGTTTTGCCCGTGTAAATGGCATGTGTCTCTTACTCGTGTTTGTTTCAAAGTAAACAATGTGTAGAATACCCATGTATTCTATCCATGTATAAGTACATGGATTTATCCTATGTTCTAGGGCACAAAATTATCCCATGTTCATGTTCCCCACATACTAGTACACGGTTTATCTCATGTACCTTGTCTAGGATATTTCCATGCGGGGGAGTACTTAGCATGTAAGATGCCTATGTAGTCCATCCCATGTCCTTGTACCCTCTGAGAAACACACCGAGTCATAGGGGAACCACATGTCATGTGATAGGGGTCACACGCCATGTGATAGTTAATTTCCTCCCAAAACCTATCCACTTAATAGGGGGCCCACACGGTGTGTAGATCCAGATTACACACCATGTTGCACGATAAATTCTAGAATCCTAGATCCAACTCCATGCATCCTAGAAAATTCTCCATCCTTATATTTGGATATCCATTTTCCAAAAAGTATAGATTGATCCTTTTTGAGTCATTCCATCACCAAATAACCAATATTGGGGCCTTCTATCCTCTTGGAAAATAGGATTGTAATCATTCTTCATTGTGTGCTGAAGAATAAGAAAATTAGGTATCTCCAACATCTGATCTGCTTCAATCTCCATAATTGAACCACCGTCATGTCATGCCAAACCTAGATCTACAATTTCAGATTTTTTTCATTGAGACTGGGTGTGAAATGATCGATTAATTGTGATATGTTGAACTCTGAGCCAAATGAAGAATACACATAGTGAATGATGACCTGGGGGTAAAATAACTAGAACCAAAGTGAGGAGAGAACATAGATCATTATTATATGTTGATCTAGATTCATTATAATTATAATAACAACTATGTAATCAAGAATTCATTATAATTCTCCCTAATTCAATACAAAATAAATGCATCCCTCTAATATGCATGATTTACAGATCAATATATTGGTCGATTGGTACATTTTAATCATAGTAATAGTGAATGTGAAAAGCAAACAAATAAAAAAATTACCTACCTTGATTTGACCCAATAATTTAGAAAGAATGATTCTATTTCATAGTCATTGTTGAGATCCTTCAATTCTATCATGTTCTGGTTGTCGATCATTGATCCGGTCATCGTCCTCCATTGAGATCTCTTCCAAAAACTCTAATGGATATCTTAAATTCATAGGATTATATATCTAACCTTATAAATTTTCCATAATAATGTATTTAAAGAATAAAAAATAGGTTGATGCATTATTATAAAAATAAATTATTTAAATTATTTTATTCATTTTATTCAATCTATTCCCGTGATGAATTTTCCACAAATGACCCACACCAACCATGGTTATGCCATGCATAGGGTCAAAATCACATTCTGAACTAAATGGTGCCACAATATTTTTGATATTGTCATCTATTTAGAAGTTATTCTATTTTTTTAGTAAAAGGGTGTGCACAAGCTATTTAATATATTTCAAACATTTTTTTCAAGCACATTGTTCGTTGGAATCATACACTGTTTCAGCGCTTGGTATAAAAATTTTTCCATACAATATGTAAAAAATAATACATTTAAAATCTGAGTCACTATAGAATAAAATTTTATTCATGAAATTATTAAAATTCCACATGTGATAGAAACATTTAAAAACTCCTTCAATCATATAAAATATACCAAAGTAATTTTTGAGAAGTTAACCAAACAACCTTAAGTGCTTGACGTAAGCATGAACTATTTTATGAATGGATTTAAAATTATTATAAAATTACCATAGAAAAGTAATATATAAGAAAAAAGTAATTAATAAAGTTTTTAATAAATTTAAATTAATTATACAGAAGGATCAACCATATATTGAAAAGTAGAGACCCTATGTAAGGGATTTCATTTAAAATCTAATTTTATTTTGGGATTGTTTATATTCTGTTTACATAGGGTAAATTATATGATAATAAAAAATTAAACCTCATATAAATTTTTATAATATGGTTATATTTGAATTTTACACATACATATATTCCATTTATTTTTTTGACCAAGAATCAACAAGTAAGTCACATGTAAGAGAATTTATTTAAAAACAATTATATTAAAGTCTTACTTCCAACTCTTTATCTTCAATATATATATGTTCTTTTAATTTTTACAGGAACATTATTATTTATGAATAAAATTTTTATTAATTTAATTCTCAATTTTTTTTGAAATTATTAACAAAGGATTAAAAAGGAATATATTCAATATTTTCTATATGGTTTATTTTTTAATTTTTACAAAAGTACCAAAATAATGTTTTTTAATGTATACTGATTCACTTACCTTTCCTACCATCATAACCATTATATGTCATCAATATTACATTATAAGATTCCATTGTTATTTTAAAATAAAAATCGATTTCTCAATATTCTATGAATTTTTAGTCAAAATATTATCAAAATAAAATGTTATTATTTTTTTCAAAGGAATGAATAAAATTTTTAATTTGATTTATAAACCCATTCTTACGCAGTGTTACAAGGGAGTTATTTTTAATATATTGCTTCAATTTTTTTTTTAAAGGAATTATTTTACTATAAAACATTAATTTGTGATGAATCAATGGTTTATATCATCATTTAATAATTTATGGATAATACATCAATTTGAGATCAATTAATTTCAATGGTCATATTCTCTATCACTCTCCAATATTCATTAGAAATTATTTTTAACCATTGTGTCCATATTTTCAATATCATTGGTGAATTCAGTATCACTCTTAATAAATTGATTATGTTTCAACCTTATAAAATTTCTATATATAGTTTTATTAGAGGAAGAATGTTATTTCATCAACTGGGGAAATATTCCATATTCTTGATTCAATGTAGAAAAATATTTTTTATAAGAAATTTAGAGAATGAATTGTATTAATAATTGAAAATATGAGTAATCCATAAAATGTTCCAGTGACTGGTGGGTCATGATTATAGATTTCCCCTCAATGCATCAACATGTATCATGACATGGAATATAAATCAAGCCAAATTTATTGCGTTTTGGTTTACACCTAACCATTTATTAGGAATGATGCCATAGATGTGGCCCTGATAGTAGTATTAATGATAAATTTTCCAAGGCCTTGATTTAAATAAAAAAATTGTTCATATTTATATAATTTACATTATTATGAAAATAATTTACATTATCAATGTGATTTAAATGTTTATATTATCCATGGATGTTCATTAAAGTCATGTTGTTGACTAGATGACATGCGTTTTGATTATCCACTCTTACATATTGTTTATGCCTTATTTAATTAAAATAGATTTTTTTATACGTAACCCTTAATGAGTGTCTAATATTACCCTTTATTTATATTCATCATCTAATGATATAAAGAAAAACATTTTAAATGATTTCAAGGGTGAAAGATTATTTCTTATACCATGTTTTTATATTTCTAGAATAATATAGGAATAAATGATATATCTAGTTTTCCAAAATAGCTAAATTGATAGATTTATCATGGGGTGATCCCTTTTTTATTATTCCAATGTAATAAAGTACACAAAGGCTTTAAGTTACTAGATTTGGGGTGTTACAGTTGGTATCAGTGGATGTTTTTTAGGAAACTTGGGAATGTGATTTAAAAAAAACATTTCTAGAATAAGAATTATGAGAACCCTTAGGGTATTTGAGAACCTTTCTATTATTGAGAGATGAATTTATATGAATGATGAATCTAAAAAAATAGATGTGTGACATTAATTAGATATTGTTCCTAGAAAAAGGAAGATAATAAACAACCATAATAAGTATAGGGATTACACTATTGAGAAATCCAATATAGCTCATATTGGAGATGTGTACATCATGTCCATATTAGGGTAGATGAATTAGGTTATATTTAATAAACATATTTTATGGATTAACCTATTGTTACACAACACGATTAGCTTATTCTGGAATACTTTATTTAGAAAAATCATCCAAATTTTAATTTAAATACTAATCCATTGGTAAATAAATATTTTATTATGTCCCTAGAAAATATATTTATAAAATTGGGAATAAATGAAAGGGAAAATGTAATTATTTTATATAATTTTATAAAGTGAGATTCTAATCAATAGTGTTTATTAATTTAGAACACTAAATTGGTTGAAGAAATAGAAATTATGGAATAGTGAACTTCTAATGTGATATTATTTGAGAAATAATTTCCTCAAGAATAGTGAGATAAAATAGAGAGAAAGTTCCATACTTTAACAAATAATGAATAATAAAATGTTATGGAGTATGTGGATAACATTACAAGATTAACCATTCATGTTTTAGAATATATAAAAACCTAGGAAGGAAATATTGACCATTTATTTGATGTTTTTATGTCAAGTCTCATATGGGAACTAGTTTCTCAATAATTTTCATCATATAACGATATAATATCAACTGATATCAAGATAAATAAATAATTTTCCATGTCTTATATCTTCACATGAAATCAAGAAAATAAGAGTTTAGATGAGAATCATGAAAAAAGAAACACATCAAATAAGAAGAATGAGAGGATGAGATTTCCAACATGTGATAATATTGGAATGAAAAACTCGGGTAAATTATTAATGGGAACAAGAGTTTAATTAAACTATGGAGAATGGGGTTATATGGATCATGAATTCAATAAAAAAATGAAACCACTCTTATCCAGTGCTTTAAATTTAATGAGATAGGTAATTATTTAAACCAATATCCAAAGCATCCAAGTAACCTCTCACAGTAGAATCCAATGGATGAAGGACAAGTTTATGCGACTACTATATATGATTTTAATGTTCCAAAAAAGGAATTTGTAGATAATTTTATCAAAATAAAAAATTTAGCTTATGATACACCTAATTTTGGATGCTCTCTATCTTTAATATCTTCCATCTTTTACAAGAAAATATATAGTTCTATAGAATCTTCAAAGGGAAGGTTTCAATCAAGAGAACTAGTATAAATCTTGTTGCAATAAATATGTGTCAGTCAGATCACATTGTAACATATATATATACCCTATTTACAACATTGATTATTGTACTTATGATTTCCTATTATATATTACTTGATAATTATTTTATTTTAAATTATAATGAAAAAAATTATTTCCCAGAGAAGAAAACTAAGAATCGTGATAGAAATGTAGAATCTATTATCTATAGAGGGTAAACTAAATCATCTAAATAATGTCTATATCGACATCCAGTGGGTTTTCCTAATTAAATATTTATCAATTAATAGTATACACAACATATTAATGGTAAATTTATCATTATAATAGATGATATACCTATTGTGTAGGAATACATTGTTGTTTTTTCCAAAAAAACTAAATAGACATCGACTTGATCTTGAGGATGAGTTTTCCACTGATCCAATCCTTGATGAAACCCATATATATAAGCTTCCCTATTAGATAAAAATAGTGGAATTAGTGTAATTGGATAAATAACTATTGGATGAGTGTGATAAGGGATTTATATACTCTAGTATTTCACTATCTGGATCACTTTTTCTTTTTTGTAAGAAGAAATATGTATCTAAGAGATTGCACATCAATTAAAAATAAATCAATTAAATTACTATAAAGAAAATGTATTCCATTCCCCACATTAATGAATTTTTTTATCAACATCAAGGAGATCAATATTTTAAAAATATTGATCATTGTTTTTTGTATATTCAACTTTGAGGAAAATAGGATGATATTCCAAGGAATACTTTTCATATGATGTATGAACATTATGAATTTATAGTAATTCACTTTGTATTTACTAATCCACCCACTATTTTTATGGATCTAGTTAACATATTATTCAAGTATTATCTCAAACATATTTTTGTGTTATTTATCAATGACAACTTGATATATTATAAAATCTATGATTAGATTATGTCTCATTTATGAATCCTTATTACGACTCTTATAGAAAATGAGTTATATCAAAAATTTAGAATATGTGAAATTTGAATTCAAAAATTTTCCATCCTTTTCCATATTAAATTTATTGATAAAATATCATTTTATCCTTCAGAGAAAAAGATAGTGATGGAATAGATAATTCCAAAAAAAATATAATCATGGTACATATTTCCCTTATAATATCTGGTTACTACAAATGATTTGTTCAAAAAATTTCTCGATTAGTTAACCCATTAACCATGTTAACAAGTAAATGGGTTAAGTTCATATGGTTAAGATAATATAAATAAAGGTTTGAATAAATAAATAGGATATTTTTCAATGCACCGATATTGATTTTACAACGCAGGATGAATATTTTTGTGATATATAGTGATGCATTTAAGAAGGGACTTTGATGTTTCCTTATTTAGAACAATAGAGTCATTTCATATGAATAAATATAGTTAAATATTCATGAAGAATTTACCCAAATCATGATCTTATGTAGGAAATTTTAATCTTTTCATTGAAGGCATGGAGGCATTAACTTTAGGATGAAAAATGAAAAATCAATATGAATTGAAAAAGATTGAAATAAATCATCTCAAATAAAGAGATCAACTTGAGGAAAATAAAATGTGTATAACTACTCAAGGATTATATTTTCTATATACAATATCATCATGGGAACGAAAAACAAGGTTGTAGATGCATTATGTAGGAATTTTTGTAAATTTTGGTGAAAATGATTTTTAACAAATATCCTTTATTCATGGATTTTGTAAATTTGGATATTGAAATAATTAAGAAAGGGAAAAAATCACATCGATTCAAAATGGTTGTAGAATATCCTTCCTAATGAAAATAAAAAATTCATTGATTAATGATAGAAATTATAAAAATAAAATACATTCCATGAATGATTGGATACTGTTAGACGTCAAATTTGAAGATAGTATATTGAAATTTAGAATGAAGCTGCATGTTCCATCCATGCTTGAGATAAAAATAATATTATTAGTTGAATCTCATAGATTATATTTCTATACACACCCTGATAATACCAAAATATATATATATATTTGAAGGAACGTTTTTTGTGGGAAAATATAAAATAATAAAATGTAGATATTGCATCAATATACTTGGTTTTTTCACAGATAATGGTTGAGAGACAACATTATAAATGATTCACACAACCTCTACCGATTCCTTTATGGATATGGGTTGATATTACTATTTCCATTATCACAATATTTATAAAGGCTCCTAGATAGAATAATGACATATGGGTTATTATTGATCACCATACCAATTACACACACATACTTTCTGTAAGGGAATATCCAACTCTTGAGTTCCTCATGCAACATTATACTAATTATGTTGTAATACATCATAGAATATCACTTTCGATTGTTTCTATTCATGTTCCACGCATTACATCAAAATTATTGAAGAATATTTGGATGAATATTAACATTGAGAGATGTTTGTGTGCTTTTTTATCATTAGATATGTGTAATGTCTAGATGAAATATTCAAAAAATATAATATATGATAAGGTCATTCTCTCTTCAATTTCAATTTTTTTGAGATAAATATTTACATTTGATAGATTTTTTTATAATTATTTCTTCTATTGGGGAATAAAAATTGAACCATATAAAGAATTTCATGGGAAAATATGTTGTATACCAACTTGTTGGGATAAATTTGTTGAAAGGGTGATTTTAGGATGATAAAATTTTTAGGAGACAATGGTGAATGTGGGAACTAATTAGATTTATATCAAAGAAGCTCAATGAATGGAAAAGAGCTTTGTGGATATCCAAAAAAATAATTGAGAATTTCTAGTTGGAGTTCATGTTTCAATAAAAGATTCTTCAATGAAGGATATTAAATGTTTTGAAAATAAAGGTTAACTAATTCTCACGTATATTGAGAATTTTGAAAATATTTAAATAATTAGAGTTTTTCTTACCGATTTGAAATAACACTTAACTTCTATAAAGATTATGATGTGTTCTATATCTCTTTATTAAAGAAGTACATAACGGACCCAAAAAATGTCCTAATTTCCATGTAAGGATAATTGTAACATGATTTATCAATCTATGATGATACTATATAGACTCTTGGTAGTGGAGAACACATTTTGTGGGATGGAACAAAACAGTTTGTAATGGTACATTGGATAAATCATGATATTTAAGTGGAAAATAGGTGACCTAAAGAAGTTATGATGAAGAACTACCCAAATATTTTCATGATATGAAATTGTAAAAAATTTTAGGTAGAAAGTTTTGAAGGGGGAATAATTTAACACACCTAATTTAATTATATTAAGTATAAATTTCTTTCAAAAGAATGAAATTACATAATACACATAGCTTTATTCAATAATTTAATTGAACTATAAAATAAAAAAAATGAAATTGAATTTTATGAAATGAAATTCATTTTATAATTAAAAATATAAAAATTATCTTAGGAATAATTTTTAATATTTTACAAATATAGTTGATTTTTAATTGAATAATGAAAAATACTAATTTTTCTAAAACTATCACATTCAAGTTATTGTAATGATATAAGAATAATTTGAATGTTTATGAATCATTTTTTTAGAAAAAAACTTTTAATTTACTAATATAATTCACATTTAAATATAATTTTGAATTTATAAATCTATGCTTATCATTTTGGAAATATAAGTAAAGATTTTATTCAAATAAAAATTATTTTTAGTACATATATCATAATCTAGTATTTACAAGGAAACATTTAAATTTTGTGGTTTGAGAGAAAAAAGACTATTTTTATTAAAATAATCAAAATAATACCATTTAAATCAACATTATACTTTATTCTTCTATAAAATAATGTTTATTCCTAAAATAGGCATTTTTTAGAAAATGGTTTTATTTATGCTTTCAGAATTTATAGTGAAAGTTATTGCTATCAATTCGAGGTGTTTAATAATGCATAATTGATTGAATATTTGGAGATAGAATAATTTATATTATAAAATAATTCCAACTAATTTTTTTTCTTAACAAATAGTACCATGGTAAATATTTATCACCTCGATTAATGGTCAAATGGGTTAAATGGGATAAAAATATAGGGATACAAGTTCAATAAAACTCAAAAAACTTGATTATATCTCATTGATTCAATTCATTTTAAAATTAATCTTATAATATTAAAATATATGATATTTTTCTACAATTTCAAAAGAAAATAACTATATATTATTTAAATATTTCTGTTACTTCCACGTGCATCCCACACCTCACTTATAAAAGCGAACCAATTATTGTCACTTATTAATAAACATCAAGCACTATAAATTTAAATATGCCTACTCAAAATCCTTCCCATATTCCTTTTCTTTGTTTGTATACTTCTGTTTTTTTTCATAACACTGGCCTACAAAGTTTTAATGTGTATACCAATATAGGTTTATCAAAAAAGAGTTAATTGTCTTACCCAACTCTCTCAAAGATTATGTTTTCTTCTACTTACTCTAAATATATTTAATCTATTCAAATATAATGAATGAATTATCAAATATATACTGATATTTTATTATTATTATAGGACAACCATTTTCTATCTCTTTTACATTCTATGAAAAACAAAAACAAAGCTCGTGCAATGTACAACCTACCATCCCATGTAGCGGTATAATTATTTTTTATAATAGTTTTATATAGATGTTTATAACTAATGGGATTAATGAGTAAATATTATATTTGTTACATAATTATTATTTTGAAAATAAATGATATCACCTACTTTCTTACCCTTCCATCCATTAGAAAATGATAATGCCACTCACGCGTATGTGGGACTACCACCTCTATGAGGTGGTGTGATTCATTTTTCTTATACCATGATAAATGGATGATTATAAAGTTCTATATAATGAATAAAAAATATATTCATGAAATTATTTAAAAATAATTCATGATTTAACCATTTAATAACTCCATTAAACATGTAAAATATACGGAAGTAATTTTTGGGAAATTAATTGAACAACATTAGGTGATCAATGTACGAAAGAACTATCCAGTGAAGGGACTTAAGAATTATTATAAAAGGTACATAAAAATTTAAATATAGTTTAAAAAGGTTCTTAATAAAGTATTTGAAACATCTTAATGCATTTTATTGGAAGATAAAATATTTACATCTAAGAGGAGACACAAGGTAACATATTTCTTTTATGATATCATTTTATTTCAGGATTGTTTATGCTCAGATTTACTTTGGGTAAATTATATGATCCTAATCTATAAACCCATTATATTTCTTTTAATCTAGTATTTTATGGGGTATATATTTTTATATTCCATTTACCCTCTTATTGGATCATGAATCAACAAGTTACATGTGTTAGCCTTTCTTTTAATAAATATTGTTTTAAAGTCTTCCTTACAACACTTTTTATTCCATGTTGAGGTTATTTTAAATGTTTAAAGAATGTTCTTATTTTTATTCAAAGGTTTATAAACATCATTTTAACCATTTTTTTAAAATAGTTATAAATGATTAAAAAATTTCATTTTCAATGTTTTCCATATGCATAATTTTTTAATTTTTAAAAAAGTAAAAACAAATTTTTTATCCTATAGGATTGACCACCATTTCCCACCACCATAGCCATTATATATCTTCAATATTTATTTAAATGTTTACATTATTATTTTCAGAAAATGTTTTTATAATTGTTCTTATTTTTTAAAAAAAAAATTCAAGAGAAAATAGTATTATTCAGTTAATGGAATGAAAATAATTTTTAATGTGATTCATAAGACCATTATTACAAAAATTTACAAGGAAGTAATTTTTATTGAATTGATTCGATTTTATAATTTCAAGGATTTAATTATTATAAAACCAAAATTTTGGATGAATCAATGGAATTATATCATCCTTTATTGATTTATGGATTATACTATATATTAGGATTATTCTTTTTATTGTGATTCAGTTCCATGTCAGTCTCCTTTTTTCATTAAGAATTTTCACTCCTTCATATCGATATTTTCAATATCATGTATAAATTTAGTATCTTTTATATTACATTATTGATGTTTCAAAAATATACAATTTCTATATATGGTATCATTTGAAGAAACAATGTTTATTTATTGAATGATAAGAAATTTCATATTTTGGATTCAATACAGATAACTATTGATTTATAAAGAAATTTGTGAACAAATTATATTGATCATTAAAAATATGATAATATCACTAGTATGTAAATGTGATGGGTTGGTACCAGTAATAGATATCCCCTTGATTCATCAAAAGGTTCCATGAAACAAAATAATATATATATATATAGTATTAAATGGGTATCTAGTTTACGCCTATCAATTTATTAAAAATAATTTCATTGGGGAGTACTTGATGGTATGATTGTTGATAAATTTGTTAATTCCTTAATGTAACGACCATGGTTTTCTGGATTTAAGCATTTTATTTTTTTTATTATTTAATTTCAATTATCCATGTTATTACTATATTGATAATATTTATATATGTGAATTTAACTCATGTTATTGATTAAATAAACTATGTTTTTATTATCCACTCTTCCATATTGATCATGTCATACTTATTTATGATAGCTTCCACTATACATAAAAATTATTGAGAATATGATCTTACCCTTTATTTGATTTCCTTTCAATATAAAATGAAGAAATATATTTTAAATGATTTCAAGGGTGAATTTTTTTACTATGTAATGTATTTATATTTCGAATGTAATAAGGGAATCAATTATGTGCCCATATTTCAAATACAAATATTGATCATATATAGTGGGATCCCATGTATCTTATACCAATTTAATTGATTAAACACATGTTATGGTTTACTGGAGTTGGGGTTTTTCATTTTTTTTATTAGAGGATGTTTAGTAGGAACCTTGGGAACTAGTTTTTAAACAAACATTGAAAACATGAGAATTATAATAAACCATTAGGTTATTAGAGAAATATTACTAATAAAGGAATTTTTAATTTATGGATCAATATTCATGATTGTTATGAGTTAACTTAATATAGCCCATTATTTAGAGATGGCACTTAGTAGAAGGAGGGGCATCAACACCTATAAGAAATTAAGAAATTTTAATAATATTAAATCGAATATATTTGGTTTTTGAGATAAGTAGAACATTGAAACATTAGGGAATCTGAATCAGGTTAGGATGAACACCATTTCTTTTATAAAGAAACATGTTGTTCTATAACAATATTTACTTATATTAGATCACTTCATGTGAAAAAAGAATCTATATTTTAATTGAACTACTAATCCCTTTTTATATGAAAAATGGATTATTTCCATGGAAATGATATTTCAATCCTTGGGATGTAATGAAAGGGAAATGGTTATTTGGTTAGTGTATTGTATAAAGGGATATATTGATCAATGGTGGTCATTGATCAAGAACACTAAAGAGGGTGACGTAGTAGAATGTATGGGATGGAGAAAATTTAAAGTGATATTCTAGGAGAAATACTTTCCTCATGGGTAAAATGATTAAATGGATAGGAATTTCATCACATTAATGTATAAGGAAGAATATTTTGTTGCAATATATGAGTGTAACATTACAATATTATCATAGAACACTACAGAATACATAGGTAATCTAGAAAGAAATATTATCAATTTCATTGAGAGGATGAATCTAAATATTCGAAGGGAACTGGTGTCTCATTTTTTTCATCATATTATTATATAGTATCATGAAATATCGATAGAGATAAATTATTTTATAGGTCAAATATGTAACATCTCAGGCCGCATTTCACTAAAACTAGTTCTCCAATCTAGTTCTCCATAGGGCCTCAAGCATGCCTCCTCTTACTCCAAAGGCTGTTGATTAGCAGTGGGGGCCTAATGTTGAAAATGTGAGGAGACTATACCCCCATATCAAAGTGCACAACCCGAAGTAAATAAAAAAACACCATACATGAAATAAAATGAGTAATTACAAATAAACTAAAACTAAAAACACTATAAAAAATGAAAATTTAGTAATGGCCAGAACAACCATGTCATACATACAACCACAATCACCCACTAGGTCGATCACATATAAAAAAATATCCAAATAGTAAACATAATTCTACCTACTACCAACTGCCGGTTTTAACGCATACCTAGTCTCTATTACCCAATCTTGATGCTCCAACCCAACCAATAGACTCCACATGAGCATCCCACTCAACCATGAAATATCAGGTCTCCGCCTGATCCATCATTCATCCATGCTCAACAAGAATATAGTCATTAGTTGGGCACAAACCTTGAGGTTCACGTATATGGGGAATAAATAAATCTTAGTAGGGGACCCCCGTTGGTGAACCTATAAACTACTTCCATAAGTACATGCTCATGCTATATAGTCATCCTATCTATATGTAATAGAAAAAATATTAATAAAATAACCATTGATCCATAGGCTCAAGACCTTTATCTACCATTATTGATTCAACAAATCCTGATGTGTCTTTGATTAGGGCTCAATGATCATGCCAATCAAAAAACCTATGGGATCCATGCCGATGGTAGCCAAAACCAACCACATACAATTTCAGGGACCCATCCTATGATAGAACTATCTTTTGAGATACTATTATAATTAATTACCTACTATATCATCACGAACCAAACATTATATAACACATGGAACCTTAGAAAATATATCTCAGTTAACAGAAAAATTACTACCAAGACCAATCCATTAGTATATCATCTCTCTCGTGTATTGTATGGAAAATACTTGAGCATCAGTCCAAGACAATACAACATATAAAATTAATCATGCATGGATATTTAGTATGACATCTAAATCATGGATATATAGCATCAATCCATCATCCATCCCACCTGGTATACCATCCGTTATAAGAGCATCAATCTGGAACATAAACAAAAATGAGTATTACTTATTTCTTGAGCTTCAGTATGACATATAAACCATAATATACATTACATGATGGAACCTCAGTCCAAAAAAAAATCTATATATATCATCGATGGTGCCCACAACATCATTCTGGCAATCCACTCATGAAGTATATTATTAGTGTCTAGAGCCTCAGTCTGACAACATATCAATAGTATACCTCTTGTCCCCAGAACCTCAGTCTGACACCATACCACATGCATGTGACTTCACATCCACAATACTCAGTAATATAAATCAACATGCCTAAATCATCGGTCCAACACTCAAACCATAAAGAAACTATTGGCAGTAATATAAAACCTCAGTCCAAAAATCCCAGTAATATATATCTAAAACCATACTTGAGGATTTTATATGAAAGTCACTCAGATATTGTAGATCATACCATTAAATTGGGATCCAAAATGTGGCAACCCATCCATATCAAAATATCCTACTGATTGTGATCCAATACATAACTTCAACCAATTAAAAGATAACAAGGATTGGCTAAAAAATCCAACTAGGATATCACATCTATACCCCATCTACTCATTCATCTCCTCAGGTCCAAAGGGTACACCCATAACCAAAAAAACATGCACGCACACTCACTTAGGGTTCTGCTATAAATCTGGAACACACATGGTATTCTAAATCCACACATAAAAAAGGCATTTCTCTCGGTCCCTAGAATTATCTCTCATGTAGAGACATCCCATTCCAACCGCTGGTAATAACCAAACTCATAGGCCAACACATATCAAAAGAACCATCCCCAAGAGGCTCTCAATTCCCACTAACTAATCCTTAATCAACAACATGCCAATAAGGAAATCCAATAGAAAAATCATTCCATGTGGGAAATCCTAATATAAAACCATGACACATAATGATCACATAACTAGAAACTCGACCTTTATGGTTATCCTTAACAGTCCCTCAAACTAAACTCAACACCAATACGACACTCATCCATAACCACCACCCTATGACGTCAACCAATCCCCAAATTCACTATTCATTATGATCCTAAAATGTAGTATCTGAACCTAAATTGCTCTAACCTCGATCCAATAGTCCTGATACACATGTAAAAACCATGAACTTCCAATTTATACTGCACAAATCCCCCCATATGGGATTCATCCATGAAATATTAAGAAAAACACTATGGAATGATCTGTCTTGGCAAATCACTATGATCACAATCCTCACCCAGGTCTCCTATCTCTCAACCCATCCCACTGGAGGATTCTGAATCCAAACCTCATGTAAATCCTCCAAAAAAACTATCATGGTCCATAAAACGTCTAGATGACCACTATAGTCCAAAAGGATCCCACCACTATGTTCTACATGAAAAAATTCTCATAATAGACTACTCACAAGTATTATTCTGTTTCTAAGGCACAAATAACATGAAACCCCTAAAAGGGTATCCAACAAGAATCAGATGGTGTATATTCCTGAGCACATGGTATGTGCTCCCATAGCCCCATATGGGTGAATACTCTAGCCAAACATGGCATGAAAACCACTAGTACATGGTGTGTAAGTCAGATACACAAAAAGTACCTTACACGGGGTACATACCCATGTATCTCACATAGCCTAGCTATGTGTACCTATCTGGTCATTTACTCACATACGACATGTCACCCACATGGGCTCTATCCACATACCATATATGGACATGTCCCCCTTACACAGGTCTTCTTTCCATGATCTCAACCACATGTTGAGTGACACTACCTAATGTGTCATCCAGAATAAATGTCGTGTAGTCACATTCTTCTCTTATTCCACAATAAAGAAGAACACATGAGAAGTGTTATTCAAACCACACACCATGTGATTAGGATTTCTGAACTGGAAACCCCTCAGAACCACAAAAAACTCTCAATTCCCCCCAAATAAGAATATATTTCCCCCACAGTGTTTTTAATATTCGTAATAAAGCTTAAAAACATAAAAACATAGAAATAACTAATATATGGGGATCATGGAATAAAACTCAGAAACCAGCATACCTCATGGTGTAAGCAGGGATAATTTGGGTCCAAAACCAATCCCATAAGTATCATCCCCCTAATTCAGTCCTAATATATGCCATAGATTATGTCCAAATGAATCTCCATCTTTCCCCCCTTATTGTATGGATGTCATGCTCAATGGAGAACCCCCTATCATTCCATTCATAAGAACCCCAAAATGTGGGGGATGTGTTTTATTAATTTTAATTAACTAATTAATTTCCTCATCAATGTTATCCCCAAGTCCTGGTACATGATTTGGGTGTATACCTTTCCAAGGAAAAACTCCTTCATTTTGGACTCAACCATGAAGTCAAAATCTAAATCTGACACACTCTTTATATAATACAAGCACTTCAAAGAAAAAAATCAAAATTATTCTCAAAATACTGAAATTATAAAAAACTAGTGTCTCTAAAATCTCCCTAACTTTAACCTTCTCATCCCGGAGAAGACTTAGTGGTCTTTTATCCAAGGATCCCAACCCACCTTTTTCATAAATTCAAGTTGAAGTTGTTGCATTATACCTGAAGATGGCAACCAATTCTCTCAGAAAATATTTTAAGAGAGGTTGTACAATCTATCAGAGGCCAAGTCACCAATTTCCACCATTAATAACCCACTATGAATGTCCCAAACAATACCCTTCCATCCAGAGATTCTCAACATCATTTAAAAAATTTCATCAAGCTCATAGTGGTACCTAAAATATATATATCCTTCCATTGTCCTCACTTCCAGATATATTTTCCATAACCCATCCCATAATCAAAAACCATACCCCAAAACTAGACAAGGCCATCAAGATCCCACCAGAGCAACAAACAAAATCATCTTCTATCACATGTTCTTGGAATCTGAGAACAACATCTGTACTATTTTTTGATATTATGATCTTACATAGAGACCTTAACCTCAGAAAGCAAATGTTGTGCTCCCCACCACATGCATTCATACAATCCACACCATGATCACAACATCCTACGAGGTCCCTGATCATCCCAAGGAAGCATCTACATAGCATGGCATAAGGCAGTTTCTCTCTTAGAAAACTCAATACTATGTCAATATATTGGGCCTGATCGTCTCAAAAATTAAGTATACTAAGAGGTTATTAATGAATACCACTATAACCACATCCAATCTAGAATGTCATAGTTCTATAGAAAGGGAATTTTGATGCCATTCCCACAAGAATTTCATCACTCCAGCAACAATTCTCATCCCACTCATGGATTCCTACCCATGTCATCCACCTCAGACGTGCCCTCCTGTAATGTTTGATCCAAAAACTAAATGATATAATGCATCACCAGTGTTCATGTATTTAATATTTTTCTATCATAACCCATTACTCTCCGTTGCATAACCCCACCACAAAACATTTTCTAACTCCAACGAGTCACATGTCACAAAATACTTGACTCACTTTCCCCCACAACAAATCTGAATAACTTCTTGTGCTTCTAATTAAACCGAAATCCACCAGGATCAGCTCTCATGTAAAACCGTTTTCTAGGTTATGAATCTGAACAAACCGTCCCCTCTCAAAACCCAACATAATTTTTTTAAAAAAAGAACAAAAGTACATCATATCAAGAACAAAAGGAATCCAATGAATTTGAACTTCATTATCAACTATGCCCATTGTGCACCATTACCAAAAGTACCAAGCATCCATTTGTGCCTCATGTACCGAAAAAACATACAACTCAATCAACGCCTCAATGGTTCATCGTAAAAATTCCAACCACTCTAAATAATTCTCTGGTGTAATATCAAATAATACACTTGGCACTCCCACCTTGCTAGACTAGTCACATATCATGTTAAGCCACTACATCTGACCACATTGGTTTGTGCCAACTCACATATGGCCATAAATCACAAGGCATAAACATACACTCATCTCATAGTCACATGACATCATAATGTCAAAAAATACTCTTGTATGGTCTTAAACCATAAGGCATCATATAATAACTAACTTTCCACAACTAGCGCGTCCATCCTCTCTGAGCATCTGACATTAGAACTCTTTCTTGAAGACCATGGCATACAAAAAACCTCAAAAAACCATCCACAAGGTTCCAACTGTCCTGCACATATACCATACTAACCCCCCAGAGTCCCCACACCATCCTCACTTAAATACCACACCATTTTCCACACCGTAAAGAATATCACTGTATATCCACAATTCCCACCATTAAAAAGAAACTTTTAAAATCGCACACTAGAAGGCCTATAACACCAGGATCCTCTCTGCCTATCATGATGCATGAGACACATCTTACCTCTATTTTGAAATAGTTGAAACCAAATCATATGCCTATTTCTAATGGGACAAGATCCTGAAAACCCCAATAATCCATCAAATCCAATCAACATGTGCATCGCCTGAAGAGAAAATCATATACAACTGTAACATCACAAATCCATAACATCAATCCTAGTCCCCAGTAACATATAATTATTATTAGAATAGGTGTTCAGGATGCACCAAAAATGCATCCATAAAATGTTTAGACACATTATTATATACATGTCTAGCAAACCCAAACAGTGAAATAAGAGGAAATTAACTCCTGTAGTACTACTTTGTAATGTCCTGACCTGGATCCATCTAAAACAGATGCTCTGAGCCTCTTCTCCAAAATGGATCAAGAGAACATCCTCATATTCCAGAGGCTACTAACTAAAAGAGGGGGTCTAATGGTGTAATTTTGAGGAGACAATTCCCCACAAATCATTATGCAAAACCATATGTAAATAACCAAACACCATAAACAAAAGATAATTCTAAATAGTAAATGAACTGAAACTAAACATACTATAATAAAAAATAATATAGTAAAGGCCAAAAAACCATGTAATATATACAACCATGAACATACATGGGGTAAATCACATATAAAAAATATAATATATCCAAAAAGTAAACACAACAATCCCTTCTACCAAATCTGGGCTATAATACAAACTCGGAATAGAGTACCTTTTCAAGCCACTCCATCCCAACCAGCAGACTTCACACCATCATCCCACTCTACCATGAAATTTTAGGACCCTAAATGATCCAATATGATTTGTGCTCAACATGAATAGATACATAATATTTTCATATGCACTGAGGTGGACTTACATGGTGTAAGAAAAAAAATTATCCCACACCCAATGGTGAAACTATAAACTACTTCCATAATTGAATTCTCATGAAATATGATCATCTTAGTCAATAAATAACTGAAAAAAATAAAAATAATGTAGTCATTGATCCTTAGGTCTGATACATCACTTGACCTTAACTACTTTGGCCCAAGTCGGAGTGTCTCTGAGCACCTCTCAATGATCATGAAACTCAAATAACCCATGGTCTCCAAACCAATGGATACCACAAAAAACCCTTAAAATTTTTGGGAACCCGTCCTATGACAGTAAAATTCTTCAAGATACTATTTTAATTCATCACCTATAGTATCCTCATGACCCCAACATTATAACACTCATGGAAGATTAACACATATATCCTAGTTTCCACACAATAGTTCTACCAAGCCAAAACCCCCCATCAGAAATATATATTAGGGATCATAATGAAAATACTTGTCAATCAATACGAAAATAGACCCAATATAAAATTATAATTATGGGAACATCATTATGGAATCTAATCCATGGATTCAGAGAGTCATTCCACCATCCACACCTGCTGATATACCATTAGTTCCTAGGGTATCAGTCTAGAGAATAAATAAAAATGTATACTATCTATGTCTAGAGACTACTTATAACACCTAATACACAATATACTTTTCATGCATGTAACCTACTTCTAGAATATATATATATATATATATCATAAATTGTGCCTAGGGCATCTATCTGGCACTCCAACCATGAAGTATTCTAGTAGTGTTCAAATCCCCAATCTGACACCATATCCATTGTATACCTCATGTTTTTAAAACCCCAATCCAAAACCAAACCACATATAGGTGAAATAATAACCACTATACTCAAAAATATAAAACAACATTCCCAGAACATTGGCCCAACACTCAAACAAAAAAAACTATCGGTACAGATATAGAGCCTCAGTCCAACAATCTCAATTATTGATATTTGGAACCATACATGGGAATAATCATTATAAATATCTCATATAATGCATATCTTACCATTAAATTGGGTTCTAGAATATGGAATCTGAACCATCTCAAAAGAGGCTCTTAGGCATTATCCACTTAACCTCAACAAAGAAAAAGATAACAAGGAATGGATAAAGCATCCATCTCATCCATCATGTCTCATCTTCATCATCTTATACATCTCCTCAAGTCCCAAGGGAACACCCATAACCAAACTACTTAATCACATACCCTTCTTTAGGGCTACCCTATCAATTAAGAACACAAGTGGTCCTCAGAATCCATTGATAATAGAGGAATCTCTATCGATTCTTAGAACTTGAAATCATGTTGAGACATCCCCTATCAAACCCTAGTAATAACCAAAATCTCAGGCCAAGACCTATCATAACAAACAACCACAAGCATCGCTCAATGGACTCCAACCGATCCTCGAACAAAAAAATGCCAACAAGGAAATCCAAGGGAAAACCCATTCCATAAGGGAAATCATAACAACCAACCAGGAAACCCAATGAAAAATAAAATAGAAACCATCCCACTATGGGAATCGTTAAGTGTCCCTAAGACTCAACTAAATTCCACAATGGAACTCATACATAACCACCATCATATAATTTCAATCATTCCTGAAAGGATCCATCAACATTGATCCTCAAATATAGGATCTAAACCTCAAATTCATTAACCTCGATACACTGTTCCTAATAAAAATGGACAAACCAAGATCTTCCCAAAGATACTTCTCAAATCCCACTTCTGGTATTAATCCACGAAACCTCAAGAAATATAGTATGGCATGATTAGGCTAGACCAATCATGGAGCTCACAACCCTCACTCGGATTTCTTAGCTCACAACCCAACCCACTAGAGGATCGAAATCAAAACCTCAAGGAAATCCTCTTAATAAACTATCATGGTCCAAAACATTATCTAGATGACATATATATGATAAAATAATCCCACAACTGTGTTCTATATATGAAAAATATCAAATAATGAACTACACAAAAGTAAAATTCTATATTTGAGGCACAGAACACCAAAAACCCCTTAAAGGGTAACTAAGGAGAATCAAACAACATGTATGCCCAATCATATAATCTGTGCTCCCACAACCCCACATGGGTGTGTACTGCATCCAAAAATGGCATGTAAAACCCAAGTACACAATGTGTATGTAAGGTACATGGTGTGTACCTTACATAGTGTACCTACCCCGTGTACCTCACATGGCTTATACAAGTGTCCCTATCCGGCCATGTACTCAAAAATGGTGTGTCACCCACATAGGGTCTGGTCAGATACCCTACGTGGCCATGTCCCCATCACATAAATCATTTCAATATTTTCTCAGCCACACATATAGTGATAATACATGATGTTTCCTTCAAAATACATGTCATTTAGTCATCTTACTCTCTTCATTCCCAAAAAGGAGGAACACAAAATGTCTGTTGTTTAAACCACATGCCATGTGCTCAATGTTTCCCAATGGGAAACCCCTAAGAACATCATAAAATCCTTATTTACCCCCAAATAAGCATAGAAAAACCCTAATGGGGTATTTAACAGTCATAATAAGGCTTTAAAACATAAAAACAAGTAATCTTCATGGATTGGTACCTAAAACTCAAAAACCATCCTACCTCGTGGCGTAAACACTGATGATTTGGATTCAAATTTACTCCCAATAGTTGTTATCCCTAGAAAAGGTCCCAATATATGAAATGGATGGGTTATAATAGAATTTACATCTTTCACCCCTTCTAGTATGGTTGTCACACATAAGGGAGAGACATTGTCCCTCATTCCTTACATTGGAACACCAAAATGGAGGGGGGGGGGTGATGTGTTTTATAAATTTTAATTAATTAATTAATTAATTAATTAATTTCACATTTAACACTCTCCCTGATTCCTGGTATGTGACATGGTTTTTTACCTCCCTAAGACATGAACCCCTGATTCACGCTCAAATTTACCCAAGAGAAGAAGGTAGAACAATCATTGTAGTCTAGCATGGGTTGTCAAATCCTCAGAGACCTAAGAAGTAACCTACAGACACGTACATTCTATGGATTGTTTTTTATATATGTAGTCAACAACATGGGTTGATTTTATATGTTTTTAAGGTAAATTAACATATTTAATTGAATTTAATTTAGAATAATGAGTTGATCCTAGGTTATCGCTCAGGGTGGATTGGATGAAATTCTTTTTCAACTATTTCAATTTCTTATATTTGAGATGGGTTCATTTAATAAGATCAAAAAACATCCTCACTTACTGGTTTAATATCTACACACTTAATACTAATCACCTATACACTTGAAGGATCAATGTTTTGAGCACTTCAAGGTAATGGTTCCTATTAGCACTTGAAGTGTGTGGCCTTAAATTCAACAAGGACGATGAAGTTTAAAAATCATCATATAAAAATCTCATTTTAAAGAAGTGATTTGAGATTAAGGTAGTGATAAATAGCATCCAATCCAGCCCCTTGATACTCCCTTGGATCAATACATAAAAGAGATAGCCCTCCATTGATGACATGTCTTCAACAGAAGCAGGAAGTATACTTATGAGGGTGGAATTGAAGAAGTAAAAAGAACAAAAAAAAATCGATCACTCCACCATTGTGTGATAAATATCACACAGTATGGTGTGAATAAATCCACACCATGAACCTGCGGTATCAACGAGATATGTAGAAGAAAAGAATAAGATTAAAGTAAGAACTTTTATTAATAATCTAAGGGGAATTAAACAACTTACATGAGAAAGAAATGTGATTACAAACACAAAGTGGTAAAATAACACTATAATGAAACCAAGTACCAAAGATGAAAAACTCCTCCATAAATATTTCCTTAAATTATCATTTTTGGAGCCTTGGGTCGAGCCTCCAATAGTAAAAGGCATCCCACTTGATTATGGTAGGCCTAGGGTGGTGGAATGCTTGTAGAACTTGGACTTTTCCACTCTTGACACGAGGTGGAAGCCAGCTTCCAACCACCAAATAGACGCACATGAACTAACATCTATAAGTCTGAATTAGAGTGGTCTATATATAAAGAGAATGGATCCCATGATTCTTCCTAACCACCTGTAAAATTCGGGCCCATTTGGAGTTGTGGATTTCGAGATATGATTAGATTGGTAGGATGTTTTCTCGACCACAGAATCTGGACCATAATTTATGTCTAAATTGGGCCAACTTAAAAACCACCATGAAGGAAGAATTATCACTACCTCCTAAAGATATATTTCTTTCTCATTATATCCTCTATAATCTCACAAAATTTTGTCGTCATTGGATCTATATTTTGGTCCCCACATTCTCATCCGTGGGCTAGTGTCCAGTCTGACTTCTCCAGAATTGTTTGCATGAAATCCCATTTTGGTGGTCTTCCAATGTGGATATTCCAACTCTCCACAAATATGAATTGTTCACAATATAATTATAAACCTAAAAATTAAATATTAAAATAAAATCAAGATCATTGTGTACTTTAAATGATGTTCAAAAATAAACCACATAATAGTGAATTTTAAGAAGGAATTACAATCATAAAGTGAAATGAGGTTCAAAGTGTAAAATGCACTTAAATGGGGTTTATGAATAATAAAGAAATTAATATTATATATATTAACAATGAATATTAGCGTAATTTAGTGGATAATCACACCCAATAACTTGAGTTTTTCTACTCCCTGTAAATGTATATCTCAATAATATGAAATTCAAATTCCCTTTTCCAAAAACATTTTAATACACAATGATCACCAAAAACCCTTATACCAAACAATCATGAAACCCATAAAAATATTTTAATACAAGATAGTTTCACAAGAAGATCCCAATCCCAAGACCATTCTTTTGTTCAAATTCATTTCCATATTTCATCCAATGTCAATTAAGTATGAGGATGTGTTGTGTATCACAATAGACATGGGGGTTTATCTTTATTAATGGGGGAAATGACAGAAGCGCTAGGTGGAATCACATTTCAATATTAATATGAGTATTCATTTTTTTCAATATTGCCATGGTAATTGAAATTGCACTCAAAAGAGTTAACCCATGTAGCGAGACTTTTCCAATGATTCGTAGGCTCAAAGTCCTTAGGGCACCAAGTGAAGCCCACATACTTGGGCATCATCTCGAGTTAACTCAGTAAAAAAGAAAGTCAAATTACCACAAATAGAGATAAAATTACTAACTCTCCTCCAGGAAACTATGGATTCACCATCCCCAAGTAACAAAATCCTAGAATTAAGTCATTTCATTGCTCTATGTGCAAATTTATTGTTTTTTATTTGGATTTTTTTTGATTTTTTTTGAATACTCGTATTAAAACTAAAATGATTACTAAACCTATGCTATTTATTTTGGGGACCCCATGAACTAAAATAAATACCCCACTATCCAATGGACATGCATTGTGATATTTTTTTTATTTGGATGAAAATATAAAGAATGAAATATCACATTGAACAGCCACACATTCCAAAATATATGCTCATGAAATTATACATGGATTAAAATAAGAATTGGGGAATGCTAAATTATTTGATATTCAGTTTCAAATTATTCAATTTTTATTATCATTTTCAATGTTAAAGGAATTTTTACTTCCATTGACACACTTTTTTTTTCAAATCATTTTTTTCACACAAAAGAATTTTTTTTATTTCATATCCTCCCCAACATAAAATAACACTCTCCCCAGTGTTTGAAGAAAATAAAATATAGAAGGAGTAGAGGTAGATAAGGGAATTTTAAAATGGAAATTTAAATATGAGGATCATGGAATGAATCCACCTGGTGGTTGAAGTTGAGGTTCTTGTTGCACCCTTTTAATTCCTAAATCTCGATGTCACTCTGAGAATTCCCTAGTGGAGTAAAAAAACAAAGAAAAAGAAAGAAAAACAAAAAAACAAAACCAAAATATATATATATATATATATTTATATAATAATTAAAGTAAAATATATGTATATATAATAAAATTATAGAATAAGGAAGCACAAAAATCCATAGGTCAGTGGTAAGCGCACACCCCTATCTACTTTCAGTCCTGGGTTCGATTCCTCACTACTTCGCCGGTTGTGATGGGTTTTCCCAATGACCTACGATGTGGCCTTTTTTATTATTATTATATTTTTATTCATTTTTTATTTTTATTTTAACCTACAAACACATAAAAATAAAATTAAATAAACTGATGATACAATTTTTCTTTTTAAATTTCTGGGTAAGGTATTATATAAGGATCACACCACGTGAAACGGATGAATATCGTGCTCCCCTTTCATACCCATACATACTCATAATAGAAGAACTAGTCAATAGTATATTATTTTTTTATTTTTAAATATCAAAATGATTCATTAATCCTATTTAAAATATAAAGTTTATTAAAACAAAAAAATGATTGGAAACTTAAAAACCATGGGTTTCCTCCCATGTAGCGCTTTGTTTAATGTTGTTATCCCAACATGGACCCCCTAACTAACCCAATACCAATTTTAATCATTTTAAGGACCCCCTATTTATCCATGTCCAATAGATTGATATTGATCCTTTGTTTATAATTTTTTTCGTGTGAAAACCTATGTTCTATAATGAGTGGTAAAATCTTAGGAATATCAGAAATGTTTGATCAAGTTTCTTTTTTAGTCCTTCCAAAGACATCAAGAATCACTCCCTCTTTATTGTTTTCAAGATAAGAAATTTTTAAAATTGTATGTTTTTGGGTATCCCCAATGAATGGAAACTCGAGGGTGGATGGGAAGTCCTTTCGTTCATGTTCTCTTAGGCTAACACTTTTAGAGATAGGTTGAGAATTTGAATCAAACTCAATTTCATTTTCAAAATTTCTCAACAGAATTGGTTCCTTTTGAATATATGATTCAACCAAAAAATTGGAAAGATTGATTTTATGAATGGGTATGGACTCAATGTTTGTGATTTCTCTCAATGATTTAATGGTTGGTGTTTTTGAAAATTTATCAATGGAGTTATACATAGGAGAATAAATCCATGATGTCAATTTCCTCCTGATTTAAAAACCCTTAAACAATTCCTTGATCCACTTCATCTATCCCAAATCCAAATGTATGTTCTTAAATAAATTTATGAATGGTTTGTGGGAGAAAAGATTCTTATATCAATGATGAGGAAGGGATAGCATGAGTGGGAATGTGTTCCATAACCATCTCAAAGTTTTGAAATTATAATATCCAAGACGAAACCTCAAAATTCATTTTCTCCATTTGTTGACACAATTTTCAAGTAATGTTTGTGGATCATTATGGGAAATGTGATGAGAAAGATGGTCTATTCCAGGTGGATAATTAAGTTGTTGGAATTGCACATGAGGGTGTTCAGATTGGATTTGTGGGGATTGAAACTCATTATATGTTAGGATGATTTGTGGGTCATAGGAGTAAAAACATTGCGGTTCATTAGGTTGTTGATGATCTCACATGTAGAAATTAGGATAGTCATTGTACATTACACATGGGGTTGGGTGATCAATGTAGGGATAGGTTTCCATGTTTGGACTTGTTCAGAATTGAATTCCATAGGAGTGAGGGGGTGATAACAGATAAGAGTGATGGATAAAAGGATGATAATGTCTAAGATAACTTAATTAGGTTCCCGATTAAAGTGCCAAAATTTTATTCATGTTCAAATTCTCCCAAGAGAATAATGTATAACGATCCTTTTAGTCTAGCTTGGGTTATCGAATCCTCAGAGACCTAAGAAGTAACCTATAGAAACGTACATTCTATGGATTTTTTTGGCTATAAAGTGGCCAACATGGCTTGATTTTAGATGATTTTAAGGTAAACTAATAGATTTAAGTGAATTCAATTTAAAATAATGAGTTGATCCTAGGTTATCGCTCTGGGTGGATTGGATGAAATTCTTTTTCAACTATTTCAATTTATTATATTTGAGATGGGTTCATTTAAGAATATAAGAAAACATCCTCACTTACTGGTTTAATACCTACACACTTTATTACTAATCACCTATAAACCTGAAGGATTAATGTTTTGTGAACTTCAAGGTAATGGTTCGTATTAGCACTGGAAGTGTGTGGCCTTAAATTCAACAAGGACGATGGAGTTAAAAAATCATCAAATAAAAATGAAATTTTAGAGAAGTGATTAGAGATTAAGGTAGTGATAAATAACATCCAACAAATCCCCTTTATACTCCCTTGGATCAACCCATAAAATATTTATCCCTCCATTGATGAAATGTCTTCAACGGAAGTGAGAAGTAGACTTACGAGGGTGGAATTGAAGACGTAAAAACAACATAAAAAATCGATCACTCCACCATTGTGTGATAAATATCACAATGTATGGTGTGAAGAAATTCACACATTTAACCAAAGGTATCAACGTGATAGGTATAAGAATAGAATAAGATTAAAATATTAACATTTATTACGAAAATAATGTTAATTAAACAACTTACATGAGAAAGAAATGCGATTACAAACACAAAGCGGCAGCATAACACTACAATGAAACCAAGAACCAAAGATGAAAAACTCCTCCATAACCACTGCTTTAATTAGGCATTTCGTGATCCTTGGGTCGAGCCGCCCACAATACAAAGCATCAAACTTGATTATGGTAGGCCTAGGGTGGTGGAAAGCTTGTGGAACTTGGACTTTTCCACTCTTGACCCGAGGTGGCATCCAGCTTACAACCACCGAAAAGATGCACTTGAAATACCTTCTATATGGCCACATTATAGTGGGCCATAGAAGAATAAAATGGATCTCCGGATGTCTCCTAACCACCTATAAAATTAGGTCCCATTTGGAGTTGAGGATTCCGAGATATGATTAGATTGGTAAGATGTTTTCTGGGCCACAGAATCTGGCATAGTATTTTAGCTCCAAATTGGTCCACCATAATAACCACCATGGAATCCGAATTCTCATTGGATCATGAAGAAGGATTTGTTCCTCTACATGTATTCTTGCATTCCACGAAATTTGGGCTACATTGGGCCTATATGTTGGGCCCCACATTCTCATCAGTGGGCTTGTGTCGAATCTGACTTCTCCAGATTTTTTTGCATTAAATCCCATTTTGGTGGTCTTAGAATGTGGATCTTCCAACACTCCACAAATATGAATTGGTTCCAATATAATTATAAACCTGAAAATTAAATATGAAAATAAAATCAACAACATTTGGTACTTTAAATGATGTTAAAAATGTACCACATAATAGTTCATTTTAAGAATGAATTACAATCATAATGTGAAATGATGTTCAAAGTGTAAAATGCACTAAAATGGTGTTTATGAATAATAAAGAACATGAATATTATATATATTAACAATGAATATTATCCCCATTTAGTGGCTAATCACTCCCAATTTTAGACTCAATGCGGAGCCAAAATCTCAATATGATGCATATTTTAAAAGATACATCCACTCGAAATAAAAAATTTAAAATTTAGTTCAAATTTAAAAACCTAGATAAACTCAAGTATCTAAAATATATCTTCAGGTGAAATTAATAAAATGAGAGTTTTGATGAGCTGAAACAAAAACATAAATGTGTCAATGAAGAAGAAATCTAAGATAAGATTTCCAATATGTGATCATTATGGAAAGAAACACATAGTTATTATCTTAGTAAGAACATGATTTTGTTTCATATTTAGATTAAGTGTTACTATGGCTCATGGATTAAAAGGGATGAATGAATGTATTGCTATCTTGTTATTCAGCTATAAATTAATGGTTCACTATTCAAACCAACATCCCAAGAATAAATAGAAACTCTATAAAAATAGTCTATGGTGAGAAGCCCAATATTATGCGATTACTATAGTTGAGGTCAATGTTTCTAAAGATGTGGTGGTTGGTACATTGATCATAACCTAAAATTTAGATAAATATTTATTTTAAATTGGATTTTCACACTCTTTTACATCTTCCATTTTTTCATAGAAAATTTGATATTTCCCTTTCACCCTAAGAAGTGGGTTGTCAATAAAGACTCATAGTAGAAATCATATGGAAACAAGGATGTTTCAATCAAATCCCATTATGATATATAGACATACCATTTTTTAAAATTTTACTGTCATTCCTATGTTTGATCTTTATATAATCCATGGTATGAATTTTTATTCACATTATAATGAAAAAAATAATTCTAAGAAAAGGATACTATGATTCATGATGGAAATGTGGAATCTGTTATCGTTAGAGGGGAGATTAAATCCTCTAAATCATGTCTTGATCCATCGTTATTAACTCTTTTTAATGAAATTCTTCGTTAAGAAGAGTATAAATAATATATGAATCGGAATCTATCCTTAAAATAAATGATGTACCAATTATGTAGGAATATATTATTGTGTTTCCTAAAGAACTAACTAGAAATTCACTCGAGAATGAGGTTGAGTTTTCCATTGATCTCATCTCTAATGAAAAAATTATATCTAATAATCCATATAGGATGACAAAATTGGATTTAGAGGAAATGAATAAAAAAAATATAGGAGTTTTGTGGTAAGGGATTTATATGCCTTAGTTTCTTACTATGGGGACCCCATATTATTTTTGTTAATAAGAAAGATAGGTCTTTGAGATTATGTAGATATTTTGGGAAATGAATTCCATTATTATAAAGAAAAAATATCTTTTACCCCGCATTGATGACTTGTGTTACCAACTTCAAGGATCTTAGTGTTTTTTTAGATATTGATATTCATTTTGGGGATTGTAAACAATGATTAAAGGGAAGGATATTTTAAAGAACACACTTCACATGAAGTATAGAAATTATAAGTTTATAGTAATGTACTTTGGATTAACTAATGCTCCCTCTATTTTATGGATCTTTTGATCAAGGTATTAAATTATTATCTTGATAATTTCGTTTTGATATTTATTTATGATATCTTAATATAGTCCAGACTATATGATGAGAATAAGAGTCATTTATGAATCAATATCAGGACTCTTAAAAAATGAGTTATATGGAAATTTTAGTAAATGAGTATTTTAGATTGAAGATGTTTCTTTTCATAGCGATATTTTACCTAAGATTAATCCTTGAAAGAAAAAGGGAGGGTTTGGAATGAGAAATGCCAATAGATATGACTGAGGTACATAACTTCCTTGGATTATAAGGTTACTATCAAATATTTGTTTAAAATTTTCATCAATTAGATAACTCATTAAGGAAGTTGACTCATAAAGAGGCTATGATTATATAATCATAAGAATGTAATGAACATTTTGAAGGACTAAAGAGGAGAGTGTCCAATGCACTAATATTGGCATTACTATCAGGGATAGTGAATTTTTGATATATAGTGTTTCATCAAAGAAGGTACTATGATATTTCAATATACAAAATGATAAAGTTGTTTCCTATGAATAATTGTAATTAAATATTCATGAATAGAATTATCCATCTCATGATATTAATTTGAAAACTATAATCAATGTATTGAAAATGTGGAGGCATTAGCTTTAGGGTGAAAATGTGAAATATATACGAATTACAAATGTTTAAAATAACACTTCCAACAAAAAGTACACAAAATGAGGAAAATGCGATAGATAGAACTACTAAAGGATTACAATTTCTCTATACACCAATACCCTAATAAGTAAAATAAGGTTTTTGATTCATTGAGTAGGATGGATAATGGAGTTTTGAATACTAAGAGGATTAAGAAAATTATATATTCATGGATTTAGTAATGTTGGATATTTCAATCGTTAAGGATGGGAAAACATCACATTTATGAAAAATTGTTTCCAAACTATTTGTTGAGTCAATAAGGTTTCCTTGTGAATTTTCTATTCCTTCGTGTTTTGAAAATCACAAACACCATATCTTAAGGTAAATTTCATTTTCCATAAGTTTTATCTTTGATAAAAAAAAATTCCTTGCCCAAGAAAATTTATCCTTAACATGTTTTTCATTGTTCATATTTTTAGTCTCTCTAAATCTAAATCTTTTTATTCCTAAGTTAAAATTACGTTTCACATGTAAAACCTCAAAATTCTATAAATACATAGATATAGAGTATTCTGTTTTCAAGATCCGATTTCAGACTCTGAATTCTTCTGAATTCAGACTTTGAATTCCTCAGAATTCGTACTCCAAATTACATAGAATTCAAACTCTGAATTCTATAGAATTATGTTTCCGAATTCCTTGAAAAATAGAATTTGAATATCCCTATAATATAGACTTTGAAGGTATTACTCGCTTAGACTCCAAATTTTATTTTTCCTTAGACTCCAAAAAATTGAATTTGGTTGAGCAACCATATTTTACTTACTCTTGTTTGAGTTATAAAATGATGTCGTGCATTCTGTTACAAACTAACCATTTCTTGAGTGATAAGTGTATAAGTCCCACAAAAATTCACGGAAAGAAATGACAATTGGAGGAGGGAGCCAACTGTTGGAAACGTGCCTATAAATAGGAGCTCATTTGATTGAGCTCAACAACTGTCCTACAACTCGATAGATTAAATGATGAAGTGATTTCTATAGAGAGACTTTAATTATATGTGTCTACTAAACATCTTGATCAGAATTTCTTTGTGTGACTCTGAATGTTGCTGAGTACATTCGATGGATTCTAGGGATAGAAAGACAGAGGTGTCGAGTACCTGAAGTTAGAGGGCTTGCGGGGATAGCAAGACAGACTCTGATATTCGTATCGAGGGCTTACCCTAGTTTGGGTAAGAGAGATATTCTTGAATGTATAAATCAAAGAACCTTTATCCATGGTTATTGGATACCCTACTATTTGGGCTAAAATATTTACTACTTGTTACTTGTATTTTTTCAAGTTTTTTTTGCTGCATTTTGATTAACATGGAAAATATAACTATCATATACTTTCTTGTACATTTACTATGATTAGTAAGATTCTACATGCTTTAAGGTAGAATCTTTGTCCTTGTAAACTTTTCTTATATTTCATTTTCAGAACTGTATTTCCAGAATCAAGAAAGTGTGTAGAACTAAGAGGTCTTGTGAATTTACCTTGTATACTTTGTTAAACATTACTATCATTAAATGTTCCAAAGGAATTTTATAAAGTATACAATTCACCCCATCTCTTGTATATTGAGCATCTACATCATTATTTTGATCCTACAATTGGTATCAGAGCAGGTCTCTGAAATACTTATATTCACATATAAGTTTTCTTGCTCAGGTTTTTCTTTGTTCTATATTTTCCTTGCTTAGGATATTTTTATCCTTTTTTACAAGCTTTTATTACAAAAAAGTTTGTCTGGAAATATTTTTTTCATTGAGATGGCAGGAATAAATGTTCATTCAATTGAAAATATTAATCCTACTAGACCACCAAAATTTGATGGGAATGATTATGAGAATTAGAGAGATCGTATGAAGACGTTTGTTGTTAACATTGGAGTGGAAAACATTTTTATGCTGACTGGGGATTAAAAGATTCTTGATAAGGAAGTCAGAACTTTTACTAATCAAGAAAAGTCATAATTCAACTAAACTACAAGGTACACAATAATTTTTTGTGTTCCATCACTAGGAATATATATTACCAGATTTATTCTTGTGAAGATGCAAATTCTATTTGGAAGAATCTTGAAGTTACTCATTTTGGTACATCCAAAGTTATTGAAACTAGAAGAGCTATGCTTAGAGCTGAGTATAATGGTTTTTTCTTTCCTTATGGAGAAACTATATGTAAGGTACAATAGAGATTCATTACTATTGTAAATAGCATAAAATCCATGGGTAAAAAGTTTTTGATGATGAGTCACTTGTGGACAAGATAATAGATATCATGCCTAATGAGTGGGAATCAAAGAGAAAAACTATTAATGTGAATAGGAAAGTCTCACATATTACTCTTGATGAGTCTTTTGGAACAATTCTTCAACATGAGCCTATAATGAAAAGAGATTCTGAAAATGTTAAGAAGAAGAATGAGAATGGATGTGTTGCTTTTACAACTACCTCTAATCATATGAAATCCAAGATTCCTGATAGAGTTACAAGATCTAAATTGAAGAAATTGACTATTTTATCTGAATCAAGTGAGAGTAAAAATTTTGATAATGAACTAGCTAATATTTCTTGAAGGATGGAAAAGATAGTTGGAAAGATACAATTTCAGTACAGATACAAGAAGAAATAAATAAAGGATATGAAATACTTGGAAGTTACTTTTTATGAATGAAAAAGGGCAGGGCATATAAGGCCAGATTGTCGTATTCTTAAGACAAAAGAAAGAAAGGAAAAACATTACGAGAGGAATATAAAGATGTACTACAAAGATAAAGATAAGAATGATTTGAAAGCCAATGACACCTAGAGTGCTAGTGGTGGTGACTCTTCTAATGAATCCTCAGATTACGAATCTTTTGAACAAAATAATCTTTGTTTACTTGCAAAGATACTTATTGAAAATCATTGTTTAATGGAAAAGGTACACAATGCGGAATCCATAACAAATGTATTCTTGAATGATAATTATAGTGATTTGTAAATATTATGAATCTTCAGATGAACAATCTTCCTCTGATGAAGATAATACTTTACCTACCTATGAAGAAGTTTCTAGGTTTGTTATGCTCCTTGAGAATGAAAATTATTATGTCAAGAAAAAATATTGATATGGAAAATTCTATGATTTATATTCTTACTAAGGAAATTTTAGATCCTTCTAAAGATCTTGATATGAAAATTGATGATTTTGAAAGTATTTTAAAAACCCTTGATGAAGTTAATTCTGATAAGGATAAACTTTCCAAGGATATAGAAAAAGTAATTTATAATAAAAATGTTTTTTAGCCTAACTCTAGTGGTAAAAATAATTTTTTTGAGGATAAGAACATAGTTATTTAGATAAAGTCAGAAATATTTTCCTTGAGGAAGAGTTTTTCAAACTTAACCTTAGGAAAAGAAAATTTTGATAAGATGTATTCCCAAATTCGACCTCTAAGGAATAATTCTGGATTTGGTTATACTAATTCAAAACTCATTTTCAGTAACAATTATTTTATTCCTCAAAGTGGTCTATTCTGAACTAAGTATCAGTGTGGTGGGTATTGGGCCAAAAAGTGTTCCTTAAACAAAAATCAGTCTTTATGTTTTCATAAAACTTATTTTTCTAAGAAAATGTGGATTTCTAAAATTTTGATTTCTGAATATTAGGGATCCAAGAATGTTTGGGTTTCGAAATTCTAACACTCTTTTTTCAAAAAAATAAATAAAGATAGTACCAACAAAAATACATGGTAAATTGATAGTGGATGTTCCCAACATATGACTGGTAACAAAAACTTCTTTGAAATGATTATCAAGATGAAAGGAGGAAAAGTAACATTCAGAGATAATTCCAAGGGAGAAATTACTGGTATAGGTGACAATGTATTTGTTGTAAAAACTTTGATTTCAAATGTTTTATTTGTTAAGGGTCTTAATCCCAACCTCCTTAGCATAAGTCAATTATGTGATGAAGGTTACCTTGTGAATTTTCGGAATGACAAGTGCTTAGTACACAATTCCAAGGAACAATTTATTCTATCAGCCCATAGGCAAGATAATTCATACACACTAAACATAGAAGACATTAGGAGACAAGACCTACCTTGACTTAGTGCAATAGAAGATCATTTTTGGTTGTGGCATAGAAGGTTAAGAAATTGTAACCTTAGGAACCTATGAAAACTCTCCAAGAAAATTCTAGTTAAAGATCTACTAGAGCTTAGATTTGATTTTGAAAATGTTTGTGATCCTTGTCAATATGGAAAGAAACATAAATAATGTTTTAAATCAATTGGTTAAGTCTCAACCACTGATGCATTATAGTTTATGCATATGGATCTTTTTGTTCCAACACAAACTGGAATCATTAGAGGCAAAATTTATGTATTTTTCTTAGTTGATGATTACACTAGATTTACATGGGTCTATTTTCAAGAATGGAAATATGAATCTTTTTCTTATTTCAACAGTTTTAGAGCCCAAGCTAAAAATGAGAAAAACCTTCCATTGATAACTATTCATAGTTATCATGGAGGAGAATTTCAATATTCTAATTTTGAAACCTCTTTTTAGTAGAAAAGGTATTACTCGTAACTTCTCAGCACCTAGAACACCTCAACAAAATGGTGTCATTGAAAGAAGAAATATAATTCTTCAAGAGATAAAAAACCATTTTGAGTGAATATTCGGTAGCCAAACATTTTTGGGCTGAAGCTGCAAGTACTGCTTGCTATACTATAAATCATGTGTTGATTATACCTTTTCATAATAAAACTTTTTATGAGTTATGGAATTGAAGAAAACCATGACATTCCTACATCAATGTTTTTGGTTGCACGGAATTCATTCTGAATACTAAAGTTAATCTAAACAAATTCACACCAAAATATGATGAAGAAATTTTCTTAGTCTACTCCACAACTTCTAAGGAATATAGTGTTTTCAATAAATATACTTGTACTATTGAAGAAACAGTACCTTTCAAATTTAATGAAACTAATCCTTTTGTTTTTAAACAACCTCAACCTACATCCTCGAATGTTTTTTCAAAACCCGATTATCAACCATTGATAAAAGATCCTTCTGATAAGGAAAATTTCCAAGAAAATGTTTTTAAAGCATTTACCCCAGAAGACTTCCTACCCTATATTGATGAATAGGTTTTACAAAACCAAAATCAGTTGTTTCTAATGAATCATCCTAGTGGTAGTATCATTGTTTATGTAAATCAACCTGTAAAGACTAGAAGTTCCTTAAGAAATGATGTAGAACATCTATAATTCCTTTCCCAATTATAAGCAAAAATCACTAATGAAGCTTTAAGTGATGATGATTCAATAAAAGCTATGCAAGATGAGCTAAATGAATTTGAAAGGAATAAAGTTTGGACCTTGGTTGAAAGACCTAAGGAAACTTATGTTATTAGAGAAAAATAGGTCTTCAGAAATAAATGTGAGGAATATGGAATCATTGTAAGAAATAAATCTAGATTGGTTGCTAAAGGATATAATCATGAAGAAGGAATAGACTACAATGAAACCTATGCTCTGGTAGCTAGACATGAACCTATTCGTATTATACTTTCCTTTGCATCCTTCTTCAATTTTAAACTTTTTCAAATGGATGTTAAATGTGATTTCCTTAATGGTTATGTTCAAGAGGAAGTTTTTGTTGAACAACCTCCTAGTTTTTGAGATAAAAAACATCCAGAACATGTTTTCAAACTTACCAAATCTTTGTATGGACACAAGCAGGCCCCTAGAGCCTGGTATGATAGACATACAGGGTTTTTTCTTCAAAAAAATTATGTTAAGAGAAATACTAATCCAACCATTTTTATAAAGAATGATACAAAAAATGTTCTGATTATTGAAATTTATGTCGATGAAATTATATTTGGTTCAACTCAACAATCATTAACTGATTTATTTGCGGATCTCATGAAATCTGAGTTCAAAATGAGTTTGATGGGTGAGTTAACATCTTCCCTTGGTTTTCAAATTTCTCAAAAGCCAGAAGGAATCTATATATCCCAACATAAGTATATTAAATATATTCTTAAAAAGTATGGATATGACAACACTAATAGTGTAAGTACTCCCATTGGCACCTCAAATTCACTTGATCTTGATGAAGCTAGAAAACCAATAAATCAATCATCTTTTAAAGGTATGATAGAAAGTATTCTTTACTTGACAGCTAGTCGTCCAAACTTAACGTTTTTAGTATGATTATGTGCAAGATATCAATCCAATCCTAAGGAATCTCATTTAAAGGTAATGAAATGAGTTTTTCTCTACATAAGGGGAAGCATGAATCTTGGAATCTTTTATACCTCTGGAAATGATTTTGTTTTAAAATGTTTTTTGGATGTTGAATTTGGTGCATGTAGAATGGATAAGAAAAGTATATCATGAACTTATCATTTTATAGAAGATTCATTAGTTTCTTGGTCATGTAAAAAGAAACACATAGTATCACTTTCCACTACTGAAGCTGAATATATAGCAGATGGAAGTTGTTGTGCTCAAGTGTTGTGTATGCAACACACACTCACAGACTATGGTATGAGTTTTACCAAAACACAAATATTTTGTGATAATACTAGTGCCATTGCCTTATGTAAAAACCCTGCACATCATTATCGTGAAAAACACATAGATATTAGGCATCAATTTCTTAGGGATCACACACAAAAGGATATATCATTCTTCAATTTATCGGAATGAAAGATAAAATTGTTGATATTTTCACAAAATCTCTACTATCCAATATATTTGAATAAATTAAACATAAGTTAGGAATGATAACCGTAAGGTAATATTCCATATTATCTTCTTGTTAAAATATATCTCCTTACAGTAAGAAACTCTTTTTAATAGGGAGAGTACATCTGTATATTAGTAAGAATGAAAATTTTTTGTAATAAGGATTTTTCTTAATGGAAATTTTTTGTAATAGAAATTTTATGTAATGAAAATTTTTTGTTATATAAATTTTTTGTAGTGTTAAATTTTCATAGTCTAAAATCTTTCTTATTAAAAATTTTCATAGTCAAAATTTTCATAGTCAAAATTTTCGTAGTTAAAATTCTTTTAGTCAACATTTTCATAGTAACAAATTTTCCTAGTCAAAATTTTCATAGTGAAATTTTTTGTAGTTAAAATTTTCACAGTCAAAATTTTCATAGTTAAAATTTTCATTTTTAAAATGTTTTCATAATGAAACTTTCAGAATCTAATGTTCTCCAAGAAATTTTTTCTCATAATGAATAATCTTCATTGTAATCTGAAATGTATGTTTCCCTTCCTAAGTCTTCGTAATCATTTTTTCCCCTTGCTGGTGTTTTATTTTTCTTCTATATTTTTTTGATTCACTATTCCTTAAATCTAAATGATTTATCTTAAAATCCTCAAAAGACTGGGATCTATCAAAATCCTTATTCGGCTATCATCTCAACCATCAGATCTTCTCAAGATGCCTTCAACCGTTGAATCAATCTAGGAAGATGATTAGTCACTTTGATTGCCTACATAAAGCAACCCATATATCTTGTCCCATATCAAATTTTAAGCTCTTGCATACCGAAGCTCTACCCTTTCTACTTAAGGTAGTTCCAAATCTTCAAGGTTTCCTTAGTTCTGAATGTCTCCTGATGCTTCGTCTCAAAAAGAAATGTAGTCTGTAAAAAAGTCTTTGAATAGAAGATTTACAGTGAAAGGATGGTTCATCCAAATTTATTTTCAAAGTATGATTCCATTATATCTAAGAATATCAAGCTGAATGGGGGGTGGGAGAGTGTTTTCATATCACAACTGAAAGCACAAGATCCTGTGTACCTGGAGTTTCTGGTTGAATTCTACAATATAGTATGTTTTTTCAATAAAAGAGAAAGATATAAATTTCCTTTCAAGAGTTAAGGTAAGACATATTCACTTTCTTATAGCAAGGTAGCCAGTCTGATTGGTATTCCTTATGAAGGGGAAGCGGAGTTCTGTACTCACAAACTACCCGATGTATCAGGTTACTTTGATAAGGAAAGATCTCTATCTTTCCTTGGACTTTCAGAGGTTAAGACTCCGAAGATAGCAAATTTGTATACAATGCTTCATATTCCTGAATGGTGGGTTCAAGGGTTTGTCATACCAACAAAAGGAGATAAGGATACTTTAAAGAAGGGTGATTTGTATATATTGGATTTCTTGGTGAGTCTCAGAAAGATTAACCTCGTCAAGTATATCTTGGTTACGATTGAAAATATCAAGAATGGGAATTTGAAGTCTCATATTATCATGTATCCATCCATTCTTTCGAATATCATTTTTCATTTACTTTAGTCCATCAAAATTACATGTAGTTCTAAGCCGAGGAACTCCAAGGTGATGTTGATAAGTGATGATACTCTTAGGAGGATGAATATTGGATTTAATTGTCAATATGGAGAATTTTATGATCTATCAGAAATGGATATTGAAGCCTTAACAAAGAAATAAGAAGAAACTGAGACATCTAAGAAGGGTGGAAGGAAGAAAAAAATCCAAGGATCCAAAAGATAAAGAAAAAACCCATGTGGCCAAGGAAACTCAATACGCACCTCCAAAGCCAAAGAAGCAAAAAAAGAAAATCCTAATGAAGTATTTTCTAAGTGGATAGAAGATAAAAAGAATAGGAAGGAAGTGGAGCCTAAGTTTGTCCTGGACCTAGCTGAGGAAAAGGCTTTGAAAGAAAAGGTTGTCGAAGATCTTGAGAAGAAACATAAAGATAAGAAGTAGAAGAAGAAGATGTCAGAAGTGGAGATAGTCCAATCCCTTCTCAAGGAAACAAAGAAAGATATAGAAAAAGTTCAGGTACCAGAGTTGTTTCTTTAAGGATCAATTCCTGAGACTCCGCGAAAGAAGTTTGTAATTCTGGAAGAACATCAGGAAGAAGTAGAGGAAGATGAAGAATTAAAAGAAGAAGAATAAGAAGAAGAAGAATAAGTTAGTGGTGACACTGAAGATGTGTTAAAGTTGGTAGAGTAATAACATGAGAAAGAAATCCCTTCTGAGAAATTATCATTCTAAACCTCTTAATCTGAATCTTCAAAGCTTTCTTATCCTTGGAAGGATGTAGAGAAGGGTGAAGATGAAGTAAATAAACTATCTCGGGAAGAAATAATCAATAATTATTTCATTTACCTAGAGGATATTGAGGAAGGAGCCGAGAAGAAAGAAGTCAATGAAGACCAAAGTGTTCAACTATAAAATAGTGAACATGATTATCTTGATCATGAAGAAGTCTTTTCGAAGGATGATAAGGGAAAATAGGTGGTTGTAGATACACCTAGAAAAGATGTGGTAATGAAGAAAGATGTTGGTGGTTTATCAAAGAGGAAGGTTGTTGAATTAGAAAAGAAATCCTGACCAAACAAAGTCTGGGATTCAGAATCATCCTCTCTTATACATGACTTTTAAGTTCAGTCCTTGAAAAAGATTGTTGGTACTATTCAAATATTTCCTAGTATAGACTCGAGATGCCAGATTCTTTAGCATTCATTATATCAAAAATCAGACTCAGTATGCATGGAGATGGATAAGTGTGTCAAACTTGAGGCAGACTTTAAGAATTTTCTCATTAGCTATGAGGCTCATAAAAGATCACGAAAAAATATGACAAGCTGGTCAGGAAGACAATAGAAGAGATGGGAATTTTTGATGAATTTCAAGAAAGTGTCAAGGATGCTTTTGAACCCGAAGATTTGAAGATCAAGGATTTCACTAATAGTTTTGATGAAAAGATAACTATTGATTAGACATCTTGGAAAGAATAAGTGAAAGATCTGAATGAGAAATTGAATTCAGTTGCTCAGAGATGGAAGAGAGAAATGGATCTCAGAATTGAGATAGAAGAGAATATTGTTAAGTAGGAATAAGTCTTGAAGGCTCCGATAGAATATTTTAAGGATTAGGAAGATAAAAATAAATCCTTAGATAAGAAAATAGAAGATCCAGATTAGTTGGCCAAGCATGCAGAAGAGGATCACAAGGATCTCAAGAAGCTGAAGACTATTGTTAAGAAGATGGTGACAAAGGAGAAGGAAGGATAATCTTTTTCAAATCTGATCTTTTGTTTTATTTTCCAGTTGTATAAATTCTTTCAATCTTAATGAAGTTCTTGTTGCTCTACATATTTTTTGGATATTTAGTACTAGTATTTCAGGTACTATATTTCTTTTCCATTCGCTGTATTTTTTTTGAAAATAACAAAGGAGGAGAAAAGAATGTCAAACAAGATTACTTAGGGAAAAATAATTTTCCCTAAGGGGGAGTTCATCTATGGGAGAGTTCATATAAGGGGGAGTTTTCATCATAATGATTTTTGTATGCAATAAAATGAAAAATCTCATTCAGGAAATTTAGAATATGATCCTTAGTGTTTCCAAAGCCTATGGCAGAGTTAGTCATATTTACTTTGATCCATAAGTAAAGGGAGATATTTTTTTATTTTCAAGAACATAAAAATTGCTAAGTCATTATATTATTTTTCATAAGAATGTTTGTGCTTTCCAAAAAGGGAGATATTGTTGAGTCAATAAGGTTTCCTTACAACTTTTCCATTCTATTAGGTTTTTAAAATCACAAACACCACATCTTAAGGAAAATTTCTTTTTCCATAAGTTTTAACTTGATAAATAAAATTTTCCTTCCCTAAAAAAATATATCCATACCATGTTTTTCATTGTCCATATTTTTAGTCTCTCTATATCTAATTATTTTAATTCCTAAGTAAAAATTCAGTTCCACATATAAAACCTCAAAACTCTATAAATACTTAGTTATATAGTATTCTATTTTCAGGATCCAAATTTAGACTCAAATTCTTCAGAATTCAGACTCTGAATTCCTTAGAATTCAGACTCCGAAATCTATAGAATTCTGATTCTGAATTCCTTGAAAAATAGAATCTGAATATCCTTGTAATATAGACTCCAAAGGTATTAATTGCTTAGAATTCAAATTTTATTTTTCCATAGAATCTGAATGTTGTATATACTATTATTATTTCATATTTTTAACAGGTGATTGGTTCTTTCTTTGTTGGGTGAGCTGTTATATATATAGAAAACTACAATAAGCTGGGATGTCATCAGTGTTATTTCAAGCTCTGATAGGGGGGATTTATCATAGTTTTTTAACATTCATAAAGGACACAATTTATAAGTTCATTATTTTAACTGATAAATGGGACTACCCCTTTAATAATTCTGATATTAACAACTCTTTTTATTGATGTTAAAAGTCTTTTTTTGTGCTATTAAAGGGCATTTTTTTAGTAGTGCAAGTATGTATCTAGTTTTTTATAGACTCGTAAATTGATCAATCATGCATAGTATGATAACTTGTATCTTATACTAATGTTATAAAGTAAACATCAACTCTAGGTTACTGGAGTTTGGGTATTATAATTTAAGTGCATATTCTTTCACCATCATTATGAAGTCGCTTCAAAATCCACCAACATAATCACTCTCTTTTTTCCCATGGATAGATAAAATCTAATGAAAAAACTTCCAAATTGTTCTTTTCCATTAAATATCCCTATAAAATTTGATCCATAAGTTACATGACCCCCCCACACAAATAATATAATGATTGAATGCATTCCTTTATGAGTCATGAACCATCAGTTTTAGGAACTCATGCTTAATAATAGCCCATAAATTCCATGCATGTGTTGTAACCACATTTCTGCAAACACCCTCATAGGGGTGGGGTGAATTAGAGACTATACCTTTATTCTCTTAAATAATATCCTATTCTCATGTTTTTAAGGGAAATTAGACATGTTAGTTTAACAAAATCTTGAATGGCATCCAAATATGAAAAATAAATGCAGTGACATAACAATTTTACTATGCTCACTAAAAATAGACTTCATCCAAGGATTATAAAAAACACTATGATATAACCAAAAAAATAAGTCAATAGTGTGATTATAATAATTTGGGATTAGGTTACTACTAATTATAATAATCAGTCTCTCTTTTTCATGTTTACTCACCACTTCAATATATAAATATGAAAATTATAACATATAGTTTTTTCACAATGAATGTGATAAGAGAAAATATACACACTATTATAGAGTTAGTGTTTCTAAATAAATTATTCCTCAATAATAAGATCAAATATTTGATCACATTAAAATCCCTCCAGAATATCCCCATTTTTGAAATTTCATATTAGAAAAAACTATCCATATTATATTTATTAGACTCTCCAAATACTTATTCCATCATAAATCTTTCCATGTCATTAGTCTTAAAATATTATCCATTGTGGTTTAATTAATCTACAAATTATCAAAGGGTATCTTAATTTATTTCCAAAATACTCAAACTTTATGATTTTTTGATATCTACCAAAGCATGTTATAACAAAAACCATTGTGAAATAATGGTATTCAATTCCCAAATAAAATAACAAATCATAAATTAAAAAATATTGGAAATCATTAAATAATATCATTTAAAATCTTATATAAATAATCCAGATACACCATTTTTAGAATTTTAAAATGTTATTTAGTAAATCCCTATATTATTATTTTTACTATAATGGTTATTGTTTTAATGGCCAAAATTGTTAAGGCTTGTAATATTTTGAGTAAGTTAGGATTATTTGTTCTAGAGTAGTTATTTTTTCATCACTTGTGATTTAGATCATAAATCCAAGGGTTAGAACTTCTCATTAGGATGTTTTTTATTATGGTTTGAGGTCTAAGAGGTTTTTCAAGTACTTGGGTGGATGTTAGAGTATGGTTATAGTGGTCCTGTGGTGAAATTTAGTTATAGATAGGGCCTTGTGAAATGCAGTTTAGAACCATGATGTGGTGGTCTGAGGATAGGTGGTTGTGGAGAAATAGAGTAAGGTTATACCTTGGGGATCCTTTGAGGTGGATACCTCATGATGTGACCCTTAGGTTCCATATCCTATGTTGTGGGGGGTATAAGGGTAGGGACCTCTACCCCATTTAGGTTTGTTTCACCACAAAATATAGGTCTTTATGTATAGTATCCATAATGGTAATAGGCTTTATCATGGACTATATGGTCAATTCACCAAGGGGTGTCTTTCAGGATCAACACCATGCATTTTACTGATCTATTATTCCAAAACTAGGAGGGACATGCTATAGTGAAACCCAATGATGAGGCATCACTATGTGACACTCATGGTCACACTATGAATATGAACATTTTTGGTTTTTATAGAAGGGGTATACTATTAATTTACTATTATCCCCTTATATTTTAATAGGAAATATAGGAAAAGTGGAGGGATATTCGGCCAAAACCTCCTCCTATGTTCCTCTAATTTTATTTCTCCTTTTATAAGGGTGTTTTGTAGAATTTTTTATCATTATTCTAGGTAATTTCATCCCTAAAATTCCTTTTTTTCCTTTCAACATCCTAAACAAGGATTTGGTTCAATTTAGGCTATTTTTTCAATGAATATTTCCATAGATCATGGAAAAATCATCCAAACTCTATGGGATTTTTCATAACAAGGCTAGATAAGGTCCCAAAAGGTTGAATTCATGAGGTTATATGCAGATTTGAGGATGTGGAAATGCAAATTGATTTCTTTTTAGGAATATGAATCTTTGGTTTAAGATTAATAAATATTTTTTGATATATGGTATGAGATAGGAGCTTGAGTGGTATCATTAGATTTGATGAGGCATGGAAGGTCTTGGACAAGATCTATAGAGCATTGATAGGATGGTAACTCCATGTTATAGGTAAGTAGTTCATTTAATAAAAATTTATATTCTTCTTTTATCACGAGTGTTCATTATTTCATGCTTTCATGGGACATGGTAAAGGGATTGGGGATATAAAACGCCTTAAAAATAGATAATATTTCATTGGTACTCTTGAACATAGAATAAGTGATATTTTTCACTTGAGGTTTTTTGCGGTATCCTTGAGACTATGTCACCAAGGGTAGGAGGTACCAGATAAGGTTGTGAGAGGCTTTGTGGTAGGTCAATTGGCTTGTGATGAGGTATATGCATCCTAGGTTTTTTACCTAATACTATTTGGGTAGGTATGAGAGGATTTGTCCCGATGGGAAGGGTGCGATGGATGTACATTTCATGCCTATTAAAGAGATCTCTCTGGAGGGTGGATTAAGAGTTATAATGTGACATGGGTAGGATGAGTCATATGAGACTATGAAGGGATTAAATGAGAGTTTTTTACTCTAGTTATGGGTTGAGATATCTTCAAATATTGATGTCTGTGAGACTCGTGTATGGGTTGAAGGATTGGTAGGACAACTAGGCATCAAGCTAGAAATGGGATTTGGGTGGTTTCGCTTGGGATGGTCCTTATATAGCGACGTTAAAGAGCATTGTGATATTTATATGATCCTTAGACTAGTATTTGAGGATATTACATAGAAGATATTAGGCATTATGATTACATTATTGGGTGATGGAGAAATATTGGAGCTAGTGGGAAGATACTAATACAGTTCTGAAAAACCCTAGTGGATTCCCAGAAGGGTGAGATAAGAATACTGAGAGTACTAAAATGTTGGGCATACAAGACCAAGATGGTCTATAAAAATATACCAAGTGTATAGTTATTAGATTTGGAATGCTGAGGGGTGGGGCTTAGTTTCTAGTTACTATTTCCCATGTGATGAGTTGGGGAGCTTCGTTGATAAGTTGCATACCATACATGTTATTACATTCCTGTTTTTTAAATAGGTGTTAGATATTGGTGTGGTTGATAAAAGTTCCCATGGATTGGGCTCACCTTGAGTGATTTGGTGTTGGAGTAACCCTACCTTGAGTGATAAGGTAGAGGTTGTACTGTAATATGATATTATACACTACATTGAGTGATAGGGTGGTGTTTTTGATAAGGCATCACCATGAGTGTGAAGTTGTTGGTTTACCCCTACATTGGGTGTGAAGGTATAATTTTTATGTAAACATTGGGCTTATCATGGGTGAGAAGGTATGTCTTGAGACTTGATATGGACATAACTTGTGTAAAAATGTATTTTTATAAAAAAAAATATTGAGTGAGAAGGATGGTCTAGTTATGATGTGATATCAAACCAAAACTTGAGTGATATTGTATTGTATAGAATATGGATGTTGACCTAACCTTGAGTGATAAGGTAATGAATGGAACACCTTTATTGAGAAAGAAAAAATAAAAAATATGGATGTGAGGCCCCACCTTGATTGATAATGTAGTGGTCAAAGCTTGATGGATGAACTCCATTGAATGAGAAGGGATAATCTAGGACATAGAAGTAGAACCCAAATCTATACAATCATGTAGTTGTCAAGGATTCGTTGATATCCCAACATCCATATTTTGTTGTGGCGTGAGGTTATTAGGATTCCATACCATATTTATTTGGGTATGGACTAGTCTAGGTGCAATTGCTCAAGGTAACTAAATTTTATCTTAGGTCAAAGAAGTTATGATCGGGTGTCATGGTTTCATAATTAACACATGATAGACTGATGAACTTTGATTCATGTAGGTACGGTTAGAACACAACATTATAAGGTGATCGTGTGAGATAGTTTATTTTTATACAATTTACTTTCCTCATGAATAAACATGGATATAACATGGTATACTTGGGGAGTATGGTGATACCCAAGTGAGATGTATTATTCATATCCTAAATGGTAAATCTATTCCACATATAAAAAATATTACTTCATTGTAGCTAAATTAACAGAATATACAATGGGCCAGGATGGGGACACCTGATGAGGGTATTATAGAATGAGATGAGGAGAGTATAAGGGACAGAAGTAGATCCTCTTATGTAATTTATTTTCATTTCTTTAATTTATATACATGATTTTACTAATAAGTGACATGTAAGGATGTATTCTTGTTTGGATACATTCATTTTTTATATAAAGATTATCATTTATTGGATATACACACTCTGATGATTGATGTGGATGTAGTTTAGTTATTTCCATTATTTTGTTACTTTAATTTGAGGGTATAGTCTCCCCAATATATCATTTAGGCCATAAACCCTAGTTAGAATCCTTTTGTGTAAGATGGTGTCTACTTGAGGTCATGTAGAACATCAACATGGCAACTAGAATGTGCCTTCTAATTGAGGACTAATAATGATGTCTCCCTTAAACTATAATCCATATCCCCAAACAAATCTACCTAAATTTCTTCCTTATAAAATCTTGGGGTCACCTAATTTCATAATTACCAACATGTAATGAATATCCCAAACACATCATACTTATATTTTTAAGCATCACAGAGAATTATATATTCATTATGACATGATTTCACCTTGTCAAGAACTCTAGATTCATTTCATTCTCCCATTATAGTGTGAATTATAGTGAAAAATTAATAATAATACGATATTCATGAGCTATTGACACCATATTGATGATGTTTTATTACTTGATGATTCATTATTTGTTCCATAATATACTAAAATATCATTGAAATTATTTGGGTATGACCATTAATATGAGTACATTCTAATGCATTTTTTAACAAAATATACTTAAAGCACCTCTAAATTTATCAAAACATCATAAAAAATTAGCAATGAAATGTTTTACATAATATGAGATATTATAACAAAAAACAATCACTTTTGATCATGATTTTAGAAATTACACTTCTGATCAACATCAATTCCAAAATTACCCATTTAATTACAAAGCTTTAAACATTATTTCTGAATGAATTTTATGAAAATAGAAATTTAATACTAGATTAATTCATACTATAGTGAATCAAAACAATAATATAAATTTTTACCCTTCACATTATTTCTACGAATCAACTAATTATTTTATTAAATAAGATATGTGAAATGATTTTTATTCTTAATTTGAACATTCATCATTAATAACCACATCCATTGAAATAAAACCTTATAGACGACCCTTCCCTATCATTAAGAGTCTGATCTATAGCATATATGTGAATCATCACTACTCCTTGACTCTACACTGGAGTCACATAGCCAGTCTGAGCTTTCTATTGAGAACCAAAGACAAACCTCTAGTTCAATGATCGTGGATGTATCCATCTCTTAGCTGAAATTATGATGAAAACCTGTTAGTGGTGTCCTTTCATACTATACTGCTAGAACTGACTCTAGGGTGATTTAAATACACAACTATAGTGTCCAAACATACCATAGATGAATCATTGTGGGTCTCCTCTAGTGGTATCTATAGAGACTAATCATTGATACACTTGCATGACACTTATTTTCTATATGTCCTAGGCCTTATATTCTTACCATAAGAGGAGGCACTCACGGTAGTAATAGAAGTCCCATCAGTCTATGTAGTTATGGGTATTAAAAAACCAGCTATCCATCAATACTTCCGAGTACTCTCAATAGTTAGAGACTTTTTAAGAAACATTGGTTATGAAGAGATATTAAATATCAAGACCTACTATCTAAGGTGAGTTCAAAGTCCAATTTCAATGTCCCTACCCTATTGAGCCTCATTAATGGCCAAAATTATTGAAAAACATAGGAGCTCATTAAAATGGGCAGTGTATACTAATCCTATCATAGAGCTGTATTACAAATCCATGAATGTATGATCCTAGGTTTTATTATGAGGTATATATATCCCTTTTTGATTTAATTAATTTGTTTGGACATAATGTGAGTGTCTAATGAGATCATTGATTTTTAGGGGTGTTTGGTTTTTGTTCGGATCCCAAGACCACATTTTGAGGAAAACAGTTGGGGCACACAATTTGTAGAACCAATGTGTCCCATGCTGCATGGGTAGGGGTTACCATGAAAATCTAAATAAAAGGGAAGATAATGCCGCATGTTTTGAAGAAACAGTGAAGCTAGGGGTATATACTCATGTGAGATATCAATATTTTTTAGTAGATACATGCATCACAACTTCCCAAACCATCCACATTAACATTTTGAGTCCCCCATGATGTAATGGAGGGAGCACAGTTGGTTCATGGTTTGACCTTAAAAATAATTAAAACATAGATCCATTTTTCTTTCCTTATTTTGTGGATATCATCCACATTCGGGATCTCCATTTAAAACCAATACATATTTCCCCCCATTTATCCATCTAGTCTTGGATTAAAACACTATTCATATCATTGGATCCACATCAACGAGTTATTCAATTATCTTAATTAATTCATCATCTTTCATCATATTGATGGAGTCATTTAGGTGAAAGATAATATGCCATTTTTAAGAATTTCATCCATTGTTTGTTTTTCTCTTGATTTTGACCAAATCAGAGATTGATACTACATAATTACTCTACAACAGACCTTCTTTATTGGATTTTATACCTTTCCCTTGGGGTTTTGGTGTTTTATATGTATAGTTTATCTTTTTCAACACATTTGAATTTATGTAGGTGCCCCTTTAATTAAATTATTGATTTAATTAAATGAATTGGATCCTACTAGGTTTCCCTTTAAGTAACCTTATGATTGTTGGAGGTTCTTAACCCAAAACTAGGACACTCAATGGATGTTCCTTTGTATATTATTTACTTTATACCACCCTGGTGGGTGTTTGAGTTTTCTCCTAGTTAGTGAGAGCCTTTATAAATTTATTAAATTGAATTGAATTGTTTGGAGAAGTTTGCGCCTCATTTTCTATATGATATATTATGATTGAATAATTTAAATTGTTTGGATGGAAATTGTAGAATGGGTTGGATGAAATCATTAATTGAGAATGGTTATGAAGTATGGAATGAATGGTATGATTATAATAGTAGTGGATGCCCTGGTCTGTAAAGACCCATAAAATTCAAGGGAATTTTTTTCTTAATTTTCTTTGGAATTTTAAAAGAGCGCGGTTTCTGACGGAACCTGATTCTGAGGCCCGGTGTGCCCCGAATCAATTTCTGAAGTTTGGCTCGGGTACGTTCAGTGAACGAATGAGCGGGTTTTTCTAACTTTTGAACCGGTGCCCAGAATCGAATTCTGAGGGCACCGATGAACTCACAAAGCCGATATTCGCATAAGGAGACCTTTTCCGAGGTTGCGTTTTATGCGGGATGAGAGTTAGTTTTGCGGGAAATTAGAAGAAGTTAAATAATTGTGGAACACAATTTATTTTTAACTGTGTTGGTTATTTCCTCCCAAAGGGAGTTAGAGGCGGGGCCCACATCCATATAACCAACCTTGAGAGGATTCAGTGTGGTGGGGCCCACACGAGCCCTAACTCTTCAACTTCCCTTAAACTCCCCTTAAACTCCCCTCTAATTAATTTGAAAACTTGTGTTATTAATTAAGATGAGTTACTTAGTTTTCAAACCTTTGAAATTCAAAGAGGTTAGGATGTGTAAATAAAATAAGGCTTGGACTTATTTTATTTTGGTTAGTTTCTTTACAACCTTGAGAGGATTGGGAAGCTTTCTTCATCTTCTTCAACCTCGATGAAGAATGCGAAGAACGCCGTTCTTCAACGAAGAACTTCTCCACCGAAGAACACGGTTCTTCCGCGACGCTGTATCCGCGATGCGACGTTATTCTTCCGCGACATCTCTTCCGCGATGGTTTTCCGCGATGAAATCACTGTCAATGACTTCGAATCCTTGCTTCGCGACGTCGATGTTCTTTCCCCGCGATGCCCGACCTCCGCGACGCTCGTCTTCCGCGGGTCGTTGACGAACATCGTTCCTGAACCGAGGTAGGGGTTTGTTTTCAATTATTTATATTTTTTCGAGAATTCCGACTTGATGATCATCGTGGTTTAAAACCATTTGTTATCCAATTTAAACTTTGTGGTTTAAAACCAAGTGATAACGAATAACATGAGGGGGCCGGACCGCACGAACACGGCCGACCCTCCTCCTTTTTTTCGTGTTGGTTCTTTGTGGTTCGGTGCGGGAGACAAGGTGTCGTCGCACCATGCGGAACCTTGTGACAAGTAAATGCGCGGCGCCGTCGCGCCGTGCTGTGAAATAAAGAAAAAGAATGCGACGCCGTCGCGCCGCGTCAGAGATACCTAGAAAATACCGCGGCTACTGCGGGGCCGTGGCGGAGGGGCGCGGTGCCGTCGCACCACGCCGGACAACAAGGGTCGCGGCCGGTTCTGGGGCGCGGCGGAGAAGGGTGACCGGCGGCCGGCATCGGGCCGCTGGCGTCGGTGCAGGAACCGGTCGGCCATGGCGGGCCGGCTGGACGTGGGGAACCGGGGGAATTAAATTCCCCCGGCTGGCAGCAGCAAGCGGCCCCATGAAGGGGCCGCGGTTTCGAACGAACCGAGGGGGCAGTGCCCCCCCCCTGTGCGTGGGCCGCCAAAACGGCTCAGCCATTTTGGCTGAGCGACCGGCCAGGCCGCGCCTAGCCGGTCCATCCCGGACCGGGGCGGGTCGACCCGGTTCGGGCCAACCGGGGGGTCTCGGGCCGGGTCGGTCCGGGCCCGAAACCCCCTTTATCGGACTGTTTGGGTTCAAACGCCCATAACTCGGGCTACTGACCTCCAAATGATGCGACGTCAGTGGAGATGCGATCCTTGGATCGGGACGGTCGTTTCGGTATATCTCACTCAAGGTTTTGGAATACTTTGAGTTCAGCCTGGTTGGTTCGTCCACGAAACCAACAGGGCCCTCGGAGCGGAAATGCTCATATCTTGAGCTACGGACGTCCGATTGACGTGCCGTCAGCTTTGTTGAGTTCCTCTTAGTGAGATGGATCTTTTGGCACACTCCGCCCGAGGTTTGGATGCAGGTGGAGTACGGTCGGGTTGGTTTTACCTTAAAAACCAACCGGGCCCCTGGGACGAAAAAGCCAATAACTCTCAGACCGGGCGTCCGATTGACGCGCCATCTGTTGCGTTGAGTTCTTGTTGACGATACGGAACTTTTGGATACATCAACTCTGGACTTTGTGACAGTTGATGTATCAGCCTCTCAGTTCGTGGAGTGGACCCTCCCGAACGAGCTTGCTGTGTGCGGGAACCCTAGTGTTGGTTGCGACTGCTACTGTGACTGCGACGACGACTGTGCAGAGATCCTCAGTGGATTCGACGATGACGACAACAGCACTCAGCGATCCTATGTGGATCAGTGCTACCGATCCTGTGTGGGTATGATCCTGTGTGGGTCAGCGCTCAGCGGTTCTGTGTGAGCCAGCGCCTACAGATCCTGTGTGGGTCCGATCTTGTGTGGGTCTTTGCGGGGGTTAGTACCTATCGATCCTTTGTGGGTCCGACGACTTAGATGGATCAGTGATCATCTCTATCGTCTTTCGAAGAAGTATACCTGTGTGAGCTGAATCCTGTTGCTTTCCTGTATGGATTGTGTTGTGCTATCCTGTGTGGATTACGTTTTCTTTCCTGTGTGGAATACGTATACTTTCCTGTGTGGACTGAGTTGTGCTTGGGCACGGAGGTTGGAGCGTATTGGAATTGATGACTTAGGTATATGTATAGGCATATACCTAAGCAGTGTCGTTTGTTACTTCGTGATTGCATCTTTCCTTTTTAGTTTATCCTTTGTGGATTTTGGGAGACCTTCGGGGGTCTCGGGGTCCCTACTGAGTAGCATATACTCACCCCTGCACGGGCTATGCCCGCACTACGTTGTGTTGGTTGCAGACGACGGACAGCGTTGATTGTGGTTGAGGCTTGCATAGCAGGACGGTACCTGGAGGGTGACCACTGGGCGGGACGTGCTCGGAGGAGACGACGGGACCCGAGGAGCAGTGGAGCTATCTGTACCCACCCTTCAGGTGTGATTTCCAGTGGACTGCTCGGTGTAGCGGCTTTTACTTTTCAATTGTTGTTTTCCCTTTCGAGTTGTACTTTACTTTCAGTTTGGGTTTGTATAATGGCCCACTTACTTTTCCGCACTTACAGTTGTACTCTATTTTCACTTAGTGTTTACTTTTCCGCTTGCTTACTTTGTGGTGCTTGTTTACTTTACAAAGGCAATGTATTCCCTTTTTACCGAGATTTACTCCTTGGTACTAGTCTCCAGCCCCTGTCCTATGGAAGGCGGGCTTGGGGTAGTCACGTCATGGGCCTCGAGGATGGGTCGTGACAAATTGGTATCAGAGGAGTTCGGTTCTACCGCGAACTCTGATCTTTTCTATGTGAATCATTAGTGTTTAGCGCATTGAGTGTGGTTATCAGTCCAGGGAGTCCAGTGTTGGTGCGGCGGCTGACGTATCCGTACACCAGGACCCTGACTTCTTATTTCCGACTTAATGCATGAAAACATTGATTGCATGTGTGTTTCAAGTTTTCTTTGTGATTACTTTCTATCAGCTCACCAGGTATACTGTTCTGACCGTGGCGCACCTGTTTCCTTTTCAGGATGGCCCCACGACGGTAGCCAGCTAGGGTTCCGAGAGTCGAGCGTGATGACAGCCCACCGAGCGACGAGGCCTCGGTGCAGGGCCCTTTGTCAGAAGTGGCACCTGCGGTAGCACTACCCACCGAGCCACCGATACTTCCAGCACCAGCCGCTGACAATGCACGTCGCCTCAGCGCACTGCATGAGTTCCAGCGCTAGCGACCGCCCAGGTTCCGTGGGGATACGGACCCCCAGGCAGCCGAGGACTGGCTGGAGGTAGTCGTACGAGTTTTCAGGCTAGTGAGGACACCTGCAGACCTCATGGTGATCCTCGCTGCGAGCCTACTGCACGCAGCAGCGGGCCGATGGTGGAGCTTGATGCTCCAGGTGCACGATGAGGCATCTCTACTCTAGACAGACTTTGAGATCCTCTTCCGCTCAGAGTTTGTCCCAGCCACCCTCTGTGCGGTGCGCATACAGGAGCTTCTTCAGCTGCAGTAGGGAAGCATGACGGTCGCTCAATACTCGGCGAGACTTACCGATCCCTCGCGCTACTCGACCGATATGGTACGAGACCCATTCTTCCGGGCCCGGACCTTTGAGCAGGGATTAAGACACGAGATCAGGGCATCGCTGATCTCCCTCAGCATTCCGAGTCAAACGGGAGTACTGGAGCGGGCCCTTTTGATCGAGAGTTTTCTTGCGGAGTCTACACCAGCGCCGAGACCCACTGCAGGGCGGCACGTGGCAGAGTCTTCTGCAGCAGGCAGTCGACGGATGACTCAGGGGTCCAGGAAGACCATACCCTCAGGCAGACGACCTCAGGACACTAGCTCATCAGTGTGGGGCACACAGCACAAAGCCAGTCTTTCGAGAGGCAGACAGTGATACTCGTGCGGCGGGCAGGGCCACATGGATCGTGACTGCCCGACCCGCCATGCCGAGGAGCAGCAGACGGTTGAGGGACCACCAAGGTAGAGGCATAGGGTCAACCGTGGTGGTCCACAGGGAGGAGACGGACGAGGCAGAGGAGCTGGCCGAGCAGCAGGTGGTGGGAGACGCTTTGAGGCTCTACCACCACCACCACCAGGAGGTCCACCCCGACCACAGGGAGCTGGCGGGCAGAGACAGGCACAACTCCAGGCAGCGAAGGCCTACGACCACGGCGTGCCAGAGATGATTCAAGGTACTATCTGTTTCTATTCCACCCTTGCTGCAGTACTTATAGACATAGGAGCGAGTCACTCTTTCATAGCCGCTTCCCTTGTTCGGATCTCGGAGATTCCGACAGAGCCGTTGGCTCGATCCTTACGGCTAGAGACTGTTAAGGGAGAAGACTCAACGATTACGCACCGGTGCCGGCATTGTGAGCTTACTCTAGGAGGTGAGATCTTCAGCTGGGATCTTCTTGTAGCAGCGTCGAGGCCTTACGACGTCATCTTGGGCATGGATTGGTTATCTACGGTCCATGCACAAATTGATTGTTTTAGGTGCAAGGTGCGATGTGTACGCACCTACGGGAGCAGTTTCACCTTCACCGGTGAGAAGGGAGCCTTTGCAGCACAGGATGGACTTCTGTAGAGGAGAGGAAAACCCATCACTCATCAGTTTTCTAGCCTCATCCTAGGAGCAGTTGACGTGCGGAGTCCTAGATTTCCTACAGCGGTGGATCAGTTTGCGGACGTCTTCGCCGACGACATTCCAGGGCTACCTCCTTGCAGAGAGGTAGAATTTTATATTGACCTGTACCCCGGGATAGCTCCGATATCGACTCCAGCATATCAGATGGCCCCCGCCGAGCTTCGAGAGCTACGGGTACAGTTGGAGGACTTGCAGGGCAAGGGGTTCATCCGACCCAGTGTTTCACCCTGGGCTTCCCCGATTTTGTTCGCCAAGAAGGCGGACGGGAGCTTGCGACTTTGTGTTGACTATCGTCGCCTGAACCAAGTGACAGTGAGGAACAAGTATCCGCTACCGAGGATTGATGACCTCTTTGATCCGCTCAAGGGAGCATGGTGGTTCTCGAAGATAGACCTCAGGCCAGGCTATCATCAGCTCAGAGTTCGAGACGAGGACGTACAGAAGACGACCTTCAGATGTCGGTATGGCCACTATGAGTTCTTGAATATGCCCTTCGGTGTAACCAATGCTCCAGCAGTGTTCATGGCCCTCATGAACAGGATCTTTCATCCATACCTCGATCGATTTGTCGTGGTCTTCATCGACGACATTTTGATCTACTCGACGACTGAGGAGGAGCACGCTTACCACTTACTGGTTGTACTAGACACACTCCGAGAGCACCAGCTTTATGGTAAGCTCTCGAAGTGCCAGTTCTGGATACGTGAGGTCCACTTCTTGGGACACATCATCTTTGAGGTGGGAGTTGCAGTGGATCCTGCGAAGATCGAGGCAGTGTTAGCTTGGGAGCCACCCAGGAGCGTGACGGAGGTGCAGAGTTTCTTGGGACTAGCTGGATACTATCGGAGATTCGTGTCAGACTTCTCTAGACTTGCAGCACCACTCTCAGCTTTGAAGAAGAAGTGGAAACCCTTCGTGTGGTCAGACAGATGCCAACAGAGCTTCCAGGAGCTGAGACAGAGATTGACCAGCGCACCTATCTTGAGGTTTCCTGAGGAGGGAGTAGGGTACGTAGTCTACTGTGATGCATCAGGGACCGGACTCAGATGTGTTCTGATGCAGGAGCGGGCAGCAATCGCCTATGGATCACGACAGTTGAGGCCGCATGAGCAGAACTACGCTACCCATGACCTGGAGTTAGCAGCAGTGATCTTCGCTCTGAAGACATGGCGACACTACCTGATGGGCGAGCGCTTTACAGTCTTTTCTGACCATCAGAGTCTCAGGTACATCTTCTCTCAGAAGGACCTGAACCCGAGACAGCGGCGAAGGCTCGAGTTCCTCCAGGACTATGACTTTGAGATAGTCTATACTCCTAGGAAGGGGAACGTAGTAGCCGATGCCCTCAGCAGGAGGACGGGCATTCAGCTACTTGAGGAGGCGACGGAGAAGCTAGCCTCTTTGCAGATATCCTTCATTGATAGAGATGGAGCAGTCTTCCTTCAGTCTCTCACAGTCACTCCTCCACTTCTACATCAGGTCAGAGAGGCACACCATGGAGACGCTGACTATGAGACGCGGCATGCATTGATATCCTCAGGACAGGCACCTGATGGTTTTTCCTTTGGAGCATAGCACGACATCCTTTTCAGAGGACGTACCATGGTACCAGTCGCTTTACGGGAGGAGGTTCTGAGAGAGTTTCACACTTCTCCTTTGGCGGTACATCCTGGAGTGGTGAAGATGTACCGGGATCTCAGACGACAGCACTGGTGGCCAGGCATGAAGAAGGTTGTGGCAGAGTTCATTTCTCGATGTCTCACCTGCCAGCAGGTAAAGGAAGAGCATCAGGTACCAGCAGGCTTGTTACAGCCCTTGGAGGTCCTGGAGTGGAAGTGGGATGGGATATCTATGGACTTCGTGACTGGACTTCCACGCACATCCAGAGGTCACGACTCCATCTGGATGATTGTCGACCGACTCACCAAGTCGGCTCACTTCTTACCCATCAGAGAGCAGGGCTCAGTGGAGAGCTTGATACGCCTTTACCTTCAGGAGATTGTTCTGCTTCACGGTGTTCCATCATCTATCGTCTCCGATCAAGATGCAGGTTTTACTTCCTGGCTATGGAAGGGATTGCAGGAGGCATTCGGGACACAACTACGTCTGAGCATAGCCTTTCACCCTCAGATGGATGGTCAGATGGATAGGACCATTCAGACTCTTGAGGACATGCTCCGCGCATGTGTCCTCAACTTTGGTCGTAGCTGGGAGGACCACCTACCCTTGGTGGAGTTTGCGTACAATAACAGCCACCACTCCACCATCGGGATGGCACCATACGAGGCGTTGTACGACCGACCTTGTAGATCTCCTCTGTGCTGGACAGACCCTGGGGAGTAAGCACTTGTGGGGCCGGAGATGGTCCAGGCCACGACAGAGAAGGTCCAGGTCATCCAGGAACGGATGAGGACAGCACAGAGCCGGCAGAAGTCATACGCTGACAGGAGGCGGAGGCCACTAGAGTTCGAGGATGGAGACCACGTCTTTTTGCGTGTCTCACCTCGACGTGGATTACGGAGATTTGGCCGAGGCGGCAAGTTATCTCCATGCTTCATCGGACCCTTCTAGGTCCTCAGCAGGATTGGCGAGGGGGCTTATCGTCTGGCTCTACCACCTCAGTTGCACTGGGTGCACGACGTCTTCCATGTATCTCAGCTGAGGAGATACTTGCACGACCCGACGCACATCATTGACCATGGGGAGCTTGACGTTGATGATGGGGTGACTTTTACGGAGGTCCCGGTGGAGATCGAGGATCGACAGGAGCGGGTCCTACGAGGACGGTCGATTCCTCTAGTGCGCATCAGATGGAAGCACAGGAACCTCCAGGAGAGCACTTGGGAGCGGGAGGCTCAGATGCGTGTTCAGTACCCTCATTTGTTTCCCTAGTTTTGATGTATCTTTACGGGGACGTAAAGCCCTGAGGTGGGAGTAATGTAAAGACCCATAAAATCCAGAGGAATTTTTTTCTTAATTTTCTTTGGAATTTTACAAGAGCGCGGTTTCTGACGGCACCTGATTCCGAGGCTCGGTGTGCCCGGAATCAATTTTCGAAGTTTGGCTCGGGTACGTTCATTGAACGAACGAGTGGGTTTTTCTAACTTTTGAACCGGTGCCCGGAATCGAATTCTGAGGGCACCGATGAACTCGAAGTGCCGATATTCGCATAAGGATACCGTTTCCAAGGTTGCGTTTTATGCGGGATGAGAGTTAGTTTTGGGGGAAATTAGAAGAAGTTATATAATTGTGGAACACAATTTCATTTTAACTTTGTTGGTTATTTCCTTCCAAAGGGAGTTAGAGGCGGGGCCCACATCCACATAACCAACCTTGAGAGGATTAAGTGTGGTGGGGCCCACACGAGCCCTAACTCTTCAACTTCCCTTAAACTCCCCAATAAATCCACTCTAATTAATTTGACAACTTGTGTTATTAACTAAGATGAGTTACTTAATTTTAAAACCTTTGAAATTCAAAGAGGATAGGATGTGTAAATAAAATAAGGCTTGGACTTATTTTATTTTGGTTAGTTTCTTTACAAACTTGAGAGGATTGGGAAGCTTTCTTCATATTCTTCAACCTCGACGAAGAACACGAAGAACACCGTTCTTCAACGAAGAACTTCTCCGCCGAAGAACACGGTTCTTCCACGACGCCGTATCCGCGACGCGACGTTCTTCTTCCGCGACATCTCTTCCGCGACGGTTTTCCGCGACGAAATCTCCATCAACGACTTCGAATCCTCGCTTCGCGACATTGACGTTCTTTCCCCGCGACGCCCGACCTCCGCGACGCTCGTCTTCCGCGGGTCGTTGACGAACACCGTTCCTGAACCAAGGTAGGGGTTTGTTTTCAATTATTTATATTTGTTCGAGAATTCCGACTTGATGATCATCGTGGTTTAAAACCATTTGTTATCGAATTTGAACTTTGTGGTTTAAAACCAAGTGATAATGAATAACGTGAGGGGGCCGGACCGCACGAACACGGCCGAACCTCCTCCTTTTTTCGTGTTGGTTCTTTGTGGTTCGGTGCGGGAGACAAGGTGTCGTCGCACCATGCGGAACCTTGCGACAAGTAAATGCGCAGCGCCGTCGCGCCACACCGTGAAATGAAGAACAAGAACGCGACGCCGTCGCGCCGTGTCGGAGATACCCGGAAAATACTGCGGCCAGTGCGGGGCCGCGGTGGAGGGGCACGGTGCCGTCGCACCACGCCGGACGACAAGGGTCGCAGCCGGTTCCGGGCCGTGGCGGAGCAGGGTGACCGGCGGCCGGCATCGGGCCGCCGGCGTCGGTGCAAGAAGGGAGACCGGCCGTCGCCGGTCCAATGGTGCAGGAACCGGCTGGCCATTGCGGGCCGACCGGACGTGGAGAACTGGGAGAATTAAATTCCCCCAGCTGGCAGCAGCAAGCGGCCCCATGAAGGGGTCGCGGTTTCGAACAAACTGAGGGGGCAGCGCCCCCCCCCCCCCCCCCCCCCCCCGTGCGCGGGCCGCCAAAATGGCTCAGCCGTTTTGGATGAGCGACCGGCCAGCGCACCCAGCACGCGGGTCGCCGGGCCGCGCCCAGCCAGGGTGGGTCGACCCAGTTCGGGCCAACCGGGGGGTCTCGGGCCGGGTCGGTCCGGGCCCGAAACCCCCGTTATCGGACTGTTTGGGTTCAAATGCCCATAACTCGGGCTACGGACCTCCAAACGATGCGACGTCAGTGGCGATGCGATCATTGGATCGGGACGGCCATTTCGGTATATCGCACTCAAGGTTTCGGAATACTTTGAGTTCTGCCGGGTTGGTTCGTCCACGAAACCAACGGGCCCTCGGAGCGGAAACTCTCATATCTTGAGCTACGGACGTCCGATTGACATGCCGTCAGCTTTGTTGAGTTCCTCTTAGTGAGACGGATCTTTCGGCATACTCCGCCTGAGGTTTGGATGCAGGTGGAGTACGGTCGGGTTGGTTTTACCTTAAAAACCAACTGGGCCCCTGGGACGAAAAAGCCAATAACTCTCAGACCGGGCGTCCGATTGACGCGCCGTCTGTTGCGTTGAGTTCCTGTTGACGATACAGAACTTTTGGATACATCAAATCTGGACTTTGTGACAGTTGATGTATCAGCCTCTCGGCTCATGGAGCGGACCCTCCCGAACGAGCTTGCTGTGTGCGGGAACCCTAGTGTTGGCTGCGACTGCTACTGTGACTGCGACGACGTCTGTGTAGAGATCCTCAGTGGATTCGACGACGACGACTACAACACTCATCGATCCTATGTGGACCAGTGCTACTGATCCTATGTGGGTCTGATCCTGTGGGGGTCAGCGCTCAGCGGTTCTGTGTGAGCCAGCGCCTACAGATCCTGTGTTGGTTCGATCCTGTGTGGTTCTTTGCGGGGGTTAGTACCTATCGATCCTTTGTGGGTCTGACGACTTAGATGGATCAGTGATAATCTCTATCGTCTTTCGAAGAAGTATACATGTGTGAGCTGAATCTTGTTTCTTTCCTGTGTGGATTGTGTTGTGCTATCCTGTGTGGATTACGTTTGCTTTCCTGTGTGGAATACGTATACTTTCCTGTGTGGACTGAGTTGTTCTTGGGCTCAGAGGTTGGAGCGTATTGGAATTTATGACTTAGGTATATTTATGGGAATATAACTAAGCAGTGTCGGTTGTTACTTCGTGATTGTATCTTTCCTTTGTGGTTTATCCTTTGTGGATTTTGGGAGACCATCGGGGGTCTCAGGGTCCCTACTGAGTATCTTATACTCACCCCTTCACGGGCTATGCCCGCTCTACGTTGTGTTGGTTTCAGACGACGGACATCGTTGATCGTGGTTGAGGCTTGCAGAGAAGGACGGTACCTGGAGGTGGACCACTAGGCGGGACGTGCTCGGAGTGGACGACAGGACCCGAGGAGCAGTGGAGCTATCTGTACCCACCCTTCAGGTGTGATTTCCAGTGGACAGCTCAGTGTAGCGGCTTTTACTTTTCAGTTGCTGTTTTCCCTTTCGAGTTGTACTTTACTTTGAGTTTGGGTTTTTATACTGGCCCACTTACTTTTCCGCACTTACAGTTGTACTCTGTTTTCACTTAGTGTTTACTTTTCCATTTGCTTACTCTGTGGTTCTTGTTTACTTTACAAAGGCAATGCCTTCTCTTTTTACCTAGATTTACACCTTGGTGCTAGTCGCCAGCCCCTGGCCTATGGAAGGCGGGCTTGGGGTAGTCACGGCACGGGCCCCGAGGACGGGTCGTGACATTGTCAGAATACCTCGGATTGTGATTCTATTTTATTCCATGGGCTTCTCCACTCCATGTGTCTTGAATCTGGTAGTGGGTTTCATGGACCTGTTTAATCATTGGTTATAGATTCTATAGGATGACTTAGTCCTTTCTACCCCTTAGATCTGGATTTATTGGACTTGTGTAGGACATGTTTTGTTGAAATTCTCCTAGGACTCCAACCATGTCATTACCATGATTCCCTTGAGATGATCCTAGAACTTTATGTGGATTCCATGGTCTTATATACCTTGGATCCATCCCTTCATTGTCTGACACTTTGGATTACATAGCATTTTAATTATGGATGGAAATTGTTATTATGGTTTGTATATGATGGGTGATATACACTTGATTATACATCGCGGTCTTGATATATGTTATACACTTGATTACACACTATCTCCATTTTTGTTTTTGATATACTTACAGATATATTGGGAATGGGTATCAAATTATAGTTTCCAGAACAGACAATATTACTTGTTATTTACTTTTATAGCTTCCCTTTTTTATGGGATCTTGATTATTATTGGTAGGGAGTATTATTTTCCTTGAAAGATTACCTTTCCTTGATTAAATATTCCATTGGGAATTTTATTTCATTAAATCTAGGCTTTTGATATATTGCACAATACATAGCCTATATTACACAAGTTGGATTTTTGATAGTCACTATTGGTGGTGTCCTACTGAGTGTTTTCACACACCATCTTCAAGCCTCCTATGAGTACCCTAACAGACATCATGTTTGCAAGTAGGGACTAGGGAGAGCACCCACTATACAATTCTAGATTTATTTTTTCTTAGAAGATGGAGGATGTGAACTAAGCTAGTATCATGATGCTAGATGGGATAATTCTTTTTGCTATTTTTGGAAATTTTACACATGTTTTTTAGGGAAGATTAGATACTTTCTTTCATACTTTGTAGATACATGACATAACATGTTATCTTGTATATAATATTTCGTCTAGAATTTTATATTTATTTCCATCTTGGTTATTTATCTTACATATATTTAGTTTCTTATCATCTTTGACCACTCATAAGAATGATTGTTACCAATTTGGTGTACTCTAACAGAGGGAATAGTCTCCCCATAGATACACACTTGTACCTCACTATGAGACAAAAGCCTATGGCATATGGGGTGTTTGGCTTGATCCCATCTGACCCACCATCTCGGGGCATCGTTTAGTGGCATTTGGTTTAGGATGTTACAAAGTGGTATTAGAGGGATTTTTTATTTTATTTATACTCTATTTTGGGAAAATAGACATGGATAAATATCTTATTGGAATTTGGTAATAAATTGTTCCGGGGAGTATCTATCCCACATTTGTAAAAATAAAATTTCCTTTAATATAAATTGTTAATTTCTAAATTTTTCCAACAGAAGCTGATTTGATTCCCACATTGGGTGATGCAATTGAATTGTGATGTTATTATTGATATTATTGATGATTTTTAACATTTCCCAATGGGATGTCATTATAAATCTCATGCATAATTTGGGGAACCTATTAGGATTTATATTCCATAAATTGTGCCATGACATATAGAATGAATTTCTTGACAGTATGACTTTGTGATACCTGCCATTTGTGATATTTTTTTTTCTTTATTGTGTTAATATTGGGACTTGAGATGTGTAGTTGGTACCTTGAGTTCCTTCAATATCCTAAATAGTTTTTTCCTAATTAGACAACATCATACACCTTATGCAGTCAACTATGGAATAATTTTTCATAAACCATTGGTCACATGGAATGAAACATGTTATGGTGTGGATTAAGTGGATTCCATATTTATATTCATGAGGTGTATAGTCACTTATGGATTATAATTTGTGAATAATTTTGTTCAAAAAATAAATATAAATTTGAAATTAATTTTAATTTAAAAGGGAAATTGAATTTTTGAAATAGATAACTTAACCTAGAGATGATATTAGAGTGGGTTTTAGGTATTGTCTCTAATGTTTTTTTACAACTATTTCTTTTTACCAATTCATAGATTTAGGAGTTTGCAGAGGGGTGTGACTATTTTTACGAAGGATTCAACTACCAATATATTTTTATTATTAAACCCATTATTATTGATATTTTTAGAGGTGTGTGTTTGGAATTATAAATACTTGCCACCATAATGACCTCTAGTTGTATGCCAGGAGGGTAGAATTGACCATACTCTAGAGGTGGTAGGCCATGCTCTACTAGTAGATCCTATTCTATTTCCAACTAAGGAATTAGTGGTTTTATGATACATAGATGATGAGTCATAGTTATAATAGAGTTTTGTTCACTTTAGAAGACCGTTCTAGGAGAACCACAACTTGACGTTTCCATGGATGAGCCGACACATATGTTCTAGTAGTAACATATACCCATGTTTCAAGGGGATGGAGTTCGATAGTATGATGATATGTGGCATGAGACTTTATTTCTGATATTTTATCATCCAGAGACACCTCATTAGAGGAGAGTTAATATCACAAATTGTATTCTTCGTGGACAAGTAAAGTATTGGTGGGATGTTTCAAACCATACAGATGCGATGTATTTTATGGTTTGGAGATATTTCAATTCTAGGTTTTATATATTATTATTTCCGGAGTACCAAAAAATCCAAAAGGGCTAGTGGGTTTATTTTTATGGATAAGGGATCTATGATTGTTTGGAAATATTAGGCACACCTTGCAGATCATCATCAATTTGGACTGATATACCTTGCAGATGAGTTATCGAGAGTGATATGCTTCGAGGAAGGTCTCTGAAATACCATTCGTTAAAAATTCAATGTGTTTAGGTTGATTTCTTATACTGAGATAAGGAATCATGCACTGGTTTATGAGTAGAACTTGAGGGAAGATGGGGGCACAGAGCATGGAAGTGTTTTCTCTTGGCATAATGGTTAAAATTCTAGTGGCATGAAGATCCATTTTGAGGTATATTGTGAGGGGAGTACCATCTTGGTTGTTAGTTATAGTTTCTCTAATTTCTATCATCATTATGGAAGATGGGGAAACATGAGGAATCCAAGTGATCGTGACCTAGTTGAGTTCCTAGTTTGTGGGAGGATGGTACACATACATCATTTTTTAAGGAACTTCCATCCAATAGTTAGTGGAAGGGGATTAGATCATACTCTAGGTTTATGAGTAGGATTCATAACTTCACACTAGGTTTGGATATTGAGTAGTTACATTTGATTAGGCCAAGGTGGGGGTTATGGATGAGATAACCAGTAACTAGTTGTTACTAGAATATAGTGTGGGTGTGCTCTAGGTAGTGAGGTTGTTTAATAGGGCCACAGTTTAGGAAAGATATATTATTTATTGCCTATACCTAATAAGAAGAGTGTCAATCCATCTATAGTGAGAGGTAAAATCTTAGTAGCCACTACACTCGTATATTCAATTTTCAATGTAGGTTCATATCATAGCTTCAAATATGTACATGTTGTAGAGAGACATGGAATTATTTTTAAAATTTACAATGGTGTTATGATAATGGATAATTATTTAGTTATTATAATAGAGTGTTTACACCAAATGTAGGGAATTCTTATGATTGATGGGGGTCACTTAATATGGGATAATTGTTTCCTTGAGATGACAAGGTTTGATTTCATTCTCGGGATGAAATGGCGGTTTATTTTCAAGACCATTTTGATCACTATCAATAAAGGGTGACTTTCACATCACCATGGGGTGAATATTTTATTCACAAGGGTGAATGGAATGTCTAGGAGTGCCGAGATGGATCAGATCATCATGGGATCAGTGGGATTACAACTAAGACTTATAGATTATATTTTTATGATCAGGGATATCATCAAGAATATTTTACACCAATGGTTTCTCATTTAAGGAATATTCTCCAAAATGTATTTAATGGTTTACCTCCCGAGAGAGAGGAAGATCTATCTTTTGAGATAGTGTCAGGAGCTGCACTGGAATCAATTACTACTTAGAATATGTCTACTATAGAGTTTCAAGAGATCCAGAGGTAGTTAAGGGTCATAGAAGAAAAGGGGTTATAGAACCATGTACTTCTCTATGGGGTTCAACACTACTTTTTTCAAAAAAAATTGATGGCACCCTTAGGATATGTGTGGATAATTTGAAATTGATCTAGTTGATGGTTAATAATGAGTATCCTTTTCCATGGATAGATGATATCTCTGACTATCCCTAATGTTCTTAGGTGATCTAGAAAATTGATTGAAATCTAAGTTATCACCAGGTACATGTATGACCAGCCGACATGATTCATACAGCTTTTCATAGAAGGTATAGTCTATATGAGTATCTGGTTATATCATTTGGTCTCACAAATTCACTTGATATTTTCAAGGGGATGATGAACCTAGTTTTCCATCCTTACCAATGGTTTTTTTGTAGTGGTATTCATGGATAATATATTGTTATATTTTCACAATAAAAATGACCATGAAAGAAATCTTTAGATCATTTTTGACACACTGATAAAGAATTAATTATATGCTCAACTCACAAAGTGAAACTTCATGATGGATGATATTCACTTACTAGATCATATCACCTTCGATATAAGAGTATCAATTAAACCAAAAGAAGATGAGAGAAATAGTTTCTTAAAAAAATCCCAAGAACATTTTTTAGATATTTGGTTTCTTTATGAGAGATATATATTATAGGAATTTCATAAAGGAATTCTCATGATTATCAACACCTCTTATTGGATTTACTAAGAAGGTTTTGTTGTTTTTATTTTTAAATTACTATGAGAAATCCTTTTAGAAGATGAAAGGTATACTATCATCATCATCAGTCCTAGTTCTTCCAAATCTAGGTGGGAGTTATATTGTGTAGTATGATATATTAATTATCAGGCTAGTAGCATTTCTGATTTAGGAGGAGTGACTCGTGGTGTACAGATCTTGTTAGTTTAGGCCACATGAGAGGAATTACCTGATTCATGATCTTCAGATATCGGTAGTTTTTCATCATTTTCATTGTTGGGGACATTATCTACTAAGAGAGAATTTTGTGGGGTATAAAAACCCTAAAATCATCATGTAGATATTTATAAAGAATTATCAGAATCTGAGGCAAAAAAGTTTGTGTTTATTACCAATGGTCTATTGAATTCAAGCATGCCTACATTCATGGAATGGAAAATTTAGTTTCTAATGAATTGATTAGGAGAAATAATATATATCTATTTCAGGAGGCCAAAGGAAGTGGAAGCTCATAGATTTATTCTTATAGATGCACTTAGAGGTGCATGATAATTATGGTCATATTTTACTTTCATATTGAGTTGTGACTTTTAATCTTATGTTTAGAGTGAGGATGAGATAGTTATATGGTGATGAGGGTATAGAACTATGATAGAGTGTGTCATGTGAGAACTAGCCTCCTAGTTAGTCTATAGTAAATGATGAAATCCAATATATCCATGGTCATTTTTGGGTTCCAACTGACATATGTGAGGATCTGATGCAAGTACCTCATCCCTAATTTAGGGAAATACATCCCAGTGTAAGAAGATGTATTGTTATTTATGTCTCTAGTGTTGGTGGTTGAGAATAAAACAAGTGGTTTCTATTTTATTCATGAGGTGTTGCACATATAAGTTGGTGAAGGTCAATCACCATTGACCAAAATTTATTTTATAGTAGTTACCCATTCTCATGTGGAAAAGGGAAGATGTTTCAATGGATTTAATGACTAATTTTCCGATGTCGCCTCGAGGTAGTGATGCTATATGGGTTACTATTTAAGGGCTCATTAAATTCACTCATTTCCTACTGATAAGGGATAAATTCTCAGTGGATGAGATTTGGAGGTTTTATATATCTATGATTTTACAACATCATAGGGTTCCTCATATCATCGTATCAAATAGGTATTCACAGTTTACATCTCAATTTTGGAAGAGTTTACAGATGTATTTTGGTACAAAAGTAATTATGAGGTTGAGATACCACCCTCAGATTGATGTCCAATCAGATCACATGATTAATTGCTTGAGGACATACTGAGAGCATGCATCCTGGATTTTTGGGGCTCTTAGGAGAGGCGTATACCCCTAATTATGTTCTCATGAAACAATAATTATTAAGAGACAATACAGATGGAAGCTTTTGAGGTTTTGTACAAAATGCCATAATAATCACCCCTATATTAGATTTAGGCATGTGTGGTGGATTTTCTTAGATCTCATCTCTTTTAGGAGACTTCGAGGTTGATCCAATTGATTCAAAAATGGATGGATACTACACCATATCAACGGAAATATTACATAGATCATCATCGATGACCTCTAGAGTTCATGGTCAGGGATGAGGTCTTTTTATGTGTCTCATTGAGTCTGAGAAATAGAAAAATTATAAGATAGGATGTGTTTTCACCATGATATATTGGGTCATTCGAGATTCTGGAGAGAGTCAGACAGGTATCCAATCCATTTCATTTACCCTTGAGAAACCCTTCCACGCACAATATCTTCCATGTATCACAGTTCTACCATTATCACTCAAAACTTTATCACACTCTATAGTTATATGAGGTGAAGTTATAGGTATATGTGTTCTCTTAGGAGCATCATATAGTTGTTGATAAGAGTATGGAGGTTCTCTAAGGCCAGTCAGTTATTCTAGTATGAGTGTTATGGAAGTATGACTATTTATTGGATGAGACTTGGGAGTGTGAGGATGTCGTACATGCTTAGTGGATAGAGTTATTCTTATTCATTTCATAACCAAACTTGAAGGGGAAATTCATGGATGAATTTATTTAAGGGGGAATATTAAAATATCTTAGGTATTCTTATGTGGTATATATATTTTTTCATTTTAAATTGTTTATTGGACCTAATGTGAGTTTCTTATGAGATCATGAGTGTTTTAGGGATGTTTGGGGCTTGTTTAGAACCCATAGCCTGGATTTTGAGGAAATATTATTGGGTTAAATAGTTATGAGAAACCGTATGATCCCAGACACAGAGATAGGGGTAACTATATGGGGATGTAAAGAGGGGTGCACGAGGCCACTTGGTTTGAGGATACCATTTTTTATGGGCACATACCTATGTGGGACATATATAGTTTTAAGCATAGGCATGTGGAATGGTTTCCCAAATAGTTCAAATGAATTGTGTGAGGTACCCCTCAAGGCAGTGAAGGGAACAAGGTTGGTGCACGATTTGGAAAAATTTGTAACCAAACCCTATGACCATATTAAAAATGTGAAAATTACCTTTTTTATATAAAACTATTTTAAAAAAATTCCTTTTTCTTTATTCCATATGCGGGAAACCCTCATATCTAGGAGATTACTTTTAAGACAATTCATAGGTCTTTCACCCATTTCTCCATCTAGACTTAGAATTGAACAGTGTTCATCTAGTTAGATCCATGTCAGTGATTTCTTAAACTCCCTTATGTCATTATTCTTCTGTATTTTTATCGATAGAGTTATTTAGGTAGTAGATAATATGTCCTATTTTCAGTGTTTTTGTTCGTTCATTATTTTCCTCTCAATATAGACTAAATATGTGATCAATACTGGATGATATTTCTAATACAAACCTACAATAGGTTGTCTATACCATTATATCAATATTTAGTGTTTTATAATAAAATTTTTCATTAGGCCTCATGTTAGACTTTCTGATGAGGGACCTTTGATTAATTAATTTATTGAATTGAATTAATTATAACATGTTATGTTACCCTTTATGTACCCTTGATATTGTTGGACACTATTATCCCCATTATAGGGCACCCATGGGGTGTGTATTTGTATCTACAATACATTATACCACCCCACTAGGTGTATGATTACTCTCCTAGTCAGAGGGAGCCTTTATATATTGATTAAATTGAATTGGATTATTATGAGAAGGTTGTACCTCTATTTCTATGAGATACATGATGAATAAATGATTTAAATTATTTTTATGGAAATTGTTAAATAAGTTGTATAAACTCATGGAATTATAATGGTTGTGAAATGGTGAGTGAATTGTATGATGAAAGAGGTAGTGGATACCTTGTTCAGAATACCTCTGAACTTAATTTCATTGGATCCCATGTAATTTTATACTCGAGGGGTCTTGATTACGATAGTAGATGCCTTCGAATTTTTGACTCCTTTGATCTTGATTCTGTATGATGCTAAGGGACTACCAACCCCTTAGATTTGGAATTCTTAGAATCATGTTGGACATAGTCTATTGAAATTCTCACTGAAATACAACCACTTAATTAAGAATATTCCATTGAGATTCTCTTGTGAATCAATTTGGATGTATATGTCTTAAATACTTTGGATCCAACCCTTCCTGATCTAAAAATTTGGATTACACGACAAGATCATTGTTGCTGAAAATTATTTTTATGGTAGGGATGTGATGAATGATATATAATGGATTATATGTAAAGGTCATGATATAGGTTATACACCCAATTAGGCGGCATATCCATTTTTTTAATATTCTTATAGATAGACCTTGTATGGGTATTAGATTATATTTGTTAGACTGAACAATATCACTGATTTATTTCTATTTACACCTACCCTTGTCTATGGGAGCTTGACTGTTGTTTGCAGGGAGTCTCGTTTGGTTGGAAATATTCCATTTACTTCATAACATATTCCATGGGATATTTTCTTTCATTACTATTATTCCTTTGATATACTCCACAATGATTATCTTGTATTAAATATACTGGATTTTTTATAGACACCAATTTTGGGTTCCTATTTAGTCTCAAACCCTATATGTGATGTCATTAGGTAAAAGAAAAGACTTCAGGGATTCCAGTAGGGATCAGGGAAATGGCCCACTATATAATTCCTGATTTCTTATTTCTTAGGATGAGGAGAGCACATGACCAATCTCGATCCAAGATGTTTGATGGGATAGTCATTTTAGTCTTTTTTGTATTTTGATACCTATTTTATATTGGTTGTATGTATTTTTAATTTCCAAATTTTAGAGACATGAAATGACATCCCATTTTTTATATGATAGTACTTCTAGAATTTATTATTTATTATAGTCTTACATGCTTTTTTCCCTTTCTATTCAGTTATTTATATTCTTAATATTTAGATATGTATGATTACTACTACTATGTTACACTCATACATGATGAAATAATTTTCCCATAGAAACACCCTCCACCATCACTACTAGTCAGAATCCACTGGAATAAGGGGAGAAGTGCTTGAGGTAATGTGACCCACTAGCTTTGGGTACCACTAAGTGGCATCCTAGTCAGTAAGTTAGAATTAAATCATATTTTTAGTCGATCTTTACTCTGTCAAGGAAGAAGTATCAAAATAAAATTAATTGAAGGCCTCCCATGAGAGTCCCTACCATCAATTGGACTTACTAATAACTTCCAAACAACTCTTAAAAGGTCCTTGCAACATGAATGCTTTGATTTTTATCTTTATATATGACGTTGTCTCGATGAGATCGAAGATGAATTCTGTGGTGTCCATAAAATCCTCAGAATCCTATGGTCCATTAGGGGCCTGTAAGGATGGGGACACTAGAGCTGGAAATCCTTCTCTCGGTCCACTATGGACTTCAATGGCGGTTAGTAAAGAACCTCATCTAGCCCCATTGGGGAAATAGTGGGAATGACATCTGGAGTATCTTTTTCACTTGGAAGACCCACCAAATTTCTGTGAGGTGGAATATTCTACAAGATAAGGAACATTAGGAACATAAAAATTTCCTTATAATTCTATGAGATCTAATTAGTTTCTACTAGGAGTCTACCCTCAACCTTTGGTACAACCCTCCTAGCACTAACCTTTGCTTCCATCCCAGAACATTAGTCACAATCAACATATATATATATAGCAACAAAACAATATTCTTCTATCAACTAACTAATTCCAATAATGATATAGTGAAACATCATGAAAACATAGATATTTCACACTAGAAAACTATCCCAAAATAAATAGCACAAATTAGGGATGTTTAGTAAAGAACTACTATGTTGCACAACAATTGGAATGTATATATTTCACGTGAAACTATGTGCCTGTTAATAACTCTTGAACGAATGTGAAATATCATAAATCACTTACCAATAGGATGTGTGTCATCCAAGGTGAATTTAATCATTGGCAATAATAAAAAATAAATTCCCATTTTTTATGGTAACTTAGAGGTCCACTATACAGTGTTGGCCAAGAACTAGCATAGTTCCCATGCTAGTGTCTTAACCATTCAAAATCCTATCAATTTTATCCCAAATCAAAAAAATATACAATTTATTAAATCTTGTTTATTTGATACCACTTTGTAACATCTCGACCCAAAGTAGCTCTTCCAACCATGGTTTTATGCAACATCATGCATGCCTCCCCATATATAAGAAGAAATTTACTAGTATAGAGGGTATAAGTTCAATATTTGAGAGACTATACCCTCCATATCATTTTATTGAACATTAGTAATATACAAATATACATTAATAACTATAAATTATCAGAATAATCAAATGAAATTATAAATATAGAATACCTGGAAAATAAATAAAAGATACCAATGTGGAAAGCTATCAATAGAAATTAACGAAGACAAATAAATAAAATAATTGTGGAGTCCTATGGTGTCTATCCTAGTTTTCTAGGGATCTACGCTCCACCTACTCATCCATCTAACATACAGACCTTACCCTTCACCAGATCTGTCATAAAATCTATAATTGCACTGAACTTCCTAAGTTGGGAGTGATTACAAAACTAAGTAGGACACCACCAATTAATCCCTAACCTATTGTGATAAAGAATAAAATGTGCATGCTAGAATAATAATAAACTAGTTAATATCTTACATATGAAATCTAAAATCGATTGGTCATGTTCTATCCAAGCCTCCATAGACCCTGACCATAACTACTTCAGCTCCATGCTGGAAGATAAATGAATTAATTGATAGTTACCAAACCATCCCCTATATGATGTCCTCATTTGGATGGGTTTACATGAAACCCTACGTAATCTATTGAATAAGAATATCATTTCCCCAAACTTCCTCTTTGTTGATAATATAAACTACTGCATCTATAAGGATTCCATGTAGTGAGTGGAAGTCAACAAATCAATGCTACCTCGAGTGAATGCACAATATCACAACATGTATACCACATAACTCTACCATATTCTGAAATATATCATTTTCAAGAGAGTAACTCAATAAAAACCCTGACAAGGGATAATATATCATTACAGTCCACCTGTATCAAGTACCCTCACAAACACAAAGGCTTGGTAACATACATATAGCGTGAGCACACAAGTAAGTATAATATATCATCATGAGTATACAATAGCACACAAAACATCATGTAAACATAACTGAACATGGAAATAATCTATACTAATATCACTCCTAGGAATAATATATCACAGTAGATAACACATACTATACACACTTCCACATGAAATCATAATCAAGAAGAATGAAAAAATTCCAACACATAATAAATTATCATAGAAACAAGTTTAAAAAATGATCCCAATAAATTAAGGAAATTCCAACCACAATTCTTCTATTTCCACATCATAGTTTATCAATGGTGTCAACAGTGAAACCATATTTTCACCCTAAACACATCAATATAACCAATCAATATCTCCTATAACTAGTCCAATCAAACATTTCATAGAATATAGAATAAGTAAAAGTAGAATCAAGACCAAATGGGGTAAAAAAACTCACTTTGGGTTTATCTTTATCAAAATAGATCCATAAAGATGTTTCTCAAAAGGGAGGATGAATGGGTTTTGTAAAATCATGGGTCTCCACAAAGCAAGGCATTATCTATGGCATGGAATCCTTGTTAGTGAAACTCGATGGGCACTAAAAAAGTGGTTGTGGCATAGGAAAGTACTGGAGGTCAACCCCTACAATTCATAAGTAGGTTTTGCAGCATGGTTCCCCTATATATCCCTCAAGGAATATAAAATTTCTAAAGAGTTGGGTGGATGAATAATATGTATTTACAAGGGTGACTTGCAGTTCAACCGTATGATATAACCTTTATTAGGCATCATAAAAATTCCCTCATGGTGATCCCAAATACCTTCCCAGATTCAAGTCTATATTGGTCTATTGACTGTTATATTGTTCGATGTTAATCAGATGGACCAGTTTGAAGAAACCAATGCACAAAGGCCACAGTGGATTGGTCTAATATACCATGAAATAACCTCATCATTCCATCCATCCAAAATTAAAACTACATTGTATCACTACAACATGATCAAATCCATGGTTTTATCTCTCATTTACAGAGTGATCAACCCATGATACAGTGAAATCACAAAGTATAAGGTGTGGCACCTTCTATTCTAGATGTAACCATGCCAAAACATACGTATGGATCCAAAATCATCACAAATCCATCGATATTTATCACAATCACGACTGAAACGCAATAAAAGGGGAAAATAAAGGAAACAAGGCTTTTATATAAGTACAATAATTTCATGGATTACAATGATGGAAATGAGGTAATATAATGAAAGAATGATTTTTTAGTAAATAGTGTAAATGAATGATATGTGATAATAAGAATTTATTGAACCCAATGTAACTTATTTCAGGTTATATAAGCCAAAAAATGTAACTATAGGAGTATTAAAGTTGATAATAAATTATTTCATATAATCCTTGGACATCTTATCCAAAAGAGAATAAAGAAATTGATCAGAGTAGATTATGTGAGAAATATTATAGTATTGAAAGAAGATACTATAACTATCTTTAAAACATGTAAAAAATGGAATATATTGAATAAATTTCCCAAGGGAGTTGAAATCCAAACTCAAAGACCAATGAAGTTGGTTCACTATTATGTTTTTCGACCCATTACCATGAAGTAAATAAGTGGATATAAGTATTTCCTCACATTCATTAATAAATTAACTAGATGGGCTTGGATTATTTTTATGTCTTATAAATCTCAATACTTGAGTATGATTACATGTTTTTTTATGTCCAACTAAAAAGGAATCTAGTTCTCCTTTGAATAGCATCAGTTCAGAAAATGTAACACCCTAGTTTTTTAGGATGAATATTATTTCCATAAACTATATGTTTATAACTAAAAACCTTATTTCTTCTTTTTACTATTTGATTAAAGGAACCAAAATATATTAGGATATAAATCATAAAATATAATAATTAAACAAACACATTATTAGTTTTTAAAACAATAAAAAAGAGCCGGAAAATAAATATCCACCCCATGTATTATTAGTCTCCATGGATTTTTATAGTCTTAAATGGTGTATGCATTAAAAGGGGACAAAAATATAAAAGAATAAAATTCTCAACACTAGGAGATATCTTGGATCATATTCAACCATGTGGATTAATAAATTCCAAAGAAAACCTATAATGAGGATGTACATCATAAAATGATAAATCATCACCTAAGATCCAAAATTTAAACTATTAAAACAAGAAATGTGGCTTTAGAAGTGAGAATGAAATTCATGATTCTACCACTTATATATGTAGGAATAAAATTTAGCCACTATAAATATGATTTTTAAGAAAATTTTCATTAGGAATATGATCATTGGATATACATATATCCCATAGGTATACAAAATTTGTGTATAGTTAGCAGTAAATATAGAATAAGAGAACTCACATTTAAATAAAAATATATAATATTAAAATATTAAAAAATAAATATATTTACGCATTACAGAATAATAATAATAATAATAATAATAATAATAATAAAATATTATGTGAAATATTTTAAAAATTCAAACAATTATTTTAATATTATTGTATTAATAAAATTAAAGTTGATAATATAAATAAGCAATTAAGGAGAATAATTTTTCTTGCATAGAACTGCCTTATTAAGTGTTTTATATTTTATCCCTATAAATTAAATTGAATAGATCTAAAAAAATTACCATATATGAAACAATATAGTAATTTTAAATAAATTTTAAATTGATTTTAAATAATTTTAAGATCACTTCATGTTTAAAACATTATTTTTCAATAAATGAAGTTTTTCTTTATATTTTATATTTTTATTTAAAAGTTAAATTTATTAAATTTAGAATTTTAATTTTAAAAAATAATATTCATTTTTTAATTTAATAAAAATATTAATTTATTATGATTTTTTGGAATTTTTCTTGGAATAATTTATTTTTTTGTGAATATTAAAAACTATAGTTTCTTCTAAAACTGTAAATTTTAGGACCTTATCACTATAAAATAATTAATTATAATTTCATAAAACCTATAAATTTATTCAATATTTATTTAAGAAGTAAAAATATAAATTTTTTAATAGTATTCTGAATTTCCAACAAATATGTTTAACATTTTTTGAACTTATGTTGTATTTTCCAATAAAAGAAATTATTTTGGTGTTTTTAATTAAATATTTTTTTTGTTTAAATTTGATATTGGATTAATTTGAAATCCACGTAAATATTTTTAAAAATGAATCTTTTTATATCATGAAAATTAAATTCAATGATTATTTTATCATACACATAAATTTTAAGATTAAAAATATATTATCTAAAAATGTGTTTTTACTGAATAATATTAATATTATTTTTTTTGTTTTTATAAATTTCATAATATAAAATGATTTATTAAGAATGATAATAATTTTTAAATTACTTAATAAGGTAAATTTTCCATTTTATCATAAAATTATGTTTCCAAGGTAAATATTAGTTACCCTGGAAAAACATTTATTTTTCATTGAATAATGCTTTTGTAAATGTTGTCTATTTTTAACTAAATCATTTAATTTTTAAATTATAACTCTAATATTATTTTCAGAGTTCTATAGGAATAAATAAAAACTCGTTTAATTGGTAATAAATGTTAAATAATATTAAGAACACATAACAATTAACACTTCATCAATTTACAAAAATAATTTTTATAAACATTATATGTTTTGATTTAAAAATTGACTTTATTCTATTTATTAATGGAATTAGGTTAATGGAGCCCAAATTAGGATATAGATCATGGAAATTTCATAAAAAGGTTCATATTATATTTTTAGTGATAATATAATTATAAATTTTAAATTTTAATCAAGATTAATAAGTGTTAAAAGGGTTAATATAATGTGACCCGATTTTTCCTAGATAAATTGGTCATTTGGACACCTTAGAATAATATTTTTTGATTAGAAAGATATACCTACACATCTAACAAACATTTTTCCACCTAAATAACCTAAATATCCTAACCCAACTAAAACCCATGTGATTCCAATATTACCCCTTACCTATGTTTAGTTTCTATGGAAATACCCTTTTTCACCTATAAAATGAGCTCACTCCAACCCGTTATCCCAAGCCTCTCTATGCCAAAGGAATTTATCTTCAGATTTTTGTCTTTATCCTTGTATAAATCCCAAATATTATGTTTCTAATGTTTTAATGAGTCCTCCAAAGCATTAATAATCTATTTATAAATAAAAGGTTTCTCCTCTTCTCCTTTTGATTCAAGTACTTTTATTGTAATAAGCCCATTGGATTTCGATATGATTATGCTTCCATGTGGTCAGAATCATCAATTTAATGTCCAAATGATTAAATATTTATTATATAATAACCTTATAAATAATTAAACCCATTTCATAATCCATTTTGTATAACAGTAAGGATAACAAAATCCCTGATTGATTCTCTCCCTCCTATTTTCAATTCAAGCACATCTATTGTCATAATCCTCTTTTATTTCCATATGATTTTTATTCCATGTATTAATAATCAATCCTTTTCTTTAAAAATGATTCCATATTAATGTGATACTACCCTTATACCTCATTAAAACTATCCTTTAATCCTTCTGTACAACCTTCATGCTGTCGAAATAACCCCTTCACTTTTCATGTAATAATTTCATTTGGTAAGATGTTTTATTTTTTTATGAATTTGTATCCCTGTGTTCATAATAAATAATTTTCTATCATAATTTTTATCTATTTATGAGTGAATATTTCTCTCTTATTTAACCCAATATATAATCTTTTATTTTATATTCATGAATCTACTGAATTTAGACCATGATTTTTATATCATGTTTTTATATTGTGAATACCCAACTCTAATATCACTAAATTGTACAATATAGATGTCAAATTATTTTATTGTTTGAGTATTTTCACATTTAAATCCCATATTACATTCTCATGGGTTAAAATGACATGATCTTATGATCATTGATTTATATGGAACACATACTAATAGACATATGGAGGGTGAACACTAATCGTGCTACACTACATCGGGTAATGAATTAATCTCTAGATATAACAAGTTTATAATACATTAGAATCAGGCCTTGATAATGGTTTATGATACATAGGTGATAAATATTTATAATATTAAGAGGTACCCTTTCATCTCTCTAATGCATTGGGTAAATTATTAATCTCTAGAGATCACATGTTAATGACACCTTAAAAGGGTTCCCTAGTAATTTTTTTGGATACATTGGTGAATAACCTTGGTATTATTATTATCAACTACCTTAGTGATGTTCATTAGGGATATGATTATGAATGCCTTGTGATTATTTTTTATCCACATTTCTATTTTATGACTCCTAAATTACGTTCATGCTATTCCCCATGTATCTTTGATTATTCTATACCTCATGTTAATTTTATAATGTTTTTCCATTTATCATTACATTCAAGATCTTACCTTCATGTTCATATGTTATGATCTGTGTTTTACTTACGATTACTTGATATCTATTTCTTTTTTATAAAATATTCATTGTATGATTCCTTTCTTATGAATCCACATTTTATTGGGAATCAATTCATTATGTAGTTCTCATATTACATGATTATGATCTCATAACCATGTGTTAATATTAGGTTCAATATGTTCTTTTATTTTTTATCTTTAAAACCTACCCTTTCTAAGATTTTAATGTCACCCCTTTATTATGTTACCATTTCCCATGTTATAAAGAAATTTAACAGGTAAGAAGTTTCCAGAAAAGCATCTTATTTGATGAACATTGGTTAAATGTTTAGGAATTATTAAGGATTAATCAGTTGACTATGTAGTGGGAAAATATGTCCATTTCATACAATGAACGTGGATTTTATTAGTTAAATATTATTCATAATTCTCTTAATCTATAAACCTAAATGGTTTTTAGAATTAATGTAATGAAATATAATCATATTAAGTCATGTAATTAGACGATCATGTTTGCAATGTATCATAGTTTGTATTAGAGTAGTTTATTGATAACTTTATAGGTTTGGATGTTACTTGAAGACAATTTAAGGTTAGATAAGGTAAGGATGATCATATTTCCAAAGGTACAGAAAAAATTATGTTATTTTAAGTAATATTAAATATTTTAGTTATTTAAATAACATAACTTTAGTGAAAACCCTAGCGTTAAGTCTAAGGGATATATCAAAGAATATGATATGAACATGATTTCTTTGTAAAATAAATATTTTGTTGTTCTCATAGAAATATCATTCCTTTCTGGATACTATATAGTGGATATGGCTATGGAATAAATGCACCCAAGGTTAGTCACATTAAAAAGGATGGTTTATCACTAACTCAATCATCTCTTTGGGTCATGATGAGTGTCCTAGAACTACACACATGGATAGATGCTCATAGGGAATCTGATGTAGAAATTCACATTCTCTTTATAAACCATTTTGTGGGATTTATAAATTTTTATGTAATATAACCTAATAGGAATATAAATTTAATAAATTATATTAAAACACATAGATTCACAAGTGAAGGTATAGATTAATTTATATGTGTTTTTTTATAAATGTTATGTTACATTTTTAGATCATATATTTTATTGCTTTTTTTGTTTAGAATATTATAATAAAGTTCATAATAATTTTGGAATAGTTATTAGGTTAATAAGTATGAGGGAATCAAAAAAAAAGTAACCTATATTGAACCGAGATTGATCTTGGTTGAAATTAATTCTAATGTTATGTTTTTAAATAATATTAATTTTTCAGGTTGTGTTTCTAATGAGTTAATTTATAATAATTATCCTATCACTCACATTAACTCATGTATTGGTTAATTAATGGATGAATCCTAAATTAACGAAGTTAGCGATGTGTACATAGGATAATGAGGCAACTTTACCGATTTTAAACCTAATGAGATAATATCAGAAGTGATAAATATTGTGATTATACCAAACTGGCTATCAAAAATTATGATTAAAAACGTGAATTTAGTTGAACTCCCAAACAAAAAATTTAGTGAATAATAGAGTCTCATTGAATTTTTGATGATGAATATGATGAAGGGAAGAATGCTAAATTTCCTAGTGTTAAAAATGTGGGAAGAATGACCATTATGAGTGTGTTGAAGGACCTAGGAGATGTTTGATGTATAGAAATTGAGGGAACAAAACAACTTGTTCCATGGGAAAAAATTATACATTTGGTTAACACGACGAATAAAAATATGAGTTCCCTAGTTGTAATTAATAGATTAAGGTAGAAACCTCATTAAAAACTATATCCTAAGTTATAAATATATTATATATACCCCTGAATAATTTTATTAGTGAGTTATTTTTAACATTTGTATTGCACAATTTTTTAGGGGGAGAATGTAACACCCCAGGTTCTTAGGAAGAAAATTATTTCCCTAAACTATATGTTTATAATTCAAAACATTATTTCTTCAATTTACTATTTGTCTAAAGCAATTCAAATTGATTAATAAAATATTCATACAATCCTATAATTGAACCAAAAATTCTTTATTCATTCAAAATAAAACATTTCCACAAAAACACAAGAAATTACGTATTCAAACTATGGATTATTTCTCACCAAAGATTATTAAATTTTTTAAAAGTAAATAAATTAAAAATGGTGTACTAAATAGAAAAAATAGATTCTTCAACACTATGAGATCTATTCGATCACCTTCACCCTTGAAAATCACTAATTACTATGAAAACCAATAATATAGAAGAACCTAATGAAATGAGAAATCTTATTGTGAGATAAAAAACAAATACTATTAAAATGAGAAGTGACTTAAGAAGTGAGAATGGAATAAATTATTCAGGTAAATTTATATATATAAATGAAGTATGAAAATAACATATATAATATTAGGTAATATAGTCATTATAATTATGGTCATCGGATATCTATATATCTAATAGGTATACTGATGTTTTTTATTTTTAGTAGTAAATTTAGAATAAGATAACGCACAATGAAATAAAAAATAAAAATAACATATTAAATAACATACTTACTTTTTACATGTTATTATTAATATTAATATTAATAAAACATGACTTGATGTATTTATAATATTAAAATAATTATTTTAATATCTACCAATTAGTGATATTTAATTTGAGAATTTTATTATTTAATAATGTTTATAAAATTAATTTTTTTAAAGTTATTTAATTATTAACTATTTTATATTTTATCCAAATAAATTAAATTCACCACTTCTAAAACATTATAATATATTAATGAATATATTAATATTATTTAAATTTGTAAATGCTATGAAATAATATTAAAATAACATAATGTTTAAACAAGTCAATTTTCAACAAAAGTAGTTTTTATTTATATTTTTTATTTTCATTTAAATGATAAATTTTAAAATTTTAATGTTTTTATTTTAAAATATTAACATAATTTTTGGATAAATAATAACGAAATTTTCTTAGTATCATTTTTTTGGATTTTTCTGTGATAGTTTATATCATGTAGATAATGAAAAATAAAAATTTTACCAAAACAATAAATTTTATTAACTTAACATTATAAAAGAATGACCTATATGTCTATAAATATTTATAATTAATAAAATATTTATTTTATGATTAAAATATACATTTTTAAATTATCTTATGAATGTATAAAACTGATGTTTAGGATTTTATGAACATAAGTGGTATTTCCCAATAAAAGAAACTATTTTTAGACTTTTGTTTTAGTTATATATTATTTTGGTAAAATATAGTATTAGATTTATTTAAAACCCACATAAAATTTATTTATAATAGAAAAATTTATTTCATTATAATAAAATTCAATTATAATTTTAAGATACATATAAATGTTAATCTTAAAATAAGATCTTTCTAAAAATAGGTTCTCACAAGCTAATAATAAAATTTATTTTTATCACTTTTATAAGTTGAATCAAATAAATTTATTTTCTTATTTTCCATAAGAATTTTTAAATTAGTTAATAAGTTAAATTTCACATTTTAACATAAAATTAAGTTACCAAGGTAAACATTAGTCATCACCATAAAAAGATTATTGTTAAAAGAATAATTATTATTTATATAAAGTGTAGTTTTCAATAAGATGGATCTATTTTATATTAAGACTCTAACATAATGTTTAAAAATATATAAAAATAAATTAACACAAATTTAATTGTTAATAAGTGATAAATTTTATTAAAAAAATATAACAATTAAGAAACCATCTTTATACAAAAACTGTTTCTCTACACATTATATATTTTTATTTAAAAGTTAACTTTCTCATATTTGCCAAAAATATTAGGATAATGGTGCGCAAATTTTTATTGATAACATAAATATTTGGTAATATGGGTTATCTTATATTTTAATTTATAATATAATTACTATGAAAAAAAAATCAATCAAGATTAATAAGTGTTAAAAGGGGAAATATATTGTTACCTGATGTTTATAAAATAAATATAACATTTTAACCTTATAGAATAAATTAATTAGGTTATAAATTCCTACCTAAATAGATCACCAAAATTTCCCCACCTCAAAAAACTAACTCAATTAACCCACCTAAATCCCATGTTATTCCACTCTTATGTCCTACCAAACTTTAGTTTCCCTAGAGAAGCGCCTCTTTTTCACTAATAAACGAAGCTCACTCTAACCTATTCTCTTAGAAATCTCTAAACCAATGGAATTGATATTGAATTTTAATATCATATACCTCTAAAAATTCATCCCTATGATTTCCTATGTATTTGAGGAGTCCTTATAATCTTTAATAATATACTTATAAAGTTATGGGTTCCCCTCATCAATATTTAGATTCAAGTACATATTTTGTGATAAACCATTTTTATTTCCATATGATTATTATTCTGTGTTCCAATAATCAATATTTTAATATCCAAATTATTAAATAATTATTAGATAATACCCTTATACCCCATTAAATCCATTTTATATCCTATTCCATATTGTCATAATACTACTGAAATCACTCATTGATTTTCTCCCTCATAATTTTAATTTTGGAAAATCCTTTTTTACAATCCATATAGTTTCAAAATATTATTGTGATTACATGTGTTCATAATCAATACAGTAATATCTAAAAATTCCATATTGATGATAGAAATTCCTTCACTTTCAATAAACCAAATCCATAATATTTTAGTATAGATGTCATGTTTCTAAAATCACTCTTTGATTTTCCATGTAATATTTTTTTTATTATAATCCATTTGATTTCATTGTGGTTATGATTACATGTTTTTATAATCAATATTTTATCATCTAAATGATTCCCTATTTATGACATTATTTATTTCTATATCATTTAACCCATTACATAATTAAATTTTGTATATCTCACATACAGATAAAGTCAGTCCTTGATTTTCCATGTCATATTTTCTTATGGTACATACCTAACTCTAATATCATTAATAGGTCTCCATTTTGATCCAATATTTATTTATTTATTGGGGAAATATCTGATTGAAACCCACATTCTATACATTTGGTTAAAACTATATTTTCTTATGATATTCCATTGATATGGCACACGTAATGATTTACATATGAAGGGTGAACCCTATAGCCTTCCATTTCATTAGGAAATGAATTAATCTATAGAGATGAAATGTTTGTGATAACTTAGAGGAATTCTACAGAAATTTATTATAATACCAACGTGAAAAACAATGGTAATATTAAGGGTGCAACCTTATAGAGCACCAATGCATTGGGTAAAGGATTAATCAATAGAGATTACATGTTCATGATTGCTTAGCAGTATATATTGGAAATGATGTACGAAACATTGGTGAACATCCTTGGTAATATTATTTTATGAAACCATAGAGATTTTATTTTTTTATATTATAACAATGTTCTCATAATTTTATTATAGTCACATTTCTGTGGTTTCACTCATGTACATACGATTGTGTTATTCCTCACATACTTTTTATTATTCTTTTCTTCATGTTGTTATGATCACACTATACCTCTTGTCCTTTTGTTCATGTAAATATGTTTTTCCTTATGTTTTACCAATGAGTACAAGATATCTATCTCCTTATTATAAAATCCCCATTTTTTGTTTAATTATAAATCCATTTTTTATTGAGTATCAATACTTTATATATTGTCCACATTCACTATTTATGTTCTTATACCCATTTTCTCATCTTAGGCCCAGTTATGATATTATATGGTTATAGTTTATTCTTATTCTTACTAATCATTACATTTCACCCATGGAAAAGCTATGTATAATATTTTTCTATAAGATTATATGGTTTTAAAAATTCATGGGATATATTGAATAGTTGTAATAAATTAAGTTGTTGCATATATAATGGTCAATAATGTCCATTTGATTCAAATAACATGCATTCTACTAGATAAATACTTATATTAATTATCTAAATCTCAAAACCTAAAAGGAATTGTGAATTAATGTAATTAAATACAAATTCATTAAGTCATATAATTAGTTGGATACATTTATGAGGATTCATAGATGCAATCAGAGAAGTGGTTAGATAAATTTATAGGCTGTGATAAAAATTGAGGATGATTTAAGGTTTAATAAGTTATGGTTGGTAATAATTCCAATTTTATATATAATCATTTAAGTAATTTTAGGCGTAGTTGAATATTTAAGAAATTAAGATAAAATAAATTTATTGAAAGAAATAAACATAAGTCTAAAGGATATGTTAAATTATAAGATAAAATGTTGATGTTTTGTTAAAGAATATATTTTTTGGTTCCCTTAGAAATTATACCCCTATATGGATTCTAGATAGTTGATGTAGATTTGGTACATATATACTTAGGGTAAATCACTGAAAAATGAATTTTTATCACTGGCTCGGTCTTTACTCTAATGCAATATGAGTATTAATAAGACTACACACTTGACAAGACACTCTTAAGAGATATTATTTTGAAATTAACATTATATTTAAGAACAATTATGAGTTATTTGAACATATTTAGGTAAGAAAAGTTAATATTGAACTGATCATGGATAAATTAGATAAAAACATATAAAATCATAAGTTATGGTATATATTAATTGATATGATATATATAGATAAATAATATATTGAATTTTTAGATCATATAATTTAATAATTTGTTGTTTTAGAATATTATATTAAAATTAATGATAATTTTTGGGTAGTTACTAGGTTATGAGTTATGATAAAATCCAATATAAAGATAACTATATTAAACATAGAGTTATTTAGGTTAAACTAAAATCAAATGTGTTAGTTTTAAAAATTAATCACTTACTTGGTTGAGTTTTTCATGACATTATTTTTAGTAATTCACTTATGATTGTTCATAACTCATGTTAACCGACTTGTTGGGTATAATAATTTCTTATGCCTAATAGATCCAAGTTAATGATGGGTACTTAGAAAATGTAGGGATTGTTCCAATTATCAACCTTACAATATGGGGACTGAAGTGAGAAATCAAATGATTATACCAAAAAACTCTCAAGAATTATGATTAACCATGTGAACATTGTTAAATTCACAAAAAAAAGGATAGAGTCTTATGGAATTTTGGATGACTATGGTGATTAAATACAGAATTTTAAATTCCATTCATTATAAAAATGTTCTAATAATCACCAAGTAAAATGTCTAAGATGAAATGGGAGATGTTTTAGATGTTGAAAATCAAAGAATATAAAAACTAATTGTCAAGGGAATATGAATAAATCGGTTAACATGATGAAGGAAAAAAGATGTGTTACCTTATTTTACCTAAGTAATTAAGGTAGACACCTCAATTGAAAATATATCCTGAGTTATGCATGTATTTTGGACAACCTTAAGAAATCTTTATAGTGAGTGAAAATTGAAATTATGATAATGAAATTTATTTGGGGGGGGATGTAACACCCCATGTTTTTAGGAAACATATTATCTATTTCATATATATTTTTATAATTCAAAACTATTTTTCTTCTTTTTACCAATTGTTCAAAGAAATTGAAATAGATTTGGAAATAAGATATAAAATTTAAGAAAAAAACTGACAACACATTATTTATTCATAGTAGAAAATTTAAAAAATATCATGAAACTAATTATTCACCCAAATGTATTATTACTCATGATGTATTATTACATTCCTTAAAATTGAATAAATTAAAATCATAAAATATATAAAAAAGAATAAAATCATCAAAAATTACAGATATAATGGACCACATTCAACAATAATGATAAAAAATTACCTATTATAACCAATAATGAGGAATAAAATAACCACATGAGAAATCATATTGTGAGATCCAAATTGAAGACTATTATAATGAGAAGTGTGACATTATATGTGAGAATGAAATGCACGAATTTAGAACATATATACATAGGAATGAAACATTTCCATCATAAATATGGACAGTGGGAATATTCACATTAGAAATATGGTCATTGGATAAACATGAATCAAAAATTTATACCAGATTTGGGTATAGATATTAGAAAATTTAGAATAAGATAACTCCTCATGAAATAGAAAAATAAAAAAATATTAAATATATATATATATATTTGTGTGTGTGTGTGCGTTGCATGTTAATTTTAATATTTATATTTACACAATATTATGGGATGGATTTATAAAATTCAAATAATTATTTTAATATCAGGTTATTAGTAAAATTAAATTTTAGAATATAATTAAACAATTATTGTGTGTAAAAGTAATTGTATTCAATGAAAAATTTCATTAAGTGTTTCATATTTTATCCCAATAAATTAAATTGAAAAATTATAAAATATTACTATATATGAAAAAATATATTAATATTATTTAATTTTTAAATTGATATGAAATAATATTAAGTACTTGTAATGTTTAAAAACATCGTTTTTGAATAAAAGCTATTTTTTTATGTTTTTTACTTTCATTTAGTTGTTAAATTTATAAATTTCATAATTTGAATTTTTGAATATGAAAATCATTTTTGGACATAGAAAAATAAAAGTACACTTATATGAATTTTTTGTATTTTTCTAAAATATCTGAATTTTTGGTGGATATTGAAAAATATAGTTTTAAAAAATATATATAAATTTTGTAACCTTATAATCATAAAATAAATACCTATAATTTTATAAAACATTTTAATTGATGAAATATGAATTTAAATAGAAAAACTAAACTTTTCTAAATAATATTATGAATTTATAAAACCAATGATTAGCATTCTATGAACATGATGTTAGTATTTGAACATAAGTGTTTGTATTTAATTAAATATTTTTGTTTTGTAAAATTTAAAATACCTCAAAATTATTTTATTTTAAAAATTGTCACACATATACATGTGTCAGTAAATATGATGTTCTATAAATGTAAATCTCATATGTAATAATTTGTTTAATATAATGATGTTTTCTTCATTGTTTGATTTAATTTGTTTTATGTTTTCTAATTTCATTATCACATTGGTGTGTTAATTAGATTAATTTTTTTGGTTTGATTACATTAATTTCTAAATGGAAGTGAGGCCTGAGTTGGTCACCCAACCCATACCTCCATGGAATTTATTAATGAAATAAAGAGTTATAATGAATAAATGAAGTGCAATGATCTTACACCAACACAAAATAGAATGTGATTACACTGAAACAAAAGAAAAAAAATTATTTCACATCCAAGATAATCTATCACTTAACATTTAAAGATCCTTTCACTATTCGGCCAGCCAAATACCAAATAAAAAAATTGAATATAGTTCAATATCTCAATAGTACTCAAATTGATCAGTATACAGGTTATTTCCAAGTAGAAATAAACCAAAAAATGAAAAAAAGTTGCAGGGACACTACAACTCAATGGAATCAGAGATTATTGCACATGAAAAAAAAATACCTCATATTGAATATACATCTGTACAATATTCCAACCAATATAAGATACTTTTACCTTAAAGATTTAGTAGTAAAAATGGTACTGTAACATCAATTAAACAACATCCATATGATACGTTTAACACAAAAGAAGATAAATTCAAGTCAATTTAGTGTCATTCTAATATCACATATTCAATATTAATTATCTTGCATCAATTATTTGTCCATAATCTATTAGATTTATATAATCCAATCAAAAACCATTGTAATCTGATCAAGATTTCAAAAAACATTATTAATCAGTACATTCCATCTTAGAAATAAAATTGAGGTGAGATAAATTTTAAATTATTATATGGATCAAATATTCATGTATTATGTTAACTAAAAAATAAAATATCATAATCATAATGTGAAAACACAAACATTTCTTCATAGGAAAATCAAAAATCACCCTAGAATGAAGACACATCTCTCTGAAAATCCATGAAAAACAAACAATTATAACAAATAACCCCACCATTACCAAATTAACTACAAAATAAACGATTCATATTCTAATTTGGTTCATTAATCACATATACATGATATATTCAATTTAATGGAAGAGAAATAATTCCATGAATGACAGACACACCCCAAGAAAGCATGCTACAAAAACTGTAAAAGAGGTTTGAGGAAAAAATAAATAAAATTCAAAAATATGATGTCACCCATTACAATAATTATAAAAATTCAAATACTTTAATTCCTAGTACATAATTTTACAAAGTAGAATCACTACCATAATGATCAGGATAACAAATATACAGATGACAAAACATCAAACCTCTACTACATCAAAAATATTATGAGCCATCAAAAATTACATGAGCACTTATTATATGGTTCCAAGCCAAGTCCCAATATATATATTCCAAATAAATGAATAATTATATAAACAAATACATCCAACAATAGTTTATATACCACCAAATAACAGTCTTCTTGAGAAAAATAATGCCCAATTTCAAGAAAATACATCATTCCAAGAATCTCATAAACAATTAGAATTAAACATCATGGTTGGGACATTAAAGCAAAAATATGACTCATTATCATTATATTTCCATGAAATCCAATTTAAAATAGAATAAGACAAGAAAAAATCATTTCAATCGAATATGGTTAAAATTAAAGTCATGATTTCCTTTAAATTACTCCACCAACATAATGAATATTCTCTTTCTAATTTGATCAAAGTCTCTGCATAAATTTCACCTTTTTTTATTTTTTGAATAATATTTTATCTTTCCAATCAATCCAATTATCAAGATCTTCCCTCAATTACTCCTTGAACTGATATGTATCCCTCACAATAGGTTCTACCTCATTTCTTCATATAGTTTATTTTTTTAATATTAAATTTGATGAATTTAATTTTTCGTTATTTTATCATTATTTATTAAAAATATTCTTAATAATAATTATTTTTTAAAACCAGTGAAAAATAAATTTTCTACGTATTTTCATAACTCTTATATAACATATTTTAATTTCTTTTTACCTTTAATAATGTTTTATAAATATAAGTTTACCATTACATTGCTTTCTATCTACCTTTACACAACAAATGAACTTTTCTACTTACCATTAGGAAAATTATGTTTACCCTTAAGCAGTATAATGATAATACAACCTACCCTTATAAATGATATAAACATTTCTTATTACCTTTACATAATTCCGGGTATTTATTTTAAACCTTATTTAAAAAAAATAAACTACTCATATGAAACATATACACATTATGAGTTACCCTTTTGCAACCTCTTTCATTTCAAGGTTACCCTTATGTGATAAATATAATTTCAAGGACACCTTTACGCAATGTAAATCATACCCTAACATAGATTATGAAATTATTTACTCATATGAAAAGTTTATAAAAATTCACCGAGTGTTATATTTAGCTACATAAAAATATACTACAAAGACAAATATGCTTACATAGTGAAATTCACTTACATGGTATATTATGCTATGTAAATTTTGGTAATGTAGATATTTCAGTTACATGGATACATTACTTATATGATCGAAACACATATTTACAAATCACCCATGTTGTAAAATTCACCAATGTGATAATGTAATTTTTAATAAGTGTTTCTAAGGCCTGAAATATAATTTGATTTTATGTATGTTTCACATTTAATTTTTTTCCATTTTATTTTAGATATATTTTATGTTTTTTGTATTATTTAATTTGTCATTATTTGATAAAATCCATTTGAATAGGTTTTATATTATTTTATTAAAATTTAATCATATTTACAAGGGATTATGCCTATAGGGATATTCATACTAAAATATTAGAACTTGCGATATTAAAAATACTAGTAAATGAAATATTTCCATATTATTAAATATTTATAAAAATTAAACAATGGTGATGTGTTTAGGAAAATTCATTATAATAATAATTGAAAGATGAAGACAATTGATTGTTAGTGTTGTGTCAATAAATGATGATCAAGGGATGTAGTTCAAGAGTACAAATACATCATACACTAGTATTGAGATATTCTTTAACTACTGTTTCATTTGTTTGACCATTAAGGAGATTAAAATAATTGATTTATTATTGCCAATGTGATGAATGTTTTTCAATACACCTAAACATTCACATATTCTACTCTCTTAAAATCATCATTATTTTCTATTTTCACCATGTTTTATTTTCTATCATAAATTTGAAATTGTGTGAATCAGTGTATACTATAAAAATAAAAATAAATTCAATTATTGTAAATTTTTCCAATAAAAAGGAAGGCCTTTTGGTTGTGAATTCCAAAAAATATTCATGATAAATTAATTTGTGACTCCAATAAAGAAATCATGTTTTTTGTGCCTTTGAGATTTGTAAAAGGCAATGTCTGTAATAGGTTATCCCAACTTTAAAAGTGAGATATCAAAGTGGGTACCATTATTCTTACTAAGAAGTGAATATTTAATATTGTATTATGATTGGAGTGACACAAACTACATTAAAAATAATGTGTTCATAATTTATTTTTGCTACAACCTATTCTAAACATTTTACTACATTATTGATTCATTTAATAATAAGATTTGATTGGTTATTTGATTTAAATGATTTAAAAGAGTATTAAAACCACCTCTATTTCTTTATTTCCATCTACCTTGGACCAACAAATGGTCTAAGAGGGGACTGTTTCATGATATAGGTTCTGTTTATATTAACTATAATGTGAAACTAAATATACTAGACCTAATAGTCTAAGGAATATGTTTCTTAAATATGGTAGGTATTAATAAAAATCATTATTGAATACCTCAAAACCCCCATATTTTTATAGATGTGATTATGTGTATTGGAAATATTTAATAGAATCATTCTTGAAATAATTAAGGGTGTATTATTTTGTAATCATGGGGAAACCATATAATCTACATGAAGCCGATGCATAAAGACCAATAGTTAATGTTATTGTAAGTTATGTTATGAATTATAAAGTAAATAATATACTTTACTATGATATAAATAGAAGTGTGTATATCCATTTTCTAGTATGTAAGGCATACCATGACATTTGGAGAATTTTGTATGTTACTATGTAAAAGATAGTCTTAATAGAACGAATGTGGGAATTCTTTGAGCAGAATACCTTGATTTGAATATGGGAGACGATGAGTTTGTAATCTTGATGTTCCCCCAATTTATAATTATTAAAAATGGTATGATACCTCTTGGTTATGTTCTAGATAATGAAGATATATTATAAATTTTACTAATAACATTACCAAAAAATGTCATGCAAAGAATGTGGTTATCAATGGAAGTAATAATTTTAAAGTTTATACTTTATATGAACTAATTAGTTCTTTTTTGTTCAGTATAAACTTTAACAAAATAATATTTATGATTAATATTCTAGAAAGAAGAAATGTATTTCTTTTAAATCTATTTTTGAGGAATGTTATAACTAATCTACATCTATGTTCTAGGAAAGTGATAAAAAATATTGATCATTTTAGAAATAATTTTTATAAATTTATGAAAAAATGAGGAAAGAGGAAGTTAAAAAGAAAGATAAAAAGAGTACAAGAAATGTGACAGAAGAAATAATAATAATGTTTTATAATTAACTTGTTATGAGTGTGAAAAGAGGGGGAACATTAGTATTTATTTTCCCAAAAAAATTCAAAGAAATAAAAAGTTAGAAGGGGAAAAGAAGGGAAAGCATTTTTTGGAGGATGGGATTTTTGTAATAGTAAATATTTGAGCAGTGGAATACAAATTGAGTAGGATACATTGAACCTTACTATGAAGGATACACATTTTGAAGTACATGGATTATTTTTAACTAAATTTTAGCTCTTTTTTTCAAAATTAAATCACTAATGATGTAGAATTAACTAAATTTTATTCTAATTATAATTCCAATTCTCTGAATTCTAAAGTCAAACATCATTATAAAGAGAACAAGGAATTAAATAATGATAGTGTTAGGATTATTGAAAAATATTAATATTAAAATTATAAATAATAAATTATTCAATGTTAATTGAAAAATTAAACTAGAATAATAAAATATAAATATTAATGTTTTCTAGAATGAGTAATATAAATGTAATTGTGATTCAAAAAAAATTGAAAGTAAAATTAAAAAATAAACAAATTAATGATTTTATAAAAGTAAATGATAAAGATCATGAAAGAATATTGAATTAAATATAGAAGGTCATGAATAATGATTTTAATGAGTGTATGAATCTTACGAAAGAAAAAAATATAGAAATAGAAATTCTTATTCTATAGAAAACATCTATACTGATTTCGAATCAATTCAAAAAAGGAATATAGATTTGAAAAAGGAAGTTACCTATATTAATGAAACATTATATTCTTTTGTTCAAGGAAAATATAAATGAAATAAAATCATGTATATCTTGAAACCAAACTATAAAAATAATTTTTTTTGTTATAACAACTTATCACCATGGATGAATAAAAATACTTTTTAAAAATTTCAAAAGGATGTATTTTGATTTTACCTATTTTTAATATATAAATCAAGAGAATTATTCCAATGAATTCTATTTTATATTTAAATAATAATTAATCCATATAAAAATATTTATTGTTAATTAATATTTTCTAAATGTTTTATAAATAGTTTTTTAATACTTACTTGGATGCCAACATTTTTTTCTACTAATATAAGAAGACCATGTTAGCATGGGTACCAAAAACATTATAGATGGTTGAATAAATTCATGAAATATTCCATAATATTCTAATATATTCATGGTATTTAGATAGTGGGTGTCCCTAACCTATAAAAATAGATATTTTATATTTTGTATCTTTTAAGTCATTTGATGGAGGTATAGTAACATTTGGAGAAAACTCTATTGATTAAATTTTAAGGTATCAGAGAAGTGTAATTATATAGAACTATTATTCTTTTAATATTTATATTTGTATGTGGTTTAAAATATATTTTAATTAGTATATCACAACACCATTATGATAGATTAAATGAAAATTTTTAAAATAATAAATATATAAATTCAAAAAATCAATCTATTTTACTATGGGAAAATAGGGAATATATTTTTAAACTGTTTATTTTTATGATATAACAAAAAATAATGTTAAGTGTTTAAATGTTTTATAAACAAATGATATTTTATGGAACAAGATACTTGGACACGAAAGCTTCATAATTTTGAACGATATTCCAAAGTATGAGAATATTCTACAATTTTCAATGTTAAATACAAGTATGTATTTTTTGAGTGATTCATGTTTAAAGGGTAGAAAACATAAAGAATGGTTTAAATATGTAATTGATGTTAGTAATGACAACTATTTTGAATTACTACTCCTTGAATTGTTTAGTACTCTACCACCTATAAGTTTAGGTTGATAGTTTTATTTATTTTTAATTGTTTATTATTATAATATATTAATCTGGATTTATTTCTAATCACACAAAATTGGAATTCTATCCCAATTTTTTCCTTTCTCTTAGATTATTCAAAATTTCAAAAATATATCAGTTGTATTTATAATAAGTGATTGATGTGGTGAGTTTTTTAATTTATAATTTGACAAATCTTGTAAATAAAATGTATATAAACATTATTTTTCTATACATAGGATAGTACAAAAAAAATTTATGGTTAAGAGAAAGAGTTGGTCAATTCATTGAATGGCTTGGTCAATCCTTATAGAGTTTAATGTGCCAAAATATATTTTTATTTAATCAATTAAAACAAATTTTCATTTCTTAAATAGATTTTCTCTTTGATTATTTTTAAATTAAATACCTTGTGAAATTTTTAATGGGTTTAAACCTAAAATTTGACATTTCAGAGTTTTTGGTTTCAATGTATTTATTTTTAAATAAATGATAATTTAGATAAGTTCAATTATCAATATTATGAAGGAATTATTTTAGGTTATTATAATACAAGTAAGTATTATAACATTTTAAATAATACAAATTTAGTTGATGAATAATATGTTCATGTTATATATTTTGAAAATGTTAATAACAAGAAAATTTTAGATTTAAATAAAGAGGGAGAAAAATTCATATAATTAAATTTTATTGAAGATAGTGATCAATAAAACTATAATTAATTAGTTTAGGGAGAGAAAATATCTTTTAAAATTTATCCTAATGATTATAAAACTCTTAATTATCATCATATCATAAAATTATTATAAATATTGAATCTGAAAAATAAACATGTTTTTTTTAAAATTATTGTGTGAATTCTACATTTGTTTTTGACTTTACGCCTATTAGTACCAATGATGATTCAAATGATTCAAATTGTATTAATTATATGCATAATTAATTAAATAAATTTGAATGAAATTTTGATTTGAAACTAGTTGAATTACTGAAGGAAAAACATATAATGTTAACTAAGTGGATTTCTCGTAATAAACATGACGAGTCTAGAAACATAGTTAAAAATAAATCAATACCGGTGGATAAATGTTATTTTTTGGAACAAGGAATTTAATTTTATGTTTCTTTTACTCCTATTTCTAGGATAGAAAATATTATAATATAAAAAGAATTTTCTGGTTTTTAAAATATGAATTATTTCAAATGGATATGGAGAATGAATTTTAAAATGAATAATTTTTGAAGAAGTATTTGTTAAACTACACCTGGATCAAAAAATAATTTTTTATCTAAATCACATTTTTAAACAACGTAACTTCTTTTGTGGTTTTACGAAATCACTTGGATCATTGTCTGAGAGACTAACTCAATATTTATTATAAGATTATTTCACTAAAGTAACGGTTTATCCAACCTTGTTTATAGAGAATGTTTCAAATGATATTTTAATTTTATATAAATATGTAGATGATATAATATTATTCTCTAAAAATGATTTAATTTGTTATTTTTTTCTAAATTAATTAATAGTGGGTTGGATATAATAATATAAGGAGGAATTACTTTTTTAAAATTTCATTAAAATTAATTATGTAAAACGTTGTATATTCTAGATTCAATAAAAGTATGATAAATAAAATGAATAATGGTTTGGATTTTATTGATGAACATATTTTAAAACAACATTGAGTAAAAATTCCAAATTATATTTGGAGTAATTAAGAAAAAAAAATTCTGTTAAACTTAATAGACGCATGATAGGAAGCTTACGTTATTTGTCTATATCTAGATCATTAATAAGGATTTTTATTTGTTTGTGTGCTATATTTTTGTAAAATATTTAGGATAGTAATATTTAAGCTGTTAATAGAGTTATTAGATATGTAAATGGAATTGATAGTATTGATTTAGTTCATTGAATTCACAATTTTGATAATATGATATCTTATTCTGAATCTGATTTTGGAGGCTGCAGACTTGATCGAAAAAAACAATAGGAACATGTCATTTTCATGGTGATAATTTAATATCATTGATTTGTAAAAAACAACTACCAATCTGTAGATAAGTCTTGATATTTTGTTTTTAAAACTAATTGTTCCCAATGTATTTGTACTAATAATCATTATATGATTTTAATATTATCTTTGATAAAATTCAAATGTTATGTTATAATTATAGTGTTATTTATATTTCTAAAAAACCCTATGCAATAATATTAAAAAAAATTATCGATGTTAGATTTAATTTTATGAGGAATCACATAATTAAATTATATATTAGATTAGATTCTTTTACAACCGAATAAAACGTGTAGACATATTTACTAAACCATTAGATTCTATAAGATTTGAGAAAATAGAGCAGGATCTTGGTATGTTAGAAGCATAATTTCTTACTATGTTGATTGCTTGCTAAAAATTTATTTGCATTTATAATTATATAAAAACCATATATTATCCTAAAAATGGGTGATTTATGTATTTAAAATTATTTTCTCATAATTTTCTCAGATATTTAATAATATATTTTTTTATTTTTGATAAATTCAAAAAAAGGGCATAATATTTTGAGGATAGTTTTAAATTTAAATAAATATTTTGTTTTGTAATTTATAAAAGGGGGAGATTTTTAGTGATTGAACATGGGTGTTATTATTTAATTAAGTATATGAGTTTAGAAAATTTTCATATATCTCCCATTTATTGTATTTTAAATTTTATAACATTAAAACTTTTGTTAATAAATTTTACGGGTTAAATTTAAATCCCATTTGATTTAAATTGTTTAATACATTCATGTGTGATTCATTGTTTGACTGAGTTTTATTTAAGTACTCTAATGTATATATAACATGTGTGAGTAAATTAGTTTTATTTTTTTTTGTTTAATTACATTGTTGTATTCCTTAGATTTCATAAATTTTCGTTATTCATTTTGTTTTTTATTTCATCAAATTGTATTTTATTTTTTTAAATATTATTTTTTTGAATTTAATTATTCTTTAATTGTTAATCATTTATCATTATTACTATTACTATTATTTATATTTATTATTGATTAATTCTTGAGAATGATTTATTTTACAAGTATTGTTTTTACCTTTTCGCAACATGTTTTCATTTCTAGTTACCTTTACACATGTCTTATAAAATAAAGTTTACCATTATATATAATTCTATCTACTTTTAAACAGTTCATTAACTTATCTTATTATATTTTGAAAACATTAATTCAACATTTTATTATATATAGAAAATATTACTTTTCCATATGCATGAAATATATTCTTCTCATTACATTTATACATGTCATTTTTGTACCTTTACACATGTTTTACAAAATATGAACTCCTCTTATGTAGCGTATAAACATTATGAGTTACCCACAAACAACTTATTTCATTTCAAGGATATAATTATGTGATAAATGTAAGATCAAGGTTAAATTTATATTTCATACTCCTTACCCTTAAATAGCCTATGAAATATTCATTTAACCCTTATGCTAATTATAGAATAATTCACTTTTGTGGTACATACAGCTATATAAAAATTTGTTACGTAGATAGATTCACATAAATGGTGAAATTCACATACCTAGTATATTTGAATATCTAAATTTTAGTTATATAGATATTTCTATTACATGGATATTTCACTGATGTGATCAAATCATATATAAAAATAACCCCTACATAGTAAAATTCACCTACATGATATAGAAGTTTTAATAGGTTATTCTAAATATGGAAATATTCTTTTTCTTTTGAATGTTTCATATTCAATTTCTACAGGTTTATTTTAATTATATTTAATCTATAATTTCTTCTAAAATTATTATTTAATTTTTATAATATATGTTAATTTTTTTAGTTTTTTTACGATGGATTAATATATATTCACATGGAATTAAGCATGCATGCACTAATAAAAAAAGAATTTTCAATTTTTTTTATATTTTTAGTTACTATATTAAATTTTTGAAGGTAGAATTTAAAATAAGTTTTCAATGTTGTTTAATAAAAATATGCATTATAAATATATTTTCATGGAATTTGTTCACATGGTTTATAAAATAATATATAAAATAATGTATTTTCTATGTCAATTTTTATAAAAAAAACTAACAAGAAAAAATACATAATCACATCACTTTTTTCATACCCAACGTGAAAGGTCTATCATAATTTATTTTTCACCTCATTTATATGAAAAATTGTGTGATAGAAAATATTTTTCATATTTTGTTATGTCGATTATATTAAAATCAATGTGAAGAATATGTAAATACATTTTTTTTTTAGAAAAACTAACATGATAAATCTTGTTCTAAAATTTTCACATCAGTTAGAGAATGTATGATGAGAAAACTATTATATTTAAAAAATATATTTATTCATCTGCTTCTAATAGTACAATATTTCAATAGCCTAAAATATCAGAATACTATAAAATTAGAAGAAGGAAGATAACAGCAACAGAAACATTTACAATTTTAACATTTTACTTTACAATGTATATTACTAAAAAATAAAACCCAATCAAAACTGGGAAATGATTAGCCAATTCCATTTTTATGTGCATTATATATTATCCAATATAAGGTAATGGTTTACCAAAAATCTATAAATTAAAATTAAATAATTTAACATGTATTCTAAATAAAATTATTTAATATTTATATGAAATAATTATAACAAAATAAAACTGTATGTAACTTTGTAACTATACCAATTGGAATTATTTCCAACATACATCTTAGATCATTGTATCCACGTTCAATTACTACTTATTTTATACTAAATTGTTGATTGAAGTAATTTTTCACTTAAAAATAATATTTTAATTACTTACAACCAAAATGATGTAATTATAAATGAAAAGTCACTTTTTCCTTTATATATTTGATTTTTTTATCATATTTATTATTTTATCTTAAAAGTAATTCCATTATATATTTAAAAAAAATATGTATGAAATAATGTAAAATTTAATTATAATATTTAAAAGTATTTAAAATATTTAAATATACATATTCAATACATAAATAAAATTTTCTCACAATTTACAATGGATAAGGAATAAAAAGTAAAGTATCTTCTCCCTTGGAAAAAACACCCAATATCAAATTGACACTAATATATATGAAAGTATAATGTGAATGATTATGTTTTCAATAATTATATGTTAATAAATGAGATGTATTTTTCTATTATTGATGATAAGTAATCATACAACATTGAATAACTACATTCTTTTAAAATCTTTCAGAAATATAACCCATTATTTCTATATCAATAATTTTCCTCATAATAAGTGAAATATATTATGTGTCTGTAAATCCATATACTATTGTCATCTCATGATGTATAAAAATTTTATAAGGTTACTTAATACAAATATATCATATGTAAAATGTTTAAATTTATTAAAATAATGGACATATAACCATTGGGGTCCAGCCTAGTGGTAAAGGTGACCTATAAACCTGAATCAAAAATCCATCTTCAAGTATTGGTATAATCCTATTGTTTTGGGAAGTTGTATTTTCTCTCTTGGGGGGGAGGGGGGTTATTGTTCACCAGATCATCTGATAGTGGTCTACATTGAGGGATTCGAGTCTTCAAGCAGTGGGGTAGCATATAGAGTCCGAGATCAGCTCATGGGGAGGCCTTAAAGAGGGTATCATTTGACATTGACTCATACAACGACATGAGTTTGTGCGATGATGGTCATTAGGTGTGACCTATAATATGATGGAAGTTGGTCCTCAGTTTCAACTGGCATGGCAGTGTGGTTGAGCATTGACATGAGATGGTACTTGGTGGGGAGGGGGAATCTATGGTCAAAGGAATTGGTAGAGGGTTTTCATGAACAATAGTGTCATTGGTAGTTGTAAAAAGCAGAAGCGATAGCCCTCAGTAGCACTAACAGAAAGAGGCATCCGATTTTATTGTTTTAAAAAAGAGAGATAAGTTAAAATGAGGGTTAGATATCGACTTATAATCCCATATAAGTTTAGATAAGGATGAATCAATTAACAACTCAAATTAGTTTGGATGAATAAGTGGGTATGACTTTTCCATTTTTATATAATATCTTTTTTTTAAAAGAACCATTGTCATTTCATTCCCACAAATTCTAGATTTACATGTATTTAAATATCCATCCAACAAAAAATTTGAATCTATTGAAAATATTTCAAGACTATAAGAAGTTGTATATTAATTCATAACAACATGTATTTATTTTGTCTATACAATATATCTTTACATTTAAATTATTCATTATAAAAAATAAATAAATATGTGAACTTACAAATGTTAAAAACAATTAACAATGAAATAAAATAAAGGATATAATATGGACATACCTCTATGGTAATTTGTTGAAAAAGTATAGATGGACAAACTAAAATATTTTTGATACTTTATGTAAATATATTAACCACATTTGTAGGAAATATTATTCTTTCTAATATATCTATAATATCCTTTATAGTGACCCGATGATTCATTATATCTATCTATTAATGATTAATATTATTGAAAATATAATATTTCATCCAACATACAACAATATGATGTTTGGGATCATCAACACGTAAGTCACAATAAACGTGAATCAATTGAGGAGGATGAGTTGGATTTGGATAAGTATGAGGAGCATGGTATATTGGTGGATGTGGATGAGTGGGATCAGTAGCATGAAACTATCTTTTCTTATGTGAAAAAATCAACTATACCAAACCTATTATAATTCCCTCTACCATTTCATGAATATATTGAACATTATATTCTAAGTATCCTATTTTTTATTTTTAATCATCCACCATAGAAAAATCTTCAAAACATTGAAACACTCTCATTACCAATACACCTGCTGAGTATCCTCAGACATGACATGGGTGTTCAGTATTTCCAAATGTTGTAGCTAAAATATCCTTCATACACATAGCTATGAAGACCCACAATGTTACATTCTCCTAAAAATATTCTAATATATAATATTGGAAAAAATCCAACGTGAATCAAAATAAATAAGGAATTCATTTTAAATAATTAAAAAATAAAGTAAACATCTTTCAATCCTTTAAGCTAAAACATTATAATATTTCATAAGATATTTTCCTTTTTCTTTATCTAATCACTCTTACTTTTTCATATCTATCTGTGGGAAAGACGGCCAACCCCTACAAATCCTAAAGACTCAGCTCTCAGTTTTTGAAAATTTTCACCAATCATGTGTTTTTCCAATATTATATACTATCCCCGAGATAAAATTTGAGGTTATATATTTATAGATTGGATCTCTAGATATGATATCCTTGTTTTCTATAAATTTTGAATAATGAAATCAATAATATAAGAAAACATCTCAAAGGTAACATTGTAGTTACAAAAAATTCTTATTGGCATCTACATTAAACAAATTTATTCAATTTATCTTCATCTATAAATGGATATATATTGCATTGATATTGATGTTTTCTATTCCCAAAAATTTAATATGATATGAAGGTTGGTTTAAAATCCCCCAATACCCTAAAAACCAATGCTAAAAATTTTATTTTGACTCCTCTAGTATGACATATAGGATATTTCATCTGATTAGAAGGGGAAAATATATATTAGCATAACAATTTCATGAAAAGAAAAATAATAACATATGGGATTACCAAAATTGTTTCCCATAATTGAGATATTTTCATTTTGTCAACACTTATCTAATCAGAAATCAAAACACTATCTTCGATTTTAGCTTACATAGTGTTAACTATCTTGATTTTTTTTTGAATTTAGACCCCTTAGAATATAATTATCATTAAATTCAATTATAATCATCTCATCTCTACTATAATAAATTGATAATTTTGGTATATGTGTTCATCCATGATTACCAACCCTTAAACTCTTTCTCTCATGGGATTAAATGAATCTTGTGTAGATTAATGAGAAGACTCATCAACAAGAGTATGTGTCCATTCCACCACATAGGTAAGTTTATGATCCTTTCAAAAAATATGTGTTGGATCATATTTTTGATATTTCCTTATCTTACAAATCATTGTAATAGACAATTAGTACACAAATATACAAATCTAACTATTATAAACAAATTTAAATAAAAAAAATAAAAAAATGATCAAACCAAAGAAAAATAAACTAAACACAATTGTATTCCAATTTTATTTAGTTAACTAAAATAATAAAGATATTAATGAGAGATGAAATAACATAAATGAATTTAAAAAATTCAACAATTGTGTGTGAAATGTAAAAGTCTCCTTAATATTACATCATTTTTTACAAAAAAATTATGTTATATGAATATATTGAAAAGGATATAATAAAAATAAAAACAATCTGAACATATTTTTATAAATATTTCTTAGAGTAGTTGAAAATTTTCTAAAAACATTAACGAGAGATAAAAATACATAAATGAATGAAAAGAAATCAAAAAATGGTGTGTGAATAATAAAAATGATCCAATGTTGAAAATTATTTTTACAACAAAGTGAATATCATTTGAATATACTCTTTTATAAAACTTATAATATTATTATATAACATATCAGATTGAAAAATAATTTTTTATAATAAAATCAACAAATAGATAAGTTAAGTAAGATTAAAATTTGTAAACTAAACAAAATTAAACTAATATAGACAAAAAGTTTTTTGTTATTTGTTTTAATAAGTTTTTTAATAAAGAAAATAAATGTAATATAACTATCACATTTTAAAATTAATATAATAAACTAGAAATAAAAATTTGTTACATTTAAAATTATGAATTTACTATAGGATTCTTTCCCAAATTCCATGATTATGATCATTTTATTATGGCATAAACCATGTCTATTATGTGATAAAAAATATAGTAGGTTTATTATCTGTTAATCATTCCATGTAAAACAATATACCAAATAATATATATTAATAAATAAATTAGATTTTTTTTCATATGTTTCCATAATATAAGGATCAACTATGTCTCCTAATCTATTCTGATTAACTAGTGTCATTATAAATTCATCATGTCTTTCACTATTGTTACTGATAACCCATTTTTTGTTAAACATTGGAACTAGAAATTTAATATAATAAACCTACCATATTTATTTAATTACTATATAATATGAACTTTATGCAGAGATTAGAATTTTTCTTCAACAGCCGAAAAATGCACTTCTTCTATGAACACAAATACACTACTATTCTAAATATCACTTTTGTTATTCTAATCATTCATATGAAATGTATAAACACTAAGGAATTACATGGACAATGTAATATAATTTAAACATGGCCTACCCAAAAACTTTTTATATGTTTTTGAAGCATTTGATCTACCAAAAATAGTCTTTATACCCTCAAGTTTTTTTCTTATGCTCATTAAAAATCCTCATATCATTCTTCTTTGGATAACGTTGCCTTATCACATTAATATGCAATGTTATATATGGTTAAAACCCATTAATTTCCAAAAATATGAATAAATCAACTTTATTTATCTATTCACCTATGAATGATCTTACATTTAATACATAAATATCAATTCCCCCATAATTGAGTCATCCATAGAGAGATGATGGAAAATAGATTTTCTCCACTACCGACATATAGTTTGTATAAATATTTTCAACCTCCTCATAAATATACTTATCAAAAATGGAAGATTCATTTTGTTACATATTCTTAACATACCCCTTCAATATCTTTATATACATTTCCAAAGGATACAACCAACGTACATATATAGGTTCGTAAATCATTATTTCTTGAACCAAATAAACCATTAAATAATATTTGATATCAAATAAGATGGAGGAAAATAAATTTATAATGGAAAAATAATAAAAATAGATTTTTTATCCATACTATTCATATCATTCATATAAATCACTATATTACGAACTGGATTAAAAAAATAACACATCTTCATTATAGTCATTCTGACATGTATGGAAAATATTTTGTGTAGTGCAACTTGTAGAAGTTTTTGTATCATAATGTGATAATAACAACATTAAATACATATGAAATTAAAATCTGTTAATAACACAAAATATTTTATATTTGATGAATAATCCTTTTAACATTGATAACATGAATACACTAAAAAACTGAATTTTCTTCCTCTTGAATAATGTATGATAGGCCAGAATGTAGTGACCTGAACCCAGAAGCTCGAAGATGATGTCTCCTAAAATTAAAATGAAATAATATACAATTAATCACATACAATAAGTCATAATAGGTTTTTAGTCTTGGTAAACTAAATAAATACTTAAGTATTACATTACAATAGAATACAGAAATTACAATAGTTTTTTAGAGAATAACAATATTTCATCTTGCATATCTTTCTATATCAGTCGTATTAGACTTTAAGGAAACTAGGGTCATGTAAAATAAATAAGTTTGATCTCAAATTATCAGTAAGTTTTATGTATTTTTCAATCAATCATGAATCAACAAACGTAATCAATATGGCAAGGTGATAACTAAAAACATATTCCATATAATCAATAAAATAAGAAGGAAGTGTATCCATATATAATATAAATTCAAAATTCTCCAAGATAATAATCAATATGGTGAGTCAAATAATTTACCACACATTCCATTTAAATACCTAGATAACTATTAATCAATATTTCAAAGTAAATAACTTAAAAACATTCCATTTAATCAATAAACAAAAAAATGTTCCCAAGAAAATATCATAGTGAGAATCTTCTAGATAATAATAACTAAATTCTTAATAAGGGAAATATTAATTGTTGGATATCATTTCTCAGGAACATGAATCATCTACCTTTGAGACCTTTCACAATACAGTTTCAACTATAGGTAAAACATAATTTAATTCCATCTTAACTTGATTGTCCCATAAGACCTACCGATGCATCGAGGGGATATATAATATTTCCCAAACCCATAACATCAGGTATAAATCATTCCTCATATATATAATAATCAATTTAATTCATGATTTAATATTCCATATCATCAAATACCCTTATTGATTAAATGATACAAATTTATAAATATTTTACTAGTCAATCAAATGACAATAATAGTAAAATAAAATATGTATAAATGAGATATGGATTAATCGATAGTCCTATATAAGACAAATGAAATGGATAATTAGTTGAAATTAAATATATAATTAGAACAAGAAAGTGAATATTCCAATGGGAAGTTAATGACCAAAAAAGAATCTTGGATGTGAATTCCAACACTATCCCTGGTTAAATAATAATAAAAAATTCCATATAAATAATAAGGATGGTATAAATATATATCCATTAGAATAATAATATATTCTTTTTTCATTGATAAAAAAAGTGAAAATATATTAAAAACATAATTTATTAAAATATCCTTTTAAAAAATTGAAAATACTTTTATTTGAAAATAACTTTAAAAAATCCATTAAAACTTTTATCATAAACATGCAAAAGAATCTTCTAAGAAATTATGATATTGATGTAGGGTAATTTTTTATATTACATATAAGTAAAACAAATTCCCTTTTCACTATTAAAGAATTTTTAATGTTCCTTGTTCATAAAATAATAAGTATATTCCATTCATGTTTTCATTAAAAGCCAAACAAGCATTATTTTAAAAAATACATAAGATTATTTTAATGTTTTCTTTGTAATTAATAAAAATGGGTGAAAAATTCTTTGATAAATAATATTTAAATTTCAAAAAACATTTTTGAAAGCATTTTTAGAAAACAAGACTTTGGAAGAAAACAAATTTCTGGCCATAGAGAGAAATGAAGTTCAATTTGCATAACAAAATTTTAGGAACAATTTTATGTACCAAAGAGTGTAAAAATAGAAATATTAATAGAAAAATTCCAGGAATTATTATAGGATAATAATATTAAATGTCTTATTAAAAAGTTATCAAATAATTTCCTTTAATGGAAATTCCATAATAAACATACTAGATTAAAATGACATTGTGAAATAACCCCTTAAAATGATCATAAAGTCAATGTGAGAATTAATAAATAAATAAATTATGTGTATAATCTAAAAATAAAAAATTAAATAATTTTAAATACAAAAATTTATATTCATTAACAATTATAACCATAATCCAAAAATATTAAATACTATGAAGAAGTAATATAACCCAATGAAAAGTAATTGAGTTATAAAATTCATCACTACGTGGTAAACCTTAAGTCAAATCCCCTTATATAAAATAAATCAAAATTAAAACTTAAAATAACATTAATAATTAATAATTAATGATATTAAATGTTAATTCTGCAATATATACACAATATAAAAGAAAACGGATGCATAACTTTACAATATGCCTCAATGAAATGTATTTGAGATGAAATCCATTACCTTATGCTTAATTTTGGTTGAACACTATTTAACATCATGTATAATGGTTATAGGAATGTTATTAACTTATAATAGAACCATAATAGTATTTATAATACCATATATTATCCACTTATAACTTTTTATCACAGGTTTGTTCATAATATTTCATTATTTTCATTTTTTCGGCTGTTAATTTCCTTGTTTTCTCGTTCATTATTTTTCTTAAATTTTCTTGTTATTGTGTATATTATATTGTTATATAATATCTTAATAATAATCATGACATAAATATTACATTACTTATTTATTTATACTTATATATCATCCATTTGGTGTGGTGATGAAAATAGGGTGACATCGCTTCGCGAAGGTAATGGACTACGTGTACACGAATGATGTTATCACCGTTACATAATTGAAAAGCAAAGAAAGAAAATGATATAGATATCATATTTCAAGAAATATACATATTTATTTTATATCAAAAATCCTCATTATCTTTACATTTATCACCTTCCATTTGAATCATTAATAAAAGACGAATCACACCGCTTCATGAGGCTGTAGTACGCCTTTCACACGGGCAACATTATCGTATCTCATACTGAATGGAATGTATATACATACATACACACACACATATATATATATTTATTTATTTATATTTATATATTTATATATATGAAATAATGAATCTAAAGTTATAATTATGTTATAAAAATCATATATATAATTTATATCTAACAGCATACCCAATCCTTATTGATGGTAATGGAAAAATGAACTACATCGGTTTTTGAGGGCGTAGTTCACCGTACACACTAATAATGGGTTCATAACCCATTTTATAGACTTGTCTGAATTTATAGTCCATTTCATTAGAATAAAAAATATCAGTATATTTAATATAATTATTTTATTATATAATCATTTTATAATAGAAATTAAAGGATAAGGAGAAGGAATTAAAATAAAAAACTTATTAAATAATATTACCCCTTATTTGGGTATCATCCTTAGGTGTAAACTAAATACATAAAAGGTTGTATTTATTATAAAACTATCCTTCTAGGATTATGGGAGGGAATTTTTGAATTTATTTAGTTAAAGATTTTCTAGACCAAAGTGGTTTGAAAGTGTGAAGAAGGGGGAGAGTGAGTTCCCTTTTATAGTTATGGAGAAGTGACATTCTTGTAAATACACAAAAGTACTCACAATTGGGAGGTCTGCCATACATCAAGTGGCTCCAAAAATTAAATAATATTGTAGTTTTGGATTTAAATTTTCAATAAACACATCTAAAACACAAAAACAAATATACATTATCATGTTATTCCTTAGTATTTATGTTTACTCTATTTTACCCTTTCTGTTTTTTCTATAGTGACTTTTATGTTTTTAATTATCGAGTTTTTTATCCTTTAAGAGTAAAATTAAATTTTGATTTGTTATATAATTTCCACCTACTTATTATAAATATAAATAAAATTTATTTAATAAAATTTTTATATGTGTTTGAAATTAGTCTTAATAAAAACACACATAATGAGAAAAACCTTATTTTATCCTTAATCATAGTAATTAATTTAAATTATTTTCACTTATAAATATGGTAATAAATTAAGTTGATATTATTAGATAATATAAGTTATTCTGATTCCAAATATGGAATCAATTTTTCTAAAATCCACCCTCAAAATTGGAGAATTTTAATTTAAAATTAATCCCACAAACACGCTGAGAAGGTAGGGTTTTAAAGTGAAAATGGTCAAAAGTTTACCTTGTTTTCATATAAAATACAACATTAAAATGATTTCAATGAAATTTATTCGAATAACTTATATAAAATTTATTTAATTTCACTTTAAAACTAATTAAATATACAATTTAACCATATAAATAATTCAAAGGAAAAGAAAAATTTTCACTTAAAATTCTGTAATTTTAAGTATTCATCAAAAAATAATTGTTTTTAGAATAATCGAAAAAATTCCCCCTAAGATAAATTTTATATTATGATTTCAAAAATAAATTTTCTTTTATCATGTAAATTTTTTAAAGGGGGTAAAAAATAATTTTAAATTATGTTCAGAAACTGCGATTAATCCATCTATTTTAAAAATATAGCTTCTAATAAAAACCATTTTTTCTTATAAATGTTTTTATTTTATTTCTAAAAAATATATAACCATGATTTTCATAATTCATTAATTTCTATTAATACCCTACAATATAATGTCTACGTAATAACTATTATGTTAAATAATAATTTTTTAATAATAAATTTTTTGGTAAAACATGGTCTTGCGTATACTGTAATCTATTGTAGAAACTCAATGTTTTTTGAAATTAAATCTATTAGAGATATTTTATTTATTTAAAAACATATATATTATAAAGTCGCAAGGTTTTATACTCCGTTCTATGGTTATTATTACATGTCATACACACTATCAAATATGATTTTTTTATTCTAGAATTTTGGGGTGTTAGAGAGGGGAAGGTATGTTCACCTTCAACTAGGAGTGGGAGCTATCTTCCAATGTATTCTTATTAGAGTATGTCCAATACTACATTCAACCTATCATCTATGTTTCCATTAATATCTAAAAATTTCCCAATCATACTATCTCATATATTATTCTCCACATGTAAGATAACAATGTTATGTTTTCCCTCGTGATATCACCCATATTGTAGATCAAAAAATATTTACCACTTCAACAAAATATTTCAATCATTATGATTTTTTTTTATTTTTGAATGTCACGCGAATGTTTTCCCCCTCTAAAAATATCAATAAATTGAAAACGTTTTTACATAAATATAAAAATATTTTTATCCATTGAATTTGTTTTTTAAACTTTGATAATAGTGATCTATATGAAAAACATTCTATGAACCTTGTATATTATTGTTCTCCCATGTGGAATTTGATAATCTGAAGTCTGTTGTCCAAAATTAGACAAGATTTATTCCCTTTAAAACTGCATCTATAAAAAGTTTCATATGATGTGAAGTCATTTATAATGAACATCATCTTTTCACGTTGTTGGAAATATTCCATTTTATAAGTATCATACAACCTAATACATTCCCTATATAATGGTATCAAATCATCAATTAATGGTGAACAAAAAAAATAAATATTATTTTTTGGATATTTTTTTATAGAGATCATTAAACTGAATAATAAATATGGTTTCATCATTAAAAACTCTAGAGATAATTTTTTAATTAGGTATAAAATACACCATGATATTTATGTTACACATAGGCTTAGATATGGATTCATTCCATCTATGCACAATCCATGTATACAAATTTTGATTTCATTTATGAATATAGGAAACTATTGAACAATTTTATTCATTTCAACTCATCCTCATGCCTTCTTAATCTTTTTTCATAAGTTTAATCGGAAAATTAATGTTTCCAATGATAAATTATATGATGATACCAAAATTCCTTAGAAGGAGTCTTTATAACTACTAAATCAGCCTCGGATTTTTCATTCAACAAATATCGTGTTGTCCCGTGAGGAGAATACCTTGGTTGAAATTCACATTCCTTTTAATATAGCACACATTCATTTGGGAAGGCTTTCATTTTCATGAAACCCAATCCCATTGGTCATAAAATTTTATTTTCCTTTTATTGTGAATATTCATGATCATTTTCTTCAGTAATTATTTATTTCTAAAACTATAGAAACTCAATAAAAATATTGTCACCCCATCCATTTTTCATCTTTAATTTCATTAATATTAAACCCATCGATAAAACTAGAAATTCTTTACAACCAAAATACAATTTTTTTATAATCACCATATAGATTCTCAATTTTTGGTTTGGTCTCAATTTCCACTACTTTAATATGATGAATCATTTCTTCAATTTTATTAGACTTACCATCTTGAAAATAAGCATCATCAATTGATTTGAAAGTATACCCAATTTCTCCATTACTAAAACAAGGGTTGTTACATAGATTAAAAACATGACAAATTAAATGGTATCTGATCTTTATACTTTTCAACTTCTTCATATTTTAACATTTCAAGAATGTACAAAAAACATGTTTTTTTGGAATTGTTTTTTAGAAAATTATAAAAAATCATCGACACCTTAAACAAATTCATCAATTATTCAAAGTTCATTAATCCAACATTGAATTATTATTATATATATAACAAATATCAACAATTGAAAATAAGTTATTATAATTTCAAATAAATTTTACAAACATTAATAGAAAAATATAAAAAAATTAACAAATAAAATAAAAACAACATATTTGAAAAAAAATATCCTTTTTAAAAATATTTAATTATCATTATTTCATTAATAAATCAAGGAGTATAATGAAATTTTCCTGATCACCTAAATATATTCATACATCTTAATCCATTATACATTAGAAATGATCATTCCAATATAGACAAAAAAATATACCTTAGATACACATTAATCCTTAAATTAAAAATATTTATAACATTATTTCATCAAATAATCATGTAGTCAAAAATAAAAAAAATATACATCAATTAAAAAATACCTAATGTGCCTAAATAATCAGAATAAGAAATATAAATATCAATGATACCAAAAAAAATATTTGCAGTGACAGGGATGATTCATGAAAACAATCCAAAATCAACATTCATCAATTAAAAAATGAACAAAAAATTAATAAAATTAACATGAACCGTACAAATATACAGAAAATGTGTGAATGAGGAGTCATGGACAATGGAAATATATTTTATAGAGATCCAAAGTAGTCACTGACAATACCTCAGGGTTAATCGTAATGGTAATTCCAATAAAATGACATTAGAATCCAATGTAGATAAAAAACATAACTTGGATACATATTAATCAGATAATTAAAATTATTTATAATAAAATTTCATCAAATAATTATATAATCAATCCTAAAAACAAAAATACATCAATTATAAAATACCTCACATTCATAAATAATAAGAACATAAAATATTAATAGTGAATAGATGAAAAAAAATAAGAAGTGACATGGATGATTCAAGAAAATAAGCCAAAATCAACATTCATCAATTAAAACAAAAAATATTGAAATTAAAAATTAAAGAATAAATATGAACAAAAAATAAATACCCAATTGGGGATGAATGAGGAGACAAAGAAAAATGGAAAATGGTGTATAGAGATCAAAAGAGGCAGTTGATGACCCCAATGGGGTGATGATGGGGTAAATTTTAAATGAATGAGATTATATTCAAATATAGAATAAATATAATTGATAAATATTAATCTACATATTAAAATTATTTATAAAAAGTATTTCATAAAAAATAATATAATCAATCCTCAAAAATAAAATAACAATGAACCACAATTAAAAAATATCAAACATGTATGAATAATCTGAATAGAAAATATATATATATAAGTTAGGAAAAAACATTAGTAGCTATGAGTATTATTCAATTAGAAACCCCAAAATAAAAATTCATCAATTGAAAAATACATTACTGAATGAAAAATACATAAAATAAACATGAAAAAATATATATAATCGATGTGGGACAAATGAGGAGATGACAAAAATGGAAATACTACATAGAGAGATGCAAAGCGATGGATGAAGATGCCCAATGATTGATAATAATGGTAATGCAAAATGAATGAGATTAGTTTCTACTGGATAGAAAAAATGAAGGGTTTAGGCTTTCATGTGAGATGAAAGAGACATTTTTCAAGAGATTGAAATACCCTAAAATGAGCCCACTCGAAATTTGATAAAATTTTAAAATGAATATCACGTGGGTTATTTGACAACTGACATGAAAATAAATTCATGTCAATTAAAAATAATGGAATTTATAAATTGAATTTTACAATTAGGTGGGTAGAAATCAACATGGAAAAATTATTTCCAATGTCATTTTCAAGATAACTAATGTAGAAAATAAATATCATGTGAATTTCACATTTGTTATATAATAAACGACTTAAAATGAGTTCCTCACACCTGTTATAAATAACATATCAAAACAAACATATCGTGATAAATATATTTTGTACTAGTGGGATATAAATATGTTTTATATCACCAAGATATTTTTATGAAATAGTTCTCTATAAATAAAATTGATTTCTTCCACAACATTCATTACACACAACATTATGTTTAAATGAACCATAATATAATATTAAAATATTATTATATTATGCTTATCACATATCTGTTGTATTAGAGTGTGTGAATAGGACTAAATAAATTAAGAAATATTTACTTTTTATATTTTAATAAATTTAATTCCTTGGTTATCAGTAATTTTTATATGAAAAAACATTTGAAAATAAAAGATATGTTTTTTTAGAAAAAACTATTTTTATGTGCGCAATGTTTTTTTAAGTTAGTAAATTAAATTAGTCACTATTTTTTAATAATTCAAATAAAATTTACATGTCATATATTAAATAATTTTTTATCTTTTATCGTATATATTTTTTCGAGACATGGGTTAATAATAAATACATTTTTATGCATAAAAACTATACTTTTGTAAAATTTTGTTTTCATGGAATTTTGTGCACTGATTTTCAAAATATATTAATTCCACTTATAGAAATGTAATATTGAAAAATTTATTCCATATTGGGAGTTAGGTGGCCCAAATTTTGTAAATATATCCGTTTTTTTTATGAATAGTAATCGTGGTAAATTTTATCACCATAGTAAAGGGTAAATAATGTTAAACTAGGATAAAACTAAATTTTAAGGTCAACATTTTTATCATAATATTTATCGGAGGAATTTAATTAATTTTTTTAATTTTTTCACTAAAAATAATTATCTAATTAATAATTTTCTATAAAAATTACCAATACAATATTTAAAGTAATTAAAAAAATAAAATCCCACTCTCTAACTTTTAATTATCTATTATGTGTCCACATATAGAAAAATGAAAGTTATGAATGAATATTAATTCATAATTTTTGAATATTGAAATTCTCTCCATGATGATAATTTATATCTAATTTTTATTTAATAAATATTTTCATTAAAATTTTTCACAACACTGATATTGTATTAATTAAATCAATAGAAAAAAATTACATAATTTAAAAATTATTAAATGTATTATAATTTTAATGATTTATAGTGTTTAATGAATTTTTTTGATAAATATAACTGACTAGTGATGGGTAAAAGGATTATATTTATAAGTTTCCATCCTTATACATTACATAATATTGATTTTTTTTTTAAAAAATCATTCTCTTATATTTTAGAATCATTCCATGTTTAGAATATTAGAGAATTATATCATAAAACTTACATAAGAAAATTATACAATGAAAAGTGGAATCTTCTGATTAGTATCCACTTTCCCTAGAAAATAAAACTACTAAAACAAAAAATGATTACTTTTCCTAAAAAACCATCACAAATTTCAAATTTACCTCTTCCGATCCCTCACCCATCATTAAATATTTTGGTAGAGGATGATAGCGGTGGATACCAAATGAAATAAATTAATATAGAAGGATTGAATAAAAAATTATTTTGAGGCCAATAATAAAAAATGACTAGTTTTGATTCCATTAATCAAATATGGGAGGATTAGGGTTCATCAGGTCAGAGAAATACATGATTTGTCTATTGATGTAATTAATCAAAAAAGACTGCTCCTAAGTCTTAATTAAAATTATAAATCATATCATTGTTTTTATTCAATAAAAAATATAGAAAATTATATTTTTCATGACTTTTATTAAATAACAGACATGAAATTTATTTTATGTTTTATTTTCATGTTATTTATTTAGTAACTGACATGGAAAACAATTTTTTCACATTCCTTATTGAATAACATATGTGAAAAATAAATAATAATTTCATTTTTTATTCAATGAATAATATGAAAAATATAATTTTTCAGGTCTGTTGTTTAATAAATGACATTAAAAAATATATATTTTATTTTTCATATCATGTATGGATAACTGACATGAGAAAAATGTTATAGAAATTCCATTTTTGACTAGTGATGGGTTTTCACACTGAAATTTTGGGGCTTATGATATTCAAAATATTAGTACACAAATTTTTTTCATGTTTTAAAATATTTATAACCATTGAATAGAAATGATGATTTTAGGAGACTCCCATGAAACATGAATTTAATGAGTGATCTAGATAAAAATTAGTGACCTGTCAATAAATAATGATCATGGGATGTATTTTTGGAGTATTGATACACCATACACAAGTATTAATACCTTCAATGACTATTGTTTTTTGTGTTATCATAAAAAAACATCAAATGTTTTATTCAATGATTCTAACGAGACCAACGATCCATGACATATATCAAATTTAAAATCTTCTTATCTCTAATGATTATCATGGTTCTCTATTTTTCACTATGTTTTATTTTCCATCATTATTTAATTGTAAGTGTTGTTTTATTATTTTCCCAATGAAAATAAAGTCTAGTATATGTTTTCTTCCATTCAAAAATAATTTCATTCGATTATAACTCCTGATTTTTTCTCACAATAGATTAGGTTGTGACAGCTGTAAAAAGGAAGGTATTGGTTGTACCTATGGGCATAGTAAAAGGAATTGTCTGTAAATAGGTTATCAAACCATTTAAAGTGAGTTTTTATAGTGGCTACTGATCTTCTCATTGAGTAGATATAATTGAAGAGTATATTTGGATCTTTGTGATCTGAACTACTATAAAAATAATATTTTCATATTATTTGGTTGCATTATATTATAAACACTTCACTAATATCTTCATTCATACAATAATAAACTCTGATTGATTAATTATTTTAAAATTTTTTCAAGGACTAATCACTCACCTCTAGTTCATTATTTCCATATACTAGGGACTGACCCTTAAGTGGTAGTTTCCAAAAAACGAGAATGTATTTGGTCATTTATCTTAATTAGATATTATTTTGAAAAAATGTTGTTTTTTATTTCTTTCAAATACAAATAAAATTTTTATAATAATAAAATTTATATACATAGAATGAAAAATAATGAAAATTTTATCTTACACATAAATTTTAATCTTAAAAATACTCTTCTTCTAGAAACTGGTTTTTATGCACTAATTTTAAAATTACTTTTTATCACTTTATGAAATTGAATAAAATAAAATTATTTTCTTAATATTAATATTATGAAATATCAGAAATTTTACAATTGTGCATAAAATTAAGATACCAAGTTGAATTTTAGTCATATTTTAAACACATTATTATTTAAAGAATAATGATTTCATAAATATTGCCTAATTTTAAATTATATGGATTTCTTTTGAAATAAGAATCCAATGTGATAATTAAACATTTATATATATATATATATAAATTAAAAATAATACAATTGGTAATAAATGTTAAATAAAATTAAGAATACCGAACCATAAAAATGTCATCATTATATAAAAATTAGTTTTCTACAATTTAAATGTTTTTATTTAAAGGTTAAATTTCCCCGATTTATAAATGGAATCAGGTAAAATAGAGTAAAAATTCATATTCAGAATATCAAATTTTTTTAATAAGGGTAATATTAAATTTATAGTGATAATATAATTACCAATATTAACATTTAATAAATATTAATATGTATTAAAAGGGGTAACTTAGTGTGACCTGATTTTCGATAAATAAACTTCACATTTGGACCTTCCATTGTAAATTTTATAGGTTGGAAATTCATACCTACATGTATAACCAATATTTCACCACCCATCTCACCTAATCCACCTCACACTGATGTAATTCTATTTTTACTCCTTACCTAACAATATTCTCCATCGAAAAAACCAATATTTTTACCTATAAGAAGATATTAGTCTCCCTTATTCTCTCATATCTACCCATATAAAAGTCATTGAAAATGAATTTATCAATCCTATCCATCTCGAAATTAATTCCAATAACTTTTTATGGTTATAAGGAGTCCTACAAAACATTAATAAGCTACTTATAATGATAAGGGATCTTCAACTAATCCTTTTGATTAAAAAAACTTCTTTTTTGATAAGCACATTTAAATTCAAGCACTTACATTATTATAAACCTTTTGGTTTTATATGACTGTGCTTCCATGTGTAAAAAAAATCAATCGTTTAATTTATATATTATTCTCTATTGATGAGATAGTACCCTTCTCATTGATTAAACCCATTAAATTATCCTTTTGTATAGTCTTCATGATAACTAAATCATTCCTTGATTTTCCAAGTAATACTTTCATAGTGTAAGAGTTTTGATTCTCATGTGATTATTAATTCATTTATTTATAATCCATCATTAACTATCTAAAGGATTCCCAATTGATATGAGATGCTCATTATATCTCATCTAACCCATTCAATAATCACTTTGGTATATCCATGATGATTAAGAAGTTAGAACGTTATTTTCCATGTCATATTATCATATTGTGGATACTCATCACTACTAGAAAAGTTCCCTATATGCACAATTTGAAACTCTGGGTATAGCCCATTAAAATATGGGTATAGGCAATACCCACAGTTTCATGAACCTTGGGCTCCTAAGGCATCAAGATTGCGCTATACCCACGCTTTTATAGAAACCGTGGGTATAGCCCACTGATATTTCAACTTACCCCCGGTTCTGTTAAACTGTGGTTATACATCTACACCCATGGTTTATAGAACCATGGTTATACATTTTTACAATAGAAATTAGATACCCATGGTTAATTAAACCATGGTATGGAGGGTTCTACAATATCATATTTACCCACCGTTTAAGAATAGTGGGTATAGAGAGTTTTACAATAGTATATTTACCTAAAGTTCTCAAACCATGGGTATAGATTGTTTTTCTAGAATTAGTATATGCCCACTGGACATACCCCCTATAGCCCCTCCCTCCCCCTGGACAGACCCCCCAGCACAAACCGTCCTTCCTTACACACCCCCACTCTCCCCCTGCAGCCCCTCCCTTCCCCACTAGACAGATCCTCCCCCTACACACCCCCTCCCCCTTGCACACCCCTACTCCCCCGGCATCCCCTCCCTCCCCCTGTACAGACCCCCCACTCTTCCCCTAGACACCCCTTGAAGCCCCTCCCTTCCCCCTGGACAGACCCCCAGCACATCCCCTCCCACTTTGCACACCCCCACTCTCCCCTATAGATAGAACCCCTTGCACACCCCCATTGATACCCCATTTTGGACATCCCCCTACCCCTACACCCTTCCCCTCCCTATACACTCATGGATTTCCCCATCCCTACAACCTACACACTCCTGGACATCCCCTCCCCTTTCACCCCCTTCACCCTACCCCCTTCCCCCACACCCCTTGCACACACCCCTACCCTCTAGCCCAACACACTACCCTCTTCCCCAGCACGCTCTCTGCCATGAATACTTGTAACCCACCCCCACCCCTCCATAAAAACACCCCCACTACCCCCTTCTCACAACACACCCCACCCCCTAACCCCCTCCCCTTCACATACCCCTGCCATCTTCCCCAGAACTACCCCCACCCTCCCCAGTACACCCTTTCCATCTTCCCCAACACCAGCTTCCCCCCACCCTCCTCGACACCCCCCATGTCCACTTCCCCCGCACCAGCCCCCCGCCCCCTCCCCTGAATACTTGTACAAACACCCCAAATGCCCACTTCCCACTGCACACCCCCCACTACCCCCTTCCCACTCAACACCTCCTCCCCTATCAACCCACAACCCACAACCCCCCACCCTGCACCCCCCACTGCCCCTTCCCATAGCACACCCACTCCCCCCTCATCCCTCCCCTGCACACACCCCTACCCTCTTCCCCTACACCAGCCCCCCCCTCCCAGGAACCCCCTACCCTCTTCCCCAACACCACCCCACTAAATACTTGTAAAAACACCCCCACTACCCTTTTCCACTGCACAACCCCCCACTGCCCGCTTCCCACTAAACACCCCCTCCCCCCTCACCCTACACACCCCTCCACTGCACAAACCCCTACCCTCTTCCCAACACTAGACCCCCTCCCTCTTCCTAAGAACCAGCCCCCTCCCCCTCCCATGAATACTAGTAGAAACACCCCCTCACCTTTCACACCCCCACTTCCCCCATCCCACTGTACACCGCCTCCCCCCTCACCCTGCACACCCACCCCCTCCCCCCTCACCCTTCTTTAACAGCATGATTTATTTCATTTAACATAATTAAATTCTAACTAGTACCCAACCTGTGCATTTTCATGACATGATCATTTAATTACACATTCACTTAAATAATTTTGATTTTTTAGAATATGCATTTCTAAAAAATAATTGCATACATGAATGCACTTATATTCTATATATGCTCATAGTGGTAATGCAGAAATGAAAAACATTTCATACAAATATATACTAAAAAATAAATACAAATATGATGCTAAAAATTTAAAAGTGTACGATATTGTATGTGCATACTGATATGCAGTGGAAAAATAGTGCATAATATGCATATTTGAGAAGTCATCTATAGTCTCATCCCTGACAATAGATGAGAATAATAATTCTAGGAGAATTCGATCCATATCTTCATAGCCTGAGTGCACCCAGATCCGCCTCCAAGGAAACAACCCACACATGTAATGCTACATTGGAATACAATTTACCTTATATCTCTTTATTCCTTGTCTCCCATAGAATCCAATAGGATGCAGAAAAATATATACAACACATCTTGGCCACCTCTAAACACGGCTCCACCCCCTGGAACCATAATAAAATCAACTCTGTCGAGGTATCAACCTGCACCGAATCACCCATGAAACCTTCAAAAATCCTCCAAATTTCACATGCCTAGTCAATATAGAAAAAAATATCCATTTAGTTATATACAGATTATTTGATCTTACTATTATGATGAGGATATCATAATTGATCTATCATGATATACCACTATACTATTTGATCTTATGGGTAGTTATATGTAGATAGTACATATCACCGTTGAGTGGGCTATTGAGTATGCATTCCTATATTTAGGTATAGACCACTGTACAGTGGCCTATTAGGGTAGACCACAAATTTTATAAGGTTATAGTGTATGCATGTAGAAGAGTAACTATACATATCACTAGTATATCTTGAATCACACTATACGGTGCCTTATATAAGGTTATAGTGTATATATTCCTGATTGAGCAATTTGAATAGTGTGAATCAACCTCAGGCATTGTACAGTGTGATTTAAGTGGTAGAAGGTGTCATTCCTAATGCATATCAGGAATAGACCCAAATGTAAATGGTTCAAAAAATAAGTGGAAACAGGTGTGAAAAGTGTAAATTATAAAAAGGTATAGTTGGGAATGCATACCTTAGTGTAGATATCATCTTTAATTGGAAGCATGTGTGAAGGGCATAGAGAGTCAGTCTTGTCACCCTAAAATATCATCTACACTAAGTCAAGGTACAATTCCTCATCTAAGGTAAGTAGATAATATATAGAGTGCTTAATGAGGCACTTTACACTAAGGTAATCATATGAATGATATGTACAATTCTTCATTTGGGTATATGATATGTATCATGCTTGTGATTTAGGTTTAAAAAGCACTATACCACCCATCTAAAGTATGTATTCACATATCACAAGAAATATAATTGGTAACAAATAAGCTTGTACCATGAGCTTGTACCACCAAGATAAAAAAGAAAAGAAAAAATTCTGTACAGTGCTTAATGAGGCCACTATTAACCTAAATCAACCTGAGGAACAGTACAGGACAGACCACTATTTACCTGAATCAACCAGATGCACAGTACATATCATCTACTGGCTGAGTGCCGCATCTAAATATCACAGAGGTCTATCAGGATAGACCAATTTCATATAAGGTAATTTATGCATTCCTGTATTAATTGGTCTATCTTATATAGTGGTCATCCAACGGTGATATGTAGATGATCCACTGTACATATCACAAGTGGGTGACCACTGTACATGTCATTTATAGTGTTATATGTAGAGAGTACATATCACCAGTGAGTGGGTTGCTTGTGTCATTGAAGAAAGTGCTTCAACAAGATTCATCCCATGTTTACCGGATTTGTCACCATTGTATTTCCCAAACATATGCATTATAAAAAGGTGTTTGTACAGGTAATGTTTCTACAAACAGTTACAATGTAACCATCTCTAGTCTAATAACTAATAGTGTAATCACTGCTGCTATAATGATGTTAGTATAAAAATTTCTAGTGTGAATACTACTCCTGTAAGAAATTCTAGTGTAATGTTGCTACTAATGAAGCCAAATGTGTAAATATGTATACTTTTTCAGGGTAAACATTGTTGTTAGTATGGGATGCTAGTGTAAGCACTCATAATATAAAGGTTATAATAGAATTCGTTCTAATTTAAGCAATGCTACTTAACCAATACTAGTCTTATTCTAGTGATAATAATGTAAATATGTATTCCACCATATTATTGATTGTGTCAAACATTATAATATTGGGATTGATCATCAATTTCCTTTCATTTAATGCTGCTACAAAAAATAATAGAACCTACATAATAGAATTGGGAAAATTATTATATGTTTTATGTTATATAAATTCAAATATTAAATAATATAGGAGTAATAACTACCTAATATTTTATCTCTCATAAATAATAATACCAAAAAATGGATGACTGTGTCAAAAATAAACTCATTTGTCTTTCAAAATAATCCCAAGACATGTAATTTATTTTGGAACCTCTGAAAAAATTTGGATTACAAATGAAAATTATGTGAAAAATGAATTTAATATATCTGAAACATGAATCTAATAGATAATATTAATAACCTTCCATCCCCCAACACAATTTTCATTCAAAGCTAGTCCACTGGTACACCCATCACCTCATGAGCCGTGAAGTTGGATAATAATGTTAAAGATAAAATCAACAGTACTCAATGGGTTACAATCATCATCATCAAAGCTATCTATATCTGGTTCATCACTAGACTCCTCTTTTGGTTCAAGAATACTTGATGGTTTACTTTTTATCACAGCTCCATGTGATTTCTTAGTTAATTTTTCTTACACAAAAACATTAAATGCACAAGTACTCACCAAAATTGCAATGATAATATAAAATATATCAAACTAGAAACCACTGGAACTATTTATATAATGCATGAGAATTAATAAAAAACACTCACATATTCATCAAAATCACTTTTTATGAACTGGATGAATCACTTATCTCAGAAACAATGGTGGCAGGAAAAAAGACTTTTTAGAGAGTAGACTGACCATTCAAAGTAGAAGAAGCTTTAACTGGAGGCTCCTAAAATAGAACATAGTTTAATAATCATTAAAAAATAATGAAACAAAATAAAATGCAGATTGGTAATGGTTTGTTAGAAGAATTAAAATAAATGAGAAACATATACCACTCCAATTAATATTTGATAAATTCTAACTCCTTCGGAATCACTTTCATAAGAGCTTGACGAATCAGAGCTGCTGTTGGGCTTCACATTCTTACCAGAAGAAACCGTGTCATTTTTAGCACCAGTGTTGGATGGATTACTTGAAATAACAGGATTGAAGATAATATCCAAGATAAATGCATTCAAGGACAATACCCAATATCCTCATGCAAACTTCCATTATTGAATTAAGCAGTAATCAACGAAGTAAATGAAAGAAAATTTACTTTTTGGACCCACGGTTAGAAGCAGTAGAAGGAACTCTGATGCCACTTAAATTTTATTTAGTTATTAAGGAAATTTTATAATCTTATTAAAAGTAATAATATCTTGGTTAAATCCACTTTCTATCATCATTCTGTGGAAATTTAATCCATGGTCATAATTTCCATTTTTAAGAAATTCATTAATGACATAGTCATATATGTTGATATCAGCACATCAATGTTTTATTATTTACCTACACATGTACTGAATAAAATTAATTTGATTTAAATAAATATAAAAATGTGTTTAAACTGCATGCATAATTCATTTACATAGTTTAAACTGGTTGTAGAGTTCATTATTCATACACATTCATTTGAATAAAAATTGAAAGTTGTTTCTTTTATAGTGCAATGAGCAGTATGAATGTAATATCAATTGTATTTTAAACAATATACACACATATATTACTAAATACAATCATAGATAGAAAAAAACCATGAGAAGTCTTTGAAAACACTCATAAAAATACACCTTAAACATCCATGTCAAGCAAGCACAATAATTATGAGAATGATTTCTTTAAATGAAATATTAGTAGAGATAATGATAAAATCATCTGTACTAACTAGCTTATAAGCATATTAATCAAAGCTATTTATATCTGCTTCATCACTAGACTCTTATTCTTTTTCAAGAAGACTTGATTTTTTAATTTTTGTCACAGTTCCATGTGATTTCTTAGGTAACATTTCCTACACAATGTCTTCAAATGAACAAGTACTGACTAGAATTGCATAGATAATATAAAATATATCAAACTAAAACCCACTATCACTATTTATATAATGCATGAGAATTAATAAGAACCCTCATATATTCATCATAATCACTTTATAAGAACCAAATGAATCACTCTTAGAAACCTTGTTGGCATTGAAAATGAATTTTTTAGAGAGTAGACTGCCCATTCAAAGTAGAAGAAGCTTTAGTTAGAGGCTCCTAAAATAAAACATAGTTACATAATCATAAAAAAATGAAACAAAAAAATGGATATTGGTACTAGTTTTTAGAATCATTCTATGAAATGATAACCATAGACCACTTTTATTCATAGTTCATTAATGCTCACTCCTTCTGAATCACTTTCAGAAGATCTTGAAGAATCAGAGCAGCTGTTGGGATTCACTTTCTTTTCAGAAGAAATAGTGACATTTTTAGCACCAGTTTGGGATTGGTCATAGTTGAAATAATAGGCTTGATAACAGTTTCCTAATGAAATTCTTTCAAGTTCAATACACAAGATCCTCATCCATCCGTCCTGCATTATAGTAAGTAGAAATCAATAGAGTTAACGGAAGAAAATTTAGTTTTTGGACCCACAAATAGAAGTGATAGAAGGAACTCTATAATTTGATTCAATTTTTAGAGATATTTTTTTAATATTATTTCAAGTAATAAAGCCATGGGTAAATCCACATTGAGTCATAATTCTGTGGAAATTAAAGCCATGGTCTTCCTTTACTTTTCTAAGAAAATCTTGCATGGCATAGTCATATATGTTGATATTAGCACACCCTTGTCTTCTTGTTTCCTTGTACATGCACAAAATATAATTAATTTGATTCAAATACAAATTGAAAGGTGTTTAAACTATATTCATAATTCATTTCCATAGTTTAAACTAGTTGTATATGTCATTATGCATACGCATTCTTTTGAATACAAATTGAAAGGTGTTTATTTTATTGTGTTATGAGCAGTTTTAATGTAATAATCATTGTATTTTAAAAAATATACTCACATAGATTACTAAATACACTCATAGACAGAAAAAACCTTAAGAAGTCTTTGAAAATAGTCATAAAAACGCACCTTAAACATCCATGTCATACATGCAAAATTATTATGATAATTATTTCTTTAAAAGAAATATTAGTAGAGATAAAGATAAAATCATCAGTACCCACTGGATTATTAATGAAGCATACCTTCAAGAAAGAAAAGATACATGGAATCACATACCTGCAACCCAGCTGCAAAAAACATTATGGAACTAGATAGATTCAAAGCTCCAGTCATACAAGAGCTTATAAAATTTCCATGAACACTGAGTTGTGTAGCCAAAAAACACAAAAATGAAAAAAAGAAACCATGTATGTATAAAATTAATTACATTTCATTGTTTTTTTCCTCTAAATCTCACTTTTCCATCACAAATATCATGCCTCATGGAATTTACATGATCAAATGAACTGTCACAATATTTTTGTCACCCTAAAAAATCATTGCATTTTTTTCTTAAAAGATAAAAAAGGGCATGATTATCACTGTATCAATGGATTCATATAACATGTTCCATGTTTTACAAAAAGTTTGGGAATACATCTAATCTGGAACTATTTTAAACAATATCCTATGTAACTTCATAAACCATGAAAAACCCATTGCAGAGTAAAACAAATGCAAGAGTACATTCAAGATTGCATTGAGCCAACCTAAATTTATTATTATTGATCACAGGAATGTAAAACCAAAAACACTTTATGTTGATGTGAAGAATAATCATTTATAATGTGTCTGATATGCAATACTGTTATATTATTTCCCCTCTTAAAGCCTTGTAATACAATGTAAAAACATTCACGGTATAACACCTTCCACATTTCTCCCTAAGATCACATGTATGCTTGCACCAAGATGAAATGAAAAGAAACCTTATATTAGAAAGTTGGTGAAAATAAAATCATCTTGGTAAGATAATAATGGCATCATATAACATGTTCTACATTTTACCTTATGATAAAGTTTATATAATGATCGGGTAAGGCCAATCATTTATATCATTAAACTACCATATAGTTGGACATTCAATTCAATTTCATTACCTGACATTTTATTACATAAGGTTCAATTAATGATAATTCTATCCCATTCAATGAAAACATACAACCATGGACTAAAAATTTGTATCAACATTCAAATAGAATACAAATGAAGGGAGTGGGGGGATAAGAGGGGCATACAAAAAATGAATTGATGAATGCTCTAATAGCTCAGAATTTCACAATTATGAAAAAAAACCACTTGCAAAAAAGTTTATAGAAAAATATGTATAAGGATTACCAGATTTTCACCAGAAATATTGTGACCTCCTTGATCAATAGGAAAAATGTCTCAAGACCAATATAAGAATGAACATTAAAATAATCCTCTAAAACAAATCATAAACCTTATTCTGTATTGATTAAGTTTTAATCTAGGTCACACAATTATTAAAAACCTTCTCACTGATTCTCCCAGCAGTGGGAAACCCACTGCCCCCCTACACCCAACCCTACACCAAGAACCTAGCCCCACTGTCACGACCCGTCCTCGGGGCTCGTGTCGTGACAACCCCAAGCCCGCCTTCCATAGGCCAGGGGTTGGCAACTAGCACCAAGGCGTAAATCCCAACAAAAAGGGAAGGCATTGCTTTTAAAAGTAAACAAACACCACAGAGTAAGCCAGCAGAAGTAAACACTAAGTAAACTGAGTACAAGTAAGTGCAGAAAGTAAATGGGCCAAAATAAAAACCCAAACTGAAAGTAAAATACAACTGAATAGAAAGTACAGCAACTGAAAGTAAAGCAGCCACGTCGATCCGTCCTCTGGTACTCCCACCTGAGGGGTGGGTACAGATAACCACCTTAGCTCCTCGGGTCCAGCCGTCCGCTCCGTGTACGTCCCGCCCAGTGGTCCACCTCCAGGTACCGACCTGCTCTGCATGCCTCAACCATGATCAGCGTTGTCCATCGTCTGCAACCAACATAACGTAGTGCGGGCATAGCCTGTGTAGGGGTGAGTATAAGCTACTCAGTAGGGACCCCGAGACCCCCGAAGGTCTCCCAGAATCCACAAAGGAAAGATACAATCATGAAGTAACATCCGACACTACTTAGGTATATTCCCATACATATACCTAGGTTATCAATTCCAGTTCAGCTCCAACATCCGAGCCCAAGTTCGATCACATCCACACAGGATAGCACAACAGAATCCACCTAGGAAAGCAAACCAAGGTTCAGCTCACACAGGTATAAATCTTTATATGATGATAGAGATGATCAGATGTAGCCACTGATTCATCTAAGTCGTCAGAACCACGAAGGATCGATAGGTACAAACCCCTGCAATGACCCACAAATGATCGATAGGTACTAACCCTCACAATGACCCACAAAGGTTTGATAGGAACCAACCCTTGAAATGACCCACACAGGATCGGATCCACACAGGATTTGTAGGCGCTAGCCCATACAGGACCGCTGAGCACTGACCCACATAGGATCTGACCCACACAGGATCGGTAGCACTGATCCACGTAGGATCGCTGAGTGTTTCAGTGGTTGTCGTCGAATCCACGGAGGATTTCTGTACAGTCGTCATCGTCGTCGCAGTCGCAGCCAGCTCTAGGGTTCCCGCACACAGCAAGCTCGTTCGGGAGGGCTCGCTGCACGAGCCAAGGGGCTGATACATCAACTGACACATATTCCGTATTTGATGTATCCAAAAGTTCCATATTGACAACAGGAACTCAACGTCACAGACGGCACGTCAATCAGACGCCCGGTCTAAGAGTTATTGGCTTTTTCGTCCCAGGGCCCCGGTTGGTTTTTAAGTCAAAACCAACACGACCATACTCCAAATGCGTCCAAACCTCGAGTGGAGTAATCCAAAAGGTCTGTCTCACTAAGAGGAATCCATCAACGTCGACGGCACGTCAATCGGACGTCTGAAGATCAAGTTATAAGTGTTTCCGCTCCGAGGGTCTGGTTGGTTTCGTGTACGAACCAACCCGACCGAACCCAAAGTTCTCCGAAACCTTGCGTGTAATATACTGAAACGACCTTCTCTATCCAAAGATCGCATCGCAGCTAACGGTGCGTCGATCGGAGGTTCGTAGCCCATGTTATGGGCAGAAGACCGGAAGAGGCCCAGAAGTGGGGGTTTCGGGCCCGGACCGATCCGGGTCGACCCGACCCGGGTCCGGGTCCGTCCCGGCTGGGCAAGGCCCGGCCCGGCCTGTGCGGCCTTGCCCGGGGTGGCTCGGCGCTGGCCGAGCGGCCGCGTAAAGGGGGGCGCCGCCCCCTTGAATGAAACTGCGGCCCCCGCGTGGGGGCCGCTCCTTGCCAACAGAAGCGGCATAGTGTCGCGTCCCCACCTCCTTGGTCCAACGCGGTCGCGGGTTTAGCATCCATTCATCGCGGCTTCAGCCGCGAAGGCCCTTCCTGGCAGCGCGTCGGGCTCCACCGCCTCCGGGCGGCCGGCCTGTTCCAGCGAGGCGCGCCGGCAGGGTTTTTCGTGGACCACCGGACGCGCTCCGGTTGTCCGTTTTGCCTGCTGTCTTCGCCAGCGGTCCTCCTGGGATCGGCTCTTCGCTGTAAAGACCTCAAATTTCCCTTGAGGCCTGCTTCGTCGTCGCCCACCGATCTGCACACCAAGAATGACGAAACCGTGGGTTCAGACTTTTTCGTTGGTCCACACCCACCGCGTTAGCTGTTTAAATGGCTTCTGACATATTTTAAACACTTGTCGAGGATATAAATCACATAGATTTAATTGAACCAAAACCCCTACCTCAAGCAGTTGATGATTCGAAGATTGTCGTGAGAGAAGGAATGTCACGGAAGAAGAGTCGCAGAAGAAGCGTCGCGGAAGGAGGATCATCGCGATGCGGAGAAAGTATTCGTCGGCGTCGCGCCTTCGATCTCTGAGGATCCGGCGTTCTTGTAGACCTTCTTCGGAGGTCGGCGTTCTTCGCTTCCTTCACGTTCTTCGCGTTCTTCATCGAGAAAGGAGTGCTTCATGGCTTGAGTGATTTCTCCCAAACCCTCTCGCACAACCAACCTCTAATAAAATAAGAATTATCTTATTTTATTAACACAGAAGCCAACGTTTCGAATTTCAAAAAGAATTGAAACAATTAATTAATGAATTAATTGAGGAGTTTAAACCACCCAATTAATAGAGGCGTTTCATGAAAAGAAAAACGCAGGGGTTGACTTCCACTTAATAGCGGTGTGGGTGTGTTACCTTGTTAAAGGAGGGGGTTTAGGAAAAAAAGAAATGGTGGGGCTCATTTGGGTCCCACCTCACAAATATCCTACCTAGTGGGTAGGATATTGTGGGTCCCACTTCATCCACTTATCTTAGGTTAAACAAAAATAAAATAAAATTGTTTGCACCACTTTTATTTTATTCCTTTACTTAACCCCATAATTTAAAAACCACAACCGAGCAAACACAACTCTAGAAAAGGTGTTTCTAAGAAATTACCAGCGCTGCGATTCCATCGGTTTCCTTGGATTTCGATTTCGAGCAGCGGTTCAAATGTTAGGAAAACCTGCTTGTTCGTTCACTGAATGTACCGGAGCTAAACTTTGCAAAATGATTCCGGGCACACCGGGCCTCAGAATCAGGTTCCGTCAGAAACTGCATTCTTGTAAAATTCCCAAGAAAATGAAGAAAAAAAATTTCCTTGAATTTTATTGGCCTTTAAATCACTCCCACCTCAGCGCTTTATGTCCCCGTAAAGATACATCATAAACTAGGGAAACAAATGTGGGTACTGAGCACACATCTAAGCCTCCCGCTCCCAAGTGCTCTCCTGGAGGTTCATGTGCTGCCATCTGATGCGCACTAGAGGAATTTACCGTCCACATAGGACCTGCTCCTGTCAATCCTCAATCTCCACTAGGACCTCTGCAAAAGTCTCCCCATCATCAATGTCCAGCTCCCCATGGTCAATGATATGCGTCGGGTCGTGCACGTGTCTCCTCAGCTGGGATATGTAGAAGACGTCGTGAACCCTGTGTAACTGAGGTGGTAGAGCCAGGAGATAAGACACCTCACCTATCCTGCTGAGGACCAGGAATGGTCAGATGAAGCATGGAGACAACTTGTCGCCTCGGCCAAATCACCATAATCCACGTCGATGTGAGACCCACAAGAAGACATGGTCGCCATCCTCAAACTCTAGTGGCATCCGCCTCCTGTCAGTATAAGACTTCTGCCGGCTCTGAGCTGTCCTCATCCACTCATGAATGACCTGGAACTTCTCTGTTGTGGCATGGACCATCTCCGGTCCCACAAGAGCTGACTCCCCAGGGTCTGTCCAGCACTGCGGTGATCTGCAAGGTCGGCCGTACAACGCCCCATATGGTGCCATCCCGATGGTGGAGTGGTAGCTGTTTTTGTATGCGAACTCCACCAAGGGCAGGTGGTCCTCCCAGCTCTGACCAAAGTCGAGGACACATGCACGGAGCATGTCCTCGAGAGTCTGAATGGTCCTCTCCATCTGACCATCTGTCTGAGGGTGAAAGGCGGTACTCGGACGTAGATGTGTCCCGAATACCTCCTGCAACCCCTTCCAAACCGGGAAGTAAAGCGAGCATCTCGATTGGAGATGATAGATGATGGCACACCATGAAGCTGTACAATCTCCTGAATGTAGAGATGTCCCAAGCTCTCCACTGAGCCTTGCTCTCTGATGGGTAAGAAGTGAGCCGATTTGGTGAGTCGGTCGACAATCACCCAAATGGAGTCGTGACCTCTGGATGTCTGTGGAAGTCCAGTCACGAAGTCCATAGATATTTTGTCCCACTTCCTCTCCGGGACCTCCAAGGGTTGTACCAAGCCTGCTGGTACCTGATGCTCTGCCTTCACCTGCTGGCAGGTGAGGTATCGAGAAACGAACTCTGCCACATCCTTCTTCATGCCTGGCCACCAGTGCTGTCGTCTGAGATCCTGGTACATCTTTTCCACTCCAGGATGTACCGCCAAAGGGGAAGTGTGAAACTCTCTCATCACCTCCTCCCGTAAAGCAACTGGTACCAAGATACGTCCTCTGAAAATGACATCGTGCTCTCCCCCTAAAGAGAAACCATTAGGTGCTTGTCCTGAGGATATCTACGCACGTCGCGTCTCACAGTCGGCGTCCCCACGATGTGCCTCTCTGACCCACTATAGTAGTGGAGGAGTGACTGCGAGTAACTGAAGAAAGGCTACTCCATCTCTATCCACGAAGGATATCTACAAAGAGGATAGCTACTCTGTCTCCTCCCCAAATAGCTGAATTCTCGTCCTCCTGCTGAGAGCATTGGCTACCACGTTCCCATTTCCAGGAGTATAGACTATCTCAATGTCATAGTCCTAGAGGAACTAGAGCCATCACCGCTGTCTCAGGTTCAGGTCCTTCTGTGAAAAGATGTACATAAGACTCTGATGGTCAGAATAGACTGTAAAGCGCTATCCCATCAGATAGTGTTGCCAAATATTCAGTGCGAAGACCACTACTGCTAACTCCAGGTCATAGGTAGCATAGTTCTATTCATGCTGACTCAACTGACGTGATCCATAGGTGATCACGGCCCGCTCCTACATCAGGACACATCCGAGTCCAGTCCCTGATGCATCGCAGTAAACCACATACCCAACTCTCTCCTCTGGTAGCCTCAAGGTAGGCATGTTGTTCAATCTTTGTCTCATCTCCTGGAAGCTTTGCTGACATCTGTCTAACCACACAAAGGGTTTCCCCTTCTTCGTCAAAGCTGAGAGTGGTGCCGCAACTCTGGAGAACTCTGGCACAAATCTCCGGTAGTATCCAGTTAGTCCCAAGAAACTCTTCACCTCCATCATGCTCCTGGGTGGCTCCCAAGCTAGCACTGCCTCTGATACCAATTTTTCACGACCCGTCCTCGGGGCCCGTGTTGTGACTACCCCAAGCCCGCCTTCCATAGGCCAGGGGTTGGCAACTAGCACCAAGGCGTAAATCCCAACAAAAAGGGAAGGCATTGCCTTTAAAAGTAAACAAACACCACAGAGTAAGCCAGCAAAAGTAAACACTCAGTAAACTGAGTACAAGTAAGTGCGGAAAGTAAATGGTCCAAAATACAAACCCAAACTGAAAGTAAAGTACAACTGAAAAGAAAGTACAACAACTGAAAGTAAAGCAGCAATGTCGAGCCGTCCTCTCGTACTCCCACCTGATGGGTGGGTATAAATAACCACCTCAGCTCCTTGGGTCTGGCCGTCCGCTCCGTGTACATCCCACCCAGTGGTCCACCTCCATGTACCGACCTGCTCCGCAAGCCTCAACCACGATCAGCGCTGTCAGTTGTCTGCAACCAACACAACGTAGGGGTGAGTATAAGATACTCAGTAGGGACCCCGAGACCCTCGAAGGTCTCCCAGAATCCACAAAGTATAATCCACAAAGGAAAGATACAATCACGAAGTAACATCCGAAACTACTTAGGTATATGCCCATACATATACCTAAGTTACAAATTCTAGTTCGGCTCCAACATCCGAGCCCAAGTTCGATCACATCCACAAAGGATAGCACAACACAATCTACATAGGAAAGCAAAACAAGGTTTAGCTCACACCGGTTTACTTCTTCGTATGATGATAGAGATGATCAAATGTAGCCACTGATTCATCTAAGCCATCGGACCCACACAGGATCGATAGGTATTAACCCCCGCAATGACCCACAAAGGATCGATAGGTACTAACCCTCGCAATGACCCACAAAGGATCGATAGGTACTAACCCCAGCAATGACCCACACAGGATCAGACCCACATAGGATCTATAGGCGCTGGCCCACATAGGACCGCTGAGTGCTGACCCACACAGGATCTGACCCACACAGGATCTGACCCACACAGGATCGGTAGCACTGATCCATGTAGGATCGCTGAGTGTTGTAGTCATCATCGTCGAATCCACAGAGGATTTCTGTACAGTCGTCATCGTCGTCGTAGTCGCAGCCAGCTCTAGGGTTCCCGCACACAGCAAGCTCGTTCGGGAGGGTCCGCTCCACGAGCCGAGGGGCTGATACATCAACTGACATATTGGCTGGAGTTGATGTATCCAAAAGTTTCGTATCGTCAACAGGAACTCAACGTCACAGACGCCGTGTCAATCGGACACCCGGTCTGAGAGTTATTGGCTTTTTCGTCCGAGGGGCCCGGTTGGTTTTTATGTAAAAACCAACCCAAACATACTCCAACTGCGTCCAAATCTCAAGAGACGTAAGCCAAAAGGTCTGTCTCACTAAGAGAAATCCATCAAAGTCGACGACACGTCAATCAGACGTCCAGAGCTCAAGTTATAAGCGTTTCCGCTCCGAGGGGCCGGTTGGTTTTGTGTACGAACCAACCCATCCGAAACCAAAGATCTCAGAAAACATGATTTTAATATACCTAAAAGACTGTATCGATACAAAGATTGCATCGCATCTGACGGTACGTCGATCGGAGGTCTGTATCCCAAGTTATGGGAAGAAGACCGGAAGAGGCCTGGAAGTGGGGGTTTCGGGCCCGGACCGATCCAGCCCGATACCCCCTGGGTCGGTCCGTACCGGGCTGACCCAACCTGGGTCCGGGTCTAACCCGGATGGGCAGGGCCCGGCCCGGCCCGGTGCGGCTAGTCCGACCCGGGGCGGCTCGGCGCTGGCCGAGCGGGTCGTCTTGGCGCTGGCCGAGCGGCCGCGCAAAGGGGGGCGCCGCCCTCTTGAATGAAACCATGGCCCCTGCATGGGGGCCGCTCCATGTCCCCACCTGCTCGGTCCCGCGTGGTCGTAGGACTAGAAGACTGCCGCCGCGGCTGAAGCCGCGGCGGCCCTTCCGGGTGTCGTGCCGACGAGGTTTTCCGCGGACCACCAGACATGCTCCGGTGGACTATTTTGCCTGCCATCATCGCCCGCAGTCCTCCCAGGATTGGCTCTTCACTGCGAAGACCTCAAAATGCCCTTGCGGACTGCTTCGTCATCGCCTGCCGATCCGCACACCAAGAACGAAGAAACGGTGGGTTCAAACTTGTTCGTTGGTCCGCACCCACCACATTAGCGGTTTAAATGGCTTCCGACAAATTTTAAACACTTACTGAGGATATAAATCACATAGAATTAATTGAACCAAAACCCCTACCTCAAGCGGTTGATGATTCGAAGATTGTCGCGGAAGAAGGAACATCACAGATGAAGCATCACAGAAGAAGTGTCGCGGAAGAAGCGTTGCAGAAGGAGGATCGTCACGTTGTGGAGAAAGGATTCGTCGGCATCGCGTCGTCGATCTTTGAGGATCCGGCGTTCTTTATGACCTTTGTCGAAGGTCGGCGTTCTTCGCATCCTTCCCGGTCATCGCGTTCTTCGTCGAGGAAGGAGTGCTTCATGGCTTGAGTGATTTCTCCCAAACCCTCTCGCACAACCAACCTCTAATAAAATAAGAATTGTCTTATTTTATTAACACACAAGCCAACGTTTTGAATTTCAAAAAGAATTGAAACAATCAATTAATGAATTAATTGAGGAGTTTAAACCACCCAATTAATAGAGGCGTTTCATAAACAGAAAAATTCAAGGGTTGACTTCCACTTAATAGGGGTGCGGGTGCGTTACCTTATTAAAGGAGGGGGTTTAGGAAGAAAATAAATGGTGGGGATCATGTGGGTCCCACATCACAATTATCCTACCTAGTGGGTAGGATATTTTGGGTCCCACTTCATCCACTTAGCATAGGTTAAACAAAAATAAAATAAAATTGGTTGCACCACTTTTATTTTATTCCTTTACTTAACCCCAAAATTTAAAAACCACACCCGAGTAAAAGAAAATCTAGAAAGGGTGTTTTTAAGCAATTACCGGCACTGCGATTCCATCGGTGTCCTTGGATTTCGATTCCGAGCACTAGTTCAAAATTTTGGAAAACCCGCTCATTCGTTCACTGAACGTACCCGAGCTAAACTTTGGAAAATGATTCTGGGCACACCGGGCCTAGGAATCAGGTGCCTTCAAAAACTGCGTTCTTGTAAAATTTTCATGAAAATTAAGAAAAACATTTCATTGAATTTTACGGGTCTTTACACCCACCCCCACCTCCCAGTACCCATCCCCCCTCCCCTACACCCATCCCCACCCCATCACCCTGACCCCTCCCCCCTTGCCATGCGCACAGCCCCACCCCCAGCACCTAGCCCCCTCCCCCTTCACCCAGCCCCACCCCCTGCACCCAAACCCCTCCCCACTGGACCCTTATTACAAAGCCACCTATAAACCAAAATCATTTTCTAGCATGTACCATATCATTCAGAGACATGGGATCCCAAAAAACCCAACCAGTTCAATCAATTGAACCAATTCAGATTTCAAAAAATTAAAATTTTAGAAATAAAAAATGAGGAATATATTCCTTTTTTCCCTACATTAATTTAGACTTGTCAATTAAATAATTTATGAAATATACAGAGATAATAAATAGAATCCAATTTCCCTATATGTCATATTATTTAGAGCTAATTATTATATTGTAGTAAGGGCATCACTTACCCATATTCAAGAAAAAGGATTCTAATGTTATCTTTATATAAATGCATGAAAATATTTATGTAGAACTTTTCAGAAGAAAAAAATTAACCATTCAGATCCATAAAAAATTTCAATTCATGTTCTTAAAGTACATACATAAGTCTCCCTACTATGTCCAAAATAAAGGGGATTAATATCCCCCCATCACCAACATCCCCATCCCCATGTCCATGACCATCATCATCATCAACATCATAATCATCATCATCAACATTCTTGGCAGCTTCATCACCAACATCAACATCAGCAACATCCTCACCACTAATTGCTCTATCGCCACCACCTTCGTTTCCACTAAGAACCTCATTGTCATCACCTAACGCATCATTTAAAGAGTGCATTGACACCATATATGATTCAAAAGTATCAATAACCCATAAAGGAAGCAAATGACTCAAAACCTCCATAGCTTCAATGAAAATGTTCAGTCATCATCTTACGTCTTTCACGCTCCTCTAAAACTATTTTCTTTTCCTTAGATACTTTATCATGAGTGATTTCCAGCATAGAGGTTTGGGAGGCTTGAGAGGAGCCTGATGAAAACTAATACATAGAGGGGATGATGTTTTTCCCTATTCGACATTGTAGTCTCCTCGGGTGCTCCTCACCTAATACCTGACTGAAATGATCATGTAGCCCAAATTTGTAATCTTCCTTACCATCGAGGGCCTCCAAGGCAGACTGTTGAAATTATAAACATATTAAATTATGATTTTTTTTATAAATATTTAAAATATAAATAAAAAAACTTACAATTTTATTTTGTGTCAGTGCATCTACCGCACTTCCATCCTTTTTCTCTCTACTAGAGCAAAATAATTTGGCACGAGGTATAAGAACTTTGATGCCCAATTTATCTTTCTACAAATGAGAAATGCACAAATCTAGATTAGTACCATATATGAGAAATGCACAAATCTAGCTTATGTCTATTCAATAATATTTTTAGTAGAACATCCTCTATAACATCACAATATCCAGTTAAATTACTCAGTGCATTTCATGATCAGGCATTGTAGTAAAGCCAAATGTCTGCAAATATGTCATTGAATCTTTATTCTTTTTGTTTAACTCCGACACTTCCTAAAAAAATTCCTATACGAGTAATAAGAATTAAATTTTATATGTCAACCATTAAAGATTGATATTACCTTTAACTTTGCAGTCTTCCAATGTGTAATCATTTTTTCAAATTGAATTTTTAGATAGTCAGGGAATATAGATACCCCCTCTATGTCAGTACCAACCATAGTCTTCCAACCAACATACAACTCATGCTTGTATGAGCCCCAGAACTCCCCAACATCCATCATCCTTATTGTCTTAGCAGCTTCTCCGTCAGGAAATTTAAACTGAATCTGCAATGAACATGTTATTTCATGTAAATTAAACAGTAATATAGATATGAATTTATATAATTTTCTTACCCATATTTTCTCCCATGCTTTTTCCTTAATCTCATTACTAATACAAATCAATTGCATCGGTTACACCTGACTGATATCGTGATACTTGTCCAATGTTGTCATGACCCCCTCCCACCCAATATGCCCCTCCTGAGCTGGAAATGGTGAAAGGGAGAGAATGACCCCCTGATTCCTGCCTCCAGTAGGCCCTGGAGTGGAGACTAGCACCAAGGGTATGAGTTTTCACAAATATGGGAGGAATTACCCTTTTATTATTTAATATTGGGAAATAGGATGAGTCCAATACCGAAATAAAAAGGAACATGTAAATGATTATAAACCCAAAACCAAACCCATATGCATGTTTTATACCGTACTAAAATAAAATTACAAGTACAAGAAATGCTCTAAAGTACGATACCAAAAAAAAAGAAAGCAAAACCTGCAACCAACAATCTCTAACGCCAAACTAGAAAGGTCACACATAGTCCCTGAAGTCCTCCTGAAAACCTGAAAGTAAATGTAGGGTGAGCACACAAGTATACTCAGTAGGAAAACCTAAAGTTATTGTGCATAGGTGGGGAGAAATCCTAATGCCCCTTGAGAAAATAGAAGGGACCAAAGCCTAGAAAAGAATGTATCCACCCAACCTTACAAGCCAGACTCAACAAATATCACAAGTCAATAGAGTATTATAGTAATATTATCAAAGTATGGGTACCCCGCACCACCTTCCCACTGAATACTGCTCAAGCCCTCATACCTAATTCTCTGATTATTCCCCCTATTCCTGAGATAGTGCCACAACCTGGCCATATGAAGATCGATCTGGTGTCGCAACCCAGCCATAAGATGCTCATAGTATCCCGCCAACACTCAATCCTCGGCCATCATAGTATCCCAACGGCACTTAATCCTCAGCCATGACAACATCGCATCCCGAAGACACCTGGGAACCACATCACATCTCATCCCAAAGACACCTGGGAACATATCACATACTCATCCCAAAGACTCTTGGGAAACATCTTTCATAACCTGCCCGAAGGATCTTGGGATATAGAACCTGTAACCATCCATCCTTTAGATGTTTGAGAATCTCACCCCCCGTCCCACGGGTGTTCGGCACGTAGTTCACAACATGGGTGGGGTGCATAAAAAACATAAAATGTACAGATTTATATAATTATATCAACCACTCAGCCCATCCTAAGGCTTCTACACAAAAGATCTGAGCACATGCCTCAGCACTACTGCCTCAAAATAATTCACACAATAAACATCCCCAAACCCAATTAAGATTTCCATGTTTCATCAGTTTTAGTTTATCAGTTCCTTAAATACCGATCAAATAAAAAAACCAAACAAAATAATTGTTCATAAAACATATCCCTGCCAACCGCAAATAAAGTTAGGTAAACACAAGCAATACAATACAATTTTCTTTCATCAGCCAATCAATTCCATTGATTTTCTGTATTTAATCAACTACCATGCCCCACAATTTATTAGTTAACTCTTCCACATTTATTCATATTCAAAACTCATCCCTGCAGCCCTTCTCCAATGACCATAACCACAAACACATCAAAAACAAAACCCGTACCACAACAACCCACGAAACACACCTTCACATAATTAAACCCCAACCAGAACCCACAATTTCATTCTTTAATTTAGTGTAAATGGGGTGATCATACAAGAGTTCTAGGTATTCATTTATTCATCCATCTTTACATGATTTACCAATTTCCACATTCTATGAAATTTCATCCACAAAACAATCCAGAAAAATAGGACAACATTTATTTTTGGAAGAAAAAGCCGCCAATGACTGTGATTTTCAGTAGGCATAAGCCTATTCAATTCATAACATAATCAAAAGATAAGCATTGATGGAAAATTAAACAACAATATCAACAGAATTTCCCCAAACCCATTCTTTTACCTGTTATTATCTTTATTTACTGGTTTGACCGTATCTCATGAAATCAAGAGGATACCCACCCCACATGATGCACTAAAGAGAGAGAGATGAAGGTAAGATTCCTACCTGAACATGTTTTGATGTCCTTATGCAAGAAAAACCACCATGAGGATTTCGATCACTCCTCCCGATGACTACGTCCTCTCGTGGACTTGGTGGCACAACCGCACTAACAACCAAGAGAGACTCCATTAAGTTTAAGATGTCACCTATCATATCTTGGAATGGAGAAACAGAAAGAGGGGATCGAGGAAGGAATAAGAATGGGGTAGAACTTACCATTAAGATGAAGTTCGTTGAAGAGAATCTTTCCCATAAAATATCAGCAATCTCCTCAGTAGGAAGCTGCGAATAGGAATTCAAAGAAGAGGGAAAGGAAAGAGGTGCACAATGTTCATCTAATCGACACGATCCCACAGCCACCGACAGATCGACTATCGGAGTGTGGATGAAGAAGATATAATGAAGGATTCTGGGACATTCAAGAGCGTCTCCATGCGGAGAAGAATAGGGGTCCGTAAATAACACATGACCCTCTCTTATATAGGAATTGAAATGTTAAAATGGTACGTAGTGTGTATTAATGAATACACGACATGACCATACAACTATTATGTTGTTTGTCTGGTCCACACATGACACGTCCTGCAGTTTCCACACATTTAATGATAATAATAACATCAATTAATAATAGGTGTTTTATTGACCTAATAAATGAGTCATAAAAAGGTATTCATCATTGGTCTTGAAATGACCTTCATAATTTCAGGGTTGCAACGTCACAGACGGTTTTCCATTCCAACAGCGTATGAGGGAGATACAGTGGATACAAGATCCCGTAATAATAAAAATATTATAATTATTAGGGGTTTCGTGGACCCAAGACACAAAACATAATTTAATATCCAACCTTATACTTGAAACGATCATATTAATGACAGGATCACATCGCCCCTAACGAGAAGTCAATCAGATGTCGCACGCGGGAGTTATGACGGGTTGAAGATTTAATAATAATATTAAATCTATTAATTCAAGAGCATTTCAGGTACCTGATCCGAAAACACAAAAAAGACATCCAATATTGGACTCATAATTTCTGTCTTGAAGTCAGGGGCACACTGCCACTGACGGTTTGTAAAACCGAGGTCGCATGAAGGAGTTATGGACTAAACATGGTTTTCCCAAAAAAATTAATAATTCCATTATTATATTATATTATTTAATTTAATCCCTTAAATTATCACATTATCTCTCCAATATCTTTTGATATTCACGCACAAAGTATCACATTTCTCTAGGTGGGTTACACAAGGCGCCTCTCTCTTATATTCATTTGTGTATAAATTTTATTTCCTTTCAACATGTTTCTCTCTCCAATCTTCTTCCTTTCTACAACAATTTTATCACGACCCAACCAAAGTGGCGCCTCCCATTTTATTCCATACCCATCACGCCCCATTTTAAACCTTTATCATTTTTTTAACACAATTATCATAAATAATAACATCTCTCATCTATTCTCATATCTAAAATCTCATTGCATTGAATTCAAAATTTAAGTCTGATTAAATCATTATTAACTGATCTTTCAGAATTTAGTCCAACATTATTATTATAATTATTTAGTATAATAATAATAACAAATCCCCAATAAAAATTTATTAACCTGTCACAAATTATTATTATTATTAATTATTATTATTCATGTTCACCGCGTTGACCATGTCCGACCACCATTACGTTAACACCTAGCAACTTCCCATTACATGTCCATTACACAGATAATTTATTATTTATTAAAATTTAAATAAATCAAAAAGAAACCATGCAGATCCCCTTATTGAATTAAATACATTTAATTTTATTTCCTTTATTTCACAATGATTAAATTAAAAACATTTAATCTAATTAACAACAAAAAATTTCACACCACCATTATCAATTATTATTATCAAAAATTATTATTATAACACGCATCGTGTTTGACCACATCAAATTTTACAAAGTAATGTACCGAAGAGGTTCGGGCCATTACATCATATACCTCTCAAAACATTCTTGTCCTTGAGAATTAAAAACCAACCCATAAAAATGGGAATGGTCCGAACAACCACCCTGCAAGATACCTCTCAGGGATCTCATCATAATAGGAATCCAACCACTATCCTAATTATATGATTCATGGAATTCCTTCCCCCATGTCGAGATATTATCCTCTTTAGGTGGCACTGACTCGCCTGCACAGGTTTAATTGCATCCACATTAATACTTCTAGATTAAGGATTAGGTCCTCCCACCCTTATAATTTAGGATTTCTAATACACACACTACCCCCAAAACCACCCAAAACAAGAAACACGCTACCCCAAAACATGGATTGGGGAATTCCTTCTCCCATGTCAAGATACAATCCACTTTGGGTGGCACTAACTCACCCACATGGGTTTAATCGCTTCAACATTAATGTGTCTTGATTAGGGATCAGGTCCTCCTCTCCCCACATGTTAGGACTCTTCACACACATTTAAAGGAAAGAGGGAAACAACATAGCATTATAGACTCATAAAAAACAAGCTCCAGAACCAAGCATGGGTGAGAATGAGTTTCAACAAAGGAGTGCGATGCTCCTAAATTTAAACAAAACATAAATGAGAGAATTTATGTAAAACTGAAAACGTCTCTCTCAAACTCTGGCCTTACTAGGGTTGCCGCTTCTGTTGCCTACAACTGTCCGCGTCCCACTCCTCTACCTTTCTATTGACATCCACCTCCTCGACCAAATCTCGGTTGGGGTCCTTTCGGAACTCCCTGTGGTTGGCCACCACCTGCTCCAACTCCCCTTGGAAGGACTGGATCCTGTTGTTGCTGGAAGGGTCCAGCTAGGAACTGCTGCTGGGGCTGGCGAAGAACCTGGCCAGTCCCTCCATAATAAGTCTGAAAATGGAATTGTCTACCAAGATGCCCATGATTCCCACATGCAAACACCTTGGTCCATGGACCATAGAAAACGGGCAGAAGTCTGCTCCCTGCTGGTGGAAACTTGGAATGTCCTGTTTCTGGGGATCTACTGCTAACCGCCTCATTCTTTGACGAACATGGGTGACTCCTCTCTCGCGGTGGACCTACTTGCGAGCACTTCCTCTCAATTATCTCTGCATTATTCTATACTTCCAGGTACGTTGGTAAGGTGAAAGGGGTCACCACGCACCGAATAGAGGGGTGATGTGCGGCCTCTAAATGTTTGTCTCGGGAATCCTCAATGGAATAGAGATTCAGGAAAAAATGGAGGAGATCCTCAAGTTTGACATAGTCTAGGGAAGACCGGCTAGGACACAGGATTTTAGGGGCCCCCGTGATCCGATGCAAGGACTCTGATCTTACCTAATGACCAAGGAAGACTACATTGATTGCAAGGTAGAGACCCTAGGAAAGGTACATGCATCATCTTGATTTGTGTTTTACTTGATCTGGGTATTATGGGAAAGAAATCGATATAAAATGATAAAATGAAACCTTGAGAAAATTTCCTTTCTACATGGGCTTTGGTGTTCTTTGTTTATCATACAACTATGGCATCTGGACGTCATTCCCGGGTGACTCGGGCAGTCGAGGCCCTGCAGATTCAGATGGTCGATCAGCTAAGGATTGACTAAGAAGAGGAAGAAAACTTGTGGCAGCGCACATTTCATGCTTTCCAGTGAATCTAAGAAGAGGAAGAAAACTTATGAAAAATATTCTTTTTAATATCTTGTGTTATACTCTACACAAAAAGTATCTTTCATAATACACTTCTCTGACCTGGCTTGAATTACACGCAATCGCAACCTTCCTCGATAGCGTGTGTTGTACGCAACACCGAGTTTCGCTAAACAACGATATGTTATTAAGATATAATTAAAACTAGCCGTTATGAATAGTAATAACCACTTTTTGAAATTTAGTAAATTTTATTTTTCAAAATGGAATTCATTTTTGGATTCGTAATATCGAAATTAGCTTAGGGTGAAATTTTGCTACTTTTCGGATAAGTTTCATATTCTGATGAATAGTGAAAATTACTAAATTTTAATTAAAAACAACTTTTTTAATCGAAATAATTAATAGTGATAAATTATTAATTTTAGTGGTTTTAAAGTATATTTAGAATATATTTTTACAATTCAATACAATGTTGGTCATTGTATGTAATTTCACATTTAAATCAGACATAAACAAGTGTCAATCTTTTGATAGATATTGTTTCTTTAAAACACGCTATTTGTTTTAACAGCGGGATTTAATTATAAAATTAATTAATGCAACTTCTATGTTATGAATTTGGTAAAATAGACTTCATTTTTGAATTCGGAATATGAAATATAGCTTAGGATGAAATTTTGGCATTGTTCTGAAAGACATCAATTTTTGATGAATAGTGAAACTACTAAGTGGTAGGTTAAAAACTGAATTTTGCATAAAACTTAATTTTACCGCTTCTGTGAATGGAATTTCAAAAATCCGAGAGACACGGTTGATGTCAGTAAGTAAAATGCGGTTCAATGAGATGAAAATAATTTTTGGTGAATAGTAACTTTTTACTTTTTTTTACCACGGTTAATAGTAAATAGGGTAACTAAGGGTAAATATGATATTAATATTACCCTAACACATGTCCTAATTCTATTGGACAAGTGTATCTCGACCAAAAACAACCTTAAGTGTAAAATATTACCATTTAGGCCCACTTGGATTAGATTAGGACATTTATTATTATTTAATTCAAAGAAGAGTTAAAAGAGACAAAATCAAAGTTTATTTACTAAAACATTTTTAATATAGGGTTATACATAATATAAATTCGATTTCAAATATTCATTAGAAAGCTAAAAATATTTCCTACATAATGATAGTTTATTTATAATTTTTAGACTTTATATAAATTAATTTATTTATGACACAACGATGATGCAGTAATTACCCTTTTTAAGGAAATATTAACATAATTGATGTTATAAATGCTCAAATGAATGTAATTTGAGACTTTTTATGAATTCCAATAATTTTCTAGGTCACTATGATATATTAGTGTTGATTTAATCAACTTGGTTCGAACATATAATTCTGTTATGACTTTCACAAAAATCATATATCAAATAGTGTCAAAATTGACACAAAATAGTTTTTAAATCAAATATTACATTATTAATTGTTATTTTATTCCTAAAAATCTAAGGTTCGGCCAAATGACTTAGATAAGGATATATATTTTAATAATAAACAATTTGGGGTTCGTTTGGCATGTTATAGTAAGTATATTAACCATATAGTGAAAGAAAACAAAAAGACACGGTAAAAGTAAAATTATTTAACTTAGAGTTAAATCTAATTGATAAGGTTAAAATAATTCCCTAAACTTGTCTAAATCTTATTGGTTGATAGGATTTCGACCCTTCCCCACTTTATCTTCGAAATAAGACCCTTTGGAACCATTATAAACCGATTTTGACTTTAATATAAAATAATATTTTGAGTTATTCCTAAGGTGCCCCTCTCCTCCCCTATAAAAGGACACCTCCTCCCCCTCCTCCTCACACCAATTTGAGCACTCAAGCTCGGCCAAACCCTGCCAAAATCTCTTCTCCACTTCCCTAGAAATATCATAGAGGTTCTGGTCTTCCTCAAAGACCAATTTTAGTGCCCTAAGAGGAGGTCTCAAAGAGGCACTTCAAAGAAGAGGTAATTACCGTTACCAATTCTTTCATCTTTATTTCTTCTTCCACTTCTTCTTCTTAGGTTGTTTCATTATGAAGTAATAACATCAGTATCACTCATATACTGATATGTTATTATAAGTATGAAACAACCCTATTTCACCATCTATCCATCCTACGGAAAAAGAAATCACCGCGCGTGCGTACGTACGGAATACCGTCTCCACGCCGTGGTGTAATCTATTTTCCACCACCACCTTACATGGATGGGTATAATGGTGTAAAGAATAACTATACATAGTTATTACAACATCATATTGATTCTGATATGTTGTATATCCACTCCAATTCAGTTCAATATTTATAGAAATGATATCATCGCTCGTGCGTACGTACGGACTACCGTCTCCACGACGCGATGAGATTCATTCTCCATGTTAACCATTTAAGAATGATTATAAAGTATATATAAGAAATAATAATGAAATATATGAAATTATAAAGCTACTGGATTTATGTATATATATATATGTATGTCATTTACTTACTTCCATTTCAAGACAATAAGGAAAGGAAAACAGCGTTCATGCGTACGTACGGACTACCGTCTCCATGAACGGTGTTTTTCATTTTATTTATCTTTCTACTATATATATATATATACTGAATATATATGATATATAAATCATGTTTTATATTCTGGAAGTAAGTAAATCATGATATAAGTAATAATTATTTCAAGAACAACAAGTCAAAACACCTACGATAAATGAAACGATTTTACCCAAAACGCTTATTTAACATGGAATTTACAAAAGAACGGGTAATATAATGTAATAAGTGAACCATATATGATATCATAACAATGAATATGATTCTGTAATAAGTCAATAACATGATTTAAATCATTATACAGGAGGTTCGGACACTTACAAAGCAAGTCGGACCTAAGGTAAGGGAAATATCACAATCTCATTTTTATCCGAGATTGTTTATTCGTAAGTATTTACTGGGGTGTATTTTATCATCCACATCCATGTTCCCTCAATATGTAATATTGTCTCCATCCACTTGCAATAGTTTAAATCCAATTTTACCCTTAGGTGAGTTTTTAGTAAAGAATATGAAAGGAATCTTTTGTCGTTTTACCGTACGAGGTACTTTTTGACTTTTCCGACAAAAGTACGAAGAATGTTTTTTTTAACTTATACGGAATGAATGGATTTTTAAAACATTATTTCCAAGAAGTTTCCTTTACAAGTTTTCAAGTTTATTTTTAATCAACTTCTTTTAGTTTATAATTTTATGACATATTAAGAAAAAAAAAGTGTTTTTGAAGAAGAAAGGATATTTTCCTCAAGAATTGAGTTCAAGTGTTTTATCAAAATTATTTTCCATCTAAGATAATAAAGGGTTCTGTTTTTATCCTTATTATTACATTGATTTTATCATGTTGTGATGGAATTATTTTTTATGAATTCCTTTATCTTATATGAATTGTTTTATGATGTCATGTTGTTTAAGAATCCCATTTTTATTACATGGGTTATGAAATGATGTATGATTTATGATTTTGTGGCACACATAAGAAAGGATTCATTAAGAGATGGGTGGGACCTATATCTCCCTCCAATGCATTGGGTAAAGATTTCATATCTCATGAGATAGACATGGCTGGAATGGTAGGTTATACTGGTTCAGTGAAACAGGACTGAAACGAGGGTGACTCGATTCAGAAAGGGACTTTGTCCACTAAGATAGTCTTGGCATTGAGTCTTGACTAACAAGAAATGATTCTCTATGATTATGTGTGTATGCCACAAAGTTTCATGTTTTAAGTTATGATTATTGGGATTACATTTCACTTCTATGATTTATCCCATGTTATGATATGATGAGTTTTTTTGCAGGTTGAGATTTCCAAAAGCTATGTTCCTATATATATGATGTGATTGATATTTCTTTTGTTTACCCTTACTGAGCATTTGAGCTCACCCTTTTATGTTTTCTTTTCCCCAGGATATAAAGAAAGGTTTTAGGTAAAAAAAAGGGATGACCTTTATGGGAGATATTGAAGAACTTTCACCATGATTAGAAGATTATGTTCCGAGTTTCCAAAGACACTAAACTATTACGATCCTTTAGTGTGTGTTTTTGTTATGTACTAAGTATTCCGCAAATGTAATGTAATGTCCATGTACGTCAAGCTTCGGGTCTCTACAGTTGGTATCAGAGGCAAAGGAGGTAGGAATGTATCCGATCCTTGGGAACTCTCACATGTGAGCGTTGGACGAAGCATGGCTCTCCGCCCAAGGGCTTCATGAGGAAATGGCTGCCACTGGGGATGGTGGTGTGTCCCGCCCAGGGGGTGTAGCCACCCATGGAGTGCCCTGATAGGTATCAATTATAGTCCAATGGAAGTAATTCCAGACCGCTACAGAAAATGATGGAGGAAAATTCTTTTCCATCTCACATAAAATTAATGTCGCCTCCTACTGAATTTTTATCAAGAATGACATGGATAACCTATTAGCACAAAGGTCTCTAAAAAATGAAACTAGAGAATCACTGTCACCCTTACATTATTGGATAGAAAATGCCGAATTTCTATTGGAATCAATTCATGAAGAAGGATGTGATAATCATGAGTCTTCAAGGAATTTAGTTTCACATATCTTCTACTGTATCATTTAGATATGTTGTTGAAATTTCCATTAGAAACCATGATATTCTCCAATACATAAAAAAATTGATCTTTCTTTGATGGTTTCATCACATAAGAATCACAAGGAACTTTCCATTTGTTTTCACCGATATACTCAGGATGCAGTTATGGTCTAATACCCCAATCCAACAAGCCTCGAAGAGATCGGATGTCATCTTTGGTTTTCCCCTTAATATTCAGAAGAATTTCTAGCAATAATTCACTTATATGTTTCTCAATATGCATTACGTCTAAACAATGATTTATCAAATTGGTAGACCAATATGGAAATTCAAAAAAAAATACTTCTCTTTTTCCAATTTTAAGTGGTTTCAATGTCAACATTATTCCCATTTTTAGATATAAAATGACATTTACCTAATGAAAAACTGAAATCATTTAATTCATTAAGCACATAGCTTCTTAACATATATTGAGGTGGTTGTTTAGTCGCAATGGTATTATCAAACCTCCAATTATTCATCCTGTATTTTTGATCAATTGGCAAGAATCGTTGATGCCCCATGAAACTGAAACTATGATGATATTTAAGCCTTCTCGATCATGTATTCTTCATACAAACAAGACGTGATAGTTTTCCCTTCGTGCTCCACCTAGATATTATTGCATAAGAAGGGAAATTCGTTATGGTCCATAGATGGGAAACATGTATATGAAACATATTCTTTGAAGATGCTTCGAATAACCGCACACCCAAATACCAAAGTTGATTCAACTCTATTATTAAAGGATGCAAGTAGACATATATATCATTACCAGGATTAGAAGGTCTAGATATCAATATACTTAAGAAAGTGAATGTTTTTTTTCATAAAAATCCATGGAGGATTTTTATAAACACGAATAAAAACTGGCCACATGCTGTGAGAAGTAAGAATTGACCAAATGGATTAAAACCATCATAGGATAGACCCCACTAGACATTTCACACCTCAGATAAAAAATCAGGATGTTGTACCTCAAATGTCCACCATAATAATCTATCTTCAGGATGAACCAACACATCATTACCTTTATTTCCCTCAGCATCATTCCATTGCATATTGGCTGAGATATCTGTAGACATTAATAGATTTTGATGTCTTGGAATCAATAAAAAGTTCCACATGACTTTCTGTGCCACACAAGTTGGTGTTCCATCTGCATTTGTCTTCCATCGAGGTTTACCACAATCTTTAAAGTCATTATGTTCAGTTTTTTCCTCCAAAAATAAACTGAAATCTTTCGGAAAAGCATGGAATTTATTAGTATCAAATCCAAGCTTCTTAATTAACTTCCATACCTTGTAATAATTTGAGGTAATATATACACTATTAGGAATAAATTCCTTCAAAAATATAATAATGTAATCAATATAGGTATTATAATTTCCATACATGGTTTTCCCAGGATATAACTACATTAAAAACTCCAAATTGGTCATTTTAGTACATTCCTGATATACTGGAGTTCTAGAATCATCCAATAAAATTTTCAATCTCTCATTATCATCTTGAGTATTTTCCTCATGTGTATTGATATCATTGTATTTTTGCACTTGCATACTATCTCTCTCGATATGATGAACAAATGGAAACCGATCGAATATCAAATTCACCATGCCACTTCTTTCATTTTGTACATGACCAGTAGAACATTGATTCATCTCACCATGGTGATACGAAACATAATAGTTTTTTTGAAATAAAAATGTTTTATATGGCAGGTATCTTCTTCTCGGCTTAACCATGGTCTTACAACACATTTATATCATGGAATCTGTAAACAACCTCCATCTGAAGCATTGTCAATTGAAAAATATAAAAAATTCCACAAATTGTTTTGAAATGCGGTGGAAATCCTATCAGTATGATACATCCATCTTCTATCCATTCTATAACAAGAAAAAAAGTTATCTCCAATAAAAAATGTAAACCATAATTATAAAATGGATATGTACTATTGAAAATAAAACTATTAAAACATAAAATCTTATAGTTAATCCACATTTGTATTGCAAGTGCCTTTATTTTTATAGCTAATTTCTTCCCTTTTAGTATCAGAGACAAAATTCTTACATCTATCCTAAAAAGGGATGATCAACAAGGTAAACCATAAAGGGCCAAGAAAGGTTTAATGTCTATGATAGTGTGGTATGTGTCATTATAGTTGAACTAAGGGAGAGATAAAAATGTTTTTCCTCCCTTAGGTGTAACATAAAAAAATCAACTTTTAACATTAAAACATACCCTTAGATATGATTTATTTAATTTAAAAAGTAACGTAGAGATAAAAACATTCATCCATCATAAAAAATATTTTAAACAAGCCCCATATTCATGTAATTTAATAACTTCCATGGGTAAAATTTTAATTCATTGAGGGAATTTTTTTTAAAGAAAACCTCTTCATCTTCACAAATTAATGGAAATTGTTTAGATAATTTATATAAAACAATAATGGGTATCAAATAATTGTATAAATAAACTATAAGATGAATTTAATAAACTAAATCACTTCATGAATTTTTTTAATAAAATAATAACCTAGAAACACCTACTGCATACAAATTGGAACAAGTCGCAACAAGTCTCTTAAAAGGAAAAGACCGTTTTGGTAAAATAAATGAAATTAAAATAAATTGAAAAATAAAATACATGTTATTAGATTAATATCAACTACTAATTTTACACACACCATGATTAGGGTTCTCATAAGAAATGAAAAAGAGGGAAATTTATGTGAAATGATAAGGGGAATGTCCCTTGAGATTTAGGTAATGTATTATGTATCCAATGTTATAGATTACTTTTTTGGATTCTTATGGAGTACTCTCATTTAATCTTGAATGATGAGTGAACTCGATAAGACTAGACCTATTTTGTTGGAATACCTCCATCGTATGCAATGGGTAATAATATTATCATTCTTCTAAATATCAAGGATGGTTCCATGAGTTTAGACTAGAAGAATTCATTAGGAAGAATGGAAAGGCTCACCTATGAGTTTTATTGAGAGAGAATGCAATATTTAGTTTCACATAACTTTTTTCAAGTAAATTTATTTTCTAAACATCATTCATGAAAAAGTTTTCCCTTGAATGAATTATTTTTGGGAGGCAATTAATTTGGTCATAGGATGCTTGTGTATGTCTAAGTTTCACAAAAGAGGGGAAGAAACCAATCATAAATGAATGAATCATTTTCCCCATGGTAAAACCTCAACATATTTATAAGTAATTGATGTAAAATATTTTCAGCGGTCTAGGGAACCAAATTATTTATTTTCATTATTTTATCCTTAGAATTCCATCATTGTTTTCCTAATAAGATCTAATTAGGAGAGTTATTATACAACCAAAACTTATAATTAGGGAAAGGAAACACAATTATTCAAAAGTGGCTGTTGGATCTCTAAGATAAATTTAATATTTAAATATGTTCTGAACACTAATAGTCCTTCAAATAATTCAATTATAACAATACATTTCCAAACTAGGATCTTATTTGAAATGTACATTGACAATATGTGCCTCAAGTGTTGATAAAATATACAATATCACTTATTGATAGAAATTAGAAGTATGATATTAATCATTTAACTATATAGTTTGAAATAAACATTCCCATAGTTTCAAATTCTGGTCATTCTCAATGATCAAACATGTATGATTCATAATCATAAAATTATTAATCATGAAAAGATGAAATTTAATGTTTACCAAACGGGAAAATAACAAGTTTCAATGACATCTCTCACAATTATAACTCATATAAAAAATATACTAAAAGAAAAAATATATTTAGATTGACTCTAGGGAACATGATGATGAAAATGGTAACAATATTCCAAACAATGGTTTAGTACTTTCAGGTTTTTTATCAGTTTTCATTTCATTAATGCCTCAAACGAAAATATATATAATAGAATGGAAAACAAGGAGAATAAATTTCATACCTAGACAACAGAGCTGGGGTTAGGGAGGTGGAGGCTAGGATGGGACATTTCTAGAGTTGGGGGAATTGAGGAAGAGGAGAAGGCCGGGAGGAGAGGGAGCTGAGAGTGGGGACGTCGCTGGAGCTGGGGAAAGAGAGGTAGAGAACGAGATGTTGAGGCTGAGGACAAGGCCAGGACAGAGGTTAGGAGCGAAGGAGGAGGCCAGGGAGGGGAGGGTATGGTTGGGATGCGGTGGTCAGATGGCCGGGAGGCGGAGGTTGGTGAGGGGAGGAGAGGGCCAAGCAGTGGAGGTTGGATGGCTGGGAGGCAGTGGTCGGGGAGGAGAGGAGAGGGCTGGGAGTTGAGGAAGCAAGGAAGAGCATGATGGAGAGGGTGATGGAAGTGAGGGTAAGGAGGAGCGTGATGGAAGAGTGGAGGAGCATGATCGAAGAGGGTGGAGGAGCGTGATGGAATTCAAGAATTGGGTATTGGTTACCCACGGTTTTAATAAAACCATGGGAATAGTTTAAAAAAAGAGATATCCCCACACTTTTTCGAAACCGTGGGGATGGATGTGTGGGAAAATATCCCCTTTCAAGTAGTGCAGCTATAATATGATTCATGGGTATATATATATAATTATTTTATTGATTTGTTAATTCAACATTTAAAACCTATTTTCCCTACTTGTTGGTTAAAATTATTTGTTCTTCTGATATACAATTGATTTAACACACATAATGATAGAAAAATGACTGATACACCCTAATAGTTCTATATTGAATTAGGTAAGGAATTCATATCAAGAGGTGAAATGTTTATGACTGTTTGGAAACATGAATTTGTAATGTGTTACAATACCATGGTGAACACACTTGGTTATATGAAGGGTGTGCCTTGATATAACTTCATTGTATTGGGTAATTGATTAATATCTAGATATGACATGTTCAGGATACCTTGGAAGTATCCATTAGTAATGTTTTATTATACCTTGGTGAATAATCATGGTAATAAGCTTTTATGACACCATAGGGATGACATTTTGTGGAACGATTATGAATGTTTCCTGATTATGTTGCATCCACATTTCCTTATTATGAAACATGTACTTATCATCATGTTATTAATTATGTACCTTTGATCATGTTATGCCTCGGGTTATTATTGTCTCATTATGGATGTTATCCATACATTCATGTTCTTATATTAAGAATAATTTGTTATTCCCCATGTTTTTCCTATGATGCCATGATATTTATTTCCTTATTATAATAGACACATTCGGTGATTCTTGGATTATGAATCAATATTATATTGGGTATGAATTATATATGTATTCTTGTTCCTTTATTATGTTATTATACCCATACTTTCAACTTAGGATTACATATAATATTCGGGGGTTATTGCTTACACATACCCTGAATGAGAATTTCACATCACCTCTTTCTTTAGTTTAGATTTCCAAAGTTACAAATAAAAATAATGCATAATATGTTCCTTGAAACGTAAATTGTTTGAATAACATTTCTGAGATATTTAAAAATTCATAGGGATTAAGTCATTTCTTATATACTTTGATGGAATTTCTATCTGATTCAAAAAACATCGGTTTTTTAGTTAATTTTGTTTACAAATTTTATAATGATAGAAACCTAGAATTAATTTGGAGATTATGTAATTCTAGATAATATAATAAATTTAAGTCATGTAATTAGATAACCATATCTATGGCGAATCATATATAATGGTACTAAATATTCTAATAAACTATATTTAGAATATCATGACAAACATGGAATAAGACATGAATTCAGTGCACCCTATACTTCTAAAGAACAGGTTTTATATAAGTAAAAGAGGGAACCTTTTTGACATGACCAAGGCCATTCTTACTGAGATTGACACATAAAGATATTTATGGTTGTAAGAAATTACCAAAACTATAATCATAAAAGAATATGTTTTTAAATCCAAATTCAGATATTACCCATTATGTAATTTGGTTTAAGAATAATCAAAATTTATAACACTTTATAGTGTTTAGGAATCCTTGTTTGATCAAGAAGAAATGAAGAAGCGATGATATGTTTGATGAGAGGGTTGAAGATAAAATATTCCTTGTTCATACACTAAATAAGAGATCTTAAAGGTTCTATAGAAAAAAATATGAGATGATAGTGGATTATGATGATGTGATAATCATTGTTAATGGATAGGAGACAAAAAAATCATTTATGGTGATGGATGAGGAAGATATAATCCAATTTGAACATATAAAATAGGCTAAAGGAAACACATAGAATAATGATGGAGATGTTAATTCGTTGTATTATCATTATGATTCTTATGATCTAAAGTCCACATGGATAGATATAATAATTAATAAACACGTCAATATGGAGAATTTCATTTTGGATCACGATCAAGTGGTACAAACACGATGAAAAATAATGTCAAATAGTCACACTATTCTTATTTCAAAAATTGAACCCCAAAATATTAATGAATATTTTGAGAACAAAAATGGATTCAATCCATGAATGATGAGCTAGCTAGAAATGATAATAATGAAACAAGGGAGTTTATGTCTAGGTACCAGGAGACGAAAAAAGTTAAAAAATTATTTTTTGGAGAAATCTAAATGAGAATGTTTAAATTCCATGAAATGAAGATAGAATTGTATACAAGGGTTAATCAGAGATAGAGGGAATTGATTTTGAGTAAATATTTACCCATATTTATACGATTGAGATCATCAAAATTTTATTTAAAATTATATCCCAAATAAATTTTAAAGTATTATAAATGTATATAATTTTTTTATTTTTTTATTTTGAGTTAAATGAATAAGTATGTATTTTGAAACATGAGGGTTTTATTTTATATAAATGGTATTAAGGTATATAGGTTGAATAAACCCACTTATGGGTTGAATTAACACCTAAAATCATCAAATTTTAAACTAGATTATTACATGAGAATTATGTATTTTACAAATGGATTGGTGGATATATATATATAAAGATAAATCCACATCGCATTGTTATGATTATGTATGTTTGTGATATTATTTTATCAACTAATGATAAGAGATTTTGTGATTAATTTTTGACAAAAATGAAGAATAAATTCGATATTTTCATGCTTGGTAAGATGAAATTATTATTGATTTCTAAAAATAACCAAGCTATTTGTTAAATTTTCAACTCTGAAGAAAATTATTCCAAGGATATTTTTCATGGAATAATCCATAGTAGTTTACACAGCAATTATATTTGGAACAAATTGGGGAGTGGATGATCAGAGGAAAATTTCTAATGATAAATTATTTAGAAATTTTATTTTTTTCCTTTTAAACATAATAACTTTTTGCGATACATTTTGTGATGTCCTAACCTGGGTGCCACCTACCAATGCCTCGATCTGGTTAGTCAATGACCTCAGGAGAACCTCCTTGTATGCCAAATTCTACCAACTAGTAGTAAAGGGTCTACTATATATATATATATATATATATATTTCATGATGGCACTATATCATATTTATCAAAACAGTACAACAATGAAAATACATAAAAAATATCCAAAAGATAATAACCAATAACCAAAAATAATTCCCTTAACCAATACTGACCTGTATCACATGATAATAGAAAACAAGAAAACAATATCCATACTATGTAGTAGAAATTTCATGCCAAATATGTGTTATGTGTTAAATAAAAACACCAAAATAAAGACATTGATAAATCCAAAGGGGGTCCAGATATCATATGAGATTCCCTCATCCATGATCTATTCCAACTCATCCATCTAACATAGGGTTATTTCCATTATCTTGTCCTGTAAATATTATGTGTATTCAGGTACCAATTAGGTAACCCGGGTAGGGTGTGAGTACAACCTAGTAGGACCCCACCAAAGACATATAAAATAATATCAAGTCTATAATAGTGTATAAAGTTGTATAAATAATAAGTTACATGTGAAAAAGTTTTCAATTTACATATTCAATTATTCTTTAAATTACCACATAAACACCCTTGATCCATGATGAATCCTAAACCATCAATACTTGGTTCAACCCCCACCGAAGTCTAGACCATACCAAAGGGATATCAAATTTTATAAAATCAAGAGTTTTAATCAATCAAATCATTCCACATTCATATCATGGATACATGGAACAACAGTAAAATGCCAAAGAATTGGGTCTATAACATCAGATCTAGCACCTCATGGGTATTAGGAGCATCAGTCCTTATCTGAAACATCATTATTTTCACATATGTACTTTTGAAGAATCAGTCCTAATCCCAAACTAATTATTATCATATATGGGATTTTGAAATATTATTCCTTATCCCAACCTCATTGTTATCAGATATGGGATTGTGAAGCATCATTATATGACCCACAGTCAACTGTAACATATTTCAAATTATGAAATTTTTTGTTTACATCAATGTTAATCATCATAAAAATTAGTATCAAAATTATCATCAATGTGCCCCATTTTAATTATCACTTCAATCATTTCTCATCACTTTAATAACATACATTAAGATAAAAAAATTACCATTAAACCAGTTATTCAATATTTAATCACATAATACATTAGACCCCAATGGTTAAGCTTACCCTCCTTAAATTCCCATTTTAAATAAAATTATAATAACATAATGAACAAAATTCATAATCACAATTCAACCAATTTCGATTTCCCCATGTTCAAACCATTTCATTATAACAATGTAATTTAATTTAATCAATTCAATTTTGGATTCAATTTCCCAAATTTGAGAATCAAAATTTACCAATTGCATACATGAGTTTAAATTTAAGACTATGGAAATTTAAATTTAGACAACCTACCTCCAGATTATTGATAAACACTACAAATAGAAATTCCCAAATTGATGAAGAATGATCAATTTCATGACGGCATAAATGATTTAGAACAAAAACATGATCCAAGATCAAACATATTAATATCCTTGAAAACCATGATCTAACCCCTACCAACTGAGGATCAAAAAATTATCTTCAACCATAATGAGAGTGGATCAAGAGACATCGAGTGAGAGAAGTAAGAATGAGAAGATATTACATACCAAGAGAAGGACACAACCATCAATCAAATCCTCGATTATTTAAGAATTGAGTTTGTGGAGACTTGAATTCCTCTATGAGACAACCAAATATGAATGAGAACTTATTTGGTCAAGCATGGGTGAGTGAGGATGAATTTTTGTGGCTTCAAGAATTTTAATTAAATTTTTTTGGGAATTTAAAACTACAGACACAATTTCCTAGTGTGGGGCATACCTTTTTCCAAACCGTTCACCCTATCCATCTACATTTTCCCATGGGTGAAAGAATTATAATGAGAGGGAATGTGGTTTGAGAAAATGCACACTAACCATGAAATTCCCTTATGTTTTGGAATGAACGTTTTTCTTGGGGTAGGTGCTTAGTTTGGGAAAAACATGCGCTAATAGTAACACACCAAGATTTCATAATACATTATCTCATTAAAGTAATTAAATATCTTGCACTACATGCAACACTGAGTTAGAGCACACAAAAACATACAAAACTAGCCATTCAAAAAAGCAGTTATGAATATTATTAATTTCATTTTGAATCTTATATACACTATATTATTTTAACACCCATATTATGTGTTTCTTAGACATAATATGAGAACAAATTAATTTTTTAGATAAAAGAAGTATTTTTAAAAAAATGAAATTTTACCACCTTTTAATGCAGATCCTTTTTTTTAAAACCAATATTTGACACTTTTATATATTCAATTTAATTAAAATAAATTATTATTTATAATTGGGACATAAAAAATTTTGTTTGGATAAATTTCCGGTATATTTCTGATAACCTTCATATTTTGATTAATAGTAAAAAAATTATAAATTTTTTATTGAAAACAACTTTTTTAATTGAAATAATTTATAGTGATAAATTATGAATATGAATGTTTTGGATGTATAATTAGATTATATTTTTATCATTTAATACAATTTAGGTCATTATAAGTAATTTCACATTTAAATTTGACATAAATAGATGTCAATCTTTTGATAGTTTTTAATTTTAAAAAAACTATCTTTTTTTGCTTTGACAAAGGGAATTAATTTTAAATTAATTAATACAACTTATATGTTTTTAATTTGTTAAATTAGAATTAATTTTTGAATTTGGAATATCGAAATTAGCTTAGGGTGAATTTTTGGTCTTTTTTCTAAAAACATCCAATTTTTAGCAAAAAAACACTTCGTTATTATTTCAAAATGACTTTTTATTTAAATAATTATTTATTTCATTAAATTTTATTTTAAGTAAAAATTGATATATAGTACCTATAGAAGACCAATTTAATTCATTGAGGTCATTTTATTATAAAATTATATGTATAAATTTTTATTTAACGTTTTACCGTCTTTAATCCACCTTCAAAGAGAATTTAAAAATTAGCATGAAACTTAATTTTCCCGCTTCTCTGAGTTAAATTTAAAAAATCCAAGAGACATGGTCGACATCTGTAAGTAAAATTTCGTTCAATAAGAAGAAAATAATTTTTGGTGAGTAGTAACTTTTGACTTTTATTTACCACTGTTAAAAGTAAATATGGTGATTCAGGGTAAAATTGATATTATAATTACCCTAACTCATGTCCCAATTCTATTGGATAGGTGAAATTCGACCAAAAACAACCTCTGTTATAAAATATGACCTTCTTTTGTGCACTTGGATTAGATTAGGACATTTATTATTATTTTATTTAAAGAGTGAAAAGTGTTAAATTAAAAGATTAATAACTAAACCATTTTTTAATATTGGGTTATACATAAGATACATTCGACTATAAATATTCAATATAAAGATAAAAATATTTCATACATCATGGTATTTTATTTTTAAATTTTAGACATTATATAATTAAATTAATTTAGGACACAATTATGATGTCGTAATTACCTTATTAATGAAAGAATCAAATAATTTGTATTATAAATATTACAATAAAAATAATTTCAATGTTTCTATGACATCCACGAATTTTATAGGTGAATATGAAATTTTTGGGTTGATTAAATTTATCTTTTTTGATGTAATCAAGTTGTGATGACTTTCACAAAAACCAAAAACTAAATAGTGTCAAAATTGACATAAATGAGCTTTTAAAAGAAATATTATATTATTATATTATATTATATTCCTAAAATTATAAGGTTAAGAAAAGGGGATTAAATAATATTGAATATTTCATTAATGAACCACATGAGGTTCTCCTTTAAGTTTAGAGTATGTTTATTAACCATATAGTATAAGAATAAAAAAAGACACAATAAAAGTTAATCTATTTGACTAAGAGTTAAATCTAAAAGGTAAGGTTTATATGGTGACCTAAACCACTCTAAAACCTATTGGTTGAGTGGTTTCTGACCCATCCACACCATATCTAGGAAATAAATCATTTTAGAGCAATTAGAAACAGAAAATGATTTTATTATAAAATAATATTTCAATCTTTTTCTAAAGTGAGCCTCACCTCTCTTATAAAAATGTACTTCCCCTTCTCTCAAAATCACACCACGAAAGCCATTTGGCTCAACCCACCCCTAGAAAAATATCATGCAAACTTTCCTCAAATCATCCTAGAGTACATACTTTGGCCAGAAATCGAACCTAAAGAGCCCTTTTGATGAACTCAAACTGAAACATCTGAATAAAAGGTAATAATTTCCCCACCCCCTTTCAAGTTCTTTTCTTCTTCCAAATCTTTTTTCTTTGTTTTTTCCATATGAAATTATGACGCCAGTATCTCCTACATAATTTGATGTTATTATAAATATGATACAACCATATTCATTATTTTATCCATCCTGTAAATGACAAATTCCCCATACGTGCGTACATACGGTTTACTATCTCCACGTTGCGGTGTAGTTTGTTATTCAAACACTTCATTATTTGGTCGGGTATAATAATTAGTATAACTGATCTAAATAACAAATATAACATGTCAATGATTCTTTATATATCATATATCATCCAATTACATAGGATTTCACCATAAATATATTTATATTGTTGCTCGTGCGTACATACGGATTTCCGTCTCCACGATGCAATGAGATTCATTTTCACATTCACCATTCAGTTATGATTATAAAAATATATATTATTAATAAGTATGAAATATATTAAATAAATATTAAAAATAATATATATATATATATATGTGTGTACTTACATATATCTTATTCACTTACTTCTATTCAATACGATATGAAAACGGAAAGAATGTTTTTGCGTATGTACAGCCTACCATCTCCATAAACAGTGTTTTCCATTTCTTATATCAATATATTATACATATCTATATTCTAAATATATATGATATATAAATAATGTGTTATATTCTGGAAGTATGTAAATCATGATCTAAATGATACGATCAAGAATGACAAGTTAAAACATGTATGATAAAGAAAGCGATTATTACTCGAAATGATAATTTAACATGGAAATCCTTATTAAATGGGTAGTGTAAAGTCATAAATGAATCATGTATGATATAATAAATCTGAATATATTTTTGGTATAATTTAATAACATACTATGGTCATTATATATGAGGTTAAATGTACCCTCGACCAAAGGAAAGTGCAAGGTAAGGGATAACATCAAAATATATTTAGTATCTGAGGTTGTTTTTATGTAAGTATCTTCTAGGAAATATTTATTATCCATGTCCATGATTCATAAAAGAGTTTTCAAATGGATTATTTTTAAGGGACTTTTTTTTCAAAAAAATCATTTTAAATGTTTTAATGATTTTTTCTTCAAAACCATTCTCATTAATGTCCATGTTTTCAAAATGGTTTTAAGGATTTATTTATATGGAATGAAGGTTTTAAAATGTTAATTTATTTTAATAGTTTCAAAGTTTAATGGAGAAATTTTATTCAAAACTATCTTTTAAATAAATTATTTTATAAATTATGTGACTTTTAAATTATTTCATGAAAAGGGGATATTTCTCTAAATAATTTTTACTGATCATTTTCAACTAAGTCAACATCCTTAAATGAATATTATTCTTTATAGAGGTTGAATTTTTATAATAAAATCTTACATATTTTATTGAATGATATTTTAATATGTTTTACTATGGATGTGTTTTTTTATACAATTTATGGTCTATGGTTCAAGTATTAACATTTCCTATGGTAGTTTTAATATGAATGTTTATGTTATGTTTCAACCTTTTCATATGAGGAATGTATTGGACTTAGTAAGTGATGGGTGGAGCCTGCTATAGCTCCTCGGTGCAGCAGTATGTCTCATGAGACAATTAGATGTGGAATTGGCTGAGGCCTCTCCCAATTTAATATATTGTTTTGGTTTATGACTTAAACATATTTAGACGTCTTGGTCGAGGCCTTGACACAATTTTTTAGAATGTCCTGCATAATACATTACCTCATTATGAAATTAGTTGTTACATGTAATTATTCGACTGTTAGAATATCTATGTGCATGTTTATATTGTTATGTTTGATTTATTTTTTCCATATTATGTTCAATATTATGTTCAAAAAAGAATTTTTTTTATTACACATCATGCCTTAAAAGTTTATAGCTTCTACTAAATTATTTAACCTTACTGAGCATCTAGGATCACCCCTTTTTTATGTTTTCTTTTTACCAGGATTCCATGAAGTGTAATATGATTGACATGCAGGGTTAAGATAAAGGGAATAATGGCATTCTCAACAAATGATCTATGGTGTATTTTATGTTTGAAATTTTAATGTAAAGTTAATATATGTAATCTATTTTCCAAGACTGCTAATCTGATCAGACTTTTACGAGTTGATTAATTATAATCGTGACAATGTATTAAAATAATGCACCAAATCTGGGCTTCTAGGGTTGGGGCATTACAGTTGGTATTAAAGGAAGTTTAGAAACAACCATGGAAATATATTTAGATAAACATTAATTATAGAACATTACCCTAAGATATACTTTGAGGATTAGTATAAAAGAACAACCTAGAATTTTGGTAATGTTGATATTTTGTGTATTTTCCAAGAAAAACATCTCTGTCTAGATACGAGCAGGTAGAGGTGACTCTGGCACAAATATTACTAGAAGTGAAAACTTGGATATGGAGTTTTGGGCTTGACCCATGGTATCCTGGTACACAACAATGGTCATTGCTTCACTCTTGGTTATGAAACTCTCGAGGTATATTCTTAGTATAATTCACATTTTCATTATAAGCCCTTATGAATGATTTAGGTGTAAATACTTCTTCAAAGAAAATATTTTATGGTCATAGATTATATGCAGAATCTTTTCAATATACATTAGTTTTTTTTACAATATTGGAATTAGGCATTGAAATTCATAAACTAACCAAGTGTATGCCATTGTATAGAAATGGTGCCTAGTAGAATGAATGAGAATTATAGCAATACGCATGATCGAAAGATTAAGAAGGACCGTATCATTTAGGGTATTAAGCCAAAATTAAAATGGGAAACAATCTCCTTATTATTATCATATTATGAAAAAATAATATCATGTGATAATAAGATTAGTAAATAATTCTCTAAGTCATATGGCTTTGAAGGGAAGAAAGAGAAGAAAAGGATTAAAGATAGAAATATGGACAAAGGGAAGAGTGGAAAGATGGATTTTTCTATATGGGATAACTCTAGAGAGAAACACATTGGTAAATTCTTGAAGGGAATGAGATTTTGTTATATGTGTGGAGAAAAAGAACACCATTTATGTGATTTCAAGGGTAAGAAAAAGGTTTCAAATGTACAATGCTTCATCTACAAGGAGTTGGGACACTATGTTAATCAATGTCCAAATCATCAGAGTATACCCCAAATGCTGCTATTGGATAATAATAATGTTATGATACTATCAAAGATGAAGATAAATGATTAGTGTTCTTGTGTTGTTATTAAATTATTGTGCCATTTGAGTATTGTATTAATGATGTACATGTTAAAAAATTTTAAAATATATAAGGAATGTACTGCAGTACTATATCATTAAAGACATGAGATTGTGTTGAACTAAAAAAAGTGACTCAATAGCAGGTTATTTTTTCTAGAAAATGTATTGTTGAGATAAAGATAAACAATAATATGGTTTTGATACTGAGGTAGTGATCTTGGAATAATATATGATTCATTTTGATAAATTATATTGGATATTCTTGAGTACCCCGAAATTTATTAATGATTTTTAAATTCCATCATTGTTGTAGTTTTCAACATTTTTGAATAGGAGTGTATCAAATATTATATATAGTATAATGGATCATTAATGTAATCAATAAGTTATTATGGTAATTCAGGGTGTTACAGTGTTTTAAAAGAATACATGACGAAGATATTCACATGTTATTACATGGAAAAAAGGTTCTTCATTGTGTTTACCTTCATTATAAATTTTTGACTGTGAGTTTGGAATGAATTGTTTCGGATATGTCAAAATGTTGGAATCGATTAAGTTTGACATTGGATACTATTGTTAAGGTTAAATCATTTGTTGATATTGTTTTTGGATTGTCATAAAAAGGACAACTCGGAGGTCGGGCGATAACCCATCGCATCTAGCAAGGGTGAGAGACTTGAAGCCAAAACTGAAGGGCGACAAGGGTGCATCACCTACCACTGGCCTACATGATGTCCTGGTTTCTGTAAGGTAGTTATTTAAATATTTTTACCAATAAATTATAAATTAATTATTTTTGGAACCCTATACAATTATGGTAAATAGAATATATTTGAATTCTATTATCTTTTAGAGTGAAATGTGGGTTTGTGGTAGAAATTAATAGAAGGATGAAACTCTACTTATAAATTATATTTTTTCATATTATTCTATGAATAAATTAATTCTAAAACTTTATGTAAGGGATCTTAAAACCATAAATGTGTTATCTTAATACCTTATGTTTTTTTGAACCAATGATATTTTAAATCACCATAGATTGATGGTTTTGAGGCCCTCAATTTTACACTTGTTTGTGATTGATGACCCCAATCACTCCCTACAAAAATTTATGTTTTCCTCCAATTATGTGTCTCTAATTTCCACCAATATTCTTCTAATCGATATCATAATTTGGTGGTGACTTTTCCATTTCCCTTTCCCTCTTATTAAGACTAAATTTTATTAACCCAATTTCTGAAGTGAGTTTTAAACAAAAGTATATTTCTATTTTTAACCATTTATTTTCAAAGAAAAATTTCAAATTTTGAGGATCAAATTTATTTAAGGAGAGGAGAATGAAACACCCCATGATTTCGTAGTACTTTGTCTCATTAAAGTAATTTAATATCTTGGGCTACACGCAACATCGAGTTCGACCGCCCCACAAATTACCAAACTTGTCATTCAAAAAGAAGTTAGGAATATTATTAATTAAATTTTGATTCTTATATACTCTCAATAATTTTAACACACATATTATGTGTTTCATAGACATAATGTTAGAAAAAATTCATTTTTTTTCAGATAAAAGAAGTATTTTTCAAAAAATGAAATTTTACCACCTTTTAATGCAGAACCCTTTTTTAATCCAATATTTGACACTTTTAAATATTCAATTTAATGAAATTAAATTATTATTTAGAATCAGGACATAAAAATTTTGTTTCGATAAATTTTTTGTACTTTTCCGATAACATTCATATTTTTATAAATAATGAAAAATACTAAAAAAAATTTGAAAACAAATATTTCATTCAAAATAATTTATATTGATAAATTTTGAATTTTAATGGTTTGGAAGTTTAATTAGATTATTTTTTTATCATTTAAAAAAATTTAGGTCATTATAAGTAATTTCACATTGAAATTAGACATTAACAGATATCAATCTTTTGAGAGTTTTATCTTTTAAAAAAACCAATTTTTGGTTTTGACAATAGGAATTAATTTTAAATTAATTAATACAATTTATTTTCTTTGAATTTGGTAAAATAAATTTCCCTAATACATGATATTATAATTTCCCTAATACATGTACTAATTCTATTGGATAAGTGAAATTCGACCAGAAAAAACATTAGGAATAAAATATGATCCTTTTTGGTTAACTTAGATTAGATTAAGACATTTATTATTATTTTATTTAAATAATAGTTAAAAGTGTTAAATTCAAATTTTAATAACTAAACCATTTTTAATATAGAGTTATACATAAGATAAATTCGACTATAAATATTAATTTGAAAGATAATAAGATTTCCTATATCATGTTATTTTATTTAGAAAATTTATACATTAAATAATTAAATTTTTTATGACACAATGATGATCGAGTAATTACGTTATTAATGAATGAATCAAATAAATTATACTATAAATATTAAAATTTATATAATTTCAAAGGTCTTATGAAATAAATGAATTTTCTAGGTGACTATGGAATTTTAGGATTTATTCAATGTATCTTTTTTTATGTAATCAGGTTGTGATATCATTCATTAAAAAAATACTAAATAGTGTCAAAATTTACATAAATGAGTTTTTTTTTAAAAATATTATATTATTAAATTATATAATATTCCAAAAAAAATTTAGGATTGGCCAAAGGTATTAAATAATATTATATATTTCATTAATGAACCACTTGAGGTTCTATTGGATGTTTAGTGTAAGTTTATTAACCATATAGTGTAATAATACAAGAAGACATGGTAAAAGTTAAACTATTTAACTAAGAGTTAAATCTAAAAGATAAGGTTAATATGGTGACCTAAACCTGTCAAAAACCTTCTGGTTGAGTGGTTTTTGACCCAACCCCACCATATCCTAGAAACAAATCATTTTTTATCCATTAGAAATCGAAAACAATTTTATTATAATATAATAATGCAAGCTTTTCCTAAAGTGACCCTCACCTCTCTTATAAAAGGGTACTTCCACTTCTCTAAAAATCACACCTCCAAAGCCATTTGGCTTGGCCAAAACCAGCACAAATATCCTCCCAAATTCACTCAAATAAACCTAGTGTCATTTATTTGATCATAAATCCAACCTAATGAGCCCTTTTTACAAACTCTAAAGGAAACCCCTGAAGAAGATGCAATAATTTCACCACCCTCTTTCAAGTTTTTTCTTCTTCCACTTCCACTTTATTTTTAGTTTCCATACCAAAATAATAACTCATGTACCTCCTAAATACTGTGATGTTATTATAAAATATCATAAAACTATATTATTTATTCTTTTCATCCTATAAATAACAATGTCACCACACATGTGTACGTACGACTTACTGTCTCTATGTCGTGGTGTAGTTTGTTATTCAAACACTTCAATATTTGGATTTCTATAATAATGAGTATAACTAACATAAATAACAAATATAACATATTAATGATTCTTTATATATGATTTTAAATCCAATTAAATATGATTTATCCATCAATATAATGATATTGTCACTCGTGCGTATGTACAGATTACTGTCTCCACGATGTGATGAGATTCATTTACACATTCACCATTTAACGATGATTATAAAATATATATTTTTAAAAATAATGTAATATATGACATAATAATACCACTTTATATATATATATATATTTATATGTACTTACATATATCTTATTCACTTACTTCCATTCAATACGATATGAAAACGGAAATAGCGTTTATGCGTACGTACGACCTACTATCTCCATAAATGGTGTTTTACATTTCATATATCTCTCTAATATAGATCTTTATATTCTAAATATATAAAATATATAAATCATGTTTTATATTCTGGAATTATTTAAATCCATATCTAAAGGATACGATCAAGAATAACATGTTAAAACACGTACGATAAAGAAAGCGATTATTACCCGAAATGTTAATTTAACATAGAAATCATTATTAAATGGGAAGTATAATTTCCTAAATGAATCCTGTATGATATAATAAATATGAATATAGTTTTGATATATTTTAATAACATTCTATGGTCATTATATAGAAGGTTAAACGTACCATCAACCAAAGGAAAGTTCAAGGTAAGGGTTAATTTCAGAATCTCATTATTATCCAAGGTTGTTTTTACGTAAGTATCTAATGGGAAATATTTATTATCCAAGTCCATTTTTCATATAAGTGTTTTCAAATGGATTATTTTTAAGGTAATTTTTTCTAAAACATCATTTTAAATGTTTTAAATATTTATTCTTGAAAACCTTTCTCATTAATGTCCATGTTTTCAAGATGGGTTTGAGGATTTATTTATATAGACATGAATTTTTTAAAATGTTAATTCCATTCAAAAGTTTCTAAGTGGTATGTGACACTTTGATTAAAAACTATCTTTTAAATGACTTACTTTACAAATTATGTGACTTTTAAACGATTTCATGGAAAAGGTATATTTCTCTCAATGATTTTTATTAATCATTTTCAACTAAGTCAACATCCTTTACTAGATATTATTATTGATTGAGGTTGAATTATTATAATAAAATCTTCCATGTTGTATTGAAAGATATTTTTTATATTTTTGAAAATAGATGTGTTATTTTTATACCATTCATGGTTTATGGTTCTAATATTCACAATTCGTATGCTAGTTTTAATATGAATGTTTATATTATGTTTCAACCTTTTCATATGAGAAGTGTATTGGGCTTAGTAAGTGATGGGTGGGGCCCACTATAGATCTTCAGTGCATCAGTAGGTCTCATGAGACAATTAGACATGGAATTTCCTAAGGCATTTCCCAATTTTATATATGGTTTCGGCCGATGCCTTAATCATTTTTAGACGTCTTGGTCGAGGCCTTGACCAAATGTTTCAGAATGTCCCGCATTTTACATTACCCCATTCTGAAATTAGTTATTATATGTGATTATTTAACTAGTATAATATTCATGTGTATGTATATATGGTGAGGTTTTATTTATTTTCTCCATATTATGTTCAAGATTATGTTTAAAAAGATTATTTCATTATTACACCTCATGCCTTAAATGTTTATAGCTTCCTAAATTATTTACCCTTACTGAGCATCTGAGCTCACCACTTTCTTATGTGTTATTTTCCCAAGATTCCAATAAGTGTATTATGAATGATATGTAGGGTTAAGATAAAGTTAATAATGGAGTTCTCAAAGAACTATCTATGTTGTAGTTTATGTTTGAAATTGTAATGTAATGTAATTGTATGTAATTTATTTTCCAAGAATATTAAACTGATCGGTCTTTTGGGACTTTATTCCTTGTAATCCTTCCAATGTATTAAAATAATGTACTGACTTTGGGCTTCTGGGGTCGAGGCATTACCCTAACCATGCACCATGCATTTTCCTTCCAAATTTCTCAATTTTCACCCGAAACTGTAACATCCCAAGTAAATAAAGAATAATATATTTTCAAATTTATTAATATTTTGGAATTAAATATTAATTTTACTTTAAAGGGGATTCCATGTTTGATGGAATACCTGATACACAACAACGGGTTTCATTGAAATATTACGTTATAGACCTCGTTAAGTTACACAAAAAAATAATATAATAATAAAATATTATTTTTAAGGGTAGTTATCGCCTAGCTGTTGTAATGGTGGGAATGAACAGAACTAGCTAAAATATTAATATAAATGTTTTTTTAAATGTGTTCACATTTATCCAATAAAATTTAGAGTCTTAAATTGTGAATTAGTCTAATTTGAAGGATAAATACTCTAATATTCCTTAAAAGGTCAATTTACCACCTTATAATGGTGAACCCTTTTTTAATATAGTTTTGTTCACTTTTATATGTTCTATTTTACGAAATAAATTTTTTCTTTAGATTTGGGATAACAAAATTTACTTTGGGTAAATTATTGGTATTTTTATGATAAAATTCATTTGTTTATAAATAGTGAAAATGCTGTGTTTTAATTCAAGACTTCCTTTTAATATAATTTATTTATATGGTTATATTATCATTTTAATAGGTTTAAAAGTATAAATAGATTAATTTTTACTATTTAATCAAAATTATTTCATTATAAGTAATTTCACTTTGAAATTGGACATAAACAAGTGTTATTCTTTTGATTGTTATTATTTCTAAAAAACATGCCCTTTGTTTTGACCATGGGAATTAATTTTAAATTAATTAATCCGGATTCTATGTTTTGAATTTGGTAAAATAGACATCATTTTTTAATTCAGAATATCAAATATAGCTTAGGATTAATTTTTGGTATTTTTCTAAAAACATAAATTATTGATGAATAGTAAAAACATTGTGTAGTAGTTAGAAAACCAACTTTTTAATTTAAATAAAATTTTACCACATATGTGAATTGAATTTTGAAAATAGAACATACATGGTAATTATTAGTAAGTAAAATGTTGTTCAATAAGAAAAAAATAATTTTTTGCGAATAGTAACTTCTGACGTTTATTTACCGCGGTTAAATGCAAATAGGGTAATTCAAGTTAAAAACCAAATTATAATAATTTCAAATTTCATTAACACTTTTCCTAACCTTATTGGATGAGTAATGGCCAACCAAGACAATCCATTGGTGATACATTTGGCCTTTGAAAGCCACTTGGGTAAGATAATGATATTAATAACTTTTTATTTAAAGTAAAAATAAAAATATCATAAACATGTATTGTTTTTCTAAAATAATTTTAATGTGGGGTTATATAATAGATATATTGGACTGTAATTATTAATTAGAAATATAAAAATATTTCCTAAATCATTTTATTTTATTTATACATTTTAGACATCAAATAAATAAAATTATTTAGGACACAATAATGATGCAGTGTTTACCTCATTAATGAATGATTTAAATAAATAAGATTATAATGATTAAAACAATATCAAAAACCAATCCATTTCTTGTTGTATGATTTTATTTTGAACAAGATTCATATTATCTGTGAGTTTAATAAGTTTTTGACCTTTAGAAACAGAAAATCATTATATAATAAAATAATATTTTAAAACTTTCCTAAAGAGCCCCTCCCCCCCAAAATAAAAATCCCTCACCTCTAGTTCATTACACACACCTCTCAAGCCCCTAGTCTCATCAAAACTCTGACCAAATAAGCTCTCAAGATCCCTCTATTCCACCAAGATGCATTATCATAGGCCGAAGGCACATCAAGAAATCGGTTGTGTTCAATCCAAAGGGAGTTACCCGATTTAAAGGTAACATATTCTTTTAAGTTCTTTTCATTTATTTTACTTCTCAAACCCCATAAACAATTTTTATTTCTTTATTTTATAACCAAACCAGTATCCTCAATGTACTTGGTTGTTTTTATGAGATGTATTCTAATGATACTTACCTACACCTCCATCTAATGGGTAAAGAACATATTGTTTCTATGGACGGTGAACTACTGCCTCACGAAACGCTGATCCTTTAATTTTCTCCGACAACCTATTATGATGGACATTGTGATGGAACTATATTTATATGTGATATATATAATATTTATATTGTCTCCATGCTTCTTTATTTTTCATTTATATCATACTTTTATGGTTTCCATAATGGGTAAACATGATAATTTTATTTGAGGAAGTGCAGACTACCGCCCTTTTAAAGTGATGTGACTCATTCATGTTATACCTAGAACATATAAAGGATGCAGTTAATGAGATTATATATGATATTATAATGTAATTATAATATCCCTATGTATCATTAATTTTTCATTCCATTAGATATGAAATTGAAATGGAAGTATTGTTCATGTGTACGTACGACTTACCATCTCCATGAATAGTGAATTTCATTTCTTATCTCCAAATGTTATGAACTAATATAAATACATATATATACTAGATATATATGACATATATGATATATAAATCATAAAAATAATTCAGGTGATAATATACTTTTGACCACATGAATAACTTGTAATTATCAGAAGTTCATTTTTGACTCAAGTACCAAATATCGACAAAATGACCATTATTTACTTAAATGATTACATATTGTTTTTAACATGGTAATAAGTTATATAAAAGGAATAATAAACTTAAAAAATGTTCTTACGATTGTATAAATTAACTTTAGTTTATTATTCAGGATATTAAAGAACGAACGGGTCAAGTCGGACCTGAGGTAAGAGACTTCATCTTAGTGTCCTTTTGATGAGGCCTATTTTGTTTTATACAAAACCTTCTTTTATATGATGTATAAACACCTTGGAAGTTTCATTTCATTCAAATTGAAAATTTTTATATGAGGCATTTTACTAAAATAAAAAAAGAATGTTTCTTTTAACTTAAGCGGTGACAACAACCTTTTCCCCCGCCATGAGTATTATTTGATTTATGGATTCCATAACAAGTCATAATGTTTTTAAAAAGAAAATTAATACAATATAATATATTACAAAATTTCGTATTGAAAAGAGTTTTGATAATTGATTTGTTATGTCAATATATTTAAATTATATATTGTTATTGAAATGTGGAAATGTTATCTTTATTTTTTGTTTGTTTTATGTGCTATGAATATGTTATGGTTTTTGGGCATGGTTTACATATACGGAAGCTTCCATGATAAACCTAGGGTGGGTTAGCCTGAGATATCTCTCCAATCGATTGTGTAATGTGATAGAGGTAAAATTGAATGTTACTCCTAAGAGTTTAAAAGAATATATTGTGATGGGTATTCAAAATGTAACTCCATACATGGCTATGAAAGCTACAACGTTAGTATATTATAGATTACACAAGTTACATTTACGATTTTTGATTACTATGTGTTATTCATAAATCGTATGATTTCACGAGGTATGTTAAAACTCTAATGTTTTGATGAACTAATATTTTATTTATTTATTTTATAACCCTTACAGGGATTTGTATGCTCATACCAGGTTTTGAAATGTTTTTCACATGATTTAAAGATTTATATGGTCAGGGATGGGATCAAGGAAAATTATTGCTGTCCAAAACATGGAACTAGTCATGAAACTTTATTTCAAGAGTTTTATTTTATTAAAAAATGGAAACTGTGTAGAAGTATCTAATTTGAAATTTTTGAGATGTAATGTAATATTTATAGCCTAATTATATAAAACTCTAATCCAAAAAATATCCTCAATTTGAATTATCAATTTAATTCAAGATTATGTAATTTTTTAAGGACGGGTTCTTATATTTGGTATTAGAGGTTGGTTTAGACAACTTTAGGAGTTAGAATATTTTCAAATTAATGTCCATAAATTAATTTATGGTAAGATTTAAATGATATAGCATTTAAAAATTACCATGTTGACTTGCCTAAGATATTTTTGTGTTATGAATGGTTTTTGGTAGAAGAAACAGGGTAGCTATGATGGGACTACATCCGGAGGAAGACAACCTTCCAAATCATCTACGTGAGATAGTCAGAATCAGAATTGAAAAGTTTGTTGCAGTGATGGAACAGTTGACCGAGGATATAAATGGTGGTGGCATCCAAGAACGAGATAATCTAGATCAACCATAGAGGAACATGCAAGTAGTAGAGCATTTCATGAGGCAACATCCCCCATCATTTAGAGGATCATCTGACCCTGTGCTAGATAAAGTTCGGATTATTGCACTAGAGTAGATTTTTGATGTCATATGTTGTTTAGAACATCAAAAGGTTAGTCTCACTATTTACCATTTTGAAGGTGAAGTTGGTCAGTGGTGGTCGATGGAGAAAATATCAAGGATAGTGAGAGGATTGATTGTCTTGATTAGGATGAATTAAAAGGTAATTTTCATGGGAAATATTTTCCTAAATTCATTCGTCTTAGGATGGAAATACAATTACTGGAATTGAGGTTGGAGTATTACTTAGTATCTTCTTGTGAAGAAATATTCACTCGAATGTCACGGTATGCTTCAAATTTCATACAATATTTTTATTGTGGAATCAACTATTTCTATATAGGATTAAAGTCAAATTATGAAAAATATTTAGCATCTTGTGAGTTCAAAAGTTAGGAAAAAATTGTTCGATATGCAGAGAAGGTGGAAATGGGGTTTTCCGATGATCAAGTGTTCTTTGAAAAACAACAGAATAAAAGGTCATGGTGGCAGAATAAATGGAAGAACTCTTCAAAAAAGTATGATGGTAAGAAACTTAAGTTTAAAATTTGTGAAAATTGTCGTAAAAATCATGTTGGGGAATGTCTTTTGAAATATGTTAAGTGCTATATATGTGTTAAAATGGGACATAAGTCTCGTAATTGCACAGAAAAAGATTTGGATAATGGTAGGACAAAAAATGATTTATAGTCAGTAAAATGTTTTAAGTGCAATGAAATGGGTCATTATACAAATGAGTGTCCAACGAAAAACTCAACTAAGGGAAAAAGCTAGACTAAAAATAGAAAGGGGTGGTGAAATCCTTTGCAACAACTTCAGCAGATGTTGGGAAATCAAATGAAGTAGTATTAGATCTAGGGAGCTCAGTATTTCTTGAATATTAACTTGAGGTCAGGGTACCATCAGTTGAAAGTAATATAGGCAGACATTCCGAAGACTGCATTTCATATTAGATATGTTCATTATGAATTTGTGGTTATGCCTTTTGGACTAACCAATGAACCTTCTGTATTCATGGATCTTATGAATAGAATTTTTTGTGAGTTTATAGATAAGTTTTTGGTTGTGTTCATTGATGATATTTTTGTTTATTCCAAAAGTAAAGAGTAACTTGAAAGTCATTTAAGGGTTGTCTTCCAATCCTTAAAATAAAAGAAACTGCCTCAGAAATTCAGAAAGTGTGAGTTTTGGTTACAAAAATTATCATTCTTTGGTCACATTATTTCAATAAAATGGCATAATTGTTGATCCTACTAAAAAAAGTTGTTGATGAATGTCCAGGACCCTCTAATATAACCTAAATCCATAGTTTTCTTGGTTTGGAAGGTTATTATCGGAGGTTTGTTGAAAAAATTTCATGGATATCTATCCAACTAACTATGTTAACTCGAAATAGTGTTAATTTAATTTGGAAAAAATAATGTGATGATTATTTTCATGAATTTAAAAAAATAATGTTGAATGCTCATGGTTTGGCATTACATTCCAGAAATGGTGAGTTTGTTATCTATAGTGATTCTTTGTTTAAAGGACTTGGTTGTGTCCTTATGCAGAATGATTTGGTAATTTCTTATTCTTTACTTTAGTTGAAACATCAGGATTTAAATTACCCTACACATGATTTGGAATTATCTATTGTTGTTTTTTGCTTTAAAAATTTGGAGGCATCATTTATATGGAGTAAAATGTGAAATATATATTGACCACAAAATATTGAAGTATATATACACTCATAAAGAATAAAACATGGGACAGAGGAGATGGATGAAATTAGACAATGATTATGATTTCACGATCCATTTCCTTCCAGGAAAATCAAATAAAGTGGCTGATTATTTGAGTCAAAAATGTAATGCTTCATTAACCATGCTATTTTTAGAATGAGGTCCTTTAGTTTTTGATTTGATGAACTTGGAATATAAGTTATTGTTGTAGTAAATTCCTCTATTTTGTTTCAGGAGTCAGTTAAATCATCCCTATCAAAAAGAGTTAAGAAAGCATTGAAAGAAGATAATGAGTTGTACAAAAAGGTAGAGTTGGTTCAGAATAGTAAGTTGCCTGATTTTAACATTGATAATGATTGTGTTTTAAGTTTTTGGAAGATATTATGTTTTCCTTGTGAATAAAATTTAAAAAAGAGTTATTATGTGAATCTCATAGTTCTCTGTTTCCATTCATCCTTGCAGTACTAAGATGTACAAAGATCTTTGGGAGTATTACTGGTGGGATGGAATGAAAAGTGATATTGCTGACTTTACTATGAAGTGTTAGACTTTTCGAAATGTTAATGAAGAATGATGGTTTCTGAAAGGGAAGCTTTTTTCATTACCGGTACCAGAGTGGAAATGAAAAAAAATATATCCCTATACTTTGTTGTGGGATTACCAAAGATATATCGAGGTAATAATGAAATCTAGGTTATTGTTGATCCATTGACTAAATCTGCTCATGCCCTTCCTATTCGAGATTTTTTTTCCCTATATCAACTTTCTCAGTTGTATGTTGAAGAGATAGTCAGGTTTCATGGAGTTAACCTCTCCATTTTTTCTAATCGCGATCCTAGATTTACTTCAATATTTTGGAAAGGCCTTCAAAATTCATTGGGTACTAAATTAAATTTTATTACATATTTTCATCCTCAATCAGATGGGCAGTCAGATCAAAAATTCAGACCTTGGAGGATATGCTACTTGCTTGTTAACTAGATTACCAGGGAAGTTGGGACTAACATATTTATTTGGTTGAATTTTGATTATAATAACAGTTTCCATTCGAGTATACATATGGTTCCATTTTAGGGATTATATGGGAAGCGGGGTCGAACTCTAGGTTTTTGGGATGAAGTAGGTAAAAGGAAGTTGATGGGACTAGAATTTGTGGAAGATATGGGAGAAAACGATTAGTTGATTCAGAAGAACATGAGAAAAACTTAGAGTAGGTAGAAAATTTTTTATAGATAACCAAAGGGAGGATCTTTCTTTTGATGTAGGTGATCTTATCTTTATCAATGTTTCTCTTTGGAAAAGTGTAATGTGTTTTGGTAAGAAGGGAAAGTTGAGTCTGAGGTTCATTGGACCATATGAAATCCTAGAGAAAGTGGGATCAGTTACCTATAGAGTGGATTTACCTCAATGTTTATCCCAGGTACACAATGTTTTTCAAGTTTCAATGTTGAGAAAATATATGCCAGATCCATCTCCTATTTTGATCCTAGAGGTAGTTCTGTTGGAAGATAATCTCTCTTATAAGGAAGAACCAGTCCTGATTCTTGACCGAAGAGAGAAAGTGTTGCGAAATAAGGTAATTCATCAGGTAAAAGATTTGTGGAAAAACCATATGGTTGAAGAGTCAATATGGGAATTTGAAAATTATATGAGGGATAAATAACCCCACTTATTTGAAAAGTGAATAAAAATTGCGAGGACCCAATTTCCAAAAGGGGTGAAGGATGTAACATCCCATGTAAATAAAGAATAACACATTTTCATATTTATTAATATTTTTGAATTAAATATTAATTTTAATTTAAAGTGGATTCCATGTTTGATGGTGTACCTGATACACAACAATGGGTTTCTTTGAAATCATATGTTACAAACAATGTAAAGTTATACTAAAAAATAATATAATATTATAATATTATTTTTAATGGTAGTTAACACATAACTTTTGTAATGGTGGGAATGAACATAACTAACTACAATATGAATATACATGATTTTTAAATGTTTTTACATTCATACAAAAAAATATAGAGTCTTAGAATGTGAATGAATCTATTTTTAAGCATAAATACTCTAATATTCTTTAAAATTTGATTTACTACAACTTAATGGAGAACCCTCTTTAAATATAGTTTTGGTCACTTTTATATGTTCAACATGAAAAAATAAATTTTTTCTTTATATTTGGGATATAAATATTTAATTTGGGTAAATTTTTGGTATTTTTCTGATAAAATTCATTTGCTAATGAATAGTGAAAAAATGCAGTATTTTAATTCAAAACTGCATTTTAATGTAATTTATTTATATGGTTAGATTATATTTTTAATAGATTTTAAAGTGTAATTAGATTTTATTTTTACCATTTAATCCAATATTTTTCATTAGAAGTAATTTCACTTTGAAATTGGACATAAACAAGTGTCAATCTTTTGATTGTTATTATTTCATAAAAACATGTTTTTTTTGTTTTGACAAGGGGAATTAATTTTAAATTAATTAATCCAACTTCTATGATTTGAATTTGTTAAAATAGAAAACATTTTTTAATTCAGAATATAAAACATATCTTAAGATTAATTTTTGGTATTTTTCTAAAAAACATCAATTTTTGATGAATAGTGAAAACACTGAGTAGCAGTTAAAAAACTAACTTTTTCATTTAAATGAATTTTTTCCACTTCTGTGAATTGAATTTCTAAAATATGAAATACATCTTAATTATTAGTAAGTAAAATGTGGTTCAATAAGATGAAAATAATTTTTTCTGAATAGTAACTTTTGACTTTTATTTACCGTAGTTAAAGGTAAATAGGTTAATTCAAGGTAAAAACAATATTATAATAATTTAAAATTACCTTAATAATTTTCCAAACATTATTTGATAGGTAATGGCCAACCATGAAAATCCTTGGGTGAGAATTTTGGCTTTTGAAATCCACTTGGGTAAGATAATGATATTAATAACTTTTTATTTAAAGAAAAAATTAAAATATCATAAACATGTATTGTTTTTCTAAAACAATTTTAATGTGGGGTTATGTAATTGATATATTGGACTATAAATATTCATTATAAATCAAAAAAAATTCCTCAATCATGGTATTTTATTTATAATTTTTACACATCAAATAAAAAAATTATTTAGGACACAATAATGATGTAGTGTTTACCTCATTAATGAATTATTTGAAAAATAAGATTTTAATGATTAAAAAAATATCAAAAACCAGTCCATTTATTATTGGATGTTTTTATTTATAAAAAGAGTCATCTTATCTTTGAATTTAATCTGATTTTGACCTTTAGAAATCGTAAATCAATATATAATAAAATAATATTTTCAAACTTTTCTAATGAGCCCCTCCTCCCCCTTATAAAAAACCCTCACATCTAGCCCATTACTCACACCTCTCAAGCACCTAGACTCGTCCAAACCCTGCAAAAATAATATCTAAAGTACCCTCTCTTCCACCTATATGCCTTACCTTAGGCAGAAGACACTTCAAGAAGTCAGTTTGGTTCAAACCAAAGGGAGTTACCTGATTTAAAGGTAACATCTTCTTTTAAGTTCTTTTCTTTTATTTTACTTCTCCATCCCCCTAAACTCTTTTTATTACTTTATTTTATAACAACACAAGTATCCTCAATATACTAGATTGTTTTTATGAGATTTATTCGAACTATACATACACACACCTCCATCAAATGGGTAAAGAACATACTCTTTCTGTGGACGACGAATTACTGCCTCACGAAACGATGATTGTTAGATTTTCTCCTACAACCTCTTTTGGTGGCCATTATGATGGTACTCTATTTATATGCGATATATATTATATTTATAATATCTTTATGCTCATGTATTATTCATTTATATCATACCTTTACGGTTTCCATAATGGGTAAACGCGACAATTTTATTTGAGGAAGTGCGGACTACCACCCCTTCAAAGTGATGGGACTCATTCATGCCATACATAGAACATAATAAGGATGGAGTGTCTGATATTATATATTATATTCTAGTGGAATTATAATATACCTATGTATCATTATTTTTTTAATCCATTAGATATGAAATAGAAATGAAAGTAGCATTCTTGTGTACGTACGACTTACCGTCTCCATGAATAGTGCATTTCATTTCTTATCTCCATATGTTATGTACTAATATAAATACATATATATACTGGATATATATGATATATATGTTATCTAAATCATTAATATCATTCTGGAGATTAGGTACTTTTGACCACATGGACAACTTGTAATTATAAGAAGTTCATTTTAGACTCAAGTACCAAATATCAACAAAACGACCATTATTAACATAAATGGTTACATGATGTTTATAACATGGTAATAAGTGATATAAAAATTAAACAAAAAAATGTTCGAAAGCATGTAGAAATTACCTTTAGTTTATTATTTATGAGATCGAAGAACGAACAAGTCATGTTGGACACGAGGTAAGGGACTTTGTCTCAATCTCCTTTCATTGAGGCATATTTTGTTTTATACACAACTTTCTTTTATATGGTGTATAAACACCGTTGAAATTTAATTTCATTCAAATGGATTATTTTTCTATGAGGTTTTTTACTAGAAAAAATAAATATTGTTTCTTTTAACATAATGGGTGACAATGACCTTTTCCACCACCAAGAGTATTATTTGATCTATGGATTCCTTAATAAGCCGCAATGTTTTTAAAATGAAAATAAATACCATAATATATTTTATATATTTTGGTATTGAAATTGGTTTCGAAAATGGATTTTTTATGTCAATATATATAAATAATATATTGTAATAGAAATATGGAAATGTTATCTTTCCTTTATATTTTTTTGATGTGCTATGAATATGTTATTGTTCAAGGGAATTTTTTACGTATACAGATGGTTCTTTGATAAACCTATGGTGGGTGATCCCGAGATTTCTCTCCAATGCATAGGGTAACGTGAAAGTGGTAAACATGAATGTTTATCCTGAGAGATTTAGGGAATATACAGTGATGGGAATTCCAAAAGTAACTCCCTATGTTGATGTGAAAGCTACAATGTAAGTATGTTATGGATACACAAGTTACCGTTATGATTTGTGATTACTATGTGTTATTCATAAATCCTATGAATTCATGAGGTATTTTAAAAAGCTTACATTTTGATGAACTAATGTTTTCATTCTTTATTTTGTAAATGTTACTGATCTTTTTATGCTCATCCCAAGTTTTGAAATGTTTTTCATAGGACATAAATACGAATAGGGTTAAGGATGGGGTCATGGAAAATTCTTGCTGTCTAAAACATAGAACCAGACATGAATCTTTTTTTCAAGAGTTTTTGTTTTATGATGAAAATGGAAACTAAGTAGAAGTTTATACTTTGTAATTTTTGAGATGTAATGTAATAGTTATGGCCTAATTCTATAAAACTCTAACACTGAAAATATCCTCAATGGAAATTATCCATTTAATTAAAGATTATGTAATGTTTTAAAGCTGGGTCCTTATAGAAACACCCCAAAACAAAAACCCAAAAAAGATATAAAAAAATAAGGTTAAATGAGTTCCTATAAATGGGCATGAGACATCTCTAGAAAATTCCAGGATCATACAATCTCCCCACCTTGTAAAATCTCTTCCTTAAGGTATTCTTGCAAGTATCTGTATAATTCTGAGGTAAAAATATCGGGCCACTAAGCTCAAATTTATTATTCTCACTCCCATGTTTCCTCCTAAGCACAACCATGTTTCAATGATACATGAACTACCTGCATGGTATTTCCCAATAAAACATTATCACTATGATCCATAAGATGTATCATATGATCCTCAAAGGATGTATTAGTCTCAATATCAACATCATCAATATCAGTAAAATGAGAATATTTAGGGTGATAACACGGAAGATGTGGTACATCAAAATCATCGCTCATAAAACTATAACCCTATAGAAGAGGAAAATGGATTCAACATTACCAATTATCTTCAAAACCTCAAAACCTAAAAAAATATGGTTCTAAAATTCCCTACATATGAATCCTATGATGACCAACCCAGGAGACACCCAAAGGAATACACGATCATCCACTATAAGCTCAAGTGTCTATCTATTTCTATCTGCATACAACTTATGCCTACTCAGATCCATAGTTGTATGTTTTTGAATTAGCTAAACTATATCTGATGTATCATGTATGAGACTTAGTCCCAATAGATCTGACTTGCCTACCACCATCTATTAGAGAGGAGATCTATAGAACCTACCATAAAGACACTCATATAGTACCATCTCAATAGTTTTTTTGATAACTATTATTATAAGGAAACTCAAAATGAACTAGGTTATTCTCTCACGACCCTCAATGTAAATAATGGATGCTTATATCATATCCTCTAAAATCTGTATAGTGGGTTCCAACTTCCATCTGTATGTGGGTGAAAAGTCATACTAAGAAATACCTACGTTAAAAAACTTTTTCTATAGGCCACTCCAAAAAATGAAGTAAAACTTGATACATGGCCTAAATGTATACTCCATGACATCCCGTGAAGATGGAATATATCCCAATCGCACAATTCTCCCATCCGATCCACTGAAAAAATATCCTATATAGGAAATAAATGTTCAAATTTCGTCAATCGATCCACAACCTCCAAAATAAACTAATTTAGATGAGGCTCCCTTGAGAGACCCACCATGAAATCCATGGTAATTTCATCCTAATTCTATTATGGAATGGGAAATAGTTGTAGTAAACCACTAGTTCATTGATTCAATTCCTTCTTCAATTGATATATGTAAAATCTTGTCTCAAACATTCAATTTCTATTTTCATGTGTTCCAAACAATACTATTAACATAGGTCACGATGCATTTTAGTCAAAATCAGATGCACTGCCCACTTTGAGTCATGAAATTCATGAATCACCTCCATATTCATACTCATAGGCTCAACAATACCCCCCCCCAAACAGAGATGTTCTCATAGTTTTCTATAGTCCAATTAGAAGGTGACTCCCCACCATCAAGGAATTAATTCTTGAAAAAAAACTCTATATCCACATACTTCCACTTCTTGATCTGGTTCAAAATATGGATTCAATTGATATTGATATGAGGTTCATTTTACCTTATCCCTCCTAAACCACAACATGCATCTCTTCTAACAGGGCCACCCAATTCCACTTGGAACTAGACTCTTGAAAATCCTGAGCCTGAGTTTTATTTTTCATAGTTCCAACAACATTGTTCCCCTTCTTGGTTTTATATTCCTACTGAAAATCAAAAAGCGTAATATAATGAACACATATCCAGTAATGGAGATTCAAATATCACTTTGAAAATATATACATTAATCTCGTATGATCGGTATGAAGAGTACGTATTTTCCAACCAATAATGCTTCCACCACATCAAGGAATAAATTAATATAGCTAACTCAAGGTCATGCATAGGGTAATTCCATTCTTGTGGACTAAAATTCCATGACCCATACACCATAACACGCCCCCTACATTAAAACTATTCCATCAACTATCCCTTAACCATCCCAAAACCCTGTATACTCATCACATTGATTAGGTTTGATCAAAATTAGAGGTGGTCAAATACCTCCTTAACTCTCAGATCACATTCTCACATAATCCAGACTATTCAAACTTATCTCCCTTGTTGTTCAAGCCTGAAATTGGTTCTTTAAAAAGAGTAAAATCTTTTTTAATCCTCTAATATTAGATCTAAAAACCGAAAAAACCACAAATATCAAAGAAATTCTCATAATTATCCTAGGAAACCATTTTAGGTACATTCTTTATGTACACTAATAGACTTTACTCTAAGATGATGCGACCTAATAAATATACCTAGTCAATCTAGAGTTGTAACATAGATATCATGGCATATAGTCGATGATCTCTCAGTGTTCTTAGGATGATTTCAAGATGTTGGGAATGTCCTTCATGAGTCTTAGTGTGCAACAAGATGTCATCCAAAAAAAACCACAAACTGATCCAGGTATGGGTGGGATATTTGGTTCATCATGTCCATAAACACTACAAGGGAATTAATCCAACCAAATAGAATCATAAAAAATTTATAAATTACATAACTACTTCTAAAAAAATTCTAATTTATACCATATGGTCGATATATCAACTAATGATACCCTAATGTCAAGTCAATCATGGAGAAAATACAATGTCCTCTCAATTGGTCCAATATATTGTCGATATGTGTAAGAGGATACTACTTCATTACTATCTTACAATTAAACATCCCATAATCAACGCGTATATAGAAGATCCCATCATCCTTCTTTGGAAAAAAAATATTTGAGAAGCCCAAGGCCACATACTTGGAGACATAAATCCAGTATTCAACAACACATCTAGTTGAGTCTTAAGAACTTGAAGCTCGATTTGTTTCTTTATATTAGGTGAAATGGATACCAGATCAGCTCTATTCATGAGATGAATAATAAACTCCAAATACCTATCTAGAAGAATCCCAGATAATTTCTTAGGAAAAACATCCTAGAATCAAGATACAATGGGTGAAAAGACATCATGCATCAAACCCCCCATCATCCAACAAAGGACATGAAACTTGGGTGGTAAGCTCCCCCATTTTCTGATAAACTGGACCTTCATAGACCACATTGATATCCCACTATCCATGGTGTAAAAATTATTTACTATAAATAGAAATTAATATCAATATCCTATGGTAACAATAAATGTGGGCACAGTATGCCACCAATCATTCAATTCCAAAATCTGGATATCCAACTAATGCTTCTCTTGACCACGTAACATATATATAAATAGTTTGATTATCTTATTAGTAGAAGTATCTAAGTGGTCATGAATAATTTGAATAGACACAATCCCAAACTAACATACCTCAAGTCTACCCTTTATTGTAAAATTCGTTGGGTGTTGTAACTAAAACACTAGTGTCAAGTCAGACATACTCTTTACAAACTGCCCTGTGTATCTTTCCATAAAAAGTATAAAGTGAGAAAATTTCTCAAAGAACTGGTCTACATATTCCTCACCAGGAACTAATAAATCCTCAAGTTCCACTACTAGAGGTTCATTTCCATCCATGTCTTCTTGTCATCCTATTAATAAGTGTTTTCATGGGGTCATATCTATACGATGAAAATAAAATGTCTTACAACACATTTCAACATAGTAGAACATTTTAACAAGTTGAATTCACATAAAGTCATAAAAATTCATCCCCTAAACCCCACCACACTGAAAAAACCATGGCACTCTCACTAATCTCAACCATACCTACATAGGTCTTGGTTAACTAAGGGTAAATGTTTTCCATTATTCATGTTTCTCATTAGACACTCATTTATCATTGTCATTTTTGAAACATTTTTCTTCATTTAAATTTTTTCAATTTCATATTAGGCACCCATTAATTTAAATAAAAAATAAAGGAATGTATTTTAATTTTAAAAAACTCACACCTATACCTTCTTTTCCATGAATTCTTAAAATGATTCACATCACAATAAATCTTGAGTACCAAGAATGATGCATTTTTACACAACTCTTCTTCCATTTCGAGGAAAAAATAATTTTTTTTAAAAATAATAACACCACACAACAAGTGCATCACCCAATGTGAAATAATATTCAACTATAACAACACACCTCAAGAACAATAATCCCACCCTGTGTACTTGGTTTTACCCACATATATGGGTTAGCTACTCTCATGCATGAGCTCTTGACCAAGGCATGACTCACACATGTCTTATATCTACCTCTCTCAAATATTAAGACAAAAGAAAAGAAAATAGAACCTCATATGATACCACTTTGGGATGTCCCATCCTAGGTTCCACATACTACTTACCCAATTTGGCTAGTTTCGAGACTTTAAGTGTGACCCCCTATACACTAGAGGATGTCCACTAGTAGTAGGCCTGTAATATATATATATATATATATATTGAGGAAACTATAGCCTCTTTATCAAAACAGAAAAAGTGGAAATAAATAAAAAATAGAGATAAATAACAACATATAACTCGAATAGTTCCATAACCGAATACTGACCGATATCATATGATGAACCAAAACATAAAAACACTATTAAAATTAAGAATTATATACTTCATGAAAAATATGTGTCATGTGGCCAATGAAAACCCAATATAAATACACTAAAAACTCTTAGCTGGGTCTCTACATCATTTTCAGTTCCCTCATCCATTCTCTATCCCAAATAACCCATATATCATTGAGATATTTCCCTTATCATGTCTTAAAAACATGAACTATATTCGAGTACTAATTTGGAAGACCAATTAAGGAATTATTAGAACTTATTTGTCCACCAATGATAGTTTCTAAAACAATATCGAAACTATAACAGTGTATGGAGTTGTATTAAGAATACGGTACATGTGATAAAGTAAATTTTTTACATATTCAATTATTCTTTAAAAACCCATATAAACACCTTGGGTGCATGGTGACACACAAACCATCTATAACTTATTTTTCCCATTCCAGATTCTAAATGACCCCCGAGGGATATAATAATTTATTACATAAAGACTCTTCATTAATTAAATAATTCCATGTTGATAATATGGGTACTTTTAAATTTAGTCCAATGCAAAATTCTTACGTCTATAATTCCATTTATTTCACCTTGTTGGTATTTGGTGCAACAATCATTGTACCAAACCTCATTGTTATCACATATGGTATTTTGATGCATCAGTCCTTGTCCCACAATCATTCTTATCACATATGGAATTTTGAAGCATCAGTCCTTACCCCAGACTATTTTTTGTCACAAATGGGATTTTGATGTTTCTATGTATACCCCACACTCATTATCACATATATCACAATAGCACATATATAACATATTTCATATTCATAAAGTTTAATCATCATCAACCTTCTTATCAATATTCTCATCAAACATTCCCATTATAGTTATCAACTCAATCATTGTTCTTCACTTTCATAACATGGAATAATATGAACAATTCACAATTAAACCATTTATTCTTCATTTGATCACATAAACCATTATTACTTCAAGGTTAATATGAAAATACCTTAATTCCCATTATCAATAAATTAATAATAACATTAATCAACAAATTTCTTAATCACAATTAAACCAATTCCAAATTCTCTATATTCAACCAATTTCATTATCACATGTCAACTCAATTTAATCAATTCAATTTTTGTTGAAATTTACCAACATTGAAAATCTAATTTTTCAAATTTCATACAAAAATCATTAAAATAAAGACCAAGGGAACTTGCAGTTAGACCACCTAACTCATGTTCATTGAGGAACACTCCCCAACAAGAAATCTCAAAATTAATGTGAGATAATCAATTTCAAGATTGAAGAAGAGATTTAGAACCAAAACCTATATCCAAGGTCAAATGGAATAATATCCTTAAAAATCTAGATCTAACTATTTTCAAGATTGGATAAAACATTCCTTGTCTAGGTGCACAGTTTTGGAAAATTGTGTGTCAATCGGGCACTTCCCATTTCCCTTCAAAATTTCTCAATTGTTACCCAAAAAACCCATAAATAAAAACCCACCCAAGATATACCAAAATAAGTGTAAAAGAGTAACAATAAACGAGCATGAGACTTCTCTATATAAGTACAATGTTTTATATATTTTTTAGTCCATGAAACTATATGATATGTATCAATCAAACCAGAAGGAATGAAAGATCTTATTGGATAAGGGAATTTTTAGATATGTATTAAATACATACACTAATGGATTATTATATTAGATGAATGGTGAGATGAATTTTAAGGGGTATATAGATGGTTTATAAGAAATTTGTGTTGATGATAAAAATTACACATTGGGTGGTGCCTTTTTTTTGTGTGGAAGTTATGTTGAATGATATTATAATAAGTAATCATCATGTAATTTGAGTTCCTTTGATGAAGAGTGTTTGGATGATTCATATGAAGTTACATACATGATATAGATAATAATTCAACTTAAGGATCGTGTTTTTGCCCAAATTATAATGGTTATTAGTTGCCACAACCAATGCTCCATAAATCTATCCCAAAATCTAGTGAAATATTTCAGATCAATGTACATTGATTTTAAGAAAAATTTTATAAAGGAGAAGGTATGTGAAATCATATTTAATCTATAATTTGTAAAAAATAAGGAGACTATTGAACATATTATTACAAAACAACTTGTAATTGAGTCATTTGTGGTAATCAGCTACAAATGAGAGTGTATCCCAATAATAAAAAATAGTTAATGTTTTTATTTGAGTTTCCACCCCACATAAAATTATGTTTTCTTAAATGAAAATGAAGATAAGTATGTTTCATTGGGAGAAAAATTATTTTTTTCTTTAATATTTTTGTTGAGTGAGTGCATTAATGTGATTAAAATATATTTTTTATTTCTTAACAAATGATTCCATGTTTGTATATATTGTCATATATTTATATATTGATATGATGTCTAAATTAATCACTATTATTTGCATAAATCACTACTATGAAGATTTGATACCACCCATTACCCAAAACTCTATATTTATTATCAATAAGAGCTAGAAAATAAATTTAACATTTCAATGAATTTGAAATTTCTTTGGGGGGAAATCATAGATTTGAAATAAAAATAGAATGTATGTTATTGAAAAAAAATCTGAAGGGGGATTTTTATCCCATTTAAGGATGTTGTAATATTTTTTTTCAATAGTTTGGGATGATTATTTGATTAAAATATGTTTAGATTAAATAATTGGATATTTCACAATGAGGGTTATATATGTTTTAAGTGGGGTGAATAAAATTCTAAATAAGTATTGGATTTCTTAAATGGATTTAAATAGAATGTGTATGATATTCCACAGAGTCATGAAAATTTAAAAATATTGTGATTATAGTAAAATGAAACATAAGATATATTATTTGGTAAAAAAGATATTATTGTTGAAAGATAATATATTATTATTTAATATGAATGATATTATGAAGTCTATGGAAAAAGGAAAACATAAAGTTCACACTGTGATATAAAATATCCTTCACGGAATTCGTATGATTTTGGATGATAAAATGGAAAAAAATGATATGTAATATCTTCTAGAGAAGCAAATATTAGTAACTTTCGAGTGAACAAAGTGATATATAAGGTATTTTTATTGATGTAAATGATTTTTTAGATAATATATGCGATTTCAAATATATTCCTAATCTATTTTTTTGGTATGTAAGTTTTTTATCTAAAAATTTTTTTTGAAAAGGAATTGAGTCACGGAAAAATGAAATATATTTTTGGTTTACACTATCACACATAAGATATTCATTTTTAAGGATTTATTAATTTGAAAAATAAGATAATTTTTGAGATTTAAATGTGATGATGTTAAGATATTATTCAGTTATCTAAATATCATGGTTACTATTAAAATCATGATTAAATCCATTCAGTGATGAATTTGATGAATAAGAATAAAATAATACAATAAGAATATTATTCACATAGTAACTACATTTTTCACGTGTTTTTGCACACATGGATAAAATAACATGAGTTTTATATAAAGATAATGTTTTGATAATTCCAAAAATTGCATCGATATTAAATATTGAGTCTTATGGAGGTATTATATGTGATTAGTTTAAATTAATTTTTAATAAAAACATTGATAGATAATTGATGTGATGGGATTGACTAGTTTTTATATTCATTGTATAAAAAATAAATATTTGAGAGAGGATAATAGTATATATAACAAAAGAGTTGAAATGGTTCAATAATTCTATAAAAACTAGACGGAAAATCATGATCTGATAAAAGTATGTAAATGTTTATTTATATGGAAGAGATAAAGAAAATCAATATCATATTAGTCTATTTGTGGCTCTTGCATTCACTAGTGATAATACATAAAAGGAGTGTTTCTACTTTGGTTGTAACATGTTGGTTCTTGTTAAAATCTGGTAGGTTCCCTTAATTGTATCATGCTTAAGAATATAACCTTACCAATAGCTTCTACTGGATAAGAATTGAGGACCTATGAGTTCATTGTATGAAAACCACCATACACCATGGATAAAATCATATATCTTAGAGGTGCAGCCCATTAACAAATTTTCTATATTTCTTATTTTTTTCTACACTACTATGAGTAAGCAGGATCGGTAATTTGTATGATGGAGGGTGTTTGTGAATTTAAAAATTGGTATCATCACCAATTCACCCTTCTCTCAGTATTGATCGCATCCCAAATAATTTGTTATATAATTTATTTTTTGAGATGTAGGATATGTTCTTATCTTCTTTCACCATTTTATTGGTGTCTCTCCATGCGTATGGGTCATTGAATTATCACTAAAGTTTATGGTGTGACCTATGTAACCATAAAATATACTTTATTTGGGGAAATATTTTTTCACTTTTACTTCATAGTTCCACATATATAAGTTGATCTTATGTTTTTATTAACAATTGATAATATATTACGTGAATAATATCTAACAATTTTCTTTCCTTTCTTAATTTGAATTTTTTCCATTCATTTGACGATTCTTTTGTAAATATAATTCAATCATTTCCTATAAAGTAAATTAGATTATTATTGAATAAATTTACAAAAACAAAATATGTGACTCTAAACCATTTATCTAACATATTAATATGATAAATTTTTGAATTATTGTTTTTGGAACCTCCTATTTTTAGTATAGAATAAATTTCTCTCTCTAAATAATCTATTCTTCTACAAGGGATTCAATATTTTTTACTTTTCTCATAAATATGAGAATTAAGTCCATTTATTTCCATATAACAATCCTTAATTATTAGTTTAATGTCAATAAATTTTATTTTGGTTTCTTGTGAATCCTTCTATTCTTCCATAAAATTATATAACTGAGGGATTCCATCTTTCAATTCGTTAACATACTCCAAAGACACCTTCAATGCTTCTATAATCTATTTTTTTATTTCCTATCAATTCTTAAATCGTAAATTGACTCTTTGATCACTATTTTATAATAAGTTATACCTTTTAGAAGATTTCCCACCTTGATTTTAGATTGATTCATTGTGACAATTTTTACTTTAAAATCCTAAAAATCTAAAATAAATTTATATTAAAATTCTTCTATATAAATATTATCATTTTTTCCCTCTTTACATACCAATATCATTCACTAACAATTTTTTCTAGATGAATTCATATATTTCATATTCAAATTATAAGAACATTTTTTTCTACCTTTCATAAGTAATCAAACTCAATATCATGACTATATTTTCTCCATGAAAACCACACTATAATGTGTCTAACCTTTACATACTTAAAAAAATCCAACATAAAATTTCCCTCAAATCTTCCCATACCTAATTTAAACTTAACATTAATTTTTGAGAGGAACTCATCACAAAATATTTATCATATACATCATTTGGATTTATGTACATATTTTTATTGCCTTAACATCAATCTATTTGGTTGAATGAATCATCATCTCTTTAATATCAACCCTCATTTCATAATCGACAAAATTAATTTTCAAATAATCAATTGAAATATCTCCCAAATTATTTTGTTTAAGTGATGATACCTTTATATTATACATAGGTTATAATTTGTATAAATCCTCTTCATATCAACTATATATTTAATTTCTTCTCCTAAACTGCAAGTGGATTGAATAAAATCAACTATGAGGTTGATGGAGCTATAGATGTTTTCATTTGGATACATATTAAATTCATAAATATATTATGAAACATTTTTATCCATATTTTTTAACCTTATTTTAACCTTTTTATATATTACAAAACATATATGATATAGATTCATAGCTATATTTCTCATTAAATTCATATACAATTTCTTTTACAAATCATTGGAGAATGAATTTTTCATCTTTGCATCGACATTGAGAATATTATTTTCTATTACACTCATATTCATCTCAGTAGGATCACTCAATTTAAATCCATGTGCTATAATTGATAAAAACATATATCCCATGATTTTATATGTGTGATCTGAAGTAATTCATCTAAATTTAGTAACCATAACCATTGAAATGTGGGATTACATTTTTAGAAACAATATTCTCAAAACATCAATGAGATAAATTCCCCAAGTCAAAGCCATTCTTATACAACTTGTTATGAACAAAAGGATATAAACACCCAAAGTGTATGGGAGGGGGTTTAATTAGGGTTCCTAAATTTATTCATTCTAATCATAACATTTCTTCACATTTGAAAAGATAGTTGAACCGATCAATTTAATGAAACCATGAATGAAATAAAAATATAAAATATAAATATTGTGGCACATCGATTTTACATAGTTTTCATAAAAATGGATATATTTGAGGAGTATACAATGACAATGTGTTGATGTTTCTAGAAACCACTAACGCATTGTCATGTTTATAATGATTTTTTATCAGAATATTGTGAATTCAAAGGCCGCTCCTTCTTTCTACCTCCTTAATCCCAATATAATTTTTGAGAAAATAAAAATATGACATATAATATATTAAAACTGAATTTAGCAAGATAAAGTCAAAACACCATTCTACAATTGGGGCTTCCCTTTATGTTATTATTTAAAAATATTATATAATCTTAAATCGTGTTCAAATTATTTCTCAATAACCCACTTTTCAAAATTAGGAGTTATAAAAATCTCTTCCTATGAGCTATTAAATTATATTTATTCTTCAATTTTAATATTTTAATCTATTCAAATATATCCACAAAATTTCATTTTATTTACATTCAACATGTTAACATATCATTAGAATTAAAAAATTAAATTATGGATGAATTTAACTATCCATTATTTAAGAAATTATCAATATATTTTAAAATTATTTAATCATCTATATTTTTCAAATATATAATAAATCCTGGAACAATAGTAATAATTAAGGAATAACTTTTTTTTATTCATAGATCCAAGAGAAAATTATAGTAAAAAAATATTTTCACTTACAAAATAATGACATATAAAATCTCAAAAAAACTCCAGAAAGAAACATTATGGTGTAATCAATGGTATTATAGAATCAATTACAAGTATTTACTATTACACTACCCCTAATCATGTCATATTGCAAGACCACCAAACTATGACCCTAAACACATATCCTTTAAAATTTTCTAACTCAAAGTCATGGGACATTTTATGATATATTTGTAGAGCTATAAATAATTGCTTTAACACATCATTCTTAGTTTTTCAAGAATCAAGAAGAAGTATATATTCTTTATATATAGATTTTTCTTTATTTAGAAATCATTCATTTTAGTCTCACATTAAGATGTAAATGCCAAAGCATGATGAATAGTGATGAATATAAATTATAAACTTTATCCAAATCATGACATAATATTATTTATTGATGATTAAATAATTATCCAACACTAAACCAAAATATATCATAATTATTATGGCGTGACTCTAAATATTGATGTTTTTTTTTTCATTTCCCCTAAAGTAACCCCAAATAACCTTTAAACTTTATTAAATTTATTTCAATCCCCCAAAATGATATATTTTAACCAATATGATATATTTCTAATAAAAGCATGTAATTTTGATCATATATAAATAATTTACTCTCCCAATCAAGTTGAATTCAGATATTATACTCATTAATAAACTAGTTTCAAATAACAAGAAAATTTCATTTCTCACGAATTAAACTATATGTATTAATTCCCATAATACATTAGTTAATACACATGAATAATCTAAACACAGAAGAACACATCTATAATGTATCATTTGATCTCTAGAATCATCTTCCTATACTTCTTTATCGTCATGGAAATTCACATGACTGGACCACCAAGTCTCTTGGGCAATCCTCCCACATCGTAAGTCATCTCATGAAACTATATATGAAAAATACTACTATGACATCCTATCCTTTGAATTTATCTTTGATGAGTTGATATATTCCATTACTAGGCTCTCACACCCTTATACTATTTTTATAAATCTAACAAATACTATAGTTTCCCCATTAGTGAATACCTTATGAGGCCCCAACTATGCTTTATTACATAAAAATACCATGGTATCCCACATTCGTTACTCAAACTACTCAAGGTTTTCTACCAAATAAGGTATTAAATTCTCATATATAACTATAATAATGGAATATAATTACCATAATAGTATGTTATAACTACATTTAATGTTAAACCCACCCACTAAAGGGCTATCATCAGACACGACATGTAAATATGAATATATAGAAAATAGAAAACTTACCCAAAAAACACCATCATTATCTTTAGTAAATTAACAAAAACCTAGAATATTATTCACAAATCTAGTATATTAATTTTTTGGAATCATTTTGATTAATGAAATCCCTATTTCTAAAATAACATTTGAATAAATTTAATTTCTAGTTTTTTCCAAAATCATTTTTTAAAATACACTTTTCAAGTCATAATTAGTGATCCACATGTTATGTTATCCTTTATTCCTTGTATGATGCATGTATGAAATACTCTTTATATGGTGGAATAATAATAAAATAATACATATCATCAATAACTAATATAATAATTCATTCATAATTATAGAAATAAATAATAACAATCCCATGTCCCTGGTAACTTTGAATTTAATTACACATGTGTTAGATAATAACAGATTTGGTTCCATGTAACGACCTCGACTATTAAAATTAAAAATCCCCTTTTTGATTTAATTAAAAGTCTTATTAAGTATTATAGATAAAGAGAAAAATCTTCTTATTTTTTTACTATATCTAATTTGATTTAAAATACAATTAAGTATCATCATCATTTGTAATATAACTATTTAATAGTGATCACATGATTATTACAAATATATATTTTTAATAAATATAATTGACACAAAAAAATTAAGTGATGGCCTCAACCAGTTGGTTCATACCCTATGAATCCCATTTATTGGAGCTTCAAAAAGAAATAAAATTTCTAGGATTTTTCCTTGACCAATACCAAGTTGATATCCATCAACTTAAGTATGAGTGAAACAATTTAAGGGATAAGTTCAAGCCCATCGAGATCACGACCCAAACCATGTTTCATGAACTACCCTATAAAAGTCCAACCATCGAGCACAATACTCTTAGGGAATTTTCTGGTGGTTTAAAGGGATTTGTATCAATACCATAGAAATATTAATATGTACAATATTATGTATTTAATAATGAATATGTTTTCATCCTAATAATCTTACATTATAAATGATTTTTACTTATATACAATATATCAAAAATTTCATTTTTTGGTTGATATTCAAATTAAATTAACAAATTTATGAATTAATGTATTTCTGAAAGAAGTAATATTTTAATATCATGATTAAATAATTTTTATCAAATATAACTGAACAAATAATTTTTATGAAGCCAAATTTAATTTTTAAAAGGGTTTGAAAACAGTTATTGTCAAAAAACCTAACATTTCATAATAACTATCGATTTTATTTTAAAATTGAAAATAAAATAAATTAAAAAATTATTTTTGTAAAATTAAATTTATTTTAGGAATCATAATGTCGAAATTATCTAATGGTGAAATTTTCAAAATATTTTGATGTATTTGATTTTTTGGGTAAAAATAATATATCATATAAATATAATTTTTATTTTATGACATTATAATGATCCAAAAGTGATGTAATAATTAATATAAATGTGATTCATGACCAAATAAGTGTTTTAAATTTAAAATAATTTGATACTTTTTTTGATTTATTTTTTAAATCCACTATGAATCCTCCAAAACCTATAATATATTTTAAGGGGTTAAAATCATTTAATTAAGAATGTGACTCAACTACACACAATCAAGGGAATTACATTAATAATTTATACCATTTTCCTTAATAAATAATAGAAAACACTCCCTTTTATAAGAGACTATGGACAGAAAGTACGGGAAGGTTTGTGGTTTTGGATTTTTTATTATGTTAAGTCCAAAACCTAAATAACTATGAAATCCACCTCATTTCAGATATGTACCCACCAAAGATCCCTATTATCATCTCTAAAACTAATTGTATCAAATACATACTCTACCCTATACTCTATATAGTCCTTCCCAGGTTTCCCCATGACTTCAAAAGTCCCCTCCAATCCTTTTGGTGTCAAACACTCAAATAAGGGATCATCACCTTTCTCTACTCCATTGAATTCATGAAAATTATTTGAAATTTGTATTATTAATTTATATTTGTTATATTTTCATCCATTTATAATCATTCCCTAACTATAAAATTGATTTTATATTAATGATATATCATTTATCCTCTCTTATTTTTACCCTTACCTAAGCTGTTACTATGGTGAAATTTCATAATGGTGTTCTCCATTCTCATTTACAATCATGAAATTATTTACATGTTATGTATCATAAATTCTATTTCCTTTTGTTATAATATGTTCTTCCATGTTTACTTTATTTTCCATTTTATGTATAAATTACAAGATATTCCTTTAACTCTTATAAAGCCTTCTATGATCCTTTATATTCACCCGTTACCATGTCGAAATATAGTTTGGATTCTTTTTTATTCATGTTTATTCATAACTTTATTCCTTGTATTTCCAATTTATAATTTTGGTCATTATTTTTACATTGCCCTTTTACTACCAATTTTATGTATAAGTGATGATAGACCCCTCTATCTCTCATCAAACAATTTTATGAATCTTTATGTGATGTCGTTATGTTGCCGAAATTTCACCATGATTTTTTATTCCAAAGTAATTGTGTAGTGATGATCATACCCATTTCCTATAAAGGGTGTTCACATTTATGAAAATATAATTTTTTTATTGGGGACTTATATATATTTATTCTGAAGTCCTTGATCATTTAATATTTTAAGAAGTTGAATCAATACATATTGTATGATCTATTTGGATCAATTATTCATGAGAATGACAAGAATGTGATAGGTATGCACATAATTATATAGTGCTAAAATTCATTGGGTAATGTTTAGTATCATGATACATTATTTTTGGATAGGGATTGAACATAATTATTAATGTAACGTTTTACACAAATATTTCTGGGTGTTTTAGCCTTGACACATGTTTATGATGTAGTGTTTTTAGTTGTTTCAACATTTCCCATGTTTCTTTTATGATTATCATGATATATGAAGCCTTATTATTCGTTTTCCTTTCATGACCCATTGATAAGACTATGTTCTAACATGTATTATATTCTTCATTTTATTCATAGATTATTCCCTTATTGGGATTTATTTTTCAACCCTTTTTTATATTTGTATTCAGGTTATCTCGTGTTGTTTTGAAAGCCCCAAAATTTTAGAATCATGTTAAAGAAGTTTTCAATAATTTTATTTTATCCCATGTTTGAGAAGTTATGTTATGTATCTAATTAAAAATTAACCTATAATTCTGAATCTATTTATTTTTTTATTTGAAATCTTATGTAATTAATCAAGAATTAACGTATAATAATGATTAGGGTTATTATAGTTGGTATCATAGGAAAGGTTCAATTATTTTTTTGGGATTAATTTTAGAAAACTATAGAGAAACCCTAAGGGATAAGTCTATGTATAAGAAAACATCAGTAAAATCAAGTTAAGTATATAGTAAGTGGTTTATCAATCAAATACATTCATTTCTACATACTACAAGTGGATGTGGTTCTGGAAGAAAATATACCTAGGGGTAAAAACATCAATAAGGTGTCACGGGCCGGACTAGGGGTAACTTTGTACATGAAATGGGACTTATTGGGCACTTGGTTTGAATCTCCTAGGGGATATTCTTTTTTAAATTTATATGCTCATTACAAACCATTATTAAGGGAAAAAAATTCCATAAGAATATATGTTTGGAAATGGATCAGGGATAACATAGATTGATGCCATGAAATTCTTAATTTTGGGAAATAATTATAAATTATAAGTTATCACTTTAATTTGATTTGATTAACCTTTATGTGATTAATAAATTAAATGAACCACCCATAATTTTATTTTTATTTTTGCAAATGGAAAAAAAATAGGAGGAATCAGGTAAACAATCAATGTGATAGGCAATGTGATGAAGACCCTATTAAGAATCCCAACCTGATGGGAGTGGGAATCATGAACATTATAATGATACTCTCTTAGATGACTTAGGTTAGGAATAGAATCCCATATCAATAAGATCACCCAAAACCCCATAATAGATAAAAATATGCATAAGATAGATTATTGTGACAATGTCATCCTACATTCAATGGATCATATGATCCCTTAATCCTGAAAGAATGGATATAACCCATTGAGAAGATCTTATCCATAATTAAATGTTCTAGGATAGTGAAGGTTGTTTTGGATATTTATAATATAGAGGGACAAACCGATTAGTGGTGGAAATTGAGGGAAAAATACAAATATTGATAAAGAGATCAAATCAATGGGGTTGAAGAATTCGAGAAAAAAATTGATAAATATTTTTCATGAACTATATGACATAACATAGAAAGGTATTTTCTCTCCCTCATGCAAAAAAATGACAAATATATCTGAGAATTTGAGGAAAAAATTACAATACTTTCATTCTATGCATCCATATTTTTCATTACCCCAGAATGAAAGGTTTCCACTTCATTTTTGGTCTAAAAACTAGTCTACGAAAATCATTAGTGATCCATGAATTTGATAGCGGTGAGGAAATTGTCCAATTTTCCCTCAAATTCAAAACGTAGATTGGAAAATCCCAAGGGTATAATGTAGATGAGAATTGAAATGTGGATTTTACTTGTAGAAGTATTATGGTTAATTCTAATGGTGCTATCAAATTTCATTATCATAATTGTTAAAGGTGTGGAATGACGCACCCCATATATTTCCTAAGGGGGATGAAGAAATGCTTTAGGTGAAGGAAGAAAGGGCACCAAGATAACATTTTTCAAAAGGATAAACCCACTAATGGGATGGAGGAAAGGTAATCCCTATTCAATACTCAATGCGTTGTTCATTAAAAAAACTGAAAATAACAAGGGGAATTTGAAAACTAATTCCCTAAGACAAAGGTTTTCAAAGAATAACAAAATCCTCCAAGGTAGAAAGGGAGAGATTTTTCTATCTCAACTACTGAGGTGATTCCAAAAAATGACGTGGTGATAGGTATTCTAGTCAGTTATTCTATGACCAGGAATATTATTTTTTATTCTAGTTCTACATATTCTTATATATCATGAATTTTTAGTATAACTATTCAAACACCACCACATAGTATGGAAGTAGAGTTATCAGTGAAAATGGTAAATGAGGAAATTATAGCATCATGAGTATATAAATACTCCCTAGTCATAATTTATTTGATGAAAATTCCAATGAACATTTTCATACACCCTTTTGTGTAATTTGATACAATTATTGGTATGGATTGTCTTTCACTATATAGATCCAAAACAATTTCTACGAGAAGGAAATCACACTCCATATTGGTAATTTACCCCATATTATGTACAAGTGAATAAAAGAAGATAAATTTTATTCAGAACAAATATCTCAAGAATGGATATTACTACTCTATTAGAAATTATATCTATCTCAATTGATTGAGTCTAAATAATGAATAATTGTATAAGAAATTCATATTGTGAGGGAATTCACTAATATGTTTCCTAGGGAATTTTCTAGTCAACCTCCTAACTGAGATGTTGAATTTTTAATCAATATTATACCTATAGAATTACCAATATTCAAGACCCTTTATAGAATAGATGTTGTGGAACTTGGGGAGAAAAAGAAAAAACTACAAAAAAATTGGATAAAGGGTTCATACAACAATAAGCTTCACCATGGGGTGCACCAGTTCAATTCGTTGAGAATATGGATGGATCACTGCAATTGTGCATTTATTATCATGATCCCATCAAGATCATGATAAAGAACAAGTATCATGTCCCTCCGATTGATGACTTGTTCAATCATCTATGTGGATCACAATACTTCTCCAAGTGGGATCTTCTTTAGAGATATTACCATGTTAGGGTGAATATGTAGTATATCCCCTAGACTTTTTTTCATTCAAGGTACGGGAACTAGGAGTTCATAGTGATGACTTTTGGTCTCACTAATGCTCTATCAATCTTCATGAATTTGATGAATAGAGTCTTTTGATATTACCTTGAAAAAATTTCAGTAGTATTTATAGAAATTATTCTAATATACTCAAAAACTATGAAGGATCATGAGGGGAATCTGAGCACTATGTTAAAGACTTTATGAAAGGGAAAACTATCATCCATGTATAACAAATGCGAGTTCTGGTTGAAGGAAGTCTCATTCTTGGTGCATATCATCACAATAAATGTGAAATCAATATACCCTTAAAAACTGAAGAAATTAAAGGATATAAGAGGCCAACATCTATAACAAATATCCATAGTTTTCTTGGGTTATCTAGGTATTATTGGTGATTTGTGAGAAATTTCTCATGATTGTGAAACACACTTAAAAAGTTAACTCAAGGAGTAATGTTTTCCTGGAATTTTGAATATGAAGATGGGTTCATGGAACTGAAAAGGAGGCTTATAACTACCCCAATTCTCACACTACCCACAAGGGGAGAACTCTTTATAGTATTTAGCGATTCTTAAATGAAAGTATTGGGGTGTGTATAAATGGAAAATGATAATGTGGGACCATATGCTTCAAGGAAATTAAATGTTTACAAATAGAACTACCCAATGAAATATATAGATTTTGATGTTGTAATATTCACATTGAAAACATGGAAACATTATCCATTTCGGGATAAGTGTGAAATATATATATGAATTGAAAAATCCTCAATTATAGTTTCACATAGAAAGAGCTGAATATGCACTAACAAAGATGGTTACATCTGATCAAGGACTATGGCTTCTCAATCCACTACCGTCTTGTTTATGTTAATAAAGTGGTGTATGATTTAAGTAGAAAGGATCCAAAAATACCATCAAGAATAATAATTTATAGGGATCTGATCTTATTATAATTTAGAAGGATGGATATGGAAATCAAAAATAAATAAACACTAAAATCCTTTCACAAATAATTTCTCAACCATCTCTCCTAGAGAGGCTAATGGATGCTCAATGAGATGATGTAGGAATTCAGAAGGAAGTGTAAACTATAAGAAAAAGGAAGTCATTGAAGTTCAACATTAATGAAGAAGGAATTGTGATATTAGTTTCAAGAATGTGCGTTCCATCACAGCATAAGTTAAAGAAAGAACTCTATGATGATGCACAAAATTTAACTTTCTCTATTCACCCAGGAAGTACAATGATGTATCATGATCTCTAAGAGAACTATTGGTGGGACAATATGAAGAATGAGATCACTGAATATACATCAATGTTTCTGGTATTCAAGAAAATGAATTCGAAAATTTAGAATTCTAAGGTGATGATGCAACCATTACCCATATAGACATAGAAATGGGGGAAACACCAAGGAATTTTTCACCATACATATGAAGAAATGTCATGGAAACAATGCTATATTGGTTGTTATGGGTCACCTTATAAAGAAATATCGATTTTTCGTAATTCTATAGGACTTCTCACTAGATCCAAATTCATGGATATACATCAAATAAGTGGTAATGCATCAAGGAGTACCAATATCTATTGTATCCGATTGAGATTAGAGATTCACCTCCAAGATCCATAAAAGTATCCAACTTTATCTAAATACTGAGTTGAACATCATTATGTCTTATCATCCTTTAACTGATGCACAATCTGAGCAGACTATTCATAAACTCGAAGACATGTTGTGAACATTTTCTATGGACTTCAATAGAGGATGGGACAGACATCTTCCTTTGGTAGAGTTCTCTTACAATAATAGTTTCCAATCAAGAATCAAAATAGATCACTATAAATCTAATTATGGGAATAGATACATAAAACCTTCATGTTGGGAAGAATTTGGGGAATGCAAACTACTAGGTCTTGAAATTGTTGAGGATGTAGTAGAAAAGGTCAAAATCATTCATTAGAACATCAAGGCTCCTCAGAGCCAATAAAAGATCTATGCTGACAATTATCAATGAGACCAAGATTCTGATGTTACATACAAGTTATTCTTCTACATATCACCATGTAATAATGTAATGCAATTTTTTTCAGAAGGGAAATAATAGTCCAAGATTCATCAACACCTTTGAGATCATTTATTGTATCAGAGAAGTGGCCTACCAACTAGCTGTCCCACCAAAAATATCTCAAGAAAATGATATATTTCAGGTATACCTCTTGAGAAAGTACATAACAAACCCCTATAATGTACTCAATCCAGAGGTATTACAATTGGAGAATGACTGTTCCTATTAAAAGAAACCTATGAAGATCATTGATTGTAGAGAACAAATTTCTACAAAATTAGACAATACACTCTGTCAAAGTGTTGTGGAGGAACCACACATTTGAAGAAGCAAGGTGGGAGCCATAGGAGGTGATGAAGCAGAGTTTCGCTCATCTATTTTAGTGTAGAAAATAAAAATTTCAATGGTGAAATTTGTTATGTGGTAAGATTGTGACATCCCAAATTATTGTAAATGAAATTAACCTTATTCTTAATTAAATGTCTTATTAAGTAATATGATTATTGAAAAACAAGCACTTATTTTGTTTTATTATATTGAATTGGATTTAAAAGCCTGTTATGTATCATTACCATTGATAATATAGTCATTGAATAGTGATCACATAATTTGTATAAATATAGTGTTTTGACAAATCCAATTGATACAGGAAAAGGAAGAGATAGCCTCAACCTATAGGATTGTACCCTATGAATCCCATCTATCAGATATTCTTAGGGAGATAGGATTCCTAGGCATTTACCTTTACCAATCCCATTATATGATCTAAAACTTTAATCATGAGTGAAACTATTTACCAGATAAGTTCAAGCTCCATGAGATCGCTACCCAATCTATGTTCATTGAACCACCCCATGAAAGTCCTCCCATTGTTAACCTTAATCATAATTAATTTACTAGTTTATTAAATTGAAATATATCTATACCATATAAAAATTAATATGTCCATTGTTTTTTATTGAATAATGAATATATTTTTCATCCTATTATTTTTACATTGTAAATGCTTTTTATTTTGATACAAAAGATAGTAAATTTTATTGTTTGGTTAATATTAAAATTTAATTAATGAGTTTATTAATTAATTGATTTTTGAAATAAAAATATTTTAATATTATTATTAAATAAAATTTATCAAATATAAATAATCATATACTTTTTATGATGTCAAATTTTATTCTTATAAGGGTTTGAAAATTGTTATTGTCAAAAAAACCCAGCATTTGAAAATAAATGTAGATTTTATTTTAAAGTTACGAATTCAAATATTTAGAAAATTATTTATATAAAATTAATAACATATTTTTAATCATAAAGTAATAATTATCCACTAGTAAATTTTTCATAATTTTATGAGACAATCCAATTTTCGAGTACAAATTAAATATCATATAAATATACTTTGGGTTTTATGTCTTCATGATGACCCAAAAGTGATGTAATAATTACAATAAATTGGATACATGACCATATAAATATTTTAAGTTTAAAATAATTTGATATTAAGTTTATTTTTTTATTTTGTAAAGCTATTATGAATCCTCAAAAACCAATAATATATTTTAATGTTTTAAAATCATATCTTTATAAGTATCTCTCACCTTCTCATAAGAAATATAATTATTTCAATATGTTTGGCCCTTGTACTTCAAAAATAATAAAAAACACTCTTATTTGGTAGAAACCAATGGAAAAACCATGTTATGGTTTTTGGTTTTGGATATTTTATTGTGTAGAGTCCAAAAACCTAAATAATAATAAAATACCCCACATTTTCTATATAAACCCACCCAAGCCCCAAATTATCATCACTCACGCTACATGGAACACATCTATACATTTACCTCTACTCTCTAGAGTCCACCTAAGGAACCTCTATGCTCTCAATAATCCCCTCTCAATCTTTTGGAGTCACAGACTCATATAAGGGATCCACAACTTCCTCTCATCCTTTTAATTCAAGCACATTCTTTGAAATTATCCTTCATAGTTTAAATTTGTAATATTTTCATTCATTTATAATCATTAAATTACTGTCCCATTGATTTTACATTAATGATATATCATTTATCCTCTTTTATTTGTAACCTTACATAAGCTATTACTACTCCAAAATTTTATAATGTGTTTCTCTCTTCTCATTTCCATTTGAGAACATCTTTTATGTTATGTCACTTAAATTCCATTTGATTATGTGTGAATATGTTCATAAATATTCCGTTTACTATCCATTTTATTTTTGAATGATTATATATTGCTCTCACTATCATTAATCCTTCCATGATCCTTTATTTACACCTGTTTTCTTATTGAAATATAGTTTGGATTCTTTTCATTATTCAAGTTTATTTATTACCTCATTCCTTGTATTTTCAATTTATAATGAGAGTATATCTTTTTTCCTTTCCAATATTACTACCCATTTTATTTATTTGTGATGATAGGAATCATTATCTCTAATCAGCCCATTTTATGAATCTGTATGTGACGTCGTTATGTTGCCAAAATGCCGTAATGAATTTCCATGACAAAGAAATTGTATAGTGAATAAAGTACCCATTTAATATCATGTTTCTTCACATTTATGAAAATATACATTTTTATTTTGTACTTAAGTATATTTATTCCACACTCCCTAATCGTGGAATTAGTTATAATGATGAATGAATCTATGATGTATGATCTATGTGAAACACGTAATAATGAGAATGAAATGAATGTCATAGGTGAACCCAAAATTATATAGTGATCCAATGAATTGGGTAATGTTTAGTATAATGATACATCATGTTGGGATAGGGAGTGAGCCATATTACATTATGGGACGTCTCTATAATGATTTCATGGAAGTATTTCCTTTATATTATTTTATGATTTAGTGTTTTAAGTTGTTTCATCATTTCCCATGTTTCCTTATGATTATTATTCAATATCAAGACTTATTATTTGTGTTCCTTTTATACCCAATTGATATGCCTATTTTCTAACATGTATTATCTTCTTCATGTTATCCCTTTTTGTATTCCCATATTGGCCTCTATAGCTCACCCATTTCTTATGTTTGTCCCAAGGTTATCCCATGATATTTTAAAAACCAAGGAATTTTAGAAGCATGTAAAGAATTATTCAATAATTTTATTGTATCCCTTTTCAATATGTTATCCTATATATCTAATTCCAAAATAAACTAGACATATTGACATTTTGGGTCTTATTAAGTATAATATTATGTAATAAATCATGAATTAATTTGTAATAAAGTGTAGGGTTTTTATATTACTATCCAAAGTTATGATCTATTTTAAATCTATATACCAGATCTAAAATAAGAAAAACAAAAACAATACTTTGATGACATTTATAGAATCCCTTACTAAGTCGTTGATTTTTTATTTGAGGAAGATTATGTTTAATATAAACATTCCTACAAATATTATGGAGACTGAGGACTAGTTCTAAGTGTCTTTGATCAATGATGGGGATACAATAACCTTGATATAATAGGAATATAATAATCGAATAATAATTAAATAATTATATAAAAACATCAGTTTATGTATAAGGAGTTTTTTAGTGAAAAAATAACCATAATAAATAAACATAAAATAACATGAAATATAAACTAAACCCAATAAATATAAGTGAATTATTCAATAAAAATGTTATTATATAAAATAAAAAAATAGTACAACTACAAATTCCTAATCCTTGTGTAGATCTCATATCTACGATCCATTCCAAATACTTTGGCCTAATTAATAGTAAAAAACATATTCTAAAACTAATTTTAGATATATATTTTTCACATTTACTAAGGAAGATGAGTCAAATGTGAGAATAAATATAAATAAGACACCACCAATGGGGTCCCTAATAGATGAAATATTGAATTTATTTATTAAAATAAATAATAAATATGTAACAAAAAAACAACTAATCCAATGAATTCATTATATGTGAACCGTGAAACCATTACAATAGAACCTACTTACTTTAGAAAATAACAGGGAACCAAAAAATTCATCCCAAACTCATGTAAATACAATGCCTCGGTCCACAGGATGGTCTGACCGTACCTGGTGTAGTAAAGGTCCCATGTTATTTAGGATGATTCAACCCTTATTAGAAACAAAATAAAATACCTAGATTGTTTCCCTCGAGTGTAATAGATGAGTAAAAAGTTTGTGACCTAAAATAAAATAGGTTATCCATCAGGTAAAATAAAAAAATACCAAGATATTGTATTGGTGATCATCCAGTGTAGCCTTTAGGTGTAATAGATTAGTAACAAAATGGTATATTAGACTCCAGTTAGTCTAGGCATTGGGAGAAATAAATTAGTACCATGATGATATCTTAGACTCCAGTTAGTCTATCCATTTGGTGAAATAAAAGAGTACCCAAATAGTTTCTTGTAATCTGGTTGGCCAATCGATTTGGGGTAAAAAAATAATACCTAGTTTGTGTAAACTACTCCAGCTGATCTATCTATCAGTTGTAATAGAATAATATTCATATGATTTTCTATACATCAATTATTATAACCATCATGTGTATCCTAGGGTGGATTATCTCGACTGGATTCTATCTCGCAACATCCAATCATCCATTATGAATTTTTTTCTACCATTTTATCCTGCTACATCACATTAGAGTTAGGATAAATAATTAATAATAAATTGTATACACATCCTTATTTAAGCTATCAATAGGTGTTTAATATATACCTTATAATCATCTGGTGATCAGTATTATAGAGCCCATATTCTTTTAGGGTACCACTGGGGGTGAATCAGTGGTATCTATTTCTTTTTTTAAATGTTTTTTAATTTAATCCCTAAGAAAGGTTAATGTCATTATTTAATCCCTTGATCATCTTCCTCACTCATATACGGGAAATGTAAATTTGAAGCAATATATAGCAATTTTTTAAAGGATTATCATCATTGTGATAGACCACTTATTTTCATGTTTAAATTTTATATAGTAACCATATTCTTTTATCAATATAGAATTGATGTGATTAAAAAGACTTGAAATTGTCAAAAAAGAATTAAGTAGTTATCAACCACTTCTCTATGATGAAAGGTATCATAAACTTCCCACTATTTGAATGCTTGGTATTTTTTAGATAATAACCACATATTATTTAAATTTTACTCCATCACTCTATAATGAATTGTATCTTTATAGTGCATTGAGATTATTTTACATAAAATAAAAGTTCTTTTCCTATAAATTCCATGAAAACTATATCTAATAGAGTAAATTTGTAGCTTATCAACCTTCCTCTCACCATATTAGAATAAATAACTCATACATTGGAGAAAGAACACATGATATGGAATTATTCCATTTAATATTAATTTTAATAGATTAAAAACACTAGGAAATTGATTTCTTTGACATTAGCAAAGAAACAAGAGTGCATCACAAGTCGAACTTCTTCAGTTTATCTTTCCTTAATACAAATTCATATCATCTTCCCTCAAAATTATAGAATATATATTTATCCTTCATTATTATAGTTTATAATCACATAATGTTTTAAATAATATTTATATAAAGATTTTCTTAATCTTCCTTGATTCTCATCTTTATAAAAAATCCTAATAGAATCTTTGACCATGATAAATAATATCAAATATTGAATTTGAAATCCCATAGAAATCTCTTAAAATAATTATCATTTAAACTCTCATAAAACTTGTATTAAATCATGTATATAACCAATTTATGATCATATTTTTATATTCAATTATAGAAAATAATTATATGAATATATTCCCATTTTCTTTAGAATTCAAAATTCTAGAGAATTAGAATTATTCAGTTCATCAAATGATTAAGAATGTCATATGACTAGCGATGTTATACACAATTTATGGAGGTAACATTGTATTAATTTATAAGTAATATGAGTGATCTTGTTGTATGATATAAGAGTTATATAAAATGAAGTTTTAGGAATAAGTCACACACACACTCAAAGTCTTATGATATGTATTGAAGTCTACCACCTGGAAACTCAACGTCCGATGATGAATTAATACTCTCCAAAAAATTAATAGGATGAGAACTTACAATCTTAATAAATTCATATGAACAATTCATATGATAAAAATTCATATGTTCACTACTAATTTGTGATTCATGATAACTCAGAGACATATGTTGGAATCCTATAATCAACATAAAGACATACATTTTAAAAAAGTTTTATGTTACCCACAAAAGTTATATAATTTGAAAACAACTAAAAAATCTAAAATTATATAAAGGACTCATAATTACATAGAAGAAATTCAAAAAAAATACAAAACTCTCCCAAAATACCTCCCATGAAAACCAATATATTCTTCATATAGGGTTGAAAAAATTACAATGCCTTCACAAAACCTAAGATATCTTTAAAATACCCCATTGGATTTAGTGTTAACTAAAGACAATATATATCAACTTTATATAAAAAATCAATTTATAATTAATTAAACTCTAAATCACATCCTTTTTCCAAAAAAAAACTCATCTTAAAACCACTCCATAGATTATAGTAGGATTTTATAGGGATATACATCTCTCAACCACAAAAAAGACAAGTGATAAAGTCCTCCCCCAATCAGTCCATGAACTAAACACTTCAAATTAACTCCCCCTTTTCACAATAAACATTTCCAAAACAAATAAGGATATGAATAAAAAAACTTATTTTAAGAAAACTGTTGTTGAATTAATTCTCCCCCACTTAAAAAATCCAAGGATAAATGGGGCTGAATTCCAAATTTTTTAATGATATGGTAGGGGTTGAACAACAATATTTTCAATAAAAGTATCAAATATAACCTTAGGTATGAGATGGGTAGAAATGTATACTAATTTATCTTGAGATTGAACTAGTTCCATCCTGATGTCTCTATTTTTAACCCTTTATTTAATAAAATGAAATCTAATATATATACTTAGACCTTTTGTGTTGCATAGGATTAATAGAGATGTCTACAAATATTTGATTATCCTAATTAATTTTGAGTGTTTTATGATCATCCTTCCTGAAAAATTCAATATACTCCTTCATCAAAATAATTTGAGCACATGTACTAGGTGTAGAAACATATTCTACCTCATTAATACTTAATGTGGCAATTTTGTGTTTATTTTAGTTCCAACTCACAGAACTGTCTCTCATGAGGAAAATTATTCCCAAATTTGATCTTCAATCATCATAACAAATTTACCAACCAACATATGTAAAAACATACAAATACAAATTATTTTACATCTTATAAAGTAGCTTATAAATCATCAATGGTTTAATATATCATGAATCTCTTTTGTAAACATTAAAACATTACACATTTGGTTCACTATGGCTCATAGACTTATAAAATATAAAATATCTGATCTAGAATCTATGAAATAATTTAGAATCCCACTAATTCATTTAAATTATATTTCTATTACACCATTTTATTTTAACATGTTTTGAAAATTCTAATCACACATGAATTGGAGTAGTAACTAGATTTTCATCCTTCATCTCAAACTTAATCAATAATTTTCTATATCACTTATATTAGGTTATGAAAATAAAATTTTATTCTTTCACTAATTTTGACCCTAATAGTAATCTCATTTCACTTAGAATTTAAATATCCAAGAGATTCTACATTTGTGTTGAAAACTATGGATAAGAACACTTCTTATCTCCTATAAATAAACTTTCATCAAAAAATACAATATCATTATGTATAACTACTGCATTTTATATGAGGTATATATTTCTGAACAACATTCCTTTAAATAATTTTATCTCCCATAATCAATTTTATATATTAAAATACCTGTCTATTGGAACCTATTTTAAGATATATAGATCCTGCATAAATTTTTTCTACTCTTTTGTCATCATTATCTATAAAAAACCATTAGGTTTATCTATATAAACTTCCTCTTCAAGAACAAAATTAAAAAATACATACTAGATATCCATTTGATTGTTTATTACTTAAATATGTTCTGAAAATAAGAAACAATATTATAGACTCAAATATTTTAACTAGAGAAAATATATCTTCAAAATAAATTCCTTAAACTTGAGAACACCCTTTTCACACAACTCTAGATTTATCTCTAATAACTTTTCATTAATTATTTCACAATTTTTTGAATATCCAATAGATTTTGATTATATTTTTGTCAATAGGTCATGCAAGATGGTCAGAATTAGAATTTTCATCATTATGATTCGGCTCCTCAATCATTGATTCGATCCACTCTTTATGAAGAAAGTATTTACCCAATAAATGTGTCTCAGCTTAAGTGATTAATCCTTTGTGATATTTGACCTGAAATTTTATTTTGGTCAGAAATGGTAGTGAATGATTTATAATAATATTATATTTCTCCATATGATCCTTCATCGTTTGATATTTCTCTTTTGTACTCTTATCAACCTCCTATTAATCATATGTTTGATCAGAGTTGAAACATATTATACTAGGTTTAACATTAGTTTTTTTCTCCAATATGTTCATAAATATACTTTTTTTGTTCATTATATTATTTAAATGCTAAAAACTCATATAATGATTTACGGTATGGTTTTCAGTGATTTTGAATTCATAAGAGTTAACTACCTTATCAAGTATATTCTTCTAGGAATTATAGTCCTTCATATTAGATAGGTATCTATGGAATAATCCTTTCTCAAATTTCTCATTAAATTTCTATAAATTTGAGTCATTCATTTTGATGATGAAAAGGAATCCAAATTCTCAAAATTATCTCACAATAGGATTCTCTTATACTAAATTTCATATGATGTCTAATTTCAACTATTCCTATAAAAAATTGGTTTTTATTGTGCATAAAATTTAAAATTTCTTCCCTCCAGAAGAATTTTGATCTTCCAAATTAAAAAATAAATATTCTACCCATTCCTACAATACTTATATTCCTTCTTTCAAAAACCCAATTTTTTTCCATTGTGTAATATATTGATATATTATCTCTTAATATTTAATATAATATTCATAATCTCTTCTATTTTACTCCTTCCCATTGTATGATCTCATTTTCTTGATGTGAATCCCAAGATCTGTTTTAAATCCTCTTATGTAAATCTTAACCATATCCACTACCAAGGACTTGTGATTTAAAATTAAAACTCTTTTTATTGATATGAAATCATGAAGAAATGTGGTAAAATTCAAGTCAATTTTATATATTTATATCTCATAGGTTCAAAAAAAATATGAGTGAATTAATTGAAGAGGCCTTGTTAATTCTATCTACACTCTCTCATTCTTTCCATAGACCATTTTCCCCTTTTGAAATGTTTTAAAAACAATATGTCTATCTATGATTAACTATGGAAGATCCCTCCCAAAATTATATATAGAAATATTATATACATTATTTTATACAATAAGGCAAAGTTTCCTATGCCAAATATTTTTTCCTCTCTAGATATAAGATGACATTAATTTCTTAGATATCCAATCAGAAAAGTATTCTAACTAGTTTTTGTCATTGATAAACGACTCTTCCATCTTCAATAATTTTAATGATTAATTTTTTAATGATTCTATTATTAAATTCATAACATAAATGAATAACACTAAAAATAATATTCTAGAGTACATTAACAAAAAACCTTATATGAATTGGGGTTTTAGCTTAATTTTTAAATTTCCAATTACCTTAATTTCTAATGAACTTTCATTCGTAAAAGATAAAGATTCCCTATAATGCACCTCAATATTTCAAAAGCGTTTTGTATCTCTTAATGTATCTGATGAGTGATGGAGATATTATATAAATATATATGTGTGTGTGTGTGTGTCTGTGTGTGTATGTGTGATATATATATATATGTATATGTATATGTATATGTATTTTTTTGTGATGTTCCTAATTTTTTTAGAAAAAATATATTTTCATGCATTATGGTAAAATAATTTATCCAGCCTATAATAACAATTATTATTTTCACGTTTGATCATCCACATGACTATCATTTAATATAACATAACATTTGATGAAATGTTTGGAAGAAAATGAATACGATGCATTTATATATTTCGGAACAATCCAATATGTCATCCACAGGACTATTATTTAAAGTAACATTTCATTTGATGATATGTTTATAAGAAAATGATTACAATTAATTTATATATTCATAAACCATCGAAGATATTTATTCATGTGTTTCAAATAATTAATAAATGAGAAAATATTTATGAAAAATCATTAATTACCTATTTAATTTTCTTTCATTTGAAAAAAACTTTTTGTGTGGTAATGCACCAGAATTCCAAGCAAATTTTTTGAAAATTAACTGGGATTATTTAGAGACTAAGATCTGAGATGGACATGATTCTGAGACATGGAGTGTCCGGAATGTCTTTTCTTACTATTTTTTATGTTTATTTAATAAACTTGTGAGTGGGGTTTTCTAACATTCAAACTGGTGCTCGAATTAGAAATATGAGGGCACCATTGAACTTAGAGCATCAGGATTTTCCCAGGAAGGAATTAACATCGATCGGTGTGGGTCAGCCAAAAAAGATTGTTTTTAGTATTTTTAGATGAAAAATTAAATAACATAAAAATTAGTTTTATTATATTTTCTTCGTTGTTAAGCAGTGACTCATTAGATTTTTCGTGCAGTGATGATACGATGCTGAATACCATTAATTAACCTCATTAATGAATCAGTGTGGCAATGCTTCAATGTTCATGCATCTTATTTCACAATTAAATAGGAAATTTAGGGTTGATGAAGAACCCATGAATTCCTCTAACGAATGAAGAAGGAAACCTCTCCAATGACAAATGTTGGGGAATCATAAAATATTAAAGACACCATTGGAGAGAGGATTCTGGATTGGAGATCTATAGACAATGATGAACAACCATCCTCTAGTAATTTTCTTTCCCAGGTATGGGGTTTTCAGAGTAATTTTATTTTCCCCATTATTAATGCTTAAGGACAAATGCGGACCAACCAAAAAATATGATTATCCACTGTTTTATTGTTCATGTGGAATGGTTAATGATGGGGATTAAAGAGATATCTATCATACTGATTGTTACCACTTATTTTAGTTCATTTTCATCCTACTAACAAGAATTGATTAGGTTCAACATGAATAAAGATTGGGATCATTATTTGGGTGTTCTTTTGTTGTGACTCCTTCACCGATTTCTTTTTGTGTTCTTCCCATTCTTCATTGAAATAATGGTCGATGGTAATGGAATCTATTGTCCAAGTGTGACTGCAGAGACTACTCAGGCCATGAAATTAGGCAAGAAGGGCCGCAACAAGGTGGGCTGCAACATCAGTGAGAGGATGCTGCACAAGGTTGTGGCGGTGATAGGAGGCGTTGGTGGTGACACAATGGCTGCACCACCATGTCACAAAGGTGGAACAAGGGCCTCAAAACCCAGATGCGATGGTGATACAATGACAAGGCACCCAATAGTGGTAGAAGCTCTAGGTTATGGCAGTATAAGTATCCACTGTCACCAATTTGGCGGTGGGCTGGTGGTGGGGTGATGGCAGCGTGCCATAGTTGTGATAGGGGCCACCAACACAAAGGCCAGTGGCTGGAAGCTAGCAGATGCGACCACCCAGCCATACCGGAGGTTCCATGTAGCACAAATCTACTGCCCTCGAACCACAGTGCTAAGCTAGACCCATGGGTCACGTGGAAGACTGTGTCCATGTGAGCGGACTGGATGCCCGAGGTGGCGTCTCCACCCTGACGTCGTGTGGCTGCGCGAACAGGATGTCGCATGGTGTCCGGGTTAGAGGAGAATTATCCTACCAATGTGGGCCATTCCATATAGGGAATCGTGCTTTGGGGTGGCCCATATTGTTAGAATTGATTCACCTAGGTCAGACCATACTGGATGAGAACCGGGTCACTGGGCAACCAGGTGGGCTGGACCCACGGTTGAATCATTCTAGGTCCAGCAAGGCCCAATGGTCCTGGCCACTAGGCTAGGTTAGACGGGGGTGGCCCAAACCCAACTGGGTCAGTATGGGCTGGCTGAAATAGGTCAGGTCATGCAGGACTCTATGTCCCAGTTGGTTGAGTCGGTCTAACCAAGTCATACTGGGCCCAACTACAACCCGCCACAGTTTAGTAAAACACCAATATCATTCCGAATGGACATCTAATTGATGTTTCATCTATGGAGTTGGGACCCTTGCGATGAGACAGACCTTTGGGTAGAATCTAAATGAGACATTTTGGAAGTTTATATATGACTAATGGATTGTGGAGTAGAATCACCCATAGTATTGTGCACAGGAGAGCGGTAATCCTACGATGGGTTGTTACATGAAGGATATGACGAGCGAGACCTTAGTGGTCCAGTATCTGAAGAGACCTTAGAGGCCTAGTAGCTCAATGGAGCTCAGTGGTATGGTAGAGGAGAGGACATTAGTGGTTTAGCATAAGAGAATACCTCATTGGTCCAACAGCTGAGCAGACGTTAGTGGTCCAGTAACTTAGCAAACCTCATGGGTCTAAGAGAAGAGCGGTCCTTAGTGGTCCAACAGCCGAGTAGACCTCAATTTTACAATAGCCGAGAAGACATATATGGTTCAGTAGTAGAGCATACCATAATGGTTCAACAGCTGAAAAATCCTTGGTGACTCTTCAGGGATGATCCCCTCAGCAGTAAAAGATGATTCATCTTTACGAATAAGAATATTACTTTCAATACATTGACTTATACCTCATGTGAGATATATTTTCTTCTTGGTCATTGATTTGTGTCCTTCTTTTTTGTATTTACTTAATGATTTGGTTTTCCTAATTAGTATGGTGTTACTCACCCCTACACGGGCTTCACCTTCATGGGTTATGTCTTGTGCGGGTGATCAACACTTCGATGGAAAACATGGTGATTCAGGACTAGGTGTTTCTCAATGAGATGGGATAAACATGCATACTTATATAGCTACATGCAAGTACCATTCATTTACCCTTTAGGTAGGGTCTCGATAGGATGGACAATGGCAGTTGTACTTTCCTTTGTGTTTTTGGGATTTTATTCTATCCCCTTTGTAATTTTAGTTGTAATGTACTCCCATTAGTTGTCTCTGTGAAATTTGTGGTTTGATTTTTGGTTACCTTCTGTAGTTTGAGCATTGTGTGTGTGTAAATTATTAATGAAAAAATTCCTTACCTTTAAGGGATATACCTATATGGCGCTAGTCTCCAGCCACTAGCCAGTAGAAGGTGAGATCAGGGTAGTAACGGCACAGGCCCTGGGGTTGAGTCATGACAAAGTGGATTCAGAGGAGGTCAATTTTACCAGAAGAAATAAGAGTATGAAATTTTTAATAGGGAAATAGAGTTAAGTGTCTTGATATTGGATTTTAGTATAAGGAGTCCAATGTTGGTGAGGTGGCCAACAAATCCATACAATAGAACCCTGAATTCTAATTTCCAACTTGGTACATGAAAACACTAGTTTCATGCATCTATGAATGTTTTATCAGGATTTTTCTGAGTTAGAGTTAGTTTACAAGGTATAATCTACTAATCGTGATTCATTTTGATCTCTTTCAGGAAGCTTACATGCTGACAGAAATCTATGATTCTAGTGTGTGACCATAAGGACTATTCATATAGTGATGAGGCTTCTGTACATGGACTATTTTCCAAGATGGTACCTTCAGGGCGGTGTCCCAGGGATGCCATCGGTCATTGGTTTGCAGTTACTACCAGATCTACCGGTAGAGAACAGAAGCTGACCTAGTGCCTTACATGAGTTCTTGAGGAAGAGGCCTCCTAGGTTTAGGGAAGATATAGATCTCCAGGGTACTGTGGATTCTCTAGAGGTAGTGACAAGAGTTTTCCTCTTAGTGATGATTCCATTGTAGATGGCAGTTTTAGCTGCGAGCATTCTACATGGATTGGTAGGGAGGTGGTGGCGTTTGAAGATCCAGATGCACTGGGAGGAGACTATCACCAGGATTAACTTCAAGAAACTTTTTAGGTATGAGTTCTTCCCCATGACATTGCGCTCAGTGAGCATATAAGAGCTTCTTCACATAGAACACAGTATCAATATAGTGGCTGAGTACTCTAAATGGTTCACAGACATCTCCTATTACTTTATAGATATGGTATGTGACTCTTTCTTCAGAGCCATAACCATTGCCCAGGGACTCCAATGGCAAGTCAGTGCTTCAAGGACTTACCTTAACATCCCTATGTAGGATGGGGTGTTAGAGTGAGCTATAATAGTGGGTAGCTTCCTCAAAGATATGTAGTTGACGGTGGGAGTTACCACCAGGTGATAGGTGGCCTAGTCATCTACGACAGGTAGCCAACAGAAGATGCAGAGGCCCAAAAAGGAAAGACTATTTGTAGGACGACCCAAAACTCAGGGTCAATGGTACAAGGCTCCCTAGGTAGAGGGATTCATCAAAAGAGCAGAGTATGATACGCATGTGGCGGGCAGGGGAACATGGATCGCGATTTCCAGACTCACCATACAGAGGACCGACAGATGGTCAATGGACCACCGAAGAAGCGGAAGAGATAAGAACATGGAGTTCCACCAAGCGACAGATGTGTAATAGGAGTGGAATGAGTGGTAGGAGCTAGTCGTAGGTACAATGTACTACCACCACCAACCCCAGGTGGCCCCCCACGGGCTCCCAAAGTATGTGGATAAGGGATACATCTGCATCAGGCCATCACATACTATGGACCCGACATCCTAGAGATGATATGAGGTACAATCTATGTCTTCTCCACATTAGATTCAGTTCCTATAGACACATATTCTAGCCACTCATTCCTTTCCATATAACTTGTTCGAAACTGAGAAATTCTTATCGAGTCGTTGGCTCGATTCGTCCGATTATATACTCTTAAGGGATGGGATTCAACAATCACCTACAGGTTCAGAGAGTTTTATCTTACTCTTGGAGGAGATATCTTCATCTATGATCTTCTAGTAGGGGCACTTAGGAAATATTATTTCATCCTGGGTATGGATAGCCTATCCGTAGTTCATTCTCATATAAACTGTTTTAGGAGCAGAGTTCAGTTTTTTTCTGCAAGGATGGGACCAGATATTCCTTCAGCAGTGAGAAGGGATCTCTTGTAGCCTAGGATTTACTCACGCATAAGAGGGTGCATCAAATCACTCATTATTTTTCTAGCATGGCACTTGGTGGAGTGGATTAGACGGGTCCATAGTTTCCAATAGTGGTGGAGGAGTAGGAGGATGTCTTTCAAGAGGATGTTCTATGTCTACCTCTTCGTAGAGAGATAGAATTTTGTAATGATATTTACTCTAGGATGACACAAATATCTACACCTTCATATCATATGGCTCCCACAGAACACTTGGAGCTGAGGGTACAGTTGGAGGACTTGTAGAAGAAGGGGTTTGTAAAGTCCATCATTTCACCATGGGCAGCCCCATTGTTGTTTTCCAAGAAGGCAGATATAATCTTGAGGTTATGTGTGGACATCTGACACCTAAGTTAGGTGACCTTGAAGAATAAGTATCCTCTATCAAGGACTGATGACCTATTCGTTTAGATGAATGGATCAAGATGGTTCTCAAAGATAGACCTTAAATTTGCATACCACCAACTTTGAGTACTAAATGAGGAAATCTCGAAGACGACTTTCATATGTCACTACGACAACTATGAGTAATTATTTATACCATTTGTAGTGATAAATTCACCAGAAGTGTTCATGGGACTCACGAACATGATCTTCTAGTATTACATAGACAAATTTTGTAGTGGTATTCATTGATGAAATCTTAATGTATTCAATGTCAGAGAAGGAGCACATGATACACATAATGATGGTTCTGGACACATTCCGAGTGTAATAGAATTAGAGAAATCTCACAAAGTATCATTCCTAGATATGAAAGGTTCAATTCCTTGGATAGGTCATCTAAAAGAAAAATGTTTTTGTGGATCCATTGAAGATAGGGGTCGTTATTTCTTGGTAACCACCCAAGATCATTACCAAGGTGTGAAGTGTCCATGGGTTGGCTGGGTACTATCGAATGTTTGTAACCAACCTCTCCAAAGTAGCAGCACCCATGATCACATTGAAAAATAAAGAAAAAACCCTTCATATGGATATAATTATTCCAGTAGAGCATTTAGCAGTTGCAGTAGAGCTTAACGAGTGCTCTTATCTTGAGGCTTCTAGATGAGGGAACCGACTACGTGGTGTTCTGTAATGCGTCAAGAACTGGGCATGGATGAGTCCGAAAGCACGGGAAAGAATTGACATCTTAAGGATTACAACAACTGAGATTTCATGAGTACAACTATGTGACTCATGAACTTGAGAAGAAAGTGGTTTTATTTGCACTAATGATGTGGTGACACTACCTTATGGGAGATTGATTAATCATCTACTTTGAACACAAGAATCTCAATTATATCTTTTCTCAAAAGGATATGAATCTGATACGGTGACATAATCTAGAGTTCCTCCATGACTATGATGTTGATAAATTCAATACACCTAGGAAGGGGAACATTGTGGTAGATTCTCTTAGTAGGAGATCGAGTTCATGGCTACTGAATGAGGCCTCAAAGCAGTTTTTCTCACTTCAAATATCCATCATTGATAGATAGAGGATAGATTTCATTTTTTCGATGGTAGTTCCCCCTCCACACGTACAACGAGTCAAGGAGTAGAAACTAAAAGATTCCAGATGCGATTATACATGTCACTAGATGTCCACAGGGCATGACCCTAAGGGATATTTTAGAGGTGGGAAGCACATCATCCTTTTAAGAGAATGCACCGCAGTACTAGCGGCATTACCAGAGGTTGTGTTGAGGGAGTCTCCTACATCCCATTTGGCAACACATCCAGGTGTATATAATATTTACCACAACATCTGATGTTTGTACTGGTGGCCGAGGATGAAGAAGGAAGTGGTGGAGTTTTCCTCGAGATGAAAGGTTGAGTGGTAGGTTACAGTACGTTTGACACAAATCCTCGATGCACAACAGTGGAAATGGGATGGGATATCGATGGACTTCATGATAGGCTTACCAAGTAGGTCCTGGGGGCTTGATACTATCTGGGTGATCACATACCGAATCACTATGACAGCTCACTTCCTACCTATTCGACAATTGGGTTTAGTAGAGATCATGGTATGCCTCTATGTGCATGAGGTAGTTCGACTCTATGGAGTCCCATCTATGATAGTCTCAGATCGTGATGTATGATTTACATCCCAGTTATGGAAGGGATTACAAGAGGTGTTTAGGACATAGATGCACTACAAAATAGATTTTCAACCATAGAAAAATGGTGAGATGGAGTGGACTATACAGACCTTGTTGTACATGCTTCAGGCTTGCATTGTTGATTTCTTGTGGTAGTTGGGAGGACAACATAACATTGGTGGAATTTATGTACAAAAAAACTACCACACTATCATCAGTATGTCACTATTAAAGGCATGGTATGTATGACCATGTAGGTCACCGTTATGAAAGACTGACCCAGGGGATTCAACACTTGTGGTCCCAAAGATGGTACAGGATACCATTGAGAAGGTGTAGGTCATCAGAGGGTGGATAAAGACTGCACAGAGCTGATATAATTCCTATGTTGATAGGATATGGAGACCCTTGGACTTTTAGGAGGGGGTGCATGGATTCTTATGGGTCTCTCATCAACAAAGGTTACAAAGATTTTGTTGGGGTGGCAAGCTATCTATGAGGTTCATTGGACCTTATCTGATACTACGTAGAGTGGGAGAGGTATAATACTTCTTCTCTCTACAACTGTAGTTAGAGAGGGTGCATGATTTCTTCAATGTATCATAGTTGAGAAGATACACACATAACCCTTCTCACTTCACCAACCACAGTGAATTTGAAATTGATGACAGAGTGACATTCACAGAGTACCCAGTAGAGATAGAGGACTGACAAGAGATGATCCCTCATGGATGGTCGATTCCCCTAGTGCAATTTCATTATAATCATGAGAATCTCTAGGAGATAATGTGGGAGTGGGAGGCATAGATTTGTTTGTTTACCCCCATTTGTTCGGTTATCACTTCTTTTGGATTATGAGGATGTAAATCCCTAATGGTGGGCGGGATGTAATGTCTCAGAATTCCATTATTGTTTTTGAAAATTAAATGTTATTATTTCATGGACAACATCTTATACGGAACGTGACTCCAATGTTCGTATTGGATGAAATTTATTTTAAACCTATTTTTATAGATCAATTATTAAATGTGCGAGTGAGTTTTTTTAACATTCAAACCTTTTCATAGATCAAAAATTTGTGGGAACCGTTGAACATAGAGCATCAACATTTTCATTGGAAGGGCCTAACATTGATGGCACGAGTCGATCAAAAAAGAATATTTTTAGAAATTTTGGAAGAAAAATAATAGAACTTAAAATGATATTTTATTATATTTCTTCTTCTTTACATAGTGACTCATCAGCATTGTGGTTTAGAGATGAGTCGATGCTAAATCACATTAATGGATTAGGCTAGAGATGCTATAACCCACACTTATTTTCCTTCTTTAATAAAGCAAGTACTTCCAGGTTGATGAATAACCTCATAATTCCTCTGAAAAATGATGAAGAAAACCTCTCTAATAAAGAATTCTAAGAGATCAAATGACTGAAATGACACCCTTGGAGATCAGATTCGGGACCAGAGATCAATTGATGAAAATAAACGATCATCCTCGAGCAATCTCCTTTCCCATGTAGGGTGTTTTTCTGAGTAATTTTTCATTCCCCGTTCTTAAAAAATAAGGAAGAATGCAAACCTACCCATGAATAGGTTGATCCACAGTTCGATCATTCATACGGAATGGATAATGATGCATGATAAAGGGGATATTTATCTTAGTGATTATTCCCCGTTATTTTGGGTTTTCAGGATCCTTCTAAAAACAACACATCTGGGTCAACATGGACACTGACCTGGATCATTCTTTGGGTGTTCTTTTGTTGTGAATCCTTCCCCAATTTCATCATGTGTTCATATTTTTCTTAGTTGTGTAATGGTCATTGATGATGACATCTGGGGACCAAGCGAGGATACAACTGTGCATCGGCCCATGGCACTAGGTGAGCAGGGTTAGAGCTAGGTGTCCTACAGCACAAGGCCGCGACACCCTTCCATAGAGGAGGCACCAGGCTACTACACCCAGGCTATGGTGGCAGTAGAATATATGGGCCCCAAGTTCAATAGTAGGTGGCACCTCACGACAGTGATAGGGTCGTTGGATTGTGGTAGGAAGACTGGATACAAGACCATGCCAGAGGTTCCACACGGTGCAAAGTCGCGGGTTCACAGACTACAGTGATGAGCTGGACCTATGGCTTACCACTGGTTAGGCATAAGACCTGGTCTTCATGAGGGGGATGGCTGGCCGAGGAGGCGGCGCCACCCTTGTAGTGATTATCTGAGCGAACCAGATGCCACATGACATTAGGTATGGAGAAGAACTGGTCCACTAATGTGGGAAGGAATGGATGGGGAACTAGGCCATTACGTGCCCTGGCGGGTCAGAACTAGCCTGATGAAATCAAACCAGACCGGATGAGAACTGGGTCACTGGGCAACCCAGCGGGCTAGTACCACAGTCAAACCGGGTTGGTTCTAGCAAGGTCCAATGGGCACAGCCACTAGGATAGTCCAGATCGGGTCAGTCCAGACCCAACTGGGTTGGGTCCAATTGGCTGAAATGGATCGAGTCATGCAGGAACCTCAGTGGGCTTGGTCAGGTCGGTCCAACCAAGTCAGACCAGGCCCGAACACAACTGACCACTATTTACTAAAATTTTAATATCATTCAGATCGTGTATTTAATTGACATGTCGACTCCGGTGTTAGGACCCTTGATATGAGACGGTCCTTTAGGTATTCTCTAAGTGAGACTTTGTGGTAGTTGATTTATAAACAATGGATTGAGGAATAAACTCTATGAGAGTCAAGTGCACTAGAGATTGAGACTCATATGGCTGGCTGTGACATGAAGGATATGATGAGGAGGAATCAATATTCTAGTAGCCAAGCATACCTCAGTGGTATAGTAGCTCAGTGGTCCAGTAGAAGTGTAGACCATAGTGGTCTGGGAGATTAGCGGACCTATATGGTCTATCAGTCGAGTAGACCTTAGTGGTCTAGTAGCCTAGCGGACCTCAGGGGTCCCAGAGCGGAGTGAACCGAAGTGGTCCAGTAGCCGAGCAGAACGTAGTGGTCTAGTAGCTACGTGGACCTTAGTGGTCCAATAGTAGAGCATACTTCAATGGTCTAGTATCTGAATGAACCTCAGTTACTCATTAGGGATGAACCCCTCAACTATAAAAGATGGTTCATCTTTACAACTTAGAATCTTACTTATTATACATTGAGTTATACCAGGTGTGAGCTATCTTTTCATTTTGGTATTTTCTTTGTAGTATTTAATTGTGGTATTTCCTTTATGGTTTGGGGTCCCTACTGATTATTTTGTTACTCACCCCTGCATGGTCTTCGCCTGCATGTGTTGTGTCTCATGTAGGTGATCAAATCTTCGACAGAGACCTTGGTGGTCTAGGACCAGATGGTCCTTGGTGAGACGAGATATACAGGCTTACTTCTATGGCTATAGGCAGCTACCCTTCACCTACCCTTTAGGTATGGACTCAAGTGGATAGACCATGGAAATTGTACATTCCTTTTTGGTTTTGTTCTTGATATTCTATCCCCTTTTTTACTTTAAGTTGTACTATACTCTAAGTAGTTATCTCAGTGATAGTTGTGGTTTAATTTGTGTTTACTTTATATATTTTGATCTCTCTGTGTGTGTATAGTTTTAAAGGAAAATGCCTTCCATTTTATGGATATTCCGATTTAGAATTAGTAGCCAGCCCCTGACCTATGGAAGGTGGGCATGGGGTAGTCACGACATGGGCCCTAGGGGGTGGGTCGTGACAAAGTGGAATCAGAGGAGGTCGGTTCTACTAGAAGAACTAAGAGTCTGAATTTTTTTTATGGAGAAACAGTTTTATGTGTATCGAGTTCATCTTTCAGACCTGGGAGTCTAGTATTGGTGCGATGGATTAAGTGTCAATACACCAGGACCCCGAATTCTTCTTTCTGACTCGGTACATGGAAATAATAGTTTCATGCGTCTATGAATGTTTTCTCATGATCTTTCTGAGTTAGCGTATTCTCAATATGTAAATCTATTAATCATGATTCATCTGCTTCTCTTTTAGGATGCCTCCAGGAAGACATTCAACCGTGATTCAAATGTATGACTAAAAGGATGGTCCACAGAGTAACGAGGCTTTGGTACGGGGAGCGTTTCCTAAGATGGTACCTTTGGGAATTGTCTCAGCAATACTAGTGGTCATTGTTCATTAGTTACTACCAGCACTACCATTATAGGATGCACATAGGATTTGTTCCTTACATGAGTTCCATAGGCAGATACTTCCCATGTTCAGAGGAGAGACATATCCTTAGGTATCTGAGGATTGGATGGAGGTAGTGACACATGTTTTAGGCTTAGTGTGGACACCACATGACCAGATGGAAGTTAAAGTCACGAGCCCTTTGAAGGGATTGATCGAGAGGTGGTGGAGTTTGATGATCAAGACGCACGAGGAGGTGATCGTGAACTGGTTTAAATTCAAACACATTTTCAGTGAGAATTTATTCCCCACAATGTTACACTCAGTGAACATACAGGAGCCTCTTCACCTACTGTAGTGTTGCCTGATAGTGGCTGAGTAATCTTCAAGGTTCGAAGACCTCTCCCATTACTCTACAGATATGGTATATGACCATTTCTTTAGGGCCCAAAAATTTGAGTAGGGACTCCAAAGGTATATATGGGCATCAATGATTTATCATAGTATCATGACATAGGTTTGGGTGCTGGAGTGATCTCTACTAGTGGAGGGATTCCTCACAGAGAAGGTACCAATGGTGGGAGCTACCACTAGGCGACAGGTGGCCGACTCATCCATGGAGGGTAGCCGATAGATGACGTAGAGGCCAAAATAGGCTAGACCATTCAGATGATGACCCCAAGACTTTGGGTCGGCGGTTTGAGGCTCTCGGGGAAGAGTGAGTCATCATAAGAGGAAAGTATGCTACACATGTGTCAAGCATGGGAACATGGCTCAGTATTGACTGACTTGCCACATAGAGGACCGGTATATGGTTGAGGGACTGCTGACGTAGCAGAAGAGATAGGAATAGGGTAGTACTCTAGGAAGAAGATGTGGTAGAAGAGTGGGAAGAGCGGTAGAAGGTGGGTGTTGGTACGAGATACTACAAACACCACCCCCAGGTGGTCTGACACGGGATCTAGGAGCAGGTGGACAGGGGGGAGATCATCGTCAGACATCGAGGCGTATTGTCCTGACATCCTAGATATGATACCAGGTACGATATGTGTCTTTTCCAATTTAGCTACAATTCTTATAGACATAGGTTTCAGTCACTCTTTCCTTGCCTCAAACATTATTCAGAGCACATAGATTCAAATCGATCTATTGTCTCCATCCTTAAGACTAGAGACTCTTATGGGGAGGGGATTCAATGATAAGATAATGGTTATGATAATGTGATATTACTTTCTGGGGAAAGATCTTCATCTCAGATCTACTAATAGTGGTGTTGAGGCCTTATGAAATCATCCTTTTTATGGACTAGCTATCCATAACTCATGTTCAGATTGACTGTTTTAGGTGTAGAGTGCAGTGTGTCTGTGGATATGGGAGAAAATTTTCTTTCACTAGTGATAACGCAGATCTTGCAGCATGGGATGGGATCACAAATAGGAGGGTGAAACCGATCACTAATCATATAGCTATCATGACCCTCAGTGTAGTGGATGAGACAATTCCACAGTTTCCTACAGCGGTGGAAGAGTACAAGGACGCCTTTCCTGTGGATGTTCTAAGACTACCTCCTCACAGAGAGGTAGACTTTTACATTGATCTATACCCTGGTATGGCACCAATATGAACACTTTAATATCAGATGTCTCATGTAGAACTCCAAGAGATGGCGGTATAGTTGGATTACTTGATGATGAAGGGGTTCGTATGGCACACCGTTTCACCAAGGGCAACCCCGATATTGTTTTCCATAAATTCAGACAAAATCTTGGGCTTCTGTGTGTACTTCCGATACCTAGACAAGGTGATCCTGTAGAAAAAGTATCATCTACCGAGGATTGATGAACCCTTTTATTAGTAAAAGGGATTGAGATGGTTCTCGAAGATAGACCACAAATCATTTTATCACCAACTTCAAGTACAATATGAGGACATCTCAATGATGACTTTTATATGTCACCATGACCATTATGTTTACTTAGTGGTTCCATTTTTCATGACGAATGCCCCAGTAGTGTTCATGGGACTCATGAATAAGATCTTCCAGCCATACCTAGACCAGGTTGTAGTGTTATTCATTGATGACATCTTAGTTTATTCAGAGTCCAAGGAGGAGCATGCGATACACATGAGGATGGTTCTGGACACACTCTAAGAGCACCAGCTTTATAGAAATCTCTCGATGTGTGTGTTCTAGATATGAAAGGTTTATTTCCTTGGACATGTAATCTTAGAAGATGGAGTTGTAGTGGATCCAATGAATATTGAGGTGGTGCTCTCTTGGGAACCACTCAAGAGAGTTATTGAGGTGCGGAGTTTCCTTGGGTTGGTCGGGTACTATCATAAGTTTGATTCCTCATACCTAAGGTTGGAAAGATACCATAATGAGAAAAGTCATACATTGATATCTTTCTTATTTCATCCTCAAGGATGAGATAATTAGGGGTGAATGGATATAGTGTTTATCATGTCATCGGAAGAGGCTTAAACAAGATAGTATTTTCATCTGATATGATGGCCATCACATATGGGACCTTGATTGAGGTTGAACGAGAAAGTGTGTAGCCTTACCCATATAAGATTCATTTTACCTTATTATATATTTTTATAATGGGAATCAGATGTTATCATCAATTCGGGTGAATGAAATGAGTCATATTTATCCATAGAGTCTGTATATACCTTGAGAATTGAGAACATATGAGTAAGTTATATGGTTTTGAGAAAATCCATGTCCCATGGTCACACAATTTCCTAAACAAAGAGACTATTTTATTACAAAAACTTATATGTGATATAATTAGTGGACGTGAGTATAGAGATACAAATTTTTGATATATATAATTTCAAATACCTTTTTAGATTGTGTAACATTTATTATTTGATAAATGATATAAAATTTTCTATTGATTATGGATTACTTAATTTATAATTGTTTGTAATCCAAAAAAGGCTCATGGAGTTACACATTTTGGTTGAATGAATAAAATTATTTTTTCTTAAAAATTGTATTATAAAACATTGAGAGATACCAATTAAGTGTTTTGTAGGTTGTTCGATTAATTTTTGGATTTATTTTTATATGTTGTTACATATGATATAACATTTAGTGAAGTGAATGAATTCCTCTACAAAATTTATTTCAGATATAGTTTCAAATGATGTTTTATATTATAAAATATAAGGTGAAAGTGTGAAAATTTTATGAATCATTTATTAAATGTCATTTATTGATTTAAGTGAGAAAAAAATGATAGAATATATCATGGTAATTTAGACAACAACATGGTTTTTATAAGATGCAATAGAGTGTAGCGAGTTGCACCACATCATGGTGTAATATATTGATGTTTTATGTGATATTAAATATCACATGGTTCTTCCTTATTCTAAAATACCAAGCTATAATTATTCTTTTATTATCATTTCATGATAATATAGAAGAGTTTAGACAACCTAAAAAATACATTTTATAAATAAAAGAGGCATAGGTTATAAGTTGTTATATCCTATGAAACAATAATTAAATGTTCTATTTAATTTGAAAAATGTTTGGTTTCTAACGAGTCTCCTTGGTAGGTATATCTAAATGGCCTCATGGTTTGTGGATTTGTGTGTAGCTCACATGCAAATACAGAATAAATCCTCTTGTTAAAGCACTTTGACTCTCAATTTCTTCAGTCCCTTAAACTGGATGTTCTAAGAACTGTGTATTTGAGGAGGCCCTTCACATTAATTAGGTGACTTACATGGAATTATGGTGCATTAAGAAGAAAGAGCCTATTAGATACTTATCAATCATTAATATCAATATCATGTGGTGTAGGATTGATAAGATTGGCCATTTAAGAAAATACATTCATTTATTCATTTATTTGTCCAATCCTCTATTCATAGAATTCACATTTGGTGTCATATATTTTTGTTATTGCTTTATATTAATTTTATATTCATTTTAACCCTTACAATACTCTTTAAAAAAATTAATCTATGAGATTTTATTTCATTGATGGACATGTTCAATGTCCAGTGTTCACTTAATTACTTGGAATGTGGGATTATAAAAGAAAACATATGATATATAGAGATAAATGTTTTGGAAATCCTATTCACATTTGGATATGAGTGTGTTGGGTCAATATCAATCTATAACCCTTTAAATCCTAAGTATTAATGACATTTATCTAGAGGAAACTCTTCATTTGAAATTATTTAATGGGATATTCATAATTATTTTCAATTCTAAAAACACCATACGGTAAAATAGTATTTCATATAAGGAAAATTACTTTTTTTCATTAAGTGTTCGTACCAAATTAGTGAGTTTATATGGTAATACATCCCAATGAAGTTTGGATATATTTATTTAGTGTAGTGAAGAGTTATATAATGATTATGAGTATTTAGTGCCTGAGAGAAATTGTTACAAATATGAACTAAATCAAAAACCATGACATGGTGAGATTCAAAACATCATGGTTCATATTTAATCATGGTTATTGGATGATATTCATGGTTTATATAATTAATGACATTAGATAACATTCAAATAACTATCCTAAATTGATTATTATTTATTATTAAAATAATAAAAAACATCATACATTGGTGAGTAAATCCATTAAGGACCATTAAAGGGATTTAACATTCATAATACTTAAATTAAGAGCTATTAAAAGTGTTATAATTTTGGATCAAATGATTTGGGTGTTTCATTGTGTTTGAAACATTAGAATATTACATAATTCATCATTCAATGAAGGAGTGTTATAAATTATAGTTCGTGGACTTTATTAAAGTATACTAAGAGGTCTTTACAAATTAGTTGGTGATTATAGAAAATTACACATACCTTTATAGGAAATAATCTATTGGATATTGGGGGAACTTGATCAAACTCTCTATTATAGAATATAAATAATTGATTTCAAGGTAAACCTTTTTTTGTTGGAGTTGGTTCCTGAAACCAATTGATATTTTTATTTTTGAGTTCCATTTTATGTATTTAGTTGGATATATTTATTCATATAACATATTTTTTAATTTAATGTGTAACATAAATGTGATAATATCCTTATAAAATTTTTCACCTCAATGGGTTACAAAAACACTTGTCTATAATTAGAACAAAGAGATTTCATGATGGTACTCATAAATAAATATTTTTTAAATCCATGATACATAAATTTGATAGGACATGTATTATTTGTAACAATCAAGTATCAGGGGGATTATAATCATTGATACTTCTTCTAATTAAATTCCAACATTATGGTCTCCATGTTGGAAGGATATGAGGACATACCCATAAATAGGAATTCCACACTTTTCATTTATCCTTGGATGTTTCTATTTGTAAGGGTGTGTATTATTTCTTTAACATGGTATCATTGTTAATGTATATCATGAATTTTTTTGATTTATGTGATGGAGATATGTTGTAAATCCGTTATTCATTTTATTTATTTAGGATTATGTCATAAGATACAATATAATTCTATCAAATAGTGTTTCATACTCAAAAATAAAGGGACATCATAAGTTGTGATATATGATATCACTTAATAGCCTTATCCAAATTTTATTGTATAAAAATGGATATCTTATAAGACTATCATAAATGTAATGATATGTTGAATCATGTATTAAGATTCTTGTGTAATTTTACAATTTATTAATTTATGTCAAACGTTAAAGTGTTAATATTCAGTAATATTACATGTGTGTATATATTCAATTTTATATATTTCACATTATGAAATTATTGGGAGATTTGTATCATTCATGAGGCTACATGAATTGTAACTATATGCATTACTTGTTTGTTTTGTATGATATGAGTAAAATCATGGTTCCTTAGGGAGCATCCCAAAGGGAATATAAGGAGGTAGTGTCCACTAAGATAGTTTTTCATTTGTGATCGTTGTTATAGACTTCTAATGAATCTCCAGTACCTGTGAATATATCATTATACTTCAATATTTTGAATCTAGATTTCATATCATACCATGGTAGTTGAAGAGAATCCCACCCAAACATTTTGTGATTAAAATTATTCCATAGATACACCATGGACAGAAGAGTCTATTAGATGTTTCATAGTTATATTCATCAATCACTTGATTAAAGAATGATGATCTTCCATATATAGTTAAAGTTGTATTCTATTAATTTTTTTAGATGGTTTTGGTTTTCATAGCATGGCGATCTTGTTAATTGAGGTTTATATTTTATTTGTTTAAATTGAAAATGTGTTGTTCAATCCTTAAAAATAATTTTTGTGCTATCAAAGCTCCATAAGGATTTTTAATTAATAAAATTGTGTCTAAAAATAAAAAACTTTGACTTGTAATGTATATTTTAGTACTTGTTATTTGAAATAATATTTTATTTCATTTTTTTCTCATTTTACATAATGTGGTTTTATAATATTTGGTTTGGAATATATGATATAGAATATCATAACAAGTGGAACCACGTAATTATTTGGTTCAATATTTATCATAGTGTGTGATATTATTAGTTGTAGTGTCTGATATCACTAGTTTCTAATGTTAAGGTAACATTTAAACTGTGCAATATATCACATCCGTGATATCAATGCATATCATTAAATAAAACTTCAAATAGGTAAAGGTCAATCGCTTCTTATGATTAATAATGTATATCCAATAAAATGATTGATGGAATTGGTTTTATCTATCATGGTCCCCAAATATCAAATATAAAATATTATATAAGTTATAAATGGTCATGTTTAAAAATTAAATTGACATTTTTGAATAATGAATAGAGAAGATTTTAATTTTTCTTATTTTCAATTATGGAAAAAAGGAATTTTTAGATAATTAATTAATTAATTATATAAATTGTTTGATTATAACATGTATATAATTAATTAATTTACATTTTAATAAAACATTATTTCATAAAAACCATAATAATAATTGATAATATTGAATACCATTTGAATTTATATGGCCTGAATTATAATTTAGATATAAAATGTTTATATATAAATTATAAGGGTAGTTTAGAAAGAGTTTATGAATTATAAAATAAGACAATATATAAATAATTTTATATAGTTAAAATTATAAATTGTTAATAAAAATTATTTTGAAATGTTCAAATTAAGATTCATTATTTGAGATATTATTTAGACTATATTAAAATGGTTTTTTATATCTGATATGATAAATGTTTAAATAATATTATATATATGATATTTAATTTATGTAAATTGTTTGAATACTATATTTTGAATATATAATGTTTGTATTTCATATAAAATCATATATTTAATGTAAATTCCACAAAAAGGGATAATATAAGATAGGTTATATTAGATGTAAAAATAAATCATTTATATTTATGACCATAACACATGTCTAAATTATAATGTCTTTACTCATAGATTTATTTACGAATTATTCATGAATTTTTTATCTCATGTTTAAATATATGAGATGTTCAATTGTTTTATTCATAATTTATTCATATATATAATTTCTATATTATGAGTTAATGAATATGTTTAAAGTTTTAAACCGCTTCTATAAATTGTTACACATGCATATTGGGAGTTACATCCTGGGTATGGTGATCGATTTAGTTTTGATTAACCTTATCTTTGCCTTGAAGATGGTTATCATGATAAATTAATAAATTAATTATAGTTTATACATGTTAAGTATTATAATGATAGTGTAATTGGTGGTCACTCCAATGTAACGAAACCTTGGATTGAGGGACTTAGTTTCGATCTTGTAAGACCCCAACCCGAATCACATGGTCTGAATGGAATTCTACAATAACTCATGTGTGGATCCTTATACGCAGGTGGTTGTCAACTATCGATGATGGTTTGAGCAGTTCAATAGGGTAAATATACCCTTAGTAATAATTTTCCTATTAGAATCATATAAGAATAATATAATGGACACCAAACCAAGATAAAAGAACCTAAGGTAAAAGAGAATCAAAATTGTATAACAAATTTTATCCCCATCAAATGAGTCATATTACAAAAACCCCAGATGTGGTGGGAAAAAACCAAAGTTAATAAAGAATAATAAATAGAAATATAGGAACTAAAACTTTTATCTAAATTCTATTTAAGCACTACCTCAAAAACTATGCTCCATCTCCTCATAAAACTAATGTTGAGACCTTTCCCTTTTCAAAATTTTTGTTCAATAAGTCTACAATCTCATTGAAATTTTCATGATGGGTTTGTGTATAAAACCCATATAGAAACCACTAATTCATCCATAAAACAACTGTATATGTATATAGAGTGTATTCCAAAACATAAATTAATATTTAAGTAAACAATACATCTCTCAAGATTCAGGTCATCATACACTAACCAAGTAACCATAAACCCCAAACCCAACTACATAGGAACTATACTAGTAAGGATGTCATCATCAGTCTCTTAATATATCATAACATGCCAGGGGACCACACATAGGTTCATCACCCAAATCCCTTCAATCACATATTCATGTCCCGCATTAAGGAATACCTCACAGCCCACCCTAAGGTGTTTATCTATTCTCACATGATGGTACTTCCAACTAACATGTCTGAAAAGTTGGTTCACAATCGCAAATACATTTTCTTTCCCCCATTTCTATAATCTAAAACATTAGATACACTTCACTATTTCATGTTATACTCCCACATCGACTAAACATGTATGTGATATTTAATTTTTACCACTAGGAGATCCTATGTTCTTATCCTTAATCATGTCACCCACACATCCCCTTTAATATTTCATCTAGAAAATTCCACGAGACATAGTTATCTTGGAACCTATATCTATTCTAAATACTCTATTCACTCGACCAATATGTCATATAAATGTAAGAATAACTTTTCTCATTAAGAAGGGTTCTCACATGGACACACACAATGGTAAAGGCTCTTGAGAGCACAATACAAAACTAAATACTCTAGAAAAAAACAATATACAACGGATTATGTGATAAGAAGATTCCTACTACAAGGACATTGTTGCAAATTGATATGTTCTATTAAAAGGATGTGAATCGTATAACATATGTGCACCACTCCAAACATGTTTTATACCATGTATTTCCAAGAAATGACCCCAGACCGTTATAACATGGTTTCTAGAGAGCAATTCATGAAATTAATTATTCCAAGAGATAATAACCACATCAATTAACCTAAGGATATATATCATTGATAGTAAATCTTTTTTTAAAGGGAAAGAATTCCAATACCCCGGTATGTTTCCAATCTAACAATAGAAAAATAATCCTCCATAATATCAATAATGAATTCATCGATCTATCAAAAATAGAATATTTATATATATATGGTTAATTCAAAAATAATAATAAGATTCTATAATAGATTTCTCAAAACATACATATTCTAAGCCAACAGATTGATCCCATGTTGAATTAATAAAGTAGAAGTAGGATATGGTCTATAATGACATGGGAGATTAATACCATTCACTATGTATTAATGATAATCAATATAAGTAAGTTAATTTTAAAAAATAAATTTTAGAGGGAAATTATATAGGATCCATGATGGATTGACCCACTTAGGCACCATTGGATGGTAGGTGTTCCAGGAAGAGGTATAACACCTCTTCTATGTCCATCGTCTAGCATGTGGCTTCCAACAGTCTCGCATATGGTTCCCTCTAAAAAGTTATTTGAACGTATAGAGGTGAATTTCCTCTTTCACGACAGTGATATAGGTTGTGGCTTTTTACCATATATCTATTGGCACACCAACCTCTTTAAATAGATGGTTCATGCCTCATGATTCATTAGTTCTGATTCCAAGACCCCAAGAACCTTTAATGGTTTCACAAAACATCTCATAGGCCTGATGCATTTTACATTTTCTAGAATGTTGGGGGTTATCTATTTGTCTCTCAATGATTTCTCTTATGGATATTATTGATTTTATAAAATTATAATAATCTACATGAAATGGTTTCATATACTATATGAATGATATTCATTTGTTTGTTTATAATTATAATTCCCTTTAAATTTGGTTTACTAACACAATATATGGGTTTTTAAAGAGTTATACATAAATATGATTTGAACATATTGATTTTGTGAAACTAATATGGATTCTTGACTAAATAATTAAAATAATTCACACATGTAAATGAAATACATGAGATAATATGATGAGATTAAATACCCATTAAAAATAATAAGTTTCAAATTCCTTCTAGTGAAGATAATTATCACATTATTAATCATCCAATTGGGTAGGTTTGTGACTAATCATGTTCCCCTAGATTATCTTCTGTAAGGAAAACAAGTAATGAGGTTACCCAATGAGTTGTTTCCCACTTTTTTGTGATTTATTTGGGTTGCACATAGAAGATAATCCCAAAGAGTTTTGTTTCAAAAATAATAGTTTCACTTTTATCCATATCATGGATTATTAAATTTATTTTCTTCTCAACCATCTATGATTCATATATGATGTGATTGACATGGTTGGCTTTTAATATTTTATCCCACATTGTTTTGTATTGGTGGATCAAAAAATTAACCATTTTCCAAAGAGAGAAGAATTTGAATTATTTTTTAATTTTTTATCTAGGTAGTAAATTAGAATTTGGGAACACTTATAATTTTTTAACCTTTGGGTTTTTAGGATGGTGGATCAGGTGGAGTAGGCTTGGGTTGAGTTTTGGGGGTTTGGTTGATTAAAAATGGACAGGTGGTGGTCACATCTGGCTATCATGTACCTGATTAAGAGGCACCAAGAACTCAATAAGATGTGTAAGAGAGGTTCCCTCTAGATAGGTCCATCAGGGGCCCATTAATAGTGGATCAAGCACTTAGTGCATCTTATACCCATTTTTAATGGGATCATTTTGGTCGCGTTAGGTTTTTTTCATAAACATGTTTAGGGTTTTTCTTGATTCATTTAGTTGGATTCAAGTAGGAGTTCATTACATTCTAATCCTCTCATTCTTCTTATTCCCCTTTTAAACCATGGAATCTTTGGGTAATTTTCCCTTTATTTTGGTAAGTTCTCATCTCATAAGTTACTCCTCTTATTTTTCTATCATTCTTCTCCAAATAAAGTGGCTTGGAGTTTTGTTTTGATTCCAATTATATTGAATAATGTTAGAATTTGGACTGTATGATGGAGTTTGTATTCTTCTCTTATAGAGGAAGTCATAAGAAGAAGAATTTAGTTGGTATTGTGCTATTACAATTATGGTATAATAATTCATTGATTTGTTTATGGATTTCCATCATTTTATATGAAATTTAGGGATGAATTCTGATGGTTTTTGGGGGATTTTTGCTTCTAGAGATCCATAAGGATGTCAATTGTGGTACACACCTCTTTGTTATAGATTTATTTCATGGGAGATTACTTTGCAATTTTTTCTTTAATTATTCCCAAATAAATAATTATGGAATAAATTATAGTATTATATGAGTTATTGATTATAATTTTTTTATAATTAGTTAATATGATTTTTTGGTTGAGATAAGTCCTTATGTTAGTAGATAATGACCATATTTTCTTGGACAATGTTATTGGTTGAGCATTTCTTAAATGGAATGAATCTATTTCTTGAGTTAAGTGATATGTGAACAACTTATTATGATTTGGGAATGTGTTATGTGACATGAGATATGTTCCCCAAATCCTCATGTTTGGTTAACCCTGAACTAAAATTAATTGTCACTTCCATGACCTATATGAATTTGATATAACTATCTAGGGACATAGAGGACCCAACATCACTAATCCATAAATCCACATATACATATGGTCTTGGTCTTGACTAAAAAAAGTTTTGCATGTGAATCATAATCCCATGAGTGGTATAAAATTGGTAGATTAAAACATAATAGACCATGAATTATTTCCCTTATTCTCCTCAAATTCGGCGATTTGAATAATTGAGAATAATTAGATATTGGGTAATCCATGTGGAATATTAATTTACCTTATATCAAGAAGTGTATACCATAGAAATAATGTATACATAGGTGGGGCTTGGGAGGGCCAACATAGTAGAACATTGGGTAGTGTGGTGCGTGTTATGAAACCCCTTATGTGAACTTCCAGAATGGGGGTAACCTTGGGTGAATTGTACATGGGAACTGATTGTGGGTTTGAGAGACCTATATAGATTTAAAGTATTTTTTAGTGTTGGTTGAGTTGAAAACCCATGTGACCCTAACAATATATTTGTGTTTTTTGAACAATTTTACCATTTTTGTGTGTAAATATAAATAATTTATATTATGTGACTATTAATTTAGGTTATCCTAAAGACTTATTATTATGTTACAGGTCAGTTGTTCATAGAATCCATGATCATGGGATTTAATTGGAAGGTGAGTTGGCAGAGAAATCTATCCACTAGAAAATGGTAGGTCCTGAGATAATATGGGTTAGACTTCATGACATATATTGGAAGTTTTTGGTGTGGGTGGGACATGCTAAATCTCAAGGTGGATCTGATATGGTAGGTTGGTCTTGATTACACTTGAGGTGGATATGATATAATGGATTTTACATGATTCCACGCAAGTTGGATGTGATATGAAATGTTGGATGTGATGTTTCCAGAGGTGGTTGTGATATTTTGGGTTGGACATGATGATTCCTAAGGGACTGTGGTAGAGGATGGATGTGGCTCCTCTCACGGTATTATGATGAAAGTTATATGTGATCCCTCCTAGGGTATTGTGATGTGTGTTAGATGTGACTCCACTATAGATAATAGTTATTTATTTTTATAAGATGTAATTTGGTATTATATGGCTTTGTGCATTATTCTCATTCAAAATTTTTGTGATATGCTCAGAATCAGTACCAACACCAATCAAAAAAGTTATATTAACTCTTGGTTGTCTTAGTCAACACTCATGATTTTGATAGATATTATATGTACAATTATTTAATTATTAATTTTATACATGATGAATTGATCATGCATTGTATATACTAGATGTATTATGTACACAACTGGTGGTGGCCTACTGATTTATACTCAAACCCTTCTAGGGCGACACTAAAAATTTGGCACCCAAGTAGACCTCATGATTATATTAATTGGAAGGGAAGAGGATTGGAAATTTATTGTTGATCATGATATCATGGATTGATCCTAGTTATGGGACCTGGTCATGAGTTTGGACTATGTGGTGAGTATTTTCATTTTTGTATATTATGGTTTAGGATGTAAATTATCTTCCCATGATAGATCTTGTCAGTGTCTATCTAATCTATGTGATATTTGGATACCTCATTTTGTTATGGAATTTTGGTTGTTACTCTTTATTATTTGACAATCAATATAGATGTTTCTTTTTTTATTTATTTTGGATATTTTTATGAATACATATGTGTTACAAATTCTATGATTTATGGTTGTCTTTAAAAAAGGCTATAGTATCCATAATGTTTCACAATAGACCATTTATTTTATTCATCATACTTTGGCATATTCAGAGGAGTTCCTAAGGTCACATGAAAATCTAGTATAGTCATAGTTGTGGAAGAACTATACAGGATGTTACAAACTGTTACCAAATATAATTTTATTTATTTTACTATATGTGATATGATAAACAAGATATATGAATAAGTGAAACTTGGGATGGAAATTATGAATTTTACATGGATAAAACCCACATGCGCAAAATACCATGTTAATAAGGATTTATGAATTTTGATTTAGTCTTTCATTTTATTAAATAATTGTTTTGATGATTCCATGTATAATGTTTTATGGATTATTGATTTATTGGTTTGGATCAAGGCATGGGGTGGAAAGATGGATATGTTCATGAATAATATTGGAATATATAATTCAAATGACATTTTTGTGATTTCCTATGATTCTGATCCATAAAAATGAAATGGTCTCCAGTTATTTAAAGTGTATATAGTAGCTTATATACAATTTTCCTATAAAACATGATAGTGGGGTTCAACTTAACTGGGATTTTATATTCTTTATTTTAATATTATTACGTAATTAATGATATGAATACTCTATGTATCTAATACCTATATCGGTAATATGTAGGTTGGGAAAGAGTTATCTTCTATTATTATGAGACCCTTATTTTATACAGTGAGTATGAAGTATGAGATTGTATTTCCTATTATTATCCCATTTAATTTTATAATTGTATGATAGGATGTATTGCTTTATCAACATCAAGAATGTGCCTGTAGTTATGACCTTTCTCCTCAAGGGGGTAATATGGTTTGTGAATTCCCAGTGAGGATTAATAACATAGAGTCAGTAGTTGGTTTGGGTATGGGATACCCAATATGAATTATAACCCTAGGATAGGTGTGATAACATGTGAGTTTCATAGTGATATTAGAGATGATATTATGGGTGTTTCTCCATGACTTGTAACCTATAAGGATATGAGTTATAGACTAGGTGGGAGAAACATGTGATATTGAGAGGTATATTAGGATATTGGTTATTTGAATAAAATAGTAGTATTAAAATGAACATTCTTTTTATTATTTTATATGAGTTGTGATGTATGAGGGTAACCTGATAAATAGGGTCTATCCCAAGCTTGTGAGATCCTTTATATATGAAAATCAATATTATATAATTTATTCTATATACATAGTATAGAATTTTGGAATAATCTTGTATTAAATTAGGCATGGGGAAGCCTTGGGTATTTAGAATGGAAGGGAATGAGGTGTGCTTATTTTTTTGATTGTTTTGATGGTATTGAGTGGCATCATCAGTTTATTAATTAAGAGATCAATCCTATAATTAATAAAATACAAATAATTATCGTTTGATCCAATAAATAAGTATGGGTGGTACTATAATGTATCAGTATTTGATTATATGTTTGATCATCAATTGGGGTTGTTGAAAACTGTTATTGTCAGGATTAGATAGTTACTCTCTTACTATGGGGAAGAAGAGGGGTTTTGCTTGACCTATGTGGAAAGTGGATTGGTTCAACCTAATAGTATCATAAGGAAAGTGAGATTGATATTTGGATAGGTACGATTAGGAATGTATAACATGTGTGACATGTATATGGGTGTATTTTGGAAAATATTCATGAATGGGAGATTGAGTAATGTTGGTCACATGAATCCTAGGGTGAGGTCATGATGATGGAAAAAAATAAATGTTGGTTGGATTTTTTTCTTTCTAGTTGGTGGATATCCTATTATAGGGAATGTTTATCCCCTTGATACCAATATGGGTTGTAGGGCCTTGAGAGATGTCTGTGTATTATGATAGGGTCTACGATAACATAGTTCTATTACTTCTCAGAGCTATGTCACATGGTCTTGGTGTGCAAAAGTGGATAACGAGGATTGGTGTGATCAGATATGAGACAATGATGAAGAAGGCGTGAGACACTTTGTTTTAATCTATAAATGAGAAATTGTTGTTGGCCCTTGATGTTATATAGTGCAGTGGTTTGAGAATGGGTTTCTTAGTGGATGGTAAACTATGGTTTGACTGATGAGATCAAGTTAATATATATAACCAATGTGTGAAGTGTGGCCTTTATAGAGTAATGATGAATTGATAATGTAAATGAAGATGTGATTACGTAGATATGATCATCTAATGTGAGAGATGTGTTGCGACCTCTTTAAAGGTGAAATGTGGTTTGATGACCATTAATATAAATTAGATGTCGATGGTATGAGTAGCTTAGTGAGATGATTAATGCATATATGAGGGTTTAAAAACTAAGCTAACATTGGTAATAATGTGATGGTGAAATTATATGGTGTCTAAGTGGAATTCACATGGGTCTGGAATGTGAGTGTCACATGGTAATGAGAAAGGGAGTGAATCTTGATTAATATCTACCGAGACTAGGTGTCACAACATTAGATGATTGGAATAATTGAACAATTATTGGGTAGGAAATTTCAATATCATTGGACCCTAAAGTGAGTCTCATGGATTGTATCTAATTGAATTTAATGAGTAGGGTTTGTTAGCATTATCATTTGGAAAATGTGGGTTTCAAGTAAGACCTTTCTCAAAATCGATTGTGAGAAAATTATTATGGTGGGGAGCACACCATTATTTATAACCCATTTTTAGAATGTAAATTTTTTGAACATCAGAGGTTATGTGTTGGTTGATTGAACCTATAGTTTTCAGTTTTTTTCAATTCTTGGATGAAATTGGACAGGTTATGGAATGTAACAATAAAATGACTAGATATAGATATCAACCTATGTGTATTAGGTAATGTTAGTGTGTTTGGGTGAATAATGGGTATGAATTATTGATTATTGTTGGGTGGAAAAACCATATATGATTTTTGGAAAATGGATCATTGGGGTGACTGTATATATACCCAAGAATGTTATACAAATTATAACATGTTTTTTTAATAAAAACATAGATTAATTACAAAATAAATATCATGATTCCATGTGACTATGGAATACTAGTTTCTTAATATATCTAAAGGAAACTAAAAAAACAAAATCCTAATTTTATTATACATAATGAGTTCCTAAGATCACTTGAGCTTCTAAAACATCATAGGATAACTTAGGGAATACATAAAAGAAAGGTATTAGCTAAAATCTAAGTAAGAGAATAAAAATGATATCAAAATTCAATGTGTGGGTTAATAACACAACATGATATCATGAAATAGAATGCTCTTGGGGAATCACATGGAATCATAACAAAAAGAACATGGTATCAAAATATCATGATAAAATAGTAAATGTGGAAGAAAAATTTAACATGACATAAACACGCATCAGGGGAAACTTCTTAAAAAATATCAAATTTTGGAAAAAAAAAATTTAATGGATTTGGTTTACTCCTTAATCCCATACATGACGATGCATGAGACTAATGATGTTACCAATATATTAGAGCACTACCTGGGAACACCCATCATTAAATTTTTTTGATTAACTATTCCACAAAAAATAAATCAATCATAATTCATAATCATAAGAATTACCCATAAAAATAAAATATATTTCTTAATCTTTTTTCATATCATAATCAAGGTAAATTTAATAATTAATGTGTTTGAGAGTTGAACATAATGATTATATTACCCCATTAATGTAAGTGAGAAAATTATAAGTATATATGATAGTTACATATATACATAATTTATAATAAATATATAATACCAAAGGTATTCATTTATGAAAATGTATTAAAAAGATTACATGGAACATTTCATAAGAAAAATTTCATTTTCAATTTGAAAAAATATCTTTAAAATATAAAAATTTACAATATATTATAGAAAAATATTCCTTTTAAAAATAAATATGTATAATTATAAGTAATCCTAATATAATTTAGTATTCTCGATGGTAGGTAATTTTTTACATGTCGTATAATTTTTAAAAAGCATTCCTCTCACAGTTTTATAAAAGAGTTAGAAAGAACCTCCTTCAGAAAAATATAATAATAGTCCTTTCAAACCATTGTTTAAAAACATAAACATGGGTAAAAATTCCTTTAATAATCGATTTGTTGAATATAAAAAAATTTATGGAAAATATATTTAGAAGACCTCGATATAGAAGAAAAAGAATTTTCTACCAAAGTGGGACATGTAGTCAACTTTCCTTAAAAATATTTTCCAAATAATTATAATTACCAAAGGTATGAGAATAGTATAATTATTAAAAAAAATTGATGAATAACCATATGAGAATAAAATAAAAGTTTTTTATTAGAAAATAATCAAATAATTTCCACTAATTTAAATTGAAGCTTAAATAATCCTGATTAAAATGAGTTTGAAATATAAACCCTTACCAAATTGGTAACTTTTGAAACATAACTAACATGAATAAAGTAAATAAATTGTAAAATAAAATGACTTTAATTATTATTTATTAATTATAAAATATGTTAATGGGTAGTACATACACCATTTAAAATAATTCTAGTGCATAAAAGAATACGTGTCTCAAAGTAGGAGGTTTTGAAGAAAACATCTTACCACGAGTCCAAACTTATTGTGTGTGTCCCTTATCTCGTATATAAAACCAAAATATATCAATTATTTATTTATTAATAAAAATTTCAATTTTTAATCCGATATATACAAACTATTTAATTAATTTATTTTAATGAAATATTTAATTACTAATTTAGTTATGTCCATATTGGGTGTTTTGTGGAGGCTTGTTTCATAATTCTAAAACAACATTGTTGTGTTGAATAAAGTCATAAAGGTAATTGTTAAATAATATATATAATAATAATAATGAAATATATTTTAATTTTATACATCAATTATACTTTTAAAACCAACCATTAAATATTTTTCTTTAAAATAAAGTTTGCTACAATCCTAGGGATGGTAGGTTGTACATATGACTGAGTAAAGATTATATCTTTCAAAAATTGTGATGGAAAAAGGTAATGGTTATTTTATATTTAAATAGTTATAAATATATCATAAATATAATATTATTTCAATAAATAATCCTATATATACTATACTTGTGGTTCTGTAAAAAAATTTATCACAACGATTCACGATGTGGTTGTCCACCTTACACACGGATGATGCTATCATTTTTCTGTGGATTGTAAAGAAAGAAGGTATATGATATGTTAATTTTAAATAATTATTAATATATCCTGAATATTTTATATAAACCTTAAATCCATCATCATTAATATTCATGAGACGTTATGATGGAAAATTGATTACATTAGTTTGCAAGGAGGCAGTTCGTCGTACATATGAATGATGGTTTTCATTACCATTTGATTGAAGATAAGATGAATAAAAATTATTCCATAAACATAATAACTTATTAGTATATATTATATACTGGTGTGATTGTATTCAAATTTTTAATACATAATTGATGGTGGAAAAAGATAAATTAAAAAAGAAGGAGCTCGATGAAGATGATGACCTACGCTTAGAAGTCCCTCCTTTAGATATATTGTTAAGGGCACTAAGGATGGAATTTTTGGAAGAAATGAATCTATTTAATGTGGAAAAGTATTTTTAGGAAATTATTTTTTTCATGGTTGATCCAAATGACTTTATAGTTGTGAATAAGTGATGGGAGGTGTGTCCTTTTACAATTGAGGATGATTGTCATTTTACTAAATACCCAAAACAATTCAATAATGGGAAGTCACTCTAAAAAAAGGTTCCTACAAAATTGATTAATAATGGATTTCATGGGTGAAATGTCCAATAAAAACTTTAAATATTAAAAAATTAATATTTTAAAAACATTTTTCTCTCTTTACCTCTTTAGTTTAACCCCATAGTAAACCAGTTTTAATATTAACCATTGAAATATATTTTTACTATTTTTATTATTAATTATAATCAAATATTAACTTCAGATTATTATATGATATTGATTATTAGGAATAAAAATATTTAATCCATATTAACAGTATTAATTCCTATAATTTACAAATTTTAACTTAAAATTAATCCCACATAACATTTCTAAAATGGATTTTCAATAAATGCATTTTTCTAACCATAGATGGTATTATATTAACTCTATCACTATAAATAATCAAAATATGAATTTAAATTCATATAAAAATATGTATTATTTATAAATTTAATTTAAACATTTTTTTACTAGAGGTTATTTAAATTTATTGAAATGGATAAACTTTATTCTTTTAGAAACAGTTTGCTGAAAATCATGTTTTTATGCATAAAAATAAATATATATGAAAATCAATAAAATTAATGATTATAAATAAATTTATTATATTATTCTAAATAAATTTTTTCATACATTACTTATAATGAAATCCAATAGATAATGGGTCTTTAAAAAATTATTTAATGAAAGGAAATTTCAGAATTTGAAAATCGAAAATTTTCACGATTCATTTATAAATAAAAAAATAGGATAATCCCAAACATTCACAAAATGTTAATTTGGATAATATAATTTTAAAAAATATTTTTATAAAATAAAATTTCTATAATTTCTTTAAATTAATTATAAAATTTTGTCCCAAGAAGAAATAAAAATCATTTTTCAAGAAAATATATTTTTATGGAATAAAATGTCTCAATTAAAAAAATAGTAATTTTTTATTTAGAATATATAAATAAATATATATTGAGTAGGAACTTGATATATATTTCATAAAGTACTAAAGAATATTCAAACCCACCAATTTAACATCTAGATTAAAATGGTAATATTTTTTATTGGTCGTTTAAGCTTGGTGTTGGGTATCATATACGATATTAAACATTTTGTTCTTCTTTTAAAATATCATGGTTTTATATTCTATCACGTTACATAGAACCCATCCTCATAATTTAAAAATTAAATTATTAATAATTTTTTTGATATTTGAAAATTCCTTTAATGAAAACCCACATCATAAGAAGGGTTAATAAAAAATCCTCTTAAAAAGTGGGAATTGTAAATAAAAAGGTAATCTAATATAACACAAAACTAGGTTTCCACATAATGTAAAAATTGGAAGGAATTGAAAACATTTATTTGAAAGGAATATCTATTTAAGATATAACATTATAAATTTTTTTAAGAGGGATGAGATCATCAATTTATTAAAAATAAATAAAATTTTATTTCAATATTCTTTCCCTAAAGATAGGGTATCCTTTTAATATCTTGATTAATAAAATATGTAAATACACATTCAAGAAAATAAAATTTAATCCTTTATTAAATTTTCATTGCAATCTAATCTATTTCTAAAAATAGTGAGTATTCATGATGAATTTTTTTATTCTTAAAGAAAAAAAATTATCTTCTAATAGATCACATGATTTTAAAAAATGATATCACAATATTAATCTTGTATTTATATATTAACCTAAAACAATAATGGTTATCACAATGTTGATAATTTAAAAAATTTATAAACCTTCATATTAATCTAAAAATCCAAATGTCAACTTAAATCATCCAATAACTAAATAAACTTACATCCCAAATAACCTCAAAATTCAAGAATTTAATTATGTTTTTACCAAATAAAATTTCATGTTAAATCCTATATTATACATAACTTTTACCTATACATAAAACTAGTAAAAAATTCCCAAAATATAATTAACAACTTCAAAATCCTACAAGTTCAAAATTAATTGATCCTATAATATGTTTCCAAAAATATTCTTAATGTTTAATTTATATAAAAAAATCATGCTAACCAGTTCATCGTATAAGCCAGTGGTAGGCACTACAGCCTTATATCCATTCGGTTGTAGGCTAATGCCACATGTCATTACCGAATATGACTAGTTTTCACCTGATTTTTAAGTTTTCCAATTTTTATAAAACTATGGAAAAAAATATTGATTATCAAATTAATAATCCATTTTGATCATCCAACGTTCATAAGAATATGATGAACATCTAAAAAAACATTATTTATCAAATAGATTTTTTTAACTTCTAAGGTTTTCTATCCAAATCATTCTTTTCTATAAAATGAAATACTTTTAATTTCCAATAATTACCCAAACATCAAGCACATATCAAATATTATCCCTTCCTTAATAGAGTGTTTTTAAATTAAATATAACATTTCCATTAAATCACCTCTCAATTCATTATCACAAATAAAATATTCATATAAATTTTTAACGAAAAACTACTCCAGAATGATCACCATGATTTTATTGATTTTTATAACTAGAATAGAATTAATGAAAACACTTCAACAACATGGTTCTTGAATTCCAAAACCGAAAAAAACTAATAATTCCACTTTAATGATTGTAATATCATATTCCATTAGGAATTATTCCATGTATTAGGGTATTGACACGGCTAATGACCAAGTTCCCAATATCTAAAACATTGAAGTATTAGTGGTACCATAGGTTGAACATTATTTCATTTAATCTTATTAACTGGTATAAGGAAAATTTCTTAAAAATTACATAATATCTTTCTTTTAAGTCAATAATTCATTCTACTACTTTTTTGGATCTTTTCTAGTTAATAGTATTAGATAATTATGTTATAAATCATAGATAACAATTATATATATTAAAATTGGACACTTTTGATCAATATATATTTTATCCATGATAAAATACTTTTAAAATAAAATAAATATTTTTTTTCAAAAATCCTCATGAACATTAAATTGTCATTTTATTTTCCTTTAACCATAATTAAAGCCTATGAAAAAAAATTTAAAAATGTGAAATGATGCCGCAAATCCTGATAAGAGAAATAAAAAAAGAAATGTGTTAGTTTATTGAAAAACATGAAAACCCATTTTTTTATTAAAATCATTAATTTTTACCCAAAATGGAACTATATTTTATTTAAAAGTATCATTCATCTTAACTTTTGAAATAAAAATTGTTCCCTAAAACTCATTAACATGCATGGAAAAGTAATATAGGTGCATGGAAAAATAATCTCACTGAACCCTTAAAGAACCCTTAAAATTGTAATAACTATAAAATTTACTTCTAATATAATTCTATAAAGATCATAATCATTTCCCAATGCATTGGAGCAGTATCTGGGCATACACATCTTATAAGATATAATGGGTTCACCATGTGCTATCTTGGTGAACCCATATTATAAGCCATACCAGGATCGAACATGATCTATAATGGGTCTCAAACAATCATATAAATAATTTACAAGGATAATAACATCAATACAACATTATAATATTAAAAAATTTCATCATAAAACTTGGAAAAACTCTTTTAAACTCGTATGAAAAACTCTTTATAATATCAAAATATGCCTTTCATTTATAAACCCATTTTCAATAAAAAAATTCCCATAAAAATGTAAAATGTTTTTTATTTTAATTAAATATTATATAATATAAAATAATCCACACTTCAAATAATGGTTGTGTTAGTGGGAAAATACATTTACACTATTTATGATAAAACAGAACATTCTTTTACTCTTTTTTGGTAAAAATTCATATAAAACACACAAAAATATTCATTTTGAAAACCATTTTAAGAAAGTTGAATTATATACATACTCAACCATAAAATTATTATATTTAAATAAACAAATATCCAAAAAATAATTATAATAATATGTACATGGAGGAAAATGAGTTGAAAAATAAATATTTAAAATAATTTTTTGAAATAAATTACTTTACCTCGAGTCTAACTCATCACATAAACTCTTTATATTAGTTAATAATAAAATTATATTAAATATTTATTTTAATTATATTATTTTTAAATTTTATTATTCCATTTATTTGATCTCTTATCATACTATAAATAATTAGTTAACTATTTAAGTTCACTTTGGTCTTTTTGAAGGCATTCGACTTATATGTCAAAATTGACTTCGTTAGGTTTAATATGGTCAAAGATGTAATTATTCCATAATCTCTAAAATATTATTTGTGAAATAATAATCATTTTAAAAATAAATTATACTTTTAAAACCAATCGATATTTTTTATTATTAAAAATGAACTCCATTATGATAATGGAGATGATAGGTCATATGTATACATTGGTAACATTTCCATTTTTAAACGATCACTATATAAATAAGGTATGTATAATTTTTTATATATAAATAATAATTATATTGTATATATAATATTTTTTTTAAATATTCTTACATATGTCAACCATTGTGTGTGGTGCTGAAAAAATAATCGCGCCACATTATGGAGGCGGTAGTCTACATGTATGCACGAACGACACTATCATTTTTCAGTGAGTGGAAATGAAAGAAAACACTAACATAATATATTATTATAATGAAAAATATTTAATTAATATAATATATAAACATTAGTTACATAATTATAAACAACTACTAGAGGTGGTGAGAGAGAATGAATCTCATCGATTCAGGATGCACTAGTCCACTATACACAAGAATAAGGATTTTGATTACCATTTGATGGAAGATGAGATGGGATTAGTATAAGGCCCCAGCCTTAAACCTTACTTAATCTTGAGTTATTACAAGATTACACATTGAGGATCTTTTCAGGTTTAGAGTTTTAGAGAATTAGATCATGAAACTTGCATTACATTCCACATTTAAACAAAGTGGTTACATAAAAGACAATATTCATTCTTTCCATCAATGGAAACCTATTTTAAATAAAACACGGATTCTTTCTTGACACATCCTTGACACTATCATCACATCATGTACCTTTCCCTTGACCTGTGAAAAACATTTCAAAAACTTGGGATGAGCATAAAAAGCTCAGTAAGGGTTATAAAAATATGGAAAGGAAACATGAGTTCATAAATACATAAGAATGAAATCATACTTTACCCATAAAACATAGGCATATCAAATCATGAATAAATCATAGAAAACATAAGACATAAAGGTAACTTGAGGCATTCATAACATTCTTAGGTAGGGAGTAACCCTCTTGGTTACGTTTGGAATACCCATCACAGTATATTCCCTAAATCTCTTCGGAGAAACCTTAACGTTTCACTCCTTCGCGTTACCCAATGCATTGGAGAGCTATAACGGGCTCACCCGCCCTTAGTTTATCACGGAACCACCCATTTTCATAACAATGCCCAAGAACCATAACATAAATGTGTCACATAAAACATGCATAAAGGAAACATAACATTTTCACATTTCAATCACAATATAACATTTTAGTATATTGAAATAATGAATCCATTCAAAAAGAAACCATTTCCAAAACCATTTAAAACATTTAATAAAGAGATTTTTGAATCAAAGTGTCCCATACCACCTTGAAGCTTAAAATTTTAAACCATTAATATCCATATAAATAAATCCTTAAAACCATTTTGAAAACATGGATATTAATAAGAACAAATAATTAAAACATTTAAAATGATATTTTGGTTAAAGGGGTTTTACCAAAATTATAGACACTTGAATACAATAATTGAAGAATAACATTTAGTCAGAACTTTATAATATCATGAGAATAAATGGATTCATGATATAATACTCCAAAGGACAGTATATACACCATATAAGAGTGAATTGGTGCATAACAACAATGAACCCTCAATAGAAAAGTCAAATGTGATGAAATCCCTTATAAAGAAGGTATCCTTAAATTAAGGACAAATCAATCTCAGAAATATGTGTGACAAATATAAATACACCCAATATAAGTGGATATTAAGTGTACAACAATAAAAGGTCATTCACACATATTCAATGGATGACATATTCAATGACTACATGTTGAACCCAAAGAAATCGAAATTGGGTTAAAAAGTTCCCCTGACAGCCTAACGACATCACATAAAAATGAGTTGATGAGAGATAAAAAGAGTATCTCATCACTTGGACATAAAATTTACATCAATAAGGATATATGAGAACATATCCCAACATAACAATATGTAAATTAAAAGACCAATCAAAAGAAGTATTTAAAAAAAAAGGAGGGTGAAAGGTTCCCTTACCGACTTGGGTATCTTTCAAAACATACACCCCATGAAATAAAGACAATAGATCATTGATGTAAATACTCATAAACGAAAGTATATTACACAAAGAGTAGAATAATGGGCAGTACATACACCACTCAATGGAATTTGTGGCAAATGTAGCATAAATCTCACGGAAATAAAAGTGAGATTAAAAATCCCTTACGAAAACTCGGCAGCCTAACGGCGCCACATAAAACTTCCGAATATGGATTGATGAGATCAAATAGGGTATCTCATCACATTAAAATAAAATGTACAGAAAGAGGAATATAAAAGAACATCCCCCAACATTACAAAGAGGAGCTTAAAAGAAGTGACATAAAGTAGAGTACGTAAAAAGAAAGAGAGAGGTTAGATCTCTTACGAAAGTTCGGCAGCCTAACGGCGCCACTCAAAACTTCCAAAATGGATTGATGAGAGAGAATAGGGTCTCTCATCACATGAACATAAAATTTACAGTAAGTGTAATATAAAAGATCATCCCAATAACAAGAAAGATGAGCTTTAAAAGAAGTGACATAAAAGTGTGTACTCAAAAAGAAAGAGAGAAGTAGGATCCCTTACCTCGGGTCCGACTTGACTCGATCGTTCTTTAATATCCTGAATAATAAACTTGAGTTAATTTCTAATTCCTTAAGAACCTTTTTCAAGTTCATTATTACTTTTATACCACTTATTACCATGTCATAAACATTATGTAATCATTTAAGTTAATAATATTTGTTTTGCCGATATTTGGTTCTTAAGTCGAAAGTGGACTTCTTACAATTACATGTTGTTCGTGTGGCCAAATGTTTATTATATCCAGAATTGTATTCATTATGTAGATATCATATATGTCATATATATCCAGTACATGCATGCATTTATAACATTACATAATCATTTAGGGGTAAGAAATGAAATGCACCGTTCATGGAGACGGTAAGCCGTACGTACGCATGAACGCTACTTTCATTTCTATTTCGTATTTTATAGAATGGAATGATATAAAGGTATATTATAATTCCAGTATAATATCATATATAATATCATATTTCCATCCTTTATACATCCCACATATGGTATTTAACGAATCAAATCACTTTGAGGGGGCGGTAGTCCGCACTTCCTTAAATGAAGATATCGCGTATACCCATAATGGAAGCCATAAAGGTAAGACAAAAATGAAAAATACAGAAGCATAAATAAAACATAAACATATTATATATCATATATAAAAATAGTGACATCATAATGGCCACCATTGAAGGTGTTAAATGAGTATTGAACAATCATCGTTTCGGGAGGCAGAATTTTACCATCCACGGAAACCGTTTGTTCTTTAACCATTTGATGTAGTTGTGTGAGAGTGTAGCTCGAATAAATCTTATAACAACAACCTAGTATATTGAAGATACTGGTTTTGTTACAAAAGAAGTAAATAAAAAGAGTTTAGGGGGTTGGAGAAGTAAAATAAAACAAATGAACATGAGAGAATGAATTACCTTTAAAAGTGTAACTTCTTTTGATTTGAGCCTAAAGGCTTCCTTTGAAAGGATTCTGCCCAAAGGGAATCCTATAGGATGAGTAGAGGGATGTGGAGAGAGTAAATGGGCAGGGTTTTGCCGAGCCAAAGGCTTGAGGAGTGTGTTAAATGAGGTAGAGGTGGGGGCCTTTTATAAGAGGAGAGGAGGGGCACTTTTGGAAAGTAAAGAAATATTACTTTATTTGAAAATGTGTTTCGGTTTCAAAAGGTCCCACATTGATATAATTCGTGGATAAGGTGATAAGGCTTCGAAATCCACTCATCCAATAAGTTTTGGACATGTGTAGTTCATAGATTTTACATTATCTTTCCATTTTATTTAAATCGTCAAATAATGACGTCATCGTTGAATCATTATTATTTCATAAATAATTTAATTTATTTAATGTCTAAAAATTACAAAAAAACTACTATGATGTAGGAAATCGTTTTATCTTTCCAATGAATATTTATAATCAAAAATATGACTTTTATAACCCCACTTAAAAATTGTTTTAGTAAAACATATCATGTTTGTGTCAATTTTACTTTTACTTTAAATAAAATGTTATTTATGTCATTTCCCAACCAAAGTGGATCCATGGGGTCCCCAAGTTGACCCATGGCTTGTCTCTGTCGGCCCTGATACAACCAATAGGTGTAGGACAAGTGTCATGGTGTTTTCACATTCTTATAATATCATTTTTACCTTAAACTACACTAATTACCTCTAATCGCGATTAAAAACTTAATAAGTTACTATTCACCAAAAAAATATTTTAATCTCATTGAACCACATTTTACTTCTTAATGACAACCATGTATGTCGGATTTTTGAAAATCAAAACACAATGATGGCAAAATTTCATTTAAACGGAAAATCAGTTTTTATAAGTACCACTTAGTGGTTTCACTATTCATCAAAAATTGATGTTTTTCAGAAAAATCCCAAAAATTCACCCTAAGCTATATTTGATATTCTGAATTCAAAAATGAAGTCCATTTTACAAAATTCAAAACATATAAGTCACATTAATTAATTTAATAATTAATTCCCGCTGTCATGTCAAATAACGTGTTTTATGAAACAATAAGTATCAAAAGATTGACACTAGTTTAAGTCTGATTTCAAAGTGAAATTGATTCCAACGAACACTATTGGATTTAATGGTAAAAATATTTTCTAATTTCACTTTAAAACCAATTCAAAATATAATCTAATCATATAAATAAATTAGATTAAAAAGTGGTTTTGAATTAAAATACAACATTTTACACTATTCATTAAAAAAATGAACTTTATCGGAAAGATACCAAAAATTTACACAAAGTAAATTTTGATGTCCCGATTCTTAATAAGAGTTTTATTTGGTCCAAAAGAATGTATAAGAGTGATCAAAACTATATTTAATGACGGTTCGCCATCAAAAGGTGATAAGTGAACCTTTAATGAAAACTAGGGCATATACGCCTAAAATTGAATTCTTTCCGTATTTTAAGCCATTATCTTTTATTGGATAAATGTAAAAACATTTAAAAACATATATAATCATATTTTAGTTATTTCTATCCATTCCCACCATTACGACGGCTACATGTTAACTACCATTTAAAATAATATTATTTTATTATTAGAGTGCAACGTAAGATTCCCAAGAAACTCGTTGTTGCGTGTTGGGTACGCCATCGAGCATAGCGTCCCCTTTAATGTTATTTAAATATTTTATTCACAAATATGGATAAATATGAAATGTCATATTCTTTATTTACCTGGGGTGTTACAATTAGTATATAGAATTAATATAATTACATATATGTATTTTTTATATATATTTATTAATATTTTATAATTTTTTATTGTTATTTGATGGAGTTGGAAGAATAAACATAACAGTTCTTCGTTATGAAAAATACCTCTTCTACGGACAACCTGTTTAAGATTATACCCAAATGCTTCAGAGGTTGGATTTTTTATCAATAAAATGCCTCTAGTAAGAATGAATGGAATTAAAGAACATTTTTATCAGGTATTGTACATTCGAAAAGTCATTATAAATATGAATAGGAGAGGGGAGTGGGTGGTGTTTTATAATTGGGGGAGAGGACGCTTGAATTTTTGGAAAAGAAAATATTATAATTCTTTCTTTCTCAAGTCAAAATGTTCCAAAATGGATAATTATGGATACTTTTATGAGAAAAGAACATTATATATCCATAAAATATATTTTAGACCATTATTTGGTCATTTTAAACCTTATATTTGTATTTTAACACCCAGTAGACCCATTTTTTACTTTAACTATTGTAAACAATTTTTCTATTTCTACTATCCATTATGGAAAAAATTAAATTAAATTTGTTATATTATATAAATTATTTGGATTAAAATTATGAAATCCATTTTTTGATATTAAATTCACATAAGTGGCATTATTTAATTTATTGTTACAACTGTAGGTGTGATAAAAAAGTGATTTTCTAAAGAAATGTATTTTTCAAGCATAAGATGATTTTATATTAAATATACGACTTATAATAATAATAATTTGATTTAAAATTAACATTTTTATATATTTAATATATAAATTAATTTAAAATACTACTCTTTATGGATTGTTTTAGTAAACCAGAATGGATAAACATTAGGAACTTTTAAATAGTTTTCAAAAAATGGGTTTTTAACCCTAAAAATAAACTTATACTAAAATCCAGTAAAAAAATTATTAAAATTTAATTAATTATAATAAATATAAATAAATAATTCTTATGCTACATTAAATAAAATTAAAATAATTATGGTACTTTTAAATTTCTCAATTTATTGAAAATAAATTACAGTTTCACAAAAATATGTATTTTCATAATTCACTAAAAAAGAAATATTTTTTGAAAAGTTTTAAAATTTCACACTAAGTTAATTTTTATATTTTTATTTCAAAAATTAAATTATTGTTTCCAATTTAAAATTATATATTTTTTAAATTAAACTTTCAAATTGAAATATTATAAAAAATAGTTTAATTAAAATTATTTTCTTCTGGATTTAAAAATTAAATAAAGTTTTCATAATGAATTTAAAAATATATTCCATAAATATTAATAAACATGAAAATGATTTATTTTATAATTAACAAGTTTTGTACATCCTTCCCCATGTTTTGAATTATTTCCCCAAAATTTTATTCAATTTTTAAATAGTTGTGGATATCTTTCCCTTATACAATTTTCAGCTTCCCATGACACATCTTCAACCATATAGTTTTTCAATAGAACATTATCCTCATGACCAACCTTATTCCAAATCACATTATATCATTTTCAAGAATCTAAATAGTTAATTCCTCATAATAAATATTCTCTTCCAAAAAAACTACATCAAGGCTCCAAACCTAAGATGAATCCAGCCTATATTATATTTATCATTGAATCATAAAATACCTTGTGTACCAAGGATATCCTTAGAGGAAAGAGCAATAGGTACCCAACTAATTCAATTTTCTATATGATTTCATACAGTTCAATAAAACATAGACATTCCATTTTTACTAAATTGAATAACACTTTTTCATAGAGTTACTTTGAGAAAGACATGATCACCAACCTTGAAGGAAAGATCATTTCACTAGTTATCAGCAAAGCTTCTCTACTTACTCTAAGAATTCCTAATATGTTTCTAAATAAACTATACCTTATTCTCTACATCATCCAAAACTATGTTCCCATAAATTTACTTTATCTTAATTCATCCTAGAAAGAAGGTATCTAAAACTACTTTCCATATAATACATCCAAAGGTGACATTTGTATACTTGATTGAAAATTGTTATTATTAGAAAACGAAACCAAATAATTATTCTTATACTAACATCCATTATAATACAATAAATAAGAATCAATCATTTCTTCTGTAGTATGAATGGTATAATCATTATTTCAATAATAATAAGTATGAAAAGGTGTATAAAAATATAATTCAGTAACCAATAATTTCTAATGTCCTTTACAAAAAAATTAAATATGGCCCTTAGATCATGGTTTGGCATAATGGGGAGTATAATTCCATGTAACCTAAATATATCATTAGGATTCATTCATTAAAGTCGATCCAAATACATAATATCTATAACTAGAATAAAATGTGTAGACTTAGTTAATTCATAATCAATATCCCAAACCACCTTGTTAACATATGATGTACATTGAAATCCACCCACAAAATCCACTGATATATTTTTTCATTTCCACCCCGACACTGGAAAACAATAAATAATCCCCTTTATTAATTTTCATACTTATATATCTTGTTTAAAATTCAAACATTTTAGGGTATTTTCATAAATATAACTTTTCATTACATCCCACTGGAATTACTGTGGATGGTCTTTTTACATCATTGTGCTACAAAGATGAACTGAAAATGGGGAAATATATACTCCACTAAAAAATCCCCTATTGAAAATGAAATAACAGGGCACACTTAATCTCTTTCAAAATCATAAAAAAATTATTAACATTAAATTTATTAATCTTACCACCCATATCCAACTCTACGATTTTTATTAAAACAAGATCCCCCTTCTTAGATTGCTTAATTTGTTATGAAAAATATTATTTAATTGACACCTGAAACAAAATAGGGGAGGTTCTTGAATATAAATCTTCTAGTCAAAAATTAATAAATTCATTAACCAAAGAATCATGTTCCAAATGCTACATGGTTAATGTATCATTATTTATCTAACCCAAGCTATTGACTAATTTCATTATCTTTATAGGATGATAATGAATCAGGTAATCATAATTATATATTAGTTCATGACATCTTATATAACTCATGTTTAACTCTTTCTATGTGAAAATACACTTCAATATTTTTCAATCAGTATATATATAACACTTTACTCAAAAGTAATGATTCCTCTAAATTTGGAAATTAAAATTCATAGAAACTAATTAATTATCAATTGCAAGATAACTTAACCCATGAGTTTTAAGTTGATATAAACCATAAGCAATTTCCTTATCACTCTACATCATAAAACAACTAAATCCCTTCAAAGAATAATCATTGTAGAAGATTAATTCTCTATATCTAGAGGGAAATAGAAAATATTGAACTATTCACCAATATTTGTTTTGAGTTTATAAAACAAATAGTCACATTATTTTTTCTAGCTGAATATAACTCCATTTTATGTTAACTTTGTTAATTATCAAGACAACCAAGTAGTTTTTTCAAAAACCCATTGCCAGTAACGTGATAATTCCAGAAAACTATGAATCAATATGATATTTTTTGGTCTTTGTTAATATTTTTTAAAAAAAATTAGAAAGTTAAATAGTTATGACATCATTAGAAATGATAATTCCTATGAAATTGATTTTTTACATCCAAAATTCACACTTATTAAATTTTCTATATAGCTTATTTTATTTTATGTTTTAAAAAAATCCATAAGTCTCTTGCATGTTTCTCCTACCATGTATAATACACCAAAATATCATATATAAATAAAACCACATAATTATCCAAGAAATAATAAGATACAATGTTCCAAATATGAATTTTAAATCCCAAATAAAATAACTATATACTCATAATTCCCATATCAAGTTTCAAATTTCATCTTAAAAATATATTTCCCCATCATTTTTAACAAATGGTACCTCAACCTGAGATCAATCTTTGGAAAATATTTCACTCCATTTAGTTAATCAAAAAAATAGTTGATATAATGAAAATGATATGTATTCTTAATAGTGATGTTAGTCAAGGATCTATAATCAATGTAAAGGGTCATTAATCCATCTTTATATTTAATAAAAAAAAGATCACCGCTTAGTGAAGCACTCAGTTGAATGAATTTTTAATCTAACAAATAATTAAACTAATTTTTCGATTATTAATTATCAACGTGATCCAGTTGATAAGGGGGTTTTGAAATAACAATAACATTAAGAACTAATTAAACAGTAAAATAAACCTCCTAATCTAGAAGAACACTATAAAAATCATCAATAAATATATCAATATATTCATTCAGAATTCGAAGATCGCTAATTTAAACAATTTCTTTCTTTTCAATGACATGAGTAAGGTAACTTTCACTCACATCTCAAATCAATTTCTCAAAGTGTTTATATTTTATCAATGGTATGGAATCATTGAATAAGACTTTCTTGGATTTTTTATCTATCATATAATGAGAAAATGAAATCCAATCCATACCCAAAATAATATGAAATTCTATTATAGACTGTTAAAGAAAAGTTTTCAAAAAGGCTATTTCACTAATAACAATATAATGATTCTTATAAATCTTGGTTGTTTTAATATTTCCACCAGGAAGTTTCACCAAAAAGCTATATTCTGTTTTTCATGTGATGAGATTCAAATTATTCCTCATCTTTTCTTATAAATGAAGGATTGTGAAGATCTATAGGAAAATAGGGTATTGGCCAAAATCGAATAAAAAGGTATCATAACTATCACCACATAATTAGATGTTCCAATAATAATTGTATCAGTTGAAAATTAATTTTAAATACCTTTATATCTATGATCTTGATGATTTCCATATTGATCGGCTATATTTAGACACAAGCTAGCATAATTCCCGAACTCATTGCAATTCAACTGTCTTACAATTGTTTTTTTAAATTCTACCCATTTTCATTGCTTTTATGAGCTATATGTCCAAAAATACCAAATTGATAATACATTCCTCAATTTATAAGACATTATCTTGGATGATTTTTACCAAACATATCAAAAGATAGGAACATGATTTTCTATCCTCCAGAATTATTTGATGGATGCTTCCCCATTTCCCAACATCTAAACCTTTTATTACACATGGAATCTTCGGTAACATACATGTCACTAACTCTATCTCTACATTATTATAATAAAGAAAAACTTTGTCATATATTTTAAATTATATTTTGGAAAAATATATTATTAAAAATGGTATTAATCTTGAGTAAAATCTATTAATTATACTATCAGTGTCCAGAATAAAATCTAGTATATACATGTCCAGTCTGGTAAATTTTTCTTCATATATAGCCAAAGAATCTTAATCATTTTTCATCAACTCTTGGAATTGTTTCTCTAAACATAGTTGAACAACCATAGTGAAATATTTATCTTGGAAATGATTATTAAAATTTTCCATTACATGGAATCAAATTCATCTATCTATATGTTATTCTTAACCAATGGACACCATCAATCATCTTCACATTCAGAATGATAAAATGAAAGAGTTACCTTTTGGTGTTCTAAACACCAAACAACATTAAATATCATTTATATTGTATTTATCCATCTATTATATACCACTAGGTATAATGATCCACTTAATGTTAGTGGATGTTGTCTCATAAAATTATCCATTATAGAAATGTTGCTTCATGGTGGGTTAGTTTTCCCTCTAGAATGGACACCACAACCATTTATTGCTTGTGTCAATGAGGCCATCACAATAAAAGAATACTTTATTTAAATTATGACCAACTCAAGATGATGATTTGAAAGTATATCTTTATCTTCGTACCTTCCTACTATATATTACCTACTTTCTTTATGGAAAACAATTCTAAAAAAATATAGTTTTAATGAATAAACATGGTAATCTTCAAATGTTTTATCATTTTATCTTAATTATAATGTAAAAAATTTCAATATTATGATATTAATATTATACTAAACTATTGATTTATCTAAATATTTACTTCGATACCTTCTATAAGGACCCATCCTTAGAAAGTTTATAATATTGACTATTTAAGTCAATAATTCATTCTATTACACTTCACGATCTTTTTTTAGTTTTAGGGTTTTAGAAAATTAGTTCATAACTAATTGATAATAATAAAATATATTATAAAGTGTAAACTATCAATAAATATAAATTTTTCCCAAAATATTAGACTTTTAAAATAAAACACATTCTCTTCTTAGGAATTTTTTCATAACATTCAACATGACCGCTTCCTTTCTTTTACCCATCCATAAAACATGTGAAAAACATTTTAAAAAATTGGGGATGACCAAAAAATTCTTGGTAAGGGAAATAAAAATAATAAACTCTTTAGTCTTGTGAAAAACATGAAAAATGTTGATTTTTTTCAAAACATATCATTTTACCCAAGAGGGAAACATATTTCGTTTAAAAAGATCACTTTTCTTACCTTTTGAAAATATAAATTTTCAATTAAAACTGATTAACAAGAATTGAAAATTCATATAGGTACCTTGTTAAATAATCTAATAGAAACCTTATAATACCATTATAAATTGAAAAATCCACATAAATAACTTCTAAAATATTTATATATACACAAAACTCATTACCCAATTCATTAGAGTGATATATGTCCGCAACCATCATATAATCTATAATAGGATCACTTAGTGCAATATGGTTTCACCCATCACATAAGCCATAACAGGACAACTAATGAGCTATTATGGGGTTCATCTCATAATGTAAAGAATTTATAAGGACCATAACATGAATAAAACATTTTAATCTTTTAAAATTTCATTATAAAATTCTTGATTTTTTAATGTCATATTCAAAACACTTTTGGATAAATAAATACCTATTTCTTTTAAAATCCAATTTTCAATAAAAAAATTCAAAAAAAAAATATTCATTATTTGAGTGCAACATGAAATTTTTGAAAATTATATAATCTTGAAATAATTTCTGTGGTGGAAGTAAAATCCATTAATGTCGAAAATTTAATAATAGATCATTTGTTTTTTCTTTTTTTTCAAAACATTCGTATAAAACGTGTTAAAAATATTTCTTTTGAAAAATAATTGAATGAAATTAATAATTGATTTAAAATTTCTGATATAATTATTTTATTTTCATATAAAAATATGTATATAATTATTTTAAAAATATTGGCATTGAGAAAAAAAATTTGAAATATAATTCCTTAAAAAAATAAAAATAAAGTCTTTTAACTCAATTAAAAATCACCTTGTACATTTTTCATATTAATAAATAATAATATTATGTTAATTAAGTACTTTATTTATATACATTGTAATTTTCACTATTCCTTTTATTTTATCTCTTTCCATGATATAATTAGTTAATCAATAAAGTTAACTTCTGATGTTTTGACGATATTTAGTTTATATGTTTAGAATTACATCAGGATGATTATTATGGTCAAAGGGGTCATCATTAAACCATATAAATAATAATAATATTTTTATTCGTTCCATTATTATATATATATTTTACTATTAAAATCTATCATGAATGTTGGTTATGATAAATTAAATATGTTACGATCAAGGATATGGTAGGTTGTACGTACGCATGACTATCATTTCCTTTTTTCAATGATCATTATATAAAGAAGGTAAGTATAATTTTATCTTTAAATATTGATAATTATGTCATAAATATAATATTATTTCTTAAAATATATTTAGATATATAATCCATGTGATATGGTGATGAATAAAGAATCATATCGCTTAATGGAGATGGTAGTCCACACATACGCTCGAATGACGTTATCATTTTTTAGTGGGTAGAAATATAAGAAATAAAATGTTATAATATATTTTAATAAAAACAAATTTTGCATTAATATAATATATAAAAATAAATTCAATGAATATTAATAACAGTGAGAGACTATGATGGAAACTGAATAGCATCGGTTTGTGAGGTGGTAGTCCATTGTACATACGAATAATGGATTTGATTCCCACTTGTGAATGATGAGATGGATTTAGGTTATACCGTTAATATAATATAATATCAGTATATGTGATATAATTTTTTTATTATACTTCCATGTTTGAATAACATTTTATGGAGGTGTAAGAACAAACAAAACCTAAACACTCGGTAAAAAATGATACCTCTTCTTTAGACCACCTCTTTAGGAATATACTTAACATCATCCAAGATTATATTTTATGAGAAAAAATGCTTCTAGAACATGATTAGGTAATTAATTAAGGAATTTTGGTAGGTACTAGTTGAAAAAGGGATTTTTATGCATGAATAAGAGAGGAGATGGGTGGCCTTTTATATGTCGGGGAGAGGACACTTGAAATATTTCAAAAGAAAAGGTTGTACGCATGTTTCTATCATCCGAAAAGGCTCAAAATAATTTTTTTGGTAATTATATAAGATAAGGTTGAAATATTTTAAAAAATATTTTATAAATTTATTTATTTCCTTTTAACAATTATATTTTTATTTTAACCCCTAGTAAACCCATTTTTTACTTAACTGCGGTAAAATATTTTCACTATTTTTAATTTTAATTATGAAAAAATTAGTAGACCTTATTATATAATATAAATTATTATTATTTAATATATGGAATATATTACAACAAAATAAATTCATATATGTTACAGAATTTACATTAAAATTACACCAATAGATGCGGTGAAAAAGCGATGTTTCAAGAAACATGTTTTTCGAGCATAATATGATTTTATTTTAACTCTATGAATATAAATAATAATTACATGAAATCAAATTCATATTTATAAATATATAATCTATGACGTTTATTTAAATTAATCCTTATTGGTGGTTATTTTAATTAATTAAAATAAAGATATATTATGCCCTTTTAAACAGTTTTCGAAAAAATGTGTTTTATGTCAAAAAATACACTTATACTAAAAAACAATATAACTATTATTCTAATGTGTTTAATTCAGAGAAATATATCTATATAAAATTATTTTTTATTTAAATAAAATTCAAATATTAAGGTTACTTTTAATTTAATTAATTTATTGAAAATAAATTAATGTTTTACAAAAATTGGTACTTTTCACTAGTAAATAAAAAATCAATATTTTCTAAAAAAATTAAAAAAACAGCGTAAGTTATTTTTGAGATGATAATTCCAAAAATAGAATTCATTTTTTTTAAATTATAATTCTTTAATTTCTAAATTAAACTTTTAAATAAAAACCTTATAAGAAAATAGTTTAATTGAAACTATTTACATATTGATTAAAAAATTACTTAGTTTTTTTTAAAGAATATATATTTGAAATTAAACAATATTAATAAACATGAAAATTATTTAGTTTATAGTTACTTATGTTGTTATAATTGGACTCTTCAATTTTTTCAGCAACTAGCTAATTTATTCCAACCTTTCTCACACCTAAAAATCATCCATTTCACCTAATTCAATTTCCGTGGTGCCTCTTCCCATATTTTTGAAATGTAAAAAATTGAATCATATTTATTTATAATTTTAACATTTGATCTTCCATTAGATTTCATCCTTAATATCATTTATTTATTTAGAAAATTCAACTATGTTAAGGTTGTTAATCATAATTCAAGAAAGCTCTTTGAGCATCATCAAAAGATGTTTAACTTTAATTAACATTAGGTTAAAAATATCATTCAGAAAATAATTACTTTTACCATAACATTGGTTATTAGTATGATTTTCCTTATTTCCCACCATTAAGTAAAAATAATAAATGAAATCGGATGAAATTTCATTAACATAAAAATGGAAATTTATAAACCTAGAAGTAATAAATTACAAATGAAAATTATATCTTGAATTATGAGTCTCAAGGTTTCAATATAGGTTACCCATGGTAATGTTTAAAATTAGACTTTTTAACATAATTTTTTTCAAGTACTTCATAACGATTCGTAATGAGTTTTTTAATTTCCAACACATATTCCCTTGGAGTGGAAACCAAGTGTGAAACAAGGCCCATTATCATGCACCATGTGGCGGTTGGGTCAAATACAAATGTTACCATTATTAGTTATATCTCCTATGTGTAAATATTTTAGAGCCACATCCAATTATAATATCTATATTGTGATGTAAATACCTTGAAATCACTCACTATTATCATAAAAAATCCTAGGATATTTTCTTTTACTTAGTATTATCTTTATAATTGTTTTTCGGGTTCTCAGAAAAGTATTATAGTCCTAATTACCAAAACTATAGACCATGATATGATACCAACTATACTAACCCAAGCCTTTTAAACATATTATCACTTGATATTTATCATAAATATCCACTAATTATAACTCTATGATTGTAATTTATAGTGTCCTTAGAATATACGGTTCATAATTCATTGAAATAAAACTAAAACATGACTACATAATTTTATTCTTCATAATGAGATCCTAAGTCCATTTGATATTTTGAAACTACATAAGATAACACAAAGAATACATCAAAGGGGTGATCTAAAATCCTAGTAAGTGAATAAACATGATAAGGATACATAATGTTTGCATTAAAGGTACAACATGATATTGTAAAAGAGAAGGCTTGGGAGTAATCAAATAAAATAATAACATAAATAAAAAGGTATCATTAGATCATGGAAAAATTGGATATATGGTAGTAACATATAAAATGACATAAAAATTAGTTACAGTAAACTACCAAGACAATGTCACATAGTAGAAAATGTCCTATAATGTATTAGGTTTACTCCAAAATCCCATAAATGACTCCCCATGAGACAAAATATTTTCCCATTAATTGAAGGGATATCTTGGTGAAAACTTCTCAAAATTTTCATTATTTTGTGTAACAATAAATATAATTCAATCATAAAGAATAAATATAAGAATTACCCATGAAAAAAAAACGTGTTACATAATATTGTCTCATTTCATAATCAAAAAAAATTTCAGGATGAAGGAATTTGATATATGAACATGAGAAATGTATTACACTGTCAATGTAAGATAAAATAATCTAATTATAAATTTGGGAGAAATAATATAGGATCTACATTGGGGATGCAAGTACCTCCATTCCAATACAGTCTGCTTTGGGACACTCCCTCATTGTTTGGTTCTTCAGCATAGCTCACTTCCATGAGGGTGGCTCACTCCCAATCCCCTTATGAAAAGTCGTTATGATGGGGATGGGGTGGTTGGGATGATATACCATGACCCACACCCCTCTAATATCCAATGTGTGATAGGGAAACTTGTGTCAAGGTGAGACACCCATATGTTACACAATAACACCCCTACAAAAAGTAACAATGGCCCATAGGGAACGTTCTGTCATTCATTTGGGACTCCAAAAATATCTTCATAATTGCCTTCCCTATGAATTAGGGGTTTACTACCTCCAACCATTCAAATTTAAATATTCTTCCATCTTCTAGAAAAATTCACTAATTTGGATTTTAGATTGTGATCAAATATTTACTCAACACCCACACACACTAAGTCCACAAGATCTACGATCATCATGAGAAATGTGAGTAGCATTAAATGTTCATTCATGAATCACTTTATTCCAAAAATAGTCATCTAGTTTCTTCATGAAGCCCATATATCATGATATAAAACATTTGATTGATCATATTTAAGATCATCATATTTAAAACTCCCCTTAAATTTCTTCTCCCGATACTTGCTTCTCCCAATATCTTGATCAATATATTTTCTCCCCCTTTGTAAATAAACTCATGGGGAACTATTTTTCAGGAGAAAAACTATATATAAGACAAATCAACATATAAGGGAAAAACAAAACATACCTCATGGGAGAGGGGGTCGAATTCCCACACTTGTTTAGGTGTGGGGAATAAAATGAAATCTAAGAGGAAGTAAATTTCATTAAAATGTTTATTATTATATGTCTTTAATTATAATATTAACAAATTATTGTTCTATAGTAATAAATCCCAAATTAATAGGCTTATTCTACGACTTCTCTTTGATAAAATTATACTTTATTTCAATATTCATCATTCATTAGCGATGTACCATATTTTTCAAATATATATTGCACATGAATTATTTTAATGGATTATGATTGGAGAATTAACTTCAACTCTCATATCATCTATATGTTTCTCCATACATACTAACTATTTGCAGACTTGAGTAGCCACAATATATTCATCTTCTATGGTTCAAAATAAAAAGAAAAATTATTTCATTTATTGAACAGAAATAAACAATACACCAAGAAAGAATACACTTCCTAACATTGTTTTTATATCATTTATTGAATCGAATCAATCTACATCTATATATCCCATAAACCCTTTCTATGATTTTTTTGTACAGCTAACCAAAATACAAAGTTCACTTAATTTACTAAAGTATTTTTTTACTGGATATATGTTAATTTCATTGTGATTGATTTGAAACCAAACTGATTGGAATATGGGAAAAAAATATCAGGTCATGTTGATGTTAAGTACAACAGATTACAAATAATCTCCCTATATTATGGGTAATTAAATTATTTTCCTTCATCATCACATGATTGTTTCATAAAGGTAGTCACATGAGTTTAAATTTCCTTGGAATTATCCATTCCAAATATACTCATAACCTCCTTGGAATACGTGGACTATGAAATGATTGTTTCATTTATTCCTTGCATCACCATTAAACCATGGAAAACATTATCTTTCTAATAATTAACCTTTCAAAATCACTTTTCATGGATTCTTTGAACATTTTTCATTGTGCTTCATCTGATCCACCCTATATTATATCATCAACATAAACCAACACCATAATCAATTGATTACTATCATTGTTGACCAAAAATTGTAATCAACACCTCCAAAATAAAATCCCTCCTTCTTCAAATACATATCATGTATTTAATACCATTAACTCGGTGCATAATTTAATATATATAACACCTTCTTAAGATGAAAAAATATTTCTCTCATAATTATGTACAATAAACCCATCTGGTTTTTCGATGTACAATTATTCTTCCAAAACCCTATAAAAAATTTTGACAAGACATCTTTCTGGAAAACATTGAATTTACTTTTCACTCATATGGACTTGAATAGGTGAATATTACAAATCCTTAAAATAGGTTAAAATGTCACATCAACATTGATTCCTTCGATTTGTGAGTATTTGTTTCACACTATTCACACTTTCTTGATTTACCAATACATAATCATATAGATTTTTTTTGTAATACCTATTTTTCATGATGAAATTCTTATCTTCTTGTATCAAATAAATCTTCTATGTCTGGTTATTTTCAATTTAATAAATCTATTCATTTATATCTTCAACATAAATCCCATCCTGAGCTACTTATTTAAAACCATTAGGCTCTACATGAGATAGGAAGTAATTCTAATGTAAATACTTCATTCCACATGTCTGGCCTGGTGCAACCTGATTACCAATAATTCTGTTCCAATGAAATTCATTAGAACTCTTTGTATATATTTGAGATACATTTTTCTCTTCCTACTACTAATTATCATTATCTTATTTTGAATAAACAATTTCCACTTCTAATCCCATTAATTTCTTACACCCTCGTCACTGTCATCAGGGGACTATTCACTATGTTGTTGAATATTCTGCTCATTCTCTAAAATAGGGAAATCATTACTTTTAACCACTTTTCCCAGACTGTTGTTGAAAAATTTATATTCTTTACTTTTTATTGAGTATAAAAGGAATATACCCTCATCTTCACGAGACTAAAACATTCTATGTTTCTCCTTATTGATAATAAAACACATAATTTCAATGATTTTAATTTATTTAAATATTAAATTTTTTGCATACCATGGATAATAAATATTCTTTTATTCTTTCAGACATAACAAAACACTATATGATAAGTATACCAATTTCAAGACTATATCCTTTCAAAAAAATATTATTAGGTCCTTTTTAATAAGTATTGTTTGGGCCATGTCTTTTATAAGATGATTTCTCCACTCAACCACTCCATTTTGTTTAGGAGTTCTCTCATCTATATCCTAGTGACTTGTCTCATGTTTCTCAATATAATACACAACTTTTAGATTTGTGAATTTCAAACCATTATTAGTTCAAAATATCAAAATCTTCTATCCTATCATCCTTTAAGATTCCCTATGATATTGGGTAATGAAACTAAACATATAGAATTTGTGGGGAATGAAAAATATCAATTCCATCATGTTTATATCATCAATTAAATGAATATAATACCTCTTCCCATAAAAGGATCTTGTTAAGATAGGTGCATAAAGATCTGTAAGCACCCATTCAGGCACTCTGGTTGACTTTTGTTCTTTTTCCTTGTATTTCTTTCTAATAATCTTCCCTAATTGAAAATAATTTCACATTTGAGTATGATCGTGTGATAACTTGGGGAGTTCTGAAACATTACCACATTTGACCAGATCATATAGTGATGGATGGAATAGATAGACAAGTTATTTAGCCATATATTGTTTCTTATTCTTTGGATAGAAAGCACATATCCTCTTCTCCACTCATAATATAGAGATTATGTTTCATATAATTTCCCATTAAAACAAGCATTCCTTCATTTCCCCTGATGATACACAACTTCTGGGAGATGTTTATAGAATGACTCAAGTCATACAATTGAATAACACATATAAATTTGTGACTGAGACCTTTGAAAAACAACGAATTAGTACATCTCCTAAATTTCCCCCTCAAAGTTTCATTTTAGAATCTAAAAATATTCAAAACTTCATCATCTTAAAATTTGAAAATTCATTTCTTTTTATATTTTATGTATTTAATAAGATCCATGTTTTCCCTCATATGGGATCTATATCCACTATCAAGGATCCATTACCATCATGATATCATGCTTTAAGGGTAATCTTTGCAACCACTCCCTACTCAACTCTTTACTTTTTGATCCACTTCATTTACTTCATACATGTTATAGAATGATACTATTGATCTTACTCAGATTATGATGGACCAAATTCATATTACAGAGTTGCAAATCAATTTTGAATTTTCATCTCATTTAATGATTATTTGGGTTTCTACCTACAAAATCTTTGGGTTTTCTTTGGCCTATTTCTCGACATTGTTGATAAGAAATATTAGACCATGTTTCTGACTCCTCTACATACGAGACAATGAACATCAAATTAGTTCATGGATTATTGAACTATATGTGGCCTCTTTTTTATTCTCTTGTTACCGTTGGAACCTGTTTCCTATGGAAAATAAATTGAATAAATATCCCATATTTTTTAAGATATAACACAGAATATGAGGTGAATTCAGGTGAGTCATTATTACTAGACTGGTTATTCCTTTGATTTTATGAACATTTTGATTTTTATTTTTATTCAAATCAATTTTCAAACTCAGATTGGGAGATTGATGTCTAAAATCCATTATCAATGCTTTTTTTATTTGTGATAAAGACCCATACAAGACATACCATTTGAAAATTTCAATTTCTTCTATTTTTTAGACCTCTAGGTTTTACTAAAATCTTTTCTATCAGCTAAGTTATCTATTTTCTCGATAAAATTTTGGAAATCAAGAGTATATCATAATATTATAATTTTTTTGTAGTTAAAAATCAAACCCCTCAAGTTATTTAATATGTTTTATGTGATATTTTTCTATGTTACTCAAACCATCGTTCACACTTTTATATTATTCAACTTTGATCTTGTACACAATATAATTTTTAGGATTATCTAGCATTTAAGACCTGATCATTTATTTTATTACTTTAGATCATAATTCTCTTCTTCTTTATGTTTCATATACTGTTTGGCATCATGAACTAATATTTTCTATTTCATAAATTTTTTGACTCTCCAATATTTATATCCATAATAGTGGCTTATAATTCATCATAGTGATAAACAATTCCTTTAACTTCCCAATCATTTTCACTTTACTCCCTTTTCTAAGAGTTACCTACAACTACCATCATAGAATTATCTTCCTGAACCTTGTAGTTATTCATATCTTCACTCTCATATTATTCTAAACTATCATTTTTTTATTAATGAAATTTATTACTTTTAAATATGTTTATCTTAAATATTATCATATTTTTCCCATAGTCAAATTAATTATTCATTGAAATTTCAAATTCATATCTATCATCATCTTGAAGATTATTAGGTAACCTTGCTATTAGATTTCAAAATTTACCACATCGAATGAATCTGATTAGAACTTTCCATTTGAACTTGTCCTTTCCTCTTTCTAGATTTTAGGAAAGGAATAACATAAACCCATTCATCTATTCTTATTCCTAGATATCTTTAGTAGTGATCTTCTTCATGGTTATCAATGCCATATCTTTGGACTTACCTTTTTCCACAGACAAATTATCAACATTTCTCATCTCGTATGTGATAATAGTATGGTGAAAAATATACTCTGTTAGCTAATTTGGATCTCTATATTCTAGTAAATAAAATATAGGATTGAAATAAGGTGGAATTATTATCAAGATACACTTAATTGTATTGAAAAATTGAAGAATTTATCATAGACCACATATTCCTTCCACACCAACATCCACCCGATTAAAGAATGAATCTAGAGACTTATTGAGGCATATTATCAGGTCATCAAATTTATTCTATAGAACCGGTAATTTTTCTTATTTGGATTTTGAATCACCATTATATATATTTAATATATTATCCAATGTGGATGCATTTACATACACAACATCACATTGGTGCGGATTTTAGGTTGAAAAATCAAGTTAAAAATGGTAGTAGTAATGTTCTAGTGTGAATTATTGACCAATAATGTTAAAAAAGATTTAATATGTAGGTATTGAACCACCTAATGTGGTACATATGATTACATGTACAAAATTATATCATTTTGTAGTGATTTTAAAATTTCTAGGGTCCAAAATTTGGACGATGACACATGTTTTTTGAAAGATGGATTTCTAGGGCTGCCTCATGAAAATACTGAAAATGAATGGAATTGAGGAATGTTTTTTAGTTTGTGATTGTTTTCTAACTAATTAATTATAGTTTAGTCAATAAATATTGATGAGTTGTGAAGGAAAGAAAAAATTCCGATTAAATGTTGTTTTGGGAATGTTTAATTTCATAGAAGTTTCACGAAGAGAAGATTTTTTTAAACTGGTATAAATAGTTTCATGAAAAGGTGGTGGAGATATTGGAAGATTAAAAATGAGGAGAAAATGTCTATAAATAGTTATATACACCCCCCTCATTTGAATAAAATATGAATTAATGAATGTTCATAGTCTATGAATTCATGAAGCAATGTTTCGAAATATTTCATTGTGTGAAGGATTAATCGGAATATCAGTTTTATAATGGAAGGAATTTTCATGAAAGAAAAAGAATTATAAATTGTTGTAAATTTTGAGAAATCATAGAATGTTTCAAAAACAATTTGTGAGTTTTGTGAGAGGAATAGATTCATAATATTTTCAAAAATTTTATGGGTGATTTTTATTTTTCTCAAAAGTTAAGAAGGGGTTTTGGGGAAGTGAATCTTATGTTGATCAGAATATATTTCCCAATAATTATTTGGTAAAAATTAATTCATCAAGTTAATGAATTTAAAGCTTAAAGATCTAGAAAATTAGGTGTAAAACATATTTATTCAATTGAACAATCGAAAAAACATCTGAAGGAGTAATGATTACACTTCAGTTTAGAGTGTAATGAGCTTTCAAATTATGAATAATAGTGAACTGGGAGGGAAACTGAGTTTGATCTGAAATTTTTAATTGAAGTTAAATTTAGTTGATTTCGGACATGGGAAAGTTACATATGTATGATCCTTGGAAACATCCCATTGTGGGTGAACCAATTAAAAGTAATGTTTCTTGTGCAATCTTTCATTTATACTCATATTCATCTATTGGAAAGAGGGACAAGAGTGATTTGTTTAATGAAAAAATAAGATCTTAAGGGGCAGTTATTTCGATCCATCGTATCTCTATTCACACCCTCTAAATGAATTTAACATAATTGTGATAACACATATATAAATAATTTATAATCAATTAATAAAATAAAAGGTTATCTCCATTTCTGAAAATGTATTAAAAAGACTACATAGAATGTTTGTTGAGAAAAATTCCATTTTTACATTAAAATGATTTCATAAAAATCTAAAAATATTGAAAAATAATATATTTTATATTTTATTTAAAAATATACATGGAAAATTATGAAATATGTTTGATATTATTTATTGTTCTTCATGGAAGGTAATTTTGTACATGTCGTATATGCTAAAAACCTTCCATTTACAATATTTTTAAAAATTAAAAAACAACCTCTTTATAAAAAGGAAAAGAATATTCCTTTAAAAAAATTTTGTAATAATTAAAATATAGGATTAGAAATTTATTTTATAATTAATTTTAATTATTTAAAAAATATTCGTGAAAATATTTTTGGAGAACATGGATATTGGAGAAAAAATATTTTTGAATGAATAGTAAAATGATGTAATGTTTTAATAAAAAAAAGATCTCTGTAATTTTAAGTACTAGATATGGGAAAATTACAATATTACATGAATTATTCATGAATTAATAGAGTAGAATTACCTGAAATGGTTTTATTAGATAATTATCAAATAATATTCTGTAATGAAAATTTAAGCATAAACAATCCTCATTAAAATGATATTGAAACATAAACCCTTACAGTTTTAATAAGTTTTGAGTCATAAATCCCATGAATGAAGTAAATTAATTATAAATAAAAATATAATTAATTATGAATTATTTAATATTTAATATTTAAATTATATTTATATAAAAAATTTAAAATAAATTACTTGTATAAAATAACATGTGTCTCAAATAAAGAACTTTTGAGATGAAACCACTACCTCCAGTCCAGACATCTTGTGCATGTCCTTTATATCTTATATAATAAAATTATATAAATTATATTATTTATTAATAAAATTATCTAGGTTTAATACATTGTAAAAAAATCCATTTAATTCTTTTATTTTAATGATATATTTAATTACTTGTTTAATTTTATGAATGTCAGGTGTTTTGTAGACGCTCAGTTCATAATTTCAAAATAGCATCAGTGTGGTGAACATGGTGAAAAGAGTCCATTTTGAATCATACACAAAATAATAATCATGATGTAATTATATTTTTTATAAATTAATTATAATTTTAAAACTAACCACGAAATTTGGTAATGATAAATGAAGTATATTACAATCATGGAAACGATAGGTTATTCGTACGCATGGGTAACCTTTCCATTTTTCATCCATCCTGATAGAAATAAGTTAAGATTTATTTTATCTTAAAAAAAGATAATTATATTATTAATACTATATTATTTCTCTAAATGCACTTACATATATCATCCATGTGATGTGGTGACAGAAAAATAAAGCATACTTCTTCTTGAGGTTGTAATCTTCCATACCAATGGATGATGTTATCATTTTTCAATAGATGGTAAGCTAAGAAGGTATATTATATGATATATTTGAAGGAATATTAATTCAAAATGAATATAATATATAAATATTAAATCCATCATCATTAATATCCATGAGAGGATGTGATGGAAATCGAATTATATTGGTTCACAAGGCGGTAATCCACAGTACACACAAAGGATGGTTTCGTTTCCCATTTTATGGATGAGGATATGGAAAAATAATATTTAATATACATAATAACATATAATTATTTATTATTTAATTTTTTATTGTACTTTAATTATTAATATAATGTAATTTAGAAAAATAATAAGTAAAAAAATGATATCGGTGAAGGTGACTGCCTTTGTTTAGAACATCCTCATCTGGATAACTTATAAAGTAATCTAAGGTAGGTCTTTTGGGAAGAAAAGAAGATATATAATTCCTCTAATTATTTTTGGGAGATATATTTTCAGGTATTGGTAAATAAAAATGGAATGATATATGTGATTAAGTGAGAGTAGGGTGTTCCCATTTATAATTGAGGAGGAGTAACATATTTGTATATACCAAAAACAATTCAATAATGGGAAGTCACTATCCAGACAAGGACCCATAAAAATGATAAATAATGGTAATTAGGGGAGATATTATTGATCAAAACCTCCACCATTCAAAATTAAATGTGTTTTAAACAAGTTACTCTTCTTAGGTCTTTAGTTTAACCCCATGGTAAACCAGTTATAACATTATTAATGGTACCATATTTGTACTATTTTTAAAATTTATTTTGAAAAAAAATATGTTAAATTTAATATATAATATTAATTAAAATTATTATACACATATAAAATTTATTTTTTCAAATTAAAGTTACATAATTTTTAAAATTTAATTTAAAATTAAACCTGCAAAACACGTGAAAAACGATTTGCCACAAAATGCATTTTTCATGAAATAGATGGTCGATTATTAATTATATGAATAAAAATAATAATTATATTAATTTAAATTAATATAAATAGATTTATGATATATTATTAAATTTTTTTATTTTATTAAAATGGTTTATTTTAAATAATTAAAATGGAAAACATTTTCCATTCGAAAACAGTTTGCAGAATGTAGTGTTTTATGTATAAAAATAAACATATACTAAAATCATGAAAATTGATGACTGATATAAAATTAATCATAGTATTATAAATAAAAATTTTCATAGTTATATTTAATATCAAATTAAAAATATAATTAATCTTTTAAATAACATGATATAATCAAAAAATGTCATTATTTGAAAAATCTGAAATTTTCAATATTCCCTGAAAAATCAAACATTTCAGAAAATTATAAAAACTTCACCTTAATTTACCATTGATATAATGAAATATAATATGATTTTAATTTTATAAAATAAAATTTCTAATGGTTCAATAAATTAATTATAATATTTTTTCATGAAAATAATAAATATTGTTTTTGAACAAAACAATATTTTTTCTAGAATAAAATAAATATATTAAAATTTGAGTGTTAATTTATAAAGAATTTATCAATAAATTTATATTTAGTGATAGATTTATATATTCCATAATTGTGTTAATAAAATTCATACTCTCCAACTTAATGGTTTGGTTATAATGATAATATATTTCAGTGGTTGTTTAAGCTTGGTGTTGTGGGTCAAATTTTTTGTTGAACGTTATGTTATTTTAGAATATTAGGGTGTTATAGACCATGTATATAGAATTTTGGTACTAATGGAAATGTATTATGGTGTGTGAAATTGATTTGGTATTCATGTTAAGAGAATGGTCTTAAGGGTGAGACTATGGTACCAGATAAGGATGGCCAGATAATGCTCGAGTGTGATGATGGATGAGTAATATTTTAGTATAGACCATTGATTTCAACCAATGGTGTATTATTACAGTGTATTTTTAATTCTTGAAGGCCTTTGGGATTGGGGTAATGTCATGGAGTTAGTGTTATTAATGATTGTTGTGATGTATAGGCTGGATGGTTTTCCAAGATATTTGGTTTAGTGGTGTATAATGTTTTTTATGATTATAATAACACCCCATTTGGGTGATGAAAGGAGGTTTTGATGAGACAGGGTGAGATTAATCCAATCTGTTGGAAATTTTTCTTGTTTAAGTGAGGTGTTATCATAACCAAACTAGTTGGTGTTTTGACAATTGAGCATACATCTGATGTTAGTAGATAATGTGGTCTTACATAAATTCACATTGATACTTCTCATGGAAAAGAATTTTTGTGGTGAGTATATTTTAATTACATACATTGGTTCTTGTTGATGAAGTTGTAGATGAATTGGGTTCAAAAGAGTATGAAACCACAATTAGTTTGGACATTCACTTCTGGACTGGGAATTAACATTTGGGAACAATTATATATTTTATAATTGGGGTTTGGGTGTTCCTACATGCATTCCGGAATTCGAGGGGATGCAGTTAGATTAGAATATCTTTTTTCCCAAACTACACATGCTACAATGACGTAGTATAGTGATTATGTGGGGTTGATACCACAAGAAAAGTTTGGTAGGAAAGAAACTAGAACTTCAAACCCTTTGTATTGGAGTTCTCATCATTTTTTTGGGGTTGGGATTTTATTGATGAAAATGTGTTTAGTTTATAATTCCGGAAGAAGATAGGGATCGGGTCCATCTCTGGGGTTTTGGTAAAAATGATAATCTCAGTCCTAACTTTTAATTGTTCTAGGGATTAGGCTGTGAAGTTGTCTATAGAGTAGTAGTTGATCATGGTCAAACCCACTAGAAATATCTTTTATGAAACAATTATTTTTTATAGATATAGGTAAAACCCTAGAATCATTAATCCTTGATTATAGGGAATAAAATATCACATGATAATGGTTATAGCCTACTATACTCCAATTAGGTCTGGTTTGTTCATTTAAAATTCCCATGGTTTGAGCATCCAAAAATAATTGATTAAATAGTTGTTATGAAACCTGATTACTAGACATAGGGTAACCAAGTTATGATTTAGAAATTTATTAGATTTAGAAAATTTCTTCTCTCGACCCTTACCCAAATCAGTTTAGCCGATCATGATGGTAATAATAAATAATAAAGAAATAATTACAGAAAACATTTTATGATTGATAAAACCATTGAAATATGAACATTATCAATCAACTATTCAAGAATCAATGAGTTCAATATAACATTAATCAATAAAAAATCAAAAACTAACTTGAAATAATAAAAAATCAATAAGATAGGGAAAGTCCTTTATTGAATCGAAATTGCAATGGTAAATCAATGTTGAAACAGTAAATGGAAATGAAGGAAATTCACAATGCATGAAGAATAATAAAATACACTTAAATTCAATCAAATAAGAAATAATAATTTTTTTGAGATGAGTTTGATGAAAAAATAAGGGAGAAAATGGGAGTGATTGATAGAAATTTGAGGTGAAAAAAGTATATTATTTGTTGTTCATTCTTTGAAAATTAAATAGCTGGTAAATTACAAAATGTGTAATCATCTCACATTGCATTACCTCAATCAATGGGTTTTCACATATTTTGGATCTTGTGAAAACCTCATCCTGTATCTTTAGTATTCAGAGTTATGACTCAAAAAATGATTTGTAATTGGAATTCATGACATTATTCCCCTCATAATATGGTCATTAAGTAAGAACAACCATTTGAATCTTATATGATGTGTATTGGAGATTCACATCATAAAACATTTTCATGACTTTAATTTTCTTCACGACTTTCAACTTGGCGTGTTTCATGCTAGGAATTATTCCTACATGTTTTAGAAGTGAATCAAAACATGTAATGTTCAATGTTTTCATGTTTTTGAATAAGATACGAACAATCATTATTTAAATGTCTCCAAAATTTATATACAATTTCATTTTAATAAATTCCAACACTCATGAACAATTTCTTGACCTCAAGAAAAAATCATTACAACATAGATTCCAAAAGAAAAAAAATTAAAAAAACTTTCATTACTACCTGAAAAAACTATGTTTAAGTATAAAAATTTCAGTCCTTGAAAATCAATCCTGTAGATAAAACTAATAATTCCTTACAGTTGAGTTTATTATGCAGATTCTCAATATTTTTATTACAATATCAATCTATTTCTTAACTTCTATACCCATTTTTCAATTTAACTACCAATGAATTTTCCCTCATTAGATAGTGTAAAATATAACTGGAGATATGTTCATACCCTGGATACATGTTTCTAACCATTTTCATTCACTGGTTATATCATATTCTCTTCGTAATGAATAATATAAAATTAATCATGAGGGATTCTATAAAAAATTGATTAAATGACTCTAAGGCAACGGTCGGGTGAGTAAAAAGTAAAAAATAGGCTCAAAGGGAAGGTTAGTTCTAATGTTTAATACATAATAAATAGGAATAATTTAGTGGTGTGGTTCCTTCAAGATAAAACTGTGCCTATGTTCGAAACATCTCAAACTATATCCATAATCGTATAGAGTAAGTATCATAAATCTATCACATTCATTTCATTTTTTTATTCTTTTAGTAGTTTTTTAAATTCATGTTTAGGCTAGATGTCACATCCATCCCCTAACCTCAAATAATAATTCAAGGGATTCATCAGTCTAGAAATAGTCATTTTTGAACTTCTTAATACACAACCCAAAAAGTATTATTTTTTAATTTGTATATTTCAAAGGAATAGAGTAAGCATAAAATTATAGATAAAACACAGAGATCATAATAATTTTGTTATCTAAAGTACCGCAATAAAAATTCTTAACAAAAACATCTCTTGTGAATTAGCTAAAAATTCCCCCACACTTGGTCAGAATATAATCATTCATTAAATAAAGATCAGGGTAGGAAGGGATAAACAACATGGAATCGTTGTATTCTAAATATGCCCTCATTGAAACCATGGTTTAAACAATGGAAAAATGTAAGGTGGGTCTTAGATAAATGTGTCTAAAAAAGGATGTACTAAATTGAATTAAAATTTTATTTTTTCAATCATAGCCTTAATAAGATCTCAATGTATGTTCTAATATGTTTAAAAATCCTAGGTCTCACTAAAGAATTAGGCTTAGAAAATAAAGTGAAATCACAGGCTTAGAATCCTCCTAGGAATGGGAGAATATAAAGAAAACTAGACATTACTCAGGGTATAAAATCATGTAATAAGTTAATCAAATGTAAATTAAAAAATTTTAAATTTGAATAAAATTAACAAACTATGAATTTATCTTAAAAATAAATATTTGAGTAAAACATTGATTCCAAAAATGTCCTACAAAAAATTATGATTCATTTAAATGGTTGAAATGCGGTTTATGGTTTAATTCATTATTACAATGAAAAAATTCTATAAGATAAATGAAAAAAAATCTATGTGTATCAACAGTGACACTCATGAAAAACATCCCCACAATTTAAATGGGAGTGTGTACACTATCCTAGAACATTCCATGGGAGAGATATCAAAAATATATTATAAACAAAATGAAATTGGAAATTTAAAAATTAATGTTAGGAAATTGAGATATCAATATAATGAAGTTCGTTCGATTGGTAAAGTTTGTGAATCTTGATTTCAAATTGGGTGACCTATATAATGGATTATAAAGAAATATCATAAACTAGATAAAAAATTAGTACAAAGGGTATTATTATTTTGGAATTAGTAACAAAGGTAGGTTCACACAATGAATATCAAGGAAATATATCCAAGATATATGCCTAAATATGGTTACAAATAAGTTCAAGGTGATCTATCTTAAAAAATACTACCAAAGTAAAAACATAAAAATCTTAAATACAAGAATAAAAATTTTCAAAACATATGAAATATGGGATCCTCGAGAAAGTGCTAGCAAATACATTGTCATCTATAAGGATCGAAAAAAGAATCAATCAAGTGCATTATATATAAATTTTATACCTCTACCTCTTATAATAATTGGGGACAACGTAGTCAAACTATCATTGATGGTTGACAAGATTAACCACCTTAGGGTTATAATGACCATAGATCTTGTGAAAAAGGAAAAGCATTTGTTCTCATCATGGTAGTGATAGATACTGAGCATGAAAATCTTGTTAATGATCTTCAATATTTCTCTTGACATCACCCAAATGACGAGTCATCCATAGTATGAGGGAAAATTGTGACAGAACAGGTGCATTGATTACCATAGAAGAGGCATAACTGCTAGACATGTCAAAAATAATACAGAAATGAAATGAAAAATAATCTACGAAATAGTGAGTCAAAATTAGTATACCATGTATATAATATGTTCTATGATACATAAGTGATGTATAATTCCAATAGTAACAAAGTATCAACATCCTAAAATTGTGCAAGAATGAGATAGGGGACTAATATATAGTAAGAGTAATCAAAAGAGCCATGTTAGTCATCTAATGTTTGGTCCTAAAAAAGGGTTCCTACAACATTCATGATTGATCAATATTGAAAATAGAGTAAGGGGCTGATAGATCAACTGTTGGAGGTGGTTCCATTGTTTTGGTAGATATCTCAGTGGTTAGAAATGGTGTGGTATGGATCCTAAATGTGTTCATGGGTGTTGAATATGGATCGATGAAAGGTACCTCTGATGATGATGGAGGTGAAGTGGGCTTTCCTATTTGGGACTTCTTTTCCAAAAAAATCCTACATTTTAGTAGGGTCTACCATCTCGGGTGGTAGGTGTTCTAAGGTGATGGTGGGTTCATGAATAGTGGAGGATGATGGTCCTATTGGAGGTGGGGGCTGATCAGCTGATGGGGATGATGGGGATGAAGGGGTGGTAAATGATTGTGGGGATATCAATTGGATTCCTAGGTGATGTAATATCTACTGAAGATTCCCCATAATATACTGGTGATAAATCCAAATGTTAGTAGAGTTTGGTGTAGTGGGTACGGTATTGGTGGATGGAGAAGTGATGTGTGTCTGAGTATGGGATGGCATGGGATCTGGAATAGTGGTAGTAGAGAGATTGGCTGAAAAAGAATTAGTAGCTCCGTTGGGTTAGATGAAGTAGGAGATGGTGCTGGGTTGGAAGCATGATCTCCAGGTTCCTATTCAGCACTCATAAAGCATCACGGTTCCCAAAAGTAAATATTTTTATAGTTATTTATAAGCTGCATCTTGTGTAGTAAGAAGAATATGAAGTACTCTATTAGACCGAGAGAGGTGAGGGGATGGGAAGAATAAAATACACTGAGATTATGAGTTGGATGAATGATAAAGGTCCCACCCATCAGCATACCTCATTTCCGCTGCGTATGTGCATGGATATAAAACGTGAACTGTGATGGTATCATGACAGTAGTTCCACCCAAGGAAGTAGAAATGATGAGGTAATATAACTATTTGACTCTATTATGAGACTCTATATGGGAAAATCAGGAATATGTGAACACCTGATGAAGGATCTAGATCTCTACACTAATGAGATGTGTGTATTTGGTAATCTAAGGATTGTGTTCAGTTTGAGTGTCCCAAGCAATCATCCTATAGATTATTTTAGAATCTGACATTCATGGATCAAGCTGCAATGTTAGGAAAAACTAAAAAATGGTGATGTTAGTAGAATAAATATTGATCCTGACATCAAAATATGTGAAGGAGAGTTCATGTGGTCTCCCTCCTACCCAGAAGTGAAGGTTGTCAAATTTCACCATGAAAATGTCAAATAAGTAAAGGAATATATCCTTGTATGTCTCCTAATGAACACCAATAATGGTAGATATGTGCATGAATTCAAGGAGGTAGAGAACCTCCTGGATGATATGAAGGTGCTCGAGGACAGCCAAATCCATTGTTTTTTAGACCGTATAAGAATATAATGAAAATAAAATAGTACCACATGCAGATTTTGGTTGTAAAAATGAATGATGGGGTGGAGGTGGGTGAGAACGAAATGATTTAAGTCCCTAGGTGTGCTGTGGGAGTCCCCTATGTCTGAAAGTTTTGTGAAGGCCAATGAAATGGTAGAGGAAGATGTTGCAAGGGATAATGAAGGTGTGATAAATCCTCAACACTTGATAAGAGTTGGATCATCAAGCTCAAGTGTGGAATTATCAATATTAGTTCAAAAAATCTTTATTTTGTTCCATTGCATACATGGAGGATGAGTGAATATGGAGAGGAATAAATAAATTGGTGTTAGAACGAGAATGTAAGACGATATAGTGATGGGGGAGGTGAGGGAGGGTCATGGCCATAGGGTGGGAGGTGGTAGGGTGTGAATGGCAAGAGGGGGTGAGAGTTTGAGTGTCATTAACCATTGGTTCGCAACATAAATAATTCATGAAATTATAGGGTGTGTATTTGAATACAAAAAATTTATTTCATGAATTTAAAAAGTTATGGGCTGTGAAATGTACACACAATATGGTTGATAACATGATGTGTAATTTGGGGTTTTTTGTGGATTTTTGAACCATATATTAGTCCTCTTCTATTATAATGGCCTAAGATACACTTAAAATTATTTTATTCAATTCTAACTTATGGATACCTATCCTGGGATTCCTTCTAGTAATGACTTCGTTTAGCATTGGGAGCTTGACCTAGTGGTTCTTATATAAATTTCAAAGTTAAAACATATTACTCCCAGAATAGTTCAAGATAAATCTTAAATATTTGACCATTGAAATTGATTGGGGGTTCTCCTACATCTTAAATATGGATGTTCCCATAGGTAATTTTTTGTACGATCATGAAGGGTCCAAACCATATTGATTTCAACTTCCAAGAGATCAGTTTCAGTCAAGATTTGAATAATAAGACCTTATTCCCTAGTAAAAAATGCATCATGTGATGCACTAATTATTCCAATTCAATGTTTCCCCTTTATAAACCTTTTCATTTTCATAGTAATCCTTTCTTATCCCCTGCAGTTCATCCAACTAGAGCATCCTAACTTACCCATTATTTTGAGAATCCAAATTCATCTTTTTAATTCCCCAGTAAAAGTGATGCTCTAGTTATATAGGTAAATGTCAAGGCTTTTCATACACTAATCATAAGGTGTTGGTTTCTATGGATGTTTTTTATATAGTGTGGTATTCCCAGAGTTCTTAATCTAACTTGAGGCTATAATCCTTTCTATTTGTGTTCACAATCTTTTCCAAGATTTGTTTGATTTTCCCTATTTGATAATTCAACATGCCCACTTGTTTTTCGGTGGTAGAGAGTTCAGGTGTAATATCACATTTCGTACTTCCCTTGTATTCCATTAACAACATTAATGATAAAATGTGTTCTTAATCACTAATGAGTTGTTTGATAAATCATAATCTTGAAAACATATTTTTATTTAATAAATTCTTGACCACTTTTGTCATGTCATGAGTTGCAGCATTAACTTCGACCCATTTCGATATGTAGTCAATGAAAATAAAAATAAAGAACATTCCATGTAAATTATGGAATAGCCTCATGAAATATATTCCCCACATGTTGAAGAGTTCAAATTCCATCATATGGTTTTGGGGAATTTCATTTATTTTACCAATAATGTCATCTCCTCAGCCCCTATCACAATAGTGATAAAAATTACTTGCATCTTGGTGAAGCATGGTAAAATATTTTCAACTTTTATAGATTTTTTCTACTATGATTTTTCTGCTTCACCCAGTTGGTCTGGTATGAAATATTTAAAAAACACATTGGATCTCATCTATTGGGAAACTGTATCGTATTAATCCATCAGTATAGCCCTTAAAAGGTTGTGTCTCATAGCAGTAGTAATGTAAAGTATCAACTAAAATTTTCTCTTTTATTGGTAAGAGAGGTATATATAAAGGGATCTTAGGGATATATAGTTTTCAATGATATAAAATTTAAGGAAATTCATTGTGTCTTGGCTGAATAGAGTTTCATCAGTGAATTTGACCTCAATATACAGAATATCGTCTTCATTAATAAGGGGTAGTGGGAGTCTAGATAGATGATCTGTTACACCATTCTTTGTTCCTTTGTTGTCTTTAATGATGATTTCAAATTCATGATGTAATGTGATCCACCATATCAATCATGGTTTGGAATGCATTTTATTCCTCAAATATTTTAGAGAAACTTTATCAATGTACCCAATCACCATTGATAAGACTAAGTTAGAGAGAATTTTTTCAAATGAAAAGAATACTATTGGGAGTTATTTTTGAAAGGATTTTAGTTTGATTGAGTATCATTCAAGGTTTGAATAGCCTAATAGATATGAATAAAAATATATCCAAAACTATGCCATAGTACATCACCTACAATGAATTTTCTTGTCTTGCACATTAGATCGAATTCTTTTTTGAAATCTGATGGAATGATAACAGTAGAAGCCAACATGATTTTATTTAAAATTTTAAATTCCCATTGACACTTATTGGTGAACTAAAAATCTGTATACTTTACAACTAAGTGTGTCATATGGTGGGAAAATTTTGAAAATATTTCATAAAAAAATGGTAGAATCCTTTCTGTCTAGTAAATGTCCTTATTCCTTTAAAAGTTGAGGGCTTAGGTAAATCTTTTATCCACATTATTTTTCTAGGATCAACATCCATGTCATCCTTAGGTATTTTTTGTCCAAGGAAAATGCCTCCTTGAATGATAAAGTGTCATTTTTCCTAGTTTAAAACTAAAAACTTCTCTTCAAAAAATTTTAGGACTAGTTCAAGATTTATTAGACATACATAAAGGATCTTCCTTAAACTAAAAAAACATCCATAAATGTTTTCAATAATTTAACCTCCATATCATGGATCATATGTGTCATAAAAATTTGAATGTTCGTTGGTTCGTTACACATGATGAATGACATGAATCTATAGGAAAAGGTTTTGAATGGACATGTGAATGTTGTTTTGGAGTAATCATCAATGAAACTATGATCTGATTGTATCCTAAATATCCATCAATGAAATATTATAATTCATGTCAAGTGTGTCTTTCATGTGTTTGATCCATTAAAGGAATAGAGGAATGGACTTGTTGATTTTCTGTATATTTGTTTATGTATTCAATGTATAATATCTATCCAGTGATGATGCTTGTAGAGACCAATTCATATCCATTATTCCGTAAAACTCTGAGGCCAACAATCATTTGAACTATCTGTAGTGGACTCACCCACATACTATCTAAGATTGAAAAAATTATTCCATCATCTAGAATATTTAGATATTCTTTCTTAAATACCTCCTACACTGGTGAGGCGAGTCACCTATGAGGCTAGGATTTCAGTTTTGAATTGTATTGTAATAAAATTGTTTGAGTGAATAATGTGGTTCTAATCCCTTTGATGTCATCCACTACCATGAAATTGACTTTTTATGTATTTATAGGACATTGATAAACTTTTCCTCTTTTGTCTATATCAGTTCTGAGTTAATGATTATTGGTAGAGCAATTGTAGTCTCTATAAAAGAATACATGGGTGTTATTGAGATAGGTTTAAAGTATGGAATTGTTGTGTGAATGACTGATGTTTTGAAAGGTAGGATCATGACCCTTGTAAGAGGTTCTGTGTAGTTTGTTTCTTGAAGGTCATACTAAAATATTTAAGTAGGAGAAAATTCATCACCATCATCCTCTATGGCTATGTAGTCATTATTCTCTTTAGTGAGAAATATAGGTTTATAGTCAAATGAATCATCTATTTGGTTTTCATATTTCACTCAGTAGAACACAACGTGTTCCACACCTACTCTGAATACAAGTATCCCTTGATTCACATCAATCTGCACATTCTTGATGGCCAGAATTGGTTATCCAATGATAATGGGAATGCCTCTATCTTCAATTTCCAAAATGAAGAAGTCTGTTGGAGAAATTAATTTATAAATTTTTACTAGAACAAACTCTAGAAGTACTCAAGGATATTTAACCAATCACTTAGCTAATTTTAGTGTTACTCTAGTTGGCTAGATTTACTTGGGTCCCAAATTTTAGAATACACTCATTGGCATAAGGTTAATGTTGTGTCCTAAGTCATATAGGGATTTTCTTAAGTTGTATTCTCCTATAGTGCATGGAATTGAAAAACTCATAGGATCTCTCATTTCTATGTAATTTTATATTCAATAGTACAAGAGCACACTTCATTTAGGGAAATGACTCCCAGGTTATCCATATTTAAAATGTTGTAAATTAGTTCCATGAGAAATTTTTCTTAAGTAGTAATTTGGTAAGTAACTTCAAAAAATGGGATGGTGATGTATAATTTACTGAAAATATCCCAAAATTTCTTATATTGACATTTGATTCCTCCTTTTCTCATTATTTCTAGAAAAGGTAGAGGTGGTGAAATGTAGATATTCTCTTTGATATTCCCTTATGTCAATGATTTTTTTGGATGGGGTAATATTAAAGGGTTCTCTGGATTAATCATATTCTCCCTTTTTTGCCATCATCTTCAATATATATTGTAGATTTCATAGGTTCCTCCACGTTTTTCTCTTCTCCTTCACATGGTTTATGAAAATTTATCACTTATCTGCTCCTCATTACCACTTCTTTCACCTCTTCCTTTTGGAATATCTTAGTATTACCAAGCACGATACTTTTCCATCTGTCTGACAAGGTCTTTGAAATTTGACCCATTTAATGATCAATATTTTTTAGGGAAATCATTTGATTTTTCATTTCTATTTATTGGGTGGTAATCTTATGTTCTACCTTTTTAACAAAATATGTGATGATATTTTATAAATTTTATTGAATAGGTTCTTCCATTTGTTGTAGTCTTTGTGGAGATGGTTGAATTTTTTTTTGCCTCTATGAGGGAAAGGCTAATGGGGAACTTGTTGAGGTGGCCTAGGAATAGGATTTATGGGTGGATATCTAGGTGGTCCTTGGTTACTAAGTGGGGATATAAAATGTATTTTTTGGTATTATCCATGATTATTTTTTTTGTCTATTGAGATGGAATATGTTTATAATATGGTTCTGGTTTCTGGTGTTGTTGATTTTCTAATTATAATTGAAGTAATTAAAATATTGTATTTTTTGTCCATATAATCCTTCCTTTCTGTATTGATATGTGTGTAGAATTCCATAAATAATATAAGATTAAATTTTCATTACCGGAGTAGGAGGGAGAGGTGGTGTAGTTAGTAGCTAAAAGGACTCGAGATTTTTAGTCAAGGCTTCAACTTGTTTGACTAGGTGGTTGTTTTCATCAATTTGGTGGATTCCATTCAATGGTGGTCGAAAATTTTTCTTCTATTGACCATAATTTTATGAGATCTCATCTAATGGAGATCATCTAGTTTAGAGTGTTTTTAGTATTATTATTCCTTCAAATTTATCATCTATAATTGTACTAGAGACAAGCTAGAGGCCTTGAGAGAATTTCTTTAATTGGAGCCACACATCAAGTCCATTGTGTGGGAATTTTGCAGTAACTTCTTTAATGATATCCTATGTCTCCTGGTATGATTATATATATGTTTGATTGAATTTTTTTATGTAATTTCAATTCTCTCATGTTTTTATAGGTGGAAAATATTTATCCCAGAATTTTTTTTCTAGTTCATCCCAAGTTGTAATTGGCTAGGGAGCTTTAATTTTTATCCAATCATTGGCTATATCACATAGGTTGAATGGTCATACCCTAACCAGATTGTATTAGAGGATACTCCCTTTTTTCGAAAGGTGTCATAGAATTATAGGAATTTGGAGATATGCTCATGAGGATGCACAGTCAAAACTCTATTGAACTAACCCATACTATAGATCATACTAATGTGTTCAGATTTTATTTCAAAAATATGTACTTGTAATGGAGGGAACAAAATATTGGGTGTTTCACTATTGATTGACATAAATCTATAATCCATAATGATGTTCTCAAATTTCAAGTATTGTTGATCTCCATGATGTACTTGTGGAACATATTTCATGTTGGGTGGGTTGGGACATGCTGGATTGTTATATGATTACATTCAGGAACAACACATGCAAAAAAGGTACCTTTTGATTTCAGGGATGAAGTTCATTTGTTCCTGGGTGTCAAGGCTCCTTGAATGAGCCAGTGGTCTCTAATGGATTCAATAGGCTAGAATTACGAATGGTGTAGTGGGTTTGAAACAAAAAAGAAATTATGAAAATAGGAAGAGGGTTTGTTGAGTTAATCCTAAGTTAAAGAAAAAAGATCCAATGTCTAAGAACAATAAAACAATTTCCATGGAAACCTATCGAAAATATAATGTGCCAACATATTCTATTTAATTCATGTGGGATATGGAAAAATTAAATCTTCTTTTTATCCAAAACTACGCTTGCTATAATGATATAATATAGTGATAGTTTTGGGCCAATCCCATAATAAATGTTTGGAATACAAGGAACCATGACTTCAAACCCTTTTTTATGAGTCCTCGCAAATTAGTTTGTGTTTGGGATTTGATTAAAAAAAATAGAGTTTAGTTTACAATTTAGGAAGAAGGAAGGGATTCAGATCAATTTGGGGGATCATTTAAAAAGGATAATCTCGTTCCTAAGTTTGAATAGTTCAAGGACTTAGTCTATGAAGCGGTGCATATAAGACTAGTTGATCATAGTAAAAAAATTGAGATCTATCTAGGAATCAACTATTCCTTGGTTTGGATATAGCTAACATCCTAGATGAATTATGCCTAGCTTCTATTGCAGAATGTATCACAGGATAATGGTAATTTCATACTCTGCTCCAATCAGGTCGGGTTTGTTCATTTAAACATCCCATGGTCAGGGTTACCAAAGAGGATTGAAAAAAACAATTATTATGTTACCTGATTACTATCCTTAGTGTAACCAAATTACGATTTATATATATATTAATTTCATAACACACATACTCACTAACCTTACCCTAAGTGGTTTAGACACTCATAACGATAATAATCGAGATTACAAAATATAATTTTAGACATTCTTAGCAGATTGATAATAACTTTTAAATAGGCTTATTGTTAATTGATGATTCAATAATCAAGAATTTCTCAATAAGAATATGTAATAAACCAAACAAACACTTACATAGAATAGTAACATATCAAGAATATAGGGAGAGGTTTTAATTGAATGGAAACATAAATGGTAAACAAATGTCAAAATAGTAAATGGAAATAAAATAAGTACATAACTCATGTAGAAAAATAAACGTAACCATGATTTAGTAAAAATGGTAACAAGAATTTTTTATAGTTTATTTGGTAGAGAAAATAAGGGAGAATAAATGAGAGAGAATGGGAGAAATTTTATAAAAAATAAGGTTATGCACAGATGTGAGTGCTCTATAAAGTAAATAGCTAGAAAATTACATGACACGTAAACATCATACATCATGTTATATAGATCCATGGTTTTCTCAATGTATTTTGGGATTGGAAGGAATAATGGCCTATATATTTGGGATTCAGATTTTTTACTCATATAATGATGTGTAATTGGAAATCATGACTTGAACTTTAAGCAGGATGTGGCCATTGTATCTTACATGGTGTGTATTAGAGCTTCATTTCGTGTAATATTTTCATGACATGTAATTTCTTTAAGAATTGATTCACGATTTGGTAAATTCTTTGAATTATTCGTTTTCATCGTGTAAGTGATTCATGAGGTGTAATGTTCTAGGTTTACAAGTTTTCAAATCTTTTTATTTAGAGTATTTTAAATTGATTCTCTGTAATAATCACCACATACCTGGTGTATTATCGAATAAGACATGAATAATCATTAACTAAATTAATGTAAAATTTATATAAAATTTCAAATTATCATGTTTTTAGGGTGGTGTATTGGGTGGTGAAAGAAAATGTTTATTTCACGGGTGGGTAGAACTGTAAAATGACTTTGTGTTGGCTATATAAGTCCATTAGGTTCCCATTTGGGAGGTACTGGGTACTCAATGAGGTTTCTAGAGGTTCCCCCATTAAAAAGGTCACCAGGTGGATAATTATTATAACAACTTGGGTTTCGTGACCCACTTCACGACATGAAATTTTTATTTATCATTCAAAAATATGATTTCTATTCTTTTGAAATAATTATACAAGACTAGAAATTAAGTCATACAAGATATGAATCAAACTGGAAACCTTTTATTGAATGATAATAGGGAATTATAAAAAAAATACATGATACCATGTCTAACATACAACGGATTATTACATTCCATTGATGATTATATCTCTAAAAAGTGAATGAAGTAAAATTGGACAATAAATAGAGAATATTAACATTTATACAATTTGAAAATCCCTAAGATGATCTTCACCCTTGAAAATCACAGTTAGTATAACAAAAACAAAAATGGAAAAAAACATATGAAATTAGAAATCATGTTGTAAATTCAAAAATTAAAACTATATGAAATAGAAATATTCTATGATAAGTTATAATGGAATGAATCTAGAGGATGTAATGTGGTTTTAATAGGCATTTGATGACTACTATAAAAGGTTATATAACAGTTGGGTGCAATACTGATAAACATGTTACCATTTCAATATTACAAATATGTTGTTAATATACATAATGTTTTCATATTTCAAAAATATATATTTTCGTTATATAAATATTATTTTTAAAAATGCAAATTATTTTTTAATTTAATTAATTAATACAAATTCACTTTAAAAATTATAATTGATTATAGAAAACTATTTTTATGTACTATATATTTTTGGTAAATTTATTACCATTTAGAAATAATATAAATCATATATTGATAATATATAAGGAATTATTATTAAAATAAATTAATAATATCTAAGAAATAATATAGTAACTATAAGGGTTTCTATTTTAATAATTCAAATTTCAAGAAATATTTTTTATTTAAAAACATTGTAAATATTATATATTATATGTTTTTTTGTTGATAACCTAATCAAACGTAAAGTATTAAATTTAATGAAATTTATTGATTATACATATAAATAAATGATTCCTAATTAATATTTTTATTATTAATTCTATATAAATGAAAATAAAAAAAATATAATGATAGAAAACATTTTTTAGACATATTTTATATGTTTAAAGAAATTTTATCTAAGTAAATTAAATCTACTATTAATAAAGAATGATTTTACTGAAAAATATTAATAATATATAAATTGAAATTAATTAAAATTATTATAATATTTATTAAATGATAATTAATAATATTTAATTAATTTTGTTCTTAAAAATGTATTTTTTCTAAAAATTGTTTTCCGAGTTATGCATTCATATATTAAAATTAATTTTTTTTAACATTAGAAATTGAATCCAAAAAATTTATTTTATATTTTAAAATGATTTTGTAAAAATTATGTAATAAATTCAATTTCATTTTTACTCATTCAAAAAACATAGTTAGGTGAAAATTGAATTACAATAGTAAAGGTAAAATAAGGTAAAAATGGCTAAATAAAGTTGTAATGACATAAAATATCACAACTAATTGAGTTTATAAGGAATATATAAACCAAAAAGTGCCCCATAAATATTATTTTCCCACTTTTTATCCACTTTACTTTTAATACGACAACCTTATACATTATATAATGAATAATTATGGAAATGCCACTCAAAAATCACTGATAAAAGTACCCCTTATCTACCACTTCCAAATAAAATATTTACAGTAAAAAAACTAGAATAAATAAAAAAACTTCCACTCTGAAATATTCATTGACTTTTTTATCCTCTAGTTCTATAAAGAAAGCCTAAATACTTCATTCAAAATGATCCCTTTTTGATAAAGAGGGAATTATTCCAAGTAAGTACATAATTGTTGAGTCAATAAGGTTTACTTATGTCTTTTCCATTCCTTCATGTTCTGAAAATCACAAATAGCATATCTTAAGGAAAAATTTATTTCCACTAAGAATTAACTTATTAGGGAAAATTTTCCTTCCCTAAGGAAATTTTCTCCTTACATTTGTTTTCATTGTTCATTTTATAATTTCTCTTATCCTAACCCTTTTTTATTTATAAGGTCTAAAAATTAGTTTCATATCTAAAACCTCAAAATCCTATAAATCATTAGATATTGAGTATTCTGTTTTCAGATTCCGAATTCTCTAAAATTCAGATTCTGAATTATCTGAAATTCAGATTCTGAATTCTCTGAAATCCAGATTCCAAATTCTCTAAAATTCAGATTCTGAATTCTCTAAAATTCATATTTTGAATTCTCTAAAATTATGATTCCGAATTATCTAAAATTCAGATTCAGAATTTTCTGAAATTCCAATTCTTAATTATTTGAAATTAAGACACCAAATTCCTCAGAATTAAAATTATGATTTCCTTGAATTCATATTCTGAATTCTTCAGAATTCAGATTCCGAATTCCTCAGAATTCAAGTTACAAATTCCTCATAATTTAAACTCTGAATTCCCCAGAATTCAGACTCTAAATTCCTTAAAATTATGGTTCTGAATACCTCATAATTTAGACTCCGAATTTCTTAAAATTCAGGTTCTGAATTCCTTCGAATTAAGACTCTTAATTCATTGGAATTTAGACTCCAAAATATATAGATTCCAGGTTCTGAATTCCTTTAAAAACAAAATCTGAATACTTATGATTTATAGTCTCCAAATTTTTATTTACAAAAATAGTGAAATTTATTTTTCCTTTGAATTTAGGAAATTGGATTTTGTTAAGAAACTATATTTTACTTACCCCTATTATGTTTATGAAATGATGTTGTATATTATGTTTCAAATTAACTGTTGTTTGAGTGACATGTGTACATGAACCTCTAAGATTCAAGGAAAATATGAATGTTGGAGGAGGGAGTCAACCATCGGATAAGTTCCTATAAATATGAGCTCATTTTAATGAGCTCATGATCAATTGATAAAACTAGAGATTACATGCTGCTGAAGTGATTTCTGGAGAGAGAGAGAGACTCTCATGCTTTGTACATATGAGACATCTAGTTCATCTTGATTCATGCGACTCTAATTGTTGTTTTTTATAGTCAATGACTTCTGGGGATATGAAGATAGAGGTTCCAACTAACATAATGTTTTAGGACTTCCAGGGATAGGAAGACAGAGGTTCCAACTAACTTTATGTTTGAGGGCTTGCGTGGATAGCAAGGCATATTCCGATATTCCTATCGAGGGCTTACCATGGTGTGGGTAAGATAGACTTTCTTGAATGTATAATTCAAGGGACCTTTATCCAAGGTTGTAGGACACCCATATCTTTGGGATAAAAGATTTCATACATTTTACTTGTTTTGTTTCAAGTTTATTTTCCACCGTGTTTTGAGAAAGGAAGAATGTATAAACTTCTTATACATTCTTGTTCGTTTATGTACGCGGATCAATAATATTATATGCTCTTTAAGGTAGAATCTTTTCCTTGTAATCATTTATTAAGTTTCATTTCCAGAACCATATTTCCAAAACCTAGCATGTTTGTAGAACTAAGAGGTCTTGGTAATTTACATTGTTAAAATTTGTTAAACATAGCTTTTCCTTAAGGTTAAGAATTACTGTTTTTTAAACTTACAATACCCCAATGTAATTGAGCATCTACATTCATATTTTGATCCTAAAATTGGTTTTAGAAGAGGTATATGAAATACTTATATTCACTTATATGTTTTCATGCTCATGTATTCATTGTTCGGCATATTTTCCATGCTTTGGATTTATATCCTTGTTTACAAACATTTTCTATTAACATGTTTCTATGGAAATATATTTCCTTTTAGATGGAAGGAATGAATGTTGGTTCGATTGACAATATAAATCCTACTCTACCACCTGTATTTAATGGGAATGAATATGAATATTAGAGAGATCTTATGAAGACTTTTGTTATTAATACTAGAGTGGACAACTTTTTTATGCTTACGGGAGATTACAAGATTCATGATAAGGAAGTCAAAACTTTTACTAATTAAGAAAATTTATAATATCAACTAAACTACAAGGTACACAATAATCTGTTGTGTTCCATCACTAGGAATATATATAGTTATATTTCTTCTTGTGAAGCTGAAAATTGTATTTAGAAGAAATTAGAGGTAACTCATTTTTCTACATCCATGGTTATTGATACTAGAAGATATATTCTTAGAGAAGAATATACTGGATTTATATTACCTTATGGAGAACCAGTATGCAAGGTACAACAAATATTTAGAACTATTTTCAATAGTTTACAATCCATGGGTGAGAAATTATTAGATGATGAGGAACTTGTGGAAAAGATTATAGATATCATGCCTAATGAGTGGGAATCTAAGAGAACATCTATTGATGAGAATAGAAAAGTATCTCAGATTACTCTTGATGATATTTTAGGAACTCTTATTTAACATGAGACAAGAATGAAAAGAGATGCTTATTTTAATAAGTAAAAGAATGGAAAATGGAAGTGTAGCCTTTACTACTACCAAATTCAAGACTCCTGAATGGGTTACAATATCCAAGTCAAATAAAGTCAATGTTTTATCTAAATCATGTGAATGTGAACATTCTGAGAATGATCTAGCTTATCTTTCTCGAAGGATGAACAAGATATTTTGGAAGAAAGACTTTCAGTTTATATTTAAGAAGAAAGAAAGAAAGGACAAAAAAGACTTAGAAATTACTTGTGATGAATGAAAAAGAGAAGGGAATACAAGGCCAGATTGTCCAATTCTTAATATTAAGGATAGAAATGAAGAGCATTATGAGAATAATATAAAGAAGTACTACAAAGCTAAAGCTAAGAATGTCTTAAATGCTAATGATACCAGGAGTGCCAATGGTGGAGACTCTTTTGATAAATCCACGGAGTATGAATCTTATGATTAGAAGAATCATGGTTTACTAGCCATATTACCTATTGAAAATCATTTTTTAATGGCTATGGTACTCAATGTGGAATCTATATCTAATGTTTCCTTTAAATCAAATTATAGTGATAATATATATTATGAATTTTCGGATGAGGAATCATCTTCTGATGAAGGTAATATCTTACCTACTTATGAAAATGTATCTAGGTTTTCTAAACTTCTTGAGAATGAAAATTATAAAGTCAAGAAAAATCTTGATAAGTAAAATTCTAGAATTTATATTCTTATTAATGAAGTATGGGATCTTTCTAAAGATCTTGATAAGAAAATTTTATATTTTGAAAGTATTTCAAAAAACCATAATAATGTTAATTCTAATAAGGATAAACTTTTTATGGATCTTAAAAATGTAATTTCTAAGAAAAATATTTTAGATACTAACTCTGGTGTTAAAACTAATGTTTTTGAGGATAAAAACATAGTTGTTAGACTAAAGTCAGAAATATTTTCATTAAGGAAGTGTTTGTCAAACATTAACTTAGGTAAGGAAAACATCGATAAGATTTTTTCCCAAATTCGACCTCTAAGGAATAATTCTGGTTTTGGTAATAATCATTCTAAACCAGTTTTTAGTAATAATTATTTTGTTCCTCAAAGTTCTCCAACCTAAAGTAAATGCCAGGGTGATGGACATTGGTCAAAAAATTATTCCTTAAACAAAACATTGTCTTTATGTCTTCATAATTCTTATTTTTCTACGAAAATGTGGATTCCTAAAATTTTTCTTTCTGAAGTTTCTAGATCCATGAATTTTTCAGTTCTAAAGGTCTAACGCTCTTATTTTCAGACAAATAATGAACGTACCAATAAAAATATATGGTACATGGATAGTGGATCTTCCTAGAACATGACTGGTAACAAAACCTTCATTGAAAAGATTATCAAGTTAAACGAAGGAAAAGTAACTTTTGAAGATAATTCAAAGTGTGAAATTATTGGTATAGGTAACATTTTTATTCTTCTAAAAACATTGATTTCAAAAGTTTTATTTGTTAAAGGTCTTAAACACAACCTTATAAGCATAAGTAAATTATGTGATGGAGGTTACCTTGTGAATTTTAGGAATGATAAATGTTTAGTACAAAATTTTAATAGAGAGTTTATTCTTTCAACCTATGGGAAAGAGAATGTGTACACACTAAACATAGAAAACCATAGGAGCCAATACCTACCTTGTCTTAATGAAATTGAAGATCATTATTGGTTATGGAATAGAAGGTTATGACTCTATAAACTTTGGAACCAATGTAAACTCTCTATGAAAAGACTGGTTAAGGATCTACCAGAGCGTAGATTTGATTCTTCAGCAGTTTGTGATCCTTTTCAATATGGAAACAACATAAATCAAGTTCTAATTCAATCGGTGAAGTCTCAAGTACTGATGAATTACAGTTGGGGAATATGGATCTTTTTGGTCCAACATAAAATGAAATCATTAGAGTCAAATATTATGTATTTTTTCAAGTTGATGATTACACAAGTTTTGTGCAGGTCTATTTTCTAGCAAAAAAAATTGAATATTTTTCTTATTTTAAAATCTTTAGAGCCCAATTTGAAAAATAGAAAAACCTTCCATCGATAACTATTCATTGTGATCATGGATAAGAATTTCAAAATTATGATTTTGAAACTTTTTGTAGTAGAAAAGGCATTACTCATAACTTTTTAGAACCAAGAACCCCTAAAAAAATGGTGTTTTTGAAAGAAGAAATCAAGTTATTCAAGAGATAACAAGATCCTTGTTGAGTGAGTATTCTGTAGCCAAACACTTTTGGACTGAAGTTGTAAGTACTGCTTGTTATACTATAAGTTGAGTTCTGGTTAGACCTTTTCATAATAAAACCCCTTATAAGTTATGGAATGGTGGATATCCTAGATGTTCCTACATCAATTTAATTGCTTCCAAAGTATTAATTCTGAATACTAAAGATAAAATATATAAATTCGCACCCAAATCTAATGAAGTAATCTTCTGAGGATACTCCACTGCTTCTAAGGCTTATAGAGTTTTCAATAAAAACACTTGTATAGATGAATAAATAGTAAATGCTAAATTTGATGAAACTAATCATTTTGTTTTTAAATAACCTCAACTGACATCTTCTGATGTGTTTTAAAAAACCGATTATCAACCCTTGATAGAAGATCCTTCTGATAATGAAAATTTCCATAAAAATTTTCTGAGACATTTACCCTAGAAGATTTCATACCATATGTTGATGAATAGGTCTTCTAAAATCCAAATAAGTTGTTTCATAAGAATAATCTCAATGGTAGCATCATTGGTGATGTAAATCAACCTATAAAGACTAAATTATACTTAAAAAATGAAGAAGAACATCTAACATTTCTTTCTCATTTAGAATAAAAAAGTATTGGTGAAGCTTTAGGTGGTGATGATTAGATTAAATATACAAAATATGTGCTAACTGAATTCAAAAGTACTAAAGTGTGGACCTTGGTTGAAACACCTAAGGAAACTACTGTTATTAGAGTAAAATGGGTCTTCATAAATAAGCGTAATGAAAAGGGAATCATAGTAAGAAATAATGCTAGATTTGTTGCTAAAGGATATAATCAACAAGATGGAATAGACTATAAAGAATCCAATGTTCCAATAGCTAGACTTGAATATATTAGTATTATACTATCCTTCGATGCATTCTTAAATTTAAAACTTTTTAAAATGGATGTTTAATATGATTTCTTTAATGGATTTTTTCAAGAGGATTTTTCTTTAACAACCTCCTAGTTTTGAAGAAACAAAACATTTTTAACATGTTCTCAAACTTACCACAAATTTATATGGACCTAAACAAGCCCCTAGATCCTGGAATGATAAACTTATATGATTTTTATTACAAAACAATTACATTAAGGGAAATTCTAATCCATCCCTTTTTAAAAATAAATATGTGAAAAATGTATTGATAGGTTTATGACATTATATTTGGTTCAACTCAGCTATCTTTAAATGATTCGTTTGTAAATCTAAAGAAATCTGAATTTGAAATGAGTATGATGGATGAGTTAACATTTTTCCATGGTTTTAAAATTTCTCAAAAACCAAAAGGAATTTATATATCTCAACATAAGTATATTAAAGATCTTCTTAAAAAGTATGGATATGACAGCACTAAGAGTATAAGTACTCCCATTGGTAACTCAAATTCACTTGATCATGATGAAGCTGGGAAACCAGTAGATTAATCTTCATTTAGAGGTATGATAAGAAGTATACTATACTTGAAAGGTAGTCATCCGGACATAATATTTTCAGTATTATTATGTTCAAGGTATCAATGTGATCCTAAGGAATTTCATTTAAAGGTAGTGAAATGAATTTTTCACTACTTAAAGGGAACCATGGATTTAGGACTCTTTTATACTTCTGGAAATGACTTTATTTTAAAAATATTTTCAGATGCTGATTTTGGTGGATATAGAATGGATAGGAAAATTACATCCATACCTTGTCATTTCATAGTATTTTCATTAGTTTCTTGGACAAGCAAAAATCAACACTCAGTAGCACTTTCCACTGCTAAAGCTGAATATGTAGTAGCTGGAAGTTATGGTGCTCAAGTATTGTGGATGAAAGACACACTCATAGACTATGGTAGGAGTTTTACCAAAACAAAAAATAATGTGTGATAATACTAGTGCAATTTCCTTAAGTAAAAACCTTCCACATAAATCCCATGCAAGACACATAGATATCAGGAATCACTTTCATAGTGAACACACATAAAAAGGAAATATAATTTTCCAATTTATCAGAATGAAAGATCAATATGCTGTTATTTACATAAAATCTTTTACCTTCAATAGATTTGAATATATTAAACATAATTTAGGAATGATTACTGTAAGGTAATATTCTATATTAACATTATGTTGAAACCTATCACTTTACAGTAAGCAACTTATTTTAATAGGGGGAGTTCATTTTCTTGTTATTCAACATTTTTCGTAGTAAAAAAATTTTTTAGTCAAATTTTTTTGTAGTCAATATTTTTTATAGTCAACATTTTTCATAGTCAAATGTTTTGGTAATGAAATTTTTCAAAATCAAAATTTTTCCTTAGAATTTTCCTGAAACTCATGTTTTTCAAAAAGAATTTCCCTCATTACGAATAATTTTCCTAGCAATCTGGGAGGTATGCTTTCATTATTAAATGTTTGTAATCATCTTTTTACATGTTGGTATTTTTATCTTGTTTATGAAACTTTTTTGGATTAACTTTTTTCTTAAATCTGAATGTTTTTTTTAAAACATGAAATGATCGGATCCTTTCAAAATCGATCTTCGGTTATCATCCCAACCATGAGATCTAATCAAGATTATTTCAACTGTTGCATCAAGTTAAGAAGTTTAACCGTCGCATCAATCGCCTATATAAGGACCCCCCAATGGTTTTCCCACAATGATCATCAAGCTCTAGCATGCGGAATACATGCTACTCTACTTAAGGTCTTTCTGAATTTTTATTGTTTCCATAATTCCGAATGTCAGTAGAAGTCTCTCCTCAGAAAGAAATGTCTTTTGTAAAGTAAATCTTTGAGTATAAAATATACATTGAGTGGTTAGTTGAACCCAATTTCTTTTCTTAGTATGGTTCCGTCATTTCAATGAATATTAAGCTGAATCGATGGGATAACCTATGTATATCATGACCGAGGGCACATGATACAGTTTATCCAGAGTTGTTAGTAGAGTTCTATGAATCAGTATGTTTTTTCAATGAAGGATGAAGATGAATTTTTTCCTTCAAAATATATGGAAAGACCTACTAACTTTTTTACAATATGGATACAAACCTAATTGGAATTCATTATAAGGGAGAAGCAGATTTCAGCTCTCACAAGTTACCTGATGAAGTAGGATAATTTGAAAAGAAGAATTCTATAGAGTGTCTTAGCTTGAAAGAAGTTAAGACTCTAAAAATTATTCATCTCCCTAAAAACCTTAGAATTCATCAGCTATGGGATCATGTATTTCTCATTTCAATAAAATAGGACAATGATACCATAATAAAATGTGATATCAATGCATTATATTTTTTGGTGAATCTCCGGAAAATAAATTTTGTAATGTATGTTTTGATAAAAATCATGAAAATCAAGAATGGAAACCTAAAATCTCATATTATCATGTATCTATCTATTATTTTGAATATTATAGTTCATTGCCTGCAGTCTTTCAAAATTCCTTGTAGTTAATAGACAAAGAATTTCAAAGTAATGTTGTTGAGTGATGACACTCTAAGTAGAATAAAAATTGGTTTTTACTATGATTCGAGAGAATTTTATGATATATCGAAAGCTGAAATCCAAGCTCTCTCAAAGAAACTGGTGGTGGATAAAACCTCCAAGATGGGTGGAAAGAAGAAAAAGGAAAATGAATTGGAAAAGAAAGGGTAAACTCATGTGGATAAGGTAACTCAATTCACACCTCCAAAACCAAAGAAGCAAAAGTCTTATCCTTATGAAGTAGTGTCTATGTGGAGATAAGACGAGAAAAATAAGAATGAATGGGAGTGTACAGTAAGATTGGACCCTACTAAGGAAAAATATTTAAAGATAATGGTTGTTGAAGATATTAAGAAGAAACCAAAATAAACGAAGCAGAGGAAGAAGTTATCAGAGGTGTAAATTGTTCAATCCCTTCTCAAGGATGCTGATAAATCATCTGAAAAAATCCCAGTGCCATAATATTTTTTTCCTGAATCACTTCCTAAGGCTCCGGTAAAGAAGGCGGTGATTCCAGATCTAGAACAATAAGATGAATGTGTTAAGGAAGAGTGAGAGTAAATAGAAGAAGAAGAAGAAGGTTATTACACTGATGAGGTCATAAAGCAAGTTGAATATTACCATGGAAATGAACATCCCTCTTTAAGATTATCGATCCGGACTTCTCAAGATGAATCCTCAAAACATGATACTCCAGGAAATGATAATAAGGTTCAGGAAGATGTAAAAAACCTTCAGAAGAAGAAAGAAACAATCATGATTTCGTTCATCCTAAAGATCAAGTGGTAGACGCTGATAAAGAAGAAGTTGATAAAGATAAGATTGTTCAATTATCAGATAGTGAGCATGAATCACCCCAAACTCAAGAAATTATTCCAAGATCTGATAAGGGAAAATAGGTGGTAGTCGATACAACTAGAAAATATGTGGGGAAATAGAAAGAAGATGGTGCTTCATTAAAGAGGAAAACTGATGAGATAGATAATGAGTCCTCTCTAACTAAATACTTAGATTCAAAATCATCCTCTCTTGGAAATGATTTTTTTGTTCAGTCTCTGAAAAAGTTGGTTGGAACTATTCCCTTATTTCGAAAAATAGAATCAAGATGCTAAATGCTTCAACATTAGATAAATCAGAAATCAGATTTAGTTTCCATGCTTATAGATAAATGTGTCGGACTTGAGGAATATTTCAAATTCGTTCTCATTGGTTATGAGGCTCATAAATTTTCATACAAGAAGATTACTAGCTAGTCAAGAAATATCATTGAAGAGCTCAGAGTCTTTGATGTTTTTAATAAAAATTTAAAAGTCTTCTTTTGACACTGAATATGGAAAGATCAAGGAACTTTATAATTTTTTTGAGGAAAAGCTGACCCTAGAACATACTTCTTAGAAGAAGGAAGTTAAGGATCTAAATGGGAAGTTTAATTCTGTGTCTATGAATTGGAAGACGGAAAGGGATCTCAAAATCAGATTTTAAGAAAATCATGTTAAGCAAGAAGAAGTCATGAAGGTTTAGGGAATCATTCTTAAGGCTCGTGAAGAAGATATAAAAGCCTTAGAGAATAAAATTGAACATCATGATCAGTTTCTCTAGCGTATGGAAGAAGATAACAAGGAGATAAAGAATATAAAAACCATTGAAAAGAAGCTGATGCCGAAGGAAAAAAGAAGGATAATTTTTCTAATTCTGATATTTTGATGAATTTATTCCTTATACAAATTCATTCAATATTAATACAATTTTGGTTGTTCTCTATATATTACGTTGTTTTGTACTAATATTTCAAGTACCAGTTTTTTTCCAATCCTTTTATACGTATTTGAAAATCACAAAATGAGAGAAAGGAATGATAAAAATAATACTATAAAAGAAGAGATTTCCCTATGTAAGGGGGAGTTCATCTATGGGGATGTTCTTATCAAAGAAGATTTTCATATGCAAGAAAATAAAAAATTCACATTCAAGAAATCAAGAATACCATCCTTAGGGATTTCAAAACCTAAGGGGGAGTTAGTTATATTCAATTTTATCCAAAAGTAAAGAGAGCTATATTTTTATTTTCTAGTCCATAAAAATTTTGGGACCTTATATTCTTTTTCATAAGGATGTGAATGCATTCCAAAATGGGGGATATTGTTCAGTCAATAAGATTTAGATAATACATTTCCATTCATTCATGTTTTAAAAATCTCCACAAGCTTATCCTAAGGAACATTTTATTTCACCTAATATTTATCTTTTTAAGAAAAATTTCCCTTCCTAGAGGAAATGTTCTCCTTATCTTTGTTTTCGTTGTTCATTTTATAGTTTACCTTATTCAAACACATTTTATTTCTAAATTCTAAAAAACGGTTTCATATCTAAAACCTCATAATCCTATAAATCGGTAGATATAGATTATTCTTGTTTTCATATTCTGAATTATATGAAATTCAGTTTCAGAATTCTCTGAAATTCATATTACTAATACTCTAAAATTCAGATTCTGAATTCTCTAAAATTAAGACTCAGAATTCCTCAGAATTCAGATTCTAAATTCCTTAGAATTCAGATTCCTATTTCCTCAGAATTAGGGTTCTGAATTCCTCAAAATCTAGTATTTGAATTCCTCAGTATTTAGACTCTGAATTCCATGGAATCTAGGTTTAAATTTCTCAGAATTTAGACTCTGAATTCCTCAAAATTCAGGTTCTAAATTCTTTAGAATTCAGACTTAGAATTTATTGAAAATCAGACACTGAAATATATTTAATATAGGTTCTGAATTCCTTAAAAAACAGAATCCTAATATATCTGATTTATAGTCTCCAAGTATTTATTTCCTTAAAATCTGAACTTTATTTTTCCTTAGACTCTAGAAAATTGGATTTGGTTAAACAACCATATTTTACTTACCCCTATTATGGTTATGAAATAATTTCGTACATTATGTTTCTAATTAACCTCTATTTGAGTGAGACATATATAGGTCCCTCTGAGAATCAAGGAAAAATATTATCATTGGAGGAGGGAGTCAACCATTTGAGAAGTGCCTATAAATACGTGCTCATTTAAATTAGATCACGATCGGTTGATTACCTTAGAGATTACATGATACTGAAGTGATTTCTAGAGAAAGAGTCTCTGAAGCTTTTTTTTATTAAGCATCTTATTCAGATTCTTTCGTGTGACTCCAATTGTTGCTAGGTACAATCGAGGACTTCTAGGGATAGGAATACATAGCTGCTAACAACCTTAATGTTCAAGGACTTCTGGGGATAGGAAGATAGAGGTTCCTACTACATTAAAGTTTGAGGGGTTGTGGGGATAACAAGACATATTCTGATATTCATATCGAAGGCTTACCCTGGTGTGTGTAAGACAAACTTTCTTGAATATATTAATCAAGGGACCATTATCCAAGGTTGTTTGATACCCTTATCTTTGGGTTAAAAGATTTCATACTTGATACTTCTTTTATTTTCCGTTATGTATTGATAAAGTAATGAAGTATAAACTTCTTATAATTTCTTATTCTTTTATGTATTCTGATTAATAAGACTGTATATTCTTTAAGGTAGAATCTTTTCCTTGTAAACTTTTATAATGTTTCATTTTTGGAACAATATTTCTAGAACCTAGAAAGTTTATAAAACTAAGAGTTCATGTGAACTTACATTGTTTTACTTTGTTAAACATATTTTTTCCTTAAGGTTTAAAATAAATGTTTTTAAACTTAAAATTAACCCCCTCTTCTAATTGAGCATCTACATTCATATTTTGATCCAACAATAGTTCTTCACCATCATTTTTTGATCACATTTTCAGATCTACTCCTTATAAATATATTTTCCACTAAAATAATTTTATATTAACATAGTTATGATTATTATTAAATGATATTAATTTTATAATCTTACTCATTTAATAGTATAACATGTTCTTGTTTGGGTTGATTCAACCACCTACATGAAAGTTTTTATACTAACTTCATTATTTCCCAAACTGATGAGTATAATGACGTTAATACTAGTAATACATGACACTAATAAGTTATTTATGTTATAAATAAGTCTTGTAAAGGGTGGAACAAAATTTAATTATTAAATTAACTTGTTGTTATCGGTTAATTACCTAAAAAATAAGTATAACATATTCTTTTCTCACAAACCATACCAATATATTCCATCAAGTGAACATGAAAATGAATAAATAATTACAAAAAAAAAAGTAATTATACTATATATAGTAATCTATTAATGATGAACATTGTATTAAATAATTAGGATCCATATCTCAATTGTGAAACTTGTATGAAATAATCAAAATTATTAACATATAATGATGAAAATAGATAATAAAAAAGAAATATGTGGCTAATAAATGATTATAATTGAAGAGTAAAAATGTTTTGGGTTGTGAATATGGTTATTAAATAAGTCAATAATAAGGTCATATTTGTTATATAAGAGGTTAAATTTATTTTAGTGACATTGGGAGTAAAGGTAAGAGTTTTCTCATCTCATTTTTCTCTAATTAAGATATATTCTATAGTCACCAACTTATTTCTTTATGCGGGGTATATATTGAAACCTAAATTTCATATATCATATTTTTCATTAAATTCATGGAATTTTAAAATCCATGTAACTTAATTACTTTCGTGGTATTTTTATTCAAAAGTTATCAAATCCATAATGCATTCTTTACAATCTCACATTCAAATCAAGATCATATATGTCTAATCTCTATATGGGGAAAATGTTTTTTATTTATTCATTAAATGATATATATTATCTTATAATATATTAATTTAGCTATTTTATAGGACCTATTTCCATTACACCATTATTTGGTTCATAATTTGACGGAAAGGAGGATTGTAATTATAGTCGAGCTTATCACTTCCTTTTGGTGGGGAATCTTTTTCTTCCATCTCTATATTCATTATAAAATTTTAAGAGTGTCCTTTTCCTTGATTATATGATTTATCAAGGTCAGTTTATATTAAATTTTACTTAATTTGAAATTCTTCGAAATGAATATTTTTAAACAAATTTTGTATGAGTCGTTTTCTATTGATATTACTTTATTTACAAAAGTGTGAAAAGTGTGTTACTTTTTAATGCATTCCATGTGAATGAATTTTTTTATTATTATATTTGTTTTAATTTATGAAATGTTATGGCCAATTTTTCATGGATTTTGAAAAATTATCCTTTATTCTCCTTTTTTAAAAATTTCCCATTTAAAATAATTCCTATCAAAAGTAATGGAATATATTTTTTTAAATGAAAATTTTCTACCCACTTATATGTAGTTTTCTTATATTTCAACATCATTTTATGTTTCATATTATTCATTAGGGATATTTTCTAATGATTTCATTCACATTATTTCTTTTTATGGATTATGATTATGTATTATGAATGTTTTTGTGAAACCTATTTCCTTTCCATATGTTCATTAAGCTATGATGGAATTATTCATGTTTGCAAATTCTTATGAAACCCATTTGTATATTTAGTCATTATGTAATGGGTGTGAATTATATGACACATTAATGCACATGGTAATGATATATATATCGCGAGATAATGATTTCAAGCATATACCTTATTAATCGGTTCACAATGTTAAGCGTTCAACATATTGATATGTTCAAAATGTTAATTGTGGACATTATTAATATATACCAAATGATAAGGGTGGAATGTATTTATATGTTCAAAATGTTAAATGTGGACCTTTTTTATATGTTCAAAATATTAAGTGTTGACCTTAATGATATGTTCACATTGTTAAGTATTTCATATGTTTATTATTGTACCTCATGCCTCTACTATGACACATTGATTAGGGTTATTACCCCATGTTACTACATCTGTATAACATGATTTATGTGTTATGATTCTTTGATGTACCTTTCATAGAAATATTTTTTTGAGTACATGATATTTTTAATTTTATATTTATCCTATGATAATGTTGTTGGCTCATGAGTATGGACTCATGTTTTCCCAAATCTATAACTCATAACATAAGATATGATGATATCCTTACATCATGATTCACTGTCTATGATATATTATTTATTAGTTATTATTTACTTATCTTATGTTCATATACATAGATTATGTTCTCATAAACAAATGTTTAACATATTATCATTTAATTTTTGATTAATATCTTTTATTTTTACACTTTCTAAGCATCTTATCTCACTCTTTTCTTATTTTTACCTTCACCAAAAAATGAATATGAGTATTATATATGATATCTCTTGAAGGATGGAATGTGTATAGAATTTATAGTGACCCTACCCCCAAAAATCTAATAGTTACTGTTTATTTATTAAATTGACATATGTTACCAAGATCACATCCTAATGAACCAAATAGTTTATTTGTCATTCTAAACTAGCTACACCATGATTCCTATATTACATTTGAATAAAATGACATCATAATTTTTTTTCAAGAATATTATTATTCCATATATAATATCCTTTCATTTTAATAGTAGTATACTTCCTAGATTCTTGATAAATTTAACATAATCAGGTTGAGCTCAAATTTTATGTTAGGGTTAAGTACTGTGAAAGCTATCATTAATTAATAAGATTAATCCACATGAAAAGGTAAATAAATGAACACACATTCTATTTAAATATCATGAATAACTTTATATGATAGGTCATAATAAATTTTTGAAGGTAAATATCTTAACACACATTTCATTTAATCGATAAAATAACTATAATAATAATATAAGGCATAATCAATATGTAATGGAAAATTACTGAAAATGAATGTCATTTAATTAATATACTAAGAACGAAATACATCCAGATATAACATCATTGTGAAAATCTCATGTATAATAATAAGACAATTCTCAATGAAGGGGGTGCTTAATTATTGGATGTCACGATATAAGGAATCATGATACCTCTACCATCATGATCTTTCCTTGGTAAAATTTAAAACTAATGGGTAAGATTACACTAGAAACTCATATAACTAAGGCTACCCACTGATTCATCTCATAAGGCTGTAGATTCATTGATTTTCTATCTATAACCAGGAATAAATCATATGTACATGTTCAAATTATTCCTTATTTATCGAATAATTGACTTAATTCATAAACAATGTGGAAATATCTGTATCGAGTAAAGGATACATATTTATTAATATTTTACATGATATAATCATAAATTTAAATATTGAAATTTTTATATCTAAGTGATAAATTGTTTAATAAATGAACATAAACATTTAAAATAATATAGATAATTAAGGTAAATTTAATGTTTAATGATCACTTGTAAGTGAATATTTCAAGGGAAATCTATGTACTTCAAAAATGTATCAAGAAAATGAATGTCAATAATTTCCTTGGTCATAATCATCATAAACCATCCATAGAGATAATATGGATTGTATCAATCAAATATATACTCATCAATGTACGAATAATGTTTTTTTCATTGATTAATAGAAATACCACAAAAAGTTCTTTAAAACATTCATGATGAAAGTATCATTTTCATCTTTAGAATAAATTTTTTAAAATAAATGGTTGACAAATTTTTTTAAAAAAATATCTTTGATAATAATTTGGAAATGTATAAAAGAATATTTAAAAAAATTAGTGGTCAAGATAGAATGAAATTACATACATGTCCAGTATATTAAAAGAAATATTCACTTAACATTTTAAATAAAATCCAAACATGCCTTGTTTTGAATATGAAATGAGAATTTAATTCAAAAAAATTATAAAAAATTAAAATTTCATAATTTTTTTAATAAATCATTTATGAAATTTTAAAATACATTTTTTATTTTTTTAAAAGTTGTTGTTTTGGATGAAACTAATTTTTAAATGAAGATAGTAATGGATTCGGATTTTATTAATAAAAAATCTCAATTATTTTTACCACCAAAGAATGAAAAAAGGTACTATTACATGTAAAATTCTTGAGTAAATAGTGGATATTAAACATTAATGGGTTTATTAACCACTAATAAAATAATTCCATTCAATGTAAATTCAGTCATAAACAATCTTGATTAAAATGAGATTGTAAAATAAACCATTACAAAGATCCTAATGTTGATGTGATAATTAACCAACGAAATGATTATTTTTTTCAAATGTAAATCAACATAAAATAAGTGGATATATATATATATATGTGTTCAAAATTCAATACACACATAATCATATAATATCCATGATATTGAAAATGTAATGTAACCCGATGAAAATGAATTGAGTTATGAAATTCATTACTTCTTTGTAAATTTCAAGTAAAATCAACATTAATAAAATAATTCTAATTGAATCATAAAACACAGTGAATTTTTATTTAATATTTATAATACATATCACAGGGTTAGTTTATACACCCTAAAAAATTAATTAGGCACATTACATTATAATATGTCTCAATAAAGGAAAATTGAGATGAGGTCCCTTACATCACGCTGCCTTTTGGATAAATGTAATTGAAAATCCTGTAAATTGGTTTTAAAAATGTTATTAAATTATAATGGAACCATAATATTATTTATAGTATCAAATATAGTCATTTTAGAACATTTTATCCCCTATTGGTTAATAATCATTCAATGTTTTCATTGATTTGGGTTTTAATTGCCTTGTTTTCTCATGTGTGTTTTGTCATTAAATATTTTGTTCTCGCCCATTATGTATAGATAAATCATATTTAAATTAATAATAATGAAAATAATTTCATATTGATATATCAATTTTACTTTTAATACCAACAATGACATATTTTTTGAGATATTATGTGTGCTACGATCATAGAGGCGGTAGGTCTTCAATAATCATTATAGAAAAATGGTAAGAAATATTTTATCATTAGAAAATTATTATAATATCCTATTTTTATTTACTTATAATAACTCATTTCATTCATGTTGTGTGGTAATGAAAACAGATAGCCACGTGGCTTTGTGAAGGCAGTTTTACACACCTACACGAACGACATTATCATCATTCAGTGAGTGGAAAGGTAAAAATAAGATGATATATAATCATTTTAGAATGATAAATGTGTCATTAATATAAAAATTACTTCATTTATATCACATATATTCATTAATATTATCCTTTTTTACCTTTCATGTAATATATTTGTGGAAAACAAATTACATCACTTCATGGGACGGTAGTCTACCGTACACATTAACAATGTTATTGTATCCACCAAAAAATGGAATGTAAAAATAGAATATATCATAAAATGAATCTATAGGTATGATTATTTTATAAATATCATATATATAATTTTTATCCATCATCATAAAAAACCGTGATAGGTGTTGATAGAAAATGTGTCACATCGGTTCGTGAGCCTATAGTACGCCTTACACACGTGTGGAATTCTTGTATCCCATTTGAGAGAAGAGGAGATGGATATATGTAATTACCTTAACCTAATAACACTTGAGAATATGTAATATAATTTTGTTTTTATATAATAATAAATAAATAATACTTTATGGTGGTTGTAGAATAAATAAAATGAAAATGCATGGTTACATATTTTTTTCTTCTCAGACCACCTCTTTAAGATTATACCTAAAGTATTCCTAGAATCGATTTCTGACCAAAAAAAGGATTTTGACATGAGTTTATAGATTTCCGGAAGTTATTTTTTTAGTTTCTTACTTATCCAAGATGGTATTAAGGTATGTTGAACAGAGGATTTCAGGTGGCCATTTATAAGTTAGGTGAGTGGTACAATTATAATTTTTGAAAATAATGCATTGTACCAAAGTTTTTCATTGGTCACAAGGGTAAAAAATAAATTATTATAGACACTTAAACATTATAAGATATAAATATGTATGTATAATAAATTCTATATAAGTTTTTCGGAAATTTTATACCGTATGATTTTAGTTTAACCCCTAGTAATACCATTTTTACCTTAACTATGATATATAATATTTAATATTTTACTATTCATTACTGTAAAAAAATATGTTGAAAATATTTTATAATATAAATTATTCTGATTAAAAATATGGAATATTTTTTTCTAAATTCCATTCATATAAATGGAAAAACTAGTTTAAAATTAATCTCCCATACGCGTCCAGAAATTGGGTTTTCAATTAGAATATGTTCAAATGCTTACAAAGTTTATATATCAAAATTAAATGTGAAAATGATTCCAATAACCTAAATCGGTTTAATATAAATATAATTGAACTAATTTTTATTTTATTACCAATTTAAAATATAATTCAACATTATAAATAATTTAAATTAAAAGGTAGTTTTTATTTTAAATTCGGCATTTTTCACTATTCATCAAAAAATGTAACATTTTCAGAAAATACCAAAAGTTCATACTATGATAAATTTGATATGATGCATGAAAAACTTAATTCCATTTTATAAAATAAATTTTCTAAACTAGTAAAAATAAATTTCCATTTATGTGCTCAAAACATTTCTTAACTTTCTTTTAGAAAATTTAATGTTTTTAAAAAAACATTAGATTATATTTTTAATGATTCTTTTTTATTTATAATAAATAGGTAACCAAAATTTTCATAATTTAGTTAGTAATATTTATACACACCAATTTAAAAGTTATTTTATATTGTTAAACTATATAGTTTTTCATTTTTACTATAGGTTGTGTTTTCCACAAGCTATCGAAGAGATTAAATTTAAAGAAATATATTTTGTTGGTTTTTTAATATTGGTGTTATGTACCACATACAATATCAAAAATAATATTCTTATTTAAAAAAATTGGTTATTTAATTTTCACCAACTTAAATACATTTGTACTAACAATATAAACATTATCACGGTAATCTGGGGTTTGACATTTGGAAATACCATTGTGGAAAAACATACATTGTAAAAGGGTTAACAAAATATTCTCATAGAAAGAGTTAAAGGGAAGTAAAAAAGGTAATATGGAATAACAAATAACAAGGTTTATAAGTTAGAGGACATTGGTTTCAACATAAGATTGAGACATGGAAGAAAATAAATAAAAAATTAATGATAATAATATTTTTCATTTGTCATAGTAAATTGAATTATCCATAGAATGTTAAGGGCCTCAAAACCATAAATATGTAATGATTTAAAAGAACATCTGATTAATCAGATATGAATAGAATATGGTAAAATTTTTATTTTAAGATCTTTTTTCCTAATGTTTAGGATTATTTTTACTAAATAAGAATATAAATAAATTTACTTAATATATTTCTATTTTACTAGAATAATTTCATCATATGGATGTTCTTATATTAATTTTTAATTCATCAATTACTCTAAGATATAATTTTCTAAAAATGAATTATTTATGCCTAAATAACTAAAATTCACTTTTAACAGAGTCTAATATCTATTAAATGGGGACTATTGTTTCCATATGTCACTAAATATTTTCCAAATTTAATATACATAGAAAAATATATCTAATATAATACATTAATCTCTAATACCCAATAATTAATCCATTGGTTCAACATTAATATTTATCTATCAAATTGTTGAAGTAAGAACAATGACATATTAACTAGAAAATCGTGTAGGAAAGTGGTAGACATTAGCCCTTATCATCATTCAGTCATGGGTTGAATCCCTACAACCTTTCCAAACATGATCATTTTCACTAGTTATGCGAGTTTTAGTTTTTATATAACCATATTAATAAAATTTCTAATATATTACCCAAAGTGTAATAACACATAATTACCTTAAAATAAAAGATAAGATAAACCATAAAGGTTACAAATACCATTAAACTAACGAAAAAAAGTCAACTCATTATTTCATAAATAATTTTTTTATTAGAAAATATTTTAATCCAATGGGATATATTCCTAGCAATATTTTCCAAAAATATCCTTAATCATGTTATATTCTAACCACATAAATTATCAAAAGAGGTGTTTATGTGATTGAATATATGATCAACATTAAACATATAAATCCATGATGGTGTCTATAAAAAATATCTTAATAAAGACATTTATGATTCTAAAATTTAACAAAATTCTAATATGTTTCATAATTCTTATTTATAAAATAAGTTTGGTAAAAATAATTACTTATACAATTTAATTCATGAACCCCAAAACATAAATAATTCCCCCATTTTATTTCAACATAAGTCTATCTAGAGTCTATGGTTTATCCTTTAGAAGACTTAATTGAATTAGATAATTCCCAGGATCCCCATATTTAATACAATGAACAATAAATGGTTCCCTGTGATGAGATTTATTTCCTTCCCTCATATTCTTCATTTTTTCATGGAAATTATTTTCTTTAAAACCTTCCTTTCCACATATAAATCATTTTGTTATTCTATTGAGACACGTTCATTGGTTTATCCTTCCACATTTCAGATATGAATAAAATTGATTCTTCTTTTCTCTACGGTGTCCACCACTCAAGCTCTTAGAAAGCTCCATCATTCATTTCATTTGTGAGACTAGGAGTTGGTAAAGGTATAATTTTTAATCAAATTATGGGAAAAATTAATATGAATAATCACAATATCTTTCAATCTACTCATCATTTATTTTTTTCCATCATAATCACAACCTTTCCCTTTATATTCAATGTTAACATGATACCTTCAGGTTCCAACCATTGACCGGAACCAAAAATCATTGGGTGAGCAACAATAATCCTAGTGGGAAGAGTATAGAATCATTTATAGTATGTCCAAATCATGAAATATTATTTTCAATATATGATACCTTAGGTTTAACCTAGTTCATTCAATTTCACTATCTATTCAAATCCTTCACAATGGATTGTAATGAAAATGGGAATTCTCCTAAGAAAATCCCCCAATAGTCTCAAACTAGGTACGTGGTAAGGCCTTTTGTCGTGCACAAGGTAATGATTGGGTCATGCCCAATACTCCCTTTTCTAATTTATTACCCCAAGGTACATCTACATTAGTATCACATACACTTTTAGAATACATAAATGGATATATTTTAATGAAAAACTATATAATATATACCTCACTAAAACATTAGTATTTTTTTATAAACTTATTCTTAAATTCTATTATATGTTATCATAAAAAATAAATGTTTTCATAAATATCATTCTCATGGGTTCTAATAAATTTACTCTGATACCAATTGTAGAGACCCCAACCATAGGAATTCTGGAGCTACTGTCTACTTTATTACATTGGCATAAGATACAAGTAATAACAACATGAAGGATCAAATAGTTTAGTAGTGTTGGTAAACAATATACATAGAAGATTCCTTGTTATATTTGGAAATAAAACATAAAAAACATTTCTTTCAATAATATAATTATTCCCTATATTATATCTTTTAATATTTATCATATCACGCATCCTATATTCCTAGGAAATGAAAAACTAATGGTGAGCACAAGTACTCAGTAATTATTAAGTACAGAAGAAGCTATCATGAATCAATAAGAAACATCAACATGGAATGTTATATAATTGGACACAAACTCCATTTAAAAAACCTATATATCATGATAAGATAGAGAATAATAAATATGGAAAGTAATATAACAAAAAAAAATACATTTAATCAATATCATTGTTGTAATAATATGATAAGGCATAATAAATAAGGCATTGTAAAAAACTAAAAATAGATTCCATTCAACTAATCAACTGATAATAAAATGAATCAATAGATAATATCATTATGAAAATATCATGGATAGTAATTAATCAATTCAAGGGAATGAAAATTTTTAATTATTAGATGTCAGGATCTCATATATCAAGATAGATCTACTAGCATCATATTTCCTCAAGACAGTTTAAAATTGATGGGTAGGTGTACACCAGAAACTAATTTAACATAGGCCATGAGACTTGTTAGTCTTTTGATACTACTAAAACATTGAAAGAATATCAATAAAAGGTTCCACTTTTGTATTTATATCCAAATCATTCCACATATATTGAATAATTTATTTAATTCATGAATAATGTGTCTTATCATTATATATCTATATTTAGAAAAGAATTGATATTTATCAATATTTCCTTGGATAAATAGATAACTATCAATTTATATCACCATATTTATAATTTATATATTTTTATGAAATAAACACATCCATGATAAATAATATGTATAATTACTGTAAATCTAATTTTCAATGATCACATGTAAGTGGATATTTCAAGGTAAAGTCAATGACTACAAAAATGTATCAATACAGTAAATCTCAATACATTCCATTGTAAAAATGATCATAAACCATCCATATAAATGATAGGGATTGTATCAATCCATAATATACCCATTACATTAATACTAAAGTATGGTTTTCAATACTTAATACAAATACCATTAAAATATTATAAAAAAATATTTTGGAAAATATACCCTTGATTTTGAAAATCACTTTAAAAAACAAAAATTTCAAAAAACATTTGTAAAATAAATTTCAATGAAAATAATCTTTTAAACCTATTAATTAATCTGTTAAAAATATTGGCCAAGATGGAAGGTAATTCCATACTTGTCGAGTATGTTAAAAAAGATTCCTTTCATATTTTCAGTAAAGTCAAAATGGGCCTTGTTTTGAAAGTAACAAGTATATTCCTTCCAAAAAAAGTTAAAAAAATTATTATGTGTAAGAATGTATTTAATAAATTACTTTTAAATGTCTTAAAAAAAATTAACAAAATTTTATTAAAATATGGTTTTAGAAATAAAATGGATTTATGATCGTATAGAAAAGAGATGTCGAGTTTTTTAAAAAAAAATCTCTATTATTTTTAGTAACAAAGAGTTTAAAAATGGTACTATTATATTAAAACATCCAGAATAACTATATCATAATAAAATAAAAGGGTTTTATTAGTGAATTATCAAATAATTTCCTTCTACATAAATTTAACTGAAAAAAATCATACATAAAATGAGATTCTGAAATAAACCTTTACCAAGATCATAAAATTGAAGTGATAATTAACCAATGAATCAATTTTGTGTGGAAATTGAAACTATATATAATATAATCTGATATAGAACATAATATATTTAAAATTTAATACACACATAATCATATAATATCAAATACAATGAAGAAATAATATAACCCACTAAAAATGAATTGAGTAATGGAATTCTTTACCACTTGGTATTTTTTAAGTCAAATTTCCAAGGATGAAATAATTAAAATTGAATCTTAAAACACCATAAATTTTTAATAAAGCCCAATATTAAATATCAAATATTAAACATATAAACCATATAAAATAAATTACTTACATAACATTATAATAGCCTTTTATGAAGGGAAATTGAGATGAAGTCCCTCACATCAAGCTCCATTTTCGTTTAACTTTATTTAACATATTTTATAATGGTTTTCAAAAATTTATTAACATATATTAAAAAAATAGTAACATTTATAATAACATATATGATCCTTTTATAATATATTATCACTCATCCATTAATAATATTTCATTATGTTCATTGTTTCAGGTGTTAATTGCCTTGTTTTATCATGCATGTTTTAAAAATGAAGGATCATGATCATGAAAACATTATATAGTCCCATTATCTATATAATAATAATAATAACATAATTTTCAAAATTATATATCAATTATAATTTTAATACTAACCATGAATGATACTTTTGATAAATGATGTATGCTACGATCATGAATATTGTAGGTTGTACGTACGCATGAGTTACATTTCCATTTTTATTCCATCATTATAGAAAAGAGGTAATAATTATTTTATCTTTAAATAATTATTATAATATCTTATTATTCATTTAATTATAATTATACATATCAATCATGTGGTGTGTTGATGAACAGATAGAGTTAAATCGTGTCGTGAAGGATGTAGTCCATACATACACGAATAACATTATCATCTTTCAATGAGTGAAAATGTAATAAATAAAATTATATATTATCATTTAAGAATGATAAATATGTCATTAATATCATTATTATTTCATTTATATCACTTATATTCATTAAAATTGTCCTTATTATATTTCATGTAAAGTGTTAGTGAAAAATGAATCATATCGTTTCATAAGGCGGCAGTCCGCTACCCACACAAGTGACTTTATTTTTTCCTCTATGTAATGGAAAGTAAAAAATTTATTTATGATATAATTGAAAAATATGTATGATTATCATAAATATGTATACATTATATCCATCATCATTCGCAACCATGAATGGTATTTATGGAAAACGTGTCAAATCACTTCGTCAGGTGGTAGATCGTCTTACACACGAGCGATGTTATCATTTCTCATTTGAGGGAAGTGGAGATTAATATATTTCATTAAAAAATCATATTAACATATATATATATTTTATATAATATATTTATTATAATATATTTATTATATTATAATAAATTAATAATATTTTAAGTATGTGGAAGATGAAATAATAGAAAAATAAATATTAATGAATTTTACCTCGTCCGAGAAAACCCCTTTAAGATTATAACTAAATTATTCATAGAATTTATTTATGAAAAAAAAAAATCTAGTATGAGCATATGGATGTTTTTAATCTATTAGGGTATTTTTTTTCTAAACAAAAATTGTTTTATGTTATGAATAAGATAGTAAAAGGGGTCGCCCTTTATAAGTGAGGTGAGTGAGAAACATGTGATTTTTGAAAATAAGGTGCACCTATGTTTTTCACATGCCAAAAGTGTCAGAAAAGGAGTGATATCAATAATTAGACATTATAAAGTCTATATAATTCAATAAAAATTAATTTCGTCATGATTTTTTGTCATTTAAACACTTATTATTTTAGTTTAATGCACAGAAAACCTATTTTTCTCTTAACTGTGGTAAATAATTTTTACTATTTTACTATTTATTATGGTAAAAAAATTAGATGAAAATATTATATAATATAAATTATAATGATTCCAATAATGGAATCCATTTTTAAAAATTCCATTCAAATAACTGGTAAATTTTAATTTTAAAATCAATCATATAAATGAGACTATGAAGTGGGTTTTTAATGAGAAAATGTTCAAAGGATTACAATGTTTTTAAATTAAAATTCAATATTAAAGTATTTCAATTAAATTTTTTATTAATATATATAATTTAACTAATATTACTTTAAAACAGATTTAATATATAATTAAACTTCGTGAATAATTTAAATAAAAAGGCAATATTCAATAAAAATTTAGTATTTTTCACTATTCATCAAAAAAATGTAATATTTCATAAGAATCCCAAATATTTACCTTAATACAATTTTGATATTAATGTTTTAATGCATTCATTATTTTTATCAAATAAAGTTTCTAAATTGGGTAAAAATTAATTTTAATCATTGAACGTAATATGCGACTAAACCAACTTTTAGTCAAAATGTAGTTTTTCAAAAAAACATTTTTCCTTGAAAGGATTGTTATTTTATTTATAATAAAAAGATAACTATAATTTTCATAATTTAGTTATTACTATTCAAATCCTCTAATTTAATGGTTATTTTATAATGGTATACTATACTATGGTTCATTTTGACTCAGGTTTGTGTGTTCCACAAGCTATTAAAGAGATTAAATTTAAAGAAATATGTTTTGTGGGTTGTTTAATCTTGGTTTTGTATGTGAAATCTAAAATTATTTTATTATTTTGAAATCATCAGGTGTTATAGAATGTTATTATAAATGATGAACATTTTAAAAAAAGTATCATATATCTACTCTCAAAATAATCAAATCCTTTAGGTTATGGGATTGTCAATGAATTTGTGAGATGTAATGTTTTATGATATAACATATATGTGTGTTAAGTTGAATTTATCTAACTTGTTTTAAAAGAATATATATAATTTTTTTTATTTTGGAAATATATTAGGGAGTACTAATCTATGGTGCATTAGTTGGTATCAAAGTAGGGATTAGTTATTTCTTGGTGATATGATTAAGATCTATTCGAGAACCCCACTTAATGAAACCTAGGTTGAATGAAAAGTACCTTCTGATAACATGATGGTTTAATAATTTAGTAAATATAAGGATTTATTTTCATTATCATATGATTTCTAATCTAGTTATTATTTTCTGAAACTCAGACCACCCTTTTTTGTTCTAAGGATGTAACTAGGATGAATCGAGTTAATAACAGCTATGAAGGAAAGTTTAGTATTGTCCCAATGAGTAACCAAATGGGATAGGAAATGAGGTTAAAAACATCATGGAAATTCTATCTAAAGTAATGAATAGTAACATGAAAAATGATGAGTTATTAAAAATAGAAAATAACGAGAAACAAGTGTTCGAATATTTCATTCTTCCACATCCACCATCCTTTAATGGGTCTTCTAATCTAGTAATAATAGAGAAATGGAACAATAAATCATAGAAGATATTTTCCATTCTATAATACTAGGAGCATTAAATGGTTATAATAATTATATATCATTTGGAAGGTATGAAGTCTCAATGGGGGATCGTAATCAATAAAATGGGGTAAGAGGAAGAAATAGACCCCATATAATTGGAGGAGTTTAAGGATATATTTTTTAGTCAATATTTTCCTCATAATCTTTTCATTAAAATAGAGAATGAATTAATTGAGATATAGAGAAAATAGAATGGATTAAATGGTTTATATGAAGTAAACATTATGAGACTCTTAAGTTAGCCATGTTGTTTTATTATTAATTCTAAAAGAAATATTAGAAGTTTTAATAGTGGCATAAACCAAAATATTAAAAAAGAATAATCCATAAGGGATTATGCTTATTATGAATAAATTATTTTATTTTCACTTTAGGTGGAAATTGAAATTGCAGACCCTCATTATGATCATGTATTTGGTGATAATAAAAGGAAAATGGAGTTTCATTGAAAATTTCATGATAAGTTATATTGAGCAAAGAAAACTAACGTTCCTACATTTTAAAAATGTGGGAAGTTAAATATATTAAATTTACATGGGATAAGTAGAATTTTCAATATTTTGAGAGAAAGAAATAAAGAATAATAATTTTTAAGGGATATAAATAATTTCAATAATGATAGACCTACTACACCACCAATACCCCAATACTTGAATTTTAAATATTATGGAAATTATTCTAACTAGTTAAAACCAAGGGTTAAGGATGGTAATAAATATTCATAACCTCTTTTTTCCATTGACAAAGTGAAATAATATGAAGTCATAATAGCTAAAGTGGGTAAAAAAAATGGTGTAAGTTACACTCATCATCCACTTAAGAACTATAATATCATATTTTAACATGGTTATAACAACTCCATTATATATATAATGTTAACTATGAAAATCAATTTATAAAATCTCATGTTCTATATAGGTTATTATTTTTTAGAAAATTTCTTGTTTTTCATTTGTTAGAGGTGTCTATTTTGTTTGGTATTTATATTTGAATTCCAAGGGTTGTAACCCCTAAAAAGAGTCTATAAAAGCATATTTTGAGGTGATTTAGGGTTTTATTAGGGCTTGTGTGTTTTTTTGAGGAGTGCTAGGTTGTGGTGGTACGTAATAAAGGGGATTAAATTCAATATACAAGCTATCTTGAGGTATCTAACTAGTCAATAGCCTTCTTATTTGGAAAGGGCACTGCCTGGGCTCACTGACTAACTGATGAGCCCATCGTCAACCAGATGATGGGATCCTAGTTCCATTTTTTAAAAGAGTGGAGATAGTCAGTTAACCCATCACCACATTCCTTCTCCACCAATAATGGCTATGTTTGAGGCCATTTTACATGAATATAGGTAGATCCCACTCCTATTCTTTTCCAAGGTGTCTCTCCACTAGATCGTGTTTGTTTAATTTCTAGAAAATAGTATTTGGACTATCCAGATGATTTTCAAACTCTTCTATAATTTTTTTATTATTCCATTTATATCTCTCACACTGTTAATGTAGGTTATTCCCAATTTTTAGTGTGGTTGTCTTGTTATTTCATTTATTATGTTTCATCTCAAATAAAAGGCTAATATAGGGTGAATATGAATCCTTTGTGTTAATGTAGGTGGTTAAATATATTTTCCCTTAAATTATTCTTGTCATTTTGAATCTCAGTTTTTGTAGTCACATTGGCTCACTAGCTGCTTGACCTAATAATGTGATTAATGTGTTAATTTTTCCTATTGACCGTAGATACCTTCCGTATAATTAGTAAAACATGACATATTATAGTGAACATTTATTTATTTTATTAAAGTGTTATAATTGGTTTGAACCCTTTTATTTTAAATTTAAAATTGATGATTTAATACTTCCCCTTGTACTGAAATGATTTAATTGGGAATTTAGTTCCCTAGTTTGACTTATATGAAAATGAAAGGCTTAAGGCCATAAAATAAATTTAATGAAATATCAATTGGTTTAAATGGTAGATATAGCCTAAAGTGTTGATGTGGTCCTCATATGTATTGACCAAATTGATGAATCTGGGATTGTTAAATTGTTTTATATGTAAATCATGTAATTATGACTTTTGGATATTATAGGATATATATATGTGACAATCATAATTCCTTGGGATGTCCCTTGGATTATTTATTATATTTATCATTATGGAATTCCATGTATGATTCTTTTATTCTTCTAGGGGATTCATATAAATTTTATGAGTGAAGACATTCATGGATTCAATAAATTCATATTCTATAAAATTCCATGAGTGAACGTGAGCATTATACTAAAATTAATTACCGAAAAATTTATGAGGTTTCTCCCCCTTGGATTTTCATAATGTATTTATATGATTAATTACACAAATTAATTCCAGGGATTCTAAAGGATATCCCTTTTGGAATGTTACCAGATGAGCATGCTAGATTTAGCTTGATTATTATCCATATAGAATGCCTCTGGTTTGATCCATAAAATCCAATCAGGACTTGCTACTAGATTTTAAGGGTGGTCCCTTGAGTTTGGACTAGATATTATATTTATATTGGAAATATATTGGAGGGAATGCTTGTATGAACCATGTGGATTCCTCCAGGACAACTTGACTATAGTTTCCTTGACAGTGTGACATAGAACCAGATTATGATATTATTTTTTCTCCCTGATCATAGTTACTGGTGATGGGAGAAGAAGATAGTGTCAGACCTAGTTTTCCTCTTCACACATAAGGTTCATCATTGTATTGTTAATTTTTTATCTTATTACTATTAATATTCTATTAATTTATGAAACATCCTTTTTATTGATTCTTATAAACTATATTTTCATTAGACGCTACTAATAGTGGCCTACTAAATTATACTCAAACCCTGCTTGGGATATCATGGAACTTAGGTACTCTAGTTGATGTGCCTTGGTCATATGATACAGGTTCGGGACAAGTCCAAATTTGATGATTGTATGTATGTTGGATACGGAGTTGGTTGGTGGGATCTATAATATATCTTATGACTTATAGGGGAAGTGTTTTCCTGGGGTCCTTTTAATTTGAATTACATTGGAGATTTAGTGCATGATTATTATATGCATCCCTTCCTATTAATTATGATCATCATTGTGAGATCATATTTGATATGATTTTTATATTTTAGCTCATGTCGTCTTTAATCTGGATCTGATCCATGTATCGTTTTTATCAATTTTATTACTTATTATTATGTTTCATGATCTGGTAATATGGGTATAGTCTCCCCTTAGTGATGAAATAATCCCTTAATGTTAGTTGATTGTCTCTACTATATGGGGAGGCACATTTAAGGCCATGTGGTACACCAGATCGAAGAACCAGTTCAGTAGAATCTAGGTTAGGGAATTAAAAAAATCGTATTATAGTGATTTTTTTGTATTTTGAAATTTTTACTATATAAAAGTGAATATGATGTTGTAGGATCTTGGTAATGAACTTGTATATGGGTGTTTCAGCCCCATGTATAAGGGATAACCATACTGGTAGGGATTGAAGTAATTGTTATCGATTTTCATTATTACTATTGATTGATTTCCACCTAGAGTTTCTCACATGGGTGTGATGTTATTTATTTATAGGTTTTTTATCTCTTGGCAGTGTATGGTAAGAGAAGATGATTATTTTCATCCATCATTATGGGAATATAGTATTTATATGTTATCCATTTGTTTATTATTATTAATAGTTTCATATTTTTTCTTATGTCATTTTTATTTATTTTATATGGATTATGAATGATATTGATTTATTTCTACCGATAGATTTGAAATTATTGGGATGAATTGTTCACTAAAACTATTTGTATCCATTTATATGGGCTTTCACACATACAAGTTTATAGTGGAATTATACTTGTCCAACTCATGGAGTAACCCCTTATACATATTAGGATGATATATATGGGATATTAATATAATGTATTTGGTTAAATAAGGTTAATAAAAATAAATTCTAAATTTTTTCCCTCTATAAATTTTGAATGATATCCTACTAAATCAAACAAGGTTTATTATCTCTAAATAAATAATGATTTTTAATTCCTGGAGTTTGGATTAAATTGAATAGACACAAAATGAGAATGATGTTTTGTGGATTCATGGGTTTTGAATTATATTTGGGCCAGTAAAATGGGGTTCTCATAAAACCATGAAGTGTCTTTCTCTATATGACGTGTGATTGGCCCTTCGTATATTGGAATCAGGGTAAAAATATTGGAAAATGAAGGAGAACTAAAATGTGTATGATACATGTGATCTAAATAAATTAATGTTTTTATTTGTTAAATAAAGTCTCAAAAAGAAACCTAAAATGTGTTTTCACTCATAACTTATGAATTAAATCTTATTTGACCAAGACATGGGACATTCAAATGATAACCCTGTGATATGAAGATGAAATTTAAACCCTTCCTGATGTTAGTATTTTTTCGTAAATGGTATAAAGGGATTAAATAGTTCTTGTGTAGTTACCATGTGTGGTATTTGTTGACCATAGTTATGGGAAGGGTAGGATAGAGAGTGAGTCTGGATGTGATACTGTTATGGTGTGTAGGTTACTTTATGTAAGTCTATTGACTCTAGATGTTAGTTTTAGCATGTTAGGAACTACGTGAAATGGGGGCATGTTTGAGGATTCTTCATGAGGGTATTTTTTTGGTATTTATAGTGCTTGGACTATGGGTTAAGGGACTAGTTATCCTTAGATTTGACCCTATTTATTATTTATTCCATGCATAACAAGCTTTGAGTGTGACCCCCAAGGGGTGTTAAACCTTTCTTGTGTCAAGATTGATGGATACACCTTGGACAGGAGGTTAAGTTATTGGAATTTAAACTCATTGGTGTTTTGAATTGTGTAGTGTAGATGCTTTTAGTTCCTTGTATTTTTTTAGGAATATCACTTAGTGTTTTATCTCCCTTATATTTAATGAGGTTTTCTAGAAGGTTGGATCATTCAAATGCCTTTCTAGTTATCTTCTAGTGGGTTTTGATGACATGGTCAGCATTGTAACTAAATAAGAATCTCTATGTTTGTTGAAGTGTGTTTAATAACTCTAGGTTTGAACCGAGGAACTGTATATTCCATGAGGATTGGTGTTTAGTCATGTAGATTCCTTGAAAATTTATGAGAGGGGATTAGTTAAAATTGAGAGTTACATTTCCTTTTGAGGATTAAGAAACCATGAGTGTTAGTACTCATGTTGTCTAGGATGGATGTGAGAATGATATTTTTATGATGCGTGGACCTCTGTTTTTTTATTTTCTATTTGGTGTGTGGTGTGAATGTTTAGATGGTCCCTACTAGAAAGACACTTGAGTGACAAGTAGTTATTGGGGTTAGTTGTGTCTTGGTCTGGTGACTGACTTGGTGTATTCATAATTCTCAACATTATATTACTCTATAGTTTTTGAGTTTTGTGTTAAGAGTGGTGGTTTGGAAATATTTGACCCCTAGATTTGTGAAAAAATTGATTTTGAAAGCATCTATTTGAGTGGCTTGGTGTCATTGAGGTGATGTGATTGGATGGATCAAGAGTAAATAGACATTTTTTTCCTCATTTTTAGTGAATCAAATTGTCTATACTCTTGTTTTGTTGGTTGGGTTTGGTGAAGCAAGTTGTGTGGGGGCCTATGATAAATTGTTATTGTTTTTAAGAAGCATGAATGATGTGACAATTGTGGTTTCATGATTCCCATGGGTTACCAACTACTTTGTGGATATTTATGGAACCTTACTAGTTTGGATAGAAATTTCATATTAAATTAACGCGGAAAAGGAATTACGGATTATTTTAGGAATGTTTGCTTTGACTTTTATGTGAATGTAGCTCGAAGGATCTATCAGCCATGTTTTCTGTTAAGTATGTTGATTTTTTTCTGTGGATGGTTTACGTTAATCCATGTGTTGGGGAGTTCACAATAGGATATTTGGGGGTATGACTCTCATTTTGAATGATGTTTTAGTAGAAGATACATATGATGTTCTTCAAATAGAGGGATTATTAGGGGTTGATGTATCATGTATAATGTTCATGTTGAGTGCGAATGATATTTCTAACCATTTAGTTTAGTGGAAAATGGAAATGGGTCCTAGAAATCATGATTATTTTCCATATATGAAAATATGGACACTCCTTAGCTCGTAGCATCAAATTGATCATGAGAAGTTCAACACTTATGTTATGTTATTATTGATGTATTGAAACTGGTCAACGGGACGGTGGATCTTAATTATTTGGATCCCCTATATGAATCTAGGAGTGAATTAAGGTGTGATATTGGATGAAGTTTTATTGTGTGTGTTCTCTCAAGAAATTATAAAAGTAATCGAAGGGTGAATCTGATCGATGGTTTTTCAATTATCAGGGTGGGGATTGATGACAAGTTCAGTTGTTTGATGTTTTAACTTTGGTGTTTCTTTAATGGTTGGGAATATAATTGTGTACGCCTATTTTGGGTGGTTTTTGAATTTCTCTAGTGTAAAAGACATTATAACTTATGACATGGGTGATGCATTACCAGGTGCATCAGAGTGTTTGGAATAGAAAGGAAATGAAGTTTAATCGATTGTATTCATTTGAAAATGGATATCACATGTTTGATATGGTGGGTTGGATGAGTATCGAACATGGTTTCTAGGGAAAATAAAATTTATTGACCATGTGGAGAGGAATGGTGAAACTCAATGATTTGGTTTGAGTTTTAGATCAAAGAGTTATACTAGACTTTTGACTAGATTTACCTTATAGATTTGGGTGTTTTGGGTTGGAACCTACATGTTGGGTGGTTTTACCTATATCAAAAAGTTATTATATGAGACATAGTTGTATTGGTAATACTGAAGTAATGTTCGAGTTCTTGGCTAGATCAAGTTTCATGATCAAGTATTTGGAATACCAAGGATTGGTGATAAGTATTACCAATGGTGGGAAGTATGCCTTGGTATGGTTATGAAGGTAAATATATTTTTATGTAGTTTTATATAAACATTAGGAATTACTTGTTTATGAACACATTATAGAGGTTTCAGTTCTAGGTTAACACCTAGCTGAGCATTTTGGTAGCCTTGTTTTCGTTGGAATTGGTTGGTTATAGGTAGGTGACGAATAGTGTGCGATGTAGGTTAAGTGTTAAAACTGAATGTAAGTATTGAGAGGTGAGCTATTTGGGTGACTGGGTTGGTGGATCTTTGGTGTTTTTAGGTTGTGATCTGCTGTCAGTTTTGAGGTGAGGCCTCATGATCCATTCAATATAAGTATGGAGACTATTCTTTTGGATGCAATTTAGGGAGAGAATGGTCTGGTGAATACTGGTGACATCAATCCAAGTGGTGAAAGTTAGTGATTCAAGAGTTTGAGGAAGTTATCAATCTTGGTTAATAATGTCTGTTTGAATGCTTGATTGGTACTATGGGTTAAAGTAAATTGTGATTTTAGGTTTTGGATTTGTTTAAGGTAGTTTTGGTGGGACCTTAAATGGTGGAATGCATGTGTTTTTGTTCATGGTTTGAGGATCAATAATTATCAAGAGTATATATTGGGGATGATCTATCATATAGTGGGGAGATTATAATTCTCCATGTTCTATATAGGTTTTCAATTTTGAGAAATGTTTGAGTTTTTCTTTTGGTGGAGGATTTGGTTTTTTCACTGAATTTTAGATAAACATTTTGAGGATGGGAACTCGTAAAAATTGACCTTTGGAATATTTTTATGTGATTTATGGGTTTGATATTATTTAGGTATCTTAAAGAGAGGTGTGGGGTGGTCATGTCAAACATTTATGGTAATGTAGTGCCATTAGCTATCTTGTGGCCCTCTTATAGGAAGGGGGATCTACCAAGGATCACCAGATGGATGGTGATCCCATCACCAGCCATCCAATGTATATATTGTTCTTTTTTTAAAAGATTAAAATGGGTCATTTTACCCCTTACCCATTCTTTATTCATCTGAAATGGAAATTTTTAGGCTATTTTATATGCACATAAGGAGATCCCTCCCCTATCATTTTTTCTGGTGGTTCTCCCACAGATCTTGGTAGTTTTCATTATATCAGTTGTGTTGGAATGATATGAGTGATTATAACACTCATCTAGCACCCATTCTTATTTTATTATGTCATATAAATCACTTATGTTATTTATATTAGCTATTCAATAATTTCCAAAAATTTATCTAGTTCATCAATTTCATCAATTACATTTTGAATCAAAGGTTAATATAGAATGAGTGGGTCTCTACGAGGTTCAGTTGGTGAAATAATTTATTTTTCCTTAAATTATTTGTTTCGTATTATATATTGGGGTTTTAATCACACTCACTCATCAGTCGCTGGACCTAATAAATAAATTAAATTTTTAGTTTTTTTTTTGAGGCCATAGATACCTTTCATGGACTTAGTAAAACATGATTGATTGGGTAGAACCTTTATTTAGTTTATTAATGTGGGGAAATTGATTTTTTCCATTTGATGGGTAATTTATATTTGATGTTTTAGGATTACCCATTGTAATGAAATGGTTTATTTGGTATGTCGTTTCATTAGGTTGACCTGAAGGAAACTATTGGGCTTAAGGCCTTAGAATTTATTTAATGGGATTGTAATTGTGATAAATGATAGTTGTGGCCTAAAGTGTTAAAACTTGGTTCTATGTAAACTAAAAAATGAGGTGAATCCCATCATGTTTTCAAAAAAAATTATGTAAAAGTCTTGTAAATATAACTTTTAGATATTATTCGTTATGTATGAGACAATTGGAATTCAAAAGATGTCCCTTTTATTTCTAATGATATGTATCAGTGTGGAATGTCTTGGATGAGGCTAGGATTACACATAGGGATTCATGTGAATTTTAAGAGTGAAGACTTACTTGGATTCAATGAAGACTAATACTATAGAATTCTTTGAGAAATATAGTGGATTATAATTAGATTCATTGCCACAAATTTCATGGGGTACCTCCCCCTTAGATTTGGGTAATGTGTGAATTTGAAAAATGCAACATATTAAAGTCACTGATTCTTAAGTGTGTACCTTATTAAATGATATCAGATGTGGTCCATGAATTTGGCATGATTATTATTAGTATGTAATGCCTCATGTGTGAGGCATGGATTTCAATCTTGTTGTGATACTATATGTCAAGTGTGTTACCTTGAGTTTGGAATGGATATGTGATCCATCTCAAGAAAGCAAGGGAGGGAAAGCACATATGAGTCATGTGGATTCCTTTTGGGACACTTAAATATGGCCACATCTGTATGTCTCCTTAGAACCTAGTTATTATATGAGGCTTCCACTGAGATCATAGTTACTAGTGATGGATGAATTTGGTAAACTTGGCCAGAGTTATCCTCTTGAAACTCATGTATTAGAATAGTTCTATTTATTTTTTCATCATAGAATTATTGTTGTTTTATTTAATTATTTCAAAAACATATACTTTATGATCATATTATAGATTTTCATTAGACATTATTAGATTCATCCTACTATGTTATATTCACATTCTTCTTGATACTCCATGGAATTTGGGTACTCTGGTAGATTCTCTTTGGTCATAGGGTATAGTTTTGGGGATAAGCCTGATTTGGTTCTTCATTGTATTGTATGTATAGAGTTGGGATATGGGAGACATAGTAGATCTCAATACTTCCATTTGAGGTTTTATATTATAGTCTAGTGAAATTTTATTACTTATGGGATAATATTCTTGATTATTATATACTTGCCTTGCTTTTATGAGCAATGAATTACTGTGAGATTGCATGTGATACGATTTGGATATTTTAGCTCCTTCCATATTTTATGTAGATGAAATTACTTTATATGGTTATATATCTATTTATTATTTATTTTTATTTCTTGAACTCTCTTAAAGAGGTCATAGCCTCTATATGGTAAGCTCATAGGCCCTGACTACTCTTTGGTAGCCTCTAGAGTTTGAGGAGGCACACTTGATTCCATGTGGTGTACCGACTTGGGGCACAGGCTTAATGGAATCTAGGTCTGGGTGTTACAAAAATCACAACCCCAATGATTATATATTTTGTTATCAGTGAAATATCCATGGGATATAATGATTATCTCCCATGTTTATAACTCCTTTATATGTTTTTTGGAATTTGATTTATGAAAATATTCTTACTTGATATTTAGTTGTATTTGATGTGATTTTTTGAATTGATTAAATCTCATTACATAGTTCCCATTTAAATTTCCATAAATAAGGAAAATATATTCTATATCCCAATCAAACTAAAATTATCTAGTATTGTATGGAAAACTATCTAATGTCTATTAAAAAACTTCTATTATATGGGTCTAATTACGCAATCATGATGGATTCCATGTTCAAATGATAAGTGAGAAACTTGATATTGATGATATACTTATTATGAAAGAAAATTAGAGTTTACTAGTCATAATTAAGATAGGGAAATAAATATCTCATTAAAAATTATCTCTCTATCCCTGAATGTCTTAAAGATAACCTTAAGTAATCTTATTAATGAGTGAAAATAAAAATATTTATGATACAATTTATTTAAATAGGGAGAATGTAACACCATAGGTTATTAGACTCTTTTTATTTCCTTAAACTATACGTCTATCATTAATAATGATTTTTTTTCATTCTTTCAAAATAATATTACTTGAGAATAAAATGAGTCATAAAATATATGAGTCAAAATAACATAAAACACCCCATAACTATTCTATCAAGTATGTTTTTACATTTCGTTAGGTTTTCCTTCTTTGTTGGATGAGAAATGTGGAGAATGAATTGGGAGGAATATTATAATGATGAATTAAAAAATTTATTGGAATGTTTTCATAAAACCAGCTATTTTTTACATTTTTCTAGGGATTTTTACTCTATGTAATGGAGTTACATGATGTGTAGCATCACCTAGAATATATCATGACATTGTTTCAAAAAAGGAAAGGTTTCACACTGGGTATATCTTGCACACCATGTAAATATTAATACTATGATTTGTTACAAAAGGTGATGAGTTTTTAAGTGTATATGTGCCTCATGGAATACACAACGTTTAAATGGTTTACACACCATGTAATAGTCACAAATCAGGATTTTAAGGTGTTTTGTTGAAATTTAATTCATTAATTCATTTATAGCATCCATTTGGTCGACCTTGAGATCTCCCAAGGTGGTTTTTGGTGTTTCCTTTTTGTCCTGATCACTTTTTTTAGAAATTGATTACTGTTGGGTTTGGATTTATCCTCTCTCTATATAAAATCCTCTAAATTTTTCTTAGTTGTTTTTCAACTATGGTTTGGCTGTGATTTTGTGATCGAGTAGTTCTTTCTATTGATCCATCATTTTCTTAGATTACATTTCTTTGTGGAGTCTTTTATCTTGGTTTTGATCCACATAGTTGAAAGAAGCAAGGTTTCTACCTTATTGAGGTTATTTCTTCTACACAATGGGTTATATAGATGAATTACATGTTGTTCATGATAAATTACTTTGGGGTTTTCATTGATTTGAAGTGATAAATGGTTTCATATTATTTCTTGGAGAGGTGTTTTTTTTTCTAAATGGGGTTTTTTGAAATGGATTTTCATGATTTGGAAATGGGTTTTCAAACATCTAATCAGAATGAAATAGCTTTGTAAATGTTTTAATCTATGAGCATGGTTTTGAAAATTTATTTGAAAATGAAATATGGTGAACCTTCATTGCATCGGGATAGAGACATAGGTAGCCTTCATGTGTTTTTACCTCTATGAGGTAACTTTTGTGATTTTGACTGGTAGGAATCAATATCTATCGGATCCAATTTTACAGTGTGTAGGATTTTGGCTATCTGGTACATAGTTTTTACTAGGTTTGAGCCCAATATGTGAGGTTATTTGACATTATTTTTCATTTATGAATATTAAATGCTTGATTTTTTTGATATCATGGATTGCTACTCACAGATTTTTGAATGAGGTTGTATCACATAGCTTTGCATGAAAGTCTATTTCATGGATATATTTTTACTTGTATACCTCTTGATGAATGAATAGTATTTTTGTTTTATGGACACTTCTAATTGTCATATTTCATGTTTATGAATATGAAATTCCTTATAGAAACCAAAATATGGAAAAGGGAAATGATTTATAAATGGTTTGAGTTTATGAAAATTATTTGTAAAACAGTTTTGTTTTAAAATCTTGAATTGTTGTACTCTTGGTAATAGACCTTTTATAGAAACTATGGTGGTATACAAATGGGATTTGGTTCACACCATACTTGAAAATTTAGTAAATTTTAGATATTTTATTTTCATGATTCAGGTAAAGGTAATTTCATCTTGAAGCATGTAAGCTTTTCTTATGGTTGTTTCTTTCAGTTTGGGTTGGTCTGGAGGTGACTGTTGGTCATGCGGTGTTATGAATTTATTTTACTTTAGCCTATTTTCTTGGATTGTATATTTTGCAGTATATTTTTTATTTATTCTATATAATTTGGTTGTATATCATTATTTTATTATATTCGATAATACTTTTAATTATCTTGTTTTACCTATATTTTGTAATGGGGCGGTTTCGGTGGCTTCTTTAGTCGGCCCGTGTTGGTTCGTTACATTACAACACTTTATTAAATTATAATGGGACTTTACAACATAGTTTTATGAAACCATGAATTTATACCATGTATTATTACATTACATGGATGAATACATCCCTAAAAATGAACAAATTGAAAAGGAGTAATAAATAGAAAAAATAATAATATTTTTACAATTAGAAAATCCCCTAGATTTTCTTCACCCTTGGGAATCATCGTTAGTATAAAAAACATATAATGAGAAAAAAACATTGTGAAAGGAGAAATAATAATGTAAAAACCCTAATGAAGACTATAGGAATGAAAATTGTTCTTTGAGAATTTATAATTGAATTAATTTATAGAATGTAATGGGGGTAATATAACCATTATATAAATGATATAAAAGGTCATATGGTCATTGGAAATAATTACAGTAAACATGTTTCCAATTTGGAATTAGTGGTATATTTTTAATATAAATAAAATTATATTTATATATTAAAAATAATTTTTTTATTATTAATAATTTATTTTAAGAAATATTAATATTTTCCCATAATTAATAAAAACAAATTCAATTGGGAAAATACAATTGATTATAAGGAAACAATTTTTTTATATTCTGTTTTTTAATTAATTACATTTAAGGAATGATATAAATAAAATGAGTTGTTATATTACATGTAATAATTTTAAAAATAAATTGATATTATCTAAGGAATAAATAACTTTAAGGAATAATAATTTAATAATTCAAGGCCAAAAAACGTTTTGTTTAAAAATATGTTTTAAATTATATATGATATATTTTTTATTTTAGATATAAATTTCACATATTTGAAGTATTAAATGTAATGAAATTTTTTTATTATAAATATAAAGAATTATTTATCAATGATATATTGATTATATATTGCTTATATATTAAGCTAAAATCATTTAATAGAAAAGTGATATTTTTAAAAGAATATTTTAATGTGTAATTTATTTTTAACTTATAAAATTTAAATAATCATTAATAAAGAATTGTTTAAGTGGAATTTATTTATAATATAAACAATAACAATCATATAATTTTAATTAAATGGAATGTTATGAGAATAAATTTAATTTATGCCTAAAATTGAATTTTTGTGTAAAACTTATATTCCCATGTTATGCGTCATTGTAACAACCCATGCATTTACAATATTTTCCTCTTTGAATAAATTTAATTTTTGTTCCTTGAAATATATATGCAACATGAAGGTTATCATTCATTACTTTCAAGACTAATATTCTACATTTTCTTTCGTAACACACAATACTTAGTTTTACCAAACAATAATATATTATTAAAAATAGTATTATTTAATATAATAAGATATAACCTTGTCATTAAATTGATGATTCTTGTAACACCCAAAGAACATAAAAATAAAATAAATATATAATGAAAGAAACACTGAGTCTCTACAAAATACCACTTCATTTTAATATATCCAGTTAAACATAATTTTTTGACCTCTAAGTTATGAATTTCAAAAATTTGACATATATGGTTGTGATCAGTAAGTGATATAGAGTCCGATTAGAAATACTTAATTTTAGGGGAATAGTAACATACCCATATTAATAGTAACACACCCTTTTAATAGTGATATACACTAAGGAATAGTAACATTACCTATGATAGTATATAAATAATATTCAGGTGGAAGTACAATATACATATGTTTTCGAATATGTAAATAAATGTTTTACAACTTTTTTTAGAATTAATTATTGGTTTAATTAAATATTAAATTAATCATTTTTGGAATTTATTTTTTAAAAACGGACATCATTTTTGGATTATAATCATCGAAAAATGGTAATGGTGAATTTTAAGTATTATTCTGAAATACTAAAATTTTTGATGAATAGTAAAATATGGTAAAATAATGTATGTAAAAATTGTCAGTTAAATACACGATTTATGACATCATAAGTGATGTAAGGCCACTTGGTTAGAACCCACATGAATTTATTACTATTATTGGTCTTGGAATCATCATAATTTCTGGTCTTGAGGGAAATTAATAAACTAATGATTAAAAATTTATGAAAACCCTCCTCTCCTCCACTATAAAAAAAACCCCCCTCACTCCCTCTTCTCTTCACTCCTCTAAGCCAATAAGATCCTAATATTTCTTCCCAAATAACCTTCCTTATTCACTCCCCACATCCATTAATCTTTTTTTATTTCCAAAAGACCAATATATCTTCCCTTAAAGAGGTTGTCAAAGAGTTTATTTCAAGAGGTAACCCACGTTTTTTTTCATTTAGTTTCATGGCAATTTATCTTATTTTGTTATCCTCCAATCACCTCCTCTATAAAAATGACCATGATAGATCCACTATCATCTATATACTGGAATTATATCATGTTGATGGAATAACCATCACAAATATCCTTACTCTCTCTCTCTATTTTATAAACTAAATCAACGTCAAAGAGGTTCCACCTTATAACCTTCAGGGACGATGAAGTTTCGTTCTTCAAATTTATCCTTCATTACTAGTAATGAAACAATTTTGGTGGTTGAAATAGACATTAATATATTTATTAAAACCTAATTAATATTCCTGAACTGGTATACATACTTATTATTAAATCATATGACCAAACTAGTTCCTAATAATCAAAATACCGCTAAAATAATCAAAGTGTGTCATAAATATTTCATCTAATGATTTATCATCTTTACATGTAACAACATTATATAAATTTCCATTTATATTTATGAATGTTCATAAATAATATTTAATTTAAATTCTAGAGATTTACATCCATTCCACACGAACTCCATTACTTAAGAACAAGTGAACTGATTAAGAAAATAACAAAAACGAACACTTTGGAACTACAAAATTATATATATAACTAATAAATAAATAAATAAATGAACTAAAAATAATTTTGATAAACTAAATACATGTCTAATAATATATACAATAAATTATTAATAATTTTAATTTCATATTCCATGACCTTATGTTCCAGAGTATAACACATTCAGACTTAAGGTAAGGGGGTTTTTATTTCACTTCCATTTTTTGTGAGATTTTTGGTATTCACTACTAATACTTGTGTACGGTTAATGTATACTTCCCATTGAAGTAACATATCATGAATATCTATATATTAATTTTATTAAATGTATAATTTTAATATTATTAATTGTTGGGTATAATAATTGATTGATTACAATGTTGTAAGGGTTTTTTTACCCGAACCTCCATTTTCATTCGAGTTTCTTTTATTGTCTTATTACCTCAAAACAATTCTTATGTATTATTATGTACTCCTCATAAATTATGTGGGAATTTTATATATATATGTTTACCATCTAGAATCATTCTTTATTTAATGGGTATTTACATATTTTAAAAAGAACATTAAAAAATTTTATCCCGATAAACAAACCCGATTCAAGGGATATTTTAAAATTCATACCCATTTTAAAGTGTACTCTAGAATATGCTTTTACCAACCATTATTTTTTATAAAAACACTCATTTTATCATGAAAAAAAATAATCTTGGATCATTTCTGAATTTAACATAACAATCATTATTTTGCGCATTTAAATTCCCTTTAATAATTTCCTTATATTGCCCAAAAATGTTTTATTACTAATGAATCATAAGAAGTCTTTTTACATGAATTCACTTTAGTGGGACATCATTTATTCCTAAAATATAACATCAATGTCCTTGTATTTTATTTTATTGGAAATTCAATCTTACAATCTGATTTCAGGGTGAATATTTATGATTTTTCAAAAGAAGTATTCCTTCAAATGTAAAAAGGGTGTTTCTCATATCACATTAACTTTTATGAGATATATGCCTTTTCACCACTTATTTCTTTCTGGTTGTGTATTTACTTCCTTTTTTATATCATTTAATGATTACCCTTAATCTCATGATACTCTAAGGGATTATTATTTGAATGTTTCAAGGTGGTATGAGACACTTGGGAATGTTTAAGAATTAATTTGTTGAGGATTTTTCAATGTTCTCAGTTAAAAGTCTCTTCATCAATGTCTATTTTCATTGTTGAATTTGGTTAATCATTGAGTTTTATTTCCTATGATATCATCCAGCATGTTTTATTGATTGGTTTATGATTCTTGTGATTGTGGATGTGCCATCCTAAAACCACTCACCAACTTACTCCGAATGGTTAGTGTTTATTTTTAATGATTGGGGAAAGTTAAATACATTTCATATGTTAGTTTAAATATTAATGTATATGTTTATTAGGTTTATCCACACTCATATGAGGAATGTATTTGAATTATTTTATTATTGGTGGGGTCCTCTATATCCCCTAGATGCATCAGTAGGTCTAATGAGACAAATAATCATGGAATTGGCAGAGGCCATTCCCAATTTGATATATTGTTTTGGCCGAGGACTTAATCATTTTTAGAAACATTTGTTGAGGCCTTGAAAAAATGTTTCAGAACGTATGGAATATGCACTTACCTCATAATGAAGCTTGTAAATGAAATTTCAAGTGGTTATTCAACTAATATAATACCCATTAATATGTTATATAATGGAAGTATTTATTCAGTTTATATTCCTTCCACATTATGTCCTAGTTTTTTAAATGCATGTGTTTTTTATTATTCACGATGTCTAATTTTTATGTTATCTTTCACTATATTTCTTACTCATTATGAGAGTTTGATATCACCCCTTTCTGATGTTTCATTTTCCCAGGATATGAAGAAGTAAATTATGAATGACTTTCAAGATTAATCTAGGAGGCATGGATGTTTCTAATGGAATAAATTAGTGTTTTTTCCTTTCAGGATATAATGCTGAACTTATATATGTATCTTGTTTCCAAAATCTACAAAACAATTCATTCCTTAGATATTCATATTCATTTTTTATATTCCGATGTACTAAAATAAGGCACCAGCTCCGGGAAACTAGGGTTGGTTCCTTATAGTTGGTATCAAAGGAAGTTTAGTAGAAAACATTGAAACAAGATTATAAAATTTAGATTATGGAACAAATCCCTAAGGTATTATTCGAGGTCAAATATACAAGAACGTCCTGGAATCTTAGTAAGGAGTATATTATGTGGATATTTCTAGAAAATACATCCCAATCAAAATACAAATCGGTAGAGGTGTCTTTGGAACATCTATACCTTGGAGTGAAAAATATAATAATGAGTTTAGGGCATGACCTAGGATATCCAAGTATATGACAACGAGCCTTGCTGCACTTTTGGTATTGAAACTCCTGAGGGGTATGATTAAGATAATTCACATTTTACTTACCCAACATTATTAAGAATTTTCCCCCAATGTGACCATAATATATGGTTCTAGTATTTATTATGCATAATTGTATGCTATGTGTTATACCGTGTTTAGAGTCATAGAGAGTTAATAATGTTACCAACTAATATATAATATGGAATTGAATAGAAATGGAACCTAGTAGAAGAAATGAGAACATAACCAATGCATGATATGTGAAGAGTAAGAAATATCTTATCTCTGATGGTCTTAAGCCATAATTTCGATGGAAGATTGTCTCCCAAGTATCCTCGTCAAATTAAGAAAAAAGTATAATGTGTTGACAAGGTATATAAAGACTTCTCTGAGTCATATGGATTTGAAGGGTTGAAAAATAATACAAGGATGGTAGGGAAATACATTGATAAAGGGAAGAAGAGAAAGATGTATTTTCCTACATGTCATAATTATGGAAGGAAACACCATAGTATATGCTTAAGACGAAAAAGTGTTTGCTTCATGTAAGGAGAAAAAGGCCACCATGCTCATAATTTCAAGGTATTGAATGAATTTAACTATATTCAATTCTTAAATTTCAAGGAGATTGGATACTATGTGAATCAATGTCCCAGGCATCAAAGAAATATACCCCAAATGATGATTTTGGATAATGATCAAGTTATGATGCTACTTTAGATGAATTTGAATGATTAATATTCCTAGTCAAGAATCATGTCATTTGAAAAAAAAATTCAGTAATGTACTGGTTGTATGAATAATGAGATATATAAGGATTATACTACAGTACTATTTCATTAAGTATTTGAGGTCATATGGTGAATGGTTCAAAGGAAAAGTGATTCTGTAGAAAGTTACTCTTTTTAAAATGAACATGAATGAGGGATATAAAACCCTTAATATATATCTCATGTTAAGATAATGATGAATAAATGATAGATTTAGATAAGTATTGACTACCTGGGAACTGATTATTTACTTCTTGAGAAGTGTTCTATTTTATCATCGATGGAGTTTACAACACTTTTGGATTTAAGGAATATATCCAATAACATATATCTTACTTAATTAATACAAAGGAATGCATTTTTCCAATATTTTTTTATGGTTATTCAAATTATTATCATATTTCAAGAGGATACATAAAGTTATTCACATGTTTGTAATGTGAATTTTAGATTTTCTTTAGGTTTATTAAGGGTTAATGATAATTTCATCTTGGAAATTTATAGACAATCGCTATAATTTGTTGAATCATTATATTTTTGAATTTTTAACCATTTACAAAATGGTTTAAGTTTATCATTGTGTGGGGATTTAGAGTATAAAGTCACTACAAGATGGTTGGATTATTACCCCATGACATTTTTTTCCAATTAGAATGCGTTGATTTGTATTACCTGATGTATTTCCATTTTCTCTTGTTAATATGATATTTTAACAATATTCTTGATGTGGGTTTCCCAGAAGGTAATTTTCATGTATCAACCATTAACTTTTAATATTCAATTATAAATTTTGAGGACAGAATTCTTATAAAGAGGGGACAATATAACACTCCAAGAATTTATAAATAAATTTTACATATAATACATGAGACACTAAGTATCTACAAAACACCACTTTTTTATGACCAAGCCAGGTAAACAAAATTTTTCCACCTTTGTGTTCTAAATTTTAGAAATTTGACATACACAGTTGCGATTAGTATGTTATTTGGAGTCTGATAAGAAAAACATAATTTTTAGTGAATAGTAACCTACTATTATGAATAGTAACATACCCTTATGAATACTGATATACCCTAATGAATATTAATGTTACCTATGATAGTATATAAATTATATTCAAGTGTAAGTACAATATACCTCTGTTTTGGAATATGTAAATAAATGTCTTTAAACATTTTTTTAGAATAAATTATGATTATCATTAACTATTAAATTAATAATATTTAAAAAAAATTGAAAAAATGTACTTCATTTTTGGATTCTACACATAGAATAATTGTTTGGCTGAATTTTTGGTATTTTTATGAAATACTCAATTTTATGATGAATAGTGAAATACATCAAAATACCGTATATAAAATTATCAGGTAAATACACTATTTATGGCATAATAAGTTATGTACACCCACTTGGTTCGAACTCACATGCATTTATTACTATTATTGGTCATGAAATCATCACTATTTCTATTCTTTGGGGAAATTAATAAACTTGTGATGGAAAAATTATTAAAACCCTCCTCTCCTTCACTATAACCCCCCCCCCTCACTCCCGCTTCTCTTCACTCCTCTATGCCTTGAACATGTGCAATGTTCTACCCAAATACCCTTCCATAGTCACTCCCCACATCCAATAAGCTCTTGGTCTTTCCATAAGACCAAAATCATTTCCCTTAAGGAGGTTCTCAAAGAGGTTATTTCAAGAGGTAATTCACCATTCTTTTTTTCAATTTCATTTCAAATTATCTTCTATTATTATCCTCTCATAACCTCCTCTATCAAAATGACCATGATATATCAAGTATAATATATATACTATAATTATATCATTTTAATGGATGAAATATCATCAATATCCTTACTCTCTCTCTCTTTTATATATGAAATCAATGTCCATGAGGTTCCAATTTATAACCTTCATGGACGACGAAGATTTGTTCTTCAATTTATCCTTAATTATGAGTCATGAAACCATTTTTATGGTTTAAACAGACTATAATATATTTATTATAACCTAATAAATATTCAAGAACTAGAATACATACATATTATTAAACTGTATGACCAAAGTAGTTCCTAATAATCCAAATACCGCTAAAATAATATAAGGGAATGTCATAAATATTTCATCTGATGAATCATCCTCTTTCCATGTATCCAAATTATATAAATGACCATTAAAACTTCTGTATGTTCATCAATAATATTTAATTTCAATTTTAGTGTTTTACATAAATTCCACATGAACTCCATTACATTAGTATAAGGTTACCGATTTTGAAAATAATGAAAACGGACACTCCAGAATGAAAAAATTCAATATAATAACTAATCAATAAGGGAATAAATGAACTAAGAATAATTATTATAAACTAAATACATGTATAATAGGTTATGAAATAAATTATTAATAAGTCTAATTTCATATTCTAGGACCTTATGTTCATGAAGAGAACACATTCAAACTTTAGGTCTGGGGTTTTTTCATCTCACTTCAATTTTTGTGAGATTTTCCATATTCACTACTAATAATTTTTTATGGTGTATGTATACTTAAAAATGATGTCACATATCATGAATATATTTATTTTCATGGTATTGAATGTATCATTTTAATATTATTAATTTTGGGGCATATGAATTGATTGATTACATGTTATAAGGGGTTTTCTATCCAAACAACCATTTTCATTTGGGTTACTTTTATTGTCTAATTACCTCAATGAAATTATTATGTATTATTTTTTCCTCCTCATAAATTATGTGGGAATTTCATATATTTTTTTTACCATCATATTCCTTCTCTATTTTAGGGGTAAATATATGTTTTAAAAGGATCATTCAAAATGTTTATCTCGATAAAAAACCCGATTCAATGGATATTTTCAAATTCATACCCATTTTCAAGTGTACACAAGAATCTATTTTAATCCACCATTATTTGTTATAAAATCACTCATTTTATCCTGAACGATGATCTCATATCATTTCTGGATTTACGAGAACAAATCTTCATTTCCCCTTTAAAAGTTTCTTTAATACTTTCCTTAAATTTCTCTAAAATGATTAGTTTTTAATGAATCTTAGGACTCTTTTTACATGATTTCACTTTTGTGGGATATAATTTATTCCTAAAATACAATTTAAATGTCTTAGTATTTTATTTTATTGGATATTTTGTCTTAAAATATTATTTCAGGGAGAATATAAATGATTTTCCCAAATTACTCTTCCTTCAAAAGTAAAAAAGGATTTTTCTCAACTCATATTTACTTTTATGAGATATATGCCTTGTTCACCACTTATTTATATCTTTTGGTTCATTTACCGCCCTTTGGTATATCTTATCAAGAGTACCCTTATTATCATAATATTCTTAGGGATTATGATTTGAATGTTTCAAGGTATTATGGGTGACTTTGGAATATTTAAGGACTATTTCCTCAAGGATTTTTCAATGGTCTCATTTAAAAGTATCATCATCTATGTCAATGTACTTTTCTTAATCTTGTTCCCCATTGAAGTTTATATCCTATGATATCATCCACCATGTTTTATTTAATGGTTTATCATTTGTTTGATTGTGGATGTTACATCCTAAAACCATTCACCAACTTACTCTGAATGGTTAGTGTTTTTGTTTAATGATTAGCAAAAGTTGAATATATTTCATATAATTGTTTCAGTATGAAGGTATATGATGTTTATCTTTATCCCCAGACATATGAGAAATGCATTGGACTTATTATGTGATGGGTGTGGTCCTCTATATCTCTCGATGCATCAGTGGGTCTCCTGAGACAAATAGATGTGGAATTGGATGAGGCCTTCTTAATTTGATATATGGTTTTCGACGAGGCCTAAATCATTTTTAGACGTCTTGGATGAGGCCTTGAAAAAATGATTTAGAATTTCCAGAATATTAACTTTCCTCATTATAATTCTAGTAATTGAATGTTCATGTGTTTACTTGACTAGTATAATACCAAGGATTTCATTATATTATTGAAATATTTACTAAGTTCATATTCCGTCCATATTATGTTCAAGTTTATTTTCTAAAAGGCATGTGTTTTCGATTATTCACCATGTCTACTGTTTATGTTTTCTTCAACTATATTGCTTACTCTTAAAGAGAATTTCAGCTCACCACTTTCTTATGTTTCTTTTTCCCAGGATATGAAGAAGTAAATTATTAATGACTTGCAAGAATAATCTAGGAGACACGAATGTTTCAAATCGAATAACTTATTATTTTTTCTATTAAAGATATAATGTTGAACTTATATATGTATCTTGTTTCCAAAATCAACAAGATTATTCGTTCCTTTAGGATAAATATTCCTATTTATATTCCAATGTATTTAAATAAGGCACCGGCTCCGGGAAACTGGGGTTGGTTCCTTAAAATTATGAATAGGAATAACTATATTATAAAATTATACACTTGAATTCATAGTAACATATTAATTAAAAATGAATACAGAAACCAAATTAATATAAAGGGAATGATTTTACAGAAGATTATTTTTTGAGAAAAAGGTGATTTATATTAATATGTAAAATTAATTACTATTAATGAATGATATTAATTAAAATTATATATTATATATTCAGTACAAAATTTTATAACATTCATCCAAATGAATTTATAGGTACAATATGAGAACATACCAAATATTACACATATAAACCTATATTTTTATAAAATAATTTTTACCACCTTTTAATGGAGACCTTATTTTAAATATAAATTTTTCACTTTTATAAATTTTATATGTCAAAATAATCATAATTTTTTTATAAAAAAAATCCAAAAAATTAGGTTATGGTGAATTCTTGGTATTTTTCTGTGAAATTTCTTTTTCTGATGAAAAGTGAAAAATACAAATTTTAATTCTAAACATCTTTTCCTTGTTATTTATTTAGAAGGATAAATTATATTTTTAATTTGATTTAAATTTTAATTAGATTAATTTTTATTAATTAAACTAATATAGGTCATATAAATCAATTTCACATTAAAATTTGATATAAAAACTCAAAAAATTATTGCATGTTTTTACCCATTGTCATCCCATATGCAGGATTTATTTTATATTAATATATTCCACATATGTGATAAGAATTTGAAAAAATGGATTCCGTATTTGGAATCACCATAATGTATAATGTCTAATAAGATAAACTTATTTTTTGACCAAAGATGTTTGTGAAAGTAATTTAAAATAATTATAATGATTAATATAAAAAAATCTCTTAACAAATGACTAAACATTAAACTCAAAAGCAAAAATACCTATAAAATGGTCAAAATTCCCTTAGATTACCATATTTCTACCATTTCACCCCATTTCACTAATGTTTTCCATTATTATAGCCACTTGACATAGGAAAAACGTTTGTGGAATTCGCTTTCAAAATATTTACAAGAATGTCACTCTCACACACCCCGAACTTCCTCACACAAATCAAGACACTTTGGTTTGACCATGATTGTCATAAATAGATCCTGAAAATCCCTCCCCTAGAAATAGAATATTCACCTTGGGAATAAATTTATCCAATTAATCCCTTTGGTGAAAACCAAAAGGAGTTACTCGAATAAGAGGTAACATTCTTCTTCAAGCTATTTGGTTTTACTTTAATTATCTACCTTGTAAACTCATATTATTCCAAGATTATATAATAACAAAATTACCCTCAATATACTGAGAATTTCTTATAATAAGGGTTCTACCAAAACAAACACAAACATTCATCTGAGGGGTAACAAACTTACCGTTTTTGTGTACGGTGAACTACCACCTCACAAAAAGTTGTCATTTGTTTTTCCTTTACCACCTCTAATGGTTGGGAATTATGATGGATAAAATTTTGATATATAATATATATGATATTTATTATTTCTTTATTCTTATTTAATTCTTTTATAACATATATATTTATACCTTCCATTTTTTGAAAATATGATAAAATATTTTGTGGAAGTGTGGACTACCGCCTCCTCAAAGCGATGTGATTTTTCACACCAAACATGGAACATATGAAGGAATTTTTAATTAAAAAAATCTAAATTAAATTAAATTTATATGATTTTAATGACATAATAAAAATTATGGAATCATAATGTATCAATTTTTTATTAACCTTTTCCTACTGTAAAAAGTTACAAAGTCATTCATGGATGTGTGGACTACTGCCTCTCTAACACAATGTGATTCCTTTTATATCACAATAATTATATGTATAAGTATATATAATCAAATAAAATGGTATTTGTGATATAATTATCACAATTTAATGATATAGTGATACTCACCTACTTTTGGTAATTATCATTGGAAAATGGGAATGTTACTCAAACATATGTACGACCTATCATCTCCATGATTGTATCATTGGTTCATTTTTCAAAACAGTCCTTCATGATTGTTTTTAAAAGAATAATTGATGAATAAATCTGATAATTATTTCCTGTCTATTATTCTATATATGTTTATATAATGTCCCCTTTGACCATAGTTGACCTACAAAAGTCTTTTTTAACACATGAACCAAGTTTTTTCAAAAACACATGATTTAAACTCATGTTATTGATAAGTTCATTTAGAAAATTTTGTAACTTTCCTTATAAAGTGTTGGATCATAGTATTTTAAAAAAAAATTAACCAATTATGAAATGTTATCAGTTGATATTTTGATGAGTTTTTAGAGGTTAATGTATTACTTACCCATATGATGAAAACTCTGTTGGGAAATGAAGTATAAATAGTTCAAGGCACGACCAAAGGATAATATTTTGATTGTTAAATATAAATATATTAGGTTATTATATTTCATTACATTCATATAGAGTAAAATAATTCTTCAACTATTGTAAAAATGGTCTTGAAAAAAAATGTTTCACTATTGTCATCTTTTTTTATGACATCAATGACCTTTTCATAAGAGATGTTAAATGTATTGTGGTGATTCAATTTTATCTAAACATTCTCTCTAACACTCTATAGTATAACCTGATTATTATATTTTTGTGTATCCATGTTTCCATTTCCCACTTATGTTCTACTAATAGAGATCCTAGATACATGATCAATTTATATTTCTTTCTCTCTTATTAATAACATGTGTTAGTAATGCTTTTCATGATGTGGGTTTTTTAATAATACTTTATTTTCAAATATCATCCCATTGATTAGTGAGATTGATTTTAAATTGTTATGTCACAATTTATTTAAGATGAAAATAATGTAACACCCTAATATGTTATTATATTTTCATTTTATAATAAATTTACTTTTTCCTATATTTCTTTATATGTAACATGAAGGCGAGCTTGGGTTACATGCAAGACTTACTTTCCATGATGAAGATTGATATTTACCAAACAATAATATATTATTAAAAATATAACAATTTTATATATCAAGATATAACCAAGCTATTAAATAGTCTATTATGAATAAGATTACATATCTTATGAACATATTTAGTTGAATTCATTGGTTACTAATTAATTATAAATGACTATTGAAGCCAAATGAATATAAAGGAATTTTTTATATAAATAATTATTTTTATGAAACAATGTGATTTATCATAATATGTTAAATTAATTACTATTAATGAATGATATTCATTATTTTTATATGATAAATATTTTATAAAATTTTTATTATATTTTTCCAATTTATTTTATAGGAATAAGATGATTAAAGAATAAATATTACATATAAAACCTATATATTTTAAAAGAAGTTTTACCACTTTTAATGGAGAACCTATTATAAATATATCATTTTTAAATATGATAAAAATTTTTTGTTAAAATAAACTTAATTTTTTAAATAGAAACATGAAAATTAGTTTAAGGAAATTTTTTTGTTTTTTCTGTGAATATTCATTGTTTGGTGAATAGATTAAAATATTAAATTTTAATTCAAATGTACATTTTATTATAATTTATTTATGAAGATAAATTAATTTTTAATTTATTTTAACGTTTAATAAGATAATGTTTTTATTAATTAATCCAATTTATGTAATTGGAATGATTTTTACTTCGATATTGGATACAAAAACCTAGGAAACTTTTAAACGTGTTTACATTAAACCCTGCATTATCATCATATCTGTGGGATTAATTTCAAATTAATTTATGAAACTTTTGTGAATCTAATTTGTATAAATGGATTAAATATACCTTTTCATGATAATTTAAAATATCTGAACGTTATTTTTTTATCCAAAATAATATTGGAACTAATTAAAATTATTTACAACGATTAAGATAAAAAATGTATTTAATAAATTACTAAACCTTAAACATAAGATACAAAATAAGAAATAAAGATGTCCAAAGTACATTAAATTTCCATATATAGACCATATAAAACCATTTATATAATTTTTTCCATAATTAGAGCCAATTTTCAATAGAAAAAATGATGGTGGAATTCCCTTTTAAATAAGTTACATGAATGTCACTCCCCCAATATAAAAATACACTCACCCCTCCGACTTACATACAGTACTAAAGCAACATTGGATAGAAAATACTCAGAAAAAATATCTCCTAAAAATACCACACCTCATTTTATAATCCTATCATTTGGAATAAATCCATTTACATAATCCCTTTGGTGAAAACCAAAAAGGTGTTACCCGAAGAAGTGGTAACATCCTACATCAAGCTTTATAATTTTATTTTCATTCTCAACCACATAAAATATTATTCTTATATGATTACAAAATAACATAATTATCCTAAATATAATTATCTTTTGTTATTATAAGTGTTATACCATCAATTAAAAATACTTCCTTTTAATGTGTAACAAAGATTCCATTTTTTGTATGGTTAACTACAACCTCAAAAAAAAATATTGTTCAGTTTTCCACAACCACCTATCATGGTTGTGAATTAGGATTTATATTCTAATAATATATGATATTTATTATATTTATTATTCTTATATTCTTATTTAATATTTTTATAACAAATACCTTTATACATTCCATTTTATTTAAATATGATAACATTGTTTGTAGTTGTGTGGACTACCGCCTCCTCAAAGAGATGTGATTCATTCCCACTATTCATGGAACATATAAAGGATAATTTTAATTAAAAATATGTAACATAAATGAAATATATATTATGTTAATGAAATAATTACTTTTTGATAAACACAATATATCATATTCTTTATTACCTATTTCACACACTATAAATTTATAACGTAGGTCGTGGACATGTGGATTACCATCTCCCTAAGATGATGTGATTCCTTTTACATAACACGAATTATATGTATAATTATATATGATTAAATAACACTGTATTTATGATATAATTATCATTATAATATGATAAAGTGTTACTTTCATTCTTTCCATAATAAACATTGAAAAAACTGAACATTACTGATGTGTCTGTATGGCCAAGCTTCTCCATGATTGTATCGTTTGTACATTTATAGTAACCATATTTAATGATAGGTTTAAAAAGTATAACTAATGTATAAATATGAAAATTAAGTCATGATAATTATTATTTTAATGTTTATATATTGACCCCTTAAACCATAGACAACATACAAAATTTGTTTTTAACACATTAACCAAATTTGGTAAAAAAACACGTGATGTAAACATAATTTTTTATGTATTTTTTTACAACATTGTAACAAGTGATGTAAAATAACAATAAACCTAAAAAGGGTTGTTAATCGAGTAAATAATTAACATCTATATATTATTTTGGAAAATAAATACACATGTGAAAATTCATTCTCAAGGTAAGGGATTTCAACTCAATTTATATTCCATTGAGACTTATTTATTGTTCTACACCAATTAAAATTTATATGGTGTATATACATTCTTTTGAAATGTTATATCATGAATCTCATTATTCTTATGTTATTATATGTTTTATTTTATTCCTTCTTGTAGATTATGATTCAAATGTTTCCAAGTGGTATGTGACACTTTGTAATTTTAAAGATTATTATCCTTAAAAAAGTTTTTAATCATTATCTTTGCAATCTCAATTTCATTGTGATTGTTAACATTATATGAAAAAAATAATATTAATGTAATCAATTAAATATCCACATTCTTGGGTGATGGATATTATTATTTTTTAAATTGTATACGATATTTACATATAGTGTTCACTTTCACAACTATTCGTTTAACCGGGAAATTATTGATAAATATGTATCTTATATTCATTAAGGATAAATTTTGATAAGGAATTTTTTTAATTAAATTGAATATTTGATATATGAGGAATGATTTGGATATGAAATACATATTTTGGGGAATGTTTAATGAAATCCTCATGAGTTTGGTACCGATTAATGCAACCCCTTAAAACGTCGGTAATCTCATAAAACAAATTAGTTGGACAAATAAGAGTAGTTTAAACTATCTTGAGAATAAATCTTCATGGTATGATGGTTCATGTGCTAGATTAATGATTTACAATAATTAATAATTGTCTGTTATTTAGAATTAATTTACTATAATTATTATCATCCATTAGTTTATTTTGTCAATATATCAATGGATTCATTTTATTCTCAGTTTATTGATTAAACAACATGTGTTTCAGTTTTTCACCCCACCGCATTGATTTTTCCTTATATATTTTATTTTAATGTAATTGTTTATTATGTATTTAACTTTCCATGTTGATGTACTATAATAATTTCATTATTTCTTTCGTTTTTATTTACCCTTACTGATCATTTGAGCTTAACATTATTATATTTCTTTTCCCCATGTTATGAAGAAGAAAAGTTTAAAAAATATTTCAAGGATTCCTTTAATTTAATTTTATTATGTATCATGTTTTTTTCTATTTAACAAGGTAATATGGGTATCATTTATGTAATCTTCTTTTTCCAAAACTGCTAAAATATTCAGTCCCTTAAGATTTGAATCTTGTATATGGAGATGTAATAAAGTAATGCACCAGCTCTAAGATTTCTTGGGTTGGGTCAATATAGTTCCAATATTAAATTTAATTTTACCACCTTATATATTGAAATGAAAAAATGGATTTAATATTTTGAATCAGAATTCTCAAATTAAAAATGAAGTTCAATTTCATTTTTTTTCAAAAAATAATTTATTGTGGTAAAAATTGAGTTCCCACGGTAAATGAAAAATAAGGTAAAAAGGGTTAAAATATGTGGTAAAAACTTAAAATGTCATTAAAAATTATGAAAAATGACTTTTTGAGGTATTAATAAATAAAAAATTATCTCAAAACCATTGTTTTTTCCACTTTTTATCAACTTTTACTTTAAAATGACAACCTTATAAATTAATGAATGAATATTAGTGGAAGTGCCACTGAAAAATCACATATAAAAGGACCTATTATCTTCCCATTAAAAACCAATATATTCTTTTAAAAATATATTCAATGTCTATACATTTTTCTATTATTAAATTATTCTTAGATTTTATGTATCCTCTAGTTCCAAGAATGAATCCTAATTATTTCATTCCAAAGGAACTCGTATTAAGAAAGATGAAAAAAGTAAGTACATAGGTCATTTCTCTATTTTTAAATTAAAATATAAAATAATATATAAATATAATTATTTCATGTTAAAATAATTACACTTTGGTGTAAGTAATAATATTATTATCTACCTCTAAACGAATACTAATCGGTTGGTATAAAATGTTCTTATTTGGGTTGGTTCAATGATAAACATGAATGATGTAATACTATCTTCAAAATTTATAATATTTATAAGTATCATGACATTAATACAGATAAAACATTATATTAATGATTAATTGATTATAACCCACTAGGATTTTATGGTATGGAACTTTTAAAATTTATCATCTTTGATAGTTTAGGCTTCACACATTATCATGTTTAAAACTGTAATATACTATTAAATATGACCACTAGAAAATTAATTTGACCATTAAAAATATTGATATGATTAATAAAATAGTAACATCACCTATGATTGTATACATAAAATTTGTGTATCTTATTGATGAAAATAAAACATATTTATATCATAGAATAAGTAAATAAATGTTTTGAAAATGATAAAATAAGTATTGGTATTGTTGTGAAACATTAATGTTATGAGAAAATTTTATAATTGAAAAAATTATTGAGAGAACATTTATTTTCAGAAACAGTTTCATAAATTAATATTTTTTCTTATGAATATAAGATTATTTAATGACACCTTAATTAATTTCTGAAAATGTCATAAAATCAATATATTTTTAGATAATGATGATTTGATTTAAAATATTAATTTATCATAATTATAAAATTATTTTCATTAAATGGAGTCCATTTTTGAATTCCAAATCTGGAAAAGTGGTTAGGATGAATTTTTGGGATTTTTTAGTGAACAGTGAAATACAATAATTTATGGTATTAGAAAAATACATGAATTATTGAGTAATGGATTATTTATGGTTGATGTAGGCACCATTGGTTAAATCTAAAATACACTATTTAATATACCTATTCACAAGATTCAATACCATTTCGTTTCCAGAGCCAAAAATAATAAACAAATGAATAAAATAAAAAAAAACACCCCTCTCATCAACTCAAAATACCACCCCTCACCACCACATCTCCTCACACCTCCAAAGACATGAATATTATACAATTTATACCCAATACCTCTTCCAAAAATATCTCCTAAGTTATGGTCTCACTCATGTCAGCCAAAAGACTATATCAATGTTTATTGAAGAGGTTATCAAGGAGTTTAATTCAAGAGGTAAAATCCTATTTAATTTTTTTATTTTCATTAAATTTATTTTATTTTCTTATCCCTTTATTATATCCTATATCAAAGAATGAATTATAACTACAGTATAATATATATACTATAATTTTATTATGATAATGGGATATACACCATCAATTATTTTTCCTATACCTTTTTATTCTAAAAATGAAAACGTCGTCTATGAGGTACTGATTTACCACCTTCATGAATGATGAGTTTTATTTAATTTCATCATCACGGATTTTAATAAAACAAATTTTTTCATCAAAACAGATTATTATATGTATATAAAAATTCATTCAGTGTTTTAGAACCTCTATATATACATAATATTAATACTAATTTTTGAGGATTAGAAAAATGCCAAAATATTTCTAACAGTTATCATTAACATTATATATAATAAATCATCTCCATATCTAGAAAGAAAATGATATATAAAACTATTAAATACCCTTCCATTTAATTAAAAAAATTGAATTATATATAGAAATTTCCATCTCATATGATCATTTTTACATGTATACAAGTGATCCAATCATGAAAAAGAAGGAAATGAATATTTCCAAACAACGAAATTGACTCTTATAACTCATCAAAAATACCATTAATAAAGTTAATAAAATAATAATAAATAAAATATATGATGATTATTTTTTTATTTAAATTATTAATTAATCTAATTTCCTTATCTTTAATGTTAAGTATAAGTGTAGAACACTTTCAGATATAAGGAATAATATTCTCCATGAACAACCATTTTTCATTCACGTTACACTTTCTCTCTCTTTAACCGAATGTAATTATTATTTATTTTTATATAGTTATTCTAAATTCTGTGAGTTTTTTCAAAACTAATGTATCCATATCATTAAATCTTTACGTGATGGGGAAGTGTATGTTTTATAAGGTTCCTTTTTCAACTCCTCCTGATAAGCAATCCCGATTAAAGAATCCTTCCAAATTTCATACCCATTTTCAAGTAAACACCAAAATATGTTCATGGTAAAAAAATTCTAAAATCAAAATTTTTATAATGAGAAACTGATTTAGTTATTTTATGGTTTTATACAAACAATTCAGCCATGTCCCTTTTAAAAAATCTATTATAATTTCTCTTAAACTGCACTATTATGGTTCATTCATAATGACTGTTTTTCACATGTTTTGAGTTTAGTTAGAAATTATTTAAGACATAAATATATTTTAATGTCACTTACCTTTCCTTTTTTGGTAAAAAATAATTTAAATTTCCTTTTTTTACATCCCTTTTCATATATGGGATCAACATGATTACCATATTATTCTATACAAATGATTTTTCTAAAATAATGCTTCATTCAAATGTAAAAAAGGGGTATTTCTATCTGGAATTTATTAATAGTTTTATTATCGTATTTGTATCTAATTAAACTCCGTTTTTAGTATGTTTTGATTGATATAGTTTTATCTATAATGATAAAATATGCTTTATTTTATTAAAGGGGTTATCATTAGTTTGAATGCGGATTTCATATTCATAATTAATGGTTGACGTATTCACATTCCGTATGATAGTTTTTCAATACATATTTTTGTGTTATGTTTCACTATTTTAATATGATGAACACATTGGACATATTAAGTGATTTTATGGGCCCTCTATATCCCCTCGATGCATCGGTAGGTATCACGAGACAAACCAGATTAGGTTTTTACCCATTTATGTATGGTTTCTTTATAAATGCCTTAACAACATTTTTCTGATGTCTTTTATTATGCAATACATAATTATGATACTAGTAAATTAAATTCCTTGTTATTATTCGTCTAGTATAATATCCAGGGTTTTGTTTCATTCTCATGTGACTATTTTTGGAATTATTTAATCTACTTGTATTCATTCCATATTTTTATCACGATTATATTTAAATGAAATGTGTTTTCAGATATTCATCTTGCCTTATTGTTTATGTTTATTTGTTATAGCTCTCACTATTTTTATTTTGATTACTGAGCATATAAGATCACCCATTTCTTATGTTTTATTTTTCCCTAGGTTGAAAATATATATATTATGAATGATTTTCAAAGATAATATAGTATTCATGGATGTTTCCAATAGAGTTTCTATGTTTTTTTTCTTTTCATGTGGGAAGGTAAAATTTATTTCTTAATCTGGTTATCTATATATAATAAACATGTTGGTACTTTGGGATTCAAATTACTTGTTTATTGTACCAATGTAATAAATTAAGGCTTTGGTTTTGGGTTACTTGTGTTGAGGTCTTTATAGTAGGTATCTAAGGAATTTTAGTAGAATCCTTGGAAACAATATTTAGTAAAAAGAAGATTAAGGAACAAAATCTTAAGATGGATTTTGAGGATAATCATAGAAAAAAATCCTATAATTTTTGTAAGGTAGATATCCTGTGGGTATTCCTAGAAATAAAACCCATGTCTAGATATTTAAAGTGGCTGTGGTTCTAGAATAGATGTGGCTATGGGTAGGTACTCAAACAAGGTGTGTCAGGCCTAACTCAGCATAACTTGGTGCAGAACAATGAGCCCTACTGTTACCCTAGTTTGACACTTTAAGGGTATATTCTTAGGATAATTCGAATTTTATTTATAAAACACTATGTATTATTTAAAATTAAACATGTCCCAAAAGAAATCATGTTTATGATTATAATATTCTATATGCATAAATTTACAGTTTTTGTTATGTGTTTTTCTAGTTCAAAATTATTAATAATGATTCATAACGTAATTTAGTTTATGAAATTGTTTATAAATGGTTCCGAGTATTTATAAAGGAACCCATATCAATGGATTTTTTCAATTTAGATATTTATATCATATGAATGATATTGATCTTGAAGCAGGATCTACGATGATAGATGAGAAACAAATAACTATACTTTGAAAGATGACTCTTGTTATGAATAATAACCGTACACACATAGAGTTTCCTAATCCATAAAAAGTGTAAAAATGTTTGACCGCTTCATGAGACCACAACCTCCATCATTTAATAAGGATAAAATCCCATTTGTAGCTAAGCGGTGGATATATTCCTTAGAGAATATATTTCTATCTTTAGAAAGTAACGAAAGAGATATTTTTTATGTAATTTTATAATCCATCGAGAGATTCATATCAATGGTGGTCATTAATTAATAACATAAAGTAAGAGGAATAAATTGAAAATATGGAATGGAAGGATTTTATGTAAATTTTCATGTCATGAAATATCCCTCACAAAAAATTAGTGGATATGGAGAGACAATTCTTAAATTGGAGGCAAAAGGAGGATGAGAATGTTGTTATGTATGAATCCAAATTTACAAGGATATAAAGAAATGTTGTGGATTACATATTCATTCCAAATATCAGGATTTATCAATTCGTTTATGGGTTTAACCCATTCCTCGGAAGGGAACTAGTCTACAAAATGTTCTCATCATACGAAGATAAAGCCTTTGTGCTATCAAGACAGAGAAAGAATTATCTATTTCTTTTGACTTTAAAGTAAATCAAGAGAATAATACACATGTTATAAACTATGGAAAAGGTAGTATGGATAAGGGGGAGAAGGGAAGTGCTTACATTCTACCCATCAATAAATGTGTAAAGAAACATCATCAAACAAGCCTATTGAGGATAGAAGTTTTTCATAAGTATAGAGGAAAAAGGCCGCCAAACCCTTGATTGTAATGGAAATAAAGAAGATACAAAAGTCTTGTCAGATAATTTTAAAGAGATGAGACGTTTTGAAAATTATTTTTCTAAGAATAAAGGAATCCTTCCCCAATAAGGGAAAAGGCAACAAGGATTTTCTATATAGTCATAATATCCATGGTTAAAGGTCATAAGGATGTTGTTGCAAGTACTTTAATCATCTCCTCAAATTTATATAAATATTTATTTGATTATTGATAAATACATCCCTTTATATATATTCCATATTTGATTTAAAAATTAGATATTTCCTATTCACCTTAATAAGGGAGTTGTTAGTAAATAATTCTAGTGGGAACCATATTCTTACAAATATATGTTGAGACATTCCGATTAAGACACATAAACATGATCTAATTTCTCATTTTATCATCACAACTATGGTAGGTATTTGAATAATCCTTTATATGGATGGGATTTTGTATTATAAGGAAAAAATATTACAAAGAGAATGAAATTGTGATTCATGATAAAGGTATGGAATTTATCATTAATTGGGGAGAGACTTCATCATCCGAGTCATATCTGCATCTACCTCCAACAACACATCCTAATGAAATTCTTGGATAGGAAGTGAAAAAATATTCTATTGATGAGGAAATATATCATCAAATTTAGGATTTTCTTATTGTATAGGAATACATTGATGTATTTCCTAAGGATTTACCTGGACATCCAATAGAGTGGGATGTTTTGTTTTCAATTGATTTAATCCATTAAGAAAGACCTATAAAAAAGTCTCCTTGCAGAATGGCCACTATGTAATTAGTGGTTATAAAGAAATAACTAGATTAATTGAGTGATAAGGTATTTATATTCACTGGTGTTTCACTTTGGGGATCACATGTACTTTTTGTTATGAAGAAAGATGAATTTATGGGGCTGGGCATTGACTACATGAAGACAAATGTTATTAAAATAATGAAAATGTTTCTGTTTCCATATATTGATGACTTATTTAATAATGTTCTCAAAGATCAATATTTTACAAATATTGACCTTTGATATGGACATCATCAATTGCATGTGAACAAAGAATTTATTCCAAAGACAACGTTTCAAACCAGGTATGGAAATTAAGAGTTTACAATAATTCCATTTGGATTGAATGATTCCCCTTATGTTTTTATAGATATATATATATAATTATTGATAGAATGTCTTAATAAATGTTTATGGTATTTATTGATGATATCTTGATATATTTTCGATGGTTTGAGGACCACAATAACCACTTGCTGATTGTTCTATAGACTCTTACAATTATAGATTAGAATGGGATATTTTGAAAGTGTTAATTTTGGATTCAAACTATTTCATTTAATTGCCATATTTTCTCTAAGGATGGAATATTAGTTGATCGTATGGAGACAAAGGTAGATTAAGAATGTAATATCCCAATGAAAATAACTAAGGTACGCAATTTCATTGGATTAGAAGGTTACTATTAGTGATTCATTCAAATATTTTTCCGATTAGCTGATCTGTTAGGAAAGATTACTCATAATGGGGTTAAGTTCATAAGGACTAATGAATGTGAAGAATTTTGTGAAGAATTGAAGAGGATATTAGTGAATTCTCTGATCTTGACACAACCATTAGAAAATGGTGGATTTTTGATATATTGTGATGCATCAATGAAATGACATAGTTTTTTTCTTATGACAAAAATTATTGAGATATTTCCTATGAGCCAAGGTAGTTAAAAACATATGATCAAAACTATCCAAATCATGATCATCAGTTAGCAGCCATAATATTTTCTACGAATATATAGGGATAATATCTCTATTGAGAAAGAGGTTAGATATATATTGGTCAAAGGATCTTGAAATATATCATCTCATAGAAAGTACTCAACATGAATAAAATTAGATGACTTTAGATAATCAAGGATTATGATTGTTCCATACAGTACCAACCTATGAAGGACAATAAGCTAGCAGATGAATTGCACATGAAGGATCATGGGGTTATGAACAATTTTACGATTGACGTGGATCATGTGTACATGAATCAAGAAAATATGGATATGTAAATTTTCAAGGAAGGTGAAACATCATAACTTTATCAAATGATTTCCGAGCAATATTTATTGGAATTGATTAAAAGTTCTTAGTTTGTTGATGAGAATGTTAAAATGAAAATTAAATCTCTGAATCAAGGGAAGTTGGATGACCTTGTGTATGAGGATGGAATTTACGAATTTTGAAAGACGGTTTCTGATCCATCTATACCAAAGCTAAAAATGGATGTATTGGATGATTCCCATAGTTCAAATTTATATATAATCTATGTTAGCACAATTAAGTTTAGATATATAATGGAAAATTAATAGGGACATAATATAATGTGGGAAATTTTGGATTATGTATCAATATATTTAGTATTTAAATATTTCAATGATGAAGGAAATCATCTTAGAGGATTCATTCAACATTTGTATATTATTACATGGAAATGGAATGAAATTACTATAGACTTATTCATCAGATTAAAAAACACCCTAATAAAGAATGATATAATTTGTGTAATTTTTGATTGAATTACCAAATATGCACTTCTTCTCACTATAATGGAGGATTTCCCCAAATAATGACTTTCACAACTCTACATTAAAGAAGTTTCAAGACATCATGGTGTACCACTTTCAATTGTGTATGATAGTGATCCATGATTTAATTCAAAATTCTGAAAAAGTATTCAGAATGATCTTGATACTAAGCTTCATTTGACATGTTTATATCATTATCAAACCAACAGGTAGTTTTAATGGACCATTCAAATATTATAATAAATGTTGAGAATAATGTCACTTGACTTTCAGGTTTTTTGGGATCAGTATTTTCATTTGGTAGATTTTTCCTATAATAATAGTTTCCATTCATGTATTCAAATGAAACCATATAAAGCATTTAATGGAAATATATGTTTTACAACAAATTTTAGTGATGATGTTGGTTAAAGGAAGCTTGAATGCCAAGAACTTAGGGAGGAAACAATAACAATAGTAAAGAATATTCGAATCCATATCAAAGTATCTAAAACTAGGAAAAAGAACTATGTAAATAATTGAAAGAAGGATTTAGAATTTCATGTGTTGCATCATTTTTTCTTGAAATTATCTCCATCGAATGGGGTTGTATGATTAAGAATGAAATGGGAAATAAGCCCTAATTATAGTGTACATCTTGAAATAATATAGATAATTAGAGTTTTGGATTATCATTTGGTGATTCCAACTAGCCATTCTAAATTAAAAAATGTGTTTTACAACTCTTTGTTAAGGAAGTACATTACAGAACCAATGCATGTCCTCACTTCTGAAGGAATAAAATTTTAACTTGATTTGTCTTACTATGAATAGCTTATCCAGATTTTGGAAACTAGAGAACAGGTGTTGAGGAATGAAATGACGAGGCTGGTAAAGTTTCTTTGGAAAAATCATAAAATTTAAGAGGTGATGTGAGGATAATTGGCATTTATGATGAAGAACTACCCAAAACATTTATGAGGTGACATTCTAGAAATTTATAGCAATAAATTTTTGATGGTTTGGAGAATGTGACACCCAATTATTTTTGGGTATGCCACTTCTAAAATTTAATATCTTTGATAGTTTATGCTTTATCTAACACCGAGTTTAAAATTGTAATATACTATAAAATGACCATTGAAACAGTAATATGACCATTTGAAATAATAATATGACTAATAGAATATTAAATTCATTTATAAACATATACATAAAATCTAGGTATCTTATGAATTAAAATAAAATATATTTATATCACGGAATACATAAATAAGTGTTTTAAAAATGATAAATTAAGTATTGGTGTTTTTTTTAATATAAATATTAATTTGGTATTTAATAATTAATATGATTTTTTAAATAAAAATTATTTTTGAGAAATATATTCATAAATTTATTTTTTTCTTATGATTATAAGATAATTTTATGAAACCTTAATTAATTAATTAAATTGTGAAAAAATGGTATTTTTTGAGTAAATGATGATTTTATTTAAAAATTAAATTTCTCATAACCATAAAATTATTTTCATAAAATGGGTCCATTTTTGAATTCGACGAATCAAAAAATGGATAGGTTTTTTGGTATTTTTCTAAAATAGTTGAATTTTTTGTGATTAGTAAAATATGCTATATTACAATGTTAAATAAATACATGTAATATTGAGTTATGGATGATTTGTGGAAGTTGTAGGAACCATTTGTTTGAACTCACATGCAATAGTTTTTTATTCAGTTCCAATAATCAATTCTATTTTTTCCTTAAGACAAAATAATAGACAAATGAATAAAATAATAAAAACCCCTCTCCTTGACTATAAATACCAACCCTCACAACCTCATTTCCTCACACATCCAAAGTCATTAATCTTGTCCAAATTATACCCAATACCTATCCAAAACATATCCCCAATGTCCAAGTATTTTTGTTCTCACCCAAAAGAACATTTAAAAGTTTCTTAAAGAGGTTCTCAAGGAGAGGAATTCAAGAGATAAAATATCTTTTCATTCATTTAATTTTCTTCCAATTTATCTTATTCTATTATCCTTTCCTAACATTCTCTTTCAAAACATGAAAGATAAATCTAGTATCATATATATAATTGAATGATTTTTTGAAAATTTTTTAGACACCATCAATTAATTTCTCATCAACTTTATATTCTAAAAATGAATACATCATCTATGCTGTTCCAATTTAACGTCTTTCTGGATAATAAGTTTTCATATTTCATTTATATCTTCATGGTTAGTCATAAAACCATTTTTATGGTTAAAAAGATTATAATATCTATATTACAACTTATTTATTGGTCTATAACATATATATATATATATACATAATATTAAAACTTGTGCATGATGATTAGAAAAACGCCAAAATAATTCAAACGATTTTCATTTACATTTAATCTAATGAATAATCCAAAAACATAGAAATAAAAAAAAATATAACACCCTTAAATCTTATGAAGGTTCATTAATAATACATAATTTCAAATTTTGGATAACTATTCCCATTTCACGTGATCTTTCATACATGTATTAAAGTGAACTAATTGTGAAAACCAATGAACGAACACTTCCAAATGATGAAATTGAATCTTATTACACATCAAAAAGATATAAACAATCTAAATAAAATTATTATAAATAAAATACATGGTGAATATGTTCTGAATCATGTTATTAATGAATATAATTTCATTATATAATATTTTATGAACTAATGTAGAATTTTTCCGATCATAAGGTAAGGGATTCTCCCTGAACATCTATTTTTCATTCGGATTAGGATTTCTCTATCATTACTCAAATGTAATTATTATTTATTTTTATATACTTGTCTTAAATTATGTTTATATGTTACAAAATCTTTTATCCAGATCATTTCATCTCTATTTTATGGATAAGTATTTGTTTTATATGGGTCTCTTTTCAATTCCTCCAGATAAGAAAGCCCGATTAAAGGGAACATCCAAATTTCATACCCATTTTCAAATGTACTCTATAATCTGTTATGAGGAAGAAAAATTCTAAAATTACTATTTTTACCATGATAAAATGATTTGATTCTTTTTTGGTTTTAGGAAGATGATTAAGTTGTGTCCTCTTTAAAGACTCAATTATATTTTCTATTAAACAACACTAAAGTTGATCATTTCTAAATAAAATTTACATTTTTTCACTTCGGTGAAAAATAATTAAAGACATAAATATAATTACTTTTACTTAACATTTATTTTATCGGATAAACATGATTACAATATTTTTTCCTTCCCTTTATTTTATGGTATATATATTATTATAAGATCATTTTATACAAAGGATTTTTTCAAAAGAACTCTTCATTCCAAATTAAAAAAATTGTATTACACTGAATAGTTTATTAATAGTTGTATAAGATTATTTTCATATTTTTCAACACCATTTTTTATATTTTATTCTTGATATATTTTTATCTCTTATGATACCATATACAATTTTTTGTTAAAGGGTTTATGATCAGTTTGAATGTGGATGTGTTAGTAATTGTTTATGGTTGATGTATTCGCCTTTTTTAATTCCAATTTTTCAATTTGAATGTTTATTTTATGATTCATCATTTTCAAATGAGGAATGAATTAGACTAATTATGTTATGGGAGGGAAATTATATATCTTGTTGATGCATTGGTAGGTCTCATGAGACAAACTATACAAGGTTATTTACCCATTTTTTTGTATGGTGTCTTTCCCAAATCCTTGATGATAAGTTTATGAAATCCTGCATTATGCATTCCCTCATTATGATACTAGTAATTTATAGTCCATCTGATTATTAAACTATTATAATATCCATGGTTATGATTCTTTATTATGTGATTATATGTGTAATTATTTAATAATATTTCATTCCTATAATATTGTGCTCAAGATTAGGTTTAAATGGCATGTGTTTTTAGTTATTCAGTATACATTTTGGATTATGTTTATTTATGATAGCTGACACTATATTTATTAATATTATTTATCATCTGATCCCACACATAAATTATGTTTTGTTTTTTTCCATGATGTGAAATATATATTACGAATAACTTTCATGGATAATGAAGGAGTTTATAGATGTTTATAATGTAGTTGTTATGTTTTTTTCCTTTTATGTTTTAATGTTACATTGATGTTTATATTTGGTTTTATGATGCAAAAAAATACACAATACTTTTGAGATGAGAATTTATTATTATACTCGTATAATAATGTAAGGCACAAGATCCAAGTTATTATGGTCAGTGTCTTTACATTTATGTAATGAATGTTATTTTTAAATGGTGATAGAAAAATTAATGATCAAAGTAACTCTTTATTATCAGTGAATTACCTAAAACATTCTTGAAATGGATTTAATAATCCTAAACCATACACATATCTTCCAAAACATGACTATGAGGGAGAACAAATAATAATAAAAAATTATTCTACTTCTTTAAATAATCTTTGAATTTTTAAATTAGTATCAAATAATGATGATTGATATCATCATGGTGAAACAATTATGAAACAATCAAAATTATTAACATCAAATGATGAAAATAAATAATAACTAACTAATATATGGGTAATGAATGATCATGATAAAAAATATAAAGAATAAGGGATATGAAAAAATTTATTAAATTATTACTGAAATGGTTATGTTTATTATACAATAGGTCAAAGATAATTAGTATATATAAGGATTCACGGTAATGGTTTTCTCATTTAATTTTTTTATACTAGAGGTATATTTTAAATTCACTACATTAATTCTATATTAGATGTATATAATGTTACATTTATGTACTATAATATATTATTTAGTTAATTTTTGTGATTTTCAATTCCATATAATTTTATTTCTTTGAATGGATTTAATTTAAATGTTACCCATGTTATAAATGTTTCTTTCCAGTCTCAAATTCAAATCATGATTATTTTTATATGAATCAATTTATGGGGAAAATGGATGTTTTATATCTCTTAATGGCCATATTTTTCTCCTCTATATATTTATAGGGTTTAAATTTCATCTTACCATTTTATATCTCTTTTGTTCACAGAATTAATGAATTTGTGTTTGTAAATATAGATGACCATATCTCTTGTTTTAGTCAGGAATAATTCTACTTTATTCCCATATTATTTATATTAGTTTATTTATTTCATTATATATGATTATTTTATTTCTTATGTTAATTTTCTATTAAAATTTAACTACATTATAAGTGTTTGAAATGAATATTTCTAAACATTTACATATGATTCATTTTTATTGATTTGAGTTTCTTTACAAAGGTGTGAAAAGTATATTCCTTTTGATAAATTCCATATGTATTCATTTTTACATAATTATTTCTATTTTTATTTAGTAATATTCCTATAAAAAAATTTATGGGGTTCCTAAATTAATTTTTATACTCCTCTATTTATAAAATATTTTACTTTTAATTTTTTTTATCAAAAGTAAATGAATCTTATTATTTTTAAAAGAAATTTTCTAATGCTATTACATCCTTTTTCCATCATTTACAATGTCCATAAATACTTATTATAAAAAACTAGAGGTATAATCTAATGATACTATCCACCTTCTCTCTTTGAATGGATTTTTAAAATATATTGAGGAATTATTCATGAAACATGTTTCATTCCCATGATTTAATTAAGTTGTGATATAATTATAAATTTTGTTCATGTTTTTATAGATAAAAAATATATCGATTATCATTATGTGTTTGTTGGATCTAAGATATCCCTCCCAAAAAATCAATAAATATTTATGTCTTAACATTAAATGATGTTAAGTTTGGACATTATTGATATGTTCACAATGTTATGTGTGGATCTTACAGATATGCTCACATTGTTATATTCCTAATTTATACTTTCACAATGTTCAGTGTGGACCATATTTATATGTTTACAATATTATGTATGGAATTGTTTTTATGTTTACAATGTTATGTGTAAACTATTTATTATATTATACCACATGCCTATGTTATTCACCATGGATTATGGATATTTCTTCATGATACCACATCCTTTTGATATAATATTTGTGTTAGGATTCCATGATAAACCATTCATGTTCCTATATTCCCATGCTAAAATATTTTTAATCAGATATTTCTCCCATGCTCATATTCTTGTCTCATGATTATGGACATGAGTTTTCACACATTTATGAATCATGCCTAATTTTATAATGAATCCCAATATCATGATTCATGATTTATAATATATGTTTTATTGGGTATGATTTCCACATGATATGTTTGTGTGCCTTTATTATGATCTCATATATACACATTTGACTTATAAAGACTTAGTCTTTGAGTACCTAAACAATATGTTTATTTTACAGAATACTTAATTAATTACATAGATATATTCCCAAATACAATATTAGTTTTGTGTCTTTTGAAACTCATAACATAATCTTCTAACATGGATAAAGATCATTAAAATTTCTCAAAAATATCATCCCCATTTGTTCTCCTACCTAAATCCTTTCTTCATATTCGGTGGAAAAGAAAAAATAAAAAGGGTGAGCTCAAATTCTTTGTATGGGTAAACATGGAGAACATAAAACAAACCATAAAATTTCGAACGATTAAAATGAGAAAAAGGTTTAAACATCATGATCTTGAGTCATGAAATAAATTTTGTTAGTATGTAAGGAATAAATCATTAAGAAACATTAACCATGATAGAATAGTATTGGCATAAAACATGTAATTGTGGAAAACTAATAAGAATATCATATTATTTCCATAGTAGCCAAGGACTTTCTAAAAATACCATTATAGCAGACAAAGTCCATTATTGAACTGTGTTTACATTCCATTCCATCCATGTATTACTAAAGCAGATTTACTTGCAATTTTAGTCATGTATATCTCATGAGATATAAATAATTACCCAATGAATTGGTGGGAGATATAGGTCCCACCCATCTCATAATTAAATCATTCTTACATTTGCCACAAAACATAAATCAATCATCATAGCATAAGTCATGAAATAAAATGGGTTTCTAAAATATCATTATATTATAACATAATCTGTCTATAAGATTATTCCATCATTAACATAGTCCAATCATAGAAATAATAGAGATAGAAACATAACCCTATTTAATATCACCGTCTTAGATGAAAAATAATTTTGATAAAACACTTGAACTTAGTTCTTGAGGAAAATATCCTATCTTCATAAAAACGTTTTCTTTTCTCAAAATGCCTCTCAATTTTGAAAAATATAATTTAGTCGAAATTAAAATTGAAATAGTGTATAGGAATATTTCTGTAAATGGGGCCTCATGAAACCATAAAAATCCATTCATTCTGTATAATTCAAAAAAAACATTCTCCTTGTACTTTTGTCAAAAATGTCAAATAGTACCTCATATGGTAAACAAAAGAAATACTCCTTCCATACCACGTAGAAAAAGTAAAAATTGGGTAAAATGACTATAAAAATACATATAATAACAGTAAAAATTTTATAAAGACATTATTTTGGTATCATGTAAATGGATGATAAATATATCCCTAGTAAATATTTATGTATAAACAATCTTAGTTAAAAATGATACTGAAAAACTATCCCTTACCTTGTACTTTTTGTTAGTTGAGGGTGTGTTCACCTCATGTGTAATGGATAAATCATGTTACTAAATTATACTAGGACCATAACCAAATTTATTATATCATATATGATCCTATGTGATCCGATTATATCATTTTTTAATATTATTCCAATATTACCATTATTTCAGGCGTTAACTGCTTTGTTTTCCCATTCATGTTTAGTTGTGTTAGTCATTTTTATTATAAAAAGGATTTATTTTATTCATGAAATTAAGTTTACAATTATTATTTTCACTCATCATATATATTTTATAATCATTATTGAATTGTTAACGAGGAGAACAAACCTCACGGTGTCGTGGAGACGGTAGGTCATATGTATGAATGAGCAACGATATCATTCCTATGATGGTTAAATGGTTTGTAATTGGATGGTATATTAATTATAAATAATCATTATCATGGTATATTCATTATTAAAATACATTATACTCATCATTATACCCATCCTAATTATGAATATTTGAATATCAAATTACACCAAGGGGTGGAGACGGTAATCCATACACATGCACGCATAGTGATATTGTTATTCATAGGATGGATAAAAGGTAGTATAAGGATGTAAAATAATTAAAATAACATATCATCATGTTTAATATGTTATAGTGATCACTTTTTTATGTAATAAACATAGAAATAGGAAGTATAAGAAGAAAAAAAACTGAATTGAATTTGTAAAGGGATTACCTCTTCTTTGTTGGACATCTTTTGGATCTCTTCTTAGGGAAATTTCGTATGGTATTTTTGGAAAACATGGAACTCCATAAGTTATATAATAATGTTTATTGGAGAATTGGGTAGAGTTTAGTTGATCTAGAAGGCTCAAGGTGGTGTGAGGAAATGAGTGAGGAGATTCCTTCTTATAAAAAAGAGAGGAGAACTTTTGGAAACTCTCAAAATATTAAAATATAATAAGACTATTCTATATCTACATAATTAAAAATGGCCCATAAATTAAATTTATAATACATTTTCGACTATATATTATACAATTTTTATTATTTAAAATTTTTGTGATTTTTGAATAATTAAATAATAAATTAATTCAATAAGATATTATTATTTCCAGATTTAGTAATATTCATTTTATTTTACTTAAAATACAATAATTCAAAGTGTAAATTATAATATAATGCTTCCAAAAAACTATAATATATCTTATAAATCTTATAAATATTTTATACACATTAAATAATCCATAATATAACAAAAATAATATTATTAAAATCATTTATTCTATTTTTACGTTAATTGAATAAATGTTGTTTCAGAATTTGAGGGAATTTTAAGGAAATTATATAATTTATAAAAATTAAAAATAAATTAATATAATGAAAATTTGTTTCATTTATATCAAAATAGACATTTATATTTGTATATATCTTGAATTTGGCCCGATACAGACACATAAAGGGTATTAAAATACAAGATAGTGATATTTTGTAACTATCATTGATTTAAATAATATATAATTTATTTTAACATAAAAGTGTCAACTAAATAACTCAAAATCAATAATATTGTGATACTTATTGAATCTTATTCATCCAATAATTTTTTGTTCATGTTTTGGTTTTATATTAAGCCATATATTTCTAATTTACCGTTAATTAATCGCATTCCCTCTTACCATGGAAGGATGTCTTTTTATTTACTAAGGGTTAATATAGTCACTCTAAAATTCCAAAGGATCCAATAAGGTATTATTAGTAACATATTTAACTTCATCCCAATTAGTATGTAAGAAGGTTATATTTTTATGAATTTTATATAATTTAATAAAATATAAATTATTTAAAATATCAATAGTATCAATTTTGACACTATACATTAGATGGCATTTTTGAATAATCTAAACATAGAGATATGTCAAAAAAACTCCTTTAAACCATAAATAACATGTCATAGTCATCCATAAAATTAGTCCATGACATTAATTCTTTCAAATTATATTTATTTTATTATGTTTAAAATCGTTTATTTGATATTTATATTAATAAAATAATTTCTCTATCACTATCATGTCATCATTAAGGATAATTATTTTTTCACGACCCATCCTCCAGGGCCCGTGTTGTGACTAACTCAAGCCAACCTTCCAAAGGCCAGGGGTTGGTGACTAGAATCAAAAATTCATATCCCTAAAATGGGAAGGCATTCTCATTAAACATGCGAACACATAAACAAGGAAGACCACAAGAATAAACTGCATAATAAAAACTATTGAATTTAAAATTGTGAATGAAAGCAGAATGGGCTAGAATACAAAACCATCTAAAAGAAAAATGAATTGGAAAGGGAAAAAAGATCCGGAGGTCATCTACCAAGGATCCTACTTGTATGATATGTACAACTAGTCACTGCGGCTCCCTACGTCAATCAGTCACCTCCATGCACCGTTTAGTCCCACCTACCAATCCTCAGTCAAAGTTATCCATCATCAGCACAAGAAACAACAAGGTACAGGTGAAGCCCATGAAATGGTGTATATAACAATACCTAGTAGGGATCTCGAGACCCTCTAAGGTCTCCCAAAATTCTAAAATGGAAAATCCCTAAAGCATGATCCCAATCACAATGTACAAATAAATTACTCATCTCAAACCAGGTTTATAACTTAAATAAAAACAAGCCTGATGATTAGTCATGAAGCCAAATCATCTTATATCGATAAGAAATTTCACTGCTGAACCATGAAGAAGAGGTTCGGTCATTGATCCACACAGGGTCGTATGTCACTGATCCAAAAAGGGTCGTAAGTCATCGATCCACATAGGGTCTTAAGTTGATGATCCATGATGGGCTTCTCTAAGGTTGTTCCATGTTATTTCATGCTATTAATGATCCACATAGGGTTGTATGTCGTCGATCCCCATAGGGTCATAATTCGTTGATCCACATAGGGTTGTAAGTCATCCATCCACATAGGGTCGTAAGTCATCGATCCACAAAGGGTTGTAAGTCTTCGATCCAAACAGGTTTATAAGTCTCGGATCCATGAATGGTCAGTCTAAGGCTGGTCCCCATTGGGTCACACTAATGATGTTTCACACAGGTTTGTTGTAGTGCATATCCACAAAGGGTCGTATGTTACCTGGAAGCCAGCCACAAGATTCCCACACTCGGTGACCTTGAGATTTTGAGAAACCAATCCTCAAGATATTGGTCATCCCTCAACTACAATTATGTCCCCAAAAAAATGTATCTCAAAGAAACGCTATTTTATAAGGGTTCCAATGCAATAGACGAGGCATCAATCAAACACTCGTTCTATTTGTTATAGGAATTTTAGTGCCGAGGGCCCAGTTGGATTAGAGTCTGATCCAACCCGGACATACTCAAACATTCTCCAAAACCCAAGTGGAGTATCTCAAAAGGATGGCCTCGTCCTATGGGTTCCATCACCATAAACGGTTCTTCAAATGGACGTCTGGTTTAGGAGATATACCCTTTTAAGGGAAATTAGGACCTAATGGCTCCCGGTCGACCCGACCCAACCTGGTCTTGGTTTACCATGTTTCTACCTAGCCTGGATCGACCTGGACCAGCCTGAACGGGCTGGGCACAGCTCGGACCAGCTGGACCCGATCTGGTCTACCACGTGGGCTTGAACCCCGCTCCCCACCGAACAGACAGAAGTGTGTTCGGCCATTGACTAGTGGCGGCTAGCTAGGGCCACCCCTTCAGTTAACCAGTATCGTGGACCGGTCTAGGGAAGGGTCCGTGGATCGGGTCCACCTCCGTCGCGGCCGAAGCCACGACATCTCCTCCACAGCACACCACCTTCCAGCAATGTGGCAGGCATCATCCAACTACCCCTATCTTCCACAGTGCCTGTGGGTGCCCCCACCTCCTTACGGCCAGCGAGAGCCAGCCACCGCCTCCTCCGGTCACTGGTACCACCACACCAGTGAAGCTTCAATGGGCCTCTGGTGATGCTTCATAGGTTTGTTTTCAATTCCAACTATGCCTACAGGTCTCTCAAGATGCTTCCATCACTACGTGACCCTAGGTTTTGTCTTATGGCTGTATTGGTTAGTCATCCAGGAAGAATGAAAACAATATCATGTTCAACAGAGGGTCTGGGGCTTGTTCGGTTTAGCCATGCATTCTGCATTAGAGTTATAACAATGGGAGAGTTCAAACATCATTATGATAAGATGAATTAATAAAACTATTATAAATTAATCAAGAAAAACTCCTACCTAGAACTCATTGAAGATGTTTGGGATGAGGAAGTGGGGTGCATGTCTGAAGATGTTTTTCGGTGTTCGTTCGTTCCTCATTCTTCTTTGGAGTATTTTTCTACCGACATTTTGTTAGATCTTCCTCACATCGATCCCCAAAACCCATTCCATAGGTTTGTTTAAATAGAGGAAAAGGCACCACCCACGATGTGTTTTATTAATGCAGTTCATTAATGAACTGTAAATAATATTCCAATAATTCAATGAATGTCGTGGTTAAACAAACCATGGGTTATGTCATTATATTACTCGCAATCAAGCCTGATATTACACCATGGTCCCACCATCCACCTCTCAATGGTGGGAAATGAATAAAATAACTCATGGAGTTATTTTATTATTTTTTGTAAAGTCCAAAAATTAACTTTTTCTTCCAACCCTTTATGGTCAAAGTTAAGAATTTTCTAAGAGAATATCATCACTGATAATTCAATGATGTCCTTCAATTTTTAATTTGAGCACCGATCTAAATGATAAAAATCATCGCCCAGTAGTGTACTAAACTTTCCTTAAAAAATGTTCAAAAATTCATTCCAAGCTCTCTGGGCCTCAGAATCATGTGCTGTCAATTTTCAGAAACTAGTAATAATTCCATTTAATTAAAAAAATTACATGAAATTTCTATGTTTTTACATTCTCCACACTTTATGGATTTTTGTCCTCAAAAGCTATAATAAAATCTTAGTAAAAAAATGGGGGGTATTGAGCTTTATTTGAGCCTCCTGCTTCACTGTGCTCTCCTAGAGGTTCTCATGCTGTCACCAAACTCGCACAAGGGGAATGGATGGCCCATAAAGGACCCACTCTTATCGATCCTCTATCTCTAATAGGAACTCTACGAAATTCACCCCATCGCCAATTTCCAGCTCACCTCATTTGATAATGTGTGATGGATCATGCACGTACCTACTCAGCTATAACACATGGAAACAATTATTCACCTGATGCATCTGTGGGGGAAGATCTATGTGGTACTCCACCTCCCCTACTATATTGAGGATCTAGAAATGTCTGATGAACCTTAAAGATAGCTTTGCACCCCATCCAAATCTACATAATCTTTGTCGGAGTGAGACCCGTAAGAAGATATGGTCTCCCTCCTCGAACTCCAAGGGCCTCCATCTCCTGTCTTCATAAGACTTCTACTGGATCTTTGCACTCTACATCAACTCTTGGATGATCTGCAACTTCTCAGTGGTATCCCATAAAATCTCTGGACCCATAAGTGCTAACTCCCTTGGGACTGTCCCGTATAGAGGTTATTTTCACGGTCACCCGTACAAGGCCTCAAATGGTTCCATGCAGATGGTGGAGTGATAAATATTGTTGTATGAAAACTCCACCAGGGGCAGGTGGTCCTCCCAACTTCAGCCAAAATCAATGATGCCAGCACAAATCATGTCTTCAAGTGTATGCATGGTTTGTTCCACGTGAGCATATGTCTGAGGGTGAAAGGTGGTTCTCAATAATAGCTAAGTCCTAAATGCATCCTACAATCACATCCACAACCAAGATGTAAAATGAGCATCATGATCTGAAATTTTCATTGATGGAACCCCATGAAGCGGTACAATCTCTTGGACATAGAGGCATCCCATGCCTTCTACTGATCCCTTCTCTCGGATGTGTAGGAAGTGAACTGACGTGGTGATTCAGTCAATGATCACCAAGATAGAATCATTTCCCTTGGACGTACATGGTAACCCCATCACGAAGTCCATGGAGATATTGTCCCACCTCTATTATGGTACCTATAGTTGATGTGCTGATCCTGCTGGAACCTGATGCTCAACCTTCACTTCCTTACAAGTGAGTCATCGTGAAATGAACTATGCCACTGCATTCTTCATCATTGGCCATAAGTACTGATTCTATAGGTCTTGGTACATCTTATCCACACCAGGAAGTACCAAAAAAGGGGATGTGTGGAACTCCCTCAACACCTCTTCTAGTAGTGTCACTGGTACCATGGTGTGTCTTCTGAAAAGGGTGACATGCTCCACACCTTCAAAAAAATATTTCAGGAGTCTATCAAGAGGATATTTGAGAACATAGGGCCTAACAGTCATTATCTCCAAGTGATCCCTCTCGTAATCGCTGAAGGAGTGGGGTAGTGACAGTTGTGGACTAGGGGTATGTAGCTCCATCACTATCCACAAAGGATAACTGCAACACAGCTGGATTCTCTATCACCACACTCAATAACAGTAACCCAATCCTCCTGCTGAGTGTGTATGCCACCATGATCCCCTTCCCAGGTGTGTAGACTATATCAAATTCTTATTACTGGTGGAAATCCATCCATCATTGTTGTCACAAGTTTTGGTTCTTCAGTGTAAAAATATACTTGAGACTCTTGTGATCAGAATAGACAGTAAAACTTTCTCCCATAAAGTAGTTATGCCACATCCTCAACGCAAATACCACTTCTCCTAACTCCATTTCATGAGTTTCATAGTTCTTCTCGTGTTTCCTCATTTGTTGAGAGACATAGGTGATCATTGCTTACTCCTACATTAAGACACATCCCAGTCTAATGCCTAATGTGTCATATTAGACTACATATGCAATTCCCTCTTCTGGTAGACTCAAGATGGGGGCACTCATCAATCCTTAACATAGCTCCTGGAAACCTTACTGTAATTCTCCATCCATATGAAGGGCTTACCTTTCATTTTCAAAGCTGACAAGGGTGGTGTAACTCTTGAAACGTCTAGTGAAAATCTAAGGTAGTATGTAGCTAACCCCAAGAAACTCCGAACCTCGGTCAAACACCTCGGTGGATCCCAAGAGAGCACTGCCTCTATCTTTTCTAGATCGACTGAAACTCCATATTCTGAGATAACATGTCCCACATAGTGGATCTCTCATATCTAGTACTAGCACATCGAGTGATTTTCTTAATGTTGGTTCTCTCAGATTGAAACCAAAATTATCTACATATGCGTAGCGTGCTACTCCTCTGATGCCAAGTATATCAAGATTTCATCAATGAAGACCACCAAAAAGAGATTATGTTAAGGCTGAAATATCATGTTCATGTGTCCCATGATCACTACTGTATTGTTGGTCAGGACTAAAGGCATCACCATGAACATAGAGTGGCCATACCGGCATTTGATGTCCATCTTCAGTATATCCTCATCTCGTACCATGAGCTGATGATTGCATGATCTGACGTCTATCTTCAAAAACATCTAAGCAGCCTTCATATGCTCAAAGATATCATCAATCCTCTGGAGTGGATATGTGTTCTTCGCGGTCATCTGATTTAGGCACCAATAGTCCATGAAAGCCTCAAGCTCATGTCGGCAAAATTAGATCTGCCCATAGAGAAACACTAGGCCTTATGAACCCCTTCCCATACAAGTCCTCTAGTTGTACCATAAATTCATGAAACTCCACGGGAGCCATACGATATGCTGGTGTACATATCGGTGTCATCACGAGGTACACGTCAATGCAGAACTATTACTCTCTACGAGGAGGTAGTCCAAGAACATCACCATGAAAGATATCAACATACTACTCCAACACTATAGAATAACTCAGAATTCTATTGTCAACTGTTCTGAGGGTTTTTCTAGCCAACTAAATAGTGATCAGCCACACCCTCGTTTGAGAGAGTCCATCCTAAGATGCAATGGTTCCCTTCTCACCGGTGACGGAAAACCTGTTCTTATCCTCGCAGTCACACCACACATTGTATTTAAAATAGTCGATCTAAGCATGGACTGTGGAAAACTAGTCCATAAAAAAGATGACATCATAAGGCCTCGATGCAGCTACTCGGAGATCCCAGTAGAAGCTCTTGCCTCCTAGAGTAATCTCACACTACCGTCACCAATTCATAATCGTCGAATCCTCCCTTGTAGGAGTCTCTAATCGTATGGATCGAGCCAATGGTTCTACTTGAATATCCGAGATCCGAACATGGGATGCGGCAATAAAAGCGTGACAGGCACCTGTGGCTATAAGAACTATAGCTAGGGTGGCGTAGACACATATTTTACCTTGACACATCTCTACAGCCCCGTGTTTGTAGGACTTATCTACCTGAAGCTGATCTCATCCATGTCCACAGGCTCTATGAGGTTGGGGTGGAATACATAGAGGTGGTGGTAGTAGAACCTCAAACTGCCACCCACTGCCTATTGTACGGCCTTCTCCTCTGCCTTATATGCTTCCCTTAGGACCTCCCAGCTCAAATCACTACCACTACCTCAATGGTCCCTCGACTATATACTAATCATTCTTATGGCGGTTTGGGAAGTCGTGAGCCATGTTTCCATGTCCACCACACGAGTAGCAAAGTCTTCTCCTCTACTAACCTACTCTATCCCATGAGCTTCGCACCTCTAACCCTACATCCTGGGGTTATCCACTAGAAGGACTGGCCTGCTTGGGTCCCTATGTCTTCTTCCTACTACCTACTACAGATGACTCAACCACGTGTCGTCCAATGGTATCTCTCGATGTCAGTTCCTACTCAGCTAGGTTTTTCTCCCCCAGATGTTCTCGATCTAGCACTACAGCCTACGTTGGTATATTGAGAGATATCATCAATGCTCAGATCTCCCATTGAATACCCTACTCAAAGGACTAGTACCTAATGAAAGGGTCTCAAAATAAGTTTGGTGGAGCAGTAGGAGAGGTCAGTGAATATTACTGAGTACTAGGCTACTGTTAGGATACCCTACTGTAAGTAAATTTTCTCCGGAATATGAAAAGAGCATAGCGTCACTAGTATGAACTCCGCCCTGAAGAGGCTGTCTAATCCAACCAGGTGAGGGTTGCCTCATCGTGCATATAGAGCATTAGGCTCCACAATATCCCTATTGTTCCATGGAAGATACTAGTAGTTAGGATCCCCATTTGGTTTGTTGGTGTCCCAACAAGGCAGAAAAATCTGTCCACAGCCTCCTGCCAGTCCTCATCCGCCTATGGATCCATCTTGCCTTGAAACCACGGATGCCTCTACCGCCATAACTCTTAATGCGTGCTAAGTTTTCATGCACCATCTACTACTGGGGATGGTGTAAACTACTACCCAATGGTTAGTGGGGCTACTGTTACCCCACCGGAAGGTACCATCACCATAAGAGGGCCCTGCATCGAAACCTCATAACTCGGTGGGTTATTATCGTGATCTCTCACTAGAATCCTTACTAGATTTATACGTGATGATATCTTGCAAGGAAACAGGTGTGTCACAATAAATATTTCATACCAGGTGAGATGACTCAAAATATATCAAAATAAAAACATTTTAAAGACACACACCATCAATGTTTTCGTGTATCGAGTTAGAAATTAGAACTCATGGTCCTGGTGTATGGATACATAGGTCGCCACACCAACAATGGGCTCCCTAAACTAAAAACCATACTCTAAACACTTAACACTATTTTCCCTATAAAAAAACATAGTATTAGTTATTTTGTAGAACCAACTCCTTTGAGACCACTTTGTCACGCCCCGTACCCCAAGGCCTGTGTCGTGACTACCTTAAGCTTGACTTCCATAGTCCAGGGGTTGGCAACGAGCCCCATAATGGAATATACCTAAAATAGGAAAAAATTTCCTTTAAACCAACTAACATAGAGACCAAGAATACAATAAGAAGAAAGCACACAGTAAAAGCTACTAAAAGTAAAAGTGTGAACTAAAGCTGAATGGTCCAGAATACAAGCACAACTAAAAGAAAAATATTGTGGGAAGGGAAAAACATATCCTGAGGCCGTCCACTATGTATCTTACCTAAAGGGTAGGTATAGATTGTCACTATGGCTCTCTGCTTCAACCGGTCACCTCTGTGCACTGTCTGGTCCTAGCTCTCAGACCTCAGTCAAAGCTATCTGTCGTCTACACAATACACAACAAGGTGCAGTCGAAGCCCGTGTAGGGGTGAGTATAATAATATCGAGTTGGGACCCTGAGATCCATGATGGTCTCCCATAATTCCACAATGGAATAACCATAAATCATGATCTCAATCACAAAGTAAAAATAAAACACTCAGCTAGAACCATTTATATAACATAAATAACATCAATGATGATGAATATTCATGAAGCTAAATGTTCTCATTCCGTTATGAATTTCTACTACTATACCATGAAAAAGTCGCTCTATCACAGATCCAGATAGGGAAATAAGTCATTGATGCACACAAGGTTGTATTTCATCGATCCACATAGGTTTGTAAGTTGGTGATCTATGACAAGGTTCTTTATGGTTGGTCCTCATTGGGTCATGCTACTACAGATCTACACAGGGTCATAAGTCATTGATCATCACAGGGTTATAAGTCATCGATCTAAACAGGGGCATATGTCATTAATGAACACAAGGTTTTATGTGTCTGAACCAAAGAGGGTTGTAAGTCACTAATCCACAACATGCCGCTCTAAGGCTGGTCCTCATCGGGTCGCATTACTGCGGATCAAAAAAGGATCTTTCTGATGTTGATCCACAAAGGGTCTAATGTCACTTGACAACCAGCCACAAGATTCCCACACTTGGTGTGCTTGAGTTTCTAAGAAAAGAAACCTGAAGGTATCGGTCATGCCGCAACCTCCATAAAGTCCCATGAAAAAGTATCTTGATGAACCACCATGTCATAAGGGTTCTAACACAATAGACAATATTTCAATCAGATGCCTAGTCTGTATGTTATAGTCATTTTAGTGCTAAGGGGCCAGTTGGATTTGAGTATGATCCAACCCAATGATACTCCTACTTTCTCAAAAACCTATGAGAAGTATCTCAAAAATACCACCTCATCCTAACGGTTCCACTACTGTAGATGGTTCATAAAAAAGACTTCTGGTATAGAAGATATGCCCCTTCAATAAAAATTGAGCCATAATGGGTCTAGGTCGACCCGACCCGACCCGGTCTGGGTCGACCCGGGTTCGACTAGAATCAGCCCCCACTAGCCCAGCCCAAACGAGCTAGGCCTGCATTGAACCAGTTGGACCCTGTCCGGTCCACTAGTTGGGCGCAACCCACCAGTTGGGCGTGGACCTAGCTCCCTACTGAAGGGATAGAAGTTCATTCGGCCTTCGACAAGCAGAGCCATGCTGGCGCTGCCCCTTCAACTGACCAATCCCATGGACCAATATAGGGTGGGACCTGCACTCTGAGTCCGCCTCCACCACGGCTGAAGCTGTAAAATCTCCTCTACGGTGTGCCGCCTGCCTTCTACGAAGTAGGCGTCGGCCGACCGCCCCTACTGTTATGGCTCCTGTGGGCGTTGCCACCTCCTCGCGGCTAGCTAGAGCTGGGCACCGCCTACTCTGGTCGCCGGTCGCGGCCTCCTCCGGTCGCTGGTGCCGCCGTGTCGGCAGAGCATCTACGGGCCACTAGTGAATCTTCAATGGTCCTTTTTCTTTTCAGACAATGCCTATGGGACTTCTGGGACTCTTCCATCAATGTGTGGCCCTTGTTTTTGTCTTTCCCTCATATAGGTCAGTCATACAGGCATAATGCAAACAATACCGAGATCAGAAGAGGGTTAGTGCCTTGTTTGGTTCGGCACACACCCTTCGCGTTAGTGTTATTACAAGGGGAGAGTTCAAACATCATCAAGGGAAGATGAATTCATAATACTCTTAGAAATAAATCAAGATAATCCCCTACTAGGAACTCATTGGAATACGTTGTGAATGAGGAAGAAGGGTCTGCATTCGAAGATGTTTATTGGAATTCGTTCATTCCTCATTCTTAATTGGAGTAGTTTTCTTTCGTGGTTTCGTCTATGATTCCTCACGTAGATCCCCAAAACCCACACCATATGTTTGTTTAAATAAAGGAAAAGGAACCACCCATGTTTTGTTTTATTAATTCTTTTCATTAATGATCTTTAATTAATATTCCATTAATTTAGTGAACGTCGTGGTTACACAACATAAGGGTCATGTCATTAAATTACTCCCAATCCAACCTGGCATTACACAGTGGTCCCGCCAATTTCCATATAATAGTGAGAAGAGAATAAAATAACTCATGGAGTTATTTTTTTGTAAAGTCCAAAAATTAACTTTTTCATCTGACCCTTTCCAGTCGTAGTTTAGCTTTACCTAAGCAAATCCTGGCACATTGAATTCAACAATGCCCATATATTTTTAATATGAAAACCAATTTAAAAGATAGAAATCCCCACTCGCAAGTTTTCTAAATAAATAATAAAAAAAGTTCAAATTTTTTTCTGGGCTCTCCGGGCCTCATAATCACGTGCCATCAATTTTCGCAGACTCGTAATAATTCTATTTAATTAAGAAAATTACATGGATGTTTCGGGTATTTACATATTTAATCTCTAAAAATTATAAATAAATTTCTATTTTTTAGGTAATTATATTATCTTTCCAGAGACTACTTATAGTCAATTTAATTCTCTAGTAATACCTAAATTAAAATTCATATAATTATAAATTATGAGAGTGTGTCATTTTGTCACATTCATTAATATTTATTATATTCATGTCATATTCTTAGGTAAGTGTCCGTTAAGTTATTCCATTTAGAAAATAATGATAAGGGTTGAATTTAGTCATCAAATAGGATTTTTACAAGTGTTAAGGTAATTTAATAATATTATTTTTACCTTTAATTACTCGATTTACCTTTAACCATGGTAATAAAAATAATTATCAAAGTTATTATTCATAAGGCCAAAAATAAAATAATCCTATTAGCATAATTTGGAACTACTTATTCTAAATATTAAATCCATTTTTAAAAATTCAAAACACAAAATTTTTAGTAATTAATTCAAAATTAATCACGTTGTGGGAAAAAAATGTGTTTTTGTTAAAAATTTAAAACATTGCAGAAGATTGAATTTTTTTAGATGAATTCAATGTAAAATTAATGACAATGAATTATATTTTATTAAAATATAAAAAATATTCTTTTTATAATTTAAAAACATTCAATAATATATTTTAACTATATAAATATTTTTGATTAAAAAAAATTGTTTTCAATTAAAATTTAGCATATTATTAATATTCTTCAAAATATGAAAGTAATCCGAAAAATATAAAAAATTCATCCAAAGTAAAATTTTATATTCCAATTAAATAGAAGATGTTTATTTAGTTAAATTGGACTTTTAATCTTATCAAAAACTACATTTAGAAAGGATCTGCCATCAAAAGGCAACAAACCTGTATTTTTTAAAAAATACTTCTTTTATCTGAAAAATTGAATTTGTTCTTATATCATGTTGTTGAAAATACATAGGAAGAATTTCATGTTTTTAAAATTCAAAATGTGTTTAATACTATTCCTAATGACTAGTTTATTTCACATTAAATGATAATATTTTTATAATGTAGCGTTGTTTTGTGAAACTCGATAATGTGTACAATGTAAGCTATCGAAGAAGGTCGTTCTTGAATTTAACATAAACCAAGAATAGTGTTTCATGTTATACAAGATAATACAATGTTGCGTATAGAGAAATATAATATTTTTGTCACATGAAACATAAGTCATCAATGAAATTAAAATGAATATATCTCATAAAATCTCTAGGGGTCACATTCTACCCCCTTAAAATGAATTTCACCCTCAAAATTCATTAGGGTTATAAATGGTTTACTACCTGAAAGATTCATTCATGGAAACACACATCATAAAAACTTCATTTTAAAAAGGAATATTAGAAGCATAATAGTTTCTCAAATTAACTCATCGCTAGGTTTCTACATAGGAGAACATAGGTGAGAATTTAAAACATGGATATGGAAGGGAAATCTAACAATCTACTTCTGATAGATAGTAATAGATAATAATTCTTAGAGAAATTTAACTACCTAAAATCCATAAATCTATGATGATTTATAGGACCATCTGATTCATTAGATAATAAGGTACTAGGATAACATTGTAGGTTTCAAATCCTTTTCTTAAAGTTGATGATTTTTTACATGATAAGTAATACTTTATTACAGTACAATATCACCATTGATCATTCCTTGAACAATTTCCAATTCATCTCTTAATTAATGAAATGAAGTTTAATTTTTCATTCTTGAAGTGTTATCATATCATGCGATAAAATGATAGGTCATTCCATCTTTCTCAACAAAAAGGTGAGAACATTTTATCAAATATGCATAAGTCCACCTATTGTGAGATAATACATTAATCTAACAAGAAGCAACCAGAATATAACTTATACTATCCATCAACGGATAACATTATAATATTTTTAAAAACTGAAAGTATAAAACTCTATAAAGAGGTGAACTAAATTCACTTTACATTTTTCTCCCACATCTCATTTGGTAGTTCTTTGTTGTCACATTGAAAACATGTGAATACCTCAATCTTGTATTCTCTTTAAACATGATAATAACATGAATTTACATATAACCTTAGTTAAAACATGAATTATATCAAAATTAACTCTTTTCACACTCCAAAAATACCAGAAATGAAAACCACTATATCACTTTGTACTTATATAAGTCATGAGATCATTAATACTATCAAAATATCATTATCTCCTTATCCCTTCATTATGTGCCTTTCAGGTGCTTTCCAAAAATATTTCAACCTCTTTTCATTATTATTGGTAGCATATACTTATGAAAAATCATAAAGTACCAATACATAGATATTCCAATGTTCCATATTCTATAAATGAGATTCCACAACACAATTTTGGAATCCGATTACATAAACACTTAATTATTCCACCACTCTGTTTTCATAATCAGCATCACCAATATTAATCGCATGTGACATACCTCTTCCTTTTTCATTAAGAGGTTACTATCATAGATCATCATCAACACTTGGATTAGTTCATTGGTTAGCAGAATTCCCCATTTCCTTGCACTTGTAGCATGAAAGTGTGGGTGGGGCATTCTTTGTAGTCTTTTCACTATTCACTTAATTATCAACATTTTTCCCATTACATCATAACTCAACTTCTTTATGACCTTATTTTCCAACTTAAAACATTTTATAGTTCCTTTATGACAATCTCCAACATCCTTCTTTCAAAACCTTGAGCATAAGGAAACATTCATATTCTTTTAACCATTCTATTGATATTTTTCCAAGAAATCCATCATTTTTTTCTTATCAAAACCATGAAATGGATATATAATACAAAAATTATGTTTTACCCTAATAGTGAAACACAAAATCTCTTCATAGATACTAAATTCTCTTATATCTAATTACCTTAGAAGACTTGGGTTTAAGCCCCTAATGAAAAGATCAACTATACTTTCAGTTTGGATGATAAATATAGAATCCTACCTTGCAAGTCTTGTATAATTTTCCTCACATGTACCAATAGATTCATCATCCTTTTTCTCAAGTTGATGTAACCCATTCTCCATATTTTTTTAAAGAATACGGGGGAATTAATTATTGACTAACAAGTTCTTGAAATCATCCCATTCCACTGATTCAATTTCAGTTTATAGCCTTGTATTATTAATTAGGATCCAGCACTGGTCTGCTTCACCTACTAAATGATAAACATCAAAAATTAATTTTTCCTGTTCTGAATATTGAATGATGGATAATATATTTCAATGGTATTGATCCATTTTTCAGCAACAAGTGGATCAGAAGACCAATGAAATAAATTTGATATTTCCTCATGAAGAACTTAATATAATTTTGTTCCATTCACTGATCATTTGGAAGTCAAGAATGATTCATAGCTTGTGTAAGTATAGAAATAAGATTTTTAATTCCATCTCCCATAACATTTGGTTGTTCAGGAGGAGAATCATTGCATTTCCCAGTGCATTGATCGTTAACAATGTTCCTTTAGATTCTATCCATCGTCTAAAACCCAAAAAGAATAGTGTGAGAGTAGAAAAGCATACTTGGTAAACAACATAATCAAGGGAGAGTACATTAAATCTAAAAATTATTACGTTTAATAATAATTTATTCATGATTGTTACCATAATTATAGTACTATAACCTACATTTATACTTAACCTTAAGTATATCACTATACATACATTAGAAATATTTATTAGGATCTCACAAAAGTTTTTTCATCCTAGATTCCTGATGGATAACTTATCCTTCACTCTGATACCAACTATAATGATCGAAGCTCTATCTACAGAGACATTACATTTCTTTTGAAGAATACATAAATAATTACACAAATATATTCCCAAAGGCTATATTATTTTATTGTTTTTGGAAACTTGAAATATAATCTTCTAACATTGTGAAGGATCTTCAACATCTCCCAAAAATATCTTCCCCTTTTGTTTTCCAATCTAAAACCTTTATTTATATCCTAGGGAAAAGGAAACATAAAAGGGTTGAGCTCAAATTCATAGTAAGGTTAAACATGTAGAACATAAAACAAACCATAAAAATTGGAATGTAAAAACAAGAACATAAAGTTTAAACATCAATGTCATTAGCCATGTAATAAATCTTGGATGTACATAAAGAATGGATCATAAAGAATAATTAACCATGATATAATAGAATTTTTATAAAAAATGTAATTGTGGAAAACTAATAACTACATAATATGATTTCTATAGTATCCAAGGCATTTATTCCAAGACCATCATAATAGATAATGTCTATTACAGAACAAGGCTTACTTGTCATTCCTTCCATATATTATAAAACCAGATTTACTTACCGTTTCACTCATGTATATATCTTGAGATATAAATCATTACCAAATTAATTTTAGGGAGATATGGTTCCCACCCATATCATAATGTAATAAATCTTACATTTTCCACAAAACATAAATCGTTCATTATAACAGAACCTAAGAAATAAAATGGGTTACCTAAATATCATTACATCATAACCTAATCTATATAAAAGATTATTCAATCATTAACACAATCAAATAATAGTAATAATATGGATAAAAACTTATCTATATTTAATAGCCTCATCGTAGATGGAAATTAATTTTGATAAAACCCTTGAACTTAGTTCTTGATGAAAATGGCATATCTTCTTTAAAAATGTTTTCTTTTCTCAAAATGAGATGTAATTTTGAAAGAAAGGAATTTACTTGAAAATAATTTTGAAATAGGGTAGAGGAATCTCCATGAAAATAAGGCATCATGAAACCATAAATATCCATTCATTCTATATAATTAAAAAAAATTCCCTTATACTTTTGTTGGAAAAGTGAAAAAGTACCTCATTTCGTAAACAGAAGAAAGCTTCCATCCATACTGTGTGGTAAAAGTAAAAAAATGGGTAAAAACGAATCTAAACATAACTAGAAGAATAGAAAAAAATTTATGAAATTATTTTTAGGAAACATGGACATGGATGATAAATATATCCCCAGTAAATACATACGTATAAACAATCTCGTATAAAAATGAGATTGCAAATATATCCCTTACCTTGTACTTTTCATTAGTCGAGGGTGTGGTCACCACCTGTATAATGGTTAAATCATGTTTTTACATTATACCATGGCCATATACATATTTTTTATATCATATATGATCCTATGTGATCATATTATATCAATTTTATAATATTATTTCAATATTACCATTATTTCAGGTGTTAACTACTTCATTTTCCCATTCCATTTTTTTCATGAATGTCATGTTTGTTATTAATATTATGTATTTTATTCATCAAATTATGTTCATAATTTTTATTTTCCCTCATCATATAAATTTTATAATCGTTCTTGAAATGTTAATGTGGAGAATGTATCTTACTGTGTCGTGGAGACGGTAGCCCGCATATATGCACGAGTGACAGTATCATTCTCTTGATGGTGAAAGGGTATGTAATTAGATGGTTTTTAAATTATAAATAATCATTATCATTTTATATTCAGTATTTAAATCCATTATACTGATCATTAAACCGATAATTATAACTAATTTTTGAATACAAAATTACTTTACGACGTGGATACGGTAAGTTGTACGTACACATGCATGGTGATATTGTTATTCATAGGATGGATAAAAGAAGGTATAAGATTGTAACATAATTATTATAACATATATTCATGTAGAATATACTAGAGTTGTTACTTTAGTATAGAATCAACATTGAATGAGAAAGTAGAAGAAGAAATGAAATTGTATTGAATTTGTAAAGTAATAACCTATTCTTTGTTGGACTTCTTTTGGATCTCTTATTTGGGGCACTAGGGGCGGACTTTTTGGAAAACTAGGACCACCAAAAATTATCTAATAATGTTTATATGAGAATCAAGGAATGTTTGGTTGAGCTAGAAGGCTCAAGGTGGTGTGAGAAAATGTGGGAGGAGATGCCTTTTTATTTGAGAGGAGTGGGGCACTTTAGTAAACTCTAGAAATTTTAAAATATAATAATACTTTTCTAGATATAAATAATTAAAAATGGCTCATATATGAAATTTATAATAAATTTTCAACTATATATTATCACATTTTAATTATTTATCATTCTTGTGATTTTTAAATAAACTAATAATAAATTAATTCAATAAGATATTATTATAGCCAAATTTAATTACATTCTTTTAATTTTACGTAAAATGAAATAAGGAAAATTATAAATTTGAATATAATTATTTCAAACATCTATAATATTTCTTATAGATCTTGGAAATTTGTTATACACATTAAATAATCCATAATAAAACAATATTAATGTTATTAAAATCGTCTATTCTATTGTTATGCTAATTGAATAAATGTTGTTTTAGAATTGGAGAGGCTTTGAAGGTAATTATATAATTTCTTAAAATTCATAATAAATTCATATAATAAAAATTGATTCATTTATATCAAAATAGACATTTATATTCATTCATATCTTGATTTTGGCCCTATGTGGACACAAAAAATCTATTAAAATACTTGATAGTGATATTTTGTAACTATATTTTATTTAAATAATATATAATTTATTTTCATGTAAAAGTGTGACTTAAATAACTAAAAATCAATCATATTTTGATAAGTATTGAATCTTATTCATACAATAATTTTTGGGTCATGTGTTTTGTTTTATTTTAAACCATATAAATTTGATTTGCCCTTAATTAATTCCTTCAACTCTTACCATGTCAAGATGTATTTTTATTTACTAAGGGTTAATATAGTAACTGTAAAATGAAAAAGAATACTTAAATGGATAACTGGTGACATATTTTACTTCATCCCAATTATTTTGGCAGAATATTATATTTTTATGAATTTTAGACAATTTAATAAAGTATAATTTATTTAAAATACCAATAGTTTCAATTCTGACACTATTCATTAGTTGACATTCTGGAAATATCATAACATGGAGATATGTTCTAAAAAACTCCATTAAACCATAAATAACATGTCAAAGTCATCTATAATATTAGTGGATGACATTAATTCACTAAAATTATATTTATTTTAATACTTATATTATAATTTATTTGATATTTCTATTAATAAAATAATTTATGCATCACTATTGAGTCACTATTGAGTCATTATTAGTGATATTTATTTATTTGATATTTCTAATGCACTTATATAAAATGAGAGTGTGTCTTTTTTTCACGTTCAATAATTTTTTTATATTCATGTCATATTCATAGGTAAAGGGTCATTAAGTTATTTTGTTTCAAAAAATAAATGATAAGGGTTTAATTTAGTCACCCACGATAATTTTTAAAAGTGTTAAGGTAATTTTATAATATTATTTTAACCTTTAATAACCTGATTTACCTTTAATAATGATAATAAAAATTATTACCAATGTTACTATTCATAAGGCCAAAAATTAAAGTAGTCTATTAACATAATTAGGAACTACTTATTCCAAATATAGAATTTATTTTAAAAAATTCAAAATATAGAAGTTGCAGTAATTAATTTAATATTAATCATGTTGTCTGAAAAATGAGTTTTTGTATAAAAGTTAAAACATTGCAAAATATAGAAATGTTTTTAAATATGAATTCAATGAAAAATTGATGAAAATGACATAAATTGTTTTAAAATAAAAAAATATATTCTATTTACACTTTAAAACCATTCAAAAATATATTTTAACCATATAAATTATTTTGATGAAAAATGACGTTTTCAATTAAAATTTTGCATATTTTTACTATTCCTCATAATATGAAAGTTATCAGAAAAATATAAAAAATTCATCCAAAGTAAAATTTTATATCCCACTTCCAAATAAGTAGTAAATTTTTTCAAATTGAACTCATAAACATGTCAATAACTATATTTAAAATGGTGGTTCCATAAAAAGGTGGTAAAACCGCATTTTTTTATAAAAATACTTCTTCTATTTGAAAAATTGCATTTGTTCTTATTTAATGTTCTAGAATATATATAAGATGAAATTAAATTTTATAAAATTCAAAATGTGATTAATACTATTCATAATGGTTTGTTTATATCCCAATAAATAATAATAGTTAAATAATATATCATTGTTTAGTGAAACTTGATATTTCATACCACGCAAGCTATCTAAGAATATTTCTCTTGCTTGTAATGTAAGACAATAATAGTGTTGTGTATATTGTAAGATAATATGGTGTTGCATATAGAGAAAACTAATATTGGTTTAGCATACAACATAAGACACCGACGAAATTAAAAAGAATATAGGTCATAAAATCTTGAGGTGTCACATTACTTATGCTCACTAATGATATTTGATTAATATCTATTATATTTAACATTATTCAATGACTATGAGTTCCATTTTCATATACATCCATTCCCATGTAAATAAATAGGATTTTATTGTTAGATATGTCTATAAGGATTGAATGTGTAGAGAATCGTGATGGAAATATTGATGAATTATTGTAAAATAAGAAGATTATATAAGCATTCATCAATGACTCAAAACATTCGGGATCAAGGATTTTGTGTAAATTTGTGAGAAATAATGTTTTATGATATGAAATTTTTGTGTGCTATGATTGGTATATCTCTATTGGTATCAAAAAAAATATTTTTATAGTTTTAATTTTTGATTGGATATGGTTGTGTGGGTCTAGTGAAACTTTGTGCTAGGCCTCAAGTACTTGGTGGTACAATGGGTGGTTGGTGTTGGTCATTCATGTACATGATATTCCTGGGAACCTTTTTTAAAATTGAATAATTCTAGTTACATTAATTTTTTTATTTTAAACCCCTTTTAGTGTTTTCATTCTTAAATTTTCTAGATCTAAGTGGAGGTCATTCCTTCCTCCTCCACTCCCTTCCCTTGTGCCCCATTGATCCAAGGAGTCTCAAAGGCATTCTTCATTGATTTTGGTTTGTTATGGGATCATCTATTATTTATCTTGTTTTTACAATCCTTATTCTATAATTCATAAAGATTGGTCTGATTTGTTTTCATTATTTCATCAAATCATACTTGAATCAAGCCTAGATAATGTTGTATGTGTTCTTTTTATCTATAGGGAGAATTAGGTACATAAAAATACTAGGTATTGTGTTTTTTAGATTAAGTTATTCCAATAACTTGAATTAATTATGGATTTATAAAATTATGGTTGAAACTTTTGGATGATTTGAGAAGATATATTTGGTTTTGTTTATGATGAAGGTTTGTGTGTTGGGGGAGGGTGGTCCGAAACATGTTCCATAATGTTTAGGTCAAGGGAGATTTCCCAATGAGTTTTTATTTGATTATAAATAAAACAATAATCATGGAAAATATTAATGGATTAGTCATGTTATTTATTATATTTGTATTTTAATAAATTTAATTGATTTTTTGGTTGAGTTTCAACCTCTTGTTGATGAGAGGTGGCCAGTTGAGCTTGGTCGATGTTTGTGGTAGGGGCTCGCTTATAGGAATTGACTCCATTTATTTTTCTATGTGGTCCCTAAACATTTCCTCATGGTTTGATCATTTACTATATGACATGTGATATCTAATCTCACTTCTTGTGTATGGTTGACCCCAAAATAAAATGAATGGTTTCTAATTTAAATATATAAATCTAATAAATGTTTTTAAGGCTATGGTGGACCCTTGATCACAATGGGTTAAAGACTCAACCACAAATGGTTGTGTGATTGACTAATAAGTATGGGCTTTATGTTGTGTAAATCCCACAGGGGTATAAATGTAACACCCCAATATTTTATTTTCAAAATAATATCATATCTAATTTCATGTACAACCTGAAAAACAGAGGTTAAAATGAATTCTCATTTATTATTTTAATACTATTATTTTAAAATAATCTTTATACCTATTGATAGGATTTGTGGGTAGGAACAAGAGTAATTATATTATGAAATATTTGGTGAAAAATATTCCATAATTCAAATTTTCCAATTATTTTGTAGTAAACAATAACTCAATTTTAAAAAACATATAAGATTAAAGGACATATAATTTCAAAAAAACTTATTCATGTACTCAATGTTTCTTCATCCAAGTAAATTATTTTAATCATTATAAATAAATGATTTTAATGATTTTATTATATCTTATATTTAATAAAATAAGTTAATATTCATCTAGTAGTGGTTACTAGATATGGAATGAGTATAAATTTCTTTTATACTTCGAAAAAAAATTCCCTAAAAATGGATTTTATTGCATTTTGTGTCCAAATATTGTGATTAATTTCTACCAATTTTAGAAATTATATTTAACAAAATGGAAATATTTCTCTAAATCATCGTATAAAAATAACCCTCTGAGAATTTTCTTTTATTTTTCTAAAAATATTAATTTTTAAATGAATAAGAAAAAATATATATTTTTAAGTATTTTAACTTTTATGGCATTATCAGGATATAATAATGACTTTAAATTTTTTACAGCCATTCTTATAGAATAAATATATACTTAGGAAGTAATATAATGAATTCAAAAATATAATTTTGAACATAAAAATTTATTTTTAATGTTTTGGAAAATTATGTAATGTTTTTATTCAAATAAAAACTATTTTGATTCATTTATTTTAATAAACTATTAACAAGGCTATTTTTGGTTTTGGATTTGATTGAAATTAAGATAGGTAACCTCTAATTTAAGTTAATTAAATTAATATTATATGAATCATTATTATACATTATTTTGTTATAAAATAATTTTAATACGTTAGAGAGTAATTTTTCAAAAAATTGTATGGTTTTAGTTTTTATATATATATTAAAATAATTGTTTACCACTTCTAGAAATAGACTATGGTAAAATTTATTTCATATTTAGGAATAATTATTTTCAAATTTGATAATAATTTCAATTACATTTTCTCATTTTGAATGGTATCCTTGGGAAAACATTGTCACCACTATAGTGGTCAAAATAGTTAACAAGGGGATTAAGACTAGTTGATAAGTTTTAAAATATAATAAAAAATTGTAAAAAACTTATTGGATGATTGGATTTAAAAAAATACATATCATATATTTAAAATATGAAATTTTTTCTCTACTTTAATGAAATAAATACAAATAATATATTTAAAATGTTTAAGTTTGAACTAGTGTTATACTAACCTCACTTATAAAAGGGTGCCAAACAACCTCACATTTTAACAGACTTTGAGAAATCAAAAATAGAAAATTACAAAGACAATATCCTCTAAACTATAATACCATGTAATTGAGGTCAAAGTATTTCCAAAGTCTTAATCATAGAAGACCTAATGTCTAATTCAAAGGTGGTTTCACAAATAAGAGATATAAGTCTTAACTGAGTGATTTCATGTTTATATATTCTTCTAAATCCATTAAATGTTATTTAAACATGATGATATATTAATATATGTATCCACTATATAATAATATTTTATTATATTTATAGTTAATTCATTTTTCAATTCCATTTTTATCATATGGGAAAGGAAAACTTTTCTCATGTGTACATATAGGCCACCACCACCACAAAGAGATGTGCTTATTTATTCATCACAAGATCATATGGATAGATAAAAATATAAATAAAAATAATATATATGATATTCATGACATAATAATTATTTTTAAGATAATATATTAAATACATTCTTACCTTTTGATCTGTATGAAAATGATAATGTCGCTTATGCGTATGTGAGAACTATAACATTTACTAAGTGATGTGATTCGTTTAAGATTACCACCATTAAAGGAAGAAGATAAAAATAAAAATAATAAATAAAAATAATATTTATAATGTATTTATGATTATTTATAATTATTTTTTTAATTTATATCTTTTCCCCTAGGTAGAAAAATTGAAATTTCATTCACGTGTACATACGGACTACCATCTCTAAAAAAAGAAGAGATTCATATTTCAAGATTTCCTTACATGGTTGGGTTTAAATGTGATTTTAATATTTAAATATAATAATTATAAATTTTTATATATTATTTTCGACATGTAACCATAAACCATTTGACCATGATCAATGCACTAATGTTATTTTTAGGTTAAGAATCTAACATCCTGAAAACATCAGACATGAACATAACTGATTTAGTAACTAAATAAAAAATTAATGAAATTAAATAATGGTAATAATTATAATGAAATGAACATAAATTGTTTTTGTAAGAAACTAATATAATTTTATTATTCAGTAGTTAAAGAACATATGATTCTAGATGGGACTTATGGTAATAGATTCCCTACCTCAATTTAATTTCATTGAGACTCATGCCATTTTCACCAAATGATTTATTTTGTCTCATGTATATATTACCGTATGAATTTATTTTATTATCCATTTTATAATATTAATTGTTTTTCAAAAAATATTCATGTTATAAAAATCAATGTTCATTTGATTCCGAAATTACTAAAGTCGTAAGAGATATTTCTTTAAACCCTTGGTTTAAAGTATTCCTTTAATGTTTTTCCCCATTTTCCATTAAAGTTTTTCATGAATATTCTAATTGATAAATAAAATACTGTTAAAGTTAAATTTTAACTACTTTTAAATTTATTTTATTTATAAAAAAGTAATTTTTTTAACATTTTCCCCATGGGTAAATTCTGACTCTTTTTACCAAAGTTTAAAAATTATGTTTTCTTAATGTATATGCAATTAATGGAATTCTTTTCTATCATGTCCTTTATTCATTAAAAATATTACTCTTAACGTTTTCATGGATTGACAAATGAAATTCGATTTCCATTAATTTAATGATTTTTTAATTCGTAATAGTTATAAAAAGACATTTCTCTATATGTTTATGTGAAAATGTAATTTGTGTTTCTTATGGGTTTAAAGAAGTTTTTCATGAGTTTCATGATATAAAATATAAAAGATTAAAAATAATTATTCATGATATGCTACTTGATCTCTATGGATGATGATGGGATAGCTCAATAATGATCATGACACATAGTGAGCTTCATATATTTCTTAAAATCATTGGGGAATGATTGGTCTTCGAAGACAAAATAATGGGGGAGATAACCGGATAAGATACTCATTATTAGTTAACAATGACTCATTTATTTTGGAAATGGGTTAAATAACATTGATTTATTAACATGATTCTATAATATAAATATTTCATGATTATAAATGGTTTGATGGAAATATTTTGATTACATTGGTATGAAAAGTTTTTCATCTTTTAAAGGTGAATGGTTGGATTTTAAAAGACCTTTTTTCATGAGTTATCATGTTCCTCATTATTACTTCATGGGTTTTATAAGCATTCAAATTTGTTTAAATGATATTTATTTATTAAAGGGTGATTTTAAAATGTGAATTTTTCTTATTTATGTGAATAAATATTTATTTTGAAATGGGGTAAACTTTTCATGGGTTTTCTTATATTCTAGTAGACTAATGAGTTACCAATACTTTTATATCCATAAATATATTTTTATGGAAATACCACGTTTTCAAATATTTTTTATATGGCTTATGTATGATTAAAAAGAATTATGATGTCCAGATCTGAATAATTTTTTTCCTTAAATGAAATAAGTGTGTTATGAATGAAACATTAATATGAACATAATGAACCTATTTTTTAGAAACAACTGACAATTTGTGTCATTTTTCCATATATAATGTAATAATTTTCCAAATTATCTTCAACTCTAAAACTAAAAAATCATGGCAATATAAAATGTTGAAATTATTTATATTTAACTCATATTTATGGGTTTTTAATGTAATGGGGTGGTATAGTTGGTATCATATCTAGGGATTATATAACATTAGAGGTTAAGTTGTTATTTTAGGAGAAACATTAAAGGGTTAATATGATATTATGGTATCATAATTTTTAATTCTTCTATAACTATAAAGGTTTGTATGTTATGGAGAATCATTGCTATTATTCACTGAGTTGAATATGTTTAATAAAATATTATATGATTAAGGATAATTTTTAATTATAATTTTCATAATAAGGCTTATCATAAATTTATATAATCAAACTAAACATGTTTTTTATAGATAAATGGTTGGAATAGGGAGGATCCATATTAATAATGGGTGTGAAGGAAACTATAGTGGCTGTCGGAATAAGTAACCAAATGAGATAGGAATTGGATTTAATACTATTTTGGTTATTCCAAATTACCTCCCTAGAACTATGATGAACAATCTAATCCTTGGTGATTTTCTTAATAAACCTAAAAAGATAAAAAAAAATGTGTTCAATGGTTCTAGTGAAAAAACCACAAAAGAATGAATGTTCATCTTCTTACATGCCAAGAATATGGAAAGATTCATATAGGGGTATGTCTCAAAAGAACAATAAAATGTTTTCTATGTTTAATTGGATGACATAATAAAGAAAATTTGTAACACCTTGACCCCAGCTACCCAGATTCGGTGCATTACTTCGTAAAATACTTCTTCATATCCTGGAAAATATTAAAACATTGAAAGGGGTGAGCTCAGATGCTCAGTAAGGATAACAATATTGCGGAAGCTTTCATAAATAAACATTAACATTTAAGGCAATGTATAACTAAAACAAAAGCCTTTTTAAACTTTAACATCGACATAATATGGCAAAAATAAAATTAAATAATTCCATTTACTTACTCACATGGATATTCTACTAGTCGAATAATCACATGCAATATCAATAACCACTTTCATAATGATGGAATCCATAATGCCAGACTATCATAACCACATAGCCAAGGCCTCGTGCCATGTCTACAATAATATTTTGTCAAAGCCTCGTGTCAGGACACTAGTTTCTCTCATGAGACCCACCGATGCATCGAAGAGCTGTAGCGGGCTCCACCCGTCACTTATTAAGTCCAATGCATTCCTCATATGAATAGGTTTAAACATATCGTAAACCATAAGATAATCGTATCACATAAAACATGCATAAACGAAACATAACATTTCCACATTTTAATCACAAGATATCAATACAACACATTGATATAATAAAAACACTTTCAAAACCATTTTCAATACCAAAATAAAAGAAATTTAAAACTTTGTATTTATTTTTCATTAAAAAAAGTTATGGCTTGTAGAGGAAGCCGAAACACAAATAATGGTAATGGCGGCGGAGAAGTAGTTGTCTCCGCATACGTAAGACAAAAACATTCCTTTTGTCGTTTAGTAAAATGATTTGTAAAAAAATATTCCTTTTTGAATAAAAGTCAAAGTCAAAGGGGTTTATACACCGTATAAAAGAAATTTGTGTATAAAAAAATATGCCTCAATGAAAGGAGATTGAGACGAAGACCCTTACAAAGATAATTTTTTTTTAATAAAGTAGATCTATTATGTGTATTAACTATAAGTACACATAAATAAAGTACAATTACAAGATAGGACATAATAATATCATGACATAATTTGAAAGTATGAGATTAACTCAAAGAATAGAAATTGGGTTATGAACTTCCCTTACCTTGTGTCCGACTTGACTCGACCATTCTTTAACCTCCTGAATAATAAACTACAGTTAATCTCTACTTTCTTAATAATCTTTTTCAATTTCATTATCCCTTTTATATAACTTATTACAATGTTAGGAAAATTATGTAGTCATTTAAGTTAATAACGGTCGTTTTGTCGATCTTTGGTACTTGATTCAACAATAAACTTATTATAATTACAAGTTTTTTATGTGGTAGAATATCCATTATCTCCATAATTATATTGATGATTTATATATCATATATGTCATATATATCCAGTATATAAATTCATTTATAATATTATATAACAGAGGTAAGAAATGAAATGCACCGTTCATGGAGACGGTAAGCCGTATGTACGCATGAACGCTACTTTAATTTCTATTTCGTATTTAATGGAATGAATTTATAATTATATAAAGGTATAATATAATTCCAGTATAATATAATGTATAATACCATTTACTCCATCCTTTATACATCCCACATATGGCATTAACGATTCAAATCACTTTGAGGGGGCGGTAGTCCGCACTTCCTAAAATGAAAATATCACGTTTACCCATAATGGAAACCATAAAGGTAAGAAATAAATGAAAAATACAGAATCTTAAGTAAAACATAAACATATTATATATCATATATAAATATAGTGACATCTTAATGGCCACCTTTGAAGGTGTTATATGAGTATTGAACAATCATCGTTCCGTGAGGCAGAAATTCGTCATCCACAGAAACAGTATGTTCTTTAACCATTAGATGTAGGTGTGTGTAAGTGTAGCTCGAATAATTATTATAAAAACATCCTAGTATATTGGGTACACTGGTGTGGTAACAAAATAAATTAATAAAAAGAGTTTATGGGGTTGGATAAGAAAAATAAAATAAAAGAACACAAGAGAAGACATTACCTTAAAATCAGGTAACTGATTTTGATTTGAGCCAAAGGCTTCCTTGGGAAGCGTTCTGCCCAATGTGAGTCTTCTAGGAGTAAGATAGAAAAGTTGGGAGAGTATTTGGGAAGATTTTGGACGATCCAAATGGCTTGAAGGTGTGAATAAGGTGGTAGAGGTGGGGGCCTTTTATCAGAGGAGAGAAGGGGCACTCTTGGAAAGATTGAAATATTACTTTTTTATGAAATTATTTTCAGATTCTAAAGGTCCCACAATGATATCTTTCGAGGCTAAGGTGATAAGGGTTCTAAATATACTCATCCAATAGGTTTTTCACAATTTTAAGCCTTAGATTTTACATTATCTTTTCATTTTATTTAAATCGTTAATTAATGAGGTAATCAATGTATCATCATTGTGTCATAACAATTTTAATTTATTTAATGTCTAAAAATTATAAAAAATGTATCATGATGTAGGAAATCTTTTTATCTTTCTAATTAATATTTATAGTCAAAAATATGATGTATAACACCATTTTAAATTTGTTTTAGTAAAAGAACTCATGTTTGTGACATTTTTATTTTAACATTAAATAAAAAGTTTTTAATGTCATTTTCCTACCAAAGTGGCTCCATGGGGTCCCCAAGTTGACCCATGGATTGTCTTGGTCGGCCATGAATCATCCAATAGGGTTATCACAAGTGTAAAGGTATTTTCATATTTTTATAATATCATTTTTACCTTAAATTTCACTAATTACCTTTAATCGCGATTAATTAAACTTAAAAGTTACTATTCACCAAAAAATTATTTTAATCTCATTGAACCACATTTTACTTCCTAATGAAAACCATGTATGTTGGATTTTTGAAAATCAAATCACAGAAGTGGTAATGTTTCATTTAAACAAAAAATCAGTTTTTTTAACCACCACTTTGTGGTTTCACTATTCATCAAAAATTGAAGTTTTTCAGAACAATGCCAAAATTTCACCCTAAGCTATAATTGATATTCCGAATTAAAAAATGATGTCTATTTTATGAAATTACAAACATATAAGTTTCATTAATTAATTTTATAATTAATTCCCGATGTCACAACAAATATCGTGTTTTTAAGAAACAATATATATCAAAAGATTGACAATTGTTTATGTCCAATTTCAAAGTGAAATTAATTCTAATGGACACAATTGGATAAAATGGTAAAAATATATTCTAATTACACTTTAAAACCACTCAATAGTATAATTTATCACTATAAATTACTTTTATTAAAAAAGTTGTTTTTAAGTATTTTTCATTATTCATAAAAAATTGGAAATTCTCAGAAAAATACCAAAAATTCATCATAAGCTAATTTCGATATTCCGAATACAAAAATGAAGTTAATTTTAAAGTATAAAACATATATAATTTCAAAAATTGGGTATTACTATTCATAATGGTTATTTTTATTGGTCGCGGTAAGTTAGAATCTCAAACTTGCGTACAATGCAACCTATTGCATTATTGAAAGAGAAGCGTATCGTGGAAGCTCGGGGTGTTACATTCTCCCCTCCTTCAATAAATTGCATCCTCGCAATTTGAAATTTTCTTTGAAAATAAATGGTTGAAAATAGAAAATACCTTTGTGGAAAACCCACATCGGAAATAAGGTTAATAAAATTTAGCCTTAATAAGAGGGAAATGGAAATGAAAAAGTCACCACCAAATTATGATCTCGATAAAGAAAACATTGGTCGGAATTAGAGACATATAATTGGTAGAAAAACGTAAATATTTGTAGGGAGTGATTGAGGTCATCAATCACAAACAAGTGTAAAATTGAGGGCCTCAAAGCCTTTAATCTATGTTGATTTAAAATATTATCAGTTCAACAAGACATAAGGTATTAGGATAACACATTTTTTTGTTTTATTATCCCTTTACTAAAGTTTAAGAATTAATTTATTCGTAGAATAAGAGATAGGTATATATATATATATGCTTGAAAAGTAGAGCTTCAACCTTCAACTAATTTCTACCACAAACTCTTCTTTCACTCAAAAAGATAATAGAACTCAAAAATATTATATTTATCATAATCGTACAAGGTTAAAAGTATTAACACATACCATTTATATTAGGAAAACTATTTTTTAATAACTAGGGACTTCCTGTAGGCTAGTGGTAGGTAATAAAGGCTTGTTTCACTATGGTTGTGGGTTTGATTCCTGCAGCTTTGTCCGACGTGACGGGTTATGCCCCACCCTGTAGGTTGTCCTTTTCCTAAAACTATAGTATTATAATATTCGAAAAATAATCTTCAGAAATGTTTTAACCTTAAACAATACTATCCAAAGATCAACTTAATCCATTCCAACCTTTATATTTATCCAAAATACCTCTGCCCAGACTTTCTCTAAATGGTCTCTAAATTCCAAAATCAATTGTATCATCAGATTCCTCAAACAAGGTAAAGTTTCTCTTATTGTCACATACAAAAATATGATTACCTTCATCATATTAAAGCCTTAATGAAATCAACAAGTACTGCAGTAAAATCCTTATATATATATATCACATTATTCTAATAACCAGAATATAATCCATGAGTCCAAAAGCACCAATACATTAACTATTCCACTTCAACTTTAGTCACAGCATAAGATTGGCCTTGATCCCTTGGCCTTTTCTAAGGTAAGGTTCCCTGACGCTTAGTACATTCATTTTCATAATGCCCCATTTCCCTACAATTGTAGCATTCAACATTGATAGCCTCTTTCTGTCCCTTGCAATCACGAGCCTAGTGACCTTTTTCTCCACATTTATAACAAACTCCCATTCCTTTTAGGCATGTACTGGGGTGATTCTTCCCACAATTATCGCATAATGGAAAATCTTTCTTTCCCTTTTTCCATTTATCTGTCTCTTGTTCCACCGTTCTCTTCTTCTCTTGCTTTACTTTATTTTCATAAGATCTAGAGAATTCATTTTATGTCTTGATAGCACACGAGACTATATCTTTGTACGTTGAGAAAGATTGTGATACTAGTTCTCGACGGAGAAACGGTTTTAACCCATCATGGAAATGATCGATCTAACTTCTTGGGTTACGTATATAATCTGGATCATGCCTCGCAAACCTTGTAAAGTTATCCTCATACTTTTCTACATTCTCATCCTCCTTCTTCCTCAGACTCAGAAATTGTCTTTCCATATCTACTCGATGGTCATGTGGAAAGTATTTTTCTAAGAAAATTTCCTTAAACTCCCTCCATTCCATACTTGATACTTCTTCATCTTCCTTTTTGTATTGAATCAGCGACCACCATTGATCGGCATCTCCAGTGAGGTGGTAGACTGCCATGACAACCTTCTCCCTCTCGTAACTCCCCAAGGCGTGGAATATTTTCTCTAAGGTGCTTATCCATTGCTCAGCTACTAATGGATTTGTACCCCCATTAAATGTTGGCGGTTGTTGCCTCATGAGGTGGTCTAACATTAATCTTCCACGTTGCGGATCAGGGTGCTCCATACGAGTAAGGTTACTATTCATAACCTGAGTAAGTTGTCCCAGAATGGTAATAAGTTGATCAGCACTAGTTGTATCTCCAGCTCCACAATAATTATCTTGAGTAGGAGGGAAATCCCTACACGGAGTGTGTGCATTGATATGGTTTCCATTCCTCCCACTAGGCGCCATTTCTAAACAATGGCATAAACTAGATTAGTTTATGAATTAAAATACATAATTCCATACTTGTAAAACACTTAACATAAATTGAACTATTTATGGATATAATCCATAATCATAAAAATGTTTTCTTCGAGGAAGTATATACTCATTAACCCTTCATAATGGTTTGTAAAGAAAATGAGAATTATCCTAATCATATCCCCCGGGAGTGTCGTAACCAAGAGTGCAGCAAGGCCCGTTGTCATGCACCAGTTCCCGTTCGAGTCTATCTCAAAGTGGTGTTTTCGGGTTTTACCCCTAGGTGCATCTGTGCTAGAGCCGCCTCTACCTGCTCGTATCAGACAGGGATGTATTTCTCGGAAGACTCACAAAATCTCTATAATACCAAAATTCTAGGAAGTTCTTCTATACTAATCCTCAAAGTCTATCTTCGGGCTATGTGCTCTAATCAGAGTTTATCTAAATCTAGATTCCAAGGATAGTACTAAACTAACTCTTATACCAACTGTAACGCCCTGACCCCAGCTACCCAGAGTCGGTGCATTACTTTGTAACATTGGCATGATCACAAAAGATCAAGTCTCGAAAGACCGATTAGTTTAGTAGTCTTGGAAACACTAGATACATTCATAACTCTTACATTACATCATAAATTGAAAAACCACAATAACATATTTTCTATTTTCCAGACTCATATCCTCTTCTGACTATCCCTACAGGTCATTCATAAAATACTTCTTCACATCCTGGAAAATATTAAATCATTGAAAGGGGTGAGATCAGATTCTCAGTAAGGATAACAATATTGCAGAAGCTTTTGTAAATAAACATTAACATTTAAGGCAATGTATAACTAAAACAAAAGCCTTTTTAAACTTTAACTTCGGCATAATATGGCAAAAATAAAATTAAATAATTCCATTTACTTACTCACATGGATATTCTACTAGTCGAATAATCACTTGAAATATCAAAAACCACTTTCATGATAATGGAATGCATAATGCCAGACTATCATACCCACGTATCCAAGGCCTCGTGCCAAGTCTACAATAATATTTTTTCAAATCCTCGTGCTAAGACACTAGTTTGTCTCATGAGACCTACCGATTCATCAAGGAGCTGTAGCGGGCTCCACCCATCACTTATTAAGTCTAACGCATTCCTCATATGAATAGGTTTAAACATATCGTAAACCATAACATAATCGTATCACATAAAACATGCATAAAGGAAACCTAACATTTCCACATTTTAATCACAAGATATCAATACAACACATTGATATAAAAAAACACTTTCAAAACCATTTTCAATACCAAAATAAAAGAAAGTTAAAACTTTGTATTTATTTTTCATTAAAAAACTTATGGCTTGTAGAGGAAGCCGAAACACAAATAATGGTCACGGTGGCGGAGAAGTCTTTGTCGTCGTATACGTAAGACAAAAACATTCCTTTTGTCGTTTAGTAAAATTCTTTGTAAAAAAAATATTCCTTTTTGAATAAAAGTCAAATTCAAAGGGTTTTATACACCGTATGAAAGAAATTTGTGTATAAAACAAAATATGCCTCAATGAAAGGAGATTGAGATAAAGACCCTCACAAAGATCATTTTTTTAAATAAAGTAGATCTATTATGTGTATTCACTATAATTACACATAAATAAAGTACAATTACAAGATAGGACATAATAATATCATGACATAATTTGAAAGTAGGATATTAACCCAAAGAATAGAAATTGGGTTAAGAAGTTCCCTTACCTTGTGTCCGACTTGACTCGACCGTTATTTAACCTCCTGAATAATAAACTATAGTTAATATCTACTTGATTAAGAACCTTTTTCAAGTTCATTATCCCTTTTATATAACTTATTACAATGTTACGAAAATTATGTATTCATTTAAGTTAATAACGGTCATTTTGTCGATCTTTGGTACTTGAGTCAACAATAAACTTCTTATAATTACAAGTTGTTTATGTGGTAGAATATCCATTATCTCCAGAATTATATTTGTGATTTAGATATCATATATATCATATATATCCATTATATACATTAATTTATAATATTATATAACATTTAGAGGTAAGAAATGAAATGCACCGTTCATGGAGACGGTAAGTCGTACGTACGCATGAACGCTACTTTCATTTCTATTTCGTATTTAATGGAATGAAGTTATAATTATATAAAGGTATAATATAATTAAAGTATAATATAATGTATAATACCATTTACTCCATCCTTTATAAATCCCACATATGGCATTAACGATTCAAATCACTTTGAGGGGGCGGTAGTCCGCACTTCCTAAAATGAAAATATCGCGTTTACCCATAATGGAAACCATAAAGGTATGAAATAAATGAAAAATACAGAAGATTAAGTAAAAAATAAACATATTATATATCATATATAAATATAGTGACATCTTAATGGCCACCTTTGAAGGTGTTATATGAGTGTTGAACAATCATCGTTTCGTGAGGCAGAAATTCGCCATCCACAGAAACAGTATGTTATTTAACCATTAGATGTAGGTGTGTGTAAGTTTATCTTGAATACTTATTATAAAAACATCCTAGTAAATTTGGTACATTGGTTTTGTCACAAAAAATGAATAAAAAGAGTTTAGGGGGTTGGAGAAGAAAAATAAAATAAAAGAACACAAGAGAAGACATTACCTTAAAATCGGGTAACTCTTTTTTATTTGAGCCAAAGGCTTCCTTGGTAAGAGTTCTGCCCAAAGTGAGGCTTGTAGTAGTAATAGAGGGAATTTGGGAGAGTCTTTTGGAAGATTTTGTCCGAGCCAAATGGCTTGAAGGTGTTAATAAGGTGGTAGAGGTGGAGGCCTTTTATAAGAGGAGAGAAGGGGCACTCTTGGAAAGATTGAAATGTTACTTTTTTATAAAATGATTTTCAGATTCTAAAGGTCCAAAAATGTTTTATTTCGAGGATAAGGTGATAAGGGTTCGAAATATACTCATCCAATAGGTTTTTGACAAGTTTAATACTTAGATGATACATTATCTTTTCATTTTATTTAAATCGTTAATTAATGAGGTAATCGTTGTATCATCATTGTGTCAAAACAATTTTAATTTATTTAATGTCCAAAAATTATAAACAAAGTATAATGATGTAGGAAATCATTTTATATTTCTAATTAATATTTATAGTCAAAAATATGAGTTGTATAAACCCATTTAAAAATTGTTTTAGTAAAAGAACTCATGTTTGTGACATTTTTATTTTAACATTAAATAAAAAAAAATTAATGTTATTTTCCTACCAAAGTGGCTCCATGGGGTCCCCAAGTTGACCCACGGATTGTCTTGGTCATCCATGAATCATACAATAGGGATAGGACAAGTGTAAAGGTATTTTCATATTTTTATAAAATCATTTTTACCTTAAATTTCACTAATTACCTTTAATCGCGATTAATTAATCTTAAAAGTTATTATTCACCAAAAAATTATTTTAATCCCATTGAACCACATTTTACTTCCTAATGACAACCATGTGTGTTGGATTTTCGGAAATCAAATCACAGAATTGGTAATGTTTCATTTAAACAAAAAATTGGTTTTTTTAACCACCACTTAGTGGTTTCACTATTCCTCAAAAATTGAAGTTTTTCAGAACAATGCCAAAATTTCACCCTAAGCTATAATTGATATTCCGAATTCAAAAATTATGTCTATTTTATGAAATTACAAACATATAAGTTTCATTAATTAATTTTATAATTAATTCCCATTGTCACAACAAATAGCGTGTTTTTAAGAAACTATATATATCAAAAGATTGACAATTGATTATGTCCAATTTCAAAGTGAAATTAATTCTAATGGCCACCATGGGATAAAATAGTAAAAATATATTATAATTACACTTTAAAACCACTAAATAGTATAATTTATCACTATAAATTACTTTTATTAAAAAAGTTGTTTTTAATTATTTTTCATTATTCATAAAAAATTGGAAGTTCTCAGAAAAATACGAAAAAATCATCTTAGGCTAATTTTGATATTCCGAATCCAAAAATGAATTTCATTTTGAAGTATAAAACATATATAATTTCAAAAATTGGGTATTACTATTCATAATGGCTATTTTGATTGGCCGCGGTGCGTTAGACTCTCAAACTTGCATACAATGCAAGCTATTGCATTATTGAAAGAGAAGCGTATCGTGGAAGGTCGGGGTGTTACAAAATTACCATATTAAAATGAAGAGTTTAAATAAAGACAAAAAGGTGAATAAATTTATTCTTACAGAATTAATTAAATTTTTTAAATGTGGATAGTTTTGGTGTTATGAAAATTTATTTCTTAAGAGGAAATTTTATGAAGGTAGTCTTTAGCATATTATGAGTAAATATTTGGAAAATTAATATGATATTATTGTTAAAGATAAATAAAATATGAATAAAATATAAATTTAAGATCTATTTTAAAAGATTTTTTATGTTTAAAGTAAGAACCATGATTATTTTGAGATTGATTAATCTTAGGACATGGTTCTTTTTTTTATTATTGGAAGTAAGTATTAATATATAAGTTGAAAAATTATTGTTAAAGGTTTGCGAGGGAAGTTGAATGATTGAAAAGTCTGCATATATGAATTTGAAAGTTATGTAGTGGTATTTTTTTAGGATTGATAAATATAATTATGGCCATAAGTTTAAGAGAATTAATACACTTTTATGTTTTATGTGATGTGAGAACATTGAGAGAGAATTTTTGAGTTTTAATAGAAATTTGAGTTTCATGTAACCCGTAAGATTAACATTTTTACATTAAAATGTAATTTGAATAATTTTTTTATAATTTTTGAACATATGTAAAAAATTATTGATAACCTATAGGATTAATATTATATTTTATGTTGAGGTACCCATGGTTAATTGGAAGAAAAGTTTGTTACGTTTTGGGAACATATGTTTTGTCATATAGATTTCTATGGGATTGAAAAATGATTTAGTTAATAGTAAATTAATGTTATTTTTAAAACATTTCACTATATTGGGGATTTTTTATTAAGGTAAATGGAAATATTTTGGATAATATGGATGTTTAGTTGAAGAATAAGGGCTGAATTGTCTTTTGGAATCATAAATGATTTAATTGTGGATTAATGGTGATTCATGTAATTTGTGGAAAGGAATAGAATATTTTGGTCGTTATATAATTATGAAATATAATTTTTAACTATGTGACTTTATAATTGATTAATGTTGTTTGAAGATAAATTTTAAATTGTTCTTAGAAGAATATGTTATCAAATATTTCTAATTTGTTTTACTTGGATAGACATATTTTTAAGATTTTTAAGGTTATTTATTAATGGAATTATTTATGTTGAACTTTGAGTGTTATTATTTAGGAATTTAATATTAGTATAGTATTTATTCATATGAAATTTTATGCATATAGTAAATTATCTTAACTTATGCTAACTATTGTCTATTTTGAGTAATGGATAGAAATAAGAGAAATAACTTTTCATACTTTTGTGGATATCATGATCTATTACAATTTGATTTTAGTGCTTTGGGATAAAAAATTCCTATTTATTTCTTATTAGATGAGATATAATTGGAAATTGATCAAATGACAAACAAAATATGAAACTCCACTTATGAAGATGAAGGAAATAACATACACATATTTCTTTCAAATGTCTATATCAATGGAAAAATAACTTCTCAAATCAATCAAGTCTTATACATACATTAATAATAAAATATAAATATTTTTTTTTAGAAACTTATCTACATATATGAGTCTCATATATGTAAATTATTTTATGAAATAATAATTTTTTGGGCCTTGATGTAGCAATAAAATTTAATAATACATTCTATGTATAATTTTATTACTACGTTCTGAAAAATTAATTTTTGGTGATTTAAATTAAAATTGTGAGGATGAAACTTATTTATGGATAGGTTTATATTACACTAAATGATCTTATATTACAAAGATTATTATATATGATTTCATGTAGCACACGTAATAACATCCTTAAAATGAATTGTGATACACAATAAAAATATTATTATCTAAAAATAAATATTATAACCTAGTTGTTCGGTTGGAGGGTATGAATAAGAGTAACCAAAATATGAAATATATATAGATATTTTTTCTTTAGTAATAATCTATTAATTATTTCCTTTGAAATAATAAATCAATTATAAAAAAACTCATATATGTTTAAAGGATTGGTTTATTAGAAAACAAACTTATGTGCTTAATGTATTTTTATCAAGTGAAATTATGTTAGTAAATAAAAATAAATAATTTAAATGAAATTTATATATCATATATTTAATTAAATTAATTAATATTTATCTAATTTTGGTTACTAGATATGGAATGAGTATAAATTCATTTCCTATATTAAAATATAATTTCTTCAAAAATGGTTCAAATTACATTTTGTGTCCAGATATTATGATTAATTTATTCAAATTTTAGAAATTTTATATTATAAAATGGAAATAATTTATGAAATCAAAATGTAAAAATAATCTTAAGAAATTTTTGGTATTTTTCTAAAAAGACCGATTTTAAGGGAATGTGGAAAAATACCGATTTTGTAGGTATTGTTACTTTTATGACATTATAATGATATTTCAATGTATTAAATGTTTTTGAAAACTTTTTTATTGAAATATTTTACACATTCAAATTAATATCATCCATTTTAAAAATTAATTTTAGGCTTATAAATCTAAATTTTATATTTCAAAAATTTATGTAGTGTTTTTATTGAAATAAAAATTATTTTAGTTATTTTATTTTAATCAATATTTTACGAGGTCGTTTTATATTTAATATTGGTTATAAAGTTAAATATCTCAAATTTTAATTATCTAAATTAAATTAATTATATAGGAATCAATATTATAATATATTTTAGTATAAAATCATTTTTATTGTTAAATTCGATTATTTCTGAAAATTGGTTTCATTACAGTTTTCATACATATATTAAAATTTGTTTTTACCAATTAAAAAAAATAAGTATGGAAAAATTGTTTTAAAATTTTTAATGAAATGATTTAAATTTCTTAAAAATTTCAATTTCAATTTTAATATTTTGGAATAGTAACCCTTGTAAAACTTTATCACCATGGTAATGGTTAAAAGAGGTAATTATGGGGGTTAAAACTAAGAGATAATATTTAAAATATCATAAAATCTTAATAAAGTTTTATTTTAAGAGTTAATTTTGAATACTAATCACTAATTATTATAAATATTTCAAATTGGTTCCACTTACCATAGACAAAGACATATAACATACTAAATGTTTTATGAATATAAAGTTGTTCTACTCCCCTAAATTATAATAAAGCACCACCTCTACTCAAATATTTAAAAACATTGAGAAATATTATCTTCTAATACATATCAAAATATCTTATTTAATATTCTAACCATTACCTAGGGGTTATGGAATCACAAAAGGACCAATCCTAGAACTCTTAATATGTAATCCAAAGGTGGTTCTCCCAAGAATATGTATAACTCTTAACCGGTTGTTTTCATGTTTACTTATTCTAATAATAAATTCAAACAATTTTTAACAATATTGATATAATAATATCATTATCATATGTATAATTAAAATTTATTAATTTTATTTCTCAACCTTTTTTCATGACTTTTTTTTCCTATGGGAAATGAAAACTCTTCTCGTGTGAACGTGTGGTTACCCTCTTCCATAAAGCTATGTGTTTCATTTTTCATCATCAAGTCATATGGATGGATTAAAGTATATATAAAATTAATATATATGATATTTATGATATAATTGTAATTATATAAATAAAATATATTAATTAACTCCTCATCCTTCCATTTTCTGGAAAATGAGTACATCACTCATATGTACGAGTAAACTACCACCTCTATGAAGTTATGTTATTTGAGTTTCATTTCTACTATAAAATTAACTTCATACAGATGGATAAAATGAATAAATAAACCATTTATAACATATTTATGTGTAAATAAAAAATATTATCTTCTATATTTATTTTACACCTAGTAGAAAAATGAAAACGTAATTCATATATACGCATGAACTACCTGCTCCATGAAATGATGTGCATCATTATTCATGACCTCCTTACAAATTTAGTTTTAAAAGTTTAATTAATGTAAAAATATAATAATAATAACATTTTTAATATTTTGGAGTCAATTTAACTATAAAATATTTGACCATGGTCGGCGCACCGATGCTATTTTGAGGTTATAGAACAAATTTCTTCAAAATGATTTACCTAATTTAACTGATTTAGTGACTAAAAAAATATGGTAATAAATAAAATATATAAAATAATGATAATTTAGTGGAAATTAGAAAATTTCATAGGTAAATTATATAATTTTATTTTTATGGATTTAGAGAACATGTGAATCTAGAAGAGACTTAAGGTAAGGGATTTCTCATCAGAATTTCCTTTCATTCAGACTCATGACATTTTCAGCACATGTTTGAATTTGTGTGTAGTATATACTAAGATATGAATGTATTTTATTATTTATTCATTGATATTCAAGAGGTTTAAAAATCCTTTTTCTGATTTTATCTTCAACATTCATTTGATTCCAAAGATACTAAAGTGGTAATGGATTTTTCCTGAAAATGTTATTTTAGTGTATTCCTTTCAAAAACATTTCTGTTTGTTATTTTAAATTCTTATAATAATGATAGTATTTATTTAGAAAATAATTTTATTGTTCAATTTAAAACGTTTTTTCATTCATTACAACTTTTTAAAAACTAATTCTTTTATTGTTTTCTATATAGGTCGCTTTTGACTCTTTGCAAAAGATTAGAAAGAATATTTTTTAATATACACAAGAAGAACATGATTTTTTTTCATCATTTCCTTTATTCACTATAAAGATAAATCTCTATATTTTCAAGTTTCTATGTATTAAATACAATTCCATTTTTTTTTTAATTTTTCATTTTTAATAGTTTTCAATGTAAATTATATTTATCCTAATGTTAATACAAAAATTGAAAGTGTTTTGCATATGGGTTTAAATGTGTTTTTCAAGGGAATTATACTGAAAATTTAAATATTACAAATGATTTGTTAATTATTTGGAACATTATAATTATAAATGATTATGGGTGAACATGATATTTCTCATAAATATGGGTGATCCTAATATATCCCTATAATGCATTGGGTAATGATTAGTCTTCAAAGGTATTTTTTTAGATTACATGATAGGATACTCCTACAGGATTAACATGACCAAAATAATTTATGACAAGTTTTATACATTATATAACATAGCCTATGAATATGAATCTATAAGATACCTATTTTATGATTTTAAAGAGTTTTTATGGATATATTTTGATTTCATGAGGTAAGGAATGTTAATGAACTTTTAAAGGTGTAAGGTTAGTTTTTAAAATAAATGTTTTCATAAACTATAATGTTCCTCATGATGCCTTAATATCATTCCATTTCTTTCTAATGGGTTTCAAAGGTAGTCTGTGAGAAAATATTCATTTTCAAATGTAGATATAATTTTTATGTGATAAAACATTTATTATGAAAAAAATGTAATAATTTCAATGGGTTTTCATATTTTCCACTAGACTAATGGGTTTCCATTATTTTTATATCCATTAATAATATTTATATTCTCATCCAATGTTTTCAACTATTTTTTATAGTAACTATGGATGAGTATGAATTTTTATAAATACAATCTTCGAATAATGTAAATTGGCATTGAAAAATGAGAAAGTTTTTCATGAAGGAAATAATAATATGAACATAATAACCATGTTTTTGTGGGAAATAAATAATGGGTTATTGTTACTTATATATTTTATCGGTTTTCTAATTATCTAAAACTCTAAACCTAAAATAATATGGGAATATTAAAATTTGAAATTCTTTTTATTAAAATCATATTTATGGCAATTAATGAGGTGTTATACTATCCTTATTTGAATAAAACATTATATGCCTTGAATAAGTGATAATAGACACCTCTAAATAGGGGATGTGATTTATTTAGAATTAGGTTTGATTACGGGTATCCCATGTCGAACATTGAGTTACCTTAAATCATCTTAACTTGTTGATTATTATATGGGGTAAGTGTTATTCCTCCACAAGTATGAATGTACCCAGGTCGGTATACCATTTAATGGTCTTAGATATATGTGGGGTGATAGGTTACTAACTTAGAGAGACATAGAGATGTTTTATGGGAACTATTCCAACCCTTATGTAAAATTTTATGTTTATAATGTTTAATCTATTTTAAAATTATAATGTGTGTATGGTATAATTTGAGAGAAAATATGGTCACATAGCGGTATTTAAAACATCATGTGACCTAGAAGACCATGGTAATTACACTAGTATTGTGTTGTATTTTGAGAGGATTTTGAAAAAATGATTTTATAATCAATAGGATAATGTTACATGGGTATTCATTAAGTGTTTGAGAGACTAACCATGAATTAATGTGTATGTCGGTGTAGGGAATGTTTCCAACCCATGTTCCCCAACTAATATGTGTGTGTTTTCATACCTATTTTACTACTTATGTGTATAAATAATTGATGTATATTATTTTACTGTTAATATTTTTTATTCTAAAGTGTTATAAATTATGTTAGGGATTCGGAACTCACAACAACTATGATCCTGTGATGTTATGAGAAGTTTGGTTTGGTGAACTTGCCAACAATGGGAAAACATGAGATGTTGGGATGAGATATGTGTAAAGTGTTGGGAGAGCCTGAGAACTGGGGTGATGTTTGTTATTATGGATTGGATTATGTTATGTGTCGGGTGAAATTACAACCATGGAAATATTGTGGTATGGGTTGGGCGGTTATGCCAACCATGATGTGTGTGTTATTATGGAATGGACAACATAAGATACAATCTTTTTCGGGTGCGCCTATCTCTGAGTTTTTCATTAAACTTATTTCATTTTATATTTTACTCATCTTTAACCCATTGTGGTTGTATTTTTTTCATGGATTTCTATCATTTGAATTAACATTGTCTTGGGTTGTGAGGAAACATGAGGAAACCGAAATGGATCCATATAGAGATCCTTAGTTAGGAAAAATGACCTAAAGTTCATGTAATTTTGTTTTTTTAATAAATGGATCCTACGAATAAATGGGTGAAGTATTACTATGGGTTCTGGATAAGTTGATAAGCCTTACAGGTTTTTTGGGTTTTCTAATAAGGAAATTATATGAGAAACCAACTCTAGAACATTTATGAATCATATTAGTGGATTACACATCATGTAATTCTTTATAGAATTTAAATATTTTTATATGAGGTGACAGTTTTTTAGCATATCCCATTAAAACGAGTTACATGATATGTAACTATATAATGCACTATGTGGTTCCCTAACCATCTATTTTAATGTCTGTCTTGTAGTTGTGTTTTCAATTAATATCACTACAATATTATCTTATTTACACTAAGGAATCCTCTAGGGAATTTTGAAGTGTCATCCTACCTTCTAGATGTTCCAAGAACATGGAAAATCCTTGGTATGTGGTTTTAGTTAGGTTTTTCCCTTCTCACCCATGGTTCTCCAGCCATTGTGGGGTAATCCCTTGACCGTGTATGTTCTTGGTTTTAATATTGATCTATTTTTATCTATAATACTCTTATAAATCATCAAAATAGTCTCCCTCATGGGAGTTTGTTGTTGGAAATGTTGTGTTACTCAGTGGTTAAAGGTAGGGGGTCTGAATCGTAATCCTATGGTTTGATAAACTTCATAGTATTTTAAATATTTTGATTGTGCTAATGTAATGTGTTTTTGAATTAATTAAATAATTAATTGTAATATTTTTTTGACTCTATTATATTCAATGGGTTATTGACCTCTTTATGGATACCCATTGGGTGAGTGAACCATGAAAAAAAATTAATTCGACAATGGAATAAAAATATTTACCATGGCTTGAGACCTTATGTGATTACTTTATATAGAATTCCTCATTTATGGATTAATACTTACTAGTTTTATTGTCGATAAACTATGATAAAAACTAAAGAGTTAATTGAAATAAAATAGTAATTAACATAGTTAATCACTAAATCTCATGATGTTATATCCATGAAATTAGTACATGTTTTTCAATCCTTTCTGAAATACTTATATATCAGGCATGGCCCTAAAACATGAACACTTATATACTGTAATGGTTATATTGAGTGGGATCATCATAGCCCTATGTTGTAATTCTTATATGGAGTTTACAAGGATGTCTCAATACTTATATTGAGTGGGCTTAGCCAAATCCCATGTCGTAATGATTATAGGGACATGAACCTGATGTTGTAATTCTTATAGAGATTTTACACGAATGTTGTAATTCTTATATTGAGTAGGATCATCCTAGTCTCATATTGTAATGCTTGTAGGGCTTTGACTTGGATTATGTAATACTTATAGGGTATTAAACCAGATGTTATAAAACCTATATTTAGGGGGATCATCCCAGTCCCACAATTTAATTCTTATTGGTATTTAACCAAGATGTTGTAATGGTTGTATGTATTTGAAATGGATGTTGCAGTTCTTATAAGTCTTTGACTAAAATTTTTGTGATTATACCATTTTTAAGGTTATATTTGGCAGGGTTGTAAGATAGGATTAGAGATATTATGGAATGACGCCAAAGAAGGTTATTTTACCATGGTTATATGGTTGTGTTTGGAATGGTTTTGATAAAATCTTATAGATATCTGGAATGGATCCAAAGTATATTATTGTTGTATTTTATGAACAGTAAAATTAATTTATACTACTATACATCACTTTATTGTATACACATCTTATTAGATTGGTATGTTAAGACATGGTGGTGTCGACCAACTATGTTATACTGACACCTTATTTTGGATTCCATTTGGTACCCATGAAGATTCTCTGGATACACATTTGGATAAGGTAAAAGGACCATGTTGTTGATTATCTTGGTTTTTTGTGTGAGATTTTGGAGATGGGACCGACATGGGGTTGGGGAACATGGATGGTTGTGTTTTTAATGTATTCTTCTAACCTTTGACTTATACTTTTATAGAATTACATTTTTATGTTCTAGAACAACATTACTTTAATCCTTTAGTATTCTTTATATTGTTCTATTGTATTTTACTACTGGTTCCACTGTATTATATTTTATTCCTTTATTTCCTCAATATGATATTTATTTACTGTTTTTTGATATTTTATACTATTTATTAAACTCTATATCCAGGTGGTATAGTCTCTCCACTATAATTATCTGACCCCCTATACTAGTCAGTGTCTTCTGTAATAAGGGGAGGCATGTTTAAGGTGTTGTAACCAACCCTTTTTAGCCATGTGAGAGAGTGTCAGATCAGGGTACATTACAAAGTGGTACCTAAGAAGGTTCTTTTTCTATTTCATTACTATTTAATGATTGGTAGAAATAAGGATATATTGTTTTAGGAGTTGGTAACGATATTGTTCATGGGAGTATCTGACCCATGCATGGAGGAAAATATGAGTTCCCAATGGAGGGATTATTGATTACACTATTTTATTGTTATATTTTATCATATTTTAACTTAAGTGATTCACATGTTGTGTGACGTTGTGGTTTTAAGATCTTATTTGTTCTTGAGTTTTTTATTTTTTCTGGTATAGCGAGAGATGAGTAATCATAAATTGTAATAGGTACATAAATATATATAGACATTCCCTGTTCATAAAGGGGACATATTTATTTGCATGTGATATATACTTTCTTATTGTACAATGATATGAGAAATCTGATTTATCTAATAAATTAAATGAATTGATATTTCATGATAATAAATTGTAATCGATAATTAGAGAGACTAGGAGTTAGTGGTTCCATATTGTTGTCAAGTTTTAAGGTTTACCACGCCATTTCACAATGATCTAAGGTGTGCATTTGTCTTGATGAGAAATTGTATCCTCATCATATTCAACATGGGCATTAAGATAGTGGTAATTATTACACTCCTCAATGAGATCAACTAGAGCTTCCTATAGTTACAGAGGATCATATGGATGTTCAACTTCACGACAGCTTCCTGAAGGGTCATACGATCCATAGAGAGGGATAAATTTTGTACCATTCCTCCAATGTCTGAGCAGATTTGAGAGTTTTTGTTGTAGCATCTCACTACGTTCACCGGGGAAGGAGGACCCTACATAGTCATGTTATAGATTGAGTCTTTGTGGATGATAATTAAATATATTGAGTAACTCACAGATAAGAGGTAGAAACGTGTTGCATATATTCATTGTGATCCTTCTAATAATTAGTGGGATGTTCTGGAAGAAAATGGGCAGTAGGTAGGTAGCTAGAGATCCACTAAATATTCAGGATGAAGAATGGGATGTGGTACCCAAAATGAAGGATAAATAGTACTAGTTATGGAAAATATCTTAGGGTTATTAGACTAAAGACCAAGTAATAGGGACAAGTATGTTACACGTTATAAAGACTACCATACCTATCTTGGATGCATGACTGTCTACCTTCAGAGGGGCGATTCATGAATCATCTACCTTTGAAAGTGTTTTATTTTATAGGATTATCACATTATTTTATAACTTCTCTTTATTAAATAGTTTGGTCTTGTATGTGGAAATATGGGATGGTTCATTGACCATAGACACATTATTGGGAGTGTGGTAAGTGAATATCAAACTTTGTAAGGTGTGTTCGCAAGAGATTGGTTGTTATCATTTTAGGTGGGAATCATCCATTCCTGAAATGTTAGGATTTGACTGGATTATTGGTATGGATTATTTTTTTCTATACCATGATTGTATCTACTATTACCAAAGGAGAGTTACCATAAAATCTTGTTGAGGATGTATCTACTTTCACTAGGATGAGTGGGATCTTCAGGCTGGTCATAATGGACCAATTCAGTGCAGATTGGATTGTATGAGGGGTAAAATATCTAGTATTGTTCTAGATGATGGTGAAATTCATCATGATTCATTTCCTATAGTTGAATACTTTTTTGAGGATGTTTTCCATAAAAAATTATATGGATTACCACATGAGCGAGATATTGAGTTCCTAATCATATTGGTGCAAGGAGTAGAGCTAGTTTCTATCCCACCTTATAGAATGAAACCAGTAGAGCTTCATGAGTTGAAAGTTTAGTTGGATGATCTAAAATATAAAGCCTTCATACATCCTAGACATAACCTTGGGTATCTCTAGTTCTATTCACCAAGAAATATGATGAGACATTTTTCTTATGTGTGGATTATTTATGGCTAAATCATATAAAGGTCATGAAACTGTATCCTCTTCCATGCCTTGATCATCTTTCAGATCAATTAAGAGGTGGTGAGATCTTCTCTTAGATGAATTTGTGATCATGTTACCACCATTAAGGAGTGATACCAATAGACATTCCCCACAATATTTTTATAAGTAGTTATGGTTTGTATGAGTTCATATTTATGCCATTTGGTTAGACCAATTCACCAATGATATTCACATCTATGATGAATCAGATGTTTCGTCCTTTTCAGAATTGGTTCATGGTGGTTTTGTTGATGAAATATTAGTGTACTCCCAGCCAGTAGACATTCATGCTGAAAACAAAGAAATTATCTTGAGTACATGGAGAGTTCATTGAATTTACACCAAGAAAAACAAATAATGTGTATATACTAATAAGTTGCAATTAATGGGTCATGACATCTCATAGATAAGAGTGTCAGTGGACCCAGATAAATTTTCAATCATGGTATCTTCATAATATCCCAAAAATTTCTTTAAGATTCATAGTTTTCAAGTTTTATCAGGTTATTATCAATTCTTTATCGAGGATTTCTCCCATTGGGTGGTACTGATGTCGAGGATGACCAAGAAAGTGGTGAAATTTATTTGGAATGAAGCATGCAAGAAATATTTTTAGAAGCTGAATGGCATGCTAAACATAGCACCTATCCTCACTTTACCTATGTAGGTTAATTTATATATATTCATTTTGATGCATCTAGATTTGGACTCAAAGGAGTTCTGATGTAGGAGGATTTGGTGGTAGTTTACATCTCCAAGTAGCTAAGGCCATGTGACAGAAATGAACCTAATCATGAACTGAATTTAGTCGTAGTGGTACATTCTTGAATATTTTGGAGACACTATCTCATGGGTGAGAATATTTTGGTATATAAGGACCAAAATAGCCTCAAGTACATATTTCCCAAGTGAGACTTGAACCTTCAGTAGATGTGGTGGTCCAAGTATCTTTAGTCATTCAACTTCAAATTGGATCATACACTAAGAAAGGGTGATGTCATTTCCAATTTATTGAGCTGAAAAATGCATAAATAGGTAGTATATGAGTCTTTCAATGAATTGAGGATAATGAAACTCTTTGAAAACATGTATCTATAAGTTTTGGAGTATTAGGGATGAGTAGATCTAACATAGAAATCTGTTATAACCATTATTCTGGACTGGATATAGACTGAGTAGTTATCTTTTTCATATGGATCTGTTTTGAGGGACAACTTATATATGGGGAGATACCATCATGATGGTATATTGTAAGTGAAAATTCTATTATTTTTTAGATCAATTATTTATTTTTATGGGCTTACATGAGGAGATGATGAAGGACTTCCATGCTTCTAGATGGGGTGGTCCATCCTGGTTTGAAAAATATGTATCTTGAAATCCATAGACAGTACTGGTGGCCTAGAATTATGGAAGAGGTGGCATGCTTCGTGGCTAGATGCTTCACTTGTCAGTAAGTTAAATCTGAGCATCATTGGCCATCCAGTCTTTTTCAGCCTTTTTCCATACCTAAGAGAAAATGGGTTGATATCACTATGTATTTTTTAGTAGGAATACCAAGGAATAATATTATGAATGTTGTTGTATAGGTAATTTTGGATCAATTATTATGGTATATCACTTCCTACCATTCTGGGGGCCCTTCACAGTTGATGATTTTTTAACTCTTGATGTGTGAAAGGTAGTTTGATTGCATCGTATTTTGAGGAGTATCATTTCAGATATATATCCTTGTTTGACATCATGTTTTCCGAAGGGCCCTTAAATGAATCTGGGATCACCTGTTCTTTTGATCACAACCAATCATCCTAAAATTGATGGTCAATTTGAGCAGACTATTCATATTTTGGAGGATATGTTGCGATCCTTTATTTTGGATTTTGGTAGTTCATTGCATAATCTTATGGAACTAGCGGGTTGTTATTATAAAAATAGCTTCCATTAATTTATAAAAATTTCATACTTCTTAGAGTTTAATTGATGTTCATGTCATTCACCACATTATTTGGCTAGAAGTAGGTGAATCAATATTTATTAGGACTAGTCTTGAATAAGAGACGTTTGAGGAAGTTTAGTTGATTAGAAAACAGTTGGTGACCATACAATGTAAGAATAAATCATATGATGACCATTGTATATGACCTATAGGATTTGAGTTATTTCACCATGTTTTCATTATGGTGTTATTATATTGGGGAAACACTATATCAGCAAATAGGAGAAAATAACACCTAGGTTTTTAGGGCCATTTGATGTAGTAGCAAGGGTTGGTCTAGTGGCGCATCGTTTAGCCCTTCCACCGCACCGTAAATTATAAGTATGAAATATTTAATGTTTTGAATATTTGGAGATATAATTAAGACCCTTACCATGTGATGGACATGGAAAACATATAGCTTTATGTTGACGTATCATTTGGGGAGCATCTGATATGGGTTTTGTATTGTAGTGATAGATATCATTGGTGTATGAATATATCATTGGTTTCAGTGTAGTAGTAGAACGGTAGACTTCATAAGGACACATGGGAGAGAGAGTATGATATAGGAACACAATGGTCAAACTTGTTCACTGATACCCCACAAAGATTCGTGGAGCATCCCAGGGATGAGTTGATATATGGTGGAGAGGTTTTAAGATATTATATTTTTTCAGGTGTGTCTCTCTCTAGTTTTTTTTGTAAAACTTCTTTTGTTATTTTCTTTCATAATATTTAAACCTTGGTGGTTGTGTTTCGATTATGGGTGTTTCTATTTTGAATAAATTTTGTCTTGTGTAGTGAGGAAACATGAGAAAACAAGAGAGGATCTACATAGAGATCCTTGGATGGGAAAAATTACTTATAGTTCACATATGTATGTTTGTTTGAATTAATGTTATCTAGGAATAAATGGTTCAAGTGATACCATGGGATCTGAGTATGTTGTGAATACTTAAATTGTATATGGGTTATTGAATATGTAAATTTCTGGAAAATGAATCTGTAGAACATTTACACATCATGTAGGTGGATTACACGTTGTGTAATGTTTGGGAGGATATTTATATTTTCAACCATGGTGATTGGTTTTTAGTGTATCTCATTAAAAAACAGTTATATGATGTGTAACTATATTAAATTCCATGTAATTACATAAATTACTATTTTAAAGTATGTTTTTTGGCTGATTTTTCCATTTCTCCCACTGTAGTCTTCTCCACTCGACCCTAGGCCATCCTCCAGGCGAATTTGGATTGAAAACCTACCTTTTAGACATTCTAAGAATGTGATCAATACCTAGTAAGTGATTTTGGATTAGTTTTCCCTACTCTACCATGGTTCTCCAACCATTCTGGTGTAATCCCATCATCATGAGCATTATTGCATTTGATCTTGATCTGTTTTGATTTAGGTTCCTCTTACCAATCCTTTGCCCCTTCTTCCTTGCGAGATTTTATCATTATATTCGTTGAGTTATTTTACAGTTAAAGTTATAGGGTATAAATCTTAACCATATGGTTTTAAAAAATTTAATATATCAAATATTGTGATTATAGAAATGTAAAATGAATCTAAAGTAACAAAATAATGAATGGGATAATTCATTGGAGTCTGTTAGATTCAATTGGCTATTGACCTAGCTTATAGGTACCGTTGGGTGAGTGAACATTGAACATAATTGAGTTGGATAATGGAATAATGTTTTCATATAATGACATGATATCTTAGGTGATTTATTGATATATAATCTCTAAATTATGGATTACTACTTATGGAATTGACTGTTGATCAATCTTGAAAAAATGATCGATATAATTAAAAAAAGGTAATTGTCATAATTAACCATCGAGGATTATGATGAAATGTTGTGATATCTATGTTGTTAGTACATGTTTTGTGATCCTTGATGAAATGATTATATATCGGGCATCACCCTGGAACAAGAAAATTTATTTGATTTAGTGGTTATATTGAGTGGGTGCAACATAATCCAATGTTGTAAGGATTATGGGGATTTGACATGGATGTTGTAATTCTTATATTGGGAAAGCCTATCCCAACCTTATATTGTAATGCTTAAAGTTCATCTAACCAGATATTGTAATGCTAATAAGGGTTTTACACATTTGTTGTAATTCTTAAATTGAGCAGGCTCACCTAGTAACATATTGAAATGATTATAGGGATTTGACATGGATGAATAAATGCTTATAGGGATTTGACCCATATGTTGTAATTAATATAGGAATTCACCTATATGTTGTAATTCATATACTGAGTGGACAAGGACTATTCACATACTATAATACATATAGGTATTTGACCCAGATGTTGTAGATCTTATAGGTCTTTGATCCTGATGTTATTATGATTACAGGGCTTTGACCCTAATTGTTGTGAATATCCCATGATTGTGGTTATAGTTGTTGTGTTTGTGATACATGTTCGTAGATATTATGGAATGATGCTAAATAAGGTTATTTCACTATGTTTAAATGGTTGTGGATGGAATGGTTTTAATACTTGCTCCGAGATATTCTATAATAGTGTCGAAGTATGTTTTTTGTACTATATTAATTGTTTATTTAATTAATACACATGTTCATTGCATTATTGTATATAATTTTTATCAGAATTTTTAGTTTATAAATGGTTCTTTAAACCTATTGATTCATACACACAGCCTATTCAGGCTTTCGTTTAGTACCTAAGATGATTATATGGATGCAGGTATGGACTGGGGAAGATGACATTGTTGTTGCTTGTCATTTCCTAATGGTCTATATTTTTTAGATGGGACGGATGTGGGGTTCAGGTTTGCGGACTACTTACTATTTATTTTATTGTTATAGTATTTAATGTATTTTTTCATGCATGAAATTTAGTTACATTCTAGCACATCATTACATTATTCATTTTGTATTCATTGGATTGTTCAGTTAACTTTTATTGTTGGTTTCCATTGCACAGTATTGTTTCTATTATTTCCTCACTATAATATTTATTTATTATTATTGGATATTTTTTGTGTTGTAAACTTTGAATCTCGGGGTTATTGTCTCTCCACTATACTTATCATACCCCACTACTAGTTAGCAACCTCTATCATACTGTGACGTGTTTTTGAGTTCTCAAAAAAATCACTTTAATACCATGTGAGAGAGTGAAAGATCAGAGAACATTAAATGCTATGTTATAGGTTTTTCACTAAGCCAACTGTAGGATGTTGTTAAGGTTGGATATATGTGATGCTTCCCATGTTCGATGTGATGTAGAGATAATTATTGGATGCATCTCATGGTGGATTTCATATGGTGTGTTGGACATGATGCCTCTTATGTTGGATGTGATATCAAAGGATGGATGTGATGGCTCCTCAGGAGGTTCTGATATTAAGGTTAGACATTATTACTCATGAGGAATTGTTTTCTTGGTTGAATGTGATGCCTCTAGAGGTAATGTGGTGAAGGTTAGACATGATTCAAGCTAACATATTTTTATATGGTACGGACACGATGACTCTTGATATGATGGTTACTTATGTTTTAAGTTATTATATGGTATGATATGGTGAAGAATTCTATATCCAATCGGTAACTATGTGATATTTTAAAACATTACATTGGAACTTGTCAAAGTTTATTTGGCCACTCCTGAGTGGCTTGGGAAACACCCATGGTTATCACTACTATTTTTTCAATTTGGTATTTAATTATTTTATGCATATCACTTTGTTCAAGAACTATATATACTACATGTGTTTGGGAAATTGTGTTGGTTTTGGTTCACTGTAACCAAATTTTTAAGTACATGATTACATGATTTAATGATTAATGATGTTTTCATATTCCAACATTGTTGTTCATCTGTATGAAATTTTCATGTGATGATGTCCCAAGAATATTTATCCCTCTAAAAGGTCATAAAAGTTCTCGGTTATGATGAGAACTAGAAGGTTCCATGAAAATATTATTGAATATTATTCTATGGCCAGATGATATAGTTGGATAGGACATAGATGTTACATGATATTAGGGTAGGAGGCTCATAAGATATTGAGACACCATATCATGGTGTTTTCCCTTGGTAATTTCTAGTGCAAGAGATTATTAGAATGAACCCACTAAGAGGAAATCCATGTTTTCTTGTACCATTTGATGTTACTATATGTGGACATGAATATTGATCCATATACTTTAACATTATCATTAATGGATATCATGTCTCATGTACTTTGATGTATTTATGATGTCCATGATGACATATTCTCACGGTGAAGTAGGATAGGTTGAGTGTGTCATGAGTGATATTTCAGTAATGGATATTGAGGGAATTTATTTATATCTTCTATACCTTGATAGAGGATGATATCACTAGCCTTATAATGGGAATTGAACTGCCTAGATAAATTCATGTCCATGGTGTTTAGTTGGAGAGTTAATTTATAGAATTTCAAAGAGGGAGAAATTAATCACATATTTTGATGGCACCACTATGAAACCTTTTAGATTTCAGATATCATTTTATAGGGACTATATTACAGAGTAAGTATTCATAGGAGGATGGATCTCATTAAGACATTAACATCTTTATTTATGTGTGCCATGGTGTGTTGCTAGATGCTAACCTTATAATTTTGGCGGTTATTCCAAATTCCATAAAGAAATAGGCTTAGAGGGCCACAGACTAATTGTATTCTCAATCTCAGCTAAATTAAATTATTGAGTTTAACATTTTTAAAATAAATAATATTTTTTGTATTTTGGTAGATCGCCGATATTTTATCCCATGTTATTCAAAAAAATAAGTGAATTAGAAAATAATGAATATTAATTTTCAGGGATTGGTGAATATAATATTTATTATATTTATCAATGAATAGTTTGTTTATATTTATTTAGTAAATAAATAGTCATTATTCAATGTTTGGTAAATACCAGGGAGGATAAGTGGATTGATCTTAATGGTCTGGTAGGAAATGGTATAAATGGTATTTATTTATATTCATAAAGTGCTTCAATTTTCATTTGAATAATAATTATATTTCAATTATTATTTTTGGACATTTGGTCAACTAGGAATTTGGGTGTTTGGAATGGTCTTTTCAGTCAATTTCTAACCCCAAACCCACCACAATGAATATGAAATTTTGTCACGTTCCATAATCACTCTTATTATTCAGAACGGATAAAGGGAGGCACTCTCAATCCCTAGAGATAGATCTTGAGATATAGAATTTACTCTCTATTCCTCCTATATCGGTACATAAAGATAATATTAATATTTGTTCCTCCCTATGATGAATTATATTTTGATCAACCAAAATTAATGTCAGTGATCAGGATCAGCCGTGATAGCACCAAATGATTCTATAGTGACATTCTGAGATTGTGGTGCAAGTGTGGATCAGCACTAGATGGATTCTAACATTGGATCCTATAAAACAATGATGGATTGATGATATCTAGAAAACTAGATCATCAAAAAAGATATAATAATGTGTTTAGGAAATTATATATTTTTTCTTTAATTAATTATAAATTACATGTAATGATTCTTCTATTCTAGTTTATTTGATTTATTTAGTCATGTAATTTATGGTTGTCATTGAATATAAAACTAGTTAAATGTGGAATAATTATTAATCATAATAAAAGGATAAAATCATATCATTCATTTAAACCATGGAGCTTCTACTACCCCCATAACATATAAGATTTATCATATATATCACAAGTTTAATTTATAATTATTTATTATTCATTTATTTTTTCCATGTGTTTATATTTTTATTTTAATCATATTGATTCAATTTAATATCTCACACCATATTCTATTACCTTATTCATTGTCACTAATAGGATAAGCAAACAGTTAATATTAAAAAATGAATAAACATCTGAAAAACACAACATAGAGGCTCTGGAGGCTAATCTCAGATAAAACCCGATTACACGACATGTACTGCCAGCATAAACTCCATTTATTAATGTGTTCACATCGATAACTCATGAAAAAGTAGGACATTTGTTATGAAATATCGTCTTAGATATGAAAAAATTGGATCAATATATATATATCTGGAAGTAATAGCACATGAATTAAAGAACTACTCAGCATGTGACCACTATACATGATCTGTAGTGCTCATCTCCTCATGGATGAAAAAACAGGGTGTCCTGGTGGACCATGTATTAGATACTTGACATAGTGACTAATGATATGTGAAAATATGAGGCAAATACCTTGTAATATAGACTACCCACTATGTTCTTAAAACATGTTCATGGTAATAAACATGCCCAATCCTATGTCAAGTTCTATAGACATTAGTAGAAGACAATGCACACTATGTAAAATTGTGTATATATTGTAGTCTATTGCATTATGTGTTCTCAGTTTTACATGTATAGAAGAATTAAATATATAGTTAAACATATTCACATGTGTTCTGTGTTTCATTCAATTGATAGTACACATATGGACATAGGATTGAAAAATAAATATTAATTTGATTTACATGTTAATAAAATTTGATGAGTACACTTCATTTCCTTCATGTACACTTTTTTAATTCATTAATTTAAAATTAAATTAATTTTAATTCATCATGATATTAGACTAGACATGTGTTAGTGATTGGATTCTTTAAATTTATTTTTATTAAATTGAAATTCATGGCCTTATTTCATCCCATTCATGTCATTAAAGGGACTAAATGATCAAGGTTTCTTTTATATAAATCCCTAATTATCCCATACATTGGATCCCCACACCTATGTGTGAGTAAATATTACGTATGGATAAATATCCAAGGTGACAGGATTCGGTCTGATTACAGAAGAAGATGGGAAACCAGTTAAGGAAATACGATGGAGAAATGGTGGAAGGCTGTAACATAAACCAATCTATGCTTCAATGTGTTTTACCCAATGGTTTGAGGTTTATTTTATCCTCTACCAAATAAACTGACAATTAGATAATCTTGTGATCATACCACTGATATTTTATGTCTTTCAGTTTCATAGGTAATTATTTTTGCTTATTGATGTTTCCTGACAATGTAATAAATAAATTAACAATCCTTAAATATAGAATAAAAATATAACTTAAATAGAGTTTTTTTTATAAATAAACTTTTAAACAAAGTTATGAAGTCATCTATTAAAATTATTTAATTTTTTTACCAACTTATAAAATTCTGAAATCATTCTTTGAAATATCAATTGGAATTGATATGAAACCCATATACCCTCAATGATTTTTCATGAAATTATTATTGATTGATATCTTAACAAAAAAAATTGATGGTGATAGGTGGGGTCCATTATCTAATTCAAATTCATTGGTTAAGGAATTATATCTCATGAGATGATGATTCATGGGAATGATTCTATTATATCAATTATAATGTGTAGAAATTATGAGTTTTTTAAAAAAATATAATGGAATCATGGGTTTAATAAAAAATAAATGAATTATAATTATTGAGTTTTTTTAATAGTAATATTATTACCAATACATATATTTCTACCATATTTATTTTATATTATACATTCTAATATTACCATATAATTATTTAATATTGTAGTTATATTATTTTAAACCATTTAGTAATTGTTATTCTTCCTTAACAACCATTATATGGAATTATGTTACAATATCATGATCCATAATGCTTGAAAACGTTTTATGATTACCACTTATCATCCCATGATATTTTAAGAAGATAATTTTCCTTAGAAATGTTTTCCCACATGTTTATGATCTAATAAATTTGATTATGTGATATGATTCCATTATTAAGAGTTTGTTTTCAAGAATCTATTTTATTTCCATTCCACATGTTATCAAGATGAATGTATGTTTTTATATTTCTAGAATAGATTCCATTTTTTTCAATTATCGATAAATTTTCACTAGTATTGTAAAATAAGTTTAATTTGTAGAAAATGGTGAAGGAAAAAATAATTTAGTTATTTTCAGTTGTAGAAAATTTTTGAGACATAATGTATAACTTATAGAAATTATTTAATATAATAATATTTTTATCTTCTGTCACCTATATATTCTACAATTTTAATATTCATAACTCGAGAACCACATATTTTTTATCATAACTCCTTGAGATTCTTGCCTCCCTCATTAATTTTGTGAATCATTTCATAAATACATTTCACTATTTTTGAAACAATGATTAATTTAAACACTTCCTATTAGAGGGATGAGAGAAATAAATTATATGGTCCCTTATCAACATTAATATTTTCCACATTATAAAATTTAATTGTTTTTTTCCTTTGAGAATATAAAAACCAGTCATGGTGATATAAAAATATCCATTCTAAGAGAATGACTATATAGAACAATACTATAATTTTTTAGATGAAATTATTTTTAATAATACTATGTAACACTATTAATATTTATAGATTTCAATTCTACTGAATTATATGCCCTAAATGAGTCAACAAAGTAGGGGTCAATTAATGGTCACTAAATCATAATTGTATGGGCCAGACCCCAATTGCCCACAGATGGTGCCTTATTTGATTAAATTAGAATATAAACATGGAATCTACATTCCGAAGGATTGAGTAGTTTAGTATCACTAGAAACAAGATACATATGTAAGTTTAAAATTAAAACGTGAAATGAAAACAACCTAGAAATTTCTTCAACAACATCCATAACTCCTAGGTTATTTCAGCATGTCATTCATAATAAAATTATTCATGTCCTGAGAAAATAAAACATAAGAAAGGGGTGATTTCAAATGCCCAATAAGAGTAAGCAATATAGTGGAAGATAACATAAACATTATGTATGGTCAATAATTGAAAACACATGACTTTACAAATTAGAAACTTGGACACATTATGGTAGGAATATGAGTTGAGTAAATAATTCAGTAATAAGACATAATCATGAGTATTCTAATTTTCAAATTACCACATGAAACATAAATAGTATTCTCATAATTAGGGAATTTATAATGTGGTAAATCCTCAACATACCGTCAAGGCCTCATTCCAAGACCACAAATAATCATTTTGTGAAGTCCTTATGCTAATACTGTGGTTTGTCTCAAGAGACCTACCGATGCATCGAGGGGCTATAACGTCCCCCACCCAAGAAATAATATTTCAAATTCATTCCTAATATGAATTGGGATAAACATAAACAATATATACATATATATTGAAACTAATCTATTCAATGTAAAAAACTTTCCAAGAACATTACGCTTAAACACTATCCATTCAGAGTAAATTAGTGAATGGTTTTTGGATAGCCCATCAACAATCAATCTTTTCATAAACTATACAATTAAATATGGTACATTATATCATAAAATATTAATCCCAATAATACATAATAATCAACAAGTGTGTTTAAAGAGAAGAAAATACTCTTATACAATCCATGAGTAATTCTTGAGATAAATACTCGTTTATTTTGAAAAGAAGAGTTCTTTTCCAAAATTATTTTTTAAAACAAAAATAGATGTAAGATATCATTTTCATAGTAAAATGACGTTTTTTGAAAGAAATGGTTTCTAAAATAATATTATATAGTTATCTTGAAAATAAGTAAGAATTTGATAAATCCCCTTGAACTGGGCTAGTATTTTGGAAATTATTTTGAGACATCATTTAAAAACATGTAACTCCCCATTAAATAAGGAAGGATAATGATTGGTAAACATATATAGAACACTCAAACAAAATTTATTAGTATAACATAATAATAAATAATAATTTCATTGAGGTCATTAGACAATAAAAGCAACCCGAATGAAAATGGAAGTTTGGGTGGAAACCCTAACCTTATATTTGAATGTCTTCCACTCTTGAACATAAGGTCCTGGAATAGGAAATTAGAATTATTAACAAAAAAATTAGGAACCTATTAGAAATTTATTTTGTTTATCATAATTTTTTTAATTTCATTATGTCCTTATTTATATGTAATAAGATTGAATTCTATAATTCTGGAGTGTTCGTTTCCTTTTTTTTCATGATCGGTATATTCGTAAATAAGTATGGATGTTCATGTTGAAAGGATGTAAATCTCAAGAATTTAATTTTCACATTAAATATAAACATCTTTAGGTGTTAATGGTATTTTTCATCATTTGGTTACATAGAATGAGGAAGAATCATTACATGAAATGTTAATGCCATTCACATAGATTATTTTAGCATTATTTTGTTTATTATGAACTAGTTTGGTCATATTTTTTATTATTATGTACAAATATTGGTTCATAAATATTATGTAGGTTATAATCCACATATTAAATTCTAGTTCAACCATAAAAATGGTTTCATTATATTGTTCCAAATTTTAATTAATGAAAATTACTCTTCATCTAATTAAATGTCTTATTAAGTAAGATGGTTATATAAAACTTATACACCTCTTTCGTATTATAATTTTTTTTGGATTCTAAAATACTGTTATGAATTTTTAACATTTATAATATATTCATTGAACAATGATAACATGATTAGTAAAAATATAGGTCTTTAACAAATCCAATTTACTCAGACAAAATATGTGATGGCCTCATCCAGTAGAATTTCTCTGTATGAAGCCCATTAGTCGTAGCTCAGAAAGGAGGTGGCGTCACTAGGATTTTATCTTTTCTAATCCCAAGTCTATATTAAACATGTTAAGCTAGAATGGAACCGCCTAACAGAGATGTAGAAGTAAATATAGATTACCACTCGAAAGATATTATTGAGCCACCCCAAGAGTTTTTCAACATCACACACCTTATCATTAGGACATATGTGGGTGTCATAAGGGGTTATGTAACAAGACCATAGCACTATGATTTTGGGCATTATTTTTTATTAGAATAAATAATATACCTTCATTTTTTTATTTATACTTTTTAAATTGTTTTTAAAGCATAAATAGTATTTTTAGTTAATATTCAATTAAGAAATCTATTATGATGAATTAATGAATTTTTGAATTAAATAATATTTTAATAAAATATTATTTATAAATTAGTTTTTATTAAATAAAAATGATCATATAATTTTTATGAGTAGAATTATAACTTTTAGTAAGTTTTGAAAGCTGTTTTTTCAAAACCCATTAATTTTTTATAAATGTCTCTTTTTATTTTAAAGTAAAAGGTCCCATATTTATAAAATTATTTAGATAAAATGAATATTATTTTTGGAATCAGGATGTATAAATTATCCAATAGTGAATTTTCCATAATTTTCTGAGATAGTCGATTTTTGGGGTAAAAATTAAATACATTTTAAATACATAATGTGTTTTATGACATCATAACGAATCAATAGTGATGTAATAAAATATTATAAAAGTTATATTTGGCCAATATATGTTTTAAATTTAAAATAATGTGATTTTATGTTTGTTTAATTTATTTTACAAAGCCTGAGTGGACACTCTAAGACTTATAAAACATCATATCTTTTTAAAATGTTTTCCTTGAGAGTGTGACTCACCTCCCATGATAAACCCTAATATTTTAATATGTTCAGCCATTGTCATTATAAATTAATGTTCTCCACTTAACTTTTTCAAAAACCATGGGAAAAAACCATGGTATGGTTTTTGGTTTTGATTAGTTTAATATGTAGTGTCCAAAACCTAAATAAAAAAATTCCCACTTTTTCCTTTATATACCCACCCAAGATCAAACATACTATTTTCTAAAAGCCTTTGTATCTCGACCAAACTCTAACCTCTTCTGTCTATAATCCTCCCAAAAAACCTAAAGTTCCCATGAATTATCTATCAATCCTCTCCCAAGCCTTTGAGTTCACACTTCCAAGTAAGGGATTTCTTCCTTTCTTATTTTTGTCTAAATTTATTTATGTTGTTATACCATTTTATTTTCAATTAAAAATGTTGGGATTTGATTTTTCACGTCCCCTAATCTTCCCTCCTTATGTTTTATTGATTACATATTTGTTTATCTATCATCAATGCCTCCCATGTACACCTGTTACCATGCTGAAATTCCATAACAGATTTCTCTCTCCTCATTTACATTCATAAAAATATTTTATATTATTCATCTAAATTAAATTAAAATTATTTGGACACATATCTATATGACCTTAATTATTGTAGATTTAATTTAAATATGATGAGATACCCTATTCTCTCTCATAAACCATTTTTATGAATTATTATGTCATGTTGTTTTACTACTGAAATTACACTGCAATTTTCCAAGCCAATGTCATTGTGTAGTTAATACCATGCTTATTATTCTATCTATGGTATTAACCTTTATGAACATTTTCTTATTGATTATAGAGTTTCATGTATTAATTCTACATTACTTTATCTTTGAATAAATTAGGATGTTTAATTAATCCATGTTGTATGATCTATGTGGCACACGTATGCATGAAATGAAATGATTAAGAGGGGTGCACCCAAATAGCACTCAATTGCATTGGGTAAAGATTAGTATCCTAATCAATATAGTGAAATTAGGGTTTATTCATTCTAATTAAAGTTCAAATAGGGTTTACTCATGCTTCATGTCCAATGATCCTTGTATCATGCTAATATCATTTTAAATTTGGTTGCCACATTTCAAAATTATGATAATCATGTTATATCATTCATTTATGTTCATGTTCTTCTTGTGATCAATAGATGTAATATATTCTTCATATTATGCCTTGTTTACTCCCTTACTGGGATTTAAAGCTAACCATTTTCTTATGCTTGTCCTCAGGTTATCCCATTCAATGTTATGTACGAAGGAAAGTTATGGTCATGTAAAGGATGTTTTCAATAAAGATGTTGTGTTTAATGTTCTCATTTGTTGTGTAATGTTCTTAATTTCCCAAGGCACTAAACCTATAAATACTCATAGTTGTCTTAAGTGCATGTTTATGTAGTAAATCTTATTTATGTGCATAACAATGAGCATAGTTTTTATAGTTGGTATCATATTCAGGTTTAGTTATTTTTGGGATTTGGATTAGAAAACCCTAGTGAAAGCCATAGGGATAATACTAAGTCTATTAAAAACATCCCTAAATTGTGGTGAGTATTTATTAAGTAGTTTATCAAGAAAATTCATCCCTAACTAGATACGATTTGGTAGAGGCAGCTCTAGCAAATATGTATCTAGGGGTAAAACCTAAAAATACCACTTTGAGCTAGACTCTAAAGGGAATTGGTGCATGAAAATGGTCATTGTTGTACTCTTGGTTATGACACTCCCAGGGTATTGCTTCGGTAAATTAATAACATTATTAGGAACAATTATTAAGGGAAATAAAAAACTCCCTTAATAATATATGTCAAGAAGTATATCACAGATAACATAGATAAGTTAAGGAAATAAATGTAATTTTAAAGTTATACCATTTTCATTGGATTCCACGTTAGGTGTTACCCCTAACCTTCCTTTTATTCAATAAAATGGTAGGTAATAAGAGGAATCAAGATAACAATTGATGTGAAGATCAATGTGACGACTGTTCTAATGATATTCCTAATCTAATGAAGTAGGAATCACAAACTTTTTCCTAATAATCTCTATGTTAACTCAAGTTTTGAATTGAAATATGGGTCAAGAGGAATGTTCACCCCCCCCCCCCTCGCCCCACACAAGAAAGAAAAAGTCACAATTGAGATCTTCATGAGACAAAGGGCTCCAACTTTTAATGGAATATATGATCCCTCAATTTTCAAACAATGGATCAACTCTTTTGAAACAATCTTCTCTTTACTTTAATGTTCCAAACAAGATATTTTTATTCTAGATGCTTATATTTTGGAGGGTGAAGCAAATAAATAGTGGAAATTATTAAAAAATAATAAGCCTGAGGAAGAGATCGAGGCCTTGGAATGGAAGGATTTTTGGAAAATGTTTTCCAATAAATTTTTTCCACACAGCCTCCAACTGAAGATGGAATGTGACTTCCTGAAACTCAAGAAGAAAAACAACGAATCCATCAGAGTATATGAGGAAAACATCATAATTCTTTCACAATATTCCTCTGGAATTGTTGTTACTCCCAAATTCAAGATTGACTTCTTATTTTATTGTACAAAACATATCCTATGGAAATCCTTGGAGATCTGTGACTTCGATAGTTAAGAGGAAATTCTTTGATGTGACCTCAAAGTTGAAATGGAGATCAGTTAATCTCAAGGGTATCATGGGGATATGAAACATAAAGTGGAATTTAATTCTGGAGGTCTGATGGATAACTACAACATTGCTAAGAAGTTACAACACCCTAATAGACAAAGGTATGTAAAGAAGAACCACAGAAATTGCATGAAGGGGATGAGGAAATGCTTTAGGTGTGGAAGGGAAGGTAACCTAGCAATTAACTACCAACAGTAAAACCCCGAAGCTATGAAAGAGGAGAGGAATGCTTCGTTCAAACCTCAACACAATTTTAATTACATAACTTAAATGAACCAAGTCACTTTTCAAACCAGTTCCCTAATCCAAGGGTATTCAGAGGCAACCCAAAACCCCCAAGGTAGCAAGGGTAATCTTTTTCCTTCACTACCGCAAAAGAGAACCCCAAAAATGAAGTGGTGACAGGTACACTAGTTATTCATTCATGAATAAGAAATTTACTTGTTTATTCTATTTCTACGCATTATGTTACATCGTAGAAGTTTAGTAGATCAATCCCAAAATCACCAAAATCAAGGAAGTAGAGATGTCGGTGATAATGAAAAATTGGGTAATCATTCCACCCCAGAATACAACTCCTCCCATATCACAATTTATGGATTAAACATCTTGGGTAACCTCATCATACTCCCTCTGGTATAATTTGATGTGTTTCATAGCATGGATTGGATTTCCTTATATAGAGCTAACATAAATTTCTATGAGAGGGAAATCACTCTCAATATAGAGAATCATCTCTCTATTCTGTACAAGTGCAAGGAGGATAATGAATCTTCTTTATCACCATTATCTCAAACATGGATATTACTACACTGTGACCATGCATATCCTACTCAGATGATTTAGTCTAATAATGAAACTATCCTAGAAGAAATTCCTATTGAGTAGGAATTCACTATAGTGTTTCCTGAGGAATTTCCTGCTCTTCCTCCTAGATGAGATGTTGAATTTCCAATTGGTCTTATTCCTAAGTAATTTACAATATCCAAAACTCCATATATAGTGACTGCCGATGAGCTTGGGGAGATGAAGAAACAACTATAGGGGAATTTGGATAAAGGGTTTATATGCCAAAGTGCTTCTCAGTGGGGTGCACCAATCCTCTTCATCAAGAATAAGGATGGGTAAATGTGCCTTTGCATTGATTACCGTGAGCTCAAAAAAATCACGATAAAGAACAAGTATTCTCTGCCACGAATAGATGAATTGTTCGATCAGCTACGCGGAGCACAATACATCTCCATGGTGTATTTTGGGTTGGTATATTACCATTTAAAGGTAAAGAAGGATGATATCCCCAAGTCTTCATTTCATAAAAGATATGGGCATTAAGAATTCGTAGTAATTCCTTTTAGACTCACTAATGCTCCATTAATGTTCATGGACATGATTAATAGAGTCTTTATTGATTACATAGAAAACATTTTGGTTGTCTTTATAAATGATATTCTAATATAATTCAAAACCAAGGAGGAGCATGAGGAGCATCTAAGCATTGTACTAGAGACCTTGTTAAAGGAGAATATCTATGAAATGTATAGCAAGTGTGAGTTATTGTTATTGGAAGTTTCATTCATGGGTCATATCATCAAAAAAATGGGATATCTATGGATCTCTCTAAGATAGATACAATTGAGGGATGGTTGTGGCTAACATCGGTGAGAGATATCCTTAGCTTCCTGAGGATATATGGATATTATCATTGATTTGTGAGAAATTTCTTGCAATTGTAAAACCCTCTTACCATGATAACTCAGAAGGCATTCAAGTTTTCCTAGAGTGATAAATGCCAAAAGAGCATCAAGGAGTTGAAAAGGAGGATTATCACTGCCCCTGTACTCAATTTACCCATAGGTGGAGAAATTTTTTTGGTATTTAGTGATGAATTAAAGAAGGGTCAAGGCTATGTGTTCTTGAAAAATGACAAAGTCATTGCCTATGCTTAAAAGAAATTGAAAAATTATGAGAAAAACCTTACATGAAAAGATCTGAAGTGGGCTGTAGTGATCATTGATTTAATAATTTGGAATAATTTCCTCTTTGAGGGGAGGTGTGAAATATATACAGATCAGAAAATCCTCATGTATATATTCACATAGAAAGAGATGAATATGCGCTAACGAACATGGTTAGAGCTGATCAAATACTATGATTGTTCAATCAATTACCACCCTAGGAAAGCGAATGAGGTGGAAGATGTTCTTATTAGAAAGGACCTTGCAATTCAATTATTGATGAGAATATAAAAGGATCCAATCTTCTTATGTTTGATGAAAAAATACAGAGGAATCATAAACAAGGGAACATTATCAACACTTTCACAAATGATTTCTAAGAAGTCTCTTTTGGAAAGGTTAGAGGATGCTCAAAATGATGATGTGGGAATTAAAAAGTATGTGGAAACTATTAGAAAAAGGAAATCCTTATATTTGAATCCTAATTAATAAGTAAATAGGAGATTTGGGTCAAGACTATTTGTTCCTTAAAGTCTGGAGTTAAAGAAAGAACTTCTAAATGATACACATAGTTCGAATTTCTCCATTCCCTAAGGGAAAAAATCAATATTGAGATCTTTGAGAGAATTATTGGTGGGATAACATGAAGAAGGAGATCACTAAGTATATATCAATGTTTCTGGTATGTTAGTAAGTGAATTCAAGGATGATAGGAAGAAGTCTAAGGGGATAATGCAACCATCACCCATACCAATGAGAAGATGGGGAAAAATAACCATAGACTTTATCACCAGAATTATGTAGACATACAAAAGATACAATGTTATCTGGGATGTTTTGGATCATCTTAAAATGTCTACACACTTAATTTCAATTTTGGAGGATTTCTCATTGGATCAACTGGAACAGATATATATTAGAGAAGTGGTATAGTTGAATGGAGTTCCGCTATCTATTGTATTCGATCAAGATCTATGATTCGATGCTATGTTCTAGAAGAGTATTCAAGATGCTCTGAATACTGATCTGAACTTTAGTACGGTGTATCATCATCAAAATGATGTACAATCTGAGTAGACTATCCAAACACTTGATGACATATTGAGAGCATGATCAATGGACTTTAAAAGAGGATGGGATCCACATCTTCCTCTTGTTGAGTTCTCTTACTATAATAGTTTCCACACAAGCTTAAAAATGGCTCTTTATGAATCCCTTTAAGGGAAGAGGTGAAGAACTCTAGCATGTTAGGATGAACTAGGGGAGTGAAAACTCCTAGGTCCATAAATGGTCGAAGAAATGGGGGAGAATGTTAAGACCATCCAGTAGTGCATTAAAGTTGCTAAAAGGGGACAAAAGAGATATAATGATAATATTTCACAAGAACAAGAGTGTGATGTTGGATACATAGTATTCCTACATATATCATCATGGAAGAGAGTTATGAGATTTTGGAATAAGGGAAATCTTAGTACACAATGCATTGACCCTTTAGAGATCCTTGATCGCATTAGAGAAGTGGCCTATAAACTAGCACTCCCACCAAACCTATCTCAAGTACATGATGTGTTCCATGTGTCACTTTTGATAATGTAAATACCTAGCCAATCGCATGTAATAAATAAAATGTTGGTACTATTGGAGAATTACCACTTCTATAAAGAGAAGACTGTGATGATCTTAGATCATAAGAAAAATGTTATATGAAATAAGACAATTTCCCTCATGAAGGCATTGTAGAGAAACCACATGTCTGATGAAAAAACATAGGGATCAGAGGAAGTGTAGAAGAAGATTTAGCCTCATATATTTTAGTGTGACAAAAGGAAATTTTGATGGTGAAATTTCTTAAGGGGGGAAGATTGTAATGAATGGGTCTTTTATTAATGAAAATTCCTCTTCATCTAATTAAATGTATTATTATGTAAGATAGTTATATAAAACTTATAATATTATTTCGTTTTATGTTTATTTATTATAAAATACCATTAAAAATTGTTATCATTGCTAATATTTACTTTGAATAGTGATCACTTGATTAGTATAAAAATTGGGCTTTAAAAAATCCCTTTTACTCAGACAAAGGAAGCGATGACCTCATCCAGTACAATTGCTCTGTACAAAGCCCATTATTCAGAGCAAGGAAAGGAGGTGGTGTCACTGGTATTCTCTCGTGAACAATCCCAAGATGAGCATCAACTTGTTAAGCTTGAATAGAACCACCTACGGGAGAATAAGAAGTTAATAGAGATTACCACCTGGGTGATGTTATCTGAGCCACCCCAAGAGTCTGTCACCATCGCACAACTTACCCATATGTATTATGAAGGTGTTATAAGGGGTTATTTTACAAGACCCTAGAACAATAATTTTTTGTATTATTTTTTATATAATAATTAATATACATTCATTTTATTATTGTTACATTGTAAATATTTTTTAAAGCCCAAATAGTATTTTTTGTTAATATTCAATTAAGAAATATAATATAAAGAATTAATGGATTTTTGAGTTAAATAATATTTTAATAAAATAATATTACTAAATTAATTTTTGTTAAATATAAATGATCTTATAATTTTTATTGATAAAATTTTCATTTTTATTAAGATTTGAAAGTTGTTTTCCAAAACTTTTGAATTATCGATAAATGTTGATTCTTATTTTAAATGTTAAAATTCACACACATAGAATTTTTTTAGATAAAATGAATATTAATTTTCAAATCAGGTTGTCAAAATTATCTACTAGGTAATTTTTCATAATTTTCTGAGATAGGATAATTTTTGGGTAAAAATTAAATACCGTTTAAATATATATTGTGTTTTATGACATCGTAATGACTCAAAAGTTATGTACGAAAATATGATAAATGGGTTTTTCATAAAATATATATTTTACCTTTAGAATAATCTGATTTTAGGTTTTTTTAAATTATTTTACAAATCCTAAGTGGACCCTCCAAGACTTATAAAACATTTTAACTTTCTAAAATGATTTCCTTGAGAGTGTGACACCCCACCACATAAGAAAGCCTAATATTTTAAGAAGTTTGGATATTTTAATTAAAAAATATTTATTTCCCTTACACTTTTTAAAAATACATGGGAAAAACCATTGGATTGTTTTTTTTATTAGTTTAATGCGTAGTGTAAAAAACCGGATAAATAATGAATTCCCTCTATTTTCTTATATATACCCACCCATGCTCCCACATCCTCTTCACTCAAAGACTTTGATTCTAAAAAAACCTATTATATCCGCTCTCTAGAATCCTCCAAAGGCTCCCCAAGCTTTCAATAAGCCTCTGTCAAGCCTTTCCCAAGCCTTTGGGATCACATTTCTATGTAATGGATTTATTCCTTTCTCATTTTTTCCCAAATTTCTTTATGCTATTATAGCCTTTTACTTTCAACTAAAAATATTGTGGTGTAATTTTTTACCACCCCAATACATCCCTACTTATTTTTTTAATGATGAAAAACCCATTTCTCTCTCATTAATGCCTCTCATGTACACTTTCTAGCATGCTGAAATTCTGTAAGGTATTTCTCTCTCCTCATTTACATTAATGAAATTCTTCTATATTATGCATCTAATATCCATTACATATTTTGGATCATGTATCTATATAACCCCCCTTATTGTTAACTTCATGTAAATATTATGAGATACCCCTTTCTCTATCATCAACAATTTTTATGAATTCTTATGTCAAGATATTTTGCTGAAGAAATTACACCGCAATTTTCCAAGCCAATGACATTGTATGGTTAATACCATGCCCATTTCTCTATCTTGTGTATTCACCATTATGAACAATTAATTTTTGATTATAGTGTTTCATGTATGAAATCAAAATTCCTTTATCATGGAATAAATGATGAAGTTTAATGAATCAAAGTTGTATTATCTATGTGCTATACTAATACATGAAATGAAATGATTAAGAAGGGTGCACCTAAATAGCGCTCCAATGCATTGGGAAAAGATTAGATCCATAATAAATAGAGTTAAATGAGGGTTTAATCATTATACATGTGTAATTATATTGTTCTCATGCTAATATCATGTTAAATGTTGTTTCCACATTTCCATGTTATGATAATCATGCTATATCATAACTTTTTGTTCATGTTTCTCTTGTTCTCATTTAATATTCCTATTTCGTATAATATTCTATATCCATTATGTTATTATTTTTTTACTCCCTTACTGGGACTTATATATCACCTTTCTCTTATGAATTTCCTCATGTTATCGCATGCAATGTTAAGTACAAAAGAATGTTGTGGTCATGTAATGGATGTTTTGAATAAATATGTTGTGTTTTATGTTTTATGTTGTTTTGTAATGATCCTAATTTCAAAATACACTAGACCACTAGATCCATAAAGTTGTATTAAGTAAAATTTTATGTAATAAATCATGTGTATGTGCATTATAAAGATCATGATTTTTATCTTCATGACCAGTAATGAAAGATAAATTGAAGAATGAAACCTCATCGTCCAGGAAGGTTGTAAATTTTAACCTCACAGATGACGATTCAATTATAAAATAAAAGATATAGAATATGGATATTGATGATTGTTCTTAAATTAACATGATAATATTTCAGTATAATGATAATAATTTATTAATCCTGGTCATTTAGATAGATGATGTGAGTAAATAAAATAAAATAATGGAACATGAAAATAAAAGAAAAGTTGAGAGATCCATTACGAAAATTTAGCCCTCTAACTACTATGCAACATAGTTTTAGAAAACATTAAAAAGAGTGGGGAAAGGGGTCACCCATTCATAAAAGACTCATAAAATATTATAGTGAGAAAATAATATGGAAATAAAAACATGGTACGAAAACTTGAAATGCATACCACATAAAAGATAACATGAATGGGAAAGAGAAGTTGAAAATTATCTTACATTGAAGATTAACTCCTAATATATGAAGGATGGGACCTTGGGGGCTTGAAGAAACTTTGGGAGGGATCTTAGGGAGGTAAAAATTTCAGATTTTCTAGGAATAGGATTTTGGAAGGAAATAAAATGTTGGAATGAGTTGGTATTTATAGTAAATGAGGCGGAGTTTTATTATTAATTTAAAAGGACATCTTGTTATTGGTTTTTTGAAAACCCATGAGATTTCACACGGTATTATCCAATGGAATTAGCCACTTGGGACACATCATATCATATTTTACTGTTCAAAATTCAACCATCATTTTCTTTGAATTATTACATCATTATGATGTCATTATACATACTAAAAACTCAAAACTATATTTTTACTATTCATGAAAATTCATGTATTATAGAAAAATCCCAAAAAATTAACCCAAGCATTTTTTATATGTAGAATTAAAAAATAGAATCTATTTTTGAAATATATTTTTATTAATAATTTTAATTTAATTTTTAAATAAAATCATAATTTTTTAAAAAATTAACTTTAAAACTATAACTTGTTTTATAACACCTTGAGAAATTAATCAAGGTCCCTTAAAATTACCATATAACCATAAGAAAATATAATAACAATTTATGATTACATTTTATGAAAATAAATTTCCATTATAAATTCTTAAATTAATCATAAAATTTTAATAAAATTTTGTATGACAAAAAATAAAAATACTTATACTATGATCGTTTTTCTGCTTTTAAGATGTGTAAATTGTATTTATACATTCATGTGTAGAGTTTATATTTTTTATCCAATTTATTATTAATTTCTATTCATTACTATTCATTACTATTCATAAGGATATGTTACTATTTTTAAGGATATATTACTATTCTACAAAAAGTTGTGTTTGTTCCATCGAACTCCAAATGACTTACTGATCGTAACTCAAGATGACTGTTTTTCAAAATTCAAAACATAGTAGAGGCAATGTTGTGTTTAATGAATAGAATATTAAATGTGATGTTTTGAAGGGACTCATTGTTTCATGCATTGAATAGTTATTTTCAAAACCTTGGGGTGTTACATTCTCCCCTCCTTATAAAAATGTTGTCCGTGAAATTCAAAAAATATTACCTCACAAAACGATTTGGTTAGGTATTCCACATAAAATCCCTAGGCCCCCTTATTGCCTCTTCGATTTTATGATTCCACCAATGTATCTTTAAAAGATGATTCATCTGATTCTTTAACACTTATTATTTAGTTTTCAGAATCCAGATAGGCTCTTCACAGTAAGATAGTCCAGGTTCCAATTCTATACCTTGATATATGAGGACATGCATTGTGTCTGGCATGTACTTTCTCAGCAATGAGACAAAGAACACATTGTCTACTTTGGATAGGATAAGAAACATAGTCGAATGATATTCAACAGATCCAATTCTATCTTGTTTTTAAAAATTCCCAATGTACCTAGGGCTCAGTTTCCCTTTATTGTCAAATCTTATAATTCCATTCCATGGAAATACCTTCAAGAAAACGTGATCACCCACTTGAAATTAAAGATCCTTATATCGATTATTGGCATAGATTTTTTTTTTCTTTGAGATATTTTGATATGACCTTGAATAGTAATTACCTTCCATGTTGTTTCCTCTAATAGCTCTAGGCCCACAAGCTTCTTTCACCAACTTCATCCCAACATGTTGGTGCATGAAATCTCTTCCCATACAATGCTTCTTATAGTTCCATTTGAATACATTAATGGAAGCTATTATTATAGGAAAACAACACTAAAGTAAAATCTGATCCCACATACCTTGAATGTCAAGTGGACATGATCTCAACATGTCCTCTATGGTTTAGACCGTCCTCTCTGATTTCCCATCAGTTTGTGGGTGGTAATAAGTACTCAATCAATTTTATGTATCCAAAGCATTCTGAAGACATCTATAGAATTTTGACATAAATCATGGGTCACGATCAGACACAATTGATAGAGGTTCCCCATGAAGTCGTAAAAATTCATTGATATAGAGTCTTGATAGTTTCCCTAGGGGAAAATCTTCCCTTATAGTGAGAAAATGTGCAGATTTCATAAGTCGGTCTAAAATTACACATATCACATCATTCTTCCTTGGAGTTTTGTGAAATCTTGTGAAAAAATATAATGTGATGTCATATTATTTTCACGTAAGAATAGGTATAGGTTGAATGACACATTTTTTATGTTTCTTTTTTCCCTTCACTTATTGACAGACGAAACATCTTGATATATAATATGCAATTTCCATCTTCATGTTATCCCAACAAAAATGTTCCATAAAATCTCTATACATATTAGTGCTACTATTATGTATGGAGATATTCAAATTATGGGCATCATCAAATTACACCCTTTTTGACTTGAGTAAAGCTGGAACACAAACCCTCTTCCCAAATTTTATAACACCATCTTGCAGAGACAAAGTCATCCATTTACCCATCTTTCACAACAATAATTTTATTTTGTAGGTTCTCATCATCAGAATGTAAAATATTGATCTTTTATAATAATGATGGGTTGGAAACTAAATGAAAAAGTAGTGATGTTCCACCTTCTTCGATAATTCTCATATCTATCCTCACTAGATCCATGTACAAAAGATCCTTTTCAATACTCATATTGTTTAGAACCCTGTGATCCTTCGTACTCAATGCATTAGCTATCTTGTTTTCCTTTCCTGGGTGGTAGTGTATAGTATAATCATAATCCATGAGTAGCTCAATCCATCATTATTTCTTCATGATGAGTTATTTCTATCAGAATATATACTTTAGATTCTGGTGATCTATGTATATCATACACTTTTTTCCAAATAGATAATGTATACATATCTTTAATGAAATTATTACCACTGCTAACTCAAGATCATGTGTGTTATAGTTTTGTTCATTTGTTTTTAACTGACTTGATGCATAGTAAATAACTCTATCATTCTATATAAGGACACAACCATGTCCCTTTTTTATGAATCATAGTAGATCAAAAACGCATTATTCCCTGATGGTAGGGTTTGTATTGGATCCTTTACTAATCTCCTCTTCAATACTTTGATACATTCCTCACATTCCTCTTTCCATACGAACTTAACTCCTTTACCTATAATCTTGGTCATTGGGTTGGCTAAACAGGCAGAGTTCTGAACAAAATGCCGATAATAACCTGCTAAAACAATAAAACCACACACCTCAATTATGTTTATTGGAGTAGGCCAGTTTTTCATAGCCGTTTTCTTCATAGGATCAACAGATATTCTACCCTATGAAAAAAGGTAGCCCCTAAATGAAACTGATCAAATCCAAAATTCCCATTTTCCAAACATCCCATATAATTCTTTTCTTCTAATAGTCTTCAAAATAGTGTTCATGTGTTTCTCATAATATTTATAACTTTTGTAGTATACCAATATATCATCAATAAATACAACCTAAAATTCATCAAGATATTCCTTAAAAATTCTTTTTATTAGATCCGTGAAAATATATGGGGAATTAGTCATTCCAAAAGGCATTTATGTAAACATGTAATGCCCACACATGGTTTGAAATGATGTTTTTAGAATGTCTTCATTCCTCACAAGAAACTGATGATATCCTGGTCGAAGGTCAATATTTGAAAAATATTGAGCACTATGAAGTTGATCAAATAAATCATCAATGTGAGTTTGGGGATACTTGTTCTTTATTATTATAGCATTGATCTCTCTATATTCAATGTACGTCCTCATAGATCCATACTTTTTCATAATGAAAATAATTGAGGATCCCCATAGAGAAACACTAGGGTGAATAAATCCTTTATAAATCAATTCCACTAGTTGTTTTTTAGTTCCACTAATTCTATAGTGTCCATTCAATAAGGGGTATTTGATATGGACCTTGAACTAGGAATTATGTCAATGGGAAACTCAATTTCCAACTCTAGAGGACATCCTGGTAAATCATCTTGAAAGCATCAACATATTCTTTCACAATAGGTGTGTACTCTATTTGAACATTCATTTCTTCACCCATAGTTATTTTATTCCCTTCCTCCCAAAAAATTGAATTCATTAGAGCTACAGGGGTGGATCTAGATGAGAATCATATAGTCATGTTTCTTCCCTGAAGGTAAGGAATTCCACATCATCCTCAAAAATTGTAACCTCCTTCTTGTTATATTAAATTTTTGTATCATGGTTCCAAATCCAATACATACCATGGATTTTATCAAATTCAATCATGGGTATGAAAATAAAATTAGTAGATAAAGAATGTTTATATGACATAATGGGGACAACCTAACACAACATTGTCGCAATGATACTCCCCGTATGAGTTTTGACTAAACAAATACATTATTAAATATAATTTTAAATATCATATTTTCTTGGAAAAATGTGATGATATGAAAGAATTCGATGATCCATAATCAAATAAATAATTTTCTATGTTTGTTGAAACAATTAAACTACCCACAACCACTTTGTTAGGAACTTGAACCTCCACAGTTGTGACAACATAAGCTTTACCTAACTTTCTTTTCCTTATTTGAGGAATGTTTCTTTGATGCTTAGGACATTCATTTGAATAATTTCCAATCTCCATTCAATTGTATTATTGAACATTGGTATCTTCTTTCTTCCCTTCACAATACCGAGAAAGGTGGCCTTTTTCTCTACACTTGTAACAGACTCTCATTCCCTTCAAGAAAGTTCCATAGTGTTTCTTCCCACAATTACTAGAGGATGGAAGGCAAACTCTTCCCTTCATCCACATTTCATTATTTCCTTTTCTAGTGTATTCAACATCCCTCTTCTTCTCTTCATTCCCTTAAGGTCAAAATACTTAGAAAATTCCTTCTCTATCTTGATAAAAGATGATACTATACATTCATATGATGAGGAACTTTGGGGTACTATTGCCCTTCAGAGGAATGGTTTTAAACCATCAATGAATCTATCAATTTTTCTACATGGAATATGTATGTAGTCTGAAGCATGCCTCTACAACCTAGTGAAGTTGGCTTTATACTTGAAAATATTTTAATCCTCCTTCTTCCTTTGATTATAGAGTTTCCTTTTCATATCTGCTCACTGTTCACAAGGAAAGTATTTCTCTAGAAATATTTACTTAATTACTTTCATTTATTTACTTATATCTCTTCCTCCTCCTTTTTGTTTTGGATTAAAAACCACCACTGATCGGCATATCTCGATTGATGATAAACTTCCATGATGACCATCTCTCTTTCTTTACATCCCCAAGCGAGAAATATAATCTCTAGGGAACTTATCCACTGCTTATCTATAAATAGGGTTTTAGTACCATTGAATGGTCGATGTTGTTGTCATGTAAAGAGATCTAACATATCTCCTCCACATGGTAGATCTGGATTCCCTATCGGGGTAAGTTTATTATTCATAACCTAAGTCAGCTGTCCCAGTCTAGTTATAAGTTACTCCGGACCATTCATAGCACTAGACCCAACATAAGTATCTTGCATCAAAGGGAAATTCTTACATGGGGCATGCACATTCATGTAGTTTCCATTCATTCCACTAGTTTCCATTTCTAAGTAATGTCATACACTAGACTAGGGTATGAATAATAATCTATCATCTCAATATAGAAAAATTATAAATTGAAATTATATACATAGGTAATCTCATAATCATAAACATGGTTTCTTTGAGAAAAAATGTGAATTTAAATACTTCATAATGTCTCGTCAAGAAAATGTGAATTATAATATTCATATCCACTAGGATTGTCAAAGAAGATATGTAGTTAGGCCTGTTGTCATGTACCAGGAAACCTTGGTTCAAGCTCGAAACTCCAAGATAGAGCTTTCACTCTTAGGTACATCTCTGCCAGAACCACGTGCACTTGTAGTATCCAGACATGGATGTATTTTCTAGAAATATCCACATAATAAATTAGTTACCAAAATACCAGGATTTCCTTATATTCTTATCTTTAAAGAAAATCTTATGGATTTTTTTCATAATATATATTTTGTAAATCTAATTTCCATGTTTTCAACTAAACATCCTTTGATACAAATTGTAAGGACCTGACACCAATTTTACAGATCCAGTGCATTATTTTATTATATTGGTATATAAAAGATTAATATGAATCCCAAAGGACATAGTAGTTTATTATAATTGGAAACAAGATACATACACAAGTTAAACATTACAATATGAAACAAAAAACAACATAGAAATTTCATCGACAACATCCATAAATCCTAGGTTATTTTAGCATGTAATTCATAATTAAATTATTTATGTCATTAAAAAAGGAAATATATGAAATGGGTGAGATAAAATTCTTAGTAAGAGTAAGAAATACAATGAATGATAACATAAACATTAGGCGTGGTGAATAATTGAAAACACATTTCTTTACAAAAAATAAACTTCAACACATTGTGGAAGGAATATGAACTGAGTAAATAATACCATAATAAATCATAATCATGGGTATAATAAGAGTAGAATAACCACATGTAACATAAATACTATTTTCATAATGAGGGAATGCATAATGCGGGACATCATAACCATACCGTCAATGGCGCATGCCAAGACTATAAATAACTGTTTTTTCAAGGCCTTATGCTAAGACCATAGTTTTTTTCATGAGATCTACCGATGAACTGAGGGGATATAGCGGGTCCAAAATCAAAATTAATATTTCTAATTCATTAATAATATGAACTGGGATAAAAATTAACAACATATACATTCATATTGAAACTAACCAATGAAATGTATATAACATTCCTTAGACATTAAGCTTAAAAACTAACCACTTAGAGTAATTTGGTGAATGTATTTAGAATAGAACATCTACAATAAAACTGTTCATAAACCATCCAATTAAATATTTTACATGATATCATAAAATATTAATCCCAATAATACATAAGAATCTACAAGAGTGTTGAAACATATGAAAATAATCTTATAAAATCATTGAGTAATTCTTGAGATAAACACATTTTTATTTTGAAATGAAGAGTTCATGTGGGAAAGTAATTGCATAAAACCAAAATTAAAGTAAGAGATTATTTTCATAATAAAATTAGTGAATTTATAATTTTATTTTTAGATAAAAACATATTATAGAGTTCCCATGAAAATAGGTAAAAATTTGAGAACTCCCCTTGAATCGGGATTGTATTTCGGAAATAAATTTGAATGTTCCTTTTAAAACAGGTAACTCCCCATAAAATAAAGAAGGAATCCAGTTGGTAAAAATATATACATAAATCAAAAATAATATATTATGATAACATAATAATTCATAATAATTTCATTGTGTTATTTATATAATAAAAGTAACCAGAATGAAAATGGATGTTCGGGTGGAAAACCCATACCATAAGCCTGAATGTATTTTTCTCTTCAACAAAAGGTCCTGGAATATGAAATTATACATATTAATAAATTAATTAAAAACATATTTACATTAATTTAGTTTATAATAATTTTATTAAGTTCACTATGTTCATATTGATATGTTATAAGATTGAATTCTGTTATTCTAGAGTGTTCGTTTCCTTGGTTTTCATGATCGATATATTCATACATGAGTATGGATGTTCCTATGAAAAGGATGTAAATATCAAAAATTTAATCGACACAATAAATATTAACATACATAGGTTTCAATGGTATTTTATATAATTTGGTTACATGGTGTGATGATGAACCATTAGATGAAATATTAATGACATCCACTTAGATTATTTTTGCAGTATTTTGATTATTATAAACTAGTTTGGTCATATTATATAATATTATCTATAAATACTAGTTATTGAATATTAAGTAATTAATAATACCTATATTATAGTCTTCTTAAACTATCAAAATTGTTTCATGACCCCTAATGAATGATAAATTGAAGAATGAAACTTCTTCATCCAAGAAGATTGTAAATTGGAACCTCATGGATGTCGATTCATTTTTAAAATAAAAGAGAGAGAGAGGGAGAGTAAGAATATTGATGATGTTTCATCATTTAAAATGATATAATTCAAGTATATAGATGATACTAGAGTTATTATGGTCATTTGGATAGTGGAGGTGAGTAAACAAAAGAAAATAATTGAACATAAAAATAAAAATAATGTTGAGAGATCTCGTACAAAAATTCGGTAGCATAACCTCTCAGCAACATGGTTTTAGAAAAAAAAATTAAAACAAAGTGGGTTCATGAGTCACCCATTCATAAAATACTCATAAAATATTATTGGTAAAAAATAATATTTAAATAAGAAAATTGTATGAAAAACTGAAATACATACCACATAAAAGATAAGTTGAACGGAAAAGAGAAGTTGAGAATTCTCTTACCATGTAGAGTAACTCCTAATACATGAAGGTTGGGACCTTGGGGGATTGATGAAACTTTCATAGGGAACTTATGGAATAAAAAATAGTATATATTTATGGAATATAATTTTCTATTGAATGTAAATTAAGTAATGAGTGGGTATTTTTTGTAAATGAGAGAGAGTTTTTTATTAATTGAAAAGGACACCACAATAGTTGTTTTTGAAAAAACATGGGCTTACCATTGGTATTATCCCATGTTATTAGCCACTTGGGAACCCTAATATAATATTTTATTACAAAAAAGTCTACCATCATTTTATACAAATTATAACATCATTAGGATGTCATTAAAAACACTATAAACTCAAAACAGTATTTTTACTATTCATGAAAAAATCAAGTTTTATATAAAAATCCAAAAAATTCATCCCAACAAATTTTCAATGTGTAGAATTGAAAAATGAAATCCATTTTTGGAAAATAATTTTCTAAATATTTTTAAATTAATTATTAAATAAAATCAAAATTTATACCCAAATAAACTTCAAAACTATAACTCATTTTATAATTGCTTAGGAAATTAATCAAGGTCACATAAAATTAAATTATAACAATTGGAAAATAATATAACAATTTATGATTTCATTTTATGAAAATAAATATTCATTTTAAATTATTAAATTAATAAAAAAAATTAAATTCAAGTATTTATGACATACAAAAAACCAATACTTAAACTATGATTGTTTTTCCACTTTTAAGATATCAACATTGTATTTATACATTCATGGGTGAAGTTTCTATATTTTATCCAATTTAATATTTATTAATATTAATTAACATTAAAAAGGGTATGCTACTATTCACCAAAAAAATAAAGTTTGTTTTATTAGACTCCAAATGACTTACGAATCTCAATTCTAGATGACTGTTTTTGGAAATTCAAAACCTAGTAGAGGAAAAGTTGTGTTTAATGGATAGATAATATAACATTTTGTTTTGTAGGTAATTTGTGCTTCATGAATTCGATATTTATATTCAAAACCTTTGGGAGTTACACTAACCTTAATTTTTTTTAATTTAGTAAAAAATAAGTATTATGGGAAAAAAATTAATGATGATGAGAAAGAGAGGTTTATAAGGAACACATATGAGATAAAATATTTTGTACATGATTTAATCAAACTTTTTATATAGTGGTTCGTAATTATTATTCAATAATTATGATCCCTAAATTGGTGCTTATATTTTTTTTATCAATAATAATAATAGAAAATAATAGATGAAATATGTTTTTAAACAGTAAATATATGAAAGATAAAATTAACAATCAATAAACTAATCAATATTTTATTGTAAAACCAAAAAATGATAATGGGTTAAATGACTAAATGATATGAATCATGTCAACAAGGTGCACCTTCCTTTTCGAGAGCCTGTCTGATTAGAACTCCATAGTTAAGCATGCTTGGCCTCGAGTAGTGATCAGGATGAGTGACCTTCTGAGAAGATTCTCAGGGTGTTTGTAAGTGAGGACAAAGCACACTGGAAAGCACATGTATTGGCCTATGGGGACAGTCATTAGTCAGATGATCCGTTCAAGTGCGTGGGTGGGCCCCGCTGTGGGGACCACTTGTCTACGGGGTAACTGGTGGTACCTAGTGGGCCAGGACCCAACAACCATGTTAAGGCGGCTTGGTTGTGCTGTCACCGGGGCCCACTTTTTACATTTGGTATCTGAGGTGGTACCCAGCCTTATGTGCAGTGCACTATCTTGGTTGAGATGTAGCGCCCACAATGAGGTCGTTGTGCTTTAAAGGGGGGGTGATTATAACACCCCCAAATGAAAATGAGTTAAATGACTAAATGATATGAACTCATGTCAACAAGGTGCACCTTCCTTTTCGGGAGCTTGTATGATTAGAACTCCACAGTTAAACATGTTTGGCCTGGAGTAGTGATTAGGATGGGTGACCTTCTGGGAAGTTTCCCAGGGTGTGTGTAAGTGAAGAAAAATCACCTTGGATTGGACATGTGTTGGCTTGTGGGGACATTCATTAGTCAAGTGACCTGTTTAGGCACATGGGTGGGCCCCATAGTGGCGACCACATGCTTACGGGGCAACTGGTGGTACTTGGTGGGCCAGGACTCAACAGCCTTGTTAAGGCAGGGTGGATGTGTTATCACCGGGACCCAGTTGTAATATTTATCATCCAATTTTTTTATTTCAAAGTATAGTTCCAGTGTGAAATATTATTATTCTCTTAAATATTCCCCAAAACCTCTCTAAAGTTATTTAAAGTATTTTTTTCATATATATTTAGTTATCCTCACTCTTTTCAAATAATGAACGTTATATATTCATGGGTGAAAAAATGATAATGAAATTATGGAAAACAAATTTATTTAATATTCTTAAGGGAATCATTATAAATAATAATTATATATCAATTACAGTCATAAAATATCATTTTAAATTTTCACCCATTGATCATATCATTGAATTTCACCATGGTGTAATCCTATCATCCATGATTTAGTTTCCTCAAATCATGGGAAATCAACTTGAACCATAAGCCTTTCTATATTCAAGAAGGCATGGATGATTTTTTCATCAAGATAAAAATATTCTCCAAAAGTGTTTTATTTTTTATATATAATGTGGAATAATAAATAATCATTCAATCATACATCATAATGGATTTATCAGTATATTTTAGTTCACTAAAACCATGATAAATCCCAACTATGAGTATATCAAACCTAAACTAGAACATATTGGATAAAAAACACATTGTGGTTCATCTTATTATGGATATTAATAAATCTTATTGATATCCATGAACATGTAAGTGACCATTTTCATTTTAAATATTCATTAATGATTTTTATATAATGACTAAATTTTTTTAATGAGCATTAAAATATGGTCAATGCCATCTTTAATAAACATCATTCATCTATATTGAAGTTAAGTCAAATTGGCCTCAAAATCATTAACAATAATATTTATGTTATTGTAAAAGTGAAATAATGGATAAAAATCACCTATTAAAATTTATAAGAAACAATCCATTGAAATATTCCATTGTGGTTTGATAAGTAAACTATATATAATTGTATAGAATAATATTTATGAGATTTTTGTAAATCTTGGTCTAAATTTCAATACTATATTAACCATGTAATGGTAGATTTCATATCTTCAACCCCTTTTTTATTTCATATTAACAGTGTTATTTTAAATTAACTATGTTTAAGGGATCATTAGAGAGTGTTTTTTTATGTTAGTGTTATATATCCTTAGTGGTGGTATGATTAGTTTTATAGAGTGTTTCAGGGTGTGATATAATGATTAGAAAAACATTAATCAATCGATTAAATATTTATATTATGTATTTTACCATATAATGTAATCATTGATAGTGATAAAAATTTATTTTTTATGGTATTAATATAATTATCTTATATTATTACACTTCTAAAATTTAGAATCTGGATGTGCGGTATTTTTTGGTGAAATATATCATTAAATAAAATAAAAACATCTTATTGCAAAGTAATCACACTTTAAAGTATTGGTACTTATTTTTAAAGAAACACATGTGAGGGATTTTTCAAAATTTGTGATTAGTTTTTAGTTTCCTTTCCAAAATAGTATAAAACACTTCACCATAGACTGCGGTTCTTATTTATGATGTATTTAGTGTTCTAAATGTATTTAATTTTATTTCACCTTATGAAATGGATAATTCAAGGATTTTAGAGTTTTAATTATAAGATAGTGAATTTTTAAAAAGTAAATTCATTTAACCAAATGTTTAACCATGCAGAGCTCAAGTGGATTTTTTTCATAGAAAATAAAATGGTAGTTTATTTCTTTATGTTTATTATCTAGGGTTGAACCATGTGGACTTGATCATTTTCATGTCACTCATAATAATTATTTACATAATTTATTAATGAAAAATAGCTCACCAATTCTGGATAAATTACAAATGAACATGATATCATCAAACGTTTAATAAAGTGGGATAAAATATTAAAACTACTACCTTCTATAACTGAATCATTATTTGAGTTCATGATGATTACTTTTATAGTTATGAAGGCCCTGTAAGTCTTTATAGGATTAAGAAAACTATTTTTTGTGGATCCCATGGACTATTCTAATGTATTGTCATCATATTCGTCATATTCAATTTAATGATAAAGGGGGATATTGATGACTATGTATGCCTATATTGAAGATAAATTGATGTCATTAAATGAACAAAATGATTTCAATATGCTTGTTTTTGAATAATTAGATACATTTCCTTTGACATGTGGTGTAATAATAGAGTGGTCCAGTCGTTCATTTAGAGATATTGAACCCAAATTATGTTATGCTATATTACTCTTTAATTGGTAATTCAAAATCAAAAAAATGCATATAATATCAATATTTATTAGAAATAAATAGATTTAAATATGAATTAAGTCTCCATTCTAGTTTGTGGGAATCTATAAAAACTTATAATTCCAAATCAATGAATTAATATATGTGGAGGGTTGTAAATATATAATGATTATAGATAAATGCATTGAATCTTAAAATATGGTCACATAAATTATTCTTATGGAAATGGTATATGTTTGGTGAATTTTAGTCTTTGTATATATGGAAATCAAAAATAAGTCTTATTTTAATTTACATGCATATTCTACCTAAAATGTTATTAAATAAATCGAACTGAGAAGATACAATTGGAATCATAGAGATCTATTTTCTAATGAAATATTTGGATTCAAGATGGAGGGTTAATACATGGATTTTTTATTATAAATACTAAAATATTAGGTAATATAGATACATTGAATGATATTTTGATCTAGTAGACCAAGGATTATTTGTGGAAGGATAGAACTAATTTATTGAACTATAGAGATTGAGCAGTAGAAGAATTTGAAATTTAATTATTTATTAGTAGCATCTTCTAACATCATAAGGGTTTTAGATCGACTTTGGGAGGGTATGTGCAACACCTTATAAGAGTACTTGGTAACTTCAAAAGTGGTACCCAGTACTTTGGAAAAAATAAAAATGTAAAAGGACTTACATCAAATGGTTTTTTTAAATTTTAATGATAAATTATAACATTATAAGTGAAAAACCTTAATTCAAAAAAATTTCTTCAATATATGTAATGTCAAGTCATCATTTGGAAAATGGGAATGGGATACATGGGAATATATTTTTTTAAAGTTCATATTTTTCATTCCAATGGAAAAGGAAACATCAAAATTTTCTTTTATAGACACTTAATGTTTTTCTCAAAAGTTAATAAGGTCAATTGAAAACTTAATTCGGTTTTTTAGACTTACGAAATCATTATGAAAAATAATTTATCATATTCACTGGATTTTTTCATTGAAAAATAAAATTTTTTATATAAAAGTTGAATTTTTTTCTATAATGTAAAAGCATAAAAAATGAGAAACAAAAATGTGATATGAAACCTAATATTGAGATAAAATTAGAGTAAAATAATTCATAATTATTTAATATATTACTTATATTATGTATTACATATTAATTTTCCAAAAATATTTATTAATACTATTTTTTATGTTGAGTAATTTTGTAGAATAATAATTCAAATAATTCCTTTATTATCTTTAAAGAATAAATATAATGAATAAATATATTAATCATAGTTCAAAAAACAAATATTAGTGATGATTAGTGATTAATATGAATAAGAAACATGAAGTGTTCTACATAATGGATAGAAGTACAATAATGTGAATTTCTATGGGGTGATGAGTTAGCCAATGGTTTTTGTGAATATTATGAGATATTTATACATCAACAAGGATGCTATAACACATTTAAAAATGAAGGATGAAAATATGAATGATATTTATTCCGCATCAGGAGGTACCGTGATTATATTATTATTATTCATGAATCCCATGTAGATATGTAATTGTTAATATTTTTAATTTCATATAACTATTGAAGAAAATGAATGTCTTAAAATATTAAATAACATTGGTGAATTAAATGCCCAATATTCATGAGAAATTATTGATGAATAATTTGAATTAAAATGAATAAAAATGATTGTGAGGGATTGGAGGATATGAAACTATGAGTATTTAAATATGAAATGAAATGTATAATTAATATTCACATGGTGTGTGAATATATATTTAAAATATAAGTATAATATAAGTGGTATAATTATTAATGTATCAAATATAAGAGATTAAACATTATTTTTACCTATATATTCACATTGTTAAAATATATGAGATTTAATCTACTAAGAATGATATTTTTATACTATGTAGAAGAAGAAGTCTAAGGGAATAATTATTAATCATATATATATATATATCAAAATGAGATAATATTTATTATAAAATTATTATATTATATTTTATGAGGAAATATTACTTTAACTCTCAACATTAATGTAGTTTGAGGAATGAAGTCATATCCAATAAATTATAAAAATTAATTGTGTAATTTCTTAATAATCATTATCTAATTGGTGAAAAAATATATCTTGTGTACTAAAATGAACATTTTTGTAGGTTTCAGACCTCAAACATGTGAAATTCGATGTTTTTATAATAGTTTGTTAAGTGAATGCATTTTTATATGTCCAAGGATATATCCACAGTTGAGATAAATATAGATAATACATTTATAGCGATTTTCATGAGAGAAAGAAACCATTATACATATAATATGTGGTCATCAATTTTATAGATGAAACTCATTAATATAACCACATGTTCTTTGTATTTTTATTTCATTCATAAATACATATATGTGAACTAAAATTTTGGTAAGTGTGAGAAACCTATTCATTAAAGAATTATAGAGGTTAGGGAGAAGGGTTAATGTTTTAATTGGATAAATGTTAGAAACACTAATTGAAAACCTCCTAGTGACATATATATCCCCATTATTCCCATTAAAAAATTTCATATCATTTGGTTATAACTTTTAAAAGAACCCCAATAGAGTATGGATTTTAAAAAATTATGATTTTCTAGTTTGTCTTCTTAAATTTTTACCAGAGAGAATCATCATTTATTTATGATTGTGTCACGACCTATCCTCGGGGTCAGTACCATGAGTAACCCCAAGCCCGCCTTCCATAGGCCAGGGGCTAGTGACTAGCACCCAAGGCATAATTCCCTAAGATGGGAAGGAATTTCCTTTATAAAAGTAAACACACACAACAGAGTATGCAACCAGAAGTAAACTCTAGGAAAAACTGAATACAAAGGTAGTGTTGAAAGTAAATGGGCCAGTATACAAACCCAATTGAACAACAAGAACCATTGCAAGTAAAAATGGAAAACAGCTCTGGGATCATCCACCGGGGATTCCTACCTGAAGGGTAGGTACAGAACTCGAACAACTCATCCCTGCAGTATGTCCCGTCTAGTCCAGATCTGAGCAGCCTCATGTCCATCACCCTCAGCCTCGATCACTATTGTCCATCATCTATATAGAACAGAACAAGGTGCGAGCGAAGCCCGTGCAGAGGTGAGTATAACAATACTCAGTAGGGGACCCCAAAACCCCCGAAGGTCTCCCAGAATCCACAAAGGATAAACAAAAATATAAAGATACAGTCATGAAGTATAAACTAACCCAACTTAGGTATGTTCCCATACATATACCTAATTTATAAATCACAGTTCGGATCCATCGCTCAAGCCCAAGAATAAACCATTCCACAAAGGATGTGAAGACAATCACCACGAAGCTAATGGTTGAAAGACATGACTCAGCTCACACAGGTATACATCTTTAGTAGAGAGATAGAGATGATCAAATATAGTCACTAATTCATCTAAGCTGTCAGACCCACACAGGATACAGGACCTCATAAGTTGTCGAACCCATAAAGGATACTGGACCAGCTGTGATTCATCTGAGCTGTCAGACCCACACAGGATACAGGACCACCTAAGTTGTTGGACCCCTATAGGATACTAGACCAGCTATTCTGTCGGACCCACACAGGATCCCGGAATAGAATTCATAACTATTAGACCCACAGAGGATCCTGGTATAGTATTCATCACTATCAAACCCACAAAGGATTCTGGTACTATAGTCATCGCTGTCGAACCCAGGGAGGATTCCAGTATTGTAGTCATCGCGGTAGAACCCACGGAGGATTCTGATACAGTAGTCATCGCGGTCAAACCTACAGAGGATTCTAGTGTAGTAGTCATCGTTGTCGAACCCACAGAGGATTCCAGACCAGTATTCATCGCAGTCGAACCCATGAAGGATTCCGGTACAGTATCATCGCAGCCAGCCATGTGGTTCCCGCACACAGCATGCTCGATTCTAGGAGGGTTCGTTCCTCGAGCCAAGTATCGATACATCAACTATCACAATGTCCTAATTTTATGTATCTCATAGTTACTTCTCCACATAAGGAACCCAATTTGATAGAGGGTTCTTCAATCGGACGCACGGTCTGAGAGTTATTCGCATTTCCATTCGAGGGGCCCGGTTGGATTTACGCTCGATCCAAACCTAGCCATTTTCCAAATTTTTCCAAAACTCATATAGACTATCCCAAAAGGAAAACCTCGTCGCAAGTGTCTCAGTGTTGCAGATGGCATGTCAATCGGATGCGTGGTCTAGGAGTTATTCGCATTTAAGCGAAGGCGGGCCCGACCCATCAAACCCAGTGGGCTGGCGGGTCGGCCCGACCCGGCTCGGCGGGTTTGAACTGGCTGGGGGTCGTCTCGGCCAAGTGGGGCGCGGCCCACACGTAAACTCGGCCCACACTGTAGGCCAGTCCGGTTCGCCTGGCGGCGCCACGAGGCGCCTCCTACTCCTCTGCCCGGCCGGCAATAGTCGGACGGTTCGGCTAGCGCACGCGGGGACTGCAGGTGCCGCAGTTCTTCAGATCAGCCGGAACGCAGCCGGCTGGTTTTCCCAGCCAGGAGGCCCGTGGGCACGGGCCACATACTCCTCTACGCAGAACCTGTGGGTGCAACGGTTCTTCATTGGGCCGGACGGATCGGTCGGTCGGTCATCCAGCGGACTGGGTGGCCCGGGCGGTCACCGATCCCTTCACACAACCAGCTCGATGGCGCCACGCCCTCTACTACGGCCCGTCCTGGCCGCGGCACTGCATCATTGGCATGACGCGATGAAGCTATGCTTCCTCTACTGCGGCTCGCCCTAGCCGCAACCTTCCTCTGGTGCGGTGCGATGACACCGCACCCTTCTGACTTCACCGTGGCCCACTTGGCCATGGCTTTTCTTTGCATGGTGCAACGGTGGCCCTTGCGTTGCCGGCCTCTTCTGTGATCTGCCTCCATCATCAACACAATGAGGACAATAACAAGTGGGGGAGGGTCATACCATGTTCATGCAGTCCGAACCCTCCTCGTTATATTTTTAACATTTGGAATCAAGATAACAACACACGATGAGTAAAGGAGAGTATAAATCATACATAAAAATAATCCAATTTCCCCCTACCTCATATTTTTCGTTGTACGTTGACGAGTCATGGAAGACGGACGTCAAGGAAGATGGACGTCGTGGAATACGTATGTCATTCTTTCAACGTCTATGGAGGTAGAGCTCGGTGAAGACGAGTCGAGATGACACCCTCGGTGTACATCGTGGGTGGCAGGGCTTCCCTTCCTTGCTCCGGTTGAAGAAGGTAGAAGATGTTGCTTCACGCTCATCGGAGATGAGGAGCGTTCTTCGTTGGAATAGGTCCTTCTTCCAAGAGTTATCCCAAGCTCCACAAAATAATAATCGCCAAGCCAAAATAAAATAATTGCCTCCCTATTATTTTAATGTTTCCGTGTATTTCAAAAGAATTCCAAATAATTCATATCACTAAAAATTAATTAATTAAGGCTTTAATTAATCCTTGTGTTGGCACAATTTTGTTGGAAGCTTGAAAGGCACCACCATAAATTGGGAGTTCAAGAGTTAAGGGGGGTTAAGAAGAGTTAAAGGGTTCAGTTGGGCCCCACCCTAAAACATCCTCCCATGGGTGGTTAGGGTGCGGTGGGCCCCACCCCTAACCTCCACTTGATGGTTTTAACCACCATTCAAATAAAAATGTGTTACACTCATTTTTTATTTAATTTTAATTAGAAACCCCAAGAAATTAACTCCCAATCACGATAAAATGCAACTGCGGTAAAGGTCTCCTTTAACGAATACTGGCACTACGAGTTCAACGATGCCCTCAAATTTTAATTCCAGGCACCGCTTCAAAAGATATAAAATCTCGTACGTACGTTTTCTTAACGTACATGAATAAAACTATATAAATTGATTCTGGGCACACCAGGCCTCAGAATCCGGTGTCGTTAGAAACTGTGGACTCGTAAAATTCCTATGCATTTAAAAAAAATTCCATGGAATTTCTGGGTCTTTAAAGATTGATTTCTGATATCTTCAAAGACCCCATTAAATTGAATGATGATGGTGTTGAAGTAAATAATAAGGAATCTCTCATAAGTAAAGTGGAAGAGTAATTAGTTTTCGTATATATTAATTCTGAAGAAAAAAAATATGGTATAAAATAAGAAGAACTATGAAAAAAATAATAAGAACATACCTCAGAATAAATAGATGATAATATATATTATTTTGGGGTTAACTATGTTTCATGTTCCTGATGAAATATTTATTTTTAAACATAGATATAAATAAAATGTGAAGGAAAAGACCACCCATATTGAAGAATAATCTTTAAATAGAATAAAGGCTCTAGAAGAGAATATAATGATGATAATTGATCTCATAATATAAAGAAATAACATGTGTATTTGAATTTAGGATATTGTAGAAAATTATTCAAAATTATGGATAGATTAGTTTAATGAAACATCTATGAATCATTAATCCATATAAATTATTGAAAAAAGTTTCCTAGCATTTGATAAAATAAAAAGTATAAATGTTGATGAAATTAATTTTCAATAAGGGAATGAGGAAATAAAAATAATAAAAGAATGAAATTTTGACTCTAAAGAATATAATAATTCATTTGGGGGATGATTATATGATCAATAATATTTTTGAATCCAGAATAAAAAAATTAGTGGGTGAGAAAAAATAAAAAATATAAATTTTACTGAGGTTGATTTCCAAAAGTATATATATATATATATATATTCAAATGGTTTACTCACAAAATGATTAGAGTAGAGAATCTTCCATAATATACTATAAGGAAATGATTTATTTTAAATTTTATCTACACTATGGATATAAAACCATGAAATAATCTAGTTATCATTACAAAATAAGCATTACAAATTGGTAACATGAACATTATTAAATAATGGTTGTGAAAAATATTTGTTTTCTTATATATGTTTCATTTCAAATTATGTAAATTCTTGGATGATCAAAAATGTTGAGAGACCCAAGAGTACCACTATGGTGTTTGGATGAATTTTATAAAGTTGTTTTCCTGAAAAATAATCTTAATTGGAGAGTGACGTGAAACAAAAAAAAACAACCTAAAAATAGACAAGAATTCTATTCAGAAGAAAATAAAAATGGTTGCTTTTTATTTAAAAAGCTGTAGAATATGTTGTCACATTGAACATATATTTTGGAATAATATTTCATCCACTATAAACGATGTAAAACAATATAACGATATATTAAATCTATGTTAAGGAAACTCCTGTAGGAGAAAAGAAAAAAATTCAATTTATCTTAAAATAATATATTTTATATAAAAATTGAATAGTATTCACCACAAAATTGGTCTTTGTGAAAATGAATGATTTATAAATCCAACCAACCATATTCCTATATCATTTAAAAGTACAAGAGGATAAAATAAGATGGTTAAATGATTAAAGATGAGTAATCAATATGAAATGATGAATTGTGGATTGTGGCTCAAAAAAACAAATAATTCTAAAAATAAAGTGGCATCAATGAAAATGAGAAACTTATATTATTGATAAAGAGTACAAATTATATATTTTTTCTAATAATTCAATATTTTTGTTCCTTGTGCAAGGAGGAAATAGAAACTAAGAAATAAATTAGTTTAAGTGAAAAGAGGTTTATTTTAATGGGATGTGTTCTTTAGATTCCATTTGGATATTACAGGAAATTTAAATTCATATCTAATTTTTGTATGATATTTTGGAATGCATAGTTAGAAAATAAGACACAATAAATAAAACAATAGAATATTTCATGTGTTAAAGGTAGACAAACACCATAAAATGAATAATAGTTTTAATATCATGGGACATTATCAATAGATGATAGCCTAAGACCTCATGAATTTATTTTGATTGTTTAAGTAATATGGTTATGTTTTAATGGACTCATTTACAATAGTAATTGAATAAAAAATATATTGAGTAATATAAATTTTTCTAGAAATGATTTATGAGATTTGATAGCTAAAATTTAAATACAGAGGCCACAAAAAAGTTATAGTTGAATGATGATGGAAGACTATACTACCCAAAATGAACACTACTAGTGAAATCAGAAATATATGCATGAATAATTATTCTTTTTTTGAATTTCAATTTAGAAATATTAGTGTATTTTGGTTGAGAATAAACTATCATCTATACTTTAGCACCTAATAATAAAATTATTTTCACTTTATTTTGATATCTACTATGTTTTATCTTTATGTTATCATCGTAACGATTTCATTTTCACGAAATTTATTAGTGGTATAATTGATAAAAAGTTATTTATAATAAATTTTATAGTAGAAATAGAAATATTATAGCAGTTTATGTTATCTCAATATTTGGAATCATGTGGAACATCTGAGAAGATGATCCACCATAATGATGTAATTATGATGGTTATCCCTTAAGGTAGAGTGATTGTGTAGTATATATAATTATAAACATATATAAATATGCATTTTCTAGAATATTATTCAAAAAGATTCATTGAATTGGTAAGCCTTAATATTACATCATAAATATATTTGAATGAATAATTAATTATATTTAAGGGGAGAAATTTATTTAATAAATTATAGGAAAGTAGAATTTTAAAGAAGATTCAGAGATAATTTATAATGTAAATTCATTCATGGAATTTGTTAAATTATATTATTTAGTGTACTAAGATGAGTATAGAATGTTTCAGTATAAAATTATAAAAATATCATATTTATCTATTGGATTTAGTATAAAGTCTTTTGAATAACACCATAAAGATGTATATAATTTGGTATCATATTCTTCATATTATGAAAAACTTTTTTTTTATACTAGATAGATCTTGTATTATATACTAAAAATGGATCTAGTAGACATATAGTGAAATAATTAATGGATCATTTTATTAGATAATTGATAAAATATTTTCTCATGGTTTTAATATGTGTTTTCAATAAGTGGTAGATAGATGAAAATATAGATGGCATATTGACCACCATTGTCTAGAATTTTTATTGTCCAAAAAATATAATGGAGGATATTGTTAAACAAATAATATCCAATGTCATATTTGTTTTCAATAATTTAATGATTATGAATGTTATGTGAATGATGTCAATGAATGTATATATATATATATATATATCCTTGAAGATGTGGGTTTTCATGAATATGGTTGATGAGATGTCAGAAGAAGTTTGAATTCCTATGAAAGGTAACCTTACATGTGTTGTGTTGTGAATATTTTATTATTATCGTCGAAACACAATAACGATTAGACGTCATTTTCATCCATTATTTATATGGAAAATAAGTATTTTTGGTGTGATTCATTCATTTTGAATGATTAAATGAATCAGAATGTTTCCCAAAGGCAATGTGAAAATTAAATACCAGGACAATTCAAATAAATATATATGAGGCTATGTAATTGGAAACATTGAGATATATACACATATAAAAAGTCTTTATTAATGTTGTTGAGTCAATACATCAATCCTAAATTATTCCAGGTTCTATATGTGGTAAAAGAGATATTATAGAAAATGTTATGTGTGGATTTGGAGTAATTAGGTATGCATGAAATTAAATTGAAGAAGTAATGAACCAATATATATAAATAGGGTCTTTGATATATTGGTGAATTTGGATATATAATTTTCCATAAGTTATTCTAGAAACTTAATAAGGGAATGAGGTAGAATATATAATTGTATCTATAGTACTCCAAATGAGTACTTTCTGACTTTTAGAGAGTAACCTAGTACTCTGGAATAAACAAAAATGAGAAAGGTATAAATTTCAAAGGGTAATTTCTGACATTGTTTGGATAAATTTGAACTTCAAAAGGTTACAACAATAATTTGTGTAGATATTTTATAACACAAAATTATTTAATAATATGTGGAAAATATGAAAACATTATTAAGATAATAATAGATATTTTTAGGGAGCTTTGAAATGTAAAATAATCCATTTTACGGTTATTTTTTGACATAATATTCTTTCCCCAAAAGGATGTAAATTTCTTGAAGAACATCATAATTTTCATTTATCCATAATGAATCAGTGATGGGAAAATTTTATAATTAAACCTTGATGCTTTCGTTGATGTATAAATTTTTTACATGATTTGTGATATAAAGTTTAGAATGTTAAAAATGAAAATTGGGGGATTAATAATGGCATATGTATTGTAATTTTTTCTCACTTTGAAATGGATAATATTCCCTAATGCATAATATTTATTTATGTTTTATATGATATATTAGTTTTCTAAACATCGATAATAAGATGATTATTCACAATGAGTAAATAACATGAAGAATAATTTTGATGATGAAAGTATATTCACAGAATAATAAATATTATTATTTAAAGATTTAATTTTGATTAAATAAAAATAACATGCTGGGATTAATTAGGAATATTAATATTCTACACTTTTTGTTCCACAATAAGGAGATCAATACCATGATGATATGTTTTATAAGAAGATGATTTGGCCAAAGTAGATTCTCCAATTCAAATGAAAATTCGGATTTGAGAAGTTTTACATTCCATAGTTTAGAATGTATGATAAGAATTAAAAATTCCTTTATTCCATATATGAAGGATCCATTATAATGGCCTAATATTTCATGGTATATTTATTTAGTGAATAATAAATTCAATAGATTTCTTGACTTGAAATCCCAAACTAAATCGAAATCATGAAATGTTAATACTGTTAAAACCAATACATCATATTTGTAATTCTAAATAGGAGTAACTAGAATAAAAAATACCTTAACATAGATCTTAATATATATATATATATATATAAATGATGTGTTTTAAAAAAGTATTTAATTCATGATTTTGAATTGGAATATATTATAATATTCATTATAATTTATATTAACGAAAAGAATTTATATTATATTTAAATGAATATTTAAACAAAATAAAATATTAAATGATTTTTTTCATTTATTATATTTAATAGAAATTAATAATAAGTACACCTAGTATTTTGTAACTATATATTCATATTAAAATAATATATTCTCGATATATTTTCTCATTTTTATTAAAGGTAAAATATAAAATTATAGAAATTGAATTATTAAAAATATAAATACTTTTGGATTAATAATTTCAATAAATTATTAGATTAAGTTTTATAAATTTTCTAAAATGGTGTATTTTTATGTGAATAGTGAAAATAATGTTTATTTTAAAATAAAAATAATTTTATTACATTATTTGTCTGTGTGTAGGAATTTTGAATTCATGAACCCTTTTTTTACGAACAAATGTGGGTATTATAAGTGACATTATAATTTTAAAATTTTTAGTTTTAGTTTACAAACTCATATTTTTCATTTTTGATCAGAATTTATATTTAACAATAAATTTTTTCATACAATATATATTTACTATTTTAAAAGAATTTTTTTTATTTTGAGAATTTAATATAATAAAATATATTTCAAATTTAGAATCATTATTTACATATTATTTTATATGGATCTAATTGTTTTCACATAGATAAGAAAAATTACATTTATAAAAACTAGTTACCTTGGTAGAAATAAAAAAAAGTAAAAATGGCATATCCAAGAGGGAAATACCACAATAATATTAAAAAAATTGGAATGGGTTGTCGAGGAATTAATTGAACTTATCCCTTCCACTCTATATTATTTTAAAAAAAATAGAATCTTTCATTGTAATGAACCATAGTTTTTGAATGATAATTGATCAAGAAAATTATTATTTTATTATTTAATAATCAACAAAACAATATAACTTAATTAATGAGGTGAGTATAAAGGGTAATGTGACTATATAGAACAAACTTTTATTTGACCATTGTTCAATATTTCCATCAGGGAAAATACTTTTCCTGGTAATTTTAACATAATAATTAAGTGCTTACAATTAATAATGATGAAGGATAATTTTTATAGAAAGAAGAGTCGATCACCTCAACTAGAATAGTTGTTCTGTTTCAATCCATTTGGTTGGAGCTAGGGTGGGAAGTGTCATCACTGGGGTTTAACCTTGAACAATTCCAAGCTAATATTCAACAAGTGAACTTGAATGAAATCACCTACAAAAGAAGCTCATGTTAGTGGATATTAATAATCGTTCAATGTTAAATGCGACACATAATAGAAATAACACCATTACACACCTTACTCATATGGTTTATACTCGTGTAATAAGGGGTTATATTTAAAGTCCTAGTTACTTAATGTGTAGTTACATTGTATAAATAAAAATTTTATTCCAGCTTTTACATTTTAATAATATTTTGGAATAATGAAATTGAGGTGGAATTTGATAAATTGATAGGGAATGTTCTTTTCAAAAAAAAAATTTAATGTAATAAAATAAATCTATAAGAATAATTTTTTTATTAAATATAATGATTAAAAAACTATTATTGAAATATAAATGATAAAATAATTTTATTTTTGCTCAAGTGCTAGAAATATTACTAGGCATTTTCAAATAGTATTATATTTAATAAATAAAGATTTTTTATGATTAATATTATAAAATATCATATTTAGAGAATTATAATTGTAAAAGAAATATCATTTTTAAAATTATCATTTCTAAATTAGGTTTGGGTAAATTTATGATAATTTTGTAAAATAATTTATCTTTTCTGTAATAGTAAATATACCGTTTGAGTTTCTCAGTATGTTAATTACATAATAAATATTTCATAATTATTTAATAACTAATTAAACCAAATCCTAGACTTAATATTTTTTATTTTATTAATATCATGTTTTTAGTAGTTTTCAATCAATTTCCAAATATATAATTTACATTCCAAATTTTAAAATAGAATCTTTAACTTTAAAAATGTTATTTTTAGAAAAAATAGTATTCCTTGAAAAAATAAGTAATATAAAATTATGGTAAACTATTGTGGGTTATATTAACATAAAAGGATTCCAAATTTTCTAATACCATGGAAAAATACAATAGTAAAGACAATTTTTTCATTTACCACTACATAAGTTTCCAAGGCATATATTTGGAAATTAATAAACAAATCATCCACTTCAGCAATAAATACCCACCCATTTGTCCATTTACATTCACTCCCAATTCATCCTCCATGAATATATGATATCTTTAACTCCCAATGAGTCTTCCCAAGGTTTTCTAAAACCCCCAAGGTCCCAATCTTTATGTTTTAGTAATTAATCTTCAAGATATGGGAAATATCATTCTTTTCTCTTCGTTTTAAGAACCTATTTTTATATATCTTATGAATGTTATGGTAAATATATCTTATATAAATTTTACTTATTCCATTACTTATTTCTTCTTTTTTATCAATGTTATACCCATATTCCTTCCCTTTTTACCCTTTTCTAAAACCATGTTTTATAACAGTTATACTGCAAATTTTATTTCTCAAAATTTTACTTTTATCCTCAAGAAATTCCCTTTTATTTTATTTTTCTAAATACCCAAACCACATTATATTCTAGTATTCTTCACCATGATGTAAAAAAATTATTTTATTTTCTTATTAACATAAAAAAACGACCATTCCCTTTCCATTGGTTATAAAATTCATAATGATCATATTTTTAAAGTACTTCTGAAACACCATGATCATGATATGAAACTCATTTTCCATTATTCAATAGTAATTATTTATGAAATTAATTTTTATGATCTATGTGGATCACATTAAAATTAATAAATATTAAGGGTTCCCCCTAATATATCTCTAATGCATTGGGTAAATAATTTAATCTCCAGAGATGACATATTTTATGCTACCTTGCCGAAGAACCTTAGTAATTTTGATGACACCTCACTGACAAACCTTTGTAATATGATTATGATTGAATAATTTAAATGATATAGACACATTTACAATTAATTAAATTTTGATATTTTTATTATGAAATTGTTTAATCCATAATGATATTTCTCATGTAATTATTGATATATTTCAAGATCCCTTGTAAATTGATTCCCTTGATTATTCCCCTACTAAGCCTTATGCTCACCCTTTTCTTTGATGTATGTCACCAGGATATGAGATGTATTAAAAGTACATTGGATGAACCAATTAATAATAATTTTATTTTTATACAATAATTTTATATATTTTCATGTATTATGAACCATGTTTACATGAAACAAAACAATAAAAGATCCATTATTTCATACAATGTAATGAAATTTTTAATTAATAAAAAAGGCTAGACATCATATTTGGTATCAAATATTGCTTTTCTTATTTTTTTAAAATTATTATTTTAATGATTTTTTAAGATCCTTATGAAAATGTTTAAATATTATAAAACATCCTAGTATTTTTGTGAAATATTAAGTAAGTTGTTTTAGGGAAAAAAAATATGTGTTTGGATATGAACAAATGGATGTGGCTCTAGCACAGATGTATCTAGGGGTAAATCCTAAAAACAACTCATTGAGTTAGAATCAAATGAGAACTGGTGGACATAAACATTCCATATTGCACTCTATATTTGAAACTGCTGAGATATAGGTTCTGTTAATCACAATTTTTTTATGAACCACTATGAAGGATTTATTGAATATGAATTTTTTGAAAATGAATTTTTTTAAGAATGATATTTTATGTCATAAAATTAATTTAGAATTATAATTTTATTAAAAGAAACACATTTCTCACAAAGGTTATCCTATAGGATTAAAGGGAGGGAAATAGGAGTATCCATGTAAATGGTGAGTTCAACGGACTATGCAGTGAAGACCCTCCGATGGAAGCCAGAATGGAAAACATCATGAGAATCATAATTCAACTGAATCAAGTTATGAACAATAACTTGAATAATGATCTGGTACTGGATTCACCACAAAGGGAGCATCTATCTATTGAGTATGTTATAAAACAACAACCACCTTATTTTAGTTTATTTATTGTCCCATTTAATGTTGAACAGTTAATAAGCACTCTAGAAAAGATATTTTCTATACACTATTATTTTTTGCAAGAGAAATTCACCCTATATGTGTTTCGATTAGAGGGAGAAGCTGATAAGTGGTGGATGATATTTAAAAACACAAATCTTAGTAGGGATATTAAAGTTGTTGAGTGGGAAGAGTTTATGGGAACCTTTTATTCAAAATATTTTCCCTATTTGATGAAAATTAAAATGGAGAATGAATTCTTAGTGATGGAGATAAAGGAAAATGAATTTGTGGGACAGTTTGAGATGAAATTTAGAAGTATTTATCACTACACAACAATATTTTTCATAGATCATAATAGAAATTTTGATAGATTATTATATAGACTAAGACCCCATCTACAGAATAATATATCCCATATAGAATATGATAGTTATCATGAGATTGTGAGAAGTACTAAAAATATGAACTAGTGTTGGAAGAGACACAATAATCCCATAGATCGAATGAAAATAAGTGATCAATAGAACCTTGATTATGGAGGAATATTGATCATGGAAGAGGAGGAAAAATTATTCAACTACCCACATGGAACGAATGTGGGTTGAATCATTCGGGTAACTACTTTATTGATATTTGGAAATGTTACAAGGATAGAAGAGATGTCCATATTTCTCAAAACTATCACGGTGGGGTGAATCATCAACTTCTACACACTAATAAAAAGGGTAGATGGTGTAGTTCTAGCCGGATGTTCACTACATCAAGTGTGGATTGCTTGGGAACTTTTATAATCACTATACAAATCTATTGATAATGGAGGAGAATAACCATCAACATCAAAATATTCCAATATAGAAAGGTTATAATTTTTTATCACAATTTATAAACTAGAATCTCCGAATGATGTGGTGGAAGGTACTATCATTATTCTATCAAAGAAACCATATAACTTGATGGATTCTAGTTCTATGCATTCTTTTTGTCCCTCATTGTTTTAAAAGAAAATAGAATCCATCCCTGTACTACTAGAACTATATTTATCAATTAGTACACCTACAGTGATTACCCAAGCATCAAAATTATATATAAACTCTATTATTTTCTTTGGAGAGAAAAATTTCATCACTAATATAGTATTCATTACCATAATAGAATTAGACAGTATACTAGGGATGGACTGGATCTCAAATTTTAATGCTATGATCAACTGTAGAAGTAAGGAAAGCTCATTAATCATGAATGAAAAAACTACAGTTGTTTTCAAATGGGTGATATATCGACTAGATCATTAAATAGAAGAACCACCCATTCCATTCTTTAAAGATATGATTAGAGAATATAAAGAGGGAAATGATAGTATATGAATATAATGTATCCCCATCATTCAGGAATACATTAAAATATTTCAGGAGGAGTTACCTTGACCTCCCCAAAAAAGTGAGTTGGATTTATCCATTAAACTCATTATTGAATAGTAGATTATATCAAAGACGCCGTATATAATGGAAAAAGTAGAGATGGAGGAATTACAGAAAAAACTTAAAGGTCTTTTGTAGAAGGGGCTTGTTCAACCATGTGTGTCTCCTTGGGGAGCACTGGTTTTCATTATGATGAATAAGGATGGAATAATGTCAAAATTTCTGGATTATAGAGGACTTAATATGAACATAGTGAAGAACAAGTAACCTCGTCCAAGGATTGACGATTTATTTGACCAGCTTCAAGGGGCTCAATTCTCCTCCAAGATTGGTCTTCAATCTGGCATTCATCAATTGAGGGAGAAGAAAGTATATATTCCAAAGACAACATTCTGATCTCTATATGGGAATTATGAGTTTTTTGTCATGCCCTTCGGCTTAACTAATGCTATTTTTATATTTATGGACTTGATGAATAATGTCTTTAAGGACTACCTTGAGAACTTTATGGTAGTTTTTATTAATGATATTTTGATATATTATATATGTCACAAGGAATTTGATGATCATTAAAGGGTGATATTAAATACTCAAAGGAAGGAGATGTTATTTGTAAAGCTCATAAAATGTTAATTTTTTGGAAAACAAGTATCTTTCTCGAGTGAACATATTAAACAAGGAATCTCAGTTGTCCCTATGAAGACAAAGGGTATGGAGGAGTGGAATCATCCTACAATAATAACTATGATTTGTAGTTTCCTTAGTTTATCAGGATATTATAGGTGGTTTATAAAATGATTTTCATGAAATTCTATTCCAGAGACCATGTTTACAAAAAAATGGTTCAAGTTCATCTAGAAAATAGATTGTGGAGAATGCTTCAAGGATCTAAAGAAGAGATTTTTAACAAAATTTATCTTTACAATGCATTATTTCATAGAAAGATTCATTATTTTTAGTGATGTATCTCTAAAAGGTATTGGGAATGTCATCATAAAAAATTACAAGGTGATTTTTTATGAATCTTGACAGTTGACGACCGATGATTTGAATTAATCTACACATGACCTGGAGTTTGCTGTAGTTGTTTTTTTCTTTAATGATATTGAGGCACTACCTTTATTAAGAGAAATTTGATATATACCCAGATCCCCAACTTTTGATGTACATTTCCACAAAAATGGAATTGAACATGAGAGAAATGATATGGTTGTAACTTCGTAAAGACTATCATTGTTCAATTCAAAATCGTACGAGAAGATCAAACTGTGTCACTAAAGATAAGGATTAAAGGATATCATTTGATCAATGAAATCATAAGTGTAGGGATATCATCAACACTATACCAACTGACTACTCAAACACTATTTCAAGATTATATAAAGAAATATTAAAGATAATGGAAATCATCAACCCTGTCCCGAATTATTTCTCTAATATTATTTTTAGAAAATATCATAAAATATCAAAGAGAATATCATTTGATACAGAAGAATATAATGGATGTGAATAATGGAAAGTTTCATAATTTCAATATGGAATTGTAAATCATAAGTTATGGGAGATCATCAACCATATCCTAAATGATTAATCAACCATTATTTGTATAGAATATCAAGAAATCTCAAAGACAAGACCATTTGTTAAAGAAGAAGATAGAGGATATGAATAATGGAATGTTTCTTCAGTTCAATATTAATCATGAAGGCGTAATAAAATTTTTTAAAATTCATTGTAATCCATATTTTCCACAAATAAAAAATGGGCTAATAAATGAAGATCATAGCTCTACATTCTCTATACATCCTGGAATCATGAAAATATATAGGTTCCTTCATGATTATTATTAGTAGGATAGTATGAAAAGGGATATTTTTTACTACACTACAAGGTTTTTTGAGGGTCCACATGTGAAGGAAGAGAGAAAACTTACTAAATGGATATTAAAACAACTACTCATACCAATATGTAATTGGGACAATATCACTATGGACTTTTTCACTAGTCCCTTGAAAACATCCAATGGAAAAGAATTCAATTTGGTTTATAGTCGGTCATCTCATAATGACTACCCATTTCATCTCTATTTGAAAATATTTTTCTCTTGACCAACATTCCATTATATATGTGAAGGTACTACTAAGGTTTTATGGGGTTCCACTGTCTATCCTATCATATCATGATTATAGGTTCACATTAAAATTCTGGAGAATTCTTCAACATGCTCTGAGTACTGAATTGAATTTTAGTATGACCTATCACCCCTAAACTGATGGATTATATGAATGGACTATTTAGATCCTCAAGGACATTATGATAACATGTTCAATGGAATTTAAAGGTGGATGTGATCTAAATCTACCATTATTTGAGTACTCTTACAACAAAATATTTCATATGAGTATTGAAATGTCACCCAATGAAGCCCTATATGATAAGATATGTAGAACTCTAACATGTTGGGATGAATTTCGTTAGAAAAAACTACTTGAGGCTGATCTTGTGAATGATATGGTGGAAACTTTCATCCCGTCCAATAACACATAAAGTCTACTCAAAGTCCATAGAAGATCTATTCCAACAATAATCAGAGGGAATTGGAGTTTGGCAATGTTGATAATGTGTTCCTTCAAAACCACCTAGGAATAGAGTCATGTTGACCAGGAAGATATAGATGCTTATCCCTAGCTACATTGGGCCATGTGAAATCATTGATCACATAGGAGTACTAGCCTATCATCTAGAACTTCCATGAAATCTTGATCAAGTAAATGATGTATTTCATGTATCTCTCTTGAGGGCTTACATACCTGAACCTTCACATGAATTGAATCAATAGCTGATACAAATAAAATAGGACCTCTCTTATAAGGATCATGTAGTGGAGATATTGGATCACAGATACAAGTTTATATGAAATAAGATATCACACCCTGTAAATGTGTTATAGAGGAACCATAAATATGGGAAGAAACATGTGAACCAAAGGAGACAATGAGGCAATGTAAACACACTATTTCTCAACTGAGAGAATGAGTTGAAATTTTAGGGATGGAATTTATTAATGGGGGAAGAATGTTACAACCCATAGTTTTTAAATGATAATTGTTTCATAAAATGTGTGTTTTATTATTTTGTACTCACCAAAACAAAATATATTTATTAATAAAGAGATTATAATAGGAAATGTGAGAATATGGATTCAGCCATTATATGACCACTGGATAATATGACCATTGAAAACTATACTTTTGGTAATAATATTACCATTATAATTAAGTGTGTATCAGTAATAATGATAAAATATAATTATTACATAAATAATATTTGATGGAAACAACTAGTATATTCATTCCATTTTAATCCCATCAGTCATAGATTTAAAGGGAGGTATCATCACTGGGGTTTTCCCATGACTTATCCCAATCCAAGATTCAACAAGTGAATCCTAAAAAAATCACCTATGAGAGAAGTTAATTATAATGGAGATTACCACTTGGTCGATGTTAGTCGATGCAACACAAGAAAGTAACACCATTGTGAACCATACTCTTAGGGCATATGTGGTTGTAATAATGGTTCATTTGTTGAGGATATAGTTACTTAATGTGTAATAACATTGTATAAATAAAATATTTATTCCATCATTTGTGTCTTAAGAATGGTTTTTCTTAATAAAATTTCTATGTAATTTGATATATTGACAGAGATTGTAATTTTCAGAAAGGAAATATTTATTATAATAACCTAAGGTTATGAAATATGTTTATTCTAATGAAATTTTTTGATTAAAACCAACTTATTGAAAAATAAATTATAAAATAATTTTATATTTTTTAGGTGCGAGATATTCTACTATTCATTTCCAATATCATGTTATTTTTAATAAATAAAGATTTTTATATTGTAAAGATGAAATTATCATATTATAAAATTAATATGGTAAAAATAAATCATTTTTAAAATATGAACATCAAAATTAGTTTAGTTTGAATTAATGAAATTTTTTTAAAATACATTATTTTTTCTTGAATATAAAAAAATATTGAGTTTTTTTGTATGTTAATGTAAACATAATTATATCATAATGATGTAAAAAATAATTATCCCAAATCCATGAAATATTATATTATATTTTATTAACACATATTATTTTATTATATTTTTATCAATTTTAAAATATATAATTTACATTCCCAATTCTAAAAGGGAAAAATTAACATTAAAAATGATATTTTCTGAAAAAAATTAATTTTACTTTCCAAATTAAGTGATATGAAATGATGCTAAAATCTTTTGAATTAAAAAACATATAATTTTTTCTCATGTCTCCAATACCATTGGAAAATAACATGGGAGAACCAAAGGTTTTTCATTTAACACTACCTAGGTTTCCAAGGCTGATATTTGGAAATTAAGAAATAAATCCTCCACATTTTCTATAAATAACCTCCCCTTTCTCCATATACTTTTACTATAAGTTCATCCACCAAGAATAAATGATGTTTTCACAACCCGTGGAGTCAAACCAGGGTGTCTTAAATCATCTAAGATCCCAATCCTCATGTTTGAAGAGATACACTTCAAGGTAAGGGACATATCATTCTTTTCTCTTCGTTTCACGAACAACTTTTTGTACATGTATTATGAATGTTTTTGCCGGTATCTATTAGTTTTCTTTTTATTAATTACCTTACATTCAAATTATTTTTTTAAAAAGGTATTCCCCAGTCTCCACTTTTTTTACCCTTTTTTAAAACCATGTTATATACCCATTATACTGCCAATTTTAGTTCTCAAAATATCTCTCTTCTCCTCAAGAAATTCACTTTTATTATATTTTCCTGAATAACAAAACCTATTTATTTTGTATGGTTAATCACCAAGATGTAAAAATTACTTATTTGATATAGCTAATGAAATACATAAAACCTTCAATCTCGTTGTCTGGGTTATAAATGACATAATGATCATGTATTTAAAGCTCTTTTGAAACAGCAAGATTATGATATGAAACCCATTTTCATTTAATATCCACTAGTTATTGAAGAAAATATTTATTATAATATGTTTGGATGAAATGGAAATTAATGCATATGAATATTTCAGCCTTACAGTATGTCTATACATTGGGTAAAGAATTTAATCTTTAGTGATGGCATATTTTACGATACCTTGGTGAATATCCATGGTAATTGTTTTGAGACCTCAGTGAGAAACTTTGGTGATATGATTATGAGTATCTAATTTACATGTTGTATCCACATTTCCATGATATGATTTATGTTATTTTTATTCTGATTTGACTCAAACCAAAATGATATTCCTCACATTCTTATTGAAATTATTCAAGATCACATGCAAAATGTTTCCCTTGCATATTCCCTTACTATGCCTTATGGCCATCCTTTCCTTTGATATATGTCCCTAGGTTAAGTGATGTAGTAAAATTACTTATGATGAACCAATTAATAATCATTTCATGTTATTTAGAATAATGTTTTATGTTTTATTTTATTATGTACCATGATTCCGAGAAATAATACATTAAATGAACCTCTATTTTGAACAATATAATGAAAAGTTAGTGTAATAAAAATTGTAGTCTTCCCTATCCATTGATAGTTAATTCATATTATTGAAATATTTTTTGTATTTACAAAAAACCCCATCCCTTTCACATATAAAATGGTAACTCCTCTCCTTACATACCCTTACCCAAAAACCCATTTAGTTTTATTCAAAACATACTTAAAAATAACATCTAAATTAATTACAAACTTCCAGAGGATATATCACTCCTTATAGGCCATCCTTTAAAGCAATAACCCCTTATGTGAAGGAGTAAATCCACGATGTGATGTGTAAATTTATAATAACTCCTTTTTTCATATATATATATTTATGTGACATTATTATTCATAAAATTCCAATATGAAATTTAAATAATAATATTTATATCATCAGTATACTTTGATGTTATTATAATGAATGTATAATATGTAACCTATAATCACATTTCAATTATGGAAATCAAAACTAGCATCCATACGTACATATGGACTACCACCACCATGGAATAATTGATTTCTATTTTTCATTTCATCATTAAATTACATAGATAAAAATAAAAATGATTTAAGGGTTAAATATAATGTTTATGAATTTATAAAGGTTCTATAATGGAAAATTTGGAAACTATTACAAATATGAGCTATAAAAAATTATTTCAAATTCACCCATTCTAAAGGCCATTATTAATGTAAATAAATGATATATTTATGATAATTAATATCATTTTACAAGTATTATTTTTCTTCTAATTAATTCCTATTATAATATATCACTCAAATTACAAAAAAATAACATTATTCTTATAGTATAATGATATTACATCTATGTCACTTCTTAGTCATCCATTAATTATGCTATATTTTTTTGGTTTGGGTTAAACACCTATTTGAACAATGATGTAGGGTTATCTCATGGATGACTATGGTAATTTAATTTATCATATTACATGAATTAAATAAGTTAATAATTTGTTGTTTTTTTGTAATTGTAATATAATGTTTAAGACATTATATAAGAAACACCCTTAGATCACTAAAAATTCTTAAAACATGCTCATCTGAAAAATCATCATTCTGTATCAAAACAAAAAATGTCAAAGAATGAAATTATAACATTGGAAATTATTATAAAAAATCAATTATAGTAACATATATTTTATATTAATGATGCAATTTTGGGGAAAATTTTAGAACAACACCACTACTATTAAAGTATTTCAAAATGATCAATATTACTCACACCCAATATTGTAAATAGATAATAACTAATTAATATTTAATTAATAATAATTTTAAATAAAGATTATAAATGGATATAAAATGGTATTTGATTATAAACTAGATGATTGGGATGGGTATTTTTTTGTTATATAAAAGGTTAGAGTGTGATCAACTAAAAGGGAAATCAATGTCATGAACATAAGAATAATTTTTAAGAACTCTAAATGGGAGTCTATAATAGTTCAATTATAGTGTTTTTTATTTAGCTTAAGATGCATACTTTTAAAATATCTATGACAATAAACCATTATTTCCTTGGGATTTTAGACTTCTTTTTGAGATATATTATCTAACTAATAAAATTTATTTACTAGTTTTGTTATTAATAGCTTGGTTTTATATATCTATGAAAAAAACTAAGATGTTTCATGACTCTCATATAGATGAGGAAAAATTAAAATACATATTTTGTAGATGTTAAATATAAAAATTGAATATTATGATAATTAACATTATTATAGGTAAGTAAAGGTATATTTTTTAGGGGAAATTATTAATGAATAATATAGAAAAAATTTATGATCAAAGAAGATAGGGGATTGGTGGATGTTATTTGATGATTTTTTTTTAAAATATGATGAACTATGTAAATAATATTCATCTAGTTTTTGAATATATAATCTGTGAAAATATTTATTGTATCTAGAAGTATTATCTCTGTATCAAATAATATAAATCCAACATTACTATTATTTTTTTATCCAATGAGTATAAGAATAAAAGGTTTAGAGCTATGATGAGTGATATTATTATTTTATACTGAATATGTTAAAGAAGGTACAAAATAGACTTCTTATAATATATATTCCTATTGTATAATTAGAATGTAAGAACCTACCATAAAAATATTTTATTTTAATATTTGAATAAAAAATTTGGCAAAAAAAATTTACTCTAATTTGAGGAAGAAGATATGGTCTAATAACTTCTAATATAATCTTGTGTAATTCATTCTTGATCATTATTTAACTGGAATAGGATGATATATTGGATATTATCATGGAAATCCAGGTCAATGATAGAGATTAAATAGGATAATGTTTATTAATTTGTGAAAGTATGGATCTTTTGACATTTATAGGTCTTAGAGGATAATCCATTGAATAGACAACATATTGATATCAAAATTTTATCATTATTAATATTTGATAACAACCACTCTATTCAATATACACAGTCATATATCTTGAAGTCATACTTTGTTAAAAATCTTGGTGTTATATTTTGTTTTATTTTGTGACATCCTAGACCTAGTTCACTCAAAAGTAACTAAACCTAGCAGTCCACATATCCTCAAGTGCACCTCCAGGTATTCTAGAGGGTAGCGAATAGTAGCAAGGTTCTATGATTATATGGAGGGATTACTAAACCCACATGATTAGAGTGTATCATAGTGTTAAAAAAATAATCATTGCAAAATATAATAAATAAATTGCTGGAGAATAAATCATATATATATATATAATAAAAGGGATAAATAGATTCAATTTTAGATAAAAAAATTATTTAATGAAATTACACTATAAAAATGAGAATATATGGATACATAGAACAAGGTATATACAACATGTTACAAAAGATAACAAAATACCAACAAAAATTGTCTCCTCTCGAATCATAAGAATATTTTCAATCATCATCCCTTTAACACCATCCTACTATAACATATTAGGCATCAATTATAGGATTATTCCCTCTATCCCTAACTGCATCCATAATTTATGTTTGGGTATAAATCGATGGCTTGAACTTTGGGTGAGGAATACCCAATAGGCCACCAAAAACGGAATCTATAACTATCCAAAAATATCATATAAAATTATCAGTGTGTGGGTAATAATTAATTTATATCAGTATAAAAAATAAACTACACTAGTCAATATTCTTCACAGGACACCCAATCAATACTACATGCTTCAGCCAAAGCTGTGAATATATTCTAATTAATGTCACCCTATATATATAATATATATGTGGAGGTATGCATGTATATATTTACATCATATATATATATGAAAAAATATTCTCATATATATATATATAATCCATGACCTAAAGTGTATTCCTAATAAATATGTATATAAATATATAGTGTCTCATAAGTCACATTTCATATGTTCATGGAAAATAAATATTTTAGGTTATTTACAAAGTAAATCACTGACCTAATCTAAGTATGTTCTCTGAATTGAAAGATTTTTTATTTTATTCTATTAATTAGATTCATGATCTCATACATGGTATTCTATAAAAAGGAATCCCAGGAATTTCTCCATGTTCACATTATAAACAAATCAATATTAGAGACCATCCAAGGAATTTTGTAAAAATAACATAGTTATTACTCATGATATGTTATAATCGTATAACCTAATTAGTATTCCCATTTTATACCACATATGGAACTTGGTATTTCTCATGGCATGGTGGAATATAATTTCCCTCTGATCCCATCCAAGGGAATCCCCTAGGGAACTAGGTATCACTCATCAAACATATAATGTTATTCACCAAGTGATCCTGCCCATGAAGTTCAATAAACAACCCGTATATCACTCTTTCCATGGTATGACTCACTTATCATTCTTTAAATTATTATTCGTGGTTAGCCCACCTAATGAATCCTAAACCAAAACACTCATATATCACTCAGAAAGATATAAATGAAGGTCATTGATATCATAAAAACCAACCCATTTTAATATTTTATATAATTCATTTTTTCAAATTCATTTCTTATGGAAATTCCATTAAATAAATAATTGACCATGCAACTATACACATGGACTACCATTTTCATTGGTTGTAATTCACATTATATCTCATTCATAATGAAAAACTCAACACCATATCTTGTGATTTGAATCCATTTGAGACCTATTTATTCTAGGCAACTATTATGGGAAGACCCCAATATGTTGATTACTTCGAGTTTGACATCCTCTACTGTTGATTTTGGGCTTCTAGGACCACCCTTAGCATAAAAATATCAATTCATTTAATTAATTTGTTTTTTGGTGGCATCTCATTGAATTTTTAGTACATTCCACAATGACACATAATATAAATATTGAGATTTTAGGTGAAAATAAATGGACCACCTACTGTAGATTGATAGTACTCTTTCCATCTATTATCGACCATTATTTCTGGTCTGAATGGGGGAATCCAAAGAAATAAAAAGATTCCCTAAAAATAAGGCATATTATCATGAATTTATTTAACATTACATACCAAGATATAAACTATGGAATGAAGGAAGATTATTATATAGATTACCATTAGATAACAAATGAAATTTACATTGAAAGAATCAGATCCTAGAAAAAGAACCTAGATCGAAGCCTAAGAAGAGAGGAATGGTGCTCCCATGTGTGCTACCTTCACTGAAAAGGATATAGGAATCGAAGGATTAATTTTAAGAGGAGTTAGGGGAATATCCAATTTCACCCTTCATTTATAGTAGTTCATGGTTTGGCCACATATATTTCCAACCATGAACCTAACCATGAGCGTATATTGGTTCTGTGGAACTAAGTGCGTGATCTAGATGCATATTTTGACTAACCATGTGAAACCCGTGTAGACCCCCCCCCCCTATACAGTTTCACTATAACTCTTCTCATGGTTGTGTGTCCCCCGTGAATTGTTTAAAACCCAATGCTTCAACACTTAGGTCCCACATAGTTTTTTAATATAGATACCACTTACTATGTTACAACCATGCTAATCAATCTACCATTCCAAAAATCTAGATATACATTCTTCGAATAAGTCTCAGATGCTCATGAACAACTCAAGGTATTATTAATAATATTTAAAGAGAAAAACATGTTTTTAGAAGAAAAATTAAATGTATCCATACTACTATAAAATTTCAGACCTTATAACAGCTCATCATTAAAATAACTCGTCCATGAGATTCGCTTAAAATGGCTATAAAACGTCATCTGAGAAATGTTCTGGTTAAGGAGAATGCCCAAAAACTTTTATATCCATAGTTTTATCCATTGCACGGTTGTGCTTCCATAACACATAAACTATAGGAACTAACCAACCTTAGAGAGATTTCATGTCCCAATCAATGATATAGATGGGTTACTCCTAAAAAGTGTGAGGGATATCCACCTCATCCTCATTAAGATGAAAAATGAGATGTGTATGAATATTAATGGATTAATTATGAAACATGGAAAATATAATTCATATCTTGCTACCTCGGGGGAAAATTCATCCAATAGACTACCATCCCAACTATCTCCAAAACTATAAAGGTCCCTATAGTCATGAGTGTCATCCTCCATTTCCACCTAAATGTTTGATCCCTCAATTTGGTTGAAGTACATTAGAAGACCTGATACCTAGCCTTGAACTCTAGATGTCATCAACTATGATTGATACAAGACTTCTCCCTTGATTAGCTATATCCATACACATTATTATAATCTATACATTCCTTGTTGTCTCCTGAATGAGATGAGGCCCTTATAGTGCTAATTAACCTACCTCTAACCACACAGGGGAGAAAAAAATACTATATAAATCCTCATAAGCATCCATAAATTTAGTTTCTTTAAAGATATTATTATAGAAAAATTCATGTAGTGGTGTGTATTTTTTAAAAGAACGTCCACATTTGGGGATACATTTCCTGACATTTCCTCAAAACCATGTATAGTACATTGATATTTTATTTGATTATATTTTTGATATTCTATACTAAATAGAACTTGTGAACCCAAATATTTCTAAAATCATTTCCACGACAATTATGTAAATTAACCATCCCTGACTGATTCTAAATCATGGGTAACACCATGAAGGCATATGATCTCTCACATGTAATGCCTCCCAAGCTCATCTACCAAAATGGTCTCTCTGATATATAGAAAGTTTTCAAACATGGACAATCTATCAACAAGCACCAACAACAGATCCCTGCCTCTATGGGATCCCAGAAATATCATCACAAAATCTATAGTGATGTCACCACATTTTCATTCTCGAATGGATAGAAACTATTAAAGTCTTATAGGGCAGCAATGATACATTATTTCCTACTTATAGGTGGAGAAACATATGGAAAAGCATGAAATTTTCCTCTTCATACCTAACCATCATTTCTAGAGTCATATGTCATGGAACATGTTTTTTATTCTAGGGCATAATTTCATGTTGAAGCATGAAATTCCTAAATGAATTCCTCCATAATTTTTGTAGGAAAACTAAAACATGCAGTAATGAACAAGACCAAATCACTATCAAAGATACATATAGGCGATCTATCCTCATAGTAAATAATCTCTCAAAATAACAACCCATCAATATTAGAAATATGTCCCATTTTATTTCTCTATAAGAGTAGAATTCACTTCTAACAATGATCAAACTAGAATACCATTATACAATTGAACATCCAGGTGAATCTTTGAAAACAAGGCTATCAAATATCACTCACTACAAGAATCTTGAAGTTACTATGTTTGAGTCTACTAGAATAGATCATATATGATGATAATTCCATTCCTATGAATATAAGAAATCTCAATGTCATAGTACAATATGTATTCAACTCCCCACTATTTCCTAAGATTTAGGTCACACTTTGTCAAGATGTATTTGAGTATTTTTTGGTCAATATACACCAAAAAAACTCTCGTAGAAGATATTGACTACAAAACCATATGGAATACTGGGTAACATCCAATATGACACCATGTGTTAGGTAATTTAACTCATGACTCCATAACTATTGATACCTATACGTCACAAATTGGTCTCCCTATATTAGAACAACTCCTAGCTCGATAACTGACACAATAATAAACTATATTACTTCTATAAGGATCTCATAGAATCAAGATTAGTGTTGAATTTAATATCTCATTTAGCTCATGAAAGGCCCTCTCACATGAATCAGACCATGTAAAATTGCCACCATTCATAGTAAATCTTCTAAGAGGTTCTTCTAGGTGTGAAATATGATAATGAAATGCTTGAAGTTTACCACCATCACCATGAAACTATACAAATCAAAGACGTTTTTAGGATTAACCCATGACACCCCGACTCTCACCTTCTATAGGTTAATAAACACCCCTACCTTTAATATGATTAACCCAGGAAGTGTACCTTGTCAATTAAAAGGAGGATTTGTTTTTCATAACCTATATCTAGTTCTCTATTAGTGTATTTAGAATCATCTCAAGATGTTTTTCATGGTCATGGAATGTATGAGATTATAAAAAGTTATAATCCAGGAGGACTGCAAAAAATGAATCTGTATGTGGGAATAAAACCCAATTAATTAGATCCATGAAATATGTGGGCATGTTCACGAGACTGAAAGTCATGAAAAATAATCATCTATACTATATTTAAAAAAGAATGTTTAATGTGGTGTGTCTGATGTCCTAACATGAACATGCTGCTAGCCTGAAATAAAATTAATTTAGGAGAATATTGAAGCTCTTTAGATCAAGTGTATGAATTCATCTGTATATGATAATAAATATCAATTCTTAACATAAATAATTATTAACCAATGGTAATCCTAGCAATTAATGAGGTTTCTATCATCCCTCTTAGATACTTAGATCAAATTAACTAAAGGGCAAATACAATGTCATATGAAAACAGTAGAATCAATGTCTACTAGTTGCTTTATTAGATCTTGCCGCTTAGTGGGTGCCATCTGGAATGGAGGAATGGATAATAGTTTTTCTTCTATAACTACCTCAATTATAAAATCCAATTCACTCAAAGTTGGTAACCCAAAAAATTATTTATGGAATACATTAGTGACAAAATAAACTATTGGATGGAAACCCATATTTAATGTTTCCTAGTCCCATATAAAAGTACTAGTAACATGGACTATAACTATTCCCATGTACTGATGATTAGGCCCAACTAGGCTCTCTTGGACATCCCATTCACCCTTATGAACATAGATACCACCCTATGTAATGTGAAGGACACACTCTAGTGATAACAATCTATGTGGGCATAAAAAATACTAACCAGTCCTTTCTGAGAAAAACATGAAATCCTATCATATTAAGAGAAAAAGGGATACATATGAAGGGATAACTACCTAGCTTGAGTGGGAATTACATACATAAGTGTATGAACTTGGATCTGATCCCGAAAGGTCCATTAAGAGTCATTACTCCACAAAAGTACTCAATCTCTTGGTCCAAAAATTCAATGATTTACAATGATATAAAATAATGTCAGGTGATTGTATATAATATGGAATAAACTAGATAAGAGGCTATTGGAATAATACCCTTAAAAGTGAAAGGTCCATCATGCTTCTCCATAGGGATATGCTACACTACATATATATGTTGAGATCTATAACCCTAAGATACAACCAGATTACCCTGTGAAGGTCTACGCAATTTTTAATATATATATGAAGATCGGCTACCTCAACCATGACCATTTCCTCTATATAGATGGCTAATAGTAATATGACTACATTCCTCATGAGGAGCTATTAATCCTTCTCATGAAGACATATAGGATACAGATCCTATCCCACTAGGAATAGATTGAAAAGTCATAAAAAAATAATTAAGATTCCCAATCATGCTTCAAACTCCAAACTCCATTAGGTCCTTCATACACATGGGTTTCTTATGTTATAGCCTAAGACATTGGTTAAATACTACATAACTATCATTATATGTTATTTATCGATCGTTATGCATGTGATAAGATTCTAAGGGATTTTTTCTGCCATTAGTCAAACTACTTCTTCATCTTTGTGATGAACAACCTTGGTCTACACCATCATATTAACTTAGGCTCTACTCTGTGATGAGGTCCCAGATAATAGTTTTATTAATGGTACTAAATAAAAAAAATTAACATTTTACCGAATTGTGTGAAGGATTCCAACTATAAAACCACTCAAAATCATTAATTCAACACTGTCATGTGTCAATATAATGTTTTGGTGCTCGAACAAATGATATGAATACTCCCTAAAAATATATCATCCAGATGAGTAAGGTTTACTTATAGACTCTGGTTGAAAAAATCAATCCTAAAATACTGTCTGAATTTCTTCATAGACCTTACCCTAATGATGATCAACCTAGGTAATAACATCCTACAATGGTCTGGAAGAATTAACAACCATATAGGTCACAAGTGACACCATCTACTCTAAAGGCTTCTCTAAATACTTGAAGATAGAAAATATGGTCTCAATATTTGAATCCACACTATGGAGACCACCTTCCCCAAAAATGTTTGGAGGGTTATGATATTGAAACACTAGAATTATCTCAACAATTTTTAGTTCATGTTATTTTATTCTATATAAGTACTATATTTATTATAGGATTATCTCTTAGAAAAGTGCATTAGTGGCCAGATGAAGATTAGAAGGAGGTGCATAAGGTGTAACATAAGGAAATACCAGTGGATCTGGGACTATAACATATAGATCCTAATTACTAACGCCCTTCTAGATCAAAAAATGAGGAAATCATAGTTTCATAACTCTAAAATTTACCAATTCATGCCTTATATAATATTCAATAGATGTTTGGATCCCTAATAATAGAATAGTAAACTAACATAGACTTCATATATATGATCCTAACCCCTATTCCTACTCCTAATGATTGCTCAAGGTGATATAGAAGATCTTAAGGGACCACAACAGACATTACCTTCTTCACAAAATTATGGTCACATCAAGGTTGAGGCATAATATTACATAGTATAGGACCAGGTATGTGGAGTGTTAATTTAAATTTATAGAATAAAACACCCTTAAAATTATTATTGGATTTCCTTTTTGATATAAAAAATTATTTAATGAATTTAAATTTATCAATTTTCACAGTCCTTTATATTTAAAACTTTATATATTTGTCATGTTAGATAAGTCAGCACACCCAAGTTATAATGGTATATAATCTATAAGTTTCAATGAGAACATCATCTAACTATGACTTGATCCTTTCATCTGGAATCAGTTGTTAAAGGTTGTATGAATTGATTTTATTATATCAAATTTTTTTCCAATTTTTTAAAGTATGTGGTTCATAAATTTAAATTAGAATTTATGTCAAACAAATCATAAATGATTCAACACACATGACCATTGGCCCATTGATCAGACATAAAATATTTGGTAAAATAAGGTGAAACAATAGATCTATATTAGAAAATATAGTTTAGGTTGATGTTTAAACATTAATTAGTCCAATTAATATAACCCTACAATAAATGTAATCATATTTCCATATATAAAATATACCCATAAGTCGCATGTACCAACAAGTGGAAGAAATGAGATAAACCTACATAGAATAGAATAACTTGTGACATGTGAATCCCTAGGTCCCTATGATGATGCAAGAAATGGTAGATCCTTATCATAGAAGGCCAAGTAAAAGAACAAAATCTCATTAATAAGAACAAAAAAATTCCACAAATCATTTGCCTCGCCCGACAGTGAAAAAAATAAGACTGTAATAGGAATAAATCAAAATCAAAATATCCCAACCCATGTAATTAGGCATTTCCCTATACATTGGTCAACTACTCCCAGACAGAGGCTCATTACCAAATCATAACACATATCTAACCTCCTACCTACTAACATAAATAATAAGAAATAAAAAGTAAAAGAGGATCTAATAGCACTTGTATTATGGGGTGACAATACCCTAATTATTGGAGTGTATCACATAGGTATATAATAATACTATCACATGGAAACAATATAATAAATAAACTAAAATAGTATAATTCATCTATATATAATAACATGTAGAAAAAGAATCAATAACAAATAAAAAATGATGTGATGCATATACACTATACAAAAATGGAATACATGGAAGAAAAGAATCAGTCATACATAACATGTTATACAAATGAATACAGTATCCCAAAAACTAACTCATATAGAATCATGAGCATAATATCAGTCCTCTGGTCTCATACACCATCTTAGTATTGTATATCAGGAAACAAATTCTAGATTCTTCCCTTTGTCCCTACCTATATCTGTGAAGTCTATATAGGTACTAAATGGTGGCCCAAACATGGAGTGAGATATACTCAAAAGGCCACTACAAATTATTTATAGAAATATAATATATGCGCATATAAAAGGATATATTTTCAGATAATTATTAATGTATAATATTAAATAAAATATATCACTTTGGTTGAGGCTCTTTATGAGAGACCTGACCAGTGCTACTTCGATCATCCTAAGACAGAATGTCTCTAAATAGATGTCACCCTATATAAAAATATATATTTTTAGGTATGTATATTTATATATATATATATATCATATACATATGAATATATATGTTTATATATATATAAACTTAATATTATCAAGGGCCCAAGTTGTATTAGCGGGGCTTCAATATATAAATATAAGGGCTCTCATAAGTCACATGACATATGTTCACATATAATATTTATAATTATTATATCATTAATGTAATGAAAATACCAAGTTAAAGTACATTATTGGAATTTTAAAACTCATTATATTAGTTATTTAATAATATTTTCGATCTTGTATGAGGCATTATATAAAACTGGAACCCATGTATCCCTATAGATTAACTTTATAAACCCAAAAACGTATGATTTCATTGAAGGGGTACCATAAAAAGAACCCAATTATCACTCGCACCATGGTATAATGGAATAACACTTTAAAAACATCTACTATATAACACATAGGGAACCAGTTATCGCTCATCTCATTCTAAAAAAGCATTTCCCTCTAAACTGATCCATGGGAATAAACGAGGTAATGATGTATCACTCTATCGTAGGATAAGGGTATCCACCTGTTGATCCAATAAAATTTATTCTATAAATAACCATTGTATCACACATGTAATAGTATGATTCTTTTGTGAAACTTTTAATTATTAATCACTATAGGTCCATCCAAGGAATCCTGAATTGAAGCCCTTATATTACCATCGACATAATATAAAGGATTGTAATGGTTACCATGTTAACATTTTTTTAATTCAATTTTAAAAATTCATTACATAAGGATAATCCATTCAAAAAAAATTACAGAACGTGACTATACACGTTGATTATTATTTTCCATTGGGTTTAATTAAAATTTTGTTTCATTCAAAAATTTAAAATTCTCAAATCATATTTAGTAGATAAAATTCATTTAAAGAATAATGCTTAAAATATTTTACAAGGGGAAAGATGAATGTTTTGGGTTACATTAATGTGAATATCCTAAAAAATTGATTTCGAGTTTGTAGGAATATTTTAATGATGATTATATAAATTTTTTTAATATAGTTTACATTTTCGTGGCATCGCAATTAATGTCATGCATATAGAGAAACAAAACATAATATAAACATTAATAAATTACGGAAAACAACATGGAAATATACCCTAATATGGTAGTACTCTCTTAACCCATTGATGACCATTAGTTTCGACTGGAATGGCATAAATCCATTAAATAGAAAAATTCCTAGATTATAGGATATATTGTGTGGCACAAATTTAAAACTACATAAGAAAATATTAATGATGTATGAAAAAAATGAGGATTAGAGATCTTAATATTATTTATCCCAAACAACTTATGTTGTAAGAATCAATGTCTAGATGAAGAACATAGCTTAAATAAAATTTGGAGAGGAATGAAGCTAATAAGAATGCAGTCTACTAAGAAAAAAGGAAAGTAAAAGGTGGTTATAGTATATGATGAGGATAAGGAAAATGAAATTATTTCCATAATTTAAAGGGGTGAACATTTGGGCTTAGTGAAAGGCTTCACAAATCATTTTATGCCAGCATGGATCCTATAATTAGTTACTTTCAGACTCCTTATATGGACGTGTGACCTGATTATGTTATTTAAACAAACTATGCATCACCCTTTAGACCTTATATTGTTGGGGCGAATGGTGTCCCCTGACTATGCACTAACTGTGTGGCTAAGTATACATTTCAAAATATTTGAAGCTCTAGTATATGAATGATCCCTAGATGCTCCGAAACCTCTCTTTATTCCATTTATAACATTTCATGTATAAATTAATAGGTTTATAAAAAAAATCATTGTATCTTCACCTCTTGGAAAATTCAAGATGTTACAGATTTCAAGATTTAGTACTTCCATGTGAACTACAAGTATGATAAATGTGAGAAATAAATTTATTGATGAAATAAAAATGTTATATATGAGGGTAAATGTTTTATTTGGAAAAAAATTACCAAAAATGATTTACCTCCACTCTCAATGTCAATTATATCTCCAGTTATTCAATTAGAATATTGAGGTATTTTTTTCTTATTTGAAAACAAAGTTCATTATCGTATTTTTTAATTTCCTTGTGAATATTGGTAATTAGTGGAGGTTAAAATATAATATATATTACACCATGAAAGAAATTAATTTCTATAAAAATAAATTTATATTCCTTTTTATGAAAACATAAATTCTATGTTGGGATTTAGTACCTAAAAGATAAAGAGATTTGGGCGCTAATACTTTAACATACTATAGACTCTTTCATGTTTGAGGTCTATTTTGATGTTTTTTCTTGTATTGGCTAGTTCTTCATAAGTTAGTGAGTGTAATTACCCAATAAATATTGGTCTATAAATCCTCAATGGTGAAATTATAACTCCCATGAACATGATCATATGGTTTTTCTATTTATATAATTTTTATGGTTCTATTACATTATTCTAAAAATATATATGGAATAAACCATTCAGAAGTTACTATCATTTAACTTCTATTTTTTATATTTGAATTTTCATTAGAAGATATGGATATATTCTTTGTGGAATAAAAATTTTATGTCGGATACACTTTGGAAAAATGTAATATGATAGCCAGCACATTGAGTCAGAACATCCATGGCTATATATTTCATGATACTAATGAATATTGGAGGATGATAGAAGAGTTCAACATTTTAATTTAAACATATAAGTTATCATTGGTGGTGAATTACTATATGAGACGATGATACCCTTTTATCTATAGTAAAATGAGTAAAGTCTATGTTTCTAGAAATATAAATAGTGTTTTGGATGGGTCAATTTGTTCATGGTGATTATATTTACAAACAAACAACTAATGATATGAATCAGGTATGATTTTGGGGGTAATTATCTATTCCACATGTCAAGTGAGTTGTATTTTGGTATGATATTTATAACTCACCAAAGGTAGTGAAGTTTGTAAGTTTCAAAATCAATCATGATATAAAGTAACAATTTTTGTGGCTTGGTATTTGGAATTTTGGGATGGATTTTGTATCTTTATTCCTTTCCTCTCAGTATGTTGAAGAAAAAAATCCATGTGGTTTGGTGAATCCATCAAACATTCCACAATTTGAATGGGAAGATATATATGTGTGTGTGTGTGTGTGTGTTTGTGTGGGTGAGTGTGTGTGTCTGTGTATTTTGTTATAGGTTTTCCATGATATTTCAAATGAAATGAAACTATCTACATAGTTATATTTGAATTATGTTCGAAGCCATTACTGGGGTGTTATTTGTAGGAGATATTGAGTCTTCATAGATATACATCGATTGTGTTCTATTATTGAGATCATAAAATAACATTGTTAGTGGGGAAGAGTCTATATCATTGTTTTTCCTCATATATATAAAAAATAATGATGTTTTAATTTTAAATAGATGGAAATTCAATGTAGACAATCGAGTTATAAGAGGATATATTATATAGACATTTTGTTGTTTTTTAAATGGATAGGTGAATTATTTACTGATGATTGAGTTTAATTATAATAAAAAATTTCTCTTATTCATTTAAATGGAACCATATGAATATGTTTTGGGTTATCCATGTGGATGAACATTGTTCTTGAATGATGTTCCAATGTTAGATATTATTTGGAAATTTTTGGTGTATTGCATGACATGGAAAAACTATGTGGTAAGAGAGTTTGTAATGGGTTATTAGGAACATAAAATTTTTTATACAAACCATAGGATTATATCTTCATAATTTGAGGTCATATGTCATATTTTTCAAGGTTTCTTATTATAGTGGGAAATGTTTTGTTAAAACTTTTTTAAAACTTTTTCTATAGTTTGTTTCATTAAACAAAGACCTATAGTAAATTTTAAAGGTTTAATAATTATTTTTGATTCTATTCTATATATAACATGTTTTTAAATTCATCCATGTAAATAAACATTAGATATATATTCTTGATGAATCGTATGATATTTATTTGACTAAATTGGGTATTAGTGAGTCCATGATACACATGGAATGACCTTTTGAAACAACAGAATATATAAATAATGTTCTACTAGAACATGTAATTCCTCTAATATATTTGTATGATTGAATGCTCATTTCAATGAATTTATAGATGAGTACAAAAACTTGATATTTTATAAAATATTTTTGATCAAAAAAGTTTAATTTCATTTATTTCTCGAGTTGTACACAACACTGATTAAAAACAAACCATCATATATTACTAAAATATTATTATGTGACTATTATAAGTAATATATTAAATTAATGGTTATGTATTAGACTAAATAAAATATGAGATATAATAAAATTTTATACTAAATATAAATTTATGGATTAATGATTCAGAAATATGTATTCGGTCTTTGTGAATGTTATATTATACTTAAAGTAGATTTACTTCAAAATAATTTCCTTACAATTGTGAGGAAATGTTATATGTATATTTTTAAAATTTGAAAATTGGTATTTCATAAAAAAATAAATTTTTGGAATCATCATTTCAAAATTAACCAACTATAAATTTGTTTGTTATTTTTAAATTATTTATTTTTAAATAGTTAAAAATATAGAATGTTATTGAAAAATATATTTTTTGTTCAAACATTTAAAAATTAAAAATTTGTATTTAAAATAGATTCAGAGTAAAATTCGTTGTATGATATTTCTAATAATACAATTATGTTCATTAGAATATTTATTATGAAGTTTTTTTAAAAAAACTTATTCATAACTAAAATTTATTTTTCTAAAAGTGGATTTTCAGTCTGTTTTTTTAATTTATATTAAATTAAATTTCAATCACCTGTATGAACTGAATTTTTTAAAATGATGTTTTTTGCTATTCCATATTTATCCTATAATTATTTAAGGAAATTTTTATGAAGATATTAATTTTTTAATGAATAGAAAAAATAGTTTTTATGAAATACTGAATCTTTTATTTTATCAGAAAGACATGAATGTAATATAAAAAAGAATGAAACATATGGAATGAATAAATTATGATAAAATAACATAAATATAATATAAAATTGCATAAAAATTTAAAACAAATTTTCTTCCATGATAAATATAAAATCACTTTTACTGTTAATGCAGAGCTTTCACAACATTGGAAAAGTTAAATTTGTTAACCTAATGATAATATTTGAGATAGAATAATACATTGATAAAATTTATGGAATAGATTTTGATTATTTCAATATATTTTTATGGTTATACATAAATTTTGGAGTAATATAATACTTGAATTATTCAAATGCTTGTGAAATGCTTGTGCGGACCTAGGAAATTGAAAATAACATATTAAATAAGTTCTCATGAGACATATATGGGTAAAAATACTATTTAATGTATATAAGTGGATATTTTAAGCATAATATAATAATTTTCAGTGATTAATATTTATTTATAATTTTAATTTCATAAAAAAATTGCACAAATGTCTGTTTAACGATGATGCAACATTTATTTAATTAATAAAATACAAAATAAATGATTTGATAAAAAACTAATACCATAAAAATTTGAAATAATTAATTATTACCACTAATTTTATAGATATATATAGAATTATAAGGTTATTTTAATGTATTATATTAGAAATCCCCCTTTGAATTTATTTCTTTAAAGAAAAATTAAATTAATAGTATCAAAATTTTCAATAATGATGTTTGATCAAAATTATAGTTTTTTAAATTTTTTGAAAAAAAATTAGAAAGTGAAAAATAAGGATATTTTATTTTGAAAAATGTCATATTATGTACATTTATTGTCTAATTGTGGCCTAATAATTAAAACTTACAATGTATCAATATTGGTAATGTTGTCACCATAGTAAAAATAGAATTGGTTAACTAATGGTTAATCAAAAGGATAAGGATTAAAATGACACTAATTATTTTTTGAAATTATATTTTTTGATGGTATTAAAACCCTATCCTACATTTTATTTGAATACATATCGAATGGGAGAAATTTTTCTTCATAATAAATTTATTATAATTTAGTATTTTGTTAAATTCCAAAAGTTCCCCTCACCTCAATTATAAATGGGAACCTCTTCTCTCACTTATTTTCCAAACATTATGCCTTCGAGATTGACAAAAATCAACCAATTATTATTATAAACTTTCATATACATTTTATAGAGTTTATTGTATTATTAAAATACCATCTTATACCTCTTTTCAGTAGATCTGATTGTGTGCTTTCAAAGAAGAGGTAATCAGCTTAATTGTTCACTATTTTACTCTTCTTTACCACCTCTAAAAGAATGGTATTTACCATAAAACGAAAATCATGTATCTTATATAATATTAAATGTTATTATTATTATTAAAAAATTACTTATACACCCTCTTTGACATAGAATTATTTGTGAATGTTTCGCTTGTGAGTATGTAAAACTCACCATCTCCATATAGTGATACATTTTATTTTTTATGTCCATCAATAATGGATAGATATTAAGATGGGTTTATTATTAATATATTATATTAACAAAATAAATATAATTATTGAAAAAATATATATTTTTTAACTTTTTACCAACAAATCATTTGGGAAATGACAACATCATTCATGGGAACGTATGAACAACCACCTCCATAAAGTGATATTATTCGTTTTTCATTTAAATTATACATTGATAGTATGGAGGATGAATTTGATGAAAATATCTGATATATATGATGAAATAATATTCTTAATAATTTGAATAAAAATTAATTTTACTTTTGTTCCATCTGTCAAAAAATGAAAACAACATTCATGTGTACGTATGACCTACTCTCTCCGTGAAAGATAAAATTTATTTTTCTTATCACAATGATTTATAGATCACGCTAAATATTTATATAATAAAAGGATATATTATCTATATAATTATTATAATACTTAATATGATATAACCATGATTAAAATACAAGGACCAAAACTATTGATCCATAACATAAATGAAAAACAAAGCATATATCGCCTAAAATAGTGATTTTATTAAAGAAGTGTTAATAAAATTATGATGAAATGTGATTCTTAAATCATAAGCATTATGATTCATATGAATATTTTTAATTTATATAATTATAATAATTATATATTTATTATATAGGTGGATCCAACTTTTACAAACAAAGTTATAACTAAGTTAATGGATTTTAATATCACTTTTATTTTCATGGGACACATTCCTTATACACCACTTGTTTCTATTATGAGGTGTATAAAATTAAAATGAATGAATTTTATGATTATTGACATGAAAATTATGAAATATACATGTATATATAGGATTATTTCTTTCATGGGACTTATGATTCAATAGATAATAAAGTGGTAATCAGTTTTATGATACAATCTCAATATTTATTGGGATTGATTATGACCATGCCTCATATATTAAAATATATGATATAATACTCAGGAAAAAATATAGATTTTCTTATCCTAAAGTTAACTATTTTATATAAATTTTTTCATTTCATTTTCCACACACTATGTACTCAGTATACCTAATATGTGTGTTTATAGAACATCGACATAATTTTCCTCTTTGGTTGAATTTTTTCATTCTATAAAAATGTTATCTAAAAATTATTTTACTAAGGTATATAAAATAATACTAAGATTTTTTAATATAATTTATACTCGTGTTTAAAAGTATAAAATATTTTATGAATTTGAAATTCTAATCATTTTCCAAATGAGGTAAATTATGACTTTTCCAACACAATTATTGATGGAATGTTTTTTAACATATATAGCATGGACAACCTTTCATGACTTCAAAACTAATACTTTCCTTAAAGAATAATTTAAATTAATATAGTTTTGTTTTTAAATAACAATTTATTCTTTATTATTGTTATTTTTTAATTAATTTATTACTAATAGAAATGGTAATTCCTAAAAAAATGTTTTAATGAACTTTTAGTGTAATTTCTTTTCATCAAAGATAACAACAATTTATTTTACTTATGATATAGTAGGGATATTATCCACATATGCCATACTTATTATTTATATAGATTATTTATGAATAATATGACCAAATATTTATGAAATCAATATATTTTCTACATTTTATGTTATGATGAACAGTTTATGAAACCCATTTCTGTTCATACGTTCTGATATGGAGATTTCTTTATGATATTATGGAACACATAATTATCATTTTGATTATGTGATGGGTGGAAACAATATATCTCTCTAATTCATTGGGTAGTGATTGATATCTCATGAGATATATATGAATAGAAAGGGGAGTGATCCTAGTTTAATAAGGAAATTCTTCCACTATGATATTACTGGGTGTTAACCTTGACTAATATTATGGTAAAAAGAGTTAAATCATCTAAATATGATATTCTTGGAAAAGAGCCATGGATCTAAGGAAATTATTTTAGATGCTTATGGATACGCTATAATTCCATGTCTTCTTCTAGTGTTATTCTCTTGTAGATCATGTTCATTGATTATTTTATGATTCTTATCATATAAGCTTCCATGAATTATGCTATAATTCAAGATTATCATTAATGATATGTAGTTTTTGGTATTAAAACGTTCATACCATGTTAAAAAAACCTTTTCAATATTTTATTCTTATATGTTCAATGATATCTCAATTTTTTATCCATACATGGAATCTGAGCTCACACTTTCTTATGTTTCCATTCCCTAGGATATAAAGAAATGTACAAGTATGATTTTTCAATAAAGTGTGATATATTTGAAGAACATATTAAGTGATGATGTAGATGTTTTATAAACCATTATTCATGTGTCCAAGTTTATAAAGGCACTAGAAATATATGATTTTTGTGTGGAATTTTAAATAACATATAGAATATTAATTTATTAAGATGTGATATCTAGGTCTGAAAATTATGGTTTTCTATAGTTAGTATCAAATAAAGGATTATTTAGTGATTGTAAATTAGAATAATAAAACATTAGTAATAACCCTATGGATAATTTTAACAATATGATAACATCATAATGTTTTCGTAATGATCGAAGATAACTTATTCATAACATAAGGATACATATATTAAAAATGATGTTTTATTACTTAAACGTCAATTAAATTTGTTGATTTCCTTATTATATATTTTCCAGCTATTATTTATATTCCGAAAAATGTGATTTTTGGTTTTAGTCAATGGATATAACCTGAATGAGTAATGTTAATATTTAATTTAATAGTCAATGGAATGACTCTCCTCATACTAAATTGATTAAATTAATAGATGTAGTATAAAACCTTATTATTATACCTAATCATACATCTCATTATATGATTGAAAATATCTTCCTAAGTGAGTTTCTAGACATATCTAATTAGAGAAAGACTCATTTTCACATTGAACATGTAGGCAAGAATATTCAGTTTCCAAGAATTTTAGAATGTGGGAATAAAAACACCAAATAATTTCTTAAATGATTGGGATGTTTTGAGTGTGGAAGATAATAACACAATGTGTGTAATTAATGATGAAAAATTAAATGATCACTTAAATAAATGGATTATAATAATGGTCTTCCTATTGTATCTACAAAATCAGAATGTTTTAAATGTAGAAATTATGGTAATTATGAAAATCAACTTCTTCAAAGAAAAACTAGAGAAAAGAACCAATAAGGTTTTATGAGTAATGGTTTTACTAATGATGATGAAGATAATATGAATAAAAAATGAATATTATGGGATATTTTAATAGTATTTATTATGTGAGATCTAAAATGAAATATTAAAATGAATTTGATGATTTTTAAAACATGATTAATATTTCATATTGAATTAATTAATTATTAGGGAACAAGATGATAAATTATATTTTATGGTTATCAAAGTAAGAGGGATGATTTATGTTTTTATATATTTGAATTCAAGAATTATATTTTATAGGTATTAAAATAATGATATTTTTGTTATTAAAAATAATGAAAATATTATGATTGTTTTATAGAGACATTTTCATAATGATTTTAAAAATATTTTGAGTGATACTAATAACAAAAAAAATGTGACTTAATTGTGAGGTGATATTTTTTTAGAAGACATGATTAAGGGAATGATAAACCCCAATATCTGTCCAATATTTAGTTGATAACATTTATTTAGGTTTAATATATGATTTGAATTGATATTATTGGTGAACTTGAAATTTATTATTAAATTAAAAAGTGGTTTATTTCATCTTTGATGATGTTTATTACAGTTTTGGATTTTTGGAATATATTCAATAGTAGGTTAACTTATTTAACGAATAAGGAATGTGTTAACTTTTCTAAGGAGTATATGATTTCATGGGAGGTTAAATTAAAAGTTATGTATTCCACCATTGGTATATATTTTTAATTTTCATCATAATTTAAATATAATTAACACCACATTTTTATGATATAATTATTTTATTGGGTATTTGGATGAATTCTCAATTAAAGATTTAATAACTCTTTGGGGTAGGTATAAGATTTTATGTTCAGTTAAGTGTGGTCTACATGATTATGGGATATATAGAGTCATTATTTTTGAAAAGTGATTCATTGAAAAGGTAATACATTATAATATTTTTATTGTAAAGTTTATTAATGACTTTTAGGTTAGTATCTAAATTTCATTAATCATGTTTTTGATATGTTCACTATTTTTATGATTAAATTTTAATTTAAAATAGTGATAAATGATATTTGGGTTAATTTTTATCGATTTAAGGTATATGTAAACCTTAGGTTCAACATTATATATTATTTCGGTAAGAATTCCATTTTCATATGTTTAATCGTACTAATGAAATTTATGGATTGTACAATATTTGATGATTAATTTTTTAAAAAATAATTACGCATATTTTTGTGGAATTTATAGGAATTATTTTAATATATTTTTTAGTAAAAAGGTAAACCTCTCATATCGTTCCAGGACATGGGGATTAAACCCATAACCGAAGGGTGAAAAGGGTGAAATTAATACCACTAGACTAAATTTTTTATAGGTTAGTAGATAATTTATTTTTTTAGTAATATGATAGATATGTATTATGTTAATTTTGGGAATATATCATTAATCATATATATTACCAGGGGATTGAAATATTATTTAGAATAATTTACGTAAAAATGAATACAATTGAAATTTCTTTACGGAAATAAAGGATGTATTAATTTTTGGAAGAACATATTTTCGCAATTTGGATTTATGGGGATTTATTAGATTATATGCTTAATTATTATTTATTTATGGCATAATATATTAATAGTAATTGATGATATTCTGAGATAAATGTAAAATTTATCTTGGATGAATATTTTATCAAGTCATTCTAATCCTTGGGATTAATTATTAACACGAAATATTTTTACAAAATTTAAGGATAGTTTTTATTAAATTATATAAAGTTGAACATTGGGTGTTATTATTGATGCTTTGGTGTTTAATGGAGTATTTAATCACATATTAGTGGTCTACCCTTTTTTAAAATTATCCAATTAATCCATTTTAGTTTGGATTAATTGTGAAATAAATGAGGGAAAAATTATCCTTTATGGATTCTGAAATCTGAAAGATGTATTTTTGTGATAAGGGCATAAAAAATCATATTGAATACTCACAGTTTAGAGAAAAGACATTTTTTTATGAAAGTAGATCTAAGTACAATATTGTAATTTTAAATTATATATATATCATTATTTATTTATTTTATATGGTGATATGATCCTCCAAAATCATAAATGTCTGTTAAAAAATTTAATGTAACAAAAAAAATTATGAATTGAGAGTCTTTAAAACACTTAATAATTTATGGTTTGTGGTTGTTAACATTCTCATGAAAATGTTATCTATAACTATATTATTTCCTTCAAGTTATATTTGTCTTGATTTTCCATATTATCACTTCCAACTATAGGTCAATTATTTGGAATCCTATTTTTGTGGTGACCAACATAGTTCTCATTCCCTATTTTAAGGGGAAGTTTTGTAAAATCTTTTTATGATGTAGATTTTGATTAAGGAATTTATAAATATTAAATCACATTTTGACTGAGAAATATTTAAATTGAAAATTTTATTTAAGGGGTGGAAAATGTAACACCTTATGACATTAAAAAAAATTACAGTAAATTTAATTTCATCAATAGAACACATTGTATGAAACATTATGTCTAATCGAATGATGATATATATTTAAAATATTATTATGAGGCTATTAAAACGTATCCAATAAATTGGAGTGTATAAATAGGATTTACTACATCCTAATATATAACAAAGGATACTTCCAAATATAAATGTTACAATTAATTATATAGAAATAAGAATTCAATTTTTTTGAAGTTATATAATCTTTAGAAAATAGATTTCCCTCAAACAGATTTTTTTTCTTTTTGTAAGAAAAAAATATTTTAAATTTATTTTTACATTTAGAAATTGAATTTCATAAAACTGAATACATTTTTTAATCATCTTATCAAAATTATCTTAAGGTGAATCTCTCAAATTTTTCTAAAAAGATTCAATATCTTAGTAAATAATTAAAAATATAAAATTATATTTGAGACTGTATTTTTGTTTAAAATTTTTAAAAAGTTACATAGTTTTTAAAATGTAATAAAAGTAACTTTAGTTTCATAATATTATTATTTATCCAATTATGTTCATCATAATCATTTTTCTGGATGAGTTTGTTATAAAACATTTTTATACATAAAATTCATTTTTATATTATTTGTGTTTTTTGTGTTTTACTCATTTATGTTATTATTAATTTCAATTAATTATAGAAATTCATATTTGGTTAAAAAAATTGTGTTAAAAGAGTAATTTTTTTCCGTACATGATTTTCATGACAATATATGTAAATGTTAATTTTTAAGTGAGTAATAAAAAAATATGGTTTTTAAAACAATATCATTCATGATATGACCCATAAAATAACATAATATATAAAAATAAAGAAATTTTTTTAATTAATTAATTTTTATAAAATGATACAAATATCATTCCAAATTAGTTCAATAAAATAAATTAGACTTTATTACAAGACAAATATTGAAATCTTTTTCAGTGTTGATGCAAATGTGGAGCTACACAGAAAAAGTCAGATTTGTGACCCTGTAGATAATATTTGTGATGGAATAATTAATTTATCTATATTTTTTTAAAAAAATCAATATTATAAATTATTTTTATGGTTAGAAAATGTTTCTTGTGTTCTACAACAACGGTCTTATCCAAATTCCTATATAATGCTTGTACAAGTATGAAAAAATCAAAATATCTTATTAAATAAGTTTTTGTGACATAAATATGAGTCAAAACATATATTGAAGGAATATAAATGGTATTTTTGGGAATAATATAATTATTTTCATGATAATAATTTATTAATAAATTTTAATTAAGTAAATAACTTAAATTCTCACACAACATCGACACATCATTAAGTTAATTAATAGGAATATAAAATAAATGATTTTAAAATAAAAAACTGTTGTAATATGAAATATTTAATGTCGTACACTAATTTTACAAATCTATGTGTAATTTTATGAAATTTTTTATTGATTACATTATAAATTCCCCTTTTAATTTATGTATTTAATATCAAATTAAATGAATAGTCTCAAAATTGACCATAAGGATATTTTACAAAAATAATAATACATTAAATTCTATAAAAACTATAAAAATCATGAAATTGGGAAATTAGATAATATATTGTTTAAAATTTCATTACATTGAAATTAATAGGAAAATTATCACTATATAAGTAAAAATATCAACCCATTGATATTTAATTTTTTTACCATATATAAATTTTTAGTTGTATAACTAATGGTTTATTAAAATGAAATGGTTTAAAATTTCACCAAAATTTCATAAATTATATTTTTTTATGGAATATAAACCATATCCTACCCATTCTTTGATTGCCTATCCATTTGTAGAAGTTTTTATTGATAATTAATTTACAATAATTTAATATGTTGGGAAATTCAAAAAGTACCCCTCACCCCAATTATAAAGAGGAACCTCCTCCATAACATATTTACCACACATTAAGCCTTATATCTCATAAAATATATACCATGTTAACTTCTGAACTCCAGCCACATTATAGGGGTTCTTGTATTCTAAAAATTGAAACCATTGATCCCTTTTTATGAGATTTAAAGGAGTCAATGAAAATAATAAGTAATCACCATTGTTGATAACATTATTTTATACTCTTCCTTACCTCTATCAAATGATTTTGATTTATAGTAAAATAATAAATTTAGTTTCCCTTATATGGTCAATTTTTTTTATGATTATGAAAATACCATTATACAATGTCTTTCCCATAAAATGAGAAGTGAATGTATCGCTTGTGTGTACATATGGCTTACCTTCTCCATGTAACGACATAATTAATTTTTCATCATCATATCTTATGGATGGGTATTACGATGGGTTTTATATTAAAATATATGATATTTATGAACAAATTATACTTTTTAATTATTAATATTACATATACTTTCATACCATCAGATCTTATGGGAACCAATAACTTCATTCATTCAAATGTGTGGACTACAACATTCACAAATCGATGTGATCCATTTTTTATTTAAATATACATGGGTGGTATTGATAGATCAATTGATTTATATATATGATATAAAGTATATAATAATAAAATGATAATTTTGGATTAATATTTTCCTTTATTTTATTCCATGTTTCGAAATATTTAAACAGTGTTCATTAATACATATGACCAATTGTCTTGATGAATGGTATAATTCATTTTAAAAATCTATATTTTATGGATGAATAATAATATTTATATAATGAATATATATAATATTTAAATATATATAATTATTTTGGAATTTATTAATCAATGATCAACATACAATGACCATCACCACTGAACCATAACATTCATGAAAATCAAAAAAGATATCACCCAAAATAGTGATTTTAATAAAGAAGTTATAAAAATATGTGATAAAGGGATATATTTAAATAATATATGATAATATATATATTATTATGGTTATTCAATTAATTTATTATAATAATATATTTATTATGCAAGGGGTTTCCAATTTTTATGATTGAATTCAGATGTATGGTAAGGGATTTTTCCTCACATTAATATATGTGGGACACATGCCTTATTGATTAATTTTTTATTTTGTTTGGTGTATATTCTCCACATGAATTTATTTTACAATTATTATCATATTTATTAGGGTAAAAAAATTCATATAAAATTATAGTTTTTTTGGGGGCTTATGATTCAAAAAATACTAATGTACTGAAAGGGATTATGTGATAATCTCATTGTTTATCGGTATTGATTATGACTATGGATACGATGTGGATATCTTTTTATCTAAAATTGAAACAAAGTTATCTATTTTCATATCCTCAAGTTATTTCATTAAAATAATTTTTTTTTATTTTCTTAATCTTATGTATATAAGATACTAATATTGTGTTTTTAAGGAAAACTGACTTAATTTCTCCCATCAATACAATTTTTTTCCTTACATATCAATGTTTTCCAAAAATATCTTGGACTAAGGTTTTTACTAATATCCAATGAGTTTTTAATGTTATGTTTAACCATTTTTCACTTTTAATAAAATGGGTTGAAACAAAAATTCATGATGTTTTCTAAAATATGTACATTATGTTATTTCAGACAATATAATTCATGACATATCATTTAATTTATGTTTTCTTTAAACATTTACAAGTTTAATTTGTAAAAACATTCTTTATAATATCATTTATTTTTTAAATAATTTATTTAAAAATAAAATTACTATTTTTTCATGTATTATTTTATGATATTTTGATTCTATTTATTTTTAACAGTGACAAAAACCCTTGATTTCTATAATATTTTAATAGGGATATGATATAAGGATTCCATGATCATTATTTCTCTCAATGGTTTTTGAATATGTTGATGATATTTTTATTAATCAAATTTATTTTCCATGGGTTATGTTCTGATATGATGAATTATTTATGATCTTTTATCACACATATGTATAATATTTATTATGTGTTGGGTGGGAGATATATCTCCCAACAATTTACTCAGTAATGATTGATATATCATTACATGATAAATGTTGTAATGGGTAGTAAACCCATTTTAGTAAGGTAATTCGTCCATTATGATTTTTTTGGGAGTGTACCTTGACAACTTAGATAGTTGGGGAGGGAACCCATTCCACAATGACAATATTGGAAAGAAGCATTTAGTAATATGTAAATGAATTTCTATGATTAATTTTATCCCACAATTCCATGTACTATGATATTGTTACAATATCATTGCTCATGTTCTTTCATTCATCTATTATTTGTGTCTTATAAATAGAAAATATTTTTTCCCTAACTCAATATTATGATTTATGATATGCAAGGAATTATTTTTAAATGTTAATCCCATGTTATCGTACCCCTTGTATATTATTATTCTTATATGATCATTAATATCTCACTTTTTAATTCATACTAAGAATGTGAGATCACCCTATCTTATTTTTCCCTTCCCAAGTTATGAGGAAAGTCACTATTATAATATTTCTAAGATGGATGATATTTATGAATAACATAGTGGGAGAAAATATAAATATTTTACAAACTAGTTAATATGTGTCCCTGTTTCGAATGAAACTATACCTATGTTATTATGGAATGTATTTTTAGGTTATAGAATGAATATTCATCTATTATGATGTCATATATATCTGTGTGTGTGTGTGTGTGTTTTGTGAAAAGTCTTGGTCCATAAAAAAGTTAGAGTATAGAATGATAGTTCAGTACCATAATCTATTTTAAATAATGATTATTTCATTGGAGTTGATGTTTTTAATAATTTAATTGATCAAGGTTATCCTTAATCATCTTTTTTTTATGTGTTTCTATGTGGATAGATTCTATTCGGAAATGTATATCTCTTGATGGTTAAGTTATTAGGGTTTTTTATTTATATATATTTTCTATACACAAGTATGTGAATTATTTTATTGTTATATAATATCTTAGATAAAATTTATTATCCCTCTATATTGTGTTTTTGAAGTATTAAAGATATTGGATGTGATCTTGGAGTCAGATTGTCTAATGATATCTTATTCATTAGATTTTAAAACAAAATATATCATGGTTTATAGTCCCAAAAACATCGATTTTATGCACTATCTAGGTTTTTGCCCTCATTATAATAAACAATCATGATTCTATAGGAGGAGTGTTAGGTTTGTCTTAGTTACCTAGAAGGAACATATAAATTATTTTTTTATAAACATTGATGTTGGTTTCCTAAATATGGTCATTTCCAATATTTTGGATTATATATAGTTTTTTATATGAAAATATGAAATAGGGAGAAACCATGTTGTGGTTATTTTTTTTGTTTTAAAATTATTCTTTGTAGAAAAATTTATCATTTATAATTCATTATTTTTAGATTTTAAAAAATGGAAACACATAAATGATTATTTTAAACACCATATATTTGGTCCATGGTATATTTTTTTAAATATAAGATACTGTAACATTTATTTATTTTGAGTTTCAATCATTGAGAATATTCTTGTTATAGTTTAGGGAACATTTATATATTTTTCTAAATGATAATTTAAATATAACTATGGGACCCTCTTTTTCTTCCAGTAATCTTATTCATCTTCTTAAAAATTATTAATGGGTGAGAACCACTTTTAGTAGTTTTTGAGTGCCTTGGAGGATTATTAGGTTCTTAAAATCTGATGATTCAATCATCTCAGGTCAAGTAAACTTATCCTCATGATATTTTCTTATTTTATTATATTATCCTTATCCAATTATTTGCAGTTAATGGTTGAGGTGTTGTTATGGATGAGTATTTATATGTAGATAATGGATTATATAATCCCTGGAGTTCCATTAGAAAATTGGTATATTATATCATTGAATGCTTTCATTAATCAAATGAAAATTTAAATAATTATAAAGGTATGTCACAAAAAAATCCCTTCTAAAAATTCTTTTTAAAATATATTTATCATTATTCAGTTTTAAATAGGAATATTTCATATTCAGAATTATTTATATAAAGTAAAATATATCACTGATGGTGAGGGGATGTTAGATAAAAGGGATAATGGAGAAAAAACTAAACCCGGTGTTTGTCATGTGAATACGAATCTTATGGAAAATAAAACATGTCCATCACTGGTGGATCATGTTGGAAGGAAATAAATGTTTCATCTCTTTGTGGGAAAGTTGAAGGAAGATGTTTTTTCCTCCATAGATGTGTCTGTCTCAAAAAAAACATTGTGGGGGAAGTTAAATCTATTTTCAACCCTTCTTTCTCAAACATTGATGTACCTCCTCTAGTAATTGTTATTAAAAATAATAAGACATGTAATGTATCATTAAATTAAGAGGACATGGAATTTGGGGTGAATCATTGTAGGTAATCTATCATCATGAGGTTTCTAGTTCAAATTTTTAAGAAGCTATGGAAATTAAATATTCTAACTTGAAGGATTGAAGAGACTCTGGGATTTAGTGATTGGACAATGGATGTAATAGGTAGAGGATACTACCACGTGGTTTTCCCCTATGATGAATATAAGAAACACGCATGGATCACTGCATAAATTTCCTTAATACCTAGATTCCTATGAATACTAGAGTGGTATATGGAATTTGGTCTAGATACTATAAGTATCACCCACACACTGGTGTGGATTCATATTTGTAATTTGAACAGGTTATATTAGTTTCCTCACATTATTTGGGATATAAATTCTACTATGTAAAATCTTATTAGGATGTAAAAAAATGACAATATGAGGTTTGGACATTATTCTAGGATCTTTATGGTAATTTACTTGTCTTCTACTCTAGTAGAGGACATAGTACTGACCAAAATTGATGATAGAATCATACTTGTGATTCAATGTTAAAGGAATATTATTATTTCATGAATTTAAAAATTTTTGGGCATCTATTGTTTATATTCAATAGGGACATAGAATGAAATTTCCACAAAATTAAATAGAATGATGTTGTTAATTATAGGAGGAGGAAAGGATAAAATGAAATCCTAACTCCTGAATCAAATAAAGAACCCTCTTTTTAACAAAAATGAAGAAAAGTTAGGGGAAGTGATGATTATGAACCAATCTATGTAGGGTAGTGGATAGAGTGGTAATATCCACCCTTCTTAGGAAAATCCATCGAGTAAAATCATTGTGGTCATGGAGGATGTTGATGCTCAACAGGTGAAGTATAGACAAAAAATATTGGCCAGTAGACAGGAACCCAGAGTGCCTGTCACTCTTAATGAAGTTGCAATGGTTAAAAAACAAGATTGCACATAGGGGACTTCACAACAAGGCCATGAGAGGCCTCCTGAAGTATTTTCTCCTTATATTAATTCTTGATCCTTCATAGAAGAGGCTTCACATGAATGTTTTTGTGAAGACATTTAATTAATCAATAGAGTAGCTAATAACACACATGATTTCTCAATGGGTTCATTACCAAATATTATACATAATAGGGTCACATTTGATCAGTATAACATAAATAATGGAGTCTAAAGTCCTTGTACTGAATGTAACTTAAATTAAAACTCTATTAGGATCATCTCTCCAAGATTTTGGGATGGAGAAGTTCATATTCTTTAAATTCTAGGAGTTTGACAGAAGAGGAATCTTTGTGGTAGAACACAATAAATGATGGATTTTGAACGCAAATAATGCTTTAAATTTATATAAATATTAATAGGATGCATACATAAATGATGGATAGCATGGGAACTATCCTACCCACCATCCAAGTAATGATAACATAGTGGTATCCTTTTTAAAAGTACCTTCCTTTATGGATACCATAATATAAACATATATGATTCTAATCATCTAAACCGATTCCATCCCAAAATATGGTCACTCCTCTAAATGGAATCATTTTATAAGATGAAGCTTAGAATTCAGAACCTCCTCTGCAGACTGGTATTAGTGATCAATTCTAGAATATTTATGAATATAAAACTATAGTAAAATATGAGAAAATAGAGGAAGTTATAGTTAATGTTAATAAAAAATATGCAATGAAAAATAGTTAAAATGTGAAATAAGAAATTCTGTAATATGATTTCATAAGAAGTTGGACCTTGTGACATGGAGAAAATCCCTTCAACAATGAAAATATTCTATTCAATTTTCTAGTAGATATGAAACCCACTAATGTCTATATCCATTGTGAATTTTATTATGGCTAAAAAACTGATACTTATTGTAATTGAAGAACCAAAAATGATTTTTGAGATTTTTAAGACACTCAAATGGGCCTCTATTAGGAAATCATATTTTTCTCAGAACCTACACCATATCATCAAGGATCATTTAGGGATTCTTCATCATAAAGTCATACAAATAATTACATGAACTTAGTAATTTAAAATAATTACAATCTCCTATAACATATATTGTCACATTTATTTGGAAACTTTTGTGTTCACTTTTATATTATATATAAGGAGAATAGAATTATAGAGGGAGATTGAGTCGATCTTGGAAAAAGTGGCTCACAAGTAGATGATTGTGGTGGATTTAAACTATATTTTAACACTACAAACAAATATTGGTTCTATAATCAATGGGAAACTATCTCTTGAATTTTATTCTTTATTTTATTAGTGCATCCCTTCGGATGTTCTAATTGAATGGGATGACTTTACATAGACCAGGTAAACCTTAAATGGTAAAAAAGAAAGAATGTTTGAAAGCCGATTTTTACAAATAGTGAAAAAGAGTGTGGGAAATGGAGTCCCAGGTTAAACCCTTCACATGTACCATTCATTTCATAATATGATAATTGTGGAGATATCCAATAGAAAATGTACATCCCCTCTCCCATATTATCTAAACAATGAATAGGATGTAATTTCTATATGGAGGGAGATTATTTTAGAATATTGGAATCTAGAATTATTTGGAATCCGTATACATATACCTTATGGAAAATTGGAAACCTCCAAGGGTATACTAAGGAAATATATTAAGAGCATTTATTCGTTGAATGAAAATGAAATTATGGCTTCTAAACATCACCTGGTAGACAAATAGGCATGAAATAAGAATTAGATAACAACCTCTAGAGAAGAAATACTAGCCTATTCTAAGGTGGATGAACTTTTTACTATTAAGGTAGGATTGGATTGAAATCACATGAATTTTAAATGGGTAAAGTAAGGGGATATAAATTTAATATTATTCCATATAATACACATGGAGAAGAGGTTAAAGGTTTGAAATAATGTAATTAGAATTAATGGGTATCTATACCCCGCTGAAATTAATATCTCAAAGGTAGTATTAGAATATTTTAATTGGTGTAATGTTGAAGATGAGATGAAAAATATATCTTATATGACTGAAAATATTTATCTCTTTATTGAATATCATTATAATTCAGTTATTAATATGTCACCTGATAAATAAGAAGTCAAGAAATATGTTTTCTCTCTTAATATGGATAGTCTGGATGGACTGGATAGATTCACCAATAAATTTTTTATGTTTAATTGGGAAATTATATAATATTATTTGGGGGGTTTTGAAAAGGAATTATTCACTCATGCCTCCATTACCAATGTAATTAACTAAATTTATTTTTCCTTGATCTCTAAAAATGAAATTGATATTGATATTAGGGATTTCTGACTAGTTACTCATGGGAATACGATTCCTAAAATTATTTGTAAAATTAGGGTGACCAAGATGGGGGAATAGATAAGGGGAAAATCACCTCAAATATATTTGGTTTTGTTCCATGTATATGAATTCATAACTACTTCTTAAAATCATCCAAAATAATTAATATAATGAAGATGAAGTTAAAGAAAGGGAATGTTTCTCTTAAAATTGATATTTCTAAGAATTTTGACACTCTAAAATAGAGTATTACTTTCAACATATTTAGGGTATATGGCTTATAAAAACACTCTTTAGCTTAAGTAATGACATTCCCTCATCTGTATGATTGTATATTCTCATCAATGGGTCCCACAGAGGCTTCTTCAAATACACAAGGGGTGGTAGGGAAGAGGATACACTCTTAGGAATTCTCTTTGAAATTTATGAAGACTATCTATGAATATGCATTAATTATCTTTTGCAGGTTGGTATGTTAAAACAAGTTAATTTTGGGATATAGGTCCTTATTTTGAAACACTTTTTTACACAGATGACGTCCTATTATTTGGGTAGGCCTTATAGAAACCCATGTCATCTATCAAATATTTGTTTACACAATATAATGAGGTGGATGGATAGGGTATTAGATATAGAAAATATTTTATTTTTTTGGTGAGGTGATTTCTATTGGAAAACAAATGTAGACCACTAGAAGGCTTGTAGGGAGAAGTGGGTCCATGTATTTCATTAACCATGATTCTCTATTGTTTTTGTGGAAATTAAAGTGCCACATATTTATAGGAGTTAGTGATATAATCATTAATCAAATGGCTCAGTGGAAAATAAAATCTATGTTCCAAGATGGAATGGTGTTCCTTGTCAACTCCATGATCACATATGGATTTTTCTACTCATTCTCTATTTATAGATGGCCAAGTGGTCTAATCAAAGAGCTTAAATGCATGATAAATAAATTTATTTGGATTGGGTGAGTTTATGAAAGGATCATGATTAGTATCTCATGGAAAGAGTGCATAAAACTAATTGAAATGTCAATCCTTGTAGTGAATGATCTCTAAATATTCAATGATATCATTTTTGGTAATTTCTAATGGAAACTATTAACCATTAATAATTCTTCATGAGATTTTTTTAAGGAAGTTCAAAGGAAGACTGGTATATGGGTATTAATATATCATTATGTCATCGGTTTAGACTTCAATAAAACATTCCTTCAATGATATCAGGTTGAATACCAAATGGTTGGTTAGAATAAATTCCAATCCCAACACTTTGGACACCGTTTGTATTGATAGGACTCTTAAATAATGAATGACTATCCCTCCATGTAGATTGAAGATGGCCATATCTAATCTCAAGAAACAATATACCAAAATTTACTTTAATCTTCAGCATGTTGTGTGGGAGATCCATAAATACACCTTCATGCATATTAATAAACTATTATGTAGGCCTAATAGTAATAAGAAATTCACTATAAAATAATACCACAGGATGATAAATTGGAGCTCCATGGTTCTACTGGCATGGCTCTCTAAATTTTAGGCACAATTTATACAACCATTGAGATTTTTTCTTCTTTCTAGAATTTGTAAAAATAGGCTACCCACACATGATCAACTAAAGAGGGATGGACAAAATATTATTTCTTCTTTTTATTTGTGTTTATGGAATAAGGAAAGTTCACAACACCTTTTCATTAGTTGTGAGTATGAAATGGTGTTATGGGTATATTTAGGACATCTGTTTGTCCTGGTTATTAAGGCGATCATCACATTAGAGTATTTCATGATCTCCATTAGTATAACAAGACAAATTACTGATCATGTGAAACACCTCTTTCTGGCTGTAGTGGCATACATATTTTCCTCGGTCTATATGTAATTAATTGAGAAGATATTTGGAAACCAAATTTCATCCATTCCTGTGGTAACAATTTCATGGTATAGTTATGTACATGTCGCTATGAAGGTGTATCATAATTAATGCATAACACCCCCACAGATATAAAAATCATGCAGGTGTTGGGAATTGTGCGAAGATGCAAGAATCCTCTGGTTCTCAAATCCAAGAAATGGATTCCATTGATAAATTCAAGGATCTAGGAAATGTTGAAGGTGTGGACTTCTCTATGTCATAACCCTCATGTTGTGGAGGTGTTTTTTAAACACATCATGTATTTTCCATGTTTTTTTCATTATTATATCAAAAATCACACTACATATGAATTTTAGTTATGGAGAATGATTTTTTCTATCGAACATGATTTCAACATAAATGGATTGCCTTCTGGATTTATTCTATCTCTGAAATTACAGTCAAATATATAAAAGTGAAAATTATTAATGTCCTATGGAAACATATCCCTTATTGTACTAGATTATTTAATAATGTTAATCCACTCAATCTTATTTTTCCACATGCTTATATAGAAGAAAAAAAGCTCATCGATGCATGGTAAAAAAGGAAAATCATAGAAATGAGAATGAAATGGTCCTATTGGTCCCTTGATTATTGTACATAATTGGTGGATACTGATATGATTGGGGTGGTTCACTCCCAACATTTTAAAATCCATTGAAGCATCTCACCTTGTTTATTTACTTTTTATTTATAAATCTTAGGACCGGAGTTTCGTAGATGCTAGAAATTTATCTTATATAAAGTAAACTCGTTTTTATAATAAATTTGAATATTATTATGGAATTTATGAAAAAATTTCAACACTATTTAATTAATTATTTTCATATGTTATTGTTGTAGAATAATTTTTTGTGAATCATGTAGTAGTCTAATGTTTTTATATTTCATTATTCAAATTAAAGAGGATTTGGTGTAGTTTTTTTTCAATTTATTGTATTGTATGGTTAGTATGGTTAGGGTGTTGTAGTTACTCTGGATAGGAAAGTTTAAAGAATTGTTTAATGAATTATATAAAGAATGGTATGGGATGTGTATAATAATTTCATAAAATATTCTTTAGAAAAATTTAAATTAAATCTTGATGAAGATATATATTATTATGTGAATGAAAATTATAGAAACATTGTTATAATGTTTCTATTTTTCCAAATAATTTTTTTTTGATAAAATTGTTGAGTTATATTGAATTAATATAATTTTTATGTGGAAAATTATAATTATTAATTTTTATATTGATTGATGTGTGAACAAAAAATGATTAATAAGATAGAAATTGGTTTATTTGATAGATCATGTGGTTAATTTGATGTATTTGTTATATGGAATGAGGTAGAATCATTAGTTGTGTTAAATTGACCATGTTATCTCTTAAATGTGATTATATAAGTTATTTATTCTTGACCCACCCTCCAAGGATACCAAAATTAAAGAATATAGGTAATGAATCCTGAGTCTCACCTCTAGTAGGCCCCATGTTTTTGATAAGCACCAATGGTATAAAAATATCAAAAATGGGAGGTGTTACCCTCTATAATAAAATATTATCATAATATAGGATAAAAAACAAAACTATTCAAGTAGATATTATACAATTTTACCACAAACTATTCAACAATATATGATCAGAAATAAACAAATACAATATTGTTCTACAATATATGCCCAAAGATGATCCCTAGTGTAGTGATTCAACATGAACTCGAAATCACAAGCTAGAAATTCTTATATTGGTATCCAAACTCCTTTTGAAAACCCAAAAAAACATTTTAAATTTATAGTATAATAATACTAGTATAATTAGTAGGGTCACGCCAAATTTCTCACACACACATGTCCAAATATCATGTTAATGCACCAGTAAATAAATAGTAGCACAAACAAGAACCAATGTAGGCCAACTAACTAATACCATATTTACAATGTAAATATCACCAAATCATGCATCAAATATGAAAATATAGAATCAAGGTCATATACACACATGGTTTCCCTCTTCCACGTCCCTAGAGATTTTCAACTCTCTTTCCCTAACATAAAATTTCTTCTTCTACTATCTCTTTTTTACATATCACATCACATACCATCCATATTTGATGTTGTTTAGGACACATCTCTACACACCCCACAATCACAAAGTAGAGAATATTTTTCAAGAATTATTAATCATCACATCACATCATGTTTGAAAACATCTAGGCTATCAAAACAAATCTCACCAAAAAACACATATTCATTCATACAAAATATCATCACATAACTAGAGCGTTTGGGAATCAATTATGTGAAGTAAATCAACCATGTTACATCATATAACCATGCATGACCCACACCACATATCAGACCTCATGAAATAAATCTTTACATGAAACCACCTAGGACATCACTACGTATCTTTGTTGAAGACACTTGAGCCATCACTATTGAAATATGATTGGGGAAGAAGGGGGAATCCATCCATCTATATCACTACCATCCTGGATGTTGGGGAAAATATCTAAAACACATAAAGTCTAGGTATTGGTAAGGTTATTAAACTTATTTAGAGTGTATATAAAATAGAAAAACTTACATAGTATATATATTTCACTGAATTTAAATAATAGGGTATCACAGTAATTTCACAAGAGCGCACCACATAACAAAAATTATATTGTACATTTTTAGTGACAACCACTGCCACCACTATATGAAACACATAACAACACCCAAATAATGAGACAATATTTCTAATTACTAATTACACAAGTCACAAATTTTATTCATTAATCCATTTTCCAAACATCAAATTATTGTCCCACTATGTTCAATTATTAATCCATTCATTTAGTCATTTCCTTCAACATCATAAATTATTCTATTTCCTACTGAGAATGAAACACAACCAATCCTTACCACTAATGGCCCATCTCACAACCGATATTGTAAAACACCAACCCCAGTTACCCAGAGTCGGTGCATTATTATATAACATTGGAATGATCATAAGGAAATTATGTCTTGAAAGACCAATCAGTTTAGTATTAATGGAAACAAGATTCATACATAAGTTTAACTTTACAACTTGAAAAGAAATAAAACCCAAATATATTTCATTAGAAACATCCAATCCTCCTAGATTATGCCTACCGGTCACTCATAACTAACTTCTTCATATCCTCGGAAAATGAAACATAAGAAAGGGGTGAGCTCAAACTCTCAGTAAGGGTAAGTAATACAGCATAAAATGACATAAATATTAAGCATGGTAAATAATTGAAACCACATACCGTTACCAATAATAAAGATGAATTCTTTTATATCAAGAATATGAGCCATAATAAAACATAATCAGGGGTATTCTGCTAGTCGAATGACCACATGAACCATTAATATTATTTCCATAATGAGGTAATGTATAATGTTTTACATTCTGAAACATTTTGTCAAGGCCTTGGCCAAGACATCTAAAAATGATTAAGGCCTCAGACAAAACCATAAATCAAATTGGGAAAGGGCCTCGGCCAATTCCACGTCTAGTTGTCTCATGAGACCTACAGATGCATCGAGGAGCTATAGCGGGCTCCACCTGTCACTTACTATGTACAATACATTCCTCATTTGAAAAGGTTTAAACATATCATAAACATTAGTATTAAAACTAGCGTACGAAATGTCAATACTTTAACCATAAATCATGAATTGTATAAAAATATCACATCCACAGTCAAACATATCACAAAACCTTCAATACAATATGGAAGTTTTGTATTCTAATAAAACAACTCCAAATAAACTTAAAATCCATCAAAGGATGTTGACATAGATGAAATCAAAACTCTTTTTAAAGAAATATCTCTTTCTATTTTTGAAATAATTTAAGAGTCACATAATTATAAAATAAAACATTTACATTGAGAATATTTTTATAAGCTTGTAAGGGAATCTTCGATGAGTTTATAATGGTATAAAATAGCCACACCCGCTGTATAAGTTAAAAAAATACATTCTTACCTTAATTTTGTCGAAAAGGTTAAAAATGACCTTGTTTGGAAAATGACAGAAATATTTCTTTATAAATATCTTATAAAAGTAAAAAAAGTGTATAAATGACTTTAACCCATTTTCTGTAAAATAGTATGAATGATTTGAAATACATTTTTAAGAAACATGGATGTGAATGATAAAGAGGTCCCAGTAGATAATTACGTATAAACAACCTCGGATAATGAAGAGATTGTGAAATAAACCCTTACCTCATTGTAATCAATCAAGTCGTATGAACAATATTCCATATCCACCAAATAAATCACATAATATCATGAATATAAAGAGAATCATGATAATATATATATCAAATGGCAGTACAAAATACACCACATGAAATAAAGAAGTGGTGAACAATGGAAATCTCATGGAATTAAAAGTGAGATAAGAAACCCCTTACCTTGTAATTTTAATTTTTTGATGGTAGGATAACCTCTTGTATAATGGTGAAATAATTGTTATTAAATTATAAAAGAATCATATACATTAATATGCTATCATATATTATCTTTTAACATTGATTTTTTAATAATATCTTAGTATTATCATTGTTTCGGGTGTTAACTTACTCATTTTCTTTTATATATTTTGCTACATAAGTCATGTTTGTTATGGATAGGTTGTATATTATTCATATACAGAATGATATCAATTCCTTAAAATTATTTTTAACCATCAAATGAGAATTAGACTTGAATGGATACGATGGGGAATGAATCTCATCGCGTTCGTGGAGACAGTAGTCCGTACGTACGCACGAGCGACAATATCACTCTTATGATATTAAAATAACATATAATTGGATATTATATCATATATACAGAATCATTATAATGTTATATTTATTATTTACATGAATTACACATCATTATTATACCCATCTAAATAATAATGTTTTGAATAACAATTACACCACGACATGGACACGGTAAGCCGTACGTACGCACGTATGGTGAAATGTCATTCAAAGGATGGATAGAATACTGAATATGGATGTACCATATTTATAATAACATCAAAGTATATAGAATATACTAGAGTTATTATTCTATTATGGGAATAAAAAATAAAGAAGAAGTTGAAGAAGAAAGGAACTTCAAAGAGGGTGGTGAAAACATTACCTCTTCTTCGGGTTCTTCCTTTTGATTTTATCAAAATGGCTCCTTAGGGTGGATTTATGACTAATGGATGGCCTCTATGATGAAGGTAGGATAGTTTATAGGGTATTTGGTCAGAGTTTGGCCGAACCAAAAGGCTTTGAAGGTGTGAATAATTGGTTAGAAGTGGTGTCCTTTTATAAGGGGGAGGAGGGGCTCTTTAGGAAAAACTTAAAATATTAATTTATAATAAATTAAAATAAGGTTTATAATGGCTCCAAAGTGGATTATTAAAATTATAAGGTGGGTATGGGTCTAAATCCTTTCAACAGATAGATTTTATACAGGTTTGGGTCATTATATTAACCTTATATTTTAGTTTTAACTCTTCGTTAATTAGTTTGACATTTACCATGTCTCGTTGTATTTTTATATTATATAGTTAATAAACATACTATATACATTCAAGAGACCCCCAATTGGTCCATTAATGTTACACCTATCATGATATAAGTTTTTTTGACGAACCATTGAGTTTTATGAATATAATATCAATTAATAATATAATATTTGTTTTAAAAACTCTTTTATGTCAATTTTGACACTATTTAATAATTGATTTTTGTTAAAGTCTTAAAAACATTATTAATTCGATAAAAAATCATTTAAGAAATTCTAACATGTCATATTAATCAATAAAATTCTTGTATGGCATCCAAATGTTCAAATTATATTTATTTTAATATTTATAATACCAATTATTTGATTCTTTCATTAATAAGAAAAATACTGCATTATTATTGTGTCATAAATAAATTTAATTATTAGATGTCTAAAAATTATAAATAAAATCATATTATGTAAGAAATCATTTTATATTTCTAATGAATGTTTATAGTTGAAAATATAATATATATATAACTCTATGTAAAAATTGTTTTTCTAAAAGAAATATGCTTATGTCAGTTTTGTATTTACTTTAACTTAATTAATATAAAGTGTCATTATCACTTACAAGTGGATCCATGGAGTCCCAAAATAGACACAAAGATGCCCATGGTCGGACATGTATCAACCAATCGGGTTAGGTCACGTTTTAGGGTAAATTAATATTACTTTAATATTATTTTTTACCCTTATTTACCGGATTTACCCTTTAACCATGGTAAATAAAATATTTACCGAAGTAATTATTCAAATTGTCTAAAAATAAAATTTACCTATTTACACAATTTGGACATCCTGATTCCAAATATGGAATCCATTTTTCTAAATTCGAATCACAGAAGTGTCATAAATTAATTTAAAATTTATTCTCGTTGTAAAAACAAAAAGCGTGTTTTTAAGAGATAATAACTATCAAAAGATTGACACTCGTTTATGTCTGGTTTAATTGTGAAATTATGTCCAATGACCAACATTGTATAAAATGGTAAAAATATATTCTAAATATACTTTTAAACCACTCAAATTAATAATTTATCACTACTAATTATTTCGATTAAAAAGTTGTTTTTAATTAAAATTTAGTAAGTTTCACTGTTCATCAAAATATAAAATATATCCAAAAAGTACCAAAATTTTACCCTAGGCTAATTTTGATATTATGAATCCAAAAATGAAGTCCATTTTTAGAGATAAAAATTATAAAATTTCAAAAAAATGGTATTATTATTCATAATGGCTACTTTGATTGGTCGCGGTGTGTTAGAATCTCAAAGTTGCGTACTACACACGCTACTGTATTATTCAAAGAGAAGCATATAGTGGAAGCTTGGGGTTTTACCTTCTCCGCTCCTTCAAATAATTTCATCCTCAAAATTTTTGGAATTCTACCGCGTGAAAAAAATTGGGTGGTTTTTCATCATGAGTTCCTCAGGTTCCCACATAGCCTCTTCAATCTTATGGTTTCTCCATAGAACTTTTACCAGATGAGTCATCTAGTTTCTCAACACTTGTTCTCTTGTATCAAGAATCTTGATAGGCTCTTCGCAATAAGACAGATCGGGTTCCAGATCTAATTCCTCATAGGTGAGTACATGTGATGGGTCAGGCATGTATTTTCTCAACAGTGATACGTGCAACACATTGTCAACTTTGTAGAGACTTGGCGGCATTGCCAATCGGTAAGCTACAACCCCAATTCGTTCTTGAATTTCGAATGGTCCGATGTACCTGGGACTCAATTTACCCTTATTACCAAAACGTATAACTCCCTTCTATGGAGATACCATCAAGAAAACATGATCTCCTACCTGAAATTCCAAATCCTTCCTTCGGTTATCGGCATTGCTCTTCTGCCTACTTTGAGCTGCTTTAATGTGGTTTTGGATTACCTTCACCTTTCCCATCGTTTCCTCCACCAGTTCTCGGCTTAAGATGTTTCTCTCACCAATTTCATCCCAACTGGTTGGTGTGCGACATCTCTTTCCGTATACCGCTTCATATGGTGTCATCTGAATACTTGAATGGAATCTATTGTTAAATGAAAATTCCACCAAAGGTAAATATTGATCCCACATACCCTGAAAGTCAAGTGAGAATTATATCAACATGTATTCTAAGGTTTTAATAGTCCATTCTGATTATCCATCTGATTGAGGGTGGTAGGCAGTGCTCAAACGAAGTTCAGTATCCATGGGCTCTTGAAGACTTTTCTAGAATCTTGAAGTGAAATGGGGATCACGATCATAAACAATCGATAGGTGTACTCCATGAAGTCTCACAACTTCATTAATATAAAGTCTTGATAGATGTTCAAGTGGTAGATCCTCTCATATAGCATGAAAATGTGCTAACTTGGTAAGATGATCAACAATAACCCATATTGCATCATTCCTTATAGGAGTCTTTGGAAGCCCCATAACAAAGTCCATCATAATATTGTCTCATTTCCACTCCAGCATGGGAAGAGTTTGCATGACTCCTCCAGGATGTTGCCTTCCAGATTTCACGTGTTGAAAAACCATACATCTTGACACAAAATCAGCAATATCCCTCTTCATATTGTCCCACCAAAAATGTTCCATAAAATATCTATACATTTTGGTGCTCCCATGGTGTATAGAGAAATTGGAGCTATGAGAAACATCTAAAAATTCCCTTTTTAGATCAGGTATATCGGGAACACAATGCCTCTTCCCAAATTTTAAAATTCCTTCTTCATATACAAAGTCTCTCAGTCTCCCATCATTCACGGCTTTAATCTTGTTTTGAAATTCTTCATCATCGGTTTGAGATCTCTTAATCATTTCTAGTGAAGATGGTTTGGCAACCATTTGAAAAAGCATTGATGTTTCACCTTCCATGGTTATTCCCATTTCCATCTTCACTAGATCCATGAAAATTGGATCCCTTTCAATTCTCATATTGTTCAAAACTCCATGATCTTTTCTTCTCAAATCATCTTCCACCTTATTTTCCTTACCCGGGTGGTAGTGTATCATGCAATCATAATCCTTGAGTAATTCAAGCCATCACCTTTTCCTCATGTTGAGTTCTTTTTCTGAGAAAATATTCTTCAAACACTTGTGATCAGTATAAATCTCACATTTTTCACCATAGAGGTAGTGTCTCCATATCTTCAAAGCAATGATAATAGATGCTAACTCGAGATCATGAGTAGGATAGTTTTTCTCATGAATTTTCAACTGCCGTGATGCATAGGCAATATCCCTATCATTCTGCATAAGGAAAAAACCAAGTCCTTTCTTCGATGCATCACTATAAATAACGAACCCATCATTCCCCGATGGTAGAGTCAATATAGGATCATTGACTATATTCTCTTTAGTTATTCGAAACATTCTTCACACACTTTTGTCCAAACAAATTTAACCCCTTTATGTGTGAGATTTGTTAATGGGTATGCCAACCGGGCAAAATTCTAGACGAAACGTTGATAATAACTTGCTAAACCAATAAAACAGCATACCTCCGTTATACTCGTCGGTGCAGGCCATTCTTGGATTGCCTTGGTCTTAGAAGGATCAACAGAGATTCCATCAAGAGAGACAATATGGCCAAGAAAAGAAATCTCCTAAATCCATAATTCACACTTGCTAAACTTCCCATATAATTCAGATCTTCTCTAAGTCTTCAAGAAAATGCGCAAGTGATATTCATGATTTTTGTAGCTTTTGGAGTATACCAAGATATCATAAATAAAAACCACCAAAAATTCATCGAGATATTCCTAGAAAACTCTGTTAATTAGATCCATGAATACAGAGGGTGCATTAGTCAATCCGAAAGGCATTACTGTAAACTCATAGTGCCCATACCTTGTTCGAAATGTTCTCTTCAGAATGTCTTCTTTCATCACACACAACTGATGACATCTAGATCGAAGGTCAGTCTTTGAAAAGTATTGATCTCCATGGAGTTGGTCAAATAAATTATCAATGTGAGGTAGGGGATACTTGTTCTTTATTGTTATAGCATTGATCTCCCTGTAGTCGATACATAACCTCATAGATCCATCATTCTTTTTAACAAAAAAAAACAGGGGATCCCCATGGATAAACACTAGGGAGAATAAATCCCTTATTACTCAATTACTCTAGTTGTTTCTTTAGTTCAACTAATTATAAAGTGGCCATTCTATAAGGGGTCTTCGATATAGACCTTGATCCAGGAATTAAATCAATGGAAAACTCAACTTCACGTTCTAAAGGATGTCCAAGTAAATCTTCCAGAAACACATCTATATATTCTTTCACAATAGGTACATCCTCTATTTGAACATTCCTTTCCTCACCCACAGTCATTTCATTATCTTCCTCCCCAATAATTGAATTTATTTGAGCTACGGGGGGTGGATCTAGGTAAGAATTAGGGGGTGACGATTCCACTCTAAAGATAAGGTGTTTTTTATCATCATCATCAAAAATAGTAACCTCCTTATTCTTATAATAAATTTTTGCATCATGGTACGATAGCCAATCCATACCGAGGATTATATCAAATTCAATCATAGGTATGACGATGAGATCCGCAGATAAAGAACATTCATGTGCTCTAATGGGGACTGATTCACAAAACTTTGTTGCAATGATACTTCCCTTAGGAGTTTTGACTGACAACTCCCTTGTTAAATAAAATTGGAAATATCTAATTTTCTTAGAAAACTGGGAAGATATGAAACAATGCGATGATCCAGAATCAAATAACGCATTTTCTAAACTTGAGGAAACCATTAAATTACATGCCACCACATCTTTCGGGGATTCAAACTCAGCAGTAGTGATTACATAAGCTTGGCCTTGTTCCCTAGGCCTTTTTGAGGTAAGTTTCCCTGATTCTTAGGAAATTCAATTTAATAATGTCCCATATCCCTGAAATTGTATAATTGAAAATTGGTAGGTTCTTTCTTTCTTTTACAATCACCATCTAGATGGCATATCTGTCCACACTAGTAGCATACTCCTTTTCCTATTAGACAGGAACCAGGGTGCCTCCTTCCGCAATTATCACAAGGTGGAATTTCAATTCTTCCCTTCTTCCCTTTTTCTTTATTTCCTTTCCCAGAGTGTTCAGCAGATCTATTCTTCTCTTGCATTGATTTAAAGTCATAAGACATATAGAATTCTATTTCTGTCTTGATAGCACATGAGACAATATCTTCGTTTGACGAGAAGGATTGTGTGTCCAATGCTCAATGAAGAAACAGTTTTAACCCATCAAAGAAACGATCAATATTACTTATTCGGTTACGTATATAATCTGTAGCATACCTTGCTAACCTTGTAAAGTTAGCCTCATACTTTGCAACATTCTCATCCTCCTTTTGTCTCAAACTCAGAAATCGCCATTCCATATCTACTCGATGGTCACGAGGAAAGTATTTTTTTTAAAAAATATCTTTGAAATCCCTCTATTCCAAATTTTATATTTCATCATCTTCCTTTATGTTTTGAATCAATGAACACCATTGATCAACATTTCGGGTGAGGCGGTAAACTACTATGATAACTTTTTACTTTTCACTACTCCCCAAGGTATGGAATATTTTCTCTAAAGAATTTATCCATTGCTCAGCTACTAAGGGATTTGTATTCCCATTGAATGTTGGTGGTTGTTTCCTCTTGAAGCGATCTAAGATTGATACTCCACTATGTGGATCAGGGTGCTCCATATGGGTAAGGTTATTATTCATAACCTGAGTGAGTTGTCCCAGTATGGTGATTAGCTGATCAGCACCAGTTGCATCACAAGTTCCACTATAATTATCTTGAGAAGGAGGGTAATCCCTACATAGAGTGTGTGCATTGATACAGTTTCCATTTCTTCCACTAGGCCCCATTTATAAACAATGGCATAAACTAGATCAGTTTATGAATCAAAATACATAATTCTATACTTGTAAAACACTTAACATAAATTGAACTATTTATGGATATAATCCATAATCATAAAAATGTTTTCTTTGAGAATTATATACTCATAAACCCTTCATAATGGTTTGTAAATAAAATGAGAATTATCCTAAGCATATCCCCTGGGAGTTTCGTAACCAATAGTGCAGCAAGGCCCGTTGTCATGCACCAGTTCTCATTCGAGTCTAGCTCAAAGTGGTGTTTTCTGGTTTTACCCCAAGGTACATTTGTGCCCGAGCCGCCTCTACCTACTCGTATCTAAAAATGGATGTATTGCTCGGAAAACTCACAAATTCTCTACAATACCAAATTTCAAGGAAGTTCTTCTATATTAATCCTCAAAGTCCATCTTGGGTCTATGTGCTCTAATCAGAGTTTATCTAAATGTATTTTCTAAGATTTGTTTTAACCTTCCTTTGATACCAACTATAACACCCCAACCCTAGTTACACAGAGTCAGTGCATTATTACATAACATTGGCATGATCATAAAGAAATCATGTCTCGAAAGACCGATCAGTTTAGTATTATTGGAAACATGATTCATACATATGTTTAACTTTACAACATGAAAAGAAATACAACACAAATATATTTCATAAGAAACATCCAAGCCTCATAGATTATGCATGTTGGTCACTCATAACTAACTTCTTAATATCCTGGGAAAATGAAACATAAGAAATGGGTGAGCTCAAACGCTCATTAAGGGTAAGTAATACTGCGGAAAATGACATAAATATTAAGCATGGTAAATAATTGAAACCACTTTCCTTTACCAATAATAAACATGAATACTTTTATGGAATGAATATGATCCATAATAAAATATAATCATGGGTATTCTACTAGTTGAATTACCACATGAACCATCAATATTATTTCCATAATGAGGGAATGTATACTGCCAGATATTCTGAAACATTTTGTCAAGGCCTTGGCCAAGACATCTAAAAATGATTAAGGCCTCAGACAAAACCATAAATCAAATTGGGAAAGGGCCTCGTCCAATTCCACGTCTAGTTGTCTAATGAGACCTACAGATGCATCGAGGAGCTATAGCGGGCTCCACCTGTCACTTACTATGTACAATACATTCCTCATTTGAAAAGGTTTAAACATATCATAAACATTAGTATTAAAACTAGCGTACGAAATGTCAATACTTTAACCATAAATCATGAATTGTATAAAAATATCACATCCACAGTCAAACATATCACAAAACCTTCAATACAATATGGAATTTTTGTATCATAATAAATCAACTCCAAATAAACTTAAAATCAATCAAAGGATGTTGACAAAGATGAAATCAAAACTCTTTTTAAATAAATATCACTTTCTATTTTGAAATCATTTAAGAGTCACATAATTATATAATAAAACATTTACTTTGAAAATATTCTTATAATCTTTTAAGGTAAGATTCGACGAGTTTATAATGGTAGAAAATATCTACACCCTCCATATAAGTTAAAAAAAATACATTCTTACCTTAATTTTGTCAAAAAGGTTAAAAAGGACCTTGTTTGGAAAACGACGGAAATATTCCTTTATAAAAATCTTATAAAATTCAAAAAAGGGTATAAATGGCTTTAACCCATATTCTGTAAAATAGTAAGAATTATTTGAAATACATTTTTGAGAAACATGGATGTGGATGATAAAGAGGTCCCAATAGATAATTACGTATAAACAACCTCGGATAATGAAGTGATTGTGAAATAAAACCTTACCTCGTTGTAATAAATCAAGTAGTATGAACAATAGTCAATAACCACCAAATAAATAACATAATATCATGAATATAAAGATAATCATGATAATATATATATATCAAAAGGCAGTACAAAATACACCACATGAAATAAATAAGTGGTGAACAATCGAAATCTCATGGAATTAAAAGTGAGATAAGAAACCCATTACCTTGTACTTTTCCTTTGTTGAGGGTAGGTTAACTTCCTTTATAATGGTGAAATAATTTTTATTAAATTATACAAGAATCATATACATTAATATGATATCATATATAAGCTTTTAACATTGTTTTGTTAATAATATCTTAGTAATATCATTGTTTCGGGTGTTAACTTACTCATTTTCTTTTATATATTTTGTTACATAAGTCATGTTTTTTATGGATAGGTTCTATATTATTCATATCCATAATGATATCAAGTCCTTAAAATTATTTTTAACCATCAAATGTGAATTATACTTGAATGGATACGATGAGGAATGAATCTCATCGCGTTCGTGGAGACGGTAGTCCGTATGTACGCACGAGCGAAAATATCACTCTTTTGATATTAAAATAACATATAATTGGATAGTATATCATATATACAGAATAATTATAATGTTATATTTATTATTTACATGAATTAAACATCATTATTATACCCATCCAAATAATAATGTTTTGAATAACAATTACACCAGGATGTGGAGACGGCAAGCCGTACATACGCACGTATGGTGACATGTCTGTCAAAGGATGGATAGAATACTGAATATGGTTGTACCATATTTATAATAACATCACAATATATAGAATATAATGGAGTTATTATTTTATAATAGGAATAACCATGAAATAAGATGTTGAAGAAGAAAGGAACTTGAAAGAGGGTGGTGAAAACATTATCTCTTCTTCGGGTTCTTCCTTTTGATTTTATCAAAGGGCTCCGTAGGTTGATTTTATGACTAAAGAAAGGCCTCTAGTATGAAGGGAGGATTTTTTAGAGGGTATTTGGGAAGATGATGGCCGACCCAAAAGGTTTTTATGGTGTGAATAATTGTTTAGAAGTGGTGTCCTTTTATAATGGGGAGGAGGGGCTCTTTAGGAAAAACTTAAAGTATTAATTTATAATAAATTCAAATTCAGGTTCTAATGGCTCAATAGTGTATTATTCAAAGTATAAGGTGTTTATGGGTCGAAATAATTTCAACCAATATATTTTAGACCGGTTTGGGTCATTATATTAATCTTATCTTCTAGTTTTAACACATAGTTAATTAGTTTGACATTTACCATGTCACTTTGTATTTTTATATTATATAGTAAATAATCCTACTATATACATCCAAGCGACCCCCAAGTGGTTCATTAATGATACACCTATCATGATATAAGTCCTTTTTCTGAAACTTAGATTTTTAGGAATAGAATATCAATTAATAATATAATATTTGATTTAAAAACTCTTTTATGTCAATTTTGACACTATTTAATAACTGATTTTTTTAAACTCTTAACAACCTTATTAATTCGAAAAAAATTCATTTAAGCAATCCTAACATGTACTATTAATCAATAAAATTATTTGATGGAATCAAAACATTAAAATCATATTTATTTTAATATTTATAATACCAATTATTTGATTCTTTCATTAATAAGGAAAATACTGCATCATTATTGTGTCATAAATAAATTTAATTATTCATTGTCTAAAAATTATAAATAAAATACTATTATGTAGGAAACATTTTTATCTTTCCAATTAATATTTTTAGTTGATAATATAATATATATAACCCTATTTATAATTTGTTTTGGTAAATGATATATGCTTATGTCATTTTTGTATTTACTTTAACTTAATTAATATAAAGTGTCATTATCACTTACAAGTGGATCCATGGGGTCCCCAAATCGACCCAAAGATGCCCATGGTCGGAAATATATCAACCAATAGGGTTAGAAAACGTTTTCAGGTAAATTAATATTATTATAATATTATTTTTTACCCTTATTTTCCGGATTTACCCTTTAACCATGGTAAATAAAATATTTGCCGAAGTAATTATTCAAAATGTCTAAAAATGAAATTTGCCTATTTATAAAATTTGGATATCCTAATTAAAAATATGCAATCCATTTTTCTAAATTCAAATCACATAAGTGGAAGAAATTAATTTAAAATTAATTCCCGTTGTAAAAACAAAAAACGTGTTTTTTAGAGATAATAACTATCAAAAGATTGACACTTGTTTATGTCCGGTTTAATTGTGAAATTATGTACAATGGCCAAAATTGTATTAAATGGTAAAAATATATTCTAAATATACTTTAAAACCATTAAAATTTATAATTTATCACAATTAATTATTTCAATTAAAAATTTTGTTTTTAATTAAAATTTAGTAATTTTCACTATTCATCAAAATATAAAATTTATCCAAAAAGTACCAAAATTTCACCCTAAGCTAATTTTGATATTCAGAATCCAAAAATGAATTCCATTTTGAGAGTTAAAATTTATAAAATTTCAAAAAGTGGGTATTACTATTCATAACGGCTACTTTGATTGGTCACGGTGTGTTAAAATCTCGAAGTTGCGTACAACGCATGCTACTGTATTATTCAAAGAGAAGCATACCGTGGAAGCTTGGGGTGTTATAGATATAATCACCATGATACACTAGCCTAACCATCCTTATATAATTTCAATAACCATATCAAACCATGAAAAGAAAAGTACCACCACAACCCCAAACCATAATCACCACACACGAAAAATGTCATGCACCATAACCATCATGAACCATATCCTCACATCACAACCACTAAACCCGACATCACCAAAATTTCCATAACATATCTATTATAACCATCTACAATATCACATCCCCGCACACTACATATGCTAACTGGTAACCACCAAACCTACACAAAAGCTTGAACCAAAATTGGGAAAAGAACATTCCAGAAATCACACAATAACAAAACATTTGAGCATCCACAATTAATTCAAGGGGCTTCATCACATTAATTCATTATTTATCATTAATACTATGCAATGAACCAAAATCCTTGGGTGACCAACTCCTTAGTCAAATATACGGTCATTAGACTTCTTATTCAGGGTGTGATTACAAACCATCATAGTAAGGGACTCATGAAATTCCATAAACTACACAAAACATGTTCTTGAAAGCCATTATTTTATATATTGGAAAAACTCATGAAAAATATCAACGAAAAAAAAAATCAATGTAGTAGATCATGATATATATCTACTATACCCATCAATTTCAATTATTATAATTAATAATCATTATTTTTTTTAATTTTTAATTTCCCATAAATCGATAGAAAATTAAGGAAATCCCCACACATATACCATATACAAAAAATGAACATGGATTCCCTTTCAAAAAATATATTTTCCTATAACACTTCATGCATAGTGAAAATAAAAACAATATGAAATGAATAAACACACAATGAAACCATTGATTAACCTAAACCTCATCCAGGACTCATCAAAACATTGAAAAAAATCACCCAAAACCAAAACTGTAAAACTGAAACTGATCTCCGAAAGAAGAATGAGATAAAATAAGTGAGAATTGTAGAATCTCATACCACTGATTTCCATATCACCACCCCTAAAACCCATGGATCATGGAGGGGGAATGAGATATGTATGGTAGTCCAAAATAACCTATTGTATATCCATAAATAGGAGAGACGATGACGGAATGAGAGTAACATTGTCTAGGTGACATATAAATAACAGGGATCCACTACTTTTATTGCTGAAATACCACATTCATTGTTTAAAACACATGGGATTCACAAAATATACATTTTTAAAACCACTTTTTGGGTTTAAAACAATTTTTCATTGAAAATTCATGGCACCATAGTCTAGAATTAACCAACACCATAATTTTCATTCTTACGGTGTAAGCCTATCTCACACTGATCCATTTTCCATAGACGTTCCATAAATAGCTTGACACACATCCTATAAACCACTATATTATACAATTAACCCATTTTTATGGTTTGAAAGTCCTAATGTAGTTTGGATGTAGATCTAACCTCCATAGAACATTCTTTAGCCTCGTCTAAACTCTTATAACAACAAAATATGGAAGTATAAGGGGATAATAAGTCATATAACATTACATTAGACACCTCTCAAATGATTACCTTTATCAAGATTCAAATAAAAAACAAAATAAAATAAAGGGGGTCCAAAATACCAACCCATGAGAAACTACTCAGAGATCGCACTACATCCCAATACTAACCAAAGTGTAAAAAGCCAAACCAATAATCCCAGAAACACATTCACTGTGATGTTGTATACAAGGTCGGCCATAGGTACGTTACATAACTATGATTCACTAAATTCCAACACACATGATTAGAACAAATCATATAGTTCCTGGTTGGTTCTCTCCACCACACCATCAATATGAGGGTGTATATCAGTGTTAAGGAGAAACTGGTAGTTAAAATAATGTTATAGTCCCCTTATAAAAAATATCAGATTAATAACGGGATTTTTGAGGGGGTTATGCACAACCCCATCTAAATTCATTTGTTGTATAAATTAGAAGGAGTTATTCATAAACCCATATAATTAATGAAATTCATAGGGGGTTCAAAACTCCAACCTCTACATTGGTTATCATTATTATTTTTAATATTTTTTTTTGATTTTAGTGGTAGGTATGTCAAAACCGCGGAGAATTTAATATTTAGTATAACTATATATTTGGTTGTATTTTAGAGGATATGTATATGTATATATAATTCATTTATATTTTAGTAGTTGTATATATATATATAATATATATATTTTTTAATGAAAATAGTGGTGGTTGGAAACCCCTTGCAGTCTTGTAAATTATTGGGGGTTTTGAATACCTTATAACCTCTAAAATTAGAGTTTGTTTTGAAACCCTTATAATATCATAAATTATAGGTGGTGTAACCCCTATAATATTTTAAATTAGAGAGGTTTTTTAAACAACTCTATTTTATGACATTAGATGGGGTTTTATCTCCATTTAATTCAATAAATTAGACGGGTTCATGAGATGTAGTTAATCCCTTAGATTAGCGGTGGTTTTGAACCACCTAAAATTTATGACATTGGAGGGGGATTTGAACATATTATAATTTAATAAATTAGATTGGTTTCATGAGCCACATCTAATCTATTATATTAGAGGTTTTTTAACCCCCTCTCATAATGTTTTGTTTTTTTAAATTAAATCACATATAATTTCCAACTTTATAATATATATATGTGTGTGTGTGTGCCTGTTTATATATATATATATATAACTTAAAAATATAATATAATTGTATTTAAGAAAATAATTACCACACACACATATATATAATGACATATATATAAATACTTTATATTATGTGTTATGAATATAAAAATATATATACATATTTATATATTGGTATACATAATATTAAATTAATTATAATTCTATTTATTCAAATATGTAAAATTAATATATGTTTTTGTAAATAATATACATATATTATATTAAATACATTTGTATCACGTATTTATGTATATATACATTTATATAATATTATGTTTGTATATATATAATTTTGGAAACATTAAATATAAATAAAATTTATAGTTATATTATATATATTATATTTTTAATAAATTATTATAAATATAAATTTATATATATATATATATTATATTAAATTATTTTTTGTACATTATTGTATTAAATATTAATTATAAATTTATTTAGTCATATCTATCTATATATAATTTAATTATATTAAAGATTTCTATTTATATGAATGTATAAATTTTTTTTGTATATATATATGTATGGATGAAAAAATATAAATGTATATATTTACATACAAAAATATATAATATAAATGGATTTAATATAATATATTTATAATACATTTCATTAAATAAATTTATAATATTTATAAAACCAACATACAATTTTTTTACTTTAAAAATTAAGTTTAGTAATAATAATATTGTTACACACAAATACATATTAATATATAAAAATAATTATGTAAATATTATATTATATTATATATGGAAAATATTTATAAATACATAAATATACACAAATAGAAATATTTATATATTTGATTATATATATGTGAATAAATATATATTTATATACGTAAATATAATTATATATATAATATATATATAATGATATATATATATATAATAAATATATTATATTATTTATATTTCTATAAATAAATATATACATATATGTATTATCTAATATTTTCATATATAAATATATCAAATTTGTTGTATATAATAACTAATTTCAACTACATCCGAGTGGTAGCATCCCATTATTGAGTATTCTTGATTGAGGTTTTGAATACCTATATATAGGATTTTTTAAACATGATGTTGAAGGATAGTTGCACTATGCAAGCTTAGGGTGGCTAATTAGGAGTTCATGGGGTGGTTGTATGGTTTTGTCAAAGGGTATCACGGATGGGTGCCTTGTGTTTTTTTGGGACTTTCTGGAATTTTCATGTAGGCAGGGGTGGTCCATGGGTATGGCCCCGAGTGTCTTAAGTGGGTTCTAGGGGTGGAGAAATGTTTTTTGGTCTAAATTCTTTTTAAAAAATTGATTGTTAATTTAATTATCTCTTGTCTCATATATATTTTACCAAAGATTTAGTAAATCCTTCCCAAATGTGATACGGAGGGATCATTAGTGGTGGTTCAACACAACCACCGCTAATGTGTTTATAGCAGGATGTAACCCCCTATAAACTGAAAAATAAAACCTTCTAGTAAAGGGGGTTTTTAGTGTCTTCTCTAGTCCCATAATGTAAAATGAGGATAAAAATCCAAGATGACGGTCCTTAGTACCACATAAATCCTAACCACATCTTCCACATACCACCAAGACAAAACAACAATGATACTCAACTCAGGAGTCACCATAAAATGGGAGACTTCATCAGATGGAATACTGTCAACAAACCTGTATCACATCCTCTATGATCCTTAGTAACTTCGTGATGAATCCCATTTTGATATCTTCCCATTTCCACCAAATAATATCCAAGGTATATAATAACCCTAGATGAACCCAATGATACACTTTCACCAATGAAAATACTAGAAAATATTCCATAATATGTACCATAAACAGTTTAATCCTCAGCCACCAAATTTATCTCATCAAGGCAAGATGTAATATTTCACTCTAGGATATACCTATAAATGTGAGATTTGAATCTCAAGGAAATATCCCTCACACATTACCTATGAAACAACCAACCTCTTCTGAAAGACCATCGGGTCCAACCATCCTCTAACCATCCCTCAAGAGTATCACCATGGAAAACATAATCAAACAACACATCTAAATTTGAGTCTCCTCACATAGAGTCTTCCACCTGTAACATCAAGGATGAATCTTAAGTTATCTGATAATGAAAACTAAAACCATTTCTCTTCTATGTCAACATAAATTACTACAAGCACTTCCAATCCTCTCCAAATACCAGTAAATTGAAGAGGAAAATATGCATATAAATTCCAACTAATTTCTTTGGAAAAAACATTACACTTTACTAGGGTGTAAGATATCGAAAAATATTAATCCTGAAGAAACCCTATCGAACTTTAATGGAATATGTTTAGATCCCAATGGGGGAACTAAAATTCAATGTTTTTTTTTCATGAAAATAAAATAATGCTCACTGATAAGGTAAAGGAAACAAAAAAATTATCCCAAACATGTCCTCTACTAACACCAGGTCATGGATGGAATAATTATGCTTATAAGGAGGTAACTCCCTAGACCCTCAAGATATCATTTTTCTCTATTGTATCAATATGCATCCCAATTCAAGAAAATATTTTTCAGAGAAAACATCAGACAACACACCCTCCTTAGGGAACCAAAGCATTGCAACACTATCCCACTTCTCCTTCATGTAAAAAAACTCTTCCTAGAATTCATCACTACACAATAAATCATGTTCCTTCCCATTAAATACAATTATAAAGTATTAAATTCATGTGAAATAGAGAAAAAAACCCCAATTAAAGCCTATTAGATCAAGGAAGATATGATCCTCCTCCATGTTCCTAGGTTCTAACCATGAAACAAATTTCTTGACCTTTTATGCATCAATAAGATATTTGTTTAGACCCGATGGTGTCTTCATAGAACATAAAAAACAGCTATGATCCTCTTCCATGTTCCTAGGTTTTTATGATATTTTTTCCCTAGAATCACATAACTATCATAAAAAACTAACTCCTAGAAAAAATACCTTATTGATGGTGTCTTCATAGAATATAAAAAATAGCTCCATGGTTCTCAACATGCTCTTTCTGAAAATATTCATATATCAAGATATAATTGACAAATAGGATGAATAAATGGTATGGGAACTCTTGTGACATAGATTTCATGAGCCCCATGAACATGGCCAGAGCATTCATAACCCCAAACAATAATACTACTAACTAAAATTCCCCATACCTACACCTGATAGTAGTCTTTGAAATAATATCATCATTCACCCTCGACTAGTGATATCCATATTTCATGTTGATCTTGATGAACTCTCTAGATCCTCTTAGAATGTTGAAATAAAACATCTATGCTCAGATGAGGGTAATAGTTCTTAACTATTACCTAGTTAAACCTAAAATAGTGTATGAAAAACATCATACTACCATCCTCTTTTGTGGGAAACAACCATAGAGAACCCAATAATGATACGGTTGACTTGATGAAACCACTTTTCATCATACTGTCTACTTACATCCACAAATTATAATACTCTATTGTCATCATATGATAAAAGATAATTGAATTCAGTGACATATCAGGCTGAAAATATATCCAAAATGATTTATTATTGATGGTGTACATCCATATCCTCTTATATAAAAACATCTTGGTACACATTCAAAAACTATAGGAAAACCATCAGTCTTAGCTTCCACTGAAAACTCTTCCATGTGAGACACAAGTGGCACTCCTTTCTATTTACTCATCAATCATTCTTGGTTTTCAATAAATTCCACTCACTATCCCACCATATTAAAAAATAATAAACCTTTATATAAATATTTGATGAATTCATTCATTCGATATTGCTAATCAATCATAAGGATAACATCATATGGTTATATATGTATGAAGATGAAATCTCCCATGAAATGGTGTTTCCCCATCACCAGCCTACATTCCCAGAACTTTTCAAAAAAAATTGAAAAACCATTAATCAATGAATATAAAACAAATGGAATTGGATTTATTTCCTTATCCAATCCACAAAAGTAGAGAAAACTCAGAGTGATAAAGAAGTGTGATGATCTTGAATTGAACATATAACAAACAAGGGTCGAGGGTAAACTAATCATACTATGGAAAACTCTTATCTCTATTGGTGCTACCACCTCTAACGTGTGCATCTGAAATCTACCAAATCTTATACCTCTTTTATATTAACCTCCATAACGAAACTCCATACAAGGTCCCTATGGATGAGGAACATCATGAGACTTCCCTCTTCCAGTACCACATAATATCGGCTACTAAAGAAGAACTACTAATATTTGATAATGAATCATCCTTAGAGGCAATTGTTGGTACTGTCGAAAACAAGAGTGAATGCCTACCTCATTACGGAATCCCCATCCAGTTGGAAAACATCCCAAGAGTTAATGATGTCCTCCATATACATGAATAGAAAACCTAAATCCTCTAAATGGTTTTTTGGGATCCACCTCCCCCGGAAGAATGGAAAGAGGTCTATAATGATCATTTCCCCACTTATTAGAACCCTGGTAGCCTGAGCACCCATGGCCCACTACCATAAGCCCTTCTACCTAAGACTCTCAGCTAACCACTCTCTTGTCTCTCAACATCAATAGAAATAATTTTATTGATAACCATTTCATTTACTTCATCCCTATATATACTTTGATTTTAAATAGAGTGACCAGATACATGATCATTAGGAACAAAGTCTCATGTAGAAACAGTGATATAGACTCCACATCTAAGAAAATATCTAGAGAAAAGTGTTCTTGTCCATTAAACCCAAGCCCATCAAAACATAAAATCAAGCTCCCCTTCTAAAGGGATTGTAAATCCTTACACTTAGCTTCACTCATCATCGACGATATGAATTCTTCCCAAACATCCATTTGAATATCTTTCCGCAACACACCCACTTTCTTATGGACACCCAAACAAAAATTCCATCATAAACACCCATGTCCTCGAATTAGACTAATTTCCATAAACACCAAGATATCTTGCCCTACTCAGATCAGAATGAAAGAGATCTCCAGCTCCTCTTGTTAGTACTATGTATCCAGATCAATGATTATCCCCTCATGTTTTCCAAAACTCATCCTTTGGAAGGTAGGAAAGCATATCTACCAGGTCTTGTAATCCTCTGTCAGTTCAAACATACTATGATCAAATAGGTTATCCACTCAAAATCCCAAACCAATGATAATAGAAAACTATAATAAATTTTTAAAAATCATGGAGAACATACTATAATTAGTCAGAAGTAATTTGATAAAAACATTGTTTATTCAATATATTTTTTTTTTAAAACGAAAATTAAAACATTAACATAATGAATAATGATACATTTACCTCTCCTTGGAATCTATATTGAATATAAGTCCATATTCACTTAGAAATTCAATAATATTAGAGTCTATGCATTGGATAGTGGCACAAAATCCCATGCCCTGGATGGTATGCCTTGAATATGTTACACGCCATGGTAAATGGAAACTATTTTCAGTCCAACACATGAAAACCTCAAAGTTCTTTACTATAAAATTTATCTTATCAATCAAAAATTCAGTTAATACCACTTTGTAATTAATCCCACCATCCAAAGATATCTCAATGAATTATGACGAATAATGATCCCACAAATCCTACCTCTAGTAGATCCTGAGTTGGTACAAAAAACAAGGGTATAAAAATCTAAAAAATTGGTGTTGTTACCCTCTATAATAAAAAAGGATTGTGGATAGGATAAAATCCCACAAAAAAATTAGTAGGAATATATAAATTTAAACCCAAACTAACCCACAATGCATTAATAAAAATAAACCATTACAATAACAATCTCAAATATATACCAAATGAAAATCCCTATATCAATGACTCAACATAGGATCCAAATACCAAGATATTAATGTCTAGATACATCCCCAATGTATTACCATAAATCAAAAATGTTTTTTTATATATTGGTTAAGTGTAGACATATACTCAGTATGAAAAAAAACAAGGACTCAAGTGTACATTTGAAAATATCCTTCTAATGTTCCAGTGCACAAAAAATATATAAAAAACATTTCTTATTTCTTGGAATACTTTGGGGATTTATCTTGGAATTACTAGATTGGGATTTAGATCATATATTGAGTTGCTGATAGAGGTATTTTAATTTGGTATATAATCAATATTGGCATCACTATGGAACATTAAACAAATCATTCATCTAATATAATAACATTTCATTGAGATTTAAGAAATGTAAGGTGCTATGCTACAACTAACCCAAGGATTTCTATCTCACGCCCACTAAAAACAAATATCATATTCTCCCATCCATTTTTTATATAACATTTCACACTGCATCCATCTATAGAGTTAGTCGGGAAAGATCACCACCTACCCCACCCCCACATGTTCTAGAATCTGGTGCTAGCAACCCTCGTCATCATGTCACATCTCACAGGAGGAAACCTAGGTAATCAAAACACATCATTCCTGATAACACACTCTATCACAAAAAATCTGACCATATAAACCTATCAGTAGGGTATCATGAATTTATAGGACATCAACCTCATTCCTTTGTTCTTCTACGCATGAACACCAATAAATATAACATCAAATCACAACTACATCACATCCCAACACTGTAGAAAATTAAAAATATATCACAAAAAATATCAGATGAATACGCCAAAGTAATCACTACTAGAGGAAACGTGGGGAAGTGGAGGTTGATGAAAATCTATATCACCGAAACATGGATATTTGGGAAAATAACCAAAACTTATAACATACGAGCACTAGTATGTTTAGCTAATTCTTGGGGTGTGGGTTTAGAAATATCATAAACATTAGTGGGATATGGATAGCAAAAAAATACCAAGAAATGCATTAATGTCATGTTTATTAGTGCGCACCATATAGCCACCATCATACCCCACATCTACCATTACAACCACTTCCACTAATATTTACAATACAACAAACCACAACACATAACCTCAAAAACATTTCCCACTTTTAATTACACACTCCACCATTGTTTTTCTTTAATCCATTTACCTCACTTAAAATTCCTTCCCATTAGGTAAAATTACCAAATCATTAATTTATTCATTTCATTCAGAATCATAATTTATTCTATTATTAAATTATCTACTAACACAACCATGTCATGAAACTTCTAGCCCATCCAACATAAATCATCATCACCATGCTACACCTGCCAATCCATCCTACCTCGTCAACCAAAACTACCCCTCACCACACTACCACAATGCACAACAGCACCACACTACCGAAATCACCATACCCCACAACCATTATTCACCACAACATCACATAACAACCACTATTCACCGTATCAAAAAACATACCACATCACATCCATGCCAACTGACCATTGCATTATAGCCCCCACACACTATAGAGAACTGATGGTCACCTCTATCACTATCCAAAAGCCGAAACCACATAAGGAAATAGAAAATAACAAACTCACACTACGACAGCACATTCCAGTATCCACAATTTATTTAGTTGATTTCATCACATTTTTTATTTATTTTTCATCAGTATTATCACACAAACCTAAATTTTATTGGAAACCAAATAATTATCCAAATATATATTCATTATTAAATATTTTTGTAGTGGAATTACAGGAAAAATATTATGCATCTCAACACATATCATCTACTGTGAAAACAAGGCACCAAAAAACTATTATTATCAGTATTGTCGTCATAAATGCCCAATATCATCAACCAAAAAATATCATAGAAGTAAATCATGAAATATATATAACAAACCCATCTATTTTAGCTATTCTTAATTATTATCATTACTATTCAAACACTTATTATCCTCATTGTGGAACCAAAAATCATCCCATCCCCAATCATAGAATGTATAAAGGAAGTGAAAATGGATCCCCTGCCTCAATCGAGATTTTCAAATCTTTCTTCACACCAAAAACTGAAGAATAAGAAACCCATAACTCACTATCGCAAAAAATATCACATATCAACTTCATCATGTCAATGAATAATAAAAATATAGCTCAATTCACCCCCATACCAACACAATAATATAAAATTATATATTCAGGATAATAATAAGAGAAAATAACTGAGATAAGGGGAATGGAGTTACATAGAATTTTGAGAAACCACCCACAGAATAAAAGGATAATGGGTATGGAAGAAGGAATGAAAGATATTCAAAAATCAACTATTTTTTTTTCAAATACCATGATAGATGATGACAAAATGAGAAAAATTTTGAGCCAACATGATATAAACAATAATAGAGCCACCACTTATTCTATACAAATCCTCCATTTATAGCATAAAAGATATAGGATCCAAGGGAATTACATTTTAAAACAAACCATTTGTCCAAAAACACTTTTCCTAGTGAAAAACATGGTACCATGGGCTAGAAGAAACATACACCATAATTTCCCTTCTTATGGAAGATACCCATCCCACATTCATCCATGCACCTCCCAGAAGACATAATCAAATTACCACCCAAGTCATAAACCATTAACTTATGTTTTAAGCCCCTCATTTAAAATTCTAGAATCTTATTGCAGTTTTGTTGCAGATCCCTCCTCCATCGATCCTACTCAAGCCTCCATTAAATGCCCCCAACATCCCAAATAAGAAATTTAATGGGATGGAAAGGATTGAACCATTATGATAGATACATATCTAATGATTTTTAAAACTCTAAAATCAAAACCAAAACAAAATTTAACAAAAAACACTACATCTATAACATAAATCTAGGAATTCAATCACCCATGTCAATATATTATCATTTATGGATTTCACCGACTCACATTAATGGTAATAATTTTTTCATAGAATAACACATAATTATTAGGATTCACCCCATCCCCATTTATCATGTCGTAATCTTTATCACACATCACTCATCGAAAAGTAACATCCAATCACATAAAACGATCCAAACATTACATCAAAAAATCCTATTAGAGAAATATAAAAGCTCAGTTTATATCTAGATACTATGATTGCATCTATGACTTTTTCTCCCATGTACTCTCCACTATGACACCATTCCTCAAAAACAATCAAAATAAGAGGATATTTCATCATCACATAACCCTCTCATGATGTTCCTAGATCACTACTCATTGATGCAAAAACATAAACTCATCCTTGATATCAACTCTTTCTAGGTGATGATGTGGGGGACATTGTGATGATATAGATAATTTTGGGACAGATGGAAAATATCATGGATCCTCTCCATATATGGTGGTAATTACATTAAATACACTACCTCCCCCAAAAACCCCAACACCGATAAATACCCTATAAACTGTGGATAATGTAGTCTCCCATGTCAGAAATTCACTTCCTTCATCAAGGGAAAACTCTGAAGCACACATGGAGTCCTAAATCCAATTACAAGGTCTTAAACCTATGATAAACATAGGACTTATGACTATCATATGATTACCTTATACTCTCTAAAACTAACATGATCTTCTTTGTCATTCTCATCACCACATTAAAACCATGAAATTCTTATTTACCAAACTCAATCTATTATAATGAATAATGAAATGACCATCTATAAAAATTCCCAAAGAAATCTACTCTAATGGATGAGTGATTACTACTATTGAATGAAAACACAACTAGATAATGTATCCTTACCCCCAATCTACTAAATTCCAAGATTCATGCTCGCAACATAACCTCTATAATTTTGATGGTCTACTATGTCTCCCCATCTATTTGAGGGTGTAAATAAGTTCTAAGGAACAAAATTGAAAGGAAATAATATTGTTGATCCTGCAAATTATCAAGGTAAAATGAAGATCATGGTATGAAATTATAGTACTCAGTACCATATGAAGCCTAAAAAATCATCCACTTACAACATTACCAAAACATCCATGACACTCGACACACAGATCACCAAAAAAATGTGATAACTTTGTCATTCAGTTCACTATCACCCAAAACAAATCACTTCATCCTTGATCATTGGGTAACATAGGGATTAACTCCATCTATAAATATTCCCTTGTTTCTATATTGGAACAACCATGAATTGAAAAAAAAAACCTCTAAGAACACTATTTTCTACATTCACCTAGTAAAAAACCTAACACCAAGCAACAATCTTTTCCACTGAACATTTCTTCCTAGCCACCAATGTTGTCTCATAAATCCATGATAAATCATTATTACATTGGGATCTATCACTAAATTTTTACAGAAAAAATCACATAGAACTCCCTCATACATCACCTATAGAATGATCAACCTCTCTGAGACTACATCTAGTTCCAACCATAATTTGGCCACCCCTCAGGTGAATCAACATAGACAAGAAAATAACACATCACATCTTCCTATAATTATCACCAATAAGACTCCTCCACATACAACATCAAAGAAGTCTTTATACTCATTTGATAAAGAATAAAACAACCAATTATCACTTTGATATCATGATGCATGTTGTAAGCTCCTCTAGCCCTCTTCAAATACCCACAAACTATCTACACGTGTAAGAACCTGGGTTTTTAGAATGGGTCAAAATCCCGACCCTATTTGAATTTTTACTCACTTTTGAGAAAACAGGAGAAACTGAACAATTCTAGGATAAACGTTAGAAGTTGGGGACGTTGTGTAGGTGTGCACGGTTGGCGCACGGTCTGAAAAAACCAGGCGGATAAATCGTGTGAAGTTCCTAGGTGAGATAGTTGGCTCCACACGGGCGGTGCACGGTCTTCCAAACCATGTGGGTTGGCTGTGAGAAGTTTTTAGGTGAGGTAGTGGCAACCGCACAGTTGGTGCACGATTTTCTAAACCGTGCAGGTTAACCATGCGACCACATAAAATTAGGGTTTTTAAGTTCCAGGCCACCTGGGAATTCCCATTCTCCTCTTTTTCTTCCATCCACATGGGGCTTATGTGGGGAGAGCCAGCTGAACATTCAAATCCCTCTCGGATCTTTGCCCGAACTCTGTTTTCAAGCACCATTTGATCCGTTGGAACCCCCTCAATAAGGCCTTGATTCCTCTTGAGTTGTTCTTCTTGGTTTCTATCCTAGGATGAGTGGTTGTGGTTTGAGAATTTTTTGTTTATTTTGTATATCTACCACGTTTTAGACCTAATTAGAGGCTAATATCGAGGGAGTATCATCGTTCCAGTACGAGGTAGGTGTTTTATACCTTTTTTTGTGTTTTTGTGGACATTTATGTGGCGCATCCTATGGAGCATTTTAGGTTATTTTGAGGGAGACCCTAATTTATTTTCTTTTGAATCTTAAGTTTTTTATTTCACCAATGGTACACCTTTGGGTATTTTCTTTGTCCTGTCTTGATTGAGCAGTGTCAGGCGAGAGGTCGTTGCTCACATGGGACATTTTTTCCGGGGGTGCGAAAATGATAATACTTGAAATGTATTGGTTTAAAATATTAGGTTTAGTTATTTAAACCTTGATATTAATTTTTGGAGACCTTATAACTTCATTGTTGGTATGGGACAACACTTTCTTTGTGAAATTCATCTGTTTAGATGGTTTTTCCTGTTATGTGTTCTGCTAAAATGAAATTATATATGTGATGTGTGATTTGGAATATGTCGGAACCTTCGGGTTGTGATGGGCATGGCCCGAGTTACTTGGGTGGTCTTGACCACGGGATTGGGCGTCATGGACGTCGGCTTAAGGCCGTATGACTGTCAGGTTGTGCTTGGCCTGAGGTTACATTGGGTGGTTTTAACCACGGGATTGGGCATCATAGATGTCGGTTTGAGGCAGCATGACTATCAATTTGGGCATGGCTAGGGTTACTTGGATAGAAAGGCCATCAGACTTGAGCAGCATGGACGTAGGGACATGAGGTGTCAGATGTGTGGTGGATTAGGTACTATTTTTGTGATTACTACTCTCCTAGAACTTTGAGTGGTGTGCACATAGAGATACACCGTGATGAGGTGGTTTTGACCACTCGTGTGGGTAGATTTCCCCATAGATGCAGTTTAAGAATTTTGGTTGGGAGTGATTTCTGTAAAAATCCATGTGGCAGGTGAGGAGCCTCTAGGGGATATCATTGAGGCTCTCGGTTTGGGGGATGAGGCTCACCGTGATTTGAGAGCAGGTATCATTGTCCCTCCGGTTACTTATTTGAGGGTGGATATCGCATTCCCTTCGGTTACTTTATTTGAGGTCGAATTTAGTCATCCCTCTTGTTACTTTATTTGAGGGCAGACATCGTTGTCCCTCCGAATATTTATTTGACGACAGGCATCACTATTCCACCGAGTTACTTATTCGGCATGCCTTCAGGACGTCGGTACATGAGGCACAAGGTGTTATGAGGAACAAGGTTTTGGGTTACTATTCTTGGGTGTGCCTTCAGGACATCGGTACTTGAGACACGCAGTGTCAGGGGAACCTGGTGTCGTGTTACATGATAGAGATTCTGGCGTTAGCCAAAGCAGGTGACACTCCAGGGTGGCCACTGAGCACTAGTGGAGTTTGTGTTTATTTTTGCATCATACTGTTACTATTTACCTTATAAATTCATGCTTGCTTAAACACTTATATTAGGTACACACCATTGGGTGGTATCCTACTGAGATTTGTCTGAAACCCTGCATGGGTCTTTCAGGACGTGTTCAGACTTTATGGATTTACGTGCAGGAAAGAGGCAAGCTTCCAGAGCTGGGTTGCGTTAGTTGTTGCATGGAGATGGTATGGACCTTGAGGTCTTACCTAGCTGGACTTTATCTTGTTTTTCTTCCTTTCCTGTGTTAGTTTGCTTACTTGTTGTAGCTATTGTTGGTTAGCCATTGGCGCCCTTTTTATATTCAGATATGTCTGACCTGCTTTGGATGCATGTTGTATTGTTCAGTGGTAGCTACATGTGTTCAACTTGTTGTTTGATTTGTTTCCTCTTCTATTGTTATATTTATTGCTTCCTTTATTTTTATATATTGATTATGATTCCGCTCTGTGGGTTTGGTTCAAGTCTGTTAAGTCTTTTATTCCACTGCTTCTTTACTTTTTTACTCAGACCAGTACCATTATTTATTATCCGCTCAGAGGGTGTAGCCTCCCCACTATACCTATCAGACCCTCACTTCTAGTCGGTAGCCTTCGAAATTTGGGGAGGTGCACCTAAGGTAGTAACACTCGACCCGTTTAGCATTGTTCTGGTGGCTGTTCGGGTCTAGGTCGTTACAAAGTGGTATCAGAGGAGTTCTTGACAGGGATTTCGTAGCAGTATTTTACTGGATACTAATGTGACTGAGACTTCTATTTTCTTCTGCTGATTTTATTATTAGGGATATGGTAGACTAGATATATGAAGTTACTGGAACTGGGTCTCTAACTTGTGCTTGGGTGCCTGGAGCCCCAAGTACGAGGGATGGACATAGTTTCCATGGGTGGGAATTGCTGTTTTCTTTTTTTCAGATTATAGTTTATATGATTTGCAACTTGGTTGCTCACTTGGTGTGTGATTTTATTGATTGTGATATGTAACCCTTGACCCAGTGTGGTAAGAGAGATTTGGACCTTGACCCGGTATGTCGAAGCTTGTTTGCTTGGATTTTGATAGGAACATTTTAGGGTATTTCAATTTCATAATTGCACGTATTCTTTGTGAAGTGATATTGCCGTGTGAATAAAAATCAATTTCCATGATTTGTATGCTCTAAAATGTGAATTGGTGAAATTCATGATACAATTGCTTGTTTATTTCAATGTATTATTCCATGCTTTGTATATTTTTAGAATTGTATGTGGAAGGGCATTTGTGTATGACTCTTATGAGAGTAGGCAAGTACTATCGGATGAGGGGATTTTGATCCCCAGGATTGGGCGACTCGGTCATCAGTTTGAGGCAACATTGGTTGTCTGGACGGGCATGGCCCGAGGTACTTTTCATACTTGGCTCTGTTAAGGGCGGGTAAGGAGGCCATGAGGCCGGGATGCCATGGGGCATGGGTTGCGATGGGGAGATTAAGGGTAGTAGTTATGAACTGCCTTTTACTGCTTTCCTTATCTGTGTAGGATATATGTTGTTATATATATATATATGGGTTGTCTGACAATTTATGGTATTTAGTTGGTTCCTCCTACGCGTCTCGATGGAGCGTCAGGCAAGTGAGGAAATAGTGCCACAGGTGTAGGATTAGGTTCAGGATTCGGTACAGGTAGAGCACAAGCCACAGGTATAGGCTTAGGGACAGGATTAGGTTTAGGATCCAGTGTAGACAGGACATCAGCTAGGATTGGAAGCGTTTGGGTCGTGGCTCGATGAGCAGCTCTGAGCTTGCTTGGTACGTGTCATGAATGGGATAGATAGAGGCATGCAGGGTACAAAGCCATCTATGGCATACCGGACACGAGAGTTCCAGTCGCAGCACCCTCCGCTTTTTCAGGGTGAGGGTGGCCCGCAGGCAGCTGAGAACTAGATAGAGAGTATGCACATGATCTTTGAGCAGCTCGAGATGCCTCCAGGGTGGAGGGTCAAGTTGATGACGTACATGCTACGAGGACCGGAAAAGCGTTGGCGAGATGTGCATGTTCAGGCTCGCAGGTACGAAGGGCTAGCATGGAAGGACTTCAAGGACGAGTTCTTTGAGAACTTTTACCCAGAGACACCGAGGGAAGAGAGAGCTCGAGAGTTCTTGAGTCTTCAGAAGGGAGACATGTCTGTTATGGACTATGCAACTACCTTCACAGAATTGTCTCACTTTGCACCTACTATGGTAAGTGATTATGCGGCTAGGGTGAGGGGCTTCAAGGATGGCATAGGACACTCCATTCATATCCAGGTGAATATTTTCAGGATGGGTTCCTTTTCAGAGGCAGTGAATCAGGTACTCATAGCAGAGGGAAACCAAAGGGATAGGCCCCAGGTTGGTTGGGAGATAGCTTTAGTTGATGGTTTGGATTGCAGGAAGCGAGGACGGGATGAGTTCTTATAGGTCAGTCAGGCTAAAGACTCATCTAGACCACCTCATAGAAGTTCTATAGTGGTTTTCTTCCAGTGTGGATAGCCAGGGAATGTTCAGACTCCGTGCGATAGGCCTCCAAAGGAGTGCTGAGCATGTCGACAGGTTGGGCATCTGGGGAGGTTTTGCAGGCAGCCTTTCGAGACAGCCAGTAGATAGGGAGTAGGATAGACGGTAGCATCCGAATTTGGTTCAGGTTCGGTACCAGGAGAGGGTAGCCAAGGTCCAGCTGCACATGGAGGATGTGACCGAGACCGCGGGATCCAGCATAGGGGTTAGTGGATGGTGGTTGGAGTAGCACTGCAGGGAGGTTAGGCATCAGGTAGCCGTACTTCAAGCTAGGTGCACACTGTGGAGCTGCCAAAGGCTGAGTAGGAGGGTGAGCCGATGAAAGTTATAGGTACACCACGTTTGTGGTCGTGATTTCCATGTTTCCTTTACGGCATGACCTGTAGAGGCATGTCCATTTTGAGTGCACGTGATGCACAAGATCTATGTGGACTGACTAGATTCTAGTCAGTGGGATTGGCACCATATCAGGAGTGTGATATATTAAAATATGTATATGTATGAGGTTCTAAGGGAATCGGGGCATCGAGGATGCGGGTTACTTGAGGTGACATGGGTATCGGGGCATTGAGGATGCGGGTTACGTGAGGTGTCATGGGCATCAGGGCATTGAGGATGCGTGTTACTTGAGGTTCCATGGTAATCGAGGCATTGATCATTCATGTTACTTAAGGTGCTAGGCACCAGGTTCGTTTTGAGCATCCCTGGGATGCAGGACCTCATGGAGGTGATCACCGATGCAATGCGGGATACATTTTCGTGTTGGAAACAACACGGGATCTCCATTGAGGGGCAGGGGTGACGATGCATCACAGGAGGATATTGAGTCTGAAACAGAGGTTTGTGAACCTTTTCTTATTCTGAGTTTTGTCAGGTTGAGACCGAGTTTGGTGATTCCTAAGGTGGGGATCCCCTTGAAGAATTTATCCAGAACCTTGTGACCGGGGAATTCCAGGTTTCTTTGATCAGGGTTGTTTGTTCGGTGACATCCATGGGTTTCATTTGATAGCTTTGGGATGATCTATGTTAAGGTTGGGAGATTTTAAGAACCCAGTTTTTTAGAATGGGCCAAAATCCCGACCCTGTTTGAATTTTGACTCACTTCTGAAAAAACTAGAGAAATTGGACAATTCTGGGTTAAACATTTGAAGTTGGGGAGGTCGTGCAGGTGCACATAGTTGGAAAACTATCTGAACAAACCATGTGGAAGAACCATGTGAAGTTCCTAGGTGAGATAGTGGGCTCCGCACAGGCGGCACATGGTTTGCCAAACCGTGTGGGTTGGCCATGCGAAGTTCCTGGGTGAGGTAGTGGCAATCGCACGGTTGGTGCACAGTTTGCTAAACCGTGTGGGTTAACTGTGCGGCCACTTAAAATTAGGGGTTTTAATTTTAGGCCACCCGGGAATTCCCATTCTCCTCTTTTTCTTCCATCCACTCGGGGCTTACGCGGGTAGAGTCGTCCAGACCTTCAAATCCCTCCTGGATATTTGTTTGAACTCCGTTTCGAACACCGTTTGATCCGTTGGAACCCCCTCTATAAGGCCTTGATTCCTCTTGATCCGTTATTATTTATTTCTATCCAAGAACGTGTTATTTTGGTTTGAGATGTTTTGTTTCTTTGGTAGATCTACCGAATTTTAGACCTAATTGGAGGAAGTTATCAAGGGAGTATCATCATACTAGTACGAGGTAGGTGGTGCATACCTTCATTCGTGTTTTCATGGATACTTGTGTGGAGTATCCTATGGCGCATTTTAGGGTATTTTGATAGAGACCCTAATTTATTTGCTTTTTCATCTTAGTCTGTTTGTTTCACCTATGGTACACACTTGGGTATGCCCTTTTTCATTTCTTGATTGAGCAGGGTCGGGTGACAGGTCGTTGCTCACATGGGGAATTTTGTCCGGGGGTTCCAAAATGATAATAAATGAAATTTATTGGTTTAAACTGTTATTTTTAGTTATTTAAACCCTGATATGAATTATTAGAGACCTTAGAACATTAGTGTTGGTATGGTAAAACACTTTCTTAGTGAAATCCATCTGTTTAGATGGTTTTTCATGTTATGTGTTCCGTTAAAATGTGATTATATATGTGATGTGTGATTTTTCATATGTTGGAACCTTTGGGTTGTGATGGGAATGACCTGAGTTACTTGGGTGGTCTTGACCACGGGATTTGGCATCACGGACATCAGCTTGAGGCAGTATGACCATCATGTTGGTCTTGGCCTGAGGTTACATTGGGTGGTTTTAACCACGAGATTTGGCATCATGGACGTCGTCGTGAGGCAAGATGACTGTCAGGTTGGGCATGGCCCAGGTTACTTGGATGGAAAGGCCATCAGACTTGAGCGTCATGGTTGTAGGGACACGAGGTGTCATATGTGTGGTGGCTTAGGTACTATTTTGTTGATTACTGCTCACCCAGAACCTTGAGAAGTGTGCACATAGAGATACTCTGTGATGAGGTGGTTTTGACCACTCGTGTGGGTAGATTCCCCCAAATATGCAGTTTAGGTGTTTTGGTTGGGGGTGCTTTATTTAGAATGCCACGTGGGAGGTGAGGAGGCTCCGGGGGATAGCTTTGAGGCTATCGGGTTGAGGCTGAGGCTCGCCCTGATTTGAGGGTAGGTATCACTATCCCTCCGGTTACTTATTTGAGGGTGGATATCACCGTCCCTCCAGTTTCTTTATTTGGGGGTGGATATCACCATACCTTCGGTTACATTATTTCAGGGAAGAAATCGTTGTCCCTATGGTTAGTTATTTGAGGACAGGCATCGTTGTTCCTCAAGGTTACTTCTTGGGCGTGCCTTCGGGACATCGGTACTTGAGGCAGGAGTTGTCAGGAGGTAGAAGGTGCCCGATTACTATTCGTGGGTGTGCCTTCAGGATGTCGTTACTGGAGACACATGGTGTCAGGGGCACATGGTGGTGGGTTACACGATAGAGATTCCGGCATTGGCCGAAGTAGGTGACACTCCGTGGTGGCCACTGAGCACCAATGGAGTTTGTGTTTATTTGTGCATTGTAATGGTACTGTTTTCCTTATTAATTCATGCCTGCTTAAACACTTATATTAGGATGCACCGTTGGGTGGTATCCAACTGAGATTTTCCTCACACCCTACACGGGAGCTTCGGGACGCGTGTAGACTTTATGGATTTATGTGCAGGAAAGAGGCCATCTTCAGGAGTTGGGTTGGGTTAGTTGTTGCATGGAGATGGTATGGACCTTGAGGTCTTACCTAGCTGTAGTTTATCTTGTTTTGTTTCCTTTCCTGTGTTAGCATGCTTACTTGATGTAGCTACTGTTGGTTAGCCATTTTCTCCCTTTTTATATTCATATATGTCTAACCTGCTATGGATGCATGTTTTATAGTTCATTGGTAGCTACATGTGTTCATCATGTTGTTGTATTTATTTCTGTTGTTGTTCTTATATTTATTGCTTCCGCTATTTATCTATATTTATTATGCTTCTGCTCTGTGGGTCTGGTTCGAGTCTGCTGAGTATTTTATTTCACTGCATCTTTACTGTTTTACTCAGACCATTATCGTTATTATTATCCTCTGAGAGGGTATAGCCTCCCGACTATACCTATCAGACTCTCGCTTCTAGTCAACAGCATTTGACATTTGGGGAGGTGCGCCTAAGGCAGTAACACCCGAACTGTTTAGCACTGTTCGGTTGGTTGTTCAGGTCCAAGTCGTTCCAACACACTCCCCCTTAGGACTGTAAAATCAAAAAAAAATCAATCACATCCCACTTTCTTAGGGTGTAAGATATCTGAAAATCATTATATTGATGATAATTCAAAAACCTCTTCTAGTGTGTATTCAAATAATTATAGGAGATTTTTTTAGGATTTTATGGTCTATAAAATCCATAAAGTGCTTTCAGATATAGTAATTCCACCACTAATTTTTCAAAAACAATACCGTAGGTAACCACATATCATGGATTCCATTTTTAGAGTCATGAGGATATATGTACCTAGACCAATAAGAGATCACCACCCTCAGCATAATTAATATTAACACCAAACATGAATGGGATGTATCACAAAAAACCTCAAACAACACACCCTCTTCAGGGAGTAAAAGCATTAAATAACTATCCAACGTATCTAGAATGTAAACAATGTATTATTTTTATAGATCATTGAACACAAAAACATTATCCTTCCAGATCAATGATTTTTTTGCGGTTGTATCTTGAGATAAATTTTGTTCAACCTTTCATTAATAGAATGTGATACAAAGGAAGTCGCAAACATCTCCCATGTTCATTATTACTTTACAATAAAAAATTCATCATCCTTACATGGGTCTACATCCACACCATTATAATACATCACATGACCATTGATACACACTTATAACATAAAAACTCAATGTTGTTTAAAAATTGGATTGTACTGGTGTCGTAAAAGAATATGGAAAATAGATATGTGGTTGATAGAATTATACTCATATTTCCTTGAGTAAATAAATATATCATCAAAGAATGTAATGACGAACAAATTTAGGATCTCAAAGATCACTTAGTTCATGATCCCCATGAAAATTAATGGGTTATGCATAAAAATGAACAACATAGAAATTGAATTGATATCCCCATACCTACATCTAAAATAAATATTTATAACATCATAATTTTTCCCTCAAATTGTGATATCTAGACCAATGATCGATCATTGAGAATTAACTTGCACCTCTTGGATGGTTGAAAAGATCATTAGTCCTTTTAAGAGTTTAACAATTCATGACCATTTCCTAGTTGAACAACTTCAAGTCAACGAACAACCCCATACTACTATTTGGATTCTCGTAGAAAAACCCTAGAGCACCAAAAAATAGGTAATATATAACCATTGTACGTAAGATCATCCATATACAACCTCAACTACACAAATCTATATGAACCATTCGATAAGGAGCCATTGAAATCTGAGACACACCCAGTTACTACTCTCTCTAATTGTGATATTGTGTTGAGGGGGTAGGGTTACAATATCATTAGGAAAACCAACCAGGTAATCCACCAAAACTCTTGGAACACCCTCGGTCTAATACTCTACTAGCATATCTTGTATTTTATAAAAAAGTGTCTCCATATTCTTGAATCTCATTTGCAACCTCTCTCCCCAAAAATCTCCCCTCGCAGGACCTCCACATCTAAAAATGAACCTCTCTTCTGGAAACAGATTATTAACTACTTCATGTAATATAATAAATCCATGATGAGGTTAACATATTATTTCTATATCTAATAAAATCGGAAATCTTCCATGGACTTGTGTTACCCCATCACTAGCCTAAATCACTGGCAGACATCCAATAAAATAGCATGACCTCCAACCAGTGTAAATAATACAAGGGTCGTTAGATGTTTATACACATACAATACCCATGCTTGAAACAAAGAAGGGTTAAAAAAATAGTGAAGATCCTGAATCAAAAAGGTTATAAAAAAGGGTAGGAGATAAATTGGTCTTTCCTCAGACAACACCTATCTCATCTAGCATTTACACCTTTAATGAATTTAGTTGACCATGCCCAACTACTCTATATATCTGGTGTTGGTCTCCAAAATCACAATCTATACTAGATCTATAGGGGTGAGGACTATCATGAGGAAACCATTTCCAATAACCACCTTCTCTCAGATGTTCAACAATAATTTTTGGTATATGGTACTAGAACATCCTCAATGGGAACAACTGCTACTCCTTCAAAAAATAATTTTGAACCCGTATTTGATATTCACCTCCCTAAGTGGTCCTACATTGTGCCCATTCAATAACATTTCCATTTCATATATATAATGAAAATATAAATTCTACTAAATGTTATCAGGATCTTCATACCTTAGAAGATTGGAATGGCTTCATCCGTGGTAAATTCCCCACTTGTTAGAACCATTTCTTCATGAACACCCATAAGCCACTACCTAAATCCCTGCATCATTAGATGCAGTACCAGTGACCCTCTTTGGACTTAAATCAAAATTAAATAATCTTCTTGATAACCTCCACTTTATTATTCCCTAATAGACATGTTTGGATCATAAAAAGAGTGGATGCATACCTAATAACTGGGAACAAAACCAGATTAAGATGCTGTGATCAGGACTCCTCATTGAGAAAAGCATCTGGAAAAAAGTTTTGGAGGTCCTCGATCCTAAAAGAAATATCCTACACATCTAGTCTCTCCTATTTAAGGGGGATAAAAATATTTCCTCTTGGTTACCCTCATAACCGAGGATAAGAACTCCACTCAAAAATCTCTCATAATATTTGGGCATAACACATCTATATCCTTATGGAATCCATAAGAAATTTCACATTATTGATTCATAACTCATAACATATAACTAATAACCAAGGATACTGAGAACTCATATCATGCTCAGATTAGAAAGAATTTTATCTCAAGATCCGCTGGCTATTTCCATGTCATCATATCATTGAATCTCCCCTCACACATTTCCATACAATAATACTACAAGGGACACAATTCTCTCTAACTTTCCCCATTCTCTTCTATAGTGTCATCCCTATAATGATAAATCAAATTTTCTTACTAAACCTAATATACTTGAACCACACATAGATGAAAATGAAAATCAGATCCTAAAAGTATTGGAGAACATCTTAAACCTAGTATCATGGAATTTTATCATCATTTTATTTATTTAATTATTGTTATTTCACTACAAAAACCCAACTAAAGAACAAACATAATCAATCATTATACACAAAACTCTCCTCATTCATTTCCCTAACAATAGGTCCACCTCACATGGTTATTCAATATGCTCAAACTCCATGCACTGAATGAAGGGGGGATCTTTTTTCCTAGCTGGTATCCCTAGACCATGTCATGTACCAAGGTTAATTAGAACTAATTCCCTACCAACACATGTAAAAATTACACTTACTAACCCCAAAATTCAATCTATCTCGAGACTAAGACTTTGATAAGATTATTTCATGACCCATCACTCCAAAGATAATGCAATGAAGTAAGAGAGACAAGCATCCCCTAATTCCTTCCAGACGTATCACACCACATATCTTTTATCTATGGTGTGGATTAGGACAAATCTGTACATACCCCAAATAGAAATGTTATGTCAAATAGTACTTGAATCAATTATATTGACATCACATCTTTCCCAAAGACACATGGAATATCAAAACACATCTCACCTGCAAACACATGGGCTACCACACCACATCTCATTACATAACCAAAGTAATAGGGTATCATGAATATAGAGCAAATAAACATTGTTCCCACCTCCTACACAACATAACCCCCACCACATATCACATCCCATAATAGATTCATTACATCACACCTCACTCGAGCACAGTAGGCACATCACTTCATATCATCCTTGATGATAGTTGGGCCATCACTAGTGATGGAAGAGTGGAGAAGATGGTGTATCAAACCATCCATATCACCAGAAACATTGATGTTTGAAAAAAAACACAGAACCTAGTATCTTAGAGCTTTAGTAAGGTTATCTAACTCAATTTGTGAACAAATATAAATAACTAAACATATTTGTTATATCATATACACATAAAGATATATAAACAGGTTCACATAAACTACACTAGAATACACGACATCAATCTCACCATTCCCCAAATTTACCATAATAATTTCTTCCCAAACAATATGAAACACATCACACCACTACACACAACTATAAAAAATTTCCCATATTCATTTAGACAATCCACCACTTTTATTCATTGATCTGGTTTCCACAAACTAGCTTCCAAACCATTTTGTCCAATTACCAACACATTTATATATTCATTACATTAAAAATCATAATTTATTACATTGATAACCAAGAAACTCACTCATATATTCCATGAAACAAATGGAACATCTGAAATTAGCCATCATCTCTGATTTAAACCATCCAAACCATCAATCCACAACATCCACAAAAATACAACAACCCACTTCCCCAAGTCTCAACACCAGCACACACCACAACCACTATGCACCACATCCATTACAAAACAAAAACTCACATAAAAACCACAAAGCACTATATTTCATAGCTATTCACTTCACATCCATTCCAACCAAAAACCACATCATTTTCTAAAACAATATAATGCCCAGCTGGTCACCACCATAAACACACAATTGACTGGAGAAGATAAGTCAATAAGAAAAGTAAAAAACCCAAGACACAATAACACATTCTAACATCCACAATTTATTAAATGTATTTAAACCCATTTAGTCTTATTTTATTATGGGTATTATCTAAAAAAACTATACATATGGGGTAATTAAACTTATTATCCAGATATATGTTCATTAAAATTTTTATATATGGTGATATTACATAGAAGCACATAAAGGGTATCATCACATATAATCTAATAAAAAAAGGCTTCCAAAGGTTATTATTTACAGTATTGGTAAAAAGAATGACAAAAATCATCTAAAAAATATATAAAAGTAGTCAATAATGTGATATTCTCCCTATACCCACAAATTCCCATTATGCTAATTAATTGTAGTTATTATCATAACCCTTATAATCCCTAAAATTGAATTAAAAATTATTAAATACACAAACATATCATGTATAAATGAATATAAAAAGGAACCCTAACTCAAAAGATATTTCCTAATGTCATTGCATAATATAGGTAGAAGAAGAATCAAACCACAAAAAACAAATGCACAAGGAAACCATTCATCAACAAAAAACAAATCAAGAGATCATAAAAACATAGTCCATATCACCCAAAACCAAAACCACATTGTTGTATTGGATCATCGAGAAAATAATGGGTTGAAACTACCATGAAATGTAGAGTGTTTTCCTATTGATTATTGAAAAACCTCCACCAGATCCTGAGGATTAAGGAAAGGGAAGACAATCAAAAAGGACTCAAAAAATCACCAAGGGATTATCAAAAAAAAGATATGAGAATAAAATGAAAATATGACTTGATGAGAGAGATAAAAAATATTTCTAGTAGATGTTATATCTCACTAATTCCATATTATAGTTGTTCATACAATAGGGTCTATGAAACATATATCATAAAAAAAGTCAGTAAACACATTTCCATCAGAAAAAATGGTTCTTTGGGATAGAAGTAACTGATGCTGTATTTTCACGTCTAGTAGTGTAAACCCATCTCATTATCAGATCCTCATCAAATTAACGTCATAAACGTCTTTATACACAATATATATAATACCTATATAAACTGTAATCCTCTTTTATGAGGAAAAACCATTATATAGTTCTTCTGCCGCACTATCCTCTATTGAACACCATTGAACATCCTCTAAATACATTCTACTAAGAAAGCTAGAAATGCAAATGGTATTGAAGGCACTGACCGTTACTAGATTATTATGACATAGAATATTTGTTTTTATTATGGTAGTTATTATATATCTTTGTATTATATATTATTTTATACAATCCACTACTTCAGATTGATAACCTTATTGATACACTAATGATATTTTTTAGTATTTTTCAAAACCCCAATATTCTATATATGGGTAAACTAAAATTATGAAATCTCTTCATATCCCCCTCTTCTATTTAACCACAGTACAAATATGTTCTAGTGGTACTGGTTGTGGTATGTGATGGATTTGGTTATATTTTGAGGTTGTTATAGATATATAGTGGGATTTTGATATATATGTTTTTGGTATGAGGTTCAGATACATTGATATGTGATGGGATGGGTGATATTAGACATATTCATTTTGGACATGAGGGTGTATTGATCTATTTTGGTGTGTGTGTGTGTGTGTGTGTGGTATCTTATTGGGTGTATAACTTCTTGAGTTACAATATTATATTTTAATATAAACTTGATGAGTTATTTTTTTAGTGAAATGGGTTTTTATTTGAAAAGGGATGGGTTATTGTTTGGTTTCTATATTTATTAATAAGGGATTTTGTATTCTTAGTCTTAATTAACATGGTAGTTTCTAGAGATGATAAATCTAAGTATAATTGACTTCTCACCCTTATGTCTATTAATATTTTTTTACAGATTTAAAGGAAAATATTAGATATTTCAGAGGGAATGACTCTATCATGATCTAGTGATTATCTGGTATTGAATGTGATAATATTTTTATAATTTTAATTTTACATGTTTCTGACCTCAAATATGTTATGATCATTTTTTCAATTAAATATTACATTCATGTTATTTTTATCACTAATAAGATTATGGGTTTGTGTTATATGTTGTTTTTTGAAGTTGATTGTTTTGTCATTGTATATTGGAGAGGGATTAAATAGAGTAATACCTCCCTTATTTAAGGTTATATATGCTCTATATTACTTCACAATATATGGAATATTATAGGGATGATTTTTTTTATCGTGATAAGCTTTATAATAGACTAAGGAGGTGTTTTAGTAGATATTATTCTTAAAAATGGAATTTGTATATAATTTATTTATCAAAATTTATAAATATAAACTTATAAAATTTCTTCAAAATATTGATGTAGGAATCATTAATGGGTTTTCATATAAATACATGTATTAATTTTTTTAAAAATTATTTTTCTAAATATGAATGAGCATTTTAATTTCATTAAAATTGTATTTTTTTAGCTTTTAAAAATATAATACAATAGTAATGTTGATTTTAGTAAATTTAATTTAAATTCAATCATAATAATGATAATTAAATCATAAAAAAACTTTTAAAATTATACTCAAACAAAAATAAACTACTTTTTTTATACATTGTTTTATAAAAAGCATAATGATTGCACCACATATAATTGGTTTTGAGATACTCATTAATGCATAAACATAAATTTTATTTGAAAAAAAAGTTATTAATTTTATTTATTTAAAAAGATTTATTAAATCATAATCAATATAAAATTAAAAAATGAGTTTGAAATAAATTAATTTTTAGATTGGTAAAAAACTAATTAAATTTGAAATATTAATGTTAAATTTTTCAATAAGTAATTTTTTTAAAAAAATAAAATAAAATTAAGAAAATATTTTTAATTCAAGTAATTTGTAATATATTAAATTATTATTATATAAATCAACATGAAATTTTAATTTCTATGAAAATTAATTTATATAGGTCATTAATATTTTATAACTTCTCTGAAATAACATGTTTTCATCGTAGTGGTAATGGTTGTTTTTATAATAACAATTATTTTTTAAAAAACTAACCAATAATAATAATAAATTATCCTTTATAAACTTAATTTGATTCTATAAATAAATATTCGACTAAATAATTATGGGTTAAAATTAATTTCATTAAACTTACTTTATTGATGAGAATTTAAGTACATAAATCTTTTCCACCAAGATATATTGAATAAAAAGTGTCTGATATGAAATTAAAATTCCTAATAATATTTTTCAAGTAATTTTTGAAGGGAATTTAAAGGATATTGTGTAACACAATGAAATTTTAAATGAATAACATTATATTCAATATTGTATATGATAAGAAAAAATTAATTTTAGAAGAAAATATAATACCTAAAGACTTTAAGATAAATTTATTTTTAAATATATTCAATCTATAAAATATTTGAAATTTTACACAACACTGAGTTAGCTTAAATTAAATGAAACAATATGTTTCTTTGATATCTTGGGTTACACATAACATTGAGATTTGGAAAACGATAATATATTATTAACATTATTATTTAATATATTACATGACAATTAGATTTGTGGGCCTGAATAGGATAAAATAACTTAGAAAAATATTTATTTAAACATTTCTATTATTTATCTATTGATTTTATATAAAAAAAGAATCGTTTAAAATAAAATAAAATAATTTCTTAAAATAAGTATATCTCTAAAACACATATAAGGTGAACATTGATAACATAATTTAAAAATTATTTTTTCCACTTTTAGAAAGTTTAATTTCCAAAAAAATTATTATTTTAAATCAGAATATCAAAATTATCTTAGGGTTGAATTTTTTGTATTTTTATAAAATTGGTCATTTTGGATAAATAGGTAAAATTGATGAATTTTAATTAAAAACTACATTTTTGTTTAAATTATTTATAAAGATGAATTTTGGAATTAGTTTCAAACTGTTTTTAGTTAAATTATATATCAATTAATCAAATATAGTTCATTATAATCATATTTAAATTTAATTTTTATGTATAGTCTATATAATCTTTTGAACATTTTTCTCCTTAAAATCCATCATTCTACTGGTGTCTTCCAGATACATATTAAATTAAATTGAGAAAAATATGTGATTTTAACATTAAAAAATGAATTCCATATTTTCAATAAGAATTATTTATAAATTCTAATAATTTAAATTTAGTGTTGGGAAAAAAATTAATAGGGTAAATAGTAAAAATTCATTACCACAGTTAAGGTAATAATGGATTTATCTAGAAATTAATTTAAGAATATATGGGTTAACAATGACCAAAAAACATTTTAAAAATATATTTTCGTGACATATTTGGGAATTATCTATTCAATTTTATATTAAGTACCATTGTGTAGGCTTATGTACTGATAACAATGTGCGTACAATTGAATTCATTAAAAATATTACAATGGTTCTACACACCACAATTATAAAAGGCCAATCCTTCTCTTATCATCATTACATCCTCAAACCCTATTGGTTAAAAAAATACACACCATAATCACCTGAAAAGAAACCTCTTTTTATCCTAAAATCCACAATTTGGTCCAAAATCCATCCTTTTAAGGCGTTGGGGCAATCGTAAGAACGATCCCATATGATGATGTAATGTTCTTCAACAAATTTATTTTATTTTTTCATTATCCACGTCCTAAAATTACAAATAAAACATAATGATATAATAACCTCAAAATATTCAATATATTTTAATGTTTTTATAATAATTTAATGACCAAAAACCATATCCACTTTCATAAAATCGGTTATAAAATCATCTTTCGTGCGTAAGGTGGACTACCACCTCACGAACTGGTGTTATATATTTTTCTATTACAAGCTCTTATGGGTGGTATGATTATGGATATAAAGGAAATATATTATATTCATAACATATTTATAATATTTTTTCATTTATTACATATACATTTTTATATTCCATTCTTTAGGGAATAAAATAACGTCGCTCATGTGTACAACAGACCATCACCTCACAAAGTGATGTAATTCATTTCTAACAAACGCTTTACATGGAAGGTGATGAGAACAATTATAATTAATATATGTCATATAAATGACATTATTATAAAATTAATAACATATTTTTTATTATTTAAATATAATAGTTAATTTTTATTCGTAAGATTTAACTTACATAATGATGCTAACAATGTCTGTGTACGTGTGGACTACTGCCTCCACGAAGAGATGTGACCCTATTTTCATCACCATAAAACAATGATGATATATATAATTATATAATATGGTATCTATGATATTATGACCATTATAAAAAGATAAAATATTACTTACTTTCTTCCTATAATGATCATTGGAAAATGTAAACGTTACCCATTCGTATGTATGGCCAATCGTCTCCGTGATTCTAACATAGCACTGTTTCCATACACATAATTCATTGTGGGTTTTAAAAGTTTAATTAATTTAAAAAATTATATTTATTACAATATTTTGGATCTTGGAGATTATTTAACAATATAAAATGTTAAAAAAACCTGATCTCTCATGACAAAAATTGAAAGAGAAAATAAGTTAATCAAAGCTCGAACCAATTTAAAATAATGAAATATTATTAAAAAGGGTTATAATATGTCTCAAAAAGATCATTTATGATATTTTAAATATTAATATGGTTATTTAATAATTTAATAACTTTTTTAAAACCATTATATAGGTGATTGAAGCATGCTTAATCAAAAGGATGCATAAGTTATTTAATTTCATCTCAATTTAATTTCATTGTGGAATATTGTAATGTTATGGACTTAATTTCTATTATATGATATATATAGACCCTTTGACATGTTATGTCATGATCCATTAATAATTAATTACATTTTTCATTTTAGTTTGAATTATTTTATCTAATAGGACTTGACTTGAAAATTATGAAGTGTTAGTGTAGTTAATAACTCAATTTATTTTCATTAAGTTATATAACTTCTACATTTTCACTGATTTTATTAGATTATGTCTATAATGACGTTTTATTATTTTATTTTGTATTTTAACATTCAATGTGTATTTTTATTTGATAGACATAATTTATTTGTCGATTAATTATCACATCAATGTTATGATCATTGTAAGGGATTTATCACAATCTTATTCTAGTTGAGATTGTTTATCAATTAATTCTAGTTGAAGGAAATTATTTTATAATTGTCTAAATAATCCCATTTAATTTTATTCTCCACTATTTATTTATGATATTTTCTTGTAATAGTACCTTTTTCAACTCTTTGGTAGTTAAAATTATATATTTATTTTTACGAAAATTAGAATTCATTTCACTCTTTATTTGGAAATATGTGTTCTACAAAAAAGTTCATAATTTTTTTAACTTGTCAATAAGATTTATTATAGATCATTTCACCCATTTTTATATTTTAAAAAAATGTTTTCAACGGAACCCTTTTTCAATTTTTTGAATATGTCACGTTTCTTATCTTTTTTATAATGGAAATGAAATACTCTTTTTATATTTTATATAATGTTTATAATTACCTACTGATATGGCAAATAGTTTTTGAAACATGTTTTTTTATTACATAGCGATTGAAAAAAATACATAATAACCAATAAATACATTATTTTTAAATGTTTATATCAAATAAAAGAAGATTAAAAATGTTATATTTTTTAATAAAAATTACTTTCCTAATGAAAAATTTGTTTTCCTGAACAATGTTTTTAGTATTATATTATGGAATTTCTATTCATAAAGTAAAAAACCCTTTATTTTACATATACACCAAATGGGAATTTTTTTATTGATACCCTTCTGATTTTTACTATGGATGGTTTATGATTATTTTGACCAAAGATAGTATTGAAATTCACTTTACTGGTTCATTTTTTTCATTAAATTTCCATTGAAATATATACATTCCATTGATCACAAGAAATTAAATTTCCCTAAAATATCTATATAATTTATCATGGATATGATTATTTCTTAAACCATATCTCATTTCTATGTATTTTTTTAAATGTATAATTTTTTTTATGGACTGGCGAAATATTGATAACACATATTCATTCATCAATACATATATTTAATAGTAAGGCACATTTGTCATGAGTAAAATAGATTATTTGATATATGAATAATTCTTTGGATAATTAGACATGGATTACGCCCAATTATAGATATCCCATCAATGCACCAATATTCTCGTGAGATGAAATAGTTGGATGTCCATTGTTAAATGGGATTCAACCCTTCCTTTTTAATCTATCATCTAAATGGTCTAGAGGGTAAAGATATCGTGTTCCTAAGACATGATGTCAAATAATTATGCATTTTCTCCCTTTATAATTTATTTTTTATTATCCTTATTACTTTTAATATGATAATATTTCTTAATTCATTTCACTCTCCAAAATTAATTAAAGATAATTTGTTTGTAGTTATTTACCCTTCCATATTGATAATGTCTTATCAAGTTATTATAGTTATGTTATTAATTAAATTTAATGGTGTTTCATTTATTCACCATTATATATAAATTATTCGTATTTATTCCTGACTTATTCTACTAGACAAAATACTTCCTAATAATTTTATCTCACCCTCATTTTTTTTCTTTCCTCCAATTCCTTTAAGTGCACTGTAAACGATATGTAAGAATATGGTAGAAGGGATAATGATAATTCTAAAAAATATATTTTCTAATTTATGTATTCAAATTTAATATGCGAATCAGGTATATAATTAATTTACCCTGACTAATGAAAAATTTGGTCCATCTGGATGTGATTCCTTGTATCTTATTCCAACGTATTAAAGCATGATATTTCTCAGAGCTATTGGGGTTGAGGATTCCATAGGTTATATGAGATGAATTTTAGTATAAAAATTAGATACTAGATTTAGGAAAACATAAATTCGGGAACAATAGCCAAGGATGAAATTTGAGGATAAGTATATAAGAATATCCTAAATTTTTTGTTTGGTAAATATTATGTGTTTTTTACTAGAAATTCATCCATGTAGTCATACTAAAAGTGTATTTTTATTATATCATAGAGGTATCTAGTGGGAATAACTATGAAAATAGTGAATTAATCTTGACACAATTGTCACCAAGGTCATGAAAATGGGCTATACTATGCACCTAGTTTGAAACTGTCGTGGTATATGCATAAAATAATTGACTTCTTTTGTACAAAAAATTATAAATGATTTGAAATAAATATTTCCTAAATGATTCCATTTTAATTATTATGATATTATAAACACATTAAATTTTCAATTTATATTAAATATTTCACATGTTTTTGGATTATAAATTATGTTTCATAATTATATTGTATAATCTTGTGTAGTCATTCATATTTAAATGGTTCCTAGAAGAATAAATGTGAACTACATCAATCCCCATCGTTAAAATATTATGATTGATCATTTATTTGATGGACTTAAGAAAATATGTCACTAGGAACTAGTCTCTATAAAAATCCCATCAATTGAATACATAATTCCATGAGCTGACTTGAAAGAGAATTAAGTGTATAAGTATTACAGATTAATAGGGATGAATATTAATAAAAGGATGACAATGAAAAGTAATGATAAAAGGAAGAAGAGAAAAAATATTTTCCAATGAGTGATAATTTTTTAAAGGAATGCCCTAGTACTTGGTTAAAAGTAAAAATATTTTTCTATAAATGTGGATAGAATATACACCAAGCTTGTGATTTCAAGGGTAGTAAAAAAGTCTCTAATTTATAATTCCTTTAAGTATAATAATATGTGGAACAAAGTAATTCAATTCCTTAACTACCAAAGGAATACACACCCAAATTAGATAATGGATCATTATCAAGAAATTTTCATTACCACCAATGAAGTGAAGTATTTGAAAATATTGTGTTTCAGTTAAAGAATAATTTCATTTGATTATTTTATTAATAAAATTCTCATTTTAGGAATTATTAAATGTATACTAATTTTACTACATTACTTTATCAATATGGATTTAAAATTATATGTTGAACGATACCAATAACCAAGAAATTTTTTTAGGAATGTTGGACTTCATGGAAACAAAATATGATTGAGGGAATGATAACAATTAATATGTTCATGATATTGTTATAATGATATTAGGATTATGATATGATTGATATAGATAAAGTAAATTAGACATATCTAACTACCTTGTAACTTATTAGTGATGTGTTCATTTTAAAAACCCTATGACCTCCTTTCTAATGCGTTGGATCATAATGTTTTGGATGGGCTATATGGTTAACCATTTACGAAATGGGCTATGATTTTCTTTATATGATTATTTAGATATTTATTTATTGAATTGGAAAACATTGTGAGAACTATATTGGTTTTTAAAAATAGTTTGATAAAAATATAAATACTTTTCACTCATTTATGAATCTTATGAACTATTAAATATGAATTTCAGTGTATTCGACATAAGAAATTCATTTTGGAATTTTCATTTCTCGGAGTAATAGATTAATTGTAAATTGACCAAACCACAACCAAAGGACAAAATTTTTCTTCTCAAATGGAAATGTATAAATTAAATATTTCATTATATTCATAAATAATAATAGAAATATAATGCTTTAGGAAAAAGTTATTTGATCAAAATATTATACTACAAAATTGGTATCTGACGGATCAAATGACCTTTTAAATCATTACATTACTATGGTTTTGAGGCTATTAATTTTCTATTGATCGTTCACTTACTTTTGATCAATGACCTTAATCAGTCTTTATAGCTATTTATGCTTTTCTTCTATTCCCATATCTTTCATTGACAACAATTTTCTTTTATATAGTGGTCATGTAATGTGTTATTCCATATGAGTTATGTACTTCCCTTTATCTTTTATTAAGAGTATATTTTATTAACCATTTTTATGATGTGGGTATTTTAGAAATGGAATTTTTTAAATTCTAAAATCATTATTACTAACATCAAGTCTAAATAGTGAGGATGAAATTTATTTTTTTAGGGAGAATATAACACCATGAAATTCGAAAATTGTATCATTCTACATGATAGCGTACCTAACACTAAACCCAATGCATAGAATAAAATATAACACCATGAGAATTTTTGATATATTTAATTTTAAATAAATTCAATCTCTTTAATATATATAATTATACCGAACACTGAGTTACCTTGCAATATATACAACAATGAGTTCCTTTGATAGCATATGTTCTACACAAGATTGATTTTTACTGAAAAACATAATACTATTATTATTATTATTTAATTTATCACCTATCTATTGGAATATAAGGTATTATTATTAATAAATAAATTCTCAAAATATACATTTTACACAATTTTATTATTAATACATCGATTATTAATAAATTTATATTCATTTAAAATTGAATGAAATATTTTTTGAATAAAAGTATATTTCTCTAAAAGAATGATTAGTCACGCTTAGAAAAAAAATTAAAAAAATTATTAACCACTCTTAGAAATTTTATTTGAAAAAATTAAAATTAATTTTTTATATCATTATATAAAAATTATCTTTGTGAAAATTATTGGGTCCTTTCCAAAATGATTAATTTTTTTATGAATATTGAAAAATAATGAATTTTAATTGAAATCTACCTTTTGAATTAAATTATTTATAAAGTTAAAATTTAAATTTTTTTATGTAACAATATTTTAATTATATATAAATTAATCCAGTTTAGTTCATTTGAATATTTTTCATACTGAATTTTGAAATGAAGTTTTTATAATCTTCTAATCATTTTTCTCTTTCAAAACCTAATTTCTCATCACGTCTGTGAGATTATTTTTTAATTAAAATATTCCTCTTCATTTAATTGAATTTGGAATAATGAATTAAATATTTTGACTCACAATAATCAATAATATCTAATAATTTCAAATAAATTTTTGATCAAAATGAATAGTGATGACAGTTAAAATTAATTATTACGGTTAAGGTAAAATGGATTTACCAGGGGTAAACTAAAAAGTTAACGGTTAAACATGTCCTAAAAATGTGTACAACGCCCATTGGAAGAACATATTTCAACTTTACTTCTTATAGAATCTATAATATCCCATTGTTAGGCTTTTTTAGGATAGAAATGTCTGTATGATTTAATAATTCCAAAAACATTATAATGGTTCCACTCGCTTCACTTATAAAAAGACACCCCCAATCCATTTTTATTCATACATTCACACCCTTTTGGTTATGTTGATACCTACCCAAATAATGTCCAAACATCCCTCATATCATACTAAAAGAAATATATTTGGTATAAATCCATCCTAGGAAAGATTTGGATCATACATGGGGAGTATTCACGAAAAAGAGATAACATTCTTCAATGAGCGTTTTTATATTACTTATTTCTCCACCTCCTTAAATTATTATTAATATGTTATTATATAATAAAATATAAACCTTCCATATAAAATTATTTTTATAATATTTTTATTACCTACAACCATATCCACTTCCATTAATTAGGTTATGAAATCATCATATGTGTGTACGATGGACTACAACCTTGTCAACCAATCTCATTCATTTATCCATTATGACCTATCACAACTGGTAATGATGATGGATATAAAGTATATATATTATATTTATAAAATATTTATTCTTATGGAGTAATTATATTATATATAACTTTTTACATTCCATTCTTTAAGGGATATGATAATGTCACTTGGGTTTAATGCGATGTAATTTTTTTCAGTAACATTTTATGTAGAAGGTGGTAAGGATGAAAATAATTAATATATGTTATATAATAAAAAATTATGATATTAATAACATATTTATCATTATTTAAAAATAATATATCATTTTATATTTTACCTTTTCATTCATATAATGATGATAACATCGTTCATGTACGTGTGGACTATCACCTCCACGAAGCGATGTGATTCTCCTTTCATCACCACATTACATTGATGACATATATAAATATATAATATGGTATCTATGGTATTATTATACTTCTATAATGATAAAATATTACTTAAATTCTTTCTAAAATGACCATTTATAAATAGAAATGTTACTCATGCCTACGTCTGAAGTAATATCTCTATGATTGTGACATTGTGCATTTTTAACAACCATATTTCATCATTATTTTTAATATTACAATTGATATAAAAATATGATAATTATTTAATTATAATTATTATCTTGGATATAATATAAATTTATAATATGTGGAGAAACTAGATCTTTCCTGATGAAATAGTCAAGATAAAATATGGCTATCAATTCCTGAAACAATGAAAATAACAAATGATTACTAATAAAAGGGTAATAATATGTTATTAAAGATCATATATGTTATTAAAGATATTAATATTACAATGGTATAATTTAGTAATATGTTTAATATTAATTTACAAGATGATATAGCATGTTGAACCAAAAAATAGCATGGGGTAAGGGGTTTCTAATCAATTTTATTTCATTGAGGCGTATTATAATAACATGAACATGGTTTCTTTTTTATGGTGTATATACTAAAACACAGACATATATAATAACTATTAATTATTAATTAATATTATTTTACGGTTTCATTTCAAATATTTCATCTATAATTATTTCACTTGAATATTACCAACTATTAATGAATTTCATAATTCAATTTTGTTTCATTATGTTAAATTACTTCTTCGATGTCATTAATATTATTATATTTTTTGTATAATATATTTTGATTATCTAAAGTTGTATCTCTACTTATTTTATGTGGATTTTAATTTTATACACATAGGTAGATCAATGATTAATTCTAACATACATGTTAGGATCATTGTAAGGTTTTATTTCATATTATCATTATAATTTAGATTGTTTATCCATAAATTTATGTGGATGAAAAATATTTCATCATTGTATAAAAACCCATTTCATTTTATTCTATATGATTTATTCATTATAATTTCAAGTAATTGTAAAAAAACATTCCACACTTTGGTACATTAAATAATTGATAAAATATTTTTAATAAAATATAACTTCATTTCTCTCTTTAGTCGAAATTCTATTTCTATCAAAAATCATGTTTTCTAAAAGTTATTTTAAAATATTTTTAACCATATCAATATGTCTTATTAATGATATCTTTACCCATTTTTTATTTTTTAAAAATTCTTTCAAATGAATCTTCTTATAATTTTTTGGATAAGTTACTTTTATATCAATTTTATAATAAAAAAATGAATGTTTTTATATGTAAAACATGTACTAAATTACCTGCTCATACGAAAATAATTTACATAAATCTCCCCATTCAATTATACATGATTATGTTAATGAAATATTTCATATTATTCTGGAAATTATTAGTTTTTAAAATATATTTTTATTGATAATGAGGATAGAAATAAATTAAATTTTCTAAAAAATGATTTTCAAAATAAAAAATTTATCTATATTTTTTAAAATATATTTTTTAGTAGTTTTATTAATAAAATTATAAAAATTATAAATAATCTATAGGGGATATGTGGTATTGGTAGAAAAATTATTCATCCTCTAGATGGTTTATGATTATTTGGACCAAGGATAGTATTGAAAACTACTTTTTTGATTAATTTTTGTAGTCGGTAACCTTCCCTGTAAATATTCACATTTAGGTGACATTTGTATATTGAATTTATATTAAATATCTATATTATTTACCATGAATATTATTTTAATTTTTTTTTACGATAGTGGTAAGGTTTTATGTTCATGAAATAAATCCATTAATCAATATATGAGTAATGTTTTGGACATGAAGCCAGGGGTGTGGCCCAGTTATAGGTTTTAAATTGACACATTTGTAGTCTCGTGACATGAAACTATGGGCTAGCCTTAGTTAAATAGGTTTCAAACCTTCAGTTTTAAACTATCTTTTGAAGGGTATTAATAGTAGTTATATTATGCACATCAGACCTGACATCCAATAATTATTCATTCGATTCATTTAAAATTAAGTTATAACTATCCATGATATTTTAAAAATGATATTTTTTCTTATTTCATTTCATTCTTCATTATTTATTAAATGGAATGTGTTTTCAATTATTTACCTTTCTAAATTAATTATACCTTATCATGTTATGAGGTTCATTTTATTGATTAAATAGAAAGTATTTTCAATTATTTACCTTGACATATTGTTGTTTCTTATTGATTACAGATTTCTTATAATGTAATTAACCCTTTATGACATTTTTGAGCTCACCCATATTTGGTTTCCTTTAATAGGATTCTATGATGTGTACTATGGAAGATATGAAAGAATATGATTGAGGGAAAAAATTATAATATAAACAAATATTATTTTGTAATTTTTGTATCCAAATTTTATATGGGAATCGAGTATTTACCTAGATTACCAAGACTTATAAATGATTCGGTCCTTTAGAAGTTAATTTCATGTATCTTATGCTAATGTATTAAAGTAGGAACTGAATTAGGGTTAATGAGGTCAGGGTTTCTACATATCACAACCTGTTAAAATCATATATCATGTGAAACGCTAAATATATAACATTTGGTCATAATTAAAAACAATTTTTATTGGGACTGGTGGTCATGGAAAATTAAACTTAACAAGAGTGTATCAACTATAATATGTTGATGTAAGATGTCTAATTTACGTGTTATTTTTTTGTTATTTAATTATTTTTAATATTTCAAATTTTAAAATATATCAATAAAATGTTTAACTTAAAGACTAATTTGATCATTAATTTTAAAAGAAGTTTTAATATTTATAAAACTAAGCATAATTCATTATTAAATAAAAATGATCATTTCACAAGTATATTGGAATATTATTTCTAAATACGGCATTAAAATTATTTCCATCAAAATATACATTTGACTTTTAATCAATAATTTCTCAATGAATGCTTATTAAATTCTTTTCAATTCCAATTATAAAATAAGACCACAATGAAATATTAATGAATAAAATTACCAAAAAGTTTATATCCAATGATAGATATTTTCCTTATTTCACACATACAATTCAGTTATATGGATCATTTCAGACTACATAAAATTTAAGTTATGTCTGGTAAACATTCTATATTTTTCACTGTGTATGATTTCTCAATACACATGCATATTCTCATCAACTTATATAATTATTTAGTTCATGTTGTCCTTATGAATTTATTTAATTTTCATGAAAATGTAATGTTTCTTTGAATTAAATCCCTAAGGTGTGATCATGGATGAGAGTGTGAGAACCAAAATAATGAAAATCCATACAATATCAATATTTATATTCATAATTTTTTAAATCATGAATTTAAATAATTTTTCTTATCTAGGGATCAAATATTATTCTTCAATAAATTAAATGATTAACCATAAATAAAGTTTATTTTTCAACATAATATTTGGATTGTGTTGTGGATAAAATTTTATAAAATTTTAATCATTCTAGATTATTGAAAATTTAGGTATTTCTTCATATGAGTTATAGGCTAATTGAAAATAAAATCTTTGATATTTAATGAATTTTAATGATAACTCATTCTTATATATACTGAATGTACCATTGTGAATTTTTTACAAATGATATTGAATGAATCATTTATCGGTATTCTACCTCAAGTAAATCATGTGTATCTTTCAATTGAAAAAATAAATGTCCCTGAAGATGGACTCCATGAAAAACTTGAAGAAATTATCAATTTTACAACTAAATAAATATTATTATTTCAATAATTTAAATATAATAGATTATAATTCATCAATATAATATTATAAAAATGAAGAAATTAATTTATAATTTTTTCCAAAAAAAACCATGGATGTTATTCTTATGATTTAAAGAACTCATTGGGATTATAGCATATATAATTTCTTTTAAGGTATAGAAATTGAAACATATTCAAAACATTTTTCAAGAAGTCATGTTAAGAACATGAATTTTAATTTATAGATAAAACCAAAAACAATTAATGAACCTATTATTGATATAATATGAGATAAATGAGTTTAAACGAAATTATGTTTTAAAAAGTCTAGAAGGCATTTTTATTTTTAAACTGAATCGATATATATGAGCATTGTTAAATTTACTCAATTATTAAAACAATTAAAATAAAATAAACTCAATTCAATGTCCACTAAAAAAATAAGTGATCTTGGATATAAACCAACAATGAATACTAACATCTAAAAAATTTTATTATTAGTAATTCAAAAAAATATAATATTTTGTGAAATTAAATCTATAGATTAATTAAAAAGGGTAAATGACTGTAAAGAGTTCATTAAAAATAAAATATATTTTTCAATTATGAAAATTTATTTAAAAATTTGAAAAAAAATATTTTTTTGTTATATTAATATCGAATGGGATTAAATCCTCTTTAATTTCATTCCAAGTTTATCCTACTATATTTGGGGTACAAAAAAATCCACATTCATATTTCAATTCATGTATAGTTTAAAAGGATAACCAAATAGAAAATATGACAAATATAATTGGGATTTTAATTAATATTATCTGATATTACAATATGATTAAAATTTATATCAGGGTAGATGATATATAAGTCACCTCTAGTGACAATTAACTAGAAATGTCTTTGGATAATATGATATTGGTATATTATTCAAGATGTCAGTTTATAATTGTTTATATGTCTATAGTATGTGGAACAATTTAAAAATTATTATTCAGATTTTTTGATTATGTTTATTATATAAAAAATGAAAATATTTCCTATGAATTGTTTTATATGAAAATTTATTTAATTGTTACTTTTATATCAAGTGAGATTATTTATATAATTAATATTATATCTTTATTAAACAAAAACATGATATTCCTTAATGAAATACAATAAGCATGTTGACTCTATCATTAGTGGCATAAGATATGTATTATATAATAACATAGTAATCATTGAATGTATTATTAAGTATATTTTATGGATTTTATTCCTCAAATATTTAGTATGAACCCATTGAAATTTAGGAAAATAATATCGTATTTTTTTTAAATGATAATTATAAAAATTTACCATTACAACTCATCAACATGGAATCTTTTTATCATATCATGATTTTTATATATAGTTGGTAAACATTATATATTTATGAATTTAGAAAAATATATATCTAATAACATAGTTTAATATTAGAGTTCATAATAATATAGTTAACGTTATCATTATGATGTTTTGTAACATTATAAAATATTAAAATGGGTTTTTAGTTAAACTAATAAATATTTTTCAAGGAGAAGAGTATGATAACAAGGATTTAGAATCATTTTACTATCTCAATGTTTACTGTGACTCCCTAGACTTACAATCCAATATCCTTTATAGAAAACACATACTTTACATATTCTATTTGATACCAACTGTAACATCTCAGGTATAATTATCCAATTATTACATGACCTAAAGAATATATTTCATTAGATACATTCCCACAACAATTTTTCTTTAATTCATTATATAATAAAAAAACTATTAAATAGTAAATCCTTTGATTTTCTCAACTGATGTACATTCTTCCACTATGTAGGAAACAAATTATTTCATAAATGTCTTCAAACAATCCCACTAAAACTACACCAATGCAATTTTCATCTAGATAGATGAAATATAATACATTTATTTAAAACATGGGGAAGTGAAATCATAAGAAATATAGGGTCAAACACTCTATAAGGGAAAACATATATTAGAATAAATCACGACAAGATGAATATGTAATGAATATATATGAGTCAGATAATTCAACGAAACTAAACACATTTTCCTAAAATAAATAGATTGTTAGTGATATAAATATTCTTATATATAAATTTAACTAAATTTATGGTGACTGAATGCATAATGATGGACATGTTGATATTTTCCTTCCAGACCTCAGTAATGAAATTATTCTTTTCATCAAGTCTCCAATATAGTCATTATTCCTTCAATCATTCTTTACTACAAAAAAATAATTATTTTTGATGGTTTATTTACGATTGGAAAAGATCCCGTCACAAATAGTCTGTCGGGAGGGACTATTTGTGATGTGACCCTCTTCCCATCGCAATTAATTAGTTTTTTTTTTGCAATGGGTAGATGATACCCGTCACAAAAGGATTGGCCCATGTTCTGCACCACACTACGAGAAGGGTATTTGCGATGGGCTTTTATGCCCCTCGCAAATACCCAACGATATTTTTTAGTAACCACACCGATATTTATCTCTCGTCGCAAATAGTATGTCGGCATGTTGATATTTGCGATGAGTCTCGTTTCAAATATCTTTTTAACCAAAACCTCTAATTAATAGGGGGTTAGTATTTGCTACAAGATTCTCATCGCAAATAAACTCGTGGAAACTAATGTACATATATATACCTACATTCGTTTTTCCTCTCATTCCACCTCTTGCTCTACTACTCTCTTCCTCTCTACTTATATTTTCTCTCTCAATTTTTTTCCTAATTTAAAAAATTTAAATCGAAGCAATATTTGCGACATAAATCCTATGAAAGATTTAGTTTTAGGGAATTTATCTATTTCTTTTATTTTTCAGTTAATTCATTTTATTTGATATTAGTTATAGTTATTTTTAATTAGTTGCAATTAAATTAAATTAGAATTAAATTGTTTTATTTCGCATTTTTTTACATATACGCCTAATTAGTATTAATTAATATTTATATTAATTATTATCAATTAGTTTCCATTAGTATTAATTAGAAAAAATATTAATAATTACTACTAATTAGTCATAAATAGTAATAATTAGCGATAATTACTAAATATCTGTGTTAATAAGTAGTAAATTGAGATAAATATTTATAAATAATAACAAATACTAATAATTACATGTAAGTAGCAAAAATTAAAAGTAAATAGTAATAATTAGTAGTAAATAAGAATAGTTAGGAATAATTAGTTATAATTAGTAATAATTAGGAATAATTAGTTATAATTAGTAAAAATTAGGAATAATTAGAAATAATTAGTAAAAATTAGTAATAATTAGTATTAATCTGTAATAATTATAAATTATTAATAATAATTTTGATTAATTAGTCATGATTAAGATTAATTAGTAATAAGTAGGATAAATTGAGAATAATTTGGATTAATTAGGAATAATTATGAATAATTTGGAATAATAAGTAATAATAAGAAATAATTAGTAATAATTAGAAATAATTAGTAATAATTAGAAATAAATAACAATAAATAATAATAATTCATTATAATTCATATTAACTAATAATAATTAAGAATAATTAGTAATAATTTGAGATAAATATTAATAATTACGAATAAATAGTAATAATTACGAATAAATGTTAATAAATAGTAACAATTAGGTATAAATAGAAATAATTAGGAATAATTATCTATAATAAATAATAAATAGTAATAATTATGAATAAATAGTAATAATTAGGAATAAATATGAATACTTAAGAATGTGTAGTAATAACTAGGATGAATTAGTAAAAAATAGGAATAATTGGGAATAAATAGGAAAAATTATGAAAAATAGCAATAATTTGGAATAAATAGTAATAAATATTAATAATTAGTAATAATTTGTACAAATTAGGAAAAATTAGTAATAATTTGGAATAATTACTAATATTTAGGAATAATTAGTAATAATTAAAAATAATTTTTATTAATTAGCAATAATTAGGATTAATTAGTCATAATTAGTAACAATTAGTGATAATTAGTAAATATTAGGAATAATTTATAATAATTAGAAATAATTTTGATTAATTAGTAATAAATAGTAATAATTAGTAATAATTAGTAATAATTAGAAATAATTAGTGATAATTAGTAATAATTAGTTATAATTGGTAATAAGTATGAATAATTTGGAATAATTGGAAATAATTAATAAAAATTAGGATTAAATAATAATAATTAGGATTAAATATTAATTATTAGGATTAATTAATAATAATAAAGATTAACTACAAATAATTAAGATTAATTTAGAATAATTAAGATTAATTAAGAATAATTAGCAATAATTAGAAATAATTAGGAATTAGTAGGAATAATTAGTAACAATTAGAAATAATTAAAAATAAATAATAATAATTAGTAATAATTATCAATAAATAGTAATAATTTGGAATAACTAGTAATAATTTTGAATAAATATTAATAATTAGGAATAAATAGTAATAATTTGGAATAAATAGTAATAATTTGGAATAAATAGTAATAATTTGGAATAACTAGTAATAATTTGGAATAAATAGTAATAATTAAGATTAACTAGTGGTAATTAGAAATAATTAAAAATAATTAGTAATAATTAGGATTAATTAGTAATAATAAAGAATAATTTTTAATAATTAGTAATAATTATTAATAATTAGGAAAATTTTGTAATAATTAGCAGTAATTAGCAGTAATTAGATATAATTAGTAATAATTCAACATAATTAGTAATAATTAGGAATTATTAATATAATTAATAATCATTTGTAATAATTGGGAATAATTAGAACTAATTATTAATAGATAGTAATAATTATGAATCATTAGTAATAAATAGTAATAAATATGAACAATTAATAATAATTGAGAATAATATGTAATAAATAATAATAATTAGTAATAATTTGGATTAATTTAGGATTAACTAGTAATAATTATGAATAATTAGTCATAATTAGGAATAATTAGTAATAATGAGTAATAATTAGTAATAATCAGGAATAATTAGTAATAATTAGGGATAATTAGTAATAATTTGGGGTAATTTGTAATAACGAGTAACAATTAGGATTAATTAATATTAACTAGAAATAATTAGGATTAATTAGTAATAATTATTATCAATTAGTAATAATTAGGATTAACTAGAAATAATTAAATTTACTTAGTAATATTTATGATTAATTAGTAGTAATTAGTAATTACTAGTAATGGTTAGTAATAATTAGGAATATTTATTAATAAATAATAATAATTTATAATAAATTGGTCTAATTATGAATAACTGGTAATAATTTTGAATAATTAGAATTAAGTAGGAATAATTATGATTAATTAGGAATAATTTGTAATAATGAAGAATAATTTGGATTAATTCTGAATAATTAGTAATAATTAATAATAATTAGAATTAACTAGTAATATGTAGGATTAATAAGTAATATTTAGTATTGATTAGTAATAATTATTAATTATTTGTTATAATTTGTAATAATATGTCATAATTAGTAATAATTAGTAATAATTAGGATTAATTAATAACAATTAAGAATAATTAGTAGTAATTAGGAATAATTAGAAATAATTATAAATAATTAGTTATAATTATTAATAATTAGGACTAAATAAGAATAATTAGGAGTAAATAGAATTAGTTAGATATAAATATGAATAATTAGGAGTAACTAAGAATTGTTAGGAATAAATAAGAACAATTTGGAACAAATAAGAGTAATTAAGAGTAAATAAGAATATTTAGGATTAAATAGGCATAATTAGGAGTGATTGGGAATAATTAGAAATAATTATGAATAATTAGGATTATTTATGAATAATTAATAGAAATTGTGAATAATTAGGAATAATTTGCAATAAATCGTAAAAATTATGAATAATTAGTAATAAATAGTAATAAATTAGTAATAAATATTAATAATTATGAATAATTAGGGATAATTTGTAATAATAAGGATTATTTAGAAATAATTAGTATTAATTATAAATAATTCGAAATCATTAGAAACAGTTCAAAACAATTCTCAATAATTTGTAATAAATTGACACAATTTCTAGTGGATTGGTGGCATTTTGTTTGCTCGACGGCTCATCTCCTTACAAATTTCTCTCACTAAAATCATTATTTATAATATACTTCAACGTAAAAATATCCATTTTTATATTTCTGAGAATTGATATGCGCTTGTAGGAGAATATTTTTCATACAAAGTTTAGTGAGAGAAAGTTGCAAGGGGCAGGATGTCTGAAAAATAATCTCTTTTATAAGAGACTAATCTTCTGCAACATTATCTAACTAAAATCATAATGAGAAATCTGCTTCGACATTTGAATATCCATATTTTTATGCATGATAATGGGGAGTTTCATAAAAAGGCCTCCCCACTCTCCATTATCGTGCATACAAAAATGGATATTCATATGTCAAAACAGATTTTCATTGCAATTTATGTCAGATAAAGTAACAAAGAGATGAGATGTTGGGAAAAAGAGCAGTTTCCAATCCGTTGGAAATTATGAAACTTTTAATTAGAAAAAATTAGTATAAATTATATCAAACTACTAATAATTAGAGTTAATTAGTATAAATTATTATAAAATAGTTTAGATTAGTGTAGATTAGTGAAGATTAATATAAATTCTAAAACAAGAACTATAAATAACCATGAAATAATATAAATTATTATAAATTTCTAGAATAGTGAATTTAAAATTCATCTCTTTTTGGATAGTGTTTTTCTTATATAAAATTATTCAAAATACCAATTATTTTATATTTTTAGAGAAATACTGAACAAGTAAGTCAACAATTGTCATTATTGGATGATTGTGCTTAGATAAATCAATACAAGAATCCAAACTGATCAAGTTTAAATCATTTTTTTATTGTGGGTGTTGGAGCATTCTTATCATTTTCATTATCAATACCAAAATTTGTTTTAGAAGGGAAAATTAAATTTCTTTGTAAAAAGTGTTTTCTGAGGACGTTTGACACATTTGACTATGTTGGAGGCCATATATTATGTTTTGGTTTTCAACTAGATTATGTTTTTTGGAATTAACATGGTGAATGCCGTCCCATAGAAGATACTAATAATTTGGTTATAGAGCCATCAGGGTTTCAAAATTTAGTACATGAAGTAGTAGGTCAATCTTTTCTACAAACTGAAACTTAGCATTATATCGATTTAACTCCTTTGTTATAACCATATAAATTTTATGAGTTGTTGATGTCTACTTACGAAGCCATATATCCTGGATGAAAAATAAAAAAATTTGAATCAGTTTGAAAATCTAGGGCAGTTAAAATGGATAATAGAATATCAAATAGTTTTTTGACTAGATATTCTGTTTTGTTAAAACACTATTCCAAGAAGGAAATGTGTTGGAGAAAAAAGTTATATTAGAGTAAGAGGCTGGATATTAATCTGGGTCTTTGTTATCATAAAAATATATAATATTCAAATGATTGCATCTTATATTATAGTAAAAATTATTCATTGAAAAGTGGTCCCACATGTGAAAAATTGAGGTATAAAGATGCTCATCTAGGAATTTATGGATTGATTCTTGTAAAATAATTGTTATATTTTTCGATTACACCTAGATTACATCATTTATTTATGTATCAGAACACAACTTCATTGATGTCATAGCAAAAAAAAATATTACAACTAGTAAAATCATAAATCATCTCTCTAATGGCGACTCATGGAAACATTTATAAAATTACATTCTTCTTTTGATTTAGAATTCTAAAACATGTGATTGGGTCTTTCTAATGATGGATTCTATCTAGTTAGTTCTTAAGGTAGTCAGCATTAATGTTTTCAGGTCTTTATAACTCCAAATAATTTACCTATTTGGCTGTTAATGAATGATCCATAAAACTTTTGGACCTTATTAATTCCAGTAAATCTAAAAAATAATATTGTTGCCTATTTGAAAACTTTATTTGATGAGTAATGTTTATTGTGGACTAATAGTGTAAGTACATATGATGTCGCTGCTAAACATAATTTCATACTGAATGATACATTGATGTTGAAAATTATTGACTTCACTGCATATGACATGTTATCAGGATGAATTACACATTGTCCAAAATCACGTCTGTACTGAATGAGAAATTGCAAAGTGGTTATGCTAGTTAATGGAAAAAACCTTACTTTTTCCACTGTCATCGCTGATTTCTTCCAACTGATCATCCTTTTCATAGGAATAAATATAATTTTTGAAATGATATAATTAAATAAGATGACACTACTAAAATTCTCTCAAGTATAGAGGTAAAATCAATTGTCTCTTCATTTCGTCCCATCATGTTTAGACCATTAATAAACAAACCAGAAATTGATGGATTTGGGATAGAACACATTTTTATAAAACAGATTATTTTATGGGATCTTCCAAATTGGTTTGATATGTTGGCCCATCGTATGTTGGATGTACTTAATTTTTTTAATAACTATTTTGATTATTTATTTCAAATAGTTATGTATATTTTATGTAATAATAATGATAATGTAAAGGCATGATTAGATCTTGGAAAAATTTATAGGCCACCAGAACATGAACTATTTGAAAATGATAGATCATAGAAGTTAATAAAGTGAAATGAAGCTTATACACTACCCAAAGAAAATTGATTATTAATTTTTTATTGGATTGATGATTTGATAATACAAGATGGTTATGCTTCTAATTTGGAAGGATGTGTTAGAAAATGGTGATATTTGTAGATCAAAAATTCATTAATGTCGTGTGAAAATGGAATGGATTCTGCCGACTGGATTAAGATAATTGTTGAATTCTAGGAATTGGGAATTGATAATAAAAATATAATATATATTTTTTGAGACATTTTTTTGGTGACAAGAAACTATAATTCACTATGAATACAGGAAGAAGATGTTGTTATAATTTTATATAAATTGGAAAAAATCTTCCCACCGACATTCTTTGACTAAATGGAACATTAGATATTAAATTTTCCACGTGAATAAAAAATGGGGAGGATGGGAATAATTCCTATGGATATACCAATTTGAATGATAATAAAGAAATTTATGAAAAAAGTATGTAATAAAGCATGGGTTGAAGGCTCAATTACAGAATATTTTTGGTAAGAGGAAGTTTCTTTTTTTCAGGTCTCACTATTTTGAATATGAATATCAATCAAAATAAAACATCATGGGCTATAAGGAGGGAAATTTTGAGAATTAAATGAGTAATCAATTATTAGTTTTTAATTAACCTGAACATGGCTTCGGTGGAGTTCCTGAATGATGGCTTTCAAATGATGGAAATCAAAGATCTCGTACATTTGTTCTTCTCAATTATGAAGAAATGACACCATTGGTACTGTGAGTGATCATATCATTTATTCTATAATATTTTTTATCATAAGTTATTATTATTTTATCTATATGTTATACGATAGTCAAATCAGAAAAAAACTTCAATAAATTACAACAACTGCTCATGAAGAACATTAGCCAGATAATTTTGTATAATGGTTTCCAAAATGGGTAAAATAAATTATTTTTGGTTTAACATATCAAATAAATTTATCTCGTGTTGTATTGATAATTTCTTTCAAATTTGTAGGTATCTCATTATGATAATAAAATTGATAATTGATTGTGTCTTGTGTGACCCACCATCCAAAATGGTTAAATCTTATAACGTGTATGTCATGAATGGTTCTTAATTACATACACGTGAATATAGGAAAATATTGATATTGTTATCTAATTGTAAGGATATAATCATAGAGAATATGAAGTTTAATATTATTTCATGCTCGAAAATATATTAAAATTTATTATCTTGGACAAAATTAAAAAACGATGTTTAAATTTTAGTGGTTGGATACTGAAAGAGGTTTACATGTTTATCTAACCCTTGGAATCATTGATATTAAATATAAAAGTATTCTTGCAGTAAATGATTGATTTTTATTTGATTATAAGTCACATAAAATTTATTATACTAATTAATGTGCTACTTTAAAATACTTGGGTGATTGGAGGAGCATAATAAAAACTAAATCATCGGAAAATCAGTTTACTCAAATTGAATTTAGTTCCCCTAAAGTGAAAGGAATTGGAAATATTCAGGATACTACATCAAATCCATGTTTTTCATAAATAGATTTGAATATCGATGATGCCACGCCGCATTTAAGAGTCAATAATGATGATGATGTTAATGATGTTACAAATGAATTTGAAAATAATTGAGTGGGTGAAACTGAAACTTATATGGAAATTGATGATGTTGAAGGGAATATGAAGACATTGACATCATCAGATATGAAGATGAGGATGCATATAAAGATTGACATGGTTACATGGTGGTTATAATCATACATAATATATATCTATATATAATAGTTTTTTTCAACTATTTTCTAACAAAAATTATTTCGTGTTTCAGATGGAACCAAACCTGTTTTATCAGTTTCATGAGGCTAATCTACCTTTTAATCAGTAGTATTTTGGGTCATATGACCCTTAGACTGCTAGAGGTTTAGGGAGGAATTAGAGGGGGTGTGATCTTTCCCAGTTGATGATTCTTGACCCTATACAGGAGGGACATCCACTTTCTTTCTTAGATCCATGCATGAAAATGAATTTTTACCAATGTATTTTAGTTAGTTTTCATTAATTGTTTTATATACTAATTGTTTTATTATTATTTTTCTTTTTTTAATGGCCTTTAACATATAGCTTTTGGATATGGTATCACTATATCGCACAATTATATTTATTAATAATGGGTCACATGGGATGACATTCATGTTGATATTCAGCATCGCATGTCTGATCATTAGCTAGTACATAAATAAATACTATTTAGTTTGATATTTATAAAATTAATAACATTATATTATAATTTATTTTTAAGGATTATGGTATCCCATCGATGAGATTATGTGTGCCACTATCTTGAAGGCATGGTAGGGGTTTATACATGATAAATGCTATCAATTGTTGAACAATTTGAGAATGAAATCAGTGATGAAATCATGAGTGCTAGAGTTTGATGAGTATTGTTGGTCTAACCAAACTGATTGCATTTCATATCAGGGTTGGGATGGATTATGCTCACATTGCTTAGGTGGACATTTTTTAGTGAAGATCATCAGTATGTCGACAAAACCAGGGGAGATATGAGATGACACATCCAGCTGGTAGTCAAACATTCAGAATGCACATTGAACATCAGGTAAGTATTTTTTTTAAATAATTTATATAACATTAAATGTATGGTTTTATTTTATATTCAAATAGGTAGTTGTTGGGCAAAAATACCTCAAGGTATCATTGAAGCATTTTTGAGGTGATTGTGTTTGTTGACAAAGTGGACATCTGAGTAGTGATTGTTGACAAAGCAAAACAATGACATACAAATTTGTTGACAAAAAGGATTTCATGGTGGAATGTCGAGTTCAATAGCTGAGGTCAACGATCCATGTTTGATTCAAGAACGTCGATAAAAGGAATGGATGATCTGGAGGCGGTACAAAAGAACAGATACAAGGTGGCGCCATTTTCCAGTGTTTGCCAAATTTTAGGGCCTGAAAATCGGAAAATGAAGAAAAGTGTTTTTGGCAAAAGGACTTGCGCGCCGAGGACTTGGAGTATAGGAAACTTGCGCGCCATATGTTTTTCAAGATTAGAAGATCAAAATATGGCCAAGTAAAGAGGTTCGTGCAAGTTTGGGAGTTGGTCGCCCAAGTGTCCAAAATGAAAGGGGACTTGCGCGCCGAAACTGGGTCACGCAGGTGACTTGTGCGTCGTCTCGCAGGGTGGTCAGATTGCCTATAAATACTAGACCACCCCTCCTCATTTTTATCGAAGTTCAACACTTTGAGAAATCAGAGCTCCCGTCGCGCAGGTGTGGTGGTCGCGCAAGTGGTGAGTGTGAGTCGTCCAGGTGAATTTGCGCGCCATTAGTTGAAGTTGTGCGCCGGTGTTAAAAGTTGCGCGCCGGTTGGCAGTTGCGCGCCAATATTGGTTTGGGCGTAAAAGGAAGAGAGTCACGCAAGTTTGGAGTTGAGGAAGCTTGAGTCGCGCAAGTGTCTGAGGAATAATTGTGCGCCCGTTGTGACTTGCACGCCGATACTTGCACGCCGAGATTGACTTGCGCACCAAGTAAGGTTTTGTTCCAGCGGTGCTTCTCGGACTGCGTGGAAGCTGGTACGTTGCCCGATACCTTCGGTGCAAAGAGATATTCATCTACGGGTGAAATTTGTACTTCAACAGAGCATCTACACACAAAGGAAGATGCATTCATTCATGCAAATGAAGAGACCTACAGGTCTATAAACTGTGAGTGGATTCCTTCCAAGAGCAGTGAGCTTAGGAAGAGGAAGAAGGTGATCCTCTCCACCGGTAGTGAGCCAGAGAGAGAGAGAAACAGGGAGTGACCCTTGGGAAAGCAGTGAGCTGGCCCTAAACTTGTAAAGGCAGTGAGCCTGGGCTTAGAAGTGATCTAGCCCGAACCTTGTAATCCACAGCTAGTGAAGATTAGTGGAATTTGGTACGAACGGCAACTTGTCGGCGCATGCTCCTTGGACATAGCCCTTTGCGGTGAACCAAGTAAAATTGTTGTGTCCTGTGCATACTTCACTTTCTACTTACTTTGTGCAACAGGAAAAATAGAGAAGAGAGTTTTGCTCAACAGCGAAACAAGATCAGAACGGGCATTAATTTTAAATTAGTCATACCCTGATTCACCCCCCCCCCCCTCTCAGGGTATTCAGCCTTGTGGACCTAACAGTAGTCGAACAACTCGATGTTATAAAGTTTGAAATTTATATGAGGATGTATAGGGATTCAGTCATTGGAGAGATTAAATGTGATCACCAGTGTCATATTGGGATTAGTATAATTTAGTTTTGTGTTTTGAAATTAACTAAAAATAATAATTTAACTTTTTATATTATAAAGTGAAATTGAAGGAGTAATATGAGGTCGCGGCATTTCAGCCACAAACTAAGAGTTAGGACGAGAATGAGGGTCAGAACAGGGCCCCCTAATTTGAAGAGGTAGCATGGATGAATGTGAACCAGTATGCCTTTGAGAAAGGTCAAGTTATTAGTATCATCTCTTGATTGACACCAGGGAGTTATTATGGTACTGTTGTGATATCAGCATCTAGATCAAGAGGAACTCGTAGAGAGATACCATGTTTTTTTGCATAGTATTAGGAGAAGATGTATGCTCAGAGTGAGGTCATAGAGATTATGAGTTGGGAAACGGAGGCGATGCATCAATAGAAGCAGCAGGAGATGTGCCAATGGAAGAAACAAAACCCAGAAGAGCTCTGACGATAGCAACAATAGTAGGAGGAGGATATGCATCAATATAAGTAGCTATAAAAGGAGTTTATGGAGTGCATGCGACTTCTGACTCGTGGTTTAGGGATTTAGTTCCCTCAACCATCTCTTATATCCCTACGGAGGACCCCCCAATGATATATTTCTTTATGACAAAACATTTGAATGCAATTTTTTTGTAATATTAACTCTTTACCTTTCTATATTATGTGTTTTTATATTGTTGTGAATATAGAATTTTTTATTATTAATTTCATTTAATTTATTTATTTCTTTATTATTTTATTACTTTGTTTAATTTTTTATTTTTATTGTTTTATTTTTTATTAGTTTTTATTAATTATTATTATTGTTATTTTATATTATTATGAATATCAAGATTTTAATTATTTTACTAATATTAATATTATTGTTTCATTAATATTAATAATATTATTATTATTAATATTATTATTATAATAAAAAATTTATTAATATTATTAATATTATATTAATAATATTATTATTATATTCATATTATTATTAATATTAACATTTTATTATTTTATTAATATTAATTATATAATTTCTTTAATATTAATATTATTAATATTATTTTTTTATTATTAATATTATAATAATATTATTTATATAATTAATAATTGTGTGATTATTATTATTATTTAATATTATTTTATTATTCTTTTCTACTATTATCTAATTTTTATTAATAGTATTATTTTATTCATTTTTCTTAAGATATTTGTTATGGGGATTTTTAGATGGGCCATTGAAAATACTTTTTTTTTAAAACTCAGGGAAATATTTTCAACAGCCCATCGCAAATGGTTTTATAAATAATCATAGGAAAACTATTTTCAATGGGCCCATATCTTGTCATTAATAGTTTGTTTTTACAACTGGACATCGCACAAAAAAGAGTTTTTTGATAGGACCCCATCACAAATGGCACATTGCAAATAGCCTAATTTTTAGTAGTGGTTGTAACAAAGATATTAGGATTACATTTGTTAGGATTACACTAAATACTTAAAAGAACTATTTTATGAGATGAACTGATACATTGTGGACTATATAATACCAGGCCCCATCCTTTCCTTTAAAATGACCAATTAATTCACTATATAAATGATATGAATAATAAAATCATGAATAATCATCTTGACTTCAAAAAACATTTGCATTGGAATAATAACATATAGAATTACAATACTTATCCACATGTCAATATAATAGGTTACATGATCATAAACCATATAGAGAATGAAGGTGTCTTGTCAAAAAATAAATAATCAACTTTCCTAATTCATCAAAAGACATCAATATTGTAAAAATAAGTATTCAAAATTTCAATATTTCCACAACCAACAAATTTAATGGATTTCGGCATAAGAATCCCAAACAATAACACCATATAGAGGAAGGATAGTACAAAATAGTCAATAATTTCCCATGTAAATAAATGTATTTAATCTATGCGAGAGACTATCATGAAAAGGATGTAAATAAAGGGTTTTAAATGGGAAAATAGATGGGAATAAAAATCATTCATATAACAGAGGATAAATTGGAAAGATAAATGTAGTGATGAATCATTTCATTAATAGAAAAGATCATAGAATGATATATAAAATGAAATAAGGTTGATAGTATCATTCAAAGAATGTACTAGATTAGTAAAATGACATGTCAATGGGAAATGAAGTAGAAAAAAACAATTTTTAGGAGTTTTATAAATATCTTTGTGGAAAATCGAACCCCAAAAATCATTTTATTTTTTATTAAACTATTAATGAAATAATTTATTTGATAAACTATAATTTAATGGAAATGTTGTTCCATTTAAAAATAAGAGGTAAAATAAATTTTTTTCTTAAATGAAAAAATCAAAAGTGACTTTAGAAAACATTTCTAACATTGTATTTAAATGATAAAGTTATTAGTTAGTTTCAAAATTTATTCTAAAAAATATGATGTATAAACACTAAAAATATATAATTTTGAAAAAAAATCTTAAATAATATATCTATAAAATACAAAATGGTTAACAATATAAATATGTGGGGGTGGGGGAGCATTTATTTTTCAAATGATGGGAAACATTCATAATATTTTTAAAATATATTTATTGAAAACCAACATCATGAAAAACATAACAAAAAATATTTTAAAAAATTGTTGGTAAATAATAATGTAACTTGAGATAACACATAATTAGGTTTCCAATATTAAATAGTAATATTGTTTGTAAGGGGAAATATGGGCAATGGGGTAAACTATCATTTAAGATGATTATAATTACTCTCAAAAAAGATATAATTTCTTGAAAATGATATTTTTTAAAGTTAATGTTTTAAAACACAAGGTCGTTATCAATCAAAAATTAAGAGATTATTCTATGAAATAATATATCAGTGCTAAATAAACAAATATTTAATGATGTTTGTTAAATGAAAATCATTATAATTCTGTTAGTGTATTTGTGATAGAAAAGATCCTTACAACCTTGGTATCCATTGAAACGAAATACATATAAATAATAAACATGATATGGATTTCCAAAGACCATAAATCACATGACTATGGTAAATGAAATTAAATAGTTAGTAATCAAACCATATTAGATATAAAATGTTTAAGAATGTTAAAATTGTCTAAATAAATTTTATTTTAGATAAATAACCCCTTAAAATGTTTCCCTACTCAGTAAAAGAAGCTATAACATCCTATAAAACAAACATATATATATTAAAAATAATTTTTGATCATTATTCATTTACATTAACCTTTATCATATTCAATTTTTATTGTTTATTATGAATATTGTAGTTATCTATTACTTAATTTTACTATAGTGTGATAATAACATTAATTGTTTCATGTATGATTTATGATTTTGGTTTTTTACCCATTAATTGCTAATGAATTATTAATTACTAGGTCATTAAAGTTAAAAAATTAAATACATTATTTTTATTTATAAAATTACATCACATTCCCTATGTTTGGTAGTTAATTTTCATTAAAATAAAATTGGTGTTGGAATATTTTAGTAATTTTGGTTATCAAAGTTGATATTTTAATACTGAATTAAATATATAATATAACCTTTCCAATTCGACAAAATTATATTCATATAATTTTTAGGATATAATAATATTAGTAATTGTGTTCCCCTAGTTATCCATGATAGTTTTTATAGCATTTTTCATGTTAGTGGATAGATAATCCCAAACATTATCATACCATAATTAATAGATGATCACAGTTAAAAATGATTTTTCTTTTTGAATAATATCATTATTAGAGAATCACACTGATATTATTTTTATATCTATTTGGATTATAGTAATATTAAAATATGTATTTATAGATAAGAATGATACATGATGGAAATAAAATATTTTTTCCCATAGAGGTGGTTGTCCACACAATGCTCGGTTAACGATTCAATTATCAAAAAAATATGAGGGAATAAAGGAAGAGTATAATTTTTATCTTAAAAATCACAATCATAAAATATATCTCACATTTTTTCTAATTCCGTTTTTATAACTTGTGAACAGAGGGTGTGGTGAAAAATGTACGGTGTCATTTCATGAAGGCAATAGTATTTACAATACACGAATAGGGATTTCAATTTTCTTAATAGAAAATGGAAAAATATCTTTAATATTTATTACCATATAATTATACAAATTAGTGTGAAGAAATTGAATTTAAGTATTTATTTTATTGAATATTAGATCTAGGAAATAAAGGAAACAATAAAATATTTTTGGGAATTAATGTTCTTATATTGAGGACTTGGGGAATTCCTTTAGAATATTTCTTGCAAATTGTGCTCTTAGGTTAATCTCTTATGACCAAAGATCATTTAAAATAGATAAGAATCTATGGAATTTAAAAATTAAATATTTATAATTGGAACACTAAATTTGAGTGTGGTATTGTATAGTTTTTTAGAGGTCGCTTTTATAAGACATTATAATGATATTATTTATAAATATATCTTCTTAATAAATGAGAAAACATATTTCAAATTCTAAAAACAATCAAAAAATTAAAATAATGGAGTATAGGATGAGATAAGGTGAAGAATCACAAACAATTCATTTTCATAGATGATTTAAATAATTATTTATTTTTATTACTCATAGAATTTAATCTTTTTTGTGATTTATTATATTTCATTGCTAACCAATTTTTACCTAATATATTTACATTTAAGTCAGAAGAATAATATTTCTATTGTTAAATAATATGAAACCAATAATTAAAATTATGAAATTTTTTTTTTACCAAAAAATTTATACGTTTATAAAATATCATTTTTAATTTTCACACAAGTAATGAATTAAAACCCATTTGAAACAATACTGAATTTTTACTATTCTGATTTTTCATTGGATAAAAAAAATTATTTTATTTTAATTATATAAATTTTTTATTAAAAAATTAAATTTAAATTTCTTTGAATGAAATGGAAAATATAATATTACCAAAAGAATATATAATTTAAAGAAAAGGCCAGATGTAACATCCCAAGATTTTATGAGATTTATTCTTTTTAATTTATTTTATATCTTCTGTTGTATGCTACACTGAGATTATCTTGTGCTATACACAAGACCGTATTAGCTTTCAGTATACGCAACACTATTCTTGGATCATGTTACACATAATTTCAAGTTCGTTTGATAATAGTTATTCTACGCAATATTGAGTGTACATATATATATATATATATATATATATTCAATGTATAAATGAAATATGGTTGGATTCTGTTATACGCAACAACAAAGGAGTCGTGCACTACACGCAGCCCTGACTTGGCTTACATTACATGCAATCGTGACCTTCCACGATAGCGTGTGTTGTACGCAATACCGAGTTTCACTAAACAACGAAATGTTATTAAAATATTATTTAAACTAGCCGTTATGAATAGTAATACCAAATTTTTGAAATTTTATGAATTATATATTATAAAATGGACTTCATTTTTAGATTCAGAATATCGAAAATAGCATAGGTTGAATTTTTGGTATTTTTCAGAAAACGTTCAATTTTTTATGAATAGTGAAAACACTGGGTTACTATTATAAAACCGATGTTTTATTTAAATAATTTTTTATTTTACTTAAATTTATTTTAGGTTAAAAATTGATACATAATACCTATATAAGTTCAATTTAATTCATTGGAGTCATTTTATAATAATTTTAGATATATAAAAATTTTATTTAACTTTTCACCGTCTTTTACCAACCTCCTAGGATAATTTAAAAATTTACATAAAACTAAATTTTACCTCTTCTGTGAGTGGAATTTCGAAAATCCAAGAGACATGGTTAATATCAAGGAGTAAATTGTGATTCAATAAGATAAAAATAATTTTTGGTGAATAGTAACTTTTTACTTTTATTTACCACGGTTAAAAGTAAATAGGGTAATTAAGGTTACAAATGATATTATTATTACCCTAACACATGTACTTATTCTATTTTATAAGTGTAATTCGACCAAAAACAACATTAGAAATAAAATATGACCATTTAGGTCCACTTGGATTAGATTATGACATTTATTATTTACTTATTTAAAGACGGGTTAAAATAGTTAAAATCAAATTTTAATAACTAAATAATTTTTAATATAGGGTTATACACAGGATAAATTCGACTATAAATATTCATTAGAAATATAAAAAGATTTCCTACATAATTTTATTTTATTTATACTTTTTAGACATTAAATAATTTAATTTATTTATGGTACAATGATGATGCAGTAATTACCTTATGAATGAAATATTAACATAATTGATGTTATAAATACCCAAATAAATGTAATTTGAGACTTTTTATGAATTAAAATAATTTTCTAGGTTAATATGACATGTTTTTATTGATTCAATTAACTTTTTTCGAACTAATCATGTCAATATTATTTTCACAAAAATCAAGTACCAAATACTGTCAAAATTGACATAAAATAGTCTTTTACAAAAATATTATATTATTAATTGTTTTTATATTCCTAAAAATCTAAGGTTCGGAAAAATGACATATATAAGGCTATATATATTAATAATTAACCTCTTGTGGTTAGTTTGGCTTGTTATAGTATTTTTATTAACCATATAGAGTAAGAAAACAAGAAGACACGGTAAAAGGTAAATTATTTAACTAAGAGTTAAATCTAAATGATAAGATTAATATAGTAATCTAAACTTGTCTAAACCCTATTGGTTGAAAGTATTTATACCCATCCCTACTTTATCTTTGAAATAAATTAATTTGGAGGTACTATAAACCGAATATGACTTTATTATAAAATAATATTTTAAGTTTTTTCAAAGGTGCTCCTCTCCTCCCTTATAAAAAGGGAACCCCATATCTATTCTCTTCACATCCTTTTGAGCCTTGAAGCTCGGCCAACCCCTGAAAATTCATCTTCTAAACCTATATAGTTAAATAATATAGGTTATGGTCTTCTCTAAATACCAACTCTAGTGCCCTAAGAAGAAGTTTAAAGGAGGTGCTTTGAGGAAGAGGTAATCTCTTCTACCGACTCTTTCAAGTTTCTTTCTTCTTCTACTTCCTCTTATTTAGTTGTCCCATTATAAAGTAATTACATCAGTATTAATTATATACTGATATGTTGTTATAAATATGAAACAACACTATTTCGCCTTCTATCCATCCTACGGAAAACGAAATCACCGCGCGTGCGTACGTACAGAATACTGTCTCCACGCCGTGGTGTAATCTATTTTCGACCACTACCATACATGGATGGGTATAACGGTGTAAATAAATAAATATATATGATTATTGTAAAGTTATATTGATTCTGAAATATTATACATACACTTAAATAAAATTCCAAGATCATGGGAATGATATAATTTCTCGTGCATACGTACGGACAACCGTCTCCATGACGCGATGAGATCCATTCCTCATGTTAACCATTCATGAATGATTATAAAGTATATATAAAAAGTAATCATGAAACATATGAAATAATAATGATACTATATTTATGTATATATATATATGTGTATTTCAACTACTTAATTCCATTCAATTCAATAAGGAAACTAAAATAGCGTTCATGCGTACGTACAGCCTATCGTCTCCATGAACGGTGTATTTCATTACATTTATCGATATATCACATATATATGTATATTATGAATATATATTATATATAAATTATGTTTTACTTTCTGGAATTAATTAAATCATGATATAAGTAAAAATATCAAGAATAACAAGTCGAAACACATACAATAAATGAAACGATTTTACCCAAATCGATGCTTTTACATCGAATTTACAAAATAACGGGTAATATAAAGTCATAAGTAAACCATATATGATATCATAGAAATGAATATGATTCTGTAATAAGTCAATGACATTATTTAAATCATTATACAGGAGGTTTGGATACATACGAAGCATATCATACATAAGGTAAGGGATAACTATTCCAATCTCGTTCTTATCTGAGATTGTTATTCATAAGTATTTACTGGGGTTATTGTTATCATCCATGCCCATGTTTTCTAAAAATGTTTTCATGTATTTTTCATGTCATTTTTACCCATTTTTGAATTTTACCACATGTTATGAAAGGAATCTTACTTTTTTTTACCACATGAGAAACTTGTTTACTTTTCTAACAAAAGTAGGAGGAGAATGTTATTTTTAACTTATACGGCATGAACGGATTTTTACGGTTTCATAACACCTCATTTTCAGGAAGCTTAGTCTACAATATTGCATGATTATTTTCAAAAAAAAACCCTTTTATTATAAAATTTCATGGCATTTTGTGAAAATAAAATGATTTTGAATAAGAAATGATATTTTCCTCAAGAATTCATTTCAAGTGTTTTATCAAAAGTATTTTCCATCTAAAATGAAATTATTTAATATGTTTATGTTCCAAGTATAATGTCTCCATTATTTACATGGTTTTATTTTTCTTATGATGAAATGACATCTATTTTTTTATATGGATTATTTTATGATGGCATGGTGTTTAATAATCTCATTCTATTACATGGGTTATGATATGATTACTAGTGCAGAAAACATTTTTTACGTCAGTTATTTTTCATTATTTACGTCGGTTTTTAGGCGACGTTAATACGGACGACGTTATAAATAACGTTTTTTACGTCGGTTATTTAAAAACCGACGTAACATCCCTAACATCACGGTGTTTATCACGTCGGTTATGACATAACCGACGTGATTAACCCTTCCCTGGGCCTATTATCACGTCGGTTTCTTAAATAACCGACGTGATAAAAAGGCCTGGGAAACGTTTTAGCACGTCGGTTATCCAATAACCGACGTGGTAAATCGATTCCGAGGCCTTTTAGCACGTCGGTTATATTAAGAACCGACGTGATAAAAGGCCCGGGAACGGTTTATCACGTCGGTTCTCGAAAAAACCGACGTGATAAACCCCTACCGATTTATTTACCACGTCGGTTATAAAATAACCGACGTGAAAGCGATATTTTTTTTAAAATAATTGCACTGCTCTCACCAAAAAGCAACCAGAAACCAAACAACAAAAATAACCATGCCAGCCCTCCCCCAAGCCCCAACTGAACCCCACCCTCATCTATACCCACCTAACAACCTGGCCAGCCCTCCCCCACCACATTGGAGCCCCACCACAACCCTTGGACACCCCCCACCCCTTGGACAACCCCCCACCCTCATTTACACCCCCACGACCCCTAGTACAGCCTCAAACACCCATTGGACACCCCTCCCATATCCCTTGGACACCCCCCACCCCTTGGACACCCCCCACCCCTTGGACAGCCCCCCCCCCCCCCCCCCCCGCCCTCATTTACACCCCCAAGACCCCTGGTACAGCCTAAACACCCATTGGACACCCCCCCCCCCACACCTTGACAGCCCTCCCAGACCCCTTGGACACCCCCCCCCCCCCCGGACCCCTGGACACCCCCCCGAGCCCTTGGACAGCCCCAAACACCCCTTGGACACCCCTCCCATATCCCTTGGACACCCCCCCCCCCCACCCCTTGGACACCCCCCCCCCACCCCTTGGACAGCCCCCCCCCCCCCCTCCACCCTCATTTACACGCAACCGGCCCCTTGGACAGAACTCCCAGACACCTTGGACACCACTCCCATATCCCTTGGACACCCCCCACCCCTTCGACAGCCCCCCCACCCTCATTTACACCCCCCGAACACTAGGACAGCCCCAAACACCCCTTGGACACCCCTCCCATATCCCTTGGACACCCCCCCCCCCACCCCTTGGACACCCCCCCCACCCCTTGGACAGCCCCCCCACCCCCTGGACACCCCCCCCCCCCGACCCCTTGGAACCCCCCCCCCCCCCCCGACCCCTTGGAAACCCATCCATCCTCTTGGACAGCCCCAAACACCCCTTGGACACCTCTCCTATATCCCTTGGACACCCCCACCACTTGGACACCCCCCCACCCCTTGGAAAGCCCCCCCCCCCCCCTCATTTACAGCCAACCGACCCCTTGGACAGCCCCAAACACACCTTGGACACCCCTCCCATATCCCTTGGACACCCCCCACCCCTTGGACACCCCCCCCCCACCCTCATTTACACCCCCACCCCCCCGACCCCTAGGACAGCCCCAAACACACCTTGGACACCCCTCCCATATCCCTTGGACACCCCCCAAACACCCACCCACCCCCTTGGAACCTCTCCCCCCATACCAAAATCCAGACCAGAAAAACCATCAACAGTAGACCAAAACAAGAAGTAGAGAAAAATTAAACATTCACTTATATAACATTCAAAACTTACACTGTCAACTTTTAAAAAAAAACTAAATCCAACCTAAACGACTACGAAATACACAATTACATTGACAATATTCAAAATTACATTTTACATTACAAACAACTAAAATTCAATCAAACCTGTAAAATAATTTGACCACTCCACTTGTAAGTGTTTGATATCTTCAGCAGTAAAGGGTTGAGGGTCATCAAAAAGCTACAAAGGAAAAGGATAGTAGTCAACTTGTATAATGAATAAATCAAATTGAAATATTATGAGAAAGAGGAAATCTTACCAGGTCAAAACTCAGAACTGTCCCAGATGTATGACCAATATGCTCATCTCCAGAATCATGTGGCTGATCAACTGATTGATCTGTCATTTTCCTTCAAATCAAAAAAACAAACATTAGTTCACAAATATACAAATTCAAATATTGTAATACTACTTAATCAGAAAATAGAAAAGTGTACTAAATTACATAATAGTAAACATTGGTAATATGGTAAGCATGTTAAACAATGATAAACATGGTAAACACAGTCTGTTGTACCCCTCTCTCTTGGATTTTAATGATCACAATCACTCTTATTATGTTCTAACTTGTTTTAAAGTGTTTTTGTTGATAGGCAAAAGGTTGCCAAGGAGTTGTCCCAAGAAAGCTGAAAAGTTGACTCACTGAGTCCACCGGTCAGCCGGTGTGAGCTCACCGGCCAGCCGGAGGACCCAGGCAGTAGACTTGCCCACTGCCTGGTGTCACTGGCCTGCCGCTGGCTCACCACCGGTCGGCCAGTGGACCAGACAGAGAGCCTTCCTCTCTGCCTGGACCACCGGCCGGCCGCTGGATCACCACCGGCCGGCCAGTGGACCAGACAGAGAGCCTTCCTCTCTGTCTGGACCACCGGCCGGCCGCTGGCTCATCACCGACCGGCCGGTGTACCAGACAGAGCTTTGCTGTCTAGACCACCGGCCAACCGGTGATCCACCACCGGCCAGCCGGTGCGCCCAGGACTTCTCCTCTTTACGGTTTTTATTGTTTTATCATTTTGGTTTGATACATGTTTTAATAAGTAAAAAATTTACAATATCTAACATTATATGAAAAAACTAAATGTAAACAAGAAATAAACATGTGTTACCTGTAATTTTAGGAATGTACAGTTGGATTGTTTTCCCAAATTCCTTCGTCGTGATCGTTCCTTATGGCTTCCACCCACTTGGACAGCCCCCCACACCCATCCACCCCCTTGGACACCCCCTGGACACCCCACCGACCCCTCTGGACAGGCCGCCACCCCCTTGGACATCCCCCCACACCCACCCATCCCCTTGGACACCACCCTGGACACCCCCCGACCCCTCTAGACAGCCCCCGACCCCTCTAGAAAGCACCCCCACCCCTCCTGGACACAACCCCCCACCCCCGACCTGCTTGGACACCCCCCTGGACACCCCCCAACCCTCTGGACAGCCCCCCACCCCTCCTAAACACCACCCCCCACCCCCTACCCCCTTGGACACCCCCCTGGACACCCCCCCAACACCCACCCACACCCTTGGACAGCCCCCCACACCCACCCACCCCCTTGTAAACCCCCCTGGACACCCCCCGACCCCTCTGGATAGCCCCCCTCCCCTCCTGGACACCACCCCCCACCCCCTACCCCCTTGGACACCCCCCCTGGACATCCCCCAACCCTCTGGACAGCCCCCCCACCCTCCCGGACAACCCCAAATACCCTCTGGAGAGGCCGCCACCCACTTGGACAGCCCCCCACACCCATCCAACCCCTTGGACACCCCCCTGGACACCCCACCGACCCCTCTGGACAGGCCGCCACCCCCTTGGACAGCCCCCCACACCCACCCATCCCCTTGGACACCACCCTGGACACCCCCCGACCCCTCTGGACAGCCCCCGACCCCTCTAGAAAGCACCCCCACCCCTCCTGGACACAACCCCCCACCCCCGACCTGCCTGGACACCCCCCAACCCTCTGGACAGCCCCCCCACCCCTCCTAAACACCACCCCCCACCCCCTACCCCCTTGGACACCCCCCTAGACACCCCCCAACACCCACCCACACCCTTGGACAGCCCCCCACACCCACCCACCCCCTTGTAAACCCCCCTGGACACCCCCCGACCCCTCTGGACAGCCCCCCACCCCTCCTGGACACCACCCCCCACACCCTACCCCCTTGGACACCCCCCTGGACACCCCCCAACCCTCCTGATAGCCCTCCCACCCCCCTGGAATCACTGAAAATTTACCATAACAAGAAGTTGGGCCATTCAAAGAATGTTTTTAGGTGTGGAGGAAGAACTGAGTTTCAATAGATAGAGAAGGAACTCGACATTAGGTTGTCTATTCCAGGTGTGGATTTGAAGGAGTTAATGTTTGTTCAGTGACCCAAGAGATTGAATCAGAAATTCAGATGTTGTGCCATTTTCTCATGATGAGGATGAATAATTGGTGGGGTTTGACTTTTAAATGGAGAGCTTAGCAGACCATCATATTTTCTATAGATCAGTAAAGGATGTTAGCATCGAACATAAGGCTTAAGGGATGCTTTCAGATCCAAATATGTATGTTGATGGATGCAATGGATCTAGTAGAGGTTCTAGAAAGAATGGTGGTTTTATTTGTTTAGGATAAGTAGTGAAGAAAAAACTAGTTAATTTTTTACTTGCTGAAAAGAGGGTATCTAAAATTTTTAACATGTCGAGGGGAAATCTGGCGAGTCCTCCTCGTGAAACTTTGTTTGCAGGGGGTGAAAATGGTGATGTGATCCCAAATCCATGCACCTATGCCATGGTTGTGTGTGAATAAAGTAGTAACAACTGTAAAAGGGCAACCCATCCAAATGGACATGCCCCAACCCTCTCGGGGATTTATAGAAAACGATGAAAAATTAGTGAAATCATAAAATTAGTCAATATTGCAAGTCGAACTAATAGATCTAGGGATGATAAATAAGATTATGGTGCCAAAATGAGTTAAAAGGGTTCGCAATCGAAGAATCTTAGCTAGTTTCAACAAAAAAATCACAACACATATATATATACTATCCGCGAAAAAAAAACGAACGAGTGGGAGGATTACCTGAGTGCTGCGAGTTTAGATGATTAATCCAAGGAGATTAAATATGAGAAACGATGATCACAAAACGAATCTAAACCAACGAAATGGACGAGCCGATTCGGGTTTACGCGCGAGAGAGACGAGTCGCGACTGTCGAAGGTAAACTCGCGAATGACAATCCATGGGTCTGGGTAAATTTTTAAATGAGTTATCACGTCGGTTATTCAATAACCGACGTTATAATTTTTTTAAAAACATTTATAACGTCGGTTATTCAATAACCGACGTAAAAACCTTCCTCCGATTCTTTTTTTACGTCGGTTATTTTATAACCGATGTTATAAAGGGCTCAAAATCCGCGTTTTTGTACGTCGGTTATTCCATAACCGACGTCAAAAACATCTGCGGATTCTTTTTTTACGTAGGTTATTTTATAACCGACGTAAAAAGGCCTTCAAAAACCGCGTTTTTTACGTCGGTTATTCAATAACCGACGTAATAACTCGTACATATGTCGATTTGTTATGTCGGTTATTGAATAACCGACGTAACAAACACCCCCCCCCCTTCTGTTTTTTAAGGCGGTTAATGTATAACCGACGTAAAAAACGAAGCCGCGTGATTAATAACGTCGATTATAAAAATAACCGACGTTAAAGGTGTACTAAACACAGGTTTTTACGTCGGTTATTAAATAACCGACGTAAAAAACCTCGTTTTACATATTATGACGTCGGTTTTATATAACCGACGTAAAAAATGGTGACGTAAAAAACGTTTTCTGCACTAGTGGATGTATGATTTATGATTTTGTGGCATACGAAAGAATGATTTCATTATGACATGGGTGGGACATATATCTCCCTCCAATGAATTGGGTAATGATTTAAATCTCATGAGATAGACATGGATGGAATAGTAAGTTAATCTGGTTCAGTGTTACAGGACTGGAATGAGGAGTGAACTCGATTCAGAAAGGGACTTTGTCCACTAAGATGGTCTTGGCAGAAATTCCTTGGCTACTATGGAAATCATATCATGTGCATAATGTTTTATTCCCATGTTATTTTATCATTATTGATGTTCCTTTATGATCTATGCCTTACATACTGCAAAGATTTATTTCACAACTCCATATTTTGATGTTTAAACTTTATGTTCATGTTTTGAAGTTCAAATGTATATGGTTTGTTTTATTTTTTCCATGATTACCCTTACTGAGCATTTTATCTCACCCTTTATATGTTTTCTTATCCCCTAGGATATAAATAAAGGTTTTAGGTAAGAAAAAAATGGGATGATCTTTATGGGAGATGTTGAAGTTCTTTCACCAAGATTAGAAGATTATGTTCCATGTTTCCAAAGACACTAAACTATTACAGTCCTTTAGTGTTTTTTTGTTATATATTAAGAATTCCGAAAAATTAATGTAATTTCCATGTACATCAAGCTTTGGGTCTCTACAGTTGGTATCAGAGCGAAGGTTTAGTTAACCTTTGGAAACTAGGATGTGAAAACATTAGTGAGATCCGTAGAGATATTTCTAAGGTATGTCTAGGGATGTCCCTAAGGTTAAGTATAAGTATATGTTATATTCCTAGAATTACGGTAACAATCTTAGAATTTAACCTAAGATGTTATATATTGATGGTAATACCCCTTGATTATGATTTTGTCCTCTCACACTATTCTTTTTTGGGTTTTAGAAAATGGATGGAAACGGGAATATTCATGATAATGGAGGATATTATGGACAATGGAATGATATTCTTCATGAGCAACCAAATGAAATTGGATCTGGAGGTCCACATGTCGTTATTATGCCTAATCAGCAATCTCATAATATGATCAATAATCTCAACTTTGGTAAGTTTCCCGACTTAGCTAATAAGAGAAAGATAGAGTTTCATGATGATCATAGAAGAAAGAAAGTTCAATTTCTCTCATGTATATCATGTGGTAAGAGGCATCAAAAATAATGTTTCAAAGGAACTAGAAGATGCTTTGGGTGTGGAAAAGAAGGACAAAAATATATTAAGTGAAAAGTAAAAGATTCAGTTAACACCATGGATAAGGATAATGGTATTGCTATGACATCAACAAAGATTAGATGTTTTAAATGTAGAATTTCTGGGCATTATGAAAACCAATGATCTAAGGGGAAATCTCATGAAAAGAATCAGCATAGTTATATGGGTAGTATTTATGTGGATGGTGATGAAGAGACTACAAATGATATATGAGATGAAAGAAATGATTAAGCTCAGTCAGTGGTTTAATAAGTTAGTGGAAGGATTGTGTGTTTATCAAGAATAATGTATGGTACTATGGAATAAAGATTCATCTACGAATTGTTACACTGTTGTTTTTCCTAAATTATTTGAAAGTATATGATGAATGGTACTAAAAACCATGAAAGGTTATTCAGATATTTTTGTAAAGAAGATGATATGCACATAATTAATGGATAAGGAGAAAATAATATGTTTTATAGTATTCATGAGCTCATGATTAATATAAGGACTAAGTGATATCATCGTCTGAGTATATAGAATTTTTAAGATTTTTTGTATGTGGAAAGAGTTAAATATTGACAACATTCATGTTTTTACTAAGGTTCAATGGGTATTAAATTTTCAAAAGAATACAAGATTAAGTTATTCACATGTTTGGAATGTGACTAACAAGATATATTTTATGATATATGGGGTACAAATGAAGGAATTCACATGCTCGGTAGATGAAATTTCTAGTAATCGGGCAGAAGTATTTTCGATAAGCCTAAAGGATTGAATGGACATCATATAGTATTTTTTTGAAGATATAACTTTTTATTTCTGAAATGTTATGATAGTATAGTTTTAGAAAAAGGACAACCCATAGGACGGGAGACAACCCATCGTGTCAGACAAGGTTGTGGGAATCGAACCCACAACCAAAGTGTGACAGACCTTCATTGCCTACCACTGGCCAACAAGAAGTCCCTATTTAGTAGAAACTAGTTTTATTTTATTAATCAGGATGATAGATGAAGTATAAGTCCATTTTGGAACCATATCCGATTAATCTCACCATAGATGGACTTATGTATATAACTTTTTCTCACCCTATGTTCGAGATAGATGAAATGACCTATCATTCTATTGCATGATCTACTAACACTTCACGAAAGAAAAATTCAACTTCATTTCTTTAAGAGATGGAGTAGAAATTGTTCGAGGCACAAGCAACGTTGAGATTGTACCAAAATCAAGTAAGTATTTATTTTAATTCAAAAATTATCCAACTTTAGGAAAATGATCTTGAAAACCAAAAATGATGTCTCAGTGCTCTCATATCTGATGAATCAGATGGTACCTTTGATCATCATAATTTTATGGATTTGTGACTGTTGGATTTTTCATAGCCCTGTTCTCTACCACTCTCCATCAGAACTTGACGGTTAGATTTCTCTTCCATATCAATATTTTCACCTATGATCTCCTATGTGGGAACCCAAGTGATGAGTCACTTTGGGTATCCATTTTGTTTCTAACATTCATTTTTTTTAAATTAAGTTTTATTATTCCTTTATACGATGTGGGTTTCTATGAAATAAACTCTCATGTAATAAACCATTTATAACCTCGACGAATTTCGAGGGCGAAATTTATTTTAAGGGGGGTAGAATGTAACACCCATAGATTTTATGAGATTTATTCTTTTTAATTTCTTTCATATCTTTTGTTGTACACTACACCAAGATTATCTTGCATTATACACAAGACCATATTAGCTTGCAGTATATGCAGCACTATTCTTGGATCGTGTAACACATAATTTTAAGTTCGTTTGATAGTATTTATTTTACGCATAATTGAGTGTATATATATATATATTCAATGTATAAATGAAATATGGTTGGATTCTATTATACACAACAACAAAGGAGTCTTTCACTTCATGAAACCCTACCATGGCTTACATTACACGCAATCGCGACCTTCCACGATAGCGTGTGTTGTACGCAATACCGAGTTTCACTAAACAAAGAAATGTTATTAAAATATTATATAAACTAGATGTTATGAATAGTAGTACCCACTTTTCGAAATTTTATGAATTTTATCTTTCAAAATGGACTTCATTTTTATATTTGGAATATTGAAAATATCCTAGGGAGAATTTTTGGTATTTTTCTGAAAACATTCAATTTTTGATGAATAGTGAAAACACTAGGTTACTATTTAAAACCCGAATTTTTATTTAAATAACTATTTATTTTATTTAAATTTATTTTAGGTCAAAATTTGATACATAATACCTATATAAGTTCAATGTAATTCATTGGAGTCATTTTATAATAATTTTATATATATAAAAATTTTATTGAACTTTTCACTGTCTTTTACCACCTCCTAGGAGAATTTGAAAATTTACATAAAACTAAATTTTACCGCTTCTGTGAGTGGAATTTAGAAAATAAAAGAGACACGGTTAATATCAAGGAGTATAATTTGGTTTAATAAGATAAAAATATTTTTTTATGAATCGTAACGTTTTACTTTTATTTACCATGGTTAAAAGTAAATAGGGTAATTAAGGGTATAAATGATATTATTATTTCCCTAAAACATGTCCTAATTCTATTTGATAAGTTTAATTCTACCAAAAACAACCTTAGAAATAAAATATGACCATTTAGGTCCACATGTATTAGATTAGGATAGTTATTATTAATTTATTTAAAGAAGGGTTAAAATAGTTAAAATCATAGTTTAATAACTAAACCATTTTTAATATATGGTTATATATAAGATAAATTCAACTATAAATATTAATTATAATGATAAAAATATTTCCTACATAATGGTATTTTATTTATAATTTTTAGACATCAAATAATTTAATTTATTTATGACACAATGATGATGCAGTAATTACCTTATAATGAAATATTAACATAATTGATGTTATAAATACCCAAATAAATGTAATTTGAGACTTTTTATGAATCCAACTAATTTTATTGGTTAATATGACATGTTATTATTGATTAAATTAATTTTTTTTCGAATTAATCATGTTGTTATGATTTTCACAAAAAAACACGTACCAAATAGTGTCAAAATTCACATAAAATAGTTTTAAAAACAAATACTATATTATTAATTGTTATTATATTAATAAAAATCTAAGGTTAGACCAAATGACTTAGATAAGTCTATATATATTAATAATGAAGCACTTGGGGTTCTTTTGGCTTGTTATAGTAAGTTTATTAACCATATAGTGTTAGAAAACCAGAAGACATGGTAAAAGTTAAATTATTTACCTTAGAGTTAAATCTAAATGATAAGGTTAATATAGTAACCTAAAATTGAATGAAACCTATTGGTAGAGAGGATTTCAACCCATACCAACTTTATCTTCTAAATAAATTAATTTTGAGCTATTATAAACTGAATATGACTTTATTATAAAATAATATTTTAAGTTTTTCCAAAGGTACCGCTCTCATCCCTTATAATAAGGGCACCCCTTCCCTCTTCTCATCACACCCTTTTGAGACTTTAATCTCTACCAACCCCTGAAAATTACTCTTATCAACCTATCTAGTTACATCATATAGGTTTTGTACTTTTAATAATACCAACTCTAGTTCCCTAAGAAGAAGTTTAAAGCAGGTGCGTCTAGGAAGAGGTAATCTCTTCTACCGACTCTTTCAAGTTTCTTTCTTCTTCTACTTACTCTTCTTTAGTTGTATCATTATAAAGTAATAGCATTACTATTAATTATATACTGTTATTTTATTATAAATATGAAACAACCCTATTTCACCTTCTATCCATCCTACGGAAAACAAAATCATCGCACGTGCGTACGTACGGAATACTGTCTCCACGCCGTTGTGTAATCCGTTTTCGACCACCACCTTACTTGGATGGGTATAATCATGTAAATAAATAACTATATATTATTATTTTAAAGTGATATTTATTATTAAATATTATACATACACTTAAATAAAATTCCACAATCATGGGAATGATATCATTGCTTGTGCGTGCGTACGGACTACCATCTCCACGACGCGATGTGATTCATTCTCCATGTTAACCATTCAAGAATGATTATAAAGTATATATAATAAGTAATCATGAAATATATGACATAATAATGATACTGGATTTATTTATATATATATGTATTTCATCTGCTTAATTCCATTCAATTCAATAAGGAAACGAAAATAGCATTCATGCATACGTACAGCCTACCATCTCCATGAAGGGTGTATTTCATTCCATTTATCAATATATCATATATATATATGTATATGATTAATATATATTATATATAAATCATGTTTTACATTATTTAATTAATTAAATCAGGATATAAGTAATAATATCAAGAACAAAAAGTTGAAACACGTACTATAAATGAAACGATTTTACCCAAATCGCTGCTTTTACATAGAATTTACAAAAGAACGGGTAATATAAAGTCATAAGTAAACCATATATGATATCATAAGAAAGAATATGATTCTGTAATAAGTCAATGACATTATTTAAATCATTTTACAGGAGGTTCGGATACATACGAATCATATCGCACATAAGGTAACGGATAACTATTCCAATCTCGTTCTTATCCGAGATTGTTATTCGTAAGTATTTACTGGGGTTATTGTTATCATCCATTCCCATGTTTTCTAAAAATATTTCCATATATTCTTAATGTCCTTTTTACCCATTTTTTAATTTTACCACATGTTATGAAAGTAATCTTACTTTTGTTTACCACATGAGAAACTTTTTGACTTTTCTGACTAAAGTACGAGGAGAATGTTATTTTTAACTTATACGGCATGAATGGATTTTTATGGTTTCATAATGCCTCATTTTCATGAAGCTTCCTCTACAAGATTGCCTTATTATTTTCAACAAAACCATTTTCTTTTAAAATTTCATGGAATTTTTTGAAAAGAAAATGATTTCAAAGAAGAAAGGATATTTTCCTCAAGAATTCATTTCATGTGTTTTATCAAAACTATTTTCCATCTAAAATGACATTATTTAATATATTTATGTTTCAACTATAATGTCTCCATTATTTACATGGTGTAATTTTTCTTATGATGAAATGATATCCATTTTTTATATGGATTATGTTATGATGGAATGATTTTTAAGAATACCATTCTATTACATGGGTTATGCTATGATGTATGATTTATGATTTTGTGGCATACGAAAGAGCGATTTCATTATGAGATGGGTGGGACCTATATCTCCCTCCAATACATTGGGTAAAGATTTATATCTCACGAGATATACATGGCTAGAACTGTATGTTAATCCGGTTCAGTGTTACAGGACTGGAACGAGGAGTGAACTCAATTCAGAAAGGGACTTTGTCCACTAAGATGGTTTTGGTAGCAATGCCTTGGCTACTATGGAAATCATATCATGTTCTTAATGTTTTTCCACAATTAAATGTTTTATTCCCATGTTATTTTATTATGATTTTGGTTCCTTTATGATATATGCCTTACATACTGCCAATATTTATTTCACAACTCAAGATTTTGGTGTTTAGCCTTTATGTTCATGTTTTGTAGTTCAAATGTATATGGTTTGTTTTATTTTTTCAATTATTACCCTTACTGAGCATTTGAGCTCACCCTTTATATGTTTTCTTTTCCCTAGGATATAAAGAAAGGTTTTAGGTAAGGAAAAAATGGGAAGATCTTTATGGGAGATGTTGAAGATCTTTCACCAAGATTAGAAGATTATGTTCCAAGTTTCCAAAGACACTAAACTATTAAGGTCCTTTGGTGTCTGTTTTTGTTATGTACAAATTATTCCGCAAAAGTAATGTAATGTCCATGTACATCATGATTTGGGTCTCTACAACAAATATGGTTTTTTATTAGAAAATATGTTCCTAAAAATTTAAAAATATGTTTTTAATTTAATAATGGTATTTAAAAATTTTTATTTATACTCTGAAAAAAAAATATTATCAAAAAATATGTTTATAAACATCAATGTATTTATTATAAAATTATAAATTAATAATTTTTGAAAAATTGGTATTTTAACAATTCACCTAAAAAATCAATTTCAGAAAAATCATAAAAATATTTCCTCATATAATATTATTATTATAAATAAAATATAAAGTAAATTTATTCACATTCTAAATTAAAAAATTTATAATATAACATTTCAATATAAACATAAAAATATAACTGATTCTATTTTTATAGGAGAAAAACATTTTCTGAAATATTAACTACTTTTAATTTTATTTCTTATCAATCACTAATTATGGATAATATATTCTTAATATAAAATATATATTTTATCCATAATATATTGATTGTCTTAATATAGATCACATAAAATGTATATTTTTTGAAATGTTACATTTTAAATCACAAATCATTTTATATAGTAATTTACCTATACTGATTGAATTCATTTCAGTGGATTAGTATTAATAATTCCCCTTATTTTTATTTTTATATACTTTTAATAATTTGGTTAGATATATTTTGGCCTTCCAATTCTATAGATACCTTTTAACATCTATAAAAAAATTTAATTTTGATTTTTTTCGGTGTTGTCTATGAAAAAAGTTATTAAAAACCATAGGTTTTAAATAAAATTATATAATTTAAATTATCATTGTTTTAAATTTAGTGTCGTAGTTTTTCAATTTAGAAAACACCCTAATAATAAAATATTTTAGGGTGAATAAATATTACTAGATTTTTTTAAAAAACAATGAAAAAAAATATGAATTTCTAATTATTCTCGTGTTTATGTTGTAAATACCATGTTTTATTATTTTAATATTTTGTTGGATTGATGAATTATAGAGGTATAGAAAATGATATATAGAGAACATCAATAAATTTATATTTAATTATTTTTTACTAAATAAAAAACATAGTAATGATAATTTTAATCTAAATGATGATTATGAAGTATTTCATACATACATGATATCTTGTAAAGCATTCAATATTTTAAATTGAAAATAAAATATTATTTTAGATGAAAACTATGTAATATTTCAAGAAAATATCCATTTTCACACTAAAAAATTATAATGTGATTTAAATGATTATTTTAGAAAATTATCATTGAAAATTAATTATTTTTTAAGGTGGAAAAAATATAAAAATATATTTTCAAATTATACTCAATGTAAAAATATAATGGAGGTATTTTAGAGGGTAATTAAAAAATTTTGATTACAATTCATTATATAATGCTATAAATGATCTTGGAAAAGGGATGTAGTACCAAAAGAAAACCTGACTAGAACCCCACATGGTCTATTAAGGATGATAATAGTGAATGTGAAATCCCCCCAATAATTGGCCATGAGTTTATGAGAATTATTATTTGTATATCAAACATAACATGGGTTGTATTTCTCGCAATGATCATAATAAAATAATTCTTTCCCCTAGTCAATGCCAACCCCATAAAAATAAGAAAAAAATTAAAATATAATGAATTTAATTTCATATAGAATTAGTATATATACAACGAAATCTTATAAATAAAACAACATTTTAGATAAGAACTCTAAATCTATTAAATCATCATTACAGAAGCTATTAAGGTCCAAATCAATCGTTAACCAGGTCTTGTAAATCATGAAAAAAGGGTTATCAAATTTCATGCGAGAATATGTGTATAATTAATAGGTTCCTCATTGGGAAATATAATTATAATGATGGAAAAGAATACTAAATTATTCAAAACTGGAAATAAATATGACTTATTATATATATAGTTAACAACAACCCATATCACTATAGTATAATCAGTAAATTTGTAGATATGTTGGGTAATATTGTATTCATAATTTTTTGAGATAATTCACCTTGGATATAATTTCCTTATGATCTAGTCCCCAATATATCCTAAAGGAAATCATTTTAGAACTCCATTCCCCCCTCTCTTATCGAAATACTAGATCCATGTACCACATCAGCATACTATATTAACATAACTATAATTTACAAAACATCTCAATACCACTACCATATTTGATAACCACATGCCACATCGCTACTATATACCATAGTAACATACCACATCATTAAAACATAACCAATTTTTATCAAAATTATTAAATCACTATAGAATGATTGGATGGAAGATCATGAGAGGGTAGTAGTTACGTATTAATATTAATCATATCATGGATTTCACCAGTATATTCAGGATTCAAATCCTCATATATGTATTGGTAAGGTTACCTGATAGCGGAGGTGGTGCATGATAAATAAAAAAAATTATTCTACATATAATAGTACACGATCATAATAAATAATTCACTTCCAATGAGAACACCTCTATCATCAAAACACATCATTAAACCATCTCAACCAAAAAATAACGACTGCTACAACCACTAGAGAAATTCAATTCAATCAGATATCAACAATAAAAACACGCATTTAGTTCAAATTTGAAATCAATACTAGTTACTAATGAATAACATACTAACCATATTAATTTAATTATCCATAATAATTAAAAATAAATTCCATTTACCTTAAAGTACTATTAATATTACGGCCATTTCATCATACATTTTATTATTCAAGATCATTAATCTATTTGTTTTCTAAATTAAATAGTATTATAAAAATTTATTATATCCTAATTCCCATTATATATTCATTCCAATCATTAATTTGTTTCATTATGAATAAAAAACCAAGGAAACTATAATACAATAACCACATCGATGTTATCAACTCATCACATAATCAAATTGACAACAACACCAACAAAAAAATATATCACTTTTATGTCAAACAAACCTACCTAAAATAATCATTATAAAAACACCTCAATAACATTACTCTTCCATTATTCATCTTATAAAAAAAACTAAATCGATACCTTTTTTAAATACCAAATGAATTCATCCATTCATGTGTATAATAATAATAAACAATAAGTATTCTTTATGAATAATTTCTTCAAACAATTAACAATTCATGATTAAAATGAAAATAAAAGGAGTAATTAATTAAGGTTTTCAATTATCTATATCATGTTACCACCATTCAAATTACCAAATAATTGAATGAATATTTTGACAAAAGAATGAATAAAATAAATCAATGAACCATGCATAACACTATTGTCAGGAAACAACATAAACAATATATAAGGTATTCAAGTTATATATATGTCCTGAACCAACCTGAATACCCTATCACAATGGAACTCGATCCAATCCTATCATAGATAATGGGTTGTTCCTAATCCCCATGGGTTGGTGAATAACACTTGGAATCTTGTAAATGGTAAAGGGGAATTATTTTTCCACAAGAAAATTATAACGACACACCACAATGGATGATAAAAAATAATAATTTTTCAAGCCAAAAACTTTAGAAGGATAAAAGAGTACTGCAAGAAGGGATATGAACACCAAAAAGTAAAAAATCATCCAAAAAGAGACATAATATGAATAAATACTACACTCATAATATTCATGCAATGAGTTGATCACCTCTTCACCAGTCAATACCATCACCTAGGGTCCCATATATCAGGCACATGTGCCTCCTAAAAGTAGTGACTTCACTTTTAATAAATATAAAATAAAATTTTCTACAAGTTCTCAAAGAAAATGATAGGCCTTTATCTAAATAGACAATTATAATTTATCAATATATTCAATAATTAGTTATAATAAAAGTAAAAAAAATATGACTCAATTTAAAAAAATTCATGACATATAATTATATATTACATGATTAGTGAAATTAATATGTCAAATCATGTAGATGACAGGTATATGAAAAACGAGGCAAAATGAACATTTTTAATTGATATAAGGAAATAAATGAAAATATTTTATAATCAACATTGTGTAATAATGAAGTAAAAACCCAGAAAAATTTCTACAAGCCCAAAGATAAGATTTTTCTTGAAATAGGATCCACACACTAAGAAAATTTTTAAAACTAAATGTGTGGGCACAAATAACAAAGGATCGGGCCATGATGATAATTATTCTATAGCCCATCAGGGAAATAATGATGAATTTGGTTTCATTGGATTTGTAACAGACAATGAATTTCTGGGGAGTCATTGTCTAATTAGACTCGTCATAATAACAAAATAATTATATACGATTATATATTATTTTAATAAATCAATAAACCCATCATGGTAAATTTATTAATTTCAAATAAAATTATATTTAAAATTCCCAAATAAAGTTTCAACATGCCATTTCAATTTCAAAACCAAAAGATTAGGTTTTTTTAATGTACATTCCTTCACGATCATATTTCATTCAACACATTTCTTTAATGATCGATATCAAAAAATTTCATAAAATCAATTCTTAATTAGATCAATCTTTTTCAAAATCCACCTAATTATTACGGGAATTTGAAAAAGGGGTATTATTTAAAAAATATAATGCATTTGAAATTAGACATCAAAATCAACAAAATTCAAGGTTTGGAAAAAAAATATTTTAAACTCAATCATGAAGTCTTGGTTTCTTTTAAAAAGAAAACACTTGATGAACCACATACTATTAATAACCTTACCATGAATCAAGCAATCAATCTCACAAATTTTGAATTGCAAATGAAGAGTCTAAGGGGAGGAAGATCGAGGAGGAATACATATATCTATAATATATCATTTCGAATATCCAATCCATTTACAACATGAGAAATCATCACTCTCAAAGGACTATACAATAATGAAAATGGAAATTATAAATCAATGAGAAATCACTTATCATAGAGATGTCAAACACATCCCCCAATGATTTTGTATGAGAAAAATTGAGTTTTGGGGAGAAACTTTAGCTTTTAAAATCCTCAAATAGACATGGAATCAAAATAAGATTGAATTAGAGGTGAATAAAATTCCTAATTTTGATTTCATGATTTTAATTGTTAAATTTCAAGGGATTAGATCCCATTTTCTTTAATTTATGTGCTAAGCATCATAGTGAGTACTAACCATGTTCCCTCACCAGGCTTCTAGAAAGTGAGCATGGTTTGGCTAGACAATTAGACTAACCACACACAAAATATAAAAACACCTACTACCAAAGGTCACATGATTTCAAGGGAGGACCCCTAGTTTTCAGTAATGGATTTCCACTGTAATATCTTGAGTTTTTAAGAACACTATGTCTGATAGCATATATGACAAACAAAACCAATCCTAAACAAACCATGAATTATTATTATTTATATGTTATTATTATAACATATCTACTGATTTTGAAAGTATTAATAAGAATAAAATATATATAAAATATATATTTTGGTCATATCTAATACTAATTTATTGAAAAATTCCTAGAAAATAAACATCAAATTTTTTAGTAAATATATTTTATTCTTCAAAAAGACATATTTTATTCAAAAAAAATTTAGTACATTCCATGAGAAAATAATATAAAATATTTCTTTTAATTTTTGAAAATTTATTTTATGAAATGAATTACATTATTACCATGATATGAAAATTATATTAGTGATTTTTTAGTTTTTCTGGAAAAATATTATTTTTCAATGAATAGTGAAAATAAATCTGTTTTTATCAAAAAAAATATTTTTTTATTCATGATTTTGAACATATATATTTTTTTAGAAATATTTTCAATGAAATATTATTTCAAATATATTTTAAAAAATTCAATTATGGGATTTGTTATGAGTTTTATACTTGAATTTGGTATGAAAATATATTTATACATCAACAACATTTAAAAAACCATTTTTCATTAAATTTTGTGTTTTAACCATTAATAATTTTATTCTACATATATATTTTTCACAATGAAATATGGAAGCCATATTTTTAATTAAGAGGTCCATACTTTTTAAATATGGCTCTTTTTAGGCGTTTTGAATATTAATCATCGGAAAATTTATCAAATCATTAAAGTGTAAATATGTTAGTTACTATTAAAAATTATTTGATAAGGTAATGAAAATAATCCCAAAATATGTCTTTATTTCATTGTATGGGGTTTATTATACCATTAATATACTCAATTATAATATATTGAATTTTGGAACCACTTGACCTTGGTAGTTACTTTTTTATTATTTTAAGTAAAGAAATTTTCCAAATGATACTCTCTTTATTTTAATTTAATATATATATTCACATAAGGATAATAATGTGTTAAAAATAAATATTAACCAAATTTTTAACATAATTAATTTCTGTTTTTCATGGTAATTTATTTTTTGAGTTCAGTGATGAAATAATTACCTTAAATAGTAGCACAATGCCGACACATCAATTATTTAATTAATAGGAAAATAAATTATATTATATTAATATTAATAACAATAATATAATTTGAATGGAATATTAAATTACAATAATTTTATAGATAAATAATTCATTGGGGTGACCTTTGAAAGGATTGGATTTGGAATAATCTTTTTTATATATTTAAATTCAAATTAATTGAATAGTGTAGTGAATGAAATTTATGATTTTTATAATAAATAAAATTTTATTAAATGATTCCAATTCAATAAAAATAATTCTTTTTTAAACATGAATTTTATATAATTTAAATCGTAACTCATGGTCCATTTATTTGGTTATTTCATTTCATAGTAACACTTTTGACCTTAAAAGGGTATAATACTTTAATATTATGGTAATTTTCAATGGAGTTACTGGGGGTTAAAACTCAACAAAAATGGTAAAAAATATGTATTAATATTATTATATGATATTATTATGAATCATATTTGATATATATAAATTTGGATCATTTTTGACATAAATATATTTTACATTAATTAAATGAAATAACAATTCCAAGACTGGCCCACCCCTCACTTATTAAAGGACACCACATCTCTTATTTTTTGACAACAAATTAGGATATATACTTCAACCAGACCCTAAAAAATTATGTTATAAAAACCCTTTTATATTTTTTCTAGAATAAATGTTTCTTAAAATTCTAACTCTAGTTCCCTTACTATATGATCTAACAACGCTCTTTCAATAGTCTATACAGACTCTTTCAAGTTTATTTCATCTACTACATCCGCTTAATACCACAACCTAAAATAATAACTATAGTATCATAAATATATTGATATGAAATTTTTATATTGGGGTAAAAATTAAATTTTTTTCTATCTTATTAATTTAGAATAAATCCCTCAATAATACTTATGACTGACTATATCCATATAGCGGTGTAATTAATTTTTCATCGCCTCTTTTTATTGACAGTTTTAAATATTTAAATAATGAATATATATGATATTTATGACAAAAATATTTTGATGTAATTTTAATATAATATATATCTTCTTACCTTACAATATATTGGTAAACAATAGCATCGTGAATACATATATGTGGCCTACCACCTTTATGAATCGAAGTGATCTGTTTTTCATTTATGATTTACACAGGATAATAATAAGGATATATTTTAAGGATTTATATTATATTTAAATATTAATAATCATTTTGTAGAATATAGAACCATAATTTATGTACAAGGAATAGAACAACCAAATTTAAACATATATTAAAAACTAAGTGGTTAACACCCAAAATAAAGTTAATAGTAAAAATACATTAAAAAGGGTAATGAATTGTTATAAATGGATTATGTATGAAATTTTATATTTTAATACATATATGGTATGGAATTATAATAAATATAAATTTTTTATGTTTAAAATCACTTTTAAGGAAATTCAAATTTTAGGTTAGGGATTTGGCCTTAATTTTCTCTCAACTTGCCCATATTAGGTATTATAAACCTGTTAAATTTTATGAAATGTATATAATGACTAATTGATGTATTAATCATGAATACAAATTTATTCATGAAGATTAATTATAAAATTCTTGTTACTCAATCATGAGGTATGTTAAAAAGAAAACCCAAACTTATTCTGCTTTTTGATCAGGTATATTTACCTTCCATATACATATTTTTTAAAATTAATTTATAAATGTCTTTCTTATTCACTAAAATTATTTTTTATGGAAGAAATATGTTTTCATTGAATTTTTAATTAATTTAAATTATTATTTTAGATATTTTATCATAAGTTTAAATTCCAATTTTTTTATCAAAAGTCAAAAGGATTGTTTGCTTTTAACATATATGGGTTTAACAGATCTTCCCTACACCAAAAATATTTTACTCCATTAATATTCTTTGAAATGTTTTCAAAGAATTTAAAAGGAAAATAAATTAATAAAATATTATTTTAAATTTTTTATTAATTTTTTTATCTATTCTTTAATATAATTTAATTGTCTACAACAGATAAATTTTTTATGGTCATCTTCCTTCACATGATTATAATCATGGACCTCCATTTTCTATTGAAAGAATAACTTTCATGTGATCACTAGTACTTAAATTTACCATAAATATCAATATTATATATATCATGGATATTTTCATTGATGTTACCATATACCATTTCCATATATAGTTTAGTAATTTGATTTTTTTAGTGGGGAATTATTGATAATCCTTGATACAAATTTTTTTTTTGATAAGGAATATTGCTTATGAATTTATGCATATAAATAAATAAATGAGAAATTAATTATAATTATAGTTATGGGTGGGCCTTAGAATCATATATCCCCATGATTCATCTATTGGTCCTATTATTGTAATTAGTTTTCCAAATTAAATTGTGTTTTACCCATATTTTTCAAATTTCATGGTGCATGGTCATAGTGGTAGAGATATTATGATTTCGGGGATCATGACATGAAATACTATGTGTATACATAGTTAATAATTTAGTTATTATTATTATCCATGAGATTATTTCATTCTTATTATACAGGAATTCATTCCATGCACAATTTTTTGACTCAATATAATTTGATTATAATTATTTAATTTACTATTTTGATTATACATTATTTACACATGATAGCTTACACTATAAAAAACACATGATAATAATTTGATAACATACTTTTTTTATTCCTTTCTATATGTTAGTAATAATCAATTTTTTAATGTGTTTCATGGATGTTTAAATTTTCTCTTTCCTTGTTTATATTTTATTCCTAATGTAATATGGGAATCGTGTATATATTTCATTATCCAACACTAATAAACATATCATCCATTTGGGATTAGATCCCTTGTATCTATGCTAATTTAATAAATTAGATAATATTTTTTGGTTTTTAGTTTTCGAGACATTATAGTTTGAATTAATAGAAGTTTAGTAGAAACCTCAATAATTATATTTAAAATAAACATACCTAAAATTAGAATTATTATAATCCCATATAGTATTTGGGAAACCTTTAAATTATGAGATTTTTTATTTCTCAATTTTAATGATGATTAGGATAAAATAATGTGTCTTACATTATAATGTGATAGCGGCTAACCGAAGAATGGAAATCAATGACCATAAACAATATAAGTAATTCCCTACAAATAAAACCAATATAACATGGGTTTGAACTATGAAGAACATAGATATATTAGGGATGTTTACTTAGGTTATATCTAATAAAATTGAACATATGAAGAACCATGATTTTCCATAGAATGTTACTATTATATTAAATCATTTTATTTGATAGAGTTCTCTATATTTCATTGACACTAGTAGTCTAGTGGTGGAAGAGCTATGAAGTAAGTCAAATGAAAGGATATTTCACACCATAGAATTCAATGGAAGGGAATCGAAATGTATATTTTTATAGGTATTGATCAATGGTGATTTTTTTATTTAGAATAACAAAGTGAAAGAAGAAATATATAAAATATAGTGGAGATATTTTAATGTAATATTCATAAAAAAATATTTCACTCCAGATTGAAAAATTGAAATTAGTAGAATTTTCATTGCCATATTGGAAATTGAGGAAGACAGTGTTATTGAGTGTGAGGAATCCTTTAAAATACTAGCCAAGTATGATATAGATCATATACATAATCTAGAGATCTATATTTAATCATTCATTAATGTCCTAAAGTCCAACCACCTTAGGGAACTAGTTTATCAATAAAATTCTTCATACAATGAAATACTCATATGTTACAACACAATATATAAGGAATTTTCTAGAAAATATATCATTAGTGTAAATCAGGAGATGAATTTATTGATAATGAAACATATAAAATGTAAAGCATAAAATATTTATAGGGGATTAAATTTTTAGAATTACTGGAAAATTACACAAAAGAACTATAAAGTAAAAACCCAATGATGAATCAATGGTCTTATGATATGAAATCAGATGGAAACAAACCCTATGAGATTTTTTCAAATAATAATTGATGGATTTGTAAGAAAATATTTAAACATTCTTCTGATAGGTCTTGATAATAATATGCTAAACCATCTTATTAATGGTCTTAATAGTGAAGGTATCATGTCCCTGGGAAACATGAAATTCAACAATTAACAATTTCTTCATTCAATATTCTATTCTTATAATACATGATATTTTTTCATAGACAATATCTATTCATGCATCTCGTTCTCATATAATTGATTTAATGGAACATTTTTTTAAATATTTTCCTTCTCATATTGACTATTCCTTATCCGGGTTTTTTAATAGAATGTTTTTTCAGTTATTTACTCATCTATATTTTTTATGCACATCCTTCTCAGTTTATTTATTAAATGGAACATGTCTTCTACAATTACCTTGTAATATTAACTATTATCATTGACTTATAATTTCTTCCACTATACTGGACCCTTAGTGATCATTTTAGATCTTGATTAATATGTTTCTTTTCCCTAGGATTCTCTAATGTGTTCTAAGAAATATATGAAATGATATTCGATATATAATAATGAAATAATCATCAAAGAAGATAAAATTTTAATTTGTGTATTCATTTGTAATACCAGAACCATATATGTACAAGTCTAAAAATAATATTAAACTATCATTTCCTTTGAGACATGATTTACTTGTATCTTATAACAATGTAATGGTATCATGACACCGAATCTAGGATTTTGGGGCTAGGGAGCTATGATGAGGTTATCCACACCCTTTTTCATTGGTGTTAATTAGATGTAATCATCTTTACATGACATATTCTTTGAGAGGATCGTGAAGCCACAGTGTGCTAAGGATTCCCCAAGTAGTAGAAATCATATATGGAGAAAGAATATATTTTCACCACTAACCACCCAATTGGGATTCAATTCCACGAGGTCATCGAGGATTTTTCCCATATATTTAAAAGTTGAGATATATTTATGGTGTTATATACCAAATTGTCCCATGGGAGTCCCCAATGATTAATCCATTCAATAGACCTCAACATTAGTGTGGTTAAAAACAATTTAAAACCAAACACATTGAGATTGATCTTATTCAAGATATCCCTGTTCAAACTAAATAGTATAGGCATCATTTTTAGAACACAATTCTGGCTCTATGATATTATACTTATACATCTTCCTTCACTCATTTTTATTTGTGTCACTCCCCCGTATCCTAACCATGGGGGATTCCTATCAATCTTTTATTATCACCCCAAAAGCACCCCTTGATTTATGAGTTGACTCTCGGAGACATTAATGTTACAATAATTTACCACAAAGGCCCTTACATGCTGAAGAAGGTTACATCCATAATTTTTCTCACCACTGTAGGGTAATTACATTCCATTTTAGAGGTTATACATCTGATAAAAATGAAAATGATCATTAAAAGACCCTCCGTGTTGTATAAAATATTATAGTTACGGATTATTCAGATTATTATCGGAAGCCTAAAATGGGTAAACAACATATGAGGGCCATTGATTTCAAGAATCCTAGAAATCTGAGTATTGATATTAGATAGTTGTAGATCCATTACCATGATCACAAGATGCTATCAATTTGTGACTGGTAATTTTTATTCCATGGGTTGTTGTACACATGATATCAATGACCCTCCATATATATATATATATATACATAGTGGTTTTGTTGTTATCCTTATATAGACTACCAATTATTTTTTCCCAGTGTCATCAACATCCAACATCTCTTTATATATTATATATGTGAGGGAAATATTAATATATAGACTTGTATTTTAGTACAATTAATATTATATATTGGAGTTATAGCTTACCAAAATGTCCCCTCCTGATGAGCATGTATTGTCCATTCCCTATAAATCAATTCTTTTGAAGAATAATCCCACTCAATAAAACATCTCTTTATATTAGGGAAGGATTCCATGATTGATAGAGCTTCCTCTATGTAGTTTAAAAAAAGAATATTTTTCACTCCCTCCTCTTTCTAATTAGAAAACTATCACTGATGTCTAGAGTGATAAAGTATAAGAATTTCCTTTTAAATAGAATGAGTTAAACTATAAATTGATGGATAATACAATCATTAAACATATTATAGTCATGTTTTATCTCCATGAAACTCCACAACTCAACATCCTAGATACTATTGTGAAAAATAATGATAAATAACTCTTTCCTACAGGTGTTGTTCAACCACCATCACCAATGATAGTAGGTGTTCCTAGAAGCATTAAACACCATTAAAAAATTGAAAAGTAGTGGACAATAGTGGAAATTTTAGTTCTTATGGATTAATCATGACCAAAATGTTGTTGGTTTTGTTATAACATTTTTTTAGTATATAATAAAATAATTTGAGTACTACACTAAATAACTAAAGAGGTGTCCTTTATGTCCATTTCAGAGGATGTGGGTAGCATTCAACTATACAGATCACTCCTCTTATATGATGATGGATAGTCCTCAAATCAACACCCTCTAAAAATTTTAATAACTCCTCAGTATTTACCATTATAATGTTTAATATTATCACTATTTCCTCCTTGATAATTAAGAGATCGATGGTATTAATGAAGAATGTACTGAAAAATCTCTATAGAGGACACTCTATGATATTTAAACATCTTTTTTGGTATTTAAACTAATCCATTAAGACATTCCATGTTAATTTTTACACCACCTAATATACCAATACAAAACATTGACCAGACCCCAATAAAGAATAGATGTGGTTGAGCCATTTGTAATGAAAAAAGTAACTAATATGATTTAAATTAATGTCACGTAGCAATTTATCTTTTGGATATTGATGGTTATTCATAGCTCAATGCCTAGAATATCCTTTGATTTCATCATAAATAGGACGAGGTGCATGATGAAATTCTCACATCTCTCATTGAGTTTCATCAACTAAGAAATCTTGGATTATAAATTAATACATAACTAGAGAGTTTCACTATACTAATATAGATTTTATAAATCCTTATGGCACCCTCTCTAGTGTAATAGTATAACAGCCCACCTATATAGCACAGTTGGCCAACTTCATAACTATTTCGATCTGAATAGGTTTATATTCATATGAAAGTTTCCCAATATGATTTTATTAGTTCCCTTACAACTCATATAATGGATATATACACAAAAATTACATTAATATATTTTAAAATATATACATATCATTATTTGATCGACTGTGGTCACCTACTTTCAAATTATAAAAGTAGAAACATCATGTCCAAAATGGGAATTAGAAAACCTAGAAAATCATCGTGTACACATTGCCTTGTAGTTCATACAAACTCTTAGAATTCTATGAAAATAGGAATTGACCATGATATTGGAATTTATTTACAACTTTTACAGTCTTTCCTTTATATAATATATTAATCAAGTAAAATAAACCATCACTATATGGGAGGATATTAATAAAAAAATCCTATCCCATTTCATCTCCACCTTCAATGCACAAGAAAAGTGTTATAGACCACTCCAAGTGAAAATATTATGAGAATAAATGCTTTAGAGAAATAAATTCTCATTTTAGTGGCATGATATACTCCATTGAAATTTAATTACCATATGATATTTTATGGGGTATCTTTGTGGAGACTTCCTTGGATGAGCTAGCCTAAACTGTGCATTTTTTATGTATCAAAGATAGTTCAAATATCATTATCAAGAGGGCCTAATATTAATAGTATTTCATTTATAATTATGATCATAGATCTATTCACATACCAATATCACCTACATGAAATTATAGATTCATAGAGATAGCCCACCAGATGCTGACTCCTATAACTCAACAGATTCGATTGTATGTGGACCTATAAAAAACCCTCATCCAAAACACTCTCTTACTGAGAATACTACCCAAAAATCCCAATACGAATTCATGGTGAAAATATAAAAAATATAAAGCTTATGATCTATAACATATTGGTTGATAAAAAACATATATTCTTCATATATTACATATAAAAGATCTTCCTCAAGACATCAGACATTAGGTAATGATAATATATTACAATAAAGATAAATACCATCTATTTACCTTACAATAGGTCCCTAGTACACTACATACATGACTATTTTCTCTAAAAGGATTAGATCTAAATGATGATAGATCACAAAATTGTAGATTTTGATGATCTTCATGAACATAAACTTGTATTTCAACCTTCCTTGATGATGAAAATGAAAATAAGTATTTTTCAGGGATTTCAATTAGTGATCAATATACATTCAATGACTAGATTTCTCAAAGTATGATATCCCTAGACCATGGGATATTACACGGGTTTCTTAATAAGTTAGATACCTCACCAACAATTACATCATCTCTAGTGACTTTCTCAACTTTATTAGACAATGGAGGTCTTTTTTGTATTATATAAATTATACAGATAACATGGATATCCTCTTATTTAAAAATATATTTTTTGATCCTATGAATTGTTTACCCTTGGTATCAGGAGAATGTTCCATGGTATATTAGGTAATAAAGGATTTTTATAATAAAAAAAAGAACAAATATTCTCTCAATTCCATCACATTGGTGGGACTATATTAAAATAAAAATAATGAATAACACTTATCAAACAAACATAAATATTCTCTCTAATGTTTACTAGATAGGAGAATATGAACTTCAGTCATGCCTTATTCCCAAGGTTTTTCCCTTGAAAATAATATATGGGATACTAATAGAATATGGAAGGAATTTCTCTGAGATCTACATGAACCTCCACTCTATTTAGTATCCTTTTACATAGTTTGACATACAATTTGAATGGTTTATTTCCTAGTTGAGTCACAATAATATAATAGTCAATAAAATTTGGCATGCTCTTTCCAATCACCTCACATTGAGCTGGTGGGGAATTCCAAACTTCTGATAGGGAATGAACCATCAGGATGAAAATTTTTAAAGTGGCATGGAAGTAGGATATGATAAAAAAACCTTAAGGGTTTCCCAACATATATCTCAATACTCAATGTACTATAGCTAACATTTTCACAATGTTATTTACCCATAGAGGCCCTCAATAGGCCTCTAGATATTCATATAAAATTAGATATTATTGAAGATCAGAGTATATAATAAGGTGAGAAAACTTAGTGTAAGGTCATTGTATCCATATTTGGGGATGATGTGGGCAATGATAGGCAAGGCTACACACACTCTATATATATTATGAAATCTAGATGGAATTTATATGAAATGTTTCTTAATGAGATTTTTCTCTGGGATAAACTTTTCACAACATGAATGATCCATAATCTTGTATATAAAAAGTTTGATCTTTCCTTGAATAACCTAAAAATTTTGTATATAATAATTTCATGAAAAATACATTTAATAATATCTAACTAACAGACCAAATAAGTGATTCTTATTGAATTATGAAATTATAGTTATCATAAAATACATGAAATTAAACACTTTTTAGGGGAGGAATTTTCTAAACCCACATGAATATATTTCATTATCATAACTCTGGTTCCTAAGGTAAATGTTCAATTTTCATTTAAGGGTTCTTTGATGTGATGATTCACTCTTTGATGGAAACGAGGCTAGTTTAATTAATTCTAAGTTTTAGAAAGTCTGTGTGAAGAAACCCCTTGTTAGGGGTATAGATCACCTCTATGGTTTTAATGATTTTATATCCGCCATATTGGTTTTTTAGGATAAATTATGTATCATATTTCTACAATTTATTAATACTCTGTGAGTTGGATATCTATAATATGTACACCACTTCTTACTGTTGGAAATGATAGAGTACTCCCAAATGACCACCACTAAAATTGAATGATAGATAATATTGAATCACTAGAATATCCTTTTTAGTGAACTCTAACGAGTTCACTATATACTTGTAAACAATTTCCCATTATCTTATATTTGAGATATGTGAGGACTAACTTCTTGTCGATTGATTCATAGATTTTTTACAATATATACATATCATATAGTGAAATATAATACTGGTTTAGTTTATTATCATCCACCCTCATAGTATTCAAAATTTAGAAGGAATGATAACCGATTTTTAAGATTATTTCCCTATATAATAATGTGATTAGACCTTAAATACACTTGTTTCCATGGATTTTAATTCTCCCTCTATCCCTCACATTCATTATGAGGAAGGTATGGATGAATCCCCTCTTTCTAATGAAGTTGTTTCCATTATAATAAATTAGATATCGTTAGAGAACCTCAATACCGAGGAAGACCCAAGTCAAATACTAATTAGCACCATCATGCCTCAAAATGAAAAATAGTCTTATGCATTATTCATGGAACATCATGATATATTTTCATAAAACTATATTAAAATACTACTATTAATCATCAATTTATATCCAAATTTTTTGACATAATTTCGACTACCATGTGTATAAGAAGGAAATTAAAAGAATGATCACCTAATATAGTACTATGTTCATGGATGTAGTTGATAAGTTTATCAAACCCAAAATCATCAATGTGGTGTAATTACCCTTGTGGATAGTAATAATACTCTAAGTTAGAAAGATGAAAGAGATTTTTTTATTTTTTGTTAACTTTTGGTATCACAATAACCACTAATTAGGGGAAAAAATCTTTATCCTCGTCATAAAAAACTAATGGAATCACCTAATAGATTATTGGTATTCTTATTCATTAATGTATATAGAAAATATAATGAAATATATGTTTCACCAGAAGATGAATATTCAATTACATTATGTAATAAGAAGGAAGATATTTTTATTGGTACATCCCTTTATTGTGAATAATGATTTATAAGAATACTATATGGCCATGAATAAAATCATCAATACCCATTTATGAATTATTTTTGAGTGTTATGTGGAATATTTAATAGTTAAATCCTACAAAAGTATAGTAAATCATAGTAAACCTGATAAGGTGTTTTGGTTGTTTTAAGTGAAAATATTAATGGTGTACACTTCAAAGTTTTCATTCTGGGTTACCTATGGTTAATTAAAATTCTTCATTATCTAGTATAAAGGTATCAATATTGATATAAATAAGGTCAAGTCCATTATTTGGGTGCACTCACAACAAACTTTTCTTGACATGGGAGGCCTCTAGGAGAATCAAAATTACATGCAGTTTTTTTTAATATGGAACAAAGGATATTACCATTAAATTGATGATTAAAGGAGTATCTTTCAAGTGTTATAAGGAATATCATGGAAAATTCAATGAAATAGTGAAATATTTAATGTATCCTATAATATTGATATTATCTTTGTCGATAAATACCTTGATCCTCTATGTGAAATCCTTGGATGCATTTCCCAGTGCCCTATTATATCAAAATAATTATGAGGGTATAGATAATAGTTTTTACTTCCATATTGACATGATAATATATAATACAGTTATATATTCACCAATTCATAAAAACAACCAAGATTATTTGTTTATATCTGTGAAGATATGGGTTTATCTATAAAAACATGGGTTATAGTTGACATACCACATCAGAAAATTGTATTAAATCCAAAATATTCTTACATTTACTAGATTATTGGAATGATGGTAACTGAAAATTCAATAATTCAATATGTATTTATTCCTTATTATGGTCATAAAGGGGCTTAGGAACGGCAGTCGGCACCACGGCCGGTCGAGAGGACGGCGGCGGCGCAACTGCGCTGCTGGAGAAGGTCGGCGGCACATTGGCCGCGACAGAGCAGGAGTGGCGGCTAGTGGAGGTTGGCTGCATGACAAGGCAGTGGCGTGCATCCATGCCACTCAGTGAGCAAGGGTTGCGGCTTGTGTCGTCGCAGCGAAGGGAGGGTGGCCGGCATTCGGCCGGCCACAAAGGGGCGGTGCATGACGCGCCATATCTTGAGCTACGGGAGTGTGTTTGATGAACCGTCTGTGGTGCCGGAAACCTTGGAGTGAGAAGGTAATTTTGTTATACCACACCTATTTTTTGAATAAATTTGGGCTATGTTTGGGTTAGATCGAGCATGAATCCAACTGGACCCTTGGGACTAAAAGGCTAATAACTTACATACCATGCGACTGTTTGATGCACCGACTATTGCGTGGAGACCCCTATGACGTGGCAGTCCTTTGGGATAATTCTACATGGGACTTCATGGAAGTTGGAGTATCGACCTGTGGCTTGAGGAGCGGATCCTCTCAAAATCAAGTGATCTTAGTGTGGGAGCCCTATAGCTGGTTGTAACACGATAAAGGGGTCCTTTGTGGGTCTGTTCTCTAGGATCACCCATGGATCCGCTCTAGGAATCCATGTTGGACTACTATATGATCCTGTGTGGGTCTAATATACTAGGATCATATGTGGGTCTGATGATGTACTAGGATCCTATGTGGTTATGTTGTACTAGGATCATGTGTGGGCCTAATGATGTACTTGGATCATGTACAGGTCTACTTTATTAAGATCTGGTGTGGGTGTGATAATGTACTAGGATACAATGTTGGACTATTGTAGTAGGATCATGTGTGGTTCTGAAGATGTAGTAGGATCATGTGTGGGTTTTCTATAATTGGATCCTGTGTGGGTCTGACAATGTACTAGGATCTGGTGTGGGTATGATGATTTAGGATCCTATATGGGTCTGCCTCTTAATAGAGTAAGATGATTCATTAGTTACATATAATCATCTCTACTACTGTAACTAATTTATACCTGGTGTGAGCTTAGTCTTTACCTTTGTGGTATTTTTCTATGTGGTGTACCTGTGTGGTACTAACCTTCATGGTGATACCTTTGTGGTACTTTTCTATGTGTCGTACCTATGTGGTACTTACCTACGTGGCGATCTTTCTTTCAAGGAACAGTTTTACTTTGGCTAAGTAGTTGGGGCCTTGTGTTTCCTCATGAATGATATGGGTAATATTTGATAACTTAGGTATAAGTATGGGCATATACCTAAGTAGGGTTTTCACTGGTTTACATGCTTTGTGGTTTATCCTTTGTGGATTTTGTGAAACCTTTTGGGTCTTGGGGTCCCTACTGAGTATCTTTATACTCACCCATGCACTGGCTTTGCCCGCACCTTGTTGTGTTTGGTGCAGACGACAAACAACACTGGTCGAGGCTGAGGGTACTTGGACTGGACGGTGCCCGAAGGTGGACCATACGACATGACCGTATGTAGAAGAGATGGGCGTATGTAGAGTGTTGATGAGTCGATCTGTACCAACCCTTTAGGTAGGTACCTCAGAGGAAGACCCATTAGTTGTCTTTCTATTTCTTCAGTTTTATTGTATTTTTAGTTGTACTTGTACCTTTACTATTGGGCATGTATTCTGGACCCTCTTACTTTCAGCACTCTTTTTTCTATACAGTTTAATTGTGTTCTTATCTTGTTGTGTACTTGGTTGATTGTTTTTAAAGGATATAAAGTCAATTTCTTCCCAGTTTAAGGGGATATGTCATTCTGTGATAGTCGTTAGCCCCTGGGCTATGGAAGGCGGGATTGAGGTAGTCACGGTACAGGCCACAGGGGACGGGTCGTGAAAAATTGGTATCAAAGGATCCATTTCTACCATATAACATTGAAATATAATCTTTTTAATGGTAATAATGTTAATTTTCATGGGTGTGGTTATTAGTTTAGGGAATCCATTGTTGGTGTGGCGGCCGACATATCCATACACCAGGACCCTGACTTCTGATTTCTGACTCAGTGCATGAAAACACTGATTGCGTGTGTGTTTTGAGAGTTTTCTTTGCGATCACTTTGATTCAGCTCACCAGGTATGACATATTGAACAATGGCCACCTGTTTCTATTCAGGGTGAATCCACACAGACAGCTAGCTAGGTTTCTGGGTATAGTATGAGCTAATAGCCCACCAAGCGACGTGGCCTCTGTGCAGGGCCCTCTTATAGTAGAGGCGTCAGCAGAGGAACCAGTGGTACCATTAACCATTTGGACACTAATGTAACTAGCCCCAACAACAGAGGGTTCATGCCTCTTGATCGCATTTCATGAGTTCCAGCACCATAGGACACTGAGGTTCCAGGGCGAGACAAACCCACAGGCGGCTGAGGATGGGCTGGAGGCTATGGTGGGAGCCTTCCAACTGGTAGGGACACTAGCTCATCTCATGGTGATCCCTGCTACCAGTCTTCTACAGGAAGTAGTAGGAAGATGGTAGAGCTTGATTCTCCAGGTTCCCAACGAGATGACACTTCTCTGGGCATACTTTGAGAGCCTGTTTCGGGAAGAGTTTGTACTTGCAACCCATCGTGCAGTGTGCATACAGGAGCTTCTTGATCAGCAGTAGGGTAGCATGACTATAGCTCAGTACTCAATGAGGTTCACTGACCTTTGACGCTACTCCACTGATATGGTACAGGGACCGTTCTTCAAGGCCTAGACCTTCGAGAAGGGACTCAGGCGGGAGATCAGAGCTTCGATTATTTCACTCATCATCCTGACGTAGACGGGTGTGTTAGTGTGAGCCCTCTTTGTGGAGAGTTTTCTTACTGAGCAGTCACCATCAGAGAGACCCACCATAGGGTGTCACATAGTGGAGTCTTCTGCAGCAGGCAATAGGAAAATGTCCCAGAGGTCCAAGAGGACCATACCTATAGGTGGACGACAGCGGGATTCAGGGTCAGTTGTGTGGGGCACTGGAGATAGAACCAGTCATGCGAGGAGCAGGAAGTGTTTCACATGTGGTGGGAAGGGTCATATGGATCGTGACTTCTCGACCCGCCATACAGATGATCATCAGACGGTCAAAGGACATCCGAGGCAGAGACAGAGGTTCGAACGAGGAGACAAAGGTTCATCGAATCCTCTCTCGTAGGAGTCTCTAGTCGTAAGGATCAAGAAAATGGCTCTATCGGAATCTCTGAGCTTCGAACGATGGCAGTGGCAATAAAAGAATGACTAGCACCTATGTCCATAAGTAATGCAGCTAAGGTGGAGAATCTAAGCTATCCTGTAGTGGTGGACCAGTATGCGGATGTATTATTTGATGACGTTTTGGGTCTACATCCTCATGGGGAGGTGGAATTTTACATTGACTTGTACCACAGGACGACACTGATATCTACACCAGCGTATCAGATGGCTCCCGCGGAGCTTTGTGAGCTACGGGTAAAACTGGAGGACTTATAGGGGAAAGGGTTCATCCGGCCCAGTGTTTCCCCTTGGGCAGCACTAATTTTCTTCGCCAAGAAGGCGGATGGGAGCTTGAGAAATTGTGTTGACTATCGGTGCCTGAACCAGGTGACCATGAAGAACAAGTACCTACTCTCAAGGATTGAGAACCTTTTTGATCAGCTGAAGAGAGCAGAGTGTTTCTCGAAGATAGACATCAGATCAGGCTATTACCATATCAGAGTATGAGACGGGGATGTGCAGAAGATGACTTTCAGAAGTCTGTACAGCCACTACCAGCTCATTGTTATGCCATTCAACATGTCCAATGCCCCAGCAGTGTTCATGTGACTCATGAACAAGATCTTCTAGCCATACCTTGATCACTTTGTACTATTCATCATCAAGGACATTCTAATATACTTGGCTACTGAGTAGGAGCATGCCTATCATTTGCAGATAGTTCTGGGCACACTCCGAGAGCACCAGCTATATGGTAAGCTCGTGAAGTGCCAGTTCTAGATCCGAGAGGTTCACTTTCTGGGACATGTCATCTTAGAGGCTGGATTTGTAGTGGATCCAGCAAATATTGATGTGGTATTTTCTTACGAGCCACCCAGGAGTGTGACAGAGGTACGAAGATTCCTGGATTTGGCTGGATACTACCGGAGGTTTGTTCCATATTTCACTAGAGTTTCATCACCTTTATCAACATTGAAGAAGAAGGGGAAACACTTTTTGTGGTCGGAGAGACTCCAGTGGAGTTTTTAAAAGCTTAGGAAGAGGGTGAATAGTGCCCCCATATTGAGGCTTCCAGAGGAGGGAATTGGGTACGTAGTCTATAGTGAAGCATTAGGGACCAGACGTGGATGCATATGGATACAGGAGCGAGTAGTTATCGCGTATGGTTCTCAACATCTGAGACAACATGAGTAGAACTATGATACCCATGAACTGGAGTTAGTATTAGTGGTATTCACCTTGAAGATGTGGAGACATTACATGATGGGAAAGCATTTTACAATTTACTCTGATCATAAGAGTATCATGTATGTCTTCTCTTAGAAGGACCTGAACCTGAGACAGTGACGTTGCCTCGTGTTCTTCTAGGATTATGACTTAGATATAGTCTATACTTCTAGGAAGGGGAATGTTGTAGTAGATTCACTCAACATGTGATCTGGAAAACTGCTACTTAGTGAGGTAATGGAGAAACTTGCCTCTTTTCAAATATCCTTTGTGGATCGAGATGGAGGAGATTTTCTTCAGTATATTTTATTCACTCCCCCAGTCATTCAGTGAGTCAGGGAGGTGCAATGCGGGGACACTGACTGCAAGACTCTACGTGCTCAGAAATCCACAGGACAAGCACTTGATGGATTTTCTGATGGTGGGTATCACGTCATCCTTTTCATATGACATACCATGGTACCAGTGTCGCTTCGGGAGGAAGTGCTGAGGGAGTACCACACATCCCCTATAGCGGTACATCCAGAAGTGGTGATGATGTATCAGGATCTCCGACAATAGCTTTGGTGGTGGGAATGAAGAAATCAGTAGCATATTTTGTCTCTTGATGCCTCACTTGTCAGCAAGTGAAGGCAGAGCATCAGGTACCAGCAGGCTTAGGGAAGCCTTTAGAGGATCCAGAGTGGAAGTGGGATAGGATATCCATGGACTTCGTGATAATACTTCTACATACATAAAGGGGTCATGATTCTATCTGGGTGATTGTATACCGACTAACCAGGTCGGCTCACTTCCTACCGATCAGAGAGTAGGGTTCAATAGAGAGCCAGGGATGCCTCTATATGCAAGAGATTATGAAGCTTATTGGAGTAATTGTGATGATTTTCTCCAATTGGGATACACCTTTCAATTCTCGGCTATGGAAGGGGCTTCAGGAGGCTTTCGGGATGCAACTTCATTTGAGAACCACCTTCCATCCTCAGACGGATGGCCAGACTGAGCAGACCATTCAGACCCTTGAGAACATGCTACGTTCTTGCGTCCTCGACTTTGGTCACAGCTGGGAGGATCACTTTCCATTGGTGGAGTTTGTATACAACAATAGTTTTCACTCCACCATTGGGATGGAACCTTCTGAGCCTTTTTATGGCTAACCTTATAGACCTCCTTTGTGCGGGAATGACCCAGGGGAGTCAGCACTAGTGGGACTAGAGATGGTATGAGATACCAAGGAGAAGGTGCAGATCATCCAAGAGTGGATGAAGACTACACAGAGTAGGAAGAAGTCTTATTTCGACAAGAGACAGAGACCTCTGGAGTTCGAGTATAGTGACCAATTCTTTCTACGGGTCTCACCCTGATGAGGTTTGAGAATTTTTGGTCGGGGCGGCAAGTTATCTCCAAGGTTCATCAGACCCTTTCATGTCCTCAACAGAGTAGGCAAGGTGGCTTACATCTTAGCTCATCCACCTCATTTGTATCAGGTGAATGACGTCTTCCACGTATCCCAACTGAGGAGATACGTACATGAACCATCTCACGTCATCGACCACGAAGAGCTGGACATCGAAAATGGGGCGACGTTTATGGATGTTCCAGTAGAGATTTAGGATTCACAGGAGAGGGACCTTCATGGGTGGTCGATACCTCTGGTGCGCGTTCTCTGGCAGCATGGGAACCTCCAGGAGAGAACATGGGAGCGGGAGGCCCAGATACGTGATCATTACCCCCACATGTTCCCTTAGTTTGAGTTATGGCTTATGGGGAAGAAAATCCCTCAGGTGGGGAGAATGTAAAGACCGAAAATTTCCATGTATTTTTTTTAAAATTAAATGGAATATAATGAGTCTGCGAAAATTTACAGCACATGATTCTAAGGCCCGATTCTCCTGGAATGAATTTCTCAACTTTTTTTCAGGTACATTTAGTAAATGTGCAAGTTGGTTTTTGTAACATTTGAAATAGTTCTCGGAATTGAAATCTGAGGGTACCGTTGAACTCGCAGCGCTGATATTCACTTAATGATACCTTCACCTCGACCGTAGTTAGTTTAGGGTAGAAGTTAGTTTTCCACTTTTTCATGAATGAATAGAAAAATAAATATATTTAACATTTTTATTTTTCTTTTAACCTTATTTGGGGTTTTGGAGGTGGGGACCACCATAACTAAAAAGGTCCCAATTTGAATTCAAAGGTGGGGACCACCCAACCCTTAAACACCCCCTTAAATAGGGGGTAACTATTGGAATCCCTCCAGTTTAATTATGCCACATTAATTATTTAATTAATTATGCCAACTCCATATGTGCCAAAAAATTAAAATTGTAAGACATATTTTATTTGGGTTAGATCCTCAATTTTCTAGGGAGAAATCATGGGTGAAAGTGAGGCTTGGAGAGAGCTCTTGGAGAAACTCATCCTCCAATGAATAACACGCCCTCTAATGAAGAATAAGCTCTCCAACAAAGAACGCGATCTCCAAGGCAGAACGTCTTCAACGACAATGAAACGATGTCCGCCCTTCCTTCATCACCAACGTCAACAATCCATTGATATTGAGGTGTGTTTTCGATTGATCATCATTAATTTTTCTCTCACATTGAATAACCTCCCTTGAGTCACATAATACTGCTCTAACACGGAGGGTACAGTCCAAACAAACAAGGCCCAACCTCACCTTAAAGAATCATTGTGGATCATGCTGTGTTCTTCACGATGGAAGAGAATGAAAACCGACACTGGTGGGGCTCGGTAACAGCGGCTGAAACCACAACCGACCATGAAGACGGCAGCGGCGCTACCACACCGTCAGAGAAGGGTCATGGCCCATCTGTCGTAGTGGCGAAGGAATGGCGGCCGACATTCATCCCACCGTGGAGGGGCAGCGCATGACCCACCACTGGGAGGAGAAGGGGCCAACCATTTCGGCCAGCCGAGTTCTATATAACTGGACCTGCGGTGGGTCCTGCATGCTTCATGTTGAATGAATGGCTTCGATCGTTTGGTGATTGAGAGAGGGGGGCGCGGGACTCCCCCCTTCCCCCACATGCGACCAGGACGGGCTGCCCAGTGCGGGCCGAGCCGGACCTGGCGGGCATGGTTGGATTCTAAGGGCCGGGTCTGACCCAGGGCCCAACCTGGGTCAGGCCGGGTCATCCCAGGCTGGGTCGGACCAGACAGGGACTAATTTCGACCCTATATACTCTTTAGACCATATCTTGAGCTACGGGTGTTCGTATGACGACATGTATGAGGTGCCAGAAAACTTGGAGCAGGGTGGTCCTTTTGGTATACCCCACCAGAGTTTTGCATAAACTTGGGATATAGTCGGGTGGGATTGGGCACAAATCCAACGAGGCCTTCGGGACTAAAAGGCTAATAACTTACAGACTGGGCGTCCGTTTGACACACTGTCTATTACGTGGAGTACCCTTTTACATGGCAGTCCTTTGGGATAATTCTTCGTGAGAATTCATGGCAGTTAGAGTATCGAACTGCGGCTTGAGGAGAGGAAACTTTTGGAATCAAGCGATCTTAGTGCGAGAACCCTGTAGTAGGTTGTATCATGAGAAAGGGATCCTTTGTGGGTCTGTGATTGGGATCCTTTGTGGGTCTGTGTTTGAGATTCTAATTTGGATCCACTCTATGAATCCACGTGGTAATACGCTAGGATCCTGTGTGGGTCTACAGTACTAAGATCCTGTGTGGTTTTGAGGAAGTACTAGGATCTCGTGTGGGTCTGTTGTACTAGGATCCTGTGTGGGTATGAAGATGTACTAGGTTCCTATGTGGGTCTACTGTACTAGGATCCTATGTGGGTATGACGATGTACTAGGATCCTATATGGGGATGAAGATTTAGGTTCCTATGTGGGTCTGCCTTTTAACATAGTAAGATGATTTCATTGTTACATCTAATCATCTCTACTGTTGTACATAAGTAGTACCTAGTGTGAGCTGAGTCCTTACATTTGTTTTATTCTTCTCTGTGGTGTACCTGTGAGGTACATACCTTGGTGGTGAAAACTTTGTGCTATTTTTATATGGGGCAAACCTATGTGGTACTTAACTATGTGGTATTCTTTCCCTCATAGAACAATTTTACTTTGGCTAAGGAGTGGGCACTTTGTGTTTCCTCATGAATGAGATGGGTAACATTTGATAACTTAGGTATATATATGGGCATATACCTAAGTAGGGTATCACTATTTTACATGCTTTGTGGTTTATCCTTTGTTGATTTTTTGAAACCTTGTGGGTCTTGAGGTCCCTACTGAGTATCGTTATACTCACCCCTGCACGGGCTTCCCCCGTACCCTATTGTGTATGGTGTAGATGACGAACAGTGCTGATTGAGGCTGAGTGTACCTGGACTAGATGGTGCCCGGAGGTGGACCATACAGCGTCTCAGTAAGTAGTGGAGACAGGTGTACATGGATTGTAGAGGGGGAGATCTATACCTACCCATCAGGTAGGAACCACAGAGGATGACCCAGTATCTCTCTTTCTCTTTCTTCAGTTGTATTGTATTTCTAGTTGTACTCGTACCTTTACTGTTGGGCTTGTATTCTGTCCCCTCTGAATTTCAGCATTATTTTTCCTATATAGTTTACTTGTGTTTGTATCCTGTTGTGTGCTTAGTTGAGTGTGTTTATAGGATGTAAAGGCAATTCCTTCCCGGTTTTAGGGGATAGGCCTTTCGGTGCTAGTCGCTAGCCCCTGGCCTATGGAAGGTGGGTTTGGGGTAGTCACAATTTGGAAATTTTTCATGTAATATTTGGGCTTGGGGAAACCTCTCAACACCCCATTAATTGATTCCTCCCATTTAATTGATCCAAATTAATTGAGCCAATTAATTATGCCAACTCCATTTGTGCCAACAAATTAAAGTGATAATATTAATATTTTGTGTTGGCTCCTGACTTGTTTTTGTTGGGGGAAATTGTTGGCGAAAGGGAGAACTTTGGAGGATCATTATCTCCCAATGAAGAACGCACCATCTTCTCCAACAAAGAATGCGACAACTTCTATAATGAAGAACACACCACCTCCAATGTGGGACGTCTTCAACGATGATGAACTGAAATTCGTCCTTTCCTCCTCCTTGACGTCAACAAATATCTGAGGTAGGGGTGTGTTTTCGATTGATCATCATTAATTTTCCTCTCACGTTGAATCACCTCCCTTGAGCCACTTGCTACCGATCTAACGCGGAGGGTACGGGCCAATCGAACATGGAACGACCCCTCCACAAATCTTGTGGTTCTTTTTGTGTTCTTCACGATGGACGAGGATGGAAAACGTCACCGATGGGGTTCAGGAATGGCGGTCGGCACCACAATTGGCCGCGAAGATAGCAGTAGCCCAACCACACCGCCAGAGAAGGGCTCTGGCCCATCATCTGTGGTGGAGCAAGGGTGGCGGCTAGCGGAGGCTGGCCGCATGACGGGGCGACGGCGTGCATCCGCGCCACCCAGCGAGGAAGGGTCGTGGCTAGTGTCGCGGCGGCGAAGGGAGGGCGGCTGGTGGTTAGCCAACTACGGAGGGGTGGCCCACGATGCACCGTCAGGAGGAAATGGTGCCAGCCGTTATGGCTGGATGAGTTGAATTGAGTGGGACCCACGGGTCCCGCGTGCTGTATGTGACCGAACGACTTCGGTCATTCTGTGAGTGGAGGCGGTTGGGGGGGGGGGACTTCCCCCTACATGCGGCCAGGCCGGGCTGCCCAGCATGGGTTGGGCCGAACCAGTAGGTCGGGTCGAACATAATCAGGTCGGGTCGGCCCAGGCCAGGTCAGGTCGGGTCGGACCAGACCCAGACCAGCTTCGTCCCATTTTTGTTCTTTTGGCTATATCTTTGGCATCAGGCATCTGTTTGACAAAATGTCTATGGCGCTGAAAACTTTGGAGTGAGACAGTCCTTTTGGTATACCCCACATGATATTTGGATAATGTTGGGGTATAGTTAGGTTGGATCGAGCACAAATCCAACTGGGCCCTCGGGAATAAAAGGCCAATAACTTACAGACCAGGCGTCCAATTGATGCACCATCTATTTCATTGAGACCCCTTTTACATGGCGGTCCATTGGGATACATCTTCATTGGACTTCATGGCAGTTGAAGTATCGACTTGTGGGTTGAGGATCGGACCCTCCCGGAATCAAGAAAGCTTAGTGCAAGAACCCTATAGCTGGTTGTTACATGAGAAAGGGATCCTTTGTGGGTCTGTATTTGAGGATCCCACATGGATCCCCACTAGGAATCCTTGTGGGACAACTCTAGGATCCTGTGTGGGTCTGATGATGTACTAGGATCCTGTGTGGGATGAAGATGTACTAGGATCCTGTGTGGTTCTGATGATATACTAGGATCTTGTGTGGGTCAGATTATGTACTAGGATCCTGTGTGGGTCTAATGATGTACTAGGATCCTGTGTGGGTCTAAGGTCGTACTAGGATCATGTGTGGGTAGGATGATGTAATACAATCCTATGTGGTTCTGATGATGATTTAGTATCCTACGTGGGTCTACATTTTAACGTAGTAAGATGATTTAGTAGTTACATCTAGTCATCTTTAGTATTGTACCTAAGTTATACCTGGAATGAGCTGAGTCTTTACCTTCATGGTGATACTATTGTGGTATTTATCTGTGTGATGTACTTGTGTTGTAATTTCCTTCATGGTAATATTGTGGTAGTATTCTTCTGTGTGGAGTACCTGTGTGGTACTTACCTTCGTGGTATTCCTTCCTTTGTGGAACAGTTGAGCTTTGGGATTTTGAGTTGGACCCTGTGTTTCCTCATGATTGAGATGGATATACTTGATAACTTAGGTATAAGTTTGGGCATATACCAAAGTAGGGTTTTTAGTTGATTACATGATGTGTGGATTATCCATGGTGGATTTTGTGAGACCTTGAGGATCTCAGGGTCCCTACGGAGTGTCGTTATTCTCATCATTGCATGGGTTATGCCCACACCTTACTGTGTTTGGTGCAGATGACAGAATGTGCTGACTGAGGATGAGAGTAGCGAGACTAGAGGTAGCTCGACGGTGGACATTAGATGAGGTGTACCGCAGAGACGGCCATTCGAGAACTGTACCAACCCTACAGGTAGGATCCTGGGCGGGTGTTCATAGGAGATGTTCCAGTTTATTTGTACTTTTCAGTTTCCTGTACTTTTCAGTTGGGCTTGTATTCTGGGCCCTTTACTTACTATACTCACTCTATTTACTATTCATCTTACATTGTGTTCGTATCCAGCTGTGTGCTTGGTTGTGTGTGTTTACAGGTTATAAAGGCAATGCATTCCTTATTTTAGGTAAATACGCATTCGGTGTTGGATTCCATCCCTTGGCCTATGGAAGGCGGGTTTGGGGTAGTCAATTTTTATGGACTCGTAAAATTCCAATCTAATTAAAAAAAATTACACGGAATTTTCAGGTATTTACATTCTCCCAACCTAATGGATTTGTGTCCCCGAAATCCACATCACAAAAAACTTGGAAGACAAGTGGGCGTACTGAGTAAGAATCTGAGCCTCCCGATCACATGTGCTCTCTTGGAGGTTCCCGTGATGCCAACGAACACGCACCCGAGGTATTGACCACCCATTATGGACCCGCTCTTGTCGATCCTCAATCTCTATTGGAACCTCCATAAACACCGCCCCATCGTCGATGTCTAGCTCGCTGTGGTCGATGATGTGGGAAGGGTCATGCGCTTATCTACCCTAAAACTGGGAAGGAATTGCCGTTATAACCTGTAAACCCACGCAACCAAGAACACAATGAGAAAAAACACAAGTAAACTGCATAGTAAAAAGAGTGTGTATAGTAAAAAAGGGCTAGAATAGAAGCCCAACATGAATGTACAAGGAAACTGAAAAGTACAAGTAAACCAAAACTGCTCATGTGAACACCCACCAAGAATCCTACCTAAATAGTTGGTACATCTCTCGAATTTTCATCTTTGTGGTATGCCTCGTCTAAGGTCCACCTCCGTTCTACCTCTTGTCCTGGAACCCTCATCCTTAATCAGTGTTGTTCATCGCCTACACCAAACAAAAGAAGGTGCGGGCGTAGCCCATGAAAGGGTGAGAATAACGATACTCAGTAGGGTCCCTGAGACTCTCAAAGGTCTCATTAAATCCATAATGGATAAACCATAAAGCAAGAAAATAACTGACAACCCAACTTAGGTATATGCCCATACATATACCTAAGTTATCAAGTATACCACTCTTATTCATGAGGAAACACAATGACCAGCTCATTAGCTCAAATATCAACTGTTCCATGAAGGAAAGAATACCACGAAGGTAACACAACAAAGGTAAGTACCACAAAGGTAACACCTCATAGAAGAATACCACAATGGTATCACCATGAAGGAAATTACCACACATGTACACCACATAGAAGAATACCACAAAGGTATCACCACGAAGGTACGTACCACACTGGTTCTTCACACAGAAGAATACCACCAAGGTATCACCACGAAGGAAAGTACCACACAGGTATGCCACATAGAAGAATACCACCAAGGTATCACCACGAAAGAAATTACCACATAGGTACGCCACACAGAATAATACAACAAAGGTATCACCACGAAGGAAAGTACCACACAAGTTCGCCACACAGAAGAATACCACCTATGTATCACCATGAAGGAATGTAACACATAGGTATGGCACATAGAATAATACCACATAGGTATCACCATGAAGTAAAGAAGTTATCTCAAACCTAGTATAACATAGGTCTGGCAGCAAAGATGATCAGATATATGTACTGAATCACCTTACTTTGTAAAGAGGCAGACCCACGAAGGATCCTAAATCATCAGACCCACATAAGATCCTAGATCAGTAGACCAATGTAGGATCCTAGAGTAGTCCCATGTGGATTCCTGGAGCAGATCCAAGGGAGACTCTGGAACACAGACCCACACAGGATCTCGATGCATAGACCCCAATCGGATCTCAAAGCACAGACACACATAGGATCCCAAAGCACAGACCCACATAAGATCCCAAAGAACATACCCACATAGGATCCTTTTCACATGTTACAGCCAACTAAATGGTTCCCACACTATGCATTCTTGATTCCGAGAGGATCTTCTCCTCAAGCCACAGGTCAAATACTCCAATTTCCACAAAGACCCACGAAGAAGTATCTCAAAGGACCACCATGTAAAAGAGGTCTTAACAATAGTTATCATTCCACCATTGGGATGTCAACTTTTGAGGCTTTGTATGGCCGACCTTGTAGATCACCTTTGTGCTGGACTGACCCAAGGGAGTTAGCACTAGTGGTACCATAGATGGTACAGGAAAACACAGAGAAGGTGCAGATCATCCAGGAGTAGATGAAGACTGCACAGAGAAAGTAGATGTCTTATGCCGACAGGAGGAGGATACCTCTATAGTTCAAGGATGGTGACCACGTCTTTCTATAGGTCTCTCCCTGGCGAGGTTTGCGGAGATTTGGCCGAGGGGGGAAGTTATCACTGAGGTATGTCAGTCTTTTTTTGATCATTCGGGTGGTAGGAGAGGTGGCATACCACTTGTCTCTTCCACTATAGTTAGAGAGGGTGTGTGACGTCTTCCACGTATCTCAGCTGAGGGGATACGTGCATGAACCATCTCACATCATCGACCACGTCGAGATGGACATAGACGATGGGGCGTCGTTTACGGAGTTTCTAGTGGAGATTGAGGATTTACAGGAGAGATTCCTTCGTGGGAGATCGAAACTTTGGTACGTGTATGTTGGAAGTGCAAGAACCTCCAGGAGAGCACATGAGAGTGGGAGTCTCAGATTCATGCTCAGTACCCTCTTTTGGTTGTTTTGACTTTGTTGTGGATTTCGGGGATTTAAATCCCTAAGGTGGGGTGAATGTAATGTCTTGGAAATTATTTATACTTTTTTAATTATATAGAATTATTTAGAGCCCATGAAATTTTACGGTGCATGATTCTGAGTCCCAGAGTGCCCAGAATGATTCGTCGATGTTTGGTTGAGTTTTAAATAGAACACGTAAGATGTTTTCCTAAAAAAGTGGAATATAAATTAAATGGTAACTCGAATCAGAAATATGAGGGCACCGTTGCATTCAGGATGGTGGGTTTACCCTAGGCGCGACTTATGTTTAGTCGGTGCGAGCCTCCTGTGAGAAAACCCAAAAATGGCATAATCGTAAATGAAATAATTAAATAAACTTTTTTTGTAACACCCGAAGGTTTTGAAAATTAATATAGAATGCAATTTTATAATCTATCCTCTTCTATGTTTTGAATTTCAAGAAATTGTCATCTAGAGTTGTGTTCAGTAAGTCATTTGGAGTCTGAAAGAACAAACTTGATTTTTGGTGAATAGTAACATACCCTTATGAATATTAATATGAATAGTAATATGGCCTTATGAATAGTAAATAATATTATTATTTTATTTTATTAAGGAAATAGGATAATGGGATCTTAATTAATTTTCCAATGTCACATAAAACTAATTTCACTTCAAGATTATTATTTTTAGAATTAACTGAGACCTTATTTAAAAATTAAATTAATAATATTTAGAAAATTATTTTTGAAAAATGGATTTCAATTTTTAATTCTACAGTTTGAAAAATGGTAGGGGTGAATTTTTTGGATTTTTCTAAAATACTTGGATTTTTCGTGAATAGTGAAAAATACAGTTTTGAGTATTCATTAATTTAATAACATCATAATGACATAATAATTAAAATAAAAGGATAGTAGACTTTTGTATAGTAACTTGTGACATGAGGTGTCCCAAGTGGCTTAAAACATGGGAAAATATCATGGGAAAGCCCATGGTTTGGCAAAACCCACTAATGAGGTGTCCCTTTGAAATTATTAAAAAATTACCTCTCTTTTTCTATAAATACCCACTCATCCATTCGTTTTATTTCATTCCAAATCCATCATACTTAATGAATTGGTGGTTTTACCTCTCTAAGATTCCTCCCAAGGTGTCTTTAAGCCCCCAAGGTTCCAACCTTCAGGATCTAGGAGTTATTCTACAAGGTAAGGGAATCCTTCATTCTCTTCTTTAAGTCGACGCTTCTTTTATGATATCTCTTTGAATTTCCATTCTAATATGTTGGGGTTTGATTTTATGTTTTCTTCTTACTATCTTTTTTATTTAAATATGATGAGGCACTCTTTGGATCTCATCATTTCATTTTATGAAATATTAAGCGACGCCGTTATGCTACCGAATTTTCATAAGGGATCTCTCACCTTTTCTCTTATTTTCAAGATCAACTCTATTCTTTTTCTCTCCTCACCTCCACTATACAAATGATCATGATAACTCTAGTAAAATCTATATACTAGATTTATATCATGTGAATGGAAGAAAAATCTTAAATATTCTTACTCCCTCCCTTCTATTTTATAAATGAAAGCGACATCCATGAGGTTCTGATTTATAACCTTCGTGGATGACGAAGTTTCATTCTTAAATTTCTTCTTCATTATTAGTCATGAAACCATATTTATGGTTGAACCAGAATATAACATATGTATTATAACATAATTAATATTTAGTAACCAGAATATGTACATATAATTAAGTTATTTGAAAAAACTAGTTCATAATAATCCAAATACCGCCGAATAATCGAAGTGGTTGTCATCTAATGATTCTTCCTCATTCCATGTAACAAGATGATAGAAATGACCACTACCAATTATTTATGTTCATAAATAATATATAATTCCAATACTGGAGATTTATAACCATTCCATATGAACTTCATTACCTAAACACAAGTGAACCGAATATGAAAATAAAGGAAACGAACACTCCAGAACGATGAAATTTTATACAATAACTTATCAATGAAAACATAAATGAACTAACCAGAATTATGGTAAACTAAATACATGTCTAATAAGTTCTTAAATAAGTTATTAACAAGTATAATTTCATATTCCAGGATCTTAAGTTCAAGAGAGGAACATGATCGGAGTTAAGGTAAGGGTTTTTCCACCCGAACTTCCACTTTCATTAGGGATACTTTCATTGTCTAATGTCTTTGATGTAATTAATATGTATTGTAATTTAATGATCATATTTTCATTTTTAGTATCATATATATGTTTAAAAACCAGAATCCTTACTTATTTTAAGGATAGTTACACGTTTTAAAAAGAACATTAAAAATTGTTTCCAAAATAGAAGCCCGATTCAATGGAATTTCTCCTATTCATATCTATTTACAAGGGAACTATTTAATATGTTTTTGGAAACCATTATCTTTATAAAAATAAAAATTTTATTTTGAAAATTGTATCTTACTTCACTTCTGGTTTTACACAAATATTTTCCAAAAAAACTCTTCTTTTAAAAATAAAAGAGTATTTATCTCAAAATTGCTTAATGATTTTTATAAGAGTATTTTCTTTCAATGATCTTGTTGATTCCAGGGTATTATTGGGTTTAATAACTTATTAAGTAATATACCATATTGTATTTAATGGTTTGTGACTAACTTTATTGTTTATGATCTTTCCTAAAACCATCCATCATATTATTCCGAATGGTTAGTGTTTATGTTCAATAATCGGTTAAAGTTAATTACATTTAATATGATAGTTTCAATATGAAGGTATATGTTGTTTATGTTGATCCACACTCATACGAGGAATGCATTGGACTTATTATGTGATCGGTGGGGCCTGTTATACCCCTCGATGCATCGGTAGGTCTAATGAGACAAACTATGGTCTTGGCACGAGGCCTTGAAAAAATGATGGTCCTAGCACGAGTCTTGGACGGTATGGTTATGATGTCCGACATATGCACTTCCCTCATAATGAAGCTAGTAATTGAAAGTTCATGTGGTTATTCAACTAGTAGAATACCCATGATTATGTTTTATTATAGAATTATTTATTCAGGCCATATTTCTGTCATAATGTGTTCAAGTTCATTATTAAAGGCATGTGTTTTCAATTATTCACCATGTCTAAAATTTATATTAAATTCCGCTATATTTCATACTCTTACTGAGTTTTTTAACTCACCCTTTTCTTATGTTTCATTTTCTCAGGAAATGAAGATGTAAATTATGTATGACGTGCAAGCCTAATCTCGGAGACGTGATGTTTCTAGTGGAATAAAATAGTGTTTTGTTTCCCTTCATGCTGTAATGATAAACTTATGTATGAAACTTGTTTCCAATAATACTAAACTACTCGGTATTTTGGGATTCGTATTCCTTGTATGTATGCCAATGTAATAAAATAAGGCACCAGATTTGGGAAACTGGGGTTGGGTCCTTACCATTGGTATTAGCGGATGTTTAGTAGAATACTTGGAAACTCGAAAATGTAGAATTAGGGAAGAGTCCCTAAGTTAGTCTTTGAGGATATACATCCAATAACATCCTGGTATTTTGGTAAGGAAAAGATTATGTAGACCTTTCAAGGAATACATCCCTGTCTGGATACAAACAGGTAGAGGCAGCTCTGGCACAGATGTATCTAGGGGTAAAACCCAAAAATACCTCATTGAGCTAGACTTGAATGGGAACTGGTGCACAAAAACGGGTCTTGCTGCACTATTGGTTACGACACTCCTGGGGGATAAGCTTAGGATAATTCACATTTTCTTTACAAGACATTATGAAGGAGATTAATGTAAATATTCCTCAAATAAACCATTTTTGTGAATATGGGATTAGCCATGAATTGTTTCTCAATTCTTCTGAGTATTTTTAACTTAATATTATACATTATGATTCATAACCTAATATAGTGTATTCCATTATCTAGATATGGCGCCTAGTGGATGGAATAAAAATCGCACGAATGCACGTGTCCCCTATAGGGATTTTCCTCCAATGCAAGATTATGATGTTGGCTCTGGTGTTGTGACTGGTGATGAGCAACTCATAACTATTCTGGGACAACTTACTTAGGTTTTGAATAATAATGTTACTCGTATGGAGCATCTGGATCCACCACGTGGAGAAGCCATGCTAGATCGCTTTATGTGAAAACAGCCTCCATCATTAAATGGGACTACAAACCCATTTTTACCAGAGTAGTGGATATGTTCCCTTCAGAAGATATTTATCGCTTTGGAATATAAATAAATACTGAAGGTTGTTATGGTAGTATATCGTCTATCGGGAGATGCAGAGCAGTGGTGGTCTTTAATCCAATACAAAAAGGAGGAGGAAGAGATAGAAGAGATGGAATGGAGAGATTTTAAGGAAATATTCTTAGAAAAATATTCCCCTTGTGAGCAACGAGCAGATATGGTGAGACAATTCATGAATCTGAGGTAGAAGGAGGATGAAAATTTTTCCATGTATGAAGCCAACTTCACAAGGATAGCAGGACATGTTGTGGACTATATACAAAATCCAAGGAGCAAAATTGATTGATTCTTCGATTGCCTAAATCCATTCCTCCGGCGGGCACTGGTCTCCCAAAGCTTTTCATCGTATGAGGATATAGTTTAATGTGAAACCAAGACAAAAAAAAAGAATTCTCTAAGTCTTATGACTTTAAGGGAAAGCATGAAAAGAAGAGGGCTACTGAAAACCCTGGGAAAGGAAATAAGGAAACGGGGAAGTAGGGAAGAGTTGAATTTACACCATGTGACAATTGTGGAAAGAAACACCCTGGTGCATGCTTAAAATGAAAAGGATTATGCTACAAATGTGGTCAGAAAGGCCATCTTGTTGGTGACTGCAAAGGAAAAAAGGAAGCCAATGATGTTCAATGCAATATTTGTCACAAGATCGGACACTATGAAAATGATTGTCCAAAACATCAAGGAAATATGCAACAGAGAAGGCCAATGGATCATGGACAAGCTTATGCAATCACAACTACATATGTTGAAGTTCCTAATGACGTGGTGGCAGGTACTTTAATTGTTTCCTCAAGTTTAGACAATGCTTTATTTGATTCTAGATCATTGCATTGTTTTATATCTTCCCAGTTTTCTAGGAAAATTAGATATTTCAAATTTGATTTAACAAGGGAGTTTTCATTCAAAACTTTTAATGGAAGTATCATTGCTACACATTTTTTTGAATCAGTTCCCATTAGGGCATATAAATGTTCTTTATCTGTTGATCTCATCATCATACCCATGATTTAATTTGATATAAACCTCGGTATGGATTGGCTTTCAGACCATGATGCAAAAATTTATTGTAAGAAGAAGGAGGTTACGATTATTGAAGATGATGATAAAGAACACCTTATCTTTAGAGTAGAATCGTCACCACCTAATTCTTATCTAGATCCACCCCCAATAGCTCAACTAAATTCAATTATTGGGGAGTAAGAGAATGAAATAATTTTGGGTGAGGAAAAGAATTTTCAAATAGAGGATATACCTATTGTGAGAGAATATGTTGATGTGTTTCCAGAAGATTTACTTGGACATCCTCCAGAATGAGAAATTGTGTTTTCCATTGATTTAATTCCTGGTTCAAGGCCCATATCGAAGACCCCTTCTATAATTTCCACTGTAGAATTAGTGGAACTAAATAAACAACTAGAGGAATTGAGTAATAAGGGATTTATTTGCCCTAGTGTTTCTCCATGGGGAGCCCCTATCCTTTTTGATAATAGGAAAGATGGATCTATGAGGTTATGTGTCTACTACAGGGAGATAAATGCTATAACAATAAAGAACAAGTATCCCCTACCTTGCATTGATGATTTATTTGACCAACTACTTGGATCTCAATACTTTTCAAAGATTGACCATAGATCTGGATATCATCGGTTGATTTTGAATAAGGAAGACATTCCGAAAACAGTGTTTCGGACCATGTGCAGGAATTACAAGTTTACAGTAATGCCTTTTGGATTGACTAATGCACCCTCTATCTTCATGGATCTAATGAACAGAGTTTTCAAGGAATATCTCGATGAATTTTTAGTGATATTTATTGATGATATCTTGGTATACTCCAAAAGCTATGAAGATCATGAAAATCACTGGCGCATTATCCTGAAGACTCTTAGAAGACATGAATTATATGGGAAGTTTAGCATGTGTGAATTCTGGGTTCAGGAGATTTCTTTTCATGGCCATATTGTATCTAAGGATGGAATCTTAGTTGATCCTGCAAAGACAAAGGAAATCCAAGATTGGATCACACCAACAAACATAACTGAGGTATGCAGTTTTATTGTCTTAGCAGGTTATTATTACTGTTTCGTACAGAATTTTTCCCGACTGGCTAACCCACTAACAAAGCTCACACATAAAAGGGTTAAATTTTTTTGGACAAAAGATTTTAAATAATGTTTCAAAGAACTGAAGAGAAGACTAGTCAATGCTCCTATATTGACTCTACCAATAGGGAATGACGAGTTTGTTATTTATTGTGATGCTTCAAAGAAAGGACTTGGTTGTGTCCTTGTGAAAAATGATAGGGTTATTTTTTATGCATCACGACAGCTAAAAATTCATGAGAAAAACTATCCTACTCATGATCTTGAGTTAGCTACGGTAATATTTTCTCTGATGATATGGAGACATTATCTATATGGTGAAAAATGTGAGATTTATACAGATCACAAGAGTTTGAAGTATATTTTCTCACAGAAATAACACAACATGAGGCAATGGATATGGCTTGAACTACTCAAGGTTTATGATTGCACGATACACTACCACCAGGGGAAAGCAAATAAGGTGGCAGATGCCTTGAGCAGAAAGGATCATGGAGTTTTGAACAGGATGAGAATTGAAATGGATCCTATTTTCATGGATCTATTAATGATGGATATGGTAATAACCATGGGAGGTGAAACATAAATGCTTTTTCAAATGGTTTCCAAACCATCTTTACTAGAAAGGATAGAAATTTCTCAGGCTGATGATGAGGAGTTTCAAAATAATATTAAAGCTGTGAATGATGGGAGATTGAGTGACTTCGTATAAGAAAAAGGAATTTTGAAATTTGGGAAGTGACTTTGGGTTCCTGATATACCTGATCTAAAAAGGGAATTGTTGGATGATGCCCATAGTTCCAATTTCTCTATACACCCTGTTAGCACTAAGATGTATATAGATTTGAAGGATCATTTTTGGTGGGACAACATGAAGAGGTAGATTTCTGATTTTGTGTCCAGATGTATGGTTTGTCAACAAGTGAAAGCTGGAAGGCAATAGCCTGGAGGAGTATTCAACCTCTTCCCATACCTGAGAGGAAATGGGATAATATCATGATGGACTTTGTCATGGGACTACCAAAGACTCCTAGACGGAATGATGCAATATTGGTCATTGCTGATCGTCTTACCAAGTCAGCATATTTTGTTGCTATAAGACAAGATCTACCACGTGAACATCTAGAAAGACTATATATTAATGAAGTTGTGAGACTTCATGGAGTACCCTTATCGATTGTTTCTAATCTTGATCCACGTTTTTCATCAAGATTCTAGAAAAGTCTTCAGAAGGCCCTAGATACTAATCTTAGTTTGAGCACTGCCTACCACCCACAAACTGATGGACAATCAGAACGAACTATTAAAACATTGGGAGACATTTTTAGGTCTTTTTCACTTTATTTTCAAGGCATGTGGGATCAATATTTACCTCTCGTAGAATTTTCCTACAACAATAGCTTTCATTCAAGTATTCAGATGGCACCCTATGAAGCATTATATGGGAGGAGATTTCATACACCAACTTGCTAGGATGATGTTGGTGAAAGAAATCTAGTGGGCCCAGAACATGTTGAAGAAACAATGGAGAAAGTGAAGATTATCTAGAACCATATCAAAATAGCTCAATGTAGGCAAAAGAGTAATGTTGATAACTAAAGGAAGGATTTGGAATTTCAAAAAGGTGATCCCGTTTTCTTAAAGGTATCTCCGTGGAAGGGTATTATAAGATTCGGTAAGAAGGGGAAATTAATTCCCAGGTACATCAGACCTTTTGAAATTCTGGACCAAATTGGAGCCGTAGCTTACCATTTGACAATGCCTCCAAGTCCCTACAAGGTACACAATGTGTTCCACATGTCAATGTTAAGAAATTACATACCAGACCCAACACATGTACTCACTTATGAAGAAGTGGGACTTGAACCCGATCAATCTTACTGTGAAGAACCTATCAAGGTTCTTGATACTAGAGAACAATTATTGAGAAATCAAATGACTCGACTGGTAAAGGTTCTATGGAGGAACCATAAGATGGAGGAAGCAATATGGGAGCCTGAGGAGCTTATGTTAAATACATACCCGAATTTTTTAGGTAATATTCTGTGAATTTTGAGGACGAAATTTTTGTAAGGAGGGGAGAATGTAACACCCCATGGTTTTGAAAATAAATAAAAAATTCAATTTTATAATCTATCCTCTTCTATGTTTTGAATTTCAAGAAATGGTCATCTAGAGTTGTGTTCAGTAAGTCATTTGGAGTCTGATAGAACAAACTTGATTTTTGGTGAATAGTAACATACCCTTATAAATACTAATAGGAATAGTAATATGACCTTATGAATAGTAAATAATAATAATATTTTATTTTCTTAAGGCAATAGGATAATAAGATCTTAATTAATTTTCCAATGTCACATAAAACTAATGGCACTTCAAGATTATTATTTTTCGAATTAATTGAGACCTTATTCAAAAATTAAATTAATAATATTTATAAAATTATTTTTGAAAAATGGATTTCACTTTTGAATTCTACACATTGAAAAATGGAAGGGGTGAATTTTTGGGATATTTCTAAAATACTTGGATTTTTTGTGAGTAGTGAAAAATACAGTTTTGAGTATTCAGTAGTTTAATGACATCGTAATGACATAATAATTAAAATAAAAGGATGGTCAACTTGTGTATAGTAACTTATGACATGAGGTGTCCCAAGTGGCTTAAACCATGGGATAATACCATGGGAAAGCCCATGGTTTGGCAAAAACCACTAATGAGGTGTCCCTTTGAAATTATTAAAAAATTACCTCTCTTTTTCTATAAATACCCACTCATCCATTCGTTTTCATTCATTCCAAATCCCTCATCCTCAATGATCTGGGGGTTTTACCTCTCTAATAGTCCTCCTAAGGTTTCTTTAATCCCCCAAGGTTCCATCCTTCAAGATCTAGGAGTTATTCTACAAGGTAAGGGAATCCTTCATTCTCTTTTTTAAGTCGACACTTCTTTTATGTCATCTCTTTTAATTTCCATTATAATATGTTGGGGTTTGATTTTATGTATTCTTATTACTGTAATTTTTATTTCAATATGATGAGGTTCCCTTTTGATCTCATCATTTCATTTTATTAAATATTAAGCGTCGTTGTTAGGCTGTCGTATTTTCAAAAGGGATCTCTCACCTTTTCTCTTATTTTCAAGATCATCTCTATTCTTTTTCTATCTTCACCTCCTCTATCCAAATGATCATTATAACTACATTAACATCTATATACTGTATTTATATCATATTAATGGAAGAACAATTATAAATATTCTTACTCTCTCCCTTTTATTTTATAAACAAAATCGACATCCATTTGGTTCTGATTTATAACCTTCATGGATGACGAAGTTTCGTTCATAAATTTATTCTTCATTACTGGTCATGAAACCATATTTATGGTTGAAACAGACTATAAAATATGTATAATAACATAATTAATATTCATTAACTAGAATATGTACATATAATTATGTTATATGACAAAACTAGTTCATAATAATCCAAATACCGCTGAATAATCGAAGTGGTTGTCATCTAATGATTCTTCCTCATTCCATGTAACCAAATGATAGAAAAGATGAATACCAATTATTTATGTTCATAAATAATATATAATTCCAATCCTATATATTTATAACCTTTACATATGAACTTCATTACCTGAAAATAAGTGAATCGAATATGAAAATAAAGGAAACGAACACTCCAGAACGATGAAATTCAATACAATAACTTATCAATAAAGAAATAAATGAACTAACTAGAATTATGGTAAACTAAATACATGTATAATAGGCTCTGAAATATGTTATTAACAAGTATAATTTCATATTCTACGATCTTAATTTCAAGAGAGGAACACGATCGGAGTTATGGTAAGGGTTTTTCCATCCGAACTTCCACTTTCATTCAGGATACTTTCATTGTCTAATTTCTTTGATGTAATTCTTATGTATTGTAATGTACTAATCATAATTTCTTTGTGAGTAACAAATATATGTTTACAAACCATAATCTTTCCTTACTTTATGGATAGTTACACATTTTAAAAGGAATATTCAATATTGTTTCCAAAATAGAAGCCCGATTCAAGGGAATTTCTCTAATTCATATCTATATACAAGGGCACTCTATAATCTGTTTTTGGAAACCATTATCTTTATAAAAGTAATAATTTTATTTTTAAAATACTATCTTACTTCACTTCTGGTTTTATACAAATATTTTCCAAAATAAATCTTCTTTTTAAAATAAAATAGTATTTATCTCAAAATTGCTTAATGATTTTTATAAGAGTATTTTCGTTATATGATCTTGTTGATTCTAGGGTATTATTGGGTTCAATAATTTATGAAGTCATATACCATATTTTATTTAATGGTTTGTGAATAACTTTATTTTTTATGATCTATCCTAAAACCATTCATCATATTGTTCTGAATGGTTAGTGTTTATGTTCAATAATTGGTGAAAGTTAATTACATTTCATATGATAGTTTCAATATGAATGTATATGTTGTTTATGTTAATCCCAGCTCATATGAGGAATTCATTGGACTTATTATGTGATGGGTGGGGCCCACTATATCCCCTCTATGCTTCGGTAGGTCTTATGATTCAAACTATGGTCTTGGCACGAGGCTTTGACAAAATGATGGTCCTAGCTTGAGGCTTGGATGGTATGGTTATGATGTCCGACATATGAACTTCTCTCATTATGGAGCTGGTAATGGAAATTTCATGTGGTTATTCAACTAGTATAATACCCATTAATATGTTTTATTATGGTATTATTTATTCAGCCCATATTTCTGCCATAATGTATTCAAGTTCATTATTAAAGGCATGTGTTTTCAATTATTCACCATGTCTAATGTTTATATTAACTTCTGTTGTATTGCTTACTCTTACTGAGCATTTGAGCTCGCCCCTTTCTTAAGTTGCATTTTCTTAGGTCATGAAGAAGTAAATTATGTATGACGTGCAAGCATAATCTAGGAGATGTGATGTTTCTAGTGGAATAAAATAGTGTTTTGTTTCCCTTCATGTTGTAATGATAAACTTATGTATGAAACTTGTTTCCAATAATACTAAACTACTCAGCCTTTCAGGATTTGTATTACTTGTATGTATGCCAACATAATCAAATAAGGCACCGGCTCTGGGCAACTGGGGTCAGGTCCTTACAGTTTTATTTTTTAAAATGCTTATAAATCTCAAACGGTAGCTCGGATTGGAAATCTGAGACCACTGCTGAACTCATGATGTCATTAATTATTTATGCATATACTAACTTTGGTCGGCGCGGGCCACCACTGAAAGTTAGTTTTTGGGTGTAAATAATACAATTAAGTGACAATTATTTTATTGTAAAATCTATAATATTTAAATGGTATATCATATTAGAAATCTAAGAGAACCATTGGGCTCGTTGGGGTGTGTTTCACTTGGGCAGATCCTAACCTCGACCAGTGTGGGTTGAGGGTGACTGTTAATACTTTTCCAAACATTTTTTCAGGTACGTTCAATAAATATGCGAGCGTCATTTTGTAACATTTGAAATATTACTCAGAATTGAAATATTAGGGCACCATTGAACTTGTAGTGCCAATATTCTCTTAAGGAGAGCTTCACCTTGACCATAGTGGGTCGAGGGTGGAAGTTAGTTTTTCAGATTTTCGTGGTAGAACAAAAAAATAAAATAAATAACTTTTAATTAATTTTATTTGAAACCGCCATTTTGAATGCTTGGTGGTGGGGACCACCTGAACTCCCAATTAATGTGGGGGAAACCCTTGGTATTCCCCTTGTTAATGTGCCAACCTGAATTTACTAAATGAGCCAACTTAACTTGTTAAATTAATAAACCTAATTTAATAAGTTGGCTCCTCTTTTTCTTGAGTTTTGGGAAAGCGTTGGAAAAGGGAGAATTGGGGAGATCTTTTGGAGGATCATCTTCTTGAATGAAGAACACACTCCAATGAAGATAATCCTCATGAATCAGAGAATGTGGATGATTCATGATCTTGGATCGGAAACATCTTGCGGGAGCAATGAATGCTGACGTAACCACCTCATCGACTTTGTCTTCTTCCTCGAACCACCTCCAATGGACAATCGAGTTATGGTTTTTGTATATGTTTTAATTTTTTTATTGATTCATCATATCCAAAATTCATGATGACGATGGCCAAATGAACATGCCCATTGTCCCTCGCATAAACCATGCTCCTCTTTCTTTTTATTCTTTTTACATTCTTCATGAATTCTTCAACGCCTAATATTTATTGGCGCTAGAAACAACGAGTGTTGGTGAGTGCGATATATGGACACGAAGCCCTCGATGAAGGATCGCAAATATATGATCATTTAATTTTTCGGGCTTGGAATGAAGCCGCAATGGCTCGTGGAATTATGTGGAAAAATATTTATTGGCTCTAGAACCATAATATTTTGTTGAGCACAACATATGGACGCGGAGCCCTCAACCTGAGGATCATGAATATATGATCATCTTATTTTTTGGGTTCAGAATGAAGATGTTGTGGTCCGAAAAATGGGAAATGTGGAGGTGCAATTCCGGTGTTTCTTTGGGGAATAGCTCCAGGTGAGATAGGCAGTGCGATGACAGTTCTAGACGTGTGGAGGAAGCCTGCGGTTAGAATTGCAGGAGAAGTCGTGGGATTTATTGCCTACTAGAACAGTGCGTGAGAATTTTGGGGAAAGAAGAGTTAATTAGAGAGAAGAAAAGTTGAAAATAAATGAATTAAAATACAAAATAAATTAAAAAGGAAATATTTTGAATAAGGGGGAGGCGTTACCCTTTTGCGTGAATCTCAATTGAGATGAGTTATAAGGAAAATAATAATAATAATAATATAAATAATGTTATTATTATTTTTGGTTGTAAAACCATAATTCATCCTTAACTTATGTGTGCAACCTCGGTTTCACAAACAATCAAAGGCAGTACGACCCTAACATTGAGAAGGAAATTATCAGTCCAATATTGGATGCCTTTTTCAGGTTTTGGGATCACGTACCCGAAATGCTCAATAATAATAATATATTATTATTATTAAATCTTCAACCCTCCATTACTCATACGTGTGACGTCCGATTGAATTATCATCTGTGGCGATGTGATCATATCATTAAGATGGTAGATTTGAGTCTAATGTTGAATATTAAATTCATGTTCATGGATCAGGTTCACGAAACACCCAATAATATTATTATTATTATTTCGGGATCCTGTATTCGACATATCTCCCTCATACGGTGTTGAAATGACGAACCATCTATGGAACCGAAAACCTTGGATAGAGATGGTCTTTTTGGTATACCCCACTTGGGTTTTGGATAAAGTTGGGGTATTAGTGTGTTGGATCGAACACAAATCCAACTGGGACCTTGGGACTAAAAGATTAATAACTTATAGACCGAGCATCTGATTGACGCACGTTTTTGGTATTGAGACCACTTTTTACATGTCGTTCCTTTGGGATACTTCTTCATGGAACATCATGGTAGTTGGAGTATTCTACTTGTGGATTGAGAAGCGGGCCCTCCCAAAATCAAGTGAGCTTAGTGTGGGAACCAAGTAGCAGGCTGTATCATGAGAAAGGTATCCTATTTGGGCATGGGCTTTGGGATTCATTGTGGGTAAGTGTTCGAGAGTCTCAATTGGATCCACTCTAGGAATCCACATGGGACTACTCTAAGATACTATGTGGGTCTTCTGTACTAAGATCCTATATGGGTGTGATTATGTACTAGGATCCTTTGTGGGTGTAATGATTTAGGATCCTATGTGGGTCTAATGAATTAGGATCATGTGTGGGTATGATGATTTAGGATCTTGTGTGGGTCAGCCTCTTAATAGAGTAAGATGATTCATTAGTTACATTTAATCGTGTTTACTACTGTACCTTAGTTATACCAGGTGTGAGATGATTCCTTACCTTCGTGGTGATACCTCTGTGGTATTCTTCTATGTGACGTACCTGTGTGGTACTTTCCTACGTGGTGATACCTTGGTGGTATTCTTCTGTGTGGCGTACCTATATGGTACGTACCGTCATGGTGATACCTTTGTGGTATTCTTCTGTGTGGCGTACCTGTGTGGTAATTTCCTTCGTGGTGATACCTTGGTGGTATTCTTTTGTGCTGCATACATGTGTGGTACTTTCCATCATGGTGATACCTATGTGGTATTATTCTGTGTGGCGTACCTGTGTGGTACTTTTCTTCATGGTGAAACCTTTGTGTTTTTCTTCTGTGTGGTGTACTTGTGTGGCACTTTTCTTTAAGGTGATACCTTGGTGGTATTCTTCTATTGGGCATACCTGTGTGGTACTTACATTCATGGTGACACCTTTGTGTTATTATTTTGTGTGGCGTACCTGTGTGGTACATTCCTTCATGGTGAAACCTTTGGGGTATTTGTCTGTGTGGAATTACCTTTGTGGTGTTACCTTTGTGGTATTCCATCCTTTGTGGAATAGTTGAGCTTTGGGCTTTTGAGTTGGCCCTTTTTTTTCCTCAAAAATGAGACTGGTATACTTGACAACGTTGGTATATATAGGGGAATATACCTAAGTAGGGTTGTCATATGTTTACATTCTTTTTGGTTTATCCTTCATGGATTTTTCAAGACCTTTGAGGGTCTCAATGTACCTACTATGTATCGTTATACTCACCCCTACATGGGCTATTCTCGAACCTTATTGTGTTTGGTACAGACGACGGACATCACTGAATGAGGAACGTCTTCAATGAAAATGAACTAACATCCATCATTCCCTCCTCATCGACATCAAAAAACCATCGAGGTAGGGGTTTGTTCTCAATTGAACATCTTTAATTTTTCTCTCACGTTGAATCCCCTCCCTTGATCCGACAGCTACCGCTTTAACGCGGAGGGTACGGGCCAAACGAACATGTCCCGACCTCACCACAAAAATCATTGTGGATCTTAGTGTATTCTTTGCCATGGAAGGGAAGGGAAACCGACACCAATGGGGCTCCAGAATGGCAGTCGGCACCACGGCTGGCTGCAAAGACGGCGGCAGTGTAACAGAGCTTCTAGAGAAGTGTCGCGACCCATTTGGCGTGGCAGAGTAAGTGTGGAGGCTAACGGAGGCCGACCGCACGATGAGGCTGGCAGCGCGCGTCTATGTAGTCTGACAAGAAAGATTCGTGGTTTTGTTACGTGGTGGCGAAGGAAGGGCCTCCGTCATTTGACTGTCCATGGAGGGGCGGCACACGATGCACCCCTGGAAGGATAAGGCCCCCAGACAATTCGGCTGGCCGAATTGTACCGAGCGAGACCCGCAGCGGGTCCCACGCACTATCGGTCGATTCATCCATTTGGTGATTGAGAGCAGGGGGCATGTGAACCCCCCCCCCCCCACCCAGCGCGGGCCAGGCTACCCAGTGCGGGCCGGGCCTTACCCAGTGGGCCAATTCGGATTCCACGGGCCAGGTCCGAACCAGGGTCAGACCCGAGTCGGGCTGGGTTGACCCGATCATTTTTCATGACCTGTCCCCCGGGGCCCATCAGTAACTACCCCAAGCTTTCCTTCAATACGATAGGGGCTGGCGACTAGCACCGAAAGCTGTATCCCCTAAAACCGAGAAGGCATTGCCTTTATATCCTGTAAACACACTCAACCTAGCACACATGAAGATACGAACACAAGTAAACTGTATAGCAAAAACAGTGGTGAAAGTAAGAAGGGCCAGAATATAATCCCAACAATAAAGGTACAAGTACAACTAGAAATACAATACAACTGAAGAAGGAGAAAGACAGTTATTGGTTTGTCCTCCAAGGTTCCAACCTAAAGGGTATGTACAGATCACTTCCTCAACACTCAACGTCTGCCCGTGTCCTCTGCGTACCGACACACCATATGGTCCACCTCTAGGCACCATCTATTCTAGGTACCCTCTTCCTCGATCAGTGTTGTTCGTCATCTACACCATACACAACAAGGTTTGGGCGAATCCCATGAAGGGGTGAGTATAACGATACTCAGTAGGGACCTCGAGACCTTTAAGGTTTCCCAAAATCCGCAAAGGATAACCCACAAAGCATGTAAACCCATGACAACCCTACTTAGGTAAATGCCCATACATATACCAAAGTTATCAAATATTAACCATCTCATTCATGAGGAAACACAAGGCCCCAACTCCTTAGACAATGTACTACTATTCCATGAAGGAAAGATTTCCACGTTTGTAAGTACCACACATGTATGCCACACAAAACAATACCACAAAGGTATCACCATGAAGGTAAGTACTACATAGGTATGACACATAGAAGAATACCACAATGGTAAAGAATCATCTCACACAAGGTATAACTTAGGTATAATTCTAGAGATGATTAGACGTAACCATTGTATCATCACACTCTATTAAGAGGTAGACCCAGGTAGGATCCTAAATCATCATACCCACACAGGATCCTAGTACATTGCCAAACCCGCACATGATCCTAGTATAGAAGACCCACACAGGATCCTAGTACTTCATCAGACCCCCACAGGATCCTGGTATAGCAAACCCACAAAGGATCCTAGTACATCATCAGACCCGTATAAGATCCTAGTAAAACATACCCCCACAGGATCCTAGAGTAGTCCCACATGGATTCCTAGAGCGGATCCAAGTGAGACTCTCGAACACAAACCCATAATGGATCCCAAGAACAGACTCACAAAGGATCCCTTTCTCATGTTACAGCCAGCTACAGTGCTCCCGCAGTAAGCTCGCTTGATTCCAGGAGGGTCTGCTCATCAAGCCACAGGTCGATCCTCTAACTTCCATGACGTCCCATGAAGAAGTATCCCGAAGGACCGCCACGAAAAAGTGGTCTCCATGCAATATACGATGCATCAAACAGATGCTCGGTATGTATGTTTTTAGCCTTTTAGTCTCGATTGGCCAGTTGGATTCGTGCACGATCCAACCCGACTGTACCCCAACATTATCCAAAACATTGGTAGGGTATACCAAAAGGACCATCTCGCTCCATGGTTTCCATCACCTCAGATGGTTCGTCCAATGGATGCTCGTATCTATAGATATGACCGAAAGAACCTATACGGTCGAAACTAGTCCAGGTTCAGTCCGACCCAGCCCGACCCGGGTTTTTCCCTGTGTCAGAGCTGGCCCGTGAAATCTGACCCAGCCCATGGGGTCTGGCCCAACCTGCTGGGTCCAGCCCGGCCCATGCAAGGCTGCCAAGCCTAGATGCAAATGACTGGGCCCCTTATCCTCCCGGCGGTGTGTCCTATGCCACCCCTCCTCGGTCGGCCGAACACCATTCACCCTCACTTCGCCACCACAGCACGAAGCTGCGGCCCTTACTCGCAGGGTGGTGCAGACACGCGCCGCCACCCTCATCATGTGGCTAGCCTCTTCAAGCCAACGCCCTTGCTCCACCGCAGCCTTTCTCCAGCAGCGCGGTTGCGCCGCCACCATATTCACGGCCGACCATGGTGTCAGTTGTTGTTCCCAAGCCCTACCGATGTTGGTTGCCATTGTCTTCCATCATTAAGAACACCCCCAAGATCCATATATATTTTTTCGGTGAGGTCATACCATGTTCTTTTGGATCCTACCCTCTGCATTAGAGAGGTAGCAAGCAGCTCAAGGGATGTGATTCAACATGAGAGAAAAATTAACAATGATCAATTGAAAACACACCCCTACCTCAAAGTTTTGTTGACGTTGGTGAGGAGGGATGGATGGACGTCAGTTTTTTGTCATTGAATATGTTGATTGTTGGAGATCATGTTCTTCGTAGGAGAGCGTGTTCTTCGTAGGAGAGCACATTCTTCATTGTAGGACGCTTTCTTCATTGTAGGATGAGTTTCTCCAAGAGATCTCTCCTAGCCTCCCATTTTACCATGATTTTTCCCCAGAAAAATGAGGATCCAACCCAAATAAAATATTTCAAGAAATTTTAATTTGTTGGCACATATGGAGTTGTTACAATTATGTAATTAATTAATGTGGCATAATTAAAGTAGAGGGAGTCCAAGAGTTACCTCCCATTAAAGGTGGAGTTTAAGGGTCGAGTGGTCCCCACCTTTGAATTCAAATTTTGAGTTTTTAGTTCAGGCAGTCCCCACCTCTATAACCCCAAAGAATGGTAGAAGAAAAATAAAAATGTAAAGTATTTTTATTTTTCTATTCCACCATGAAAAAGAGGAAAACTAAATTCCACCCTTGACTAACTGCGGTCGAGGTGATGGTTTTCTTAAGAGAATACTGGTGCTGCGAGTTCAACAGTGCCCTTAGATTTCAATTTTGATCACCGGTTGAAATGTTACAAAAACCCGCTCGCACGTTTACTGAACATACCCGAAAAAAATTCATAAATTTATTCCAGGCACACCGGGCCTTGAAATCCTGAGCTGTAAATTTTCGCGGACTCATTATATTACATATAATTTAAATAAATTACATGTAAAATTCGGGTATTTAGATTCTCCCCACCTCAGGGCTTTGCATCCCTATGAGCAACAACTCAAACTAAGGAAAAAAGTGGGGCTACTGAGCACATATCTGGGCCTCCCGCTCCCATGTGCTCTCATATAGGTTCTCGTGCTGCCAGAGAACGTGCACCATAGGTATCAACCTCCCACGAAGGACCCTCTCCTTTTGATCCTCAATCCCTACTAGAACCTCCATAAATGTTGCCCCATTTTCGATGTCCATCTCGACGTGGTCGATGACGTGAGATGGGTCATGCACGTATCTCCTCAGTTGGGATATGTGGAAGATGGTGTGCACCCGGTGAAATTGAGGTGGAAGAGCTAAGTTGTAATCCACCTCTCCAACACTACTGAGGACTTGAATGGGTATGATGAACCTAGAAGATAACTTTCTGCCCCGACCAAATCTCTACAGACCTCATCGGGGTGAGGCCCGTAGAAAGACGTGGTCACCATCCTCGAACCCCAGAGGTCTCAGTCTCCTGTTATCATAAGACTTCTTCCTGCTCTGTGCAGTCTTCATATGCTCCTGGATGATCTGCACCTTCTCCATGGTAGCCCATACCATCTCTGGTCCCACTAGTATTGTCTCCTCTTGGTCAGTCTAGCACAAAGGTGATCTGCAAGGCCGGCTGTACAAAGCCTCGAATAGTTCCATCCCAATGGTGGAGTGATAACTATTGTTGTATGAAATCTCCTCCAATGGTGAGTGATCCTACCAGCTGAGACCAAAGTCGAGGACGCAAGCACGTAGCATGTCCTTGAGGGTCCCAATGATCTGCTCAGTCTGGACATCCATTTGAGGATGAAAGGTGGTGCTCAAATGAATCTGCATCCCGAAAGCCTCCTAAAACCCCTTCTATAGTTGGGAAGTGAAATGTGTTCCTGATCAGAGATAATCGTCAAAGGTACTCGATGTAGCCACACAATTTCCTGCACATAGAGGCATCCCAAGCTCCCTATTAATCCCTCCTCTCTGATCGGTAGGAAGTGGGAAGACTTGGTGAATCAATCGATGATCACCTAGATAGAATCATAACCCCTGGTTGTATGTGGAAGTCCTATCACAAAGTCAATGGATATACTATCCAACTTCCACTATAGAACCTCAAAAGGCTGCACTAAGCCTACTGGTACCAGATGCTTCAACTTAACTTGCTAACAAGTGAGGCGCTGATAGACAAAACCTACTATTGATTTCTTCATTTTCGACCACTAATGTTGTTGTTGGAGATCCTGATATATATTCTCCACTCTTGGATGTTCCGATAGAGGGGATGTGTGGAACTCCCTCAACACTTCCTCCGTAAGTGACACTGTTACCAAGGTACATCCTCTATAAAAGATGACGTGCTCCCCACCTTCACAAAATACATCAGGTGTATGTCCTGTGGATATCTGAGCACATTGAGCCTCACAGTCTATGTCCCATGTTGCACCTCCCTGACTTACTGAAGGAGTTGAGGAGAGACTGTAAGAGACTAAAGAAAAGTTTCTCCATCTCGATCCACAAAAGACATCTGTAAAGCGGACAACTACTCTGTCACCTCACCATGTTGTTGTATACCAGATCTATTAATGAGTTCATCCTTCTACAACACTTTCCTTTTCCAAGATTATAGACTTTCTTGAAGTCATAGTCCGAGAAGAACTTGATCCAATGTCGATGTATCAGTTTGAGGACCTTTTGAGAGAAGATATACCTGAGACTCTTGTGATCAGATTAAACCGTAAAAATCTCACCCATCAAGTAATGTCGCATCATCTTCAAGGAAAATACCACTGATTCTAACTCCTAGTCATGTGTATCATAGTTATACTCATTCCTTCTTAGCTGTTGAGAACCATACACAATAACTACTCGCTCATGCATTAGGATGCATCTGAGTCCGGTCCCTGATGCGTCGCAGTGGACTACGCAACCAACGCCCTCCTCTAGAAGCCTCAAGATGGGGTGAACTAGTCATCCTCAACCACAACACCAGAAAAATCCATTGGAATCTCTCCGGTCACACGAAGGGTTTCCCCTTCTCCATTAACGCTAATTAAGGTATTGCAAATCTGGATAAATCTGGCACAAACCTCTGGTAGTATCAGGCCAAACCCTGGAAACTTCATACCTTTGTCACACGGTTGGGTGGCTCCAAAGTAAGTATCGCTTCAATATTCACTAGATCCGCTGCAACTCTAGCCTCTGAGATGACGTGTCCCAGAAAGTGAACCTCTCAGATCTAGAACTGTCACTTCAAGAGCTTATCATAATGTTGGTTCTCTCAGAGTGTGTCCAGAACTATATGCAATTGATAGGAATTCTCCTCCTCAGTATCCGAATAGATCATAATGTCATCAATGAAGTATACTACAAACCGATCAAGGTATGGATGAAATATCCTATCTGTGAGTCCCATGAACACTGATGGGGCATTGGTCATGCCGAATGGAATTACCAAGAACTCATATTGGTCGTACCGACATCTGAATGTCATCTTCTTCAAATCCTCATCTCATACTATGATTTGGTGATATCTTGATCTGAATTCTATCTTCGAGAACCATTGTGATCCGTTCAGCTGATCAAAAAGGTTGTCAATCCTCAGGAGTGGGTACTTGTTCTTCACGGTCACCTGGTTCATGCACTGATAGTTAACACAAAGCATCAAGCTCCCATCCAAATTCTTGGTGAGCAAAATCAGGGCAGCCGAAGGAGAAACACTGGGCCGGATGAAGCCTTTCCCCTGTAAGACCTCCAACTGTACCCGTATCTCACGAAGCTCCGCAAGATCCATCTGATATGCTGATATACATATCGGTGCTATCCTAGGGGAAATTTCAATGTAAAAGTCCACCTCTCTATGAGGTGGTAGACTCGAAACATCATCATGGAAGACATACGAATACTGGTCCACCACTACAGGATAGGTCGGACTCTCCAGATCAACTACTTTGAGGGTAAGGCTTGCCAACTGATTACTGTACGGCTGCACTCTCTGCTGGGTAAGTCCATCCTATGATGCAAAAGTTCCCTTCTCGCCATTGAAGGTAATCCAAGTCTCATCCATGTGGACACACTGCACTTTGCGCCTAATACATTCAATCTGATCATGGACTATAGATAACCAGTTCATACCCTAGATGGAGTTGTATGGCTTCAACGTTGCTATTAGGAGATCCCAGCCGAAGCTCTTGCCTCCTAGAGTAATCTCACACTACCGACACTAGTGTGTAATCATCAAATCCTCTCCCATAGGAGTCTCTAGTTTTAAGGATCGAGCCAATGGATCTATCAGAATCTCCAACCTCCGAATGAGGGAAGTGTAAATATAACAATGACATGAACCTGTGTCTTTAAGTAATGCAGCTAAGGTGGAGTAGACACAGATCATACCTCGTATCATCTCTGGGGTGCCATGGTTGTAGGCATCAGCTACCTGGAGCTAAGCTCGCCCCTGTCTGCCTGCTCCCTGTAGACCTCCTCGATCGAACTGTTGTCTCTGCCTGGGCAGTCCATCAAATGTCTGCTGATCATTCATACGGTGGGTCAGGCAGTCACGAGCCATGTGACCCTACCTGCCACATGTGAAACACTACCTTCTCCTCACATGACTGGTTGTATATCTATTGCCCCGCATAACCGACCCTAAATCCCATGGTCGTCCACCTGTAGGCTTGCTCCTCTTGGACCTCTGGGAAAAATGTCTACTTCACACTATATAAGACTCTACTATGTGATGCCTGATGGTGGTTCTCGTTGCTGGTGACTGCTCAGTAAGAAAACTCTCCACTAACATGGCTCTCTATAACACCCATGCCTGTGTCGGATGCTGAGTGAAATAATTAAAGCTCTGATCTCCCGCCTGAGTCCCTTGTCGAAGGTCTAGGACCTGAAGAATGAGTCTCATACCATATCAGTGGTGTAGCGTGAGAGGTCGGTAAACCTCACTGAGTACTATGCCACAGTCCTGCTACAGATGAAGAAGCTCCTATAAGTTCACTGCACGAAGGGTTGCTGGAACAAAATCTGCCCGAAAAAGGCTCCCAAAGTCTGCCTAGAGAAGTGTCACCTCATCATGAACCTAGAGCATCAAGCTCCACCATCTTCCTGTTGCAAACTGTAGAATACTGGCATAAGGATCACCATGAGATCAGCTGGTGTCCCTACCCGTCGGAAGGCTCTCACCATGGCCTCTAGACAATCCTCACCCACCTTTGGGTCTATCTTACCTCAGAACCTCGATGGCCTCTAGCTCTGTAACTCATGAAACGTGCTCAAGCGGCATGCACCCTCTTCTACTGGGGCTAGTGGCATCGGTGGCCCAACGGGTAATGGTACCACTGGAGCCTCTGTTGATGCCTCTTCTAGAAGAGGGCCCTACACCGAGGCCTTGTCGCTCGGTGGGCTATCAGCGCGTACTGTACCCAGAAACCTAGCTAGCTGTCTGCGTAGAGGAATATTGGAAAGAAACAGGTGTGCCATGGTCAATAATTTATACCTAGTGAGATGAATAAAAACGATCACAAAGAAAACTCTCTAAAACACACACGCAATCAGTGTTTTCATGCATTGAGTTGGAAATCAGAAGTCTGGGTCCTAGTGTATGGATACGTCGGCCGCCACACAAACACTGGTATCCCTAAACTAATAACCACAATCAATACAATTAAAACTATTTCCATTAAAAAGATCATAGTCCAATGTTCTATGGTAGAACTGACTCCTCTAATAACAATTGTCACGACCCATCCCCTGAGGTCGTACCGTGACTACCCCAAGCCCGCCTTCCATAGGACAGGGGCTGGAGACTAGCACCGAAAGGTGTATCCCCTAATCTAGGAAAGCATTTCCATAATATTCTGTAAACACACTCAACAAAGCACACAACAAGATAAGAACACAAGTAAACTGTATAGCCAAAAGAGTGCTGAAAGTAATAAGGGCTAGAATAAAAGCCCAACAGCAAAGGTACAAGTACAACTGGAAACATAATACAACTGAATAAAGAGAAAGACAGCTACTGGGTCGTCCTTTGAGGATCATACCTAAATAGTAGGTACAGATCGCCTCCTCCGCACTCCACGTCCGGCCATCTCCTCTACGTACTAACATGCCGTATGGTCCACCTCCAGGAACCGTCCAATCCAAGTACCCTCAGCCTCGATTAGCGTTGTTCATCTTCTGCACCAAACACAACAAGGTGTGGGAAAAGCCCGTGCAGGGGTGAGAATAACGATATCAGTAGGGACCCTGAGACCCTCAAGGTTTCACAAAATCCACAAAGGATAAAACACAAAGCATGTAAACTAGTGATAACCCTACTTAGGTATATTCCCATACATATACGTTAGTAATAAAATATTACCCATATATTTCATGAGGAAACACAAGACCCAAATCCTTATCCAAAGTACAACTATTATATGAAGGAAAGATTTCCACGTATGTAAGTACCACACAGGTACGCCACACAATAGAATACCACAAAGATATCACCATAAAGGTAAATACCACACATGTACACCACACTGAAGAATACCACAAAGTTAAAGACTCGAATCACATCGGGTATAGCTTAGGTATATTAGTAGAGATGATTATATGTAACTACTGAATCATCTTACTCTGTTAAGAGGTAGACCCATGTAGGATCCTAAATCGTCAGACCCACACAGGATCCCAGTACATCGTCAGACCCACACTGGATCCTAGCACAGTAGACCCACATAGGATCCTAGTACATCATCAGCCCCACACAAGATCCTAGTACAGCAGACCCACATAGGATCCTAGTACATCATCACACCCACACAGGGTCCTAGTATAGCAGACCCACATAGGATCATAAAGTAGTCCCATGGGGATTCCTAGAGAGGATCCATGTGAGACTCTCAAACATAGACCCACAAAGGATCCCAAGCATAGACCCATAAAGGACCCCTTTCTAATGTCACAAATAGCTACAGGGTTCCTGCACTAAGCTCGCTTGATTCTGGGAGGGTCCGCACATCAAGCCACGGGTCGATAATTCAACTGCCACGAAGTCCCATGAAGAATTATCCTAATGTACCACCACATAAAAGGTGTTTCCACGAAATATACGGTATGTCAGACAGTCACACGGTCTGTATGTTATTTGGCATTTAGTCCCGACGGCTCGGATAGATTCTTGCTCGATCCAACCCGAACACACCCCAAAATTATCCAAAACTCGGGTGGGGTATAATAAAGGGACCATCTTGCTCCATATTTTCTGTTGGCGCAGATGGTTTTTCAAAAGGACGCATGTAGCTCAAGATATTTCCAAAAGAACGTATTGGGTAAAAACTGGTCCGGGTCCAGTCCGACCTAGTCGGACCGACCCAGATAGACACGGGTCTATACTTGGGTCAGACCTGGCCCATAGAATCCAACCCGGCTCACTGGGTCTGGCCCGCACTGGGTAGCCCGGCCTAGCCAAATGCGTGGGGAGTCGCACATCCCCCACACTCAATCATCGAACGGCCGAAGATGTTTAGTCTCCAGGCCACAACTAGGAACCGCCATGGGTCCCACTTGGTATAACTCAGCCAACTGAAATGGCCAGCCCCCTTCTCCTCCTAGTGGTGCGTAGTGTGTCGGCCTCCCTCCATTCCCCGGCACTCCACAAAGTTGTGACCCATGCTTTCTGGGCGGTGCAGACGCCTGTTGCCACCCCTATCGTGCGGTAGGCCTCTGCCGTCCACCTCTCTTTCTCCGCCACGGCCGACAGGATGCAGTCCTTCTCCAGTGGCACAGTTGTACCTCCACCGTCTTCATGGCCAGCCATGGTACCGACCGCAGTTCTCGAGCCCCACCGGTTTCGGTTGTTGTTCTCTTCCATCACGAAGAACACACCAAGATCCACAATGATCTTTGCGATGAGGTCTGGCCATATTAGTTTTTCCCGTACCCTCCATGTTAGAGTGGTTTCAAGCGGCTCAAGGGAGGTGATTCAACGTGAGAGAAAAATTAATGATGATCATTCGAAAAACATACCCTTACCTAGAATTTTTTTTGATGTCTATGGGGAGGGAAGGATAGATGTCGGTTCATTGTCATTGAAGGCATTCCACATTGGAGACCACGTTCTTCGTTGGAGAGAATGTTCTTCATTGGTGGATGTGTTCTTAGTTGGAGGATGACTTTCTCAAAGATCTCTCTCCAAGCCTCTCTTTCACCCATGATTTCTCCCCAAAAAAATGAGGAGCCAACCCAAATAAAATATATCTAACAATTTTAATTTGTTCGCACATATGTAGTTGGAATAATTAATTAATTAATTAATGTGGCATAATTAAAGTGGAGGGAGTCCAAGAGTTACCTCCCATTAAAGGGAAGTTTAAGGTTCGGGTGGTCCCCACCTTTGAATTCAAATTGGTAGTTTTTAGTTCAGGTGGTCCCCACCCCCATAACCCCAAAGAAGGTCACAAGAAAGATAAAAATGTTAAATATTTTTATTTTTCTATTCCTCCATGAAAATTGGGAAAACTAACTTCCATCCTTGACCTACTTTGGTCGAGGTGAAGGTCTCCTTAATTGAATACCAACGTCGTGAGTTTAACGGTTCTTTCAGATTTCAATTCTGAGCACTGGTTGAAATGTTACAAAATCCCACTCGCACATTTACTGAACGTACCTGAAAAAAAGATCATAATTTCATTCCAGGCACACCAGGCCTTGGAATCACTCGTCGTAAATTTTGGTGGACTCGTTATATTCCATATAATTTTAAAAAATTACATGGAAAATTTGGTTATTTACAGACATACAACATTAAACAAATGAATTAAATACAAAATATTCTTCCGTTTACTAGATTAATGGAATTATGGTATGTGATACTTCTATAATTAAATATGTATTTCATCCTTATGATGGTCATCAAGGGGAAAATGTTAAAATAGATTCATTCTACAAACAGCACCCCAATAATGTTACCAATGAAAATTGAGTCCCTTGGTGAGGCATTTTTCATCGTTTATAATTTGTTTCTATATTGGAGGATGCACATTGATGATGCCTCTCAAATCAGAACCTTGGGTAGGATGAAAACCCCCAAGATTAATAAGGTTATCCACGTAGTGTTTCACATAACACTGTCAAATGACCTCATATTGTACTAATTCTTCCATTCAATGTTTTGTACTGCTAATGAGGTTGAATACCAATCTCTCATTACCTATCATATATTAGAATATGAAATTCAGGCCCAAAAATTTAGCATGAAGGGTGAATCTGAGATGGTTATCATGAAAATAAATAGTGACTACACTCTCAATAAGTAGTAAATAATCCCCAAGATCAATTGATCCCAAGAGAATATGGATATAAGTCCCTTATAAGTAATAGTTTATCATGTTAAATGTTCTTAGAATTATTGGGAGGATTAACTGATAAACATAGTAAAATACCTTGTAAATCCAAATCTAGATGACATGGTTATTAATGATGCAGTCCAAATAGTATTAACCAAAACCATCTTTGATAGAGTGGATCGAGATGTTAATCAACATGTAAGTTGTTTCTTTAAATAGGGACACCTAAAAACTCAAAAAATAAAAAATGGTTCTTATTAGATGAATCATTTAGATAAATATATCCAAAATGGTATAATTCCATATAATTGAGCTAAGTGAGAATAGTTCCATATGCGAGGAATAGTTTTTTTTACTATATGAATTCTCCAACGTTGAGAAAGAATATTACAAATGAATCCTTTTAATAATTATTCTATGTTATATCAAGGTAAATAAAATTATATAGGTATTGGAAGAGGTTCATGATGTGACTTATGGACCTCATCATATAGGATTGTATCTCTCCTATTTGATAAAATTATTGTGTTAAATTTTTGGGCACCATGGTTCATGATTTCATAGAGTTTCAAAAGAGGAGTCATTTATACTGAGTTCATTAAACCATTTTCTATTATCCTCCACAGTTTATATACATCACCATGTACTCACGTCCCTTTATAATGTGATAAGGCGATATTATGCATCCCTACACATTAATAGAAAAATAATAGATTATAGTTATTTTAATTGTATCTATTGTTTAAAATGGAATATATTGTTTCCTTTAAGGAGTCCAAGAAAATATTTGTGATTGTATTTGTAAAATTCCATGTAAATCATTTTTTGGGTCTCCCACACTATTATCATGAAAAATGGAACTAATTTTAAGCCCTACAAATTTTATATGGTCCATGCTAATTTTAAAATTTAGTCCAACCATCATTCTTGATATAATCTAACATTGAATGTATTGATCTAAAAATCAACATATTCATCTCTATAATTTATATACGACTATGGATTAGCTTAAAAAAATTCATAAAAATATCTCCACTATTTAATGGGTATTTCTTACCACAACCCACTATTCTAAATATGAGATACAATACTCCATGGGGTATAGAAAAAAAACTACATATTTCACAATAATAAGCAACTATCATTGATCCAAAAATTTATCAACAACCAATTAAAATTGGATGACCAATCAATGATTAATAAAGATGAGTTATAATACATGGATGAATATTGGATCTAAACACTGAAAATACATGAGGTTCACTAGAATTTAGTTTCTCGTGAGTTTAACATGTAGGTTTACATTATCTCATTCCTTTATGGTGATTTAGGGTTGAAATTCATGATGTTAATGATGCAATAAGAGGACCAATAGTGTCGGAGCCCAAATGGGAATGATCCTTCACCATTCATAAGGTTTCAATAATAATATATACTAATTTGTCACCATGGGTGTTGAGTCATAAATTATACAACCAATGTATGATATCTCATGAAGTTCTAGGATTATTATACATAGTACTCTTTAGGATCAAGATGGATGACTATAAACTAAATATTGTTTCATATGCACCATAAGACATTAAAATAATTTTTTTTCATTATGTTTTTATGTTATTGAAGAACAAAGTTATAATAAATTTCACATGACATTAGACTTCTTAGATAGGTAATGTTCATTTAACATTAAACTGCCTGATATGATGCTTATTGTTATACAACCATAAAAGGAACTTACATGGTTCACATTAAAAACCCATAAAATGCACATTATTTATTAAAAAAACCTGGCCTTAAATGGATATTCAACTATCCCCAGATAAATATGTTGAATTATACAGCCTATGGGATCACACGAGTCCCCTAAAGATATAATCAAAGTCCTCTCTCAGCCATGTTCCCCGATCTATATTAGTAAAATCCTTTGATATTATTAAAAAATATTGACGTTTCCCCAAAGTGATCAAAATATTATTGTGCATCAACTGTTCCATAACCATTCATCTTCTCATGCTTAATATTTTAATCCTAGTAAATGTTATTTTTCTAAAGGATTTCCCTCAATATATGAATATGGATTAGGTACACAAGTTTTTTCGGGCTTCCTATCTGGGTAACATGTCTCAAAGGAAACAATCTCAACAAGATTATTATTGAACTAACACTTTAGGTATTCTCCCATTGGTAATAACAAACAATTATAACCAATTTTTTCAAGTACAAAGATTAAACCCTCCTTTTGAATAATTTCCATTTGGTTACCATCGTAATATCCTCTTTCATACTAAAATTCAAACTCTTAATGACATAAATTAAAATGGCCACACCCCTTTATTCATTTGGAGTTTAATCACCTTGGGATATATAGTACAATTCTTCTCAAAATGTTGGTAGTGTGAAAAAATATATTAGAGCCACACCCAACCACTTTTTCAATATTTATTGGTTCCCTCATGGTGTTTGAGGTGGTATTATAACATTACTTGTTGACCCCTTTAATTCACTTGTGTTTACGATAAATGATCTTCAACCAGTTATTGAAGCAATTAATACATCTCATTAGCATGATGTTAAACAAAATGAATCCCATCAGGCTTAGTTTCATGACATGAAACACCACAGTATGTCATCCTAACTATTCCACAATGTCATTTTAGAATAGACATCTCATTAATAAATTAGTTTTCTTGAACGCTTCTAAGGAATGATATCATGGAATTAAGTGAGTAATTATTAGACATTTTAAAAATTAAAAAATTATATTATATAATTTATAAAAATAATTTATAAATCATTTTTGAAATACAATTGACGGTAAAAAAGTTTTTTAAAATGTTTTGTTTAGAAAAATTATTTTTGTAATATATGTTTTATATAAAAATTTATTTCAAAGTATGAAAAATATGAATAATTATTTTTTAAAAATGGAAAAGAATTCATTATTTATAAATTGGATAAAATGGAAATTAAAAATTTGAAGGTAAAAGGATATTATTTTCTAAAAGACAAATTTTATGTGCACAATGTGATTTTAATGGTTTTTTTGGAAAATATTTTCTATTATAAAAGTATACATTTATTTAATTAAACACATTGATATTTTAATATATAATTTCCTCTAAATAATTCATTGTGTTCGATAGCTTACACTATAGGATACATTAAACAAAAATTAGACTATTATTTGTTTCGACTATTAGAATGTTTCATTTCAAATAGTGGGAATGAGTATGTGAAAACAAAATATGAAATATTTATAGAAGTAAAATATTCTCTACCATCAATTCAAATTAAATTTAATTAGTATAACTAAAACAACAAGGAATATAATTTTATACATTAAAAATTAATTTTATATCATTGGAATTTTATTTCAATAAAATATGTATATTATGATTATATAAAAAATATAGTTATAATATAAATAATTTATTTCCAAAAAAGTAATTCGTATTTGATAATAAATATGAATAATGAATACATAACATTTAAAATAAATATTTACTAAATTGAAAAAATTTCCACTATATTTTGGGATTATATATACATATCAAAATATTAATGTTTATAAATTTATTTAAAAAAATTATAATCATATTGGGATTAATCATAAGAATATAATAGTGATATTATTTTTTCCCTTTTTTATTAACAAGAAATATTTTATATGTCTAGTGATAAATACCGTTTTTACAAATAACATGAGTTTTATGACATTACTAGTATATAATTTTGAATTTAATATCATGAAATCATATTATAAGATCAAATATTCATTTTATATGTGGATTTATTATCTTAATAATGTTATTTAAAATTTAAAAACCTGTATTTTATATTTTAGAACATAAGTAATATTTCTCAAAACAAATTCAATGAAATATAAAAATATATTTTAAAATATATATTTTTCAATTATATAAGTTGAATAAAATGAAATTTATATAAAATTTTTATTACATAGGTAAATATTATTATATTAGAAATAATTAAATTTTAAGAATAAATATTAAGTTACCTGAGGTTAAAACTTTTTACCACTATAAGAACTAAAATGGTAAAATTATTAATTTGTGGTGTAAATGAATTAAACAAATGATTATAAAACTTATATAACATAGTTTATGAGGTGTTTTGAGACATTATATCATCTTAAATAAGTTATTTAATAATTTATGAGCCACATGACTTGTTTTAGATGTTCTCCCATTATTTTAATATGAAGTATTCAAAAAATAAATTTTCAGTACTTGTAAAAGGGCCATAAAGAACACCTACAAGGAACTCCTAAAAATTAAATTTCCACATGAAAATATACAAGTTTTCATTTTCCTAAAATATTATTTCACTTTATTGTGATTCTTGACACAATATTTATATTATCCTCTTCCAAATGATCTTCCAAGGAAATCTCAATGTTCTCAACATGTGTTTTCATTTTTTCACTTAATATCGTCCTTTTTATCATAAATGTATAATTATAATTTTAATATACCAATGTAATGCCTTATTTATGGGAAATATAATTAATTTTATTATAAGGTTTTAATAATCCTTCATAAGTTTCTCCATTTTCTATTAAAAAACCCAATCTATAACATATGCATTGTGCAGACTACTTCCACAATGACAAAACTTGGTTTATCTTCTATAAATGCCATAAAAGGTTGTTACAAACAGGAATTGTAATATATAATTATAATATCTATAACATTTATTATATTATTAAGTGATTATATACATTAATACTTTTCCTCATTATGTACAAAATGAAATCATTATGCATGTGTACATGTAGGTTACCTCCTCTATAGAATGATTGATTGGTGTTTTTAATTTCACCATCAAATTAGATGGGTGGTAATTATAATTGTTTTGAAAGGATAAATATGATTTTTTTTATATCATTAATATTATATTATGTAAAATTGGCGAGTCTATTAATGATATGATTGGAAAATGATTATTGTCAATTCAATCATTTAAAACATTCAAGATAAAAGAAAAATTATATCTTCATTATAAGTAATAACATTATATAAATTATATTCTATATATAATTCATTAAAATTAATATATATCACACTAATAAGAAAAAATTTGATCATTATCCTTCTAGAGTAATGATATTGCTACTAAAAATCCTCACAATCAACCATTAATCATGGAAGGATCATGTCCGGGTTAGTTTAACCATTAACATGAACAATTCCATTCATTTATATCATGGATGACTATGAGAAAATATTTTCTAGAATTAAATTATATAAATTTATATACATTTTTTTGGTTTGTGTTTTTTTATATGAATATTTAACCAATTAATTTCGAAATCATCCATCTTGAATTAAGAAACATGAAATATGTTCTTTATCGATTTCAACCACATGGATCACAATCAGAACTACCATGAAATTAAATTTTTTATTTATATACCATGTTGTAAAATCTATTATAGATAAAATTATTATCTTTTAATGATTATCATTATTACAATACTGAATACAAACAAAATTTTTATTAAACTAAATCAATGCGATAAAGGACACGTAAAACCGATGTTGAAAATAGGTAAAAACTAACTAATATATATATGTATACATATAATTATTATAAATGATGAGTATAAATGGATATAGTTATTAATAAGGATATTTATTATGTATTTAATGGAATTGATATAATTATTTAGGAAATTTAGTCCAAGTGTAGTTCAAACAAGGACGAAGTTAAGGGAATTTATCAAAAATTCCTATATTTGAGACATATTTTGTAATTCACGCCTAATTTTATTATTATGGTATATAAAAATATTATTTTATATATAATAAAACTAGATACATTTTTTTTCATGGTATTTTATGTTCATTTACATTCCCTTTCATTAAATGGGTTTTCATTTGAGTTTTTATGTAGCTGCTTGGGTATTCTGGGACTCAATTATGATTCATTAAGACATAATACATTTTTTGCACAATTATTTATTTTTGTGGTGTATTCAATACCACTTGATAATTATTTACCATATAATATATATTTCTTTTGTTTGATATAAAAATCATGTTCCTTTATTCATGTCACTTTTTATTTAGTTATTTCCCCATTGATATGGTTTTTTCATTAGTAAACTTTTAATCATTGAGTTATGATCATTATATTAATCTTATTTCATATAAGTTAGGTATATTATAACCTTTAATTGTATTATATTGTGGAATTATAATATTTTTTAGAATATAAATTTCCTACTAAATAATCCTTTTGAATAATATTTCTTTCATCTTTAGTCACGTTCCTTTACATTCATCCACCTTATTTTTTATGGATGAATTAGGATCATCTAATTCTAGTAATGAATTAGCAGTATAGTTAATGAACTATACTTAGTAAAAATCAAATTTTATAGAATTATGATAGGGTGATGTTAACTTATAAATAGATTTTCCCAATTTCCATTGGGAAAATAAGTTTCATTCATTATGTTGTTATTCTAATAAATATAACTATTTGAACTTGACTGTGTATTGTTTAACCATCCCCCATCTTCCTTCATTTGGATTATACAAAAATTATCCATTTTTATGAAATGAGGAATTTTATTGGTATTTTTTATATTTTTATTCATATATTTATGATTACTAATATAGTATGTTGGAATAATTCCTTGACAAGAGATTTTTTTATGTCTCGAATTACTCTTACCATATGTGTGAGACCAATATTAATGATATCCATGTTACCATTTATTTTCATGGATATAGTTTACTTTCAATGTCATGTTGATTTTGGATTCATATTTTATAACTACTCCTACCATAATATTTATTCCATTACTATGATATGATTTATTTAATTCTATGTTTTACCTTAATAATCACTTGCATTCACTCATTCTTTGGTTTCTATTTTCTTAGGTAATAATGAAAATTATTAAACAAAAAAATGATTTAAAGGATAACACGTTCAAAAGAATTTATGTGAGATATTTAAGACTCATTAAAGATATATTAGTATTATATATAGTGGAAAAAATTTCCACTATATTCAAATATCAAGGGGTTTATTTTTTTTATTATGTAACTAAATCTTTATGGGTCTAAACCTAAAAATATCCTTTTGATGTAAGATATTAAATAATAGTTAATGATTTGGAAAATATAGAAGTGTTTATCCATGGATCTATAGTTGGTATTAGAATTAAAATGTAATGTATGTTTCTATGAAACCACATCCAAGAGATTCGGTCTAGAACATCACATTTATTATTTATTCCATGAAATATATTGGAATAAATTTTTTATTGTGCATAAAAATTTTATTCCAAAAAAATATTTTCCTTGTGTTTTCCATTCTTATTTTAAACAAAATTAATTACACTTTTAAGAATTTAATTTTAAATAATGATTTCTATATTTTTAATTAAATTTTAAAAATTTCATAATTTGGAAACTCATATTTTTTTATCAAAATTAATAGTAACAGTATTAATACTGTACTACTATGGTAAATGTTAAAAAGAATCAATGGGGTGTTGACAAAATGAGTAATGGTTAAAATAACATAAAACCCAATTTAATCCTATTTTTAAGTGAATATTAACCCTGGATTATCGTATTTTATAATTTGGGTTTCTTTAGATCAAATTTAACTTAAATATGACTTTATTATATTTTATTATTTAATGTATTTACATGTTTTCCATCCACCTATCTTATAGAAGAGAATGTTTTACTATTTATTATTCATATCTTTAGGTCCTTATAGTTTATCCATGTCCAATAAAAATATATTATCACCATCCATATCTATATTCTAGTGGTCCTTTTATACTTACTTGGAAAACCCTATAGACCATAAGAAGAGATCCAAATGGGGTTTATCAAAGAAGAGGTAATCGTCCTCACCGAGTCCTTTTATGTTAACTTCATTATAAACCTTCTAAAAATACCATATCAGTATTTTAACATTATTAAAGTTGTATATTTAATATTCTCATATGATTTTATGTTAATGGTTGTGAAATTTTCAACATTCTTTATATCATATGAGTAATTATGTGTAGACTGCCACCCCCATAAAGCAATGTAATTTATCTCTCATGTCCACTATACATGACAAGTCATAATGATATATTTAATGAATGTATAGGATATCATAATAATTCTATACGTATATTTTATTATTTATCCTTACTTATTTCATATCTTTTTAAAGATAATTCCTTACTCATGTGTACGTACATACAATATTTTCCATGAGGAAATGTTATACATACTTCACAAGTGCAGTATATAAAAGGCTATAAAATTGTTTATAATGTATAAATTATATACTTATAACATAATTACTATTATAGAGTTGATGAAACCATGACCTTTGTGCATGGTTTTGAATTCTCAAACTGAAACATGTATATAAAATTCACTAGCTTTGAAATGAATACTGATTTTTATAAATAAATATTAATAAATGGGTAATTGAAAATTACTTGGGAAAATTTTATTTGAATAAAATAATTATAATGGATTTTTAAATGACTTTTAATAATTATAAATTTTTTATATAGGAACTTATGAACATATAAGATTAATTTCTAGATCTGATATAAGGGTTTATTTTGCAATCTCATTTTTAATTAGGATTCTTTATTCCTGAATCTCATCTAGGTTGTTATATTCTCATTATGTAACACCTTGAGTATTTAAGAACCATTTTTATAATAAATTTATTTTCAATGATTTATTTCAATTCTCACTACAAAAATGAAAATATTCTTTATATTCAATACCATGATAAAGTGGGATTCCACAAAACACTGACATGGAATAAATTACATGAAACGTTGAGTTCCCAAGAAAAAACCTTATATTATTATATTTATTTAAAAATGATAGTTATAACATATCCATTAAACCTATTAATATGAATTGTAATAAAAAAATTAATAATATTATTTATTTTTTATATGAATAAAACATGTTGATAATAATAAATACATTTTTAAAGACTTTATCTCTTTGAAAATATTATTTTCTTAAAAGAACGACCTTTTTTGTTCTTATGTGGATAATATTAAATTTAATTTTGTTAAATTTTAGAAATTTTATTTCGTAAAATAAAAAAAATCATTTTTTTTCAAAATTAGCTTACGGGGAATTTGAGGGATTTTTCTGAGAACTATATTTTTGGATGAATAGTGAAAAAATACGAAATTTTAATTCAATACTATTTTTTCATCTAATTAATTTATATTGTTAATTTATATTTTAATTTGTTTTTTGTGTCTAATGATATTAAATTTACATCAATTTTTCCAATTTATGTCATTCTATCCAATTTTACATTGAAAATGGACATCAAAACATTCCAAACATTTAAACATCTTGGCTTAAAAAACACGTTGTCAAGACCCGTCTATGGGATTAATTTTAATTTAATTTCTGAAAATTATACGATTGTAATTTTAAAAAATGGATAGAAAATTTTGAATAATCATAATTTATAATTTATAATAAAAAATACTTTGTTTTGGAAAAAATCTATCAATGAAAGTGATTAAAATTAATTACAGCAATTAAGAGAGAAATTAGCTTAACAAAGGACTAATCCTTAAACTTAGAGAATGAAATGACATAGAATCATTTCCAAAAAACATTTGGGGTCCTTATTTAAAACCTATAATACATTTTAATGGATTGGGACAATTGTTGGAGATAATTTTCCTAGAAATATATGGGAGAATATATTTTTTTCATTAAGTTATAAGAATGGAACTCCTCCTCCACTATAAAAAACTCACCCCTGCCACCTATTCACACCTATCAAGAAAATTGGATAAAAAATCTACCTAAATCTCCTAAAAAATACATACCTTCATCCTATAAATATTTCTTTGGGAATAAATCAATCCAAGGAATCCCTTTGGTGAAACTAAAAGAAGTTACCCAAAGAAGAAGAAACATCCTCCCACAAGCTCCTTTTGTTTTATTATTCATTTTCCACCACATAAATTATTATTATTATAGGATTATATAATTACATAAGTATAATAAAAATACTAAAATTTTTCTATTCTACAAATTCTACCTATACATATTGATACTTCAATCAAATGGGTAGCGAACATACCATTTTTTAGTACGACGAAGTACCACCTCATGAAACGATGTTGTTTATTTTTAGTTTACCACATATCATGGTTATGAATAATGACCGAAACAATATTTTTATATTTCATATATGATATATATATATATATTATGTTTTTATGGTTTTATTATCATTATAAAACACATACCTCCACGCCATAAATTTTGTTGAAATACGACAATTTCATTTCGAGAAGTGTGGGATAATGCCTCCATAAAGTGATGTTATTCGTTAACACTATAAAAGGAATGTATTAAGGGTAGTTTTTGAAAAATTATATTGTATATATGAAATAATAATTATTCTAAAATTAATATATATACATATTTTTCTTTTACTTTCTTTCATTCAATATGATAATAAAACAAAAACAACATTCATGTGTACGTATGACATACCGTCTCCTTGAAGGGGGTATAACATTTAATTTGACTATAATAAATAGATTATTAAAATTACATGTATACTAAATATAAATTATATTTATATAATGTTTTAAATTCTATTAATAATTATATATGTATGAATAACTAAAACAAATGTGAAAAACAAAGAAGATATTACCCAAAACACAACCTTAACATGGATGTTTTAATAAGAGGGTAATATAAATAAATATATTCTATTATATTTAATGATATGGTTATTTCATATATTTATAATAAATATGTATTTATAATATAGTTTTTTTAATGAGTGCGAAGAGAGTCAAGACATAAGGTAAGGGGATTTCTAGTATAACTTTCATTTTTGTGAGATTTACACCTTATTCACCACTCTTTCCTTTTGTGTGTCATATGTTGATAGAGAAATTTTACGTGCTTATTTTTGATCAAATAATGAGTATTTTTTACTGTTTTTAAATTATAAACCCCATGTATTTATATGTTTTATTAAAACAATGGGTAATTTTAATTTTATAATGAAAATGAGCATAATTGAGAAAAGTGCATAATTCTGGATTTTGGACAGATTTTGACCACAAGGGTATTGTTTCCATTTATCATAAAATATATGTCCAAAATTTGTGATTAATTATTTTTTAGAATCCCGATTTTATTTCCTCAAATTTTTTCTTCTGGACCAGGAGCTGATTCAGCCATCTAAAGGGCCTTCAAATTCATTGTAGTTGGAATTTTTTTCAGGCGGACAGCGTGGATCCCACCACCGTAATGGAACCCAAACTTGGACTAAACAACTACAAAGGATGTTTTTTCACCTTGGATAGCACGAGGATAAATTGGGACGTCTCTAAAACAAATTTGGGTGAGTTTTGAAGACATTAATGTGGTTATTCAATGAAATAATTTTGGAGGAACCTTCCTAGAAGTTTCATCCAGAAACATTAAAATCCAATGAAAAATTCATAACTCCTTCATCCGGGGTCCAAATGCACTGAAATTTGGAGGGTGAACGGAAAATAAATTTATTAAAAACATTGAAGAAGGGGTCCATGCGTGTAAATTCCATTTAATGGTCCAACAAAGCACAATTTTTCAGAGTACAGAATGCTGCCTATAAAAGGAGGCCCTCGCCTCCTTCTCAAATCATCAGCTCGATAGCCACAGCCAAGGAGGGATCTCACCAGGGCACAGACCACTACTGATCCTCTCTTCCCCCATAATTTCTTATTTTTATTTTCTTTTTATTTTAGATTTAACTTATTTTCATTCTCAATTGTAATTCAGATTTTAGTTTTATTATTTCATGCATTTCTATTTCTCCATCCATCCCACAACTCATTTTCTCAATTATATTATTTTAGTATTAGGTATTATTACCAATATTATTAGTATTAATAATATTATTAATATAAATATTATTATCATTATCATTATTATAATTATCACATTCTAATTTTAAATCTATTTTATTTTCTCCCTCCCTTTTTTTCAAATATTATTTTCTTCATTATAATAGTAATAATAGTAATTATTATTATTATTAATATTATTATTTTAACAATCATTATTATTTATTTATTCATCCTCTCTCCCTCTCTCCTCTATCTCTCTATATTTCCCTCCAATCCATCCACCATTGTAATCTCTTACTCTCGGAAATGAGAGGCAAACCTCGAGGCTTTGCTCGAGGGGAGATCAAGGGGTTCTTGAATTTTTGTTAATGTTTATTTTAAGTTTGTGGTAGATTTGAGTTGCATGCACTGGTGAAGTGAATTTCCCTGATTGGGTGATGGACCCCAATGACATTTAACATAAACTATTTCTATTCTGGAAATAAGTAGTGATTCAAACAAGATATTTCATGTTCGGATTATCAAACTGAAATCAATATATATAAGAGAATAATGATTGAACCCAAGACTAAAACCCTAAACCAATATCTTTCTTCATTAACTCGTTATGTTTTCATTGCATGATAGTTTATATTTTTCATATAAAAAAACAAAAAAATATTTTCATCAATTCCATTTAATAAAAATACCACAAAAGAGATAGATTAGGTGAATTAGATAAATTAAGTGAAATAAATTGAGAAGGATCCTAAATAGAGATGACCCGGGTCAGCCACTGTGCTGCACTAGAAAAAATATAGTTGTTTTTTTCCACACCCCACGACAGGCGTGCGCCAAAACTGGTGCTATTTCCAGGGATCCAATCAGTTGTACATTTACTTTTTCTATTTTCACACCATAGTAAGATTTCTTTTATTTTTTTAAAAAAACATTTTTTACATGACGAATTCAAATGATTATTATTCTATATGTACTGAAAATTACTCATAGGTGCAGGAACATGACTACACAGAGGATTCCCTCCAATGAAGAGATGATGCGATGATGATAATGGTCAAGAAGGTTCAAAGAGGCTTTATAATATGTATCTCACTGAATGACTTTATTGCAATGGTCGATGAAGACATCCATGAAGTTGAGAACAAACTCAAAATGGAGGAGCCTGACTACATACCTCCATCCTATGATTATCAACTCCAAGAGAAACTTTCCATTGAAGAAGAGGTTCAAGTTGAACCAACTCAGGGAGATGATACATTCTTGAACTCAAATTCTTTTAATTTTGTTGAAATGAATTTGAGTTTAACCCTCAATTGTTTTGAATTTTTAGATTTTGATTGTTGTACCTCTCGAACCCCTCGTGGTTTAATTTTCATGATCACAATCACCCTCTTATTTATCTAATATTGTTTTAAGTGTTTTTGGATGATAGGTCGCCAAGGTATTGGGCCAAGAAAGCAAGAAGCCAAAGTGGACTGAGTTTCAGTCCACCGGCCAACCGATGGATGACCACCGGCCAACCGATGGAGGCCTGGACAGAAGGCATTCCTCTGTCCAGACCACCAGCCAACCGGTGGAACCCAGACAGAAGGCTGAGCTACTGCCTCAGCACCGGCCAACCGGTGGCCTTGCACCGGCCAGCCGGTGGCACCCAGCCAGAATAGTATTTGCTACTGCCTCAGCACCGGCCAATCGGTGGCCTCAGCACCGGCCAGCCGGTGGTGCCTGAGCCCGAGCCCTCTCCCATTTTGCAAGCACCGGCCAACCGGTGGCTCTGCACCGGTCCGCCGGTGGAGGCAGTCAAACTAGCCGTTGGGCCTTTGACCAGACCTGTCCACTTGCCTCCCAACGGCTCCGAAAGCCTCTCCAACGGCTCCAAAGGCCTCTAACGGTCATATGAAGGTTCCCCCTCTATAAATAAAGGACTAGGAAGCCCCGGAAACCTAACGAAGCCATAAGGAAGCCCACAGACACATTGTTGATCATTTGGCGAACCTCCGGCGCTTTCCTTCAAAGGAACTCCAATAGCTCCAATTCATTTCCACATCCAAGGAGCTCCATCAAAGAAGCTTGGGAGTGCACGTCTTCAACTCCAATCAACCATTGGCGCCCAAGGCTTCTCCCATTACGGTTTTTATTGTTTTATTTATTTTGAGCTTCATTTTGGGTTTGTGCCTACAAACCCCATCTCTTTCTCTCATCCTCTCTTTTGGGTTCTCACACCACCTTCAAGGTGTGAAGAGGTTGGTCAAGCCTTACCTTGTAAAAGGCTTGAATCAAAGGTGAGCTAGCCTTCACCTGTAAGATGGCTAGTGGGTTCTTGCTCAACCAATAAAAGCAAGTGGGTTCTTGCTCAACCAACAAAAGCAAGCTGTAATAGGTTCTAGACTAACCTTAAAGTCTAGTGGGTTTCTTGCTAAAACCATTAAAAAGAAAGCGGTAGTAAATCTCTCAACGGTTGAGTTGGGAGCGGAGACGTAGGCCGGGTTTTAGGCCGAACTCCGTTATCAATTGTGTGTTTTGCCTCCTTTATTTCCGCTGCACTTTCAACTTTGTTTTTAATTGTTAATCAATTTTTAAAAGGCAATTCACCCCCCCTCTTTCCATCACTCCTTTCTTTCTCCGCCCAACATTGATGACTCATATTATACCCTGGTGGATAAAGAGACAATAGAATATGCACCTGTGGAGGAACATTTAGAGATCCCTGGAGATGTTGAACATTTACTAGAGGGAGAAAAATAAGGGAAAGGGAATGTTTCACTAGTAGCAACAAATAATGAGGATGTTCCATAATTCCTCCTACCCCTGCCATGCAAGCTGTAACACATTTTGAAGGGGAAGATCTAGTGTACTCTATACCTGGAGTTCTACTCAACAAGAAAAAGAAAGTGGATTCTAATAAAAACAACATGTGGTGGTTCATGTCAAAGAAGCCCCAACCACCATCTGACTTTGGATAATAGCTGGTACTACCCTCTGGAGGTAGTAAAGATTCATGGCCCACTTGGTGGATCTTACCAAGATTTATCTTTACATGCATTTTTGGAATGTATATGTCAATTTCATTTCTTAGGAAATAGTTTAGCATGCATCCCACTCACTCTATCTTTTTTGGGCTTAAATGACTTGATCCTTATGCTTAATTGAGTTTTTTTATTTTATAGGTTCATAATAGGCATACCCAGATAGTGAAGGGGAAGTACTAAATTTCATATAAAAAGGGAGTTCAATTTTAGTGTATTATCTTTTAAACTCTCCACATTTTAGTCCACAATAGGTTTTGATCTTTAAAGTTTAAATTTCATACCCACACATGAGTTAATGTTTTACTCGACTTATCTTGGAGACATGTGTTTCTTAGTAACCTAGAGATTCCATGTTTTAGATTTCAATATTTATATGATTAAATGATTGAAATGCAGAATTGAATATTTAAATATGATGCGTAGATATTGAAATTATGACTCATTATTTGAAGGAATTAATTAATTAATGTAAATGAAATTTCCCAACTATATTTCATGCCTTGAATTTCAAAAATTTATGTGAATTGATTTATTATTATTAGTCTTGCCATGAGTGATTGTCCAGTGTTATATTTCTCATTCCTGAGAAGATTTCTAGAACAAGTACTGCCTATTTATTCTTGAGCATATTTCTTTAGTGATCTTGGGACATGTAATCGACCCGAAAATGTCTTGAAACTTGTCAAAGCTATGACTGAGCAAAAACACATTTAAAATGATTGAGGATTCCTTTGAAAATCCACTTATCTGTAAAATACCGCCTTAACATCAATCCTTATTTTTACCCATAGAGACCATGAATGGCCTTTATAGGGATGAGCCATGTTTCAAGCCATTTTTATCCATTCCTACCATACTCTTTGTATTTTCTTGATATTTTAAAGTTGAAGTGTGGGGTAAAGAGAATCATGGTGGATGGGATGATACACATTGTAAAGAAAAAGTGTTGGGGTGTTATTTTGGGAATTGTAAAATGTTGTGAAATCATTCATTATACACTATTGTTTTCCCTCTTTAATTGAAAAAAAATGAAAAAAATTACAAAAAAGATCCAAAGAAATAGAAAAATGGGTTGTGATTTGGGAGAACCAAAAATCACTATTTTCTAGACCGACGATCTTCTGATAGTATGTGGTTAGGTGATGGATGTGAGGTTTGATCTAATCATAACTTTTGAAAAATGAAAAAAAAAAGTACAAAAGTAAAAAAAATATTCAACAGGATGCACAAATAATTCATTATGCATAATTTGATCATAACCTTTTCTTTGTGTTTTTGGATGTGGGTGTTGCTACTTTGAAGGGGAGAATTTTCTTACACATTTACGTTTGATATCATGCATTGTACTTAAGAGTTTAACCTCCTCCATGAGCCTTAAAATTTTAAGTATAAAATCCTTCCAACCTTAAGCCTCAGAGTCATTTGATCCTTTATTGAAAGTCTACATGATTTTATGTGTCTTTGTCCTTACAAATTGGAGAAAGTAGTTCATTTACTAGACTATGGATAAGAAGAATGTCCTAGAGATATGAGAATAAATTGACTTGAATTGTATCATGAGTGATGAGAGAAAAGAATCAAATGTGATGTAAATAATTACTTGGCATGTATAATAAAAATGAATCAAGGAGCTTGAAGGAATAAAAGGAGAAGTTCCATCAATTTTCAAAGGGGGGAAGTAAAATGCGTGATTTATTTTTTTCTTTAAAAAATGGGAAATTAAATTGATATTTTATGCATATTTTTTAATTTTTGATTTTACATTGATTTTGTTTTGATTTTGTTGCATTGAAATTTGAATATTGGTAACATTGGTGTTCTCTTATTTCCATGTTGAGATTTCATGCTTGAGGACAAGCATGGTTTACGTGTGGGGGTATTTGATGGAGCAAATCTACTTGGATATTTCTGATCAAATAATGATTATTTATTAATATTTTTCAATGATAAACCCCATTTATTTACATGTTTTATTAAAATAATGGGTAATTTGATTTTTATAATGAAAATGAGCATAATTGAGAAAAGTGCATAATTCTGGATTTCTGATAGATTTTGACCACAAGGGTATTTTTTCATTTGGAATAAAATATATGACTAAACATTATGATTAAATTTTTTTTAGAATCCTGATTTAATTTCCTAAAATTTTATCTACTGGACTAGGAGCTGATTCGGTCATCTAAAGGGCCTACAAATTCATTGATGTTGGAAAAATTTTCGGGTGGATAGTGTGGACCCCACCACCATAAGGCAACCCAAACACGGCATAAACACATCCAAATGATTTTTTTCCACCTAGGATATCATGAGGATAGATAGGGATGGCTCTAAAGAATTTAGGGGAGTTTTAAAGTCATTAAGGCGGCCATTAAACAAAATACTTTTGGTGGAACCTTCCTGGAAGCTTCATCCAGAAACATAAACTTCCAATGAAAAATTCATAACTCCTTCATATGGGGTCCAAATGCGCTGAAATTTGGAGGTTGAATGGAAAATAAATTTATTAACAGCATTGAAGAAGGGGTACACATGTGAATCAGCCATTAATAGTCCAAAAACGCACAAAAGTTTGGAGTACAGAATGCTGCCTATAAAAGGAGGACCTCACCTCCTTCTCAAATCATCAGCTCGACACCCACAGCAAAAGTGGGATCCCACCGGGGCATGGGATGCCAATTCTTCTCTATTCCCCCCTCATTTATTCTTTTTATTTTATTTTTATGTTAGTTTTATTTTATTTTCATTTTCCATTGCTATTCAAATCTTAGTTTTATTAATTCATGCATTTCTGTTTCTCCATCAATCCCACAATTCATTTTCTCAATTATATTATTTTAATAATAGGTATTATTGTCAATAATATTAGTATTATTATTATTATTAATATTATTATTATTATTAATATTATTATCATTATAATTATTATAATTATCACATTCTTATTTTAAATCTATTTTATTTTCTCCCACCCCTTTTTTCAAAAAAATATATTCTTAATTATAATAATAATATTATTATTATTAATTAATAATATTATTATTATTATTTTAACAATCATTATAATTTATTTATTCTTCCTCTCTTCCTCTCTCTTCTATATCTCTCTTTTTCTCTAATCTATCCACCATTGTGATCTCTTACTCTTAGAAATGAGAGGCTAACCCCGAGGCTTGGCTCGGGGGGAGGTCAAGGTGTTCTTGAATTTTCTTTAATGTTTATTTTTAATTTGTGGTTGATTTGAGTAGCATAAAATGGTGAGGTGAATGTCCCTGATTGGGTGATGGCCCCCAATGACATGTAACTTAAACTATTTCTATTCTAGAATAGAGTTGTGATTTAAACACGAGATTTCAGGTTTGGATTTTCAATCTGAAATCAATATATAAAAGAGAATAATGATTGAACCTGATACAAAACCCCAAAACTATGTTCTTTATTCATTAACTCATTCTTTTTTCATTGCATGATAGTTTATATTTTTCATATAAAAAACAAAAAAATATTTTCATCACTTCCATTTAATAAAAAAACCACAAAAGAGATAGATTAGGTGAATTAGATAAATTAAGTGAACTAAATTGAGAAGGCTCCTCAAGAGAGACGACCTTATTCAGCCACTGTGCTGCACTAGGATAAATATAATTGTTTTTTTCCATGCCCCATGACAGGCGTGCTCTATATATACTTCCCATGAATATATACTGTTATTATTATCCATAAAATAAATGTTATTTTCATATCCATTTTTTATCTATCTTTCTTGGGGTTTAGGGTTCAAAAGATACCAAATCAGTAAAGTAGTTTTGTCTCGATTTTCCACTTTGAGACACATGCCATGAAATTTGAAAAACCATGTTTAAAAAAATTAAATCTAAAATGTCTTCAAAAACGATTTATTAAGATGATATTTTAATATCATTATCAAGTAAAAATTATCTTAAAATTATATTATGGTTTCCATGCTTCTTTTATAATTTTCAAATCTATTTTCAAAGAAACAAAATCAAGAAATATTTTATGGTTTAAAAATAATTTTCAAAGAAGAAATGATATTTTCCAGATGAAATGTTTTTAAAATAACTTCCCAAATTAATTTCCATATAAGATAACATAAATTATTCTTACTCAAGAATTTATGGGGAAATGATCCAAATTTTCCATTCATATTCATTCTCGGAATGGTTTATGTTTTGATGGAATGATTTTTATGAAACCCATTTTAAATTCATGAGTAATATTATTATGAAACCCACTAATTTTTATTGGTTACTCTTTGATTAAATGGTCACGAATCCTTTATTCTATCACATGTTCTCATATGATTACATGTTTATAAAACCGATTTCATTTCATGAGTTATGATTTTATTATTTATCAATTTGTGGCACATGTATGTATGATTTTGTAATGAGATAGGTGGGACCTATATATCCATCCATTTAATTGGGTAAATATTTATATCTCATGAGATAATTATTGGATTCAAATCAAGGAGCTTGGTCCACTATGGGATATTGGAAGAACCCGATCCACTATGGGGATATGGGGAAACCCGATCCCTTACATAGAAAAGACTATGACTGGGGATTGTCCTATATAATGTATAGTAGTTTTATTCCCCATGAAGTAAATGTAACATTATGGATGTGTTCATTTACTTATTTGGAATGATGTTACAAGTTTATTTGTCTACCACAATTTAATTCCTTATTTCTATATTATGATTTCAAGGATTATGATCTTGATTCCCTTATGATTCGTGTCTTTTGAAATGACAATATATATAACTTGATTCTTTTTTATGATATCTGATATGTAGAATATGATCATATATTGTCACTAACATGTTCTCGTACCCTTGTTCTCATGTTTATGCCTAAATATGTCCCTTTTTTCCCATTACTGATCATCTTGGCCAACCACATTATAGTTTTCCATTCCCCGGTTTTTGAATATATGTATTAAGTATGATGTGTCTAAGAAGGATTTTAGTAATGAAGAACATAGTGTGAGAAAATGTATCTCACTTATGTAATAGGTAATATGTTCCTAAGTTTCTGAAGGCACTAGGCTAATATAGTCTTTCGGAATCGGTTTCTATAATATATTATGTATTCTAAAAAAGTTATTTAATGTTAATGTATGAAAATCATGGTTAATTATAGTTATAAAGGGAGAAAATATTTAGTTAAACATTATAAAATAGGATAATAATACCTTAGTGATAGATCTAAGCACAATACAAATGATAAGTTTAAGAATGAGTAAAATTATATGAAAAATTCTATATAATTTTGGTAAAGGTTAGAGTAAAGGGATTCCTTGTAATATTTCATTATTTGGATACTAAAAGTGTATTTATATCTAGCTCGGACATACCTATGAGTAACAACTATGCCATGGTGTGTTAGGCCTGACTCCCGCATATCCCGGTACATGACTACGAGCTTTACTGCGGACCTCGTTTGTATCTCATGGGGGGAGTTGTTTGGGAATTCACTAACTCTTCATAAACCATCATGAAGTATTAAAAAATGTATTGGATATGAATAAACAAGGATATACCTAGGGTGTCGTAGATTACGAAATGCGTCATAATTTATAAATACTTTATGTGGATTTACTTGATTATGTGGTTCCTCACTATGGAAAATATTTCTTACTATATGGATTTTGGATTTTGTTCATGGATAGAACCTGAAGGAACCATGTTAACGGTGAATAATATATAAAACATAATTATTATTATCAAGATAATCCAAATTATATGGGATATGTAATGAAAAATATCATTCTTATGCTCACACAGCTTTCTCAATATACGAATCATGATGATCTTCATAATGATCAAAGGAGGGAAGAATGTTCTATTGAGCCCTTCATGAGGAAATGCCCACCTTCTTTCTAAAGATATTCTGATCCACTTGTTTATGAACACTAGATCAGTACAATTGAGAATATATTATTCATTCCCCAGTGTTCATATCATGATAATGTCCTTCTGTCTATTTATCAGTTATAAGTAAAAGCAGAATAGTGGTGAACTCTAATGTGGAATATGAGGAAGAAATATGAAATTGTATCCATGGATTAGAAAGTGTTCAAGAACATATTCATCAAAAAGTACATTCCTCATGTTCTCTAAACTAATATGGAAAATAATTTCCCTGAGTCCTGGAAAAATGATAATGAATTCATCAGTATATACAAGGCTAATTTCATAGGATTTTTTAGTAATGATTCAAGAATTATCATCCAACCCAAAAATAATGTTGATAGGTTCATTAGAATATTATAACCAAGTTTCATAAGGTATTAGACCATAAGAAACTTTAGTATCCATGAAGAGACTATGATTTGTGAAATTAAAGTTCAAATGGATGTTGGAGTTACATATCAAAATCATGGTTTTAACTAGAAAATAAATACGAGGTTCATAAGAAAATATAAAAACCATAATGGGAATAAAATGAGTCATTAACTATTATCCATGTTTTGAAAGAATATTGGTGTACATTATCTTATATGATATTATAAGTGTTTTGAGTGTGGAAGAGTATGCCATCAAGAAATTGATTATCATGCTATTGGGATGAAGTTAAACAATGATGAAAATAGAGGAAAATCTACACAGAATGAACCTCCCACATTTCTGTGCTTAATAAGTAAGGTGGGTGGGATTTATGCTAACTTTTTCCAAACCCAAGGCTTGTTTATAATGGTTGGATTCAACAACTTATTAAACTGAGTAGTAAGGGGAAATCTCATGTGGTGACTATTTTTGACAAGGGGTGCGATAACGACATGGTGAAAGGAATACTTACCATCCCATCTAAAACATATAATTTCTTATTTGATTCTGGATAAACTCACCTTCATATATAAATAATTGTATAAGGGTATTATGGTTCCTCCAAAATAAATAGACATGGTGTTAGTAGTGAAAACCCCTTATGGTATGATTAATTAATTTAAGTCTATGATTACTCTCTATTTGAAATTTTTGGGAATGTACTTTGCAAAAATTATTTCATTATTCCAGTAGATGAATTTGATGACATCTTAGGAATGGATTGGATTTCTCTACATAAACCCCACATCAATTGTTTACGAAAGGATTTAATATTTGATATTTGAAAAAAAAACCTCTGATTTTCTTTCACTATGATGATAAGTATAAACAGACTAGGGATATTATATCTTGTGTGTGGGTCAAAATTACCATTAATAATGCTTGGGTAACTGAAATGGTTGGGGAGAAATATGACATAGATGATATGCCTATTGTACATGAATTTGTGAAAGTGTTCTCGAAAGATTATTCTAGTATTCAAACAAAACAAGAATTTGAGTTCTTAATATAACTCACACTTGGTCTCACACTAGTTTCAATGAATCCCTTTAGAATGGAACCAATTGAGTTGAAGGAATTGAAGAATCAAATCCAATAAAACCTCATTATTGTATTCATTCGGCCAGGTGTGTCACCTTGGGGTGCACCTTCTCTCTTCATGAAAAAGAAAGATAGATCAATACGACTAATCATTGATTATTAGGATTTGAACAAGATCATGACCACGAACAAGTATTATATTCCATGTATTGATGACTTGTTGGATTAATTGTTTAGAGCTCAATAATTTTTCATGGTTGACCATCATTCTAGATATACTCAAATGAGGGTTAAGAAAGAGGATATACTCAAGATGGAAATAAATACAAGCCGTGGAAACTATGTATATATATTTATTCCTTTTGGTATTATTATTTCTCCTACAATATTCATAGATTTGATTAATAGAGTCTTTAGATATTAAATTGATCAGTTTGTGATAGTCTTTATAGATGATATTATTACTATTAAAAGAGAAAGTAAGTTCAGGAATATGACTATTGAATTGTTATAATGACCTCAATGAATGAGAATCTATATGAAAAATTACAATGAATTAATTTTAGATGAAAAATATTTCATTTTTTGGTTACACAATGTCAAGAGATGGAAAAGAAGTTGGTCCATCAAAGACAGAGGCTATTGAATGTTGGCCTTTCCCCACAACATGTACTGAGATCCAAAGATTTATTTTATTATCTAAATATTATTGATGATTTTTTGATAATTTTCCATAACCATCTAATCCACTAACCAGATAAATTCATAAGGGTTCCAAGTTCCTCTAGACATATTAATGTGAGGAATATTCCAAAAAAATAAAGAGAATGCTGGTTAGTGCACATGTTCATACATTAACCTATAGTGGATAAGGGTTTGTGATATATAGTGATTTAGCTAATAAGGGAATATGATGTATTCTCATGCCGAATAAAAGGGTTATTTCTTATGCCTCATGACAGTTGATGATCCATGAGAAAATTTACCCTACTCATGATTTGGATTTTATAGTTGTAATTTTTTTTATTAAAGTTTTCAAGGCATTATTTTTATAGTTAAATGTAGGTTATATATAATGATAATAGTAGTATAATACATATATTCACATAAAAGAAGTTGATCATACATAAGAGAAGATGGTTTGAGCTATTAAAGTATTATAATTTCTCATTAAATTACCACAATTGGGAATAGAAAAATGTGGTTGATGCTTTGAGTCGAAAGAATTACACCAGGAAATCTATGATGGGGATAAAAAATCAAATATTTATGGATTGGAAAAGGAATGAACTATAAATAATTAAGGATGGGTAGAAATGTTATCATTATCAATTGAATGTTAAAACATATATACAAGTGAGATTTAAAGAGGAGTATAAGGAATATGTAGAGCTCTAAAAGAAAGATTGAAATGATCTAGAGTGTATCCTCAATCAGAATGAAATCATAAGGTTCAAGAACTATGTATGTGTTCTTTCCCTACAAAATTTGAAGAAGGGTCTTTTAGAAGAATATAATAGTTTTTCATTCTTAACCCATCCTATAATTTTATAGATTTATATAGGTTTTAAGGAATACTTATAGTGGGATGAAATGAAGAGGGATATCATAGAGTTTGTTTCTCAGTTTATGATATGAAAGTATGTTAAGTTTGAAAGGCAAAAGTCTAAGGAAATTTTTCATCCATTAACCATACTATAGTGGAAATGGGAAAACAACACTCTCGATTTTTTCATTGGACTCCCAAAAACCTTTAAAGGGTTTACATATATATGGTTGGTATTTGATATCCATACTATATCAGTACACATAATTTCTATAAAATAAGACTTCTCTCTAGATAATCTTACCAGGATATACATTAAAGAAGTGGTACGTCTGTATTGAGTACCATCTTCTATTATATTTGAGCGGTATCTGAGGTTTACCTCAATGTTTTGGGGAATACTTCAGCAACCACTTGATAAGAAAATTTATTTCTTTAACAATTTATCATCCTCATACAGATGGTCGGTTTAAAAGTATAATTCAGACCCTAGAGGATATTTTTTTGGACTTGTTTGTTGGATTTTAATAGTGGTTGGGATCGAAAACTTCCTCTAGATGTGTTTTCTTACAAAAATATATTTGGCTGCAAAAATTTAGATGTGTCCTTATGAAGACCTTTATTGGAGGAAATACAGAGCTCTAACTTTCTGGGAAAAAGTTAGAAAAATTAACCTATTGGGGCCTTAGATAGCTAAAGAAATAAAAGAGAAGGTTAGAATTGTTTTTTATATTATCAAGGCATATATAATTTATAAGAAATGTTATGAGTGTAACCAAGAATTTGAAGTTGTTGAGATTATGTTTCTATGAATATATCCATGGAATAATATTATAAGGATCATGAAGAAAGTGAAAGCAATCCCTATGTATATCAGTCCCTTTAAGATTCATGATCTTATCAGAACGACAGCCTATATCCTGGAACATATTCCAAATCTATTTAAAGTACTTGATGTTTTCCATGTATCTCACGTGGGGAAGTAAAAATGATAACCCTTCACATTTATTTAACTCATAATAATACCACTAGAGTAGGATCAGTCTTACGAGGAACAACCAGTTGAAATTATGGGTAACACATATAAATTTCTACAAAACAAGGGAACTCAAATATTTAATGTTTTGTAGAGAGATCAGCAGTTAGAAAATGAAACCTGATTACTTTAGGATATTATGAGGTGGAATAATCCTCATTTTTTGTATCATCATGACGAATTTCAAGGGAAAAAGTCATTTTAAGGGTGTAGAATATAATACCCCAAGTTTTTATGACACATTTTTTAGAATAAATTAATTTTATTTGATCTATTGAATTACAAGTTACACTATGTAAAATATTATTTAAATGATCTAACAATTTAGTCTTTCACTACAGGCAACACCGAATGGGCTAGCATTACACACAACATTGAGTTTCTACAAAACAACATTTTATTATTATAATTATATAAATGGGATAGTTAGGACATATCCATTAAATTTTTTAATATTAATATTAATAAATAATTTTATAATATTATTTATAATTTATATATATATATTACATAGTAATAGTAATATATACATATTTTTAAAGTCATTATATGTTTGAAAATACTATTTTCTTAGAAGAACTACTTTTTATGTCCCTCTGTGAAGAATAATAAATAAATTTTTATAAATTTTTTTTAAATATTACATTGTAAAATTAATATAATATTTGAATTCATAATTAAATAAAATATTATAGGATGTATTTTAGGGTGTTTTTATGGAAAACAACATTTTTTGGATGAATTGTGAAAAATACTTAATTTTAATTCAAAACATATTTTTCCCAAATTTATTTATATAGTTAAATTATATTTTAATTAATTTTTAAAGATTAATGAGATTAAATATTTATAAAATAATTTAATTTATGTCTTGGTAACTAATTTCACATTAATATTTGATATAAAAACATTAAAAACTATTAAAACAATTATTAAAAAAACTCGACGTTGGGACCTGTTTGGGGGGTAAATTTTAAATTAATTAATACTAATTCAATTATTTTAAATTGTAAAAATGGATTCGATATTTTATTTCATCATCAATTTTAATTACAAATAAGGTCAAATTTGTTTTTGTTGAAAATTATTATTGAAATTGATTAAAATTAATTAAATGGATTAAGAGAAAAATTAGCATAACAAAAGACTAAACATTAAACATAAATCCAAAAATGACCTATGAACTTGTCCAAATTACATTTCACATCCATATTTATAACCTATAATACCTTGTATCATATTAAGACCATCATTGGATCCAATTTTCGTAGTACTATTATCGGTGGAATTCCTATCCAAAAATTTACAAGAATACCAATCCGGCTTCACTATAAAAATGAACTCAACCCTAACACTTATTCCACCAATAAGTCCCTTTGGATAAGAAACAATATACCTAAATATCATCCCAAAATCTCTACCTTAATTTTAGAAACCTCCCTTTGGGAAGTAAGGCACCCAAGGAAGTTCTTTGTGAAAATGAAATTGAGTTATCCATAGAAGAGGTAACATCCTTCCTCCATATCCTTTGTTTTATTTTCATTCTACACCACATAAATTATTATTATTAAATGAATATATAATATATTAATTATCATAAATATACTGATATTTTTTTTATAATTTTTATACCTACACTTACACACACTTCCCTCTAATCGGTAATGAACTTACCATTCTTGTGTACGATGAACTACAACCCCACGAAATGATGTTGTTCGTTTTTCCATTACCACCTCTCTGGGTTGGTAATTATGATGGAAACTCTATTTTTATATGATAGATATGATTTATTTATTTTTCTATAAATATTATATCACACATTACTTCATTCATTATATAACACCCCAATATTATAAAGTAGAAACCTTATATTGTATAACATGCATGACAAGTAACCCTAAGCATGTCATAGGATATAATAACCTAATATATGAAAATATATTTAACAATTTAAACAGATTAGATATATTCCATATCATTTAATACACATAAACACAATGTTGGATTTCATACATGCCAAATAAACCATGTTTGATAGCTTGTATTACACACAAGATCATGTTATAACTATATATATATTATTAAAATATAATTATGTAATATAATAAGACATAGCATATCCTTTAAATGAGTGGTTATAAAAATTATTAGATAAATTATTAAAATTTTTATTTCATAAAAATACAAAATGAATTTATTGGTTACAAATTAATTAGAAATTAATATAAGAAACAATTGAAGATAAAGGGAATAATTTTATGGAAAACTATTTTTATCCTCACTAAGTTGTTTTACAATAATAAATTAAATTAAATACAATTAGTTAATGATATTAATGAAATATATGTATATATATATATATTATTTTCAAGCAAATATTTTTTATATTCATCAAATAGATTTTATAGGTATAATGTACCTACAAAGTCAATATTACTCATAAAATACTATAATTTTATCAAGGAATTATTATCGCCTTCTAATGGATAACCAATTATAAATAAATGTTTTGTAACTTTTATAGATTATATTTGTTAAAATAGACTTATATTTTTATGAGAAATAGAAAAATAATTTTAGGGTTATTTTTTGATATTTTTATGTGAAGTTTCATTTTTTTAATGAATAGTGAAAAATACTAAAATGTAAATCAAAACTACTTCTTCATATAAGTTATTTACAAAGATAACTTATACTTGTATTTGGTTATAAAGTTTAATAATATAATATTGTTTTAAATTAATTTAATTTCGGACATTATTATCAATTTCACATTGAAATTGACTATAAAAATATAGAAAATGATTCGATGTTTTTACTTTAACCACCCGCATTCTCATCCCCACTCCGAGACTAAATTTAAATTTATTTCTGTCACTTATGTGGTTGAAATTTGAAAAAATGGATTCCAAATTTGGAATAAAAATTATTTATTATTTTAAATAAGTTAAACATAGTTTTTTTTTTTTTGCAAAAATGCAAGTGAATGTAATTAAATTGAATTAGAACGATTTAGGTGAAATTAAGTTTAACAAGGGACTAAACCTTTATCTTAAAGGCACAAATGACCTCTCTATATGTCCAAAACTAATTTCATACCCATAATAAATCCATAAACCTTACATTATTTAGTTTTTTGGGATTTATATGGATTTTTTAGGTGAAAACGTTGTTAATCCTAACTTATTTTCAAAAATACATATAAGTCATTTTCCTCCCATATAAAGGGCCACCAACTCTTCCCCTTATTCAAACCTCTTATGAAACCAAATATCATAAAATTTATGACCATATAGATCCTCAAAATACCTCCCCTATTCCTATAATACCCCTCTTTGGATGAAATCTATCCATTGAATCCCTTTGGAGGAGACCAAAAGGAGTTACCCTGTTAAGAGGTAACATATATCCTTTAGCTCTTTAGTTTAATTTCCATTATTAGCCCCATAAAATCTAATTATTCCATGATAATATAAATAAACCAGTTTCTTCAATATCTCACTATTTTTACATTCAATTTTTCATCCTAAAATTACATACACTTCCATCTAATGTGTAAAGACCATACTATTTACATGTATGGAGAACTACCACCTCACAAAATGATGATTGTTCATTTTTCCATTACCGCCTCTCATGGCGGGTATTATGATGTAATTTTTATTTATATATGATATATATGATATTTATTATGTTTTTATTTTTTTATACTTTTATAACATGTACCCTTATTCAATCAATTTTTTCAAAATATGATTACATCGTCTCTGGAAATGTGGACTACTGCCCCTCAAAGAGATGTGACTCATTCACACTATACATCAGACATATAAAGGATGGTTTTAATAAAAATATGTAAAATTTAACATATATATGATACTAGAATTATAATAAATATATATATATATATATATATATATATACTTATCACTTTTTATTTTTATAATACGACAAAGAAATGAAAGTAGCACTCATGCTTACGTACGACCTGCATTCTCCATGAATGATACATTTAAATTCTTATCTATAAATATTATAGATTATTATAAATTCATATTTGTTGAATAAATGTGATAATTTAGTGATTGTTTAGATTATTTATGTGTTGAAACCATGATCTAATTAATTTTAATAACAAATAACCAGTCAAAACTTATTCGTGAAAATAGGCATTTAACAACTGAAATTGTTAAAATAATAAAAGACTGTTAATAAATGTTTAATAATATATTATAATAAGATAATATATGATATTATAAATATGATTATGGTTCTGGTATAAGTTAGTGACAAATTTAAAATTACTATATAGGTTGATAAATACCACACAACAAAATTAAGGTTAAGGTAGGGGATTTCATCTCAATTTACATTCGATTGAGACTTATTTTTTTGTTATGCACCAACTGACATTTATATGGTGTATATAATTTTATTTTACATATAATATTATTAATATCATTAAACACATGGTATTATAAGTTTCATTTGAGGTTAAACCTTCATGGGGGTTGTGATTTAGATGTTTCAGGTTTTATGGGATCATTCAAAAATTTTAATGATTATTCTCCTGAAGATTATTTTCAATGATTATCTTAGAAATCTCACTTCCTTTTGTGATTTTTAACATTCTCTGGATAAAATATGTTTTTAATCAATTTTTAGATATTTACTTTAATATCCATATTATCATAAAATGGATATTAGTATTGACTAATCTAAATATAATTTTTACATACAATGATAACTTTGAAAATTATTTAATTAAATGTAGAATTATTGATAAATATATATTCTATATTCAATATAGATATTTGATAAATCATATTATATATTTTTTAAATTTAAATGAGGAATTATTTGGACTGGTATTAATATGTGGAGCCCAAAATTTATATAGAAACTCGATGAATTGATAGGTTCTCATGAGATGAATAAATGAGAAAAATTAAATGGGGTTTTATTCATAGTTTAAGCCATGTTGTGAATGGTCTTGAAGATATAGGTTTTCTGGTTCCTTAGACCTAACATCCAATAATTAAGAATTTACTACATAGATATTTAAGTTATTAATGTTATTTTCCATGAGATTTTGCATTGAAATATTTATGGATACATTTTATTCTCAATTTATTGATTAAGGGTCATGTGTTTCAGTTTCATACCTTGCTATATTGATTTTTACTTTTATTGTTATTTGAATGGAATATGTTATTAGTTGTTTAACTTTCACATTATTTTTTCATATTGATTAATTATTTCTCCCAATTTACTTACCCTTATTGATCATTTGAGATCAACCTTATTATGTTTCCTTTCCCATGGGTATGAAGATAGAATATTTGAATAAACTTCAAGGATGTAGTATATTTCATTTTATTATGTATCTTGTTTTTTTTTCTATTTCTAAATGTATTATTGGTATCATTTATGTAATATTAATTTCTAATATTTTTAAAATAATCAATCCTCTGGGATTTTATTCATTGTAATCATTCTGATATAATAATATAATGCACTGCCTCTGGTCATCTGGGGTCGGGGAATTATAGTTTGTATCAAATGAAGTTTAAAAAAAACCTTGGAAACCAGATTTAGAAAACTTATATTTGGGATCACAACCCTATGATAATGGGCCTTACTATGCACATTTTCTAATAATTCTAGGGGATAAACATTGGGTTATTCACATTTTTATTACCTTCCATTACGATGGATTGGAAATTAAAGATTTCTCTAAAGTAACCAAAGTTTATGATTCAAAGATTTATGATGAATAAATTAATGTTATGTCCTATACAATGTTTACAGTTATATGACATTCATTATTTTATAGACAAACCCATTATTTTTTATTGTTTATAAATGGGACAAGGAAGGATGACAGGTGTCAATACTCATAGAAAATGCATATATTTCCATGTGTAATAAACCAATAAATCAGTTATTGGAATAGAAAATATCAATGAAATTATAGGGAAACATAATCATGTTATGAAAAATAACCATGCCTGAATGGAGAAACCAATTCCACATTGAGAATAACCTTTTCAGGGGCGCATTATATAGAAGTAGTCCTCATAGTTTAGTGGGACTACTAATCTAGTTATAGCGGTGAAATGGATTAAGTCTGTCGAGAATATAGTTATGACCCCTGAATGTAGTAATAAGGAAACCATTACACATACAATATATTATCTCCAAGGTGATGTAGATCAATGGTGCTCCTTGATCCAGAATACAAGGGTGGAAGAAGAAATAGAACTCCTTTAATGGAGAGAATTTATGGAAACATTCATTGATAAATAATTCCCTCATAACTACAAAATTGATACGAAGACAATGTTTCTTAGGTCAAAGAAATATAATGAATAAAGTGTTGTGGATTATAAAGAAACTATTATATGGTTTTCTAGGTAATCTATGAATTATAAACCTAACATGAAGTACAAGATTGACCACTTATTTTAAGGCCAAAATCCAAATATCAAAAGGGTATTGGTTTCTTAGAAATTTTCATCATACGAATAAATAGTTTTACATGAAACCAATATAGAGAATGAACTCTAATGATCCTATGTATTGAAAGGAATAGAAGAGAAGAACATTCCATCTAATAACCATGAAAAAGGTAATGATTTAAAGAATATTATAGGAAATATAGATTTTACCACATGTGATAAATGTGGAATGAATAACACTAGAAAATGGTTGAATAGATTTGGAGTATGTTATAAGTGTGGAGAGAATGGCCACCATGAAAAATAATGGAAAGAGAAGAAAGAAAACACATCTATTTGTTGTTACAACTACAATGAGAAGGTTCACTATGAAAATGAATTCCCCAAGTATCAAGGGAATATACCTCCGAAGAAGATAAACGATCAAGGTCAAGCATATGTTATTGACACAATTGATGTGGAATAATTAATATTCTTCTGTATTTAGATCTATGAAATATTCTTTAAAATGATTTAATTGATGATGTTCTCATCAAATGAATTATGAAATATATAAAGATTTTATTTTAGTAATTTTTCAATAAATATTTCAGATTATATGTTGAATGGAACCAAGAAAAGTTATTCTATAAAATGTTAAACCTACTAGAAATCATGTTATTAAGGGAAGTAAAACATTTAATATGTTATTGATGTTAAGACAATAATGAATATATGATTTATTTGGACATGTGTTGACTAACTTGGATCTTATTAATGACTTGTCGATAACTATTCAATGCTATCAGTTATGGAGTTTAAAAAAATATTCTAGGAATATATCATACAACATGTGTGTTATTTAAGGAATAAAGAACAATGCATATTCCCAGTAAAGTATTATGTTGATTAAAATTATTACTATATTTCAAGAGAATACCTGATGAAGATGTTAAAATATTAGGTATATGATTACTAATGAGATACATAATATTGATTGAAAGATATTGATAATTTAAATTTGAAAATTTAGTGACCATACAACTAAAGTATGGGAGTCATGATCTTTTAGAAAAGTTAATCATTTATAAAATGTTTTGGGTTGATATTTGAATGATATTTTAGTAGTTAATGTATTAATTCCCTGTATGATATATAATGTTCTAAGAGAATAAATAGAAATAATTCAAGGTGTAATCTATGGAAAATATTTTGTTTATTGAAACATGTATTAACTTATATTCATAGTGTGTGAATGAATTCCTAAAAAAGGTATTGAAAGAAATTTTTTGTTTTATTATCATCATTTTTATGATATCAATGACCTTTATTCACACCTATGGTTTATGGTTTTGTGTCCAAAGACATTACTATGAACATGTTCTCTAGCACTCTCCACCAAAACATGTTTTTTGGAGTTTTTTATTCCATATCTAGGTTTCTATTTCCCACCTTTGATATCCTACTAAGAACCGAGTTACGTGACCATTGTACTTTCCTTTTTCCATTATTAATAATATTTGATATTGAACATTTTTATGATGTGGTTCTTTCAAAAATTGTTTATTTTTAATCCTTATATCTCCAAGTTCATATTTTAATTTCTAGATTGCAATTTATTTATGGTGGGGATAATGTTACACCATGAAATTATAAATTTAGAACCTTATATTGGATAACATGCATAACACATAACACCAAGTGGAAAAGGGAATATAAAACCCTTATACATTAAAATATATTTAATATTTAAATATATTTAAAATATTATATATCTTGGAATGCACTAAAATGAAAAGTTCTCTTTCCTTAAAAACAATAAATACTTTATTCAATTGCTTCTGTTAGATGCAATATCACGTTTTAATCAAACAATAATAAATTTTTAAAATATTATTAAGTAATATAATAAGAATTAAACTATCCATTAAATGGGTGGTTATAAATAGTATTAAATAAATTATGAAAATATATGGTCTATATAAATAAAAAAAATTATTCATTAGTTTTAAATTTATTATAAATGAATATAAAAACCAATTGAATATAAATAGAATATTTTTATAAAAAACAATTTATACACTTACAAAGATGTTTTACCCAATTAAATTAAATTAATTACTATTATTGAATGATATTAATGAAATATATATTATATTAAATAATTTTTTAATATCCATCCAATTTATTTGATAGTCATATGATAAGAACTAATTAAATATTACACACAAAAAATATTATATTCTTATTAAGGTATTTTTACGACCTTTTAATAGTGAACCAATTTTAAATATAATTTTTGTACTTTTATAGATTATGTATTTCCAAATAAACCTCACATTTGGAATATAAACTTAAAAATTATCATATGGTGATTTTTTTGTATTTTTCTGTGAAGTTTCATTTTTAATGAATAGTGAAAAATACTGAAATTTAATTCAAAACTGCTTTTTAATTTAACTTATTTTTATGGAAAAATTATAATTTTAATTGGTTATAAAGTTTAATTGAACAATATTTTAATTAGTCAATCCAATTTAGGTCATTATAATAATTTTCACTTTGAAATTGATAATAAAAACATTGTAATCCTTTGGAAGTTTTTACTTTATAAACCTACACTATCAGGCCATCTAGAAGATTAAATTTAAAATAATTTCTACCACTTATATCATTAGGATTCATAAAAATGGATTCAATATTTATAATCATAATAATTTATATTTTCTTATAAGGTCAAATTTTTTTGATAAAAAATATTATTTAAATTCATTAAAATTAATTACAATGATTAAGTTGAAATGAAGCTTAACAAGGGGCTAAACCAATATATTAGAGGCCAAATAACCTAGAAACTTGTAATAATACCCTATTATATCCCTAATTCATCCATAAACCTAATATTATTGAGTAATTTTTTTATGAATTTTCTTTCTGTAAAATCATGGTTACACCTAACTTCTTTCAAAAAAATACCTAGTGAGTCCTTTTCCTCCCCTATAAAAGGCCACCACCTCTTCCCATTCTTCTAACCTCTCAAGACACATACATTCAGACAATATATGACCATATATATCCCCATAATCCCTCAAAAAATCCAATAATCCTACCCTTGGATAGAAATCCATCCAAGAAGCCCTTCGATGCAAACAAAAAGGATTTAACCAATTAAGAGGTAACATATTTCCTTAAGTTCTTTAGTTTCATTTACATTCTTCACCCACTAAACTATTATTATTCCATGATTATATAAATATAAAAATATCATAAATATACTTGTATTTTTTAGGATTATCGCTATATATACACATACACACACTTCTATCTAAAATGTAAAGATCGTATTGTTTACAGGTATGACGAATAATCTCCTCATGAAATGATGATTGTTTTGTTCCATTATGGCTTCTCATGGGGGAAATTATAGTAGAAAGACTATTTATATGATATATATATATGATATTTATTATGTATTTAATATTTTTTTAAATCCTTTATAACAATTACTATTATAAATTCCATGTTTAATAAATATGATAACATCGTTTTTGGAAGTGTGGACTACCGCCTCCTCAAAGAGATGTGACTCATTCACATTATACATAGAATATATAAAGGTTAGTTTAAATAAAAATAGGAATCATATAAAACATATGTCTGATACTAGAATTGTGATATACATATTATAATTTAATTATCATTCTTTTGATGTGACAAAGAAATGAAAGTAGTGTTCATGTCTATGTATGGCCTACCGTCTCCACGAATGGTGCATTTTATTTCTTATCTCCACACAGTGTAGATTATTATAAATACACATGAACTGAATATATTTGATAATTAAGTCATGGTTTAAATTACTTATAAGATTAAATCATAATATAATTAATATGAATAATAAATAACAAGTCATATATTACTTTAGAAACATGGCAATTTACAACTGGAATAGTTAATATAATGAAATAGTCTTAATAAACGAGTAATAAAATACAGTAAAAATAATAATATATGTTATTATAAACATGGGTATGGTTACTGAATAATTGAGTAACATATTTTAATCCACTATACAAGTGGATAAATAATACACAATAAATGGAATGTTAATGAAATGGATTTTGTCTCAATTTACATTCCATTGAGACATATTTATTGTTACACACCAACATACTTTTACATGGTGTATATAATTCTATTTGACAAATAATATCATCAATATAATTAATTTCATGAAATTATAAGTTTCATTTAGGTTCATACCTTAATGGGGGTTATGATTTAGATGTTTCAAGTGGTATGAGACAATTAGGAATATTTAGAGATCATTCTCTTATAGAATGTTCATAGTGATTACCTATTCAACATCACTTCCTTATGTGATTATTAAATTTAACATGAAAAAATAACTTTTAAAAAAAAATATAATTGTAAATTTAATTGAATATCCATATTCTCATAAAATTTATATTTTTATTTCCAAAAATGTGTATTATTTATACATACAGTCAAAACATTGATAGTTATTTTATGATCTATGTAATTATTGATAAATATGTATTCATTATCCAATATAGATATTTGAAAAGGCATATTATCTATTTTGAATAATTTATATAAGGAATTCTTTGAATTGGTATTGAATGGTGGAGCTCAGACTTAATATATTTCCTTAATGCATCATTAGGTTCTCATGAGGCCAATAAGTTGGAAGAATTAAATGAGGTTCTATCTATAGTATTAGCTATCCTATGAAATGTCTTGGAAGTATAAATTTTCAAGTGACTTAGAAATGATGTCCAATAATTAAGAATTTCCTTCATAGATATTTCAGTTATTATAGTTATTATCCATGATATTTTCATTTACATATCTATGCATGCATTATATTATCTGTTTATTGATTAAGAGGCACGTGTTTTAGTGTAATGTCATTCCATATTGAATTTGTCTTTCTAGTTATTTTAATGGAATAAGTTATTAGTTATTAACCTTTAAATTTAAATTTATTCATATTGATTCATTATTTTATACACATTAATTACCCTTACTGAGCATTTTATATTACCCTAATTATGTTTCCTTTCCCCATGTTATAAGGAATAAATCATTGAATAATCATTCAAGGATGCAGTTTATTTAATTTTGATATGTATCATTTTTTATTTTCTATTTCCCAATGTATTATGGGTATCGTGAATATAATCTGGATTTCTAAGATTGCTAAAATTATTAGTCCTTATATATTTGATTATTTTTTATCATGTAAATATAATAAGAATAATGTATCAACTATAGGATTATGCAGTTGAGTCGTTACACCTTTCATTTAAAAAAATGATAATTTCGTTTGAGGATGTGTGGACTACCTCTTCCTCAAAGTGATGTGATTCATTCAAACAATACATAGAATGTATTAAGGATGAGATTAATAAACATATTTTATATGATTTAAATAATTTATTCTTCTATAATTTTTGAATATATATATGTGTGATATTGTATTTCTTTCTTTATATATGATAATTAAATAGAAACATCGTTAATCCATATGTTTGACCTACCGTCTCCAGGAACGGTGTAATCCATTTCATATATCATTTTTTAGAAGAATTTTATAAATACAAATATAATGAATATAAATGAAATTTATATAATGTTTTACGTTCTAGAGATCATGACATAAGTTCGAGGACTATAAATTTATCAAATTAAGGAACATGATAAGGACAAAGTGGATATTACCACAACTGAACCTTAAAATGGAAGTGTTAATAAGTGGGCAATTTTAAGCAATATATGGCATTAGATATAGTAAAATGGATCTTTTAAAGATGTATAATAAACATATATTCATAATCCATCATGTTTGAATGATTATGGTGGGATTCAATACATAACGTATGGGGATTTCTATTCTCACATTTATTTCTGTAAGATTTACACCTTATTCACCACTCATTCCATTTGTGTGGTGTATATACTACCCCAGAATATATTCTATTATTATTATCCATAATTATATATGTATTTTAATGCCAATTTTATTGTATCTGCTCCATGGGTTTTACGTTTAAAAGGATAAAAAATCGGTAAAGTAGTTTTGTCTCAATTTTCCTTCATTGAGACACATGACATAAATTTCAAAAACCATGTTTTCAAACATTATATCCCAATTATTTTCAATTTTTTAAAAAATATTATCCTTAAATATAATTTTCATAGCAAATAATTTTAATTTTTTTTATGGTTTTTATACTTTTTAGTAATTTTTCATTGCTGTTTTTGAAGAAAATTTTTTTTGAAAATGTAATATGTTTTAATAAGATTTTTTCAAACTAAAAAAGGTATTTTGCTCAATTTTTTTGAATGATCTTCACAAATTATTTTCCACCTATGATAATATCCAATTTTTTTACTCATAACTTTATGGGAAAATGATCCAAATGTTCTATTCATTTTTTCTCTAAGTGGATTATGTTTTTTTATGGAAATATTTTTGTGTAACACATTTCTCTTCCATGGGTTATATTCTTATGAAACCCTATTCTTTTTACGAGTTATTAATTTATGAAATTATAATGAAACCTAACTTTATCCATAGGTTAATATAAGACTACAATGCAGAGAGAACAAAGATTAGCCAGGGACTATATCTACTATTATTGTCTTGGGAGAGATCATTGACTATTGAAAATATGGAATAGAAGGTTATCCCAATAGAGTATGGGAATTTATTCACTATAATAGTCTTGGACGTGAAACATAAATAATGATGTTATTTTATGTGGTTATGATTGTGCCAAAATTCCTTTAAAATATTCTTAGGAATAATATATACTCTCATAGATCATGATTTATTACTAATGATTCCTCACTCTTATGACTAATGTCTTTTGAAATGTTAATGCCTTATTTCATTACACATTTTTTGGATTTATGATTTATTGGGTATGAACATTATAATCTATGAATATTATTTCATACCCATATGCCTATATTATTGATTCATGTGATCATCTCTTCATATATCCCATGTTTACCTTTAATAAAAATCATATCTCACCTTTTTTAATGTTTCCAATTTCCCTATAATTTGAACAATTGTTTTAAGAAGGGTATGTATAATAATTTTACTATTAGAGACGAAATTTCTAGGGATATTTAATATCATTCATGATATGCTTTATTATGTAGAATGTATTCAATGACCCAAAACCATTACTATCCATGGGTTTGTATTATTATAAAATATATTGAGTGTTCATTTAAAGGATGAACTATTTATGTATATTAGGATTGGTTCACCTCATTTGGTAAAATATGAGGGTTTTGTTATTTTTTACAATTTGGTTATGAATAATATGTAGATGAAATGAATACATCATATGATGAATTTAATGTGATCGAGGGTGAACCAAAAATTGTCATTGATTGATTATAAGGAGTCATAATTTAAGACATTCCATGAATTATTTTTATGAATATATGATTTATCACACTTATTAAAAAAAATTGCGTACAATATAGTTTTTGGTTTTAGATTACAGTTGGAACCAAGGGGAATCAAATTAATGATGAATGTGGTAGATAATGTAATGAATGTATTTGGGATAAACAAAACTAAAAGGGGGTATATTAAAAAATCACTCTTTTATATAACTCTCTCAAACCATGAATCATGTTGATATTCCAAATATGAAAAGGTTGTTAAAATTTACCATTCAATATTTCATTTGTAAATTTCTACTTTCATTTAGTTATTCTTATGATCTACTTGTTTATGAGAAATTGATCAATACCAATGAAATGTTATTTTCCATTATCTACTACTTTCAGAATGAAATATTTTTATTAGATAATAATCTCATATAAATAAAATAATATTTATGATGGAATATTATTAAGAATATATGGAAATAGGTAAAAATTTACTATTTATAATGTTATCATTTTATTGCATATTTTTAGTAACTAAATTACTCAATCTCGTCACATGAAAATGGAAGGGTAATTACATGAGTATGATCATAAATACAGTTAATCTATTAGAACATATGATGTAAAAATTATAATACATGCGGGGAATGTTGTGAGTTGTGTCACCTTCAATGAATGAATAATAGATTAGTTTATTAATTTCTTAAAATCATCTATCCAAGTGGCCCTATCCATAATAAAGTTTATTATCTATGAATAAATCATTTGACGGGCTCTCATGGTAGAACATTATAGTTAATATTTCCATTATTCTCATGGTTCTATTAAGAAGATATAGGTGGTGTTTCAACGAAATAAAAAATAAAAAATCCTTTTAGAAAATAAAATTAATCATACATTATACTAGAAGTCTTGAATAATTAATGGTGTATATTATCACCAAGGAAATGTTAAATGATTCCAGTGTGGAAAGGAAGGCCATAAAACATGTTAATGAATAAGAGATATATTGAAGTAAAAAAAATGAAATTATTTTTGAGGGAGCATAATCAAATGTTTTACCCACTCACAAATGTAATAATTGCATGGGGTTTTTGAATAATGCTTTCTAGTGGCCAAATATAAGGGTTAATGATGATAACTGTAGTTAATAACCCCGTAAGACAAGTGATAAATTGAAATTCCATGAAATCACAATGGTTAAAGTGGGATATAATAATGTTGTTGTGAAAGTTATAATAATCACCCACAATAGAAAATTAAATTTTTAATTTTGTTTTGGTTCTACCCACTCATTTATATCTAAAGAATTTGCTGAGGGAATCATTTTAGTAGCTCAATTATTAGATATTGAAGTATCAGTGAATGATTTTAATGGTATGATGGTAATAAATAAATTCTATAGAACATTTCATGATAGTATCCAGTGGGAATTTTCTTTAAAATCCAATGATTCTCCCCATTGTGGAATTGAATGTGATTTTGTTAATAGATTGGAACTCCATATATATGTCCTATATCAATTTATGTGGAATGGAGGTAACATTTTATATTCCAAATTAAGCAATAATTGTCTCTCAATGAGTGTATAAATAGAATATCCAATCGAAAAACACCCATTATATGGGTATTTTTAACTTTTTGGGGGTGAGTATATAATAAAGGGTCGGCAATGAACTCAACATTAAGGTTATTCTTATCATGAGAGAATATAAATATGTGTTTCTTCAAGAGTTTTCTTTTCATATCGAGAATCATGATGTTGAGTTTACAATAAGGATTATACATGATGATACACCTATTTCAATGAAATCTTCTTGAATGGCCCTCCTTGAGCTGCATGAATTGAAGAATAGACAATAAGGGAATCTTGATAAAGGATTCATTTATCCATGTTCATCACTATGTGGTGAACCTATTCTTTATGTTATGAATAAGGATGGGTTATTCTGTCATTTTATGATTACCATGATCTTAACAAGATTAATATTAAGAATATGTATTCTCTACCCTATATTTATGATTTATTTGATCAGTTGCATGGATCTCAATAATTTTCAAATATTTATCTCTAATCCAGATATAATTATTTTAGGGTAAAAAAAGTACATATAATAGAAAATATTCTATATGAGGTATAGAAACAATGGATTTACTTTTATTTCATTATAAATTACTTATTATCCAAAAATATACATGGATATAATGAATTTAGTCATTAGAGATTACCTTGTACAGTTTTGGTAGAATTTATAGATGGTATTGATTATTATTCCAATAATATGGATGATCATTTAGGGATTGAGGTTAAGAATTTTAAGAAAACATAATTTGTATGCCAATTATAAAAAAATTTAAATTATTGCATTAGAAAGTGTTATTATTGGATTATGTAGTTACATATCAGGATATATCAGTGGATCCATCCATGATGGAGGTAATTCAACATTTTCACAGACCAAACATGGTGATCGAAATATATAGTTTTATTAGGTTTGGTGTATAAAATATATTCTTTGGGTGAATTTTTTCACAAAATTCAAATATAATAACCATGTAATTGTGTAAGGGAACAAATTTACTATAGATATATGGATGCAATGAAATTTAATAAGAACTGATGTGATGCTTAGTCAGTGAACCTATACTCACAGTAGCCTTTAGTAAAGAATTTTCTATAATATATGTTGATTAATCAGAGAAGGTATTGAGATGTGTTCTCTTGGATAATCATGAGGTAGTATATTATGCTTCACTCTAATTGAAGTTTCATATGAAAAAATTACATGACACGTGAATTGGAACTAGAAGTTTAAATTTTCTCTTTAAAGATATATAGTCATTATCATTATGGTGGAAGGTGTGACATATATACCATTAATAAAATACTAATGTATATAATCATAAAAAAATATTTTACTATGAATCAAAGGACATATTTGGAACTGATTAAAGATTATTAATGATCAATAGATTACCTCCCATGGGGAAAATAAGATTGATGATTATATAAGTCATAAATACCATGATAGTTTGTCAGTGACGAGTATTGAAAGAGTTACTATACATAGGGATTTGTAGAGGATGTACATAGAGATAATAAGGAAGGGAGAAATGTATTATTTTACAATGTTAAATGGGAAACCATATGTTCATGTGAATATTGAATCAGCTATGAAGGATTATGTGGAGCTAAAAAATAATGTAAGGAATGTTCGATAGTTCTATCCTGATAGTGATATAATTATAAGTTTAATTAACATTCTATGTGTCCCTTCAATACCATAATTGTATAAAAATATGTTTGATAAATTTCACACTACTTCATTCTCTATATATCATAGATGTATAAAGATTTATAAAGAACTTAAAGAGAATTTATTATTGAACAACATGTTTAGATATATTGTGAGATATGTATCTTGGTGCACGATATGATGTTAATTTAAGGTTGATACAACTACTCAAATCTGAGTGTAAATTATGAAATATCAATAATAATTTAATTGTAGACTATCTAATACATCTATAGGGAAAAATTCAATTTTCTCTGTAGATGGTTTCCACATGTAATCACCAATTTAATTAACATTAGAGAATGTTAACCTCATTATTAGCAATCCATGTTATATGTTAAGAAATTTTTATGGTTAGATGGGCATCCACCCTCAATAATATATTATTTTTATTTGATCTTTAAAATGATGTTATACATAATTCCAGGGAAATATTTTAATATGATGAATGTATTTAGAAAAACATGTAATCCTCATGATGTTTTTTAGTCTTATAGGACCATTCATACAATATATAATATACTTCGATCTTGTACTTTGTTTTTCTAAAAATTTCTAGGATCAACACCATCATCTAGATTAATTTTATAAAAGAATTTCTTTCAATAGTTAGTGTAGTTATATCCTTATGTATACCTTTATGAAATGATTCTATTCTTCCATCATGCTAGGATGATGTTGGCGAATGGAAGCTATTGTGACCTGATCAAGGTGAGAAAATGGTATAGAAGGATAGATCCATTTAACAAAACATAATGGGATCTCAAATATAGTAAAATATTTATGCCTACAATCAACGGTGAGATCTAGAGTACATGGTTAGTGATAATGTGTTTCTACAGATATCTCTTGGAAGATGTTTTATGATACTTGGATGGAAGGGAAAGATCATACCTATAAATATCAATCCATATGAGATTCAAGATCATTTATAAATGATAGATTATAAATTTGATATTTATCCAAACCTCAACCAATCTTCTGATATGTTACATGTGTCTCTTTTAATGATGTACATACCAGATCTTTCATATGTACTAATCTTAGTGGTTGTACCATTGTAGCACGAACTATATTATCAATAGAATCTGATAAAAGTAATGGATCATAGATATAAAGTAATTAAAAAAATACTACTCACATTTTTTTATTTTTTTCAAGAATAATAAGTTTGAGTAATCTTTTCTGAAACCTAATGATTTAATGAGGAAGATGTATCCATAGTTTTTTTAACAAAGGGACTAATTTTTAACGGTGGAATTCTAATTAGAGGAATTTAACACCATAAGAATTTATAATATATTTTCATGTAATAAATATATTAATTTTATATCCTTTAAAGGAAACAAATTATGTGAATTATTTTTATACATTACAAAATTAACCACATTATATGTTATATAATCAGTTAAAATAAATTTTAATTCATTTATAAAATACTATTGATCCTAATAAACTAGTTTAAAATATATTTATTATGATCATTATTTTTTTCATATTTTATTTATATAAAATTAAATAATGAGTTTAAAAATTATGAAAAATTATTATTTAATCATTAATAAATTAAATCTTTTTGTTATTAATTGGTTATAAATGAATATAAAATCATTCAAATGTTAAAAGATATTTTTTATGAAAACCTAATTTTATGTATGAAATGTATTTTTATCATAATAGATTAACTTAATTACTATTAAGGAATGATTTGAATGAAATATATTGATAATTTATTCAACTAAAAAACTTAACAAAAAATATAATGGATTTCACTAGGAAATGAATTTGAATTAATTCAATGTTATCATTAAAAATTCATTTTTCAAAAATTAGTTTTCATTTAGTTTTAAATTATTATTTTAAAATTAGTTTAAATCAAATATAGGAAATGAATTTTATAAATTGATTTACATATTATAAATTATAATATTCAAATTTTTTAAATTGAGTTACATACAAGGGAATTCTTTTGGTGTTATTTTTTCTGAATTGGTTTCCTTTCGAACCCTAGGATGGGTGATTATTACTTACTATCAGAGTATAAAATCTATAATAATCATATTGGATTTCATACTGATATAATAGTAATTCATTACTACATTTATGTGTTTTTAGGAATTTTGTGTAAATTGATTCAAGATTAAAATTGATGTCTAGATGTTTTCTAATATAATCCCCTAAAGTTGATATTTAGCTATGACAGTATGGAGACAATTATTTGATAAGAAATAAATGTCAAACCATTTATTATATATTAATTTAAAAACTTATACTAGTGAATAAAATGTGAGTATAATTTTATTAAATTCATATACCTGCTTTAAAATCCAAAAAAACAGAAGGATCTTGGCCTTGATCGACTCAAATTTGAACAATGATACCATATATTCTATGGAATGTCATTAATTTTAGATACATAATGCCTCTTGAACTGATTCTTTGATGGATTGTGATTTCATGGGGATCAACTACTTTCCATACATTTGGACGACATCTATTTTCTCTAATTTATGGTTCATTATTATCTCATTAATTTCAATGAACGGGATTTTCATTGTTCAAATGGTCCATGTGATAAATTATACACCTTATATCATCTTTATCCATAGAATTAGTTCTTGATTTCTTTTTAGTTTTTATTTATTTCTTTTTTGACTAATTTTTTCTATAGTTGATCAAGTCCTATGACATGTGTATAATTAGAATCACAAAAACCAGATTTCTAGTTGTGGGTCAATTTTTATGTGTTGGAATGAAATGTATCTAATATTCAATTATGATTTTTAATTATGGAATAAACATTTTAGAGGTTATTAGGTACTAATGCATGGAATCATTCCATAACACATGATAATTGGTTGATTTATTTAGTATACATTACTTTTTATTAAAAAGTATTAGTTTAAACAATAGATATATAAAATTTTATCTTCTACAGATATATTTTTACATGAATAATTAAATATTTATTATATGGAATCATATTATTGCTATGTGCAGCATTGATAATTTCACTTATATTATTTTCTAATCAACCACAGGTTTCAATGAATTTTTGTTTTCTCAAAAAAAAATTTGGGGGGGTATGAATATGTTACTCAAATGTTAAATCATTATTTCATTTGTTTATACCATGAAGGAAAGAGTTTTTTTTCTTTTTGTAAAATATATTAAATCCACTAATTTGCTTCTTCTCATTTCTCAAAAAATCATGATTCACCTCTTCTCCATGAAGATATTCATGGAATTGTATCATGAAATATTTTATATTGTGGTGAGCTAGACATTCTCTCTATATAGCTTACTACCTGATGAATTTTTTATATATGTGTGTCTGATGTAAATATTTTATTTAAGGAAATCATTTTATAAAAATGGGATCTTGAGAATTTTTTAGTGTTTGGTGTGTTCTATAAAATGTAATTAGTCTTAAATATTTGATGAGGTTAATAAAAAAATGAATTTTTCATAGAATGTAGATTATTTTATTCATTCAATCTGTATTCGCTTTTGACAAGGATTTTACATTAGAAGTATGTATAAATCCATAGACTGAATTCTAACTCAACCTAATTATTATTATTCCAATTGGACATGGAGTCTTTGGGGGAATCATGGGTTATATAGTTATTGTAATATAATAATTATGTTTTAAATATCATGTTTCATGTAGTTGGACATGGAGGGTCTGTAGTTTCTATGGGCTACATATTTAAGGTAATATAATATAAATGCTTCATTTTTTTACTTTTATCACCCATATATTTATTCCCCTTTATCTTGGTTTGAAATGTCAATTCACAACCTAATTTCAAGGCTATAAAATGTTGTTTGAGGATATGAACACTCAATGATTATTTTCAAAGATACAAGAAACCAAACATTTCGAGGAGATGATTTCCCCTACTTGAAACTAAGTTACATGAAAGACATTGATGGGTTTTTAAACATATTTATTTTTCATAACATGGAAATGGAGTGTGTAGAACAACTCTACACTCTATGTGTAAGGTATTATAATATTAAATTTTAAAATTATTTCTTCATCAGCAAATGGACATGGAGTTCATGGAGAAATAAAGGGATGCATGTTTACGGTAGTAAAATATTGTTTTTAGTGTTCTAACTCACCACATCCATCCCTAATTATCTTGGATATAAATGTTAATGCATAGCCTGGTATGAATGAAATAAAAAATTAGATTTAGGATATGATCACTAAATATTATGTTAAAAGATAAAAGAATCCAAATTTTTTTGGGTAATATTAACTTTTGGAATAATAATGTTTAATTATAATGATCTTCATAGTTCATAGTGTCGGAAGTATTTTTTCTTACAACTATACATCTATTTTTTTGTGCCTTTATTTTTTTAAATTATATATTTTTGGTATATGTTTTTTTAAATATGCTATTTATTATTGTTGTTTTTTACATTTGTAACTTTTTATTTTGATTTGTTGTTGTTTACAAGATTTATTCTATTTTTTTGTATATTCTTATCCCATGATCCATTATTTAGTTGGCATATATTTATGTGTATATTATTTTGTGAATATACAAATTGTGTAGTGATGTTTTTCTACATTCTTAATTTTTTATTTTGAGTTACTGTTTACAACTTGTATTATGTTGTTTTGTATAAATTACAGTAAATAAATATATCAATGAGAATTATATTATATAGTAGTGTAGTACACTTTTAGGTGTTTTAGTTTCTATAAAAATCAAATTTATTGATTAGTAACTACTACCATTATATCACACACACTCTTCCACGATACATTTCTACTTCTATTAAGTACACAGACTTCTTCTTGTATCCATGGGACTTTACCTATATAGTGTTGGAAGTCGCTTAGGTTTTTGAGTTCTTATTACACATATAATGATAAGTGACTAATTTTATTACATCACAAACACACACAAATATGTGTAATAGCAATAGTTAATAGTGTTGAATACAACTTGACATGAAAATGGCTACTAATATTACACACACAATGTTTGAAAACTATAACATAATGTTTAAACTCATATCAAATTTTAAATATATATCAGTTTTAAAGTCTTTTATATTTATAATTATATAACATTCAATAAAACCTGACCATTTACATGTAAAAATAGTTGTAACATTTCCAAGTTATGGTCTCTTTTATAGAATACATACAATGGATTATCATAAGTAAAACAAATTAACCAGCCTTATTGGTCCAAACTAATGTTATGAAGACATAATCTAGTCTTTATAGAAATTAATCCAATGTAATAAGCATGAATATATGTCTAAAAATTCCTCTTATATACAACATAACCAAATAGACATTTCATTAGTAACTAATGCCTGGATCGCTGTCAAAGGAAGAAAGTTAAAAACATAAATTTTACATGAATAGATTTTAAGACATGATTTAAACAAAAACATTTTTTAAAGATAATTTATTTAGACACATGAAATTTTGATGTGTTTTTTGTTAACCCACTTCATACTTGTTAAATAACCGCTACATGAAAAATCTTCAACTTCACTATTTAAATATTGTTATTTACAATTTTACACTTGTTCAAAGCCTTGTTACAATATTCTGGATGATCACAATGAATTTTAAACTATTTAAACTATGTTAAATAAATAACTAGTCGTAATAGATGAAATAATATATGATAAAAAAATACATGGGGTGGATAATTTTATTTTAATGTAACATGATTTCAATTATGGAAAACATTGATACTTATATGTATTTAAGGATTGATATGTGTTTATTGAATGTAAAAAGATTCCCAATATCACTTATGATGACCTGTTTTTAAAAAATAAGTGGAGAGTGTACTATTTCTAAAAAAGAACTTATACCAAAATTAATGAATAAAACAACCAAAATAAGTCTAAAAATCAAAACTAAATCTCATTAAAACTTGAGTAGAATCACCTATAATATGTTATAATTTCCATATTAATTTATCAACATGGTTCTCATAAATCATATTCTATTATTAAGGAAGACTTGAGAATATTCCTATCCTCAAAAAAATTGAGTTTAAAATTTTAAATTCTGAGGGGGAAGATTTTGGTTGTAATGAAGTACATGAAATGTTTGATAAATGGATGGTATCATTTAAAGAAGAATCATCTCATGAAGAGTATAAAAATGTGGTTCAACATTTTTCTTTTCATTTTATTTATTTTTCATGGCTTAACACCATTACTCTTTTAATTTTTTCTATACTATATAACTATGAATATAGACAAAATGATAGAAGACGCACACATGATTCTATAAAATATGATGAGAAATATCACTTTATGTTTACTAAAATACCTTGTAAATTTATTACAACATAAGGGGTATGATAATTAGTTTTTAGATAGTGTTTTCAAATTAATCCTTTTTCAACAAATATTTTAATATTAAAGTTTGGGTCCATGGTTAAATACATAATTTCTTACAGGTCTGTTGATCTTTATTTCTACCGCATTAGTGTTTGTGATTGGGTTATTTGTGAACTGTGCCACGTGACATCTTGAATTACATAGTGATTGGAGATTTGATGTTTTATTTTTAAATTTCATTGATGAGTCTGTGAATGACAATGATGTGGTGGTATCACTGGAATTTTATTTTTTACTCAGGTATATGAGTTTAAATTATATTATGGTAAGAAATTAATGTTATGTGGGTACTCTCCCATTACTATCTTCCTAAGAAATAAATTTACCCCAATTATCAAATATGAATTTATTTATATATTATTATTGTTTAAAGGGGGTTTGGTGCTAATTTATTTATCTTTTTTACATCAAATTAATCATTAATCATAAATCAAGATTCGTCATAACTTTAGTGACTCTTTTATTGAGGCTAAATTTGGACAAAATAGAACTTGAATATACCGATCGTTCAATACTGTTACATTTTTGTCATTTTATTTTATCCTTTTCACTAGTTTTATGTATTATTTTATTTAATATGCCTCATTTCAACATAATTCACCTCCCATTTTCCATTAATACAAAATATTCTATTTAATATACTTTCCTGTTTATCTTTTTAATTTCTATTTAAAAGGTTTTATTATTCCAAAATAGCATAATATTTTATGGGTTTCATAAGATTAGAAAAATCAAGGTGGATGCTTTGGATTCAAAAATAAAATCATCAGATAAGGAAAGGACACGTTGATCAAATATTATGGGGGTAAAAACTACTTCACATATAATGGCTACTAGTCAATGGGTACCCATTCATTATTTAATTTCCAGATTTTCCCTTCCCATTTTTCAGTGTATTATAGTTTAACTTTTTCTCCAATCTATAAGATAAAACTACTTTTAGGAAATAAAATGAATAGAAATGATGAATGTAGTAGTTATAATTGGGTTTTATGGGTTTCCCTTCCCCATATCAGTTTTTTTATTTATATTTTTTCATCAATTGGTGTATATATATTTCACCAATTAGAGGGTTTGATCATTGGTTGTGTGTGGTGTAATTCTTCAAGATGTAGTATATGGCTTAAAAGGGACATGATGATCCTCACTTGTACTATATCTAACTTTGTTTGTTTCATCGAGTGTCTTAATTGGGATTGAAGAAAGAAATATGGTGGGATTAACTATTCTTTTTCTATAGTTGGTGCAGGAAGAATATAGTCAAGTTATGACATAAACATAGGGGGACGTGGTGTCATAGATTGATCATAGGTTTTGGTATCTTTATAATATTTTTATGTATCAAGAAACATAAAGAATCATTCTGTGTTAAATTCCATTATTAATATAATTTATTTTTTTCTATGTATGAACTTTTGAGAAATGTTTCTTTGGTAAGATAATTAAAATAGGGGTATTACATATAATAAATTATTAAATAAAATACGAATATTTTTTAGAAGTAAAAAATTATAAATATTATTTAAATTTAATTTATATAAATGCATTATATGATGGCAATATTATTACCAACAAAACAATTTTTTATTTGAAAATTGTATTAAACACTTTGACTAATATATAAAGAATCTATTGGTATTGTTATAATAGAGACCTATATATTTTATTTATTGTAATAAAATTTAGTGAAAGTGTTTTTACTCAAACTTTAGTGACATGTACCCATTTTCTAGTAAAAAATTGTACCAATATAAAATATAATTTTACCAATATATATGTCCTAATTGGAAAAAGGTAAATATTTTTTAGCTACCAACTCTATAAAGTAATGTTAATATTTTATCATGCTCGACATACATGGTTTTTCAAATAGATAAATTTAATAGAATTTTATAACATTTTCTATATTATTTTTATTATATTGAAAAATATTATTATTTATTATTATTTTTTTCAACTGATTTGAAAATAAAAATATGAAACATCTATAATTTCATATTACTATATCCTGGAAGTGATGTTTTTAATTTTTCATCGGCACATTATATGAATAGTTATAAATGTGTAGAAATTAAATAATTATCAAAATAATAAAATTATTACAATTATTTATGTAATTAAACCATGTCTCTTTTTCATGTTCTAGATCATTCAAAACTATTACTACAAGGAAAATGGAACACTTTTCAAAAAAAATTATTAAAGAATTATTAATAAACATGTAATTAAAAATTAAAAGTAAATATTTTATTTTATGTAATGTATGAACCTAGTTCTATTTTCGATTTATATTTATTCTAAATTTATTATAAGGTATCTTATGAGAACATATGAATAATGTAATTCATTGAGGTAATGGTTTATATTAAAATCTATTTTATAATTAGGATTATTTGTGATTGAATATAATCTTGGGTAATTATATGTTCTCTACCACTTAAATTTCATCAATATTCCTATACTATAGACTTCATGTGGTTTTCATGTTTTCATTTAATTATGTTATTTTTTGTGGTTAAAACTAATGAGAAATATTTTCTATGTAACTCCAATATTATATCTACTTCAAATAAAAAATACTCTTCCACATTGATGTTGATAAAAAAAAATTAAAAAAATATATATAATATGATAAAATTATTATTTAATGTTTCATTCAGCCATATTTTACTTTGTTCTAATTTTTTTTTAATTAATCTTTTTATAATTTCTTAAATGAGGTACATTTGTAATTTTTTTGAAAATGGTGAATGGAATATTTTTTTTAATGTTAACTTCATGAATAAATGTATTCCTCTATCATGACCATTATTTGATTTGATAATTGTATTAAATATTTACAAGGTTATTTATAGATAATTTTTTTATCAATATTCTATAAATTTTTTTCTTATAGATAACGAAGGAAAATGATGTTCCACTTTCTTTGAATAAATATTCAAATGCCCTTTTAAATTTATGTTTTAGATATGTCAAAAACCCATGGAATTTATTATGAATCAAAAAGGATATTACCTAATGAGTCCATAAATATTCTTTCTCTTGATGTCTTATGATTTTATGAAGATAAATTGTTTGGATGTCCATTTCCTTTCCACGTGATATGGTATGATGAATTTATGGATTTTTTATGATCAAGTAGCATACATATGCGTGGATTTTGATTTTGAGATAAGAGGTTCCATTATGTCAATCCAATGTATTAGGGAATTATGGATATTTGATGAGATATTGTGGAATTGAATGAGGAGTGAAAGTTGTTCAATAAAGGACTCTATCCCTTCTAGTATTCATGTATGTGAACCCAATCTACACTAGGACATTTCCCACTATGATAGTCTTAGAAGTAAACATTGAATAATGAAATTATTTTCAATGAATATGATTATTAAAAAATTACAATGATAAATTATTATCCTAGTTATATACTCTTATGGATTATTATTTATTAATGATGGTTCCTCACTCTTATGACTCATGTATTTTGGAGTGTGAATTCTTTATAACATGACTCATGGTTTATGATCTTGAACTGATTGTGTCTGAATGTAGTATGTCATGATCATGTTCTCATAGTATTATGACTATCTTTGAATTTCATCTAATCATTGATTAATATCTCACATGTTACCCTTACTATTCATTTTTTCTCACCATTTTTTCTATTTCTTGTTTTACCAAGTCATGGATATTGATTTTAGGTAGGATATGAAAATGAAAGGCACTATGAGATAAGAATATTGTTATATATTATTGTAAAATGTATTTAATATTCATCTTAGGTGATGCAATATTTATGTATGTCATGCCCAGGTCACCTCACTCACTCTATGATGTTAAATTAAATTTTCATCAACCTCATCATATGATGTTAAACTATATGGTCATCATTATATCTATACAATATTAAAAATCATGACCACCATCCACTTTATTTAATGTTAAACTACTGGGAAACATACCTATCACCTGACCTTAAAAACATGATTAATTGGTCCTCATCTTAGAGGAAACCACCTTTGTGGTGGTGTTGTTGGTCTCTTAAAATGGAAAACTATTGGTATTAGTTATCCATTCAAATACCCATAATCACTAACTATGTAATTAATCCAATTACTAAATATACACAGGGAAACATGAATTCATTTTACATGGAATAGTCACAATTACCAAAACTATTCTATAACTATGTTTGGGATACATATTTGACTCATGTAGAACCAAAACTCACTTCACAATATTCAGATAATGCTGCATATATACCCTTAAATGTGCATGGATCAGATATATGTGAAAGCCACAGTCCCCAAAAAAAATTTGTGGCTTGATTCAAATTTTAAAAAAAAAATTATGACCCCATTATTTTTTTATACAAGGTATATATGTAAATAAATATCTGTGTACTGTCACGACCCATCCTCAGGGCCCGTGCCGTGACTACCCCAAGCCCAACTTCTATAGGCCAAGGGCTGGAGACTAGCACCAAAGGCATAAATCCCAATAAAAGGGAAGCCATTGCCTTTATATAAGTAAACATACACAATAGAGTACACAAATGAAGCAAGCACTAAGTAAAACTGAGTACAAAAGTAAGTGATGAAAAATTAAATGGGCTAATATAAAAACCCAACTGAAAGTACAGTATAACTAATAAAGAAAGTACAACAACAGTAAAGTAAAGCAGTAACCACTGAGTCATCCTCTAGATATCCCACCTGATGGGTGGGTACAGATGGTCTCCTCAGCTCCCTGGGTCTGGTCATCCACTCCGGGTACGTCTCTTCTAGTGGTCCACCTTCGAGTACAGTCCAGCTCCACAAGCCTCCACCTCGATCAGTGCAGTCCATTGTCTGCATCCAACACAACGTATTGCGGGCATAGCCCGTGCAGGGTTGAGTATACGATACTCAGTAGGGACCCCAAGACCCCCGAAGGTCTCCCAGAATCCACGAAGGATAAACCACAAAGGAACAATACAAACATGAAGTATAAACCAACTCTACTTAGGTATATGCCCATACATATACCTAATTCATCAATCTTAGTTCGGGTCCAACTTCTGAGCCCAAGCACAATCCATTCCACACAGGAAAGAAGTCAATCATACCAATGATAATGATTGAAAGAAAAGACTCAACTCACATAGGTATACTACTCACGAAGCGGGGTGGAGATGATTAGATATAGCCTCTAAATAATCTCCTCTGTTGAACCCACGTATGATCCAAGTACAGAAGTCGTCGCTGCCAAACACACGTAGGATCCAAGTACAGTAACCATCGCTGTCGAACCCATGTAGGATCCATGTACAGTCGTCATCACTGTCAAACCCACGGAGGATCCAAGTACAGTCGTCCTCGCTTCCAAAACCACGTAGGATACAAGTACAGTCATCTTCATCATCGAACCCACGTAGAATCCCAGCACGATAGTCGTTGCAGTCGCAACCAGCTCTAGGGTTCCCGCACACAGCGTACTCGATTCCGGGAGGGTCCGCTCCTCGAGTAAAGGGGTCAATACATGAACTTTCATGAATTCCAGATTTGATGTATCTCGAAGTTCCATCTCATCAAAAGGAACTCAATGCGATAGACGGCGCGTCAATCAGACGCACGGTCTGAGAGATATTGGCCTTTTCGTTCCAGGGGCCCGGTTGGAAATATTCTCATTCCAAACCCAGTTGTTTTCCAAATTTTTCCAAAAATCACTTAGGCTATTGTAAAAGGACCGCCTCATCGATAGGGTCCTAGTTCCGTAGATGGCGCATCGATCAGACGCGTAGTCTTTAAGTTGTTCACTTTTAAGTGAATAATGGGCCCGGCCCATTAAGCCCAGTGGGCTGGCGGGTCAGGTCACCTAGTATTGGTGGGTCCGTTCGGGTAGGGGTGTCGGACCGGCCTGACAGTTCACGCAGTCCGGCCTGAGGGGCGCGGCCTGGCCCGAAGTGAGCATAGCCCGGTAGGGCGTGGCCCGGCTGGCTCGGCCCGAAGGCCGAGCAGTCTAAGGTAGAGCCCCCCCCCCCCCCCCCCCCCGGCTGTCAGAACCGGACAGAGCCTTATGGAACCGCCCTCCCAAACCGGTCGGCCCAGCCGACTGGCCTTCTGGCACAAGCGGCCTGCATGGGCGGGTCGTGGGTTATCCAGCGCGACGTCTTCCTAGTGCTGCTTCCTTGCTCCACCCGGCCGGCCGACGGGCCTGTCGGTCCTTCCGCCAAAGCGGCCCGTAATGCAGGCCACGGTTCCTAATGCACAGCCGACACAACGGTGCTGGCTTCCTTTGCCGTGGCCTGTGCTGGCCGTGGTTTCGGGTCCTCGGCACGAAGTGACAGTGTCGTGCTTCCTCCACTGTGGCTTGCTTGGCCGCAGCTTTTCTTCGCTTGTGTGATGGCGGCCCTTGCGCCGCCGGTCTCTTCCACGTTCCGTCTCCGATCCTAGATTCCTTATAATTAAACAAGATCAAATGGAGGGTCATCGGGCTGTGTTCATTTGGCATGCGCCCTCTATGTTAAGTGATAGCAATATGTCGAGAAAAATCAAGGTCATACAACGAGAAACCAAGGAACAATTTTAATCCATTAAAATTGAACTTAATCCCCTACCTCGATAATTAACGTCACACATCGGGCGTCGCGGAAGATGGTGTCATGAGGAAAGGATTCATAGGCGACGTTGGAGTGCGTCCGAGGAGGAAGTGGCGTCTCCTCACTTGTCACGGAGAAGAGAAAGGTTGGCACGTCGTCGTTCTTCATGGAACCAGCATTCTTCATCGAAGAAGTCACCATTCTTCATCGAAGAAGAAAATTTTTCTCTAAAGATCTCTCTCTTCCATAACACAATGAAAGCCCTCCAAAAATAAAATAATAAGCTACCCTCATTATTTTATTAACACAATCCATTTAAAATTCAAACGTTCAAACGCATAATTAATTATATGAAGATGTTCCATTCATTAATTAAGGTATGTTGCAAGAGTTATAGAGAGGGAGAAGGAGAGGAGAGGTCTTCATAAATTAAAGGATTTTTCATGAATTAATGGAGTGAGGGAGGTGGGGAGTTTGGCAATTAAAGGGGTGTTTCCAATTTAATGAAGGGGTTTTAAGGAGCTTAGGGGAAAATGAAAGGTTGGGGCTCATGTGGGCTCCACCTCTCAAACATCCTCACTTGGGTAGTTAGGTGGTTGTGGGTCCCACCCTTAACTCCCCTTTGTAGGATATAACTACCTCATATATAAATAAAATTTTACACACCAATTTTATTTATTTTAAGCTAATTCCCCAATTATTAACTTTCAACCCGCAAAAAACGCAACTGCGGTGAAGGTCCCCTTAACCGAAAATCGGTGCTGCGAGTTCATCGGTGCCCTCAGATTTCGATTTTGAGCACCAATTCAAATGATAGAAAAACTCACTCGTTTGTTTACTAAACGTACCCGAGCTAAACTTCGGAAATTGATTCCGAGCACACCAGGCCTCGGAATGAGGTGCCGTCAGAATCCATAGACTCGTAAAATTCCAAATTATTTACAAAAAAAATTCCTTAAAATTTCCAGGTCTTTACATTACTCCCATCTCAGGGATTTATGTCCCTGTAAAGCTGAAAAATAAACTAGGAAAACAAATGAGGGTACTGAGAATGCATATGAGGCTCCCGCTCCCATGTGCACTCCTGGAAGTTCCCGTGCTTCCAATGAATGCTCACCAGAAGAATCGACTATCCACATAGGACCCGCTCATATCGATCCTTGATCTCCACCGGGACCTCTGCAAATGTCACCCCATCATTTATTTTCAGATCCCCATGATCAATGATGTGGGTTGGGTCGTTCACGTATCTCCTCAGCTGAGATATGTGGAAGACGTCGTGTACCTGGTGCAACTGAGGTGGAAGGGCCAGGCGGAAAGCCACCTCGCCTACCCTGTTGAATACTTGGAATGGTCCGATGAAGTGCAGAGATAACTTTCCTCCCTAACCAAATCTCTGTAATCCACGTCGAGGTGAGACCCGTAAGAAAATGTGGTCTCCATTCTCGAACTCCAGTGGTCTCCGTCTCCTATCATCATAGGACTTTTGTCTACTCTGTGCATTCCTCATCCTCTCCTAGATGATCTGCACCTTCTCCGTCTTAGCCTGAACCATCTCTGTTCCTACAAGTGTTGACTCCCCAGGGTCATTCCAGCATAGAGGTGATCTGCAAGGTCATCTGTACATGGCCTTGTATGGTGCCATCCCGATGGTGTAGTGGTAGATGTTGTTGTACGAACACTTTACCAAGGGTAGGTGAGCCTCCCAGCTATGACAAAAGTCGAGGACACATGCACGGAGCATGTCATTGAGTGTCTGAATGGTCCTCTCTGTCTGGCCATTCATCTAAGGATGAAAGGAAATGCTCAGGTGTATCTGTATCCCAAATGCCTCCTAGAACCCCTTGCAAAGCCAGGATGTAAATTGAGCATCTCGATTGGAGATGATAGACGATAGAACACCATGAATCCATACGATATCCTGAATGTAGAGGCGTCCCAAGCTCTCTACTGAGCCCTTCTCTCTGATCGGAAGGAATTGGGATGACTTGGTGAGTCGGTCGATGATCACCCTGATAGAGTCGTGTCCCCTGGATGTACGTGGAATCCCAGTCACAAAATCCATGGATATCCTGTCCCACATCCACTCTGGAACCTCCAAGGGTTGTACCAAACCTGCTGGTACCTGGTGCACCACCTTCACTAGTTGGCAAGTGAGGCATCGTGAAACGAACTCTGCTACAGCCTTCTTCATACCCAGCCACCAGTGATGTCATCTAATGTCCTGGTACATCTTCGCCACTCTTGGATGTACCACTAGAGGGAAAGTGTGAAACTCCCTCAGCACTTCCTCCTGCAGTGCAACTGGTACCATGGTATGTCCCCTGAAGAGGATGACATGCTCTCCTCCTTCAGAAAATCCATCAAGCGCCTGCCCTGTGGAAATATAAGCACGTTGCGTCTCACAGTCAACGTCTCCACGTTGTGCCTCTCTGACCCACTGAAGTAGTGGAGGAGTGACTATGAGGGACTATAGAAAGGTTGCCCCATCTCTATCCATGAAGGATATCTGCAAAGCGGCTAACTGCTCTGTCGCCTCTCCAGGTACCTGAATGCCCGATCTCTGGCTGAGAGAATCAGCTACTACGTTCCCCTTCCCAAGAGTATAGACTATCTCAAAATCATAGTCCTAGAGGAACTCGATCCATCTTCATTATCTCGGGTTCATGTCCTTCTGCGAGAAAATGTACCTGAGACTCTGGTGGTCAGAGTAGACTGTAAAGTGCTTTCCTATCAGATAGTGTTGCCACATCTTTAGGGTGAAGACCACTACTGCTAACTCTAGGTCATGGGTAGCGTAGTTGTCCTGATACCTCAACTGTCATGAACCATAGGCGATCACTGCCCACTCCTGCATTCGGACACACCCGAGTCTGGTCCCTGATGTGTCGTAGTAAACCATGTACCCAACGCCCTCCTCCGATATTTTCAAGATGGGCACACTGGTCAATCTCTTCCTCAGCTCCTGGAAGCTCTGCTGGCATCTATCTGACCACATGAAGGGTTTCCCATTCTTTGTCAAAGGTGAAAGTGGTGCTGCAACTCTGGAGAAGTCTGGCACAAATCTCCGATAGTACCCAGCCAGAACTAGGAAACTCTGCACCTACGTCATGCTCCCGGGTGGCTCCCAAGAAAGTACTGCCTCGATCGTCGTAGGATCCACTACAACTCCCACCTCTGAGATGACGTGCCCCAAGAAGTGAACCACTTGAATCTAGAACTGGCACATCGAGAGATTACCATAAAGATTGTGCTCTCGGAGTGTTTCCAGTACAACCCATAAGTGGTAGGCGTGATCCTCCTCAGTAGTCATGTAAATCAGTATGTCATCGATGAAGACTATGACAAAATGAATGAGGTAAGGCTAGAAGATCATGTTCATTAGACTCATGAACATTACCGGTGCATTGGTTACGCCGAAGGGCGTAACCAAGAACTCATAGTGGCCATACTGACACCTGAAGGTCTTCATCTGCACATCCTTGTCTCGAACTCTGAGCTGATGATGGCCTGACCTGAGGTCTATCTTCAAGAACCATCGTGCTCCCTTGAGCTGATCAAAGAGGTTGTCAATCCTCGGGAGTGGGTAATTATTCTTTACGGTCACCTGATTCAGGCGATGGTAGTCAACACATAGTCGTAAGCTCTCATCCGCCTTCTTGAAAAATAAAATTGGAGAAGCCCAGGGTGAAACACTGGGTCAGATTAATCCCTTTCTCTATAAGTCCTCTAGCTATACCTGCAGCTCATGAAGCTCGGTGGGAGCCATCCGATATGCTGGAGTGGATATCGGTGCTATCCCGGGGTATATGTCGATGTAGAAATCTACCTCTCTGTGAGTAGGTAGTCTTGGAACGTCATCAGGAAAACGTCCACATACTGATCAACCACAACAAGAAAACTCGGACTCCACACATCAACTACTCCTAGGATGAGACTAGCCAACTGATGTGTGATCGGCTGCCCTCTCCTCTGCATAAGCCCATCCGGCGCTGCAAAGGCTCCCTTCACGCTGGTGAAGGTGAAACCGGTACCATAAATAAGGACACACCTCACTTTTCACCTAAAACAGTCGATCTAGTAATGGACTATAGATAACCAATCCATACCCAAGATGATGACGTATGCCCTCGACGTCACTACAAGAAGATCCCAGCCGAAGCTCTCGCCTCCTAGAGTAAGCTCACACTACCATCACCAGTGCGTAATCGTCGAGTCTGCTCCCATAGGAGTCTCTAACCGTAAGGATCGAGCCAACGGCTCCGTCGGAATCTCTGAGCTCCGAACAAGGGTAGTGGAAATAAAATAATGACTCGCTCCTATGTCTATAAGAACTACAGAAAGGGTGGAGTAGACACAGATTGTACCTAGAATCAACTTAGGTGTGTCGTAGTTGTAGGACTCGACTGCTTGGAGCTAAACCTACCCCTTTCTTCCAGACCCCTATGGTCGGGGTGGTCCTTCTAGTGGTGGTGGTGGTGGTAGAGCCTCGAAGCATCGTCCACCACCTGCTGCTCGGCTAGCTCATCTACCTTGTCTGCTAGCTCCCTGCAGACCACCACGGTCGAACCTCTGCCTCTTCCTGGGAGGTCCCTCTACTGTATACTGCTCCTCTGTATGGTGGGTCAGGCAGTCACGAGCCATGTGACCCTGCCCGCCGCATGAATAGCACTGCCTGCCCCTCGTATGGTTGGCTCTGCTCCGTGTGCCCCACACATTCAAACCAGTATCCTGAGGTCGCCCACCTGATGGTCTGGTCCTCTTGGACCTCTTCGAAATCTATCTACTATTGGATGCAGAAGACTCTACTACGTGTCGCCCTGCGGTGGATCTCGCTACTGGCGTAGGCTTAGCAAGAAAGCTCTCCACAAGAAGGGCTCGCTCCAGTACTCTTGCCTGCGTCAGAAAGCTGAGGGAGATCATCAAAGCCCTGATCTCATGCCTCAGTCCCTGCTCATAGGTCTGGGACCGGAAGAATGGGTCTCGTACCATATCTGTGGAGTAGCGTGAGAGGTCGGTAAATCTCACCGAGTACTGGGCTACTGTCATGCTGCTCTGCCGCAGCTGTAGTAACTCCTGGATGCGCATCGCACGGAGGGTGGCTAAAAAAACTCCGAGAGGAAGAGGCTCTCGATGTATGTCCAAAGTAGAGATGCCTCGTCATGCACCTAGGCATCAGGCTCCATCATCTACGTGCTGCTGTGTGTAAGAGACTCGCGGCCAGGATCACCATAAGGTCTGCTGGTGTCCCTACCAATCTGAAGACTCTGAAGATAGCCTCTAGCCAATCCTCGGCTGCCTGAGGGTTTGTCTCTCCACGGAATCGGGGTAGCCTTTGTCGCTGAAACTTGTGCAACGTACTCAGGTGGTGTGCACTCTCTGCTGCTGGGGTTGGTGGCATCAGTGGCTTAGTGGGTAACGGTACTGCTGGTGCCTCCGCTATAATGGGGCCTTTCACCGAGGCCCCGTCGCTCGGTGGGCTTCCATCTCATACATATCTCAGAAGCCTAGCAAGATGCCTACGTGGGGTCATCCTAAAAAGAAACAGGTTCACCATAGTTAATACAGTATACCTGGGGAGCTGACACAAAGTAATAACAAAGAAAACTCTTGAACCACACATGCAATCAATGTTTCCATCCACTGAGTCAGAAATCAGAAGTCAGGGTCCTGGTGTGTGGATACGTCGGCCACCACACCAATACTGGACTCCCTTGACTGAAAACCATACTCACTACTCTTAACACTATTTCTTCACAGTAGAGAATAATCAAAGTCCTATGTTCTGCGGTAGAACCTCCCTCTGATACCAATTTTTCACGACCAGTCCTTGGGGCCCATGCCATGACTACCCCAAGTCCGCCTTCCATAGGCCAAGGGCTTGCGACTAGCACCAAAGGCGTAAATCCTGATAAAAAGGGAAGGCAATGCCTTTATATAAGTAAACATACACAACAGAGTACGCAAATGAATTAAGGACTAAGTAAAACTGAGTAAAAAAGTAAGTGCTGAAAAGTAAATGGGCCAGTATACAAACTCAACTGAAAGTACAGTACAATTGAGAAATAAAGTACAACAAGAGTAAAGTAAAGTGGAAACCACTGAGTCGTCCTCTAGATATCCCACCTGAAGGGTGGGTACAGACGGTCTCCTCAGCTCCCCGGGTCCAGTCATCTGCTCTGTGTACGTCTTGTCCTATGGTCCACCTCCGGGTACCATCCAGCTCCACAAGCCTCCACCTCGATCAGGGATATCCGTCGTCTGCATCCAACACAACGTAGTGCGGGCATAGCCCGTGCAGGGGTGAGTATACGATACTCAGTAGGGACCCCGAGACCCCCAAAGGTCTCATAGAATCCTTGGAAGATAAACCATAAAGGAAAGATACAAACCCAAAGTATCAACCAACTCTACTTAGGTATATTCCCATACATATACCTAAGTCGTCAATCTCAGTTCGGCTCCAACTTCTGAGCCCTAGCACAATCCAGTCCACACGGGAAATAAGTCAATCATACCAATGATAATGATTGAAATACAAGACTCAGATCACACATGTATACTACTCACAAAGAGGGGTGGAGATGATTAGATGTAGCCTATGAATAATCTCCTCTACCGAACCCATGTAGGATCCAAGTATAGAAGTCGTCGCTGCCAAACCCACATAGGATCCAAGTACAGTAACCATCACTGCCAAACCCACGTAGGATCCAAGTATAGTCGTCATCACTACCGAACCCATGGAGGATCCAAGTACAGTTTTCCTCCTACCGAACCCACATAGGTTCCATGTACAGTCGTCTTCGTCGTAGAACCCATGGAGGATCCCATCACGGTAGTCGTCGCAGTCGCAGCCAGCTCAGGGTTCCCGCACACAGCGTATTCGTTTCCAGGAGGGTCCGCTCCTCGATTAAATGGGTCTATACATAAACTATCAAGAATTCTAGAGTTGATGTATCCCGAAGTTCCATCTCATCAAAATGAACTCAACGTGATAGACGACGAGTCAATCGGACGCCCGGTCTAAGAGATATTGGCTTTTTCGTCCAGGGGCCCGGTTGGAAATATTCTCATTCCAAACCTGGATGTTTAATAATGTTGTCCAAAAATCACTTAGAGTATCTCAAAATGACCGCCTCATCAATAGGGTCCCAGTTCCGCAGACGGCACGTCGATCGAACGCGCGGTCTTTATGTTATTCACGTTTAAGTGAATAAAGGGTCCGGCCTGATAAACCCAGTGGGCTGGCGGGTCAGGTCACCCAGTTTTGGCGGGTTCGTCGGGGTAGGGCTGTCGGACCGGCCTGAAGGATCATGTGGTCCGGCATGAGGGGCGTGGCCTGACCCGAAAAGAGCACGGGCCAGCCCGAAGTGGCGCGACCCGGCTGGCTCGACCAGCTGGCCGAGCGGTCCAAGGGGGCGCGACCCCCTTGGCTGTTCAAACCGGAGGTGCCTTATGGTGCCACCCACCCAAACCAGCCGGCTAGGCTGGCCGGCCTTTTGGCACAAGTGGCCCACACGGGCGGGCCGTGAGTTCTCCAGCACTGCACCCTCCTGGCATCGCAGCCTTGCTCCGCCCGGTCGGCCGATGGGCTGGCCGGTCCTTCCGCCGAAGCGGGCCGCAAGGCGGGCCGCGGTTCCAGATACACAGCCGGCACGATGGCACCAGCTTCCTCCACTTCGGCCTACGCTGGCCATAGCTCCACATACCCATCACGGTGTGACTATGTCATGCTTCCTCCACTATGGCCCGCTTGGTCGCGGCTTTTCTTTGCGTGTGCGACGGCGGACCTTGCACCACCGGTCTATTCTGTGTTCCATCTCTGATCGTCGATTCCATATAATTAAACAAGATCAAATGGAAGGTCGTCAGTCCATGTTCGTTCGGCCCGCACCGCCCGCGTTAAGCGATAGAAATAGGCTGAGAAAAATCAAGGTTATACAACAATAAATCAAGGCACAATTTTAATCCATTAAAATTGAACTTAATCCCCTACCTCGATAATTGATGTCACACATCGGGTATCGCGAAAGATGGCGTCGCGGGGAAAGGATTCGTAGGCAATGTCGGAGTGCGTCCAAGGAGGAAGTGGCATATCCTCACCTATTTTGGAGAAGATAAAGGTTGGCGCGTTGTCGTTCTTCATGGAATCGGGGTTCTTCGTCGAAGAAGTCACCGTTCTTCGTCGAAGAAGAAAACTATTCTCTCAAGAGATCTCTGTTCCTTAATACAATTAAATCCCTCCCAAAATAAAATAATGATCTACCCTCATTATTTTATTAACACATTCCATTTAAAATTCAAACGTTCAAACACATAATTAATTAAATGAAGAGGTTCCATTCATTAATTAAGGTATGTTGGCAAGAGTTAAAGAGAGGGAGAGGGAGAGGAAAGGTCCTTAAAAATTAAAGGGCTTGTCATGAATTAATGGAGTGAGAGAGGAGGAGAGTTTGGCAATTAAAGGGGTGTTTCTAATTTAATGAAGGGGTTTTAAGGAGTTTCGGGGAAAATGAAAGGTTGGGGCTCGTGTGGGCTCTAACTCTCAAACATCCACACTAGGGTAGTTAGGTGGTTGTGGGTCCCACTCTTAACTCCCCTTTGAAGGATATAACTACCTCAGATATAAATTAAATTGTACACACCAATTTTATTTATTTTAAGCTAATTCCCCAATTATTAACATTCGACCCGCATAAAACGCAACTACGGTGAAGGTCCCCTTAAGCGAAAACCAGCGCTATGAGTTCATCGGTGCCCTCGGATTTCGATTCCGATCACTAGTTCAAAAGATAGAAAAACCCACTCATTCGTTTACTGAACGTACCCAAGCTAAACTACAGAAATTGATTTCGGGCACATCGGGTCTTTACAAGTACAATTATATTCTTGGTTATGATAAATTTACCTGTTTATATATGGTTTTATTTTTCCATTCCTCCCAATGGCTCCCATGCATTCCTCTCATTTACTCATGTAAACAAGTAAAAACAATTTAGTTTCTGACTTAAAATGGCTACATGTGGTTTGATTATTATTATAGGGGATACAAAATGATGCTCAAATATCATGTCCTGAGCTCATATTTGAGTCTTCTATCACCCAAAACCCATATTAGGGGCCTTTTCCACTTTAATATGTTAAATTTTTACACCTATAATTGAGATAATATTATGATCCAAGGTCATATTGGAATGTGTGTAGCCTTAAAAATATAAATAATTGGTCTATAACTAGTGATGATAAACTTTATGTATCTATCCTTGATGTCATAAATATTAGAACTAGGACTATAATTTAGGTCAATGTTTCATTTTACCTATTTCTAAGTAGAATATCACAAGCCTTCAATAGACTTGTTTCCTTCACATTAAATTATGAAAAACCTTTTTATTGTCCAGGATTTATGAAATTAAAATAATATCAGCATTTGATCAAATATATATGAAATTAAATAACAATAATTTGTTGATATATATCTATGTCATTAATCTAGGAACTATGAATCATGGTGAAAATATTTAAACTCTAGTATCCCTATGATATGAACTATAAGACCGTAAATATAAGTAGCCTCATGATCCAAGATAAATGCAAAAAAATATGGAAATTCTATTTTATAACATGCATAATTGTCATATAATAGCCTCTATTTGGTAAGATATTTATGACCATGAATACCAACAAATAAAAATCCATCTTTTGTTACCTTAAACAGGAGAAAAATTTTCTAGTTATACGAGCTTCTAGTCCAACACCTATATATTTTATATAGTATATCCTTAATCACCCAAACCCAAGTGTTCAATGAAATATAAATGTCAACAATAAAATCATTGGGGTATTCTTTTCCCCAAGTCATAACATGATCAATCCCTGTTCTTGTTTCTCTTACAATGGTGGTATCTATATATGGAAAAAAATATTTAGATCTTGGATGAAATCAATCTATTTTGGTATTCCCATATGAAATGAAAGTTGAATTATAACTTAATAATAGTGTAGTATATACACTTCTTGAGTATCTATCTTTCCATAATTAATAAATTGACTATTACATTTTAATATACATATTTTATTAATTTCTAAACAATCTTCCATCTGTCTATACTAATAGAATAGGTTCCCCAGTCATTTCACTCCTTCCATCCAAGGTACATAACCCTAAGTAAAAAATATTCAAGGATAAATGATGGAAATTTATCTTCAGATTGTTTCTTAGAGTGCATACAAATTGTTTTCCCCATATATAGAGATACATCTATAGAACATTTATTTTGAATATTCACCTAGTTATCAACATTTTCTTATTCGCCTCGTCAATCGATTAAATCTCTTAGTGTAAAATGTTTACCATTATTCAAATTCCATTTACCAAAATGAAATAAAAAAACCTTCATGTTGAATCCCCATTCATCATTGAACACTGTAATGTAAAATAAATATTTTCTAGTTAAACGTAACCAAATAAAACTCATCATTGCAGGTTTGAAAATAGTTGTCAATTAAATATTCTGGCACTAATTAATCCACCCCATTTACACAGACTCATGTGATATAAATTAACATCAATTATCTCTTGTTGGTCAAATCAATCAATTCTCACATGGGATTAAAGGTTTTAAGTGGTTTTATTTAGAATGATTATGATTTATTTTAATACAAAAAAATGAATTCATCAATGATGAAATTTTATTACCTAGAAAATAATAAGGAGGTTTTTATAAAGGATGAAACTTCTAGTTTTATATAAATATAATTATGATAGTTCAAAATACAATGACTACCATATCAAGAAAATATATTTTGTAGAGGATTTAATAGATTTTCATAAACCTAGTCAACCCCTCTATATTTTACTCAATATATGGATAAACCTAGGATCCAAATACTTCAAGGATGCCTTAATGATTCTAGAACTCCTACACATGATACATATCATGGAAAAATGAAACTATTGCCTCAAATATGTAGTTGATCTATCATTATACCTCTTTATCCCTCTATAGATTGATTCCATGCCGTTTTCACTCCTCATCCTAACCCAAGATCTATTTAATAATTTATTAAATTAAATATATATTACATACCAGAAATATTGTCTCCTCAGAAATAATATTCCATGCCACAATTTCCTATTTCTAAGATACAATTTCACAGCTCACTGTGTGTATGGAATGTTAATTAGCTAATAAATCCCAAAGGTCAACAAGAAAATAGTGAGGATTTCCTATTTTGAAACCCAATTGATTGAAATGAGTGAGGTGATGAGCCCTAATATATTATTCAACAACCATATCTTAGCCACCTAGTTCATATTAGCTTTGTTTGACCTTAAGAATGATTTTTTAATAGATCATTTTAATAATTTGGTAATTTCTTTATAAACGGGGACAGATTGTCAGTTATATGCTCCATCAATGTAGGATATTATGTTGATGGTAGAAATGGATATGTATGTGTCTCTACTACAAGTTACAGCTCTACCATTAGGCTTGCAGAAGACTTTTTATTTTTGATGATATCCTCTAAGTCATACACTACCAATGACATGATGGTGAAACCACCATCATGAGGAATGGGTTCTCTATAAGCTTTCAATACACATTCATCCATTGAGATGGTTAAAAATTATTTGAATAAATTATCAATCTAAAATCATACACCCCTCATGGGAGTAGGAACCACTATAAAATTCTATATATTATTTATAAAAATCAAGGGTAAAGAAAGATGTTATGGGATATAATATTGGGAAATAACTGATGCAAAATGGACACAAATTTCATGACAACCCACAAATATAAATATAGGGGCACCGATTATCTGGTTGAGATTGACCACCATTATAGACAATAGGTTAATGCTTAAGGCTCTAGAGATGGACTGAAAAACCCAATTATTCCAATGGAAATACCCTAGACCTTGTGTTCTAGCTCTATAATAGGATTGTCATGAAAACCATTTTACAGTGTGAAAAAATATTTATAGGAGAAAATAATGTTGGACTATACCATTCGATGAATATGGAAAGATTATTAACATCACCCCCAAGAAAAGCATAACATCAAGGTTTATTTTCACCACACAATGAAATATTGATGATGAACATCCTAAACATATTTTAAGACCAATGAATCATTGGATTATTCTAATGAATTTTAGATTCATTGAAACTACTCAATATCCCTCCTCCGTTGCAAATTTAATGGTTGTTTTAATGTCTCATTGATCCCTGTAACTATAATAGTTCTAAAAAGGTAGTTATTAATATTAAGGATATTATTATAACTTCATGAATGTTGTAACAATTAGGATTTACATTGTCATAAGATATGTAACCTGACTCCTTTGGGGATACAAAATCCTCACCCTATATAGAATTATCTTCCCTGACTGTATCACCTCCCCATGCTTCTTATTTATCAAAATAAATATTCTATAAATTTACATGTCTCTCCAAATTTCACTGGAAATTATCTTCTTGACCATTGTGAAGAATAATTACATTATGATTGTTGATGTTTTCATTAATATAGGAGTATAAAAAGAGCTTTCTATCATCAATAAAATCCATTATATAGTTGTTTTAGTATGTGAACATGTCCTTAAACACTCAAAAATAAAATAAATATTCTACCAACAAAAATTTAACCCCACAACTGAATCCACATATGTTAAAATTATAGTTCATTCCATGTATTTAATGATCTGGTGAATGAAACATCGTATGGTATTATAATGACTACTTTCCAGGGATTTGATAGATACATATTGGTAGAGGGCATGGAGTTATTCTAGAATTTTCCCAATTTTAGGAAATGATTTATATGGAACTAATTTTTACAAAACGATCCTCCATTAATTCCTATCATTGGGGAATTATCTGTGGATTTAGTTTTTCCTCACTCAAATCCATCCTTATATGATATTGAGCTTATCTGGATGTAAAATTTCATTCACCCCATTTTTCCTATCATTATATATAAGAATATTTCCATGGTATAAGCCACCTAAACATCATACCAACTCTCGAAAGTGTCCTAGTCTAGCTTTGTTGGTGAACTAGCTATAAAAATTTGAATATATGGCTAGTTTGCTCCTCCAATAAACCCACGAGAGATACCATACAATCACTTGGTATCATTAATGGTGAACCCTGGTGTATGCACACCATGTTAGATACTAGAGGTAGTGAGATATATATATATGAACTGGAATTGGGTGTATGTTTAGCATATTAAGTTATCGTCAATACACACACACAATAACCCACTTATGAACACCACATAGTATGAACTTTCCTCAATGATACCATTATCTTCATCTACAATCACCGTAGTTGTAATTATTAAGAAGATGAAGTAAAATATTTTATGCATTACCATTATAAAAATAATCCCAGTACTATCAACCACTATGGGGTACATCCCAAATATGTTCAACAAAATCATATTGAATTCTATGTTTAGGGGAATTACGGGGTTCAAGAATTCATAACCCTAGTAGTGTGCGATGATATAGACTTAGACGAATTGGAATGTGGAATATATGGTCATGGTTATATCCCTCTATTAGAACTTTCCTAATATATCCAATATCAATGTATTTACTAGGATTGTGAGGTAGATATGACATTTGTATGAATGAAGACCTCCAATAAAAAAATTTCATGGTTTCCCACTATGTTCCATCCATGTTTGATATAAGAAATGCACTCAAGAAGTATATAAGGAATCAAAATAACCTTATATTAGGGGGGAATCCACTAGCTCACATGGAAACAAAACTTGGTTTAAAAGACATATTCAATGGGGAACCACTGTGACCTAGGCTTACCTATTTCATGAAGTCCCACATGCTACTTCGTACACAAGATTGTTCAACCATCATTCATATGAAATATAATCCTAAAATACTACTTGAATGTGAAATAAAGTTATAGGATGGAAAATATCTACTACCCATGCTTCAATTCTAGTACAGGAACCCTCTATAGTAGTGTGTTCTTATCCTTATCCTCCCATGAATTCGGAACCAGAAGAAATTTATCGTATATATTACTCGGTGTGGGAATCCCTTCAATTATAATGATTTCCCATAAAATGAACCAAAAAAGTTTGTGATATTAATTGAAGATGTTTTTATTGATGAGAATAAATTCAATAAATCATGGATTTTCTTTGGATATTGGTAGAAACAAAAATATGACAACCACAACATGTTATATATTATGTTATGGCATTAGATAGCTCTAAAATCCTCAAAAAAGTATCATACCGAGTACACCCATGTTCACTAATCCATGATGATTCCTCTAAGTAACTAGTTTCATTCATTGGTATAACCCTATTAGCTATCAAAAATATTTGCATGGGTTATACTAGAATATTGAGAAGGTAACGTCTCATTAATGGGAACCTGTTTAACCTCCATCCGTATGAAAACCAATATTTTAGTACACTTTATTTCATGATTTATTCCATAAGATATAAATAATATGACCCCATAATATCGTAAGACCCATTGTATTTGTGAAATTATGTAGAAAAAATTGAAACACACAATAGAAATTTAAATACATAAATGAAAACCCCATAACATGACCTTAAATTCTCTTTATCCTCTAAAACTATATGGTATAACCAATAGATGTACATAATAAATGTGTGAGATATAAATACAATTAAAGGAATAATCAAAGAATTACTTGATTAATGCATTACATATGAGTAAATATCTATATCAAGGTATGATATAATGGGTTAGAATTATATAATTTATCATTAAAGCATGCTATAAGATGTTAAAAAAACATAGTAGTGTGGAAACAATATAAAACATGGCATAAAAAATAGTCAAATATAGCGAAATTGGAAAAAAACATAAGGTTATTATGATAATATCTAATGTAACTTAAATGGAATATCATGAGATAAAACCACGACCTAATCCATTTTAGGGATATATAATTCTGGGACCACCCATTATATTCATATCATGTACATTCATAAGTGTGACACATGGATCATACAACATAAAAATGTATTTTAAAAATTCATTCCCAATATTAAGAAGTTTGGATTAAATACAAGGAAGTCCACAATCAATTATGGATTTTTACATCTATTTGAATAACCTTGATTGGAAATGTGGATGGGAATTCACTAAATAAATGATTGGAAAAGGAAATTGAATGATAATTTTAACCAAATAATAGGGTGTACATAATGATTAATGGAAGGGTTTGAAGAGAGTGAAAAGGGAATCTTGTCACTTTTAAAATGCATAGACTATAAGAGGGATATGTGGAAACATATTACAGTATGAACAATTGGAAATAAAAACAAAAAATATAAAAAAGGATCGTGAATAAAGAGGATAAGGAGAGAATCCATTACCTTTAGAGGGAACATCTTAAAATATTGGGAGGAGGTTATTATAGGATTTTGAACACATAGGGAGGGATCTAGATGGGGAAAGGAAGAGTAAAAACATGCTAAATGGGATTCAAGTGAAGATGAATGAGGGTATGGATTCATTTTTATTGAATAAGGGAGATTATTTTTTTATAAATTCATAAACATAGGTTTTTGACTCTATATGATAATATAATCTAACTCAAAATTATTCTCATGTATTCCTCTTAAGGATTCTATAAATTGAAATGGATATAATAAATGTATAATTCCAAGAAGAAAATTCAATTAAATAATACCCTGGGTTATTTGGAAGTGATTCTTCTTCATAAATATTGTATTTTGAAATTGTAAACATATAAATTTGGTTTTTGAGTATTTAATAATGGATTATAAAATTTATAAAATAATATAAAAAACATAAAAATTGAGAATAAATTTTATAGATTATACTTTTCAAGGAAAATAAAGAAAAAAGTGTTTGAATGGTCATCAAGAAAAATGGGATGCATTAAAGAAGAAGAGTCGAACGATGAAATTTACATTTTGTGATAACTGTTGGAATAATGTTCTTATAATATGATTGAATGGTAAGTTTTTTTGATACAAATGTTGGGATAAAGGTCATATTGATCACGAATTTAGGGGGAATAAACAAATCAATGATGTCCATTGATTCCAATATAATTAAATGGGGTATTATTCAAACCAATTCCCCATGTATCAAGGGAATATACGAATGTAGTGGCCAAGGGTGAAATTACAAGCTTATGCAATCACTACCACTATGTTAGAAGTGCCCAATGAAGTGGTGGGAGGAAATTTAATCTTAAGTTCACATTTTAAAAATACTTTATTTGATTCTAGAACATCATACTATTTTATATATTATGTGTTTTCAAATAAAAATACATATTTATCTAAAACCATATTATGATAGTGGTAAGAAAAAACTCTCAATGGAAGTCTAACTACAACTAGGATGTGTTATTGGGTCCCCATTATGATATGTAAACATTTCACATTTCTAAACTTATGATCATTTCAATAGTTTAATTTTAGGTAATCTTTTGTATTGAATATATTTCAAAATATGGTGGCAATATTTATTCCAAGGAGTGGGAAATTTCAATTTGTGATGATGATGTGTAATTCCTTATCTTTAGATCTAAGAACTATTTATATGGGTAATGTCTAAATCCACTCATAGTAAAACTTATAAATGTGATTATTAGGGTAGAATAATACAAAAAAATATTTAGATAGAGAAAGTAATCTACAAATTGAGGATTTACCTATTGTACAAGAATACATTAAGGTATTTACCGACAAATTAATAGTACATTCACCAATATGTGATGTTGATTTTTCCATGGATGTAATCTACAATGAAAATAAATTATTAAATAATCCATATAGAATGTCGATGGTGTAATTATTTTTGTTGAATAAAAAAAGAAACTATGTGATAAGGGACTTATTGTCCCTAGTGGTTCACAATGAGGATCCATTGCCCCTTTGAAAATAAGAAATATGGATCTATGTAGTTGTTCATAGATTATTGGTAAATCAATTCCATTATGATAAATAACAAGTATCCTCTACATCAAATTGATAAATTATTTGATCAAATTCACAAAGATAAACATTTTCCAAATATTTACATTCATTTGGGTTATCATAAATTATGTGGAAAGATATAAGACATTACAAATATTGCACCCTCAATTAGGTAAGAAAATTGGGTGTTTACAATAATTATATTTATATTGATTAGTATAACTTATTTTTTATGGATCTAGTGAGAAAATATTTCATTGAATATCTTGATTATTTTTGTTGTATTATTTACCTATTATTTCTTATTTTATTATAATAGCTATAAGTACTATGAGAATAACATGTAGATCATTATTGAAACTCATAGAATAAAAGTGGTATATGAATATAATGATTTAATCTTAGTTGATCCTATAAAGGCAAAGGAATTTAGAGAATGACCTATACCAATGAATATTAATGAGGTATGTAGTTTCATTTATTTGGAAATTTATTATCGGTGGTTCTTTCAAAAAAAAATCTGATTAGGAAACACATTACCAAATATTACACCTAATGGGATTTTATTTATGTAAATAATGGAATTTGAATAATTCTGTGAAGAAATTAAGTGGTGATGTGTAATTCTTCAATATTGAATCTACCTTAAAAAACTAATGGTTTTTTTGACATATAGTGATTAATTAAATAATGTACTAGGTTGTTTTTTATAAAAAATGATAATGTTATTGAAAAAAAATCAAGTTAGTTGAAGAGTCATTAAAAGAACTATACAACCCAATATCATGAGGTGTAATTTGTAATCTTTTCATTATATAAAGGGTGAAATTATCCCTATGGGTAAATATGTGAGATATACAAGGATAATCAGATCCTATAATATATCTTTTCATAAAATGATATCCACTTGAGGTAAATAATGTGTATCGTTTAACAAATGGATTATGATTCTTCAATACACTACCACTCAGGGAAGGAAAATAAGGTAGCATATGGATTTATAAATTAAGACCATGGAGATACAACACAAATTATGATTTAGTGGGATCATATGTTCATGGATCATAAAAAATTGGATATGGTAAATACTAAGCATGGAGATATATCCATCCCATTTAAAAGTATTTATAATCCTACATTACTGTCCTTAATAAAAAGGAATCAATGTGGTTACAAGAATTTGGAAAACAATATTAATCCTTTGAATGATTGGAATCCAAAAATCTTCATTTGTGTAGCTGGTCTCCTATAATTTAGAATTAGATTATGTGTACCATCTATACCTGGGATGAAATGAGAGTTTCTATATAATGGGAATAACAATAATTTCTTTATACACCCTGATATCGCTAAGATGTATAAATATTTGGGAGATCATTTTTTTTGGGAAAATATATAGTGGGAAATTGTTTATTATGTGTATAAATGTTTAGTTTGTCAATAGATTAATAGTGAGAGACAACACCTTAGAAGAGGTAGGAAACCTTTTTATATTCTAGTGTGGAAATCAGATGACATTATCATGGATAATATCCTAGGACAAGAAAAGAATCAGTGAAAGAATGAAGCAATATGGGTTTTTTATGACCTAATTTTTTTTACATTTTCTTCTAAAATGGAATGTTTACCTCATGAACACTTTGAATGGACCTATAATAACACTGGTATAAGACTTTACAGTGCACCAATTTTGGCTTTGTCTAATTGTGATCCTCATTTGACATCAAAATTTGAAAGGGTCTCAATAAGTATCATGATAATGATCTTAGTTTGATAACCACCTAACATCCTAAAAATGATGTATAGTATAAATAAACTATTAAAAAAATTGGAAATGTTTTTTTCATTCTCATTTCAGTTTTGATGTATGCAGGGTCAATATTTTCTTTTGGATGTATTTTTTAATAATAATATTTTATATTCAAGTATTCAAATGGTGCCATATAAATCATTATATAGAGAGAAATTTCATACTATAACTAATTGACATTAACCATGTGAAACAAACTTATAGACCCAAAACATGTTGATAATAAAAAAATGTTAAAGACTATACAAGCTCGAATAAAAGCATCTCAAAGTAGTAAAAAGAGTTATATGAATAATTAGAGGAAGGATTCAGAAATCCATGTTAGAGATCATATTTTATTAAAATTATCTCCAAGGATGGTGTTATAAGACATAGTAAGAACATAAATATGATCCCCAGTTGCATCAAACCCTTCAAAATTATATAATGGATTAGATCTATAGAATAGGTTTTTGTAATGGGCTCAAGCCTATCTAAAGTACATGACTTGTTCAATATCTCATTTTTAATCAAGTACATGCTAGAAAAAATGAATTTTCTCACCTATTAAGTTAATGAATTGGAATATGGTATATCTTACTAGAAATAACCCATTCAGAATTTTGATACAAGAGGGAAATTATTAACAAATCAGATGACTATACTAGTTATTGTACTTTGGAGAAATCGTAAAATGGATGAAGAAATGTAATAACCATCAGATGTTATGATAAAGAATTACCATATTTTGTTTACAATGAAATATATATGAAATTTTTTGGAAGAATTTATTATAGGTGGGTATAATGTAACACCCAAATACTTTACAATATTTTTTTATATTATATTTATTTTTTTGGTTATCTTTCGATATACACAACCCCAAGTTTAAACAAAAACCAATACTCTATTAATATATTATTATTTAAACATGGCCACTATGACCTAGACATTATGGAATAATTAAATTATGGAAATTTATTTGCTTTAAACATTCATAAAATAAATTAAATTCTTATTTATTAACTTAAAATAAAATAAGTATCATTTGAAATAAAAAGAAATGCTTTAAAAAACACTATAATTCTTCTAAATAGTGGTTTATTCGCTCTTTGCATGAATAATTTAAAATTAATTTTTAACATTATTTTTGGAAATATTTATGAAATTATGATTATTTTAAGTAGGTATATAATATTTATCTTAGAGTGAACTTTTTATTTTTGAAATGTTTATTATTTGAGGAATAATAAAAAAAATTATTTTTATTAAAAAATATAAATTTTATATAAATAAATTACAGGTTAAATTTTAGTGTAATATTGTTTTAAATTTTAAATTAGTTCAATTATATATTTTTAATCAAATTCAGTATATTGGAATCAATTTCATATTGATTTTTAAATATAAACATTTAATCTTTTGAATGTTTTTATTTGGGAAATGAATTTCTTTTCAACATAGTCGTGGGTTTAATTTTAAATTCAATTCTACTAATTATATGAATTGAATTTGGGAAATGAAATCCATACTTTTAATAAACATAATTTATATTTTCTAAAAATTTAAAATAAATGTTTTTCCATAATGAATAGTGATGACATTAGAAATTAATTACTACGGTTATGTTTAAAAAAAATTTACCTAGCAGTTAAATAAATAATATAAAGGTTTAAATGATGAAATACTTCTCCAATAACCATAGAATGGACATATATACACAATATCACATATATGTTTATATAATGTCCCATTTTGGATACTTTTGGCATTTGAAAAAGTGGGCACATGTAATTCTTTTAAAATATCAAATGTAATACCTCTCCCCGACTTATAAAATGCCACTGTCAATCTATATTCATTCACAACTATAAAGACTTTTGGATTAATAGAATCCTTAAAACTATCTCTAAAAAATCATCATAAACATTTTATTCTTATTTTCTAACAATAATATCAACCCTTTAATCCGTAAGTGGATATCCAAAGGAGGTTCCTATTAGTGAATGTTGACATCTTATTGAAGCTCTTATAATTAAATTATTCTTTTACCATAGTAAATTTTATCACAACACATAAAATTTAGTAAAAACAATATTTAACATATAAGTATATATTATATGTTGATGGTCTAATTTTTACCCATCCAATACTCTATCAAATCAGAAATAAAATCAAAAATCTTGTGTTTGGCAGACAGTCGCCTTATGAAACTATGTAACTCGTTTTTCCATTAAAATATCTCAAGATTATATATAATAATGGATTTTATATATATATATTTAATATATTATATTATAATAGTTATTTTATTATGATATCATATATATATATAGTTAACATTCCACACCTTTTGTAATATGATAACATCGCTCGTGTGCACGGCGAACTACCACCTCGTAAAGCGATGTGATTTTTTTCACATAAAAATTACATGGAATGTAATAAAGAAAAATTTAATGGAAATATGTGATATATATTAAAATATATTTTTTCTTTAAATTTAAAATAACATCTGATTCCTTAATCTATCACCCAGTGATGCAATGATATCGTCATACATTCATATATAAGACCTACCAACTCCACAAAGTGATGTAATTCATTTTCTATGTAAAATAATCATGAATTTTTCAAAAAAAATGTTTATAATGGGTAGATATAACATTTATAACATTATTATATTTATGGATATTATGGATCTACATCCAATTTAAAATAACCAAAACTTTCATGTCAAAACAAGCATAAAAAACATGGAAATCAACACCTAAAAAATAAAATAATGAATATTTATTAACAAATGGTGGTAAAATGTTATAAGAAGATAAGATATGATATTATAAATATGAATATTATTTTATAATAAATTTATATCATTATTAAAATGATTATACCATTGTTTAAATTATGTTCAGCAAAAGTAAGAATGGGGTTAAGTATTGTGTCTCTATGTCCCTTCATTGAGTCAAATTGTATAGTTTTGAAATTAATTTCATTTATATAATTTATATAATTATGTTTTGACATATAATAACATCAATAAATAATAATTCATTGTATTTTATGTTTTTATTTTAAAATTTTCATTGAAGGGGATTTGAATTACAGGTTACAATGTAGTAAGGAATTTCATAACTCGATTTCTCTTTATTATGTTATATTACTTATTCATTGTATTTGATATTATAATATTATATTTCAAGTGAATATTTTATTTTTATGTGGTTTTTAATCTTTTTTATGTTGATTTTAACTTTCCACACATAATCAATTCATTGATTAATTATCATTTAATCATTTTTATCTTTATAAGATTTATGCCAAAATCTCCTCTTATGTTGTATAATTTTTGCTTGAATTTTCATTGAAGTAAATTAGTTTGTAATTGAACAATAAAACCATTTAAAATTTATAACCTATGTTTTTTATTTATTAATACATTTATTATTACCATTTTCTAACTCTTTTTGTACTTAAAAATATTCTGAATTAGTTTTTAAAAAATATGACTTTATTCACCTCTTTGGTCAAAAATCATTTCTCTTCATAAACCATGTTTTCTAAAAATGTATTCAATTTTATTTTCAATTATACAAATAATTTATTGTAGTAATTTTAACCCACTTATTAAATTTAGTAATATTTTTTGAATTTAATCTTCATTTCATTTTCTAAACATGGCCCCTTTAAATTTTTACAAAAAAATTTTAATTTAATCTTTATTTTATCATGTACAACATATTTGGAATTTTAGAAAATTATGAACACTTGATTTTTTCAAGAATAAATTAAATGTTTCAATGGTTATTTTTAAATAAAATTATTTTCTAAATATGTGGTGAACTTTTAGTTTTAAAAATATTTTCATTTTAAAAAATTATATTTTCCACAATAATGTTTTAATAATGTTTTTATGCTATTTATATTCATAAATGAAACTAAAACATTATTTTTCATATAATACACTTGGTATATTTTTCATTGATACTAACATTATATTTCTCTTGTTGGTTTAAGAAGAGTTTGAGCAGGAAAATTAATGACATTCTTTTTTATGATTAATATTTTTAATCATTAAATTTCCCATGAATTATTCACTTTTTTATTGTCATTGGTAATTAAATTTCCCATAAATATCCATTTTTTAATCATGGATATAGCTGTTACATAAAATTTATATCATTTCTACATATGGTATTGTATTTCTAAAGCTAAATGATTAACTAATAAAATTATTGTTATTCTTTATTCCTTATTCAATATGGATATTTGATGATAAGAAACATGGTTCATGAATCAAATTGATTATTCGGTATTTGATGATTTATATGGAAAATAAGTGAATGGTGGGTCATAGTTATGATATCCCCTCGATGAATCAGTATTCTCATGAGGTGAATTAGTTAGTCAATAATAAATTCTATTTTAACCATTATTTTAATATTAATTCTGAATGGTCTTGAAAATAAAGGTATCATGATACATGAGATCATGAAATCCAATAATTATGTATTTTATTCATTTAATATTAGATAATTATATTCATCTCTATGATTATAACATTTATATTATCTATGGATGCATTTCATTCTCATTTTATTAATTAGATATCACGTGAGTTATGTTATTTTCCATTCCATAATGATGATGCCTTATTTAATCTTGATAATCAATATATTAACTAAATGGAATCTATGTTCCGCTATTTACCATACCATATTTTTTATTCCTTGTTGATTCATGATAGCTTTCACTATATGTAACCCTTACTGAGTAATTGAACTTACCATTAAGTAGTTTCTTTTCACCATGAAATGAATACGAATGCATTGAAAGTGTTTATGGATGAATTTTTTTCCAATATTTAGATATGTAATTTTTTATTACTAATGTAAAATTTGTCACATGTGTTTATCTAGTTCTCTAAGACCAGTGAACTGATCAATCATTAGTGATTTGATCCCTTGTATCTTATGAAAATTTAATAAAGTGGACATTGTCTCTAGGGTACTAGAGTCGTGTTCATTAGAAATAGTGTCTTGATTGAAACTATATATTTCCAAAAAATAAAATTGGAATACCATCATATCAAAATATACTATTTTATCAGATTTATTATTTAGAAAAAATTAATAATAAAAAGGAGAATAATTTTCATTAATTAATTAAAACAATTAAAAATTTATATTTTTATTGTCTAGATATATATCCCCTTATTTTACTAGCATACACCCTAAGGTAAAGAATTCTGATGGGTATTTTTTTCATGTAGTGGTTAGGTGAACATGGATTGGGTCATGATATTGATAAACATGATATTCTCCCATAAACTATTTTTCATGTGCATTGGTTGTTAAATATCATATAGGGATTACTCAAGGGAAAAGACCAATGATGGAATCTCCCTCGAATGATCTAATAAATTTTCTTTATAAGTTATGATCCTACTAGTTGAGGTTATGAATTATATGATCTATAGAAACTAGAATTACCATAACACATAATATATTGCTGTCATAAATATTAATTTATAACAACTATATTATCAATGGTTACCATATTTTAAATTCAACCACATATAACTTCTAATTTTCCAATATAAAAAAATAAGTGCATGTGCAATCTATAACTATATTACATAATATGGAATTTATTAATTTTAAATGGAAATTTCATTTATAATTTACCATGTCATTAAAACTTATGCTTGATTCAACAATGTTTAGGCTAATGTGGTGGCATATTTTCACACAATGTAAACGATGGTGGAGACTATTATCTATACATATCCTAATGGGATCTTGAACAAGTCTCATGGATTATCAAAGATTAGTTTTTAGATTTTGATATCATCCAATGAGATGAATCTATATATAGTCAAAAATTAATAAAATGGATAGTTCTATTTGTTTATGATGAGTATGTTTTGAAACGTTCCTTGTATTTTTAGGACATGTTCAGTTGATCTAATTATGAAGTTCTTCAATAATTATTCCCCTAATGTCATAGAAGTTGAAGTAGCCTATCCATTTTTTGGTAAATTTGATTAATCTTTTTTAATCATGGTTTAGTTAAATTTCATTAGCTTGTATATGTATTCATCACACAAATGCCACTAGTTAGAATATTTAGAGTATTTATTTCATATTTTTCATTCATTAAATACTATTCATGTAATTCATGAATGCATAAAATCAAAGGATATTATTACAATACTCATTCAATAAGGATAAATTTTCTGAAAATAAATTATTCAATTAAATTTTCGTGATATATCAATTTTAACCACTAGGTTTCTGACCCTTATTTATACAAAAAGGAGTTGCTAATAACTTGTGTGATTTTCATCATATCAAGGAGAAAAATTTAAAAAAAATCAACATATTTATCATAAATTCATTATTCTCAAATTTATCAAACCCAATTCCAAGGGGATCATTTTTTATAGGAAAAAATGAATGAATAAAAGATATAAAAAAAGAGAAAATTGAAAAAAAATATTTTTTTTCTTGAGTATCAAGCATATGTGGAGTTACACAACTACATATGTTATGATTCCATAAAAACTATAGTTCCATGTGTGAATAATTATTTTTCAAAAAATCTTGTTTCATGGGAATGAATACTATAAATACCCAATATATCACCACATAGAGTAGTTTTGAATCATTGGGGGAAGTTTAAACATCTCAAATCATGCAACCTCTATCTTCACACCACGTGTAGGACAGTCTATCATACGCCATGGATTCCTATATGTTAGATATTTTAAAATAATTTCCTCAATAAAGCTATAAAATTTATTAAAAATGATTTAGAATCTTTCACACCACCTATTCTCCATTAAGTACACATATTTCATAAATACATAATTCCTTGTGTCACATAATGTCTTGTGAAACCTAAATCATTCATAAAAATGTATGATAACACATATAAGGAATCTATATGATGCTCAATGATTTTTATTGAAATATATTACATTATTTATTCAATGGACATTCATTAAATTATATAAAAAGAATCTCGAGGATCATAATGGTATAGTTCTTTTGGAAAGATGGAAACATAAACTACTGGTTCATGGGTTTACTACATCATCTCTCAATATGTTCTTCAAAACTAAAACCTTTCTTAGAAAAATCATACATAATAAAAAAAATTCCTAACATATGAGTGAGATCATACAATTATTAAGGTTTAATAAGGGAGATTCATAAACACAAAATCAGTATAAGGGTATGAGAACATGACCATAAAATCTGAAAATTATACCCTACAAATAAGTGATCATAATCTTTTCTCATGACAAATAATTTTATAGTACATATCATATAAATAATAAGGGAATAAAATAATGAAATCCCTGAGATCATAAGAATGGAATAATATATGTAATTATGTCATACACATAGAAAATAAAAGTAATTTCCTTAGTTTTTCATGGATCATTACTGAGACTATCATAGTGAAAATGGTTCAGTCCTCGAACCATCATAAAAGTAAAGGTTCACTCAAAATTATATCATAGTAGGTATATTTTCTTACAAAACTAGGTTTACACCCCATTATAGTAATTTTTATTTCATTAGTTATAAATAATTATCTAAATCATTAGATGGAGATATAGGCCCATATCATCATGTTATAATGTGACCACTATCCTTAGTTATAACATAACAACTATCCTTGGTTATAACCTAACCAATGTCCTTTTTTATTACATAACCACCATCAAAAAATTAAAAGCATACATATATGTCCTAAAATATAATAAAGAATTCATCACAGAATAACCCAGCAAAATAAATTGGATTGATAAACATCTTTTTATCACATATACATTAGAAAAGAAAGAGTTTTCATAATCATTTCATCATATCATCAAATCATATACCATAGAAATGGGATTTTTTTTCACAATAATTTTATCATTTTATAACTCAAGGAAGAGAAATTGGTTTTATGAACATATTTTCCTCATAAATATAATCCATCTTGTGATAGAATAATAATGATATCCTTGGATAATATCCTAAATAAAGAAGAAGTAACATAAAAGGATGTCCTCTTAGATAGAAAATGATTCTGAAAGATCACATGGAATATTTGTGGAAGAAAATTGGCTTTCCACATTTAAAAACAATTTATAAAACAAAAAACATTTTCAAAATTAGTTTGGTTAAAAATTTCCTTAGAAACATATAAATAAATCCATAGAATTAATTTAAAAAAATTAATGCCAACAAGTATCCAATTTTACATAGAAACAATCATTTTAAAATATAAAACATTTCCAAAATCCATTTCATTAAATATAGCATAGTATACATATAATGTAACCTTTAAAATCACTTGAATCGTTTTTGGAAGAAAATATCCTTTCAACTGTTAAAAAATTAAATATAAATTTTTTCCCAAATATTTAGGAAAAAAATTTCATTGAAAATAACTTTGAAACATTTTGGGAAGGCTTGAAATCCTTGAGCGATCATAACATTGGGAAATACATTTAATTACATGTTAAAATAATGATTCCTTTGACATTTTTAGTACAAGGAAAATGAGAATCTTTTGAGAAAATACATGAATATTTATATCAAATAATTTTGTAAAAAAACATAAATGGTTAAAAATACCTTAAATAAATCTAATTGATAATGTTTAAAAAGTTAATTTTTTAGAAAACATGATTTTGTATGAAAATGGTTTCTTGACCAAATAGATAAATAATAATTATTTTTATTAAAAATAAGATTTTTATATTTGAGTACATAATGAAGAGAAATTGAAAGAAATTTTTTTATTCACATTTTATAACCATAACAGGAGAAATTTAATGAGATTATTGAGGGATGTAAAAAAATATTTTATCATTGGAATTATAATCATAAACAATCCCAAAAATCTATGAGATTATAACATAAAATCATTAACACATTGGTATCTATTGAATTGTAAGTATAATTATAGATTAACATAAAATAAAACATGAAATATAATTAAATAATCTATATTCATGAAATAAAATTTCAATGGTTCTCTATATAGACCTCACAAAAGAAGATGGATGAATAACAAAGAATATGTCTTATAAAAGAAAATTTGAGACAAAAACCAATTACCTTAAGTCTCAACTACCATTATACACATCCAATACTAATGAATAATAAATATAATTTTATTATAAATCTATAATAGAAAATAATTACATATATCAGACAATATATGATTTACTTATGACCTTATATTACCTCTTTATTAACAATTCCATTTTAAATTCATGTTTCAAGAAATAATTTTTTCTTTTATCGTGTATGTTTTTATTTTTCCTTTGTTGGAGAAATTAATTTTTTCCTCAATAAATATTATATATAATGTTATAAATGATATAAATATCATATAAAATCTGTATATATTTATTCAAAGTAATCCATAAATGATAGATATAGAAAATGAAATACACTATGCATGGAGTTGGAAAGATGTACGTACGCATGAACGTTGTTTCTATTTCATCGATGAATGCATAAAAAGAATGTTAAATAACATATTAAATTTTTATAGTCATATAAAATTAATATATATCATAAATAATAATTTAATATTTATCTTATTAGGTTCCATATAAAATTTGTGTTTAAAACAGATCACATTGTATCATGAGGTGGTAGTCTACAACAGAGACGAATGACATTATCATATTCAGTATGGAATAGAAATTAGAATATGTATATAGGATAATATATTTAAGTAAGTATATTTTTGTTACAAATATCCTATATATACTATATATACATCATCATACCCAACCATTAGATTTGTTGATAGAAAACATGTCACATTCATTCCAAAGTTGGTAGTCCATTGTACATAGGAGAAACATTTTTTTCCAATAATAAAAAAGATGAGATATTTTTATGTAATTAACCTAACACAAAAACACCTTATTAAGTTAAATAAATTATGTAATTTAAATAAACATTTTTTAATAAAAATTTAAGAATTTTGAGGATGAAATAAAATAAAAACACTCATTGAGGAATGTCAGCTCTTCTTCAGGAAACCTCTTAGGGTTTGTGACAAAAACATTCTTAAAAATATTTTATGATAAAATTATGGAATTTTGGATGGGATTATGTATGTAAGAAATATATTTGGGTAGGTATTTAATGATATAAATGGTTTTGGAAGTGTGGAGAGGAGTGGATCTGGGTTGACCATTGATAAGTGTGGCGAGTTGCACAAGTACATTTTTGAAATGAAAATGGTGTAGTAATATTTATCTCATTATAAAAGGTTAATTATGTAAAATTATTTATAATATAAGATATTATGTATAAATGTTTCCATATAACTTGTTTGGAAAATATTTGGTCCATTTTTAACACTTATCTTTTTAGTTTATACACCCGATAAGCCATTTTTTCCTTAACCACATTAAATAACTTTTACAGTTTCTACTATTAATTATGGTAAAAAAGTAATTTCACCTTATTGGATATTATAAATTATCTTGATTCCATATATTCAATATTTTTTTCCAAATTTAGTTTTCATAATTGGACAAATTAATATAAAAAAATCAAAAACTGTGATGATAAAACATTTTTGCAAAAAAAAATACAAAAGTATTAATCATTTTCAAATAAAAATTATATATAAAAATGATTAAAATTATTTAAATTAGATTAATAGATTTATAATTATCAAATTTTTTAATTAAAACACATTTTAAAAAATAAACCTTATAAAATCAATAAATATATATATAATTTTAAATAAAAACTAGTATTTTTAACGATTAATCGATAAATTAATCTTTTTAGGAATATACCAAACAAAAACCATTTGATAATTTGGATGCGATGAATTAAAAAATTAATTTCATATCATAAAATTAAGTTTACAAAATTTTATAAAGTTAATTAATCATTTTTCACAAATAGAAAAAAATAGAGAGAATAGTTTTTTCGAATTATATAAAGATATTAATAAAAATTAATTTCTATTTTATCAATATTAGTTATTTATATTAAATCATCTCACATAATATTTAAAATTTATTTATACATAATCAGTCTTTCATGATTAATTACTATGTTATAATGGTCATTTTTAAATTAAAATTTTAATAGTTTTTCACGGTTCTCTAAATTGTGTTTTTCATGTAATGCAATATATCGATGAAAATAAATTTATTCAAAATTTAATAACATTATAAAAACATGTTGTAATAAATTTTAAAAAAATTGAAATAAAATTTTCTCTAAAAATAATGTCACCATGGTAAAAAAATCGAGGATACTTCTACCTCATTACATATTCAGGTTCCCATATAGCTTCCTCAAACTGGTGGATTCACCCCAAACCATTAACCATGTGAGTGGTATTATTTCATAGAAATATTCTTTCATGATCTATAATATCCAAAAAAAATTATCTAAGGAAATATCAGGCACTAGTTAAATGACCAAGATGTTTAGTTCATTTGATGGTTTCTGCATGCACATCATGAGGAGAGATACATGGAACACATCATGGGCTTGAGAGCTATTTAGTTTAAGTGTTAAATGGTAAGGTATCATCAAGATACAATTAATAATTTCAAAGGGAACAATATAATTTGGAATTAATATCACATTATTCATAAATCTCACACCATTCTTCCATTGTGAGATTCTTTGAAACACCTTTTCACAAATTCAAATTCCAGATCACACCGGTGATTATCAAAATAAATTTTCAATCAAATTAGAATAGTCGTTATGTATTGTTGAATAGATCTATCCTTCATAGAAAATTTTTCATCTATTGATGATTCTAATATATTTTTCCCAACATCACTACAACCAGTTGGAACACTTTTTTTCTTTATAGTGATTCATAAGGATCCATCTTAATACTCATGTGAAGGATAATGTTGTATAAAACCTCAACTTGAAAAATTTGTTGATCCCGAAAACCATGTAAATCCATAGAATAAGATCTAGATATACCCTATATATTTTTTATTATTCTCTTATATTGAACATATATTTGAGGATGATATTCTGTGCTGAAATTCAACTCTATATCTGGAGCTCACTATAGACATCTTTAGAACATTGATGTAAATTGCATATCCTGATCAAATATAATTAAATATAGTACACCATGAAACATTATGACTACCATAGTTTATATAATGTACTGGTTAACAAAATATAAATAATATATAATAGTGACTAAGTGTGTTGAATTTTAAAGGTGATCAATAACAACCAATACAAAATTATAACCATTAGACATTTTGGGGAGTCTAATGAAAAAATAAATTGTGATGTCTTCCCATTTAAATCCTGGTATGTGTAATTGATGAAGCATACCCTTAAATGGTTTTCTAATAACCCTAACATAGTTACATAACAAGAAATGAGATTCAAACTATATGATATCTCTCTTTATTCCATACCACCAATTATAATTTTTATAATCCCTATACATATTCATACTTCCAAGATGGATTGAGAATAATATTATAAGAGTTTTCTGTAATAAATCCATAAAAAATGTTATAGATATAATAAATAAATGGTTCCAAAATCATATCATTCCATCATGAACTATGTTAAACTTATAAAAATTTATATCCTTTTTTTGAACCTCTACATCTTCCTTCTACTCCTATTTAATCTTATATTTGAGTGATGATTGAACCTTAAATTAAGAAACATTTGATTTCTCACATTCCATCAATATTTCCATACTCAATAGTTGAATTTTTTTAAATATTAGTTATTTTTTATCCACATCATGTATAATATAGTACAATCATTTCAAAAAAAATCATCATCCACAATATTCTCTTTCCTAAGGTGGTAATGTATTAAGAAGTTGGAAACATTAATTATATCAGACCATATTCTCTAGAATATATTCAACTCCTTATTTGAGAATATATATTTTAAATTATTTTGATCATTTTATATATCATACATTTATCACTATTGATAATTCCTCCATATCATTAAAGAAAACAATACCATAGCTAATTCTAAATCAGAAATTGGGTAATGTTTCTCAAGAACCTTTAATTTTCAAGATAAATAAGCTATAACCATGTCATTCAACATATGAATACATCAAAATACATTATATGATGAATCAAACTATATTAAAAAACATTTTCCACTATTAGGTAATTTATTAATAGGTTCACTTACTAATGTTTTACTTGGTTACTTGAAATTTTCCTCACACTCATCTATTGAGAAGAACATGCCTCCCTTAGGAGTCAACAATTTGAATAGACTAGATAATCATGATAAATATTCCTTTATATTATAATAATATCTTCATAAACAAATAAAACTATTGATCTCAATCACCATGGTCTGTCTAGGACAATACTCAGTATCCTCTTTCTTTTATGAATCTACTAATATACCCTCTATTGAGATTATATTGAAAAATCATAAACCCTTCTACAACCAAAATTTAATCATTTTAAATTTTCGTATTGTTTCCCCTTCCTTTGGGTCTTTGGTACAATTCTCAAGTTATTTTAATGATTTTCCCTTCTCTTTAAATATACATTAATATTATCTATAAAGATTACCACAAACCGATCATGGTAATCTCTAAATAAACTATATAATAAATCTAGGAAGATTGATATGTAATTAGTAAGATTGAATGGAATAACTATATATTCATAGGGTTAACACCTTATAATGAATGTTGTATTGGGTATATCACCCTCTTGACCCTCAATTGATATTATCCATAATGAAGGTCGATCATGGAAAAGTATTAAGATTTGTATAGTTGATCAATAAAGTCATCAATACATGGTAGAGTATATTTATTATTGATTGTGATCTTGGTCAAGTTCTGATTATTAATGTAAAGGTGAATCTATCCATATTTATTTTTTACAAAGTGAATGGGTTGATCCAATGTCAAATAAGACATTATATGCTATAGAATCGATGGTAAGTGTACCTTTAACAATGTCATTATTGTACCCATAATCCAAAAAAGTGATTGCATGATATATCCCCCTGTCCCTTGGCATAATATTTTTTTCATTTTGATTATCATCATTAACCTTTGGATTTGGAAACTAGTTTTACCTTGTGCTATACTCCTTTCATTTGAAACTCCAGTGTGTGGGTGGAGCATTCGGAGAATCTTTCTATCCATTCAATTAATTTGTTATATTTTTTCACAACACTTTAGAAATCATTTTCCAAATGACCTTCATTACCATAGAAAAAAATTTATTAGTCACCTTATGATAATTTCCTCCAGTTTCCTTCCACACATTAAGAATAATGGAAGTCTCAACTATTTTTATTTAGTGTTTTTATATTTTCAATTTATTTTCATCTTTCTATTGTTATCAAAACCATGAGATAGATATATAATTGCATCCTCTATTTCCACCTTGACTTCAGTTATCTAAATACCTTCATAGATACTGATGTCTCTTATGGATAACACCCATCAGTGACTTGTTTTTTAATCCACTGATGTATCAATCAAAATTAATTTCTGATTGGAAGATAATACCAAAAGCGTACCTCACATGCCTTAGAGTTTTTTACTCATGGGTAAAAGCAGATTCATAATTATTTTGACTCATCTCATGGAAATTATTATTCAACCTTGTGTGACTAATATGAGGAATAAACTTATTGAAAAATATATTATTGTACATTCTGCAATCCATATATTCAATATCATCATATTCTCTCATATTCTAGATAATATTCCACTATTGACCTTATTCGCATTAGAAATAGTAGATAGAAGAAATTATTTTATAATGAATTAAACACTATATGAAATTAAATATATTTTCATTGGTGTGTATCCATTTACTATAAACTAATGGATCATAAGACCAATTGAAATAAGGTGGATGTTGAATCGTAAAGAACTAAATAGAATTTTATTCCCTACTTTTATCATTTGAAAGGCTTACGTGATTCATATCTTGAGAACGTTTTGTGATCATAGAAATTTGTTTTTTGTTTCCTTCACCTATAAAATTATATTTGTAAGAGTAAAATCATTGTATTATACATAATATTCAATATTAAAATGATTTCTTCAGGTTCCACCCCTAGACTATAAACAAAATTCATATTGTGAGAAACACTAGTCATTATGGAAAACTACTTATTCATTGAAATTTATTTAGTATATCAGAATAATGATAATATTTATTAAATATATGACACATTAGGTTTAAAATAAGTCACATATATCATAAAAATTTCAAATAGATCATGATGGTTTGAAAGGAAACTGTGATTTAACCAAGGAATATCCCATGGGAGTTTCAAAATAGGTGTTCATTAATGTCTATTATCATGTAAATGTTATTGCATGAGTTATGTGTCATATTCCCTTTTCCATGTTATTACCCATATGTACATCTATTCTAGAACCATTTCCACTTATAGTATCCTAACAAGGATGTATTTCTAGGCAGAGCATAAAATTTATTCCATGTCAAAAAAATTATGTTATCGTATACTTCTGAATTTCTTAACAGTTCTCATAGAAAAAATATAATCATAGTTTCAAAAGGATAACTAACCTATCCTCTGATACAATATATAGAAACCTAGGATCTCAATACATAGATATTTCATCATTTTTTTATGAAAATTCAATACATTACATAAACACCTGCCTGAGGATCAAAAAGGTATAGTGCCTTTAAAAACATGGAATCCTAAATGACCGGTATATAGATAAAGTACATCATTCCCTACAATGTTCTTAATAATATGTACCATTCAAAGAAAAATTGTACATAATAAATTTCTTCATGCCCTTAGGAAATGAAACTTAAGAAAAGTTAATCTCAAATGCTCAGTAAGGGTAAAAAGAGAGATACATAAACCTTATAATAGGAGATGGGTATGAGGACGTGAGAATAAAGTTCTAAATCAAAACATATATGTGAAATATTATAATCATGGATCGTATATTTAGGATTTATAATTCATAGCACATGAATCATAATTGAATAATGTAACAATCCCCCATAGACTATAAAAATTTCATATGAAGTATAATTGTGTAATGAATATATAGATAGAAAATGTTTTCATTAATTGTTTGAAGCTCATTAAAAAGACTATCAAAGTGCAATAGTATCACTCCCCAATCTATATTTGTAGTCAACATACAATCCCATGAATATCATAATGGATATAGTCCCTTACTGAATTAGGTAAACTCTTTATTCCTTCCCAATTTATATCATGAGATATCGATCATTACCCAATGCATCAGAGGGTTGTTTAGGTCTCATCCATATTGATTATAATATTACCACTTTCCTTGGATATAACGTAACCACCATACATGATAATAATGTAACCACCATCCTTGGTAATAGTGTAACCACCACTAATAACCAAAATAATACATATGTTTTCCACAATATCATACAATATTCATCATCTCACAACCCTTGAAAGTAAATGGTTTTTAAAAAAATTCATCATCACATAACCTATGAAAAAGAACCATGTTTTGTAATCATTTAATCATTTCATCAAATCATAACCCATAGAAAAATGGGGTTTCATAAGTATTTTATCAGGGTATAATCAATGGAGGAGAATTGAGTTTCATAAAAATAATGTCCTCAAAACCATTAACGATCCAAAGATGTAATAAGAATGGTATCTTTGGATCATTTCCCCAGTACAACATAATTAACATCAATGGTGGTCATATTAGATAGAAAATTATATTGAAAGATCCCATGGAACATTTCTTTAGTAAAATAGTATTTCCACATTGATTTTTTTTGAATCATCAAACATTTTCAAGACCATTTTCTTTACAAATAAATATGTAATCATATAAATAATGCATTAAAAATATTCAAATAATTTATTGGGGGAAATAATTATACATTGAAAAAATATATAAAATATAAAAAAAAATTAAAAAAATTCTTTAAAAATATCCTAAAAAACTCCTAAATGAAGATTTAAAACCATTTAAAACGGTTCTTGATGAAAATTTCCTATCCATTGTGATATGTTTTTTAAATATAAAAAATTTATAAATATTAAGGAAATATTTTCTTTGAAAATTTCCTTCTAAAATATTAATGTATTATTGAAAACATTGAGCATTCATGAAATTAGGAAGCATTATTAATTTCATGTGTGTTAATACAAATATTCCTTTCACATTTTCAGTAAAAGCCAAACATAATTTTTTTTTGAAAATTACATGATGATAATTTTTCAAAAATATTTTAAAAATCCAAAATTTCATAAGAATTTTAATAACTCAAAAAATAGAATAATTTTTAAAAAAATTGAAACCATTTTTAGAAACGATAGTTTGGGATGAAAAATGCGTTTTGACTAAAAAGTGAAATAACAACGTTTTTTCTTAAAAAATGTATTTTGAAATCTTAAATACATAATGATTGGAAAATAAATTAAAAACATGTATTCTGAAAATTTATATAGAGTATAATAAAATACATGAGATTTTTGAGTGATTAATCATATTTTTTTATTAGTAAAATCAAAATCATTTACAATCCCAATAATCAATGAGATTATAACATAAAATCTTTATGAGATTGGTATCTTTTAAATTATAAGTACCATTAAATAAAAACATTTAATAAATAAATAAATATAATTAAAATATAGATATTCATGACATAACATGTCATGGGTTCAGTATATACACCCAAAAAATAAAGTTATGTGCATAATATAACTTATCTCTCAATGAAGGAAATTTGAGTCAGTCATCATTAACGTAAGGTTTGACATCCTTTATACATGTTAAAACCTAATGAATAATATATTTATAAGTATTATACGTCTATTATAGAACTATATATATATATATATATATATATATGTATCATACCATATATTGTGTACTTATGACCTTTTATTACCCATTATTAACAATTCAATGTTAATGTCACATTTTGAGAAATAATTTCTTTTTTTCATGCATGTTATTACTTTTTAATTTATATCCCAATAAATATTATCATGGTTACATAATATCTATAATATTAAAAATTATATAAATATCATATATATGCAATATATATGTTTTTATAGTGATCCATTAACATTTGAGATAGAAAATTAAATTCACTGTTCATGGAGATTATAGGATATAAGTAAGAATGAACATTGTTTCCATTTCCTCGATGGATGAATAAAAATAAAGGTAAATAATATATTCCTACATTATAATAATATATATTTTGTTTATATATTATATATATATATATACATTAAATATATCCCTTATTACCTTTCATGTAAAATTTTAGCAAGGAACTGATCACATTGCTTTGTGAGGGGGTAATTTGTTGTACACATGAAAGACATTATCAAATTATCAATGAAATCGAGATTAAAAAAGAAATATATGATAATTTTACTATATTAGTATATTTTTTAACAAATATAATACACACACAGAGACACACACATATATATATTATTTATCATCATACTCATATGTTATTGTTGTTGACGTAAAATGTGTCCCATCGTTTCATGAGGCGGTAGTCCACAGTACACACACACGACATTATTTATTCCCATTTTCGATAATAAAAGTCATATGTTGGTCATCACATTAGAATAATAAAATATAAGTATATTTTAGATTATAAGGATAATATATCATAAATTTCAATAATAATTTATGTATGTAGAGAAAGAAATAAAAAAAATCTTCTTGAAGAATGTAGCATTATCTTTAAGAAGCCTCCTTGGATTTTCACGAAAAACCATACTAGGAAGGATTTTAGATAAAAATATGGATTATATAATAAGACGAAGGAATAAATTAATGGATTTTTTAGGTATAGGATTATCCAAATGGGTTAGTATGTTTTTAGATGAGACTATAGAGGGTTGCATTTTAAATGTAAGGTTAGTTGATCACTTGTTATTTCTGAAAATAAAAAGGTGTACCCACATATTTATCATTTAAAAAGGATCCAAAAGAGACTATTTTTGTTAGCAGAGGAAATAATTTCTAAAAATTTCCTTAAAATGGGTGTTTGTATTGTTATGTTTAATTTTTTACTCTTATATTTTTAGTTTATCCTCCCTGTAAAAACATTTTTACCTTGACCGTGGTAAATATTTTTTTTATTTTTTTACTATTACTTATGGTTAAAAATTACGTTTATGTTAATATGTAATATTAATTAAAATTATACCAAATATTCAATATATTTTTCAAAATTTAATTCTCACAATTGGAAAAAATATAATATTAAACCCACAGTTGCAACGAGAAAAGAGTTTCCCAAAGAGAAAATGTTCTAACGATTAAAAAGTGTTTACATAAAAATTTAATATAAAAAATATCACAATAACCTATATTATAATATATATTTATTTATTTAAACCAATTATACTTTTATATCCATTATAAAATAGAAATTAACCTAATAAATTATATAAACTAAAAGAAAATTTTCAATATAAAATCAGTATTTCTCACTGTTCTTCAAAAAATTAATCTTTTCTAAAAAATCCCAAAAAATAACTATATAATAATTTTGAAATGATGAAGTAGGAAATTATGTTTATTTTCTTATATTAATATTATAATGTTTTCATAAATTAATTTATTATTTTTTTCAAAATGAAACATTTTTTGAGAAAATAGAATTTTTGAAATATATAATGATCGTAAAATAATAAAGTAATTTTTTATCAATATGTTTAATTTAAATAATAAAAATATAAATAATATTTAAAATATGTTTATTCATTTTAATTTATAGTAGTTTTATACTCTAGGTAATAATAATCATTGTTAAATAATAATATTAATAGTTTTAAGGGTTCATTGAAACTTGGTGTTGTGTGTAATGCAAGTTATCAATGAAATTTCATTTTTTTGAAAAATTAAATTAGAAAAACTCATTGTATTATATTCCCTAATGGATTAAAATTCCAAATAATCAATGGAATAGATTTACCACATTTGTGATATCTTGATCCATTCATGATATGTCCATATGCATGAAGGAAAATATGTTCATTCACCTATATGAACTTAGTATTTTCCATAATTTGGGTTCAATATGTGTATGGTTAAAACATATTCATATTTTTTATGATATGGATATTTTTATCAAAATTTTTATTCCCTAAAAGATCTATTTTAATCACCCATTCCATAAAAAATTTATCATTGTGACTTGATGTAAAAAATATATTGGCCAGTTCTCCCATATAACTATAAACTCTTCATCTCAAACTATATGGGATTTAATTCTTATTCCTACATGATATGTGAGATTTATTTATAAGGATAATTTCCAAAACCATAACTAACTAGTATCTATTTTAATAGGAGGTATCCTCTAAACTATATCACCATCGTAAAATATATATATCTTTCTTAATCCTCCACTTTTATTTTCAAACTATGAGCACATTATTAAAAAACATAAAACCATTGAATGACTCTTCTTCATATTGTGTGATCATAGAAGACCATAGATTTATTTATATATAATAAAATAAAATGAACTATCTTTATGGGTTGAGAATAATATTACCTTGTGGTTTGAAATATAGAATAAACAAAATCATCTAATATTATGTGAAGATTGTATGATATGCCAAATTATGTGATAAGAATAAGATCCCCTCATTCAACAATGTAGGAAGACTTCTAGACATCCTGTTTTATGTGAAGAGAATCTAATATCATTTCATATGTGATGATAATAACATGATCTCATGTCATTAAATGAGAAAGATAATAAATCACACCTTCTTTTGTTACACACATTTGTGAACCTTCCTTATGTGATGAGAATAAGATTACCCAATACCCTTGTCTATGGAAGACCCATCCTCTTATTATGTGACGAGTTTTATGAAAATTCCAATTCATTTTATGATAAGGGTATTAATACCCCATTTCTTTATGTGGTGAATAAGAGATTACCTATATTTTCTTAATCAATGAGCCTAAGATACCCACATTGACCAACATGATGAAGTCACAAAATCATCACTTATTTGGTGACTATTATAATATAAAATTACTTATGGGATGAGAAAATGACTTCTTAATGCCTTATTTTTTTGTAAGAATAAGAATCATTCCATTTTTATGACATGAAAAATGTATCCATCTTTATTTTATGAGCATAAATTTTCCCAATGGTCTAACAGTAGGATGATATGAAATCATATCATCTTATGTAATGAGAATAAGATAACATTACTTGTCTAATGATCATTAGATTCCCTCGTTCCCTAGAGTGGGGAATACTCATCATCTTCTTATGTGATGATAATATATTCTTATCCTTACTTATGTGATGAGTTTAAGTGGGAACATCATTCCATATGTAATGAGCTAAGATGATTCAACCATTTTAATTTATGTTATTAGAATAATATATAACGATTTTTTGAAAATAGGAAGATAAAAACTATCCTCCCTTACATGATTACCATAAGATTACCTCACACCCTTGAATAATAAAAATACCATAGAATCTAAAAATATATCTTAACACTCATCCCAACAAACTAAATTTTTTTGAGTTGGGTATGGTTGAAAAATATATAACTTACTAGTTTCAATTAGGATATAATAAAGAATGGATCTATGAAAATTTACTAATATTATGATGGAGCCTTAGTTTGAGAATAATTATCTATAGTGATAATGTCCATCATCTTATTCTATTTTTTATAAAAATAGTACAACAATCATATCTCTGATGGTAAAATAAGTCTAACCAATAGAATAAATAACATGACCCCCATATCATATCCTTTATACAAAACTATGATGTGTCATAAAATAACAGAATCTAAATAGATATAAATAAATAATTTAGTCTCAAATGTGTTCTTTATATATGGGTTTTTTTATTCCCGTCAAAATTTTGATAAGTTTTCCCTTAGACATTTATGAAATTATTACTGGATAATAACCATTTTAAATAAATTTTATTAATAGAATGTCATTGGAAATTAATTAGATGAAATGTTATGACTCCTTGAGAATAATAAAACTAGTTTCAAAGATAAATATCTCTTAAATTTCCATTCATCATGGGAATCCTTAATGGATGGGTAGTAAACCAAGGAAAAGTACCTTAAAATGGAATGTTTCCATATTACCAATACGATTCATTCTTAGCTATCATTACAATTTGTAAAGATTGAAACTGTTATGATTCAAGTTTGAAAAATTATGTTATTTTTACATCACTATATTATTATTACACTCCCACTAGTTTCTATTGTGTATTTGGGAAACCTGTTATAAATATATCTTATTTTAAATGTCTTAGTAGGTCTTGACTGTAGTGATCCGATGAAATATCCCAGGATTATTGATTGGTAATGCATGGTTACATGGCACTATACATAAATATTAAATTTTAGTAATCCATGAAAACGTTTTCTTCCAAATGAAAAGTGTGCATTAATATGATTATTTTCAAAATACCATGTTTTTATTATATAAAAAAGGTAAATCATAGAACATATGGTGGGGTCCTACTAGTTTATTTATCACCCAACACTTACATATAATCTTTGGATGTTTGTAAATAATTTTTAAACCACAAAAATAATTCAAGGAAGCACTTTGAGGAAGTGTATTTTCATGTTAGATGAGTTTATGATAAGGGGAGGTGACATGGAGGATAATATTCCAATATCTTAATGAAAATTTCCTCAGTTTATTTTTATAAAAAAATTATCTGGTTTGGGTTGTTAATTTATCTAATAATCATCATTATTTTCTTTAAATCTCATTTACTTTATGTATTCTATGTTGTTAGCATTTTTTATATGGTAATTTTATATCATGATATTATTTTGATAATATTGATGATCATTTTTTTACACTCTCTCCCTTACACTAAATTTTTAGAATTTTCAAAATAACCAAATTAAAATTGTTAACCAAGAACAATTAGAACCATAAATAATAAACCAAATTTCCTAAAAACCTAGATTGATAAATCAAAATTGAAGCCACCATATAGTATAACCTACAAAAAAAATTATAATCATCACTCTCTATGTGACCATAAAATATCAAGCCACACACCTTGAAGATAAAGGCTTCAATGAACATAAATAATTCTTTGTCATTATTTATGGATATCTATACAGTAGGACTAAATCTTCCTCACACAACAAAATCATATGAAAAATATATCAAAAATGAATAAGAAAAAATGAAAAAATCATAACCATTTCATGTATTACCACACCATTATCAACACCATGAAAATATGAAGAGAGAAACACAAAAACAATAATAAATGAAACCAAGTAGTACATCAAACTTCTTTATTCAACTTCAATCATTAATGAATATCATCAAAAAAATAAACAAATGTCTCACTCACTACATAAAAAATATAATAAAAAGATTAGGAAAACCAAAGATTCATGAATCCAAAATCATCAGTTTATCATCATCGACAATGAGGGGTGGACCCAAGTGATAATAAACACATTCCACCATGAAAACTAATAATGGTGATAGAGACTAGTCATCAAAATAACTAAATAATAAATAGAACCAAAATATAAAATATACACCAAAACCAAATAGAAATTAAAATTGAAAAACTTCATTCTCTCACTCTACCATAACTTAAAAAAATCCAAAAAAATAATTAGGCCTCCACTGAGGCAAGGGAACCTGACCAGAAACATAATGGGATATATGGAATGGTACCCAATAAAGTGGTGACCATTGGAGACGTTGACTAAAAATATCAATAAAAACGGCTTCCATCATGTGATTACCTTTGGATATAAAAATTGATAGGGATAATGAAATTGGTTAATTAAAATTTTTTAATCCCACACTTAGAAGTGAGATATGGAAAAATGAACCAAATGATATTAATATGAAATTAATTTGGGCACAGTTCAGTGGTGACCATGGGGTCTCATTGTGTCTTTTGTTGGGACCCTCTTGGTGGTATTATAGTTTAATTTGAAAACCCATTACAAATGACTCATACATTATTCAAAATAAGTATATTACATATTAAGTGGATCTTGAATGCATATTGGGCCTTCCTTTGAGTCATCCAGAGTACTAGGTATAGGGTGACACATATTGGTTCGTGAAAGAATGGTATCATATACCAATTCTGTTCTCATTAATTTCGGAAATTAAATAATATTAGAGATATGATAGATAGTACTATAAGTGTATATTTTGTGGGATTATCTGGCTAACACAATCATAATGATCCATAATTAAAATTGTATCCTCTAGAAAATAGTATTATAAAATTAAATCATTTGGAATTTTTATTTTGATGGATTTTTATTTAAGAAATGAAAATTTTGAAAGGATTTTCAAGGAAACATGGTTTAGGTTCACATGATATATGCCATATGATAACTATAAAACCCCTGATGTAAGGGAACTAACATTTTTCCCATACACATGAAACATGGTTTTTTAAATTGTTCATCTTAAATATGTACAATGAGAATTTTTTATATCCCTTATTTAGATGACGTTTAATGATCCACTTAGTTTTTTTTAATATTATGTTATCATTTAAAGTTATTTACCTACATTAGTGGTCATTTTATTCCTCATTGTTTGAATTTATATTGGTTTATCCACCCTCAAATACACTCTATATGTTATATAAATATATTTTCATAAAACTTACCATGAACTAATCCTGTTGCGGATTGGATTTTAATTGAGGTGATGGGGTGAATTTTCTAAGACATAGACTATGGGGAGGGACATGGAAAAAGTCATTCTAAAATGGAAGATCCTTGAAACATTAAAGAAAATGATCATGCACAAAAGTTTATTTAGAAGAATCCTATTCATTATTTTGGAATAAAGGATACTCATTATGCGGAGGAATGTTTTAGATAGATAAATAACATCATTAAATTTGTTGTATGCCCAAATTTAATTAAAGAGAATATTTCCACACTTATGAATGAAATACATATCTTGTAACGATGGGTTTTAATTGGACAATATAATATTTATTTGGATATAAAATTGAATGACTTTAAATTTAATTTCACTCAATTCTTCAATCTAATCACTACAGAGATACTAATGACCCGAGAGTTTGATTACCTCTACCAATGAAGTTGGACGATCACAATGTATGTAAACTAGATATCTATTCAGTTTCAATTTGAACATAACATAGTTTCAAATTAAAGGTTGAAATATTTAAATTTTCATATCTTCCATTGATAAAAATTAAATCCAAGGTTTTTATATTAATGTTCCCCACATATGAAAAAGTAGTGGACCAAGCCATGATGGTGGAAATAAAACAGCCCTTGATTTTAGGAATGGTTTTGTTTCCTATGATTTCATATGGGGGTTTTAAGATGGTAATTATATTAATAAAATATTGCATGAATAATCTATAATGGGTAGTTGTTGTGGTAAAAGGTATCAATCATAATCATCATCCCACAACCCAATAGGGGGAATACAACTTAATAGATATTAATGTTATAGTGTTGGTTATATAAATCCATATTTTACTAATTCATTTCAAAAATGTCAATAGTATAGATGTATTTTCTAGATATTTATGGGTTTTAGTACAATTCCATCATCTAGAAGTAATTTGGATTATTAATCCCAAAATGGGTATCATTTCCAATTAGATTCATATAATGAAAATTTTCCTTAACCATATTGGCATGGAAGATGGATTGGATTCTCTTATGGGTGGAGTCAGTTATGGTCCAATAATCAATATAGTGGGAGGCTTCAAGATACATATAAAGAAAAGTAGTCATATATAGTGGAGAAAATAACTAATGATTAGACATATTAATGAAATCTAAGAAGAGTAAAATTATTATTATATTATCTAAGGATACTATTTTATTATATGTAGGTACCTATCATTCATTCTTGTCTTTCCATATCACGGAATGATTGAACCTTTTTTTTCTTCCTATTTTTTATGTAATATAAATATATACACCTCTTTAGAATAAGAAATAATGATTTTTTTATGTCAATTATGTATTATATTTATATCTAATGTGGATATATCGTGTAACTTAATTATCCTCAAGATGTTTCAATTCAAAATTATTCATGTGGTATATTGGATTATCATGGATAATAGCCAAATTGATTTTTTTCATTGGTGGCCTATACTTATGAACCCTAATATGAGATATAATTTATTCCTATAATTATGAGACCTATTATCATGCAGTGTAGGAGCTAATTTTCCTATGATCAATATGTTAATATGGTAGTTGTCATCACTTTTCACAGAGTCCGGTGAATGGTACATTGAGAATATGATTACTCTAATAGTCATTATATTTCATAATGTATTCCATAATTACATCACAAGGTTTCCACAAAATAAAGTTGTTGGGTTTTTTATTAATGATGTTTCCAAGAAACAAACAATATATTTTCCTAAATATCATATGGTTCTTGTTGAATGGAAAGACAAGAAATAATCTGAAAATTTTGGAATCTATGATATTTATTTAACTAATGTCTCTCTATGTTCCCCTTTTGTACTTTTACCGTAAAACTAAATGGGGAAGTTCATTTATTTTTCTTTTATATAAATAATTATTGTGTGACCATAATGAAAATTTAACCCTTTAATTTTATTATTGACCACTTTATATAATTTGAAGTGAGAATTAAGGTCTTAATTATTTACCTTTATCCAGGGTAACATTAATATAAGATGAATGGTTATAAAAATCACATAATTAATTTTTAAATTGTGTATGGGTGAATTGATTATCTTGTAGTGGGGTATGGTACATATAAATATCAGTCACAAAAAAATCATTAACTGAACCATGAAATTAAGCTAGTGGATGTTATGAATTATCTAAAATATTGGTGAAACATTCTATTTATTGAGAAATTCATGATGTAAACCAATCATGAAATCCTAAAATATATTTTCTATTGAATGGAATTTAATCCCAAGAAAGTTTAATGGGATAAATACACTTAACCTTCATTTTGACCTTTATTATACATCAGTGTAGAGAAATGTTGTTATTGATGCTCTTATTAAAAAAAATGTTTCCATACTTGAAGGAATAGATTGATGAATTGAACTCGATGATCCTCTTTTTTGATATTGAAATTTAGTTCATATAAGTGAATGATATCATTTTCCTTCTTAATATTCTAGTCACTCGTTATCTTCTTATGATTATTTATTAGGACCAATTTGGTGGTAGATAATGGAAGCATATAATGTGAACTATATATAGTAGAGATAATCCTAGTGAGTTTTTAATATATTTTAATGGAATTAAATATTTCAGAAACCATTATCTGATTTATTTATAACTAAGGATAGTAATAATGAATAATTTCAATCCTTCTTAGTGGTAAGTCTATCATGGAGCCACTGAGATGTATTATAAAATAATATGCCAATATTGAGGGAATTTTAGGAAACATGACATAAATAAATTATTATGGGGATTATACCCATTTAAATAAGTTTCAATAGAGTATAAAAACACTTATATTTGATGAAAAATCATATATTCACTACTAGAAAATGTGATAGGGTATTCATGGAAATTATCATTAGGTTACATCATACCCTTTGAGGGAAGAGTTTTATCTGGGTTGTTATTCACTGATTGTAAAAATATACTCATTTCATTTTTAGGAAATATAATCCCATGGTAGAGAATAAATTTATTTTATTCATACATGATATCTTAAAAATATATGATTTGACTTCATTTATCATTTCTGATAAATAACATTGATTCGCATCCTAACTCTAGAAAGGCCTCCCAGAAGTTATATTTTAGGATGTGAATCTATGAACATATTATTATCTATAAATGTATATATAGATATATAATGTGATCTAATTTATCATAAGAATGATTCATGGTTGTGTCATGGATTTCAGATTATCATTGGATAACCATCTGGCATTGGATAAGATTTCTAATAAACATAGATATTAATTTTCTATCCCAATAGTTCATTTAGATTCCTTTTTTTTCAAACCATATTAGCCACCCATGTGTTGGGATAAGGGGGGTGAGATATCTCATATGAAATTGACCATTATTTAGGTGATGAATTAAAATATTCCAATTATCATGGAATATATATATATAGGTATTATACCTGCTAAATATTTTGCAAATATTTTTTTTCAAATGTGGAGTAATTTGTTGGGAACCATATGTAATGACCCAAACTTTTATCAATATAATTTCCCTTAATAAAATTATGTTATATGTAATAAAACCCATACATATTATATAGTTACCAAAAAAACATTATTATCATAATAGATGAATGAAATAAGTGATATTCAGATAAATTAAGGAACATATACTAATGGAGTAGTAACATGACCATTAGAAAAGTATCATGACCATTAGAATTAGTAATACAGAAAATAGAATAGTAACATAACCTATGAAAGTATAAATAAAATTTATTATTCATATAAATGATAATATTATATAATCATATAATAGTATAAGTTGATAAATTTTTTATAAAATAATAAATTAAGTGTTGGTATTTTTTATAAAACATAAATGTTTATTTACAATGTGTTAATTAATATAATAATTTAAAATAAAATTTATTCTCAAAAAATATATTCATAAATAAATATTTTTTGACTTTTAAATATAATATAATTTTATGTGACCTTAATTATTTATTCAGTGTAATAAAATTAGTTATAATTTTAAATGTGGTATTTTATGAATAAATGATGATATTAATTAAAAATTAAATGACTCTTATTTTGAAAATTATTTTTATAAAATGGAGTTCATTTCATAATTTTACATGATGAAAAATGGATACATTGTGATTTTTTGGGATTTTTGAAAAATAGTGGAATTTTTGGTGAATAGTAAAATATAGTAATTTACAGTATATATACATTATAAGTTAAATACACTATTCCATGTGTAAATGATGATCTAAGAACCATAATCTTAAACTAACAATAATTATTTAATATATTTGAGTTTAATTTTCAATCTATTTATAAACTTGAGTTCAAATAATAAAATAATGAATATAATAATAAACAAACTCCCTTCTCCACTATAAATACCACCCTTCGCCACCTATTCTCCTAAAAACTCCAAATCCTTGAAGCTTATCAAAATTATATCCAAAACTATTACCAATAATCCTCCCCATGTTTAGGATCTTTTTGTCTCAACAAAATTCCAAATCCAACTTCCCTAAGTAGGTTCCCAATGAGGATAATTTAGGAGGGAAAATCCTCTTTCATATTCTTTTAATTTATTCTCAATTTTTTATCCCTTCTTATTATCTCTTAACCTCCACTTATCCATTTTAAGGATAAATACAGTACCTTATATATAATATAATTTTATTATGTTAATGGAATAATCCATCAACATCAAACCACTTCTCCTCTACATTTTCTTCTAAAAAAGAAAATATCATCTGTGATGTGTCAATTTACTGACATCAGGGATGATGCATCTTAAATTTATCATACCACCATCATGTGTGATTATAAAACCATTTTAACTGTTGATAAATATTTAAAAATTAATTTTATAACCATTTTTAGGTTCTCAAAGTAACATATTTACATAATATAAAATAATAAATCAAAATAAGTTTTTGATGATCGAAAAACCACCAAATTAATCTACACAATAATCATTAACACTTTATATAATGAATCCTTATCATATGTAGAAAAATAATTATATATATGATTGAATAAGATTATATAAGTTCATTTATAAAATATAATTTCAATTTTAGATAATTATTCCCATTTTACATATTCTTCCATACATTTATACAACTAAACCGGTCATCACATCCAAGAAAATGAACACTCCAAAACGATGAAATTGAACTATATAACTCATCACAATGGCCATAAGAAAACATAATAAAATTATAATGAATAAAATATAAGTACAATAGGTTATAGATTTATTAATTAATTAATCGAATTCGATTATCTATCATATTAATGTGAATAATGAATTCAAACATAAGGTAAGGGGATTCTCACACCTAACTCCCTTTATTGGGTTATCACTCATTATTTACAAAATTTCTCTATTGTAATTTCATTCAATGTTCCTTTAATAAAATTTTATTATCCTAACATTTTATTTTCTTGGATAAAAATTCTTCAAATAATATTTTATTACAAATGCAACGACTTATCTAAAAGAACTGATCTTAAAAAAACATTTCTTTTACTTCTCTTGAGTTTGATTCTTCATCAATCAAGATTGATGATTCATATCCCAAGTATGTTATTGCCATTTTTTTAGTAACCCAATTTTTTTCATGAAATTATTCATTATTAAATTCTCAAAAATCCCATTTTTCATTCCATGGATTATTTTATATATATGATTGTTAAACATTCCATGTGTCATGCATGATTATTTAAATGTTATGATGTGACAGGTGCACCCGAAATTATAAAACACTCCAATGAATTGGTTAATTTGATTTATCTCATGATATAATGTGTAATATTTGTGGACATGATGTTATGATTATTAACAATGATTATTTTATGATTAATCATAAATGTTATTCATGAAAAGGATATTCTCTTTATTCACAACTATATGTGGTATTTTTCCACTAAGACATGGTGTTTCATTTTATGAATTTCCAAATTTCATGTTTATATATAATGATTCCACTCATGTTTTTGATTGTGATCCCCTTCTTATGTTGTTATTATTATTATTCTTACCCCATGCTCTATTTATCCATGAATTTATCTATCCTCTTATTTCGATTTTAACTCACCCCTTACATTGATATATATCCTTAGCTGAATACTTTTTACATATTAGTATTTGTTTTCCTCTAAGAATCTAGAGAATAAGGAATTAAATAATGGTTATGTTTTATTATGTAAAAGTTATGTATTAACCTAATTTCCCAAGACACTAAACAATTCTATATTGTATTTTTATCACTATTATGTTGATTATATTTAAAATGATGTTATATTCTTGTAATAAAAAATCAGGGTTACTATAGTTGGTATCAAGCATGGTTTAGTTAATTTGTGCATTAAAATTAGAGAACATTATTTAAAACCTCATTATATTACTAATTAGATGTAATCACCCATGAATATTTTTTTTATAAATATTCTAAACATAGTGATACCACAAGATATGACTTTAGTGTTAATTTACCAATGGAATAAATTATTTATTAATGACTTTTTTACTTATGTTTTGTACATACCTTTTTTATTTTAGAAAATGGTCATATAGTAGAGAATACAAGCCAATAGTCCATGTGAGGGGCAATGTAGAGATTTTTTGAATGACATCCCTAATGCCTTGGGAGGTGGAGTTCCAAATTTTATAGTGATTCTTCCCCAGTTCTATCAGGATATGGACAATAACTAGAATAATGCAGAATGCCTACCTTCCACTAAGAGGTATTAACTAGATGTCTTGTATTTTATACTAAAAAAACCATTGATGTTTATTGGGTATTTTAATCCACTAGTCTTATAATAATGGGTCAACTCAATAGAGAATATATTTTCTTTGATTCATAGTTCTGAGATGGAGAAGTTAACTCTATCCATTTATCTTATATATGGAGAGGACGATCAATGGGGGGTGTTGATTAATAACACCAATAAAATTGATGAAATTGAATAGATGGAGTGGTAAAACATTATGAAAATATTTCGTAACAAGTAATTTCTTTTAACTCTTCATAAATAGTTAGAGATAAAATTCATATATCTGGATAAAATAGAAGGTGAATCTAGGATGTATTACGAAGAAAACATCACAAGGATTTTATAGTATCCCTCAAGGTTTATTTATCAATAGTTATTGAAAATTGTTAAATTAATTATTTGTTTAAAACCACACCTTTTAGAGGCTCTATAAATTATAGACTTTTAGTGTTTTGATGAATTTGTTCGATTTGATATCAAAGTGGAGATGAATTTTGGTGAATGGTACCATTGTTGTGGATACAAGAAATAAAAGTTGGAGTTTCAATATGGAAGATGTAAAGAAAATGTTGGAATAAAATATAAAACACTCACATGTCAAAAATTTGGGAAAATATTCATGGAAATTGCCTTAGAGGGACGGTTAAATACTTTAAATGAGGGAGATAATCCCACCAAGCTCATGAATATTGAAGAGACATGAAGAATCCAACCAATATTGTGGAGGAAAATAGATCACCACCAATGTCCCAATTCATCAACTATAAGGAGAAGTAGCACTATGTAAGCCAATTCACTAAACCTCGACTACTTGAGGCTAATTAGTATGAGTAGTGACCAACTCCTAAGGATCAAGGGAAGGCTTATTCCGTCACAAATGATAAATTAGAGCAAGAAAAAAAATTCATACAAGTTACAATTCCTATTCAATCATGAAAGGATACATTCTTATTTGATTATGGTTCTAATCCTTTCTCCATATAAATATTGTTTGATAGAACTATTGAATTAATGCATCAATACATTTATGTATAGATATCCATAAAAACATCTTGTGGTGTGATCATTTCAACCAAAGTGTTGGACTCTTATCCTATTGGCCTATGTGGGAATATTTTTCCAGAAAATGTTATGATACTTCATTTGGTGGAATGTTATGTTGTACTGGGAATGGATTAGATCTTGATATATAGAGAACACATAAAATTTTAGTAGATGGAAATATCTTTAAAAATTATAATCCATCCCATGATCCTCTAACAATTAATGTAAAGGTGTTGAATCCCAATAAAGAATCATACCTCACTCAAATGGTTGATTCAAAGGAAGGTATCAACCTAGAGAAAATGATCATAGTAGGAGAATACAGTGATGTATTTTCCCAATAGTTACCTTGACATACCCCAGATCATTAGGTAGTGTTCTCAAAAGAACTCATTCCTGGACCTACTTCTATCTCTAAATACCCCTACAGAATAGCCCTAGTAAAATTGGAGGAGTTACAGAAGAAGTCGAAATATCATTAGAACAAAGGGTTCATATTCCCTATTAAATCACTTAGGGGTGTGACATTTCTCTTTTTTAGGAAGAATGATGGATTAATTTAGTTCTGTATTAATTATCGACAGCTAAACAATACCACTATAATCAACAAGTGTCTTCTTCCAAGGATTGATGACTTGTTTGACCAACTAAGAGGATCTCAATACTTCTCGAATGTGGATCTTAGTTTAGGATATCATCAACTAAATGAGAAGAAGGAATACATTTATAATGAATCCTTTTGTACATGGAATGGGAACTATGAGATTCTAGTAATTCCCTTCCGACTTACTAATGCCCCTACAATATTCATGGATTTTATGAATAGAGTATTTTTACACTACCATGACAATTTTTTGGTAGTTTTTATTGATGATATTCTAATCTACTCAAAGATAAAGGAGGAACAGGAAGAACACCTAATAATTGTGATATCAACATTAAGTAGGGATATTTCCTTAAGTGTTCCATAAATAGAATTTTCATATCCTTTCCTTTCATTTTTTCTGATATACATTCTTCCAATATGATTTTATTAAAAATGCAATGAATTTTAGAGAATAACTCTTCCTAAAAGACAAAACTTTTACTCCTCTTGAGATTGTTTCTTCTTCACTAAATATTGATGAATCTTATACAAAGTATGTTATTAACTTTTTATTTTTTGTACCCAAATTTTTTCTCATAAAATTGTTCTTTATTAAATTATCAAGAAACCCATTTTATTTCCATGGGTTTTTACAAATATTGCCATACATTCCATGTGGCATGCATGATTATGTAAATTTTATGATGAGATGGGTGCACCCAGAATTAATATAAAACTTCAATGAATTGTTTAATGTGGTGTATTTAGAGAGATAATGTGAAATATATTTGAACATGATTTCATCTTTCGTCACAATGAATTTGTTTTGATTATTCACAAATGTTATGTGTAAACATGATGCTATCTTTGGTCGCAACTTTTTGTGGTATTTAACCCCTAAGACATGATTTTTCATTTTTATGCATTTCCACATTCCATTACTTTATCTAATTCTCCCTCTCAAGATTATGATTATGATCCCAATATTATGTTAATATTATGATGAATATTCTCAGCCTATTTTGTATTGATCTGTGTCTTTCTCTATCATCTTACTGGGATTTTAGCTCACCCATTTCATTGATGTGTATCCTTAGGTGATTACTTATAATAAGGAGTAAATGAATGTTATTGAGATGTTAGAGAATATGGAATTAATTAATTTTTATTATTTATTATGTAAAAGTTATTTATGATCCTAATTTTCTCATGACCCAAAAACTTTTGTTCCGTGATTTCTAACACTATTATGTTCTTTATCATTATAATGATGTAATAGTCATGTATTAAAAAGTAAGGTAACAATTCAATATGTCTATAAAATTTTAAAATTTCTTATATCACTAACTAATTAGTAAGTATGTTTATTTAACAACATGGTATGTGGGTCCCTTTTTTATTATTGAGAAAATCGATAATGTTGTGATTTTTTTTGTAATTTTATACTTATATGATGTTAGTTAATATCATAATCCGTGTATTTCACTAAAATAAATATTATCCTAATCCATCCCATGTTCCTAGTATTAAAAAGTTTTAATTAGAGAATTTTTTTTAATAATCGAGCATCTAATTCAAACTGTCGACTTTTGGAATAATGTCTTGTGTGGGAAATATTTTCCATTAATTCATGTATTTTAGAATAACTAGAGTCATCCTAATGAGACGTGGTTGAAATATTATTTAATGATTGAGTAGTGTCATCATAACTTTTTAGGATTATAAATCCTTACAATGAATTTCTATTGGATGAATGTCATTTTTTGGGGATAATTATGACACGCATATATTCATTTTCCAATATCAAATCTATGATTTAGTACTATTCATCATTATTTATTTATTTAGCGAGGTAATAAAGAATATTTTGTGTCAATGGACCCTGTTGGGATGTATCTGGTGTTGGTGTAGGGTAATAATAATGTTTTTAGAGTTATTCTTGGCCAAAATAAGGAGTTTTATATCAGGAAAAAACAACATTTTATAACTTAGAAAAATGTAGTGGGATGAGGGTATATGTGAGGAATAATGTGTTGGGTAGGATTTTGGTCATGATGTAGACAAGGTGGGTCACTATACAATGGTTATATGTGTATTTAATGTATGATATATATTTTTTTTTGTCTAGACATGTTTTAAAGGGTCTTAATGATATATATATATATAAGTTTATGAAAAACAAAAAAAACTCAAAGATAAGAGTCATCCACATTAGTAAGGGTACTCAAGTCATCGATAATGTTGGTAAATTCCATGTGGGTAAGGGTTAACCTTTATATGAATATAGTTTACCCACGAATACATATTATTTGACTCTACAATATATAAGGTCCATCTTGTACATAAGGATAACTTCAAATTAGGTAATGTTCACCCTTTACATTAGGGATAATATATAATGCTTATTAGGATTGGGTTTAAAACGATAATCAATGTCATGTAAGGGTAAATATAAATAATAATTTCATATGTAAGAGTTTTTAAATGTATAATTATTTTATACATAATTATTTTCCATTGGAAGAATAATGGTTACCCAAATACATTTAGAATTTCCATTATAATAATGGCTAGAAAATTATTATGTATGGAAATTTAAAGGTTGACCAAGACTGGAGTTAGATGATGCATAACTGTTGCCTTTATGAGATATGTAGGGATGTAATGATATTTATGGATTCTGAACTATTTAAAAAGGATTAAAATCCTAGAGGGGTCATTATCTGATATGATGTTTCTAGTTTTATTTAAATAATTAATTTAACTATAAAATTAAATAAAATAGTATGATTTGGATATTCAATCCATAGACATAGTGGGCACACCATATTCATTATATAATCCTATTTTCTACATCATAGAGATTTTTTTCATGAATTGTTATCACTTAAACTATTTTTTTAATAAAGGTAGTATAAACAAACAATGCTAGCCTCCCTGGTCTGTTTTATATCATTTTTCTCACTGTTTCCTTATTATCTAATGAAAATTCACTGACTGAAAGTTATTTTTTATTAAAATGACAACATTTTTCAGGAAAAAGTGAGAAACCATACATGATATCACCATTTCATCACTTCACCATTTCCTCACCTCCTCCCTACCTCACTTCTCCACAAAAAACAATACAAGGCTTCACAACAAACAATCGTCAAACACAGTGGGAGGACAATCCAAACAAGCATTCAAAATTACACACCTTCAAATATGGAGTTGAAATCATCAATATAAGACCGAGGTACCACGAAACAGGTAACATGAACGTTAGAAAAGAAGGTCAAACCGTAGAACTGTTCTCCTCAAGCGCCCACTGGTGCCATCGTCGACACCAACCAAAATCCAAAAGCCCGCCGACGAACTCCAGTCAGATTTCTCCCAACCCTCCAACAAAATGAGATGACCCAAAGAGCTCATCCACAAAGGGCGACAAAGAAACAAGAATGGGGAAAGACATGCCGTCATGCCGCACCCCACTCCACATCCACAGTAGCACAACCACAAACCAATCAACACTCCGCAGACCAACAAAACCGCACCAAAAAAGATTCACACCAAAAAGGAACTTAAAGGGTCGAGCACAAAATCTGAACTCCCCCGCTGCAAAGCGCCGCAGGACCGAACAACCCCTCTGCATCCACGAGGCACCCTTCAACAACATCCGAAGTGACCCGAAGGGGAGGATAAACCATGGAGCATATAGCTAATTCTTCGTCACCCAGGACTGGAAGTTCAATAGCAGGTCAATGGATCATCGCCGTTGAGACGAACCGAGCTGATCCAGGACATCAACACCACTCTGGGCTGGAGCCGATAAGACCGAAGCCACAGAAGAACCCTCAACGGCTTTCGAGTCGGACGATCCATGAGAAGCTGAAGGGACCGACGAGGAAGTAGGGAGCCACTTCGGTGATGAACCACCACCACAATACTAACATCCACAATAGAAAAAATTCAGAAATGAAACCAAACCACAAACCTCTGATCCGCAAATCCACCTTTGATATCCAAAAACCAGAAAATCCCCCCCCCCCTCCGAGCCATTTCGGAGCAGACACCGAGTCATGCCGGAAAACACCCGAAGCTGAGGGCCAGCCGCGACTAGATCTCGAATACAGAAGCAATCACCAAGCCACGTCGACACTGCGCCGATGCCAAGCTGCGCTAGAATCCAAACGAGATCCAGACAAAGCCCCGAGCAGAGAATCTGCAACTGCGATCCTTCATCATCTGGCCACGCCGATGCCGAGGCGGGATCCAGACTACCGACGCCATGCCACACCAACGTGCTGGAGGGGGGAGGAGAAGACGGCGCAGAGGAAACCCTAGGCGCACGAGAGTGGAGATTGGTGCCGCTCAGAGGATCCGAAAAATTAAAAAAAAAAGACCCATGAAAATTCACTAAATAAATGTTTTTTATATTATATTTTATTTTATTTTATCAGATAAATTTTAAGTAGTGGTGTCTTTTTAGATACCAATAGGTTGTTACATGGGTAGTTTTTTTAAGAATAATAAGTTCTTTCTTAAAAAAATAGTTTCTAATGGGTTTAATGAATTATATGTGACCATTGAGGATAATTTATCTTTTTATAAAAGTTTTTATATATTTATTTTTTGAGATTACTATATAATGTGGTGTTAATGTAATGTTTTATTTATGGATGTCTTAATGCATATAAAATATTTGAATAAAATAATTTCTTAGATATCTATATAAAATTTCATGAAAAATAATGACATAAAATAAAAAGTATTCATATAATAATTTTTGTTAGTAATTAAATGAAATTTTACACCCTCTCCAATATAGTGAACATGATACAATGTTGAATATTTTAAAAATGTTTATACTTCATTGCAATATTCGGTGGTTGATGGATCCAAGGAAAAGTATCTTTTTTAGGAAACGATGCCATTAAACATAGAATTTTATTTCATATCTATGATTCCTTTATTATTAGGATAATCGATTTATTATAAATCTCTAACTATACTTGTTGTGATCAAAACAGTAGTTTAGTATGTCACTATGGAATGTTTCCTTCATTTAGTTTGAAACACTTAGTTAGGATGCATAGTATTGTAAGGATCCAATTTTGTCATAACCATAGTTTCACCAGGGAGTATCCTATGATGTTTGACTAGAATTGTTTTTCCATAGAAATTTAATTTCATGATAATTTTAATTATATCCTTTGGAATTTTCTTTGAAATTAAATGTATACATTGATAAATTTGTTTTTAAACTGTCCAATTTGTATTATCTAACAAAATATTTTCAAGGAACACTTAGTGAGATCCCAATGGGTTAGTTTATCTCACGCCCTTTATAAACCATTTTTGTGTACGTGGAAATATTTTTAATGAAATTGAAAAGGTCATGATAACTCATTTAGGGAGTGGATTTCAATTTTAGATGTGTACGAGTTTGAATGAGGTTATATAGTTGAAGATTTCCAATTTTTATGTAGAAGGGGAAAGATGCAGATTTGATTTATTTTTTTAAACATTGAAGGTAAATTTACTCTCTTGAACAATTTAATTAGATTTTGATCCCATTTATTTTATATATTCTCATTTGGAACACTTATATATAAATATGACCCATTGATAATTCTTTTGTTTTATATATTGTCATGATATTTTATTTATTATTATGGTTTACTATGAGAACTCATGTATATTATTAAATGTTGGAATATTTCATGCTTCCATATATGTCTACTTGTTGTTTGAATCACTATCAAATAGTGGGGAAATGTTGGTTCCTCTATTGGGACCCTCACATAGGTAGGTTGGTTTATTATGAAGAAATATTCCCAAAGGAACATCCTTTATGCCAACATACATGTTTCTCGCTCTTGGGGATAGGGAAAACCCTTTTGTCCTTATTATGTGATGGATCAGGTATTGGGTTAAGGCTCGAATGGAATGGTTTAGGGCATAATCAATTTTAAACTAATAAAACGTCATTTTAATTATGTATGTTTTATAGAACCGAAGTGAAAAATGATATTTGAAAATTCCCTTATAAATTTTCTAAAAATTTTAAAAATTTATTTCATTTTTAAATATATCATTATATTCAGATAATATAATATCTATTGTTTTTGAATAATAGATTATGTTTACTAATATAGAAATTAAATTTAAACAAATATAGTTATTTTTTTGTTTAAGTATTTAACTTATTTAGGAAAATTCCATGAATTTTTAACTACCTATTGTTCTATTAAACTACATCAATCATAGAAAGATGGGAACTTCATTCCTTAAGTCCTCTAAACCTTAATTAACCATACAAAAAAGGATACCGAATATAATCCATTATGAAATTTTATTTTGGAATTCAGAACATAACAACCCAAAAATGATTGATGTAAAAAATACTAGTTTATTAATTAAAAAATCATATTAATAATTGATTTTTTATGAAAACTTTTGTATTTTAACTAATAAAATAGTTTGATAATGTGAGAATCAATATTTATTCCATAAATATTTTTTATTCTATATATATTTCCTTTCAAAAATTATTTATTATCCATGTAAATACAAGATAATATATGTTTTTGAATTTTAAATAAATTAGTTCTATGTTTAATTGATATCTGTTTTTTGAATTTATTCTATAAATATTTTTTTTATGTTTTATACATATATATATATATATATATATATATTTAATAAATGACTATTTATTCAAATGTAACACAAAATTTCATAGAATGGTTATTTATTAATTTATGGAATTCCATTATTATAATAAAATGTAACAGATGAATATTTGTGTTAAATCTAAATGAATTAGAGTGATATTATTATAATTTATTTTATAAATGAATGATACATGAATAAGGGTTTATCATAAAATATTAATATATATATATATATATATTTAATATAGGATGAACAATATTTTTTATAGGAGTAGATAAATGGATTAGTTGGAATCCCTTATTATATTTTTAACCTAATGACTCATAACGCCATATCAATAATGTAATTAATATGTTATATTCTTCCTATGACTTCTTTATAAACTAGTCATAGATCAATATACAAATATAATGTTCACACTCCGCCACAATCATTTTCACAATGCATGTTTAATCATGTTATTCTTGAATCAACACAATTCATCATTTCATTCATCAATATGAAAAAAAACTATAGCACTATGATGCATTTTTATTAGGTATTCAATCTAATTTATAAAGAAGAAATAAAATATTATATGAGGGGAAATAGAAGGAAATGACTTATGTTTTTGGTATGTTAACATTTTTAGTAAATTAATCTCAAAATATTCAATTTTTTTGTGGTCCAATACCACATAATCTGATTTCAAAATATATTTAAACTGAAATTGTGTATGCACAATGTTAAACAGACATGATAACTTAATGATTTTGATGAGGCTACATCCCTAAATATTTAGTCCTCTATGGTTTTAATTTATTATTAAATGACTTAATTAGTGTGTTTTTAGTATTATTTCAATTAGTTTAAATTATATGTTGTAATATTTAGATGGGTTGGTTTTAATAAAACATAAGATCTAATATTTCTTTTATATTCATATATGATCCAACTTTAAACATATTATAAATACACTGGTCTGTTTCCATATAGTTACATCATGAGTGATTTATAGGAACCAACTTTTCCCCTTACCCAACATCCAATAAATTTATATATTCTAATTCATGATTTTAAACATTTATTTGAACCTAGTTGGCTACAACATGATTGTCTTGGAATGTCCTATTTATATATTGTTATTCAATATGTGATTAAACTATACAAAAAAAATTTCTACAAAATATTATTTAATAATTTTTCCTAAAATATAATTATTCATCAGAAAGTGATTCTGATCATTTAAAAATAAATTATGAATAAAAATAAGTAATTGTTTACCAATAGTGCTAACAGAGGATAAACGTTAAATAAATTGTTTTTAAATTTTTACTAATATAAATTTTTTGTTTTTAAAATTTTTTATAACAATATGGAAACCTATAAAAATTATCTTACAAGTAAATATCTAATGTGGAAAATTTTATTCAATCCATGTAAATTATTTTTTAAAAAATAATGCAAATATTGTCCCCACATTTTATCAACCAATTTAGAATAAGAGAAATAATTCCAAAAGTGACATCATGATAAGATAAAAAAATAATATCAATATAGATGGTAATATAAATAAAATATATAATAAATGATATAAAATATTAAAGATATAATGGTGCATATTAATTAAATTATTTTAAAATATTTAGGAAAATTACCATTTATGGTTCAATGTGAGTTTTCTATATGATTATTGGTGAGAAAAATATAGTTTAAAAAATAATAATGGGAATCAAGGAAAATGTGATTAACAAGAATCAGTTTGATGAAATAAGAATATTATTGTTATGAGCCCATTCCTTTCAGGCTGTATGTAATTAACTTGAATTTTTTAAATCATAATCTTAACCCATATGATATATATATTTATGGAAATTCCATCAATTTTTATCCTTATAAGGGAAAATTTTCAGCCCTTTTCAATAAATTCATGCGTCTAGTTGTATATCAATATTCTACCCATATTACAACTCCTAGAATCACTATCCATGTCTTTTAACCTTAAATTTTAAATGGTTTCCTATGGTTTTGTTATAATGGGGATTTATGAGGGATCAATTAATTATTCAACATAATTATCATTTTATTATTTGTTAATTTTCTTAATATTCTTCCCCTATCAATTCCTGAAAATGAATTAATATCATAAAATTATGTAAAAGTAGAATACTAATCTAATATGTGTTTAATTTGTAAACATTTATTCATTATACTCATTTTTAGTTCAGTTCATCAACCTACATAAATTACCGTAAATTAAGTTTTTATTAGTTATTATTCTTGATTAACAAGGTATGAATATTTAATGTTTATGATAAATTGGATCCATTTATATCATTTTTATGAAATGATAATACTGTCATGATAATCGATTTATAAAAATCTACTGATATAATGAACATATTTATTCTACAGATTATAGAACTATTTGAAAAGGATATTTAACCATTTCTATTAATTTAAATAACTTTTAGACCTTTTGAGAAAACAAAATGAAAATGTCGAACATAATAAAAAATTATGCTATAAATTATACATGAAAATAAATAAAAGTATATAAGCCATGAGATTCGGAATTAGGTAATTTTCTAAAAAGATTCTATTATTTAGGAACAAATGAAAATTTGAGGCCTGTCAATACTTGAATTAAGGGCTGTTTTTCATAACATATAATTTATATTCCATTATATTTATATTAACAATATTATAAAGGGGCTCTATTAATTTTTCTTCTTTACCTACATTCTGTTATTAAATTTCACTTTTCTTCACTATCTCCAAAATATCTACCACTTATTAATATATTTTTTCATTAATCATCTCATAAAAGATTGTAATATATAATTATTTTGGTTGATTTCAACATTTGTATCAAAAATATTAATTCATAATTTTATTTTAAGGTATACCATTTGAAATTATTATGAACTTACATTCCTTCCATGGGTCATTAATTATAATATTTACTATTTATTATTGGTGGCCCACATATCTAAATTTTATCATTATGTAATGTGTGGAATGTTAATAGCCTTCTAATGAATTAGTTTATGATTAATATATCATGATATCACTATGTGTGGGCTATGTGAAACCTCATAAAAAATTATGGACATACAAGGTGAATTAAGCATTATAAAAATTCTAATTCCCGGAAAATAAAAAAACTTCTATAATGGGATGATGTCCTACTAGTGGGCCTTGAAAAAAGAAATGATTTTACATGTTAATGAATATTAAAATTTATTTTACTATTATTTTATATCACAATACAACTCTGTTATAATCCCTAGATTATGATTTTTTTCATTTATCACAATGAAATAGTATATTTGTTTTATTCTTAGTAGAATATATTTTATAATATGATTTTTTTTTAAAAAAAACTTTAGATCTAGTGAAATTTTTATGCTCATCGAATCTCTTCAAATGATTTTTTAAAAAAATTGATAAGTAAGAATGATTATGATGCCCCATATGTTTTCAAGTAGTTTTAGTGTTGAATATTGTTGGCATATCAATTATAAATTTTAAATTATTGGTAAAATGTCAATTTTCAAGATATATTTTGGGTTCTCTTAAGTAATAGGTTTCATAATTCACTTAAACAATAAATGAAACATATTTTCATCATATAAGTTATTAATTATTTTATATCAATATTATTATTAGGGGCTAGTTATTGTTTTGGGGTTACAATTAGAGTAATAAATTAAATATATAATCAATTCTAAAATATGAGTTTAATTAAATTAAATTTACCATTTAAGAGGATTGTAGGGGATCCAATGTATCTCGGGGCTCCAGGTGGGGGGTATTTAATACTCTTTCTTGTTCTTAATGATATGTTTTGTATCATTCTCTATCTGTATATATTAAAATTTCACCCCATATTTATATTAATTCTATGTTAATTATAAATATTTTTTATGTATATTATCCAAATCTCCGCTTTTTGTGTGGAAATGTAGGTCACTAATGGTACTGTCTAAATCATTTTATTATGATAAGCCCAATAAAGAGAATAATTCCCTTTATTATTTCATTATCCTATTTCAATCTTAAAATATTGTTTTAATTTTGTGACTTCAAATCAAACATGATGTTTTATTAAAAAAATATTGGTTAATTACCATATTAATTCGAAAAATATTCATTTATCCCTATTAAATATTTTTTTCCATTCCATAAAACTGTTGAAAAGGTGTATAATTTTATATATTATTTACCAAACATTAAAAATATAATTATTAACAGTAAAATATATTTTAATTCCCAATTATTACTTTATTTTTAATGGATTTTCGTGATTACCAAATCCATTATTTTTAGAGGTTTCTTTCGAACACATAGATTGTTATATATTTGATTGAAATGAGTGTATTTCATGGTTATAATTTATGTATATTTATTGTTTATAAAGCACATATTAATGAAAAAACATAATACAACATGTTGTAACAAATTTATATAATCCCTGAATTGATTAGGTGATTCTTCATATCTGATGAGATCATTATTTGATGGCTAGATGTGGTTAGTCTTTTCCATAGTTTTATGCATGGGACATGCGATCTTATCCTAATGCACAAGGTTATGATTTCTTAGTAGTGAAATTTCATATATAATTATGATTAAATGCATTGTGTTTGTACAATATTTAATTATCCCCATGATTTTTGGCCTTACATGAATTTTTCCCATGTGACGGTCTATGACCTCATTCTTTTATATTTCTATTACATGATTATTGACTCTTATGATATCTCATCTAATGATAACCCTATTTTGTCATCTTATTAGGATTTATAGATCACCACATTTATAATGTATGTACCTCAGATATCCCTTTATCTTATAATATTTCATAATGCATTATGATAAATTTAAAAAGTGTGAATAAAATAATATATTTTTTATTTAAAAATATTTTATTATATTCATAATTTCTCAAATACAATAATATTTTGATTATGATAGTTTTTCAGTATATGTTGTGAGTACATTTATATGTGTTTTTTACCCTGCCCGAAACATTGTTCTAGGGAATCACATTAAAATTAAATGGGATAAATATTAAAATAAATAAATTATTCATTGTGAATAAGATGGAATATTAATGAATCATTGGAGTTTTTTGAATATAAAACATCTTAAAATGATATATTTTTTATTGTTTAATTATATTTATTTTTAATATTCAAATCTTCTATTTTTTAGTATATATTTTCATTATATTTATTAAATGAAATTGAGTTATATTTGAAATCTATATATGTTTAGGGTGATGCGTGTTCCTAATGATGGTCCATAGTGACCATGAAATATCAACTCATAGAGGCTGTGAGATTTTCATAGTCAGTGCACTACCTTAATGAAAGTATATGGTTACGAGAAATTTATAGGAATTGGTCTAAAACATATTTCTTCATGTCCTAACCTCAAAAAACCCATTATAACTTATTTATACAATTTTATAATGATTATTTTTAAAAAATATTCTTCTTATATTTATATTAAAATTATATATAATTATTTGTTTACATTATTATAAAAAATGAATGTTTTAAAATATATCTTGTATATTTTGTTTTATTATTTAATTTTATATAATTTTTCCCAAATATAATAATAATTATGGTTATTATACATATATTATTAGTAATGTGGAGTTTATAATCTATGTGTTATTAAAATTTTGATGGAATTTTTGTTTTCTTTTAGAAACTATACTATTATGATAATAATAATAATATGATCATTATTATATTTAAAGGGATTATATTTAAATGAGGAATTTGTGATTTCACATTATCAAATAAGGATAACATCAAATTTTGTGATTTATTCCCCTCTCTTCTAATAACTTTCGGTTCATGGTGATTCCAACAAAATTTCATGTTAGAATATCAAAGGAAGACACTCTCTATTCACTTTTCATTACACTTCCATCTTTTAACATTACCCTTCATGGGGTTACATAACATAGGGTTTACAACAATTTTGGGTTTTTATATTTTGGTTATCCTCCAAGATTATAATCATGATTTTGGTGTCTTGAGTTTGCAAACTTCCTTGCAATCCATAAGTTATTATCTCATCAAGACTGTGACATGCTTTTTTCATCATCTAGGATGATAAATCTATGTAATATAATATTATTTGATAAGAATGTATTTATTTTAATGATTTAATTATAACCATAGTTTATATATGAGTTTTACATGATTTGGCCACAAACTTTTCACTAAGTTCTTCTATTTTTTAGTTTGATTTAAATGGATTTTCAATTGAAATTTTCCATTCTATTTCTATATACGTTTTCTATACCCAATTTTTTTTCCATTGTTCTATAAAAATATTATATTTAATTAATATTTATTTATAAAGGATTTATTAGATGAATCATTATATTTATTAAGGGTGGTTCATGTAATATTTAGGTATTATGTAAAATCCCTTGTTTTTATAGGATGATAAATTCTAGGGGAAATGGATATTTTATTCTCTAAATAGGTGGTTATTTTCTAACTATGTTTTAGATAAATATTAGGAGTATTTAAAATTCTTGAGACGATGATTTTATTGTTAATAGATTCCCAAGACATGATTTATGAGAATGGGTGGACAACAGAGTATAGCTAGGCGAACCAAAATAAAAATTCTATTATATGTAGACCACCATAGGGGGAGACCACACCATGGTGAAAATCATAGTATAAGATAAAATACCAATTATTGAGAGTGTGGGGTGTTGTTTGAGTTTGGTAATTTTGAGAGGTAATTATGGGAAATGGGTAGAGAGAGAAAACATGTCCATTGATGTGGTACATAAGAAATGGTTAGGGGGAAGGACCTATTTCTTGTTGATGATAGTTTTGAATAGCTTTGAGTTCAAGGGATGAGGTAGTGTTCATATGTGATAAAATGGATAAAAAACTTTATCCAAAAATTTCATCAATAGTGGTGGAGTCATAATGATTGATGAACCATGGAGAGAAAAGGAATCATCTATTATTTGGTCCTCTACCTTTAGGTGTTTAAACAATGAGGATCCATAGAGGTGAATAATGAGAAGTATGGGGTTTAATTCCAATTTTTATGAAAGGATGTTCTCCCTAACTTGGAATGGTGGATTTTAAACAATGATGGGTTGTGGTCTATGAAATAGTGCAACCTACTTTGGAGTGTCTGAGGATCCTATCTAAAATGAAAATCCAGGAAGAGCACTTGTTTATAGAATTAGGAATGTCAGATCCTTGGGATCTACCTGGGGTTATAAAGTGGCATGGGGTAAGATATGATGCATTGTGTTTTACCACTATCTGTGGTTATATTTTAGTGAAGTCAATTTTCATCCATTTTATTATTTATGGGTTTACATATATTTTTATATACTCTTTAAGAGAAAATGAGCCGGAATGAGCCCACACCTTCTCTTACATTTTTATATTTTCAGTAGAATGGTTTTTTATTATATTTCATCAATGATCGAGGTGTAATCTCCACTATTATTATTTCTTTATATTTCTCATGTGTTACATCTTAATATAAGTGAAAATATATAGGTTTTAAATGATCAATACATCCAATCGTTGTATAAAAATCATGATATGATTAGTGTTATTCATGTGATGCATAGAGGATGCCACGAAATAACTATATCATACTATTTCATTGAATATATTTCACTAAATATATTTATTATATGTTTTTTTATAAAAATTTATTTATATTTTAGAAAATATGTAGTGATTTATGGATTTTTAACCTGATGGTGTTGGGGATATGCTATAGAATTTTCATGTGTGGTTTCTAATGGGTTTGGTGTGACTAGGGAACTCATTGACTAGATAAGTTATTATTCGAAATAGGTTAAGTTATAAAATTGATTATAATTGTTCAATTTCATATAGTATTATTTTAATTAAACATTTTAGTTATTTGGGGTGAGGCACGATATCATGTTTGTGGGTGATGGCCAATTGGGATTTTGTGATTTTGTGTAAATTTATTCGTGGAATAACCGCATTACAGAGGTAGGTATCCCCTTGAGTACTTCCCATTAGTTTATTAATTATTTTTCATGTGATATGAGTTGTCTCCTAAACAAGGGTGATAAATTGATTAAAATAAAATAAATTGGTTAATTAATGTTTAATTCCAATGTTTCAGTTGAAGAATTTGTTAAGGAAAACAATATAACATTTTTTAATAGCTTGATTTCCTTAATTCTATATGGATGAGGACTTCATTATAAATACATTACATTAAAAACATGATCTCTAAGTGGTTATATTTAAATTAACATAGTGATAATATAGGACCTTAATATTCTCATTTTGATCTATTGGAAAAAATGAGGGTTGAATTGGAATAACTACCCCGGGTAAGGAATGATGTGATAGTTTGGATTCATTGAATTTTTTTGAATGTTTAGAAATTTATTTGTGACTATTGCCCCCCACAAAATTTATGGGTGATGGCCAATCATGTGTCTATATGAATATAATTTAACGTGAAATTTATTTTACAAAAATATTACATGTATTATTAATTTTTTATACTATACTGTATTAATTTTAGTCTAATATGTTTCATTGCATTGCCATTTCACGCTATGATATGGATGTATATTCATCCCCCAATAACATGCTTGTTTTCTACTGCTAGTCTCTAACATATGGAATATTAGGAGTAGAACAAGAGTTCATGTGGTGACCAGATCAAATTACTATTTAGAATAAAATTGGATGGGGATATTATAAGGGGGTATCAAAGCTTATGTGACTAATATCAGATTTTGTATCAATTTTTTTTCACTACTTTGGGAGACTGTATATTTATTATACAACAATGTGTTAGAGAACATGATGGATATCACCCTAGTGCATCATAAATAATGTTTCTGATAGAATATCCATGTTTCCAAGGATATGTTATTCATATTTATGGTTTCCAATTATACTATTCAATGATTTCACATATTGTGAAACCCATGGTTTCAATGATTTATGATTTATGATTTATGGGTCTTCATTTAATCATACCATTGGTAAAAGATCAGGTATATTAATTATTATTGGATTGTAGGATTCATAAGAATTAGTATTTCTTTTGTCTGATTGATATTGCTAAAAAATAGGGTTTATATATTTAATATTTTGAAATGTAATTATATATTATATTTTCCAATATAAAAAATTCACTACATTCTATTTAACTAAATCATATTATATTTTCTCTAAAAATATTTCCTAAGGATCTACTGTGAGGATTCACTTGGTGATGAATATCATTATCCTCTATGTAAGTGATGTTTAATGAGCCTTGGTTGGTAGGAATGATAATTGGATGACTTATGAATAAATCCCTTATGGGTAGTTTTGGTAGAAGTTATAAAATATAGTGGTTTTTTATATATGGTCTCTATAATAACCTTAATGGTGTCTTCCCATATATCTTCATTATTATATTCTAATAAACTGAACTATTTGACTATGGTATATTTTTTATGGATCATCATCGAACATTTTTATTATATATATATATACAAGAGTGATTTATTACAATGATGGTATTGTTATCCTCATAAGGGTAGTCTCATATATAGTTACTCAATGAGAATCAGTTCCTTGACAGGATTATGGGTTAGAATGTGATTCCTAAGAAGTATTTTTTAGAACCAAGGACATGTGATTTAAAACATGGGTCTCCATTTTATATAAGAGATTGGAAAAAAATAATTTTCAATTTTTTATAAAATATGGGAGAAATTATTTATAGGCTTATATGATTAGATTGTTTCTTAGATATGAGGAGGAGGATGTTAGAGACTAGAGTGATATTGATGGGATGTGATATGATATGCAAGTGCAACCCAAGGGATAATAATAGTATTTTAAATTCCCTCAATTTTGTAATCCTGATCAGATACTTAAAATTTAAAACTAATAAGGGATATTTTCTTCTAAGTATGTGGTATATGAATTCATATTCCTTTTGTTCCATAAAATAAAGCACCTTGATTATTGAGGATTTTGGAATCAAGGATGGTTTCAGAGGGATGGCCTAGATGATTCCAAACCTTATTGTTTTTTATATGATTCTCAACATTATGGAGTACTTAAATTTGAGATAATTGGATCTATGATAGGATTATTTTGTTCAGACACCATTCTATCAGTGACATTTCCATGTGGGAGGGTGGAAATGTGATAGACACTAGCATGGGTGATTTTTTTTTGAAAAGAAGCACTGGGGGGATTAATCATAGATAATATTTATAGATGGGGGAAGTATGATTATATTTTCATGTGATTGATCTAGTTATGATGTAATAAGATTAACGTGAATATTATTGGGTTTGAGCAAGTTGTTGGTATTGGAGTATACACCATCCATTTTTAGATGAGATTGACGTTTTTCATTTTTGATATGCATTGATCCATTTGAGATATAGATAATTTTTCATTCATGTATGGGATAACATAAAATGGTTTTAATGGGATTATGTGGGCTTGGTGGATTTAGTTTTTTTAGAATGGCTTAAATTTATTCTATGATGATGACTTCACCTAGTTGTTATGGTTAAAAGAGTTGAAAACTATGTGAGTTTCGCTAGAGAGGAGTGAAAAAAACCCAATGAAAACAACTATTGAGGTTGTGTTGTAGGAGAAGTGTAAGGAGAATGATTTATTTGGAACTTCTCTCTTAGTAATGAATTGTGTTACCATTATTATGGCTGAATTTCATTGAATGTTGATAATGAAATTACTTATTATTTAAAAATGTGTAGAAGTTTAATATATATATTGAAACTATGTTATGATAGATATGGTCATGTCCAAATATTATATTCTACAATAGTGGGAAAGTTTACCATAGAGATTTGTGTATTGGTTTTGTGTAGAGATAATATGTATGTTCCTATGATAAGAGCATCGACTCAGTTATATAAGAGAAACCCTATTTTTGTATGGTCATGGTTATGATGACACAGGCCATTGGATTGTTTATATCGAATTTTTATGTTTTTTTTGAATAAAATTTATTTATCATGTTCCATAGTGAATAAAATTAATGGGATTTAAATGTGGTTTTGGATATTGTTTTTAAACATCACCAACTCGTGATGAACTTAATATTATCTGAGTGTGGTTTAGATATGTGATACACCATTGCTCAAGGTGAGAGCCTAAAAATTGATATGAATTATCTATGAATGACTCCATAGTGAAGGAATCATGATTGAGTGATTTTAGAGTTCATTAGTGAATAAGGATGAGAATTTTGAAATCAGTTAATTAGAGAAGGATAAATCATTATTTTCATATAGAATTGGTTGTGGTGATATGGAAACCACACTGAGTAGAATGATGGACCACTTAGAATGTAATTATATTGTGGATTTTTATGGTGGGGAGTACTATAACCCAGAACAAGACCATATAAATAGACTATAAAAGTGGTGTAAAATAATCATTGATATGAATTGGTTTATGATATCTTCATGAATAAATATGCATGGTTTCCATGGAGCACTGTCTTGATATTTTTTGAGGCTAACAAGAAAAATTTCTAAAATTACTGAATAGTGTTTCTAATTCTTAGAGTTTCATCATGATAACATATTTGATGATCCACAGTAAACCATTAAGAATTTATAATGAATCAATGATCTTCATAGGCTATGATTAATGTTTTATTGACCGATAATGCTTCTTGAGGATGAGATGTGATAGGGCAAGGAGGTTGTGAAACTCTATGGTTGTATGGGTAGTGAAATTCGATGGGGTTATTATTTTTTATTCATTGATGAATATTTCCATTGTGTATTTTTTTTAGATCGATGATATGAGTGTTTTAAAATATTGGGGATAAGTCTTTTTATGTATATTGATTCAGGGGAAGTTCTTCAAGAGTTCTAGTGGATGAAAAACTCAATAAATTAAAAAATATAAATAAATTTTATTATTTATACTCTACCATGGGGAGGACCGCACCATCAGATACCCTATGGTAGAGGGTGAAGTAAGAATGTCATAGGGTGTGGGGATTTTTTGGAACATTGTTTTTATTATTTTAAATATTAGGAAAAAATAGGGTGAAACATTGGTTTCCAAGGCTGAAAAACATAAAATATAATGAGGGGGTGTCTCATCACTATGGTGGTGGACATTTTTACTAGCGTATATCTCAATGTGTTTCTTTATATTTTAGAATCAAATTGTTGGTTAAAAATTCATGGTTCATGATTTAGTTAGCATTGGTTTTGGCATATGGGATAAATGCTCTAGGGAGAAAAATAGGGAAAAACACTATGTTCTCTACCTAATTGGTGTTTAGACTGGGATGCTATATCATGGGAAATGACATGAAATAAGGGGTCTAGGACTCAATGTGGAAGATGATGTTTCTCACCTACTAAAGGTTATGTAGTGGATGCAATGAAGCATAGTGCACTATGTTATATTTCTATCCATTTTGGGTGGATTTGGTGACTATTTCAAATGATGAGTTGAGAGGATTCCATATACATGGTGATTGATATGTCATCTCATTAGGGGTTTTCTAGGGGTACATCATGGAATGGGGTAACATGTTGTTAATGTTGCTTTCTCTCCTAGTGTAGCTAATTGTTTTTAAAATACCTCATTCTACCCTTTAATTATTTATGGGGTTTTGGAAAATTTTACTCTTATCCACAAACATGATTAATCCATGGGTATCTCCATCACAAATTATATTTTATTACCTTTCTTGGGATTTTTCGATGCTCTTTGATCAGTGTATTGATGTGAAATATCCTGTCATCATTCACTTTGATACTTTCCTTGTGTTCCCTAAAATTTTATGCGACTTGGTTTATGGTTTTAGTAATGATTCATCTAGATCGTGGTGTAATTTTTAGAGTATAATGGGATTTTACCATGTGATGGATAATACTCTCTAAAATATTGATCATACACCATTTTATGTGATTTCATTGTATCAATTAATGGATTTATGTGTGGTTTCCTCTAAATTTTAGTTTATTTTTAAATTTAAATAATGTCACAATTCATGGGATTTTTCTAAGATAGCATCAGGCGTATTTATTGGACCTTCCATTTATAGTTGGTTACCATTTGGTTCGATGTGGTAACATAGTGAGTGATTTTTTCATTATTCTAAATTGATTAAATTTAAAATCAATTTTAATTAAATAAATTTAAAATTAATTATAGTTTATTATTTTTTATTTTTTGAGTGATATAGTGCCTTGTTCTTATTGGAAATGACTTGTTAGACATGGAAAATCAAAAGTGATAGCTTATGGGACATGGATTCATTAGGAAAAACTATAGTAATGAGTTAGGTTTTTCATTGAGATTTTTTCCTTAGTTTACGTATTTTTTGTGTCATGTGATATATTTGGTCTAGTGACTAGAGAGTGAGAAACATTTTAAAATTATATTAATTGTTAAATTATTTTTCATTTTGGTGACTAAGTTGAACAATGTGTTATGTTCAATGATGGAACATTATGAACCTGTGTTATTTTGATAGTATTTAATGATTGAGGTCATGATTATGAATTCATTTCTTATTATATACTAACCCATATGTGTTATTTTTAAATGAACATAGTGATCATATCAAAATATGATTAGTTCCCAGAGATCCATTGAGATGGGTGAGTGATTATTTGGAGTAACATGCCCATGTAAGCCATGTTGTCATTTTGAAGAGCCCTAGATCTTCCAGGAAAGTCAATATGACTATTGTGTGAGTTCCACTACCCAATAGAAAAAGATTAATTTGGTGTGTTTCTATTTCATATATTATTCGATAGGTTGGGTGTAAGTACTTAACATGGGTGTCATTGCATGGGGATAGACCTATGGAAATCTCCCACATGTGATACTGAAGCTCGGTTACCTATGAGACCAGTGAGAAAATATGATATTTACAATGATATCGATGGATGATGTGCCCTCTAATTGGAATGTTTTGAACATGGAGAAGATATTGATTTTAAGGATTAAACATAGGTTTTTCATGATATGATGTGACCTAGGGGTTCCTGAAAAGGTTACATGCTTTGTTAATGATCTGTCATGTAGCTAAGAAGCCACCCACTATTTTTTAACATGGATTATAGTAAAAAACCATAGGAGATACATATGAAGGGATAATTTTGATGGGATAAAAAACCCATAGATTTTCATAATTGTCATTATATTTTATTAAAATTGATCATTGTAATTAGGTTAGGGAATGTGACTCTCCCATTTGGCATCTGAGCCTTGTTGGATTTCCTTGGACATACTCATTGGAATAGGGGTTGTATATGAGATAATTATAGGTGTCTTGTGGTACTAATTTATTACCTTTTAAATTCTCATTGGAATCAAGGTAAGGTATGTGAACCTCTAAAGGGGAATCTGAGCCTATTTATTTTACCTATTACCAGAGAATCTTAGTCAGAGGCAAGCCTCTGACCATTTATTATAAAAAAAGTACATAAATTAGGTACATCAAGGTGAAAAAGACAACTAACGATCATAAAAATCAGACCCATCACCACATCCATGATAGATTGCTTCCTCCACAGTTACTGATTCCCACTATGAACATTCATAGTGTTTCAAAATCTTACCATACTTCCTTCAAAGATTTAACTTCTACAATGAAAGAAACTCTTTAGAAGACTGCGTAGCCTAGCCGTCCTTCCCAAAAGAAGACCTGGTAGATATTAGCTTTGTCAAGTAAGAATAATCCAAACTTAGCCTTCTTCATGGTGGGGAATTCATCACTTCTTCATTATCAGACACCGTCTTTTTTCCCACCATGAACAACATCACATTAGGAAGGTTGGACCATGCCACCATTATTTTCCTTATCACTATCAGAGAAATCCCTCCATTTTCCAGAAATGTGCACCTCATGATAACCCTCACTCACTCACCGTTCCTACAGATATTGACTATTTATGTCAATTATGGAAAGACAATGTGGGTGATCCACAAACTCATTGCCAAAATGTATCCCCTTCTTCACCGTACCTTCTCTGGATACAATATCTAGAGAGGTACTTCCATCTTTATTTATTGTAGTACCCTCCACAACATGAGAGGTCTTCTCATTCTCTAGTTCATGTACATAGTTACCAATGGAGAATGTCAATGGTTCAACACAAACACCTAGAGATGTATAACTTTGACCCTCATAAGTTTTTTCTCTCAAAGGCACAACAAGATCTGGATTCAAATCCAAGTCATCATTCACTAATCCCACAAAATGGTTACTGAGTTCAATGTTGGTCGCATGCTTCCCAAAAGGTGGCTACATCTCAGCTGAAATCTTTATCCACACACCAATTTCATCAACAACTTTCTTTAAAAGGGCCATCATTTTCCTTGTTGGCTGCACAAAACCATGAACCTTGTATTGGGGAGGGATGTTGGTACCCTCTTGAACTAGTTTGAGAGAACCTTCACCCCTGGCTTGTCCCACATAAACTGCATATTTTACAAGAGGTTCATCCATAGGTCCCAAATAGAGGGAAGCTTCACCACTGGCTAGACCATCATGGCCAGCATCCTTTTCCACTACATCACAAACTGATTCTAAATGAGAATCCCTCTCCCCAAGCCGAGCATCTTCTGACTCCAAATACATGGGAAGTCACTCACACTGATTGCCTAGATCTACACTAACCACTTACCTTCGAGGGATTTCCACTATGAGGGGCCCTCAAGTGCTGAAAATTCATAAGAACCCCCTGCATCATTATGAGAAACAGTAGATTCACCACTAACATTCATCAAGCCAGCCTCACCCAAACCCCTCTTCAACCTGGTGAAGATATCCTTAACCTTTAGCCCAGGAGGCTCCACACTTGATTGTTTCAGCTTAACCACCTTGTCAATGCCACCACAGTCCGTGACATCCTCCACCTAAGGCTAAGGGATCATGGATTGGACTTCACACAACCTTCCATCTGACAGATCCTTCCCCTGCATCTTCAATTTCTCCACAATATCACCATCACAGACAACCAAACCATCATTCCCCCACATGCGCACTGTCCTGATCAAATACCCATTCCAGAAAGCCAAAGAAAGATGATCCAACCGATTTTATAAACTATAATAGTATGTCCATGACTCGGACTTAACAACCTTTCAACATTGGAATTCTTTCATATTAGTAATCCAAGCCCAATCATCTAGAGGCTTGCAGATATAAACCTCCACAAAGATGCAAGGGAAGATGGGATGACACACAACTTCCATTTTGGTATCAGAGCACAGGTAAATACTAACAATATTTTGAAGAATAAGAAAAATAGAATGGTTCTGGAAGGGAAGAGGAAGAGTAGGGAAACGTAACCAAATCTCCATGATCGTATTATCACTCTGAATATAAAATTCTAAACTACACTGAAGAAGATTGAAAGAGGAACCACAAAATTTCAGAGGAGCCTTAGACTATACAGTGGTGAGATCATCCATCTACCCAAATCAGATCATGATATGCCTTTGATAAAGCACTGTCGTGGTCGCCCTCAAATGATTAGTGTGATTTTGGGGTACTTAGGTGCAGCAGAGTGGCTGACCAAGGTCGTCTCTCAAAGGACGAAGTGAATTAAAACAATTTTTAGAGGTATTCTAGAAATAAAATAAAAGAGAATAAAAACAATACTTGAAAGGATGGGGGTGGTTGTTTATAGTTTATGAATCTAGAAGAAGTTTTCTGGAAGAAGATTGTATTTTTTTTTGTTTTTAGTTTTGAAATGAAGTTCGATTCAAATGTCACACAAGATGATGTTTTTTTTAGAAATATATTTAAAAGGCGTAATCGATCTAACTCTACCTCTTCACTTTATTATTAATAATTATCATTTAAATTAACATTCACTTAATTATGATCCCTTAATTTGTTAAATCCCGAACCCTACGAGAATTAACTTTACCACGAAGATGATGTGAATTTAACCCTAGGCTAACTTCAGAACATGCAATCGCAGCACCCTGCTTTGATTGATGTTCTAAGATTAGCTTATGGTCAGTGGTAAATTAAGGAACATATCCATTCTGGAAATGAGGATGAATTTTGTTTAGGGATTATATTTGAACTCTACAAATTTATCCCGTGTGGTCTTGTATTACCGATTAAGATCACGCTCTCACAATTTACACAAAATCCCGACCTCGCGTGTTTTTGTGTAAATTATTCAATTGCTTGCTTAGTTTCTTACAATTTAAAAACACAATTCATGGATCATATTAAGTGAATTACAGTAGTTCATTGATTCAAAATAATTAAATGAAGAGGGTAGAATATAGACCGATTACTAAAAGACTACTCTTCCATGGGTGGCGTAATCATCGTAGAAGCGTTTTGCATGTGCAAAGGTTTAAAATGGGTATAACCCAATAACGATTCTACTCAAGAATTCCAGCCCAATTAGGAAGATTAATAGAAGAAGAAATTTAAACAAAACATAAGAAAAGAGAAGAAATAAAAGAAGAATAAAGAAGTTTATTACATAAACAAAATCATTACAACATGAAGGAGAAGAAGAAGGCTTCGTCGAAGAGATCCTTGCTTCAAGAGCTACCCTTATTGAAATGGTTGGAGAATTGGAGTGGATCCACTTCTCCTCTGCTCTCAACTTCCCAATGAACGTCCCAACCCCTCCAAATGAGAAAAAACTCCAATTTATAGAGGGGAGGGGAGGAGAGGTTACAAGTGGTTTCAAGTGTGAATGTGGAAATTCGGCCAAATATTTTATGCCAACTTGAACCGCCCATGTTACCACCAAAACGCGAGAATTGTCCGGACTTCCAGAAGGATAAAATGTGAGTATATGTGTCTTCTATCTCCTCTCCAAATTTGGGCTCAATAAAGTCCCATATGAAGGAGTTATGGCCGAAATACAGAAGCTTCTCCATTCTGGCGAGCCCAGCCCAACTTTGACTTCATGGCCCAATTTCAACAACCAAATGAACTCTTTAGCTCTAGTGTCCTGAATAAAAGTTGTAGATAATTAAGTTAGGAACACTATTAAAAAATTTCAATTTCAAATAATAAATATAAAAATATTTATATTCTAAATACTACAGTGAACTATAAAGGGTAAAACTGGAATTTTCATCAAATATTCAAATGAATGATCTAATCCCAAATATTTTATAAATAAACATATTTAACACAATGTGATGAAATTATATCATTTATTATCAATAAAATATTCAATAAAATAGTGTTTTATCAACTCCCCCACACTTACTTTTTTGCACACCTGGGCAAAACCTCATATCAAGTAAACATCAATATCAAATCAAAACCAATTTTAAAACACATATCCTTAAGATCAATCAATTTCACACCAAGAATAAAAAGATATCATGCCTCATAAAAAACCTTATTTCAAGTTCTTCATTTATATCATTCAATATATTTCCACTTCATTTATCCGCCCATGCACAAAACACTTACCTCGCTTGAATTTTCTCTCATCACTCAAATATCAATTTTTTTTGCAATGTCTTTCTCATCCAAACTCATAAAATGGTCACCATAGGCTTGATAGATTCCTACATCGCTACCCGATGTGAGTCAAGGACATATTTTTATCATGAGGACTTTTCAGGGTTGTTCTGTGGCTTTCGGTTGGTAGGATTAAGATGTGAAAAACTCTGAGGCTGAATGAGGAGGGCTTGACTCTTTTGAAGCAAAATTGCATTAATCTAATTTTCACTTAAATATAGTCTTCTCTTCAATCCCCATAGTATCAATTCAGCTCCATCATCATGAAAAGTCATGAAAGGTTTACACCATTCATCATTTCAGCATAAAAAATGTCAATCTTCTCAAACATGATTTTCTTGAAAGCTCCAGATGGGCACAACTTTCCACCTCAATTAGAAGCTCCAGAAAAAGGCACAGCTTCACTTGTCATGAAAGCTCCAGAAAAGGCACAAATTTCAATATAATGACTTTCTTTAGCAGCAAAAACATCTCTTCAGAATTTAATTTTCCACCCAAAGTGTCACAGAATGTGGTGGCAAAACCCAAGACAACTTCCCCCACACTTAAGCTCAACTAGATTATGCAATTTCACTTCAAGAGTTGGTTGGATAGGGAAAATTGGCTTGTAATGTGGCTTAACCTAACAGGCTGTGCATGGATTCTAAGGGCTACAAGGATTAAATATTCAAGGTAGGCCATTATAAAAAAGGATTCTTTGAAATAGGGGCTTTAATACCAAACAAATGCCTCAATCATTTAAACATATGTACCTCAAACCCTCATGTTTTGATAGGAATAAATCAAATTCTGGTTAAATCAAGCATGGTTTGGTTCTCTCAAGAAATGAGGTGAATGTAAAGAATATGAAAATAATGGTTTAGAAGCCTCACAGGAAAGTGATTTCAAATATAAAGACAGTGAGATTGGCATGGGATTCAAAATTCAGCGTACTTTTCATGAAATTACTAAATATTTGAACTTGAAACAAAGTCATTTCAGCATTCATTTAAGCTTAGTTTCAAGGGGTAAATTGTTTCACTTATTGATATGGATTTAAAAATGGTGATGAGAATCATTTTAGCTCAAAATGTTTAAAAAAAACACATAAAATTGTAAAATAAACACACAAAATTTGAAAAACACACAATTTTTTTTTGTTTTTTTTTAAACAGGAAAACAATTGAAATTACTAAACTAAAAGGTTCCCTCCCCCACACTTAAAATATTGCATTGTCCTCAATGTGAACCCGTGAGATGATATATGCACATGAAATGCAGAATTTTTAAATAGGACAAATAATATAAAAGTGAAAGGGTTAGGAACAACCTGATGTGATCAAGTGATGATGGGGTCATGCAGTGTGATAAAATCCACTACATCAGTAGGATGTCCCTCAATGTATCTCTTCAAACGTTGCCCATTGACTGTAAAGCTCCTTCCAGTGTCCTCTTGTGTGATCTCCACTGCACCATAAGGAAAAACATTAGACACAATATAAGGACCTAACCATCTGGAACGCAACTTACCAGACATCAACTTCAGTCGTGAACTATAGAGAAGGACTTTCTCTCCAACATGAAACTCCCTTTGTTGGATCATTTTGTCATGATCTTCTTTTGATCTTTCCTTGTAGAGCCTTGAGTTCTCATATGATGACAGTCGAATCTCCTCAAGCTCTTGAATTTGCAACTTCCTTTGAATTCCAGCTTGGGCCAAATCCATGTTACATTTCTTTATAGCCCAATATGCCTGATGCTCGACTTCCACGGGGAGATGACACGCTTTCCCAAAAACAATCCGAAATGGGGACATACCAATGGGGGTCTTGTATGCTGTCCTATAAGCCCACAATGCATCATCCAAGTGCTTGCTCCAATCCTTCCTATTTGGCTGCACGGTTTTCTCCAAGATTTGTTTCAACTCACGATTTGAAACCTCAGCCTGGCCATTTGTTTGGGGGTGGTATGGTGTTGATGTTTTGTGTGTCACCCCATACTTTCGAAGGAGGGAAGCAAAATTCCTATTGCAAAAGTGTGTCCCTTGGTCACTGATGATGGCCTTTGGTACTCCAAACCTGCAAAAAATCTGTGCTTTGACAAAGTCCACAACAACATGAGAATCGTCAGTCCTGGTGGCCTTGGCCTCCACCCATTTACTCACATAATCAACAACAACCAAAATATACAAAAATCCAAATGAACTAGGAAAAGGACCCATAAAGTCGATGCCCCATACCTCAAAAATCTCACAAAATAGTATGGGTTGTTGGGGCATCTCATGTCTCCTAGAAATGTTCCCAGTGTGTTGGCAACGAGAGCATGACTTACAAAACAAATGGGCATCATGGAACAAGCTAGGCCAATATAATCCAGAGTCTAAAACCTTCCTAGCTGTCCGTTGGGGTCCAAAGTGTCCACCACAAGCAAGTGTATGACAGAAATGTAAAACAAACTCAAACTTATGATCGAGAACACACCTCCTAATGACTTGGTCACTACACATGCGCCAGAGGTACGGATCATCCCACACATAATACCTAGACTCACTTTTTAATTTTTGGACTTGATGCCTCTTCAAATTTACTGGGATTTCAGAGCCAACAATGTAATTAACTAAATCAGCATACCAAGGATGCTTACCTGAGATGGTATAGAGATTCTCATCAGGGAAAGTGTCCCGAAGTGGTACCTGGTCCAAGGTATCACCCTCTAGTGTGTGAGTAAGCCTACTCATGTGGTCTGCCACCAAATTCTCTGACCCCTTCTTGTCCTTTATCTCAAGGTCAAACTCTTGAAGAAGGAGCATCCAACGGATAAGTTGTGGCTTTGCATCTGGCTTCTTTAGGAGGTACCTCAAAGCTGCATGGTCAGAAAAAACAACTACTTTAGAGCCCAATAAATATGAACGGAATTTATATAAAGCAAATATGACAGCAAGAAACTCCTTTTCTGTGGTAGTGTAGTTTGATTGGGCTGAATCTAGTGTCCTCGATGCATAGGCGATCACATGTGAACGTCCTTCCACTCTCTGGGATAAGACAGCTCCAACCGCGAAGTTGGAGGCGTCACACATAAGCTCAAAAGGAATCTCCCACCGTGGGGGATGTATGATAGGTGGAGTGGTCAGACGTTGTTTTAGCTCATCGAATGAATTCCTGCAAGAAACATCAAACACAAAATCAGAATCCTTTTGAAGTAATCTTGACATAGAAAGAGTAATCTTACTAAAATCTTTGATGAAGCGCCGATAAAATCCTGCATGCCCTAGGAAAGATCTAACATCATGCACACATGAAGGATATGGTAAGGATGAAATAATGTCTATCTTAGATCTATCAACCTCTATCCCATGTTTGGACACTACATGCCCTAAGACAATGCCATGCTCTACCATGAAATGACACTTTTCAAAGTTCAGGACCAGATTCTTCTCAATACAACGATTCAACACCTTTCCCAAACTCTTTAGACATTCATCAAATGAGGATCCATACACTGTAAAATCATCCATAAATACCTCCATGAAGGTCTCAATAAAATCATAAAAAATACTCACCATGCATCTCTAGAAGGTACATGGGGCGTTGCAAAGTCCAAATGGCATCCTTCAGTAGGCAAAGGTACCGAATGGGCAGGTGAATTTCGTCTTCTCCTGGTCCTCCGGAGCTATAGAAACCTGAAAATATCCAGAAAATCCATCCAAGAAACAATAGTGTGTCTTCCCAGCTAGTCTCTCAAGCATCTGATCAATAAATGGGAGGGGGAAATGGTCCTTGCGAGTGGACTGATTTAGTTTCCTATAATCAATACACACACGCCAACTATTTTGCACCCTCATTGGAACTAACTCATCTTTCTCATTTTTAACAACAGTAACACCACTTTTCTTAGGCACAACCTGAATAGGACTTACCCACTGTGAATCTGAAATGGGAAAGATTATACCTGCCTCGAGCAATTTCTCAACTTCCTTTTTAACAACTTCCAGGAGGGTGGGATTGAGTCTCCTTTGTGGTTGTCTCACCGGTTTAGCCCCATCCTCCAAGAGAATCCTATGCATGCAAATGGAGGGGCTAATACCTGATATGTCAGCCAAGGTCCACCCAATCGCCCTGATGTTCTCCCTCAAAATATTCAAAAGCTTTTCTTCATGTTCAAAAGGGAGATTGTTAGCAATGATAACAGGTAATCTCTCACCACTTAACAAGTATGAGTATTTCATATTTGGTGGCAATGGATTGAGTTCTAATGAAGGAGGGTTTAGTATGGATGGAGACATTGAAGGAACTAAAATATGTGCACAAAGAGCATCAGTATCAGAATAGACATCATCAAAATCATAGAATAAAGCATCAAATCCATCAGCATACTCAACAGCCATTTCATAATCAGAGTGAACATGATCAAAATCAGAATATGAATCCACATCAAAATCAAATCCAAGATAGGATTGTGTATCAGAAACATGTGCGGAAGTGCTCTTAGGCATCAAACTCGAACCAATACTCATAATCTCCCTAAGAATAGGACAATCAAATTCTATGGAGTTTTTATTTGGTGGTTCAAAATGGGAGATAACAAAAGCAGAATGGTCCTCATAGGGGTACTTCATGGAATCCATAACATTAAATATCACAACTTCATCCCCAAATTCCATGGAAAGTGTACCCTCATTGACATTTATGATAGTTTTTGCAGTTTTGAGGAAGGGCCTACCTAAGATAATGGGGGCATGAGAACTTACCTGATCATCCTCCATGTTAAGAACATAGAAATCCGCTGGAAAGATCATGTCTCTTACCCGGACAAGTACATCCTCAAGGACTCCTGCTGGATATGCCGTATCTCTATTCGCCAATTGCACCACTAATCTTGTTGGCTTCAACTCACCAACCTGAAAGGAAGAGAATACAGAGTGAGGCATCACATTTATGGAAGCACCTAAATCACAAAGTGCATCAGAAAAGTGCAACTCCCCTATGGTGCATGGGATGGTGAATGTCCCTGGATCCTTGCACTTTGTTGGCATTGCTAGATTTGGTGAAATGAGTGCTGAGACATTCCTTCCAAGGTTGATCCTCTCATTTCCCTTGAGCCCTCTTCGATTGGTGTAGAGTTCTTTTAAGAATTTGGCATACCTTGGGATTTGCTTAATGGCTTCAAGTAGAGGAATGTTGATCTCCACATGCTTGAATGTGTCCAAAACCTCCTTTTGCATTGCTTCTTCAGCCATCTTCTTGGTTTGAACAACCCTGTTTGGAAAAGGAAGGGGTTTAGGAGGAACATCATCAATCTTTTTCTTACCTTTATCTTTCTCCTTGGATTGCTCATCAGTTGGTATGGAATGCGGCTTCTCTGAAGTTGAGGTGAATCCTGGTGGAATGGTAGGTGCAGATGTATCGTTCATTTGCTTCCCACTTCTCAATGTGATGGCACTAACATTCCCCTTTGGATTTGGAGTGGGTTGGGAAGGTAGATTTCCAGAATTTTTACTCACAAGTTCATGGAGGGCGGTGGCAATCTGGCTCATTTGAGTCTTCAACTCCCTCAGCTCCGAACTTTGACTCTTCAGCTCATTCTGTTGATTAAGAACAATTTGCTTCAAAAGATCATCAGTATTAGAATCTACCTTTGTTTTATGATTCCCTTGTTGCTGACTTGTTGATGTTTGAGCTTCAAATCTCCTTTGGGGTTGTTGGAAACCCTGCTGGTAAGGTGGAGGCTGCTGGAAGTTTTATTGAAAGGTTGGAATTTGTTGTTGTCCAGAGCCATACCTCATGTCCGACTGATCTTTCCACCCTTGGTTGTATGTTGGATCAAACTTCTTTTGGGGATATGGTTGTTGTTGTTGCTGCTGAAATGGTCTCCCAGGGAACACTGCTGCACAATCTTCTGTTTCTTGGAGTTGTGGGCAACAGTCAGTTGGGTGGCTTGTCTCAGTACAAATACCACAAGGCCTTGAAGGAGGGGGTAGAGATGTCTTTTGTGCCAAAGAAATTTGCCTCACCATAGTGGTCAATTCTTCCAACTTAGTATCAATCAAATGACTTTCAAGAGAAGGACTTACCTGATGTACTCCCCTAACATGTGGTGTACCTCTATCACCAAATTGTTGGGAGTTTTGGGCCATCTTGTCGATCAACGCACGTGCAGCTACTGGTGTCTTGTCCACCAATGCTCCTCCAGCCGCAACATCTACCATGCTTCTCTCCATAGGTGTGAGTCCTTCATAGAAGTACTGAATGAGGAGTTGCTCACTGATTTGGTGATGTGGGCAGCTTGCACACAACTTCTTGAATCTCTCCCAGTACTCATACATTGACTCCCCTTGGGCTTGCTTGATCCCCGATATCTCCTTTCGAATGGATGTTGTCCTTGATGCTGGAAAAAATCTTTGCAAGAAAAGACGTTTCAAATCATTCCAACATGTTACATCTTCAGGTTGCAAATAATACATCCAGTCTTTTGCAGCTCCATCAAGTGAGAATGGGAATGCTCTTAATTTAATTTGATCTTCAGAAACATTTCTCGGTTTTAAAGTTGAGCAAACCACATTAAATTCCTTAAGGTGTTTTTTGGGATCCTCACCAGATAAGCCATGAAACTTTGGAAGAAGGTGAATTAATCCAGATTTCAATTCAAAGTCCGATTCGAGATTTGGGTATGCAATACAATTTGGTTGATAGTTAATATCAGGTGCAGCCAATTCTCGAATGGTTCTATTAAGTTCATTTCCACTGTTTTCAGCCATTGGTTCCTCTTTTATGTTTGAATTTGAATAGCTTCCAATTTCAATGTTTCCAGAAGAGAGAAATTCACCAACTAGTTGAATATTGAAACTTCCCGTAGATTGAGAATGTCTGATTCGTGACCTAAGGCTACGTTCAATCTCAGGGTCAAGATCTAAGAGATCTTCGGGATTAGTTCATGTCATAGATCAAATAAAAATGAAAAGAAAGAAAGTGGACCATAGTAAAATAAAAATGAGAAGTTTGAGTTGATGGTCCAAAAAGAAGTAGAAGAAAATAAAAGAAGAAGAAGAAAAATCAGCTTGGGTAAAGACGAAAGAAAGAAGAGAGGAAGAGAATAAAATGTAAAATAAAATAAATACCTCTAATTGGTTGAAATAATTACTTGCCTCCCCGGCAACGGCGCCAATTTGATAAAGCGCTGTCGTGGGCGCCCTCAAATGATTAGTGTGATTTTGGGGTACTTAGGTGCAGCAGAGTGGCTGACCAAGGTCGTCTCTCAAAGGAGGAAGTGAATTAAAAATTTTTTTAGAGGTATTCTAGAAATAAAATAAAAGAGAATAAAAACACTACTTGAAAGGATGGGGGTGGTTGTTTATAGTTTATGAATCTAGAAGAAGTTTTCTGGAAGAAGATTGTATTTTTTTTTTGTTTTTAGTTTTGAAATGAAGTTCGATTCAAATGTCACACAAGATGATGTTTTTTTAGAAATATATTTAAAAGGCGTAATCGATCTAACTCTACCTCTTCACTTTATTATTAATCATTATCATTTAAATTAACATTCACTTAATTATGATCCCTTAATTTGTTAAATCCCGAACCCTACGAGAATTAACTTTACCACGAAGATGATGTGAATTTAACCCTAGGCTAACTTCAGAACATGCAATCGCAGCACCCTGCTTTGATTGATGTTCTAAGATTAGCTTATGGTAAGTGGTAAATTAAGTCACATATCCATTCTGTAAATGAGGATGAATTTTTTTTAGAGATTATATTTGAACTCTACAAATTTATCCCGTGTGGTCTTGTATTACCGATTAAGATCGCGCTCTCACAATTTACACAAAATCCCGACCTCGCGTGTTTTTGTGTAAATTATTAAATTGCTTGCTTAGTTTCTTACAATTTAAAAAAACAATTCATGGATCATATTAAGTGAATTACAGTAGCTCATTGATTCAAAATAATTAAATGAAGAGGGTAGAATATAGATCTATTACTAAAAGACTACTCTTCCATGGGTGGCGTAATCATCGTAGAAGCGTTTTGCATGTGCAAAGGTTTAAAATGGGTATAACCCAATAACGCTTCTACTCAAGAATTCCAGCCCAATTATGAAGATTAAGAGAAGAATAAATTTAAACAAAACAGAAGAAAAGAGAAGAAATAAAAGAATAACAAAGAAGTTTATTACATAAACAAAATCATTACAACATGAAGGAGAAGAAGAAGGCTTCGTCGAAGGGATCCTTGCTTCAAGAGCTACCCTTATTGAAATGGTTGGAGAATTGGAGTGGATCCACTTCTCCTCTGCCCTCAACTTCCCAATGCACGTCCCAACCCCTCCAAATGAGAAAAAACTCCAATTTATAGAGGGGAGGGGAGGAGAGGTTACAAGTGGTTTCAAGTGTGAATGTGGAAATTCGGCCAAATATTTTATGCCAACTTTCACCGCCCATTTGATCACCAAAACGCGTGAATTGGCCGGCCTTACAGAAGGATAAAATGTGAGTATATGTGTCTTATATCTCCTCTCCAAATTTGGGCTCAATACAGGCCCATATGAAGGAGTTATGGCCGAAATACAGAAGCTTCTCCATTCTGGAGAGCCCAGCCCAACTTTGACTTCATGGCCCAATTTAAACAACCAAATGAACTCTTTAGCTCTAGTGTCCTGAATAAAAGTTGTAGATAATTAAGTTAGTAACACTATTACAAAATTTCAATTTCAAATAATAAATATAAAAATATTTATATTCTAAATACTACAGTGAACTATAAAGGGTAAAACTGGAATTTTCATCAAATATTCAAATGAATGATCTAATCCCAAATATTTTATAAATAAACATATTTAACACAATGTGATGAAATTATATCATTTATTATCAATAAAATATTCAATAAAATAGTGTTTTATCAGCCTTAGATCAAGATGACCAAAAACCACCCGATCATGGAGAACCCATGCTTTAAAGACAAAATGGTCAAAATCATAGACCGAGGAGCACTACTGATGAATATATGCCACCAGAGTTATCTATGACATGCTCAGAGGTACTTACACACTGACTGAAACATGTTTGGGTTAATCCTAGGTATTTCATTGAATCCTAACAATCATATAAGTTAATTTGTTTTATACCTACACACTATAGTAACCTATTATGATGAGTTTGTATCATGCACATAGATTTAATTTGTCAGTAATGTTGAAGAACTTGTTTTTGGTTCAATAATAGGTTATACTAACTCCCTCAATTGGCCACCATTGAAGTTTGGAACACCAAGATATATTACTATTCATAGGTTCAAGTTTGGGTAGTGGCATATTATTTCCAAATGGAGTTGGATATCTCATATCTGAAATTTAAATTGAGTTTAATTTATGTAATGGAGATGTAGTTGATCCTCGTGTGTTCTATTCCTCTTAATTATTTTCTTATGTGATCGGTATTGTGATGAATAATTTCTGTTAACTAGAATGATGTTGAGTCTAAATGACTATATTATTCCACATTATATTTTTATTGTAGGATTATTTTGTTAACCATGTTCCAAATAATCAATTTTTAAATTGAATTTATTTTTGGTTTATTTCTTCTAATATTGTACACTATGATATGGGGGTATTGTCTCCTTATAGAAACACCCTTGGAAACCACTACTTCTCCATAACCTTTAGAATAAATATAGGCATTAGATATGTCATATAGAAACTTTTTACAGTTACTATAAAGAGTGAACTAAGATGGGGATATTACATGTTATTTTTCCAAACCATTGTTTTATGCACTAAAGGTATTCAATTTAATTCTTAGTGAAATGTTTTGATTAAAATGAATTTAAAAGTTGGTTTTATGATTTATTTAATCATTTCAAAATTATTATTCATTATTTAACCTCATTTTACAACTAATAATGGATTTTATGGAACGTTTTACCATGAAATTGGTTATTTTATATATATATATATATCATTATAGTTTTTGTTATTCATATAATTATGAAATTTATTATCAGCGGTCATTATGATAAATAATTGTTGATGGAAATATTTTCTGTGATTTTTGGGTTACATGGGAGCCCCAAGTTTCTTTGTAGGAATTCAAATGATTAATATAATACTTTAGATTTAGCATTTTCCGGGCCCCCTTGTGTTGTCAATTCCATATATACGAGGTTTCTTCTTGGTAAGGATAATGGGGATAATTTTGTCATTGTTATAGTTATAATAATATCCCTGAAAACTAGGATGATCTACATTGAGTGAATCCATAAATAGTCTCTATAGGATCGTGTTTTAATCCCATTTTCACTATATCATGTAAATAGATCCTATTTGTGATATGATTTATATAGTTTCATCCATTTAATTTATAATTTCATTCAATAATTAGTAAACTTATTTATATATAATTATCCTCTTCATTGAAAATATCATTTTCTAAAAATTAAATGAAATGTGATTACCTTTTCTTACTATTCAAAGGTAAAAAAAATATTTTCAATCTTTTTTCAAACTAGAATTATAGGTTTATACTAAAAAATGAATTTCATCAATTTATAGTTTTATTATACATGGAATTATCTAAAATCCCACATAAACACTATAGTGTTTGTAAAACCTTATATCTTTATAGTTACATTTCAAGTATGATCAAGGTTTCAATCCCATTTTTGTTGAATGTAGCACCCCCGATTTTAGGTATATAATCCATTCTTTATTCTTTTTTAAGTATGTAATGTTGATGGGTGATATTTTGGAAGGTGTTGGATGAATTTTGGATTTTTTTTGGTATTTTCTAATGTTTAATGGTTGGTGCATTGTTTTTGGAAACCATACAACTATTATATGAATCTACCCACAGTGAAGCAGATTCTTAGGGGAAGCCACTCTGTTAAGAAAAAAGTTTATCCAACCCATGGGGTCCCCAAGGAGAAACATTGTAAATTGGGATAGAAAGATATTTCATGGTAGGAAAATATTTTTTCTAACCATGTGGGCCTACCATGTGAGGGTCCCCCTTTCTTTAGAGGCTGAAGTACGATTAGTGCCTGTTTTTCATAACTATGTGATGAATTGTGCACGATTTAAAAACAATATCCTAAAAAATGGATATAGATGTAGGTTAATTTTTAACCCCTCATTATTTCTCTAATTCATCCTTAACTCAAAAATTATTCCTCCAAAAGGTTTTTTAAAGTTTCTACATCGAATCAGAAGTGATCCCGAGGAATTTCATGGAGTGTTGAAGAATGATTCCCTTAGAAAGTCCCCTTTCATGGTAGTTTTGATGGTTTTTCTTAGATAAAATTTCCTTCCTCTCTAAAATTCTTATATCTAGTCAGATTTGGATATATATATATATATATATATATATATATATAGTTTTTATGGAAATAATGGTTAGATTTGGCCTTTTTGATGATAGGGGAAGAGATCTATGGTGGGTTTTGGAGATTAATCCTAGTTTTGGACGTTTTTATCATTCTTTGTTTTCACCATAATTCCCAGGGTAGATAGATTCACTATCGAATCGTTTTTTAAGATTAACATGCATTGATTTCAAATTGGTTGTTTTGTGTGAAATTTATTGTGAAATTTTAATGCAATTAATTATTGTAAAACCTGTTTTTTTATGGTTTTTGGAATTTTCAAAATTTTGTGTTTTGGTAAAAATTGATGTATGTAACAAGATTTTAAAATTATGATTTTGAAACAGATGTTTGGTTTGAATGCCTGGAAAAAGGTATTTTCAAAAAAATATGGTTTTATTAAGATGGTTTAGAAAATATGGCCTTTCATGTGGTTGGATTAAAAGGTTATGTGTTTGTGTAATGGGATGGATATTGGTCATGAAGTACCACTCTCAAAGGGTCAGGTTAGGGACATGAGCATCCAATGTCAATGGTAACACCAAGCTTATGTGGTTAAATGTGTTCATGTTCAGTTATGTGAAACAGAATGGGTTTTTCCCACATGGAAAATGAGAAATGGATAAATGATTTGTTTGGTTTCCTTCCATTGAAACTATTTTATTATGGAAAACAGTTTTGGTGTGAAATCTCTTGGCATTTATATAAACTATTTTAAATTGGTTTAAATAATTTTTTTTATAAAAATGTGCTATCATCTTCTATCGTAGTGGCATTAGTAGGGAAGTCCTTTGGGGAAAGCCTACTATGTTTCATTACTCACCCCTGCTTTGGCACTTTGGTGATTTTGAAAATATCATTTCATAGCACACTGGAAAAGGTAAAGTGTCACATTTAGTTTTTGGTGTTTCATGATAGTTGGTCAGTTTTGTGGAGTTTGAGAATAAAGAATGTTTCGAGTTGTGGAGTTATTTCTTGGAGAATTTGAGTTTTGTGGTTTTTTCTTCTAATGTGTACTTTGATATTGGTAGTCTTCTACTATGGTACTCTTTTTTAGTTATTTTTTATATCAATTGTATTACTTTGAGATATTTTACATCGTAATCATGAATTCTGTAGTTTTTTTCGAATGATTAGTTGGGTTGATTCATTTTCAATTTGAAAATCATTCCCCATCTCTCAATGATTCCCTTAGCATTTATTTCTAATAATTGGCACCATGGGGGTGTTTCTTAAGGCTATGTAATGTTCCACAAACTTCTCTATCCAATGAGGAGTGGTATGAGGTTACAAGTGGTCTCAACTTAATCATTCCTTGACTAACAAGTGCTTCTTAGTTCTACCATTCTTGGAGTTGAAATTCATTCTAGTATATTTGTTATAATGGGTGCGTAAAAAGAGTAGGATTGTTGGGACTAGAAATATAGGGTACAAAAAGATGTATCTAACCTTTTCATGATGAATTTCGAGTTACCATGAAGTTGGTATCATAATTTTTTTAGAGGAACATATTGGAATTTAAATATCATTATCATGGGTTGATCAAATGAGATATGAAGGACATGCATTTATGAAATGAATTCCCACTAGTGCTGCATATTTCCTTTGGAATAATGATATATTATTTATTACAAAAGTACTTATTTTTTTAAAAAATTGAAATTATTTTTAAATATGAGATTTTTTAAAGGTAATGTCAGTGCTATTTTAAAAATGGTTTGATTTTAAAAAGATATTTGAACTTTTTTCAAATATGGGAATCAACAAAATATGTTGAATTTCAGAAATAAATGTTTCTATAGTGGTGATGACGTAGAATTTTAAATTTTTATGCCTTTAGTTTCTATATAGTGAAACTTATGGCAGTTTTTGTGTTTTAGAAAATGGAACCTAGTAGGAATTATAGAAAGTAATCAAAGGAAGTTTGTGAGAACATTGTTTCCCCTATGCCTCATGTGATCCAATCATTGGTTCATAGTACTGCCCATGCTTTTAAAGCTATTGATTGTGGGAACTTTTGGGATGAACCAAGGAATGCGGATCAATATGTTTGGTTCCAAAATATGAATCCACCCTTCTTTAGGGAGATTCAAATTAGAAAAAGTATAGGTGTGGCTAAATAGTATTAATCTTATCTTTCATTTCCTATAAATACCTTCAAATATGAAATTTATGCAAGCAACGTATATGATTGAGGCTTTTGCATACTGATGGTGGGATTTAGCAATTCAGGCTATGTTGGAAGAAGAAATTGTTTGGGAGAATTTTGAGGAATTTTTCTATAATCAATTCTATCCATATACATTTGAAATTACAATAATAACCAACTTATTCATCTTGAAATATGATATCCTCACAGTGATAGAGTATACAGAAAAATTAGGAATTTATTCTGTTTGGAACCAATGTTTCTAAATGTATGTTCTTGAAGGCACACTTTTTCAATTATAGATGGGGTAGGATATTCACATGAGGATTGATGTACTCTGTATTACTGATTATATAGATATTTTTAATATAGAAATGTTAGAATAAATGAACATCTCAATAGATATTAGTGGAGGGAGCATGTTGATACCTATGTGAAATTGTGGGAACTTTAATACTGGGAGTAAGTGGAAGATGGAAACCTATTTCCAAGGTAATGGATTGACTCGAAGTCAAACTATTGGATCAGTGAATATTCCTCCAATACCCATGAGTAATACAAGATGTTTGTAATGTGGTTATGTAGACCACATGTAATTAGAGCATACAGAATCACATAGATCATTCAACAATTGCATCCACATGGAGAACCTTTAGCACTATTTTCGTAGTGCTTCAGGTATAGGTGTTTGGGACCCATATAATGTGTCACAGACATCATACGCTTCAACAAGATGAGGCCATTAGCATACCTCTCATGGGAAGAGTATTGTTAGCCATGGTTATTCTATGAATACCATGACTTCTTAGAAAGGGAAATCACAAGGAAATAAGGGAAAAATTCAATGTGAAATCTGTTATATGAACAAAAGCAAGTTATTTTGGAAGACCAATCTGGACCATTAACCATGAGAGATATGAATCTTTTGAATTACACACTTGTGAACACGTTTTTTGATAAGGGTGCATCCAATTAATTTTTTTCTTATTATGTTGCTGATTTGTTGGGTTTAAATTTTGAGATGATTCTTTCTATGTTAAAACTGCAAACTCCTCTTCCTAAAAGACAATCTAGACCCCTCATGTGCAAAGAATGTTCTATAACTATTGATGGAGATGAGATGATATTTTAATTCTATAAACTTGATATGGGTGTCTATAACTTAATCATGGGTATGGATTGGATGAAAACATTTAATACTGGCATAAACTATTGTAACATACGGGTTAGTTTTAGGACAAATGACAACATCGAGAACCACTTTAGAGGGGACTATAATTTAAAAGAAGGTGCGACAAACTTATTGAAGCCATCAGCTAGAATGATCACATAGCAGTTGGAATCATTTTCTTTGGAATTTATGGAAGATATCAAAAATAGTAGTTTTCTAGTAGCCATTGATCAGTTTCATTTGGTTTTTTTAATTCTAAGTATTCCCACCCACAAGAGATGTTGAGTTCATAATCTCTATACATGGATCATTCCTATTTCCCTTCCATATTATAGAATGGCACAAATATAATTAATTAAACTGAGAGTTTAGTTTGAAGATAACAAAGAAAAGGATTCTTTCAGTCGAGCATGTCTCTATGGGAAACACCAGTATTGTGTTTCAGAAAAGTAGATTGAAATTTATGGTTGTATGTTTATTATTTTCAAATTAACCAAGTTATGAAAAAGAATCAATATCCAATTCCATTCTTTGATGATCTATTTGATAAATTAATGGGAGATAAATGGTTCTCTAAAATTGACTTGCGATTAAGATATCTCCAATTGCGAGTTCATAAGGACGATATCCCAAAGGAAACATTGAAATGTGGATGTGGACATTATGAGTATGTGTTAATTCCTTTCATTCCTATGAATGTACCAATGGTCTTTATATAATTGATGAATTATATATTTCAAAGGTATCTACATTATTTTTTGTGGTTTTTATGGATGACATATCGGTGTATTAAAGTGAAAGTGATAATCATGATAAAAACATGTCGATATCATTGGAAATATTGAGGGATCATCATCTATATGAAAAATTATCAATGTCATATTTTTGGATACAAGTAGTACATTTCCAAGGCCATGTAATTGTTGAAATAGGTGTTTTGTGGATCTAGAAAAGATAAAGGTTTTTTATTTTCTCAGAAACTTCCAACGGATGTCATAGAGATACACAATTTTCTTGGACTAGCTAGTTATTACTGATTCATTGTTCATTATTTTTCTTGACTAGACACACTTATGATAGATTTTATATGGAAACATTTATATTTCTATGTAATGAATAATGAAATAATGGTTTTCTAGAGCATAAATTTTACCTTACATCAACACCAATCCTGATATTGTTAGAATCGGGAAAAAGGCATGTGGTGTACTATTATTCTTTATGATCTGTATGGGGATGTGTTCTTCTACAAGGCAATTATATTATTTCTTGTGTCTCAAGAAATTTATGGTTTCATGAGAAGAATTACCCAACATGGGATTTGGAGTTAGATACCATAGTTCATGCCTTAAAAACATGGTGTCATTGCCTCTTTGGGGAGAAATTTATAGTCTTTAATGATCATAAGAGTTGGAATCATTTTTCCTCACAATGGGATTTAAACCTAAGGAAACTAAGGTGGATGGAGTGTCTTAAAATATTTTATATTTACTTGATTTATTCAACTAGTAATGGAAATAAAGTGGAATATGATTTAAGAATAAATTCATATGATCAGTTGGACAAAGGAAATGTAAATGACTGGTAGTTGATGACGGTGATAACCAACATGACCATGGAATTTGAAGATAAAACTGAATTTTCAATTTTTTTTCATGAATAATTTGTTCATGATTTTTTAGATATAGATAAAGAGGAACAAAACTCCGATTCATAATGTGTTTCCAAGAGGAAAATACTAAATGGTTGGGAGACCCATGAGGGATTAAAGCTCAATGACAGATTTGTGTTGTGGTTTCAAAATCGGATGGGAATAAATATGTATTATAAGGAACAAATTCTTAATGATTTCCCCCAATCTATATGTGTGGTTTATATTGGAATATAAAATTTTTAGAAGATCATTAAAGAAATTTTTTTATGGATCAGTATGGAAATAATGGTGGCTAACTTTGTTTAGATATGATTAAAGTGTCAGAAGGTTAAGGAAGAGCATCAGCGACCCCCTGGTGTGTTGAAGTATTTTAAAACCCCTGTTTTAAAATGGGATTTAATAACCATGTATTTTGTAACAATACATCCATGTGTTTTTCATAAGCATGATGAAATATGGGTGATAGTGGATTGTCTCACAAAGTAGGCCCATTTCATCCTGCCTGAATGGCCTGAAGGCCTTCATTTTTATTGATTTTTGATAACCCCCCTTTCAAGGGATGAGGAGGAACCCTTACAAGGACCGTAGGCTCAGAGATTACATGGCCCGTAGGCTTAATAGATTACATGACTCGAAGGTCTTAAGAAATTCAACCAGACTATCTACAAGGAACTGCCCTCCCCAGCATCTCCATCCTGATAGTAGCTCTCCAACTTTGCATGACCGTCTGGCTAGGCTCTCTGTGCAAGCACATACTGGAACCGATGGCATAGCCATACCCTCTTATTCTGACAATCCCTTTGGCTCTTCTCTGGTGAGTGCACCTACTCTGAATCCTCTTCTGGGGATGCACTTTTTTTGTAGTGTGTCTAGGGCCTGCATTCATGTGGCCCGAAGGCCTTGGGGTGGCCCTAAGGCCTTAAAGTGGCCCAAATGCCTTGATAATCAAAAGGATTGAAGGCCTTGGGTGGCTCGAAAGCCTTACAGGACCCGAGGACCAAACCGGTGGCCCGATGGCCCAGATGGATGAATAGTTCCGGATACTACAGTATCGTACGGTGCCTGCTACAGTACTGCTACAGTGCCTATTACAGTTACTGCTACAGTACTGCTACAATACCTCGGAAATATGCCCCCACCTGGATTTGATCTCTGGTCTCTTGGATACACCTAGAGAGTCCTCACTAACTGGGCTGGGGCTCACGTGCAGCCCATTACATCCTTATTTCTGAATATTATAAGGTTGAGGTCTTGTTAAAAATCTGTATCCGAGAAGTGGTAAAGAGGCATGGAGTACCAGTTTCAATAGTTTTAGATAGATATCTGAGGTTGACATCTAATTTATGTAAATACTTACAAAAATACCTTGGGACTCAGTTGACTATGAGTACAGTATATCATCCTTAGAGATATGGATAATCCAAACATATTATACAAACATTAAGAGACACGATGTGGGATTTTATAATGGATTTTGGTGGTTTTTTAGAAGAGCATGTAGCATTAGTGGAGTTCACATATAGTAATAGTTATCAAACCTCATTATATATGGTTTATTTTGAAGAATTTTTTTTGGGTTTCCTTTTCATTATCCACATTGTTGGGTGGAAAAGGGTAATAAATCATTGGTTAAGCTAATACTAGTCCAAAAAAAATATATTAGATTGGGTTGGTTAGGAAATGGACGAATATGTCTTAGAGTCATCAAAAATCATATTTAGCTCCATATAAAAGGTTATATTTTATTTATTTTCGTGATTAAGTGTTTTTTTGGATCTCCTAGAAACAATGGTAAGTTATCTCTTCAATAAAAAGGCACTTTTGATATACTTGAACATGTTTGTGAGGTGGAATCTCAGTTAGAATTTACACCATAGTTTGGTTTTGAGCATAATTTGATTCAAGTATCTTTGTTGAATAAGTTTCAACATGGTCCTGACCATTTGATTCGAAGGGATCTTGTCGACCAAGAGTCATGTTCTTGTTTGTGAATCTTCTAATGAAAATTATGGATAGGAAATAGAATGTCATGCATGGAAAAATTATCAGTCAAGTTTTGGTTCTGTGGAAATAAGGATAGATTAAAAAAAGAGACGTGGTACGTGGAGAAGGAAATGGTTGACCAATGGGACAATATCCTTTGGGATAGGAGTGGTTTTCTACATTTTAAGAATGGAAAGGCAATCGGTGGGGAGAATTTTTCACCCATGGTCTCAAATAAGTGACCCTTTATTTATATGTTTATGTATGTAATTTATATGGGTGTTTTTATTAGGGTTTGGAAGAATTTTGGAATGATTTGGTGGATTTTATAAAGGATCATGATTGGTTCACAGTTTGTGTAAACCTTGAAACAACTACAAAAAACTGTGCATTGAGAGGTAGGGGATAAGCTGAATCCACATTGTTATGTGCATGGTATGTCAAACCCATATGACCACCAAGGAGAAACCATGAAAAGTGTGGTAGTGATATTTTTCATGGTCGGTTCATGGTTTTTCTAACTATGTGGTCCATCCATCACGGGAACCCCTTGAGGTAGAGCCCAACACACTATTAGGATACGTTTTCCCAACTGTATGACTAACCATGCATGATTTAAATACAATATTATAAAAAATGGATCTTGGTCAAGATTTTGTTTTAACCCCTCATTTTTGTTCCAACTACAACCTTAATTGATAATGATTCCTCCCAATGACTTTTTAACCTTTCCCCATTGAGTCAGAAATGATCTAGGGGCATTTCTTGGTGCGTTGTGGCCCAATTCCCCTTGTACATCCCCATTCATGGTAGTTTTTGGTAGATTTTATTAGATTCACGTTCTTCCCTCCCTTATATCTTTAGATCTAGTCCACCATGGATATATATAAATGTTTTTATATTCAAACTATTGTCATATTTGGCCATTTTGATGTTAGGGTAATAGATATAAGGCATGTTTTTGCAGATTCAACATATCTTTGTGGGTATTTTTGTGTCATTATTTTTTTCACTATAATTCCTGAGGTTGGTGGTTTCACTCTTGACTCCTTTTTTAGAACATGAATAAATGATTTAAAAAATTTGTTCACATAAATTTTATTGTGAATTTTTTTCCAATTACTTATTGTAAACCAACATTGGTGATGGTTTCTCAAATTGTGAAAATTGGTTGCTTTGGTAAAAAAATGAATTTGGTAACATTATATAAAAAAGATTATTTTCAAATGGTTTTTTTTTGTTTTGAATCGTGATAAAAGGTTTTTTAAATAAAATATGGTTATATTGACAAGGTTTATAAAATATTTATTTGGTATGTGGTTGGATTAAATGGTTAATCTTGTGTGGAATGGGATTAATATTGGTCGCGAAGTACCCCCATCAAAGGGATGGGTTATGGACATGATGTTCCACCATAAATGGTAACTCTATTATTTTGGGGTTGAATGTGAAGCATGTGGTTATGAGAAATGGATTGGATTATTACACAATTGATATTGAGAAATGGATAAAAGACTTGTTTAGACCCTTTCCTTGGAAATTTTTTCTTATGAAAAACTATTTTTGTATGAAAATAATTGGTTTTGATATAAAATATTTAAAATTATTTTTCATATTTTTTTTATATTAATGTACTAACATGTTCTGTCCTAGTAGCATGAGTAGTGAATTCATTTGGTTAATACCTATTGTGTTTTATTACTCACATCTTCTTTGGCACTTTGGTTTCCTTTTTATTATCATTTAACTGGACATAGGAAAAGGTAATGTATCACACTTCAGTAGTGGTACTTTTTGATACTTTGGATGTTTTCTGTAGTTGGATCATGGAGCATATTGAGAGTTGTGGAGTTATGTTGTGGATTCTTTGAGCATTGTGGTCTTTTCTCTATTTTGTACATTAATGTTTGTAGTTTTCCATTGTGGTACTATTGTGTAGTTGGTTTTGATATCAATAGTATTACATTAATTTTTTTGAAATTGTAATCGTGCATCGTGAAGTGGTCTTTTTTTCGAATCCTAGTTTTATTTTCAATGGAATAAATCATTCCTAATATGTTAATGAATCCATTTTCATTTATTTCTAGTATTTGAAACATTAGGGATGTCTCTTAAATCCATGAACCGTTCCCCATCCTTCTCAATAAAATAAGGAGGGTTGGTATGTTACATACTAAAGGTCTATTTGTTTCTCTAAACATGAGTCCATAATCAAGGATTTCTAGTGAAACATGGGAACTAATATATTTTTACTCCATCTATATATCATATATGTTTTAAATATTCAATATTTTAATTTAATCATTGTATATTTTATGTTATAATGTTTTTTCTATTTGTTAATCGGTTCATATTTTGTATTAATTACACTTTACTAAAAATTAATAGTAAATTATTCATATAGTAAGTGTGATACCCATGTATGATATTCCATCCAAAGGACATCATGAATATGAAATTTTTATTTGATATGTCGGTGTTGGTATAGTGACCATATAATCAAGATTATAAATTATAAAATGACATTAGAGATACAGTGGGTATTTGGGGGGGAATATAAATGATTGATCAATAGAATAATAGAATTTATCCATGAATGGTTTTGATAAATCAATTTATGGTTGAAACTAAAGATACTATGAGATTAATAGGAATTGTTGGTGTTTTACCACCACCAATGGATTGTATTTTGTTTTGCTACGATATTTTGTATTATTTAAATTGTTTTTCCATTGAATCGATAGATATTTTCAGTTATATGAGTAATAAATTTCTTAAAATTGATTTTATGACTCATACAAACCATTATGTATTCTTAGCTAGTTGAGGGTTATAATATTTTATATTGGAATAAATCACCATTTCATTGGATATATATTTTCATATTTTATATTATTAGATTAAATGATTTATTGATAGAATGTTTTTTTATATATAATGTTCCATCATTATGTATAGTTATTTTCTAATACATGTAGTTTCAATATTTATATATATATATATATTTAGTAACTACTGAAAGGGAAGTTATTTTTAATGCATGTGATTCAATTATAGTATGTATGCTTTTTCTTCAACTGAAACTATAGTATAATAGTCATATATTTTTCCAAGATTATTATTAAAAAATCCCAAATTATATATATTAAATTTTATTCCTGGAGTTTCATTTTTGAACTCATAATATAAAAATATTAAATGGTTTATTTTTTGATTTTTTTCATATATAGTTACTTTTTTATCATATGGTGAAAAATACTCATTTCACAAAACTGCCACTTTTATGAAATTATAATGATATAAGAATAAAATAAATGTTTATAAATTATTTTTTAGTGGAAATATATTTTTTTAATATGTAATGTAATGAAAATAATCATATAATTATGAATATTGAAATAAATTCTTATCATTTAAAAAATCTATGTAATTTTTTTGTTTCTATACAAACAGTTTTTAGTTAATTTCATTTAATCAAATATATAGAAGGTACTATTTGGTAATGTGTTTTTTAAAAGAATTATATTTATACTTTATTGTGTCATAATATAATTAAATCTAGTTTAATAAACATTTCACTTTATTTTTATATAGATTCATTTTTAAATTCAATCATAACGATTTTCTAAAAATGTTTTCTGTTGTGTTTTGTGAACTGAATTTCAAATATATTTTTTCCATATATAGAGGATTAATCATGAAAAATAAATACCATATTTATATAATAATATTTAATTTCCATAAATATTTTTATCATATTTTTTCATTTTTAATAGTTACTTTTTAAAAAAAAGGTTGGTTAGAATGTAAAGAGTTAAAATGGAAAAATATGTATACAAATAAAATTATAAAGGTTAAAATAAAATAATAAACTGTATAATTACTATTTTATGGTCATATATAACTATATCACATGTACCCAACAAATATGGGATATTATAGAACCTTTTGGCTTATGTAATAAAATAATATATTTTAATCTTTTGAGAAATTCCAATTTTTTCCTCACCCTCACATATAAAAGGATGCCACTAATCCTCTCATGCACACACACATAATGATAATTATAAAATATAAATTCCATACCCATATACCATTCTTACATCCCTCTCTATGATCTAGATGTTCAATATTTACTTAAATACAATCCTTAGAAGGCATAATTTGTAAGTCAAATTAGGTCATCCAAAGAACGAGTATAAATTGTAATCAAGTGTTTTCATTTTATTTATTATTATATAGACATTAATTATTTTCAATCCATGATGATATAAAAACATAAGTATCTCCCATATTCTATTATTTATTTTTCTTTATTATTTGACCTTTATTCATCCCCATACATGTTAAATGGGAAATGAATGGATAATTCATCCGTATGTGCAGACTACCATCTTACAAGGTGATGCAATTCATTTTTCACCCCCCATTAATGGATAGATATTTTTATGGAGATAAAAACTATATATTATAATAACTAAATAATTATTATTCTTGAAAAATATGATATTTAATTTACCTTATTACCCTTTAACCCGTTATGATTTGATTTTGTTGCCAATGTGTATTTGTAGACTACCACTTCCACAAATCGTATTTAATCATTTTTCATGTCATTGTTCAAGAATAAGTATAAATTTACATAAAATGAATATATATTATATTTATATAAGTCTTAAAATTATTTATTAAATGTTACCATGATATATATGGAAGGATCAAAATTATTAAACTGAAATGTAAGTGATAAATGAAACAATTAAAACTCAAAAATGTTGATTTTAATCAGGAATTATTAATAAAGGGGAGTTAGAAAGTTATAAGTGGATAAACATTGATATTATAGGTATGTATATGGTTAAATTTTATATTCATAATAAATCATAATTTATTACATTGTATCTTTAAAGAACATATGAGGCAATTCGAACATGAGGTAACTATTTTCCTAAAATATTTCTTTCCATTTCAATTTTTAATTTAAATTTTCTTCAATTTTTTCTACTATTATCCAAATAGTAATTTTAATAATTTTTTTCATTTATTGATCACAACAAAAATATTTTAAAGGAATCCTCTTTTCATTTTCCATACGAGTTACATTTTACAAAAAGTGTAAATAGAATCTTTATTTTAATCTAAAACACATGAATGAATTTTCTTACCACCATGACCAATCTTTAATTTGAACAATGCATTTCAATTTACCATGCTTATTTTAAAATAAAAAAATCTACCAATATTTTTTGAATTTATATTTTAAATGATATTTTTTTTAAAAGTGTATTTTATTGTTAATGGAATGAAAAAAATTAAAAGTAATTTATAACACCATTTTAAAAAAATTACAAGGAAATATATTTAATTCATTTCTTAAATTTATTTTTCTAAAGACATATTTCCACTAAAAAACCATCATTTCTGATTAATTTATGTTATTATATTATCTTATACCGAGAATAGATTATAGTGTATTTTAAAATCATTAATTTTCTTATTATCAGGTTCTCTATTTGTCTACATTATTTATTGAAAATTATTTTACTCAATAACATTAATATTTTTATCATCAAGGATGAATTATGAATCATTTATAATACCATGATGATTTTTTAACCATATTCCATTTCTAAATAGAGTATTAGTTAAATTAATATTATTATCCAAGTTATTTCATTTACTCGGTAAATATATGAATTCTGTAATCTCAATTAAATACTAGAAATTTTTTATTTATATTGCATTTTTAGAATGAATGTTTTTATCATTCAATATATGATGAATTAATTTCACATGAATGTTATAGGTGGGGCCATATTATTGATAGAACCTTGATAAAATTTTATGTCTTACGATTAAAAAATAGTAGGAATTACATATAATATGAGCATGTAGTTTACACCTACGCATTTACTAATAATTAATTCATGGTTATGAGGAATTTATTAAAAGATTCATGATATCTTTTTTGAGAGGTATTGATCATGATTGAATATAATTTTTTATTTACTTTATTAAGAAATAAAATTCCATTATCCTAGTGATTTCTATGATGATATTATCCCTAAATGTTCTGTAAAATCATGTTTTTTTATTTAAGGAAATGTGTTTCAATTATCGAAATTACCATATTGAATATACCATATTTACTGATGATAAAATCTTATTTATAAAACCCTTACTGAGCATCTGATATCTCTCTTTATTTTTTCCTTTCCTTGGGATATGAAGAAAGATATTATGAATGATATCAATGATTCATGAATGTTTATTATGCTATGTTTATATATTTCTAATGTAATATAGGAATCAGGTATGTTTATTTTTTTATAATATTACTAAACTAGTTGATTGTTCATCTTGATATTCCTTATGTTTTGTGACAATGTAACAAATTAATGAATGGTTTTGGGTTTCTAGAGTCGGGGAGTTACAGTTGGTATCAGATGATATTTTGTATAATCCTTGGAAACAAGGTTTTAAATTTATATATCTATCCTAAGAATTATGATATTCCCTTATGTTATTTGATAATTTTTTTAATTATTGGGTTTTTTTATGAATACTTAACGATGATGATAATGAGGAAACATAGTGTGTTATATTATTCATGGATGGCCCCTAGAAGAATAAATTTTATAAAATCCCATAGTAAATGTAGGTATTTCCAGGTTGATAATTCCAATACAGTTTCTGTTCAAATTGAGTAGTCCATGGTCATAATTGCATACCTAACTCCAGTAATAATTAATAACCTTATTTATATAGAAAAACATGGTGTTCTACATCTTGATTCATCTATATTGGATCACATCAATAAATAAAGGCCTCAAAATTTTAATGGAACTACAAATCCATTAAAAAATACTAATGGATTAATCCCCTAAAAAAAGATATTCAGTGATTTGGGATGCATTGAATGTGAAATATTTAATATAGAAGTGTATTATCTAAAGGTAGATTCCAATCAATACTATGCATTCATCAAAATCTCTAATATAGTTACTAAAATAGAAATTATACAACAAAGAAAATTTAATGCGATATACATAATGAAATACATTCCTCGAGAATAATGTGCTGATACTGGGAGGAATTATACCACCAGAAATCAATATAAATATTAAATTGTTGCAGAGTATGAGGATAATGATAAAAGAGTTTCTGACTATGTTTCAAAAATTATTTGTAATAAAAAAATAATTATTGACTATATAATTTATGTGGTTATATTGTGTATTCATATTCCTTTGTTTCCCAAAGGTTTTCATCATATGATGATTTAGTATCATGTTACCCCAAGAGAGAGAGAAATAATTTTTAGGTTCTATATTATTATGGGGAATCAATAAAATAATATTTAGAAAGAGCACAAAAAAGGAAATGTGATAATGAATATGAGGCGGAGGATAAAATTTAAAACTTTTCAAATTAGAGATATAAACAACTAGAAACATACGTAATAGAAACATGGTTTTATTTCATTGTGGAGAAAGGGGTTATAAGGATATAAAATTCATTTTCATCAATGAAACCACTTCTCTTCAATGATTGAGATATAAATTTATGGGGGAATTATTCTATGTAATGCCTATTGTGTCATAGGAAACTCCAAAAAAATTCCTTATGGTGAAGCATAATCTTATGTTATTACAAAAGAGAAGGCGAAACTTCATAATGATATGGCAGTAGGTACATTTGTAATATTATCTAATTTAGACAATGTTATATTAGATCATGAATATTTATAGTCTTTTATATCTTTTAAGTTTTCATATATAATCAGATATTTCTCTATCACCTTAAGAAGAGATTTTTTAATCAATATTTCCAATTTACATAATATTTCCTTAAAGACATGTCAAAGAAGTCTATTTATGATATATGGAAATTCCCTATTTAAAAATATAATTATTATAATTTTTTTGGCATTGTTATTTCCCCTATTATTGATTGACTTTCAAATTATAATGTGAAAATTTAATTCTAGGAGAAATAAATTAAAATTCACAATAGATTTATGAAATCCATTACCTTTATAGTGGATACTTAATCAACTCAATAAGGATTAGATAAACCTCATATAGCTCATCTAAATCAAATTCTTAGGGGATAAAATAATACAACACCTGTTAAGGGGAAATATATCCATGATAGAGATTATGTATATATTGTTTAACAATACATTGATGTGTATAATGATTATCTACTTGGATATACACCAGAGTATCATGTTGAATTTTATAATATTATCAAACATGATGAAAACCATATATTTAAGAATCCCTACATTGTTAATATAGTAAAAAATAGTGTAACTTAATAAGAAAATATAGGTTTTATTTGATAAGGGATTTATCTACCTGTTTCCTTCAATAAGGGGTTCCTCTATTCTTCTTTAGGAAAAAATATGGGTAAATGAAGTTGTGAATCGATGAAAGGTACATCAATGTAACTAATATAATGAAAAAAATATCCTATATTCCATATTTATGACTCATTTAAACAACTACTAGGGGTCAATATTTTTAAATATTGATTTAATTTTTGGGAATCATCTACTATGAATAAAGAAGGAGGATATTCCGAAGATGACATTTAAATTAGGTGTGGAAATTACCAATTTATACTAATTACATTTAGATAAACTAATATAACCACTATTTTTATAGATATAATTAATAGATTATTCAATTATATTCTAATTATTCTCAATGTGGTATTTATTGATGATCTTTAGAAATAATCTTGATTATATATTGAGAATAGTTCAATTTGAAAATTTCTCTTTTACCTCTTAGAAAAAAGAGTCATATATATAATTTAAAAAAATTGAACACTAAATTTTGGAAGTTTAGTTTGTTAGCCACTTTTTCTCTATTTATGGAATATATTGAACAATATAATATAATGGTAGTTGTGTATTAGCCTACACTAATAACTATAATTGAGGAATGTAGTTTCTAGGGATAAGTAGGTTATTATTGACAATATGTTAAAAAACTTCATCATTACTTAAGCTATTAACCATGCTGAAATATTATGTTTTTATGTTCATGAGGTTATAAAAACGTAATTAATGTTTTATAAATTAATGATATGACTAGTCAATTCTCCAGAAACTTCATTATCGTCGATAATGTAAGATTTTATAATATATTTCGATGATTCAAAAAGGAAATGTGGTTGTTACCTTGTGTATAATGTTGAAGTCATTGCCTATTCATCATTGCAATAAAATATCCATGAATATAAATACTTAACACATGGTCTTGAGTTTGAAGTCACAATATTTTCTATGATGATATGACAGTGTTATCTTTATTATGAAAAATATGAAATATATTAAGATAAAAAATGTTTGAAACACAACTTCTCATAGATATAAATCAATATACGGTAATGTAAATGGATAGAAATACTGAATGATTATGATTTCATAGTTCACAGGAATTATTATAAGGAAATTACGATTACTAATGCATTGAGTTGGAAGGATAATTTTCCATTTACTCTAAATAGGATATAAAATTTTCTATAATAATGTGTATAGTAATGTTGGATATGCAAATAATTATGGATGGGGGGTCATTAAATTTATTTTAGGTGACCTAAAAACTACCATTATTAGAAAAATAAAATGATCCTATATTTATGAAAAGAGAATTCAGAAGAAAAATAAAGATTTTATTGATGGGAAGATAGAATATATTACATATGAAAATGGTATTTCTAAATCCGTGACGAAGATAAGTGTTTTATCCATATCAAAGCTAAAATGTGAATTATTTGTTGAAACTCACAACTCAAATTTTATTATAAACCATGGTTGAAAAAAGATGTATCATTTTTAAGGTAATATTTTTATGGGATAATATGAAATGGTAAATTACTTACTATATATCAAAATTAATCATTTTCCATAGAGATATGATCCTAAAGTATTTATACAACCTCAACTAGTTCCTGTGTGGAAAAGGGATGATTATATTATGTAATTTGACATTAGATTGGAAAAGACTCTAAGATTTTATGATGTTATATAAGTTATTGTCTATCAACTTACATATTATAAAAGTTTTCTCATTATAATTAATTATCAACCTCTTGTGAACCTTATATGAATCTATAATAAAAAAATCTCTTTCATTGTGAACCTCTTTCAATTGTATCTCAATATAACCACAAATTACATTGATATTCTGAAATAGTATTCAAATGTATCTCAACACCAATTTATATTTGATTATTTATTATCATCATCATGAATATTGATAGTCTGGAAGGACCATTCAAACATTTTAATATATGCTGATGCCATGATCACATGACATTCAAGGAACGTGGGATCAACATTTGACATTAGTGGAATTATTACAAAATAATAGATTCCATTCAAGCATTACAATGGAACTATATGAAATAGTGTATGAGTAATATTGTCATACACCATATTATTGGGCTGATTTTGGAAAAAAGAAACTTTTAGTACCCTAACATTTTTGAGGAGACAATAAAGAATGTGAGAACTATTCAAGGTCATATCATGGATGCTCAAAGTGGGACAGAGAGTTATCCTAATAACTGAAGGATGGATTGAGAGTTACAACTACTAGATGTTGATTTCGTTAATTTATATATGTGGAAGGTGTTTTATGTTTTTAAATCAATGTTAATCTATGTCCTTAGTACATTAGGCCTTTTGAAAAATTATAATTAATTAGAGTTGTGGATTACCAATTTCCAATGTCACCTAGCCTCAATAAATATTATTATTTGTTCTATATATATTTATTTAGGATGTGCATGCCATTACCAATACATGTTATCAACTATCTGTAAAATGAATTGGAAATTTAGGTATCTTATTTTGAAGTGAATTCTTAGATTTTGGACACTAGAGATCATGCATTTTGGAATTAGATGATGAGATGGTGAATGCTATTTTTAAAAATCATAAAATACAATACACTACATTAGATTCTAAATAAGTTAGGATTAATAACTACCAACATGATTTAATGAGATTAAATTTTAATATTTTTATGGGGCAATATTTTGATGTAAGGAATAATGTAACACTTTAGATTAAATTATTGTATAACTTTCATATAGTGAAACTATATCATAAAGAAAATAGATTTATCAATGAATTTGATTAAAAAATAAATTCCTAAATTAAATATATTTAATTTTAAGAATATAAATTAATATTTTAATTTAGCATATCAAACTTTTCATCGGTTGAATTTTTCAAATTTTTCAAAAATAGTAGATTTTTATATGAATAGTGAAAATACCAATTTTTCAAAAATGTCAGTTTTAAGACATTAAAATGATATGATAATAACATGACAGCATATGAAACCATATATATGGATGAAATATATGTTTCATTATTAATATAGTTTATTTAAAAATATTAAAATGTTTAACATACAAATATATGTTTAATCATTGTTGAAATAAAAGTAATGTTTTTTTCAATAAAAACTATTTTATTTTGTTTAATTTTGTCAAGGTTTTAGAAGGTACCTTTCTATTTAGTATTTTTCTGAAATAAAAATATGTCTCTTTCAAATTTTAAATAATATAACTAATTATGTTGGGTTAAAATTTATACATTATTTTACTAGAAAACCCGATTTATTATTAATATAATTTTTTCCAATAATGGGGTTCTTTATGTTTTATGAACATATATTAAAAGCAATTTCTTCGAATTAATATAGTTGAATCAAGTAAACTTGATTCAATATTTTTAATAAATATCATTTATTTTATGTAATAATTTCAACTTAATATTTTTTCATTCTCAACAGTGACTATAAAAGATTCAGTTACCACGGTAAGAGTTTAAATGTTATTATAAGGTTATAACTAAATCAATAAGATTATAAAGAACCAAAAAAAGTTCAAATAATATTAGATAGTCCTATTTGGATCTGATTATCAGTAATGTTTTATTCATTTACCTCCATGAAGAAATTAATATGTTTTAGTCATTTAAAAAATTTAAACTATGAATTTTTTAAGAACCTGAATCCTCTTTTCATATATGGGTCTTGTTTTCAGGTTTTTTGAGGAAAAAAGAAGAAAAGGGTATTTCTATGTACATTTTGTGTATTTCAGTGTACATTCCATCTACCTATAATTTTACTTACAACTTCATTTTTACATTGTAATAGTCGAATACATGGTCGTGTGGTGACTTGGGGGACCCACTTAAGTCGGGGCCTGGTTCAGGCGACTACGCGGTGTGTAGTGTTAATGAACATGTTGTGTAGTTTTCTTTTTATTTGATATATCATAAGGGGATCACATCTCATATTAGAAAACACCCACTTTTATCTGTGGTTCGTACAGGTGGGCTCTGAAGCTACGAACTAACTCCAAACCCTCGATTCCTTGTTTGAGCTCCAATCAAGACCACTATCGAGTGAGTTGGAATCCCATCGGTGAGTTCTTATACTCTCTAGATCTTTTCTTCCTGATTCATCCTCTCTTGTGAGATATTCAATGTTAGTATTTTTTCACTATTTTGTAGATCTACGTCAATCTAGTCCAATTCAAGGGCCGAAGTTCAAGTATACTGATTTTACGACATTGATGTAGGTGATTTTCACCTTTTGTAGTTCATAATTGGATTATATATGCTAAAATTTCCACATACCCACGTTTTGGATTTATATTGATTTGGAAATTAACATTTTTACTACCTACTAAGGTTTGATTGACTAATAAAGGGTTATTACTTATGTGTATGTTTAGATACCTTGTCTAAGGGACACCCCATGGGTGTGTTTCCCCTATTTGATTGATTATGGCCGATTGGTCTTGGTTTCCCTTGAAGCATATATTTTTTTCGAAAACATTGTTGATTAGTATGAATATTGATTATATGAAATACTTGTGATATTATTTGCGAATGTTTATCCATGTAATAGTTATAGATTACCTAAGATGATTTGATATGATATGACTGTTGTTTTTCCGATGGACTATGAGAGCCTTGGACCAAGAAGACTAAGGGGACTTCCAAATTACATACATAGGACTATTAGATCCTTGGTGTAAATAATTAAACCAAAGGGATTAAACCCTAAGATATTTCCCAGAGGATCATTATTTAATGGCTTGATTCCATGTTGTACCAAAGGGGTTAGACTATGAGATCTTTATCAAAGGTTCATTTGAGAATAATTGAATGACTTTGAAGAGTATGAAAACCCAAAGAAGAAGCATGGATTCAGAATTATGTGATTATTTAGATGGTCTTTTGAGACTTCCGTTTGCTACTTTACATGGAGGATACATATCTTAGGCTATATCCTAGGTTTACATGATTCAACGGCTGAATAATAAATGTTATATGAATGTAATTGAAAACTTTAGGATTGTTTAATTTTGTGTACATAATAGTTTATTTCTTCATTATTGCATAATACCTGATATATATATATATATATTGATTGAAAGAAAGTCAAATATATTTTTGTGGTTGCCTATTGGGATTCATCTCACACCCAATTTGGGTCACGCTTTTGGACCCAAACATATTATATGATTTGAAGTATAGATAAGGGTAAGGACTCTTGTTCCTCAGGTACTTCACTGCCGTGGGAGCTGGAGAGCATGGGACCAACATGAGGCTTTTGATGTTGTTATATTTTACTTTATTTTTAGTTGTATTGGATTGTATTTTATTTCTAGAATTTTGTGATGTTTTTATACTTTCTTAGATACATATGACTTGCATCATTATATATACCATTTGGATTCTGTTGATTTTACATTCAGTTTTCCACTGTTTATTTATGTTTTTTATTTTTTCTTCTCCTATGGTTACTAAATATTTACCACTATTAATACTCTTCCAATGAGTGAATAGTTTCCGATATATCACACATTGGCCCTTGCTGCTAGTTGAAATCCTCTGGTGTTTAGGGAAATTCACTTAATGTCTTGTGACCAACCCGATTCAAGGAACCTTTTTGTGGCACCTGAATCCGGGATGTTTCAAAGTGGTATCTAAGCAAGAACATTTCTGTTTTGTATTAATATTTGGATAAATTATAAAGATATAGTAATGAAATAAAGATTTGAAATTTTCTGCATCTGGGATTAGCTAACTCGTGTATTGGTAAAATATGAATTTGCTTGAATTGAATTGTAATTTTTGGAATTTGAACTATTACCGTTGATTCGATTTCACCATTGGGTGATTCACTTGTTTTCTATTGATATTATTGATATCATTGTGGTTATATTTTTTTGCAACTTAATGACATGTTGGTATTCCATCTCATACATCATATAGGCACTTGATAGAAATCTCAGGTCATGCATTCTTACCATGAAATTTAAAGAGCATTACTAATTTCATGTTGTGGTCATAGATGTTGTGAAAGATATGCATGCTATTATGATTGATGTCATGGTATAAATGCCTAATATTTTTATAGGTTATTGGTATATATAGTTTTCAATTTTAATGGATGACAATATTTGGTTTCTGATGTGTTATGGGCCCTCTTGGATCTAAATTTCATGGATCACATTTGAAATCTAATTTAATTCTATTAATATATCATAAGACATAAGATTCCATGCTTGGATTCATAGGGATTATGGTCCCTCTAGGATCATAATTTGTCATACCATTGGCTATTTTTTTTGATTTTGGGGGTTCTTGAGAAGTTTCAAAGGCTTACTATCCAGAAAACCCAAAAAACACACCGTGTACCGTATGTACATTTTGTGTTGTTGTTGACAGTGTGACTGACTATGTGAGTAGAGACATGAGGTTGGTAAACATTTGGTAAAATGCATCATGTACTGGGAGTAAACACCATGTTGTAATCGACTATGTATCCACCCATGTGACTAATGACATAGGTGGATGGAACTGTTTTTGTAGACACTATTCCTAGAGTCTTCACATCGTGTAGTGTTACACAAAGAGAAACTGCACAGTACTATCTATATAGAAGTATGTGGGCGGGATGGAATATTCAAGTATACACAATGTATTATGAGGAACACGCTATTTGTATGGGTGTCACAAGACCCGATTGGAAGAGGTACGTGCCATGTTAAGCCTTAAGGGGACACCCCGTGTAGTGTATCTACACGCTATGTAACCCTCTTATGTAAAAGATAATTGAATATTTTCTTTTTCTACTTCAATTATCACACATATAAGTTACTGTATTTGATAATATTGAATAGAGGTGTGCACTTGGCTTGACTGATTCATGCCACCAAGACATCCTCTGGTTGTACTCCAGGTACATGGCGATGAACAGACACAGAAAATGATATATTATGGAAAACATGCGAATCCTCCTATCATGCCCGTATTGGAACCCACTATTATATTAGACATAGGCGTTGATGCACAGTCCCATATAGGATTTATGAGGATGAATCAGACTCTTCAGGGGGAACCAAATCCTGCCCTGATTATGGCAGAGTTAACCTGGGTGTTCCAGTAGAAACATCCTCCCACTTATTTATGGGATAAATGACTACATGTTGTAGAGTCATGGATGGAGGCCATTCATTCTATCATCGAGAATCTAGAGGCACATTTTTAGGGGATGGATAAGCTCATGACTTATATGCTATGTAATTCAACAAAGAGATGCTGGGATATTGTTTCAGAGGCAGGACGTCATCAGGATATGGCTTGGGAAGAGTTTCAAAGGACCTTCTATGATTACTTCTACCATAAGATGTTGTGGGATGACTGAGCCTGATAGTTCATGAATTTTTAAAAGGGAACTCTTGTAGTGATGAATTTCTCTTCTCACATTACAGATCTTTAGCGCTTCACACCTATTATGGGGGTGATGAGTTATCACTATCTAGGCGTTTTGAGGATGGTCTCACGTATAACATCTAATCATATGTGAATGTTTTCAGGTTGAGTATATTGACAGTTACAGTACACCATGAATTTATTAACAAGTGCAATATGAGGGTGTTAGGAGATGTGAGCCAGGGTAGTTCAGTATTTAGGTCTTGTAATCATTCGACCGATAGAAGGAAGCATCTCAGGGACCATTTGTGTGGTGATTCCATTAGTATGAATGTATCTTCAGGTATCTAGGTGAGGTTCTACCTGTGATGGAAGAGTGGGAACACGAGACCACAATGCAAGAGATACCTAGTTGAGTTCTGATCATGGGGAAAGATGGTTCATCTTCACTATTTTTTCAAGATGTTCTCCCCAAAAGCTACTATGAGGGGATCAACTATCAGTCCACGTAAATGATAAGGGCCGCTAGTTCCTCATCAGTTAGGGAACTGGGGTTCGTGTGGACGTTAAAGACGAGGAGGTGATCGTGATGGTGGTATCCATATGATAGGTTTTTAGTGATAGAAGGTTGGATCAACTCAGGTTATCCAAACTGGGTCACAGGTCCACGGTATAGGTCATAATTTGGTGATGGAGTAGACCCAGAAAGGGTAGGATCCCAAACCCTCTAGGGTTAGAGGTACAATTATAGTAGCCTATTTTTTATATTCTATTATGTTTGATATAGGGGATTACCTTGGTTTTATATCTATTTTCATTGTAAATATCCTTGGGATCTATATCATTACTTATGATGTGGTTAGGATTATCGAAACATTGTTGAGTATTAAGACGTTTTATGTACGTCCGTGATAGGAGTGCACTCTTGAGGTTAGTGGGTGTAACTTCTTATGGGACATCCATGTCTTAAAAATGACAGGATTTGATTTCATTCTCATAATGGACTTGTTGGTCTCCATTTAAGCCTTTGTTGACTTCTATCTCTGTAGGGTGAGATTCACATCAGCAGAGAGTAAATCTTTTCTACAAAAGGGAGAAAGGGATGTCAAATAGAGAAAAGCTGTACCCAAGCATTAGGGGTTGGGAGGAATCATAGCCCAGATTTCTAGTTTATATCTGTATGACAAGGGGACTCCACCGATGAACATTCCAGTAGTGGTGGATCATTTCAGATACGTCTTCCAAGAAATATTTTCTAGTTTACCTCCAGAGCAAGATGTTGATTTCTCTATTGAGTTAGCTAAAGGAGAGGAATTTGTGTCCATCCCTCCTTGTAGGGGGGCTATAGCAGAATTATAGGAGGTCTACAATTTGATAGAGTTCTGATAAGAAAAGGTATTCATCCAACCCAGTACTTCTCCTTGGGGTTCTCCTATCCTTTTTTTGCACAGAAGGCAGACGATACCCTCATACTTTGTGTGTATTATCATAAGCTGAACCAGTTTATGATAAAGAATGGATATCCCTTGCCTATGATAAATGATCTCTTTGATTATCTTTGAGGAGCCTGGGTGTTCTTGAATATTTAATTGGGATATAGTTATCATCAATTGCATGTTGGACCATTAGATATACGTTTTATGACCTTCAAAGCAGCTATGATCTATGCGAGTATTTTATTATGCTCTTCGGTCTCACGAACACACTGATATTTTTCAAGGAACTGATGAACCTAGTGATCCATCCTTACTAGGATTGTTTTGTAGTAGTCTTCGTGGATGATATCTTAGTGTACTCTCATACTAGACATGACTATGCCATCCATCTTGAGATCGTATTGTGTACACTGTGATAGAATCTGTTAAATTCTAAGCTCTCAAAGTGCCACTTCTGGATGGATCAGATTTACTTCTTGGGTAATTTCATCTTAGAGACAGATGTATTAGTATACCTAGAGAATGTGAGAATGGTAGTTTCTTGGGAGCACCCTCTGAATTTCATTGAGGTACAGAGTTTTTGGGGGATGGCGTGTTACTACAGATGCTTTATTCAGAACATTTCATGCATAGAATCACCATTCAAGGGCTTGACTAATACAAGTGAGAAGTACTTGTGGATAGATTCCTCTTATTCATCCCTTCATGAGAAAAAAGGGAGATTTACTGTAGCACTGATCATAATTTTTCAGAATTCAGTCAAGAGTTACACTTTTTACTATGTTGCATTAGGTATCAGGCTGGGAGTAGTGCTTATGCAGGCGGGGGGAGTTTTCATTGCATATGTGTCATGGAAGTTGATGGAAAATGAGAGGAATTACCCAATTCATGATCTCAAGTTGGTTGTAGTTGTGCATGCATTGCATTATTGGAGACATTATATTTTGGGAGAGCATTTTGTGCTATACACTAACAAAAAAATCCTCAAGTATATCTTTACTTAGTGTGATATGAATTCCAAACATCAAAGGTGTGTTTATTACCTTCTGTATTTTGACATCGAGTGTGCCTACACTCCTAGGAGAAGCAATGTAGTGGCTAATGCTTTGAGCATGAGGACATAGATATAAGAATTTAAGGAGGCTAGTAGTGAGTGGCAGTTTATGGCTATGTTATCTGAGATGAATTTGGAGGTGCATTCCAAATATGGAAAGATGTTTATTTCATCTATAACTATTAACTATACTCTACTAAATTGAGTGAGAATGAGGAAACTATCAGATTCCAAAGTTCTAATCCTACAAGGGAGTGTTTCCGGCGAGGACACTCCTCCTGGGTGGAACATAGGTGTGGATGAGGTTTTGCATTCTCATGGGAACATATGGGTGTCAGAATACATACGTGAGGTGATGTTGAATGATTTTCATGCCTCATTATGGGTAATTCGTCATGGTATCACCATGATGTATCGAGATCTAAATCGTTAGTATTGGTGGCCATGCATGAAAAGGGATGTATCTTGTTTTGTTATGAGATGTTCCATCTTTAATTAGGTTAAGGTAGATAATCAGTGATTGATAGGGCTTTTAAAATAGTTACCCATTCCTGAGTGGAAGTGGAATGATGTCATGATGGATTTTGTGACAGGTTTACCAAGGTTTCCTTGAGAAAATTATTCATTATGAGTTGTTATTGACAAAATCACGAAGGTTGCAAATTTAATACTGATCAAGGAAGCCTTCAGTGTTAATGGTCATGGATAAGGGATAATACATTTTCATTGGTTTACACACACAATAATTATATACATAGAATCCTGATTTACTTCTCATTTTAGGAAGGGACTATTGAGGGATTTAGGTAAATAGTTAATACAGAGTACAACATACCATCCACAGACAAATGGTGAGTCCAAGCGCACAATTCAGGTTTTGGAAGATATGATTCGAGCATGTATCCTGGATTTCAGTGGTCTTTGGATAGACACGTACCACTGGTGGATTTTTCCTATAATAATAGTTCTCAGACCATGATTCAAATGTCTCCTTATGATGCCTTTTATGGTAGGCCATTCCGATCATCCATATGTTTGTAGGAGTTAGGAGAGGAAAGAATGTTTGGACCTCACTTTGTCCAAGAGACCACTGAGAAGATGGAGTTGATTTGAAAGAGGTTGGATACTACACAGTCCTAGAAGAAATATTATGATGATCAATGGAGATGACCTATGGAGTTCATGGTCGAAGATTAGGTTTTTCTACATGTCACACTGAGGTTGAAAAACAGGAGGATTATGAGACAAGGGAAGCGCTCCCTAAGATATGTCGGGTTGTTTGTGGTTTTAGAGAGAGTCTATCCAGTTTCCTATCAGTTTTAGTAATCATAGATGCTCTGAGATATTAACAATTTCATTTATGTTTCTCATCTACAATGTTACTTTTCAATCCTGTCTCATGTTTTTTTAACCTGGGGATGTTGAGTTGGATGTGGATGCATCTTTGGAGGCGCACCCTATTCGGATTGTGGATCAAACCATAAAGGTCTCTATGGTCGGTCTCTTCCTCTTGTATGGGTGCTATGGCAGCCCGACTGAGTGTAGTGTGAGACATATTAGAGGGAGGACTATGTGCATTAATAGTGGCCATATTAGTTCACAAATCCTTATTCACCACCCATAGAAGGGAAATTCAGGGACAAATTTCTTTAAGGGGAGATGTTTGTAACATCCCGATCTTCTTTTCAGGTATGGGTCTTGTTTTCAAGTTTTTTTTATGAAAAAGGGAGAAAATAGGATTTTCTAAGTACATTTTATGTATTTTAGTGTCCACACCATGTACCTAGCATGGCATCTAAAACATCGTTTTTACCATGTAACAGATGAATACATGGTCAAGTGGTGACCGAGTGGACCTGCTTATGTCAGGGTCTAGTAGAGGCTACTAAATGGTGTGTAGTGTTAATGAACATGCTATTTACTTTTCTTTTAATTTGATATATTGTAAGGGGTCATGTCTTATTTATGAAAAAAAATGTCTCCGGGTTGTGGTTCATATATGAGGGCTCCGGAGCGACTGGAAAACTTCGAACCCCTGATTCTATATCCGAGCTCTGATAAAGACACATTCAGGTGCGTTGGAATCCCACCAGTGAGTTCTAAAACATTCTAGAGAATTTCTTCCACATTGATCCTCTCTTTTGAGTTATTCAAGGTTGGTAGTTTTTCACCTTTTTATACATCTAAACCGATCTAGGCTGATTCAAGGTCCGACTTTCTTGTTATCGATCGTACGACATCGAGGTAGGTGGTTTGTGGCTTCAATTTTTTCCTTTGGATAATATATTCTAAAATTGCTTCATGCCCATGTTTTGAGTATTTCTTGATTTTGAATTTATCCACGTCATTACCTACAAAGGTTTTATTGACTGATAATGGGTTAATACTTATGTGTATAGTTACATACATTTTCTATGGGACACCCCATGGGTGTGTTTCCCTTGTTTTATTGTTTATATTTGTTTGGTATAGGTTTACCATGAGGAATACCTTGTTTTACATTCCTTGGTTGATTAAGATAATGTTTGATTAAATGAAATTATAGTGATATGTTTTGCAAATTTTTAGTAATTTAGTAGTTATAGATTACATGATCAACTTTGATTTGTTATGAACCCTCATTTTATAATGGATAGTGAGAGCCTTGGACCAAAAAGATGGAGGGAACTTATAGATCATTTACACAGGACTGTGAGGGCCTTGGTGTAGATAATTTACCCAAAGGGATTAAACAAATAGATATTTCCCTGATGGTCATTATTTAATTAATTGATGCTTTTTTGGACCAATGGGGTTAGTTCGTGAGTACATTCCCAAAGGGTCATTTGTGAATAATTGAATGATTGTGATGAGTCTTCCAAGACAAAGAACAAGATTGGATTTAGTTTTACTTGATTGTTTAGAAGGTTTTCTAAGACATCTATTTTGTTACATTACATGGGGGATACATAGCTTTGGATAGATCCCATAGGTACATTATTAAAAGGGTGAATAAAAAATGTTAATTGGATGAAATTGAAAATTGTAGGGTTGTTTAATTTTGATGACTTCATTTTCTATTGAATCATTTTATCATATTAACTGCTATATATATTCACTGGAAGATCAGCATAGATCATTTGTTGGTTTCCTACTGGGATTCATCTCACAACTTATTTGGGTAATTCTTTTGGACCCAATAAGGTTATATGATTGCAAATCTAGATAAGGGAAAGGACCCAACTTCATTAGGTAATTGATTTCTGTTGGAGATGGAGAGCATGAGACCAAGCTAAGGCTTGCAATGCAGTTGGAGTTTACTTTTTGTTCTATTGTATTGTATTGTATTGTATTTCCCTATGTGTCTCCTATTTTGGCTGATTTCCTAAACACATATTACATGCATCAATATTTATATGATACGACTTCTATTGATTTTATATTTAGTCTTCCACTATTTATTTTTATTTGGTATTATTGCTTCTGATATTGTTACTAATTTTTTTCTAATATGTATACTCTGCCAATGAGTTCATAGTTTTTACAATATCACACCTTGAACCTCACTACTAGTTGGCGGCCTTAGGATTTTGGGGAAACGCGCTTGAGGTCATGTGACCAACTGGGTTCGGGGCACCTTTGTGCAACAGTTGGATCTAGGAAATTACATATTTATAGTGGAATAAACATTATAGACCATTAAATTGTTGTTAATATGTTGTTTTAGGTGTCTGAAGAAAGTATAGTGGTGTTTGGTGTAGTAAGGGAGTATTCATGAGGTTTTTATAAAAAAAACGTTCTGTTTTAAAGGATGATGATAGATCCTAGGGGTAGATAACTGATAGTAGATTACAGGAACAAGATCTATGGTGGTAGATCATTGAAGCATGATTTCTTCTAGTATATATCTTGTGGTAGATTTATAATCTTATATATATGAAGTTATATCTCTCATGGTAGATAATGGGTGGTAGATCTATGGAAGTATATATTTAGATGTAGATATCTAAAGGTAGATCACTGATAGTAAATCAGTCATGGTAGATCATTCATTGATGATATCTGGCAGTAGTTCATTGGTGGTAGATCTCTGATGGTATATCACTGGAAGATGATATCTAGTGGTATATCTTGGGTGGTATATCACTGGAAGAAGTTATTTGGTAGTAGATATCTTTCTGTAGATCTATTGTAAATCTAGTTTTTCATGATTTTTTTTTTAATTTGATACCTTTTAAAAAAAAAGGTTTTATTGCCTTAATTAATATAATTTAAATCCATTTTCATGTTAGATAATTATATAATATATTAATTAAATTTCATGGGAATTTTTAAATGGTTAAACCGTATCGATTTTATGAGACTTACCTTCAATAGAAAACTAAAACTATTTCAAATCATACTATTATATTATCAATTCACTATAAAGAGGAGACATATCATTAATTAATTAATTATTACATTGTCTTTATTAGGGTGGTTCCCAATACTTTTTCCCCTGGAGTCTGGGAAATTGGTTTCTCCAATGGGTTCAATTTTCATGTTCTTGGTTTCTTCATATGCATGCAACCATTGTTTTTTGTGTAGAAAATTGTGTAAGGAATCATTCTATCATGTAGGGGATTATCTTCATTTATCATTAGATGTAACATGTCATACAGTTTCATAATTCTATTATATTTTGGGAAGATTTTATACACCATATTAATGATGATAATAAATTGTTTCAATTGATGTGAAGGTGGAGGATATTGTTTCACATTCTGGTATAGTTTTTTGATATTTCCATATTGGATATATCTATGACTGTTGTATCACTAGAAATTAGTGTTTTTAGTAGAATTTTTTTTAGTTTTTATTTATGTTGTGGTGCCTTCATGGTGTGATTTTTATGTAACAACCTTCAATAACTTTTTTACCACATATACTATGATAATTATTTTTTTTGTACTAGGATATATGGATTCTATGCGAATTCCATTAATAGTAAAGTGCAATGTGATAATTCCCCTTTGTTATATTTGATAACATGTTATGTATTTTATGTGATTATGTTTTTTGGATTGTGTGAATGTGTTATGTGTGGGCATGGTATGTGGGGATGATGGTTTGTGTAACCATTCGATGGTGAAATTGTGATGAGGTAGTTTTGGTGAGATGTGGTTGTGGATACAGTAGCGGTGATGTAGAAAGTGGTGGGGACGTGGTGGAAATTGTTCCATGTGGTAAGGAATGTGGTAATAAATTTGTGTGGGGTTAATGGAATATGGTTTAGGATGATAGTGTTGTTTTAAATTTTTTTATGCTTGTTGATATTTTATTGCGATAATTTTTAAGTAGTGTTGGAATTAACATGGCTCGGCCAATGGGTGGGAAATAATATAATTTTTTTGAATAAACTATAATAGGTGGGGTGTTTAGATGGAGGGTTGTTAAATATGAATTAATAATATAGAGATAGTAAAAAAGATTGGAATAAACTATAATAGGATATGGGTTTAAATGAGGGGATATTAAATATGAATTAAATTTATTGAAATTTTGTAATGAACTTTATGCATTAATTAAAATAGGATTGTGATAGAAATTCTAAAATTTGGTATGCCTCTAATTAGAATAATAATGGTGGCCAGTTTTTATATCTTGTGGTGTTATGTTGTTAATTGAGGTGTGGAAACAAAGTGTATTAAACTAGTGATTGGGTTGATACTGTTTTTGTAATCTCATAGGTTGGGATCATATGTTATGATATTGTATTACATATATATTGTGATTTTCTATAAATTCATCACCCATTTATAGAACCTAGCATCGATAACCCAACATTTTAGTGGTGTTTTCCCAAACATCATAGGGATGAGGATAGATTGTTGGACACCTACTCTTCCCCACTTCCTCTTCTAGATGATGATGACATGATTGTGTTATGATGAATAGAAGTCAAAATTTCCACTATTAAGATGTGATTCGATGATATATGATGGATCAGGAGTCTTCGAGTGAGATATAACGTGATGGGTTATGGTGGGGGTAATGCATGGTAGTAAGAGGGCCTATGATTAATCTCCTCCATGCTCATGATACCATACTACACTAGTTTTGAGATTTTTGGTGATATGATAAACCATGTGTCTTTATGTGAGATGTGATGTGTTTTGATATCTCTAGTTTCTATGGATTGGATGTGATGTGATGTGTTCTGATGTTATATGGAAGGGGAAGGAGCCCCAAGACATTTTCTATTGGGGAGTGAGAGCATCTAATCAGGGGATACATGGTTCATGGTACCCATTATTGATATGCTTCATATAATGTAATTATACATTGATGTGTTATTTAGTGTGTGATCCATGGTGATGATGGTTCTGGTTAGTATACATATACATACATACATATATATATATATTGGTTATTATATTTTCCCATGGTTTCCTTAGTATGATACTTACACATGAGAATGAGAGACTTTGTTTCCCCTACTGATTGTACTTGTTATCCCACCACACATTTATAAACTGATTAGGTTTCTATAAGGACTATGTGGTCAGTGATAGACATTAGTAACTAAGATCTTTGGATAAATTTGTTGTTTATTCTTTATCTTTTCTTTTGGATATTTTACTATGGATCAATTTATCTATATTTTATTTTATTTATACATAAAGTTTTTGAGTTTCTGGTACCCTATTTATATCATTTCATGGAGTTGATTAATCAATGATAACATATCTCCCAATCATTTTTATTATATTGGTTAATTCCTCTAATTTATGATATATATATATACCCTTAGTGCTAATCGGAAACATGGGGCCTACTAGAGTTGAGATATGAGTGTTATTATCTATCATCCCTCATTGTAGTTTCTTTTGAGGGAGCTGGTCATGACATAATGATATCAAAGGCTGAGGTTTGAGAGATACAATATAGTTTAGAGTTTGGTACAGTGAGGATTTCATTGGCTGGTATGAAAATAGCGTTAATTGCCTTTCTTATGTGTCATGTAATAGGGTGACTAGAATAGACATGACATTTTAGGGCCCACTATGATTCTCTGAACCAACTTGGTTCTTATTGAATGACCATGCGAGGTGGAACAACATTTAAGGTAAAACATTAAAAGTAGTTCATGCATCATGGTGACTTTTATTCTTATTTTAATTGGATTTTTTTTGGTTTTAGTGAAATTGTAAATAAGAAAAAATTAATTAAATAACACATAATAAAATTCCATACAACTTGGATTAGGATATCATTTATTCCCATTCAACTATGGCTCCTATTCATCGTCCATGTGTCAATCAACCAATGGTGTTTCAGGAGGTTGAACCAAATGATCATCTGAAATTTTATCTAGCTAACGATGATGATTAGTGGCAGAGTGTTTTTTATGATTTCTAATATGGGTATTTAGGGATATACGAGAAATGATTTTCAGATTTGGATAAAATAATCCTGATAGAGGATTTTGATATCCCTTTTTGTTTGATATAGGAACCAATGGATTGTAGGGCCCCCATAGAAGCTAGTGAGATGCGAGGAGATGCATGTTAGTTGTGGAAGTTTTACCTAGGTTAGTAGCTGCAGAAAGATGTTCCATGGGTTGACTTTAAAAAAAGATCCAAGAAATATTCCTTTTATTAACCAAGATGATAGTGAAGAGGTAGGACCTAATCACCCATTAATAGGGTATTATGTTCGTATGGGAGTTTGGGATCAAAATAAGGGGCCATATGTGTTTTTCTAGGTATAGTTTACCTTATGAGGAGTATCATGTGTGAAGTTATCATGAACCAACATGAGTATCCTAGTAACCCAATAACCAAGATAGCCCTGACATAGCACAAAGGGCATTGCAGATCCCTATAGGTCGAAAACTACCACATGGAATCATACAATTGATAGTGGGAATGGTTTCGACACAAGAATTGTTGATGTAAAAAATAGACAAGTTAGTATGCATAAGAAAATAAAATCCACTTGGATTAAAGTACAAGAAAACAATAGGGAAAAAACAATCCCAATATACTACAATATATGAACAAAAATAGGGAAAACAACCCAATTCTTTAAGTACACAACTCACCACAACCTAGGTTCAACAACTGGATCCACCTCCAAGAGAATATTTACCCTCGCTCGAACATGGAATGAGATAATCAACAAACATTTGAAGGAACAATTAGGTTGTGATCTAAAAATCCTAGAAGGTTCTCACAAAGGATTCCATAATAGATTCCAATGATAGAATAACCAATGAACTGCTTTAAATTTTAAAATAAACAAGTTTGGATTTTTAAAACATATTTTTAAACAAATCATGTTATCGGGTTCAAATGATGGAAAAATACATTAAGAAAAGGATTTAAAAGTGGTGGAATATTTATAAAACAATGGAATAAATAAAACGGTTACATAAAATAGTTTTTGTAAATCCAAAAGTTGTGTAAATTAGTTTTACATCATTCACATATATTTATATCTCAAATATAAAACAAGCGAGAAACATGGTCATCTGCCAAATTGGTACGAAAGAATCAAGACACGTGACTCCACACTCTCTAAGTGATTTTAGAAAAATCTTTTACACAAATCCCCATGACACTATAAAAAGTCAACTCATCACCATCTAATAAATAATGTGACCCACTTCTTGTATGTTTTAGAACGTTGTAATAACATAGAGTGTGTCCAAATAACTCACTATCTACCTAAGTATTTCATGTGATATTAAAAAATGTTAATAAATTTTAACAAGATTTAAATCCATTCAAAACAAATTCCATAAATTTCACAATTCATTTCCAAGATTAGACTCAACGATTTAATTAAAATCATTTCTATAAATATTAAAATTTAAATTGATCAATTTAAATCGAAAAATTTATATAAACCCACCCTAATTCAACAAGATTGGGGGTTTTTCCCAATTCTCATTCTAGAACCATTTTAAATCTCTCAATTAATTGGAATTGGATTTTACTACATGAATTGAAATAAATTTTGAGAAAATAAATTTAAATAAAAAGTGGAAATAAATCGACCTAATCAATTTTAATCAATTTGGCTAAACAGGATGGAATCACTGACCTTTTCCAAAACTTAACACTCACAATGTCACCCTTTAATGAGAATGAAGTTGATGAAGACACCAAAACTTGCCATAGAGATGATATAAAACACCATAATGAATATATCCATCATCTTCAGGATGACATATTGATATAAAAAAAGATGATAAAGAGTGAATGATGAATAATGAGGGATAAAGCTTACCCAATAATCACCCCATAAAAGAAACGATGATCGAAATCCAAACTATAGGATCTAGAATGTTTGGAGAGAACCAAGATCTCCTAGGAATGTCTTTATGTCAAGGGAGAAGAAACTATAGTGGAGGATAAAAGAGATCTCATCATTTTTAATAATTTTAAAAAACACAGTAGGTGTATTACATGATGTGTAATACCCTTTCACATCATGAAATAGTTATGTTTCACAACCTTCAAAAAACACTAAGACTTAAATTGTAAACTATTCATTTAATAAATAATTATGTGCAAAGGATATTCATTATGTGTAACCATTAATGTGTGAAGGCTTTGATGAATTTCCTCCATGAATCATTACATGTTTTGTAACCCAGTAACACAACGTGTAACAATCTGGAAGCCTAATGAAAATGCAGGTTAAATCTCAGAGTCCAAAAAAATATTTTACTTAACCATTATAGGTATCCTCACAATTCATTATCAACCATCCCAAATCAATGAAAAGGAAAATCCATGAAATTATTAATTTAATACATGTCATATAGGTAATGGGATGTTATGACATCCCCTCCATAAAAAAATTAGGTCCATAGAAATCCTATGAAGAAGCTTCCATGCCAAAATGGTGATGCCACTACTCTTTCATCATTGAATCGCATTCCCATGACACATGATTATCAAAACCATTCTTCCATAGCACACAAACCAGAGGTATCATCCTCCCATGAAGTACTTTTGTCTTAGAATAAACTATCTTGACTACCCGCTCAGTCAAAGATTGATCGGGATCAATCTCATGATCACTCTAGCCAGAAACATGTGATGGTTCCGATAAACAATCTTTTAACATCAATACATGGAATAAATAATTTATCAACATTAGCTATAATGGAAGTAATAAAAGGTTGTAAAAATTCCCCACCTATTTAACAACATCAAAAGGTACCACAAAATGAAGAGCATGCTTCCCTTTCCTCCCAAGCCGTCGATGACCCAATCAGGGTGAAACATTCAAGATCAGATTGTCACCAACTGAGAACTCCAAAGGACTATGATGACGATCATCATAAGAAATATATGTGCTCTATGACATTATCATTCCCTTAAGAATAAATTGAATATTATTTATCATCTCTGGGACTGAACTCAGTTAAACCAAGGATCTTTCACCAATATCAGACCAAAACAATTAAGATTAACATGGATGGTCATAAAAGGCCTTAGAAGATCCATTATGATCACAGAATCATAATTGTGGTTATTAGAAAATTATACCATTACCAAATGATCATACCTAGCCCCACCATTGTTGATAACACAAGCATGAATCATATCTCAAGGATCTCTATAGATATGTATGTTTGTCCATCCGATTGTGGATGGTTGGACATGCTCAAATACACGTGAAATCCCAGTGCCTCATGGATTCCTCTCCAAAATCATGATGTGAACCAAGTATCCCTATTAGAAACTATATTATATGGAACTCCATGAGAACAAAAAATCTAATTCACATAGAGATTTTCCAACTCCTCAAATTTTGATCTATGATGAATGGGTATGAAGTGAGCCGAATTGGTTAGCCTGTTGATCAAAACCAATACCAAATTCTTATTTTTATGGGTATGAGGAAACCCAACCACAATGTCCGTAGGGATATCATCCCACTTCCAAGTAAGGACTGGAAGTGGCTGATGCAAACTCAAAGGATTATGATGGTCGGCCTTCACATACTTGAGTGTGAGTCAAACTCAACAATTCCCCTGCTCATCCCTAGCCAACAATATTTCCACCACATATTATAGAATATCTTAGTTGTTCTTGGGTGCATGGCCCACTAAAAATTATGGAAATCACCCATCAAAACCTCTCTTGATACTAAAGGCACAACAAATCAATTATGATATCATATAACACCCTCTTTGGAGAATGATCATAGGGAAAATTTCTCCCCACCATAAAGAGAGACTCTATTTCTATGGAATTCATCATCAAGATCTTGATCCTAAAGAATCATCTCGATAAGAGTGGATTTAAACTAAATTTTTGATAAAGAAACTTTATCCCTTATATCCTGAACTCCAATATGAAACTATGAAAATATTTTTATAAAATTCCACCCTTACATGGATTTTTTCAGTGCCTGGGTAGGATGTTTCTAGGTCAACACATCTATAATTACATTCACATTTCTTGGGGTATAATCGATGTCAATATAGAATGATTTGAGGTACTCCTCCCAATACCTCTAGATGAGATTCAAATCATTTTGAGAGAATATGTCACCCAATATATTTTTTGTCTGTATACATAGTAAACTTTTCTCTAAAAAGCTATTGTATCCAACACATAATTTTGTTAATAAATGGTGAAAGTTTAAAGTGATGGGTCAATTATATACATGAAATCATCATTTACTCATGTACAAGGGGGATCACATGATCCTATTATGGTATGATAATTCTTCTCGTGCGGTAGTCTTTTTCATAAAGATATTGATTTCCCATAAGATTGATAACTATTCTTAGATGGTGCATATGATCCTCTTCATACCTATAGTTAATGAGGATTTCATCCACAATGACTACCACAAAGGTATCCAGAGACTCATGGAAAACTCTATTCATTAGAGCCATTAAAACTATAGGAGCATTTTTTTAGACCAAATAACACAATAAAATACTCCTAACCCTTGTACCTACTTTGAAAAGAAATTTTATGAATGTCCTATTCTTTTATCCTCAACTTATGGTATCCAAATCGAAAGATGATCTTTGAAATGTACTTTTCCCCATTTCTATTGATCAAACTGATCATCAATTTGTGGAAATAGATAATTTTTATTTAGATTAACCTGGCTGATCTTTCATTAGTTAACATATAAGTAAAGGGTATTATCTACGTTATTAGTGAAGAGAAATGACACCTCCTATGGTGACACAATCCAGTGTATAAGTCTTTTATCAAGAAGATGGTACAACTAGGAATTCAACTCTTTCATTTCAACTGGATTCATACTGTATGAAAGAACTGAAACAAGTTTTAGTTCTATGAAAAAATTCAATGGAAAAATCCTCCTCCTCTACTAGTGGAAAACTAGGGAAGTTAGAAGAAAAAATTATGGGAAACTCGATGAAAACTAAAGGGAGATCACTACTTGATGATTTCCACCCTAGATCAAAAGAAAAAATAGATACTAATTTCCCCAACTCTAGATAATAATATCCAGATCTACTTGACCTTGGATCATATTCTCCCTAAAAGACAAGAGACACACCACTAGGTGTTGTATGGTAGACCTGTCTAAGAAAATAATGAAACCAAGCTTTATTGGCTATGATACCCTCCATTTCAATATGATGCCATGATATTTCATGTCATGGACCAAATAACTACAAGCTAGCTCGACATAAGATATAGAGAAGATGATCGTAGGACTACAGAGACCCTTCTTTCTCTTTGTACCAAGGGGTGTTGTAATATCCATTGCATAAGAAAAAACATCTATAGGAATGTTAATTAAGTTAACAATATTGGTTGAAATAAATGTGTGTGTTGCACCAGTATAAAATAGAGCAATAACTAATGATGATGCTTTATTAATGGTACCTTTCATAGTTACTAGACCCATGTTTACTTCCTCTAGAGACTCTTCCCCTATGTGTAGTAGATTCTATCTAGATGCCTATGGTAGGTATCCTTTCATATGTGAAGTATCTGATTACCCCATATTTTTAGGTGGAGTTGACAATCCTGTCCCACAACATAGAGTAGAATTGATATGGATGAAATTCTATAATGTCATGAACACCAGCATGGGAAAATGTTCTTAGGTGCCTCAAGGAAAAACATCTTTGAATATCCCATCTTTCTACACTAATAGAAAATCAAAAGAAATCCCATGCCATTGCAGGAGGTTTGGAATGACCATACCATCTAGAATTTTCCTGAGAATCATCATGGTTTCTTTTTCCCTTGAAGTAACTCACACTACCACAGAGAGAGAAATAGACTCCTAATAACCTAGACATGTTGTCCAGGTCCATATCGACTATCATTGATCTACCCAATACATTAGCATAAGTGGGTATCATTAGTAAGAATACCTGGGAATAGATATCTGATTGAAGTCCTAAACCATCCCACTGAGCCTTCATCCTCTCATTAGATATAATATCAAGAGAAAACTAAAACAGCTCATAAAAGAAATTTTAATACGTTGTAACTGTTCATTCGGCCTTCTCAGGCTTGAAAAACTCATCATCCTTTTCCAACACCATATAATTTGGATAACACTAGTCAGTGAAAATAACCTTGAAGTCTTTCCACTCTAATCCATCATGTTTTGTCATTGTCACCATAATGTCCCACGATCTTCTGGTCAGTTTTTCCAGCAAGATGGTGGCACACATTACCATGATATCATCATGTGTATCCAAGAACTCAAAAATATGTTATATATTGACCAAACATTCATCAGAATGTTGAGGATTAGTGGAGCCTTTGAAAACTAGCTGCTTCTGGTGGAGGAACTATTGAGAACAATTTCACAGAACATCCACATGAGGATCCACATATGATGCTTGAGTAGACACTGGAGGAGGTTCTTGTCCCAGAGCATAGATAGTGCACACAATAACATCAACTAGATTTGTTTCCACTAGAGGACTCACTCATTGTGGTTCAGTAGTAGGTTACTCCTGGATCTGATCTACACATATTTTGTGAGGCTTGACACAACACAACATCAATAGAAAACAAGGATGACATCAGACTAACACTAAAATTGATCAAAAAGGGAAATTATTTCTAAAAAATGGAACAATGATATTTGGACTTCATTCCATCTAAGTCAATTTAGGGAATATTCTGGTGACATAAGGTTAATTGCAGTGAGAGCTAGATAGGAACTCAATTGTATTAACCTTTTAAGTCCTGAAATTATTTCATCTACTTACTGACATTATGAAAAAATCTTAACAACCTCTCACTGATACCATTTTTTCACAAACCCACCTAGGTACCTTGGTTATCTGATAACCTAACCATCCCTAAAATATCCCGAATTGTGTTCCCAATCCTGACATGTTGGTGAATAGCACATGAAATCATACAATTGATAGTGGGAATGATTTTTCCACAAGAATTGAATATGTAAAAAGACAAGTTAATTTGGATAAAAAAACAAACTCCACTAGAAGTAATGTACTAGAATAATATAGGGAATAAGAAATACCAAAGTAATTCAACCCAAGTAACAAAATTTTTGCAACCCCCAGATCTCTTAGGAAACAACTCACCATATACCAGATTTAATAGCTAGGTCCACCACCAAGAGCTCCTTTTTCCTTGCTTGAACCTAGAATGAGATAACCTACAAACACCTGAAGGAACAAATAAGGTGTGATCTTGAAATCCTATTAATGTCTCATAATGGATTCCATAACATTTTCCAATAATAGATTAACCAAAAAAATTCTTTCAATTTGAAAATAAACAGGTTTGGAATTTTTTTGAATATTTAAACAAATCATGTTATAAAGACCTCATAAGAAAAAATACATCAAGAAAATGCTTTAAAAGTGATGAAATATTTCTAAAACGATGGATTAAATAAAACCTTTACATAAAATAGTTTATGTAATTCTTGAAGGAATATAAATTAGATATACATCATTGGAATTCATTTATATCTCAAATATAATATAAGTGTACAATATTGTCATCTTCCATATAGGTATGAAAGATTTAGGATATAGGACACTACACTCTCTAAGTGATATCAAAAAAATGTGTATACACACATCCACCTAACACTGGACAAAGGAAACTCACCACCATCCCATCGGGGAAGTTACCCACTATTTATAAGTTCTAGAAAGTTGTAATAGCATTGAGTGTGTGCAAATAACTCCCAAACTACATAATTCTTTCATATTCTATTACATAACCAATGATATAAATTTTATTTTAAAAATAATTAAAATATAATTAAATCATATTCTTCCATTTCAATTCCAATTTTCCAATTAGAACCAAAATGGGTTTCAATAAAAAATTTATCTCTTTAACAAGAAAAAACCATCGGGTTTCTATCAAAACATTTTAATCCATTTTCACAAGTTTTAAATCCATTCAAAACCAATTACATCAATTTTATGATTCATTTCTACAATTAATTTCAAAATTTTAATTGAAATTTTTTCCATAAAAATTAAAATTTATATTAAATAATTTAAATCAAAAAATTTCTATAAACCCACCCTAATTAAATGGGATTGGAGGTTTTCCCAATTATCATACCAGAACCATATTAAATCTCCAATTTCATTGTAATTAGATTTTAGTAAATCTATTGAAAGAAATATTGATCAATTGAATTTAAATAAATAGTTGAAATAAATCATGAAATTCAATGTTAATCAATTGTTCTAAACATGATGGATTCACCAAAATTTTAGTGAAAATAAACACTTGAAACGACACCTATCAATGAGAATGATAGTGTATAAGACCCCAAAACAATAGAGAGATGATATCCAACACCATAGAGCATATATCCATTAAATTAAAGATGATTAATTAAAATTTGAAATAGATAAATATAGAAAGACGATGAATGAGGTAGAAATCTTACCCAGTAATCACATCGCAAGTGAGACAATGATTGAATGCCAAATGAGAGGATCCAGAAGGGATGAAGAGCACCAAGATCGCCTAGGGAAGGCCTTAGATTGACGGAGAATAAACTAGAGTAGAGGAGAAAGAATATCTCAACCACGCTACCTGTTTAAAAAATGTAGTCAATGTACTACATGATGTGTAATATCATTTTTCGTCATGAAATAGTTTAGTTTCATAATCGCTGAAAAATGTGTCACTTTAAAATGAATTTTTTTAATTAAATTACTCACAGAGTGTAAAGGCTAGTCATGAAATGAAACCTTAATAGTGTGAATCCTTTCATTAACTATCTCTAAAAACCATTAAACATCGTGTAATCCTATTACACAATGTGTAACACTTCGACAACCTATAGAAAATGATGGTTAATGTAGAGAGTCCAACAAATCTCTAACTTCACCATTATAGGTACCCTCACAATTCAATGTCAACCCTAACTAGTCAATAAAAAGGAAAATCCACCACATGGTTAAATCCATACCTGCCAGATTGTTAATGGGATGTTACAAAAGTCATGATGAAGAACTCTATCCATCAATCCAATATGCAGTTAATCATTTTACATTACCAATGCATCTGGAGGTTCAGAATAAGTCAAATATGGGCATGCAGATGAACCTGTGAGGAGGATTACCAAAATAGTGAAACTACTAGGGTTCCTTAAGTAGTAGATTTTTAAGAGCTAGGTCTCAAATGTCAGGGCCTTCTAGGATTCGACTAGTAGGGAGTTGACCATAGAAACTTCCCTTATAGCCATTTAGGGATAATGGATTCCATACTCTTCCAAAAGATTCCATAATTTTTTTTTGTCTATGATAATGATGGAAGTTTTTAGGATTATCTCCTAGTATATGTTAGAGCATAGTTTTCTATGGGTGAACATGTTTCGTGTTATCCTTTTCTTTAGTTAAAAAGGTAGTCGTTCTATTAGTAAAGAAAGTAGATATGTGCTCCAGAAAGTGTGGATGAGGTAGTTATAGGTATTCTATAGTACGTTCCTTGAGTTTAGTGAACATGGATATAGAATTGTCATCTAAGTGGCCATATACAAATAAATAGAGGTATTGGGTGTGGTTAGTTGCAGGTAGTGGAGGTAGCAGCACCAAAGGGGCTAGATATCATTAAATATATGATCAGTTCATCTTATACCATTGTTTTTTTGATTCATGTGATTTGTATTCTTTTTTACACTCTTGTTCGTTAATTTGATCTAAATAAAGAGAGGCTCATGATACCCCTGATATTGATTACACCTTTTGGAGACTGGACCAGATTGTTTGATGTGTGTCAAGGATGTAGATTAATTATGGGGACTCATTAGTACCATAGGGATCCTTTCTTGATGTAGATTCACCCATAAAATATCATTATCGGTATCAAATGTTTTATTCCATACATAATATAATCAACTTCTTTTGGGAAAGAGTCATGTATTCATATATGGATGGACGAGGTGTGGTTTTCATTAGTGATAGGGTCCCTTAGTTTGGAAATAGGAATGTCTAACTTTTTATTACTAGGATTGTAGATAAGTGATTTGAGTCAGTGGATGTTGGGGTATAGGAGGTCATAAGGTTTATAGAGAGTTATTATATTTTCACCACCAGGAGGTTGTGGAATTACCCCTTGACATAATATCACATTTAGGATAGATATATAGAATAATTATTCTCTAATATCAATGTATCCTTATCAAATGGATCCATATGAGTTGTTTGAACTATGAATTTTGGTAGATGATCTAATATATAAAATTTTCATCCATCTTTTTCGTCACCATGGAGATCTCCTGTGTTATTTTCTGAAAAGGTGGATGGTAGTATGAGGTTTTGTGTAGACTAATGGAGGATGAACTAGATGATGATCAATAATATATATCATATTTTTAGTATCTGCAATAATTCAGACCTGTTGAGAGGAACTACTTGGTTCTCCAAGATTGGTCTACGACCTAGTTAAAACCTGCAGAGGGGGAAGGATAGAGACATTCATAAGATTGTCTTTAGATGCATGTATACAATCATTGAGTTTTTTGTCATTCTTTTCAGTGTCACTAACATGCCAGCTATGTTCTTGTGTCCTATGAACATTATGATCTATAAACTCATGGATCAATTTATAGTTGTTCTCATCGAATATATATTGATCTACACAAAGTTAGAGGAGGAACATGTCGATCATATATGATCTGTCCTCAAGGTTATTAGAATCCACTAACTATATGGAATGTAGTATAAGTTCATGTTATATATTTTTGAGATTATTTTCCAATAGTATGTGGTTTCCCAAAATAATGTATCCATGAACCCATTAATGGTCGAGGTATTTTTTACTTGGTAGCACCTATGAATGTAGTAGTGGTCTGTAGCTTTATGGTTTATGTAATCAACTATTAGAGTTTCATGTCAAATTTATCATTGATTACATCCCCATTTATATATTTAACATGGAAGTGCCATCATTTTATTTGGACTTATTAGTTTCAATAAAAATTCATCTATCTGAATAAGAATTTTTTTAGTGATACAATGCTTTGGTTGCTCAAGGAAGGAGTTCTATTTGAGTTACTATGGGATGCTTTATGTCTAGTATTAGGATGTGTGTTGATGAAGCAAGAAATGGTGATCTTTTATTGGTCTTGGATGTTAGATAGCCTTGAGTTAATTATTCAATCCCTGGCGTGGATCTAGTATCAGTTTAGTTTGTACTGATGTTATTGCTGTAATACTTCATTTGGGGAGCATGTTGTGGTGTAACGAACAACTAGAGCTTGAGGTATATATTTTCTCATTGTGAACATAATCTTTGATATTGGTTTCAGATGTACTATCTTCCATATTAAAATTTTATCATCTCATAAACATCCAGAGGAAAATATGTTGGGGTCGATACATTGAGCAGTAAGTCATGGAAGGTGGTTTTTTAGGAGATGATGGATTCTTATAGGGAAATGGAGTATATATAATTATTTTACATAGATAAAAGTTTGGTTTATTGTATAGGTTCCATGGATCAGTTAATGTTTTTTTCTTCATAGATTCCTCATGTGGAGAATTATTAGTGGGGAGACACAGATTTATATGTGATTTGGGATCATGTTGTCCATGGTGATTTTCAGGAGGTATGGATAGAGTATGGTTGGAATAAGTTGATGTTGTATAAATGGTCTTTTTCAGATGTAAATGCATGAATTGGACCTTTCTATAATTCATATTTCACCTTTATTGGTACAAATAAGTGTTTCTAAGCTGTATGTTATTCTGATGAAGCATTTTTGTTTCCCCTGGATAAAATGGGTAGTGGAAGAGTTTTTGGCTTGAAGACATTATTTCTAATATGTAAATCCAAGAATCATGTTCCTGGAAGTTTCATGAATCCCTTGGGTGTTGTCAAGTGGGAATAGTCTAACATCTCAATGAAATTATTCATATGTTATCTTGAGCTCCAATATTTTGGGATGCTATATAAAAAATTATGAACCAGTTGCAAAAATATGCTCACATCCTATCGATGAATGAGTAAAGAATAATAGATGTCCTATAAAAAACTATGTGGATAACGTGACATGACTGCATGGATTCCCCAGGTCCATTATCTAGAATCCAAACATATGTTTTTCCTTGTGATTCGGGAAGGGATACCGATATGATTTTGGCTCACAGTCATGCCACAGTGCGGATTTCAACCGTCATATGGAAGGGATGATAGAGAATTATATCTAAACACTGTAAGTCATTTTTTATTTGTGTTTACTAGACTTTGGAAGAACATGGGAATGTAACCTACCCTTTGGTTGAGTGTTCATATAATAATATTTATCACTAATCAAATTGAATTGATCCATTTGAGGCTTGGTATGAGTATCCATTCGGTTTTACATTGTGTGGGGCTAGGGTTGGGGAGTTAGTATTTTTTGGTTCTAATGTGGTAGATAGCATTATAGAAAATGGTCATTTGGTTCAAGATAATATGAAAGAAGTTCATGATAGGAATATATCTTATGATGCATGCAGGAGGAGGGCCATAGAGTTTTGTGTCATAGATTACAAGTTTTGGATGGTTTCCCCTCTAAGTGGTAGTGGAGGTTCGACATAGGGAGTAATCTCTAGACCCAGTTTTATGGGCCCTTAATGTTGTTGGTCTATGTTGTCAAGGTATCTTAAAGGCTAGGACTTCCACTATGACTAGACTGGATCAATAATGTCTTCCATATTTCTCCAATCTATCGGTATCTTCATGATGAATCTCGTGTCATTAACTGGGTAGAGTTTCATATAGAGTATGACATGAAATTTTGGGAGTATCTAGTGGAGATCCCTGATTTTTGAGATAAGGTTTTGTGAGGATTGACCATTTTTTGGTTTGTGTGATTTGGAGGCATTATGTCCTAGAAGATATTACATTGGTGCATCAGTCGCTTATTTATTCCTACTACTCGGAGCTGTTTTTTGTAATTTTATGTGATTTATTACCTTGTTGTTCTTTGATGTGATGTTAGGAACCTTCTATTTTATATGATATGTGATTATTTATTGATGTGTGATATGTGATATGTGATATGGCTTTCGGTGTATGAAAAAAGGAGTAACTGATTCCTAATTCTTATGCATTTTACTACGATGTGATTAACCCCATATCGGTGAGTCACTGATTCCCATAGAGAATAGTATGATAACTTGGATGATGAATGATTATGATTCATATGATCATGGAAATTCAAATTGTTGGGATGTTGGGGGAACATAGGTTGGAATGTTTAGATTGTGGGGGTGTTTCAGATGTAACGAGATCCTTCAGAGGAATCTTGATGGATGGTTGTTTGGGCCTTTTCTATATTTTTATCTGGGTTAGTATTGATTTCTCAAGTGTGAGATTAGTTTTAGAGGAGTCTAATGTAATATCCTAGATCTTATATCATGATACATTGTAGAAAATATAGTGATTGAGGTGTCTAGGGAATGTTCAAAAGTATTTGGTGGAGGAAGGTAATAGACTTGAGGTATTTTGAGGATAAAGGGTATTTTAAATGATGATGGTAGATAATAGGAGTAGATATCAAGAGGGAGATATCTAGTGGTAGATATTTAGTGGTATGTATCTGGTGGTAGATCTATAGAGACAGATCTCTAGAAGTAGATCTCTAGAGGTAGATCTCTAGTGGTAGATCACTGCTGGTAGATCTCAATTGTTAGATCTACGGTGCTAGATCTCTATGGTTATATATCACTTTTTAGATATCTAGAAGTACATATCTAGGGAAATATCTCTATTGGAAGATCTCTAGCAATAGATATTGGAAATAGATCCATGTAATGGAACTCTGCAGTAGATCTGCAGTAAATCAAAATTTTCAAGAATATTTTATTTTTTCATTTGGATATATTTTTTGATTTAAAATGGTATTAAGTCCTTAATTAATATAATTAAAATAATATTTAATGATTGATATGTATATCTTCTATTTCATAAAATTATGTAGATTTTTTAAATTGTTTTACCGTTTGGATTTGATGAGATCTCCATTTAATGGTCAACTAAAATTATGTCAAATCCTACTAGTTTCATATATATTTGTTTTAACTAGAGGAATAATCATTAATTAATTTGGTATTACATTCACTTGATATGGGAGGTTCCCAAAGTTTCATCTATTGGATCCCTTGAACCTTGTTTATGTAGATGGTTCTTGTTCCCTATAGGTAGTTCCTCTTGTGCCTGCACCCCTATTTCAAGTGTTTTTTGTAAAGTTTCTTCCTTCCATGTATGAGATTCCTTAGTTTCTTATTAGTTGTATCATATGGGAGTGGATAATGTTTATTTTAACTTTTTGGATGTCATTTTACACCATTTAATAAATAAAATAAACAATTTCAATTGAATCAATGTTTAATGGGAACACATTGATTTCTTTCCCATATTTTTTTGGATATTTTGATATTGGATAAATCTATGTTTGTTGCATCCCAGAAAATCATGTTCCTTAGTAGTCCGAATGTTTTCTAATATTATATATTTTTAGATTCCCATGTTATGTTATTTTTTTCACACCAAATTAAATTAACAGTTCACCACTTATACTCGTCTAATGAATTAGTTGCACTATGATATTTGGAATGTGTTAGAATACCCTTAAATGTAATAGAGACTGTGATAAATACATTTTAATAAATGTAAAAACATGTTTTGTGTTTTATATGAATATGTTTTGTTGGATGCTTGAATTTGTGATGTGTGATTATGGTATATGGGTATGATGGGTTGAGTAACTATGTGATGGAAAAGTTATGATGATGTAGTTATAATGGTACATGGTTTTGATTATAGTAGTGGGGATATAAAATGTAGTGAAGATGTGTCATTCATTGGGTTATGTGGTTGGGAATGTGATTATAGTGTTGTGTGGAATTTTTGGTATGTGTTTGGGGTGATAGTGCTATCACTACTACAAATGAGGCATTTAAAAGCACTGACATTTATCAGTTCTAGAAAAAATAAATGATAAAGGTCACCTTTATTAGCACTAAAAGAAGTGCTGATAGAAAACATTTTATCAGTGCTAAAACAAACAACGTGTTAAGGGTGTCCTTCATGATCCTTTTTCGCACTGATAAAGGATAACCATTATCAACCATTTCTTTTAGACCTGATAAAAGGTAACTTTTATGTGTGATTTATTTCTAGCACTCATAAAGGGTATCCTTTATCATGACTCATTTAGCATTGATAATGTTCTAGAATATAATTAATTATTTTAAAGAAATTATAAAAAAATTATTAATTATATAATTACTATAAAAATATATTAAATTGAATATAAATATATATAAAATATAAAAATTAATAAATAGTATATAGCAAAGATATAGTTTTGTAAAATTAATAAAATGAGACAATTAAAAAAATAAAAAATAAAAATGAGTAAATTAAGAAAATAATAATATTTTTATTATTAAATAGTTGTTGATGAAAAATGAATAAATTTAATATGCATATAGATATACTATAAATGTTAATAAATATTTATATTAAAAATAAATATATAAAATTAGTAAATTGTAATAATTAAAAAGAAAAATTAAAAATGAATAAATTACAAAATTATTTAAACATTTATTAATGGAACAATTATTAATAAAAATGAATACCTATAATATATATGTATAAGTATATTAATTATAAATCGTAATAAATAATATATATTAAATATAAAATTATAAAAAATGAAAAAAATGTAATAATTAAAAATATATTAATTTCATATTAATTTTTATTTTTTTTTGATTTTTCAGTTTAATATATATCAAACATCGTACATTGCATTGATTTAACACATATATATTTAATTAATTCCTATTTATATATAATCTACACACAAAAATATTTATGTAAATAATGAAATCTTATACCGAAACACTTACATCTTATATTTATGTAAAATAGTATATTTTGGAATATCATTATAACATGATACATTCAATATATATTATGTTTCTCATCAGTTAATTTTATTTATTCATTTAGAATATTATTACACTTAGTTATTATTAATTCATTTTAAATATTTTTTATTTTCCATTTTATTTTTGAATTTGATCATTTTCTATTATGTATTTATATATATATATTTACTATTTTTTTGTATTTTCAATATGTATTCATCTTTACTTCAATATATATATATATATCCATTTCTTAAATAATTTAAATTTAACTAATAAAACCTATCCATTTGTTCAATATTTTTAATGTTTACCCATTTGGAATTAATAAATTTCACTCATTTTTAAAATGCATGTTTTTAAGATTATATATCCATTACTAACATTAAAAATATATTTGTAAAAAAATATTTTTAAATGAATATATATATATATATATATGTATATTTATGGTATTTATAATTACTATATATAAATAAATATTATTTATTAAAATTTTATTTATATGATTATCAATAAATAATTATATATATTCATATAATCATAAAATTATAATAAATTTATTTAAATAAAGTAGTCGTAGGGAAATGAACTCGAGACCTTACAGAGACCCATAGAGGAAGCTACTTCTAAAATAAACCCTAGGGAATATATATATATATACATATATTAATATATTAATATATAAATATATAAATATATAAATATTTTTTTTAAAAAATTATTATCTATATATTTATCAAAAATTAATTATATATTTAAATAATTATAAAATTATAATAATTATATTTAAAAAATTATTATATATATATATTAAATATATATATATAATTATATAAATATATATAATGATATAAATATAATTAAAATTATAAAGTAATTATAATAATATTTTTAAATAATGAATATATTTACTATATTTATATTAATATATATTTATTATATATATATATATATAATTATATAAAGATATACAATGATATAAATATTTTTAAAACTATATATAAATAATTATATATATATTTATTAAATTATATTTACTATATTCATAAAACAATATATTTATAATTATAAATGAAATAAAATAATTTTTTTTAAAATTAATCAATGTAATTTAAAATAAATAATTAGATATTTTAATAGTTATAAAATTATAACAAACAAAATTCAAATTATGTAAATATTAATTCAAATTTTTTATTTATAATTATAATTATAAATCCTTTTTTTTATAATGATTTAGCGCTGATAAAAGTTGATTTTATCCGTAATTTTTAGTGCCAATGAAGATCGAGATTTACCAAAGCTAAAAAATCAATTACAAAATTAACCTTTATCAGTAGTAAAACTTTAGCACTGATAAAGTTGAAATTTATCAGTGCTAAAAAGTCACTAATAAAGATTCCTTTTATTTGCGCTTATCAATTTATTACCGATAATAGGGTGCTTTATCAATGCTTTTTTGAAGACATTGATATAAGTGTCCCCGTGCTATTTAAAAAAACCCTAACCATGAATCATTCAATCTGGATTCTCTATCTCTCATTGGACTCCATCACAACATACACTACTCCTCTATATTCTATCAAACAAATCAAGGGTGGAATCCAATGTATGATATTTTCTCCTATTCCTCTCTCATTGTTTGTTTTTTGGGATCCAAAGTTTGTGTTTTTTTCTTTTCTTAACCATGAATTACCCGAAATATCATATATCACTCTCTCTCACTCACTTACATATACCAAAAAATGCCACCCTTAATATGTAAACTCATTTCTGCTTCATACAAGACTACTTGGAACAACATCTCCATCATGGTAAATTTTTGATGTTAAATTTATATTATTTTTTGTTACCATTTATATAGTGTGTTTTGTTATTTTTTGAATATAGTTTCCATTGTATGAAGAGCACATGAAGCAGAAAATATTTTATCATTATATTAGACTAATTTTAGAGGTAATGTTATTTGATATGAATAACATAAAGTGGGTTAATATACCAATTTTTTAATGTGAATGGGTTAATGTAATTTAGGGAAATAATGTTTAAATTTTATAGTTTATATTGGTTAACATTATAATCATGTTATATTGATATAGTTTAATAAGGACCAATCTATTTAAATATTCATTGAAATCAAAATAATCATACCTATTTAGTTAATTATTTGACACAAACTCAATAGTTGTGACGTATTTTCAATAAGAGGTGTGTTTATAATTTATTGATGGGTTCCTGTAATTTATTTATTTACTAAAAAATATATTCCCTAAAATAATAAAATTAGGATAGAAGATGATATTCAATGGGTTTGGGATATCATTAAAGGAGATACCATTTATTTCTTTTATCAATGAATAGTTTCCCATAATTTCCCATGTACTTTAAATTTATAATTAGTTAAAATAATGATTAAGTTGATATGAACAAATAGTAAATAAATTTTATGAATTTACATTATTTTACATTTATAACTTAAAACATTCTATAGCATTACACACCAGATCAGATTCCAGTAGAAGAGTTTCCACATGCAACATCATATATTGAATATGATATATATGTGTGTTTCTTTTCTATCAAATTATTTTATAAATAAATTCCTCTCCAAGAATAAAGTCATTTTTGTTGAAGTGACCTAAGTTGAGAAAAAAATTCAATATTTTTGTGTGTGTGTTATTTTATCTATAAATTTGTCTTTTAAATAATCATAACATCACAATCTTTTCCAACTATTCATACCTTAATCCAAGATAAATTAAAATGGTTCTCAACCCTTGGAACCGTCAACTAACTTCAAAAGGATTGATAATAAATTTGTACCATTAAACAATATAATTGAGAAATGGAATAAAAAACCAACTAAAATAACAAGTGAATCACTGTAAAATAGTACACTATAGAATCCCATGAATATAATGTTGAGTCAAAAGTTCTTTTTGAATTTTCCATTCCTTTGATTTTGGAAATCAAAAACTCTTTATGAAATTCTTATTTTCTAACTCATTTTGGTCTAAATTATTTTTAGAATGTTTTTATAGAAAACATATACTTTTACAATACTTTAAAATAGTTTTAATGTATTTTGGAAAAAACAATATTAACCGTTAGGATTATTGCAATCATCCAAGAGCTGAGAATAATCAGATTGACTTTAACTGATAACAATCAGATTCATAACCAGATAGTTCATAATAATGTCATGTATAGGTAAATCCATCATATTGACTTCTATTTTAATCCTGAATACAAAAAACTGTATTACCGTATTAAAATATTTTACTATAAACATTTTAATGGTGTATTGTTAAAAGGATATCATTTATTTTAATAGAATATTAGTAAACAAAACAATGTCATGTATTCTGTTATAATATAACTATTGGGTGATAGTCTTCCAGGTCCTCATGAAAATCATGAAGAAAATATGACTGTCATTGATCAAGAAGTCTGTTGGAAGGCCTTCCTATAAATACCAGATCATTTTAATATTTGAAAATGTACAGAGTGGAGAAACATACATGTATAGACACTATACTGATTTTACTATTGTGCAATATCACTAAATCCTACAAGAGTGAAAAACCTATTCTTTGTAATTGTATCCTTCTTGAGTTTTTAACTTCTTTGTGAGACCAATTGTTTGATTATGATCTAGGGCTTCTAAGGCCAGGAATATAGAGGTTTTTATCAACTTATTGATCAAGGTCATGTGGGGATTGCAAGACATAATCCAATCTTGTTATCGAGGGCTATCAACGATTGAATGATTGAGAAAATATGAACATCGTATGGAGGGATTTCAAGGATATCATGACAGACCAATCTTCATATCGATGTCATACACTAGTTATGGTAAGAAAGACATTCTTGTAAGTATAAAATAAGGGACCTTTATGCTAGGTTATCAGACACTATTCTCTTTGGGTTAGAATAATTGTATTCATTTACAGTTTTGGTCACAAGTATTTTATTTCTATAGTAATGGTAATATTAATTGAATTATTTTTATATTCATCTTTCTATTTATAATCTTTTTATCCTAAAAGATCTAATTATGATTTAATTATTTTACACTATATTACATTGTTAATATGTTATCTATATGAATATCATTCTATGATATTTGTGATAGAATCATTATTTGGTATTACTTTTATTTATCACAACCATTGTTATTATGATTATTACTATTATTAATCTGATCAAATAATTTTCTTCTGTGAATACAATTAAATTCTAATTATGACATGTTGAATACATATCTGAATCAATTTGATTACAATATATTTTATCATCAGACCAGAGGGACATGTCTAGTTACAATATAAATAATAAATATGTTTTTGAATTCTATTTGTTTAATATTGTCCAAAAAAGTTTCTTTTAAAGTTAGAAAAGAATGTATTTAAACATAAATTTCACTAAACCCCTCTTGTATTTAACCATAAATATATACATTTCAATCTAATTTTGGTATCATAGCCTAGTATCTATTTTACTGATACTCACATTTGGTATCATAGAAGGATTCCAATAATCAAATACATACTAATTCTTTCATTTCATTACTATTTCAATTTATTATTATTTTATAAGAACTTTTTTTATAAATATTTGTTACACTAATGTTTATTATCAAAAAAATAAACTATTTTTTAAAAATTTAGAATGACTAAATGTCAGATCCATAGAAAATATCACTCCAAACAAACTCCCAATTGTTGATGATAATGATTTTGAATAATGGAGGGATAGTTTGAATAATTTTTTGATCATCATAGAAGTTAATAAATTTATTTTTGATGACTAGTGATTGTATAATTCTTAATAATGATGTTAGAACTTTCACCTATTAGAAAAAGCTAAAATATCATACAAATTAGAACGTATTGAATAATTTATTATTTTTTATGACTAGAAACCCATATATCCATATTTCCTCTTGTGAAATAGCTAATAGTATTTCGAAGATGTTATAGATTACTCATTTTGTAACTTATACTATTTTAGAGACTAGAATATAAATGCATAGAACTGACTATCAAGTCTTTTAATTTCTTTATAGTGAACCGGTTGTTGTGGTACAATAAATTCTAAAGTAAATTGTTAATATTTTATCATCTATGGGTGAAAAAGGATTATAAGATTAAATTCTTATTGAAAGGATTATTTATGTCATGTTTGATGAGTGGGAATCAAATAGAAAATGTATTCATGAATCTAGTAAGATTACAAATCATACTCTTGATGATTTATTTGTAACTCTTTTACTGTAGGAGGGTAGAAAAAAAAAGAGATGCTAAGAATGTAATGAAAAATAACGGTGGAGTTTATTTTAATTCTACACCAAACCCAATAAAATATGAAATATCTTGGATGGTTGTTAAATAAACAAAGAAAAAGGTTATTATTTAATATGATTCATGTGATTCAGAACATTATCAGAATTAGTTAGCTAATCATTCTAAAAGTTTGAACAATATTGTTGGTAAAAATTAGTTTCAGTATTGTTATAAGAAAAGTAACAAGGATGAGAATGAATAGAATGATTCTAACGTTACATATTATGAATTTAAGAGAGCTATACCCATAAGTCCCAATTTTTTAAAGCACGAAAGGAAAGATATAAAGGAATGGAGTTATAATAGATATCATAACATGTATTCCAAGTAAAAAAGGAACCAATGTTCTGAATGATAATGATTCATGGAGTTAAATTGGAGGATATTATTCTGATAATGTTTTTGATAAAAAAATTCTAGCAAAGGAATGTCAGTTTCTATTCCAAAATAAAATTTTAAAATCAATTCTTCATGTATAATGTACATAAATCAGATTATTTAAATAATATGTATTTAAATTCATATAATCTTAAGGATAATAATTATATATCATCAGATGAGGAATTTTCTTCAGCTAGTGATGATAGTAATATTCCTTTTTAGAAACAAGTTCCTCCTATTGCAATAATTTTAGAAAATTTAAATTGTAAATTATGTAAAAAATATAATTAAGATATAGAAAAACTTTTAAAAAATAATTCAATAATTTATGTTATAACAAATGAAATATATAAACGAGCCAATGTTCTTCATAAATACAATTTTCAAAATAATACTATATCAAATGATTTAGAAAAAGTAATTTATAAGAATAATAAATTACAAACTGCTTTTGAGAAACACAATTCCAAAACTAATAAAAATGTTGATAATAATTTTTTATAAAACTAAAGTATGAAATTTTTTCACTAAAAAACTTTTTCATACTTCACTGCTAATAAGAAAGGTTTTGGTAAAATTTACAAACAACTCCATTCAAACAGTACTTTTTTAGGAATGGGATATACTCATAGAAAACCTATTTTTAATAATTAATTCATTATTCCCAAAAATACCCATTTCTGTACCAAATTTATATGTAGAGGACACTAGAAATATAATTATTCCTTTAATAAAATTCAGTATTTAAGTTTCCAAAAATATTATTTTTTAAAAAACATGTATTCCAAAAATCATACTTGACGATAATTTCAGACCTAGGAAATTTTGTGTTGCTAAAATCTAATTGTTTTGTATATAGAAAAAGAATAAAAGTACCAATAAAAAGAATACATGGTAAAATTATAGTGGGTGTTCTGGACATATGTTTAGACACAAAGGATTCATTGAAAATATTATCCAAATGAATGGTGAAAAGGTAACAATTTGTGATAATTATCAAGAAGAAATTATCAATATAGGTAATATTATTAATCATGGAAGAGATTTAATTTCAAATGTTTTATTTGTTAGAGGTATTAAGAAGAAAATTATAATCATAATTAAACTACGTGATGATGGATACCTTGTGAATTTTGGGAATGAGAAATGTATAGTAGAAAATCCCAAGGATGAATTCATTTTTTTTCACATCAGCATGGGAACATATAAACACTAAACACAGAAGAACTCTGGAGCCAAGACTTACTATGCCTAAGTGAAATGGATTATAAATCATGGTTATGGTATAGAATGTTAGGACACTATAACCTTAGAAATTTAAGTATGTTATCAATTAAAATACATGTTAATGATTTACCAAATCTTATATTTGATTCTTTAAACATTTGTGACCCTTGTCAATATAGTATGAAATATAAGTTATGTTTTAAATATATTAGTGAAGTATCAACTTAGAGTTATTAAACAATGATATTTTTTTCCTACACAAATAGGTAGTAATGAAGGAATGTACTATGTATTTATTTTATTTGATGATTATACTAGATATACATGGGTCTATTTTATAGAAAATTAATTTAAGACTTTTATTATTTTAAATCCTTGGAAACAAAAGTTAAAAATAAAAAAAAATTCCCTTCATAACTATTAATTGGTATCATGGTGGATAATTTTTTAATTAAAATTATACATATTTTTTTTGTAATAATGGAATTACACACAACTCATCATCCCCTATAAATCCATAGAAAAGTGGTGATGTTGAAATAAGAAATCGTATTATTCAAAAAATAACAAGAACCATGTTGATTGAATACAAAATTGATAAAAAATTTAGACTAATATTTTTAGTACTTCTTGTTATAATATAAATCATTTTTTTAATTCAACCATTTTTTAATAAAACTCCTTATGAGTTGTGGACAGGCCAAAAACCAAAATTTTCATATTTTAGAGTTTTTGGTTGCCAAGTATACAATGTGAATACAAAAGAAAACAAATACAAATTTTCACCCAAATCTGATGAAGGTATATTCTACGTAACTCCACCACTTATATGGTATATAGAGTTTTTAATGAAAATTCTAGTACTATTATGGAAACAACACATGATAAATTTAAATAAATAGATCCTTATGTTTTAAAAAAAACCTAACCAACATTCTTGGATGTGTTTCCAAAACTGATCCTCAAAAATTTATAGAAGATTATTCTAATTATGAAAATAAATAATAATTTTTTTTATGATGTATTTACTTTATTAGACGTTCTACCTTATGTTGATGAATAGAACTTACAAAAATAAATGCAGTTATTTCATAGGAATCATCATACTGAAAGTATCATTGGTTATGTTAATCAACAAGTCAGTACAAAATTTATTTGATAAATAAAATTTAAAATATTGAATTTATTTCCCAATTTTATCATAAAAATCATAATGAGTCTTTAGAAAATGAGGATCGGATAAAATAAATACAAGATGAGCTAAATGAATTCTAAAGCAATAATGTTGGGACCTTGGATGAAAGAGATAAAGAAACATCAGTAATTCGAGTAAAATGGGTTTTCAGAAACAAATGTGATGAAAATGGAACTATCACTATAAATAAATAAAAACATGTTACTAAAGGTTATAATCAACAAGTGGGAATATATTATAATGGAACCTATGCACCATTAGAGAGAATTGAATCTATTCATATTATATTAGACTCAGAAACACTCTTTAGTGTTAATATTTTCTAAATAGATGTTAATTGTTATTTAATTAATGTATATGTATATGAGGAAGTTTTTTTCTAAAAAAACTATGGTTTTTAAGATAAAAAACATCTATAATACGTTTATAATCTTACCAAAGCATTACATGTAATTAAATTGGCCCATAGAGCCTGAAATGATAGATTTAAATGATTTTTTCTTCAAAATATTTATGTTAAGGGAACGGATGATCAAACTCTTTTTAAACATAATGAAAAAATAAAAACTTTTAGGTTTCAAATATATGTTGATGAAATTATATTTATATCATCTCAATAAACATTAACAAATACCATTGTGAATCTCATTAAATCTGAGTTTGAAATGAGTATGATAGGATAATTAATATTTTGTCATGGTTTTCAAATTTCTCAAAAAACCAGAAGGTAGATATATAACTCAAATATAGGTATATAAATGATCATCTTAAAATGTATGGATATGACAATACTAAAAGTATTATTACTACCATTGTTACTTCAATTACTATCAAATTATAATTATTACTAAATTGATTAGTAAGATGATTGAGAATAGCATCACATATTTCAATATTGCAATCAAATATGAAACTATTAGGCAAAGGAAAAAGTTTATCATTAACGATACAATCAGACGGAGGAAATTTATTTTTAATTTATAATTAATGTTATTTGTGAAGAATAATCACATGTTTTCATCATATAAATAACCTTATTCAACAAATTTAAAAGTCAAATTAGAGAAAAAATAAAATTTGATTCCCTTAAAAATATATAAACGAAACATTAAAAAAACTCAAAGGGTTTAATTGATGAATGAATAAAAAGGATGGATGAATGAAAAGAAGGATTACCTCAACTTTTAATTTACCATGTATAAGAATTTTTTATAAGTCTTCATGGTGAGAATGTTCTAGATAAATAAGTAAAATAAATGAAGAAAAATAAAAAGTTAGAGGAAGAAAAAATATGTGAAAATAGATAAAGGGTGAAGAATGGACTTCTGTAATTTTTTTACCAATTATAGATGTTTCCATAGTTTTAAAAGAGATATTTTTTGTTTTTTCTGATTGCCCATCTATCTAAAATAAATAAAAATAAGAGGTTGTGTCTAAGAATTTGTTCATGTTGAAAAAGATGATTTGAGATCATAGTCTCAACTCCCATAATAGTTTCTTAATGATATGGGGAAACATGATGATGGTATTCAAGAAAAAAGTGTGGTCAAACAAATAGAATAGTATGACAGATAATAATGTAAAAAAGAGATGAAGATGAAGAAGAAGCTGAAGAAAAATAAGATGATGATAATGATGAATATGGTGATAAAACCCAATAGAAAGAAAATTCAAAAAGAATGAAGAGTAATATCTATCTGATAAACTGTATTTAAAGTCTTCTTAGGATTCATCAAAATAATTATCTTTTCTATTAATTGATAATTATAAGTTAGTTAGTCTTGAGAAAAAAAGTCTTTGTTGATTCAAGAAATAATTTCTTCATCCAAGAGGGATGATCATGTTAAAAACCAAAATGTCTCAAGAAAGGAAAAAAGATTATTTTGAAAGAAAATGATTTTTTTATTGTAATCAGAAAACATGTTCAAAGAAAGAGAAAATAAATTCAATAGAATAAGAGATTGGAACTAGTAACAAAAACAATCAATCAAAAATAGAATACCTGAATATAATTGAAAATCAAGGTGTTGATTACATTTATCTTATGTTAAGATGATTGGTAAAACAATTCCTTATTTTCCATGAACTGAAACAAAGGTTGATTTTGTTATTGAGAACCAATATAAAGATTCAGATTCATTGAAATATTTGAACGATAGGATGATGAAATTAAAGGATGTTTACAAGGACTATAAAGAATGTGTTGAATCTCATAATAAGTGTTGTGATAAGTATTTCAAATTGTCTGATGGTATTGATGAAGTATATAGAATTCATGAAGATAATTCTGTAAAATTCAAGAAGTATCTAGTTGAAACAATTATTTCATTCAATATACTTACAAGGGATATGGTCAATTGGGTTAAGTATCTTGAAACAATCAGAAGTAATTCAGAGAATAAGACTTAGGATATATCAAAATTACAAGAAAAAAATAACTTTTTTCTAAAACATATATCTAGATTTAATGTATAAATAGATTAAATTTTTGTTTTGATGAATCATCATGAAGTTTTCTTTGAAATAATCAATGTTCAGGAAGATCAGAACAATATTTCGGAAGAAATGTTTTTGGGTTAACAAGAATAGGCGAAACAATAGTATAAAAGAATTCAGATCTAGGAAGAAATAATTTAGGATCTCAAAAAGAAAAACACATATTTGGTGCAGATCATAGAAAGGGTAGAAGAAGGTAGAAGAAGAAAGAAAGGAATTCAAAATTATAATATTAATTTTCAGGTTATTGATACCACTAATAATGATTTAATTTCTTAAAAACTCTTGTTGTATTTTTATTTCATGAACAGTCAATGAAATAATTTTTATTCCACTTTATTAATGTTTTAATTTTCCTTCATTTATGTTCATATGATCAACTAATTTATTATTTTAGATCGATTTTTTCTATTACCCTTTTTAGGTATTATAAGATTCTTCTCCATTCCTTTTTTTAAATTATAATGGGGCATAAATTAATATTGAGGGGGACAATACTATAGTGAGGGGGAGATGATCTATTAAAGGGGGAGAAAACCCTATTAAAGAAGATAATATGATCCTTAGAGTATTTATTTTCCTAAGGGGGAGTTTGTTATATTAAATATTGTTTTGAAATGAGTTTTAAACATAAGGAGAGATATGTATTATTATTTATTTCTAAATATGATGTACTCAAAAAGAATAATGAACTTATGTATTTCAAAGTTATTTTCTATTTATGTCTTGTGTTTGGTGCTTTACAAAAGGGGTAGATTGTTAAGTCAAAAGTTATTTTTGAATTTACCATTCCTTTTGATTTGGAAAACACAATCTCTTTCTTAAATACTTAATACCTAACTCTTTTATGTCCGATTTTTTTTTACAATGTTTTTTGGAAAATAAATAAATTGACCATACATTGAAATAGATTTAAATTATTCAGGAAAAGAAAACAATATCAACCATTACAATTATCATAATCATCCAAGATCTGAGAATTATCATATTGACAGAATCCAATAACAATGGGATTCATAAACCAACAGTTTATCGTAATGACATGTATAAGTAAATCAATCATATTGAATTCTGTTTTAATCATGAATATGAAAAATCATTTTATCATGTAGTAATATTTTTCTTTTTAAATTGTAATGGTGTATTTTAAAAATTATGTCAGGTATTCTATTAGAAAATGGGTAAAAAAAATGATGTATTTTATTTTTATTATAATATGACCATTAGAGGTCCAGGTGTTCGGTTTCTTATGAATGTCACAGAGAAAATATGACTGTTGGACATCAAGATGACCATTGCAAGGCCTTCTAATAAATACTAGATCATTTAAAGATTTCGAAAAGTAAAGAGTAGAGAAACACACAAGTGGTGACTCTATACTGATTTTAATATTTTTCAAGAGGTTAAATATTACATTATCGAACAACTTGTTATTTGTACTTATAACCATCTTGAGTTCATAACTTCTTTGTGTGATCAATTTTGTGGTTATGATCTAGGGATTCGGAGGCTAAGAAGACATAGGATTTGATCACCATATTGATCGAGGGATTGTAGGGATAGCAATGGAGAATCTGATCTTCATATCATGGGCTTCCATGCATATGAAGAGAGAGAAAATCCATCAAGGGATTTCAGAGATAAAAAGACATACCGATCATCATATCAAGGGCTTACCTTGGTCGGGGTAAGAAAAATTTCTTATAAGTATAAAACAATGGACCATTATAATATTTTTTTGGATAAACATAAATTTGGGTAAAAACTATAGTATTAATTTACATGTTTTATTAAAAGTATTTTATTTCAGCTAGAATAGTAAGAGAATGTGAATCCTTGTTATATAGATCATTCTAATTTTATTATTTTTTAAATATTAACATTAATTATAAAACGATCATTCCATGCTATATTTATTTGTAAATATTTCATCTCTTTGAATATTATTCTCTAGGATCAATGATATAATAATTACTTCTTATTACTCTTCTTTATCATAACCATTTTTATTATGATTCCTATTATGCAATCTTTGATTAAATTTTTTTTATTGAAAAAATATGATCAAATAATAATTATGACATATAGAATACATATCAAAATCTATTTGATTATGATAACTTTTATCATTGGACCCCACTGCCATGTTTGAATTTATTTTAAATACTAAATGGGTGTTCTCAGTTCAGTTTGTTTAATAATTCAAAACAATATTTCATTTAATGTTAAAAATGAACGTTTTTAAACATACAATTCACCCCTATGTTATTTTCCAATCTACATATAGATTTAAATCGAACAATTGGTATTAGATCCAAGTCTCTATTTTACTGATACACACATATAAATTCTTAGTGGCATAAAAACAATAACAATTTAATAAATCCTTGGAAAAAATAAAACCCTATACGAATAACCAACAGAACATTAATGAAAAAATATCTACAGGTCTCCACTAGTTATAATTTTATACTCTATCCCTTAAAATAAATAATAAATCCCATAATCCTTAAACCCAAGGAAGTATCAACTAAATTTTCACCAATATGAACATTAAGTGGTTATATAAATTAACTAAGAAGGGTTTTCTGATGATTCTTCATGCCCATGATCCTAATAAAAACCATGTATCTTATTTTCCTTTTATAAACATAATCCTAATGTGTGATAATTGAAAAAATCATACAACATTGAATATTAACAATAAACATAAATAAATTTTCATAAAATTAGAACATGGGTTTCCCAAATAAGTTTGTTTAAATAAAAATTAATTTTGGTAATATAAATACACAATAAAATACTTTTCCTAAATAATAGTCGACATTTTCATGCATCATTTATGAAACTGTTACTATCATGAATAAAGATATAATTCTTCAATACAATAGTACAACTAACCTTCACAACCATTATTAAGTCCATCCTCAGATTCTTTATTTCCTTCTATCTACTGATAATGGATTTGAATCCCTCATTCACACTATTATTCCCCCCATCATTGTTGTTCCAAAGTTCCTTGATGACATACCTCTTTCTATGATTGTATTCATTAATCTCTGTCAAATTTTGTGCCATAAAATTGAATACCAAATCTCCTATCTCATTTATCATCTATTTTTTCCATTCATCCTCCTCGTTTATTCCTTCCTGAGAACAAAAAAAGACACCAATAAAATAAATTAAGACATAATGATTTATTTTTTTGGATTCCTAATTTTCATTTTCTTAAACGTCTCACTCAGTTAATTTTAAAAACACTTCATCCAAAATTACTTTTAATTTTGGTATAATCAAATTGGATCTTATTAAAACACTATAGTTAAAAATACTTGGATTATAATACAACTATTATTGGTTACCTTCTAAAAATACTCATGTTGAACAATTTTTTTGAAAAAAACATGCCAAAAAAACCTTTTGATTCTATTCACCTTAAACCATGATAAATTTTAAAGGGTTCCAATATAACTCGTGAAGGTATTGCTCCAATAATGAGTAGAGATCTCCAGTACAACATTTATCATCACAGATAGGATAATTTCTCTTATAATCTTAGAGAAATGGTTGGTTTTCAAGTTGTCTTATCCACCTCATTCCAATACCACTTTAAGATTGTATCTCCTCTAATCCCTTCCAAAAAAAGAAACATTTTAGAGGAAATGGAAAACATTAAAAGTTTGTGACTAAAAGTCATGATCCATTATATGTTCATTACATCATTTTTAAAATCTAATATGTTATAATCCATAATTAACATTGAATTTAGGTTATCTTTTGAACCTCAATGGATATAGAGCACTTACACTTTAGATGAAGGTGATAGAAAAGGACTAATAACATAGATTATATTTGGTCCGTCTTAGTGGGAATGATTGGATTTTGTCTTGGTATTTTCAGGGATCATTCGTCTCCAAAAAACATATTATTGAATTTTGTTTCTTGAAACTGATCCTTAATCTCTCTTATGTTGTTTTAACTACTCTGAGCAGTAGTCATCCAAAATGATCACCAGTACCTACCAAGCGATGACTTTGGGTTAGATAAGTTGAAGAAAAATATGTGGATGTCTACAAAATATGGGGGATTCTTATCAATCAACACAATGAAATATTTACATTTTGAGAGGTATATCATCATGGAACATTAGAAAAAAGGATAGGGCGAAGGCTAGTTTGAAAGAGGTATTTCAATCCATCATAAAGAGATAGAAGAAAATTAAGCATTTGAGGATAGATTAAATAAATGCAATGAGGGTTATTTATACTAGTGTATTGAATTATTTTACATCTATTAAAGATAGTAAAAATTTTAATGCAAGATTCATGAAAATGTGGAAATTTATGCATTGACAGTATTTTATTGTTGTTATTAAAGATAAATTAATTATTTTAATACCCATGTAGATAATTTATTATACACATGATGATGTTTATAATCTTGAGGAAGAACTGGCTGGTGATGATGAAACTGTGAATTTATTAGGGGATCAACAACATACTGATGAAAATAACAATGACACAACATCATAGTGGTGAATAAATTTATCAAGGCAATAAGTCAAGGTATAAAATTTTAGGTTGGTTGAAATCCACATGTCCAACCGATTGAACCCAAAAAAGTGAACGTGTATTCATTACCTTGGTTCCCAATAATGATGTATATGCCGACTAATATTGATTGATAGATCCCTGTTCAACCTGTAATGAATGAAATCCTTTGAAAATATAAAATGAAAATGTTACAATATACATTCTCTTTTTTATTGATAATTTATTTAATGGAAAATATATTTAATTTTCATCATTCCTTTTTGAGTTCATTTATTTTAGAATATTTCCATAATAAATTTTTCTTAATGGATGTTGGAAAACCTATAAATAATTTCAGAATCATCTGACAAAGTTACATATTAGGGATATTGATAGGAATGTAAATCCCCACCCACCAGTTAGTAATTCACACATTCTAAACCATGAGAAATGGACTAATTTCATCAATCATCATAATAGGAAATCATTCTAGGTGAATTACATTCAATAATATATTATTTGACATTACTTATTTTCTGAAACATGATTTAAAATTGATAATTTATGAAATCCAAAAATAGTTATGAAAATAAGGAATGTGAATTAAAAAGAATGTACCCCAATCACAAAACAAGGATGGGGTGTGCTTAATTAGAGTGGAAATTTTTTCTATACTTTAAATCAATAATAGAAGATTAATTATGTGATATGAAACAGAATATATTCCATTATATATATATATATATTAATGAATCAAAATATGAATTCAATTCCATCTCACTTCATTTTATCTGGAAGGATGATCATGTAAATAAGGAGGGTAAATTAATTGGTGAAAACACAAAAATACTATGGGAAACAAGTGTAAGTATGACATAATTTTAATTCTTTTTTATTTACTAAAATATTAAATAAATAAATATATTTATGTTATTATTTTTTATATGGTTTAGACAAAAGAATCGACAATTACCATACCATAAGAAAAAACTACTTTCACTACCTTTGAAGTAGCCTAAACAGTATGGTCATGTTAGAGGATTAGGTTTTGGAGTATATCCTTGAAAATATTTCATGAAGATAAAACAACATAGAGATACAAATAATATGGAGTGATGATTTCAATAAAAAATAGTGTCACTAAAAGAAAATATTTTTTGTTCTAGTTTGGATGAACAATATTTGAGAAAGGGTCAAAGAGAACCAGTGGTGGAAGAAAAATCCACACATGAACCAAATGATCTGATTTTTTTGGCTATTCATTCCCCCTATTCGCATTCCTTACCCATGGAAATAAATTTTTCACTACTCTATCTCTTAAATGTGAATTGAATAACTTTTAATAACATTATGTAACTAAAATTTTCTAGGGTACAGTTTTCTGGGATTTGTATCTATCAACAACCATGCACCTTCATGTTGTATTGGGTGTAGTGTATAATATCATGGGAGACAAGATACACCATCAGGTTATCCTAAAATAGTACATTATATTGGAGATTGAGGTAGCTCATGAACCCACTATTGAGTTTCCTTTTCCAATTGATGGTCTATATATTTCAATGGTCAATGATGTTATTAGATCTTTCATAACATAAACATATAATCATTTAAATAAACATGAGGTATGTATTCAACAAATTTTTTCACTTGAAAAACCTATAACGATTAATGATGAAAGGTCTGAAGTGAGGTATGATATTATATATATTTAAAGAGTTAGGGAAACAAAAGTTCACATAATGAAATTCTAGTTAATCGACCAAGAAAATGAAATGACCATTTGAGAGTACCTTTTCCCATCCAGTTTCAGAGAATAATTTATTATCATTACAACATCATGTAGAGATCCAAATTAAAGATAATACTATGTCTTACATAGAATATTATTAATAAATATAATTAAATTAATTGGTAAACGGACTTGGTATCGAGACTCTAAAAGAGATTCTCTAGAATTAATGGTTGGGCATCTCAATTTTGCATACAAACATAAGGTATATTTTCATAATACGTATGTAAAAATAGTGAGATAATATATTTACTCGAGTTAATAACGAATCGTATTTTCTACATGTATTTATATAAAAACTATATAATTATGATATTGTGATCATTATGATTTGGATTCATTAATCACTATATAATTTCAATGGAAAAACATTCTTTAGATGTTGAATAAATTAAAAAAATGAATTACTTCAAACATTTACTAAAAAAATATCAACCGAAGGATTCATTTTGATTCCAATAATGAAAAGTTAAAACTACCCAATCTGGTCATATAAAATATTTTTTAATATTTTCATTACTTAATTGTTTTTGTTTTTTAGGGTGAACTGGATGCTGATCATAATCAATATGGAAACCCTGAATATTTATTTTTTTCATCCAATGCATGGATATCCAACCAACAGACCATACCAGATTTGTATTGTGAATTTATAATACACTAAAATTATCATTTTATAGAAAACCATTTAATTATATGATTCATTATGTTTTCTAATTACAACTTTTTTTGATAGTGCGATCATTGAATATAGGCTAAATCCTAGGATTAAGTCCATTTTTTAATAGTTATTGCCTATAGAAAACTGAAAATATTAAAAAATTATGGTATATATAAATATATTTATCTATCAAAACATTTCAAAACAAATTACATAGTTTGAAAAATGTTTTTTCAGTGTTCGAAGCAAGATAATGGAATCGAATGTGGATATTATGTTTGTAAATTTTAGAGAGAGATCATAAATCATAAAAAGACCTGCATCCCCCAATAGGAAATTTCTGAAGGCATTTAAATTTCATTAATTATATTTCATAAAACAAAATTGGATTTATTTTCTAAGTAATATCTATATTTTTGACATCCTTGATACTCAGATGAATAAATAACTTTTTTAGATGTGGGTGGGTAGTATTATTTTTCTCATAATATATGTCAGCAAAAAATTTAGGTGATTTACTTTAATGATTCTGATCTGGTATGAGTTCTAACCTTTGAAATATATTAGGGGTGTGAAGCATTAGTGTTAGAATTCTTATATATTATTTTTGATCTCTTTCTTAAGGGGAATTATAATGGGTGAAATCAATTTGTTTAGAAGCATTGACCTGTAAAAAAATAAAATTATTGGGAAGTTTCAGACATATTGACGGATGATACCGAGGTGGATGCGGAGGAAAAGGTGGATTTAGAGATGAAGGAGGTGAAGGCAGAGGCGGAGGGAGAAGAGGTGGAAGAGGGGGAGGTAGATTCAGAGCCGTAGACCTATATGGAGGAGGAGGCACAGGCAGAGACTAATGTGTAGACCGAGGCAGATGAAGAGACTAATCACTATATTGAGAATAATAAAATTTTTGGGCAATGAAGTAGAATGTGGATCATACCCAGATTTTGTTTGATAAAAATGGTTAAAAAGTGCACAAAACACTCATCACATAAGATAAGAGGAAATTTAACATGTTTCTGGTGGCTTATTAAAATAATTTTTTTGAAAACATGTTCAAGTGATTTTATATATGTCAGCAACCCAACAATAAGATCATTATGCGTTGGAAGCTTCAATTTCACCATTATAGTTATTGAAGAAAAATCATTACAAATCTCAATCATCAAACATGTATACAATCCAATATAAATATTTGAATATATATGTTTGTAATCAACCATCGAATTTAGCAAGTGTATGAGAGAACTATTAAAGGAAAACCAACATTGATATATTCTGGTCAATAAGGAGGGCTGGTATCAAAGTGTCCATTATGAGCCAAAAATTGACTTTTTAATGAAAATAATTTCAATCCTTGAAAACCATGTAAACAAACTTGGTGTATTGATAATTTAGGATAATGATCCATCATTCATTTTTTCCATGTATGAATCTATTACATGTCAATATCACATTCAATTTGACTTGTTTGACTCAAATTTTGGGTTACCATATTAAAATGGCATTTATTATAAAACAAATGTAGCATAATCAATACTATGGAAACACATTGATGTTGTTTTGATACATTACTATATTGATCCATAATTCACTTTGGATGATTTGGATTCATCTACACCTAAATCCAATTCATGGTGTTGTAGGTATGACTCTAATTGCAACTTTGTATTCAAAATTGACATTAAATTTATTGAAAAAAAACTAACATACCCAAAATTGATCAAAATAATTATTATTATTTTGGTACTATAGGAAAATGATCAATATGTCATTTGTGATGTGTATGAGTTAGTCTCACCTCAATCTAACCCTATATGTTCCTAATATGAATCAAAGTGTTAGTTATCAGTTTAAAATTGACATTTTAATTCAAAAAAGTGTAACTTGCTAAAAACTGAGAAAATTCACTCATATTGAATTGATAATTTATGAAAATTATTCAATAATTAATTTTTATGAATAATAATCATCCTCATGTCAAACTCCCACATTATGAAAGGTGTATGAAAAAATGTGCATGTTTCTAGTTTAAAATGACATTTTAGTAAAACAACTAGTGGAATACCCAAAACTGAGGAAACAGGATTGCATTGTTTTTTATAATTTATGAAAATAATCCATAAGTCATTTGAGATTTTTTATAATCAGTCGTACCTAAATCCGATGCATAGTGTGACTTGTATGACTCTAGGTGTTCCTTTTTATTCAAAATTGACATTAATTATAGTAAAAAAACCTAAATACTTCAAAAAACTCATTCAAATTGTTTTTTTTACTTTAAGAAAATGATACGGAATTCATTTGGGAAATGTAGGAATCAACAACACCTCAATATGATATAGGATGTTCCTAGTATGACTCAAACCATTTTTTATATGTTTAAAATTAACATTTTAATAAAAAAATGTTTCACTTACTTAAAACCAAGAAGACACACTTCCATTTTTTTTGATAATTTATAATAATTATCAATAATTAATTTTGGTTGTGTATGAATTTTTCTAATGTTAAACCTACACATGATGCAACCTGTATAACTGAAAGATCACATTTTATGTTAAATATGACATTTTTGTAAAATTCAAAAGTAGTGTACTCACAACCAAGGAAACGCGTTACTATTGTTTTAAAATGTTAGGATAATGATCCATATATATCTTTTGACATTTATGAATCATCAAAACCTCAATCTGATGCAAAGGGTGATTGAAATGACTCCAAGTGTGTCTTTTTCTTCTAAATTCAAATTCATTTTAGTAAAAAAACAACTGAAATACTCAAAAACAAGAAAAAACATTACAATTGTTTTGGTACATTTAAAAATGATTAATAATTAATTAGTTACATGTATGAATCATCCCCACCTAAAGACGACACATGATATTACTGGTATGACTCAATGTGACTGTTATCAGTTTACAATAGAAATTTTAATACAAAAAAGTGGCACTCAATAAAAACTGTGAATACTGAATTCAATTATCTTTATTATTTAGGGGAAAATTTTATTATTCAATTTTGACATGTATCAATTAGTCTCATATCAATCCAAGACATGATGCTACCTTTAGGAATCAAAGTTCCTCCTTCCAGTTTAAAATGACATTTTAGAAAAAAAATTGGCGTTCTAAAAACTAAGGGAACAAATTTAATTTGTTTTGATAAATTAGGATAACTATCCAAATGTCATTTGAGACATGTACTAATAAGTCAAACCTCAATATAATTCATAGTGTAATAGGTATGATTCCGAGTGTGACTTTTTATTAAAAATTGGCATCAATTTTAGGGGAAAAGAAACTGACATACTCAAAACCAAGAAAATGCATTCATATTGTTTTGGTTCCTTAGAAAAATGATATATACATCATTTATAATGTTTATTAATTATCCCCACCTCAATTTTAATCATGGTGTTCTCAGTATGACTCAAACTTTTTGTTATTAGATTATAATTAACATTATAATACATAAAAGTGTCACTCACTTTAAATTAAGAAAATTCCATCATTTTTTATTGATAATTTCGGAAAAATATTCATTAATTTTTTTGACAGGTATGAATCAGCCTCATCTAAAACCCATGCACGATGAAACATGTATGAATCAAAGATCATGTTTCTAGTTTAAAATGTCATTTTAGTTAAAAACACAAGTGGCATACTTAATATCATTTAAAAATATAAGTATTATTTTTATACTTTATAAAAATTATCCATAAGTCATTTTTTATGTGTAGAAATCATCCTAACATCAATCTGATGAACATTTTGATCAGTATGACTCTAAGGGTGCATTTTTATTCAAATTTGACATTAATTTTAATATAAAAAACTAACATACTCAAAACTGATAAAAAACATTCATATTATTTTGGAACTTTTGAAAAATTATCCATAAGTCATTTGTGACATGTACGAATCAACAAAACATCAATCCGAATCATGGTGTGACTGGTATGATTCTAAATATTCATTTTTATTCAAAATAAAAAAAAATAGTGAAAAAACAACTGACATACTCAATATTAATGTTTTTATCAATTATTTGTTTTGGAAATTTTAATTCATCTAAATTCTATATTTTAATCTGATTCTTCTAAATTCTTCTACTATTTCTATTGCTATTTTTGGTGATACAGTGTGTTTTTACTGTACACTGCATTCCCTGTTTCAAGTGCTGCAATGTTTTGTACAATCAAACTATACTATCAACCTCTATCAGTAATACTAAATGTGATGATTATGGATTCCCTTGTCAATGCTTACAAATTCACTGATAAAGTTCTCCTTTATCAGTTCTTTTAGAAGCACTGATAAAGGGAGCCTTTATCATCACTTTAATAGGAGCTAATAAAGGATCATTTTATTAGTGCTTTTATAAGCATTGATAAAGGACTCTTTTATGAGCACCACGATTAGCACTGATACAGGATTCCATTATCAGTTCTTGTTAAAGCACTAATATGGAGCCTCTTTATCCACACTAATTAATTGAACTGATAAAAGTGTTATTTATCAATGTTTTTTGCAATGATAAATCATCCCTTTTTCAGGGATTTTTTGTTGATGATGAAATGATTTTCCTTTTAACCTTTTTGTGGTAGTTAAGGATATTTTAGTGTTGATAAAGGCTTATTCTAGCACCGTTAAAGGCCTCTTTTGTATTAGTGTATATAGTACTTTTAGTGTTTTTTTGTTATGTGTTACGATAGTTTCTCCTTGACCTCTCTAGTTTTAATAATCAAAAATCGTGTCAAATCATGTTTAGCAATGTATTATGTTTTATATTAAAATATGAACAATTATGATTAAACATGTTCATCTATAATTTTAACGTATACTATTAATTTTTATAATATAAGATAGGAAAATAGAAAAAATGTCCACGTATGAGTCATAGATATAATGACCCACCGAAAAAAGTATGAGCTGCCAACAAAATGACATAATAACAGAAGTATGACCTACCAACATATGAGTCACTGACGTCAATGTCTTACTGACACATCAACCTACCAAAATTTTGAGTTGCTGATACAAATTAGAGTCACTAATAGTCTAACTTATGGATAGAGCAACTCACCGAAAGAAATTACTCACTACCACATCAATATACCGACAGGTGGACATGATGACAAAAGGAAATACCGACATAAAGAAATACTGATTGAAGGACTTACCCATAAAAGGACCTATCACCAAAATATCATACCAATATAATGACCTATAAATCATATTTTATTCACTCTTAAATTCGAACATATTGTTAACGGTCTTATTTATGAATCTTGACACAACTTATTAGATTAATGACCTTTTATTTCTTTTTTAGTCATTGTGTGAGGCCAGTATGAGGTACCTGTACATTATAGAAAACATTCTGATTGTCGATATATAAAATTTATAAAGAATTAACCAAATAAAAAAAGAGAAAAAACTATATATTGAGAACATACGAGGTGGGGAAAATAATATACAAGAAGAGATGTAATTCATTAAAGCTCGGAACAAAAAAAGGAGATGCAATGAACCAAAAATCCCAACATCCATGAAGCAATAATCCATAGTGAAGATCACCTTTGTGGAGTATCTTATCTCACTTAAAACCATAACATAATGCTTTCATGAAACTCTATTTGGTTTTTGTTTCTAAAAATGGACACGTGCTTCACATCTTGAACACCTAATAAGTTCAAAATCTTCAAGAATGTCACATAAACAATTCTAAACCTTTTTCTAATTTTTCTTCTCTATTGAGAAATTTTTTATTACTTCTAGATCAGTGTTTGTGTCTTTATCACAAACACATAATGTCACCTGACCCAAGTTGTATGATACAATATATCTTCACCCTCTCACCCATTTGCACTATTTTATCCCACATGTAACTATGGAAGAGGTCTTGTAGTGGAATGGTTATTTTTTCCCCATAATAATTGTGGTAGAGGTCTAGTTAACCTGGACAACAATGTCTACTATTGTGAACCATGATCTAGGGGTGGATCAAGTTTATTAATATAAACCATTTGGTGGTAGGTGATCACCAAGTGGTGAGGACTAGGTCTCTTCTTGAGACTGAACCTCTTTTTTTCTCGAATGTGTTATTCAAATATAGTTTTCCCTAATTTTTTCACATATTTTAGAAACCTAAATAATACTTCGATAGTTAATCTTATTTAGAGATTATAACTTTTTGGGATTAAGTAATTTATTTTAAAAATTTATATCAATCATTCAAATTTACATAACTGAGAAGTAATTAATAATTTGAGAAATTAATTGATTATTTAAAACTCTTATAAATATGATACTTTGGTTAACTAGGTTGTTTAGATTTTAAATTGGGGGAATTTTTAAATAAGTTTTTAATAGAAATTTCTAATGGAAATCAATTCACCACCCTCATAAGTGTTCTTATCTGACCATCATTTTGTAAGAGAGGATTGATTTTAATATTCTATTTTCATAGTTTTCAATGCCTTTTCAAAATAATTCAACTATGATTTTTGTTGTGTTTTAATGAAATCTAATTTTTTTTAGTTCTAAAATTTTCGCTCTTTAATACTCTATTATTTATTCTTTATTATGTATAATAGATTGGAAGGTTCTGATACCAATAGTTCTCCATTTTTCTATGTATATTGTTATGCTCAGTGGAAAATTAAGATTAAAATGCATTTAGAAAGTATGGTTTTGGAAATTTGGTCTTCAATTGTAGATCAAAATAAGATTCCTATCAATGCATGAAATTATTGGGATGACCAATATATGGTAGATTATAATAATAACTACATTGAAATTAATGACTTATATTGTGTTTTAGGTTATGGATAATTCCATAGGATTTATGAATGTAAAACAGGCCATTAATTTTGGGATACTCTAGCTATTTCACATAAAGAAACCACTAGTGTCAAGTAAATGAGACTCAATACATATACAATTAAATATGATTTCATCAAAATTATTCCTAATGAACCTATCAATAAAATTTATCTTAGGTTTAATTAAATTTTAAATATTATGATTTCTGTGGGAAAGGATGATACAGCTAAGGAAAAAAATCACGATTATTCTTATATGTGTACTAGAATGATAAGGAGGAACAATAGTGGCCATAAGGGAATCCTGTGACATCAATAATCACCAAGTAAAAAGATGATATGTGAGATGATGATGTATGAGGATGAAATGAATGAAAACAAAGAAGATGGAGATGAACCAATGAGAGTGTCAGTGGCATTCATGATCACTACTTCTAAACCCCATGAATATGAGAATGCACAAACCTATTCTAAAAGTTCATGTAATGAAGAATCACAATATGCCAGTGATGAGTAAGTGGGTCAATTAGATAGGAGGATTTTTAAATTTTTATAGAAAGAAGATGTTCTCTAGGAATCCCAACTACAAAGTAATGTATGACTACAACAGAAACTAGAAAAAAGACTAGAAGAGTAGTGATAACTCTAATGAGATAGTTTGTTTTGAATGCAAGAGAATATGAAAGGTATAGGATGATTATCCTATGTTAAAGTATAAAAACATAATGAAAAGGATAAATGGTATAAGAATTAAATGAAGGATGCCTGAGGTGCTTCTAATGATTGCTCCAATGAGTCAGGGTCATCATATAAAGAGAATGGTGACAATGTAGACAAATTCTTCAAAAAAAACTTCTGAGGTAACCCTTGAATATCCTCTATAAAATTACTACTATTCTAGAGAAGAATATAATTATGAAAACATGACCAACGATGAAATTTTTGAGTTGTAAAAATTTATTGAAGACTCATGAAATGAATTAATAGATAAATATAATGTTTTGAAGAAAAAATAAGCTCTCCCTTCTACTATTAAATCTGAGATTACTACAGAGAAAGAGAAAAATGATCATTCTCAAATAGAAAATAATGTGCTTAAATTATCAAATGATAAGCTAAAAAGGACTTATAAATTATTACCCATGGAAGGAACACTCTCACTCAAATTCACTGTAAATAGGGTTCTCTAAAATATGCTACTGGTATAGGTTATCATCCTGGACAAAAAACTTTTTTAAAAATAATTTTGTATCAAAATATTAAAAATTAGGCTTTGTACATAGATTTGAAAGATCTTTTTCATGTTCCCACAGTGGAAAATCTTTTACAGTTTCCTATTTTTTCAGAACAAATAAAGTTTTTTTCCTATTAATTTACAAACTATTTATATGGAACCCATGAATGACGTTTGGGTTCTCAAAGCATTAATTACTAATATTACAAGACCCAAGAATGTCTGGGTACCAAAATATTTTCTTATTTTATTTTTCTTTGTAGGAAGCATGCTTTCAAAGAACATTTAATATCTTATGGTCCTTGGATTTTTGACATTAAAGACACAAGATAGGGGGAGAATTGTGCTTCAAGAATATTATAACAATTGATAGCGGGTATGAAACTTTAGGTGAAAATTATAAAGGAAAAATAATTGGCCGTGTCCAAATTGATAACAATAATTAAATTTTATATTCCAAAGTACCTCTTTTGATGGATTAAAGTACAATATTATTATCATAAATTTTTGTATCTGATGATGGTTTCAATGTTATACTTGAAAATGATGTATGTCATGTGTTTAATTCTTAAAATGAGTTAGTATTTACTGATTTTAGAAATTAGTATGGTTATGTTGTGAACATGAATTAATTAGTTTAACAAAAAATTCATTCTTAAGTGTCTTTCATAAAGAATCATATCATTGGTATAGAATATTAGGCCATGGTAACACTAAATCTCTTAGAAATGTTGCATGGAAATAATTATTCAAGGATATACCAAAACTAGAATTTTTGGACAATAATGTCTGTAATCCTTATAAAAATGGAAAATATACAAAATATAATTCAATCCAAAGAATGATGTTTCATATTCTCAACCAATTCAGTTGGTTCACATGATTTTTTGGGATAATTTAGAGTTTCAAGTCTTAATGGGATGAAGTATGTCAATGTTCATGTAGATGAATTCTCTAGGTATACTTGGAACTTATTTTTAGCTCACTAGAGTGAATATTGTTCTTTCTTCACCAAGTATGCATTATATGTAGAGAACTGTAGTGGTCTTAGAATTAAAATCTTAAGGAGTGACCATGGATGTGAGTTTGAGAACTGAAGTTTGAATATTGTTTCAAAACAAATGGCTATAGTCAAAACTTTTATGATCCTAGGATAGCCCAATAGAATGGGGATATATATAGAAATAATATTTCCTTACAATAAATTTCCCTAAGAATGCATAATGAGTATGAGTTAACTATTTATTTTTAGGCCGAATCTCTTAATAAATATTTTTACATAATTAAGAGAGTCTTAATCGGACCAATTATTAAGAAAATTCTATATGATCTATGGATGTATAGGAAACCAGAGGTTATCTACTTTAATATTTTTGGTTTCAAGTTTGTATTCTCAATACTAAGGAAGTTATCTATAGATTTTCATCCAAAATTGATGAATGAATTTTCCTAGGTCACTCAACCACTAGTAAATCATATAGTGTTTTTAAAAAAATAACCAAATCTATGGAAGAATATATAAATGTTAAATTTTATGAAATAGATCCACATGAACCTAAAACACCTCTTAAAAATATTGAGGATGATATGTCCAATATGGACATAAATTCTAGACCCCCTGATTATACTGTTGAGAAAGGTGTTAAATCCTCCAGTTCTGGAAAATCTCCAGACTCTAATCATTGGAAACATGAACATATTTATGAGCCTAAAATAACAAGTCATTCCTTTTATAGACCTATTAGAACCCTTAATAACCTTCCCTTAGATCCTGTAGTTGGATACTTAGATAAAGGAGCACATACTAGTGCTTCTCTTAGGAACCCAGTTGAACATGAAGCCTTCTTATCGCGACTTGAACTTATAAGCATTAATGTTTCAATAATTGATGAATTTTTTGTCATAGATATGCAAGATTAGTTGAATAGGATTGAAGGAAATAAAATTTGAAATCAATTGAATATACCTAAATACACCTTGACCATAAGCAGTAAGTGTATCTTTAGAAACAATGTAAATGATGCATGAACCATAGTGAGGAATAAATCTAGATAGGCTGCAATTGGATGTATTCAACAGGGAGGAATTGACTGTGTAGATACATTTTTACTAGTTTCTAGACCTGAACCCATTATAATTCTATAGGAATATTTAGCTCATCATAATTTCAAAATATTTCAAATGAATGTTAAATGTGAATTCATAAATGGGTACATAGTTGAGGCTTTTTTTTTCTGAAAAACCCCCTAGTTTTAAAACCCTCATTTTCTAAATCATTTTATTCATTAAAAAAGGATTTATATGTTATAAAATAGGCTTTAAGAGCTTGGAATGATAGGATTTTTAATTTTCATATTCCTAAAGGTTTTATAGAAGGTATAACTAATCATACTCTCATTATAAAAATCATTTATAAATATTTTTTTTGTACTTCAAATCTATATTGAAGAAATTATATTTAGATCCTCAATGAATTTTTAATGTATTTATTTTTCAATAACTATGAAAATTGAAATTAAAAGGAGCTTAATGGGATAAATCTAATTCTTTTAGGGATTTCAAATCTTTCAAAATAAATAAGGTATGGTTTTAAATCAATGTATATATATTAAAGATCTTTTAAAAAGGTTTGGCATTGACATTACAAGAATTAGTGATACCCCAATGAGTACAACATGTATGTTGGACATTAATGAAAATAGTAAATTTATTGATCATACCAATTACCAAGGGATGATCAGAAGTGTACATTACAAGACTGCTAGTTGACCTGATATTAAATTTTGTGTATGTATGTGTTACCATTTTCAAGAAAACCCAAAATAATCTCATTCAAATGATCATAAAATATTTTTCAAATACCTCACGTATACTTCCAACATAGGATTATTCTACCCTAGAAGACAAGAATTTTAATCAGTTAGTTATTCAGATATTGATTTTGGTTTTTTAAGTTTGATAGAAAAAACTCCTATATAACATGTAACTTTTTTGGGAAGTCTCTATTATCATGGTATAGTAAAAAGGAAAATTCTATTTCATTATCTACTATTGAGGCTGAACACATGGATACTAGTAGTTGTTGTGCACATATTTTATGAATAAAACAAACTTTTATAGATTTGGGACATATATTTAGACATTTCCCTATAAATAGTGACTATAAAAGTAATATTAACAGATCAATGAATATTGTTTTTCCCTATAGAAGAAAACATATTGATGTAAAACATCACTTTTTGGGATATCATTATCAAAAAGTTGATATAACTCTTGAATTTATTGGCACAAAACCTCATCTTGTAGATATATTTTCTAATCTATTAAACCCTAAAATAATGATTTACATCTAACATGAATTAGGGATGATTAATTTTTTTAGGACCTACTGTTAATAACTCACTATTAAAACTTAGTGTGGATGACTCACGGGCAGGACTCTGATGATGTATCACTAACACCGAATATTTCTTGCTCACAATGTATTTCCAACACCAATAGTGTCATGTGGATAGTGTAATGTAGACACCAATAGTGTCATGCTGATAGTTTCATGTCGAGTGTGTCGCACTGACAATGTCTTACTGACACCAATGATGTCTCATTTATGGCTACTCACCGGTAAAAATTACTGATGAATTTTTTTTTTTTTTTTTCCAAAATGACATTGTTTTACTTATTTCTATTTATTTTACCCAGATTAATTGATTTATAGATTATAAAACCATAAATGACAAAACCACATCTATAATACATACCTATTACTCTCGGTCTTCAACTCTCACACTTTTACCATTAATCCCTTTCTAGATTCGAACCATTCACCTTATTACTTGCAACTAAACCCTCAAGATGGTTAGAGTAAACTGCTTCTTGGAAGGATTTAGAGATGATTCACAACCCACAAAGTGACAAAAAGAAGAATCGAGAAAGTCTAAGCCTATTCATCCAAGACATTAAGACCATGTGGTAACTCCTATGAGAGAAGTGAACTTAGAATGGATATTAACAAGTAAGTGTCTCTTGTTATATGTGCTGATGATGCAAGTATGGTTGTAATGGTTCTCAAATAATGAAAGACCTTATTGCCCTATCTTAGTACATAAATGTTATCATCATGTGTAGTTTATTCTAGATGGAAGTATGACATATTGGATTAAATATGTGTTGAATAAAAGAAGAGTATAGTTTTCTTCAAGGCACTATAAAGAATGTATATAGGTACCTCATGAAGGTATTTATGATTATTATCATAGTATTTTCCATCCCACAAGTGATTCATTTTTCTATGAGATAGTTTTGGGTGAGAAAACTGGAAATGAAGAGCTTATAAGACCAATATCTACTAAGCTGGATGGTGAAAGAAGGTTTTTATTCAAGTTCATCCAACACCAATTATGTCCCCGAAAAGGGGACGTTTCCCCCACTCATGAATCAAGATTTATATCTCCTATAATTAATGAAAAATGAGATAAGGTAAATATGTGGAGGAATTTCATCATCAATATAAGTGAAATTATGAAGCCTGATAACAATAAAAATTTGTTATTTTACTAAGAATTATATCTTCCATGCTAAAATACAAAGGATGTGTATATAAAGATAAAAAATCCATCTCTGTTTGTAGTGGAATCTTTCAAAGTAAGGATATTTTCAAAGGAATGAGGATAAATTTGAATCCCAAGAAGAGGGAGTGGGTTAGAGATGATGATAAATTATATGAGAATATAAACACTATTGATCATCCATATAAGCCATGAGATATTGTTGATCCTGGTCTGTCACTAGAAACAGATGTTGTCTATTCTATAGAAGAATAAGAGGCTAAAACTGGTAGAGAAGATGAGTCTCCTAGAGATGATTGGAGTGACCCTAGTATTGGTGATATTACAAATTGAATGGATATTTGGCCTTCTAGTCCACTTTTATCTCCAGCTTACAAGGAAACTATTCTAGCCCAAGATGATGATGATGCACCTTAGGAATAAAGCAGCATGGAGTATAAAATCCAATATAATGGTTCAGATGAGGAAACTGGAGAAGAAAAATAAATTAGTGTGGAATAGGAAAGTGGATGTGAAGATGAAGGTAGTATCGTTGAGTAAGAGGATGAAAAATCTGGTGATAAAAGTGAAGATGATGGTGAAGATGAAGCTGATCAGGAAAGTGATGGAAGTGATAGTAGAATGGATTATCCTGGTGATGATCAATGTGTTAATACTGAACCATTTTGTACTATAGCTTAGGAACAGATTGTAGAACCTCCTGAATCTGGTGGTGAAGAAGGGGATGTAGTATAAGTTTAGGGTTATGTAGAAGCATAGGTATCCCCAATACTAATATTAGTTTATACTAGAAGGAGAGATTAAATTGAGAGATAGTCTCAAATCCAGAATTTGAGAGTTGATACAATCAATCCATTTTGTTATAGTGTGGTATATGAATGGTAAATTCATCTTGGTTATATTTCTATCAATTAAGATTATTCTAATTCATATGCTAAGGATAGTGTGGTGGTTCCATAGATTTTACTTAAACCCTTGATAAGTTTCGGGAAAACAAGGAATATTTCACCAAGGTTATGGTATATGGTGCACATGTTATCATTGATTTCCTCAAACTTATCATTCCTTATCTTCTTTTTTAGGGTACAGTTGTGGTTGTACCAGTTTCCCCACCACTAAGACCAGCTCCCAAATATGCTACGTCCCCTTTTGTCTCCTGGAATTTTTAGGCACTCTCTTCTGCTCAAGCTTTTAGACAGATCTGTATTGTCATTTTAGGGAGCTTACTAGCCCTCCTTCCTCCTATATCACATGCTTGGACCTTTCAATGTTTTATGGAGTTCCTCTTCCTGCAAAAAAAATTCAATATGAACCACTATCCACTACTTCTACATTTACTACTCCCACTCTTGAAACATTTTATAAGGGAAAGGAAATTATGGACTCCACTTTGATGAAGTAGTAGTTTGGATCACTTTTATGATAGGGATGTATTGTTTACTTTTGTTATATTCTTCTCCAATGTAATTTCACATGATTATTCATGTTAGTTTCACTTCATTCCTTTATTTGGGATCTGATTATTTATATTCTTCAAGTCTTTATTCTTTGATGCAATTTAAAATTTTTTATAATCCAAAGGCAGGGAAGGCATTATGGATTATTTTAATATTTGATAAAATGGAAATAAGAAAGAGGAAGCATGATATTTAAGTGCTTAAGAAAAATATTAATGGGGAGATAGTAATCAGAATGACTACATTGATCATTGTAGAAAAAATTATTTTCATTAATAATTCCATGATTTGTGATCATCAAAAGGAGGAGATTGTTGGTAGTCTCTAGTTTTAATGCTCACATATCATGTAAAATCTTGTTAAATCATGTTTAATCACATTTTAAATTTTATGTTCAAATATTGTGAATTATTATTATCTGTATTCAAATATAATTTTAACATATTCTATTAATGTTTATAATATAAGACAGAAAAACAAACAAAAATTTCAATGTAACAGTCACAAATATCATGAATCAATGATATAATTATGATCTACTGACAGAACGGCATACCAACAGAAATAAGTGCTACTGATAGATGAGTTACCAATAGCAATGAATCACTGACACATCAACCTACCTATAGGTTGAGTCACTGACTCAAGTTTGAGTCATTGATAGTCTGACATACCAACTGAGTTACTCACTGACAATAATGACTCACTAACACATCAATCTACTGAAAGAAGTAAACACCGATAAAAGGACAAAACTACAAAAGGACATTCTGATAGATGGACCTACTAGCAGAAAGACCCACTTACAGAAGAACCTACCAACATAATGAACTACTGATCATCACCTAGAAAATTTTCATTACTCAATAATTAAAACTTATTGCTAACGATCATATTTTTGAATCTAAGTACTTATTATTATATTAATGACCTTTTCAATATTCTATAGACATTTTCAGAGACAAGTATGTGGTACAATGTACCTACACGTGATAGAGAACATTCCTATTGTCAATCTCTGTAACGTATAAACGAATCACCTGAGAAAAAAAGTGAAAAAAACATATAGAGAGAACATATAGTGTGGGGAAAAAATATATCAGAGGAATACTCATTCTTGAAAGCTAGTAAATAGGAAAGATTTTTTTTAATGAAAAATACCAACATCCATACAGAAACAAACCCTAGTTAAGATCACCTTTGAGGATCATCTCATCTAACTAGAAACTAGAACACAAAGCTTCTACAACTGTTTATTTTGTTGTCAGTTTTTAGAAGTGGAATCAAGCTTCAGATCTAATACACCTAATAAGTCCATAAGCATCAATACCATCACATAGATTATTATAATACATTTCCCAATATTATCACTCTGTTGTGTAATTTTTTATTCCTTTTTGTGAAATTTGTGTTTTTGTTTCACAAACACATACTATCCGCTGAGCTAAGCAGGAAGAAATAATATATCATCACTCTATCATTGATTTAAACCATTTTTATCCCACTTATAACTGTGTAAGAGGTCCCTATGTTGCATGGGAATATTTTTTTCCCATAAATAATAGTTATAGAGGTCTAGTTGAGCTAGATTGCCTTCTGTGTTATTGTGAACCCCAATCTAGGGTGTGGATCATGTTTATTAATATAAACTGTTTGGTGTTAGGTGATCACAATGTGGAGAGGACTAGAAATATTTTTGAGAATGAACATATTGTTTTTCTCTACTGTGTTTTTGAAAATTATATTTCTCTATTTTCTCACATATTTTATAAAACTAAATATTACAATGATAGTAAATCTTAGTTAGTGTTTATAATTGTTATTTTAGTAAATTACATTCAAAAGTTATGTCAATATTTCAAATTGTTGTAACTTATAATTAATAAAACATTTGATAAATTAATGGAACATTCAAAACTCTTATAAATTTTCTACATAGGTTAACTATAATATTTAGATTTTAAATTGGGGGAATATTTGAATAAGTATTTTAATAGAAATTTTGATAGGAACTCAATTCACCACCCTCTTGGGTGTCCTACACTGACCAACAGTTTTACAAGAAGTATTGGAATTAACATGGTTGGAATAATGGGATAAAAATAAAAAAAGTATTTTAATAACCCATGACATATTGTGTGTTTAAATGGTTAGCTACTAAATAAAAATTAAGGTTCTATAAATTTTAAAACATGTTGGACTAAACTGTTACAGGTTTTTATTGAAATAGTGGGCTATTAAATTTCAATTAATTGGATGGTCATTTTGTAACAAACATAATGTTTTATAGGAAATTGTTTATTAATGGAGATATGAAAATTAGGTTCTATTCTAATTAAATAATGAAATGTGGATTATGCATTGTATCTTATGGTGTTCTGTGGTCTATTTAGAGAATGAAAAAATGTGCAGGAAAGTCGTGAGTTGGTCAATAATATTATTGTAATTCCATATGTTGGGATCAAATGTTATCATATTATATAGAACGTATATTCTTGTAATTTTATGTACATTCCCACCCATTTTTTCACCATGGACTAATAAAAAAATTGTTTTTTTGGAGTTTCTCTAAAAATACCAGTGATATGGATGGATGGATGACCATTCACTCTTACCAGCTCCCTCTTATTGGTGGAGATGACTTGAAAAAGAAATGATGGATAAAAGTAAAAATGGTTTCTATATAGATGTGATGTGATGAGATTTTATGGATCAAGAGGCATTGGGAGATATGTGATGAGATGGATTTTGGTGGGGGTCATGCATGGTAGGAGAAGGATGCATGGTAGATGTCCTTTATCTTATAGATACCATATTACACTAGTTATGTGATTTGATTTAATATTATTTACTAGGTGTCTTCAAAAGGGATGTTATGTGATGTTATGGTTCAAGGTGTATGTGGGTTGGATGCGATGTGATTGATGTGATTTTAAACAGAAGGGGTCAGAGTTCCATGATGTTTTTCGTTGGGGTGTGAGAGTAGATAATAACCGATAAAGTACTATGGGGTATACTTTATCGATATTGTTATTTTTAGGTTATTATAATTGGATGTTTTATTAGTTATTGAGCCATATTGTGGATGGTTTTGGTTAGTATACCTATATAGATTTTGTTTTGTTTTATTGTTTTATCACACGTGAATTTGTATTCTCATTTCACATGTGCATGACAAGATTTTGTTTTCTTACTTAGTATACTGGTATTATAACCCTAAATTTCTATACACCACTCTAATGGCCCTAAGGCCTTCATTTTTTATTGATTTTTATAATCCACCATTCATGGGGTGATGTGGAACCCTTACAAGGCCCATTGATGTATGTAATACATGTCCTGTAGGCTTTAGAATAATTCATTGCCTGTGGTAGGATAGATATTTATATAATTGTTGTGTCACTATTGTAGCTTTACTTTTGGGTATTTTTATTAGAGAGTTTCATCAGTGTCTTATTTTATTCATACATGAGTTATCTGATGCTTTTTGTTTTGGTTTTTATTTTATATAATGGATTTGATTGAAAAATGATATCATTCCTCTTAAAACTATTTATTATATAAAGTAATGCCTTAAATTTATGAGATTTTTATACACTCAGTGCTAGTCTCCAACCTAGGGCCTCGTATAGGTGGTACTTTGGGGTCATTTACTCTCTTCATTCATTGAATTATCTTTGTAGGGAGGTGGTCGTGATAGTCACATCCATCAGTTATAAAATGATACAATATATCCAAATTTTATAATAGTCCCAAATCATTATACCTCAGAAAATATAGGCCCAAATAAACCTCAAAATTAACATCCTATGGTCATGTGGTCTTGGTTTGATCAAAATACAAAATATTCTTAAATAATAATCTAATGGGGGTTCTTCAAAGAAAATGTATAACTCTTATTTGAGTGATTACATTTGAGTTATTTTCATACCTCCTTCAATTAAATTCTAAAAAAATGATATAATAAGAAGATTATATCCCATATACTTATATTTTTTTATTTCACTGGTGGAACTATTCATAATCTCTTCCTCCTTCGAATAGGATATGAAAGAATCATTCATGCATATGTGTAGACTACTACCTCACGAAACGATGTATTTCATTTCTCAAAAACAATTAAGGGGTGATTATTTTGATGTATATAATTTTTACATATGGAATTTATTACATAATTATAATTATTTTTATATAATATATAATTTACATTTTTATCCTTCCATACGTTAAAAAGACTATAATGTCGCTTTAGCATACGTGTGGAGTAGCACCTCCACGAAGGGATGCAATTCATTTTTCATGTATGATTTTAATTAATGATTCTATATATTTATAAAATGAAAATATTTTATATTTATCTCATTATTATAATTATAGATATGATTAAACAATTAAATATATATAATGAGTGTAACTACCAAACTAAAACCAACATGAAATAAAAAATAGTTACCACTCATAAATCATTATTTTAATAAGGAATAATTAATTAAAGGTTTTTGGAATATCATAAGTGGATAATGTATTATATTATGATATTGAATATGTTTTTGGTGTATAATCATAATAAATATAAATTCATTATATGGAGCTTAAAATAACTTACAAGGCATGTCAATCATTGGGTAACCGATTTATTTTATAATGTCATTTTATTTTGGGATTATTTATGTTTAGATTTCCATTGGTGAAATTAGAAGATCTTAATCTATTAGAAACCATATAATTTATTCACCAATGGTTATGTTTTTGGTTTAAATCTTAATAGTTAATTTATTCTCTAATTGGATTTAGAATCAATAGTTAATTTATATGTGATAGACATTCTTTTAGTATTTTTTGACTCTTTTATTGTGAGTTATTTATTTCATGAAAAATTATTTTCATAAATTGTTTCCATTAATGGATTTTATAGTAATAAAAAATTATTCATTTCATTTTTATCCAATACTTTTCAATCTGTAAAAATTTTAATAGGAATATTCTTTTCCTTCTTAAAATGAGATAATTTTTACCAAACAAGTGAACATAATAACTATGATAATGTAAAACGTAGAAAATGCATCTCCAACCACAATGATTAATATTTTAATTAAATATTATTTTACAATTTTTAAATGGATAGTTTAAATGAACATAATTTTCTAAATGTTTTTTCAATATTTTTTTGAAATTATCTTAGAAGAAAATGATATTAAAATTTTAATACAGTGAAATGAATTTTGAAAAGTTATTTATTTTTTCATTTTTTAAAAAATTGTTACTAATTAATTTCTTATATATTCCCTTCAAATTGAATGGTTTTACAAAAAAAAATAATTTATAATGAATGAATTGTCTTCTATCATCCTTTAATAATAACATATCATACCGTATTTTGAGATCATTCAAATTCCTATGATCATATTTTCAATCACAATATATTATTCAGTAGACATTATTTTTCACCTTAATAAACATATATTTAATATCATGGTTGAATTAGGAATTATTTCATTTACATTTATGTCGTCATGTATCATGGTACAAAACAAAATGAATTCCATATTAGAAGGGTATCTAGTATAAACCTAATCATTTAATAAGAATGATTTCAATGATGATTTGAATTGATTATAAGGTTCATGATCATTTGATGGAGATAATCTGTTCATGAATTTAAATAATTATGCCTTTCATTTATTAAGAATTAGTGCTAAATAAACCCTTACATTTCTAAGTTTTTGTTATCAATTGACTTTCATTTGTAAGAAGTTGTTGAGTTAGTGACATGTGTTTTGATTATCCACTTTTCAATATTTATTATTCCACATATACACATGATAGTTTCTGTTAAATTTAAAAAATTATGAGAATCCAAGATCAGCCATTATATATTATCCATTCAATTTGAAATGTAAAAAATATATTATGAGTTATATGAAGGAAAAAATAATTTTTTATGCTTTCTATTTTCATTTCTATTGTAATATAAAAATTATGTATGTATCTAATTTTACAATATTTCTAAAATTATCAATTATATGTGGTATATTCCATGAAATTTGTACTAATGTAATTTTTTAAACATTTACATGGGAATTTTAGAGATTGGGTGCTCAATTAGTTCTATAATAATGAATAATATATTTAATATCTAAAATAAAATTTTGATTATAAAGGGTGTTTCGAAATAATGTGGAAAAAGGATATAATTTCAAATTTTATATGATGGATTAAAAATTTATAATGTTTTTATTGTGCAGTTTAAAATGGATATTTTATATTATGGAACCTAAAAAATGTAATATTTTAAGGTATTTTTATTAGTATTTTGAAGATTCCTTGGATATAAAACCCTTTTAATAAATATTCACTTTCTATTGGTGATGAGATATATTATAACATGTTCAACATTATTTTATTTTATTTATTTGTAAATTTTGTTATTTATGATATATTTCCATCTTAGTATATTTATTTTTGAATATTTTAATTGTGAGATATATTTAGATTTGTATGATTTTTTTCATTTATATAAATTGAGTAAAAATATATATATAAATGTCATAGTTACCAAATAATATTACATATGTAACATTAAATGATATGTTTTATTGGTGAAATAAATGGGAAGGTGTTTCAATTTATTTTATTGATTATTGTGTAATATTATAATAATTACTTGATGTATCTTTTTTATTTTTATTTTTAACATTTCCAATGGCCACATTGATAAAACAACTACATGTAAACATCTATAAAAAAAATTAAGTGGGGTTTTTTCATGAAACCTATATTGGGTTAGGTTGTTTTTTTATTTTGATGGGTTCAAATATTTTCTTTTTCCAATCTTTTTAATAAATTCATAATTTGGAAATCAAGTATTTTAATAGAATATATCATATTGTGGGATTAATAAAATTTATTTATTATTTTAGAAAGTATATTATTTTAAATAGTGGTTTTATTTCCAATGTGTAGAAATATAAATTCGGCAAAATAATTTATCTCACTATTAGGATTGGAAATTTTTCTTGTGAGTTTTATTAGTTTGATATGTCTATATATTTTCTGTTACATCATTGATTGAAATTGATTTGAATCAATTTTCATTTAAATCACTCAAAATATTTTATAATAAGAAGGATATCATTATTATTTGGTTATTTATTTTTATATTTCGGAGTGATTTGATAATAATTTATCTTTACATCACTGGATTATAACAAAATTTCCTATTATTCACATTCTATAATAATTGAAAAAAATGTTATTTTTGGGAAAGAATGATTTGGATAGTTTTCTTATAAGATGATTCAAAATATGTAACATAACATTTTTAAAGATTTAATTGATGTAAATTAATTTTTGTATGGTTATTTGTTGGAAAAAATTAGAATAAATTGTTTTGAATCCTTTTTAAATATATTATATCTTTATTATATCAAGAAATGTTTCTGAATTAATATAATTTTAGATCAAATGGTATAGAATATTTTATTTATAAAAATATGATTTGGAATCATAAATTGAATCATTATTAATAATTTTTAAGTAGACGGATTTTTTAGAGTGTTATGATATTTTCAACAATTATTTTTTATATATTTATTGATTTTTTTATCCATTTTAACTGTAGAATTTGTAGTTGTTTAGGAATGATTAATGATTTAAAATTTCTTTTGTGTGATAGTATCATTTATTATAATGGTTTTCAAATTTAATAACATGATCTATGTTTAGTATGACATGGTTTCCATGATACAAATTGCTTAGTTTTTTTAGTTATATTATTAAATTCTTATATGTAGTTGGTTTCGTGATATTTCATTGTTATTTATTGGTTTTGGGTTCCCATGGTTTTAAAATTAAAAAATAATTCAAGGAGTATCTCTTACATGATGAAATATTCATATTAGGAATACGTTTGATTGGTTTTATATGTAAATTATAATATTTAAATATTGAGTTGTTGTGTGTTTATGAAATAGATGTTATTTTATATTGGAGTGATTTATAGAATGAGGAAAACATAATAAATAATGTTCATGGAATCTAAATTCTAACTTTATAGATGTATTTTACTATTTAAATGACTATGGGGGAGATTGTTGTGTCAATTAGGGAAAAGAAGTGTAAATCAGCCATTTCTCGTAATTTCATTACATACTAGGTGAAAATATACTATTAGTCAAGGGGCTATGGATTGTGAAATCCTATATTTCAAAGATAGAACTTTTTTCATAGTCACATGAACAACTATTCATGATGATCTTGGGTATGAAGTTAGTTTTTGTAATATAATTTACATGGTCAATACATGGTCTAACAACTATTCATATTAATGATATGGTGGGAAAAGTTACAGTGAATCAGGTTTTTGGTCCCCCATTGTCCTCAATAACATTCATTGTGCCTAATTATGATCCTTATAAATTTCAAACATCCAATGAGAAGTTAAAAATATGAACTTCACTATAAACAATCATAATAAGTGATCCTACTATCTATTTGGGATCCACATGTTATAAAACAATTTTTAAATTGGTTAATAAAATATAATTTTTGTATTAAATGAATGCCAATATTTGTTCCATGGAGAAATGATATCTTTAAGACCATCAAAATAGAATTTTATGTTAGTGAACCCAAATTTCATTATTAAGTTAAAATTTTGGTGAAGTGATAATTTTCATTTGTCTTGACAGCTTTTTTTATAAAAACATATATTCTTAACTTCTTTTTGGGATTTTTCAATGTAATATGTTTTTGAAATGAATATTTGACTATAAAAAATACTTTTTATAAAAGTCTACATGTGTGGTATTAACGAAAAAGGGAGTTGTATGTTTCATTATTCATGTTTATTTAAAAGGGCTGGGAATTTTATTTTGGAATTAGTAGAATGAGGTGTTGAATTATATTGAAATTAATTATACTAGGGTGTACCCCTATTTAATGGATATGTGAAAGTGATATTCTTAAATGAATCCATTTTTTATAATAGATTGGTTAATTATGTTATGTAGAAAATGTTTTCGAATTCATTATCAAAAAATTATTCAAAATGAACTATAAAATCAAAAAGTAAGTCATAATGGGAATTTCTATTGGTGGAATGTGTTATAGTGGGTAAAATTTTAAAACATACCATTTTCCATTGTTTATAATATTTTATTAAAATGATATTTTTTGGAATGAAAATAGTAAGGTAAGTTCTTTTTTTATTTTTGGTAGGTGAATAGTCAGTACATGGTCTTAATCATTTGTGAATTGATTTTATTTTTATGAATTTATATGTTTGATTTTAGTTATTATTTGTCTGTAAAAATAATTCTCATTTATTTTATCAAAATTTATAATTTATAAATGATTTTTTTTGTATTTTTTAACTTTTTATAGATTATTGGGTACTTTTTTTATCTTTCAATTTGGTTATATTGCTCCAATAGATGAAATTGTGATTTTAGTTCATTATGAGGTTAAATGGTTAAAGGGGAAATTTTATAGTCTTCTTTAGAGGCATGGGAACCTTATTTAGATGAATGGGAAATTTAGATGAGGGTTAAAGTAGTCTAGATTTTTCATTGACTAGTTTTCCTATGTGTAGATCATTCCATTTATTAGAGGATCCCACCTAGTGAGTCCCAAGAGGGTAATTTCTAACCTGCAACTTTTGGGATCATATCATAATATGGTAGGTGGATCTACAATGACTAATGTCATATGTTATCTTAATAGGTTCGTGGTTTTTATCCTATATTTTACATTATATTATGATGCGATTCTATTTGTGAAATGAATAATGAATTGATATTTGTTTTCATTATGATTTCTCAAGAATTTGGGATATATCATTTATTGATAAAGATTATTTTGAATGTTTAAATTATTTTCATAAGAGAAAATATAATGGTATTAGTTTTAAATAATATTAAATGTTAAAAATCAGTTTTATAATTACACTTCAAATATAAAATATAATTTGAAAAATAAAAGGAATTAAAAATATTCATGGTTTTATTTACCTAGGAATTATATCACCTCCAATATACACACATCAGTGTGTATGTTTCCCCACATATTATATGTTTTATTATTGATACGTATGTTTATCAAAATAATAGTTTTGATGATGATTTTTAATTGATGGGGATTGTTTTAAATAAATACATTTGAGGAAAATATTTGATGATGTAGTGGGTATGTTTGATTTTTTTAACCTAGAAATATTTTTCAAACACATTAGCTACATGGATTTAGAACATGATTTTTTGTTCTCTATTTGGGTTATGAGTGATTGTCTACCATTTAAGGTGTTTTTAGGTTGAAGAGTAAAATAGGAAAAAGTTTTAGTTATAAGTGGAATAAACCCACCATTTTAGTTCATATGAATGTTCATGGATATTTTATGGGAAGAGAAAATTAATTGGATAAATTGAGAATATAAATTTCCAAGTCTAAGGTATGAATAATGTAACACCTATAGATTTTAATAATTTTTTTCCCGTTTGATTTAATTTCTTCTATAGCTTGTATTACATGTAACAACATGTTTTAAAAAATAGTAATATAATATAAATATTATAGTTTAATAATTACCATGATAACCTATATTTTAAACATGGATATATGAATAGGAATAAACAAAATTTGAAAATTATTTATAAGTGTTTTGGATAATATATATTTCAAGTGAATCACTTAATTTTTATAAATGTCTTCATATGATTTGGAAATAAATTTTTCTCATAGAATTATTTATATGTTTTATTTTCAGATATAAAAACCAATTTATTTTCCCAAATTTAGAAAATTAATTTGTCAAAGTTAACTCAATATATGAAATAATCATTTTCAAATTATTTTAGAAAATATTTTTTAGATGTTTCAGAAAATATTAATTTTTTAATAGGTAAAAATAGTGATTTTTATTAAAAACTTCCATTTCATTTTACAATTAAAAAAATAAAATAAGATTCAAAATAGTTTTAAAGTTATTATTATCAGAATTTTATTATTATTAATCCCATTTAGGCTGCCAGAATCAATTTTATATTAAATTATGATTATGGGAAAAAATTATTTGGGAAACTGCATTTTCCTCACGTCTACATGTTTAATTTTAACTAAAATTCACCAATTTAATGAATGAAATATGTAAGAAGGATTTTATATTTTTAATAATAATAATTAAAATTATTTAATAATATCAAATTATTTTTTTCACATTAATTTGTAAATACAATAAAAACATGTAATAATAGTTAAGGGTAAAACTGGTTTACCATGTGATAAACTCAGTTGGTAATTTTTACAATGAAATTATATATATATATCCCATTTTCAGGAAATATTTCGACATCATGCTATCTAGTGATGATAATTTTCGTATTATAGATCCCAAATTCAATGATAATGACCTTTATAATAATTTAAGTAATGAAATGGACAAAATCACACTCTTTTACTTCATAAAATATTTCTCTTGTTCACATAGGAATAAGAAAGTGGTATTTTGGATCATAAATATTAATTTGATTGATAAAAAATATTTATTTATCATTGAAATTTATTGGTTATTTTTAGTGATGAAATAATTACTTGGAATACTTTCGCATCAACAATTTAGTAATTATTTAAGAATAAGGAAAAAATGGAAATGATTTTAAAAAATATTAAAAGTTATTTAATTTGAGTAATTTATTATATTCAAAAAAATGTTTTAGATAAATAAAACATTTTATGGAAAACTATTAAAAAACTATTTATAGTGGGGAAAAACTGAAATGGAAACGGTTTGTAAACCTAGTAGCTAAGGAATAACATTTTTAAAAAACATTATTTTTGGAGGTTTTTATTAATCATATCATCCATAAACACCATTAAATATCAATTTCAATGGTTCTTGGGATGATATTGACCACCCATTATTGAATAGTTTTGGGTATTTACAAAATTACAACTACTCTTTAATTGCAAAAAGAAACCTCCTACCCTCTTATCCTTACTAATATCATTCAGTTTGGATTGATTAAATAGTTCCAAAAAGCCTCTAAAAAATCCTTATAGATATTATATATATATTAGTATTACCGTTATAATTACCCTATGTTCATTAACAAGATATCAAAATGAGGATCTTCTAAGCGAATATAATTATATTTACTAAGCTATTTCATTCTACTTCTTCTCATACCACCTTAATTCATGTATTCATAATTTTAATATAAAGAAATCAGTATTTAGAATAATAATTTATTATTATTTTAGTTGAATATACAATATTTATATCCCCTTAAATGAAATGGGAAATGAAACTGTCGATCGTGTGTAAGGGGGACAACCTCCTCACAAACTGATGTAATTCGTTTTCCAAAACCACCTCTCATAACCAGAAATAATGATATAATTAAAATATTTATATGTTATTTAAAACAAAAATTCACTTATACAACAATTATATCACATCAACATTCATACCATTTAATCTTTTGGAAAATTATAACATTACAATTGTGTGTGTTTGGACTGCTGCCTCCATAGAGTGATATGATACAATTTTCATTTAGTATTGAAATTGATAGTAATAGTGATATATTAAATGAATATAAATGATATATATATGAAAAATAATTGTTTTTATAAATATTATTTACTATTTACCTTTCTTTTGTTCCATCCATTGAGAAAATGGAAGTAACATTAATGCATACATATGGCCTAACGTCTCCATTAACAGTGTAATCCATTTTCCTACTTCTAAAATTTATTAGTGAATATAATAATGTATATAATGATTATATATTATATTTATTTCATGTTTAATATTTTTTCAATCAGGTAAATATAATAAATTTATAATGACAAAAACTATAGAACCAAGACGAGTGAAGCTATTATTACGAGAAATGCGATTTTAATAACGAATTATTAATTAACACATAATAAATGGTTATAAGTAAATCATATATGGAATTATTAATAGGAGTATTGTTCTTGTATATATTTATAATAAATTTTTATTAGATATATATAGGGTTGAAACACATAAAAATAATGTCGATAGTTAAGGTTAGCGATTTTTAGCCACTCTTTTATTTCTTGGATACAAATGCCATATTCACCATTCATTTATTTTATTTGGTGTATATAAAACTCAGTTGACATGTTATATCATGTATATCCTTATATTAATAATATTTAATGTTTTATATGATGTTATTAATTAATGGTCCTTATGATTCAAATGTTTCTAAAGTGGTAAGGTATTCTCATCTCACTTTTATTTATTTGAGACACATGTAATATTCACCACATGTTTCTTTTATTTTAGGTGTATAGTGACCATGAATTTTATTTATTATTATTCTTATGAAAATTATGGGGACTTACATATCCATATATTTTTCACTCTTTCCTAGGTATATGTAATGAAAAGTTACTCAAATAGTAAATATTTTTGTAAGAATATCATTGCATATTGAGATTGTTTAAGACTTAAGTTTATGATGATGAAATTTTTATTCTATATCTCATGAAACTAATATTATTTATAATCATCTAGTTATTTATAGGGAGTAAAAAAAATTCATTAATTTTCCTATATTCATGAACTAAATAGATAAAAATAATGTTTTAAAAGTCTTTATTTAACTATTTGGTCGAAAATCAATTTTTTATATGTCTTTATTTTATTGAAATATTTAATATGATGCTTTTAAAATTTTCCAATGATTTTTTATATGTTTTTCTCATGATTTAATTTGTTATAAAAATAATTCAAATTACACTTTTTGACATTTTACAAACAAAGTTGTTTTCAATTTTTACTAAAAATTTTGAAGGAAACATTGTATTACGTGTATGGAAATAATTTAATTTCCCATAATCATGACCAATGGATTTTTTGAATATTTCATTACATGTTTTTATGTTTCATTTAAATGAAAATGTTTTTCTCAATTTTTGGTAATTTTTTAGATTTTTTATAATTTATTTCAAAAAGGAATGTCTACTTTTTTCATGAATGTTTCAAATATCCTTTAATGGAATTTTTATTCATAAATGATATAAACCATGGTTGTTTATTATGTTTTACTATGGAAATGATCTATTGGTACAATCATTATTCTTTCTCTAGATGGTTTATTTTTATTATGATGAGATGATTATGAATCCAATTTATTTTTCCATTTGTTTGCTAGGATGAAATGATGAAATGTTTATGATACCATATTTCAATTCATACTTAATGACATGATGAATTGGGGAATGTTTAATGATTTTGTTACAAAAAACATTTGTATAATATGAAATTATGTACTTGTATCTCTCTATAATGAATCATTTATTGATCTATATCTTATATTATAATTATGGGAAACAAGGTGATGTGCTTGATCCACTTTGTGAAAATGGTGTATGTACTTGATCCAATATGGGAAATAAGTTATGATTCCTAATTCATTATTTCATGGGAAACATGTATGGATATTTGGACAACTATGATTTCATTTTCTATGTAATTAAATTCAAAATATAAAATGGTTTATACAATTATGATAGTTCCACAATAATATGACATGAAGATATAGTTCATGATTTATTTATTATGATTCCGAAATCTAGTGAAGATTTTATTTGAAATGATGATGTTATATTCTATGAATCATGTTTATGAATGTTGAAATATCATGTATTATCCTTTAATGTGATATTCATGATCTCATACCCTTATTATTATCTTATTACTTATTATGACCATCGATTGATATCTCCCTTATTTACCCTTACTGAGAAAATGAGATCACCCTCTCTTATGATTCATTTATATAGGTTATGAAGAATAGATTATGTAGGGAATTGCAATGAAATTTACTAAATGGAAAGTTCATTTTGAGATATATTTAAGATATTTTTTGAAATAAGAAAATTGTGTATCAAGTATCAAAAGATAGTAACACTTAATGGTCCTCAGACATGTTTTTGTGAAATTTATTGAATATTCATCTATAATGGTGTGATTTTATGTATGAAAAGTTGGATTATTATAGTTGTCATGAGGTGATTTTTTAGTGTGACTTTTAAAAATAGTATGAGTAATCTTTTGAAACATACATATGGATATCTCTAAAAATATATCTAAGGACAAGTCTAAGTATATGTTTAAATAATGGAAAATATTCTAGAAATCTGGTGAATGATAGATTGAGTGGTTTCCATGAAATTACCTACATTTAAGGATAATACATGCTGTTGTGAATTTTTAAATTTTATTACTATGGGTAATAACTCTAAAATAAAACATTTTTCATTGAATCAATCATCAAATGGTTCAAGATAATGGGCCTTCCTATACACGAGTTTTGAAACTCCTAGGGGATCTATTTTAAAACTCACAAACACATTACCAACCATAAAGAAATATTTGAATATATTATTACCATGAATGACCTAGGATAAACCTAAGGTGTCATTTATTTAAATGAGTGTGTCTTGATTTAGATATCCTATAATTGATTTTTCATTATTATTTGGTTTCCCAAAATCAATATTATTTCACACACTTTGATTTATGATATTATACAATGGCAGGAACTAGAAACAACTGAGTTAACATTGAGTGTGATATTCAATATTTTAGTGAGAAACCAAGTGGGGTGATTAATGGATTGAAGGATTTTGTTTTTAACGTTAATAAATTATCGTGATATTTGACTAACATGTTTCTCCTTAAAAAATATCAGACTAAACAAAGAACAAATGGATATAGTTTTCTAAGATCTCAAGTGGTGGATGGCATGGAGGAAATAATATTTAGTTTGTTCTATGTTTAGAATGTTGGAAGAAGTATTTAAGGTAATATCTGAAATAAATAATAATTTTTATAAGGGTGGAGAATAAGGAATCATACTATGAAATTTTAGAAGGAAACTAAAATTTAATGTTAGCATAGAATATGAGAGTAATGGTTTCCCGTAAGAATCACAAATAGTTGGTTGTTTTAAATATTTAATTTACGGGAATAATTCAAGTCTATTTCTTAGAGGAAAATTGAAAAAACTAGATAAGAAGGGTTTTATGAATAATATTATTGTTATTGTTGATGGCTATAATGGAAATGGCATTTAAAAGAATAGAGGTATTATGGAATATGATGATAAATCCTTGTTAATGGTTAGGAATGAATTGTATTGATATTTTTATGTATTAAAACTCAAGAATTATTTTATATAAATCATGAAATATATAAGTACTATTTTGTAAAAATAATTGCATTAAGGGTTTGAACAAATATATTAAACAATACTAATGTCTTAGAAAAGTTATTTAATAGAAATGAGATTTTTTATGGAATAAACCTAATTAAGTGAAAAATAAATATTAATATGTTCAATATATTGATAAAATGGTTTTTACTTGGGATAATGAGATGATTAATATGGTTAAATAAAATTGGATATAAATGACGACCTTAGAAATGATCAACGATTTGTTGAAAATGGTAGTTATTTTATCATTTTTGGAGACAAAAATTACAAGATCCCAGTTTTTGGAAAGGTATTTTTTTGTTATGTTTTGGTTGAATCCCTTGTTTTGGGCTTCAAGGGATGTCTTATGAATGTATGAGAGGTCTTGGGGGTATTTTGGGGGTTCGGGGCACAAAAGAAAGGGAAGGTGGGCAAGACCAGCCAGTGCGCACGACCTACACATGGCCAGGGCAAACCGTGCGGCCTGCCCTAGAAAACCATGCGACCCCTCAACCTCCAGACTGTAGCATGTGAATGGTTTGCGCACGGTTTGCCAAACCATATGGCCAAACCGTGTGGCCTCTTAAAGTTTGGAAAATTTACAAAATTGTCACTCCTGGATTTTAAGAACCCACTCGGGTTTTCCACTCATTTCCTCCCTCTCTACACTGGGCATGAACAAAATCTCCCAAGTGCTCCAAGAGATCAATCTCCCTTGTTTCTAAGGCGTTTTTGGTGCCATTGGTTGATGATCGAAGCTCCAGGTAAGGCTAATCACATCCTTGATTCTCTTTTTGGTTTAGGGTTTGTATCTTCTGTCCCTCTTGTTTCAAATCTCTAAAACCCTATATTTTGGGTGAGTTTTAGGTTGAAGATCTAAAGCTTGGTCGGATCGAGGTCTAAGGACTCGATTGAGAGTGCGTTCAACCGTGGTTTCGAGGTAGGTGGTCTACAAATGATATCCCATGGTTATTTGAGTATTTGTGCATGTTTTGTTGTGTTCTTTTTTCCACTTGGTTATGTTTTGAATAGCCATGGAATGTTTGCTAATAACTGTGTTTAAAATGGAATATGGGAACCCTCACGATCCCCATGGGATATGTTGGGATTGGATTGACCTAATTTAGGGCCACCCATGGGGTGTACCGACTTTCCTGGACTTAATGATTGTTATTAAACAAGTGACCATGTTGTAATAAATGGTAGATCCCTTGATGAATATGTTGGCATGATTAGTTGAACATGGAATAGAAGTTAGGTGATGGACCTAGACTTGGAAATAACCTAAGGGATAAATTGGAATGGGTTTAATGGTTGATTCATGGGAATGATGAAGGGGTTAAACGAGTTAATGTGTAAATTTATTAAAGACCACAATGGGATGGATTATGGGTCTACTGTTGAATGCTTAGTGAGATAGGCATAACACATGGGAATTGGGTGGATGGTTAAATGATGAGAAATGGTAATGTGTTAATGGGTTAAGACAAAATGTGAATTCCCATGTGATTTGTTGTGAATGGTGTTTGTCCAAGGGCAATGGTATGATGGGTTGATGGTTACTTATAAATATAAACATGTGCACATGGCTTGTTAGTGTGGGGTATGACTTGAGGATCTATTCCCACGGGTCGTGTGAAGACTGATGCTCTGAACTTCACCCTAAATGCATGGGATACTAATGAGGACTGATGATCTATTCTCCTAATAGTTGCATCCACCCGGACAGAGGCTTCGAGGTTAAAATGTGGTTGTTATGAGGTATCCACTTGGACTTAGGCTTTGAGGTGAGAATATGGTTGCTATGAGGTATTTGGTCCTAGTGAGATCGGATAACGATGTGGATACCCTCATGCATGTGATTTTTGGCCTTAGACCCATGTAACGTAATGTATGTGTTTAACCCGTGGAAATGTGATTAAATGTTAAGTAATGATAATTTTGTGAATTGAATGGTAATGGAAGTGGTAAGGGCTTTGGACTTGAACTGGTTAATGGAACCTTAAATAATTACTTGAAAATTATCATTTATATTCCTTTTTCATGCACTACATGTTTATAATGGATATTTTGTAGACACCGTTGGTGGTGGCCAACTGAGTTGTACTTACACTTTTCTTAGGCTGCCATTGGGTACCTGAGCAGAATTCATATTTACAGGTCAGGAGAAGGGAAAGGGTCCTTGCTAGAAAATTTAGTGGACATGGGTAGCACTTGGTGGAAAATCCAGACATGGAGTTAGGACCATTTTGGAGATTTTGGCAATTTCCCTTATTTTGGGATTTGGTTCACTCCTGCACTTGTAGTATGACATGGCATATTTATTGTTGGAATTGGTTATACATGTTCCTTGTTTATTGGTTATTGTTTTGGCTATTTGGTTTGTTTCTGTTATGGCTTACTTTAATAAAAATGGGGTATAGTCTCCCCACTGGACTCCATAGAGCCCCACTTCTAGTCGGCAGCCTTTGGAGTATGGGGAGGCGCGCTTAAGGTCATGTAACCACCCGGCTCGGAGCACCGGTTTAGTAGCTTTCGGGTTAGGGACGTTAAAATGTGGTATCAGAGGAGGTATTTCTTCACCTTCTCTGAGGTCTTGTTATTTGAGATTGGTAGCCAAGGGTTAAGACGTGTCGGGCCTTGGTAATGAGCTCATGCTTGGGAGTAGCTAACCCTGGTACGTGGGAAAACCCAAATCACCCTGGGTGGGAAATGTTGTTATTGGTTGTGCGATGTTACAGTTGATGATATTTCACCATTGGGTGATGAACATGTGTTTTGATTTGATTATTTTATGATATTTGGCTCGTGGCCTTAACGGAACGAGGATTTTCATTCATGTATCATTGTAGGCCCCTAGGGAGATAGGTGACATGCATTGTGTTATGCACACGCATGGGGTGGGTGTGTGAGGCAGGAAAGTAGGGTGCAACATGCATTTCATGAAACCAAGAAATAATGAGAAGAATTAAATAAAACAAGTCGGTATATGATGTTTAACGAAATATAAGGGTTTGAAATGAAGTGGAAAATGTTTTTGTAAAATGTTGTGTGAGTTTAGTGGTAGTGCATGGTTGTTTACCCCATGTAGACTATGGCCCGCAGTAGGAATGGTCGGGGTAGTGAATTGAGGTGTTAATGTTGTTGAATTAGTTTATGAGAATGGTTTGTTGTAGCTAGTAAAGAGCATTTGATGAAGTCATGAAAGTTTTATGGTATGATTGATAAATCTCGTGTTGGCAATGTAGAGAGATGCCGCCATGATGGCGGTTACCATTTGGGAAACGGGAGGGTGTTGCTGAGAACACACCTCCAGTAGAAGAGCCCTAAAATGTGCTGACCATTGAAGGTAGAGAAGACCAGTTCCGGGAGAACTTGGCTCGCCTTATGCAGATGATGGATCGGGACCCAGGGAGGGTTGCACTATGTATGTCTGAGCTGACCAGGGAGTTATAGCTGCAGCACCCTCCGACCTTCACCGGAGAGAGTGGGCCAGAGGTAGCAGAGTTCTGGTTAGAGTCTTCCCAGATGATACTGAATCATCTAGAGACCCCTGTTGAATATTGAGTAATGATGGACGTTTATATGTTGCGGGGCCAGGCAAGGCGTTGGTGGGACATTCCATCTCTAATCGAGCAAGTTGAGGAAATGTCGTGGAAGGTTTTTCAGAAAATGTTTCTGGAGCATTTCAACCCAAAGAATTTGTGGCAGGAGCAGGCTGTAGAGTTTATGAGCCTGACTCAGGGATTGCTATCGGTGATGGACTATGATAGTCACTTCACTGATTTGCGACGCTTTTTCCCAGTGTTAATAGGGGATGAGGTGGCGGTAGCAAGATGTTTCCAGGATTGTTTGAGTCATGAGATCAGGTCTCAAGTAAATATCTTCCATTTGAAGAGGTTTGAAGAGGTGATGGATCAGGCACCCATCTTTGAAGGGAACATGAAGGGAGGTTCGGGTGGTGGGATTTTCATGCCAGTTGGGCGGACAAGTGGTGCATCTTCCGAAGGTCGGAAGCGTCATTTGGAAAGTTTCCTTCAAGGTGGTTAAAAGGGAGGGTCATCCTATCAGAGTGTGAACCAGGTGTTCTGTTATTAGTGTAGTAGGCCAAGGAATTTGTGTGGTCAGTGTCCTCGACCTCCAGTTGAGTGCCGCTCGTGCGGCAGGATGGGACATGTGTAGAGGTTCTGCAGGAAACCTCGGCAGGTGGGAAAGTATGATGGTGAAAAGTAGGTACCGGGTACTGTAAGGGGATCAGTTGCCCCATATTAGGTAAGAAGTTAGAGCTCCACGGGCCATACTGGCATGGACGGTGGATGTGGAACTCGCAGGCAAGATTGCTCATGCCAGTAGGGCAGTGCAGCGCAGGGCGTTCATATAGCATCCCGCCTTTTTATCACATAAACTTTCATTACATTTTACAAAACCGAGGATCTTTAAGGTTTAGTGTCTTGGAAACCAGGAACTTTAAACATGAAAAAATAAAACATTTTTCTTAAAAACTTGAAAGGCTTCTCCTCATGTTCATCCTAGGTTCATTACTGCATCTCATAACCTGGGGACATACATCAAAAGAAAGGGTGAGCAGAAGGCCCAGTAAGGGAAACGAGAGAAACATTTTACATGTGAACTTGAGATACTTCAATAAGGTCATGAAAAGAACATTAAGGCATGAGAAAGAAATCATGAGGAATATCAAAATAAAAATAACATTTTTCATAACTTTAATATGTGGCTGCAACATTTAATATTGAAAATCATTTCGTTTCACCAAGGTCCATCCCCAAGGTGTTATTAAAAATTACCAAGGTTATTCACCAAAGTATCAGTCTAAAAAGTCATCTCTAGAGATTAAGTCTTTACCCAATGCATTGGAGAGCTATCTGGGAGCACCCTTGACATGTCTTTATTATCATGTGAGCCACATATATCATCATCAATAATTTCATAAACAACCCATATAGCATAAAATAAATGGGTTTCATTTCATAATCATAACGTTTTAAAAAATGCTTTAAAGACATGATCTTTATGTCACTTTAAACCCACAGAAAAGGGAAAGCGGGTTTCATGTATGTAAATCCCATAATTTAAAATAGAACATTTCGATATATATGTGAATACCCCTATATAAATAAGAGCTTTGAGCATTCACTTAATAACATAAAATAATTTTGAGATAAAGAGGGAGGCATTTTGAGACGAAAACTATGCAGCATAATGTCTATGATACATGGTTTTAGAAAAAGTTGGAAAGAGAGGGGACAAAAAATGATACATAAAATAGTAGGGGAACAAAATATAAAGTATTTAAGAACATGGTAATGAAATTTGAATGATATACCATTTGAAACGAAGAACATTAAAGGAAGACCAAAAGTAAGATTTCTCTTATGAGAATTTGGCAGCCTAACGGCATCACTTAAAACTTCCAAAAATGGATTGATGAGATCAAATAGGGTCTCTCATCATATGAAAATAAATTATTAGTATGATAGATATAGAGGTCATACCCCATCATAATAAAAAGGAACTTGAAAGACTTGACATGAAAATAGAACTTGAAAATGAGAAGGGTGAAAGAATCCCTTAAACATTCAGCAGCCTAACGACGTCACTTAAAATGTCAAAATACTGAATTGGAGAGATCAAATAGGGCCTCTAATCATATGAAAATAAAAGATCAGTATGATAGATTTAGAGATCATAACCCAACATAAAGTAACTTGAAAGACTTGAAAAGAAAATAGAACTTGAAAATGATAAGGGTGAAAGAATCCCTTAAAAATTCGGCAGCCTAACATGGCCACTTAAAACTTCAAAATACTGAATTGAAGAGATCAAATGGGGTATCTTATAATATGTTCATAAAAGATCAGTATGATAGATATAGAGATCATACCCCAACATAAAAAAAAGGAACTTGAAATAATTGACATGAAAGTACAACTTCAAAACGAGAAGGGTGAAGAACCACTTAAAAATTCGGCAGCCTAACCGCGCCACTTAAAACTTCAAAATACTAAATTGAAGAGGTCAAATGGGGTCTCTCATAATATGATCATAAAATATCAGTATGATAAATTTAGAGATAATACCCCAACATAATAAAAAGGAACTTGAAAGACTTGACATGAAAGTAGAACTTGAAAATGAAAAGGGTGAAAGAACCACTTAAAAATTCAGCAGCCTAACGACACCACTTAAAACATCAAAATACTGAATTGAAGAGATAAAATGGGGTCTCTCATCATATGATCATAAAATATCAGTATTATATATATGGAGATAATACCCCAACATAATAAAAAGTAACTTTAAAGACTTGACATGAAAGTAGAACTTTGAAAAATGAGAAGGGTGAAAGAATCCGTTACAAAAATTTCGACAGCCTAACGACGCCACTTAAACTTTCATAAAATGAAATTATGAGAGTAAGAGGGGGTATCTAATCACGTGAACATAAAAAGGAAAGTATAATGAATATAAAAGAACATCCTCCAACATAAGAAAATGGAGCATAAAAGAAATGTCATAAGAGAGATTTCTTGAAAAGAAAGAGAGAGGTTGGATCCCTTACCTTAAAACGCAACTCTTAAAACTCAAAGGTTGGGACCTTGAGGGATTTGGGGCACCTTGAGAGGACTCCTTGGGAGGTAATGAGACCAAAAATTCATTGGGGGAGAGTGGGGAGTCGAATGGATGAGAGGATGGCTTGGTATTTATAGGGAAAGTGAGGGGACAAGGCATTAATGGCCAAGGGACACCTCATTAGTGGTTTTGGAAAAACCATGAGCTTGCCCGTGGTATTTTCCCATGGTATTGGCCACTTGGGACACCTAATACCTTATATTACTATTAATAAGTCTACCATATTGATTACATACTTAATACATCATTTAATGATGTCATTAAACACCCGTAACTTAAAAACTGTATTTTCACTATTCATCGAAAATTCAACTTTCTCAGAATAATCCCAAAATTTCACCTTAACCAAATATCAATGCTCTGATTTCAAAAATGAATTCCATTTTATAAAAATAATTTTCTAAATATTTTTAATTAATTTTTTTAATAAAATACACTATTCACTGAAAATTCATTTTTTTCAGAAAAAACCCCAAAAAATTACCATAACATAATATCAGTGCTCTGAGTTCAAAAATGAAATCCATTTTATAAAAATAATTTTCTAAATATTTTTAATTTAATTTTTAAATTAAAAAACACTATTCACTCGAAAAAACTAATACTTGAATAATAATTTATGAAATCGTTATTTAACCATTTTATTGAATCACATTACTTAATTAAGGTGCCTAGATTATATTAATACTTTCTTTAAGTGATATTACTAATCCATTTTGAAACATTACTAATCCTAATCATAAAATCACTATTCATAATTTACTATTCATCAAAAATTAAGTTGATCTTATTAGACTCTAAATTTCATACTGAGCATAATTGTAGAAGACCATTTTTTGAATATCATTACACATTTTTAATTATTTAAGGTTTACATAAAAATTTTTAAAATATCCTTTTTATAAAATTCATAAAAAATATGCATACTATATTTATCTGGTCATTTGAAAATTCATAAACTTCATCGTAAGAAGAAATCCCAATTTTTATTTAAAACAAAGGATTACACAAGGCAGTTACGGTCTCCTTACATAGCCCCTTATCACACCAGCATATGACCTAAGTGTAAGGTGTGCCAAGGTGAGAGAATATGAGGGAGGCTCGGCTAACATCGCATGAGTATTAATTTCTATTAGTTTGAACTTCTCGTAAAGGCGATTCTGTTCTAGCTTCACACGATGAAGTTCGGCTTGGGTTTGGTCCAGAGCAAAGCCCAGTGATGCTACCTCCTTCCCAAGTTCTGTTAGATGGGCTTCGATCGGTCCAAGACTACTGGGTGAGGCCATCGAATCTTATTTCTATAATAATTAACCATGATTACTTGTATTCAGAGACAATAATCAAAACTTTTAGTTTCTAGGGGTCATATTGACCAATGGTCATATAAAAGTCAAAGCCCAATGGTCTCATTTTAATTATACTCATGTTATCAAATGAAACATTTTTGTTGAGTATAAAAAAAACAAAACAAAATAACACATAAAATTAGGAAACAATATTTATTCAAAATTTTTGGTCGTTACAATCTTCCCCCCTTAAGAAATTGCGTCCTCGCAATTTTTAAAATTGGGTTTTGAAATTTCATTGAAAGTACCACATCGGAAAAGGAGTCAGTAAAACTATTACTTTAAAATAAAAAAAGGTAAGTACAAAGGTCACCCGAGTTAGCCCACACTAGGATTCCATGTATGAAAACATGGACATGGGGGAGAAAACAAAGGGTCAAGTTCCGAGGGAGAGTGATAGAAAACATGATTAGGAGAAAGTTAACCATAAGAAAATCCCAAACTTATGATGTGTGTAAACGGTCTTTGATTACCCAGTAGGAAATGTAAACCAACAACATTTTTGTTTTATGTTCCTTTCCATAATTTTGAGGAATTAATTTACTACATAAAACAAAAACATAAGAAAATATACCTATCTTCATGTATAGTTTCATCCTTTAATAAGTTTCTACCCAAAACTAATCTTTTCTCCAAACTATGAGCATTCAAAACTACTTGGTCTCATCAAAACACAAGAATCATCTTCTAGAGAATCACATAATCCACAAAAGATTAACTATCATTTCTTCTATCTTTAAACATTATCCCAAAAAAAGAAAGGGTAAGGTAAAAAAACTCTTCAAAAAGAAATAATCCAATAGGAATGGAAACTACTTTTAAATCTTCAAAGTTCCATGGTACTACCCAAAGTTCATCATAGTCCATTCCATAAATAACGGCCCTTGAAATTCCTCAAAATAAACCAAACTAAGATTGAAACCCAAATACAAGAAGGATTTGATAACATAGTCTTCCAAAATAAACTTCATTGTTCATATCTAAACAACATCAACCACTCCTAACATCTTATAACAAAAGTATCTAACCTAAACATATTTTACCCAAGATAGGTTAATCATTTCCATAAGTAACCTAAATTACTATAAGTCCACCTTAAATTCATCGATTCTTCAAAATATAAGTAAACCTTACTCATCAATGAAAATACCATAGTAATCTATTTACCTCGATCATATAGGGTCCCCAAAATAGTGAATGTCTTCCAAAATAATAATCATATTTTAATCCCCTAATCATCCCTGTCATATTAATACGACAATCGTCGAATTTCCTATCACATTGGTTGTTGGGACATGTTCTTCCATTTCCCACCATTAACTAAGAAGAGAAAGCATAATTAGGGGCTTAAGTACTTAGCCAATAATCATGAAAAGGAACTGAAAGCATATAAGGATAACTTGTAGAAGAAAAGAATACCCTAACTTGTGATCCCCTAGGTTCCCATCTAGGTTATCCATGATCATATATTCTTATGTGAATCTTTATTTTATTTTATCTTTGTTCCTTTAACAATGGTTCATACTAAGCTTATAAATTTACCAAAGCATAACCCCCGGGAGTGTCATAACCAAGAGTGCAGCAAGGCCCATTGTCGTGTACCAGTTCCCATTCGAGTCTAGCTCAAAGCGGTGTTTTCGGGTTTTACCCCTATGTACATCTGTGCCAGAGCCACCTCTACCTGCTCATATCCAGACAAGGATGTATTTTCTTGGAAACCCCTTACTCAATACTCACCAAAATACCATGAAGATTTCCTATATTTAAACTTTTCTATAGGGTTATTCCTATAGTTTTCATATCCTAATTTCCACAAATAACTAAACCATCCTTTGATACCAACTATAGCATCCCGCCTTTTTATCACATAAAATTTCATTACATTTTACAAAACCGAGGATCTTTAAGGTTTAGTGTCTTGGAAACCAGGAACTTTAAACATGAAAACATAAAAGATTCTTCTTAAAAACTTGAAAGGCTTCTCCTCATGTTTATCCTAGGTTCATTACTGCATCTCATAACCTGAGGACATACATCAAAAGAAAGGGTGAGCAGAAGGCCCAGTAAGGGAAACAAGAGAAACATTTTACATGTGAACTTGAGATACTTCAATAAGGTCATGAAAAGAACATTAAGGCATGATGAAGAAATCATGAGGAATATCATAATAAAAATAACATTTTTCATAACTTGAAGATTTGGCTGCAACATTTAATATTTACAATCATTTCGTTTCACCAAGGTCCATCCCCAAGGTGTCATTAAAAATTACCAAGTTTATTCACCAAGGTATCAGTCTAAAAAGTCATCTCTAGAGATTAAGTCTTTACCCAATGCATTGGAGCGCTATTTGGGAACACCCTTGACATGTATTTATTATCATGTGAGACACATATATCATCATCAATAATTTCATAAACAACCCATATAGCATAAAATAAATGGGTTTCATTTCATAATCATAACGTTTTAAAAACTGCTTTAAAGACATGATATTTATGTCACTTTAAACCCACAGAAAAGGGAAAGCGGGTTTCATGTATGTAAATACCAGAATTTAAAATAGAAAATTTTGATATATATGTGAATACCCCTATATAAATAAGAGATTTTAGCATTCACTTAATAACATAAAATAATTTTGAGATAAAGAGGGAGGCATTTTGAGACGAAAACTATGCAGCATAACGTCTTTGATACATGGTTTTAGAAAAAGTTGGAAAGAGAGGGGGCATGGGTCAACCACTCAAAAATGATACATAAAACAGTAGGGGAACAAAATATAAAGTATTTAAGAACATGGTAATGAAATTTTAATGATATACCATTTGAAACGAAGAACATGAAAGGAAGACAAAAATAAGATTTCTCTTATGAGAATTTGGCAGCCTAACGACGTCACTTAAAACTTCCAAAAATGGATTGATGAGATCAAATAGGGTCTCTAATAATATTAACATAAATGATCAGTATGATAGATATAGAGATCATACCCCAACATAATAAAAATGAACTTGAAGGACTTGACATGAAAATAGAACTTGAAAATGAGAAGGGTGAAAGAATCCCTTAGACATTCAGTAGCCTAACGACGTCACTTAAAATGTCAAAATACTGAATTGGAGAGATCAAATAGGGTATCTCATCATATGAACATACAATATCAGTATGATAGATTTAGAGATAATACCCCAACATAACGTAACTTGAAAGACTTGACAAGAAAATATAACTTGAAAATGATAAGGGTGAAAGAATCCCTTAAACATTCGGCAGCCTAACGACGCCACTTAAAACTTCAAAATACTAAATTGAAGAGATAAAATGGGGTCTCTCATCATATGGTCATAAAAGATCAGTATGATAGATATAGAGATCATACCCCAACATAACAAAAAGGAACTTGAAAGAATTGACATGAAAATAGAACTTCAAAATGAGAAGGGTGAAGAACCACTTAAAAATTCGGCAGCCTAACGACGCCACTTAAAACTTCAAAATACTAAATTGAAGAGGTCAAATGGGGTCTCTCATCATATGATCATAAAATATCAGTATGATAAATTTAGATATCATACCCCAACATAATAAAAAGTAACTTGAAAGACTTGAAATGAAAGTAGAACTTGAAAACGAGAAGGGTGAAAGAACCACTTAAAAATTCAGCAGCCTAACAGCACCACTTAAAACATCAAAATACTGAATTGAAGAGATCAAATGGGGTCTCTCATAATATGATAATAAAATATCAGTATTATAGATATAGAGATCATACCCCAACATAATAAAAAGTAACTTTAAAGACTTGACATGAAAGTAGAACTTTGAAAAATGAGAAGGGTGAAAGAATCCGTTACAAAAATTTCGGCAGCCTAACGGCGCCACTTAAACTTTCATAAAATGAAATGATGGGAGTAAGAGGGGGTATCTCATAATATGAACATAAAAAGGACAGTATAATGAATATAAAAGAACATCTTCCAACATAAGAACATGGAGCATAAAAGAAATGACCTAAGAGAGATTTCTTGAAAAGAAAGAGAGAGGTTGGATCCCTTACCTTAAAACGTAACTCTTAAAACTCAAAGGTTGGGACCTTGAGGGCTTGGGGGCACCTTGGGAGGACTACTTGGGAGGTAATGATACCAGAACTTCGTTGGGGGAGAGTGGGGAGTCGAATGGATGAGAGTATGGCTTGGTATTTATAGGGAAAGTGAGGGGACAAGACATTAATGGCCAAGGGACACCTCATTAGTGGTTTTGGCAAAACCATGGGCTTTACCATGGTATTTGCCCATGTTATTGGCCACTTGGGGCACCTCATACCTTATATTACTATTCATAAGTCTACCATATTGATTACATACTTAATACATCATTTAATGATGTCATTAAACACCTGTAACTTAAAAACTGTATTTTCACTATTCATCAAAAATTCAACTTTCTCAGAATAATCCCAAAATTTCACCTTAGCCAAATATAAATGCTCTGATTTCAAAAATGAACTCCATTTTATAAAAAAAAATTTCTAAATAATTTTAATTTATTTTTTTAAATAAATACACTATTCACCAAAAATTCATTTTTTTCAGAAAAAACCCAAAAAATTACCATAACATAATATTACTGCTCTGAGTTCAAAAATTAAATCCATTTTATAAAAATAATTTTTTAAATAATTTTAATTTAATTTTTAATTAAAAAACACTATTCACTTTAAAAAACTAATACTTGAATAATAATTTATGAAATCGTTATTTAACCATTTTATTGAATCACATTACTTAATCAAGGTGCCTAGATTATATTAATACTTTCTTTAAGTGAGATTACTAATCCATTTGGACACATTACTAATCCTAATCATAAAATCACTATTCATAATTTACTATTCATCAAAAATTAAGTTGATCTTATTAGACTCTAAATTTCGTACTGAGCATAATTGTAGAAGACCATTTTTTGAATATCATTACACATTTTTAATTATTTATGGTTTACATAAACATTTTTAAAATATCCTTTTTCTAAAATTCATCAAAAATATGCATACTATATTTATCCGGTCATTTGAAAATTCATAAACTTCATCATAAGAAGAAATCCCAATTTTTATTTAAAACCAAGGATTACACAAGGAAGTTACAGTCTCCTTACATATCCCCTTATCACACCAGCATAGGACCTAAGTGTAAGGTGTGCTAAGGTGAGAGAATCTAAGGGAGGCTCGGCTAACATCGCACGAGTAGTAATTTCTATTAGTTTGAACTTCTCGCAAAGGCAATTCCGTTCTAACTTCACACGATGAAGTTCGGCTTGGGTTTGCTCCCGAGCAACACCCAGTGATGCTACCTCCTTCCCAAGTTCTGTTAGATGGGCTTCGATCGGTCCAAGACTACTGGGTGAGGCCATCGAATCTTCTTTCTATAATAATTAACCAAGATTACTTGTATTTAGAGACAATAATCAAAACGTTTAGTTTCCAGGGGTCATATTGACCAATGGTCATATAACAGTCAAAGCCCAATGGTCTCATTTTAATTATACTCATGTTATCAAATGAAACATTTTTTTTGAGTATAAAAAAAACAAAATAAAATAACACATAAAATTAGGAAGCAAGATTTATTCAAAATTTTGGGTCGTTACAGTTCAGGCTGGGGCCCAAGGTAGAGGGGTAGGTCAACTTCAGGCAGTTCAGTTTGCGCCTAGTGATGGCGAGGCTGGACCGTCGAATGTTTGAGGTACAATCCTTGTAGCTTATACTTTTTCTAGTTCGTTTTTTGACACAGGTGCCACACACTCTTTTATATATGCTCAACTTGTGGTAGAGCTGGGTTTACCTGTGGAGAGGGTGTGTGGAGTTATGTCAATGGACACTCCATTGGGTGTGCGGGTTGAGGATATCAAGCAGTGTAAAGGATGTGCCTTGGAAGTTGGTGGGTATCATTTTCTATGGGATTTGTTCGCTCTCGAGATTTCAGGGTTTGACCTAATCTTGTAAATGGAATGGTTGATATTGTATCAGGCACACATATACTGTTATCATCGCAGAGTATCGTTCAGGTCTCTTGATGGTGACTCTTATGTCCACCATGGTGAATGGGATGTTCGAGTAGGTCGTGCAGGACCGTTTGGTCAGTGGTTAAGTAGAATCATGACTCAAGTGGCATGTCTCATTCTTAATGATAATGAAAGATAAGAACAGTCTGTTTTCCCTCCTGTGGTGGATCAGTTTCAGGATGTGCTTCCTGAGGATTTCTTGGGGTTACCCCCCGAGAGGGATGTTGAGTTCTCGATCGAGTTGCTGCCAAGAGCAGAGCCAGTTTCTATTCTGCCATACCGAATGGCACCGACAGAACTGCAGGAACTGAAGGTTCAGCTTGAGGAGTTGGAGAGTAAGGGGTTTATCCATCCTAGTACGTCTCATTGGGGATCTCCCGTGCTTTTTGCAAGGAAGACCTATGGTTCGTTAAGGCTGTGTGTTGACTATCGAAAGTTGAATTAGATGATGGGGAAAAATCAGTACCCTCTTCTTAGAGTTGATGACCTATTTGATCAATTGAGGGGTGAATTCGTGTTTTCTATGATTGATCTGAGGTCAGGTTATCACCAGATGAGGGTGAGGTCTTCTGACGTAAAGCAGATAGCTTTTCGGAGTCGGTACGGGTTGTTTCAGTTTGTGGTAATTCCTCCTTTCTTGACCAATGCACCGGCATTGTTTATGGCTTTGATGAACCTGATCATTCATCCCTATCTAGATTGGTTTGTGGTTACCAATGTTGACGATATCTTAGTGTACTCGAAAACTCACGATGATCATGCCCAACATATTGACATCGTCTTGGTTATGCTAAGAGAGCACCGGCTATATGCCAAGCTATCAAAGTGTCAATTCTGGATAAGTGAGCTATATTTTCTGGGTCACATCATCTCGGAGGCAGGTGTGTCAGTGGAACCAGATAATGTGTAGGTAGTTGTATCTTGGGAGTAGCCCAAGTGTGTTTCTGAGGTTTTTAGTTTTCTGGGTTTGGCCAGGTATTACCGAAGGTTCATTCAGGATTTCTCTCGCTTGGCAGCACCACTTTCTGGCTTGAACAAGAAAAAAATAAGGTTCGAGTGGTCTGAGGCTTATGATAACTCCTTCCAAGAGTTGAACAAGCAGTTGACGACCGAACCAATCTTGATCTTACCTGAACCAGGTAAGAAGTACATCGTGTTTTGTGATTCATCTGGAATCAGACTTGTGGATGTGTTGATGCAGGATGAGCGGGTTGTGGCTTATGGGTCAAGGCAGTTGAGACCCCATGAGCGGAACTATCCCACTCAGGACCTTGAGTTGGCTGCAGTGGTTTACGCCTTGAAGTGTTGGAGGCACTATATGTTGGGAGAAGAGTTTACTATGTTTTCCAACCATAAGAGTTTAAAGTACATCTTATCACAATGGGATATGCATCTTCGACAGTGAAGATGGGTTTAATATCTCCATTATTTTGACTTTGAGTTGGTGTACATGCCAGGAAGGGGAAACTATGTTGCTGATGCTCTGACTAGGAAGGTTCAGAATAAGGTTGTTCAAGAGTCCAACACCGAGTGGAAGGTGATGGATTTGTTTGCAGAGATGCACCTGGAGGTGCAGGTGGAGAGTGATTAGGTCACTCTTGCTTCCTTAACGATGGATTCAATGCTTTTGAGTCAAGTTAAGGAAGGTCAGATTGATGATCCTGAGTGTTTGATCATGAAGGATATTCTTAAAGGTGGGGAGATATCTTTTGGTTGGTCCGTTGACGTGGAAGGTGTTGTTCATGTTTGTGATCGTGTGGTTATGCCAGAGTGCATGTGTGAAGAGTTTATGCATGAGTTACATTCATCAAAGTGGGAAGTGAATCCTAGTTTGACCAAGATGTACCATGATCTCTAAAGGTAGTTTTGGTGGCCTGGAATGAAGAAGGAAGTTACAGGCTTTGTGGTGCGGTGCCTTACCTGTCAGCAGGTGAAGGCGAAGCATCAACGCCCAGGTGGTTTGTTTCATCCATTTCTCATTCAGAAATGGAAGTGGGATGATGTAATAATGTATTTTGTCATGGTTCTTCTGAGGATTCCATGGAAGAATGATGTAATCTGGGTGGTTATGGATTGGTTAATGAAAGTGGCTCATTTATTACCGATTTAGGAGACCTTTACAGTCGACTAGTTGGGTGATCTATATGTTTGGGAAATAGTGTGGTTGCATGGTGTTCCTAAGACCATAGTTTTGGATCGAGATCCACGTTTCACATCATGTTTCTGGAAAGGGTTGCAGAATGCGCTCGATACGTAGGTGTTTTTGAGAATGTCTTTCCACCCGCAGACGGACGGGCAGTCAGAGCGTACGATCCAAGTGTTGGAATACATGTTGAGAGATTTTGTATCAAACTTTGGTGGTTCTTGGGAGAGGCACCTATCATTATTTGAGTTTGCCTACAACAACAGTTTTCATGCTACGATTCATATGGCACCGTTTGAGGCACTCTACAGGAGACCATGTAGATCTCCATTTTGTTGGTCAGGGGATGGTGAATCTGAATTGTTGGGGCCATGTCTTGTGCAGGAGACATCAAGGAGAGTTATGTTGATCAGGAAGCAGATGTCTATGGATCAGATTAGAAAAAATACATATGCATATTGGAGGCGTAGACCTCTTGAGTTTGGGGTGGGTGATAAAGTGTTCCTTCGGGTGTCTCCAAGGTTGGGTCAACATCAGATTCGAAATAAGGGTAAGTTGGAGCCCAAGTATGTGGAACCTTTTGATATTGTGGAAAGGATTAGACTAGTGGATTTATAATTGGCTCTTCCACAACAGTATGGTGGGATGCATGATGTGTTTCATGCGTCACAGCTTTGACAATATCACCATGACCCATCTCACGTGGTTGATGTGGAGGATGTGGATCTTGAGGCTGATGCGTCCTTTAAGGAGCATCATGTTCGTGTGGTGTATCATAGTAAAAAGGTATTTTGAGGCAATTTTGTTCCATTAGTGCGAGTACTATGGCAGCATGGGAATGTTCGGGAAGAAACTTGGGAGCGAGAATCAGATATGCGGGCTCAGTGGCCTGAACTCTTTTCTTCAGTGGATCAATGAGGCTTGGAAACTCGGCTCGAGGATGAGCTGTTATAAGGTGGGGAGGTTTTAAGATCCCGGATTTTGGAAAGGTATGTTTTTGTTATGTTTTGGTTGAATCCCTTCGTTCAGGCTTCAAGGTATGTCTTCTGAAAGTATGAGAGGTCTTGGGGGTGTTTCGAGGGTTCTGGGCACGAAAGAAGGGGAAGCTGGGCAAGACAAGCAAGGGCGCATGGCCTGCGCACGGCTAGGGAAAATTGTGCGGCCTACCCAGGAAAACCGTGCGACCGCTCACCCTCTGGACTGTAGCATTTTCACGGTTTCCGCACGGTTTTCCAAACCCTGCGGCCTCTTAATGTTTGGAAAATTTACAAAATTTCCACTTCGGGGTTTTAAGAACCCACTCGGTTTTTCATCTCATTTCCTCCCTCTTCACCCTAGGCACAAACCAAATCCCAAAAGAGATCCAAGAGATCAATCTCCCTCTTTTATAAGGTGTTTTTGGTGACATTGGTTGCGGATCGAAGCTCCAGGTAAGGATAATCCCATCCTTACTTCTCTTTTTGGATTAGGGTTTGTATCTTCTCTCCCTCTTGTTCTGAAACTCTAAATCCCTATCTTTTGGGTGAGTTTTAGGATGAATCTCTAAAGGTTGGTATGATCAAGGTCTAAGGACTTGGTTGGGAGTGAGTTCAACCACAATTTCGAGTTTGGTGGTCTACAAATGATATCACATGGTTATTTGGGTATTTGTGTATGTTTAGTTGTGTTCTTGTTTCCACTTGGTTATGTTTTGAATAACCTTGGCATGTCTGATAATAATGGTGTTTAAAATAGAAAATGGGAACCCTCAATATCCCCATGGGATGTGTTGGGATTGGCTTGAACTAAATTAGGGCCACCCATGGGGTGTGCCGGCTTTCCCAGACTTAGGGATTGTTATTAAACAAGTGACCTTATGGTAATAAATGGTAGAGCCCTTGATGAATATGTTGTCATGATTGGTTGAACTGGGAATAGAAGGTAGGTGATGCACCTAGACATGGAAATAACCTATGGGATAAATTGGAATTGGTTGAATGGTTGATTCATGGGAATGATGAACGGGTTAAATGGGTTAATGTGTAAACTAATTAAAGACAATAATGGGATGGATTATGGGTCTAGTGTTGAATGCTTAGTGAGATAGGTGTAACTCATGGGAATTGGGAGAATGGTTAAATGATGTGAAATGGTAATGTGTTAATGGCATAAGGCATAATGTGGATTCCCATGTGGTTTGTTGTGAATGGTGTTTGTCCAAGGGAAATGGTATGATGGGTTGATGGTTACTTATATATATAATCATGTGAACATGGCTTGGTAGTGTGGGGTATGACTTGAGGATCTACACCCACAGGTCGAGTGAAGACTGATGCTCTGAAATACATCCTAAATGCACATGTTACGAATGAGGACTAATGATCTATTCTCCTAACGGTTGAATCCACCCGGAATGAGCCTTTGAGGTGAAAATATGGTTGCTATGAGGTATCCACCAAGACTGGGGCTTCGAGGTGAGAATATGGTTGCTATGAGGGAGTTTGTCCTAGTGAGATAGGATAACGATGTGGTTACCCTCTTGCATGTGATTGTTGGCCTTAGACCAATGTAACACAATGTATTTGTTTAACCCATGGAAATGTGATGAAATGGTAAGTAATGACAATTGGTGTGAAATGAATGGTAATGGATGTGATAATGGATTTGGCTCTGAACTGGTTAATGGAAACTTAAATAATTACTTGGAAATTATCATTCATATTCCTTTTACATGTACTACATGTTTATACTGGATATTTTTTAGACACCATTGGTGGTGGCCTACTAAGTTGTACTCACACCCTGCTCGGGCCACTATTGGGTACCCATGCAGACTTTATATTTGCAGGTCGGGAGAAGGGAAAGGGTCCTTGCTAGAAAATTTAGGGGACATGGGTGGCACTTGGTGGAGGATCCAGGCATGGAGTCGAAACCATTTTGGGGATTTTGATTGTTGTCCTTATTTCGGGATTTGGTTCACTCTTGCACTTGTAGTATGACATGGGATATTTATTGTTGGAATTGGTTATAAATGTTCCTTGTTTATTGGTTATTTTTTCCGCTATTTGGTTTGTTTCTTTTGTGGCTTACTCTGAAAATAAGGGGGTATAGTCTCCCCACTTGACTCCATAGACCCCCGCTGCATGTTGGCAGCCTTTGGTGTACGGGGAGGATGTGCTTAGGCATAGCTGCATCCCAAATGTCTCCTGAAACCCCTTAAAAATATGGGAATTAAAGATAGAATCTTGATTGGAGACGATAGATGATGACCCACAATGAATCCGTACGATCTCCTGAATGCAGAGGCGTCACAAGCTCTCTACTGAGCCCTGCTCTCTGATCGGAAGGATGTGGGCCGACATGGTGGGTCAGTCGATGATCACCCAAATAGAGTCATGTACCTTGGAAGTACGTGGAAGCCCCATCACAAAATCCATGGATATCCCATCCCACTTCCACTCCAGAACCTCTAAGGGCTGTACCAAGCCTACTGGTACCTGGTGCTCCGCCTTTACTTGCTGGCAAGTGAGGCATCGTGAAACGAACTCAACTATAACCTTCTTCATACATAGCCACCAGTGCTTTCGTCTGAGGTCCTGGTACTTCTTCGCCACTCCAAGATGTACCGCTAGAGGGGAAGTGTGAAACTCCCTCAGCACTTCCTCCTACAATGCAACTGGTACCATGGTACGTCCCCTGAAGAAGATGACGTGCTCTCCTCCAGAAAATTCATTAGGCACCTACCCTGTGGAAATCTGAGCACGTCGCATCTCACAGTCAACGTTCCCAAGTTGTGACTCTCTGACCCGCTGAAGTAGTGGAGGAGTAACTGTGAGGGACTGTATAAAAGCTGCCCCATCTCTATCCACGAAGGATATATTCAAAGCGGCTAACTGCTATGTTGCCTCTCCAAGTAGATGAATGTCTGATCTCCTGCTGATATCATCAGCCACAACGTTCCCTTTACCAGGAGTATAGACCATCTAAAAGTCATAGTCCTGGAGGAACTCAAGCCATCACTGTTGTCTCAGGTTCAGGTCCTTCTGTGTGAAAATGTACCTGAGACTCTAGTGGTCAGAGTAGACTGTAAAGTGCTCACCCATCAGATAGTGCCACCACATCTTCAAGATGAAGACCACTGCTGCTAACTCCAAGTCATGGGTAGCATAATTCTACTCTTTCTGCCTCAACTGCCATGAAATGTAAGCGATCATTTCTTGCTCTTGCATCAGGACACACCGTAGTCCGGTCCCTGATGCGTCACAGTAAACTACGTACCCTAAGCCCTCCTCTGGTAGCCTCAAGATGGGCGCACTGGTCAGTCTCTGTCTCAGCTTCTGGAAGCTCTGCTGGCATCTATCTAACCACACAAAGGGTTTCCCCTTCTTTGTCAAAGATGAAAGTGGTGCTGCAACTCTGGAGAAGTCTGGCACAAATCCCTGATAGTACCCAGCCATACCTAGGAAAGTCCGCACCTGCATCATGCTCCTGGGTGGCTCTCAAGCAAGTACTTCCTTGATCTTTGCAGGATCCATAGCCACTTCCGCATTTGAGATGACGTGCCCCAATAAGTGAACCTCTCGAATCCAAAACTGGCACTTCGAGAGCTTACCATAAATCTGGTGCTCTCAGAGTGTGTCCAGTACAACCCATAAGTGGTAGGCGTGCTCCTCTTAAGTAGTCGAGTAAATCAGTATGTCATTGATGAAGACTACGACAAAACGATTGAGGTATGGATGGAAGATCCTATTCATGAGACTCACGAACACTGCTGGTGCGTTGGTCATGCTGAAGGGCATAACCAAGAACTCATAATGGCCATACTGACACCTAAAGGTCGTCTTCTCCACATCCTCGTCTCGAACTCTGAGATGGTGATATCCTGACCCGAGGTCTATCTTCGAGAACCATCATTCTCCCTTGAGCTGATCAAAGAGGTCGACAATCCTTGGGAGTGGATAATTGTTCTTCACAGTCACCTGATTCAGGCTACGGTAGTAGACATAAAGTCGTAAGCTCCCATCCGCCTTCTTGGTGAATAAAATTGGAGAATCCCAGGGGGAAACACTAGGTTGGATGAATCTATTTCCCTGCAAGTCCTCCAGATGTACCACAGCTCACGAAGCTCGGAGGGAGCCATCCGATATGATGGAGTAGATATCGGTGTTGTCCTGGGGTATAGGTCAATGTAGAAATCTACCTCTCTGTGAGGAGGTAGTCCTAAAATGTTTTCAGGGAAAACATCCGCATACTGATCCACCACAATAAGAAAAATCGGACTCCGCACATCAAACTATCCTAGGATAAGACTATCCAAATGATGTGTGATCGGGTGCCCTCTCCTCTACCTAAGTCCATCCTATGCTGGAAAGGCTCCCTTCTCGCCGGTTAAGGTGTACCTACTCCCATCTGTGCGGACACACCGCACTTTGTGCCTAATACAATCAATCTGGGCGTGGACTGTAGATAATCAGTCCATACCCAAGATGAGGTCATAAGGCCTCGAAACCGCTACAAGAAGATCCCAGTCGTAGCTCTCTCCTCCTAGAGTAAGCTCACACTGCCGACACCAGTGCGTAATCATCAATTCTACTCCCATAGGAGTCTCTAGCCACAATGATCGAGCCAACATCTCTGTAGGAATCTCCAAGCTCCGAACAAGGGCAGTGATAATAAAATAATGACTCACTCTGGTGCCTATAAGAACTATATAATGGGTGGAGTAGACACAGATAGTACCTCGAATCATCTCAGGTGCGCCGTGGTCATAGGCCTTGATCGCCTGGAGTTGAGAATGCCCATGTCTACCAGCTCCCGGTGGTTGGGGTGGTCCTCCTGGTGGTGGTGGTGGTAGAGCCTAGAAGTACCATCCACCACCTGCTGCTCGGCCAACTCCTTTGCCTCATCCGCCTGCTCCCTGCGGACCACCATGGTCGAACCTCTGCCTCTGCCTAGGAGGTCCCTCAAATGTCTGTTGCTCGTCTGCATGGCGGGTCGGGCAGTCACGAGCCATGTGGCCCTGCCAGCCGCATTCATAGCACTGCCTACCCCTTGTATGGATGGCTCTGCTCTGTGTTCCCCGGACATCTAAACCAGTATCTTGAGGTCGCCCACCTAATGGCCTGGTCCGCTTGGTCCTCTGTGACATCTGTCAACTACCTTCTATAGAAGACTCCACCATGTGTTGCCCTGCTGTGGGTCTTGCTGCTAGCGTCGACTCAACAAGAAAGGTCTTCATAAGAAGATCTCTCTCCAGTACTCCTTCCTGTGTTGGAATGTTGAGGGATATCATTGAAACCCTGATCTCATGCCTCAGTCCCTACTCAATGGTCCGGGCCCAGAAGAATGGGTTCTGTACCATGTCTGTGGAGTAGCACGAGGGGTCGGTAAATCTCGCCGAGTACTGGGCTACTGTCATGCTGCCCTGCCACAGATGTAGTAACTACTGAATGCGCACAACATAGAGGGTGGAAGGAACAAACTCTGAGTGGAAGAGGCTCTCGAAGTTCTTCCAAAGTAGTGATGCCTCGTCATGCACCTGTAGCATCAGGCTCCACCATCTACCTGCTTATTTATGCAGGAGACGCGTGACAAGGATGATCATAAGGTCCGCTAGTGTCCCTACCAATCTAAAGACTCTGACGATAGCCTCCATACAATCCTTAGCTGCCTGAGGGTTCATCTCTCCATGGAACCTGGGTGGCCTTAGTCGCTGAAACTTGTGCAACGCACTCAGGAGGCATGCACTCTCTACTACTGGGGCTGGTGGCATCGGTGGCACAGTGGGTAGTGGTACTGCTGCTGCCTCCGCTGTAATGGGGCACTGCACCGAGGCCTCGTCGCTCAGTGGGATTTAATCTAGAATGTAACTAGGAACCCTGGCTGGCTACCTTTGTGGGGCCGTCCTAAAAATAAACAGGTGTTCCATGGTCAAAGAGTATACCTAGTGAGATAACACAAAGAAATCACAAAGAAAACTTTTAAAACACACATGCCATTAGTTTTTTCGAGCACTTAGTCGGAAATCAGAAGTCATGGTCCTGGTGTATGGACACATCAGCCGCCGCACCAACACTAGACTCTCTAGACTGAAAACCACACTCAATACTCTTAACACTATTTCTTCACAAAGAAAAAAGATCAGAGTCCTGAGTTCTGTGGTAGAACCGACTCCTCTGATACCAATTTTTCATGACTAGTCCTCAGGGCCCATGTCGTGACTACCCCAAGCCCGCCTTCCATAGGCCAAAGGCTGGCTACTAGCACCAAAGGCGTAAATCCCGATAAAAGGGAAGGCATTGCATTTATATAAGTAAACAAACACAATAGAGTACACAATTGAAGTAAGTACTAAGTAAAATGAGTACAAAAGTAGGTGCTGAAAAATAAATTGGCCAGTATACAAAACAAACTGAAAGTATAGTACAACTGAAAGAAAGTAAAACAGAAGTAAAGTAAAATAGAAACCACCAAGTCATCCTATGGATATCCCACCTGAAGGGTGGGTACAGATGGTCTCCTCAGCTCCTTGGGTCTGGCCATCCGCTCAGTGTATGTCCTATCTAGTGGTCCACCCCCAGGTACCGTCCAACTCCACAAGCCTCCACCTCGATCAGTGATGTATGCCATTTGCATCCAACACAACGTAGTTCTGGCATATCCCATGCAGGGGTGAGTATACGATACTGAGTAGGAACACTGAGACCCCTGAAGGTCTCCCAGTGATGTCTGTCATCTGTATCAGTGATGTCTGTCATCTGCATCAGTGATGTCTGTCATCTACATCAGTGATATCTGTAATCAATTCCAGTTCGGCTCTACCTCTCGAGCCCATGTACGACCCAGTCTACACAGGAAAGAATTCAATCACACCAATGGTAATGATTGAATAGTCAAGACTCATCTCACGTAGGTATACTACTCACGAAGAAGGGTGGAGATGATTAGATGTAGCCTCTGAATCATCTCCTCTGTAGAACCCAGGTAGGATCCAAGTACAGAGGTCGTCGCTGCCAAACCCACGTAGCATCCAAGTAAAGTCGTCATCGCTGCTGAACCCACGGAGGATCCTAGTACAGTCGTTATTGATGACGAACCCACAGAGGATCCTCATATAGTCGTCATCATTGCCGAACCCATGTAGGATCCTAGTACATCCATCATCATGGCCAAACCCACATAGGATCCATGTACAATCATCATCATCGTTGAACCCATGAAAGATCCCAGCTCGGTAGTCGTCGCAGTCGCAGCCAACTCTAAGGTTCCCGCACATGGTGTACTTGATTCTAGGAGGGTCCGCTTATCGAGTAAAGGGGGTTTGATACATCAACTGTCACTATGTCCAGAGTCAATGTATCCTAAAGTTCTATCTTGTCAATAGGAACTAAACATGACAGACTGCGTGTCAATCGGATGCCCGGTCTGAGAGATAATGGCTTTTCTGTTCCAGGGGCCTGGTTACAAATATGCTCTTTTTTAACTGGGCCGATATCCAAAGTCATCCAAAACTCACTTAGAGTATCACAAAATAACCGTCTCGTCTTAAGGGTCCTAGTTCCACAGACAGTGCGTCGATCGAACACACAGTCTTTAGTTTGATCCATTTAAGTAAAAAAATGGGCTCGACCCATTATGTCCAGTGGGCTGGTGGGTCAGGTCGACTGGGTTTTGGTGGGTCCGACCCAGCTGATGTCAGACCGACTCGGTGAAATGTGTGGCCTGACCCAAAAGGCGCGGCCTGGTTTGAAAAGGCACGACCCGACCCGAAGGGGCTCGGACCGGTCCGGCAGGGCGCTGCCCGGCCCGACCCGGCGTGGCCCGAAACGATCCGGCGCAGCCCGAACCAGTAGGGCACGCCTCGTCCCGTAGGCAGAGCAGTCCGAGGGGGGGGGGGGTGGTGGCTGCCCGAACTGGTGGTGCCAAGAGAGGTCGCCCTCCCAAACCAGTCAGCTAGGCTGACCGGCCTTCTGGCGCAAGCGGCCCGCTCAGGCGGGCCATGGGTTTCTTCAGCGCGACGCCCTCCTGGCACCGCAGTTCGGCTCCACCCGGCTGGCTGACGGGCCGACCAGTTCTCCAGCACGGCGCCCTCCTGGCGCCGCGGCTCGCCTCTTCCCGACCGGCCGACCGGCCGGTTCTTCTTCCGAAGTGGCCCGCCCTATGCGGGCTGTGATTCCCGCAGCGCGGTGCCGTGGGGCACCGTGGTTCCTTCCTTCGGCCCAGTTCTTCTTCGTCGGTCGAGCGGCCCGTGGTTGTGGGCTAGGGTACTTCAACACGTGTCCGGCACACAGTCGCATCCTTCAATCATCGCTACTTCATGATTCCAAAGAAGACAAGAAACAACGGAGGGTCATCAGGCCATGTTTGTTTGGCCCACGCCCTCCGCATTAGGTGGTAACAATCATCCAAAGATGAGAAAGATTTCACAAAGCACAACAAACAATTTTATTCAAATAAAATTGAAACAATTCACCCTAAATCGATAAAAGATGTCGTACGTCTGGCGTCGTGGAAGACGGTGTCACAGAGAAGGGATTAATAGATGACGTTGGTATGCATCCAAGGAGGAAACGACATCTCCACACTAGTTACAGAGAGGAGAAGGGAAGGCCCATCGCCGCTCTTGGTGGATTTGGTGTTCTTCGTTGAAGAGGCGTCGTTCTTCGCAGGAGGATGATGTTCTTCAACGAAAGAGGAACATCCTTCTTCTTTTACACAAGAGCTTTCTCAAATTTCTCCTAACACAACATGTGATAAAGTAAAATAATAGGCTAATGCTATTATTCTATTAACACAAGCAATTTAAATTTTAAAATTCAAAACAATTAATTAATTAATTGAAGTGGTTCAATTTATTAATTAATGTGTGTTGGAAAGAGTTAAAGAGGGATAGAGAGGAAGCAGAAGTGTTACACAATTAAATAAGAGTTAACAAAATAATGAATGGGGGTTAAGAAGTTTAAGGGAAGGTGAATGGTTGGGGCTCTTGTGGGCCCCACCTCACAAATATCCACACATGGGTAGTTAGGTGGTTGTGGGTCCCACCCCTAACTCCCCCCATGTAGGATATAACCACCATAGATATAAAATAAAATTGTTCTAACAATTTTATTCACTTCTTAATTAAACCACAAATTTTAACTTCTCCTCCCATGAAAATGCAACTGCGATAAAGGTCCCCTTAAGCAATTACCGACATTGCGAGTTCATCAGTTCCCTCAGATTTCAATTTTGGGAACCAGTTCAAAAGATAGAAAAACCCGCTCATTCGTTCCCTGATCGTACCCGAGCTAAACTTTAGAAAAATATTCTGGGAACACCGGGCCTCGGAATCAGGTGTTGTCCAAAACTACGTACTCATAAAATTCCAAAGAATTTAAGAAAAAAAATTTCCTTGAAATTAACGGGTCTTTACACAAATGGTCCATATAGTAGTCTAGTATGGAGTTCTTTTTTGAGAATCCATTTTTATTTCATAGTGTTTTTCATATAGAGAGAAAAAATCTTTATCATTGTTTTAAATTCAAAACACACTGCTATATTCCAGGGATCATGATGTAGTGTACAAAATGATTTCACATAAAAAATGATGAGTTTTTTTCATGCCATGGAATGATGTTATGTGACTTATTTAAAATGACAATTTTTCATTTCCCAGAAGTATAAAATGAGTGGTAAATATCAAATGTGGAACAATATATCCTGGAATAAGTTAGGGTGTGAGTGAAATAAATTTGTTAAAAATAGTTAGTACACCAAAGTTCACGGTGATATGTATTTTAAAGAACTAGTTTAAAGTGGTTTAGTATGGTAAGGGAAAAAATTCTCGTAGGACATAGTCCAGAATGTTGAAGCTGGGGTTTGGATATGTGTTGTAGTTTTTAGGTAGATCAAATGATGTGAATATATTGATTATGAAATATCCTCGTGTACTCAGTGTAAAAATTCCTTCAACCTCATCGATAATGTAACAAGGCCAGTTCACTCATATGCAACTGAATCAAAGTGACACATGGACTCATGATGTCTCATAAAACACCGTAGGAAACAAACTAGAAACAAGGGGATAATGGTGTTATGGTGGGGATATTATACCATCAAGATCAGTACTAAACACAAAAGAGGATTAAACCGATGGTATAAAAAATACAATATTATAATATCAGAAGACCCAACAATAGCCAATAAAAATCAATCGTGGATGAATAATGATGACACATATACTGAAAAAAGTTAAAATTAAAATAGGTAATTCATAAAAAAGATCATAATAGATGAACATAAAAAATAATACCTTACACTTGTGCAACCTAGAGTAATTTCAAATCCCATATCTCTCCTTATAGTTCTATAATTAGAATAATAAATAGTATATATGCATTAACCAAGATCCTAATAGATAACCAAGAATTTTTTATAGGTACCAAATGATGGCCCAAACAAGGTGTGAGTATACATCAACATGCCACCACCAACTATGACTAATCCTTTTCCAGTTTGTGAGTATAATATGTAACTGTGTGCATGTATAATCAATGTAAATCAGAAAAATAAATATAGACACTATCAAGCTCATTCACCTCATAGGATCACTGGCTGACTATACCAACATCAGCTTATGCCAGATATCTGATCTATATATCTTAATAGTATTAAATTTTCAATATGTTCATTTACCCAAAAATCCCAAATCTAAATACAAAATACCATTTCCCTGTAAATATCAAAAACTTATTATCCTTGATTTGATGGCTAGATTATTATTGTGTCACTAGATACAAGTGATCATATTACAAAGCACCAAATAATTTAGTAGTTTTGGAATACTATATATATACATTATTCCCACATCACATTTGAAAATAAAAATTAAAACATAATTTTTTTGAGAATATCATAATTATTTCTATAATATTATTTTGTATCATTATTAGTACACTTCCTAGATTCCTAGGAATGAAATAAATAATGAAGATCTAAAATTCCCAATGTAGTTTTAGTATAATGGATGGGATCTTCACAAAGTAAATAACTGAAAACACATACCAATAAATTAAATTGAATATCATAAATATATATGACATAATAAATATGTACATTTAAATAACCAATTAAATATTCCATTTATTCAATAAACTGAAAATAAAATGCATCCAAATATAATATCAATGTGAGATTCTCATGTATAATAATAATAACATAAATCCCATTGACGTAAATGCTTCATCATTGGAAATCATAATATTGGGAATAATGATACTTATATAGTCAAGGCCATCCAAAATAATGATTTATATTATGGGTACGTGTTTAAGACAAACCTATTTAAATAAGTATAGTAAATTGGTTTATCTCATGAGACTACGGATGTATCAAGGAGCTTTCTATAAAAAGGCCCCACTTGTAACATTCATACCCAATGCCTTAATTATATATAGAATGATTGATATTATTCATAATAAAAATGGTCTATCAATATATATCAATATTGATTAATGAATATGGATTTATCACAATTTACAAAGTTAATCAAAAGACATTCAGAGTAGGAAAGATATGTTTTGGGAAAAAATCCCTCAAGGTATCATTGAATCATTTTTGAGGTGATTGTGTTTGTTGACAAAGTGGACAACTGTGCTGTGATTGTTGATAAAGCAAACCATGTCATAAAAACTTGTTGAAAAAGGGTATATCACGGTGGAATGTCAAGTTCAAGAGCTGTGGTTAAATGATCAATGTTTCATTCAAGAACTTCAACAAAGGAATGGATGATCTGGAGGCAGTACAAAAAGAACAGATACAAGGTTGCACCCTTTTCCAGTGTTTGCAAAATTTTGGGCCTAAAAATCGACAAATGAAGAAAAGATGTTTTTGGAAAAGGGACTAGTGCGCCGTGTACTTGAAGTCTTGGAAACTTGCGTGCCATATGTTTTTAAAGATCGGATCTTCAAAATATGGAAAAGGGATACAGGTCGCGCAAGTATTGTTGAGGTCACGCAGGTGACTTACGCGCCGTGAAGAGACTTGTGCGTCGATGCCTAGGAGGCTTGGGAACTTGCGCGCCTGTTGTTTTTCAAGATCAGAAGATCAAAATATGGCAAAGGAAATAAGGTCACGCAAGTATTTGGTTTGGTCGAACAAGTGTCTAGGAGGACAGAATACTTGCGCGCCGAAACTTGCGTGCCGAAGAGAGACTTGCGCGCCATCACGCAGGGGTGACCAAATGCCTATAAATACTGGACCACCCCTCTTCATTATTCACCAGAGTTCAACAATTTGAATATACAAAGCTCCCTTCGCGCATGTGTGGTGGTCACACAATTGGGGGTGTATCGCGCAAGTGGGGATTGCGTGCCTGTATTGGAAGTGGCAAGCAAAGTGTTAGTTGCGCGCCTGAGGTGGTTTAGGTGAGGAAGGAAGTGAGTCACGCAGGTTTGGACTTACAGAAGCTTCAGTCGCGCAAGTGGTTGAGGAAGAATTGTGCGCCAATTGTTACTTGCAGGCCAAGACTTGCACGTCGCTTTAGAGAAGGGCGCCAAGTAAGGTTGATTTCCTGCAGTGATTCAGGGCTACGTGGATGCTGGGGGATTTCCCGATACCTTTGGTACAATGATAAATTCATCTACAGGTGAAGGATGAGCTTCAACAGAGAATCTACATACAAGAGAGGATGTATTCATTTGTGATAATGAAGAGACCTACAAGTCTATAAACTGTGAGTGGATCCTTTCCGGAGCAGTGAGAAAAGGAAGAGGAAGAAGGTGATCCTCTCCACCGGTAGTGAGCTAGAGAGAGAGAGACAGGGAGTGACCCTTGGGAAAGCAGTGAGCTGAACCTAAATCTTGTAAAGGGAGTGAGCCTGGGCATAGAAGTGATCTAGCCCGAACCTTATAAACAACAGTGTGCTTTAGTGAATTTGGTACATCGGCTCATCGTCGTTGTATGCTCCTTGGACGTAGCCCAGGGAGGGAGAACCAAGTAAAAATTGATGTGTCTTGTGCATGCTTTAATTTCTATTTATATTGTGCAGTGGGAAAGAGAGAGAAGAGTGTTTTTCTTAACAGCAAAACAAGATCATAACGGGCTATAATTGTTAATTAGTCATACCCTGATTCACCCCCCCTCTCAGGGTATTCAGCCTTGTGGACCTAACAATATGTTAAACAATTTATACGCTTTTGGAAATATTCAAATCAATGATACAATGAATAGTTTTATTTATGATAAACACCATATATGAAAATGATATAAATATTAGGAAATAATCATATTAATGATACAATGAATATGAATATTTAAGAGAAACAAAATATACAATTACAGTAAGAATGTGAATGTTTCAAAGTAACATTTATGACTAAAAACGAATAAAAAAGTGAATATAAATAATTTATTTGTAAAAAATTTACAAAAAAAATACATAAAATTAATATGGTAGGTATCATTACATCACATCCCTAGTATATTAAATTATGATAATGGATGTTTTTTTGATGGAAATAAATACCATAAAAATTTCTTTAAAATAATTTTTGAAGAAAATAAGCTATTTTTTATTTAAATTATTTTTTTAAACTAAAAGTTCAAAAAATATTTTAAAACCCTTTTATTTATAAATAATAATTGAATATTAAAAAGGAATATTTACAACATTGATTGTTCATGAAGCTGGGAAATTCAATACATGTGGTACATGTTAAAACAATGATTCCTATTTCATTTTTTGTAAAATCTAAACATGTGTTGTCTAGATAATGTCACAGTGTATACATTTAGTTTTTTTAAAATATTTAAACATGTTTAAAAATGACATCAAAAAATTATATTAAAAAATTTTATAAATTTTTTTAGAAAAAAAATATTTGGAATAATGGGATTATCAATCCAAAAGAGATATAAAGATTTTTTTTGTTATAAACATTTTCATATTCATTTTAAGTTCAAAATAGTGGAAAATTATACCATTACATGAAAACACCATGAATAAATAGAGGGGAAAAGTTATATTAGTATATGTAAAATAAAAACCATTATATATATATATGGATCATTTTGAAGTACACTTTTATCATATTTTTTTATACATTGGTTGAGGATTTTCTTGGTTGAGTTCAGGTGAATTTTGGTGGTTTTCATGGGTGTTTTGGAAGTGCATAGTTGGTGTATGATTTTACTAAATCTTGCTACCAACCCAAAATACCATAAACCAATGAGAATGAGGGGGTTGTATGGATAGAACATGTTTTTTCCAAATTTACACCATCTTAGGAGTAATATTGGAACCTTTAAATTGATAAAAATGGTGACGTCCCACGGTTTGGAAAACTGTGCACCCTAGCATAGGAAACCATCTGTGCGGGTTTTATTTCTCTAAATTTTTTATTTTAAATTCCCAAAATCTTTGTTTATTATCCATAAACTCTATATTTTATCCTAACCTAATTCCCTATGATATTGGATGCCCATGGTATGTTTTCAAGGCTCCTCAAATAATGTTCCTAATGAATCAAATATATATTCAAAGGATCATATCTTCTTTAGTGATTTTTTCTTCCACATTTTGATTCATACCTTTATCATCTCTCTATATGGTAAATGTGAATTATTTTCCCTCCATTTTTGAAGGTGTAGATCTAGTTTTTCTTGAATAATAATATATTTGATCTTGATCTTAGGTTTTGTTCCTAAATCTTCTGTGTTGTAGTGATTTTGATTGTGCCTCTTCAATTTTGTGGTTTTCAGGTTGATGAAAATCCATTAATGATGTTTAGGTATGTGTTTTAAATTTCAATTTCACTTACTTTTAAATTATAAGTCCATGTATGTAATTGTGGGATTTCAATTTCCACATTTGTAAATTCCTTTTCGAATTTAATTATATATTTGGTTAATTAATTAATGGTTATATGATATTGGTAGAATAATCTGGTTATAAAATCAGTGAAATTCATTATTATGAGATTGGTTAATTACTAGGATAATCTGATTGATAGATAATTTGAATTAAAGAGTTTGTTTTCTTAATATGGAAGGTTTATTGGATATTATGATTAAAGTTTGATAAATGTAATAATGGTGAAATGTTCATATTATTTCATGTGATTAAATGGATGAACCATTGTTCTTTTGAAAAAATTAAATGGTTTACTGTGATGTGATTAATTTATAAGAGGGTTAATGATAATTAACATTATTAAATGTTATATGTGTAAAATATGTTATTGATTGACAATTTAGTGGTGGAAAAGGTGAAAAAACTCCTAATACCCATGGGGTGTTAGACTGATGCACTAGGCCCCTAATGAATTCATGTGAATATTACTGTTCGGGATAGAAAATGATGCTCCAAATACTCATGAGGTGTGGGATAGGGATTGAAGCTTGAAATATCCATGGGGTTCCATAAATGATGTTCCTGGCCCATGATATTGGCATTTGATTAGGTTCCAAGTGGTAATGATATGATTGTTTAGTTAATGAAAAATTAATTCAAGGAAATAATGGTTGTTTCATCCCTATGACATATGGTTTAGACTCTGGCATGGACCGAAGAATGTATTAATGGTTTGGATATCATCATAAACCCATTAAAATATGTGCTCAATTAAATAATAATGAAATATGATAATAGTTTACATAATTTATTATTATTTATTCTTTATACTATTGAAAACATTGTTATAGACTTGATTTTTATTAGTCACCAATAGTGGGGGCATACTGATTCGTACTCACACCATACTCAGGTTTTCTAATCAGTAGCTGAATATTCTTCATGATTACAGGACTTGATGAAGGCCACATCCCAATTGTTGATGGATGCTTCGGGATTGATCATGGATCAGGGAACCACAAATGATATTGGGGCCTTCTTGGGAGATATTAGTGTGTCTATATTTTGGTTTTCAATTGAAACATTACACATATATGGAATGGTACAACTAATTCTTTTTTTTATCAAGTTATACTAGTCTATATTTGTTATTGAATTATACTGGTTATTAGTTTTTATCTTTTATCTATTGATTATTAATTTTTTGTTGTCTTTATTATTTGATAATGTGTGTATAGTATCACCATGTTATATATTATACCCTCACTGTTAGTCGACAGCCTCTATTGTAACACCCCAAGATTTTATGAAAAATATTATTTTAATTTCATTAATGTCTTATGTTGTATTCTACACCAAGATTACCTTGCGCTATACGCAACACCGTATTAGCTTGCAGTATACGCAACACTATTCTTGGACCATGTTACACACAATTTTGATAATAGTTATTCTACGCAACATTGAGTATATATATATATATATATATTAAATGTATAAATGAAATATGGTTGGATTCTGTTATACGAAACATCGAATGATTCTTTCACAACACGCAACCCTGACTTGGCTTGCATTACACGCAATCACGACCTTCCTCGATAGCGTGTGTTGTACGCAATACCGGGTTTTAATAAACAATGTTATATTATTATAATATTGTCATGAACTAGCCTTTATGAATAGTATTAACTAAATTTTGAATTTTATAACATTATTATTCATCTTACACATTTTCTAGAACATGATATAAGAACAAAATAAATTTTTCGGGTAAAATAAGTATTTTTCAAAAAATGCAGTTTTGCCGCCTTTTGATGGCGCACTCACTTTAAATCTAGTTTTTTACATGTTTATAAGTTCAATTTGACAAAATAAAATTCTTCTTTGGAATCAAGAAATAAAAATTTACTTTGGATAAAATTTTTATATTATTCTGGTAACTTTCACATTTTAATGAATAGTAAAAACACGCTATATTTTAATTAAAAACAACTTTTTTCATCGTAATATCTTATGTGGTTAAATTATAATATTGAATGGTTTTAAAGTATATATAGAATATATTTTTACCATTTAATATAATGTATGTCATTAGCATTGATTTTACCTTGAATTCGTAGGTTAAATCAATTCAATCTTTTGCAATGTTTTAAACAAAAACCCGTTTTTATTCGACAACGGGATTAATTTTAATTTAATTTCTGAAACTTCTGTGTTTTTAATTTTAAAAAATGGATTCCATATTTGGAATCATTGGGTCCAAATTATGTTAATAGGATACTTTTTATTTTTGGGAATTATGAATAGTAACTACGGTAAATTTTATTTACCATAGTTAAAGGTAAATCGGGTAATTAAGGGTAAATATAATATTTTAAAATTACCCTAACAAATGTCAAAATCCTATTGGATGACTAAAAAATGACCCATATCACCTAAGGGTTAGATTAGATTAATTTAATTAAAATTTTTCAATGAAAATAATTTAATTATTATTAAAACCAAAGAATGTGACAACATGTCATTTTCTTAAATCTTATAAGTATAATAATTTTAATCTAGTGATAAACTTCATGAAACTTCGAACATGAATAGTCTCCAGAAAGCTAATACAATTATCTACATCATATGAATTTATTTAGAGTTTTTAGGGATTAAATAATTATCATTTATTATGACACAAAGATGATGCAGTAATTGTCTTATTAATGAAATATTGACATAATTGATGTTATAAATGCCCAAATAAATGTAATTTGAGACTTTTTATGACTTAAACTAATTTTATAGGTTAATATGACATGTTATTGTTGATTTAAGTAACTTGTTTCGAACTTATCATTCTGTTATGAATTTCATAAAAATCATGTACCAAATAGTGTCAAAATTGACATAAAATAGTTTTTAAAACAAATATTATATTATTAATTGTTATTTTATTCCTAAAAATCTAAGGTTCGGCCAAATGACTTAGATAAGATTATATAAATTAATAATAAACAACTTGGGGTTCTTTTGGCTTGATATAGTAAGTTTATTAACCATATAGTGTAAGAAAACAAAAAGACACGGTAAAAGTTAAATTATTTAACTTAGAGTTAAATCTAATTTATAAGGTTAAAATAATAACCTAAACTTGTCTAAATCCTATTTGTTGATAGGATTTCGACCCATACCCACTTTACCTTCGAAATAAGACCCTTTGGAACCATTATAAACCGATTTTGACTTTAATATAAAATAATATTTTGAGATATTCCTAAGGTGCCCCTCTCCTCCCTTATAAAAGGGCACCTCCTCCCTCTCTTCCTCACACAACTTTGAGCCTTCAAGCTCGTAAAACCCCTGAAAAAATCTCTTCTCCACTTCCCTAGTATCATCCTAGAGGTCCTGGTCTTCTTCAAAGACCATCCTTAGTTCTTTAAGTGGAGGTTAAGAAAAGGCGCGTCAAAAAGAGGTAATATCCATTACCGATCTTTTTCAATTTCATTCTTCTTCAACTTCTTCTTCTTTATTTGTTTCATGATAAAGTAATAACATCAGTATTACATACATACTGATATGTTATTATAAATATGAAACAACCCTAATTCACCTTCTATCCATCCTACGGAAAAATGAAATCACTGCGCGTGCGTACGTACGGAATACCGTCTTCACGCCGTGGTGTAATCTATTTTCCACTATCACCTTACAAGGATGAGTATAATGGTGTAATGAGTAAATATATATGATTATTATAGAGTGATATTGATACTGAAATAGTATACATACACTTCAACACAATTCCACGACCATGGGAACGATATCATCGCTCGTGCGTACGTACGGACTACCGTCTCCACGACGCGATGAGATTCATTCTCAATGATTAACCATTCATGAATGATTATAAAGTATATATAATATGTAATAATGAAATATATGACATAATAATGATACTGGATTAATTTATATATTTATATGTATGTCATCAACTTAATTCCATTCAATTCAATAAGGAAACGAAAACAGCGTTCATGCGTACGTACGGACTACCGTCTCCATGAACGGTGTATTTCTTTCCATTTAATGATTTATTATATATATGTATATCCTGAATATATATATATATATAAATCATGTTTTATGTTCTGGAATTAAGTAATCATGATCTAAGTAATCATATGAATAATTACAAGTCAAAACACGGACGACAAATGAAACAATTTTACCGAAAACGCTCTTTAACATGGAATTTACAAAAGAACGGGTAATATAAAGTCATAAGTGAACCATATATGATATCATAACAATGAATATGATTCTGTAATAAGTAAATGACATTATTTAAATCATTATACAGGAGGTTCGGACACTTACGAAGCAAATCGGACCTAAGGTAAGGGAAATATCACAATCTCATTTTTATCCGAGATTGTTTATACTTTGGTATTTACTGGGGTGTATTTTATCATCCACATACATGTTTCCTCAATATTTAATATTATTTCCATCCACCTACAATTGTTTAAATCCAATTTTACCCTTCGGTGAGTTTTTAGTAAAAGATATGAAAGGAATCTTTTGTCGTTTTTCGTACGAGGTACTTTTTTGACTTTTCCGACAAAAGTACGAGAAGAATGTTTTTTTAACTTATACGGCATGAATGGATTTTTAAAACATTATTTCCAAGAAGATTCCTTTAAAATTTTTCAAGTTTATTTTTAATCAACTTCTGTTAGTTTAAAGTTGTATGACATGTTAAGAAAGGAAAAAATTTTTTGAAGAAGAAAGGATATTTTCCTCAAGAATGGAGTTCAAGTGTTTTATCAAAATTATTTTCCATCTAAGATAATAAAGGGTTCTGTTTTTATCCCTATTATTACATTGATTTTATTATTTTGTGATGGAATTATTTTTATGAATTCCTTTATCTTATATGAATTGTTTTATGATGTCATGATGTTTAAGAATCCCATTTTTACTACATGGGTTATGAAATGATGTATGATTTATGATTTTGTGGCACACATAAGAATGGTATCATTATAAGATGGGTGGTACCTATATCTCCCTCCAATGCATTGGGTAAAGATTTTATATCTCATGAGATAGACATGGATGAAATGGTAGGTTATACCGGTTCAGTGAAACAGGACTGAAACGAGGGTTACTCGATTCAGAAAGGGACTTTGTCCACTAAGATAGTCTTGGCAATGAGTCTTGACTAACAAGAAATGATTCTCTATGATTATGTGTGTATGCCACAAAGGTTCATGTTTTAAGTTATGATTATTGGGATTTCATTTCACTACTATGATTTATCCCATGTTATGAAATTATGCTCTCTTTTGCAGGTTAAGATTTCCAAAAGTTATGTTCTTATGAATATGATGTGATTGATTTTTCTTTTGTATACCCTTACTGAGAATTTGAGCTCACCCTTTTATGTTTTCTTTTCCCCAGGATATAAAGAAAGGTTTTAGGTAAAAAAAAGGGAAGATCTTTATGGGAGATATTGAAGATCTTTCACCACGATTAGAAGATTACGTTCCGAGTTTCCAAAGACACTAAACTATTATGATCCTTGTGTGTGTGTTTTTGTTATGTACTAAGTATTCCGCAAATGTAATGTAATGTCCATGTACGTCAAGATATGGGTCTCTACATCTATCATACGAGGATGTGGTCCTGAGGTCGTTTGACCAACTGACTCAGGGCATCAGTATGTGGCAAGTGGGTCAGGATGTTTCAATGTGGTATCAAATTAGGTTTTTATTTTATTTTATTCTATCTTACAATTTGGGAAAGGAAGAATGTTGATTAAGAAAAATGGGGCCTTGGACATTATCTCAATCATGGGTGTAGCTGAACCATGTACAATGGAAAACCAATTTATTCTAGGTGGGATTGTATTCATTGATGTTTGATGTTACATTTGGATTTTATTTCTCCTTTAGTGATGAACATTTTTTATGGTATCATTATTTAATGAGATATTACATGTGGGTTAGTATTTTATAAAATTTGGGCATGCATGAATAATTATAGGCACACCAATTTATTTCAGGTGGGATTGTATTCATTGATGTTTGATGTTACATTTGGATTTCATTTCTCCTTTAGTGATGAAAATTTTTTTGGTATCATTATTTAATGAGATATTACACGTGGGTCAGTATGGTATAAAATTTGGGCATACATGAATAATTATAGGCACTCAAGTCTTATTGTGACTTTCATTATTTTAAGCATGCACTGGGAAATATTTTTCTGGAGATTTATTTTAAATTTAAATTTTTTTCATCATCATGTAATTTGAATGAAAAAGGATCATAATACGAAATTGAAAATTTTATATTTTGTTATATATGGTAAATGAAATTTATAAATTTATGTATAATGGGAATATTTTTTATGAATTTTTATTACCCTTTGTTAGCCATAAACTTGGTGAGTGATGGTTGAGGGTAGTGATGGTGCCCCGATTTTGACTATGTGATGAGGTATGGGGATGAAGTTTTATGGATTTTTGGACATTCAACTAATTGAAATGTGCTAATGATGTGCTATGTGTCCTAATACATATTTTTTTCATTGTAGGTAAATGTTTTAATGATGATGCTTGTTGATTTGATTATAGTAGGATATGGATGGAAATGATCTACTAATAGTGAAACATGAGGCACTGATGATGCCAAGTGTAGAATCTGAAGAGATTTTCCATGAGTACTTCACTCGCATTATCTAGTTTATGGAAAGTGAACCTCAAAATATTTTGTAAATTATGTCTTACTTTACATGAGAGTTTCAATTTAAACACACTCCAAAATTTATTGAATTGGATGGGGCTAAGGAATCAATGTTTTTGAATAAGTCTATCTAGATGATTGTTGACTGCATGGATACACCAGATGAAACGATGGCTAAAATAGCTTCTTATATGTTATATGGTCATGTGAACTATTTTTCGGAAATCCTGGATTGGGATGGATAGCTATAGTATATTTTATGGATGGAATTCCAAGATAATTCATTAGAGAACATTTAACTTCAAATGAACAGGCCTAAGACAAAAGCTGAGTTTATACAATTATCAGAGAGGATTAGGTTAGTGGTAGACTTATCCATTCGCTTTACAAATTTACAGAACTTTGATCAAGTGCTAGAAGGGTATGAGGCTACAAGGGTCACTACTGGAAAAATACCATATACCAATGGTTTCGAACTATTGGTATAGGCCTCTAAACCGGTGGTATAGACTATACCAACGGTTTGGAGAGCCATTGCCAAGTAAGCTATTGGGATAGGTTTATACCAACGGTTTTCAAAACTGTTGGTATAAGTAATATGAAAATCTATACCAACGGTTCCATAAAACCATTGGTATATATAATTCAAAAAATAATTAGTTGGTTGGTTTTGATCTCAGCACCTCACATTTGTGATTGGGCGACCTAACCACTAACCTAACATACTTTTGTGAACATAATTTCATAAATATAAATATGTATTATGATAAGTATTTTAAATTATGATTTATTTAATATCCTCTGTAAGAATATTCTATTAAAAATACATGTACCTATACCAACGGTAACAACTTTGAGAACTGTTGGTATAGGTTCTTTGATTTTGGTACCTATACCAATGGTTTTGGACAAAATGTTGGTATAGGGGGGAACTATACCAATGATTTGGCCAAAACCTTTGGTATAGGGTCTCTATAATGGACATATACCAACGATTTTCCCAAAACCATTGGTATAGCTCCAAATTAGTGACCTATACCAACGGTTTCAGCCAAACCGTTGGTATAAGTCCAAATTAGTGAACTATACAAACTGTTTGCCAAAATCCATTGGTATAGATCATATTTCTAGTAATGGGTGATGCATTTTTTCGACATTCATAAATGTGGAAATACATTATTTTGTCTGAATAAGTTTTCTAAGGTGTTTAACCAGGACATCATATTTGAGGGGATCTGAAACGAGTTTTACAGTAGAAGAAAAGTGGGTTCTACTCGACAATTAGGAGGTTTGCCTTCCAAGTGTATGAAGCATCACTATGAGATTGTTTACAAGAGATATGGAAAGAATAGGGGACAGGGGTTAAGATTAGTTACTCAGGAAATTACAGTAGCGCTCTTCCACCTATGAGGGAGGTTGGGTCACTTTTTTATATACTCCCATGACCATCGATAGAGTTTCAATCATGCAGAAGAATGAGGCATCTACAATAGTTCTGCAATAACCCATGATAAATGGGTAATGATAGAGTAGCCAGGTAGAATCAAAGTGCTATATGGGGGTCTTCTACTCCATATCAGTCTAATAGTTCGTGTTCTACTACTCATGATCGTTGAGATAGTGGAAGTGGTATTTTAGGGAAATAAGGAATGTATCAGTAGTGTGTTGAAACTCATGGTACACATACTACATCACCTCGAAGTGGGGTTGGTTAGTTACATGCAGTTCAGCCTACACATGTGGATAGAAAGGCCATACCATCAATAGTCAGAGGTAGTATTCATGTATCTCATAAACTTTCTAGTGCCTTAACTGATACAGTTTCCTCTCAATCATTTATATGTACATTGATTTTGAATGGTTTGAGTATGGTGGTGGAGTTTGATATTGGGTAATGCCGTTTGAAACTCCATTGGTAGTATGGTCAAGATACATATTCTTTTGCAAGGGGTGTTCTCTTGAGGCTAGGGAGTATCATTTTCATTTGGATCTCTACAAACATGATATGTCAATCATTGACTTGATTTTCGGTGTGGAATGGTTAGTATCATACTGATATGATATTGATTGGTATCATTAGAGAGTGACCAATATATATCCTTATGGTGAAAATTATTTTCATCACGGAGAGTGGGATAATGATCCAAGCAGTGAAGGGCAGGTTTATCATCAGCATGGGGAGACCACTGCCCAATTTTAATGTCTTTTTCTAGATGCTTTGGGTGTTAAGAATGATGTATTTAAACCCTTAGTGGACTATTTCAAGGATGTTCTCCCTAAGGAATTCTTAGGAATTCCACCAAGGAGGGATGTTGAGTTTTCTATTGAGCTCATTCCTGGAGGTGATCCAGTTTCCATTCTATTATATAGAATAAAACCAACAGAGCTTCAAGAGCTTAAGAATCAACTGGTAGAGTTCATGGGTAAGGGATTTATCCAAATTAGTATATGTCCTTGTGATTATCTTGTTTTTTTATAATAAGGATTACAATATTTTAAACTTATATGTTGATTACCTAAAGTTGAATCATATGATCGTAAATGAACCAGTATGCTCTTCTATGTATTGAATATCTCTATGAAAAAATACGTGTAGCTTTTATTTTTTATAATATTGATCTCAGATTGGTGTATCATAAATTTGTAGTTCAACCTTCTAATATACCATGGTTAACATTTAAAAGAATTAATGTCCAATATGAGTTTTTAATGATGTTATTTGGGTGGGAGAATGATTCATCATTGTTTATGGCATTGAAGAAACAATCCTTACAACTTTACTTGGATCAGTTTGTGTTTATTTTGTGGATTTCATATAGGTGTACATTAAGACTCATAAAAATCATATCAAACATATTAACACCATCATGAGTAATGTAATAGAATGTTGGATATAATCCATGATATCTAATTTTCATTTCTAGATCAATGAACTACGTTTATTGGGATACACCCTATTAGAAGAAGATGTGTTAGTAGACCCCAAGAAGGTGAATTTGTTGTTTCTTGGGATCATACCAAGAATTTATTTGATATCCATAGGATTTTGGGAATATTTGGTTGTTAACGAAGGACCACTAAGGAAATTTCATAATTGGAAGCACCATTTTAGATCTTAACCAATAAGGGACTTATGTTTGAATGGACTGGTGCATGTAAGAATTATTTTCAAGGGTGGAATAAGTGTTTGACTTTGGTTCTGATATTGATCCTTCCTAATTCAGCGAAGGATTATATAATGTTTTGTGATGCATCAGTTTTAGTGCTTGGAGTAGTGTTTATGTAGGGATATTGAGTTGTGGTTATGAGTCATGGTAATCTAGGCCACATGAATGGAATTTACCTATGCCTGACTTCGATTTATCAATAGTGGTTTATTCATTTGTGTGATGGAACCAATATTTATTTGGAGAAAATTTTACTATTTATATTGATCATATGAATTTAAAATACATCTTTTTCTTTTGATATTTTAATTTCTGGCAGTGAATATGGGTAATGTATATATAGTCATTTGACTTCGAACAAGCATATAAAACCTGGAAGGGAAACAATGTTTTTGATTTAATGAGTTAGAAAACTCATAATCAGGTAGTTCATGTGTTTGGTTCTTAGTAGAAGATAATGAAAATGAAAGTTGGGATGAATATTATGGTTTGGGAGTGATAGAATCATATGATCCTCATATCATTATCAATGGAATACACACTTTTTAGATGGACTAGATAGCAACAATATGAGGATTTAGAGTGATTTTTCATGATGAAATTCCTTGAATGTGGGGATTCACCATAATATTAGACCTTAGATGAGGATGAGTTCATATATACCAATAACTGAATTTTTGTTCCTACGAGTATATGATATGAGAAGATGTGTGAGTTTCATGACTCAAAGTGGGTGTTACATCAAGTCTTGAAAAAAAATTCACCATAACCTACATCAATAGTTTTGGTGGATGGGAAAGAAAAAGTTGATTACATGGTTTATGACATGACGATACACTGGTCGAGATGTGAAGACCAAGCATAAAGGACACAGTTATTTACAATAGGTTTTTCCAATTCTAGAATGGATGTGGGACAACAATACTATGGATTTTTTTCTAGGTATTTCAAGGAATCCATAGAATAATTATTCTATATGGGTGGTTTGGGACCGATTTTGAAAATTTAATCACTTCATGAAAATTAGTGAGACATTTTTCAATTAACAAAATTGGAGAATGGTATATTTAGGTGATAGTCTACACGTATGATGTGACATAGATCATAGTATCAAACCATGACTCGCATTTCACCTCTCTCTTCAAGTAAGGATTTCATAGGGCTCATTGTACATAAGTATTTTAGGTTCCGATGCTCTAAATACCCATGAGGAGTGAGATAAGGACTAATGATCCCAATACCTTTGGGGTTCTAGATATGATGTTCTATTCCCATGATATTGGTATTAGACTAGGTATCAAATCGGTCATGATATGATAGTATAATTAATTAATAATAAATTTCATTAAACTATAGATCGGGTTACCCTATGATATATGGTTTAGAATCCCACATGGTCCGATGAAGGTATTGATGGTTTTTCTGTAATCGTGAACCTAGGGAAATATGTGGTTAATTAAAGAATATTGAAATTTTATAATTATTTACTTTATTTATTTTACATTATTATTTATACAACTACATACATTGTTATAAACTATATTTTGTTTTAGACACTTTTGATGGTGTTCTACCATGTTGTACTCACACCTTACTCGGGTTTCCTGATCCGTATTGAATAGACATAATGTTTTCAAGACTGGATAAGGGGAAAACCCCTATGATAAATGGTTGAGTAAGGGTGGAGCATGGATGAAGTAACTAATCATGTTGTCTAGACCTTCTTGGGAGATTTCAGTGTTTCATTATATTGGTTTTGAATTGAAAATTGACAAAAATATGGATGACATATCTACAGCTTTGGATATCATATGATATTGGTATTTATTGGTTATGGAATTATTCAGGTTATTAGTTATTATCTTTTGGATATTAATTAATTAATTTACATTGCTGTGTTTCTTTGATAAACAGGGTATAGTCCCCCATGTTATATATTATACCCCCACAGCTAGTCACCAACCCATGATATATGGGGAGGCACACCTGAGGTCACATGACCAACCAGATCGGGGAACCAATAAATGGAACCTAGGTTTGTATGATACAGTTTATTATGAAATGATCATATTATTTTTTAAATGTAAATCCCCCAGGTTTCAGCTCAGTTGGTAGCTGCTCCTGTGGGTCTCGGCGAGGTCTTGAGTTTGAGACTCACCAAGTTTATCCCTGTACTACTTGTTGCATGATTTTTTTGTACTATAGCCCCTTCCCTGAAAAAACTGAGGCTTCAGCCTCAAAGTTTTTATTTATTAAATGTAAATTAAATCATAAATGATCTGGATTAAATTGTGATTGTGAAATAAACCCATAGAAATAACCTAATGTTTATGGGATAATTAACCAACGAATCAATTATTTGTATCATATATAAATCCAAATAAAAAATAGGAAATAAAAAATAATATATTCAAAAGTAATTTGAGATATAATCTTAGAATATCAAAGGAAACTAATAAATAATAGTACCCAGTGAAAATATATTTAGTTATGCTATTCTTTACAACTTGGTAAAATTTATGTAAAATCCCCATTAATGATATTATTAAATTGAAACATATAATACCATGAATTATTAATGAATCATTCTATAACATGTCAAATTGTTGGAATATACACCATATAAAAGACATTAGTTGTTTAATATTATAGTATACCTCAATGATGAGAAATTGAGATTAACTATCTTACCTCACACTTTTTTTTGTTAAACATGATTTAAAATCTAGTATAATGGTTTCATGAATACTGTAAATTTATACCAAAACCATATTCATATTTTTAATACCATATATGACCCCCTTATAACATTTTACCTCCTTTTGTTAATAATATTTCATTATATTCATTGTTTCGGGTGTTAATTGGATTATTTTCTCATGCATGGATTGTCGATAAATTTATTGTTATTATGCATAAAATATAGATCCATCATATCTAGAATGATAATAATATTATGAATACCCTATTTACTCATTAGATGCATTCTATAATAATTATTTATTTTGGGACATGGAAAATGAATCTCACCGCTTCAGTGAGATGGTAGGCTACACAAAAACAAAAGCAACAATATAATTACCCCATCAGTGAAAAGAAGAAAAGTGGATGATATATTAAATTTTCAGAATCATAATCATTGTATATATATAATATAAAATCATTATATATATCCATATTAAAATCCATGTAATATGTATGTGAAAAATCAATCACATCGCTTCGCAAGGTGGCATCCTAACGAATACATGAGAGATATTTTCCTATAAAGAAATGAAATAGACAGTAGGAAGGTATATGAGATATTTTAATTCAAGAATTATAATTATATACTAAATATTATATATATTCATTCAATATATTATTATATATAATCATGATATTATTTGATGGAAAATGAATTACATCAGTTTGTAAGGTGGCATGACAACATATAAATGATCGAGGATTTTAATTCACATTTGATAGAGGATGAGATGAATAAATGTAAGATCCCATATTTTTTCCGGTACATCCCTCTTTGATTTTTTTTCAAGACCATTTTGGTTTGTTTCATTATTTTTAAAACTTTGTTTTCATGTTTGTTTTTGGAGATGGAGATCATTTGTTAGTTAATGACCTAAAGTTTGGTGGTGTTTGTTTGTTTTAATCAACAGATTTTGGGTATAACTATGTAAAAATGGGGCCCCAATAATAGATTAAAAACCCTAGATTAACATGAATGTCTTGTAATGGAACACCAGGTACCACCCGTTTCTCCTAAAAAATGTTGTTCCCTCACATGGCCCACTAACGTTTCAGAATGGGTCATTAAACTAATGATTTTCCCCATAGGAAAAATCAAGTTATTTCTAGTGTGCTTTGTCCCCACTGACATGAACAATGTGAAACATCCCCCAATGTCTCCCATCCTAATCACTACATCAGTCTAGGAACACTTAACTATGGTGTTCTAATAAGGTAAGATCATGAAAAGAATGGTCAATATTATTTACATGGGCCATATCATTTAATCACTTAACCCTTTGTCATTATAAGGTGGTACATTCACCCCCTACAGATTAAAAATCATTGTTGTGGACCCTAAATCTCAAACAATGTAGTTACCCCGCACATAATTATGGGTTCATGCTCTAATACCAATGTAACCACATGACCCCACTAATAGAACAACCACCATGCTTTAACATGGTCATCAGATCATGGCTATCTAGGTACCACTAGTTGCCCTCCAGATATTTGGTCCCCTTACTAGGGCCCAACCACATGCTTAAATGGGTTAAAAAACTAATAATTTTTCCCATAGGACAAAACTCATTCTTTCTTATGCTCTTTTACCTACTCACCCACACCCTATGAAGCTTCCTAGAAGGTCACCTATCCTGGTCACTAGTCCAAGAATTGCATGCTTACTGTGGAGTCCTAATAAATTTGAGTCCCAAAAATAATGGTACACCATGTTTACATGTGTCTTATCATTTTTTTTCATTTAACCATTTATCATCAGGGGGTGTTACATTAACCCCACCTTTATAGAATAATATCCTCATTGTGGACCCTACATCTAAGCCCAGGAAGGGCCACCACACTTAAGTTCAATTTCTTTATTTGGTACCAATGTAACAACAGGGACCTGCTAATAGAATAGAAACCCCTAAATAATAGGAATGACATTTCAGGGCCCTCCAGGTACCACTTGTTTCCCTACAGACACATGGTCCCCTCTATAGGGCCCATAGACGTGCCCGAACATGTCATCAAACAAACAACTGTCCCTACCGGCCAACAGAAGTTCTTTCTAGTATTTTTTGACCTCACTTGTATAAACCCAAGGTATATTCCTAAAGTCTCACCCATATTGATAACTAATTAAATCAAAGAACACTAAAATTTTGATTTAAAATTATCTAGGCTCCAAAAAAATAAAGGCTCACCTTGTTGGAATGAGTCATATCTTTTAGTCATTTAACCCATTATCATTCTGGGGTGTTACAAAATGATTCTAAGGTCCCACATGAAATCTCTTCAGTTTTAGGTGGAGTTAAAAGGGATTTAGATATTTTTTAGGAATATTTTGTTTATTATACCTAAAAAACATTTTAACATTGTGTAAGTTATACAAGATGTGAATATGTCACATAGAACAAGCCCTGATATATTTTTAGGAATTGAATGTTTTACAAGAAGTGAATTTTTTAAATACTCTGAAAAAGTATATCATTGTATGATAAACATGGAGTGACATTTTTTTATATTTTGAATACATATCATTAATGTAACACCCTAAGCTTCTATGGTTCGTTTCCATCTGAATAATGCAATAGTTTGCATTGTACGCAACTTCGAGATTCTAACACACCGCGACCAATCAAACTAGCCATTATAAATAGTAATACCCTCTTTTAGAAAATTTTTAAATTTTAACTTTCAAAATGGAATTTATTTTTGGATCTATAATATTGAAATTAGCTTAGGGTGAATTTTTTGTATTTTTCTGAAAACATTCAATTTTTAATGAATAGTGAAAAACACTAAGTTATTGTTTAAAATAAACATTTTATTTAAATAATTATTTATTTTAATTAAATTTATTTTAGATCAAAACAGGCACAAAATAACGATATATGTACAATGTAATTCATTGGAGTCATTTTATAATGAGTTTAGATATATAAAATTTTATCGAACTTTTTACCGTCTTTTACCCACCTCCTAGGAGCATTTCCAAATTTGTATAAAACATAATATTAAAACTTAGGTGAGTTAAATTTAAAAAATCCTAGAGACATGGTTTATATCTGTATGTAAAATGTGGTTTAATAAGATGAAAATAAGTTTTGGTGAAAAGTTACTTTTGACTTTTATTTACCAGGGTTAAATGTTAATACGGTAATTAAGGGTAAAAATGATATTATTATTACCCTAAAACATGTCCTACATCTATTGGATATGTATTATTCGACCAAAAAATACTTTGGAATAAAATATGAACCTCTTTGGTCCACATGGATTAGAAAAAGACATTTATTATTATTTTATTTAGAGAAAAGTTTAATGAGTTAAATTAAATGTTTAATAACTAAACCATTTTTAATATAGGGTTACAAATATGATAAATTTGACTATATATATTCATTAGTAAGATAAAAATATTTCCTACATAATGGTATTTAATTTATAATTTTTAGACATTAAATAATTTAATTTATATATGACACAATTATGATGCATTAATTACCTAATTAATGAAATATTATAATAATTGATATTATAAATACCCAAAAAAATGTAATTTGAAAATTTTTATGAATTATACTAATATTATTTGTTAATATTACATGTTAAGGTTTATTAAATGAATTTTTTTTGAAGTAATAATGCCGTTATAAATTTATCAATAACAAAATACAAAAAGTGTCAAAATTGACATAAAAGGGTTTTTAAAACAAATATTATATTATTAATTGATATTACTTTCCTAAAAATCTAAGGTTCATCCAAAGGTCATAAATAATATTATATATTATATTAATGAACCAATTGAGGTTCTCATGTATGTTTATAGTAAGTTTATTAACCATAAAATATAAAAATACAAACACACATGGTAAATGTCAAACTATTTAACAAAGAGTCAAATCTAAAAGATAAAGTTAATATAGTGACGCAAACCTGTATAAAACCTATTGGTTGAGGGGTATTCGAACCATAACCACCTAATAATAGAAATAAATTATTTTTAAGCCATTAGAAACCGAAATTAATTTTTTTTATGAAATAATATTTCAATATTTTCCTAAGGTGCACCTCACCCATCTTATAAAAGGTCACTTACCCTTTTCTCAAATTCACACATTAAAAGCCATTTGTCTTAGCAAACCCCAGCCCAAATATCCTCCCAACTATCATCTCTTAATATTAGAGGCCTTCCTTTAGTCATAAATCCATCATAAGGATCCATTTTGATCAAATCATAATGAAGAACCCAAAGAAGAGGTAAATATTTCTTCTCCTCTTTCAGGTTCTTTTCTTCTTCCACTTCCTCTTTCATTGTTGTTTACATTATAAAATATTATCTCCTATATATTATATATACTATGATGTTATTATAAAAATGTTACAACCATATTAATTATTCTACCCATCCAATAAATGACAAATTCACCATACGTGTGTACATACGGATTACCGTCTCCACGTCGTTGTGTAGTTTATTATTCAAACACTTAATCATTAGGATGGGTATAATAATGAGTATAAATGATGAAAATAATAAATATAAAATGATAATTATTTTTTATATATGATATTACATTCAATTATATATGATTTTAATATCAAAATAATGATATTGTCGCTCGTGTGTACGTACAGATTACCGTCTCCACGAACACGATGAGATTCATTCCCCATCGTATCCATTAAAGAATAATTTTCATTTGATGATTAAAGATAACTTTTAAAGACTTAATATAATTATAAATATTAATAAGATACATTAAATTTGTAACAAACATAAATTATGTAACAAATCATATAAAGGAAAATGAATCAGTTAACACCCGAAATGATGAAAATACTGAAATTTCATTAACAAAGCAATATCAAAAGATCATATATGATATCATATTAATGTAAATGGTTATTTTATAATTTAATAAAAATTATTTCTCAATTATAAATGAGGTTAACCTACCCTCAACCATGGAAAAGTACAAGGTAAGGGTTAATTTCACAATCCCTTTATTATCTGAGGTTATTTTTAAGGATGTATCTACTAGGACCTCTTTATCATATACATCCATGTTTCTTAAAAATGTATTCCAAAATATTTTTACTATTTACCAGAATATGGGTTAAATTCATTAATACCATTTATTGACTTTTTATAAAATGGTTTGAAAGGAATATTTCCGTTTTTTTCCAAACAAGGTACCTTATGACCTTTTCAACAAAATTAAGGTAAGATTTTTTTTAACTTATACGGCGAATGCAGCTATTTTCTGCCATTATAATATCATAGAAGATTACCTTAAAATATTATAATAATATTTTCATAATAAACATTTTCTTTTATAATTATATGAATTTTAAACGATTTCAACATAGAAAGAGTTATTTCTCTAAAAAATATTTTGATTTCATCTATGTCAACATCTTTTGATGGATTTTAAGATTAATTGAAGTAGATTTATTATGATACAAAACTTCCATATAATATTTAATGTTTTGTGATATGTTTGACTATGGATGTGTTATTTTCACACCATTAATGGTTTATGGAGAAAGTATTGACATTTTGTTTGCTAGTTTTAATAAAAGTTTTATGTTATGATTGAATGTTTTCATATGAGGAATGAATTGGACTTAGTAAGTGACAGGTGGAGCCTGCTATAGCTTCTCAATGCATTGGTAGGTCTCATGAGACAAACCAGTGTCTTGGAACAAGGCCTTGAGAAAATCTTAATTGTAGTCTTAGCGTAAGGCCTTGACTATGTGGTTATGAAGTCTGGCATTATGCCTTCCATCATTATGAAAGTGGCAGTGATATTTCATGTGACTATTTGACTAGTAGAATATCCATGTGAATAAGTAGATGGAATTATTTGATTTTAAATTTTCCATATTATTCTGATGTTCATGTTTAAAAGGATTTTGTTCTAGTCTTACATTGCCTTAAATGTTTATGATTATTTATGAATGTTTCTGCTGTATTGTTATCCTTACTGAGAATATGAGATCACCCCTTTCTATGTTTTATTTTTCCCAGGATGAAATGAAGTATATTATGACTGACCCGTAGGGATAAACTATGGGATTTGAATGTGGTTAATGAAAACAATGTTGTTGTTGTTTCTCATTCCATGGTGTAATGTAAAACTTATGAATGTATCTAGTACTTCTAAGGATACTAAACTAATCGGTCTTTAGGGACATGATTCTTTGTATCATGTCGATGCACTAACTCTAGGTAACTGTGGTTAGGGAGTTATAGTTGGTATCATAGGAAGTTTATTACAAACCTTGGAATCTAGATTTAGATAAACTCTGATTAGAGATCATTACCCTAAGATAGACTTTGGTGATTAGTATATAAGAACTTCCTAGAATTTTGGTACTGTATAGATTTTGTGGGTTTTCTAAGAAATACATCCCTATATGGATACGAGCAGGTAGAGGTGGCACTGGCACAGATGTACCTAGGGGTAAAACCTGAAAACACTGCTTTGAGCTAGACTCAAATGGGAAATGTTTCACAACAACGGGCCTTGCTGCACTATTGGTTACGACACTCTCGGGGGATATGCTTAGGAAAATTATCATATTCATTACAAACCATTATAAAGTGTTTATGAGTATATACTTCTTCAATGAAAACATTTTGATGATTATAGATTATATCCATAAATGATTCAGTATATTTTAAGTGTTTTACAAGTTTGGAATTATGAATATTGATTCATAAACTAAGTAAGTTTATTCCATTGTATCGAAATGGTGCCTAGTGGAAGGAATAGAAATTGTATCAATTCACGTAATCCATGTATGGATTTCCCACCTACTCAAGATAATTATAGTGGAGCTGGTGAAGCAACTAGTGCTGATCAACTTATCACCATAATGGGACAACTCACTCAGGTTATGAATAATAACCTTACCTGTATGGGGCACCCGGATCCACAATGTGGAGGATCAATGTTAGACCGCTTCATGAGAAATAGACACAAACATTAAATGGGTGTAAAAATCCATTAGTAGTTAAGAAATGGATAAATTCCTTAGAGAAAATATTTCATGCTTTGGAGACTAGCGAAAGGAAAAAAGTTTTCATGGACGTTTACCGCCTCACAGGAGATGCTGATCAATAGTGTTCATTGATTCAAAACAAAAAGGAAGATGATGAAGTAGAAAATGTAGAATGGGGGGAGTTTAAATAGATTTTCTTTGAAAAATACTTTCATCATGACCATTGAGCAGATATGGAAAGATAATTTTTGAGTCTGAGGTGAAAGGAAGATGTGAATGCCCTAAAGTATGAGGCTAACTTTACAAGGTTAGAAAGGCATGTAGAAGATTATATACGTAACCCAAGGAGTAAGATTGATCAATTATTTTGATGTGTTAAAACAATTTCTCCAGTGATAATTAGTCTCACAATCCTTCTTGTCATATGAAGATATTGTCTCATGTCCTATCAAGATAGAAAAGTAATTCTCTAAGTGTAACAACTTTAAAACCAAGAAAGAGAAGAAGAGAAATTTTGAACACTTTGAAAATTAAAATAAGTGGAAGAATAGAAAATTTCAATATCTATACTATAGTATATGTGGGAAGAAATAACCCAATACTTTCCTGAAGGTAATGGGAGTCTTTTACATGTGTGGTGAAAAAGGCCACCTAGCTCGTGATTGCAAGGGGAAGAAAGAGGTTGTCAATGTTGAATGCTAAAATTGTAGAGAAAGGTGGCATTATGCAAATGAAATTATTATGTTCCAAATAAACATACCTCAACAAAGGAAAAGGGATCAAGGCCATGCTTATGTTATCACGACTAATAAGGTTGAAACTCCGAAAGATGTTGTGGCAGGTAATTTAATGGTTTCCTCAGGTTTAGAAAATTATTTATGGGACTCTGGATCATTGAATTGTTTCAAATCATCCTAGTTATCTACAAAATTTATATATTCCTATTTTGATATAACAAGGTAGTTGTCAGTCAAAACTCCTAAGGGAAATATCATTGCTACAATGTTTTGTGAATCAGTTCCCATTAAGGAATATAAATTTTTTTTATATGCTAATCTCTTCATCATACCCATGATTTAATGTGATATAATCCTCAATATGGATTGGCTCTTGGACCATGATGTGAAAATTTGTTGTAAGAATAATGAGGTTTCAATTCTTGATGGTGATAGGAGTACCTTATCTTTAGAGCAGAAACATCACCATCTGATTCTTATCTAGATCCACAACCCGTAGCTCAACTAAATTATATTATTGGGGACGAAGATAATGAAATAATTGTGGGTGATGAAAAGAATGTTTGAATAGAGTATGTACCTATTGGGCAAGAATATGTTGACGAGTTTCCATAATATTTACCTGGACATCCTCCAGAACAAGAAATTGTGTTTTCCATGTATTTAATTCCTAGTTCATGGCCCATATAGAAGACCCCTTATAGAATGGCCCATGTGGAATTAGTTGAACTAAATAATAAACTAGAGTAATTGAGAAATAATGGATTTATACGCCCTAGGGTTTATCCATGGGGATCCCCTATCCTTTTTGTTAAGAAGAAATATGGATCTATGAGGTAGTGCATTGACTACAGGGTGATCAATGCTCTAACAATAATGAACAAGTATCCCCTACCTCACATTGATGATTTATTTGACCAAATTCATGGAGATAAATATTTTTCAAAGATTGACCTTTGATCTGGATATCATCAGTTGTGTTTGAAGAAGGAAGACATTCTGAAAATAGCATTTCGAACCAAGTACGGGGATTACAAGTTTACAGTAATGCCTTTTGGGCTGACTAATGCAAACTTTGTTTTCATGGATCTAATGAACAGAGTTTTCCAGGAATATATTGATGAAATTATAGTGGTATTTATTGATGATATCCTGGTTCTACTCTAAAAGAAATAAAGATCATGAAAATCACTTGCGCACCATACTGAAAACCCTGAGAAGAAATGAATTATATGGGAAGTTTAGCAAATGTGAATTATAGTTTCAAGAGATTTCTTTTCTTGGACATATTGTCTCTATGGATGGAATATCTTTTGATCCTTCAACGACCAAGGCAATCCAAGAATGGCCATCACCAAAAAGTATAACTGAGGTATGTTATTTTATTGGTTTAGTAGGTTATTATCGATGTTTCGTCGAAAATGATTCCCAATTGGAAAACCAATTAGCAAATCTCACACGTAAAGGGGTTAAATTTTTTTGGACAAAAGAGTGTGAAAAATGTTCTAAAGAACTGAAGTGAAGATTAGTCAATTATCCTTTCTAGACTCCACCATCGGGGAATGATGGGTTTGTTATTTTTAGTGATGCTTCAAAGAAATGACTTGTTGTGTCTTTATGCAGAATGATAGATTTATTGCCAATGCATCACAGCAGCAAAAAATTCATGAGAAAAACTATCCTACTCATGATCCTGAGTTAGCAGGTGTAATATTTTCTTTGAAAATATGGAGTCATTATATCTATGGTGAAAAATGTCAAATATATACTGATCAAAAGAGTTTGATGTATATTTTCTCACAGAAATAACTCTACATGAGGCAAAAGAGATGTCTTGAACTACTCAAGGATTATGATTAAACAATACACTACCACTCGGGGAAGGAAAATATGGTGGCATATGCTTCTAGTAGAAAGGATCATGGAGTTTTGAACAAGATGAGAATTGAATGGGATGCTATTTTCATGGATCTAGTGCAAATTGATATTGGAATAATCATGGAAGGTGAAACATCAATACCTTTTCAAATGGTTTCCAAACCATATTTACTAAAAAAGATAAAACATTCTTAGGTTGATAATGAGGAGTTTCAAAAGAAAATTATGGCTGTGAACGATGGGAGATTGAGTGACTTCATATATGAAGATGGAATTTTGAAATTTGGGAAGACTTTGTGTTCCTGACATACCTGATCTAAAAATGGAATTGCTGGATGATGTGTATAGCTCCAATTTCTCAATACACCCTGGTAGCACTAAGATGTATAGAGATTTGAATAAACATTTTTGATTGGACAACATGAAGAGGGAGATTGCAGATTTTGTGTCATGATGTATAGTTTGTCAACAAGTGAATGTAGGAAGGCAACAGCCTGGAGGAGTCATGCAACCTCTTCCTATACTTGAGTGGAAATAGGATAATATTACGATGGACTTTGTCATGGGGCTACCAAAGACCCCTAGAAGGAATGATGAAACATGGTTCATTATTGATCGTCTTACCATGTCAGCCCATTTTCTTGCTATAAGATAAGATTTCCCACTTTAACATTTAGCAAGACTATATATTAATGAAGTTTTAAGACTCCATGGTGTACCCCTATCAATTGTTTCTGATCATGATCCCCATTTTACATCAAGATTCTGGAAAATTCTTCAGAAAGCCCTGCATACTAATATTTTTTTGAGCACTGCCTACCACCCTCAAACTAATGGACAATCACAACGGACTATTCCAACCTTAGAAGACATGTTGAGATATTTTGCACATGAATTTCAAGTTATGTGGGATCAATATTTACCTCTGGTAGAATTTGTTTTATAACAATAGCTTCCATTCAAGTATTCAGATGGCACCATATGAAGAGTTATATGGAAGGAGATTTCACAAACCGACTTTTTGGGTTGGTGTTGGTGAAAGAAAACTCATAGGCCTAGAACTTATTGAAGAAACAATGGAAAAGGTGAAGTTTATACAAACCCACATCAAAACAGCACAAGTAGGCATAAGAGCTATATTGATAATAGAATAAAGGATTTTGAATTTCACATAGGAGATCATGTTTTATTGAAGGTATCTCCATGGATGGGAGTTATACGATTTGGTAAGAAGGGTAAACTAAGTCCCAGGTACATCGGACCTTTCGAAATTCTAGAACGAATTGGGTCGGTAGCTTATCGGTTGGCAGTGCCACCAAGTCTCTCAAATGTTAACGATGTGTTCCACGTATCACTAATGAGAAAATAAATTCCTGAACCAACACATGTACTCTGCTATGAGGAAATTGAACTGGAAATTGATCTGTCTTATTGTGAAGAGCCTGTCAAAATTCTTGATACCAGAGAACAAGTGCTGAGAAACTGGACGACTCGTCTGGTAAAAGTTCTATAGTGAAACCATAATATGGAAGAGGCAACGTGGGAACCCGATGAACTAATGATGTAGAACCACCGAAATATTTTTATGTAGTAATATTCTAGAAATTCTGAGGATGAAATTATTTGAAGGAGGGAATAATATAACACCCCAACTTTCCATGGTATGTTTTCCTTTGAATAATGCAATAGCTTGCAATGTACCAAATTCAAGATTCTAACACACCGCGACCAATCAAACTAGCCGTTATGAATAATAATACACACTTTCTGAAATTTTATAAATTTTATATTTCAAAATAGACTTCATTTTTGGATTCAGAATATCGAAATTAGATTTTGGTGAATTTTTGGTATTTTTTTGAAAACTTTCAATTTCTGATGAATTGTGAAAAAACACTGAGTAATTATTTAAAATTGAATTTTTATTTAAATAATTATTTATATTATTTAAATTTATTTTAGGTCAAAATAGATACATATTATTGATATATGTTCAATGTAATTCATTGGTGTCATTTTATAATGAGTTTAGATATATAAAATTTTATCTATCTTTTTACCGTCTTTTACCCACATTCTTGGAGCATTTATGAATTTTTATAAAACCTATTTTACTGATTATTTGAGTTGAATTTCAGAAATCTGAGAGACGTGGTTTATATCAATAAGTAAAATTTGATTCAATACGATGAAAATAATTTTTGGTTAATAGTTACTTTTTTCTTTTATTTACCACAGTTAAAAGTAAATAGAGTAATTAAGGGTAAAAATGATATTATTATTACCCTAACACATGTACTAATTCTATTAGATAAGTATAATTCGTCCAAAAAAATTTAGTAATAAAATACGAACCTCTTTGGCCCACTTGGATTAGATTAGGACATTTATTATTATTTTATTTAAAGAAGATTTAAAACAGTTAAATTCAATGTTTATTAACTAAACTATTTTTAATATAGGGTTACACATAATATTGATTGAACTATAAATATTAATTATAAATAAAAAAATATTTCCTAAATAATGGTATTTTATTTATAATTTTTTGACATTAAATAATATAATTTATTTATGACACAATGATGATGTAGTAATTACATAATTAATGAAATATTTAAATAATTGATATTATAAATACCCAAATAAATGTAATTTGACACTTTTTATGAATTAAAATTAGTTTATAGGTTAATATGATATATTATTGAGCATTAAATTAATTATTTTCGAAGTAATAATGCTGTTATGAATTTAGAAAAAACAAAATACAAAAAAGTGTCAAAATTGACATAAAATAATTTTTAAAACAAATATTATATTATTAATTGATATTCTACTCCAAAAAATATAAGGTTGACCCAAAAGGTTTAAATAATATTATATATGTCATTAATGAACCAATTTAGGTTCACTTAGAAGTTTATAATAAGTTTATTAACCATATAAGATAAAAATACAAAGAGACATGGTAAATGTCAAACTATTTAACTAAGAGTTAAATCTAAAAGATAAAGTTAACATAGTGATCCAAACCTGTATAAAAGCTATTAGTTGAGTGGTTTTCGACCCATCCCCACATTATCCTCGAAATATATTATTTTGGTGCCATTATAAAGAGAAAATAATTTTATTATAAAATAATATTTCAATCTTTTCCTAAGGTTCACCTCACCCCTCTTATAAAAGGGAACTTATCCTTATATCAACTTCACACCTTCAATGCCATTTGGCTCGGAAAAACCCTACCAAAATATCCTCCCAGCTGTCCTCCCTTCATCCTATAGGCCTTCAATTATTCCTAAAACTAGCCTAAGGAGCCCATTTGATCAAATTAAAAGGAAGAACCCGAAGAAGAGGTAAATATTTCATCACCTCTTTCAAGTTATTTTCTTATTCCACTTCATCTTTCATTTTTGTTTCCATTATAAAATAATAAATCCAGTATCTTATACATAATGTGATTTTATTATAAAAATGGTACAACCATATTCATTATTCTATCAATCCTATAAATGAAAAAGTCACCATACCTGCATACGTACGGATTTCCATCTCCACGTCGTGGTGTAGTTTGTTATTCAAACACTTCATCGTTTGGATGGGTATAATAATGAGTATAAATTATTAAAATAATAAATATAAAATGATTATTAATTTTTATATATGATATTCCATCCAATTATATATGATTTTAATATCAAAATAATGATATTGTCGCTCATACGTACGTACAGATTACCGTCTCCATGAACTCGATGAGATTCATTCCCCATCATATCCATTCAAGACTAATTTTCATTTGATGATTAAAAATTATATTTAAAGACTTAATATCATTCTTAATATTTATAAGTTTCATCCTATCTATAACAAACATTACATACCTATCAAATCATATAAAGTAAAACGAATCAGTTAACACCTGAAACGATGATACTACTGAAATATCATTAACAAAGCTATATTATAAGATCATATATGATATCATATTAATTTATATGGATCTTGTATAATTTAATAACAATGATTAAACCATTATATAATATTTTAACCTACCCTTGACCAAGGAAATGTACAAGGTAAGGGTTAATTTCACAATCTCTTTATTATCTGAGGTTGTTTTTACGTAAGTATCTACTAGGACCTCTTTATCATTCACATACTTATTTCTTAAAAATGTATTCCAAAACATTTTAAATATTTAAAAAACTATGGGTTAATGTAACTTATACCATTTTTTTACTTTTTATAAAATGTTTTGAAAGGATTTTTTCTTTCATTTTCCAAATAAGGTACATTATGACCTTTTCGATAAAATTATGGTAAGAATGTTTTTTTTAACTTATACGGCGAGTGAAGATATTTTCTGCCATTATAATATCATCAAAGCTTACCTTTAAATCTTATAAAAATATTTCCATAATAAATATTTTCTTTTTTAATTATATGAATTTTAAATGATTTTAAAATAGAAAGAGATATTTCTCTTAAAAAGGTTTTGATTTCATCTATGTCAACATCCTTTGATGGATTTTAAGCTTAATTGAAGTTGATTTATTATGATACAAAACTTCCATATTTTATTGAAGGTTTTGTGATATTTTTGATTGTGGATTTGTCATTTTCACACAATTCATGGATTTTGGAGAAATTATTGAAATTTAATATTCTATTTTTAATACGAATGTCTATGTTATGTTTGAACCTTTTCATATGAGGAATGCATTAGACTTAATAACTGATGGGTGGAGCCTGCTATAGCTTCTCGATGCATCGGTAGGTATCATGACACAAACTAGAATCTTGGCTTAAGGCCTTGACAAAATCTTAATTGTAGTCTTGGAACAAAGCCTTGACTATGTGGTTATGAAGTCTCGCATTATGCATTCCATCATTATGAAAATGGCTGTTGATATTTCATATGATTATTCAACTAGTAGAATATCTATGTGAATAAGTAAATGACATCATTTGATTTTATCTTTTCCATATTATTCTGAAGTCCAAGTTTAAGAGGCTTTTGTTCTAGTATTACATTTACTTAAATGTTTATTCTTATATATGAAAGTTTCTGTTGTATAGTTATCCTTACTGAGCATCAGAGCTCACCCCTTTCTATGTTTTATTTTTCCAGGATGCGAAGAAGTATATTATGACTGACCTGAAGGGATAGTCTATGGGATATTAATGTGGTTACTGAAGACAATTTTGTTGTTGTTTTTCATTTCATGGTGTAATGTAAAACTTATGAATGTATTTTGTACTTCCATGGATACTAAACTAATCAGTATTTTTGGACATGATTCCTTGTATCATGCCAATGTTATGTAATAATGCACCAAATCTAGGTAACTAGGGTCTGGGCATTATAGTTAAAGGGTTTCATTAAATGAAATTATCAGTATAAGTGGTTTAATACACAATTCATTCTTGACTCTTACAAATCTCATTATGCTACCTCCTTTATCATCCCTAAAATGACACATGGTGATTTTTTGTGTGATTCCTTTACTAATTATTGTCATGGTATATATCATGATCTCAAATTAGTTCCATTAGCCGGGATTAATTATTCTTTTTACAATCATCCCATATGGCGATGTGATCACCTATATTGTATTAAATATGGTTTATGATATTGATGTTTTTGTAATATTGGTTTTCCTTATGGGTCCCCATTTCTATAATTTCTCTATGGGGGCTCTAATTTTTTTATTTCCTTTACCACTATATTAAGGTGGATGGTATATAACATTACACTAATGTCTACTTCCAATTATCTAGGTAGGTGAAATAATTTAAAATGCATAGGAAAACCATATTCATGACCCAACCAATTAATTAAATATATCTTGGAGAAAAAGATATTTTATAGACACCCCATTAGACCCCACTAGGTCTATATGCATTAATAATATCCATGCATACACCCACATAGTGAGTGTTCCCTTTATTTTATAATCATTAAGTAATTTTCAAACTTTGGTTTGGATTATAAATGTGAATTGGGAATTTATCATGTTACATATTGTAAAATTAATTGAGATAGATGGAATCTTGGAATGGCCTTATTATAGTGAATTTCCTTGACATAAGAGAGTCTACCAATTGAGAATATATGTCTAGTTAATTGAATGAGATAAATCAACCAACTAGGAATGTGATATGAATTTCATTAAATTATATATTTAGTTTTCCTGTATAAATGTTTTGTGACTGGATTCCTAAGGTCTTGGACCATCATCTCATGAGTCATGGAACTGGTGGTTCATCTTGGAATAAGAGAACCCACAACTTGAGATGCGATTCACCCCTTTTGATATTTACATTGTATGAAATAATTGACACTATTGTGGAAATTTTCATAGATTCCAGTATGACGTGGTTTCTTTCCCCTTGGAATGGTGTTGATCCTTATGAAGAAATAAGATACTTCATCATGAGAATTCACATATATCCCATTTGTGCTTCTTGAGATATGGATCATGTGATTAATCTTGATGAAAGATGACTAGATGTATAGAAGATTCATCCAAAAAAGGGATGATGTATTTTTGTCTAGCCTTGAGTTGAAACCTAGAATATAGGGTATGGAACATTTATTTTATGTGTTGTATGAATTGGTCAAATAACACCCTATTATCACTTTATTGCATCCACATTCTATTAGAAATTTTTTTAGGCGTGGTAGTATAGCCCTATAATTTTTACTCAAACCCAATTTGTCCCATCATTGGGTAGCCATTAAGATTTAATGGAATCAATCATTGAAAAAGTGAAATGACCTTTTTGTTGATTTTTATTTCAAGATGGGTTAGATCATAGAGACGAGGCCGATATGGGTTTCACGACTCAGGCATTTTGAATTTATTTGTGTCAGCATGGCCTATTATCTGTAATACATCCATCATGTCATTATGGTACATTTTAGTCTAACATTATATGGTTTATTATCATTATTTTGGCTTGGTTCACCATTTTTTTCACATGGTTGATGTTGTAATATTTCTCCTATTATTCCATTACTTTGATAATTATACTTAATGCTATTATTAAATCATAATATCATGGGTATAGTATCCCCACTATATTATTTACCCCCTATATTAGTTTGCATCATCTGACATATGAAGAGAAACTCTTGAGGTCCAGCAACTAGTCTAATTTGGCCATGTGGGAGAGTGTCATTCTTTGGGGTTTTAGAATTAGTAATCAAAGGAGTGTGTTTTCATTTCTATTTTTTATAATATGAGAATGGTATAAGGGAGGTTAGGAATGTGTTGGGAACTGGTAATGATCTTATACATGGGATCAACTAACCCACGTATGGAGGGAAATCCATGTAACCATCGATGGGATTACTATTCAAGATATTTAATTTTTACTGTTGATGTTATCTCACATTGGCGATTCACATGTTTTTGATGTTATTTTTTCTCTAGTTGTATAATCATGGAATGATATTGAATAATAAGAGAATGCATGCATCATTATTGGAACGAATGGACACATATATATGTTGATATTCATTTTTCAGGATTGGGCCATATTTATTTCTTATGATATATTTTCCTATATGAACTATGAAACGGGATACATGATATATATAATGTGAAAGGGAATAATCAAACTGATGAGTTATTTCAATTCACAAGTAAGGATATGTATAAAGCAACATTATGTTATTGTTCCTCAATTGTAGTCACATATTGTGGTTAAATTTGATTTTTATCTAGTGTTATAAGTAATTTGATTATCTTGTTGAGAAAATTCCACCACATCATCTTCAAGTTGAGTGTCATGAGGGAGAAAATTAGCATTCTCCAAATTTAGATGAATCAAGTCGTCAAATGGATCATAATAATCATGTGGAATATTGTCTTCAAGATAGTTTCCTGAGGGTCATTTTATCCTTATAGAGAGAGACTATTCACACCATACCATCGATGTTTGGGTTGACAAGAGTGGTTTGGCCCCACCATCATCCTACATTCACTTGGTAGGGAGGTCCCTATGTAGCTATGTTTGGGATTGATTATGTCTAGGTGACCTTTATGGTCCTCAACAAAACTCCATATAGGATGGTGAATCTTGTTGAAAACATGCTTCTTGGACCAACTAATCATTTATTGGACATTGTGGACCAAACTAATCAGTATAAGGAGATACATTGGAAATACATTGAGATGTTTTTATAGAGAAAAATTTATCTATAGAAGATAAAGGATGATAAGGATCACATTTTCACGCAGTAGAAAAAGAAGAAATATTAAGTGATGGAATAAGATAGATGTTTTCATGACCTAATTTTTTTCTTTATCCTTAATAACTATTGATGTATACAAGTTAATACATTTTCATGATGGGAATTTCTATAAGATATGGCCATAAGTGAAAATATTTCAATTGATTACATTTAAATACCTGATGAATCATGATATCATAATGGATTGAAATCTAATAGAGGCCCAAAGTAGTGGCCATGTCATTTCAATAGGTCAATCTGGATGGTCATCTTCTAAAATCAAGATGAATAATTATGATAGTTACCAATAGGTTATTAGTGGGAAATGAAATCATGGGAGTGGGAAAACCTCTATGAATTGTGTCTAATTATAGAGTTTTCAGTGTTCCAAAAATGTCAAGGATCACCATCATTGATCTTACCCAACTGTAGAGTGATGTGTTTATGGTAGGATGTGACATCATCAGATTTTTTGTAGGAGATAACTGAAACAGAGCACTCATAGGGGATATGGATATGAAAATGTGTCCAAATGGGATATAGATTCCCCTAATTAAACTAGTTGTTTGAGTTCCATCAGAAATTTAAAATGATGTAGGGGACATGGTACTACAAAGTACGATTTGTAGTACCACTTAGAAAGAATAGTGTAGGGATATTAGACAAGAGCCCAAGGTATAGGGGAAAGTAACCTATAAGCTGTGAATAATACTCCATCTTGTTTAGAGGCATTACATCCTAAAGACATAGGTATAATTCTCATATCATCTAACCTTTCAAGTGTTTTGTTTTCTTTTGGATCATCACTCTCATATATTTATTTATTTTTTTAAATGGTTTGGGTGTGGTTGGGAAAATTATGGATAGTGACTAGACCACCGATACAACATTTGGATTTTGGTAAGATATTATTAACAGTTTCAATGAATGTTCCCAAAAATTTTATGTTTACTATTTCATTTGAGAAATGTTTGTGATGGAAATTTTAGGATTCATTTTTATTTTAGGTATGGAATAGTTGGTTTTGTACCAGGATCACATCGAATGTTATCTGATGAGAGTTATATTTATATCTGCCTAATGAGGATTTTAATTTCACTATGATGACATGGGTCTTTAGGGTAGTTAAGTGGGACCAATTTAGTGAATATTGGATTGTCTCATGGATCATATTGTAGTTATTTCTCCATATGATGGTGGAATGTTGTAGGATACATAACCTATAGTGGTACAAACGTTCAGGATATTTTCCATGAAGAGACCAATAGAATACCATGATAGTGGGAGATCAATTTCATGATTGATTTGGTTCTATTAGCCAATCCAGTTTCTCTCCAACATTACAATATAGAACGAGAAGAGCTTTGTGAGTTAAATTTTATGTTGGAATAATTTGAGGAAATTAATTTACATATTCTAGTAATTCAACTAAGTGTTCTCAAAATATTATTTCCAAAGGATGATGAGACATTGTACATGTGTGTGAACAATCAAATATTGAACTATATGATAGTCAAGAACTAGTGTCACCTCCAGTAAATCAAAGATCACATAGACCGGCTGAAAGATTCCTAAACTTTCTCTAAGATATAATTGAGATCATGGTTCAATCAGTTGATAGTGTGACCCCCAGGTATAACTTAGAGTACACTTATAATAATTTTTTACCTTTTCAAGTTTCCAGTGGTTTCATTCATTATGGAAACACACCTACATTATTCATAGTATTATAGAATCTAGTTATTTATCCCTTTCTAGATCATTTTATTGAGTCGATGAAATAATAGTGTACTTACAGTCTATTGAATATAATTCTCATCATCCTATCATCATCATGGCTACATTTATAGAGAATCATCATTATAGGTAGATATCTCAATGAAATTTATGGATTGATAAATTTCGATTTTAGGTCAAGCCATCCCAATGGATAGAGTGTCAGTAGACCCTGAAAAGTTTATTGTAATGGTATCATGGGAGAAACAAAATAATTCCTCTAAAATTCATAGATTTTTAGTTTTAGTATGTTAATATCAACATTTCATCTAGAATGGTATCTATATGAAACCATAAATTTCTAGGATTACAATGAATGGTTTAAAGTTTTTTAGGTTATAATATTGTGAGAGTGGTTTTTTTGAGATGAAGAGTATGATGATCTCAGAACCGATACTCTCATTACCTATTAAAGGTAAGGAATATACTATGTACTCTAATTCATCCAATGTTAGATTAAGAGTAGTTATAATATAGGTGGATAATGTTTTTTGTAATGCCTCTAGACAAATAATATCTCACGAGAGGAATTATCCAACTCATGATATCGGGTTTTCTATGTTGGAACACACCCTGAGATGATGGAGACACCTATTTTGGGTTACAGTTATGTGGTATACATGGACCATAAAAGCCATACAATTATCTTTTCTCAGTGGGACACAATCCATTAGTAGAGGGGTTGGGTAGGGTATTTATTGTCTTTCTAAGTTTATTTTATTATAAATATAGTAAGGGAAACATCATTGATTATTCCTTTAACCATAATTTGTAGATAGAGAAAATACAAGTGTACTGAATCATATGCTAAAAGATGGAACTCTTTTCAAACATGCATATAGATTTTTAATAGTTTTTTGGATGAGTATCTCTAACCTCTACACCTTTATTACCTATTATTTGGGACCCAATCAAGATCAAGTGGTTACCTAATCTATAGGTCATATCTCTTAAAGATGGAATATACAGTGGGGATTCCCCAATATGATGTTCTATTACCACTGGCGATGTTATTATTTTACATGAAAGTACATTGGTTCCTATAGTCCTGTACAAAGGGTTGATGAGAGAGTTTCATTCATCTATATGGGGAGTAAATCCAAGACTTAAAAATATGTATCGTTATCTCTATAGATATTAATGGATGATATGGATGAAAAATGAGGTAGAAAACTTCTTACAGAGATGTTCCACTTTTGAGTAGGTGGAATTTGAGCACTAGAGGATAGCAAGGTTATAGTAGCCTATAACCATTTATCAATGGAAATTGGATGATATCACTATAGATATCATAATAGGATTATCTCTTTGTACATCTATTATTGAACTAAATACACTTGTAGTATCTTAACACAGATTTATTTCAGGGGAAATCACACAATCCCTACCTTCCAGAAACCCTAGAATGTTATTTTATACTTATCCCTGAAGTATATCATAGGGTTATTTTCCTTAATATTAGATTAGATAAATCCAGTAGTAATGGTTTTTAATAAAATTCCCACAATACCATTGATAATGACCCTATCCCCAATAGCCCAAATATTGTGTTTACATTATTAAATTAGAACTAGATAGAAGTGAACACACCCCCAAATGACCAAATAGTTTTGTAGTCTTGGTAAAGAAGATACGTACATGATTCCCATAATACATTTGAAAACAAAGAATACTATATTTTTTTATATTATCATTATTCCATCTAGAATCTCATTGAATTTAATTTTTAGTATACTTCATAGATTCATGTAAAGGGAAAAAATTAGGGTGAGATAAAATGATTATTATGGGTTATGTTACTCGAAATCTATCTTGAATCAATAATGGAAATCAATATGAAAAGGTAAATAAATGAACACACATTACATTTAAATAACATCCCTATCATTTATAAAAAATGATCAATCAATTTTTAAATTTAAATATCTGAATAAATAAGACATTAAATATATAAATGAATAATGTAATTCCTCCATTTATAATATCAAGGAGAATATATCATGGACAATAAAAATAAATAAAAAATTATTAGTGAGGGAAGTGAATAATTGATGGATTTTATGATCTCTATAATCCTGAGACAATTACATTAATGGAAATTAAAGATATATTTTAATATTCTAGACAGATATGCATAAAAATTACCCATTTAAATAATTCTATCCAACTTATTCATATCATGAGACTACCAATGCAACACGGAGCTATCTATATAGTAGCCTCACCCAAATAATTCATACCCAACACATTCCTCATATATATTATTTTTTATTTTAAAAAATAAATATTCTTTTTTGACAAATATCTGTATTGAGTAAAGAATACAATTTTATCAATATGTCGTAAGATAATAAAAAAACATTGAATGTAGGAACTCTATTTAAAAAATATGTCAGATGGTTGAAAGTATAAACATATCCATGATAAAATGAATAATTATATTTAATAGAAACAATTTATTTAAAAATTATATAGGGTTATGAAATAATCATATCAAAGGTACAAATAATATGCTTATATAAGAGAATTGATTTTTATAATTATTATAAGGAAGTGAATGTTTCAAAGGAATGTTAATAACGATAAAGTAGAATCTAGAAATTCAATGTCAACACATTCTTTAGAAACAAAGTTCATAAATTATCTATATAATGAATTAGTATGGAATCATTACAAAATATTCCTAGTGGAGTATATGTATAATAAAGGGGTGTTGTCATTAATAAATAGAAATACCATTAAAATTTCAATTAAAAACTATTTGGGAAAAAGTACTTGTGTGATTTGAATTTTCTTAAACTAAAAGTTGAGAAAAAATATGAAAATAATTTTATTTAAAATAAAATTTGGAGCTTATAAATTAATAATTAAAATGTTTTGTGGTTAAGATGATTTGAAATTTTGTATTTTATGTACATGCTAAAATAATGATTAAATTCACATTTCTAGTAAAAACCAAATGGGCCTTGTATGGAAAATGAAAATAAGTTTCCATCAAAAAAATTGTAAAAAATCAAACATGGTTAATAATGACTATAAAAAATAATAGGAAAACATTTTTGAACTCCTTTTTCTAAAATATGGATTTTTAGGAATGAAATTTTTGACAGAATAATATAAATGAAGTCATATTTCATCAAAAATAATTTCTCCATATTTTTAAGTACTAAAAAATTGAAAAAATAATTCTTTTTAATTAAGCTATAATAAATAAAAAATGGGGAGAAAAATAAATAATTTTATTATCCACTGATCAAATAATTTTGTTCTATGTAAATTCAATCATAATGAATCCTGAATAAAATGAGATTCTAAAATAAACTCTTACGAAGATCATAACATTGATGTGAGAGTAAACCAATGAATTGATTATGTGTATAAAAACTAAATCCATATTCAATTGGTGTAAATATAATATAATATAGTAATAATTATTTACACATTGAATCTTAGATTATCTAAGTCAATTATGAAGTAATATGACCGAATGAAAAGAAATTGAGTAATGAAATTCATTACCACTTGGTATTGTTTATATAAAATAACATGGGATTAAATAATTAAAATAGATACATCAAAATAACTTGAACTATTATTTAATAATGTTATTTACTTTCATATGGGAATTATATAAATTATTTAAATTAAATAAGTTTCATAACATTACAATGTGACTCAATGAATGGAAATTTGAATGAAATCCCTTACCTCACACATTATTTTCTGAAAATTATTTAACAACATATATAATGGTATTAATTATGTTATTAATTTAAAATAGAAAAATATAAATTTTTAGAATTTCTTATAATAAACTCCTATAACATTTTTTCAACTATTTGATAATAATATTTCATTATTATCATATATTTGTGTGTTAATTTCTGTGATTTCTCATACATGTTTTGTCAACAAGGATATTTTTATTTTTAATCGTATATAGATAAATAATACGCAGTATTATAATATAATAATGAGTATAATATTTGGCCATTAGATACATTTTTAGAATCATTATTCAAACATGGACATGGAAAATGAATCACATCGTTTCCTGGAGATGGTAGGCCATACATACACACGAGTGACGATATAATTCCATTAATGAGTGAAAAGGTAAGGAATTTGATGGTATGTTAATTTTTATGAAAAAAATATCACTTCAAAAATATCAAAAATATTCATATATTTTATATATATTACCTTACATGTAAATCATATTTGGAAAAAAAATCATATCGTTACGTGTGGTAGTAGTCCACCGTGTATAAGAACATTGTTATCATATTTGTAAATGGCATGTACTGTAACATGGTATATGTTATATTGTAAATCAGAAGTATAAAAATATCAAATATGTTTTTTATTTTCCATTAATCCAACATTATACTCTGTCATGAGGATTTTATATTGAAAACAAATAACATTGGTTTCCGAGGTGGTAGTCTGTCACACACACAATCGAATATTTCATCACCCAATTGATGGAGGAGGATATGGATAAACAACATTACATAAACATAATAACATATATTTATGTGGTAGATAATTTTTTATTGTATTTTAAGTGTTAATACATAACTTATTGTGTAAAAATAATAAATAAAACAAATGAGCTTCATTTAGACATTTACCTTATCTAAGAGAATACTCTATTGGGTCTCCTATTAATAATCTTACGGTTTGATTTTTTGGAATACCAGAAGCTCTGAATGTGTATAATTATGTTGGGGTATATCTTTGTAAGGTTTGGTTGATCCAAATCTCTTTGGAGTTGTGAATTTGTGAATTCAGGTAGTAGACTTTTATAGGAGTGGGAGAAGACACACAAAAGTGTTTTTGAAATGAACTAAGTGTACCCATGTTTTTTACATGATAAACTTATATATAATGGGGAATATAGTCCCTTGGAGGTAATATATACAAAATATGGAAACCCAATGTGTTTTTTACAAGATTTAGGTTATTTTTATCAATTATCATCTTAGTTTATCTCCTCTTTGAAACCATTTTTACCCTACTTATTGCAATTACTATTTATTGTTTTGAAATTTTAGTATTTTAAAACATTAAGTTGAAAATAATAGCAAATAATAATTAGTATAATTACAAATATGAATCTATTTTCTAAATTCATTTCACATAATAGGAATAACTCAATTTAAAATTAAACCTACATAAATGACAAACAAATGGTTTTAAAAATTAAAAACATTCAAAAGTTATAAATGTTTTTTTATCAAAATACAACATAAAGAAATTTAAAATTACCACATTTGTATTAATAAATATATAATTTAACTAATATTACATTTAAAACTATATTTTATGAAAATGGTTCATGTAAATGATTTAGACAAAAGGGAAATTTTAAATGAAAATCATATTTATTTAATATTCATCAAAAAATTGAATGTATTAAAAATCCCAATAATAACCATATGATAATTTGGAGAATATTATTTAAAAAAAATCATTTTTAAAAATAATTTTTATAAATGTATTAAAATTTAGTTTTAATAGTGGTTCTCAAAACATGATGAAATCATTTTCTTTGAAAAAAATTATTCATTGAAAATATTTCCCTTTCATCAAACTAATTCCTATTTTATTTTTAATCAATAGACATCTAATATTTTTTTGTAGAACAAATAATTTTTCTAATTTTTTTATTCCTATTCAAACATAATAAATTAATAGATAGGTTATATAACTCGCATTTAAATATTAATATTTTAAAAGAGTATTGTATTTCATTTAAACTCAGGGTTGTGTGCTTCAAAATATATCAAATTGATTGAATTTATTAAAAAATACATTGTAATTTCTCATTGTGTTACATTCTCATTTAATCTTGGGGTCATGTTTCATATACACTATCAATCACAATCATTCTATTTTAAAATCATGGGGTGTTACTATTCAAAAATCCCAACTAATGATATTTGTGCACCATTTATTACATCCTAAAAAAATGGATTGGAGCGTCATGTCCAACAATTTCAAATTAATTATGATGAGAGTCATGTCCAATAATTCTTAATAAAATACGATGAATGACATGTCAAAAAAATTCAATAAATTATGTGGAGGTCAATGTCTATAAATTTCAAATTATTGATGAGGAATTTTATTTCTAACAATTTAAAATAAATTATGTGCAGATCTATGTCCAATAATATCAAACTAATTATGTGGTTTTCTAGGTCTAACATTTTCCAAACATTCCACATCAACTAATTTCCAATTGACCATAATAAAAATAATCTATTCGCATAATACTTGACCATAATATAAGGGAAATATCCATCTCACATTCAATAAATCCTTTTCTTTACTAATTTAATTTATAGAATCTGATAAGGGAAAGGTGTTATATCCTTTTAATTTAAAAATTCATTACTTTTCAATATTAAATACACCGTTAATTGATATTTATGATTCATGTGGAGTGTATTCAAATTATATAATAATTCAATTTTTTTATTAATTTTAAACCATTTTTATTATCTAAGTGAAGGTATGCAAAACTTTTAACAGATCCTTTAATTCATATATATCTTCCACTAGAAAGTGGGAAACTCTACACACTAAAAGGGTGGTTTAATAATAAGACATGAATGATAATTTTCATCATTTTACTGAACCCATGATAAGTGGTGGTTTAGGTATAGGTAGTCAACCTCAAACTATATTAATGGGTCTATTTAATATATAGGATGTGGCATAAACACAAAATTTAAGGAATTTAAAATTTTAGTAGCAACACACTGTAAATTTTCAAGCAGTAAATTTAAAAAAAACATCAATACACTGATGAAAAATTCAAAGAAAATCTACCTCATTATTAAGAATCATTACTCTCCCATTATAATCCTTTGAAACTAGTTAAAACTATATGAAATGAGAAACTGTATGATCACCTTAAAAATAGGGAATATGGGATGGCATGTGAATAACATCAAATATGGGGTATAAAATAGAGGAATGAAGAAAGATGAATCAAAGGCATGCCATGGGGATAAAACACTATGAGGGATTCCATAATAGGTTCTTGAATATAGGAGAAACATCACATCCTAAGAGGGATAACACTCATGTGTAGGAACATATTTGTAGAATAAAATAATATAAAGGGTGGATAAGGGTTAAATAATACAAGGGATAAATTTAAATTCCTAGGATCTATAATGAGATGCATGGTTTGTCCTATTGGTTGAGCTGAGCATACAAAAATCACGATGTCCTTACAATCCCACACACCACACCATGCATGGTTAAAATGGTTAGAAAAACCACATGTCAACCATAAATTTCCATCTATAATTTGGTAGAATTTCACATGGTTAGATAGAACCTTTTTCATGGTCAAAACATACCAAGTGTCACTACCCAATGGCAACATGGTTTGGGTATCACTATTAAAAATAACAGTGTGCCAATTGTGTTCCTCGGTCTGCCTCTCTCAGCACAGATCCTTGAAAGCCCATTTCTCACAAAACTCATATAAACTCTTGATACCCCACTCCAACCTTAACCGTTCCAAAAAAATGTATGTTAATGTGTTTCAATTAATGGATGTTTTATTATAAATATCACTATTCAATTTTTCACGTCCACTAAATGAAAAATATAAAATTTCTATGGAATATTCAATTTCTTCAAAACATGGGATAATACAACCTCCCCACTATTGATCTTATCATCCAATATAAGAATTTGACTAGTCAAAATAAAAAAATTGATGTACATCAATAATTAAATCCTACTCAAACAGGAATGTTTCATTTCTAAATACCCAACACTCCTCTATTACCCACATTAAATACTCAACATATAAACCACCAAAACCAAATGAAATTCTTATAACCATGGAAGAAATACCAATATGGTACTTCCCTAATCCCATCTAAGAAAAACAACAACAATATTTCTCTCTATAATCAACCATCTTATGTGCCTTCAACCAGAGGTTCTACCTATCATTTGTCTATTTCAATTCATGATATTCTCACCTTTATAATTTCATATTTCTGAATGCCCTTAGTGTCATTTGGATGTTCATAGAATTAATCTCAACTCATTACACATTATAACACTTCAGAAGATATCCTATAGTCTTTAATTTTAATGAAAGGCTAAAATTTCAATCGACCACACTTTAATCTGGTTGCACAAAATATTCAATGAAATTCATATTCCTTCCTTTACACTAAACATTCCTAATCAAAACATTATTTTATGCATGGATTCTCATGGAATACATTAAATTACCCAAATGAACTCTTTTCAAACTGCATCAAGATTACTATTTAAGAAAATATTCTACTTTAATATCCAACACCTCCAAAACTAGACCCTAATAACTTTAATAAAATTCACCACACAATTTCTTTAAGAACACCCCTAAAATACCATTTATACTGTTCAATTTTTTCATCTATCCAAAACATTTTATATTCATAGACCATTTTCATTTTGTTACACTAAAATTGTTCATTCCAGATCTAGCACCCTTAAACCCTCACAATCAATCCATGGATTGATACCTATATTCAGACATAACATAATCCCCTACATGAACATGTATATAGAATTTACTAATAAACTCATCCATAGTACCCTATCTCAATCAAAGATAATTAAAAACATCCCATCTGACCATAGTGGTGTTTGATCAACTAAGTTTCATTCTAAAACGAAACAGTTAGATAGACAACACTTACCGTTCCAAGGAACTATATACAAGGTTTACCTGCATTTTAAATATAGGGGAACTATTACAATAGGATAAAACTTTAATTATAAAAGTCATTGAAACAAAAACCAAGGTCACCCAAAAAAATCTTACTAGGATAAATCACTAAAACTCTATATATAACGCAATAAAATCATTCAATAGATACCAATGAGTAATATCGACATTATAATCAAACATAATTGTGGAGGGGATTTTAGAACTAACCTCAATAATTGGGACTTATCACAAAACATAGAAGTGGTTAATTTTGGAATTATCTCAATTTAGATGTTATTATAATCATTATAATGCCTCATATATATGAAATATAATAGGTACTTCCTAATGAAAACCATTTACTATAAATAAAAAAAAAATTAATCAATACTAGAAACATTATTTAGTAGTTTTCTTATAAGACTCAAGAAAATTTATTTAATAATTTACATTGAACGCATTATTTGTCCATAAGTGCACACATCTGGGATCAGTTGAAGAAAATTTCCAACACAATCTATTGTGGAAAACATTAATTAGGTTGTAACTATAATTTTAATTAACTAACATGTAACATCAACAATATCATAAGCATGTAAAAGGTCTATGATTAGTTTCAATGGATTAGTTAAATAATATTCTACTATATATTTATAACATGATTGGATTTTGAACCATTAAATAACCATCTTTATTCCATATAAATATTCCCCAAGGGTTAATATACTATATATTTAAATATAATGGTTTCCAATGGGTGTCTTAGTATGGAAATATATATTCATTTTTATGGGAGTCCATTTTCAAGATATAGTGGAAACCCTACATAAATTATAATTGGAATCTCAATTCAGTACATCCCCTAAATAGAATATTTAGTATGATTTGAACAAACCCTTAGTGTGTCTTTATCATAGGAATAAACTGAAAATACTGGCCTATAGGGTTTAAGTCAGGCCAAAGAGGAATCAATTATATGGGTCATCATTTAAATATTTTTATGGTATTCACCTTTATAAATTTAAATTGGAGCACTATTTAAATAAAATACCTAAAAAATAACAATAATTTATGAAAAAAAATATATTTCTATAAAATTTTAAGATTATATAAAATTTAATTCATTAAAAATGTTAAAACAATTTCATTTATTTAATGATTTATAGGTTGGTTTAACTGGTTTCCACCATTAAGCTATATGGGAAAACACCTTATAAGATTATTTAAAAAAAATTATTTCACCAACCACATACAGTAACAATAACATTAAAAGATAGCAGGTCATTAAAAAATACATGAAGTCATTGAAATAATCCCACAATCATTGTATATAAATTAGAATACATATGTAATATGACTGCTATGTTTTTGGAATAATTAATGAACACACCTCGTCTATCTCCATACTCTTCCAAGAGATAAATTTCATAAAATAGTAAAAAATAAAAAAAACAATCAATGTGAAATAATAATCAACATTATTAGTGAACAACATGAACACCAGTACCATCCCTAGAAACATGATCTCTCCCCTCTCCATGTGTGGGTTGGCCATTCCTAGACATGATCTATTTAACATGTTATGACACATTCCACATCTCCAATTTTACAACCCAAAATAGTTAGATAATGAGTAAGGATAATTTGATACCACATTGGGAAATCTTAAGCCTGGTTTAACCATAATTAAAGAATTCTGAGTGCCACATGGACTTAGGAATATCTCCAAATTTTCATGAATCTTCAAACTAGAAGTGAGGGTTTAATGGTTGTATAGTGGGGAGAAAACATGATATGGATCAATACGAAATAAAGTGGATGAATTAAAAAATTATATAAACTATGGAAGATGATAATAACTAAAAACCATTCTAACGACACTAAAAACATGCATGGATGACTATGATACATATATTATATATAAAAAGGAATACAATATGTAATACATACAATAATTCTTAATGGAAGAAAATACTAAACATAATACCCAACTCTAGTGGAATCCTAAGTATGTTCTCAGCCAACATATTCAGTCACATTTAAAAAATAAAAAACAATAAACAATATAAATACATCATGTAATATTATATAATAAATCCAAGAGTTCATTTAAGGTATCAAATGGTTGACCGAACAGGGTGTGATTAAAACCTGGTATGCCACCACCAATTATTTCAAATATTAATATAATATATGAGTATGAAAATATAAGAGTATTCATTAAAAATTAATGTAAATAATCAAAATAAAATAAGCCTCATCACGGTTACACTAGTCATATGATCTCCAACCCACCATACATACTTCATCCTATGATTGTTGTCTGAACTAACAATCATAAGGGTGTCAGATTTTGAAAAAGGTTTATGAGTCCAAGAATCCTAACTGGGAATATTGAAAACCATGTATCATAATCCAAAAGAAAATGTGGATTTCCTTGTACAACATACATTAATTTAGGTGAGTGGAGTGTCATGTCCAACATTTCCCAATAAATTATGAGACGAACCATTTCTAAAAAATATCCAAAAAAATTGGAGGAGTTCCATTAAAAAATATTTATAAATAAATTATTAAGTGTTTTGTAATTACATAACATTTTTAAATTAAATGTTTTTTCTGAAAAACGAAGATTTATATTATATAATTTCATACCATCAAAATATATATGAAAAAAACCATCTCGTTAAGAAATATCATTACATTAGTCATCGATAAAACCAATGAAAATTCCAAACACTGCAATCTGATAAAAAAAATATTTAATAGAAAAGCTAAAATTTGAAATTATGGATTTTTCTAAACATCTAGAATCATCACCCTCATGAACAACACTATTTAAATGAATCAAGATATTAGTAATCCAATCATCATCTTATAAAATGAAAACATAAACTTAAGAGTAATTGTATTCAATATTGAGGGAAAAATTTATGTAGAATTTATAGGGAGAAAAGGTGATAATTAGAATAAAACTATGATTATTTGTTGATATAACCTCTATTATATTTGAAAATTTGGAACTATACTGAATTTTAATGATTTTACCATTATAATATGTGCTTATAAGTAGTAATTAAAATGTATACCTATTGAAAAAAATGAGAATCAATGGCCTAAACCAATATATCCATTCCATTTGAAACCCAATTATTAGAACATGGGAAGGAGGTAGCATCACTAGGGTTCCCCCATTACTAAGCCCCAACTGAGATTAAACAATTGAGTCTTGATTAGAATCTCATATAGAAGAGGTTCAAGTTATTATAGATTACTACTGGGTCAATTATAGTTGTGTCATCCCATAAAACTGCCACCATCACACACCATACCCTTAGGGTGTATGGAGGTGTGATAATGGATTATTTTTCTATAACCGAGTTATGTAATTTTTTATTTCTATTATATAAATAAAATAGGTATTGCATCAATCCTATTGGAGGCCTAGTTTTTTTAATAAAATATATGCTTAATTATGACCGATTTTATAAATTTATTATTAGACAAAAATAAATCGTAATTATATTTTTGGAAAGTATATACCCTTTCATAATTAACACATTTATTGTTAATAGTATTTATTTTTATTATATAGTCTTTTAATACAATCTTATTTAAATTTAAATGATAAAATATTATTTTAATGTGTGAGGAAATTTTTATAAGTGTCCTAAATTTGACTAGGTCTTAAAAACATCTATTTTAAAAAAATAAATATTTTCTAATTAAAATTTAATGTTATTATATTTAGATATTTTTTTAAAAATAAATATTATATTTGAAATCAGAACATTAAAATTAAGTTAGGTTGAATTTTTTAGAATCTTCTAAAATATATTTTTTATCATTGAATAGTAAATATTTTTTTTCTTTTTCTTTTTCATTTATGAATTTATATTTGTTTTATAAAGATGTAACAATTAATTAACCACAATAAAAGACATAAAATTTGTTATTTTTTTTATTAATTATTTTGAAATCTTCTATTCAAATTTCTATACTATAAGTTACTTTCCAAAGTCTAAAAAGGAAAATTTGATATTAAAATCATTATTTTGTTGAAATTATAGATTTCTATTCCCAAATAAGTTTTAAATAAATGTTGTTCAATTATGAAATATTAAAATATAAAACAATTAGTCTCAAATGTCAAAAATCATTGGAAAACCCATTGGTATGCTTATGATTTTTTATTTTCCACAACCTAAATTTCCATGACATATATTTGGAAATTAAAAAACAGTTCCTCCAATTTTTCTACAAATACCTGCCCATTTCACCATCCCAATTCACTCCAAATCTATCATCAATAATGTTTTGGTCAGCATTCATCACAAAAAGACACCCAAGGAGTCTATAATCCCATAAGGTTCCATCCATAAGATTTAGGAGAAAATCATCAAGGTAAGGGAACTGTCATCATCTTCTTTTCCATTCAAGTAATTCTTTTTGGTGTACATATTATAAAGGTTATGTTACATTCTGTCCCAATTCATTTTATCATAAAATCACTACTAAAAAGAAAATTTTCCAACTGTAAACCCTTGTTGTCTCTTTTTTACCATTTTCTAAATCCACGTGTTATACCCATCATGTTGCTGATTTTAATTCACTAATTTTTCTATTTCACATAAAAAGTCTTATATTTTTAATACCCAATCCATTTCATTATACATGGGGTATTCACCTATATGTTAAAATTATTTATTTATTCATGGATTCATATATAAGAAACTAACATTACCATTATTTGGGTTAAATAAACGATGTAATGGTTCATCCATTAAGAACTAACGTACTCAATGCTTTTATATGAAACACCGACTTCATTCTCCTTGGTTTATTGAAAAAATATATATTATGATCTTTTTGGATCTATTGAAATTAATAAAATTGAACGTTGTGACCTCATATCACTCTAATGAATTGGGTAATTAATTTAGACTCTAGATATGACATGCTTCATGATATATTGGTGAATAACATTTTTAATATTTATTTTTGAAACCATGGTTATAGACCATGTTGATAAGCCTATGAATTCATCCTTTTATTTTTTATCCAAATTTAATTTTGATTCTTGTTATTTTTAATATTATGTGCCACATTTTACCTATTTCATTACATATTGTTATACAACATGTTCTTATAAATATACCTCATGATTAGAATATAAATTTCGCCCTTAATTATTTATTTAACATGCTTTTTTCTGACCCTTTTCCTTTGATGTCTGCCCCCATGTTATAAGATAAAATAAAAGCAACTAAGGGTGAAAAAATAGATAATCCTTTCATGTAAAAGGTAAGGTTGTTTGATTTTTTCTTTTATTATGATCCTAATTTCCATGAAATGTAAATTTAAAAGATCTCATGTTTTTTTCCATGTAATGAAACGTTTATGTAACACAATGGTAGAATTCCATAGTTGGTATCAACTGAAGGAATTTTTATTCATTGAAATCAGTACGTGAAATTTTTTTAAGAACCATAGAGATAATTCTAAATATTTGAAAACATCCTAGATTTTGTGGGAATTATTAAGTGATTGGTTTCCATGAACTGAAATCCCTATCTAGATACTAAAAGTGGCTGTAGCTCCAATAATGTTTTTCTTAGTGGTAACAACCCCAAAACCAGCGTACATAGATGAACTTGGTTAGGAACTATTTCATGATAATAAACCTTGTTGCACACTAGTTTTGACCCTTCTAGGGGATATGTTTGGTTAATTAGTTTTTTATGATCCATTTTGAAGGATATATAGAAAATTTAATTATTATAAGAGGATATTAATGAATAAAATATTTATGTATGATGTTTTAATACATAAAATCCTTTTAGAATTATGAGATTTCAAAAAGTAACATATTTCTCACTAATGTTTTATTCTATTTGAAAAATTTGAGGGAAATAGGAGGAACTATTTTAATTATGAGTGAAATGGATGATTCTCTAACAGCCATCTTATTATGATGGAAATTAGAATAGGAAACATCTTGAGGATGATGGATAATGTATATCATGTTATGAATAATAACATGAATCAGGTTGAGAGACCAGAGTGACATGAAAGGTAACAACTTGTTGTTGGGTCTTTCATATGTCAATGAAAACATTATTTTTGTGGATCTACCCACCGATTGATTACTAAACAATGGGTTACCATTATATAAAATATATTTTCTATATCCCTATATTAGGAGCTAGAGAAATCCACCCTGGTAGTTTTCCTCTTAGAAGGAAAAATTGATCAGTGGTAGACACAGATTAAAAACATTATGCTAGGAATTGGGATTGATGGTTTGGGGTGGGAAGTGTTCAAGAATTAATTTTAAAAAATTATTTTTCTTTTATAATGAGAATAAAATGGGTAATGAATTTATAGTGATAAAGAAAATGGGAAATAAATTTATTGGAAGCTATGATATGAACATTAAAAAAGTTTATTTATAATCTTCTATCATTGTTATGGATCCTAAGGGAAATTTATATAGATTATTTGCTGGACTGAGACCCCATCTACCAATGTATTTTTAAAATCAAGATTATTAAAGCTATGAAGATATATTGATTTTTTATTGTATGGTTAAATTAGATTATAGAGAGGCGTAGTGATCACATAGGATGAATGAAAATTATAGAGAAACAGAGAAAATATCATAGATGATTTTTTATCATGGGAGAGGTGGATTGAATGTGAATCTTCCTACATGATAAAATGTGGGACAAAAAATTTGGGGAAAATTTTCATGGTTGTGAAAATTTCACCAAGTGTAGATGATATGGGAATATAGATCGGATTTACCATGGTTAGGGGATGAAAAACATATCAAAACTTATAAAAAAAGAGAATATGTTGCAGGAATAGATTGATGTTCAATGGTTTCAATGTAGAATGATTGGGAACATTTCCATTAAATGAACAATTAATATTTTAATATATGGAAACCACCATCAACATGAGTATAAGGAATGGTAGATATGTCCGCCATTTTCTATAAAAATTGATGAAGTATAGGATCTAAATGATTTGGTGGTAGGTACACTAATTGTGATCTAAAATTAAACAATTATGCTTTATTATTATACTTTATGCATTCCATTATTTCATAAAATATTGAAAATAATATAGAACGAATTACTAGGCTCCTAGAGGTAGAGTATTCATCCAAAACTCCTATATTTAATATACTATAATAAAAAGTGTATCAAAACTCTATTATTAACATTGGTGAGTAAAATATCATCGAGTTTATAGAAGTCATTCCAATCGTGGAATTTGACACTATACTAGGGGTGGAATAGCTATAAATTTATAATACGGATATCAACTATAAGAGAAATGAAATTTCAGTTGTCTTGAATGGAAAACCAATAGTTATTTATAAATAATATATATCACATCCTAATCATTGTCTATAATACCCACCCATAGCATTAATTATATAGATTATTGTTATAGAGGGATAATTAAATGAAATTATAAGGACTAAAAATGTATCCATCATTTTTAAATGCATTGAAATATTTCATGAAGAGGTACCTAGACTTCCCCCCAAAAAGAAGAAGAGTTATATATTGAACTCAAGCATGGATCCCAGATTATATCACAAACCCCACAGAGGATGTAAAATTTAGAATTAGAGGAATTAAAAAGAAACTTCAAGATATTTTTATGATGGGATTTCTCCAACCATTTGTTTATCCATGGTGAGAACATGTTTTATTTATAATAAAGAAGGATGGATCAATGTGGATATGCATTGATTGAAGAGAACTTAATTGGATCATAGTGAAGAACATGTACACTCTCACAAAGATATATGATTTATTTTACCTACTTCATGGGGCTCAATTCATCTTTATGATTGACCAATGTTATGCAGTAAATAATTGATAATGAAGAAAGATATATTCAAAAGACTAACTTCCAATCAGGATACATTTATTTTGAGTTTTTTGTTAATTTTTATCTTGACTAATTATTCTCTTGTATTTATAGACTTTATGAATAGAGTCTATATTGACTACCTTGATAAAAATGTGTCAGGTTTTTTATTAATGATATTCTAATATATTCCAAATGTTTTAAGGAGAATAAAGATTATATATGGGTTTTGATAAAGACTTTATAAAAGGAGGATCTATTTGGGAATTTCATAAATTGTAAAAAATATTTTTGAGAAAGTTGCATTCATTGGACACATTATAAATAGTGAAAGATTCAAAGTTGACCCATACAAGAAAATTCTTATAGAGGTGTGGCCTCATCCTATATCAAGAACTGGGATTCATATTTTTCTTAGTTTAATGGGATATTATAGACGGTTGTGAAAAACATTTCACGGATGTTTCATACATTAACAATTTTAACTCAAAAAGTAGATATGAACATTGAATGTAAATAATGATTCTATGAAGTTAAGAAGATATTGGTTATAGAACATGTGATAATACTACCCTTTATTTAAGAAGGGTTTGCAATTTATAATGATGAATATATGAAAGGGATTGCATGCATCCTCATAAAAAATGATATGGTGATCACTTATGAATCTTGATAGTTAAAGAATCATGAGATTAATTATACTATTTATGACCTGGATTTAGTTAAATACATTTTTCATAATAATATATGGATAAATATCATCATGGGGAGAAATTTGATAAATAAATATGTCACCATAGTTTGAATTATATATTCACAATGTAAGAGTTGAACATGATGCAAAAGAGATGGCTAGATCTTCTTAAAGACCATGACTATTCAATTCACTATCACCTTAGAAGGGAAAAATATTTTTCTGAAGCATTAAGTTGGAAAGTCCATGTTGTGCTATAATTGATGTGGATTCAAGGAGATCCATTTATTATAGCCCAATAATGATTGGACATGAGAATCATAAGGGATGGGACATCGTTAATCCTATCTGAAATGATTTCTCCTCAATCATTACTAGATAAGATCAAGAGAGTTCAAATAGAATATCCAATGATAAAAAATAAGATAGAGGTTGTGAATAATGGTAATTTTTATGAGTTCAATAATGATCATGAATATGTAGTAAAATATCATACAATGTTATGTGTCCCATTAATTTGGGTGATAAATAAGTAGCTGATGGATGAAGCTCAAAGCATTATATTGTCTCTACATCCTGGAATCACTAAAATGAATATGGAACTACAGGATGATTATTGGTGGAATAATATGAAAAAGGAGATTTAAAACTACACATAAAGGTGCATGGTTTTCCAATATGTGAAGGTAGGGAGAAAAATTTATAAATTTGGGAATGATGATGTTGTTGTCACTTTCCAATGATGTTCAGTTTCGAGTTACTGAGGTGCAGCAGAGTGACTAATCAATGTCGTCTCTCAAAGGAGGAAGAAAATTAAAACAACTTCTTAATGTTATTCTAAAAATAAAATAATAGAGAATAAAAAAACTACTTGAAAGGATGGGGTTGTTTATAGTTTTTAAATCTAGAAGAATTTTGCTGGAAGAATATTGTTTTTTTTAAATAAAGTTCGATTAAAATGACACAACAAGAAGATGTTTTTTTAGAAAATATTTAAAAGGAATAATTGATATAACTCTACCTATTAACATAATTATTTATCATTATAATTTAAATTAATATTCACTTAATTATGATCCTCTAATTTTTTAACTCTCATACCCTATGGGATTTAACTTAATCACAAAGATGAAATTACTTAAATCCTAGGATAGCTTCGGGACAGGCAATCAAAAAACCCTACTTTGATTGATGTTATAAGGTTAGATAATGGTTAGTGGTTAATTAGAGCACATATCCACTCTATAAAGGATGATTTATTGAGATTAGGGATTATTTTTTAACTCTACAAACTTATCTCTTGTGGTCTTGTATTACCGATTAAGTTTGTGCTCTCAAAATTTACACAAAATATTGACCTCACATGATTTGTATTTATTGTTCAATTGATTTCTTAGATTAATTTAAATTTAAAAATCAATTAATAAATAATATTAAGTTAATTAAAGTAGCTCATTTATTCAAAATAACTGACTTAATAAGGTAAGATGTTGATTGGTAACTAAGAAAACTACTCATCCATGGGTGGTGTTGTCATCGTGGAGACATTTTACATGAGCAAAGGATTGAAAGGGTAGAACCCAATATCATCTCCACTATTGATTCCAGCCCAATTAGAAAGATTAATAGAAGAATAAATTTTAACAAAACATAATAAAATAGAATAAATAAAAGAATAACAAAGATGTTTATTACACAAATGAAAACATTACCACATGATGAAGAGAAGAAGGCTTTGATGAGGGGATCCCTGCTTCAAGAGCTACCCCTCTTACTGTGGTTGGATAATTTGGGTGAAACTAATTATCCTCTACCTATAATCTCATAATTCACGTCCCAACCCCTCCAAATGATAAAAAAACTAATTTATAGAGTGGAGTGGAGGCTATGTTACATGTGGAATCAAGTTGGAATGGGAAAATTCGGACAAATATTTTAATCCAAATTGAACCTCCCATTTTACAACTAACAAGCGTGAATCATCTCTCTATCCAGAAGTTTTATTTGTTGGAAATTGATTTCTAAATATCCTCTCAAAATTTGGGCCTAATCAAAGTAAGTATGATGAAGTTATGGCCCAAATACAGAAGTGGTGTCCAATCTGGATGGTTCTATCCTACTTTGTATTCATGGCCCATTTACTCCACTGAACTTTATGATCCAGTTCTCATGTACTAAATATAATTTGAATCCCATTAATTCACGAACATAGTTTAAATGTTTTATGTCAAAATATTTTATATAAAAATATTAATTCTAGAAATACTATAGTGAATTTTAAAATGGTAAAACTAGAATTTTCATCAAATTTGCAAATGAATGATCTAATCCCAAATATTTCATAATTTATCATATTTAGCATAATGTGAGGAAATTATATCATTTATTATAAATAAAAAATGCAATAAAATTTTGTTTTATCAACTCCCCCATACATACCCTTTTTCACTCCTAGGAAAAAACATGATATCAAGTAAACATCAATATCAAATAAAAAAATTATAAAACACATATCCTTGAGATCCAACAATTACACACCGAGAAACAAAAGATATCATGCCTCATAAAAAAAATTATTTCAAGTTATCCATTTATATCATTCAATATATTTCAACTTAATTTATTCTCTCATGCATAAAACAATTACCTCAATTGATTTTTCTCTTATCAAACAATTGTAAATTTTTAGCAATGCCTTTCTCATCAAAACTCATGCAAGGGTCACCATAGGCTTGATAAAATCCTACATCACTACCTGATGTGAGTCAAGGACATATGTTTATCATGAGGAATTTTCAGGGTTGTTCTATGGATTTTGGTTTTTAGTATTAAGATTTGAAAAATTATGAGGATGAATGAGGGGAGATTGACTCTTTTTGAAGAAAATTTGCATTAATCAAATTTCCACTTAAATATGTTCTCCTACTCAATCCCCATAGCATCAATTCATGTTCATCGTCAGGAAAAATAAATGAATGTTCACACCAATCAACATTTCAGTAGTAAAAATGTCAATCTTCTCAAGAATTATTTTCTTGAAAGCTCCGGATAGACACAACTTTCTTCCTATATTAGAAGATCAATAAAGGCACAAATTCAGTTATCATGAATGATCTCGAAAAGGAACAATTTTTAATATAATCATTTTCTTCAGCAGTATACACATCTCTTCAAAATTTAATTTTCCACCCGATGTTTTAAAAAATGTGGTAGCACCACACAAGACAGCTTCCCCTACACTTATGTTCAACTAGATTATGCAATTTCACTTCAAGAGTTGGTTGGATAAGGAAAATTGGCTTGTAATGTGGCTTACTTAATAGGTTGTTTATAGATTATAAGGGATACATGGATTAAATGTTCGAGGTAGGCCATTATAAAAAAGGATTATTTAAAATAGATGATTTAATACCAAACAAATGCCTCAATCATTTAAAACATAAGTACCTCAAACCCTCCAGTTTTGACAGGAATAAATCAAATTCTAGTTAAATAAAACATGGTTTGGTTCCCTCAATAAGATAGGTGAATGTGAAGAATATGAAAATAAGGGTTTATAAGCCTCACGAAAAAGTGATTTCAAATATAACGATAGTGAGATGTGGCATGAGATTCAAAATTCAGAGTACTTTTCATGAAATTAATAAATATTTGAACTTGAAACAATGTTATTTTTCGCATTCATTTAAGCTCAGTTTCATGGGACAAGTTGTTTCACTTATTGATATGGACTTCAGAATGGTTATGAGAATCATTTTAGCTCAAAAGTTTCAAAAACACAGAAAAAAATGAAAAATAAACACACCAAACATGAAAACACAATTTTTTTTGAAAATCATTGAAAAACATAAAAACAATTGAAATTACTAAACTAAAAGGTCCTCTCCCCCACACATAAAATATTGGATTTTCCTCATTGTGAACCCATTAGACGATATGTGCACATGAAATGTATAATTTTAAATAGGATAATGAATAAAAAATTGAAAGGGTTAAGAACAGCCTGTTATGCTCAAGTGATGATGGGGTCTGGCAGTGTGAGGAAATCCACTATATCAGTAGAAAGTCCCTTAATGTATTTCTTCAAACGCTTCCCATTGACTATAAAGATCCTTCCAGTGTCCTCTTCTGTGATCTCCACATCACCATAAGTAAAAACATTAATCACACCATAAGGACCTAACCACCTAGAATGCTACTTACTAGGCATTAACTTTTACCATGAACTATAGTGCAATACTTTCTCTCCATCTTGAAATGCACTTTTCGGGATCATTTATTCATGAGCTGATTTTGACCTTTCCTTATAGAGCCTTGAGTTCTCATATGAATAAAATTGAATATCCTCAAGATCTTGAATTTGAAGCTTCCTTTGGATTCCAACTTGGGCCAAATCTGTAACACCCCGAGCTTCCACGATACGCTTCTCATTCAATAATACAATAGCTTGCATTGTACGCAACTTCGAGTTCTAAACACACACCACAACCAATAAAAGTAGCCTTTATGAATAGTAATACCTAATTTTTAAAATTTTATAAAATTTATCTTTCCAAATGGACTTCGTTTTTGTATTCGGAATATCGAAATTATCCTATGTTGAATTTTTTGTATTTTTCTGAGAACTTCCAATTTTTTTTATGAATAGTGAAAAATACTTAAAAACAAATTTCTTTATCAAAATAATTAATAGTGATAAATTATACTATTTAGTGGTTTTAAAGTATAATTAGAAAATTTTTTTACCATTTTATCCAATGGTGGTCATTAGAAGTAATTTCACTTTGAAATTGGACATAAACAATTGTCAATCTTTTGATATATATTGTTTCTCAAAAACACGCTATTTATTGTGACAACGGGAATTAATTATGAAATTAAATAATTCAACTTATATGTTTGGAATTTTGTAAAATAGAAATCATTTTTGAATTCGGAATATCAATTATAGATTAGGGTGAAATTTTGGCATTGTTCTGAAAAACTTCAATTTTTGATGAATAGTGAAACCACTAAGTGGTAGTTAAAAACTGATTTTTCGTTTAAATAAAACATTACCACTTCTGTGTTTTTATTTTCAAAAATCCTACATACATGGTTGTCATTAGAAAGTAAAATGTGGTTCAATTGGATAAAAATAATTTTTGGTGAATAGTAACTTTTAAGTTTAATTAATCGCGATTAAAGGTAATTAGTGAAATTTAAGGTAAAAATGATATTATAAAAATATGAAAATACCTTTAAACTTGTCATACCCCTATTGGATGAGTCATGGACGACCAAGAAAATCCATGGGTCAACTTGGGGACCACATGGAGCACTTTGGTAGGAAAATGACATTAAAAACTTTTTATTCAATGTTAAAATAAAAATGTCACAAACATGAGGTGTTTTACTAACACAATTTTTAAATGGGGTTATACAAGTCATATTTTTGACTATAAATATTAATTAGAAATATAAAAATACTTCCTACATAATGATATTTTTTTATAATTTTTAGACATTAAATAAATTAAATTATTTATGACACCATGATGATGCAACGATTACCTCATTAATTAACGATTTAAATAAAATGAAAAGATATTGTAAAATCTAAGGCTTACACTTTTCAAAAACCTATTGGATGAGTATATTTCGAACCCTTATCACCTTATCCTCGAATTATATCATTGTGGGATATTTAGAATCCGAAAAGCATTTCATAATAATGTAACATTTCAATCTTTCCAAGAGTGCCCCTCCTCTCCTCTTATAAAAGGCCGCCACCTCTACCACCTTATTTACACCTTCAAGCCATTTTTCTCGGCCAAACTCTGCCCAAATACTCTACCAACTTCCCTCTCTTACTATGAGAAGCCTAAATTTGTGCATAAGGCTTCCCAAGGAAGCCTTTGGCTCAAATCAAAAGAGTTACCCGATTTTAAGGTAATGTCTTCTCTTATGTTATTTTGTTTTAGTTTGCTTCTCCAACCCCGTAAACTCTTTTTATTAATTTATTTTGAAACAACTACAGTATCCTCAATATACTAGGATTTTGTTATAAGAAGTATTTGAGCTACACTTACACACACCTACATCTAATGGTTAAAGAACATACTGCTTCTGTGGATGTCGAATTTCTGCCTCACGAAACGATGATTGTTCAACACTCATATAACACCTTCAAAGGTGGACATTAAGATGTCACTATATTTATGTATGATATATAATATATTTATGTTTTACTTAAGATTATTTATTTTTCATTTATGGCATACCTTTATGGTTTCCATTATGGGTAAACACGATATTTTCACTTTAGGAAGTGCGGACTACCACCCCCTCAAAGTGTTTTGAATCGTTAATGCCATATGTGGGATGTATAAAGGATGGATTAAATGGTATTATACATTATAGTGGAATTATATTATACCTTTATATAATTATAACTTCATTCCATTAAATATTAAATAAAAATGAAAGTAGCGTTCATGCGTACGTACGGCTTACCGTCTCCATGAACGGTGCATTTCATTTCTTACCTCTAAATGTTATGTAATATTATAAATGAATGTGTAAACTGGATATATATGATGTATATGATATCTAAATAATGAATATAATTATGGATATAATGAATATTTTACCACATGAACAACTTGTAATTTTAAGAAGTTCATTTTTGACTCAAGTACCAAAGATCGACAAAACGGCCATTATTAACATAAATAATTACATAATGTTCATAACATGGTAATAAGTGATATAAAAGGAATAATAAACTTGAAGAAGGTTCTTAATAGATTATAAATTAACTCTAGTTTATTATTCAGGAGGTTAAAGAATGGTCGAGTCAAGTCGGACACGAGGTAAGGGAACTTCTTAACCCAATTTCCATTCTTTGGGTTAATCTCCATCTTTAAAATTATGTCATGATATTATTACGTCATATCTTGTATTTTTACTTTATCTATGTGTACTTATAGTGAATACACATAATAGATATGTTTTATTTTAAAAATGATCTTTGTAAGGACTTCGTCTTAATCTCCTTTCATTGAGGCATATTTGGTTTTATATACAACTTTCATTTATACGGTGTATAAACCCCTTTGAATTTTACTTTTATTCAAAACAAATCTTTTTATACGAAGCATTTTTACTAAACGAAAAAATGAATGTTTTTCTTACGTATGCAGTGACAATGACTTCTCCACCACCGTGACTATTATTTGAGTTTCATCTTCCTCTATAAGCCATAACTTTTTTTAAAAGAAAAATAAATACCATGTTTTACTTTTCTTTTATTTTTGATGGTTTTGATAAAGTTTTTATTATATAAATGTGTTGTATTGATATCTTGTGATTGAAGTGTGGAAATCTTATGTTTCCTTTATGCACGTTTTATGTGATACAATTATGTTATGGTTTCTGATATGTTTAAACCTGTTCATGTGAAAAATGCATTGGACTTAATAAGTGACGGGTGGAGCTCGATATAGCTCTTCGATGCATCAGTAGGTCTCATGAGACAAACTAGGGTCTTGGAACGAGGCCTTGACAAAATCTTATTTGTGGTCTTGGCACGAGGCCTTGGCTACGTGGTTATTATAGTCTGGCATTATGCATTCCATCATTATGAAAGTGGTTATTGATATTGCATGTGCTTATTCGACTATTAGAATATCCACATGAGTAAGTAAATGGCATTATTTAATTTTATTTTCGCCATATTATGCTGATGTTTAAGTTTAAAAAGGATTTTGTTTTAGTTATACATTTCCTTAAATGTTAATTTTTATTTATGAAAGCTTCCGCAATATTGTTATCATTACTGAGCATCTGAGCTCACCCCTTTCAATGTTTTAATATTTTCTAGGATGTGAAGAAGTATTTTTTGAATGACCTACAGGGATAGTCTGAAGGGGATAGAATTGTGGACTTTGGAGACTATGTTATTGTGATTTTTAACTTTATGATTTAACATAACATTTATGAATGTATCTAGTGTTTCCAAGGCTACTAAACTAATCTGTCTTTCGAGACTTGATCTTTTGTGATCATGCCAATGTTATGCAATAACGCACTGACTCTGGGTAGCTGGGGTCGGGGCGTTACAGTTGGTATCAGAGGCAGTTTAGTACTAACCTTGGAAGCTAGATTTAGATAAACTCTGATTAGAGCACATAGCCCAAAGATAGACTTTGAAGATTAGTATAGAAGAACTTCCTAGAATTTTGGTATTATAGAGATTTTGTGATTTTTTCGAGCAATACATCCCTGTCTGGATACGAGCAGGTAGAGGCGGCTCTAGCATATATGTACCTAGTGGTAAAACCCGAAAACACTGCTTTGAGCTAGACTCGAACGAGAACTAGTGCACGACAATGGGCCTTGCTGCACTCTTGGTTACGACACTCCCGGGGGATATGCTTAGGATAATTCTCGTTTTATTTACGAACCACTATGAAGGGTTATGAGTATATACTTTCTCAAAGAAAACATTTGTTTTTATGATTATGGATTATATCCATAAATAGTTCAATTTATGTTAAGTATTTTACAAGTATGGAATTATGCATTTTGATTCATAAACTAATCTAGTTTATACCATTGTTTTGAAATGGCGCCTAGTGGAAGGAATGGAAACCGTATCAATGCATGAACTCCGTGTAGGGATTGCCCTCCTGCTCAAGATAATTATTTTGGATCTGGAGACACAACTGGTGCTGATCAACTTATTACCATACTGGGAAAACTCACTCAGGTTATGAATAATAACCTTACTCGTATGGAGCACCCTGATCCGCAATGTGGAGGATCAATGTTAGACCGCTTCATGAGGAAAAAACCACCAACATTTAATGGGGGTACAAATACATTAGTATCTGAGCAATGGATAAACTCTTTAGAGAAAATATTCCACGCCTTGAGGATTAGAGAAAGGGAGAAGGTTATCATAGCAGTTTACCGCCTCACTAGAGCTGCCGATCAATGGTGGTCATTGATTCAAAATAAAAAGGAATATGAAGAAGTATCAAGTATAGAATGGAGAGAGTTCAAAGATCTTTTCTTAGAAAACTACTTTCCACATGACCATTGAGCAGAAATGGAAAGACAATTTCTGTGTCTGAGACAAAAGGAGGATGAGAATGTCGCAAAGTATGAGGCTAACTTTACAAGGTTAGTGAGGCATGCTACAGATTATATACATAACCCAATAAGTAAGATCGATCGTTTCTTTGATGGGTTAAAACCATTTCTCCGTAGAGCACTAATATCAAAATCTTTCTCAACGTATGAAGATATAGTCGCGTGTTCTATCAAGACAGAAAAGGAATTCTCTAAATCTTATGACAATAAAGTAAAGCAAGAGAAGAAGAGAATGGTGGAACAAGAGACAGATAAAGGGAAAAAGGGAAAGAAGGATTTTCCATTATGCAATAATTGTGGTAAGAATCACCCCGGTACCTGCCTAAAAGGAATGGGAGTTTGTTATAAATGTGGAGAAAAAGGTCACCAGGCTTGTGATTGCAAGGGAAAGAAAGAGGATATCAATGTTGAATGCTACAATTGTAGGGAAATGGGGAATTATGCAAATGATTGTCCTAAGCGCCAAGGAAACTTACCTCAGAAAAGGCCAAGGGATCAAGGACAAGCTTATGTTGTTGCTACAGATGAAGTTGAATAATTAATATATTTGTGTTTTTGGAATCAAGGATAATATTCTAGTTATAAGAATAATGTGATATATAAGGATTGTACTGCATTACTTGTTGTTTTCATTAAGGTTTTAATTTGATGAAGGTCATCATATTTTAGTATGTGACAATAAGAGGAACTTTACTTTGTTTGAGGAATCTGATGATACAATTGATTTTAGAATTTAGAGTCCTTTTAGAGAAATTCTGGATAGAGGTATTTTGGATAACTAGAACATTTGGAATGAATTAAGTCGAACTTTGGATAGTATTGTTTAAGGTTAAAACATTTCTGAAGATTATTTTTGGAATATTATAATACTATAGTTTTAAGAAAAGGACAACCTGCAGGGTGGGACATAACCCGTCGCGTCGGACAAAGCAGCAGGAATCGAACCCACAACCATAGTCTGACAGGCCTTTATTACCTACCACTAGCCTACAGGAAGTCCCTGGTTATTACAAAATAGTTTTCCTAATCTAAATGGTATGTGGTAATATTTAGAACCTTATAAAATTAGGATAAATAGAATATTTTTGAGTTCTATTACCATTTGGAGTGAAAGATGGGTTTGTGGTAAAAATTTATGAAAGTCTACATGACAAGTAAGTATATTTCCTTACATTCTTAGTAAATCTCTTAAATAAATTCCTCAACTCTATGAAAGGTAACTTAAAACAAAAACTTTGCTGGTTAACTTTTCCAACTAGGGATTCAATGATCGTTTAGCCAATCACAAGTTTGTGATTTTCTTATTGTTAACTTTCTCCTAATCCTGTTTTCTACAACTCTCAATCAGACCTTGCTGGTTTATTTTTCTTCCATATCCATATTTTCATATAATCCTAGTATTGGTTATCTCGGGTGACCTTTGTACCTCTCTTTATTTCTTTTAATGTTATATTTTTATTAACCTTATTTCCGATGTGGGTTTTCCACAAAGGTATTTTCTATTTTTAACCTTTTATTTTCAAAGAAAAATTTCAAATTGTGAGGACGCAATTTATTGAAGGAGGGGAGAATGTAACACCCCGAGCTTCCACGATACGCTTCTCATTCAATAATGCAATATCTTTCATTGTACTAAACTTCGAGTTCTAAACACACACCACAACCAATCAAAGTAGCTGCTATGAATAGTAATACCTAATTTTTGAAATTTTATAAATTTTATCTTGCCAAATGGACTTTGTTTTGGATTCAGAATATCGAAGTTATCCTATGTTGAATTTTTGGTATTTTTCTAAGAACTTCCAATTTTTTTATGAATACTGAAAAATACTTAAAAACCACTTTTTTAATCAAAATAATTTATAGTGATAAATTATACTATTTAGTGGTTTTAAAGTATAATTAGAATAAATTTTTACCATTTTATCCAATGGTGGCCATTAGAATTAATTTCACTTTGAAATTGGACATAAACAATTGTCAATCTTTTGATATATATTGTTTCTCAAAAACACGCTATTTGTTGTGACAACAAGAATTAATTATGAAATTAATTAATGCAACTTATATGTTTGGAATTTTTTAAAATAGAAATCATTTTTTAATTCGGAATATCAATTATAGCTAAGGTTTAAATTTTGGCATTGTTCTGAAAAACTTCAATTTTTGATGAATAGTGAAACCACTAAGTGGTAGTTAAAAAACTGATTTTTTATTTAAATGAAACATTACCACTTCTGTGTTTTGATTTTCAAAAAACCGACATACATGGTTGTCATTAGTAAATAAAATGTGGTTCAATTGGATAAAAATAATTTTTGGTGAATAGTAACTTTTAAGTTTAATTAATCGCGATTAAAGGTAATTAGTGAAATTTGAGGTAAAAATGATATTATAAAAATATGAAAAATACCTTTACACTTGTCCTACTCCTATTGGATGAGTCATGGCAGACCAAGAAAATCCATGGGTCAACTTGGGGACCCCATGGAGGCACTTTGGTAGGAAAATGACAATAAAAACTTTTTATTTAATGTTAAAATAAAAATGTCACAAACATGAGTTGTTTTACTAAAACAATTTTTAAATGGGGTTATACAAGTCATATTTTTGACTATAAATATTCATTAGAAAGATAAAAATATTTCCTACATCATGATATTTTTTTATAATTTTTAGACATTAAATAAATTAAATTATTAATGGCACCATGATGATGCAGCGATTACCTTATTAATTAACGATTTAAATAAAATGAAAATATAATGTAAAATCTAAGGCTTAAAATTGTCAAAAACCTATTTGATGAGTATATTTCGAACCCTTATCACCTTAGCATCTAATTATATCATTGTGGGACCTTTAGAATCCGAAAAGCATTTCATAATAATGTAACATTTCAATCTTTCCAAGAGTGCCCCTCCTCTCCTCTTATAAAAGGCCCCCACCTCTACCATCTTATTCACACCTTAAAGCCTTTTGGCTCAGCCAAACTCTGCCCTAATAATCTCCCAACTTCCCTCTATTACTCCTAGAAGCCTCACTTTTGGCATAAGTCTTCCCAAGGAAGCCTTTGGCTCAAATAAAATAGAGTTATTCGATTTTAAGGTAATGTCTTCTCTTATGTTATTTTGTTTTAGTTTGCTTATACAACCCCATAAAATCTTTTTATTAATTTCTTTTGAAAAACCACCAGTATACTCAATATACTAGGATTTTTTTATAAGAAGTATTCGAGCTACACTTACACAAACCTACATCTAATGGTTAAAGAACATACTGTTTCTGTGGATGACGAATTTCTGCCTCACGAAACGATGATTGTTCAACACTCATATAACACCTTCAAAGGTGGTCATTAATATGTCACTATATTTATATATGATATATAATATGTTTATGTTTTACTTAAGATTCTGTATTTTTCATTTATGTCATACCTTTATGGTTTCCATTATGGGTAAACACGATATTTTCACTTTAGGAAGTGCGGACTACCGCCCCCTCAAAGTGATTTGAATCGTTAATGCCATATGTGGGATGTATAAAGGATGGAGTAAATGGTATTATACATTATACTGGAATTATATTATACCTTTATATAATTATAACTTCATTCCATTAAATATGAAATAAAAATGAAAGTAGCGTTCATGCGTACATACGGCTTACCGTCTCCATGAACGGTGCATTTCATTTGTTACCTCTAAATGTTATGTAATATTATAAATGAATGTATATAATGGATATATATGATGTATATGATATCTACATCATGAATATAATTATGGATATAATGGATATTTTACCACATGAACAACTTGTAATTTTAAGAAGTTCATTTTTGACTCAAGTACCAAAGATCGACAAAACGACCGTTATTAACATAAATAATTACATAATGTTCATAACTTGGTAATAAGTGATATAAAAGGAATAATAAACTTGAAAAGGTTCTTAAGAGATTATAAATTAACTCTAGTTTATTATTCATGAGGTTAAAGAACGGTCGAGTCATGTCGGACACGAGGTAAGGGAACTTCTTAACCTAATTTCCATTCTTTGGGTTAATCTCCTACTTTCAAATTATGTCATGATATTATTATATCATATCTTGTATTTGTACTTTCTTTATGTGTACTTATAGTGAATACACATAATAGATCTATTTTATTTTAAAAATGATCTTTGTAAGGACTTCGTCTTAATCTCCTTTCACTGAGGCATATTTGGTTTTATATACAACTTTCATTTATACGGTGTATAAACCCCTTTGACTTTTACTTTTATTCAAAAGGAATATTTTTATACGAAGCGTTTTTACTAAACTACAAAAGGAATGTTTTTCTTATGTATGCGGCGACAACGACTTCTCTGCCGCCGTGACTATTATTTGAGTTTCGACTTCCTCTATAAGCCATAAATTTTTTTAAAAGAAAAATAAATACCATGTTTTACTTTTCTATTATTTTTGATGGTTTTGATAAAGTTTTTATTATATCAATGTGTTGTATTGATATCTTTTGATTGAACTGTGGAAATCATATGTTTCCTTTATGCACGTTTTATGTGATACAATTATGTTATGGTTTCTGATATGTTTAAACATATTCATGTGAGGAATGCATTGGACTTAATAAGTGACAGGTGGAGCCCGCTATGACTCCTCGATGCATTGGTAGGTCTCATGAGACAAACTAGTGTCTTTTCACGAGGCCATGACAAAATCTTATTTGTGGTCTTGGCACGAGACCTTGGCTACGTGGTTATGATAGTCTGGCATTATGCATTCCATCATTATGAAAGTGGTTATTGATATTGCATGTGATTATTCGACTATTAGAATATCCATGTGAGTAAGTAAATGGAATTATTTAATTTTATTTTTGCCATATTATGCTGATGTTCAAGTTTAAAAAGGCTTTTGTTTTAGTTATAAATTACCTTAAATGTTAATGTTTATTTATGAAAGATTCCGCAATATTTTTATCCTTACTGAGCATCTGAGCTCACCCCTTTCAATGTTTTAATATTTTTCAGGATGTGAAGAAGTATTTTATGAATGACCTACAGGGATAGTCTGAAGGGGATATTAGTGTAGACTCTGGAGACTATGTTATTTTGATTTTTCACTTTATGATGTAATGTAACATTTATGATTGTATCTAGTGTTTTCAAGGCTACAAAACTAATCGGTCTTTCGAGACTTGATCTTTTGTGATCATGCCGATGTTACGCAATAACGCAGCGACTCTGGGTAGCTGGGGTCGGGGCATTACAGTTTGTATGAGAGGCAGTTTAGTACTAACCTTGGAAGCTAGATTTAGATAAACTCTGATTAGAGCACATAACCCAAAGATAGACTTTGAGGATTATTATAGAAGAACTTCCTAGAATTTTGGTATTATATATATTTTGTTAGTTTTCCAAAAAATACATCCCTGTCTAGATTCGAGCAGGTAGAGGCAGCTCTGGAATAGATGTACCTAGGGGTAAAACCCGAAAACACTGCTTTGAGCTAGACTCGAATAGGAACTAGTGCACGACAATGGGCCTTGCTGCACTCTTAGTTACGACACTCCCGAGGGATATTCTTAGGATAATTCTCATTTTCTTTATGAACCAGTATGAAGGGTTTTGAGTATATACTTCCTCAAAGAAAACATTTCTTTTTATGATTATGGATTATATCCATAAATAGTTCAATTTATGTTAAGTATTTTACAATTATGGAATTATGTATTTTGATTCATAAACTAATCTAGTTTATGCCATTGTTTATAAATGGCGCCTAGTGGAAGGAATGGAAACCGTATCAATGCATGCACTCCGTGTAGGTATTTCCCTCCTACTCAAGATAATTATTGTGGATATGGAGATACAACTGGTGCTGATCAACTTATTACCATACTGGGACAACTCACTCAGGTTATGAATAATAACCTTACTCGTATGGAGCACCCTGATCCGCAATGTGGAGGATCAATGTTAGACCGCTTCATGAGGCAAAAACCGCCAACATTTAATGGGGGTACAAATCCATTAGTAGCTGAGCAATGGATAAAATATTTAGATAAAATATTCGACGCCTTGGGGAGTAGCGAAAGGGAGATGGTTATCATAGCAGTTTACCGCCTCACTGGAGATTCCGATCAATGGTGGTCATTGATTCAAAATACAAAGGATGATGAAGAAGTATCAAGTATGGAATGGAGAGAGTTCAAAGAACTTTTCTTAGAAAAATACTTCCCACGTGACCATAGAGCAGATATAGAAAGGCAATTTCTGAGTCTGAGACAAAAGGAGGATGAGAATGTCGCAAAGTATGAGGCTAACTTTACAAGGCTAGCGAGGCATGCTGCAGATTATATACGTAACCCAAGAAGTAAGATCGATCGTTTCTTTGATGGGTTAAAACCGTTTCTCCGTTGAGCACTAGTATCACAATCTTTCTCAACGTATGAAGATATAGTCGTGTGTTCTATCAAGACAAAAAAGGAATTCTCTAAATCTTATGACAATAAAGTAAAGAAAGGGAAGAAGAGAATGGTGGAAAAAGAGACAGATAAAGGGAAAAAGGGAAAGAAGGATTTTCCATTATGCAATAATTGTGGGAAGAATCACCCCGGTACCTGCCTAAAATGAATGGGAGTTTGTTATAAATGTGGAGAAAAAGGTCACCAGGCTCGTGATTGCAAGGGAAAGAAAGAGGCTATCATTGTTGAATGCTAAAATTGTAGGGAAATGGGGCATTATGCAAATGATTATCCTAATCGCCATGGAAACTTACCTCAGAAAAGGCCAAGGGATCAAGGCAAAGCTTATGTTGTTGCTACAAATGAAGTTGAATAATTAATATATTTGTGTTTTTGGAATCAAGGATTATATTCTGGTTATAAGAATAATGTGATATATAAGGATTGTACTGCAGTACTTGTTGTTTTCATTAAGGTTTTAATATGATGAAGGTCATCATATTTTATTATGTGACAATAAGAGGAACTTTACTTTGTTTGAGGAATCTGATGATACAATTGATTTTAGAATTTATAGACCTTTTAGAGAAATTCTGGACAGAGGTATTTTGGATAACTAGAACAGTTGGAATGAATTAAGTTGAACTTTGGATAGTATTGTTTAAGGTTAAAACATTTATGAAGATTATTTTTGGAATATTATAATACTATAGTTTTAGGAAAAGGACAACCTGCAGGGTGGGGCATAACCCGTCACGTTGGAAAAAGCTGCAGGAATCGAACCCACAACCATAGTGCGACATGCCTTTATTACCTACCAATAGCCTACAAGAAGTCCCTAGTTATTACAAAATAGTTTTCCTAATCTAAATGGTATGTGGTAATATTTAGAACGTTATAAAATTAGGATAAATATAATATTTTTGAGTTCTGTTACCATTTGGAGTGAAAGATGGGTTTGTGGTAAATATTAATGAAAGTCTACACGACAAGTAAGTATATTTCCTTACATTCTTAGTAAATCTCTTAAATAAATTCCTCAACTTTATGAAAGGTAACTTAAAACAAAAACTTTTTCGATTAACTTTTCCAACTGGGGATTCAATGATCATTTAACCAATCATAAGTTAGTGATTTTCATATTGTTAACTTTCTCCTAATCCTATTTTCTACAACTCTCAATCAGACCTTACTGGTTTGTTTTTCTTCCATATCCATATTTTCCTAGAATCCTAGTATGGGCTATCTCGGGTGACCTTTGTACCTCTCTTTCTTTCATTTAATGTTATATTTTTATTAACCTTATTTCTGATGTGGGTTTTACACAAAGGTATTTTCTATTTTCAACATTTTATTTTCAAAGAAAAATTTCAAATTGCGAGGACGCAATTTATTGAAGGAGGGGAGAATGTAACACCCCGAGCTTCCACGATATGCTTCTCATTCAATAATGCAATAGCTTGCATTGTACGCAACTTCGAGTTCTAAACACACACCACAACCAATCAAAGTAGCCGTTATGAATAGTAATACCTAATTTTTGAAATTTTATAAATTTTATCTTGCCAAATGGACTTCATTTTTTTATTCGGTTTATCGAAATTAGCCTGTGTTGAATTTTTGGTATTTTTCTGAGAACTTCCAATTTTTTTATGAATAGTGAAAAATACATAAAAACAATTTTTTAATCAATATAATTTATAGTGATAAATTATACTATTTAGTGGTTTTAAAGTATAATTAGAATAAATTTTTACCATTTTATCCAATGGTGGTCATTAGAATTAATTTCACTTTGAAATTGGACATAAACAATTGTCAATCTTTTGATATATATTGTTTCTCAAAAACACGCTATTTGTTGTGAAAGCGGGAATTAATTATGAAATTAATTAATGCGACTTATATGTTTTGAATTTTTTAAAATAGACATCATTTTTGAATTCGGAATATCAATTATAGGTAAGGGTGAAATTTTGGCATTGTTCTGAAAAACATCGATTTTTTATGAATAGTGAAACCACAAAGTGGTAGTTAAAAAACTGATTTTTCATTTAAATGAAACATTACCACTTCTGTGTTTTGATTTTCAAAAATCCGACATACATGGTTTTCATTAGTAAGTAAAATGTGGTTCAATTGGATAAAAATAATTTTTGGTGAATAGTAACTTTTAAGTTTAATTAATCGCGATTAAAGGTAATTAGTGAAATTTAAGGTAAAAATGATATTATAAAAATATGAAAATACCTTTACACTTTTCCTAACCCTATTGTATGAGTCATGGACGACCAAGGAAATCCATGGGTCAACTTGGGGACCCCATGGAGCCACTTTGGTAGGAAAATTACATTAAAAACTTTTTATTTAATGTTAAAATAAAAATGTCACAAACATGAGTTGTTTTACTAAAAAAATCTTTAAATGGGGTTATACAAGTCATATTTTTGACTATAAATATTAATTAGAATGATAAAAATATTTCCTACATCATGATATTTTTTTTATAATTTTTAGACATTAAATAAATTAAATTATTTATGACACCATAATGATGGAGCGATTACCTCATTAATTAACAATTTAAATAAAATGAAAAGATAATGTAAAATCTAAGGCTTACACTTGTAAAAAACCTATTCTATGAGTATATTTCTAACCCTTATCACCTTATCCTCGAATTATATCATTGTGGGACCTTTAGAATCTGAAAATCATTCCATAATAATGTAACATTTCAATCTTTCCAAGAGTGCCCCTCCTCTCCTCTTATAAAAGGCCCCCACCTCTACCATCTTATTCACACCTTGAAGCCTTTTGGCTCGGACAACCTCTTCCCAAATACTCTCCCAAATTCCCTATATTACTCCTAGAATCCTCACTTTGGGCAGAAGTCTTCCCAAGGAAGCCTTTGGCTCAAATCAAAAAGAGTTACCCGATTTTAAGGTAATGTCTTCTCTTATGTTATTTTGTTTTAGTTTGCTTCTCCAACCCCCTAAAATCTTTTTATTAATTTATTTTAAAACAAATAAAGTATCATCAATATACTAGTATGTTGTTATAATAATTATTCTAGCTACACTTACACACACCTACATCTAATAGTTAAAGAACATACTGTTTCTGTGGATGGCGAATTTCTGCCTCACGAAACGATGATTGTTCAACACTCATATAACACCTTCAAAGGTGGCCATTTATATGTCACTATATTTATATATGATATATAATATGTTTATGTTTTACTTAAGCTTATCTATTTTTCATTTATGGCATACCTTTATGGTTTCCATTATGGGTAAACACGATATTTTCACTTTAGGAAGTGCGGACTACCGCCCCCTCAAAGTGATTTGAATCATTAATGCCATATGTGGGATGTATAAAGGATGGATTAAATGGTATTATACATTATACTGGAATTATATTATACCTTTATATAATTATAACTTCATTCCATTAAATATGAAATAAAAATGAAAGTAGTGTGCATGCGTACATACGGCTTACCGTCTCCATGAATGATGCATTTTATTTCTTTCCTCTAAATGTTATGTAATATTATAAATGAATGTATATAATGGATATATATGATGTATATGATATCTACATCATGAATATAATTATGTATATAATGGATATTTTACCACATGAACAACATGTAATTTTAAGAAGTTCATTTTTGACTCAAGTACCAAAGATCGAAAAAACGACCGTTATTAACATAAATAATGACATAATGTTCATAACATGGTAATAAGTGATATAAAAGGAATAATAAACTTTAAAAATGTTCTTAATCGATTATAAATTAACTCTAGTTTATTATTCAGGAGGTTAAAGAATGGTCGAGTCAAGTCGGACACGAGGTAAGAGAACTTCTTAACCCAATTTCCATTCTTTGGGTTAATCTCCTACTTTCAAATTATGTCATGATATTATTATTTCATATCTTTTATTTATACTTTCTTTATGTGTACTTATAGTTAATACACATAATAGATCTATTTTATTTTAAAAATGATCTTTGTAAGGACTTCGTCTCAATCTTCCTTTTATTGAGGCATATTTGGTTTTATATACAACTTTCATTTATACGGTGTATAAACCCCTTTGAATTTTACTTTATTCAAAAGGAATATTTTTATATGAAGCTTTTTTACTAAATGACAAAAGGAATGTTTTTCTTACGTATGTGGCGACAATGACTTCTCCGCCACCGTGACTATTATTTTAGTTTTGGCTTCCTCTATAAGCCATAACTTTTTTTTAAAAGAAAAATAAATACCATGTTTTACTTTTATTTTATTTTTGATGGTTTTGATAAAGTTTTTATTATATCAATGTGTTGTATTGATATCTTGTGATTGAAGTGTGGAAATCTTATGTTTCCTTTATGCACATTTTATGTGATACAATTATGTTATGGTTTCTGATATGTTTAAACCTGTTCATGTGAGGAATGCATTGGACTTAATAAGTGACGGGTGGAGCCCGCTATAGCTCCTCGATGCATCGGTTGGTCTCATGAGACAAACTAGTGTCTTGGCACGAGGCCTTGACAAAATCTTATTTGTGGTCTTGGCACGAGGCCTTGGCCACGTGGTTATGATAGTCTGACATTATGCATTCCATCATTATGAAAGTGGTTATTGATATTGCATGTGATTATTCGACTATTAGAATATCCATGTGAGTAAGTAAATGACATTATTTAATTTTATTTTTTCCATATTATGCTGATGTTCAAGTTTAAAAAGGCTTTTGTTTTAGTTATACATTCCCTTAAATGTTAATGTTTATTTATGAAAGCTTCCGCAATATTGTTATCCTTACTGAGCATCTGAGCTCACCCCTTTCAATGTTTTAATATTTTCCAGGATGTGAAGAAGTATTTTATGAATGACCTACAGGGATAGTCTGAAGGGGATAGAAGTGTGGACTATGGAGACTATGTTATTGTGATTTTTCACTTTATGATGTAATGTAACATTTATGAATGTATCTAGTGTTTCCAAGGCTACTAAACTAATCGGTCTTTCGAGACTTGATCTTTTGTGATAATGCCAATGTTACGCAATAATGCACCGACTCTGGGTAGCTGGGGTCGGGGCATTACAGAATCCATGCAACATTTCTTTATTTCCCAATAAGCCCGACGCTCAACTTCCACATGGAGATGACACACTTTCCCAAAAAAAATCTGAAATGGGGATATACCAGTGGGTATCTTTTATGATGTCCTATAATCCCACAATGCATCATCCATGTGTTTTCTCCAATCATTCCCATTTGGCTGCATAGTTTTCTCCAAAATTTGTTTCAACTCATGATTTGATAATTCAGACTGTCCATTTGTTTAGGGGTGGTATAGTGTTGATGTTTGGTGTGTCACCCCATACTTCCAAAGAAGGTAAGTAAGATTCCGATTGTAGAAGTGTGTTCCTTGGTTACTGATGATGGCCTTCAGGACTCTAATCCTACAAAAAAATTGTGCTTAGACAAAGTCCACAACAACATGAGAATCATCAGTCCTGGTGGCCTTAGCCTCCGCTGATTTACTCACATAATCAACAGCAACCAATATTTAAATAAAACCCAAACGAACTAGGAAAATGACCCATAAAATTGATTCCACACACATCAAAAATTTCAAAGAATAGTATGGGTTGTTGGGGTATCTCGTGTCTCTTATAAATGTTCCCCATATGTTGGAAACATGATCACGACTTACAAAACAACTGGGAATCGTGGAATAAGCTAGGACAATATAATCTAGAGTCCAAAACATTCCTAGATATCTATTGGGGTCCAAAGTGTCCACCACAAGAAAGTGTATGATATAATTGTATAATAGACTCAAACTCATGGTTAGGAACACACCTCCTAAAAACGTGGCCACTACACAAGCGCCATAAGTATAGATCATCCCAAACATAAAATCTTGACTCACTGTTTAATTTTTGGGCTCGATGTTTCTTTTAATTTGAAGGGATTTTAGAGGTAACAAGGTAGTTAACTAAATCTACATACCAAGGATGCATACATGTGATGGAATAAAGATGCTCATCAGGGAAAGTGTCCTGAAGTAGTCCCTGGTCTATGGTGTCATCCTCTAGTGTGTGAGTAAGCCTACTCATGTGGTCTACCACCGAATTTTCCAACCCCTTTGGTCCTCTGTCTCAATTTCATATTTTTGAAGAAGGAGAATCCATCGGATTAGCTTGGGATTTTCATCTGGCTTCTTCAAGAGGTATCTTAAAGCTACATGGTTTGAAAAAACAACTACTTTAGAGCCCAATAAATATGAACAGAATTTATCAAAATCAAATATGATAGTAGGAAACTCTTTTTTTGTGGTTGGGTTGTTTTATTGGGTTGAATATATTGTCCTCGATGAATAGGCAATCACACGTGAACATCCCTCCACCCTATGAGATAAGACAACTCTAACAATTAAGTTGGAGGTATCACACATAATCTCAAAAGGAATCTCCCACCGTGGGGGCTGTATGATCGGTGGAGTGGTCAGACACTTCTTTAGCTCATCAAAGGATGTCCTGCAAGAATCATTAAACACAAAATCAAAATCCTTTTGAAGTAATCATGACATTGGAAGAGAAATCTTACTAAAATATTTGATGAAGCGCCGATAAAATCCTGCATTCCCTAGGAAATATATAACATCACACACACATGAAGTATATGGTATGTATGAAATAATATCCATATTAGATCTAACAACCTCTATCCCATGTTTTGACACAACATTCCCTAAGACAATGCCATGCTCTACCATGAAATGACTCATTTCAATGTTTAAGAACTGATTCTTCTCAATACAATGATTCATCACCTTTCCTAAACTACTTAAACATTCATAAAATGAATACCCATACACTGTAAAATCATCCATGAATACCTCCAAGCAGGTCTCAATAAAATCAGAAAAAATACTCACCATGCATCTCTAGATGGTACTTGGGGCATTGAAAAGTCCAAATGGCATCCTTCGATAGGAAAAAGTGCCAAATGGATATGTGAATGTAGTCTTCTATAGATCCTCCAGAGCTATAGGAACCTGAAAATATCCAGAAAATCCATCCAGGAAACAATAGTGTGTCTTCCTAGCTAGTTTCTCAAGCATCTGATCAATAAATGGGAGGAGGAAATGGTATTTTCAAGTGGACTAATATAGTTTCCTATAATCAATACACACATTCCATCTTTTTTTCACCATCATTTGAACTAACTCATCTTTCTCATTTTTAAAAACAAAAACACCACTTTTCTTAGGCACAACCTGAATAGGACTTTCCCACTGAGAATCTAAAATGGGAAAGATTATACCTGCCTCTTGAAATTCCTAAAATTATTTTTTTAACAACTCCCATAATGGTTTATTTGTGAGAAATTTAATCCTCAAGCTCCTCTGAAAATTTGGTCCTAATCCAAGCACGAATGAAGAAGTTATGGCCCAAATATAGAAGTGGTGTCGAATCTGGATGGTTCTATCCAACTTTGTCTTCATGGCCCATTTACTCCACTAAAATTCATGACCCATGTCCCTTGTTCTAAATATAATTTTTATCCCATTAATTCAGGAACATAATTAAAAATTTTAAGTAAAAATAGTTTACATAACAATATTTATGCCGGAAATACTACAGTGAATTTAAAATGGGTAAAACTGAAATTTTCATAAAATTTGAAAATTAATGATCTAATCCAAAATATTTCATAATTGATCTTATTTAGAATAATTTTAGGATCTTTATCATTTATTGTTAATAAAATATTCAATAATTTTTTTTTATCAATGTGTATTGCAAAAACTACTTATACCAACATGGAAGTGGGGACATGTCACTATATAATTCATCACTAGACTACCAGGAACATACAAAAGAAACAATGTGATATTATTTATAGTTTATAGACTCATAATGAATGATCGTTTCATCAATATTTTAAAATATTTCACTTTTGACCAACTAGACATGATATACGTAATGGATGTGGTGATTCTGGATGGGGTGCCTATTCAAATTGATTTTATCAAGATTAATTGTGGAAATATAAGTTCTATAGAAGTATTTAACATTCTATGAATACCAAATTTAATTTCATTATGGGATATTCATCACAAACTGGGAAAGATATCAAAGGAATATCCCAAAATTTGAGGGAAAAAAGGGAACTTGATCAACGGAATTTAAATGTGCATGGGTTCAACACTTCCTATTAGATCAGTTCTCATACAAAAATAGATTCCACTGATTTATTCAAATTTATCCCAATGAAGTCATATATAGGAATCAATTTATAACTAAAACTTTGGGGGGTTGTGAGAGAATGTTATTTGGCCTTGATCATGTGAAAAAGATGACATAAAAGGTTCATGTCATCTAAAAACAAATAAAATATTCCTAGAGTTGGTAGAAGATCTATTCTGACAATTGTCAAAGGAACATGGGGCTATAAATGGGAGACACTTTTTTCCTTGAAATATTACCATGGAAGTAAGTCATGATATTTTTAAATAAAGGGAATCTTATACATTTATTCATTGGTCCCATGGAAATTCTTGATTTCATAAGAGTAGTTTCCTATCATCTAGTACTTCCAAATAATCTAGCTTATGTTCATGATTTATTCCAAATATATATCTTTTGGAGCTTTATATCTTTTCCCTTGAAAGTATTAAATCCATAGGTGGTACAACCGAAACATGGCATCTCTTATGAGGAGAAAACTCTAGAGATCTGGGACCATAGAGAAAAATGTTTTATTCAACAAGACAACTCATCCTTACAAAGTGTTATGGAGGAACCATATATATGAAGAGGTGACATGGGAATCATATGAGACAATGAAACATATGTACAATCACATATTATTAGGAGATAATGTGAGTCAAAATTTTAAGGATGAAATTTATAAAGTGGGGGGTGGGTAATATAACAACCCTTCATTTTAAAATGATACTTTTTTCCAAAAAAATGTATGTTATATTTTATAATATTATACAATTAAAAATTTTAGAGGAAAAAATTAAACCACTTTTTATTAATGAATATCATTACATTTTGGAGCTATAAAATTAATGAAAATTCTAATCATTACAATAATTCAATAAATATAAAATAAAAAAAGGAAAAAGGAAAATATGGATCATCCCAATCTGATAAAATTATCGAAGCCACATAAAACACTAATGAAATGAAAAAAAATTATTATTAAACCAATAAACATCTTATAAAATGAAAATATAACCCTTTGATGAGTTATAAAGAATATTTAGTGGAAGAATGAAGTTGCATTTATAGGGATAAATGTGACATTTGGAATAATAATATGAACATTTGTTAATATAACAGTTGGTCTATTTGAATACTGGGGACAATACCCGTTGTTAATAATTATACCATTATAATTAGTTTTTTTTAATTATTAATGAGAAAAGGAATTTTATGAAAAAAAATGAGAAAAAATGGCCTCAACTAGAAGGGTCATTATATTTGAAGCCCGTTGTTCAGAATATGGGGGGTTGTAGTGTCACTGGGGTTCTCCATTGACCATGACCAAGACAAGTTTTAACAAGTGATGTTGAATGAAATCAACAATGGGTTATGTTCATGTTATTATATATTAAAACTCATTCAATGTCACCAATGCCACCCCAAGAAACTACCACCATAGCACACCGTACCCTTATAAGGTACATGGGTGTAATAAGGGACTACATGCCTAGGAATTAGTTACATAATGAATAATTTCCTTTGAATAAATATAATTGTTATTCCATCAATCTAATATAGAGAACAATATTCATTAATAAACCATTTGTTTAAGAATGACCTATTTGAGAGATTGATAGGTATATGTAAATAAAACATGATTGAATTATTATAAACTATATAAAAGTTTATAATTAACTAGGGTATTCTAAATAAGATTTGTTTTAATTAAATACTCTTTTAATAAACTCTTATTTATATATAAATCATAAAAAAATTATAATGTCCTGTAAAGTTTTTATAAGTGTTAGAAACATGACTCTGTTTAAAAAACTAATTTTTTTGTATATAAGGATTATTATATTCAAATGGAATAATTCTCAAATTTAGAGATTTTATTTTTGATAAAATATATATTAAATTTAAATCACCATGTTAAAATTTCGTAAGGGTGATTTTTTTAGAATTTTCCAAAATACATTATTTTTTATTGAATAGTAAAAATATAGGGTTAGGGTTTTAATATGTTTTATAACTTAAGATTTAATTTATAATTATGTAATATTTATGTAACCTCAATAAAGGACCTGTATTTCTTATTTTATTAATATTAATTATTTTAATATCTTTTGACTAATTTACAATCCTATTATTGACTTTCCAAAGTCTAAAATGCGAGATTTGATTTAAGAAACAATATTTTGTAGAATATTTACTTTTCCATGTCAAATGAAGTATTAAAAATGTTTTTTTGTTCTAATGGGTGAAAATGTCATCAAATTTCACTTAAATTTCCAAAATGATGAGATAAACCATGTTTAAGACAATGGTCTTTAATTTTATACAACCTAGATTTCAATGACCTATATTTAGGAAATGATTAAATAATTCCTACACTTTTTATATAAATACCAACCCATTTCCCATTTCCCCTTCACTTTCAATACATCATACAATATTTTATAATAATGTTTGATAAAAAATAGTTCATAGATGATGAAAAAAACCCACCAATGTTCCATCTTCATTATTTAGGAACTACTCTTCATGGTAAGGGAATTATCAACTTCTTTATTCCTATTCAAGCAATTCCATTTATGTATTCCCTATAAACGTTATGCTACATTATTTACATATGAATTTTTTCAGACCCTTACTGTTAAAATATTTTTTTATCAATGGGATACCTCTATTCTATTTCATTTTATCCCTTTCTAAATCCACAATTTATACCCATCATACTACCGAATTTAATTAAAAAAATTCACTCTTTTACATAAGAAATTATTATATTTTGAATACCCAAACCATTTCATCATCCATGAGTATTCACATAGATATCAACATAATTTATTTATTTCAGGATTTACCAATATGAAACCCACACTCCCTTTCCATGGGTAAAAAATTTATGTTATGGTTATCACATTAATCAATTATATACTCATTGATTTTATATAAAACTCATACTTTATTTTCATTGGGATGTTAAAAAATGATTTGTTATTATCTTTGTGGCTTACATGATATTTATACATATAAAGGTTAGATGTTGAAAGAAATCCAATGTGTTGGGTAAATAAATTAATCTATATTGAAGATATGTGTAATAATACCTCTACGAATAACCATGGTAATTTTCATTTTGGACACCATGGTAAAAAAATAATGGTGATATTGTAAGAACCCAATTTTTCTGATGAGGTAAAACTTGTTTGAAATTAAGTTTAAATCCATTATTTTGACATATTATGAATTCGTTGTGAGGCTATGAAGTAAGTGGTGGTGTCTGAGGGTTATTTGGAGCCAGAAATCCTATCTTGTGAAGGAAAATATTAGTCTGTATGGATAGTAGATGTTTTACAAACTTATTTACACTATCTCTCCTAACCATGTGTGGAGTTTCATAGTGAAGTAGTGGGACACAGTTTCTACCCTAACCATGTGACCCATGGTGCATGACCATGCAAAGCCTCTATCAATTTTAGTAAAGACAAATAAATGGTTTGCACAAGGTTTTACCAATGGTGTCTGTCCTCTCCTTAAACATTAAGATATGAATGATTGGTGCATAGTTGGGAAAACAATGAATCGAAAATGTGTGACTTAAGGTCAAATTTCTATATTTTTCTTATGATTTTTCTTAATATGCCTTATTCCTTTCTTCATCATAGTAGAAATCATACTCACATTTTCTTTGATGATCTCATAAACCTCATATTCTAGGATTTGGTCTAGTTTCATCATTTGAACTTTCATTCAAGACCTAATAATCTTATTATATATATCATGTTATATTATTCTGTCATGGGGATTATTTCTTCATTTTTCACCATATTGACAACTGTATTTTAATGCAGTCCCATATGCCCTATTTTTAGGGATTTCATATGTTCTTCTATTTTCTTCAAATCTAATCCAAAAAAAGGGATAATAATGAATGATAAATAATCTATATAAATAAGGTAGGACGTTTATGACTCATCCTTAATGTTTTTATGATTAAAAATTTCAAACATTTTTTTCATTTTAGTTTCACTGGTTGATGCTTCTAAAATTCATCATAATTATTTATAATTGTTTATCTAGTGTACTAGAGCCATAATTGTGCATGATCATCATGCAATTAGTAGTTGGGACCTCAGTTCCATCCAAAAATTATGGTTCATATCAGGTTATTCCTTTTCCCCCATTGTTGATATTATTGTGCCACCATTTTGGTGTGTCAAACATGGCCTTGATAAGGTACTCGTTCCATCATTATTAAATGAAATTTTAATTTTTAAATGGAAAGTATATTTAAAAATATCACTTGTAATAGTTAAATTATAACTAAATTGGATTTTTTTGTTGAATTTCCAATAATACATGTCTTGTTAAATGAATGTTATTGAATAGACATATTAATGTTTTATAAATTAATGTGATAAATAGTATCATATCCAGTATATCACTTTTTCATGATTAATGAAGGAAAATGGAATGAAACTATTTAGGTTTTTTAATATAATGAGTTTCACATGTAATATGACTATATATTATTTAAATATAATGTGTATAAGGTTTCTAATTTCATTGATATTTTTTACATTTATATTAATTTTCATACATGAGCTAGCATTTGATTCTCAGTTAAAATCTTTTAGCACTCAGAGGACATGATTCCAATTCATTGAGTTGATTGTCATGGGAGAAACCCACCATGGAATATGGTCATTGTATTATTACATGAATTTCTTGGTATTGTATTGATGGTTCAGTTGAAATCTTATCTAGATGATAAAATTCCTTATATATACTCCATGGATCTATCAAGATTTCTTTAGACACATGGTACCATGGATTTACCCCATTAGTCCCAATCATGATTATCATGTGATTACCATTAGTAAAATACATGGACTCAGCAAGAATAATTTATAGTGGAATGACATGGTCATTTACCCTTGGATTACACTCAAATCCCATTTTAGTCAGCCATCATGTGATAATATTATGAGTTTTCTCAACTCTTAATGTCAAGGATTCCTTAGTTACACCTCAGATCCTCCATTATCATTATATACTTTTAAATTACTTTTTATACCTTTATATATATATATGATATCATTATAATAAACTAAATTTTAATTGATTTAATAATTAAATGATCACATGTTCAATGATATTATTAGCTAAGGAAAAAATAGGTATGATTAATTTTTATAACATTGATTTAATTCAATTAATACTTACAAATTGTTCTGATTATATACATAGGATATAATTTTATATATGTCATTTTTGGTTTCATACTGAGATTTATACCACACAATATCTAGGAAACTATATTTACCTTGGATGATTTTATTACCACAGGTGTTTACATGGGGAAGAGTCAAGATTTGGACACTAGACTTAATTGCTTTCTTGTGGGTGAGATATTCATTATATATGATCAAGCCAAAGTTTAGGGTTCTTTGATATATTTTTCTTCTTTTTCATTATTGTATAAACCATGTATTTTACTATATTCCACCTACCATGTATTCATTTTTTATATTTCGTAGAGACATTCCATCTTCATTTGGGATATGATACAGTTTATAGCTGTTGAGTTGACATTTATTTCATGGGTGTTTATTCATACATCCTCTAGAAGCATTATTCCTTATTATACCACATCCATTGTTTATTAATTGTTATTATATATGTTATGATTAAATATGACATGAGGGAATTTTATCCCCATGTAATCACCCCAGGATCATTCTTATTGTATGAATCCTATGGAATAATGTGTTGCACGCTTAAGTCCATTGGCTAACCATGTTAAGATACGGAGAAGTGAACCGGGTCTGGGACATCACAAAGTGGTAACAGATTTTCTATTTTCTTTTTTCAGACTAGTTGATAATTTAGATAAGAAAATATGAACATTTGGGAACTTGTTCATAAATATTTTGTAGGATTAGCTAACCCATGTTCAGGGTAAATACCAAATTTCAGGGAAATGGGAAATTGTTGTTAGATTTTTTTCTTATTATAGTCGATACACTTTCACTCTTGGGTGATGAACATGAATTATGGTAATCAATATGTTTTATGGATATTATTCCCTTTCATGGTTGGACAATGATAAGTATTTCATGAATCATTATAGGCACCTAGGATTCACATTCCCAGATTATTCCATTCTATATAGGTTCACTTCATTACTTTCATTGCTTGGGTTTCAGGTTATTGTTGAGTGAGGCATGGTTATTATTTATATAACTTTACTACTATCATATATTTAATAGAATGGTAATTGGTTTTTAATAGATTTAGAATCTACCTAAATAGTGTTTTCTTATATATATTGGTGTTTTCATCTTAGATAACCATTATCAACCCTTATAAGCTATGTCCCCCATGTTTCAGGATCCATGCATTGGATGGGATTACATGACTACCAATTTAAATTTATAAGGTGTATATTACCTTGTAAATTGGAGAGGGAAATTCAATGAATCAATCCATTGTATTATAACTATTACATAATAATAACAATTGAAAAAAGTGCTACATGGAATTAAATGGGTTTCAATTTCAGTTATGAAGTGTACTTACCTATTTGCTAGAAATGAGGATCTATTTAATCAATCCATGCTATATGTATATAAGAAGAAAAAACATAAAATTTATATGTTGAAATATCAATGAAAATTTTACTAGTAAATGGAGAGTGTAGATATAATTTAAAGGGTTTTTCTTCACTAAATTTCAATAGATCCTTCAATATACCAAATTACATGTAAATAAAACTCAAACACTTACCAACACATGGGGGTCTAAGCAAGTACTTGAGGATATTATGTTTTTTAGTGAACCCTTATTCCTTTTATATTATTTTCTTAGTGATCATATGTAGTTTTAAATATTTCTCTAAGGCATGTGATTGTAACTTGTAGAGATAATCCACACAACTTCCTCCAGTTGTGTTCCCAGATTGGGGTGATGACCTTGCGTAAGAGGTGGATGACACTAAGACACAAATGATACCTCTTTTAGTTCCCCTCATGGAAAAAACTTCTATTCCCATACTAAGTACCAATTCATTCCTTTTATAGGGTTTCATATATCTATTTTATTATATGAAGGGTGCTCCATAACCTGAACCCATGATGTTATATCGTACTCGTGAGTTTTAGCAGTAGAATCCTTATATATTTTCAAGGGATGGTTGTCCTTTAGAAAATGAGTCATGGATTGAGGAAATATTATCTTTCTTCAAGTATCTAGATTCAATTCCATTGATGATTTTCAGGCTCTCCATATACATTATGTGTGATTCCTCCATTAATTGGTGAGATGTGATTACTGAGTTTGGTCATTATAAGGACATGGTGTGGGTGGAAATATGAACTACCTTCTATGATTATTATTTTTTCATTATAAATAGAAAGATAACTATTATATAGGGTTCATTCAACCATATAAGGGTTTTAAATTTGTTATGGACTATTAAATTCATTTTACATAGTTAAAACACTTTTCACAACTTTTAGATGGTGATGATCAATCACAAGAGAGACTTCTTGAGGATGGTCTCAAGTATGTTATGCGCTCATAGTTGAACATTTTTTTCTATAAACCTTTTATATGATCATAAATTTGGATCTTATAATTGAGTACAACTTGCTAGAAGCTGATGATATTGGGAAAAGACTGTCAGGGCCAATATAGTGAAGTTGTTCTTCCTATAGTAGAAAGTGTATCCCTAAGGCTTATCATCATAGAATTGGTGGATAGACCATCCAATCTAGAATCTATGTTATATGCCATCAGTATCAACATCAGTGGAACGAGAATCCGAGGTGGGATAGAGATCCATAATAGTATCATGATTGCCACAATAAGGGTCATCATTAGTAGTTTTGGTAGATCGTTCCTCTTATTTCTATTAGAAGAGGATCCATAGTAGTTCCACCATTAGTATAAGGATCGATTACTCTTCCTCTAGTAGTAAGATAGAGTACCAATGACCGAGATGTTCTAGGAGTGGTTCATGGAAGTTGTATCCATACATTTGATTATTAGTTCCATCAGATCCAACCAATTGAGGGTATTGAAGCTATAGATTAGTGATTTGAACCATGACCATAGTATGATTTACACTTGATAATCGATTATAAGAGTGTAGGACCATCTACTGTATGAGGTACTATTATTGAAGCCTCTACAATTTTATTTTCATTATTTCATAAAAGTTCCACCAACATCATAATATCATTATTAACCATGGAATATATTAGGATGTAAATTCAGTACTAATTTAGGTGATAACCCTAGACACACCATTAGGTCTGTATCTAGAGGGGATATGATAATATATGGACTCTCCCAATGAGGAAGGCAGTTAGCATTAATTTTTGTACATCTAATCCTAAAGATGAAGGGCCTCGATGTCATTATAAGGATTAACCGATTGATCCCCTATCATGCCTATGTAGACTTCTATCATCTTAGGGTATTTATTGATTCACTAGTGGGGTATATTCACATGGGAGAGTGAAATGTATTGGTCCGTAGGGATGGATTGAAGTATCATGGTCTTAGTGGATTGACTACCCAAATTGATCACCTTTAAATAGAGGACCAGGGATAACCTCAGACTTACTTCCCTTTGGTTGTAGACAATTTAAGGGATGTCTTTCCAATGATTTCATCTTCTTACCACATGAGATATAGGTAGAGTTTATGACTGGGCTTGTTCTAGGAGCAGTTCTAGTATTTATTCCTCCAAACATGATGGAAGATACTGAGCTTATAAAGATGACGAGATTGTTAAAGGATTTAGAATATAACAGTTTTATCTATCCCATCACATCATCTTGAGGTCCACCAATGATTTTTACAATGAAGGAAGATGGGAACCTTAGAATCAACAAGGATTACCGACAATTGAACCAGATTACAGTTAAGAACTATTATCCATTCCTTAAATAGAATATTTATTCGAACTTCTCAGAAGAGCTAGAGCGTTCCCCATGATCAACATGAGATCGATCGATCATCAGGTGTGCGTGCGGCCATCTGATATTTAGTTATGACATTCCAAAGTCAAAACATTCTATATAAGTATCTGGTAATGTCATCAGGTCATATGAATTCACCCAACATTTTCATGAATTTTATAAATACGAGCTTCCACACCTATATAGATTCCTTCATTATGGTTTCTGGGGAAGAATTCATGTTGTATTATCATATTTTTAGAAACCATGCTAATCATTCTGTTATTTTTTGAATACACTGATACATTATCAATTGTATGCTATGCTTGAAAATTTCCTCTTTTGGATCGAAAAATTTCATATCTTGGGTTATATTATCTCAAAATCAAGAGAAACTATTCACTTAGAGAAGGTGAGTGATTTTCTATCCTAGGATAATCTGAATAAAATGGTTGATATATAGAGTTTCTTGGGACTAGAATGCAATTATAGGCATTTTATATATTACTTCTCTAGTCTTGATTCACCACAAACTAGTTTGATGAAGAAGGGTGAAAAGTTAATTTACATTGAGGCATGCGGGAAGGACTTTTAGGAGATGAAAGGAAGAATTACTTAGAAACCTATTTTGATTATTTCTAGGCCTAGTAGAGGTAATAAATAATACAAAAATGGGTTTATCATGGGATAGGGCATTAACAGCGCTAGCTAAAAGTGATGTTAAATACCACCTTTTCCAGTGCTCGAAAAATTACTAATAAAGGGGACCCTTTAATAGTCCTTTTTTAGCATTGTTAAAGGGGGTCTTTAATAGTAATGAAAAAATCACTCTTAAAGGTGACCCTTTATCATCTCTTTTTTCCCTAACGCTGGTAAAGGACCAAACTTTATCATCTCTTTTTTATAAGGGTTGAAAAAGACCCCCTTGATGAGTACATTTTTAGTAGCGCTGATAAAGGGTACATTTTAAAAAAAACTTTGTTTAGCTAAAAATAATATGTTATTATATAAATATATTTTTATTGATCAAAATAAAATATATATTTTTAAATATATTTTAGAAAATGTAAATAGACATTTACCTATAAAATAGAAGATATTTGTTTGAAATTGGATAATAAAATATTTTTAAAAATATTTTTAATTAATAATTTTTAAATAATTAATGAGTAATATTCATTTAATATCAATTAGAATATAAAAATTATCATAAAATTAATAAAATATCTAATTTTTTTGGAAAATGTAACTTGTAATTCAAATTTCCATAAATTTTGATACAGGTGTCTATTTGGGCTCTACCATATATTAAAATAATGATTGTGATAATCTCTACGCCATTTTGATCAAGGGGACATTTTTTCATCTCCTTTAGAGGTTAGAAAAGGCCTAGAATTCATCTAAAGATGAGTTTTTAGTTGGGGTACCTAAATTTTTTAACATTCGATGGATTTTGAGCCTCGTTTAAGGGGGTCCTATTGTATTTTTCCAGTGGGAACTAAATTAATTCTCAAGGATGAAATTCATGTTTTTATTATGGTTTTTAATTTTTATCATTTTATATAATGTATTATTATTTATAATTAAATTTATGCATATTTTCTTATATTTACATATTACAAAGCACTTGTATAAATTCGCATATCAACATATTTAAGTAAAAAATGTATTTTTAAACATATAAAATAAATAATTATTATTAATTATATTTAAATTAAAAAATTATCCATTTTATTTAACTTATAAAATTAAATAATATGTATATATATACCTATATAGTTAATGTTTATATATTAACATGTGCATCTATAAATAATTAACAAATATATATGTTTATATATTCTAATATATGTAAATAAATACATATTCTAAAAATGTATTTAAAACAATATCTAACCATTAATACAATAGACACATATGTTTATGTTTTATATATATACACATATGTGTAAATATATATTTATATTATATTCAATTTTATGTAAATAAATGTAATATATAATATATATAAATAAATTTAAGAATATATATAACACAGACATCTATATTTTATAAATTCATTTATAATTATTTAAATAAATATATGAATAATGTTTTTTATAAATATATATTGACATATCATTAAACCGAAAAGAAACAACAAGGTGTAGTGGTAAAGGAATTCCATCTTCAAAGGAAAGGTGCATGGTTTGAATCCAGGCGGGCACACATGAGGCTGGAAATTCACAAAGAACTGATAAAAGGTGAGGTTGGGTGAAAAGTGATGATAAAAGGGTTGTTGAGGGCTATTAATGGTTTCATGGAAGTGATGATAAAGGGGTCATTCTCATAGGTCCATAAAAATATAATATTAGCCTTATAATAGAGCTACTATTACCTACGGTAAAGAATGATGTTAAAGGCCCCCTTTAATAGCACTAAAAACATTGTTAAAAGGGTCCTTTAACAGTGTTAAAAATGATTTTTAGGACCCTTTTAATGATGCTATTTTTTGGTGTCGTTATAGGGGGCCATTAACAACTCTTTTTTGTGTTAATTAAATCCTTGGGATTTTAACCATACTCATATATACAATGATTTTTTATCACAAAAGGCTTATTCTAGCGCTAGTAAAGGCCTCTTTTTTAGTAAGGTATATTGTGTTAGGTGATTCATTAGGCTTCGAGATAGGTGTAGTATTGATGCAGGAGGATTGGGTCACTTTGGACGAGCCCCACTTGTTGAGACCACATGTGATTAATTTCAATACACATGACTCAAGTTTGTAGTATTCCTTTATTCCCTCCATTGGTTGAGGTATTGTCTACTAGGAGAGTGGTATGAGGTTCATATAGACCATAAGAGAAAAAATATATATTTATGAAAGGGGAAATGAATCTCTAACAATAATTATGGGTTGAATACCTTCATATTTTGAAATTGAGCATTCTTATTCTTCTGGAAAAGGAAATGCGGTAGCTAATGTGTCGATCTAGAAAACTCATGCACATTTCATTTAAGAAACTAGTGATTAATGGATATTGATCGAACATCATTCTTATATGCATCTAGAGATTAAATTTTTTTCATTTGTAGCTATTCCTTGTATCCTTACCACATACCTTTGTACACCTAGATAAGGTGAAGGGAATACAGTTCTTAAACTCTAATTTTTTTCATACATGAGAATGTGTGTGGTGATGGCCCACATTCAGATTGATCAGTTGATGGATATGAAATCATATGTATACATGGGTGTATCTAGGTTCCTACTTTTATAAGTGAGGAGATAATGTGGTAGTCATAGTATTCTTAATGGGAAGTACAATCCGGTATTCCCAAGATGTATCATGATATGAATCTCAAGTATAAGTGTACATGAATGAAATGTCGAATAATTTTTTTTATCACTAGGTGTTCCACCTATTAGCATGTGAAGGATATAAATAGCGGCACAAAAACATGTTATAGTAGTTATCATTACTGAAATGGATATGGGAAATTGATTTAATGATATAGGGGTCATATTACTGAGGTCTCCTCATGGTAGAGACATAGTTTGGGTTGGTGTGGATTGACCGAAAAATTTCCCCACATCCTTCCTATTCTTAAGTGTTTTCCAATTAGTGAGATGGGAAGACTATATTACGGTGAGATTATATGCCTTTAATGGGTCCCTTGTTCTATATTTTTAAATAGGGACATTCATTATAAACTGATTTCCTGGTTAGGGTTATAAGAATATCTGGGTACTCAGATGAATCAGAGGACATATTTTCATCATCAGAAAAATGGATAGTGGGAATGTACTATACATTTGTTAGAGGAGACACTCGAGGCTTGAATCCATTATTTTAGTTTCTCATGGAAAAATAATATCCCTATCACCGATTTCTCTCACAAAAAAATCTAATATAATATTATTTATATGTCTCTATATGAGGCCTTGAATTATAGACCATGGCGTTCACCCCTTCTATGTTTAGAGGTAGTAGAGGTAGTGCTACTAGGTCTTCGTATAGTGAAAGAGACATCAGAGTGGGTGCAGTTGATCAAAATATATTTGTATACCGCTAATCCTAGAATGAAAACATATGATGATCACCATCTATGACATCTAGATTTCGAAGTTGGGGATCATGTTTTCTTGCGGGGATCACCTAGGCTTGGGAATTGGAGGATAAAAAGGAAAGGGAATCTATCACATCAAATCTTTTAGGAATTTGAGATCCCATATGGAGCCAATATTATTGAATATTGGTTTTTATTTCCATAGATATTTTTTTTTCATGGATGAATTCATCTAGGTCTCATAGCTTCACCATTATCATGCCGACCAACCTTATACTTTTGATTATAAGGATGTATAGTAGGATGTTGATTCTTATTTTATGGAGTATCCAGTACACATCATTTTCTAGAGCATGAACTCTATCTAAGGCTAGTCTATCGCTTTAGATTGGGTTTTATGGAAGCATGGACTTATAAAAGACAAAACATGGGAGCTGGAGGCTAGCATACATGCTCAGTGGCCAGATTGTTTTTCTCAAATAGTGTTTTTCAACACCTATAAGGGAAATAGAGGGATGTTTTTAAGAGGGAATACTATAAGAAAAAAGTTTTTCCTATGAGATAGAGATCCTTATAATTACATTTAAGATCATTTTTATTATCCTAATATGAATTCCTAGTGATTTTATAAATGAAAAGAGGGTTTCCATGGCTTTTTTAGAGGCTAGAATTCCAGACAGTGGACCAAAAACATGGACACAGGGTTTGTAGAGACCATGAATCCTTATACAAACGGTTTTGAAAAACCATTTAGGGAATTTTAGTGTCCTGTAGTAGGAAACAGGATTTTCCCTAACCATGTAACCCAAGGAATATGGCCGTGCGAAACCAACACAATTTTTAAAAGTTTAAAACATATAGTTTGTGCATGGTTTTCCATCCTTTGCACATAAATCGGGTAAGTTTTCTCCTTATATTGTATGTCACACACAGTTTTTGAATGGTTTTTTCAACCATGTGGAAAAACCCTATGACCCAGTTAAAAATTTACAAATTTATATGTTTCCCTTATAGATTATAATTTTATCACCCCTTCTTCTTTCTTCATTCCAGTTTAAATCAGCATCAATTTAATTTAGGCTGAACTCCCGAGCCTCCTATAATAGGATTTGATCCCATTTCATTATCCAACCTTCGATTTGAGATCCAATCACCTCATTAGATTGATCTTGGTAACTACATCAGTCATTTCCTCATTTCATCATTTCCATACTTTTGACGATGCTATTTTGATGCTCGATCATATTACCTATTTTTAGTGAATTCATTGATTCTTCCATTTTCATCTGGTCCAGATCAAAATAAGGTCTAATACTACAAGAGGCATATGGTACTTGAATAAGGTAGGTGGTATATCATTCATCCCTTAAACCCTTGTTTTTTATAAATTTTCATCGTTGGTGCACAACGGTTTTTCCTGGTGATAGTTCTAAAATTAATCTTCTTTAATTATAATTTTAATGCTTTTATACTTTATCCCTAATTATATATTTCCATTATGTTTTCTGAGTTTGGAACCTAAATGAAAACCACCCAATAAGAGTTTCAGTCATGTTATTCCTGTTTCCCCTTTGTTGGGATTTTTTATCCATCATTCGGGTGTGTCCTATATGGTCTTGATAAGATAAATATACCATCATAATAAAATTAATCATTTAATTTTTAAATGGAAACTATATTTATAAATATCACTTGGACTCGTTAAAATATAATTGATTTGATTTATTGTTTGTTTCATGTCTTTATCCCCATGTGTTGTTTAATAAATGATATGTAATGATCCTATTAATGGTTTATAATATTAATTGATAAATCGTTTTATTCCCTTGATATCAACTTGTCATTATTAATTAATGGTAATTAAATGAAACTATTAAATGATAAAGAGGAATGAGTATTATGTGGACAATGAATATATATTATATAAATGAAATGAGTATAATATGCCTAATGTATTCAGACCATATTATCTTCATAATAATGGTCAGTCTTCATCCATCCTTAGTATCTCAATGGAATACCTTGAGCACACATATGATGCCATTCCAATTCAATGGTTTGGTTTCATGGGAGACACCAAACATTGAAAATGGTCATTTTATTATTATGTGAATGCCACATCATTATAAAAAAATCACTTGACATCTTCTCTTGATGTTCGATTACCTGGGATACAATCCTTGGATTCATATTGATTTCTTCATAGCTGAGCTTCCATGGATTCACCTTATTGGGCCGAGCCATGATTATCCTATGATTAACATGGAAGAGTTACATAGAATCTATTAGATTCATTTATAGTGGAATGAATTTGGTTTCTAATTGAATTATACTCATAACCCTTTATAGATAGAAAACATTTTATAATATTATTAGTTGGCTCAACCCCAAAGGTCATGGGAACTTTGATTACACCATGGAACCAATGTTATCATTATATCTCATTGCAGTGACTCTTGAAAATTTATATAGAATTTATATTTTTATTATAAACTAAAGTGTAATCAATTGAATAATTACATTATCACATGTTAATAGATATTACAAGTTTCGGTTGAAGTTATTATGGATTTTTTTTATATCATATATTAACATTTATATACACCTAAATACTATTCAATTTTTTTTACAAATATTTGATTTGTATATTCACTTTTGGTGGTGGCCTACTTAAATTTATCTCATACCCCATATAGACGTCATTGGTTATCTAGTAGATTATATGATCAGATATGTGTAAAAGGGGAATCATCCCACATTGTGTGGGTTTGTTGCAATCTATACTACTTAAAAACACACTAGGGCACAACATTGGAAAAAAAAACTCACTTAATTTTTCAGCAACTAATTTTTCCTCATGAGACTACTGATTCAAAAGGGATTTTGATGAAAAAATAAGGGGGTAGAAACATATAAATGATTTAAATGATTCAAAATTAGTAAAATTTGGAATTATTCAATCCGATTGCCCAAGATTCAAGGGAATATATCATATATGAAAGACTGAAAAATTCAGCACCATTCCATACTTTCAGTTATTATAGTTCAGTAGAGAGTTTCGAGCAGTTGTATGCATGGGTTATCATACACCTTCATCGGGTGACCTCAATTATTGTCTCCATCAATGATACAAAATTTACATAATGATTGTGAATATGATAGCATGATGAATTCTAGAACCATATGAGGATGAGTACTACCTTTGATCTATAGAATGATGTGTAGACCAAGCACACTCTCCATGTATTTATCAATGCAAAAATTCATCACACCTCCCTTCTTTTAGGGAGAAAAATTATGTAGAGTGTTTGGAGAAGATGTATGTTTGAGATATTATTTTCCATCATGGGGTGTCCTTAAAGACTATCTATAATAGTTACAAGTGGTTTACATCATGAGTGTTCAGAGGAAATCATGAGATATTCATGATCTAGTTGAGGTCGAGTGTATACTTTTACACCCAGACTAAGTGCGCTATCCAGGTGTTGAAGGATATGTTAAGGGTGTGCATGTTAAACATTGGCCAAATTTGAGAGGATCACCTGAACTTGGGTGAGTATTCATAAAACAATAGTTACCGTTCAACGATTGACATTCTACTTTTTGAGGCCTTATATGGGAGACCATTCAAATCACCATTGTATTGAGGAGATATTGGTGACCATCTCTTGTGGGCCTAAAGATGGTGAATGTGACGATGGAAGAATTCTAGGTCATCCAAGAGTAGATGATGATGACCAAGAGCATAGAAAAATATTCTCTAGATATACTTTATTGGCCCTTGGATTTTGAGAAGGTAGACTACATTTTCTTGAGAGTCTCCCCATGATTTCGTTTGTGAATGTTTGGATAGGGAGGAAACCAATCCTCGACGTTCATTGGGGCATTCAATATCATGCATAGGGTTAGTGTGTATTCTTATCGCTTCTCCTGGCCCCCAAAGAGGGAGTGGGTTAATGATGTATTCTATGTTTCATGAATGAGGAAATACGTTTATTAACCCACACACATCATCAACTATGGAGATTTATACATTGAGGATATAGAAACATTTTCATAGAACCTTCTAGATATTGAGAGATTAGAATGATAGAACTCATTATGGACGGACCATCCCCTTGGTATGCATGTTGTGACAACACAGAAACATTGCAAAAGAGTTCCCATGAGCTGGAGAGCCATGTATGAGCGCAGTATCCTGAGTTGTATTCTTAGACATTACTTGTTAGAGATGGAAATATTGAATAATTAAATGATAAAGTTACCCCATTTTTTGTATGAATTTGAAATATTTATGTATATATTTTCATATCTAGGTGTTATGATGGTGGGAAATTCCAAGGCCTGATATGACCAGAGTTAATTTTATAAAAATATTAAATATCTTATACAATGTTCGCACAATTATTCTTAAATAAAATGATATAAATCTTACACAATAGCTAATATCATAATTATAATACCACGGTTAATTTTAGAACATGGTGTTTACCCTTGGTGTGACATAAAATGGGTCCACTTGGGCTGTTCTGACTTATCACTATTTGATGGTATGTTCAGTGGATTAATTAATCATTTAATTAATTAATCAATTCATATATGGTATAGATAGAATTTTATAAATATATTTTCATAGATAAATTATCAAATTTATCCTCATAATCCAATAATCACCAATGATTGTACCATCCCTCCTATATTCATGAATCTCACTGGATGATGACAAAACACTGAATTAGACCATATTAGGATGCAAAGAATAAGACATCTTCTCTTGATCATTGTAAGACATGTTCTTCATTAATGAATGATTCATAATCAAGTTAGGACTCTTAAATTTTTATTTTTACACCCGTATGATTAAATTGTTTGAGCGGATCAAACCCTTTTATCGATCTGCTTTAAATTGCATTATTTTCATGCACCTAGGTACTAGTTATTTGGTTTATCTAAATTATTTTCTAACCATAGTTGCTCATTTAGAATCATTGGCCAAGATTTCATGTCCAATGTTTTTTAACCCTTATTCTTGTTCTTTTCCCATATTTTCTTCACGTTCATCATTATTTGGACCTCAAGGCCCTCGTTCGACAATTTTTGGTGGTTCTGAGCCCGATCTGACCATTGAATTTATAAAATACTAACAAAGAAAGAGTGTATTTTTGGAAATAGACAATATATGGGATTTTTGGGTGGTATGGATGATCATTTTGATTGTTTAAGAAAATGAAAATAATAATTTAAGGAATAGAGGCATGTTGTTGGTGAAATAAAACCCCGATGAAAAATAAAAGTCCATTTTTTGGAAAAAAATAGCTGGAGAAAATGATTTTCTGCCAGATCTATATTTTTTGGCATGATTCAAGATGGATTTTATGGTAGAATGAGTAGTTTAAAGGGGGAATGTTCTTTCTCGAAAATTTGTAAAAAACCTCACTACATGAAAATTAAAATGATGAACACATGTCATGTAACCCCCTCAGCGGTGGTGGTGGCTTGGGTATTAGGAAAGATAAGGATGATACAACATGTATGTTCTCTAACATGCCATGAAACCCTTTTATAGTTGGAAAACCCATGTGATTGGTCCCATGGGTGGGAAAACATGTGGAATTTGATGGATGTGTACTCAAGTACATGAAAATGGGGTCTGGTACACATACCTAGGGTGCGGTACACATATATGAGGTCCAGTACACAGACACATCTAGTAGGACACGGCTCAGTCCAAATTATCATATAAACATCATGTATTCCACCTACATGGTGTGTAAAAATACATGGGATAGAACCATTTCTAGGATAGGGACACAACCAAGAGATAAAACGGGACCACATGCCCTATGGGTACCCTCCCAAGTTATGTTCCCCTTAGTTCATTTTTTATGAAAATTTAACTATCCTATTCTCCAACATTTGAACTCAGATTTTTCCCATGAGTACCCTATACAAAGTGTTTTTCTCCATAGAACATGGTTGTTCCATTAGTTGTGGATTTGTAGATGTGATGTGAAATTTTCCATGCATGGAGCTATATAAATAAATCCTCGATGATGGTAGTGATTGTTCATGATCACCAATACCATTCTGATAGGTACCCCCAACATGGATTTTTAGTGGAATTCATTGATGACCCTAATGGTTTGACCTTTTATTATTGTTGTGAAGTGGTATCCTAGACAGATACTAAGTTGACAATCCAACATTTCTAAGTAGTTTCATTATCTATAGATATCTAATTGTCACATCAACATAGTTGGGTTATGGAATCCTCGAAAAATACCAATTTGACCCTCAAACATAGTTGTTAAGTGGCTTCCTAGATGGATACAGAGTTTACATTCCATCATAGTTTGTTATTGGAATCCTATACAGATATATATTTGACCCATCAATTATAGCTCATCTGTGGCATCCTTGAAGAATACTGATTTTACCCTCCAATATAGTTGGGTAGTGGCATCCCTGATGGATACCGAGTTAAACCTCTAGGATATTAGGATAGTGGAGTACTTTATGACTTACAGAGTGGACCACCCCCACCCCTCAAGTGTACTAGGGAGTATGTAATCTACTTAGAGAGTGTGGCCCTTTGACTTTGTGTAAAAGTGATGAGGTGTGGTTAGACGTGGACAATTAAATTTTGAAAGACATGTGAGATGGTGGGCATCATTGTTAGACTTTCATAACTATTAGCTAATCTTATACTAGGTCTCATTAGTGAGAAAAATATCTCCTTAATCTCCAATTTGGTTTTCTTTTGACTAAGAATAAATATATATAAATATATATATATATATATCCTTTTGTATCCAAACCTTTGATTTTGTTACTTTCCTTTTGGAAGAGAAGAAGATGCACAATGTATTCGATTTGTTATCCATGTATAGGTGGATAAGTCTCAACTAATAGTTCATCTACTCACCGAGTTTTTTCCTTTTGTTTGAACGAGCTTAATTTCACTCTTGTTTTGGGTTGAGCAATTCTATTTGACTATATCTTCCATCCACCGTCATTATTTTTTATTATATATATTACCCCCCTTCTAGCTTTAGGGGTTTCATACTGGTTACGTATATACTCACACCAAAAAGGGATTCACCTATACATTTCATATCTTATGAAAATGATAGATATGTTGACTGTGACTATAGAAGAGTATATGGAGAGTGGGTGATTTTGATAACATATAGTGGTCGTAGCTTGGGATTCAGGAGATAGGCTCTGTTAGTAGTTTAATTTTGTATTTTTTTCAGGTTAGGACATATTCAAGGTTGGGAGTGTGTTTTTTCCCATTACTTTTCTATTTACACTAGCATATTGTTATACAATCTAGAGGATTATGCATGCTTGGTTTAATTTATAGTTGTTTTTGGATATTTTATCTTTTCCCTATGTACTTTTTCATCAAGATGGATTTTTTGTTTGTGTATATATAGGTACTTAGGAAATGTTCTCTTCTAGTTATTTGTTTCTTCAGTGCATGTCCCCACCCCCTGGCTTATGGTGGTGTTCTTGGGGTAGTTGCAGCTCGAGCCACATCTTGGGTTAGGTGGTGTGATATTTATATATATAATGAATATATATGATATTTATATCGTTGTTATCATTCTTTATATGATGAAGCCAAGATTAAAGTACAACAATTGATACTATTAAACTGAATTTCTCATGAAAGATGAAATGATTATTACCAAGAAATGACCATTTTATAATAAATTATTAATGATGAAATGTTCAAATGTTATAAGATAATCTTATTTGACATAATATGTATGTAAATGAATCTATTATAGAATTATAATAAATATAAATTTTTTATCCATGTGGTTAAAATCACATACTAGGAAAATTAAACTAGGGATAAGGGATTTCTTTTACAACCTCATTTTATTTTAGGATTGTTTTAGTTTGAATTTACATTGAGAATATTTATATGATACTTATCTGATAAAACCATTTCATTTTATTCTACTATTTTTATTTAGTGAATTTTCATGTAATCTTACCATTTTCTTCCCTTAGATACCTAAAAATAATGATAATTATTTTATAGAAAAATATTCCTTATTTACTATTTAGTTAAAAATATTTTTTTTCCACTTCCATGTTTTCTGAAAAAAAAATTCAATCATATTTTTAATAGTTCCCTATGATTGATTAAGTTTATATTTATCCATTATTTAATTTTGGTACAAATTAACAAAAAATATTCAAGTCTTTTTCTAAAAAGCGTTCTTTGGAAATTTTATCAAAAATTTATTAGAAAACATTGTTCTCAAATACACAACCTGAATGTGATTTGAAGCTATCATGACAACTCAGTGCATTCAACAATCATTTAAATGTTTTTATATTTCATTTCAACTAAACAATTTTCTCTAATCATAGAATCATTTTTTGATATGAATAAATAATTTTATGTTCAAAATTTCATTTTTCTCAATACATGATCAAATGATATTTTAGATGTATTTTAAACTATGACACCACCCATTGATTTTATTGGTAATATGAATCAATGATTCCATATTTATTATTTCTCTATATGGTTTATAATTATGTAGTATTGATTTTTAATATTATTTATTCAATAAGGAAAATTATTGAATTAGAAATATTTCATATAATGAATTATGTTGATCATTAAATATATAATGAATGTATAAGACATGAATGTGATGGGTGGGTCCCAATTTTAGATATCCCCTTGATTCTTTAGAAGGTCTAATGAGTCAAAATTTCTAGCAAGACAAATTAGATGGGTATTTGGATTATAATGACCCATTTATTAATAATGATTTCTCAGAAGAGATGTCATAACAGTAATATTCATGATGTATTGGTTGAGATTACATGATCATCAACATCCAAAATTATGAATTTCATTTAATAGGAACATAGTTTTCTGTATCCCTATGTTTTATATATGGATACTATCCATGGATACTCATTGAACTCAAGGGTTTATTTAATTTCATGATTTTTTTATTACCCACTCTACCATGTTGATTTTTCCTTATTTATTCATGATAACTTTTGTTGTATGTATCCCATTCTGAGAATTTGATCTCACACATTATTTATTTTATCATTCCTAGGATTTGAAGAAGGATGTTATGAATGATATAGATAATGAATGAACATTTCTAATTCTATTTTTTTATTATTTATAATTTAATTTTTGAATCATGTATGTTACTATATTTGGAAGACTGATAAACTAATTGATCATGTGTAGTCAAATTCGTTGTATCTTATACCAATGTAATAAAGTAAACACTGACTCTAGGTTATTAAATATTGTGTTTCTACATATCTTAATTTTTTTCAAATAAAATAAGATTAAAAATATATCATCAAATTTACCTAATCCATGAAGTTTCAGAACAACACCATGAAATTGTTAAATTTTTTTCAAACCCTGAACTCATAAAACCATGTCGTTTATATATTCATCCTCTAAATATTTTTTTTTTCATTTAAAAATTTTAATCATTATATTTAGAAACCAAAAATACATTTTCTATTATAAACCATAAAATTTTATGTTTTTTCAAACTCTAAAACATATCCCTTAAAAATAGATAATTCCACAATCCAAACCATTGACATGTTTCTAATTTTACTAAAAAACATGTAAAAGGATCATTTCATCATTTTTATTGCTTATAGAAAAATATAAAACTCAACTTTATATAAATCAACCACCACCATGGTTTAGTGACATCTATCCACAAATTTTTCATATCATCCATGAGAACCCCATTTAATATTATCCTTGAACTATTATCCACTCTTTATTTTCATTTATTCTAGCATGTTTTTAGAACCACAACCTGGGAAAATAGTATATCAAACTTTCCCATCACTTTTCATTCATCCAAATGAACAAAGAATGTATCCTCCTCAACTATGATCACCTATTCATTTTATCATACACAATAATAAGAACCATGAACTAAACATTGTTTATTTTTATATAATGTGGAATAAAATGTTTTATATAAATTCAAATTCATAAAATAATAACATAAAACACAAATCATGGTAATTATTAATTATAAAACATATTATGTTAAAGATTAGTCATTACATAGTTAGATTATTTACAAAACCCCTTCCAACCTTCTTGAAGTATCTTTTTTCAACCTCATTTTTCATGACCTATCCCCCGGGGCCCATGTCGTGACTACGCCAAGCCCACCTTCAATAGGCCATAGACTGGCGACTAGCACCGAAAGGCGTATTCCCTAGAACTAGGAAGGAATTTCCCTTATAACCTGAAAACACACATAACCAAGCATACAAAAATATATAAATACAAGTAAACTGTATAGTAAATAGGGTGTGTACAGTAAGAAAAAGGGGCCACAATACAAGCCCAATTGGAATGTATAAGAAAACTGAAATGTACATGTAAACTGAAACATCTCCTGTGAATACCCGCCAAGGATCGTACCTGAAGGGTAGGCACAGCTCTCGAATGATCATCTCTATGGTACACCTCATCTAAGGTCCACCTCCGATATGACTCCAGACCTGGTACCCTCATCCTTAGTCAGTGAAACGCACGACCGATTGTCGCCTATCGACCGGTCAAGGTTCCGGTGCTCTGCTAATGTGTATAGCAGCACTTGGGTCTAATCCTCGGCGATGATACTTTGTAATAGTCGTTTGTTTTTAGTTAACTGTATTCTGATTGGGGGGTTTGTTTGCAGAGATTATGAAATAATTTATGGATGATGTTTGATTTAACAAAATGATAAAGATTGGGGTGAGTTCATCATTAGGTATTTAAGCTTGTGATATCCTTGAGCTTTGCTTTATATTGCATTAAATTAACACCTATGTCACAAGATGATTTTGATCAGAATTCCCAAGTGTTAAAGATTTAATCAAAGCCGTAAATTAACTTCAGTTTCTAATCATTACCATTACTTGTTTATGGTAGTGTATTTTTGGTTCCAATAATCCATGTAATCCACATATTAAACAAATCATGTCATTAATCCATGACATATAAAGTTCAACATACACAATATTAATTTAAAGAACATTCGTCGAGCAAAAGCTCTCAATCACTTAACATACTTAAATTATAACTCACACCAATTAAAGATTTACCCAGCCATTAAAATTATTACTAATATGGTTATAATTATTATTATGATAAATTAAGAAGATAAGATAAATAAAGGGATAAGAAAAGATTTTTGCGTCAAACACACCCACACACACGAACGATGATGATAATTTAAAACTGATTTTCGATTGAAGGAGGAAGAAAAATAAGGGAAGGGGATTCAAATGAATTTAAACTATTTTAATAACATAAATATTTAACTACAGATGGTGGATGAGAATAAGAGATATTGAAGATGAAACTTTCATTGAAACAGAATTACAAAAGAAAGGACTTACAAAATTACAAAAACAAAGAACACGAAAGTAAGTGAAAAAAAAGAGAGGAGGAAAGGTCACTCAAGTTAAAACATGAGTATGGAAGATCCTCTCAACCCTTTGTAAAGGCTTTGGTCGTGCCAATATGTTCTACTCTCTTCTGAAATGCCAACCCTTTTGAAAGGAGAGGAGGGGATGTATTTATAGCCCAAGGTGGTGGACTGTTTACATTCCAGAAATACCCCTCCACTTTTCTCGTAGATATGGACATAAATACAGCCGAAGATCGAGAAATATCCTTATTAAAAGTTATAGATAATAAAGTTTTCCGACTACTCTCAAAATATGGAGTCATTTGGACTTAAGGATCAAAAGTTATGGTAGGTTGATTAAACAAAGTGAAACTGTCCATTTCAATCCAGTCTTTTTGAAGTCCAGAATTTGAAAGGGTTTTTGAATATGAATATAACTTCAAATCCGAATGGGTTCTTCAAAAAAGGCGGCCACCTATATCTTCTATATCACACTGCAAAATATCAGCTCTATTTGATGCTTACATCATGAGATATGTCATGCATACTATACTGATTTTAATTCTCGTCCAGAATGGTGGGATGGATTTTAAAGCTTCATTTGGGCCCCTTGTTCATAGATTTGGGAACTGAAATTTTTATACAAGACTCCTTGAACTACCCCCCGAAGTATGGTGGAGAATAATAGAATTTTTACTTCTTCATGTATCCCAGTAAATCATTCTTCATGAATAGTCCAGTTTTTTCACAGATTCATTGGACTTGTTTGTGAGGACCATATGGCCCTTCAAATGGAAGAATTGGCTCATAGTACCTTCTAATGAAATGTTTTATATTGAAATTATAATCCTAAAAAACAATAACCACACAATTTTGATTAGTATAGTGATAGTTAATATTAAAACAGTAAACTGACTCAATTAGACTACTTCTAAAATTGCTCAAAAATTATACTTATTATTAAAACATTAATATTTCACACAAATTATGCACATGTAATATAAAATAAGTAAAGGGATTATATAATAAGTTGTGAAAATATTAACAATATCAAGTCCCCCACACTTAGTTTTGTGCATTTCCTCATGTGCAACAAATATAAAAACATGAAAAAATCATTTTTTCTCACCAACAGATATAAAAATTTTGTTTTCTCCAATCAGGGGAGGTTTAGACTATTTCACTCATCCATTTTTAAATCCACCAAAAGTTGTTACATAAAAAATGTTCCAAAACTAATTCAATTTTTCATTCTCAAATTTAGAAATGGAAAATGTGGACACTCAAAACTCACACCTCTCAAGATGATAAAATTCATTTGTGGAGGTTCACTCTTTCACCAACCAAAAGTAAAAATCATAGAGTTTGTAAGAGCTCTCAGCTTTAACTCCCTATCCAAAGTGCTCAAAAATCACGAGGTCTTTTGAAGGGGTTTTTCTATGGCTATTGGACGGTAGGAATATAATGTCCAAGAGAGAGAATAAGAGGGTTAAAATACCAACATAGAAAAACAATGCACATTTTTTTGAAATAAAACATGGAAGGAAATGAAAACACATATTTACAAGGGAATGATTGTGTGAAGAAAGAAAAAATAGAGGAATAAAATATGAAGTGGATGAGAAGATTAAATATTTACAAACCACCAAACTTCTCCCAATGATATTAGAATATAATGCGAGTGTTTTTTTCTTTTTTTTCTTTGTTTTTTCGAAATTTGACCTTCAGATAGATCTCACAATCATATCCCAACCCTTTTTTGATATCCTAGAGACACTAATTGTAATAGTTATAACAAGATCAAAAGTTGACGAAGAGTGATTTTTAACCTACCCAAGACACAACCCATTTTTTTCATTTTTTTTGATTTTTATTTTTGATTTTGATTTTTTTGAATTTCTTTTGAAAACTTTTCAATATCATTTGTACAATACATTCCCAAATCCCACTGAATGACAACCTCCCCCCCACACTAAAATGGATGATTTCCCTCAAGCAGATGATAACTAACCAGAAAGTAAAGAAAAGATACCCAAAAATGAAATCCATTCCCCCCCACACTTAAATTTCAAAAAAATATGCAATGAAAATCCATGTTGATATTGGGTGGGAAAGAGGTATTGGGCTTGTAATGTGGCTATCAAAGAAAAGGTTTTTATAGGCTCTAAGTGTCTTTCAAAAGGAGGATTAATGTAAGGGAAATAGGAGGCTATTTGGCTATTGTGATTCTCATGTGGTTCAAAAAATGCCTATATCATATTAATGCACACTAAGGTAGAAAATTCAGCTCAAAGGTCCACAAAATCAAGACTCACAAATGGAGGTGAAAACACAAATTTTGAAAAGATGGCCATAGGTGGCCTTGGCATGAAAGAAATTTTTTTTTCTCACGGTTTGGGAAAATCATTTTCCAAATCAAAAATTGAAAATTCAAAATGTGTTGGTTTTGAAACAAAATTCTCTATCCAAAGTCATAATGAAAATAAAAAATTTTTGTGATGAAAACATGTCTGTTAACTCTACAAAATGGTTGTATAAAATTTCAAAACTCGATGGTTTGTAAGCATGACTTATAATTTTTTTTGTATTTTTTTAAGTGATTGTTTTTTTGGGTTTTTTTAGTTTTTTAGGTTTTTATGTTTTTTATGTTTTTTTTATAAATATGCACCCACACAAAAGATAAAGTGAAAAAGAAAGGTTTTGATAAAGAAAGTGGTAAAAAAAATTAAAGAGAGAAGAAAAAGAAGAAAGAGGTAGAGAGAGGAAGAGATAGAGAGAGTTAAAGGGAAAGAGGTGCCCCTGGTTTAGATTTGGCGGGTCTCCTTCTCTATCTAGTGGTAGGTCATCTAGAGAAGTTGGAGATCCAATGGAAGTCGATGTGGATCTAGGATTGTGCATCCTCTCATGGTGATGCTTTAACCGATGTCCATTAACCATTAATTTCCTTTTGGAAGAAGGGTCTTGGACTTGCACTGCACCAAATGGGTAAACATTAGTAATAACAAAAGGACCTTCCCAACGAGAATTAAGCTTACCTTAGTGAAGCTGAAATCGAGAATTGAAGATAATTACCTTTTCACCTTCATGAAATACCTTTCTTAGGATGTGTTTATCATGGAGTGCCTTAGCCTTTTCTTTGTACAGTGTAGAATTCTCATAGGATTCAAGTAGAAGATCCTCCAGTTCAGCCAATTGAAACAATCTTTCTTCACTAGATTTTTCAAGATCAAAATTTCAAGTTTTCACTGACCAAAATGACTTATGTTGGATTTCAACTGGTAAGTGACACGCTTTACCAAAAACTAGCCTAAAAGGAGACATCCCAATGGGTGTTTATAGGCAGTTCGATAAGCCCAAAGTGCTTCACCAAGTCTTTCAGGCCAATATTTTCTGGTGGGTTTTACAATTCTCTCAAGCACTCTTTTCACTTCTCTATTAGAGAGTTCATCCATTCCATTTGTTTGGGGGTGATATGCAGTTGAATTTTTATGTACAACCCCATTCGTTTTCAAAAGTGATTCCATGGTTCTATTACAAAAATGGGTTCCTAAGTCACTGATCAATGCACGAGGCGTGCCAAATCTTTAGAAGATGTGGGTCTTTAGGAACTCACAAATAGTATGAGCATCATCCTTCCTAGTGGGTTTGGCCTCAACCCACCTTGAAACATAATCAACCATAAGAAGAATGTATGAGAATCCATTGGGAGGGGGAAATGGTCCCATGAAATCGATACCCCATACATCGAAGACCTCACAGAAAATTAAAGGTTGTTGGGGCATTTCATTTCTCTTGGAAATTGTGCCAAACTTTTGGTAAGTGGGACATGATTGACTGAACTCATGTGAGTCCTTGAAGAGTGAAGTTTAGAAGAATCAAAAGTCTAGGACCTTTCGGGAGGTCCTTTGTGGTCCAAAGTGGCCACCTCCAGGAAGTGAGTGACAAAATTCTAATATGGAAGAATGTTCATCTTTATCAACACATCTCCTAATTACCATGTCTGCCCCAGTTTTCCAATGATTATTTTCTTCCCAAAAATAGTGTTTTGAATCACTTTTCAACTTCATTTTTTGTTCTTTTGAAAACTTTTCAGGAAAAAAACCAGAAACTATGTAATTTACAATTGGGGCATACCATGGTATTTTTGGAGTGAGATATGAAAGGTGCTCAGTGGGGAATTCAGGATCGATGATTTCAGAATGAGAATAACTTGAAATTCTACTCAAGTGATCAGCCACAGAGTTTTCTTTTCCTAGTCTATCTTTTATTTCAAGGTCAAACTCTTGGAGCATTAGGATCCATCTTATTAGCCTTGGTTTGGAATCACTTTTCTTGAGTAAGAACTTTATAGTAGAATGGTTTGGGAAGATGACGATTTTGGCACCCAAGAGATAGGACCGGAATTTATCTAAGGCAAAAACAACTGCTAAAAGTTCTTTTTTAGTGACAGTGTAGTGAGATTGAGTTTCATCCAATGTTTTTGAGGCATAATATATGACATGAGGAAAATTTTCTCTTCTTTGACCAAGAACAGCCCCAACAGCTCTATCTGAAGCATCACACATCAATTCAAAGGGTAAGGACCAATCTGGGGGTTGGATTATTGGGGCAGATGTTAGAGCAGTTTTGAGTTCAAAAAAGGCTCTCTTGCAAACCTCATCGAAATGGAAAGTGACATCATTTTGGAGCAAACGAGTGAGTGGGAGGGAAATTTTACTGATGTTATGGATGAATCTCTGATAGAAACCAGCATGACCGAGAAATGAACGGATGTCTCAAACAGAGTTGGGTTTAGGAAGTGATTGGATCACTTCAATTTTGGCAGGATCGACTTCAATACCATATTTTGAAACTATGTGCCCTAGAACAATCCCATTTGCAACCATGAAGTGACATTTTTCAAAATTTAGCACAAGGTTGCACTTGACACACTTTTGGAGGACAAGAGAGAGTGAATTCAAACAAGATTCAAATGACTCACCATAAATGGTGAATTCATCCATGAATACTTCCATATAGTGTTTAATTAATTCAGAGAAGATACTCATCATACACCTCTGGAATGTTGCAGGAGCATTGCAAAGTCCAAAAGGCATTATTCTGTATGCATATGTTCCAAAGTGGCATGTGAAAGTAGTCTTTTCTTGGTCCTGAGGTGCGATTGGGATTTGGAAGTAGCTGGTGTATCCATCAAGAAAGTAATAGTGTGACTTTCCAGCTAATCGTTCCAGCATTTGATCAAGGAATGGAAGAGGGTAGTGATCTTTTCTTTTTTCCACATTCAATTTCCTATAGTCGATGCACACATGCCATTTGTTCTTCACTCGAGTTGTCACTACCTATCCATGTTCATTTGTGACAACAGTTATCCCACCCTTCTTAGGTACAACTTGAATTGGACTAACCTATTCACTATCAGAAATTGGGTAGATAATACCAGCTTGAAAGAGCTTGGTGATCTCTTCCCTAACTACCTCAAGTATGAGTGGATTGAGTCTTCTTTGTGGTTGTCTAATTGGTCTGGATGATTCCTCAAGACGGATGTGATGCATGAAAAGGGCAGGGTTGATTCCTGGTATGTCATCTAGGGTCCACCCTAAGGCCTTTTTGTTTTCCTCTAACACTTGAACAAGTTTGGACTCCTCAGTTTCGGTAAGTGAAGAAGATATAATGACAGGATAAGAGTGATCATGGAAAAGGAATGCATATTTCAGGTGTTCAGGAAGAGGTTTCAGATCAGTATCATCTTTTATTTGTGGGTTATACATCTTAGGAATGGATAAAGGGAGTTCAGTTGCTTCAGATTCATTCTCCTTAATACTGTCCAAGGTGGAGCAGTAGATATCAGAGTTTATGTGGGATTCAAGAGAGTTTTCAAGTTCTTCTAGATTGATAGAGTCTATGAATGAAAGGTCCACATCAACTTCACCATTTATGACATTGTTAATCATGAAGCAGATTTCACAAGATCCTTTGTCATTAGAACATGAAGAACATGGTGGATTGGGGTTCGATTGACTATTAGAAGTGTACTCAGAAGCATGGATTGAGAATGCAGAGTGATCCTCAGATGGATATCGCATGGCTTGGAAAATGTTGAACTTGACCAGTTTGTCACCGAATTCCATGGATAAGATGCCTGAATGGACATCAATCTTGGTTCTCGCAGTCATGAGGAATGGTCTTCCTAGAATTAGGGGAGATCGAGAAGATTTCGTCTCACCTTCCATGTCAAGGACATAGAAATCAGCAGGCATGATAAGATCATTGACTCGGATAAGGACATCCTCAATTATTCCCTTAGGACTGGCTATGCTTCGATTGGCTAATTGAATGACAACACCCGTTGGATGTATGGGACCTAGACCAAGGTTGGAGAATATGGATTTGTGCATGACATTAATTGATGCTCCTAGGTCTATGAGTGCATCATCAAAGTTGAAACTTCCAATTTAGCATGGAACCGTAAAGGTCCCTGGATCTTTGCACTTTATGGGAATAGAATTTTGGGTGGAAACATTTTCAAAGGTCCTAAGTTGCCTCTTGTGGGTAAACAACTCCTTGAGAAACTTGGCATACTTAGGTATTTGTTTTATGGCATCTAAGAGGGGAATGTTGACTTCAACACGTCTAAACATGTCAAGCATTTCAGGATCAGGTTCAAAGGACATCCTTGGTTTAGAAACATCTTTAGGAAAAGGAATTGGATTCCAAAGTGAAATTGAAGGAGGTGATGAAATTGATTCAGATTCCTTTTCAAGTTTATATTTCTTTTCATTTTCTAGGTCAACATTCAAAGGAGGGTTGGAGGACTTTTCTTGAGGCATAACAATTTGTTTTCCTGATCTAAGTGCAATTTCACTTACATTACCCTTGGGGTTGGGTAATGGTTGAGCTGGAAGTTGGGAAGAATTGGATGGTTGCTGCTGACTTAGGTGGGATGCAAGTTGACCAATTTAGGTTTCAATATTTTTAAGGCTGGAATGGGTGAAAGAGGCAAGATCTTCTATAGCACTTTACCATGGTTGCTTGGAAGAAGAGGCTTGTCTCGGATTGGGATTGCCTTGATTTTGGTTCTTGGGAAAGCGATTGAATTGGTTTGAGAATTGGGAAGTCTCACTAGGATAGTGGAATCCAAGAGGAGGAAGAGGAGGATTGATCCTTTGAGGTTGAGGGACAAAAGGATAAGGTTGTTGGAAGTTACGAACACCATGACCATATTGAAACTGGTCTCAGTTTTGAGACGGGAATTGAGGGGGATGAGAGATGGGATTACCCTACCTCAGGCCTTGGTTATAGGATGAAGAGAAGGGCTCAGAGTGAGGTTGGTTGAAGTTTCTAACAAACTAACTTGATATTTGAGGATTGGTGTTCTGCTAAGCATATGCTGCATTGAGCTGCATTGGTCCAGATGAATTGGATTGATCCTCTTGAAGTTGTGGACATGTGTCAGTTGGATGAGATGGAGAGTTGCAGATTCCACAGTTTTTGACAGGTCCAGGAAACATTGATTGTGGAGAAGACGAGGTTGGGGATTTGGTAGCCACAGCTAGTTGTCGCACAAGACCTGTAAGTTCACTCGTCCACTCAGTCATCTTGTTCGGCTCAATTGATTGATTATCATGGGCTTGTTTTACTTGAGCATGTGCTCAAGTATGGAATTGTTGTGTGTTTGCAGCCATGTTACTTATGAGATCTCTTGTAGCTGCAAAATTTTTATCAACAAGAGCACCGCCACTTGCGCCATCTATGAGAGTTCTCTCCATAGCCAATAACCCCTCATAGAAGTATTGGATCAAAAGTTGGTCAGGGATTTGGTGATGTGGGAAGGTTGTCATAAGCTTTATGAACCTCTCCCAGTACTCATGGAGTGATTCACTTGGGAATTGACGTATACCATTTATTTCCTTTCGGATAGAAGCCGTACGAGAAGCAGGAAAGAATTTCTCTAAGAAGAGTCACTTCATGTCATTCCATGTGGTTATGGAACCAGGAGGAAGGTAGTAGATCCATGACTTATCAGTGTCATCTAGGGAGAATGGGACTTCTCTAAGATTTATTTGTTCTTCAGAAACCCCTTGAGGCTTCATGGTAGAGCACACTACTTGGAACTCTTTAAGGTGGATATGTGGATCCTCACCGGCTAGCCCATGGAAATGAGGAAGCAGATGAATCAAACCCGATTTGAGTTCGAAGTCAGTCTCTATGTTTGGATATTGAATACCAAGAGGTTGGTAATTTATATCAGGGGAAGCAAGTTCTTTAAGTGTTTGTTCCCTAGGATTGGCCATATCTAATTCAATTGGTTGTACAATGACTGGTTCTTGAATTATTTGATTATCTCTTATGTTCCTCCTAAGTTTCCAAAGTGTTCGCTCAATTTCAGGGTCAAACAAATCTGAGTGATTGTTTGGGAGGCTACGGGGCATTCAGATAGATTTTGGAAGAAATATGAAGATGGGTTTTTCTTTGTATTTTTTTCAGTTTATGATTTTTAAGAGGAAGATGGGTTTTTCATTGTGTTTTGTTTTCAATTTTTTTTTAAATTTTTTTTAAATTTGTTTTTTTTTTGTTTTTTTACAATAACCAGAAACTAACAACTACTTAAAGCACCATCCCCAGAAATGGCGCCATTTTAAATGCATGGACGATTGTCGCCTATCGACCGTTCAAGGTTCCGGTGCTCTGCTAATGTGTATAGCAACACTCGGGTCGAATCCTCGGCGATGATGCTTTGTATTAGTCATTTGTTTTTAGTTAATTGTATTCTGATTGGGGGGTTTGTTTGCAGAGCTTATGAAATAATTTATGGATGATGTTTGATTTAACAAATTGATAAAGATTGGGTTGAATTCATCATTAGGTATTTAAGCTTGTGATATCCTTGAGCTTTTCTTTATATTGCATTAAATTAACACCCATGTCACAAGATGATTTTGATCAGAATTCCCAAGTGTTAAAGATTTAATCCAAGCCGTAACATAACTTCGGTTTCTAATCATTACCATTAATTGTTTATGGTAGTGTATTTTTGGTTCCAATAATCCATGGAATCCACATATTAAACAAAACATTTCATTAATCCATGACATATAAAGTTCAACATACACAATATTAATTTAAAGAACATTCGTCGAGCAAAAGCTCTCAATCACTTAACATACCTAAATTATAACTCACCCCAATTAAAGATTTACCCAGCCATTAAAATGATTACTAATCTGGATATAATGATTATTATGATAAATTAAGAAGATAAGATAAAGAAAGGGATAAGAAAAGATTTTTGCGTCGAACACACACACACACGAACGATGATGATAATTAAAAACAGATTTTCGATTGAATGAGGAAGCAATATAAGGGAATGTGATTCAACTGAATTTAAACTATTTTAAGAACATAAATACTAAACTATAGAAGGTGGATGAGAATAAGAGATATTGAAGAAGAAACTTTCATTGAAACAGAATTACAAAAGAAAGGACTTACAAAATTACAAAAACAAAGAACACAAAAGTAAGTGAAAACAAAGAGAGGAGGAAAGGTCTCTCAAGTTAAAACTTGAGTATGGAAGATCCTACCAAGACTTTGGAAAGCCTTTGGTCGTGCCAATATGTTTTCCTCTCTACTGAAATGCCAACCCTTTTGAAAGGAGAGGAGGGGATGTATTTATAGCCCAAGGTGGTGGACTATTTACATTCCATAAATACCCCTCCACTTGGCTCACAGATATGGACATCAAGACAGCCGAATCTAGAGAAATATCCTTACTCAAAGTTGTAGATAATAAAGTTTTCCGACTACTCTCAACATTTGGAGTCATTTGGAATAAAGGATCAAAAGTTATGGCTGGTTGATTAAACAAAGTAAAACTATCCATTTCAATCCTATTTTTTTGAAGTCCAGAATTTGAAAGGGTTTTTGAATATGAAGATGCCTTAAAATATGAATGGGTTATTCAAAAAAGTCTTCCACCTATATCTTCTCTTTCACACTGAAAAATCTCAGATCTATTTGATGCTTACATCATGAGATATGTCATGCATACTATACTGATTTTAATTCTCGTCCAAAATGGTGGGCTGGATGTTAAAACTTCATTTGGGCCCCTTGTTCTTAGATTTGGGCCCTGAAATTTTTATACAAGACTCCTTGAATTGGCCCCTGAAGTATGGTGGATAATAATAGAATTTGGACTTCTTCATGTATCCCAGTAAATCAATATTTATGAATAGTCCAGTTTTTTCACAGATTCTTTGGTCTTGTTTGTGAGGACCATACGACCCTTCAAATGGCAAAATTTTCTGATGGTACCTTCTACGGAAATGTTTTATATTAAAATTAGAATCCTAAAAAACAAGAACCACACAATTTGAATCAGTATAGTGATATTTATTATTAAAATAGTAAACTAACTCAATTGGATTGCTTCTAAAAATGCTCAAAAACTATACTTAATATTAAAACATTAATATTTCACACAAATTATGCACATTTCATATAAAATAAGTAAAGGGAGAATATAATAAGTCATTACAATATTAACAATATCAGTCATCGTTGTCCTTCATCTACTCCAAACACAACAGGTAGAAGTCATAGCCTGTGTAGGGTTGAGTATAACGATACTCACTACGGACCCCGAGACCCTCAAAGGTCTCACAAAATCCACAAATGTTAAACCAAAAATCATGAAAACAACTGAAAACCCTACTTAGGTATATTAACATTCATATATATATGTTATAAAGTATACCCATCTCATTCATGAAGAAACACAAGGCCCCAATCCTTATCGAAAGTACAATTGTTCCACGAAAGAAAGAATACCACGAAGGTAACCACCACAAAGGTATGTACCACAAAGGTATTCCACACAGAATAATATCACAAAGATATTACCATGAAGGTAATTACCACAAAGGTACTCCACATATAAGATTACCACAATGGTAAAGTCTTAGCTCACACTAGGTATAACATAGGCATGTTTGTAAAGATGATTAGATGTAACTACTGAATCATCTTACTCTGTTAAGACGCAAACCCACGTGGGATCCTAAATCATCAGACCCACGTAGGATCCTAGTACTACAGACCCACGTAGGATCCTAGAGTTGTTTGACATGTATTTACTATAGTGGATCAAGTGTGACTCTTGAAAATATACCCACATAGGATCCCAAAGCACAAACCCACATAGGATCCCTTTATCATGTTACAACCAGCCACAGGGTTCCCGCATGAAGCTGAAATGATTATAGAAGGGTCCAATCCTCAATCCACATGTCGATAATCCAACTGTAATGAAGTCCATGAAAAAGTATCCCAATGGACCACCATGTGATAGGGGTCTCAATGCAACAGATGGTGCGTCAATCAGACGCCTGATCTATATGTTATTGGCCTTTTAGTCTCGAGGACCCTGTTGGATTTGGGTTTGATCCTACCCAGATATACCCCAACATTATCCCAAAATCATTTGAGGTAAAACAAAAGGACAGTCTCAGTCCAAGGTTTCTGGAACCGCAGATGGTTTGTCAAACGAAAGCCCGTAGGTCAAGTTATGGCAAAAAGAGTGAAAAGGGTTGAAGCTAGTCTGGGTCTGGTCCGACCCGGTCATACCCACCCGGACTGCCAGTGCGGCCCATTTTTTGGCCCGTGTTGCGGCCCATGTTGCGGCCCGTGTTGCGGCCCGTCCTGGATGGCATGCCCTCCTCCAGGGCACGGTCGTGCGCCACGCCCCCTCCGGCAGCCAGCAGCGAGCCGACCACCCTCCTTTATCGTTGCGGCCTTGTACTGCGGCTCCTGCATGCCAGTGGCACAGACACCCACCACTGCCTCCCCTTCACGCAGTCGGCCAAGCACTAGCCACCACCTCTACTCCGCTATAGCCGATCAGCCACGACCCTCCATCAGTGGCATGGTTGCGACACCACTGTCTTTGTGGCCAGACAGTGTGCTAGCTGCCACTCCCGAGTCCTACCAGCGCCAGTCGCCGGTACCAGTTGCTTTCCTCCTCCATCACAAAGAATGCTTCAAAAACCACAAAGGTTGTAGAGTGGTTGGTCCATGTTCATTTGTCCCACACCCTCGGCATTAGAGCCGTAGCAAGTGGCTCATGGATAGATATTCAACGTAAAAGAAATTAATGAAGATCAATCAAATCACACACCTACCTTATCATTCATTGTAGTAGTTGAGAGGTAGAAAATGAAGTCATTGATGAACGTCGGTGTTTGCTACTTCAGCAAAGCGCTTCCAATCCAGGATAGGTGTCGGTTCCTCATTCTTTGTTGGAGAGGGCGTTCTTTGTTGGAGGAAGGGTTTATTCAAAGTTCCCCCATTTTCCAATTAATTTCCCAAGGAAATGTGAAGCCATAAAATTAAAATAGGTTTATCAAATTAATTTACATTGGCACAATTAACATTGGCACAAATAAATGTCACAATTAATTAATTAGGGAGTTGAGAGGTTTTCCCACATTAAGAGGGGTTTGGGTGGTACCCATCACCATGAATTCAAATTGGGAGGATTCTATAGCTTGAGTGGTCCCCACTTCCATAAATTTAAAAGGGAGGTTACAAAAGAAAAATAAAATGTTAATTATTTTATTTTTGTTCTTCCACGAAAAAGGGAAAAACTATATTCCACCCTTGACCGAATGTGGTTTAGGTGAAGGTGTCTTTAAACAAATATCGGCACTGCGAGCTCAATGGTGTCCTCAGATTTCATTTCCATGCACTGGTTCAAAAGTTATAAAAACCTACTCTCACGTTTACTGAACATACTTAAAAAAAAGTTCAGAAATTTATTCCAGGCACTTCGGGCCTCAGAATCATACGCTGCCAATTTTGGCGGACTCATAAAATTCCAATATAATTAAAAAAAATTACATGAAATTTCCAGGTCTTTACATTCTCCCCACATTAGGGCCTTTCTTCCTCGAAGGCCACATTAAAAAAACAAGGAAAACAAGTGGGGGTACAGAGCACGAATTTGATCCCCACGCTCCCATGTGCGCTCATGGAGGTTCCCGTGCTTCCAACATACACACACCAAAGGTATCGATCGCCCATGAAGGACTCTCTCCTGTCGATCTTAAACCTCCACTGGAACCTCCGTAAAAGTCACCCCATCATCGATGTCCAGCTCTCCCCAGTCAAATATGTGTAAGGGTCGTGCCCTTATCTCCTCAGCTGGGATACGTGGAAGAAATTGTGCACCTGGTGAAGCTGATGTGGAAGAGCTAAGTGGTAAGCCCCCATGCCAACTCCATTGAGGACCTAAAAAGTTCCGATAAACCCCGACAATAACTTGCCACACCAACCAAATCTCCACAAACCTCATCAGGGTGATACACATAGAAATATGTGGTCAACATTGTCGAACTCTAGAGGTCTCCGTCTCTAGTCAGCATAAGACTTCCGCCTGCTCTGTGCAGTCTTCATCCACTCAAGGATGATCTAAAACATCTCTGTGGTAGCCTATACCATCTCTGGTCCTTTAAGTGCTGTCTACACTAGTTCGGTCCAGCACAAAGGTGATCTACAATGTTGGACATACAGAGCCTTGAAAGGTGTCATCCCAATGGTGGAGTTGTTGCTGTTGTAGTATGAAAATTTAGGCAAGGAAAATTGATCCTCTCAGCTACGACCGAAGTCGAGGACGCAAGCATGCAGCATGTCCTTGAGGTTCTAAATAGTCTGTTCAGTCTGGTCATCTGTTTGAGGATGGAAGGCAGTGCTCAAACAAAGATGCATCTCAAAAGCCTCCCGCAACCCCTTACATAGATGGGAAGTGAAACATGTATCACAATCAGAGATAATATTCAAGGGTACTCCATGTAGCTACACAATCTCCTACACATAGAGGTGTCCCACACTCTCTACTGAACCCTGCCCTCTGATCGGTAGGAAGTGGGCTAACATGGTGAGTCAGTAAACGATCACCCAAATAGAATAATAACCCTAGATATATTTGGAAGTCCTGTCACGAAGTTCAGGGATATCCCATCCCACTACCACTCTGGGACCTCTAAAGGCTGAACTTATCCTGCTGGTACCTGATGCTCCGCCTTCAATTGCTGAAAAGTGAGGTACTAAGAGATAAACTATACTACTACTTTCTTCATTCTTGTACCCCATTAATTTCATCGAAGATCCTGGTACATCTTTTCCACTCCTGGATGTACTGCAAGAGGGGATGTGTGGAACTCCTACAACAATTCCTCCTAAAGTGACATTGGTACCAAGGTACGTCCTCTGAAAAGGATGACGTGATCCCCAACTTCAAAAAATCCATCAGGTGCCTGCCTTGAGGATATCTGAACATGTCGAGCCCCAAAGTCAGTGTCCCCATGCTGCGCCTCCCTAACATGCTGATGAAGTAGGGGAGTGACTGTTAGAGACTGAAGAAAAGTGGATCCATCTATTTCTGCAATTGATATTCGTAAAGCAACCAACTACTTTGCCACCTCACCTAGTAGTTGTATACCAGATCTCATGTTGAGTGCCTCTACTACAATGTTACCGTCTCAGGTTTAGGTATTTTTGAGAGAAGATATACCTGATACTCTTGTGGTCTGAGTAGACTGTAAAATGTTCACCCATCAAGTAATGTATCCACACCATCAAGGCGAAGACCACTGCTACTAACTCTAGGTCATGTGTGGCATAGTTATGCTCATGTTTTCTCAGTTGTCGAGAACCATATGTGATAATTGATCACTACTGCATCAGGACACATCTGATCCTGGTCCCTAATGTGTCGTAGAAGACTACGTAGCCAATGCTCTTCTCTAGAAGCCTCAAGATAGGGGCACTGGTCAGCCTCTTCCTTAGCTCTTGAAAACTCGATTGGCATCTCTTTGACCACACAAAGGGTTTCCCCTTATTAGTCATCACAAATAAAGGTGCTACAACTCTGGATAAATCTAGCACAAGCCTCTGGGAGTATCCAGACAAACCTAGGAAACATAGTACCTCTGTCACACTACTAGGTGTCTCCCAAGCAAGTACCGCCTCAATCTTTGCCGGATCCACATCCACTCCAGCCTCCTAGATGACATGTATCAGAAATTGAACCTCTAGGATCCCGAACTGGAACTTCGGGAGATTACCATAAAGCTACTGCTCTTAGAGTGTGTCCAGAACTATTTTCAAATGTTAGGCATGATCCTCCTCGATAGTAGAGTAGATCAGAATGTCGTCGATCAAGACTACTACAATGCGATCTAGGTATGGTTGGAAGATCATGTTCATGATTACCGTGAACACTAACGGAGCATTGGTCACACCTAACGACATAACCAAGAACTCTTAGTGGCCATACCAACATCTGAAATCCGTCTTCTGGACATACTCGTATTGTACTTTGATTTGGTGATAGCCTGACCTGAGGTCTATCTTCGAGAACCACCGTGATCCCTTCAGCTAATCAAAGAGGTCATCAATCCTTGGGAGTTGGTACTTGTTCTTCCCGGTCACCTGGTTCAGGCGTCGATAGTCAAAAAAATGTTTCAAGCTCCCATTCGCCTTCTTGGGGAACAATGTTGGGGCTACCCAAGGAGAAACACTGGATCAAATGAATCCCTTCTCTTGCAAGTCCTCTAGCTGTACCGGAAGCTCATGAAGCTCCACAGGAGCCATCCGATATGCTGGTGTAGAAATATGTTCCATCCTGGGGTATAATTAAATATAAGAATCCACCTCTCTACATGGATATAGACTCGGAATATCATTAGGGAATACATCTGTGTACTGGTCCACCACTACAGGATAACTCAGGATCTCCCCATCAATCGCTCCAAGGGTAAGGCTATCCAACTTATGAGTGATCGGTTGCAATCTCCTCTGGGTAAGTCCATCTTATGCTGTAAATTCTACCATCTCACCATTGAATGTAAACCTAGTCCCATCATCATGGATACACTTCACTTTTCTCCTAATACAGTCAATTTGAGTATGGACTGTAGATAACCAGTCCCTACCCAAGATGACATTGTAAGGATTCAACGTCGCTACGAGGAGATCCTAGTCGAAGTTATCACCTCATAGAGGAAGATCACACTGCCGGTACCAGTTTGTAATTGTCTAATCCACTCCCGTAGGAGTTTCTATCCATAAGAATCGAGCCAATGGATCCACTGTAATCTCTGAGATCTGAACAAGGGTAGTGGAAATAAAAGAATGAATCGCACCTGTGTCTATAAGTACTGCAGCTAAAGATGAGTAGACATAAATCGTACCTCATATCATCTCCGTAGCACTGTGTTCATAAGTCTTAGCTTCCTGGAGCTGAGCTCACCCCTATCCACCTGCTCCCTCTGGTCGGGGTGGACCACCTAGTGGTGGCGGAGGTAACATCTCGAATCGTCACCCACCGCCAGCTGCATGGCCAACTCCTATGCCATGTCTTCCTGCTCCTTGGAGACCTCCTTAGTCGAACTTATGTCTCTGCCTGGGAAGACGTTCGACCATATGCTGATCATCTGTATGGCGGGTCGGGCAATCTTAAGCCATGTTTCCCTGCCCATTGCATGTGTAACACTGCCTGCTCCTCCCATTACTGGCCCTGTCTCCAGTGGCCCACACAACTGACCCTGAATCTTGTGGTCGTCCACTTGTAGGTCTAGTCCTCTTGGAACTCTGTGATAATTGTCTGCTTCTAGCTGTAGAAGACTCCACCACATGACACCCAATGGTGGGTCTCACTTCTAGTTACTGCTCAGTAAGAAAAATCTCCACTAAGAGCGCTCTCTCTAACACCACCACCTATGTCAGGATGCTGAGATAAATCATTGAGGCCTGGATATCCCTCCTGAGTCCTTTCTCAAAGGTCCAGGCCCTGAAGAATGGGTCCCGCACCATATCAGTGGAGTAGCATGAGAGGTCAGTGAACCTCACTAAGTACTGATCCACAGTCATTCTTCCCTTCTACGGATGAAGAAGCTCATGTATGTGCACTATGCGAAGGGTCACTGGGAAAAACTCTGCCCGAAATAGGCTCTCAAATTTTGCCCATAGAAGTATCACCTCATCGGGAACCTGGAGCATCAAGCTCCACCATCTTCCTGCTGGTACCCATAGAAGACTGATGGAAAGGATCAACATGAGATCAGATGGTGTCCCTACCAGTCAGAAGACTCCCACCACGACCAGCAGCCAAACCAAAGCTGCTTGTGGGTCCATCTCACCACAAAACATTTGTGGCATATGGCATTGGAACTCATGCAACGAGCTCAAGCAGCATGTACCCTTGGCTGCTGGGCCTAATGGCATCGGTGGCCCAATGGTTAATGGTACCGCGGGTGCCTCGATTGGTGCCCCTACTGATAAAGGGCCATGCACCGAGGTCTCATCACCCGGTGGGATATCTTCAAATACTATACTCAGAACCCTAGATGGATATCTACATGGAGGCATCCTGAAAAGAAATAGGTGCACCATGGTCAATATGTTATACCTGGTGAGCTGACTCAAAAATATCCGAAAGAAAACTTTTCAAAACACACATGAAATCAATGTTTTCATACACCGAGTCAGAAATCAGAAGTCAGGGACTTGGTGTATGGATACGTTGGTCACCACAACAACACTGGATTCCCTAAACTGATAACCACACTCGCTATACATAACACTATTGCTATTAAAAAGTTCATAGTCCAATGTTTTATGGTAGAACCGACTCCTCTAATACCAATTTGTCATGACCCTTCCCCTGGGGCCCATGTCGTGACTACCCCAAGCCCGAATTCCATAGGCCAGGGGCTGGAGACTAGCACCGAAAGGTGTATTCCCTAATACCGGGAAGGAATTGCCTTTATAAACTGTAAACACACATAACCATGAACATAGAATGATATGAACAGAAGTAAACTATATAGTAAACAGGGTGTGTACAGTAAGAAATAGGGGCTAGAATACAAGCCCAACTGAAAAGTACAAGAAAACTGAAATGTACGTGTAAACTAAAACAGCTCATGTGAACAACCACCAAGGATCCAACCAGAAAGGTTGGTACATATCTCTAACGATCATCTCTATGGTACGCCTCGTCTAAGGTCCACCTCTGACCTGCCTCCAGACTGGGAACCCTCATCTTTAGTCAGCGATGTCCATCGTCTGCACCAAACACAACAAGGTGCAAGTGTAACCTGTCTAGAGGGGAGTATAACGATACTCAGTAGGGACCCCGAGAACCTCAAAGGTCTCACAAAATCCACAAAGGTTAGACAAAAAATCCTGAAAACAATTGACAACCCTACTTAGGTATATTCCCATACATATACCTAAGATATCAAGTATACCCATCTCATTCATGAGGAAACACAAGGCCCTTATCCTTTTCCAAAGTAAAACTATTCCACGAAGGAAAGAATACCATGAAGGTAACCACCACAAAGGTAAGTACTAAAATGGTATGCCACACAGAAGAATATCACAAAGATATCACCACAAAGGTAAGTACCACAATGGTATGCCACACAGAAGATTACCTCAAAGGTATAGACTTAGATAACACAATGTATAACATAGGTAAAGTAGTAAAGATGATTAGATGTAACTAATGAATCATCACAATCTGTTAAGAGGAAGACCCACATAGGATCCTAAATCATGAGACCCACGTAGGATCCTAAATCATCAGACCCACGGAGAATCCTAGTACAGAAAACCCACTTAGGATCATAGAGTAGTACCATATGGATTTACTAGGGTGCTCCTAGTGGGACTCTTGAACATATACCCATGTAGGATCCCAAAGCACAGACACACATAGGATCCCCATATCATGTTACAACCAGCTATAGGGTTCCCACACTAAACTCGCTTGATTCCAGGAGGGTCTGGTCCTCAAGAAACATGTCGATACTCCAACTACCACGAAGTCCCACAAAGAAGTATCCTAAAGGACTGCCACGTGATAGGGGCCTCAATGCAATAGACGGTGCGTCAATCAGACGCCCGGTCTGTATGTTATTTCACTTTTAGTCCCGAGGGCCCGGTTGGATTCATGTTCGATCCAACCCAGCCATACCCCAAATTTATCCAAAACTAAATTGGGGTATACCAAAAGTACAATCTCGATCCAAGGATTCTAGTGCCACATAAAATTCATCAAACAGACACACTTAGCTCATGTTATGGCCGAAATAGCGAAAAGTGTCGAAGCTGGTCCGGGTCTGGTCTAACCCGATCAGACCCACCTGGCCTGGGCTGACTCGACCAAGTTCAGGTCAACCCAGCCCGACCCGGGTCTGGAACTAGTTCTGAACCTTCCCACTGGGTCCGTCCGGGCCCGCAAGTGCGGCTTGGCCCATTGGGTGGCCCGTGAAGGGCGGCCTGCGGTTGGCTGGATGTTCGGCCCTTCTCCGTTGCGCAGTCATGCACTGCGCCACCACCGGCGGCCGATAGGAAGCCGACCACCCTCATTTGTCATTGAGGCCTCATGACATAGCTCCTGCATGCTGACGGAGCAGACGCGCACCACCGCCTCCCCTTCTCACGACCGACCGTGCGCCAGCTGCCACCTCTGCTCTGCTGCGGCCCTCCACCAGCAGCGCGGTTGATCTGCCGCCGTCTTCGCGGCCGGCCGGTGTGCCGAACGCCGCTCCTGATTTCTATAGGCACTAGTCATCATCATCCTCCACCGCAAATAATGCATCATATACCACAAAGTTTGCAGAGTGGTCATGTCATGTTCATTTTCCGGCACCCTCGGTGTTAGAGTGGTTGCGAGTGGCTCATTGGGAGAGATTCAAAATAAAAGAAATTAAAAAAGATCAATCAAATCACACCCCTACCTTGTCATTTTTTGGATGAGTAGAGTGGTAGAAGATGAAATAATTGATGAACATTGATGTTTGTTGCTTCCGCAAAGCGCTACCGATTCAGGCTTGCAGTCAGTTCCTCATTCTTCATTGGAGAGGGCGTCCATCGTTGGAGGAATACTTTCTCTAATGTTCTCCACATTTCCAATGATTTCCCCAAGGAAATGATGATCCAAAAAATGAAAATATGTTTATCAAATTAATTTACATTGGAACAATTAATTTCGGCACTAATAAATGGCACAATTAATTAATTTGATAGTTGAGAGGTTTCCCCCCATTAAGAGGGGTTTGGGTGGTCCCACCACCATGAATTCAAATTGGGAGGTTTATCTAGCTCAGGTGGTCCCCAAAAACATAAATTCAAAAGAGAGGTTTCAAAAGAAAAAATAAAATGTCAATTATTTTATTTTCCTTCTTCCACAAAAAGTGAAAAACTTTTTTCCACCCTCAACCTACTACAGTCGAAGTGATGGTCTCTTTAAGCAAATATCAGTGCTGCGAGTTCAACTGTGTCCTCAGATTTAAATTCCAAGCATCAGTTCAGAAGTTATAAAAGCCCACTCTCACATTTACTAAAAGTACTTAAACAAAGTTCAAAAATTCATTATGGGCACTCCGGGCCTCAGAATCATGTGCCGTCAATTTTTGCAAACTCGTAAAATTCCCATATAATTAAAAAATAATTTACATGGAATTTTTGGATCCTTACATCATTATTTCCCAAATTCCATAATTTTATGGAATAAAAAATGTTACCTCATTAAATCTTCAATCAAAACCAAATAGATATCTATGATTCATTATGTAATAATTATTTATTCTCAACCCATAATTTTTCATTCCATGAAATGATACTTTCTCTTTTATATTCCGTTAACTTTTTTGTAGTCAGTATAATGACCTCAATACATTCTCTTTTATTCTTCTTTGAATCCCCATTATCATATTCCTACAAGAATTCCATGTATATCAAATGTCATGCACCCTATTCGACACTTATTGATACATATAAGTGTCGTTATATTGTCACTTCATTGAAAATGGTTTATATATATGATAAAAAATGTATCTTCTTTTATGAATATTCAAACCTACTTACATCTTCATTTTCATAGTTGTCACACTGTATTGTTTTTATGATCTTATAATATAAAAACACATTGTTAAAATATTATCATTATTTTATTTTTCTTATTAATTAAAAATGTTCTATAATTAATAAAAAAATAAAAATTTAATTATCAACAAATTGAATACACAACCACAGGTTATAAAAAGTTGGAAATTCCAATAGGGTTTGTTGTAAAGACACCTTAAATGTGTCCCCATGATATTTGTCTATTTTTTTCTATTTTTTTAGTAAAGAATATTCACCCATACTTGAGGGATGATAGATATAGGAGCTATGATAACTGGTTATTTTTTTATTGGGTGATTATTTTCATATACAAATATTGTCTTAGAATGTCTTATTTCTTTTCTCACATAATATCATAGGATGTCTCTTACCGCCATCAAGTTTTTTTTTGTTTTTTTTGATCATGTATATGTAAATATTTGTATGGATTATATTGTAGATGGTTCAGGATTATATATTTAGTACGATTGGTTTATTTTTTTCTTGCAGTCAATATATATGTTGAATATTAAAATTATTATTAGATATATATGTCATGTAATATCATGAATAAATGTATTTATCTTTGGAATATCCATTACATGAATGAATCAATCTATTTTTTCAAAGGGATTTGTTAATGAACTAGTTAAATTTAAAAGAGTAAAAGTCAATTTCATCTATAGTATACCTCATCCATTATATTTTACTCTTATAATTTTTGACATGGAAAAATATTAGTGGTATTATGGCTATTTTGGTAAGGACCCAATGATATGTAGGAGAATATTACAAAATTTTATTAAAGAATTTTCTATAAAAGTTGGGCTGGGGATATCTTGGATATTGGATCATAAAGATTTAGGAAATAATTCTTAAACATGTTTACCCATCATAATTATAGTGGGAGCTATAGTTACTGTGGGTAGTACATAATTTATTTTTATTTCATTTGAACTTAAATATTTGATTTTTGTGTCTCATTTATCTTAATTAGAAAATTATGTATAAGAAAATACAATGATTCATAGATTTTTAGGGTTGTGATTAATTGTTTTTCATTGTTGAAGTCATTTAAAGGATTTTTTTAATTGAAACTAAACAAAACAGTAGTGTATTATTCATTATTTTTAGTTATAAATTAATTAATTTAAATATTCAATTATTTACTTTAACCTTTTTCTAGTGGAATATTAATTCTTACACAAAAATATTATTTCCTAAAACTCTGTTTTTATGTTTAGTGTTTTCTAATAGCATGTAAAATGGGAATAAATAAGAGATGAATAGTGTTTTTCCTAGAAATTAGGATGTTATATTTGATCATAAAAAATATAGTTTTTCCAATGATAAGGGATATAATCTAAATTCATACATAAATATTGAGTATTCTACCATGATGAACTCATTTACCCATGCAGGAAGAGCTTATGCTCTATCCATTACTTCTTAAATTGATTCTTAGGTCCTAGAGGTGTTATCTATGATACTCTAGCAATAAAGGTAGAGAGTACCTTGAAGGGAACTTATTAATATCAATATAATGTCATTATTTTATCTTCATCACCCACCCACCCACAATAATTCATGGTGATTTATCACCATAAGAAAAAAAAAGAAATATATTAAATTTATCCATTATAATTCCAAGACCACTAAAAGACATGATTTTCACAATGTATGATTAAAAACTATCATGATGGAAGTGGTTGTTCATCATTGGTGGGATATCATATTTAAATCTAAGAAGGATTAGGATTGTATATATATATTGGTTCATAGAAGTTGTTCCTTGATAAATTATACCCTAACATCCTTCATTAGGTAGAGATTCTAAAATTATGAATCTCAAGTAGTGGAAACTAATGGTGATAGAGTATAAAATTGAATTCAATTATTTTCTCTTCCTGAAACTCTACATTTGTTGGGATTATGAATCAAAAGAATAATTTTTTGAGATTTGGTTGAGAATTCCATTTAAGATGAATGTTATAATGTTTAATAATTAAATATTTTTTGAGGTAGTTAGGAACAATTGTGTATCTTAGATAGGTTATAAGGGATGTTTAGGGGATTTTAATTTGCATCCAAGCTGAATCACATGTTAGGGGTCTCATATTGGTAAAAATTAATTGAGGGGAGATTATCCAGGGAGGTTATTTGTAAGGTTGTTTAAAAAATGTGCACACCATCTTTCTAGCTTTGGGATATCTTGGATTCAAAGCTTCATGTACTAACATTAAACAAAACTGGGCCAAATCCCCCCCACCCCCCTCCCCTGACATAAAAGAATTCCATTTATATATTCAACATAGACATTATAAATGGTTTTATAAGGATACTCCTTTATATAGTGGGTAAAATGACCTCATTAGACATAGAAATCCCATGTTCATCCTTTTGTCCTAGCATCTGAATGAATTCCACCACCTATATATAGGCCATATTAGAATAATAGGAAGGGTATGTAGAGTCAATGATATGCAGAACCTCTATCTAAATGAGGATTTAATCCATAATTTCAGTATAATATAATAATTATGATCTTTCCTTATAATTAATCTATAAATAATTTTTATAAAGATAGTTGTACTATGAGTGGTACTATTTTCATACCATGTATGCTTGATTGTAATTATTCCATATAGGGGATTCTGGATCAAATATGTTTAAAAATTTAGTGTATCATCTAAGATTGAGATTCGAAGTATTATTGAGGATTTTAAATATTGATACTCTTATTGACTATTAACAAAGGTAGTATTGCTTCTCCTATTACACTATTATTTAGTATATTCTTATTAGAGTGTTAGAATTATAAACTAGTTGGTAAGGACCGGGTCCAGGGAGATTTTTTATGATCACAATAACTTCTCAGGATAATTTCGGTATAAAATTATATATATTTTTTCCTAAAAACATAGAACTAACTATTTTTTTAATTTATTTTTTTCTTTTAAATATTCTATGTAATAGTTAGATATGTGAGAATGCTTATTTAGATCAAAAATTGGGCTGACCATGAGTATTGGAACTCTATAGTGGTGGCAGGTGATGTAATAAGTTTGGAATTACTTTTTGGGAGTTGGATAGGATCAAAGTTGGATCTTTATATTATACTAGATGTTGTAATTTTTTAGAAGGATGATATGTTCTGAAATCATATGGAAATAATTTCATGATTATTATTGAGGTTTTTTGGAGTTGTAATAGTATTTACAATTTTTTTAAGACACAAGTAAATTAAATTTCAATTTTCAACCATATAATTGATATTGGGGCCACATATGTGATGTATGAAAATAAACCATCAGAATGTTAGGAATGACCATCTGTTTCTAGGAGAACATCCTATGAGAAGTTACTCTTACATATGGGTACCCCATACATAAGAGTCATTACTTTGTGTAAAAATGAATGTGTGTGTTATTATTTATATATATGAGTAAATTACTATTTGATGGAATGATTGAAAGAAAACTCCCCATATGTAAAAGTAATTCCTTGATATATAAATGTAAACTTTTTATTAGTAAGAAAAAACATTCAACGTGTAAAAGTTACAATGTGATGAGTAATAAGGAAGGGATAATTGGTTTCCAAAGGGTAACTATATAGTCACCTTGTATAAATAAGTGTCAAAATTCAATAATAGGTTACATATACGAGTAGTTATTAAATATGTATGGTTTTTTTTGAGGTATAATTCCTAATATTAATACTCCACTAACATGAATAAGTGAATTTTAATGGAAATTTGGGATATCTGAATCAATGATATTTTTCTTTTTCATTTTTTCCTTCATAAGTTGTAACCTTATCCTCTTGGTATAAAAAATAACATCAAAAGAAATATTAATACAATCACAACCATGGGAGGAAACGTATTTACAAGGTTCATTATCCAACCATAGAAGATAGTCCTTTTCATGGTATGGAAGTAATCAAATAGCACAAAATCCACCTGAAAACAAACCACATTATGTGGTAACATCAGGAATTAAATGTCACTATACTTGAATTTCACAATAATAATTTATTGGTTCCTGTGATATACACACATATAATGATATAAAAAATATTTACATAAAAAAATTTACACCTTCACCTAATTAAATTATTTTTCTCACTATGCTTCTTGTACAATCATCACACATTCAATTCATGTAAGCACTTCTTCATTAATTTCTAACCCAACAACAGGTAAGAAAATATTCTTGGACATCAGTATAAAAGGTTTTTCTTATGGGTTTTTTCTAGAAATTTAATCTATAGGTTCATCCAAAAAAATTGTCTTATGCCTCAATGTTGTCTGAAACCTTATGACTAACTAACTTTTTTTTATCCCCACTCCATCCAATCTTCTTGATCCCACATATTTTTAAAACATTGGTTGGTGATATAAGGATGCCACCTCCAACTTTTTTACCACTACCTCTATAACTTATTTATGTGACCATTTCAACACATCTTCTGACTAATACCCATTGAAAAAAAAGTATATTTGTCTGCTGCTTCACCATATAGATTATCTAATCATCTTTTCAATTCGGTATCACTCCATATATTCCTTTTCCCTCATGTGAATAGTGTTGGTCCCTTTTTTTATTATTCAAACTCTATTTATAAAGGTTCTTTTTGGATAATGGGTTGGAAAAAATTAATCTTCCCTCTCAATGAAAACTTCATTTCAAAATCTCCCTCTTATAGAAAATTCACTAGATACTTCTCAGGCATTATAGATCCTTCATGAAGCTTCTATAAAATACATGTAATTACAAAAATAGTATACTTTCCTTAACAAGCTTATAAACCTTTCTTAACATGTATAAAGAACCATAATCTTTATTTAAGATTTTATGAATTTTTAATGATCAAATAAATAGCATCATATTTGATAGCTTTATGAAACATTCATAAATATCATTTTTATAGTAACTCCATAGATTTTCTAAATCCAATGAGAATTCATTTGATGTTATAGAAAAAAATATTTTAACATTCATGATGTATTCTTCTATATAAATTCTCCCTAAGATGAATTAAATAATAGAACATTGATGGATGAATTAATTTTTCTAATGGACATCATCAGATGGGACATTTTCCATGTAGGAATTCACCTGATTGGATATTTTTATGTAATTCCTCATAAGTATCCCCTAAAACATCATAAACTTTCTTTTGAGTGAATAAAATAACTACTAATAAATGGTAACACTTATTACTATCTTAACGGACTAGCATTATTAAATTGAAAAAACATAAACTAATTTTTTTTGATAGAATATCATAGTATATTAATTTTATATAAAAACAAATTTCACCCTCAATGATCATAAGAACAGTTATCCTCCTTCCTATATTAGAATATATTATGAGAATTTTCACTACTCATTATGTCAAAAAAATTGATTAAAATAAAGAAATTCTAGATTAAATTCATTGAATAATTCATCATATTAATCTTTGAAAGATAAAATATCATCATAGTACTTTGTTTGATAGACTCAATTCATTAAATCTCCCAACCATATATTCTCAATGGTATTTATACGTTTGATAGATTTTCTCTATCTTATGGGCTTCATCTTTTTTATCACCATTGTTATAAATATATAGAAATGGAAAGATATTTATGTACCACGTATAAATTATTTGATCAATAAAGGATGAAACCTAAAATCACACATTCATAAAAAAATAATCTACTTAACATATTTAGTACATTGAACACATTTTCCCATCATGTACCTAAAAATCCTTACTTTATATTTTATTTTCAACCAAGGAATGTAAATAACAGTAGGGTTTTAACTCATGTAGTGGATAATTTATCCAATAATTCTAATCCTGTGTGAATTAAATCAGTGGAGGAAAAATTAATAATTATATTATAATACCGTGTTGTTCATATGTAACGACTTAAAAAAATTTTACCCACTTCCTACGAATAATTTTCCATAAACATCAAGATTTTTTTTCTTTTTGAATTTTTTCTACCAGAATAATGATTCATACATGCAGTACAACAAACTTTCAAAAAGTTTACACAAACTAAAATCACATTATACGCCTTTTATGAAACCCCCACATATGTTCATTACATAAAAGGTTAAGAACATACGTATAGATTTATTTATGTTATGAAATTATCCCCCATAACAACACTTTCCAAATATAACATTAGAGATAGGGTGGATGTCACATACTGTAACGACCCATACTTTAAATACATTGTTATTACTTCAGAATTGAAGCACACTTATTACAACATATAACAAAACCAGGAAAGGACCGTATAGGTATAGTGTCTTTAGAAACTGGGAAACATAAACAACTGGTTCATAAAGCGTCTACACTGTCTCCCATTTATTTCATCATATCTATAGTCCCTTTTGGAATATCTTACTTAATAACCTTATTCTTGACATGGGGAAAGAAAACATACAAAAGGGTGAGCTCAAATGCTCATTAAGGGTAAACAAAATAAATTTCAATCACATCATATACATAAGAATATAACTTTTGGAAATCTTAACCTGCAAAAGAAATCATAATTTCATAACATGGGATAAATCATAGTAGTGAAATGTAATCCCAATAATCATAACATAAAACATGAAACTTTGTGGCATACACTCATAATCATATAGAATCATTTCTTGTTAGTCAAGACTCATTTCCAAGACTATCTTAGTGGACAAAGTCCATTTCTGAACCGAGTTCACTCCTCGTTTCAGTCCTGTTTCACTGAACCGGTTTAACCTACCATTCCAGCCATGTCTATATCATGAGATATAAAATCTTTACCCAATGAATTGGAGGGAGATATAGGTCCCACACATCTCATAATGATACCATTCTTATGTGTGCCATAAAATCAAAAACCATACATCATAGCATAACCCATGTAATAAAAATGGGAATCTTAAACATCATGACATCATAAAACAAATCATATAAGATAAAGGAATTCATAAAAATATAATTCCATCACAACATAATCAAATCAATTTAATAATAGAGATATAAACAGAACCCTTTATTATCTTAGATGGAAAATAATTTTGATAAAATACTTGAACTCCATTCTTGAGGAAAATATCCTTTCTGCTTCAAAAACACTTTTCCTTTCTTAACATGTCGTACAATTCTAAACTAAAAGAAGTTTATTAAAAATAAACTTGAAAACTTTTAAAGGAAGCTTCTTGGAAATAATTTTTTAAAAATCCATTCATGCAGTATAAGTTAAAAAAACATTCTTCTCGTACTTTTGTCGGAAAAGTCAAAAAGTACCTCGTAGGAAAAACGACAAAAGATTCCTTTCATATCTTTTACTAAAAACTCACCAAAGGGAAAAATTGGATTTAAAAGATTGTAGGTGGATGGAAATAATATTAAATATTGAGTAAACATGGATGTGGATGATAAAATACACCCCAGTAAATTTTAAAGTATAAACAATCTCAGATAAAAATGAGATTGTGATATTTCCCTTACCTTAGGTCCGATTTGCTTCGTAAGTGTCCGAACCTGCTGTATAATGATATAAATAATGTTATTTACTTATTCCAGAATCATAATTATTTTTATGATATCATATATGGTCATATTCTTAGCTTCTTATTAGTAATATTTCATTACTACTTGTTTATTCGGGTGTTTATTACTTTTTGTTCTTATGCATGTTTTGTCGAATAAATTCTTATCCTTATTTTTTTAGGTTATAGATACCTCATTTCCAGAATGGTATTAGTGTAATATATATCATATTAATTCATTCAATTCATTTATATAATCATTATGCAATGAAGATCATGTAGAACGAATCGCATCACATCGTGGAGACGGTATTCCGTACGTACGCACGAGTGATGATATCATTCCTATGATCGTGGAATTGTATTGGAGTGTATGTATATTATTTCAGAATCAATATAACTTCACAATAATCATATATATTCATTCTTTACACCATTATACCCATCCAAGTAAGGTGGTGGTGGAAAATAGATTACACCACGGCGTGGATACGGTATTCCGTACGTACGCACGTGCGGTGATTTCATTTTCCGTAGGATGGATAGATGGTGATATAGGGTTGTTTCATACTTATAATAAAATATCAGTATATTAGTGATACTGATGTTATTACTTAATAATGAAACAACTAAAGAAGAATAAGTGGAAGAAGAAATAAAGATGAAAGAATCGGTAACGGACATTACCTCTTCTTTGAAGTGCTTCTTTGAGACCTCCTTTTAGGGCACTAAAATTTGTCTTTGAAGAAGACCAGGACCTCTAGGATGTTTCTAGGGAAGTGTATAGAAGAAAGTGGCAGGGGTTGGCCGAGATTGAAGGATCAAAGTGGTGTGAGGAAGAGAGGTAGGAGGTGCCCTTTTATAAGGGAGGATAGGGGCACCTTTAGAATACCTAAAACTATTATTTTATTATAAAGTCAAATTCGGTTTTTAATAGCTCCAAATTGATATATTTCGAAGCTAAGGTGGGGATGGGTCGAAATACTCTCATCCAATAGAGTTTAGACAATTTTAAGTTCCTATTTTAACCTTATCATTTAGATTTAACATTAAGTTAAATAATTTTACTTTTACCGTGTCTTCTTGTGTTCTTATACTATAAAGTAAATAAACTTACTATAAGCAGAAAAAAGAACCCAAAGTTGTTTATTATTAATATTTATAACCTTATCTAAGTCATTTGGCCGAACCTTAGATTTTTCGGAATAAAATAACAATTAATAATATAATATTTGTTTTAAAAACTATTTTATGTCAATTTTGACACTATTTAGTAATTGATTATTTTGAAAATCATTACAGAATGATTAGTTCAAAAAAAGTTAATTAAATAAATAATAACATGTCATATTAACCTTGAAAATTAGTGTAATTCATAAAAAGTCTCAAATTATATTTATTTGGGTATTTATAACATCAATTATGTCAATATTTCATTAATAAGATAATTACTGCATCATCTTTGTGTCATAAATAAATTAAATTATTTAAAGTCTAAAAATTACAAATAAAATATCATTATGTAGTAAATCTTTTTAGATTTCTAATGAATATTTATAGTAGAATTTATCTTATGTATAACACTATATTAAAAATGATTTAGTTATTAAACTTTGATTTTAACTATTTTAACCCTTCTTTAAATAAATTAATAACAAATGTCCTAATCTAATCCAAGTGGGCCAAAATGGTCACATTTTATTCCTAAGTTTGTTTATGGTCAAATTACACTTATCCAATAGAATTATAACATGTGTTAGGGTAATAATAATATCATTTTTACCCTTAATTACCCTATTTACTTTTAACCGTGGTAAATAAAAGTAAAAAGTTACTATTCAACAAAAATTATTTTCATCTCATTGAACCACATTTTACTGAAATCAACCGTGTCTCTCGGATTTTTGAAATTCCACTCACAGAAGCGGTAAAATTAAGTTTTATGAAAAATTCAGTTTTTTTAACTACCACTTAGTGGTTTCACTATTCATCAAAAATTGAAAGTTTTCAGAAAAATACCAAAATTTCACCCTAGGCTAATTTCGATATTACGAATCCAAAAATGAAGTCCATTTTGAAAAATAAAATTTATAAAATTTCAAAAAGTGTTTATTACTATTCATAACGGCTAGTTTTAATAATATTTTAATAGTATATCGTTGTTTAGTGAAAATTGGTATTGCGTACGACGCAAGCTATCGAGGAAGGTCGTGATTTCGTGTAAAGAAATTCAAGAAAGTGTTGTGTGTAGAAAAAGATTCCTTTGATGATTTATATAACATAAAAGTCTCGGGTGTTACATTCTTCCCCCCTTAAAATGAATTTCGCCCTCGAAATTCGTCACTTTGTAAAAAACAGATGAGGATACCTCTCCCTCATCATATCCTCAAGCTCCCATGTAGCTTCTTATAATTAGTGGTTCCTCCATAAAACTTTCAACAAGCTAGTGGTCTTATTTCGTAGGAATTTTTTTCTATGATCCAGAATCTCTATCAGCTGTTCTTTATAAGAAAGATCTTGCTCCAGTGGTACAACTTCTGAGCTGAGTACATGTGAAGGATCAGGTATAAACTTTCTCAGGAGAGATACATGGAACACATCGTGAACTTGAGAGAGATTCGGTGGAAGCGCCAATCGGTAAGCTACCTTCACAACACGATCCAGTATTTCGAAAGGACTGATATATCTAGGGCTCAACTTCCCCTTCTTTCCAAATCTCATGACCCTCTTCCAGGGAGATATTCGTAAGAACACTTTATCACCCACTTCAAACTCTAGGTCTTTTCTTCGGTTGTCGGCATAACTTTTCTGTCGACTCTGAGCTGCTCTTATGTGTTGTTAAATATATCTGACCTTTTCTGCCATTTCATCAACGAGATCAGGTCCTAATATCTTTCTTTCCCCAACTTCATCCCAGCAAGTTGGAGTCCTACATTTCTTTCCATAGAGAGATTCATAAGGAGCCATCTGAATACTGGAGTGAAAGCTATTATTATAAGAAAATTCCACCAAAAGTAGGTGTTGATCCCAACCACCTTTGAAATCCATAGAGAAAGCTCTCAACATATCTTCTAGAGTTTGAATTGTTCTCTCAGACTGACCATCTGTCTGAGGATGATAAGCAGTGCTGAAACTTAACTCTGTATCCAGAGAATGCTGAAGACTTCGCCAGAACTTTGAGGTAAACCTCGGATCCCGATCAGATATAATAGAAAGTGGTACTCCATGCAATCTTACCACTTCCTTTACATATATCCTGGAAAGCTGATCCAGAGAGAAATCCTCTCTAATAGCGATGAAGTGTACAGACTTTGTAAGATGATCAACTATGACCCAGATAGTATCATTGCCTTTGGATGTTTTAGGAAGTCCGGTGACAAAGTCCATAGTGATGTTTTCCCATTTCCATTCGGGTATGGGTAATGTTTGTAACATCCCCTTAGACTTCTGTCTCTCATCTTTAACTTGCTGAAAAACCAAGCATCGAGAGACATATTTAGCAACATCTCTTTTCATGCCATCCCACCAGAAGTACTCTTTCAGGTCCCTATACATTTTCGTGCTTCCATGATGAATAGAGAATGAAGAACTATGAGCCTCATCCAGTAGCTCCTTCTTTAATTCGGGGATGGGAGGAACACAAACCTAATTCCTGAACTTTATTATCCCATCACAATCAAGGTTGAATTCAGGAACATTTCTCACCTTCTTTTGTAACTCTACATCTTCTTTTTGTGCCTCTTTAATCTTCACATGTATAGATGGTTGAACATTCATTTGAGAAAGATAATATTTTCCCCCTTCCATTATAATTCCAAGATCCATCCTTTGTAAATCCATAAATATTGGATCTTTTGTGATCCTCATCATGGATAAACTGGCATGGTCTTGTCGACTTAATGCATCTTCCACCTCATTTTCTTTCCCAGGGTGGTAATGGATTGAGCAGTCGTAATCATTAACCAGCTCCAACCATCTTCTTTGGCACATATTCAACTCCTTTTGTGTGAAAATATAGTTTAATCTTTTATTATCAGTATAAATGTCACACCTTTCTCCATAAAGATAATGCCTCCAAATCTTTAATGCAAAGATTACCACAGATAACTCCAAATCATGAGTTGGGTAATTTTTCTCATGTATTTTCAACTGTCGTGAGGCATAAGCTATCACCATATCATTTTGCATGAGAACACATCCCAGTCCCTTCTTGGATGCATCACTGTAGATCACAAACCTTTCTCCACTACAAGGAAGTGTGAGTACAGGTGCACTGAATAACCTTCTTTTCAACTCCTTGAAATTCTCTTCACATTACTCCGTCCAAACAAACTTAACTCCTTTCTGAGTCAACTTGGTGAGTGGATTATATAATCATGAAAAATCTTTCACAAAACATCGATAATATCCATCCAAACCAAGAAAACTTCGGATCTCAGTTACTGTTGTTGGTCTCGATCATCTTTCGATAACCTCTGTTTTTGCTAGATCTAGAGATATCCCCTCTTTTGAGATTATGTGACCCAAAAATGAAACTTTTTGAAGCCAAAATTCACACTTGGTAAATTTGGCATAAATATTCTCCTTTCTCAGGGTCTTCAATATAATTCTCAAGTGATCTTCATGTTCTTCCTTGCTCTTTGAATATACAAGAATATCGTCTATAATGACTACCACAAACTGATCAAGATAGTCTCTAAAGACTCTATTCATCAGATCCATGAAGATAGTAGGGGCTTTAGTAAGACCAAATGGCATCACTATAAATTCATAGTGTCCAAACCTTGTACGGAAAGACGTCTTTGGTATATCCTCCCTTTTGACCCTTAATTGATGATACCCTGGACGAAGATCAATCTTGGAAAAGTATTGAGCTCCGCGTAGTTGGTCAAATAGGTCATCAATGCGCGTGAGAGGATATTTGTTCTTGATAGTGATCTTGTTAAGTTCTCGATAATCAATGTAGAGTCTCATTGATCCATATTTCTTCTTAACAAACAGAACAGGTGATCCCCAAGGTGACGCACTAGGGCGTATGAACCCCTTATCAAGATTCTCTTGGAGTTGCTTCTTTAATTCCTGCAACTCAATTGGGGTCATTCTATAAGGTGACTTTGAAATAGGCAAAGCACCTGGTACGAGTTCTATTGAAAACTCAACTTCACGATTTGGTGGAAGACCCGGTAATTCCTCCGGAAAGACATCATCAAACTCCCGTACAATGGGAATATTCTTAATCGTGAGTTTCTCACCAACCATTTGAGATAAATAACCTTCATTTAGTGGAATCAAGACCCATAAGATGGAAGAAATTTCCACTGGGAGGTTATGTTCATCCTTGCATTGATAGACGATCATAGATTGATCTGGAATATGAAATGTGACTTCCCTTCTTTGGAAATTGATATGAGCTCCATATAAAGAAAGCCAATACATGCCAAGAATCACATAAAATTCCACTATAGGAAGGATCACAAGATTTTCATGAAGCACTTTCCCACAAACTTCGATTGGAGAAGAATTATAAACTTTTGATGCGACTGTTGTGCCATTAGGGGTTGTCACAACTAATTCAACATCTAATTGTTGAGGTAATATGGTGATATCCTTAGAAAATTCTTCAGAAATAAAAGAGTGGGTGGATCCAGAATCAAATAAAACATTTTCTACTTTACAGTGGATGGTAAGTGTACCTTTCACCACATCGTTATTGTACTCCACATCACTGATAGAAATTGCATGTGACTTTCCTTTGTCTTTAGCCTTAAGAGTTTGTTGACGTCGACCATCATCATCAACCCTTGGATTTGGGCATTGATTGGCATAATGACCCATCTCCTTGCACTTGAAACATTGAAGTGTAGTAGGTTCATTCTGTGTATCCCTTCCTTTGTTTGCATCATTAGACATCTTCTTCCCATCATTACGGCATTCAAATGCCCGATGACCTTCCTTTCCACATTTGAAACATTTACTTGTCCCTTTAAGACAAATCCCTCCATGTTTCTTTCCACACTTTGAGCATAAGAGAAAGCTCATCTTCTTTTCAGTGTGCTCTTTAGATTTTCCTTTGAATTCCATTTTCCTCTTCTTATCAAACCCATATGACTGATGGGTTACTCCAATCTCCATCTCGACTTTGAGAGCACATCAAATGATTTCCTCTTAGCTATTGAAGTCCCTTATGGATAACGCCCTTCAAAGACTTGGTTTTAAGCCACTAAAGAATCAATCGATCTTACGCTCAGGTTGGATAATAATACCAGAAGCATACCTTGAAAGTCTTGTAAAATTTGCTTCATAGGTACCAACAGATTCATCATCCTTTTGCTTCAGTTCAAGAAACTCTTTCTCCATCTTTGTTTGGAGAATACGAGGGAAGTACTTATTGAAAAATAAGTTCTTAAACTCGTCCCATTCCATGAACTCAATTTCATCTCTTTGTCTTGTATTCTTAATAAGATTCCACCATTGATCAGCATCACCTTCCAAACGATACACTGCTAAGATGACTTTATCATGTTCAGAACATTGAAGAACTGAAAATATCTTTTCAGTAGTACTAATCCATTGTTCAGCAACTAATGGATGAGTAGACCCGCTGAATGAAGGTGGACGCTGCCTCATGAAGGATTCAACAGAATGTTTCTCCTTCCTTTGCTTGTTTGGAAGTCCTGCATGATTCATAGCTTGAGAAAGTTGTGTGAGCATGGCTACAAGATTTTGAATTCTAGCTCCCATAACGTTTGGTTGCTTCGGGGGACAATCATTGCATTGCCCGTCGCATTCCGTATTAACACGGTTCCATCGGGTTCCAACCATTGACTAAAACCAAGAAGAATAGTGTGAGCAACACTAATTATAATAGGAAAACCACATAATCAAGAATAAAATTTCACACTTAAGGTCTTATCCTATGTTATTCATGCCATTTCTAAAACACTAATATTGTGTTCTATGCTTAGACTTATCCTTAGGGTTCTTACTAAGGCTTTCATATCCTAGTTTCCAAAGGTTGACTATACCTTTCCTCTGATACCAACTGTAACGACCCATACTTTACATACATTGTTATTACTTCAGAATTGAAGCACACTTGTTACAACATATACCAAAACCAGGAAAGGACCATATAGGTATAGTGTCTTTAGAAACTGGGAAACATAAACAACTGGTTCATAAAGCGTCTACACTGTCTCCCATTTATTTCATCATATCTATAGTCCCTTTTGGCATATAGTACTTAATAACCTTCTTCCCGACATGGGGAAAGAAAACATACAAAAGGGTGAGCTCAAATGCTCAGTAAGGGTAAACAAAAGAAATGTCAATCACATCATATACATAAGAACATAACTTTTGGAAATCTTAACCTGCAAAATAAATCATATTTTCATAACATGGGATAAATCATAGTAGTGAAATGTAATCCCAATAATTATAACTTAAAACATGAAACTTTGTGGCATACACACATAATCATAGAGAATCATTTCTTGTTAGTCAAGACTCATTGCCAAGACTATCTTAGTGGACAAAGTCCATTTCTGAACTGAGTTCACTCCTAGTTTCAGTCTTGTTTCACTGAACCAGTTTAACCTGCCATTCCAGACATGTCTATATCATGAGATATAAAATCTTTACCCAATGAATTAGAGGGAGATATAGGTCCCACCCATCTCATAATGATACCATTCTTATGTGTGCCACAAAATCAGAAACCATACATCATAGCATAACCCATGTAATAAAAATGGGAATCTTAAACATCGTGACATCATAAAAAAATCATATAAGATAAAGGAATTCATAAAAATATAATTCCATCACAACATAATCAAATCAATTTAATAATAGGGATATAAATATAACCCTTTATTATCTTATATGGAAAATAATTTTGATAAAATACTTGAACTCCATTCTTGAGGAAAATATCCTTTCTGCTTCAAAAACACTTTTCCTTTCTTAACATGTCGTACAATTCTAAACTAAAAGAAGTTGATTAAAAATAAACTTGAAAACTTGTAAAGGAAGCTTCTTGGAAATAATGTTTTAAAAATCCATTCATGCTGTATAAGTTAAAAAAACATTCTTCTCGCACTTTTGTCGGAAAAGTCAAAAAGTACCCCGTACGAAAAATGACAAAATATTCCTTTCATATCTTTTACTAAAAACTCACCGAAGGGTAAAATTGGATTTAAAATATTTTCGGTGGATGGAAATAATATTACATATTGAGGAAACATGTATCTGGATGATAAAATACACCCCAGCAAATTTCAAAGTATAAACAATCTCGGATAAAAATGAGATTGTGATATTTCCCTTACCTTAGGTCCGATTTGCTTCGTAAGTGTCCGAACCTCCTGTATAATGATTTAAATAATGTTATTGACCTATTACAGAATCATACTTATTTTTATGATATCATATATGGTCATATTCTTAGCTTCTTATTAGTAATATTTCATTACTACTTGTTTATTCGGGTGTTTATTACTTTTTGTTCTTATGCATGTTTTGTCGAATAAATTCTTATCCTTCTTTTTTTTAGGTTATAGATACCTCATTTCTAGAATGGTATTAGTTTAATATATATCATATTAATTCATTCAATTCATTTATATAATCATTATGCAATGAAGATCATGTAGAACGAATCTCATCACATCGTGGAGACGGTATTCCGTACGTACGCACGAGTGATGATATCATTCCTATGATCGTGAAATTGTATTGGAGTGTATGTATACTATTTCAGAATCAATATAACTTCACAATAATCATATATATTCATTCTTTACACCATTATACCCATCCAAGTAAGGTGGTGGAGGAAAATAGATTACACCATGACGTGGTGATGGTATTCTGTACGTACGCACTCACGGTGATTTCATTTTCCGTAGGATGGATAGATGGTGAAATAGGGTTGTTTTATACTTATAAAAACATATCAGTATATGAGTTATACTGATGTTACTACTTCATAATGAAACAACTAAAGAAGAAGAAGTGGAAGAAGAAATAAAGATGAAAGAATCGGTAACAAACATTACCTCTTCTTTGAAGTGCTTCTTTGAGACCTCCTTTTAGGGCACTAAAATTGGTCTTTGAAGAATACCAGGACATCTAGGATGTTTATAGGGAAGTGTAGAGGAGAAAGTGTCAGGGGTTGGATGAGCATGAAGGCTCAAAGTGGTGTGAGGAAGAGAGGGAGGAGGTGCCCTTTTATAAGGGAGGAGAGGGGCACCTTTGGAATAACTAAAACTATTATTTTATTATAAAGTAAAATTCGGTTTTTAATAGCTCCAAATTGATATATTTCTAAGCTAAGGTGGGGATGGGTAGAAATACTCTCATCCAATATAATTTAGACAAGTTTAGGTTCCTATTGTAACCTTATCATTTAGATTTAACATTAATTTAAATAATTTTACTTTTACCGTGTCTTCTTGTGTTCTTATACTATAAGGTTAATAAACTTTCTATAAGAAGAAAAACGAACCCCAAGTTGTTTATTATTAATATATATAACCTTATCTAAGACATTTGGCCGAACCTTAGATTTTTAGGAATAAAATAACAATTACTAATATAATATTTGTTTTAAAAACTATTTTATGTCAATTTTGACACTATTTAGTAATTGATTTTTGTAAAAATCATAACAGAATTATTAGTTCAAAAAAAGTTAATTAAATCAATACTAACATGTCATATTAACCTATAAAATTAGTTTAATTCATAAAAAGTCTCAAATTATATTTATTTGGGTATTTATAACATCAATTATGTCAATATTTCATTAATAAGATAATTACTGCATCATCTTTGTGTCATAAATAAATTAAATTATTTAAAGTATAAAAATTACAAATAAAATATCATTATGTAGGAAATATTTTTAGATTTATAATGAATATTTATAGTCTAATTTATCTTATGTATAACACTATATTAAAAATGATTGAGTTATTAAACTTTGATTTTAACTATTTTAACCCTTCTTTAAATAAATTAATAATAAATGTCCTAATCTAATCCAAGTGGGACTAAATGGTCATATTTTATTCCTAAGTTTGTTTTTGGTCAAATTAAACTTATCCAATAGAATTAGGGCATGTTTTAGGGTAATAATAATATCATTTTTACCCTTAATTACCCTATTTACTTTTAACTGTGGTAAATAAAAGTAAAAAGTTACTATTCACCAAAAATTATTTTCATCTCATTGAACCACATTTTACTGACATCAACCGTGTCTCTCGGATTTTGGAAATTCCACTCACAGAAGCGGTAAAATTAAGTTTTATGAAAAATTCAGTTTTTTTAACTACCACTTAGTGGTTTCACTATTCATCAAAAATTGAAAGTTTTCAGAAAAATACCAAAATTTCACCATAGGCTAATTTCTATATTAAGAATCCAAAAATGAAGTCCATTTTGAAAAATAAAATTTATAAAATTTCAAAAAGTGGTTATTACTATTCATAACAGCTAGTTTTAATAATATTTTAATAGTATATCGTTGTTTAGTGAAACTCGGTATTGCGTACGACGCAAGCTATCGAGGAAGGTCGCAATTTCATGTAAAGCAATTTAAGCAAGTGTTGTGTGTAGAAAAATATTCCTTTGATGATTTATATAACATAAAAGTCTCGGGTGTTACACATACATTGGACTATATGGGAGGTAGGTTGTATACCCGTTTTTTCCTCATCTTATGAAATGTGTTCTTCAGAAAAGGTTTTGTAATGATATTTACAACAAGCACTATTATATGAACAAACTCCATTTTTAGTTCATAATTATCCAAATCCTCTTTGATTATGTTATATTTTATATCAATTTACTTTTAAAGATAATGTTTCAAATGATTTTTTATGATATTTAAAGCACTCTAATAATAACAACCCTTGTTTAGGGGAAACATTGTATGAATAAATAAGTCTTAAAACTATGCCATCATCCATATATAATGTATCGCATCTTGAGTTGAAGAAACATACTCATATTTCATTATATAGAGAGTTACTAAATTCTGTTTCTTTTTATGTAATCTAACATATTGTTTTCCTAAGAAAAACAGTCCCCCAGTTTTGGATTTTCAATCATCAACACTTCTTACCCAATATTTATTTCTATATCCAAACAAATTAGTCATTCATGCAATTTCATATTTAAACACATAATATATTATGCCTTTTATAAATTTGATAATTCTTTTTTCACACCATAAAATGAGATTAATTAGGAGAAATATGGTATTGATAATATATTATAAAATCATACACTGTATATGGACTTAAGGATGTTACATATAACAAACTTTTCAACAACTTTTTGATCACATTACGTTCTTCATCCTTTATTCCCTGTAATTCAACAAAATTGTTCCCACTGAAATTGGTGTCAACACTGGATTTGAATTTTCCATTCCAAAAATCCTTAGAATATCCTTATTAAACTCATCTTTTGATAATGAAATAAATTTATTCAGTTGAGATTTTTTCAATACAAGAATATATTTCAATTAAACCAACATAGAAATATCAGATATATTTTTTCATTTACTCAAAAAACATTTCAAATTTGTCTTCATAATTCAACATAAAGATGATTTTATCAACATAAACCATCACAATGAGAGAAAATTATTTATTATATTTTATGTGGATTTTACTATAAACTCTACCTTTATTTATGTTCAGCTTACTTATGTTTGTATCCAATTATGGACAAACAAGATCTCAAATATTTCCTCAACTCAAACAAATAATACTTCATATATACTTTAAATACCCTTAAAATTAAAGGGAATTTTTTTTTCTTAATGTTCTTTGGAATTTTACAAGAACGCAGTTTCTGACGGCACCTGATTCTGAGGCCCGATGTGCCCAGAATCTTGTTCAGAAGTTTAGCTCGAGTACGTTCAATGAACGAACAAGTGAGTTTTCCTAACTTTTGAACCGGTTCTCGGAATCGAAATCTGAGGGCACTGATGGAACCACAATGCTGGTAATTTCTTAAGAACACCTTTTCCGGAGTTGCGTTTTCTTGGGGGAGGTTTTTAATTAATTGGGTTAACTAAAAAATTAAAATAAAATATTGTGCTACAATTTTATTTTTATTCTAAGTAATGATAACCTAGGCATGGTGGTTGGAGTGGGACCCACTAATACCCAAACTCCTAGGTAGGATATTAGTGAGGTGGGGCCTATATGAGCCCCACCCCCTTTATTTCCTTTTTACCCCCCACGTGCAATTAATTTGGTAGCTCACCCACACCCCCCTCTTAAATACCAAGTCAAATCTCGAGTTTAATTGGATTATTAAACGCCTCTTTAATTGGTCAACGTTCGATAATTAAATCGGGATTTAATTTTTGAATTTCAAAATAGTTGGCATGAGAAATAAAATAAGGCAAAGCCCTATTTTATTCGGTGGTTTTCGTTGTGAGAGAAGGATTTGAAGAGGATAGATCACGTCTTGGAATCCTCATCTTCCTCCTTGAAGAACGTGAAGAACGCACCATCGACGATGAAGAATGCCAGCCTCCGACTAAGGATGAAGAAGAACGCTAAATCCTTGGAGATCGATGACGCGACGCTGTGTACCGCGACGCCAATGATTCTCTTCTCCGAGACATCGACGACGCTTATGGAACCTTGTTCCGCGATGCCGTCTTCCGAGACGATTATTTCCCATGAGAAACCTTCGTTCGATGATTCCTTGAGGTAGGGGGTTTGGTTTAATTTAATTTATGTGTATTATATCCTCAGCATATGATTAAATTGTTGGAAGTCATTTGAACCACTAACGCAGTGGGTGCGGAACAACGAACAAGTCCGAACCCACCGATTCTCTGTTCATGATGCGCGGAATGTTGGGAGACGATGAAATGAGATTGTTGAGCGATTGGAGGCCGTCGCAGTAATCTACGGGTCCTGAGATGACCTCCAGCGTAGACGGAATTAAAAACGGACCACCAGAGCAACTCTGGTGGCCCGCGGGCTTCATCGGCGGAGCGGGTCGCCGGCGCGGCGGCGCAGGCGGCTGGAGGAGGCGGCGTCCTGGCACGCCGCAGGGAGGGACTGCCGCGGCTGAATCCGCCACAACAGGAGATCGGTCCCGCGGCCGCGCGAGACCCAGGGAAGACGCGGCGCCCAGCGCCGTGTCCGCTGGCCAAGGGGAGCGGCCCCCATGTGGTGTCGCGGCTTCAATCAAGGGGGGTAGCTGCCCCCCCCCTTTCCGCAACGGCAGGGCCAGCACCGGCCGTGTGGGGCGTGCCCGCGCCGGGCCAACCAGCCGCCCAGGATGGACCAGCCGCACCGGGCCGGGCCGACCCAGGGGGTCTCGGGCCGGGTTGGTCCGGGCCCAAAAAAAACCCCTAAACCGGGCAGGTTCATTCTTTTGCCAATATATTGGGCTATGGAACTCTGATCGATGTACGATCAGTTGCATGGTGATCCTTGGAATGAGACGGTCGTTTCACTATATTACACTCAAGGTTTCAGAGAATTTTGGGTACGGCCCGGTTGGTTCGAACACGAAACTAACCGGGCCCTCAGAGCGGAAATGCTTATAACTTGAGCTCCGAACGTCCGATTGACGTGCCGTCAACTTTGTTGGATTCCTCGTAGTGATACATACCTTTTTTATTACTACTCTTGAGGTTTGGATGCAGTTGGAGTACGGGCGGGTTGGTTTTGACTTAAAAACCAACAAGGCCCCTATAACGAAAAATCCAATAACTCTCAGACTAGGCGTCCTATTGAAGCGCTGTCTGTCACGTTGAGTTCCTCTTGTTGAGAAAGAACATTGAGATACATCAAATATGGACTACGTGTCAGTTGATTTATCGACCCCCTTGTCTTGTGGAGCGGACCCTCCCAAAATCAAGCATGATGTGTGCGGGAACCCTAGAGCTGGCTGCGACTGCGATGATGATAAATGCACTGAAATCCTCCGTGGGTTCAGCAGTGACGACGACTGCACTGAAATCCAACGTGGGTTCAGCAGCGATGAAGACCGTACTGAAATCCTCTATGGGTTTGACAGCGATGAAGACTACACTGAATTCCTCTGTGGGTTCGGCAGTGATGAAGACCATACTAAAATCCTCCGTGGGTTCGACGGCGATGAAGACTACACGGAAATCCTCTGTGGGTTCGGCAGCAATGAAGACCATACTAAAATCCTCCATGGGTTCGATGGCGATGACTCTGTTCTTGCTATCCTACGTTGGTCTGGCAGAGTAGCTGGTCTGTATCCTATGTGGGTCCGATAACTTAGATGGTTTAGTATCCTATGTGGGTCCTAGCTTAGATGAATCGGTGGATATATCTGATCATCTATATCACCTTACGAAGAAGTATACATGTGTGAGCTGAGTCTTGACTTTCAATCATTATCTTTGATATGATTGACTTTCTTTCCTATGCGGATTGTGTTGTGCTTTCCTGTGTGGATTGGGTTGTACTATTCTGTGTGGATGTGATCGAACTTGGTCTCGGATGTTAGAGACGAACTGGAATTGATGACTTAGGTATATGCATGGGAATATACCAAAGTAGTGTTGGTTGTTACTTCTTGATTGTATCTTTCCTTTGTGGATTATCCTTTGTGGATTTTGGGAGACCATCAGGGGTCTTGGGGTCCCTACTGAGTAGCGTATACTCACCCCTGCATAGGCTATGCCCACACAACGTTGTGTTGGATGCAGACGACGGACATCGCTGATTGTGGTTGATGTAAGTGGAGCAGTCGGTACCTGGAGGTGGACCACTGGGCGGGACGTACACGGAGCGGACGACTGGACCCGAGGAGCTAAGGTGGCTATCTGTACCCACTCTTCAGGTGGGACTTTCAGTGGATGGCTCGACTTTGCTGATTTACTTTCAGTTGCTGTACTTTCTTTCCAGTTGTACTTTAATTTCAGTTTGGGTTTGTATTCTGGCCCATTTGCTTTCGGCACTTAATTTTGTACCCATTTTTACCTAGTGTTTACTTCTGCTGGCTTACTCTGTGGTTTTGGTTTACTTAATAAAGGAAATGCCTTCCCCTTTTTTCGGGATTTACGCCTTGGTGCTAGTCTCCAACCCCTGGCCTATGGGAGGCAGGCTTGGGGTAGTCACGACACGGGCCCCGGGGACGGGTCGTGACAAATTGGTATCAGAGGAGTTCGATTCTACTGCAGAACTCAGGACTCTGATCTTTCTTCTGTGTGAAGCAATAGTGTTAAGGGTATTGAGTGTGGTTATCAGTCCAGGGAGTCCAGTGTTGGTGCGGCGGCCGACGTATCCGTACACCATGACCCTGAATTCTGATTTCTGACTCAATGCATGAAAACATTGATTGCATGTGTGTTTCAAAAGTTTTCTTTGTGATTACTTTGTGTCAGCTCACCAGGTATACTGTTTTGACCGTGGAAAACCTGTTTCATTTCAGAATGGCCCCACGACGGCAGCCAGCTAGGGTTCCGAGATTTTTGCATGACGATAGCCCACCAAGAGACGAGGCCTCGGTGCAGGGCCCTTTTTTCAGCAGAGGCACCAGCAGTACCTCTACCCGATGAGCCACCGATGCTACCAGCCCCTGCCGCTGAGAGTGCACGTCACCTTAGTGCACTGCCTGAGTTTCAGCATCAAAGACCACCCAGGTTCTGCGGGGTGACGGAACCTCAGGCAACCGAGGATTGGCTGGAGGCGGTTGTGCAAGTTTTCAGGTTAGTGGGGACACCATCTGACCTCATGGTGATCCTCGCAGCGAGCCTCTTGCACGCGACAGCAGGCAGATGGTAGATCTTGATGCTCTAGGTGCATGACGAGGCATCTCTCCTCTAGACGGTCTTTGAGTGCCTCTTCCACTCAGAGTTCGTCCCAGCCACCCTCTGTGCGGTGCACATCCAGGAGCTTCTATAGTTGCGGCAGGGCAGCATGATGGTCGCCCAGTACTCGGTGAGATTTACTGATCTCTCGCGCTATTCGACAGACATGGTACGATACCCATTCATCCGGGCTCGGACCTTTGAGCAGGGACTGAGGCATGAGATCAGGGCATCGATGATCTCCCTGCGAATTCCGACACAGGAAGGAGTAATGGAGAGAGACCTTCTCATAGAGAGTTTTCTTGCCGATCCTACGCTAGCAGCGAGGCCTACCACAGGGCGGAACGTAGCAGAGTCATCTGCAGCTGGCAGTCGATTGATGTCATAGGGGTCCAGGCGGACCGGACCATCAGGAAGTCGACCTCAAGACACTGGCTCAGAGGTGCGGGGCACAGGGCACAGAGCCAGCCTTCCAAGGAGCAGACAGTGCTACGCATGCGGCGGGTAGGGCCAAATGGCTCGTGACTGCCTGACTCACCATGCAGAGGAGCAGCAGACGGTTGAGGGGCCACCCAGGAAGAGGCAGAGGGTCGACCGTGGCGGTCCGCCGAGAGCAGGAGAATGAGTCAGGGGAAATTTCCAAGTAGCAGGTTGTGGGAGACGCTTTGAGTCTTTACCACCACCACCACAAAGAGGTCCACCCCGACCACAGGGAGCTGGCGGGCAGAGACAGGCTCAGTTTCAGGCAGCAGAGGCCTACGACCATGGTGCGTCAGAGATGATTTGAGGTACTATCTGTGTCTACACCACCCTTGCTGCAATTCTTATGGACACATGAAAGAGTCATTAATTTATTGCTGCTACCCTTGTTCGGAGCTCAGAGATTCCTACGGAGCCTTTGGCTCGATCCTTACGGCTAGAGACTCATACGGGAGTAGACTCGACAATTACACACTGGTGCTGGCAGTGTGAGCTTACTCTAGGTGGCGAGAGCTTCAGCTGGGATCTTCTTGTAGCAGTGTTGAGGCCTTACGACGTCATCTTGGGCATGGATTGGTTATCTATAGTCCATGCTCAGATCGACTTTATTAGGCACAAGGTGCGATGTGTTCGCACCGATGGGAGTAGGTTTACCTTCACCAGCGAGAAGGGAGCCCTTGCAGCACAGGATGGACTCACGCAGAGGTGAGGATAGCCCATAACTCATCAGTTGGCTAGCCTCATCCTAGGAGCAGTTGATGTGAAGAGTCTTAGTTTTCCTGTAGTGGTGGATCAGTATGCGGACGTTTTCCCTGACAATGTTCCAGGAATACCTCCTCATAGAGAGGTAGACTTTTATATTGACCTGTACCCCGACACAGCCCCAATATCCACTCCAGCATATCGGATGGGCCCCCGCTGAGCTTCGAGAGCTACGAGTATAGTTGGAGGACTTACAGGGAAAGGGATTCATCCGACCCAGTGTTTCACCCTGGGCTTCCCTGATATTGTTCGCCAAGAAGGTAGACGGGAGCTTGTGATTGTGTGTCGATTATTGTCGCCTAAACCAGGTGACCTTGAGGAACAAGTATTTGCTAACGAGGATTGAATACCTATTCGATCCAATCAAGGGAGCACAGTGGTTCTCGAAGATAGACCTTAGATCAGGCTATCCTCAGCTCAGAGTTCGAGATGAGGACGTGCAGAAGACAACCTTCAGATGTCAGTATGGCCTCTATGAGTTCATAGTTATGAATTTCGGTGTAACTAATGCTCCAGCAGTGTTCATGGGTCTCATGAACAAGATCTTTCAGCCATACCTCAATTGATTTGTCATGGTCTTCATTGACGACATGTTTATATACTGGACCACTGAGGAGGAGCATGCCAACCACTTGCGGGTTGTGCTAGACACACTCTGAGAGCACCATCTTTATGGAAAGCTCTCAAAGTGTCAGTTCTGGTTACATGAGGTCCACTTCTTGGGAAACGTCATCTCTGAGGTGGGAGTTTCGGTGGATCCTGCGAAGATCGAGGCAGTGCTAGCTTGGGAGCCACCCAGGAGCGTGACGGAGGTGCGGAGTTTCTTGGGTCTAGCTGCGTACTACCAGAGATTTGTGCCAGACTTTTCCAGAGTTACGCCACCACTCTTAGCTTTGAAAAAGAAGGGAAAACCCTTCGTGTGGTCAGACAGATTTCAGAAGAGCTACCGGGAGTTGAGACAGAGATTGACCAACACACCTATCTTGAGGCTACCAGAGGAAGGAGTAGGGTACATAGTCTACTGCGATGCATCAAGGACCAGACTCGGATGTGTCCTGATGCAGGAGCGGGAAGTTATTTCCTATGGATCACGTCAGTTGAGGAATCATGAGAAGAACTATGCTACCCATGACCTGGAGTTAGTAGTAGTGGTCTTCGCTCTGAAGATGTGGTGACACTATCTGATGGGCGAGTGCTTTACAGTCTACTCTGACCACTAGAGTCTCAGGTACATCTTCTCGCAGAAGGACCTGAATCTGAGACAACGGTGATGGCTTGAGTTCCTCCAGGACTATGACTTTGAGATAGTCTATACTCCTGGAAAGGGGAACATAGTAGCCGATGCTCTCAGCAGGAGGACGGGCATTCAGCTACTCGGCGAGGTGACGGAGCAGCTAGCCGCTTTGTAGATATCCTTCATGGATAGAGATGGAGTATCCTTTCTTCAGTCACTCACAGTCACTCCTCCAGTACTGTAGCGGGTTAGAGAGGCACAACATGGGGACACTGACTGTGAGACACGGCGTGCACAGATATCCTCAGGACAGGCACCTGATAGATTCTCTGTAGGAGGAGAGAACATCATCCTTTTTAGTGAACGTACCGTGGTACCAGTTGATTTACAGGAGGAGGTGCTGAGAGAGTTTCACACTTCCCCTTTAGAGTTACATCCAGGAGTGGAGAAGACGTACCAGGATCTCAGACGTCAACACTGGTGACCAGGTATGAAGAAGGCTGTAGCTGAGTTCGTTTCTCGATGCCTCACCTACCAGTAGGTGAAGGTAGAGCACCGAGTACCAGTAGACTTGGTACAACCCTTGTAGGTCCCAGAGTGGAAGTGGGACAGGATATCTATGAATTTCGTGACTGTACTTCCATGCACTTCCAGAGGTCACGACTCCATTTGGGTGATTGTCGACCGACTCACCAAGTCGGCCCACTTCTAACCCATCAGTGAGCAGGGCTCAGTGGAGAGCTTGGGATGCCTCTACGTTCAGGAGATTGTACGGCTTCATGGTATTCCATCATCTATCGTCTCCAATCAAGATGCTCGCTTTACATCCCGGCTTTGGAAGGGGTTTCAGGATGCATTCGGGACGCAACTACATCTGAGCACCGCCTTTCACCCTCAGACGGATGGTCAGACGGAGAGAACCATTCAGACTCTTGAGGACATGCTCTGAGCACGTGTCCTTGACATTGGTCATAGCTGGGAGGAACACCAACCCTTGGTGGAGTTCGCATACAACAACAGTTACCACTCCACTATCGGGATGGCACCATATGAGGCATTGTACGACCGGCCTTACAGATCACCTCTGTGCTGGACAGGCCCTGGGGAGTCAGCACTTGTGGGACCAAAGATGGTCCAGGCCACGACAAAGAAGGTCCAGGTCATCCAAGAGTGAATGAGGACAGCTCAGAGCCAGAAGAAGTCTTATGCTGACAGGAGGCGAAGGCCACCATAGTTTGAGTATGGCAACCACGTTTTCTTGCGGGTCTCACCTCGATGTGGATTACGAAGATTTGGCCGAGGCGACAAGTTATCTCTGTGCTTCATCAGACCATTCCAGGTCCTCAACAGGGTAGGCGAGGTGTCATATCGCCTGGCTCTACCACTTTAGTTGCACTGGGTGCACGACGTCTTCCACATGTCTCAGCTAAAGTGATATGTGCACGACCCAACGCATATCATCGACCATGGGGAGCTGGACATTGACAATGAGGCGACTTTTGCGGAGGTCCCGGTGGAGATCAAGGATCATCAGGAGCGGGTCCTATGTGGGTGGTCGATTCCTCTAGTGCGCATTAGATGGCAGCATGGGAACCTTCAGGAGAGCACTTAGGAGCGGGAGGCTCAGATGCGTGCACAGTACCCACATTTGTTCCCCTAGTTTATGATGTATCTTTAGGGGGACGTAAATCCCTAAGGTGGGAGTAATATAAAGACCAGTAAAATTCAAGGGAAATGTTTTTCTTAATTTTCTTTTTAATTTTACAAGAACGCAGTTTCTAACGGCACCTGATTCTGAGGCCCAGTGTGCCCGGAATCATGTTCCGAAGTTTAGCTCGGGTACGTTCAGTGAACAAACGAGTGGGTTTTCCTAACTTTTGAACCGGTGCTCAGAATTGAAATCTGAGGGCACCGATGGAACCGCATCGCCGGTAATTTCTTAAAAACACCTTTTCCGGGTTTGCGTTTGATCGGGTGAGGTTTTTAATTAATTGGGTTAACTAAAGAATAAATTTAAAATATTGTGCTACAATTTTATTTTTACTCTAAGAAATGATAACCTAGGCATGGTGGTTGGAGTTGGACCCACTAATACCCTAAATCCTAGGTAGGATATTAGTGATGTGGGACCCACACGATCCCCACCCCCTTTATTTCCTTTTTACCTCCCACGTGCAATTAATTTGGTAACTCACCTACACCCCCCTCTTAAATGCCAAGTATACTCTCGCGTTTAATTGGATTATTAAACACCTCTTTAATTGGTCAACGCTCGATAATTAAATCGTGATTTAAATTTTGAATTTAAAAACAGTTGGAATGAGAAATAAATTTATTCAAATCCTTATTTTATCAGGTGGTTTTCGTTGTGCGAGAAGGATTTGAAGAGGAGAGCTCACGTCTAGGAATCCTCATCTTCCTCCTTGAAGAACACGAAGAACGCACCGTCGACGGCGAAGGACGATGAAGAACTTCGAATCCTCAGAGATCGATGACGCGACGCCATGTACCACGAAGCCAACGATTCTCTTCTCCGAGACGTCGATGACGCTTACGGAACCTTGTTCCGCGACGCCATCTTCCACGACGATTATTTACTGCGACGAACCTTCGTTCGACGATGCCTTGAGGTAGGGGGTTTTGTTTAATTTAATTTATGTGGATTATATCCTCGACATATGATTAAATTGTTGGATCTCATTTGAACCACTGACGCGGTGGGTGCGGACCAACGAACAAGTCCGAACCCACCGATTCTCTGTTCTTGATGCACGGAACGTTGGGCAACGATGAAACGAGACTATTGAGAGATTGGAGGTCGTTGCAGTAATCTACGGGTCCCGAGACGAACCCAGGCGCAGAAGGAATTGAAAACAGACCACCGGAGCGACTTCGATGGCCCGCGGGCTTCACCAGTGGCCGACACCGGCCGGCCGCCCGGAGAAGGAGGCGTCCCAGCACGACGCCAGGAGGGACAACAGTGGCTTCAGCCGCGGCGGCAGGCGACCGGTCCCGCGGCCGCGCGGGACCCGGGGGAGACGCGGCGCCTAGCACCGCGTCCGCTAGACAAAGGGAGCGGCCCCCACGTGGGGTCGTGGATTCAATCAAGGGGGGTGGCCGCCCCCCCCCTTTCCACAGCGGCACGGCCAGCACCGGCCGTGCGAGGGGCGCCCGCGCCGGGCCAACCGGCCGCCCAGGCCGAACAGGCCACACCGGGCCGGGCCACGCCCACCGGGCCGGGACGCGCCCTAAAGGGCCGGGCCCAGAACCGGTCCGGGCCTTCCCGGTTCGAGCCGACCCCGGGGGTCTCAGGCCGGGTCGTTTGGGGCCCAAAAAAACCCCCTCAATCGGACAGGTTCGTTCTTTTGCTCATATCATGGGCTACAGACCTCCGATCGATGCACTGTCAGTTGCATAGAGATCCTTGTAACGAGAAGGTCATTTATGTATATTACACTAAATGTTTAGGAGAACTTTGGGCATGGTCGGGTTGGTTCGAGCACGAAACCTACCCAGCCCTCGAAGCGGAAATGCTTATAACTTAAGCTAAAGACGTCCGATTGACGTGCCGTCGACTTTGTTGGATTTGTCTTAGTGAGATGGACCTTTTGGCTTACTCCGCTTGAGGTTTAGACGCTGATGGAGTGTAGAGACCCAAAGAATTATGTACATGGACATTACATTAATTTTGCGGAATACTTAGTACATAACAAAAACAGACACACAATGACCGTAATAGTTTAGTGTCTTTGGAAACTCAGACTATAATCTTCTAATCGTGGTGAAAGATTTTCAACATCTCCCATAAAGATCTTTCCTTTTTTTCTTACCTAAAACCTTTCTTTATATCCTGGGGAAAAGAAAACATAAAAGGGGTGAGCTCAAATGCCCAGTAAGGGTAAACATAGAGAACATAAAACAATCCATAAACATTTGAATGCAAAAACTTGAACATAAAATCTAAACATCAAAATCTTGAGCAAAGACATGAATCTTGGAAGCGCATAAGGCATATTTCATAAGGGAACATCAATCATTATAAAATATCATGGGAATAAAACATGTAATTGTGGAAACCATTAAGCACATGTTATGATTTCCATAGTATCCAAGGCATTACTGCCATGACCATCTTAGTGGACAAAGTCCCTTTCTGAATCAAGTTCACTCCTCGTTTCAGTCCTGTAACACTGAATCGGATTAACTTACCGTTCCAGCCATGTTTATCTCATGAGATATAAGTCTTTACCCAATGCATTAGAGGGAGATATAGGTCCTGCCCATCTCATAATGAAATCATTCTTACTTGTGCCACAAAATAAACATACATCATTCATAATAACCCAGCGAATAAGATGAGTTTCATAAACATCATCCCATCAACACATAATCCATATAAAAGAAATGAATATAATTTCATAATAAGAAAATTGAAACCATGTAAATCATAGATACTTTATACTTGAAACATACACATATGAAATAATGTCATCTTAGATGAAAAATGGTTTTGATAAAACACTTGAAATGAATTCTGGAGAAAAATATCATTTCTTCTTCAAAATCAATTTCTTTTCACAAAACATCATGCAATTTTAAAAGAAAAAGATTTTGTTGAAAATATTCATGAAATATTTTGGAGGAAGCTTCATGAAAATAAGGCTTTATAAAACCGTAAAAATCTGTTCGTGCCGTATAAGTTAAAAAAACATTCTTCTCTTACTTTTTCCGGAAAAGTCAAAAAGTAACTCATAAAAGAATGATTTCATACATAGCATGTAGTAAAAGTCAAAAATGGGTAAAAAGGACATTAAAAATACATGAAATTTTTTTATAAAACAAGGACATGGATGATAAATATAACCCCAGTAAATACTTACGAATAAACAATCTTAGATAAAAACGAGATTGGAAGAGTTATCCCTTACCTTATGTATGATATGATTCGTATGTATCCGAACCTCATGTATAATGATTTAAATAATGTCATTGGCTTATTACAGAATCATATTCATTGTTATGATATCATATATGGTTCACTTATGACTTTATATTACCGGTTCTTTTGTAAATTCCATGTTAAAGAGCGTTTTGGGTAAAATCGTTTCACTTATCGTATGTGTTTCGACTTGTCGTTCTTGATATTATTACTCATATACTGATTTAAATAATTACAGAATGTAAAAAATGATTTATATATAATATATATTCATCATATATATATATATATATTATAGATCGATAAAAGGAATGAAATACACCGTTCATGGAGACGGTAGGCCGTACGTACGCATGAACGCTGTTTTCGTTTCCTTATTGAATTGAATGGAATTAAGTAGATGAAATTAATATATATACACATAAATCCAGTATCATTATTATGTCATATATTTCATTATTACTTATTGTATATACTTTATAATCATTCATGAATTTAAAATGGAGAATGAATCTCATCGCGTCGTGGAGACGGTAGTCCGTACGTATGCACGAGCGATGATATCATCCCCATGATCGTGGAATTGCATTGAAGTGTATGTATAATATTTCAAAATCAATATCACTTTGAAATAATAATATATAGTTATTTATTTACACCATTATACCCATCCATGTAAGGTGGTGGTCGAAAATAGATTACACCACGGCATGGAGACGATATTCCGTACGTACGCACACGTGGTGATTTCGTTTTCCATAGGATGGATAGTTGGTGAAATAGGGTTGTTTCATACATATAATAACATATCAGTTTATGAGTGATACTGATGTTATTACTTCATAACGAAACAACTAAATAAGAAGAAGTAGAAGAAGAAATAAAGTTGAAAGAATCGGTAATGGATATTACCTCTTCTTTCGACACGCCTTTTTCAAACCTCCTCTTAGGGCAGTAAGATTGGTCTTTGAAGAATACTAAAACCTCTAGGATGTTTCTCAGAAAGTGGAGAAGAGAATTTTTCAGGGGTTGGCCGAGCTTGAAGGATCATAGTGGTGTGAGGAAGAGAGGGAGGAGGTGCCCTTTTATAAGGGAGGAGAGGGGCACCTTTGGAATAACTAAAAATATTATTTTATTATAAAGTCATATTCAGCTTTTAATAGCTCAAAATTGAGTTATTTAGAAGCTAAGGTGGGTATGGGTCGAAATCCTCTCATCCAATAGAATTTATTCAAGTTTAGGTTTCTATTTTAACCTTATCATTTAGATTTAACTTTAAGTTAAATAATTTTACTTTTACCGCGTCTTCTTGTTTTCTTACATTAAAAGGTTAATAAACATACTATAATAAGACAAAAGAACCCCATGTTGTTAATTATTAATATATATAACCTTATCTAAGTCATTTGGTAGAGACTTAGATTTTTAAGAATAAAATAACAATTAATAATATAATATTTGTTTTAAAAACTATTTTATGACAATTTTGACACTATTTGGTAATTTATTTTTGTGAAAATCATAACAGAATGATTAGTTCTAAAAAAGTTAATTAAATAAATAATAACATGTCATATTATCCTAGAAAATTAGTTTAATTCATAAAAAGTCTCAAATTACATTTATTTGGGTATTTATAACAACAATTATGTCAATATTGCATTAATAAGATAATTACTGCATCATCTTTGTGTCATAAATAAATTTAATTATTTCATGTCTAAAAATTATAAATAAAATACCATTATGTATGAAATATTTTTAGATTTCTAATTAATATTTATAGTCGAATTTATCTTATGTATAACTCTATATTAAAAATGATTTAGTTATTAAACTTTGATTTTAACTATTTTCACCCTTCTTTAAATAAATTAATAATAAATGTACTAATCTAATCCAAGTGGACCTAAATGGTCATATTTTATTCATAAGACTGTTTTTGGTCGAATTACACCTATCCAATAGAATTAGGACATGTTTTAGGGTAATAATAAAATCATTTTTACCCTTAATTATCCTTTTTACTTTTAACCGTGGTAAAAAAAAGTAAAAAGTTAATATTTACCAAAAATTATTTTCATCTCATTGAACCACATTTTACTTACTGACATCAAACATGTCTCTAGGATTTTTGAAATTAAATTCACAAAAGTGGTAAATTTACATTTAAATGAAAAAGTCAGTTTTTTAACTACCACTAAGTGGTTTCACTATTCATCGAAAATTAAAAATTTTCAGAAAAATACCAAAAATTCATCCTAAGAATTATTTGATATTCCGAATTCAAAATTGATGTATATTTTTCCAAATTCAAAACATAGAAGTGGCATTAATTAATTTTAAAATTAATTCCCGTTATCAAAACAAATAGCGTGTTTTTAAGAAACAATAACTATCAAAAGATTGATACTTGTTTATATCCAATTTCAAAGTGAAATTAATTCCAATGACCAACATTGGATTAAATGGTAAAAATATATTCTAATTACACTTTAAAACCAATTATAAAGATAATCTAACCATATAAATTATTTCGATGAAATAAGTTGTTTTTAATTAAAATATAGCGTGTTTTTACTATTCATCAAAATATGAAAGTTATCAGAATAATATGAAAAATTTATCCCAACTAAATTTTTATATCCAGATTCCAATAAAGAATTTTTTTTTTCAAATTCAACTTATAAACATGTCAAAAACTATATTTAAAGTGGGTGCGCCCTCAAAAGGCGGCAAAACAACATTTTTTGAAAAATACTTATTTTACCCGAAAAATTTATTTAGTTCTCATACCATGTTCTAGAAAATATGTAAGATGAATAATAATGTTATAAATTTTAAAATGTAGTTAATACTATTCATAATGGCTAGTCCATAATAATATTATAATAATATATCGTTGTTTAGTAAAACCCGGTATTGCGTAAAACACATGCTATTGAGGAAGGTCACGATTGCGTGTAATGCAAGCCAAGTCAGGGTTGCGTGTAGTGCACGACTCCTTTTTTGTTTCATATAACAAAATCCTACCATGTTTTATTAATACATTGAATATATATATACTCAATGTTGCGTAGAATAACTACTATCAAACAAACTCAAAATTGTGTGTAACACGATCCAAGGTTAGTGTTGCATATACTACAAGCTAATACAGTGTTGCGTATAATGCAAGATAATATTGGGGTATCATACAACACAATACATCAAATAAATTAAAAGAATGTTTTTCATAAAATCTCGGGGTGTTACATTCTACCACCCTTAAAATGAATTTCGCCCTCAAAATTAATCAGGGTTATAAATTTTTTAGTATATGAAAGTTTTTTTCATAGAAACCCACATCGTAAAAAGGAATATTAAAACTTCATTTTAAAAAGGGAAGTTAGAATCATAACGGTCACCCAAAGTAACTCAGCATTGGGTTTCCACATAGGACAACATAAGTGACAATATGGATATGGAAGAAATATTAACCATCATGTTCTGATGGAGAGTGGTAGAGAACAGGGCTATGAAAATCCAAAAAGCCATAAATTTGTGATGATCTAAGGTACCATCTGATTCATCGGATATGAGAGTACTAGAAAAACATTTTTGTTTTCAAGATCATTTCCCTAAATTTGAAGAATTTCAATTAGAAGAAATACTTGCTTGATTTTGGTACAATCTCACTGTTGTTCGTGCTTTGAAGAATTTCCACTTCATCTCTTAAAGAAATAAAGTTGAATTTGTTATTTGTGAAGTGTTAACAGATCATGTGATAGAATGATGGGACATTCCATCTGTTTCAAACAAATGGTTAGCAAAAGTTATCAAATATACATAAGTCCATCTATGGTGAGGTTAATCGTATACGATTCCAAAAATGAACTTATACTTCATATATCATACCGCTTAATAAAATAAAACTAGTTTCTACTAACCAGGGACTTCCTTTAGGCCAGTGGTAGGCGATAAAGGCCAGTCGCACTTCGGTTGTGGGTTCGATTCCCACAGCCTTGTCCGACGTGATGGGCTGTCACCCATCCTGCAGGTTGTCTTTTTTCTAAAACTACATTACAATAACATCCCATCAATAATATCGAAAAAAATTTCTATCCTTAAACAATACTAACTTATGTCCAACATAATCCATTCCAACCTTTAGGCTTATCTAAAATAATTTGGTCCAAGATCATAGTATAATGAAAATGATTACTTGAAATGTCACATAACAATCACGTGAAATTTATCCCCCATATATCATAAGATATATCTTGTTGGTAACATTCCAAACATTTTAAGGCCTTAATCATGTATTCTCTTGAAAAATGAATTCCCATTGAACCTTAGTGAAACATGAGTGCTGTCAAAAGTTAATTCTTTCCACGTACCAAAATCCCAAGATTTTGTATACTCAAACCATGATATCACTTGGTCGTTATATTAGTCATGAGCTCATGAATACAATCAAATAGCTCATTATCTTCTTATCCCTTCATTATGCGCATATCATCTACTTTCCAAGAATATCTGAATAACCTTTCATGGTTACCGGTACCATTAAATATATACTTTCAAATACTTTAGGAAAAACAATAGTGTAAGAATCTTTAGATGATTCTTTATTCTATAGTACCATACATTATTCCTTATAAACATGCAATCATTACACTAATTTCTTAAACCACTAACTAAGCTTCATCATTTATTTCATATCATATTTCATTTGTAGTCTCTTCATCATCATCCACATAAATACTACTGATATGACCATGCTGATTCTCTTCATGATATTTTCCCTTAGGTAATTGGTTTGTATAATGCCCATACATTCCACATTTAAAACATCTAATCACTGTTGATGTCATAGAAATACCATTATCCTTGTCCATGGTGTTAACTGAACCTTTTCATTTGCACTTACTGGCTCTGTGTCCTTCTTTTCCACACCTAAAGCATCTTCCAGTTCCTTTGAAACAATCTCCCCGATGCCTCTTCCCACATGATTTACATGAGGGAAATTGAACATTATTTCCTCTATGATCATCATGAAACTCCACCTTTATCTTATTATCTAAGTCTGAAAACCTACCAAAGTTATGATTATTGATCATATTATGATATTCCTGATTAGGAATAAAAACGATTTTTGGAATTTGAAATCCCGTTTCATTTGGTTTCTAATGAAGAATATCATTCCATTGTCCAATATATCCTCCATTATCGTGAATCTTCCTGTTTCCATCCATTTTATAAAACTCAAAAAGAATAGTGTGAGAGGAAAAAATCATGCTAGGGAAAACAACATAGTAAAGGGGGAGTACCCTCAATATCTAACATCTTAGGTTAAATTCTAAGATCGTTACTGTAGTTCTAGGACTATATCCTATACTTATACTTATCCTTAGGGACATCCTTAGACATACCTTAGAAAAATCTCTAGGGATATCACTAAAGTTTTCGCATCCTAGTTTCCAAAGTATAACTAAAAATTTCCTCTGATACCAACTGTAGAGACCCAAATCGTGACATACACGGACATTACATTACTTTTGCGGAATACTTAGTACATAAAAAAAACAGACACACAAGGACCGTAATATTTTAGTGTCTTTGGAAACTCGGACTATAATCTGCTAATCGTGGTTAAAGATCTTCAACATCTCCCATAAAGATCTTCCCTTTTTTTCTTACCTAAAACCTTTTTTATATCTTGGGGAAAAGAAAACAAAAAAGGGGTGAGCTCAAATGCCCAGTAAGGGTAAACATAGAGAACATAAAACAATCCATAAACATTTGAATGCAAAAACTTAAACATAAAATCTAAACATCAAAATCTTGAGCAAAGACATGAATCTTGGAAGTACGTAAGGCATATTTCATAAGGTAAAATCAAATATTATAAAATATAATGGGAATAAAACATGTAATTGTGGCAACCATTAAGCACATGTTATGATTTCCATAGTATCCAATGCATTACTGCCATGACCATCATAGAGAACAAAGTCCCATTCTGAATCGGGTTCACTCCTCGTTTCAGTCCAGTAACACTGAATTGGATTAACTTACCGTTCCAGCCATGTTTATCTCATGAGATATAAATCTTTACCCAATGCATTAGAGGGAGATATAGGTCCCACCCATCTCATAATTAAATCATTCTTACTTGTGCCACAAAATAAACATACATCATTCATAATAACCCAACGAATAAGATGGGTTTCATAAACATCATCCCATCATCACATAATCCATATAAAAGAAATGAATATCATTTCATAATAAGAAAAGTTAAACCATGTAAATCATAGAGACTTTATACTTGAAACATACACATATGAAATAATGTCATCTTAGATGAAAAATGGTTTTGATAAAACACTTGAAATGAATTCTGGAGGAAAATATCATTTCTTCTTGAAAATCAATTTCTTTTCACAAAACATCATGCAATTTTAAAAGAAAAAGATTTTGTTGAAGATAGTCATGAAATATTTTGGAGGAAGCTTCATGAAAATAAGGCTTTATCAAACCGTAAAAATCCGTTCGTGCCGTATAAGTTAAAAAAACATTCTTCTCTTACTTTTGCCGGAAAAGTCAAAAAGTACCTCGTAAAAGAATGATTTCATACATAGCATGTAGTAAAAGTCAAAAATGGGTAAAAAGGACATTAAACATACATGAAAACATTTTTAGAAAACAAGGACATGGATGATAAATATAACCCCAATTAATACTTACGAATAAACAATCTTAGATAAAAACGAGATTGGAAGAGTTATCCCTTACCTTATATATGATATGCTTCGTATGTATCCGAACCTCATGTATAATGATTTAAATAATGTCATTGACTTATTACAGAATCATATTCATTGTTATGATATCATATATGGTTCACTTATGACTTTATATTACCAGTTCTTTTGTAAATTCCATGTTAAAGAGCGTTTTGGGTAAAATCGTTTCATTTATTGTATGTGTTTCGACTTGTCGTTCTTGATATTATTACTCATATACTGATTTACATAATTCAAGAATGTAAAACATGATTTATATATAATATATATTCATCATATACATATATACTATAGATTGATAAAAGGAATGAAATACACCGTTCATGGAGACGGTAGGCCGTACATATGCATGAACGCTGTTTTCGTTTCCTTATTAAATTGAATGAAATTAAGTAGATGACATTAATATATATACACATAAATCCAGTATCATTATTATGTCATATATTTCATGATTACTTATTGTATATACTTTATAATCATTCATGAATGGTTAACATGGAGAATGAATCTCATCGCGTCGTAGAGACGGTAGTCCGTATGTATGCACGAGCGATGATATCATTCCCATGATCGTGGAATTGCATTGAAGTGTATGTATAATATTTCAGAATCAATATCACTTTGAAATAATAATATATAGTTATTTATTTACACCATTATACCCATCCATGTAAGGTGGTGGTCGAAAACAGATTACACCACGGCGTGGAGACGGTATTCCGTACGTACGCACACGCGGTGATTTCGTTTTCCGTAGGATGGATAGTTGGGGAAATAGGGTTGTTTCATACTTATAATAACATATCAGTTTATGAGTGATACTGATAATATTACTTCATAATGAAACAAATAAATAAGAAGAAGTAGAAGAAGAAATAAAGTTGAAAGAATCGGTAATGGATATTACCTCTTCTTTCGACACGACTTTTTCAAACCTCCTCTTAGGGCAGTAAGATTGGTATTTGAAGAATACTAAAACCTCTAGGATGTTTCTCGGGAAGTGTAGAAGAGAATTTTTCAGGGGTTGGCCGAGCTTTAAGGATCAAAGTGGTGTGAGGAAGAGAGGGAGGAGGTGCCCTTTTATAAGGGAGGAGAGGGGCACCTTTGGAATAACTAAAAATATTATTTTATTATAAAGTCATATTCAGCTTTTAATAGATCCAAATTCAGTTATTTAGAAGATAAGGTGGGTATGGGTCGAAATACTCTCATCCAATAGAATTTATTCAAGTTTAGGTTTCTATTTTAACCTTATCATTTAGATTTAACTTTAAGTTAAATAATTTTACTTTTACTGTGTCTTCTTGTTTTCTTACATTAAAAGGTTAATAAACTTATTATAATAAGACAAAAGAAACCCATGTTGTTAATTATTAATATATATAACCTTATCTAAGTCATTTTTCCGAGCCTTAGATTTTTAGGAATAAAATAACAATTAATAATATAATATTTGTTTTAAAAACTATTTTATGACAATTTTGACACTATTTGGTAATATATTTTTGTGAAACTCATAACAGAAAGATTAGTTCGAACAAAGTTAATTAAATAAATAATAACATATCATATTATCCTAGAAAATTAGTTTAATTCATAAAAAGTCTCAAATTACATTTATTTGGGTATTTATAACAACAATTATATCAATATTTCATTAATAAGATAATTACTGCATCATCTTTGTGTCATAAATAAATTTAATTATTTCATGTCTAAAAATTATAAATAAAATACCATTATGTATGAAATATTTTTAGCTTTCTAATAAATATTTATAGTCGAATTTATCTTATGTATAACTCTATATTAAAAATGATTTAGTTATTAAACTTTGATTTTAACAATTTTCACCCTTCTTTAAATAAATTAATAATAAATGTCCTAATCTAATCCAAGTAGACCTAAATGGTCATATTTTATTCATAAGATTGTTTTTGGTCGAATTACACCTATCCAATATAATTAGGACATGTTTTAGGGTAATAATAAAATCATTTTTACCCTTAATTACCCTTTTTACTTTTAACCGTGGTAAGAAAAAGTAAAAAGTTACTATTCACCAAAAATTATTTTCATCTCATTGAACCACATTTTACTTACTGACATTAACCGTGTCTCTCATATTTTTGAAATTAAATTCAAAAAAGTGGTAAATTTACATTTAAATGAAAAAGTCAGTTTTTTAACTACCACTAAGTGGTTTCACTATTCATCGAAAATTGAAATTTTTCAGAAAAATACCAAACATTCATCCTAAGCATTATTTGATATTCTGAATTCAAAATTGATGTATATTTTTCCAAATTCAAAACATAGAAGTGGAATTAATTAATTTTAAAATTAATTCCCATTATCAAAACAAATAGCGTGTTTTTAAGAAACAATAACTATCAAAAGATTGATACTTGTTTATATCCAATTTCAAAGTGAAATTAATTCCAATGACCAACTTTGGATTAAATGGTAAAAATATATTCTAATTACACTTTAAAACCAATTAAAAAGATAATCTAACCATATAAATTTTTGCGATGAAATAAGTTGTTTTTAATTAAAATATAGCGTGTTTTTGCTATTCCTCAAAATATGAAAGTTATCAGAATAATATGAAAAATTTATCCCAAGAAAATTTTTATATCCAGATTCCAATAAAGAATTTTTTTTGTCAAATTTAACTTATAAACATGTCAAAAACTAGATTTAAAGTGGTTGCGCCATCAAAAGGCGGCAAAACAGCATTTTTTGAAAAATACTTATTTTACCCGAAAAATTTATTTATTTCTCATACCATGTTCTAGAAAATATTTAAGATGAATAATAATGTTATAAATTTTAAAATGTAGTTAATACTATTCATAACAGCTAGTCCATAATAATATTATAATAATATATCGTTGTTTAGTAAAACCTGGTATTGCGTACAACACAGGCTAATGAGGAAGGTCATGATTGCGTGTAATGCAAGCCAAGTCAGGTTTGTGTGTAGTGCACGACTCCTTTTTTGTTGTGTATAACAAAATCATACCATATTTCATTAATACATTGAATATATATATACTAAATGTTGCGTAGAATAACTACTATTAAACAAACTCAAAATTGTGTGTAACACGATCCAAGGTTAGTGTTGCATATACTGCAAGCTAATACGGTGTTGCGTATAATGCAAGATAATATTGGGGTATCATATAACACAATAAATCAAATAAATTAAAGGAATGTTTTTCATAAAATTTCGGGGTGTTACATTCTACCACCCTTAAAATCAATTTCGCCCTCGAAATTCGTCGGCGTTATAAATTGTTTAGTATATGAAAGTTTTTTTCATAGAAACCCACATCGTAAAAAAGAATATTAAAACTTCATTTTAAAAAGGGAATTTAGAATCATAATGGCCACCCAAAGTAACTCAGCACTGGGTTTCCACATAGGACAACATAAGTGACAATATGGATATGGAAGAAATATTAACCATCATGTTCTGATGGAGAGTGGTAGAGAACAGGGCTATGAAAAAGCCAAAAAAGCCATAAATTTGTGATGATCTAAGGTACCATCTGATTCATCGGATATGAGAGTACTAGAACAACATTTTTGTTTTCAAGATCATTTCCCTAAATTCGAATAATTTCAATTAGAAGAAATATTTTCTTGATTTTGGTACAATCTCACTGTTGTTCGTGCTTTGAAGAATTTCCACTTCATCTCTTAAAGAAATGAAGTTGAATTTGTTATTTGTGAAGTGTTAACAGATCATGTTATAGAATGATGGGACATTCCATCTGTTTCAAACAAATGGTTAGCAAAAGTTATCAAATATACATAAGTCCATCTATGGTGAGGTTAATCGTATACGATTCCAAAAATGAACTTATACTTCATATATCATACCGCTTAATAAAATAAAACTAGTTTCTACTAAACAGGGACTTCCTTTAGGCTAGTGGTAGGTGATAAAGGCCAGTCGCACTTCGGTTGTGGGTTCGATTCCCACAGCCTTGTCCGACGCGATGGGCTATCACCCATCCTGCAGGTTGTATTTTTTCTAAAACTACATTACTATAACATCCCATCAATAATATCGAAAAAAATTTCTATCCTTAAACAATACTAACTTATGTCCAACATAATCCATTCCAATCTTTAGGCTTATCTAAAATAATTTGGTCCAAGATCATAGTATAATGAAAATGATTACTTGAAATGTCACATAACAATCACGTGAAATTTATCCCCCATATATCATAAGATATATCTTGTTGGTAACATTCCAAACATTCCAAGGCCTTAATCATGTATTCTCTTGAAAAATGAATTCCCATTGAACCTTAGTGAAAACATGAGTGCTATCAAAAGTTAATTCTTTCCACATACCAAAATCCCAAAATTCTGTATACTCAAACCATGATATCACTTGGTCCTTATATCAGTCATGAGCTCATGAATACAATCAAACATCTCATTATCTTCTTATCCCTTCTTTATGTGCATATCATCTACTTTCCAAAAATATCTGAATAACCTTTCATGGTTACCGGTACCATTCAATATATACTTTCAAATACTTTAGAAAAAACAATAGTGTAAGAATCTTTAGATGATTCTTTATTCTATAGTACCATACATTATTCCTTATAAACATGAAATCATTACACTAACTTCTTAAACCACTAACTAAGCTTCATCATTTATTTCATATCATATTTCATTTGTAGTCTCTTCATCATCATCCACATAAATACTACTCATATGACCATGCTGATTCTCTTCATGAGATTTTCCCTTAGGTAATTGGTTTGTATAATTCCCATACATTCCAAATTTAAAACATCTAATCACTATTGATGTCATAGCAATACCATTATCCTTGTCCATGGTGTTAACTGAACCTTTTCATTTGCACTTAATGGCTCTGTGTCCTTCTTTTCCACACCTAAAGCATCTTCCATTTCCTTTGAAATAATCTCCCTGATGCCTCTTCCCACATGATTTACATGATGGAAGTTGAACTTTATTTCCTCTATGATCATCATGAAACTCCATCTTTCTCTTATTATCTGAGTCGGGAAACCTACCAAAGTTATGATTATTGATCATATTATGATATTCCTGATTAAGAATAATAACTATTTTTGGAATTTTAAATCCCGTTTCATTTGGGTTCTAATGAAGAATATCATTCCATTGTCCAACATATCCTCCATTATCGTGAATCTTCCTATTTCCAGCCATTTTATAAAACTCAAAAAGAATAGTGTGAGAGGCAAAAATCATGCTAGGGAAAACAACATAGTAAAGGGGGAGTACCCTCAATATCTAACATCTTAGGTTAAATTCTAAGATCGTTACTGTTGTTCTAGGACTATATCCTATACTTATACTTATCCTTAGGGACATCCTTAGACATACCTTAGAAAAATCTCTAGGGATCTCACTAAAGTTTTCGCATCCTAGTTTCCAAAGGATAACTAAACCTTTCCTCTGATACCAACTGTAGAGACCCAAATCTTGACGTACACGGACATTACATTACTTTTGCGGAATACTTAGTACATAACAAAAACGGACACACAAGGACCATAATAGTTTAGTGTCTTTGGAAACTCGGACTATAATCTTCTAATCGTGGTGAAAGATCTTGAACATCTCCCATAAAGATATTCCCTTTTTTTCTTACCTAAAACCTTTTTTATATCCTGGGGAAAAGAAAACAAAAAAGGGGTGAGCTCAAATGCCTAGTAAGGGTAAACATAGAGAACATAAAACAATCCATAAACATTTGAATGCAAAAACTTGAACATAAAATCTAAACATCAAAATCTTGAGCGAAGACATGAATCTTGGAAGTATGTAAGGCATATTTCATAAGATAAAATCAAACATTATAAAATATCATGGGAATAAAACATGTAATTGTGGAAACCATTAAGCACATGTTATGATTTCCATAGTATCCAAGGCATTACTGCCATGACCATCCTAAAGAACAAAGCCCCATTCTGAATCGAGTTCACTCCTCGTTTCAGTCGAGTAACACTGAACCAGATTAACATACCATTCCAGCCATGTTTATCTCATGAGATATAAATCTTTACCCAATGCATTAGAGGGAGATATAGGTCCCACCCATCTCATAATGAAATCATTCTTACTTGTGCCACAAAATAAACATACATCATTCATAATAACCCAACGAATAAGGTGGGTTTCATAAACATCATCCTATCATCACATAATCCATATAAAATAAATGGATATCATTTAATAATAAGAAATTTGAAACCATGTAAATCATAGATAATTTATACTTGAAACATACACATATGAAATAATGTCATCTTAGATGAAAAATGGTTTTGATAAAACACTTGAAATGAATTCTTGAGGAAAATATCCTTTCTTCTTCAAAATAAAATTCTTTTCACAAAACAATATGCAATTTTAAAAGAAAAATATTTTGTTGAAAATAGTCATGAAATCTTTTGGATGAATCTTCATGAAAATAAGGCTTTATAAAACTGTAAAAATCCATTTGTGCGGTATAAGTTAAAAAAACATTCTTCCCGTACTTTTGCCAGAAAAGTCAAAAAGAACCTCGTAAAAGAAAGATTTCATACATACCATGTAGTAAATGTCAAAAATGGGTATAAAGGACATTAAACATACATGAAAACATTTTTAGAAAACAAGGACATTGATGATAAATATAACCCCAATAAATACTTACGAATAAACAATCTCGGATAAAAACGAGATTGTAAAAGTTATCTCTTACCTTATGTCCGATATGCTTTGCATGTATCCGAAAATCCTGTATAATGATTTAAATAATATCATTTAGTTATTACAGAATCATATTCATTGTTATGATATCATATATGGTTCACTTATGACTTTATATTACCGGTTCTTTTGTAAATTCCATGTTAAAGAGAGTTTTGGGTAAAATCGTTTCATTTATCATATGTTTTTCGACTTGTCGTTCTTGATATTATTACTCATATCCTGATTTATATAATTATAAAATGTAAAACATGATTTATATATAATATATATTCATCATATACATATATATTATAGATCGATAAAAGGAATGAAATACACCGTTCATGGAGACGGTAGGCCGTACGTACGCATGAATGCTATTTTCGTTTCCTTATTGAATTGAATGATATTAAGTAGATGACATTAATATATATACACATAAATCCAGTATCATTATTATTTCATATATTTCATGATTAATTATTGTAAATACTTTATAATCATTCATGAATGGTTAACATGGAGAATGAATCTCATCGCGTCATGGAGACGGTAGTCCGTACGTAAGCACGAGCGATGATATCATTCCCATTATCATGGAATTGCATTGAAGTGTATGTATAATATTTCAGAATAAATATCACTTTGAAATAATCATATATAGATATTTATTTACACCATTATACCCATCCAAGTAAGGTGGTGTTCGAAAACAGATTACACCACGGCATGGAGACGGTATTCTCTACGTACGCATGCGCGGTGATTTCGTTTTCCGTAGGATGGATAGATTGTGAAATAGGGTTGTTTCATACATATAATAATATATCAGTATATTATTGATACTGATGTTATTACTTCATAATGAAACAACTAAAGAAGAATAAGTAGAAGAAGAAATAAAGTTGAAAGAATCGGCAATGGATACTACCTCTTCTTTCAACACGCCTTTTTGAAACCTCCTCTTAGGGCACTAAGATTGGTATTTAAATAATACCAGAACCTCTAGGATGTTTCTAGGGAAGTGGATAATAGAATTTCTCAGGGGTTGGCCGAGCATGAAGGATCAAAGTGGTGTGAGGAAGAGAGGGAGGATGTGCCCTTTTATAAGGGAGGAGAGGGGCACCTTTGGAATAACAAAAAATATTATTTTATTATAAAGTCATATTCTGTTTTTAATAGCTCCAAATTGAGTTATTTCGAAGCTAAAGTGGGGATGGGTCGAAATCCTCTCATCCAGTAGAATTAATACAAGTTTAGGTTTCTATTTTAACCTTATCATTTAGATTTAACTTTAAGTTAAATAATTTTACTTTTACCATGTCTTCTTGTTTTCTTACACTATAAGGTTAATAAACTTACTATAACAAGCCAAACGAACCCCATGTTGTTAATTATTAATATATATAACCTTATCTAAGTCATTTTTCTGAACCTTAGATTTTTAGAAATAAAATAACAATTAATAATATAATATTTGTTTTAAAAACTATTTTATGACAATTTTGACACTATTTGGTAATTGATTTTTTGTGAAAATCATAAAAGAATGATTAGTTCAAAAAAAGTTAATTAAATCAATAATAACATGTCATATTAACCTATAAAATTAGTTTAATTCATAAAAAGTCTCAAATTATATTTATTTCAGTATTTATAACAACAATTATGTCAATATTTTATTAATAAGATAATTACTGCATCATTTTGTGTCATAAATAAATTAACTTATTTCATGTCTAAAAATTATAAATAAAATACCATTATGTATGAAATCTTTATATATTTTCAATGAACATTTATAGTCAAATTTATCTTATGTATAACTCTATATTAAAAATGATTTAGTTTTAAACTTTGATTTTAACTATTTTAACCCTTCTTTAAATAAATTAATAATAAATGTCCTAATCTAATCCAATTGGACCTAAATGGTCATATGTTATTCCTAAGATTGTTTTTGGTCGAATTACACTTATCCTATAGAATTAGGACATGTTTTGTGTAATAATAAAATCAATTTTACCCTTAATTACTCTATTTACATTTAACCGTGGTAAAAAAAAGTAAAAAGTTACTATTCACCAAAAATTATTTTCATCTCATTGAACTAAATTTTACTTACTGACATCAACCGTGTCTCTCGGATTTATGAAATTCAATTCACAGAAGTGGTAAAATTTCATTTAAATGAAAAAGTCAGTTTTTTAACTACCACTAAGTGGTTTCACTATTCATCAAAAATTGATGTTTTTCAGAAAAATACCAAAAATTCAGCCTAAGAATTATTTGATATTCTGAATTCAAAATTGATGTCTATTTTTTCCAAATTCAAAACATAGAAGTGGAATTAATTAATTTTAAAATAAATTCCCGTTACCAAAACAAATAGCATGTTTTTAAGAAACAATAACTATCAAAAGATTGAAACTTGTTTATATCCAATTTCAAAGTGAAATTAATAACAATGAAAAACATTGGATTAAATGGTATAAATATATTATAATTACACTTTAAAACCAATTAAAATGATAATTTAACCATCTAAATTATTACGATGAAATAAGTTGTTTTTAATTAAAATATAACGTGTTTTTACTATTCATCAAAATATGAAAGTTATCAGAATAATATGAAAAATTAATCCCAACTAAATTTTTATATCCAGATTCCAAGAACGAAATTTATTTTGTCTAATTTAACTTATTAACATGTGAAAAACTAGATTTTATGTGGGTGCGCCATCAAAAGGCGGCAAAACTGCATTTTTTGAAAAATACTTATTTTACCCGAAAAATTTATTTAGTTCTCATACCATGTTCTAGAAAATATGTAAGATGAATAATAATGTTATAAATTTCAAAATTTAGTTAATACTATTCATAACGGCTAGTCCATAATAATATTATAATAATTTATCGTTGTTTAGTAAAACCAGGTATTACGTACAACACACGCTATCGAGGAAGGTCACGATTGTGTGTAATGCAAGCCAAGTCAGGGTTGCGTGTAGTGAACAACTCCTTTTTTGTTGCGTATAACAAAATCCAACCATATTTCATTAATACATTGAATATATATATATATATAATCAATGTGGCGTAGAATAACTACTATCAAACAAACTCAAAATTGTGTGTAACACGATCCAAGGTTAGTGTTGCATATACTACAAGCTAATACGGTGTTGCGTATAATGTAAGATAATATTGGGGTATCATACAACAAAATACATCAAATAAATTAAAATAATGTTTTTCATAAAATCTCGGGGTGTTACATTCTACCACTCTTAAAATTAATTTCTCCCTCAAAATTCGTCGGGGTTATAAATCATTTAGTATATGAATTTTTTTTTCATAGAAACCCACATCGTAAAAAGGAATACTAAAACTTCATTTTAAAAAGGGAAGTTAGAATCATAATGGTCACCCAAAGTAACTCAGCACTGGGTTTCCACATAGTACAACATAAGTGACAATATGGATATGGAAGAAATATTAACCATCATGTTCTGGAGAGTGGTAGAGAACAGGGCTATGAAAAAGCCAACAAAGCCATAAATTTGTGATGATCTAAGGTACCATCTGATTCATCGGATATGAGAGTACTAGAACAACATTTTTTTTTCAAGATCATTTCCCTAAAGTTGAAGAATTTCAATTAGAATAAATACTTTCTTGATTTTGGTACAATCTCACTATTATTCATGCTTTGAACAATTTCCACTTCATCTCTTAAAGAAATGAAGTTGAATTTGTTATTTGTGAAGTGTTAACAGATCATGTGATAGAATGATGGGTCATTCCAACTGTTTCAAACAAAAGTTTAGCAAAAGTTATCAAATATACATAAGTCCATATATGGTGAGGTTAATCGTATATGATTCCAAAAATGAACTTATACTTCATATATCATACCACTTAATAAAATAAAACTAGTTTCTACTAACCAGGGACTTCCTATAGGCTAGTGGTAGGCGATAAAGGTCAGTCGCACTTTGGTTTTGGGTTTGATTCCCCCAGCCTTGTCCGACGCGATGGGCTGTCGCCCATCCTGCATGTTGTCTTTTTTCTAAAACTACATTACTATAACATCACATCAATAATATCGAAAAAATTTCTATCCTTAAACAATACTAACTTATGTCCAACATAATCCATTCCAATCTTTAGCCTTACCTAAAATACTTCGGTCCAAGCTCATAGTATAATAAAAATGATTACTTGAAATGTCACATAACAATCACGTGAAATTTATCCCCCATATATCATAAGATATATCTTTTTGGTCACATTCCAAACATTCGAAGGCCTTAATCATGTATTCTCTTGAAAAATGAATACCCATTGAACCTTAGTGAAAACATGGGTGATGCAAAAAGTTAATTCTTTCCACATACCAGAATCCCAAAATTCTGTATACTCAAACCATGATATCACTTAGTCCTTATATCAGTCATGAGCTCATGAATACAATCAAACATCTCATTATCTTCTTATCCCTTCATTATGCGCATATCATTTACATTCCAAAAATATCTGAATAACCTTTCATGGTTACTGGTACCATTCAATATATACTTTCAAATACTTTAGGAAAAACAATAGTGTAACAATCCTTAGATGATTCTTTATTCCATAATACCGTACATTATTCTTTATAAACATACAATCATTCCACTAACTTCTTAAACCTCTAACTGGGATTCATCATTTCATTCATATCATATTTCATTTGTAGTCTCTTCATCATCATCCACAAAAATAATACTCATATGACCATGCTGATTCTCTTCATGAGATTTTCCCTTAGGGAATTGGTTTATATAATGCCCATACATTCCACATTTGAAACATCTAATCATTGTTTATGTCTTAGCAATACCATTATCCTTGTCCATGGTGTTAACTGAACCATTTCCTTTGCACTTACTAGATTTGTTTCCTTCTTTTCCACACCCAAATAATCTTCCAGTTCCTTTGAATCAATCTCCCCGATGCCTCTTCCCACATGATTTACATGAGGGAAATTGAACCCTTTTTCCTCTATGATCATCATGAAACTCCATCTTTCTCTTATTATCTGAGTCGGGAAACTTACCAAAGTCGAGATTATTGATCATATTATGAGATTGCTACTATAAGGACCCGGCCTTAAAACTTACTTAATCTTGAGTTATTATAAGATTACACATTGAGGATCTTTTCGGGTTTAGAGTTTTAGAGAATTAGATCATAAAAGTTGCATTACATTCCACATTTAAACAAAGTGGTTACATAAAGATAGTATTCATTTTTCCCATCAACGGAACATATTAAAAATAAAACATGGATTCTTTCTTGACACTTCCTTGACAATATCATCATATCATGTACCTTTCCCTTGACCTGTGAAAAACATTTCAAAAAAAAACTTGGGATGAGATAAAAAGCTCAATATGGGTTATAAAAATATGGAAAGGAAACATGAGATCATATATACATAAGAATGAAATCATACTTTGCCCATAAAACATAAGCACTTTAACATAACTCCTCAAATCATGAATAAATCATAGAAATCATAAGACATAAAGGTAACTTGAGGCATTCATAACATTCTTATGTAGGGAGTAACCCTCTTGGTTACGTTTGGAATACCCATCACAGTATATTACCTAAATCTCTTTGGAGAAACCTTAACGTTTCACTAATTCACGTTACCCAATGCATTGGAGAGCTATATCGGGCTAACCCGCCCTTAGTTTATCACGGAAGCACCCGTGTTCATAATAATGCCCAAGAACCTCAACATAATCGTATCACATAAAAAATGCATAAAGGAAACATAACATTTCCACCTTTCAATAACAAGATATCAATACAACACATTGATATAAAAACATTATGAAAACCATTTTCAATACCAAAATAAAAGAAAAGTAAAACATGGTATTTATTTTTCTTTTAAAAAAAGGTATGACTTGTAGAGGAAGTCGAAACTCAAATAATGGTCACGGCGGTAGAGAAGTCATTGTCGCCGCATACGTATGATAAAAAAAATTCCCTTTTGTCGTTTTGTAAAATTATTAATATAAAAAAAATTCCTTTTGGATAAACTTAAAAGTCAAAGGGGTTTATACACCGTATAAAAGAAGGTTGTGTATAAAATAAAATATGCCTCAATGAAAGGAGATTGAGACGAAGTCCCATACCTCGGGTCCGACTTGACTCGATCGTTCTTTAATGTCCTGAATAATAAAATTGAGTTAATTTCTACTTTCTTAAGAACCTTTTTCAAGTTCATTATTTCTTTTATATCACTTATTACCATGTTATGAACATTATGTAATTATTTAAGTTAATAACGGTCGTTTTAACGATCATTGGTACTTGAGTCAAAATATGCTCTTTATAATTACAAGTTGTTCATGTATCCATTATATCCAGAGTTATAATCATGATGTATATATCATATATATCATATATATCCAATATATACATGCATTTATAATCTTACATAATCATTTAGAGGTAAGAAATGAAATGCACCGTTCATGGAGATGGTAAGTCGTACGTACGCATGAACGCTACTTTAATTTCTATTTCCTATTTTATATAATGGAATCATAATGATGTAAAGGTATATTATAATTATAGTGTAATATAATATATAATATCATAACTCCATCCTTTATACGTCCCACATATGGTATTAATGAATGAAATCACTTTGAGGGGGCGGTAGTCCGCACTTCCTTAAATGAAGATATCACGTTTACCCATAATAGAAACCATAAAGGCATGCCCAAAATGAAAAATACAAAAGCTTAAGGAAAACATAAACATACTATATATCATATATAAATATAGTGTCATCTTAATGGCCACCTTTGAAGGTGTTAAAAGAATGTTGAACAATCATGGTTTCGGGAGGCAGAAATTCACCATCCACGGAAACAGTATGTTCTTTAACCATTAGATGTAGGTGTGTGTAAGTATAGCTCGAATACTTATTATAACAAAATCCTAGTATATTTAAGATACTGGAGTTGTTACAAAAGAAATGAATAAAAAGAGTTTAGGGGGTTGGAGAAGCAAAATAAAACAAAAGGACTCAAGTGAAGACATTACCTTAAAATCGGGTAACTCCCTTTAGTTTGAGCTCAAAGGCATACTTGGGAAGACTTCTGCCTAAAGTAAGGCTTCAAGGAGTAAGAGAGGGAAGTGGAGAGACAAAATGGGCAGGGGTTGGCCGAGCCAAAGGCTTTGGAAGTGTGGGTAAGGAGGTAGAGTTGGGGGCATTTTATAAGAGGAGAGGAGGGTCACTCTTGGAAAGTAAAGAAATGTTACTTTATTTTAAAATGAGTTTCGGATTAAAAAGGTACCACATTGATATAATTCGAGGGTAAGATGATAAGGGTTCGAAATCCACCCATCCAATAGGTTTTGGACATGTGTAGGTCATAGAGTTTACATTATCTTTTCATTTTATTTAAATCCTTTATTAATGAGGTAATCGTTGCATCATCATGTTGTCATAAATAATTTAATATATTTAAAGTATAAAAATTATAAAAAATATCATGATGTAGGAAATATTTTTATCTTTCTAATAAATATTTATAGTCAAAATTCAGACCTGTATAACCCCATGTAAAAATTGTTATAGTAAAACAACTCATGTTTGTGTCATTTTTACTTTTACATTAAATAAAAAGTTATTTATGTCATTTCCTAACCGAAGTGGCTCCATGGGTCCCCCAGTTGATCCATGGATTGTCTTGGTCAGCCATGACACATCCAATAAGGGTAGGACATGTTTCTAGGTCATTTTATATTATTAAAACATTATTCTTACCTTAAATTACACTAATTACCTCTAATCACGATTAAAAACATAAAAGTTACTATTCACAAAAAAAATATTTTAATCCCATTGAGCCAAATTTTACTTGTTAATGAAAACCATGTATGTAGGATTTTTGAAATTCAAAACACAGAAGTGGTAAAATTTCATTTAACCGAAAAATCAGTTTCTTAAGTACCACTTAGTTGTTTCACTATTCATCAAAAATTGACGTTTTTCAGAAAAATACCAAGACTTCACCCTAAGCTATATTTGATATTCCGAATTCAAAAATGATGTATATTTTACAAAATTCAAAAAATATAAGTTACATTAATTAATTTAATAATTAATTCCCGCTGTCATGACAAATAGCGTTTTTTTATGAAACAATAAGTATCAAAAGATTGACACCAGTTTAAGTCCAATTTCAAAGTGAAATTGATTCCAATGACCACCATTGGATTAAATGGTAAAAATATATTCTAATTTACCTTCAAAACCAATTCAAAATATAATCTAATAATATAAATAAATTATATTAAAAAGAGGTTTTTAATTAAAATACAACGTTTTCACTATTCATTAAAAAATGAACTTTATCGGAAAAATACCAAAAATTCACACAAAGTAAATATTGATGTCCCAATCATAAAGAATAAGTTTATTTTGACAAACATAGATTATAAAATTGTCAAAATATAGATTTAAAAATGGATTTCCATCAAAAGGTAGTAAAACAATCTTTTAAAAATATTAGTGTATTCCATGCTTAAGATTGGATTTATTTTCATTTTAAGACTCTAAAACACTATCTAATTCACTAATATACATAAATAAAAATATCTATTATTACTTACTTACTTGAGATGTTACATCTAATTAGGAATAATAAGGATGTTTGGACTTTCAAACCCCGTTTCATTTGGTTTCTCATGAAGAATATCATTCCACTGTCCTTGATATCCTCCATTATCATGAATCTTCCTATTTCCAGCCATTTTATAAAACCCAAAATGAATAGTGTGAGAGGAAAAAGTCATGCTAGGGAAAACAACATAGTAAAGTGGGAGTACCCTCAATATCTAACATCTTAGGTTAAATTCTAAGATCGTTACCGTAGTTCTAGGACTATATCCTATACGTATACTTATCCTTAGGGACATCCCTAGACATACCTTAGAAATATCTCTAGGGATCTCACTAAAGTTTTCGAATCCTAGTTTCCAAAGGTTAACTAAACCTTTCCCCTGATAACAACTGTAGAGACCCAAAGCTTGACGTATAGGGACATTACATTACTTTTGCAGAATACTTATTACATAACAAAAACAGACACACAAGGACTGTAATAGTTTAGTGTCTTTGGAAACTCGGACTATAATCTTCTAATCATGGCGAAACATCTTCAACATTTCCCATAAAGATCTTACAATTTTTTTCTTACCTAAAACCTTTTTTTAAATCCTAGGGAAAAGAAAACATAAAAGGGGTGAGCTCAAATGCCCAGTAAGGGTAAACATAGAGAACATAAAACAATCCATAAACATTTGAATGCAAAAACTTGAACATAAAATCTAAACATCAAAATCTTGAGCAAAGACATGAAACTTGGAAGTACGTAAGGCATATTTAATAATGGAACATCAATCATTATAAAATATCATGGGAATAAAACATGTAATTGTGGAAACCATTAAGCACATGTTATGATTTCCATAGTATCCAAGGCATTACTTCCATGACCATATTAGTGGAAAAAGTCCCTTTTTGAATCGAGTTCACTCCTCGTTTCAATCCTGTAACACTGAACCAGATTAACTTACCATTCCGGCCATGTTTATCTCATGAGATATAAATCTTTACCCAATTCATTGGAGGGAGATATAGGTCCCACCCATCTCATAATGAAATCATTCTTACTTGTGCCACAAAATAAACACACATCATTCATAATAACCCAACGAATAAGATGGGTTTCATAAACATCATCCCATCATCAAATAATACATATAAAAGAAATGGATATCATTTCATAATAAGAAAAGTGAAAGCATGTAAATCATAGAGACTTTATACTTAAAACATACACATATGAAATAATGTCATCTTAGATGAAAAATGGTTTTGATAAAATAATTGAAATGAATTCTTGAGGAAAATATCATTTCTTCTTCAAAATCAATTTCTTTTCACAAAACATCATGAAATTTTAAAAGAAAAATATTTTTTTGAAAATAGTCATGAAATATTTTGGAGGAAGCTTCATGAAAATAAGGCTTTATAAAACCGTAAAAATCTGTTCGTGCCATATAAGTTAAAAAAACATTCTTCTCGTACTTTTGCCGGAAAAGTCAAAAAGTACCTCGTATAAGAAAGATTTCATACATACCATGTAGTAAAAGTCAAAAATGGGTAAAAATGACATTAAACATACATGAAAACATTTTTATAAAACAAGGACATGGATGATAAATATAACCCCAGTAAATACTTACAAATAAACAATCTCAAATAAAAACGAGATTGGAAAAGTTATCCCTTACCTTATGTCCGATATGCTACGTATGTATCCAAACCTCCTGTATAATGATTTAAATAATTTCATTGACTTATTAAAGAATCATATTTATTGTTATGATATCATATATGGTTCACTTATGACTTTATATTACCAGTTCTTTTGGAAATTCCATGTCAAAGAGCATTTTGGGTAAAATCGTTTCATTTATCGTATGTGTTTCGACTTGTCGTTCTTTATATTATTACTCATATCCTAATTTACATAATTCCAGAATTTAAAACATGATTTATATATAATATATATTCATCATATAAATATATATTATAGATCGAAAAAAGGAATGAAATACACCGTTCATGGAGATGGTAGGTCGTACATACGCATGAACGCTGTTTTCGTTTCCTTATTGAATTGAATGAAATTAAGTAGATGAAATTAATATATATAAACATAAATCCAGTATCATTATTATTTCATATATTTCTTGATTACTTATTGTATATACTTTGTAATCATTCATGAATGGTTAACATGGAGAATGAATCTCATCGCTTCGTGGAGACGGAAGTCCGTATGTACGCACGAGTGATGATATCATTCCCATGATCGTGGAATTGCATTGAAGTGTATGTATAATATTTAAGAATCAATATCACTTTGAAATAATCATATATAGTTATTTATTTACACCATTATACCCATCCAAGTAAGGTGGTGGTCGAAAACAGATTACACCACGGCGTGGAGACGGTATTCCGTACGTATGCACACGCGGTGATTTCATTTTCCGTAGGATGGATAGATGGTGAAATATGTTTGTTTCATACTTATAATAACATATAAGTATATTAGTGATACTTATGTTATTACTTAATAATGAAACAACTAAAGAAGAAGAAGTAGAAGAAGAAATAATGTTGAAAGAATCGGTAATGGATATTACCTCTTCTTTCGACACGCCTTTTTGAAACCTCCTCTTAGGGCACTAAGATTGGTCTTTGAAGAATACCAGAACCACTAGGATGTTTCTAGGGAAGTGGAGAAGAGAATGTTTCAGGGTTTGGACGAGATTTAAGGCTAAATATGGTGTGAGGAAGAGAGGGAGGAAGTGCCCTTTTATAAGGGAGGAGAGGGGCACCTTTGGAATAACTAAAAATATTATTTTATTATAAAGTCATATTCATTTTTTAATAGCTCCAAATTATGTTATTTCGAAGATAAGGTGGGGATGGGTCTAAATCCTCTTATCCAATAGAATTTATACAAGTTTAGGTTTCTATTTTAACCTTATCATTTAGATTTAACTTTAAGTTAAATAATTTTACTTTTACCGCGTCTTCTTGTTTTCTTACACAATAAGGTTAATAAACTTACTATAACAAGACAAACGAACCCCAAGTTGTTTATTATTAATATATATAAACTTATATACCTCATTTGGCTGAACCTTATATTTTTAAGAATAAAATAACAATTAATAATATAATATTTGTTTTAAAAACTATTTTATGACAATTTTGACACTATTTGGTAATTGATTTTTGTGAAAATCAAAACAGAACGATTAGTTCAAAAAAGGTTAATTAAATCAATAATAACATGTCTTATTAACCTATAAAATTAGTTTAATTCATAAAAAATCTCAAATTACATTTATTTGGGTATTTATAACAACAATTATGTCAATATTTCATTAATAAGATAATTACCGCATCATCTTTACGTCATAAATAAATTAAATTATTTCATGTCTAAAAATTATAAATAAAATACCATTATGTATGAAATATTTTTAGCTTTATAATGAATATTTATAGTCTAATTTATCTTATTTATAACTCTATATTAAAAATGATTTAGTTATTAAACTTTGATTTTAACTATTTTAACCCTTCTTTAAATAAATTAATAATAAATGTCCTAATCTAATCCAGGTGGACCTAAAAGGTCATATTTTATTTCTAAGATTGCTTTTGGTTGAATTAAACTTATCCAATAGAATTAGGACATGTTTTAGGGTAATAATAATATCATTTTTACCCTTAATTACCCTATTTACTTTTAACCGTGGTAAAAAAAGTAAAAAGTTACTATTCACCAAAAATTATTTTCATCTCATTGAACAAAATTTTACTTACTGAAATCAACCGTGTCTCTCCGATTTTTGAAATTCAATTCACAGAAGTGGTAAAATTTCATTTAAATGAAAAAGGCAGTTTTTTAACTACCACTAAGTGGTTTCACTATTCATCGAAAATTGATGTTTTTCAGAAAAAATCCAAAAATTCAACCTAAGCATTATTTGATATTTCGAATTCAAAATTGATGTCTATTTTTTCCAAATTCAAAAAATAGAAGTGGCATTAATTAATTTTAAAATTAATTCCTGTTATCAAAACAAATAGCGTGTTTTTAAGAAACAATAACTATCAAAAGATTCATACTTGTTTATATCCAATTTCATAATGAAATTAATTACAATGACCAAAATTGGATTAAATGGTAAAAATATATTCTAATTACACTTTAAAACCAATTAAAAATATAATCTAACCATATAAATTATTACGATGAAATAATTTCTTTTTAATGAAAATATAGCGCGTTTTTACTATTCATCAAAATATGAAAGTTATCAGAATACTTTGAAAATTTTATCCCAACTAAATTTTTATATCCAGATTCTAAGGAAGAATTTTATTTTTTCAAATTTAACTTATAAACATGTCAAAAACTAGATTTAAAGTGGGTGCACCATCAAAAGGTGGCAAAACAACATTTTTTGAAAAATACTTATTTTACCCAGAAAATTTATTTAGTTCTCATACCATGTTCTAGAAAATATGTAAGATGAATAATAATGTCATAAAATTAAAAATGTATTTAATACTATTCATAATGTCTAGTCCATAATAATATTATAATAATATATCGTTGTTTAGTAAAACATGGTATTGCATACAACACACGCTATCGAGGAAGGTCACGATTGCATGTAATGCAATCCAAGTCAGGGTTGCGTGTAGTGCACGACTCCTTTTTTTTTTTGTGTATAACAAAATCCAACCATATTTCATTAATACATTGAATATATATATATATATATATATATACTCAATGTTGCGTAGAATAACTACTATCAAAGAAACTCAAATTTGTGTGTAACACGATTCAAGGTTAGTGTTGCAAATACTGCCAGATAATACGGTGTTGCGTATAACGCAAGATAATATTTGGGTATCATACAACTCAATACATAAAATAAATTAAATAATGTTTTTCATAAAATCTCAGGGTGTTACATTCTACCCCCCTTAAAATAAATTTCTCCCTCGAAATTCGTCGGGGTTATAAATCGTTTAGTATTTGAAAGTGTCTTTTATAGAAACCCACATCGTAAAAAGGAATACTAAAACTTCATTTTAAAAAGGGAAGTTAGAATCGTAATGGTCACCCAAAGTAACTCAGCACTGGGTTTCCACATAGGACAACATAAGTGACAATATGGATATGGAAGAAATATTAACCATCATGTTCTGATGGAGAGTGGTAGAGAACAGGGCTATGGAAAAGTCAACAAAGCCATAAATTTGTGATGATCTAAGGTACCATATGATTCATCAGATATGAGAGTACTAGAATAGAATTTTTGTTTTCAAGATAATTTCCCTAAAGTTGAAGAATTTCAATTAGAAGAAATACTTGCTTGATTTTGGTACAATCTCACTGTTGTTCATGCTTTGAAAAGTTTCCACTTCATCTCTTAAAGAAATGAAGTTGAATTTGTTATTTGTGAAGTGTTAACAGATCATGTGATAGAATGATGGGTCATTCCTTCTATTTCAAACAAAAGGTTAGAAAAAGTTATCAAATATACATAAGTCCATCTATGGTGAGGTTAATCGTATACGATTCCAAAAATTAACTTATACTTCATATATCATACCGCTTAATAAAATAAAACTAGTTTCTACTAACCAGGGACTTCCTGTAGGCCAGTGGTAGGCGATAAAGGCCAGTCGCACTTCAGTTGTGGGTTCGATTCCCACAGCCTTGTCCGACGCGATGGGCTGTCACCCATCCTGCAGGTTGTCCTTTTTCTATAACTACATTACTATAACATCCCATCAATAATATCGAAAAAATTTCTATCCTTAAACAATAATAACTTATGTCTAACATAATCCATTCCAATCTTTAGCCTTATCTAAAATACTTTGGTCCAAGCTAATAGTATAATGAAAATGATTACTTGAAATGTCACATAACAATCACGTGAAATTTATCCCCCATATATCATAAGATATATCTTGTTGGTCACATTCCAAACATTCGAAGGCCTTAATCATGTATTCTCTTGAAAAATGAATACCCATTGAACCTTAGTAAAAACATGAGTGCTGTCAAAAGTTAATTCTTTCCACATACCAAAATCCAAAAATTTTGTATACTCAAACCATCATATCACTTAGTCCTTATATCAGTCATGAGCTCATGAATACAATCAAACATCTCATTATCTTCTTATCCCTTCATTATGCGCATATCATCTACTTTCCAAAAATATCTGAATAACCTTTCATGGTTACCAGTACCATTAAACATATACTTTCAAATAATTTAGGAAAAACAAAAGTGTAACAATACTTAGATGATTCTTTATTCCATAGTACCATACATTATTCCTTATAAACATACAATCATTCCACTAACTTCTTAAACCACTAACTGAGCTTCATCATTTCTTTCATCTCATATTTCATTTGTAGTCTCATCATCATCATCCACATAAATACTACTCATATGACCATGATGATTCTCTTCATGAGATTTTCCCTTAGGGAATTGGTTTGCATAATGCCCATACATTCCACATTTAAAACATCTAATCATTGTTGATGTCGTAGCAATACCATTATCCTTGTCCATGGTGTTAACTGAACCTTTTACTTTGCACTTACTGGATTTGTGTCCTTATTTTCCACACCCAATGCATCTTCCAGTTCCTTTGAATCAATCTCCCCGATGCCTCTTCCCACACGATTTACATGAGGGAAATTGAACTTTCTTTCCTCTATGATCATCATGAAACTCCATCTTTCTCTTATTATCTGAGTCGGGAATCTTACCAAAGTTGAGATTATTGATCACATTATGAGATTGCTGATTTGGCATAATAACGATGTTTGGACTTTCAAATCTCGTTTCATTTGGTTACTCATGAAGAATATCATTCCATTTTCCATCATATCCTCCATTATCGTGAATCTTCCTGTTTCCATCCATTTTCTAAAACCCAAAAAGAATAGTGTGAGAGGCAAAAATCATGCTAGGGAAAACAACATAGTAAAGGGGGAGTACCCTCAATATCTAACATCTTAGGTTAAATTCTAAGATCTTTACCGTAGTTCTAGGACTATATCCTATACGTATACTTATCCTTAGGGGAATCCTTATACATACCTTAAAAATATCTCTAGGGATCTCATTAAAGTTTTCATATCATAGTTTCCAAAGGTTAACTAAACCTTTCCTCTGATACCAACTGTATAGACCCAAAGCTTGATGTACATGGACATTACATTACTTTTGCAGAATACTTATTACATAACAAAAACAGACACACAGGGACCTTAATAGTTTAGTGTCTTTGGAAACTTGGACTATAATCTTCTAATCATGGTGAAAGATCTTCAACATCTCCCATAAAGATCTTCCATTTTTTTCTTACCTAAAACCTTTCTTTATATCCTGGGGAAAAGAAAACATAAAAGGGGTGAGCTCAAATTCCCAGTAAGGGTAAACATAGAGAACATAAAACAATCCATAAACATTTAAATGCAAAAACATGAACATAAAATCTAAACATCAAAATCTTGAGCAAAGAGATGAATCTTGGAAGTACATAAGGCATATTTCATAAGGGAACATCAATCATTATAAAATATCATGGGAATAAAACATGTAATTTTGGAAACCATTAAGCACATGTTATGATTTCCATAGTAGCCAAGGCATTACTGCCATGACCATCTTAGTGGACAAAGACCCTTTCTGAATCGAGTTCACTCCTCGTTTCAGTCCTGTAACACTGAACCAGATTAACTTACCATTCCAGCCATGTTTATCTCATGAGATATAAATCTTTACCCAATGCATTGGTGGGAGATATAGGTCCCACCCATCTCATAATGAAATCATTCTTACTTGTTCCACAAAATAAACATACATCATTCATAATAACCCAATGAATAAGATGGGTTTCATAAACATCATCCCATCATCACATAATACATATAAAATAAATTGATATCATTTAATAATAAGAAAAGTGAAACCATGTAAATCATAGAGACTTTATACATGAAACATACACATATGAAATAATTTAATTTTAGATGAAAAATGGTTTTGATAAAACACTTGAATTGAATTCTTGAGGAAAATATCGTTTCTTCTTCAAAATCAATTTCTTTTAACAAAACATCATGCAATTTTAAAAGAAAAAGATATTGTTGAAAATATTCATGAAATATTTTGGAGGAATCTTCATGAAAATAAGGCTTTATAAAACTGTAAATATATGTTCGTGCCGTATAAGTTAAAAAAACATTCTTCTCGTACTTTTCCCGGAAAATTCAAAAAGCACCTTGTAAAAGAAAGATTTCATACATACCATGTAGTAAAAGTCAAAAATGGGTAAAAATGACATTAAAAATACATGAAAACATTTTTATAAAACAAGGACATGGATGATAAATATAACCCCAGTAAATACTTACAAATAAACAATCTCAAATAAAAACGAGATTGGAAAAGTTATCCCTTACCTTATGTCTGATATGCTACGTATGTATCCGAACCTCCTGTATAATGATTTAAATAATTTCATTGACTTATTATAGAATCATATTTATTGTTATGATATCATATATGGTTCACTTATGACTTTATATTACCAGTTCTTTTGGAAATTCCATGTCAAAGAGCGTTTTGGGTAAAATCGTTTCATTTATCATATGTGTTTCGACTTGTCGTTCTTTATATTATTACTCATATCCTAATTTACATAATTTCAGAATGTAAAACATGATTTATATATAATATATATTCATCATATACATATATATTATAGATCGAAAAAAGGAATGAAATAGACCGTTCATGGAGACGGTAGGTCGTACGTACGCATGAACACTGTTTTCGTTTCCTTATTGAATTGAATGAAATTAAGTAGATGAAATTAATATATATACACATAAATATAGTATCATTATTATGTCATATATTTCATGATTAATTATTGTATATACTTTGTAATCATTTATGAATGGTTAACATGGAGAATTAATCTCATCGCTTCGTGGAGACGGTAGTCCGTACGTACGCACGAGCGATGATATCATTCCCATGATCATGGAATTGCATTGAAGTGTATGTATAATATTTAATAATCAATATCAATTTGAAATAATCATATATAGTTATTTATTTACACCATTATACCCATCCAAGTATGGTGGTGGTCGAAAATAGATTACACCACGGCGTGGAGACGGTATTCCGTACATACGCACACGCGGTGATTTCATTTTCCGTAGGATGGATAGATGGTGAAATAGGGTTGTTTCATACTTATAATAACATATCAGTATATTAGTGATACTGATGTTATTACTTCATAATGAAACAACTAAAGAAGAAGAAGTAGAAGAAGAAATAATGTTGAAAGAATCGGTAATGGATATTACCTCTTCTTTTGACACGCCTTTTTGAAACCTCCTCTTAGGGAACTAAGATTGGTCTTTGAAGAATACCAGAACCACTAGGATGTTTCTAGGGAAGTGGATAAGAGAATTTGTCAGGGGTTGGACGAGCTTGAAGGCTAAATATGGTGTGAGGAAGAGAGGGAGGAAGTTCCCTTTTATAAGGGAGGAGAGGGGCACCTTTGGAATAACAAAAAATATTATTTTATTATAAAGTCATATTCGGTTTTTAATAGCTCCAAATTAAGTTATTTCAAAGATAAGGTGGGGATGGGTCGAAATACTCTTATCCAATAGAATTTATACAAGTTTAGGTTTCTATTTTAACCTTATCATTTAGATTTAACTTTAAGTTAAATAATTTTACTTTTACCGCGTCTTCTTGTTTTCTTACACTATAAGGTTAATAAACTTACTATAACAAGACAAACGAACCCCAAATTGTTTATTATTAATATATATAAATTTATATATGTCATTTTTCTGAACATTAGATTTTTAGGAATAAAATAACAATTAATAATATAATATTTGTTTTAAAAACTATTTTATGACAATTTTGACACTATTTGGTAATTGATTTTTGTGAAAATCATAACAGAATTATTAATTAGAATAAAGTTAATTAAATAAATAATAACAGGTCTTATTAACCTAGAAAATTAGTTTAATTCATAAAAAATCTCAAATTACATTTATTTGGGTATTTATAACAACAATTATGTCAATATTTCATTAATAAGATAATTATTGCATCATCTTTATGTCATAAATAAATTAAATTATTTCATGTCTAAAATTTATAAATAAAATACCATTATGTATGAAATATTTTTAGCTTTATAATGAATATTTATAGTCGAATATATCTTATGTATAACTCTATATTAAAAATGATTTAGTTATTAAACTTTGATTTTAACTATTTTAACCCTTCTTTAAATAAATTAATAATAAATGTGCTAATCTAATCCAAATGGACCTAAATGGTCATATTTTATTCCTAAGATTGTTTTTGGTTGAATTAAACTTATCCAATAGAATTAGGACATGTTTTAGGGTAATAATAATATCATTTTTACCCTTAATTATCCTATTTACTTTTAACTGTGGTAAAAAAAGTAAAAAGTTACTATTCACCAAAAATATTTTCATCTCATTGAACAAAATTTTACTTACTGAAAACAATCGTGTCTCTCGGATTTTTTAAATTCAATTCACATAAGTGGTAAAATTTTATTTAAATGAATAAGTCAGTTTTTTTAACTACTACTAAGTGGTTTCACTATTCATCAAAAATTGAAGTTTTTCAGAAAAATACCAAAAATTCAGCAGAAGAATTATTTGATATTCCGAATTCAAAATTCATGTCTATTTTTTCCAAATTCAAAACATAGAAGTGACATTAATTAATTTGAAAATTAATTCCTGTTATCAAAACAAATAACGTGTTTTTAATAAACAATAACTATCAAAAGATTGATACTTGTTTATATCCAATTTCATAGTGAAATTAATTCCAATGACCAACATTGGAGTAAATGGTAAAAATATATTCTAATTACACTTTAAAACAAATTAAAAATATAATCTAACCATATAAATTATTGCGATAAATAAGTTGTTTTTAATTAAAATATAACGTGTTTTTACTATTCATCAAAATATGAAAGTTATCAGAATATTATGAAAAATTTATCCCAACTAAATTTTTATATCCAGATTCCAATGAAGAATTATATTTTGTTAAATTGAACTTCTAAAAATGTCAAAAACTAGATTTAATGTGGGTGCACCATCAAAAGGCGACAAAACTGCATTTTTTGAAAAATACTTATTTTACCCGAAAAATTTATTTAGTTCTCATAACATGTTTTAGATAATATGTAAGATGAATAATAATGTTATAAAATTCAAAATGTAGTTAATACTATTCATAACGACTAGTACATAATAATATTATAATAATATATCATTGTTTAGTAAAACTCGGTATTGCATACAACACACGCTATCGAGGAAGGTCACGATTGCGTGTAATGCCAGCCAAGTCAGGGTTGTGTGTAGTGCACGACTCCTTTTTTGTTGCGTATAATAAAATCCAACCATATTTCATTAATACATTGAATATATATATATATATATACTCAATGTTGCGTAGAATAACTACTACCAAACAAACTCAAATTTGTGTGTAACACGATTCAATGTTAGTGTTGCATATACTGCCAGATAATACGATGTTGTGTATAATGCAAGATAATATTGGGGTATCATACAACAAAATAAATCAAATAAAGTAAAAGAATGTTTTTCATAAAATCTTGGGGTGTTACATGGAGTGTCGTCGGGTTGGTTTTGACTTAAAAACCAACTAGGCCATTGGAACGAAAAAGCCAATTACTCTCAGACCGGGCATCTGATTGACACGCCGTCTATCACGTTGTGTTCCTATTGTTGAGACGGAACTTTGAGGTACATCAACTCCGGACTATGTGTCAGTTGATGTATCGACCCCCTTGGCTCGTGGAGCGGACCCTCTCGGAATCGAGCATGCTGTGCACGAGAACCCTAGAGCTGGCTGCGACTAGGACAATGATGACTGCACTAAAATACTCCGTGGGTTCGGCAGTGATGATGAATACACTGAAATACTACGTGGGTTTGGAAGCGATGAAGACCGTACTAAAATCCTCTGTGGGTTTGACGGCGATGAAGACTGCACAGAAATCCTCTGTGGGTTCGACTGTGATGAAGACCATACTAAAATCCTCCGTGGGTTCGACGGTGATGAAGACTGCACTGAAATCCTCCTTGGGTTCGGTAGCAATGAAGACCGTACTGAAATCCTGCATGGGTTCGACGGTGATGACTCTGTTCTTGTTATCCTACGTGGGTCTGGCAGAGTAGCTGGTCTGTATCCTATGTGGGTTCGACAGCTTAGATGGTTTAGTATCCTATGTGGGTCCCAACTTAGATGAATCAGTGGCTATATCTGATCATCTCTATCACCTTACGAAGAAGTATACCTGTGTGAGCTGAGTCTTGACTTTCAATTAGTATCTTCGATATGATTGACTTGCTTTACTATGTGGATTGTGTTGTGCTTTCCTGTGTAGATTGGGTTGTACTATCCTGTGTGGACGTGATCGAACTTGGGCCCGGATGTTAGATCCAAAACTTGAATTGATGACTTAGGTTATGTATTGGAATATACCTATGTAGTGTTCATTGTTACTTCGTGATTGTATCTTTCCTTTGTGGATTATCCTTTTTGGATTCTGGGAGACCATCGGGGGTCTCGAGGTCCCTACTGAGTAGCGTATACTCACCCCTGCACGGGCTATGCCTGCACTACGTTGTGTTGGATGCAGATGACGGAGAGTGCTGATCATGGTTGAGGCTAGTGGAGAAGTCTGTACCTGGAGGTGGTCCACTAGGCAGGACGTACACAGAGTGGACGACTGGACCCGTGGAGATGAGGTGGCTATATGTACCCACCCTTCAGGTGGGACTTCCAGTGGATGGATCGACGTTGCTGCTTTACTTTTAGTTGCTATACTTTCATTACAATTGTAATTTACATTCAGTTTTGGTTTGTATTCTGTCCGATTTAATTTCCGCACTTACTTTTTTACCCAGTTTTACTTAGTGTTTACTTCTGCTGGCTTACTCTGTGGTGTTTGTTTACTTAATAAAGGAAATGCATTCCCCTTTTGTCAGGATTTATTCCTTGGTGCTAGTCTCCAACCCCTAGCCTATGGGAGGCGGGTTTGGGGTAGTCACGACATGGGCCCTGAGGACAGGTCGTGACATATCAAATGCAATATTGTTCATCCCAATAATAAATCCAGATAGTTGTTCAATATAATCATATAAATTTATATATCCCTAAAAAATGATGATTTGAAATCCATATAAAATATTTTATATCTTTTATGTTTTTCAAATGTAAGAATTAATAGGATAGTTCTTAATCTTTCCACTAGAACAAGATTTCCATAAAATCAATACCTTAAATATTTGAGTAACCTTTACAACCAAGTTTTGACTTATTTGTTATCACTTCACCTTTCACATTCAACTTATTTCTAAACTCCCACATTCTACCAACAACATTTTTATTGTTTTTTCAGTATATTCTCCCATGTATCAGCCTTCTAAATATCTAAAATATCTCTTTTAATGGAATCAATTTCCTCTGTATATTTCATATATTCCCAAAAATATTTTGGATAAACCTATAAATTTAGATAAATAAGTGAAACTTAAATTGATGTTAATTTAGTTTGAACCTATTGATGTTTATCTTGGATTATGTCATAAACATCCACCTCCATACTTGTCCATGAATGAGATCAACAAAAGTGAACCTCATCACATCACATAGATAAGTCGAAATATTTATCTTGGTCAACTTTAACATTTTCACTATCATTAATAACATTTTCAGTTTTTTCAACTGCAACAATGTCTTCATCCCTATCAACAAAATTTGTACCCTCATATGAATATTTCTAATAAATCTATTCAATAAATATCATATATTCCTAATAAACCAAATTTATTTGTATTTATTATAAAATCTATATCATCTACCATAATGAGAGTAGCCAAGATGATATCTATCAACCCCTTTTTGATCAAACATCCTATGATTTCCACCCTTTTACTTTTATAATTCCAGAACTACCAAACTCCCTTAGATGATTGAAACATGGGAAAAAGTTGTAAAACATATCATGTGGATTAGTATCAGAGTTTGGTGTATAGAAACATCTATTATAAACATATATTTTTTCTCCAACAGCTATCCTCCATAAATTATTAGAATTATCATGTTTGATCAAAATTCTATGCTCCATCTCTACCAAAAATCTATTTGTTCTTTCAAAAATACCACTATTTTGTGGTGATTATGGTTCCCTAAACTCATGAAGAAAGCAATTTTTTCCAGATAATTTCTAAATTCCCATATTTTTTATTTTCCATGATTATCAGTTGAAATATTCTTCCTAGAATACCCAAATTTTTTCTATAAACTTCTACATTAACTCTTAAATATTTTAATATCCTTTCATTTATGTTTCAAAAAAATAATAAAAGAACTGAATGTAATGTAAAAAATTAAAGAGATAAATCAATTACCTATTTTTGATACTTCTTGAATCATTGGCATACATGTATTTGTAAGTGTCAGGCCCAAGGGATGGGGTGAATTTATCTCATCTTTCATATGTACTAAGCTAGTAATATTCACGTTCATGAAAATAGAGAAATTCCAATATCTTCAACTTTTTATATCAGTAATATCATGAATACATATTCTATCCATTTCCTTTATAATATTCCTCTAAAACATATACCCCATAATTTTATGGCATATCTTATTTTCTTCCATCATTCCCAGGTAGCAAAAATTTTACAAATCAAGAACTTAATAAAAAAGATTCATTTTATTCCTTGGACATTCATAACAACATTCCCATCATTTATGCTTGTTATCAAAAAACCATATTTTCATAATACAAAATTATTACCTTCAAAAAAAATTTGAAAAAAACATAAAAATTGTGTGGCGTCCCTTACACAATCATGGATAATTTAGATTTTAACAGTTCTTCCATAATGATAGTAGATCCAACGCCTTTGATTTTGAGTGACTCATCATTTCCAAAAGTCATTATAACTTAATTAAAATATTCCAAATTATTTAAAAAAATTAAATATATTATCATATGTGAAGAAAAACCACTATCTAAAAAGTAGGATCATTCTCATTTTACAAATTTGAGAGAGGTTCGAAAAATTAAAACCATTTTCATTCATTTTCCTTTCTTTTGACATGGATTTTGATATTCGTTTTATAAATTTTTTTCCTTGATATCATGAAAAGATATAATTTTAATTATTTTAAAGAGATTGACATATTTCACAAATCATTACCATGGGTTGAAATATATTTTCAATATTCATAATAACTTTTATAGGATAACCCATTTGAGGGGGTTGAATCCCCCTCAAACATTGACTGTAGTTTATCCAAGGTTCATCTTAATGTAGATGATTAAACTAAAACACAGATTTTTATGACCAAATTGTCTACAACACCACTGGAATACATAAAAATAATATCATATGTCATAACATACTTACTTTTTGAAGATTCAAACCTCATTTTCATCAATATTAAATCCTTTTGTTTTAGTAAATTGTTGTGCAAAAAGGGTTTTCTCATCCCATAATATTTTCATATTCAGTCAGGACTTGTTATTATACTCAACAAAAACAATAATAGCATCTGATTGTAGATCACAATTTTTATACTAAAAAACATCTTGTTTTTTAAACATTCATTATTTAACTACATATAAGGTTTTATTAAATTACATATTCATTTTAGTATCACCACTATTATTATTAAATTTTGAGGAAATATTTTGTTGTTAATTATTAGGTTTTCTCATCTCATAACTTTTACTAACTATGGTAACAGAGTTTTGGAAATATTAAATTCCTTTATAATATTCAAAAAATTTCGAGTCACTTCTATCTCTTCCTCATATACCTTCACCTTTACTTCATGCTCAAAATTCTTCTTTTTATTTTCACTGACCAAATTATTTATAATATCAATCTCTAGTAAAAAATGGTTTTTTATTCAAAAAATATTCTTTATTGATATTTGATATATTTTATTTCATTAAATTATTATTCTCCCATTCAATTAATACAATCATTGAAAGATATTTTGGCAGTTAACATTTGAGTATAAAATTTATCAGACTCCCTTCTTCATCTGAACTACTTCTTTCATTGCAGTTTATTTTACGTCATTAGATTTTTTTTAAGATCCATGAAAATTCATTAATGATGTTATCAAATTAATTTTCTATATCATCATCATCTTCCTTACACTTATAAAAATAGTTTCTCATTTTATATTTGGAGAACTTGTCACACCATGAGTTTTTATGGACCATTTTTCAAATGAAGTAATTTCCATTGATGTATTTCATTTATCTTAAGCTAAAAATTCCTTTCACATGAAACAAACATGGATTGCACAATACACAACACTGACTTGGATAACACTATATGCAACACCAACATGAAATAATGTCTTTCTACGAAACATTATTTTGTTGTTATAATTAATTAAAAGATATAGTTTAAATGTAGTCATTAAAATTAGTAATATATAAAGTAATAAATACTATTAACATATTTTTTATAATGGTTTCATACAAATAAAACATATTGGCAGTGAGAAATATATTTTTTGGTATAGTCTTTATATTTTTAAAAAATCTATTTTTTAAAATGAAATATTTTATACGTTCTTTTATGAAAAATAATAAAATTAATTTTAAACACGCTTAGAAAATGAATTTGAAATAAATAATTTAAAATTTTAATTTATAATTTGAAAATTATATTATGGTGAAATTCTGGGATTTTTCTGATAGATAACATTTTCATATTAATTGTAAAAATTATTAAATTTTAATTCAAAATTACTTTAACATCAACATTATTTATAAGGACAAATTTTATTTTGAATTTTTTTTCAAGTTTAATTAGAATTAATTTTTATAAATTATAAAAATTTAGGCGATTGGAAGCAATTTCACATTGAAATTGGATATAATAACTTAGAAAATGTATGATCATTGTTAATTTAAAAACCTGCAATGTCGTTTAATCTGTGGGATTAATTCTATATTAATTTCATGAACTTATGCATTTTAAATTTGGAAAAATGGATTCAATAATTGAAATTAGAATAATTTATAACATCTAATAAGGTCAACATAGTTTTTGAAAACAAAATTTATTGAATTTAATTAATATTTATTACAATGATTTAGATAAAAATATGTTTAACGATGGACAAAACCATAATCTTATGACCCAAAAAGACTGATAAACTTGTCCAAAATATATTTTCATGACCTATTTCAACCCTATACTACCTTGTATATACTTTTTACAATTATTGGATCCACTTTACATGGTAAAAATATTGGCGAAATTCCTTTTCAAAAAATTAACAGGAGTGCCACTCCACCCCCAATATAAAAAATCCTCTTATCCTCCCACTTTATCACACCTAAAAAACCACATAGTATTGAAAAATATATTCCCAAATAATATAAAAACAATCCTCCATTCCTCTTTTAATACTAAATTTTGGTAGGAATCCATCCACGGAAGCCCCTTGGTGAAAACTAAATTGAGTTACCCAATGAAGAGGTATCATCCTTCCTCAATCTCTTTTCTTTTATTTTCATTTTTCAAAAAGTAAACTATTCATATTCCATGGACACAAAATATCATAATTATAATAAATTTACTGATTTTTTTTTATTTTATGGGTTTGACGTACACTTACATACACAAAAATCTAATGGGCAATGAACTTACCGTTCTTATCTACGATGAACTACCGTCTCATGAAATAATGTTGTTCGTCTTACCTTTACCTCATATTCTGGTAACAAATTATGATGAAAACTCTATTTATATATTATATATATGATATTTAATATTTTTGTATGCTTATGTACTTATTTAATAACACATACCGTTATACATTCCATTTTGTGTAAATACAATAACATCGTTTTTGGATGTATGGACTACTGCCTCCTCAAAGCGATGTGATTCATACAGACTCTACTTGTAATGTATTGAGGATGAGTTTAGTGAAATTATATAATATATAAATATATTATATATTCACTCTACTAGAATAATTATATATATATATTCACAAATATATAATTTACATACATTCTGTTAATATGAAAACAAAACAGAAACAGAGTTCATGTGTACACATGACCTACCATTTCCATGAATGGTGTGTTCAATTTCATACTTATATATTCTATAAATTATTAAAATAAACATATAATGAATATAAATTATATTTATATCATTTTTTATATTATTTAAATCATTTTATAGTTATATATGAAAAATTAATACACATGTGAAATTCAATGATGATATTACCCAAAGCGTAACCTTAACATGGAATTTTTAATAAGAGTATAATATAAAATCATAATAAAATCATATATGTTATTTTGTATAATAAAAATATAATTTAAAATAATTATCATAAACTTAAATTTATTATATATGAATCTTGAATGAGTTCAAAGAGAGTCAATACACATGGTAATGGAATTTCATCTTACTTTTTTTATTTGTTAGATACATGCCATGTTCACCACTATTTTCTTCTTCATGGTGTATATAATGGTAATGAATTTATTTTATTATTATTATTCTGAAATTTATTCATATTTACATATCCATTCAATTATATTTCTTTTGTGGGTCTTGTGTTTGAAGAGTTACCAAATCTATAAGATAATCTTGTCTCAATTTCCTTTATTGAGACACATGCTTTACAGTGAACCTACATTATTTTTTGAGGTGTATTTACTTTAATTTGACATGATATATCATGAATATTATTATTCTCGTGATATCATAATCTTAATTTAGTTATATTTTCTTAAATGGAGAGTATGATCCCATGTTAGCATGTTGTATTAGTTAATTAGAACAAACTCATAATTTATCAGGGTTATTTATAATTATGCTTCCATAGATGAAATATTATTATTTGTATCTCAAGAACACTCATGAGTATTATTATCCTCTATTAATTTAAGATATCTCCTATTACTAGTATAAATTTCCACTATTTGGAACATAATATAATTAAGAAAATGTTTCTAAGTCAAATATGATTGTATTTATCTGATCAGTCGAAAATCTATTTTATTTAAAAAACTATTTCTTAAGAAGTGTTTTCAAATTTTGTTCAAAATGAAATTTAAAGATATTTTTAAATTAGAAAGGATTTTATTAATTTCTAAAGTTTTTAAAATATTATTTTATAAATATTCAAATCTATATTCAATGGTAAATGTTTTCAAAAAAAACATTATGTTTTTCAAAAACGTTTTTCAGTAAAGAATGGATATCTTTCTCAAGAAATTTTTTAGAATATCATTAAAAATTATTTCCCATCAAATATGACATCCACTTGTGTTACTAAATACTTTATAGGGGAATGATTCAATGTTTACATTCACATTAGTTGTCTGAATGGTTTATGTTTTGATGTCATGATGTTTATGAAACTCATTTCTCATTCACAGGTTATATGGTTTTGATGCCCACTACTTTTAACGGGTTATGATTTTCGATAAATGATTATGAAACCTGTATCTTCTTCCACGAGCTATCATATGATTATATTTTTATGATACCCAATTTATTTCAAGGGATATGATATGAATGTTTATGGTTATGTGAAACATATCTGTATGATTTCATTATGATATGAGAGGGACCTATATCTACCCACAATGCATTGGGTAAATATTTATATCTCCTGAGATAGACTAATATGGTTTTGGGAGTGAACATGTATAACTAATATAGTCATGGGAGTGGACCATGTATAATAATATGGTATGTGGAGTGAACTCATACTACTAATATGTCCATGGGAGTGAACCATGACTACCAAGATGGTATGAGGAGTGAACCCATACTTTTAATATGGAATTGGTAAAGATGAGTTGACTACTATGGAAATAATTTTATATATTTATTTTTATTTAATAATTCTAATTCTTATCACAATGTTACACTTTTATGGATTATGTTCTTTATTTTCTTATGATTTATGTATTGTGAACTGCCAATATTTATTTAATGATTCATGTATACGTTCTTTGATATGCATGGTATGATCGAATATTTTTAGGATCATATTATCATACTCTGATTATCTTTATTATTCATACATATATCTCTTGTTTACCATTACTGAGCATTTTAGATCATCCCATTTTGGGTTTCCTTCCCCAAGTTATGAAGATATATATTATGATTGATGGGTCAAAGAAGGGTTCTAGCAAAGATGAACCTAGTGGAAGATAATGCAGTGCACTTATGTACTAGAGTTTATATATCCATCTTTCTGAAGGCACTACACTGGTATGGTCTTTGTGAATCTATTTTATAATGTTTAAAGTATTCCGCAGAAGTTATTTAATGTTATTGTATAAAAAGAGAGGTCTGCTATTGTTGGTATTAGATTAAATGTTTAGTTAAAAATTGGATGGAAGGATGATAAAACCGTAGTGAGAACCCCAATGACATGTCCATGTATAATTCTAAGGTTATAGAAAAGTATCAGAAAATGCCCTGGAATTTCGGTAAAAGATATAGTTATTGCATTCCTAGAAATATACATCTTCCTGGATAATACAAGTGGATTTTCCTCTAGAACAGATGTACCTATGAGTAATAACTCCAACAAAATGTGTCATGCCCAACATGGTGTAACCTGGTACATGACAACGGGCCTTGGTAAACACCTTGTTTGACACTTCTAATGGATATAATTTTGGAATTCACAAAATCTTCATGAACTAAATTATAGGTTTTAAATATAAGTTGGATATGAATAACCAAGGATAAACTATGGTATCATATATTAAAGTAGGTGTCATTATTTACACATCATATAACTTCTATTTCATGATTATATGGTTCCCCACTATGATAAATATTTCATAATCTATTATTTTTTTATTAAATGGTTGTAACCCAAAGGAATATTGTTAATGGTTATTATGATAGATAATGTAATGATTATCCTTCGGATTAATGGAATGCTATAAGATATGGAATTTAAAATATTGTTGTAATTATCATATATCATTCTTAAGCTATGAATCATGGTGGACTCCCAAATTATTAATGGAGGGAACAACATTATGATGAGTCATTCATGGGGAAATGTACACTATCTTTTAGAGGGTATTTTGATTCATGTGTTGCAAAACAACGGATCAATAATTTTGAAAATATGTTTCTCGTTGTGTTCAGAGTATGAGAAATTCATTTTGATTGATTAAATGTTAGAAGGATAAGAGGACCAATGGTGGAAATTAATCATGTATTCAAGGAAGAAATATTAGATTGAATCCATGTATTTTTATGAGTTCAAGAAATTATTTTTTAATAACTACATTCCCCTGATTCTTCACAAAAATATGGGGAAAGACTCCTTCAATTTGAATAAAATGGAGATGAATCTGTTGATACATATGAGGTTAATTTCACAAGACATGTGAGGTACACTTCAGAAATTATCACCCAACATGAAATTAAATTTGATAGTTTCTTCAGTGGCTAAAAGCCAAATCTCACAAGGGAGTTAGCCATAAAAGACACATTTATGTACAAAAAGATTGTTTGATGTAAAATTAATGATGAAAAAAGGTTGGATTCATGTACCAGTCTCATGGTTTTGAACAGAAAAATAATATGGAGTATAAAATATAATCTAAAAACCATGTAGAGAAGAATATGATATTTTATTTATCCTCTTTGTTTGAGGATATGCAAGGGGAAAATTTTAATATAGGATGTATTCAATGTTTTATTTGTAGAAGGGAATGAAATTAGGAACATTATTATTGAAGTGATGGGAAGAATTTAGATAATGGGTAGAATGGAGAAAATTTTATACATAATGCACCTCACACTATTTATTTCTATAATTGTAAGAATAATGGGAATTATGCTAACCGGTGCCCAAACGAAAGGGTTGGTGACGATGATTGATGTCAACAACCTCTTATGCTAATTGAAAAGGGGAAATCTCATGCAATAGATATTTCTAACAAGGTGTGTGATAATGATGTGGTGAAAGGTACACATACCATCCAATCTATAACCCATAATTTATTATTAGATTATATACCCACCTAATATTTAATAGATAAATAATATTCTTAGGTTGTTAAGATTATTCCTAAATTATTAGATGGTGAATTAGAAGTGCAAACCCCAAATGGTATGATGATTGCATCCAAAGATTATGATTTCTCTCTCATTGGCATTTTTGAGAATCATATTCTTAAAACTATTTTCATTCTTCCTTTAGATGAATTTGATATCATCTTAGGCACAGATTTCCTTTCTCAGCATAAATCCCTAATCAGTTGTCGAGGAAGTGAATTTACGTTTGATATTTCAAACCCTCTTATGACCTTCCACCAATTTTATGACAAGTATGAAAATCCTATGGAGATTAAATCTAGTGTATGAGTCTTAATTCCCATTCATAAGGGCTTCTTGTCCTAAATGATTAGGGAAAAATCATTTTCAATGATATCACTATTGTTTGGTAATTTGTTGGTGTCTTTCCATGAGAGTTTCATATCCTTCCACTAAAACTTGATGTTCAATTCTTAATTGAACTCATACCTGGTTCCTCATCAATTTCCAATCATCCATATATAATTTCCCCAATTGAGTTGTGGGAATTTGAGAAGAACATCCAAGAAATCATTGATAAGGGATCCATTAGGCCAAGTGTACCACCTTGGGGTACGCTTTTTCCTTTTTGGAAAAATAAATATGGATTAATGTGACTTTTCATTGATCATCGATAGTTGAACAAAATCATAATCAAGAACAAGTATCATCTTCCTCATATTGATGACTAGTTAGATCAAATGCACGAGGAAAAATACATTTCAATGATTTAACTTCAATTTGGATATCATCAATTAAGGACCAATAATTAGGATATACCCAAGATAGCATTGTGTACCAGGTATAGACACTATGAATATATAGTTATACCTTTTGTTCTTACTAATACCCCAACTATCTTCATGTATTTGATTAATAGAGTTGTTATATATTAGATTAATCAGTTTGTGGAAGTATTTATAGATGACATCAATATCTATTCAAATGACAAGCAATAGAATTAATATCAAATAATAATTGTACTAAATATAATAAGGAAGGACAAACTATATGAAAAATTTACATAGTGTGAATATTTGGTAAAAAAAGGGTTAAGTTTCAGGTCACATAATATCAATATATGGTATATAAGTATATCCATCAAAGATGAATGCTATTTAATGTTGGCCTAGAACTACCATGATGACTGATATATATAGATTTATTTGTTTATCATGATATTATCAGTGTTTTTTGGTTATTTTCTCATGACTGTCTAATCCTCGAACTAAGTTAACTCAGAAGGGTTGTAATTTCTTTTAGATATTTGAATTTGAGGAAATTTTCAAGGAACTGAAGAGAAGGTTAGTCAGCACACATGTGATTTAACTACCATATAGTGGGGAAGGGTTTTTAATCATTAGTAATACATCTAATAAAGTATTGGGATGTGTTCTTGGGAAGAACAACATGGTTATACCCTATGTATCACGATAGTTGGTGATTGATGAGAATAATTACCCAACTCATGGGTTGGAGTTAACAACTCTAATTATTAAATTAAATATATAGCTGAATAATCTTTATAGAGAAAATTGTGAAATATATATAAATCATAAATGTATGAAATATACATTCACATGGAAGGATTTGAACATACATGAGGGAAGATGGTAAGAGTTGATAAAGGATTATTACATCTCAAAAAATTACCACCCTGGGAAGGGTAACAAGGTGGCCAATTCTTTGAGTCATAAGTATCATGTTAGCTTATCTATGATGAGGATAAAAAAGGATCCAATATTTCTGTATTTGGAAAGGATTGACCTATAAATCCTGAAGGAAGATGAAAAATATAAACTTTTATAAATAATGTTCAAACCTCTATCCAGATGAATATTAAAGAGGTGTAGAAGGATGATGTAGAACTGGAAAAGAAGGATAAAAATGTTCATGAGTTTATTCCTGATCAGGATGAAATTATAAGGTTTAGGAACGATGTATGTATTCCTTCCATACTAGATTTTAATAAGAATTTATTAGAGGAAGATCATAAATCTTCATTCACTATTTATCTTGGAAGAACAAATATGTATAGGGACTTGAAAGAATACATCTTACAGGATGGAATTAAGAGAAATGTCACATAGTATGCATCTCAGTTCTTGGTATGCGAACAAGTTAAGGCTGAAATAAAAAATATTAAATGAATGTTTCATCCATTACCCATACTGAAATGGGAATGGGAGAACATCACTATAGTTTTTTTCATTGGACTACACAAAAAATATAAAGGTTTGAATGTTATATGGGTGGTAGTTGACTGCATTAAAATGTCATCACACTTCATCGCTATCAGATAAGACTTATCGTTGTATCATCTTTCCCCGAAATTCATTAAGGAGGAAGTAAGTCTATAGAAGTCCCACATTATATTTTATCAAATTAGGATATGAGGTTTTACTCAATGTTCTGGAAAAGTCATCAGCAAGAACAAGATAAAAAATTTGGCTTCAACACTGAAAATTATCCCCATAAAAATATCCACTCTGAAAGAAAAATTCAATCCCTAGTGGATATGTTGAGATCTTATTATTTGGAACTCAAATGTGTTTGGGATCATCACCTTCCTCTACATTAATTTAATTACAACAATATTTTTCAATCAATTATTCATATGTTACCTTATGAAGACCATTATGGGAATAAATAACGATCTCCAACGTTTTGGGATGAATTTTGAGAAAGAAATTTATTGGGACCTAAGATCACTAAGGATATTGAAGAGAATGTTAGATCCTTTCAGAAGCCTATCAAGGAAGATCATACTCAGAAAAAGAAGTTATGATGAAAACCAATGGAATGGTATAGAATTTGAGGTTATTGAGAAGGTGTTTCTATGAGTCACTCCCTAGGATATGGTTATGAGATTCAAGAATAAAGTGAAACTAATCCCTAGGTATATTAGCCCCTTTTATATTCCTCATCATATCAGGATGGTATCCAATCGCATGGAACATCCTCCAAATCCATCTAAAGTTCATGTTGTATTCCATATATCTGTCTTGTGAAAGTAGATACCTGACCCTCTAAAATTACATAACTCAGATGTAATACCATTGGAGAAATATCTTTCTTATGAGGAACAACTAGTTGTAATTATATATCACATGTTATAAGAAACCAGACCACTCACATATTCAATGTTTTATAGAGAGTTTAACCATTATAAGAAGAAACATTTAAATTTGAAGATAAAATGAAGCATATGTAAGCTCTTTTTTAACCGAGTATTGAATTTTTAGAGAAAATTCATTTGAATGGGGATAGAATGTAACCACATGAGTTTTTATTGACCATTTTTTTGAATTTAGTAATCTTTATTGATGTCTTGAATTACTCTAATTATAACATTCAATTTACATGGATCAGACATGGATTATTCTATATGAAACACTAACTTGGATTATGCTATACAAAATTCTAACATAGCATACATAACATGAAACATGAAGTTTCTACGAAACATAATTTTATTGTTATAATTATTTAAACAAGGTATTTATAAACTTTCCACTAAACAAAATATTATGAATGCTAAAAAATAATTTAAAAAAAATTATAATGGATTTATATATATAAAACATATTGATAAAGAAAAACCTACTATCTAGTATAGTCTTTATATATTTGAAAATATTATTTTCTCGAATGAACTTCCTTTCAAGTCCTTCTGTGAAAATGAATAAAATTTATTTAAACACATTTAAAATTTTAACTTGATAAAATAATCTATATTTTTTAATTTAAAATGTTGAAATTATCTTATGGTTCATTTTTTGTATTTTTCTGAGAAACATCAATTTTTGATGAATTGTGAAAATACCAAATTTGAATTCAAAGCTAGGTTTTGGAATAATTTATTTATATAGTCAAATTAAAATTTTAAATTATTTAAGGGTTTAATTATATTTTGTTTTCAATTAATCCGATATAGGTCATTGGAAAAAATTTCATATTGAAATTGGATATGAAAACATTGCAAGCTTTTTATCATTTTTACTTTAAAAACTCGCAGTGTCATCTTGTCTATGGGATTAATTTTATATTAATTTATTCCACTTATTTGAATGGAATTTTCGAAAATGGATTCCATATTTCTAATAATAATAATTTATAGTGTATAATGTTGTAAACTATTATTTTATCAAAAAACATTAGTGAATATAATTAAAATTATTTAGAATGATTATGTGAATAATTATCTCAACGAAGGATAAAAACTTAAACATAATACCCAAAAAACCTATAAAAATTTCCAAAATCCATTATTTAGAAATATTGGGACCCTATCCACAATTTAATATACATTTTACCATTATTTTATCTAATTTAAATGGAATGAATGTGGGTGGAATTCCTTTTCCAAAAAATTACACCATTACCACTCCTCCTATGCAATAAAAAGGCCACCTCTCCTCCCACTTATTCAAACATCTCAGAAAACATAGGTACATCTAAGATATACCTATTTAAATTCCCAAAAATCTTCTATGAATCCTCGAATTCTCTATTTGGGCATAAATCCATCCATGGAATCCCTTTGGTGAAAACCAAAAAGAGTTACCCAAAGAAAAGGTAACATCCTTCCTCGAGCTCCTTTCTTTTATTTTATTTCTTCAACACCTCAAAAATTCTTATTCCATCCCCAAAAAATATCCTTAATATCATTAATATACTGATATTTTGTAGGTTATGGGTTCTACATGCACTTGAACACACTTCTATATAATTGGTAACAAACTTACCATTCTTCTGTACAGCAAACTACCGGCTCACAAAATGATGTCGATTGTTTTACCTTTACCACCTCTTATGGTTTGGAATTATGATTTAAAATCAGTATATATATATATAAATATATGTTATATATGATATTAATTAGGATTTATTATTCCTTAATTATTTTATAACACCCACATTTATAAATTCTTTATTTTGTAAATATGATGACCCTGTTTCTAGACGTCTGCACTACCACCTCCTCAAATTGATATGATTCGTTCACAATCTACATAGAATATATTAAAGATGGGTTTAGTGAAATTATATGATTTATATATATAAATATATGATATAATAATTATATTTGAATAATTATAAATATACATATATATATACATACATATTTTCCATTCACTAACTTTCATTTAATAAGTTAAGAAAATGGAAACTACGTTCATGTGTATGTATGTCCTACCATCTCCATGAATAGTGTAATACATATCCCAATTATATATTATATTTATTATTATAAAACAAATACACATAATATACATGATATTTTATATGATTTTTACATTATTTAAATCATGATTTACGTATAAGGACCCAATATATAACAAATAAAAACACATGTGAAAAACAAAGTAGTTACTACCTGAAGCGTAACCTTAACATTGAATAGTTTATACAAGGTTAATGTAAAGACATAATAAAATCATATATGGTATTATATAAAATAATATTTTTCACTAAAATATTTAAAATTAACTCTACTTTATTATATATGAATATTTTAAGAGTACTAATAGATTCAATACATAAGGTAATGGAATTTCATCACCCTTTTTATATTTGTGAGATACATGCCATGTTCAACACACTTTTCTCTTGTGTGGTAAATATACTGCAAAAAAATATATTACATTATTATTATTGATAAATTTATTTTCATTTATATATCATTTATATGATATTTCTTTTTTGTGTTTTACATTTCAAAAGTTACCAAATCAGTAAGATAGTTTTGTGTCAATTTTATTTCATTGAGACACATGATTTATTGTGCACCTATATTATTTTTTGAGGTGTATTTACTTAGATATTACATGTTGTATCCTGAATATACTTATTTTTAATATTTTATATTCTTCATGTAATTATATTTTCTTACATGGAGAGTATTATTCGAAGTTACCAAGCGTTATGAGTTTATTGAAACAATCCCATCATTTATTGTGATTGTTGATGATTATGCTTCCATTGATGAGAAGTTATGATACATCTCTCAAGAAAACTCATGAGTTTTTTTCTAATATATTTATTCAAGTTATTTTCATGTAAAATAACCATTTTTTATTCTTTTTTACATAATATTTTTATGAAAATATTTGGAAGAAAAATCAGACTGTACTACTCTCTTTGGTCAAAAATATATTTTATTTCAAAAAACATGTTTTAAAAAATGTTTTCAAATGATACTTGAATATAATTCTCATGTAAAAAAGAGTTTAAAGATGTTTTATTTTTTTCAAATATTATATTATATGTTTTAAAAGTTCTTTTTAAAGATAATGGTTTTCAAAAATGTTTTATGTTTGAAAAAACCATTTTTCAATGTAGAGTCGATATTTTCTTCAAGAAATGTTTTTAAAATATCTTTATAAATTATTTCCCATATAAGATGAATTCCATTGGTGTTACTAATTCATTTATAGGGGAATGATTCATTGTTTCTATTCATATTATTTCTCCCATTGGTTTATGTTTTTATAGCAGTATTTTTATGAAACCTGTTTCTCTTTCATGGGTTATATGCTTTTGAAACCCGCTTTTTTATAGGTTATGATTTTGTTGAAATTATTATGAAACATATATTTTTTTTTCATATTCTATGATATGATTACATTTTTTTCATACCCATTTAATTTCATGGGTTGTTGAATGAATTATTATGATCTTGTGGTACATGTATGTTGGGTTTCATTATGAGATGAGTGGGACATATATCTACCCCTATGCATTGGGTAGAGATTTATATCTCATGAGGTAGAATAAGATGGTATTGGGAGTGATCCTTGACTACTATGATTTCCATGGGAGCAATACATTACTACTAAGATGGTATGAATAGTGAACTCATACTACTAATATGGCCATAGGGGTGAACCATTACTTCCATGACGGTATGAAGAGTAAACCCATTCTACTAATATGGACTTAGATGTGATTCCTTGGTGACTAGGGAAATAATTTTATATTATTATGTGTCTACCAGAATTATATGTTTTATTAATAAATTATTCTTTCATATTTTATGCTCTTTATTTCCTTATGATTCATGTCTTACGAACATCCAATATTTATTACATGATTCCTGTATATGATATTTGATATTTCAAGTATGATCTTATATTTTCATGATCATGTTATCCTACCCTTATACTCATGATTATGCATAAATATCTCCATTTTTTCCCTTAATAATAATTTTAGCTCGCCCATTTTTAGTTCTCCTTCCCAATGTATGATGATATGTTTTATGTTTTCTGTGCATTAGAATGTCTCTATCCAGAAGAACCATGTGACAGATAGTGTATCTAACTTATTTATTAGTGTTAATGTTTCCATTAACAAAGGAACTAGAATAGTATAGTCTTTGGGTTTCTATTTCAACATTGTTTTAAATATTATAAAATTTTCATTTAATGTTAATGTATGAAATGTTTGGGTCTATATAGCCACCAATCTCATGAATGTCCGAGAGACATGAATAATCCTGCCAATATGATAGAGGAAAGGAGAGCACTTCCCATGATTCAATGCTTCAATTATAAAGAGAAAGGGAATTATTCAAACCAGTGAACTAAACCTCAATTCCATGAGGTAAATCAGCGTCAGAAGCTACGAAATCCAAAAGATAAATGTTAATCTTATTCAATAATTACTCCTAAAGTAGATGAAAAAAATGAGTTTATAAAAGGTAAACTTCCTATTTTATCACCAATGGAAAATGTATTATTTTATTCAAGTTCTATTATTTCCATTATATCCATCATGTTTTCTAGAAAAACATAATGAAAACCTGGATACATTAAATTAGAGAAATCCATAAAAATGACTAGTTGTGAGATCATTTCATCCCAAGGGTCGGAATCTTTTACTATTGGAATATGTGGGATTATTATTCTAGTAAATCTTTTAATACTTCCCTTGGTGGAATTTAGAACTATACTCGGCCTGGATTGGATCTCATTATATTGATCACACATCAAATATTTGGAAAATAAAATATCATTTAATATTCCAAACAATCCCCAACTCCTCAAAAAATGTAAGGAAGACCATTAAACTCTTTTGGAGAACCCATCAATGTTGTGGGTGTTAATTCCCCGTAGAGAATCATACCTCACTGAAATTATGGAGTAAAAGTAAGGTGTCAAATTGGAGGAAATTTCCATTATTAGGGAATACAATGATTAATTTCTCAAAGAGTTACTTGGACTTTCCATAGAATGTGAGGTAGATATCTCAATAGAACAAATACCCACAAACACTCTTATATAAAAAAATTTATACAGAATAACCCTTATCAAAGAGGAGGAGTTAAACAAGTAATTATAGGAGTGAATGAAAAAATGGTTCATAAGCCCAAGTGCATTACCTTAGGGTTCCCCATTGCTATATTCAAGAAGAATAATAGATCAATGTGGCTCTGTATTGATTACTAGGAGCTCAACATGATCATCATAAAGAAAATGTGCCCCTACCAATGATTGATGACTTTTTCAATCAATTAAAAGGAGTTCAATACTTCTCAAAGGTGTGTCTTCATTATGGATATCATAAAATGAAAGTGAAGAAAGAATATATTCAAATGAATACTTTCTTTAAAAGGTATGGGCACTATGATTTCATAGTGATGCCCACCAGACATACTAATTCTCATGTAATCATGATTGATTTGTTGAATTTATTTCTTAGAGAGTAGTTAAAAAAATTTCATTTTTTATAAATGATATTCTAATATACTCAAAGGTAAAAAAGTAACACAATGATCATCTATGTATTTTTTTTTTGAAATTTAGGAAAGAGAAATTATATCCTATGTTCATCATGAGTGACTTTTACATGCTTCAAGTTACATTCTTGGGGCATGTGATCACAAGTGAGGAAACTTCATCAGACACTTCAAAAACTAAAGAAAATGGGGAATGACCTAGACCCACTAGTTTCATGGAGATCCCAAGTTTTATTGGATTATCTGAGTACTATCGATGTTTTTTGATAAATTTCTCAGGATTTTCAAACCTTCTAACAAAGTTAACACAGAAAGGGATAAAGTATGTCTGGATGTAATAAGGTGATAAAAGCTTCAACGAGAAAAGGAATATATTGATAAATAAACCTTTACTTACACAAAAAATAAATGGAGAATGTTTTTTGATAATCATGCATAAGGATAAAGTGATATCCTACACCTCACGAAAGATGAATATCTATGAGTAGAATTACCCAAAACAAGATATGGAGCTAGTAGTTGTGACTGTTTCCTTGAAAATATGGAAGAACTACCTCAATGGTGAGAACTGTGAAATATATACTGATCCTAAGTGTATAAATTATATTTTCATATATAAGGATATAAACATGAACTAATGGATATGGTGTAATAAAATCAATGACTGTGATTTCTTTATTCATCACAATTTTGGAAAGGTGAACAATGTGGATGATTCTCTTAGAAGAAAAGAACCCATTACTCTTTCCAGGATGTAGATCGAGGAATAACAAATATTAATAGATATAAAAAGGATGGATTTTGAAATCATAATAGTAGGGAATACATCATACCTTTCCCAAATTATTTCCCAACCATCTATCCAAGAGAATATTCAGGTTGTACTATGGGGTGATCTGTAGTTTCAAAAGACAGTTATTATAATAATAGAAAGCAATTTACTTGTGTTCAACATCTATGATGATGTTGTAACTCATTTTGGAATGAATTTGTGTGTTACTTAATAACCAAAGATAAATAAAGAGTTGTAGGATAATTCTTATATCCTACATTTATTCATCCATCTAGGAAGTATGAATACATACCATGAACTTCATGAACACTTCTGGTGGAACAATATGAAATGAGAGAGTGTCAAGTATATATAAATTTTAGTGGGGTATCATCATGTTAAAATAGAGTAAAAGAAGTAAAAAAAAAGAATGACGCAACAATTTCCTATATTAACATGGAAATGGGAGAATGTCATTGTAGACTTTGTCACTTGTCCCCAAAAGGTATCCAAAGGAAATAATGTGATATGGGTTGTGGTGGAGTGACTAACCAAGGATTCCCACATAATTTCTATTTGGAAAGATTCATCACATGAGAAACTTGTAAAGATATATGTGAAGGAAGTGTTGGGGTTTCATGGGGTTCCACTTTTTATCATTTCAGAACATCATCCAAGGTTCACATATAAATTTTGGAGGAATCTTCAATATGATTTGAGTAAAAAATTGAATTTCTACTTGGAAAATATCCTCCAAACAAATAGATAATTTCAAATGACTATTATGATTCTTGAGGACATGATAAGAGCCTAATCAATGTAATTCAATTGTGGATGTGATCAATATCTCTTATGGGTTGAGTTATCATATAAAAATAGCTTCCACTCGATTATTCAAATGATACCTATAAATCCATATAATGGAATCTACATATAACTCAAACCTGTTTGGATGATGTTTGTGAATACAATCTACATGGACCTAATCATGTGAAAGATATGGCAAATAAGGGTAAATCCATATAAAATTAGATAAATGATACTCAGAGTTGGAAATGGAGTTATGCTAAAAACCATTAAAGGGAATTAGATTTCGATGCTGGAGACAAAGTCTTCCTTGAAATAACACCATGGAAGAGAGTCACGTAGTTTTGAAAGAAAGGGAAGCTTATCCCAAGGTACACTGGCCCCTTTGAAATCCATGGTTTCATAGGAGAAGTGGCCTGTCATCTTGTACATACAACAAGTATGGATCATGTCCATGATGTGTTACATGTATCACTCCTAAGGATGTACTTATCTGGCCCCTCACATGTACTGAATCTGGAAATGGTACAACTGGAGAATGATTCCACATATAAGGATCAACCGGTAATGATCATGGACCGAAGATATAATGTCCTACTCAATAATACAACTCACCTTTTCAGTTCGTCATGGAGGAATCCTATTTATGAAATGGATACATGGTAACTAGAGAAATAATTAAAGGAGAATTACCATCACATGATTTCATCTTAGCATGTAAAATGAAATTTTGAATCTGAACATTCAATAGGAGGAAGAATTTAATGACACAAACTTTTATCAAATAAATTTTACCTTATTATATTTCTTTTATATAGTAAAAACATATAAATAACATAGATAACACAATAAAATAATTATTATTGTCAATGAATAATGAAAAATGTGGTATTTATAGAAATTAAATATTATATACTAATGGAATAGTAACCTGATAGTTTGAATAGTAATATGACTATTATGAAAAGTAATCTAGTGAATAGAATAGTAACATCACCTATGAAAGTATAAATAAAACATTTTCATCTTAATAATAAAAATATGATATATTTATAACCTTGAATAAGTAAATTAATATTTTAAAAATGATAAATTAAGTCTTGGTATTTTTGTGAAACGTTAATATTTATTTAAAATATTATAATTAAAATAATTTTTTATATTAATTTTTTTCATAAAATATATTTATAAAATAATATATTATTTTATTAGATTATATGATAATTTTATGAGACCTTAATTTAATTTTCAAGGAGTCATAAAATCAGTTATAATATTAAACTCTGTCTTTTTTGAATAAATGATGATTTTAATTAAACATGAAATTTATCAAATTTATAAAAAAAATTTTTATAAAATGTATTCCATTTTTTTATTATAATCATTAAAAAAATTTGGCTGATGTTTTGGAATTTTTCTAAAATAACATAATTTTTGGTGAATAGTGAAATATTGTAATTTACGATATTTAAAATTCTAAGTCAAATATACATATTTATGAGTCATGTATAATGTAAGAACACATTATTTTGAACTCAAATTAACTATTTACCATAACTAGTCACAATGATAAACACTATTTATGTTCTTGATCAAAAGTAATAAAATAATGAATATAATAATTAAAAAAGAACCATCTCCTCCGCTATAAATACCACCCATCACCACATATTCTCCTCAAATATTATAGGCATTTTATATTATCTATTCTATACAAAATTACATTCCATATCATATTTAGCCACATTCAAAAGCTTCTCATCTCAATAAAATACCAAACTGATGTGTGTCAGGGAGGTTTTGATGGAGAATATATTCAAAAGGTAAAATCCCATTTTGTTCTCTGTTATTTTATTTTATTTTCTTATAATCTACGAACCAATCTGATAAAAAGAGGAATTATAACTCTAGTGTCATGTATATAATTTAATTTTATTATGTTAATGTGATATCTATCATCCAACTTCTTCTAACATCATCTTCTTCTAAAAATGAAGTCATCATCCTTGAGGTGTTGATTTATCCCCTCTATGGATGAAAATTAGTCATTTTACATTACCACCATCAAGGATATTCATAAAACCATTTTTATGGTTATTTTTTTAATATTCATATTATATGTTTTTAATGTTTTTTAAATAATTTATAAACATAATATTTAATAAAATTAAATTATTTCATGATTGTCAGAAAAACCTCAAAATAAGCTAACGATTTATCACTCTCCTTTTATATAATGAATCATACTCATATAATCAAAATGATATATATATGATATTTTATGTTTTTTTATTTTTATTAATGACATACAATTTTAATTCTATATAATTATAGTCATTTTACATGAACATCCATTATTTAATTCAAGTAAACCGTTAATTAAAACCATGAAAACGAACACTTCATGAATAATAAAATTAAATTCTATAATTATTCAAAAATGGATGTAAAAAAATTAATAAAATTATAATAAATCATAAAACTAATAAGTGGTTATATATTTATTAATTAATAAGTCTAAATTTATTATAAAGGAAATTAGCGTGAAGAAACAATTTGGATATAAAGTAACAAAATTCTTGAACCCAACTCCTTTTCATTAGGTTATTCTTCTTTCATGCCAAATATCAGTGTGGAAATATTTTAATATTAATAAAATATAACTTCATTTTCCATACACTTTCTTTTCTATGATATGCTTGTTTACAATCTGATTTTATGAAATATATAATGATTTTCCCAATGAAGTATTCATTACAAAACACATTTTGAGTCCTCTTAAGTTGTTTTTCATTCACTCAAGAGTGGTGAATCTTATAACAAATATGTTATACCCTTTTCATTAAAAAACACATTGTTTTATCATTATTTATGAAATCATTTTGTAACACATTACTCTACAAGGGTTATATTATGAATTTTATTGATATGTGTTATATGTGGCATGTATGATTTTGTAAATTTAATGATGTGACGGGTGTGGACATAATTATATATTTCCCCAATGCATTGGGAAATGAGATGTATCTCATGATATTATGTGTATTATTCATGAACCCAATTACATATTTTTCCTAATGTTGATGATATTTTGATTGTGCACATATTTTATGCATGACCATGAAGCTAGCTTTATTGAAAAATATGAGGAGAATTTGACCACTAATACATGATGTTTCATTTTTATGAATTTCATTATTTCATGAATTTATCTAATGATTCCTCTCATTAATATAATTCTTATACTATGATTAGTTTATTATGATGATGATTATAATCCCCCATGTTATATTGATTCATGTATGTATTTATAGTCTTATTGGGATTTTAGATCACCCCTTCCATTGATGTATATCATCAGGTGATTACTTATCGTAAGGAGAATGTGAAATCCACTAAGAAGATTGAGTATAAGAAATTAAATTATTTTTATGTTTTATTTTGTGAAATTTATGTAATATCCTAATTTTCCTAAGACACTAAACCATTGGATCCTATTTTTGTAATGTTATGTTGTTTTTATATTTAAAATTATGTTATAGTTATGTAATAAAAAAACATGGTCTATATAGAAACAATTGTATTAGGAGTGACCCCTTTGAATAGTAGTGAGATCATAGTGGATTTTTTCACATGGAAGAACATCGATGCATGATCCTCAGTTGTATCCTAGTGAAGGTGATCCACATAAATAACAGTGACCATATTTACTTTATGTATGCACTCTAAAACATGTCAACAATAATAAATAATATTCGATAAAGTGCATAAAAAGTGACCATCATGGTTTAGAGTTCATTATCCAATTAGGAAACTAATATGTTTAAGGTTCAAGTGTTTGTTTTTTCGAAGACATTACAATCCCAGATTCACCACATTTATGGGTACTACAACTCTAATCCCCCATTAATGGACCAACAATAATGATATTTATATCAGTTCCTCATTTCAATACATCATGAACATTAACATAAATGAATTTTTCTATCAAATTTCAATGAATGGTTAGGTATACCCAAAATACAAAACTAATTTGGCCGAATTTATGTTTCATGAGACAAGTTGATTCCTTATTGGGATTTCTATTACCAGTCACCACCCATCACATACATATTTCAAATTCATTCCTCAAATATTGATTCAAAAAAAATATAATAAATATTCCTATATATTAATAACTATATATATTGAATTGATAATAAAAGACATCAATATTTATCCAATAAATGAAATAAATTTAATAATAAACTTCAATTAACTAAAAATATATATTGAAATGGTATACAGTTAAGAAAATATCAATATAGTTTAAACAATAATGTATATATCTATGAAACTGAAAATATAGACATGAAGGATAAATTATATCCAATGAATAATGGAGAGTAATGATAACATGATTAGAATAAACTGAATGATCACAAAATAATATATAATCCATAAATCAGTAAGGGGTGATTGAGTACTAGAAATTCCAAAACAAATGATGGTTTGAGGTAGAATGAATTCTTCTAAAAAAATTAGATGAAAACAGATTTAAAACTAATAAAATAAATTTACATAAAAACTTTATATCTTTACAAAACCTAATGTTATAAATTAATAACAATTTTTTTTTTCAATATTTTATTAAATAATTATTCTTTAAAAAAGATTCAAAAAATAATTAATTTTTGTTTTATATGAATTACCATAGAAAATTAAGAAGAAGTTAATTTAAAATAACCATCATGGAGGTGGGAATTTATTTTTACATTGTATACATTAAAGAGAACATTACTATTACACATTTATAAAAAGTTAAAAATTACTTATTAAGAAATATTTAAAAATATTCCTCCTAAAACGTTGTTAATAATGAAAATGGAGGTATAAATATATATTCATTAATTATTTAATAGTTTCTAAAAAATTCAATAATTCCATTTTTATAATATGGATATGAAATATTATCATTTATGACCAATAAATTGAAATAAGGACAATTTTTCTTATAAATAATCCTTTTGTTATTTTGAGTTGCAAGGAGAGTAAAATTTAGAAAAAAACATAGAATCCCTATAAATATCACAATATAATAAAATCTATGGGTTTTATGAAAACAAAATCAAATAATACTTCCAACACAAAATTATACTTGAAAAATCGAAATAAAGTGAGATTGTAAAATAAACCCTTGCCACATTAATAAATTTTTAATGAAATACTCTTATAAGGGAAAATATGAATAGGAATTTTAAATAACATGATTAATGAAGAATTAATTATATACTATTTCTAAATGGTCATTATCTATAATGTATGAAATAAATTAGTTATATAATACAAAACATATCCCAATGAAGTGGAAAATAGAAAAAACCATTACATTTGATTTGTTATAATTTTGTTTCTTATATCACCATGAAAAATATTTTCATAATTATTAAATAATAAATTAAGATCATTTTTAATTTATATTATAATTTTTAATTCCATTTTATAATCATTTTACATCATTTGTTATTATTGTTCTCACCGACATAAATTACTTCAGGTTTTTCAGTCAATATATCCAAAACTACTTTGGTATATCAACCATGGTCAAAGGAGTTATGATATATTTCCTGTAACACCCTGATATTTTATGAGATATATTAATTTTAATTCCTTTCATGTATTTTTTGTAAACTACACAAATATTATCTTGCGCTATATGCGACACTGTATTAGCTTGAAGTATATGCACCTCTATACTTAGATTGTGTTACACAGAATTTCACGTTCTTTTGATATGATTCACGTCAAGAAAAAATGAATATTTATTTTGTTAAATGTATAAAATAACATTGTTTTTTGTATATTATATGCAACACCAAATTAATTTTTCACTGATCACAACACTTTCTTGGCTTTCATTACATGAAAGAGAGACCAACCTCGATAACTTTAGTTATACGCAATACCGAGTTTCACTAAAAATGATATATTATTAAAATATTATTATTTAATGGGATATAAACTAGATGTTATGAATTGTATTGACCAAATTTTGAATTTTATATAACATTAACATTCATATTTTTTATTTTCTAGAAAATTATATAATAAAAAATTCAAATTTTCAAATAAAAGTAGTATTTCTAAAGAAATGTAGTTTTTAGCCTTTTGATGGCACACAAATTTTAAATCTAGTTTTTAAAAATTTCATATATTCTATTGGAAAAAATAAAATTCTTCATTATAATCAGTATAACACAATTTATCTTGGTTGAAATTTTGGTAGTTTTCTGAGAAAATATATATTTTAATGATTGTGAAAAATACTGCATTTTAATTTAAAACTTCCTTTTCATATAATTTTTGACATAGTTAGATTATCTTTTTAATTGGTTTTAAAATTAATTTAGATTATAATTTTATAATTCAATCAATTGTTTTTTATTGGAAGTAATTTCACATTTAAATTATATATAAATGCACTTCAATCCTTTGATGTATTTTACTTTTAAATTTTTTTTCTCGTTTTCACAACGAGGATTAATTTTATATTAATTACAGCTACCCCAGTGATTTGAATTTTTAAAAATGGATTCCATATTTGGAGTAATTGGGTTCATATTCTATTAATTGTTAACTTTTTTTTTGATATTATGAATAGTAAATATGATAATTTTTATTTACCATAGTTAAAGGTAAATCATGTAAATTAGGTTAACAAACAATATGATAAAGATAATAAAATTACCATAACACCTTCCAAAATCATATTGTATGAATAAAATTCGAAAAATTTAACCTAGGGGCCCGAAGTAATTAATTTAACTGACTTTTTCCATGAAAGTGATGTAATTATAAATAAAAAAAGTTGCAACATGTCCCTCCCATAGATCTTATAAGAATAATAATTTTAATGTAGTGATAAACTTGATAACAGATTAAAAAAATAGTCTCAAAAAATATAATGAAGTTATCTACATCATGTGAATTTATTTATAATTTTTATATTTTAAATAATTACCATTAATGATGACACAATAGTCATGTTGAAATTATTTTATTAATAGATATATCAAATAAATTGTTTTAAAAATATTAAAATAAATATCATACGAACTAATTAATGTGATAACTGATTTTTATAGGTGCCTATGACATATAATGAGTGTATTAAATATTTTGTTTCGAATTTATCTTATGTGTGGATTTTATTTAAAGTTTATTAAAAGAATAATTTCAAAATTGACACTGTTGATATTTTATAAAAATAACATATTATTAAATTAATTAAAAAGAACAAAAAAAATTTAAATTTAGAAAGTCAATATTATAAGGTCTAAAATTTAAAAACTTATAAAATTAAGGACAATTTATAACACATAAGTATGTATTTATAACCATTTATTATTTATAATATTATTACCACAATTAAAATTAAATAGATTAAATAAGGATAAATCAAAATGATAAGGTTTAAAACAACATCAGAACATGTCTATGTTTTTTGGGTAAAGATGATTTCAACCCAACCTCGCCTTATCTTATAAATAATTCCCTTCAGAGTAATTTTAATTTAAAAATTAATTTATATGAATTTAATATTTTTTGTATTTCCAAAGGTTCCCCTTCCCTCTCTTATAAAAGTGCATATCTCGTTCTATTTTAATCACACCTATAAAACCCCTTTTCTCAACCAATACCTATCCATTTATTCTTCAAAATTCCCTTAATTTATCCTAGACTACAAAATTTGGACATAAATCCATCCTATGGAGACCATCAAAGCAAATCAAAAGAAGATACTTGAAAAAGAGGTAATTATTTTATCACCTCTTTCAAAAAAAATTATTCTACTTACACTTATTATATTATTCCCAAACATAAGTAATAAAAAAATTACCCTCTATATGACGATATTTTATTTTAATTATGTTAATACCTATTAATTCCTCTTATCCATCCAAAAAATAACAATATCACCATACGTGCGTGCGTACCGCTTACCGTCTCCATGACACAATGAGATTCATTCTCCGCGTTCACCATTCAAGAATGATTATAAATTATATGTAATATATAATCATGAAATATTTGACATAATTACTATTTTGGATATATATACATACATATATATATATATATATATAATTTACTTTCTTACATTCAATTCAATAACGAAACTGAAACAGCATTCATGCGTATGTATGACCTACCGTCTTCATGAATGGTATATTCCCTATCATTTATATATCTATTATATATATTTAAATAATGAAAATTTATGATATATAAATCATGTTTTACATTATGGATTTAATTAAATCATAATATATGTATTAATATCAATATTGAAAAGTCAAAATAAATATGATAAATAAAATGATTATTTCCAAAAACATTTCATTAACATGGAATTGATAAATAAATGGGTAATATAAAATCATTTGTGAATCATAAATGATATCATAAAGATTATTATGGTTCTTATAAAATTTAATAATTTGTTTAAACCCACTATATAATACTTTTAGATAGATATGGAAGAAATCAAAGCTATGGTAAGGGATAACTTTGAAAATATCATTTTTATCTGAGATTGTTTATTCGTAAATATTTATTGGGGATATATTTATTTTCCATGCCCATGTTTTCTAAAAAAAATTCATAAAATGTTTAATATGATTATTTGTATGTTTAAGGTAATTTTAACTAATTTTTGACCTTAACTACAATGTACAGAAGGAATATTTCTTTTGTTTACCATATGTGGTACTTTTTGATTTTTTCAGAAAAAGTATGAGGAGAATGTTTTTTAAATTATACAACACAAATGTATTTTTTATGGTTTCGAGACACCTTATTTCGATGAAGTACGCTCTAAAAAATTTCAATATTATTTTCAAATAAATTCATGTATTTCAAAATTAAGTGATATTTTGAGATAAGAAAACGTTTTTTAAAAGAAATTATAGTTTCCCCAAGAATTATGTCCAATTGTTTTTTCAAAATCATTTTCCATATAAGTTGAAATAGGGATATGTTTATACCCCTATTATTTCTATGATTTTATTGTGTTTATGATGGAATTTGTTGAATAAAATCCATTTATTTTATATATATTATGATTGAATTATGTCTAAGAAGCCCATTTTATTTCATGGGTTATGTTATGATGAATGGTTTATGTTTTTTCGTGGCACATTTAATAATGATTTAATTATGAGAGATATGGGACCTATATATCCCTCCAATGAATTAGGTAAATGATTATATGTTATGAGATATACATTTCTAGATTCAAAAGTAAATCTGGTTAAGTAATATAGGGATGGAATGACAAGTAAATTGTGTTCAGTAATTCATGGCTAGAACAACAAGTAAACTCTGTTCAGAAATGGAATTTTTCACAATGATTGTCTTGGAAGAAATTCCTTGGATACTATGGAAATCATATTATGTGCTTATTTGTTTTCCATAATTCCATGTTTTACTTCAATGCTATTTTATCATGGTTAATGGTCCTTTACAATATATGCCTTATGAACTACCACGATTTATTTAATGACCCATTATTTTAGTTTTTAAAATTAATTATTATGTTTTTACATTCTTCTATTTATGTTTTATTTTATGTTCTTATTGTTTACCATTACTGATCATTTCATCTCACCCATTTTATTTTTTCTTTTCCCCATGATATAAAAAAATGTTTTAGGTAGGAAAACAAAAGGGGAAGATCTTTATGGGAAATGTTTAGGATCTTTCAACAAGATAAAAGATTATGCACCATGTTTCCAAGGACACTAAACAAATACTGTCTTAGGGAATATATTTGTGTAATGTATTAATTATTTTGAAAAAAAAATGTAATGTCTACATATGTCACTCTTGGGTTGTTAGAGGTTGTATCAGAGTGAAGTTTTAGTCAATCTTTGGAAACTAGGATGCAAAAAAATTCATTAGATCCCTAGATATATTCCAATAGTAGGTTTGGTGATGTCCCTAAGGTTAAGTCTAACTATATAATACAATCCTAGAATTTTGGTAAAGATCATGAATAATCTAGCATTAATCCTATGGTTTTAGAAATTGAAAGTACTCCCCCTTGATTATGTTGTTCTCCTAGTATGATTTTTTCCTCTCACACTATTATTTCTGTGTTTTTGAAGATGGATGGAAACATGAGGATTAATTTTAATAGAGAATATGATGGAAATTGGAATGATAATATGTGTGATAAACCAAATTAAATTGGTGTTGGAAGGCAAACATTATTATTATGCCTAATCAATGATCTTATAATATGATCATTAATCTCAACATTGGTGAGTTTACTACCCCAGCGAATAAGATAAGGATGGAGTTTCATGGTGATCCTAGATGAATTAAATGTCAATTTTACTCATGTAAATCATGTGGGAAGATTTATCAATTAGAATTTTTTAAAAGGACTAGAATATGATTTGTGTGTGGAAAAAGAAGAACACAAAGCCAATAATTGCAAAGGAAAAGGTTAAGTTAACACAATGGAAAAGGATAATGGTATTTCTAAGACATCAATGATGGTTAAATGTTCTAAATTTAGAATGTGTGGGAATTATGAAAATAGATTCCCTAATGAAAAATTTCATGAAGAAAATCAACATGGTCGTATGGGTAGTATTTATGTTGATGATGATGAAGAGACAATAAATGATATATGAGATGAAATGAGTTTTAACAAATAAAATGATGAAGCCCAGACAATGGTTTAAGAAGATAATGGAATGATTACATGGTTATAATGAATAATTTTGTATATGTAATTTAATGGTATTATGGAATAGTGAAACATTTAAGGATTGTTACACAATTGTTTGTCCTTATGTATTTTAAAGTAATATTTGAATGATACTGATAAACATTAAAAGATATTCAGATATTTTTGGAAAATGTGTGATATGTGCATAATGAAGGTATAAGAAGATAATGAGACATTTGATATTATTAATTACATCATGACTGATATAAGTACAAAGTGATATAATGGTTTGAGTATATAAAATTGTTGGTATTATTGTTGTGTGGAAATAGTTAATTTTGATACAATGAATTTTTTCAATAAAGTTCTATGGTAATTCATGTTATTACCTTGTTTCAAGAGAATACATGATTAAGGTATTCAAATGTATATAAGGTGACAATAAAAAATTAAGTTATGAGATATGGGAGATATATACAAAGTTGATTAAGTTAACATATTTATATAGTTGTATATATTTAGTTTTTGGAAGGATTGTAATGTTATCCATTTATGGATAGTATAAGTTATATTCAGTTTGAGGTTTGTTATATTAACCTATTATCCCACTATAGGTGGACATATTAATATTTGATTATCTATGATAACCTTTTTGAGATGGATGGAATGAACTATCACTCTATCGCATAATCTGATAACACTTCAAGAATAAAAAATTCAACTTCATTTCTTCAAATAATCATTGAATTGAAAAATTTTCAAGGCACGAACAATAGAGAGATTATACCAAAATCAATTAAGTTTTTATTTGCCCAAAAAATTATTCATCTTTAGGGAAAGGATCTTGAAAACCTAAAAATTTATCTTAGTATCATCTAATACGATGAATCATATGGTCTCTTAAATCATCGCAGATTTATGGATTTTTAGTTATTATCTTTCTTTAATCCTTTTTCTCTATCATTATCCATCAGAACACGACGAATAGATTTTTCTTCCATATCTATGTTTTCACTTCCAAAATAAGTTATCCTATATCCAAACCCAGTGATGAGTTTATTTGGGTAACTGTTATGTTTCTATATTTCTTTTTAAAATGATGTTTTAGTATTCCTTTTTATGATGTGGGTTTTTATAAAAGAAACTTTCATGTTGTAAACCTTTTATAAGCCCATAGAATTTTGAGGGTGAAATTCATTTTTACGGGGGTATAATGTTACAACCAGATATTTTATGAGATATATTCTTTTCTATTCATTTGATGTCTTGTGCTATACGCTACAACAAGATTAGATTTTGGTATATGGAACATCATATTAGAATGTAGTATACACAACACTATACTTGTCTAGTGTTACACACAATTTCATGTTCTTTTGAAAGGATTCATTTCACGCAACATAGAGTATAGATGTGGTTCAATAAGTAAAATAAATATGTTTGTATTGTGTTATACACAACACTAATATAATATTTCAGTAAATAAATCACAGACTTGGCTTTTATTACATGCCAAAGAGACCTTCCTTGATAGCTTGTGTTGTACACAATATCGAGTTTCACTAAACAACAATGTATTATTAAAATATTATTATTTAATGACATATAAACTCTCCTTTATGAATACTATTAACCACATATTGAATTTTATATAACATTTATATATATTTTATGTATTTTCTATAACACAATTTAAGAACAAATTCTAATTTTCGGATAAAAGAAGTATTTCTAAAAAAATGCAGTTTTGCAGCCTTTTCATAGAGAACTAATTTTAACTCTAATTTTCAAAACATTTATATATTCTATTTGAAACAAAAACCTCTTCATTTGATGTTGTAAATCAAAATATAACTTGGTTAAATTTTTTGTATTTTTCTAATGATATTCATGATTTAACGAATAGTAAAAAACACTGTATTTTAATTCAAAACATCATTTTCATCTAATTTATTTATATAGTATGATCATATTTTAATATGGATCTAATTTCTAATTTTATTATATTTTTATAATTTAATAAAATATTGGTTGTTGGATGTAATATCAAATTGAAATTAGATATAAACACAATCAATATTTTGAGTTTTGTACTTTAAAACCCCCCTCATTTTCTCGTTTTGACAATGGAGATTAATTTTAAATTAATTATTGCACCATATTTGTTTTGAATTTTGAAAAATTGTTTCCATATATGGATCATTTGGTCCAAATTATGTTAATAGGTTACCTTTTTTTTGATATTATGAATAGTAACTATAGTACTTTTTTTACCACAGTTAACGGTAAATTAGCTAAATTAGGGTAACAAAAAATATTTCAAAGATAATAAAATTACCCTAAAACCTTTGAAAATCTATTGCATGAATTCAATTTGACCAATATCACTTAAGGGTTGGAATTTATTCATTTAATTGATTTTTGTCCATGAAAGTGATGTAATTATAATTAAAACAAAAGAAAGTGAAAACAAGTCACTCTCATATATATTATAGGAATAATAATTTTAATTTAGTGATAATAATGAAAAAAATAACAAATAAATAGGTTACCTAAATTAATGGTGATATAGCATTTTCTATGCTTATGTGTATGACAAAATATTATTTAAAACGATGATATTGTAGTAATAAACTATTTCTATTTTGGTAACATGAGATCATAACCCACATGTCATAATAACCTTGATGTAATCTTAAAATATCATGGAATTTAATGATATAATAGGTAAAAGGGTAGTATATACACCTTATAGAAAAATATAGGTGCCTAATAAAGAATTTATGTCAAAGAAGGAAAATTGGGACAAAATTAAATTATGGATTCACTAACTTCTAAACCATAAACAACATGAAAGAAAGATAATAAAACTACTATATAAATACCCATTAATTTAAATATAATAATAATATAATATATTTATGTGAATTATATACACTAAACAAAAAAAATTGTTGAATACGAGATAAGTCTCACAGAAATTAATGGGCGACGAGAAAAACCCTTACATTAAGTTTTGAATTTATTTGTACAAAGTAAAACCCCTTGTATAATAATAAGTTTTTTATTTTAAATCAAACAAAAAACCTTATTATTATATATAATAACATATATTATTTTTTTATGACTTTATATTACCCATTTATTAACAATTTCATTTTTATGTTACATTTTGGGTAATAATCGTTTTGTTTTTCTATAAGCGTGTTTACTCATGATTCTTGATAAACTTTTGAAGGTAATGATTTTAATATTTATAGAATTTAAAACTATATACAAATATAATATATATTCATTAAAATATTATTTATGATATTTTGTAAAATATATACATATAAAATGGAATATACTGTTCATAGAGATGGTAGGTCGTACTTATGCATGAAGGTTGTTTTTGTTTTTTTGTTGTATTGAAATAGAGTAGGTAAATGAAATATATGTATATATATAATATAATTGAAATATAATTTTTATTTCATATATATCATATACATTAACTAAAACCATCTTTAATACATTCCACATAAAGGGTGAATGAATCATATCGCTTTAAGGAGGCGTTAGTCCAAACATCTACAAAAGAAGTTATCGTATTTACATAAAATGGAATGAATGAAGGTCTGTGTTATATAATTTTTCAATAATAATAAATACATAATCAATATCACGTTTTTCATATTAGGATAGTTATTAAATAATTATTCCCAACCATGAATGTTCGTAATGGATGACCAAACGACATCAGTTTGTGAGAGGGTAGTCTATCGTACACGTGAACGATGAATGTGTATCCAATTTGATGGAAGTATTTGTGAGTGTGGGAATAACCATTATCATATGAAAATATAAATTTATTTATTATAATGAGGTTATTATATAATAATTGAATAATAATAATGGAGCGGGTGGATAAAGGAATAAAACAAATGTGTTTGTTGAAGGATGTTACCTCTTCTTTGAGTAACTTATTTTTGTTTTCACCAAAGGGCTTCCTTTTTTAGATTTATACCAAAAGAGAGTATTATTAGAAGAAAAAAGGGAATCTATGAGGATATTTGGTAGGGTTTTTTAGATAAAAAGTAATATATAAGTGATCAGATAGAGGATGTGGTGGTGGTTATTTATAAGTGGGAAAATGACACATTGGGAATTCATGAAATGATTTGAGTGTTCCCCATGTTTTACATATCTCCCAAGGGTTAAAAAAGATTATTATTGATAATTATAGGTCTAACAGTCTAAATATGTCCGCAAAATAATTTTTAGACATCTTTCGGGTCATTTTTAAACATTATATTATGATTTCTTTCATTAATTAAGTTCATTTTAATCGTAATCTCTGTAATAAATCACTGATATTATTTATAAAAAACAAAGTTCGAATTATTTTAAATTATAAATTATTATTATTCAAAAAAATTAATCTATTTCTCAATATTCTAATAATTGAAGTTCCAAAAATTAATTTAAAATTAATCCTACAAACGGGATGAGAAAATTTTTCTTAATGTGAATAAGTCTAAAAGATCAAAATGTTTATATATCCAATTTAAATGTGAAATTAGTTAAAATTTAATTAATTGTATTAATTAATGTATAATTGATCTAATTATAATTAAAAAACTATAACCTAATTTCCCTATAAATGTTAATTATAAAAAAAGAAGTTTTTAATTAATATTCAGTATTTTCACTATTCATCTAAAAATAATGTTTTTCCTAAAAAGCCCAAAAATTCACCCTAAGATAATTTTGAAACTATAAATTCCAAAATGAATTTTGTTTTTTCAAATAAAAATTTTAAAAGATTAAAAAATTCTAATTAAAATAGGTGTGCCATTAAAAGACGTTAAAATTGCATTTTAGAAAAATACATTGTTTTATTCATAAAATTGGATTTATTCATAACTTATTTCTTTAAAATTTAGTATATTCTAGTAAAAAATTATATATATTATGTAATGTAAAATTTTTATTAAAAACATTAATTGAAATTATTTTGTAAAATTTATTGAGATAATATTGTTTTGGTACATAAAAAATGATTACTTAGAAAAGGAATTTCTTTATTTGTGAATAGTTATTACCTTCGTTTAGAATTAATTGATAACCAAAAGATTTATTTTATAGACATGTGTAAATTATATCATAAACCTTTATTTAATGTTCTTTTTAACATCCATTCCAATGGATAGGTGGTCAATATAATAATATTTTAGCAACAATATTGAATGTACATTACAGTTCAAAAAAACTCGGCCATGCGTGGAACACAAGATATCGAAATGAAACAATATTGTGTGTAACATAAGATAAACATTGTGTTTTGTGCATCTAAAGCTAATATATGTGTTGTTTGTAGTTCAATATTATCATGGTGTTTCATATAACATAATTCAAATATAGCGATTTCATATAACGGAAGATATATTCAGTGTTGCGTGAAATGAAAAATGTCAAAAAGATTAAATTAATTAAAAAAGAATACGAAAACAATAAAAGGTGTTACATTGTACCCCATTTTATATAAATTTATCCCTAAAAGAAATTCTAGATCATCAATGATTTTATACTTTAGGATTCTATTCATAGAAACCCACATCCTAAAATTGAATAACAAAGCTTCCTTTAAAAAAGGAAGTTTGAAACATAATGGTTACCCAAATTACTCATAACTAGTTTCCCACAAAGTAGAACACTGGTTGTATGTGAAAACATGGACACAGAATTAACATGAAAATTTTAATAGAGTGTGATTTAGTTCGTTGATCACAAACAAGTGAATGATCAATGGAAAGTAAATGGCCTCAAACCCATAAATCTATGATGACATATAAGACCATCAGTTCAACAAAAATAAATGTATCAAGATAAATATTCTTCAATATCCTTTTACTATAGTCGAATAATTATTTTACTGATTAATTAATGAAGGAATTTTTTTACTTTATTTTATTCCTTTTCATATGAACAATCTCACTCTTTGGTTGTGCATTACTTTATTTCCACTTCATCTCTTACTCCATGAAATGAAGGTTAATTTTATATTCCTAAAGCACTAATATATCATGAAATCCATACATATAATGATAATTGACTGAAAATTATTTTTTATTAAGAGAAACACTTTTACGGGAAAAGTGAGAAACCAAAGGGTTTAGCGAACATCCAAACAACCCCAAACAAAACAGGACAAAAGACAGGATACCTCATTCAAGCAACAACATCAACCACCATCCCCATGCAGGACACTCGGCGATCCCATGCAAGCATGGTCCCTCCCGATGTTGCCATCCCTCCAAAACAGCCATGTCCTAAATGGCCTATAAAGATGATGGCATAGAAACCGAGCCCAACGAAGATATCCTGTGACGAACCAACAAAACCACCAAACCGCAGACATAGAAAAAACCACCAAACACTTGACAGCAACAGGAGAAACAAACCCAATTACTCTGGAGGCGACACCTCATAGGAATAAGAAAAATTACCAAAGCATAATCTGAGCCTGTTAGTGCTTTCCTCTCTATACAGATTCCACTTCATTAACCATACCTTGGCATCAGGTTCTTCCCCAATGATGTCTTCGTATCGATCAACCATTTTGTCCCTTGTTCAGATATATTCAACTTTGCTGATTTTATGATTGTTGAAGCCTCTCATTAGGATCAAATCCTGTTTGTCAATCCACCTGGCCTGCTTACTGTTGACCTCCACTTTGATAGGTCTTCCCATCATATCGGCCTCTTCCTGAGGGATGTTGACATAGAGAAATTCCTCTACCATATCCTCTTCCGAGCAGATGATAGGTTCTTTAATGCTATTTCCCAGTTTAGAACTGCTGCCCATTCCATTATTGTTCACCTTGGCCCCAACCTGGGGATCCTCCTGCAAGAGAACCTTGTCCGGTGATGTTTCCTTCTCACCTAGTTTATATTTTTTACCTGAATGTGTTTTCATCAGCTTCGGTAAAAATTAGTAGTCCTTACGTTCTCTCCCTTTATTCTTCTTAGGTAACATCTCCTCCTCCTGGACCTTGTAAACTCCTGAACCCCCCTCAGTCTGCCCATCCCCTTAAACCTAGATAGAATCAATGGTGTCCAAACAGTCAAAGGGATTGAATGTCTCAACACCATTTTGGGTCCAACACTTCCCTATTGGTGACTTGGTGCCTCCCGAAGAAGCAGCACCTTTAACATTTCTGGGTGACCAAACAGCCTCCTCATTAGGACAAGAACTAGGAGCCATGAGAATTCCCTCATGAGTTTCCACATTAACCCCTCCCATCTCAGAATGGGTACCATTTTAACCAAATTCAGTTTCTATACCCGCAACATTGCACTGAGAAGACAGTTCCAATGGTTGTTTCATACCATTAAGTTCTCCGATCAACCTGTTGGATACATCCTTGACCCTGTCTTCGGGTGAGGTAGGAGCTGGCTTTGAAGACTCTTCAATTTGGGTACTGCGATTAGGCATTGAGACATCCTGCTTTGTAGGTGAATCCAAATTTACCTCAAGCATACTCACACCATTGTCCACATGGGGTGCAGATGCATCCTCCTGCAATGAAACACTAGGGCCAATTGGTTCCACGGTGCCCGCTGCTTGCAACTCTGGTGGGGCAATTCTGCTATCGGCCAAGGTTGAAGAATTCTGAAATAGCTTACGACAACCCTGTTGAAGATGACCCAGTCGGCAACAGGAAGTGCAGTAATCGAACCAGTTCTCAAAAGTCACCGGTTGGTGGCACCGAAGCTCGTTTTCTACCTCGATCCATACTTCTTCAACAGGCGGTTTGGATACGTCGACTTCCACACAGATTCGGGGTGCCATCGGATGGCACAACGTTCTCGATCGCCCATCAAAGGCCAAAAACTGTCCAACCATAGGTTATCCAATATTAATAAATCCTCAAATGGTGAGATAATTATGTAATCTATAAAACCTAATGTGTTTTTTAACTTAAATTCCCCATAAATGGTTAACCATGTTACCCTTACAAAAGATGAAAATAAAAAGCATTAGAAATAAGGTTACTAAATTTATCAAAATAAGTTCAAAATTGACCCCCACATATCATAAATTATCTTTTGGTTGTCCCATTCAAATCTTCTGAATATGTTTATTGTATTTTCTCTTGGAACATGGTAATAACTGAAATTACCATAAATCCTTTTGTAAAACATACATGCTTCTATATTCCAATTTTTTTGGATATATTCCATAAATCCAAGAATTTTTAAACGTCACCCAATATAACATTGATAGATTTTTCAAAAAAATAAATAATTAGTTCCATGGTAATTAGTACTATCCAATTTACTTTATCCATATAAATCATTAGTTTATCCCAGAAAAGAACAATTTTATCAACATCAAGAACATATTAAAGGTAAACTTTATTTAATATTGATATAAAACTTACATAAAATCACATTTCATGGTCATCAACATTGTTCAATATTTTTTTTCAAATCCTTAATAAAAACATACACTTCATGATTCATAAAACATAGTTATTTAATTCCTATACATATACACATTAGTCATCCAACATTTTTATTATTCCATTACTTAGTATTCATCATATTTTCCCATAATATGAATTCCATAGAATAATAATTATGAGTCATTTATTAAGGTTCCTCAACACCAATTTAATCATTCTTCTTCTATTTAATGAAAACTATTATTTTTGAACATTTCATACCATTCTCATTTCATTCGTTGTCTTTTTATCTTCAATATTATACCCCATATTCATACCCTCTTCCAGATTCATTTAAGGATATTTCCACATAGAATTTTTTTTCATAATTCTATTACATTACAAATATGAATTATTAAATTCTTAAAAAATTCTTTCTAGTTTCCCCTATTTACAAAATTTTGAAACCATAATGTGAGAAACACTTATCATAACAAAAACAACATAATCATGAAAATTTACAAATATGATGTCTAAATCATGAAACCTATTTCCATAATATATGACTCCATTTTTTTATCCAATGATATTCATAGTCATATTCTATTTAAATCATATATGATGGTACATGAAGACTTTGTGAATTTCTAAAGAATATCCCTCAGGAGTGTAAACCCTGGTGCGAAGTGAGGATCATTGTCCTTCACCAATACCCAATAAAGTCTTGGTTAATATAGTGTTTTAGGGTTTTTACGCCTATATACATATATTCTAAATCCAAATACACTAATTATATATATACAAGTGTGTATTTCTAGTAAACCACTTATTCTATCCTTTACCAAAATTCTAGGACAATTTCCCATAATTTAACTCATCCTTAAAATTATCCTTAGAGACATCACTAGACATATCCTTAATAATATCCCTATGGATATCTTTAATGTTTTATCTTCCATTTTTATATAGTATAAGTAAACCGTTCCTTTGATACCATCTATAGAGACGCAGACTTGAATAACATGGATATTTCATAATTATAGATAAATATTCAGCACATTGAAAAAATACATGCCCGAGGACTATAAAACTTTAATTCCTTTGAAAACTTGGAAATATAATATTCTATCTAGGTGAAATATCTTCAACAAAACCCTTAAAAATCATCCCCTTTAGTTCTCCTACTTAAAATATTTATTTATCACCTGATGAATGGAAACAAAATTAAGGGTGATCTCAAATGCTCACAAAGGGTAAATAAATGAGATAAATAAGAATAACATGATCCTAAGGTTAAGAGTCCATGAAAATAACATTTTAATATCACACCCTGTATTTCAAAGATCATATACATGAGTCATGCAATAAGTATTGGAAGTTCGTAATACATGAATCAAAATGGAATTAAGATCATAATATATGAGAGTATAAAATTGTAACGAGACATATAATTTGTGGAATACATATAAGAATATAAAATCCTATATCATGGATACTTACCAATACCTTCAAAAAATGTTATTCTGGGTATAATCACTCTTGTACCTCCTTTGGGCTTAGGATGCCCTATTGTGTAACATATTTTTGGTCTTGGAATGCCCTCTCGTATACCATCCAATTTTGGGCTTTGTATTCCATGATATGTACCCTCTTTCTTAAGGAATGGAATGAAATCCCATTTACCCTCTTGTTTCTAGATTAGGATTCCCTCTCATGAACCCTATTGCTTTGGGCTTAGGCTACCCTCTTGTTTCGGTCCTGGGATGACCTCCCATGTACCGTTCAATCCCATAAAACATTTATCATTTTTCAATGAATTGGACAAATATATAGGTCTCACCCATCACATAATGGATTCATATATTCATTTTTTTATAATATAACAAAACATTCATCATATCATGACCCATAAAAAAATATAGGTTTCATAAAAATCCTATTATAACCCATTTAATGAAATGGGTATCACAAACATTTCATCATATCATAACCTATTGAAAGTATATAGGTTTTATAATCATTTAATCATAGACTAATACCCGAAATAAAGCGTCTTTCAAAATCATATAATGCATGGATGTGTAATGGGTTTTGTAAATATCATTCCATATAAACATAAAACATTCAAGAAAGAATATTAATGGTATCCTTAGATCATGTCACAAATAAAGTATAAACTATTAAAAACTATTTCATCTTTGATAGAGAATGATTTTGAAGTATCACATGGAACATTTTTAAATGAAAGTATCATTTATATGAAAATTCCTTTCATAAAACAATTTATAAAATCCTTTTATTATAAAGAATTATTTTCAATTTCATTTTAAACATTTATTGATGAAAATATATTTTCCTCTTTCAAAATTTACTTTTGGAACATGAGGAATATTGAAAATATAATTATTTTAAAATATATTTTAAAACATATAATGGAATCTTGATGATATTTTAAAAACCAGTTTCATTGAAAATAATTTTAAATAATAGAAAGAAGGCTGGAAATCATTTTGAAAACCTTTTTCTATAATATGTATAAAAGACTATGGAAAACCTTTTGAAAAACTTTTTACATGATAACATAAAAAATAATCATTAAAAATTTTAAAACACTTTTTAAATTATATACTCCACAAAAAATAAATTATTGGTGAATAAGGCATAAGTCTCACAGAAATAACTATGAGATGTGAAAAGCCCTTACGTTAAGTCTTAACATTATTTTTAAAAATTCAAAATATATCTTTAATAAATATAATTTATTATAAATTTGAAAAATTACCATATTATTATATATCATACCATATATGATTTCATTATGACTTTATATTTCTCTTTTATAAACAATTTCATTTTAAAGTTATGTTTTGGGTAATAATCGTTTTTTTTCATATATGTTCTAACTTGTTATTCTTGATCCACTTATGTATATCGGGATTTTATTATTTAATGAATGTTAAAAATGATATAAATATAATATATATTCATTATATAATTATTTATTACTATATATAAAAGATATAAATATGAAATGGAATACCATGTTCATGGGGACTTTAGGTCGTATGTACGCATGAATGTTATTTATTTTTTGTATATTGAATGAAAGAAATTAAATGAAATATGTGTGTGTGTGTGTGTGTGTATATATATAATACCATTAAATTAGAATTTCTATGTCTTATATATTATAAATATTCACATAACCCATCCTTAATACATCTTGTGTAATGTTTGAATGCATAACATCGCTTTGCAGTGGCGGTAGTCCACAGGTGCACACATGAAGTTATCATATTTATAAAAAATGGAAATTATGAAGGTATAGTTTATATAATTATTAAAGAAGCATAAATACATCATAAATATCATATATATCATATAAAAATTTAAATTTAATCATTATTACCAACCATTAAATGTGTAAATGGAAAAACGAATGACATCGGCTCACGAAGTGGTAGTCCACCATACAAACAAATGTTGTTTTCATATACATTTTATGGAAGTGTGTGAGATTATAGGTAAAAAAATTCCCATAAAAACATCTCAGTGTTTCTAGGATGTTGTGGTTGTTATATAATCATATAATAAAAATAATTTAGGGGTCTAAGAAATTAATAAAATTTTTTTTGGTGAAACACGTTACCTCTTCTTTGAGTAATGTCTTTTGGTTTGCACCAAAGGGATTCCATGGTTAGAATTATTCCCATTTAGAGACATCTTGGATTATGTGAAGAAATTTTATAGGATATTTGGAAAGGTTTTGGCCAAGAAAATGGGATTGATAGGTGTGAAGATAGGGGAAGAGGTGGTGGCCTTTAATATTTGTAGAAATTGACACATTGGGTATTGTTAAAAATATTTGAGTTGAACCCATGTTTTACTTTTCTCCAAAGGGTTAAAATGTACCATTATAGATTATTTGAGTATTAATGGTATAATTATGGCCAGCCATTATAGAAACCCTCCGTTTTTATATTATTATTTTATTATTTTAATGATAAAAAATATAAAATCTTTACACAAAGAGGATCCAAATATTTATTGTCTTGAAAATACTATGACCACAAATAACTTTTTAAACATAAACATTAAAATTTATTTAATTATTTATTATATAGCCTCTAATTGGACCTTGAATTCTCCTTACTACAAGGTTTCAACTGAGGATATAATTCAAAAATAGGTGAGATAAAACCCTAGAAAGAGAAGAGATAAGAACATGAAACGAGATAACATGGTGGGAGAATAATAATTATCAACATAACATAGGAATGTGATCAAAATCATGAGAGGAGTCCTTAATAAATGACCTGTAATATGGCAATGCATAAAAATGAAACTTAATGTCTTAGTGGTCAATAACCCAACATAGTTGTGAACAATGCTAGCATTATGGTCATGCATATTTCAAATTACTCATGAGGTTATTTGCACTACCCAATTCATTGGAGCACTATATTATTCCAAGAACCCCGATCAGTTCATTACATTTACATTGCACTATATAATTCTAGGTGCACCTGTCACATCACGACATTTACATTATCTTGCATGACACATATAACATATATTGGTCTTGAACATATAATATCCCGTGTAAAGGAATGGGTTTCATTTTAATAATAATAAATTCATAATCTTTGGGTTCCCAAATGAAAGGGGGTAATGACATACTTTATTTAAGAATCATCCACCTTGAATAAACGAAACAATCATGAGAAGTAAAAGGTGTTTTTTAAAGAAGATTTATTTTGGAAAACAATGTGTTTGTAATAAACTCATGTAGAAAACTTGTATATCCTAGAAAATGTAATATAATGATGAATAAATTATTTTTAATGAATAACCATATTGAAAATGGAGTGAAATAGGGAAAAACCAAAGAAAGATAATTGAGTTCAATAATTCCCCTTAATTTTTTTCTAAAATATTCCATTAACATTATATAATTCTAATATATGTATGGTATATGAGTTATGATTCAATTTGGATGAATCGAGGTGAGGAAATAATAAGAAAAGAAATTTCAATTGAATGGAAATTAAAATAAAAGAGAGAGGATTTACCTCTTTAATTCTATTATTAATATCCTCCTCAAGGAACCTAGGATTGGTAATTGGATAATACAAATAACTCTTAAACATGGGGAAGGGACTATTGAGGTGTATTGGGATGAATATAGAAATGTATAAAAGATTTAGAGGTGTGATAGAAGAGGGTGTGAGGGGTGGTATTTATAATGGAGGAGAGGGGTGTTTTCTTATTATTTTCATCATTAGTTTATTATTTATATCATGAGAAGACACAGTGGGGATTATTATGCCTAAAAACAATAATTAGTTTATTTAATTTCAAACCAATGGCCATTTACATCATCTTTCAAACATGCATGATATAGAAAATAATTTATTTAGCATATTTAGTAAATTATTGAATTTCACTATACCACAAAAAATAATTTATTTCATAAAAATACCAAAATTCACCATAATAATTTTTCAATTTATAGAATTAAAAAATAGACTCAATTTTATTAAAATAATTTTCGAAATATGTGAAATTTAATTTTTAAATAAAATCATCATTTAGAAGGAAAATAGAAACCTTAAAATTATAACTTATTTTATAACACCTTGAATAATTACTTAAGGCCTCATAAAATTGTCCTAAAATCTTGGGACCACAAATATATTTATGTAGAAATAAATTTTATGAAAAATAATTTAATTTTAAAAAAAAAATTAATTTAAAATTAAAATTAAATATTATTTAATCACAAAAATTATAACACTTAATAATTAAATTTTAAAACATTCTCTTTAATATATAAGGTTCCTAAACTTTTTTGATAATTTCAAGGGTGAGGTGATTATTCATTTGGCTGGTTTACTATTCACAAGGGTCATATTACTATTCATAAGGGTATCATTACTATTCATAAGGTAAGTTACTATTAACCCAAAATTAAGTGTGTCCTATCAGACTCTAAATATCATTCACAACATTGTCTGTCAGATTTTCAAAATTCAAAACTCAAAAGTGGGAAATTTATGTTGAACGACTACACTATAAAGGTCACATAGTATTTAGTAGTTCATTTAAGCGTGATGTGGTATTGTGTTTGCTAATGTTATTTTATTTGACATAATTATAAGGAGGAAATTTTCATTGATAAATCATTGGGTCCTTACATTCATACTCCTTATAAAATTTCACATTTGAAATTTTATTTTTCAAAAATAAGTGTTGGTACATCTTATTCATAGCCTCCTCTGGTTCCCAAGTTACTTCTTCATACATATGGTTCGTCCACAACACTTTGACAAGTTGTATTTTCTTGTTGCATAGAACCTTATCTCTCCAGTTTAGAATCTTTATTGGCTACTCCTCATAAGAGATATCATCTTCCATCTATACAACGTTTTGAGTTCAGTACATGTGAGGGATCTATCATGTACTTCCTCAAGAGTGATACATGGAACAAATCATGAACTTGAGTCATATTTGGTGGAAGTGTGAGCCAATAAGACATGGCTTCTACATAATCAAGGATCTAAAAGGGGACAATATACCCTGTTCTTAGCTTCCCATTCTTTCCAAACCTCATGACTCTCTTCCAGGGTGATATTTAAAAGAATAATTTATCTCCAATGTCGATATCTATGTCCCTTTAACGGTTATTAGCATAGTTCTTTTTCTAACTATGAGTAACATTGATATGTTTCTAGATGGTTTGAATTTTTTCGATCATCTATTATAAAAGATCGGGTCTAAGTATCATTCTTTCTCTGTTGTCATTTCAACAGGTTGGAGATCTTCATCTCTTTCTATAAACACCTTCATTTGAACCCATCTGAATACTTGGTTCGAAGTTATTGTTGTATGAAAACTCAAGTAAGGTGATATGTTGATCCCATAAAACTTTCAATTATAATGAGTAGTCTATAATAATATCTTTGAGTGTATGAATATTCATTTCATATTGGCCATCAGTTTAGGGGTGATATGCCATGTTGAAATTTAATTCAGTACCCAGGCTTGTTGAAGACTCCGCAAGAATGTAGATGTTAACCTATGATCATGATCAAATAAAATCAAGATGTAGTCTCACCACTTCCATTAGATAAACTGTATAATGTTTTTCAAGTGATATATCTTCCCATATAGCGGTAATGTGAGCATTATAAGTGAGTCAATCCACCATAATCCGTATCACATTATTTCCATTGCATTTCTTCATGAGACCTATGATAATGTACATGGTGAAATTCTCCCATTTCCCTATGGTTATTGGAAATAGATTCATTATCCCATTGGATTTTTTTTCACTTTTATTTAACCTATGGACATATCAATCACCTTAAGATATATTCCACAATATTCATATTCATTTTATCCTACAATGAGTGTTGTTGGATATCAGGGTACATCATGGTGATTCCAGGATAGATAGAGAAATTTGAGCTATGTGCATTTTCTAATAGCTTCTTCATTATCCCATGTGATGAAGGCACATAGAGCCTTCTTCCATACCTAATTAAACCATAATTATCAATATGGGACTCTTACATATTCCCTTCTTTTACCACATTCACCTTATTTTTCAACTCTATATCATCCCTTTGTTCCTCCTAATATTCTCATTGAAATATGGTTGTGAAACCATTTGGGAAAGGTAGGATGTTTTCTATTCCATTATTATTTCCAAATCCATCTCTTGCATATCCCATAAGATATAGTCTTTCTCAATCTATAACATGGATAGAGGAGTAGGTTCTTTTTTTCTAAGAGCATCATCTATCTAGTTTTCCTTACAAGGATGATAGGGAATAGAGAAATCGTAGTCTTTGATTATCTCTAACCATTTTCTTTGATGGATGTTGAGATCTCTTTGTGTGAATATATAATTTAGGCTCTTTTAATTGATATATATATATATATATCACACTTCTCATCATAGAGGTAATGCCACCAAATTTTCATTGAAAAATCACAGTTTCTAACTCTAGATCATGCCTAGGGTAGTTATGATCAGTGGTATTCAACTTTTATGAGGAATAGACTATCATATTATCATTTTTCATGAGTACATAACCCAATAAATTCTTACAAGCATCACTATGTATCAAAATACTTTTCATCTTTTTGGTGAGGTGATTAAAGGTGTAGTGATATGCGTTATCTTTAGCTCTTTAAAACTTTCCTCGCATTCTTATCTCCAGACATACTTTACCCATTTCCTTGTTATCATAGTTATACATCTTGATAATCATGAGAAATCTCTCAAAAAGTTTCAAAATTACACTACTAATCCAATAAAACTATTGATTATTGTGACACTAGAGTTTCTGGGTCATTCTTCAATCACCTTTGTTTTAATGGGTCCTCAAAAATTCCCCCACTAGTGACCACATGTCCTTATAATGTAACTTATTGCATCCAAAAGTCACACTTGTTGATCTTAGCATATAACCTCTCCTTCCTCAATGTCACTAACACAAGACTTATATTTCCATCATGTTCCTCCTTGCCCATGGAGTAGATGAAAATATCATCATTAAACACTACCTAATTTTTTTTGAGGTAATGTCTAAGACTCTATTTATCAAATCAATTCTGATTACAGGGGAATTAGTAAGTCCAAATGGCATAAAAAACTCATAGTTCCCATACCTTATATGGAAGGAAGTCTTCTAAATATCATCTTTATTCACATTATCTAATGATATCCAGAACAGAGATCCACTTTTGAGAAGTACCAAGATCCTATCAAATGATCAAACAAATCATCAATCCTTAGAAGTGGATACTTGTTATTTGTGGTGATCTTGTTGAGTTCCTAATAATCTAAACACAACCACATTTATCCATCCATATTCATGAAAATGAGAACTAACACACCCCCTGGTGATGCACTAGGGTGTCTCAACCCTTTGTCTAAATTCTCTTAAAACTACTTCTTTAACTCCTCCAATTCGGTAAGATATATCATATAGGGAAAATTTGAGATTGGTGATACTCTTGGTAGGAGTTATATTGAGATATCTACGTAGTAATATGAGGGTAGTCTAGGTATCTCTTCAGAAAATAAATCAGTGTATTCCATCTGGAGGGAAATTTTCTCTAGGTTGAGATATTCCTTTGACTGAACAATTTTAATGGGGGTATGATTCTTCATATGGTATCAACACCCACACCATTGAAGGTTTTTTCAAAGAAGATTAATGTTCGCCACTGAATTATAGAGGATCATGAGATGTTTTGGAATATGAAATAATATTTATTTCGCAATAGTTGATATGTTCTCTATATAAAGAGAGATAATTGATCACAATTATAACATCAAATTCCACCATGGGATTTATCACGAGATCCACTAGAAGAATATTCCCACATACGCCAACATGAAAAGATTCCAACACTTGGGTTGAAAATATTTCCATACTTGGTGTTTTAACAAATATCTCTACTTCATGGTTTTGGGGCTTTGATTCAATTGTTATAGGAAAATTTCCAGATATAAATAAATGTGTAGAACAATAATAAAATAATAATCATTCCATTATTGAGTGAATATGAAGTATAACTTGTATGACTTCATTCTTTTACACCACTTATAAAATAGTTGTTGCATTAGCTTCCCCTTGCTCCTTTGGTTTTGGTGGTTGATGACAAAAATTACCCTCGAAGACTCAAGAATTAGTGGACTGGATTGTATGGTTCTCATGCTCCCTACAGTTGAATAATTGGAAGATTGGTGGTTCTCTCCTTTATTCCACTACATTATCGTTCTTTTTCATGCTTTTTCTGATTTCATTAGCTTGGTGTCCATCTATCTTACACTACAAGAATTTCCCTATCCCTTTGAGGTAGTTCCCATGATTCTTTTTCTCTCATTTTTTATATGTGGGTGGTTGACATTTCATTCCAACATTCTAGTTAGATCTTCCATATTGAAACTTGATATTTTGTTTATTATCACCTTATCCATGAGACCATTAATCAAACTCCATCTCTAATTTGAGATCACATCATTCAACTTCTTCATAACTCCCAAAGTCTGGAATTTCAAGAGCCTTTCAATGGTGTGGTTTTAAACCAATAAAGACTATATCAATTTTACTATCATTGTTGATAACAAAACCTAATGCATACCATGAAAGCCTTGTGATTTTTATTTTCAATCATAATAGATTCTCCGTCCTTTTTTATATCTATGGATTCTGTCTATATATTTGTTTGAATATTTTTAGGGAAATACTTATTATGAAACATTTTTATAAATTATTCTCACTCAATTACTTCGATTTCATCCCTCATCTTGGGGTTTTTAATCAATTACCTCCATTGTTTGGCCTCTACATCTAGATGATAAATGGATTGAGTAACCATATCTATCTTAGAATAGGGAAACATAAAAAATATCTCCTCCATCGATTTTACCCACTATTCAAAAACTATTTAATAGAAGATCTAGTAAATTTTGGTAATCATCACCACAAAAAACACTAGATATCTAGTTGCTCCTTCTTCGGTGAAGGATGTAATTCTACATTATTCAGGTTAGTTTTCATAACCTGTGATAGCTAGGTAAGAATTTCCATAAAATTTTGAACTCCACATTCCAAATAATTGTGAACGTCACTCGAGAAATCAATACATTGTCCCTCACTTGGGTTGTTGGCCTGGTTTCTCAAGGTTCCCACCATTTTTTAAAATATAAATGGTAAGAACAAAACATAGGTCTGTAATTCAAGAATAAATAATTTATTCCATTGTGAATTGGAGTTTAAAGGAATATCTTGTTGGATCCCTATGTTTATAAATGAATCATGGGTGATTACTTATACTTAGTCTCACACTAATTTTTTTTACTATGGATCTCTAATCCTAATTCAAAAATTAACTAAGTTGTCCTCTAATACCAACTATAGAGACCCTACATTTTCTTACATTACTATAACATCAATTTAATAATAAACAACATAAAATAATTACAAAAAGAGGATACGATGTTTTAGATTAATTGGAAAACTATTAGCATACATAACTTTCCCAATATAAAAAATAAGCATTTATTTGATTTTTTCTTCTTAAGGTTCTTAATGTGCATTGATTTTTCCTTAGTAGAACTAGTCACCTAGGGAAATATATCAAAAAAGGGTGAGATAAAATCCCATTAAGGGGATAGATTAGAACATGGAACAATATAAAATCAGGTGGTCATAGGAATTACCATCATAACATTGGAATTGGATCCTAATCATGATAGGAATCACTAATAAAAGACTTGGAATGTGGAAATGCATAAATTAGAAACAACATGTCTTATTGGTCAACAACTAAATATAGTTGTGAAAAAATCTAACATCATGTTCATACATATTTCAATTTAATCATGAGGTTATTCACATTACCCAATGAAATGGATAACTATATTATTCAGGGTTCACACATCACATCATACCATTTACATTGAGCTATATAATTCTTGTCACACCCATCACATCACAACAATTACCTTATCATGCATGCCACATAGAACACCTATCGATATTGATCATATAATAACCCATGGATAGGAATGTGTTTCATTTCATAAGAATAAATTCATAAACATTGGGATCCAAAATGAAAGAGGTAATAACATACTTTATATAATAATCATCCACCTTGAGTGATGGAAACTATATTGAGAAGAAAATTGTGTGTTTTTCTGGAATAATAGTTCTTTTGGTAAACAATGTTTCTTTCATAAACTCTAGTATAAAATATGTATATCCTGGAAAATTTAATATAATGATGAATAAATTATTTTTATGTAATAAACAAACTAATAATGGAGTGGAGGAGGGAAAACTGAATGAAAGTGAGTTGGGTTCAATAATTCCCTTTACTTTTTTTTCAGAAAGATTCATGCACATTAATATCCTGTATAATTATATTATATTCATTAATTAAAATGTATAGAACCTTTTATAAAATAATATGATTTATAATTGTGTTATTTTTTCTTTTATAGGCCTTTGGATGAGTTATATATTTTAATTTCATCATTTGGGAGCATTCATTTTCAAGGTTTCTGTGATCGGTTTACATTGTATACATGAATGGAAGTTCATTTATAAAAATGATGAACAACCAAAATATTTATTATATGTAATTAATGATATTACAGATGTTAAAATGGTATTACAAAGGATTTTTTATATACCAAGATAATGATTCATGATAAAAAAATTAATGATGATCATTTTAGGTTAATTTTGGCGGCTTTTCGAATGCTATGAACACATTCGGTTTTATCATTTATTATTAAGAGTATAATTTATTTTAATAACATAAAAAGGGTCATGACATACCCATTGCAATATTTTTTAACCATTTAATGGTATTATTGGAATCCTTGAATATTTTTATATAAAATTATTGTGCATCTCCCACAATGTTGGTAAATTGACACATCACAGAAGACAATTTCATTTTTAAGATGAAAGAGAGAGAGGGAAGAGTTTGATGTTGTAGCATCCATTAACAATGTATAATTTAATTATATGTATGTTACTAGAGTTATTATTCAATTTTGATAATGGTAGGTGAGGAAATAATAAGAAAATAAATTGAAATTTAAAGGAAATTAAAAGAAAAGAGAGGGTATTTAACTCTTGAATTCCCCTATTGAGAGCCTCCTCAAGGAACATTGGATTGGTCTTTTGATGATACCAATAGTTATCAGATGTAGGGTAGGGACTAAGAAAGAGTATTGGGAATAATATTAGAATGGATCAAAAAATAATATGCGTGAGGACAAGAGGCTATGAGGGGTGGCATTTATAGTGGAGGAGAGGGGTGTTTTCTTTTTATTTTAACCATTGGTTTATTATTTTGTTCTAGAAAAAAAATAGTGAGGATTAATATAACTAAATCTAGTAATTTGTTCATGTTAGTTCGAACCAATTAACATTTAAATCATCCAAGACTCTTTCATGATGCATAAATTCTTATATTTATCATATTTCTTAAATTATCAAATTTCACTATTGGACAAAAATTAAAGTTTTCCAGAAAAATACTGAAAATTCCCCCAGACTATTTTTTTCTGTGTAAAGTTAAAAAAAGTACACCAATTTTTCAAAATATTATTCTAAATATGGGAAATTTTATTTTTTTAATAAAATTATAATTTACTTGGAGAATTCAAATATTAAAATTTTAACTGATTTTATAACACTTTGAAAAATTTCTTAAGGTATCATAAAATTACAATAAAATCATGGGACAATAATATATTTATTTTGGAATATATTTTATGATAATTAATCTTATTTTATATAATTTTTTTAATTTACAATTAAAATAATATATTTATTAATCAAAAAAATATCAACACTTAATTATTAATTTTCAAAATATTCCCTCTCATTTATAAGGTTCGTAAGTTTTAATGATACATTCATGGGTGATGTTACTATTCATTTGGCCAATTTATTATTCATAAGGGTCATATTTATAATCATAAGAATAACATTACTATTCATAAAGGTAAGTTACTATTTAGAAAAATTTGTATTTGTCCTATCATACTCTAAATATCATATTGATCAGAACCATGTATTCCAGATTTTAGGAATTAAAAATAGAGAAATGAAAAAAATTTGTTTAATGACTATGCTGTAAAGGTCACATAGTATTTTGTAGTTCCTTCAATAATGAGGTGGCACTATTTTTTCTAACGTTATTTTTTTGGACATAATTATTTGAAGGGAATTTCTATTGATAAAACATTCGGATGTTACAGAAAATAATTTTTAGACAAATGTAGGGGAATATTTACATCATATATTCTACTTTTAGTCATTAGTTATGCTTGTTTTTACCTTAATCACTATAATTAGTTCTAATTACTTTCATTGGGATTAAAAAAACAAATTTAAAAATATTAGAAATTTTAGAATATGCTCATTAAAAATTTGAAATACATTTTTCCAAATTCTAATCCCAAAATTGGAATAGATTAATTTAAAATTAGTCTCGTAGATGACATGAGATGACTGGGTTTTAAAGTGAAAAATTCAAAATGTTTTAAATTTTTTATATCAAAATTCAATGAGAAATTAGTTAAAATGACCTAAATTGCATTAGTAGGTGTATATTTGATCTAATTATAAATTGAAATAAAATAATAATATATTTTAAATATGTAAATAAATTATTCAAAAAATGTGTTTTCAATTAAAATTCAGTATCTTTCACTATTCATCCAAAAATTATGTCTTTCAAAAAAATCATAGAAATTCAACCTAACATAATTTTTAAATTATGAACTCAAAAATGAAGATTATTTTTTAAAATAGATTTTTAAATTTTTTCAAATATTATATTTAAAATAGGTGTTCCATTAAAAGGATGTAAAATTAATTTTTATAAAAATACATCATTTTATTCATAAAATTTGATTTATTCCAAAATTACATCTATCAAATCCATTGTATGAGTATCAAATAATTTCATTGAATATATAAAATATAAATTTTATTAAAAACATTCATCAATAGTTTTTTTTAAATTGAATGATATAAATTTGTGTTTATACATAAATAATTAGTTTTCTTAGAAAAGGTATTTCTTTATTATCCAATATTTCATAATTTCTTTTATAACAAATTGATAACCCGAAAAATAAATTAAAAAACATGTGAAAATCATATCTTCACCATTTAATTAATCATATTTATAACTTCTATCAACCAACTTGGTAACTATTATAATATTTTAATAACAATATTGAATATACTTTGTAGTTTGGTAAAAATCAGCATTTCGTGTAATGCTAGCTATCGAAGGGAATCCGTATTGTGTGTAACAAACATCCAACACAGTGTTACCTGTATATCATGTGAATCTAAGTGTTTTTTGTAGAAGAAGATTAACTTGGGGTAGTGTATAAAAAAACAAAGCTTAATGTATTGATACCATTAAATAAATATTTAGTATTGAGTGAACTGAAAAATACAATAAATATTAAATTAATTTATAAAAAAATAATTCAAAAAAAATCCGGGTGTTTAAAATAGGAACACAAGTTTTTACAAGTTTTTTTACTCAATAAGAGTATTTAGTTCCTTGCATGGTTTAGAAATAATCTAGAAACACACAATCCACTAGAGAACAATGCTTTTTAAGTGGTTATTATAGGAAATGAATATCCTTACCCATGTGATTCACTACAATAAAATAACATTTCATGTTATATCCACACATATAAATATGTAACAAATATTTTCATAAAAAAATTTATTATCCTTCACAAACAGGAATCCATTTTTTTGACTATACTCCCTGAAAAATATTTACTAATTTTATTCTTATAATAACTTCTTCTTCACTTTCTTACCTAGTAGTAGGTAAGAACTTCTTGTTGGACTTCCATATAAAATGATTGTTTGATGGTTTTTCTAGAAATTTCATCTTATAGGGTTTTCTAGAAAAAATTGTTTGATGGCTCTATGTAGACTGAATTGTTTTGACCCACTTAATTGTTATACTCACAACTTTATACTATATTTCTTATGCCTCCTTATATAAAACAGTGTCTGGTGTTCAACTGTTTTGACTTCCAACTATTCAACCACTTCCTCTTCAACTAATTTACCTAATCATTTATGCACATATTTTTACTAATATCTATTGATCATAAATCTACATTTTGTATATATATTTAATTATTAAATAAAGAGTTTATATTATTAGCTTTCTAATTTAGTGTCACTTAGACTCTTCCTTTTTTCCCAGGTGAATACTATTTTTCACTTTTTAATATTCTATGAGATCCCATTTTATTGGTGTATATTTCGAGAATGGGTACGAACCCAAATTAATTTCCACACTCAACAAAAACATAGATTTTGGATCTCCCACTCATCATAAATTTTTTGAATTCTTATCTATAACTATAGAACCTTCTTAAGGATTCTAAAAGATACCAGAAATTATAACCAATTTTTAGTTCCCATAAAAAATTCATCTTCTTAACATTTCAAAAATAACCATGATATTACTTCATGACTTTATTAATGTGGAATGACTAGATCTAAATAATTAGATTTGAAATATTCTTGAAACATTCATAAATAACCTCATAAAACAAAACAACATCCAAGAAATGTTTATATCTAGATTTTCTTCATCCAGAGTGAATCCATTAAATATTCCCTAAAAACATCAAAGAAACATTTTGTAAGTATTATCCCAAATAATTTATCAATCTAATAACTTTCATTATAAATCTTAGACCGGTGTGATTCATACTATTTGGAATTTTTCAAACTAGATTTCACACATTTCCATTCTTTAGTAGAATCCCTTTGATCATTCTGTAACATTCATCTTAGAATAAAACCTCACTACTTATAAATTGTAAAACTTCATACAAAAAAAACACATAGACATCATAAACTTTAAAAAAAATATAAAATTTCTTCCTTGTAATGTCATAGTGTAAAAGTATTATAAAAAATAATCTCTCTTCCATTGTACTTAAAAAAATTTCTTCCACCTCCCAATTTATGCATGGATCATGATATTTTTCACATCTCGTGATGTTAAGAATGCTAAATACATGAAATGATCATCATATATTATTTATCCACTAGATTTTCTAATGGAATATTATTGTATAAATATTAACTATAGAACATTTTCTACTAGACTTGGTTCATTAAATATCACAACCATATTCCTCTGATGGCATTTATCCTTTTGATGGAAATTCTCTATATTATCCCCACTTTTGAATGCACTCAATAAATATTTTTGATTAATGTACTGACAAATAATTCAATAAATTCAATGAAAAAAAGACAACACCACTAATATCACTTTTATAAAACTAAAAACTTCTTAACTTATTTAGCAGCTTCAACACGTCTTCATCTACTTAGTCCCAACAAACTTCTCCATGTGTATGTGTTGTAATGTGATATAAAATTTGGCTATGCTTATAAGTACCTAGTAATATGTAAGAGTGATTTACTGGTATATAAAGTTATTTTAACACTAGAAAATTAATTAATTTTTAGATCTTGTTGATATATAAGGGACATCATGGGGGAAATATTTAAGAGTCTTAGATGAAAGGAAAATTCTAGGCTATTTATCAAAATTTTATTTTGATGAATATTTCTAATATATTAATAAAATATTAAAAAATGTCAAATGGGAGTTTGGGTATTTTAGGATAATAATTTACTGAACATTCCCATAATATTTCAATTATTATTCTCTCTATCTCCAATTGAGATTTCTACCATTATTCAAATATTCAGGGGTCATTCATCCCATGATATTGCATTATGTATTTCTAAAAAAATTTAGTAATTCTTCATTTTCTCTCATTTGTTCATGGGATTGCTCAAAGTAAGAAAATTTATGATATTTTTTATGTTTTTTTAGAATCCTATATTTTATATGATTATTCTCAGAATATTCATTGATATTCAATGAGTATATTCCTTCAAGATTAATGTAGGTTGTCCCAAAGTAATCCTTAAAGTCACATTTTAATTTCTTTGTTTGTATGATGTGAGGGTGGATTTACCTAATTTAAACATGGACTAAAATTTAATGAAATGATTTTTACTTTTTTATTAGTGGGAACCACCTTATTTGGGTCTAGTTTATCCCATGGTATAATGTTAAAATTATTATTTTTGGTTACATGTTAGGCAACACCAATCATATAATAATTTGAAATATGGGAGGAAACATGAGGGGTTAAATAAATGAAATTTTGTGATATAATATGATATAATTATTCCACAGAAAATGCTTAAATGAGTTATACCATGTGGGGTATGTATCCCCCAAAAGAATTATGTTATATGCAAATAAACACGGCATAGTATGTATTGTCTCAATAAGTTATTTTATATAAGGATATATTGGGTAGATTTTATACCACCCCACATTACTTATATTATATGGATATATCCCAAATGGGGTGTGTACCCCCCTGATGAATTATACTATGTTGAGTTATAAAGAGTGGGGAATGTATCCCCCATGATGAATTATGTTATATAATAATATATTATTTAAGGTGTCTATCCCTTGATTACTTATGTCATATTAATATATACCATACATGCCATGTATCTACTAAATGAATTATATTACATAGAGATATATTGGGAAGGGTGTGTATCCCCCTAATGACTTACATTATTTAGAGATATACTTGGAAGTTCTCATAATACCCTAAGGATTTGTGCTATACTGTTTATATTGGGAGAGGGTGATTATTTAAACATTTTCCTAGTCATGTGACATGTTTACAGATATTTGGGACATTCTAAATAATCTATAGTCAACCACGAGTGTCAACATAAGACACAAGGATTGATGGGGTTTTATATATTTATGGTTTTAGTTATTATTATTATTACATAACATCATTATGAACCTTATTTTGATTGAATATATTTCTAGACACCATTGATGGTTGTCAAATCGGTTCCACTCTAGAGTTACTTGTACATCCATGGGTACCTATGAAAACAACATGGAAGAATTATAGGATAAGGTAAATGTTCTTATGAGTAGTGGTTGATCAGAGTAGTTGATGTAGAGAATGGGAGAAGGGATTAAGAAAGGTTCCTATAATGATTTTTTAGGAACCATGTGTGCAGCAGAAGCTCCAAACATGTCCAATTTTAAAAAATTTACACCAACGATCGATGTAAACATGTCAACATTGGTACAGAATAGCCCAATCAAAGTTGAGGATCTTGTGTGTAGTGTTTTAGGCAAAAAAATAAACCTTAAAAAGTCTGGTCTAAATATGTAGCCGTGAACGATGTTTGCTCGTCTTTGGCGATAGATACACAAATAATATGATATAAAACTCATTTAGATCATCCACACACACTTCACAAAATCCACGAGAGCATCCTTCTTTGTAATTCGGGTGCTATCGCAAAATTATGATGATGCCTTCGATGCTCTAATGATCGATGCATCGCTTTTCTATAGATCCCTGAGAGAGTGCTCCATCCGAGATCTTTGGATCTACAAAATCTCTCTCTAGATCATGGGAGAGATGATAGGAGAGATATTCCCCCTGAATAGTTATTGTAAAAATATTCTCCTCTCCTATTTATGGTGTTTAATTAAAATACCCGGTATAGCCTCACCGACAACGAATACTTAACACACTATCAATGAAATTTTAGGACTACTAATATTAGTCACAAATATTATTTTCACTCACTTGTAATATTTTAAAATATATTACTTTATAATAATTGAGTACAAAACCCAACTCATCATACCCATAAATATTAATTTAACCTTGAATAATTTAATTTTCATTAATTAATATTTTTCATGTATTTACTTACAAATTGTAAATACATTTAATAAATAAATTCAATGCTCGTTATTCTAAAATCGAATAATATGAATTAATGTATTGCATTGGTGATCATTTTTCCTTGGACATATCTCAAATCCTAGTGGTGGGTCCCACCATGTCCAATACTCCAATTCAACTGAATAGGGAAATAACTTGAATACTCTATTGTGTGTGACCCTATAGGCCCTTATCTTGATTGTAGTTAATATTATTCACAAACCAAGAGCGGGATCTAGAAACCCATCATGGCCCATAAAGAGATAAGGATTTTCAAGACAGTGGCAACCAACCTACGAACACACACTATGTAATATAATGTATTTGCCATTAATATCTCATAAAGTAGGATGCACTCACGTGACATCCCCCATTTCTTGCTTTATTATTTGATGATCTAGCTGGATAGATTTACCCACGAATACCATGGAAATGGTCTTATGAAGGTATTACCATCCTTATAAATGAGGCCTAAGATATATTACTTCCATGACTTGGAAGTGATGGATACATTCTTTACTATTCGACCAATGTCGTGCCCCAATGACACACCCAACAAAAACTACCTCACCACGACATCATTACAATGGTTTTCATCTTTCATCAAAGTACAAAATCAAATGGCATATATTGGTAATGATATCATGTCTGGAGAACATTACACAAGATCATAGATAGAGACATCCAATGACTCCTCAAACTTGTGGTGTTCCTATTGGCAGGTCAGTCCTCATGATCTCACTACTAGAGATCACCAAGTGCGAACTTCATGAGAAGAAGTCCCAATGGTTATGAGCCCCCAAAGCCTGATAGTCAAACATCTATTATGGCTGGTCAGTAAGATGTATCTCTACTATAGAACATATGTTTAATATTAATGTCAAAGTAATTAGAGGATCTCATTATAACTTGGGATTTTCTATAACCTTCGATATAACTAATAATCATTGGAAATTACCATTTCAATAGTGGAAGTAGAAAATAATACACTATAATGGTAATATGACATCATGTATAGATAACTATATACATGATATTGTAATCAAAATCACTGAATAGTTGGGTCTAGGGAACCCACTATTTCAACACTTACACTTACAGTTGAGCCAAAATGCTAACCAAACCTATCAGCCACTCACATGATGAACATCATGTTTCTACTGAGTAACAGTTTTATCTAATGGTTCCACCATGGTTCTACATCGTTGAAATTCCACTATTGTAACATTTTTTTTTTTGATTAAGACTTCTCACGAGATTTTATACTGAGTATATCCCACTTGTACATTATCATAACTTGACATCTTCGCTAGTAACAATATCATAATTTTCATTATGATAATACATTTATTAACATGTATGATTCCATGAACTAAAACAAAATGTTTCATTTATTTGCTTCTTAGTTTCCTTAGAAGCTACAACGTACTCGATCTTTGTAGGTATGGCTACCACCAGCATTTATGAGCATGACGCACACATTGTCTTTATCTTAAATACCATTGTAGATCCCATTGATCTATGAATGCTAGATTATATCCTTGAAAACTATTATCCAACTTCTCCATTTACCAGGTACTTATCATTTGTACATTCTAAAGTACAATCAGACTGATCTGACTACATCCCTTGCAGTGCTCCTGGATATAACTAATATTTTCCTATTATAAAGCATATCCTTGCAATATCAATTCTTTTACATATCATGGCATACGTGATTATTCCACTGCTTAAGCTTATGGACTTCAACTCACCACGTTTATCTCTTCCCATGTCACATACATGTCTACCTGAAGAGAATATGCCCTGTGACATAGGCAAAAATTCATCTCTTGAAATTTTACAACTTGTATTTTTCAATTCAATGTCATTATTTGTATGGTTGACTAGGACCAAGCAACCTATAGATCTACCTTAGTAGATATTTTTCCCTATAACGTAGGTTTCTACTTTAAGTCAATCACCAGAGATTAAATTGCATCTTGTTCTTAACTAACAATGAGACCAATGTATATTTTTCATATCTTGCTAAACATATTTCTTCTTGGAAAAAATTGGTGCCCCCACTAACCTCAGGTAGACACATGGAAATCGTTAGATGCCAATGTATATTCATAGACCATGTTTCTTACTTTAATCCACAACCGGATTTCAGTAACTTGCACCCTGTATTAGCATTCTATGATGTGACCATCCCTTTCTGGTTGCGCCACATATACACCATCCATGATTGGTGGTCATGACATCCAATGCTAAATAATTTGATCATAGATATTATCTATGATAAGTTAAATTTTAACGGATTTAGGCATAAAAACTTGGTGAAACTAATCTAACCTTATAAGTACTATGCTTATACCACCCCTGTATCAACTCACTTGAATTCCCACCACAGTATTCAAAATAATGAACCCCACTGCACTTTAATACATCGATTCCATTAATTGGATTTTAGTTGGTCATATCAATTTTAGATAATTTTTATATATTACATAATTTGTGGAAATATTATTCATATTGAATAATAAATCACCGACCATAGTGAATAAAATCCATCACCATGGTCTTATCCTTCCAAATTAGGATGTGTCTCTAGAACATACTCTATTCCTCACACGCTTATGGAACTTGTTATTAATCCATCCTTTTGTGCATTTAGATAATTGAATAAACTCAAGTCAATATAGCTCCCACTATCTCTAGTAGGGATGTGAAACCTTATATAGAAGTGTAATTAGTGAATTGATAACCTACTTTTCTATCTTAGTGGTTTTTGTAACATCCAAAGTAATCGTTAAGATTATTACACTAAATGCACAATGTGTTTATCTTGATGCATGTTTGTCTGTATCAAAACAAAGTATTTACATCCAAACAGATGTCCTTAGGATATAATAGAGTTTCATAATACTATGACTAGAATGATATCCATTTTTCATTATATTTAGCATATGGTTGTGGGATATCACCATTATTTGAAAAGAATTTCATGAAATATAATGAATGTTTCTGAAAGTTGTATCATTGATACAACTTGCATCAATATTTTGATGTATGACATATGAATTTAATAATTTCACTACACAACATGTTTTTTGATCAATTTTGATATGTTAGACATCATAATTATTCCTCCAAAATAACATCAATTTCATGATGCTGATAAGGTAATGTGCTTTAAAGAATTACTCCGTGCTACAGTATCATGATTGATGAATGCTTCGTAAATATATTCTTCGGTATCCAAACCTAAATCCACACATATATTATGACCATGATATACATAAATTTATTATTCCTTAATTACATAAAGGAATATTATTATGTATATATACTTCTAGATTATACTTTTAATAGTTCTCATTCACTTTTTAAACTATTTCAAAAAATCTTTTTGACGTGCCATTATTTTAAAAGATATTTTTCCCAAACTAAAGATGTCAATGATTCCAAAAATATTTATCTACGTCGATCCTAAATACCATAATTGGTATATTATTGACATCCACTTTTAGTATTAATTAGAAACAAATTATCTTTTCCTAACTAGGTATTAGTCTAACATTTATATTCATCACTAATTGCCTATGATTCATGTTTTTATAAACTAGTGAATGAGTTTTAAATACCAAAAACAACATTTATTCCAGAAGCTGAAAGAATGTCTCCTTGCATACAAGGACACATGATATTAATGTTTTGGGTTATACTCAATAATAACTAAACATGAATCTTTCACATAGAAATTAATGAAGTCGTGTACTTCTCACCACTGGCCTTGGTAACACCCTTTCATAGCCACCAGGAGAATACCTGTGACTTCTGTTAAATTTTCAATACATAATTGGTTACCATATTAGAATAAATTATTTCCCCAACATATTGTATTTAATACCCATGTATTAAATCATAAACATTGCAATTGATGAATATTATTGAAGAAGAAGTGGGTAATATTCTTTTTTAATTCAGTTTATTGATTTCAAACATCCATTGAATTTATAATAAGCAATGAAAATAAAATTTGTTAATACATCATTAATTGAAGGATGTTGTGAATGTTCCATTGGAGTTACATTCCTTTTGTACTTTTCGCATTATCTGTCAATTTATTCTTTATAAGAATTAAATTTTAACTCTCTTTGATATTTTTATTATCTTGGTGAACCTTACCTAAATCGGTAATGAAGTGTTTACTCAATACTTGTTTATTTTGTATCTCAAAACTAGAGTTGAGTAATGTTGTGAAAATTATATGAGAAAGGGATCCATTTAAAGATCATGATCAATCATTCAATTTACACATGCTAGTGCAACATCACCTTATTCATATGATTGCTTCACTTTCTCCTTGAAAACATAATAGACATGAGACTTCCTGTTATATCATCCATTTCCTAGTGTGGCGACCACAACTGAAATCAGATGTTGATGAATGAATAAGGATATAACCATCATATGATTTGTACATTAGTCTCCTGTAATCAATTTCATCCTCACATATTGAGGTAATTTAACATTATTGGGGACACTAGCACCTTGAGATTCATATATCATTATACTATGCACATGTGCATGTACTATTCATGGTTACTCATGTTAGTGTGGAAATTTACATTGTCCAATATATTATCATAGTTTTTAAACATGTGGTTTAACTTTCCATTATTACAAAAGTAAACCTTAGAAGATTAGTGCAGTTTATCTGGATTACCGATTTAAACATTTTGATTTTTTAATTAAATCATTTAAGGTCAACCACTTTTTTTTCGGATTCTAGGAACACTCTATTCTATAATAGGATTACATTGTCGCATGAGTATTCTAGTGGAAAGGATCCCAGAACCACCGCTCATAATCTACAAGTTATGTCTATTCCACTACCTGGAGGGTTCATGGGAGGCTTTTGGTTGGCCGACCGCTTAAACATGTGGTTTCTTTATCTTTTGAGTGAAGTCCCAAATTCAAAAATGACAACATGATTTACTGAAATATTTCCTCTAAAATTACTAGAAGATAGATATGGGTAATTCATTGCTGCAATTTTAGTTAAGTCAACCAATCATTCTTACAAGGACTCCTCAGTAGTAAGAGGAACCCCCAGATATGGCATGAATGACATCTCATACAACTGGTTTTCTCCAAATTTGAATGATGGAAGGATATTATGACATAATATATCTTTTAGGGTTATATTATTTTTATTTTGAGGAAAGAAATAATTTTTTATTTTATTATAACATAATATGGGATTTCACTCACAACTGACCAAGCAAGAAATATAAATCGCGTCACATGTTCATTTTATCTTGAATTCTTGTTTATTAATATACTATGTGTTCATCCAATAAACTAAACATGCACAAAAAATAATAAACCATGAAAAACAAAATGAACACATTATCATGATTCAATTTTAATGGTTGATCCGTTTAGTGAATAACAGACCAACCGAGACCCTAGGGACAATACCTTTAGTCATATGGCATGTAACTTGAATAGCAATGTCTGCTCATCCAATGTATCCAACTCCTATATGGCGTGTTGCCGTCACTTGGTGTGAAGTGTGCCATACCTCACTCATCCTTATACAACTGTACTCTCACACAGGTGAGGGGATCTAAGAGTATAAAATACAACTCTAAAAATGGGCACACATTCCCTTATACGTATAATGACACCAGAGACGACACATAGATCATCCTTTTATTTAATTAAACTAATTGTAAAAAAACATTCAATAATTAAATAAATAAATTAAATAAACAATCAATCACCAGACATGCATTGGTCGGTCTCTATGTCATGATAAGCATACGAATTAAACTCGCATATATTAAATAAATGTAGAAAAAAAATTAAAAGTGCATTAAAAATAAATTCTAAGGGCATTATTTATTGAATTTCAATTTCAATCAAATTTTAATTCAACAAATATAATCTTTCGGTCCCCATTAATTAGTTTAATTTTAAAAATAAAAAATAAATTAATTAAATAATTTAATTAAACACCAATTAAATTAATTATGCCGCATTAAAATTTTATAAACAGAAAATTAATCTTTAATTTATTTAATTCTCTAATGAAATGAAATTAATGAAATTAATTAATTTTTGAATATATTAAAACACTCAGAACCATATAACATTAGGTAGGGGCCTGTGCAGGTTGAGGAGAACCAGTGAAGGCCCAATCTGGGAGGTACTGACCCCGCGCAGGGGTGTACTGATATGGGTACGACTGCCTAAGCCAATTTCATGTTGGAAGACCCACCCATGCCTGTTATGGGGAAAACACTTTTTTTTTAAAACCAAGATGAACCTGAAAACTGGTACCTCACGGTGGAGTGTGCCACGCTGCTGGTTTTGGGACAAGAGAGACGGCTTCAGGGGCACCAGACCGAGGCAGGGGTAGAGGCCGGGTTAGGTAGTGGCTATCCAGGGGATCTGTTGGGGAAGCTTGCGGCTGTGGGGAGGAGGTTGTAAACCTACCCCTACTGTGCATACGGAAGGGTGTGCCACTTTGTGTGCTGAGGAGGACACAGCTGAGGCTGTGTGAAGTAAGGCCAGAGTAGTTTTCTAGGGGTGGTGCACTATTATTGGCTTTCGGCTATAGCATGGCTCTGTTTGGGTCTGGCCGGGAGCATAGCGCCATGCGAGGCAGTGAGGACTGGGCACAAGGCTACTCTGGATGGGGTGCCTTGTGGTGTGGTCTTGGCACAGGGTAGCGCCAGAGGCGGTGCGAGAGGCTGTGATGCAGGGTGCTGGGGTGGCCCACTACAGCGCGATGGAAGATAGAAGGCATCATTGGGGTGCTATGGTGGCCCTAGTGCGGTGCACCACTACACGCAGAGGGGATCCGTGTAGGTGGCTCCATGGGGAATGCATGGGGGGCCGCTCAACCCCCCCAACCTTACGTTTCATTTTTTTGTTCTTTTCCCAAGTGGGGCATCAACACCCTTTTTTTGGCTGGACCAGAGTCCTGCTTTGTAGGTCTCCCTACTGTTTTTTTAAGTCCCAAAAAGCAAGTCCTTATCTACCATTTTTATATTTCTAAACCCTGTATTAGGCTATTGAAAAAACAAAATACATTTTTAAATAAAATTTTCTTAAGCCTATATTTATACTAGATAATATAAAACTTTATAATAAATAATTATTATTATAATATGACATTATACGAATAAAATTATTGTTATAATTAAACTATTTTCATTATAATAAAATTATTAAAAAAATAATAATTATAAATCCTTACGGAAGAATGTTATTTTGTTGTAAATGGATTTAGATAAAATAGTTCATCAATTTAGAACCTTGTTAAACTACTAGTTTTAATCTGAACATAAAACTTCAGATGACCAAAAAATGGCCATCCATTATCGGATTAAAATGAGGTCTACAGTGTTGGGATCGTATCAACATCAACTTCATTACATGATACAGATTTAATTTTTCTTGGCTTCAAATTGTCATGAATCCCTTTGATATTACTTTTAGGAACCATACATGCAGAAGAAGCCCAAAATATGCAGGACATTAAATTTTTTCCACCGATGATCTATGTGAACTTCTCGACATCGATGCAGAACAACTTGGTCAACATAGAGGATCTCATGTGAAGGATTTTATGCAAAAAAAAAACCATAAAATAACTAGATTAAATCTGAATTAGTGCATGATTTCTACTCATCGTTGGGGATCATTTCTTGAAGAATCCAACATCAAAATTATCTTGATTGTCCACACTCGCTTCAAAAAATTCAGCAGGAGAACCGTTCGTCGAAATCTGGGTGCTAGTGTGGAATACTGATGATGCCTACGACTCTCCAATGATCACCGCATCACTTCGCTAGTGATACTTGAGATAGATCTTCATATGATCTCCATGTATCTAGACCATCATTCTCTAGATCATGGGAGAGAGGATCGTAATGAACCAAACTTTTATTAATGAAAATTCCTCTTGATGAAATTAAATGACTTATTATATAAAATGATTGTATGACAAATAGAATAATTTTTTTATGTTTTTTAATTTCAAAATACCATTAGGAATTTTTTCAGTTTCTAATAAAGCCATTGAATAGTGATCACATTATTAGAATAAATATAGAGCTTTAACAAATCCAATTTACTTAGATAAAGGAAGTGATGGCCACATGTAGTAGAATTTCTTCATAAAAATACCATTTATTGGAGCATGGAAAGGAGGTGGCGTCATTGGGCTTCACTCTTTACCAATCCCAATCCATGCTTCAACATAGTTAGCTCGAACGGAACCACCTACGAGAGAAGTGGAAGTTGATAAAGATTACCACCTGTGCGATGTTATCCAAGCCACCCCAAGAGTCTGTCACCATCATGCACCATACCCTTAGGTCTTATGCGGGTGTTATAAGGGGTTATGTAAAAAGACCTTAACACTAAGATTATGTGCATAATTTTTGTATAGAATATACATTCATTTTATTATTGTTACACTGTAAATGGTTTTTAATGCACATATATTATTTTTGGTTAATATTCAATTAAGAAATATATTTTTATGAATTAAGGGTTTTTGGAATTAAAATAATATTTTAATAAAATATTAGTAATAAATTACTTTTTATTAAATATAAATGAATGAATAATTTTTAGGAATTATGTTGTAATATTTATTGCGGTTTGAAAGCTGTTTTTCTCAAAACCCATGAATTTTCGATTAATGTCATTGTTTATTTTAAAGGTAAAAATTAAAATATTTAGAATATTATTTAGGTAAAATGAATATTATTTTTTGAATTAGGACATCGAAATTATCCAATGGTTAATATTTCATAATTTTCTAAGACAGTCAAATTTTTGGGTAAAAATTAAATAGTGTTTAATTATATAATGTGTTTTATGACATCATAATGACCTAATAGTGCTGTAATAAAATAATATAAAAGATATTTTCGGCCAATATTTGTTTTACCATTAAAATAATGTGATTTTTGGTTTGTTTGATTTATTTTACAAAGCTCTAGTGGACCCTCCAAAACTTATAAAACATTTTAACTTTTTAAAACGATTTCCTTGAGAGTGTGACTCACCTACACATAAGTTAGCATAATATTTTAATAATTTCGGCCACTGATATTATAAAATAACATTTTCTAAAACCCTTTTTCAAAAACCATGGGCAAAAACCACGAGTTGGTTTGTGGTTTGGATTATTTTAATCTGTGGTGTCCAAAACCTAAATAATATAGAATTCTCTCTCCATATATAAACTCACCCAAGATCCCACTTCCACATCACTTAAATCCTTTATAGCATAAATAACACCATCCTTGATCGCTCTAGATTCCTCCCAAGGTACCCCAATCTTTAAGGAAGTCTCTTTAAAGCCTCTCATAAACCTTTGGGATCACACTTCCAAGTAAGGAATTTCTTCCTCTCTCATTTTTGTCCAATATTTTTTATGTTGATATAGCCTTTTATTTTCAATTAAAAATGTTGAGGTATGATTTAAAACCTCCCAAATACTTACCTCTTTATTTTTTAATGATTATATATCCCTTTCTCTCTCATTAATTCCTCCCATGTAAACCTGTTACCAAGATGAAATTTCATAAAGGATTTATCTCTCCACATTTACATTCATACAAATTCTTTTTTATTATGAATCTAAATTCCATTACATATAGTGTGACATGTTTCTATATGACACCATTACTTTCCATTTCATTTAAATATTATGAGACACCCATTTCTCTCTCATCAACCATTTTTATGAATTCTTATGTCATGCCGTTATACTGCTGAAATTGCACCGTGATTTTCAAAGATAAAGTCATTGTGTGGTGGATACCATTAACATTTCTCTATCATGGTTATTTACCTTCATTAACATTTAATTATTGATTATATAGTATCATGTATGAATTCCAAATTCCTTTATCATGGAATAAATGATTACATTTGATGAATCCATGTTATATGATCCATGTATCACACTTATGCATGGAACAAAATAATTAAGAACGGTGTGCCCTGATAGCGCTCTAATTCAATGGGTAAAGACTATTATCATGATATAGTGGATTAAATGAGGGATTAATCATGCTAATTCAATTACAATGAGGTGTTATACATTATCCATGTGCAATGATCGTTGTCTCATGCAAATATCTTATTAAATAATGTTTCCAAATTTCCTTGTTTTGATAATCATGCTATATCATGCCTTTATGTTCATATTTCTCTTATGATCTATTGATAAGCCTATTACCTAAAAAGTATTGTATTCTTCATGTCATGCCTTGTTTACTCCCTTGCTTGGATTTATAGCTCACACTTTTCAAATGCATGTCCTCAGGTTATCCCAAGCAATGCTAAGTACGAAGGAATGTGTATGGTCATGTAAAAGATGTTTTCAATAATGATATGTATTTCATGTTTTATGTTGTTAAGTAATGTTATTAATCCCAAAATACACTAAACCTTTTTATATAATATGTTATATAAGGTAAAGTTTTTATGTAATAAATTTTTTTAATGTGTGAAATAAATAGCAGGGTTGTTATAGTTGGTAACAGAGGATAGGTTTAGTTATTTTGGTATTAGGATTAGAAAACCATAGTGAAAGCCTTATGGACAATAATATATCTAGAAATAACATTCCTAAATTTTGGTGAGTATTAATTAAGTGGTTTATCATGAAAACACATCCATGTCTAGATATGAGTGGTTAGAGGCGGCTTTGGAACATATGTATCTAGGGATAAAACCCAAAAATACCATATTGAGTTAGAGTCGAACAGGAAATGGTTCACCAAAACATGCCTTGATGCACTAAAGGTTACAAAACTCCAAGGGTATATGTGTTGATAAATTCATAAGCTTAGTATAAACCATTATTAAGGGAATAAAAAAATTCCCCTAAGAATATATGTTGGGATGTAGATTATAGATAACATATATTAAGGCCTATAAATTCATAATATGAGGAAATAAAAGTAATTTATAAGTCACCTTTTTTTATTACCATTTATGTTTTACCACTAACATTCCTTTTATACTATACAATGGCAGGTAATAGGAGGAGTCTGGCTAACAACCGATGCGAAGATCAATGTGATGATTATTCTATTGAGATGCCCAATCTAATGGGAGTAGGAATTGTGAACATTGTCATGATACTCTCTTAGTTAAATCACCTTTTATAATAGAAACATGGGTCAAGAGAAACCTTCAACCCCCCCCCCCCCCACCCCCAAGAAAGGACAAGTTGTAATTGAGAGCTTCATTAGACAAAGGCCTCCTACTTTTAATGGATCATTTGATCACTCAATTACCAAACAATGGATCCAATCCATTGAAAATATCTTCTACATATCTCAATGTTCTAAACAAAAGAAGGTTCTTCTAGATGATTATCGTATGAAAGGTGAAGCTGATCAATGGTGTAAATTGATCAAAAATAAAAATCCAGAAGAATACATCTAGGCATTGGAATGGAAGGATTTCCGGAAAATGTTTTTAGATAAATATTTTCCCCGAACCATCCGACTTAAGATGGAAAGGAACATCCACAACCTCAAGAAAAAAGGTGAAAAATCCATATGAGTGTACAAGGATAAAATCACAAGGCTTTCATGATATGCCTTCGACTTTTCCATTACCTTTGAATTCAAGGTTTTCTGCTTCTTTATTAGGCTAAAACCTATCCTACGGAGATCCCTAGTGATCTGTAACTTTGAGAGATATGAGGAAATTGTCTACAGTTCCCTCAAAGTAAAAATGGAGATCAGTGAATCACAGGGGTATCATGGGGAAATGAAGCATAATGTGGAATTTAGTTTTGGTCATCGGATGAATAAATCCAATGGTACTATCAAAATATAGCACCTCACATGCCAAAGGTGCAGAAAGAAGAACCCCAGGAATTGCCTAAAGGGGATGAGGCAATGATTTAGGTTTGTAAGAGAGGGGCACCTGGACGTCAACTACAGACAAGAAAAACATGCAGCTATGACAGACGATAGGAACACTCCTTTTTCCCTCAATGCATTTTTAGTTGCTTCCACTTCAAAGAACTAGGGCACTTGGAAAACCAGTTCCCTAATACAAGGGTTTTCGGAGGCAACCAAGAACCTACAAGGAAGTAAGGGAGTTCTTTTTCCATCACTACTACCTAATTGAACCCCAAAAATGTTGTGGTTAAAGGTATGATAGTTATTTATTCAAGAATAGAGAATGTACATTTTGATTCTGGTTCTAGGAATTTGTTTATATATCGAATGTTTAGTAGAATAATCCCAACACTTCCACAAATCCTGGAAGTAAAGATTTTAGTGAGAACAAAAAATGGGGAAATCATTTCATTCCATGAATATAACTCATCCCCTGTAATAATTTGTGGATTGAACATCCTGGAGAAACTCGTCATATTCCTTTTGGTGGAATTTGGGTCAGTTCTTTACATGGATTGGATTTTCATATATAGATCCAACATAAATTGCTGTTAGAGGGAAATGACTCTTCATATAGAGAATCGACCCCCAATTTTTGTACAAGTGCAAGGAGTAGGTTGAATATTCTTTAGCACTATCATCTCAACCATGGATATTACTGCCCTATGTGCATGAAAATCTGTCTCAGATTATAGAGTCTATGGAAGAATCCATCCTTGAAGACATGCATATTGTGAGGGAATTTTTTAAAGTGTTTCCAAAGGAATTTCCTAGTCTTGCTCCTAGAAGTGATGTTGAATTCTAAATAGATCTTATACCTAGGGAGTCTCCAACATTAAATACTCTATATGGAGTGGCTATTTCAGAGCTTGAGGATCTGAAGAAACAACTATAAAAGAATCTGGAAAAAGTGTTTATACACCCAAGTGTTTCACCTTAGGGTGCACTAGTCATCTTCATCAAGAATAAGGATGGGTCGATGTGCCTTTTCATTGATTATCATGAGCTCAACAAAATTTTGATAAATAACTACTATCCTTTTCCCTAAATTGATGACTTTTTTGATCAAATATGGGGAGAACAATACTTCTCTGATGTCTATTTTTAGTCGAGATATTACCAATTAAGGGTGAAGAATGAGGATATCTCCATGAATACGTTTCTTACAATATATAGGAACTATTAATTCATAGTAATGCCTTTCAGACTCACTAATTCTCCAAAAATATTTATGAACTTGATTAGAAGATTCATTAGGTATTACCTAGACTAATATGAGGTAGTCATTATAAACAATATTCAAATTTACTCCAAAACCAATGAGGATCATGAGGAGAATCTAAGAATTGTACTAGAGACCTTGTGAACGGTTAATCTCTATGATAAGTACTACAAGTGTGAGTTATTTTTGAAGGAGGTCTCATTAATGGGTCATATCATCACATGAAATGGGATATCTATGGATCCCTCCAAGACAGCTGCAATTAAGGGATGTTTGAGGCCAACATCAGTAACAGATATCCATAGATTTCTGGGGTTAGCTGGATATTATCACTGATTTTTGAGAAATTTCCCATGATTTTTAGACCATCTTACGAAGCGAACTCAGAAGGGAGTAAAATTTTCTTGGAATGATGAATGCGAAGATAGCTTTACGGAGTTCAAAAGGAGGAAAATCATTGCGCCTGTTCTAACACTACCCACAATTCGATAACATTTTGTGGTATTTAGTGATTATTTGAAGAAGTTCCTAGGTTGTGTGTTGATGAAAAATGAAAAATTCATTTCCAACGATTCAAGGAAATTGATGGTTCATGAGAAAAACTATCCAACACATGATCTTGAGTTGGCTGCAGTAATATTGTCTTTGAAAATTTTGGGACATTACCTCTTTGGGGAGAAGTGTGTAATATACATGGATCAAAAAAGAACAAAGTATATATTCAAACATAAAGTGTTGAATATGCACTAAATAAGATGGCTAGAGAGATCAAATACTATGACTACTCAATCCATTACAACCTTGGGAAAGCAAACAAGGTGTCCGCTGCACTAAGTAGAAAGGACCCAGGAATTATATAATTGATAAGAATATAAAAAGATCCAATATTCTTATATTTGATGAATATTGACATGGGATTCATAAAGAAGAGGATGTCATCCATCATTTCACAAATGATTGTTCAGCCGTCTCTTTGGTTAAGGTTAAAGAATGCTCAAAATCATAATTAGGGAATTCAGAAGAAAGTGGAGACTATCAAAAAAAGGTTAATCATCATAGTTCAATTTTAATGAAGAAGGAATTGTGAGATTTGGGTTAAGACATTGTGTTCCATTAAATTTGGAGTTAGAGAAAGAACATTTGGATGATGCACATACTTATAATTTCTCCATTATCCCAGGAAACCCAAAGATGTATCGACATCTCTGAGAGCTTTATTTATTGGATAACATGAAGATGGAGACCCACTACTAGAAATCTGACCTTTACCAATGCTTCTATACCAACAGTTTGTAAAAACCATTGGGAAAGCCCACATTGAGGTCACTTTTCCCAATGGTTTGGCAAAACCATTGGGAAAGGGTATGATTTTAGGCCACCTATCCCAACGGTTTGGCCAAACCATTGGGAAAGGTCCCCCATAAACCAACGACATATCCATAATCAGAGGATCTATACCAACGATTGTCAAAACCATTGGTATAGGTCCTGTGATTTTTTACCAGATCTTCTTACTGAGATCATTATATAAATCAAAATTTAAAATAATTATTAGAATATATATATATATTTATGTAATTATGTTCACAAAAGTCATGTTAGGTTAGTGGTTAGGTCGTTCAGTGATAAACTAGGGGTCCTGGGATCAAATCCCAGCGAATGCGATTTTTTTAAATACATATAGCAATGGTTTTATGGAACCGTTGGTATATATTTTCATATTACTTATACCAATAGTTTTGGAAACCATTGGTATAGGTCTATACCAACAGTTTTCCTAGTACCGTTGGTATTGACCTATCCCAAAGTCTTACTTGGAAACGGTTCTCCAAACCTTTGGTATAGGCTATACCAACGGTTTGGAAGCCTATACCAATGGTTCCAAACCATTTTTATAGGTTAGTTTTCTAGTAGTGATCACTGAGTTTACATCAAAGTGCCTTGTATGTCAGCCGGTGATGTCTAAGAGGAAAAATTCTAAGTGGATGATGCAACCGTTATCCATACCAACATGGAAATGGGAAGACATCACCATGGACTTTGTTACATGACTTTTGAAGATATCCAAATGAAACAATGCTATCTAGGATTTTTTGGATCATCTTATAAAGACTGCACACTTCATTATAATTCTAAAGGATTTCTCATTTGATTATATAGAAAAGATATTTATCAGATATGTGGTAAGGCAACATGGAGTACCACTGTTGATTATTTACAATCGTGATCTAAGATTCACCTCTATGTTCTAGAAGTTTCTTTAACATGATCTGAATATTGAGATGAACTTCAGTAAGGCTTATCATCCTCAATATAATGGCCAATCTGTGTAGAATATCCAAACACTTGAGGACATCTTCATAGCATGCTCAATGGACTTTAATGGAGGATAGGATCAACATCTTCTTCAAATTGAGTTCTCTTACAAAAACAGCTTCTACTCAAGCATCCAAATTGATCCTTATGAAGCCCTTTGGAGAAGAGGTGCAGAATACTAACATGTTGGGTTGATGTTGGGGAGAAAAAACTCCTTGGTTCAGATATGGTCGAAGAAATGGTGGAGAAGATTAAGACCATACAACACCAAATTAATGTTTCTCAGGGTTGACAAAAGTGCTATGCTTATAACTGTCGATGAGACCTAGAATTTGATGTTGGTGACATGGTATTTGTACACATATCACCGTGGAAGATATTTATGAGATCTGGGAAGAAGGTAATGTTTAGTCCATGGTGCATCGTTCCTTTTGAGATCCTTGATCACATTGGAGTAGTGGCCTATCGACTAGCACTCCCACCAAACCTATCTCAAGTACATGATGTATTCCATGTATCACTCTTAAGGAAGTACATACCCAACCCATTTCCTGTACTCAATCCAGAGGTGGTATAATTAGAGAATGACCTCTCTATGTAGAGAATACAATCGATATCATAGATCGTAGAGAAAAGGGCCTATGATATTAGACAATTCCTCATATGAATGTGTTCTGGAGAAAGAACAACATTGAAGATGAAATGTGGGAATTAGAAGAAGTGATGAAGTAGAGTTACCCACATCTATTTTAGTGTGGGAAAATGAAATTTCAAGGGATAAATTTCTTATGGGGGAAGGATTATGACGACCCAAACTTTTATTAATAAAAAATCATCTTGATCTAATTAAATGTTTTGTTATATAAAATGGTTATATAAAATATTCAATTCCTTGGTTTTATGATTTTAGATTTAAAAATACTATAAATAATTGTTATTGTTGATGACATTGCTATTGAACAGTGATCATAGGATTAGTATAAATATAGGGCTTTAATAAATCCAATTTACTCAGACAGAGGAAGCGATGGAATCATCCAATGGAATTTCTACATACGAAGTCCATTTCTTGGAGCTTGGAAAAGAGGTGGTGTCATTGGGGTTTGCTATTGACCAATACCAAGCCGAGCTTCAACATTTTAATCTCGAATGGGACCACCTATGGGAGAAGTGGAAGTTGATAGAGATTACCACCAGAGCGATGTTATCTTATCCACCCCATGATTCTGTCACCATCGTGCACCTTACCTTTAGGTCTTATGCGAGTGTTATAAGGGGTTATGTAACAAGAACTTAGCACTATGATTATGTTCATTATTTTTGTATAAAATTTATATTATTTTTATTATTGTTACTTTGTAAATCGTTTTTAATGCACCAATAATACTTGTAGTTAATATTCAATTAAAAATCTATTTTACTGAATTAATGGATTTTTTAATTAAATAATATTTTAATAATATATTATTACTAAATTAATTTTTATTAAATATAAGTGGTCGTATTATTTTCTGGAATAAAGTTATAATTTTTATTAGGGCTTGAAAGCCATTTTTTCGAAACCCATGAATTTTCAATAAATGTCGGTTTTTATTTTAAAAGTAAAAATTCACATATTTATAAAATTATTTATATAAAATGAATATTATTTTTATAATGAGGATGTATAAATTATCCAATAGTCATTTTTTCATAATATTCCGAGACAGTCAAATTTTTGTGTTAAAATTAAATACTGTTTAATTATATAATGTGTTTTATGTCATCATAATGGCATAATAGTGCTGTAATAAGATACAATAAATGGTATATTCGGATAATATATATTTTAACATAAAAATAATATGAATTTAGGTTTGTTTGATTTATTTTACAAAGAATTTGTGGACCCTCTAAGACTTATAAATCATTTAACCTTTTTAAAATGATTTCCTTTAGAATGTGACTCGCCCCAAATAAGCAAGCCTAATATTTTAAGAAGTTTGGGAATTGGCCTTAAAAAATAATTTATTCCACTACCCTTTGGAAAAAACCATGGGAAAAGAATGGGTTGGTTTGTGGTATTTATTAGTTTTATGTGTGGTCTCCAAAACCTAAATAATAAACAATTCCCTCTCTTTTCCTATATAAACCCACCCAAGATCCCACTTCCACTTCAAACCATTGGTGAATGACCAACTCCTACCCTCATCTTTCTAGAATCCTTTCAAGGCTTCATAATCTCACAAGAGACCTCTCTCAAGCCTCTCCCAAGATATTGGGATCACATATCCAAGTAAGAAATTTCTTCCTCTCTCATTTTTGTTCATGTTTTTTTATGTTGTTATACCCTTTCCTTTTCAATTAAAAATGTTGGGGTATGATTTAGAACCTCCCCTATACTTACCTTCTATTTTTTAACTATGATATACCCCTTTCTCTATAATTAATGCATACCATGTACTCCTATTAACCTTCCAAAATTTCGTAATGGATTTCTCTCTCCTCATTTACATTCAAGAGATTCATTTGTATTATGAATTTAAATTTCATTACATATACTGGGAAATATATCTATATGACACCATAAATTTTCATTTCATGTACATATTATGAGACACCCCTTTCTCTATCATCAAATTTTTTTATGAATTCTTATGTCATGCTATTAGGCTTCTGAAATTACACCATGATTTTCCAAGACAAAATCGTTCTGTAGTGAATACCATGCCCATTTCTCTATAATGGGTCATCACCTTCATGAACATATACTTATTGATTATAGAGTTTCATTTATGAATTCCACATTCCTTTATCTTGTAATAAATGATGATGTTTAATGAATCCATGTTATATTATCCATGTTGCACAATTATGCATGAAATAAAACGATTAAGAAGGGTGCACCCAAATAGTGCTCTAATTCATTTGGTAAATATTAGTATCATAATACATCAAGGTAAATGAGTATTTGAACATTATAATTCAAGTTAAATGAGGGTTTACTCATGATTCATTCACAATTATCCTTGGTTCTTGCTGATATCATGATAAATGTTGTTTCCATATTACCATGTTAGGATAATCGTGCAATATCATTCCTTAATGTTCATGTTTCTCTTATGCTCTATTGATATGCCTATTTCATAACATGTACTGTATTCTTTATTTTATGACTTGTTTACTCCCCTAGTGGGCTTTATTTCTCACCCATTTCTTATGCATGTCCTCAGTTTATCCCATGTAATGTTAAATATGAAGGAATGTGTATGGTCATGTAAATTAGGTTTTCAATAAAGATGCTTATTTTCCTATTTTAAGTTGGTATGTAATGTTCATAATCCCCAAAGAAACTAGACCTCTCGATATTATATGTTAAATAAAGTGAATAATTTATGTAATAAATTTTTTTTTGTTTGAAAAAATGATTAGGGTTCTTAAAAGGAGAGGAGAGAGAGGTCCTATGAATAGTAATTAGAAAAATCTCATCCTCTTCTATTTATAGTGTTTAATTAAAATACCCGGTATAGCCTCACCGACCTCAAATACTTAACACACTATTAAAAAAATTTTATGAATATTAATCCATGTCATAAATATTATTATCACTCACTTGTAATATATTTAAATATATTACGTGACAACAATTGAGTCCAAAACCTGACTCATCATTCCCATAAATATTAATTGAACCTTGAAGAGTTAATATTCATCAATTAATATTTTTTCATGTATTTAATTAAAAATCATAAATAAATTTAATAAATAAATTCAATAAACAATATTCTAAACTCGAATAATATGAATTTATTTATTGCATTGTTGATCATTTTTCCTTGGAAAATCCCAGACCCCAATAGTGGGGCTACCATGTCCAAAACTCCAATTCATCTTAATAGAGATGATTCTTTAATAAACTATTGTGTGTGACCCTTAAGGCCATTATCTTTATAATAGTGAATATTATTCATAATCCAAGAGTGGGATCTAGCAACCCCTCATGACCACTAAACATATAAGGATTGCCACAACTATGATAACCAACCTACACACACACACAATATAAAATAATATCTTTGTCATTAATATCTCATAAAGCAGGATGCACTCACATGTCATCACCATTTTATAGATTTATTTTTTGTTGGTCTCACTATATGGATTTACCTTCAACTACCATGTCCATGGTCTTATGAAGGTAATTCCATCCTTATCAACATGGAATGAGATATATTACTTCCATAACCCAGAGGTGACGAATCCTTTCTTGACCATTCAACCAATGTCATGCCATCAACGATACACGCAATAAAAAACAACCTCGCCATAACTTAATTGACACAGATTTTATATTTCATCAATTTACGATATCAAATTACATAAATTGGTAATGATATCAAGTTAGAATACCATTACACATGATTTTATATTGGAATATCCAATGACCCACAAAACATATGGTGTTCTTATTGGCGGGTCATTCCTCATGATTTATCTACTACAGATCACAAAGTGTGGACTTCATGAGAAGAAGTCTCAATGATTATGAGCCCCCAACACCTGATAGTCAAACATATACTGTGTCCTATCAGAAAGATGTATCTTGACCATATAACATATGTTTAAGGTTAATTTCATAGTATCTAGACATTCTCATTATAGCCTGGGATCTGTTATATCCTTTCAAAACAAAAATTAATCTTCCAACATTACCATTTAAATAGTGGATGTAGAAAAGTATTAATTATAATGGTAAGAAAAAATCATGTATATCTAACTATATACAAAATATTTTAATCAAAATCATTGAATAGTTGCGTCTAAGAAACCCACTATTTCCACAGATTTTGTAGAATCTCCTTTTCTTATTATATTTTTTACCCTGAGGTAGACAATTTACCCATTTAGGATATCATTGTTATAAATATTCATTCTAAAATATTGACAACATTCATTTTGACATAGGATGGATTTTATATTTGTTAATTATCATTCAATGGTGAAATTTACATGTGCTAGTTTCTTGGGATAATTGTAATAATTATTATTTATATTATTATGCGTGGTTATTTAATACATGGTTATAGTCTCCCTATTGTTATTACTATAACAAAAATACAATTCATAATCCTCTTAAAAATAGGGAGGTGAACCAGAGATATCATAACATTATTTGAGGTCATTTTAGAGTGATCTGGGATGAGGATGTTTCAATGTCATGTTAGAGACTCGTTCTTTTTCTTTTTCTTTTTGTTTAGTTATTATGGAAAAGAGATAGAATATTTTATAGTGATTTTTAGGGAACCTGTAACATCCCAATTAAATGAAGAATATGATATTTTCATATTTATTAATATTTTTGAATTAAATATTAATTTTACTTTAAAAGTTTTGCAATGTTTGATAGCGTACCCAATACACAACAACTGGTTTCTTTGAAATCTTACATTACACACTAATAATATAATATTATTATTTTAAATGGTAGTTAAATCCTAGAAATTGTATTGGCTGGAATGAAAAAAACTAACTAAAATATGATTATACATGATTGTAAAATGTATTTACATTTATCCAATAAAAAGTTAGTGGATTAAAATATGAATAAATCTAATTTTAAGCATAATTTACATTAAAAGAACAATTTACCGCCTTTTATTTGAAAACCCTCTTCAAATTTAGTTTTGGTTACTTTAATAAATTTTATATGACCAAATAAAATTCTTCTTTAGAATTGGGACATCAAAATTTACTTTTTGTAAATTATTGAAATTTTTCTGATAAAGTTCATTTTTTAATGAATAGTGAAAATATTGTATTTTAATTCAAAACTATGTTTTAATATAATTTATTTATATGGTTAGATTATATTTTTAATTGGTTTTAAAGTGAAATTAAAATATATTTTTACAATTTAATCAAATGTTGGCCATTGAAATTAATTTCACATTGAAATTGAACATAAACAAGTATTAATCTTTTGATAGTTATTGTTTCTTAAAAACACGCTATTTGTTTTGATAATGGGAATTAATTTTTAAATTAATTAATTCCACTTCTATGTTTTGAATTTGGAAAAATAGACATCATTTTTGAATTCAGAATATCAAATATATCTTAGGATGAATTTTTGGTATTTTTCTGAAAAACATTAATTTTTGATGAATAGTGTAACCACTTAGTGGTTGTTAAAAAAACTGAATTTTTCATTTAAATGAAATTTTACCACTTCCGTGAATTGAATTTCAAATATCCAACATACATGGTTGTTATCAGGAAGTAAAATGTGGTTTAATAAGATGAAAATAATTTTTGGTGAATAGTAACTTTTGACTTTTTTTTACCGCAGTTAAAGGTAAATAGGGCAATTCAATTTTAAAAGAATATTATTATAATTTGAAATTACCTTAACAATTTTTTCAATCCATATTGGTTGTGTCTTTTACGACCAGGGGAATATTTGGGTCGATTTTAGGACCCCATTGAGCCACATGGGAGTGATAATGACAATTTAGATTAATTAACTTAAAGTAAAGGCAAAAATGACAAAAGCAAATATCTTTTAGTAAATTAATCTTTAGAAGGGGTTAAATAAACTATCTTTTGGACTATAAATATTAATTGGAAAGATAAAAATATTTCCTATATCATGGTTTTTTTTAATAATTCTTAGAAATCAAATAATTTAAATTAATCATGACACAATAATGATGCAGTATTTACCTCATTAATAAATGATTTAAATAAATAAGATTATAATGATTAAAATATTATCCAAAACCTATCCAATTTATATTGGATTATTTTATTTCTACCATGATTCATCTTATCTTCAATTATAATAATTTTTGGACCATTAGAGACCGAATATCATTATATAATAAAATAATGTTTTTACAGTTTTCTAAAGAGCCCATCCTACCCCTTAAAAAAGGAGACCATTTATAACCAATTACTCACACCTCCCAAGCCTTTTGGCTCATCCAAAATCTGCCCAACTAATCTCCCTAAATCCCTATCCTCCTCCTAAAAGCCTTACCTTAAGTGGAAGGCACTTCAAGAAGTCCTTTGGTTCAAACCAAACGGAGTTACCCCTATTAAAGGTAACAGTTTCTCTTAAATTGTTTTCTTTTATTTTCCTTCTCCAACCCCTAAACTCTTTTTATTCCTTTATTTTGTAACAAAAACAGTATCCTCAATACCCTAGGATGTTGTTATGAGATTTATTCGAACTACACTTACACACACCCCCATCTAATGGATGAAGAAAATAATGTTTCTGTGGGTGACAAACTAATGCCTCACGAAACGATGATTGTTCAAATATCTCCAACCGCCTCTCATGGTAGCCATTATGATGGAAATGTATTTTTATATGATATTTATTATGTTTATTTTTTCTTTATGCTTTGGTATTTTCCCTTTATAGCACGCCTTCATGATTTCCATAGTGGGTAAATACGATAATCTCATTTGAGGAAGTGCGGACTACCACCTCCTCAAAGTGATGTGACTCGTTAATGCCTTATGTGGGATGTATAAAGGATAGAGATAATGATATTATATATGATATTATAATGGAATTATAATATACCTATGTATCATTATGTTTTAATTCCATTAAAATAAGAAATAGAAATGAAAGTAGCGTTCATGCGTACGTACGACTTACCATCTCCCTGAACGGTGCATTTCATTTCTTACCTCCAAATGTTATGAAAATGCATGTATATACTGGATATATATGATATATATGATATCTAAATAATGAATACCATTTTGGATATAATGTTCTATTGACCATATGGGCAACTTCTAAATAAAAGGTGTTCATTTTTGACTCAAGTACCAAATATCGACAAAATGAACATTATTAACATAAATGATTACATAATGTTTATAACATGATAATAAGTGATATAAAAGGAATAATAAACTTTAAAAATATTCTTATGTAAGTATAAATTTACTTTAGTTTATTATTCAGGAGATTAAAGAATGATCGAGTCAAGTCAGACATGAGGTAAGGGACTTCATCTCAATCTCTTTTCATTGGAGAATATTTTATTTTAATACACGATTTCTTTTTATACTATGTACAAAAACCTATGAATTTTCATTTCTTTCAAAGGGAATCTTTTTATATGAAGAGTTTTACTAAATGACAACAAAGAATGTTTTTTTATTAAGCGGTGACAATAACCGTTCCGTCGCCGTGAGTATTATTTGATCTTTGGCTTCCTTAACAAGCCGAAATGTTTTTAAACGGAAAAATAAATACCATATACTCTTTTTTACGTATTTTGGTATTGAAAGTGATTTTTAGAATGGATTTATTATTTCAATATCGTGAAATGATATTTTGTTATTGCAATGTAGAAATTTTATCTTTACTTTATGCTTATGTTATGTGTTATGATCATGTTATGGTTCTTGGGCATTATTTACATATACGGGTGGTTCCGTGATAAACCTAGGGTGGGTGAGCCCGAGATAGCTCTTCAGTGCATTGGGTAACGGGACGTAGGTAAACATGAATGTTTATCCTAAGAGATTTATGAAATATACTATGATGGTTATACCAAAGTAACTCCCTGTGTAGCTATGATAGCTAAAAATTAAGTATGATATAGATGCCACAAGTTACCTTTATGATTTATGATTTCTATGTGTATTTCATAAATCTTATGTTTTCATGAGGTAAGTAAAAGATTTCATGTTTTTTATGTATTTATGACCAAATGTTTTCATTCTTTGTTTTATAACCCTTACTGAGATTTTTATGCTCATCCCATGTTTTTAAATTTTTTCACAGGACTTAAAGATGAATAGGGTAAAGGATGAGATCAAGGAAAAGCCATGCTGTCTAAATCATGGAACTAGACATGAAACTTTTTTTCAAGAGTTTCTATTTTATGAAGAAAATGGAAATTGTGTTAAAGTGTCTACTTTGTAATCTTTTGAGATGTAATAGTTATATCCTAATTCTCTAAAACTCTAAACCTGAAAAGGTCCTCAATGTGAATTATTCTTTTAATTCAATATTATGTAATGTTTAAGGCGAGTCATTATAGTTGGTATCAGAGGTCGGTTTAGATAACTTTATGAGTTAGGCTATTATTAAATAAATGTCCATAAAGTAATTTATGCAAATATTGAAATGATATAGCATTTACTCATTACCATGTTTCTTCGCCTAAGATATTTTTCTATGATCAGAATGGTTTTCCATAGAGGAAACAAGGCAGCTATGTTGGGGCGACATCAAAAAGAAGACAACCATTCAAACCGGCAACCTGAGATGGTCAGAATCGGAACCGAATAGTTTGTTGCTGTGATGGCACAGTTGACTCAGGCTATAAATGGTGGTGGTATCGATGCACGAGATCAGCGAGATCAACCACAGAGGAACATGTTAGTAGTGGAGAATTTCATGAGGCAGTATCTCCCATATTTTAGAGGAGCATCTGTCCCTGTGCTAGCAGAAGGGTGGATTAAAGCACTGGAAAAGATTTTTGATGTCATGGGTTATTAAGAAAATCAAAAGGTTAGTCTCGTTGTTTACCATTTTGAAGGTTAAGCTGATCAGTGGTGGTCGATGGTGAAAAATATCAGGGATTTTGAGGAGATTGATGCTCCTGATTGGGATGAATTCAAAGGTATGTTTCTTGGGAAATATTTTCTTAAGGTGGTTCATCTTAGGATGGAAAACAAATTCCTAGAATTGAGGCAGGATGATGTATCAGTGGCTGCTTATGAAGCAAAATTCACTCGACTAGCAAGGTATGATCTGAATTTTATATGAGATCTTGATAGTTAAATCAACCGTTTTTACTCAGGATTAAATCCAAAGTATCAAAGGGATTTAGATTCTTATGAGTTCAAATCTTATGAAAAACATTTTCATTGTGTGGATAAGGGGAAATGGATTTTTCCAATGATCAGGTGTTCGTTGAAAAACAACAGAATAAGAGGTCAAAGTGGTAGAAAAAAGGGAAGAACTCTTCAAAAAAGTATGATGGTAAGAAACTTAAATATACAGTTTGTGAAAATTGTGGTAAAAAGCTTGCTGGGAATGTCTTTTGAATTCTGGTAAGTGCTACCGATGTGGTAAAATGGGACATAAGGCATGTAATTGCACTAAAATAGATCAGGGTAATGGTAAGACAAAATCTGATTTACAATCAGTAAGATGTTTTAAGTGAAATTAAATGGGTCATTATGAAAATGAGTTTCCAACAAAGAACTAAACTGAGGGAAAGCAGCCAGACTACAAGTAGAAAGGAGTGGTGAAATCTTTCGCAACTAGTTCAGCAGATGTTTGAGCATCAAATGAAGTAGTATCAGGTACACTATTTGTTTGTTTAGATTATGCCAAATTGTTTTTTGATTCAGGGTCTACACACTCTTTCATTTCTGAGACATCTTCTAGTAAATTGGGAATTCCATCTCATGATATGAATACTGAACTTACGGTAAAAACACCTGGAAAAATTTTGAGTAAAAAAGAAAACATAAGAACATACATGTCCTTGTGTGCAGAAAGAATCTACCTGCAAACCTTATTGTTTTGCCTCTAGTAGAGTTTGATGTTATATTGGGCATGGATTGGATTTCTGTTTATCATGCTAATATTGAATTCAGAGCTAAATAGGTTTCTTTTCAGAATGATTTTCAGTTTGTATAAAAAAATGAACCCTTATTATTTATAACATATTAGGAAGATGAGAAACTAGTAATAGATGGAAATGAATGTTACCTTGCACATATTGTTGAAAACAAAGGAACTGTTCAGATTAATGATGTGCCAGTGGTAAATGAGTACCTGTATGTTTTTCCTTATGAGTTTCTAAGTATTATACCTGATCGAGAAGTTCAATTTACTGTTGACTTAGTTCCTGATGTTAAGCCAATTTCAAAACCCCATTATCGAATGGCTCAAATTGAACTTTTAGAGTTAATTAAGAAATTGCAAGAGTTATTAAATAAAGGTTTCATTCAACCTAGAACATCACCATGAGGTTCTCCTGTCTTGTTTGTTAAAAATAAAAATGGTTCAATGAGACTTTGCATTGATTATATAGCATTGAATAACATCACTGTTAAGAAGAAGTATCATTTGCCTCATATCGATGATTTGTTTGATCAGATCCAGGGAGATTAGTATTTTTCGAAGATTGACTTGAGGTCGGGGTACCATTAGTTGAATGTAAAGGAAGCAGACATTCCAAAGACCGAGTTTTGTACTAGATATGTCCGTTATGAATTTTTAGTTATGCCTTTTGGGTTAACCAATGCACATGTTGTATTCATCGATCTTAAGAATAGAATTTTCCATGAGTTCTTGGATAAGTTTGTGGTTGTGTTCATTGATGATATTTTTGTTTCTTCCAAAACTAAAGAGGAACATGAAAGTAATTTAAGGTTTGTCTTGCAAACCATAAAAGACAAGAAACTATTTTGTAAATTCAGAAAGTGTGAGTTTTGGTTTCAAAAAAATCTCTCCTTGGTCACATAAGTTTAAAAAATGGCATAACTGTTGTTCCTGATAAAACCAATGTTGTTGAAGAATGGCCAAGACCCCCAAATATAAATGAGATTCTTAGTTTTCTTAGTTTGGTAGGTTATTACCAGAGGATTGTTGAAAATTTTTCATGATTATCTAGTCCAATGACTAAGTTAACACTAAAAGGTGTTAAGTTCATCTAGACAAAAGAATGTGCTGATTATTTTCCATAATTGAAAATAAGATTGGTGAATGATCTAGTTTTGGAACTACCTTCCAGAAATGGTGAGTTTGTTATCTACATTGATGCTTTTTTGAAAGTAATGGGTTGTGTCCTAATGCAGAATGATCAGGTAATTGCTTATGCTTTATGTCAGTTGAAACCGCATGAGTTAAATTACCCCACACATGATTTGGAATTAACTTCTGTTGTTTTTTGCTTTAAAAATTTAGAGGCATCATTTGTATGGAAAAAGATGTGAAATATATACTGAACAAAAAAGTTTAAAGTATATATTAACTCGAAAAGAATTGAATATGAGATAGAGGATATGGTTGGAATTAATCAAGGATTATGATTGTACGATCCATTACCTGACAGGAAATGAAAATAAAGTGGTTGATGCTTTGAGTAAAAAAAGTAACGCTTCATTAACCATGATATGTTTGGAATGAGATCCTTTGGTTTTTGATTTGACAAATTATGGAATAGAAGTTGTTGGTGTAGGAAATTCTTCTATTTTGTATCAGGTGTTAGTGAGATCATCTCTATCAGATAGAATTAAGAAAGCGTAGAAGGAAGACATTGAGTTACTGAAAAAGGTAGAGTTTGTTCAGAAGGGTAAGTTGCCTAATTTAAACATTGATAATAATTGTGTTTTGAGATTTGGGAAGAGATAATGTGTTCCTTGTGATTCATAGTTGAAGAATGAGTTTTTATGTGAATCTCATAGGTCCCTGTTTTCAGTTCATCCTGGCAGTACTAATATGTACAGAGATATTCGGGAGTATTACTGGTGGGATGGAATGAAAAGAGATATTTCTGATTTTACTGTGAAGTGTTTGACTTGTCAACAGGTTAAAGCAGAGCGACAGTTATCGAAAGGAATAATTCAGCCTTTACCAGTGCTAGAGTGTAAATGGGAAACTATATCCATGGACTTTATTGTGGGATTACCAAAGACATCTTGAGGTAATAATGCAATCTTGTTTATAGTTGACTGATTGACTAAATCTGCTCATTTCCATCCTATTAGAGATACTTTTTCTCAAGATCAACTTGCTCGGTTGTATTTTAAATAAATTTTAAGGTTTCATGGAGTTACCATCTCCATTGTATCTAATAGTGATCCCAGGTTTACTTATAACTTTTGGAAAGGCCTTCAGAAGTTATTGGGTACTAAATTAAATTTTAGTACAGCTTTTCATCCTCAATCAGATGGGTATTCAGAATGAAAAATTCAGACATTGGATAATATGTCATGTGCTTGCTTGATAGATTTTTAGGGAAGTTGGGACCAACACCTTTTGTTGGTTTAATTTTAATATAATAACATTTTTTATTCCAGTATATAGATGGCTCAATTTGAGGCATTATATGGAAAGCGTTGTCAAACTACGGCTTTTTGGGATGAAGTAGGTGAACAGAAGTTGATGGGACCAGAATTGGTAGAAGAGATGGCAGAGAAAGTTCAGTTGATTCAAAAGCACATGAGAACAACTCAGAGCGGACATAAAAGTTATGTAGATAACCGAAGGAAGGATCATTCTTTTGAGGTAAGTGATCTTGTCTTTCTCAAAGTTTCTCTATAGAAAAGTGTGATTCCTTTTGGTAATAAGGGAAAGATGAGTCCGAGGTTCATTAGACCTTATAAAATTATGGAGAAAGTCAGATAAGTTGCGTATAGAGTGGCTTTACCTTCATGTTTATCCCAGGTACATAATGTTTTTCATGTTTCGATGTCGAGAAAGTATATGCCGGATCCATCTCATGTTTTGAGCCCAGAGGTAGTTTAGTTGGAAGAGAATCTCTCTTATGAAGAACTACCAGTCCAGAAACCTGACCATAGAGAGAATGTGTTGCGGAATAAGGTAATTGACCATGTAAAGGTTTTGGGAAAAAACCATATGGTTGAAGAGGCAATGTGGGAATCTAAAAATTCTATGAGGGATAAATACCCCAACTTATTTTTATAAGTGAATAGAAATTACGAGGATGCAATTTAAAAAAGGGGGAAGAATGTAACATCCCATGTAAATGAAGAATAAGATATTTTAATATTTATTAATATTTGTGAATTAAATATTAATTTTACTTTAAAAGGGATTCTATGTTCGATACCGTACCCGATACGCAACAACGAGTTTCTTTGAAATCTTACGTTGCACACTAATAATATAATATTATTATTTTAAATGGTCTTAACTCGTAGTCGTTGTATTGGAAGGAAGGAACAAAAATAACTAAAATATTATTTTACATGATTGTTAAATGTATTTTCATTTATCCAATAAAACTTTAGTGGCTAAAAATATGAATGAATCTAATTTTAAGCATAATTTACATTAAAAGGTCGATTTACCGCCTTTTATGGGATAACCCTCTTTAAATCTAGTTTTGGTTACTTTAATACACTCTATATAACTGAATAAAATCCTTCTTTATAATGGGGACATCAAAATTTACTTTGTGTAAATTTTTGGAATTTTTCTGATAAAGTTCATTTATTTAATGAATAGTGAAAATTTTGAATTTTAATTCAAAGCTATGTTTTAATATAATTAATTTTTATGGTTATATTATCTTTTTAATTTTTTTTAAAGTGAAATTAAAATATATTTTTACTATTTAATCAAATGTTGGTCATTTTAATTAATTTCACTTTGAAATTGGACATAAACAAGTATCAATCTTTTGATAGTTATTGTTTTTTAAAAACACGCTATTTGTTTTGATAACAGAAATTTATGTTAAAATTAATTAATGCCACTTCTATGTTTTGAATTTGGGAAAATAGAGATCATTTTTGAATTCAGAATATCAAATATAGATTAGGCTGAATTTTTGGTATTTTTCTGAAAAACTTCAATTTTTGATGAATAGTGGAACCACTTACTCGTAGTTAAAAAACTGACGTTTTCATTTAAATGAAATTTTACCACTTCTATGAATTGAATTTTTAAAATCCGACATAAATGGTTGTTATCAACAAGTAAAATATGGTTAAATAAGATGAAAATTATTTTTGGTGAATAGTAACTTTTGACTTTTATTTACCGCGATTAAAGGTAAATATGGTAATTCAAGGTTAAAAGAATATTATAATAATTCCAAATTACCTTAAAACTTGTCCAATCTTTATTGTATGAGTCATTTACGACCATGGGAATCATTGGGTTGATTTTGGGACCTCATTGAGCCACTTGGGAGAGATAATGAAAATTTAGATTAATAAACAAAAAGTAAAGGCAAAAATGAAAAAAGAAAATATCTTTTAGTAAATTAATTTTTATAAGGGGTTATATAAATTACCTTTTTGACAATAAATATTAATTGGAAATATAAAAATATTTCCTATATCATGGTATTTTTTTTAATTTTTAGACATCAAATAATTTAAATTAATCATGACACAATAATGATGTAGTATTTACCTCATTAATAAATGATTTAAATAAATAAGATTATAATGATTAAAATATTATCCAAAACCTGTCCAATTCCAATTGGATGATTTTATTTCTACCATGAGTCATCTTATCATTGACTCTAATGATTTTTGGATCATTAGAAACCGAATATCATTATATTATAAAATAATGTTTTCACACTTTCATAAAGATCCCCTTCTCCCCCTTATAAATGAAGACCATTTATAACCAATTCCTCACACCTCCCAAGACTTTTTTCTCATCCAAACTCTGACCAATTAAGCTCCCTACATACCTCTACTCTTCCTAGAAGCCTTACCTTAGGTAGAAGGCACTTCAAGAAGTCCTTTGGTTCAAACCAAATAGAGTTACCCAAATTTAAGGTAACAGTTTCTCTTAAATTGTTTTATTTTATTTTACTTCTCCAACCCCTAAACTCCTTTTTTCCTTTCTTTTGTAACAACACCAGTATCATAAATATACTATTATTTTGTTTTGTAAAGGATTATAACTACACTTACACACACCTCCATCTAATGGATGAAGAACATAATGTTTATGTGGATGGAAAACTAACGCCTCACGAAATGATAATTGTTCAAATATCTCCAACCGCCTCTCATGGTGGCCATTATGATGGAACTGTATTTATATATGATATATATTATTTTTATGTTTTCTTTATTCTTCAGTATTTTTCATTTATAGCACGCCTTTATGGTTTCCATAGTGGGTAAAAATGATAATCTCATTTGAGGAAATGCGGACTACCGCCCCATCAAAGTGATGTGACTCATTAATGCCCTATGCGAGATGTATAAAGGATAGAGTTAATGATATTATATATGATATTATACTGGAATTAAAATATACATATTTATCATTTTGTTTTAATTCCATTAAAATAATAAATAGAAATGAAAGTAGCGTTCATGCGTACGAACGGATTACCGTCTCCATGAACGGTGCATTTCATTTATTACCTCCAAATGTTATGTAAATACATGTATATACTGGATATATATGATATATATGATATCTAAATAATGAATACCATTATGGATATAATGGAATATTGACCACATGGACAACTTGTAAATATAAAGTGTTCATTTTTTACTGAAGTACCAAATATCGACAAGATGAACGTTATTAACTTAAATGATTACATAATGTTTATAACATGGTAATAAGTGATATAAAAGGATTAATAAACTTGAAAAATGTTCTTAAGAAAGTAGAAATTAATGTTAGTTTATTATTCCAGATATTAAAGAACGATCGAGTCAAGTCGGACACGAGGTAAGGGACTTCATCTCAATTTCCTTTCATTAAGGAATAATTTGTTTTAATACACGATTTCTTTTTATACGCTGTATAAACACCTTTGAATTTTTATTTCTTTCAAAGAGAATATTTTTATACGAAGCGTTTTACTAAACGACAAATAGGAATATTTTTTTACATAAGCATTGACAACAAACTTTCTGCCGCCGCAAGTATTATTTGATCTTTGGCTTCCTTAACAAGACATAATGTTTTTAAAAGGAAAAATAAATACCATATACTATTTTTACGTATTTTGGTATAGAAAATGATTTTGAGAATGGATTTATTATTTCAATATCTTGAAATGATATTTTGTTATTGAAATGTAGAAATTTTATCTTTCCTTTATGCTTATGTTATGTGTTATGTTCATGTTATGGTTCTTTGGAATTATTTTTGTATACGGGTGGTTCTGTGATAAAACTAGGGCAAGAAAGCCAAAGATAGCTCTCCAGTGCATTGGGTAAAGTGACGGAGGTAAACATGAATGTTTCTCCTAAGATATTTAGGGAATATACTATGATGGGTTTTACAAAGTAACCCCCTTTGTAGCTGTGATAGCTACAATGTAAGTATGATATGGATGCCACAAGTTACCTTTAAGATTTATGATTTCTATGCATCTTTCATAAATCATATGTTTTCATGAGTTAAGTAAAATATTTCATGTTTTGTATGTATTTATGAAAAAATGTTTTCATTTTTGTTTTATAACCCTTACTGAGATTTTTATGCTCGTCCAAAGTTTTGAAATGTTTTCACAGGACATAAAGATGAATAGGGTCAAGGATGGGATCAAGGAAAAGTCACGCTGTCTAAAACATGGAACTAGACATGACGCTTTTTTTGAAGAGTTTTTGTTTTATGAAAAAATGGAAACTGTGTAAAAGTGTCTACTTTGAAATCTTTTGAGATATAATAGTTACGTCATAATTCTCTAAAACTCTAAACCTGAAGAGGTCCTCAATGTGAATTATTCATTTAATTCAATATTATGTAATGTTTAAGGTCGGGTACTTATAGAACCAATTCCTAGCTTAACTAACCCATGTATGAGGGAATTTTATGTTACTAGGTATGGGACTATTATTCATTGTCATTTATTTTATGGTGGAGCTACATCACCTAGTGTGATGCACATTGTTTTTTGATTTGTGATTAATATGATTTTACTCTTGGAAAGGAATAATATGAAGGTGTATTAACATGTATCATATCATTAAAATAGGATCCACATGTCATCATTATGATTTTTTATAGAGGATTAACATGATTATGTCATAGGGACTGGATATGTAATGTTTCAGTAGTTACATATATGGTTTTTCTCATATAAATTGATTGTTTCATATTATCTAACTGACTAATGAATTTTTTTACAATTTTTATAGGTGATTATTATCTCATTCATTAATTTGGTTTATTGAATTAAATTTTTATAGAATGTTATAATGTGTTTTCATCAATATCTTGTCAATAGAATTTAATTTAATAAGCCTAAAAATGTGATAGATGTGTAAAAAAATAATAAATTAATTTATTGCATACTATAATTATTTAATTGTGACCCTGATTATGGGTCGATGATGCAAGAGAGAACCCATATTATGAAACCTTATAATATGGGTCATGCAGGGTGGTTGGATATTATGCCTATTTCTCAATATTTTAAATTATGTTATAACGAACTGTGATAGAAATCTATTACGAGGCCTTTTTTGTGTTGTATAGATATTCAACCATTGTGAACATAATAATAGATATATAAGTCAATAGATGAGAATTCCCCATTATTATTCATGATGGAGACCCATGATTACTTAGGACTATTACTATAAAATCAACTCCATGAGAATATACTATGAGTTATACAATCTATAGAGAGAGACATGAAACAAGTTGTTCCTAGAAAGTCAAATATGGCATGAGAGTTCTACATGCAGAAACCATGATTTTTTTAGGAATGTGTGACCCCATACAGCTAATATTTTTGTAGATTCAATTCAGACTATATTAAATCATCTGGAGACACCCCCTAATATGAGGTTAATGTTAGTTAATTATATGTTATGAGGCCCAGAGAAGAATGGGTGGCATATTTTTTTGAAAAGGACTTGCATGCCGGGCTATGATGGAGGGTCTTATAGGCATAGTTTGATAATCTGTTTTATCTGGACACCGTGTGGTCAAATTGGGCTTGAGAGATCATACACCTCACTCAGGGATGGATGATAGTGACAGATTATGCATATCATTTTAAGTGATTCTTAGTGATGAACTCTAATATTTTTTGGGGATGATGTAGGTAGGGTATTAATTTCCATGCATTATCTTAACTATATGTTATGGGATCATACAAATATCATTCTCATGCATACTATTTTAGAGGTGTTGAATCAGGATCTCATTATAATGGGGAACATAAACAAGGGCATAGTAATAAGATATGTTTCTTCTAATTGTTTACATGTTAGTTGATCCTAAGGTAGTATGAGTAAATTATTTAATAGCATATGTGATGCTGGTGATGGGAAGAATTTCTAGGGTCCAGTCCACCTCTTCCTCCTCTGAAAGTTAGTTATGTAAGTGTCATTAATATGGATGCTTTTAAAAAATAATCATTATACTAAGACACTAATTTAGTATTGATTGTGTGGTAGGATTTAGAACCTAAATTTTTATTTCTAGAGAGATAATCTGTTAACAAGTGATAGTGTATCTTGACTATAATAGGGTTTATGAACTATATTAGGTATACCATGTTTGGTGGGCATATGGAGTTCTACATATAATTCCTTTTTTCATGGAAGACATCATTTCTAGTGAAAGGGAGGTAGTGTTATGTTGGGAATTGATTTCCTAGTTTTCAGGAAGGGGCTAATGGGTGATGACTAAATTAGTTTCGTGTTGTGAATCTGACTCCTTCTAGTAATGATTACTTGAACATCTGTAGTTCAGGGGACAATTTTAGTGGCTTCCACATTATAAATTTTTTGTTTGATATAGTAGAAACATATTAATTTTTATTTACATAGATCATTGGTGGATTGGATACATTAATAGAGTATATATATGGGGTGATTTTGATCACTTATGAAATTGATATGGGAGAATACATACATTTTTGGATTGTTCCATAGTGATTGGTGGCTATATTTTCCATTAAGATTTCGTTTTGATAGATATGGGTATTTTTGACATGATCCTCATTATTGAGTGTCTCATTTATTATAAATTCTATATCAATTGTTATCTTTCTTATGTGTCATTTTTAACCACCAAGGGAAACATATATGTTAACATTAGAGAGTGGTATATACATTAAATTCAATTGGGACCTATCAAAACATTTCTAGGATTAGAACACATCCCAAGTTTCTAGTTTTGTTTTAGATGATTGGTGGATCCAAATGGTGGTCTTTACTCTAGTTATTGACCAGTTTTAGGATTATTTTCCTAATGATTTTTTTTCATTTTTAGCTGATCATCTGAACAGCTTTATGATTAACCACATACCATGTATTTATCCTATATCTACTCCATCAAACAAGATAGCTCTTACAGATATTAGAGAGTATAAGGATCAGTTATAGGAGTTAGAGTTGAAGTGATTTTTTTAACAAAGAACATCACCTTAGGAAGATCCTATCTTATTATCTAAGATGGTGGATGGTTCCTTGAGGATTTTTTTTAATATAATGTTGAACCATGTTAAGAACAATAATAAATATCCACTTACTTGTATTAATGATTTATTTGATCATCATTGATAACCCAATGTGTTCTCTATGAATTGAGATCAAGCTATCTCTAAATGAGGGTGAGTCCTTTTGACATACCTCATACTACAATATGTATTAGTAATGTTCTATATGAGTACTACATGATATCATTAGGGTAGAATAACACACCAGTAGATTAAATGGCCCGGATAAACCAGGTCTTCTTACCATACTATGATAATTTTCAAATTGTGTTTATCAAAGATGTTCATTTTCAATCAATATAATGGGAGAAACACATTTGATATTTGGAGATTGTTTTAATTAAATAAAGGAATAATCTAATACATTCCATTATCTTGATGTGTAGATTTTTTATTTACAATGTGTGAATTTGGGGGTATTTGTTATCATTTCCCAGTTTGTTAGAAGTCTTTGACAAAGTAGAGGTAGTGGTTCCTTGGGAGTGTTTGAAGAATTACATTGAGATACAAATAATTTTGGGATTTTATGAGTATTATCATAAGTTTACAAATGACTTATATTGCATTCAAGAGATGATGAAAGGATTTACCATATGGCTTAGTTTTTTTGTCTTAAATTCCTGAGAGAGAGACATTCACGATCTAAATGAAAGAATGATGACTACAATAATCTTGAATATACAAATGTTAGGTAATGAGTATAACATATATTATGATGCATCCTTATTTGATCATGGAGAATTATGGATATAGGATGGTCATTTTGTTGCTTCTGAGTCTAGGCAACTAAGTTCACCAGAGAAGAACTATCAAACACAAGATTTGAAGTTGGTTGTAGTGGGGTACACCCTGAGGTGTTGGAACCATATATTTTTTTGTGAGAAATATTGTAGCGACTCGGGTTTTTTGCCCTGTCAGACTTTGGAATATTTATACGAATAATTCCAGAGCTAGGCGCAAAGACGACGTGCGATTCCGAGGCCCGGTGTGCCCGGAATTAATCTTATAAAAATATTAAGTATTTTTATACTATGCACATGGCGGGGTTATGATATCTCCTAAACGGTAGCTCAGAACGGAAATCCGAGGGCATGGTTGCGTCCGGAATGTGTCGTTTACCCAACGCGAGGTGTAAACTTTACGGGCACGGGCCTGCGGTGAGAAACGCCACCAGGGGCATTTTCGTAAATAAGTGGAAAAGTCCATTTACGAGCGTCGGATAGAATAACTTCTGAACGGAGTCTCGGATCGCAAATCTGGGTCCGCTGTTGCATTCTGAACGGCGTGTTTACCCTAGGGGTGACCTTACCTTTGTTCGCATCGGGAGCGGAGTCGGGAGCGTGGTTTTAAATGAAGGTTTTTAAATAAAAGAAAGAGGAAAAGGAAAAAAACATTTCCTCTCCCCTCCCTCACCACCTACGTGCAACGCCAGATGAAACCCTCCCCACCTCCTCCATTCTTCACCAAATCGAGCTCCGGGCGTCCGTTTTCAGCGCCGATCGTTAGCAGATCAAGCTCCAGCGCGTCGCAAGCGCCGTTCTGCATCCAAAGCGTCGGCGATCCGCCAACAGGTAGGCGGTTTGAGTTTTGAAATCCAAGACCCTGTTTATTTTTTGTTTTTCTTCAAATAGTTATAAGGTTTGTATAGTTTGGGTCCCGAGGTTTCCGAAACATGTTTCAGATCTGATTTTGGAGCACCGGGGTGCTCCCGGGGGTCCCCGGAAGTTTTGCGGCGGAAATCCCGGATTCCGGCGGCGGAAATGGCGGAATCCGGCGAGGCAGGGCAGCGTCGCGGCGGCGGTGCGGTGGTTTCTGGCAACGGCGGTGGCGGCGCGTCGGAATCCGGCAGCGGCGCGGTGGTTTCCGGCGAGGCTGGCAGTGGTCCAGCCAGGATTTTTCCGGGGTTCTTTAAACCCCCATAACTCGCAAACCGAAACTTTGATTTGCAAGCCGTTTGCGGCGATGCGTTCCTTGCATCGAGACGGACCTTTTGAAATCACTTTGAGAATTTTATGGTTCGGGATCGTAACCAGGGAGTTAGAAACGTCGTATAAAATAATAATATTTTATTATTTTACGACTTCGGGCCGTTGTAACTTCTACCCGGAGCGTCCGAATGACGTGTCGTCAGTGGCGTTGTGACCCTGATGATACAACAGACTTTTTGAGTAGGTTTTCGGGTGTTTGGACTGAGAATGGGGTGTGGGCCCCATGAGGCCGGGTATTGGCGTTTGCGGAGAAACGCAACTTTCGCACCAGGAGTCCGATTTTGGCGGATTAATAGTCGATCCTGTGTGTTTTTCTGAGAGGATCGCAATGGTGCAATCTATTCGATGAGTTTCAAGATCGAGGTGTGGGTCCCACCTGAGCGGGCCTTCGGTGAATAGTTCCTTTTTCACCGGGTGTCCGTTTCGGACGAGCGACTAGTCGATTCTGCTTGTTTTTCTGAGGGGATAGCCGTGGTATGATCCGCTCGATGAGTTTCGGGATTGTTGTGTGGGCACCGCCCGAGCTAGCTACAGTGAATAGTGTCGTTTTCACCGGTGCTCCGTTTCAGGTGAGTAAACTGCCTATCCTGTGTGTTTTTTCGGGTAGATCGCGATGGTGGCCTCGGTATTGTCCTTGGATATGCGCAGTGTGGCGTTGTTGTGCATCGATCGGGTTAGCGACGTTTGGACCAGTAGTGGTTGAGGGTTCTCACTTGGTTCGTTCCTACGAGGGTTCGCGTAGCATCACAACCTTCGTATAGGTTTATGATCCTTTCGATGGGATGTTTAAACTGTTAGAGTTGTGGCATCCCTCCGGTGGGCCCGGAGTGGGATCCTCTAGCATCTTTACCCTAGATCGGGTTCATGGTATCGCTGTAACCACTTATTCATGGGTGGCGATCCCCTATCTAGCAGGTTAACCCTCGTAGGGTTTGTGGCATCATCGGGAATATGATCACCTACGCGGTGGGTCGTGCTCAGTAGGGTTGTGGCATCGTCGGGTATATGATCTCCTACTCAGCATGAGGTTTATAGTATGGTTGCGGTATCGTTGGTTATACGATCCCCTACTCAACGCTTGGTGTCGGTAGGGTTGCGGTATCGCTGGTTATGCAATCCCCTACTCAGCATGTGGTTTCGGTAGGGTTGCGGCATCGTCGGTTTGATCCCCTACATCGCGAGTTATACCAGATTGGGTTCCGGTATCGTCATGACCACCATTATCTGGGCGATGATCCTCTATCTGAGTGATGTGCTTCTGTCGAGCGCCAGATCGGGTTGTGGTATTCCCCAGTGGATCCTGGGTGTGATCCCCTATCTGTGATAACTACGTATTCCAGATCGGGTCGTGGTATCCCCTAGAGGACCCTGGGAGTGATCCCTTATCTGTGAGCTACGTATACTGGAGTGGGTCTTGGTATCCCCTAGCGGACCCTAGGAGCGATCCCCTATCCAAGGATTTTGGTGGTTATGTTGTTTCAGCGATGTTTCCTTAGTGATGTTATCCGACGAGTGTGGTCTCTCGGGTGAGTGTCTGAGATGTTTGTTTGGGACCCGATGGAGTGTATCTCTCGGATGAGTGTCATCTGGTATGACAGTGTTCGTGTGGTGTACTCTCCTGGTTGGGGGCAATTTCTGGTGATGAGGTCGGTACCTCTTGTGGCTTTGTGGCGTGAGCTGTGTATATCTGGATTGTTCAAGGTGTATGTATGGGCATACACCTGAGCTGAGATAAGCTGACTAGTTGTGTTTAGCCAAGGATGGTCACAAGATGGATTCTCTCTCTCGTCTGGGTTCCCTATGGCTGGGTTGAGCGGACTGTTGCCTTTCAGTTCCTCCCTTGGGTTTTGGGTTTTTGGGGTGCCTACTGAGTATGTTTATACTCACCCCTGCACGGGCTTTGCCCGCACATGTTTGTGCCTTGTGCAGACCACAGGCCTTTTCACGGAGTTCCAGGAGGCCCGGAGCAGGCGGAGCTTAGTGAGCATGTTGACCAGGGTGTTTACAGGAGCTTTGCCGAGGGAGCTTTCTGGTGGGTGTTTGTGGCAGCGTTCCCCTTCTTCAGAGCAGGTTGGATGCGCTTTGTAGATTTCTTTGGTGGGCCCTGTTTTGTCCTTCTGTACTTCTGTTGTACTCGGGTTTGGGATAGATGTATGCATGCATTTCCTTTTCAGTTTTATTTTTCTCTGCACTGTTGCATGGAGGTGTTTGTGGGTGCGTGTGTACAGGTAACTTAGGCTAATGCCTCCCATGTGTGTGATAGCCTACTCGGCGCTGGTCGCCAGCCCCTGGCCTATTGGAGGCGGGCTTGGGGAGTCGCGGCTCGAGCCCTGTTGGGTCGGGTCTTGACAGAGTGGTATCAGAGGAGGTTCCACCTTTGGGATCTCAGAGCGTAGCTTCTCTAGAGGGAGTTTGGTTTGATTTGCATAGCGGAAGTGTTAAGATGTTTCGAGTTTGGATTTCAGGCCAGAGACTCCAGTGTTGGTGCGGTGGCCGATGTATCCATATACCAGGACTCTGATAACCTGCCTTTCAACTCGGGACATTCGTACACTGGTCGCGGGGACATAATGGTACATGCATCATATAGGACTGGGTTTTTGGTTTTTCCTTGTCCTTCTTGAGTCAGCTCTCCAGATATACGCTTTGACTGTGGTGCGTCTTGAATGTATTTCAGTATGCCTCCACAACGACAGCCAGCGAGGGTTCCGCAGCAGGATTGTGCTGATGACCCTCCCCGTGTAGTGGATGTGGAGCAGGGCGCAGGTTCTGAGGTTGCACCTCCAGGTTGTCTGCCAGTTCAGCCACCACCTGTCGAGCAGCTGGTTGTGCTGGCGGTGCAGGACAAGGTTGCACGCAGGCCGAGTGCGCTGCACGAGTTCCAGAGGCAGCGACCTCTGAGGTTCCGGGGTGATCCTGACCCCCAGGAAGCTGATGACTGGCTTGAGGCAGTCACCCGAGTTTTTCGCCTAGTGAGGACACCTCCGGATCAGATGGTGGTCCTAGCGGCGAGCCTTATGCATGGTTCGGCTGGGCGATGGTGGAGTTTGGTGACACAGTCCCTTGACGAGGAGACACTCACGTGGGCAGAGTTTGAGCAGCTCTTCAGGGAGGAGTTCTATCCGGTGACACTGAGGTCAGTGCGGATTCAGGAGCTTCTACAGCTTCGACAGGAGAGCATGACCGGGTTGGAGTACTCAGTGAGGTTTACAGACTTGTCGCGCTACTCCCTGGATATGGTTCGAGACCCGTTATTTAGGGCTCGGACCTTCGAGCAGGGCTTACGAAGGGACATACGAGCAGGTGTGGTTTCCTTGTGCCTGCCCACCTATGCTGGAGTGCTGGAGCGAGCGTTGGTGGTGGAGAGTTTTCTGGCTGAGCAGATTCCCCCTGTTAGTGCTGGGCACTCGAGGGCTGAGACTTTGTCAGTCGGATCGACATCTGGTAGCCAATGACAGACTCAGGGGTCTAGACATGGCCGACATTTCAAGAGGTGACCCCAGGATGGAGGATCTGAGGCTCAGGGCTCACGGGGCTCGCAGTCCAGTTTTGGTCAGCCGCAGGAGAGGCAGTGTTACGCTTGTGACGGTCGGGGACAACGTGATAGAGATTGTCCGACCCGACGTGCTACTGAGAGGGATCCGGTCGATGGGCCAACTTGGCAGAGGCAGCGTCTTGAGCAAGGAGGTCCGCAGGGCGGTGGACGTGGTGGCAGAGCAGGTGCAGCAGGAGGAGGTGGTAGGCGGTATCAGTTTCCACCACCCTCACCCCCAGGTGGTCCACGCCAAGCTTAGGGAGCTGGTGGCTGAGGGCAAGGACAACTGCATGCCCTGGAGGCTGTTGACCTAGAGGCTCCGCAGATTGATATGGGTACGTCTTTTGTCTTTTCTACTTTCTACAGTAGTTTCATAGACACTGTTGAGCAGTACCCTTCTTTTATGTTGCTTGCTCAAGTTTTGTTCAGGGCGTTGGTAAGACCCTGTGTGGGTGTTGTTCAGTATGCTTCGAATGCATGAGGAAGAGGGATCTTTCCCCCACCGAGACGCATTTTTGTGATGCGATTAAAACCGTGCGAGTGAGTTAGTGCCGCCCAAAGCGGATAGTGTTGAGGTGTGGTGGATGAGCCCCTCTGACTTATGCGTTCGGGCAGGGGTGTTTGTTGATGAGCTCGCTGGTGTGTGAGACCCAGTTGAGAGTCCAGCCGCTTTCCTTGTGCTTAGGGCTTTTCTGGGACGAAAAGTTCTAAAGGGGGGAGGATGTAGCGACTCGGGTTTTTGGCCGTGTCAGACTTTGGAATATTTCTACGAATAATTCCAGAGCTAGGCGCAAAGACGACGTGTGATTCCGAGGCCCGATGTGCCCGGAATTAATTTTATAAAAATATTAAGTATTTTTATACTATGCACAAGGCAGGGGTATGATATCTCCTAAACGGTAGCTCAGAACGGAAATCCGAGGGCATGGTTGCGTCCAGAATGTGCCGTTTACCCTACGCGAGGTGTAAACTTTGCGGGCATGGGCCTGCAGTGAGAAATGCCACCAGGGGCATTTTCGTTAATAAGTGGAAAAGTCCATTTACGAGCGTCGGATCGAATAACTTCTGAACGGAGTCTCGGATCGCAAATCTGGGTCCACCGTTGCATTCAGAACGACACAATTACCCTAGGGGTGACCCTACCTTTGTTCGCATTGGGAGCGGAGTTGGGAGCGTGGTTTTAAATGAAGGTTTTTAAATAAAAAAAGAGGAAAAGAAAAAAAACATTTCCTCTCCCCTCCCTCACCACCTACGTGCAACGCCTGATGAACCCCTCCCCACCTCCTCCGTTCTTCACCAAATCGAGTTCCGGGCGTCCGTTTTCAGCGCCGATCGTCAGCAGATCGAGCTCCAGCGCGTCGCAAGCGCCGTTCTGCATCCAAAGCGTCGGCGATTCGCCAACAGGTAGGCAGTTTGAGTTTTGAAATCCAGGACCCCGTTTATTTTTTGTTTTTCTTCAAATAGTTATAAGGGTTTTATAGTTTGGGTCCCGAGGTTTCCGAAACATGTTTCGGATCTGATTTTGGAGCACCGGGGTGCTCCCGGGGGTCCCCGGATGTTTTGCGGCGGAAATACCGGATTCCGGCGGTGACAATGGCGGAATCCGGCGAGGCAGGGCGGCGTCGCGGCGGCGGCGCGGTGGTTTCTGGCAACGACGGCAGCGGCGCGGTGGAATCCGGCGGCGGCGCGGTGGTTTCCGACGAGGCTGGCGGTGGTCCATCCAGGATTTTCCGGGGGTTCTTTAAACCTCCGTAACTCGCAAACCGAAACTTTGATTTGCAAGCCGTTTGTGGAGATGTGTTCCTTGCGTCGAGACGGACCTTTTGAAATCACTTTGAGAATTTTATGGTTCAGGATCGTGGCCTGGGAGTTAGAAACGTCGTATAAAATAATAATATTTTATTATTTTACGAATTCGGGCCGTTGTAACTTCTACCCGGAGCGTCCGAATGACGTGCCGTCAGTGGCATTGTGACCCTGATGATACAGAGGACTTTTTGAGTTGGTTTCTGGGTGTTTGGACTGAGAATGGGGTGTGGGCCCCACGAGGTCGGGTTTTGGCGTTTGCGGAGAAACGCAGCTTTCGCACCAAGAGTCCGATTTTGGCGGATGAATAGTCGATCCTATGTGTTTTTCCGAGAGGATCGCAATGGTGTGATCTATTCGATGAGTTTCAAGATCGAGGTGTGGGTGCCAACCGAGCGGGCCTTCGGTGAATAGTGACCTTTTCACAGGGTGTCCGTTTCGGACGAGCGAGTAGTCGATTCCGCTTATTTTTCCGAGGGGATAGCAGTGGTATGATCTGCTTGATGGGTTTCAGGATCATTGTGTGGGCCCTTCCTGAGCTAGCTACAGTGAATAGTGCCTTTTTCACCGGTGCTCCGTTTCAGGCGAGTAAACAGCCTATCCTGTGAGTTTTTTCAGGTAGATCGCGATGGTGGCCTCAGTATTGGCCTTGGATATGCGCAGTGTGGCATTGTTGCGCATCACTCGGGTTAGCGACGTTTGGACCAGCAGTGGTTGAGGGTTCTCGCTTGGTTCATTCCTACGAGGGTTCACGTAGCATCACAACCTTCATATAGGTTTGTGATCCTTTCGTTGGGATGTTTAAACTGTTAGAGTTGTGGAATCCCTCCGGTGGGCCCGGAGCGGGATCCTCTAGCATCTTTACCCTAGATCGGGTTCATGGTATCACTGTAACAACTTTTTCATGGGTGGCGATCCCCTATCTAGCAAGTTAACCCCATAGGGTTTGTGGCATCATCGGGAATATGATCCCCTACGTGGTGGGTCGTGCTCAGTAGGGTTGTGGCATCGTCGGGTATACGATCTCCTACTCAGCATGAGGTTTATAGTAGGGTTGCGGTATGGTTGGTTATACGATCCCCTACTCAGCGCTTGGTGTCGGTAGGGTTGCGGTATCGCTGGTTATGCGATCCCCTACTCAGCGCGTGGTTTCGGTAGGGTTGCGGCATCATCGGTTTGATCCCCTACATCGCGAGTTATACCAGATAGGGTTCCGGTATCGTCATGACCACCTTTATATGGGAGATGATCCTCTATCTGAGTGATGTGCTTCTGTCGAGCGCCAGATCGGGTTGTGGTATTCCCCAGTGGATCCTGGGTGTGATCCCCTATCTGTGAGAACTACGTATTCCAGATCGAGTCGTGGTATCCCCCAGCGGACCCTAGGAGTGATCCCCGATCTGTGAGCTACGTATACTGGAGTGGGTCTTGGTATCCCCTAGCGGACCCTAGGAGCGATCCCCTATCTGAGGAGTTTGGTGGTTATGTTGTTTCAGCGATGTTTCCTCAGTGATGTTATCCGACGAGCGTGGTCTCTCGGGTGAGTGTCTGAGATGTTTGTTTGAGACCCGATGGATTGTATCTCTCGGATGAGTGTCATCTGGTATGACAGTGTTCGTGTGTTGTACTCTCCTGGTTGGGGGCAGTTGCTGGTGATGAGGTCGGTACCTCTTGTGGCTTTGTGGCATGAGCTGTGTATATCTGGATTGTTCAAGGTGTATGTATGGGCATACACCTGAGCTGAGATGAGCTGACTTGTTGTGTTTAGCTGAGGATGGTCACGAGATGGAGTCTCTCTCTCGTCTGGGTTCCCTCTGGCTGGGTTGAGCGGACTGTTGCCTTTCTGTTGCTCCCTTGGGTTTTGGGTTTTTGGGGTGCCTACTGAGTATGTTTATACTCACCCCTGCACGAGCTTTGCCCGTACATGTTCGTGTCTTGTGAAGACCACATGCCTTTTGACAGAGTTCCAGGAGGACCCGGAGCAGGTGGAGCATAGTGTGCGTGTTGACCGGGGTGTTTACAGGAGCTGTGCTGAGGGAGCTTTCCGGCGGGTGTTTGTGGCAGCGTTCCCCTTCTTCAGAGCAGGTTGGACGTGCTTTGTATATTTCTTTGGTGGGCCCTATTTTTCCCTTCTGTACTTCTGTTGTACTCTGGTTTTGGATAGATGTATGCATGCATTTCCTTTTCAGTTTTATTTTTCTCTGCACTGTTGCATGGAGGTGTTTGTGGGTGCGTGTGTACAGGTACCATAGGCTAATGCCTCCCATGTGTGTGATAGCCTACTCGGTGCTGGTCGCCAGCCCCTGGCCTATTGGAGCCGGGCATGGGGAGTCGCGGCTTGAGCCCCGTTGGGTCGGGTCGTGACAAATATTTTGAATAAAGTAAATATAATAGGTTCAAAAATATTTTCTCAATCCATTAATTGATCCCTTAATAGTAAAGGAGGATTGAGTACTTAAAATTCCTAGATTTTGAGTTGGCATACACCACTACAATAGAAAAAATAATTTAATATACCCTAAGTAGAAATATGAAGGCACAATTAATATTTTAATTGATCAGTGAGAAGTAGATGATATATCATTTTCTTGAGATGTTTGTTAATGTCCAAGAGTACCAGGTATTTTCAACACTTAGGCCATCATCTATCACCTCCTCATTTCCTAGTAGGGATAAGTCATGTCATCTTTGGAATTTATAATTTTTGGTTATAAAGGACAACATATAGGGTGGGTAGCCTCCACCAAATTTATATCTAGATGGTGATAAGATCCTTTACATCTTAGTTCATGGGGAGGCCCCTACAAGCATATTTCAAAATCTGATGTTGGTTTCAAAAGCTTCATCGTTTGATGTATGTCCAGATTAGGCCTATACACTCCATGATATATACATGAAGTAATGGTTTCATGGGAAATGATTATGTATGCGAGAAAATAAATATACATGGGATACATTAAAGTATTATATCAGATAGATATACACACATCAAATCATGTATCTTGACAAGCTCTCATAACTAACTTGTTATGTAAGTGAAATTTATCTCCTTATATCATCCTCAGACAAAAGGTATATTTTATCATACTATTCTAATGTTAAATTACATGCTCTTGGATAGTGTCTGGTATGTTTTTAGCTCCATGGTAGAACCACTTATAACATGAAGAGTTATCCTATAACAACATATATCACAAATCAATTCAATTGGATTATTTTGAGGTTTTATATAGTAGTTTTTTTCATTCTTTGTTGTATTCGATAATGTCATGGAGTCAGTCATTTTTAGACCGAGTCTTCTAAATGAGATATAAAAGAATATCTATTTTTTTAGTTAGGAGTTGAAAATATATTATATAAATATGATGTGATATGATTATTAGTGATTCCATCCTATAGAGTTTTGGATTGTTGATTGTGACTTCTATCAAGTGTCACATAGATTGGGACATAGCTTTATTCAGAGTTTGGGTAAACTGGCACCCTTGTCTGTGGGGTCATTTGATATTGTGGAGAGGATCCATATGGGGTCATACAATTTGGATCTTCCTTATTATTATAGTTCCCTGGATGATTTATTCCATGTATTATAGATTCAATGATACTATTCTGATCATTACAATGATACTAAAACATGAAAAGTTATCTTAAGGATAAAATATCAATTATAGACCTTCTAATTCATATAATATATTGGAGAAGTAAGTATCTTTATGATAATGTGGTTCCTCTAGTATCTTTACAATGATAGCACAATCATAACCAAGAGAAGACATGGGATCTTGAGTCAATTTTTTTTAAATAATGTATTTATTTATTAGTTAATATATCTAACGATGAATAGGAATGCATGTCAGGGATGAGTAAAAATCTAGTGTGGAGGCTGTAACATCTCAAGCTAGATTATGTAAAATATTATTCATTATTTGGCCAAAAACCAAAAACTATTTGACTTTTTCATAATTATATTTATTTGGTTGGTGGGGATACTATATAGTAACTGAGTATACATGAATAATGATTTGGTTCAAACCATGGGTTGACTGGTTGCATTGATAACCCTATGGAGGTGTTGGAGGTGTCATAATAGGTTTAGAGATTATTTTCTAGAGTTAGAGAGGCTTGGTTCTAGTTGTTGTTGTTTTATCAACTATTTTAGTTTTAGAAATGGCCTGTAAATGACAAAATCATTTTGAAAATATTTTTGGTATTATTTTTATGTTTTTATAGAGTTGTAATAGTTTTTATATTTTAATTTTACTCTGATACATAAATGTACAATTTTCATATGTAAGCTTCATTTTGGGGCCCCTCATCAGATGTATAAATGTAACCTAAGGGAAATTATAAAAACTTTTCTACGTCTAAGAAAAAAACCATTAGAAAATTTACTCTTACAATTGGGTACCACATATGAAAGAGTCTATCATATTTGTAAAAAATCTACAAATAGTGTGAGCTCCTATATATGTAAGTGTAAATTATTGGATAAGGGAATACATAAAAGTAAACTCTATATATGTAAAATTAATTTTGTTATGTGTAAATGTAAACTCTAAATGTGTATATGTAAACATTTCACACGTAAAAGTAACATAATGATGAGTTGGTAAAATTTATAAGTGTATACATTAGGGTAAATTTAGAGCCACATTGTACACATAAGATCTAATATTTAGTAAATTTTGATACATAAGAGATATTCCAAGATATGTATGGGTCTTTCTAAAATAATGTATAATATGTAAGATTCATTCACACTGTATATGTAAAATTATCTTCTCCATCCATAATTATTTCCTTGTGAATGTAAATTTTGATATGTCTAGAAGTACCATGTAATATCTATGAGTGATTCACTAGTATGTATGAGTCTTTTGATTCATGAAAACATTCTTAATTATGAAGCTTGCTGATTTGTACGGGTCTTCAAAGGGAAATTAGTAAGAGTCCTTAGGGCGTCTGAAAATCATATAGTGTTTTTCAAAATTTTATTTTGATAAATTTACCCAAATTAATAATAAAATATAAAAAACATATATTAAAGTGGGATAATTTTATTTTACAAAAATAACATAGAGAACTCACCCAAAATCATTCTTTGATTTTACTCTTTATATACAAGGTTGATATATTTCATTATTCATCTTATTCAGATGTTGCTCATTTTGGGAGATAGCTAGAGGTAAATATAATAGTCAATATCTATCCATACTCATTTTTTCACTCTTTAATATGATTACATTGGTTATGGAAATTTATTCCATAATTATGTTTTCTATTAGAATCATTTATTTATTCCAATTTAGATCAAATTAGACATTAATATTAAATGAGTATATTCCTTAAAATATAAGTTAAGTGGTCCTTACATAATTTTTAATGTTTCAACTAAATTTTTATATATGTATGAAGTTTGATCGTTCTTACCTAATATGATTTTGACCTAGAATTTAATAAAATGATCCATATATTTTTATAAATGGTGACTACCTCATTTAGTTCATGAGTATCCCATGGATTAAGGTATAACCAAAAAAATTTGAAATCAAGTGATGTGTTCCATGTTCTCCAAATAATGGTATATATGGGATATTAACCAAGTGATGCACTAAAATAAATTTTATAAAATACTAGGATAAAACTACTCCCCCTGATTATGTTATATAGAGTTAAACTGATGAGGGAATGTATCAACCCGATGACTTATTATATATGGCGATAATATCAAGCAAGGCATGAATCAACTAGATTAAATATTATATAAATATATGTATTCAGTGCAGTGTGTATCCTTCCAATGAGTTATTTTTTAAAGTCATTTATTTTGTAAGGTACAAATCCATTTAATGTATTACATTATATGATGATATACTGAGAGAGGCATGTATCCACCAGATAACTTATATTACATATAGATACAATAGGTATGTTGGGTATACTGCCAATTTCTTATATTACATGATGATTTATTGGTTGGGGGTGTGTATCCTTCCAATCACTTATTTTAAATGGGGATATATTTGGAAAAGAACATAACCACACAATGGTTTATAATATATTATCTGTATTATGTGTGATTAATTATCAAACAATTTTTCTAGTCATGTAACTTTTTCAGAGGCATTTGGTACTAGGAAAAAATATATATGATCGACATTGGGTGTCATTAATTATGATTTCAATAATTATTATTATGGTTATTATTATTATTATTATTATTATTATTATGTCACATCAACAAGATCCTTATTTAGAACATATATCTTTCATGACACTATTGGTGGCTCCTTACTGGCATATAGTCAATCCCAACCAAAGACATTATATATACTATAGTAGTATTCATGTTTTGTGGGTATGGATAAGGTAAAGTTCTCTATGATCAAAGCTTTTTTACCTCTCAAAATATTATTTATTTGTATTATCTTATAAGTGAATATTTGTAACACATTATCTTCAATCATTGAAATTAAATATTTCATTATAAAGAAATATAGTATAATGAACATATATATTTTCAATATTTTTTTAAATATAAATTCAAAAAAATAAATTTTAATTTAATGAAATGAAATTCATTTTTTATTTTTTCATGTAAAAATTATGTTTGGGTGGTTCTTTAGTCCTTAATAATTTTCATTTGTATTAATAGTATTTACATTATTTTATAGAAGTCATTATTTTTTATAAATAATTAGAAAATATCATTCCCTATAAAATTTGAATTTTTTTAAAAAGGTTAATGAGGAATCTTTTCAATGATTTCAAAACAATTCATTTTTTTCTTTTTTATAAAAGTGTGAAAGAAATATTTTTTTAACATATAAAGCCTAAAGGTATTTTCTAGCCTCTATGAATATTTTTCATTGTTTATCTTTTTCTAAAATTTCTTATAGTTTTTCAATGAAAATCCATTTCTATTATCCTTTTATTTTTTTGTACAGATTAATTATTTTCTTAAAGTTTGAAAAAATAGTAGTAATTTATAAAATCAATTTTTTACAAAGATACAAAATTTTGAATAAATTTTATATTAAAATATTTGCGACATTTTCATCTATATTTTCCTTAAAAAAATTTTTTATATCAGACCATTTTTTTGATGAATTTAAGGACTTTTAACATAAATTATGGGTTTATGAAATATACATTATTTGTGATTATTGAATTTTTAAGGATCATATTCTCTATCACTCTCCATTATTCATTGGAAATTATTTCTCATCCGTGTGCATATTTTTTGTATCATAGTTATATTCAGTTTCATTTATAGTAATTTCAATATTTATTAACCATATTCCAATTCAATATACAATTTCAGTTGAAGGAATACTAGTAATAATGTTATTTCATTTAATGGGGAAATATTGATGTTATGTAATTGTGATTTCATAATGTTATATATTGATTGAAAATTCTTATGGATTTTGTATTATATTTTTTATTCAATATTTGAGTAATGCATTGGATGTTTTTATGTGTTGGGTGGGACCAAATTATATTTATTCCCTTGATGTATCTATTGGTTTCAGGAGAAAAAAGGTGGGTAATTTAGTTGGGTATTTAGTGTACACCTAACCATTCAATGAAATTTCATGTTACAAGGCCCTTGGGGTAAGGATCATGATGTCCTCAAATAAGGAATTTCTGAAAAGATCATGACATATATCACTAGGAATTTACTTCATTTAAATTTCAGTTGTTATTATCCATGTTATTTTTTATTCAAATTTTCTATTGATATATTTTGAATCTCAAGGTATTGATTAAATTGAATATGTATTGATTATTTATTCTTCCATGTTTTTTTGTTTCATAAATTAATGATGCTTCTAGTGTAAATTTTCCCTTATTGGGCATCTAATCCATCCATTTATTATGTATTCTTTTCCCCCACGACATCATAAAGGAATCATTGATCTTTTTAAGGATACATGAAATCCTTTAATATTAATTTTTAATTTTCCATTTTATTATGGAGATATTATATGTCTCTATTTTTGAAATAATTTTAATATAATCATTACATGGTGATTTTATATCTTCTATTTTATATCAATTTAATAATGTAAACCCCATCTTTGGGTTACTGGAGTTTGGTTGATTTTTTTTTGGTATCATAGAAATTTTAGTTGTACCCTTACGAACAATATTTTAGAAGAAAATATAATTTAAAACATGATGATAAATACCTCACAATATTTGAGAAATTTTTTCTTCATTATGGTATTATATCAATGGATCAATATTAAGGATTTTATGACCAAATTATTTATGTGAGATTGTTTTGAGATGGATCCTCTTTAAATAAAGGGAATATTTATTGATACTCAAAGTCAATATAGGGATTTCCCTTATGAACGCGTTAATATAGAAGGCGTTGGAGGAGAGCATATCATGTCTAATTTAAGGGAATTGACCCAGGTTATAGAAAATAAAATTCCTCATATGGAGAGAAGATTTTTTCATAATTTCGTAAATGTATGATGTATCACTTTATGTAGCTGATTCCTCCATTGGTTAATGTAACAAATAATCATTGAAAGTATAGAAATGGAACACGACCTTAAAAATATATTTCGTACCATAAGATGTAAGGAGAGGGAAATTATTATTCTATAGGTACACTATTAAAATTGATATGTTGACCAATAGTGGTAATTTATCTAGAATATGAAAGAAGATAACGAAATAGAATGCATGGAATACAGTACTATTAATGTTATATTCATCAAGAAACACATTCCTTTAGAGCAATGAGGATAAACAGGGATAAAATTTCTCATCCTAATTCATAATTAAGAGTAGTTTGTTTTTGGATGTGACACTATCTTCAATAGATTAGAAAATAATGGAACTAACTAAAAACATATTTTGGAAATCAATAGTGGCCATTTCTTATGGGATGAAGGTGAACCTCATAAGGGAACCAATCTCTCAAAAATATTTCACCATTTGTGACAAACTATCTTCTTCCATCAAGATCATGATATAATTTTATATGAATTATTTTATTAAGGGAAATAAAGAAAATAAGAGGTCAATTGATCACCAAGAGAAAAGATATCTATCATGAATTAAGAAAAGTAAGATAGGATTTAAACAACATGATAATTTTAGAATGATGCATCTTGGAAAATACATAATGTTTATAGGGGTCTATTATAAGTGTTGTGATAAGGTCTATATTGATCAGGAATGAAAGGGAAATAAATTAAACACTATTATTCAGTTCTTCCGATGTCAGGAGATAGGAAATTATACAAAAAAACCCCAAGTGTCTAGGGAACCTACTCCATAAGAGGCCAAGGGGATAGTATAACAATAAATTATTACTACAATAAAATTTATATTAACTAAAAATGTGGTGATAGGGACATTGATCATAAAATCAATGTCAGTTATTAATTTACTTGACTCTAGACCATCACAATTTTTTATGTTTAGAATGTTTTCCTTGAATATTAAATAATTCAATAACACCATATTAAGGGAGTTTCCAATAAGGAACTAGTGTAAATATTATTACAATAAGAGAATTATATTATTACTCATAAATGAGATATGGAATCCATTTTATTTTGATGGGCGACTTCATCAACATAATCATTTATGGATCCACCTCTAACAGCTTATGTTAATGATATTTTTGGATTATTAGAACATACACAACCTATGGATGGGAATGGTTACCTTAGAAAACAATATATAACTAAAGTATAAGAATACATTGATATGTTTCTATAAGAGTTTCCAAAAAATCTAATCAAGTAGGAAGTTGAGAATACTATTGAACACATCCCTGATAAAAAAATAATTTTTAACACTCCATATAGAATGGACATAGTTTAACTAAAGAAATAACTATTAGAGTTGTGATATAATTTATTAATTCCCACTAATGTTTCAACATGGGAATCCACTATTAATTTTTTTTATGAATAATTATTGGTCAATATGGTTGTGCCTTGATTATAAGGAAATAAATGTCATTATTATAAATAACAAGAATCCCCTTCTTAACATTGATGAATTGTTTCATTTACTTGAAAGAGATCAATTTTTTCCAATAATTATCTCCATTTCATGTGTCAATAATTGTGAGTAAGGATGGATGATATTCTAAATATGGCATTTCACCTAAGGTATGAACATTATGAGTTTACCATAATACCCATTGGATTCACTATTTTACTTTATATTTTAATATATATGATGTATAGATTATTCAAAAAATATCATAATAATTAAATTTGTGTTCTTATTGATGAGATCTTGGAATACTCCCAAATATATGAATATCCTAAAATCCATTTGATAAACATTTTTGATACTCTCTGAGGGAAGGACTTGTTTTAGAAATTTAGTAACTGTGAATTATTTCTTCAGTAAGTTTCTTTTCATGTAAATACTTTCTCTAATGATGAAATATTGGTTAATACCTTAATTATAAATTCATTTAACGAATTTCTCACACTAACAAACATGAAAAAGTTATGTATTTTCATTGGATTAGTAGGCTACTATCTACATTTTTTCACAATTTTCTCAGTTATCTAACACATTATTAATTTTCATAGGAAAAGGTGTAAATTTCACATGGTTTTATTAATTTAAATAATGTTTTTAATAATTAATGTAGATATTCATCAATTCCCTAATATTGATATTATCACCAGTAAGGGATTGATTTTTGATATACTGCGATGCATTGAAGAAAGGTCATGGATATTTCCTTAGGTATAATGAAATATTTTTTTATTATGAATAAATATAATTAAATATCAATGAATATAATTATTCAACTAATGATATTGAGTTGGAAAGGCATACTTGTTTCCATGCAGATAAAGTTGATTACCTTTATGGGGAATTATTTGAAATATCTAGGGATCAAAAAAGATTTAAATACTAATTTTTATAGAAATGGATCAATGTGAGAAAATGTGATGGCTAGAGCTGTTAATGTATAATCATTTCTCAATACACTAAATCTCTAGGAAAGAAAAATAAGTTAGTTGATGTGTTGAGTAATAAATATCATGATGTTTTTACTAAAATGAGTATATAAAAAAGATAATACATCCATGATTTTAATAATGGTGTATATTGTAATTATTAGGTTATGTGAAACATTACTTTGTTTCTTGATGATTAACAAAACATCTTTAATAGTGAAGTTAAAATGATATCACATTGATTATAAGAGTCTACAAAATAAAATTAATGTCATGAATGTTGGTAATATTGAATACATTTTTTATAATGATGGGGAGATAAAATATGTAAAGATGTTTTGTGTTCCAACAATAACTCAGATAAAAAGAGAATTAATTAATGAATCTATTAGAAAAAAATTCTCTATACACATTATGACTAATAATATGTACTGGTATTTATGATAATTGTTTTTTGGAATAATATAATTTATAGAATTATTGAATAAGTATTAATATTACTATTTTTTATATAGGTAGATGATGATATAAAATATTATAACGTATTCATGACACCTCTCTATATTCCAATGTGGAAGTGGTTTTGTCATGAACCAACCTGGGTCGACCCTAAAAAGGTTATCTGAACGGATCATCAAAAAGGCCCGAAGGGAATTCCTGATCCCTACAAGATATAAACCAGTTATAGGAATACACATAGATACAATAGGGAATTAATTCAACCAAGATAAAACAACGGAAACTAAACAGAGGAATCCAAATAAATAAAATAGCTAAAAAATGGGCATCTTATCACAAACCACAAAATAAATAAAAATATCTAAAAGAAACTCCAACTGAAACCTGAAGACAACACATCTCCATGTTACCCTGAGGGTCACTCTATGATACCAATAAAAACCATCTCCCATGGATATCGATACCATGCTAATCCATCACCACAAGCCAATAACAAGAATTAATTATAGAAATAAGTATTAAAACTCAGTAGGATTTCCCTAAAAATCTATTCCCAAAGTACATCCTTTATAATAAAATAAACATCATAATAGTGTATGAAATAAAATAAAAAAATTATTATTTTTCATGAATTTTTAATATTAAAAGAAATCACAGTCTATTTCCGTTATTTCTATTCAAGAAACCAGATTGATTTTCATTTATGAAACATTAACATAATGAAGAAGAAATTGATTATTTAATTTCAACAGAACATAAGAGAGTATAAAACACTTCTACATTAAATTTTTTTTCCAAAATACATTCAAGTAAATTTTATCACTTTATATGAATGACACCACACATGAAGCACTATAATGATCACATAATAAGGTCAATGAAAATATATGCACAAGAGTTACCAAGTATCTCAATCATCAATCATAGGTAACGATGTACCAATAGAAAGGAAGAACCTAAAAGATAAATAATAATATAGAACACACTAATTTATGAGACCCATCATAGGAAGAATTAATCACATGATGAAATCAATTTTCAATAGATACTTATAGACACCCTATCTCAGGATAGACTGATGGAAAATCCCCTAGTAATAAACCCAATATATCCATCTATGATGGGCCACCAGCTAGAGCATAATCTATCCAATGAACCAATTATTCTAATAAAATTATCTCACCATGTATGGTTCATGTGTCTCATGTATAAATAGGGTGAGGCAAATGATATCAACCGATCATACAATCACATTCACATATAAAAATAATTCAACCACATGCCTCACCCAAATCCACCCCAACGATCAACCCCATAAAATAAAATCATCAAATATAATGGTTCATGAGGATTACACAGTGAGTAAATACAATCCATTAACCTAAAAAAGGAAATATACTATCAAATTAGGGTTTTCATGACAAACATTTCCACCACTTTTACAAAAGATACAAATGGTCCTTTTTCACACTTCATAGAATCAACACTTTTAAACAACCAACACCACCTTTCAAAAAAGGTACAAATACAACATTTACCATTTCGAAATAATTTGAAAATAAATACCTGTTAAACAAATAACATCACATTTTCATTCCAAAAACATTTTCATTATAGTTCCAAATGCGCAATTAATCTCTACCACATGTTACAAATTTTTAAAATATTATCACACACTTACTTAAAATCCAAAACCACATTAGAACCCTATTGAAAGATTCCAAATCATCATTTATCATATCAAAAATATGTTTAAAAAACAAAATATTTTTTAAATATAAATATTAACTCAAAAAAGTCAACAAGACATCTTATCAAACTCTTAGTGTGCAATATTTAACAATGAAATTCTATTTATCAGAAAACAAGGAAGAAATTGCCACTTATCACACAAAATTATTTTTATAGAGATCACAAATTAATATTGATCATATATGGGAGGTGGAAATAATATGAAACAAGTGAATCCTAAATTACAACGACAATCAAAAATGGAAACCTACCTCTAATCCATTCTGCATCGACAATACACACCCGAAACCACAATGCAAGTGTTTGAGAAGGAAATAATATCGAAGTGGAACCTTAAAAAAATAAATTCCTCAATATAAATCTAGGGGAAACCAATACCTAGATCAACATGACCATATGAGAAGAAAACCATAGGTGAAAATAAATTAAATAGAAAGAGGGGGAATATACAATAGAATTATCTTAATAAATTTAATCCCAAACCTGAAGAATCTCCTCAGATCCACCATGTAAGGAGGAGGGGAGGCTTAATGAATAATGGTAATAAACCCTAGGTCCACATGAACAAGGGACTGAAGATAATGGGTAGATTGGGGTTAAAATACCAAGAAGGTAGTTTATTAATTTCTAAAAAAATTAGTTCTCAAAACTCGCACTATTTGGACTAACAGTTTACCATCCTCTGTGCCAACCATGAAATTGATACTATCTAAGAAGAGATTGACCAAAAAACTATCCCAAGTTATTTAAATTAATGTGCAAAAACAGTGTGGTAGCCTCATTCTAATACTAACATCTGCATCACGGTAACCAGGTATGGGCCACTCAGTTTACCAAATTGTTCACAGGGTACTAAAAAACCTAAAAATCCATATTTTCTTTAAGAAATACCAAAATAAAAGATGAATAACCACAAGGATAAAACTAAACAAATAAATCATACAAAATATTACCCTCTTCCTACTTTTTAATCAAGAGAAAAATTAATATCCTAAAAGAACTAGAATAGATGAAGTAAAAGAAAAACTTTGTGTAAAATTCTCCCCACCATTAACACTTTCCACCCTCGGAAAGCCACAACATTTTCCAGCTGATAAATAAATGTATATGTATTCTCAAAACTAAAAGATCCAACCTCTTGAACTAAGTACATCATAACCACAACCAAAAATATCTTACACCACTTACTTGAAATAAAACAAAAAACTCAAACAACATCTCGATAATCAATGAGAAATTTGATTCACAACGTTCACATCCATACGTTGAGAAAAACCATTTGGATCACTCCAAAATCATAAATTTTAACTAAACTAAAACAAGAAACTCAAAAATCAAAAAATCAAAAAATATAGTAACATTAACCATACAAACACTAAAACAAAAATAGATCACCAATAGTGGAGGCCTGAAAAGACTCCCAACCATTTAAAAAATTATAGAACTGATTTCTTATCGAATAGTTTTCAACGAGACTCTTGGTGGGTCATTCCAATATTATGAACTAACGTGATTAAACAAACTTGAAAACTTCCCCCAAAAAATAAAAAACCCCCACCATAAGGGGGGAGGTGTCATGACCCATCATCGGGGCCCGTGTCGTGACTACCTAAAGCCCGCCTTCCATAGGCCATGGGCTGGCGACTAGCACCAAAGGCGTAAATCCCGATATCTGGGAAGGCAGTGCATTTATAAAACATAAACACATCCAACCAGAGAACAAGAGGCAGTAATAAACTAAGTACAAAAGAATGTGCTGAAAAGTAAATGGGCCATAATACAAACCCAACTGAGAATTACAACTACAACTGAATGGTAGTACAACCGAAAAGAAAAACATCTGGAAGATAGAAGCCGCTCCTGAGTCATCGACCTCGGATCCTACCTGAAGGGTAGGTAAAGATATCCTCCTCAACACTCTCACCCACCAACCTCCACCGTGTACCGTCTTGTCGTGAAGTCAAACTCCGGGTACTGACTCATAGTGGGTTCTGCCTCCGGGTATTGACTCTTCGTGAGGTCCACCTCCAGGTACCGTCTAGTCCTCATACACTCGGTCACTGTCAGTGCTGTCTGTCGTCTGCATCCAACACAATGAGGTGCTGGCATAGCCCGTGTAGGGGTGAGTATAACGATACTCATTAGGGACCCCGAGACCATCAATGTCTCACTAAACCAACAAGGATCACCACAAAGATGGATCTCAACAGATAACCCTTACATAGGTATAAGCCCATACTTATACCTAAGTTATCAAATAACCCATCTCAATCATGAGGTGTCACACAAATATGAAATCAACAGATAACTATTACGTAGGTGTATGCCCATACATACACATAAGTTATCAAGTAACCCATCTCAATCATGAGGTAAACACAAAGGTCATTGACTCAGCTCAAACCAGGATTTTCATTATCGAAACCACAACTGCTTTATAACTCCTCCTCTGTCAAGAACAGTGGACCTGTCATGACTTTGAGGCACTACTCACTAACCTTAGACTGCTGATGTACTCCTCTCGTCGAGTACTGAGGGTCTGCTGCCAAATACCGGGCACTCCATCTGTTTTGGGTCTGCCGGCAAATACCAGGCGCTCCCCCTAATAGCTGTTAGAGGTACTCCACCTGGCGAGTACTGCTAGTCTGCTGCCAACTACCAGGCGCTCCGTCCGCCGTGGGCCTGCCGCCAAATACCGCGTGCTCTGTCCACTGGGCTAATCGAATCACTCTGACTCGAATCGTTCAAGCAGTCATTAGGTCTAGAGCTACTAGGTCTCCGCACTCTGTACGCTCGTCTCCATGAGGGTCCGCTACACGAGCCACTGGTCGATAATCCAAGTATCAAAAAGTTCCATGAATAAGTGTCACAAAGGACTGCCTCGTCACAAGGGTCTCAATGCAATAGACGATGAGTCAATCAGACGCCCAGTCTGTGAGTTATTAGTCTTTTCGTCCTGGGGGCCCGGTTGGTTTCATGTATGAACCAACCCGACCATATCTCAACTGTACCCAGAACTCTCATAGGGTATACTCAAAGGTACCATTTCTCAATGAGTTTACCAACATCGCTGATGGTTCGTCAAACGGGCATCCAGACTGGGAGATATTGGCCTTTCCGTTCCTGGGGCCCGGCTTGATTTCAGGTACAATCCAACCCGGACATATCCCAACTACATCCAAACCTCAGGTGAAGTATACCAAAAGATCCGTATCAATAAAACGAAACCAACAAAGTCAACGACACGTCAATCAGACATCCGTAACTTAGGTTATAACCATTTCTGCTCTGAGGGCCCGGTTGGTTTCGGGTTCGAACCAACCCGGACATACCCAAACTTTACCGAAATCATGAGTATAATATAACGAAACTAACATCTCAATACAAGGATCCCTACACAACTGACGGTGCGTCGATCGGAGGTCCATAGCCCAAGATATGAGTGTTTGAACGAATCTGGTTGGAAATTAGGGGGTTTGGGCCCAGTCCGACCCTGCTCGATACCCCCTGGGTTGGCCCGAACTGGGTCGACCCGACCTGTGTCTGGGTCCGGCCCAATTGGGCGTGGCCCGTCCTGGATGGCGTGGGGTGCGATGAGGGGGGGGGGGGGGGCTCTTTCTGCGGAACGGCAGACCCTATGGGGTCCTCCCTAATTGATTGTCTGGGGGGTTATGACCCACCGAGTTCTTCGAACGGCCCGCCAAAGGCCGACCGGCTGCGTAACCGCGGGACCCGAGGGTCCCGCCAAAAGGTGGTACCAGCGACCACATCAGCCGACCGCCCATTTGAAGACCGCCACGACCCTAGGCTGCGACTCCTGTCCGACCAGCACCGCGCGACGGCTTCGCGCCCTTCCACCGTGGACCGCCCCGGCCGCGGCCCCCTTGGAACTCTAGCGGGGCACGACGACGCCGCACCCCTTCGCCGAAGCCCGCTCTAGGCCATGCCCTCCTTCGGCCTCACCAAAGCGGCGTGAAGGTGCCACACTCTACCACCACGACCCTCTTCGGCAGCGGTCCTCTTCGTTTCCTGTGCGGTGCCATGGCACCGCACCGCCTTTGCCACATACATCATTGAAATTAACAAAGTGGAGGGGAAGAGAATCTGCCGTGTTCGTGCAGTCCGATCTCCTACCATTACGATAATAATAGTCGTCCAATCTTAACAACAAAAGTTGATGATAAACTTGAACAAAGAAATAACCCCTACCTGGAAAATACGTCACACGTCATCGAACTGCATAAAGAGGCAAGTGTCGCAGTTGTAGGGCGTTGCGGAAGAATGGTGCTCCTCGTGGCATCACCTCACGTTCTTTCCTTGGTTGAAGGAGATGCCCTTCGCTGAGAGGAAGATTGCATTCCTCGTGAAAAGAATGATTTTCCTTCAAATCCTTCAAAGCTTCTCCACAGATTATTTTCCCAAAAATAAAATGAAAGGTTTCCTCTTAATTTAATAATTCCAAAAAATTCAAAACTAAGAGGATCCAATTCATTAATTGAAATCAAGTTGGAAAAAATTATGGGAGAATGAGAAGGAGGTGAGGAGTTCACATAATTAAAGAGAAGTTTACTAATTAATTTAAGGGGTGATAAAGGGGAATTCAAAGGGGTTATGGGGAGATGAGGAGTTAGGGTCTCGTGTGGGCCCCACCACACTAAACCCTCCTTTGGGAGGTTAGGTGGGTGTGGGCCCCACCTATAACTCCCCCTTTGTAGGATAAAACTATCTTCCTTAAATAAAATTTATATACAACAAATTTTATTTAAATTATTAAAAATCCCCATTTACTAAACCTCAACCTGCTCAGAACGCAACCACGAGAAAGGTCCCCCTAAGAAATTACTAGCGCTACGAGTTCATCGGTGCCCTTGGATTTCAATTCTGAGAACCAGTTCAAAAGATAGAAAAACCTGCTCGTTCGTTCACTGAACGTACCCGAGTTAAACTTCGAAAATTGATTCCGGGAACACCGGGCCTCGAAATTAGGTGCCATCAGAAACCATGCACTCGTAAAATTCCAAATAAATTAAGAAAAAAAATTCCTTGAAATTTTTTGGTCTTTAAATTACTCCCACCTCAGGGATTTATGTCCCCGTAAAGCTACAACATAAACTATGGAAACTAATGGAGGTACCGAGCACGCATCTGAGCCTCCGACTCCCATGTGCTCCCTTGGAGGTTCTCATGCTGCCAACGAAAACACACAAGAGGAATCGAGCACCCCCATAAGACCCGCTCATGTCGGTCCTCAACCTCTACTGGAACCCCGTCTAAGTCACCCTGTCATCGATATCTAGCTCTATGTGGTCGATGATAATGGGAAAGGTCATGCACACATCTCCTCAGATGAGATATGTGAATGATGTCGTGCACCCAGTGCATCTGAGGTGGAAAGGATTGGCGGTAATCCACCTTTCCTACTTTACTAAGGACCCAGAAATGTCCGTTGAACTTCAGAGATTACTTGCTGCTTCGGCCACATCTCTTTAGACCTTGTCGCAGTGAGACTCATATAAAATGTGGTCGTCACCCTCGAACTCCACTGGTCTTGTCTCCTATTAGCATAGGAATTTAGTCTACTCCATGCAGTCTTCATCCGCTCTTGGATGATCTGTACCTTTCCCATCGTAACCTGAACCATCTCTGGTTTTACATGTGCTGACTCCATCACTATCTACAAAGGATATCTGAAATAAGGCCAACTGCGGTCTTTCCACTCCTAACAGCTGAATCCCTAATCTCCTACTTAAGATTATCTGCTACTACGTCCCCCTCTCCAGGAGTATATACTATCTCGAAGTCATAGTCCTAGAAGAATTCAAGATATCACTTGTTTCTCTAGTTTAGGTCCTTCCGAGAGAAGACACACATGAGACTATTGAGTTGGAGAGAGCCATAATCCATTCACTCTAAGATCAATGCGTGAGACTAGACAATTGTAAGAACTCATTCCCACCCTTCATTGTTTATGTTTTTAAGAGCTGCTGAGATTTCTCCTTTGCCGAAAAGAGAAATCTGGTCTCATCCCCTGTATAAACCACATTCTTCACCTAATACAGTCAATCCTATCATGAACGATACTATTTCATGCCATTGACAACGTTATAAGACCTCTACGCTACTACCAAGAGATCCAACCGTTACTCTCGCCTCCAAGGGTCGAGTCACACTGTCGGCAGTAGTGTGTGGTCACTGGGCCTCCTCCAGTAGGTATCTCGAAAGTGAGGGTCAAGTCAATGGTTTTAAACTGGAACCTCTTAGTATCAACCATACAAAAGTGGACAAAAAATTAATTGTCACAAAGAAATGGGTCTTTTATAAATGCAGCTCAAAGTATAGAGACACACACAACTACAACGGCGACAACATGGAAACTAAAAACACCATGAACAAGGGCCTCCATCCCTAGACCCGATCCTGTCCACCTGCTTCCGGAGCTTCGTAGTCATATGCTTCAGTTGCCTGAAACTAAGCTCTACCATATCCACCTGTTCCCTGCGGTCGGGGTGGTCCTCCGGGTGGTGGTGGTGGCAACACCTCTAAGCGTTGTCCACCTCCATCTACACGGCCAGCTCCTCTGACTCTGCCTCCGGCTCCTTGCGATCTGCCTCGATCGAAGCAATGCCTCTGCCAGGGAGGTTCATCATCTATCCACGGATTGTCTGTACGGTGGGTCGGACAGTCATGTGCCATGTGACCAATCCCGCCAAAGGAGTAACACTGCCCGCTCTTGGCACGACTGGCTCTGACTCCACTCTTGTTTCCCCGCACAAATGAACCTGTGTCATGCAGTCGGACACCGGTGGGTCTGGTCCTCCAGGACCCCTATGTCATCTATCTACTTCCAGCTTCTGAAGACTCTGCTGCAAGTTGACTAGTGGTGGGTCCTGCTACTAAAGTCTACTCAGCAAGGAAAATATCCACTAAGAGGGCTCACTCCAACACCCCTGCCTTAGTCAGAATTCTAAGAGGGATCGTCAAAGCTCTGATCTCTTACGTCAGTCCTTACTTGAAGGTCCAGGCCTTGAATAACGAGTCTCGTACCATGTCTGTAGTGTAGCGCGAGAGGTCTGTGAACCTCGCTAAGTATTGAGATACACTCATGTTGCCCTACTGCAGATGAAGTACCTCCTGTATCTGCTCTTCTCGAAGGGTGGATGGTACAAACTATTCTCATAAAAGGCTCTCAAATTATGCCCCTATAAGTGACGTCTCGTCATGCATATGGAGCATCAGGCTCACCATCATCCTGCTGCTGCATGAAGGAGGTTGGCAACAAGAATTACCATGAAGTCCGTTGGTGTACCTACTAGCTTGAAGACTCTCACCACAGCCTCCAGCCAATCCTCAGCTGCTTGTGGGTCTGTCTCTCCCCATAACCTCAGTGGCCTGTAGCATTGGAACTCGTGAAGTGCGCTCAAGTGGAATGCATTTCCTGCTGCTGGGGTTAGCGGCACCGGTGGCCCAACGGGTGGTAGTACCGCAGGTGCCTCCACTGGTGCCTCAACTGGATGAGAGCCCTGTAGTGAGGGCTCATCGCTCAGCGGCCTGTCAGTACGTGAAACTCTCAGGGCTCTAGTTGGTCGTCCGTGAGGAGGCATCCTGAAAGAAACAGATGCGACATGGTCAAAAGGCTAAATCTGGTGAGCTGACCTCATTTGAGCTGACATAAAAGGAACTTTTGAAAATACACACACAATCATTGTTTTCATGCACTGAGTTAGAAATCAGAAGTCAGGGTCCTGGTGTATGGATATGTCGGCCGCCCGCATGAACACTGGACTCCCTGAACTGAAAACCATAGTTAGTACCCTTAACCTTATTGCTTCATAGAAATAAAATATCAGAGTTCTGAGTTCTGCGGTAGAACCGACTCCTCCGATACCAATTTTTCACGACCCGTCCTCGGGGCCCATGCCGTGACTACCCCATGCCCACCTTCCATAGGCCAGGGGCTGGTGACTATCACCAAAGGCATAAATCCCGCTATCTGGGAAGGAATTGCCTTTATAAAACATAAACACATACCACCAGAGTACAAGCGGAAGTAATACACTATGTACAAAAGAAAGTGATGAAAAGTAAATGGGCCAGAATATAAACCCAACTGAGAAGTACAGCTACAACTGAATGGTAGTACAACAGAAAAGACAAATAGCTGGAAGATAGAAGCAGCTCATGGGTCGTCCACCTCAGATCCTACCTGAAGGGTAGGTACAGATAGCCTCCTCAATGATCTCGCCCGCCAACCTCCACCATGTACCGTCTCGTCCTGAAGTCCACCTACAAGTACTGACTCATAGTGGGGTCCACCTCCGGGTACTAACTCATCGTGAGGTCCATCTCTGGGTACCGTCCAGTCCTCGTACACTCGGTCCTTGTCAACGGTGTCCATTATCTACATCCAACACAACTAGGTGTGGGCATAGCCCATGCAGGGGAGAGTATAACGATACTCTGTAGGGACCCCAAGACCCTCAAGGTCTCACTAAACCAACATGGATCACCACAAAGAAGGATCTCAACAGATAACCCTTACATAGGTATAAGCCCATACTTATACCTATGTTATCAAGTAACCCATCTCAATCATGAGGTGTCACACAGATATAAAATCAACGCATAACTATTACATCGGTATATTCCCATACATACACCTAATTTATCAAGTATCCCATCTCAATCATGAGGTAAACACAAAGGTCATTGACTCAGCTCAAACCATAATTTTCATTATCGAAACCACAACAGCTATAGAACTCCTCCTCTGTTGAGAACAATGGCCATGTCACAACTCCGAGGCACTACTCACTAACCTTAGACTGCTGATGTACTCCTCCCGTCGAGTACCATGGGTCTGCTCCCAAATACCGGGCGCTCCATCCGCTGTGGGTCTGTAGAAAAATTCCGGGCGCTCCCCCTAATAGACGTCAGAGGTACTCCACCTGCTGACTACCAGGGGTCTGCTACCAACTACTAGGCACTCCGTCAACTGTGGGTCTACCACCAAATACCGGGCGCTCCATCCACTGGGCTAATCGAATCACTCTGACTCAAATCGTTCAAGCAGTCATCAAGTCTATAGCTACTTGGTCTCCACACTCCGTACGATTGTCTCTGGGAGGGTTTTCTCCACGATCCATTGGTCGATACTCCAAGTAACACAAAGTTCGACGAAGAAGTATCCCAAAGGACCGCCTCATCACAGGGGTCTCAACACAATAGACAGCGCATCAATTGGACGCCCGGTTTGTGAGTTTTTAGCCTTTTTGTCCTAGGGGCCCGGTTTGTTTTGTGTACGAACCAAGACGACCGTATCTCAACTGTACCCCGAACTCCCACAGGGTATACTCAAAGTTGCCATTTCTCAACGATTTTACCAACGATGCTAACGGTTTTTCAAACAGACGTCCGGACTGAGAGATATTGGCTTTTCCGTTCCTGGGGCCCAGTTGGATTTTGGGTACAATCCCACCTGTCCATATCACAACTATGTCCAAACATCAGGCGAAGTATAACAAAAGATCCATCTCACTAAAAGGAAACCAACAAAGTCGATAGCACATCAATCGGACTTCTAGAACTCATGTTATAACTGTTTCCGCTCCGAGGGCCCTGTTGGTTTTGGGTTCAAACCCACCCTGCCATACACAATCTTTACCAAAATCTGGAGTGTAATATATCAAAATGAATGTATCAATCCAAAGATCCCTACGCAACTGACGGTGAGTCGATCAGAGGTCCGTAGCCCATGATATGGGCGTTTGAACGAACTTGGTCCGAAATTAGGGGGTTGGGGCCCAGTCTGACTCAGCCCGATTCCCCCTGGGTCTGCCCGAACTGGGTCAACCTGACCCGTGTCTGGGTCTAGCCCAATTGGGTGTGGCCCAACCCAGATGGCGCGGCCCGGCCCGACGCTGGCGGCCCGACCCAGTGCGGGCAGTCCGGCCCGGGGCAGCCTGCGGCCCGGCTCGGTAGCCGGCTGCGGCTCGGCTCGCGGCCAAGCGGGGTGCGAAGGTGGGGGGGGGGATTTCTGCTGAATGGCGGACCCTTTGGGGTCTGCCATAATTGATTTTCGGGGGGGGGGGGGTTATGACCCCTCGGGTTCTTCGAACGGCTGGCTGGTTATGTAACCGCGAGACTCAAGGGTCCCGCCTCAAGGTGGCACCAGCGGCTGGCTCAACTGGCCGCCCCTTTGAAGACCTCCACGGCCCTAGGCCACAGCTCCTGTCTGACCGGTGCGGTGCGACATCGCCGCACCCATCTGCCGTGGCCCGCCCCGACCATGACCCCCTAGGAGCTTTGATGTGGTGCAATGTCACCATGCCACCTTCACTACAAACATCAGTGAAATTAACAAAGTGGAGGGGAGTAGAATCGACCATGTTCGTGTGGTCCGATCTCCTCTCGTTATGACGATAACATTATTCCAATATTAACAACGAAATTCAATGATAAAATTGAATAAAGAAATAACCCAGACTTCAAAAAGATGTCGCACGTTGTCGAACCGTGGCAAGAGGTATGCGTCACGGTTGTCGGCCATCGTGGAAGAACGGTGCTCCTCGTGGCGTCACCTCACGTTCTTTCCTCGGTTGAAGGAGATGCCCTTCACCGAGAGGAATATTGAGTTCTTCGTGAAAAGAAATCTTTTCCTTGAAATCCTTCAAAGCTTCTCCAAATATTATTTTCCCAACAATAAAATTAAAGGTTTCCTCTTAATTTAATAATGCCAAGAAATTAAAAACTAAGTGGATCCAATTCATTAATTGAAATCAAGTTGGAAAAACTTATGGGAGAGAGAGAAGGAGGTGAGGAGTTCACATAATTAAAGGGAAGTTTACTAATTAATTTAAGCGGTGATAAAGGAGAATTCAAAGGGGTTGTGGGGAGGTGAGGAGTTTGGGTCTTCTGTGGGCCCCACCACACTAAACCCTCCTTTGGGAGGTTAGGTGGGTGTGGGCCCTACCTCTAACTCCCCCTTTGTAGGATAAAACTACCTTCCTTAAAAAATTTATATACAACAAATTTTATTTGAATTATTCAAAATCCACATTTATTAAACCTCATCCTGCTCAGAATGCAACCACAGGAAAGGTCCCCCAAAGCAATTACCGGGGCTACGAGTTTATTGGTGCCCTCAGATTTCAATTCCGAGCATCGGTTCAAAAGATAGAAAAACCCGCTCGTTCGTTAACTGAACGTACCTGAGCTAAACTTTGGAAATTGATTATGGGCACACCGGGCCTCGGAATCAAGTGCTGTCAAGAACTTCGCACTCGTAAAATTCCAAAGAAATTAAGTAGAAAAATTTCCTTGAAATTTATGGCTCTTTACAGGAGGTAAGGGGCACAACGAAGGGGACTCTAAAATGTTAATTGAAAACTGACCCATGGCTCATCACCCATGGATTTCCATAAACCCATGACACACCCAATTTATATGGGTAGTCCACATAAGGAAAAAAGGTCATAATATTTCATCCAAGAAGGAATAATCAATGATATTGTGTGAGGGATAAGTATATCCCACCCCTTTCAAAAATATGAAATTCACAACGATATAACGACATCAATAAAAACACAAGAAATTACTCACTACAACACGGAAGGAACAAGCTTATCCAAACTCCCCACAATCCTAGAATTCATGAATAGGTTCCAGCTTTACTCCAGGACCTTCAGCTAGATCCCTGATGTTTGAAGTATCCACTACCTCACAACCTGGAGCTACAAACCCCTAATCATAAATTCTTCTTTTTGTTCCATAAGCATCCACATATCACCCTAGATAAAAAAAGATGATTATAGAACTACAAAAATCACTTTCGTTAATATAAAACATGCACCCAAATAGGGATATGGAAGATTCACTCACCAAAAACCCCACCACTAATAATAGAATAATTTTCTAGATTCCCAAAATGGAACACACATTTTCATTGAAAGATAAGTTCTCATGAGATTCACATCATCCCCCTTCCATTACAACAAAATGTTCACCACCAATAATAGATTCAACAATAGGAAGAATCATCAGAACATGAATTAAATTTAAATTGATCCTAAAAGATATCTTCCCTAAAAATGAGCTTGGGTATCCTTAAAAGAGAGGGATTTATCATTAGAAACTCGAGGATGAAATCCTTTGGTTGATCAACTAGAAATTTCCAAAGTCTAACCAACCAATATTCATCAAATATCTATGGGGGAGAACAATGGGAAACAAGAAAACCAAAAGCTCTATAAAACCCAACTCATAAACTAAACCAGACCTCAAATAAACATTGATCCCCACAAGGGAAAAAACATCAAAAAATATTTTCTAGAATTCCACTATAAATAACATTAAAACCAAAATATAAACAAGAACTAAAACTCAAAACACCACATAAAAAAATATTACCAAATAATGGGAAGAAACCCATCCGACTACCATTTTTCATAACATCTCACCTTTCCTTTTTTAAAAAATTTCATATAAATCAATATAGTGGGTTGGACAATCGCCAATGGTATTACAATGGGTCTCACACATGTATATTCCATGCCACCTGAGGCCTCGAAAAACCCATTAATATGGGAAATTTCCTACCACATTCCACACATATCCATGCATGTGGGCACTCATATAATACACAAATGGAAAAAAATATTCTCATTTTTCAAAAAATCATTCTACCCAATTCAAACTTTATTAGACATTTCAAAGGATCACTAACCACCAATTGAAATCTTATTGTAATATTCCATGTTTTAACCCATTTAACCTTGATCAAAAATAAATTCCTATGAATTCCCATCCAAAAAATTAAATTTATTTCGTTCAAAACATTTTCTAGTAGCTCAATAGATCTCATTACCTCAAAAACCGTTAGATTAAAAACCCACTACCTTTCATTTAAAAAAAATTCAAAATAAACATCCACTTTCAAAGAATCATTTTCCATAAACCCCATTTTCTCATTAAAAAATTATAATCTTGTTATGTTATTTTCATTTTACCCCAAGAGGTTATTTTATAGAAATTAATTTTTCTGAAAACTTCCACAAGACTAATGCTGAAAATCCCTTTTATCATTTTCCAAAATCCAACCATTTATAATAAAAACACAATTTTACAATTCCAACACAAGGGTTATCAAAAAACATTTTAAGGATCAAAGGAGACTCAAATAATCTCACAAGGGAAACTAGTGTCAATGGGTGACTTGGCCATATTATTGGCAACCGTATTCCAAACACACCTCTATCACAGAGAGCCTTCTAATACCATACACATAGCTCCAAATGAATTTATAACCCCATATATCTCCTAAAAAACACTATCAAACTCCATTTTCCTATCCCAAACACACACACAAATTCCACAAGGAGTAAAAGAAACCAACAAAAATAGACTTCCCTTAGAAACACAAGGATCCAAACAAGAAAGGGTTTATGGCATCCTTCCTATTCCCACCACACGATTCCCCAAAATACTAATCCATAATCTACCTTGAAATACCCAAATAAAAAATGGATCTCTAAAATTCATGGTTCTAAAAATATTCAATCCACTTTGGTACCATTTTTTTTGAAACAACCCAGGTCGGCCCCAAACCGGTCAAATGAGCCAATTAGCATTAGGGCACAAAGGGGGTTCCTGGTTCCCATAGGCTGGAAACTAGTTATAAGCCTCAACATAGATAAAAGAGGGAATGATTTAACATAGGGTAAATAAATACATAAAATATAGGAAACTAAAAAGATTAATCTAAATAAATAAAAACGCTACAAAAACCAAAATGAGAATCTTTTACACAAACTAGAAAATAAAACAACACTATAAAAACCCCAACAACAACCTAATGACCACACATCTTTATGTTTCCCTGATGGTCACTCTATGATACTAGAAAAAACCATTTCCCATGGTGATTGATACCAAGATGAACCTCCACCAAAAGTGAAAAACAAAAATGGACTATAAGTATGAGTATTAAAACTCATTACGTGTGCCATAAAAATCTATTCCCAATGAACTTACTTTAAAATAAAATAAACATCAACCTAAATTTTTAAAGACATTATACATGAAAGGATTTTTCATGAATTTTTCATTTCAAAATAAATAATGGTTCATTCCCCTTTTTCCAATTTGGAAATAATATTCATTTCCATTAATGAAACATTAACATTTTAAAGGAGAAAATGATACTTTCATTTCAAAACATCACAATAGAGTCTAAAACACATTTACATGAAACCATTTTCCATAAAACATTGGAATAAAACACATCACAATTCAAGAAAGACACCATAAATAAAAAACTATAATGATCACATAATAAGGGAAATGGAAATATACACATATGAGTAACCAAGTATCTCAGTCATCCATCATAAGTAACTAGGATTCAATAGAAATTGGAGAACCTAGTAGATCAAAATTAATCCAAAATATACTAATACATGAGACCCATCCCAAGAAACATTCCTCACATGATCAATTAAACGCACCCTAAACACTACCGACCACCCTAACTCAGAACATACTTAGGGGAAAATACTATAGTAATGACCCAATATAACCAAAAACTATGGTCCACCAACTTGTGTTTAATCTATCCAGTGCAAAAAAAATACTCATAAAATTATTTAATGATCACATAGTTCTTCCATGTCTTTTTGAACATAGTTACTTAAGATAGATGATCTGGATACATGGTTACTCTTTTATGAATATTTTTATTTCCCATATTCTGTGATCATTATAGTTCTTCATGTGTGGTGTCTTTCTTTTAAAGTGATGATTTTTCTTCCAAATATTTATGAAAAAAAATTAACTAAAAGTGTTTTATACTCTCTTATTTATTTTTGAAATGAAATCATTGTTTTCTAAATGAAAATGTTAATGTTTATTTAATGGGAAAAAATTGTTTCTACAATGGAAACATGGTCAATCAACCATGATTTTTTTTAAATTAAAAATGTGGTAAAAAACATACTTTGTATACTATTTTTCAAACATGCGGTTGATGTTTCTTTTATTCTAATGAAATTGCATTGAGAATATATTTTTAGGAAATTCCTATTAAGTTTTAATACACATGACTATAGTTATTTATTATTTTTAGCTTATATAAAAACTTCATCATGATATTGATCGTCATGGGCGATGGTTTTTCTTAGTATCAGATAGTTACCCTTGAGGTAACATGGAGATGTGTGGTTTTTAGTTTTGATTTGGGTTTTTTCTAATACTTTTTTTATTTTTTATGGTTTTTTAAAATATGATTATTTTGGTTTTTGTGGATGTTTTATTTGTTTGGGATGATCTATTTATTTTATACTATCTTATATATTTATTTATATTTGGACAACTCTCTCCCTCTTGTATCTATATTGATTCCCAACACTAGTTGTCATTTTTTGGGTATTGGGAATTCCCTTCAGGCCTTCTTGCTGATATGATCGAGTGATTGGTTCGAGGCTAACCTAGGATGGTTCATGGAAAAATGGTAGTGGTACTCATAATTATTCCCAGTAGGTTTTTAATAATGTGGTCACAAGTTCGAGTTTCAGCCCAATAGCACACATAACTCTTATAGGTTTGTAGTTGAGAATGTGGACACAAGTTTGAGTTGCGGGGGTGGAAAATTAAAATCCCTCCTATAAGGGGACAATTTATACCACATTTTATCTGGGATAGAATGCAGTGGGGGATTGGGGTCCTACTATCTACCAGTGTTGGGATTGGACTTGGTCATTCCGCTTGTGCAGGCTTGGCCCTATCGGTGATCGTTACAGGGTTGATATTACTATTTTTTTTGCAATATTATCATGGAATCCAAAATTAAATGATTATATATTGGTTATTTTTTATAGACGAACAAAGTGTTAACATTATCTCACTATAATGGAGGAACATACTCTTGATCACCTCACACAAATCTATATAAATGATGTTGTGGGTTTTTTTAGTGCACCACTTTTGATTGTATCTGATCAGGTGTGATGGTTTAAATAAAGAATTTTCAAAATTCATCTGAATGATCTCAAGAAAGAGATACATTTGAAAATTTTATTCATCCTATGATATATGGATAGTTTAGAATAGAATATACATAAATTATAAGACATACATATGCCTCGATCAAATGATTTTACAGGTATATGGGATCCATCTTTAACTTTGGTGGAATTTGAATACAATAATAAATTCAATTCAGGCATTCAAATGGAATCGTATGAAGCATTTTATGAGAGAATATTTTGTACCCAAATTTCTTGGAATGAAGGTGGTGAAATGAAGCCTTATTTCCTAGTACTTGTGGGGGGACAATTTTAAGAGTGGTAACTAGCCATATTCATATAGACATAGATCAATATAGGAAAAAGTTTTCTTCAAATAACTAAAGGAATGATAATTAATTTCAATTAGAGGAGCATTTTTTCTTAATGGTATATCCATGGAAGGGAGTTTTGAATTTTGTTAAGAAAGGGAAGCTATGTTCATGGTACAATATGCCTTTTGAGATTTAAAAAAATGGAATTGTGTCTTATCGTTTGGAAATGCAAACTAGCCTCTCTAAAGTGAATGATGTGTCCCATATATCATTATTGAAAATGTATATGAAAAACCCAATGCATTAACTATAATATGTAAAAAATATAATTTGATCCTAATTTATCACATTATGAAGTTCCTATCCAATTTATTGACATTAAAGAATAAGTGTTACTGAATCAGATGATTCAACCGGTGATGGGAGTTTAGAGAAATGATAAGACAAATGAAGTAGTATGGGAACCTGAGGATGATATGATAAAAAAACCATATTTTTTTTATAATGTTACATAATGGAGATTTTGAGGATAAAAGTTTTAAATATGGTAGGAATTTGAAAAACAATATTCAATTAGAGTATGTAAAAATTTCATTCAAAAGAAACTATAGAATAATGATCATTTCATTATTTGAGAATGTAATTAAATGATAAATTCCCAAAATTAATAGATTTAATTTTTTGAAATGAATCCATTTTTTTAATTCACCATTTCAAAATTATCTTCGGTTGATGTTTTTTGATTTCGTATATATTGTAATTTTTTTGGTGAATATTGAAAAATATCGATTGTACAAATAAATTCACTTTTATAATATTTTCAAGATATAAGAATGACTCAAATGTTAGTGAAACCATTTTATAGAAAAAATGTACAACTAATAATTAATACACTATATTTGAAAATATAGTTTTTTTAACATTAAAATATATGTTTTACATTTTGAAAATCTGTATAATGATGTATAAAATTAAATTATTTTATTATTCGTCTCTCTTAACACATTATTCACAATGTTCCATTAAAAAAAATTGTTTTTAATGAAAAATATGTCTCCAAGCCAAATATAATTAATTTGATGGGTTTTAAAATTATAGATGATTTGAGTAGAAAATCATTTTAATGATTAAAATGGTTATTTCCATAAAAATAGTCTATCATTGTGTTTTGTGAACTTATATTAAAAGTAACATTTGAAAATATTGAATTTAAATCCTAGATTATGGATTACATTCTTTTAATTATAATTAGAAAAAATTATATGGTTACTTTGATTTTTTTGTCATAATAAATAGCGACCATGTTAAAAATTAATCTCTAAAACTGAGGGTAATATATGTTAAAATAATTAGATAAGTTTTCAGTATAACACAAAAAAACATGATTAAATATTATTATTTAGTTTTTTGAACTAGCCCTTTTAATAATAAAAATATATTAAATTTTTAAGCACTTGTTATTATTATGTTATTTATTATATAATAAAGGTTCATTTATTTATAGGTTTTCTTCACAACACACTTATAAAAGGGAACCTCCACCTCTCAGCTATTAACACTTATTGATCCTTGTATCATGACCAATACCTTATCAAAAATCATATCAAAATAATTATCCAAATTCTAGTGGTTCTAGTATTCCCAAAATACTAATTCAATAAGGATTAAAGAGTAATCCAAAAAAGTTTTCTTAATGTGTTGGTAATCCTCTTATCCATATCTTTTCAATTTGTTTCTTACTATACCTCCTTAAAATTTATTTCATGCATCATAATATAAGGAAACTATTATCATAAATATAAAAAAAATTATATTGAGATACTAATGATTATATACACTTTTCCATTTGATGGAAAGTGAAAACTTCAATCATGATTAAATGTAGTCTACCACCTCCATTAAGCGTTGTGTTTCATTTTTCATCCCCACCACACATGGATGATAATAAATATTGATTTAATAGATATATATTGTGTTTAAGAAATAGTCATGATCCATTATGGATTAAATATTATCAACCTGATTACCCTCTGATCAATTGAAAAAGTACAGTGCCACTCATGTGCATGTGTGGAAAACCACCTCCACGAAGTGATGTAATTAGTTTTTCCATTAAACATTAAATAAATGAAAATAAGGAAATATTTATTGAATATATATTACATGTATGATATAAATATGATTCCATATGTAAAAAAAATTATATAATTCCTTTTCTTACTGACCATTAGTGAAAAGAAAATGTCATCATGTGTATGTGTAGACAATCACCTCCCTGAACAACTTATTTCCTTTCTATTTTAACACCTTTCATGGATGGTTATAAAATTGTATATAATGATTATAAATTATATTAATGACCTTATTATAATTTTGGAGGTGATCGAACTATTTCATAAGTCCTTTGGCCGTTGTCGATATACCTAATTAGTTTTTGATAAATTGACTGAACAACATCATATAACTAATATAAGAAAGAACAATACAAACAATGGATTTAAAATGATAATAAATGGGGATTAAATTTTTTAATATTTGTTAAAATGGTTCTGGAGAGATTATTTGATAATTAACAAATTATTTTTCGTTAAGATATTACACAACTAAATTATAATGATTCCAATATAAGGGATTTTTATCTCAATTCAAATTCATTGTTATATGATTTATATAATACACCTAATTTATTTTATACATTATATATAATTTCCATTTTGACATAGTATATAAGAAATTCTTCATTATTCCTTGTATTTAAATTACCAATTCATATTTTCCCTTATAATTTTTTTCATTAAAAATTATTAATTTTTCACGGGTTTATTTTATAATAGAACTCTTATTTGGATTGTTCATGTATAATTTTATGCTAGATGAATTATATGATATATTTACTAACAACCATCTATTTTATTATCATATGGATATTTGTATGGTTTACATGTTCCTTTCTAAATTTTACTCTCTTTGACACTCAAAACAACAAAAGTATTATTTATAAGAAAAAACACACTTCTTTTTATTTATCTATCATATATTTCAGCCTTTCATATCCATATTATTAAAATAGTTTTATTAAATTTTTTTCAACCTTTCAATAATTGGTGAATATATTTTCCAACCACCTTTTACATTATTAATAATGTTTTATAATTAATATTTTTAAATATTTCTAAAGAAGTCATTTTTTACATTTTATATCCATGTTAACAGAATGTTATTTTTATTGTTTATAGAGTAAACAAACTCTCCCACCTCCAAAATGGTTTTTATAAATTTAGATTCATATAAATTTACTACGGTTTTTCATATAAAACCCAATTAAATCAACATTTTAATATTTTTGGAAGAGTATTTTTTTACTAAAATTTAGAAAAGTGTTTTGTTAATAATTTATAAAATCATTTTATAAAAATATATATTTATTTTTAAGAAAATTTATTTTTAAAGATTCATTTAAATTTACCTATAAATTTATTTAGAGACTTGATTTTACATCAAACCTTCATTATTTTGGAATTTATGGTATGCTATCATTATTTTTTTATTTCTAGATTATATAATATATTGTGATCATTCACATTCTTCTTATCTTCTTCTCATTACTCTCAATTATCTATTGGATATAATTTCTCCTTCATTTCCATATTTTCGGTATCATGGATATATTCATTATTGCTTCAACTATATTGATATTTTATTAATTGTATAACATTTCATTAAATGGTTTTTGTTAATGTAAGTTTATTAATAATTTTATTGCATTTACTAGGTAAATATTGATATTATTTATTCTCAATTCATGATATATATATATATATATATTAATATATAGACATATTAATTATATATATATTTTTTTGAATAAATATATGAAGAATGTATTTGGAAAATGTATGTGATTGGTGGGTATTGGTAATAGAAAGCCCGATGATCAGTCAACTGGTCTCGTGAGACAAATATTCGGCCAAATAAGATGGGTAATTTGTGTATAACAAACGATTCATTGAAATTTTTTAGAACAATAACTTTATGGTCATGTTCAAGACATCTTAAAATGAGGCCTTGATAGAAAGATCATGATTTTTGGTCCATTAATCGGGGATTAGAGTTGTATTACCCTGAATGGTGGTGAATTAGTGTATTTAATGTCTTTGAAAATTTTTAAAAAAATTGAACCTTAAATATCTTGATTTCAAAATTTGATCTTGAAGAGTAAACCATGACGGTCACTTGTTATGCACTTTGTAGAATATTATTTTTGATTCTTGACATGTTTTATTCAATATGCATAATGTAAATATGTTCACAGTTATTTATGTGCATCAACATCAGAAGGGTATAACCAAAGATCATGCATCGATATTCTTCCATGTGATAAAAAATCCATTGTATATCACTACTCTTGAATGGGGTCACCCCCATCAATTGTTTATATGGAGACTATGTTTTTCATACATAACCATTACTTCATTTTTAAGATAAAATACATAATAACATTAAAAAATTTGGATAAAAAGGTTTAGTGGAATGGGAAAATTATGTCATTACATGAATTTTACCTAATAAAACGTAAAAATTATTTAATTTCAAATAATCAATCTTCTTAGTGGATTTTACATTATCTTTATTATAAGAAATCTTTTGAGGATATACATCAATGGGATAGGTGATCTAAAATCCTAGTGAGAGTATAGATAATGACATGAATCAATATAACATGTGGAAGTATAATCATCATCATAATAACATAATGATAGGATAATAATCAAAACCATGAGAGGAAACATTATATAAATTCATTTAATAATGCAATGCATAAAATTGAAACACCATGTCTTTGTGGTCAAATACCACAAAAAATTATTAAAAAGATAGCATCATGTTCAGGCATAACAAATGTGAATAATAATAATATCATCATAATTTTGAACATATATGGAATCATGTTCATCAATAATACACATCATACCATGAGATGCATCACATTACCCAATGTGTTGGACCAATATATAATTTCAGGAACAATCTTCACAACATTACATTCACATGATCATGCATGCCACATATAACACACATATATAAAATTCATGATGTATCCCGAGAAAAGGAATGGTTTACTAGATTATTTCATCAATAATTAATAAAAATTGGGGTTTTAAATGAAAATGGTATAACATATTTGGTATTTGATTCATCATTCTTGAGTGAAGAAAAAACAACTCAAGGGGACTAAAAATGTGTTTTGGAAATATTTGTTCACTGGGAGAATCATTATATTTTTCATAAAATTTGATTAGAAACATTTGTATCATGGAAAATAAAAGTTAAATACTATTAAATTATATTTTAGGGACATCGAAATATATCCACACTGATATTTTTCATGAAGGAGGAACAAACAAAATAAATGGAGTTGGGTTTGTGAATCACCTTACCTTATATCTAAATGTTTTCATTACATTAATTACCTTGATTATAAAATTATATTCATTAATTACTAAATCTAGAAAAATTTATTACTATTTTGATTTATTATTATTTAATTAAGTTGTTTATTTCCAATATTTAAGTGTTATTGAGTTTAATTACATCGTTCCGAGAGTGTATGTTTTCTTGGTTTTCATGATCAGTTTACTTGTATAAAGTAATGCAATTTCATGTAAAATGAGAATAATTATTTACAATTAAAATTATATATTATTAATAGAGATAAATAGTATTAAATTATAATATATCTCATTTTTTATTTTAGTATGATTCATTAGATAAAATGTTAATGATAAATCTTTATCTTATTTTAGAGGTTTTTCTAACCATCATGAAAGAATTTCCTTTTTTTAAATATAATGTTTATGAATTAATTCAAAAACATTAAAAAATTTATAATATGAATATTAAATTTTGGTATAACTATAATTTTATTTTTTAGGAATAGCCTTGAAGGAGGTAATGGAAAATGAAAACTTGTAGTCCACAATGGGAATAAATTGACACATCACGCAAGATGATTTCATTTTTAGAATAAAATTATGGGAGAAGAGGTTTTATGATTGATATTACATTAACATAACAAAATTACAGTATATTTATTAAATTTGAGTTATAATACCTCATTGGATAGGATTGGTGAGGAGAGTGTAAGAAAAGAAAATAAATTTGAAGAGACGGAAAGATAATTTTACCTCTTGAATGTTTTCTCCAACAAAACATCCCTATGGAACTTGGGTTTGGTATTTTATTAATATAGGAAGCTCTTCGACATTTAAAATCATATTTGGAATGTAATTGGGAACAATTTAGACAATATACAAGGCTTGGATGGTGTGAGAAGAAGAGGTGGGGATTGGTTGTATTTATTGGGAAAGTGATGGGTGTTTTTTTATTATTGTATTCATTAGTTTATCACTTTGGATCAATAATATCAATAGTTTTGACTATTGTGACTAGGTATACTAACTAGTGCATTTTGAGTTCGTAATAATGTGTTCTTACATCAATCATGACTCGGAAATTCATGTATTTGGATTAACATTTTAAATATCGTAAATTACCGCATTTCACTACTCACCAAAAATTCAATTTTTTTAGTCAAATCCCAAAAAATAACCCTAATTTTTTTATGAGTAGAATTAATAAAATATAATTCATTTAATGAAAATAATTTTGTAAATATATGCTATTTCATTTTTATTTAAAATCATCATTTATTTAAAAAATATGGATTTTTATATAATAACATATTTTAGGACTCTTTGAAAATTTAAGTATGGTCTCATAAAATTATCTTATAATTGTTATAAAACAATATATTAATTTAAATATATTTTATGACAATAAATTCTCATTTTTATATTCATTTTAATTATGAAATTTTATGTAAAAATTAATGGTACACAAAAAATAACAATACATAATTTATCATGTTTAATTTTTTTTCATATGTTATCATATAAATTTATTATATTTTCACTTATAAGATGCATAAATTTTATTTATACTTTCACATGTGAGGTTACTGTTCTATTTCATATATTACTATTCATAATGGTCGTATTACTTTTGTAATTGTTGGGTTACTATTCCATTGGTATAGTATATTTAATTTATATAAATACCCCTTATTTCATTATTAATTCATGAGAATAATTCTTTTATTAGGTTATCTCTATTATATATGTTTATTATACATATATATATATAATAATTGAAAATTTCATTGATAAAAGTATGAGTCGTTACATTCTTTCCCTTTTAAAAGATCACCCTAGAAATTTTGTTTTACATGCTAAGGTGAAAACATTTGTGGGTATTTAGTATTTAGTTCTTTCTCAATTTATCATGTTGGATTTTCTTTCTTATGATTCCTCCACAACCATTTTACTTGGTGAGTTGTCTTATTAATTATGTCATTATATCATCATTCTATGATCTTTATTGGTTTAACCTCATATGAGAGATCATTCTATAGTTATACCACATCTAGATATAGTACATGTGATGGGTTACTTATGAACATCCTCATGGGGGATTCATGGAACATATCCTGAATGTGGGACATACTTTTTAGAAGTACAAGATGACAGGACACTACTCCTATGAGATCAAGGATTTCAAAGGGTCCAGTGTACCTTGGGCTATGCTTCCCTTTCTTTCCAAACCACATGACTCTCTTCCATGGTGATACTCGAAGGATGACTTTATCTCCCGCATCGAATTCCAATTCCCTTAAATGGTTTTCATCATAATACATTTTCTAACTCTGAGTAGCTTGTATGTATTGTTGGATGGCTTGAACCTTCTCCTTAAACTCATTCACTATATCAGGTCCATGAATATTTTATTCTATAACATCATCCCAACAGGATGGAGTTATACATAGTTTCCCATATAGAGCTTCATAGGTATCGATCTAAATAATTGATTAAAATCTATTGTTAAATGACAACTTAACCAATGGGATATGTTGATCCCATCCACCTTTTAAATCCTTTGACCTGGCTCTTAGCATGTCCTTGAGAATTTGAAAATTCCATTTAATTTATCCATGATTTTGAGGGAAATACGCCATGATGAAATTCAATTCTATACTCAAATAATGTTGAATATTTTTCAAAGAATTTATATTTCAACCATTGATCATGACGCAAAATGATCGATTGTGGAACCCCATAAAACCTCACCACATCCTTCACATAAATCTTTTCATGTTATTTAGGTGAGGATTCATCACAAATAGCAATAAAGTGGGTATTATTGGTTAGTCAATCCCCCACAACACATATAAAATTGTTTCCTTTGAGAGTCTTTAGGAAACTAGTGACAATGTCCATAGTGACATTCTCTTATTAACATGTGGGTATGGGTAATGGTTGCATCATAACTTGGGACTTTAATCAGTCTATTTAAAAAAATTTGACACACAATGAACCTTGAGTATTACTATTAATTATATTTTTTCATATTTTCCCACCAGAATTGTTCTTGAATATCATGGTACATCACGACACTTCCAAGATGGATGAATAAATGTGGGCTATGAGAATTATCCAACTACTCTATATTTATATCTGGTGATGAAGGAAACCCCACCATCATTCCAAACCATGTTACACCATCATCATTGATGTGGACCACATATAGATTTCATGCCTTTGTTTCATTACCTGTATTTGGTAACTCGAGATCACCCCTTTATACCACGTGATATTTCTCTTGGATTGATGGTTGGGAAATAATTAGGGAATGGTTGGATTTATTCCCTGCTATTATGATTTCAAAATATACCCTTTATATATCCACGAATATTGGGTCTTTCTCAATCTCCATCATTGAGAGAGAAGCATGTTATTTTCTTCAAAGCGCATCATTTACCTTGTTCGCCTTTCCCAAATTGTAATGAATGGAGAAATCATAGTCATTGATTATCTATAACGATATATTTTGATTCATGTTGATATCCATCTATGTGAATATATAATTTAGACACTTATGATTGGTATTATGTCACACTTCTCACCATTGAGGATGTTTTGCAATATTTCAAGGACAAAATCACACATGCTGGATCCTGATATTATGTTGGTAGTTCTTCTCAGGGATCTTCAGTTGTCTAGAGGCATAGGCTATCACTATATCATAATTTATTAGTAAACAACATTATTATTTCTTTGAATCATTACCCAAAATCACAATCCCTTCTCCACTTATTGGTACTTTGAGTAAAGGTATAGTTATCAGCCTCTTCGTTTTCTCGTTGAATCTTTTCTCCCATTAATCCATCCAGACATACTTTACCCCTTTCTGTGTTATCTTGGTTAGCGAGATATAAAATCATGATAAATTTATCAAAAAAACATATATATTACCTAGATAAGCCAATAACACATGGTATTTTAATGACACTAGTGGGTCCAGGTCATTCTAGATTTGCTTCTATTTTTGAAGGGTCTAGAGATATTCCATCACTTGTGATCACATTCCCCATGAATGTAACATACTAAATCTAAAAGTAACTATTTACAAATATAGAATATAATTTATCCTTCCTTAATTTCAAAAAACACAATTCTTGTATGATCTTCGTGTTCCTTCTTTATATTTGAGTATAGTAGGAGATCTTTGATAAACATTAACGCAAATTTTTGTCTACTCTATAAGGACTCTATTCACCAAATCCATCAAGATTATAGGGTTATTACTATGTTTGAAGGGAATCACTATGAAATCATAGTTACCACACCTTTTATAGAAAGTAGCCTTCTAAATATCTTTCATCTTCACTTTTAGTTGACAATATCGATAATGAAGACCCACCTTTAAGAGGTATTGAGCTCCATATATTTGATCAAACAAGTCACCAATATGTGACATAGGATACTATTTCTTTGTGGTGATCTTGTTGATATGCTAGTAATAAATACACAGCTGCATTTATCCATCGTTATTATTGACAAATTACACCGGAGAACCATAAGGTGATGCACTAGGTCCTTTGAACCATTTTTTCAAGTTCTCTTGTAGCTGGTTCTTTAACTCCGCCATTTTGATAGGGTTTTTCTTGTTTGAAAATTTTGAGATAGGAGTGGATCTGGGTATTAGTTCTATTGAGATATCCAACTCACATTATGGAGGAAGTCCGAGTAACTATTCAGAAAATAAGTCATTATATTCCCTTACAATGGGAATTTACTCAAGGTCCATACCTCCATTTGACTCAATAATTTTTGTGAGGTTTTCTTCTCTATAGGGAATCAATACCCACTCCATTAATGGCCTTTCAAAAATATATCCTTGGTCTTCCTTAAATTTATTGAGGATATTTAGATGGTTCATAATATGAATTGATTTTTCATTTTCCAAATAGATGATGTGTGCTAAATATAACATGATCCAATCAATTCACATTATAGTTTCAAATCTCACAAAAGAATTTATTACATGTTTTACTAGAAGAATAATCCCATATATTCCAATAGTTTAAGTGTCCAATCCTTGGGTTACAATGATCTCACTACTAGGTCTTTTTATGGTTATCTATACTTCAAGGTATCAGGGTTTCGATTAAGTTGATCTAGATAACATGAAGGATATAATGGAATTCATAGAACTATAATAAAATAATAATTTTTACATTGTTGAGTTAATAAAAAGTGTACCTTGCTTAAATTCATTATCTTCCTCCACATCGGAATTACTTATGGAATAAGATTTAACTTTCTACTTTTTCTTTGGGGGATACTGACAATGATTTACCTCAAAGATTGTGGTTTAGTGCACTAGTTTGTATAATTCCCTTTCTCCCCAAAATTGAAGCATTGAACAATGGATGGTACTCTCCTTTCCTCTATCATAGTTGTAAGATTCTTCATGTCTATAACAAATTCATGTGATTGGTGAATATAGAGACCCTCTATTTTCATACATTAACATAATATAAAATTTTTAGAATACTTAAAAAATTGTACAAACAGACACCCAATGACTGTACTAGTATATTTCCTTTGGAAATGGAATCATAATTACTGGTACATAAGTAAGTTACATTATCTCACACATGGTTCATAATGACTATCAACCTTCATAGAAATATTAAACATTATTTATATCTTCATAACATGGGAAATAAATATAAAAATGGGTGGGATCGGATGCTCATTAAGGTTAAAAAAGGGATATATGTAAGAATAATCATGATAAAAGGGTATGATAACATGATCATGAAAATAGAAGATCGTACAATTCATATCCGTGAACATATAAATTAATAATGGAATAAAGATTTCAAGTTCATAAGACATGAATCATTAGGAAAAAAATAACTTAAGATATGAAAGAATAACAAATGAATAAGGCATAGAATTTTTATAAACACACAATCATATAAAATGATTTCAATATATGTCAAGGAGTCAATTCCAAGTCCATATTAGAAGTATAGGTTCACTACATATACCATAATAGAAGTAATGGTTCACCCCCATGTCAATATTAGTAGTTTGTGTTCATTCCTCATACCATATTGGTAGTCATGGTTCCCTCCCATGGACATCCTAGTAGTTAAGGATCAGTCTCAATACCATATTTTTCTATCTCATGAGATATAAATATTTACCCAATGAATTGGGGGGGGGGGGTGAATAGGTCATGCCCATCTCATAATGAAATCATACATACAAGTGACACAATATCATAAACATTCATATCATAAACAAGAAATGTAACGGGTATCATAAACCTAAATTCATATCATAACATATGTAAAAATATAACAGGTTCATAATCATTTAATCAAAATAATAACCCTCGAAAATAAGTAGGATTAAAAATCAAATAACCCATGAAATAGGAGCAAGTTTTATAAACATAATTCCATAAAAACAAATAAAATGAAGACAAATAATTTGAATGTAAACAATAAGTCATTCACCTATAAAGGTATGAGTAACACCAGTGGATTTCCTCTTAGATGGGAAATAAGTTTTTAACCTCTATTAAAAAAATCCTGAAGAATATATCTTTTCTCATTAAAAAACATTTTTTTAAAACATAACACCTTTTATAGAACCATTATCTTAAAATGTATCATTGAAAATTTATAAATGTATTTTTGAAAAACAAAATAAATTTTTAAGATAATTTTTCCATGAAAATTATCTTCAATTATAATTTGAAAAAAATGAAAACATATTTGAATACCTTTTTTAAGACATGTTTTTTGAACAAAATCTTATTTCTGGCCGAAGAGAGATATATTGAAAAAATTTCATAAAAACAATTTCTTAATTATATTAAGTAAAAAATAGTGGAAAATTTTACTAGTACATGGAGATATCATGAATAAATATAAGATAAAAAAATTATCAGTGTTCTTGAGAGATTGATTATAATATTTCATCAATCGAAGAATATTCATAAACAATCCTGATGAACAATAAGATTTTTTCAATAAACTCATACCACATGGTATCTTGGCATCATAATATCCATGTAAGAAAATAAAATTACATGAAGCTTAAAAAATCATGAAAATAATAATATTCATGACATAAAATGTTAAATGGAAGTAAATACACCTCAAAATAATAATATTGGGGCATAACAGATCATGTGTCTCAAAAAAGGCAAATTGAGTCCAAACTATCATACCAAATCGGTAACATTTGAAAAATAAACCCCATGAAATAAATATCATAGAATTGATATGTAAAAAACCATAAATATGATAATATTAATCATATAATACATTCATGTTATGTATATAAACCATAAAAAGGAAAATAGTAGAGAACATGGCACGTATCTCATGGCTATAAAAAGTAAGATTAAATTCCCTTAACTTATGTCTTTAATCTATTAGTAATCATAAAATATTCCTGAATAATAAAGTTATGTTTACAATATATCATTTACATAATAATATTATTATATTTAATACCATATATTATTTTATTGGGACTCTATATTTCCCACTTAGTAACAATTCCATGTTAAGGTTATAGTTCAGGTAATATGTGCTTTTTTTCATTTTTCATCATTTGTTATACCATTGATCCTTATACTTATATAATGATTTCAAAAATGTAAAACATTATATAAATATCATTTATATTCATTATATGTGTATAATTATAATATATAGAATATTTACGTCTGAAATGGAATACACAGTTCCCGGAGACAGTATGTTGTATGTAAGAAGGCAAGTTGTTTTTGTTTTATTGTCATATTAAAAGAATTTAAGTAAATGACATATATGTATATAGATAATTATTCCATAAAAATTATTATATAATATATATATATATATATATATATTATATGGTCACTAAACCGATCCTTTATAAATTACATGTAGGGTGTGAACGAATGATGTCCCTTTGAGGAGTCGGTAGTCCACACGTCCACAAATGATGTTATCATATTTAAAAAAGATGCATTGTATAATGGTATGTGTTATAAAATAATTAAATAAGAATAAATATATAATAAATATCTAATATTTAATATATAAATAGGTTGTCCATCATAATTCTAAACCATAAGAGTTTGTAAATGTAACATGAACAACATCGTTTCATGAGGCAGTAGATCGCCACACACAATAATGGTAAGTTCGTTACCTATAACATGGAAGTGTGTGTATGTTTATTTAAAATACATAACATAACAACATATAAGTATATTTAGGAAAATTATTATATTATTTTTTTCATTTTATTTGAATATTATGGTTTTTGTAGAAATAAAATGAAAGAAACGAGCTTGAGGATGGATATTACTTCTTCATTGGGTTACTCCTTTTGGATTGCATCAAAGGGATTCCTCAGATAGATTAATGCCCCAAGGAAGGATTCCATGAGGAAGGGAGGGTTTTTAAAATTGTATTGGGTATATATTTTTCAACCCTAAGTGTTTTTATAGATGTGATGAAGTGGGAGGAGAGGAGGCCATTATAGTGGAGGAGGAGTGGTACTCTTGAATATTTTTTAAAAAGGAATTCCACCAACGTCTTTTCCATGTCAGGTGGATCCAATAATGTTAAAATGTAATGAAAATGGAGGATAGGGTATAAAATTTCCATAAAATGGATTTTTTTCCAAGAACCTATGTTATTTTGGGTCTTATGTTTAAGGATTACCCTTTGTTAAGCTAATTTTTCTCTTAACAGTTGTAATTAATTTTAGTTAATTTCTCTAATATTCTGGGTGAAAAACTATGTTGAACATAATATAAATTATAAATTATGAGGATTAAATCTATGGAATACCAATTTTCAATGTTCTAAACACATAATTGGATGAAGTTAATTTAAAATTAATTCCATATATGGGATGACAGTACGGGGTTTTAAAGTAAAAATTATTAAAAGATTGATATATTTTTATATCTAATTTAAATATGAAATGGTTTCAACTAACATAAATTGTATTAATTGATTAAATTTTAATATAAATAAAATTTTAGAAAATAATTTAAACATATAAATATATTTGACAAAAGGATGTTTTTAATTGAAATTCATTGTTTTTCATTATTTGTCTAAAAACGACGTTTCTTAGAAAAATCCCAACATTTCACCCTAATCTATATATGAGATTCTAAATTAAAAAAGGATTTTTATTTTATAGTATTATATTTCTAAATGTTTCTAACATTAAATTATGTTATGTTCATATAAGAACACAAAAATAAATTCATTTGAGAAAATAGAATTTTTAATCATATAAAGACATTACCAAAAATTATATTTTTCATTATCCATATATTTGAATTATATATGAAAAATATGAAAAATATTTGAAAATTAGTTATTAAAATTCATATTACTAAGATTAATGGATATCTTATATCTATCTCATTAAAATAATTATAACAATAAAATTAAGTCCATAGAAACTCAGTGTTGCGTGTAATGCACACGAAGTTGGAGTTGTGTGTAACATAATCCATGTTGGTTCAATATGAAATGAATTATTAACATAATAAAATTAAATAACATAATGATAATTAATTTATTCCCAAGAAAAAAAGGTCCACAAATACTCAGGGTGTTACAATGGTATTCAATTCCACACTTGAAGTATTTCTCCATCCTTTGAGGAAATTATCATGATGATTCTTCCCAAATTTTTTACATTTGAGTAGTTGAGATTTATTTCCACCTTTTCCATTAGATTTTATAGCTTAAAAATCTATCTTTCATTTCATAACTCTATAACCATGAGGCCATTCTCAAAACATCATCTTCACATAGAGAACACACCGAACGACTTCTTTATAACCACCAAATTATAGAATAACTATAGACTTTATAAGGTGTGGTTGTAAACCACTAAATAACTTATCTATTTTTCTACCATTGTTGTTTACAAAACTTGAGGCATACTATTAAATCCATGTGAGATTTTCTTCATAATACATGAAATATTTACCTTCATTTTTCTTCATCCTAATTAATTCTCTCTTCATATTTATATAAAGAGTTCGAGGGAAATACTTTTTTGGAATTATTTTCATATAGTCTTCCAAGTCCATATCTTCTATTTCATCCCTTATCGTGGCGTTCTTAGTCAACACCCACCATTCATAAGCCTCTCCATCTAAACAATAAATAGGCAGAGTCACCTTCTCCATCTTAGAACATTTAATCACATAAAATATATTTTTCATTGAGTGTTCCATCTATAATGAGATGAGTGGACTGAAATATACACTAAATGTGGTTGGTCATTACCGATAAAATATTTGGAAGCTCGTTCTCCCTCTTAGGTGAAAGTGAATGTTCAAAATTATCTAGTTTATTGTTCATAGCCTATGATAGATGGGTAATTATCACCCTGAAATTTTTCACTCCACCTACCAAGGAATTATCGATGTCATTCAAGAAATAGATACATTTTCCCCACATAGATTATTGTCCTAGTTTCTCCTTGTTCCCACCATTTTCTAAAATTTAATATATTTGAACAGAACGCAAGTCAACAAGTCAACAATATATAATTTATTCATTTTTTTTGAAATTAACAATAAATGCATATATTGTGGGATCTATATTTTTTTAAAAAAATTATTAGAGAATTACATAGACATATTCTCATACTAAGGGTTTTCACCCATGTTCTATAATAAAATTTCCTAAATTTACAAAACCATGCCTTAACACCAACTCTAGTGACTATGAATTTTCTTACAGAATCATTAAATCATTTTAAGGTTAAAAAAAAGAATTGAAAAACAAGGATATAAATGTATATTATTCTGAAAAAATTAGGATCATACTTACTTTTAAGATAATAAAACATAAAAATTAATTAATTCATTTTTACTTATATTCATACTGTCCATCATATTATCATAAACTAGCTTGGGTACCCTGGTAACCCGATAACTAATATTGTCTTAAAATAGACTGAATGCCCTTCCAGATCCCCATGAGTCTACAACTAGAACCTAGAATCAGACAAAATGATAGTGGGAGAGGATTTTAAAAGAAAAAAAGAAAGTATACACAGAAAAATAAACTCAAATGGGAGTAATGTACCACATATCAAAAATTCATAATCAAACCAAAGTACTATAACCATGTTCCATAATATACGAAAACTACACAAGTCTCAACTCAGACGCAACTCACTGAGTCCATAGTTCAACATCTAGAACCACCTCCAAGTGATTCCATTACCTTTCTCAAACCTGGAAAATAGATAATCAACAAACACCTAAAGGAAAAATTAGGGTGTGATCCAAATCCTAGTAGGATTTCACCAAATGTTTCCATAACTAGATGAAAATATAAAATTAACCAAGAATGTGATTTTACTTTTCAATGTAAATAGGTTGGGAATATGAAAATTTTAAACAAAAAATGCTTTACAATTAAAAAAATGGAAATAGTTTAGAAATTCATTCTTCATATTTAAAAATTTGGAAATACATTTCTAATGATGGAACTTTACCTTAATCATTTAAACAAATAGCATGTTTCAGAAATGGAATAAATAAAAACTAATATATATATATATATATCTTCTCAAGTCATGTAAAATAGTTTACAATAATTCAGTAAATATACATTTTAAATAAAGAGAAGGGAGGAATATGATCATACGCCTAATTAGGTTTGATTGTTCGAGGTTATAGGGACCTAACAATATAAAATTGAAATGTATGTATATGCATATGTTTTGGACTATTGGAAAAGAGGACTCATTGCCATCACCTAAGGTATGTGATGTACTGATATTATGTTTTAGAAAGATATAATCCATAAAGAGTTGTACAAATAACTCACAAACTACCAAAATATTGAATGTGCTCAAGTAAAAAAAAGTGATGGGATGTTTATTTCAAGAATGATTAAAATAAAATTATTCTCATTCTCAATTTCCAATATTCTAATTTCCATTTAAAATCCGTAACATATTTTAAATACAAAAATGAATTTTAACCAAGATAAAACCCCATGGTTTATATAAAAACCCATTTTTAATCCACTTTTTCAAAAATAAGGATTTGAAAACAATTAAAAATATTTTACAATGCCTTTTACAATTTAATTCAACAATTTAATTTTTCTTCAATTCCTTAAATTTCATCACAAACCAAAAATTCAATGGAATATGGGTTTTCCACATTTTTCCATCAAATCAATTTAACATAATTAAATTCAATAAATCAATTGACATAGTTTCCATCAAATCCTCAATTTAAATAAATAACTTTTAATTCCCCAAATTTCAATAAACACACTGTAAAGACCTAAAAAGTTAATGGAAATTTTTTTTCTTAAATAATTGGGAATTTTACGAGTCTGTAGTTTCTGACGGTGCACGATTCCGAGGCCCGGAGTACCCAGAATTATCCGTCAAAGTTTTGTTAAGCGTAAATTAGCGCCAGTATGCAGTTTTCCTGAAAAAGTAGAATAACTCTTAAAAAGTTACATGGATCCAAAATATGAGTTCACTGTTCCGCTCAGGATGACGGTTTTACCCTAGGGGTGACTTAAATTTAGTCAGTGCGGGCCTCCTATGAGAAAACCCGAAATGGCATAATCATAAATAAAATAATTAAATAGAGTTATTTTTTTCAAATGCTTATAAATCATAAACGGTAACTCTGAATAAAAATCTGAGACCATCGATGAACTCATGAGGGTAGTATTTTATTAAGAAGATACTAACTTGGGTCGGCAAGGGATACCCAAGAAAGTTAGTTTTTGGACACAAATAAAATAATTAAGTGACAATAATTTTATTGTAAAATTCATAACATTTAAACAGTAACTCGGATTGGAAATCTGAGGGTACCTTTGGGTTCATTGGGGAATGTTTCACCTAGTCAAAGCCTATCCTCGACTGCAGTGGGTCGATGATTGCTGTTAATAAATTTTCAAACTTTTTTTTGGGTATGATCAGTAAACGTGCAAGCGATGTTTTATAACTTTTGAACTGGTGATCGAAATTGTAATCTGAGTGCACCGTTGAACTCACAGCGACAATGATTGCTTATTAAGGCATTCACCGTAGTTTCATTATGAAGGGTTTGAAAGATAGTTTTTTGGGGGTTTATAATTAAATTGAATAAAATAGAGTATTAACTTTTTTTGTGGTTAAAACCTCCAAGGGGAGGTTGGAGGTGGGGGCCACCACACCCGAACCTTCCTTGGGAGGATTCTATGGTGGTGGGGCCAACCAGAACATAACTTCCCTAGGATGGATTATTAGGTGGGTCCCACCTGACCTCTCTAACTCCCCTTAAACCCGCTTAAACCGCCATTAAAGTGGGGAGCCTTGAGACCTTCCATCCCCAATTAAATGTGAAAACTCCATCGAAATTAATTAAGTGAATCAACATAATTAATTGGATTTATTTTGAATTCATGTCATGAATAAAAGAATATCCAAAGCTATTATTTTGGGTTGGCACATATTATTTTGGTGGAACTTGGAAGAATTTGGAAGACATCGTCAACTCCAGTGAAGAACATGAGGAACTCGATCATTTTCTTCCTTCTTCAACAGGGGCAAGAAAGTGAGGTGACACCCATGAAGAATTACCATCTTCTTTCCTCTTCCTCTGCATCAAAGGATAAGACACCGCCTGTGGAGAATGTTGCCATCAACGATGTCACCTCCTTCCACCTCCGACATTAACGGAACGATGCCGCTTTTCTGTGACTCCTTCAACATCACCGAACACTAGGTAGGGGGATTTGATTATTTTAATTTATGAAGCATACCCTCATTCTTCGACATTTTCATTGGTTCAAAGGTGGCCAATTGATATATCCTAATGCGGAGGGCGCGGGCTGAACAAAAACAGTCCGACATCCCTCCGTTGATTCTGGTTTTGTTGACGTCGGAGGCAGAGCCGGAAGGGCGTGGTGTCATCGCACCTCACTGTAGAATAACCACATTGAATGAAAGAGGCATGGCACCATCACATCGCGTCGTGCCAGAGGTGTGGAACCATGACTAGGGTGGGTTACGGCAAAGGTGTGTGGCACCGTGACACTGCACCAAAGAGGAACCACAACTAGGATGGCCGCAACGGATAGAGAAGTGCGTCGTCGTCACACCACGTGGTGAAGATGAAGGCTGCGGCCTGGATGGGCTGTGACCGTGGTGGCGTAACGCCATCAAACCATGCGGAGGGCAACAATACCGCGACACCGTCATGCTGCGGTGGTGGTGAAGAGGCGGCCAGTCGAGCCGGCCGCTGTAGAGCTGGACCAGCAGAACCAGCCGGGTCCCGCGACCCCTGAACAAGCGCCGCACGACAGTTCTGTTCGACAAATCAGGGGGGGAACCCCCCTCCCTCGCGTGGCTAGCCAGGCTGCCATGGCAAGTCCATCCCTCATTCGGTCCGCCCATGCCCAAGCCGCCCCTTGGTTGGGCCACCCTTGGATGGGCCGCCCCTCGCCAGGGCCGCCCCTAGGCTGGGCCACCCGTTGGGCCGGGCCGTCTCTTTGGGTTGGGTCGTCCTCTCGGCTCAGGTCTCTTACTCAGACCGGTTCGGACTCGCGGACTGGGTCAGACCCCAGTTCAGACCAGGTTGGGCCGGTTTAGTCCGACTGGGTCGAACCGAACCTGAAACCGCTATGCCCGTTTACACTTTTAGCCCGCATCTAGGGCTATGAGTGTTCGATTTACGTACCACCCGTGGTGATGGAATTCTAGGAGCGAGACAATTCTTTTGGCATACTCCACTTGAGGTTTGGAAATTGTTGGTGTACAACTTTGTTGGTTTGAGCCTAAAAACCAACTGGTCCCCTGGAATGGAAATTCCAATAACTCTCAGTCTCAGCGTCCGATTGATGCGCCGTCTTTCGTGTTGGGTTCTTTATGATGAGACGGAACTACGGGATACATAAACTCCAGCTTTCATGACAGTTGATGTATCAACACTTGGATCAAGGAGCAGACCCTCTTAGAATCGAGCGTGCTATGTGCAGGAACCCTAGGGCTGGCTGCGACTGTGATGAATTCAGTACCAGAATCCTCCATGGGTTAGATAGTGGAGACTTCTATAATGGAATCCTCCATGGGTACGACATCGATGACTACTATAACGGGATCCTATGTGTGATCGACAGTTATGACTTCTGTTCCAGGATACCATGTGGGTCTGATAGAATAGATGGTACTATATCCTGTGTGGGTCTGATAGCTTTGCTGGTCCTGTATCATGTGTGGGTCCGACAGCTTAGCTGGTCCTGTATCCTGTGTGGGTCCGACAGCTTAGTTGAATCTGTGACTACATCTGATCATCTCTATAACTCTACGAAAGATGTATATATGTGTGAGTTGAGTCATGTCTTTCAACCATTATCATCGTGGTGATTGAATTCACTTCCTTTGTGGAATAGTTTGTACATGGGCTCGATAGTTGGAGCCGGATTTAGATAGATAACTTAGGTATATGTATGGGAATATACCTATATAGGATTGGTTGATACTTCGTGATTGTATGTTTCTACTATTTTTTATCCTTTGTGGATTCTGAGAGACCATCAGGGGTCTTGGGGTCCCCTATTGAGTATCTTTATACTCATCCCTACACGGGCTATGCCCGCACCTCATTGTGTTGGATGAAAACGACAGACAGTGCTGAGGGAGGCTGAAGGAACTAGGCCTAGACGGTACCCTGAGGTGGACCTTTCAATGAGTCGGTACACGGAGGAGTCTGACAGACATGGAGTGATGAGGTTACTATCTGTACCTACCCTTCAGGTATGAACCCTAGAGGATGATCCAGGAGCTACTCTTTACATTAAGCTATTTATTTATTTTCAGTTGTACTTTACTTTTGGTCTTGTATTTTTATCCCCTTTTACTTTCATCACTTCTCCTATATACTGTTTCTACATAGTGTTTTACTTCAAGTTGCATACTCTGTTGTGTTTTCTTTCTTTTATAAAGGCAATGCCTTCCCAGTTTCGGGATTTACGCCTTTGGTGCTAGTCGCCAGCCCCTGGTCCATGGAAGGCGGGCTTGGGGTAGTCACAGCATGGGCCCCGAGGAGGGGTCTTGACAAATTGGTATCAGAGGTGTCGGTTCTACTGCAGAACTTAGGACTCGGATCTATCATACTGTGAAGCAATATTTTTAAGATTATTGATAGTTGTTTTTAGTCCCGGGAGTCCAGTGTTGGTGCATCGGCTGACGTATCCATGCACGAGGACCCTGACCTCTGATTTCTGACTCAATTCACAAAAACACTGATTTCTTGTGTGTTTCAAGAGTTTCCATTGTGGTCTCTCTGATTCAGCTCACCAAGTAATACTTATTGACCGTGGCACACCTATTCCTTATCAGGATACCGCTGTGAAGACAACTAGCTATTTTTCCTGAGAGAGTACACGATGACGGCCCACCGAGTGACGAGACTCCAGATTAGGGCCATCTTTCTATGTTGTCAACTTCGTGTGGTATACCAGCAGCACCACCACCAGTTGGGCAGTAGATACCACCAGTCACATTGGCAGACGGTGCATGCCGACTGAGCACATTTTACGAGTTCCAACAGTAGAGGCCTCTGAGGTTTTGAGGTGAGACAGATTCCCACGCAGTTGAGGGATGGCTAGAGGCGATTGCTAGAGTTTTCCGCCTAGTTGATAGACCAGTAGAGAAGATGTTGATCTTAGATACTAGACCTTTTCAGTGAGTGACCATGAGGATGGTATGCATAGTGATGAGGCATTAGTACATGGACCATTACCTGAGATAGTACCTCCGAGTAGTGTGTCATCTATATCACTGCCTATTGGTCAGCAATTGCAACTGGCAGTACCGGTAGAGGACACTTATAAGATTAGTGCCTTACATGTGTTTTAGCATCAGATACCCCTCAGGTTCCGAGGCGAGCCTGACTCACTGGCGCTTTAGGACTAGCTTGAGGAGGTGGCTGAGAGTTTTCTAGAGCATATACAGCTTCGGCAGGATGACGTGTCAGTAGCTGAGTATTCATCGAGTCATACTGATATTTCCTGGTACTCGATGAATATGATTCAATCAGTGCATTAGAGCTCAGACCTCTGAGTGAGGTGTGTATAAAGATATCCGAGCCAACACTTTTTCCTCTATGCATTTCTAATTATGTTTGGGTTCTAGAGAGAACCTTTGTGGTCGAAAGTTAATTAGCCCAGAAGATACATCTAGTGAATGTTAGCAGTTGGAAAGCATGAAAATGGTGCCAGTCTCATAGACTTGAGCATGTAAAATGTTTCGAGAAGAGGAAGTGTTAAGGACAGATGAATCTGTAGGGTAGTAGAAGTGGAAAGAGAGCTAGGAGAGTAGCAAGAGGTGGTGAACATTTTGACATGTTTCAACCACCCGCCTTTGTAGTCCTCGCTATGATTAGAGAGCTGGAGGGTTGGGGAAGAGGGTAGCTACATGCAGTCAAGGAGAGTGACCCAAGGGCTCTAAGAAAGATTTGAGGTACAGTCTATATATACTTCTAGCCGTCGTATCAATAGACATAGGTACCAATCATTCCTTCCTTCAATGAATCTTGTCCTAGACCTAGAGTTTCTTGTTAAGACATTGACTTGACCCTCATGTCTAAAGATACCTTTGGGAGGAGACTCTATAATCAAACTTATGTTGATGGTGTGATATGACCCTTGAGGTGAGATTTTTTGTTGTATCCTCTTGATGGCAGCGTTGAGGCCATACGACGTTAGTTTGGGTATGGACTGGGAAATCACAGTTCATACACAGATTGACTGTATTGGGAAAAAATGTTGTGGATTATCTATAACATTGGGATGGGTTTTCCTTGGTTGGTGAAAAGGAAAACACATGAATCATAGAATGGAATCATGCATAAGAGGGTGTGTTTGATCACTAATGAGTCGGCCAGACTTACCTTTGTTCCAGACTTCTCTGGAGTTGCATCACCACTATAAGATTTTTCGAAGAAGGGGTAACCCTCCATGTAGTCGGAGAGATGTCAGCAGAGCTATCAAGAGCTAAGGCATAGGATGACTAGTGCCCCAATCTTGAGGCTTCCAGAGGAAGGAATATGGAACATAGTTTACAGCGAAACATCAGGTACTGGACCCGGGTGTGTCTTGAAGCAGGAGCGAGCAGTGATCGTGTATGGTTCTCGGTAGTTGAGACAGCACAGACAGAACTACGCTACTGATAACCTGGAGTTAGCAGCAGTGGTCTTCACCTTAAAGATGAGGCATCACTATCTTATGGGCGAATGCTTTACTATCTACTCATATCACAATAATATCAGGTATATCTTTTCTCATTAGAACCTGAACCAGAGACAATGACGATGGATCGAGTTCCTCTCGGACTATGACTTTGAGTTATTCTATACTCCTGGGAAGGGGAATGTTGTAGAACATGCTCTTAGGAGGATATTAGGCATTTAGCTATTAGGAGAGATGATGAAGATGTAGGCCGCATTGCAGATATCCTTTGTGGATAGAGATGGAGCAGCCATTCTACAGTCTCTCATAGTCACTCCTCCACTTCTTCAGTGAGTCAGAGAGGAACAACGTGGGGACGTTGACTGTGAGACACGACGTGCTCAGTTATCCACAGGGCAAGCACCTAATATATTTTCTGAAGGTGGATAGCACGTCATACGATTCAGAGAACATACTATGGTACCAGTTTCACTTCAGGAGGAAGTGCTGAGGGAGTTCCACGCATCTCCATTTTAGGTACATCCAGGAGTGGTGAATATGTACTAGGAGCATCGATGAAAGCACTGGAGGCTAGGTATGAAGAAGGAAGGAATGGAATTTGTCTCTCAATGCCTCACCTGTCAGCAAGTGATGGTGGAGCATTAGGTACCAGCAGGCTTGGTTCAGCCTTTAGAGATCCCAAATTGGAAGAGGGATGTGATATCCTTGGACTTCATGATAGTTCACACACGTACATCCTAGAGATGGGGACCTCTGGAGTTTGAGTATGCATACTACATATTTATACAGGTCTCAACTCGACGAGGTCTACAGAGTTTTGGCCGAGGCGGCAAGTTATCTTCCTGATTCATCGGACCTTTCTAGGTTGTCAGTAGAGTAGGCGAGGTGTCTTACTACTTAGCTCTTCCACCACAGTTGCACCGGGTGCACGACACCTTCCACGTATCCCAGCTGAGGAGAAACATGCACGGCCCTTCCAACATCATCAGCCATGGAGAGCTAGATGTTGATGATGGGGATACTTTCACGGAGGTTCCTGTAGATATTGAAGATCGACAACAGTGGGTCCTACATGGATGGTTGATACTGAGGGTGCACGTTAGTTTGTAGCACGATAACCTCCAGGAGACCACGTGGGAGTGAGAGGCTCAAATTCATGCTTAGTACCTCCATTTGTTCCGTTAGATTGAGTTGTAGATTACGAGGACATAAAGACCTGATGTGGGGAGAATTTAAATACCCGGAAATTCAATGGATTTTTTTTCTTAAATACTTGGGAATTTTATGAGTCCTTAGTTTCTAAAGGCGCGCAATTCTGAGGACCAGAGTGCCCAGAATGATTTGTCAAAATTTTGTTAAGATTAAGTTAGCACGTGTATACATTTTTCATGAAAAAGTGGAATAACTCTTAAAAGGTTACTGAGATCAGAAATTTGAGGCCACCGTTGCGCTCAGGATGGCGGGTTTACCTTAGGCGTGACTTATGTTTAGTCGGCACGGGTGTCCTGTGAGAAAACCCAAAAATGGCATAACCATAAATAAAATAATTAAAGTTATTTTATTTTTCAAATTATTATAACTCACAAACGATAACTCATATTAAAAATCTGAGACCACTGATGAACTCTTGATGGTAGGATTTCTTTAAGAAGATACTAACATGGGTTGGCAAGGGCCACTGGAGAAAGTTAGTTTTTGTCCACAAACAAAATAAATAATTGACAATTATTTTATTGTAAAATTCATAACTTGTAAACGGTAATTCAGATTGGTAATGTGAGGGTACCGTTGGGTTCTTTGGGGCATATTTCACTTAGGTAGAGCCTAACCTTGACCGTAGTGGGTCAAGGATGGCTGTTAATAATTTTCCAAACTTTTTTCTCGGGTACGATCAGTAAACGTGTGAGCGGCATTTTATAACTTTTGAACCGGTGCTTGGAATTGAAATCTAATGTCGCCGTTGAACTCACAACATTGGTGATTGCTTAGTAAGACCTTCACCGTAGTTGTGTTCTGATGGGTTTGATAGATTGTTTTTGGGGGGATTAAAATTAAATTCAATAAAATAAAGTAATAACTTTATTTTATTTGGGCGGTTAAAACCTCCAAGGGGAGTTTGGAGGTGGGGGCCACAACACCCTGACCTCCCTTGGGAGTATGTTATGGTGGTGGGGCCTACCTTCACATAATCTCCCTTGGGAGGATTATTAGTTGGGGCCCACCTGACCTCTCTAACTCCCCTTAAACGCCCTTAAACCCCCATTAAAGTGGGTATCCTCCACACGTTCCATCCCCAATTAAATGTGCCAACTCCCTTAAAATTAATTAAGTGAATCAAATTAATTAATTAGATTTATTTTGAATTCATTTCAAGAATAAAATAATAGCCAAAGAAATTATATTGTGTTGGCACATATTATTTTTGTGGGAATTGGAAGAATTTGGAGGACATCACCCTCTCCAGTGAAGAACATGAGGATATCTATCATCTTCTTCCTTCTTCAACCGGGGAAAGAAAGTGAGGCGACTCCCATGAAGAACGCCCATCTTATTTTTTCTTCATCCATGTCAAAGGAGAAGACAACACCCACGAAAAAGGTAGCCAATGATGACGTCACCTCCTTCCACCTCCGACATTGACGGAATGACGCCGCTTTTCCGTGACTCTGTCAACATCAATGAACTCGAGGTAGGGGGATTTAATTATTTTAATGTATGAATTATACCCTCGTTCTTTGAAGTTTTCTTTGGTTCGATGGTGGAAAATTCATATCACATAATGTGGAGGGCGCATGCCAAACAAACATGGCCCGACGTCCCCCTATTGATTCTGGTTTTGTTGACGTGAGAGGTAGAGGTGGAAGGGCGCGGTGTCATCGCACCGTGCCGGAGAATAACTGTAGAGAAAAAAAGAGGTGTGGCGCCATCACATCGCGCCATGCCGGATTTGTAGAACTGGGGCCAGGGCGGGCCGCGGTAAAGGGGTGCGGCGCCGTCGCGCCTCACTGGAGAGGAACCGTGGCCAGGAGGGCCGTGGTGGATGGAGAAGCGCTGCGCCGTCGTGCTGCGTGGTGGAGCTGAAGGCCGCGTCCAGGCTGGGCCACAGTGGTGGTGGCGCAGCGCCGTCACGCCATACAGAGGGCAGAAGGACCGCGGTGCTATCATGATGTGGTGGAGGTGCAGAGGGGGCTGGCCGAGCCGACCACTGTGGAGCTGGACCAGTGGGACCAGCCGGGTCCCACTGCCCCTGAACCGGTGCAGCGCGCGAGTTCTGTTCGACAAACCAGAGGGGGCACCCCCTCCCTCACATGGCCAGCCAGGCCACCAGGGCTGGGCCACCCCTCGGCCGGGCTGCCCATGGCCAGGCCGCCCCCGGTCCGGCCGCCCTTAGGAAGGGCTGCCATTAGCAAGGCCCCCACGAGCCGGGCCATCTTATTGGGTCGGGCCATCCTTTTATCTCGGGTCACTTCCTCAGACCGGGTCAGACCCAAAGACCGGGTTGGGCCGGGTCAGTTCGACTGGGTCAGACCAGACCCGGACCCACTATTGCTGTTTACACCTTTTAGCCCGCATCTAGGGCTACGAGTGGCCAATTGACGTACAACCTGCGGCAATGAAACTCTTGGAACAAGATAATTCTTTTGGAATACCCCATTTGATGTTTGGACTTAGTTGGGGTACATATAGGTTGGTTTGAGCCTAAAAACCAACCGGGCCCCTAGAACAGAAATGCCAATAACTGTCAGACCGGCGTCCGATTGACGCACCAACTATCAACTTGGCTTTCTTATGATGTGACAGAACTATAGGATACATCAACTCAAGACTTTGTGAAAGTTGATGTATCGAAAATTTACTCGAGAAGCGGACCCTCTCGGAATTGAGCATGCTATGTGCGGGAACCATAGGGCTGGCTGCGATGGGGATGACTTCTGTACCGGAATCCTCCGTGGGTTCGACAGTGATGACTTCTATAACAGAATCCTCCATGGGATCAGCCGCGATGACTAATGTACCGAAATCCTCCTTGGGTTCGACAGTTCTGACTTCAGTTCCTGGATCCTATGTGGGTCCGACAGCTTAGATGAATGAATAGCTAGTCCTGTATCATGTGTGGGTCCAACAAATTAGCTGGTCCTATATCCTGTGTGGGTCCAATAGCTTAGATGAATCAGTTACTAAATCTCATAATCTCTATCACTCTACGAAAGATGTATACCTATGTGAGTTGAGTCATGTCTTTCAACCATTATCATCGTGGTGATTGACTTTACTTCCTTTGTGGAATGGTTTGTGCTTGGGCTCGACAGTTGGAGCCGGATTGAGATTGATAACTTAGGTATATGTATGGGCATATACCTAAGTAGGGTTGTTTGATACTTCGTGATTGTATCTTTCTACTGTGGTTTTTCCTTTGTGGATTCTAGGAGACTTTCAGGGGTCTCGGGGTCCCCTACTGAGTATCGTTATACTCACCCCTGCACGGGCTATTCCCACACCTCATTGTGTTGGATGTAGATGATGGACAGTGCTGATGGAGGCCGAGGTGCCAGGACTAGACGGTACCCGGTGGTGGACCATTCGACGATTCGGTACACGGAGGAGTATAACGGACGTGGAGTGCTGAGGTGACCGTCTGTACCAACCCTTCAGGTAGGAACCCCAGAGGACGATCCAGGAGCTACTCTTTAGATTCACCTGTTTGTTTCTTTTCAGTTGAACTTTACTATTGGGCTTGTATTTCCGGCCCTTTTTACTTTCAACACTTCTCCTGTATACAGTTTCTACTTAGTGTTTTACTTCCAGTTGTGTACTCTGTTGTGTTTGTTTCCTTTTATAAAGGCAATGCCTTCCCATTTTAGGGATTTATGCCTTTATTGCTAATCTCCAGCCCCTGGTCTATAGAAGGCGGGCTTGGGGTAGTCACAGCATGGGCCCTGAGGATGGGTCGTGACACACACCCCAATTCAATGTAATTATGGGTTTCTTCCAATTTCATTCCAAAAACCTTTTTTTTCAAAAAAACCCCCCAATTAAATTTTATTTTTATTTTAATCAAACCATTTCATTCATATTAATAAAAAAAATTCGTTTATATAATCCATTAATTTAAAAAATAATATTAGGGTTAAGATAAATTGGATAACATAACATAACCACCTACCTCAGGATCAATAGATCTTGAATCACCAAACCCTGGTTGGGATGCATCAACGAAGAATGAAGATCATTGAATTCTGGATAAAATTTTAAATCATAGGTTTATTAACCCATAATAGAGGGTATTAGAAACATAAATAAATATAGATATCCATGGAACCCTGTAGAGAAGAAGATAACCCATGGGAGAAGAATAATGGGAGGAGGAAAATAACCGAAGGTGGATCGACCATCATTCACCTAGCTTCAAATATATTACTAGATGGATTTGAGGATATAATAATCCTTCATGAGAGATCCAATAATGGGAGGAATTGGTTTGAGGTTGTAACAGTCTGTTGGGGACCTAATAGAGGGGTTCAACAATTTTAATCAAAAATTCAGATATCTGAAAAACCCATCTGCATGGTTTCCTGGAAAAAGTTTCATAGTTTAGACAAGCCATGTGAAATAATTATGCCATTAATAAATTGGTCACACAATTTCTCATTATAGTGTTCATGGATTGAATATTCTTGTACCAACCATACAAAATCCCACTTCCTTAGGATTCATGGTTTTCTTTGAGGGGGCACACAGTTTGGAAAAATCGTGTGCTAACTGTGCCGAAGACTAGAAATTAAAAAGCATTATAAATTTCAATCTAAAAAACCCCAAAAAAAAACCAAATCATAGAAAAATAATAAGAGTGGTTTATGAATACCTGAAATCGTTAAGAGGATTTTACAACCTTTACACCACATAAAATTTCTTTCCTGAGAAACCCTATGAAGAAGCTTCCATTACAAAAAAGGTGAGGACACTAATATCTCATCAATTCCTCCCTCTCCCACATCTCATTATTATCATAACCATTCCTCCATATCACATATACCAAATTTTCTGTCCTCCCATTAAGTACCTTGGATTCAGTTTCAACTATCCTTGCTTTTCATTCACTCATAGGGAAATCAGGTTCAACATCAAGATCATGCCAACTGAAAACTTGATATGAATCAGATAAATACTTCCTCAACTATGATACATTGAACACGTTTTGTATCGATGTCCTCTACAATGGATTTTGTAAATAGTATGAAACTTTCCCCACCTTCTTAACAACCTCTAAAAATCCCAAAAAAATGTGAAGCATGCTTGCCTCTTCTCTCAATCCATTGAGGACCCAAACATGATGAAACTTTCAAAACATGAGGTCACTGATTGAGAATTCCAAATGTCTACATCGATGATAAACAAAATAATTATATCAGCTTTATGTCATCTACATTATATGAGTAATCATATGAATATTTTTGTCTTCCCTTTCAGCAAATATGGTCAAACTAAGGAACTTTCACCAACCACTGACCAACATAACATTGATCTATAAGGCCGATCATACAAGGACCCAAAAGGATCTATCATTATCATGGACTGGTAATTATTACTATAAGAAATATCATCCAATACCAAGTGATCATCCCAATCCCCACCAACATTTATAACACTATCATGAAGAATATCTTCAAGAATATGTATATTTATTTCTATATAGACATCTGACTACAGATGGTGTTCCATACTCAAACGGACTTGAGATCCTAGTGCCTCATGGTGGCCTCTTAAATAATTAGATGTGAACTGAGGTTCCCTGTCAGAGACTATAAAATAGGTAAATCTATTAAAATGAAAAATCTCTTTCAAATAGAGATTTACAACTTCCAAATAAAGACTAGAAGTTTCTGAAGTAAACTCGATGGTTTCTGGAGCTTAGAATTCACTTGCTAGAACATAAAGAAAAAAGAGACAAAATCGACAATTCCCCATATCATACCTTGTAATCATAAATATCCCCACATGTCATAGAACATATTTTTGTTTCTTGGGTGTAGTAACCAATTATAATTATGACAACCCCCCATCACAGATTTCCTTGTCACAGATAGTACCAAAAAATTATTTTGGTAGCATAAAATTTATTCTTTGTGGGATGACCGATCAAGTATGGTTTCACCACCATTTATAAAGTCTCTAATTATATATAACTCATCATCATGTTATTTTTAATGGATAATCAAATCGAGAAGAGAATATTTCAACCAGAAACTTGATAAAGAATCCCTAGCCTCTAATTTTAGGATTCAAATATATATATATTCAAATAGAGCCATCAAATTCCACTCTTTTTAGGATTATTTCACATCCATATTTGGATGTTTCAAGATCAAATTATCTACAAGTACATTCCCTTTCCCATGGTTATAGGTGATGTCAATGTCAACAGATTGGATGTATTCACCCAATGCCTCTGGTGAAGATACAAATCTTTTTGAGAAAAGATATAACTCATGATTTGGAGATATGAAAATTTGGTAGAACATTCTTTAAAAAGGTAATGCCACTAACTCTAAATTTTGTGAATCATTACTTCATGTTCATGGTCATGGGTTGGATAATGTGTGTCATGTGACCTTAGATGATGAGATCCATAATAAAAAATCTATCACCTTTCATAAGTATGCAACTCAAACATGAAATCATTTAACTTCTTAGGACAAACTTAAATACCATGTTCTAACACCATCTATCATAGGCGTTTCACTTTCTGAATCCAAAAATAACATCTAAAAATCATAGCATAAAGTCTGTGATTTAACATCCAACATAGAATTTTTATCAGATGATGAACTTAATCCTCCTCACACTTAGAGTAGATAAACATTTAATCCCCAAATACTACCATGAAGTTATCAAGATACTCATGGAAAATCTTGGTCATTAATTACATAAAGACTGAAATATCATTGGATAGACTAAAATGAATAACAAGGTACTCATAATGATTGTACATTCTTTGAAATGAGGATTTTGGAATGTCAAATTCTTTTCTCCTCAAATTATGGTAACTAGAGTGAGATAAATTTTCATGAAATACTTGTCCCCATTCAACTGATCCAATAGATCATCAACCCATTTTAATAGATACTGGTACTTTACCATTACTTCGTTGAAATTTCAGTAATCAATGAATAAGTGATGTGAACCATCAGAATTCATAGAAAAGATATTTGGTGTTTTCCAGGTTGACATGCTCAAACATACAAATCCTATCCCTAGACAATTGTCCAACCAAGACTTCAACTCTTTCAGTTCAGCTGGTTACTTATTTTAAGAGGCAATTGTTTGAAACTGGTTGAGTACCTTGAATTAAGTCCATGGAAAACTCAACCTCTCTTACTGGTGGAAGAACAAAGAAGTCAAAAGGAAACTTGTTGGGAATTTTGAGAAGAAGATGAGGGAGATCACTACTCAAAGATTCTCCCTCCATATTAAAAGAAAACACTAATATACCTTTCCCCAACTCCAGATAAGAAGGTTCATCCCTACTCGACCTTGGGTCCCATTATCCTTGAATGACATGATACATACCACTAGGTATAGTAATAGAGATCAATAAAATATAGAAATCAATATAGGATTTATTGGAGATGAGATAATCCATCCTGAATATTATTTCAGAAGGTTTTAGTTCAAGAACCAACAAACTCCAAGAAATCTCAACATCTGATAGAGAGAATACATAAGTGGGACTATGGATACCCTTCTCTCTCTTCTTACCATGTGGTGTAGTAATATCCATTGCACAAGATAAAAATATCCTTATGAAGATTAAGCATATTAAAAATACGAGTTTAAATAAATAAATATGATGCACCAGTATCAAATAGAGTAGTCACTAATAATGAAGCTATAATAATGGTACCTATCATAGCTACTATACCTTTATCCACTTACTCTTAAGACTCTTCCACTACAGAAAGAATATTCATTCTAGATTCTTGTGGATGGAACCCTATTGCATGTGAATCATTAGATTTCCCCATAGTTTTAGGAGGATATGATGATCCCATCCCACTATGTGAAGTAGAATAAACATGGTTGAATCTTTATAAGTTCCTTGAACATCAACATGAGCAATAGTTATTGGGTTCCTTAGTGAAACCCCTAGTTAAATTGCATGGCCTTCCACCATGGTAGAAAATAATATGAACTATACAAGATAATATAGGAGACCTAGAATAACCCTTTTATCAAGAAATACTTTGAGAATCATCATGTTTTTGCTTTCCATTGAAGTCACTGATGCTGTTATTGGGAGAGGAAAAAACTACTAATAACCCTTAATTTCTAGATAGGATCATATAGACCATAATATCATTATCCATCACATTAAAATAATAATGAAGATTCATCAGGAAAACCTAAGAATGAATATCCTAAAGAAGTACCAATACAAACCTTCAGTCCTTAATCTTCTTACTCAATATAATACCTGGTTTGAAGTGCATGAGCTCAAAAAAATGGTTTTCGTACTCTATCACGATCTATCATCCACCTCAAGCATGATAAAATTAGTAACCTTTTACAATATAATTGACTATATATATAACTTTTGAGGGAAAATAACTTTTATTTCCTTACACTTTATGCCCTCATTCTTCTCTATTTTTATATTGGTGTCCCACCATATCCTTTTTGGTCCTTCCAGCATAATGGTGGAACACTTCAGTTTGATTTCTTCATGTGTGTCCATGAACAAAAATTAACTCTCCATCATGCTAAAACTTTCCTTAGTCTCTTGAGGATCATTTGACACTTTGAATAGTGATTTGATCTTGTGAAATAACTCTTGAGAACAAAATGTGGTAACACCCCTTTCAGGTTCCACAGTTAGAACATGAATGGGAACTATAGGTGGTGCCTATCTTAGTGTTTAAGCAGTTAACATGATCAACTAAACCATATTCAGATCTATAATATTATTTTCATGGTGAGGTTTAGCAGCACCATCCTCCTAGATTCAATTCACACTTCTTCTTTGAGTCATGATGCTACATGACATCAATATACAACAAGGAAGACATCATGTTATACTCAAATAGAGAAAGAATGGAAATTAATCCCAACAGATAAAATAAATAGGATTTTTCTTTCTCTTTATCCAAATAAAATTATGGAAAATACTAGAACTAATCCTCAAGACATCATCCCCTATCTACCCATGGTTATTTAAAGTTCAATATAATGAGATATGGCTAGGCACACAATCATAACTACCTCCTATGTTCTGAAAAAGATTATAAAAATAAATATTGAATTCAAGACAAAAATAAAACTAGAGCTCTAATACCACTTTCTCACTAACCATCCTAGGAACCCTAGTAACCCGATAGCTGATCTGGTCCTGACATATATTGAACGGAATTTCCAATCCCCATGACTTGATGAGTAGCCCCTAGAATCATAAAAAATTAAAGTGGGTATGGTTTTACAACAAACATTGTTGAAGTCAAAGAAATAAGAGAATATAAGTATAAAAAGAAACTTCACATGGATTAATATAATAGAATTCAAACCTACATAATAATTTCCAAGTACTACAACCATGAACCATAAAATAAGAAAACTTCTTATGTCCCAAATCAAGTGCAACTCACCTAGTCCATGGTTCAATAGCTAGAACCACCTCCAAGGGATCTCTTTCCCTTAGTCAAACCTAGAAGGAGATAACATAAAAACAACTGAATTTATAAGTATAGTGTGAGCCAAATACCAATAAGATTTCACCAAAAGTATTCCATAATATGATGGCAATATCAAATTAACCAATAATGTTATTTCAATTTTCAAATAAAGAGTTTTGGCATATCAAAATCATATTATTAAAAATGAATCTTTACAATTCAATAGATGGAAATAATTTAGAAAATCATTCTTCAAATTTCAAATGATTGTATTTTACTTTAATAAAAGTCTTCTATACACAAATAGAACTTTTTACAAATGTCTTAAATGATAACTTTTATACAAAATTATTTATATAAATTCTCAAGTCCTATAAAATTGTTTACAATAATGGTGTATATATATTTTAAAAAGAAACAAATCAAAAAATGGTCATATGTATAGTTAGGTATGATAGTTATAGGCTATAGGGACCAAACAATATGATATGAAAAATGTATGTACATATTTCCCTTTGGGTATAAGGACAATGAGTACTCACCAGCATTTCCAAAGGGATGTGATGTGCTAATATTATGTTTTAGAATGTTGTAAGTCATAAAGTTCCATTAAAATATCTTGTTAACTGCCTATGGACTTAATGTTCTCATTTTAAAAAATTGATGGAAATTTTATTTCAAGATTTCATAATATACAATTATTCCCATTGTCCATTTCAAATATACCAATTTTCCCATTAATACCCATAACAAGGTTTTAATAAAAAACATTCCTTTCCACTAAGATAAAATCACAAGGTTTCTATAAAAACCCATTTTAATCCATTTTTACAAATAAGGATTTGAAACAAATTCATGAAATTTCTAAATCCTTTTCAAAATTAAATTCAATAATTTTGTTTCTATGCAATTCCATAAATTTAATCAAATACCCCAAATTCAATGGAATTGGTATTTTTTACAATTTTCGATCAAATAAATATTCTACAATTAAATTAAAAAAATTAATTGATATAATTTCAATTAAATATAAAATTTTAATTAATCCATATTACTTTCCAAAATGTTTTTCAAATAGATCAGTTTAAGAGAGTATGAGGTTTTTTCTAATTTTCTGCCAAAATTTATTTTTTTGAAAAACCCCAACTCAATGGATTGGGTTTTTATCAAACCATTTAATGAAATTTAATACAGATCAAAAAAATTAATTTAAATAATTTTTTTAAGATATAAAATTTAGTTTAAGATAAATTGGGAATCAAAATGGAACCACCTCCCTCAGGACCAACAGATCTCAAATCACAAAACCCTAGCCGCTAATCGTCCATAAAGAACAACGATCACAGAATCATGGAAAAAGGTTGAACATAAATTTTTTTTACTCAAAACAGAAGGTATTATATCCTTAAATCAATACGAGGTTCCATGGAACCCTAGAGAGAATAATAGAGACCATGAGAGAACAAAAAATAATGGATGAAAATAACTAGAAGAGGATCAACTATCATTCTCCTAGATTTGGATTGAATCTAGGAGGGATCCATGGGTCCAAGAATCCATCCTCATATCTCCAAGGATGGAAGAAACTGGTTTGGGGTCATACCAGTACCTCAGGGACCTAATAGAGGGGATTGAGATTTTTTATCAAAAATTATGATCAGGTAAAAACCCATCCACACAGTTTCATTGAATAAGCGCATGGTTTTGATAAACCATGCATAAGTTTTGGTCCTGTTATAAATGGGCCACATAGTTTCTCTTGAGAGACAGCATGACTAGACTATCTATGAACAAAATATGAAAAATCCCAATTCCTGAGGTTTCAAAGTTTTCTCTGAGGGGGCACATGGTTAGGAAAAACCATGAACCAACCATTTAGTAGCCCAATAATTTCAAAACTATAGAAATTTCACCTGAAAATAACAGTAAAAAAACCCAACTGAAGCATGATAAAAAGAGGGGTTTAGAAATACCTGAAATCTGTAATAAGAGGTTACAACATTATCCTTAGTAAAGTAATCACATGAGGATATACATCAATGGAATTGATGAGCTTAAATCCCAATAAGAGGACAAATAAGGACATGAATCAATATAATATAGGTGAGTATAATCATCACTATCATAACATAGGAATATGATCATCATCATAATCGTGAGAGGAACTTTAGATAAAGGCATGAAATGTTGAATTTCATAAAAATAAAACAACATGTCTCGGTGGTAAAATACCACACATATTTATGAAAAAATATAGCATCATGTTGAGACATAATACAAATTATCTCATGAGATACATTAAATTACACAATTCATTGGAGAACTATATAATTCTAGGTGAACACGTCAAATCATAACATTTACATAGTCTTGAAAGAAATAAATAATGTATATTAAAAAAATTCATGAGGTAACCCATGAAAAGGAATTTTTTTCATAAGTATTTCATCAATCAGGATTAAACATGGGGTTATATAATGATAATGTAAAAAAATATAAGATTAATTATTCTTTATCGAACAAAAAATTGCTTAATAGGAGTCAAAAAGAGTTTTGGAACAAAGATTTATTTTGGGAAATCATTTTATTTTTCATAAAATCATATTGAAACATTTATATCCTAGAAAATAAAAATTAACCACGATGAAATTATTTTTTTTTGGAATATTAAAATAATATGAACAATGAAATTTTTCAAGAAATAGGAAAACCCCAAAGAAAATGAGTTGGGTTCAGGAATCCCCTTACCTTATGTATAAAATATTTCTTCACATTAATTTCTTGAATAATAAAATTAGATTAATTGATTAAAAAATAAATAACTTCTTATACGTGTATTATATTTATTATAAATTTATAATTATTTTTTATGGCCAATTTGATTAGATGTATAGTTCAATTTCATAATTTTAGGAGTTTTCATTTTCTTGGTTTTCATGATCGGTTTTCTTGTATACATTAATGAAAATTCAAGTAAAATATATATAATTTTACTAAATTAAAACTACATTTTATTAATGGTATTCCTTATTTTTATATTATATTACATATATTATTTTAAAAAGAGAATGATTCATTCGATAAAGCATTAATTTTTTTATTTATTATTTTAGCAGTCATTCCAACCATCACAAAATAATTTCATTTTATTAAATACTTTGTTAATAAATTAGTGTCATTATAATAAAAATGTTATAAAATTATTATCAAAATATTTTTTGGTCATAATAATTTTATATGACTATCCTTGAAGGTAGTAATGAAAAATGAAAACTCATCTTCCATGAAGGCAATAAGTCAACACATCACAGTTGATGTTTTTAATTTTAGAATAAAAGAAGAGGAGAAGGCATTTGATGATGGATATTCAATTAATAAAATAAAATAATAATAATAATAAATATGATAGTTTAGTTATCATTTCTATTTTTATTTGATATATGGGGAGGGAATAATAAAAGAAGGTAAATTTAAAAAGAATAAAAGAAGACTTTACCTCTTGAATTTATTCTCCCTGAGAACCTCCATAAAGAACTTGGGCGTCACCTTTTGTTGAGACCAACAACTATTGGAAGTGGGGAATAGTATTGGGAAGGGAATATGGTATATTTTATACAAGATACATTGAATTTCAGTTTTTAGGAGTAGATGTGGTGAGTGGTGGTATTTATAGTGGATGAGAGGGTGTCTTTTGATTATTAAAATAATTAGTTTATTATTTTGGATCAAGAATATCAGTAGTGATGATTCCTATGTTTAATTAAATTAACTAGTTAATGTGAGTTTGAGATAATGGGATATTAAATTTTCCATGACTCAAAGATCCATGTATTTTTTTATCATGTTATATACCATAAATTAAGGTATTTCAACATTCACCAAAAATACAATTATTTTAGAAAAATCCATAAAATTCACCCCAATAATTTGTAAATGTGAAGAATTAGAAAATGGACTCCATTTTATGAAAATAATTTTATAAATATGAGCACTTATAATTTTAATTAAAATCATCATGTATTCGAAATATTAAAATTTTAATATAATAATTGATTTAGGATACTTGGAAAAATTAATTAATGTCTCATGAGATTATCTAATAATTATAATAATGGATATATTATTTTATGAATATATTTTATGAAAATATTTTTTCTTAGAATCATTATACAAAATATAAAATTGTAAATAAAAATTATTATTTCAAAAAATACCAACACTTAATTTACCATTTTTAAAACAATTATTTATTTAAGCCATTACATAAATATATCATATTTTCATTTATAATATGATTAATTTTTTTATAATTTCCTAGGTGATGTTACTAATCTATTGGATAGATTACTATTCCTAATGGTCATATTAATATTCCAATGGTCAGGTTACTATTACATTGGTATAAGTTCCATAATTTTTATAAATACCTTTTATTTCACTCTTCATACATGAGAATAATTCTTTTATTATAGTTATATATGTTATATTTCTGTTTTATACAATTTAACATAATTATAAGAATGAAAAATTCCATTAATAAAATTGTGGGACATTACAGGTTTAGGCTAGCTCAATACATACTTATGCTCATTTCATTACAGTGTTTTGGGTCATCTCATTATCACCCATGGAAAACTGTTGACTCAATACCTCTTATCATTTTTCTTTTAACTCACTACACTAGAAATGATCAATAAATAGTTTATGGGAATGTATTTCCATATAGACCATCATTGAATGAATATCCATCAATGGTGAGATTATCTGTTAAAGAACCATTTGATAGCCCTTAACAATATTAGAAAACACCTTCGATGAAACACTTCTTATTTCAATAATAATTCTAAAAAAACCCTCACTATGCAATAGGTACGGTGATCAAAAACATAACTTGGAAAATTATTCAAAAATTTATGATTATTGAAGATTTAAACCCCTCACCTAGATATCCTCTTTATAACATATTCATATATATAAGGAATTTCCATGATCTTATTTTCTTCTACTTGATGAGATACCTATCCTAAACTAGGGTGTACATACACCAATCCCCCGAACTCTTTTAAACATCTATATGGGTCATTAAAATCCCCAAGTCCCTCTAAAATATACCACGATGTTATCTATAACTAAACCGATATTACTCCTCATAGTCCTTTAAATCTATTATAGTGTGAATCAATTAAACATAAATTCACAAAAAAAATAATGTCATAAAACAACTTTAAATAGATATTTTATCATGATAATAAACTATAGCCTGTGAAATATGAAGCATTGATGATAAGTGAATGTGTCACTAGATTGGATTCCTCCAATTTTTTCATTACAAATCTTGACACACCGTGCAACACTATTTTTTGAAACAAACTAAATCATTTTACCTCCTTAACAGTTAATGTCATGTGCAGAGTCACATGTTGTAAACTATTTTTTCTATTGAATTTTCCTATTGACCCTGGCAACCATTGCCATAGCTTTTTCACTATAACACCAAGGAGACACATTTGTTATTTTCCCATTATAATGTTGAGAACACTGACATACACCATATAAAATTAGATTGACTTGGCTTTTTTCTCTAGTTATCCATGAATACCACCTCCAATATGGGTGTGTTCACCTACATTACCCATTTTGGATAGGTGCACAATGATAGAACCATAGTTTCTGACATTGGGATATTTCCTTCTATTTTGATCATTTTGGGATGACACGTCTTCAATATATCCCATGTTATGGGCATGTTAGCCCATAGTCATTACCATAGTCATTATCTAACTATATTATAGCCTCCATTAAGATGTTCACTTGCATGTTTTGGACATCATAACCTCTTGTGCAACACACTTCATGAACTTAACTTTTGGTAAGCCACCAGACATAAATATATTATCTAATCATCATTTTAACAACAGTTCCATCATATATATCCATAATCCATGTCATTAGCTACTCAAATTTTTTATTATAATTAAAATAAACTAATCATCCATAAATAACTAAATATAGTTTTAAATATTCAATAATGAGTTTTAAACAATTTTATATTCATAAAATCCAACTCTCTCCATTGAGATGTTCATTTCACTGTGATTCACTATTTCATTTTCACCCTTACACCAAATTGCTAAACTAATTTGGTATTGAAAATTCTAAAAATAATAAAAAAATTCACTTCTTGTTTGATTGAAATATTTTGTTTTTATCACTGTTAAAAAGGGAAATGTTACATGTTTTGATAATTTCATTAAATGTGTAGGTAATTTAGAGGGCCCATGATGATGTTCATGAAAAATGGGCTAAATTGTGCAGGATCCAAGCACACAAGTGGACTCAACTGCACACTGCTACATAACATGAATCCAAAAGGGGTGACATTTTTTGGTAAGGTCCAAAATTCAATGGGAAATTTTTTTTATGAAGGATCCCAATCCCAATTTGTCTATCTGGTGGCCCATCCAGACTGATCATTCCAAGACACTAAATCTGCACAAAGTCATAAGTGGTTTGTTTTATTATATCAATATCTAGAGTTTTAGTTGTTCAAATAATGCCAAAAATTAATTGTAGAAATTAAAAAGGTTCAGTAATTTTTTTTAGTTTTTTTGAATGCAATATGAGGCTGTATATGCACAATAAACAATGGAAAATTGGTTTTACACAATCCGTGTTCCCAAAACCACCTTCCACTTTGTTATACAATGATTCAATGGTATCCCCAATTGTAATTTCTAACCAAACTAAAAACTCTACCATTTTGGATTCCTAGAGGATTATCTTCGTCATACTATAAATTATTTAGGGGGGGGGGGAACTATCCTCATAGGGGGATCAAAAATAAATAATTTTATCTTTTTCCTCCACTCGATGCTTAAATAAAAGATGGGTGTTCATTGTGAGGGAGGTACAAACATGTCAAGGTAGTTGCGAGGAAAATATTATCTAAAAATTTAGATTAAATTATGCATTTTAACAATTTATTCCAAGTATCTACCATGATTTCATATTTGAATTCTTGTTTTTATACATTTGAATGTTTGGATCTTAATTTCAAAGTGATTGGTGTGAGGTTTTGAGTGTGTGACATGTGTTGTTCCAGTTAGATAGAACAAGAATCCATTTAATACCCACCATATTGAGATTTCAATATACTTTGGATGATATTATTCTATGCACAAGTTATGGGCCTTGTTAATACAATTTTCATGTCAATGTTTGGTTCTTTATGTATTGAAAAAAATCTATGGAATTGATCTGGATTCCAAATAATTTCAACCAAAGAATTACATAAAAACTGTATGAATATATAAGGAAAATGAAAATGAAATATTTTTGTGAAATCCCAAAGACACCTTTATCTCATATTTTTCAAATCCCCTAGGTTTCCCAACTATTAAACTATTTAAATCTAGTCACTTTCTTAAAAATATATTAAAAAAACCATCTATTTTAGTCATTTTTATTAAAAATACACACTATAAACATATCAATTATCCTTGATAGAATAACTATAATATACCCTTGAATACAAAATCATATTTAAATCGTAATTAATTTGATTTTTTTGTGATTGTGAGGTAAATTTTTGGCACTATTTTCATGGAGGACATTTTTTTTATTATGTGTTTTTATAAAAGTATTGAGCATTTTGTAATTATTTGTTTTCGTCTTTTTTCATTCATTTTTAAAGATTATTTCTAAAATAATCCTTATGTATTCCTTGTTTATGATATGATCTTAATAAGAGTAACTATATCCATTTGAACATGAAATGGAGACGATATTACACCATCGACACCAAGAAGCACCAAATAATATATTGAAGGAGGACATAGAAAACATCGACACACTTCTTAATACTTATATTTCTTCTTATGGAACCAAAATGAATAATTAATCAAACATGAATAATATGGATAAAAACAAAAAATAAAATAATATAATTAACCCCATCTAATGTTGAGATTCATCCCACCAATATTCAATTTCAAGGAGACAAACTCGATTTTGAAATAAAATATGGTCTAATTTACTTATTTCCAAGATTTCAATGACTTACTGGAGAAGATCCAAGTAATCACCTAAATCAATTTATTACTTTTTATTCTACATTAAAACATAAAAATGTGTACAAAGAATATGTAATTATCAAATAATTCACATTTTAATTAGAAGAAACTGCGAATGATTGGTTGTATTATATTAATTCAACAATTAGAGTTTCGGAGGACATTAAACAACGTCTTCTTGAGAAATATTTCCTAGCCTCTCAAACCACAAAAATATGGAATTTTTTTTGGATAATACAATAACAATGGGAAACACTTACTAAATATTGGGAGAGATTTAAGTGGTTGTGTTCAATCTATCCGAACCACCAAATAAGTGCTCAACTTTTTATTTACTAATTTTATTAATATTTAATTAATATTGATTGAAATATGATTGATGCTACTATAGGTGGCACATTATTTGATAAAACTAAAATTACTGCAAGGACCCTAATTGAGAAGATGGCACAAAACACTCAATAATTTGGTTCAAGGTCCCGTGTGCCCATTTGAGGTGTCCATTTAGGGTGATGTACTGAATTAGATAACAAAGTGGACACAAAGTTTGAATAGGTAAGTACCATTAGTCGAGAGGATTCTCTTTCCCAAGGGAAATCCCAATATTCTCCTCCCATCCATTTTGGTATATGTTCTTCTAAAACCCACTAATCTGACCAATTACCCCAAAAGAGAGAAACCTATGACAGTCGTGAGGAATTATTACTATGCCACCCATATAACCAAACATTTAGGAAAGAACCATACTATACATCCAACCCTGGGAATAAAGACAACCAATCATATCGGAAAGGGGGTATTCAATCCAACCTCAACAACCATGGAACCAACCGAGGTAGAGTAGTCAACCACCATCACCTAGAAATACTAAACCATAAAAAAGGAAGTTCCAACAACACCCTCAAAAACATGATCCTATCTTAGAAAAAATGATAAAATAAATGGGTAACAATAATCTCCAATTTCAACAAACCACCCATGATTCCATAAAAGACATACAAACCCAATTATGCCAACTAACTAACTCCGTGGGGGAAATCCAAAGTAATGAGTCATGTAAACTACCCTCTCAACCACTTTTCAACCCTACAGATAAGGGAAATGACAGTTCTATTACCTTTAAGTGTGGTAATAAAATTAATAAAATCAATGACCCCTCATTTATAGTCATACCCACTTGAAAAAAACACCATCTCAACTATTGAAATTAGTCTAAATGTTGATAAAAAAATTCCTAAGAGAATCCTTTCCAAAGGAAAGAGTGTGTATATTGATAAATCGCTAATCCCAACCACTCCGAATCCGTTTTCCGAAAGTTCCACGCAACCAAGAAAGAGAAAATAAATTGAACTTGATAAATAAATATTATAAACATTCCATAAGTTTATGTTAACATCCCCTTGACTTATTTCGTGATACAAATTCCATGATACACAAAGCTTTTGAAGGAGATGTGGAGACATTGAAGGGGAATCTGAAGTGATGAGAAGGTGATCATGGGGAGGAACATATTTGCATTGACAGATCCATCGCTTCCCACCAAATGCAATTATCCATGAAAAATATCAATTGAATGAACCGTAGGGGATTATTCATTTTCCAATGATATTCTTGATTACGGTGCTTCTATAAATGTGACAGATCACACTATTTACTCTTAATTGTAGGTTAGGGAACTAAATCCCACTATAATTATTTTTCAATTAGAAAATTAGAGTACATAACACCCTTATGATGTGTTAGAGGATGTTATTTTTAGGGGGTAAAATTTAATTTTTCTTGCTCATTATTATGTGCTAAAAATATAATATAATAGGATGAATGGACATGCCTTGATTATATTGGGAAATCCCTTCATGAAAACCACCACTAAAATAATTAATGTCCAACATGGTACATTATCTATGAAGTTTGGTGTTGACATCCTCCACATAAATATCCTTGATTCTATGAAGAACCCATCAGTGGAACATTCTTCTTTATCTCTACTAATTTAATTTATGTACTCCCTTCACCTAAAAAACATTCTTCCATTATACTGATACACTTTCTATGTTTTATTACATGATTAAAATACAAGGAAATGAATAATGCATAGAATGTTGTTCCAGTCCAGAAAAATGTCTTGAATTCATGTTGATTGATGATTTCTAGAACACATAGGATCACGTTCCCATTGAAGATACTGCTAAACGTGAAAAACCTCATCACCCATCTTAGGATGATACCATTGAGAAGTTATATGAGATTTTTTACCTATCACCTTCACTCACTCTACCATAAATCCAAAACCACCATGAATTAGTACTAAAAAAACTACCTCATGATTTAAAATATTCATATCTTCAGAATGGAAACTTTTTTCTTGTAATCATTACTTGTTCACTCCCTCCGGAGCATGAATTGCAACTACATGAACTTTTGATGTAGTAAAAAAACCATTGGGATGGAATCTTGCTGACATTCCATGAATTATCACATCATATATTGTTAAATGATGAGGCTAAACCAATAAGGCAGTCACAACATCGACTAAACCCAAACCTCACAGACGCTGTTAAAATGGATGTAACAAAATTATTGGATGTAGGAATCATTTACCCCATCTCTGATATAAAATGCGCTAGTCTATTATAATTCATTACTAAAAAATCTATTCTAATGGTAATTGAACCTGAAAACAATGTATTGGTTCCAAATTGTGTGCAGAATAGATGGCGTGTCTTTATAGACTATCACCGACTAAACAGACACACTATAAATGACCATTTCCCATTACCATTCATTGACTAGATGATAGAGAGGCTAGAATGGAAGTCCCATTACTCTTTTATTGATGGTTATTCTAGAATCTTTTAGATCCATATTTCCCTTGAGGATCTAGAAAATACATATTTACTTTCCCCTATGGAACATTTTCATATAGGAGGATGCCAATTGATATGTTTAATCCTCCATGGACATTCCAATGATTCATGGTTAGTATTATTTCCCATTACTTGTAGAATTTCTTGGAAGTATTCATGAATGATTTCACTGTGTATGGATCATCTTTGGATGAATGTTTAAGTAGTCTTGGTTCTATCGTACATCATTGTATTGAAAATAATATTGTATTAAATTATGATAAATTCCATTTCATGGTTCAAAAATGTATAGTATTGGGGAATGTCATTTCTGGGGATGATATCCATGTAGATAAATAAAATGTGGATGCCATTTCTTCCCTACTATTCCCATAAAATGTATGGGATGTGTGGTCTTTCTTAGGACATTCTGAATTTTTCCATCATTTCATCAATGAATTTGGTAAGATTTCACTCCCCCTCTCCCTATTTCTCCAAAAATAAAATGAATTTGTTTTTATAATGAATAAAAGGAAGCTTTTAATAAGTTAAAATTGATTCTCACATCACCACCAATAATCCAACCACCTCATTGAGATTTACCATTTGTACTCCTGTTTGGTGCCTATAACTATGCAGTTAGGGCTGTCGTATCACAATGGGTCGATCGATCTCCACATGGAATTACCCATGCCTCATGTATGTTGGTCCCTGCCCAAGAAAACTACACCATAACTTAAAATAATTTCTTGATATTATGGTTTAATTGTATAAATTCTGGTCAAACCTTTTAGTGGCCAAAGTTATCGTGTTCTCAAACTATGAATCCCTCTGATATCTACTTAAGAAACTAAAATTCAAACCACCTATAATTTACAATATGATCCTCCTTTAGGAATTCAATATAGAAATTAGAGATAAAATGTAGCAGAGAATGTGGTGGATGACCATATCAGTAGGATCCACCGATCCTCGAACATTGAATTATCCCCCTGTATTCATATAAATGACATGTTTCCTAATAAAAAACTATACTAAGTGCATGATTTTATTGCATGGTATACGTAAATTGCCAATTATATTGTATAATCATCTATTCATTCTAATTTCAACAAAAACCAAGTTGAACATCTTTAACATGAGTCATGTGGGTATATTTCGGATGATCCCTACCTTTTCCACACATGTAGTGGTCAATTCTTGATGCATTTTTTCTTGATAGAAAGTTCAAGTCCGTTCTTAAGTTTCACCACACTCTTTCTTGTGGGGGCTATGTTGGTCCACAATAGACTGCTCGCAAGGTCCTTGATTCTGGTCTATTAAGGGCAAATTTTTTTTGGTATTCCCATAATTTCTATAAATATGTTCCTCACTATTAAAGGGTGTGTAATTTCTCTAAAATAAATGAAATTCCACAGTAACCCTTGATCCTTCATGACGTTTTTTATGTTTAGAGCATTGAATTTCTTGGAAAATTTATAAATTACTTTGGAAACATGTTAATTATATTTCAAGTTGATTATGTGAACAATGGGTAGAGGCACAAGATACATGTAATTTTTATTCCATGATAGTTGTGGAATTTTTGAGAACCCAAATATTCTAGAGTTTTGGATTACATTAGTTTATAATCAGTGACCAGGGTTCTCATTTCTGCAACTGAACAATTCAATCTCATTTGTATTAGTATGGGATTGGTCATAGACTTTCTACTACTTATTACTCACATACCAATGGTCAATATGAGGTGTTTAATAGAGAGGTAAAACTAATTCTACGAAAAAGGTTCAACCCAACAAGAAATATTGGATTCCTAGACTCGATTATTAAATATGGGGTTACTGTAATGCCTTTAAAACATGTATTCGAATGTGTCTTTATAGGATTGTGTTTGGAAAGAGTTTTCATTTTACTATTGAGATAGAGAACTAGGCCAAATTGGACATTAAATAATGAAATTATCTTTATTCTAGTGCAGGTTCTTAATAGAAGTTACAGATTTGGGAGCTGGAGAAAATGAGAAGAGATTTATATGATAAATCTCGGATTTATAAGGAGTGAACCAAGTCTTCCCACAACCATCTCATCTTTCATCATCAATTCCAAATTTGGTAGAAGTTACTACTTTACAGTGAATTTATGAAGTTGAATCCATGAAATCATTATTCCTACTAGTTTGGGATTTACACGATTACTAATGTTTATACATTTGGCATTGTTCAGGTAAAAAACAATGAAACAATAAAATCATTCACTATCAAAGGGAAACTGCTACAACGCTTCCACGAAGCCCTTTTGGAGTTGTGAATAGAGGAAATCCATGTTCATGAAGAATAAAAACAATGACACCCACCAGGTTTTATCCTTCTTTCCCATATTCTATTTTATTACAGTTAGGACACTTCACACTCAATGTGTTGGGGTATTGGTATATTCCTAAGATAGTTATGAATTTTTTTATTATATTTCTTCTTTTTCTCTTTTTATCTTTCTATATTGTATTTTCACTTCCCCCCCTCCCCCATCACTTTTTAACTGAAATATTCATTTTTGTTTCCCACTTTATCATAGAAAATGATTCCCTCTTAATCAAGGAAGTTATTGAAAATACATGAGGAATTTCTCTATTTCATGTTGTTTTAACATTCATTTTTTTGATGAAATGTACATTTTAGCAAGAAATCAATATATTGTGGTGTGACTTTCTCTTGAAATTTCATTTTTTCAATTATAAAAATAGTTGTATGATTTGGAATCCTTCTATAAGAATGGTACCCTTTAAGTGAATAGTATAAGGGAAAGTTTATTCACTTATTCTCTCAACACATCTCTGAACCCAACCACGAAGTATGAAATTTTTTGAATTAATAGAAGGTAATTATAAGTTAGGTTAATTTTTCTCTTCTATAAATAATAATTTTTCCATACCTTCAATATTTATCCAATCTATTTCATTGCAGTACCATATTTACCTATGTTTGTGTACCTTTTATCCGACTATTTTACGTCCTCAATAAACCAAAAAAAAGGAAAAATAATATAATTTGATGGGAGTGATGAAGTGAATAATATATGGGGATATCTAGGTTGGGATCTTATGGTTTTACATTTAGGAATTCTTAATTGTGTGGTTCTTAAAAATTGATTTCAAATGATGTAGGGTAGGTTTGGTTGAATGAATCTTGTAAACAAACAAATTTCTAAATAACCTAAATTTACATGATAGAAATTAGAAATAATGGCATGAAATGGTTTTTAGAAACACATATGAGTAATTAGTGACACGATTAACTATTGTATTTTTTTCTTCAATTGGTATCATGCATCTTCTGTAATTTCATTCTGATATAATTTTTGAGACGTCTATTTCAATGATCACCGAGAATAACTCATCAGTGTGATTTTTTCTCTGATAAAATTTATATTAAGAATTAAATTTTCATTCAATGTTAAATATTTATGTTTGAAATATCTATATGAATATTGTCTGAATATATGAATTTTATCACGAGTGAATATGTTTAGGTGTGGGTGTGTAATTGCACCATGATTCACTATTAAATTTTCAACCTAACACACATGTACTAAACTTTTTTTGTATTAAATGTTAAAAAAATAATGAATATCACTTCATTTTTTATACAAATTTTTTTTATATCACTATTAAAAAGATAAATTTTACTTTTTATATAATTTCATTAAAGGTGGAGGCGACTTGGATGGCCCATTATGAACTTCAAGAAAAATGTGCCAAATTGCGCAGGATCGAAGCACACCAGTGGAATCAACCACACACAGATACTAAACCATGAATCAAAATTGGATTATAATTTGTGTTCTAGTACAAAATTCAATGGGATACATTTCATATTATGTTAAACAATCCAAATTCATCGATCTTTTATCCCATTTGGATTGATCTGTGCTAAATACTGAATCTACATATAGTCAAAAGTGGTGTGTTGTGTTCTTTAAATATCTTCATATTTAGGTTTCAAAATGAATCCAAACATTTAGTGGCGGTATTAAAGAGGTGTGGTGATACATTTTTAGTTTTTCCAAAAGAGAGATAAGGCTGTCTACCGACCAAAAAAATGTGCCAATTGGTTTTACACATTCTATGTTCCCAAAACAACCTTCTACATTGACTATAAATTGATACCTTGGGAAACTAATATTTAAGATATAAATAAATTAAAATATCTAACATTTTGGAGTCTTATATAAGTCTCCTCCTCATCCTATATATTCTGGAGGCCATTATCCTTGTAGTTGGTCAAGAATGAAGAAGGAGTTCCACCCGATCTCCCTCCTCCTCCCAATGTCGAGCTAAACAGTGGGAGATCGTTATGAGGGAGATAAACACAGGTAAAGAGAGCTTTGACACATATATTAGGTACTTGTTTGGTGTAATTTGGGTGTTTAAAAATTTCATTCCATATACCCTATATTATTTCCTATTTTAATACATGTTTTGATACATTTGAATGTTATGCAGTTAATTTCATACTGATCAGTGTGAGGTTTGGAGTGCGTGACTTGTATTGTTGTGATTACAGAACACAAAGATCATTTTCATACCAATATTCATGATATATCAATATTCTATGAAACCTTGAATTATATGCGTATTTTCTATCCCTTTTCAATATGATTTTTCATGTCAAGGTTTTGTTCTTCAAGAATTGAAATAGAATCATAGTAAGTTATCATGATTACAATTAATTTAAACCAAATAATTACTTCAATCCTATGTTTATATCTACTTAAAATGAACATTAAATGTTCTTAAGGAAATAAAAACAACACATTTATCTTATATTTTTCAAAATACACTTGGTCTCTCAACTAATAAACTAATTAAATTAATATACTTTGATAAAACTGTTTTCAACCCCCCCTATTTTTTCTTTTTTTTAATATAAACACTCTAAACCTATAAATGATTCATGGGATATGAAAAAGGATCTACCCTAAACTATAACATATTCTTTAAATCATATCAATTTAATTTTTCATGACAGTGCGGTCAGATGTCAACACACATCTTATATCATCGTCAAAAAATAAAACATAATCCTTTTGGATTACTTTCAATCAGATGATTTGGATTTATTTGGAAATAAAAAATGTTAACATAATTACATATAATTACATATTCTGTTTCTTTAGATATCATATCACCCGTATTCTTAATGAAATAAAAAATATTATTTAAAATAAAAATGTTTTTTTGAATAATTACTCCTTTAAATGTATGGATTTATTTATCTTACTTATACTTATTATTTGAGGGAACATCATAATCTTATGTCTTATACCCCAAATTGTCCCTTAATATTTTCTCCTCCAGGATGTATGGGGTAATTATCCAAGAAATCTCATATCCATCCGGGTCTTATACTTTTGGAGTGTTTCCTCATGGGATTAAATATCCCCAGTGATAATGGAATGTAATTCATCATCTCATTCCTTCTCCCATAATACAATATACAAAATTTACATTTATCCAAACACAATCATTGTTGTCCTTTATCTAGAGATTATTTGAGTGAATTTTTGACTTGGAACATGTGATGTGATTAAATAATCTAATCATACTATGCCAAATCTTTGTTTATGAAATAGGAATTTACATATAGAAAACACAACATTATAAATGTCACTCATGAAAACCAATAAAACAAATAATAAATGCTTTGTATTCTCCCACACTGGACACAAAATATATTATCACATTCACATCACATCAAATGGTTATTAAAAAATATTAAATCACTTGATGGTGAGGGTTATAAGCAAATTTGAAGAAATTGTCCCCCATTATTAAATTATTGATCCATTTTTTTCAGTATAAGATCAATTTGAATAAATGGTACCCCTTGAACACAATGATTTAATTTTTTTTCATAGGATTTAAATTAGTGATATGTCTAATCATCATTTGAATGTTGTTAAAAACTCCCCATAAATCATTGGATCTTGAAACCAAGTGTGCTAGATCAATGTTGAGGTACCAATATTCTCATAATTAAAAACATGACATATAGTTTGGAATCCTAAAAACCATTATATGATACAAAATTTCAAACCAAATATTTTAAAAACAAATATATTAATCTAAAATATCAATAATGCTACTCTTTCCAACCATCTTATTCCTTTTTGGGGATAGATTAAAATTCTCATCTTTATTATACACCATCCATGACTTATTTCCTTGTATTTTAAGTATTTTAATTCTATAAAATCATACATATAAATTCCTAATATAAATTTATACAATTAAATAACAATTTAACATTGAAGAAAAACTAAATTCAACCTTTTCATGCTAGATTCAACTTGTCTATATTTTCATTTTGCTTTATATGCTTATGCTTATCTTGAATATCCAACCCATTGATAATTCTGCCCCCCACTCTTAATTATTCAATAATTCACAAATATTTATAAATATTAATGAATATAGGGACAGGGGTACCTCATGTTTCATCAATTTGAGGAATTAAATTGGTCAAGATGAAGCAACCCATCACCTTCTATCATTCCTTTTCAATTTTTCAGGATATGGTAAAGTAACTCTATAATACCATCAACCTCTCAATCAATAAAAAAATATGAACAACTTGAACTATTTCCAAAGTATCTAACTTTCATGATACCACTTCTATGTTTCTCTTCATGGGTAATAGTATTAACATCCATATTTTTCTAGATCTATTAAAAATTTATAGAATCGATTAAACTTTAATAAGAATATTCTTGGTTTCCAATAATAGTGGATCCCACCTTAATATTTATTATCTATTATATATCCTTGTTATCCCCTTAATAGTTTTTATATGACAATTTTTTCAAACCCCTCCCTTGAAAACCGTAACATTCATTTTCTAATGCCTCTTCTCCATATATTAATTCACTATTATTTAAACATCTTTCTCAACAATAACAACCTAATTATTTTTAAGATAGTATTGTCACATTTTCACTATGAGATTTATTGTGGTCTTGGTTCTTTAAACTCCATTAATTTAGATTTTTTATCATACTGAAAAACATTGATCTTATTTTCTAACTTAATAAGAATTTTTCAAGGATAAACATTCTCCTTGTAGGTCATATAAGTGGAGTGTATATATATGGATTATATATCCTTATATGAATCTATCCAATCATAATACCATTACATGTAACTGAGGTTACAAAAAATGAATCATCTACCATAAGAATAATACCCCATTTGGCCTCTCAATGATTAATATTTTGTCATTGCTAGTGTTCTTCTCACATATTTGAGCTTTTTGACTTCGAAACAACCACTCATGAAGTGAAAAATTATTCTTTAACAGTATCACATTGGTGTATTATTAATTTATGTATTACCTCTTATAGAATTATTGTATAATGACTATTTTATTTTATATTACTAATTTATACATCTTTTCATTTCTGTACATGTTAATGTTACATTTGAAGGGATATCCATCTTAATTTTTGTGGTGTTCATATTATCCTCAACTTATCTCACCAAGTCAACATTATATTTCAGTTTTTCATCCATCTTATTCAATTCTAAGATAATATCTCTATAGGAACTATTGTATTCTTTAGATCATGTTCTTAATGAAAGAACGCTTTCTTTTAATTCCTTATACACATCTATTTTCATTTGGAACTCTTAGTAATACTCTTAAATAATTTTTCTTTTTTATTTCAACATCATTGACACTTTATAAAATTATAAAATCAATGCCACATATTCATTCAACAACCTATTCATTCCAAATATACATCTTTAATCATTATAAAATATACTACGTGCATGTTTCTTTATTATTATTCTTTTTCATTGCATGAACATTCCATGGAATAACAACATGATGTTTTTTCTAATTCACCACTAGAATCACATATCTTTTTTATCTATAAGAGAGAGTATGAAATTTCACATCCATTCTCCACATGAGGGTTATAATTCACAACGATATAAGGATTTTATTGTGTATAATTACAGGAAAATTTACTAACGAAATTCCCTTTTAAAATGAATGAATTCTTTATTTAGTAATGTAGTTATCTATAATGCATGAACATAATTGGTTATTCTGTACTGTTATAGGTTATATCATGTTAGATTTAAAATAAAATTGATATGGAAGGAATAATTGATGGCCTCAACAAGATGGATTGTACCCTATGAATTTTATTTTTCAAAGATTCCAATGTAAATCAAATCACTATGATTTTCCCATTAACAAGCCCAAGATGAGATTAAAAAACTAAAGAATGATCAAAACTATTTTCAAGATAAGTTCAAGCATATTGAGATCACAACCTAAACTATGTTAATCAAACCACCCTAAGAATGTCTCATAATATCAAACCTTAACCTTAGAGCATATGATTGTATAATAAAGGGTTATGTATCTAGAACCAAATAAAATTAATTTTTTTTATATCTAATAAATAATGAATATATTTATACTTATTTAAGTCTATATAATGATAAAAAAATATATTTTATAGAAAATATTTTTTGGTATGAGAAAATAAAAATTGTATTATTGGAAAATAGATAGTTTCAGTCTAGAAACTCTTTTGATGAATTAAAAAAGTAATAGTTATTTTAATAAAATATTAAAATTAATTAATATCTATTCAAATATAGATGATAATATAATTTTACAAAGTAAAATATATTATTTATATGGTTTAGACTGTTATCACTATAAAAAATCATATTTTTCAATAAATGTGATTTTTGGATTTAAAAGTGTAAATTTTCATATTTGGAGAGTTATTTTTAAAAAATAAATTTTATTTTATAAAATATATTGGTAAAAATAATCTTATAGTGAATCTTTGATAATTTTTTAAAATTGTTGAATTTTTAGATAAAAATTAAATACAATTTAAATATATAGTGTGTACTACTGTAGTATAAAATCCCAAAATTATGTAATAAATTCTATGAGAAGTATCTGTGAATAAAATAATGCTCATCATTTAATATAAAATGTTTTAGGAATTCATTGTATTAATTATATAAACACTTAATTAATCCTCCAAAACAAATATTATATTTTTTATTTTAAAAAATCATTCTTTATAAACAGGACACACTTCCACATCATCAAGGGTTTTAATTTATCAAGTTTAGTTATTATCATTATAAAATATTTAAAATCAGTCATATTTTTTAGAAACAGGGGTAAAAACCCATGGGAATAATTGTGGTTGTTATTATTTTATCATATTTATTTCCATGCCTATGTTTAGAAATTGAAATATAGTTCCCTCCTCTCTTTTGAAGTAACTACCCACCCAAAATCGCCTTCCTCTTCACTCAAAAACCATGGATCATGATGTTTCAATTACTTTACTTTTATATATACCTCCCAATGAGTTACCTTTCTCTTAATTTTCTACTCCAAAGCTTAAAAAAAACCAACTTAAGGTATGTAATCATCTCCTACTCTTTATTCTAGAAACGTTTTTATATTATTCCTTTTTATATTTAATTTTTTTCATGTTAGAATTTGTTTTTACATATACCTATTACTTTCCTTATGATTTAAAAGTTATTAGAGACCTCTTTCTCTCACATTAATCCCTTTTATTAGTCCTTATGTACCCCTTTTATTCTATCAAAATTATCCAATGATTTTCCATGCTAGTTATTTATATTGTGAATACCCATCACCATTACCACTGAAGTGTATTCATCTATACATACCTATCCTTAATTAATATATTAATTATATATATGTAAATAATATCATTAATAATGTGATTAAAAGGGGTAAGGACATAATTATGTAGTATAATTTATGTGGAATACTTATGAATATAAATGATAATAATGTGATTAGTGGGATAACAAGTGTATATCCCCAAAATACCTTGGGTAATGTATTTATCTCATTATAATACATTTATGGAGAATTTGTGGTTATCCTAAGTACTATATGTTAAAATTTCATAGTGTTTATCCTTGACTTGTATTTATATTTTCATGTTTTATGATGTTCCCACATTCATGTGTTTCCTTTATGTTATCATCTTATATCATTATTTGATAATAAATTTTATTATTATCATCCCTCATATGTTACATAATAATCATATTGACACACAAGTATTAATTTTATCACATAATTATCTCACGATTCCATTATTTTACTTTATTGATCACCCCATTCTTATGTACGCCCCCAGTTATCCTCTACATTTTAGGAGATAAGGGGAATTTAAGGGTATTTTGTGGAGTTTTAGTTTATGTAGTTGTATTTATATTGAAATTTTTTATGATATCTACCTAATTACCCAATGAAACTAGGCCTAATAATCTTGTATGATTATATTAAGTATATCATTATGTAAAAAATCATGAAATAAAGTGTATTAAAAGAGGGGGTTTCATAGTTATTAACTATGGTATGTCTAGTTATATTTTGGGATTTGGATTAGAAAACCCAATTCAATGATTTAGGGACAATACTAAACAAGGGAAAACAAACAAGGTTTTTTTATAGAGAGTAAAATTTTTGTAAGAAGAATCATCTCTATCAAGATACTACAAGTTAATAAGGATCAGAAATAGTTGTACTTAGGGGTAATGACCTTGAAATGTTTCCATTGGGCCATACATTGTCTCTACCTAGTGCACTAAAAATAGGCCTTTCTCTACTCCTAGTTTGACACTCCTAGTGTATATGTTTTTTAAATTCACAATATCATTATGAATAGTTATAAGGGGAACAAAAATTATAATAATATTTAATATTAGGAAATAGAACAAGGATAAATTAAATTGAAACCTAAAATTCATAGGTTAATAAATATATGTAATTTATGAGCTATCACATTAATGATCATGATTTCCACTTTATGGTTTTAATTTTTTAAATAATCTCATCTCTAACTTCCCCATTATTTTATTCAATGTATGGGAAAATGATGAAATGATTCAAAAAATAATGTCATGAGAAATGTAATGGATTCCCAAATGAGTCGCCTTACCCAATGGGAGAAAGAGTTGAGAACGTAAATATAATACATTGTTAGTTAAATTGACATTTGAATACAAACATTATCATAAGTAAATACAACCCCCCCCGCCAAATAAATAGAAAATATCAATTGTGACATTCATTTTACAAATGTCTTCAGATTTAATTGGATCTTTTGATACCTTAATCATTGAAAATTAGATCAACTCTATTGAAAATATCATATTCATCTTTTACTGATATGTTAACGATAAGGTCGTACTAGTTTTTTATCATATAGACGGAGAATATAATCAATGATTGATGTTGATCAACAATAAAAAATCAAAGTGAATGAAAAATTATAGATGAAATATTTCTAAAAAATGTTTTTTCATTAATATTTTAATCACACTCTCTATCTAAAAATATTGACGGATTTCCTTAGAAAATGGAAAAAATCATAATGATTCCATCATAAAATATGATGTGAAAATAATAATACATTCATGACATACCAATATATTTGTAATTTCCCTTGAAATTTGAGTTGACCATTTATTTTTTCAGCTAAAGTTGAGACTGTAGTTTTTTTGGTTATTTGATACTTTGAAATGTATGATGAAATTTTTCTAATGTTCCTTAAAAGATTAAATTGAGATCATTGAATCATAAGGGACTAACGGGCCTATAGGAAGGAATTAAATAATGTATTTTAATTATTTTTTGTGTGATGGAGAAATCTCATAGGGGAAAAAATGTATAACATCTCACTAATCAAAAGTGTGGGTAAGAAGAGTCCTCGAAATTACAAAAAGGGGACAAGGAAATTATTTAGTTGTTGGAAGGAGGGGAACCTAGAGAAAGAATAATGAGGGGATAAACACACCAATGAGATTGAATAAATGAATTCTCCATTATAACCTCATCCTATTGCCCAAAGATTCATCTTAAATGGAGAATTACTTTATAATAATCAATTAACAAAGTCATGGATTTTAAATGTAACAAATGATAATAACCTCAATGGCCTCATGTGCATGGGTTGGATTATGTTATCCCAACTGCTAAGGTGGATCAAGACAAAAAAATTGATAATTGGTGTGCTAGTTATTAATTCAAGGATAATAAAAATACTATTTGATTATGTCTCTATGAATTATTTCATATTACTTAAGTTTAGTAGAACTATCCAAACACCACCACAAAACATGGATGTAGAGGTATATGGGAAACAAAAAATTTGGAAATTATTTCAAAAAAACATATAACTCCTTCCTAATACTTATTTTTTTGTTTAATTTACCATAAAACATTTTAATTAACCCTTTAGTTTAGTATAATTATAGTTTTGGTAGGGTCTGACTTCCATTCTATAGATAAAACAAATTGAGAGAAGGTAAACACCCTCTATATCACAAGTCTCTCTCGAATTACATAAAATTTTAAAGAAAATGATAATTATATTTCAGAATAAGAATCTCCATAAGGGATATTGTTTCAATATTTGAAAGAATTTCTAACATTAAATTATTGAGACTAAGGGAAACATCATCCTTGATGACATTCCCATTGTAAGGAAATTCCCTGATGTGTTTTCTGATGAATTTTCAGGTCTTCCAACAAACTCTTAGGTTGTCTTCTCAATCGATATTAAACCTATACCATTTTTAATATCTAATACTCCATATATAGAGTAAATTACTGAACTCTATGTGTTAAAGAATAAATTACATGAGAATCCAGATGAATGGGTTTATACGCCAAAGTGCTTCACCATGGGGTGAACCAGTCTCATTGTCATGAAAAAGGATGGGTCAATGAACCTCATCCTTGATTTTTTGGTGATCATCATGATCAAGATAAAGATAAAGTGTCCACTACCATGTATTAATGACATAATCAATCATCTAGGTGGATCTCTATACCTCCTTATGTTTGATCATTGGTGAGGATATTCTCTTGTAAGAGTAAAGATTGAGGATATACCCAAGACTATTTTTCATAAATGTTATGGGCTCTATAAGTTCACAGTGATACGATTTTGTACCAGCTAATTCTCCATATATCTTCACAGACTTAAGTAATATAATATTGAATATATTACCTTTTCAAATTTTTTGTAGTCTTTATAGATGATATTCTTATCTACTCAAAAACCATGGAGGAACAAGATGATAATTTAACAGTTGTACTGAAGTTGTTATGGATATAAAAGATGTATATGAACAATAGTAAATGTGAGTTTTTTGTGGAGGAAGTATCATTTAGGTGGAATGTTATCACCACAAAAGAGATATAATTTGATCCTTCTAAAATAGAGGTAATTGAAGGATGACCTTGACCATAATTTATGATATAAACCTATAGTATCCTTATATTAGTTGGGTGTTATCATCAGTATTTGAGAAACATATCATGATTTTCAACCCTATTAAAAAAGATAACTTGTAAGGGAGTCATGTTTTTCAGTACAGATGAATGAAAAGTGATATTTAAAAAGTTAAGAAAGAGGCTAATCACTTCACATATACTCATTTTACCAACCTATGCGGAAGGATTTGTGATCTATAATGATGAATCCAAAAAATGAATAGGTTTTATAATCATGAATGATGAAAACATTATAGCCTATGCCTCCCACCAATTAAATATTCAAGAGTGAACATAACCAACAGATGATATAGAATTGGTGGTAGTGGTCTTCATGTTGAAAATATAGAGACAATACTTATTTGAGGATAATATTGACATATATACACATTATAAACAAACTCAATTATATATTCACACAAAAAAATAGATCAATATATTCTCATAAATGTGTTTAGAGATCATGAGAGAATATGATTATCCAATCTCTTACCATATTTATAAGGTGAAAAAAGTGGTATATGCTCTGTGTAGAAATGATACCACAACCATATCCATGTTATGGATTATAAAGTAACCACTCTTCATGTATATAAAATGGATGGAAATTGACCATCCAATATGGGGAGGTTCATGGATACCTAGAATGATGATGAAGTGCTACAGAAAATTATAGAAAATATTATGGAGTTTAACTTTACTAAGGAAGAAGTAATAAGGTTTGGAATCCAGATATGTCTCTCATGAAAACTAGACTTTAAGAGGGAATTTTTAGATGATGCACATAACTCATCCTTATCTATTAATTGAGAAAGCATGATGATTTGTAGGGATTTGAAGACAAAACTTCTTATGGGAATACATGAAGATATAGATTGCAGAATCTATATATTGATACTTAATAAACCAAAAATTCAAGGCTATATGATGTAATTATATGTATTTGGTCAAAACAAATTCCCATAAAATTATGGGAATGTTATATCAAGACCATGGATTTTATCATAGGAATCCCCAAGATGTATAAATGAAATAATGTCAACAATGAGGAAGTGAATCACCATATGAAGACATCACTTTTTATTTATAATAGATAATATTTATCTATCAACTAGCTTTCCATGATATACATACATGAAGTGGTAAGACTTCATGGATTTACACACTCCATTGTATCTGATCAAAAACTAAGGTCAAACTCATTATTATGTATAATACATTAGAAAGCTCTAAAAACAAAGCTATGTTTTATTATTGTTGATCATCATCATATGGATAGTCAGTCTAAAGAACCATTCAAATTCTTGAGTATTTTTTAGTATCATTATCAATTTATTTTAAAGGAAGTTTGGATCAACTACTTCTCCTAGTGAATTTATCATATAAAAATAGTTTTCATTCTATCATTCTGATACTACTATATTAGGTTGTATATGGAAAGAAATGATGAACTCCGAAATTCTTGGATACAGTTGGAGTGTGGAATCATATATGACTAGATCATATTCAAGAGATGAAACATATGGTTTAAACCACCAAATTTCATATGAAATCAATAAATACTCTACAAAAAAATATATGTGTACAATCATCACTGAGACCTCGATTTTGAGATTGGAGGTAAGGTTTTCCATCGTACATCATCACAGAAGAATTTTATAACTATTAAGAGGAATATAATTTTTAGTTCAAGTTACATTTTTAGGTAATAGGCACAAAACATAATCCCCAATCAATTGGATTTTAAATTTTTCATCGAAAAATGACATGGTCTCATTGAAGTTAGCGAGTTTCTCTCTGGATTAAGATGAGAAAATCATGTGAATAGTTTTAAGCACAAAATTCAAACCATAAATACCAGATTTAGATCAGAATACACATTCAAATTCTTCTTGTCATTGGTGATTACTTCTCAAAGAATCTGAAGCTAAATTCCTCTACACCATTCACATGTAGTTCAAAAAAATTAGGATATATGATTATCAAAATCTAGGTTCTAGTGGTTAGTTAAAATGATTCCTTCGATGCTCTAATGATCACTATATTTTTTTCTTTTGATGCTTGTGAGGGGGAAATATACATGATCCTAGATCTATAGTATAACAATCGTACTCTTTATTACACACTTAAATATGATTTATTACATTAACATGATCATACAAAAAATATGAGGATAGATATGTCTTTTGTCTTGGGAAATTATAAAAATTACATAACAACATAGAACATAAAACACAACATATTTTTTGAAAACTTCTTTTACAAGACCACAATATTCCTTTATACATAGCATTGCATGAATTAACCTGAGGACATGCATAAGAAAAGGGTGAGCTATAAAGCTCAGTAAGGGATTAATCAAGGAATAAGATGAATAAAAAAATACATGTTAGGTAATAAGAATATCAATGGATCATAATAGAAACATTAACATAAAGGCATGATATAGCATGATTATCATAACATGGAAATGTGGCATCAACATTTAACATGATATTAGCATGAGCCAAGTCTCATTGCACTTGGATAATGAGTAAACCCTCATTTATAATGAATAAGAATTATTAAACCCTCATTTCACTTGACGTATCATGATACTAATCTATACCCAATGTATTAGAGTGCTATCATGGCACACCCTTCTTAATCATTTCATTTCATGCGTAAATGTGCCACATAGATCATACAACCTGGATTCATTAAACATCATAATTTATTCAATGATAAAGTAATGTTGAATTTATTCATGAAACTCCATTATCAATAAGTAAATGTGTAGAAAGGTGAATACCCTTGATAGGGAAATGGGCACTTTATTCACTACACAATGACTTTGGCTTGGAAAATTGCGGTGCAATTTCAGCAACATAATGGCGTGACATAAGAATTCATAAAAATTGTTAATGAGAGATAAATGTTTATCTCATAATATGTACAATAAATGGATAGTAAGGGGGTAATATATACATTTACTAACATATTTAATGGAATTTAGAATCATAATATAAAATAATTTCTTGAATGTAAATGAGGAGAGAGAAATCCCTTAAGGAATTTAGGCCTATTAACTAGTGTACATGGGAGGCATTAATGAGATAGAAAGGGGTATCTAATCATTCCATCATAAGTAGGGAATTATAGGGGAGGTTCTAAATCTTACCCATGTAATTGTAATTGAATATACATGGGTATAACAATATAAAGAAACTTGGAAATAAAATAAGTGGGGAAGAAATATCTTTCTTAGAAGTGTGATCCCGGAGGCTTGGGAGAGGTTTTAGAGAGGCTTTTTGGGATAATGGGGTGCCCTGGGAAGACATTATAGAGAGTAAGGGAGAGTTTGGTCGAGGTACTATGGTTTTCAGTGAAGAGAAGTGGGATCTTGGGTGGTTTTATATAGTAAAAGATAGGGAATGTTTTATTATTTAGGTTTTGGACACTACACATTAAAGTAAAAAAAAAATCACAAACCATCCTAAGGATTATGCCAATGGTTTTCTCCAAATATTAGTGGAAAAAATATTTTAAAAGTACAATGTCCTCAAATAAAAAAAAATAGGCTTAAATATGTGGAGATGAATCACACTCTTAAGGAAATCATTTTAAAATGTTAAAATAGTTTATAAGTCTTTGAGGCTCCACTAAGGCATTGAAAAATTAAGAAAAAATATAAAGTAACATTATTTTAAAGTAAAAACTTTTATTGGAAGAACATAATTTTTATAGTATTTTATCATATCACTGTTGGAACATTATGATGTCATAAAACACATTATATATTTAAACGGCATTTAATCTTTACCCACAAATTCAACTGTCTTGGAAAATTATGAAAAATTCACCATTAAATAATTTCTACATCCTAAGTCCAAAAATAATATTCATTTTATCTAAATAAATTTCTAAATATGTTAATTTTAACATTTAAAATAAAAACTGACATTTATAAAAAATTCATGGTTTTGATAAAAACATCTTTCAAAGCATAATAAAATTTACAATTCTTTTCATAAAAGTAACAAAATAATTTATATTAAAAAAAAGTAATTTAGTAATAATATTTTATAAAATCTACTAGAAATATGGGCTTTTGAGCCCCTTAACCTATAGCGACCGCCATTGGCGGTTGCTACATTTCCATAAAAAGGGGGGGGGGGGCTTCCGTGCCCCCTCCTCCCGCGAAGCACCCCTCGCCCCCCCCCCCCCCCCCCCGAATTCCCCCCTCCCGTCGCCCACGCCCTCCCCGACGCCATGCACCCTCCCTGCCTCCCCGCCCTCCCCGCCGCCCCGCCCTCCCCGCCGCCCCGCCCTCCGCCGCCCCGCCCTCCGCCGCCCCGCCCTGCGCCGACCCGCCCTCCGCCGCCCCGCCCTCCACCGCCCCGCCCTAGGCCTTCGCCGCCCCGCCCTCCGGCAGGCCCCGCCCTCCGCCGGCCCCACCCTCCGTCGGCCCTGCCCTCCGCCGGCCTCCAGCCGCCCTCCGCCCGCCCTCCGGCTGCCCTCCGCTGGCCCCTACCTCCTCCGTCCACCCTCCGGCCGCCCTCCGCCCTCTGGATGTGGCCATCCTCCACCCTGCGGCCGCCCTGCGGCCTCCCTCTACCCTCGGCCCTCCCGCCACCTGACTCCGGCAGCCTGGCAGCCCTCGGGCAGCCCTCGAGCATCCCTCCGGCCACCCTATGGCCTTCGGCCTCCAGCCCCTATGCCCTCCGACCTTCTCCCTCATCCCTCCTCCCCCTCGTCCCTCCCCCCCAGCAACCCTAACACCCCCCCCCCCCCCGCACCCCGCCAGACCCCGTCCCCTTCCTCTTCGTCCCCTCCCTCACTGCACCAGCTCTGGCTCCGGCTCCCCACCGCTGCCTCTCCTCTCGTAGCACCGCCTTCAGCTCCCCTCCCTTCCAGGTTTGTAGCGCAATCAGGTATGACATGGGATTTCACATACATTATTATTTTAAAAATGGTTCACAAACAATTAATTAGTATTTATTTTAAATATATTTGATATGAAAAATGAAAATGTAATAAGTATTGTGTAAATGTTTGTTATAGGGATCTTATTATGGATAAGAGTTGGATTGATCTTCCAAATCGGACGTCTAGAGAGTATTTCAATGGCATTATGCAGTTTATTGACTTCACCAGAGGATTTGAAAGTGACTATATTAGTTATCCATGTATAAAATGTGCTAACAGATATCAATTCACATGAGATACTGTGAGGGATCACCTATTCTTTAATGGATTTATGAGAAATTATAAGAGTCAGACTCGTTATGGAGAAGAATATGTTCGTTGTGAAAATACGGATACAGTTCAGATGGATGTTGATGCAAGGATGAATGATCCAATGCATGAAATTCTTACTGAAATGGTACGTGGGGTGGATCCTGAAGGCATTGACATCCAGAATCTTGAGACTGGTGAGATAAATCTTCACTCTGGTGCAGATCGTGATTCAAGGAGGTTTTATGAAGCAATTGATGATGAAAAAATAGAATTATATCCTGGATGTACTTATTTCAATAAATTGTCGTTTATCATGGAGTTGTTGCATTTGAAGACTTTGAATCATTAGTCAGAAACATCATTCGACTTGCTGTTGGTGTTATTGAAAAAGGTTCTTCCTGTCGACGCTAAGATTCCCGAGTCGTATTACCATGCTCGTAAGCTGACAGAGAACTTAGGTTTTACATATGAGACCATAGATGCATGTGCAAACAACTGTCTGTTTTTTAGAAAGGAAACTACCCATTTGGATATTTGTATGGTTTGTGGTGCTTCCAGGTGGAAAGAGAACAGGGGAAATCAGACTCATCAAAGTTAGATTGTGATACAGGGGAAACTGATTGTCATAAAGCAAATGCGTTACTTTCCCCTTAAACCAAGGTTGAAAAGATTTTTTATGTCATCTAAAGTTTCTAATTTAATGAGATGGCATGTAGAAAGAGTTCATGAAAGTGATATGTTAACCCACCCAGACAGCCCTCCCCGCACTCCAGACAGCCCTCCCCGCACCCGGACAGCCCTCCCGCACCCCGGACAGCCCTCCCGCAACCCGGACAGCCTTCCCCGCACTCCGGACAGCCCTCCCCGCATCCTATACAGCCCTCCCACACCTCGGACAGGCCCACCGCACTCCGTATAGTTCTCCTCGCACCCCGGACAGCCCTCCCGCACCCCGGACAACCCCTCTCATACCCCGGACAGCCCTCCCGCACCCCGGACAGCCTTCCACGCACTTCGGACAGCCCTCCCCGCACCCTAGACAGCCCTCTCGCACCCCGGACAGCCCCCCCCCCCCGCACTTTGTACAGTTCTCCCCGCACCCCGGACAGCCCCCCCGCACCCCAGACACCCCCCCCCCCCGCACCCCGGACAGGCCCCCTGCACTCCGGACATCCCTCCCCCCACCCGGACATGCCCTCCCAGATAGCCCCCCCACCCCCCGCAACCCGGACAACCCTCCCGCACCCGGACAACCTTCCCAGCACTCCGGGCAGCCGCTCCCGCACCCCAGAAAGCCCGCCCCGCACTCCGAACAGCCCCCCCCTGCACTCTGAAAATCCCTCCCACACCCCGGACATCCCTCCCCGTAGACGACACATCAATCGGAGGTGCAGTTTGACCGCGGTGACCGGAAACGCGTTTCCGGTGTCATAAAACACCAAAAACGGCACGAGATGATCGAATTCAGAGCAAACTTGCTTCGAATTACCTGAAACCACACGAAAACATTAGAAATATTATTCATGACGTGTAGGAGGAGACGGAACGCCCATCGGAGGTGCGGTGCGCGCGTTACGTCCGAGTGTGTCGTTTTCAGTAGCTCGGCGCGCGCTAAAACGGCGCGTTGGGGGGTCAAAACCACCCAAACGACCTCATAATGCCATGAAACCGTACAACAACAGCAGTTGTGTGATTTCTGAAATGGTCAGGCAGACGACACATCAATCAGAGGTGCGGTTTGACCGTAGTGACCGGAAACGTGTTTCCGGTGTCATAAAACACCAAAAACGGCGCGAGACGGTCGAATTCAGAGCAAACGTGCTCCGAATGACCTGAAACCACACGAAAACATTAGGAATATAATTTATGACGTGTAGGAGGAGACGGAACACCCATCGGAGGTGCGGTACACGCGTTATGTCTGAGTGTGCCATTTTCAGCAGCTCGACGTGTGCTAAAACGACGCGTTGGGGGGTCAAAACCACCCGAACGACCTCGTAATGCCATAAAACCGTACGACAATAGCCGTTGTGCGATTTGTGAAATGTTTGGGTAGACAAAACGTCAATTGGAGGTGAGGTTTGACAGCGGTGACTGGAAACGCGTTTCTGGTGTCATAAAACACCAAAAACGGCGCGAGACGGTCGAATTCGGAGCAAACGTGCTCCGAATGACCTAAAACCACACGAAAACATTAGGAATATTGTTCGTGATGTGTAGGAGGAGACGAAGTGCCCATCAGAGGTGCAGTGCGCACGTTATGTACGAGTGTGTCATTTTCAGCAGCTCGGCGCGCGCTAAAACGGCGCGTTGGGGGGTCAAAACCACCCGAACGACCTTGGAATGCCCTGAAACCGTACGACAACTGCCATTGTGCGATTTGTGAAATGGTCGGGTAGACAGCGCATCAATCGGAGGTGTCGTTTGACCGCGGTGACCGGAAACGCGTTTCTGGTGTCATAAAACACCCAAAACGGCGCGAGATGGTCAAATTTGGAGAAAACATGCTCTGAATGATCTGAAACCACATGAAAACATTAGGAATATTATTCTTGATGTGTAGGAGGAGAGGGCGCGCCCATCGGAGGTGTGGTGCGCGCATTACGTCTGAGTGGGTCGTTTTCAGCAACTCGGCGTGTGCTAAAACGACGCGTTGGGGGGTCAAAACCACCCGAACGACCTCGGAATGCCATGAAACCGTACGACAATAGCCGTTGTGCGATTTGTGAAATGGTCGGGCAGACAACACGTCAATTGGAGGTTTTTTTTGACCGCGGTGACCAGAAACGCGTTTCCGGTGTCATAAAACACCAAAAACAGCGCGAGACGGTCGAATTCGGAGCAAACGTGCTCTGAATGACTTGAAACCATACAAAAACATTAGGAATATTATTCGTGATGTGTAGGATGAGACGACGCACCCATCAAAGGTGCAGTGCGCGTGTTACATCCGAGTGTGTCGTTTTCAGCAGCTCGGTGCGCGCTAAAACGACGCGTTGGGGGGTCAAAACCACCCGAACTTCCTCGGAATGCCATGAAACCATACGAAAACAGACGTTTTGTGATTTGTGAAATGGTAGGGTAAATGACACATCAATCGGAGGTTCTTTTTGACCGCGGTGACCGGAAACGCGTTTCCGGTGTCATAAAACACCAAAAACGGCACGAGACGGTCGAATTCGGAGAAAACGTGCTCCGAATGGCCTAAAACCACACAAAAACATTAGGAATATTATTCGTGATGTTTAGGAGGAGACGGCGCGCCCATCAGATGTGCGATGCGCGCGTTACGTCCGAGTGTGTCATTTTCAGCAGCTCGGCGCGCGCTAAAACAGCGCGTTTGGGGGTCAAAACCACCCGAATGACCTCGGAATGCCATAAAACCATACAAAAGTAGCCATTGTACGATTTTTAAAATGTTTGGGCAGACATCACGTCAATCGGAGGTTCGGTTTGACCGTGGTGACCGGAAACGCGTTTCTGATGTCATAGAACACCAAAAACGGCGCGAGACGGTCGAATTAGGAGAAAACGTACTCCGAATGACCTGAAACCACACGAAAACATTAGGAATATTATTCGTGACGTGTAGGAGGAGATTCCGCGCCCATCGGAGGTGTGGTGCACGCATTACGTCTGAGTGTGTCGTTTTCAGTAGCTTGACGCGCGCTAAAACGGCGCGTTGGGGGGTCAAAACCACCCAAACAACCTCGAAATGCCATGAAACCGTACGACAACAGCCACTATGCGATTTGTGAAATGTTTGGGCAGACGGAACGTCAATCGGAGGTGCCGTTTGACCGCGGTGACCAGAAACGCGTTTCTGGTGTCACAAAACACCAAAAACGGCGTGAGACGGTCAAATTCAAAGAAAACGTGCTCCTAATGACCTGAAACCACACGAAAACATTAGGAATATTATTCGTGATGTGTAGGAGGAGACGAAGCGCCCATCAGAGGTGCGGTGCGCGCGTTACGTCTGAGTGTGTCGTTTTCAGCAGCTCGACGCGTGCTAAAACGGCGCGTTGGGGGGTTAAAACCACCCAAATGACCTCAGAATGCCATGAAACCATACGAAAACATCCGTTGTGCGATTTAGGAAATGGTCGGGTAGACGGCACATCAATCGGAGGTTACGTTTGACCGCGGTGACCAGAAACACGTTTCCGATGTCATAAAACACCAAAAACGGCGCGAGACGGTCGAATTTGGAGCAAACGTGCTCCGAATGACCTGAAACCACACGAAAACATTAGGAATATTATTCGTGACATGTAGGAGGAGACGGAGCACCCATCGGAGGTGCGGTGCACGCGTTATGTCCGAGTGTGTCGTTTTCAGCAGCTCGACGCGCGCTAAAACGGCGCGTTGGGGGGTCAAAACCACTCGAACGACCTCAGAATGCCATCAAATCGTACAACAACAGCCATTGTGCGATTTGTAAAATGGTTGGGTAGACTGAACTTCAATCGGAGGTGCAGTTTGACCACGGTGACCGGAAACACGTTTTTGGTGTCATAAAACACCAAAAACGGCGCGAGACGGTCGAATTCGGAGCAAACGTGCTCCGAATGACCTGAAACCACACGAAAACATTAGGAATATTATTCGTGACATGTAGGAGGAGACGAAGCACCCATCGGAGGTGCGGTGCGTGCGTTACGTCCGAGTGTGTCATTTTCAGCAGCTCGACGCGCGCTAAAACGGTGCGTTGGGGGGTCAAAACCACACGAACGACCTCAGAATTCCATGAAACCATACGAAAACAGCCGTTGTGTGATTTGTGAAATGGTTGGGCATAAGGCACGTCAATAAGAGGTGTCGTTTGACCGCGGTGATAGGAAACACGTTTCTGGTGTCATAAAACACCAAAAACGGCGTGAGACGGTCGAATTAGGAGAAAACGTGCTCCGAATGACCTGAAACCACACGAAAATATTAGGAATATTATTCCTGACGTGTAGTAGGAGAGGGAGTGCCAATCAGAGGTGCAGTGCACGCGTTACGTCCGAGTGTGTCGTTTTTAGCATCTCGGCGCGCGCCAAAATGGCGTGTTGGGGGGTCAAAACCACCCGAACGACCACAGAATTCCATGAAACCATACGAGAACAGCCGTTGTAAAATTTGTGAAATGGTCAGGTAGACGGAACGTCAATCAAAGGTGTCGTTTGACCACGGTGACCATAAACGCGTTTTCAATGTCATAAAACACCAAAAACGTCCGAATGACCTGAAATGATAGCATTTCTTAAATTGGGGATTTTAAATTATTATAGCACGATGATTTGATGTCAGATTTAATTTTATTATATGTATATAATAACTGAATAATTATTTTTAATTTACGTTTGTTTTGTTTTGTTGTTTTTTGTCTTATTTTAGGTTTATTGAAGAAGAAGATTGAAATAGATAGACCAGCTCGGATCGTTGAAGCACGTTTATCGTTTATGATGATATTTATGTTTATGATGGTCGAAATTGTTTTCCATTTTTTATGATTGTTATCTTGTTTTATCTCTGATTTTTCACCATGAAGAAAAAAACCAGAATTCGTACATTTCATTAAAAAAATGAAAAATATTTTATTTAATAATATATATATATATATATATATATATATTAAAATATTTTATTTAATATATATATATATATTATTTAATAAATATATATAAAAATGAAAAATAGATTATTTAATATTATATATATATTTCTTTAATATATATATATATATTAAAATATTTTATTTAATATTATATATATAAATATTTTCTTTAATATATATATATATATTTTTTATTTAATAAAAAAATATATATATATTTCTTTCAGTATGAATTTTTTTTTTAAATTTTTTTTCCAATGTAGCGACCGCCTTTGGCGGTTGCTATAGGCTGCCTGCCGGGCAGCATTAGCGATTGCCAATGGCGGTCTCTATAGGCTGATGGGGGCACCTTTAGCGACCGCCAATGGTAGTCGCTATTTCCCTACACTGACAGAGCAGATGCGACCGCTAATGGCGGTCGCTGGGCGGCCTCTATAGCCCTATAGCGACCCCCATTGGCGGTCGCTAATACCCTTATTTTTAGTAGTGATAATATTTAATTAAAAAATCCATTAATTCATCAAAATAAAATTATTAATTGAATATTAACGAAAATACTATTTTTGAATTAAAACCCATTTACCAAGTAACAATAAATAAATAAATGTATATTCTTTATTCTATAAAACAATAAAGAAAATAATTATAGTTCTAGGGTCTTGTTACATAACCCATTATAACACCTGGATTAGATATAAGTGTATGGTGTGCGATGGTGATAGACTGTTGGGGTAGCTCAAATAGCATCGCTCTGGTGGTAATCTCTATTAACTTTAACTTCTTTCATAGGCAGTTCTATTCAAGCTTAACGTGTTGAATCTTGGATTGGGATTGGTCAAGAGCAAAGCCGAGTGATGCCATGTCACTTCCAATCTCTGAAAAATGGGCTTCGTACGGAGGAATTCTACTGAATAAGGTCAATTCTTCATTTTTATTATTAAATTGGATTTTATAAATCCCTATATTTATACTATTCATGTGATCACTATTCAATGTATATATTAGAAAAGGAAAAAATTCATAATAGTATTTTAAAATCCAAAAACATAAAACCAAGGAAGTGTATAAGTTTTATATAACCATTTTTCATAACAATACATTTATTTAGATCAAGAGGAATTTTCATTAATTAATGATTGGGTGGTTATAATATTCCCCCCATAATAAATTTCTCCCTCAAAATTTTATTTTCCCACACAAAAATAGATTAGGGTAACTCTGCTTCATTACTTCCTCCGATAACCCTATTGCCTCTTCAAACTAGTGGTTTCACCACAAGACCTTGACAAGAGGAATTGTCTTATTTTGTAGAACATTTTCCATGTGATCTATGATCTTCACCATATTCTCTTAATAGTAGAGTTCAGTCTCTAAAGGTACCACCTTTGGATTGAGTACATGCAATGGGTCAGGTATTTACTTCCTCGAGAGTGATACATGGAACACATCATGTACTTGAGATATGTTCGGTGGAAGTGCTGGTCGATAGGCCACTGCTCCAATGTGATCAAGGATATCAAAAGGTTTGATGTACCTTATAATAAGATTTCCCTTCTTCCAAAATCTCATAAATCTCTCCCATAGTGACAAGTAGTGGAATACCATGTATTCAAAATCAAACTCTAGGTTTCGTCGATGATTATCAGCATTATTCTATTATCAAATCTTTGAATCCTTAATGTGATGTTGGATAGTCTTAACCTTCTATACCATTTCTTCAACCATTTCTGGACCTAGGAGTTTTCTCTCCCCAACTCCATCCCAACATGCCAGTGTTATGCACCTCTTCCCATAAAGGGATTCATAAGGAGCCATTTGGATGCTTGAGTGGAAACTGTTATTGTAAGAGAACTCAACAAAAGGAAGATGTTAATCCCATATTCCTTTAAAATCCATTGAGAATTCCCTCAACACATCCTCATGAATTTGGATAGTTCGATCAGATTGGACATCAATTTGAGGAAAATAAGTCATACTAATGTTCATCTCAGTATTCAGAGCGTGTTGGAGTCTCTTCTAGAGCATAGAGGTGAATCTTGGATCTTGATCGGATATAATCGATAGTGGTACCCCAAACAGCATTACCACTTATATGATGTATATTTGTTCCAGTTGATCCAATGGGAAATCCTCTCGAATTACAATGAATTGTATAGTATTTATAAGATGATCCACAACATCCCATATATCATTGTTACCTTTGGATGTCTTCGGAAGTCTGGTGACATAGTCCATGGTGATGTTCTCCCATTTTCATGCTGGTATGGGTAATGCTTGCATCATCCCCTTATACATATGCCTCTCAGCCTTCACTTTTTGACATAATGGTCTAGGAGATCTTGATATATCTTTTTGTATCCTGGGTGAATGGAGAAATTCAAACTATGTGCATCATCCAAATGTTCCTTCTTTAACATCATATTTGATGGAACACATAGTCATGTACCAAATCTCACAATCCTTTGTTCATTAACAATTAACACTATGGATTTCCCTTTTTTAATAATTTCCACTTTCTTCTAAATCCCCACATCATCCTTTTTAGCATCCATTAACCTTTACAGAAGAGACCATTGAGCAGTCATCTGTGAAAGGATAGATTATGTTCCCTTATTGATGATTCCCATGTCCATATTCATCAAAACTAAGAAGATTGGATCCCATTAAATTGTCACAAATGATAGAATCACTAAGACTTTTCTACTTAGAGCATCCACCAAATTTTTCGATTTCCTATGGTGGTAATAGATTGACCAGTCATAGTCTTTGATCATCTCTTTCCATCTTTGTTCGAACATGTTCAACTCTTCCTATGTGAATATATACTTGAGACTTTTATGATCCTTTTATATTTCACACTTCTCCCCCAAAAGGTAATGTCGCCAAATTTTCAAAGAGAATATTACTACAGCCAACTCTATATCATGTGTTGGATAGTTTTTCTCATGAACATTAAATTTCCTTAAAGCATATGAAATGACTTTGTCATTTTGAAACAACACACAACCCAAGCCCTTCTTCAAAGAATCACTAAATACCACAAAATTTTCCCCACTTGTGGGTAGTGTGAGAACGGCCACAGTGCTAAGACTCTTTTTAGACTCCTTGAATATCTTTTTGCATTGATCACTCTAATAGATCTTTACTCTTTTATTAGTTATCTCATTAAGAGGGTTTGACAATATTGATAAATTTCTCAGAAATCGGCAATAATATCCAGCTAACCACAGGAATCTACAGCTATCTATCACCGATGTTGGCCTCATCCATCCCTCAATTGTGGATATCATAGAGGGATCCATAGATATCCCATTTCTTATGATGATATGACCCAAGAACGATACCTCCTAAAAATAGAACCCACAGTTGATGTACTTTCCATAGAGCTTATCCTTTTGTGGTGTCTCTAGTATATTTCTTAGATACTCCTCATGCTGCTCCTTGGTTTTGAAGTATATTAGAATATCTTCTATATGGACTACCACAAATTTGTCAAGGTAATATCTAAATACTCTATTCATCAAGTCCATGAATATTTACAGATCATTAGTGAGTCCTAAAGGAATTAATCTGAATTCATAGTTCCTGTACCTTACATGAAAAGCTGACTTGGGGATATCATCATTTTTTACCCTTACTTGGTAATATCCGAACTGAAAACCCACCATGGAGAAGTATTGTTCTCCATTTTACTGATCAAAAAATTAATCATTCCGGGAATAGGATACTTTTTCATTATCGTGATTTTATTGAGCTCACGACAATCAATGCAAAGGTGCATTGACCCATCCTTCTTCTTGACGAAGTGGACTGGTGCACCCCAGAGTGATGAACTTGGGCATATAATCCATTTATCCAGATTCTACTTTATTTGTTTCTCCAACTCCTCAATCTCTAGAACATCCATTTTATATGGATTCTTGGATATTGGAAACTCCCCGGGTATAATATCAATCTAGAATTCAACATCTCTTCTTGGAGGAAGACCAAGAAATTCCTCATAAAACACATCTACAAATTCACTCACAATAGGCATTTATTTTAAGGATGGTAGCTTCCTAAGACTCAATCATCTAAGAAAGATACACATGCTCCTAGGGAAGTAATATCCATGATTGAGATTACGGTTATAAAGATGATTCATCCCCCTCCTTTCACTTGTAATGAACCAAGGATTGATTTTCCATATTAAGAGTGATTTCCATCTCACAGAAATTTATGTTGGATATTTATAGGGAAACCCAATCCCTGCCAATAATTTCATCAAATTACACCATTGGGAGTATGATGGGGTTAATCGGGATGTTGAATCCAAAAATTGTGGCATGGGAGGAGTTATATTCATGGGATGCAATGATTTCCCCATTTCCCGTTCCCACAGAAATATCTACTTCCATGATTTGTGGTGTTGTTGGAATTGTTCTACTAAACATTTGAGATATTATAGAATTCGTAGAACCAGAATAAAATAAGTGAATTCGTTATTATTGAATGAATAAATTGCGTACCTATCAGCACTTCATTTTCGGTGTTTGCTTCGGCCGTGGTGATGGAACAATCTCACCCTTTAAGCCTTGGAGGTTGTTTGTTGCCTCCAAAAACCCTTGGCTTAGGGAACGGGTTTGAAAAGTTCCCTGGTTATTTGCAGTTGAAGTAATAAAAAATGTGTTTAGGGTTGAATGCAGTGTTCTATTCCTCTGTTGTGGTAGCTGGTTTCTCTTGTTGGTAGTTAATATCCAGGTTCCCTTCTCTTCCACACCGAATGCTTTTCCTCTCCCCTTTCAGAAAATTTCTAGTGTGCTTCTTTCTGCACCTTTGGAAAGTAGGGAGCTAGAATTTCTTAGCACCATTGAAATTTTCCATCAGACCTCTAGAATTAATGTCCACACAATGATTCTTATCCCCTTGAAAGCCCTAAAATTCACTGATCTACATTTTGATTTTGAGGTCACATCAAAAAATTTCCTTATAGCTCTAGAAGTCACAGATCTCTAGGGATTTCTGTAGGCTAGGTTTTATCCCACAAATGATGTAATAAACCTTACATTTTGGGGGAACAACATAGTAGGAGGGATATCATGATAGCCTTGTGAAGTTTTCCTCATACACTCTAATAGTTTTGTCATCTTTTTTCTTGAGGGAAAGGAAGTCCCCTTTCTTCTTAAGTCGGACGGTGCGAGGAAAATATTTATCTAAAATCATTATACATAAATCCTTCAATTCCATTGCCTTGATCTCCTCCTCAGGATTTGTAATTTGTTTATCAATATCCACCATTGATCATCTTTAACCTCTTTATGATAATCTTTCAGAACTAACTTCTCTTGCTCAGAACATTGAAGGATGGAGAATATCTTCTCGATGGAGTTGATCCATTGTTCGGCGACTGAGGGTTCCGATGATCCATTAAAAGTAAGAGGCATTTTTCACATGATGTTCTCGATTGTGGATTTTTTTTTCAGGGGGGTTGAATGTTCCTCTTAAACCTTGTTTCTATTCAAAACATGTGTTATCTGATAGAGTATCGTGACAACGCTTGCAATTCCTAATCCCATCTGATTGGAAATCTCATTAGAACTGTCGTCACATTGTTCTTTGAATCAGTTGTTATATCGAATCCTGCTATTACTGGCCATTGGTTGGAATAAATAGAATATTAAGGGAAATCCATAAAGGGTAATCTAATGAAAAAATAGATAACTTATAAATTACATTTATTTCATTATCTTATGAATTTATAGGTTTCAATCTATGTTATCCCTGATCTACTTCCCAAACAATATTCTTCAGGGCATTTTTCATTACCTAAAAAATGATTCATACTAAGATTTGGAATTTACCATATTCTATCCACCAGGTGTGTCCTAACCATGAGTGCATCAAGGACTATTGTCATGAACCAATTTATTTTCGAGTCTAGTTCAATGAAGTGTTTTCAGGTTTACCCCTCGATATATATGTTCGAGAGCCGCCTCAACTTGTTCGTATCTAGATAGGGATTTCTTTTCAGGATAAACCACATAATCCATAATCACCAAAATATAGGGATGTTTTTTATACTTATTCTTATCCCTAAATAATTTACTAGGGTTTTCTTATCCGAATCACAAATATTGCTATACTAATCCTCTAATAACAACTATAATAACCCTGCTCTTTATTACACACATAAAAATTATTTATTATATAAACTTGCACGTAATACAACTCTAAGGATAGAGAAGTCTACAATCTTGGTAAATTGGGAACATTAAATAACAACTAAGAACATAAAACACAACATCTTTATTGAATACTTCTTTTATATGACCACACTATTCCTTCGTACTTAGCATTTCATTAGATAACCTAAGGAAAAGCATAAGAAAAGGGTGAGATATAAATCCCAGTAAGGGGATTGTCAAGAAATCACATGAAGAATATAGTACATTTTAGAAAATAAGCATATCAACAGATAACAATAGAATCATGAACATAAAGCCATGATATAACATGATTATCACAACATAGAAATGTGGCAACAACATTTAACATGATATTAGCATGATACAAGGATCATTACCCATGGAGCATGAGAAAAACCTCATTGAACATGAATTATCAAGATTAAAACCTCATTTCAATTGGCTTATCATGAAATTAATCTTTACTCAATGCATTATAGCACTATCAGGGTGCACCCTTATTAATCATTTCATTTCATACAAAAGTGTACCACATAGATCAAACAACATAGAATCATTAAAATTCTTCATTTATTCCATAATAAAGGAATTTTTAATTAATACAAGAAAATTTATAATAAATAAGTAAATGTTTATAAAGTTAAATACCCTTTATAGAGAAATTGGCATGGTATTCCCAATACAAAGACATTGGCTGGTAAAATCGGGGTGCAATTTCAGCGGCAAAAAGACATGAAAAAATAAATCTAAAATATGGTTGATGGGAGAGAAAGGGGTAAATCATCATATATAAATGAAATTTATATTAATGGGGTCATATATAAATATTTACAAACATATTTAATTGAATTTATATTCATAATATAAAAGAATTTCTTGAATGTAAATGAGGAAAGAGAAATCCCTTACAGAATTTTAGCATGGCGATGGGTGTACATGAGTGGAATTAATGAGAGAGAAAGGGGTATCACATCATTAAAAAATAATTACGGAACTATAGGGGAGGTTAGAAATCATAGTCCTAAATTTTTAATTGAAAAAACAAGGGTATATCAACATATAGAAACTTGGACAAAAAGGGGGGAGGAAGAAATCCCTTACTTGGTAGTGTGATCCTAAATGCTTGGGAGAGGTATCAGGGAGGTTTCATGGAAGATTGGGGTGCCTTGGGAGGATTATATAGAGAGGAGTTCATAGTTTGGTCGTGATAAAAAGTTTTTGAGTGCACACAAGTGGGATATTGGGTGGGTTTATATAGTAAAAGAGAGGGAATTCATTATTATTTATGTTTTGGACACTACATATTAAACTAATCAAAACCACAAACTATCCCATGGTTTTTACCATGGTTTTTTACAATGGTTTTTCTAAAAGTGAAGTGGAAATAAATATTTTATAAGTCCAATTTCTGAACACAATAAAAAAATAGTCTTGATTATGTAGAGGTGACTCACACTCTCAAAGAAATCACATTAAAATATTAAAATAGTTTATAAGTCATGGAGGGCCCACTAAGGCATTGTAAAATTAATCAAACAAATATTAAATCACATTATTTTAAAGGTAAAAAATATATTGGCATAAAATACTTTTTATAGTATTTTATTACATCACTATTGGCTCATTATGATGTCATAAAACACATTATATATTTAAACAGTATTTAATTCTTACCCACAAATTCGACTATCTCAGAAAATTATGAAAAATAATCTATTAGATAATTTTGACATCCTGAATCCAAAAAATATTAATTTTATCTAAATTCATTTCAAAAAATATAAATTTTTACTTTTAAAAAATAAACGGACATTTATCGAATTTCATGGGTTTGAACAAAAACAACTTTCAAACTTTAATAAAAATTACAATTGTATTCATAAAAATTATACAATCAGTTATACTTAATAAAAAGTAATTTAGTAATAATATTAAATTAAAATATTATTTATTTCAAAAATCCAAAAATTCTCAAAATAGATTTATTAATTGAACATTAACTAAAAATACTATTTGTGCTTTAAAAAACCATTTACCTAGTAACAATAATAAAATTAATGTATATTTTTTATTCTATACAATAAAAAAGGAACAAAATTATATTAATATTGTCTTGTTAAATAACCCCTCATAACACCCATGTAAGACCCAAGGGTAAGTTGTGTGATGGTGAAAAACTCTTGGGGTGACTCGGATAACATCGCTCAAGTGGTAATCTCCATTAAATTTCAGTTCTCCCTAGGAAGTTCCATTCAACCAAAACGTATTGATGCTTGGCTTGGGTTTGGTCATGAGCGTAGCCGAGTGACACCATCTCCTTTCCGAGATCAGAAAAATGGGCTTCGTATGGATTAATTCTTCTAGATGAGGCCATCACTTCTTGTGTCTGAGTTAATTGGATTTCATAAAGCCCTATATTTATAATAATCATGTGATCACTATTCAAAGGATATATTAGAAATAGTAAAAATTATTAACTGTATTTTAAAATACACAAACATAAAACCAAGGAAGTGAATTTGTTTTATATAACCATTTTTCTAATAATAAATTTAATTAGATAAAGAAGAATTTTCATTATGAAAATTTTTGGTCGTTACACCAAGACTCTCTCTAGAACATAGGTGAGAGAAGAAGGGAGAGAAATCACATGAATGGTTAAATGTGTATTCCTCTCTTCTTCTATTTATAGGGTTTTATGAAATACCGAGTAATGCCTTCTCGACCTCTGAATGATTAAAATGCAATACACACATTATTTTTACTACAAATTTAATTCATAAATATCTTTTGTTATCATTATCAATAACCTGTAATATAATAAACATATTATGTGAAAATAATTGATCCATTAACTAGGATCACACTTCCCACAAATATTAAATGAAACATGAATATTTTAAACTAATATTCATTCAAATAATATTTTCATTTATTTACTTTAGAACATGTAAATACATTTAATAGTTAAATCCAATGCCCAATATTCATAACATGAATAATATAAATTTATTTATTTCATTAGTGATCGTATCTGCTTGGAAAAATCTCAAACCCCCGTAGTGGGGCCAACCAGGCCCAATAATCTTATTCAACTGAATATTGAATATTTTTGAAGATTCCATTGTGTGTATCCCTCTAGGCCCTTATCTGGATATTTGTTAACACTATTCATAGTCCAAGAGCTGGATCTAGCAACTCATCATGGACCTAGAAGAGATAAGTATTTTCATAGTATAAATAACCAACCTATGAACATGAATTGTGTAATATAATATATTTTTCTTTAATATATCATAAAAAATGATTCACACTGGTTTCATCAAAACTTTTCTTACTTTATTATTTGTTTATCCAAATATATGTATTTACCATAGACTAATATGGCCATGGATTTATCAAGGTACTACAATACAGAGCAATTTTTTCTGATATATATAACTTCCATAACCTAGAAGTAAAAAATCCTTTATTGACCATTCATCTAATTTCATGCCACTAATGAAGCACCTAAGACAAACTACCTCAAAAATATTTAATTATCATGATTTTCACCTTATATCAATGTATGTGACCAAATGGATCACATTAGTGATGATCTCAAATTAGGAGGCCATTACACATGTTCATAGATAGGAACAAACAATGACACCTGAAATATGTGGTGTTCCTATCGGTAGGTTAGTCCTCATTATTTCACTACTAGAGATCATGAAGTGCAAACATAATGATAAGAAGTATCAATAATTATGATCCCCCATCACCTGATAGTTATACATCTACTGTGTTCAATTAGTATGATACATTCAGACCATAGAAAATTTGTTTAAGATTATTTTCATTGTATCTCAAGGTTCTCATTATATCAGAGGATCTTCTATGACTACGTGATGTGACAATTAATCTACGAACGTTACCACTGAATAGTGGATGAAAAAATACTATATTACATTGGTAATAATACATCATGTATAACTAACAATATACATGATATGGTATTCAAAATCACTGTGTAGATGCTTCTAGGTCACAAACTATTTAAACTCTCCCACTTTCACTAAATCCAATTTGATAAACAACCTTGTAGGCTCTCAAATGATTAAGATCATGTTTTTGTTGAGTCACAACCTTAGAATATGGGCCTTCCATGATTCCTCCACAAGGATATTCTGGTATTTGTGACCTCATATCCTTGAGTAAAACTTCATAGGAGATTTTATCACTGAGTATATCTATTTTTTTACAATCAAAACATGATATCTTTGATAGTAAGAATATCATAATTTAGATTATTATAATACTATTTTTACTAGGTTTGCTTCTAATAATTGGAACAAATTGTTGCATTCAACTAGTTCTTAGCTACTTTAGAAGCTACAACGTACTCAGTATTTGTATATATGGCTACCAATAGACTATAGGAGCTTTTCTTTCTCATCAACTTAGCCTAACTATTATAATAGATCACGTTGATCATAAGAATACTAGTTTGTGTCCTGTTAAAACTCGTATCCTATCTTCCCCATATACCTAGTACATATCTTTTTTTACTTCCTGATGTAAAAATAGAGAGTTTTAACTACATCCCATATTAATTTCCTAGATATAATTGATATTTTCTTACCAAAAAGTATATCCTGGAAATATAAATTTTTGTACATACCATGGAATGTGTGATTAATCTATCACTTGAGCATAAAGATTTTTTATCTCCACATTAATATCCTCTGATGTCTCAGACATGTCAATTTGGATAGATATATTCCACCTTAAATAGAAAAAAATTATAACTTGAATTGTTCAAAATTGAATTTTTTGATACCATGTCACAATATGTATGATTAACTTGGACAATGCCACCTTTAGATCCACCAAAACAGATCATATTCCCAAGAACATAGGAAGTTACTTTAATTCAATCACGATAGAATAAATTTCATCTTTGTCTTAACTAACTTTTAGACCAACATGTTTTCTATATGATTTCAAACATATTTTACTTGGAAAAACTTGGTGCTCCCACTAGCCACTATTAGACACATGGAAATCAGTTATTTCAATTGTATTTTCTATGATATCATTTATTACATCAATCTAAAACTAAATATCAGTAACATAAAACCATTATTAGCATTATGGGACATGCCTATCCCATTATAGTTACGTCATATAGACACCATCCATGTTTGGCGGTCGTGACATCTTATGGTTAATATAATATGATCATAGAATGTTGCTTTGAAAAGTAAAATTCTAATGTAATTTGGCATAATGACCTGGTATTACCAATCCAACCATATTGGTACTGCACTTTTACCATCCATGTATCATATAACTTGAATTCCCACCACAGTATTCAAAATAATAAGACCATTTTCATTGTGATACATGGAATTTATTATTGAATTTTAATCGGTCATGTCAATCTCATCTAATTGATAAACACTACTTATAGTAAATCTTATTGACAATGAATAATAGATCAATGACCATGGTGAATACATAAACCATAAACAATATTTTATTCTTCCAAAGTAGTATGTGTCTCTGGAACATAATTTGTTCCACATGCTCTTGTGGAACTAGTTCCTATGATACTATTTGTGCATATCTCACACTGACTAAAACCAATCCAATCTAGCTCCGACTTTCATTATATAAATGTGAACCCCTATAGATATTTAGTCAATCACTTGACTACTAATTTTCTATCCTTGGGATTTATTTAATATCTTAAGAAACTTTTAGGAAAATAACAATATATGCACAATGTTTTTATTCATGATGAATATTTTTTTATGTCCTAAGAAACTCTTTGCATCAAAAAAACGTCTGTATGACACAATGTATGTGTATAATAATACAACTATTATGATATCCATTATAAATATATAGTTGGAATATGGTTATGGGATATATTCATTATTTTAAAAAAAATGTCATTAAATATAATGGATGTTTCTACAAGTTGAAACATCTATACTACTTGACTCATAACTCTAATGTAAACAATGTGCGTTTAAGAATTACTCCATGCAAAATTTTGTTGATCAATGTGGATATGTAGGAATTCATCATCGATCCTACTCATTAACATCAATTCCATGACATAGAAAAGATAATGTGCATTTTAGAATTACTACATGTTGCATTATCATGATCGACGAACTCTTGGTCAAGATATTCTTTTGTATGCCAACTCAAAGCCAAACATGTCTTATGAAAATGCATATGCATCATTTAACCATTAATTAATGAATTAAAATAATATAATGAAGTATATTTAATATAAGAAACCCCTATAATAGTGAAATCTCACTTTTTGAACTAATTTAAATAGCCTTGTGACATAACTTTATTCATAAAGGATCATTTTCCTAAAAATAAGTATATATGTTGATAATTGAAAAAGTGTTAATCTGTATGAATCATAAATGCCAGACATGTAATATTCAGGATGTATAATTTATGTTTTATGTTGAAAAATATTTTACTTTCCATAATGTAGAAAATTATGTCTTATATCATATATTTATTAATATATTACCTATGATTCATGTACCACTAAACTATTACATGAGAATTGAACAACACAAAGAAAATTAATTTTTGAACATGGAATAAGGCCTTTTTGTCTAAAGGAAATGTGAGATAAATGTTTTGGTCCTAATCAATAAAATTTCTACGAGAATAATTCACATATAAACATAGAAGATGCCTACTTATCATCACTGACTATGGAATCACCCTTTCTCAGCCTCATAGAGAATAAACATAAATTATAGTAACAATTATATACTCTCTTGGTTACCTTATCTTAATATGCATATGTAGTATAAATATATTATAAAATTCCCATGAAGTAAAACTGAAACATTACATTTTACTTTTATGAATAAACAATGTGAAGAATTGGTAACATGATTATTTAATTCAGTTAATTGTATTTAAAATTCCATTGTATTATTTTATGATATGAAAATGGAATAGAATATATTAATACTTCTTATATTGAAATACATTGCAAAGGTGATTCTGGAATTATATTCCATAAAATTTTTTCCCTAACTTTTAGTTTTTTCTCCATAATAATTAAAGATTAATATGACTTTTATAATCATAATTAAATGGTTATCCATACCTTAATAGGTAATAAAGTATTTACACAATATTATTCATTTTATAATGTAAATCAAAACTTTTTTAAATTGTTGAAAATTATATGAGAAACAAATTCACTGAATGATCATGATACATCTTTCAATTTACACCTACTGGTGAAACCATCACCTTATTCATATCTTTCTTCACATTCTCCTCCCATAATTCTAAAAGATGATACTACATGTTATATCATACATGTCCTAATGTAGAGACCATAAATAGCATCATACGTTGATGTTATCATAATGAAATAACCATCATATTTTCTATACATGAGTCTCATATAAGAAATTTCCAACGCTTTGTTTTGGAGGTGATTTAATAGGTGTTATGGAAACTGGCACCTTCATATTCAAATATCATAGTACTATACACAAGCACACACTCTATTCTTGGATATGTGTGATGATGTGTACATTTAATTTTTTCATTTTTTATCACAATTATTTATTGTGGTATAACTTTCCATATTCCAAAAATGTAATTTAAGAAGATTGGTACTTTTATCTTGATTACCGATTTAGTAATTATGATAAATTATTTAAATCATTAAATGAAACCCTCTATTTTATCAAATTCTAGGAACCCTTTGTTCTTGAATCAGAATTCTCTATCTCTTGATTATTCTCGTGTCAAGGATCCTAGAACCTCACCTCATAGTCTCCAATATATAGATACGCCCCTACTTGAGAGTTCATGTAAGAAATCAGACCATATTTTCAGGCATGGGATTTATTTTATGGTGTTCTTGAGAAAAAGCGGAGAATCTAGAAATTTAAAGAGTAATTGTCGGGTACTTAGGAGTAAATGCCATGTACCCAGTTTCCACAGGTTACTGTGTATAGTCCGTGTAACGACTGAGTACAAGGCCATGTGGGGTGACCTAAAGACCACCTAAAGCGGGGCCTGATAAAGGCATATACACGTAGTGTAATTTCAACATAAATGTCATGTACTATTCTTTTTAATTGTTATATCTGATCGGGGTCACGTCTCATTCACAGAAAACCCTTCTTCTCGGCTTGTCTCATCTAGGAGCGACTAATGCCAACAAATCTTCTCCAAGCCCCCGACCCATCGCCCATTCTCAGAATCAACCACCACCAATTACATTGGAATCACCATAGTGATTTCTTCATTATTCTAAACCCTCATTCTTCGATTTATCCTCTTTTGTGAGATATCCTTGGTTGATCGTTTTTGACTTTTTTTAGATCTACCATGTTCTAGGTCAATTAAAGGGCCAAAACCAGAGTATATCAATCATACAACACCGAGGTTGGTGGTTCGTGCCTTTCCGTAGTTAGACTTTGAATATTTTTTTCAAAAGTTCATAATACCCTAGAACGGGGTATTGTGTGTTTAGGGATTTTAGCTTCATTAATTCCTTCTATGACTTGTGTGCCGGAGTAGAGGTTGTTTGATTATGAATAAGGTTATTTTCCTTGTAATGTAAATGTTTCTCATGTTTGTTTTCATATTGTACTTTTTTTCTAGCTTTGTCGATTAGGCTTCTTTTTTTTCAATCCTAGTGTTGATAAGATGGAGTGATATTATCTGATGTCGTTATATGCTTGTAGTTGTTTAAACAAGTAGTTCTTGAATGCTGCTATCCATGTAGTTATTAAGGTTTATTTCTATGTTGAACATCATTGTGCATGATTGATTTACACAAGGCTGTGGGAATTTGGTGTAGTTGACCATTGGGGGAATGGATGATGATGGATTCTTGAGAGTGTCTGTTTACTTTCATGTTGTGAGACCATAGGGGGGATGGACTGTATGCTCCCTTAGAGTGTCTTTACTTCCATAATATGAGACCATAGGTGTAATTGGACATTGAGTACTTCTTTAGAGTTTCTATATTTACCAATACAATACTACATGGGGAATTGATGGTGGGTTCTTCCTCATATAGTATTAACTAAAGCTGAACCATAGGGGTTAGACTGGGAGTACATCCCAGAGGGTTGCTTGTGTTTTATTGATTGTACCATAGGGGTTATGATGTGAGTAATTCCGAGAGGATTACTTTTTTTTATTAGATTTTTACTTAATATATCAAAATGAATGTAATTGAAACTATAGGATTGTTTACTTTTGAGTAATTCCTTGTTTACTACATCCTTTTTCTTGATGACTTCCAAATATATTCACTAACTGTTAGGCCCAAATCTTTCAATGGTTTCCTATTGGGATTTGTCTCACACCGTGTTTGGGTCATGCTTTTGGGCCCAAACAGATTATATTGATGTAGGTATACATAAGGTAATGTGACATTATATGTCAGGTACTTGACGACTATGGAGCTGAGAGCATGGGACGAAGCTAAGTCTTGTGATGCTACTGGAGTTTTTTTGTTTTTTTGTGCGTTGGATTATTACTGTATTTCATCATTGGGACTTTTTTCACTTTTTTCCTTCACATTTGTATCTAGCATCATTTATATTTGTGCTCTAGTTTTTTATTACTTTCAGTCTTCTATTGTTTACTTATTGCGTGTTATTACTGCTTCCGCTATTTCATTCTATTTATTTCCACTACATTACTCTACCAATGGGTGAATAGTTTCCCCACTATCACACCCAAGGTATCCCCTGCTAGTCGGAAGCCTCTAATGTTTGGGGAAATGTGCTTGAGACCATGTGACCAAATGAGTATGGGGCATCTCTAGGCGACACCAGAAACCAAGACATTACAAAGTTGTACGAGAGGGGATATTTTTTTCTTGACAAACTATTTGGAGCCAATATCCATGGATAAGAATTAATATATAACTGGTAAAATGTTTTACCCAATAGTTGCTAACCCGTGTACAAGGAGAAGCTAATTTACCTCGATTATTTCATTTTTCTGGTTTTTCAATTATTACAATTGATTTGATTTCACCATTGGGTGATTCACATGTTTTTTGCTGTTAACATTGATAATATTGAGGTTCAATTTCTATTAAAACCCAATTTGATGATGGTATTCCATCTTAGGCATCATATAGGAACTTGCAATAGTTCACATGTCATGCATTCTTAAAATTCCATTTAGGGTTCCTTACTAATTTAATGTTGTTGTGATATATGTTGGGCTAGATATTCATGATGTTTTGATAGATTCCTTGATAGAATACCTTCTATTTTTAGGGTATTGGACTGTGAAAGGTTTTGTTTTAATGAACACCAATCTTTGGTTATTGGGGTATTATGGGTCCTCATGCATTAGAATTTGGTGGGTCATTTCACTATTATTCTTGTTTATGACAATTATAAGATTCCAAACTTTGATTCGTGGGGAGTATGGTCCCACACGGATTGTAATCTAGCACTTCAATGTTTGTTTAAGTGTTTCATGGGCTTTCGGAGAAGTTTCTGGGGCTTACAGTCCAGAAAACCCCAGAATACATGGCATGCACTTCTTAATACACGCCATGTATCCTTTACTTTGGGAATGAACTATTTTTCTTAAGTACATGTCATGTATTTTAGGTACACCTCATGTAGTCTCTAACCATGTTACTACCTATGTGGGTAGATACATGGGGTTGAGAAATCTCTGGTGACACACGCCTTGTACCAGATGTACTTGATGTGTTGTATAGACCATGTGTCCACCCGTGGGAATAACGACATAGATGGATGAGACTTAGGTAATTCACCCTACGTTAATCTTGAACACACCATTTAGTTTAACCAATGCATCCAGTCATGTGGCTAAAAACATGGTTCGGTGAAATCCTTCTAGTACATGCTGTGTTTGGCATGAACACGTCGTGTAGTCACGATCTTGGAGAACTATGTGGGATAATAATGTTGAAGAACTTGGGTGGGGGAAAATATTCAATTACACACCATCTCTTGGGAGAACACGCTGTGTGAATGGGCTGTTACCCGACTAGGGTTGGAAGGAGTAGACGCCCATGTGAAGGATTAAAGGAACATTCCATGTAGTGGTCATACACGCCATGTATCCCTATTTCAAAAAACATGAATTCTTTCCCTCTCTTGTTCCTTCTTTCACTTATAAGTTTCATATTTTTTGTTTTTGTGGAGATCTTTAGGCTCTATATCTTTTCTTCTCTAGATTTCTTGACACTGGACACTCCGTTGGCAGCTAGAACAACTAGTGTACGTCAGTGCAAGGAGTGCCCTCTTGATGTTGGTGGGTGTCACATCTTATGGGACCTTTATGTCATTGAGATGACTTGATATGATGTCATTTTCAGAATGAAATGGTTAGTTCCCTTCCAGACTATTGTCGACTGTTATCATTGTAAGTTGAGTTTCACATCACAAGAGGGTGGTCTGTTTTTGCACAGGGGCGAATGGGATGTCTAGGAAAGGATAACAGGACCCGAGCATCATGGGTTGGGGGAAGTTACAGCCTAGACTGCTATTATATATATGGATTACCAGGGAACTTTACAAATGAACTTTCCTCCCATGGTGGATCATTCCAGGGATGACTTCTAGAGGACTTTTCAGGCATGCCTCCGGAGTGAGAGGTACAAATTTCTATTGATCTTGTTCTAGGGGCAGTATCAGTGTCCATTCTTCACTATAGTATGGCTACACCAGAGTTATAGGATCTCAAGAAGTAGTTAAAAGAGTTATAAAATAAGGGTTTCATTTGAACCAATACATCTTTTGGGGGTTTGTCTGTCCTGTTTTTTCGAAAAAGGCCGATGGTACACTCTGATTTTTTGTTCATTATGGGAAGTTTAACTATTTGACGGTCAAAAATTTATATCCCTTGCAAAGCATTAACGATCTTTGTGATCATATTTGAGGAGCCTGGGGGTTCTCGAAGATTGACTTGAGATCAAGTTATCCTTAGTTATGTGTTAGAGCATCATATATACCTCATACAAAATTTTAGAGAAGGTATGGTCTATAAGAGTATGTGGTTATGTCGTTTAGTCTCACGAATGAACATGTAGTTTTCGTGGCACTGATAAACCAAGTCTTCCATCCATACATGTATTGTTTCATGGTAGTCTTCATGGATGATATCTTAGTGTACTCTCATACTCCACACGACCATTCCATGCATATTGAGATCATTTTGACTACACTGAGAGAGAATCAGTTATATGTTATGCTCTCAACATGCCTCTTTTGGATTGATCAAATTCAATTAATGGGTCATGTAATCTAAGAGACAGTTGTATCAGTAGACCCAAAGAATGTGGGAGAAGTAGTTTCCTGGGAGTATTCAAAGAACTTATTTAAATTACATTGTTTTTAGGGATGGTTTGATACTGTAGGAGTTCCATATAGAACATTTCATGCTTTGCAGAGCCGCTGACGAGCCTAACTAAGAATGGTGTGAATTTCCTCTAGACAGAATTGTACGATTCAGCCTTTCAGGAGCTGAAAGGGAGGTTGACTCAGCACTAATACTAGTATTTCCAGATCCAGGAAAGATCTATTATGTATACTATGATGCATCAAGTATTGGGATAGGAGTAGTTCATATGAAGGGGGAAGGAGTCATTGCGTATGGGTCATAGCAGTTGAGGACACATGAGAGGAATTACCCAACACATGATCTGAAATTGGTTGCATTTGATAATGATCTACACAATAGAAGATTTTTTTTTGTTGGGAGAGAATTTTAAATATTTACTGAGCACAAAATTCTCAAGTATATCTTTAATCAGTGTGTTCTGAATCTGATACAACAAAGGTGGGTTGAGTACCTTGAGTCTTTTGACACTGCGCTTTCCCACACGCCCGGGAAAGGAAACATAATAGCTGATGTGTTGAGTAGGATAAATCAGATAAATGTAGTTCCGAAGGCCAGTAGTGAGTGGCATCTTATGGATCTATTCTCTGAAATTAATTTGGTGGTGCATGACAGACAGGGGTAGAGGTTTCTTTCTTATGTAGTTTTTACCTCTACTCTACTTGATCAAGTGAGAATGAGGCCGCTATCAGACTCTTAAGGACTAGTTCTACTGGTGAGTGTGTCAGGAGAGGACCGTATTCATGGATTGACCATAGGAGATGATGAGATCTTGCGCTTTCATGGGCACGTGTGGGTGTTAGAAGACATACGTGAGGAGCAGATATAAGACTTTCATTTCGCGATTTTCGCAGTTCATCATGGTGTCACCAAGATGTATCGAGATCAAAACCATTAGTATTAGTGGAAAGGTATGAAGAGATATGTTAATGGGTTTTTCATGAGGTGTTCCACCTGTCTATAGGTGAAGGTAGAGCATAAGCGACCAGTAAGGCTTTTTCAGTAGTTACCCATTCTTGAGTGAATGTGGAATGATGTCACGATGGATTTCGTGACAGGTTTGTTGAAGTCGCCTTGAGGGAATGATGCAGTATGGGTTGTCATTGATAGACTCACAATGGTTGCTCACTTCTTTCCAATCAAGGAGACCTATAGTTTTGATGAGTTGGGAAGGTTATACATCTGAGAGATTGTATGTTCGTATGGAGTTCTACACTTCGTTGTTTCATCCATGGATGCCCATTTTACATCTCGGGCCTGGTAGGGACTACATAGGGCATTGGGTATGTAAGTAATTCAGAGTACAACTTACCATTCTCAGACATATGGCCAGTCTGAGGGTATGGTACAAGTGCTAGAGGACATGCTTTGATCATGTGTCCTAGATTTTGGAAGTTCTTGTGATATACACATACCTCTTGGGGTGTTTTCCTACAATAATAGTTTTCAATAAACTATTCAGATGACACCTTCTGAGGCATTGTATAGTTAGCCATACCAGTCACCCTTATATTGGCTAGAAGTTAGAGAGGCAGCTATGATGGGACCTCGTCTTGTCCAGGAGACCACAGAGTACCTAAAGTTGATTCAGAAGAGGATGAATACTTCACAGTCATGACATAAGTCTTATGCTGATCGATGGAGATGACATCTGGAGTATGAGTTCAGAGATCGTGTTTTCTATGTGCCACACCAAGGTTGGGACACATGAGGATTAGGAGACAGGGAATTAATTCTCCAAGATATGTTGGGCCATTTGTGTTTTTGGGGAGAGTCGGGCCAGTTTCCTATCGGTTTCTATTACCTCATAGGTACCAGGCTATGCATCAAGTCTTCCGCGTTTCTCAACTATGTCATTACATCTCAGACTCATCTCGTGTTTTTCAACCCGAGTATTTTCAGCTAGAGGTGGCTGAATCATTCTTGGAGCATCCTATCTGGATTATTGATCACAGTGTGAAGGTTCTCTATGGATGGCCTGTTCTTCTAGTATGGGTGATATAGAATCATGGGTGACTACAAGAGGAGACTTTGGAAAGGGAGGCTTATGTACGAACACAGTGGTCAGAGATGTTTGGTGATTCTTCTTCTAATATGACTTTCTAGGGAAATTTGGGGACTAATTTCATTAAGGGTGGATGTTTTTAAGAACCCATACCTTCTTTTTAGGTATGAGTTTTCATTTCTTGTGTTTTTGAGAAAAGGAGGAGAATCTAGAAATTTAAGGAGTACATGTCATGTACTTTGGAGTACATGCCCTCTACCTGGTTGTTGTAGGTGACTGTGTACTGGCCGTGTAATGGCCGAGTACATTGCCATGTGGGGTGACCTTGAGACCACCAAAAGTGGGGCCCAGTAAAGGCATATACATGTCATGTAATTTTAAAAGACACACCGTGTAATTTTCTTTTTAATTGTTATATCAGAATGGGGTCACATCTCGTTCAAAGAAAACCCTTCTTCTAGGACTGCCTTGTATAGGAGAGACGAAAGATAATGAATCTTCTCCGAAGCCCTAAACCGCTATCCACTCTTCAAATCAACCATTTTGATTGTTTTGGAATCACAATGGTGAGTTTTCTTCCATCTAGAACATAGTTCATTGATTTCTCCATTTTAAGGAGATATAATTGGGTGAATATTTTTGATGTTTATGTAGATCTACCATGTTCTAGGTTGATTCAAGGGCTGACGCTAGAGTATATCTATCATACAATACTGAGGTAGTTGGTTCGTGCCTTTCAGTAGTTATTCTTTGAATATTATGTACAAAATTTCCCAATACCCTAGAATGGGGTATGCATGTTTAGGGATTTTTAGCAATTTTAATGCATGTTGTGCCTTGTGTGCCTGCGTAGAGGTTGTATGATTGTGAATATTGTTATTTTCCATGTTATGGATGTGTTTCCCATGTATGTTTTTATATTTACCATTTGGTATAGCTTTTTTGGTTAGGCTTCTTGTTTTCCATTCCTGTTGTTGCAAGGATGGAGTGATTTTATCTGATGTTGTTATATGCTTGTAGCCGTTTATCCATTTAGTTATTGAATGTTTTTAGAAAAGTAGTTAATAAGGTTTACTTTGGCTATTGAACATTATTGTTCATGATTTATTTTAACAAGGTTGTGGGAACCTGGTGTAGTAGACCATAGGGGGAATTGGCGTTGAGGGCTTCTCTATAGTGTTTGTTTACTTTTATGTTGTGAGACCATAGAGGGGGTGGACTTTGTGCTCCTTTAGAGTATCTATAGTTCCATGTTGCGAGACCACATGGGGAATTATATGTTTAGTGCTTCCTCAAAGATTCTATAGTTACTAATAAGAGACCACATGGGGAATTGATAGGGAGTGCTTCCTTTGAGGGTCTTTTCTAAAGCTGAACCAGAGGGGTTAGAGTATGAATAATTCCAACAAGGTTTCCTGTATTTGACTGGTTGAACCAGAGGGTTTAAACTATGTATACATCTTAGAAGTATACTTTTTTTATTAACTCCTTACATTATATATGAAAATTAATGCAATTGAAACTGTACGATTTTTTACTTTTGAATACTTCCTTGTTTACTAATTCATTTTTCTCATTGCCTGCCATATATATTTTTGGAATGTTAGGCACAGATCTTTGGGTGTTTTACAACAGAGATCTGTCTCACACCCTATATGGGTGGTGATTTTAGGTCTCAACGGAATATATTGCTGCTGTTATAGATAAGGGAAAGAACCCTTCTACATCAGGTACTTGACTGTTGTGAAGCTAAGAGCATGGGACCAAGCTGAGGCTTCCGATGCTGTTGGAGTTTATTTGTTTTCGTTGTAATTTTTTAGTACTATATTTAAACATTTTGACTTTTTTGGCTATTTTACAAGACAAATGTATCATGAATCATTTATATATGTTCTCCAGTTTTTTATTTCTTTCATTCTTTCATTGTTTACTTATTATATATTATTACTCCTTCCATTATTGTTATCTGTTTATTTCCATTGCATTACTCTGCCAGTGAGGGAATAGTTCGCCAACTATCAGACCCAAGGCCCTCTCTTTTAGTCGGAATCCTATGGTGATTTGGGAAATGTTCTTGAAGCCATGTGACCAATCCGGTATGGGGAATTTATGGGCTGCACCCAGAACCGAGATGTTATAGTTCATGGTGGACTTTTGACCATCCAACCACATTAACTTTTGGTTCATCGATCTATTGAGTGAAGTCCAAGATTCAAAAATCCTTACATTATTTACTCAATTATTTAAAATAAAATTATAGTAAGTAAGATATGGTTAATCCTTAATACCACATTAGTTATGTCAACCCAACACTCCCTTAAGAACTCCCTGGTAGTAAGAGGAAACCTCAACAATGGAATGAAGACCACCCTAAACCCCCAGGTTTTTCCAAATTTGTATGATAGAAGGTAGTTCATAGATAATATTTATTATAGGGATTTGTGTCATAAGTTTACAATATAAATCATTTTTATGAATGTTCAATGTGTTACACTCAAAACTTACTATAAAATAAATAGAACAATCCATCACATCACATGTTCATTTTATCTATTCATTCTTGTTTATTATTCCATCTATTCGTGTGTAAACTAAACCTATACATAATAATAATACAAGAAAACGTAAAATGATGATCTGTTCTTGAGCGTATCCAGATGGTTGATCCATTGAGTGAATAATGGATTAACCTAGACTATAGAGAATATACCTTGAGTCATGTCACTTGAAACTCAAGTTGCAGCACTTCCCATCATATGTATCACCTTCTTGTATGGTGAAACCCCATAACATTGCACAAAGTGCATCACTCCTCATCTTTTCATTATACAATATGACTTGTTTGCAGGCGAGGGGGACTGGGGAGTACAAAATACAACTCTGAATTGGTCACATAGACTCTTATACATATAATAACATTAGGTCCACACAAAGATCAATTTTATGTATCTACTTATTAAAAACCATTATAATAAATTAAATAAATAAATAAAATACCAAAAAATCATGCATTTGTCATTCCAGAGGCTAATGACAAGTCAAATATGCCTTATCTCATGAATTTAAATTAATAGATGAAATAAATTTAACTTTCATTAAAAAACAGGGGAATTTTTATGGAATTAAAATTCATTCGTATTTTAATTCAATATTTTTCATCATTTGGTACCATGAATTAATTTAATTTTAAAAACAAAAATTAAATTAATTAATGTATTTAAATAAACACTAACATAAATTAATTAAATCCACAAAAATTTAAATTTATTTTTAAATTAAAAATTAAAATTTAATTTAATTAATTTATAATCAATGTTTAATTAATTATTTTCATTAATTTTTGATTATTTTATATTTAATTGGGTCCAGAAAACACTGAGAAGGGCCTGTACGGGTCGGGCCAATCCCATATTGGCCCATTCTGAGCTGGTCAAATCCTATGCAAGAGATTTTTTGGCACATAAGGCCTTTCTAGACTTGTTCTAGACTAGGAAGACCAACAGATTCCATATTCAGAGTGGTCTCAATCCAATAAGAACATTAGTAGGGGTTACCTCAGTCATCCTGCACAATCTGGATGAAAAAAGGCCGATGGAAGCCTGACATAGCCATGACTAGGGATAGTGTCACGTCAAGCATGACATCAGGTGGTTGGGCATGATGATGAGGTCTAGATCGAGTAGCTCAGTTTATCTCATGAGAACTATGATCCATTGGGTTCCAAGGGGAGGTGTTGAGGTGAGGCTCTCTAGGCCAGATTGGGGGGGGGGCATGATCAGGTGGTCGGGTAAAGAAGACTGATGGGGAGGCTGTGAGGTATCACAGATGTATGGGGAGTTCGTATCTGTGAGCACTATATGTATAAGGTGGAGAGTAGGGTTGTTTTATGTCGCCCAGTTCGAAGTAGCGACGATAAACATGCTGTCAAGATGCGCTAGTGGGTGGAACCTAGAATCATCTAATAGATACATTGTTCAGAAATCCAGTGGAGATGTATTTTCATTGTGGTCTACAGCTGGTATGATGATCCGGTTAAGTGCACTTTTGAAATGGGAAGCTGCAGTTCCTTGGGGTGGTCGATAAGGTTTCCCACTTAGTAGAATGGGTGGGTTGACACAGTCTTTTGGTTTTATTTGAAAATTGAACCCACAAAAAATTTTTTGTTTGATTATAGGACCACGGTGCACAAGGATAAGGTGGATGGCCCCTTCATGGAAAAAAATCACTAAAATATATTTTATTATTATTCATTAAAAAAAGATACCACAAATTATGTAGAATAATCCTTACCAGCTGGATAGTCATGCTCTCGCCACTGAAAATCAGGTTAGTGATCAGATTCTCCCTTAAATGGAAATGAGATGCCCAAAATATTTAAATTAAAAATATATATTCTTTATAAACAACACCAAAAAATAGTTTTCAATCTATATTTAAAACTTTTAATGGTCATAACATTCCCATTAATTGTCGGATTTAATATTTGTTAGTGAATTTTGGACTGAGACAATTCCATTTATAAAAATTTAATACAAATTTAATTTTTTATTAGATTAAAACCTCCACGGGTCCCTATAATACCAAATTTAGGTACAGGGAATGCAGAGGAAGCCCCAAATGTTCAGATTTAATATTTTCACCGATTAACGACATGATCTCATCGATGTTGGCGAATCACTATCTGGTTTAAGCTAAGGATCTCATATTAAGAGTTTTAAGTACAAAATTAAAACAATAAAATACATGTTTTAGATCTGAATTTGAACTCAAAATCTGCTCGTTGTTGGATATCACTACTTGAAGAATCTAAATCTTAATTCCTCTAGATCATCCCAACATGATTCAAAAATCTACAGGATTTACGATCTTTGAAATAAGGGTGCTAGCTTGGTGTTTCGACGACGACTTTGACATAAAATGATCACCACATTTCCTTACTTGCGATGCTTGAGAGAGCTTGACCTGAGATCCAAGATCTAGAGAATCTCTCACTAGAACATGGGAGAGAGAAGAATATAAATAAATCCCATGAATATTCACAAGTTAATTCTAATATTCTTCTATTTCCTGGGAGTTATGAAAATACCTGATAATGCCTTCCTGACCATTGAAAATTTATCACTCTACAAACATTATTTTGACTACTAATCTAAATCATAAATATCATTTTTTATTATTATCACTTACATATAATATAATAAAACTATTATGTTATAATAATTGGGCCATTCACTGGGCTCATATGTCCCTCAAATATTAAATTAACATTGAATATTTTAATCTAATATTCATTCAAATAATATTTTCATTTATTTACATTAAAACATGTAAATACATTTTATAAATAAATTCAAGGCCCATTGTTCTCAATGTGACTAATATGACTTTTTTATTATATCTGTGATCATATCTCCTTGAAAAAAATCCAAAACCCAATGGAGGGTCCGACCGAGTCCAATAAACCTATTCAACTGAATAAAGAAGATTCTATAAAATGATATTGTGTGTGAGACTCTAGGCCCTTATAACGATAACAGTAAATCCTATTCATAGACAAAGATCTGGATAAATTAAGACATCATGGACCCTAAATAGATAAGTATTGTTATAGCAGGAAAAACCGACCTATGAACAAACATTTTGTAACCTAATCTCCTTATCTTTAATATATCATAAATCACGATGAAGACACATGTCATCATCCTTTTCTTGCTTTATTAATTGTTCATCTAACACGACAGATTTACCATGGATTACCATGGCCATGGATTTATTGAGGTACTACCTACATGATCAACATGGCCCAAGAAATATAAATTCCTTAACATGGAAGTGAGAAATCCTTTCTTGACCACTAAACCAATGTCATGCCACCAATGGAGCACCTAACACAAAATACATCTCCAGGATTTCATTATCATGGTTTTCACCTTGCATCAAAGTACAAAATCCAATGTTACACATTGGAAATGACCGCAATTAAGGAGTCCATTTCACATGTTTGTAGATAGGAACAACCAATGACAGCTGAAAAATGTGGTGTTCCTATTTGTTGGTCAATCCTCATGATATCACTACTAGATATCACCAAGATCAAACATAAAGAAAATATGTCTCAATGCTTTTGATCCCCCAGAACCTGATAGTCAAATATATATTGTGTCCTATCGGTATGATGCATCTATATTATAGGACCATTGTTTAAGATGAATGTCATGGTATCTCAAGGTTCTCATTATATCTTCGGATTTTATCTAACCTTTTGATACGACAAATAGTCTGTGGACATTAACACTGAATAGTGGATGTAAAGGAATCTACACTATATTGGTAAGAATACAGAATGTATAACTAAATGTATACATGAATTGGTAATCAATATCAATGTATAGTTAGGTTTAGGGAACCCACTATTCAAACATCATTAGTTTCTTTGATATCATTGATTACATATGAGCTATGGTATATCTACTAGAAATCCTACCTAAAGCTTCTCATTTACATGATATCTTATATGTATTTTTCCAGAGGATGTATATACCAGACCCTTTATATGTACTGAATCCTGAATTGGTACCATTTGAGAATGATATTTTATATGAGAAGTATCCAGTGAACATATTATATCATAGAGACAAATCTCTATAAAAAAAGAAAACTCAACTGGTCAAAGTGTTTTGGTGGAACCATAAGTTTGATGAAGCAACTAGAAAACTAGATGAGATGATGAGACAAAAGTGCCCACACATATTTTAGTTTTATGAATAAAATTTCATGGGTAAAATTTATAATGGGGGGAATAATGTATCAACTTAAAAATTTATAAATGAAACTTCATTATCAAGTGAATAATTTACTTATTAAGTAGTGTAGTTGTAGAAAAAAATTACACTACTTTGGACATATTAGACTATTATATGTTATACCTTGTTCAATTTAAAATACTATTAACCGTCAAAACAGTTGATAATATAATCATTGTACAATGAACATTAATATTATTAAATAATAAGGGTTATGATAATTCCAGTTGAAAAAAATGAAGAAGTGATAGCATCAGCTTGAATGAGATTACCCTATGATTTCCATTTAGCAAACCAATTGAAGGTGATGAAAACTTTGGGATTTCCCCTTAACCGATCCCAATTTGTGATTTAACAACTAAAGAATGAGTAAAACTGTTTTTTGGACTAGTTCATGCTTATCAAGATCACAAACCAAACAATATTCACCAAACCACCCTAATAATGTGTTACTAATTCACAACTTAGAATTATGGAATACACTTGTGTAATAAGGGATTATATATCTTGAACATAACAACATGATTTTTTATATTCTTTTTAAATTTTTAATAAAATAATTATTATATGAATCTTTTAATTTTTCTTAATAATGATTAAATAATAAGTTTATTAAATTATATTTTAAAATGATTAAAAACAAATTTTATATTTCTGAAATATATTTTTTCAATCAAGATACTTGATTGATAAATTCCAGATTTGTTAAAATAAATTTTATTATAATAAAATAACATTACTAAATAATATTTATTTAAAATTAGTTGATAATATTATTTTATGATGTCAAATATAAATTTAATATGGGTCAGAAACAGTTACCACCATAAAAATACCATATTATTTTATCAAAAGTATTTTTATATGAAAATGTAAATTTTAATTTTTAGAAAATTATTTTGATAAGATTAATATTTTTTGAAACTAGAATGTTGAAACTGGAAAATAGTGAATCATTCATAATTTTCTAAGATAGATGAATTCCTAGGTAATTATTAAATACATTATTAATATATGATATGTATTGTGACATCACAAATCTATATTTATTATACATTTTGATTGAGAATAAATGAATTATTTCATACCTAAAGTAAGGGATTATCATCTCAAAGTGTCTTATTTGGGACATAAGATATTTTATACCCCTATCTTCATTTATGAGGTGTATATATGACCCATTTGACTTGTTATATCATGAAAATAATTATTTTCTAGACATATAAAGGTTCATTGGAATTTATTATTTCTAGGGGTTTACAATTCAAATATTACCAATGTAATAATGGATTTATGTTTTAGTCCTATTTTAATAGGAAGTGTTTATGCATGAATTTCCTTGAAGAAATTATATGATCCTTATATAATAAATCCATTTATTTTTATTATCCTCTATTTATTTATAATAAATAAATTTGTTATTTTTAATTTTCGAAACATTATGTACTCAAGAGACTAACATGGCATTTGTAATGAAAATGTCTTTATTTTTATCTAATTTCAAACAACGATGTTCTTCTATATTCTTGTTTTAAAAAAAATCCAAGAATTTTTTAACGTTATATAATTATTTTTTAAGCTCATTACATACCCATGATTTATATTATTTAAAAATGGTTTAAAGGGAATATTATTACCATTTTTTTGACAATGGGATTTTTGAATTTTTTATAAAAATTATGAGATGAATTTTTTACATTTAACTTATACATAAAAAATGAAATTTCCTGCAGTCAAGAAGATTTAATTTTTTGGGGATTAATTTTTATTTTTTCATGGTTAATTTCAATAAAAAAATTAATTAATGTTTTTGAAATATATAGATATTAAATAAGTGATTTCAAAGAGAAATAGTATTTTCCTTAGGATGTGTTCTAAGTGGTCTTTCAAAGGAATTTAATCAATGATCACATAATTTGATGTTCCATTCATTTTTACAGGGGATGTGATGTAATGATACAATCCATATTATTTATAGGGATATATTATTATTATTATTATGAAAATATTTAAAATAAAACCTTTTTTATGGGTGTTATGTAACGAGTAAACAATGAATGGTTTACGAAAATTCTTTCTTTTCCAAGGGTTATTCTTGTATGAAATGTTTATGAAATCCATTTTCTTTTCTAGGAAAATGACATGATGAATGTTTCATGACTATGTCACACACATATTTATGATTATAATTGTGTGATAGGTGGGATACTAATTATATATCCCTCCAATGCATTGGGTAAATATGGATAACTCATAAGGTAAAGACATCATGCGTGAACCTGATTTCATGTTCATAATTTCATGAATGGACCCAATACTCATATTTATAAGACTAATAATTCTTCTGGTAATCATGTCGATATGTTTATACATATACTAGGGTTTATGTCCATATGATTATTTATGGACCAAGATTTCTTGTTGATAAGATTATGCGAGGGACTGATTTCATGTAAATTATTTTTTGAGTGAAACTATTTTTATTTATACAAATTCATAGTGTTATAAGATTATGTTTTTCCAAAATTATAATATCTATATTATTCCCCAATAGGTCATGTTCATTAATTTTCTTTTTTGATTCATGTCTTGTGAAATTACAAGAATTATTCCACAAATCACTATTATGATATATGTAATGGAAGATATGGTTTTCAAATATCTAGCTCATGTTTCAAACCCTTAAGATAATGTTATACCTATGTGGTCATTAATATCACCCAAATTTACCATTAGTGAGCATCTTATATCACCCTTTCATATGTTCCCATTCTATATTATAGAATGAATGTTCTATTTAGGGTGTGCCTAAGATGTGTACTACATGGGAAGATATTTATGGAAGATGCTTAAGATCACTAAAAAAATAATAATATTTTGTATCTAGCCTTTAAAGTCACTAATCCTTTATGTATTAATAACATATATTGGATAGGCATCTAAATAGATATAATATTTATGTATGAAAAGGGAGGGATGTGATACACGTAAACATCAAATCTAGTTGACATGGATAGAAGAATCATTGGCATCTACTCATTAGATCATTCATTATGAAACCAATTTATTGGTTTTTCAAAATGAAATTTCACCACTATGATTTTCCCTAGATGAATCCTTGTTAAATATTCAACAACTAAAACATGAGTGAAACTATTTATAGGTGAAGTTAACGAATATCAAGGTCATGGACCAAGCCATGTTCACTGAAACACCCCAATAATTTATCAAAAAAGAATACCATACCCTCATGTAATACATTGGTTTAATAAGCAGTAATGTATCTTGATCCTAGCTGTACGAATTCGAATATTTTTTAAAATTTTTATAAGATAATGAATAAAGTTATTGATTACAAAACAACTCGTTAGCTTCAATTAATGTAGGTGAACATTAACTTTTTCTAAAAATATAATAAAATATACATTTTAACATTTCATGGGACAAAAATTGTAATTCTATAGGATGGATATTTATTTTGAACATACATTGTCAAAATAATTTAGGAGATAAATTATCAAATTTCCCATTAAAAATAAGATTTTATGAATAATAAAAAATATTGCATTTAAAATTTTCTAATTTTATTTATATTAATGTATTATGATATGTGTAATTAGAATTTTATTTACTATCAATTTTATAGAAATATGGATAAGATCATTTTGACGTAAAGAGGGATATTTTTTTATAAAACTGTTTTTTAAGGCATAATGACTACCAATTTTAATTAATTGAAAAAATATTTAATTATGAATGATTTAACTGAAATTTATATATTATATATCTAACTAAATTATGTTAAATCCACCTAATTATGATTAATAGTCAAACAGTGAAAATAAGATCATCTTATCCATGAAAAGTGCAATTGTAAAAAAACCGTTTTTTGACTTGATTTATGGGGTTTTAAAATATTGTTTTTAAAATTTTGGGATTCAAATTAGATAAAAATGTATTCCATATTATGAATTAGTATAATTATTATTTTCTAATATGTAAAATTTAGTTTTTGGTCTTAATTATTAGTAAAAATAGTAAAAATTATTTACCACGGTTAAGGTTAAAGGATGGTTTTTGCATTATATGGTCATTACTTAAAATTAATTTTCCAAAAAATGAAATTTTATTTTTTAAATTTAATTTCATATTTAGATCATTTGGATGATAATTATCTTATAATTATCACTTTATTTAGGTTTCATTTACAAATTACTAGGGATTATAAAATAGCTACTGTAGTAAAAACTAACATGGTAAAAGTGAGTAACCTTAGAGGAATAAGAAATAGAATGTTTAAAACTAGTTTATTATTAATTATAAAGGATTTTAGTGACCATTTCATTAATCCACACAAATAGAATTTAATTTTTTGGTTTTTTTAAATTTACTTCCCATTATTGAATTTTTTTGGGAATATAAAAAAATGTCACTCCTCCTCAATTATGAAAGGGAAACCCTCCCGTAAAATAATCACACCTATAAAACTATATATATATATATATATGTCAATGAAAACTAACCAAAATATTTTACCAACATAATTTTCCCTATAATATAACTTTTGGGATTCCTAAAATACCCACCCTATGGTCTTTAGTAAGAGATCCAATGGAGGTTCATCTAAGTGATGGTAATTTTATACACTATGGTCTTTCAGTTTACATTTTATTTTACGACCATAAAATTATTTATTAACAATTAAATTATAATTAAACTATTATATCACATTTAATTTTACATTACAATGTTTATGTGATAGTATTTATTCTTTTATGTCTCTATTAAATTGAAAAAAAGTCTTCCCTTGTGTGTAGAGCGGACTATCATCCCGTGCACTGATGTAGCTTGTTTCCTATCATTGACTCACACAAAAAGTTCTAATTATGGATATTATGAATATATATAATACATATGAAATTATATTTATTCTGTGAAATTAATATATCATCCACTGCATTACCCTTTCAGACATTACAGGAATGATATTGTCACCCGTGCATACATACGACCTTCCATCTCCATGAAGTGATGCAATTCATTTTCCCTGAAAAACATTAAATAATGATTATAAAAATGTATTTTATGAATAAAATTTATATTTATAAAATTAATATAATTATTTAAAATATGAATCTATATCCTATGCACAATAACCTCATATTCCATTACAAAACATGCATCTGAAAATGAAGTTGTTAACACCCAAAACAATGCTTATAGTGAAATATTTTTATTAAAAGGGTTGTATGAAGTTATAAAGGGATAATAACTGATAATATTAATGTTAATATATCAGTTTAATAAATTAATGAAATTATTTAAATGATTATATAGGAGGATAAATAATTTTTAACTAAAGATATGTGTGAGGTAATAGATTCCATCTCAATTTCATTTCATTGGGGTCTATTTTAATGTTATCCACTAATTTATTTTATATGGTGTATAAATTGAACCTATTATATGTTATATCATGAAACATTAATTATTTATAAAATTTTAAGATTCAATTAATATTATTCCATTCAGGGGTATTTGAATCAAGAGATACTAAGTGAGAAGTGTTTCATAACATAGTTTCGTTTCATTTAGTTACATTACATTATCATTGTATTTTATGTACTATGATATTGCATGTAAATTATTTTGATTATTTTATATTTTATTTCCAATAGTTTTAATTTTATTTACATTTGATATAAATAATAAATTAATTTATTAATACACACTTTAATGGTATGATCTTTGTAATAGACTGCCACTCAAATTCCATTCACTAAGGCATATTTTAATGTTATGCAGCAATTTATTTTATATGGCATATAATCTTCACCTTTAACATGTTATATAACTAATAAATAATACATCATAATATTTTATGTTTCAATTAATTTTTTTTATCCAATGGGATTTAGACCATAAGTTACCAAGTGGTAAGTGTTTCATAACTAAATTTCATTTCATTGGGTTATATTACATCTACATTATATATGATATTATATGATTATTTTGGTAATGTATTTTGATCATTTTATGTTTTATTTCCACTTTTTACGGGGATTTAAATTTTACACACATAATCAATTAGTTAATTACTTCTCACTTGAAAGGTATTTTCTTTGTAAGGGATTTCATCATGATTTTCACTCTTTTGAGACATATTTGTTATTATGTACCTATTGAGTTTTATGTGATGTATTAAATAACCCTTTGATATATTTAAAACTAATTCCAATTTACTCATTATGATTAATGTTTAAATTATAGTTTATTATTTAAAGGGTATCAATTTAAAATTTACCAAAAAGGTAATATTTTTTTTTAAATCTCCATTTGTTGGATTTCTCTTACTTTCATTAAAGGAAACATATAACCAATCCTTCTTAAACTCTATAAAATTTATTATCATTGAGATATATAATGAGTTTATTTATTTTCATCTAGTTTTTTCTCCCATTTTTACTTCAAACATGAAAAATAAGTTAAATGAAAAACAATTGTTTTTCTCTTTTAGTCATATATATTTTTCTTCCATGTCTATATTTTTCAAAATTGTTTTTAAATAAACTTTTATTTACTCAAATGACTTACTAAGGAAACATTATATCATACTTTAAATTTTAAAATGTTTTAAAGGAATATTTATAATTTTTTCTAGAAGGGTCAATTTCTACTTTCTATACCAAAATCCAAAGGAACACTTTTTTTAATATATATGACATTCATATACTTACCCACAATCATGAATATGTTTTAACATTTGGACACTTATACATGTTTTGAAAGGATTTACAATGAATTTTTTTAAAAAAATCATATTTTAATAGTAAACATCCATTCCCATTATTATTGAAATTGAAATTATTTTATTACCAAAACTATATTCCTGATAAATAGATGGTCATCTTTTGTATCATATAGATTTTGTGGTCATTGGAATTATCATGAAACATTCACTTTTTTTTATCATTGTAAATTACATTTACCTAAAATATATCCATATAATTTATCACCGATATTATAATTTCTTAAATTGTATATCATTTCAACATATGTTTTTTTACATTGAATGTTATTTGACTTTTTAGGAAATTGGAGATATTCTACATTATTTACTCAATATAGACATTTATTAATAAGGAAAATTTTTTATAAATTTTTTTATCATTAAATTTCTGAGAAACATATTGGAAATGTAGTGACGGGTGGGGCTCAGTAAAAGATAATTCATTGATTAATTAACATGTCTCATCAGACAAATCAATTTTAAAAATTAAATAGGTTTTTTGTGTATACCTACCCATAGTTTTTGTAAAGGCCTAAAACCAAAAATCCTGAACCTGATGCCTTAATTTATTACACTGTTACAATTTTCAAGATATTTCATCTCAAAGAAACTAATAGTTTATTATATTTGGATACCCAGATACAAAAATTACATTACTACTTGAAATGAAATACAACATAGTATCTCTATTAGGAATACCCATAATCTTCTAAATAATCCTTAAAATTCATTCATAATATATATCATAACATCCTTGGGAAAAATAAAACATAATTAAGGTATGATCTTAGATGCTCAGTAATGGTAATTAATATAGAAAATGATGTTATAAAAATAACTCATGCAACTAGAATAGAATCTTCAGCATAATATGGACAGAATAAAAACTCAAAAAGTAATTTCATATAAATAATTACATTATAATTAAGCATAACTGTGGATGTCATAATATTCAAATAATCACATGGATTATCAATTAAAAATATCATAATAAGGTAATTCATATTCTAAACATCTAAAACATATTGTCATGGCATCGGCCTGGACATTAGAAAATAAATGGTTAAGGCCTCAACCAAACCCATATTTTTCTTGTCTTATGAGTCCTACTAATGCATCTATGGTATATGGATATCCCCACACATCACATTCAATGTATAATTAATTTCTCATAATATTGGGTTTAAAAATAAAAAAACATATACAAATTAAATGTATATAACTTTCCCTTATTTGTAAACATAATCAGTATCCCTTCAGAGTAGAAAGGTTAATGGTATCGAGATTGAACATTAAAATCCAAATAGATCAAAAAACATTCAATCATAATATATAAATCTCAATAAATTATATAATTCAATATAAGTGTTGATATAGATGAATATAGTCTAACAAAATCATAAAGAAATTCTTGATAAAAATACCACTTTTTCATTGTAAAGATGTATTCTTTTGGAAAAATCATTTTTATTTACCATAATTATTTATAAATAAAAAATAATGAAAAAATAATGTTTTTAATAAAAAAATTAGTGATTTTTTTAAAAAATGGTTTTCTTAAAATTTATTATGTATTGTATTTGAAATGCGTAAGAAATTGAGAATCTCTCTTTAATCGGTCTTGCATATTGAGGTGAGTTGAGAAGGGATCCTTGTAAAACATGTGTTTCCCTATAAAAAAGATTAACTAATCTGGATAAATTATTTATGAATGAATTAAAATAATTTAGAATATGTATATAAAAATAATGTAGTCTTATTATGGTTTATAGGGAGTTAAACCATTTCCTGAATGAAAATGTATATTCATGATGAAATCCTTAACTTTTTTTCCAAAAGTGTTCTGCACCGGAGCATAATGTCTTAGAAAATAAAATTAAATCCATTAATTAATTAATTAATAACATTTTCTATTTATATTTTATTTAATGTAATTTTATCATGTTCATTTATGGTTTTTTATTAGATATAAGATAAAATTTTGTCGTTCAAGAGAATTTATTTCTTGGGTTTTCATTATCAGTTTATTTATATATGAGTATGGTTGTTAATGTAAAATGGGAATAGATATCCAAAGTTGTAGTTATTTTTAATTAATTTTTATATATAAGATTAAATTTTTAAATGATTTATTTTTTATTTGGGGTGTGTATGAATCATTAGATAAGACATTCGTGATAAACATTTAGATTATTTTGGTTGTGTTTCAATCATCACTAACTATTTTTGTTTTATTAATTAACATCATGTAAATATAATGGTTACAGAGAATTACATAAGATTTAATACCTATTTATTAATATTATTTAACAATAAAAATGGTTTTATTACTATATTTGTAGGTGTTAATGAAAATTTAACTCTTCATACTTCAATGCGATAAATTAACACATCACAGGCGATGTTTTCGTTTGTAGACCAAAAGAAGTTGGAAGAGAATTGATGATTTATTATTCCATAAACATAATAAAATTATAGAATATATAATATACTTGAGATATCGTGTTTCTTTGATGTAGTTAGGTTAGGATAAAATAGGAAAATAATATAACTTGAAAAGATATTAAAAGACAGTAGATAGGTTTTTACCTCTTGAATTTCTCCTCCATTAGAACCTCGCTAAGGGGATTGGTTTTGGTATTTTTTTGACACCATAGGATATTTTATGTAGGGGATAGGCTAGTGATGGATATTGAGAATATATTTTACAAACTTTAATGCTTAAGAAGTGTGAGGACAAGAGGTGGTGAGGGTGGTATTTACAGTGGAGGTGAGGGGTTTTTTTTAATATATTATTCATTTAATTATAATTTTTTTAAGATTATAAATAGTTTGAGAATTATAATCAAATATATGAAAATAATCATGTTATCTTTTATTTTATGGTTCTTAAATTATTCAGGACTCAAGGAATTGCGTATTTAACTTAAAATGTATTTATAGGGTGAATTATCATATTCTACTATTCACAAAATATTCTAGTATTTCACAAAAATCACAAAAGATAACCCTAATAATTTTATCAAGGTGTATAAGTCAAAAATGAAATCCATTTTATTAAATTAGTTTTTTAAATAAGTGAAATTTATTTTTTAATTAAAATAATCATTTACTAAAAAAATGCATATTTTAAAATTATAACTGATTTTGTAACACATTGAAATATTTCCTATGGTCTCAAAAAATTATCTTAAAATCATAAGAAAACAAAATATTAATTTCTGAATACATTATATTAAAATATTTTTTTTAATTAATTTTATTAATTAACAAATTTTAATTAAATATCAGTAAATACCAAAAAATACCAACTCTTAATCAATAAATTATAAAATATTTATTTAATTATAAAATGATAAAATTATTTCATACATTATTTTATAAGATTCCAAAATTTTATTTACACTTTCATGGGTGAGGTTACATTTCATTAGGTATGTATACTATTCATTAGGGTCACAGACTATACATAAGGTCAAGTTACTATTTCTTCGATGAAGGTTCCATATCATCTAGAAATAAATCTTTTTCATTAATTATTCATTTATAATGTCGGTACTGTGTTCTATAAGTGGTTTTTATGTGATTCATACTATATGAAATAATTATAATAAGGGAAATTTAATTGAAATAATTCTGGGTCATTACATTCTTCCCTCCTATAAGAATTTCATCCTACAAATTTGTAAAATGTCACCTTAAAAAAAGCTTCTGGTAGTTCTTCATCATAACTTCATCTGGTTCCCACACCTCCACTTCATTTTTTGGATTTTTTCAATGTACCTTAATAAGATGAGTGGTTTTATTACTCAACACCATATCTCTAGTGTCCAGAATCTAGATAACCTCTTCATAGTAAAATAAATCATGTGTCAAATATATTTCTTCAAAAGTGAGAGCATGTGTTGGGTATGGAATGTACTTCCTTAACAAAGATATGAGGAACACATCATGAAATTTGGAAATTCTAGGTGGAATTTCCAAATAATAACCCACAACTCTAATTCCCTATATTATTACAAAAGGATTTATGTATTTGGGCATCAATTTCCTTTTCTGACCAAACCTTCTGACACCCATCAATGGATATAATTTTATAGAAAAATGATTTCCCACTTGAAACTCCAAATCATTCCTTCAATTATCATCATATCTCAATTACCAAATTTCAACTCTCTTGATATGGGTTTGAATAGAATTTAACATTTCCATTTTTTCCTCTATATGTTCTAGGCCTACAAGCTTCATTTCCATAACTTCACCCCAAAAAATTTGGGTTACAAAATCTATTTCTATACAATGCTTTATATTGTGCCATTTGAATACTTGAATGAAGACTAATATTATAATAATAATCTACTAATGTTAAATATTGATCCCATATTCCTTAAGGGTCATGTGGGCATGATATCAACATGTCTTATAATGTTTAATTATCCTTTCTAACTACCTATTAGTTTCAAGGTGATAGGTAGTACTCAAATAAAGCTCAGTATCCAATGATTTCTAAATAAAGTTCTAGAATATTAATGTAAATAATGGATAATTATCAGAAATAATTGAAATAGGTGCTAGATGAATCCTTAAAACACCAATAATATAGAGTCGTGCAAGGATCTCCAGGGGAAAATACTCCATTATAATGAGGAAATGTGATGATTTTTTATGGAGACCCACAATTACCCATATTGAAACATTATTTCTTGGAGTTTTTGGTAATACCATGAAAATATACATGGAAATGTCATCCCATTTTCATGTATGAATATCAATATGTTGAATTAATCCCCAGGATGTTTTCATTCAGCCTTCACCTGTTGATAGACAAAACATCATGATACATAATAAAAACTTTCATACTTCATATTATCCCAACCTAAATGTTCCTTATAATCTCTATAAATCATAGTGTTACAAGGGGGTATAGAGAAATTCAAGATATGTGCATCATCTAATAAATCATTTTTTTATCTCAGGTATAGAAGGAATGGATTTCATCCTCCCAAAGTTCAAAATTCCATCTTTGAATATTAATTTTTCCCACATCCCATATTTCATAAATTTAATTTTCTTTTTACGATTCTCAACATCAGAAAAAGAAATTTTAATTCCTTCTAATAAAGATGGTTGGGAAACCAATTGTAAAAGTACTGATGTTTTACCATCATTTATAAATCCAAAATCTATCTTTACTAGATCCATTAAGATAACATCTCTTTCAATTGTATTTTTGTTTATAACTCTATGATCCTTACTGCTCAAGGAATCAACAACCTTATTTTCCTTCCCTAGGTGATAGTGTATTGAATGATAATAATCCTTGAGTAGCTTGAGCCATCACCTTTGCCTCATATTGAGTTCTTTCTATGAGAATATATGTTTCATGCTCTTGTAATATGTATATATCTCACATCTTTCTCCATATATGTAACAACCCAGGTATTTATAGAATAATACTTGTTCATTTCTATTAATATTTATAAATAATATATTATTTTTACATTAAATTGGATTCTTTTTCTAATAGTGTACTTAAAATGAAACAATGAGTTTCTTTGAAATCTTAGGTTGCACACAACTTTGAGTTATACCGAAAAATAATATAATAATATAATTATTTTAAATTGTAGTTAACACCTAAATATTATATTAGAATAAATGAACAGAACTAACTATAATATGTTTGAACATGTTTTTTAAATGTTATTAAATTTATCCAATAAATTTTAGAGGCTTAAAATAAGAATGAATCCGATTTTAATCATGAGATACTCTAATATTTTTTAAATGTCATTTTACATCCTTTTGAAGATGAACCCTTTCTAAATATAGTTTTTTAAATTTATATATTCTATTTTAAAAAATAAAAATATTCATTAGAATTGGGACATCCACATATACATTGGATGATTTTTTTTATTTTTCCGACAATGTTCATTTTTTAATTAATATTGAAAAATATAGCATTTCATTACAAAACTTACATTTCATCTAATTTATTTAAATATTTATGTTATGATTTTAATTGGTTTTAAAGTCTAATTTGATTATATTTTTATCATTTAATCAAATTATAGACATTAGAAGTAATTTCAATTTTAAATGAGACATAAACACATTTCAATCTTTTGATAGTTATTACTTCTTGAAAACCATCTTTTCGGTTTTGACAACGAGAATTGATTTAAAATTAATTATTGAAACATCTGTTTTTTTGAATTTGGAAAAATGGATCCATATTTGGAATAATAAGTTTCATTTTTTTTTAAATTTGTACTATTATTTTTTGACATTATGAGTTGTAATTTCAATAATTTCTTATTACCATGGTTAAAGGGTAAATCTGGTAAATAAGCATAAAAATTAATATTATAATAATATAAAACTACTCTAACACATGAGTTAATCATATATTATGATATATGTCTGACCAAGGGCATCATTGGGTTGATTTTGGGACCCCATGGAGCCACATGGGATTGATAATGACATGTTATATTAATTAATTTAAAGTAATGTCAAAAATAACATAATAAAAAAATTATATGTGTTTATAAAAGTGAAATATTCTACTATAAATAATAATTAGAAAGCTAAAAATATTTCCTACATCATGATATTTTATTTATAATTTTCATATATTAATTAAATAAATTTAATTATAACACATTGATGATGTAGTTATTGCTTCGTTAATATCGGATTCAAATAATTGATATTATAAATAATAAAATAAATGTAATTTAATTTTTTTGATACCATAAAAGATTTTTCAGGATTATATATACATATTATATTTGAGTTAATGCCTTTGTTTCGAAGTAAAATTTTTTTATGACTTCAACAAAAATCAATTACATAATAGTATCAAAATTTTTAAAAATGAGTTCTTAAAACAAATACTATTTTATTAAAAGATATAATTTTCCTAAAAATATAATATTATTTAAACTAAATTATATAATGTTAAAAATTCCATTAATTATCCACATATTGTTCTCTTGTCATTTAATAGTAATTATAGTTACCATATATTATGAAAATATAAGAAGACATGGTAAGATTTAATGTTTTTAACTAAGGGTTAAAGCTAAAAGATAAGTTTAATTTTGTGACTTAGACTTGTCTAAAACCTATTGATTGGTAGTTTGTTGACCCAATGGAATATTATATTTAAAATAAATTAGTTTTGGACCATTTAAAACCGAAAATAATTTTATAATAAAATAATACTTTAAAACATTCCTAAACTGCCCCTCACTCTACTTATAAAAGGGCATTGACTCTACCCATTTATAAACACCTCTCCAGAACCTTGTATAAAACAAAATATGTAAAAATAATCTCCCAACATCCCTACATTCCTCCTAGAAGACTTACCATGGGAAGAAGGCAATTCAAGGAAGCCTTTTGACTCAAATCCAAAGAGAGTACACATTTTCGAGGCATAGTCATCTATAAAGTCCATTTCCATTATTTTCCTTCTCCACTCCCCATTCTATTATATTATTATTCATTGATGAAATTACATCACAAGTATCCAAAATATTCTATTATGTTGTTATGATAAGTATTCTATTTAAGTAACACCCCAAGATTTCATAGTATGTTATCTCTTTAAACTAATAAATAGCTTGGGCTAGACGCAACAACGATTTCAAGCAGTTCACGACCAATCAAACATGCCGTTTAAAAAAATTTTATGAATAGTATTAACCCAGTTTTTAATTATATATATATATACTATATAATTTTAACATTCCTCTTTTTTTTCATTGAGATATTATAAGGAAAAATTCTATTTTTCAGATAAAAGAAATTTTAATAAAAAATGTAGTTTTCCGCCTTTTAATGGAAAACAATATTTATATCCAATATTTTATGATTTTATATATTATATCTAATGAAATTAAATTATTATTTAGATGTGGTACATAAAATGTTATTTTAGATACGTTTTTGGTACTTTTTTGATATCTTTCATATTTTGATGAATAGTGAAAAATATTAAATTTTAAATGAAACAACTTTTTATTTGAAATAATTTATATTTTTAAATTATTAATTTTAGTGGTTTTAAATTATAATTAGATTATATTTTTATCATTGAATACAACTTATTTCATTTTATGTAATTTCATATTTAAATTGTACATAAACACATGTTAATCTTTTGATAGTTTTGACTTCGTAAAAAATTTATTTCTCATTTTGACAATGGGTATTAATTTTAAATTAATTAATGAAAATAATATTTTTTTTAATTTGGTAAAATATATATCATTTTTGTATTTGGAATATCAAAATTATCTCAGAGTGAAATTTTGGAATTTTTTTGAAAACTTTCAATTTTTGATGAATTGGGAAAAAGACTACGTTATTATTTAAAACTAAGAATTTATTTAAATAATTATTTATTTTTTATAAATTTATTTTAATTATAAATAGATACATAATACCTATATAAGTTCAATTTAATTAATTTGAGTCATTTTATAATTAAATTAGATGTATAAAATTTTATTGAACCTTTTAACGTCTTTTACCCACCTTCTAGGAACATTTCAAAATTTTCATAAAACATAATTTGACAATTTCAATGAATTGAATTAGAAAATTCTAAGACACAAAATTAACATAAGAAATTAATATGTAGTTAAATAGGATGAAAGTAATTTTTGGTGAATCGTAGCTTTTGAATTTTATTGACCACAGTTAAAAGTAAATAGGGTAATTAAAGGTAAAAATGATATTATAATTACCTTAACACATGTTCTAATTCTATTGGATAAGTGTATTTCGACCAAAATCAACCTTATGATAATAATATCATCCTTTTTTATCCACATGGATTAGATTAAGAAATTTAATATATATTTTAGGAAGAGTTAAAAGTGTAAAATTCTAATTTTAATAACTAAACCATTTTTAATATAAAGTTATACATAAGATAAATTTGACTATTAATATTAATTAGAAATATAAAAATATTTCCTAAATCATGTTATTTTATTTTTGATTTTTATACCTTAAATAATTAAATTTATTTATGACACAATGATGATGTAGTAATTACCTTATTATTGAAAGACTACAATAATTGATGTTATAAATATTAAAATAAATGAAAATTGAGACTTTTGATTCATTTAAAAATATTTCTAGCTTAATATAATCTGTTATGATTGATTTAATGTATTTCTTTCGAAGTAATCAGGTTTTCTTGACTTTCACATAAACCAAATACTAAATAGTGTCAAAATTGACATAAATGATTTTTTAAAACAAATACTATATTATTAAATGATATAATATACGTAAAAATATAAGGATTAGCCAGAGAACATATATAATGATATATATTCCATTAATGAACCACTCTAGGTTCTCTTCGCATTTTATAGTTTTTTTAATCATGTAATATAAAAATATTAGACATTGTAAAAGTTAAACTACCTAACTAAGAGTAAAATCTAAAGGATAAGGCTAATATGGTGACCTAAACATGTATAAAACCTATGGGCTGAGAGGATTTAGACCCATCCCCACCTAATCCTAGAAATAAATCCATTTTTAGCTATTATAAATTGAAAATGATTCTATAATAAAATAATATTTTATGATTTTCCTAAAGTGACCCTCACCTCTCTTATAAATGGGTACTTCCCCTTCTCTCAAAATCACAACTCCAAATCCATTTGGATCATCCAAACCCTCATCAAATATCTTTAAAAATACCCTCACTTCAACCTAGAGGCCTTACTTTGATCATAAAGCATACCTAAGGATCCCTTTGGTTCAAATTAAAATGAAGAACCCGAAGAAGAGGTAATTATTTCATCACCTCTTTCAAAGTTATTTTCTTCTTCTACTTCCTCTTTATTTCTTGTTTTCATACCAAATTAATAAATCTAGTACCTTATACATTCTTGTATTTTTACTGTGATGATATTATAAATATGTTACAACCAAATTCATTATTCTATCCATCCTATTAATGGAAAAGTCATCATACGTGCGTACATTCGACTTACCGTCTCCATGTCGTGGTGTAGTTTGTTATTGAACACTTCATTATTTGGATGGGTATAATAATGAGTATAATTGATTTAAATTATAAATATAAAATTTTAATGATTATGTATATATAATATACCATCTTATTAACCATTATATCACTATCAATATAATGATATTGTCACTCATGTGTACGTACGGCTGACCGTCTCCATGACGTTACGAGATCCATTTCCACGTTCACCATTCAAAGATGATTATGAAAATATATAATATTATACATTGTTTAATAAATGAAACAATAATTATACTATATATATATATATGTATGTATGTATGTATGTATTTACATATATCACATTCACCTACTTTTTTTCAATGCAATATGAAAATAGAAACAACATTTATGTATACGTACGGCCTACCGTCTCCATAAACGGAATTTTCTATTTCATATATATATCTATTATACATATTTATATTCTGAATATATATGATACATAGATATATTTTTTATATTCTATAAGAAATTAAAACATGATATATGTGATACGATTAAGAATTACAAGTTAAAACATGTACGATAAAGAAAGCAATTATTACCCAAAATGTTATTTTAACATGGAAATTATTTTTAAATGGGTAGTATAATGTCACAAATGAATCATGTATGATATCATAAATATGAATATGGTTCCCTTATAATTTAATAACATACTATGGTCCTTATATAAGAGGATGAATGCACCCTCGACCAAAGGAAAATACAAGGTAAGGGTTATTTCCTCAATCTCATTATTATCCAAGATTGATTATTTGTAAGTATCTATCAGGACATATTTATCATCAATTTATATGTTTAATAAATTTTTTAAAAAAATGACTATTTTAAGGTTTTATAGAAGGGACTCTTTAAATATATCATCATTTGAAATGTTTTTAAAGATTTATTTTTCGAAATCTTTTCAATTAATGTCCATGTTTTCAAAATGATTTTGATGAGTTATTTATGTGGACATGATTGTTTTAAAGTGTTAATTTATTTCAAAAGTTTAAAAGATGTATGGAAAACATTGATTCAAAAATATATTTTAAATTAATTCATTTATAAATTGTGAAACGTTTAGATGAGTTCATGAAAATGGGTATTTCTCTAAAAGAGTTTTATTGATTATTTTCAACCATGTCAACATTATTTATTAGATATTATTCATAATTGTGGTTGATTTACTATAACACAGTCATCCATATTTTATTAAATGATTTATGATATATTTTACTGTGGATGAACTATTTTTATACCATTCATGGTTTATGGTTAATGTGTTGACTTTTTGTATTCTATTCTTAGTATAGATGTTTATGTTATTTTTCATCATTTTCATATGAGGTATACATTAGACATAGTAGTGACAGGTGGGGCACTTTATTACCATTCTATGCACTGGTAGGTCTATTGAGGAAAATTAGTGTCTTGGCCCAAGGCCTTGGAAAAATTTTCATTTGTAGTCTTGAAACGAGTCCTTGACTATGTGGTTATGATGTCCGGCATTATGCATTCCATCATTATGAATTTAGATATTACATGTGATTATTCGACTTGTAAAATATCCATGTGAATGTTTATATGGTTATGTTTGATTTATTTTTTCTATATTATGTAAAATTTTATGTTGAAAAGGTTGTTGTTTTTATTACACATATTTACTTAAATGTTTATAGCTTCTGCTAAATTATTTACCAATATTGAGCATCTGAGCTCACCCCTTTCTTATGTTTTGTTTTCACAGGATTCCATGAAGAGTATTATGATTGATATGTAGGGTTAAGATAGGGAAGTAATGGTATTCTAAAAGGATTATTTATGTTGAGTTTTATGTTTCAATGTGTAATGCAACATTAATGTATGTAATCTATTTTAAAAGACAACTGAAATAATTGGTCCTTCAAGACATGATTCCTTGTAATAATGCTAATATATTAATTTTTTTTATAGATCTAGGCTTTTGAGGTCGGGGTGTTACAGTTGGTATCAGAGTAAGTTTAGTAAACACCATGGAAAATATATTTAGAAAAAACTCTAACTAGAAAACATTACCCTAAGATAAAATTTGAGGATTAGTATAGAAGATATTCCATGAATTTTGGTAGTGTATATATTTTGTGAATTTTACATGAAATAAAATTCTTTCTAGATATGAGCAGGTATAGGTGGCGCTGGCACATATATATCTAGGGGTAAAATCTGAAAAAACCATTTTTCGCTAGACTCGAACAGGAACTAGTGCTTGAAAATGGGTCTTGTTGCACTCTTGGTTACAACACTCCTAGGGGATATACTTAGGATAATTGACATATTATTTAAACACCATTAAGAAGGATTTATGAGTAAATATGTCAACAGAGAAACCATTTTTATGATTATGAGACTAGATGTACGAAAATATTCAATTAATGTTGATAATTTTTCTAGTTTTTATATTATACATTATGATATGATCTAACATTGTGTATGTTCTCATTTAGAAATGGATCCCCATATAAGGAATGAAAAATCCAAAAATATGCATGATCCAAAGAGTAAGAAGGATCATATCCTTCATGGTATTAATCCAATATTTCAAAGGGAAATTGGCTCTAATTTATTCTCATCACATGAGGAAATAGTATCATGTGTTAATAAGATAATTAAGGAATTACCTGAGTCCTATGGATTTAAAGGGAAGTAATAGAAGAAGAGGATGGTAGAGAGGAATATTGATAAAGGGAAGAATAGAATGATGTATTTTCCCACATGTGATAACTGTGTAAAGAATCACCATGGTCAATGCTTGAATGGAATGGGAGTTTCTTATAAGTGTGTAGAAAAAGGACACCATGTTTGTTATTGAAAGGATAAGAAAAAGGTTTAAAATGTACAATGTTTCATCAGAAAGAATATGGGACACTACGCGATTCAATTGTCAGATTATACCCCAAATGATACTATTAGATAATAATCATGTTATGATACTACTGTAGATGAATAGGATTGATTATAAGGCCCCGGCCTTAAACATTACTTATTATTGAATTAAAAGAATAATTTACATTGCGGATCTTTTCAGGTTTAGAGTTTTAGAGAATTAGAACATAACTATTACATCTCAAATATTACAAAGTATACACTTCTACTATGTTTCCATAAAATAACAAACTCTTAAAAAGAAACATGTCTAGTTCCATGTTTTAGATAACACATCTTTCCTTGATCCCATCCTTGACCATATTCATCTTTATGTCCTGTGGAAAAAATTTCAAAAACTTGGGATGAGCATAAAAATCCCAGTAAAGGATACACAAATAAGGAAAACTATTATTTTTTCAGAACAACAAGTAAACCAAGAATACTTTATCAAAGTAATACTTTTATCCTTTATGAAGTAGTAAAAAAAACTCTTCACTGAATAAAAGATCATTACATACCCCTTTTGTAACCAATATATTACCATAAAACCCATATAAAGAACACATAACATATAAAGGTAACTTGGGACATAAACATACTTAAATGGAATAACCATACGATCGACTTCCACACATATCACTTAATGGAATAGCCATACAGCCGACTTTCATACCCAATGCATTGGAGGTTATAACGTAACCACCCGTCCTGGTATTCACGGCACCACCTGTCATATGGTTTGTCACGTAACAATCCATAAAATGTCCAAGTACCATCATTACATATAAAATATTGAAAATATACACATTTCAATAACAACATTTCAGTTGCAATCACAATAAGTAATTCCAAGTTATTGAATTAATCAATACATTTTCAAAAATCATTTAAAAGAGATTTTTGAATCAAAGTGTCCCACACCACTTTGAAGATTTTAATGGAATTATAATTTTAGAAAATTAATTTCCATATAAATAAATACTGAAAACCATTTTGAAAACTTGGACATTAAAGATAAATATTTTGAATAATGAATCATTAAAAAATTTGAAACGATATTTTTGTTAAAGAGTTTTTAACAAAATGAGAGACTCTTGAATACAAATAATTGTAGAATAACATTTAATCCGAACTTTATAATATCATTATAATAAAGGGATTCATGATATAATATGTCAAAGGATAGTACACATACCATATAAGAGTGAATTGGTTCATAATAACAATGAAGTCTCAATAGAAATGAAAATTGAGATGAAATCAATTATAAAGATGGTATCCTTAAATTAAGGATAAATCTATCACATATTTATGTGTGAGAAATATAAATACACCCAATATAAGTGCATATTAAGTCTGAAACAATAAAAGGTTATTCATACATAACTTGGAAAAACAAAACCAATGACATAGATATTTAACTCAATGAAATGAGATTGAGTTATGATTTCCCATACAAGTTCGTAAGAATTTATCAATGAGATGATTATTTGTATAAATTGTATACACACACAAAGATTTGTGGAAATTACAACATAGATATTCCACACATAATATTGGCATAATAAAATCAAGAAGTAGAGGTTTAACCCAAAAAATTGAAAGTGGGTTAAGAAGTTCCCTTATAGAAATCCGATAGCCTAACAGCGTCACTTTAAAATTCAGAAAATGAGTTGATAAGATAGAAAATGGTATCTCATAAGTTGGACATAAAATTTACATAAATAAGGATATATAAGATCATATACCAACATAATAGTATGAGAATTAAAATACATAACAAAAGAAGTCTTTTAAAAATAGGAGGGTGGAAGGTCCCCTTACCGAGTTGTGTAACTTTCGAAACGTACACCCCATGGAAGAAGGGTCATAAAATGAAGATTTAAATACCCATAAATGAAATTATACTACCCAAAGTGTATAATAGTGGGTGGTACATACACCACTCAAAGGAAATAGTGTCAAACATAGCATAAATGTCACGGGAATAAAAGTGAGATGAAAATCCCTTACGAAAACTCGGCAGCCTAACGACGACACTTAAAACTTCCAAAAATGGATTTGTGAGATCAAATAGGGTCTCTAATAATATTAAAATAAAAAGTGCAGTATGAGGAATATAAAATAATATCCCCAAACATAAGAAAGATGAGCTTAAAAGAAATGACATAAAAGAGAGTACTTAAAAAGATAGAGAGAGGTTGGATCCCTTACCTCGTGTCTGACATGACTCGATCGTTATTTAATCTCCTGAATAATAAAATTTGGTCAATTTATAATTTATTAAGTACCTCCTTTAATTATTATGATTCAGTTAATATCAAATATTATAATGTTATAATGATTGGTTAATAAAGTGAGTTCATATTAGACGTTTTTGTCGATGTTCGGTACATGAGTAAAAATTGAACTTGTTGGAAAAGAATTTTCCATGTAGTTATAGGTACATCATCTAAAGAATAGTATTAATGTTTTAAATATCATATATATCCAGTATATATTCATTTTGTACTATTCCATAACATTTGGAGAAAAAAAATTAAAAGCACCGTTCATGGAGACAGTAGGTCGTACGTACGCATGAACGCTACTTTAATTTTTTTGTCATATTAATGGAATTAAAGTTAAAAGAGAGATGTATATATTATAATTACAGAATTATATCCATAATTTAGATGTAATATATGACATATATATCCATTATATATATTTACTTATAATAGTATGTAACATTTGGAGATATGAAATGAAATGTACCGTTCATCTAGACGTTAAGCCGTACGTACGCATGAACGCTACTTTCATTTCTTTGGCACATTAATGGAATTAAAACTAGATTAGATATATATATATATATATATTATAATTATAGTATAATATATATGATATATATATCACATTTTTTATCAATTTCATTCTTTATACATTCCATGTATTTCATGAACGAGTCACATCACTTGAGGGGGTGGTAGTCCCCACTTCTTCAAATGAAACTATCACATTTTCACAACATGAAAAGAATAAAGTTATGTATTAAATATAAAATACAGAAGCATAAAGAGGAAATAAATATAATATATATCATAAATATATATAGTTCCATCATAATGGCCACCATGAGAGGTGGTATGAGAAGATAGACCAATCATCATTTCGTGAGGCAGTAATTCGCCACCCACAGAAACAATATGTTCTTTAACCATTATACAGAGGTTTGTGTTAGTGTAGCTCGAATCCTCCTCATAAAAACATCCTATTATATGAAAGAAACTTTTTTTGTTACAAAAAAATAAATAAAAATAGTTTAGGGGGTTGGAGAAGAAAAATAAAACAAAAGAACACTAGGGAAGACATTACCTTTAAAACACGTAACTCATTTTGATTTGAGCTCAATGGCTTCCTTGGGAAGACTTCTGCCCAAATTGAGGCTTCTAAGAGTAAGAGAGGGATGTGGAGAGACAAATTGGGCAGGGGTTTGCCGAGATAAAGGCATGAGAGGTGTGGGTAAGGTGGTAGATGTGGGGGCCTTTTATAAGAGAGGAGGAGGGGCACTCTTGGAATGTTATAAAAGGTTACTTTATTATAAAATGCTATTCAGATTTTGAGGGTCCCAAAATTATATATTTCTAGGATATGGTGATAATAGTTCAAAATACACCCATCAAATAGGTTTTTTACATGTGTAGGTCTTATATATTTCTTTATATTTTCATTTCATTTAAATCGTTAAATAATGAGGTAATCGCTACATCATCATGGTGTCATAAATAATTTTATTTATTTAATGTCTAAAATTTATAAAAAAAATATCATGATGTAGGAAATCTTTTTATATTTCTAATTAATATTTATAGTAAAAAATATGACTTGTATTACCCCATTTAAAAATTGTTTTAGTAAAACAACTCATGTTTGTTACATTTTTATTTTAACTTTAAATAAAACGTTATTTATGTCATTTTCCTACAAAAGTGGCTTCATGGGGTCCCCAAGTTGACCCATGGATTTTCTTGGTCGGCCATGACACATAAAATGAGGGTAGGACATTGTCTAGATCATTTCATATTATTAAAACATTATTTTTAACTTAAATTACACTAATTACCTTTAATCGCGATTAATAAAACATAAAAGTTACTATTCACCAAAAATTATTTTAATCTAATTGAGCCACATTTTACTTCTTAATGACAAACATGTATGTCAGATTTTTGAAAATCAAATCACAGAAGTGGCAAAGTTTCATTTAAACGAAAAATCAGTTTCTTTAACTACCACTTAGTGGTTTCACTATTCATCAAAAATTGATGTTTTTCAAAAAAATACCAAAAATTCACCCTAAGCTATATTTGATATTCCGAATTCAAAAATGATTTCTATTTTACAAAATTAAAAACATATAAGTTTCATTAATTAATTTAATAATTAATTCCCACTGTCAAAACAAATAGCGTGTTCTTAAGAAACAATATCTATTAAAAGATTGACACTAGTTTAAGTCCAATTTCAAAGTGAAATTAATTACAATGACCACCATTGGATTAAATGGTAAAAATATATTATAAATACACTTTAATCTCAATTAAAAATATAATCTATCCATATAAATATATCAGATTAAAAGAAGGTTTTGAATTAAAATGCAACATTTTCAATAAAAATGATCTTTATCGGAAAAATAAAAAAAATTTACACAAAGTAAATTTTGATGTCCAGATTCTAAAGAAAAATTTTATTTTTTGACATAAAACATATCAAATTTCAAAAGTATATTTAAAAAGGGTTCTCCATCAAAAGGCGGTTAATCGACCATTTAAAGAATTTTAGAAGATTTATGCTTAAAATTGGATTCATTTGCATTTTAAGCCTCCAACATTTATTGGATGAAAGTAAAAATATTTGAAAAACATATATAATCATTTTGTATTTACTTCCGTTTATTCCTGCCCTTACAACAGCTAGGCGTTAACTACCATTTAAAATAATAATATTTTATTATTAGTGTGAAACATAAGATTTCAAAGAAACTCATTGTTGCATATTGGGTACGCCATCGAGCATAGTGTTTCCTTTAAAGTAATATTTATATTTTATTCTCAAATATGGATAAATATGAAAATTCCATATTATTTATTTACCTGGGGTGTTACATCCTTCCCCCCATTTGGGAATTTCATCCTCACAATTTTAAAAATTGGGCTTGGAAACTTCATTGAAAATCCCAAATCGGAAAAAGAGTTAGAAAAACTATCACTTTAAAATAAAGAAAGAGAAGTACAAAGGTCACCCGAGTTAACCCATAATAGGATTCCATGTAGAAAAACATGGACATGGAGGAGAAAAAAAGGGTCATATTCTGAGGGAGAGTGATAGAAAACATGTTTAGGAGAAAGTTAACCACCAGAAAATAACAAACTTATGATGGGTTTAATGGTATTTGATTACCCAGTAGGAAAAATTAACAGAGAACATTTTTATTTTTAAGTTACTTTTCATTGGGGAATTTATTTATGAGTGTAACTAAAACATAATGAAACATACTTACTTGTCATGTTGACTTGCAACTCTTACTTGATTTCATACACGAACTCATATTTTCTCCAAAAGATGAGTATTTAGGATGACTTGTTTACATTAAGAGAGCTATAATCAACTTCTAGAGAATCACCAAATCCACAAAAGAGAACTATATAATTCCCATGTCTTTAGACCATAACCAAAACTAAAACCAAAAAGTTTAGTATGAGATCAGATAATACCCAAAAAGGATAAACCTTTATAAAAAAATTCTATTCCTAATCTCCAGAATATGTCAAACAATACCAAAAGTTCAACAAAGACCATTCAATAAACAATTTCTCCATAAAATTATTCAAAGTTAACCAAACTAATATTGAAACCCAAATATTTGAAGGATTTATTCACATATTCTTCCAAGGTAAAAATTAACATTTATCTCAAAATAAAATTCGTTTATCTTAAAGTCTCATATTGAAAAGTAATTAACCTAATCACATATCATCCATGATAGGTTAATCATTTCCATAGATAAACCAAAATAAACATAATCTTGATTCCTAAAATCATTTAACTAAAAAGAATTATTCAAACTAACTAGGTACTTTACGTAGTCCAGTGGTAGGCGATAAATACCAGTCGCCCTTTGGTAGTGGGTTCGATTCCCACAGCATTGTCCGACGCGACGGGTTGTCACATGGTCTGCGTGTTGTCCATTTTCCAAAACGACATAATTCTTAAAACATTCCCCAAAACGAGATAAAATCTTCAAAAATGATCATAACATATTTTAACCTCAAGTTTATCTCATGCCTTTCATTTTACATCATATCATAGAGTAACCCATAATTACCTAAAAAGTAAGGATCATATAAACCCTAATGGTTACCTTTATAATTATTAGCTGAACTTCCACATCGAGTTGGTCATCTCGTACATGATGCATTAGAGAACTCACCAAGGTTCAAGTGGTTGATCACGACTCCTTGATAGTTGGTTTAACACAACCATGAGATTCCTCATTGAATCCCCCATTTAATCCAGTCTCTTAATCAGAGAACCAGCACAGTTTTCATCAAGCCCATTGTCACTTTGGTGCCTGCTAGATCCATCCATTTACTAAAAACAGAAATGTCAGTGTGCGTATATCAACAAAATCATCATGTACTAATGAGGAAGATAAAACCTAAGATATACTTACTCATTCAATTTATCTAAAAACTATGACTCTTTCTGAAATCCTAGCCATTATGGTAATGTCACTTATGCTTATAGAATACTCTATCCTCTAAAGTTATCTAAAACGAACTCTGATAGAAACTATAAGGCCCCGGTCGTAAACATTACTTATTATTGAATTAAATGAATAATTCACATTGAGGATATTTTCAGGTTTAGAGTTTTATAGAATTAAGACATAACTATTACATCTCAAAGATTACAAAGTATACACTTCTACTATGTTTCCATAAAATAAAAACTCTTAGAAAGAAACATGTCTAGTTCCATGTTTTAGATATCATGTCTTTCCTTGATCCCATCCTTGACCCTATTCATCTTTATGTTTTTCAGAAAACAATTAAAAAACTTGGGATGAGCATAAAAAGCCTAGTAAAGGATACAAAAATAAGGAAAACTGTTAGTTTTTTAAAACAACAATTAAACCAAGAATACTTTGTCAAAGTAATACTTTTCACCTTTATGAAGTAGTAAAAAAACTCTTCACTGAATAAAAGATCATTACTTACCCCTTTTGTAACGAAAATATTACCATAAAAACCCATATAAAGAACACATAACATATAAAGATAACTTGGGACATAAACATACTTAAATGGAATAACCATAGGGTCGACTTCCACACATATCACTTAATGGAATAGCCATACAACCGACTTCCATACCCAATGCATTGGAGGTTATAACATAACCACCCGTCCTGGTATTCACGGCACCACCCATCATATGGTTTATCATGTAACCACCTGTAAAATGTCCAAGTACCATTATTATACATAAAATATTGAAAATATAAACATTTCAATAACAACATTTCATTTGCAATCACAATAAGTAATTCCAAGATAATGAATTAATCAATCCATTTTTAAAAATCATTTAAAAGATATTTTTGAATCAAAGTGTCCCTTACCACTTTGAATCTTTTAATGGAATTATAATTTTAAAACATTAATGTCCATATAAGTAAATACTGAAAACCATTTTGAAAACTTGGACACTAAAGATAAATATTTAGAATAATGAATCTTTAAAACATTTAAAACGATATTTTTGTTAAAGAGTTTTTAACAAAATGAGAGACTCTTGAATACAAATAATTGCGGAATAAAATTTAATCCGAACTTTATAATATCATGAGAATAAAGGGATTCATGATATAATATGTCAAAGGACAGTATACACACCATATAATAGTGAATTGGTTCATAACAACAATGACGTCTTAATGGAAATGAAAATTGAGATGAAATCCATTATAAAGATGTTATCCTTAAATTGAGTATAAATCTATCACATAATTTTGTGTGAGAAATAAAAATACACCCAATATAAGTGGATATTAAGTGTGAAACGATCATAGGTCATTCACACATAATCTTGGAAAAACAAAACAAATGACATATACATTTAACTCAATGAAATGAGATTGAGTTTTGATTTCCCATACAAGTTCAGAAGAATTTATCAATGAGATGATTATGTGTAGAAATAGTATATACACAAAAGAGTTTTTGGAAATTACAACATAGATATTACACACATAATCTTGGAATAATAAAATCAAGATGTAGAGGTTTAACCCAAAGAATTGAAAGTGGGTTAAGAAGTTCCCTTATAGAAATCCGACAGCCTAACGACGTCACTTTAAAATTCAGAAAATGAGTTGATGAGAGAGAAAATGGTATCTCATCACTTGGATATAAAATTTACATAAATAAGGATATATTAAAACATATACCAACATAATATTATGTGAATTAAAATACATAACAAAAGAAGTCTTTTAAAAAGTGGAGGGTGAAAGGTCCCCTTACAGAGTTGGGTAACTTTTGAAACGTACACCCCATGGAAGAAGGGTCATACAATGAAGATGTAAATACACATAAATGAAATTATACTACAAAAAGTGTATAATAATGGGCAGTACATACACCACTCATAGGAAATAGTGGCAAACATAGCATAAATGTCACGGGAATAAAAGTGACATGAAAAATCCCTTACGAAAACTCGGCATCCTAACAGTGCCACTTCAAACTTCCAAATATGGATTTATGAGATCAAATAGGGTATCTCATAATATGAACATAAAAATTAAAGTATGAGGAATATAAAATAAAATCCCCAAACATAAGAAATATTATCTTAAAAGAAATGACATAAAAGAGAGTACTTAAAAAGAAAGAGAGAGGTTGGATCCCTTACCACGTGTCTGACATGAATCGATCATTATTTAATCTCATGAACAATAAAATTTGGTCAATTTATAATTGATTAAGGACCTCCATTAAATATTATTATTCTGTTCATATCACATATTATAATGTTATAATGATTGGTTAATAAAGTGAGTTTATATCAGATGTTTTTGTCGATGTTTGGTACATGAGTAAAAATTGAACTTGTTGGAAAATAATTTTCCATGTAGTTATAGGTACATAATCTATAGAATAGTATTAATGTTTTAAATATCATATATATCCAGTATATATTAATTTTTTACTATTACTATTACATTTGGAGATAAAAAATTAAAAGCACCGTTCATGGAGATGGTAGGCCGTACGTACGCATGAATGCTACTTTCATTTTTTTGTCATGTAAATGGAATTAAAGTTAAAAGAGAGATATATATATTATAATTCCAGAATTATATCCATAATTTAGATGTAATATATGACATATATATCCATTATATATATGTACTTATAATAGTACGTAACATTTGGAGATAAAAAATGAAATTTACCGTTCATGGAGATGGTAAGTCGTACGTACGGATGAACGCTACTTTCATTTCTTTGGCACATTAATGCAATTAAAACTAGATGAGAGAGATACATATATTATAATTATATTATAATATATATGTTATATATATCACATAATTTCATCAATTTCATTCTTTATACATTCCATGTATTGCATGAACGACTCATATCACTTGAGGGGGCAGTAGTCCACACTTCTTCAAATGAAATTATCGCATTTTCACAACATGCAAAGAATAAAGGTATGTATTAAGTATAAAATAAAGAAGCATAGAGATAAAATAAATATAATATATATCATAAATAAATATAGTTCCATCATAATGGCCACCATGAGAGGTGGTATGAGAAGATAGAACAATCATCGTTTTGTGAGACAGTAATTCCCCATCCACAGAAACAGTATGTTCTTTAACAATTAGAAGGAGGTGTGTGTTAGTGTAGCTCAAATCCTCCTCATAAATAAATCATAGTATATATAAGATAATTTTTTTGTTACAAAAGAAATAAACAAAAAGATTTTAGGGGGTTGGAGAAGCAAAATAAAACAAAAGAACACTAGGGAAGACATTACCTTTAAAACGGGTAACTCTTTTTAATTTGAGCTCAAAGGCTTCCTTGGAAAGACTTCTGCCCAAAGTGAGCATTGTAGGAGTAATAGAGGGATGTGGAGAGACAGATTGGTCAGCGGTTTTCCAAGCCGAAGGCTTGAGAGGTGTGGGTAAGGTTGTAGAGGTGGGGGCCTTTTATAAGAGGAGAGGAGGGGCACTCTTGGAAAGTTATAAAAGGTTACTTTATTATAAAATGATTTTTGGATTTTAACAGTCCCAAAATTATATATTTCATGGATAAGGTGATAATAGGTCGAAATACACACATCCAATAGGTTTTTGACATCTGTAGGTTTTATATATTACATTATCTTTTCATTTTATTTAAATCGTTAAATAATTAAGTAATTGCTGCATCATCATGGTGTAATAAATAATTTTATTTATTTAATGACTAAAAATTATAAAAAAATCATGAGGTAGGAAATAGTTTTAGATTTCTAATGAATATTTATAGTAAAAAATATGACTTATATAACCACATTTAAAAATTGTTTTAGTAAAACAACTCATGTTTGTGAGATTTTTATTTTAACTTTAAATAAAACGTTATTTATGTCATTTTCCTACCAAACTGGCTCCATGGGGTCGCCAAGTAAACCCATGGATTTTCATGGACGGTAATGACACATCTAATGAGGGTAGGACATGTGTCTAGGTCATTTCATATTATTAAAACATTATTTTTACCTTAAATTACACTAATTACCTTTAATCGCGATTAATAAAACATAAAAGTTACTATTCAACAAAAATTATGTTAATCTCATTAAACCAAATTTTACTTCTTAATGACAACCATGTATGTTGGATTTTTAAAAATCAAATCATAGAAGTTTCAAAGTTTCATGTAAACAAAAAATCAGTTTCTTTAACTACCACTTAGTGGTTTCACTATTCATCAAAAATTGAAGTTTTTCAGAAAAGTACCAAAAATTCACCCTAAGATATATTTGATATTCCGAACTCAAAAATGATGTAGATTTTAAAAAATTTGAAACATATAAGTTTCATTAATTAATTTAATAATTAATTCCGCTGTCAAAACAAATAGCATGTTTTTAAGAAACAATATTTATTAAAAGATTGACACTAGTTTAAGTCCAATTTCAAAGTTAAATTAATTCCAATGACCACCATTGGATTAAATGGTAAAAATATATTATAAATAAACATTAATCTTAATTAAAAATATAATCTATCCATATAAATAAATCAGATTAAAAGGAGGTTTTGAATTAAAATGCAACATTTTCAATAAAAATGATCTTTATCAGAAAAATAACAAAAATTTAAACAAAGTAAATTTTGATGTCCAGATTCTAAAGAAGGATTTTATTTTTTCAAATAAAACATATAAAATTGTCAAAAGTATATTTAAAACAGGTTCTCCATCAAAAGGCAGGTAATTGACCTTTTAAATAATTTTAGAAGATTTATGCTTAAAATTGGATTCATTTGCATTTTAAGCCTCCAACATTTATTAGATAAAAGTAAAAATATTTGAAAAACATATATAATCATTTTGTATTTAGTTCCATTCATTCCGGCCATTAAAAAGGCTAGGCGTTAACTACCATTTAATATAATATTATTTTATTATTTGTGTGCAACGTAAGATTATAAAGAAACTCATTGTTGCGTATTGGGTATGCCATCGAGCATAGCGTTCCCTTTAAAGTAATATTAATATTTTATGCACAAATATGGACAAATATGAAAATTTCATATTCTTTATTTACCTGGGGTGTTACATTGATTAGTGTGCTTATGTTGTAATTAAAGAATTGTGTCATTTGAGAATTGTATTAATGATGTACAAGTTATAAGAATTAGATAGTATATAAGGATTGAACTGCAGTACTATTTCATTATTGATTTTAGATTGTATGGTACCATTAAAAGTGACTCAATAGCTGGTGAAACTTTTTGGAAAATATATGGCTGAGAGAAAGATAAACCTTAATATGGTCTTGATACTGATGTAGTCATTTTGGAATAAGATATGATTGATTTGGATAAGTTTTAGTGTATATTCTTTAATACCTTCAAAATGATTAACGATTTGTATATTCCATCACTGTTGGAGTTTATAATATTTTTGGATTTAAACAGTATATCCAGTATTCTATGTTATATAAAGATGAAATAAGGGAGCATGAATGTATTCAATAAGGTTTTATGGTAATTCCAGTTGTTAACATGTTTTAATAGAATACATGATCAAGGTATCCACATGTTATTATATGATAATAGAGATCTTCATTATGTTATGTTGACCTTCCTTAATTTTTGGATTGTGAGTTTGGACACATGTATTTTAGATAAGTCTAAAGGTTGGAATTTATTAAGTTGAAAATTGGAAACTCTTGATTACGGTTAAAAAACTTCTTAATATTATATTTTTATTGTTATAAAAAGGACGACTCGGAGGTCAGGCGACAACCATCGCGTCTGGAACGACCGCGAGACTTACACCCGTAAAAAATGGCTGACAAGGGTGCATCACTTACCACTGGGCTATGTGATATCCTAATTTTTATAATGTAGTTTTTTAAATGATCTTATAGATGAATTATAAATTCATTTTTTAAACCCTATACGATTAGGATGAATAGAATATTTTTGAGTTATATTATCTTTTGAGTGAAAGATGAGTTTGTGGAAGAAATTAGTTAAAGGATGGATCTTTACTAGTCAAGTATTTTTTTCTTTTTCTATGAATAAATTAATTCTTAAACGTTAGGGAAATTATATTATAACAACAAATGTGTTATCCTAATACCTTTTGTTTTGATGAACAAATAATATTTTAAGTCATCATATATATATGGCTTTGAGGCCCTTAATTTTACATTTATTGTTCACTTGTTTGTGATTGATGACCACAATCATTCCCTATAAATATTTATATTTTCCCTTCAATTGTGTGTCCCTAATCTCCAACAATGTTCTCAAATTCAAAATCCTAATTTGGTGGTGAATTTTTCATTTCACTTTCCCTCTTATTAAAACTAAATTTTATTAATCATTTTTCTAATGTGACTTTTCCACAAAGGAATTTTTTATTTTCAACATTTTATTTTCTAAGAAAAATTTAAAATTGTGAGGACGCAATTTATGGAATAATGGGAGAATGTAACACCCCATTATTTCTTAGTATGTTATATCTTTAAATTAATTCAATAGCTTAGGCTACATACAACACCGAGTTCAAGCGCATCACGACCGATCAAAGTAGTTGTTTAAGAAGTGCTTATGAATAGTATTAACCACATTTTGAATTATATATATATATATATCCTATGTAATTTTAAAATTCATCTTTTTTGTTTTTTAGATATAATATAATGACCAATTCAAATTTTATGATAAAAGAATAATTTTTAAAAAATAATGTTTTTTCACCTTTTAATAGAAAACCCTTTTCAAATCCAATATTTGAAACTTTTTTATATTCAATTTAATTTAATTAAATTTTTCATTAGAAGAAGGACATAAAATTTCAGTTTGGATAAATTTTTTCTACTTTTCTGATAACTTTCATATTTTGATTAATAGTGAGAAGTACTAAATTTTAATTGAAAATATCTTTTTTAATCAAAATAATTTATAGTGTTGAATTTTGCATTTTAGTGGTTTTAAAGTATAATTAAATTATATTTTTATTATATAATTTAATTCAGGTTAATGGATTTGATTTCACATTTAAATTGTACATAAACACAAGTCAGTCTTTTGATTGTTTTTACTTCTTAAAAACTAACTTTCTGTGTTTGAAAATGGGAATTAATTTTAAATTAATTTTATACACCCCATAAGTTTTGAATTTGTTAAAATTCACATCATATTTTGATTATGAATATCAAATTTATATTTGGATTAATTTGTTGGTATTTTTTTGAAAACATTCAATTTTTAATGAATAGTGAAAAGCACTGCATTATTGTTTAAACCCAACTTTTAATTTAAATAAAAATTTATTTTATTTAAATTTATTTCAGTTAAAAATATATACATAATAGCTATATAAGTTCAATTTAATTCATTTGAGTCATTTTATAATAAAATTAGATGTATAATATTTTATTGAACCTTTTAATGTCTTTTCCCCACCTTCTAGGCACATTTGAAAATTTGAATACAATGTAATTTTACCACTTCTGTGAATTGAATTTCAAAATTCAAAGAGACACGGTTGACATTAGTAACTAAAATATAGTTCAATAGGATGAAAAATGATTTTTTGAATTGTATCTTTTGAATTTTATTTACCACTGTTAAAATTAAATTGGGTAATTAAATGTAAAAAATGATATTATAATTACCATAACACATGTACTAATTCTATTGGATGAGTTTATTTCGACAAAAATAAACCATTGGACAATAATATGATCCTTTTTATCCATATGTATTAGATTATGTCATTTATTATATTTTATTTGAAGAAGAGTTAAAAGTGTTAAATTCTTATTTTAAAAACTAAACAATTTTTAATATAGGTAAAAACATAAGATAAATTTGATTATAAATATTCATTAGAAATATAATAATATTTCCCAAATCATGTTATTTTATTTATAGATTATATTCTTTAAATAATTAAATTTATTTATGACACAATGATGATGCAGTAATTACCTTATTAATGAAAGAATAAAATAATTGATGTTATAAATATTAAATTAAATGTAAATTGAGACTTTTGATTTATTACACGAATTTTCTAGGTTAATATAACATGTTAGTATTGATTTAATTTATTTTTTCAATGTAATAATGTTTTTTTTTACTTTCACAAAAATCAAATACTAAATAGTGTCAAAATTGATAGAAATGTGTTTTTAAAAAAAATATTGTATTATTAAATGATATAATATTCCTAAAACTCTATGGATCACAAAAAAGACTTATATAATGATATATATTTAATTAATTAACAAAGTTTTGTTCTCTTGTCATTTTATAGTAGGTTTATTAACCATGTAGTATAAAAATACAAGAAGACATTATAAAAGTTAAAGTATTTAATTAAGAGTTAAATCTAAAGGATAAAGTTAATATGGTGACCTAAACTTGTCTAAAAACTATTGGTTGAGAGTATTTCGATCCATAACCACCTTATCTTATAAATAAATTCATTTGGAGCCATTATAAATAGAAAATTATTTTATAATAAAACAATATTTACATATTTTTCTAAAGTTAACTTCACCTCTCTTATAAAAGGGTACCTCCACTTCTCCCCAAATCACACCTCAAATTCCATTTGACTCAGAAGAAACCTACTAAAATATCTTCCTATATACCCTCAAGTATACCTAGAGGCCTTACAATGATCAAAAATCCATCTAAAGGATCCCTTTTTTCAAATCAAAATAAAGAACTCGAAGAAGATGTAATTATTTCATCACCTCTTTGTTCTTTTTTTCTTCCACTTCCTCTTTCTTTGTCATTTCCATACCAAAATAATAACTCATATAGGTCGTATATACTTTTATTTTAATATGATGTTATTATAAATATTTTACAAACATATTCATTATTCTATCCATACTATGACTGAAAAAGTCATCTTATGTGCGTATGTACAGCTTACCGTCTCCACGTTGTGGTGTAGTTTGTTATTTAACAGTTCATTATTTGGATGGGTACAATAATGAGTATAATTGATGTAAATAATAAATATAACATTTTAATGATTATTTATATATAATATAACATCCAATTACACATTATTTCACCATCAATATAATAATATCATCGCTCATGTGTACATACGGCTTACCGTCTCCACAATGCGATGAGATTCATTTCCAGGTTCACCATTCAATGATTCTTATGAAAATATATATTACTAATAAGTATTTAATATATTACCTAATAATTCTACTGGAAATATATATATATATATATATATATATTTCTGTGTGTGTATTTACATATATCTCATTCACTTACTTCAGTTCAATACGATATAAAAATGGAAATAGTGTTTATGCATACGTACGACCTACCGTCTCCCTAAACGGTGTTTTAAATTTCATATATCTATCTATTATACATATTTATATTCCTAATATATGTGATAAATAAATAATTTTTTATATTATGAAAGTAATTAAATCAGATATAAGTGATATGATCATGAATAAAAAGTTAAAAAAGTACGACACCAGAAGCGATTATTACCCGAAATATTATTTTAACATGGAAATTATTATTAAATTGGTAGTATAAAGACACAAATGAATCATGTATGATATCATAAATACGATTACGGTTCTTGTGTACCTTAATAACATATTGTGGTCATTATACAAGAGGTTAAATGTACCCTCGACCAATGGAATGTACATGGTCAGGGTTATTTCCTCAATCTCATTATTATCCGAGATTGTTGATCTATAAGTATCTACTGGGATATATTTATAATATATGTCTATGTTTCATTAAAATGTTTTAAATATGAATATTTTAAGGTTTTATATAAGGTATTCTTCAAATATACATCATTTTAAATGTTTTTAAATATTTATTTTTTCTAAGAATTTTTAATTAATGTCCATGTTTTCAAAATGATTTTAAGGATTTATTTACATGGACATGATTTTTTTAATGCGTTAATTTATTTCAAAAGTTTAAATTTGGTATGGGACACTTTTATTCAAAAATATCTTTTAAACAACTTCCTTTATAAATTGTGCAACTTTTAAATGATTTCATGAAAAATGGTGTTTCCCTCAAAGAGTTGTATTGATTATATTCAACTATGTCAACATCCTTAACTAGATATTATTCTTAACAGAGGTTCATTTAGTATAATACAATCATCCATATTTTATTGAATGAGTTATGATATGTTTGAATGTGGATGTACTATTTTTATACCATTCATGGTTTATGGTTAAATAATGACATTTTGTATGATAATTTTAGTATAAATGTTTATGTTATGTTTCAACATTTTCATATGAGGAATTAATTAGACTTAGAAAGTGATGGGTGGGGACCACTATTGCCCCTCTATGCATTGGTAGGTCTCATGAGACAAATTAGTGTCTTAGCATAAGGCCTTGACAAAATTTTTATTTGTAGTCTTGGCACGAGGCCATGACTATGTGGTTATGATGTCCGACATTATGCATTCACTCATTATGAAATTAGTTATTACATGTGATTATTCCACTAGTAGAATATCATTGTCCATTCTTATATAGTAATTTTTGATTTATTTTTTTCATATTAAGTTCAAGTTTATGTTTAAAAGGATTTTGTTTTTATTACATTTCTTACCTTAAAATTTTATAGCTTCGGAAAAATTATTTACCCTTATTGAGCATTTGAGCTCACCCCTTTCTTATGATTTGTTTTCCTAGGATTCCAAGAAGTGTATTATGATCGATATGCATGCTTAATTTAGGGTAATAATGGTGTTCTCAAAGGTTATTTTATGTTGTGTTTTATGTTTGAATGTGTAGTGTAACGTTGATGTATTTTATATATTTTCGAAGAGTGCTAAACTAATTGATCCATCAGGACATGATTCCTTGTAATCATGAAAATATATTAAAATAATGCACCATCTTGGGGCTTCTAGGGTCGAGGTGTTTCAAAATACACTTATAGGCACCTGCATCTAAGGGATATGAACATACTGTTTCCGTGGATGGAAAACTACTACCACATGAAACAATGATTGTTCAATTTTCTCCAACCACCTCTCTTGGTGTCGATTATGATGGAACTACATTTATATATTATATATATTATATTTATATTGTCTCTAGTCTTATTTAATTTTTATTTACAACATACTTTTATTCTTTCTATAATGTGTAATTATGATAATTTCATTTGAGGAAGTGTAGACTAACACCCCCTCAAAGTGATATGACTCATTCATGACATACATGGAATGTATAAAGGATAGAGTTAATAAAAATAAGTAATATAGATAAAATATGATATTATACTATATTATAACAAAACTATGTATCATTTATCATTTTAATATGAAAAATAAATGAAAAAATCCTTCCTGCCTAAGTACGACTTACCATCTCCATGAACGGTGCATTTCATTTCTTCTTTCAAAATGTTATGGACTATTAAAAATACATATATATGACATATATATGATATATATGGTATCTAAATCATGAATTATATTCTGGATTTGATGAACTTTGGACCACAAGGACAACTTACATCAAATAAGTTTATTTTCATCTCAGGTGCCGAATATCGACCAAATGACCAATATGAAATAAAATAATTATGTAATTTTTATGAAATGATGATAAGTAATATAAAATTAATAATACACTTGAAAAAGTTTCTAAATAATGTATAAATTATCATATGATTATTATTCACAAATATAAATAATGAACTAGATAAGTCAAACTCAAAGTAAGGGACTTCGTCTCAATCTCTTTTCATTGAGGCGTATTTTAGTTAATACATGACCTTAGTTTATATGATTTATAATTATAAACTTTTTATTTTAATATCATAAAATGGTTTTAAAAAGGGATATTTTGTTTTACAAACCATTTTACTAAACGATAAAGGTAATGTTTCTTTTTAATGTATGCGGCAACAACGACCTTTCCGCCACTGCGAGCATTATTTGATACTTGGCTTCCTCTACAATCCATAATTTTTTTAAGAGTAAAATAAATACCATATACTCTTTTTATGTATTTTTTATTTAAAATGGTTTTGAGAAATCATTTATTATGTCAATATCTTGAAATGAAATATTTTGCTTGTAATGTGGAAATGTTATCTTTCATTTATGCTTTTTTTATGGGTTATGATTATGTTATGGTTCATGGGGATTATATATGTATATGACTAGTTTTGTGATGAAGCAAGGGCAGGTGAGCCCAAGATATCTCTCCAATTCATTGGGTAATGTGATGGAGGTAAACTTTAATGTTTCTTCTAACATATTTTGGAAGTGTACTATGATGTGTATCCTCAATGTAACTCCCTATGTAGCAGTGAAAGATACAATGTATGTATGTTATAGACTCAACAAGTTACCTTTGCGATTTATGATTTCAAGGTGTTTTTCACAAATATTATGATTTAATGAGGTATGTTAAAGAGCTTATGTTTTATGATTGGAAAGTATGTGGTAATTGATTTGTATGTATTGATGGATGATTTTTTTCATTCTTTATTAGATAACCCTTACTGAGATTCTTTTACTCATCCCAGGATTTTGAAATGTTTTTCATAGGGTATAAGGAAGGGTAAGAGAAAGTAATAATTCCCAAATATTTATATCAATAAAAGATTTTTTGTCTTATTTATGGAGTTTTATTGTTGTTAAAAAATTGTATAGAGAATAAGTGTCTACTTTTTAATATTTGAGATGTAATTTTTTAGTTATAGACTTCTTCTCTAAATCTATAAAACTGAAAATAAATTCAATGTAATATATTGACATAACTCATGATTATGTAATGTTTAAGGTGTGGTCCTTACAGTTGGTATCAAAGGTCAGTTTAGATTACATTAAGAGTTAAAATATTATTAAATTAGAATCCATAAATTATTTTTACTTATGGTAAGATTGAAATGATATAGCATTTAAAGATTACCGTGTTGATTCATCTAAGACATGTCTACGTTTAGAATGGTTTTACACATGGGAAATAGGGTAGCTATGATGGGACAACATCATGAGGGAAACAACCATCCAAATCAGCTACCTGAGATGGTCTGAATCGTAACAGGGCAGTTTGTTACAGTGATGTAAGATTTGACTTAAGCTATAAATGGTGGTGGTATTCATGCATGAGATCATACAGATCAACCACAAAGGAACATGTTAGTAGTGGATCATTTCATAAGGAAACATCCCCCATAACTCAGAGGATCATCTTAAACACTACCAGCTGAATGGGGGATTAAATCACTGGAAAAGATTTCCGATGTCATGGGGTGTTCAAAACATCAAATGGTTAGTATTTTTGTTTACCGTTTTGAAGGTGAATTCGATTAGTGGTGGTCGATGGTTAATAATATCAGGGATAACCAGGAGATTTATTCCTATTGATTGAAATGAATTCAAATGTATGAGTCCTGAGATATATTTTCCTAAGGTAGTATGACATAGTATGTAAAAGCAATTCTTGGAATTGGGGTAGAAGGACAACTCAATGGATAATTATGAAGAATAATTATCTCAAGTAGTGAGGTATGAGCCATGTTTCATATGGGATATTTATAGTAAAATCAATCCTTTTTACATAAGATAAAAGAAATTTTATCGAAGGGAATTATCTTTTCATGAGTTAAAAAATTATGAAAAACTTTTTCGATGTGTGGAGAATTGGGAAATGGAGTTTTCTGATGATCATGTGTTCTTTGACAAACAAAAAAAATAAGAGGTCAAGGTGGCAGACAGACAAGAATAACTATTCAAAAATGTATTATGGTAAGAAACTAAACTTTATAGTTAGTGAAAATTATGGCCAAAAGAACAACAGGGAATGACTTTTTAATTCTCATAAGTGCTTCCAATGTGGTAAAATGGGGAATAATCATCACAATTGCATTGAAAATGATCAGGGTAGTGGTAAGAAAAAATATGATTTACTATCAGAAAATTGTTTTATGTGCAATAAAATGGGTCATTATGAAAATGAGTATCTAAAGAAGAACTCAAATGTAGGGAAGCATCTGAACTATAAGAAAAAAGGGGTGGTGAAATCCTTTTTAACTGCTTTAACAAATGATGGGCCATCAAATTAAGTAGTATCAGGTACACTTTTGTTTTTTTTTAGATTATTCCAATGTGTTGTTTGATTCAGAGTCTACACATTTCTTCATATCTAAGAAATTTTATAGTGAATTGGAAATTCCTTCTCAATATATGAATCCTAAATTTCTAGTAAAAAACTCATGGAAAAAATGTTGAGAAAATTAATGAATTTTGAGAACCTTTCTATCATTATGTGTGGAAATAATCTACCTATAATCCTTTGTGATTTTCCTCTAGTATAATTTGATGTTATTATGGGTTTGGATTAGATTTGCATTTATCATTCTATGATTGACAGCAAAGCTAATGTGTTTTATTTTCATAAATAATTTTAGTTTGACTACAAGAATGAATACATACTTTCGATAACATATCTAGAAGATGAGAAACTAGTAGAGGATAGAAAATAATGTTACCTATCAAATATTTTTGATGAAAAAGGAACAATTTAGATTAATGCAGTCTCAATGGTAAAATAGTATGTCAATGTTTTTCCTGATGATATTCCTAGTATAATACTTGATCGAGATGTTGAAATTATTTTTGACTAAGTTCATGATGCTAAGACAATTTCAAACCCCCTTATTGAATGGCTAAAATTGATCATTTAGAATTAAATAAGAAATTGAAGGCATTATTAGATAAAGGTTTCATTCAACCTTGCACATCACCATGGGGTGATCTTGTCTTATCTGTTAAAAATAAAGATGATTAAATGAGAATTTGCATTGATTATAGAGCCATGAATAACATCATTGTTAAGAATAAGTATCATTTTCTTCATGTCGATGATTTGTTTGATGAGATCTAGGGAACATAGTATTTTTCAAAGATTAACTTGAGGCTGGGGTACCATGAGTTGAAAGTAAATGAAACATACATTTTGAAGACCTCCTTTCAAACTAGATATGTCCATTATGGATTTTTTGTTATGCCTTTTGGGTTAACCAATGCAATTTCTATATTCTTGGATCTTACGAATATAATTTTTCATGAGTTCTTGGAAAAGTTTGTGGTTGTTTTTTATGATATTTTTTTACACTCTAAAAGTAATGAGGAGAATGAATGTCATTTAAGGGTTGTCTTGAAAACTTTAAAAAGAAAAGATATAGTATGGGAATTCAGGAAGTGCGAGTTTTTGTTACAAAAAAATCATTCCCTGGTCACTTTGTTTCTAAAAATGGAAAAACTCTTGATTCGACTAAAACAAAATTTGTTGAAGAATGTCTTAAACCCCCAAATATCATAGAGATTCACAGTTTTCGTGGTTTAATAGGTTATTAACATAGGTTTATTGAAACGTTTTCGCGGTTATCTAATCAGTAAACTATGTTAGCTAGAAAAGGTGTTAAGTTCATCTAGACAAAAGAATGTGATGATTGTTTTCAGGGATTGAAAAGAGTATTGGTGAATTATCCAGTTTTGGTACTACTATCTTGAAATGATGAATTTGTTATCTATAGTGATACTTTGTTGAAAGGACTTGGTTGTTTCCTAATGCATAATGATCAGGTAATTTCTTATTCTTCAAGTTAGTTGAAAACTCATGTGGTTAATTACCCTCTACATGATTTGGAATTAGCTGCTATTGTTTCCTTTAAAAATTTGGAAACATCATCTGTATGGAGTAAAATGTGAGATATGTACTGAAAAAAAAAGTTTTAAGTGTATACTCCCCCATAAATAATTGATCATGAGAGATAGAATATGTCTAGAATTAATAATGGATTATGATTGCATGATTCATTACCATCCCGGAAAATAAAATAAGGTGGTTGATGCTTTGAGTTGGAAAATTAATTCCACATTACCCATGTTACATTTGGAATGCAAACCTTTGATTAGTAATGTGTGAAATTTGGCATGGAAATTTTTGGTGTAGGAAATTCCTCTATTTTGTTTTAGGTTTTAGTACAATCATCTCTAGAAGACAGAATAAAGTAAGCACAAAAAAACCAGTGAGCTGTAGGAAATGGTAGAATTGGTTCAGAAGGGTTTTTTACCTAAATTTAACATTGATAAAGATTGTTTTTTGAGGATTTGAATGAGGATATGTATTCCTTGTGATTCAAAATTGAAGAATGAGTTGTTATGTGAAGCTCATAGTTATTTGTTTTAAGTTAATCTTAGCAATACTAAAATATACAATGATCTTCACGAGTTTTATAGGTGGGATAGAATGAAAAGAGATATTGCTGACTTTACTATGAAGTGTTTAACTTTTCAATAGGTTAGAACATAATGAAAGTTACCAAAAGGGATGCTTCAGCCTTTTCCAATGCTTGAGTGGAAATTGGAAAATGTGTCCATGGATTTTTTAGTGGGATTACCAAAGACTTCTTGAGGTAACAATGCAATCTAATTTATTATGGATCTATTGACTAAAGTTTCTCATTTTATTCCTATTTGAGATACTCTATCTCTAGATCAACTTTTTAGATTGTATATTAGAGAGATATTTAGGTTACATGGAGTTCCCCTATTCATTGTATCTAATCATGATGATTGTTTCACTTTTGATTTTTGAAAGGACCTTCAGAAGTCATTGGGAACTGAATTTAATTTCAGTAAAGCTTTTCACCCTCAATTAGATAGTCAGTTAGAATGTACAATTTAGACCTTGGAAGATTTGTTACATGCTATTTCAATATATTATTAGGGAAGATGGGTCCAACATATTTCATTGGTAGATTTTTCTTATAATAACAATTTTCATTTCATTATACATATAGAACCATTTGAGGCATTATATGGAAATATTTTTCGAACACCATCTTTTTGGGATGAAGTAGGTGAAAGGAAGTTGATGGGACTAGAATTGGAAGATGAGATGGCAGAAAAATTTCAATTTTTTAAGAAGCACATGAGAACAGCTCAAAGTAGGAATAAAAGTTATGTGGATAACAAGAGGAAGGATCTTTCTCTTGAGGTAGGCGATCTGGTCTTTCTCAATGTTTCACTATGGAAAAGTGTGACGCATTTTGGTAAGAATGTAAAGTTGGGTCTGAGGTTCATTGGACCCTATGAAATTCTGGAGAAAGATGGTTTAGTTTCTTACAGAGTGTATTTACAACTATGTTTATCATAGGTACACAATGATTTTAATGATTCAATGTTGAGAAATTATATGGTAGATCCATATCATGTTTTAGTGCAAAGGTAGTTTAGTTTGAAGAGAATCATTCTTATGAGGAACACCAGTCCATATTCTAGACCAAAGATAGAAAGTTTTATTGAATAAGGTAATCCACTAGGTAAAGGATTTGTGGAAAACTCATATGGTTGAATCAGAAACATGGTAATATGAAAATGATATGAGGTATAAATACCCCCTTATTTGGTAATTTAATATAATTATGAGGAAGCAATTCCTAAAAGGGGGAATGATGTAACATCTCAGGTATTTATAGAATAATACCTTTTTAATTTCTATTAATAATTATAAATAAGATATTATTTTTACATTAAATGGGATTATTTGTCTGATATCATACTCAACACACAAAAATAGCTTTCATTGAAATCTTACGTTGCACACAACTTTGAGTTATATAGAAAATTAATAAAATAATATAATTATTTTAAATGGTTGTTAATGCATAATTGTTGTATTAGCACAAATGAAAAAAACTAATTACAAGATGATTACACAAGTTTATTAAATTTTTTTACATTTATCAGATAAATTTCAGAGGCTTAAAATAATAATGAATCTGATTTTAAGTGTGTAATAGTCTAATATTTTTAAAATGATGTTTTACAGCCTTTAGATGGAGAACCATTTTTAAATCTAGTTTTTGTCATATTTATATGTTCTACTGTAAAATAAAAAATTATTCTTTATAAGTATGATAGAAAAATTTACTTTGGATGATATTTTGGTATTTTTCACATAATGTTCATTTTGTAAATGAATAGTAAAAAATAAAACATTTTATTTAAAAGCTGTTTTTAAATCTAATTTATTTATATAGTTAGATTGCAATTTTAATTGGTTTTAATCCGTAATTAGATTATATTTTTATCATTTTATCCAATTATGGTCATTGTATGTAATTTCACTTTTAAACGAAACATACACACATGTCAATATTTTGATTATTATTACTTATTAAAAAATCTTCCTTTTGGTTTTGACAATGGGAATTATTTTTAAATTAATTACTACAATTTTTTTATTGAATTTATAAAATTGGAATCCATATTTAGAATCATAAGGTTCAAAATTTTTAAATATTTACCTTTTATTTTTGAACATTGTGAATAATAACTTCAGTAATTATTTTTTTTACCATGGTTAAATGGTAAATATGGTAAATAAGGGTAAAAATAACATAATAATAATTTAAAACAACCCTGACACATGTAATAATCCAATTATATGATGTATGTTCGACCAATGGAATCTGTGGGTCCATTTTGGGACCCCATAGAGCCACATGGGAGTGATTATGACATGTTATATAAACTAATTTAAAATAAAGACAAAAATAACATAATAAAATAATTTTTATGCGATGTTATATAAGTGATATATTGAACTATAAAAATTAATTTGAAAGAAATAAAATTTAATACATCATGATATTTTATTTATAATTTTTATTCATTAAATAAATAAATGTAATTATGACACAATGATGTTACATTGATTGCTTCATTAATATAGGATTCAAATAAATGATATTATAGTTATTAAAATAAATTTATTTTGATTATTTTCATGCCATGGATGATTTTTTTTGATGATATTGACATATTATTTTTGATTTAATGCCTTTGGTTCGAAGGAACCAAGTTTTTATGGCTTTAACAAAATTCAATTACTTAAGAGTGTCAAAATTGACATAAATGAGTTCTCAAAATAAATATTATTTTATTAAATGGTATAATAGTCCTAAAAATCTATGATTCATCCAAATGAAATATATATTGTAAAAAATTTCCTTAATGATCCACTTAAGGTTCTCTTATAATTTTATTGTAACTATAGTTACCATACATTACGAAAATGCAAAAAGACATGGTAAGAGTTAATATTTTGAACTAACGGTTAAAGCTAAAAGATAAGGTAAATTTTGTTCCCTAAACTTATCTAAAACTTTTTAATTAAGTGGTTTTGTACCCAAAAGCAACTTATATTTGAAAGAAACGACTTTGGGACCATTTAAAAATGATAATAAATTTTAATAGAAAATACTTCAAAATATTCCTAAAGTGCCCCTCCTCCCTCTTATAAAAGTGCATCACCTCTACCAATTTATACGCACCTCAGAAGCACCTTGGCTCATCCAAATTCTACTAAAATAATCTCCATAAATCCCTAAATTTTTCCTATAATCCTTACCTTGGGAATAAGGCTATTCAAGAAAGCCTTTTGTGTAAATCAAAAGAAGTTACACGTTTTAGAGGTAGAGTCTTCTCTAAAGGTCATTTCCTTTATTTTCCTTCCCAACTCCCTATTATATTATATTATTGTTAATTGAGTAAATAATATCATATTATCCTCAATATACTTGGATGTTTTCAATATAGAGATTATAACTGTACTTACACACACATCTATCTAATGGATATGAACATACTGTTTTTGTGGACGGTGAACTGCTACCTCACGAAAAGATGATTTTTCAATTTTTCCTTACCACCTCTCTTGGTGGCCATTATGATGGCACTGTATTTATATAAAAAATATATTATATTTATATTGTGCATGTGTTTCTTTATTTTTTATATACTTCATACCTCTATGATTTATATAATGTGTAAATTAGATAATTTCCTTTTGATGAAGTGCAGGATACCGCCCCCTCAATGTCATACGACTCATTCATGCCATACATGAAATGTATAAAGGATGGGGTTAATGAACTTATGTAACATATATAAAATATGATATTATATAGGAATTATAATATAAATGTGTATCATTTTGTTTTTATTCCTTTAAATATGAAAGGGAAATCAACATAGTGTTCATGTGTAGGTACGACTAAACGTCTCCATGAATGTTGCATTTCATTTCTTATCTCCAAATTTTATGGACTATTATAAATACATATATAATGGATATATATTATATATATGATATCTAAATCATTAATAATATTCCAATGTTGGTGAAATTTTGACCACATGGACAATTTACATCAAACAAGTTCATTTTCGACTCAAATACAGAATATCGACAAACTGACAAATATGAACCTAAATAATTGTTTAATATTTATAACCTGATTATAATTATTATAAAATTAATTAAATTATTGAAAAATGTTTTGAAACAATAATAAACTAACTTATGTTTTAATATTCCGTAATATAAAGAATGAACGAGACAAGTCAGACTCAAGGTAAGGGACTTCATCTCAATCTCCTTTCATTGAGGCATATTTTGGTTTATACACGATCATATTTTATACGGTGTATAATTATACCATTTTTATGTTAATTTCTTTCAATAGATATCAAATGAAATATTTTTTTAAGATTTTTTATACTAAATAACCATGGTAATGTTTTTTTAAAGTACGTAGCGACAACGACCTTTCGGCCGCCACGAGAATTATTTGATATTTAGATTCCTGTACAAGTTGTAATGTTTTTTAAAGGAAAATAAATAAGATATACCATTTTAATTTATTTTGTTATTTTAAATGATTTTGAGAAAGAATTGGTTATTCCAATATTGGAAATGATATATTTTTATTGTAATGAGGAAATGTTATCTTTCTTTTAGGCTTGTTTTATGTGTTGTGATTATGTTATTGTACTTGGGAATTGTTTATGTATATTGGTGGTTCCATGAGAAACCTACAGTGGGTGAGCCCAATATAGTTCTCTAATTCATTGGGTAATGTGACAGAGGAAAACATTACTATTTCTCTTAATATATTTTGGGAATATACCGTGATGGGTATTCCAAACATAACACCCTATGTAGATTTGAAAGATACAATGTAAGTATGTTATAGATGCCACATGTTACCTTTTTGTTTTATGAATTATAAGTGTTATTCATAAATATTATATTTCATAAGGTATTTTGTAGAGCTTATGTTTTATGATTAGAAAGTATGGTTTCATTATTTTGTATGTATATATGGACTAATGTTTTCTTTCTTTAATATATAACCCTGACTGAGATTTTTATGCTCATCCCATGTTTTTTAAATATTTTTCAATAGGAATAAGTAAGGATAATAGAAATTAAGAATTCAAGATGAATATATCAATAAAATAATTCTTCATTTATTTAATTAGTTTTATTGTTGTGAAAAAATTGGATAGAGAAGAAGTGTCTACTTGGTTACATTTGAGATGTAATATATTAATTATGGCCTAATTATCTAAAACACCAATCCCAAAAAGATCATCATTGTAAATTCTTGACTTAAATCAAGATTATGTAATGTTTATGGTTGGAACTATATAATAGAGGTAGTTTGTCCATATTTTTAGAGAAAATATTACAGATACTAACTCAAGATCACGAATTTCATATTTCTGTTAACGAGCTTTTAACTTCCTTAATGTATAAGTATTAACTCTATCATTATACATAAGTACATAGACAATTCCACTCATTTATTCATCACTCTAAACCACAAATCCACAACTTCTTGATTATAATGTTAAGATCTGAGCATTCACTAATATCTTCTTCAATTCTCCAAAACATTCTTCACCTTATTTTGTCCATATGAACTTAACACCTTTTTGAGTAATAATGGTTAATATTTAAGCTAATCACAAAAAATTCTGAATAAAATAAAAATAATAACCTACTAAAATAATGAAACTACAAAACATGGTTATGATCATTGGTGTAGGACATTCTTGAACTGCCTTTTTCTTCTTAGAATCAAATAATATTTCATTCTTAAAGTCAATATGGGAAAGAAAAGAATATTTTTGAAGATAGAATTAAAATTTTATAAACATCCCATATAATTCGTTACTTCTAAGAGTCTCCAGAACAACCAATAAGTAATTATCATGGTCCTCATAGCTTTTTTAATATATCAAGATATAATCAAAAATGCCAAAACAAATTCATCAAGATATTCCTTGAAAACATTTTTTATTAGATCCATGAAACCATATGGTGCATTAGTCAGTCCATATGGAATTATTGTAAAACTCATAGTGTCTATACCATGTTTGAAATATTTTCTTTGGAATATCATCCTTCCTCAAACACAATTGATGATACCCATATCAATGGTAAATATTGGAAAAATATTGATCTTTGTGAAGTTGAACAAATAAATCATCAATATGAATAAGTTGATACTTGTTTTTTGTAATAGAAATGATTTGTCTATAATAAAATAAAATCCTCCAAGATCCATACATATTATTGACAATGAGAATTGGGGATCCCCATGGGGAAACACTAGGTAAAATAAATCATTTATCACTCAATTCCTCACTTTATTTTTTAGCTACATAAATTCTATAGTGACTATTCTATAAGGATTTTTTGATAAATGTCTTCCACTAGGAATTAACTCAAAAGAGAACAAAACATACCAATATGATTGATTTCTAGGTAAATCCTTTGGAAATATATCAATATATTCATGAACAATTGGTATATCATCAATTTCATAATTTATTTCCTCACTTGTAGATGACATTGTCTCTTCCTCTCCAATAATTCCATTTAAAATTGCTACTCGAGGTCGATCTTGGTAAGAACTAGATGATGAAGTTTTTGCTCTAATGATAATGGATTCATTGTCTCCTTAAAAAATTGTAACTTCCTTCTTATTGAAATATATTTTCAAATGATAATTTTAAATATAGTCCATACCAAGGATTATATAACAATAAACATTGGTATGATGATAGTGCTTTCAACTAAATTGTGTTTCTGTGTCATAATGGGGACTGAATAACATATCTTTATTACAATGATAATTCCCTTAAATGTTTCAATTGGAAACTCCTTTTTTAAATCAAAAAATAAATTTATACATATCTTAGAATACTAGACGGATATAAAAGAATGTGATGATCAAAAATAAAATAATGCATTGGATATGTTTTAGGTAGCGATTAAAGTACCTACCACCACATCATTAAGTACTTCAATCTCCAAAATTTTGATAATATAAGATTTTCCTTTATCCCTTGGTATTTTAATGAATGTTTCCTTAATGCTCAGGAAAATCATTTTCATAGTGTCCCATCTTCCTACAATTGTATCATTAAACATTGATATCTTATTTCTTTCCCATGAAATAACAGCCATGGTTTCCTTTTTATCCATACGTGTAACAGTCTCCTTTTTCTTTTAATGCAGTTACTAGGGTGCTTCCTTCATCAAGTATCACACATTGGAAAATTTCCTTTTTTATTATTATTATTATCTATTCTTTCATATTCCATGCTCTTCTTCTCTGATTTTCAATTAAATTCAGTAGACTTATAGAATTAATTATCCATATTTATAGCACATGAGATTATATATTCATCTCATAAGAAATTTTTAGAAACCATTTCCCTTCAGAGGAATTATCTTAAACCATCAATGAGTTGATCAATATTTCTCTTAGTATTATGTAATTAGTTATGATATGCCTTACTATCCTTGTAAACTTTTTTTCATATTTTTCAATGTTTTCATCCTCTTTCTATCACACACTTATGAATTTCCTTTCTATATCTTCTTCCTATTCACGAGGGAAATATTTCTCCAAAAAATACATAAAATAATTTCACTCTATTTTTAAAATTTATTCCTCCTCCTTTGTTTTTTGAATCAAAAAACACTATTAATATACTTCCCATAAGAGATGATAAACTTACATGATAACCATATCTCTTTAATTAATTCCCAAAGTGATAAATATCTTCTCTAAATAACTTATCCACTACATAGATAAAAATGGGTATGCAGACCCACTGACTGATTAAGGCTATTATTTGATAATGTGTTCTATCATTTCTCCTCCTTGTTATGGATTATGATTCTTTATATGGGTAAGGTTATTATTCATAACCTGATTCAGCTGTCCCAATATAGTTATAAGTTTTTTAGAACCACTCACATCTCCTATAACGAAATCATAATCTTGTATAGGGTGGAAATCACTACAGGGGATATGCACAATGATATAGTTTCCATTCCTTCCACTAGGATATATTTAAAAATAATGCAACACACTATATGTGGTTATGAATCATAATATATAATTTTTAAAAAGAAAAAAACATATCATAAATTGAAATTTAATGCATAGATAATATCAAAATCATAAACATGCTTTCATTTGGGACATATTGAATTTAAAATCCTTCATAATGATCTATAAAGTAAATGGGATTTATCCTTAGAATATCCCACAAAATTTTGAAAAAAGGTGGGAATAAAGGCTTGTTATCTTGCACCAGGTTACCCTGGGTCCAGCCCGGGACAACATTTCATATTTGTAACCCCTAGGTACATCTATTCCCTAACCACGTCCACTTTTAGTATCCATACGATGATGTATTTCTTACAATACCAACATAATTTATACCCAACCAAAATTCTAGTAATCTCTTCTATTCATATCCTCAATGTCTATCTTAGTTTTATGTTCCCTAATATATGATTTATAAATCTAGTTTCCAAGGATACTTCTAAACATTCTCTAATACCAACTATAAATACCCCAAACCCAGTAGCTCAAATTTTATGCCTTAATCTATTACATCGGTAAAATGAACAATATATTGCATCCCAAATGACAAAATATTTTATTATATTTGGAAAACCATATACAAAAATTATATTAGAACTTGAAATGAAATACAACATAGAATCATCATTGGGAATTCCCATAAAATTCTGGGTCATCCTAGATAGTCATTCATAATATATATCTTTGAATCCTAGGAAAAAATAAAACATAAGAAAGGGGTGATCCCAGATGCTTAGTAAGGGTATGTAATATAGAGGAAACTAATATAAATAATAACTAATTCCATTTGAACATAATCATGAGCATAATATGGAAAACACGATAAATAAATAATTCCATATAAATAATCACATTAGATTGATGTTTAACCATGGATATTATACAAGTTTAATAGTCACATTCATGTTTAATTATTAAAATAATAACGAGGTAATTCATAAACTAGATATCTTAAATATATCGGCAAGGCCTCAACCAAGACATCTAAAATGAAATGGTTAATTCATCGGCCAAACCCATATCTATTTTTTCTCATGAGATATATCCATGCACTGAGGGGATATCAGGATACCCTCCAATTTTTTATTATTTCCAATTAATTACTCATAGAATATTTTTAAACATAAAAAATATATACATATGAAATGTAAATAACATTCCCCAATATTTAAACATAATCAATAACCATTTTGACTAGAATGCTGAATGGTGTCAAGTTAGTATATTTACAGTCAAAATTATTATAAACCTTTTAATCATAATAATTAAAAATCATGAAATCCTAAAATTCAATATAGGTGTTGAAATATTTTAAAATAATCTAATAAAATAATCGATGAATTATCAATAGAAATACACCTTTTACATTGAAAAAAAATTTCATTTGGGAAAATCATTTTTCTTTGTCATAATTTTTTTATAAAACTAGTAATGAAAAAATATAGTTTTTTATGAAACAAAATTAGTGATTTTTTAGAATTAATTGTTTCCTAAAACAGATAATGTATGTTACATGAAATGGGTATGATATCGAGATGTTCCCTTTAATTGGGCTTGGGTATTGTTAAGAATTGGGATGGGAGTCTTATAAAACATGTATTTACCAATAAAATAAAGATACAGTGATATAGATTAATGATTTTTTATTTTATAATCAATATTTTTAATTATTATATAAAAATAATTTCAAATTTCATTAGTATATATAGAGATAAAGCATAAACTGAATGGAAATGGAGATTCGGCAAAAAACACGTACCTTATGTCAAAAAGTGTTTTACACTTGACCTTAATGTCCTGGATAACAAATTAAATATATTAATTAATTAATTAATTAATAACCTTTTATTCATGTATTTGATTTAATATAATTTTATTATGTTATTTTATAGTATTTTTGAGGATTTATATGATACAATTTTATCATTCAGGGGAATTTTCCTGTTTTGTTTTTGTGATTAGTTTACGTGTATATGAGTATGGATGTTCATGAAAAATGGGAATATATATCCATAATTGAATTTATATTTTATAAAATAAAATATATAAGATTAAAGTATTATAAAATTCATTTTTTTGGTGTGATAATTAATCATTAGATAAGATGTTAGTGATAAATGTTTAGATTATTTCAGTAGTTTTTCTATCATAAAAAAGAGTTTGGTTTTATTAATTAAAAACATGTATATATAATGGTTCTAGAAAATTAAATACGATTTAATACATATTTTATAGTATGTTTTAATCATAAAATCATTTTATAACCATCCATGAAGGTTTTAATAGAAATTAAATACTCTTGATCCATGAATGTGATAATTCCACACAATACAGATGATGTTTTCATTTTTTGAACTAAAGAAGAGGGATGAAAATTGATGATTCATTATTATCTTAACAAAAAAAATCCTAGTATATTTAAGATACTAGATATATCATTTTACTTTGGGATAGGTAAATTAGTATAAATAAGAAAATAAATGAACTTGAAAAGAAATTAAATGAAAAGAGAGTGGTTATTACCACTTGATTTTCTCCTCCTTGAGAATTTCTTTAAGGGGATTTATTTTGTTATTTTCTTGAGACAAAATGATCATGGATTTGGGGGAGAGGCTATGGATATATATTAGGAATAAATAGGACATGACTTAATGTTTAATAGGCCTTAGGAGAATAGGTAGTGAGGGGTGGTGTTTATAGTGGAGGAGAAGAGTTTTTTTAATATTTAATTCATTTGTTTATTATTTTGGATAACAAATATGAATATTTTGATATTTATCATAAAATATATTTAAATAATAAAATTAAATTTTGATATTATCGTTCTTAAATCATTAATTACTCAAATAATAGTATATTTAACTTATAATGTATTTATTCTGTAAATTACTATATTTTAATATTCACTGAAAGTTCAAGTATTTCCAAAAACTACTAGAAACATACCCATAACAATTTATCAATGTGTATAATTATAATATGAACTCCATTTTATGAAAATAATTTTATAAATATGAGAATTTTTATATTCAATTAAAATCATCATTAAATAGAAAAATACATATTTTAAAATTATTACATATTCTTTAATACTTTGAACAATTAACTAATGTCTCATAAAATTATCATAAAATCATAAGATATAAAAATATTATTTACGAATACATTTTATGATAATAAAATTTCTTTTAAATCATTTTATTATTTATAAAATATAAATTAAATATTTATGACTTTCAAAAATAAAAACTCTTATTCAATAATTTTGAAAATAATTATTTAATTATACTATGATAGAATAATATCATATATTCATTTACAAGATTCATGAATTTTATTTATAATTTCATGGGTGAGGATAGTAATAATTTGGACAAATAACTACTTATAGGGGTATATACTATTCCTAAGGTCAACTTACTATTTTTCAGTATAAATTCCTTAACTTTAAGAAACAGCTCATATTTCATTCATTATTCATTTATAAATTTTTTATTGTTTTATCTAAGTTGGTTTTATATGATATATACTATATGAAATAATTATAAGAAGGTAAATTTCATTAATTGAATTCAGGGTTATTTTTGTTTTATACTATCCTAATGAAAGGTATTGTAGGTGTATATATTATGATTTTTGTGATCATTATAGCGACCCTACCTTTTTTACATTACTATTACCTCATTTTAAAGATAAACAACATTATAGTATTACACATAGAGGACACAAAGGTTTATTATCTTGGGAAAACTAGGACCATACATAACAAATACAACACCAAGCATAAACATTTATTTAATTTCTTATTCTCTAGCTTCTTTTTGGCACTTGTCCTCTCCTTAGTACATGTAGCCACCTGAGGATATACATAAAAAGGGGTGAGATATAATCCAAGTAATAGGATAGATAAGAAAAATATATCATGGGGTGAGAATAATCATAACATAGGCAAAAGATCATGAACATGAGAGGAGCATAAATAAAAGACTTGAAATGTGGCAATGCATAAAAATGAAACATCATGTCTTAGTGGTTAACTACCAAAAATACATGCGAACCAAGATAGCATCTTGTTCACACATCATTTAACATTTACTCATGAGTTTCATCACATTACCCAATGCATTGGAGCGTTGTATAATTCCGGGTGCACCTGTCACATTGAAACATTCATATTGCACTATATAATTTCGGGCACACCTGTCACATCATAACATTATCATCATCATGATTTCCACATAGAAAACATATAAAAAATGTAAATAAATAACCCATGTAATGGAATGGGTTTCATCTCATAATAACACAATCATAAGCTTTGGGTTCCCAAAATAAATAAGGAATAACATTGTTGTTACAAGAATTGTCCACTTTGAGCGAGAAGTAAAAGGGGTGTTTTTAAAAGAGGAGTTCTTTTGGAAAACATTGGGTTTGACATAAAAACCAGTGAAAAACATGTATATCCCAGAACAGTAAATAAAATTATGAAAAAATGATCTTTAAGGATTAACCATATCAAAAATTTAGTGAAAGAGGGAGAACCCAAAGGAAGAAAATTGGCTTCGAGATTTCCCCTTACCTTGTATCTGAATGATTCATTCTCTTTAATGTCTTGTATAATGACATTATATTCATTAATTAGAAATTAAAGAACCTTTTAGACTTTAATATAGTTCATTATGGTTTCATTATGTCATTTTATGTTCATTTGGATGATTTATAGAGTTTAAAAACATTGTTCAGGGATGTTCATTTTTATGGTTTTTCTTGGGTGGTTCACCTGTATTCATAAATTGAAGTTCAGGTAGAACATGGGTAAACATCCAAAAATGATATTACATGTAATTAATGATATTACAGGAGTTTGGATGATCTTATAATGAATTATATTATATTCATGTGGATGAATCATTAGATAAGAATTACATGAAGATTGTTTGGGTTAATTTGGCCGGTTTTTCGATAACAATGAAGTTGTTTTTATTTATCACATAGTAATATGTTCATAAGTCAGTTACAGGACGTTAAATAGGAAATAATACATATAAAATATTATTTTTAAACCATAAAAATGGATTCATGACCATATCTAAAGGTATAAATGGAAGAATAAAACATGTTGTTCTTGAAGGTGATAAATTAACACCTCACGAACAACTTTCTCTTTAATAAAATAAAAGGAAGAGGGAAAGGGGGTTGGATGATATAATATCCCATTAGAATCATAAAATTCTAGAATATGTATAATACTGGAGTTAAAATACAATTCAGATGAATATAGGTGGGGAGATATCAAGAAATGAACTTGAACTTGAAAGGAAATTAAAGGAGCAGAGGGAGGGAAATTACCTCTTGAATTATCCTCTTGAGAACCTCCTTAAGGGCCTAATATTTGTCTTTTTATGAGACCAGCAGCTCTTGGACGTGGGGTAGGGGATAGGGAAGGTGTTTGGGAAGAGTTTAAAGAAGGCTTGGAGCTTGAGAGGTGTGAAGAAATGAGGGTGTGAAGAGTGGCTTTTATAGTTGAGGGGAGAGGGGTTTCCTTAATATAAAATTCATTAGTTTATTATTTCTTCAAAAGAAAAGGAATAGTGAGTATTACATGACCAATAATATTAATTTTATCATTTGATCCTGAACCAAGTGGGATTAAATCAGTAGATCATCATCGATGACTCAATTAATCCATTATTTAGTATTTATTGTGAATTATCAGATTCTACTATTCATAAGAAATTCATGTATCTCATAAAAATCACAAAAATTTACCCCCAAATTTGTTGATGTGTATTATCCAAAAATGAATTCAATTTTTCAAAAATAATTTTCTAAATAGTATTAATTAAATATTTAAATAAAATGATAATTTACATAAAAAATAGTTTTTAAGATTAAAACTGATTTAATAGTGCTTTCAAAAATTACGTAGGGTCTTATAAAATTATCTAAAAACAATAATACATTGATTCAATAATTTATGAATACATTTTAGGGAAATAAATTTTCTTTTAAATTAGTCAATTAATTATAATTAATTATTTTGGACTTACAAAATACTAAAACATTTACTAAGGTCAAATAGTCACTTTATAAGATGTCTAAATACTATTTAATTATTCATAGGTAAGGTTACTCTTATGTTGGATGATTTACTAATCATAATAGTCATATTAATATTCATAAGTGTATGTTACTATTCCTAAGGGTACGTTACTATTCACCAAAAATTATTTTTGTTTCATTAGACTCCAAAAATCATCTTGAACACAACCGTGTATGTTAGATTTTTTAAATTCCAAACACATAAGTGACAAAATTATGTTTAAAGGTCACTTATCACTTATTAGTTCATTATATTATGTTTTCATGTTATTTTATGACTTAAATATAAGAAGTGAATTTCCATTCAAAAACTTTGGGTCGTTACATTCTTCCCCCCTTAAGAAATTTCACCTCTGAAATCTCACTTTACACAAACAGGTGATGGTGTTTATCCTTCATTACCTCTTCTGGTTCCCAAGTTGCATCCTCAAACATATGGTTCCTCCAAAACACTTTGAAAATATGGGTTGTCTTGTTGCGTAGACCCTTATCTCTCCGATCTAGAATCTTTATTGGCTGCTCCTCATAGGAAAGATCATATTTCTGCTGCAACACCTCTGAGTTTAGTACTTGTGAGGGGTCTGGTATGTACATCCTCATTAGTGATACATAAAACCCATCATGAACTTGAGACATATTTGGTGGAAGTGAAAGACTATAGGCCACGGCTCCTATACAGTCAAGGATCTCAAAGGGGCCAATATACCTTGGGTTTAGCTTCCCTTTTTTCCCGAATCACATGACTCTCTTCCATGGAGATATTCAAATGAAGACATTATCTCCAACGTCAAATTCCAAGTCCCTTCGACGGTTGTCAGCATAGCTCTTTTGACAACTTTTAGCATCTTTGATGTGTTCCTGGATGAATTGAACCTTCTCTATCATCTATTGAACAAGATCGGGTCCAAGTAGCTTTCATTCTCCAACTTCTTCCCAACAAGTTGGAGTTCTACATCTCTTTCCATATTGAGCTTCATATAGTGCCATTTGGATACTTGAGTGGAAGCTATTGTTGTATGAGAACTCAACCAATTGGAGATGTTGATCTCAACCACCTTTGAATTCAAGATAGTAGGCTCTAATCCTATCTTCATGCATCTGAATATTTCTTTCAGACTGGCCATCAGTTAGGGGGTGATAGGTCATGCTTAAATTTAATTCAGTACTCCAATTATGTTGAAGGCTCCTCCAGAATATAGATGTGAACCTTGGATCACGGTCAGAGACAATTGAAAGTGGAACACCTTGCATCCTCACTACTTCCTTCACATATATCTGTGCAAGTTGTTCAAACGAGAGATCTTCCCAAATAGTGATAAAATGGGCAGTCTTGGTGAGTCAGTCAACCACAACCCATATTGCATTATTTCCCTTTGACGTCTTCGGGAGACCTGTGAAAAAGTCCATAGTAACATTTTCCCATTTTCACATGGGAATAGGCAATGGCTACATCATACCTTTGAACTTTTTTCGCTCAACATTAATGTGCTGACATACCAAGAACCTTAATATATATTCTGCAATCTCCTTCTTCATGTTATCCCACCAGAAGTGCTCCCAGAGATCCCGGTACATCTAGGTACTCCCTAGATGGATAAAGAAATTTGAGCTATGTTCATTATCCAATAGATCCTTCTTTATCCTGGGCGATGAAGGAACACAAAGCTGCATTCCAAACTGAATCACACCATCATCATCGATATGGAACTCTTGCAGCTTCCCTTCCTTTACTACATTCACCATCCTTTTTATCTCTACATCATCCCTTTGTGCTTCCTTAATCTTCTCTTGGATGGATGGTTATGAAATCATTTAGTCAAGGTAGGATTTATCCCATGCCCTTATGATTTCCAAATCCATTCTTTGCATATCCAAGAAGATAAGTTATTTCTCAATCCGTAACATGGATAGAGTAGCAGGTTCTTTTCTACTTAGAGCATCAGATACCGTGTTCGCCTTTCCAGGATGATAGTGAATAAAGAAATTTTAATCTTTGATTAGCTCTAACCATCTCATTTGATTCATGTTGAGCTCCTTTTGTGTGAATATATACTTTAGGCTCTTGCGGTAGGTGTATATGTCACACTTCTCACTATAAAGGTAGTGCCGCTTGATTTTCGTTCCAAAAATAACAGCTGCCAGCTCTAGATCATGCATTGGGTAGTTCTTCTCATGGATATTCAAATGTTATGAGTCTTAGGCTATCACATTGTCATTTTTCATGAGTACACAACCCAATCCTTTCTTTGAAGCATCACTGTATATCCCAAAACATTCTCCACTTTTCGGTAGTTTGAGTACAGGTGCAGTGATCAACCTTCTCTTTAGCTCCTTGAATTTTCCCTCACATTCTTATGTTCATACATACTTTACCCCTTACGTTGTTTAATTAGTTAACTGGCTTGAAAATCATGATAAGTTTCTCACAAAACGTCGGTAGTATCTAGCTAATCCAAGAAATCTATGGATTTCTGTGACACTAGAGGGTATGGGTCATTACTTAATTTCCTTTGTCTTTGAAGGATCCAAAAAAATTCCCTCCCTTGTGATTACATGTCCCAAGAATGTGACTTGATTCATCCAAAAGTCACTTTTGATGAACTTGGCGTACAACTTCTTCTTTCTCAATGTCAGCAACATAAGTCTTAGATGTTCTTCATGTTCCTCCTTGCTCTTGGAGTAGATGGTAATATCATCGATAAACACTACCACAAATTGGTTGAGGTAATTTCTAAAGAATCTATTCATCAAATCCATGAAGATTTTAAGGGCATTAGTAAGTCCGAAGGGCATCACCAAAAACACATAGTTCCCATACATTTTTTGGAAGACAGTATTTTGAATATCTTCCTTCTTCACCATTACCTGATGATATCCAGAACAAATATCCACCTTTGAGAAGTAATGATCTCCTCTTAACTGTTCGAACAAGTCATCAATCCTTGGGAGAGGATACTTGTTCTTTATAGTGATCTTTTTGAGTTCTCGATAATTGATACACAACAGCATTGTTCCATCCTTCTTCTTCACAAAGAGCACTGACGCACCCCAAGCTGATGCACTAGGGCGTATGAACCCTTTCTCCAAATGCTCTTGCAGCTTCTTCTTTAAATCCTCTAGTTCAATTAGAGCCATCCTATAGGGACACTTAGAGATAGGAGTAGCTCCAGGTATGAGTTCAATTGAGAACTCTACCTCACGATCTGGGGTAATTCCAGGTAAATCTTCAGGAAATACATTGTCGTATTCCCTCACGATGGGCATTTCCTCAAGGTTGGAAGTTTCCTTCGACACAACCATTTGGGCGAGGTATGCTTCTTCATAGGGAATCAACACCCACATCATTGCAGGATTTTTCAAAGGAGATTCATTATCTTCTTTTCATTTGTAGAGGAGCATGGGATAGTTCAGAATATGAAAAGATATTTCCTTTTCTAGACAGTTGATATGTGCTCTATATAACGAGAGCCCATCCATTCCCATTATAACATCGAATTCCACCAGGGGAAGTATTACGAGATTTGTAGGAAGAATCTTCCCACATATTCCAATGGGAGAAAAGTAAAACACTTGGGTTGAAATGATTGCACCACTCAGTGTTTTTACAGATATCTCTACTTCAAGGTTTCGGGGCAGTGATTCTATAGTTCTAACAAACTTGTAAGATATAAAGGAATGCATAGAACTAGAATCAAATAAGACTTTTTCCATTCTTGAGTGAATAGGAAGTATACCTTGTACAACTTCATTATCATGCTCCACCTCAGCAGTATTGATGGCATAGGCCTTACCTTGTTCCTTTGGCTTTGGTGGCTGTTGACACTGATTACCCTCGAGAGCTCGAGGTTTAGTGCACTCACTTGCATAGTGCCCTAGCTCCCTACAGCTGTAGTATTGAACCATGAGTGGTTCTCTCCTTTCATCAGCTATATTCTCTTTCCTTTTCATGTCTTTTTGACACTCTGGAGCATGGTTTTCTTCTTTCCCACACTTTATGCATTTCCCCATCCCTTTTTGGCATGTGGGTCATTGATTTTTCTTCATGCCTTTTTCATTAAATCCCCCAGCTCGAAACTCCACCTTTCTTTTCTTATCACTATATCCATGGGACCATTCTCTAAACTCCATCTCCACTTTGAGAGCACACCGAACAACTTCTTCATAACTCCCAAAGTATCGAATTGTAAAAGCCTTTCTAATGTGTGGTTTTAATCCACTAATGAATATATCAATTTTTCTATCATTGTTGATAACAAAACCTGAAGCGTACCTTGAGAGCCTTGTGAAATTCGCTTCGTTGGTTGTGATAGATTCTCCTTATTTTTGCTTGAGCCCTATGAATTCTATTTCCATCTTCATGTGAAATGTTCATAGGAAATACTTATTACGAAACATTATATTAAAGTCTTCCCATTCTATCTCTTTAATTTCCTTCCTTGTCTTGGTGTTCTTAATCAAAGCCTACCATTGATCGGCTTCTCCATCTAGACGATAAACGGCTAGGGTCGCCTTCTCTATCTCAAAATAGTGAAGAATAGAAAATATCTTCTCCATGGAGTTGACCCACTGTTCCGCCACTAGTGGATTAGAAGATCCACTAATCGTCGGTGGTCGTTTCCGCATAAAACATTCGATAGCATGTTGCTCTCTCTTTGGTGATGGAGTGAATTCCCCATTATTATGGTTATTTTTCATAACCTATGATAACTGGGTAAGCATCTCCATGATGTTTTGAACTCCACCACCCAAATCATTGGGGATGTTGTTTGGGTAATCGTTGCATTGACCCTCGCAATATTTGTTGGCCTGATTTCTCCTGTTTCCCACTATTTTCTGAAATAGAAAAGGTTAGAACAAAACATAAGTAAACAAGTCATGAATAAATTATTCATTTAAAAAATTTATACAAAAAACATAACATATGGGATCCCTATGTAAATATTCTTGTGTTCATATTTGTACATAGTCTCATGCTAGAGTTTTTCTCTAGGGTTCACTAATCCTAATTCCCAAATTAACTAAACCTTGCCTCTGATACCAACTATAGCGACCCGGTCATTTTATTACATTACTATTACATCATTTTAAAGATAAAAAACATAATATTATTACACATAGAGGATCCAATGGTTAAGTATCTTGGGAAAACTAGGACCATACATAACAAATACAACATCAAGCATAAAATTTATTTAATTTCTTCTTCTCTAGATTCTTATTGGCACTTGTCCTCTCCTTAATACATGTAGCCACCTGAGGATATACATCAAAATGGGTGAGCTAGAAGACCAGTAAGAGGATATATAAGAACAATATAGCACGGGGTGAGAATAATCATAACATAGGAAAAAGACCATGAACATGAGAGGATCATAAATAAAAGACTTGAAATGTGGCAATGCATAAAAATGAAACATCATGTATTAGTGGTTAACCACCACACATACTTGTCAACCAAGATAGCATCTTTTTCACACATCATTTCACATTTACTCATGATATTCATCACTTTACCCAATGCATTGGAGCACCGTATAATTCTGGGTGCATCCGTCACATTGAAACATTCATATTGCACTATATAATTTTGGGTGCACCCGTCACATCATAACATTACCGTCATCATTCTTTCCACATAGAAAACATATAAAAAATGTAAATTACTAACCCATGGAATGGAATGGGTTTCATCTCATAATAACATATTCATAAGCTTTGGGTTCCCAAAATAAAGAGGGAATAACATACATGTTACAAGAAATGTTTACATTGAGTGAGAAGTAAAAGGGGTGTTCATAAAAGAGGAGTTCTTTTAGAAAACATTTGGTTTGACATAAAAACCAGTGAAAAACATGTATATACCATAACAGTAAAGAAAATTATGAACAAATGATTTTTAAGGAGTAGCCATATCAAAATGGAGTGAAAGAGGGAGAACCCGAAGGAAGAAAATTGGGTTCGAGATTCCCCCTTACCTTGTATCTGAATACTTCCTTCTCTTTAATGTCCTATATAATGACATTATATTCATTGATTAGAAATTACAGAACATTTTATACATTAATAGGTTTCATTATGGTTTCATTATTTCATTTTATGTTCCTTTTAATGACTTATAGAGTTTAAAAATATTGTTCAGGGAGGTTCTTTTTTATGGTTTTTCTTGGGTGGTTCACTTGTATTGAAAAATTGAAGTTCTTGTAGGACATGGGTAAACATCCAGAAATTATATTACATGTAATTAATGATATTAAAGGAGTTTTAATGATCTTATAATGAATTATATTATATCCATGTGGGTGAATCATTAGATAAGAATAAAATAAAAATTGTTTGGGTTAATTTGGCCGGTTTTTCGATCACAATGAAGTTGTTTTTATTTATCACTTAGTAATATGTTCATAAGTAAGTTACAGAACATTAAATAGGAAATAATACATATAAAATATTCTGGTTCAACCATAAAAATGGTTTCATGACAAGATCTGAAGGTATAAATGAAATAATAAATCATGTCATTCTTGAAGGTGATAAATTAACACCTCACGAACAACGTTCTCTTTAATAAAATAAAAGGAAGGGGGAAAGGGGGTTGGATGATATAATATATAATTAGCATAATAAAATTACATTAGATGTATAATAATGTATTTAAAATACAATTAATATGAAGATATGTGGGGAGAGATCAAGAAATGAACTTGAACATGAAAGGAAATTAAAGGAGAAGAGGGAGGGAAATTATCTCTAGAATCCTCCTCTTGAAAACCTCTTTAAGGGACTAAGCATGGTCTTTTGAAGAGACCATAATCTCTTGGACGTGTGGGAGGGGCTAGGGAAGGTTTTTGGGAAGATATTATAGAAGTTTTTTGGCTTGAGAGTTGTGAAGAAATGAGGGTGTGAAGGGTGGCTTTTATAGTGGAGGAGAGAGGGGTTTCCTTAATATAAAATTCATTAGTTTATTATTTCTTCACAAGACAAGGAATAGTGAGTATTCCATGACCAATAATGTTAATTTTATCATGTGATCCCGAACCAAGTTGACTTACATCAGTAGAGAATCATCGAAGACTCAATTAATCCATTATTTAGCATTTATTATGAAATATCGGACTATACTATTCATAAAAAATTCAATTATCTCAGAAAAATCCCAAATATTTTCCCCAACCATTTTTCAACGTGTAGAATCCCAAAATAAAAACCATTTTCTAAAAATAATTTTCTAAATATTATTAATTCAATATTTAATTAAAAGAATAATTTACTTTAAAAAACAGTTTTAAAGAATAAAACTGATTTTATAGTGCTTTCAAAAATTACGTAGGGTCTTATAAAATTATCTAAAAACAATAATACATTGATTAAATAATTTAGGAATACTTTTTAGGGAAGTAAATTTTCTTTTAAATTAATTAAATAAATATAATTCATTATTTAGGACTTACAAAATACCAAAACGTTTACTGAGGTCAAATTGTCACTTTCTAAGATGTCTAAATTTTATTTTATAATTCATAGGTAAGGTTACTCTTATGTTGGATGATTTACTATTCATAGGGGTCATATTAATATTCATAAGGGTATGTTACTATTCCTAAGGGTATGTTACTGTTCACTAAAAATTATTTGTGTTTCATTAGACTCCAAAAATCGTCTTGAGCACAACCGTGTATGTCAGATTTTTAAAATTCCAAACACAGAAGTGACAAACTTATGTTTAAAGGTCACTTATCACATAGTAGTTCATTATGTTGTGTTTTCATGTTATTTTATAACTTAAATATAAGAAGGGAATTTCCATTGAAAAACTTTGGGTCGTTACAATCATGATGTACAATATTAAGAATTTCCGTCATTTAGAATTCATTTATTATTATTGATGATATTTTTTCTTAGATATTGTCAATGTTTGAATTACATGATCATGTTATTGATTAAATGGAATATATTTTTTGTTATTTACCTTTCAATATTTATTATGTCTTATCTAGTCATGATAGACTATAAATAAACCCTATTGAGAATTTGAGCTAACCATTTTTTTATTTCCTTTCCCCATGATATGAAGAAGAATTATTGGAATGTGTTGAAGGATTTAAAATATTTTAAATTACTATATTTTTTATTCTTCCCCAAATGTAAAATGGTTATCATATATGTATCTGGAACTGTAAGAATACTAATCTTATTAGTACATTTAGATTTTACTCTTTGTATTAATTACAATGTAATAATATAACCACCAGCTTTGGGTTACTAGAGTAGGGGTTACTAAAATTGGTATCATATAATGTTTAGTACAAACCATTGGAAATTGATTTAGGGATTCATCGATTAGGGAACATAAATATAGGAATTAATTTGAGGATATGTATAAAATAATATCCTAATGTTGTGTTATAGAATATATTATATGGTTTTCCCAATAACTTCCATCCCTTTTTGGATAAAACAAGTGTATTTAGTTGTGGAATAGTTGTACCTATTGGTAATAACTCCAAAAAGGGGTCATTGAGATTTTAATGGATCATCACCTGATGTATGACAACTAGACCTTCTACACACCTGGTTTGAAAATCCTAGAAGATATGATTTTGTTGAATTTAATTTTCTTTTCAAATCCTTATGATGTATTTGAAAATATTTTTATATTTGAATGATATCACCAAGGAAACCATGTTTAGTAATTTGTGATTAGAAATGAATAAATTTTCTATTTATGTTTAGTGAGACACCAAGTTTATAATTATAAATTACGATTTCAAATTCATAATTTTATTAGAAAATCTAGTATATTCCATTATTTAGAAATGGATCCATGAATAAATAATGGTATTAACACTTATGGTCAATATAAAAACATTCCCTTTTGAGAAGCCTATACTGGTTGTATTGGATCTCATAAAATCATGTCTATATTATGGTATTATAAACAGATTATGGTGAATAACCATAACCAAATAGAAATTCCTAGTTTTAAATAGTGTGGTTATTTTATGTTATATTTTTTCATATGATATAATCCCCCATAATATAGTGGGACTAGTACCCTCATGGTTGCAAAGAAAATGATTAAGTCCCATGAAAAGATATTTCTAGACTTTTGTTGAAATGAATGGAAAAAATTATAATTGTATTTCATTTTCTCAAATGTGATGTTGATCAACAGTTCTCATTACCAAAAATTTTATGGAGTAACAATAATTATAACATGTATAATGAATAACTTTAAAAGAATTTTTTTCATAAATGTTCCCCTCATAAGCAACGAATTTAAATAAAGAGAATATTCCTCATCTTAAACAAAAATGAAACACGAATTTTATTTCGGGTATAAATCTACCTTTAAAAGGATATCCAAGTACTTTATAGATTGTATACATAATATATAATGCATGATTAACCATTTCGTTAAAAGGATTATGCAAAGTCTCCAAAGTTCTCTATTTCTTAAACTTTTCCATCATATGATTAAATAGTATTAAAAACCTTCAAAATAGATATTTATTTTATAGATCCTATATATTCAAGGAGAATCATGAAAAAATAGTTCAATCAAAAACCATAAAAAGGTGACACTTCAATGAATAATGTGAAAATGAATCAATTTCCATCACATGAAAAATGTGGAAAAAAACATCCTTGACAATGACTGCAGATAATGGGAGTGTGTTACATGTGTAAAGACGACTGTCATCTGGATAATTTATGTAAGTCAAAGAATTAAAAAAATATTATACCTTTCATAAACTATAAATAAATGGGTGACTATTCAAGAAAATTTCTAAAGCGTCAATGTAATCTCAAAATAATAGGCCGAGGGGAGAATTCTAAGAATATTTGTGATCATCATTTCTAAGGTTGAAGTTCCAAAAGATGAGGTGGAAGGTATAGAAATCAAATTCTCAAATATAAATAATGATAAATTTTCTCCTAGATCCTTTAAAACTTTTATATTTTTCATTTTTTCCATGAAAATAGACATTTTCCAAGTACCTTAATAAGGGAGTTTTGTGTAAAAAATCCTAGAGGAAATCCTAGTATTATCAGGATGTGTTAGGAATTTCCCATTATGACACAAAAACATGCTCTACCTGTTGAAATTATTATCATACATATGTTTTACATTTATATAATCCTTGGAATTGATTTAATTTTAAAATAGAATGTATAAAATATATATTTCATGTATAAGAAAATCATGTTTTTTATGAAGATAATGATTTATTTATCATTAGAGTGGAGACCTCATCATCTGGGTCACATCTAGATCCAACCCAATATATATTCTGATTGATATTCTTATTGAATAATGTAAAAATCTAAATATATAAACGGTAATATTAAAATTGAGGATATAACTATTTTAAATGAATTCATTGATTTATTTCCAAAGGAATTACCTAGATATAAATTGGAACGTTTTGTTGATTTTTTAATTGATTTAATCCATTTTGTAAGAACATTACCAAATACTCACAATAGAATGGAAACTATAAAATTAGTGGAATAGAAGAAACCACAAGAGGATTTCTGTGACAAAGGATTTATTTTCGCTAATGTTTAACATCAGGGAGCCCATATTCTATTCATTAAAAATGAAAATGGATCCATGGGGCTATGTATTAATTTTAGGGAAATTAATTATATTATGATAAAGAAAAATTATCCTCTCCCTCACATTGATGACTTATATTATAATCCTTCCAAATCTCCATATTTTTTAAACAATTTCTTTTTCAATGGGTATTGTCAACGACTAGTAATGAAGGAAGATATTTCAAGGATAGAATTTAGAATGAGGTATAAATATTATGAGTTTAGATTAATCACATTTGGATTGACAAATAGACCATAAATTTTTTAGGATCTATGAATATAATATTCAAGTAATATATTAATAATTTCATTATGTTATTCCTAGATGATATCATGGTGTACTATAAGATATGTGATAACCTTGATAGTCACTTATGGTTAATTATTGAGAATCATATAATAAATGAGTTTTATACAAAATTTTGCAAGGGTAAATTATAGATTTAGGAAGTTTCTTTTATTGGGCATGTTTTATCTATGTTGGGAATCTCAATTGATCCTATGAATACCAAAGCAGTCATAGAATGGCCTAAACCAATTAAAATAACTTAGGTAAATAGATTAATTGGTCTTGTAGGTTACTATCAATGATTTATTCATAATGTAACCTGATTGGATAACCCATTTACTGACTTACACATAAAGGGGTTAAGTTCATATGGAAAAAGGAATGTAAATAATGTTTTGAAGAATTAAATAATAGATTGGTCAATATTCCAATTTTAACTTCAACATCAGGAAATTATGAATTATTTTTATATAGTTATGTATCAAATATGGGACTAAAATGGGTCCTTATTAAAAAAGATAATGTTATTTTATATGGATTAAGTCAGTTGAAGACTCATGAATAGAACTACGAAACCCAAGATCTTGATTTTGCAATCATAATCTTTTCATTGATGATATAGAGACATTATATCTATGGTGATAGATGTGAGTTATAAATATAACATAAGAGCCTAAAATAAATCATTTCACAAAAATATATCAACACGAGTCAAAGGATATTGTTCAATATACTCCAATATTATGATTGTTCAATACACTACTAATCGATGAAGGAAAAAAGGGATTTGACTCTTTGAGAAGAAAAGATCATGGATCCTTGACCAAAATGGGGATTCATAAAGATCCTATGTTTGTGGATCTAGTAAATATGGATATGGGAATAATTATGTAAACGGATACACATATCCTTTTTCAAATGATTGTGATATGATATTTACTAGGAAAGACTAAAATTTTCAAATATGATGATTATAATTTTTAGCAAAAATTGAAGCCGTGACTAATAGGAAATTGGAAGACATCATTTGTAAAGACAGTGTTCAAAAATTTGGAATAGACTATGTGTTCCATATATACCTGTTATTTAAAGGGAATTTTTTGATGATGATCATAACCTAAATTTTTCTATACACCCTAGTATAACCAGGATACATGAAGATTCGATGGAATATGTTTTGTAAGAAAACCTAATGCATGAAATTGTAGGTTGTGTATCAAGATGTTGAGTTATCCAATAGGTTAATTTTGAGATGTTACATCTTAGAGGAGTCATATACTATATTCATGTTCCTTTGTAGAAATTATATTAAATTACTATGGAAATTTCAATTCATTTACCAAACACACCTAGATATAATGATACATTATGTGTTATTGTTCATCAAATTCCAAAAATCATCAAATTTACTCACTATAAGAGAACATTTACCTCTTTAGTGACTCAAAAGTATCTATATTAATGATTTTTTACGAATTAATGGGGATCAAATTTTATTTTTCCCTAATCATCTTCCACATTTTACAAAATTATTTTGGTAGGGTCTTATAAAGGATCTTGATATTGATCTTCATTTGATCACCGCCAACCATACTCAATATAATATGAAATCTAGAAGGACTATTAAAACATTTGAATACAAGTTTTGTGGATGATAAAATTAATTTCAATGTATTTGGGATCATTATTTACCATTAATAGAGTTTTATTATAATAGTATCTTTCATTGAAATATTCAAATGGTGTCTTATGAAGATTTATATCGAAAGGTATTTCATACATCAATGTGATTGGATGAAGAAGATGAAAGGAAAATTATATTCATTAAAATTGTTGAGGATAAAATGAAAAATGTTAATACTATTTAGGATTATATTAAAGTATCTCAATGTATGAAAATCGGTGAAACAGTTAACTGGTGAAATGATTTTTAATATGATGTGTGAGATCGCATAATCATGAAAGTATCTCTAGGGAATGGTTTCATGTGGATTTTTAAGAAAGGGAAAATAATCACCAGGAACATTAAATTTTTTTAAATTCTAGAAAGTGTTTGATATGTTGATTATAGATTGGAAATTACACCAAGAATATCTATTGTATTTAAGGTGTTTCGTATAATATTATTAAAGAAGTACATGTCATACCCAATGCATGTTCTCACCTCTAGAGAAATAGAATTGGAACCTGGTCTATCATACTATTAAGAGACTATCAAAATTATTGATACTACAGAGAAAGTTTTAAGGAATTGGATGAATCAGCAGGTAAAATTAATTTTTATAAATCTTAAAATGGATGAAGAAACATGGGAACCGAGGATGTTATGATGAAGAACCACCCTCATTTGTTTAAAAAGTAATATCCATGAAATTTTCAAGGAATGAATTTTGTTCATATGGAAGAATGTAACACTGATGATTTAATTATAGTAGGTGAGATTTATATTTTAATAAAACTATCATAAAATGAAAATTTTAATATTTCCTTTCACATATTTTTTAATTTTATATCATGAATATTGAATTTAAACTTACTTGTTTTAAATAGTCCTAGAATAAATTTTTAAAAGTTTATTCTACATATAATATTTTATGAATAATAGTAAATGTATCATTTAAATATTACTAAATTTATTTATAATTATTTATAACAATTTATGGAAATGAATAAAATTTCAATATAAATTTATAGAAAAAATGATAAGATCATTTGGATGTAAATAGAATTTTTTTTAGAAAACAATTTTTTAATGAATAATGTCTTCCCATTTTAATTATTTAAAATATTTTTTAATGATGAATGATTTCAAGGAAATTAATAGATAATATATCTAAATATTTAAATTTAAATCCCTATAATTATGATTAATAGTCATATAGTTTATATGAGATAACATTATTCTTGAAAAGTGTATTTATTGAAAACTAGTATTTTGACACTATTTACAAGTTTGTATTTAAAATAAATTCTGATTTTTTATTTTAATTTGATAAAATGGATTACAAATTCTTAGTCATCATAATTATATCTATTTTATAATTCCAAATTAATTTTTTTCATTATGAATAATGAATAAAATAAAAATTAATTACACAGTTATGTTTAAAAAGGGGTTTTTTTCACATTTTTTAAGGTTGTGTTAAAAATAATTTTCCACACACAAAGGCTTTTTTATTTCATAAATTCATTTTCATATTTAGTATTAATAGATAAATTACAATGGTTTAAAAACTAGTTACACTCGTGAAAACTAAAACGTTAAAAGTGAATAACACTGGAGGTAAATGAAACATCTATGAAACATATTTAATTTTATTGGTAGTGGGTTTTATCAATATTTTATTCCCTAAACCCCATTATTTATCAAATTTTAAGGCCCTTGGGTTGATATTTACTTCCCATTATTGAATAGTTTTGGGTATTTTTAAAAATATCCCTCATTATAAATTATAAAAGGGAACCACCTCCCTTTAATACGTAACTCAAGTAAACATATTTAGTTATACTAAAACCCTAAAAAATATCTCGAAAATATACTTAGTAAAATTTTATAGATTTTTTTCTTCCCAAAATTCCAACCCCTATGTCTTTATTAAGAGATCCAAAGGATGTTCTTCTAAGAGAAGGTAATCGAAATCACTAAGCTCATTGTTTTTACATATTATTTTAGCACATTGAATTATGTCATAATAATTAAAATATAATGAAAATAGTATATAAAATATACTTAAATTTTACTTTTATGATGAAATAATATTTATCCATTTTTTTCAACAAATGGGAAACAAAGAAGTTTCTCATGACTATAGTGGACTACTACTTCAAAAACTAATGTAATTTATTTTCATCACTGAAACACATGGATAGTAATCATTATTGAATTAATGATAATAAATTAAAAACATGACAGAACATTACTTCCGTAAAATTAATATATCACCCACTTCCTACCCTTTCACCCATTAAAGGAATGATATCATCACTGATGTGTACGTACAACCCACCATGTCCAAGAAGCAATGCGATTCATTTCCCGTGTAACAAATTGAAGAATATTCCTGAACAGGTATCATATAAATGAAGATTATATTTATAAAATTCGAATAATTCTATATTTTATGCATTTTTATCATATACATAAGAATGATAAATTACATGACAAAACATACATGAGAAAAAAATGTTGGTAACACAGAAAAAATTGTAATAATTAAATATTATTAATAAATGGGTAGTAAGAAAACATTAGAAGATCATATATGATAATATAAATATGTGTATGGTTTTTGTGTAAATTAATGACATGATTAAAACCATTATACAAGAGATTAAATAACATTCAACTATTGTAATAGTGGGTTCCCTGGACTTAACAATTCAATACTTCTCTGCTACCATATCGTGTATTCAATTAGATATACACGATGTATTCTTATCATTATAGTGTAGATATTTCTATTTTCACTATTTAATTGTAATTTTCATAGATTAATTATCATATCAAAAGGTTATAGAATATCCTAGGATATACTGACAACCTTGAGATAATATGACATTAATCTTAAACAATGGTCATATGGTCTAGATACATCTTACTAATTTGATATAGTAGATCTTTAAGTATCCAGTGTTGTGGGATCATGATCCTTGACACTTCTTCTCATGATGTTCAAACTTGGTGATCTCTAGTAGTCAGTTCATTTGAACACACCCACAAATAAAAACACCACATGTTTTTGGTGTTATTGGATGTTTCTATATATGAACATGTGTAATGGTCTCCAAAATTTAGATCATAACCAAGGTGTGACATTTTATCCCAAACTTTGAAGAAAGTAAAAAAGCCATGACAATGAAAAAATGTCATGGTAGCATGTGTTGCAGGTCTTGTTCGTGTTATGGTATTGGTCGAATGTTTAAGAAAGGATTTGTCACTTCCCGGTTAAGGAAGTAATTTATCTTGGGCATGGTTGACTAAGATTGTAGTTCCTTCATAAATCCTTGTCAATAATAGTTGAGGGTAAATCTATACAATTAGATAAAAAAATTAAATTAGAAAAATGACAATGACATGGGTGTGGCTCAGACTTTATGATATATTAAATACAAAGACATTATATTACGCATTCTATGTTTGTAATATGGCATTCATTTCTATAACTATAATTATCTATTTAGGGGCCCTGAGGGATTGATAGATCCCACTATTTTTCTATGAATGTAATTCATTTTTATAATGATAATGGGCAATAGGGTCACACACCATAGAATTTTCAAGAATCTCTGCTATTATATTGAATCTGTATATAAGACACAGTGGGCCTCACTACTAGGGTATGGATATTTTCTAAGGAGATATGATCAAAAGAATAATAAATAAATTAATATTATTCAAGTTCAGATTATTTGGAATTGAATTTTTTTATTTAATTCATTTATATTTTTTAATGTAAATTCATAAAAATATTATTTGAATGAATGATATTTTAAAATATGCTAGGTTAATTTCATACTTGTAGAACATCCAGCTGAGTTAATAGATCAAGTATTATCAAATAAAATATTTATTATATTACATGAATATGATCAAAATATACATGATATTTATTACTTAGTTAGTAGTTATAATATAATTTATATAGTTTCTTAATTATTCAGGGGCAAGGGAGCTTTTCTGGGTAATTTACATAACATACAATATATTGATATAGAGAGGCTTCACCAATTACTATTAATCACTCATTGGTGAGAGAATATCTATCCTATCTCTCCCATATTATTGATGAAGAATCATTATATCCCATTGATTATGATAAATCTATCTCTCATACGTTACAAGATTAGTGACGCGGTGATCATTTCTGTGTTAAAGGCGTCTTCAGATATTGGTGCTAGCACTGAAAATTTGACAAACATTGTTCGCACCATTTCTTGAAGTGTGTGTGGAAGATCTAGAGGAATTAGACTTGAAATTATTCGATCAGTAGTCACCGACAATGAGAAAACATTGATCATATATTTGGATCTAACTAGGTATTTATAGATTTATTTTTTTGCTTAATATTCATCATGCGAAGATCTTTGACTTATACTGGGCATTGTTTCCCAAATGATGACGTTGTCATGTCGATCATCTGTGGAATTTATTTTAAATCCCATGTTTCAAGGATTCCTCTATATTCTTAGTATGTTTAATTGGTATCAAATAAATTCATTAATATATTTCACCAAAGAAAAATAAATTTCCATTAAATACATCTTGGGAAATTTTTTGGTTACAAAGCTGCTGATGGTAGTTCAATTTGATCTCAGATGACCAAGTCATGGTCATACAAAGTTTTGAACAAGGATTGATCATAATTTATTTCATTAAATTGAAAACATATATATATATATAATATATGTAAATTTCTACCTAAAACCATTTACTAGACCAAATTTTGTTGAATTATTGAATTCCAGATGGAGATCTGATGGCTAGAATACTCTTTAAAAATTATTTTGGAATTGAAATTAATTTCATAAAATCAATTGTATAATAATAATAATAAATATTTGTTTTTTATTATCAAAAAAATTGTATTTAATAAAAAAATTATCTTCTAACCCTAACCTGACATGGTTTAAAAAAATATGGGGATGGTGGGTGTCTTTTTCTCCTTTCAAGTATTGGACAATGAAAAAATAAATAAATCCTCTTTTTTGAATATATTTTCTTCCACAATGGTCCCTCCCCTCTCTATGTAAATAACATCATCTTTTTGGCACGATCCCAAAACATTTGGAGATTTCATCCTCCCTCATCCCCCACATTTCATCGGACCATCTTCCCATTGGTGTTCCACCCCTCCTACGTGGCCAACTGCCCGCATGATGCTCCCTCCTCGAGAAGCACCACCAGATCCGGTGAGTCTTTATCGGGATCCTATTCTATTTGAGGTTGAGACAGTACCCACTACACCCCTAACTAGAACGAAACATCTCGGTGCTTTCCTCTTCATTGTCTCACCTCCCGTACACATGAAAGTGCCACCCCTCCCATATCTGTGGACCTCTTGTGCCACCTCTACCGTCTGCAGCCCAAAATTCCCACCGATGTTCCATTGGCGGATTTTAGCACCACCCTTATCAAATCCTAGGTGTTTTATAAGGTATCAATCCCTTATTTTATGTTCTAATGCTTAAATATGGTCATATTTGAATTTTATTTGTGGTCATAGGGGTTTTGGGGGGGGAGTGTCTGAGGCTTTTTCAAAGCCGAAACCTAGAGTTTTTTGGAGATTTAGGCCTGGAGAACGGTTAGTGTAAATTGAGATATACATGTAGCGGGGTTTTATAAATCATAAGAGTTGTGGGAAGATATTAGGGAGATGATACATGGTTAGTCCAAACCATTCAACATGGTTTGCACGACCATGTGATAACTTCTATAATTTTAATAGAGGGTCCTTTCAAGGTTTCCGCATTGTTTTTTAAACCATGGGAGGAAACCATGTGGGTACTTTTTTTCTACAATTAACCATGTTGTTGGGGACATGATTTTTCAAAACATGTGCCTAAACTGTTCTACCCCTCCTATTTTTGGGAAATTTTATAATTTTAAATTAAATAAAAATATTTTTAAAACATATAAATCATATCATAAATTCACAAAAAGGCTATGTAGGGAGAGCCTCCTTCGAAGAAAAATCTTGTATTTGAGGTGATTTCTTTGTCCATCCTTAGATTAAAGTGTGTAACAACTCGTTTGATCTTCATTGGGGAGTACATGATTCCTTTTTAGTCATTCATTATTCTTATAAGTATCAATGATGCTATTTAGATGCAAGATAATTTTCCCAATTTTCTTGTTCTTCATCTATGTTTCATATTTCATTATATTGGAGTGAAATCAAGAGTTTATATTGGATGAGCACACTACTACTGAGATGAGTTAGGTGGTATATACACATTCCTTGAGTTTTGGTGCTTTATTGGGCTACCTTCCATTGCATCGTATACCATAATTTATAGAGTGTCCTAGGAATTGAACTTGATAATTGAATTATATGTAATTGGAAATGTTAGGTATTACATTAGGTTTCATTATGATACTTTGGTGGTCGTTTCTTCATCTATGGCCACCCATGGGGTGTGAATTATGAAATTGCCTAGTTATTCCCTTGTTGAACCACTGAAGGAGATTGTTCTCATTATTTCCCTGATGTAGGAAGCCCAATTATAAATAAAAGGAATTGGATTTGTTGAATAGGAGATGTTCTAATCATTTCCTTATACATTTCTGATATTCCATGCTTGATGGTTTAATTAGAAAATGTGATAAATGAGTTGGTATACACATGAGATGAATTGAATATGAAATGAATATGTTAGTAGGTATTCTCATGGGATTACAATGATTAATGTTTGTAAATGATAAATGAATCTTTAGATTCCATGGATGTTAATCCTTGGATCATGATGCGGTAGTGGATTCCTTGGATAGAGTTTTTACCTTGGGTCTTGATTTTGTGGGATTCCATGGGCTTTTCTACCCCATGGATCTGGCTTTCTTGGACTCATGAAGGACATGTCTGGAATGACATGATCCTAGGACTCCCACCATAGCCTAACTGAGTTTTCATTGAGATGTTCCTTATACTCGAATAGGATGCATAGATCTTCAAAACCATGGATCTAGCCCTTCATGGAATGACACTTTTACATACGGCTTACTTGAGAGAAATATGAATTTTTTGGTTATACGGATCGACCGTGTATATTCTATTTATATTGTTTATATGACACGGTTTTGGGGTTTAATATCTTTTTTTCTTATCATTTCCTTTTTAAAGGATAATGACAATCTTGTGTAGAGGGCCTTGAAAGCCTATTCCAGTGTTATTGATTTAGTTATTTACATTCCAGGGACTTCATTGCTATATTTATAGATAATCTATTTCACTACACAGATTTTGACATGTTATACTGTAAATCAATGAAATGTATAGATCTTTGGGTGGTAAACTACTGGAAAGGTTTCTCACACCCTATTGGGGAAATTGATGGGTACTCGAATAAACTATTTTGATGTTGGTAGAGATCAGGGAAAGCGCCCACAGTTCTAGTGCTTATTTTTTCCATGCATAGGAGTAGGGGAGCATGTTACTGAGCTAAGTATCTTGATTCTATTTCGATTTTCACCTTTTTTTTCTTTTTTATTTTGATAATTGTATTGTATTTTACTATTTTCTACCTATTTTGGATTCTTTGTAGTGACATGTATCATCATCATTATGTATACGAGATTATTTTGGATATTTTTGTATATTCCTATTATTATTGATTATCCATATGATTTAAAACTTATACTACTTATTTTTATTATTATTATTCTATTTTAAACTCTTGTGATGAGGGCATATTCTCCCCATGGAAACACCCAGAACCCCCACAGCTAGTCAGTATCCTCTAAATTCTGGGGGATGCACTTGAGGCTATGTGTCCAACTCAGATTGGGGAACTATTGAGTGTAATCCAAGTCTAGGATATTAAAAAGTGGCATGAGATTCATCTATTTGATTGTTTTATTTATTATTTTGTGGTAATAGAAAGATACAAGATGTGAATAAAATTTGGTAATATATTTTACCCTGGGGTAGCTACCCCAAGTATATAGAAATTACAAATTTCCTAAAATAAAATGTTTATTTTCTAAAAATTTTCTATTATAGTTGATTTGATTTCATAATTGGGTGAGGCAGTTGTATTGTGATGTTATTATTGATACAATAATGGGTTCAATTTTTTCACAACCAATTAAGATGAGGGTATGAAATCTCATGCATCATACTAGGAACTAGTTAGAAATCACATGCCATGAATTATTCCATGCTATTTAGGATTAATTACTCATTGAATTTTGTTGCGATAGGTACAATGATATTTGTACATATTATTATGATATATTTTGTTTCCTGAATAGAGGAATGCGATTCCATATTTCAGTTTATAAGGAGTATGGTCCCTTATGGATTGGAAAGTGATGAACTATATATTTAAATTTTTTAGAAGAAATGTGATGTGAAATGGATAGATTATACGGAATACATAATTTGGATTATGGGGAGTTATGGCCCTTCATGGATTAGAACATGGTGAACAACTTGGTAAACCTCTTGAATAAATGAATGATGGAAATTCATTGATAAATGAATATGAATTGATTAGAAAACATGAAATGATGAATAGAGACTCAACCCGGACATGGATTTTGATTGTTAAAGAGAGAGTATCTAATGTTATTTGTGGTGATTTTTCTTTTTACAGTCTTATATAAAGGATTTGGTTGTGATTTATGAATTGTTTTTATATGGTGTTGAGCTCTTATCTGCTTTTGAGCTATGAATATTGGTATTTTTGAGGCATGTGTTAGGAATTGTAGATTCAGGCATCCATAATGACCTATAATCTTACACTTGGAGGGAGTTAAAGACCAAAATCCATAGGCAGTGGTCCATTGACTTATAACGAGTCCTCCTTTAGTTCCCACTACGACGCCATCTTCCATTCCAGATACTAGTGATGGGGAACATTTATGTGAGGGATTATTTCACTTCACATAGGCTTATCAGAGAGTAATGCAACCTACCTTGTGTATGGGTGAGTTGAAGCATGTGTTTCAGCAGCATCATCCTCTCACATTTTTAGGGGATGGTGGTCCACATGCTGATGAGCTGTATATTTAGTCTATAATGGCGATCTTTAAGAATATTGAGTTTCCTCCTAAGAGGATGGTCAAGATTTCCAAATATATGATTTTTGGGGAAGAAAATTGATGGTGGGATGTATTGAACCAATATAAAATGCTTTTATATATCAGTTGGCATGATTTTGAAACCCTACTATATGAATATTTAAACCCTGGGACTCTATAGGAAGAGTGGGATAGTGAATTCATGTGTCTAGATCCAGGCACACATAAACTCATAGAGTACTCAAAACACTTTACAGAGTTGATTTTTTTTCATACATACATTAAAAATGACATATTGAGAGAAAGACACTTCAAGGAAGGTATTTGATATGCTATATAATCTTAGGTCAACATGTTGTGGTTGACCTCTATACTTGAAATTATTAATTGTGTGTTGATCACATAATGAAACATGTGCTAAGATGAGGATGCAATGAAGATTTGTGCAAACTCTTAGACCATTGGTTCAACATCTTCAATAAAGATGCATCGTTTTGATTATTCCCATGATATGGGGACTAGTCGGACAATGAGAACATGTATCTTTATTTTTTTACATCAGTGTGAAAGATGGGGAAACATGAAGAATCAGTGTGACCGTGACCCAGTCGAGTGATAAACTTGTGGAGGTAAGGGAAACAAGAAGGATTTTTGAAGGACCTTCCCTATAGTGGTGGGAGATATGGGGACAACACTAGTGATAGTTTTAGGAGATGGTTCCTTGGAACAACATCTGGTAGGTAGCTATAAAATTACTAGGTGAGCAGGTGGAGGCAATGGTGGTCCTGGCTGAGGTGGCCAAGAACCAGTTACATGGAGACATAAGTCTAGGCTGACTCTAAGAAGTAAGGATTTTTAACATGGACTTGTTACATGCCAGATCTATTATTTACATCCTACCCCAAGGAGAATGGAGCCATACTGTATATAGTGATAGTTTAGATCTTATTTTCCTCGACTATTGCAACTATTCTTTTTTGATACTAGTTTATCTCATAGTTTTATATATGCACCTTTGGGGAAAATCATTGGTCTCTTCATACTAAATTATTAGAGATTTATGATGCTAGAAAATCTATTTGGAATCAGAATAGAAGTTGTGTGACTTTTTAGAGAGTTCCCACTTGAATTTGGTGTGTGGCACATCATCCGGTATGCTTATGTCCTTGAGATGAAAAGGTTTGACGTCGTACTCTAGGTAGGCTTGATAGTATCTTATTGATCTTACATTGAATGATATCATTGAAAGGTGACTTTTATATCACTAGTGGTTTCTATATATACTCATAGAGGTGAATGAGATGTACATGAATGTTGTGATAGAAGATAGCATCATGGGATAGGTGAGATGGTATCCCTTATCACAAGTTTTTTTATGGATGATTAGGAAATGCATCATAAAGAATTTCTTCAATTGATTCATTATTTAATGGATGTGTTACCGAATGAATTTCTTCTCTTACCTCCTAATAAAGAGATTCAGTTCTCCATAAAGCCAGTTCTCGGAGCTGCACTGGTATCAATTCCTCCTCACAGGATGGCTATGATGGAGTTTAGGATCTCAAGAGGATACTAGAGGATATTGATGAAAATGGTTTCATCTAGACCAATACAACTTTATGTGGTTCTTGAGTCCTTTTCTTTAAAAAAGTGGATATAGATTTTATACTATACATGAATTATCAATATTTTAACCAGCTAAATGTTATGATACAATATCCATTCCCACAAATAGTTGACAAATTTGATTAGATTATAGGAATTCAAGTGTCCTTGAAAATTGATTTGGAGATAGGATATTATCAAGTACATGTTCGACCTGCAGACATACCTCATATATCTTTCCACATCATATATATTCTATATTATTATCTAGTAATTTCATTCAGTCTCATGAATGTTGTAGTTGTTTTTATGGCATTGATGAACCATGTTTTCCATCCTTATCAGCATTTGTTTGTGGTAGTTTTCATGGAAGATATCTTGGTGTATTATCACAATCATAGTGACCATTCCATCAATTTTGGGATCATTTTCAATAAACTAATAGATCATTAATTATATTCAAATCTCACAAAGTGCCACTTATGTATAGATTAGATTCACATCTAAGGTCACATCATCTCAGAGATAGGTGTATCAGTAGACCTATAGTATGTGAGAGATGTATTTTACAAGGTGCAACCCAAGAGATTATTTAACATAAGGAATTATTTAGGGTGGGATAGATACTATATTAATTTCATACAGGATGTCTCATGATTTATATTATAGTTGATGGGATTGAATAAGAAGGTTGTGATGTTTTTATGGTCAGATTCTCAGGATACAACCTTTTAGGAGATGAATGAGAGACGGACATTTGTACTAGTCCAAATACTAATATAGAAGGGAAAGAACGAAATAGTGTATTGTGATGCATCGTGTATCGGTCTTGGAGAAGTGATAGTGTCAAGGGATATAGTCCTAGCATATAGATCATAGTATCAGAGTCCACAAAAGAAAAATTTTCCACTGCATGATCTCGAGCTAGCTGATTTTGTTCACGAAATACACTTTTGAATACATTACTTAATGATAGAAATTCTTGTGGTGTAAAAAAACAAAAAATCATCATCTACATATTTACATATATTGTTCTGAATCTAAGGTAGTGAAGGTTTTTGGAGTACCTATAGTCCTTCAACATCATGTTTCCTACATGCCTGGGAAGGGAAATGTAGTGGTTGATGCACTGAGTAGGAGGACTTATATATAGGTTGTTCAGCTGGTTAGCAGCGAGTGGTAGCTATTGGATTTTTTCAATAAGATTCAATTGTAGGTGAATGAACTATATGGGTTGACTAATATATCGTCATTATCTATGACATATTGCATTCTGGATAGACTGAGGATGATGCTACTAATGGATTATGAGAGCCTAGTTCTATGAGAGAGTGTGGAAGGTGAGGATCCACCTTCTGGTCAGACCATTATAGAGGATGATATCCTACATCTTCATGGTTTTTTATGGGTTCCATTAGACATAAATGAGGATATGTTATTAGAATTGAATTGATTTCCTTGGGTAGTGCCCCATGGTTTCCCCAAGATTTATTGTGGCTTGCACGATCAATACTGGTGCCTGGGTATGAAAAGAGATGTATCTGGATTCACCTCAAGGTCTTCCACATGTCAGTATGTAAAGGCATAAAAGCAGTGACCAGCCATAATTTTATTGTAGATATCTATTCTGGAGTGTAAATGGGATGAAATCATGATAGATTTCCTGACCAATTTACCGAGGTCACCTTAAGGTAATGATATTGTATGGGTAGTTTTTGACATGCTCACTGAGGTTGCGCATTTCTTTCCAATAAAGGAGACCTTAAGTATAGATGATCATAGAAGTTTGAACATCTGTTATGTAGAACAAAATTACAGTTTCATGTGAACTTTCATTTCAGATAGGGATTTCGTCTTTATGTATCATTCCTAATAGAGTTTTTATAAGGCCCCAGCCTTAAACCTTACTTAATATTGAATTAAATGAATAATTCACATTGAGGATCTTTTCAGGTTTAGAGTTTTTGAGAATTAGAACATAACTATTACATCTTAAAAGATTACAAAGTAGACACTTCTACTAAGTCTCCATAAAATAAAAACTCTTAAAAAGAAGGATGTCTAGATTCCTTGTTTTAGATAGCATGAAATTCCCTTGATACCATCCTTGACCTTATTCCACTTTAAGTCCTGTGAAAAACATTTCGAAAAACTTGGGGTGAGCATAAAAAGCTCAGTAAGGGATACAAAAAGAATGAAAACTGTTAGTTTTTCAAACATCAAATAAACCATATATACTCTATCAAAGTAATACCTTCACCTTCATGAAGTAGTAAAAAAAAATCTTCACTGAATAAAGTATCATTACTTACCTTTTTGTAACCAAAAGATTACCATAAAACCCATATAAAGAACACATAGAATATATAAAGGTAACTTGGGACATAAACATACTTAAGTGGAATAACCATACGGTTGACTTCCACACATATCACTTAATGGAATAGCCATACAGCCAATTTCCATACATACTTAATGGAATAGCCATACGGCCGACTTCCATACCCAATGCATTGGAGGTTATAACGTAACCACCCGTCCTGGTATTCACAGCACCACCCGTCATATGGTTTATAACGTAACCACCCGTTAAAATGTCCAAGTACCAATATAAAATCATAAAACATAAAACCAATATAAAGGAATGATAACATTTCCACATTTCAATCACAATATATCATAAATATATTGACATAATAGAATCCTTTTTCAAAACCTTTTTCAATACCAAAATACATAAAAGAGTATATGGTATTTATTTTATTCTAAAAACATTACGGCTTGTTGAGAAAGCCAAAGATCAAATAATACTCGCGGCGGCGGAAAAAGGTCGTTGTCACCGCGTACGTTAAAAATAAACATTCCTTTTTGTCGTTTAGTAAAACGCTTCGTAGAAAAAGATTCCTTTTGTATAAAAGTAAAAGTCAAAGGAGTTTATACACCGTATAAAAGAAAGTTGTGTATAAAACGAAATATGCCTCAATGAAAGGAGATTGAGACGAAGTCCCTTACCTCGAGTCCGACATGACTCGATCGTTCTTTAACGTCCTGAATAATAAACTTGAGTTAATTTATACTTGATTAAGAACCTTTTTAAAGTTCATTATTCCTTTTATATCACTTATTGCCATGTTATAAACATTATGTAACCATTTAAGTTAATAATGTTTGTTTTGTCAATATTTGGTTCTTAAGTCGAAAGTTGACTTCTTACAATTACATGTTGTTCGTGTGGTCAAAAGTTCTTTATATCCAGAATGAAATTACCAATTTGGATATCATATATATCATATATATCCAGCATATACATGTATTTATAATATTACAAAATCATTTAGAGGTATGAAATGAAATGCACCGTTCATGGAGACAGTAAGCCGTACGTACGCATGAACGCTACTTTCATTTGTTTGTCATATTAGTGGAATTAAAACTAAATGAAAGGTATGTATATTTTAATTACATAATTATATTCATCATTTAGATATATCAATAATTATATATATACATTATATACATGTAATTTTAATAGTGCATTACATTTGGGGATAAGAAATGAAATGCACCGTTCATGGAGACGGTAAGCCGTACGTACGCAAGAACGCTACTTTCATTTCTATCTCATACTTTAATGGAAAGAAATAATAATGATATAGAGGTATATTATAATTCCAGTATAACATCATATATAATAACTTTAAATCCATCCTTTACACGTCCCACATATGGCATTAACGAATCACATCACTTTTAGGGGGCGGTAGTCCGCACTTCCTTAAATGAAGATATCGTGTTTACCCAAAATGGAAACCATAAAGGTATGCCAAAAATGAAAAATACAGAAGATTAAAGAAAACATAAACATATTATATATCTTATATAAAAATAGTGACATCAAAATGGCCACCCTTGAAGGTGTTAAATGAGTATTGAACAATCATCATTTCGGGAGGCAGAATTTCGCCATCCACGGAAACCGTATGTTCTTTAACCATTTGATGTAGTTGTGTGAGAGTGTAGATCAAATAAATATTATAACAACATCCTATTATATTTAAGATACTTGTGTTGTTACAAAAGAAGTAAATAAAAAGAGTTTAGAGGGTTGGAGAATCAAAATAAAACAAATGAACAAGAGAGAATGAATTACCTTTAAAAGTGTAACTCCCTTTTGATTTGAGCCTAAAGGCTTCCTTTGAAAGGATTCTGACCAAACGGAATCCTATAGGATGAGGAGAGGTATTTGGAGAGAGTAATTGGGCAGGGGTTGGCCGAGCCAAAGGCTTGAGGAGTGTGTGAAATGAGGTAGAGGTGGGGGCCTTTTATAAGAGGAGAGGAGGGGCACTTTTGGAAAGTAAAGAAATATTACTTTATTTGAAAATGTGTTTCGGTTTTAAAAGGTCCCACATTGATGTAATTCGTGTATAAGGTGATAAGGATTCTAAATCCACTCATCCAATTGGTTTTGGACATGTGTAGGTTTTAGATTTTTCATTATCTTTCCATTTTATTTAAATCGTCAAATAATGATGTCATCGCTGCATCATTATTATGTCATATATAATTTAATTTATTTAATGTCTAAAAATTATAAAAAAAATACTATAATGTAGGAAATCTTTTTAGCTTTCTAATTAATATTTATAATCAAAATTTGGACTTGTATAACCCCACTCAAAAAGTATTTTAGTAAAACAATTTATGTTAGTGTCATTTTCACTTTAACATTAAATAAAAATATATTAATGTCATTTTCCAACTAAAGTGGCTCCATGGGGTCCCCAAGTTGGCCCATGGCTTGTCTTGGTCGGCCCGGACTCACACAATAGGTGTAGGACAAGTGTCATGGTGTTTTCACATTCTTATAATACCATTTTTACCTTAAACTACACTAATTACCTCTAATCGCGATTAATGAAAAAAATTACTATTCACCAAAAAATTATTTTAATCTCATTGAACCACATTTTACTTCTTAATGACAACCATGTATGTTGGATTTTAAAAATTCAATACACATTAGTGGTAAACTTTCATTTAACTGAAAAATCAGTTTGCTTGATTACCACTTAGTGGTTTCACTATTCATCAAAAATTGAAGTTTTTCAGAAAATTACCAAAAATTCACCCTAAGCTATATTTGATATTCCGAATTCAAAAATGAAGTCTATTTTACAAAATTCAAATCATATAAGTCGCATTAATTAATTTAATAATTAATTCCCCCTGTCATGACAAATAGCGTGTTTTTGTGAAACAATAAGTATCAAAAGATTGACACCAGTTTAAGTCCAATTTCAAAGTGAAATTGATTCCAATGACCACCATTGGATTAACTGGTAAAAATATATTCTAATTTCACTTCAAAACAAATTCAAAAGATAATCTAATCATATAGATAAATTAGATTAAAAAGAGGTTTTGAATTAAAATACAACATTTTACACTATTCATTAAAAAAAAGAACTTTATCAGAAAGGTACCAAAAATTTACACAAAGTAAATTTTGATGTCCCGATTCTAAAGAAGAGTTATATTTGTTCCAATAGAATTTATAAGATCGATCAAAACTATATTTAATGACGGTTCTCAGTCAAAAGGTGATAAGTGGACCTTTCGTGAAAATTAGGGTATAAATGCCTAAAATTGAACTCTTTCCGTATTTTAAGCCTTTATCTTTTATTGGGTAAATGTAAAAACATTTAAAAACATATATAATCATATTTTAGTTATTTCTATCCATTCCCACCAGTACAACGGCTACTTGTTAACTAACATTTAAAATAATATTATTTTATTACTAGTGTGCTACGTAAGTTTCAAAGAAACTCATCGTTGCGTATCGGGGACGCTATCGAACATAGCAACCCCTTTAAAATAAAATTACTATTTAATTCGTAAATATTAATAAATATGAAAATTCTTTATTCTTTATTTACCTGGGATGTTACATCCTTCCCCCCTTTTTGGAATTGCGTCCTCGCAATTTTATTCACTTATCAAAATAAGTGGGGGTATTTATCCCTCATAGCATTTTTAGATTCCCACGTTGCCTCTTCAATCACATGGTTTTTCCACAAAACCGTTACCTGATGAATCACCTTATTCTTTAACACCTGCTCCCTGTGGTCAAGAATCTGGACTGGTTGATCTTCATAAGATAAGTTCTCTTCCAGCTGAACTACCTCTAGACTCAAAACATGAGATGGATCTGGCATACACTTTCTCAACATTGAAACATGAAAAACATTGTGTACCTGAGATAAACTCGGAGGTAAAGCCACCCGGTATGCAACTGATCCAACTCTTTCCAGAATTTCGTATGGTCCAACCAACCATGGACTCAAATTTCCTTTCTTACCAAATCTCATCACACTTTTCCAAGGAGAAACCTTGAGAAAAACATGATCACCTACCTCGAAAGATAGATCCTTCCTACGGTTATCCGCATAACTCTTCTGCCTGCTCTGAGCTGTTCTCATGTGTTTCTGAATCAGCTGAACTTTTTCTGCCATCTCTTCTACCAATTCTGGTCCCATCAACTTCCTTTCACCTACTTCATCCGAGAAAGCTGGAGTTCGACACCGCTTCCCATATAATGCCTGAAATGGTGCCATCTGTATACTGGAATGAAAACTGTTATTATAAGAAAACTCAACCAAAGAAAGATGTTGGTCCCAACTTCCCTGATAATCCATCGAACAAGCTCGTAGCATATCCTCCAAGGTCTGAATTGTTCGTTCTGACTGCCCATCTGATTGAGGATGAAAAGCTATACTAAAATTTAATTCAGTACCCAACGACTTCTGAAGGCCTTTCCAAAAGTTAGATGTGAACCTGGGATCACGATCAGATACAATGGAGAGAAGAACTCCATGTAACCTGACTATCTCTTTAAGATACAGACGGGAAAGTTGATCAAGAGAGAAAGTATCTCGTATAGAAAGGAAATGAGCAGATTTGGTCAAAAGATCAATAATAACCCAGATTGCATTATTACCTTGAGATGTCCTCGGTAATCCCACAACAAAGTCCATGGATATGTTTTCCCATTTCCACTCTGGCACTGGTAAAGGCTGAAGCATCCCTTTCGGTAACTGCTGCTCTACTTTAACCTGTTGACATGTCAAACACTTCACAGTAAAATCAGCAATGTCTCTTTTCATTCCATCCCACCAGTAATACTCCCGCAGATCTCTATACATCTTAGTACTGCCCGGATGAACTGAAAACGGAGAACTATGAGCTTTACATAACAACTTTATCTTCAACTGTGAATCACAAGACACACATAACCTCTTCCCAAACCTCAAAACACAAACACAAACTTATCCAAGAACTCATGGAAAATTTTATTCATAAGGTCCATGAATACAGAAGGTGCATTGGTTAACACAAAAGTCATAACTAAAAATTCATAATGGCCATATCTAGTACGGAATGTAGTCTTCGGAACGTCTGCTTCTTTTAATTTCAACTGATGGTACCCCGAACTCAAGTCAATCTTCGAAAAATACTGAGCTCTCTAGAGCTGATACCACTTCATTCGATGGCCCAACATCTGCTGAAGTTGTTGCAAAGGATTTCGCCACCCCTTTCTGCTTGTAGTCTGGCTGCATTCCCCCAGTTGAGTTCTTCGTTGGACACTCGTTTGCATAATGACCCATTTCATTACACTTAAAACATCTTACCGTTGGCTTTTCATTTCCTGCTTGATCATCTTCCTTACAGTTACGAGCAATATGACCAGACTTACCACTCCGAAAGCACATACCAGACTTGGATAAACATTCTCCAGGATGCATTTTACCACACTTCTCACAGGATGGATATTTGGTTTTCTTACCTCCTTGCTTCTTTGATGAATTCTTCCCCTTTTCCTGCCAACTAGACCTCTTATTCTGTTGTTTGTCATAGAACACCTGATCATCGGCAAACTCCATTTCCACCTTCTCCGCACATCGAACAAGTTTTTCATAACTTTTGAACTCACGAGAAGCTAAATCCCTTCGATACTTTGGCTTTAACCCTGAGTAAAAACGGTTTATTTTACTATCAAGATCTCGTATGAAGTTTGGAGCATACCTTGCCAATCGAGTGAACTTTTCTTCATAAGCAGCCACTGAATCATCCTCCTGCCTCAATTCTAGGAACTGTTTTTCCATCCTAAGACGAACCACCTTAGGAAAATATTTCTCATGAAACATACCTTTGAATTCGTCCCAGTGAAGATCCTCAATCTCATCACTATCCCTTATATTTTTCACCATCGACCACCACTGATCATCTTCACCTTCAAAACGGTAAACAGCAAGACTAACCTTTTGATGTTCTGAACACCCCATGACATCAAAAATCTTCTCCAGTGCTTTAATCCACCCTTCAGCTTGCACAGGGTCAGATGATCCTCTGAATGATGGGGGATGTTGCCTCATGAAATGTTCCACCACTGACATGTTCCTCTGCGGTTGATCTGGCTGATCTCGTGCATGGATACCACCACCATTTATAGCCTGAGTCAACTGTGCCATCACTGCAACAAACTGTTCAGTTCCGATTCCGACCATCTCAGGTTGCTGATTTGGAAGGTTATCTTCCTCCTGATGTCGTCCCAACATAGCTGCTTTGTCTCCTCTGCGGAAAACCATTCTGAACACAGAAATATCTTAGGCGAAGCAACATGGTAATCCGTAAATGCTATGCCATTTCAATCATATTATAATTTAACACTTTTCTAACTCCTAAAGTTGTCTAAACCGACCTCTGATACCAACTATAAGGCCCCAGCCTTAAACCTTACTTAATATTGAATTAAATGAATAATTCACATTGAGGATCTTTTCAAGTTTAGAGTTTTAGAGAATTAGAACATAACTATTACATCTTAAAAGATTACAAAGTAGACACTTCTACTAAGTCTCCATAAAATAAAAACTCTTAAAAAGAAGGATGTCTAGATTCCATGTTTTAGATATCATGAAATTCCCTTGATCCCATCCTTGACCTTATTCCACTTTAAGTCCTGTGAAAAACATTTCGAAAAACTTGGGGTGAGCATAAAAAGCTCAGTAAGGGATACAAAAATAATGAAAACTGTTAGTTTTTCAAACATCAAATAAACCATATATATTCTATCAAAGTAATACCTTCACCTTCATGAAGTAGTAAAAAAAATCTTCACTGAATAAAGTATCATTACTTACATTTTTGTAACCAAAAGATTACCATAAAACCCATATAAAGAACACATAGAATATATAAAGGTAACTTGGGACATAAACATACTTAAGTGGAATAACCATACGGTTGACTTCCACACATATCACTTAATGGAATAGCCATACAGCCAATTTCCATACATACTTAATGGAATAGCCATACGGCCGACTTCCATACCCAATGCATTGGAGGTTATAACGTAACCACCCGTCCTGGTATTCACGGCACCACCAGTCATATGGTTTATAACGTAACCACCTGTTAAAATGTCCAAGTACCAATATAAAATCATAAAACATAAAACCAATATAAAGGAATGATAACATTTCCACATTTCAATCACAATATATCATAAATATATTGACATAATAGAATCATTTTTCAAAACCATTTTCAATACCAAAATACATAAAAGAGTATATGGTATTTATTTTATTCTAAAAGCATTACGGCTTGTTGAGAAAGCCAAAGATCAAATAATACTCGCGGCGGCGGAAAAAGGTCATTGTCACCGCGTACGTTAAAAATAAACATTCCTTTTTGTCGTTTAGTAAAACGCTTCGTAGAAAAATATTCCTTTTGTATAAAAGTAAAAGTCAAAGGAGTTTATACACCGTATAAAAGAAAGTTGTGTATAAAACGAAATATGCCTCAATGAAAGGAGATTGAGACGAAGTCCCTTACCTCGGGTCCGACTTGACTCGATCGTTCTTTAACGTCCTGAATAATAAACTTGAGTTAATTTATACTTGATTAAGAACCTTTTTAAAGTTCATTATTCCTTTTATATCAATTATTGCCATGTTATAAACATTATGTAACCATTTATGTTAATAATGTTTGTTTTGTCAATATTTGGTTCTTAAGTCGAAAGTTGACTTCTTACAATTACATGTTGTTCGTGTGGTCAAAAGTTCTTTATATCCAGAATGAAATTACCGATTTGGATATCATATATATCATATATATACATCATATACATGTATTTATAATATTACATAATCATTTAGAGGTATGAAATGAAATGCACCGTTCATGGAGACGGTAAGCCGTACGTACGCATGAACGCTACTTTCATTTCTTTGTCATATTAGTGGAATTAAAACTAAATGAAAGGTATGTATATTTTAATTCCAGAATTATATTCACCATTTAGATATATCATTAATTATATATATACATTATATACATGTAATTTTAATAGTGTATTGCATTTGGGGATAAGAAATGAAATGCACCGTTCATGGAGACGGTAAGCCGTACGTACGCATGAACGCTACTTTCATTTCTATCTCATACATTAATGGAAAGAAATAATAATGATATAGAGGTATATTATAATTCCAGTATAACATCATATATAATAACTTTAAATCCATTCTTTACACGTCCCACATATGGCATTAACGAATCACATCACTTTTAGGGGGCGGTAGTCCGCACTTCCTTAAATGAAGATATCGTGTTTACCCATAATGGAAACCATAAAGGTATGCCAAAAATAAAAAATACAGAAGCTTAAAGAAAACATAAACATATTATATATCATATATAAAAATAGTGACATCATAATGGCCACCCTTGAAGGTGTTAAATGAGTATTGAACAATCATCGTTTCGGGAGGCAGAATTTCGCCATCCACGGAAACCGTATGTTCTTTAACCATTTGATGTAGTTGTGTGAGAGTGTAGCTCAAATAAATATTATAACAACATCCTTGTATATTGAGGATACTGGTGTTGTTACAAAATATGTAAATAAAAAGATTTTAGAGGGTTGGAGAAGCAAAATAAAACAAATGAACAAGAGAGAATGAATTACCTTTAAAAGTGTAACTCCCTTTTGATTTGAGCCTAAAGGCTTCCTTTGAAAGGATTCTGCCCAAAGGGAATCCTCTAGGATTAGGAGAGGTATGTGGAGAGAGTAATTGGGCAGGGTTTGGCCGAGCCAAAGGCTTGAGGAGTGTGTGAAATGAGGTAGAGGTGGGGGCCTTTTATAAGAGGAGAGGAGGGGCACTTTTGGAAAGTAAAGAAATATTACTTTATTTGAAAATGTGTTTCGGTTTTAAAAGGTCCCACATTGATATAATTCGTGTCTAAGGTGATAAGGATTCGAAATCCACTCATCCAATTGGTTTTGGACATGTGTAGGTTTTATATTTTTCATTATCTTTCCATTTTATTTAAATCGTCAAATAATGATGTCATCGCTGCATCATTATTATGTCATATATAATTTAATTTATTTAATGTCGGAAAATTATAAAAAAAAATACTATAATGTAGGAAATCTTTTTAGCTTTCCAATGAATATTTATAATCAAAATTTGGACTTGTATAACCCCACTCAAAAATTATTTTAGTAAAACAATTTATGTTAGTGTCATTTTCACTTTAACATTAAATAAAAATATATTAATGTCATAATCCAACTAAAGTGGCTCCATGGGGTCCCCAAGTTGGCCCATGGCTTGTCTTGGTCGGCCATGACTCACCCAATAGGTTTAGGACAAGTGTCGTGGTGTTTTCACATTCTTATAATACCATTTTTACCTTAAACTACACTAATTACCTCTAATCGCGATTAATGAAAAAAATTACTATTCACCAAAAAGTTATTTTAATCTCATTGAACCACATTTTACTTCTTAATGAAAACCATGTATGTCGGATTTTCAAAATTCAATACACATTAGTGGTAAACTTTCATTTAACTGAAAAATCATTTTGCTTGATTACCACTTAGTGGTTTCACTATTCATCAAAAATTGATGTTTTTCAGAAAATTACCAAAAATTCACCCTAAGCTATATTTGATATTCCGAATTCAAAAATGAAGTCTATTTTACAAAATTCAAATCATATAAGTCCCATTAATTAATTTAATAATTAATTCCCGCTGTCATGACAAATAGCGTGTTTTTGTGAAACAATAAGTATCAAAAGATTGACACCAGTTTAAGTCCAATTTCAAAGTGAAATTGATTCCAATGACCACCATTGGATTAACTGGTAAAAATATATTCTAATTTCACTTCAAAACCAATTCAAAAGATAATCTAATCATATAGATAAATTAGATTAAAAAGAGGTTTTGAATTAAAATACAACATTTTACACTATTCATTAAAAAAAAGAACTTTATCAGAAAGGTACCAAAAATTTACACAAAGTAAATTTTGATGTCCCGATTCTAAAGAAGAGTTATATTTGGTCCAATAGAATTTATAAGATCGATCAAAACTATATTTAATGACGGTTCTCCGTCAAAAGGTGATAAGTGGACCTTTCGTGAAAATTAGGGTATAAATGCCTAAAATTGAACTCTTTCTGTATTTTAAGCCTTTATCTTTTATTGGGTAAATGTAAAAACATTTAAAAACATATATAATCATATTTTAGTTATTTCTATCCATTCCCACCAGTACAACGGCTACTTGTTAACTAACATTTAAAATAATATTATTTTATTACTAGTGTGCTACGTAAGTTTCAAAGAAACTCATCGTTGCGTATTGGGGACGCTATCGAACATAGCAACCCCTTTAAAATAAAATTACTATTTAATTCGTAAATATTAATAAATATGAAAATTCTTTATTCTTTATTTACCTGGGATGTTACAGTTTTCATAGGGCTTTGGGTAAAATGTTCTTATGAGAACAACATACCACCCTAAGACTGAAGTATAGTCAGATCTTATTATACAGGTCCTTGAGGACATGATGTGAGAATGTGTCCTGCGTTTTAGAGGCTCTTGGAAGAGGCATATACTACTGGACAAGTTCACTAAAATTGTAGTTATTTGGTGACTATTTATATGGAACGTTAGGAGGCTTTATACGATAGGCCATGTTGACTTCCACTATACTATTTAGAGGTAGGCAATACCACAAAAACAGTTTTTCCCAGCGCCCCCCCTTTATCAGCGCTAACGAAAAAGTGCTGATAAAGGGGGGTCCGTTTATCATCGCTCAAAAAAGCGCTGATAAAGGGTGCGTTTATCTGTGCTAAAAAAAGCGCTGATAAAAGTCCCCCTTTATCAGTGGTTTTTTAGCGCTGATAAAGGCCCCCCTCCCCCCCTTTATCGGCGCTTTTTTTTAAAAGAGCTCATAAATGGTAATATTCAAAAAAAATTAAAAAAATATATTAATATATTAATATATAAATATAGTTATATTGATATAAATGTAATATATAAATTTTAAATATATTTTAGATACGTATAAATGTACATTTACACTTAATATACTTAATATATAAGATATTTTGTGAAAATGGCTTCTTAAAAAATTTAAAAAATATTTTTAATTAATAATTTTCTAATTATTATGGATTAATAGTAATTTAATAACAATTTGAAGAATAAGAAAACTAAAAAATTAAAAAAAGATCCAAAATATGTTGGAAACTCAACTCAAACTTCAAACGGCCATAACTTTGGATCCGGGTGTCCGTTTCAACTCTACCACATATCAAATCGAAGCCTGAGATGAGCTCTACGTCTTTGTGATTGGAGGGGACCTTGATCAAGGGATTTACGAGGCCAAAAGAGGGCCAGAAGGCCTCCAAAACTGAGTTTTTAGTCGGGGTACCCCGATTTTTTAACATTTTGTGGATTTTCAGCCTCGTTTAAGGGGTTATTATTGGCTTTTTTTTGTTGGGGACTGAGTTTATTCCAAGGTATAACATTCATATTGATATTAAGTCTTCGAAATTTTATCGTTTTTTATAATACACTACTATTTATAATCAAATATATTACTATATGTACAAATTTTTAATATATTCACACCAGAAAATCAAGTTTTTAAAATAAATAATTAAACATATTTACATATAAAATATATTATCATTATCTAAATAATAACTGATATCCATTTTATTTAAAATACCAATATATGAATATCTATATAACTACTATATATTAATATAACTATATATATATATATTAATCTAGCTATATATATATATATATTAATATAACTACATATATATTAATATTAATATATATATATATTAATATCACTATAAATATATATATTAATATCACTATAAATATATATTTTCATATAACTATATATATATATATATTAATATAAATATATATTACTATACGAATATATATAACTAAATATATATATATAAATAGAGATATATATTAATATAACTATATATAGATATATTAATATAACTATATATATATTAATATAAATATATATTACTATACGAATAAATATAACTATATATATATAAATAGAGATATATATTAATATAGCAATATATATATATATTAATATAACTATATATATATATATTAATATAACTATATATATATTTATATAACTATGTATATATATTAATATAACTATATATATTAATATAAATGTATATATATTAATATAACTATATATATATATATATATTAACATAACTATATATATATATATTAATATAACTATATATATATATTAATATTACTATATAAATATATTAATATAAATATATATTACTATAAGAATAAATATAACTATATATATATATATCTTGAAATAGAAAAAAATCAAAATAGTGTAGTGGTAAGAGCTTAGGCGCGTAGGGGGGAGGTCTTGAGTTCAAAACCTGGTGGAGGCAGAGGCGTGCGCATGGGGGTGGATGTGGGCTAGCGCTGATAAAGGGTGGAGAGGGTGCGTGCGGGGCACTGAAGGGGGTAGAAAACTATAACACCCGAGACTTTTATAAGAAATATTTTGTTTTTATTTAATATAAATCATCAAAGGAATCTTTCACTACACACAACACTAGAAAGACTTGCTTTACACGCAATCGCGATCCTCCTTGATAGCTTGCGTCGTACGCAATACCGAGTTCACTAAACAACGATATGCTATTAAAATATTATTACAACTAGCCGTTATGAATAGTAATAACCACTTTTTGAAATTTTTGAAATTTTATTTTTCAAAATGGACTTCATTTTTGGATTTGGAATATCGAAATTAGCCCAGGGTGAAATTTTGGTATTTTTCTGAAAACATTCAATTTTTGATAAATAGTGAAAACACTGGGTTACTATATAAAAACCGAATTTTTATTTAAATAATTATTTATTTTATTTAAATTTATTTTAGGTCAGAATTGATACATAATACCTATATATGTTCAATGCAATTCATTGGAGTAATTTTATAATAATTTTATATATATAAAAATTTTATTGAACTTTTCACCGTCTTTTACCCACCTCCTAGGAGAATTTGCAAATTTACATAAATCATAATTTTACCACTTCTGTGAGTGGAATTTCAAAAATTCAAGAGACACGGTTGATGTCAGTAAGTAAAATGTGATTCAATGAGATTAAAATAATTTTTGATGAATAGTAACTTTTTACTTTTATTTACCACGGTTAAAAGTAAATCGGGTAATTAAGGGTAAAAATGATATTATTAATACCCTACCACATGTCCTAATTCTATTGGATAAGTGTAATTCGACCAAAAACAACCTTAGGAGTAAAATATGACCATTTAGGCCCACTTGGATTAGATTAGGACATTTATTATTAATTTATTTAAAGAAGGGTTAAAATAGTAAAAATCAATGTTTAATAAGTAAATAATTTTTAATATAGGGTTATACATAAGATATATTATACTATAAATATTCATTAAAAAGCTAAAAGTATTTCCTATATAATGGTTTTTTATTTGTAATTTTTAGACATTAAATAATTTAATTTATTTATGACACAAAGATGATGCATTAATTATCTTATTAATGAAATATTGACATAATAGATGTTATAAATACCCAAATAAATGTAATTTGAGACTTTTTATGAATTACACTAATTTTATAGGTTAATATGACACGTTAGTGTTGATTTAATTAACTTTGTTCGAACTAATCATTCTGTTATGATTTTCACAAAAATCAATTACTAAATACTGTCAAAATTGACATAAAATAGTTTTTAAAACAAATATTATATTATTAATTGTTATTTTGTTCCTAAAAATCTAAGGTTCAGCCAAATGACTTAGATAAGGGGTTCGTTTGGCTTGTAATAGTATGTTTATTAACCTTATAGTGTAAGAACACAAAAAGACACGGTAAAAGTAAAATTATCAAACTTAAAGTTAAATCTAAATGATAAGGTTAAAATATTAAACTAAACTTGTCCAAATTCTATTGGATGAGAGGATTTCGACCCATACTCACCTTATCTTTGAAATAAATCAATTTGGAGCTATTTAAAACTGAATATGACTTTATAATAAAATAATATTTTTAGTTTTTCCAAAGGTGCCCCTCTCCTCCCTTATAAAAGGGCACCTCCTCCCTCTCTTCCCCACACCACCTTGGGCCTTCAGGCTCAGCCAACCCCGGCCAATTTATCCTCTCCACTTCCCTATAAACATCCTATAGGTCCTGGTCTTCTTAAAAGACAAATTTTAGTTCCCTAAAAAGAGGTCTCAAAGAGGCGCTTCAAAGAAGAGGTAATGTCTGTTACCGATTCTTTCAACTTTATTTCTTCTTCCACTTCTTCTTATTTAGTTTTTTCATTATTAATTAATAATATCAGCATCACTCATATACGGATATATTATTATAAGTATGAAACAACCCTATTTCACCATCTATCCATCTTATGGAAAACGAAATCACCGCGCGTGCGTACGTACGGAATACCGTCTCCATGCCGTGGTGTAATCTATTTTCCACCACCACCTTACTTGGATGGGTATAATGGTGTAAAGAATAAATATATATGATTATTTTAAAGTTGTATTGTTTTTGAAATAGTATACATACACTCCAATACAATTCCACGATCATGAGAACGATATCATCGCTCGTGTGTACGTACAGAATACCGTCTCCACGATGTGATGTGACTCGTTCTACATGATCTTCATTGCATAATGATTATATAAATGAATTGAATGAATTAATATGATATATATTACACTACAACCATTATTTAAATGAAGTATCTATAACCTAAAAAGAAGAATAAGAATTTATTCGGCAAAACACGCATAAGAACAAAAAGTAATAAACACCCGAATAACAAGTAGAAATGAAATATTACTAATAATAAGCTAAGAATATGACCATATATGATATCATAACAATGATTATGATTCTGGAATAAGTAAATTACATTATTCAAATCATTATACAGGAGGTTCGGACACTTACGAAGCAAATCAGACCTAAGGTAAGGGAAATATCACGATTTCATTTTTATCCGAGATTGTTTAGACTTTGGAATTTACTAGGGTCTATTTTATCATCCACATCCATGTTTCCTCAATATGTAATATTATTTCCATCCACCTAAAATTTTTTAAACCCAATTCTACCCTACGTCAAGTTTTTAGTAAAAGATATGAAAGGAATCTTTTGTCGTTTTTCATACGAGGTACTTTTTGACTTTTCCGAAAAAAATACGAGAAGAATGTTTTTTTAACTTATACGGCATTAATGGATTTTAAAAAAATTATTTACAAGAAGTTTACTTTAAATTTTTCAAGTTTATTTTTAATCAAATTCTTTTAGGTTAGAATTGTATGACATGTTAAGAAAGGAGAAGTGTTTTTGAAGTAGAAATGATATTTTCCTCAAGAATGGAGTTCAAGTGTTTTATCAAAATTATTTTCCATCTAAGATAATAAAGGGTTATGTTTCTTTCCATATTATTACATTGATTTGATTATGTTGTGATGGAATTATTTTTATGAATTCTTTTATCTTATATGAATTGTTTTATGATGTCACGATGTTTAAGAATCCCATTTTTATTACATGGGTTATGCTATGATGTATGGTTTATGATTTTGTGGCACACATATAAATTGTGTCATTATGAGATGGGTGGGACCTATATATCCCTCCAATGAATTGGGTAAATATTTTATATCTCATGAGATAGACATGTCTGGAATGGCAGGTTAAACCGGTTCAGTGAAACAGGACTGAAACGAGGAATGAACTCGGTTCAGAAATGGACTTTGTCAACTATGATAGTCTTAGAAATTAGTCTTGACTAATAATAAATGATTCTCTATGATTATGTGTGTAGGACACAAAGCTTCATTTTTAAGTTATTGTTATTTTGATTACATTTCACTACCATGATTTATCCCATGTTATGAAATTTTGATCTTTTTTGCAGGGTAAGATTTCCAAAATGTTATGTTCTTATGAATATGATGTGATTGATATTTCTTTTTTTACCCTTACTGAGCATTTGAGCTCACCCTTTTGTATGTTTTCTTTTCCCAGTTCAGGAAGAAGGTTATTAAGAAAGATTTGACAAAAGGGACAATAGACATGATGAAATAAATGGGAGACAATGTAGATGATTTATGAACCAGTTGTTTATGATTCCCAGTTTCTAAAGACACTATACCTATACAGTCCTTTCATGGTTTTGTTATATGTTGTAATAAGTGTACTTCAATTTTTAAGTACTAACAATTTATGTAAATTATGGGTCATTATAGTTGGTATCAGAGGCAAAGGAGGTAGGAATGTATCCGATCCTTGGGAACTCTCACATGTGAACGTTGGACGAAGCATGGCTCTCCGCCCTAGGGCTTCATGAGGAAATGGCTGCCACTGGAGATGGTGGTGTGTCCCACCCAGGGTGTGTAGCCGCCCATGGAGTGCCTTGATAGGTATAAATTATAGCCCACTGGAATTAATTCCAGACCGTTATTGTTGGTATCAGAAGAAAGGTATAGTCAACATTTGGAAACAAGGATGTGAAAACCTTAGTAAGAATCCTAAGGATAATTCTAAGCAGAGAAGACAATATTAGTGTTTTAGAAAAGGCCATGAATAACCAAGGATAAGACCTTAAGTGTGAAATTTTATTCTTTATTATGTGATTTTCCTATTTTAATTAGTGTTGCTCACACTATTCTTCGGGGATTTAGTCAATGGCTAGAACCCGAAGGAACCATGTTAATGCGGAATGCGATGAACAATGCAATGATTGTCCCCTGAGAAACCAAATGTTATGGGAGCCGGAATGCAAAATCTTGTAGCCATGATAACACAACTTTCCCAAGCTATGAATCATGCAGGACTTCCAAACGAGCAAACAAAGGAGAAACATTCTGTTGAATCCTTCATGAGACAGCATCCACCTTCATTCAGTGGGTCTACTGATCCATTAGTTTCTGAACAATGGATCAGTACTACTGAAAAGATATTTTCAGTTTCTTCAATGTTATGAACATGATAAATTCATCTTATCAGTGTATCGTTTGGAAGGTGATGCTGATCAATGGTGGAATCTTATCAAGAATACGAGGCCAAGAGATGAAATTGAGTCTATGGAATGGGACGAGTTCAAGAACTTATATTTCAATAAGTACTTCCCTTGTATTATCCAAACAAAGATGGAGAAGGAGTTTCAAGAACTAAAGCAAAAGGATGATGAATCTGTTGGTACCTATGAAGTAAATTTTACAAGACTTGCAAGGTAATCTTCTGGTATTATTATCCAACCTGAGATTAAGATCGATCGATTCTTTAGTGGCTTAAAACCAAGTCTTCGAAGGGCGTTAGCCATAAGGGAATTCAATAGCTACGAGGAAATCATTCGATGTGCTCTCAATGTTGAGATGGAGATTGGAGTAACCCATCAGTCATATGGGTTTGATAAGAAGAGTAAAATGGAATTCAAAGGAAAATCTAAAGAGCACACTGAAAAGAAGATGAGTTTTCCCTTACGCTCAATGTGTGGAAAGAAACTTGGAGGGAGTTGTCTTAAAGGGACAAGTAAATGTTTCAAATGTGGAAAGGAAGGTCATCAGGCATTTGAATGTCGCAATGATGGGAAGAAGATGTCTAGTGATGCGAACAATGAAAAGGCTACATAGAGTGCACCTCCTACACTTAAACGTTACAAGTGAAAGGAAATGGGGCATTATGCCAATCAATGCCCTAATCCAAGGGTTGTTGATGATGATCGACATCAAAAAACTCTTACGACTAAAGACAAAGGAAAGTCACATGCAATTTCTATCAATGATGTGGAGTACGATAACGAAGTGGTGAAAGGTACACGTACCATCCACTCTAAAGTAGAAAATGTTTTATTTGATTCTGGATCCACCCACTCCTTTATTTCAGAAAAATTTTCTAAGGGTATCACTATATTATCTCAACAATTAGATGTTGAGTTAGCTGTGACAACCCCTAATGGAACAATAATCGCATAAAAAGTTTATAATTCTTCTCCGATAAAAGTTTGTGGGAAAGTGCTTCCTAAAAATCTTGTGATCCTCCCTATAGTGGGATTTTATGTGATTCTTGGCATGGATTGGCTTTCTCTATATGGATCTCATATCAATTTTCAAATAAGGGAAGTCACATGTCATATTCCAGATCAATCATTTATCGTCTATCAATTCAAGGATGAACATGACCTTCCAGTGGAAATTTCTTCCATCTTATGGGTCTTCATTCCACTAAATGAAGGTTATTTATCTCAAATGGTTGGTGAGAAACTCAAGATTAAGAATATTACCATTGTATGGGAGTTTGATGATTTCTTTCCGGAGGAATTTTCGGGTCGTCCACCAAATCGTGAAGTTGAGTTTTCAATAGAACTTGTATCGGGTGATTTACCTATTTCAAAGACACCTTATAGAATGTCCCCAATTGAGTTGTTGAAATTGAAGAAGCAAATCCAAGAGAATCTTGATAAGGGGTTCATACGCCCTAGTGTGTCACCTTGGGGAGCACCTGTTCTATTTGTTAAGAAGAAAGATGGATCAATGAGACTCTACAATGATTATCGAGAACTTAACAAGATCACTATCAAAAACAAATATCCTATCCTGTGAATTGATGACTTATTTGACCAACTATGCGGAGCTCAATACTTTTCCAAGATTGATCTGCGTTCAGGGTATCATCAATTAAGGGTGAAAAGGGAGGATATACCAAAGACGACTTTTCGTACAACATATGGACACTATGAATTTATAGTGATGACATTTGGTCTTACTAATTCCCCTGCTATCTTCATGGATCTGATGAATAGAGTCTTTAGAGACTACCTTGATCAGTTTTTGGTAGTATTTGTAGATGATATTATTGTATATTAAAAGAGAAAGGAAGAACATGAAGATCACTTGAGAATTATATTGAAGACCCTAAGAAAGGGAAGCTTTATGCCAAATTTACCAAGTGTGAATTTTGGGTTCAAAACGTTTCATTTTTGGGTCACATAATCTCAAAAGAGGGGATATCTGGGGATCCAACAAAAATAGAGGTTATCGAAAGATGGTCGAGACCAACAAAAGTAACTGAGATACGAAGTTTTCTTGGTTTGGCTGGATATTATTGACATTTTGTGAAAGATTTTTCACAATTACCTAATCCATTCACCAGGTTGTTTCGGAAAGGAGTTAAGTTTGTTTGGACGGAGGAATGTGAAGAGAATTTCAAGGAGTTGAAAAGAAAGGTTATCCAGTGCACCTGTGCTCACACTGCCTTGTAGTGGAGAATGGTTTGTGATCTATAGTGATGAATCCAAGAAGTGATTGGGGTGTGTTCTTATGCAAAATGATATGGTGATAGCTTATGCCTCATGACAGTTGAAAATCCATGAGAAAAATTACCCAACTCATGATTTGGAGTTAGCTGTGGTAATATTTTCATTAAAGATTTGGAGGCATTATCTTTATGGAGAAAGGCTTGACATTTATACTGATCATAAAAGTTTACAGTATATTTTCACACAAAAGGAGCTGAATATGCACCAAAGAAGATGGTTGGAGATGATTAAGGATTATGATTGCTCAATTCATTACCACCCTGGGAAAGAAAACAAGGTGGAAGATGCATTAAGTCGACAAGACCATGCCAGTTTATCCATGATGAAGATAAAAAATGATCCAATATTTATGGATTTATAAAGGATGGATCTTGGAATAATAATGAAAGGGGAAAAATCATATCTTTCTCAAATTAATGTTCAACCATCTATACATGTTAATATTAAAGAGGCACAGAAAGAAGAAGTAGAGTTACAAAAGAAGGCAAGAAATGTTCCTAAATTCAACCTTGATTGTGATGGGATAATAAAGTTCAGGAATCGGGTTTGTGTTCCTCCCATCCCCGAATTAAAGAAGGAGATACTGGATGAGGCTCATAGTTCTTCATTCTCTATTCATCCTGGAAGAACGAAGATGTATAGGGACCTAAAAGAGTACTTCTGGTGGGATGACATGAAAAGAGATGTTGCTGAATATGTCTCTCGATGCTTGGTTTGTCAGCAAGTTAAAGCTGAGAGACAGAAATCTAAGGGGATGTTACAACCCTTACCCATACCTGAATGGGAAATGGGAAAACATTACTATGGACTTTGTCACAGGACTTCCAAAAACATACAAATGAAACAATGCTATATGGGTCATAGTTGATCGTCTTACAAAGTCTGCACACTTCATTGCTATTAGAGAGGATTTCTCTCTGGATCAGCTTGCCATGATATATGTAAAGGAAGTGGTAAGATTTCATGGAGTACCACTTTCTATTATATCTGATTGGGATCTGAGGCTTACCTCAATGTTCTAGCGAAGTCTTCAGCATACTTGGGATACAGAGTTCAGTTTCAGCACTGCTTATCATCCTCAGATAGACGGTCAGTCTGAGAGGACAATTCAAACTCTAGAAGATATGTTGAGAGCTTCCTCTATGGATTTCATAGGTGGTTGGGATCAACACCTACCTTCGGTGGAATTTTCTTATAATAATAGCTTTCACTCCAGTATTCAAATGGCTAATTATGAAGCTCTCTATGGAAAGAAATGCAGGACTTCAACTATTGGGATGAAGTTGGGGAAAGAAAGCTATTAGGACCTGATCTTGTTGATGAGATGGAAGAAAAGGTCTGATCTATTCAACAACACATAAGAGAAGCTCAGAGTCGACAAAAACATTATGCCGACAACCGAAGAAAAGACTTAGAGTTGGAAGTGGGTGATAAAGTGTTCCTACGAATATCTCCTTGGAAGAGAGTAATGAGATTTGGAAAGAAGGGAAAGCTATGACATAGGTATATCGGTCTTTTCGAAATACTGGATCTTGTTGGGAAGGTAGCTTACCAATTGATGCTTCCACCGAATCTCTCTCAAGTTCATGATGTGTTCCATGTATCTCTTCTGAGAAAGTACATACCTGATCCTTCACATATACTCAGCTCAGAAGTTGTACCGCTGGAACAAGATCTTTCTTATGAAGAGAAACCGATAGAGATTATCAAATGTAGTGAAAAATTCCTACGGAACAAGACCACTCGCTTGGTGAAAGTTTTATTGAGGAACCACCAATTAGAAGAATCTACATGGGAGCTTGAGGATATGATGAGGGAGAGGTATCCTCATCTTTTTGTTACAAGTGACGAATTTCGAGGGCGAAATTCATTTTAAGGGGGGTAGAATATTACACCCGAGACTTTTATAAGAAATATTTTGTTTTTATTTTATATAAATCAACAAAGGAATATTTCACTACACACAACACTAGCTTGGCTTTCTTCACATGAAATCGCGATCTTCCTTGATAGCTTGCGTCGTACGCAATACCGAGTTTCACTAAATAATGATATGCTATTAAAATATTATTAAAACTAGCCGTTACGAATAGTAATAACCACTTTTTGAAATTTTTGAAATTTTATTTTTCACAATGGACTTCATTTTTGGATTCGGAATATCGAAATTAGCCCAGGGTGAAATTTTGGTATTTTTTTGAAAACTTTCAATTTTTGATGAATAGTGAAAACACTAGGTTACTATATAAAAACTGACTTTTTATTTAAATAATTATTTATTTTATTTAAATTTATTTTCGGTCAAAATTGATACATAATACCTATATAAGTTCAATGCAATTCATTAGAGTAATTTTATAATAATTTTAGATATATAAAAATTTTATTGAAATTTTCACCGTCTTTTACCCACCTCCTAGGAGAATTTTCAAATTTACATAAAACATAATTTTACCATTTCTGTGAGTGGAATTTCATAAATCCGAGAGACACGGTTGATGTCAGTAAGTAAAATTTGTTTCAATGAGATGAAAATAATTATTGGTGAATAGTAACTTTTTACTTTTATTTACCCTGATTAAAAGTAAATAGGGTAATTAAGGGTAAAAATGATACTATTATTACCCAAACACAAGTCCTAATTCTATTGGATAAGTGTAATTCGACCAAAAACAACCTTAGTAGTAAAATATGACCATTTAGGCGCACTTGGATTAGATTAGGACATTTATTATTAATTTATTTAAAGAAGGGTTAAAATAGTTAAAATCAAAGTTTAACAAGTAAATAATTTTTAATATAGGGTTATAAATAAGATATATTCTACTATAAATATTCATTAAAAAGCTAAAAATAATTTCTACATAATGGAATTTTATTTGTAATTTTTAGACATTAAATATTTTAATTTATTTATGACACAATGACGATGTAGTAATTATCTTATTAATGAAATATTGACATAATTGATGTTATAAATACCCAAATAAATGTAATTTGATACCTTTTATGAATTACACTGATTTTATAGGTTAATATGACATGATAGTATTGATTTAATTAACTTTGTTCGAACTAATCATTCTGTTATGATTTTCACAAAAATCAATTACTAAATAGTGTCAAAATTGACATAAAATAGTTTTTAAAACAAATATTATATTATTAATTGTTATTTTATTCCTAAAAATCTAAGGTTCAGCCAAATGACTTAGATAAGGGGTTCATTTGTCTTGTTATAGTAAGTTTATTAACCTTATAGTTTAAGAACACAAAAAGACACGGCAAAATTAAAATTATCAAACTTAAAGTTAAATCTAAATGATAAGGTTAAAATAGTGAACTAAACTTGTCCAAATTCTATTGGATGAGAGGATTTTTGCCCATCCCCACCTTAGCTTCGAAATAAATCAATTTGGAGCTATTTCAAACCGAATATGACTTTATAGTAAAATAATATTTTAAGTTTTTCCAAAGGTGCCCCTCTCCTCCCTTATGAAAGGGCGCCTCCTCCCTCTCTTCCTCACACCACTTTGAGCCTTCAATCTTGGAAAACCCCTGCCAATTTCTCCTATCCACTTCCCTAGAAACATCGTAGAGGTCTTGGTCTTCTTAAAAGACCAATTTTAGTGCCCTAAAAGGAGGTCTCAAAGAGGCGCTTCAAAGAAGAGGTAATGTCCGTTACCGATTCTTTCAACTTTATTTCTTCTTCCACTTCTTCTTATTTAGTTGTTTCATTATGAAATACTAAAATCAGTATCACTCATATACTGATATTTTATTATAAGTATGAAAAAACCCTATTTCACCATCTATCCATCCTACGGAAAATGAAATCACCGCGTGTGCGTACGTACGGAATACCGTCTCCATGCCGTGGTGTAATCTATTTTCCACCACCACCATACTTGGATGGGTATAATGGTGTAAAGAATAAATATATATGATTATTTTAAAGTGTAATTGATTCTGAAATAGTATACATACACTCCAATACAATTCCACGATCATGGGAACAATATCATCACTCGTGTGTACGTACGGAAAACCGTCTTTACGATGTGATGCGACTCGTTCTACATGATCTTCATTGCATAATGATTATATAAATGAATTGAATGAATGAATATGATATATATTACACTAATAAAATTATGGAAATTAGGTATCTATAACCTAAAAAGAAGAATAAGAATTTATTCGACAAAACACGCATAGGAACAAAAAGTAATAAACACCCGAATAACAAGTAGCAATGAAATACTACTAATAATAAGCTAAGAATATGACCATATATGATATCATAACAATGAGTATGATTCTGGAATAAGTCAATGATATTATATAAATCATTATACAAGAGGTTCGTACACTTACGAAGCAAATCAGACCTAAGGTAAGGGAAATATCACGATCTCATTTTTATCTGAGATTGTTTACACTTTGGAATTTACTGGGGTGTATTTTATCATCCACATCCATGTTTCCTCAATATGTAATATTATTTCCATCCACCTACAATTGTTTAAATCCAATTTTACCCTTCGGTGAGTTTTTAGTAAAAGATATGAAAGGAATCTGTTGTCGTTTTTCATACGAGGTACTTTTTCACTTTTCTGACAAAAGTACGAGAAGAATGTTTTTTAACATATACGACATGAATGGATTTTTAAAAAAACATTTACAAGAAGATTACTTTAAAGTTTTCAAGTTTATTTTTAATAAAATTCTTTTAGTTCAGAATTGTATGACATGTTAAGAAAGGAGAAGTGTTTTTTAAGTAGAAAGGATATTTTCCTCAAGAATGGAGTTCTAGTGTTTTATCAAAATTATTTTCCATCTAAGATATTAAAGGGTTTTGTTTCTATACCTATTATTACATTGATTTGATTATGTTGTGATGGAATTATTTTTATGAATTCCTTTATCTTATATGAATTGTTTTATGATGTCACGATGTTTAAGAATCCCATTTTTATTACATGGGTTATGCTATGATGTATGGTTTATGATTTTGTGGCACACATAAGAATGGTGTAATTATGATATGGGTGAGAGCTATATATCCCTCCAATGCATTGGGTAAATATTTTATATCTCATGAGATAGACATGGCTGGAACGGTAGGTTAAACCGGTTCAGTGAAACAGGACTGAAACGAGGAATGAAGACGGTTCAAAAATGGACTTTGTCCACTAAGATAGTCTTGGTAATGAGTCTTGACTAATAAGAAATGATTCCCTACGATTATGTGTGTATGCCACAAAGCTTCGTGTTTTAAGTTATTATTACTGTGATTACATTTCACTACCATGATTTATCCCATGTTATGAAATTTTGATCTCTTTTGCAGGGTAAGATTTCCAAAATGTTATGTTCTTATGAATATGATGTGATTGATATTTATTTTCTTTACCCTTACTGAGCATTTGAGCTCACCCTTTTGTATGTTTTCTTTCCCCAGGTTAGGAAGAAGGTTATTAAGTAAGATATGACAAAAGGGACTGTAGATATGATGCAATAAATGGGAGACAATGTAGACACTTGGGGAAAAGGAGGTAGGAATGTATGTAAATTATGGGTTGTTATAGTTGTTATCAGAGGCAAAGGAGGTAGGAATGTATTCAATACTTGGGAACTCTCACATATGAGCATTGGACGAAGCATGGCTCTCCGCCCAAGGGCTTCATGAGGAAATAGGTGCCACTGGGGATGGTTGTGTGTCCCGCCCAGGGGGTGTAGCCGCCCATGGAGTTCCCTGATAGGTATCAATTATAGTCCACTAGAAGTAATTCCAGACCTTTATAGTTGGTATCAGAGGAAAGTTATAGTCAACCTTTGGAAACAAGGATGTGAAAGCCTTAGTATGAATCCTAAGGATAATTCTAAGCATAGAACACAATCTTAGTGTTTTAGAAATGGCCATGAATAAACTAGGATAAGACCTTAAGTGTCAAATTTTATTCTTGATTATGTGATTTTCCTATTTTAATTAGTGTTGCTCACACTATTCTTCTTGGATTTAGTCAATGGCTAGAACCCGAAGGAACCATGTTAATGCGGAATGCGACGGACAATGCAATGATTGTCCCCCTGAGAAACCAAACGTTATGGGAGATGGATTGACAAATCTTGTAGCCATGATAACACAAATTTCCCAAGCTATGAATCATACATGACTTCCAAACAAGAAAAGGAAAGAGCAACATTCTGTTGAATCCTTCATGAGACAGTGTCCACCTTCATTCAGTGGGTCTACTGATCCATTAGTTGCTGAACAATGGATCAGTACTACTGAAAAGATATTTTCAGTTCTTCAATGTTCTGAACATGATAAATTCATCTTAGCAGTGTATCGTTGGGAAGGTGATGCTGATCAATGGTGGAATATTATCAAGAATATGAGGCCAAGAGATGAAATTGAGTCCATGGAATGGGATGAGTTCAAGAACTTATATTTCAATAACTACTTCCCTCGTATTCTCCGAACAAAGATGGAGAAGGAGTTTCAAGAACTAAAGGAAAAGGATGATGAATCTGTTGGTACCTATGAAGAAAATTTTACAAGACTTGCAAGGTAATCTTCTGGTATTATTATCCAACCTGAGATTAAGATCGATCGATTCTTTAGTGGCTTAAAACCAAGTCTTCGAAGGGCGTTAGCCATAAGGGACTTCAATAGCTACGAGGAAATCGTTCGATGTGCTCTCAAAGGTGAGATGGAGATTGAAGTAACCCATCAGTCATATGGGTTTGATAAGAAGAGGAAAATGGAATTCAAAGGAAAATCTAAAGAGCACACTGAAAAGAAGATGAGTTTTCCCTTATGCTCAATGTGTGGAATGAAACATGGAGGGAGTTGTCTAAAAGGGACAAGCAAATGTTTCAAATGTGTAAAGGAAGGTCATCGGGCATTTGAATGCCGTAATGATGGGAAGAAGATGTCTAGTGTTGCGAACAATGAAAAGGCTACACAGAGTTCACCTCTTACACTTCAATGTTACAAGTGCAAGGAAATGGGGCATAATTCCAATCAATGCCCTAATCCAAGGGTTGTTAATGATGATCGACATCAACAAACTCTTAAGACTAAAGACAAAGGAACGTCACATGCAATTTCTATCAGTGATGGGGAGTACGATAACGAAGTGGTGAAAGGTACACTTACCATCCACTCTAAAGTAGCAAATGTTTTATTTGATTCTGATCCACCCACTTTTTTATTTCTGAAGAATTTTCTAAGGGTATCACCGTTTTATCTCAACAATTAGATGGTGAGTTAGTTGTGACAACCCCTAATGGCACAACAGTCGCATCAAAAGTTTATAATTCTTCTCTGATTGATGTTTGTGGGAAAGTGCTTCCTGAAAATATTGTGATCCTCCCTATAGTGTAATTTGATGCGATTCTTGGCATGGATTGGATTTCTCTATATGGAGCTCATATCAATTTCCAAATAAGGGAAGTCACATTTCATATTCCAAATCAATCTTTGATCATCTATCGATGCAAGGATGAACATAACCTTCCAGTGGAAATTTCTTCCATCTTATGGGTCTTGATTCTACTAAATGAAGGTTATTTATCTCAAATGGTTGGTGAGAAACTCATGATTAAGAATATTCCCATTGTACGGGAGTTTGATGATGTCTTTCTGGAGGAATTTCTGGGTCTTCCACCAAATCGTGAAGTTGAGTTTTCAATTAAACTCGTACCGGGTGATTTACCTATTTCAAAGACACCTTATAGAATGGCCCCAATTGAGTTGCAGGAATTAAAGAAGCAACTCCAAGAGAATATTGATTTGGGGTTCATACGCCCTAGTGCATCACCTTGGGGAGCACCTGTTCTGTTTGTTAAGAAGAAAGATGAATCAATGAGACTCCGCATTGATTATCGAGAACTTAACAAGATCACTATCAAGAACAAATATCCCCTCCTGCGCATTGATGACTTATTTGACCAACTACACGGAGCTCAATACTTTTTCAAGATTGATCTTCGTTCAGGGTATCATCAATTAAGGGTCAAAATGGAGGATATACCAAAGACGGTTTTCCGTACAATGTATGGACACTATGAATTTATAGTGATGACATTTGGTCTTACTAATGCCCCAGTTATCTTCATGGATCTGATGAATGGAGTCTCTAGAGACAACCTTGATCAGTTTGTGGTAGTCTTTATAGACGATATTCTTGTATATTCAAAGAGCAAGTAATAACATGAAGATCACTTGAGAATTATATTGAAGACCCTAAGAAAGGAGAATATTTATGCCAAATTTACCAAATGTGAATTTTGGCTTCAAAAAGTTTCATTTTTGGGTCACATAATCTCAACAGAGGGGATATCTGTGGATCCAGAAAAAACAGAGGTTATCGAAAGATGGCCGAGACCAACAATAGTAATTGAGATCCGAATTTTTCTTGGTTTGGATGGATATTATCAATGTTTTGTGAAAGATTTTTCACAATTATCTAATCCACTCACCAGGTTGACTTGGAAAGGAGTTAAGTTTGTTTGGACGGAGGAATGTGAATAGAATTTCAAGGAGTTGAAAAGAAGGTTATCCAGTGCACCTGTGCTCACACTTCCTTGTACTGGAGAAAGGTTTGTGATCTACAGTGATGCATCCAAGAAGGGATTGGGGTGTGTTATTATGCAAAATGATATGGTGATAGCTTATACCTCACGACATTTGAAAATCCATGAGAAAAATTACCCAACTCATGATTTGGTGTTATCTGCAGTAATATTTGAATTAAAGATTTGGAGGCATTATCATTATGGAGAAAGGTGTGACATTTATACTGATCATAAAAGTTTACAGTATATTTTCATACAAAAGGAGATGAATATGCCCCAAAGAAGATGGTTGGAGCTAATTAAGGATTACGACTGCTCAATTCATTACCACCCTGGGAAAGCAAACAAGGTGGAAGATGCATTAAGTCGACAAGACCATGCCAGTTTATCCATGATGAGGATCACAAAAGATCCAATATTTATGGATTTATAAATGATGGATCATGGAATTATAATGAATGCGGAAAAATTTTATCTTTCTCAAATAAATGTTCAACCATATATACATGTTAAGATTAAAGAGGCATAGAAAGAAGATTTAGAGTTACAAAAGAAGGTGAGAAATGTTCCTGAATTCAACCTTGATTGTGGTGGGATAATTAAGTTCAGGAATCGGGTTTTTGTTCCTCCCATCCCCGAATTAAAGAAGGAGCTGCTGGATGAGGCTCATAGTTCTTCATTCTCTATTCATCCTGGAAGCATGAATATGTATAGGTACCTAAAAGAGTACTTCTGGTGGGATGGCATGAAAAGAGATGTTGCTGAATATGTCTCTCGATGCTTGGTTTGTCAGCAAGTTAAAGCTGAGAGACAAAAGTCTTAGGGGATGTTACAACAATTACCCATACCCGAATGGAAATGGGAAAACATCACTATAGACTTTGTCACAGGACTTCCTAAAACATCCAAAGGCAACAATGCTCTCTGGGTCATAGTTGATCGTCTTACAAAATCTGCACAATTCATTGCTATTAGAGAGGATTTCTCTCTGGATCAGCTTGCCAGGATATGTTTAAAGGAAGTGGTAAGATTACATGGAGTACCACTTTTTATTATATCTGATCGGGATCCTAGGTTTACCTCAATGTTCTGGTGAAGTCTTCAGCATACTTGGGATATAGAGTTGAGTTTCAGCACTACTTATCATCCTCAGACAGACGGTCAATCTAAGAGGACAATTCAAATTCTAGAAGATATGTTGAGAGATTTCTCTATGGATTTCAAAGGTGGTATGGATCAACACCTACCTTTGGTGGAATTTTATTATAATAATAGCTTTCACTCCTTTATTCAGATGGCTCATTATGAATCTCTCTATGGAAAGAAATGTAGGACTCCAACTAGCTGGGATGAAGTTGGGGAAAGAAAGCTATTTGGACCTGATCTTGTTGATGAGATGGCAAAAAAGGTCCGATCTATTCAACAACCCATAAGAGCAGCTCAGAGTCGACAAAAAAGTTATGCCGACAACCGAAGAAAATACTTAGAGTTTGAAGTGGGTGATAAAGTGTTCTTATGAATATCTCCTTGGAAGAGATTAATGAGATTTAGAAAGAAGGGAAAGCTGAGCCCTAGGTATATCGGTCCTTTCGAAATACTGGATCGTGTTGGGAAGGTAGATTACCGATTGATGCTTCCACCGAATCTCTCTCAAGTTCACGATGTGTTCCATGTATCTCCCCTGAGAAAGTACATACCTGATCCTTCACATTCACCCAGCTCAGAAGTTGTACCGTTGGAACAAGATCTTTCTTATGAAGAATAACCAATAGAGATTCTCGATCGTAGTGAAAAATTACTACAGAACAATACCACTCGCTTGGTAAATGTTTTATTGAGGAACCACCAATTAGAAGAAGCTACATGGGAGCTTGAGGATATGATGAGGGAGAGGTATCCTCATCTGTTTGTTACAAGTGACGAATTTCGAGGGCGAAATTCATTTTATGGGGGGTAGAATGTAACACCCGAGAATTTTATAAGAAATATTTTGTTTTTATTTTATATAAATCATCAAAGTAATCTTTCACTACACACAACACTAGCTTGGCTTTCTTCACACGCAATCGTGATCTTCCTTGATAGCTTACGTCGTACGCCATACCGAGTTTCACTAAACAATGATATGCTATTAAAATATTATTAAAACTAGCTGTTATGAATAGTAATAACCACTTTTTGAAATTTTGTAAATTTTATTTTTCCAAATGGACTTCATTTTTGGATTCGGAATATCAAAATTAGCCCTGGGTGAAATTTTGTTATTTTTTTGAAAACTTTCAATTTTTTGATGAATAGTGAAAACACTAGGTTACTATATAAAATCCGACTTTTTATTTAAATAATTATTTATTTTATTTAAATATATTTTAGGTCAAAATTGATACATAATACCTATATAGGTTCAATTCAATTCATTGGAGTAATTTTATAATAATTTTAGTTATATAAAAATTTTATTGAACTTTTCACCGTCTTTACCCACCTCCTAGGAGAACTTGAAAATTTACATAAAAATTAATTTTACTGCTTCTGTGAGTGGAGTTTCAAAAATCATAGAGACACGGTTGATGTCAGTAAGTAAAATGTGGTTCAATGAGATGAAAATAATTTTTGATGAATAGTAACTTTTTACTTTTATTACCACGGTTAAAAGTAAATAGGGTAATTAAGGGTAAAAATGATATTATTATTACCCTAACACATGTCCTAATTCTATTGGATAAGTGTAATTCGACCAAAAACAACCTTAGGAGTAAAATATGACCATTTAGGCCCACTTGGATTAGATTAGGACATTTATTATTAACTTATTTAAAGAAGGGTTAAAATAGTTAAAATCAAAGTTTAATAAGTAAATAATTTTTAATATAGGGTTATACATAAGATATATTCTACTTTAAATATTCATTAAAAATCTAAAAATATTTTCTACATAATGGTATTTTATTTGTAATTTTTAGAGATTAAATAATTTAATTTATTTATGACACAAAGATGATGTAGTAATTATCTTATTAATGAAATATTGACAAAATTTATATTATAAATACCCAAATAAATGTAATTTGAGACTTTTTATGAATTAAAATAATTTTCTAGGTTAATATGACATGTTAGTATTGATTTAATTAACTTTGTTCGAACTAATCATTCTGTTATGATTTTCACAAAAATTAATTACTAAATTGTGTCAAAATTGACATAAAATAGTTTTTAAAACAAATATTATATTATTAATTTTTATTTTATTCCTAAAAATCTAAGGTTCGGCCAAATTACTTAGATAAGGGGTTCGTTTGGCTTGTTATAGTATGTTTATTAACCATATAGTGTAAGAACACAAAAAGACACGGTAAAAGTAAAATTATCTAACTTAAAGTTAAATCTAAATGATAAGGTTAAAATAGTAAACTAAACATGTCCAAATTCTATTGGATGAGAGGATTTCGACCCATCCCCACCATATCTTCGAAATAAATAAATTTGGAGCTATTTAAAACCGAATATGACTTTATAATAAAATAATATTTTTAGTTTTTCCAAAGGTGCCCCTCTCCTTCCTTTTAAATGGGCACCTCCTCCCTCTCTTCCTCACACCACTTTGAGCCTTCAAGCTCGGCCAAACCCTACCAATTTCTCCTCTAAACTTCCCTAGAAACATCCTAGAGACCCTGGTCTTCTTAAAAGGCCAATTTTAGTTCCCTAAAAGGAAGTCTCAAAGTGGCGCTTCAAAGAAGAGGTAATGTCCGTTACCGATTCTTTCAACTTTATTTCTTCTTCCACTTCTTCTTCTTTAGATGTTTCATTATGAATTAATAACATTAGTATCACTCATATACTGATATGTTATTATAATTATGAAACATCCGTATTTGACCATCTATCCATGCAACGGAAAACGAAATCACCGCGCGTGCATATGTACGGAATACCGTCTCCACGCCGTGGTGTAATCTATTTTCCACCACCACCTTACTTGGATGGGTATAATGGTGAAAAGAATAAATATATATGATTATTGTAAAGTGGTATTGATTCTTAATAGTATATATACACTCCAATACAATTCCGTGATCATGGGAACGATATCATCGCTCGTGTGTACGTACGGAATACCGTCTCCACGATGTGATGCGACTCGTTCTACATGATCTTCATTGCATAATGATTATATAAATGAATTTAATGAATGAATATGATATATATTACACTAATACCATTATGTAAATGAGGTATATATAACCTAAAAATAAGAATATGAATTTATTTGACAAAACACGCATAAGAACAAAAAGTAATAAACACCCGAATAACAAGTAGCAATGAAATATTAATAATAATAAGCTAAGAATATGACTATATATGATATCATAACAATGATTATGATTCTATAATAAGTCAATGACATTATTTAAATCATTATACAGGAGGTTCGAACACTTATGAAGCAAATCGGACCTAAGGTAAGGGAAATATCACAATCCCATTTTTATCCGAGATTCTTTATACTTTGGAATTTACGGGGGTGTATTTTATCATCCACATCCATGTTTCCTCAATAGGTAATATTATTTACATCCACCTACAATTGTTTAAATCCAATTTTACCCTTCGTTGAGTTTTTTTTAAAAGATATGAAAGGAATCTTTTGTCATTTTTCGTACGAGGTACTTTTGGACTTTTCCGACAAAAGTAGGAGAATAATGTTTTTTTAACTTATACAACATGAATGTATTTTTAAAATATTATTTCCAAGAAGCTTCCTTTACAAGTTTTCAAGTTTATTTTTAATCAACTTCTTTTAGTTTAGAATTCTATGACATGTTAAGAAAGGAAAAGTGTTTTTGAAGTAGAAAGGATATTTTCCTCAAGAATGGAGTTCAAGTGTTTTATCAAAATTATTTTCCATATAAGATAATAAAGGGTTATGTTTCTATCCCTATTATTACATTGATTTGATTATGTTGTGATGGAATTATTTTTATGAATTCCTTTATCTTATATGAATTGTTTTATGATGTCACGATGTTTAAGAATCCCATATTTATTACATGGGTTTTGCTATGATGTATTATTTATGATTTTGTGGCACACATAAGAATGGTATCATTATGAGATGGGTGGGACCTATATATCCCTCCAATGCATTGGGTAAAGATTTGATATCTCCTGAGATAGACATGGCTGGAACTGCAGGTTAAACCGGTTCAGTGAAACAGGACTGAAACGAGGAATGAACTCAGTTCAGAAATGGACTTTTTCCACTAAGATAGTCTTGGAAATGAGTCTTGACTAATAAGAAATGATTCTCTATGATTATGTGTGTATTACACAAAGCTTCATGTTTTAAGTTATGATTATTGTGATTACATTTCACTTCCATGATTAATACCATGTTATGAAATTTTGATCTCTTTTGCGGGGTAAGATTTCCAAAATGTTATGTTCTTATGAATATGATGTGATTGATATTTCATTTGTTTACCCTTACTAAGCATTTGAGCTCACCCTTTTGTATGTTTTCTTTCCCCAGGTCAGGAAGAAGGTTATTAAGTAATATATGCCAAAAGGGACTATAGATATGATGAAATAAATTGGAGATAGAGTAGACGCTTTATGAACTAGTTTTTTATGTTTCCCAGTTTCTAAAGACACTATACCTATACGGTCCTTTCATGGTTTTGTTATATGTTGTAATAAGTGTACTTTAATTTTAAAGTACTAAAAATTTATGTTATGTATGGGTCGTTATAAAAGCGTTGTTAAAAGGGGGATCAAGGGCTGTAAATTCCCCTCTGGATTGGCATGATGTTTTTAATTTTTTTAATTTTTTTTTTTTTAATTTTTTTGTCTGTTAACTTTTATCCGCGCTTTTTTAAAAGCACTGATAAAAGGGTCCTTTATCAGCGCTAAAACTAAATCACTGATAAAGGAAGCACTGATATATGACCCCTTTTATCAGTGCTTTTTTTAGCGCTGATAAAAGGGGTCTTTATCAGCACTTTTTTGAGCGCTGATAAAGGGGACCCCCCTTTATCTTCACTGGATTTAACAGCCCTTTTCTAGCACTGTTAAAGGCCATTTTTTGCGCTGATAAAGGGAATATTTGTAGTAGTGAGGGGAGGCAACTTTACTAGGACCACATATCATGTAAGATACATATATGGAGTTCCAGTTGATTCAGAAGCAGTTTGATACATTAAATTCTAAATAGAAGTCATCCACTTCTCACCATAGATGATCTCTTGAGTTTAATGTCAAGGATTGATATTTCTTACGTGTTTCACTAAGGCTGGGACATAGGAGAATTAGAATATTTGGTAATCTCTCACTACAATATTCTAGGCCTCTCAATATTATAGAGAGAGTCTAGTTGGAAGCTTATTGATTGCAGTTACCTTAGAGATACTGATCCATTCAGAACATATTCCATGTAACTCGGCTACACTGATATCACTTAGACCTGTCTCATGATTTTAGCATGATGAGGTTGAGGGATATGTGGATGCATCATTTGGGGAGTATTCAATTAAATTAATTGACCAGAGCATGATGGTTCCCCAAGACCTGACATTTCATATAGTATAGTATTGCAGCATGGTCGTTTATAGGATGAGACTTGGGAGCGAGAGGCCAATGTACGTGTTCTTGGGATAGATTTGTTCTCAGATGAATATTGACCACCCATTAGAAGGAACTTTTGGGAATAATTTCTTCTTGGGGTGAAGATTGAATAAAATTGGGTTTTCATACAAGGTACAGATCCCTTCCTTATCAATTTTAATTCTTAAATATGGCCTAATGTGAATTCCCTTTGAGATCATAGGGGTTTTGAGAGTGTCCAGGTATTTTTTAGAGTTTGGAACCCATGTTTAGGAATTTTTATGTCCTGGAACATAGTAAGTGTAAACCATATGGGGAAGGCCACCCAATTTAAAAAACCTTGTGGGTTGTGGGAGGAATGTAGTGAGATGCCACATGGTTATGACAAACTATGTAACTTGGGTTGCATGGTCATGTGACAACCTCCGTAATTGTAATTGAGGGCTGTTTCATGGTTTTTGCAAGGTTTGTTAAACTACGAGAGGAAACCATGAATGTTCTCTTATCCAGTATATAATAGTTTGGTTTGTCACATGGTTTTTCAAACACCACATCTAAATAGTGTGACCCCAAATATTTTGTGAATTTTATAATTTTAAATTAATTAAAATTCCATTTAAAACCTAATAACTCAATTCTTCAAAGCATTGCAAAGCTACATTTGGAGAGCCTATTTTGAAGACTAATCTTGGATTTGAGGTGGTTTCTTCTTCCAATCTCTAATTCAAGTGTAAAAATCACATTGGATACACATAGAAGAGTGCATGATTCATTTTTATCAATTCTTCGTTATTTTAGGAAATTGACGACACTATTTAGGGGCAAGATGATTTTTTCTATTTTTAGATTCTTCATCCCTTTATTAAATTTCTCATTATCTGAGTCTAATGAGGATTTTATACTAGATGTTTACTCTAATACAGAGCTATTGAAGGTGGTATATAAATTTTCATTGAGTTTGGGTACTTTATTGGGCTACTTATCATTGGGTTTCCCACTGAACATTCCATCAATGGTCTAAAAATTAACTGGTAGATTGAATTAGATGCCATTAGACCAATTAGGGATGCCCTCAGGTTCTATTTTGATGAATTGGTTGTTGTCTCACATACTCTATCCAAACATTGGTTGAGCCTTATTCAATTTACTAGTTATGCCTTGGATGAACTTCCCAAGGGGTGTGTTCTTGTTACTTTATATATGTAGGAATACCAATTATAAATAAACAAAATTTAATTTCTTAATTAGAAGATTTCATGCCGCATTTCCTTATATTATTCTAATATGTCATGATTTAATGGTTAAATTGGAATATGTAATATATTATTGGGTATACTCATGAGATTAATTGAATGTGAAATTGTTATGTGAGTAGGTATAATCATATAGTTTGAAATGATTAATGTTATGAAATGAGGAATTATTATTTTGGTTCCATGGAAGTTATTACTATGATCTTGACATGGTATTTGACACCTTGGATAGAGTATGCTCTTTTGACCATGATTCCATGGGATGTCATAGGCCTTGCTGCCCCTTGGATCTAGATATCATGGAATTGCAAAGGAAATGTCTGGTTTGCAATGCTCGTTGGACTCAAATCAGTTCCTAAACAAGATTCCATTGAGATTATTTGGGGACTCGATGTGGATTCCTTAGTCTTTGATACCTTGGATCTATCCCTTCATAGTCTAAAAAATTGACATACGACATGACCCTAAGAAATATGTAATGAATGGTTATACGACTCGACTGTAGATGATCTGATTCTTCTTGTTATATGACATGGTCATGGAAGTTTTGGTTATATAGTTTAAATGGAATATTTATGGTTCTTACTCCATTTTTTCTTATAGCATCCTGGTTAAAGGATCCTTAAAATCTTATGCAAGGATCCTTGAGAGGCTATTCTAGTGTTACTGCTATATCTATTTACATGCCATGGGAATCTTTAAAGACATTACTACTTATGTGTTTACATTCACGCATTTTAACTTGTTATACTATACATCCTATAAATGTATATATATGGGGGTGATTACCTACTAGGAATGTTTACCACACCTTGTTCGGGACACTGATGGGAACTCAAACAAACTGTATGGATTTAGGTAGAGATATGGGAAAGTAAAAAAATGTTATAGGTATGATTTGTGCCATGCTTAGGAGGAGGGGAGTATGAGACTGAGATGATACTTGTGATGCTATTTGGAATTCATACCTATTGGTCTGTTTGGTATTTTGGTAATTGTAATCTTTTGTTTTCTACATATATTGGACGCTTTTTAGAGACAAGTATCATCATCATTATGAATATTATATTATTTTGGATGTTTTTATCTTTGATTGTTGTTATATATTGTCTATATGGTTTACCCATTTTTCTACATGTTGGTTATTATTATCATGTTCTGTTACACTCTGGTGATGGGGGAATAATCTCCCCACAAACACACCCAAGGCCCTCACTACTAGTTGGAATCCTATAGAGTTTGATAAGATGATCTTGAGTCATGTAGAAAGCCAAGCATAAGGAATTGTTGAGTTGCATCCAGGTCTAGGATGTTATAGGCCCGGATGCTGCCCGCCAGACGTGTCCTCCAAATCACTCAAGTCCTCAGCAAACCCTACCATTTAAGTCTTCCTATATGCCACCTCTCTAAGAAACACCTTCCTTTTTCCAAATTTGGATCCCCATGCACTTTCCATCCCAATGTCACATAACGCCAAACCAACAGCCGATTCAATGCCATGATTCTTCGATTATCCATTAGCCAACACAAAAGATGACAATACCTTGATTTGGCATGACACTGCCTCATTATAATACCATCCCTGTAGCTGTTTTGTCAATCAGGACCCACATTGTAGCTTTTGGTGCAATTTGTGAGCCCCAGTGCGAGTTATTCATCCATGTCCCACTGTTTTTGGGCACAATTCTATCCAATTCGGTATGTAGTCGTTTTTTACAGGCCATCCACATCTAGAACAGGCTTGGGTGGGCCTGCCTAGCCCAAAACAACCCTGGATGGTGTTTTCAAGGCCTAGAATGGGACTACAAAGGTTCAACACAAACCGCACATGCCTCTCTCATGATTGTTGGGGACTTAATAAATTTTATAATAAAATTATTTATGTAATTAATTTAAATTTGATTTTAAATTAAATTAATGAAATAATATTTTTTATTATGAAATCCAAAATACCAATTATATTAATTTAAATTTTTGTGATAATTTTAAATCAATAAATTAATATAATTGTGTGTTTTTAATTTAAATTAATTTATGAGAAAAAACTACATAAATATTGAATTAAAAATTAGATTGAGTTTTTAATTCAATAAAACACCCTCAAATATAATTTAATTCAAGTTTGATTTTAATTTCTTTATTTATGTTAATATGTTTGTTTAATGCATATTAGGCTGATCAATACCTTCTAACAACCAATGTATATATATATAGTGATTATTTATTTTAATTATTATATTGTTTCGATGGCTTGTAACAGGTAGTTTAATAAATGGAGATCTGTGAGTCCTATTTTTCATTAAATCTATAAGGGAATATGTCTCAAATTTAGAGTAATAATTTATACTCTTGAGACCCCCAAGCCTACGATCAAGTATTATTATATAATGAAAATATGATCAGTGAAGCACTTCAAGAAAATTTATGGTGATTCACCAGAAAAGAGTTTGATGCATTTGACGGGTGTATGTGGCAACTCGAGATGTAGGCGACATGGATAAATGTATTACCCCAAGTTTCTAGGTTGATCCATTATTCACTCAATGGATCAACCATTAGTATTGTCTCGTGATAGTGTAAACATTATATTTTTCATGGTTTATTATTTTTTGAAAGTTTATTTTACTTGTGACTGCGTAGAATAACAAACAAGAATGCATAGATAAAATGAATATGTGACATGATGAATTTTTTCTATTAATTGCATAATCAGTTGTGAGTGTGAACACATAGAACATGTTTATTAAATTAAATCTTATTTCCATTGATCACATAAAAACACCAAAATATTCAAAGTTATATTAATTCAAAACATTCCTTCATTATTATAAATTTGACTACATAGGGTGTTTTTGATTCTAATCATCCAATGTTATGGGTGTCTCTAAATACCAAGGAGTTCTAATGAGAGTGGTGGGTTGACATAACTAAATTGTTACTAATGATTATCCAAATGAAAATTTCAATAATTTTAGAGGAAATCATTGACAAAATAATGTTATGATTCTAAAATAAGGGACTTCACCCAATAGATCAAGGAAATACGAGTTCATGTCATTGGCCGGTCAAACACCTACCTTAATCCCTCTAAGTAATGGTGTTTGCAAAGCATATAGACTGTGAGGGGAGGTTCAGGGATCTTTTCCAATATAATACTGAAATGATAGATTTTATCAATTATTTTATAGTGGGTTCCTAAAATTTGATAAAATAGTGGGAGAAATTTAATGATATAATTAAGCAATAATATCTAAATTTCTAATTATGATAAAAATTACTAATCTGCAAGAATTTTATTTTAATAGAATATTGAAATTTATACCATAAGTGATATTGTGATTAAAAATGGACAAAGTAAAATTCACAACTGACACAAGTTTCCAGGTGTATTATAGTCCCTTGCTCATAAAACTATAGTATATTAAATTCAATGTTCTAGTGTCCCCAACACATGTTATGCTACCAAAAAAGCGATGGTGTTAAATATTCTTACAGGAGACTCATGTGTTAATAATATGATGGTTATGGTATAACTTTATCCCCAATGTCTGACAGTAGTTGCAATCACTACATCCCATCATGGGTTATATAACATGTTGTCTCATATCCGAGAATTTTACATGGAGAATGTGAGGCGATCTATGAATAAGAAGAACATTACACTGAACATGTGTAAATAGAGAGAGGGTTCATGATATTTTAATGGATCCCTTTCTTATCACATTTTAACTCATTTACTACAGTATTTTTGTACGTTACAAAACAATAATTATTAAATAAATGCTTCATTTACATTTTAGGTAAGTATCACCATGTAAATAATAACATAATATAGATTAATATTTATTTTTTATGGTGAATAAATATAATTACAAGGATAAAAGGTCAATGGAATGTGGAATTACAAAGGATCCTTCATGGTTCCTTTCAATGAAAAGAGGTATTAACTGGAAATTATTTGTATTACTTAATAGAAAATAAAACTATGGAATTATAATTGCAATGAACTAGATTAAAGAAGCTGGTACCCACTTCATCTATAGTTTATATTCATCTTATAAAAGTATTGTTTCCAAATTATTCTTTACTAAACACATTATTCCGAAAACATATGAGTATTTAAATACAGTAAGAATGTATGTATAGAAACATTACTATATGTACGTTGTATTCTACAAATAGATGAGAAAGGGTGATTCCTAAGATAGAGGTGAGAAATAAATAACTTCAAATTTCAATGTGAATTATTCTTGTAAAACTATTATTGAGTATACCCCAAGTTCTTTCTAATGTGTCGTTTGGAGATAAAGTGTTTATTCAAGGTTTAGGATTGAAATTATCTATTGGTGTTGATTTCTCAACCAACAGTTAATTTATACAAGAATCGTAGGGAATGACTGATGAATATAAATGTATGACTTATTTACTAATTTGTGTTAGGATAAATCATTGATAAGAAAAAATAAAAGTAAATGCCAAAGATATTTCCAGTATGGTATTTAGACTTAGTGGAGCTAAAAAAATTAAGTATTATCGACATATATACATAGTTTTTGACAATGGAACCTTTAGAAATAAATGTAAGCCTCAAATATTAGAAATTTATTTCAACAATATAGCATGAACTATTCCATGGATAAGCGAGAGGTAAATATACTTCATATGATTCCATTAAGTAATTATGGAATGGAATGTTTAATTATGACATGCATGGTTAGAAGATATATGTTTCTTTGGGATTTCATGCTAAAGAATATATTGTCCAAACATTCATTGGTCAACAACAGTTTATCATGCAGTAATTCTTAAATGAAAATTAACTTATTTACACCACAACAATGATGTTAATGAGGAGATTCGATGATGGAGTTGTAAATGTTAACATTTATCAAAAAATTGAAGCACTGATCATTTCAAAAATGCGTATTTTATACATTAAAGTTACTATGTAAGTAGTAATAATGTTGGAACTCTTAGAAACAACCATTATATTTCATCATGTCATATTCAAATAAAGGAATTAGTGCATAACCATATACCAACTATAATGAGTAATGGATATCCTATGAGTCATAGTATGATGGTAATACATTAGGTCATAAGGACATGTGTCTAGATGAAATGAATTAATTAAGATATAAACAATGTTTCATTATGTTCAAACACATTGTGCATCTATTGTAATAATCGAACAAGTTTCATATGATATAACAAAAATACCTATCATAGAAAATTGGTATTCAACAAATAGACTACATATCTATATAAGGGTGCACATCTCTATTAGAGATAGTGGGAGCCAAATTTACTTGGGGTTAGTTAATTCCTGTGATGCACATCTAGCTAGAATAGGAACATGTTCCACAAGTGTATGTGGAAGAAAATGGTCTATAGACATATATTGTGTTGGAATGTTAAACCATACTTAGGGATTTTTATTCACTGTAGTTGGTGATACATATTTTATTGATAATTATAATTTAAATATGTGATCAATATATGAAAATTAGCTAATATTCCCAATACTAATTAGAATTAAATAATGGATTCCATGTATAAAACTACAGTGGGATTAATATTTTGTATACTACGGTGGGTATTCGTGTAAGATGATATATTGATGGTACAATCGTAGTACTAATAAGGCCTGTATGGATATACCAAGTCGTTATGGATAAATCCATTATAATTTTACTCCTCCTAGCTAAATGATGTTATTATTTTGTTAAGTATTGGATGTAATGACCACGAATCATGGAAGATTTATATACGATTCCACTAGAAAGGGATTTTCATTTCATAAAATGTTAATATAGGTTAAATTTTATTGAAATCCAGTTCACGATTGAAGTATAAAACTAGATCAGAGAATACTCATTTGGAATGAATGTTTTTTATTTGTCTACCAGAGGTTAGTGGGAGAACCACTATTTTCAACAAAATATATGTTCCAAAAATATAGAAAATAGATATTTTTATTATACTTATTTATGACCAATTATAAAATTAAATCTACAGTGCTTGATGTAAATTATAAACCTATGTTTTAGGGAAAAAGATCTACTGAGGTATATCTAGCATATGATTGGACCTAGTAAATTGTTCATATTGTTACATGGTGTTGAAAAAATAAATGTTTGAAAAAATTGATTGTGAATTATCATTAGTGTCATATAGAATATATCTCTTCAGTTTAATATATGTGAGACATAATAAGAGATTAATGCCGTGATATGGATTCCATGCGCTTTTGAGATGGATGAATCATGTATTCCCTAATATGTTCATTAACTGATATGGACATGATATAAATTTATTAGGAAGATATCAGTCATATCTAGGAGCACTGTATTAGAAGCATTTAAAGTTATCCACTTGTACATGAGAAAGTTTACATGATATGTACCTGGTATGTGGAGACAAAAGGATACTAGTTTTTAAAGGACCCAAACTGGTCTTCCTTTGATCAAGGTGATCTAATTTTGTAGTTAATATAAGGTGTTGAGTGATACAAGTTCATAAAATCCTTTAGTAGCCATACCTGTAGATACCTAGTACATTGTATATTTTGAGGCATCTATGAAGCAGATAAATGTAATGATTTGATCCAGTTCATGGAATCATAACAATTATATAAAGAATTTTAATATTATTACTTTCCAAGATATAAATTTATGACAGTGGGAAGAAATTGATATACATGGGGATACCACCTCAAGAGAATTATTACTCAAGGAGGTGAGGTCTCATATTGGTGAAATATCATGTAGTTGAATCATTGAAATCCCAGTAACTAAAGTGGAAACTCAGTATAAACATTATTTTGATCATGTGAGAGATAATAATATTTGTTAGAAAGTAATAACTAGTGAATGTGGGGGTGTTTTAATAGTGGTTTCCCTAGGCCCAAATTTTCCAAACTTTTTGATTACCAAATCATGTATATAGGTAGATATACATGATGTATTCTTAACATTATTTTGTAGATATTTTTACATCCATTATTTAATGGTAATTTCCATAGATTAATTATCTTATCAAAAAGGATATAGAAGATCTCAGTATATAATGAGAACCTCGATATTATAGCATCATACCTTTTTATCACATAAACATTCATTACATTTTACAAAACCGAGGATCTTTAAGGTTTAGTGTCTTGGAAACCAGGAACTTAAAACATGAAAACATAAAACATTCTTCTTAATCACTTTAAAGGATTCTCCTAATGTTCATCCTAGTTTCATTACTGCATCCCATAACCTGGGGACATACATCAAAATAAAGGGTGAGCATAAGTCCCAGTAAGGGAAACAAGAGAATCATTTTACATGTGAACTTGAGATACTTCAATAAGGTCATGAAAAGAACTTTAAGGCATGAGAAAGAAATCATGAGATATATCATAATAAAAATAACATTTTTCATAACTTTAAGATGTGGCTACAAAATTTAATATTTACAATCATTTCATTTCACCAAGGTCCATCCCCAAGGTGTCATTAAAAATTACCAAAGTTATTCACCAAGGTATCAGTCTAAAAGGTCATCTCTAGAGATTAAGTCTTTACCCAATGCATTGGGGAGCTATCTGGGTGCACCATTGACATGTATTTATTATCATGTGAGCCACATATATCATCATTAATAATTTCATAAACAACCCATATAGCATAAAGTAAATGGGTTACATTTCAAAATCATAACGTTTTAAAAACTGCTTTAAAGACATGATCTTTATGTCACTTTAAACCCACGGAAAAGGGAAAGCGAGTTTCATGTATGTAAATCCTAGAATTTAAAATAGAAAATTTTGATATATATGTGAATACCCATGTAGAAATAAGATCTTTGAGTATTCACTTAATAACATAAAATAATTTTGAGATAAAGAGGGAGGCATTTTGAGACGAAAACTATGCAGCATAACGTCTATGATACATGGTTTTAGAAAACATTGAAAAGAGAGGGGACATGGGTCACCCACTCAAAAATGATACATAAAACAGTAGGGTAATAGAACATAATGTATTTGAGAACATGGTAATGAAATTTGAATGATATACCATATGAAACGAAGAACTTGAAAGGAAGACAAAAAAATAAGATTTCTCTTATGAGAATTCGACAGCCTAACGGCGTTACATAAAACTTCCAAAAATGGATTGATGAGATCAAATAGGGTCTCTCATCATATTAAAATATGTGATCAGTAGGATATATATAGAGATCATACCCCAACATAATAAAAAGTAACTTGAAATACTTGGCATGACAATAGATTTTGAAAACGAGAAGGGTGAAATAACCCCTTAGGAATTCGGCAGCCTAACGACGTCACTTAAACTTCAACAAAAATGAATTCAAATAGGGTATCTCATCATATGAACATAAAATATCAGTATGATATATTTATAGATCATACCCCAACATAATAGAAAGTAACTTGAAATACTTGACATGAAAACAGATCTTTAAAACGAGAAGGGTGAAAGAATCCCTTAAAAATTTGGCAGCCTAACGGCACCACTTAAAACATCAAAATACTGAATTGAAGGGATAAAATAGGGTAAATCATCATATGAACATAAAATATCAGTATTATATATTTAGAAATCATACCACAACATGATAAAAAGGGACTTTTAGGACTTGACATGGAATTAGAACTTTGAAAAAGGAGAAAGGTGAAAGAACCACTTAAAAATTCGGCAGCCTAACGACGCCACTTAAAACTTCAAAATACTGAATTGAAGAGATCAAATGGGGTTATTCATCATATGATCATAAAATATCAGTATGATAAATTTATATATCAAAACCCAACATAATAAAAAGGAACTTGAAATACTTTACATGAAAATAGATCTTGAAAAATGAGAAGGGAGAAAGAATCTGTTACAAAAATTTCGGCAGCCTAACGGCGCCACTTAAATCTTCATAAAATGAAATAATTAGAGTAAGAGGGGATATATCATTATAATAACATGAAAAGGGAATTAAGAGGAGTATAAAAGAACATCCTTTAACATAAGAACATGGATCATAAAAGAAATGACATAAAATAGATTTCTTGAAAAGAAAGAGAGAGGTCGGATCCCTTACCTTAAAACGTAACTCTTAAAACTCAAAGGTTGGGACCTTGAGGGATTGGGGGCACCTTGGGAGGACTCCTTGGGAGGTAATGAGACCAGAAATTCGTTGGGGAGAGTGGGGAGTCGAAATGGATGAGAGGATGGCTTGGTATTTATAGGGAAAGTGAGGGGACAAGGCATTAATGGCCAATGGACACCTCACAAGTGGTTTTCTCAAAAGCATGTGCTCTCCCATGATATTTCCCATGAAGTTAGGCCACATGGGGCCCCCATACAATAATTCATCACCTTTGGTCGATCATCCCTTAAAATATCTCATGGAATCATCATGACACAATTATGATGTCATTAAACATACTGAAACCCTAAAACTACATTTTTACTATTCACTGAATATTGAACTTTCTCAGAAAAATCCCAAAATTTCACATTAACCAAATATCAATGCTCTGATTTCAAAAATGAACTCCATTTTATAAAAATAATTTTCTAAATATTTTTAATTTAATTTTTAAATAAATACACAATTCACCGAAAATTCATTTTTTCAGAAAAAACCCCAAAAATTACCTTAACATAATATCGATGCTCTGAGTTCAAAAATGAAATACATTTTATAAAAATAATTTTCTAAATATTTTTAATTTTATTTTTAATTAAAAAAAACTATTCACCCGAAAAAACTAATACTTGAATAATAATTTATGAAACTGTTATTTAACCATTTTACTGAATCACATTACTTAATCAAGGTGCCTAGGTTATATTAATACTTTATTTAAGTGAGATTACTAATCCATTTGGACACATTACTAATCCTAATCATAAAATCACTATTCATTATTTAGTATTCATCAAAAAATCAAGTTGATCTTATTAGACTCTAAATTTCTTACTGGACATAATTGTAGAAGACCATTTTTCGAATATCATTGCACATTTTTAATTATTTACGGTTTACATAAACATTTTTAAAATATCCTTTTTCTAAAATTTATATAAAATATGCATACTATATTTATCCGGTCATTTGAAAATTCATAAACTTCATCATAAGAAGAAATCCCAATTTTTATTTAAAACAAAGGATTACACAAGGCAGTTATGGTCTCCTTACATAGCCCCTTATCACACCAGCGTAGGACCTAAGTGTAATGTCACGACCCGACCCAACGGGGCTCGAGCCGCGACTCCCCAAGCCCGCCTCCAATAGGCCAGGGGCTGGCGACTAGCGCCGAGTAGGCTATCACACACATGGGAGGCATTAGCCTAAGGTACCTGTACACACGCACCCACAAACACCTCCATGCAACAGTGCAGAGATATAGAAACTGAAAAGTAAATGCATGCATACAATCTATCCCAAACCAGAGTGCAACAACAAAAGTACAAGGGCAAAATAGGGCCCACCAAAAGAAAACTACAAAGCGCGTCCAACCTGCTCTGAAGAAGGGGAACGCTGCCACAAACACCTGCCGGAAAGCTCGCTCGGATGTCTCCACGACGACAGCCAGCGAGGGTTCCGCAGCAGGATTGTGCTGATGACCCGCCCCATGTAGTGGCCGTGGAGCAGGGCGCAGGTTCTGAGGTTGCACCACCAGGTGGTCTGCCAGTTGAGCCACCACCTGTCGAGAAGCTGGTTGTGCCGGCGGTGCAGGACGTAGTTGCACGCAGGCTGAGTGCGTTGCACGAGTTCCAGAGGCAGAGACCTCTGAGGTTTCGGGGTGATCCAGACCCCCAGGCAGCTGATGGCTGGCTCGAGGAAGTTACTCGAGTTTTCCGCCTAGTGAGGACACCTCCTGACCAGATGGTGGTCCTAGCGGCGATCCTTCTGCATGGTTCGGCCGGGCGATGGTGGAGTTTGGTGACGCAGTCCCATGACGAGGAGACGCTCACGTGGGAAGAGTTTGAGCGGCTCTTCAGGGAGGAGTTCTATCCTGTGACGCTGAGGTCAGTGCGGATCCAGGAGCTTCTGCAGCTTCGTCAGGAGAGCATGACTGTGTCGGAGTACTCAGCGAGGTTCACAGACCTGTCGCGCTACTCCCTGGATATGGTTCGAGACCCGTTCTTTAGGGCTCGGACCTTCGAGCAGGGCTTACGCAGGGACATCCGAGCAGGTGTGGTTTCCTTGTGCCTGCCCACCTATGCTGGAGTGCTGGAGCGAGCGTTGGTGGTGGAGAGTTTTCTGGCTGAGCAGTTTCCCCCTGTTAGTGCTGGGCACTCGAGAGCTGAGACTTCGTCGGTCGGATCGGCATCTGGTAGCCGACGTCAGACTCAGGGGTCTGGACGTGGCCGACGATACAGGAGGCGACCCCAGGATGGAGGATCTGAGCCTCAGGGCTCACAGGGCTCGCAGGCCAGTTTTGGTCAGCCGCAGGAGAGGTGGTGTTACGCTTGCGATGGTCGGGGACATCTTGCTAGAGATTGTCCGACCCGACGTGCTGCTGAGAGGGAGCCGGTCGATGGACCGCCTTGGCAGAGGCAGCGTCTTGAGCAAGGAGGTCCGCAGGGCGTCGGACGTGGCGTCGGAGCTGGTGCAGCGGGAGGCGGTGGTAGGCAGTACCAGTTACCACCACCCCCACCCCCAGGTGGTGCACGCCAAGCTCAGGGAGCAGGTGGTCGAGGGCGAGGACAGTTGCATGCCCTGGAGGCAGTCGACCCAGAGGCACCACAGATGGATAGAGGTAGGCCTTGTGTCTTTTCTACTTACTGCAGTAGTTTGTCAGACACTGTTTAGCGGTACTCTTTCCTTTCGTTGTTTGCTCGAGTGTTGTGCAGGGCGTTGGTAAGACCCTGAGTGGTTGTTGCTGGTGAGCTCGCTGGTGTGTGAGACCCAGTTGAGAGTTCAGTCGCTTTCCTTGTGCTTGGGGCTTTTCAGGGACGAAAAGTTCTAAGGGGGGGAGGATGTAGCGACTCGGGTTTTTGGCCCTGTCAGACTCTGGAATATTTCTACGAATAATTCCAGAGCTAGGCACGAGGACGGCGTGCGATTCTGAGGCCCGGTGTGCCCGGAATTAATTTTATAAAAATATTAAGTATTTTTATACTATGCACGTGGCGGGGGTGTGATATCTCCTAAACGGTAGCTCAGAACGGGAATATGAGGGCACGGTTGCGTCCGGAACGTGCCGTTTACCCTAGGCGGGGTGTAAACTTTGCGGGCGCGGGCCTGCGGTGGGAAACGCCACCAGGGGCGTTTCCGTAAATAAGTGGCAAGTTAGTGTGCGAGCGTCGGCTCGAATAACTTCTGAACGGAGTCTCGGATGAAAAATCTGAGACCGCCGTTGCGTTCAGAACGGCGCGTTTACCCTAGGGGTGACCTTACTTTTGTTCGCATCGGGCGTCGGGTCCGAGGCTGGTTTGGCGCCGGCAGGCCGCTGATATAAATATCAGCGCCCCCCCCCCCCTTTTATCGTTCTTCGTCGTTTTTCGCCGTTCTTCGCCGCCACTCCGCCGAATCGAGCAAACGGAACGCCCACGAGCTCAGAATTCGACGGCGGACGTTCCAGGAGTGCGCAGCGGAAGCTTTGGAGCGCGGATCTGAGGCAGAACGTCGGCGTTTCGCCCGCAAGGTAGGCGGTTTGAGTTTTAAAATCCCGGATCCCGTTTTTGTGTTGTTTTTCTTCAAATTTTCATATGGGTTGTATAGTTCGGGTCCCGAGCTTTCCGAATCTTTTTTCGGATCTGAATTTGGAGCACCGGGGTGCTCCCGGTGGCTCCCGGAAGTTTTCCGGCGAAATCCCGGTTTTCCGGCGACGAGGGGCGGCGGCCATGGCGGAATCCGGCGACGGCGCAAGGAGCGCGTCGCCGCAAACGGCTCGCAAATCGGAGTTACGGTTTGCGAGTTACGGGGGTTTAAAGAACCCCGGGAAAATCCTGGCCGGACCACCGCCAGCCTCGCCGGAAACCACCGCGCCGCCGCCGGATTCCGCCGCGCCGCCGCAGCCGCCGCCGGAAACCGCCGCGCCGTCGCCGGATTCCGCCATGGCCACCGCCCCTCGTCGCCGGAAAACCGGGATTTCGCCGGAAAACTTCCGGGAGCCACCGGGAGCACCCCGGTGCTCCAAAGTCAGATCCGAAAAAAGATTCGGAAAGCTCGGGACCCGAACTATACAACCCATATGAAAATTTGAAGAAAAACAACACAAAAACGGGATCCGGGATTTTAAAACTCAAACCGCCTACCTTGCGGGCGAAACGCCGACGTTCTGCCTCAGATCCGCGCTCCAAAGCTTCCGCTGCGCCCTCCTGGAACGTCCGCCGTCGAATTCTGAGCTCGTGGGCGCTCCGTTTGCTCGATTCGGCGGAGTGGCGGCGAAGAACGGCGAAGAACGACGAAGAACGATAAAAGGGGGGGGGGGGGGGGGGGGCGCTGATATTTATATCAGCGGCCTGCCGGCGCCAAACCAGCCTCGGACCCGACGCCCGATGCGAACAAAAGTAAGGTCACCCCTAGGGTAAACGCGCCGTTCTGAACGCAACGGCGGTCTCAGATTTTTCATCCGAGACTCCGTTCAGAAGTTATTCGAGCCGACGCTCGCACACTAACTTGCCACTTATTTACGGAAACGCCCCTGGTGGCGTTTCCCACCGCAGGCCCGCGCCCGCAAAGTTTACACCCCGCCTAGGGTAAACGGCACGTTCCGGACGCAACCGTGCCCTCATATTCCCGTTCTGAGCTACCGTTTAGGAGATATCACACCCCCGCCACGTGCATAGTATAAAAATACGTAATATTTTTATAAAATTAATTCCGGGCACACCGGGCCTCAGAATCGCACGCCGTCCTCGTGCCTAGCTCTGGAATTATTCGTAGAAATATTCCAGAGTCTGACAGGGCCAAAAACCCGAGTCGCTACATGTAAGGTGTGATAAGGTGAGAGAATCTGAGGGAGGCTCGGCCAACATCGCACGAGTAGTAATTTCTATCAGTTTGAACTTCTCGCAAAGGTGATTCCGTTCTAGCTTCACACGATAAAGTTCGGCTTGGGTTTGGTCGAGAGCAAAGCCCAGTGGTGCTACCTCCTTCCCATGTTCTATTATATGGGCTTCGATCGGTCTGAGACTACTGGGTGAGGCCATCAAATCTTCTTTCTATAATAATTAACCAACATTACTTGTATTTAGAGACAATAATCGAAACGTTTATTTTACAGCGGTCATATTGACCAATGGTCATATAACAGTCAAAACCCAACGGTCTCATTTTAATTATACTCATGCCATAAAATGAAACATTTTTGGTGAGTATAAAAATAAAATAACACATAAAATTAGGAAAAAAGATTTATTCAAAATTTCAGGTCGTTACAATCTTCCCCCTTAAGAAATTGCGTCCTCGCAATTTTTTAAAATCAGGTTCGGAAATTTCATTGAATGTCCCACATCAGAAAAGGAGTCAGTAAAACTATTACTTTAAAAGAAATAAAGAGAAATACAAAGGTCACCTGAGTTAACCCACACTAGGATTCCATGTAGGAAAACATGGACATGAAGGAGAAAACAAAGGGTCAAGTTCTGAGGGAGAGTGATAGAAAACATGATTATGAGAAAGTTCACCATATGAAAATCCCAAACTTATGATTTGTGTAAACGGTCTTTGATTACCTTGTAGGAAACGTAAACCAATTTTTTTTTTGTTTTACGTTCCTTTTCATAATTTTGAATAATTCATTTACTACATAGAATAAAAACATAAGAAAATATACCTACCATCATGTAGAGTTTCATCCTTTAATAAGTTTCTACCAAAACTAATCTTTTCTCCAAACGATGAGCATTCAAAACTACTTGGTCTCATCAAAACACAAGAATCATCTTCTAGAGAATCACATAATCCACAAAAGATTAACTATATATTTCTTCTATCTTTAAACATTATCCCGAAAACAGAAAGGGTAAGGTAAAACAACTCTTCAAAAAGAAAGAATCCCATAGGAATGGAAACTACTTTTAAATCTTCAATGTTCCATGGTTCTACCCAAAGTTCATCATAGACAATTCCATAAATAACGGTCCTTAAGATTCCTCAAAATAAACCAAACTAAGATTGAAACCCAAATACAAGAAGGATTTGATAACATAGTCTTCCAAAATAAACTTCATTGTTCATCTCCAAACAACATCAACCACTCCTAACATCTTATAACAAAAGTAGCTAACCTAAACATATTTTAACCATGATAGGTTAATCATTCCCATAAGAAACCTAAATTACTATAAGTCCACCTTAAATTCATCAATTCTTCAAAATATAAGTCAACCTTAATCCTCAATGAAAATACCATAGTAATCTATTTACCTCGATCATATAGGGTCCCCAAAATAGTGAACATATTCCAAAATAATAATCATATTTTAATATTCTAATCATCTCTATCATATTAATATGGAAATCGTCACATTTCCTATCACATTGGTTGTTGGGACATGTTCTTCCATTTCCCACCATTAACTACGAAAAGAAAGTACAATTAGGGGCTTGAATACTTAGCCAATAATCATGAAAAGGAACTTAAAGCAAATAAGGATAACTTGTAGAAGAAAAGTATACCCTAACATGTGATCACCTAGGTTCCCATCTAGGTTATCCATGATCATATATTCTAATGTGAATCTTTATTTTATTTTATCTGTGTTCCTTTAACAATGGTTCATACTAAGCTTATGAATTTACCAAAGCATATCCCTCGGGAGTGTCGTAACCAAGAGTGCAGCAATGCCCATTGTCGTGTACCAGTTCCTATTTGAGTCTAGCTCAAAGTAGTGTTTTTGGGTTTTACCCCTATGTACATCTGTGCCAGAGCCACCTCTACCTGCTCATATCCAGACAAGGATGTATTTTCTTGGCAACCCATTACTCAATACTCACCAAAATACCAGGAAGATTTCCTATATATAAACTTTTCTATAGGATTCTTCCTAAAGTTTTCATATCCTAATTTCCACAAATAACTAAACCATCCTTTGATACCAACTATAGCATCCTGCCTTTTTATCACATAAACTTTCATTACATTTTACAAAACTGAGGATCATTAAGGTTTAGTGTCTTGGAAACCAGGAACATAAAACTTGAAAACATAAAACATTCTTCTTAAACACCTGAAAGGATTCTCCTCATGTTCATACTAGGTTCATTACTGCATCTCATAACCTGGGGACATACATCAAAAGAAAGGGTGAGCAGAAGGCCCAGTAAGGGAAACAAGAGAAACATTTTACATGTGAACTTGAGATACTTCAATATAGTCATGAAAAGAACTTTAAGGCATGAGAAAGAAATCATGAGATATATCATAATAAAAATAACATTTTTCATAACTTTAAGATGTTGTTACAACATTTAATATTTACAATCATTTCGTTTCACCAAGGTCCATCCCCAAGGTGTCATTAAAAATTACCAAGTTTATTCACCCAGGTATCAGTCTAAAAGGTCATCTCTAGAGATTAGGACTTTACCCAATGCATTGGAGCGCTATCTGGGCGCAACCTTGACATGTCTTTATTATCATGTGAGCCACATATATCATCATAAATCATTTCATAAAAAATCCATATAGCATAAATGAAATGGGTTTCATTTCATAATCATAACGTTTTAAAAACTTATTTAAAGACATGAACTTTATGTCACTTTAAACCCATGGAAAAGGGAAAGCGAGTTTCATGTATGTAAATACCCGAATTTAAAATAGAACATTTTGATATATATATGAATACCCCTGTAGAAATAAGAGCTTTTAGTATTCACTTAATAACATAAAATAATTTTGAGATAAAGTGGGAGGCATTTTGAGACAAAAACTATGCAGCATAATGTCTATGATACATGGTTTTAGAAAACATTGAAAAGAGAGGGGACATGGGTCACACACTAAAAAATGATACATAAAATAGTAGGGGAATAGAATATAAATTATTTGAGGACATGGTAATGAAATTTGAATGATATACCATATGAAACGAAGAACTTTAAAGGAAGAAAAAAAATAAGATTTCTCTAATGAGAATTCAACAGCCTAACGGCGTTACTTAAAACTTCCAAAAATGGATTGACGAGATCAAATAGGGTCTCTCATAATATGAACATAAATGATCAGTATGATAGATATAGAGATCATACCCCAACATAATAAAAAGTAACTTGAAATACTTGACATGAAAATAGATCTTGAAAACAAGAAAGGTGAAAGAACCCCTTAGGAATTCGGCAGCCTAACGACGTCACTTAAACTTCAACAAAAATGAATTGATGAGATCAAATAGGGTCTATCATCATATGAAAATAAAATATCAGTATGATATATTTAGATATCATACCACAACATAATAAAAAGGTACTTGAAATACTTGACATGAAAATAGATCTTGAAAACGAGAAGGGTGAAAGAATCCCCTAAAAATTCAGCAGCCTAACGGTGCCACTTAAAACTTCAAAATACTAAATTGAAGAGATGAAATAGGGTATATCATAATATGAACATAAAATATCAGTATGATAGATTTATATATCATATCCCAACATGAGAAAAAAAAACTTTCAAGACTTGACATGGAATTAGAACTTTGAAAAAGGAGAAAAGTGAAAGAACCACTTAAAAATTCGACAGCCTAACGGCACCACTTAAAACTTCAAAATACTGAATTGAAGAGATCAAATGGGGTCCCTCATCATATGATCATAAAAGATAAGTATGATAAATTTATATATCATACCCCAACATAATAAAAAGGAACTTGAAATACTTTACATGAAAATAGATCATGAAAAATGAGAAGGGAGAAAGAATCTGTTACAAAACTTTCGGCAGCCTAACGACGCTACTTAAAACTTCATAAAACTAAATAATGAGAGTAATAGGTGATCTCGCATTATATTAAAATGAAAAGGGAAGTAAGAGGAGTATAAAATAACATCCTTTAACATAATAACATGGAGCATAAAAGAAATGACATGAAATAGATTTCTTGAAAATAAAGAGAGAGGTCAGATCCCTTACCTTAAAATGTAACTCTTAAAACTCAATGGTTGGGACCTTGAGGGCTTGGGGGAACCTTGGGAGGACTCCTTGGGAGGTAATGAGACCAGATAGTCGTTGGGGGAGAGTGGGGAGACGAAATGGATGAGAGTATGGCTTGGTATTTATAAGGAAAGTGAGGGGACACAACATTAATGGCCAAGGGACACCTCACAAGTGGTTTTCTCAAAAGCATGTGCTCTCCCATGATATTTCCCATGATGTTTGGCCACATGGGTCCCCAAATACAATAATTAATCCCCTTTGGTCGACCATCCCTTAAAATATCTCATGTCATCATCATTACACAGTTATGATGTCATTAAACATACTGAAACCCTAAAACTGCATTTTTACTATTCACTGAAAATTCAACTTTCTCAGAAAAATCCCAAAATTTCACATTAACCAAATATAAATGATCTGATTTCAACAATTAACTCCATTTTATAAAAATAATTTTCTAAATATTTTTAATTTAATTTTTAAATAAATACACTATTCACCAAAAATTCATTTTTTCAGAAAAAAACCCAAAAAATTACCTTAACATAATATCGATGCTCTGAGTTAAAAAATGAAATCCATTTTATAAAAATAATTTTCTAAATATTTTTAATTTTATTTTTAATTAAAAAACACTATTCACTCGAAAAAACTAATACTTGAATAATAATTTAAGAAACCGTTATTTAACCATTTTATTGAATCACATTACTTAATCAAGGTGCCTAGATCATATTAATACTTTATTTAAGTGAGATTACTAATCCATTTGGACACATTACTAACCCTAATCATAAAATCAATATTCATTATTTACTATTCATCAAAAATCAAGTGGATCTTATTAGACTCTAAATTTCGTACTGGACATAATTGTAGAAGACCATTTTTTGAATATCATTGCACATTTTTAATTATTTACGGTTTACATAAACATTTTTAAAATATCCTTTTTCTAAAATTTATAAAAAATATGCATACTATATTTATCCGGTCATTTGAAAATTCATAAACTTCATCATAAGAAGAAATCCCAATTTTTATTTAAAACAAAGGATTACACAAGGCAGTTACGGTCTCCTTACATAGCCCCTTATCACACCAGCGTAGGACCTAAGTGTAAGGTATGCTAAGGTGAGAGAATCTGAGGGAGGCTCGGCCAACATCGCACGAGTCGTAATTTCTATCAGTTTGAACTTCTCGCAAAAGCGATTCCGTTCTAGCTTCACACGATGAAGTTCGGCTTGGGTTTGGTCCATAGCAAAGCCCAGTGGTGCTACCTCCTTCCCAAGTTCTGTTAGATGGGCTTTGATCGGTCCAAGAATACTGGGTGAGGCCATCAGATCTTCTTTCTATAATAATTAACCAAGATTACTTGTATTTAGAGACAATAATCAAAACGTTTAGTTAACAACAGTCATATTGACCAATGGTCATACAACAGTAAAAAACCAACGGTATCATTTTAATTATACTCATGCCATAAAATGAAACATTTTTGTTGAGTATAAAAATAAAATAACACATAAAATTAGGAAACAAGATTTATTCAAAATTTCGGGTCGTTGCAGATATACACTGACATTAATCTTAAAAAGTGGTCCTATGGTCTAGATACATCTTATTTATTGGAAACAATAGATGTTTGACTATTAGCTGTTGGGGGTTCTAAATCATTGAGACTTATTCTCATGAAGTTATCACTTTGTGATTTCTAGCAGTGAGATCAGGAAGAAAGACCTTCCAATTTGAACACCAAAAGTTTTAGGTGTCATTGGATATTCCTATCTATGGACATGTGTACTGGTATCCTAACTTGAGATCATCCCCATTGTGTTTCATCTTATCACATACATTGATTCATTAAAAAACCAAGATAATGAAATCATAAAAAAGTATCTTGTGTTGGTTGTGTTATTTGTGGTATGGAATTGGTTGAATGGTCAAGAAAGGATTTATTGATTTTAAGTTATGAAGTAATATATATATAGAATAGCTGATCTATATAGTAGTACCTTTAGAAATTAATGTCCATGGTAGTCAATGGAAAAGATATTATATTACACATTTCTTTTTCATATTTTTGTTTTCAGGGATATGAATACATGTATCTCTTTAGGGGTTATGAGGGGTATTATATGACACTCTTCATCTAATAATGGTATTCATTACTATTGGGAAAAGGTCTTAGAGGGTTACACAGAATATCATTTCCAAGAATCGGCCCGATTCTGTTGAATTTGTATATAGGAAATGGTGGCCCCTACCTCTTGGTTCTGGGTTTTTTCTAAGTAGATACGATCACCAAAGGAATATATAAATTAAGATTCTTGAAGTTAATAATAAATGAAATTTAATTTATTAATTAAATGTAATTGTAAGTTTTAAAGGTCTTCAGTGAATATATTATTTGAACTAATAATAGTATAAAATATTCATGTTTCATTTAATATTTGCGATAACTTTAAGATGATTTAATGGTTTGGGTATTATTATGTAATATATTTATTATACAACTGGAAGGTGATAATAAAATAAATGATATTTATAAATTAGTATAATAGTAATTATATCATTTATATAAAGTTTTTATTATTTAGGGTATGGTGTTCCTTTCTGCTTAGTCTTCTTAACAAACTATATATTGAGAAGGCTAAAAATTCACTAGTAACTATTCACATCACATTAGTGAGAGATTCTATATATGCTCTCTCCCACTTTCTAGAGACAGAATCTCTGGATCTAGGTGATTTTGATTGAGATCCCTCTCATGAATCACAAGATCGACGATGTAGAGATCATTAGGGCATTGAAGTTGTGGTCAGATCTCACTGCTAACAACCAGAATTCGAAAACCGGTTCTCCTACAATTTATAGAAGAGTGATTCTAAGATTTAGAAGAATTTGAATTTGGAATCATCATTTTTTGATCCCCAAAAATAGGATGATTTCGTGCATGTCTTCATATTTGATTGGGTATTTATGGTTTTAATTTTGTTCTTATAATTCCTCACGCAAAGATCCTCATGCTTATATGAGGTTGTGTTTCACTAAAGATGTCATCTTCATGCCTATCATCAGTGGAAATTTTTTAGAACCCATGTTTCAAGGCTTCTTATATGTGCCTGGTACCATCATCAACTAATGGGAAGCATGAAAGAAGGGATTATTTCTTAATTTCCTTTCATTGAGTGAGATTTTAATGTTATTCAACAATTTATTTTATATGGTGTATATACTTCACATTTTACATGTTATATCATAAATCCTTCATAATTATTATTATATTAAGATTAAATTAATATTATTTCATCAAAGGGGTCTGACATGATAGTTACCCAGTGGAAAGCGTTTCATAAGACAATTTATATTCATTGGGTTATATTACTTCTTAATTATATTTCATATTATAAGATTATGTGTATAATTACATTTCATTAATTTAAATTTTAATTAAATTTGTTTTATATGGATTTAAATTTGATACATATAATCATTTCACTGATTAAGTCTCACTTAAATAGTAGGGACTCCATCTCAATTTCCTATTGTTGATGCATAATTTAATGTTATGCACCAATTTATTTTATATGGTTTATACACTTCCACTTTAACATGTTATTCCATAAATCCTACATAAATCATATTATTATATGTTTCAATTAATATTGTTTTTTTCAAGTGGATTCATCTCAAAAGTTACCCAGTGGTATGCATTTCATAAAATAATTTTTTATTAATTTCATTATATTACATCTTCGTTGTCTTTGATATTTGATGATTATGTGTGTCATGAGGTTTTATTATTTAATTTTATTTTATTTTCAATTTTTATATTCATATATACATATGATACAAATAATAAATTCATTGATTAACTCCCACTTCAACTGAATGACATTTATAAGGGATTCCCTCTCATTTTCCTTTGATTGAGTAATATTTTTTATGTTATTGCACTATTTGTTTTATATGGTCTATACACATCCATTTTACATGTTATATAATGAGTCATTCATAATTCATTTAATTTTAAGTTCAAATTCATATTATTTCATTCAATGGTATCTAAATTAAAAAATATAATGTGGAAGGCATTTCATAAATCAATCTCCTTTCATCAAGTTTTAAAACAAATTTATTATTCTTAATATTCTATGATTATGTTTGTAATGAATTTGGATTGTTTTATATTTTATATACAATTTCATTGTATGGATATACATTTGATACACAGAATCAATTAATTAATTAATTCTCAATCCAAAAGTATGAACATTCTATGGTATTCCATCTCAATTTACACTTCATTGACATATATATGTTATTATACACCTATTAAATTTTATTTGATGTATATATTTCATATTTCATGTATTTAACATGAATAAAAATTTATTCAAGATGATTACTATTTCAATCCATGAATAGTATTTCTAATGGTTGTGATTTAAAAGTTACCAAAGAGGTTATAATTTTATTTACAATTTATCTTTTTTGGATTTTTCTTATTTTATATAAGGGAATCCAATAACCAATTATTTAGAAACCTGACCTATTTTCTTTCTCTTCAATATATTGGATCAGTTTTCATACATTCATCCAAAATTTCATCCTTTCCTATATGGCACCCTAAAATAAATTTTTAACATAAAAAATGGTTTTATTTCTCTTTTAGTCGGATATATTTTCCTTTTATGGCCATATTTTTAAAATTATATTTACAAAATTAATTTATTTACGCAATTAACTTATTAAATACATTTAAATATATGCATAATTTTTCTAAATGTAATTAATTGAATATTTATAATGTTTTCTGATAGGTTCTCTTATGAATTTATATACAAAAAGACAAAGTAGGGTTTTTATACATATATGACATTAATGGTCATCCCCACCACCGTTACAATTTTACTAAATATATTTTTTTTTCATGTTTTCATTAGTTTAAAAAACAATAAACTTCTATTAAATATTAATTATATATTTCAATTTATATTCCCTTTATTCTTACAATGTATGTGACTTTATTTCAAAAACCAACATTGTCGATGAACCTATGGAATCCCTTATCTGTAATTAATTTTCTATACAAAATAAGTCTCATGAACCATTAACTATCTAGCCATAATTTTATATTATATTTACCTTACATATACATATTTTTTAGCATGGATATTCAAATTTCTTAAACCATATATCATTTATACATTTTATTCTTTACTCTAAAAGTTATTTGACTAACTTGGGTTGTCTTTGTATTATATATTATTTATTCAATACAAAATATTATTTGTAAAGAATAATATTTATAAATGGAATTGATCATTAAATATATGAGGAATTCATAGGAATTTCATTCATTGGTGGGGCTTAGTAATAGACAGCCCCTAGATGCATTGACAGGTATCATGAGATAAATAATTTAACAAAATTAAATTGGGTTTTAGTGTATACTTACCCATAGTTTTATGTTGTCTTAGTGAATGGTCTTGATAACATAGATATAATTATGTACATGATCATGAAATACATTATTAATCATTTACTTCATTGTGAATTCATTAATTATTATCCATGATATTTCTTCATTAATATTATACAAGCATGGATTTCATGCTTTAGTGGTTAATTAAATGGAATGTGCTTTTAGATATTTACCTTTCCATATTGATCATTCCTTATATAATCATGATTGCATCCACTGTATGCAAATATTAATAAGTGTTTGAGATCTCCATTATTTTTTTCATTTCCACATGACATGAAAAAAATGCATTGAATGAGTTTAGGGATACTAAATGATTTCCATTACTATGTTTTATATTTTATACCAAATGGAAAATGGTTATCATGTATGTATCTAACTCTATAAGACTACTAAACTGATCGGTCCTTTAGGATTTGAATCCATAAATCCTTGAATATTTAATAAAATGACCACTAGATTTGGTTTATTAGAGTTGGGTTTGTTAAATATTTTTATATTATAAGTAATAACTAAAAATTTGACAAAAATTATATTTTTCTAATGTAAAATATAAAATTATATTATTGGGAGATATATTTTTTCATTCAATACAACATTTTGATTAATTACAAAAATTATGAAATAAATTTTATTTAAATAAAATATTCATAAAAAAATATTTAGAAATAAATATATAGTAGTATAATTTTATAAAGTCAACGATAATTTTTATAAGGGATAGAAATTATTATCACTGTACAATCCCTTTTCTTAATAAATGTGAATATATCAATTAAAAGTTTAAATTTTATTATTAATTGAATTAATTTCAGAATGTAAATGTTATTTTTTAAATTATAAAATCGTAATTTTAAATATATTGAATTTTTATAGTTTTCTGAGATATTTTGATTTTGGGTAAAAATTAAATATGATATAAATATAGTGTGTATTATGACAACATAAAATCCCAAAAGTGTTATATGAAATTCTATAAAGAGTATCCATGAAAAGATTATGTTTCTACCTGAAAATAATGTTTTCGAATTTTATTTTAATAATTTTATAAAACCATAATGAGTCTCCAAAACCTATTTTATATTTGAATGTTGTAAAATTAATTCATTGGGAACTTAACTAACATCCACATTATCCTAGGTATTAATTTAGTTATTTTAGTTCTTAGCCTTATAAAATATTAAAAACCTTTCCTCTTAGGTTGAATCAATGATCAAAAACCTTTTGAAAGGATTGTATTTTTAGATTATTTAATCATATAGATTCATGGCCTATATTTAGAATGTAATAATGAATTTACCTCCTTTTTGAAATCAAAACCCACCAAGCCTCCCTTCTCCAAATTGACCTTTTTATTTTCCAACACTTTTAGAGGGAAAGTGAGAACCATCACTGATGAACCAGATCATGAAATAAAGGATACAAATGAATTATTAAAAAAAGTATTAGGTAATTGAAATCTCCATCCCTAAATATATTCTAGGGAAAGGAACTGACCTGGAAGTCTGGATTGGCCTCTAGGATTTCATCATAATTAGGTGCTAGATATTCCCAAGGTTTTATATACTCATCTTTTCAAATATTCATCATGGTAAAAAAAATAAATAGTATGTGGTCTTGATTTTAAATCCAATCTTCTTGCTCTATGTTAATTTCAACTTGGATTAATCTTCCCATCATTTCAATAATACCTTCCCTCATAGCATTGATTGCCTGGGATTCATCCTTCATTTCTTCACCAGAATGCATGAGCTGTTTCATCTTCTTATCCAACCCCATGTCCTTTAGGCACTGCAAACTTCCAGGAGGACCTTCCTCACCCTACTGGACATGGGGAATAATATCATCCACCAGTGGCATCACCTCCTCAGATTTCATGTTCATCTTCTTATGTTGGTCCTCTGCCTTTTTTAGTAATTTTTCTTGATTTTGAGACTGGGTTACATTTACTTACTGACCCTCCACTCCTACCACTAGCTAGATCTCGTACTGCTTGATTTTCCCATCTTTTTTGGCCGACCGGGTCTCCATCGTTCTATGGAGGTCGGAGTAATCTTTATGAACCTTTGTTTTTAGCTTCCTAGAAACAATGAATCTCCCTGAGTCTCCATTTTATTTATTCCCTTTATTCCTTCTTTGATTATATATGCATTTGATGGACCTTCCCAATCAATTACTATCTGAGGATTTTCCAACATCATCAGATTCGGTCATAGAGGGAAAATTGGGATTTCCTTCAAACTCCCCCTCATTACTCAAACGTTCACACTAGTTGTTCAAGATTAGTCAGGATAAGGCCGTCCATAGGTTGGTTTCCTATTTCGAATTATGTGACCTGCATTTACCATATGACGACTGCACCCACTTTTTTCCCTCCTTAGCCTTATTATCACTAGTAGACTAAACCCCCCATTTATTGCTGCTCTTAACACCATATCACACTACCATAGCATAGGTACACAAATTTGACTTGCCTCAACATTTGAAATTGTATGGATAGATCTTACAGAGTCCCCCAAAACCTGAGTCTTGACACCATAACCTTGTATTTTATAACCTACAAACTCCCACACAGGCCCCTCATGTATTCCATTTTCAGTTAGCACAACAAAACAACAATTCTCTATCTCAGCAAGTGAATCACTTACTGAAGCATTATGGATTTCTGAAACACATGTTTTCTTAGTCCCTAAAGAATTCTGCATCTCGTTTGGGACACCCAAGTCCTACTTCTGGCACCCAAATATTTTTACAACTGTTGGGTTGGCCCCATTATTCCATTATTCACAATGGTTGTTCTTCGTAGCATCGGTCATAAAGTGATAATTAGAGGGAGGAATTGTCTCATACTATAAGGATACAAGGTGCTTCACCTCGGAGTGGCTTGATTGCACCTTACCATCATCAAAACCACCCCATTCATTGAGGGTTGTTCTTGGATTAAACTACAGTCTCACTGGCATAATAAATCCAAGTTCCTAATATGACCACAAATACCCTAATAATCATTCTAGGTTTCATATCTTTCCTTCTGGTTCCATAGCAGTTTTCCTTCAATCTCGATGATAATGTAGTCTATAGGGACCTTAGAAAAATCAACATCAACACAGATCCTCTGGACGACTAGATGGCATACATCATTGGTACAAGCATCGAAGCTGAGGTAGTTCCCTACCATGTTTCTAATCGACCATAGAATCACCTGATTCTAGAGTCATAAAGGGGTTCCAGGTATAGAAATCTAGATCATAGAGATTGGAGCATCTCACATCTGGTGGATGCCAAAGGACAACATGAAGAGGGGAAAAAAGAAACCCTCTATACATCATGGAGAAAAAAAATCCAAAGCTCAAACCAGGATATATTTGATTGAGAAATAGATTAGAATATGCTTCGCATATAGAATACCAACAATCACACAGTCTTGAAGATTCCATGAAGAGTGCAAAAACCTATCGAATGAATCAACAGATGGTCGTATCTTACCAAATCAGGCCACGAGAATGAGCTTAAAGAGTGTTGAATCTTTCATGAACTCCAATTAAGAAATCATGACCAAGATTACTCCATTTGTGAAATATTGGACCATAGGGTTAACTTAGATTAAAGGGAAGCGTCATAGGTAATATTTATCAATGAAAGAAGAGAAGATGGAGTTATGAAAAGGTATTCTCAAGCTCTTAAGAAGAACCCCACATGATTTTATAAGTTCCCTATGAAGGTAAGGGACCATCTCCTTATTTTATTTACTCAAGAACCTTCTTTATATATTTCCTTTTGATTTATATTTTTTCATATTAGAATATTTTTTAATATACCTCTTAATGTACTTCTTATTTAAAAGTTATGAGTCTCTATTCAGTATCTTTATCCCCTTTAATGAATCTTTATGTTCCCTCATTATTCTTCTGAAATTATCCTTTGATATTACAGACCAATCATTTGTGAAGTGAAAACACTTATCCATTTACTATTAATGGTATTCCTCTATATTCATCTATATTTCATTAATTTATGACTTCCATGTATTTAATTTAAATTCCATAATCTTAGGACTAATATTTATGGAGGAAATATCTATGTTTAATGATATATGTGGAAATCTAATGCATGTACGTGATATAAATGTGATAGTTTTTCTTAGAATAATATACTTTTCCATGTTATCTCATGATGTATTATAAGATAAAGGGAATTTAAGAGAAGGTTATGGATTTCTAGTCTATATATTTGTATTTGTGTTTCATTTTTATAAATAATCTACCAAATTACGAAAATACACTAGGACCAATGATCTTATGGGGTTGTATTAATTATATATTTATGTAATAAATCATGAAATAAAGTGTATTAAAATATGTGTTTTCATTGTTGGTATTAGAGGAAATTCAAGTTATTTTGGGGGATTAGGATTAGAAAACCTATTTGAATTATTTGGGTATAAGACGAAACATAGGAAAAATCCCAAAATTTTTGTAAATCATAGAGTAACTGGTTTCTATGAAAATACATCGATGTTTATTTAATATAAGTGAATGTGGATCTTTCCTAGTTGTACCTTGGGGTAAGGACACCAAAAAGGGTGCATTGTTCTCAACTCTATCATAAATTGGTTCACAAAAAATAAGAATTTTGAACACATATTTTGACACTACCTGGTGATATGATTTGGTGAATTCAAAAACTCTTTACTAACCATTATGAAGGGAATAAATATTCCCCTGAGATTTTATAATGGGAAATAAAATAGGGATAGATTTTATTCAAACCAATAATTCATTGGTTACAGAATGTATATCATTTATAATTTATCCTTATAAGTTAATTGTTCCCCATTTATTGGGTTTCTTTTTTTAAAAAATATCATCCATAATTTTCCCATTTTTTTTGTCAATGGCTTGGGATATGAGTAACTGACACAACAACTAGTGTAATGAGCAATGTAATTGAGTCCCAAATGATATTCCCCACATTATGGGAGTAAGAGTCATGAATATCATGACTATAAATTCTCAATTAACTCATGTTCTCAATAAATAGATGAATTTGGGGGGAAAGTTACAAACCCATAAGAAGTATAACATTTCAATTAAGACATTTATGAAATAATTCCCTTCAAATTTTAGTAGATATTATGATCCTTTACTCATAGAACAATGGATCAACACCATTAAAAATATCTTCTCCATCCTTCAAAACTCTAATAAAGTGAAGTTCATACTACTTATTTTTCATATAGAGGGAGAAGACGATAAATGGTGTACATTGATAAAAAATATGAAGCCCCAATAAGTGTTAAAATAGATTACATGGAAATAATTATGGGGAAAAATATATAAATAGTTTCATCACACACTCGAAATGAAAATTGAGAGAAATTTCCTTCACCTCAAGAAAAAGGATGAGGAATACATTGGGTGTATGAGGTGAAAATCACTTGAATTTCATGATATGCCTCCATATTTATCATTTACCCTAAAACAAAAATCTATCAAATCTTTTGGTGGGATAAATATGAGTCTATGAAAGGTTTTGGTGATTGGATTCTTTGAAACCTATAATGGAATTGTTCTAAATTTCCTCAATTTTGAAATGGAGATCCACAAATATCAAGGGTATTATGGTTTTGGAGATAGGATAAAAATAATGGATTTTAATTCTAGTGATGAGATAGTGAAATATCTTGGGAAAACAATGTCTGACATCCATCTAGTTAATAGTGTGTGAAGAAGAATCCTAGAAATTTCATGAAGGGAAACAGAAAATAATTTAGGTGTGGGAAAAAGGGAATCATTCTAGAGAATTCCAACGAGTGAAAGACACCAATGGGATAGATGAATGGAATTATATAGTCAAATCGCAGACTATTTTCCAATGATTTAATTACGAGAAACAATTCCACTATATGAATAAATGAACAATACAAGGTTATGTGAATTATGAATGTTGGAATAACCCTTTGAGGACTAGAGATAAACAGTGATCTTATGCCATCACAACCACATAGTTGGATCCTGATAAATATGTTATTACAGGTACACAAATAATTCATTCAAGGATAGAAAATTTACTATTTTATTCTAGTTCAATACTTTTAGTCATATCACACATGTTTCGTATAATTATTCAAACATGAAAGTATAAAATGAAAGTATAGTTATTGTTGAAAATGGAAAATGGGAGAATTGTTGCATAGAAAGGATATAATTCCTCTCATATCCATATGTTTGGGCTTAACTACCTCGATAAACTTTTGATATTCCTTTTAGTGGAATTTGATTTTATTATAGGTGTGGTATAGATTTTTTTATTTAGCAAAATCATTAAATCCTCAGGGAAGAAAATGGACCTATGTATCACAAATCAATCTCTAATTCTATACAAGTACATTGAAGAGAATGAATCTCCTTTGGTATAATCTTCTTAAGCATGGAATTATTTCCTAATAAGATATACTATTGAGATCAAATTATTAAGACTTCTAAAAGGATCATACTTTATGGAATTCCAATATTAAGGTAATTCAATAATTATTTCCTAAATAATTTTTTAGTCATCATCCAAGCTGTGAGTTTGATCTCTTAGTAAAGACCATAAGTGGAGAATTTCCATTATATATTACTCTATATATAGTGGATATTTTTAAAAATGAGGAGTTTAAGAACAAACTATATTAGAATATAGATATAAGGTTTATACACCCATGTTACTCAATGAGGTTCACGGTTCCTCTTCATCATGAAGTATGAGTCAATATTCCACTTCATTGATTATTGTGAGCTCAAAAAGATAATGGTAAGGGACAAGTATCATCTACCATGTACTAATGACTTGTTCAATAAGGTACATGTATCCTAATACATGCCTATAGTGGATCCTCGTTTAGTATATAATCAATTAATTAATAACTATGTAGTTATCCCCAAGAAAACTTTTCATTAATGGTTCATGCACTAGGAGTTTAAAGTGATTTCATTTGGAATCCCTAATTCATTAAATATCATTATGTAATTGATGAATATATTCATTATAAAATTCCCTGAATATTTTTGGTAGTATTTATAAATTTAGTTAATATTTACTTTAGAGTAAAGGGGGAATATGATGATCATTATTTTGATGTACTGATTTTTTTTTGGAAAGAAACATTTTCTGAAAATTATATAAATTGCATGTTTTTTATGGATCAAGTAACATTTTGGGGGTATTTTTTAACCTGAAAAGATATATTTGTGGATTTATCAGTAATAAAAGAAATTTAAGGATGGTCTAGACCAACATCTATGTTAGAAATACATAGTTTCCTTGGAGTAACTAGACACTACAATAAATTTCTGAAAAATTTATTACAATTTTCAAACACACCAATCAATCGATTTCAGAATGGAGTTAACTATTGTTGGACTAATGAATGTGAATGAATACTTAAATATTTGAATAAGTGGAAAATAATTTTACTTTTTCTTTCATTACCATCTTGTTAGAAAGTATTTTGGATCTATAGGGATGCTTCTAAAATGAGATTGGGTTGTGTCCTCATGCAAGATAAAAAAGTGATATCCTATTCCTCCATTAAATTAAATATACTTGAGAAAAACAACCCAACACAAGATCTATTATTGGATACTATAATCATCACATTTAAAATTTGGTTAAATCACCTACATTGGGAAAATTGAAACATATATATGGATCATAGAATCCTCAATTATATATTCACACAAAAGGAGCTCAATATTCTCCAATGAAGGTGGTTTTTTTTATCAGGGATTATGATTGTTCAATAAATTAAAATTTTGGGAATAAGAATAAAGTGTAATATGATCTGAGTAGAAAGGATCTAACCACCCAATCCATGATGAATATTTCAAGGTGTTACATCTTTTTTACATGGAAATGATGAACTTTGGAATAACAAAAGGAACAACATCTTACCTTCATAAAATAACTACGTAACCATCCACTGTAGAGAAGATCATGGAGGCCTTTAAAGATGATTATTGTGCTAAAAAATGGTAATGAATATTCCATATTTAGATTTCTCTAAAGGATTAATTAGTCGGTTTGAAACCTATATATGTGTCCCATCTAGCCCATATGGGTGGTATTTTATCATCCTACGAAGTCAGGTCTTTTCATTTCCATTGAGGAATATATCCCTCTCAACTAACTCACAAGATAAAAACAAGGTGTGTATTAATAATTCATGGAGTTCAATTCTATATTGTACCTAATATAGATGGAAGTTTACCTTGGGGTCTAGAAAAGCCTTCCCTGGGAATTGGATATGGAGATAAGTTTTAGTATTACTTATCACCCTCAGAAGGATGTCTAGTATGAAAAAAACATTCAAACTACATAGGAAATGGTGATTTATGTATCAATGTAAAAATAATGATGTTAGGATCAAAACATTCCCTGACTGGGGTTCTCATATAAATGAAACATTAATTCTAGAATTCAAATAGATTTTTATTAGGATTAATATTGGAAGAGGTTTAGGAATCAATCATGATGGGAAGTGGTTAGAGGGAAGAATCTTATGGGACTTGATCTTATCTAAGTGTTTGTTGATAAGGTTCAAACCATTTAATTTCTGTGGAAATATTCAAGAATTTGACTGAAAATATATGTAGAGAATCATCAATGAAACCTGGAGTTTTAGGTTAATGCTAATGTGTTCCTTTGTATATCATGTTGGAAGAAAGTAATGAGGTTTTAGAATAAGGGAATGATTATTTGAGGATACATTATCCCCATATAGGTACATGATCACGTCATATTTTTAGCATATCAATTAGAACATCCACCTAACCTATCTAAATTACAGGATGTGTTCCATGTATCCTTGTTGAAGAACTACAAAACATATCACTAATATGATTTGAATCTAGAGATGATACCATTGGAGAACAAAATTTTATATGAGGAGTATCCAGTGAAGATCTTAGGACATAGAGAAAAAGTTCTATGAAATGAGAAAACATACCTAGTAAAAGTATTGTGATGTAACCAACTATTTTCTAATGTAACTAGTGAGCTAGAAGAGTTGATGAAATAGAAGTACCCTCATTTGTTTTAGTGTGTTGAAGAAAATATTGATGGAAAAATTTCTGAAGGGGGAAAAACTATTATAACATGAACATTAATAAATGAAATTCCATTTTAAATGATTGATTTTATTATTAAGTAATCTAGTTATATAAGACACATGCACTACTTTGGTTGTTTTGACATTTTATAAGTTAAACAATAAAATATTTAAAATACCATTAAGCATAATAACCATAGAAAATATAGTTCTTGTATTGTTACTATTAAGATTAGTATATATTAAGGGTTTTGATAAATCAAATTGACTTGGAATGAATAAAAATGGATTCATGTAGTAGAAATTTATCCAATAATTCACATTTATGAGAGATTATGGGTGATATTAAGTCAGTTGGATTTTCCCTTGACTTGTCAAACCCGATATTCAATAACTAAAGCGTGAACGAAACCATTTATGGGATAAGTTCTGGATTATTGAGATCATAAACCAAACCATTTTCACCAAACCACCCTATGAATGTGTCAACATCACACACCATACCATTAGGGAATACACTAGTGTAATAAGGGGTAATCTATATAGACCCTAATAGTATGCATTTCAATATATATATATTTTTAAAAAAAGAATGATTTTATTTTCATTTTATTTTTAATTTATAATTATTAAATAATATGTTTGATTAAAATTATATTTTGATATGATAAAACGAAATTTTAATATTGGGGTATATATAGATATAATCAAGATACTCTCTTGATTAATTCAATTATTTTTTGACATAAATGATATTTTAATAAAATATTATTATTAAATAATAATTATGTAAATATAGATGATAAAATAATTTTATGAAGTCAACTATTATTTTTAGAATGTTAGAAACTGTTATCATTATAAAAACCAATATTTTCCAATAAATGGGAAATTTGTAAGTTTAAATTTTCATATTTATTGATGTTTTTTGATAAAAAAAATATTATTCTATGTGGTTTTCATATATTTAATGTTAGAGTATGACTTTTGGGTAAAAATTATATACAGAATAAATATATTTTATTTATTACTACATTACAGAAGCCCAAAACTGATGTAATAAAACTATACAGAGTGTCATTGTCTCAAATTATTTTTAACATTTAAAATAATGTTTTTATAATATTTTATTAATTTTTTAAACATAGAATGAATCCTCCAAAAAAATATTATATCTTATGTTTTTAAAATTAATTGTTTTTTAACATAACTCATTTCAACATCACGAAGAGAATTAATTTATGTAGTTCTCTTATTTTCCATATAAAATATTTAAAATCACTTTTCATCGGAAAAAAAACCTAAGGAAATACCATGGAGAGTTCTGTGTTTTTTGTTATGTTATCATATTGATTTTAAACCCCATTTTTAGAAATTAACAATTAATTTCACTATGTTTTGAAATAAAACACCAACCCAACATCCAATTCATCTTCACAATAAACCCTTGTAGAAAAAAATTACTATGAAATTTCCTCTCTTGAGCCCTCATAATATGTTTCTAACCTCTTAGTAGTCATGTCACAATTTTTTAAAAGAACCATATCATGGAAATGGATCCTATCCTTCTCATATTTATTAATGAATATTATTTATATTATTCCATTTAATTTCAAATTTTTTATATTGAAATATGTTTTTACATATGTATTTTATTATCCATATGATATAAAAGTGACATTAATCCCCTTTAACTCCCATTAAAATCCACCAAGATTCTTTATATACCATTATTATGAGAGTGAAATTATAATACAATTTTTCATGCCAATAATTGGTTTATTGAACACCCATACCCATTTCCACTCAAGGGTATTCCCCAATATGTAATTCTCCTTTATTGATTTTTTAATTATATGTATGTAATTCAAAATATTAAATAATTGGATAAAAAGTGATTAAGGACATCCTTTTGTTGAATGGTATATGTGTAAAACATATGATTGTATAAAATAAGAATGTGATGGGTGGTCCTAGATTTATAAATCACTCAAATAAATTGGGTAATGTATTTATATCGTCAGATTCCATGTATGTTTTAGGGGTGGTTATCCTAATCATAGTACGTTATGGTGTCTTGGAGGATGTTGGCCTCCTCAAGATTTAGTGCTCACAAATCATGCCTAACTATTAAAATTATGATATATTAAGATATATTGTGTTTAATCATGTTCAAAAATAATTTTAACCTCTGGTGTTAATTTTTACATCGTAAGATAAAATTATAGATTTTGGTTAAGTATGAGCTAATGATACTTTTCCTACTGATAGAAAACTCAATTATACATGAGTTACCAATGACATAAGCTATCGATAAGCTAATTCCCCGATAGAGGGACTCAACAATTTCACAAATTATGAGTCACTGAAAGCTTGAATCACTGAAATATTGACCTACAAATGCTCGATCTACCAATAGAGTGAATGGACAACACACAAGATTTCACTATGTATGAGCTACCGATAGCTATGCTACCAAGGCATCATCTATCAGTAGCTCGATTGACTGATGTAAGTATAATATATTGACATTAATGATTTAACAACATAAATTATATACTAACAGAAATGATCTACTGATAGAATGATCTACTAATATAATATATCTACTGACAAGAATGAGACATTGAATGTCTGAGCTATCGAAATACTGAGACACTGATTATCAATCTATTAAATTTTAACTTACCTCTAAAGTCTTGTTTATGATGTTTAGTACTAATTATTATATTAATGAACCAATATTTATTTTGTAGAAAACATTTAATACTGTCAAAAACAAGTACGAGTTACGAGGTACTAGAGAAAATTCTTCTTGTCTTTATTAATGGAATATATGGATCCACAAGAAAGAGAGAGAGAAAGAGGTGACATGTAATAATTTCACATAGTTGATTGTGCTCCATGGAGAAAACACAAGATCTCCTTACTATACTTACATAATGATACTACTATGAAACAAAAGACTAGAATGGTCTAGCATAATAACATAGAGGAGGATAACACTTGGAGCCTCATTGGGTGCAGAAGACAAAAGAAAAAATGTCTCTCTCTTTTTCTATCTATTTTTTGAATATGACTCTAACTTCACTTCTCCTATCGTAAATGAGTCCAGAAGCCTCATAGAACATCACACAGAGAATTCTAAACCTTATTTTGATTACATTTCTATTCCTATTCACATTATTTACATTTACATAATTATTTTTATCTTTATTTTATAAACACACATTGACTCATGTACTAAACTAGAAGATACATAGATATCTTCACCAACCAATATTTTAATTCTTTACATTCCCATAGATAACAGTGGAAGAGGTTCCTATGTGGCCTATCTTTTTGTATCTTTTGTACTACCATTTATACTATTGAATAATTTTAGTGGTCTAAACATTTTTTATATATATTTTACACAAATTTAAGGTGATTATCATGTTTTTATATATATAAAATTCTTGGTGGAAGTTTATCACCATGAGGATAGGAGTAGGACTCATCTTGACACTAAACCTCTTCTTTTCTTCTTCTGTGTGTTTTCAAGTATTTTTTAACTATATTTATAATATTTTCTGAAAACTTAAATATTATTTGATCGTAAATTTAGACAGTTTTTATATTAGAATATTATTTAGTAGACTATTTTCAAAATCCAAAATAGTAATATATATTGTAATAACCAAGAACAAATAAATCAGGGAGAAATCATTCAAACAATCAAATATTTCCTAAATCTGCTACTTTGGTTAACTTCCCTATATTTTTTTGAAATTGGGGGATATTTTATAATCATTTTACACAGATGTTTTTATAGGAACTTAATTCACACCCTATGGAGTATCTAACTCTGACTGTTAGAATTCTGTAAGAATAAGTAGCACATATCAATTTCAAACTATATCAAATAGATGTTAAAAGTGAATTCTTAAATGGGTATATTATCATAGTTGTTTTTTGGACAACCCCAAGGTTTTTCAAAGCCACATTTTCCAAATCAGTTTTCTAAATTCCCAAAAGATTTGTGTGGATAAAAACAGGCTCCAAGGGCTTGGTATGAAAGGTTCAATACTTTTCTAATTTCAAAAAGAAAATTTTAATCATACACATTTTATAAAAATAATTTCTAAAGGTGTTTTAATTATTCAAATCTATATAGATGAAATTATTTTTTGGATATTCTAAAAATTCATTATGAAAAGATTTTTAAAAAATGATGCAAAATGAATTTGAGATGAGTTTAATGTGTGAACTCAAATTCTTTCATGGATTTAAAAATTTTCAATATAGAAGAGGAATTATTTTAAATAAATGTAATTACAATAATGATATTTTGAAATGGTTCATCATTAATAGTGTAAAAAGTAGTGATACTATAATGAGTACCACCTGTAAATTTCATCTTGATAAAAATGTAAAATATGTTGATCAAAACAATTATAGATTGATTATTGGAAGTATAATATAAATAACATCTTGAAATCTTGATATTGTATTTAGTGTGTGTATGTGTGTATGTTTCCAATCAAACCCTAAAGAATCTCCTTTAACTGCTATTAAAATAATTTTCTAATTCATCAAGTATACTATCGACATAGGATTGTTTATCCTAGAAGAAAAACTTTTGATTTAGTTATTTATTATGATGCTAACTTTATTCATTGCAAGATAGATTGAAAAAACAACTTCTATAACATGTAACATACTAGAATTCTTCTAGTATCATGGTGTTGTAAAAAGAAAAATTTTGTTTCATTATCTACAGTCAAAGCTGAATACATAGCTTTTAGTCATTTTTGTGCTCATATTTTGTTGATGAAACACACATTACTAGATTATGGATATCAGTTTAGGAATGTACCTATAAACTATGACAATACAAGCTCTATTAACATTTCTAAAAATCATATTTCTCACTCTAGAGAAAAACATATTGATGTAAGACATTAATTTTTGGTAGATCATTATCAAAAAGGAAATATAAATATTGATTTCATTAGCACTAAACATCAGCTGGCCAATATTTTTACTATGAAATTAAATTGTGAGTGGATCGCTACTGGAAAAACGACCTATACCCACGGTTCAAAACTGTGGGTATAGCCCCCAAAACCGTGGGTATAGCCTATACCCACAGTTTTGGGAATCGTGGGCTGGAACAGCGTCAGTATAGGGGTCTCAACCTATACCCACGGTTTTGAAGAACCATGGGTATAGGGGTGTCAAAGTGTCCACCATGACTGTTCCATCATGGAACACAACAAACCCCACAGTTTTCAAACTGTGGGTATTTAAATTCCAAAAAACTGGCGCTCATGAGACTTGAAAGCGCATCTCCCGAAGCCTCCACATCCACGCCTCAGCAAGGAACCAACCGACCCCTTGATTTTTCTGTTATACGTACATATATCTACAAATACATATTAATATAATCTGCGTTTTGAAAATAAATATAAACCGCGTTTCGGAAAATGTTGAAGGCGGTAGGATTCGAACTCGTGCTTGACTACTATCCAGAATGTCGCGACTCATTAAGGAACCAACCAGGATAATTATTTTATCTATTATATGAACATACATCTACTAATATATAATAATATTATTCAGGTTTCAAAAAATGATAGTAGTCGGAATTGAACCCGCAACCTACAGCACAGGCAGAAAGCTTTTTCCAACCAAGCTAAAGAATTTCTATTAATATATGTTTATATTTATGTAAATATATTAATTTAATCATTGAAAAAATGTCTTCCTGCCAAATTTTTTCCATGATCCGCCTAATTTTATTTTCTCACCATAACGTGGGAAAGCTATACCCATGGTTCTCCAGAACCGTGGGTATAGGTCTTGAAAAAAAAACTGCAATACTGACGGTTTTCAAGAACCATCGGTATAGGTCTTCGGAAAATACCCTATACCCAGGGTTTTCTCCAAAACCATGTGTATAGGTCTTAAAATAAAACAATACCCACAGGTTTTGGCACAACCGTGGGTATAGGTTCACACACTATCCCTATACACACGGTTTTGGAAAACCGTGGTTATAGGGGTACCATATACCCATGGTTTTTTGAAAAACCATGGGTATAGACCTATTTTCTAGTAGTGGATGAGTAACATCAGGAAAGAGTTAGGGATTATCAATTTTTGAGAACCTATCGATAATGAATCACAAATGATGTCTCACCAATGTGACTCACTAATGATGTCTCATAGAAGTGACTCACTGATGATGTCTCCCCGACATGACTCACCAATGATGTCTCGTAGACAGGTCTCACTAATTTGTCTCACCGATTGATATTTTATTTCACTATCTGGAATTTCAAAATTCATTTTTTAATTGGTTTTATATTATTTTTACCCAAATGATAAAATTAATGGTTGAACTAATAATTTTTACCCTCACTCCCTTTCTCTCAGACCCTTACCCTCGAACCTTTCCCTCAGGAGATGGTACTTTTCTCTCTTGAACCGAAACCATTGAACCTCATTCAATAGCTCATCTCAAAAACATTTTTAAAACATCTTAGGTTGAATCGGTTCCATCAATGAAATAAAGAGGAAAATCTAGTTAGAATAATACTATACCTGAATATGTTCATCCAAAACTGATGGATTATATTGTAACCCCTTATAATGAAGCTCATTAAGAATGGTTGTGGTTGAGTAAGTACCTTATGCTAAATGTATTACAAACCCATGGCTGGTTGTAGTGGTTCTCCAAAAATGAGAGGTCATATTATCTAATGTGGGTACATTATTTCTACATGTATGTTGAATTTATATATGAAGGACATGAATTATTTTTGATAATTTTGATAATGGATGTAAATAGAGTTTCATTTTCATCTAAACAATAGGAATAATGTTTAATGGTACCCCATGATGGTGTGTGTGGTGACCATTAGGGATGTTCTCCTCCAACAAGTGTTCTCTTCAGTTATGAGGTATCTTTGAATGATTTGACATGAAATGGAGATCATAAGAGACCTATTTCTATAGATCTCAATGGTTGGTGAAATATTTTGTTTAAATTTATCCAGCACCAGTTATGTCCCAAGAAAGGGAAATTTTCTTCTCATAAGTTTTAAAATGTTTACTTGTTATATTTGTTGAAGAAAAGTTATAAGGTAAATCTTTGTAGATACTTTATGGTTCATATTAATTACTTGATCATGCCCTATTTAAAGAAAAACTTTTTATTTGATCCTAATATTATATCTTCTATGTTTAAGGATAAGGGATTTGTAAATGAAGGTGAAGAGACTGTCTCTACTTGTGATGGTTTCTGTTTGTACAAAAATATATATAAGAGGAAGAAAATTAATTGGAATACATGGAAGAAGATGTGTGTTCAGGATAATGAAAATCTATATAATGATTTCAATCTTGTTTAGTATGCTTTAATACTAAGAAACATTATTGATCCAAGTCTTGGAAAAGATGAATTTGATGAGTATTCTGATGAGGATGTGGTTGAGGAAGGTCAAAGAAATGAGTCTCCAATTTATGAAAGAGTGATCCTGATATTGTTGGCAGTCCAGCGAGGATGTATTATGGTCCTAAAAGTCCAGCCAAATTTAGACCGTCTAAGAAATAACTTGTAACTAAGAATTTTAGATATAAAATATAAGGGTTATAAAATCCTGAGTATGATAGAAAATATAATAGTGAAGAAGAATTTAGTGATGAAGAAGGAAGTGAAAGTGAAGAAGAATATGAAGGTCAGGAATATGGTGGATAATTTTGAGAGTATTATGGAGAAGATGAATGTGAATGCATAGATTCATAATGTTATGATTCAAGTAGCGGACCAAACCATGGTGATGATGTCCAAGAACCTGGTGGAGATACTGTTGAACGAACATTAGATGGTGCTGAACCTGAGAATACAAATGGTCCTACCCTAGTGGAAGAAGAACCTATTATGGAATCCCATGGAGATTCCAAAAAGGTTTTTATTGAGTAAAGGGCTCCTGATTATCATGTTGAACCAACAGTGGTAGAAGAGAGAGCTCCTACTCTCCATGTTCAAGATGATGTTTTGGCTATAAGGGATGTCTCTGTGACTCTAGTGAAGGAGTTGGTTTAATCAATAAATAGTCCACTATATGGGGGAGATAGATAAGATAAAAGAAAAATGATTGATGTGCTTTCTCCCTAGGATGATATTATCATACCAATCTGTAGGATGGATCTAGGGTATGTGACTCTTGGATTGGATTATACTGATGTAGAGGAGTTGAATACTCCTACTCCTATTGTTTATTCATAACCTATTGAATATATCACCAAAGATTATTTTAATGAATTCAAATAAGAGTTGTTAGTTGTTGTTCGATCCCCCCTTCACTAGCAACATCTTCAGTTTCCAAAATTCGTGAAAGATATGCTAAATTGATTACAGAGAGAGTTATGTCATAGGTTGAGGCAAGGTTTATCACTCTTGCGGAAGCTATTATATTATATAATCCTAAGATGATGAATGCGTTGAATACTACGGTTTCTTCCGCTAAGAGTATAAAAATAGAAAAATAACTTATTAATAAAATTTTCATAAAAATTATTTGAGATTCCACTTCAAAGTATTATAAAGAAGCTACTCCTTCTTAGAATTGAAATCTTGATTTGACTCAGATGAGATCAGATATTAGAGATATAGTTCAAGGTGCCTCCAACAAATATACTACTATTTCCCACTATCTAGATATTGAGATGGTAAAAAATTTGATCGGAGTGGAACATCATACTATGATGGGTAACACAGACTTGGAGAGTATCTCGAAAATCATTCATATTTGTGATCATATTTAAGATATGGTTATTTTTATTCCAATGGTCATAAAAAGGATCAAGAGGAAATTACCATGAATGTATATTTCTATTTCAATAGAATTTACACCATGTATAAGCTAACAAGTCACATAATGTATTTGGGGGAGAATTTAAGGATCCCTCTAGTGACTCGGGCTTTCAAAGAGCCAGGTAGGTTGTTGAAATAGTTTACTCTTACCCTTAAAAAGATCATGGAAAATAAGGATGAATTAGACACAGAAATGGAATATGGTGGTGAGGTCATTAAGGAAATTATAGATTTTATCAAACCATACATGCACCATCACATCACATCTATTATTGCTCCTATGGCTTCTCCTGTCAAACTAGTCCTTCCTGCTTATACCTCCTCATTTGCACAATTGTTAACCTTAAACATTACCCCATCTCAAGATCTAATGTAGATTGGACCTGTCATCTTATAGGAACTCAAAGGTCCTACTTCATCGATTAGATCCAACCTTTCTCCTTCAGTATATACTAGAGTTCCTATTCCTTTCTGAACTATTTGAACATGTCATCCAACAAATACCAATGAACCTTATTCTTCACCCTCCCCTGCAGCTGATAAAGGAAATAAAGTGACTGACTCAAATGTTCCCAAGAAGAAGTTGGATCACTTATTGATAAGGATTTTATGTACTCTTTTTATTGTATTAGGTTTTTGATATCCCATATACTAATTCATTAATGGAATACCTTCTCGAATTTCATCTAATTGTTAGTTCCTTTTCCATTCTATATTTTTACCTTCAGTGTTTCCTTTTCCATAATCCCAAAAGGGTGAGAACTAGTATGAAATAAATCTTAGAGGGGGATTAAGAGTAAACATGAAGTTTATAAGGGAACACATAATTGAAAAGGTCCATTTAACAAGTAATTTGTAATTTTGATTCTTCTAACATTTCATCATAATAATCTATGAAATTTGTTTAAAAGACTTTTCCTCTAATAAAAATAAATCAATTAATTTATTGTGGTATATAATTCCCTGATCTGTGATCATGAAAAAGGTGGAGACTATTGGCCTCCATTAGTTTAAATTTCCCAAATCATGCTTAACTATTCTAATTGTGATTTATTAACATATGTTGTGTTTAATCATTTTGAAGTATAATTTTATATTATAGTGTTGTGTTTACATAAAATGATAGCATTACTGATTTTGGTTTAATATGAGCTGCTGATACTTGACCTAAAAATACAAAATTCACTGATACAATAGTAACCAATGACATAATCTACTGATAATCTGAGTCACCCATAGAGAAAATCCGAATTGTTTCTATGTATGAGTCATAGATAGCTTGACTCACTGATAGATTGACCTACCGAATCATGACCTATCGACATAATGAATGACTGACACTTATAATTTCACAATGAATGGGATACCCATAGTCGAGATATTGACACAATATCTACCAATATCTCGATTAATGGATTCATGTCCGATCTACTAATAGAAATGATCTACTGCTGACAAAATTGATCTACCGATAGAATGAGATTCCAATAAAATGATCTACTGACAATCATGAGACACCAATAGTCTGAGATACTAAATGACAGTGTCACCAATGATCTAGAACATAAATTCAAACTTATCCATAATGGTCATATTTATAAAATTTCGTAATTTTTATTATACTAAAGATAATTTCTATCATTTATAGAAAACATTTAATAATGTTAGAGACCAGTACAATATACAAGGTACCAAAAAACATGATTCTTGTCTATATAAAGGGAATATCTGGAACAACAAGTAATTGAGTGAGAAAGAGGTGACCAAGATGGAATATAAAGGGATGTTCATATACTATAGAGAAAAACACCAGATCTCTATACTGTGCTTATGTGAAAACACTATTATGAAACAAATGACCAAAAGCCTCTTCAACAAAAAATTAGAATAAAATAACACTTCTAGGCTCAATGGGAATAAGAGATAGAAGAACAAATGACTCTCCGTTTTTATTTTTGTTTCTAGAAGATGACTCAAGCTTCACTTCTACTATCTTTAAGTAGCCTAGAAGAATCATAGAACACCAAACAGATCATTATAAAATCTTTTCACAATAAATTGATATGCCTGTGCATATTATGTACATTTCAAACATTGTGTATATATTTGTTTTCTAAACACACTTTGACTCTAGTGATAAACTGAATGATTGATTGATATCTTCACCAACCTATCTTTTCATACTTTACAATCTCATGGATAATAGTGGAAGAAGTCCCTGTTTGGCATATCTTTTTGCCTGTTTTTTACTCCCAGTTAAACTGTGAAAGAGGTCCAGTTTCCATGATAGTTTGTATACTTTAGTTACCCCAATCCAGGGTGTGGATGTAGTTTTTATATATATATATACTTAATAGTGGAAGGTGATCACCAAGTGTTGATAATTTGGTCTCGTCATTATACTAAACCTCTTATTTACTTTTTCTGAGTGTTTTTGAGTTTTTTTTCACTTTCATTGTAATTATTTTATAAAATATAACTTTTCTATGATAATTAATCTTAGGTAGTGTTTATATTATAATTTTATATATTAGGCAGTTTTCAAAATCAAAAAAAAACAATCTATATTGTTTTAACTAAGAACTAATCAATCATTGGAAAACCATTCAAACAATCAAATCTTTTATAAATATGGTAATTTTGTTAATTGGCCTTTATTTGTTTTGAAATTGGGGGATTTTTTTATAAATAATTTTAGACAAAAAATTTAATAGGAACTCAATTCACCCCCTCTTGAGTTCCCCACACCGAAAAACAATAGTAAAATATGACTTATGATTATGATTCCATGTTATAGGATAGTACACATTCCTATGTAACCTTTATGTTATCATCTTATATCATTCTTCAATAATAATTTTTATGTTTATCACCCATCATATATTACATTTATATACCTATTTATTCACATGTATTAAATAAATCAATTTATTATTTTATTATTCCCTTATCAGGATTTATAGCTCACCCCTTTCTTATGTATGTTCCAAGGTTATCCCTTGTAGTTTTATAAGATCAAGGGAATTTAATGGCATGCTATGGAGTTTTATTTTATTTCTTTGTTAAGGTGGTTCAAGTTGTAATGATATTTACCTAATTACTTAAATACAATAGGGAACATGATATTCTACCATTGTATTAAGTGTATATTTATGTAATAAATTTTGAATTTATGTGTATTAAAATACAGGTTTTCATATTTTACCTCTTTTCTAGAATGAATCCTCTAGGATTACATCTTCTTATTATTCTTCGTTTATCCTTTATTGATAAAAACACTCTCACTTCAACTTTCTTATTTACAAAAAAAACATCAAACAATATCCACATATATTTTGAGAACATGTAATGATTCCAACTTTTGTAGAAGTCTTCCGTAGGACCCTCCTTTAATAACCCTTTTACTAATGAATCAATGATCATGTTTATTTGATTTTTATTAAATATAAATTTATTCCATCTCAATATAAATATTCTATAATCAACCACTTATTTTGGAACTCTAATAGATTCGTCCATGAAAATGATGAACACCTTTTTACATGTTTTAAAATTATTTCAGAAAAAGGTGTGAGCCTTCATTAATGAATCCATTTTTCTTAAATAATTTTAAATCAAGTTAGAGGAATAATAAATTTAAAAAATAAACCTAACCATTTGATATGAAATATTTTTCCCTCAATAGGGTATTAGAGTGAGGTTACCCTATTAGGTTGGGTGAATCCCGATATGTACGGTATTTAAAAAATTAAAACACTTATACTTTAAATAACTCACACGCCTAATTGAATATTGACCTGGAAATATTAAAAGTCAATTATTATTCTCATTATTGTGTATTATTTAGGTATCTTGGCCTATTTTGGTGTATATACATAATGTAAATTTTGACATGGTTATTTCCTTGGGTTACCCTCATAGGGTTACATTTAAGGAGAATGTATCACCATAGTGTGATAATATAAAATCCATTATAATCTCACTATTATTCCCAAGGGTCACTCCCCTTATAATTTGACTTGGCTAGGTCATACATTCCAAAGGCTCACTAAAATACATTTTTTAAGTTTGAATCTCTTTTACCCATAACATATAGCTAGAAATATTCCTCTTCTTCAATCTCCTAAAATCACAACTCTAGTAAATATCCATAGCTAGATTATTGATTTGTAGGTCACCTCACCATATAATCAAATGCATCTTCATCAATGGTTAGATGATCTATTCAATTCTTTTGTGTTTCTCATTCACAATCATTGAAATCAACATTAATACAACACTTGTTATTTCCATAATAATTAGGGAACAAATCTCACTATGTGGTATGATCAATGATCAAAAACTTCACATGGAAAATTAGCCAATGATTAACGATTTTTAAATACTTCAAACTTTTCATGGAATGCTTATTTATAAATATATTCTTATATTAAAGGGATGTACATGGTCTCCTCTCCATCATCTATTTGATATCCATTTCCAGTAACAGGGAGTTTGTGTTTTTATTCATCAAACACATGGAAGAACCAATGTGGGCTGTTAAAAATACCCATAACTCATCTAAAATCCCATGATTCTCACAATGAATTTCATGAAATAATTTTTCATGGACCATAGGAAATCTCCTTTACAATGTGATTTAATTCTAAAATAATTAGATTCTATTATTAAAAAAACAACATCAAATTAGGAAGGTATCATCGTATAAATATGGGGACAATGACATATGAATCAGTAATGATCGATTTAGGAATCGCCATGGTGGAATCCTCTTAATTTTCCTTTCTAAATCCTAGAATTCCTTATACCATGACCTGGTGAAAATTACTAATCTATTTTTCATTCAAAATGTTTAACACCATGGGTGTAGTCACATGGTATAAATCATTTTTCCTAGATAATTCATCTATTGACCATTAAAACCTTTAATATAGGTGTGGTCTATCCTGTGTCAACCTCCATTCATTGTAGAAATTCAATTTAGTTCATCAACCTCACAACATATTTTCCATTATGGAATGGTGTAATCACATTGTTAACTTTCCCTTATAAACATTAAGATCTTTGAGATTCACTATGATAAATATATCTATATTGGCATGATTCTCTACCTTTTAGGAAAAACTAATTCAAAAATGTGTTTGATGTCCTAGATTATCTATTTTGGATAGGTACAAAAGGATTCCCCCATAAGTACCACCATTTGTGGGGTCTTCTATTAGTTGTATATTATGTGCTACCTTTTCTTCAACACACAACATTATATGGTTTTAACTATTTTTGGCCATTTAATAACATCAAAATGGCCCCCTATAAGGCGTGTCCTTACCCATTTTTTTCATCTTCCACTCTTATAAAATATACATCGTGAAATTCATTTATATTATTCCTCCATAATGAAATATATTACTTAATCATCACTTTATAAATACTTCTAACATGTATATTAGTAAGGAATGTTTTCAATAATCCACCATGGTTCTTACCATTGGGATCGACCAATCTCCCTAGTCCCACTTCATTACTTTGGTCATATTCAATCATGTGTTTTAGAACATGCTATTATCAACAAATCCAACATACTTCAGTAAGGTAGAAACACACATCATGTGATATTATAAAAAAATCCAACACAAACATTTGCGATTACTATCAATGAGGTAGGGAATTATAAATTTCCTTCATTGAATTTTCAGTTATTTTTAAGCATGTTATTGTTTTGTTGATATTTTCCATGAATATAATTCGAAGAACATGTTATTGATTAAATGTCATGTGTATAGATTATTTATTCCTTCATACTATTTATTCATAATGTATTTATGATATATTCAATTGTACATTTTCCTTTACTAGTCATATAAGCTCAATATTTCTTGTGTTTCCTTTCCCATGGACATAAAGTAGGGATCTTTGAATGATTTTCAAGGATGAAATAATGTTTCCATACTATGTTTTATTTTAAAAATGTAATATGGAAATAATGGATGTATCTATCCTTCTAATACTGATAAATTGATTGTTTCTTAATGATGTGATCCCTTGTTTCTTATATCAATGTATAAATGTAAATAGTATGTCTAGTTTAATAATGTATAGATTTTTTAGTTGGTATTATAAAAAGTTTAGTAGGACTATTTGGAACTACATTTAAAAATAAAAAAATCTAATACCATCATTATGAAAATTCCTTAATAATTTTTTAGTGTATTTCAAAATATTGGTATTTTTATTCCATCAATAATATTCATGATTTTATGATTTATATATGTGTGTATTATTTTCTAGAGATGTTACTGCTAAAATAAATAGAAATTATATCAATACTCGTAGCCAATGTAGGATCTTCCCTTATTAGAATGTCAATATAGTTGGCATTGGATATGAGAATATCATGGCTATATTAGGGAAAATGGCCCAAGATATGAAAAATATAATATCCTATTTAGATAAACATATTTTCTTGCAGAACAATGCACCTATGTTCGAACACATCATGCAACAGAATCCTTTATCCATTAATTGAACTAAAAACATATTGGTAGCTAAGAAATGAAATAAGTTCCTTTAAAATATATTTTTGGATTTATGATGAAATGAAGTGTAAATAGTAATATTTGAAAATATTTTATAAAATGTGGTTTTGATCAATTGTACTCATTGATCTAGATTACAGAAGAAGTTGGTTAAATTTAAAATATTGAATGTAGAACGTTTAAAGTGATATTATTTATGAAATATATTCCTCAAGAGAAATGAGAGAAAATAGAGAGTATTTTTCTCAATGTAAAGAAGAATGGATAGAAAAGTGATATGGAATATGAGGGTAGATTCAAAAAAATGGAAAGGCATATAAAAAAACATATGAAATCTGGAAAGCAAGATTGATTTTTTGTTTGAAAGGATTAAGGACAACCTTGGAAGGGTACTATTATCCCAAAAGATTTCATCAAATTATGATATATTGTCATGTGATATCAAGAAAGTGAAATTAAAATATTGGTTTTATATCATCAAGGAAAATCCTGAAAATAATATGTCCATGGAGAACCATGGTGAAAATTCGTCTTAATGAAAAACAAAGGAAATGTGGGTTTTCCACAATGTGATAATTATTGAAAGAAACATAGCTGTAAATGTATAAGTGGAATGGGAGTTTGTTATAAGTTCAGATTAAAGGTCTATATGGATAAAAAATTAAAAGGAAATAAATAATGTAATATTATTTAGTGCTTCAACTATATGGTTATGGGGCATTATTCAATCCATTTTCCTAAGAATCAAGTAAACATACCAATAAAGAGGCTAAGGGTGGGGATCCCATGATTATTTGATTATTATATCTGAATTTGAAGTCCATAAATAGGTGATGGGAAGTGGTATGATCATAAAATCAATGTTATTTAATGATTTATTTTATTTCGGATCTTCTCCATCCTTTTTATCTTCCATGTTTTCAAAGAATATAATATAACTTTTAAACACACTAAGAATGTTGTTTTTAAACAAGAATCCAAGTTGAAATCACATTGTAGTAAGGATATGTTAGTTGGTAGAAATTATGATAGATAGATATACATAATTAGAATACATTGTTTTTATTCATATGGGTTTCTATTGTAAAATCCTTAACATGTATTAACATTAATATAATTATCTAAAAATTTACTTTTAGTATAATGTGATTATGATGCACAAAGAAGATATGAAATTAATTTCCATTAGAGTTTAGAAATCATTATATGAATCATTTTTTGCTTAACCTCTAGTTGATCACCATAATTAAATTCTAGAAGAATAAGAGATAATGTAATAAATGGATGGGAATGGTAACCTAATATTGGAATATGTACCTATTGTGAAGTAATAAATTGATGTGTTTCCTATAGAGTTTTCTGTAAATCCACACATGTGTGTAGTTTTTTTTCCAAAAAATCCTACAAAATTAAAAACATATATATAAAAATCTATATAGAAAGGTAATTTTTGAATTAGTGGAAATGAAAAAACAACTATAGGTGTTTTTTAAAAATGGATTCATTTATCCTAGTGTTTTATGTAACACCCTATAATTCTAAAGTAAGAACATTGTATTTGATAACATGTACCACAATAAATGTAAGAGAATATAATATCCCAATAAATTATAATATATTTATTTTATTTTATAAATTTAATATAATTTATATATTGAAATGTATAAGACACTAAGTTAGCACACAACATACGCAACATAAAGTTTCTTCAACGGCTCGCATTGTACACAAAACCTATTTTTACTACCTTTAAATGGTACACCTATTTTAAAACTAGATTTTCTAAATTTTATAAGTTATATATATCAAAATAAAACCCATTTTTTGATTCATATTTTCAAAATTATTTTAGGATTAATTTTTGATATTTTTTTGAGAATCGTCATTTTTTTTATGAATACACTACTGGAAAACTAACCTTTACCAACGGTTTGGAACCGTTGGTATAGGCCTCCAAACCGTTGGTATAGCCTATACCAACAGTTTGGAGAACCGTAGCCAAGTAAGCCGTTGGGATAGGTCCATACCAACGGTTTTCCGAAAACCGTTGGTATGGACCTATACCAACGGTTTTGGAAACCATTGGTATAGGTAATATGAAATCTATACCAACGGTAATGGAACCGTTGGTATATAAATTCCAAAAATAAAACATTCGTTGGGATTTGATCCCAAGACCCCTCATTTATCATTGAACGACTCAACCAATAACCTAACATGACTTTTTTGATCATAATTACATAAATATATATATGTATTCTCATAAATATTTTAAATTTTGATTTATATAATGTTCTCGGTACGAAGGTCTGATAAAAAATGGAAGTACCTATACCAACGGTTTTAACAACTGTTGGTATAGGTATTGGTTGTGATTTTGATTCTGGGTGGTATGTTGAATTTTTGGCCCACTTTTCCCAACGGTTTGGCCAAACCGTTGGGATAGGTCTACCTTTCCCAAAGGTTTGGCCAAACCATTGGGAAAAGTGGCATTTTTAGGGACCTTTCCCAACGGTTTGGCCAAACCGTTGGGATAGGTCTACCTTTCCCAACGGTTTGGCCAAACCATTGGGAAAAGTGGCCAATTTGGGGGCCTTTCCCAATGGTTTGGCCAAATTGTTGGGAAAAGTGGCCAATTTGGGGGGCCTTTCCCAACGGTTTGGCCAAACCTTTGGGATAGGTCTACCTTTCCCAACGGTTTGGACAAACCGTTGGGAAAAGTGGCCAATTTGGGGGCCTCTCCCAACGGTTTGGCCAAACCGTTGGGAAAGGGGACCTATACAAACGGTTTTTTAAAACCGTTTGTATAGAAGCATTGGGAAAGATATAATTTCTAGTAGTGATAGTAAAAATGACAGTAATTTGGTTAAAAAGAGCCTTTTCGTTTGAATAATGAAAAATGTTAAAATATATTTTAAATTGGTTTACAAAGTAAAAATTGTAGAATTATTCATATATTATTAAAATTTAGGTCATTGGAATCATTTTTATAATCAAAATAGTTATTAAAATGTATTGATCTTCTAAACGTTATTACTTTAAAAACCCGCATTCTCGACACATCTGCGAGACTAGCATTAATATTAATTTTCCCAAATCTATGATTTGAATTTTTAAAAAATTTACATACATGGGTTTAATCAGTATAATATTTAATATATAGTAATATCAACATAATTTTTGACCAAAATTATTACAAAAATAGATTAAAATTTAATACGCTGATTAATGAAAAACTAAACTTAATAAGGGACTAAACCCTAATCTTAAGGGCCAAAATGAAATAGAAACGTTTCCAAAATTAATTTTAGGAAGATTATTAGACCATATACCCTCTTGGATAAAATTATATGAGTTATTGGGATATTATTAAATGAAATTTCTCTATATAAATGCTTAAGTAAGGAAAAGGGGAAAATGGAACTTTCCTTACCATTAACATTTTTAAAAATTAAAATACTTAAAAAACATCATGTTATTGGTTATAAATATAATTTTTAAATATAAATGAGTTATTGTTATCATAATAATTTATCAATAATCTTTATAGTTCATTTAGTTACTTAAAAGTTTTAATAAATATTAATGTAGTGATTATTTAGTTAAGAATTAACTAAAATAAATAATATGATAAATTCTAAAAGTGAAATATATTAATTGAATTTTTGTTATTATTTATTTATATAGATGATTAAATAATTTCAAACAGCTGTATATTTAATATATTTTAATTCCAATATTTTTTTATATTTGAAAATTAAAATTTAATTAATAATTTCAAAATTGTCATTATTTTAATTTTACAATAAAAGATATTTTATTAAATTATTTAAATATAATAAAAATCCTGAATTCTTCCAAGTAATTATTAGGTAAAATGAAATATTACATATAGACTTATAATAGAACAATTTATCTTTTATAATTAACATATTTAATCATATATTATAAAAATGTTGTGGACACGATCCAGATTAAAGTGATGTTTTAGCGGGTCACGTGTGCTTGTTTTAAAATTAATTTCCAAAACACATTTTATTTTTTATTTTTTAAATTAGATATAATTTTAATAATTCATTGGATCTAAATTTTCTTAAAAACCTCAATTTATTTTAGTCTTACTGGTTATATTACTTAGGATGGAAAAATAGAAGCATTAATAATAACCAAAATGATAAAATTAGGGAATCTTAGAAGTTGAGGAACCAAATTATTAAAATGCACATAGTTATTTTGGTGTAGGTTTTCATTGACCATGATTACCCTTTAATACATTATTTTTCTATTTTTTGACATTTATGTACGTTATACCACCCATTAATGAATAGCTTTTGGTATTTAGAAGACTGCCACTCCCCCTCAACTATAAAAAGGAAACCACTCTACCACTTCCTAATACATCTCAAAACACTTTTGATAAGCAAATATCATCTAAAAATATCCCCAATGTCCCACCCCTAACCCAATAATTATCCCTTTTCTAATAAATCCACCAAAGAAATCCCATTGGTACCAACCAAAACAGGTTACCCAATTAAGAGGTAACATCATCTCTAAAGATCTTCTAATTTATTTGTTTCTCTACCAATTAAAATCATATTATTATATGATTTCCTAACTAAAAAATATCTTAAATATATAGTATGTTGTTATGATATGTTTTAGACCTTAACATACACACAATTCCATCTAATAGGTAATTAACATATTGTTTTTGTGTACGACAAACTACTGCCTCACGAAACAATGATCGTTCATTTTGCTTTACCACCTCTCATGGAAGCCATTATGATGGAAAAACTATTTATATAATATATATATATACATATATATGATACTTATAATTCATTTATGATTTTGAAAATATTATTTAGAACATACCATTATGCTTTCCATCTAGTGTAAATATGATTATTTCATTTGAGGTAGTGTAGACCACCGCCCCTCAAAGCAATGTGACTCATTCATGAAATATATAGAATTTATAAAGTATGATAATAATAATACTATGTAACATATATAATATATATATATTACAAAATTTATGATATATATATATAGATTACTTTTAATTTTATTAATACAATAATGAAATATATGTAGCGTCCAAGTGTATGTATGGCCTATCATCTCCACGAAAGGTGCATTCCATTTCCCACCTCCAATTATTATTGATTATTCGAAATACATATGAACTGATTATATGAGATTTTTAAGTCAATTATTTCATTCTGGATATGATATCTAATTAATGATAACAATAAGTAACAATTTTATACTTACTCGAGAAAAATGGGCAGTTAACACCAAAAATAGTGGAATTAATGAATGATTGTTAACTAATAGGCAATGAGATATTATAAGTTGTTAATATATATGATATTATAAACATGATTATGGTTATGGTATTAGTAATTAATATATTTTAAGCCTATATTCATGAGTCTAAATACAAAAAAAAAGAAAGATAAGGTAATGGAATTTCGTTTCAATTTTCATTACATTGAGACTTACTTGTTATTATGTTTTAATGCTTAATGATTATTCTCTAAAAGAATGTTCCTAGATATTAACATTGAAATATCAATTAATTTTGTGATATTTTACTTTCTCTTAAAAGAGTCATATTATTTTAATCATTTTTCAATTGAATTTTACTTGAATATCCATATTATCTTACAATTGATATTAGTATTTCTTAAGCCATGTTTCATTTTACATATGGTGTTCACTTTGACATTTTTTTGATTTTTTTAAAAGGTGAGGGGAAAAACCCTTTGATTGAACACAAAAAGAAAGATCTCCTATTGAGGACTATGAATAGGAGGAACCCATTACAAGGAAATAAATGAGAAAAAACCCCATAGGGAACAAATGCCTTACATGGACCCAAACTCCAAATAAGAAAAAAACATCACAATCAGAACTTGAAAAGAGTCTTTTCCCCCTGTTAGAAGCTGAAACTATGAAATCCATCAAAGATGATTAGCTTAACCCCTTTCCAAGAAGTGTTTCATGAGGGGGAATTATCGATAAAACCATATCATTTTTTTAATAGGGAATTTGATAAGGAATTATATTTATTTAACTAGTCAATATGAGTAATTATTTAGATGGGAAATAATGGGTGGGTCCCCTACTTTATATATCCCCTTGATCTATTGATAGATTCTCATGACACAAATAAGTTGGGAAAATTAAACAACTTCCTATACACAGTTATAAACATCATTTGAAAGGCTTTTATGTTATTGTTTTCCATGTTCCTTAGATATGAAGTCTAATAAGAAATAATTACTTCATTTAGTTTTAGTTATTTTTCATCCTTGATATATTTCATCAATATATCTATGGATACATTTCATTTTTTGTTCATTTATTAAATGGAATTTATTTCATTTTTATACCTTTCCATATTGATTTTTCCTTATATAGTTATTTTAATGGCATGTGTTATCATTTATTTACCTTTATATGTAAATTTATTCTCACAAGATTATTATTGAATCCTATTTAAATACCCTTACGTATTATTTTATCTCACCATTATTACGTTTTAATCCCTCAGGTTATGAAAAATAAATTTTTGAATAAGCATTCAATAATTCTATTTATTTAATTTTATTATGTATCATGTATGTAATTTCTATTTACCAATGTATGATGGGTATCATGTATTTAATCTAGCATTCCAAAACTGATAAACTAATCATTCATTTGGGATTTGATTCCTTGTAATGAGTCCAATGTAATAAATTAATTAATTGACTCTAGACTTCTAATTTAGGGGTGTTAAAATTTGTATTAGAGGATGTTTAGCAGCAACATTGAATACTATATTTAGAAAACATATAATGGGGAGTACAAAATTACATTAACATTAATAATAAATATATATGAGCATCCTACAATTTTGGTAAGGAAGATATTATGTGGGTATTTCTAGAAATATATTCATATAGGGATACTACAAGTGGATATGGTTCTGGAATACATGTACCTAAGAGTAACCACTCTAACAAGGTGTGAAGGACCTGACTCGATGTAACATTATACACGAAAAAATTCCATACTGTGCACTTGGTTTGAAAAACTATGGGGATATACTTAGGAATGTTTTCATTTTCATTACCTACCATTATGATTGATTTTAAGGTAAACATTTCTCCAAAGTAACCAATGTTTATGATTCTAGGATTTATGATGCATAAATTTATGTTATTTATTATACCATATTTATTGTTATAAAAATTTAATAATTTTATGTGCTAATCTAGTATATTTCATTGTTTAGAAGTGTAACTGAGAAGGAATATTTGTATTATTACTCATGGTCAATGTAGAGGTTTCCTTATTGAGAAAGTCATTGTAGCTGGTATTATAACTGAGCAAGTTGTTGATATATTTGGGCAGCTAAGACAGGTTAAAAAATAACCTTTGCCAAATAGAGAAACCTATTACATGGAGATAATATCTTATGTTGGATCACATTATGTTGAAGAAGAATCCATCATTTACTAGGACTACAAATCCAAATGTAGTTAAGCAATGGGTTATGTCTTTAGAGAAGATATTTTTGGCCTTGGAATGCCGCAAAAATGAAAATATTTTACTTTTAGTATATTGTCTAAATGTTTATGCTTATCAATTGTGGTATCTTATCTAGATTTCAATGAATTAAGAATAAATTGATCTCATGGAATTATGGACTTTTAGGAGACATTCTTCAATAAACACATCCCTTGTGATTAGAAATTTGAGATGAATATAAGATTTCGAAGCATAGAGAAAAATGAAGAATAGAGTGTTTCGAATAATGAATATACCTTTACAAGGATATCCAGGTATGCAATGAATTACATATGTAACATGGTATTCAATATTGACCACTTATTTGAATTTCTAAAGCCAAATCATTTAAGGGCGCTGGTTTCATAGGATTTTATATCTTATGAAGATATAATTTATATGTGCTATCAAAAGAGAGAAATGATTATACAATTATTAAGGCTTCAAGAGAACCCATGAGAAGAATATTTCTTCTAAATACCATGAAAGGTGAATATGTGAGTGAAGATTAAGGGAAAAATGATTTTCCATTATGTAATAACTATGGATATAATCACCGTAGTAAATACCAAAAAGTATTGGGAGTTTGTTTTAAGTGAAGAGAAACTATCCACCAAAAAAATAATGCAAAGGAAATAATGAGAACAATGATATTCAATGCTTCAAATACATGGAGATGGAGAACTATGAAAATAAATTCCCCATGAATCATGGGAATATACCTCCATAGAGCTAAGGTATCAAGGTCAGTCATATGTTATTGATATGACCAATGTAGAATGATTAATTTAATTCTATATTTGGATATATGATATATTATGTAAAAGTATTTCATTTAATATTTTATAATCATTTGAAGTACAAAATATATGAGGATTGTGTAAAATTAATTTTTTAATAAATATTTTGAGATAATATGTTCAATAGTACCAAGAAACATTATTCAGTTGAAAGTTAAAATTTTCAAAAAAAACATGATTTAGTGAACGAAAACCCTTAATATATTCTTAATATTTAGACAATGATGAAGAAATGATTGATTTGGATGAGGGATTACTACCTTGGAGATTAATAATAACTTGTCGATAAGTTGTCTATGATATAATTGATGGAGTTTACATCACTTTTGGATTTAAGTCATATTTCCAATAGCACATGCTCGACATAATGAATATTGAAGATTTCATGTTTCAATAGGTTTTTATGGTGATTTGAGTCATTACAAAATTTTAAGAAGAGACATAATGAAGTTATTCACAAGTTTGAAATTGAAAAATTTAGAGTTACTTCACATTGATTAAAGGCTAATGATAATATCAATTTGTAAATATAGCGACCTTCCTTCCAATGTATTGGATCATAATATTTTGTAAAAGTTATATATTTATAAAATGGTTTAAGATAATTTTGGATTATGAATTAAATAATATTTTATTACTTCACCATAAAACACAACATGTGTTGTGAAATGAAGTAAAAATAGCTCAAGGAATAACAAGATATAAGATCATTTTTATGAAATATAAATGTTCATTTAATTATAAAGAGTGCAATAATTCCTCAATGATAGGAAAAATGGACATGAACTAATGATTTTGTCCTATTATAACAATTTTTAATGGTGTCAATGACTTTTATTCACACCTATGGATTATGATTTTTTCTTATAAAACATATATCTAAATATCTTCCCTATAAATCTCCATGAGAACTTGATAGTTAAATATTTCATACATATCAATGTTTTTATATACCACCTATGTTCTCATACTAGGGAACCCAAAAATGTGACCATCGTAATATTTTTTCTATCTTATTAAGAAGATGTATTATTAAACCTATTTACAATGGTCATTTTTCAACAATATTTTAATTTCAAATATAAATATCTCAATTATAGAGATCATGTTTAAATTGTAAGGATGAAATTTAATTATGGTGGGGTGAATGTAACACCTAAAAATTCTAAAGTAAGGACATTTTATTTGATATCATGTATCACAGACACCACTTAGCACGTTTGAGAATATAATTTCCAAATAAGTATAATATATCTACTATATTATTTATATTAAATATAATTTATTTCTTGTAATGTACAAGTCAAAAATTTAGTCTCTGACACACACAACAACAAGTTTCTTCAACAGTTTTTGTTATACACAAAACTGAATTTTACATCCATTTAATTGGGTACCTATTTTAAAACTAAAATATGACAATATTTTAAATTTTATTTTTCCAAATAAAAATCATTTTTTTATTTGGAATGTTGAAATTAGATTATGATTAATTTTTTATACTTTTATGAGAAACATCATTTCTTGATGAATAATAAAAATTACTAAAATTTAGTTAGAAATAGTCATTAATTTAAATAATAATCAGTGTTAAATTATATGTTATATTTTGATTTTAAATTCATAATAGATCAATTATTAATATTTTTATTTAATTTATCTCATTGTAATCATTTTTATATTTAAATTAGATATAAAAACATATTGATCTTCTGAATGTTTTTACTTTCCAAACATGCATTCTCGCCACGTTAGCAGGATTAGTGTTAATATCAATTTTACCAATTAAGTAATTTGAATTATCAAATTTGAAAATACATGTTTCTAATTAGTATAATTTTTTTCTAATAATATCAAATTAATTTTTGACTAAAAATATTAGATAAATTGATTAAAACTAATTTCGATGATCAATGCAAAATTGAGCTTAATAAGGAACTAAACCATAATCTTAGGGACCAAAATGACATGTAAACTAATAAAATGACCATTTTATGCCAATAATAAAACCATATAACCTCTTTATTCTAATTTTATTAGTTATTGTTATATTGTTAAATGGAATTTCTCTATATAAAAGGTAATGTAAGGAAAAAAGAAAAAAAATATTTCCTTACCTTTAACTTGTATAAAAAATAATGATATGTAAAAAACTATATTTTTGGTTATAAATAAAATTTTCAATTATAAATGGGTTATTTTTATCATAATAATTTAGCAATAATTTTTTGAGGTGATTTAGTTAAATAAAATGCATATAAAATGCATACGTAGTGATTATTTAGTTAATAATTATATAAAATAAATGATACTATAAATATTAAAAGTGAAATATATTGATATAATTATTCTCATTAATTCTTTTTATATATGAATATATCAGGTTACAAATCCTAAAACTTAACAGATTTTAATAATAATATTTTTTTCATATTTTATAATTTAATGTATATAAGTAATTTCAAAATTGACATTAATGTTATTTTAAAATAAATGATATTTTATTAAATAATTTAGAATTAAAAAAATAATATATCATTCCATGTAATTTATAAGTTTTAATAAATTTTAAATATTGTATATTATTTCACCAATTTATCTATTATAATTTTCATACTGACCCATATATTGTAAAAATGTTGTTAACAGGGCATGGGTTCTAGTAGGGTTTTAATGCATCACATGCACTTGTTTTGAAATTAATTTCCCAAACAAATTGGATTTTTAATATTTATAAATTTGATATAATATTAATAATTCATTGGATATATATATTATAATAAATATTACATTACCTTAGTCTTAATGGTTATATTACCGATGTTGGAAAGCTAGATGCTTTAATAAAAACCAAAATGAAAAATTTGGGGATTCATAGAAGTTGAGGATCCAAATTTTAAAAAATGCACATATTTTTTTTTGTGGTGGAGGTTCTAATAAAAAATTATTTCCCATTTTGGTGTATCTTTAGTTAATGTAGACCTCCCATTAAATAACACCTTTTGGTATTTACAAGAGTGCCACACCCCCTCCATATAAAAAAGAAGGCAGTTTGCCACTTCCTCATAAGTCTAAATACACTTTGAATCGACTAATATCTCACTAAATATATCTTAAACCTACCAAAACTCTTCCTAGATTCTCCCCATTTTTCATAAATCCACCTATGCAAGCCCTTTTGTACAAACCAAAAGGGGTTACTCGATTAAGACTTAACATCTTCCTTCAAGATCTTCTAATTTATTTATTTCTTCACCCATTAATTTCTTATTATTATATGATATTATAATCATAAAATTATCCTAAATATTAAATTATGTTTTTACTCTATGTTTTCTACATAAAATTAAACAAAATTGCATCTAATGGGTATACAAATTACTGTTTCTGTGTACAGCGAACTACTGCCTCGCGAAACGATGATTGTTCATTTTTCTATTACCACATTTCATGGTGGAAATTATGATGGAAAATATGTTTATATTTGAAATTTATAATTTCATTATTATTATTAAATTTTTATTTATAACATACCTTTATTCTGTACATCTTGTGCAAATATGATAATTTAATTTAAGGAAGTGTGGACTACCGCCCCCTCCAAAGGATATTACTAGTTCATGCCATTCATGGAAAGTATAAAGGATGTTATTAATAAACCTAAGTAAAATATATAACTTATATATAATGCTATAATTATTAAATAAATATATCATTTAATTTTAATTATTATTACCCAAAAAATAAATTAAGGTAGTGTTAATGCGTATGTATGACATGTCGTCTTCACGAATGGTGAATTCCATTTATTATATCCAATTATTATAGATTATTATAAATAAATATAAAATAATTATATATGACAATTAAGATATGGTTAAAATTATGGATATGGTTATAACATTATCTATGTAATGATAACAAAATGTAACAAGTTAAAACATAGTCGATAAAACCGGAAAATTAACACTTGAAATAGTGAAAGTAAAGAAAGTTTATTAGAAAATAGGTAACGAGATATTTTTATAAGATAAAATATTGTATTATAAACATGATTATTGTTATTAGATTATTTATTAAAAAAATTTAACCCACTATAATGGAATATAATAATGAAACCACACAAATGAAGGATAAGGTAAGGGAATTTCATCTCAATTTTCATTCCATTGAGACTTATTTGTTATTATGAACTAATTCAATTTTATTTTCTGTATATACTTCCTTTTCATGAATACCATTATTCTCATGATATTATAAGATTATTTTAATTTCATTCCCTTTTTGAGATATTGATTCAATTGTTTTGAAGTGGTGTAGGACACGTACGATTGTTTAATGGTCATTCTCATAAAGAATGTTCTTAATTATTATAATTCCAATCTCATATACTTGGTGATTGTCAAATTTATATTAAAACAATCAATTAATCTTAATAATTTTTCATGGGATCTTCAATCTAATATCTATATTCTCATAAAATGGATATTAGTATTTCCTAAATCGTAAATCATTTTACATATGGTGTTTACTTTGACAGTTATTTGATTATCTGGGGAATTATAAATAAAATTGAATACTATATTCAATACAAATATTGGATAAGGTCGTTTATTTATTTGATTATTTTATATGAGGAATTATTTTTATGAGTATTGATGGGTGGTCTCAGACTTTATATTACCCCTCGATTCATCGATATGTTCTCATGAGATAAATAATTTCTCCAAATTTAACTGGTTTCTATCCTTATTTTTAACTATCTTGTGAAAGGACTTGACTGTATCGGTTTTCATGTGACTTAAACATTAAATCCATTAAGAAAGCACTACCCTCATTTACATTCTTTTATTATCCATCCATGAGATGTTACATCGATATATCCATTGATATATTTCATTTTAGTTCATTGATTAAATTTAATCCGTTTTAGTTTCTTATATTTCTATATTGATTTTTTCTTATCTTTTTATTTTAATGGCATGTGTTATCTGTTATTCACATTTCCATGTTAACTTTTTCTCATTGATTCATTATTTCATCATCTTCACTTAACCGTACTGAGCATTTGACCTCATCCTTATTATGTTTTAATTCCCTAGGATATGAAGGGTAAATCTTTGAATAAGCTTTCAATGATGCAGTTTATTTCATTTTATTAGGTATCATGATTGTAATTTCTATTTCCCAGTGTCTTAGGGGTAAAATGTATTTAATTTTTATTTCTATGACTTTTAACTAATCGATCCTTCTGGATTTGATTCCATGTAATCATGCCAATGTAATAAATTAATGCATCGACTCTGCGATTCTAGGTTTGTGGAATTACATTACACCTTGGGAAGCCCATATTAATTTTTTAAATAGATGGATTGTGCCATGTGGTTTTTTATTGATTTTGGGGAAATAAATGACAATATAATATAACAATGTATGATTTTCCTCAAACTGATGACTTTTTTGATGTACTTCGAGGAGGTGAACATTTTAAAATGATTGATCGTTGTTCTTGGTGTCATCAATTTTGAGTAAAGAATATATTATAATGTTTACATTTCTCATGATGTATTGATATTATGAGTGTAATGTAATTCTATTTGGATTGACAAATTCATCCTCTATTTTTATTTATCTAATGAATTGAGTATTAAAATATTATCTTAATAATTTCATTATGGAATTTATTGAGGTTATATTTGTGTATTCTAAAATATGTAAAGATCATAAAATATAGTTTATAATCCTTTTAAAATCTTCCATATAGAGGTGTTACATGGGAAATTTAGTTACTAGGAATTTTTAATTCAGGATGATTCATTCATTATAAATTCTTTCTATAGGGATGAAATGTCACTTGTTCCTTTAAAGATAAATTTATGTAAATAATATTCTCTACTTATAAACAAAACTATGGTATGTAATTTTGTTAGATTAAGATATTACTATCCGAGATTTTTTAAGAATTAACCAAATCTATTAGCCAATTAACAATGTTTACACATAAATTTTTTAATTTCATATGGTATAAATTATATAATAATGTTATTAATAATTAAAGAGGAGGTTATTCAATACCATTTTATGTATTTATCCATCGATAAGTGATGGATTTGTGATATATATTGATTCATTAAAGAGAGGAAAGATATGCATTATTATAAACAATTATAGAGTTAATTCTTATGCATAAATATAGTTAAATTTATATGATCTAAATTATAAAAATCTTTATCTTGAGTTGGAATATGTAAGCATTTACATCAATATATGGAGGCATTATCTCAATGTTGAAAGTTGTGTGATATATAGAGTAAAAAAAATTATTTACATATTTTGATGAATATTTCTCAACATTAGAAAAATTAGAATGCTAGATATACTCATGGATTTGGAATTCTCAATACATTGCAACCCTAGTAAGGAAAATAAAATGGTCTATATATTTTGTTTGAAATAGTAAGGAGTTATAACTAAAATGATAATTGACAAGTATCCTATATTCATTGACTTGGTAATGTTGGACATGGGAATCATTAAGGAATAAAAAAATCACTCCTTTGACTAATTATTTCCAAACCATCCATACTATATAAGATGAATGGGAATTATCATGATGATAAGAGTTCATAAAATAATTTAATTTCCTGAATTATTAAAATATAGCAGTTTTTTTTTGTGATGATGGTTTACAGAAATAAGGAAAGAGGCAATGAATTCCATCAATATCCAAGTTGAAAAATGATTTTATTAATGAAGACCACAATGAAAATTTCTCCATACACCATGGTAGCACCATTATCTATAGTTACTTAAGAGGAAAAATTTTGTGGGATAAAATAATGTTATAAATTACAGACCATGTATCAAGATTCTTGGATTTTTAATATGTTGAGGTTGATATACAACACCCTAAAGTAATCGTGTAACCTCTCTTTATTACTATGTATAAGTGGGATTATATAACTATAGAATTTCTCATGATATTTCTGAAGAATCCATAACAAATTGATTCCATATGTTTTATTTATAATAATGTTAATAAGTATGAATATTTCTTAAGTGAAAGGGAGGAAAAACCTTTTGAACACCTCATATTACTCTATATTAATGTTGTTTTGAGACTCCATGGTGTATCTCTTTTGGCTGTATTGGATTGTGTCCCATGATTTACATCAAAATTATGTAAATTTTTTCAAAATGATCTCATTATAGACAGACATTTGGGCACTTTTTATCATCCATTTATATAAGAATAGCCTAAAAATAAAATTTTTTAAATGCCTGAAAGCGTTAATTTTTTGGATAATCCCCTTTTTAATTGTCTTGAGGGGAACCTCGTTATAGCTTGTAGGACTAGTGGGAACATGGCCTACGTTAATAACCAGAAGGCCCCTAGGACATTAGATAATATAACAGTCCCTCCCTAGTGTACATAATATAATTTTAATAATATTCCAATCTTTTCTTGGTTACATAGCTAGTAATGCCCTGTGAAGAGGTGCATGGTGCCTGGTACCGATGGTAGATTCAATACCTTCCCATTATTTTGATCGGGTATCCTGGAAAATATGTGTCATGTGCTCCAAATCCCCATGGATATGCACATGTGTAATGTGGATAATTTTTTTTCATGGTACTTTGTTACTTATGCTCCATCACAGATGACACACCCTTGCTACAGGCACTATGTCGAACCTCCAGCATCTCAGCAGACCACCACTCCCTTCGCTGACCACTATCTACCATCATTGTCTTAAAATTGACCTCCATTATACATTTTCATGAACATTGCATGAATCATGAAACCCTCAAACCATCATGCTCTAAAACATCACCCACAAACCACCATCAGTTCTTTCCCAGTCGATACCTACTTTTTTCGACTCCAAGAATCCCCTAACATATCTCAAAAACCCTCATCCGATATGAGAATAATATCAACCCCCCCCCCAAATACCTGTAATCACATATAAATAAATATAATTGGAGCCTAATTTATCTAATTATGAATATCATATCCATATTCATGATACTAGAAAAAAACTATGGAGAATTCAGTTTATTAGGATACTAAAGATAGTCTCTAAAAATTATAAGATATGGGAAGAAATAGAGAATCTTTATAGAAAATTTAACTACAGAAAATCTAATAAAGATGATGAAAATGTTTTAAAATCCATTTTTCGGACTAAATATATATCTAATAATTCATATAATGAATGAAATTCCCAATCACATTATTTCAAGTTTGTTTTCACCTTTTTTGTTTCCTTTTTTCATTTGTTGAATAATGCTTAAAAGGAATTAAGAAGATAATTTTAATGGTGAAGTCATGGATTTTTTGGAATTCTTTTGACTTCACCTATAGTTTTTTCCATTCACAAGTTAATTAACTATCGTGTAATGGGAGTAGATGTAATGTAATGGATGCTGGTAGAAATATATGAATTTGATACAAAACATTAGATTATTACACATCATGTAATGGGATCACATCATTTAATATAATAATATAATGTGTCTAATAAGATTGAGATGATTTTTTCGACATATATGAGCCACAATGAATGAGTGACATGTAAAGGGATTGTACAACATGTAATAGTTATGAAATTTTATTTTAGCGATTCTACATTAGTGGTTTCTTATTTTATTCATTATATTATTCCTTAGTCTTGACCTATAGGCTTTTTATATGTTACTTTCGATGACTCCATCCTTTAAATATTGCATTGTTTAGCGATTGATCACAATTCTGTTTTGGTTTCACTTATTTATATTTTTAATCCTTGTGGTCTGTCATTGTTTTTTGTTATGGATATGGTTTTAGACAAGGTTATGTCTGTATTTGTGATCTTATATATTTTTCTACCAATTGTTTTCAGTTTCATGGCATGCCTAATCATTCTAAGGCATATATCTTGGTTTCTAGTCACCTTTGTCGAAGGAAGCTAGGTTTATACCGTGTTGAGGTACATGTTTCTATACAATGGATTAATTTTATGAATTGAATGACAATAATGATAAATTTCAAAAGGAATTTTTGTTTTTTTAAGTGATAATTGATTTCAAATGATTTCATGGAAAGGTAAATGTTTTCCAAAATGGTTTGTTATCTGAAAAAATATTTTCATGATTTTGGAATGGGATTTCAATCATTAATGTGGATGTATTTCCTTTCAAAAAGTTTGTTCATATTTTTTACATGGATTTGATATATATTTATAAAATTTTACATTGATAACCTTTGGACATTAGGAAAGGGACACCGGTAGAATTAGTGTCTATTTAGAACCACTATGAGGTAACATTTTTTGATATTGATTAGAAGAAATCAATATCTATTTGATCCAATGTATGTATATTTAGGATTGTGATTTTCTGCTATTCATTTTCCCATATGGTAGTCCTCGATACAAGGTGATTTGAAATTTTTATTTTTATTTCATTTATCACATGATTATTTTTATCAGGAATTGTAGACCATAAGCTTTATATGAGACTTTATCACATAGCTTTCCATGATAGGATATTTAATATAGATGAGTACCTCTTGATTCATGGATATGACTTTCTATTTTATCTATTCTACTTTTCATATTTCTAGTCTGACAATATGAATGTATTTTTTAAAAAAGAAGACCTAAAGTTAAATTTATTTCAAACTGGATTTAGTTTTGGAAAATAATTTTTAAAATTTATTTTTTTCTATAATTTTTCCATTCATTATATTAGAACTTGTATAAGAAATGTGGTGTAATATTATTGGGATTTGGATTATACACTAATTGTTCCTTTTTTTAATATGTATATTTTTTATTATAGTATTAAGGTAAAGGGAATATCATATTTTAGCATGTTTGATTTTATTGATGTAGTTTCCTTCAATTAATGTTAGTGTAGAGGTGATAGTTGGTCACATTGATCATTGATATAATTTCAGTTTTAGCCTATTTTGGCTTGTATTTTATATATTTTTTCTATCTCAATATTTTTCTAATCAAAACTCTGGTCATATGTGTTGTTTTTTAAATATTAAATGATAATTTTTATCATATTTTACTTGTATTATGTGATGGGAAGATTCAGTTGGATTTTCTAGTGGATTCGGGTAGGTTCATTACAAATTGGTATCAAAGGGATTCTCATCTAGAAGTGTGTTAACAATTACTGAGTTTGGTTCTATGTCTTGGTTAGAAAGGATAGATGACCATTGAAATTTATAGAGTATGTGTGGAAATGGGGCCTAACCATCTCACTTCGGTGAATGAAACTGAGTTACATAGGTGGTCATGTACTTTAATTATGTTTTATAATTGGAGCATGAGGTCATTTGAATGAACTATATGGGATCTTTATTTAAATTAACATTCTTATTTTTAAGTTATTCCTTTAACGTTTTCTTAAATTTTTAAAGTTTTAATTATTTGATATCAATAACTGATGTTATTCATATAATATTAGAATTTTCTAGAGATTGATGGGATTTTGTCTTTAGTTAAATAATAACTCCAAGAATAGATCTTCCAAACTTGAGAGAGGATGTTGTGAGACATTTTCCATAAGTGAATCCTCATGTGGACCCTATTTAGTAGAAGTTGTTATCCCCACTATTTAGACACCAGTTCAAGAGGGTGTTTGGAACCCAAGAAGTGTTGTGGATCACAAATCTGAATTTACTAGGAATCATCCACCCGTATTTCATGGTGAAAATGGTGCCCCTAGAATTTGAGGAGTTTCTTTAGTAGATATATAATATCGTTAACTTATTAAAAGTTCCTAATAAATCCATGGTGAGTTTTTTTCATATATATTCTTATGTGACCATGAAAAAGATTATGGGACTCTATTATGAAATATAGGTTTCATGAGGATCTTTCCAGATATTATTTTAAGAAAATATTTGACCAATAATTTTACCATTATATATTACATGTGAGTAATTCGTCGGAAGTTATTACCTTAGATTATGGTAAATATACCTTTATAAAGTATTCTACCCATTTTATTGAGTATGTGCATCTGGAATTTAAGTATGTCACTAATGAGTACCTAATGTCTCAGATGATTTAATTAGGATTAAGGCCTAATATTTAGGTGATATTGATACTAATGTTCTTTGTGACCATTTCGGAGGTAGTTGAGAAGGAATAATTGAATGGGGTATACATTGTTGTGAAGGCTTTCTTGGGTGGATCCACAGTTGGTTTAGTAGTTCACCAAGGTGTAACTTTTGGATCGAAGTGGAAGGGTAAGAGTGATCAGTTTTCTATAGGACCAATTTAATGGGAATTGATAGGGATGCATTATGTTTTTTACAACTAGTGTGAAAGGTGAGGTTATACAAAGCCTTAGTATGAAAATACACATAGGTCTTATCATATTTGTGGTTGATCGGGCCATCTGCAACAATTTTTTGAAAATATATATTAGGAAAGTGGAGAAAGATCCACTCTAATAAAGGGTTTGAAGGCTCATTATGATTACTACAAGAGTGGTGGCTCTATTACTTAGGCCAAGGGAGATGTTCACATGGCTAAGGCTAGATGGATTTTTGTAGCATATTACATTTTAGTGGAATCTAATGTAGGTCATGCTACTATTATTGTTACAGTGTTTATCGCATATTAAATGTGACATCCTTTGTTGGATATAGATATTACATAATCTTTTATATCATAAAGGTTAGTTGATATGTTGGGATTAAATTGAAATCTTATTCTATTCTTTTTTATCTTTCCCTTCCTTTTTTAATGTTGTCTAAACACGGTTTTAGATGTCTTGTGTGTCTGGTGATGATAGTGGACTATGAGGTGGGGTTGGAATTCTTACTACATGATCATGAAATTAGTGACATGATTATTTAAATGGATTATATGATCATTGTTAAGGACTAGATATACTATCATCTCCATTGCATTCTGTTATTATACAGCCAACGGGCCACTCATGTTTTCTAGGGTGAGTGGGACTATAGATTGGGAAGACTATATCTTGTTGTTCCTTATGTTGGGTAAATACCATGCCAGTTTTCAATTATATTTTTTGGTTAATATGACCATTTTTTGGATATTTGACTTCTTTTAGTCATGTTTGATTACCATGAATCATTTTTAGGTGTTTTTCTAGTTTACCACCCTGGATTGTGATCGAGTTTTCTATAGACCTTCTCCCTGGTATGATGCACATTTCTATGCTATCTTATCGAATGAAATCGATGAAGTAGGTGGAACATAAGGTATAGCTTAAGTACCTAGAGAAGGAATGATTTTTTCAACTTAACATGTCACCAAGGACTTCACCTTCACTCTTTTATATGAAAGAATACAATAGTCTTAGCCTCTAACTAATTATTAAAAAGTTAAACCATGTGAGAGTTAATAAAAAAATCCCATTTTCTAGGGATTAATGATCTCATTGATTAGCATATAGGGGATCATTGTTTTTTTAATGTTTAACTTTGATCAAGGTATCACTAGTTGAGCAACTAAAATGAGGATATAACTAATATATATTTTAGGAGTTGATATAGGAATTTTATATTTCTAGTTATGGAATTCAGTATCACTACTTCTTTTATTGTGTTTATAGCTTTAATGAAAAACATCATTCATAGGTTTTTGGAATATTTTTTGGTTGTGTCCATAGATGATATTTTGGTATACTCAAAGATATATTATGATCATATGGACCATTTGGATATCATTCATTGATCTTTGTGAGAACATCATATGTTTTTTGAGATTTCAAAATGTGAGTTTTGGATCTAGGATGTGTTGTGTTTCGGGAATGTGATATCAGAGAGGTATTTCATGGTAGATCCTAAAATGGTATAGGTAGTATTTTCGTAGGAGTATCCAAGAAATGTGTTTGAGATCTTGAGATTATTGGGTTTGGCTGGTTACTATAGATGGTTTGTTCAAGAATTTTCTATGATCACATCTTTTGTTAAAGATATAACCCAATAGTTTTGATTCTTTCAAAATTGAGATCAAGTTATGATGTTTTCTATAATGATTTTAGTATATGTTTGGGATGTGTCTCGATACTAGGGAAATAAGTTCTGTCTTGTGGATCCCACCCAACACACCCTCATGAGAAGAACTACCCTACCCATTATCTAAAGTTAGAAGAATTTATGTATGCACTTAGAATATGGAATCCCTATTTCTTTGGGGATCGGTTTATAGTATATTCTAATAATAGGAGCATGAAATATATTTTTACTCAAAGGGATCATAATTTACTCTAGAGATGTTGGGTAGAGTATCTTCGAACTTTTTTTTGATGTTTCTTATAACCCAAAGAAACTGAATGTGGTTTTTAATTCATTGTGTAGAAAATTTCCAAAACAATCCATGAATGAATCATTTTAGGAGGGGTATCTAATGAGTTTGTTTTCTATGATAAGATTAGGAGTGGAAGAGGTTGGTGGAAAAGTGTTATTGGATTAGTTGAGTGTTGAATCGTCTTAATATGAGTTAGTTTTGATCGAGATGGTGACATACACAAATTTCAAATGTTTTAGTGAAATATTTTATGGGGGTGAGACCTTAGGTGAGTGGTACCAGTATCCTAGTTGAGCATTGTGCTTCCGTTGAAGTTTTGTTGTTCGTTATTCCATGACATGGGATTTTTTGGACGATGAGAACCATTCGTATTAGTTTTTTTACCAAGGTATTACCAAGATGTATCATTATCTATTACATTAATATTAGTGCAAGGGGTTGAGAAGTTTTATTTCATATTTTTTATCTTGATTCCTTAATTGTTAGAGAATTAATGTAGAACACCAGAGACATTAAAGTTTGTTTTATCCCTTACTGATTATGGTAAGGTAGTGGTATGAGATTTCTATGGACTTCAACATTGGATTACTATGGGCTCATAGTGGGTAGGATACAATTGTTATGATAATTTATTGAAACATGAAATTGTCACATTTTATACTTATCCATGAGATAAACAAAGTGAAAAGGATTAAGAACATTTATGTCTGAGAGATTTTGAGACTTTATGAGGTTCCCCATATAGTTGTTTCTAACAGGGTTATGATGTTCACTTCCAGGTTTTGGAATGGATTATAGGAGGAAATGGGTTCCTAGACTATATTGAGAATGGATTATCATCCACATATGTATGGATAGAAAAATAGTGTTTTCAAGGTTCTAGAGGATACTCTCAAGGATTTTTTTCTTTATTTTAAGGATATTGGGGAAATCATTTTTGTTTGGTTGGGTTTTCCAAAAAAAATTGTGATTCGATAAAAATGGTTCCCTTTAAAGATTTGTATGGGAGGCTATAAAGATATCCCTTATGCTGGGATGATTTAGGAGGGATGTCCTTGGTTAGACTGAGTGTTAATCAAGAGATGATCGGGATGTTATAGTTGAACTTGATGTGATTTATCATTCCACAAAGTCATCATAAATATTATACATACCCAAATCATTAGCCACTGGAGATTGATTTGGTGATGGAGTCTTTCATATATTTTCACCTTAATTGGGGCATATTTTGTTGGGCAATCAAGGTAAGTTTTTACCAAGGTTATTGGTCTCCTTTTAGATAATTGGGAAACTAGGGAGAGTGGAATGTCATTTGGAATTATAGTCTAGCTTGAAATCAATCCACCATGTGTTTCATGATTCCTTGATGAGGAAGTAAATACCAGATCCTCCATATGTGATTAGATGAGAGGATGTTGATATTGAGAATGATACTACATTGGATGATCATATATTTCTTATTATGTATATCAAGGATAGGTTTCTATTTGCTAAAATGTTCTACCTAGTCTAGGTACTGTGGTAGTGTGAACAGGATAGCCACAAGATGTGGGTGCGAGAGTCATTGATGAGGTAATAATGGCCCACTATTTTTGTTGATCCATAATCTTGAGTGATTTCTAGGGGAAGAAATCATTTATGGTGGGGTGACTGTAATGACCTATTTCCTTTCAGTGAGGTATATTTGGACCTCAATTTTTTATTTCTTTGTCTTGTTGGTTGAATAATGATGAAAAGGAAATGAGAGGATACCTGAAATTGAGAAGTTAAGAATTAGAAGTAACTTCCACCATTTCCCCAAAAATTTCATGTGTTCACTGGAAAATTACATGCCATGTAATGTGAAAACATGTCATGAAATGGATGTTGGAAAAAATACACTAACTAGATACATAGCATGAGAGGATTATACATCGGGTGAGGTGTTCACATAGTGTAATGGAAAATATAAGGTTTTTAATAAAATGGTTAGGGGTTTATTGTAATATATTACTCTCATGGAATACACGACCTTTAAAGGGATTACACATTGTGTAATAATTTCAAATTGGGATTTTTGGGTTTGTATTATTATTTCATTCATCAAATTCCTCCTTGACCTCGTCCTATATGATATTCCTATGAGGTTCTTGGGTGACCCCTTCCATTTCTGAATCACATCATTTAGTTATGGATCACTATTATGGTTGGGTTTATCATCTGTAGGTATATAATCCATCTTGTTCTAATTTTGTTTGTGTTGTAGTTGTGGTTTTGGACACTATTGTTTTTATATTTGGGATTATATAGAGTTTTATGTCGATAATTTTCATTTTCCTAGAATTCCTTATCTTGAAAAGGTCGTTCTCTAGGTTTATGGTCATTATTTTTGAAGGAAGATAGTTTTATATGATATAAAGGTAGGTTTTTATATATATTAGGTTATTTTTATGAATTTAATTTCATTGTTGATAAATTCCTATTTTTAGTTCATTGTATTTAAGTGATAGATTGTTTCAAATGGTTTCTTGGGAATGGAAATATTTTCAAATGGGGTTTTGGGTCTAAAAATGGATTAGATTAGTTAGGAAACGAATTTTCAAACACTGAAGAAAATTATCATGGATTTGACAATATTTTATGAAAATGAGTGCATTTTTTGAAATATAATTGGAAAATATCAAATTGGGAACCTTGGGTGCATTGGAAAAGAGACAAAGCTAGCCTTAATGCTTATTTGGCCCCACTAAGAGGTCAATTTTTGTGACATCAACTGGTAGGAATCAATATCTATTGGATCCAACATATACTATTTTTTCTTGTGAGTGTCTAGTATAAATTTTCTCATACAATATAGGATAATATGAGGTTATTTTTCATTTTTCCTTATGGTTATTTATCCCATGACTATTTAAATAATGGAATATTAGTCACAAGTTTTTATATAATGTTTAATCACATAAATTTCATGATATGATATTTCTTGGTTATTTTTACCTCCTGATGAATGGATATGATTTTATGTTTTATCAATACTTCTTATCATATTTATATTTTTAGAATATATTTTTTTTATGAAAACTAATAAAGAAAGAGGTAAAATCATTTACAACTAGATTTTTTTTATTAAAATGATTTGTAAAACAATTTTTTTGGAAGATAAAATTTTATTCATTCTGGATATTAGACCTTGTATAGAATGTTTACTGGTATCCTTCTAGGATTTGGATAACACCCAAGTCCACATTTTGGAATTTCTAGATGTTTTAATGTTGGATTCTCTCAAGGGAATGTGTATCTTGTAGGATGTTGGATTCTCTTATTAGGGTTTCCATTGTTTTGGGTTATTCTAGAGGTTATTACTGGTCATGTGGTGATTTGATATATATTATCGATTATCCAGTTTTGGCTTAGATTATATGACTTTGTTCTATGCCGTTTGTTCCCATGAATTACTATAATTGTATCTATTATTTTCTTATGTTCAAGACTACTTTATATTAACTTGTTTTACCTATATTAGGTGATGGGATGGTTCAGATGACTTGGCTAGTTGTCCCAGTTTGGTTCATTACAATTCATCTAAATATATAAATTTTAACTTATAAATATATATTTGAAATTTGAAAAATCTAATTAATGTTTTATTGAAATAAAAATTATTTTTTGGTTCTTTTATCTTAATATTGATTTCGCATGGTTCCCATTAGTTTTGGTTTTTTATGATAAATAAGTATACATTGATATAACCAAATCTAATAAATTCCATAGGATTCTATATTATATATAATATCTATAAAAAATAATGTATAGGCTTAAAATTTTCATTTTTCTAAAAATGCTTTTTCTTTGCATATTAATAAATTATATTAAATGTAATTTTTACAAGACATTTTAATTTAATCATATAAAATGGATCTAATTTTTGACATCCTCAGTTTGTAAGAGAAGACATAGGGTTTGTTCTAGAGGAAACTAGGGGGAATTTGATCAATTTTTTCATTTTTTCCCTATCTTTTCATTTTGGAGGATTTGGTTATGGAATGGTTTAATATTTTCAATGTAGTGATCAGATTTGATGGTTCTAGATATTTGGAAATTGTTTCATCATGGAGCATTGGATATATTGTGGTGGATAAAAGGTTTGGTTTGGGTGTTTCTACCAATTTTGGATCCCCTACACCGTGGAATGGTATTTTGGCGTAGTTTCCTTATAAATATATTATAGGTTGTAGAATAGTGATGGAAATTTCATTGTGAACATATTTCATAGATTATTGTATCTCATCATTGACCAGGACATGGGTTCCATATATTATTTTGACCAAGAACAAAATAGACTGGTCCCACTCCTTAATGTTTTACCCCTATCATTCTAGAACTTTTTTTTAGTGTATCCCTATAGACTCTACAATAATGGGTATTTTTTATATTGCTAATAAAAACCTATGGCCCCTCAAAATAATCCTTCCCTAAAAAATCTCTCTCAAACCCGTTGTGACTCTAGGTCTTCATCAATGGTTCTTACATCCCTCAGACTCCTTAGTTCATCTCTGATAATGTTTTATCAACTCTTGCTATTCCTATATGATTTCCCTCTCATTATTCATCATTTTCCCCCATTCTCTTGGGACGATTCATATAACTAAATATATTTCTCCATATACTACCTTAATCCCATTCCATAATCTCATTTGTATCCATTTAAAATTGGTTCCAAGGAATCCTTCTTGTGTGAGCTAGTTATCAATAGTGGCATAATTTGATGTGGTCTTCAACCTTTTAAAACATTGGATTTCATCATAAAAAACTATTAGGTGGGAAAGTCCGTAATATTTAGGGAACATGTATAAAAATATTCCCTTCATATGATTCATGTGTCAGATTTCGTTATTTCCTTTCTTGATTATGATTTCATGTGGGTGTGTTCATAGCCTATGTGACCAATCTAATTATACTTGATTACTTGTTTATGCTTATAGATTTTCTGACCATATTGATGTTAATCATATGTGTTATTTGTTTCTACTTATTCTCCAGATGATATTTTTCCTATCCTTAAATACTCTACCCTATTATGTGTGCTACCATGGATATGGAGGTTTTTTTCTTAGTCCTTAACATAGGTCGATCATCATTGAATGGTTATCACATAGAGGGGAACTGTTCATGACTTGAAAATATAGTGATGATGGGCCTAAAAAAATGTTAGGGGTATGAGTATGCCTCATGAATTACATTTAATGTGATATACTTGATTAATAGTTGATGTCAAGTGTTATTCCACACTTGATTCCTAGTGGATGTCGAGTATCTCGAGTACTTAATGCCCAGAGGATGCTGAGCAGCATGATCAACTTGAGGCCTAGTGGATGTTGAGTATCATGTTCACAAGATTCTATGAGGATGAAGAAACAAATGTATACTAGACTTGTGGATGATTTGATTACTTGTAACATGATATCATTATCCTTCCAACATGATTTCAATGCAGGTACAGTTGGGGGTTGACGAAACTTTGTTATTATACAAAAACATAGTAAATTATTGGGTATTTTTTATTCTTTCTTGAGAATTTATTATTATAATGGAATACACATGTTATACCAATGATCACTTGTTAGGGATTTATTGGTGGTTTCCTATTGGGTTATATTACTCAAAAAATTTGTTGGAAACATGATGTTTGTGGAGACTTTGGGTATAGGGATCCGTGTAAGGGAAAGGGGTCCATGACATATGGTTGAGTCGAGGACCATGGAGATGGGATTGGTACTAGAACATACTCTAGAGGATTATGTACATTTATTTTATAATTTACATTTAATCTATATAATATGATTTAGATTTCCACAATTGGATATAATTTATTTGTTGTATTCTATTTTTTCTATTTGATATTATATTATGATTAATTATCTTCGACACTTATTACTCTAAGTTGTTTACATTATTTATATTATTAGTGAAAGTGTATGATACAGAGTTTATGTTCCCTGTATTCATGATATTTGGAACCCCATTTCAAGTTAGTGATCTCTTGTGTGTGGAGAGGTTTGCGTGAGGCCTTATGGTTCTCTTGCTCGAACCTGATAATTTTGTTCATGGTAAAAGAAGATTACACAAAAGGGTAATTTTTTTATTTTCATTTGAATAACCTAGGATATGATAGAAGGGATATAAGTTGTGTGAGAATCGGGTAGGGGAGTTTTAATGTGCCTTGCCAGATCTGGTGTAATAGACCTTCAAGTAACCATTGATGGGATTGTTTTTATAGTTTTATAATATTTTGGGTGTGTTCATGAATTCTGAGTAGGTATGAAGGATAACATTCCATTAATATACCCATTGTTTTGATTTTTACTAGTTATTTAATTTAATTCCTTGATTTGTAATATTAATTTTGGATACACAAATATTATTTTATTGGTTGACATATCTGTTGTCATTAATTATTTGAAACTAATCATGCTATAATTTCATGTATATATATGTGTGTGTGATTATGGTTATTTTGTTTGGATGAAGACCTTGGATGGTGATTAGTGGGACATACCATGGGTTATGGGCAGACTCATTGGAGATCCTTATGTGATTCTATAAACTAGTTATGATAAATCTGAAATGTTCTAAATGTTTCCTTCATGTTATATATAGTGGAACAAAAAAGGGGACTGATGGGACCACTAGCTGACATGGTATAAGGTTCTCCCTCTTAGGGGGATACCCCATATCCACCGCCTACTATACTTGAGGGTGCAATAGATAACATTATCATTATTTCTCTATTAGCATAGGTTTTTGGACTAAATTAGTTTGGACTCCTTTCACTTGATCTTGCATAGGGTGGAGGGGAAAAAAGGTCCATGGTTCACTATACTATAGATATCTCACTCCGGAATCCACAATATTTATAGGGAACTAGTGAACTATAGAATAAAGATGGCTGGATTGTCATTTTCAAGACATTCCATGAACTTCTTGAGACACATTAGTACATTAAGGTGAAGTTGGAAACATTCAATCTAAAATAACACACCATGAGGTGGTAATTCATTATGGGACCTCCTAGAAAATGAGAGGATCTCGTAGGGGTGGCCTTTAAGGACATTTTATTTTTGGTAATTATTTCCTAATACATGGAAGCAATATCAAGCATAAGAGTTCCTAGGGATATAGTAGGCATCAATGATAATATCTACATACTATAGTCATTTCACTGATCTTATTCACTTTGCCACTCTTTTTTCTAGAATTGATTCAAAGAAGGACAGATTTTTTGAGATAGAATTTCATCCTGAAATCAAATTCATGTTTCTGAGTTTTGACTTGATGAAATACATGTACATTCTACACAATTCCTTACCTATCAAGTCGGTATTAGAGAAGTATCAAGGATTTGGTCTTCATCTATCCTTTAATTCTCTAGAAGGTGGATCTACAACATCTATGATGGGTTTCTATCCCAGTATATGAAATAGGAATCTAGGGATACATAGTAGAGATGTGGTAATATGGTGGTGTAGGGTTTGGATTCATAATTTCATTGGGGTGGAGAATTATAATATTTCAAATATAGGAAGATAGTATACTACCACATGTTCTACACAACACCTCAGAGCCTATATCAGTAATATGGAAGGATGGTTAATCTCTATACGTTTTGATATAGATCAATTAAGAAAAGTTTTTATAAGGTATCAAATAAGATGAAGTTAGGGAACCAAGGATTTTTTCAGGGTCTATAATAAAAAACTGAAGCGATGATGACTTTTGGGAGTCACACACCTCAGGGAAAAAGTCACAATTATTGGGTGGGTTGAGTATATGAAATGGATTAGACTCCAATGGATTGTAATGATAGATAATATACTATTAAATCTATGTTCTAAATCACTTCAATGTTGTCTACTATTTTTTTGATACCGATCATTCTCATTCTTTCGAATCGACACATGTTTTTTATAGACGCGACTTACTAGTTAGTTTATCATTTGAGTTTATTTCCACAAAAAAATTATTGGGTAAAAATTTTAACCATATTTATAAATTCTTAGAGTATCCTATAGTATTTTTCTATTATATAAAACTATGGGAATTCGTGATTTTTGAGATAATGATATTCTATGTAAATCGTGGAATTGATTGGAAAACCAGTTTACATGTGCACAATGATTGCTATCGGATATGGGTGTCATTTATCTCACCTAATGGATATATGTTTTTATGACTAGTGAATGAAAGATAGGTGAAAGTAGATTTATGCCAAATGTAATCTAACATGGGGGGATTATGGAATAGATTATTGGTTGTCCTCATTTGAATGGATAAGAGGTGTTCCCCATATTTTCTTCCAGTTTTTGATATCTATAAGGATATCCTTCTAGATGATTTAAGAGTACCTTTCCATAATTGAGGAGTTGTGTATTAGAAAGAAATAATTCCTTGTACATAGACCATTTGGATACCCACTTATCATATCAAACAGAATGATTTTAAGGAACTCAATATATATCTTAAGGACTTCCAAAAGTAGGGACATATCAAGCTACGTACTTCACCCTGGGGTGACCCAATTTTTTTCTAAAATAATTTAGATGACAGTATTCACTCTACATAGATTACAAAAAATTAAACCAGGTGAAATTGAAGAATATGTATCAAATTACCATGATTTATTATATATTTAATTAGTTATGGAGAGCACGATGGTTCTCTAGGATTGATATCAGATTAGGCTATAACCTATTGTAGATTGGAGAGGAGGATATCTGGAATATCGTGTTCTGGAACATTTATGGTCTATACGAGTACTTGGTGATGTTGTTTGGACTAAATAATACCCCAATAGTGTTTATAGATCTCGTGTACATGACCTTAAACTCATATTTTGACTCATTCTTGGTGGTTTCCCCTGATGATATCCATATCTATTCATAGATCCCGTAGTATTATGTTAGACATCTTGAGATATACAAGAGTAAAATTCATGCACATAGGATTTATGTCAAGATTACAAAGTGTAAATTTTTAGATTCATGAAGTGTAGTTCTGTTGGAATGTTTTTTAGACTGGTATATCTATGCACCGAGAGAAATTAGGGAAGACTAGACATAGAAAAGTCATTGGAATGTGTTTAAGATTAGGTAATTTTGTGATTAGTTGTATACTACTAAACTTTTATCCAAGACTACTCCCATATATCATCACCCATGACAGTGATGAAAGACAAAGGAGTAAAGTTACAATGATTAGTCTAGTATGAAAAAGTCCTTATTGAGAAGATGAAAGGAGTGACTACTGCTATGGTTTAATTTCTCTGAAAGGATGGAATTGGATATGATATATACTACGATGCATCCTGAGTTTTTTGGGGAGAAGTACGAATGTAGAGGGATTGCATAGTATCATATGGGTCACATTATTTATAAACCCAGAAGTGAAATTATCTAACCCAAATAATAGATCTAGATTTCTTCATCAATGCTTTGTTGTTAGTGACACTATCAAATAAGTGACAGGTTTTTCTACTATATATAATATAAGATCTTCTTATATATGGTAACATGGAGGGACATCAATTTGAGGAAAAGGAAATGGGTGGGGTACCTGCTGAAATTTAAATTTTAGATGACATATTCACCATGTAAAGTTAATTTCATTACAGAAGCTTTATCCTTAATACTCTAGTAGCTCAAGAGCATTTTGGGCGGACTAATTAGGAATATTGGTACGTTATGAATTAGTTAGTTGATTATAGGATGGGTAATTATGAGGAATGAAAAGTTATTGTTCCAAATTCATGATCACATATTCCATAGAAAACCGGGTGAATACTATTCAGTAATATGACCTAGAGTATGATGTGATATAGGAGTGGCTAAAGGGTGATGACCTAATACTTGGGTGGTTGTTATAATGAGATAATGAGATCCCTGTAAATGGGAAAGTTACAGTCACTATTTATATCATGGAATTGATGATGAGATTATTTCATACCTCTTAGTAGATGGTGCATCCTATAGTGGCAATGATGTACCATGACATCATGTTTCCATTTTGGTGGCTAGGGATGAAGAGATAAATTTATTAATTTGTTTCTCAGTGACATACCTACTATAGGACAACCATTGAGTGCAAAAATCTAGGTGGTTTTCTTTATCCACATCATTATCCATTTTATAATTGGTTGGACATCATGATGGACTTTTTATAGGGGTACCCAGAACTCAGATGGGTCATAACGTTGTATGGTTGATTTCCAATTGACTTATGAATGTTTCACATTAATTATTGATCTGTGAGACCCACTCAATAGACAATTTGTGAATATTTTATTTTCATGACATCATGTATTTCCATGGATGTTCCATTAAATCACACGTGATATGGATATAAATGTTTATAGTGGTTTTGGTAGGGAATATAAAAGTCCATATGGACTTATCAGAGATTGAACACAATAAACCATCCCCAGAGATATGGGAATGTAGAGAGAAAAATCCTATACTAGAGGATATGCTTCAAGATTTCATCCAAGAATTTATTAGAGAGCTTTTTGATCACCTGGACTTGCTTGATTTGTTATAAAACAACATTTACTTGGATATGGATAAATTATTGATATATATGGATATTTATAGGAGTTAATATAATTAAATAATTTATTGGAATGAGAATTGTGAGGCTGTATTTCTTAGGTCCCAGTATGGTATTAGAGAAATTTGAGAGGTTTCAGTTGATTTAGAAGAGGTTGATCATAGATTAGAATAAGTTGAGATCTTAAAATATCCATGGGAGGATACCACAAAAGTTTTCTATAGTAGAAAATGTTTTTTACAGTGACTCCATGGTTATGCCACTAAAATATAAGGATATAATTCAAGTTATCCCCATGTTTGGTTGGACTCATTAAGGTCAATGAGATGGTTGGGATAGTTGTGTACCCTCTTGATATCCCTTCTAGTTACCGAGGTGTTCACAATGTGTTTCATATGTCTCATATTTGGTGTTACATGCTTGATTCCATGAATTTCATCAACTGTGAGGTTTTCGAGATGGATCATAATTCATCATATGAAGAATTTTCCACATGTATTGTAGACCTAATTAAGAAGTTGTTTCATGGGAAGACGGTACTAATTGTTTGGATCCTATGGCTCCATGGAAAAATTTAAGACGAGACTTCAGTGTGGGGGATAAATATACAGGCCGAATATCCCACATTTTTCAATAAGGATTCTTAGATATTCTTCATGAGGATGAGAAGTCATTATAGGGTTAATATTAAAACCATCATATTTTTTGAGATGGACTAGGGTTGGTTTAGGAAACAAGTTGGAGAATTGAACTATTTTATCATGTGGAATCATGTTCTATGGATTATTCCATATCATTATGTTCTGCAGGTTATGACTTCATAAAGAGTTGGTATTAGCAGATTAGTGATTATATTTTATGATTTTTGAAATTTGGAAAAAACTGAGGTGTGGAGAATCAGCTATGATGTGGATGATGAAAGGTGGAGTTTGTTAGGTTCTTCCAAATTTAGAACACTTAAAGCATTGAAGGTGGTTGTGGGATAGTTTTTCTGTAAATCACATTGAGTCTATAGTGTAGTGATGGAAATTAAATTATAATCCTATTCTATGAATAATATGATCTTTTTGTTGACCATAATGTATATTTCAGACCCACTTTTGACAAGAAACAACTATTTCATGGATAACTCCTCTGCATCACAAACCATACTATTTTGGGAAATGATAAGGTGTGGTCCGATGCACTTTGTTGTTATACCTATTTTTACAAATTCCCTATAAATTATGGAGTCCCCCCAAACCCAATATTCTTTTAATCATTTATCTTAAACCTAGTAAATATATATAGCTTCTTCAAGATTGTTTGAATCCCTCAAACTCTTGGATTCATCCCCGATGATGGTGGACCAACTCTAGGTATTCTTAGGTGAGTTCCCTTTCCATTCTCCTTGATTTTTCCAATATCATTGAATGGATTTGTATGTATAATCATATATATTCAACTCCTTCCTGAATCCTTTTATAAAATATTTTTTTATATTGGTTCAAAGGAATATCAATATTGTATGATAGATCTTCATGGGTGTACAGTGTGATTTTGTATTAGAACCATGATTAATGTTAGAGTTAATTTTCAATAAACATTAGGTAAGAAGTTATAAATAATTTGGGGCTCCGGTATACATATATTTCCTTGGTATGATTCATGTGTTTTATTTCTTATTTACCATGTATGATTTTGATCACATGTGGGTGATTTCATTACTCATGAGACCCATTTATTTATTCTAGATACAAGAATTATTCTTGTATCTTTTTTACCATGATGATTTGGATCACTATTATTATTTGTTTATACATATCATCATGATTATATGTTATGAGATACTTGTATTATATACCATATTATGTGTGTTACCATGACTTTGGAGAGGTATTTCTTTGTAATCAAAATAGGCGGACCATCATGGCATGGTTATAACTTAAAAGGGGAGTGTGTACGACTAGTGAGGATGAAGACGATATAACGAAGCACGTGGTAGGGGTATAATGACACCTCATGGATTCCATGTAACATGATATAGTTGATTCCCATTTTATTCCATGTGGTATTTAGCAGTTGATTTCTAGTGGATACTTAGTATCATGAACACATAATTCATAGAGGATGTAGAATAGCATGATTCACTTAATGCCTAGTGGATGTCAATTCCCATGTTCTCATGATGCCTTGGGGATGTTAAGAAATATTTACACTAGTGATGTGGTCAGTTTGATTAATTCTTACATCCTATCATTATCCTTCTGGAGATGAGCTAAAGATGGTATGATTGGTGGGTTTGGCATCCTAGTTAGAACATGAAATCTCAATATATGATTTTGTATTTGTTATTTTTTCATGTTTATTTATTCTTATAATGAGGTAAAAATTTTATTCATGTGTACATCTATTGAGAATGCCTTGGTTGTGTCCTTCTAGGTTTTACTACTCACACCCTATATGAGAATATTGATACATGTGTATAGTTCATGTATAGGAATAAATTTAAGGGAAAGTGGCCCATGGATGATGGTTGATGTGAAGATAATAGAGCTAGGAGGGACATCCAAATTTACTCTGGAGGATTCTACAGTCTTCATTATTTTTTTATTTCACTATATATACTTTGGTTTAGACTACCACACTAAGAATCTATTTTTTATGACATGTGTTTCATTTTATATTTCATTATGATTACTTAACTTCCAATTTTATTACTATGAGTTTTTTATATTTATTTATTTTATTTGTGAAAGCATATGATTCTAAGGGTATATTCTCTGTAGTAATGATGTTCAGACCCTCACTACTAGTGAGTATCATATTTTGTATGAGGAGTTGTTCATGAGGTCTTATGGATCTCCATATTAGAATAAGTGGTTCAATTTAGGGTGTTACAATAATTATTTTATAGATTTTCTATATCAAATCTAAAATCAAAATGTTGATTATGTGTATTTGTGGACTACCAACTCCACAATGTGAGGTGTTTCATTTTTTGTTAGTGCCTCACATGGACTGTTATAATGATGAATTTAATGGATATATATTATTTTTAGGGAACAATTAAGATTTTGTAATGATGAAATATTATCTACCTTATTAACCCCTAAAATATGTTGGAAAATGATAACATTGCCTAAGTGTTTGAGTAGACAACCACCTCTATAAAGCGATGTGATTCATTTTTCATTTCCTCATTACATGGATGGTCATAAAGATAGATTCAATGAACATATATGACATATATGATTTAAATATTATTTTTGAAACATTTATCATTATATACATTATTTCATTTTCATCCTTTAGGAAAATGAAAAGGTCATCATGCGTATGTGAAGACTACCTCATCCATGAAAGACAAATTCTATTTTCTTAATACCACATCACATGAATGGTTTTATAATTATATATAATGAATAAAAAATATGTTAATGATATTATTAATATTAAGGATATTATGGAATGATTTCATAACACCTTTGACCATGGACAATATACCAACGTAGTTATGGATAAATTGAATGAGAAACCTTAAATAATCGATGTGATAACGAACTATACAATGAATAGATGTAAAATGATTATAAAAGTGTTTTAATAATGGAATATAAATGAAGGATTTTCTTCATAACATATTTATTAAATTTAAATTGATTATTTATAAGGTTATAATGCATCCATCCAAAAATGAATACTTTGTATGTTTTTTTAATCTCAATTCCACTTTATTTAGAAATATTTTATATTATACAACAATGAAATTTTATATGGTGTTTATACTACCCGTTTTTCATATTATATCAAGAATTAATGTTTATTTATGGTGTTTAATGTTTCAATTCATGTTGTATCCTCTTAGGGCCTTTGATTCAAAAGTTATTAAATCTATGCTGGTTTATTTTACAATCCCACTATTATTCATATTTTTCTTGTTTAAATATATGTTGGAATAATTATATTCTATTAATTTCTTAAAAATCATATATTTTATTATTGTATTATTATTTCTATGGTTTCCATTTTTTCTATTAACTTTTACACTCTATGGAACCCGAAACAACTAAAAGAATATTTATAAGAAAAATTGACTTTATTTATCTTCTAGGGTTTGGAATATTTCCCTTCCATGCCATGTAATTCAAATTGTTTTTAAGATGTTTTTAAATAATTTTAAATAATTTTTGAATGTATATTTATAATACCATTGAATTTCATTACAAAGTTTCAAATTTTATTTTTTAATGTTTTCTAAAAATGGAATTTTATAATTTTTTACAAAAGTTTATTATTTTCTAAAAGGATAAATAAAATTTATAAAACATTTATGAAATGATACAAAGGTTTTAGGAATATTTATATTAAATTTTTCTTTTCAATTTTCATATATGTATTTTTAAATAATTAATTTTACATAAAAATATTATTCTTTATGTGTTAATGGTCTTATATCATCCTTTATTGGTTTATGGATTATACATTATTTTATGGCCATTAGATTAATTTTAATAGTGTTCTCAATCAATCAACATTATTCACTAGATATTATTTCTCCTTCATACAATAATTTTCATTATCATGGTTATATTTTGAATCATTTCTACTACTTCAATATTATCTTAACTGTATACCATTTCCATATATGGTGTCAGTTGAATGAATATTATTAATAATATCATTTCATTTATTGGGGAAGTATTGATGTTTCATATTATTGATTCAATATAGAAATTTATTATTTTATAGGAAATAATGATTATGTTTTTTTATTAATTCAATATATGAGGAATTCATTAAAAATAAGTTAATGATGGGTCAAAATCAATTATAGATATCCTCATTATGAATTACCTAGTCTCATGAGATAAACACTTTTCCATATTATTTATGCATTTTATGTATAAAAACCCATTCATTTAACTTTCATCGAATATAGACCTGACATTATGTTTCATGATGTTTTCACCTGAGGGATTAATGGTATGATTAAAATTTTAAGTACAATTCATTTACATTATTATTATTATAGTTATTCTTATCCGTGTTATGGTTGGCTTAATATTTTTCATAGATTTATTTTTAATCCTATACTTTTTATTAAATAGAATGTGAATTTATTATTAGATCTACTATATATTTTATTCCACATGTATTCATGATAACAACCATTGTATTCATTCCATTACTGAGTATCTAAGATCACCCTTTATTTTATATACTTTTCCATGGGATACGAAAGAATAATATTGGAAGGATTCTCAAGGATGAAATAAATTTTTTAATTCTATGTTTTATTTTTATAATATATTGTGTAAATCATGTAGGTATCTATTTTTTTGATACTACTAAATTGATCATTCATTAGTGTTGTGATACCCTGTATTTTTTTTATCTATATAAATAGATCACATTCGATCTGGGTTACATGATTTGAATTTGTTTCAATGTATTTGATCCAACCATGGGGGGATCCTGATGATGCATGTATACTTTTTATGACATTTCCAATATTTCTTATGATATATCGTGGGTTTTATATTTAGTTTTTTATTAAGTGGTGAGGATAAATTGTTCTAGTTTATTTAGTTAGATTTTATTGTTACTAAATCCACTATTATTTTAGGTTATTTAGTTTAAGGGGTATAGTCTGCTAAAAATTATTACTTGGCCCCAACTTCTATTTGGCAGCCTTTAAAATATGGAGATGTTCCCTTGAGGTAACATAAAACACTAATCATGTTATTATATGAGATATTGGATGAGGATGTTATAATTACCTCTCATAATTATAGTTTTATACTTAATGTTATAAAATATAAAAAACAAAGTGTTTCAAAACATGTAAAATAATTCATTCCGAATGTATTTACCAAATAGTTATTAAGGTTTTCTCCAAAATGATGTATTTTTTTATCAATTGAATTATTTCTTAGATTTTAACAACTTTCGATTCCTAATTATTATATATCTGCAACAAATAGGAAGAAATTAAATAATTTACTTTAGGATATTGAGGATAATGGTTTTATTAAACCTGACACTTTCACTAGGTGTTCTCTTATTCTTTGGGATATGATAGCTTATGGGAGTCTCAGATTATACATGTACTATCACAAATTAAATTATTTGGCGATTATAAATCATTATAAAATGTATCGTATTGGGTTTTTTTTTAATTTTTTTGGGTTTTTTTTAATTATTAATTTATGATTGAGTTACCATTAACTTTGAGTGAGACTAGAAGAAATTGCTAAGATAGATTTCAAGGGCAATATTATCATTTTGAGTAATTGTTCAATTCATATTGTATGAAAATACACAAATTGTTTTTTTAATTTTAATAAATATTATTATTCATAAATTTTTAGAATATTTCATGATAATAGTTTTGGATAATATCCTTATATACATGTAATATTATACAGATCAAAATAATAATATTCAAGTAGTATTTGAGAAATTATTAATGTATTATATTTATAATAAAAATTAAAAATATTTCTTATTGATTCCTGAAGTCAAATGCCTCTTTTATGTAGTATTAGAGGATAAAATTTTTGTGGATCCTAAAAAATATAGTTGGTTCTATCTGGGGAATTACCCAATAACTTCTTCAAAATTTATATTTTCTTGGCACTCTTCAAATTATATCTACACTTCATTCTAGACTTGTCTCAAATATTTTCTATTTTGAATACATTAAAAAAATAAAAAACATTCTTTTTGTATGGGAACTATAAAAACGTTAAATAAATAGTCCAATTAAAAATCCTATCTTGATCCTATTAGAACCATGTAATGGATTTAAATTTTATCATGATGCATTTTTTTGGGTCTTAGATGTCTGATTATATAGAATATTTATGTGGAAGCCTACCATTTCTAGAAAATTTATCCACTTGAAATGAATTATCTAAACCATGATCTTCAATTAATTCTTATAATCCTTACTATGACATATTAGTGAACCTCTCTTTTTAGAACAATTCAGATTATAAATAGATCATAAGAAAATTATGTGTATCTTTTCTCAGTGAGATTGTAACATTTCATGATATTATGATATAAATTTCCTTTAAATGAATATAGTTTCATTGATAGATTATTACACAATAAAAATGAACTAAATGGATCATGATAGTTTAGAAAATTATTAATATTTACTTTTATAATATAGTCATTAAATTAATGAGTCTAAAATCTAGCAGCCATATTATGAAACATATGGAGAAAAAAATAAATAATTGGCATTATGTAGTAGAAGTTACCCTTATAAAGAAAATTTTTCAATAATGGGAAGGAGGTAGATTCACTATGGTTTTCACTAGAACAATCCCAAGTTGAACACTAACTATTATTGTTTGAGTGAAATCAATGGTGAGATAAATCAAAACTCACGTAAATTTCATTGAGATCCATGTTGTCAGAATCCCCACCTGTGACTACCACTATAGTTTACCATATACATAGGTTTTATGTAAAGATCTTAAGCAGCCGTGAAACTAGAAAATAGGATAATATAAAAATATTAATTTTATTGAAATTTGTTATATATCACATTTATTTTTCATATTTCTCAACTTGAATAATAAATAACTGATTATTACTCATGCACTAAAGAAGAAATGACATCATTTTATTTTTTAATTTTTTTTAAGAAAAAATTACATACCTTATTTTTTTAAACAAAAAATATTACAAATATTTTTTATTTGAATATTATATTAATATTAATTTGTAATTGAAAGAGAATAAAAATATGAAAAATTATTATTTTAGAAGTCATTTTCTTATGAATACAATTTTCGCTATATTTTTTATGCTTTTATTGAAAATTTTAACTCTAATCTTATGAAATTTTAAAAAGAAAAAAACAAATTAATTTTTCAAATTATAATATCAATATTATCTAAGGAATAATTTTTTCTTATTTTTTTAAATAGTTGATTTTTAAGTGAATAGTAAGAAATACAGTTTTTACTTTAATTATAGAACATATAACTATGTAAATATATAAATTTAACTTAAAAAATATCAAAACGTTTTTAATGATCTATAATTTATTTATTTAGTGGAATAATCAATTATAAAGACATTTTAGAAGTTATGAAACACATGCTTAATATTTTGGAAATTAAGCAACATTTCTCTAAAAAACTATTTCTAATCATTATCTTTTAATTATAATATGAAAGGTGAAATTACATTCAGTATATTTTAAATTCATATAAAAATAACTGTACTAATAATAAGAAAATTAATTTCCCTAAAATAAAAAATTTATAATTTCATTCAAAAAATAATTTTCAGACATAAAAATACATTTTTATAAAATAGGTTCTTACGTTTTATATGTTATAATGTTAAAAATAATGTTTCACACATATTTAAATATTATTTGATAAAATGTGTTTCAAATTTTTGAACAACAGGTCAAATGTTTTTAATTAATTCCTTTTTTAATCATTAATAGAAAATTACAAATGTTAAAATATAATTACCACAAAAAAACCAAAATAGAGATGGTGAAAATCCTAGAGTAAAACACATAAAAATAAAATTAAAACATGTGTCAAAAATTTTGGATGAGGAATTCAAAACCATACATATTTTACCTCACCATTGTTTTCATTATTATGTCCATTTGACTTTTTAATAGAGACTTTACATTTTATATATTTCAAAAATTCCACTCCCTCTGCTTATAAAATGAGTCTTCACCACCCTAATTCTCATCAAATAATGTCTAATTATTTCAGAAAAAAATACTACTATCCACCACCATAATTCCTAAACACATCTTAGTTATTTAGGTATTTAAAAAAACCAGTCGTTCAAAGGATTAATAATTTTTTCAAAATGAGTTTTCTAAAGAGTAAGGTAAAAATTATTAATAACTCCCTTTACTTTTCAATTATTTTCTTTATTTTTTCACCAATTTAAGATATATTTTATGCATAAATTTTTAATAAAATATTAATTATTAATATGCTTAAATTTTATTATTATTATGGATTAATCATTGAATACCCTTTTCATATTACTTAGAAAAAAATAGATTCTTATGTTATGTGTGGACAACAATAACCATATGTGACATGATTTGTTTTTTAATAACCTCTATACCAGAATGGTTATAAAAGTTTATTTAATTTATTAATATAATATTTATAAAATTATTAATTATAATAAATTATAATTCATTACCTACCTTTTTTACATTCTATGGAAAATTAATTTGTCACTCGTGCAAACATGTAGACTACCTCCTCCATAAATTGACATAATTCATTTTTAACTATAATATTTTCATTCATATCTAACACTATTAATATCTAATTAAAAACATAAAAAAATATTAAAAATATTATTATAATTATTTTATAAAAGTATTATTCAAAAATAATAACATTATTAGTCATACACACCAAATAAGTATTTATTATCCTTGTTTACGTCGGTTTAACATCCTACATGAACAATACAGAAATTTTTTATCCTGTATGAACATGAAAACATCTATACTTGTATTATTGGTAAAAAATGAAAAATTATTTTCAAGGTTATTTAATTTTTTAATCAATTTTTAACTCATTATTAATATATTAACAATATTCATAAAAAATTACAGAATGTATGCTTGTCTTTGATTCTATTTTAATGAATTAGAAATAAAACACTAATGGAATTAAATTATAAAATTTAAAAAATTATAAATCATATATTATAGTACCTATAATGATTTCAAATGGATTAAATTTGAATATATAAAAAATCAACATCTCTATTTGAATCTATAAAAAATGAAAAATGAAAACTTATAGGATCTGATGATAAAAACAAAGTATAACTAACTCATATATTTTTAATCAATGAATATATGAAAATCATAAAAAAGAATATATTTATATATAAATAAATTTATGAAATAGGTGATTGAGATATTTATATTTGTATTATAGATTGTTTAGTTCCTTTTATAGAAGTTGGGAATTAAGGTGAGGGGTTTTTGTCTCAAATTTAATTTGGTGTCACATTTTTCTTATTGTGCACTTTGATATAATTAATAATGCTGAATTACTAAATATAGAATTTATTTTACCACATTCATTTAATTAATTTTTTGTATATAAATATTAAGCTATTTCTTCAAATGGTATTCTGTTAAAAGGATGTCAAAGTTGTAAGTTGTTTCCCATCTTTATTTTTATACAGTAAGACTTATGCCATATCCATTAAAATTTTCCCTTTCAGTGGTGTATATAATCCCATTTATTTATTTATATAAATTTTATGATTATATTTAAAGGTATTATATGTCTATTTCAAAGTTATATCTTTCCAAGACTATTAAAATAAATATTATCAAAGCTGTAAAGGTTTCTTCTAAATTTTCATTTTAAAAAAATTATTTAAACGATATTTTATAGGTTTAATTTGTATTCTTTAGAAAATAAAACATATCTTTATTTTTTTATTCATGGGGTTTTACATGTCCCCTCGTAGATTCATTTTCCATTCACTCGTATTATTCCAAAAGTTGTCCTTAAAAGTGAAATTGTCCCCGCATCTTCTTTTCAATCAAGAACCTTCCTCTCCCTGTTATTTATTAATAATATTTGTTCATTAATATCTTTAATGCTGAATAAATAAATTATTTGGTTAATTTTTAACTTCTTTTACATTCATTGAATGTTTTTGATGAAATTTTTATAATTTATTGTAATGGTCCTTTTCATCAAATTATGAAAATGATCTATATTTAATGTTTTTGTGTAAAAATTTATTTCAATATTTTTATATGAAATTTTAAATATAACTTTTCATTATTTATAAAATATATTATTATAATAATAGTTTCAAAAAATCTTCTAATTTTTTTTTAAAATTTATTGGATATCTATTATTTCATTAAAATTTTCCTAATTCTCCAAAAATGTATTTTTAATTTATGTCAACATGTTTTGACATATTTTATGCTTGATAAAGGATATTATTAAAATTATTTCATCCATATTATTTCTATATATGGACTATAAAATATTATTTTTATTCATATAAAGGATTATTTATATCCATTGTCTTTCCTAGTCTTTTAATGGTTATGTGTTTAAATGTTTTCCCATGAATTTCCACAATAAATACACTACATTTTTTTCCTTTGATTAAAGGGTGATTACTAAAATTTCATACAATGATTTATTTGGGATATTATTTACATAAATATATGTTATTTATCTATAAATTGTAATTACAATATGATTTTTCATCTTCATTTAAGGTAATTTACCTTGTAAATTATAAAATATCAGTTGATACCCATTTATTTTACATGAGTTTATCATATTATTATTTATGGAATTATGAATAGTTTTTATTTTAAGTATCCATTTGAAAATAATATGAAACCCATCTTGTTTTCAAGGGTTCATTATGATTTGGTGAATGATTTATTCCATGTGGAACATGTAAGTTTCGATTAATGAATGATTGGTCCTTATATCTCTATCTGATTAATTGGTTAAATCTCATGAGTTATGTTTAAATTGACACAATTCAGTTTCTCATAATAATTGGTGTAAGTGTGTGACTCATGAAGGTGATATATAGGTTGGTACAATTATGTTTGCCTTCATGTGTGGGTGAAAGTGTGTGACTCGTTAAGGTGGGGATTCCCTATGCTAATGTTTGGTCCACAATTCTCATGTATTCTTTATTTCTATGATATAATGTTTTCCCATGATATATTATTATTTCATATCATTCCTTATGCAATCATTTATTATCTATTTTTTAGGGAATTTTTTTATCTCTTGATTATACCCATATTCTCATATTATGCTCACTTATGATCTTGATTTTATTTTATTATATTTACCCTTACTTAGTTTTTCATCTCACCCACTTCATTTTTTTCACTATATTATTAAAGAAATTAATTTATATGATCAGTCTAGAATAGAATCTTGTGTAGACATATTATGGAGATACTGTAGAATTATTATAGATTAAATATTTCTACGTATTATAAAAACATATTCATAGGATGAGATTTACATATTCACTAATAGTTAATTATTTTACCTTATTCTCTAAAAATCTATAACAAAAAGGCCATTTAAATATTTTTAATTCATTTTTTTTGAAATAAAGTGTTTATGGTATAGCTATGTCGGGAGTTTTATATATGGAATCAAAGTAGTATTTAGAAAAATTTAGAGGTTATGATATTAGTGGTGGATATTTTAAGGGTTTATTTGTTATGTTTTAAAAAAAATGTCAATGTCATAGAAATCCATATAGGTTTGTTGAGGTAATATTGAATATTTTTGTTTCTTCGGGATTTGGATAAGAGAAATTTACTGGAAACCTATGGGTTACGTCTGAGTATAGGATAAAATATTTAAGTTATGGTAAATTAGATATTTTATAACACCCAAATATTTTAAATTGTATTTATTTTAAATATATTTAATATATTTTATTGATTTTGGTTCATGAAACCCTAAGGCATTAAATGGAAAACATTTTGTTTTATAGAGTAAATAACATAAAACATCGATCCATAATGAACCATAAGATACTATTTAAATAAGATCTTTATAACCTATCCATTTAATTAGCAGGTATGAATAATATTAACCAAATTATGAATTATATATATAGGTCCTAATTTAAAAAATATAGATACATTCTTAGTAAATAATAACTCAAATTATTAGTAAATCCATTTTTTTGTTTCAAAATACTAATTTTTCAATAACAAATATTTTTATTTTTGATTTTATGATTGGAATTATATTCAATTGATTCCACATTTAAAAAATTTAATTTATAAAATAAATATTATTTTTGAAATAAACATATCAATCTTATCTAATGGTGTTATTTTGGGATTTTTCTTAAAATGTTGATTTTTTAGTGAATATTGAAAAATAGTGATTTTTCAAATAATGTTACGTTTTCTCATTAGATCATGTAATTTTAAACTTATATTTTACATTTAATTTCATTTAAAAGTAATAAAATTACTATTTAATTATATTTTAAATAAAAAAAATTACATCGAAATCATATTTATACCCGATTTTGATATAAGATTACTTTTAGGCTTAAAACACAATTTTATGAAAACTATTTTTATACGCATTGTTTTCCCCCATTTTAATTAATTTATAAAATATTTAATGATGAATGATTTAAATAAAATTTCTACATTATATATCTGTATATTTATTAATTTAAATCCACCTCATGATGATTACTAGTTATATCATTAATATAATATTATCATACTCTTGAAATATTAATTCATTGAAAACTCATTTTTCGACACGTATGTGTGTTGTATTTTCAATTAAATTCAACAACATGTAAGAATTGAATTGGGAAAATTTTATTTTATATTTTTAATAATAATAATAAATAACATTGTATAATTTAAACTCATCTTCTAGTCAAAATGAATAATGAAAATAGTAAAAATACTAGACCATCGGAAGGTGGAAATGGGTTTACTGGGGGTAAACTTAGAACAAAGGGGTTAAAATTACCACAATAATATCCTAATCATTTTTTAATACCATATTTAGACCCTATAACATATAAGTATTGATAATGAACATTTTTAGATCCTTCTGTCATGTAATAAATGTGGATATACATTATTCTTTCAAAAATTTCATTTATTTCTTTCTCTTTAATTATAAAAGGGCACTCCCTTCTCTCACTTATTTACCCCTGTTGTAGTGTTCTCGTCCGTAGTATCCCAAATATAGTGTCTAAATTATTAAATTGTCATAATATATAAAGAAACACATCCCAATGAACTGAATAGTTTAATAGTCTCTGTAATTTGAAACATACATGATTCCCATATTACATTTTCAAATAGAAATTAAAACATAGATTTTTAGAATAAAATTCATCAATCTATAATATCCTTGCATATCAATCATAGTAAACTTCATGGAATAATAAGAAAGGTAAAAAATAAGGGTGATATGAAATTTATAGAAAGGTTTAAGTATCTGGGAAGAAATCTTGAATAAAACATCCAAATAAATATGGAAAGATAAAAAACTGAAAAAACATGTTATTTAGTCAATAACTAATAATTATATGGATATAGATATAATATCATTACAACAAAATCAAGGACAATAATAATTGTATTTTGAATAAAGTAAATTATTAGTTATTTTATGTCATGATCTCAATCATCATGATACATCAACCATTAATACCTTTTTTAAAACAGTATAAAAAAATGGTAAAACCCCCATTTAATTCTAGATTAATTATTTGTCTCATTAAACATACCAATTCATTGAAATAAATATAATAATAATCCCTGCACTTCTTTAAAAATCTAAATCATTGGTTATATATCAAATAATAAATTTAATTCACGAATATTGTGAATTATCATCAAATATCTATATTGAGTGAAGAATATATATTTATCAATATTTCCCTGGATAAAAAATAACATTAAATGTAAAAAATCATATGTAAAACTGATATATGGATTAAGAAATGAAAATATCTGTGATAAATATATAGATATTTATAGGAAATTTAATGTACAATTTTCACACTCGAGTGAATATTTCAATGGAAAGATAATGACTACAAAAATGAATCATGGTTGTGAATATCAATAATTTCTTTGGTCGAAATATAACCATCCTGAAGAAGAATAAATATGGTATAAAAACAGAAAATACCTACTAGAGTAAGAATAAAGGGGTTTTTTTCATTGATAAATATAAATAACATAATAAGAATATTATAAAATTGAAAATATATTTCTTTGAAAATAATCATTGAATAATGTAATGGAAGAATTAAAATATTTTAGTTTTCTTGGTTGATGGAAATTACACTCATGATGTACACATTTCAACAAAGATTTCATTTACTTTTTTGGTAAAGTACAAGAATGAATTATTTTGAAAATGAAATGAATATTCTTTTCAAAAAAATTACGAATTAAACATGTTTAAATTTTATATAATAAATTATTTTAAAATCATAAAATAATTTTTTTTAAGAAACAATGGGTTTTGATGAAATAGGATTTTCGACCAACAAGATAAATATTGTAGGTTATTATAAAAACCATTTTATCAATTATTTTATGTACCAAATAGTGGGAAAATGGCATTATTACATAAATATATCACGAATAACCAAAGTTGAAGAAAATTAAATTGGATTATTCGGAAAGAGTATAATTATTTACTTCAACTGGAATTCAACTTGGTTATAATGAGATTGTGAAATAAACCCTCATAATTATCATAATTATGAAGTAAAAATTAATCTATAGATCAATTATTTGTATCAAATATAAACACATATAAAACTAGTCGGTATAAAACATATGATAATAAAAAGTTATTTCATACACAATATTATAATTTCAAATATAATAAATAATTAATATAATCCAAAGAAAATAAATTTATCTATGAATTTCTTTACCACTTGGTAACATTAAAATAAAATCACCTATAATTTAATAATTAAAATATAATATCAGAATACAATTTTTATTATGTTTTTATTATATTTCTTATAAATGGGGTATTATATACACCATATAAAATAAATTTGGGGCCTTGTATTACAATATGCCTTAAAAAATGTAATTGACACAAAATAACTTACCACATTCTTTTGTTCGGTTTAAATTTAATTGAAATTCTTTATAGTGGTTTTATAAATTTTATTAAATTATTAAAGAACCAAATTAATTTTATAATATCCTAAACTATCATATTATAACACTAATCACCTGTTTGGTAATAATATTTCATTATTTTCATTATTTCAGTTGTTAATATCCTTATTTTATCACTCATTATTTAGTATGAATGTTTCGGTTCATGTGAATGTTATATTGTATAATCATCTCCATAATAATAATAATGAAATAATTATCAAATTTATACCCCAATTATACTTTTAAAACCAATCATGAAATATAGTTATGAAAACTGATGTTTGTTATGATCAAGGTGATGATAGGTTGAACGTACGCATGAGTAACATTCCTATTTTTCAATGATCACTATAGAATGGTGTTACGTAATATTTTTATTTATATAATGATAATAATTTCAAATATAATTTATTATTTCTTCAAATATAGTTATATATCATCCATGTTTTTTGGTGATGAAAAGAGAGTCAAATCGCTTTATGACGGCAGAAGTCCACACATATATGAATGAGGTTATCAGGTTCTAGTTTAAGAAATAAAATGATATATTATAATTTAATAATGATAAATATGTCATAAATATAATAATTATTAAATTAATATCATATATATTAATTAACATTATCCTTATCACCTTTCATGAATCATGTTAGTAAATTATGAATCTCATAACTTTGTGAGTCAGTAGTGCACTGTACACACGAGTGACATTATTGTATACCCTACAAAATGGATAGTAAAAAATAATATATGATGTAATGACTCCATATGTATAATTATTTTATTAAAATCATATATATATTTTATATCCATAAAAATATCAAGACATGATAGGTTGTAATGGAAAAAAAAATAAGAATGGTTCACGTCGCGGTAGTCCGCTGCTAAAATGAATGATGATTTCAAAAATCATTTGGTGAAAGTGATGATGGTTTTAGGTAATTAACTTATTATAAAAACAACTAAATATATAAAATATATGTATGTTTTTATATCATAATTTCATAACAATAATTAATGGATTTGGAGGAGAAAATAAAAAAAATCTCATTGAAGAATGTTACCTCTTTTCATGTAACCTCCTTAGGATTTCAGTAAATCCATACAGGGTTGGATTTATTCCAAAAATAAGGATTATAGGTTTAATGGATGGATTTTTGGAATTTTTTGGGTGTTTTTCTTATGAACCAACAAGTTTATATAGTTTGAAGAAGAGAGGATAGGTGTGGGCTTTTATATGTGAGGTGAGTGGTACACTTGTAATTTTTTAAGAAAAAATGTTTAACCCATGTTTTTCAAACTCCAAAAGTGAAAAAATGGTTTATTATAAATAATAATAAATAATATGGTTCATATATGACAATAAAATATATTTTATACATGTTAATAGGTCAATTTAACCCTTTTCTTTTAGATACTTTCTCTCATTAAATCTATTTTTATCATTACCATAATATTTAATTTTTATTTTATTCACCATTTACTACAGTCAAAAATTATATTAAACATATTAGATAATATAAATTAATATGATTAATAATATGGAATCAATTTTTTCAATTTCCATTCTCAAAAGTGTAAAGATTAATTTAAAATGAATCTTGTATACATGATGGGATTGCGGGTTTTCAAATTGTAAATGTTCAAAAGTTTAGAAAATATTTATTTTAAAATTAAACATGAAAATGATTCCAATTCCATACATATTATTAATAGTTATATAATTAAGCTAATGTTAAGATAATTCTAATTATAAATAGAATTTAACTTTAAAAATAATTTAAACAAAAAGATCATTTTCAATTAAAAGTCAATATTTTCCCCTCATCATCAAAAACATAAACATTTCAGAAAAAATCCGAAAAATTAACCTTAAGTTATTTTTATATTTTTATTTTAGAAATGAATTTTAATTTTCAAATATTTTTTCTAAATGTGGTGAAAATTATTTTTAAGTTTTGTATGCATATGGTGAATGAATTGTCGTCTAGAAAAAAAGTGATTTTTCAATAAATATTTATTTTTCTTTTAAATGAATCATATTTTATTTCAAAACAATAGAAACCATAATTTTTTTAATTTATTTATTATTATTAATACCTTTTAAATTTATATTTTATTATAACTGTAATTTATATTATGGTTCATTTCGACTCGGGGCTGCGTGTTTTTCAAGCTGTTGAAGTGAATATATTTATTTAAAAATATATATTTCATAATGTCTTAGGTGTTATATTTTTTTAGCTTTGTGTTCATATCATACACACATTTAAAAAAAATTATATTCTATTAAAATATCATGTTCTGACATTCAACCACCTTAAATAAATTGCACACTACAACATTAATAGCTATTTGAGGAAGTTTTTTAAGAGTGGTTTACTAAACCACTGTTAAATTTTTTATTAATGATTTAGTGGCTGTTCTTTATAAAACATCAGCCCAGAAACTTCCCCCCCCCCCACCCCCCACAAGAAACGTTCTCTCCCAACCCCCGTGAGACCCCTGAAACCCTCGCCGCCTCGCTGCATCGCTACCCCGCCCTTCGCCGCCTCATCCATTTCAGAGGTAGTTTATCAAATTGGTTTTGAAAAATACCATATTTAATCTTACGTAGTATTTTACTAGTGCACACTTATTACTTCCCATGATAAATCTGGATCCTTTTTTGGATATATTTTAGTTAACTATTAATTACTCCTCATCTAATAATTTAAAAATAGTGTAATTGGCATTTAGAGTAGCATCAAGAGAATGAATCCTTATAACCTGATTTGTTTTTGGCTTGATTTTTTATACCTGTTTGGATTCTGTAATATAATGTTCATTATTTATTCATGTTTTATGTTGTGATCATGTGTGACATGGAATTATGTTTTGTTGATATTATAGTAAACGTATCATATTCAAGCAAATTTACCTTTTGTTTTGTTGAGAATTAGATTCATTATAATGGAATTATTTCTTAATCATGACTATTACATTGATATTTTGAGCTTGTTTTTACTTTTCTATACAAATCATATTGATTAGTATAAATAATAATGCTAACATGACCATGGATATTGTTTTTATAAATAATGAGTATGTTAAAAGGGGTATTTTTCTATTTTATAACTAGTGTGTTGTTATGTATTATATAGATTTTGATAAATGTGATGCGATCACAATGACCTGAATTTTGTATACCCCTTTAACCTATCCCAAAATTCATGTGATGATAGTTCCTTGATTCTTCTATACACCTACCTCTTTCAAAAATACAAGTACTTTCCCATGACTAAACCATGAGATGTATTGCAATGATCTTAGTTGGATGAGAATGAAATCATGGGCTTCTTGACCTAATGTCTCGTATCCGTGTATAGAATCAATGAAATTATGTTTGGTATAGACCCTAAAATTATATGGATTTATTATTTGTAATTGATTCTATTTTATGATGTTTTCAATAATCTGATGCTTCCATGTTTTTATTGATAACCATTTGTAAAGTCATTTTATATAAATATATATAAATGTTTATATTGATGTAAGAAACATATGTAATTATATTATATATAATTTAGAGGCTAGGGGTTTATTACTATGTATTATATGCTCACACCCATATTAAACACTTAGGGGGACAGGAAATTTCATGGTCTATTTTTTGGGACCTATAGGTACAAGTACATGTTCGGATGAATTGTTTTTTTCTAATAATGGTTAATTTTTGTATGACTCGTGTTCTATTTAGTGTTTTAAATGGATATGAGAGATTGATTTTTTCATATATCCTTTGGTTTCAGGGATCATTTATACTATTAACATTTATATGATATGTAAATATTTATCATATAGAATTCACTCTATTTGGGTCATGTTAGTTTTCTTTTATTTCAGTTCATTAAAAAAATTGGGTAAACCCAGTCCCACTGGTCTTCCTAGAACCGAAATGTTATTCTCTATCCTTTGGTGATCGAGAGGTAAAAATTAGGTCATGTAGTGCTCTATCCTAGTATTATTTATATATCTCGGTCACTATCACTATACTACATGTACTTTTTTTCTTACATAAGATATTGAGTCATGGAGGTGGGTTTTTCTACTTGTACCTTTATCTCTTATATCCCTTGGTTTAAGATCCTTACATATTACCCCATATCAACAATTTATAGTAATTAATTATGGTTTTTTAATTTTTATTTTTGATATAAAGGATTTAAATATTTATAGTCATATTTGTAGTTATTTTACCTTCCAAAATAGTTTAACAAATTGCTCTGTCCAATTAATTTGTATTTAAGATTATGATGAATAATGTATGTTTCTAGATTAATTTTTCAAGACATTAAAATAGATTAGACATGAGTGATGAGTTTTGTATTTTCTTGTATCTTTTACAATTATAATGTTTTTAGTATTCTCCCATAGATGTATGGAATTATCTGAACCACAAAAATAATTAATTTCTATTTGGTTTTATTTTGTATGATGGGTGATAATAGAGTTTTTTTTAGTAATTTGGTGATATATCTTTTTAGTTCCAATGCATATAATTGACAAAGGAAATTATTAGACAAACCTCTTATCAATAGGATTGTAGAGTTTTCCACCATATAGGAAGTGGTTCATCATACAAATTTATATTCATTGTATATCAGAGATTTTATAGATATTTCCACTCATTTCATATGATGTGTTGTTTGGATCAATCAATTTTATTAGATGTTCTATTCCTCTATCGGATTATTTCTACCTGATAACCACTATAGGCTATTGGTAAAAAGTGTCTTTGAGATTTTTTTTAATCTAATTCTAGACATTCTCCAAATCTTTAACATATTTATATATTATTTCAACTAGTATATATGAATCTCTTTCCCTATTTATGAATTGTTATGAGTTGTAATTTCTTTTAATATTGTGTAGGCACATTGTGTTATACATGGATAAAGGCTGGATCATATTACCGAGGAACACACCTCAGTATGATAAGGGTTTGGAGGAGTTTCTAGATTTTTCCATTTCCAATTTATCCGTTGATGAGAGAATACAATGTCAACGTCCTAAATGTAAATTTAGAAGATAGTTAAAGATAGATGATGCTTATTAACATATAATATCAAACCAATTCCTTAGTCAATATTTTTGTTGGATTTGGCATGGAGAATAAAATGTTACAGAAAGTTTGAGAACTGATCTTAATCCATAGAATGAGCTCCCAACTATATCGACAATGGGAAATGAAATGAAAAACCTTATTAATGATGCATTTGGAACTGCAAGACACACCCATCAACATCAAAACATATCATAGCAATTGGATGAGGGTGCTACAAATAACAATGTGACAAGTGATGTTTTTGAGACTTTAGGAAAACCAAATAAATATTGTAACATATTGGTGGATCCTCCTTATATGGAGGCTAATGTAAGAGAAAAAATCACTTTGTGAAATACAGTTCATGATTTAGTTGACGATGGAAATCAAGAGTTGTATAGTGGAAGTTTGAAATATTCAATACATTCATTTTTGATGAAGTTGTACCATATCAAATATCTATGTGGAATTACAAATAGTGAAATGTCAATGATACTGGAATTTTTGTGTGATGAATTTCCTGAAGCAAACATCCCTGAGTAATTTTATGATATGAATAGGTTTTTAAAAGGCTTGGTTTGAATTATACAAAAATATATGTGTGTCCTAATGATTGTATTCTTTAATGGTGAGAGGATTCAAGTAGACATGATTACAAAAAGTTTTCTTCTTCTAGATTGTATTCAATGGGTGATGTTGAATGTTTGAATCAACATACTACCATAAAGAAAAAGAAAATTAACACACATGTAAAGGTTTTCCATTACATTCCATTAAAGCCTTGATTTCAATGATTTTTTATGTCATCAAAAACCACTGAACACATAAAGTGGAATTCTGTAGATAATGAAAATGATTGGATAATGTGACATCCACGAGATTCATAATCATGGAAGACATTTGATTCATTATATCCATATTTCTTATCTGATCCTTTTATTGTTTTATAGGGATTAACTATTGATGGATTCAACCTATTTGGGACTTTGAGTACGAGTTATAGCATTTGTCCAGTCGTTTTGATCCCTTACAATCTGCCTCCATAGATGTGTATGCAACAAATGTCATTTATCATTTCGATGATTCTTCCTTGAAAAAAAATACCTGGAAATGATATTGATGTATACTTGTAGCCTTTAATTGATGTATTACAATCATAGTGGATCAACGGTGTAGAGAATTTTGATGCTTCTTCGATAATAATGTTCCAAATGAATGTAACTTTAATGTGGATTATTAGTGAATTCCCTAGGCTTGGGAATTAATTGGGTTAGAACACTTACATGGGTTTGGATTTTCCTATTTGTAACATTGATTTTAAGCCCAAATGGCTAACTCAGAGTAGAAAATGGTGCTTCTTGTTTCATCAACGATTTCTCGATGCATCTCATAGATTTCGGTTGAACAGATCAAAATTTAACAGTTTCATTGATTATAGTCCACCTCCAAAGTTATTAACAGGTTATGAAATATTATCAAAACTTGAAAAAGTTGAAATAGAATTTGGGAAGGTTTATCATTTGAATTATTGTGTGAAATGGGTTCTAAGAGCATTGACATGTGAAATCAGAACTCAAAAATGGAAGAAAAAAAGTATATTTATTAAAATTCAGTTTTGGGAATTAAATTTGTTGTGGCATAATCTTGATGTGGTGCATATTAAGAATAATTTATGTGAAAATTTGATCTTCACATTGTTCAATGATATTGGAAAGTTGAAGGATCATCTCAATGCTCAGAAAGATTTAATAGTAATGATCTTAAAATTTGATCTCTGGCCAGATGTGAATGAAAAGTATGATCCAAGTATTTTTGAAATGAAAAATAGAGATAAAGATACATTTCTTCAAATTTTAAAGCATGTAAAAGTATCTGATGGGTATCCAGGTAACATCTCAAGGTGTTCAAAGTTAACAAATCCTATGTTACACAGATTTTAAAGTCACGATTCACATATTTTGTTACAGTAGTTACTACCATTTACGTTGTGTACATTATTACCTAAAAAAGTTACTACTGTTGTAATCCTATTCTACACATTTTTCAAGCATCTATGTGAGAAATCTCTACATCCATTTGATCTTTACAACCTTCAGGAAAGTTTTTTATTGACACTTTGTGCAATGGAGATGATCTTTCTTCTGTTGTTTTTTACTATCATTATGCAAATAATTATGAATTTTTTTCAGGAATATAAATTAGGAGGCCCCATTCATTATCGAGGGATATATCCTATTGAGAGGTACTGTATTTATATGTTTTTTAGTTATGTAATCAATTTTTGGGACTTAATTAAATGCATAATTATGTTTTTTTTATTTCACAGATAGCTTGGGCTTTGGAAATCATACGTGAGAAATAAAGCTCAAAAAGAAGGCTCTATTGCTAAAGCATATTTGGAAGAAGAGTTTTTTAACTTTTGTTATAGATACTTGGATGATATTGAGACAAGATTTAATTAAGTTGGACATGTTGATGACACATCAACTCAATCTAATATACATGGGAAATAAAAAATATTTCATGATATTGGCTGATCTATTGGGAGGACCTCAAATGTTACACTGACGGAAATGGAATTATTACAGGCACATAGATATGTGTTTCATAATAGTGAAATTGCAGATCCATTTATTGAAGAGTTGAAAATACAATAAGAAAGAGATGAATGAGAGTTTTAACACATAGCGATAAAGATATAATAAAATCTATTAATAAAGAGATTGTAGAATGGTTTGTATGACGTGTAAGTTCATCAATATTTTAATAAATAATAATATTAGGTTGACACATATATTTTTTAATTATAATAAAGTATATTTCTTTTATTCAGATCCTGAATAATGATACACAATCTGAGTTGTTAGAAGATTTGATGTTTCTAGCTCGAGGACCTCAATGAAAAGTTAGAAAATTCAATGGTTGCACTGTGAAAGGATTAAGATTTTGTATATTCGATTGAGAAGAGGGTTTGAAAACACTGAATAGTTGTATATTTACATTTTCTAAAGTGGGATATTATGGAAAGATGACTGGTATTATTTAATTAAACTACCAAAGGCATTTTTTAGTTGTTTTATTCATATCCAATTAGGTCAATATTATGAGAGGTGTTAAAATATATTCCATGCTATGTACTTCAGTGAACTTCTCTTTCTTGATGGATGATAGTGATCATGAACTACATGATCCATATATCTTATCATCATAAGAAAAAAATATATATTATGTGAATGATGTTGTGGATAAAGGGTAGAGTGTAGTTTCTCAATTAAAATAGAGAGATTTTTATGATATGGGTGATGAAGTGGATGATTTGACCACTGACATTAAATCTCATCAAAAACAAGAATCAGAATTATTTTTCCACCATGATATTGAAAATATTAGTCTAGCAAGGATGAATGAAGTGGATAAAGTAATAGAGCAGGAAATTGACTTGATTTTAGGATAAAATGATTGTATGTATAGTTTTGTATTCATTTAGAAACCACTTATTTCATTTCTACCATAATGCATTATCATTGTTATGTATGTTTTGTTTGTTAGTACATCATATCTGTTATCTTTTTTAATTTATTTTCTGCATAAATTTTTTCAAATTTATATTTTGAACATAATTTTATTTAATTAAATGATAGGAATTCTAATGAGGAAGCGATATATAATTTCATCAACCACTGCGACAGATGAAGATTGATCTCTATCCCTCCCTACGACATCCAATCCACCATCCGACTACCCCCCCCCCCTAATCCATTACCCCCACACCATCTCTCACTCCTTCTATGAGCATCCCTTCAGCAGCTCAGTCATTGCCTCATACTCTAGGAGCCTCAGTAGTGGTGGAGCGCTGCGCCACTTCTAGTTTTTCACTGGGATACTGGAGGGTGACTATTATAGGTAAAAATTTTAATATGAATAAATTTATTGCACTTTTTTTATACCAATTGTTTGTTCATTAATGTTAGAAACAATGCAACTATGGAGAAAAAAATAAAATGTTCAGATGTATAGAATCTAGCAGGAGAGAAGATAGTTGTCCCATTTGATTCATATGGGGTCCCTACGGATCATGTTGTAAGATTACTTGGCCAGATTTTGGGGCAACTAGCCATGGAGCCTGTTTCCATTCATATTTCATATGATGATTGGAGAAATATGCTTGAATGATTGAAAAATGATGTATTTTATTACAAAATAAAGGCAATTTTAAAACATTATCGTGTAATTTAATGTCATTTTATTAATATTTTCTAAATGAATCTATGTGTACTGATGTTTTTCCACTTTACAGTTGCTGATGTGATAGCACAAAAGTAGAAATTGAAAAATATTGGGAAAAATTTAAAGTCTTAAAATGGAGATTGTAGAGAGATTCCAACGATACTTCATTGACCTCCCAACAGATGTATGACAAGCTACCTGATGGGGTACCCAAAGAGCAATGGAAAGTTTTTTTTGATAGACAACGTGATGAGAAGCAGATGGTATTTAAATATATCTTACTATAATAATATCATTTTACAATTATACATGTATATGAAGAGGATAGAAAATGAATACATTACTATTAAATTTCATTTCATTTATTCCAGGATATTTCAAAAATGAATGCATCAAGCCGGGCTAAGCAGTTCATCCTACACACTGTGGGGTCAAAGAGTTTTTCTAAAATCTTATCTATTCTAGTAATCTTTTCATTAGTTTAAATATTTATAAGACAATATTATTTTTTTAATATATTAAAATTTTGACTTATGTTTGTTTGATGCTTTTATAGAGTTTAAGGCATGATGCATCCCAAACAAAAGTGTGGTTGAATAATCACCAAAAATATGATGGAAGTTTTGTTATTGGTCCAGCCAAAAAAGATTGGGTATGAACACATTTTTCTTTATAATAAATTTTTATCAGTTGTTATTATGTTAATATATATTTATTATAATATGGATGCTATTTTATTTATAGGTAAACATTAATGAACTTTGGGATTCCAATCCTGCGCAGTCCTACTCATTTTCCCAGGATGACCTGGTTAATAAAGTCATTAGGAAAGAGCATCCTAGTAGAGTGTGCGGGATAGGTTTGGGACCCATACCATCTATGGTCTTTGTAAGGCCACTGAAGATTATAGCTGCATCTACTCCTGGTTTTAGTTATTCCATACCCCGAGATACTAAGAGAGAGATTGGTTCTCTATGAAACACAGTTCATTGCTAGGGGGCTCAGATACCCGTATTACAGAAAGTGTTGATTGACTTATATCAGAAGATGACCGGTTCTACCCCTGGTGGTATTTCATTAACTATTACTGTGCAGGTAAATCACAAAAATTCAAAATATTTTAGTTTTAAAACTTTTATTGGTCTTAGGTTTAAATATTAAAATACAATAGTATTTTATTTTCAATAGAATGTTCTTTCTGGTGGTAGCAGGATGTAGAGATGGAGGTGGAGAGGGTGATGAGCTTTGTTCATCATTTGATTATGATTAGTTTTCTTGTTGATATGTTGGACAAATATAGTAACAATAGGTTTTTATATGTATCATGTGTGGCACATAGTTGCCACCAAACATTTTCATGACCTAACAATTTCTTGATTTCTCCGGTGTCCTTTTATGTTTTTTATTGATGTATGATGTTTCCTTTTATGTCTCTTTTTCTCAAGTGTGGTAAACACCATATATTTTGATTCTTTCTTTTTCAGGAATCATGTTTTATGATTCATTTTCCCTAAATTTATTAGGATTTTTACCAAAGGATGAATGATCAAAAACATATCATATAGTAATAAGAATCAATCCATTCATAGTTCTTGGAAAAGGTCCTCTAAAAAAATTCTTCTCATGTATAGGAGGAGAAGGATGAGATGTATAGGAACCATTATGTGATAAATAAATAATCAGATTGATGTGAATGAGGTAGGGTATCGCCTTTAGGGTTTAACCAGTGGGATTATAATTTTCACCAAGGCCTATTATAAGAGATCCCGACATCATTACATATACTGAAACATCATAAATCAATCCACATATAGTTTTTATATAATACCCCTATGAATATTAGGCTCTTTCCTAGGGTAAGAGTCATTTTTTCATAACATAGGTTTATGGATAAATAACCCCATGCTAAGGGTCCTTATGTAGATTTGGATAATGTATAGAGAATGACAAGTCTAACTAGGTAGACTGCTCTAAGAAGTTACAAGTCTTCTTAGATAAAGCATGCATCACATAGTTTAACGTCATGTTAAAATGAGTCAAAAAATATATAGTTTAATATCATATGAAAAATACCTTATTATATGAGGTTTAATGTTGTTTAAAATGATGTTTAAATTGAAATGAACTTGTCTTGATGCCAACACTATGGATGGAAAACCAACGTGAATGAAGAAACTGAATAACCAAGATAATTTGGGGGATTTGATATTGGTTTTTTGGTTGGGGTTGAGATAGGATATCTTGTAATCACTATGTATCCTAGGAAAATAGGAATCAATCAACACATTGTTCTTATAATCATGGGGAAAATATGATCATAATGACCTAGAATTGATAAATAATATGGAAAACAAAATAAATACAATGAGTGTAATGGCACATTCCCTTCATGATCTTCCTATTTTTCATTATCAAGTATTGGGGATGTTTAGGAAGTGTTTTTTGGTGATGTTGAGGATTGAGGTTGTTTTTTAGTCTTTTGAAGGCCACCATAGCTTGTGCAATGATGTGTCTGGATATGAAGGAGGTTGTTTTATGTTGGGTGTTCTCTTGTCTAAAATGGAATATATAACCATGAATTTTGGATGAAATGGTTTTATGCATGTTTTACTAGTGGTTTTACTATGAACCATGATAATCTTTAAATTCCCTTGGGTGGGCATGGAATATCGGAGGACCACCTGTCAAAAATAGAAAACCCAAGCTCACCACATTGTAGCATTAGGCATGGTGAGGGTAAAGTGGTTAGGAAATGGGAACTAGGTCATGTATTCTATACAAGGAAGAATATATAATAACAAATATGGCTTAGACCACTCCATGTTCTATGATTTTTTGGGGGACAAAATCTATTTTACAATGGGAAAAAAGATAAAACAAAAATCAGGGTTCTTATTACACTTTTACTAAACCGACCACATGAGTATTGGATATTTACCATGTTTTGGTAGACTCTAATGTGATTCACTTATAAATAGGTGTTTTATTACCTCCTTGTTTTGAATTTTAGACTTTCCCTCAATTCTTGGTTGACCCTTACTCATCACCATGTTCCCATGTCACCATACTTGGTGTTCTAAACAACATGGATCATATTAAATCATTTAGATTGATGTAATTTGATTCATTGTATCCCGCTCTTTCCCCATTACTCCTTTATTATCTTTCTATTATATTCAAGAGTTCATTATGGTGGTAATTCTCCCATTTTTTGGTTGTTTTTGATGGAGTCTTATTATTCATTAGATTCAATAGTGATTCACTTGATATCAGTGGTGGTTTATCCATGGTTCTTGTTCATTTCTCCTTTAAGATTAAATCAAGATTGGTGATCCTTAATCTCTACCTCTTTATATGTAAATTTGGGTGGTTTTTACTTATTCTTGTTATTTATTATTATATGGACACACTAAATTTGTATTCCAATAATGACTTATTTTGAGATAGTGTGTTGTTCTGGTTTTTATAAAACTTTATATGTATGTTTTTCTAACCTCACCACATATGAAAATGACTAAGAATATATATATAATGATTAAATTGGTTTCCCATGAAATATTTTATTTCTCTGTTAATACCCTTCATAATAATTTAGTAATTATGTTAAAAAAACATTACTGAAACTAAATTATGTGTGGTGGTTGTGATGTGTAGTGGTTATGATGTGTGGTGGTTGTGATGTTGGGTGGTTGTGATACGAGGTGGTTATGATACATTGTGGTTATGATTTGTTATAGGTTATATCTATTGGAATTTTTTTTTCAAGACATTGGTAATGAGCCTACAGTATTAGCTGCTTTTTTTTGAAAATTTGGGTTTAGTGGCTGTTTTAACTTCCACAAAAATAAATATAATATATTTTATGGAAGTTTTAACCATAACTAAAATTACGGTATTTTTTTATCCACAAATTTTAAAACTATCACTATATAGTTTTTATATTCCTTTATTATATCTCGATGGTTTTAATGGTTTTAGCGGCGATTTTCCCTAGAAAAATTGATATTTTTAAGCGGTGGTTTTAATTGCCGCTAAACAATTTCCATATTACTTCATTATACTGCAGGAAATGTACCCACTATGAAAATTACAATGAACCTCTTTTAAATAATGGAAACCATTGTATATTGTATGCTGACACACACATTAGGAATTATTTCAAAAAACTGCCACAGAACCGTATAGCGGCAGTTTAAACCGCCGCCATTTCCAAACAAATCACCAAGAAATGGTATTTTTCTTGTAGTGTCTTCCTCATAATTTAAACTTGATCTTGGTAATTAAGGGTTCGGAATATGGAAATATCATTATTGAAAATACCAAATCCTAAAAGGGTTAGTTAAATATACTCTTAATAATAGTTAATGTGAAGAAAAAATTTCATATGGAGTAACATAGTTCTAGGTTTCTATGTAGGATAACATTGGTGGCTAGTGATTACATAGACAAGGATTAAAACTGAAAATAATTATATAGAATGATATAGGTCATTTGTCACCATAATGTACTTAATCAATTGATTTATAATAACCTCAAAACATTTCATCTATATTCATTTAAAATATCATCTAATTCATCAGATATGAAGGTAATAAGATAAATTTTTTGATATTATTTTTATAAAGTTAAATAATTTGATTAATATCTATAAATCTAAAGAGATATACATACTTGATATGTTTCAATTTTATAATCACAATTTCATTATTTGGTTGTTATTCTATTGATATCAAATTAATCCTTTACAAAAATAAATGAATATCCAAAAATGATTTTTTATTCCTAATGTACTAAAATTACCTTATAACATATTTTAAGATCCATAAAATATTGTAAAGAATTTTGGTCTATCTCTAACTATTTTCAAAAACCAATATGATTATCCCATGTTATCTAATATAATAGAGTAATAACTAAACCACAAAATTTACTACACTACTTCATCATTAAAATATATTTTTAAAACTGTTTAACTAAAAATGTTTACATATTAACTAGAATAGAACATAGGCCAGTGGTAGGTTCAAAATATTTAATTTTATTTGGTCAAGGGTCCATTCCCTATATCCTTTCTAGATACAATAGGTTTTAACCCATCATGTGGGTTGTTCTTTTTCAAAAAATATATTAATATAGTTCCTATAATATTTCCAAATTGTGATGACCCATAATTACATCAACATCAAGATAAGATATACTATTAAGCTTACCAATAAATTTAAACTTTTTCCAATATAGTGTTAGGGAATTATTATATAAAATAATTTTTTACTAAAACATATAATAAACAAACCAGTGGTATTTCCATAAAGGTCTCCCAATATATCCATAATCTTGTTAGAAACCAATCACATAAAACATAAAAATGGTTGTTTTATAATTTGAACTTATGAGAAATCTTAAACTCATAAACCCCTAATAGAATACATAAATCTTAAGTTAATTAAGTCATATATTCTTCTAAAATTAATACATTCCAAATATGTTCCATGATTCTTATAACCAAAATACCATTCGTAAAAATACTTCTACAATATAATTACAGAATTACAATAAATATGTCAACCATTTTTTATTTTGTATCTTCTTCTTGATCCATGTTTTAATCATTAGAAGAAACAATTGACTGGGATAATTCCAAGGTTCCCTAAATATAATACAACCAAATATAAATGGATCTCTAGGATGATATTTCTTTCCTTCCATCGTTCTCATCATTTTTCCTTAGAAATTCATTACTTTAGTCCCATACTTTCCAATCATAAAATATTTTTTCATTCCTTTAAGACATATTATTTTTAAAATAAGAAACCATTGGTTTAATATAAGTCATTCATCGCCATCATCTATTCAAATCCAACATATTTTTTTTTAAAGAAAATGAAAATTATCCTAAGAATATCCTACGGGAGATTAAAAATAGGTGCGTAGTAAGGCCTATTGTCATGCATCAGGTGAAAATATGGTCAAGATCAACATTCCCTTTTCTGAGTAATTAACCCTAGGTAAACCTATTCCATAACTTCATCCACTATTTTTATCCAAATTAAGATGTACTTCTTATAAAACCACATAATATCTACCTTACCAAATCATTAGAATTTCCATCTATACTTATGCCACATCTTTACAATAGTTTTATGTTCCCTAATCTATGTTTCCATAAATCTAGTTCCCAAGGATTATACTAAGAATCCACTAATACTAAATTTATGGAACCTGACCCCAATAGCCCGGATCTGATGTCTAATTTATTACATTCTCATAAGACACAAGGAAACACATCCAAACGATTGAATTGTTTAATAGTCCTTGTATACTAGATGTATGCATGATTATTATGTTACATTTTAAATAAAAAATTAAAAAATAATTTGTTTTAAGAATAATGATATTAAATCTATAATGTCCTTTCATGTCAATCATAGTACCTTTCATGGATTCCTAGGAAAGGAAACAAAATAAGGACGAGTTGAAGTGATCAATAAGGGTAATGTATTATGACAAACCGTACCCTAGGGAACATGTCGTGACTACCCCAAGCCCACTTTCCATAAGCCAGGGGCTACCGAGTAGCACCAGAAAGGTGTATCCCTTAACGGGAAGGCATTTACATTAAACCTGTAGAAACACACAATCCATGAACACAACCAAATGAAACCAAAAAGTAAACTGCTATTGTAAAAATTTTGTTAAAAGAAAAGGTTTCAGAATACAAGCCCAAACGGAAAGTACAAGTACAACTGAAAAAAGAAAAAAATAGCTCCTGGAACATCCATTAAGAATCCTACCTAAAGGTTAGGTACAACTCACGATCAATAGTCATGCATCTTGTCACATCAAATGGTCCACCTTTGAGAACCATCCAGTCTTAGCTCCCTCAGCCTCGATCAACATTGTCTGTCATCTGCACAAGACACAACAAGGTGCAGGTGTATCCCATGCAGGGGTGAGTATAATGATGCTTAATAAGGACCCCAAGACCCCTGAAGGTTTTCCATAGTTCAAAAAAGGAAAACACGCAATGAAAGACCTCAAACACAAAGCACAGAGCAGTGAATAACTCTACATAGGTATATGCTTATATATATACCCAAGCTATCAAGATATACTCATCTCATACATGATGGAAGAACACCACAAAGGTAACACCACGAAGCTAAAAGTACCACAAAGGTAACACCATTAAAGTAAAAGTACCACATAGGTAACACCATGAAAGTAACCCCACGAAGGTAAAATTACCACATTGGTAACACCACGAAGGAAAAAAGACTTAGCTCACACTAGGTATTAGTGAATTATAGAAGTACAAATGATTAGTCACAATGCTAGATCATCTTATTCTGTCAAGAGGCACTGCTGCTGACCATAAAGATTCTGAAATACATAGGATCGATAGGTACTAACCCCCGTAATGACCCACATAGGATCTGACCTGCCTAGAGTCGATAGGTACTAACCCTAGTGACCCACATAGGATCTGACCTACATAGGATCAGTACACACTGACCCATAGAGGATTATTGAGCGCTGACCCAAATAGGATCTGACCCACACAGGATCGGTATGCACTGCCCACATAGGATCGTTGATCCCCGACCCACACAAGATCTGACCCAAACAGGACCAGTAAGTTCTGACCCACACAGGATCGCTCAGTACTAACCTTGGTAGGATCTATCTCCAACATCCGCCTCACTGCCACCCACTGGATTCTCTCTCATAAAATGCTTGATTTTAGGAGAACCGCTCCTCAATCCATCATTCATACCTTAACCATCACGATTCTCTAAAAATATGTATCCCAAAGGACCTCAATGTCGTATGGTTTCCAACGCGACAGACGATGCGTCAACTAGATGCATTGTCTTTGACTTTTAAGTGTTTTAGTTCTGAGGGCCCAGTTGGATTCAGGTTTTATCCAACCTCGCCACATGCCAAATTTCTCTAAAACTCAAGTGGAGTAAACCAAAAGGACCGCCTCATCCTAAGGGTTCTGGAACTACATACGGTTTTTCAAATGAATTCATAGTCTGTTAGTTACACCCCTTTCTATGAAATGGGGGTGATCGCATCATGGTCCGGCCCAGCTTGGTCGGGCCCGTCGGGATTTTCCAAAGGGACCGCATCCCAAAAGGTATCCCAATGCCACTGATGGAATGTCGAATGGACACCTATTTCATTAGTTACACAGGTTTCTTTATTCAAGGACTAGTTGGGTCTGGGCCCGATCTGACTTGGTCAGGCCTGCTTGATGCAATGGGTCCCAAGGTCTACCTGTCCTCGCTCGGGTGTGGCCCAATAAGGGTTGGCCCGGATTACGGGGTTCGGCCCATAGAGATGGGCCTGGTTTGCTTTGTGGGTTAGGGTTGTGGTTGTACTGTCCCGTAGGGTGGGGCGCGACCCACCTGTATTTTCACACTATGTCGCAGGTTTAGCTTGGCCCTCTAGGTGGGTCCGGCCTAGTCTGCGAGAAGGTAGACTGGTCTTCCCAGCTTGCCCCGTGGGTGTGTGGCCGTTTTATCTAGTTGGTGGGGTACTTCCCCACTACGTAATAGTCAGCCATTTCGGCAGACTGAGGGTCCGCCCAACTCATCACGGTGGGGGGCCGCAGTACTGTTCATTTACTACGGCTTTGAGATGTTGCCTCGTCCAGTGGTGCGCAGTGCCAGGCCGCTCCACCCCCGCCTTCCTCGTCCAACTCGATATGGCCACCTTCTTTACCCACCGCAGGCTTTTCCCACCGATGGGGAGTGATGGCGCGTCACACTACCTCCACAGCCGTCTGGTTCCGTCCTCTCTACTAACCGCTGTGGGATAGTGTTGTGGCCTCCTACTGCAGAAAGCGACGGTGCACAACCTCCATCATGGTCGTCTAGTGACGCTGCACTGGTGTTCTTTCACATAGAAACCAAGGGTAAACAATTTAGCGGAGGTTCTATGCTATGTTCATTTGGCCCGCACCCTCCACGTTATCTTGGAAACACGAGGGATGAAAAATGATTCAATAATCACATGAAATTATAAAAAAATAAAAACCCTTACCTCGATATCATTGGAGAACGCTCAAGATTGAGGAAGTGTTAGTGTTATTCATCCCTGCAACAAGCTTCCAACATTGTCTCTCAAACTTTTTCCATTGGTTCTTGATTCAGTGTTACATGTCTCCGCCCACTGGAACTGGCTCCGTCCTCCAAGTGATTGGCATAGTGGTGATTTATTATAACTTCTTCACTTGGTGAATGCATTCCAATACCTCCACCAAGCTCTTTATAAATAGGAGAGGCTGAGGGTGAATAACACCCATACAATTAATGGGTGTACATTTAATAGGAACCTTCCTAATTCCAATGGCCTTATTACTAAGGATTGACGAGTCAATCCATTTATGGCATAAAACATCGTTGGTACAGCCATTTCCGCTTGTCCGTTACAGAAAAAGAAAGAAAGAAATAAAATAACAAAGTTATTTTATTATTCTTTTAAAAATTCCAAAATCTATCTTTTTCTCCAGACATATTGTGGTTGAAGTGAAGCCTCCCTTAAGAGAATCTCGGAACTACGGATTTAATGGTGCCTTCAGTTTTTTAATCTGAGCAATGGTTCAAATGATATAAAATTCCTCCTGTGCGTTTACTAAACGTACCTTAAAAAATGTTTAGAAATAAATTTTCGGCACACCGTGACTCAGAATCATGCACTTTCAGTTTTTACAGACTCGTAATAATTACATATAATTAAAAAAAATCACATGGAAAATCTGGGTCTATAAATTCCCCCTACATTAGGGCCTTTCATTCCCAAAATCCGCAACATAGACTAAGGAAACAAATTGGGGGTATTGAGCATTAATTTGAGCTTCCCACTCCCATGTACTCTCATGGAGGTTCCCAAGCTACTAGTGAATGTGCACCAGAGGTATCGATCACCCATTAAGGACACACTCATGTCGATCCTCAATCTCCACTGGAACCTCTGTAAACGTTTCCCCTTTATCAATGTCTAGCTCTCTATGGTCGATAATGCATGATGGGTTATGCACATATCTCCTTTTCTGGGATACATGGAAAACGTTGTGCCCCCTCTCCAACTGAGGTGGTAGTTCCAAGCAGTATGTTGCCTCATCAATCCTCCGAAGTATCAGAAAATTTATGATAAACATCAATGAGTGTTTTAAGACTCAGCCAAATCTCTGAAAACCTTATTGAAGTGAGACCTGTAAGAAGATGTGGTGTCCCTTATGAACTCCAAAGGCCTCTGTCTCTTGTCATCATAAGACATCTCTCTGCTCTGTGAAATATTCATTTTCTCTTGGATGATCTGTACCTTCTTAGTGGTAGCTCGTACAAGCTCTGGACCCATAAGTGACGACTCCCCTGGGTCTGACCAGCATAGAGGTGATCTAAAAGAATGATTTTATAAGTCCTCTAATTGTTCCATACCAATGGTGGAGTGATATCTATTTTTGTCTGCGAGATCTTCCAAGAGAAATTGATCCTCTCAACTGCATCCAAAATCTAGGACGTATGCACATAGCATGTCCTCTAGTGTCTGAATGGTCCGCTCCATCTAACCATCTGTCTGTGGATGAAAGGTGGTGCTCAAAGGCAGCTGAGTCCCGAATGCTTCTTGTAATCCCATCCTCTACCGGGATGTAAAAAGTGTGTCATGTTTAGAGACAATTGTTGATGTAACCCCATGATGTCATACAATCTGTTGTACATTGAGGTGGCCCAATCCCTCAACTGGTCTCTACTCTCAAATGGGTAGGAAGTGGGCCGACTTGGTGAGTCGGTCAATGATCACCCAGATGGAATCATGTCTCTCAGAGGTCTTTAGTTTCCTTATCACAAAGTACATGTTGATACCACCCCACTTCCACTCCGGTACATCTAGTGGCTGCATTAAGCCTGCTTGAACCTGATGCTCAGCCTTCACTTGCCAACCAGTGATGCATTGTGAAACCACTTCTACTACTTACTTCTTCATCCCTGGCCACCAGTTCTAATGCCAGAGGTCCTGGTACATCTACGCCACACTAGTATGTACTACCATAGGGGACATATGGAACTCCCTCAACACCTCCTATAATATCCTCACTGGGGCCATGGTGCATCCTCTGAGGAGGATGACGTTCTCCCTACCATAAAAAAAATCTATCAAGTGTATGTGCTGTGGATATTTGAGCATGTCGAGCCTCACAGTCAATGTCCCCATGTTATGCCTCCCGAAATCACTAAAGAATTGGGGGAGTGATAGGCATATACTGGAGGTAAGATTCTCCCTCTCTATCTACAAAGGATATCTGCAACGCGGCTAGCTGTTCTATTGCCTCACTCAGCAGTAGTAGACCAGACCTCCTACTGAGTGAATCTGCGACTACGTTCCCCTTCCTATGAGTATATACTATCTAAAATTCATAATCCTAGAGGAACTCTAGCCATCGTCGATGTCTCATGTTCAAGTCCTTCTTTGATAAGATATACCTGAGACTCTTGTGATCAGAGTAGACTGTAAAATGTTTACCCATCAAGTAATGTCACCACATCTTCAAGGAGAAGACCACTACAGCTATCTCTCGATCATGGGTAGCGTTGTTCTTCTCATGTTATCTCATCATTCAAGATCCATATGAAATAACTGATTGTTGCTACATCAAGACACATCCATGTCTGGTCCCTGAGGCGTCATATTAGTGTACATAACCAACACCCTCTTCTGGTAGCCTCAAGATGGGGGAACCCATTAGTCTCTACCTCATATCTTGAAAACTCTAATAGATTATCTCCATCCATATGAATGGTTTTCCATTCTTTTTCAATGCTGACAGGGGTGAAAAAACTTTGGAAAATCCGGGTACAAATCTCTAGTAGTACCTAGCCAACACCAGGAAACTCTACCCCTAGACCGCAATCATGGGTGGCTCCCAAGCTTTCACAACCTCTGTCTTCTCCGGATCCACTACCACTCTAGCCTTCGAGATAACATGTCTCAGAAAGTGTAACTCCCATTCACAAAAATTGAAACTTCGAGATCTTACCATAATACCAGTGCTCTCAGAGTGTATCCAGAACCATCAGCTGATGATAGGCATGCTCCTCCTCTGACGTTGAGTATACCAAGATGTCGTCGATGAATACCACCACAAAGCAATCGATGTATCACTGAAAGATCATGTTCATGAGTCCCATGAATACTTCTAGGGAGTTGGTCATACCGAAAGGCAAAAAAAAGAACTCATAGTAGCCATACCGATATCTAGAGACCATTTTCTTCACATATTCATCTCGTACCCCATGCTGATGATAGCCTATTTTGAGGTCTATATTTGAAAACCATCAAGCTCCATTCAACTAATCAAAATATCATAAATCCTCAAGATTGGATATTTTTTCTTCATGGTCACCTAGTTTAGAAGTCGATAATCAACAAAGAGTCACAAACTCTCATCTGCCTTCATGGTGAACAAAATCGAGGCTATCCATAGAGAAACATTGGGCTTTATGAACCCCTTCCCTTACAAGTCTTCCAGCTATACATGTAACTCACTAAGCTACACAAGAGCCATCTTATATGATGGTTTAGATATCAGTGTTGTCCTAGGGTATAGGTCGATGTAAAAGTCAACCTCTCTTCATGGAGGGAGTCTCGAAACATCATCAAGAAAGACATCGGCATACCATACCACCGCTACAAGGTAACACAAACACTCATCATCAAATGAGATGAGGGTAAGGCTGGCTAACTTATGTGTGATCAGCTGCACCCTCCTCTAGGAAAGTCCATCTTGTATTAAAAAGGTTCCCTTCTCACTGGTAAAGGAATACCAAGTCCCATCCTCGCAGACACACCACACTTTGTGCCTAATACAGTAAATCTGAGCATAGACTATGGATAACCAATCCATACCCAAGATGATGTCGTAAGGCATCGACGCCGCTACTATAAGATCCTAATCAAAGCTATCTCCTCCAAGAGTATTCTCATACTGCTATCACTAGTGTGTAATTTTCAAATCTTCTCCTGTAAGATTCTATAGCCATAAGGATCGAGCGAACATCTCTGTCAGAATGTTCGAGCTCCGAACGGGGGTCATGGAAATAAAATAGTGACAAGAAACTATGTCTAGAAGTACGGTAGGTATAGTGAATAGACATAGATCGTACCTCTAATGAACTCTGCAGCACCGTGGCCATAGACCTCAGCTACCTAGAGATGAACTCGTCCTTTTCCTCCTTTTCCCTTTGGTTGGGGTTGACGACCTAGAGGTGGTGGCAGCAGAACCTTGAATCGTCGCCCACCTCCTACTGCATGGACAACTCCCCTTCCACATCCACTGCCCTGCAGACCTCCTCGCTCAAACCTCTACCTATGCCTTAGTGGTCCCTCGACCGTTATCTGGTTTTCTGTAAGGTAGTTTGGGCAGTCGAGAGCCATGAGACCCTACCCGCTGCACAAGTAGAACTTCCAGATCCACAACTGTCTTCCTCTATCTCGTGAGCCCCTCACCACCGACCTTGTATCATGAGGTCATCCCCCAGAAGGTCTATCCCTCTTGGGAACCAACATCAAATTTATACTTCCTGCTGTGGATGACTCTGCTACCTGACATCCAGTGGTGGCTCACACTTTCAGTGCTAGCTCAAGTAGGAATATATCTACAAAAGCACTCACTCTATCACCCCATATTGCATCGGAATGCTGAGAGATATCATTAATGATCTGATCTCTCATAGGAGACCATTCTCATGGGTCTGGGCCTTGATTAAAGGTTCTCGTAACATGTTGGTGGAGTAGTATGAGTGATTAGTGAACCTCGCCGAGTAATTTACCTTAGTCATGCTTCCCTACTATAAGTGAAATAGCTCTTGTATACACACTAATAATATAGTTGCTAGGATGAACTCTGCCCTAAAACGGCCCTCAATGTCCACCCGGGTGAGGGTCGCCTCATCATGTAACTGGATTGTTAGAATCTACCATCTCCTAGCTACTCACAGGATGAGACTAGTAGCTAGGATCACCATCAGATTAGCCGGTGTACCAACTAAGCGAAAAAATCTAGTCACAACCTCTATCCAGTCCTCATCTACCTGTGGATCCTTCCCACCTCGGAACCTTGGAGATTTATGCCACTAAAACTAATGAAATATACATAGTTGGCATGAACCCCTTACTGGTGGGGCTAGTGGAATCTGCTTCCCAATGGGTGGTGGTGTTATTGGTGCACCATATGATGGTACTTTCACCCTTAGAGGGACCTCCACCGAAGCCTCATCGCTTGGTGGGTTGTCATCATGTACTCTCTCTGGAATCCTGGATGGCTATCTACATAGTGGAATCCTAAAAGAAAATTGGTGTGCCATAATCAATAAGTTATTCCTGGTGATCTGACTCAAATAAATCATAAGAAAAACATTTCAAAACAGACGCAATTAGTGTTTTCGTGCACTGAGCCGGAAATCATAATTTAGGGTTCAGGTGTATGGATATGTCGATCTCCCCACCAACATTGGATTCCCCAAACTGAAAACCACACTCATAACACTTAACACTATTTCCACATATAAAATCATAGAGTCCTAGTTCTATGGTAGAACCAAATCCTCTGATACCACTTTTTCATGACCCGTCCCTTGGGGCCCATGCCATCACTACCCCAAACCAACCTTCTAAAGTATAGGGGCAGGCGACTAGCAGCCGAAATGCGTATCCCTTAATTGGAAGGCATTGACTTTAAACCTGTACAAACACACAATATAAGAAAAAAATAAGAAGAAACCGTGAAGTAAACTGCTGTAATAAATGGGGTGTTCAAAGTAAAGTTGCCAAAATACTAGCCCAACTGGAAAGTGAAAGTAAAAATGAAAAAGGGAAAAAAACAACTCCTGGAACGTCCACCGAGAATCCTACCTGAAGGGTAGGTACATCTCACAATCAGTAGTCTTGCTTCATGTCATATCAAATGGTCCACCTCTGAGCACCGTCCAGTCCTGTCTCCCTTTGCCTCAATCGACATTGTCCGTCGTCTGCAAAAGACACAACAAGGTGCAGGTGTAGAAAGTGCAGGGGTGAGTATAACGATACATTGTAGGGACCCCAAAACCCCTGAAGGACTCCCAGAGTTCCAAAAAGGAAACCCCCAATGTAAAAACACAACCCCAAAGCATGGATCATCCTACAACCCTACTTAGATATATTCTCATACATATACCTAAGTTATCAAGATATACTCGTCACATACATGAGGGAAGAACACCACAAAGGTAACACCACGAAGGTAAAAGTACCAAAAAGGTAACACCATGAAGGTAAATGTACCACAAAGGTAACACCATAAAGGTAACACCGTAGATGTAAATGTACCACATAGGTAACACGGGAATGGTAAAAGACTCATCTCACACTAGGTATTACTAAATTATAGAAGTACATATTATTAGTCGTGAAGCTAGATCATCTTATTCTGTCAAGAGGCACTGTTGATGACTATACAGAGTATGAACCACACATGATCGATAGTTAATAACCTATTCAATGACCCACAAAGGATACAACCTACCCTGAGTCAATAAATACTAACCACCGCTGACCTAAACAAGCTCAGTATGTGCTGGCCCACATATGATCGTTGAGCGTTGACCCACACATGATCTGTCCAACACAAGATCTATATGCATTGACCCACATATAATCACAGTGTGCCGACCCACAGAGGATAGGTATGCATTGACCCATAAAGGATCACTGGGTGTTGACCCACATAGGATCTAACGCACACAAGATCAGTAAGTTCTAACCCACCCAGGATCGCTCTGTACTAACCTCCATATGATCTGTCTCTAACATCTTCCTCACTACCAACCACTAGATTTCGGATCATTGAATGCATGATTATGGGAGAACCACTTCTCAAGACATCATTTGTACATCAACATCCATGAGGATTCATGAATAAGTAACCCAAATGGCCACCTTGTCGTAAGGGTTCCAAAATGACAGATGGCGCGTCAATCAGACACATGTTTTGTGACTTACAAGCATTTTGGTTTTGAGGGGCAGGTTTGATTCAGGTTTGATCCAACACAACTTTACTCCAATATTCTCCAAAACGCAAGTGGAGTAAACCCAAAGGACCACCTAATACTAAGGGTTCTAGTGGTGAATATGGTTCGTCAAACAGATACTCTATCTATTAGTTACACCACTTTCTGTGAAACGGGGGTGATCACACCTTAGTCCGGCCCAGTTCGGTCGGCCAAGCCAGGATATGCCAAATGGACCACATCCCAAAAGGGATCCTAATGCCATGGAAGACATTTCAAACAGATACCTGGTTCATTAGATATGAGCATTTTTTTATTCGGGACAGGCTAGGTACAACCAGTTGGGATCGACCCAGTTCGGTTTGTGGGCCCGAGCCGTGTTTGGCCCATCCCGTCAGGTCTGGCTCGACCCACCTGTGTTGGCCCACTAGGCCCCAAGTTCGGCATGGCCTGCAGGTCTGGCATGACCCACTAGGAGGGTCCCTCCTACTCAGTTGGCCCTCATCCAGCACGATCTTCTAGATGGAGGACTGATCTTCCCAGCTGGCCCCGCGGGTGCAGGGCCATTTTGGCCAGCCGATGGGGCACTTCCCCACCACATAATGGTTGGCTATTTCGGCTGACTAGGGGTCCACCATCCCGGCGCAGCGTGGGGCTAGGCCACTGTCCACCATACATGGATTCGAGCTGTGCCCTCCTCCTACGATGCGAGGCAGCACACCACTCCACCTCTTCCTTCGTCTATCGGCTCGAGCCGGCCACTTTCTTCACCCACCACAGATTCAGCCTTGTTCTATTCCCACCGGCGGCACGCGATGGCGCACCGCACCACCTTTGTGGCTGGCTTCTATGATGACCGCTGTGACATAGTTTTTCAACCTCCTCATGCAGCATGCGATGGCGCACCGCCCATATCATGGTCGGTGGGTGTCGCCGTGCCGACAGTATTTCACACAGAAAGCAAGGGTGAACAAGGTAGTGAAGGGTTCAGGCCAGGTTTGTTTGGCACGTGCCCTCCATGTTAGTTTGAAAGAATGTTGGAGGAAAAAGGATTTAATAATCACTTGAAATTATAACAAAATAAAAACCCCTACCTCAATATGGTTGGAGAAAAAACTGGGATTGAGGAAGAGTCTGTGTTCATCATCCCCACAACAAGCCACCAAGGTTGCCACTCAAACGTCGTCCTTCGGTTTTTGATTCATTGTCAGTCATCACCACTCGCTGGAACTGTCTACGTCCTATAAGTGATTGACATTGCAAGACTTTATCATAACATCATCGCTTGGTGATGTTGTGCCAATACCTCTTCCCAAGTTCCAAATAAATTGGAGAGGAGGAGGGTGAGTAATGCCCGTGGAATTAATGGGGGTTAATTTAATAGGAACCTTCCAAATTCCAATGGTTTTGTTACAAAGAATTTGAGAAGTAATCCATTTAATGGCTTGACACGTCATTGGTCATGCCACTACGACTTGTCTATTAGAGGAAAATAAATAAATAAATAAAATTACAAAGTTATTTTATTATTCTTTTAAAAAGTCTAATATCTATATTATTCTCCAGACATAATATTATGAAAGTGAATCCTCCCTTAGGAGAATCCTGGCATTGCGGATTCAACGGTTCCATTATATTTTTAATCCAAGCACCAGTTCAAAAGACAGAAAACACCCGAAATGCGTTTACTGAACGTACATTAAAAAAAGTTCATAAATTCATTCCAGGAACCTCATGCATCAGAATCTGGCTCCGTCAGTTTCTGCAAACTCATAATAATTCAATATAAGTAAAAAATTACTTGCAAAATCCCAGTTTTTCATGTATAGTGTAAACAATCATGACTTAATAAGCATAATCAATTTAGTAAGGTTAATAAGTATACATGCATTAAATATAATCAATAATTTGGTAAGTAAAAACATCTAGATATGATATCAATTCAAAAATATCATGGATTATAATCAATATGGAAAGATAAATAACTGAATGTACAATCCATTTAATCAATAATATGACTATCATAACTGGATAAGGTATAGTCAATATGGAAAGGTAAATAACATAAAATACATTTTATTTCATCAAAAAATTAGAATTAAATGAATCTATATATAATATCATTGTGAAAATATTAGGTATAATAATAACTAAAATATAAATGAAGTTAATACATAATTATTATACATCATGATCTCATTAATATGATACCTCTACCATCAAGACCATGCCCAGAAAGTTTAAAACTATAGGTAAAAACCTTTTTAAATCTCGATTAATAATTAGTCTCATGAGATATACCAATGCATAAATGGGTATATAATACATGGCCGCATCCATAAATACATCCCCAAATCATTAATCATATATCATGTCATCTATTTAATTCTTTAATACCATATCAAATCATAAAATATATGTATTGAGTAAATAATACAAATTTATCAATATTTCCCTATATAAAAGAAATAAATTTCAATATAGATTTTTTTTGTCAAAATGACATAAATTTTATGAAATTAACTAATCTATGAAATATAATATGGATATTTTGGAGAAATATAATGTCTAATGATCACTTGAATGTGAATATTTGAAGGGAAATTTGTTGACTACAAAAATTAATCTTGTCAATGAATATCAATATTTTCCTTAATCAAAATGATAATAACGCATCCATAGAAAGAATAAGAATGGTTACAATACAACATATAACCATTAGATTATGAATAAAGGCTTTTTTCATCGATTAATATAAATTCCATTATAATATCTTTAAAAAAATCTTGAGAAAAAAATAATTTTAATTTTCTATATATATTTATATAACTAAAATTTATTTAAAATATTTTAAAAATACTTTTCTTTGAAAATATTCTTTGAAACATATATAGGAATCATTGAAACATTTAATTGGTCATGAATTTTGGAAATTCTTCCCATTATATATATGTTAAAACAAATATTAATTTCAATTTTACTGACATAGCCAAATGGGAAATGTTTTGGAAATGACATGGAGTTTCCCTTCAAAAAAATAAAAAGTAAAAAATGGGTTAAATTACATTAAAAAATAATTTTAAAATTTAGAAAACATTTTAAAAAAAATCTTTAGCCAGAATGGGTTTTGTTGAAAAAAGGTGTCCCGAGTGAAGAGAGGTATAAATTTTGATTATCATGAAAAATATATTGTCAAATATTTTAAGTAATAAATAGTAGAAAAATGGAACTATTACATGATATTGACCGGAATAAACAAAGGATTAGAAAATGAAATGGGTTAATTATGATATTGTAAAATAATTTCCTTCAACTGGAATTATGGAATATACACTTATATTAAAATGGGATTAAAAAATTAACCCTAACAAATGATAATGATGTTTATGTGAGAATTAATCAATGAAGAATTTTTGGGTATAAATAATAAATCCCCATAAAACAAGAGAAAATACAACCTATTCTAATCAGAATACATTTCAAACATAATATTTGAATATCAAATAATACAAATATGAAATATTACCCAATGAAAGGAAATTGGGATATGACATTTTTTACAAAATGGAAACACAAAAATCAATTCTACTTTGATAAAATAATTCAAATTGGAAATAAAAATACCATGAATTTTGATTTTTTCATGATATTACACGTCAAATGGTTGGTATATACACCATATAAAATAAATTATGTGCATAACATAGCAATATTCCTCAATGAAATGAAACTGAGATGATATCTCATTCCTCACAATTCCTTTTGGATAAATGTGATTTAACCTCCAATATAATTTTTATAAAACATTTATTATCTTATTATAGAACTATAATAATTTCATAATATCATATATGATCCTTTTATAGTATCTTATCTCTAATTCTTTAATAATATTTCAATATTTAATTTGTTTTGGGTGTTATTTTCCTTGTTTTCTCATTCATGCTTTGTTATGAAACTAACGATGAATGGTGGTTATGAAAACATAAGTATGTTACATTTATGAACCGTGTTTATATGCCTCCCATTCCAAAATTAAAGATGTTGTTGGATGAGGATCATTGTTTATCAATCTATATTCATCCTAGAAGCATAAAAATTTTAAGGGAGCTAAATGTGTATTTCAGGTGGTATGGCATGAAGAAAGATATTGTAGAATATGTTTTTCAATGTTTGGTTTGTTAGAAATTTATGGATGATAGACATAAGTTAGTGGGCATTTTACAACCATTTCCCATAATAGAATGGAAGTGGGAAAATATCACCAAGTACTTTGTTGTTGGACTTCCCAAAACACATAAAGTCCTTAATGTCATATGGTTTATATTTTATCTCCTTATGAAGTTGGAACACTTCATTACTATCAGATAATACTTCTAACTTCATCAAATTTTCAAAATTATATTAAATAAGTGGTAAGATTTCATGGAGTTCCACTTTCCATTATATCTTATCAGCATCCACTATTATCCATAATGTTCTGGATAAGACTTTAGTAGGATCTATATACAAAGATATGTTTCAATACTTCTTATCATTCTCAAACATATGGTCCATTTGAGAGGAAAATTCAAAGTGTATAAGTCATTTTGGCAGCTCTATCTATAGATTTCAATGGTTGTAGGGATGGATACATAACTATGATATAATTTTATTGCAATAATAGCATTCACCCTGGTATTTACATTCCTCCTTATGAATCCCTCTATGACAAGAATTTCATTACTATAACATGTGTTAATGAAGTTGGGGAAATAAATGAATTGGGTGTTGTTCCCGTTGAGAATATGGTAGTGAAGTTCAGATCTATTCAATGAAACATAGGAGCTACTCAGAGTCGACAAAAATGTCATGCTGATAATTGATGAAAATACCTAGAGTTTTAAGTGGGTGACAAAGAATTACTATGAATATCTACATAGAAGATAACAATGAAATTTGAAAATAAGGGTGATATAAGCCCTAGATATATCATTCTTTTTGAAATTATGGATCATGTTATGAAGGTAGATTATCCATTGGTGATTCTATAGAATGTCAATCATGTTGATGATGTGTTACAAGTATCTATCCTGAGAAAGTACATACTTGTTACTTTACATGAGTAAACTCAGAATTCGTACTATTTGATCCAGATCTTTCTTATGAGGAACAACTAATACATATTTCGGACCATAGAGAGAGATTTCTACAAAACAAGACCATTCGTTATGTAAAGGTTTTATGGAAGAACAACCTATTTGAGGAAGATAAGTGGGAATGTAAGGATGTGATGAGGAAGAGATACCCCCATCATTTTTTATAAATGTGATGAATTATGAGAGAAAATTAATTTTAAAATGGGTTAGAATGTAACACTCAAATATTTTCATGAAATAATTCTCTTCAATTAATTGTAATTCTTAAATAGATTGTATTGCAAGAAACTGTGAGTTTAAACGTACAATGAGACACTATAAGATAATAATTATAACCTATCTGTTAAATTTTCAAGAATAAATAGTAATAACTATATTATGAAATAAAAATAATTTTCTAAATTAATATAATTTTATTGGTAAGTTCTTATACATTTTTTAAAATCATTTTTTTTAAAATATGTTTTCTTACAAAATGAGTTTCATTTTATTTTTAGGAAAGAATATTAATTTTTAGAAGATTTAGAAAATTTATCTGAAAAAATTAATTTTTTTTCTTTATCATGTTAGAATTATCTTAACATCATTTTTAGCAAAACAATTATTAATTAATAGTGAAAATATTGATTTTTATCGAAAAATGTATTTTCTTGTAACGTCTGTACAAGGTAAAGTTATATCTTTGGATTAGTTTTAAATTTTAATTATTCAATTTTTATTTAAATTTATCTAATTGGGGTTTTTGAAAAGGACTATATACATAAATTTATTTTAAAAACCATTATGTTTTAAAAGGGTATTATTCTATAAAACTACTTTTTAGGGAAGTTTATGAGATAATTTAAATATTAATTCAAAAAATTATGTGTTCTGAATTTTGAAAACTGGATAACAAATTTGGATTCATAAGGTCCAAATTTAGTGAATAATTCTTTATTTTTCCAAGATGAATATAACATTGATATTTTTTTTTACGATTATAAAGGTTAAATTGGGTAATTTAGGTTAAAAATAAAGTTATAAAGACTATAGAATGACTCAAAAACATGCCAAAATTTTAATGGATGAAGATAATTTGACCATTCAAATAAAAAAATATTATGTTGTTTAATGGAATCTTTTCTATGAAAATTACATGTATAATACTGAAATCAAAGAAACCATAAAATGTCACTTTCTTTGTCTTAAATATCCCTTCTGTGTCCACATGGGGACAATGTTACATTATGAACGAATATAAATGTAAACTTTTAATGTATTAATCATAATTTCATGATATGAATATCTTTCTTACTTTTTTGGTAAATTGGATAAAATATTTGTATTTATAATGTTTTATTTAATAAAAATTTACCGATGTCATATTCATGTTTTAAATAATATATCATTTTTAAATAGGGTTAAAAAAATATATTCAACTATAAATACTATTATAGAAAAAATAATATTTATCTTAATTATGGTAATTTATATTTAATTTTTAGTTAAAAAACAAGTATATTAAATAATTACACCACACTAATGTTGTAATTACTTTATTAATAGATATATCAATTAACTGTTAAAATAAATATTAAAATAAATATAATATGAGATAATTATTGTACTAAAATAATTATATAAATTCTCATGACCTTGTAAGGATATAATAAAATATTTTTCTTAAGTTTTACTTGTTAACTTGATATTTTTAAAAGTGCAAGTAATGAATAGTGTCAAAATGGACACTAATGACATTTTATAAAAATAATAATTTATTAAAATATTTAAATATCATAAAAAATATTTTAAAATAATAATAATAATATGGTCCAAATTATTATAAATTTATCATTTATTATTTAATTTACATCACAGAAATAAAAATCATATCATTTTAAAATTGATAAATTTGTTGCCTTTGTTAAAATTAAAATAATGAAATTAAGGGTTAATAAAACTGATAGTTTCTGAGATAATAACAAAACATGTCTAAAATATATTGGTTGATGAAATTAAAACATTAAATAATATTTTACTTAAATAGTTTTAATTTTTCATATATATCGATTGAGATTGAATTTATTATAAATTGATCTTTTTTGAAATTACAAAAGTGCTTCTCACCTCAATTATAAAAGGGAACCTCCTCCCTCACCTATTCACACCAATTTTAGCCTTAATGATCTAAAATAACATGAAATTTTCTCTTATAGACTTCCTTCTACACATTATTGTGGTTATGGTCTTCTCAAAAGACAAACCTTAGTGCCTCTAATAGGATATTTAAAGGGAGTTTACCAAAGAAGAGGTAATTGTGTCTAACGATTTTTTCAAGATCATTTATTCTTCTACTTACTCTTAATGTGTTTATTTCCATTGTAATGAAATCAATCCAGTATCACCTATATTATTATATTTTACTATGATTACGTAACAACCATATTCTAGCTTTTATACATCTTATGAAAACCAAAAGAACCGCACGTGCGTGCATATGGCTTACCATCTCCACAACATGGTGCAATATGTTATTCACAATAAAATATATGGATGGATATAATAATTAAAATAATATATATATATATGGTAATTAAAAATTTATTTAGATTATTTAAACTAATATACCATTCAATTACTTACCACCACTATTAAGATAATTATATTGTCACTCATGCGTATGTATGGCCTACCTTCTCCACAACGTGATGCGATTCATTTTCCATGATTAAAATTTAAAAATGATTAAATAAATGTATATATTGAATAAATATGAAATATATATAACTTAATATAATTCTTTAAATGATGTAACTATATCCTATGACCCAAGAAATATAACATATGTGCTAAAACATGGACGTGAAATTGAAACTGTTAACACCCCAAAAAAGGGTAATAATGAAATATTATGATATGATGATATAAGAGGATAATATAAGATATAATAAATATGAATATAGTCCTTGTATAAATTAATAACATTTTTTAAACTAGTATAAATGAGTTTCAGATATGTATAAAGGAAATCAGAGAAAAGGTAAGGGTTAATTTCACAATCCCATTTTTATTTGAGACTCTTTATATGTATGTATCTGATGGGGATTATTTATCATCCATTTCCATGTTTCATGAATAAAATTAATATTTTTTTAAATTGATAGATCCATTTTTACCCATATGTGAATCATTAATAAATAGTTACAAATAAATCTTTTTTATCATTGTCCCAACAAGGTACTTTATGACTTTTCTAGAGAAGGTATGAGAAGAATGTTTTTTAGCTTATATAGGATGTTAAAATTGTTACGATTTAATGACATGATAATACCTTCAAGCTTCCCTTATAAACATGTAACGTTATTTTCAATGAAACTTTTTTCTTCTATAATTTCATAGTGTTTTAAGAAAGGAAAACAATTTCAAGAAGAACAAACATTTTGGTCAGAAATTATTTTTCAAGTGACCTCTCAAAATTATATTCTATCTAAAAAAAATTAATTCCATGGTTGATTAATATTTATGATGGAATGATATTTATAAACCCCCTTCTATTTGACATGGGTTTTGTTATTATAGAATGATTTTTATATAATTCATTTCTTTTATGGTTTCTATGAATAAATTTTGTTCTTATGGAACACATATTTATGGTTCTCATTATCTGATATGTGGGACCAATATCTCCCACCAATGTAATGGGTAAATATTTATATCTCATGTGTAAATAGATCTGGAATGGGTAGTAAACATAGTTTAGTAATGAAGGGGTGTAACGAGGAGTTAACTTCATTTACTAAAGGACTATGTCCACTATGATGGTCTCGATGTTAATCCTTGTATAAAAATAGTAAAATGGTTTTCTATTCTTATATGTATAGAAAAAATTAATTTTATTATGTTATTATCTTGTGGAATATGTTATTTTATTCTTTAGGGACTTCTATGATTTACTCTGTGATGCTATATCATGATCTATGATATGCAATATATAATTTTAAAAAAACATTCATGTTTCAACACCCTTACGACTATTGTTTCTTGTTTTATTATCTTTAATGAGTATCTGAGATCACAATTTTCTTATGTTTCTTTTCCCAAGGATATGTAGAAATATATTCAATATGATGTGTCAAAAAGGTTACTTGTAATGAAGGAATTAGTGAGAGATGATGTTGATGTTTAATATACCAGTTTTTTAGGATTCCCTATTTACAAAGACACTAAAACTATACAGTTATGATGTGGTTTTAGTATGTTATGTAATTAGTATTCTTCAATTTATATGAAAAATTGTTTTATAAAGAGTACGATCTGTTATAGTTTATAACGTAAAATGGTTTAGTAAAACATTGGAAACCTGAAAGAGAAAACCATGGTAAGAACACTAAGGATATGTCTAAGTACATGATGAAATCCTATAGTATTCATGACGATCAGGAAAAACCATGGATTAGAGATAAGTTGTCATAATTTTAAAATATATAAGAAATTTCCCTTGCTTGTGTGGTTTTCCCACTAATATTATTGTTTCTTACATTATGATTTTTTGTTTTAGTCAATATATGGAACTTGAAGGAATCACGTTAATAATGAGCAAGATAGGAAACACAATGATTTTCTCCCTAATGAACCCACTTTTATGGGAACAAGAATGAAATATCTTATTCTTATTCTAATTGAGGTTTCTCATGTGATAAATCATATATGACTTCGAAACTATATAATTAGGAAACGATATTCTTATTATTCCTTTATGAGTCAGTGTCCAACTTCTTTCAATGGCTCTTAAGATCCATTAGTGGCTGAACAATGGATCAATACCACTGAAAAGATATTTTCAGTCCTCTAATGTTCGTAACAAGACAGAGTCATCTTGATAGTCTATTATTTTGAAGGTGTAGTGCATAAATGGTGGATTCATATGAATAATACTAATAAATAATATAAAGATGAGTACATGGAATGGTTCAAAGATCAGGAAATTATCTTTCCATAAGTACATACCTCGTATTATTTATACAATGATAGAAAATGAGTTCCTTGATCTTATGAAAAAGGATGATGAATCAGTTGGTACCTATAAAGAAATTTTTTTGAGACCATCATGTTATGCTTCTAGAATTATTATCTAACCTAAGTTTAAGGATGATTAATTTTTTAATGGATTAAAACCAAGTCTCTAAAGGCCATTATCCATAATGGGAATCAATATCTATAAAAAAATTATTCGATGTGATCTCATAGATGACATAGAGATTAGAGTTACCTATAAATATTATGGGGTCGATAAGAAGTGAAAAATTGAATTCAAGGGAAAATATAAAATACATTTTGAAAATAATATGATATTTCATTTATGCTCAATGCGTGGAAAGAAACATGGAGGAAACAATATTAATGGGACTAAAAAAATTTATGTGTGGTAAAGAGGTTATTTGAGAAGTTGACTACTGAAGTGATGGGATAAAGTTAGTTAATGATGAAAATAGGGTAAAGAGTACACAAAATACACCTCTCACACATCAACATTACATGTGCAAGGAAATTTGGAATTATTCTATACAATACCCATATTAGAGGGAAATATAGGATGATCGACCTCATTATCCTCTTGAGGACAATGACAAAGGAATGTCTCGTGGGATTAATATTGACGATGTGTATTATGCTAATGATGTGGTGAAGTGTAAAATTATCATCCACTCTAAAGTATCTAATGTTTTATTTTATTCATGATCCACCAAAAATAATGTATATTAATAAATTTTTAAGGGGTCTATCCATATTAACTCAAAATTTATTTATTCAGTTAGCTATGAAAACTCATAATGGAACAATGATCACATCTGAAGTTTATAATTATTCTTGGGATTAAGTTTTTGGGAATATGCTTCTATAAAATCTTGTGATCATTCAATTAGTTTAATTATATGTGATTCTTGGTATGGATAGTCATTATTTATATGGATCTAATATCAATTTCCCATGAATGGAAGTCACATTTCATATTCTGAATGAATCTATGATCATCTATTAATGCAAGGATGAATATGAATTTCCTGTGGAAATTACTTCTATCTTATGGGTATTAATTCCCATAAATGATATTTATCTATCATATATGGTTGGGGAGAATATCACTATTAATGATACACCTATTTTATGTTATATTGTTGATGTATTTCTGGAATAATTTCTTGCTCTTCCACCAAATTTCAATTTTTTGTTTCGAATAGAACTCATACTGGTTTCTATTCCTATATCAAATATTCCTTATTGAATGGACGCCATTGAGTTGTAGGAATTTATGAATCAATACTAAGAGAATCTTGAAAAGGTATTAAGACGGCCATGTTCATCACCTTGGTGTTAACCTATTATGTTTGTTAAGAATAAATATGGATCAATAAGACTCTGTATTGATTATTGATAAAAAAACATGACCATGGTCAATAATAAATATCATATCCACTAGAATGATGACTTATTTGATCATCAACATGGATCTTATTAATTTTATAATATTGATCTCCATTTTTGATATCACCAATTGATGGTAATTAAGTAGGATATACCCAAGATGGAATTACATACGAGGTATGGACACTATGAATTTATAGAGGTGCCTTTTTTCTTAAAAATTACTCCACTATATACATCTGTTTAATGAATAATTTCTTTATAGACTACCTTGATCTTTTTTTAGTAGTCTTTATAGATGATATTATTTTATATTTGAAGAGATATTAAAAAATGTAGATCACTTGAGAATTGTATTGGAGACCCTGATATTGAATAATATGTATGCAGAATATACATAGTGGGAATTTTGGCTATAGGAAGCTTCATTATTTGGTTTCATAATTTCATGTGAGGGGGTATATGTGGATCCATAAAAGAATAATGTTATTGAACCATGTAAAGGACCAACAAAGGTAATTTAGATATGATGTTTTCTTAGTTTGGCTGGATATTGTTATTGTTTTATGGAATATTTCTCATGATTATCTAATCCACGCACCATGTTTACTCAGAAAGGAGTTATGCTTATATAGACCGAGGAATATTTAGATAATTTCAAGGAGTTGAAAATAAAGTTAGTTAGTGATCCTGGGATCACACTGCACTATAGTGGAGAAATATTTTGGATCTATAGTGATGTATCCAAGAAAAGGGTTGGGATGTTTTTTCATGTGAAATAATATGGTGATATTTTATTCCATAGGACAATTGAAAATACTTTATAGAAATTACCCTAGTATTGATTTGGAGTTACCTTCAGTAAATTTTTTTATTAACGATATGGAGTAATTATCATTATTGATAATGGACTGATATATATTCTGGTCATAAAAGTTTAATGTTTATTTTCACTCAAAATTAGCTATATATGTGTCAAAGGAGATGGTTTGAGTTAATTAATGATTACAAATGCTCAATAAATTATAAAATAGAGAAAGTGATTGAGGTTGTAGATTCTTGGATTTGAAAGGAACATGCTTTATTATCTAAGATGAGGATCACAAAAGATCTAACATTCACAAATTTTCAAATGATGGATATGAAAATTTTAAAGGAATGAGATAAATCCTATATTTTTCAAAGGAATTTTCAACCATCTATACAAGTGAAGATTAAGGAGGCACAAAATAAAGATGTAGTGCTGTAAAACAATGTGATAAATGATCCTGCATTTAACCTTTATTGTGATAGAATTATAAGGTTTGGGAACTGTGTTTGTGTCCCTCCTTTACCATAATTAATGACGTAGCTTTTGGATGGGGCTCATAGATCATCATTCATTATTCATACTGGAAGCACAAAAATGTATAGGGATCTGAATGAGTATTTCTAGTGGGATGGAATGAAGAAAGATATTTCATAATATGTTTCTCATTTTTTGTTTTTTCAGTAGGTTATGTCTAAGAGACTAAAGTGAAAGGGGATATTACATCCATTTCCTATACGATAATGGATATCAAAAAACATCACCATGGACTTTGTCGTCGGTCTACCCAAAAAATATAAAGGTTATAATGCTATATGGGTTATAGTTATTAAACTTATATAGTTGAAAAACATCATTTCCATTAGTGATTAATTCTCTCATTATCATATTTCTATAATATACGTTAAGAAAGTTGTAAGATTGTATAGAATACCACATTCAATTAAAACTAATTAGGACCCGATGTTTTCCTCGGTGTTCTGGAGAAGTATTTAATATGATTTGGATAAAAATATATGTTTTAGCACAACATATCATAATCATAGAGATTTTTATTCTAAGGGGATAATTAAAACTATAGAATACATGTTGAGAGATTTTTCTATGGATTTCAAAGGTGCTTAAGATCAACACCTACCTCTGTTAGACTTTTCGTACAACAATAGCATTCACTCGAGCACTCATATGGCTCTTTTTGAAGAACTAAATGTTAAGAAGTAAAAAACTACAACATATTATAATACATTTCTTGAAATAAATATATTGGGACTTTATCTAGATGAGGTTATTGGAGAGAAGGTTATATTATTTCAACAACACATAAGATAAGCTTATAGTTTACAAAATGATATCTTGACAATCGATGAAAAGTACAAGAGTTTTAAGTATTTGAAATGAATTTATACAAATATATCCCTGGTATAGAGTAATTATATTTAAAAATAAGGTCATTCAAATACATCAGTATATCATTCATTTTGAAATTATGGATTGTGTTGGAAATGTATCTTTTTTATTGTAACTTCCAGCTAATTTCCCTCAAGTTCATAATGTCTTCCATGTATATATCTGGATAAAGTACATACATGATTATTCACATGTAAAAAAATAATAAGTTTTACCACTTCAGTAAGATATTTCTTATGAAGAATAAACAATAGAGATTTTGGATCACAAAAAGAATGTTGTAGAAAAAAGGACCACTCACATGGTAAAGGTTTTATAGAGGAACCACTAATTTGAGGAAGCTATATGGGAACCTGAGGATGTGATAAGAAAGAGTAATATTCATATATTTGTATACAAGTATATTATTTATAGGTAAAAATTTACTTTACGGTTGGTAAAATTTAACACATTTATATTTTATCAAATAATTCTTCATAACTAATTTTAATTCTCTAATAGATTGTGTTGTAAGAAACTGTTAGTTTAAATGAACTACCAGAAACTATAAGATGACCATTATAACCTATAAATTAAATTTTCATGAAGTAATATGAATAAATATGTTCTGAATTAAAAATAAACATCTGTCTCAATATAATTATATTGGTAGGTTCTTTTAATTTCAGTAAAATCAATTTATTTTTTAACAAAAAATAATTTTTATGAAAAAATGGGTTGTTTTATTTTAATGAGAAAATAAATTTTTTTCAAATTTATTGAAAATATATTTCAGAAAATTAATTTCATTTTTTAATTCATCATGGAAAAATTATATAAACATTACTTGCGGAAAAAAAAATTATTAAGGAATAGTAAAAACAATTATTTTTATTGAAAAAGTGTATCTTCTTTTAAAATTTGTATAATATAAAATTATGATTTGGATTTGTTTAAAGTTTTTAAAAGTTAATTTTTGTTGAAAATAATTAATTTTTTTTTGTTTTTTGAAAGAATTTTAATCCCAAATTTCTTATAAAAACATTTTATGTTTTGAAATGGCGTTTTTTCAAAAACTATTTTTCAATGTAGTTTACTGGTATTATTTTAAATTTAATTTCTTATCTTCTGGGTTATGAATTTTGAAAAATGGATAAAAAATTTAGATTTATAAGGTCTATATTTAGTGAATATTTACATTTTTTTATAATATGAATAGTAATCTTGTTAAATTTTGTTACTACGGTAAAGGTAAAATTGGGTAATATAGGTTAAAAATAAAATTATAAATACTATAAAATGACTATAAAACAAGCCAAAATTTTAATTGATGTTGATAATTAGACCCTTAACACATAATCCTAAATATTATGTTGTTTAGTTGACACTTTTCAATGAAAATTACTTCTATAAAATTAAAATTATATAGTGACACACAATGTAACTTTCTTTGTCTTAAAAACCCATTATGTGTCTACATGGGAAAAAAGTTATGTTATGAACAAATATAAATTTTATTTTTTTACTTTTTAAACCTATTTTAATGATATAAATTTATTTTTTTTTATCTTTTGGTCACTTAGATGAAATTTCATTACTAATAATATTTTATTTAAAAAAGATAATAGATATCATATTTATATTTTAAATACTATATCATTTTTTATATTTGGTTACAAAAAACATAATTTTTACTATAAATATTATTAAAAAATATAGAATATTTATATTCATAAAGGTATTTTTTTATATTAAGAAAGTAAATATATTAAATAATTATAGTATATTGATGTATTAATTATTTTATAAATGGAAATATCAAATAAATGGTATTAAAAATATTATGATAAATATTATCTGAGATAATTAATGTACCCAAAAAAATTTATAGATTAAAATGAACTCATAATAATATAATAAAATATATGGTTTGAAGATAACATGTAATCTTGATATTTGTAAAATTCCATGTAATAAATAGTGTTAGAATAGACAGATATGATATTTAATAAAAATAATAAATTATTAAATTGTTTGAAAGTCATAAAACACCTTTAAAAATTTAAAAACAATCATTATATAGTCAAAAATATTATATATTAATTATTTATGATTTAATTTACAAAACATAAGTAAAATTCACAACATTTAATATTAAAATATATGTTACATTAGTTAAAATTAAAATTGGTTAAATAAGGTTTAATTCAAATGATAAGATTTAAAATAGTACTAAACTTGTATAAAATATATTCATTGATTAAATTAAAACCATATTTCATCTTATATTCTAATAAAGTACATTTTTTATTTTTTTTGGATTCATATTTAATTTATTATACATTAATATTTTTGGAAATTCAAAAAGCACAACTCACCTCTGTTATAAAGGGGAACCTCCTTTGCCACATATTCACATCAATTTAGGCCTTCAAGATAAATTATCCCCAAAAATTTACTCTTCTAAAAATCCCTATACACATTATAGAGGTTCTTTTCTTTTCAAAAGACCAACCCTTGTGTCCCTATGTGGAGATCTAAAAGGAGTTCACAAAAAAAGATGTAATTATCATTAACAATTATATCAAGATCACTTCTTCTTATACATCCTATGAATGTGTTGTTTATATTATTAAGTAATAACTATAGTATCATCTATATTTTTAGATTTTATTATGATTATGTAACAACAATATTCCACCTTTTATCCATCCTATAAAAAACCAAAGCATTGTATGTGCGTACGTACGAATTACGGTGTCCACGCCGTGGTGCGATCTATTTTTCATCACTAAATTATTTGGATGGTTATAATGATGAAAATAATATATATAAATATATATTATAATTATAAATTGAAATTGGTTCTGGAAACTAATATACAATCCACTTCCTTACCATTCCACCATTAAGAAAATGATATCGTCGCTCGTGCGTACGTACGACCTACCGTCTCCACAACACGATGTGATTAATTTCCCATGTTCACCATTCAATAATGATTATTTAAATGTATATAATTAATAAATATCATCTATATTTCCTTAATATCATTTTGGAAATGACATAACTGTTTCCTATCATCAATAATTAGAACATATACAATAAAATATGCAAGGGAAAATGAAGCATTTAACACCCCAAGGAGGGGTCATAATGAAATATTATGATACTATGATATAAGATGATAATATGTGATATAATAAATAGTAATATGTTATTTCATAAATTTATAACATTTTTTACAACATTATAAAGTATTTTTAGGTATGTTTGAAGGAAATTGGAGATAAGGTAGGGTTAATTTCAGCACCACATTTCTGTTCGGGATTGTTTATATGTAAGTATATTCGGGGTAATATTTAAACTCCTTGTGCATGTTTATTAAAAAATACAATTTTTTACAATTTTTAAATTAATTTTTACCCATATTTTAATTTTTACTAAAAACTTTTAACAGATTTTTTTTTCATTTTCCTAACGAGGTAAATTGTTCCTTTTCTAGAAAAAGTATGGGAAGAATATTTTTTTGAAATATACTGTATGAAAAAAAATTTCCACTGTAACTAAGTATCTATGCCTTTGGAATTCTCTTATAATATTTCATGGTTAATTTCAATGTAATTTTTTCTTATATAATTTTGCAACATTTTAATAAAAGAAAAAATGTTAAAGAAGAAATGATATTTCCTTCAAGAATTATTTTTTAAGTGGTCTCTCGAAATTATTTTCCATCTACAAAAACATTCATTACACTATTGTTTAAAATTTATGATATAATGATATTACTAAAACAAAATTATTTTCCATGGATTATGTTAATACAGAATGATGATTTTGAATACCATTTCTTTCATGGGTTCTATGAATGAATTATTTGATGGGTGGGACCTATATCTCCCTCCAATGCATTGGGTGAATATTTATATCTCAAGTGATATATGGGACTTTAATGTGTAACAAAACCATTTTAGAAACACAAGGCTGGAATGAGGTGTTAAATATATTCAATAAAGGACTTTTTCCACTCTGATTGTCATGGCCTTAAGCCATGACTAATAAGGAAATAATTTATTCAGCTTATGTGTATACCATGAATGTAATTTCTTATTTCATTCTATCATGTAATATTATATTTTATTCTTTACGAACTTCTCGGATTTATTTCTTGAAATGATATCATAATCTTTGATACAGAACATATAATTATCTAATGTTATTTTCATGTTTTTATACCATTATGTGTTTGTTATATCCTATTATTTAACATTATTGGGAATCTAATATCATGATTTTATTATGTTTCTTTTCCCTAGGATATTGAGAAATATATTATGTGTGATTTTTCAAAAAGAGTAGTAGTTATGATGGAATAAATGGGATATAATATTAATGTTTTATGAACTAGTTGTTTATGTTTCTCAGTTTCCAAAGACACTAAACCAATATAGTTCTGTTGTGTTTTTTTATTTTATGTTATGAATATTATTCTATATAGATTAAATATTTATGTATGAAAGGTATCATTCATTATAATGATGATGTGATAACCCTACCAATGTGATGGAAGAAAGGAATTCTTCAGTCAACCCTCAGCATAATGTCCAATGATTCAAATACACAAAAAAACACTATGAGAATTAGTTTACAAAGGTAGTGGTTGTTGATGAAAACCATTGAAGATAACTTCCATGTCTTAGAGATAAATGGAAAGCATATTCCATCACAACAAATAAGATGGATCCTCACAATTAAGTGATAAAATTTATGCAAGTGATTTATTCAAGGATAATAAACATACTATTTAATTTTGGTTCTATTCATTCTATCATAGTATAAAAGATTATTAGGACTATCCAAACACCATAAAAACATATAAGTACAACCATATGTGAAAAAATAAAAGTGGAAACTATTTAATATCATGTGTATAACTCATCCCATATCCATTTTTGTGGGATTAAATTCCCATTATACTTTATGATGATTCCTTTAATAAAATTTGATTGTATTTTTGGTAGAGCCATTATTTTTGTATGTACAGTAATAATAAATTTTTAAGAGAAGTAAATCACCATCAATATCACAAATAGCTCTCCCATTTTATAAAAGTGAAAGGATTCTGAATCTCCTTTGGTATAATCATCTCAAAAATGGGTATTATTACATTATGAGAAAGAATATCTAGCTCAAGTTATTGAGACTAAGTAAAATACATCCTTGATCACATTCCCATTGATAATGAATTCATTGATGTGTTTTACAAAGAATTTGTTGGTCCTCCACCAAGCTGTGAGGTTGACTTATCAATCAAGATCATAACCAGATCTTCTCTAATATCTAATAAACTATATAGAATGTGCATCATTAAACTTGAGGAGTTAAAGAATAAATTAAATGATAATAAAGATTAAAGGTTTAATACTCCCAAGTTTTTAATCATGTGGTGCACTGGTCCTCTTCTTGAAGAAGAAGTATGGGTTAATACAACTCTATATTGATTATCATGATTTCCAAAAGATCATGATAATGAACATGTACACTCCACCAGACATTGTTGAATTTTTCAATCAGTTATATGGATCCCAATAATTCTATAATTTGGATATTTTATAAGGCCCTATCCTTAAAAATTACATAATTTTTAGTTAAATCATGATTTTACATTGAGGATATTTTTATGTTTAATAATTTAGATAATTAGGCCATAAATATTACATAACAAATCAAATATTACAAAGTAGACACTTCTATTCCCTATCATTTTTTCCACAAAATAAAACTTGTTAAAATAAAACATGGTTTATATTTATTTATAAAAATATTCATAACATTCATCCTTTCTTTTACCCATACTTATACCCTGTGAAGAACATTTCAAAAAGTAGAGACAAGCACAAAAATCCTAGTAAGGGAATATAAAATAAAAAAATAAAACATTATAATCTAAATACATAAAATCGTTGAAATCATAATTTTCAACCATAAAACATAAAATATTTAACATAACTCATGGCATCATAGGATTACTGAAAAACACATAGAAATCATATATAATAAAAGGTAACTTATGGAATCCATATCCCACTTACATTTTAGCTTTCACTATGACATAGGGAGTGACATTCAAGGTTACGTATGGAATACCCATCATGGTAGATTACCTAAATATCTGAGGATAAGCCTTATAGTTTAAATCCTTCTCATTACCCAATGAATTGGGAAGCTATCATGAGCTCACACACCCTCATTTTATCATGGAACCACCCATATACAGAATCAATTCCCAAGAACCATAACATAATCATAACACTTAATATAAACATAATGAAAAAATAACATTTCTATATTGAAATAACATTTCATCATTAACTTCCATACATTCATAACTGAAAACACATTATTTTAAAATAAAATTGTAAAATTGTAAATTAAAAATCAATACTTAATAGTGACATGAAAGTGAGAAATTTCATATATGGTGTATATGTTAAAAAACATAAGAAGTTATTGAAACAATGAATCCATTTTTAAAACACAATTAAAACATTTTTAAAAAATGTAATAAATTTTTTAATATAAATAAATTCTTAATACCATTTGTAGACATGGATATTAAATATAAATATTTTTAATAATAAATCATTAAAACATTAAAATTAGGTTTTGAGTTAAAAAGTCCCATACCTTGAGTCCAACAAATCACGTACAATGATTATATTACTGAATAATAAACATTCATTAATTTCTTCTTTATTGAAATTTTTTTAATGATTTTTATTTCTTTTATATCCACAATACCATGTCGTTAAAGTACATAATTATATATGTTCATATCAAATGTTTTGTCGATATTCGGTACTTGAGTCCAAAATGAAAATTTTATTGTGTAAATTTTATATGTGGTCATAAGTCCATCATCTCTAGAATAGTATTCAAGACATAATAAAAACTTTTATAAATTAATCATAATTTTTTGATCAAACCAATAATTATGGTAATGAAAAATGAACAACACTATATTCCTGGAGACGATTTGACGAACATACACATGAGTAACTTTTTATTTTTTCATTGATCATTATAGAAATAAGGTAATTATTATTTTATATTTTCATAATGGTAATAATAATAATATTATTAAAAATAATAAATTAAATATAATTATGTATATCATAAAAATGATGTGGTGAATAAAAATGATCCACATCTCTCCGTAGAGGTAATAGTTTGCACGTATGCACGAACGATGTTATAATTTTTATGTGCATGGTAAGTAAGAACATAAATTAAATATTTTTATTTTAAAATTATAAATATGTTATTAATATAATATATAAACATTTATTCAATTTTTGTAACCAGTCTTGACTGATGGTAAATAAAAACAAACAATATCAATTTGTGTGGCTATAATGGGTCATACACATGAACGAAATGTTCATTTCCCATTTGATGAAATTGGTGATGGATTTAGATGATGATATTATCATAATAACATATAATAATATTGAGGTTAGTGGATTTATTAGTTAATAATGTATGAAATATATTTAAAGTAAGTGAAAGAAAAAATAAAATAGAAAAACATTAAAAAAGGATACATCTTCATTGGTTGATCAACTTTGAAGAACACCATAACACCTATAACAAGGTTGTTATGCCTAAAATTAGGCCTCAAGAATGTGGGGAGGTATTATAGTAATATTTTTAGGAAAACATTGGCATATTAAAAACAAAATTGAAGTGTGAGTGTTAGAGAAGAGTGGGATTTTTTTATAGGATAGGGGAGGAGCACCCTTGGAATCTCTAAAATTATGAAATTAATATAAATAAATTTTTTACTAAAAATAACTCAAACATGAGATATGTACAAGATAAGATGAGTATAGATCAAAATCATCTGATAATATTATTTATATATATATATATTGATTTTATTTTAAACCATATCCTTTCAGTTTACCCTTAATTATTCTCTTTTAATTTTCAATGTGGTAACAAAATTTTAAATATTAAGATGATATAATTTCTACATATATGTGGTGAATTTACAATAATTGGACACTTAATAAACATATGTTCCTTATAATATCCACTTTTTAATTTAAACACATTTTTTGTATTTTTAGATAATTTAATAAATTATTCTTTTTAAAAAATATCAATTATGTAAATTTTTATCTATTCATTTCATTGAAATTAAATAAAATCCATATTCTATGAAAACAGTGAATAAACAGATTTAATAGACTTATAAAATTTCATTATAACCTATAAAATTCTTGTATGACATAAATTATGTCACATAATATTTATTTTAATATTTATAATATCATTTATTTGATTCTTTCATTAATAAAGAAATCACTACATTGTCATTGCGTCATAATTAAATTTAATTATTTAATTTTCAAAAATTATAAATAAAATACCATTATGTTTATAATGTTTATATACTTATAATAAATATTTATAGTAGAATATATCACTTACATAACATTGTATTAATTTTGTTTAATAAGAGACATGTTTAGTATATTATTCCTTTTACATTAAATTAAATGTTATAAATGTCTTAATCTTACCCAAGTGTCTTCTAAATTGACAAAATTTAGGCCTAATGACTAACTATGCCATTTATAAATAATACTATAAATTTATTTAATGTTTTAGGATAGTTATGTATTGTTAAAATATTATTTTAACCCTTATTTACTTGTTTTACCCTTTAACCATGTTAAATAAAATAATAAAGATAATATTCACAAAAAATTATTTTGATCCTATTAGATCACATTTTTCATTCTTTTTACAACCATTTATGTCATTTTTTTTAAATTAAATTCACAAAATTTATAAAATTAATTTAATGTTAGTCCCATTGATGGACCGAGGAAACAAGTTTTAAAAAATTAAAAACCATCGAAATATTATCTACTATTTATATCCAATTTAAAAGTGAAATTAATTTAATTGTCCAACATTTGATTAATTGAAAAAAACTTCATATAATATTACCATAAAACCACATAAAATGATAATAAAAAATTAAATGTAAATTAGAAGAAAATGTTCTTTTGAACTAAAATTCATTATTTTTTTCACTATTCATTAAAATATGAATTTTATTAGAAAAATACCAAAACATGATCTAAAAAAATTATGTACTCATTCCAAATAAGAATTATATTTTTTCAAGTAAAATATATTATGTTTTCAAAAACTATATTTTAAAATCAGTTCTCTATCGGAAGTTGGTAAAAATAGCATTTTAAAAATATTAGAGTATTTATGCTTAAAATTGGATTTCTACTCATTTTAAGCCTCTAAAATTTATTAGAATTAAGTAAAAACACTAAATAAACATGTTTAAACCTAAAATATGTAGTTATATTCATTCCCGCCAACCCAAAAAACTAGGCATTAACTACCATTTAAAATAATAATATTAGTAATGTTTTATTTGTATATCTCCTTCTTGTCTGCAACATATGATTTCAAAGAAACAGTTTATTTCATGTCAGGTATTCTATCATTAAAATAATAAATTTTAAAGAAAAATTAATATCTAATTAATAAATATAAATATATATGAATTTTTTAATTCTATAATTACAAGGGATGTTACATCCTTCCCCCCCTTTTAGAAGTTGTGTCCTCATAATTTTATTCACCTTTCAAATAGGTTGGGGTATTTATCCCTCATAGAATTTTCATATTCCCATGTTTCCTCTTTCACCATTAGGTTTTCCCAAAAAACCATATCCTGATAAATCACATTATTTTACCATGCTTTCTCTCTGTGGTAATTAATCTGGACTGGCAGTGCCTCAAAAGAAATATTTTCTTCCAACTAAGCATTTTTAGACTAAAAACCTGAGATGGATCGGGAATATACATTCTTAAAATTGAAACAAAAAAACATTTGGTTCCTAGAATAAACATGGAGGTAAATCCACTCAGTATAAAACTTATCCTACTTTATATAGGATTTCATAAGGTCCAATGAACTATGGACACATCTTCCCATTCTTACAAAAATGCAACACACTTTCCATGGTGAAGCTTTAAGAAAGGCATGATAACCTACAATGTAATCAAGATCCTTCCTCCATTTATCTGCATAACATTTTTGTCTTCTTTGGGCTATCATCATGTGTTTTCGAATCAAATGAACATTTTTTCCATCTCTTCCAGAAAATCTAGTCCCATCAATCTCCATTTACCTACTTTACCAAAAAATATGGATTTCGACACTACATTCAATATAATGCCCCAAATGGTTTCATATATATACTGGAATCAAAACAATTATTATAATAAAACTATACCAAAGAAAGATTTTGGTCCCAAATTCCCTAATAAACCATTGAACAAGCACGTAGCATATACTCCAATGTCTGAATTGTTTGTTTTGTCTTCCCATTTGATAGAGGATGAAAATTTGGAATAAAATTTAATTCAGTTCCTAACGACTTGTGAAAATCTTTCCAAAAGTTTAAAGTGGACCAGATATCACAATCAAATAAAATATAGAGATGAACTCCTTATAACATGACTATCTCTTTAAGATAAAATCGATAAAGTTGATCAAGAGACAATGTATCTTAAATAGTAAGAATATGAGAAGATTTTGTCAGTCGATCAACTATACCCCAAATCACATTGTCACCTATAGAATTACTTTTTAATCCCACTAAAAATTCCATGGATATTTTTTCACATTTCCACTCTGGTAATATAAAAGGATGAACCGTCCCTTTTAGTAACTACCGCTCCACTTTAACCTATTGACAAATCAAAAACTTCATAGAAAAGTCAGCAATATCTCTTTTCATTCTAATCCACCAGTAATAATCTTGATGTTCTCTATACAAATTTGTACTAACAGGATGACCTGAAAATGAAGAACTATTTGTTTCACATAACTCATTCATCAATTTTTAATCATAAGTCAAGAAAAACTCATGTAAAATCTAAAAATGCATTCTTTATCAATGATAAATTTTGGAAAAATACTATTTTTAACAAACTATACCTTCTTCTGCAATTCAATATCTTCTTTCTATAGTAGATTAATTATTACAGATCCACAAATACAACTTGTTAGTTAGTTATCCCAAAAGAAATAACAACAAATTCATAATGGCCATGTTTAGTATGAAACACAGTCTTAGGAATTTCCACTTCCTTTACTTATAACTTATGGTACCCTGACCTCATATCAACCATAAAAAAATATTTTTCTCTCTAGAGATAATCTAAAAAATCATCGATGTGAGGAAAAGGATACTTATTCTTAACATTGATGTTATTCGAGGCTCTATAATCAATGAAAAGTATCATTGAACCATATTTCTTTTTAATAAAAAAGACAGGAGCACCACATTGTGATGTGCTAGGTTGAATGAAACTCTTATCTAATAACTTCTATAGCTTCCTCTCTAACTCTAAATGTTCAATTTGATCCACTCAATTAGGGGGTTCTGAAATTTTCTTATCCTCAGGAACTATGTCAATAGTGAATGAAACTTCCTGATCAGGTATGGTACTAGAGAACTCATTATGAAAAACATTATGATACTCTTTTACCATTGGCACATCATTAATCTGAACAGTTCATTTTTTTCTACAATATATGCAAGATAACATTAATTTCATTCTTTTAATAGTTTCTCAGCTTCCTAGTATGTCATTAAAGGTAAGGGTTCATTCTTGTACACAAATTAAAACTCTTCTTAAAAAAAACCTCTTTAGATATACAGTCATTCTTGGAAAACTGAAATCCAATCCATACCCAAAATAACATCCAAATATATTGTATAGAAAACAAAAAGTTTTTCTAGTAGATTCTTTCCACATACAGAGACATGAAGAATCTTATAATTTCTTTTTTGCCTAAACATTTACCCAATGTATTTTTACCAAAAGTTATGGATTGATTTCTCAAGGTGGAATTCCCAATTTAACAAGAAGATTATCAGAAATGAAAGAATGTGCAGACCGTGAATCAAAAAACACACTAGCATAATCTGAATAAAGTCACAATGTGCCTAATATCACTTCTTTTTATGGCACAATATCTACTAAAGTAGTATCAGTATATTTCACCCCACATTTCTCCTTATTATACTACTGCTTCATATCATTTACGTTCTTCATTGGACACTCATTTCCATAATGACCCATCTCATTGGACATAAAACATTTTATGAATTATAAATTTAATTTTTTCTTATTACTACCTTGATCTTTTTTCATTGAAATTACAAGCATTATATCTCATCTTAACACATCAGAAGATCTTATGAAAATTGCAAAGGCATTCCTCATTGTATTTAACCACAATATTCACAAACTGTAAACATAATTTTCTTACCATAAGACATTTTTGATTTTTTATTCCATTCTCCCTACGACATAAACCTCTTATTCTATTATTTTTGAAAGAACACTAGATCATTGAAAATCCCCATTTCTATCTTCTCCACACATCAAACAAGTTATTCGTAACTTTTTATCCCATGGGAATCCAATGATTGTAGATACTTTTTCATTAATCTTGAGTAAAACTGATTGGTTTTCCTATCAATATCCCAGGTGAAATTTGGGGCCTATATTTATAGTTGAGTGAATTTTTCTTAGAATACAGCCACCGACTCATCCTCCTTCCTCAATTCCAGTAAATTTTTTACCATAAAAATTTGAACCTCTTTATGAAAATATTTCTCATGAAACAAACCTTTGAATTCATCCCAATCAAGAGCATAAATATCCATACTATACTTGATATTCATAACCATCAACCACCAATGATGGAATTCACCTTCGAAATGGTAAAAAACAATACTAAACTTTTTATTTTTGAATATCTCACTACATAAAAAATATCTTTTAGTTCTTTAATCCACCCTTCAGCCAGCACAGGGTCAGATAATCCTATGAAAGATTGGGGATATTGCCTCGTGAAAGGCTCCATCAACAAAACATTACTCTATTTTTAATATAGATGATATAATTAATTAATAAAACTACCATTTATTCCCAAGTCCAAGTGTTCCATCACTGTAATAAACTATTCAATGCTGATTCTGACCATCTTAGGTCACTGATTTGGATGTTTTTTTTCTTCTTGAGGTTGTCCTAGCTTATCATCCGTGTTTACTATATATAAAACCATTTTGAACAAACATATATTAGAGGTAGTAACATGTTAATCTTAAAATTATCTATCATTTCAATTTTACCATAAAGTAAAAAATTATTTTTGGATATTCTATTAATAATATTCTAAGCTCTAAAGTTATCTAAACCGACCTCTAATTCAAACTATAAGGCTCTAGCCATAAAAATTACATAATCTTAAGTTAAATCAATAATTCGCATTGAGGATCTATTTCTGTTTGATAGTTTTAGATAATTATACAATAACTATTAGATAACAAGTCAAATAGTACAAATTAGACACTTCAACTCAATATCCATTTTTTTACAAAATGAAACTCATTAAAATAAAACATGATTTATTTTAATTCATAAAAATATTCATAAAATTCATCTTGACTTCATAATTTATTTTACCCAACCTTATACCCTGGGAAAACCATTTGAAAAATTGGAGATGATCACAAAAAGATCAGTAATGGAATATAAAATAAGGAATGAAAAAATTATCCTAGGAATATATATAAACCCTTGAAATCATAATTTTCACCCATAAAACAACAAAACATTGGAATACCTCATAAAATCATAGGATTCTCGAAAAAATAATATAAATCCTAAATCATAAAGTTAACTTGTGGCATCCATATCATATATACATTAAAGCTTTCATAGCTACATAGGGAGTAACCTTCATGGTAATGTTTGGAATACCCCTCATAGTATATTCTCTGAATAACATAGGATAAACCTTATCATTTAACTATATTTCATTACCCAATTCATTTTTGATCTATCGCAGGCTCACCCGCCCTCGTTTTACCATAGAACAACTAGTATACATAAGAAATTCCCATGAACCATAACATAATCATAACTTGTGAAACACACATAAAAGAAAAATTAAATTTCCATTTAGAAATAACATATCCTATTTTCTTTCCACACATTCATAAATGAAAAAAAAAATATTTTAAAATAAAATTTTAATCTTTTAACGTAAAAATAAATACATGGTAGTGACATAAAAGTGAGAAATTAAAAACATGGATTATCTTTTAAAAAACATTCCATGTTATTGAAATAGTCAATCCATTTTCTAAAAATAATTAAAACCATTAAAAATTATTTCTGAATCAATGTGTCCATATAAATAAATTTTTTAAACCATTTTTAACACAAGGACATTAAATTGAAATATTAATAAGAATAAATCACAAAATCAATAAAATGATGTTTTGAGTTAAAAAGTCCCTTACCTTGACTTTGACATGTCGCATACAATCGATATATTCTTGAATAATAAAATTTGGTTAATTTATACATATTTGATAACCTTTTTCATTTTTATTATTCTTTTTATATCACTTGTTACCATGTTATAATAATGTTTTTATCAGGCATTCTGTCGATATTCACTTGTTGAGTCAAAAATGAACTTGTTATGATGTAAATTGTCTATGTGGTCATAATCCCATAATATATATAATATTATTCATGAAATAATCATAAATATTATACATTAATAATACTTTTCAAATCAAACTAGTAATCATGATTATGAAAAATGCACAATGTTATATTCATGGAGACGGTAGGTCTTACGTAGGGATGAGTAATGTTTTCAGTTTTCATTGATCATTATGAAAATAAGGTAATTATTATCTTAACATTAAATAATTATCATAATATTATTAATATCCTAAAAATAATTTAAATATATTTATATATAAATTACATGGTATGTGGAGAATGAAAACGATTCACACAACTTCATGGAGGTGATAGTTCACAATTACGTAAGAACAACAATATCATATTTATGTGCATGGTGAATAAGAATATAATTGAAATATTATTCCTTTAAAATGATAAATATGTGCTAAATATAATATATAAACATTTATTACATCATCATAACCATTATTGATATATAGTAATGAAAAACAAACTATATTAGTTCACGAGGTGGTAGTCTGCCATACAGACGAATGAAATGTTCATTTCCCATTTCATGAAATGGGAGATGGATTAAGGTGACAATATTATCCTAATAAAATATTTTTATATTAATGATACTCGAGTTATTATTTAATCATGTATGGATTATATTTAAAGTGGAAGAAAAAATAAAATAGAAACACTTAAAAATGATACCTCTTCTTGGTTGATCACTTTTGAAGAATACCTTAACACATATAATAAGGATGTTATGCCTATAATAAGGCCTCATGAATTTGGGAAGGTATTTTAGGAAGGTTTTGGGGTATATCATGGCTGAACTAAATGGTTCTTCAAGTGTGATTATTTGAGAAGAGTGGGTACCTTTTAATAGGAGAGATGAGGGGAACCCTTGGAATCTATTAAAATATTAAATTAATATAAATTTATTTATTTAATAAAAATTATTCAAACATGATATATTTAAAATATAAGATGATAATAGTAATAAATCATCTAATCTAATAATTTTTAGATATTTATTTATTTTATTTTAATCATTATCTTTTTAGTTTACCCTTAATTATTATCTTTAAAGTTTAATTGTTGAAACAAATTTTTAAATATTACAAATAAATTTTAAATATATGAGGTACATTTTAAATAATAGGACACTTAGTTAACTTTTATACCTTATTATATCCACTTTCTAATTTAAAATATTTTTAGGATTTTGAAATATTTTTATAAATGATTATTTTTATAAAATATCAAGTACATTTCATTAAATTTTAGAAAATCAAAATAGAGATATAAATTTAAAGAAAACAATTTAATAGACTTATAACATGTCATTTTCACCTATAAAATTCCTGTATGGAATAAATTATTTCATATAATATTTACATTAATATTTTTAATATCATTTATTTGATTCGTTCATTAATAATGAAATCACTAAATCATCATTATGTCATAATAAAGGTTAATAATTTAATTTCTAATTTTTTCAAAAAAAAACCATTATTTAGGTTGTATATTTATCTTTCTAATGAATAATTATAGTCTAAGAGATCACTTATACAACCCCATATAAAAATTTATTTTTTAATAAGACACATGTTTATGATTATTTTTCATTTACATTAAATTAAATGTTATAAATATCATAATCACACCCAAGTGGCTTCCAGAGGCCAAACGTTTAGCCAAAGGATTGTCTTGGTCGACCATAACTCCAATAATAAGGTTAGAACAAGTTTTAGGGTAGTTTATTATTATTATTATTATTATTATTATTATATTGTTACCCGTATTTATCTGATTTACTCTTTAACTCTGGTAAATTAAATAATAGTTATTATTCACCAAAAAATATTTTTCTCTTATTATATCCCATTTTTCATACTGATTGTAAACATGTATGTCCATTTTGACTATTAAATTCACAAAAGTGATTTAAATTTATTTAATGTTAATCTCGTTAACGAATTGTGGAAATAGGTTTTGAAAAAGTAAAAACCATCAAATGATTAACATGTGTTTATATCCTATTTAAATGTGAATTTACTTACAATTTCCAAAATTGGATTAAATGATAAAAACTTCATCTAATTTTACCATAAAACAAACTTAAAGTATAATCTTATAATTTAAATAAATTTTATGAAATGTTAGGTTTGAATTAAAATGTAGTATTTTTCACTATTCACTAAAATATGAATTTTATCAGAAAAATACCGAAACATTATCCAAACTATTTTTTTATTTCTTCCTAATAATAAGTATGTCTTTTCAAATCAAAAAAGTTAATGTGTCAAAAACAATATTTAAATTGGATCTCTTTCAAAAGGTGGTAAAACTACATTTCAAAAAATATTAGAGTATTTATGCTAAAAATTGGATATATTATCATTTTTAGCCTCTATAATATATTAATGAAATGTAAAAACATTTAATAAAAATTTCTAAACATAATATAGGCAGTTCTATTCATTACCACAAATACAAAGACTCAGAGTTAACTATGATTTAAAATAATAACAATAATATATTATTATCTTTTAGTATATCTCAGTCTTGTGTGCAACATAATATTTCAGAGAAACCCATTATTGTGTTTCGTGGATGCTAGTAGAAAAATGATCCCTTTTAATGTAAAATTAATATCTAATTCATAAATTTTAATATATATGAATATATATTATTCTATAATTACCTAGGATGTTACCTATTTGGTCATCATGTTATCATGAAAGGGTATATAATATGGATATACCCATTCCCCCATAAGCGGTTGGGGTGGTGGGGGGGGGGGGGTCATGCATCAAGAGGTTGAGTCCACAGGATGGTTTTTTCATTGTGTGTGTTGTAAAGAAACAAAGATTATAGTGTATATCCCCAATACTATTTTTCATACATGGTATGAGCACTAAAAGTTCATAATGATTCCATTTGGACTAAATAATGCTCTAGATATCTTCATGGACTTGATGGATAGAATATTTAGGGATAATAGTGAAAAATTTATGGTTGTATTCATAGATAACATTATAATCTACTCCAAATCATGAAGGAATGTGAAGAAATTTTTACTACTGTTTTGATGACCATTCGGAATGAAATGGTATATATAAACTGTATTTGAGGGGAGGTCTAGGTGGAGTATATAACATTATTCAAGAATGTTTTCACTAGTAAAGAGATATCTGTATATCCTTAAAAAATAGAGGCTATTAAAGGATGCCATATAACAACATCTAAAATGTAAATATGATATTTACTTAGATTATATGGGTCCTACTATTAGTTTATGAGAGTATTATCATGATTTTCAGGCCTAAAAACCATTCTAAATTGTAATAGAGACATGTTTTTCATGACTGATAAATAAAAATTGGCATTTAAAGTGTTAAAAAAGAGACCAAAAACTACACCTGTACTCAATTTTCCCCCTAATGGGGAATGAATTTTTATCTATAGTGATTCTTCCAAAACATGTATGTATTAAGTACTCATGAAATATGAAAAATTGATATCTTATGCATCCCACCAATTAATGATCCCTGAGAAGAACTTCTCAAAAATGATCTATAATTGGATACAGAGATATTAATGTTGAATATCTAGCGACAATACCTCTATGGGGATCAGTGTAAAATATATATGAATATTAAAAAATATATTTATATATTCACACAAAAGGATCATATATATGATAACAAATATGGTTATAACTGATCAAGGATTGTCATTATTCGACCCATTACTATCCTGCGAAGGAAAAAATGTGGTAAATGATCTGTATAGAATGGATCCCACAACCCTATCCATGATGAGGATTCAAATGGGTCTAATTAACTTGGATATACAGTGTATGGACATGGGTATAAAAAAGTAACTTCATCTTACCTTTCTCAAATAACTACACATTCATTAATTTGTGAGAGGATCAAGGAGGCCAATAAAGATGAGGAGGTTCTATAGAGAAAGGTAGAAAATATTATGGAGTTTATGGTTTCAAAATATGGAGTCATAAGGTTTGGGAACCTATTTATGTGTCCCATGAAAACTAGAACTAAAGATGGAATTTCTATATTATGCATATAACACATCCTTCTTTATTAATTTCGGTATCATGAAGATTTATAGAGATCTAAAGAAATACTTTTGGTGGGAAAAAATGAAGAGATAGATTGTAGAATTTGTACCTCAATGCTCGGTATGCCAATAAGTCGAGGATAAATATTTTATGTATAAGTGTTTCAGGAAACCATTTCTCATTCCAATATGTAAATGGGAAAACCAAAATTTTATTCTTATCGAAGGACTCCATAGGATATTTAATTAAATAATTTCATATGGGTGAAATTCAATCACCTTATGAAGTCGTCATTTTTTATTGATTTCAGGGAAGATATTTCTATCGAACAACTCTCCATCATATTCAAAAATAAAGTGGTATGACTGTATGGATCACCACTCTGCACTATATTTGATCAATATCTATGGATTACCTTATGTTTTTGGATAATCCTTTAAAATGAACTGGATACACAGCTGGGTTTCAATTCTGTATATCAACCTCATACATATAGTAATTCTAAAGGAACCATTTATACATTAGAGTATTTTCTATGATCTTTCTCAATTTATTTATAAGGATATTGGGATCAACACCTTACCTTAGTGGATTTATCATATAACAATAGTTTCCATTCTCACATTAATATGGAACCGTATTTATCTCTATACGGGAAGACATGTCAAAAACCAACATGATTCAGTATAGTTGGAGTTTAGTATCTTATCAGACATGATATTATCTAATATATTATAGATAATGTTCCAAACAGTCAATGTATTATTAAATAATAATAAAACTAATAGAAAATCAATGTGGACAACAATCGAAGACACCTGGAGTTTGAGTTTGGAGACAATGTATTCCTTCATATATCATTATGGAAGAAATTCAGGAGTATTGGAAAGAAGGAAAGTATTGTTCCAACATTTATTTCCCCCTTGTAGACCATTTATTACATCATAGATATGGAATATTAGCTATAAATACTATATAATTTGTCTTAAATAAATGACGTGTTCTATGTGTCCCTCTTGAGGATGTATATACCAAACCCCTCAAATATACTTAGTCTAGAGGTGGTATTGTGGGAGAATTATATTTAATATGTGGAGAATCTAGTGAAGATGTTACATTATAGAGAAAAATCTCTATTAAATAAGAAAACTCGCCTGTAAAAATTGTTGTGGTGGAACCAGAAGTCTGAGGAAGAAACTAGGGATCTAGAAGATATGAAAAATGAGAAGTTCCCTCATCTATTTTAGAGTGTGGAATAAAATTTTGATGGTGAAATTTATTAAGGTGTGAATAGTTTAAAGACCCAATCATTTATAAATTATTTTTTTTCAAGTGAATAAATTCATAATTAAGTAGTGTTGTTTTATAAAGAAAATAACTACTTTGGTTATTTTGGACTGTTATAATTTATATCATGAAAAATTTAAAATACTGTTAAGAATCAAAAAAATTAATAATACAATCATCATAGAATAAACATTAAGATTATTTTATAATAAGGGTTATTATAAATCTAATTAACATAGACCAAAGAAGTGATAGTGTTGAAAAGTAGGATCATACACTACGAAGCCCATTTATTTGGTCTATCGGGGGAAATGACATCATTGGGCTTTTCCCATGACCAATCCCATGCCTATATTCAACCACTAAATTATTAGTTAAACCATTTATGGGATATTTTCAAGGTTATCGGGATAATGGTCCAAACCATATTCACCAAACTGCCCCAAGAATGTGTAACTAATTCACACCTTACTGTTAAGGAATATGTTTGTGTAATAGGGGTTTATGAATATATACCCCAACATTATAGATTTATATATTTTATTGTTTTTTAATAAAATAATGATTATATTTGTCATTTATTATTACTTTATAATGATTAAATAATTTTAAAAAAAATTATATTTTAATATGATATTTTTTTATTATATGGAAATATATAGTTTTATGAAATTCACACATTTTATAAATTAAATAATTTTTGAAATAAATGTTACTTTATTACAATAATCTTATTAAAAAAACATAATTAAATTTAGTAGATAATATTATTTTATAATTTGAAATATAATTTGTATAAGGGAATGAAACTCTAATCATTGTAAAAACCCATATTTTTCCATAATTAACAATTTTTTATTTAAAAATATAAATATTTATTTATATAGAATTATTTTGATAAGAAAAATATTTTTCTAAAACTAGTATTTTGAAGGTTTAATGTGGTGAAATTTTTTAAAAAATTCTAACTCAATATAATATTTTGGTAAACTTTAAATACTGAATAAGTATACGTTTATTGTTATGACATTATAAATTTATATTTATTATACAAGAGGTTCGAACATATTTGAAGGAAGTCGGACCTGATGTACGGGATTATCATTTCAAATTGCATTCTTTGGGAAATAAGTAAGTTTATGAACCTATCTTCTACATTCATTGTCTTCTTTGGGATTATCGTTTCATATGAAGTTAATCTTCCATGGGTCTTACAACTCAAAAGTTGTCAAAGCGGTAAGGGATTTATGCTTCAATCTCATTTAAATATGAAAATATTATGACTGAATTTACTTAGAGAAATTATATGATCCTTACCTAATATATTTAATTCATTCTATTATTTATGTTACTTATGAAGAATACATTTTTACTTTCAATTTCCAAGTATTAAGCACTTAAGAGACTAAGAGATGATTTTTAATGTAAAAAAATTTATTTCTCTTTTCAGTCAAAAAACTATTTTATTCTATGTCATTATTTTAAAAAAAGGTTTGAACGAATTTTTTGATGTTATATAATGATTTTAAAAGTCATTTTTACACATTATTTACATTTTTACAAAATGGTTTTACTTGAATATTATTATCATTTTCTAAATGTGGAACGTTTTTCCTTTTTTTATAAAAGTATCAGAGAAATTTTTTCATTTAAATTATAATGCAAGAATGAAATTTTTTTCTATCAAGAAGAAACTATATTTTTTATATTAATTTACATTTTTTCAAATTTTTTTTAAATAAATGTTTTTCGAAAGTACTTGTGCAATTTTTAGATTTTAAGTACATTTTTTCAAATATAAAAGCTTATTTTCCTTAAGAAATGTTAGAAGTTGTTTTTAAAAGGATTTTAATTAATGATAACTTACTATGAGGTTCCTTACATTTTACTTGGGATATGATGCATTTATAACGTCCTTATTCTTCTTCTGTATTTTTTATTATTGTGATTAAATATGTTAATGAAAATATATTATTTTCAACTAGTTATGTTATGGTGAACGCATGATTTTTTTATGAAAAGACATTATTTTTCATGGGTTATTCTATGATGAATTTTTTTTTAAAATCCATTTTCTTTTTGAGGGGTATGGCATTATGAATGTTTTATGACCTTCAGCCACACGTATGTATGATTATTTTATGTAATGGGTGGGCCCAAAATTATATAGCCCTCCAATGCTTTGGGTAAATATTGAAAACTCATTAGGTAAATATTTTATGTATGAACCTGATTTCATGTTTAAAATTTCATGTATGGACCTAGTTTTTATGTACATAAGAATAAGAATGGAACTAGTTTTTATTTCCAAAAGTTTATACATATAACTGGATTTTATGTTCATAAGATTGTTTGTGGACCTAGTTTTCGTGTCTATGATTTTATGTGAGGTATTGATTTCATGTTCTTGAATTATTTAGTGAACCAATTTCTATTTATACATGTTAAAATTTTATGAGCTTATGCTTTTTCACATTTTTATTTCTATGGTATACCATCATGGTTTATGTTCATCAATTTCCTATACGATTCAAGACTTCTAAACTGCCAAATTTTTTCCCATGAACTGGGATTTTGAACTATGTTATGAAGGTGATTTTTTAAAAAATGTTATTTTCATGTTCATATACCCTTATGATCATGTTATTCCAAAGTGATCATTGATATCACCGCTGTTTACCCTTATTAAGATTCAGAGATCATCCTTTCTTATGTTTCCTTTATCTAGTTTATGAATGATGTTTTAAGTAGGTTGTCTCTATGAATATTACTATGTGGGGGGATATGTAAGGGAGATCTTGAAAATCATTTAATAAATAATAATACTATGTATATAGTCTCCAAATGAACTAATAATTTTTGTATTTGAAAAACATATTAAACATGTATCTGAAAACATGAAATATTTATGAATGAATTTCCATGGTCCTTATACACACAAAAATCCAAATAACACATAAAAAAGAAGTTATGGAATCTACTAGTTGGATCATACCCTATGAATCCCATTTATAAATTACTTATGAGTCAGATCAAATCACTAAGATATTCCCTTGACCAATCACATGTTAAGATTCAATATATAAAGAATGAGTGAAAACATTTATGGGTGAAGTTGATGAATATTGAGGTCATATCCCTGCCCATATTCACCTGAACTCCCCACTAATATTACATCATTACACACCATACCATTATGAAATATGCTGGTTTAATTAGCGATGATGTATCTATAACCTATCAGTATGAATTTGTATATTTTTTTAACAAGATAAGGATTATATTTATCTTCAATTTTATAATTCCTGATCTTTAATTAATGTAGGTGAAGATTATATTTTATTAAAACTATAATACAGTGCACGTTTTAATATTTTATGGGATAAAATTTTTAATCTTATATGATTAATATTTATTTTAAACTTACTTGGTCAAAATAAGTCGAAAATGAATTTTTGTGATTCTCTCTTTAAAAAATGTTTTTTAATGTTCCACAATTTGTCTATAATAATTTGTTATAAAATTTTTATTTATCGATTTATTTACTGTCATTTTGATATAAATAAATATAAGATTATTTGGAGGTAAAAAATGTATTTTTTTGAAAAAAAATGTTTTTTATGGAATAATGTCTTCCAATTATAATTATTTAAAATAATATTTAATGAAGAATTATTTTAATAAAATGTAGATATTATTTATCTAGATATATGAATTTAAATACACCTAATTATAGTTAATAATCCCATAGTTAATATAAGATCATCTTATTCTTGAAAAGTGTAATTCCTGAAAACCTATTTTTTGGATATAATATGTGGGTTTTTTTAAAATAAATTCTTACAATTTTATGATTTCAATTTGATAAAATTTATTACATATATTTAATCATTAATGTTATTTTTTAACAAACCAAAAATATTTTTGATCAAAATGTATAGTAAAAATAGTAAAAAATAATTTCCACATTTAAAGATAATATAGGGTTTTGTGTATTATTTATGATTTTCTAGAAATTAATCTTCCACAAACATACAATTTTTTATTCAGTATATTTTATTTCGTATGAATATTTATTCATTCACAATTCTCTAATATATCCCATTTTATTTTAGGATTAATGTAAAAATTACATAGGATAAAAAACTTATCACCATAGTGAAAACTAAAATGGTAAAATTGTGTAACATTGGAGGAAAATGAAATAACATTCTAAAAATGGGTTTTTTATTATTTTCTAAGATTTATATTGACCATACCTTTACTAAATATAGTTATATATCGACTTTTGAAGAACTTTTGTTGAATTTTATTTCCCATTACTGAATAGATTTTGGTATTTATAAAAATATCCCTGCTTCTAAATTATAAAAAGGGAACCCCATCCTAAAATAACAACCCTATGATATTTAATAAGATACCCAAATGAGGTTCTTCTAAGTAAAGGTAATTGTCTTCACTAAGATATTTCTTTTTGCATCTTATTTTAACACAATAAATTATTTATTAAAAATAAAAATCAAATTAAACCATTTTCTCCAATATAATTTTATTTTTAATGTTTATTGAATAATATTTATATATCTCATTCTAAATAAAATGGGAAACAAAGCCATCATTCGTTTGTACGGCGGAATGCTATCTCGTGAACCAATGTAAATTTTTTCCACCACTAACTAATACCTATAGTCATAATGATGGAAATCATTAATATATAAAATACATGAAATGATATTAATTATATAAAATTAATATATATTAAACTTCCTTAACCTTTCTCCCATTAAGAGAATGATATCGTTTCTCATGCATATATACGGCTTACCATCTCCAAGAATAGATGTGCATCATTTTACATGTATAACATTTAATAATGGTAATGAAGAGTTATATGATGAATAAATTTTATATTGGTAAAATTAATATCATTATGGATCTTATGAATCTATTTCTTATTCATACAAACTAGATCTTTTGTTTCAAAACATATATTTGAAAACTAAGAAGTTAACACCAGAAATAATGGTTATAATGAGATATTATTAATGAATGAGTTGTAAAATATAATAAGGGGATCATATATGATATTATTAATATTAATATGAAATATTTATAAATTATTAAATGATTAAAACCATTATACAAGAGGTTAATTCACATTTAACTAAAGAGAATGTGCAAGGTAAGGGATCTCATCTCAATTTCCTTTTATTGAGGAAAATTTTAATGTTATAAACCAAATTATTTTATATAGTGTATAAAGTTACCCTTTTACATGTTATATCATGAACACATAATACTTCATGGTATTTTAATTTTAAATTAATATTATTCCATCCAAGGTTATTTTAATCGAAAGTTACCATGTGGTAAGTGTTTCACAACTGAGTTTCTTCTCATTGGGTTACAATACTTATTCATTTTCTTCAATAATATAAGATTATGTCCTCAATGGAATTTTTTATTTTATGTTTTATTTAAACCTAGTTTATATAAATTTACAAGTTATCCACATAATAAATTCATTTATAAATTCACACATTAATGGTAATGTCTTTGAATAGGATTCCCACTCGATTTCCTTTCATTGAAGAATATTTTAATGTTACACACCAATTTTTTTTATAATGTGTATAAACTAAAAATTTGAAAGGTTATATAATTAATAATTCATAAATCATGTTATTTTTTGTTTCAATTCATATTATTTCAGATAATGGGTTTTGAATTGAATGTTACAAATTGCTAAGTGTTTCATAACATAATCTCTCTTCTTTATGTCATATTACATCATCATTGTATTTGATATTCTATGATTATGTGTGTAATGAATTTTTATTATTTTATCTTTTACTTCCAATTTTTTATATATGTTTACATTTTATATACATAATAAATTCATTAATTAATTATCACTTTAATTTTATGATCTTTGTAATGGATTTCATCTCAATTTACACTCCATTGAGACATATTTGTTATTATGCACCTATACACTTTTATGAGCTGTATATACTAACCATTTTATGTATTTAACATGAATAAAAATTTATTCATGATGAATATTGTTTCAATTATGTTTTATTATTTAATGGTTCATCAAATAATAAGTTCTCAAATTGGTAAGAATTTTTTTTACAATATTAGTTTTTTAGATTTCTCTTGTTTTCTTTAAAGGGATCTTATAAAATATCCTCCTTAAAAACCATGTTATTATTTTTCCTCTTGATATTTAATGATTTTTCATTGCTTGTTCAAATATTTACTATCTTTTTTACTTGAATCAAGTGAATTAATGTATAAATGAAAATTTTATTTAATTTTGCTTTTAATCAGATATACTTTTCTTACATGTTCATATTTTTAAAACATATTTTATAAAATACATTTTTTTACTAAAGTGATTTATTATGTAAATTTTATGATATTATTTTGTTTTTATGATATATGAATAGAATATTTTTACTTTTTTCCATTATGGATTCTTTCTACTTTTTAAACAAAAATAAAACATAAGGTTTTTTAAAGTATACATCATCAATTGACATCCCAACCACTATAACTATTTTAGGATATTTATCTTTCTCTATATATTATCAGTGTTTTTAAAAAAGAAACCCATTTTGAAAATATTATTTAAATAATTGACTTCAATTTACTTCATATTTCTTAAGGACATGAAATTTAACAAAAACTATATTCCTAATAAATTGATGGTTATCACTTGTATCTTATTGAATTTGGGGTCATTAACTTTCTCTTGATACTTTCATTTTATTTTGATCATTTTATGATAAATTTAACATAAATATAAAATTTATTTTTCAATAGTAATCTAAATTCTTGAACCAATTATCATTTATATAGATGGTGTTTTATACGGAATGTTATTTTATTGATAGGAAATATTTTGATATTTTATATTCTTTTTTCAGTACATAAATTTCTTGATAAGGAATAATTTTTATAAATATAATTGGTAATTAAATATATGAGTAATACATATGAAATGTAGTGATGGGAGGGACTCAGTTGTATATATCCCCTCAATGCATTGACATCTCTTATGAGACAAATCATTTAGAAAAATTAAATATATTTTTGGTGTATACCTACCCATAGTTGTAAACCATCATGTTTCATAGTCTTGATGTTATATATATCATGATGTCTTAGATCGTGATTTCCAATAGTAATCATCTCCCTCATTGAGAATTCAGTCATTATAATCCATGATAGTTTTTCATTGATATTATCCATGGATGCATTTCATGATCTTGTTAATGATTAAGTGGAATGCATGTTCAGTAATTTACTTTCCCATATTGATTGTAAATTATCTATTCATGTTAGATTAAACTATACATAACCCTTACTATGAATTTTATCTCAACCTTATTTTTGTCCCTTTCCCCAATATCTGAATAATAATTCTTTCAATGCATTCAAGGACGAAAAATATTTTCCATTATGATGTTTTATATTTTATTCCCAGTGTTAAATGAGTATCACATATGTATATATCTCCCTACGACTACTAAAGAGATAATTATATTAATATTTTACCCCTTTGTATATATTCCAATTTTAAAAAACAACCATTGGCTCTTGGTTATTGGGGTATGTGTTTCTACAGTTTGTAGCAGAGAAAGTTTAGTAGAAACCATGGGAACTAGATTTTGGATATCATTGATTTGTGAGCATAATCCTTTCATAAACATTGAGGATAGTATATAATAACATCATAAATTTTTGGTAAGGAATGGATTATTTGTGTTTTCTTTGAAATTTCATCCCTTCCTCGATAATACAAGTGGATGTGGCTCTATAACAGTTTACCTGGTGAAAAGAGCTCATTAGGATTCGACTAAATCATCACATGGTACTTCACAATTATAATTATTGTACACCTAGTTTGAAAATCCTATGAGATATTCTTTTCTTAAATCAATTTTTATTTACAAACCATTATGAAGTATTTCAATCCATTTTTATAATTTAACGATATCCCCAAAGAAACCATGTTTAGGTTTTTGAGATTAAAAATGTAAAAAATCCATTTTCATTAAATGTTACACCAGAAATATAATTATAGATTACAATTTAAAATTGTTATTTTTATTATATAATAAAATATATTCCTCTATTTAGAAATGGAACCTGAAAAAATGGAATAAACACTAGTGGTAAATGTAAAAATTTCCCTTTTGTGAAGGCCAATACAACTAGTAATGGAACAGAGAAGATCATGTATATATTTGGGTTTCTTAATTAGGTTTTGATAAATGGACATAACAAAATTGGTCAACCTATATTCCTATATCATTATTATCCTATGTTGTGCTGCTTCATATGATAGAGTACCCCGTCATTTAGTGGGACCACTAATTCATTAGTAGTGGAGAAATTGATTGAGTCCCATGAAAATTTATTTCTAGAATTGGGATATTAGGAAACGGAAGGCATTATTGTTGGATAATATTTACTCAATGGTTTTTTGATAAATGGTAGTAATTAATATAGAATACAATGGGGGAATAAGAAAAAGGACACATGTAATGGAGATATTTTAATCAAACATTCTTTGATAAATATTTCTCTCGTGAGAAATAAAAAACATAAAGAGAATGTTCCTTAACTTAAATCCAAAGGGGAAATGAATTTGTTGTGTATTATTAGTGTACCTTTTTATTGTTATTTAAATTATCAATAAATTACATATATAATAAAAAATTAAATATTTTCCATCCTTTTAATGGATTGAGCCAAGTCTCTAATTTTCCCAATTTTCTCGGACTTTTTAATCATATGATGAAATAGTATTATGCACCTTAAAAATAGATAATGAATTTTAGAAATACTATATATTCATGGGGAATCCAAAAAAATATGTCATTAAAACACCATGAAAAAGGCAACACATCAAATAAAAAGTATAAGATAAAGTTATTTCCATCATGTGAATATTGTGGAAAGAAACATCCTTGAAAATCTCTGAGCAGCATAGGAGTGTTTAAAAAGTGTATAGAAGAGGGTCATGTGAATCATGAATGTAAGTGAATGAATGAGATAACTACTATCCAATAATTCAACTATAAATAAAGGGGTAACTATTCAAACTAATTACCCAAGAATAAAATAAATATATTAAATAATTTTCAAAGTGGACTGTCCATGTTTATATGATCACTACAGTTGAGGTCAAAGTTCATAACGAAGTGGTGGTAGGTATTTCAACTATAGCCTAAAATTTATTTAATGGTTTTTTTAGATCCTTTCACCCTTTATATCAACCACGTTTTCAAATAAAATTAGATATTTCTCTATCACCTTAAGAAGAGAGTTGATAGTCAAAACTCCCAGAGGAAAAATCACTATGATAGGGATGTGTTAGGAAGTTCCCATTATGATATAATGAAATTCCCCATTTTATGAATTTTTTATCATATAGTTTTTTTTACTTCAATATAATCCTTATTAGGACCAGGACATGAAAATAAGATGAAAAAATTTTATTTCAAGGAGATGGAAATCATGATTTTTTATGAAGAAATGGATTTTATTATATTTTGATTGGATACCTCATCGTCGGGGTCATGTCTATATCCACACCAGTAGCTCTTATGAATGAATTTTTTATAAGACAAGATAAATAGAAGATTTAAATATGGAAAAGGTAATATTAAAATTGTGGATATACTTATCTTACATGAATACATCAATTTATCTCTAAAGGAATTACCTTGATATACTTCATAGCAAGAAGTTTAGATATCTATACATTTAATTCCTAAAGAGACAACAATATCAAAGACTCCCTATAGAATGTACCTTTGGGAAGTAGTAGAGTTTAATAAACAACAAGGTTAGTTATTTGATAAGGGAGTTATTATCCCTAGTGTTTCACCTCGGGTAGCCCCTTTTCTATTAAATAATAAGATAGGTGGATACTTATGGATATGCATTGATTATACGAAAATAAATAATATTATTACAAGGAAAAATTATCAAATTCATCACATTGGAAAATTATTTGATCAAAATCCAACATGTAACTAATTTTCAAATTTTGAACTTATAACTGGGTATCATCAATTGCATGTAAATAAGAATGATATTTCTAAGATATCATTTTTAGTGTGGTATAGACATTATGATTTTACATTAATCACATTTGGATTGACTAAAACACCATCAGTTCTTATGAATCAATAAATAGAGTATTAAAGGAATATCCTGATAATTTTATTACGGTATTCATATATGATAACATTATGTATTCTAAGAGATATATGGACCTTGATAATCACTTATTAATCATTCTTGTTACAGTTATAAGAAAAGAGTAATATCATAAATTTATGATTTGTGAATTCTGGATTCTGGATGTTTATTTGATTTCCCATATTATCCCCATGTATGGAATATTAGTTGATCCCATGATGAAAAATGAAGAAATAGAATTTCATGAACAAAGGAACATAACTAAGGTACATAGTTTCATTAGAATTGTAGGTTACTATTGAGGATTAATTTATAATTTTTTCAAATTTTCTAACCCATTAACAAAACATTCACACAAAGGGGTCAAGTAAAATGGACAAGGTAATGTTAATAATGCTATAAATAATTCATGAGTGGATTAGTCAATGATTTGTTTTTACTGTTCCATGAGGGATTGGTGAGTTTTTGACATATAGTGATCTATCCAAGAAGGGACATAATTGTTTCCTTATTAAAAGGATAACATTATTGTATTTTAATCAAGGTTCCTAAAGACTCATGAACAATATTAACTAAACCATGATCTAGAGTTGGAAGTCACAATAATTTCTATGATGATATAGAGATATTATCCCTATGTTAATAGATTTGAGTTATAAATATACCATTAGATCCTAAAATAAAACATTTCATAAAAAATATCACAACATGAAGAAAATTATTTGGCTTGAGATACTCAAATATTATAATTATTTAATATACTACCAACTAGGGAAGGAAAATGAAGTAGTGGATTCTTTAAGCTAGAAAGATCATGGAGTCTTGACTAAAATGTGGATCTCTATGGATCCTATGTCCATGAATCTATTAAAGATGGATATGGGAATTATTACGAAAGGGGACCCATCACTAATGTTTCAAATGATTATGAGTCTATCTATATTGGGAAAGATAACGATTTTTCTTAATATGATTATGATAATTTTGATATGGAAATGGAAGCGGTGAATAATGGTAGATTGGAAGACAACATTTGTAAAGATAAAATTCTAAAGTCTATAAAGTGACTAATTGTTATATCTACAAATTATATAGAAATAGAATTGTTAGAAGCTTATCATAGCTCAAATTTCACTTTAAACCTCTGTAGGATAATGATTTGTACGGATTTTTGTTTATATATTTTGTGGGAAATCAAGATGTTGGAAATTACATATTATATATCAATAAGATTAGTTTTACAATAGAAGAAATCTCATAGATAGCATCCTAGATGATTTATACAACATATTTATATTTTTATAAGAAAATGGTAAGACATTACTATGAAATATTTCATGGAATTACCAAATACACCTAGAAGGAATGATATCGTATGGGTTATTGTGGATCGCATTACAAAATCTGCACAATTCCTTACAATAAAATAATACATTCCTCTTGAGTTCCTTGAATGGATATATATTAACAATGTTTTAAGACATCATGGTGAAACACTTTCAAATTTTTCAACTCATGATTCCCATTTTGCATAAAATATTTGGGAGTGTCTTCAAAACGATCGTGATATTGAACTTAATTTGGGCCTCACCTACCATACTCAAACTAATAGATTATTTTATAGGACTATTAAAAAATTTGAATTCATTTTTTATTAATTATCGCATTACTTTAAAGGTCTATGGGGTCACTATTTACCTTTGGTAGTGTTTTTTATATAATAATAGTTTCATTCAAGTATTCAAATGGTGTTGAATAAAGCATTACATTGAAAAAGATGTCGTACTCCAACATGTTGGGTTGAAGTTGCTGAAAATAAAATTAAAGTACCAGAAAATCGTTAAAAATAAAATGAAAATTGTAAAGATTATTTATGATCATATTAACAAAACTAAATGCATAAAAAATATTTATGTTGATAGATGGATGAAATATTTGGAATTTCATGAGGGTGATTATATTTTCATGAAACTATATCCTCTGATAAGTGTCATAAAGATATGTCAGAATGGTAAAAAAATCCCTAGTTATATCAAACATTTTGAAATTATAGAAAGAACTGTATTTTTGGTTTATCTATCCGAAATTACACTAAGCCTATCTAAAGTACATAATGTGTTTCTTATATCATTATTAAAAAATTACAGGACAAAACTGATGTAGAGACCCGAAGCCTAACGTACATGAACATTACATTACTTTTGCGGAATACTTAATACATAACAAAAATATACACACAAGGATCGTAATAGTTTAGTGTCTTTGGAAACTCGGAACGTAATCTTCTAATCCTGGTGAAAGATCTTCAAAATCTCCCACAAACATCTTCCTTTTTTTTACCTAAAACCTTTCCTTATATCCTGGGGAAAAGAAAACATAAAAGGGTGAGCTCAAATGCTCAGTAAGGGTAAACAAAAGAAATATCAATCACATAATTTTCATATGAACATAACATTTTTGGAAATATTAACCTGCAAAAGAGAGCATAATTTCATAACATGGGATAAATCATAGTAGTGAAAATGAAACCCTTACATAAAACATTACTCATTGTGGCATACACACATAATCATAGAGAATCATTTCTTGTTAGTCAAGACTCATTGACAAGACTATCTTAGTGGACAAAGTCCCTTTCTGAATCGAGTAATCCTCGTTTCAGTCCTGTTTCACTGAACCGGTATAACCTACCATTCCAGCCATGTCTATCTCATGAGATATGAAATCTTTACCCAATGCATTGGAGGGAGATATAGGTCCCACCCATATCTTAATGAATCCTTTCTTATGTGTGCCACAAAATCATAAATCATACATCATTACATAACCCATGTAATAAAAATGGGATTCTTAAACAACATGACATCATAAAACCATTCATATAAGATAAAGGAATTCATAAACATAATTTCATCACAACATAGTCAAATCAATGTAAAAATATGGATAGAAACATAACCCTTTATTATCTTATATGGAAAATAATTTTGATAAAACACTTGAATTGAATTCTTGAGGAAAATATCCTTTCTTCTTCAAAATCAATTTCTTTTCACAAAACATCATGAAATTTTAAAAGAAAGAGATTTTATTGAAAATAGTCATGAAATCTTTTAGAGTAAGCTTCATGAAAATAAGGCTTTATAAAACAGTATAAATCCGTTCGTGCCGTATAAGTTAAAAAAAACATTCTTCGTACTTTTGTCGGAAAAGTCAAAAAGTACCTCGTACGAAAAAAAAAGATTCCTTTCATATCCTTTACTAAAACTCATAGAAGGGTAAAATTGGATTTAAACAATTGTAGGTGGATAGAAATAATATTACATATTGAGGGAACATGGATGTGGATGATAAAATACACCCCAGTAAATACTTACGAATAAACAATCTCGGATAAAAATGAGATTGTGATATTTCCCTTACCTTAGGTCCGACTTGCTCTGTAAGTGTCCCAACCTCCTGTATAATGATTTAAATCATGTTATTGACTTATTACAGAATCATATTCATTGTTATGATATCATATATGGTTCTCTTATGACATTATATTACCCGTTCTTTTGTAAATTCCATGTTAAAGAAGCGTTTTGGGTAAAATCGTTTCATTTATCGTAGGTGTTTTGACTTGTTGTTCTTGACATCATTATTACTTATATCATGAATTACTTACTTCCAGAATATAAAATATGATTTATATATCATATATATTCAGTATATATATATATATATATATAATAGGTAGATAAATAAAATGAAAAACACCGTTCATGGAGACGGTAGTCCGTACGTACGCATGAACGCTGTTTTCCTTTCTTTATTGTCTTGAAATGGAAGTAAGTAGATGACATACATATGTATATATATACATAAATCCAGTAGCTTTATAATGTCATATATTTCATTATTAGTTCTTATATATACATTATAATCATTCTTAAATGGTTAACATGGAGAATGAATCTCATCGCGTCGTGGAGACGGTATTCCGTACGTACGCACGAGCGATGATATCATTTCTATAAATATTGAATTGAATTGGAGTGTATTATAAAATATATCAGAATCAATATGATGTTATAATAACTATGTATAGTTATTCTTTACACCATTATACCCATCCATGTAAGGTGGTGGTGGAAAATAGATTACACCACGGCGTGGAGGCGGTATTCCGTACGTACGCACGCGTGGTGATTTCTTTTTCCGTAGGATGGATAGATGGTGAAATAGGGTTGTTTCATACTTATAATAACATATCAGTATATGAGTGATACTGATGTTATTACTTCATAATGAAACAACCTAAGAAGAAGAAGTGGAAGAAGAAATAAAGATGAAAGAATTGGTAACGGTAATTACCTCTTCTTTGAAGTGCCTCTTTGAGACCTCCTCTTAGGGCACTAGAATTGGTCTTTGAGGAAGACCAGAACCTCTAGGATGTTGCTAGGGAAGTGGAGAAGAGATTTTGGAAGGGGTTGGCCGAGCTTGAGTGCTCAAATTGGTGTGAGGAGGAGGGGGAGGAGGTGTCCTTTTATAGGGGAGGAGAGGGGCACCTTAGGAATTCTTAAAAATATTAATTTATAATAAATCTAACCCCACTTAACAACCTCCAAAAATGACTCATATTCGAAGATTAGATGAGATAGGGTTGTAATCTCATCAATCAATCAGATTTAGACATGTTTGGATATTATTTTAAACCTTATCAATTAGATTTAACTCTAAGTTAAATAATTTAACTTTTACCATGTATTTTTGTTTTCTTTCACTATATGGTTATTAAACTTACTATAACATGCCAAACGAACCCCAAATTGTTTATTATTAATATATATATCCTTATCTAAGTCATTTGGCCGAACCTTAGATTTTTAGGAATACAATAACAATTAATAATATAATATTTTATTTAAAAACTATTTTGTGTCAATTTTGACACTATTTGATATATGATTTTTGTGAAAGTCATAACAGAATTAAATGTTCGAACCAAGTTTATTACATCAACATTAATATATCATATTAACCTAGAAAATTAGTGGAATTCATAAAAAGTCTTAAATTACATTTATTTTGGTATTTATATTATCAATTATGTCAATATTTCATTAATAAGATAATTACTGCATCATTTTTGTGTCATTAATAAATTATATTATTTGATGTCTAAAAATTACAAATAAAATACCATCATGTAGTAAATATTTTTAGCTTTCTAATGAATATTTATAGTCGAATTTATCTTATGTATCACCCCATATTAAAAATGATTTACTTATTAAACTTTGATTTTAACTATTTTAACCCTTCTTTAAATAAATTAATAATAAATGTCCTAATCTAATCCAAGTGGGCCTAAATGGTCATATTTTATTCCTAAGTTTGTTTTTGGTCGAATTACACTTGTCCAATAGAATTAGGACATGTGTTAGGGTAATATTAATTTCATATTTACCCTTAGTTACCCTATTTACTATTAACCGCGGTAAAAAAAGTAAAAAGTTACTATTCACCAAAAAATTATTTTCATCTCATTGAACCACATTTTAGTCCCTGATATTAACCGTGTCTCTCGGATTTTCGAAATTCCATTCACAGAAGCGGAAAAATTATGTTTTATGAAAAATTCAGTTTTTTTAACTACCACTTAGTAGTTTCACTATTCATCAAAAATTGATGTTTTTCAGAACAATGCCAAAATTTCATCCTAAGCTATATTTCATATTCCGAATTCAAAAATGAAATCTATTTTACCAAATTCATAACATAGAAGTTGCATTAATTAATTTTATAATTAAATCCCGCTGTTAAAATAAATAGCGTTTTTTTAGGAAACAATATATATCAAAAGGTTGACACTTGATTATGTCTGGTTTAAATGTGAAATTACAACCAATGACCAACATTGTATTAAATTGTAAAAATATATTCTAAATATACTTTAAAACCACTCAAATTAATAATTTATCACTATTAATTATTTCGATTAAAAAAGTTGTTTTTAATTATAATTTAGTAATTTTCACTATTCATCAGAATATGAAAGTTATCCGAAAAGTACCAAAATTTCACCTTAGGCTAAATTCGATACATCGAATCCAAAAATGAAGTTCATTTTGAAAAATAAGATTTACAGAGTTTTAAAAAGTGGTTATTACTATTCATAACGGCTAGTTTTAATAATATTTTAATAGCATATCGTTGTTTAGTGAAACTCGGTATTGCGTATTACACACGCTATCGAGGAAGGTCGTGATTGCGTGTAATGCAAGGCAAGTCAAGGATGCCTGTTGTGCAAGCTCCTTTTGGTGTAGCGTACAACACAAGACATTAATAAAATTAAAAAGAATATTTTTTTATAAAATCTTGGGCTGTTACAACCGATACATGTTCTTATATCTCAAGAAATATAATTGGAAATATTTCTATCTTACTGTAAAGTGACTATCATAATTTTTGAATCTAAATAAAAAGTGTTAAGGAATTGGATAACCCAGCTAGTAAAAGTAATTTTTAGAAATAATAAAATAGCATAAGAAACATGGGACTAGAGGATGTTATGAAAAAGAACCACCCACAGTTGTTTAGAAAGTAATATATATGAAATTTTCATGAAATAAATTTTGTAGTAGGGATGAATGTAACACCCATAATTCAATAAACGTTTGTGAAAATTATATTTTTATAAAACAATAATAAAATGAAAATGATAATATTTCATGTCACTAATGTCCTTATTTTATTAGATGAATATCTACTTTGACCTTACATGGACAATATAATCCTTGAAAACAAATTAAATTTCCATTTTGAAATAATATTTTATTAATAATTCATAATTTTTTATTTAACTATTCCTAAAATTTTCTATAATAATATATTATAATATCTATAATTGAACGTTTTTTCACTATCAATTTAATAGAAATAATGATAATATCATTTTGGAGGAAAAAGGCATACTTTTTTAGAAAACTATTTTTCAATGCATAATGACTTCACATTTTAATTAATTAAAATAAAATATAATTATGTATGATTTAAATGAAATTTATATATTATATATCTAAATTAATAAATTTAAACCCACAGAACTTTTATTATGATTCATATAGTGAATATATGATCATTTTATGCTTAAAAAGTGCATTTCATGAAAACCTATTTTTCGACACAATTTAGATGATTATATTTATACTAAATTCTGGAAAAAAAATTATATTAATTTTATAAAATTGATCCCTAATTTTTAATAATCCTAATTAACATTAGGTAAAAATTCCAACTTAATTTTTTTTGATAATGAATGATAAAAATGGTAAAAATTAATTACCATGTTTAATGTTTAAACAGGGTTTTGCACATTATATGCCATTAGGTTAAAATTAATTTTCTATAGATATGATTTTAATTTTCTAAATTTGATATCATATTTATAAAAATTGGGTAAAAATTATCGAATAAATATCTTTTAATTTTAGTCTTAAATGATAAATTACCATGGTTTAAAATATTAGTTACCATCATGATATCTAGAATGATAAAATTGAGTAACCTTGGAAGTAAAAAAGTTAAAGTTTTTAAAACACTGTTAATTTTATTAGTGGATGTTTTTATTAACCTTATATTACCTCTACACTATTTTTTTCAATTTTAGAGGAACTTTTGTTGAGAGAAACTCCCCATTTTTGAACAGTTTTGGGTATTTACAAAAATGTCACTCCTCCTGAATTATAAAGGGGGACCAACTCCCATTAATTAATCACACCTCTAAATAAATTTAGATAAAAAGACACCTCCAATATCCCTCCAAAATATCCCTATAATCATTTTAGAGATTATATTGTTCCCAAAATTTCAACCATAGGGTCCTTAATAAGAGATATATAAGAGGTTCATCTATGACAAGGTAATTGACATCCCAAAGCCCATTATTTTTTACTTCTTTTTTCACCACCATAAATTATATAATAAAAATTAAAATATTTTAAAAATATTATCTATAATATTATGAGAATTTATTATGTTGATGTAATAATAGCTATCCATCTACTTCTCTACTAAATGGGAATCAAATCCAACACTAATGGTTAAGGTGGACTAATGCTTCATGAACCAATGTATGTTTTTTCATCATAGACTCACATGAATATTCATAATTAGATAAATAATGAATATATATGAAAAATATGATAATATATTAATTCTTTAAAATTAATATATCATCCACTTCTTACCCTTTCACCCGTTAAGGGGATGATGTCATCACTCATGCGTACGTATGACCTACCATCTTCATGAAGCATTGTGATTCATTTACCATGTACAACATTAATTAATCAAAATAAAAAGATAAATTGTGAATAAGAATTTATATTATAATATTAATATAATTTTGTAGATGATGGATTTATATACTACAAATAAGAAACATAACCTTCATGAAAAATATGCCTGGGAAAAACAAATTATTAAAACCAGAAACAATCATAATAACGAAATATTATTAATTAAGGGGTGGTATGATGTTATAAGTGGATAATATATGAAATTATAAATACGAATATGGTTTTTATAAATTTATAATATGAGTAAACCCATTACACAAGAGGATAAACACATTCAACTATAGGGAAGAATGACATTAGGGATTAAACCTCAATTTATTTTCATTGAGTCCGAATTTAATGTTATGATGCAAATAATTTTATATGGTTTATAAAATTAACATTTTATATGTCATAATATAAATCCTTCATAATTAATTTTATTTTATGTTTTAATTAATATTATTTCACCTAAGATGATTTTAATTAAAATTTACTTGGTGGTAAGGGTTTCATAACTCAATTTATTTTCATTGGTTTATTTTACTTATTTATTATCTTTTATATTATAATATTATGGTTGTAATTACTTTTGATTATTTTATATTATATTTATATTTTTTATATATGTATTTACATTTTATACACATAGTCATTTCATCGAATAATTCCCACTTCAAAAATACAGATTCCCTCACAATTTCCTCACATTGAGGTATATTTTAAGGTTATGCACAAATTTATTTCATATGGTGTACACACTTCCCATTTTACAATATATATAATAAATCCTTGAAAATTTTATTACTGTATGTTTCAATTAAAATTAATTAATCTAAGGGGATTTGACTTGAAATTAATCATTGGTAAGTTTTTTATAACTCAATTTATTTTCATATTGTTTTATTACTTCTTCATTGTATTTTATAATCTTATATTAGGTGTGTAATTAATTTTCATTATTTTATGTATTATCTACAATTGGTTTATATGTATTTAAATTTGATATACTTAATGTATCACCCCTAATTTCTAGTAAGTAACCCTCTTTTTAGGATTTTTATGTTTGAAAGGTATATGGGTGAGTTTTTGAAGGGTTTAGAGAATATTTCAAGTATTTTAGGGATTTTCAAAAGGCCAATAGTTAGTAAAAACTATGAATCTTTCCCATGAAACAACAAACAATGAGAAAGAGGGATCTTCGTTGGAACACAATTAAGGAGAATGGCTTGGCCAAACTGTACATCCTCCCAAGAGATACCATGAACATGGGATAGAAATATTTCTCATAGTTGAAAAAAAATTTATAACAGTGATAGAAAAACCTATGAGGTTTATCTTTGAGGTAGTGGAAGGCGCACAGTTTGAACACGGTTTACCTAACCGTGTGACTAATGATGCCCAATTTAAAATTGAAATACTAAAATTTTGGATATCACAAGTTTTTTGTCTCTAACTCCCTCATTTATTCTTCTATGTATCCCTAACTCAATTTTATATCATCCCAAAGATTTTTTAAGCTTATCCCATCAATCGGGAGACAATCCAAAGGATTCAAAGGGTGTTTTGAAGAGGGGTTTTTGTGATAATTGATCATTATCAATTGTTCTTGGTAATTTTCCCTAGATCTACCTATGTGTCTCTCCTAGATACATATATCAATATATTTTTTGGATAGATCTAAGGTATTGGGTTCCAAATATGATTATATTTGGGCTGGTTGATAAAATTTTAAGATATTTAAAGAGGGTTTTTAGAGTTTTAACCCAGTTTTGTGGACATTTTTCTTGACTTTTATCATTTTCACCAAATTCACGATGTAGGTTTCTTCACTCTCAACTCATTTATTTACAATATAAAGGCTTAATTTTAAATTCATTATTTCACTTGATTTTATTTGTGAAACTAGTGAGAAAATCATGGCAGAAACCTCTTTAGTGACAGTTTCGAGTATTTTTTTGGAATTGTGATATTATTGTGAAAATTGCATGAATAGATGTTTTTAAAATGTTTATTTTAAAATATCCCTTGGTTTATTATTGGAAAAAGTTTTTGTAAAATGGTTTTAAAAAAAGTATAGTTTTATTTAAATTTTTTCATAATGGAATTGGAATGGTTCAACATAATCTATTATTGTGTGTTCATATTACATTTTACAAGGCCGGTTGAAATATGACTTACTGATCAGTGAAAAAGTTATAATGGCACGTGGGATTTAATTACCTTATGATGAATTGGTAGATCGATGAGAGATCTCTCATGAGTAAAGAACTATCATAATGAAGAATTAATGTTTAAATGCATGGGTGTGTGGATTGGAGTGGGATATGCCAAATAGAACTTGTGAAATGGTTTTAAAGTATTGTTTGCTGGATTTCCTTGGAACCTGATGCTATCTTGAGAAAAACGTTTTACTTTGGATCTTGTTTATATTATTATTTAAACTATTTTAGAAATTTTTTATATAAATATTTTTATATAATTATGATAACATGTTTTATCCTAGTTGCGTGAATAAGGATGTCATTTGGGAAAATCCTACCATGTTTTTTACTCACCCTTTAGAAATTTTGTGCTTTGATAGATTTTTTTATGAGGACATGGTAATGTAAAAGTATCACCTTTCTCTAATGGAACATTGAGATACATGGTCGGTTTTTTGGAGTTTGAACATGGAGCTTGTTGGATATTTGGAGATATAGTTGTCTTTGAGTTTTTTCAATCTTTGTTTATTGTTGTTCACTAGATTATTTGTAGTATTCTACTGTATTACTTTGTTATGGTTTGTTTTTTTATATAAATGGGTTTACTTTGAGTTTTCTTTCCTCATTATCATGCATTATGTACTATCTATTTTGTTATGACTTATTTGGTTAGGTGGTTTATATTTGAAAGGAAAATCTTCCCCCAACATTAAATGAATCCCTTGGAATTTTTTTTCAACCTTTTTTATTTTAGGGATGCCACTTAAGGATATGAAATATCATACCACCTTCCCAATATAATGTGGTGGAAAATTATTTCACAAGTGGTATCAGTTTTATTTGATCCAAAATATTTTTAGTACTAGTGGTATAAGCTTAGACCTCCTAAAATAATTTCTAGAACAAGTGGTCTTTGACATGGTATTGGTTTTCAGTCATGGAGTTAAAAATTCATTTTTTTACTCTTGACATAGGAACATAGAAAGGAGTTTATTTTTGGGACATCAAATATAGAGCATAATAAGATGTAGCTAACCTTTTTATATTTAACTTGAAGTTACCAAGGAGTTGGGTACATAAGTGATTTGGAGACACTTATATGAATATGAATCTCATTATCAAGGGTTTATCCAATGAGAAGAGAATGAAATTCATTATATAAATGACTTCCCACAATGAGTACATATTAAATTTTGAGTAATGATTTCGTGCAATGTGTAGATTTTTGAAAAATGTTGAAATTGTTTTCAAATGTATGATTTTTAATAGGGCATGGTTATGTGATTTGGAACATGTTTTATTTTCAAAACCAAGGGAGATATTTCAAATATGATTGAACATGAAAATGATTATTTTTTAAAAGAACTATTGTGATACTATGATGTGGTACAATTTGAAATACCTGCCTTTAGTTAATATAGAGTGAGACTTGTGATGCTTGTTGTGTCTCCAGAAAATGGTACCTAGTTGGTGTCATATAAACCAATTAAGGGAAGATGTTGTGAACTTGGTTACACTGGATCCATATGTGAACCCAAATTTGTGTTAGATTATTATCTAAGCATTTCAAGAAGTTGATTGCATAAACCAACGGGATGATCCAAGGGAAGTGGATCACTCTGTCCAGTTCCATAAGAATAATCCACCCAAATTTCTAGGTGATTTGGAACCATAAAATGAATAGGTGTGGATGATCATGATGAATCATATATTCTATTTCCTTAGTACACTAGCAGAGATGAAAATAATGATGGTGACGTATATGCTAGAGGATCTTGCATTCTAATAGATGGATTTAGTTTTACATGATAAATTAGATCATGGAATAGAATGAAAGGATTTCAAATAATTTTTTAAGAAATAGTTTTATCCTCATATGTTAAAAATTTAAAAAATAATGGATTTATTCATCTTGAAGCAAGAATGCCTTACTGTGATAGAGTATGTGGCTAAATTCTATAATTTAGTATGATTTTCACCCAAAGTCGTTGTTAGTGCATCTTTGAAGGCATTCATTTTTTAAATTGGGATGAGGTAGGGAATTAACATGATGAATGTTGTACTATATATTACAGATTATAAAGAGATCTTCAGTAGGGCAGTGATTGCTGAAAGAGACATGTTAGAAGCTATGGGGGGAGGATTTATATTGATACCTATGGGAAATGGTGGGAACATTAATGTTGGGTGTAAGGGGAACAGGGAAACATATTTCCAAGGTAGGAGTATAACAAAGTATCAAAAAATATGATCGATGAATCATCTACCAAGGCCTAAAATAAAATCTTGATATTTATAATATGGTTCTTCGGACCACATAAAATGAGATTGTATGGAACCACCCAAATAATTCCACATTTGCAACAATATGGGACATCTTCAGTTCTATTTTCATAATTCTCCAAGGTCACGTGGTCAAGATACTTCTTAGGTGTCATGGGAATCCTATGATTTAATCGGAAGGGAGAAATAGAATACCTCTCATCAGCAGAATAGAGTTATACATGGTGATTCCAAGAATGCAATGACTCCTCAGTAATTCTAATTTCAATAAAGAATCCTGGATTGAATTTTTGTGACCTAGAAATAATATGGAGCTAAATAGGTTCTTTTTTATGATCACTTTGGACTATCTATGGTGCTAAGTATGATACTTTTAAAATCTACAATTATGACGTAATTTTTCGGTATTGGTGTATCCCATTATTTTATTACTTCTTGTGATATTTATTTTTTATTTTTAAAAGTTGAGATGGTGCATTTTGTTTTAAAACATGAAACTCCTATGGGTCAAAGAGAATTTCCAGAATTTTTTGTAGATAATGTTCTATAAATATTGATGGAGCTCTGATGAAATGTGATTTTTTTGTTATTAAAATAGATGAATTTTAAATAATATGTGGTATTAATTGGTTGAAATGTTCAAGGATCACATCGATTGTTATAAATTAAGAGTCAATTTTGTGATAGAAGACGGTGTCAAGCATCCCTTTTAGGGAGACTAGAATGTAAAGGTAGGAGGGACATCCTTTTTGGAACCAAGAGTGGGAATGATATCAATCCAGTTTTAAGTGTGGGTGTTATCATCGACGGACAAGATCGAGAATAATAGTTTTCCAGTTTTTGTTGATCAGAACTATATATATTTCCTAAATATTTCTCAAGGCTTCCAAATGTTTGTGTTGTGGAGTTTCTGACTCATCTCCTTCAAGGTAAAAGTCCAATTTCCCTTAAATATTATCAAACAGTACCAAAAAAATTAATGGAATTTAATGTGTAGTTGGATGATCTGGAAAGAAAATGTTTCATTGAATTGAGCACATCTCGGTGGGAAGCACTAATCTAGATTGGAATAAGGCTTGTGGAACTCTAAGGATTTGTGTATATTATCGTAATCTTAATGAAGTCTTGATAATGAATCTTTATCCACTTCCACCCATTGATGATCAATTTGGTCAATCGAGAGGATATCATTGCTTCTCTAAATTTGAATTACAACTAGGATATCAACAATTGTTAGTTCATGTGGATGATATTCTACGAAAACTTTTCAGGAGTAAATATTTCCATTACAAATATGTATTAATTCTTTTGGTGTAATGAATTAACCAATGATATTTATGGATTTTATGAGTCAGATATTTTTCCGGTATCTCGATTCTTTTTTGGTGGTGTTTGTGGAATACATCTTGATGTATTAATAAAAAAAGGGCTTATTATGAACAACAATTGATAATAGTTTTAAAAGTACAGATGGATCACTATCTATATGCCAAATTATCAAAGTTTGATTTTTGGATACAATATATACACATTCTTGGACATGTATTTCAATAAAAAGGTGTTTATATGGATCCAGAAAAGATATAAGTTGTTATCTCATGGAATTCTCCAATGAACATCTTCGAGATAAGAAGTTTTCTTAGTCTAGATGGTAGTATCGACAATTTTTTATGCCTTATCATGACTATCATCTACTATGAAAGCTTTGAAAAAGAATAATATTCCATATTAATGGGATAAAGAATTGTAGAAAATCTTTACAAGAGATGAATTTTCTCCTTACATCAGTACCGATCATGATTTTTCCAAAATCAAGACAAGGGGGCATGGTGTATAGTTATTCTTTGGGGTCCAGGTTGAGATGTTTTCTTATGCATGGATACCATGTTGTTGCTTATAGATTAAGGTAATTATGATATCATGAGAAAAATTAAAAAACACATGATTTGGAGTTAGATATTGTATTCCATTCTTTGAATACTAGGAATATTTATCTCTTTGGTGAGAAATTTTCTATGTTTAAGAATCATAAGATATTGAATAATATTTTATCAAAATGGAATTTAAACATGGGACAAAGAATACAGATGGAGTATCATAAAATGTTTCACATTGAATTGATGTATACACTGGGTAATGGAAATCCGAACACATATCAATTAAAAAGAAATTCATAAGTTCATATAGAAAAAAGAAGCTTCAGACGAATGGCAGTTTATGACGGTCTTATAAGACATAAACATGGAATGTGAAGACCGAGGTGATGTTATAGTTTTCTTTCCATTTTTTTTGTTTCCTGATTTGGTGATTATGGTTAAAGAGGCATATACATCTAATTATGAATTCATGGTGATGAGGTAAAAAATTATTGTTAGGGATACCATTGAATGATGGAAGCAGGATGGGAGTTCAATTTTGTGGTTTAGAAATTAGATGGTAGCACCTACGGATTGTCCGAAAGTGCTTCTTCATGGTTACCACAATTAATGAAAGGATATTCATCCTAGAATATAGAATATGTATAGGGAATTAAAATCATTGTTTTGGTAGGTCAACATGAAAATGAAGGGGTGATATTTTATCCATAATCTTAACTCGTCAACAAGATGAGGAAGAACATTAGTGGCCAGTAAGTATGTTTCAATCTATACGTATTCCAATTAGGAAGTGGGAGAAGATAGACATGGATTTTATAATAGTTCTCCCATGAATGGTTCATAACCATGATTGCATAAGTTAGATAATGGATAATCTCACAAAGTCAGCTCATTTTATCCTTATTCATAAAACTCATACGGTGGAGGACTTGTCAAAAATATCTATCTGAGAAGTGGTAAAGAAGAATTGCATACCATTTTTGATCGTTTCAGAAAAAGATCCATGGATTGAAACTCTTTTTCTATAAATCCTTACAAAAATCCCATGTGACTCAGTTGACTATGAGTATGGAGTATCATCCTAAGATAGACATCCAATCCAAACGGACTATAAAAATGTTGTAAGACATGTTGTGGGCTTGGGTACTAGGTTTTAGTGGAATATGGGTACATCATTTGATGTTAGTGGAGTTATTGTATAACGACAGTTATCAGACCCTAATAAAAATGAGTCTATTTGAAGTATTTCATTGATGTTCTTGTCATTCTCCACTATGTTGGGTGGAAACCGATGAGAAATCACTAGTTGGTATGAACCTTGTCTATGAAACTACGGAGAAGATTTTTTTATCATAAAATCGTAGGAGACTGCTCAAAGTCATCAAAAATCATATGTGGATCATCATCGAAGGTCTTTTTCATTTTTGGTGAGTGATCTTGTATTCTTAAGGATCTCTCCAGGACTTGGACATCATTTTTTTTGGAATTAGGGAATGGTATCTCCAAGATATATATGACATTTTGAGATAATTGAAACGATTAGTGAGGTGCCAAAATGGTTGGAATTTCCCCCATAGTTCATTGTAGTGCACAACGTGTTTCATGTATCTTAGTTGAAAATGCATCACCATGATCCTAAACATGTGATTCGATGGGATCACATTGATCTAGTGTGAGAATATTCATTGGTTCATACATCAGTGTGTATCGTGGAAACGAAAGAGAATATCTTTTATGGAAAATAAATCTTCCTAGTGTGGGTTTTGTGGAAACATGGTAAGATTTAGGAAGAGGCTTTTGAATGAGAGAAATAAATGAAACATAAATGGCCAGAAATATTTTAGATAAATAATGGTTTTCTACTTTCTAAGGATGGAAAGGCCAATGGTGGGGATTATGTAGCACCCCTAGATTCTAGTAAGGAACCTTTTCTTTATGATTTTTATTTTTTAAAGTATATGGATGAGTATTGGGAGAGTTTGGAGAACTTATGAATTGTTTTTAGGGATTTTATAAATGCTCACAGTTAGTGAACAGTTAGTGAAAACAATTAGAACTCCCTAGAAAACCATGCAATGTAATACAGATGGATCTAGGTAGGTGCATGATTAAGGATCATGGTTTAGCAAAACTATGCAACCAGCCAATAAAAACCGTGAAACATGGGATTGAGAGATTTAGCATGGATGGTGCATGGTTTTCTAACCATGCAAGAAAACCATGTGGGGATCATCTTTGTGGTTGTGGCTAGTGCATGGTTGTCACACAGTTTCCCTAACCATGTTACTGAATGCGCACTGTTTAAAAAAAGATCATAGAATTGTGGATCTAAGATATTTTGTCTCAAAGTCCCTCATTTTTTCCTCTTATGTTGACCTAAGTCAATTTTATCTCATCTCAAAGGATAACGAATATTCTCTCATCAGTCCAGAGGAAATATGAAGTCTTCACTTTGTATTTTGAAGCTTTATTCTTGTGGTAATTGATCATTCTTGGTTGTTCTTGGTACATTTACTTGGATTTTCTTCTCTATATCTCTCAGTTTCTTATATATATGTCCACTAAGGATAGATATATGTTATTGGATTCCAAATATAATAATATTTTTTCATTTTAATAATATTAGAAGATATCTAAGATGGTTTTTGGGGGTTTCATCCTATATTTGTGGATGTTTTTCATGCAGTTTATCATTTTTTCCAAATTCTTGAGGAAGGTGTCCCCACTCTCAACTCATCCATTTTGAATATAAAGGCTTTATTTCAAATTTTCAAGTTAAATTTCTTTAAAATTGTGTTCAAAGCATGCAATAAACCTTTTTTGGAAAGGTTTTCAGGGTTTTTGTGAAATTGTGATATTTTTGTGAAAATTTATTTGATAAATGGTTTTAAAATGTTTATTTTAAAATTTACCTTTCTTTATTCAGGGGAAATGGTTTTTTACAATGTTTTTAAAAAAAATTATTATTTTATTGTAATGTTTTTGACATTATGGAATTGGAATTGTTTGGTATAACTTGTTAGTATGTGTTCAAATTGAGTTTTTTGAGGCCAGTTAAAAAATGAATTAGTAATCATTATCAACCATGTTATGGAATATGTAATTTAATTCCCATATGGAAACATGGTAGATTGATGAGAAACCTATAATGATTACGGAACTATCATAATGAAGAATTCATATGTAGATAAATGGCTATGTGGATTGGAATGGGATATACCAAAATGGAACATGGGAAATGGTTTTAAAGTATTGTTTGTTTTCTTTCCTTGAACATGATGTTATTTTCAGAAAACTATTTACTATGGATCCTTTTTGTATTTTTATATACACTAGTATATAAATTATTTTATATAAACTATTTTATATAATTGTTATAACATGATTTATCCCAGTGGTAGGAGTAGGGAAGTAATTTGGGAGAATTTTACTGATTTTCATTACACATTCCTACATTGGAACATTGTTTCTTTTGTAGATTATGTTTATCAGGACATGGTAAAAGGTAAAGTATCACATTTCTCAGGTGCCACGTAGTGATCCTTGGAGCTTGGGTCTTATTAGATAATTGGAATTATATTTGTATCTAAGTTTTTTCTATCTTTTTCTTCCATTGTGAAATTGATTATTTATAGTATTCCATTGTATTACTATGTTATTTTTTTTATTTTGATATCAATGGATTTATATTTATTTTAATTTCTTTTTTATCATGAATCTAGAAGTGCCTATTTGGTTATGACTTGTCTGTTTGGTTGGTTTATTTTCAATGAGAAAATCTTCCCCCAATTGTAAATGAATCCCTTATCATTTATTTCTAGCATTTAGCTTCTTGGGGATTTCTCTCAAGGCCAATTAATATCCTACCCCATTTTCAGGACAATGATAAGGGGTTTTATGTTACACACAATCAATTATTTCACTAATTTGTACTTCAACGGTACGATCATTACAAGGGATTCTCTCTCAATTTTCTTTAATTAATGCATATTTTAATGTTATGAACTAAATTATTTTATATGGTGTATAAAATAACATTTTACATTTTATATCATGATTCCATCATAATTCATTTAATTTTATGTTTAAATTCATATTATTTCCTCGATGGGTAATTTACTGGAAAGATACATTGTGATAAGTGTCTCATAATAGAATTTCATTTCGTTAGGTTATATTAATTCTTCAATATCTTTGATAATATATGATTTTTTTGTAATGAATTTTGAATATTTTATATTGTATGTACACATTATTTTAGTTTGGTTTTAAATTTGATACACATAATCAATTATTTTATTAATTCTCACTTTAATAATATGATGTTTTTAAAAAATTTCATCCCAATTTAAACTTCATTAAGTCATGTTTGTCATTAGAGACCAATTAAATTTTAGGTGATGTATATATTTTTCACTTTATGTATTTATTATAAATATCTATTTATTAATGGAGATTAATTTTAAAATTCAGGATTATTATTTCAATTTTTTTGATTTAAAATTTTAAAAATATGTATGAATATTTTTATAAAATCAATTTTTGGGATTGTTCTTATTTTTTTAAGTAATCTTATAACATATACTTTATAAAATCCATCTATTTTATTTTCCTATAGATAATTAAGAAGTCTATATATTTCCATCAAAAAAATTACCCATTGTTGTATGAGTCAATAAAAGAAATGTTCAAAATAAGAACTGATTTTATTTCTCTTTTAATCAGATATATTTTCCATCCATGACTATATTTATCAAAATTTATTTACAAAATCCCTATATTTTCTCAAATATTTTATTAAGGAATTTTTATGTTATCCTTTCCTTTTTAAAATTTATTAATGGAATATTTCTACTTTTTCTAGATAGGGCCACTTTCTGCTTTCTTTACAAAAAGTCAAAAGGAATGTTTTTTAATGTATAAAGTGTTAATATACATCCTAACCATAAAAAACATTTTACTATATTAAGTTTATTCTACATGTATTATTTTGTTCTAAAATGAAAAATACTTTATGAAATATTAATTTTATATTTCAATTACATTCCCTTTATTCTTCCTAAGTACATGATTTTATTTCAACACCAATATTCATGATAAACTAATCGTCATATATTGTTTATAATTAATTTTGTGGTCATCAACTTTCTACTGAATCGTTAACATTATTTTTGACATTTTAATTTCAATTTCTCTTATATATACAAATTTCTTATCATGTATATGGTTATTTATTAAACAATTTATCATTTCTACATATAATTTATTACTTTGAATAATATTTTATAAACATGGGAAACATTGATATTCTGAATTATTTATTCAATATGAGAAATTATTGATAGGGAATACTATTTATAAATTGAGATAATCAGTAAATATATTTCCAATACATTATACTTGCGAGGATGGGTGTTTCCTTGTTATAGAAATCCCCTTCATTAATTAACATGTATATTGAGACAAATAAGTTGGCCAAATTAAATTGGTTTTTCTGTATACTTACACATGGTTTTAAACTATACTGGTGAAAGGTATTGATGGTAAAGATATAATGATTTATGAGATCATGACTTCCTATATGAGTCATTTACTTAATTTAGAATTCGGTTTTTATTATCTATGGTATTTTTCCTTCAATATTATCCAAGGATGCAATTCATAGTTATGTTATTGACTAAACAGAATGTGTTTTCATTTATTTACCTTTCCATAATGATAATTCCTTATCAAGTCATGAAATTTTCTACTGTATGTAACTTTTACTAAGAATTTTACCACACCCTATTTTTTTCTTTCTCCACGGTATGAATAAAAATTAATTAAATGAGGTCAAGTATGTGGAATGATTTCCATTAATATGTTAAATAGTTTATCCCTAATGTAAAATGGGTATCATGTATGTATTTAGATTTCCAAGACTAATAAATTGATCAGTCCTTCAAGATTAGACCCCTTGTATCTATGAGAATGTAATAAAATAACCACTAGGGTTGGTTTACTGGAGTAATCAAAAATCAATATTTTTTTATTTTCTAATAACACTTTCAATGAGTATGTGTACACACTCACAAAACCACCATGAAAATTACAGCATAAAACATTAAAATTTCATACAAACACAACAAAAAACCAGATCTACCGTCATTGCCTCCTAAAAAAATACAGCATTAAAAATTCAAAAGCCTTCCCTTATTCACGCACCTGCCTCGAGATCACAAGTATCACACCAGTCATCCATCTATAGATTTGGTCACCGTCCTCAATTCGCCCAGACATTTCTGTCATCATCACTTCTCGGAACCACTGCCTTTATCATAATCGTAGTCATCGTCGGAGCTTCCATCACCATCGTCTCCATCCTCATCGCTCGACACCGTCGTCCACTTCATCGACATCTACCACCAAAATCACTCTTCACCTTCAAATTCCACTCCACAGGCATCGTATGAACACAAATCGCCCGACACATCGCTAGAATACCCATAACGCACATCAACAAACTTCCCCGGTGTTAGAAGAATCCAATGAAAAGAAACTCAGGAACACCTCCATAGAAGACACCCATCTTCTTGCATGAACACATCCCAAAGTATGCTAGGAAGAAAACGTACCCAACTGACCTGGGAGGGTGCGAAGTACAGGGAAGCCATAACAGAGCACAGGTGACGGGGCCTCCCAAAAGCTGAACTGCTAAGCCATCCCCATCATCCAACTAGGGCCTACGAAGAAGAAGTCACCACGAGACACCGAGCCACTCGATCTCACACCCCAGAGCACCAGGGAGGCCACCGTCAAATCCGCCTCAGAGAGAGAGGTGGAGACCAGGTTCCAGAGTAGAGAAACGGGTGGCCGAATCTCCTCGATGGAACACAACTTCGTGACACAAATTGAAACCCTGGAACGATTAGAGAAAACACTGAAACGATAACGTGAGGGATTGAAACCCTATAAGAAATATGGGATTTAAACCGTAAAAGAACCATAAAGAGAATCAGAATCAAGTGAGGACATCACCAAGAGTCCAATCGCAGAACCCGAGAGGACAAACCAGGAGAAAAGACCCGGTGAGCGAGAAACCAAGACGAAGAGGCAAAGAAGGGAACATGAATAGAGGAAATGCTGAAGAGACACTGGAGGAGAAAGGCTGGGCACTGCCGATAATGGTGCGAAACCCTTGGTGGAAGAGGAGGAGTCGGGAGCCCGAAGGCAGACACCAGGAGAGTGAGGTTCCATCGGGTTACTAGAGTAGGATTTGTTAAATATTATTACATTATAACAATTTATTTTTTTTATAAAAACTATATTTTGATAATGTAAAAAAAACCTATTATAGGAAAAAATATAATTTCACACCAAATGAAAGGTTTTTCAAACCACAGGGGGTTTTAACACATGGGAGTCTAAGACACTTATAAATAAGAGGTGACCCCCCCCCCTCATTCTGTATGGTTAAAGACTCAGAGAAGATCTGAGGTTGTATGAGCATAAAATATTCGGTTAAAGGGAGTTGCGTGAAAATTTTAAGCTTGTGCGAAAAATTTAGTCTCACGTGGAAAAATTTAGGGCGGCGCGAAAAGCATTGGACTTCCATGAAAAACCTTGGCTCATGTGGAAAAATTTAGAGTTGCACAAAATATTCAAACTTGCTTGAAAAATTACAAGTTGTGAAAAACATTCCGGCTTGTGAGAAAAATGTGAATTTGCGCAAAAAACATGAGGTTGTGCGTAAAACATGGAGACGGGAGAAATTTTCAGTGAAACCTATTTGTGTGTTTCTGTTTATCCGGTTCAGTGGTTTAGTGTATTCATGTGCATCATTTCCGTACATCGATGCAAGTAGAGTCTCGTGCTATGAAGAGGAAAATACTTCAATGTGAATCTATTGAAGAGACCTTCACATCTATAAAATTATTGAGACTTCACCAAAAAAAAGTGATCTAGGGGGAGTCAATGGAAGTGACCCAAGGGACACAGTGGGCTATCCCTGAACAGCTATAAAGGCAGTGAGCTTGGGATAGAGTGACTATTCCCAAACATTTTTAATCTAAAACTAGTGAAGAATAGTGAATTTGGTACGACTGACAACCTATCGGCATATGCTCCTTGAACATAACCCTTAATGGAAAACCATGTAAAAAGTATTGTGTCATATCTATGCATGTGAAAGTTTGATTGCTTCTCAAATCCATCATATAGGTTAAGCTAGTTACTACCAACATGAGAACAAGATCCATCATTTTAAAATAAAATTTTGACACCCTGATTCACCCTTCCCCTCTCAGGGTGTCCCGAGGTCCTACAAGTGTTATCAGAGGTAGGTTACTGGTGTTAGATCTTTCATTTATCATCATCGAGAATGCATTCAATGCTAGGGGAATACCTCTATTTGATAGAAGTAATTTTCAGATTTAGAAGAACAGAATGATATCTCATTTAAGATCCCTTGGAATTGAAGTCCTCTTTGCTACTGTGCAAGGAATACAAGTTACTAATCCAACAGGGCTTGATATGACTGATACAGATAGGAAAGTTTTTGACGAAGATGCTAAAGCCCAAAATGCTATCACTGCTGCTCTTTCAGATCATATCTACCTAAAGGTGATGAGTTGCACCACAACAAAGTCTATGTGGGATAAACTTGAAAACATTTTTGAAGGAGACAACAAAGTGAAGGAGGAAAAACTTCAAGTCTTACACAATAGGTTTAACGAACTAATGATGCATCCTAATGAGAATGCAGATTCATTATTCCATCAAATTACTGAAGTAATGGGAGTAATTCAAGGTCTTTGAGAGGAAATCGAAGACATTGATATCGTAAAGAAAATCATGAGAAGACTTCATCCTATGTAAAATGAAATGTTGTCAGCCTTTGAAGAAATAGATCTATCTAAACTATTATTGGATGATCTGTTATGTAGTCTAGTGACATATGAGATGAGAGTCAAACCCGAAGATTCCATGAATCGTGTAAGCAAGGAAATGGCATTCAAAGACATGGAAAACCGAAAATTTTAGAAAATAGTGGTGGTGATGATGATGGGGGAAAATAAATTCTTTCTCTTATCGCCAAGAAGCTGAAGAAGGGAAAGGTAAATTTAATGGTAAGCTACCTCTAGCATGTTTTCGTTGTGGAAGAGTTGGAAACATTGCCTCTCAGTGCCAAAGAAAGTTTGATGATGAGGAGAGCAATGAAGAAGACATCATGAAGGCTTGGAAAAGGTTTTTCAAAAAAGGATACTTCAAATCTAGAACAAAAATATAGAAGAAGTATTTTGTCTGTGAAGAGGAAGATGATAATATTAAATTTTTTGAAGAAGAAGAACTAGAATTTAAAATAGGAAACCATGCTTCCATGATGGCTACCATTGAAAAGTCATAACCCTCAATCAATAAAGGTAGAGATAATCAGATTACTATTAATGGTGATCCAAAGATTCAAACTCAGGATTCCTTTTCAATGCTTGAGAATAAATGTAAGAGATGAAATAAGTGGAAGGAAATGGTGGAAGAATCATCAGAATATGTTGATGAGCATGAAGCAGAAATTGAATGACTCGAAGAACTAGTGAGAGTTCAGTCTTTAATCCTTGAAAGCACATATGGTGTTGTGGAACTAAAGATTAGAATTGAAGACAAATCAAAGGTCATAAATGAACTTTCATCTATACTGGAAGAGAAGTCCAAGACTGTTGAGGGTCTTGACGAATAAGTTGTTACTCTTAGGAGTAAAATTGAATGTCAATTAACAGAAAATGAGGGTAAGAAGAAAATTTATTTGGGAAGATTCTCATATGTAGAATTACTAGGAGGATCCAATTGTGGTTCAGATGGTGTTGGAAAAATCTTGAGTGATCGAAGACCCTCTTGAATGGGAAAGAGTGGAATAGGCTGTGATGCTGAGGCATCAACTACTGGAAGTGAAGAGAGCCAAAATAAATACAAGATGAAAGTTGGCCATGTTGAAATGTTCCCTGAAGTGCTGAAGAAGAAAACCATAATCCCAACTAAAAGAAGAACTGAAAATTATCCTCAAACATTCAAAAATTATAGGCAGTATAACTATTCTCCAAAGGAAGAAGGCATGAGGAGAAATTTAGGTGAGAAGACATTTACTCTAATGAAGTGTCAGTTCTGTGGCTATCTGAGCCATACCATGTCATATTGTGAAGAGGCAATGAGCTACATGAATGGGTAAGATCTTGGATGTCAAAAAAGGAGACTGACTTTATATCCTCCATCTTATAGAAGAAATAGTTTCTATAGATATAGTTTTCATTGTTCTAACTTTGGAAAAAAATCTATGTATTGTTGGAAGAGATTCGATAGGAGAGATACATACACCTCTCAAAGATGGGACCATTTTCACCCTCCTGATGGTGTTGATCTCACAAACATGTATTCTCCTCTAGAAGAAGAATATGGGTATGAACAATCAGATTATGTGGAAGAAATAATTAGAAGGACATCAATATCTTATACTCAATCCAATATCTTTTGTTAGGATAAGAAGAAGATCGATAAATCCAATCTTGCAGAAGTAGCCTTAAATGCTGCAAAGAGCAGAACAACCTAGATTCTAAATAGTGGATGCTCTTCACATATGACAAGAAATGCTGAACATTTGAAGAACATTAAAATGAAGGTTGATGGAACAGTGAGGTTTGGTAATGATGGTTCTTTTATGATTAAAGGCAGTGGGAATACTGCTCTCTCCAATGGAGAGCTGAAGAAGACTGATGTTTTTTATGTGGATGGTCTACACCACAATATCCTCAGTGTGAGTCCACTCTGTGACTTAGGGATCATAGTCACTTTCAATCAGAATGGATGCTCTATAAAGGGAAATACGGTAAATTCACTTATGAAAGGATGTAGAACATAAGGAAACCAGTATCATGTTGATAGCAACGAAAACATTAGTTGCATGACTGTTGAAGATGTAAACAACTCGTGGCATCAGAGACTAGGGCATATAAATCAACAATACATGGAGAAAATATCAAAACTGAAGATTTCCATGGACATTCCCAACCTGAAGCATGAACGTGAAAATTCTTGTGATGCGTTCATTCGTGGGAAGTTGGTCTGCAGTTCATATCATCCAATGAAGAAAAGGGCATCTCATCTTCTTGATCTCATTCATACAGACGTATGTGGGTCGATAAATGTTGTCGGAACTCATAGAGAAAGGTACATTATCCTTTTCATAGATGAATTTAGTAGAATGGAATTTGTAATGTTTATACACAAAAAACAACAAGTACTTGATTGCATGAAAACATATTGTCAAATTGCTGAGAATGATATTGGACGAACAATCAAAGTACTGCGATCTGAAAGTGGAGGGGAATACACATCCATTGAATTTAAAAACTATCTAGAGAAACATGGGATGCAACATGAGGTAGAAACTAGGAGAACTCCACAATAAAATGGAGTTGTTGAATGAAGGAATCAATAGGTGAACAACATGGAAATAACTATGCTGATTGAGAGTCATATTCCACGACATTACTGGAAAGAAGCTATTCAAGCTACAATGTATATTCAAAATCGAACAGGACATTATATGGGTGAGACCAAGACACCATATGAATTGTGTCATGGAAGTAATCCCTCTTTGAAATATTTTCATGTTTTTGGAAGTAAATGATTCATTAGGAACAAACAAGATAATCAAGGGAAGTATGGTGAGAATGCAGATGAAGGAATTTTCCTTGGATACTCAATAAACAGCAAAGCCTACAAGTTTTCCAATAAGAGATTAAAAAGGATTGTTGAAAGCCGTGATGTTAAGATCATTGAATAAAAAACACAAAACCTTCAAGGATTTCATATACTGATGTGATAAAAAGTGAGGAAGAAAGTGAACGTGGAGAAAATAAAATTACAAAAATAGAGTAAGTTGTACAAACCACTCAGCAGTCACATCATTATATTGACTTAGAATAAGAATTTGAAGAAGAAACCTTGGCTGGAGAGAATGCAACTAAACGGCACAGGAAAAATCAAAGAGCTAAGATTGATCTGTCTAACATAATTGGGGATAAGAGTGAACCCACACAAACAATGAGGATGAGGAATAACAAACAATCTTAATTTCTGTCACTTGGGGAGCCATCCTCATTTGTAGAAGCTATAAAGGATGAACTTTAAGTGAAACCCATGAATGAAGAATTTGATCAGATTTAGAAGAATCAGACATGGGATCTTGTCCAGAGACCCGAAGGTCACAATGTGTTTGTTATAAAATGAATCTTCAAGAGAAAGTTTGATGAGCATGGAAGTGTTATTAGAAACAAGGCATGACTGGTATGTAAAGGAGACTCACAGATTAAAGGTGTTGATGTTGAAGAAACCTTTTCTCCAGTGGCTAGACTAGAGTCCATCGGGATTTTCCTTTCCATAGCACTCCAAAGAGGATATAAAGGATATCAAATGGATGTAAAGACAACATTCTTGAATGGTGTACTCAAAGAAGAAGTCTACAATGAACAACCATTGGGTTTTCTTCATGGTATTGATGAAACAAAGGTTTGAAAATTAAATAATGCTCTATATGGTTTGAATCAGGCACAACGAGCTTGGTATTCATGGATGGACTCTTATCTCAAGAAGCTGGAATTCAAATGAGGAGGAGTAGATCACAATCTATATGTGAATAATTATCCCAATGATTAGTTAACGGTACTAGTCTACGTTGATGACATTATATTTGGTGGAAACAGGTAGAAATAAATGGATGAATTTGCCAATCACATGAAATCAGAATTTGAAATATCTATGATTGGGGAGCTCACAAATATCTTAGGGCTACAGGTGATTCAAAAGAAGGTTTACACTTTCATTTCTCAGGAAAATGAAGCAAGAGAGCTGTTGAAGAAGTTTAATATGAAAGACTCCAAACCAATATAAACTCTGATTGTAGTTGGAACCAAACTTGGAAAGCATGAGGATGGGGTATCTATAGACCCCACCACATACAAGAGGATAATTGGGACCCCATTGTACCTGACAGCGACATGACCATATATTGTCTTTTCAACCTATCTAGCGGTCCACATTCAGAGTAATCCAAAGGAGGAACATATGACACTAGTAAAAAGAATCATGAGGTATATTCAAGTTACTCACAATTGTGGCTTATACATTGCTGCAGGAAGGGATAGTGAATTATCAGCATTTTCTGATGCTAACTGGGATGGCGATGTAGTGGACAGAAATTCCACCAGTGGTGGAGCATTCTATATTGGGAATAAATGTGTTGGATGGTTGAGAAAGAAACAAGAAAGTACTTCTCTTAGTACTTCTGAATCTGAGTATATCTCTGCCAAAATGGAATGTACTCAAATGTTATGGATAAATCAATAACTAACAGATATTGGGGATGAGGTGAAGCAACCAATGCTAATTTACTATGATAACTAGAGAAATATTGATCTTACGAATAATCATGTTCTGCATTCTCATAAAAAACATATTGAAATTAGGAATCACTTTATCAACGAAAAAGTTGAGCAAGGTGTGATTAGAATGGATCACGTGGGAGCTGATGAGAAAGTGGCTGATAACCTGGCCAAGCAACTGTTAGTGGCTGTGTTTGAGAAGACTCAGTTGAACCTCGGTGTTCATCCACTTCATAGTTCATAAGGATGTTACGAAATACCGTTATCCCCAGTTTTATTAACTCCTTTAAATCTTTTTATGGATGTGATGCAGGTTTGTGGGGGATATACTATCTAGGGTGAGTGTGTTTTGAGATGAACAATGAACAATTACTGGTCTTTGGGTTTATTGTCAGTGGGGGATAAAGGAATAAATTCAAGTATGTTCCAGAATGTCATGGTCATGTAGTGCTTCTTTGACAAGATGAGAATTTAGTGTCGGTGATAGGATAAGATGGATGAAAAGATATACATTGGTTATGTAATGCTTCTGTGACTTTTTAAGAGAATTATTTGGGCATCATTGAACATTGCAAAACACTGGATCCCAATTAAATATTCCTATCTTGTTTTTTATACCGAGAAATTCTCTCGTAGTCTTAGAGTGTTGGATGAGTTGATTCTTGCATTTTTTGTTTGCATGTGGATGGTGATCTACTGAATTTATCTAGTGATTTCCAACAAACCGAAAGAGGGAGATTGTTGGAACCATGGTCATTATATGCATGAATTGGATTATGGTTTTTGTTTGTTGGAAATCCACATTGGATGTTCATAATGTTTCCCAGTAAAGTGATCATAGAGATGAAGTAGACAATAGCATTGAAGGTGGAACTGTTTCCCAGTGATTGAAAAAAATTTAGGCATGAAAATAGAAAAATAAATACATGGATTTTTGGTATAAGGAGGTGAGTGCAAAGAAAAAGTGGTGCGTGAAAAATATGGGTTGTGCATGAAAAACTGCATGGTGCGTAAAATAGTGGAGCAACGTTTTTCGTGCAAATAGTGTTTCAAAATCAGAATGTCGAAAAATTGAAAAGCCATGGGCTGCAAGAAAAATCTGGAGATGTGCACGAAAAATGTTTCCTGCGTATAATATTAAGTTCTAAATGAGAGGTTTTTCGCACCACAAGGAGCTTTCACGCAGGGGGCTATGTGAAAAATCTGGTGACCCCCTTATTCTGTACGGTTGAAGACTCCTAGAAGATCTGAGGTCTAATGCACGTAAAATATTCGCGTAAAGGGAGTTGCGTGAAAAATTTAAGGTTGCGTGAAAAATTCCAGCTCGCACGGAAAAATTTAGAGTGGCACGAAAAGTTTTGGACATTCTTGAAATATTCTGGCTCGCATGGGAAAATTTAGAGGTGCATGAAATATTCCGTCTTGCGTGAAAAATTCCATGTTTCAGGAAAAATTCCAGCTTGCACGAAAAACTTGAGGTTGCCCGTAAAACTATGAACTGCGCGAAATTGTCAGTGAAACCTATTTGTGTGTTTCTATTTATCCGGTTAATTGGTTCAGTGCATTCAAGTGCATCATTTATGGATTTCTATGCATGTAAAGTCTTATGCTAAGCAGAGGAAAAGACTTCAATGCGAATCTATTGAAGAGACCTTCATGTCTATAAACTAACTGAGACTTCACCAAAAGCAGTGAGCCTGGGGGAGTCAACAGGAGTGACCTGAGGGATGCAGTGGGGTATCCCTGAACAATTTTAAAGGTAGTGAGCCTGAGACAGAGTGACTATTCCCAATCATTGGTTATCCACAACTAGTAAATAATAATGGAATTTGGTATGACCGACAACCTGTCAGCGTATGCTCTATAGACGTAGCCCTTAGTGGTGATCCAAGTAAAAAAGTGATGTGTCATCTCTTTGCATGTGAATGTTTGATTTCTTCTTATATCCATCATATAGGTTAAACTAGTTTATACCAATGTGGGAACAAGATCCATTAGTTCAAAATAAAATTTTGACACTCTGATTCAACCCTCCCCTCTCAGTGTATCCCTGGGTTCTAAAGGGCCTTGACTTATTTCTACGATGTCATGATTATGTTGTTTGCTAATTCTTGTGTTTCCCTAATGTTATCACATTAGATTACAGAATTATAGCCTAATGTTTTAGTCTCAACAATCATATGTTACCATAATATGCCTAATAATTCATAATTATTTCATTTATCATGTTATTAATTGATAATTCCCCTAATAATATTTATATCTCACCCTCTTTTTATGTACTTCACTATTTTTTCTCGTGATGTTTTAAAATACTAGGGGAATTAAAAGTTCATGTTATTGAGTTTTAGTTTTTGTATTTGTATTTATGTTTCATGTTTTTATAATAATTACCTAATTACCAAAATTAACTAGTCCCAAAAATCTTTTATGGTGGTATTAAGTGTGTATTTATTTATTAAATCATTAAATAAAGTGTATTAAAATATTGGTTTTCTTATATGGTAATAGAGTGAAGTCTAGTTATTTTTGGGGATTAGGAGTAGAAAATATTTTTCAAGGATTTAGGGATAAGAATAAACATAGTTAAAATCCATAAATTTTCTAAAATTATATATTATGTTCTTTCCATGAAAATAAAACCATGTCTATGTACTACTAGTGGATGTGGCTCTAGTATAGTTATATCTAGTGGTAACAACCCCAAAAAGGGTTCATTGTGCTAGAATCGATGATTACATGGTCCATAATAAAGTGGCCTTGCAACAAACATAGTTTTAAAATCTCTAGGGATATGCATTGGTAAATACAAAGACACTTTACAAGCCATTATAGAGGGAATGTTAATTTCAAAAATATTTTATATTACGAAATAAATTGGGGATAAATTTGATTGAATACTATAAATCATAGGTTAAAGAATATTTTTCATTTATGATTTATTCTTTAAATGTGAACGGTTTACAATTTATGTGTTTAATAGTTTAAAAAAGTAATCTATAATCTATAATTTTATTTTTCCAATGGGTTAGAATAAGATGAACTAAATCAACAACCAAAGTGATGAGAAATTTAATGGATACCAAAATGGTATGCCCACCTCGATGGGAGAAAGAGTCAAGAAAATATTCAATATAAATTATCAATTAACTCATGTTCTCAAAAGAAACCTCAATCTGGTAGTAAATTCACCTACCCTAAATAAATAACACCTTGCAATTGAGAGATTTATATAACAATGTCCTCCGACATTCGGTGGATATTTTGATCCCTTAATCATATAAAAATGAATAAAATCTAATGAAATTATCTTATATATCCCTCCACACTCTATGAAAGTGAAGGTAACACTCTATATTTTTCATATGCTTGTAGAAGTTGATCAATGATGGATGTTGATCAAAAATATGAATCCTTAATTAGAGTGCAAAGAGATAGAGTGGAAATAATTCAAGAAAATGTTTTTTGGTAAATATTTTCCTCATACTCTCAAACTAAAAAATATATAGGTATTTCTTTAGTCTATAGAATAAGTATGGATAGTTCATTAGGGGTGTATGATCTGAACTCCAAAATTCGTTCATGGTATGCCTCTCAATTTTTCAATTCCCTTGAAATTAAATTTGATATCTTCTTTGGTGTTCAAAAGTTGAGTGTACGAATTTATTTGGCCATTTTAGACTTTTATGACTCTGAGGAAACTATTTGATGTTCCCTCAATATAAAAATGGAGATCTCAAAATATCAAGGGTATCATAGGTCTATATATAAAAAAGAAATATTGTATTTTAATTCTATCAGTTATACGGATAAATCTCTTTTGGAAATAAAGTCTATCATCCCACTAATTATAAGTGTGGGAAGAATAATCCTGAAAATTTCCTAAAGGGAATAAGGAAATGATTTATGTTTGGGAAGGAAGGGGACCTAGATAGAGAATTTTGATAGGAGAAACCCACAAATGGGATGGGATAATGGAATTCTCTAGTTAACCATAGGACAATTTTCCAATGTTCTAGCTATGAGGAACAGTGACCCTATTTGAATAAATTCACTAATCCTTATAATATTGATGATAAACGATGAAAAAAACATCTAAGTCCCATAAAGAAAGGTAGATATTATTCCATCATAACTGTATAGGTGGATACTAATAAATAAGTGGTCCCAGGTTTTCTAGTTATTCATTCATTGATAAAAAACATATTATTTGATTCTAGTTCTATGCATTCATTCATATAACGCAAGTTTAGTAAAACTATTCAAACACTATTTCAGATCATGGAAGTAGAGTTATAACTGAAAACATTAAATATTCCCATCATTGCATACATATTATATAACTCCTCCCCTATACATATTTTTGGGCTGAACATACTAGTGAACCTGGTGATACTTTACAATAATGTTATGTTATTGTGGGTATAGACTATTTTTCTTTTTATAGAGTAAACATAAATTCCACATGGATAGAAATCATCTTATGTATTAAAAATCACACTCTGATTCTATAAAAGTAGGATGAGGATGACTAATCTCCTTTGGTGTTACTATCTCAAGAATGATTACTAATTAATTATGAGAAAACCTAAATAGCTCAAATTATTTAGAATAAGGAAAATATCATCCATGATGGAAGCCCATTATATGGTAATTCGTTGATGTGTTTCCCAAAAATATTTGTTTTCTTCCACTAAGATGTGAGGTTGATTTCTTAATCAATCTCATACCTAGAGAGTTTATAAAATTTATGACTCTATATAGAATTTTAATTGTTAAACATGGGTATTTGAATAATAAACTATATTAGAATATATATATATGTGGTTTATATTCCCAAGTGCATCATTATGGGGTAAACATTTCCTATTCGTTAAGAATGATTGGCCAATATGCATCTTCATTGATTTTCATGATCTCAATAAGATCATGATAAAGAACAAGTTCCCACTACCATGGATTAATGACTTGTTTGATCAGTTACATGGAGCCTCGTACTTCTCTAAGGTGTATCTTCGGTCATAATATTAATAATTAATATTGAAGAAGGATTATATCCTCCATACTACATTTTTTTCAAGGTACGAGGACTATGAGTTCATAGTGATTACATTATAAATCAAAAGTTATTCAATTATCTTCATATACATGATGAATATACTATTTATGGATTTCCTTCACATATTATTGTTTTAATTTATAGATGTTATACTTATCTTCTTCAAAGGAAATGAGGAATATGAGTAGAATTTCAATATTTCACTAATGACCTTATGGAAATAAAAAATGAGATAATAGTATAGTAATGTATATTTTTTATTGATTATGTGACATTCTATGGGAATTCTATCACTAAAAAAGTAAAATATGTGGATCCATTAATAATATAAGAAAATGATGGATGGGATAGAGCATCATCTGTGATAGAAATTAATAGTTTCCATAGATTAACTACATACTACTATTGATTTCTGAGGAAATTATCACATTTTAAAATCTCACTAATCAAGCTAATTTTAAGCAAGTCATATGTTTTTTACTGATGAATGTGAAGAGTGGTTTGAAGAGTTGAATAAGTGGATAATTATTTCACCTATTCTCTCTTTACCCATCATTGGGGAAGAATTTTTTACCTATAGTGGTGAATCCAAAATGAGATCAGTTTTTTTCTCATGAAATATTTAAATTCAATAGCCCATTCCTCCCTACAATTAAATATCCATGATAATAACTACCCAACACATGATCTATAATTGGTTACAGTGATCTTTGAATTTAAAATTTGGTGACATTACTTATATTGGGAGAAGTGGGAAATATATAAGGATCATAAAAACCTAATTTATATATTCATAAAAAAATCGTATTATCCTCCAATAATTATGGTATAATATGATTGTGGGTTATGGTTATTTAATGCATTATGATTCTTAGAATATGAACAAAGTGGTAGATTATTTTTTGTAGAAATGATCCATGAAACCTTTCCATGATGAGAATATCAAGGGATCTAATCATTATAAAAATGAAAGCATAGATATGTGAATAATAAAAGGCACTTCATATTAACAATATCAAATAACTAAAAAACCATCAATTCTTGGAAGGATAAAGGAGGCTAGAAATATGTTAGGGAGATACAAAAATGGTAGTGAATATTTTGGAGGTCAATTTTTTCTAAAGTTGGAATTATATGTTTTTAATCATAGATATGGGTCCCATTCAAACCAGAACTAAAGAGTTAACATTTAGATGATGTGCATTGCTCATCCTTATCTATTCATCCCAGAAGAACTTAGATGTGTAGAGAACTAATGAAAAAGTTATAGAGGTATAACATGAAAATATATATTGTGGAAATTTTATCTCAAAGCTCGGTAAGCCGAAAACTCAATGATGAATGGAAAATGTCTATGGGTATGATGCAATCATTTCCTGTAAATGAATGGAAATTGTAAAACATAACCATGTATTTAATAAAAGGACTCAATAATATATTTTAGGCTAAAATTCCATCTGGGTTATAGTTAACCAACTTACACAGTCAATTATTTTCATTGCTATCAAGGATGATTTCACTATTGACCAACACACAATGACCTAAATAAGTAAAGTGGTAAGACTACATGGAGTTCCACTCTCCTTTATATTTGATCTTTATCTGATGATTAGCTTGAGGATTGGTGTAATCCTTCACCATGATCTTCAAACGAATCTATGTTTTAGTAATGCTTATCAACATTAGATGGATGGTCTATTTGAAATAACAATTCAAACTATCTATTACATGTTCAGATCTCTCTGAATGAATTAATAAGGATTTTGGGATCAAAACCTTCCCCAATTATAGTTCTCAAATTACAACAACTTTTATTCTAGCATTCAAACGAAACCTTATGAGGCTCTATATATGAAGAGGTTTTGAAATATAGCATGTTATAATGAATTTTGAGAGAAAAATATTATGGGGTTTGATTATATATAAGATATGATAGAGAATTTACAAACTATTCAATGTATTATGAAATCATCTTTATGTCACCAAATAAACTATGACAAAAATAGTCAATGAGTTTTGGAGTTTGGGGTTGGAGAAAATGTGTTCCTTTGTATATTGTGGTGGAACAAAGTCATGAGGTTTTAGAAGAAATGAATTCTTAGTCCATGCTACATTATCCCCTTTGACATCCTTGATAGCCTCAGATCTATAACATATTGAATAGAACCCCCAGATAACCTATCTAAGTCACATGTGTGTTATATGTATCCTTCTTCTAGAAGTATATACCAGGGCCCTCACATGTATTGAATCCACAAATGGTACCATTGGTGAAAAATCATTTATTTTAGAAGCACCCATTGAAGATCCTAGATCATAGAGACAATGTTCAATGAAATAATACAAAAAACATGGTCATAGAATTTTGGCGTAACCACAATTTTGATGAAGTAACATGGGAACCAGAAGATTTGATGAAATAGATGTACCATCATTTGTTTTAGTGAGTGGAATATAACTTAGAAAAAAAATTAGATAGTTGGAATATTATAATGAGTAGAACATTTATAAATGAAAATTAGTTTTTAAATGAATATATTCCTTATTAAGTCATGTTGTAATAGAAAACACATGAACTAATTTGGTTTTTTTTAATGTTATAAGTTATATAATATGAAATTTAAAATACCATTAAACATCATAAACATTGATAATACAGTCTTTTAACTTTCACTATTAAGATCAGTATATTTTAAGGGTTATGATAAATCCAACTAATATGGGAAATTGAAGTGATTGATTCATCTAGTAGTGTTCTACCCTACGATTTCTATTTATGAGTGCTTTAGTGGGAGATGAAATCACTTGGATTTAACCATGACTAAACCTTATATAAGATTCATAAACTAAAGTATTAGGGGAATCATTTACCTAAGAAGTTCAAGGTTATTGACATCACAACCCAAACCATGTTTTCCAAACCACCCTATGAAAGTGTCATCATCGCACACCTTACCCTTAAGGAATACACTGGTTTAATAAGGGGTTATGTAAATAGACCATAATAGTATGAATTTGAATATATATTTTATTATTATTATTAATTAATGATTATATTTATAATCAATTATTAATTTATAATTATTGAATAACATTTTTGATAAAAAAATAAATTTTGATATGATAAAACACAAATTGTATTATTGGGGAAGTATATAGATTTAGTCAATATACTCTTTTGAGGAAATAAATTAATTTTTAAAATAAATGTTATTTTAATGAAATTTTCTTATTAGAAAATATTTATTAAATATATATGAAAATTTCATTTTATTAAGTCACATGTAATATTTATAATGTTGAGAAATAGTTATCTTAAAAAAACATATTCTTTTGAATAAATGGTAATTTTGAATTTTAAAGTGTACATTTTCAAATTCATATAATTTATTTAAAAAAATATTTTCCCCCCTCCAAATAAATCCCATTATTTTCCCAATCTCTTCAAACGATTCTCACAAACATTTAAAATCACCCTCTCAATATAAGGGATACTCTCATTCTCCTCTTTATTCATGAATATTCTTTATATTATTCCGTTTTTTTTGAATTTTTTAATTTGGAATATGAATTTATATATCCATAGCATTATCCTAATGATATAAAAGTGGTTGGATACCCCTTTAAATCTCATTAAAACATTCCATGAATAATTTTGTACCACTATTATGTGACAGGAATTATACTATGTTTTTCCATTCTAATAATCTTTGTATAGAATACCCATCCCCATTTCCACTCAAATGTATTTCCAAGATGTATCTATACATAATTTATTTGGGAGTTATATTTATGTAATCCATAGTCCTTAATAATTTTATTAAAGTTAATTAAGTACACTGCTATGTTGTATGATATATGTGGTGCACTTATGCATGTAAATGATATGAATGTGATTATGGGATTGGTATTATATATGACTCCAATGCATTGGGTAATTTTTTAATCTCATGATATTACATGTATGGTTCATGGGAGGATATAATAAGTATAGTTTTTATGATGTCTTGGTAGTTATATTTTATTAATATTTATTATTTTGTGTTTTAGGTTATTTACACATTTATGTGTGGCCTTTATGATATCATTTTATATCATTCTTAAAAGACCAAGATTATTTTTCTCACCCCTAATATGTTACATTTTTTTTCTTATTAACTCACATGAATTCCATTAATCTTTTTTTTCTTTTATTATTTCCTTACAAGGGTTTATAGCTCACCCCATTCTTATGTATGTCCCCAGGTTAACACGTGTTGTATTATAAGATCAAGGGATTTTAAGGGCATTTTATGGAGTTTTATTTTATTCATTTGTATTTTTATTTCAATTTATTATAGTATATACCTAATTACCCAAATAATCTAGTAATAATGTAATTATAAGGTGGTATCAAGTGTATATTAATGTAGTTAATCATGAAATGATGTGTATTATAATACGGTTTGTCATATTTTATCTTGGATATAGAAGGAAACATATGGTATGAATTCCACTTGTTCATTTTATTTTTTCCTTTTTTTCATAAGTAAACTCTCACATTATATTCCTTATTTACTAAAAAAATCATCCAACTATATCCACATGTATTTGGAGAACATGTCAAGATTGAACTTTTAGTAGAAATATTCCTTTAGAGACTCCATTAATTCCTCTTTGAGTAATGAATCAATCATAATGTTTCTTTAATTTGCATAAAAGAAAAAACTATGAAGTATAAATAGTATTATTCCATATATAAACACATATTTTTTGAACTCCAATTAAATATTTGATTAAAATAATGAACTCCTTTTTCCATTTTTAGAAATTATTTCAATAAAAGATTGAATCCTTCTATATTAATTACATTTTTTTAAATAACATACGATCAATTAATAGAAATAAAAAATGAAATGAAAATAACCCTACCCCATTGATATATATTATTCTTTACTCAATAGAGAAGTAGAGTGACTTTTCCCAGATAAAGTGGGTGAATCAGGGTGTGAAATGCCTTTAACATATTAAAACACTTTATCCTTAAAAATGTCACTCACCAGATAAGATCTTGATCTCTATATATATATAGTCACTTTTTGTATTCATTAATGTGTATGGTTTAGGTTTAATGTCTTTTTTTATTGTGCATGCATTATGTAAATATGGATATAGTCATTTTCTTAGTTGAACCACAATGTCATACATCCAACAATCTTGAATCAGTGTTGTGTAACGTACTAAAATATTTTATAATATAACTACTATCACAAGGGTTACACCCCTTATAATTGGATTGGGATAGGTCACTCATTCCCTCGTATCACTACCTTACAATATTTTTCTTCAATTCACTATTTCCCAAGACTCACTACTATCCCACTGCCTCTTCTTTAATCTCCTTAACTCACTACTCTATGAAGGATCCTCACATTGTTTATAGAAATATAGGTCCACTCACCACATAATTCAATGAATTTTTATCAATGGTAGGATAATATATTGAATTATCATTTTATAATATTTCACAATCTATGAAAACCCCTTTAATGGGGAACTTATCATTTTCAGAATAATTATAGAACAACACTCGCTATGTTGTAGTCAGAACAATTGCAAACTTCACTTGAAAAATTCATCAACAATTAAAAATTATTCATGCTATCAATTTTTTTTTCAAATTATTCTTATTTTGATTTAGATATACAAGGAATTTAAATGGTCTCCTCTCGTTCATCCATCCAAACACATTTTCCTGAAATAGGGAGTCTATGTGTCCATCCATTGGACACTTAGAACCACCAGTATGGGACATTCAAAATACCCCAAAACTACTACAAAAACTCCCAATATTTTCTCTACGATTTCTGAGAAATAACAACTAATAGTCCTTGGTAAATATATATTTCAATTTTAATTAATTATAAATTAATTCACCACCATTTATTTTTCCATACACCTTCAACTCATATTGGTATCATGATCTAAAACAAATACCCATGACATATGAAGAATTTATGATAGGTTTAGGTATCACAAGGGTGGATTCCTCATGATTTTCTTTTCCAAATAACAAAATTCCTTGAACCATATTCTAGGGATAAAAACAATGTTATTTTCCCTAAAAATGATCAACATAAAGGATATAGTCACATTCTATAAGACATTTTTTCTAGATACTTCACCTATTTACTATTACCACTTACACTATGGGAATTCTCCAAACCATGTCAGCCTCTTTACTTTGTATATATTCAATATATTTTATCTAATTCACCAAAACTTTTCTATTATGGAATGGTGTTATCACATTTTTCATTTTCTGTATAAAACGTTGCGCACCATGGAATTCACCATGAGTAATTTGTCAGTTTTGTCCTTTTTTTTCTACCTCTTAACCACACCCACCTCAAAAATGTTTTTACTCTCCTATATTTCATGTTTTATTTATGTGTAATATGATTCAACCCTAGGTACCACCATGGTTGTGGTCCCTTCTCATTTACATATTATGGTCTTCTTCATCTGTAACACACCACATGATGTGGGTGTGACATCACCTTTCCATTCTCTAACTTCACCAATGCCTCCTCTACGGTGTGTCATTGCCCATTTTTTCCCTCTTGAACTCACACTTCAGGAAATTAACTTCTGCTATTCCTCTATAATTCAACCTCTATTCCAATAATCACTTTATCAATACTTTTGATATGCATATCAATAAATCTTGATTTCAATAACTTGCCTCCAACTTTACCATTGGAATCAACAAGTCTCCAAAGAACAACTTCATTTGACTGGTCATATTCAATCATGTGTTTTAAAATTTATATTATCAACTAATAAAACATTCATAATTGAGATACAAACACACATATTGTGATATTATTAAAAAAATATGATACAAACTTTGAGAATTTATTTTAATGAGGTAAGGAATTATACATTTCCTTCATTTAAATTTAATTTCTTTCTATGGATGGGATTGTTTTATTGATATTTTATATGGATATATATTATATCTCAAGATATGTACTAAATGGAATATGTATTTATTATTTACTCTAACATATTTTTTATGCATCATTTATTTATGATATCTTCCATTGTACATTTTTATTTAGTAGTCATCTGAGCTCACCCTTAATTTTGTTTTGTTTTCCTTAGGATATAAGGAAAGAATATTTGAAATATTTTTATGTATGAAAAAATGATCTAATACTATGTTCTATTTTTTGAATATAATATGAAAATAATGTATGAATCTACTTTTCTAAGAATACTAAATTGATCAACCGTTAATGATGTGATCCCTTAAATCCTACATCAATGTATTAATTTAAACATTGTGTTTTACTTACTCAAGTATATATTATTAAAATTCTTATTAACACAAGTTTAGTAGGACTCTATAGAAAAATATTTTAATAGAACATTTTTAGAAACATCATTTTGATAAATCTTTAAAAATATTTGAAAACATTTACCCAAATAGGTATTTTTCTTCCAAGGGTTAATATTCTTGATGTTTTGGGTTAATTATGCATGTGCCATTTTTTTGGAGATGGTGACCAATGAAATAATGAAAAATTATATAAACACTCATAGACAATGTAGGATCTTCCCTTATGATAATTTCAATATAGTGTGTGTTGGAGATGAAAATATTATAGCTATATTATGTAAACTAACCCGTGTTATAAAAATTATCCTTTACCTTTTATTGAATTTTTTCCCATAGAATAATGCACCAATATTGGATTACATAATGAAATATAAGACTGCATCCATTAATAGAACCAACAATCCATTTGAACTTGTGAAATATATCAACTCCCTTGAAAATATATTCCTTTATTTTGGATATAATGAATGTGAAATAATAATTCTATCCAAATATTTTTTATAGGAGGTGTTGATAAATTATGGACATTAATCAGAAATACTAAATAATATGATGAAATAGAAAATATAGAATGGATAACTTGAAAAGTGATATTATATAAGGAATATTTACCTTGAGAGAAAGGATATTAATTTTAGAAATTTTTTCTGAACCAAAAGAATAAGGAATATGAAAGTGACACAGAGTATGAGGCTAGCTTCACAAGATTTTCAACGTATCCGATAGAGTACGTATAAAATCTAGAAATAAATATTTATAGTTTCTTTTATGGGATCAATGAGAACCTCAAAATGTGACTAGTATCCAAAATGATTCCATAAAATTATGATATAGTATCTTCTGATATGAAGACAAGGAAATAATTTTTTTGGTTTTATATCCCCAATGGAAATTAAGAAATGAATAGGTCATCAAAGAATGAAAATAAGTGAAATGCGACAAAGAAAATGAAATAAAATAAGTCTTTTCCACAAAATGCTAATTTTTGAAAGATACATCTTGGTAAATGAATAAATGGAATGAGAATTCGTCATAAGTGTAGAGATATGGTTCCTATGGCTCATAAATTATTCAAAAATAAATAATCTAATGTTATTTAATGCTTAAACTATTGGGATATGGGGCATTATTCAAACTATTTCCCCAAGAATCAAATAAAACAACCAAAGAATAGGCCAAGGTGTAAGGGATAGATAAATTGATCATTATAGCTCAAGTTAAAGCCCTTAAATATGTGGAGGTAGGTACCTTGATCATAAACTCAATGTTATCTAATGATTTATTTTATTATATATCTTTCCACACCTTTATATCTTTTATGTTTTAAAAGAACATAAAATCACTCCCTAACACCCTAAGAAGGTGTTTTCAATAAATACACCTAGTTGAAATATTATTGTAGTAAGGATATGTTGGCCGGTCCAAATTATTATGGATAGACATATCCAATTTGAATACTTGGTTATTATACCTATGGTTCTCTATGATATAATCCTCTGTATAGATTGATTTTCAAAGTATATTGCAAAATTTATTTCTTATAGAAGGTTATAATGATTCATAAAGGAGATGTGGAATCCATTTTCTTTAGTGAAGAGACTTCATTATGTGAATCATTTTTTGAAACAACTCTAGTAGATCACATTAATGAAATTCTCATAGAATAATTGATGACAAAACTTATGGATGGGATTAGTATCCTTAGAATAGAATATGTGCTTGTTTTTCATGAATAAATTTATTTGTTTCCACAAGAGTGGTATAGAAATTCACAAAAGCGTATAGTTGATATTTCCACTAAACTCATACTTAATTTAAAACCTTTACCTGATAATCCCTAAATAATGTACATGGTGTAATTATTGAAAATGAACAAACAAATATTATAGATTTTTTAAAACAAATTAATTCACCATAGTGTTTCCTTTTAGGGAGCCTATGTTCTTTTTGTAATGAATAATGATGGGTATATGTGTTTTTCAATAGATTATATGGAAATAAAGTAAAATTATATATCAAACAAATATCCTCTTCTTTAACAGGCAAATTATTTTATAAAATTTCAGGGCCTTATTGTTTATAAGAATTGATCTTCATTCTAACTGTCATCAATTGTGCGTAAAGATAATTTTCTAATTATTGAATTTCTCAAGACGTATGAAATTTATTATTTTATAGTAATTCCCTCATGATTTAATAATTTATCCTATATTTTTATGAATCTTAGGAAGATATAATTCAAGTATTATCTTGAAAATTTCTTTTTGGTATATATGGACGACATATTGGTGTACTCTTAAAGTTACAAAGAGAATAAAATCAATTTCAGAATCATTTTTGAAACTCCCATAGATAATGAGTTATATGAGAAATTTGGTAATTGATAATTCAAGCTTCAAGGTGTTTCATTTCATATAAACTTCATCCCTAGGGATGTAATATCACATGATCCATTAAATAGAAATGCAGTTAAAAACTATCTTATACTGATGAACATAAATGGGGTGTGTAGTTTCCTTAGATTTGAATATTCCTGCTTGTTCTTTGTTAAACAATTATCATGATTTTTTACCCATTTACCATGTTTAGACATAAATGTGTTAACTTTATATGGTTTTAAGAATGTAATAATGTTTTGAATAATTAAATAGGATATTATTCAATGCAATGATATTGAATTTTCCAACATTAAGGGATTTATTTTTGATAGATATTGATTCATAGAAGAAATGAATAGGATGCATCCTTATTAAAAATTAAAGAGTTCTTAATAATGCATCAATATAGTTAAATATCCATGAATGACTTATTCAAACCATGGTATTGAGTTGGAAACTGTAATATTTTCCATGAATATGAAGAGGCATTGTCTCTATGGTGATATATGTGAGATATATACAAAAAAAGTTTCTAAAACATGTCTTCATGAAAATTTAACAATATGGGACTATGTATAATACTATATCTACACATGAATTATGATATCTCAATACACTACCACCCTGGGAAGATAAATAAATTATTTTATGTGTTTTTTAGGAAATATCATGGTGTTCTAGATAAAAAGAATATTAAAAATTATCCAATTTCCATGGACTTAGTAAAGTGGGAAAAAAGAATCATTTGGGAAGGGAAATCATCACTACTTTTCATAATTATTTCAAATAAATATTTACATGAGAATATAAAATGGTCTTATATTGATGATAAGAGTTTACAAAAAAATAAATGTTGTGAATGATTAAAATCAGGTAGATTTTTTCAATGAAAATAGTGTACTAAAATTAGGAATGTTCTTGTGTATTTCATCAATAATTTACAAAAAAAATGAATTGCTTATTGAATCCCATACTAAAAAATTTCTCTATACACCACAATATTTTCATTAAAAAATGGGTCTCTATCTAAAAATACCCTATTCCCCCCTCTCTAGGCTAGGGGTGGAGAAAATAACAGAAAGGAATAACTAACACGTAAATCATTTTCTGAATGTACCTATATGCACATAACTGACCATCTCGATGTTGTATCAAAGAGGAATAATAAGAAGAAGAATAAAGATATAGAGAATAAACATTCATGAAAAAAATTCTATGGTGTATAAGAGTATGACGGTGAAAACTTAATGTAAAGGGGAAAAGGAAACACACAACTAGAAAGGTGTCTGAACCTAAAAAAGCTAGAAAAGTTAATGTGGAGATATAATATATCCAAATCTATAAGATCAAACCATCATACACATCCAAATTCACCAGGTATCCTTATGCACCAATGTAATCATCATCGACCTGTCTGTCATATTCATAAGACATGGAAAATGTAGGAATATCTCATACTGGGGTGACTATATACCTGCCCAGTAGGATGCACCAAAAGATGAAGTGGAAGAATTAAGAGACATGATAGGAAACTATAGTAGACACTCAACCCAAATAATGAGAGTATAAAATATAAATACAAGAATAAAAAGATATATATAATCAAACCAAAGAAACAAAAACAAGAGATATGGGGGATCTCTGTATCACAACCCAACCTTGGATAGAGTTCCAACAGTTTCAAGAGCTTCATTAATGATTCCGAGTATCTCATGAGTTATTCCATATAAGTTATCATGTGTAGGGGCCACACCTTTTCATTAGGCCTCATAGTCAAGGGGGAAAAATATTTGAGTATAGGACCTGCTCCCTAGTGCATCATGGGGATGTCACTCTAGGTAATGAGGACCCATTCCTTATCTAATAGATGGGAACAAATTGAAAGATAGAGTACCCATTCAATAATATAATAAGGGGGTACTACACACTAGTTCAAGGACTCTCACCCTAATTCCATAGGTGGTACCACATAGTAGATAGTGGACCCACACCCTGGTACGTCAGGGGGTACCACTCAATAGGTAGAGGACTTGTACCCGAACACCATAATGTGTACCACTCAGAAGATAGAGGACTGACACCTATGTTCATAAGGGGGGGGGGGGGTAAAACTCATTAGATAGATGACCCCCACCCTATTTTTTAAGGGGAACCAGTCGGTATATAGTTGAAAGGCACCCTAATGTCATAGCAGGGTACCACTCAATGGATCATTCTTGATCAATGCCATCATCAAGAACTGCCTAAATAAAATTCATGGATGTAACATCTAGTATCATAACCCAAAATTGAATATGGGGGGTCACCATAATGTTCTATTTGGAAAAATACTCATGATATGCTACTCACCATCCAATGTATGGGTCAAAACAAAAGATATAATAGAGTTAAATGGTTCCTTGAAATGGAATAAGGGGTACACGACATGTCTGGGGACTTGGACAAAATGTGGTCCCAGTCCGCTACATGGGTTTTTCCCTGTTGATACATGGATCACAAACCATGTAACACTACATGATGTGTATGTGAACTACATGGCATGAATCAACACCCTGGGGTCTAGTCTGTGCTCTTGGTTAGGTTTGTGTAAACATTCTCATACTTGTGTACTTTTATACATGATATGCCCTTCTGCATGGGGTATTACCTATGTCCCTAATCGTTTCTATTTACACTGATAAATGTAATATCCCAAACCATGGCCTCCCATTTAGGATCTTTCCTGTGTTCTCTACCACACTAAATGACTACCATGGGGGGATACATGATGTGGGGACCAGCCAAAAAGTGGTTTATCATTAACATTATTAATACCCTAGTTCTATAGGAAATGGGGAACTATATGGAATGTGTTCATCATAGTACCCACCGTGTAGTCAGATTCTTCGCAAGATGTTAGACTATCTTTTAGTGTTCCAGATCCATCCTCATCACCTTAGATCTCACCTCCATCCCTCCCAAAATCAGTGGAAAAAGAATTAATTCATCATTTTTTTCATTTTATGGACTTAAATCGAATTAAAATTCATCAATGGGGGTTCGTCACACGCCATGTGTTCCTCATTCATCTCTCATGTCACACATTCATTATCTCAAATCCTAGATCAATGAAACTATCACCTGCATCCCTCTATTCATCCTCATTCATCTAGGATTTATTAAATCATTCATTTCATGTGAATATCCTATGCTTCTAGGGGGATTGATTAGGCTTGACACTGCCCAATTTTTTTTTCATGGCCTCACAACCTAATGGAAAATAATGCGATGAACAGGTGGGTTGAAAACACAAAAAGAAATTTGTAAAAATAATTTCCCAAGTTTTCATGGACAAAAAATACAAATTGAGTATATTTGAGTGAGAAATAATTGAGTAATAGATATAGAACAAATAATCTGTTGAAATTTAGTATGCGGGAACAAGTAATGTCTCAATTATAATAAAGATCAAAGAAATCATATGATCATAATCAGTGATATAATCAATTGGTTTAGAATAAAAAAAATTATGAGTCCAACATTGATTGGGATAGTTCGATAAGGAATAACACACTCTCTAATTAATAATATAATTTGTTGCATTCACCACAAGTTGATCTTCCTAGATCAAGAGTTTCATCATCTTTGGATGTTTGATTTTCTAATTAGAGGATGGAATGAAACCTCTCAATGATCCTAGGGATATGCAAAGAAACTGGGTGATCCTACCCTAATAGAATACTTATAGTGGGATATAGAATTTAGATCATTTAATTAAATGAATAATTTTTTTTATTTATTCAAATAAATGCACCCACCAGTGGATGATTTTATCTATGCATCCCATGCTGACCTATTTTAGGTCGAACCTTGGGTTATGCTTGCATTATACACACAATTGTGGTGTTGAATTTTTGATTTCAAATTCTGTGAAAGAGTTATCCAATTTTCATTATGAGAATGTGTGAATGTAGTATGAAAAATATTTAATATCTATAGAAAATTAATTTTTGTCACACTGGCCTTTGGAATTGCATGTCGTCTATAGAAATGGCTCCAAAAATATATCTACAAATTGATAAAATTCATAGAAAGAAAAAAGGGTCTCTATATTATTCCGTCCTTCTATATTTTTGTCCCCAAAATGAATAAATAATCGAAAACATTTGGATATTGATCCTCATATGACTCTCCCACAACCAAGAGCTATCATGTATGATCTCATGTTTCCATAGAACACGAACCAAGGTAATGTTCTATCCATGAAGGGTCCATTCTTGGATATCCTCAGTCATCATTATGTGATTAAAAAAAGTTTCTCCATGCCCAATTTCATGCTTTCCCCAGTCAATAATTAGAATGGGCCATGAATACATCTCCTCAGCTATGAAACATGAAAGATGTCATGAATCTACTCCAACTATAGGGGTAGGGTGAGGTGGTATGAAAAGTTACAAACCCTCCACAAGATCTAAAATATCAAATGACCCTTAGTGATAGATTTAATCCCTGACTGAATCTCAACAATACATATCGTTGGTAGACTCTCAGGAAAATGTGGTATCCATGCATGAACTCTAACGGCCAACTATGTGAATCTATTTGTGGTTTCCTCCAACTCTAGGTTGTCTGAATCCATTCATAGATGACATGGACATTTTTCATAATCACCTACACAAGATGTGGACCCATGAAATATACCTTGTTAGTCTCTTTCTAGTACAAGGTTGGCCTACAGGGTCTCTCATATTGGTCCACAAAAGGTTTCATGCTGATAGTAGAGTCATATTTATTATTGTATGAAAACTCTACCAAAATAATGTGGTCCTATCTGCTTTGGATGAAGTCTAATACATAATCCCTCAACATACACTCCAACATCTGGATTATGTGCTAGGTCTTCAAATCTGTTTGATGGGGTAAGGTTTTACTCATCCTCATTTAGGTACTAAATTCCTCCTGTAGGGCTCTCCACAATGATGGAATGAACCACACATCACAATCAAATACAATAATAAAGGTCACCCTAGTAAGTCACACAATCTCTCATATATACATATTCCCCAAATTCTCCACTAAAATATACTCTCTGATAGAAAGGAAGTGTTTCAAATTCATAAGTCCTTCAAAAATCCCCCATTTGGTGTCATGGCCTCTTGTTGTGGGAAGAATACCTATCATAAAGTCCTTGGATATTTCCCATTTCTATTTCAGGAACCAAAGGGGATGAAACAACCCTACCAGAACCCGGTTCATAACATTCACCTACTGTCATTAAAGGCACCATGAGATGAACTAAGCCACACTCTCTCTCAAGAAGGCCCACCAAAATTACCACTAATGGTCATCATACATCTTTTCCACAGCAGAATGTACATCCAAATCCAAAGTGTTGGACTTTGTCATCACCTCCTCATACATCATGACAATGACCAATGTCTTCCCCATGAAAAGGATTACATGATTCCCTCCATCATAAAATCCAACAAGTGAATATTTTAAGGAAATAAGGTCACGCAAGACCTCATTGTCATTGTCTCCCAACTGGTATTATCTCACATTTTGATTGATCACAAGATTCAGCACCATCAACTATAGAAAAACTATACCATCCTGCTAAACTAGGGTTAGTTTTAAGGAATCCAACTTCCTAGAAGAATCCAACACCAAAGAAGACTGGGGCTTCCTACTAAGGGATTATCCCTCCACATTTCCTTTATGCTAAGAATATACATTCTCAAAGTCATAGTACAATAATAACTCTATTCAGTTCCTCTTTCTCAAGTTCATGTCTCTCTATGTGAAGACATACCATAGACACTATTGGTCTATGTAAACCTCAATGTGCTTCCCCAGATTATAGGGCCTCTACATCCTCAGATTAAATACTACCACTAGTGACCCTATGTTGTGAATCACATAGTTTTACTCATTGGGTATCAACTACCTCAACACATATCTGATAATTTCTTCCTCTACATCATTACATAGGTGAGCTCAACTCCTAAGGCATCACAATACAAGATTTACTCCATGCTCTCCTATGGTAGTCTCAAAAATGGGAGCACTCATTATCCTTATCCTCAACTCCTTCATGTTCCTATGGAATTGCTCAATTAAGGTAAATGATTGCCCTATCCATGTTAGGGTGGTCAAAGGGGCTATAATCCCAGATAAGTATACCACAAACCTCATGTAGTACCCTACCAATTCAATAAATTTATGTTCCTCTAACACACTATTGGGAGGATCCCAAGTAATTACTACATTGATGTCTGTCAGGTCCATGACTAAAATATTCTCAAAAATGAAATTCCATACAATGTGATCCCCAATAATCTTGAACTAATACATCAAGAGCTTTCCATAACCATGCTTCTCTTGAAGAATTATTAGGACCATCCTCATGTGTTCTACATGATCCTCCTCTCATATTGAGTATATGAATATGTCATCAATGATGAAAATAGAAAATAGTCCTTATATGGTTGGAAGATCCAGTTCATCATATCCATAAACATGGATAGGGAATTTTTCACACCTATGGGAATAACCATGGACTAATAGTGTATTTAGTAACATTATAATTTCATCTTTGGAATATTAGCCTCTATAACTCTAAACAGGTGGTATCCAGACCTAAGATCAATCTTTGAGAACCATCTCATGCCTGAAAACTAATCAAATAGGTATTCAATCCTCGATAAGGGGTATTAGTTCTTTACCATGGCTTGGTTAAAGTAATTATAATTCACATAAAGATGAAATCTACCATCTTCCTTTTTCATTAAAAGAATTAGAGAATTCTAGGGGGTATACCAGGTCTCATGAAACCCTTCTCTCCAAGGTCCTCCAACTGGAATTGTGGATATTGGAGTTTAGTAAGGGAAATATGATATGCCAAAAATGATATCGTAGAATTCCTAGGATTTAATTCTATACAAGACTCCATCAATAGCCTTAGAGGTAATTCTAGAACTTCCTTGAGGAAAAAATCCATAAATTCAACAATCATTGAAGGAATAAAGATTACTGAAGAGCCTTCTACACCAAGGGATATACTCTCTAACTGATGGGTGTTGGGATACATTCACTTTCTGGGAAAGAACACTCACTGTTCCATGAGATCTATCTCTCCCATAAATTATAATATCATCCCATCAGGGTGATGGAATCTAACTCATATGCAGTGACAGTCAATCTGGACATAGAAAGTGGATAACCAATCTTTTAACAATATAACATCATTGGGTCTCGTCCTATAAAAAAAAGGTCATAAGAGAATGTTTTTCTACCAAGTGATAGGTGAAACTTTTGGTATATAAAAATATAGAACATGCATTACCTATAGCAATCACAAGATAGAGTTGATGGACTAAATCCTCAATTAGGAAATCCTTATTATACACTATTAGTAAAGAAATTATTGAATGACTCGCGCCTATGTATAATAATAATGAATCAAGTGTATAATAAACACATATAATACCTCTAGTCATCACGTGTTCCATTGGGTCATAAGAATCCATATCCTACAGTTGTCCACAACCTCGACCACTGGCTCCCTGATTCTGGAATGGGCTACTTGGTTGTGGGGGTGGGAGGATCTGATCGAATAACCACCACCCACAGCTCCTTCTCCTAGTGCTCCACCATCTCTTCTACTATATCAACCTCCCTATAATCATCCATTCTCTCTCATAGTATATCCTTGATTTCAGTGATGCCTCTGCGGTGGCGGTCTATCTATTGTTTGTTTTCAATCCTTGGCACTTCTAGTCAACAAAATTTCCTTCCCTATGACCTTACCATTCCCATGCATTGAGCCACCCCTCTCTAGGTTACCCTGGTCCTCTGCAAGGTCCATGTTCCTCCTTAACACATACTTGAGTCTGATCATGGGGAGGTCTTCTATATCGAGATCCTACTGACTGGCACATGCTCGTTACCAGTAGACAACTCATCCCTGTAATTCCTGCTTCAAACTCCAGCATCTCAACATACCTATGATAGGATTCTATTTATCATCAGTTACTAAGACAACACCTCAGCATAGGTGGAAATGCACAATGGATCTATGTTTGTATGGATATGTCTACATAGACCCTACTCAAACTTCTATGCTTGGAAGTATTCATCATTGATCATATCGAACAACTACCACATAATGGATTGGAACCTCAAGACATACTCATCCACTATCATCTATCTCTACAATATCTCCATAAGGTCTTGAATCTAGACTAAGAACAAGCATGAGGGGTATTACTCCTCATGGAACAGTTGTTGGAAGTCATTCCCTGAGAGTGTCAACTCATCATGAACATGTGTAACAAGACACCACCAATACCCATATGATGCATGGAAAAGGATAGATTCCAAGGAAACATATAAATCCATTTGTTTTTAGATAACACTGAAGACATATATCATCAAATCATGAAAATCCTCAATTGCTTGTGGATTTTCCTCAACGTGGAACCTCAACAACCTCTAGCACTAGAACTCACGGAGTGTGCTAAGCCCACACACATCCTCATCCAACTCTTCTAGTATGATTTCTAGATTGACTAGTTGGGGTTCTACTACCTATCAGCCTTGAAGAATAATATTATGAGATGGAACATAAAATTATGCATCACCACTCATCAGGCTTTCATCAAGATCTATAACTTGAAAATTTCTTGGTTTTTGTCGTGGAAGATTCCTAGAAATTTGGTCAAGACGTACTATAGTCATATTAGAATAAATATATACACACAATTAAGAGTTTACTCAAGAAGGAAAGCCAAATTACTCAATCCTATATTATTCATGTACCATTTATCTAGGAAACCAATGTTTCAGTATACAGAGTTGTCAAGTATGAAGATATAGCCTTAGAAAATTGATACATCAGCTACATATACCATCACTGGGTGTGTTGGCCTAAAAACAAAACATGAATTACATTGACACTATTTCCATAAGTCCCAAACAAATCCTTGTAATGGAATACTCCCAATATTGTACCAATTATTAAACTGCTACAATACCAATCCAATGTGACCTGACCCAATGGGGATCGAGTCACAACTACCCCAACACCACCCTTAGGGACCAGAGGGTGGCGAAAAGCACTAAAAGGAATAACTGACATGTGATGATTTTTCAAATGTACCTCTATTATCACACCCAACCACCGCAATTCACAATTTCATAGGAATAATAAAAAAATTATTACATATCTAGTTTATAACCACGCATGTAAAAACCTCTAGGGGGTACAAGAGTACACTAGAGAAAATAGAAATTAATGGAACTACTACAATTTGGGAGTATAGTCATGGACCTATAGCAATTGGAAATAAGCATTGTGGCTATAGGTATCTTATACACATGGGATTTATATTTCCCGTGGTAGTATCTCATGACACTACCCCCATTTCCTCTACCATCATGACCTACCTCCTCCACACTACCCTTGAAACCACCCTCTATCTGCACTACCCTCAAAAACTCTCTCCATCCTCCATAACAACCACCCATGGTCCTCCACCTATTCTAAAATAGACACCCCCTCGCTAGTGGTTATCTGATGCTACTCTAATGTGGCCTCCACACCTTGTCCTCCAATGCTATCCAGTGTGACCTCTCTACTCCACGACCCCCATCCCATGACACTACCACTAAATATGGAAACACCCACCATAAGCTCTTCTCTCTGTGACCACACTCCACCAATGCATCCACCCAACACGAGAAACCACCTCCATGTTAATGTTGATCATGACATACACACATCATCCTCTGGAGTGCCTCTGATGCGGCCTCCCCAACTCCCAGTGATCGTCCTCCTCCTCATGGATCTCGTATGGTCACACCTTGTGAATATGATTACACAACAATGTTTTTATGGTGGTATTAAATTGGTTCTTACTTTTATACTTCCCTTTATTGTTATTTCTCTCATTATTCCATCAAATTTTTTTCCATGGTTCGCTATAATTATCCATTTAATTTAAAAATTCTTCCGTTGAATGACTTTTCTGTATATTCTTCAAAATTTCTGCTTCAATAATTTTTGACTTCTTTAGTAGTATAGATTTATCTAATGTAGGATCATCAAAATATTTCCTATTCTTAGAATTTTTTCTTCACTAATCTAATTCATTACCTTATATAGATTTCTATGTATTCATGTAAACTAGAATAAAATATTTCCCAATGATCATCTTCACTTTAAAATCATTTTTCAAAACTATTCTAGATATTTTCATGGAATTTATTATATTTTCATTAACCTTATCAACATTCAAATTACGTTAATATTTTCTTATTTTAGTAGATTCATAAGAATTATATTGATAATCTTGCTATATAATAATAATTTCAACTTGGTTATACCATTTAAAATATCATCAACATGTGACTAAATGAACTTCAAAAAAATTAACTTATATAAATCCACCATAAATTACAATATATATATATATTATTCCATGATAGAGTCATTATCACAATACCTTGGTAAAATAAATGAATGAACCCACTTAAAAATAGTGCATAATTTATGTTCCATGTATCATGTTTTTTGTAATTTCTTATTAATTTACAATATATATTTTTCTTCATATGATTTATTAATACATTATTGAGATTTTAGAAGGTTGTTTTAAACCAATAGAGACACTCCATTATATATAATTTGAAAATGTTTACTAAATATCTCTATAGATAATTTAATATTATGTATAAAAAAGTTAAAATTCAACTGTTTAACTCCACAAACTTTAGAAAACTTTTTTTCAATAAATTTCCCTAATAGAAAATGGATAGAATAACTCATGTCCATCAATCGATAGAACCAACATCATCCATACTTAGAATATTATAATATCTATCAATAGAAAATTATACTTCTTGAAGATATTTGGATCTATTCGACATTCCCTTATAATTTCACTTTTTTCATTATCTATATCAAATGGCATATTAAAAATTATAAATGAATATTTATTTCAAAAAATCTAGATTAGCTTTACCACGAAACCACAATGAATTATTCAAATGAAATCTAGGTCCAAATTGTAATATATATGTCAAAGAAAATTGAATATCATCCAAGATTCAATGACCAGGATTGATTCACATAAAAAATATTATGTTAAATTTATTTACAGAAATTAAATAATTTGTTAAACTTTGTTTCTTTAACATTATGACAACATAATAATTATTTTTGAACAAATATAATTTGTATTGTAAAGTGAAAAAATTCTTAAAAAATCTAGTGACTTTAATGGTTAACAATTAAGACTATTTAAAATTTATATTCCATTGAAAATGACTTTATTTTTTTCTTTCAAAGATGATTCTAGATAAATTATAAATTTTATTTTATTTACTCATAGAAACATAAAGTAATTCATTTAGAAGTTACAAAAAAAATAAAAACACCCTCAATATAGAAGGAGTTAATTCTATATATAATGAAAAACATAAAATAACATTGAACCAACATAGATCACAAGATATATTAAAAAATAAATAGTCATAGTAAAATTAAAAATAAATATCAAAAACTTTTTTTGTGTTAAGATACTGGTGCATATAAGAATTGTGTTTTAGGAATTAAGTCTTTGGAAGATAGAACTTCTTATATCCATTAGTATTTAATAACCGTATCTTAAATATCTATATTTTCTTATACATAGGATGCTTATAATGAGCTATTTTATTAGAGAAAAATCCCAGGATCCGTTGAGATATGGTATTTTGTTGATTGAAATGTTCTTCCTTTAGTGTCCTCTTTGAAACATAATATTAAAATTTGTTTTTTTATAACAGAGTAATTTATTATATATGTATAACTTCTAATGGTTCGACTACCCAAATTATAAGGAGTTTCCCTCGGTCATTTTGGTCTAAACATTTTCTCAAACCCTATCTACCAATAGTTAATTTATTATGAAAATTATTTTATTTCTCCATTTCAGTATTCAATTTAGTAACCTCATTATTATATTGGAAACAATTCACACTATTTAACTTCATTTTAGAATTATTATTCTTTTGGAAACCGAGATTAATATGATCATGTTGTGGTTTAACAATTCCTTTTTTACTTTTAATTTAGTGATATGTTTTTTAATATTTTCCATTGAATTATCCAACTTATAAAAAATCTTGTTAATCTTCTTCTTATGTTCAATATTTTAATCCATAACTATCACAAAACTATTTTTCCTTTATATAATTTTACCATTTTAAATAATGTACTTTTTATACAGATTTTGGTATAAGTTTTCACATTCAACACCAAAATATTTCATTTCATTCTAGGTTTCTAGATTATATTACTCTTCATTTGAATAAGAAAACTTTCATCAGTATCATTATTCTGTTCACAAAAACTTAGAATCTAAAGTTATAATTATAATAAATTAGATAGTTAAACATCCCATAACACACTTTTTCTAATTCTTATAAAATCATTTGACATTTATACTATATTCACTATCTTATGATGAAATATTAGAATATGTTTTTCATTTACATGAACTCAATTTTTCAATGTATTTCATAAAATTTCAAAATTTTCTTCATAGAATATGTTTTTGAATATTGTCTGTCATTCAATTTTAAATCATGTCATTCTAGCCAAATATGACTTATCTTTCTATATTAATAACATTACTATTATATGGAATCAATATTAACTTATATTTATTTTAAATAATTTCTCTAAAATTTCTTTATTTTAAACATCCTTCATAGCATGTTTGAAAGTTCACTATATGTTTGTTCAAGATCATTATCATCAGAAACATTCCTAAAAGTTAAATTATATTTACTTTGATTACATGTCATAATATATGATAAATGGGTTTTATTTTCCATCATGGGATATATAATAAAACTAATTCACTTTATATGAATTATCATAAGATATGGGAGATACTCTATGAATTCATATAGAAGTGTGGTTTATTTAATCTTTTATTTTGATACATCACGTTGTTTATTCGAGATTACTTATTGTTTTCATGAATTAATGTCATTATACTTTATAATATTTCTAATGTTGATTCCTAGGGCAGTGACAATATTACACCAGATAGTGAAAAATAAAGAAAATGTGATAACCATGTATAATTTGGAATGTAAATGTTTGAAATAGTTATGATTCTTTTTATACTAAAATTAATAGAATTACGTATTCTACTAAATGATGTTTAATAATGTGAAAGGACATAGTTTTTTTGTGTTTATATTAATTGACTATATCATAATTAAATATTCATATATGTGATGCTACTGTAAGGTGATAGTATTGTAAAGATAGAAGTTGATTGCATGTGCTACTACTTATTGAATATAGTGTTAAGGAGGAAATATATATAAATGGATGTAAAACATAGAAAACCTTAATTCATTAATATGCGTAATATGTATAATAATTATAGGGAAATAATCTTGGTGCTTAATGAGTGGTGTGTGAAACCAAATAGAGTGGTCTTTTGTGATAAATAGCAAATATAAAAATTTGTTTATATTTAGTAATTGGTTGTCATAAGGGATAGTTCTATAATAGAGAAATATCATTAATTTATATTAAATTAATTTTTCATTGTGTGATATATAAATATTATAGTGGTTTTCTAAAAAAATGTGTAAACTTATATTGAGTCCTAGAAGAATAGTATAATTAACTATATAAAACAATAAGTCATGATTAGAATAATTAATGGATGCTTTGAGATATTTATCTATAAATTCTTTGAAAAACAAGTTTTATTTACTAATGTTTTATAAACTTGTTTTAAAGGGATAATTTCCATAAGAGATCCAATTAAGTCTATTTTTCTTTTCCCCTTCTTCAATGTGTCACTTTAATTTAATCTGATGTTTCACAATATTTCCAATTAATTAATCAAGACATCATTTTGTAATATGATTTTTATCAATTATCAAAGTCCTTTTAAATTGACATTATTTAGTTATAATGTTCAGAACCTTCCCAACTAATCAATCATCCGATAAATCCTTTTCACCAAGAAACTTTATAATATTTACTATTATAAAAAATCTTTTATTTATTGGAAAAAATATTTCACTAAGAATGAAATAAAAATTATGATAATCTGGCCTAAACACAACTCACTTGGATTGAAGAAATATAAAATTATTGAAGTGAATAACTTCAAGACTCATCCAAATACTATATGTAATGAATTAAGAAGTTACATGATTGTTAATATTACATTTCCCTCTAAAATATTTCTCTTTTTACTTCTATTAGCTGACTGTGAATGTGTGTTGCATCCAAGAATGTTCTCTTCAAATAGCTGAGGTTAGTGACCCTCACACAATGCTACATACATAAAATGATGTATTCATGTTCAGGTTTTTTTGTTCATTCCCCTTTTCTCTTACAGGAATAATTTATGAAAGAAAAGTTTGAAAAATTTTAGAAAACTAAAGAAGAATTGGAGGTCCGTTGATGATATTTTTTTAAGTCTCATTAATGAAATATTTATATGCACTTAGCTTGTATTTTTCTGTTTCGGTGGGGGGAGGGGGAGATAGAGGAACATTTGTTATAATAACATTTTATTTCATACCTGATTTTGTTATATATTTCATAGTACTGGTGTTAATTCATATAAAATAGTCATATATTATTTTATATGAAACTTTTTCTTGATTTTAGTGAATGATTGAGGATGAATTTCTTCCATTCACAAGCGTAAGAATGAGGATCTACTTCTTTTCAAGAAAATTGTTACTAATGGTATGTATAAATTTATTTCATCTATAATTTACTTCAATAATAAAATGTTTTTCAAAGATATGCCTTTCACTTTATATTTTTATTTTGTGATTGATATTTTAGTGGTTCTATATTAAATTAGTTCATAGAAGTATGAGTTTATATGTTAATTGTATTGATTATTTTAATCTTATATGGTAGTATATTTTAAACATATTTAACTATAAATTCTATAGAGTTTATATGGTAATTTTAGTAAAAAATAAACATCAAATAAACATATAAATAATGTTTAACTGTCTTTATTAACAAAAACAATTTACAATCTAGAAGTGGTGTATATGTATTTTTATATGTTAATATAGATTATATGGTTATAAGTTTAATTTTCACATCAAATCAAATTGTTTTAGTTTAAAATGACAACTAGTATGAAATTAGGGAAGTAAACTAAAGAAATCAATGTCCTCTTGTTCAAAAGAACAAGAAAATTTTCAATAGTTATGTCATCTATGATAGATTTAGATATTTTTAAACTAAACAATTGATGTATGAAGAAGTAAATGATGCCAGCAAAATATGGATACTGCACTATAAAGGATCTTATTCAATGGAGTTCATATGGTGGTTTTTTTGTAGTTGAGATACCTTATATAATTTTTTTCATTTATGAAGTTAAATTGATTGTAACAGTGGAAAATTTTGTCCAACCCTAGACCATGACTACTAATTATTTTTACCAAAGGCATATAAATCCTAACATTCCATTCTCTTAAAAGTAATGGGATATTATCTCATATATCCAAGATCAAGGAATACCTCTACACTCTAAAGGGATCAGTTATCTATGGAATAACATATGACTTATAGTAATTCATATATCAATTGATTTTATACATTTATCCATGAATATTATGCCACAATAAGTTGTTATAATAAAAATATTACCAACCACCTAACAAGATACCAAATAACTATTTTAGGTTATTTATATATTCTCCCAGATATGTTCTTGATAATGTACTTGGAGAAATGCAAGAAGGTATACATTTTATTGAAAAAAATAATTTTTTAGGTTTTCTATATATTTAAGAAGGCATGTTCTTAATCAGCTACTATGATAGATTTGAGAACGTATATATTCAATACGGGTTTTCTACTATTGTCTCAATATATTTCCATTAAAAACTACTTTTTTGTTGTGGTTATATGCTTGATAAAATAATACTTTTCAAGTTGGTATTTATTCCTGATAAATAATACTTTTTGATAAATAGTGTTTTATGTTGGGGGTTTTGATCTTATATTTATTGGGAAGAAATCATTTTTCATGAAATTTTGTGCTTATATGAACTAGTCTGATTATACCACCTTATAACTTGGATTCATCATGGAAAATTTCTATTCTTGGATTTTTTTTTAAATATGATTAGTCAATTTTGTGATAAGCATCAAATTTTATTATAGACCCATTTCAGGGAAAACCCAAAGTTTAATTTTATAATTTTATAATGTCTTCCCTTAAAGTAGATTTTAAGAATTGATATTGAATTAGGTGAGTGATCTAATAGAAGTAATGTTTTATTATTTCATAAAAAATATAAAGGTTCACTTAATTAGGGATTGTTAAAATTCCTAATTCTTATCTTAATTTGGTATATTTCACTAGGTTTTTATGTATGAATTTTTGTGCATTTCCAAACAAATTTCATCCATTCTTAAAATGAATTAATAAATATTCTTGTGGTATTTTTTTTATTCATTGAGATTATTCAATTATAGCTGGTATCTATGGTTATTTTGGGTGATTTTCTTATTCCTCAATGTTTTAGGTAAGATTATTATTTCTTTTAGGCATGATTATATTTATTATTTATTTCCCACTATATATCCCTCACACATTGATGAACCCATGTTTTGTAATTTATTATTCCTGGAACATATTTAATTTCATGTTTTAACTCTAATAAACTTATTCCCATCTATATGGGTGTGTCTTTGGTCTACTTTTGAAAGATAAAACTGTTTTGATTATGTATTATATGATATATCTTCTTAAAATGTTATGTATTACGGTTCATTTCACACCACTTATTGAAAAATAATTATATCATTTATCACTTATAATTATAAGATAAAAAAATTCAGTGGAATTAAGTCTGTTTCTAAAAAATATTATGTTAAATAAAGAAGTGAATTGGGGAGAAAAGAATATAGTAATGAGGAGGAATAATTTTAAAAGAAAACATATAGTTTGTTTAAATTCATCCATTTATGTATTAGTTAGATAATTCTATAGAAACTAGATAACCTTAATGATAATAAAGATGAAAAAATATAACATTTAGAATAATTATACACTAAAATTAAATGCATGCACTATGATATGAAAGCTCAGTGATTATACCAAAGTACTAGTGATGTTGTTTTTTATATGTAAATTATTATTCTTACTGTGAAAATATTACTAATTTTTATTCTAATATTAAGGATGGAATTCATATTTTTTGATAGCCTTCATTTCCTTTACGATTATTATTGTAAGATATCATTTTAATTATCTAATGACGATGCACATTCCCACACATTATCTTTCCCATTTTAGTGATTTCTCAATGGGATCCTTTATAACTAATTATACTTTATGTGGGTACTAAACTGGTGAATGTGATTAATGATTTAGACCATGAAGTTTCTTAGAAACAAGTAGTCATTTAAGAATATTTGGTGGTTCAATCATAGGATGGATAATTATGGTTCTTGTACACCAAAATTGTTGTCATACTGATTCACATTATCTTTTTCCAGAATTCATTTGAGTTATATTACTTCTTCATGATGGGGTTTAATAAATTATTTTAATTTATCTATTTGGTTTGGATCTATAGAAAATACCATGGTTACAAATAATTTATCAATTCAATATGGATTTGGCTCATGCATTATGGAAAAATATTGATTAATTATTCCCAAAATTATTATAGGAAAATGTTTTACCCTTTATATACTTCTTTTTAGGATATTATATCCACTACAAGTGAATTTGTAACATTCTTAGGGAATTTATTCTATTATATTGTAGTTACAGCACTCTCCTACTCTATGTCATTGTTACACATGTTAATAATTTTGGTATCCGAGAATTAGATGAGATTAAATGAAGAAGTCCCCACCCCATATTTTGTTTGTGTTGTAGAGAAATAAAAATGGTAGCTTCATTCAAGAAGGAAATATTTTAACTACACATCCAGTAAGGGCTTGTGGGTTGGGTCCATAAGGAACTATGGTTTCTAAATGGATGTTGTGAATGGAAGCACAAGTCAATTGAGTCCACATACCAATAAGGGCATTGAAATGGATAAAATGGTTCATGTAAAATTGAATTATATATCATTATACACTATTTGTATCTTTTATATAACCACACTGATATATAATTGGTGGAAAATGTCAATATTTTCCACCATTATAAATGAAATTTCTTGAACCAATGGAATGATTTGTGCCCAATGTTTATCCCTGGATGATGCTAATATTTTCAGATTTTTTTGGAAAGTGAAGGATATAGCCATGGTTTTAAACCATGGATATATATTTAAATTTAAAAACATAAACCCATGGTTTCTGACTTTGAATATAGCTCTACTACCATGATGTGTGTTCATCCTTGTACCCGTCTTGTAGTTGTATTTTTTGTAGAATGTTACTTCAACATTCTATGTTTTAGATCCATCTTTTTCTCATAGTATCTCACCTCTATCCCTCTTAAAATCAATTGGAAAAAAATCATTCATAATTTTTTGTTTCTATTATGGTCTTAAATCAAATTCCAATTCATTCCTAGGGGTTCATCACATGTCACACGTTCTATATTCATTTCCTATGTCGCATCTTAATTATCTAGGATATTGGAACAATGAAACAATCACCCAAATCCCTTGATTAATATCAATTAATCCTTGATTCATCAAATCATTCATTCCATGTGAATCTTCTAGGATTTGGGGGGGTTTGATTGGGCTTAACACAACCTAGGAATGTTGATCCATTTCCCCATAGCCCAATGGAAAATAACTCAATGAACAAGTGGGGTAAAAACACCAAACAACTGGTGTAAAAATCATTGGCAAGGCGTTCTTGGTAAATGAAATATAAATTGGGGCCATTTGAGTAAGAAATCAAGGCACAAAATATATAGATCCAATAATCAATTGAATGTTGGTAAGAGAAATCATTAAATGGCTCAATTAAACCCCAAATCGAAGAAATAGTAAGTTCTGGATCAGTGATTTAATCAATTTGGTCGAAATCCCAGAATTGAAGAGTCCTACATAGATTTGGATAGTTTGATGATAAAGAAAATACTCTCCAACTAATAATAGTAATCATTGCATTTGTTGTGTGTCGATCTTCCTAGATCCATAGTTTCATCTTCTTCAAATTCTCATTCTCCAATGAGATCATGGAAGAAAAACTCTCAACAATCATAGGGTATTACAGATAAACATGGTGATACAACAATAATGGAATATTTATTTAGGGATTTATAACTTGTAGATTTAATTAAATAAATAAAATTACTTTTTATTCAACTAAAAGCACCCGCCAAGGGTTAGTTTTATCTGAGCATCCCACTCCAACATATTTTAGTTCATGCCTAGTGTAAAACTCAAATTCTAGACACAATTTTTGTCTTCAATTTTCTATCAAAGATTCTGTTTAAGATTATCCAATTTTGAATAAGAAACTATTCACATGTAATATAAATTATATTTAATATTTATATAAAACTACATCTAGTCACAATGGGATTTGTAATCACAGGTCATCTCTATGATCGACTTCAAAAATATATATTTAAATATTTAATAATCATACATGGAAAAAATAGGGTCACAAAATCATTCCCTCCTTCTATACGTTCATCTCTAAAATGAAACACTAAATAAAAATCATTGCATATTGAGCCCGAATTTAGCTCTCCCACTCCCGGGATCTCTTCTGCATGATGTTGTTCTTCCATAGTACACTAACCAAGAGAATGGTCCGTCCATGCAGGGTCATTTCCTGCAGATCCTAAATCTCCACTGGGTGATCTGCAAAAGTAGTTCCATCCTCAATGTCAAGCTCTACCCAATCAATAATGAGTGTTGTTCATGCATACATTTCCTTATCTGTGAGACATGGAAGACATCGTGCATCCATTCTGTTTATTTGTGGAGGGAAAGTTAGTAAGAAACCTTTCCAAACATCTATAAGATCTTGAATGAATCGATGATCCTCATGGATAGGTTTCCTCTATTGTCAATTCTCTATAATCTAAATCCTGGAAAGAATCTTAGGAAAACATTTTATACCTATTTAAACTATAACGACCTATGGCATCAATCTTTGTATGATTACTTCCTTATCTAGGATGTCATCATAAATTCCCAATGGACCTGGATGTTTTCCTTCATCACCTAAACAATCTATGGACCAATAATAGATTCTTTGAGGATCTATTTCCAGTACAATGGTGGCCTATAGGGTCTACCTTACCGGGAAGGAAAAGGTGTCCTGTAGATAATAGATTGGTAGCTTTTATTATATGAATACTTTTCCAAGGTAAAGTGATCCTCCCAAATTCGAATAATTTCTTACACACAAGACCTCAACATAACCACAAACACCTAAATAGTTTGATCGGTCTACCCATATGTTTGTGGGTGGAAGGTTTTACTCATCTTCATATTGGTCATGAATGCCTCATGCAGGCCTCTCCATAATCATGGAATGAACCACACATCAATATCAGAGACAATAGTCAAGGGAAACCCCTGATGTCTTATAATCTCAAATACATACATCTTATTAAAAACATCTACTAAACTATACTCCGTAATATCAAGGAATTTTTTAAACTTGATGAGTTGTTTAACTATCACTAAGTTAGTTTCAGGGCCTCTCATTGTCCGCAGAATCTCTGTCATAAATTACATTGATATAGTTCTCGTTTCCACGTTAGGATATCAAGGGACTGAATCATAAATATAACTAAATATCATTGTACATATCCTACACTGAGATGTATTTCCAAATCATAAGTGTGGAACTCTCTCATCATATCCTCCTTTAGCAAGACTACGACCACTATCCATCCATTGAAAAGGATTACGTGATTCCCTACTTAAGAAAATCCATTTGGTGAATATATTAAGGATGTTGGGATACGCAATACCTTAAAGTTGATGTCTCCCTACTTGGACTCTCTCACACAATGAAGGAGAATAATATTCAACACCATCGACTATATAAAAGCTACACCTTCTTTCTCTACTAAGGTCAGTTATAGTGAATCCAATTGTTTAGAAGAATCGTGCACTTGACAAGCATGGGACTTCCTACTAGTGTCATCTTCCACCATGTTTCCCTTCATCGGAGTATATAATATCTCAAATCATAGTCTTTCAAGAACACTATACAATTTCTCTAACTATTTTTTGGGTCTCTCTATGTGAAGACATCCCTTAGACTCTAATGGTATGAGTAAACCAAAAACTACTCAAATAGAAGATTGTTCCTCTACATCCTCAGGGAAAATACTACCACTTATAGCTATAGGTCATGAGTCAGGTATTTCTACACATGGGGTCTCAACTACATCATCCCATATCTGATAACTTTCTACCTCTACATCAACATGTAGTATATCTCATATCCGGAGGCATCTTAATACACCACATACTTCACGTTCTCCTCTAATAGACTCAAAAACAAGATAAATTTTCAGCCTCATCATTAACTACTTTAATTACCTATGGAACATCTCAGTAAATGTAAATGGGTTCCCTTGACACATTATAGTGTTCAAATGGGCCGAAATCCTAGAGAAGTATTCCACCAACCTCGTTTAGTATATTACCAAGCCATGTCAACTCTGCACCTCTAATACCCTCTTGCGAGGATCCCAAGTAAGAATTTCATGGATGTATAATTGTTCAATGACTAAGACTTACATAGAAATGAACTGACCAAGAATGTGGCCCTCATGAATCTACAATGGATACTTAGAGAGATTACCATAAATCTGGTGCTCCCAAATAAATCCTCGGACTGTCCTCAAGTGCTCTGAATGATCCTGCTCTGACACATAGTATTTGAGTACATCATAAATGATGAAAAGATAAAAATGGTCCACGTATGGTTGGAATATCCAGTTCATTAAAGATATAAAAACTGTTGGATAATTATTCACACCGAAGAGAATCACCATGAACTCATAGTCTTGGTATCGACATTCGAATTCTAGCTTCAGAATATCATCCTATTGAACTAAATCCCTCGTATGTGATAATTTTTCTTTATCATGGCAAGGATCAGATGATGATAATCCACATAGACAAGAAATTTCTCATCTTCCCTTTTCATGAACAAAACTGAAGATGCCTAGGTCGCACACAGGGCCTAATGAATTCTTTCACTCAATGGTCCTATAACTGCAACCATGGCTCTTGGATATTAGTTGGGTCCATCCTATATTCCTAAAATGATAGTTGAGAAGCCCTATAATTCTATACAATATTAAAATCTATCTCTCCCCTCAGAAGTAATTATGGAAAGTCCTCAGGTAAAATACCCATAAAGTCCACAATGAGTGAATGAATAAATATGCATAAAGGTCCTTATACACCAAGGGATACACATTAATCTGAGACGGTTATGGGATTCATCCTCTTATTTAAAAAACCCACTGACCTTTCCATGTGATCTCTCTCACTCATAATGTAGAATCTTATCCCATCATTGTGAGGGAATCTGACACATTTGTGGTGGAATTTAATTTATGCATAGACCATATAAAATAAATACCAAACCAATATGATATCATAGGGATCCATATTTAAGAAATAATTTCCCAAGATAACCTCTATCCACCAAGTGATATATTGCACATTCGGAAGATAAAAGATATTGAACAAGTGTTCCCTGTAAGAACCTCAAGAAAAGAGGTTGGACTAAAACCTCAATTGAGAGATTTATCACTCGTTGCAAGATTAAAGATATTATTGAATGACTCACACTTGTTTCTATTAGTATAGAATTAATTGTAAAATAAAAATTGATCTTAACATTAATAATCTCATGTGACACTAGGTCATAAGAATCCATTTTATGTAGTTGTCTCTGACCAGGACTACTAGTTCCCTGATCCTTTCATGGGCTGCAGATTAATGGGGGTGGAATGATCCCATAGAATCAACCACCACACAAGGATCCTCCTCCTGTAGCTCAACCATTTCCTCTTGTATATATGCCATTATGGTCCCCACCATTTACTCTCTCGAGAAATCCCTTATTTCAGCATTGCTTTTACCATGGAAATTCATCTGCAATCTTTCTAAGCTCCTCTACACATTGGATTAGGAATTAAAATTCCATATAACCTTTGCTTTCAAATTCATAACACTACCCCTATGGGTATCCCGAGTCCTCGGCGTGGTCCATATATCGCATGACCATGTTCTTTATTCTGGTCTTAGGGAGTTCACCTACGTCAAGATCCAGTCAACCGGTGTATGCCAACTAATGTAGAAAACATAGACTTCTAACATCTGTTTCTAGCTACAACTACCTATAATTCCTCTCACAAGAATCTCCCTATCACCAGTTCCTTCTCCAACCCCTTGGAATGTGTGGGAATTCACAAGGGCACTATGATGATAGGGATATCTCTACAGATACTCTACTGAAGCTTTCATTCTTGGGAGTATCACTTCCAGGTCATATCGAGGGAGTATCGTGTAAGGTCCATGAAAATCACAAAATACTCAAAAAATATCATATCTCCCTACTATATCTCTAAAATAACTTAAATATAGACCAACCACAAGTTGGAGGTGTTGTAATCCTCACAGAACAGCTTCTGGAAATCAGTCCTTCAGAGTGCCAAATCATCATGCATGTGTGGAACAAGACACCACCAATGACCTGCTACTCCATGGAAAAGGATATCATCTAAAACAAACACCTCATAAAACAGTTTTTGGATAATCTTAAAGAAAGATATCCTCTAATACATCCAATACTCCACTTCTTAGGGATTTGGCACACTATGGAACCTCAACGACCTCGGGCACTGGAACTCACGATGTGGGATAATCCTCCAAACATCCCCAGTTTACTCTTCTAGTATGATCTACAGCTCGAATAGTGGGGGTGATGCTACTTATCTACATGGAGGAAAAATCTCTTGGGATGGACCCTAAACTGAGGCCTCATATCTTATCAAATTATCATCATGATCAAGAACTTGTAACTTTTCTAGATGTCATAATTAAGGTTCATGAAATTTTAATCAAGACATAACATGGTCAGATGAGTATGTATATATATATATGCAATAGATTGTTTTAACAATAATTATAGTCTAAAGTCTCAATCCTATATGATTAATGTATCATTGATTACTGCAACAAATGTCTCTGTATACCGAGATGACAAGTAAGAAGATAGAGTATGTTGGAACCAGGCTTGTTCATGGATTGTAATGGAGTTTTGTTTGGGTAGGTTGTCAAACCAAATTAGTTTGTTCAAGGAGTTTTCAAGATGAATGCTCTTAAATTATAGGATGATAATATTGTTAAAGGTGGCATTATTTCCCAGGTTTTTCCATATATTTGGGCCTCGAAATCAGGCTTTTGGTTTTTTTGAAAAGGGACTTTTTCTGAAGAAAATATTTTATTGGCCCTGAAGCATTGCTCATAGACTGAAAAGGGACTATGAAAAATGACAAAGAAAATCATAAAATGAAGGTACTTCTGTATATAAGGTCTATGAAGACTGTGAATCATGGTACGTGGACCTTGTAGGGGAAATAGTTCAGTGGATGATTGTAGTTTGTGAAATTAAAATATTTTGTGGTCAGAATCATCATTTTTATAAAGGAGGCATCATTTTGAGGAGATTCAAAGGGTTTCATTCTCAAAATCCATCAGCCTCCATGAAGGAATAAATGTTCTACATAGGCTGTAGAGGGATGAACAGTTTACAGAAGGATCATAGTATGCAATGAAGTGTATCCACATGGAGTATTTTGAAATAAATTTATCAAAATTTTCATATATATTTTCCTACATAAGGCCCACAAATACAATAATTATGTTGATCAATTATTATTATAAAACACTTGAAGAAATAGGTGATGTGTGATGTGGTTTGCGGGAAGATAGTTCTGTGAACGAAGTGGTTCATGAGGGATAATTCTGTGAAGGGTGTTTTTGTTAATGAAAACATTCAGTAAAATTTTTTTTTGGTGAACTATAGGCCATAATGGAAGATTTGGTCAATGGGACATCAGTCATATGTGGAGGATAGGTAGTGCATCAAACAAGAATATATCTATGAAGCTGGGACAGTCTGCAGAAGAAGAGTTGGTCCACAGAACCTCAGTTGTCCACAGAGGAGTGGCAGTCTATGGAAGAAGAATCCATCTGTGAAGTATGTATAATACATAGAAGAAGAGGTTTTTTGTGATGCACATTCTCCATGCGGTGTAGTGACGTTTTTATAAGAAGTTTCACAGTTCACATAAGAAACAAGGTAGTTTGCGAAGGAATAATTCATGAAAGTAATACCATGTGGAAAGTTGGATTTTATCTATGGGTGAAAACAAGACTTCAATAAATAATCTAACTATCTTTTTAGGATGAGTTCTATAATGAAAATTAAGATACCTATTGTTCTATAAACTATGTATGGATCCCTCCTAATGCCCTGATTTTAGGGGAGTCGAAGGAAGTTTTCTGAGTGAGGTAGTGATATATCACTAAGATATTGTAATAGCGTTGTGTCTAGCACAGGCTGACTATGTCATAAAATTTTTTACTCCATAACTATTGAAGTTCAGTGGGATAGATATGATTTGAACACTGTCATTGTATGATCTATGGATTATCCCTTGGTGGTGATCCTTGTAAAATTTTCATGTTGATTCATTGAATGTGATTGTTTGTCTACTGCTCATTCTTATCAGACAAGTTTAATAGGTTCCTAACAATATAGAAACAAGATCTATCACTTTTAAAGAAAATGATGACACAAAAATTCACCCCTCCCCTCTCAAGGGGTTTTTAAGTTCTATTGGATCCTATATGTTACTGGTCTGTAATATATCCTTCTTTGATGTAATGGAGAATATAGTTAATATAGGAGGAGTTACCCTTATGAGGGAAGTAACTTTTTGATGTGAAAGAACAAGATACGATATTATCTAAGAACTCATAGAATGGATTTTTTTTATTCCAGTTCACTTGGAATATTGGTCATTGATCCAAAAGGGTTATCTATTACTGATACAGACAATAAATTGCATGATGCATATGCCAAAGAACAAAATACCCTCACTATAGCTTTTTCTAATAAAATATATTTTGAGATGAGCTACTACACTTCTACTAAGTGTATGAGGGAAAGGATGAAAAATATATGCTAAGGATATAAAAAATTATAGGAGGCCAAACATAAATTTTTTCACAATAGATTTGATGATATAAAGATTCATTCTGATGAAAATTCACATACATTTTTCAATCAAATTACTAAAGTTTTAGAAGGAAACTATGGGATTGGGTAATAAATAAAAGACATTCACATTTAAATGAAATTTTTTTGATGGCTTGCACCTCTTAATAATCCAAATGTTTCATCACTTGAGGAAAGATATTTTTTTCATCGTTCTTTATATGATCTGTTGAGCAGTTTTGTAACATATGGAATGCATGTCAAACCAGTGGTTGCAACAAGGCATGTTAACAAGGATATGGAATTCAACGCCTTGTAAAAACATGATATTTTTGGATATTGAGTTAATGAAGCTAATAAACAAGATTAAATACTCTCTATTTTTTCTAAAAAATTCAAGAGAGGAAATTGGAGATTTGAAGGAATGGTACCCTTTGAATTATTTCTATATGGTACAGTTGGGGGTATTTCCTCTCAGATCTCAAGGGAGATTGGTAATGAAGAAAATGAAGTTGTAAACTCACAGAATCCTCAGAAAATGTTTTCTAAAAAGAGAGACTTCAATTTTTTATATAAAATGTTAATAATGTTTTTTTCTATGAATAAGATGATGATAATAAGTATTTACATGAGGAAAAAAGAATGAGAGTTTAAATATGAAATTCAAATTTCTCTAATGACTATAGTTTAAAAGTTAGAACCATCAAAAGATAGATCTAGATATGATCAGTTTATTATTGATGTTGATCTCAAGTTTCAACTTATTGATTCTTTTGGTAAGATCGATAATCAAAGTAAGATATGAAAAAATTGGAGAGAATTTGTGGAAGAATCATCAGAATATATTGATTGGATTGAAGCTAAAATTGAATGACATGAATCTGTAGTGAAAGAAAAGTAAAAAAACCATTCAAAACATAGAATATGTGGCGGAACTATATATAATAATTGAAGAATAGGCAAACATTATCAATTACCTTACATTCAGGCTGGAGGAGAAGTCCAAGAAGATTTAGGGTCTTGAAGAATATGTTTCGACACTTAGGATTAAACTTGAGAGTGAACAAAATTCAAAAGAAACAAAGAAGAAAATTCAGTTTGGTATATTATTAGATTCTGAAAAGCTGGAGAGAGATAAATAGGGTTATAATGGAGTAGAAAATGTTTGGAATGACCAAGTATCCACATGCATAGGAATTAGTGGAATTGTTTGTGTTGTTGGGAAAAGAAACGTTATAAATAATATAAACCTATGAAAAGGAAAATAAAAATGTGAATATATCACAAAGTCAACTGAAGTCATAATAAAGATATCCTCGAATCAAACTGAATGGATAACTAAATCCTATCCACATGTTTCCCAAAACAATAGGTAGTCAAACTATTTTACTATGGAAGGATACATGGGGAGGAAGAGAAGTGAGAAAAAATTTCCTCTTATGAAATGTCAATTATGCAGTTATCTCGGCCATACAATTCTATACTGTGAATTGGAAAGGACCTATATAAATGGGGAAGAGATATTATGACCACAAAGAAGAACAAATTCATATCCTACTTCTTATATAAGAAATAATTTTTTCGGATATAATTTTCATCTTCCTAACTTTTTCCATAATTCTCTTTATTGTAGGTAGAGGAAAGTAATGAAAAATAAATATATAACTCAGAGATAAGACCATACTTGTAAACTAGATGGTGTAGCTCATACAAATTGTTTTTTTCCTTTAGAAGAAGAGTATGATTTTGATGAACCTATTCACATGGAAAATATATTTGAAAGGTCATATTTATTTTCCACTCAAACCAATATTTCATGAATGGAAAAGAAGAAAATTGAAAATTCCATCCATACATAAGTATCCCCCAAAGCATCAAATTGTAGGATCACCTAAATTAATGATAGTGAGTTCTCATCCCATATAACAAGAAATGAATATATATTAACAAATATTAAGAAAAGGGTTGATGTAATATTAAGGTCCAATAATGATGGTTCTTTTTAGGTCAAATGTATTGGATGTACTTAACTGGACAATGGAGAGCTAAAGAAAAATGAAGTTCTCTATATTGAAAATTTGGGTCACAATCTCTTGAGTGCGAGTCAACTATGTGAATGACGACTGATGGTAACATTTAATCAAATTGGGTTCACTATTATATAAAAATTAGGGATTTTTCTTATGAAAGGATTCATAATAAATGGAAACATATATTAGGTTAATAGTAAACAGAACATTTTCTACACTAATGTTGAAGAAGAAAACAACTTGTGGAACCTAATATTGGGTTACATTAATTAAAAAGACCTGTAAAAGTTATATAAGATGAATATATTCTAGGATATTCCTAATATAAAGTGTGAACAAAAAAATAATATTGAGGCATTCATACGAGGGATGTTGGACTACAATTCATATCAGCCTAAGTCGAAATAGGAATCAAATCTTCTTAACCTGATTCATACAGATGTATGGGGTTCGATACATTTTCTAGAACATGGGGACAAAGGTACTTTGTTCATTTCATTTATTACTATAGTATAATAGCTTGTGTTATGGTTATACATAGGAAACAACATGTTCTTGACTTCCAGAAAATTTAACATCGAATAGCTGAGAATGATACTAGATGGAAGATTAAATTTCTATGGTCTAATAATGGTGGGGAATATACATCCATTGAGTTTAAAAATTACATTGAGAATCATGGAATAAAACATGAGGTAGATTCTATGAGAACCCTATAGTAAAATAGAGTTGTTGAGCACAAGAATTGATAGATGAACAATATGGCTCAAACTATTCTAATTAAGAGTTGTATCCCCCTCCACTACTAGAAATAGGTCGTCCAAGATGCAGTTTATAACCAAAATAGAACAAGGATTTATATGGGAGAAACCAAGATGCCGTATGAGTTGTGGAATTGTATTAATACCTATTTGAAGTATTTTCATATTTTCATAAGTAAATGTTTCATTCAAAACAAAGGAATAAACCAAGGTTAGTATGTTGTTGCAGCAAATGAAGGAATGTTCATTGGATATTCAATGAATAGAAAAGCCTAAAAATGTTTCAGTAATCATCTTAGAAGAATCCTGGATATTAGTGATGTTAGTATTGTTATAGATAAGGCCTGAAATACATTCATGGTATCATATGATAATATGATTGAAGGTGTAGAAGACAATGGACATGGAATATATTTAAATTAAAAATTAGAGGATGAAGTGGAAAAAAACTAGATGTCACAAAATAATGTTGATTCATAATAACTATTAGAAGTGGAAACTGTGGCATAATAAAATTATTATAAACCATAGAGGATATATCAGAGAGAGAAAATTGATCATTCCAACTTTATTGGGGATTGGACAGAAACCACACCAAAAAGGAGATTGATGAATAATTCAAAATCTTAATTCCTACCAGTTCTAGATCCATCCTCATTTGAAGAAGCTACAAAGGATGAATCATGGGTTAAATCATTGAATAAAGAGTTGGATCAGATTGATAATAATCGAACATGAGATCTAGTTAAGAGACGCGAAAATAACAATGTCATTGGTAAGAAGTTTATTTTAAAAAATAAATTTTATGATCATGGATATGTGATAATAAATAAGATACGATTTTTGTGTAAAGTCTATCATAGATTGATGGTGTTGATGTTGAAGAAACATTTTCTATAGTGGATAGATTGAAGCCTATCAGACTATTTTTTGTCATGACAATTCAAATAGGGTACAAATTGTATCCAATAGATTTCAAAATAGATTTCTTAAATGGATTTATTTAAAAATAATTTTACATAGAACAACCAGTAAATTTTCTACTTGATAATGATAAAATGAAGGTTTACAGATTAAAAAAGAAACTCTATGGTTTGAATAAGACACTAATAGAATGGAATTTTCGACTGTATTATTGTATAAAGAAGCTCGAATTTAAAATATGAGGAGTGGATCACAATCTATATGTGAAAAAATTTCAAAAACATCAGTTCATGGTACTGATGTATGTTGATGATTTTATATTTGGTTGAAGCAGGTAGGGATCAGTGGATAAATTTTCCAATCACACGAAATCAAAATTTGAAATGTCTATGATTTGTGAACTCACATACTTCATGGGGATTCAAGTGATTCAGAGGAAAGATTACACTTTTATTTCTCATGAAAAATATACAAGAGAGTTATTAAAGAAATACAATATGCATGACTCCAAACCAATGTCGAGTCTTATTTAGTTGAAACTAAACTTTGAAAGCATGAGAATGTGACTTCTTTAGATTCAGCCATGTAAAAGTGAATCATTGTAAGATTATTATAATTTACTACAACATGAACATATATTTTCCTTGCAACATTATTGACAGTGTGATTTCAAAGAAATCCATTGAAGAATATAAGGAGGAAGTTAAAAGAAACATGAGTTACATTCAAGATACTCACAATTATGGATTATACATTTATACAATAAAAGATTATAAACTATCGTCATTTTTTTATTCTGAATGAGCTAGAGATGTGGTTGATATAATTTACAAAATTGGTGGATAATTCATTATTATAACAAAATATGTGAATTGTTTGAGTAATAATTGAGAAACAACTTCTCTTGGTAATGAAGAACCTGATTATATCTCTTATACCAAGGATTCCACTCAACTATTGTTGATGAAGAAACAACTTACTAATATTGGTGATGAGGTGAAATTGACGATGGTGATTCATAGTGATAACGAGATTGAACTTGATCTTATAATGAATCTTGTTCCTCATTCTCATAAGAAACACATTGAAATTAGATATAACTTTATCAAGGATAGTGTTGAATAAGGAATGATTAAAATACATCATGTTGGAATTGATGATGAGGTTGATGTCATACTAACCATGTCATTTTCAACACATGTTTTCAAAAAACATTGGTTGAACCACGGTGTTAAACCACCTCCTTGTGCATGAAGAGGCTATAGTTTCACCCCTTTTTCCATTTGTGTTAACTATTTTAATCTGTTTGTGGAATTTAAATTGACTTATGGGGGATATAAGATCTATATTGAGTGTTTTTAGGATCCCTACAATATATAAACACTAGTATATAGGTTTATTTATAATGGGAGATAATGGAAAAAATTCAATGTCAAAAAAAGATTTATTAAAATTATATGGATTTCTAGATACAGGATAATGAGAATGGAGAAAACATTTCGGTGTTATGAGGAAACGATAAAAATTTAAGACACAATAACCAAATTGATGCATCCCATCTTATTATCTACACCAATCTTTGGTCATGTTGACCTAGTGTGTGGGATGAGTTGTTTCTTGGGTATCTGGTTTTCATTGTGGTGGGTGCTTTACTGAATTTATCTACAGATTTCCTAAAAAACTATATGGGGTGGTTGTTGGAACCATGTATATTTTTTTAAGGTAATGGATTTTTTTTGTTTTTTTCAATCCAAATTGGGTTTATGAAGGAGTTTTCATGATGAGTGATCTTATATTACATGTTAACAACATTGTTGAAGGTGGTGGGTTTCCTAGGTTTGGCTAAATTTGTTGGCCTCTAAATAAAGAGTTTTGTTTCTGGAAAAGGGAAGTTTTTTCTCAGAACCAATTTTGGGACTGTGAATCATTTTTCACATTTCAAAAAGGTACTATGAATAATGGGAAAGTAAATCGGAAAAGGAAGGAATTTCTTTATAGTAGTGACATGCAGATAGAAAAGAGAGGTACGTGGATTGTATAGGGAAAATAGTTCGCAGGCAGATCATAGTTCATAGAAGGAAAATAGTTCATGTTAGGGATCATAATTTGAGGTAAGAAGGAATGATTTTTTTGAGACTCAAATAGTTTTATTCATGGAAGTCATTAGCCAGTGTAATGGAACAAAGGCACTATGCAAACCACAAAGGGAAGAGTCGTTTAAGGAATGGGCATGGTAAACGATGAAGATTGTTCCACATGGAATCATTGGAAAATAATATTAGCAATATTAGAATATATATTTTCCTAATAAGGATAAATAATCTCATCATTGTGTTGAGATAATAATATTATGAATCACTGGAAGAAATTAGTGAAATATGATGTTGTTCACGAGAAGATTGTTCCTCGAAGGAAGAGGTCCGTGAGGGAGAATTACATGAAGAGTGTTGTTTTTTGTGGAAACTGTCCATGATAGTGTTTTTTGGTGCACTATATTCCACAAAGGAAGAGATGGTTCATGGAAAATCACACGTCTATGGAAGAGAAGTGGTCCATGGAAGAGTAATTTGTTCCGAAGTGAGGGAAGATATGTGGATGAAACGGTGGTCTGCAATGCATTTGTAACTCACGGTGTAGTGTAGCTTGTGGATGAAGTAATGTAGTTCGTAGTGAAAGAATTTTAGTTCATGGAGGAACGTTCTATGAATGTAACAGTGCACAGAAAGGTGAATTTCATCTATAGGTGAAAATGGGACAACCACGCACCATCTATCTACTATTGGGGATGCGTTCTTTCCAAAAAACGGAGATACAAAAATGCCCATAAGCTCTGTGTGGATCCCTCCAAATTTCATGATCTTGGGGGAGTCGATGGAAGTTCTCTGAGGGACGAAATGAAATATCCCTAAAATATGATAAAAGTAGTGTGTCTGGCCCAGAGTGACTATTTATAAACATTTTTACTCCACAACTAGTGAAGTATAATGGATTTAGGTACGACCAACACATTGTCGGTGTATGCTCCATGGAATAGCCCTTAGTGTTGAACCATGTAAAATTATCATGTTGATAATTTTCATATTATTGTTTGTTTACTGCTCATTCTCATTAGATAGATTTAACAGGTTCCTACCATCATGGAAACAATATCCATCACTGTTGAAGAAAAAGTTGAAACCCTTATTCCCCCATCTCTTATTAGGTTTCTCCTAGGTCCTTCAGAGTCTTGGTGAATGGATACATCGACTGCTCAAACCATCATTGTTTTTCTTCACCTAAAAGACACACCCAAATCACTTTGACACTATTTCCCTAAATCTTAATAAAATCCTTGTAATTGGGTTACTCTGAATATTGTCCCATGTAATGAACCACTATTATACCAATCATTCATGACCTGACCCAATGGTGATTGAGCCGAAACTACCCCAATCCTACAACCATGTGCCAGCAGGTGGCGACAAGCCCTAAAGGGAATAAAAAAACGGGGGGGGGGGGATTTTTCATATGCACTTTCACACACAAACCCAACCATATCAATGCATATATGTAGAGGAATAATTTTAAAATGATCCAATATATATAGAATAAATATGCATGTAAAACCTCTAGGGCGTATAAGAATACAATATTTAAATGTTAATGTAAATGGGGGAAATGAATTCCCAACCAAAAAGGTTTCCAAAACAAAAAAAACTAGAAATGTAAATGATGAGAGATCCCCTCTCCGAATATACATGATTTGAAAACCATATTCATGCAAAAGAACCAATTATCCCTATAGTCCATTGTAATCATTTTCAACATATTTTTCGTCTACATAATATATGACACATATAGGAAATTCCCATGTAGGGGTGAGTATATAAATACCTGGTATGACACTTAGAAAGATAGAGGGGAAACAATAAGATATATGATAATGAAATATAATATACAATTAAACCCAAAGAAATCGATTATTAAATCTAAAAACCTGGATATAGATACATATATTCTCAAACAAAAGAAATCCAAATAAGAGGTAATGGGGATATTAATTTCATAACACATCCCAAGAAAGACTTCTAGTTGTTCAAAAAGGTCCATCAATGATTCCCATAATATTACGTGTTTATCCATAGAAGTGACCGTGTGGAGGTCCCATGCCTCACCACTCTGCCAGACAGTAAGGGGGATCTCCAAACATAGGACTCGATCCCTAGTGCATCAAGTGTAGTGTCACCCTATATAAGGATGACCTGCATTGTATATGATAAAGGAGTAAAAATCGATAGATAGAGAATTTTTCTCTAATTCCATAGGTGAGGTTCCAGTTTGTAGGTAGATGACCCTGACTCTAACACCATAGAGGGTATCACTCAGTAGATAGAGGACCCACACCCATGTACATAAAGGGGAACCTCTCAATAGGTGTAGTACATGAACCCTAAAACCCCAAGGGGTACCACTAAGTTGAATGAGGACATGATCCCCTGTACATTAGGGAAACTACTCAGTAGATGGAGGACCCACACCCTATTATGTTAGGGGAACCACTCATTAGATATAGGATTCACAACCTGGTATATCAAGGGGTACCACCTAGTATATAGAGGACCTACACCATTACTTGATATGGGGTAAAACTCTAATAATCCTCCCTGATAACTTACATTGTCTAGAATGTCCCAAATAAGCATCATACCCAAAACATCACTCATCATATCCTAAAAAACTACTACATGGTCCACCATTTAATTCAACATGAAATAAAACTCAGTATAGGATACTTATGATCCAAAATCTAAGTCCAAATGAAAGATATCGGAGAGTTATAATGTTCCTAAAATAGGAAGAATGGGTACACCACATGTATGGAGACCCACACGGTGTATAGCCTTGCTCCACTACCTGGTTGGGTCTCTACCGGTACATGGATCACTAAACGTGTAGCACTACACAACGTGTAGGTGGACTACATGGAATGCCTCATCCTCCCGGGGTTCTGCTTATGCTCCTAGTCATTTACATCTATTTATTACCAAGTATATATACTTCTGTACACAATGTGTCCTTATGCATGGGGTTTTGACCGGGTCCCCGACCGTGTCTGTGAACATTAGTACAGAGAATCTTCCAGTCAATATCCTCCTACACATGGTATTTCCCATGTACTCCACCACCCAGCATGTATACATGGGTAGGGGTACATGGTGTGTGTCTAAGACACACATCATGTCATTATTATCTCAGTCAAAACCCTTGAAAATTATCCAAATGGCAACAACATGGTGTGTGTTCATCACAGTACATGCTATGTAGTTGGTTTTTTGGTAGAAATTTAAATATGCATAAGGGCATCTTGATCTAGCCTTGAATCCTCAGATCTCACCTCTAGGATTCATGAAATAGGTGGAAAATTCCATTTTTTATTGTTTTTATCCCTCCGATGGCCAAAAATATAATTCTAATTTGTTCTTAGATATTCACGGAATGCCCTGCGCTCCTCGTTCATCACATGTTCCACACAATTATCATCTTAGATCCCAGATCCCTGAAATGATCATCTAAATCCAGAAATCCATCCACATTCATCCTTGATTAACTAAATCACTCATTGTATGTGAATTATATAGGATTTTGGGGGTTTTTTTGGTCTCAATACTTCTCAGAAACATCAAGCCAGGTCCTCGCAACCCAATGGAGAAGAATGTGATGAACTGGTGGGGGGGAAATAACCAAAACAAAGGAGTGACAATTTTTTCCCAATATTTCATTCATACAAAATATAAATTTGGGTGATTTGGGGTGAAATCATGGAGAAACATATATAAATACAATAGTCAATTGAAATTTAATATGTTGGTGCTTGCAATGGCTCAATTCGAATGGAGATTAATTAAATAATATGACCATGATAAATCACATAATCAATTGGGGAAAATACAAAAACTAATGAGTCCTACCAATATTATGAACATTCTATGATGAATAATTTTCTCACCCATGAAAAATATTATTTATTGCATTCATTCTTTGGCTATCTTCCTGGATCCATAGTTTCATCATCATCAGATTCTAATTCTCCAAGAGAGGGTAGAAGAACACCTATCAACAGTCCCAAGGTTATACGGGTAACCCTAGTGATATTTCCATAACAACATACTTGTATAAGTATTTAGAATTAGGTTATTTAATTAAATAAATAAATTAGTAATTTTTTACACTAAATGCACCCACCCATGGATTCTTTTATCGGAATGTCCCATGACGACCTATTTTAAGATGCACATAGGGAAAACCTCACATTCTAGACTCAACCATGGTTTTAAATTTTTTTATCTAAGATTAACTTTAAGATTTATCCATTTTTTAATAATCATTGTGCATATAAAATAAATTATATTAAATATTTTTATAAACTTAATTTCTGCAATACTAGGCTTCTAAATCACACATTGTCTTAGAATCTGGCTCCAAAAATATATCTAAGAATATTTCAATTTGTTTTAATTAGAAAAATTTCTTCTCTTAAAGGTAGCACCATTATGTGTATTTGATAATAATAAAATATTTTGTGTGATAATATAAATAAATAAATTGCAGACTATGTATCATGATGATTCATTTTTCAACAGGTAGAGGTTGAGAGATAACATCTTAAAGGAATAATGATACCACTCCTTATTCCTATATAGTGGTGAGATAATATTAATATAGAAATTATCACTATACTTCCAAAGACTCTTAAATTAAATGATTAGTTATGGTTTGTTTCGGATCATCATATTAAGTATGCTCATTTCCCTACTATAAGGTAGAACCCATATCCTAAGTGCATCATATAATTCAATATTAATGATGGTTTTCAACCTCATGGTGCACATGTTTTTATTATATTTGATCATAACCCATTATTTACATGAAATTTTTTGAAAGATATTCAACAGTATCATAACAATGATCTAAATTTGGGTACTTCTTATCATCATCTAACAGATGTATAGCCCGAAAGACTACTTCCAAAAAGCATGAAGACCATTAATTTTCATTTATTTTTGGATTATCCCCTTTTTTATTTGGTTGAGGGGGAACCATTACTTGACCTATAGTCTTATTAGGTACATGGATTAGGTACCTGACCAGAAATAACCCAAGTCCAAAAACCATAGAATAGACCATCCCAAATGTACTTTATACATTTTTAAGAATATTTTGATCTTTTATTGGATGAAACCCTAGAAATGCTCTTTGTATAGGTTCATGATAACTGGTAACAATGGAATATGTCAAGCCCTCTCATTCCTCTGATATGGTATCCCTAAAAAGATGGGAACAATTCTCTTAAGCCTTGTGGATCTACACTTATAGAATGAGGCCTGAATTTGTTTTCGAGACATTGTGGACACTGCACCATCATGGACGATGCACCCCTATTGTCGATCGCCATATACCACCACACCTTATAATCCCCACTATCTACCATGGTTGTCTTACCTCTACACACTAGTTGACCTCACCATGAACACCTCTTAATACCTTCCACCCCTGAACAATCAAGATGGATGCCTGCACCAAGAGTCCATCATCGCTTCCCTGCTAGTGCATCCCTACTTCTGTTGGTGATGAGTTTCCAGTATCCCATATTTACCTCTCCTTACACTATGAGAATAATATTAATCCACCCCAAATATTAGGATTATACAAGTATTATAACTTGATATTTGATATAGTAACATGGGGTTCCTTTAAAACTTGGCTCAATCGCAACTGCACCCAAAAAACTATTTAACCATTAGAATATAAGGTGAGGTTGTTTTAAATTGTCTTTAATGGTACATGTGATTGTTATTTACCAATTATGTATTTTTCATATAATAATAACTTCCATTCATTCATTATAATGGAACAATATGAGGTGTTTTATAACAAACGATGTTTTGTAGCATCTGGTTCGGATGAATATGTGGAAGGAAAATTTTGTTCTGAGAAATGCTTGTGTAGATAGTGGTGAAAGTAGAAAAAATTTAGAGTCATATCAAGGTAGATCAAAGATGGAAAAAAGTGATATTCTTATAACTAAAGGCTGTATATATAAAATTAAGTAGGGGATCAATTTTTCAAGAAGGTTTATCCATATAAGGCTATTATGTGGTTTGATAAGAAAAGGAAATTGAGTCCCAATTATATCATGCCTTAAGATATTGATTAATGAATTAGAGTTTTTTTATCCATTTGGATATGACACCCAACCTCTCTTAATTTAATGAAGTCATCCATATCTCATTGTTGATGAAGTAGATTTTAAAACTAATATATGTAACAACCACTAAAGAAATGGACATAGAGCCTAATTTATCTTATTTTTAATATCCTATTCATATTCATGATAGTAGATAATATGTCTAGTGATGTTAAATGTAGTTTAAAGATATCATAATATAGAGGAAGCAACGTTCGAATCTAATACAAACAATAACCACCCAGAATAGAGTAGAAATATGTAAAGGTTTATAAATTCATTTTATGGACTAAATAAATATCTAATAAGTAGTAAAACACATTTATATATATAATTATTAACATATAAAACTATGTTTGTTGACTTGAATATATAAGTTATGTTTTATTCAAATAAAAATTATTTTTCAGTTCTTCTATCTTATTTAATATTTCGTAAGGTTGCTATCACTTTTTTGAAATGATAAATAAATCTTATTTGATATACCTATATCTAATTAGTCAACTTAGAGAAAATATTAGACATGGTATTTTTATAAAATAATTTTTATTCATAGAATTTTCATTTTTCAAAAAATTGGTTTTCGTAGCATATTTGGAAATCAGATGAAATATATTTGTTATCAATCATGACAATTAAATCATAGTAAATAGATCCAATTATTTAATCATCATGCCCAAATTTTTTAATAAGGCCAATTTTATATTTTGAAAAAATTAATAGTAACCATGGTAAAAAATTCATCACGATCATTAAGTGTAAAATGGGTTTAAAGGGTTCAAATAATGGGATAGGGGTTCATGAAAACACAAAAAACAAATCTCTAATATTATGGGATTTTTAATGTTTTAACATAATCTACTCAACAATGAATCTATGATAGTTTGGTGCTACATTACATGTGTAATATATATAATTTATAAAATGTATCAAGTATATATATGATTTCCACCAACCTCACCCATAAAAAGGGACCTTCTTCACTCACTTATCAAAACATTTTGAGCCACTTATCACTACTAAAACATTAAAATTTTCATCCCAACATCCTTATTCGAATATTATAGTTCATTGTCTTCACAAAATACCACTTCAAGAAGTCTTATGTTGTAGTCCAAAGGATTATTCCCAAAGAATATGTAATAATCATATCTGGATCCTTTAAAATATTTTCTTCTTCTACATCCTTAAATATTTCTGATGGAGTCCTAATATAATATCATTAGTAACTTAAATATAATAAAATGGTATTATGTTTATGGAATAATTTTAACACCCTTAGTTTTTATGAGAATTCCATAGGATGGTTTTAGAGGAAGAGGGGGGAAGATGAACTATTGTTTAGGAGGAATTAGGTTCCACGGTGTAGTCTTTATCTTTACACTGTGGAGGTTGTGGTTATGAAATTCATTAGTCATTTAAATTCAGTGGACATCTTTTATGGTTATGGATATTTAGACATAGTTGTGACATTGATAATTGGTTGCAATGTGGAGTATGGAAGGTTCTTCTTGGGTGGTTCTGCCAATTTTGTCACCCTTGAGTTAGGGAAGGAGGTTATGGAGTAGTGTACTAAAAATCACTTAAAGGATAAAGAATAGTTACTGTAACACCCAAGACTTTTATGTTATCAAAGGAATCTTTTTCTACACAACACTTGCTTGTCTTGCTTTACACGCAATCGCGACCTTCCTCGTTAGCTTGCGTCGTACGCAATACCGAGTTTCACTAAACAACAATATGCTATTAAAACTAGACGTTATGAATAGTAATAACCACTTTTTGAAATTTTATAAATTTTATTTTTCAAAATGGACTTCATTTTTGGACTCAGAATATCGAAATTAGCCTAGGGTGAAATTTTGGTATTTTTCTGAAAACTTTCAATTTTTGATGAATAGTGAAACCACTAAGTGGTAGGTTAAAAACTGAATTTTGCATAAAACTTAATTTTACCGCTTCTGTGAATGGAATTTAGAAAATCCGACAGACACGGTTAATATCATGGACTAAAATGTGGTTCAATGAGATGAAAATAATTTTTGGTGAATAGTAACTTTTTACTTTTTTTTACCACGGTTAATAGTAAATAGGGTAACTATGGGTAAATATGATATTACTATTACCCTAACACATGTCCTAATTCTATTGGATAAGTGTAGTTCGACCAAAAACAACCTTATGAATATAATATGACCATTTATGTCCACTTGGATTAGATTATGACATTTAATATTATTTTATTTAATGAATAGTTAAAATAGTTAAAATCAACGTTTAATAACTAAAACATTTTTAATATGGGGTTATACATAAGATAAATTAGACTATAAATATTCATTAGAAATATAGAAAGATTTCCTACATGATGGTATTTTATTTATAATTTTGAGACATTAAATTATTTAATTTATTTATGACACAATGATGATGCAGTAATTATCTTATTAATGAAATATTGACATAATTGATGTTATAAACACAAAAATAAATGTAATTTGAGACTTTTTATGAATTCCACTAAATTTCGAGGTTACTATGATATATTAGTGTTGATTTAATCAATTTGGTTCGAACATATAATTCTGTTATGACTTTCACAAAAATCATATATCAAATAGTGTCAAAATTGATACAAAATAGTTTTTAAATCAAATATTATATTATTAATTGTTATTTTATTCCTAAAAATCTAAGGTTCGGACAAATGACTTATATAAGGATATATATATTAATAATAAACAATTTGGGGTTCGTTTGGCATGTTATAGTAAGTGTATTAACCATATAGTGAAAGAAAACAAAAAGACACGGTAAAAGTTAAATTATTTAACTTAGAGTTAAATCTAATTGATAAGGTTAAAATAATACCCTAAACTTGTCTAAATCCTATTGGTTGATAGGATTTAGACCCATCCCCACTTTAGCTTCGAAATAAGACCCTTGGGAACCATTATAAACCGATTTTGACTTTAATATAAAATAATATTTTGAGATATTCCTAAGGTGCCCCTATCCTCTCTTATAAAAGGGCACCTCCTCCCCCTCCTCCTCACACCAATTTTAGCACTCAAGCTCGGGAAACCCCTGCCATTTTCTCCTCTCCACTTCCCTAGAATAATCCTAGAGGTCCTCGTCTTCTTCAAAGACCAATCTTAGTTCCCTAAGTGGAGGATTCAAAGAGGCGTTCCAAAGAAGAGGTAATATCCATTACCGATATTTTCAATTTCTTTCTTCTTCAACTTCTTCTTCTTTAGTTGTTTCATGATAAAGTAATAACATCAGTATTACTTACATACTGATATGTTATTATAAATATGAAACAACCCTAATTCACCTTCTATCCATCCTACGGAAAAATGAAATCACCGCACGTGCGTACGTACGGAATACCGTCTCCACGCCGTGGTGTAATCTATTTTCCACCATCACTTTACAAGGATGGGTATAATGGTGTAATGAGTAAATATTTATCATTACTATAAAGTAATATTGATACTGAAATAATATATATATACTCCAATACAATTCCACGATCATAAGAACGATATCATCACTCGTGCGTACGTACGGAATATCGTCTCCACGATGTGATGCGACTCGTTCTACATGATCATCATTACATAGTAATTATATAAATGAATTGAATGAATAAATATGATATATGTTACACTAATACCATTCTGGATATAAGTTATCTATAACCTTAAAAGAAGAATAAGAATTTATTTGGCAAAACACGCATAAGAACAAAAGGTAATAAAGACCCGAGTAACAAGTAACAATGAAATATTACTAACAAGAAGCTAAGAATATGACCATATATGATATCATATCAATATGTATGATTCTGGAATAAGTCAATAACATTATTTAAACCATTATATAAGAGCTTCGGACACATACAAAGCAAATCGGACCTAAGGTAAGGGAAATATCACAATCTCATTTTTATCCGAGATTGTTTATTCGTAAGTATTTACTGGGGTGTATTTTATCATCCACATCCATGTTTCATAAATATGTAATATTATTTCCATACACCTAAAATTTTTTAAATCCATTTTTACCCTTAGGTGAGTTTTTAGTAATATGTATGAAAGGAATCTTTTGTCGTTTTTCGTACGAGGTACTTTTTGACTTTTCCAACAAAAGTACGAAGAATGTTTTTTTTAACTTATACGACAAGAATGGATTTTTAAAACATTATTTCCAAGAAGCTTCCTTTATAATTTTTCAAGTTTATTTTTAATCAACTTCTTTTAGTTTAAAGTTGTTTGACATGTTAAGAAATGAAAAATGTTTTTGAAAAAGAAAGGATATTTTCCTCAAGAATGAAGTTCAAGTGTTTTATCAAAATTATTTTCCATCTAAGATAATAAAGGGTTCTGTTTCTATCCCTATTATTACATGGATTTGATTATGTTGTGATGGAAATATTTTTATGAATTCCTTTGTCTTATATGAATTGTTTTATGATGTCATGTTGTTTAAGAATTCCATTTTTATTACATGGGTTACGCTATGATGTATGGTTTATGATTATGTGGCACACATAAGAAAGGATTCATTATAAGATGGGTGGGACCTATATCTCCCTCCAATGCATTGGGTAAAGATTTATATCTCATGAGATAGACATGGCTGGAACGGAAGGTTATTTCGGTTCAGTGATACAGGACTGAAACGAGGAGTGAACTCGGTTCAGAAAGGGACTTTGTCCACTAAGATAGTCTTGGAAATGAGTCATGACTAACAAGAAATGATTTTCCATGATTATGTGTGCATGCCACAAAGTTTCAAGTTTCATGTTATGATTATGGGGATCTCATTTTCACTTCTATGATTTATTCCATGTTAAGATTTTATGATCTATTTTGCAGGTTATGATTTTCAAAAAGATATGATATGATTTTTATTTCTTTTATTTGCCCTTGCTGAGCATTTGAGCTCACCCTTTTATGTTTTCTTTTCCCCAGGTCAGGAAGATGGATATTAAGTATAATATGCTAAAAGGGATCCTAGATATGATGAAATAAATGGGAGACACTGTAGATAATTTATGAACCATTTGTTTATGTTTCCCAGTTTCTAAAGACACTATACTTATACGGTCCTTTGTGGTTTTGTCATATGTTGTAATAAGTGTGCTTCAATTTTGAAGTATTAACAATGTATGTAAAGTATGGGTCGTTATAGTTGGTATCAGAGGAAAGGTATAGTCAACCTTTGGAAACTAGGACGTGAAAGCCTTAGTAAGAACCCTAAGGATAAGTCTAAGAATAGAACACAATCTTAGTGTTTTAGAAATATCCATGAATAACCTAGGATAAGACCTTAAGTATGAAAATTTTATTCTTGAATTATGTGGTTTTCCTATTATAATTAGTGTTGATCACACTATTCTTTTTGGTTTTAGTCAATGGCTAGAACCCGAAGGAACCGTGTTAATGCGGAATGCGATGGGCAATGCAATGATTGTCCCCCTGAGCAACCAAACGATATGGGAGCTGGAATGCAAAATCTTGTAGCCATGCTCACACAACTTTCTCAAGCTATGAATCATGCAGGACTTCCAAACGAGCAAAGGAAGGAGCAACATTCTGTTGAATCCTTCATGAGGCAGCGTCCACCTTCTTTCAGTGGGTCTACTGATCCATTAGTTGCTGAACAATGGATGAGTACTACTGAAAAGATATTTTCAGTTCTTCAATGTTCTGAACATGATAAAGTCATCCTAGCAGTGTATCGTTTGGAAGGAGATGCTGATCAATGGTGGAATATTATTAAGAATACAAGGCAAAGGGATGAAATTGAGTCTATGGAATGGGACGAGTTCAAGAACTTATTTTTTAATAAGTACTTCCCTCGTATTCTCCTAACAAAGATGGAGAAAGAGTTTCTTGAACTGAAGCAAAGGGATGATGAATCTGTTGGTACCTATGAAGAAAATTTTACAAGACTTGCAAGGTACACTTCCGGTATTATTATCCAACCTGAGAGTAAGATCGATCGATTCTTTAGTGGCTTAAAACCAAGTCTTCGAAGGGCGTTAGCCATAAGGGACTTCAATAGCTATGAGGAAATCGTTCGATGTGCTCTCAAAGTCGAGATGGGGATTGGAGTAACCCATCAGTCATATGGGTTTGATAAGAAGAGGAAAATGGAATTTAAAGGAAAATCTAAAGAGCACACTGAAAAGAAGATGAGCTTTCCCTTATGCTCAAAGTGTGGAAAGAAACATGGAAGGAGTTGTCTTAAAGGGACAAGTAAATGTTTCAAATGTGGAAAGGAAGGTCATCGGGCATTTGAATGCCGCAATGATGGGAAGAAGATGTCTAATGATGCAAACAAAGGAAGGGATACACAGAATGAACCTACTACACTTCAATGTTTCAAGTGCAAGGAGATGGGGCATTATGCCAATCAATGCCCAAATCCAAGGGTTGATGATGATGGTCGACGTCAACAAACTCTTAAGGCTAAAGACAAAGGAAAGTCACATGCAATTTCTATCAGCGATGTGGAGTACGATAACGATGTGGTGAAAGGTACACTTACCATCCACTCTAAAGTAGAAAATGTTTTATTTGATTCTGGATCCACCCACTCTTTTATTTCTGAAGACTTTTCTAAGGGTATCACCGTATTACCTCAACGATTAGATGTTGAGTTAGCTGTGACAACACCTAATGGCACATCAATCGCATCAAAAGTTTATAATTCTTCTCCGATCGAAGTTTGTGGGAAAGTGCTTCCTGCAAATCTTGTGATCCTTCCTATAGTGGAATTCGATGTGATTCTTGGCATGGATTGGCTTTCTTTATACGGAGATCATATCAAATGCCAAAGAAGGGAAGTCACATTTCATATTCCAGATCAATATACGATCGTCTATCGATGCAAGGATGAATATAACCTTCCAATGGAAATTTCTTCCATCTTATGGGTCTTGATTCCACTAAATGAAGGTTATTTATCTTAAATGGTTGGTGAGAAACTCACAATTAAGAATATGCCCATAGTACGGGAGTTTGATGATGTCTTTCCGGAGGAATTACCGGGTCTTCCACCAAATCGTGAAGTTGAGTTTTCAATAGAACTCGTACCGGGTGCTTTGCCTATTTCAAAGACACCTTATAGAATGGCCCCAATTGAGTTGCAGGAATTGAAGAAGCAACTCCAAGAGAGTCTTGATAAGGGATTCATACGCCCTAGTGCGTCACCTTGGGGAGAACCTGTTCTATTTGTTAAGAAGAAAGATGGATCAATGAGACTCTGCATTGATTATCGAGAACTTAACAAGATCACTATCAAGAACAAATATCCTCTCCCACGCATTGATGACTTATTTGACCAACTACGCGGAGCTCAATACTTTTCCAAGATTGATCTTCGTTCAGGGTATCATCAATTAACGGTCAAAAGGGAGGATATACCAAAGACGACTTTCCGTACAAGGTATGGACACTATGAATTTATAGTGATGCCATTTGGTCTTACTAATGCCCCTGCTATCTTCATGGATCTAATGAATAGAGTCTTTAGAGACCATCTTGATCAATTTGTGGTAGTCTTTATAGACGATATTCTTGTCTATTCAAAGAGAAAGGAAGAGCATGAAGATCACTTGAGAATTATATTGAAGACCCTGACAAAGGAGAAGCTTTATGCCAAATTTACCAAGTGTGATTTTTGGCTTCAAAAAGTTTCATTTTTGGGTCACATAATATCAAAAGAGGGGATATCTGTGGATCCAGCAAAAACAGAGGTTATCGAAAGATGGTCAAGACCAACAACAGTAACTGAGAACCGAAGTTTTCTTGGTTTGGCTGGATATTATCGACGTTTTGTAAAAGATTTTTCACGATTATCTAATCCACTCACCAAGTTGACTCGGAAAGGAGTTAAGTTTGTCTGGACAGAGGAATGTGAAGAGAATTTCAAGGAGTTGAAAAGAAGGTTATCCAGTGCACCTGTGCTCACACTGCCTTGTAGTGGAGAAAGGTTTGTGATCTACAGTGATGCATCCAAGAAGGGATTGGGGTGTGTTCTTATGCAAAATGATATGGTGATAGCTTATGCCTCACGACAGTTGAAAATCCATGAGCAAAATTACCCAACACATGACTTGGAGTTGGCTGCGGTAATCTTTGCATTAAAGATTTGGAGGCATTACCTTTATGGTGAAATGTGTGATATTTATACTGATCATAAAAGTTTAAAGTATATTTTCACACAAAAGGATCTGAATATGCGTCAAAGAAGATGGTTGGAGCTGATTAAGGATTATGACTTCTCAATCCATTACCACCCTGGGAAAGCAAACAAGGTGGTAGATGCATTAAGTCGACAAGACCATGCTAGTTTATCCATGATGAGGATCACAAAAGATCCAATATTTATGTATTTACAAAGGATGGATCTTGGAATTATAATGGAAGGGGAAAAATCTTATCTTTCTCAAATGAATGTTCAACCATCTATACATGTGAAGATTAAAGAGGCGCAGAAAGAAGATGTCGAGTTACAAAAGAAGGTGAGAAATGTTCCTGAATTCAACCTTGATTGTGATGGGATAATAAAGTTCAGGAATCAGGTTTGTGTTCCTCCCATCCCCGAATTAAAGAAGGAGCAGCTGGATGAGGCTCATAGTTCTTCATTCTCTATTCATCCTGGAAGCACGAAGATGTATAGGGACGTGAAAGAGTACTTCTGGTGGGATGGCATGAAAAGAGATGTTGCTGAATATGTCTCTCGATGCTTGGTTTGTCAACAAGTTAAAGATGAGAGACAGAAGTCTAAGGGGATGTTACAACCATTACCCATATCCGAATGGAAATGGGAAAACATCAGTATGGACTTTGTCACAGGACTTCCTAAAACATCCAAAGGCAATAATGCTATCTGGGTCATAGTTGATCGTCTTACAAAGTCTACACACTTCATTGCTATTAGAGAGGATTTCTCTCTGGATCAGCTTGCCAGGATATATGTAAAGGAAGTGGTAAGATTGCATGGAGTACCACTTTCTATTATATCTGATCGGGATCCGAGATTTACCTCGAAATTCTGGCGAAGTCTTCAGCATACTCTGGATACAGAGTTGAGTTTCAGTACTGCTTATCATCCTCAGACAGACGGTCAGTCTGAGAGAACAATTCAAACCCTAGAAGATATGTTGAGAGCTTGCTCTATGGATTTCAAAGGAGGTTGGGATCAACACCTACCCTTGGTGGAATTTTCTTATAATAATAGCTTTCACTCCAGTATTCAGATGGCTCCTTATGAAGCTCTCTATGGAAAGAAATGCAGGACTCCAACTTGCTGGGATGAAGTTGGGGAAAGAAAGCTATTAGGACCTGATCTCGTAGATGAAATGGCAGAAAAGGTCAGATCTATTCAACAACACATAAGAGCAGCTCAGAGTCGACATAAAAGTTATGCCGACAACCGAAGAAAAGACCTAGAGTTTGAAGTGGGTGATAAAGTGTTCTTACGAATATCTCCCTGGAAGAGGGTTATGAGATTTGGAAAGAAGGGGAAATTGAGCCCTAGATATATCGGTCCTTTCGAAATACTGGATCGTGTTGGAAAGGTAGCTTACCGATTGGCGCTTCCACCGAATCTCTCTCAAGTTCACGATGTGTTCCATGTATCTCTCCTGAGAAAGTACATACCAGATCCTTCACATGTACTCAGCTCAGAAGTTGTACCACTGGAGCAAGATCTTTCTTATGAAGAACAGCCGATAGAGATTCTGGATCGTAGCGAAAAAGTCCTACAAAACAAGACCACTCGATTGGTGAAAGTTTTATGGAGGAACCACCAACTTGAAGAAGCTACATGGGAGCTTGAGGATATGATGAGGGAGAAGTATCCTCATCTGTTTGTTACAAAGTGACGAATTTCGAGGGAGAAATTCTTTTTAAGGGGGTATAATGTAACACCCGAGACTTTTATGTTATCAAAGGAATCTTTTTCTACACAACACTTGCTTGGCTTGCTTTACACGCAATCGCGACCTTACTCGATAGCTTGCGTCATACGCAATACCGAGTTTCACTAAACATCAATATGCTATTAAAACTAGCCGTTATGAATAGTAATAACCACTTTTTGAAATTTTATAAATTTTATTTTTCAAAATGGACTTCATTTTTGGACTCAGAATATCGAAATTAGCCTAGGGTGAAATTTTGGTATTTTTCTGAAAACTTTCAATTTTTGATGAATAGTGAAACCACTAAGTGGTAGGTTAAAAACTGATTTTTGCATAAAACTTAATTTTACCGCTTCTGTGAATGGAATTTCGAAAATCCGACAGACACGGTTAATATCAAGGACTAAAATGTGGTTCAATGAGATGAAAATAATTTTTGGTGAATAGTAACTTTTTACTTTTTTTTACCACGGTTAATAGTAAATAGGGTAACTAAGGGTAAATATGATATTACTATTACCCTAACACATGTACTAATTCTATTGGATAAGTGTAGTTCGACCAAAAACAACCTTATGAATATAATATGACCATTTAGGTCCACTTGGATTAGATTATGACATTTAATATTATTTTATTTAATGAATAGTTAAAATAGTTAAAATCAAAGTTTAATAACTAAAACATTTTTAATATGGGGTTATACATAAGATAAATTCGACTATAAATATTAATTAGAAATCTAAAAAGATTTCCTACATGATGGTATTTTATTTATAATTTTTAGACATTAAATTATTTAATTTATTTATGACACAATGATGATGCAGTAATTATCTTATTAATGAAATATTTACATAATTGATGTTATAAACACCAAAATAAATTTAATTTGAGATTTTTTATGAATTCTACTAATTTTCTAGGTTACTATGATATATTAGTGTTGATTTAATCAACTTGGTTCGAACATATAATTCTGTTATGACTTTCAAAAAAATCATATATCAAATAGTGTCAAAATTGATACAAAATAGTTTTTAAATCAAATATTATATTATTAATTGTTATTTTATTCCTAAAAATCTAAGGTTCGGCCAAATGACTTAGATAAAGATATATATATTAATAATAAACAATTTGGGGTTCGTTTGGCATGTTATAGTAAGTGTATTAACCATATAGTGAAAGAAAACAAAAAGACACGGTAAAAGTTAAATTATTTAACTTAGAGTTAAATCTAATTGATAAGGTTAAAATAATAACCTAAATTTGTCTAAATCCTATTGGTTGATAGGATTTCGACCCATCCCCACTTTAGCTTCGAAATAAGACCCTTTGGAACCATTATAAACCGATTTTGACTTTAATATAAAATAATATTTTGAGATATTCCTAAGGTGCCCCTCTCCTCTCTTATAAAAGGGCACCTCCTCCCCCGCCTCCTCACACCAATTTGAGCACTCAAGCTCGGCCTACCCCTGCTATTTTCTCCTCTCCACTTCCCTAGAATAATCCTAGAGGTCCTGGTCTTCTTCAAAGACCAATCTTAGTTCCCTAAGTGGAGGATTCAAAGAGGCGTTCCAAAGAAGAGGTAATATCCATTACCGATCTTTTCAATTTCTTTCTTCTTCAACTTCTTCTTCTTTAGTTGTTTCATGATAAAGTAATAACATCAGTATTACTTACATACTGATATGTTATTATAAATATGAAACAACCCTAATTCACCATCTATCCATCCTACGGAAAAATGAAATCACCGTGCGTGCGTACGTACGGAATACCGTCTCCACGCCGTGGTGTAATCTATTTTCCACCATCACTTTACAAGGATGGGTATAATGGTGTAATGAGTAACTATTTATCATTATTATAAAGTAATATTGATACTGAAATAATATATATATACTCCAATACAATTCCACGATCATAAGAACGATATCATCACTCGTGCGTACGTACGGAATACCGTCTCCACGATGTGATGCGACTCGTTCTACATGATCATCATTACATAGTAATTATATAAATGAATTGAATGGATAAATATGATATATGTTACACTAATACCATTCTGGATATATGTTATCTATAACCTTAAAATAATAATAAGAATTTATTCGGCAAAACACGCATAAGAACAAAAGGTAATAAAGACCCGAGTAACAAGTAACAATGAAATATTACTAACAAGAAGCTAAGAATATGACCATATATGATATCATATCAATATGTATGATTCTGGAATAAGTCAATAACATTATTTAAACCATTATACAGGAGATTCGGACACATACAAAGCATATCGGACCTAAGGTAAGGGAAATATCACAATCTCATTTTTATCTGAGATTGTTTATTCGTAAGTATTTACTGGGGTGTATTTTATCATCCACATCCATGTTTCATCAATATGTAATATTATTTCCATACACCTAAAATTTTTTAAATCCATTTTTACCCTTAGGTGAGTTTTTATTAATATGTATGAAAGGAATCTTTTGTCGTTTTTCGTACGAGGTACTTTTTGACTTTTCCGACAAAAGTACGAAGAATGTTTTTTTTAACTTATACGACAAGAATGGATTTTTAAAACATTATTTCCAAGAATATTCCTTTACAAGTTTTCAAGTTTATTTTTAATCAACTTCTTTTAGTTTAAAGTTGTATGACATGTTAAGAAATGAAAAATGTTTTTGAAAAAGAAAGGATATTTTCCTCAAGAATGAAGTTCAAGTGTTTTATCAAAATTATTTTCCATCTAAGATAATAAAGGGTTCTGTTTCTATCCCTATTATTACATGGATTTGATTATGTTGTGATGGAAATATTTTTATGAATTCCTTTATCTTATATGAATTGTTTTATGATGTCATGTTGTTTAAGAATTCCATTTTTATTACATGGGTTATGCTATGATGTATGGTTTATGATTATGTGGCACACATAAGAAAGGATTCATTATAAGATGGGTGGGACCTATATCTCCCTCAAATGAATTGGGTAAAGATTTATATCTCATGAGATAGACATGGCTGGAACGGAAGGTTATTTCGGTTCAGTGATACAGGACTGAAACGAGGAGTGAACTCGGTTCAGAAAGGGACTTTGTCCCCTAAGATAGTCTTGGCAATGAGTCATGACTAACAAGAAATGATTTTCCATGATTATGTGTGCATGCCACAAAGTTTCAAGTTTCATGTTATGATTATGGGGATATCATTTTCACTTCTATGATTTATTCCATGTTAAGATTTTATGATCTCTTTTGCAGGTTATGATTTTGAAAAAGATATGATATGATTTTTATTTCCTTTATTTTCCCTTGATGAGCATTTGAGCTCACCCTTTTATGTTTTCTTTTCCCCAAGTCAGGAAGATGGATATTAAGTATAATATGCTAAAAGGGACCCTAGATATGATGAAATAAATGGGAGACACTATAGAAGATTTATGAACCAGTTGTTTATGTTTCCCAGTTTCTAAAGACACTATACCTATATGGTCCTTTGTGGTTTTGTCATATGTTGTAATAAGTGTGCTTCAATTTTGAAGTATTAACAATGTATGTAAAGTATGGGTCGTTATAGTTACCAAAAAAATTAGTCTTATTCCCTAGATTATAGGATTTCATCATTGACCAAAACATAGATTAAAAATTCTATTTTTACAAGGATGAATAGAAGAGTGGCCAACTCTTTTTACTATATTCCATACCATTTTGGGACCTATTGTTTTGTATCCCATTGTAATGTGTTGTAATAAAAGTTTTTCTAGATTTCCAAAAAATTTCTAATTCTCCTTAAACTCATCCTCATCTCAACCTTTTCTCTCAGACCTGGTGGGACTCTAGTACCTCTACAAGGGTGATTCTATCACTTAAACTCTTTGTTTATCCCTGATAACGTTAGATCAACAATTAGTGTTCCTATATGAGTTCATCTACTATCCTTATTGGTTTTCCCCCTTCTATTGGGTTCATTCATATATCTAATCCCATTTCTCTATCCCCATCCTTGATCCTATTCTAGATTCTTTTTTGTGATCATTTATGATTTGTTCCAAGTAATCGATGATGCTTGATATAGTTCAATATGGGCTCAAGAGGTGATGTGGACTTATAATCTTTAAAATATTTGAATTATTCATCAATAACCATGAGGTAATAAATTAATTAACATCTCAGGATATTTTATACATATTCTTCCTTGGTATGAATCATGTGTTGGATTTCCTATTTCCTATTATTGGTTTTGATCAAATGAGTAAGTGTGTGTGTGGACAATGAGACCAATTTAATTATACCTGATTTCATTATTATGGTTATAGCTTGTTAGACCATATTGATTTTCATCATAATACTTATTTATTTCTACTTATTCTCCTAATTTATTTTATTATTTCCTTATATAATCTACTCTATTATGTTTGATACCATGGATTTGGATTTGATGTTCTTGGTTCTTGAAATTGGTGAACCATCATGACATGGATATCCATTGTGATGATTATAATTATGGACCTAACCATGAAGTAGGTGTATGAAGATACCTCATGTATTCCACGTAATATAATATACCCAATTCCAAATTGATGTCAAGTGGTATGTATCACTCGATTTCTATTGAATGTCGAGTACCTTGAGCACTCATTGCCTATAAGATATTGAGTATAATGACTCACTTGATTCTTAGTGGATTTTTGAGTAGCATGTTTACACAATTCCTTGAGGATACTGGGACACATATACACTAGCCTTGTGGATGGTTTTATTATTTATGATATCCTATCATTATCCTTTTGACATAGAGCTAATGCCGGTACAATCAGGGTCTGTGGAATCTTCATTAGCACAATACCATTCAGTAAATGAATGTTTAATTGTTATTATTTCCTGAGAATTTATTATTTTCATGGAATACACTTGTTAAACCAATAAAAACTTGTTAGGGTTGCATTGGTTCTGTCTTAGTAGGTTTTATTACTCACGTATTATATGGTAAACTTGATGTGTGTGTATACTTTGGAAATAATGATCTTGATATGGGAAAGGGGCCAATGATAGATGGTTTAATTGAGGATCATAAAAGTGGGAGTGGTACTAGGATTTACTCTGGGGTATTCTGTACTTTTATTTATAAATTTACTCTGTCTCTATATACTCTGGTTTGGATTTCTACATTTTCCTCTCTTATTTATTGTATTACATCTGTTCTATTTGATATTTAATTTTGATTACTTATCATATACTTTTATTAAACAGTTTTTTGACATTTATTTTTATTATTGGTGGAGGTATATGATATTGAGGGTATTGCCTCCCCACTGATGACATTTGGACCCTCACTGCTAGTTAGTTACCTCTTGCATACGAAGAAGCATGCATGAGTTGTTTGGTCTCTATATCTCAGAATCGGATGTTCTAGTAATGAAATTATAAAACTATACCATAAGAAATTTTTTTTTATTTTCTTTTTGCTATCATGGACATGGTAGAAGGAAGATAGGTTGTGTGAGACTCGGGTAGGGGATTTTTTATATACCTAGCTAGCTCATGTATAAAAGTCCTATAAGTTCCCATTGATAAGATTATTGTTATAGTTTTATATGATTTTGGGTGTGTTCATGATTCATGAGTAAGAACATAGGATCACATTCCATTAATATACCATTTTTGTATTGTATACTAATTCTTCAATTTAATACCTTGATTTCTTCTATCTATTTTGAATAAAGTAGTATTCCTTAATTTATTAATATAGCTATTGGAATTAATAAATTGAATCTAAGAATGTTGTTATGTTTTGTATATATATTTGATTGTGACTAACTAGTAGGGATAGAAAACATGGTTGGTACTAAGATGCATATACCTTGGGTTATGTATAGAATCCTATGATAACCTTATGTGATCCTTTAAACTTCTTAGGATCATTTTTGAATGTTCAAAATGTTTCCTTCATGTTACAGAAGATTTATATTCAAATGACACTAGTGGGATTTCTAGTTGAAATTTTCCATAGTTCTCCCATTAGGAATGAGAAACATGTTCTACCACTTACTGTTTCATAGGGTACATCAGAGAATTATATCTTTCTTGACCTTGTTTAATGGTTTTAGAACCACTTTAGTTGGGAGTCCTTCTTCTTGATCATATTTAGGGTATAAGGGAACCAAGTTTCATGGTAAAATATCCTCGATACATCTGAATTCAACCTAAACCATCCATTCAAGGCACTATTGGAATTGATAATAATGAGGGTGGGATATACATCATCATTTTTTTCCTTGACCATATTAATACAAATAAGGAATTAAAGGTGAATATTGTAGCATTCATGCTGCAATAATATTCTAAGAGGTGGTTGGGAATAATGTAACACACTTGAATATGTGAAAATATCACACGGGAGGACTTCATGGTCCCTTTATTTTGGTAATTATTTCTTAATAATTGGAAGCTACATAAAGAGAAGGAGTACATGGGGTTATAGTGTGGTCCAATGACAGTATCTTAATAATCAACTCTTTTCACTGAGATTCTTCACTTTTCTTCTCTTATAGATGGACACGATGCACTGAAGGCAAGGAATTTTGAGATTAAAATTCATTCTAACATCAAGTTAGTGGTTAAAAGTTTATACTAGATTAAATAAATGGAATCTCTGCAATTTGTTTTGACTATTGAAAAGGTGTTAGAGGTGTATAAAGTAGTTCAAATTTTTATATAATATAGTGGTAAAGATGATGCCCCTCCTTGATATTACATATAAATTCATGATTTTACATTACTTATATCATATAATTTTTACCTTAAAATAATTATTTTCTGATCAATGTTCATGTTTTGATCATAAACACATAAGTAAGGAATTATTCGAGTTCATTTAGTTAAATTATAGTTTAATGTTTTGATCATATAATTCAACATAAAAATCCAAATAATGTTATTATTTTTTTCAGCGTTCCTGAGTAAAATTAAAACATATCATTATAAGGTATATTTGTTTAATTCTACATTTTGAAGGGTCATATGGACCACACAAGAAGGCCCAAAAAATCTGTTGAGAAAAATGGACCATCCATGAAGATATAATTTCTATCATTAATATAAAAGAAAAAATTCTTTTATTCTTCAAAAAAAAGTTGGGGAAAAATAATATTCATCATGGATAAATGTTTTAATTTCCAATTCCACGAAAAAAGAGTCCAACATATGTTTTTATGGTCATCTAGTGATTCTATCATGGAAATAAAATCAATACACAAGCCTTAACTTTTATCCTGTCATAGGCTTCCAATTGATTTAAGATTTTTTGTGTGAAAGAAAAGATATAAGAATCCAACTTTTTAGGAATAAACGGTTCAAATTTTATAACATATTTCTATTCAAAAACCCATAAACATTTTATCCTCCAAAAAGTGTGGATAAAAATGGATAGCTGGACATTGTTTATTTAAATAGCTATAACATTTTCTATAAAAGCCCATTGGATTCCAAATATAGATGGTGTACATTAAACATATATATGTAAAATCTTTAAGAAGAATAATTCTTAATATTCTACTATATAATTTTCCAAATTTTCGTGCCAACAAGAGTGGATGATTTGGAATGTAAAAAATAAAGTAGCTTGGGCTATAAATACATCTTCCCCTTATCCGTTCAATTGGTTGGTATTTTATAGAAAAGGAGGATAGTTTGGCATGACCAAGACTCTGAAAATGTCATTGGAGGATATTACATACTCATGTTTCTTCATGATATACTATTCCTCCAAGCCTGTTTTCATTTAATTTTATATTATTCTTTATTTTTAATCTCGTATGCGTTTGTGTTGTAATTTTCTTTTAATGTATATTTATTTCTTATTATACATTATTTTAATCCACCCAATGTTTTTTTAAAATTAATGATCTAAAAATTGTTTAAATAAATTTTAAAATCACTCCCTTATTTAACAATCTCATTTAATCAAATGTCCATTTTTAATTCTCTTCACATTTCATGTGTGTGGTTAGTACACTAATATTATCTTGTCCTATTCTTTTTCTTCTCCATTTATTCATAAACTGAAACATCATAAACAAGATTAATATCCACCTAAATTGATGTGTAATTAAATCATTGGTGTCAGTCATATTCTAGGTATGTTTAGGTATTGATAACTTTTTTTGATGAATATTCTTTAGGTTGACAATGTGTATGTTAAACAGAAAACAAAATGGAATAATGAGATTTTTTGTTTAACATATGGATTATAATAATTATTGGGAAAATAAAATACACTACCTTTAAAAGATTTGATTGAGTTGATAACCCTATGTTATGTTAAATCTTGGATTAATGCCTCAACACTTGGGAATTCCATTAAAAATCATCTTGTAAAGTGGGAGTTAATTTAATAAAATATCAAGGAAATATCAAGGATATCATAATGTTAAATCCATAATAATTAACTCACTACAATATTTAACAAATTTTTAAATCAAACATCAATCATAAATCAATTTAATTATGCTAAATAGACAAACCCCCCATTTACAAGACAATCAAAATAGAAACAAGTGACTCTAAATTTATACCATCACCGAGGATTCGACCCAAGTGTCCCAATACATATTATAAGATAACATGACCATTGAATGATCGATGGGTGAAAATTATCCAAATTTCAAATCCAACAATTATTGTGGATGGTTCATTTAGTAGTTTGTAGTTTTTTAATTTTTGTAAAAAAATAAAAAGTAAAACAATATACCAAAAAAATCTAAAAAAAGAAAAAAAAAAGACAAGAACATATTACCATAAGAATTATAAAAAAACAAAGATAACCCCATCTATCCTCCTATTTTCCAATAATATCTTAATTCTCCTATGGAATCTCAAACAATCCATCAAAATTGTGTGACCAAAAAAACAAGGGAACTCATTGTCAACATAGAAAGAATATTAGGGTTAATCAAAGAACTCCAAAACCATTATTTTTCCAACCAATTATAGAAGATATGGATGCTATTAAAGAAAAAACACTTAAGTAACTTATTGCCCATGATATGAATTAAAAACCTACAGTTATTAAATATCCAAAGTATGAGTCTGATTTCAAAGTCAAATCAGGCTTGATTCATCTTCTTCCTCATTTACATGGGCCAGATAATAAGAATCCATGTCTTCATCTCAAAGACACCGAAGTGGTCTGATCTACCATGAAACCCCAAGGGGTTTATTCAGAAAAAAATTAAACTCTGATCATTCCCTTTATCCCAATTTGACTCCACAAATTCATTGATCTACTACCACCCTCAAGGTTTCATAATCACATGGAATGACACTAATTGAATCTTCTTAAAGAAATTAATTACTTCTTCTCAAAAAAATTTATCCAAAAAGAAATTAGTGGTATCCATCAATTAACTAATGTATCACTCCATGAGTGTTGGGAGAGGTTCAAAAATATTTTGGTAACCTTCCCACACAACCCAATCCTTGACCACCTCTTAATCCAATACTTCTATGAAGGGAAATTGGCTATGGAGTGAACACTCATTTATGTAACAAGTAGAAGTACTCTTATTGATATAAATCCTAAATCTTAATGAGATATCATAAGAAACATGGCATAGATCCCAAAAAAAAAATCCATACTCGAGCATAGGATCAGGTCAAACAAGTCCAAGAGATTCGATCCACAAAGTCGAATAAGATGACCGAGTGGATGCATAAACATAAAAGGCTTATGTGTCAACTAGATATGGCTACCAAATCCCCAAACTCATATTACCCAGAATATATTTTCCTTATACCTATCAAATAATTTGGAATATGTATCTCACTAAATCATCCAATAAACACATGTCCACATCCTCAAGATAAACCATCTGATCCTTATAGTCCAATGGAGCTCAATGTATCATATGCTCAGTAAAACACCAAACCTAAATAATTAGTTAAGTTCATTAGAAACATAAACCAATCCCTCTATACTCCCTTATCTTTTACCTTATCCCTAGGCATGAGGTATGGTATTCCCATTTATCATTCCCCTCAGTTCCCTCCTCAAAATCCAAACCAGTTCCAATATGGTCATGGTGGTGGCTACTTCCAACAACAGTGTCCTTTTGTTTCTCATCCTCAAAGGATAAATCCTCCTTTTACCCTCATGGATTCCACTATCTTAATGGCCTTTCTCAATTCCCATCCTAATACAATCACTTTCTCAAGAACCAAAATCCAATTAATCCCAATGAGGGACTTGCCTCTTCTTCAAAGGAACCATGTGACAATGTTTGTGAAATATGTTGAATCCTTCACCCATTATAGCCTAAAAAACATTGAAACCCAAATTGTTCAACTTGAATTCCACCTTAGAAGGTTAGAACCATCCAATCATTACCAACACTCAGCTGAACCACTACTTAACTCCAAGGGTAATGTAATTAAAATTTCACTTTATTCGAGAAAACAAATTTTGAAACCTCATGATAGATCCTAAAACGAAGCATTGAATGTTGATCTTGAAAATTAAATGAACAAAAATCCAGAAATAGAATCTGAAGACACTTCCTCTCCTCCTTCCATTCCCTTAAGGAACTCAATTCCTTTTCTATAAGATTTTTATAATCCAATGACGTCCTTTGAATCTGATCCTAAAATGCTTGACATGTCTAGAGGCGTTGAAGTCCACATTTCCCTCTTAGATTCCTTTAAAAAAAATCTATGTGTGCCTTGTTTTATAAGGAATTTTTAACCCATAAAAATATGCCTTAGTATGATAGAAAATGTTTTGACCAAAAAATCCATTCCTATAAAGTGAAGTGATCCAGGGACATTTATTGTTACATGCAAAATAGATAGTCCCAACATTGATGATGTACTCATAGACCTAGGAGACTTGAGTAATTTTATGCCAAAATCCATTTTTTCCAAACATGGTCTTGGTCCCTTTCACCCAATGGGTGTTCTCATCCAGTTATCCAATCGAAGCACAACCAGTCATGAGGGAATAATTGAGGATGTCCTTTACCGAGATAATGATCTTATCTTACTAGATGATTTATATGTAATTGATATGGAAGTTGAGACAAATTCTTCTTAATATCACTTAATTATAATATTACCATCCCTCATGAAAGTTAGAAAAAATATTGATTTCCATGGAGGCATCTTATCCAGGAAATTTGGTGACCAACAGGACAATTTTAACCTTTTTTAAGCCATGTGATACCCACCTTAGTATAACTCTTCATTATCAATCAATGATTCTGAGGAAACATCTGAGAGTGGATTGAAACTTATTTAATCATGTTCATCATGTTCTAATTAGGAATGTGATTGGTAAATTTCCACCATGATTAACCATTTCATAAATAGGGAAGTTGATGTTGACCTCACATTCATAGAATCCATCAATCAAGTGGATCTTCAAAACACTCTTGAATCCCATATCAACTAAAATCTCTACTGTTTTGTTGGAGTTGGGGGCCTATAACCAACTACAAAATACTTTATTCGTTAATTAATACCTTATCACATCTTGATTGTTCTTCTGCATGACAATGCATGTGACAATTTCCTAAGGATAGTTGTTTCACTAAAAAGGTCATAGCGGATACCTGCAATGATGAGAACCCGTAAGTGCCATAACACTGTTCTTGAATATATGTTATATGTCTGGATGATGTTATTTGAGGGACACAAATAACACAGGACATTATGGATGAGTACTCATAAAAAATTGAGTCACCTTCTCATGGTGTGGGACATTGGTAATATCCAGGAGGATATTATGAGAATGAGACCTATCAGAAGGAAATCCACATTTCACAGTGTCATTGGATGTTCCAATCTGCAGACATGCGTATTGGTCCTTAGACTTTATGATTATTATTAGTGGTCATTACAATTCACGCACTTAGATATATTGACAAAAATTGTGATGAAACACTATTCACAATGAGGTAGAATATCTTGTGTGTGTCATGAGTAATATTGCATTAATTGAAAAAATTATAAAGGATTTGTCCCTTCTATTTCATAACAAAATAATATATTTCGGCCCCTTTGATGGAATTGATAAAGCCTAAATAAATCCATGGCCATGGTGAGGAATGGGAAAGTTCAATTCCTTGAATTCAAAGAAACAATAATCAAGCACATGGGTTGATGGCACCAGCATGCAACCCACTTGATTCAAGATATTGACACAACGGGAGTACATTACATGGTAAGTGTTCATTGGAGGTGACACGTTATTGCGGAATTAGCTTCTTTTTCTATCGGTTCCTTGGCGTGTTTCTAGATGCTAAACTTAAAATTTAGGCAGGATCTGCATAATTCCACTAAAAAGGAGGCCTAGAGGGTCACAAACTACATGTTTCTAAGTATCTCAGTTAAATATTAATTTAACAAGTTGAATAAAGATTATTTCCGATTGTGGTTTAATTATTTTTCAAGCCTTCTTAATCGCATTTATTTCGACACTAGTTATTTGAGATAATATATTATGCAAGGAATAATATATTTACCTGAGAGTAATGGAGTGATATTTATTTGAGAAATAAATACCTATTATTAAAGGTCTAATAAATGTGGTTGAGGAAATAAGGAGAATGGAAAAAATTACATGTCGGGTATTTTTTTCCGGGGAATTTATGAGAAAAAATAGTATTTATTTAATTAAATAATATTATGTGTAATTCTCTAGGTGAATGTCATGTAATAATAATTGTCAACTGCTATTTTTAGACATGGGGTATTACTAAGAATTAATGAAATGAATAAATTCTTTCAGGTAATTAATTCATTTTATTATTATACGTAATTGAAATCCCTATTATATAATTCTCATTGGCCTAGCCATTTGGGGGGGGGGGGTTGTGCATAATGGATCATGATAAATCTTTCAAGAAAAGAGATAATTATTTTCTTCTAAGAATGCTCTCAAACTAGTAGATAGATATCCTTCTCCTCCGGATCAAGGTGACCGAAGGTTGACATCACAAGCAAAGCCTCTTCCGCACTAGCACTTAGATATCCCTTTGGCGATGTCCAGAGATATGTGGAGCACGTGTGTATAAGGACCCGACCTTAATCATTACATTATATTGAGTTAAATGAATAATTCACATTGAGGATCTTTTCAGGTTTAGAGTTTTTTAGAATTAGGCCATAACTATTACATTACAACTTGAATTTTACAAGTAGACACTACTACTCAGTATCCATTTTTTTCATAAAATAAAAACTCTTAAAAAGAAACATGTCTAGTTCCATGTTTTAGATAGCATGACTTTTCCTTGATCCCATCCTTGACCCTATTCATCATTAAGTCCTGTGGAAAACATTTCAAAAACATGGGATCAGCATAAAAAGCTCAATAACGGTTATAAAATAAGGAAGGAAAAAATTAGCCCATCAATTAATAAAAATCAATGAAACCATATTTTTCAATCATAACATACCTTATGAAATCATGAGATTTAGGAATAACACACACAAATCATAAATCATAAAGGTTACATATGGCATCCATATCAAACTTACACTGTAGCTATCACAGCTACATAGGGAGTTACACTTGGAATAACCATCACAGTATATTCCCTAAATCTCATAGGAGAAACATCACGTTTACCTCCATCACGTTACCCAATGCATTAGAGAGCTATCTCGGGCTAACCCACCCTAGGATTATCAGGGAACCACCCGTATACAAAAACAATGACCAATAACCATAACATAATCCTTACATATAACAAATGTATAAAGGAAAGATAACATTTCCACATTATAATATATCAAATCAAGATATTGAAATAAACAATGTTATATCAAATCATTTTCAAAACCATTTAAAAAGAGATTTTTGAATAATAGTGTCCCATACCACTTTGAAGCTTTAAAATGAATTATCATTTGAAAATATTAATGTCCATATAAATAAATCCTAAAACCCATTTTTAAAACATGGACATTAATGAGATATATTTAGAATAATAAATCTGTAAAACATTTAAAACGATAATTTAGTTAAAGAGTCTTTTTAACAAAAAGAGAGATTCTTGAATACAAATAATTAAAGAATAACTTTTAATTAGAAAATTACAATATTATGAGAATAAAGGGATTCATGATATAATATTTAAAAGGATAGTATATACACCATATAAGCTTTAATTGGTGCATAACAACAATGAAGTCTCAATGGAAGTGTAAATTGAGATAAAATCCTTTATAAAGATGGTATCCTTAAATTAAGGATAAATCAATCACATAATTACGTGTGAAAAATATTTATACACCCAATATAAGTGGATATTAAGTTTAAAACAATCATAGGTAATTCACACATATTCATAGGATGGAATATTCAATAAGTACAAGTTGAACCTGAAGAATTGAAATTGGGTTATGTTGTTCCCTTGTAAAAATTCGACAGCCTAAAGGCATCACTTTAAAATTCAGAAAATGAGTTGATCGGATAAAAAATGGGTATCTCATCACTTGGAAATAAATTTAACATCAATTAAGATATATAAGAAAATATCCCAACATAATAAGATGTAAATTAAAATACATAACAAAATGAAGTCTTTTAAAAAGAGGAGGGTGAAAGGTTCCTTTACCAATTTGGTAACATAAAAATCATATGCCACGTGAAAGAAGGATCATACAATGAAGATTTAAATACTCATAAATGAAAGTATATTACACAAATATTACATTTATGGGAAGTACATACACCACACAAAAGTAAATAGTTGCAAATATAGCATTAATCTCACATGAATAAAAAGTGAGACGAGACCCTTTACCACGTTGTAATCAACTAAGTCGTATGACCAAAATTTAATAACCACCAAATGAATCCCAGAATACCATGAATATAATTATAATCATGATAATATATATATCAAATTTCAGTACACAATACACCACATGCAATGAATAAGTGGTGAATAATGGAAATCTCACCGAATTAAAAATGAGATATGAAAATCCCTTACCTCGTGTTCGACTTGACTCGATCGTTCCTTAATCCCATGAATAATAAATTAAAGTAAATTTAAACATTCTTAAGAACATTTTTAATGTTTATTATTCCATTTATATCACTTATTACCATGTTATAAATATTATTTAATCATTTAAGTTAATAATGTTCGTTTTGTCGATATTTGGTACTTGAGTCAAAAATGGACTTCTTATAATTACATGTTGTTCAAGTGGTCAAAGGTTAATTATATAAAGAATGATATTAATGATTTAGATATCATATATATCATATATATCCAGTATATACATGTATTTATAATAGTACATAACATTTATAGGTAAGAAATGAAACGCACCGTTCATGAAGACGGTAAGCCGTACGTACACATGAATGCTACTTTCATTTCTATTTCTTATTTTAATGGAATTAAAACATAATTATACATTGCTATATTATAATTCCAGTATAATATCATATATAATATCATTAAATCTATCCTTTATACATCCCAAATAAGGCATTAATGAGTCACGTCACTTTAAGGGGGCGGTAGTCCGCGCTTCCTCAAATGAGATTATTCTATTTACCCACTATGGAAAAGATAAAGGAATGGTATAAATGGAAAATACAGAAGCATAAAGAAAACATAAATATGATATATATCATATATAAATATTTTACCATCGTGATTTCCACCATGATAGGTGGTTGGAGATATTAGAACAATCACCGTTTCGTGAGGTGTTAGTTTTCCATCCACAGAAACATTATGTACTTCATCCATTAGATGGAGGTGAGTGTAAGTGTAGTTCAAATACATCTCATAAAAACATCCTAGTATATTAAGGATACAGTTTTTGTTATAAAAGAAAGGAATAAAAAGTGTTTAGGGGTTGAAGAAGTAAAATAAAAGAAAACAATTTAAGAGAAATTGTTACCTTTAATTTGGGTAACTCCCTTTGGTTTGAACCAAAGGAGTTCTTGAAGAGCCTTATGCCTAAGGTAAGGATTATAAGGGGATTAGGGGGGTGTAGGGAGCTTAATTGGGTAGATTTTGGACGAGCAAAATGGCTAGAGTGGTGTGAGGAATTGGATAGAAATAGTCTCCTTTTATAAGGTAGAGGAGGGGCTCCTTAGGAAACTGTGAAAATATTATTTTATTATATAATGATATTCGGTTTCAAAAGGTTCATAAATAAATAAAGATGAATACAAGAGGACTCATGGTCGAAATAAAATCATCCAATAAGAATTGGAGATGTTCTGTATAATATTTTAATCACTGTATTCTTATTTATTTAAATTATTTATTAATGAGGTAAATACATTATTGTGGCATAATAATTTAATTTATTTGATGTCCAAAAATTATTAAAAAAATACCATGATGTAGGAAATCATTTTATCGTTACAATTAATATTTATAGTCTAAAATATGACTTATATAACACCATATAAAAATTAATTAGTAAAATATTTTTGTTAATGTCAATTTTTTCTTTACATTATATTAATTAATCTAAATTGCCATTATCACTCTCAAGTGGCTCAATGGGGTCCCGAAATCGACCAAAGATTCACATGGTCATTAATGACTCAACAAATAAGTTTTGGACAAGTTTTTAGGTAATTTTGAATTATTGTAATATTTTTTAACCTTGAATTACCCTATTTACCTTAAACCGCGGTAAATAAAAGTCAAAAGTTACTATTCAAAAAAATTATTTTCATCTTAATGAACCACATTTTACTTTTTGATAACTACCATTTATGTCGGATTTTTTAAATTCAATTTACAGAAGTGGAAAAATATCATTTAAATAAAAAAGTCAGTTTTCTTAACTACCACTAAGTGGTTTCACTATTCATCAAAAATTGAAGTTTTTCAGAAAAATACCAAAAATTCAGCCTAAGCTATATTTTATATTACAAATTCAAAAATGATGTCTATTTTGAAAAATTCAAAAAATATAATTGAAATTAATTAACTTTAAAATTAATTCCCGTTATCTAATCAAATAGTGTGTTTTTTAAAAACAATTACTATCCAAAGATTGATAATTGTTTATGTCCAATTTCAAAGTGAAATTAATTCCAATGACAAAAATTGGATTAAATGGTAAAAAATATTTTAATTTCACTTTAAAAAAATTAAAAATATAATATAACCATATAAATAAATTATATAAAAAGCACTTTTGAATTAAAATACAACATTTTTCACTATTCATTAAAATAAATGAACTTTATCGGAAAAACGCCAAAAATGAACACAAAGTAAATTTTGATGTCCCCATTCTAAAGAAGGATTTTATTTGGTCCTATAAAATGTATTAAAGTGACTAAAACTATATTTAAAAAGGGTTCTCCATTAAAAGGCAATGAATTGGCCTTTTAATGTAAATTATGATTAAAATTTAATTCATTCGCATTTTAAGCCTCTAACTTTTAATGGATCAATGTAAATACATTTAACAAACATGTATAATCATATTTTATTTAGTTTGTTTCATTCCTTCCAATACAACGGCTAGGATTTAACTACCATTTAAAATAATAATATTATATTGTCAGTGTGCAACGTAAGATTTGAAAGAAACCTGTTGTGTGAAAAATATAAATACACCCAATATAAGTGGATATTAAGTGTAAAATAGTCATAGGTCATTCACACATATTCATAGGATGAAATATTCAAGAAGTACAAGTTGAACCTGGAGAATTGAAATTGGGTTAAGAGGATCCCCTGTAAAAATTCGAAAGCCTAACGACAACACTTTAAAATTACGAAAATGAGCTGATGAGATAAAAAAAGAGTATCTCATCACTTGGACATAATTTTTAAATCAATGAGGATATAGAAGAACATATCCCAAAATAATAATATGTAAATTAAAAAACATAACAAAACGAAGTCTTTTGAAAAGGGGAGGGTGAAAGGTTCCTTTACCGATTTTGTAATTTACAAAACATACACCACATGAAAGAAGGGTCATACAATGAATATTTAAATACTCCTAAATGATTTTAAATTACACAAAGAGTACAATCATGGGAAGTAAATACACCACAAAAAAGTTAATAGTGGCAAATATAGCATGAATCTCAAATGAATAAAAAGTGAGACGAAACCCTTTACCACATTGTAATCAACTGAGTCGTATGACCAAAAGTTAATAACCACCAAATGAATCAAAGAATACCATGAATATAATCATAATAATGAGAATATATATATCAAATGTAAGTACACAATATACCACATGCAATGAATAAGGGGAAAACAATGGAAATCTCACGGAATTAAAAATGAGATAAAAAAATCCTTTACCTCATGTCTGACTTGACTCGATCGTTCTTTAATCCCATGAATAATAAACTAAAGATAGTTTCTACTTGATTAATAACCTTTTAAATGTTTATTATACCTTTTATATCACTTATTACCATGATATAAACATTATGTAATCATTTAAGTTACTAATGCTCGTTTTGTCGATATTTGGTACTTGAGTCAAAAAGGGACTTCTTATAATTACATGTTGTTCATGTGGTCAAAAGTTAATTATATCCATAATGATATTCATTATTTAGATATCATATATATCATATATATCTAATATATACATGTATTTATAATAGTACATAACATTTAGAGGTAAGAAATGAAACGCACAGTTCATGGAGATGGTAAGCCATACGTACGCATAAACGCTACTTTCATTTCTATTTCTTATTTTAAGGGAATTAAAACATAATTATACATAAATATATTGTAATTAAAGTGTTATATCATATATAGTATCATTATATCTATCCTTTATACATCCCACATAAGGCATTAACGAGTCGCATCACTTTGACGGGGCTGTAGTCCATGCATCCTCAAATGAGATTATTGTATTTACCCACTATGGAAACCATAAAGTCATGCTATAAATGGAAAATATAGAAGAATAAAGAAAAAATAAACATAATATATATCATATATAAATACATTTCCATCGTAATGGCCACCATGAGAGGCAGCTAGAGATATTTGAACAATCATCGCTTCAGGAGGCGTTAGTTTTCAATCCACAGAAACATTATGTTCTTAATCCATTAGATGGAGGTGTGTGTAAGTGTAGTTCAAATAATTTTCATAAAAACATCCTAGAATATTAAGGATATTTTTTTAGTTATAAAATAAAGTAATAAAAATTGTTTAGGGGTTGAAGAAGTAAAATAATAGAAAACAATTTTAGAGAAACTGTTACCTTTAATTTGGGTAACTCCCTTTGGTATGAACCAAAGGACTTCTTGAAGATCCTTATGCCTAAGTTAAGATTTCAAAGGGTATGAGGGGGTGTAGAAAGATTAATTGGGTAGATTTTGGATGATACAAATGGCTTGAGAGGTGTGAGTAATTGGATAGAAATAGTCTCCATTTATAAGGGAGAGGAGGGGCTCCTTAGGAAAGTGTGAAAATATTATTTTATTATATTATGATATTCGGTTTCAAAAGGTCCATAAATCAATAAAGATGAATATAAGAGAACTCATGGTGGAAATAAAATAATCCAATCTGAATTGGACATGTTTTGGATAATATTTTAATCCTTATAATCTTATTTATTTAAATTATTTATTAATGAGGTAAATACTGCATCATTATTGTGTCATAATAATTTAATTTATTTGATGTCTAAAAATTATAAAAAAATACCAAGAGGTAGGAAATCGTTTTATCATTCCAATTAATATTTATAGTCTAAAATAAGACTTATATAACACTGTATAAAAATTAATTACTAAAATATTTTTGTTAATGTCATGTTTTTCTTTACATTATATTAATTAATCTAAATTGTCATTATCACTCTCAAGTTTCTCAATGGGGTCCCAAAATCGGCCAATGATTCCCATGGTCATTAATGACTCAACCAATAAGTTTTGGACAAGTTTTAAGATAATTTTGAATTATTATAATATTCTTTTAACCATGAATTACCCTATTTACCTTTAACCGCTGTAAATAAAAGTCAAAAGTTACTATTCTCCAAAAATTATTTTCATCTTAATGAACCACATTTTACTTTTTTATAACTACCATGTATGTTGGATTTTTTAAATTCAATTTACAGAAGTGGTAAAATATCATTTAGATGAAAAAGTCAGTTTTCTTAACTACCACTAAGTGGTTTCACTATTCCTCAAAAATTGATGTTTTTCAGAAAAATACCAATAATTCTGCCTAAGCTATAATTGATATTACGAATTCAAAAATGATTTCTATTTTGAAAAATTAAAAACATATAAGTGGAATTAATTAACATTAAAATTAATTCTCGTTATCTAATCAAATAGTGTGTTTTAAAAAAACAATAACTATAAAAAGATTGATACTTGTTTATATCCAATTTCAAAGTGAAATTACTTCGAATGACCAAAATTGGATTAAATGGTAAAAAATATTTTAATTTCACTTTAAAACCAATTAAAAATATAATATATCCATATAAATAAATTATATTAAAAGGCACTTTTTAATTAAAATACAATATTTTTCACTATTCATTAATATAAATGAACTTTATCAAAAAAACTACAAAAATGTACACAAAGTAAATTTTGATGTCCCCATTCTAAGTAAGGATTTTATTAGGTCCTATATAATGTATTAATGTGACTAAAACTATATTTAAAAAGGGTCCTCCAGTAAAAGGCGATGAATTGGCCTTTTAATGTAAATTATGCTTAAAATTTGATTCATTCGCATTTTAAGCCTCTAAATTTTATTGGATAAATGTAAATACATTTAACAAACATGTATAATCATATTGTATTTAGTTTTTTTCATTCTTTCCAATACAACGGCTAAGATTTGACTACCATTTAAAATAATAATATTATATTGTTAGTATGCAACGTAAGATTTCAAAGAAACCTGATGTTTCGTATCAGGTACACTATCAAACATAACAACCCTTTTTAAATTAAAATTAATATTTAATTCAAAAATTAATAAATATGAAAAATTCATATTCATTATTTACCTAGGATGTTACATCCTTCTCCCCTTTTGGGAATTGTGTCCTCGCAATTTTAAAATTTTTGCTCGGAAACTTTATTGAAAGTCCCATATTGGAAAAAAAGAGTCAGTAAAACTATCACTTTAAAAGAAATAAAGATAAGTACAATGGTCACCTGAGTTATCCCATACTAAAAATACATAAAAATATGGATATGGAGGAGAAAACAAAGGATCAATTTCTGATGTAGAGTGATAGGAAACATGTATAAGAGAAAGTTAACCACCAGAAAATCACAAACATGTGATGGGTTAAACAGTGTTTGATTCCCCAGTAAGAAAAGTTAACAGAGAAGGTTTTTGTTTAAAGTTACTTTTTGTTGAGGAATTTATTTATAATCATAACAAAAAAAATGTGGAAATATACTTACTTTTCTTATAGACATTCATCTTTTACTATATTTCTAACACAAACTCATATTTTCTCCAAACGATGAATATTCAGCATGACTTTTTCTTCACATTTAGAGCGTTATAATCATCTTCAAGAGAATCACATAATCCACAAAAGATGAACTATATATTTCCCATGTATTTAGATATTAAATAAAACCAAAACATTTATTATAAGATCAGATAATCATCAATAGGATAATCCTTTATAAAAATAAATACTGCTCTTAATTCCAAAATTCATCAAGAAAACCCAAGGTTCAAGAAAGACCATTAAATAAACAGTAATCCTTAAAATTAATCAAATTACTCAAAACTAAGATTGAAACCCAAATCCTTGAAGGATTTAATCACATAGTCTTCCAAGGTAAATCTTAACATTTATCTCTAAATAACATTAGTTACTCTTAAAGTCTCATACTAAAAAGTAATTAACCTAATCAAATATCCTCCATGATAGGTTAATAATTTCTATAGATAACCTAAAATCAACTTATTATTGATTCATAAGATCATCTACCTAAAAATAATTAGTCACACTAACCAGGGACTTCACGTAGTCCAGTGGTAGGCGATAAATACCAGTCGCACTTTGGTTGTGGGTTCGATTCCCACAGCTTTGTCCGACATGATGGGTTGTCACACGGTTCGCATATTGTCCCTTTTCAAAAACTACATAATTTAATAACATTCCCAAAAAGATATAAATTAATCTAAAATAACCATAACATATTTTAAGCACAAAGGTTATCTAATAACTTTGGTTTTTCATCCCAAACTGTATTAACCAGTAATTGCCTCAAATTTAAGGATCATCTGAAACCAAATGGTTCATTAAAACTATAAACATAAAAAAAAGATAATTATTCCTTGAATTATTTTTTTATATATCAAACTTCAGGGTTACACATACTATAAAGAGTATTCTAATGTAATCCCATCATCGAAATATCCTTAATACTTTTAAGAAATTCATCATCCTAAAATCTACCATAACTCTTGAATCTCTTATATGTTGACATCTTACTCATTCAACATTCTTCATGATCCATTAACCATTCTTTACCAACTTATTTTGAAACAATTCTTTCCTAAAAACAAAATATTTAATCATATCCTAATATTTCAATAATTGGAAAACGTATGTTAAGAAATAATCCATACCTTTCATTGGTCATTGTCAGTTTATTCATCCTCAATCATAATGGCATTATGTATTGGTAAACATATATTTGTACAATATTAGTGACCCCATTCTCGAAACATCTTCATAGGACATGTTTTTGCATAATGACCATGCTCAGCACATTTAAAACATTCAATTGATCCTTCAGAATGAACTTCTTTCCCTTTCCTAGAGTCAACTAGATGCTTCCTTTTTCCATGGTAGGTTCTTGCTTTATGACCTTAATTTCCACATCTATAGCATCTTTCTGTCCCTTTGATACATTTTCCTATGTGTTCCTTTCCACATCATTGAAACATAGGTTTTTGAACATACTTAACTTTATGATTATTACCTGATCATCCTTAGGGATTTGTTTCTCACATATATGATGTATTATAAAAATCACTATGGTTCAGGTGGTAAATCATGACACCAGATAGTTGTTTGAGGCTAACCACAAGAGTTCTCATTTCAGCTCCAATATCATTCAGCTGCTCGTTCAGAAAACTGTCATAGTTTTCTTAACATTTATTGTTACTTTGGTTCTTCCTAGATCCAGCCATTTACTAAAACCAAAAAGGTTAGGGTGAGTATATCAGTAAAATAATCTTATAATATCTTATGAGGAGTTTAAACACTAAGATATACTTATTCATGTTATCTTAAACTCATTCACTTTATAAAAATAACTATGACTCTTTCTAAAATCCTAACCATTATTGTAATGTCACTTATGCTTAAATTGCACCCCAACCTCTAAATTTATTAAAACCGACCTCTGATACCAATTATAAAGACTCGGATATAAAAATTACATAATATTGAATTAAATGAATAATTCACATTGAGGATATTTTCAGGTTTAGAGTTTTAGATAATTAGGCCTTAACTATTACATTACAACTAGAATATTACAAGTAGACACTACTACTCAGTATCCATTTTTTCATAAAATAAAAACACTTAAAAGGAAACATGTCTAGTTCTATGTTTTAGATAGCATGACTTTTCCTTGATCCCATCCTTGACACTATTCATCTTTAATTCATGAGGAAAACATTTCAAAAAATTGGAATGAGCTTAAAAAGCTCAGTAAGGGTTATAAAATAAGGAAGGAAAACATTATCCCATCAACAAAAAAAATCAAAGAAACCATACTTTTCAATCATAACACACCTTATGAGATCATGAGATTTATGAATAACACACCCAAATCATAAATCATAAAGGATACGTATTGAATCCATATCAAAATTACATTGTTGCTACCACAACTACATTGGGAGTTACACTTGGAATACCCATCACTGTATATTACCTAAATCTCTTTGTAGAAAGATCATGTTTACCTCCGTCACATTACCCAATGCATTGGAGAGCTATCTCGGGCTCAACCACCCTAGGTTTATCACGGAACCACCCATATATGAAAACAATGCCCAATAAACATAACATAATCATAACATATAACACATGTATAAAGTAAAGCTAACATTTCCACATTCCAACATATCAAATCAAGATATTGAAATAAACAATGTTTTATCAAATCATTTACAAAACCATTTAAAAAGAGATTTTTGAATCAAAGTGTCACAAACCAATTTGAAGCTTTTAAATGAATTTTCATTTGAAAATATTAATGTCCATATAAATAAATCCTAAAACCCATTTTGAAAACATGGACATTAATGAGATATATTTTGAATAATAAATCTTTAAATCAATTAAAATGATATTTTAGTTAAAGAGTTTTTTTAACAAAAAGATAGATGCTTGAATACAAATAATTAAAGAATAACTTTTAATCAGAACTTTATAATACCATGAGAATAAAGGTATTTATGATATAATTTTTCAAAGGATATTATATACCCTATATAAGAGTTAATTGGTGCATAACCACAATGAAGTCTCGATGGATGTGTAAATTGAGATAAAATCCCATATAAAGATGGTATCCTTAAATTAAGGATAAATCAATCACATAATTATGTGTGAAAAATATAAATACACCCAATATAAGTGGATATTATGTGTAAAACAATCATAGGTCATTCACACATATTCATAGGATGACATATTCAAGAAGTACAAGTTGAACCTGGAGAATTGAAATTGGGTTAAGAGGTTCCCTTGTAAAAATTCAAAAGCCTAACGACATCACATTGAAATTAAAAAAATGAGATGATGAGATAAAAAAGGGGTATCTCATCACTTGGACATAATGTTTACATAAATGAGGATATAGAAGAACATATCCCAACATAATAATATGTAAACTAAAATACATAACAAACCGAAGTCTTTTAAAAAGAGGAGGGTGAATGGTTCCTTTACCAATTTTGTAACTTACAAAATATACTCCACATTAAAGAAGGGTCATAAAATGAATATTTAAATACTCATAAATGAATGTATATTACACAAAGAGTAAAATAATGGGAAGTAAATTCAACACAAAAATGTTAATAATGGAAAATATAGCATGAATCTCACATGAATAAAAAGTGAGACGAAACCCTTTACCATGTTGTAATCAACTGAGTCGTATGACGAAAAGTTAATAACCAAAAAATGAATCACACAATACCATGAATATAATGAGAATAATGAGAATATATATATCAAATGGAAATACACAATACACCACATGCAATGAATAAGCGGTGAACAATGGAAATCTCACTGAATTAAAAATGAGATAAGAAAATCCATTACCTCGTGTCCAACTTGACTCGATCATTATTTAATCCCATGAATAATAAACTAAAGATAATTTATACTTTATTAATAACCTTTTTCAAGTTTATTATTCCATTTATATCACTTATTACCATGTTATAAACATTATGTAATCATTTATGTTAATAATGCTCGTTTTGTCGATATTTGGTACTTGAGTCAAAAAGAGACTTCTTATAATTACATGTAGTTCATGTGGTCAATGGTTAATTATAAACATAATGATATATATTATTTAGATATCATATATATCATATATATCTAATATATACATGTATTTATAAAAGTACATAACATTTAGAGGTAAGAAATGAAATGCACAGTTCATGGAGATGGTAAGCCGTACGTACACATGAATGCTACTTTCATCTATCTTTCTTATTTTAAGGGAATTAAAAAATAATTATACATAGGTATATTGTAATTCCAGTATAATATCATAAATAATATCATTAAATATATCCTTTTTACATCCCACAAAAGGCATTAAAGAGTCACACCACTTTGACGGGGCGGTAGTCCACGCTTCCTCAAATGAAATTATTGTATTTACCAACTATGGAAACCATAAAGGCATGCTATAAATGGAAAATACAGAAGAATAAAGAAAAAAATAAACATAATATATATCATATATAAATACATTTCCATCATAATGGCCACCATGATAGGTGGGTAGAGATATTTGAACAATCATCATTTCGTGAGGCGTTAGTTTTCCATCCACAAAAACATTATGTTCTTCTTCCATTATATGGAGGTGTGTGTAAGTGTAGTTAAAATAATTCACATAAAAACATCATAGAATATTAAGGATACTGTTTTTGTTATAAAATAAAGGAATAAAAATTGGTTAGTGGTTAAAGAAGTAAAATAAAAGAAAGCAATTTAAGAGAAACTGTTAACTTTAATTTGTGTAACTCCCTTTGGTTTGAACCAAAGGACTTCTTGAAGAGCCTTCTGCCTAAGGTAAGGCTTCTAAGGGGAGGAGGGGGTGTAGGGAGATTAATTGGGTAGATTTTGGATGATCCAAATGGCTTGAGAGGTGTGAGTAATTTGATAAAAATAGTCTCCTTTTATAAGGGAGAGGAGGGGATCCATAGGAAAGTGTGAAAATATTATTTTATTATATAATGATATTCGGTTGAAAAAGGTCCATAAATCAATAAAGATGAATATAAGAGGACTCACGGTCGAAATAAAATCATCCAATCAGAATTGGACATGTTTTCGATGATATTTTAATCATTATAATCTTATTTATTTAAATTATTTATTAATGAGGTAAATACTGCATCATTATTGTGTCATAATAATTTAATTTATTTGATGTCTAAAAATTATAAAACAAATACCATGATGTAGGAAATCGTTTAGTCGTCCCAATTAATGTTTATAGTCTAAAATATGACTTATATAACACCATATAAAAATTAATTACTAAAATATTTTTGTTAATGTCAATTTTTTCTTTACATTATATTAATTAATCTAAATTTCCATTATCACCCTGAAGTGGCTCAATGGGGTCCCAAAATCGACCAAAGATTCCCATGGTCATTAATGACTCAAACAATAAGTTTTGGACAAGTTTTAAATTAATTTTGGATTATTATAATATTCTTTTAACCTTGAATTACCCTATTTACCTTTAAACGCGGTAAACAAAAGTCAAAAGTTACTATTCATCAAAAACTATTTTCATGTTAATGAACCACATTTTACTTTTTGATAACTACCATGTATGTCGGATTTTTTAAATTCAATTTACAGAAGTGGTAAAATATAATTTAAATGAAAAAGTCAGTTTTCTTAACTACCACCAAGTGGTTTCACTATTAATCACAAATTGAAGTTTTTTAGAAAAATACCAAAAATTCAGCCTAAGCTATAATTGATATTACAAATTCAAAATTGATGTCTATTGTTCGAAATTATAAACATATATCTGGCATTAATTAACATTAAAATTAATTCTCATTATCTAATCAAATAGTGTGTTTTTAAAAAACAATAACTATCAAAAGATTGATACTTGTTTATGTCCAATTTCAAAGTGAAATTAATTCCAATGACCAAAATTGGATTAAATGGTAAAAAATATTTTAATTTCACTTTAAAACCAATTAAAAATATAATATAACCATATAAATAAATTAGATTAAAAGGCACTTTGGAATTAAAATACAATATTTTTCACTATTCATTAAAATAAATGAACTTTATCGGAAAAACTCCAAAAATGTACACAAAGTAAATTTTGATGTCCCATTATAAAGAAGGATTTTATTTGGTTTTATAGAATGTATTAAAGTGACTAAAACTATATTTAAAGAGGGTTCTCCATTAAAAGGCGATGAATTGGCCTATTAATGTAAATTATGCTTAAAATTTGATTCATTCGACTTTTAAGCCTCTAACTTTTATTGGATAAATGTAAATACATTAAAAAAACATGTATAATCATATTTTATTTAGTTTTTTTCATTCCTGCCAATACAATGACTAGGAGTTGACTTCCATTTAAAATAATAATATTTTATTGTTAATGTGCAACGTAAGATTTCAGAGAAACTCGTTGTTGTGTATCAGGTACACTATCAAACATAACAACCCTTTTTAAATTAAAATTAATATTTAATTCAAAAATTAATAAATATAAAAAATTCATATTCTTTATTTACCTAGGATGTTACATCCTTCCCCCCTTTTGGGAATTGCGTCCTCGCAATTTTAAAATTTGGGCTTAGAAACTTTATTGAAAGTCCCATATCGGAAAAAAAAAAGAGTCAATAAAACGATCACTTTAAAAGAAATAAAGAGAAGTAAAATGGTCACCCGAGTTAACCAATATTAAGATTCCATAAAAACATGGATATGGAGGAGAAAACAAAGGATCAAGTTCTGATGGAGAGTGATATGAAACATGTTTAGGAGAAAGTTAACCACCAGAAAATCAAAAACTTATGATGGGTTAAATAGTCTTTGATTCCACAGTAAGAAAAGTTAACGGACAATGTTTTTATTTAAAGTTACTTTTTGTTGAGGAATTTTTTAATGAGAATAACCAAAAACATGAGGAAATATACTTACTTGTCTTGTAGACATTCATCTTTTACTATATTTCTAACACAAAATCATATTTTCTCCAAATGATGAATATTCGGGATGACTTTTTCTTCACATTAAGAGCGCTATAATCATCTTAGAGAGTATCACATAATCCAAAAAAGATGAACTATATATTTCCTATGTCATTAGATATTAAATAAAACCAAAACATTTAGTGTAAGATCATATAATAATCAAAAGGATAATCCTTTATAAAAATAAATACTAATCTTAATATCCAAAATTCATCAAAAAGAACCCAAGGTTCAAGAAGGACCATTAAATAAACAGTTATCCTTAAAATTCTTCAATGTACTCCAAACTATGATTGAAACCCAAATCCTTGAAGGATTTAATCACATAGTGTTCCAAGGTAAATCTTAACATTTATCTCTAAATAACATCAGTTACTCTTGAAGTCTCATACTAAAAAGTAATTAACCTAATCACATGTCCTCCATGATAGGTTAAACATTTCTATAGATAACCCAAAATAAACTTATTACTGATTCATAAGATCATCAAACTAAAAAGAATTAGACATACTAACCACGGACATCACGTAGTCTAGTGGTAGGCGATAAATACCAGTCGCACTTTGGTTGTGGGTTCGATTCCCACAGCTTTGTCCGACGTGATGGGTTGTCACACTGTTTGCATATTGTCCCTTCTAAAAAACTATATAATTTAATAACATTCCCAAAAAGAGATAAATTAATCAAAAATAACCATATCATATTTTAACCAGAAAGGTTATCTAATAACTTTGGTTTTTCATCCCAAAATGTATTAACCGGTAATTGCCTCAAATTCAAGGATCATATAAACCCAAATGGTTCTTTAAAACTATAAATAAAAAATATATAATTATTCCTTGAATAAATTTTTCATATATTAAACTTCAGAGTTACACATACTTTAAAGAGTCTTCTAATTTAATCTCATCATCAAAAGAGCCTTAATACTTTTAAGCATTCACCATCCTAAAATATATCATAACTCTTGAATCCCTTATCTGTTGACCTCTTACTCATTCAACGTTCTTCATGATCCATTAACCATTCATTACCAACTTATTCTAAAATAATTCTTTCCTACAAACAAAATCTTGAATCATATCCTAAGATTTCAATTATTGGAAAACATATGTTAAGAAATAATCCATACCTTTTATAGGTCATTGTCAGTTTATTCATCCTCAATCAGAATGGCATTAGGTATTGGTAAACGAATATTTTTATGATCCTGGTGATCCCATTCTTGAAACATCCTCATAGGACATGTGTTTGCCTAATGACCATGCTCACCACACTTAAAACATTCAATTGATCATTCAGAAAGAACTTCTTTCCCTTTCCTAGAGTAAACTAGATGCTTCCTTTTTCCATGGTAGGTTCTTGCTTTATGACCATCATTTCCACATCTATAGAATCTTTACGTCCCTTTGAAACATTTTCCTATGTGTTTCTTTCCACATCTTTGACACGTAGGTTTTTGAAAATACTTACTTTTATGATTATTACCTGATCATCCGTAGGGATTTGTTTCTCACATATATGATGTCTTATAAAAATCACTAAGGTTCAGGTGGTTAATCATGACACCAGACAGTTGGTTGAGACTAACCACAAGAGTTCTCATTGCAGCTCCCATATCATTCAGCTGCTCATTCAGAAAACTGTCATAGTTTTCTTCACATCAACTGTTACTTTGGTTCCTACTAGATCCATCCATTTCCTAAAACCCAAAAGGTAAGTTTGAGTAAATCAGTAAAATCATTATATAATATCTTATGAGGAGGTTAAACACTAAGATATACTTATTCATGTTATCTTAAACTCATTCAGTTTATAAAAATAACTATGAATCTTTCTAAAATCCTAACCATTATAGTAATTTCACTTATGCTTAACTTGTACCACAACCTCTAAAGTTATCTAAACTGACCTCTGATACCAATTATAAGGACCGACTATAAACATTACATAATATTGAATTAAATGAATAATTCACATTGAGGATATTTTTAGGTTTAGAGTTTTAGATAATTAGGCCATAAATATTACATTACAACTTGAATATTACAAGTAGACACTACTACTCATTATCCATTTTTTTATAAAATAAAAACTCTTAAAAAGAAACATGTCTAGTTCCATGTTTTATATAGCATGACTTTTTCTTGATCCCATCCTCGACCCTATTCATCTTTTAGTCATGTGGAAAACATTTCAAAAACTTGGGATGAGCATAAAAAGCTCAGTAAGGGTTATAAAATAAGGAAGGAAAACATTATCCCATCAGTAAATAAAAATCAATGAAATCATACTTTTAAATCATAATATACCTTATGAAATCATGAGATTTATGAATAACACACACAAATCATAAATCATAAAGGATACGTATGGCATCCATATCAAACATAAATTGTAGCTATCACAACTACATTGGGAGTTACACTTGGAATACCCATCACCGTATATTCCCTAAATCTCTTAGTATAAAGATCACGTTTACCTCCATCACATTACCCAATGCGTTGGAGAGCTATCTCAGGCTCACCCACCCTAGGTTTATCACGGAACCACCCATATACAAAAACAATTCCCAATAACCATAACATAATCATAACATATAACACATGTATAAAGGAAAGATAACATTTCCACATTCCAATATATCAAATCAAGATATTGAAATAAACAATGTTTTATCAAATCATTTACAAAACCATTTAAAAAGAGATTTTTGAATCAAAGTGTCACATACCACTTTGAAGCTTTTAAATGAATTATCATTTGAAAACATTAATGTACATATAAATAAATCCTAAAACCCTTTTTGAAAAAATTGAAATTAATGAGATATATTTAGAATAATAAATCTTTAAAACATTTAAAATTATATTTTAGTTAAAGAGTTTTTTTAACAAAAAGATAGACGCTTGAATACAAATAATTGAAGAATAACTTTTAATAAAAAATTTATAATATCATTAGAATAAATGGATTCATGATATAATATTTCAAAGGAAAGTATATACCCTATATAAGATTGATTGGTGCATAACCACAATGAAGTCTCGATGGAAGTGTAAATTGAGATAAAATCCCTTATATAGATTTTATCCTTAAATTAAGGATAAATAAATCACATAATTATGTGTGAAAAATATAAATACACCCAATATAAGTCGATATTAAGTTTAAAACAATCATAGGTCATTAAAACATATTCATAGGAAGATATATTCAAGAAGTACAACTTGAACCTGAAGAATTGAAATTGGGTTAAGAGGTTCCCCTGTAAAAATTCGAAACCCTAACGGCATCACTTTAAAATTCCAAAAATGAGCTGATGAGATAAAAAGGGGTATATCATCACTTGGACATAATGTTTACATAAATGAGGGTATATAAGAACATATCCCAACATAATAAGATGTAAATTAAAATACATAACAAAACGAAGTCTTTTAAAAAGAGGAGGGTGAAAGGTTCCTTTACCGATTTGGTAACTTACAAAACATACGCCACATGAAAGAAGGGTCATAAAATGAATATTTAAATACTAGTAAATGAATTTATATTACAAAAAGAGAATAATAATGGGATGTACATACACCACACAAAATTTAATAGTGGAAAATATAGCATGAATCTCACATGAATAAAAAGTGAGACGAAACCCTTTACCACGTTGTAATCAACTGAGTCGTATGACAAAAAGATAATAACCACCAAATGAATCACAGAATAGCATGAATATAATGATAATATTGAGAATATATATATATATATATCAAATGTCAGTACACTATACACCATATGTAATGAATAAGTGGCGAACAATGGAAATCTCATGGAATTAAAAATGAGATAAGAAAATCCCTTACCTCGTGTCCGACTTGACTCGATCATTCTTTAATCACATGAAAAATTAACTAAAGATAATTTATACATGCTTAAGAACCTTTTTCAAGTTGATTATTACTTTTATATCACTTATTAACATGTTATAAACATTAGGTATTCATTTAATTTAATAATGCTCGTTTGTCGATATTTGGTACTTGAGTCAAAAAGGGACTCCTTATAATTAAATGTTGTTCATGTGGTCAAAGGTTAATTATATAAATAATGATATTTATTATTTAGATATCATATATATCATATATATCTAATATATACATGTATTTATAATAGTACATAACATTTAGAGGTAAGAAAAGAAACGCACAGTTCTTGGAGATGGTAAGCCGTATGTAGGCATGAACGCTACTTTCATTTCTATTTCTTATTTTAAGGGAATTAAAACATAATTATACATAGGTACATTGTAATTACAGTATAATATCCTATATAATATCATTAAATATATCCTTTATACATCCCACATAAGGCATTGACGAGTAACATCACTTTGACGGGGTGGTAGTCCACGCTTCCTCAAATGAGATTATCGTATTTACCCACTATGGAAACCACAAAGGAATGATATAAATGGAAAATACAGAAGAATAAAAAAATAAACATAATATATATCATATATATATACATTTACATCGTAATGGACACCATGAGAGGCGGCTAGAGATATTTGAACAATCATTGTTTCGTGAGGTGTTAGTTTTCCATCCACAGAAACATTATGTTCTTCATCCATTAGACGGAGGTGTGTGTAAGTGTAGTTATAATAGTTATCATAACATCATGCTAGTATATTAAGGATACTGTTTTTGTTACAAAATAAATGAATAAAAAGAGTTTAGGGGATGGAGAAGTAAAATAAAAGAAAGAAATTTATGAGAAACTGTTACCTTTAATTTGGATAACTCCCTTGGGTTTGAACCAAAGGACTTCTTGAAGTCCCTTCTGCCTATGGTAAGGCTTCTAAGGGGAGGAGAGGGATGTAGGGATCTTAATTAGGAAGAGTTTGGATGATCCAAATGTTTTGGATAATAGTTTAATTATTATAATCTTATTTATTTAAAACATTTATTAATGAGGTAAATACTAAATCATTATTGTGTCATAAATAATTTAATTTATTTGATGTCTAAAAATAATAAAAAAATACCATAATTTAAGAAATATTTTTAACGTTACAATGAATATTTATAGTAGAAAAGATGACTTATATTACACCATATAAAAAGTAATTACTAAAATATTTTTGTTAATGTCAATTTTGTCTTTACATTATAATAATTAATCTAAATTTTCATTATCACTCCCAATTGGCTCAATGGGGTCCCAAAATTGACCCAATGATGTCCATGGTCGTTAATGTATCAACTAATAAGGTTTTTACAATTGTTAAAGTAATTTTGAATTATTATAATATTCATTAAACCTTGAATTACCATATTTACCTTTAACTGTAGTAAATAAAAGTCAAAAGTTACTATTCACAAAAATTATTTTCATCTTAATGAACTATATTTTACTTCTTGATAACTAGAATGTATGTCGGATTTTTGAAATTCAATTCACAGAAGTGGTAAAATTTCATTCAAATGAAAAAGTCAGTTTTTTTAACTACCACTAAGTGGTTTCATTTGTCATCAAAAATTGAAGTTTTTTAGAAAAATACCAAAAATTCTACCTAAGCTATATTTGATATTCCGAATTAAGAAATGATGTATATTTTTCAAAATTAGAAACATATAAGTGGCATTAATTAACATTAAAATTAATTCTCGTAATCAAAACAAATAGCGTGTTTTTAAAAAACAATAACTATGAAAAGATTGATACTTGTTTATGTTCAATTTCAAAGTGAAATTAATTCCAATGGCCAACATTGGATTAAAAGGTAAAAATATATTTTAAATTCATTTTAAAACCAATTAAAAAGATAATGTAACCATATAAATAAATTATATTAAAAGGCACTTTTGAATTAAAATACAATATTTTTCACTGTTCATTAAAAAAATGAACTTTATCCAAAAAATTCCAAAAAATTTACACAAATTAAATACTGATGTCCCCATTCTAATGAAGGATTTTATTTGGTCCTATAGAATGTATTAAAGGAAAAAAAAACAATATTTAAAAAGGGTTCACCATTAAAAGGCGATAAATTGGCCTTTTAATGTAAATTATGCTTAAAATTAGATTCATTCACATTTTAAGCCTCTAACTTTTATAGGATAAATGTAAATACATTTAAAAAACATGAATAATAATATTTTATTTAGTTTTTTTCATTCCTGCCAATATAATGGCTAGTAGTTGACTACCATTTATAATAATAATATTATATTATTAGTGTGCAATGTACGATTTCAAAGAAACTCATTGTTGCATATCGGGTACGCTATCGAACATAGAAACCCTTTTTAAAGTAAAATTAATATTTAATTCAAAAATTAATAATTATGAAAAATTCATATTCTTTATTTACCTGGGATGTTACAGTGTGGATCATCAATAGAGGAATTCTACACTTGGATTCTACGATGCAATGATGGATCACATCAGATCATGATTGAAAACATCAATGAAGAGGGAATTCCATCAAGGTAATTCTTTTCTTTTAATTAGATTAATTATAACCAACATATGATGATCCTCTCTATGGTTCTGGGATTCCTTATTTTCTTTCATTCTTTGTTCTATTTTGAAGATCTGATGTTTTATTATCATGACAGATCTTGGATTAAACGTTGTTAATGGAAAAAATTAATGTTTGGTACACCCACTAATGCACTTCCGCTACGCCCGGAACCTACAAGTTGTATCAGAGGGGTCATATCGTTGATTATAATTATTTATTTATTTTTGGTGATTTATGCTTTTTATAATTTTGATGTTTCAATTCATGTTAATCATTCTATAAATCTGAATCTTGAGATCTATTCCTCTTCTCTCAATTCACGTTCACCTTACAGGAACTATTTTTTTTTAATTTTGATTAAAATAAAACAGAGGATCTCATATGGATGTGCCAACCGTTCATAGAAATACAACATCAAAACACATGATGTGTATTTGGTAGTATATGATGTATAGTCTAGGTTCAATGCTTTATACTGGTTCTCCAAGCCAAGACCTGTGAATGGATTCTATCGAAGTCTCGAAGACTCCGTGTGATGACCAGGAATAGGTGTCACACGGTTTTCGGATTACACTCCGTGTGGCCCACTGAACATGGTGTGTAGTCCCTTTAGGTTTTGGTAGGACCATGTACCTTGTACATGGTCGGCCCAGCTGGAAACCATGTAAAAATAATAATACATGGCATGTGTCCCTCTGAACACACCTTGAACTCCAAATATTTTTGAAGTACATTTACACACCATGTCCCTGAGCGTGTACTTCGGATGGGTGGTGAACAAAAGTATAAGTTGTGTAGTCAGAACTACACAACATGTACTCATCCAAAATATGTAGATTTGTTAAAATTTGTTATTATATTATACAAACCCGTGAGACGTATTCCATAGTTCAGGTGTAAAGATGAGGCACAACATGTGATAGGTGTTATATATGTGTGTGTTTAATTTAACATCTGCATAATGTTCATTTCTACTCATTGGGTCGTTATGAATGGGAATTCACTAAGTTGCCTCCAAGTTACAAGTTACGTACAAAGACAATTTTAAATGAATATATTTGCTTAAAATTATGTAGGAATAGAATCTCAAGGAAATTTATAAAAGGGTTTAAGATAAAAAATATTGATTAATTAATGATAATTAATTGATTCAATTGTAATTTATCATATACAAGAATGAATAAATAATTGAATTTCGGTTTTATTTATGCATAAACATCATTGAATGTATGGATGATCATGTTCTAGACCAAGACCTATGTAAGTGAATGGATTCTTTTAATTTATTTATTTAAATTATATTTGTTGGCCTGCAAGCCTTAACCTTATTAATATAAAGGGCATGTGTTCCCAAGGTTTCTTTTATGGGAAACCACGTTTTACCCCTCACCTACGTGTGAGATAAAAGCATATGTAATGGATGGAGCTCCCAATATAGTGGAGGGGGATCAAGTTAAGATCCAAGGTAAAACAAATCTGAGGAGTTACAATGGTGGACAGGTGGAAATTAGTAAAGACGAACCCAAATGGTTCAAGGTGTTTCTCCCCTAGGTCTTGGGTTAGTTTGTCAACCACTATATAAATTAACCAATAGAATAAGCTCATGATCATACCATTTATTTTATTTCTATTAGTTGCATTCTTTATTTATTATGGTTTTGATGTCATGATGACAGGATTAATGAATTAAGAAATCATACAAGATGGAACTAAAATAAGATCAGCATATGCGTAAATATTATCTTATACATGGTTAATCAATTAAGTATTTCCCACTTAATATTAACAATCAAGTAATGAAAGATAATAAAATGGAAACTTATGTATAAGGATAAAATCCCTCAATGAAATATTATGTTGGTATAGCCTTCCATAATATTGGTTAGAATCGAACCATGGGTCAAAGTGCTTAAACAACCCTAGTTGATGTTCTTTCAATTATCGGGGAATTATAATTCATGTTTTTGGGTTAAATTTACTTGGTTCACATCAAGGGTTGACTTCTATAGTAGGACATGGTGTGACCAAGAGTCCAAGGTTGAGGAAATCCAAAATAAAAGGATTTCAATATTGGGGAGTCCACTCTGCGGATCAAGGAGCTGCAGGTTAATGTAGTTGCCATTTGGAATTCCTACCTAAAACCCATAAAGTTACTTGACCAACCCTAGTTGGGGTAATTATAAAGGACATATGGATCATATCCACTAGAATATTCAGGCAAAAGAATATTCCAAAGTCAATGGTAAGGGATATTGAATATAAATAAAATAGTGGGAGACTAATAAGTATTATTTTATTTATTTCTCTCAGTTTTATCTTGGTGAAGTACTAAACCTTTGCTCATCTTAATTTATAGAAATGGAAAAAATAACCTCAAATATATCATTGTGAACTATATTTGATAATGAAAACCTTATCACCGACACCAATTTCTAGGAATAGAAGAGGCGTTTATACATCATCCTTCTCCATGAGAGGAAATTGTATGTGCTGGATGAGCCTATTCCAGTTGTGGCTAGAAAAGAGGCAAGTGATGAGGAACTATCTCTCTATATAAAACAGATTGATGATGCCACAGATGTCCAATTTTTCGGGCTATCGTCCACATCTAATGATCTTATGAAGAAAAATTGAAACATGGATGCGTAGAGCATGATGATGCACCTTAAAGATCTCTATCAAGAGAAGGAAAGATAGGAGAGATATTAGATCTCCAACTCTTTGTTTTCAACTATGCTTGGAGAGTCTATGCCAGATGAGCCTAATGTAGTCAAGCTTATGGGCAACATTGAATGCCTATACATCGTTGAGATTATGTTCTTATATGATTTGTGTATATATTTCATCCTATCATCACATCCCAAGACCATATCTAGCTTTGTTGACAATTAGAACATGGGAATCAATGAGAATAGTATTTCAACACATCTGACTTTAATTTTCCAGGTAGATAAAGACATGGGGAATGAAAAATCCACAGTCCTTATGGTGAATAAGAAAATGAAGGATAGGGAAAAGGGTACAAGGACATAAACGAATTGAATCCCCTGAGTGCCATCCATCCAAGAAGGGGAAGATCTTGATACGGGGTATAGAATGGTAGGCGGTACGTTTTTCATGTGGAAAGTCATGCCACTTGAAGAGAAATTTCACCCAAAGACATGGGGACACTAAAGGTGCCTTCATTATCCAGTTTAATCTTACCATTTCTACACATTAGGTATTAGATACAGATTATGGGGCTCACATCTATATTCAAATGCATGAAAAAATTAGATTTAGAAATATTATCATAAGAGAGGTGGATCTCTGTGCTACCAATTGAGTGACATTGGCTATATTGTCCATTGGAGATTACCATCTCTCATTAACAACTAAGATGATTCTGGTTTTACATAATTGTTATTATGTACCTAGTGTTACCAAAAACATAATTTCTGAGTCATTTTTGGATATAGATGGATTTATTTTAAGGTTTAGAAATAAGGGATTATTATTTTATAAGAAAAACTTATGTTATGGTATGGAGCATTTAAATAAGAAATTTTTGGTATTAAATTACGAAAACCAAGTGTTGGGAATCGATAACGAAACAAACTCACATGACTCATACATCACCCTATTGTGGCATCACTGTCTCAGTCATGTAAATGAGAAGATCTTCAAAAATCCTTGTCAAGATAGCTATTTAGAATCTATAGATCTAAAACCACTTGATATATTTCACACTTTCTTACAAAGTAAAATGAAAAATCTACCTTTCAGTGGATAGGGTGAAAGGGCCACATAGATTCTAGGATTGGTGTACATAGTTGTGTGGGGACCATTTCCAACAGAAGCTAGAGGTGTATATTCTTACTTCATTAGATTTATTGATTATTTGAGTTGATATGCATATATATACTTAATGAGGTATAATTCAGAAGCCTTAGAGAAATTTAAGGAATTCAATAATAAAGTAGGGAATCAACTTGGTAAGAAGATAAACAATCTTTGATCGAACTGAGGAAGAGAATATCTAGACTAAGAGTCCATCAATATTCTTTGGGAGTCTGGGATTCTATCTCAGCTCACACCTACCTATACACCATAGTGGAATGGTGTTAGTGATAGGAGGAATTGTACCTTGTTGGGCATGGTGAGGTCGATGATGAGTCGTGAAGATCATCCATTATCCTTTTGGGGATATGATTTGTAAATTGTAGCATACACACTAAACTGAGTACCAAATAAGAAGGATAATGGAATTCCTTCCATGTTATGAAATGGAAAGAAACCCATTTTTTCACACACATGTGTATGGGGATTCAAGGAATTTGTTAAGGCCTTCTCAAGAAACAAAGTAGCTCTCTGGGGCATGAGGTGTATCTTTAATGGATATTCCAAGGAAATGAAAGAATATTTCCTATATAACCCTTCATACAAGAAAGTGATTGTCGCTAGACAATCCGTCTTTCTTGATATGGAGCACATCCACAAAAAGGATAGTGGGATAATGATTGAGTTTGATGAAGTTGATGCTCAAGATTCACAGGAGTTGGTACATGAACAAGTTCCATAGGTCCTCGTGGAAGATGTTCCAGAAAAACAAGTACTATATAGGATCTCAAGAGAGTTAAGGGAACCAGATAGATTTGGTTTCCTAGTAATTGATAATTGTGAATCATTATTGTTGGAAAATTATGGACCCCTCTCTTACAAGGAAGAAGTTGAAATCTCAAAACCTGTAAGATGGCTAGAAGCTATGAATTCTGAGATGGATTCCAGGTATCAGAACCATGTTCGGGTTCTTTTCACTGATCCAGTTGACTTAAAGCATGTTGAATGAAAAACTTTATTCAATATAAAACTGGATATGGAACGTCAAGTTACAACCTATAAAGTAAGGATAGTGGATAATGAATTCAAACAGCATCATGTAATTGACTATGATGAAACCTTATCACCAGTTTACATGTTTAAATATTTATGAATCGTACTTATCATAACAGCTTACCTTGACTACGAGATTTGTAAAATGGATTCTAAATAGCATTCCTTAATGGGAACCTTTAGGAAGATGTCTATATGACACAACCATAAGGGTTTGTGACACCAGGTGAAACCAAAAAAGGTTTGAAAGTTGAAAAAATCCATTTATGGATTAATACAAGAATCTATGTCATGGAACATTCGATTTGATGAAGCCATAAAGGAATTTTGTTTCATTAAGAGAGAATGTGATCCATGTGTTTATAAGTGGTTTAATGGGAATGCGGTCCTTATCCGAGTAGTATATATTGATGACATATTGATTATTGGAAACGATGTACCAGTCTTACAGTTAGTTAAGGATGGTTTGAACAAGTGTTTCTCCATGAAGGACTTGGGTGAAGCAGCCTACATTCTAGGGATCAAGATCATTCATCATAGATCCAAGAGGCTTCATGGGGAAAGTAAGGTTACATACATTGACATGATACTAAAGAGGTTCAGTATTGAATAATCCAAGAGGGTATTGGTTCCATTGTAAAATGGCCTACATATTTCAAAGAAAATGTGTCTTCAGACACAACAAGAGAAATATAGAATGAGTAATATCCCATACTCTTTGGCTATAGGATCCATCATTTATTCCATATTATGTGCCAGGATTAAAGTTTCCAATGCAATGAGCATGGTAGGTAGATATCAAGAAGATCTAGGAGAATAGTATTGGACTATTGTTAAGACTATCCTTATGTATTTGAGAAGTACTAAGGATATTTTCCTAGGGTATAAAGGAGATGAGGAGCTTTCCATCAGAGGGTATGCTAATGCTAGTTTTCAGAAATATCAAAACAATCCGAAATCAAAATCTAGAAATGTTTTTTGTCATAATGGAGGAGCTATGAGCTGAAAGAGTTCAAAGAAACTAGTAGTCACCAATTCTACAGTGGAGTCCGAATATATAGAGGCTTCTGATGTAGCCAAGGAAGCCATCTAGATTAGGAACTCTGTCCTATAGTTTGATGTGGTTCCTACTAGTAAAGATCTTATAAAATTATATTGTGATAATACTGCAGCGGTGGATCTTTCAAAAGAACCAAGGTCAACCAACAGATAAAGAACATACTCCTGAAGTATCTCCACTTGAAGGATTTTTATCAAAGAGGTGATGTTACAGTGAGAAAAGTTTCCCCATAAGAGAACTTGGAGGACCCCATGACTAAAGGTCTGTCTTAATATAAACAATAATATCATGTGAGAGCTAACAGTTTAAAGGTTTTTAGAAGTTGGCTCTAGTCTAAGTGGGATTCTGTAGGAGTTGGTGTCCTAGAACTATCAACTTTGTACTTTACTCATTAATAAATACCTTATCACATCTTTATTGATCTTCTGCATGATAATGCATGTCATAATTTCCTAAGGATAGTTGTTGCTCTAAAAGGTCATAGAGGATCCGTACTATGATGAGAACATGGAAGTGCCATAACACTATTCTTGAATATAAATTCTATGTCCGGCTGATGTTATCTGAGGGACACAAATAATATAGGCCATTAGGGGTGAGGACTCAAAAAACATTGAGGCATGTTCTCATGGTCTGTGCCCTTCAAAATATCATGGAGGATATTATGAGAATGAGAGCCGCTAAAAGGATATCTGCATTTTGTAGTGTCATTGGAAGTTTCTATCTGCATATGTGTGTATTGGTCCTTAGACTTTATGATTATTATTAGTGGGTATTAAAAAAAGATCAATTATATGTATTGATGAAAACTGTGATGACAAACTATTCATAGTAAGGTAGGATATGTGGGGTGCATCATGAGTAGTACTACATTAATAGATAATGCAGGAAAAGATTTATCCCTTTTGTTCCATAATGGTAGTAGATATTTTAGACCCTTTGATAGAATTAATATATCCTAAATAAATCCATGTCCATGGTGAGGAATGAAAAAGTTCAATTTCGGGAATTCAATGAAAGAATAATCAAGCACATGGGTTGATGGCACCAGCATGCAACCTGCTTGATATGAGATATCGAGATAAGGTGATTACATTACACGGTAAGCGTTTGTAGGATGTGACATGACATTGCGGAATTAAATACATTCTCTATGGGTGCCTTTGTGTGTTACTAGATGCTTACCTTGGAATTTAGGCAAGCTCTTCCTAAGGCCAATAAGAAAGAGGCCTATAGGGTCACACACTAAGTGTGTCCAAGTATCTCAGTTATATATTAATTTAACAAGTTGAATAAAGATTAATCCTGATTTTGGTTTAATAATTATTCAAGGACACCTAATCGTATTTATTTTGACACTAGTTATTCGAGAGAATATATTGTTTGATAAATAATATATTTATTAGTGAGTAATTTAGTGATATTTATTTGAGAAAAAAATAGCCACTATTAATGGTCTAATAATTATGGTGGAGTAAATAAAGAGAATGGAAAAACAAATGTACACATCGTGTATATTAATATAAACATCATGTATTTTTTTCAAGGAATTTATGAGAAATAATATTATTTATTTAATTAAATAATATTAGGTGTAATTCTTTAGGTACATGCCAAGTACGAATAATATTCAACTGTTATTATTCGACATGGGGTATTACAAAGAATTAAATTTAACGAATTAATAATTTTAGGTAATTAATTCATTTTATTTTTCTAAGTAATTAATGTCCAAATTAAATAATTCTCATTAGCCTAGAAATTTTGGGAGGTTGCGCAAAATGGATATAGGGAAAACTATCAAGCCAAGAGAGAATTATTTTCTTCCAATAATTCTCTCAATCTATGAGAGAGAGAGATCATTTTTCACCGGATTAAGGCGATTGAAAGTTAACATCGCATGCAAAGGATCTTCAGCACTAGCACCCAGAGATCCCTTCAGTGACTTTTAGGGATATGTGGAGCATATCTGGATCACCAATAAAGGACTCCTGCACATGGATTCTATGACGCAATGACATATCACATCGGATCATGACCTAAAACATCAATGTGGGATAATTCCATCAAGGTAATTCCTTTCATTTAAATAAATTAATTATAACCAACATATGATGATCCTACCTATGGTTCTAGGACTCCATTTTTTCTTTAGCTCTACATTTTATTCCAATGATCTGGCATTATTATGATGGATTTCAGATTAAAAGTCATTAATCAAAAAAATTAAAGCTGGGTACACCCACCAACATGCTTCCACTGTGCCCAGATCCTACATATTCCACAATGGACATTATTATGTTAAAAAATAAAAATAAACTAATGTTTCTTACAATATTACTAAGATTTATATCCCAATAATTAAAGGTATGAATGATCATAATTCCATTCTTTCACATCTAAAATATGCATTCCTTTTCCCTGATCATTATCATCCTATCATTGTCTCTACCACACGTACTAAAATTGAGGAGTCCAAACTTTTTTCAGGTGTTAGAGGGAAATAAAAATGCCTTAGGTTGGATCCAATATGACATATCTAGAATCAACCTATCCCTTTTCATAAATCACATGCATCGTGCCGAATCATCCAATCCAATCACACAACCACAAAAAAGACTCAATTCACTCAAACATGAGGTATTTATGGATGATATTACAATTCTTCTTCAAGTTGGTATTATCTAACAAATTTTTTATACAAAATGGGTTAGGCAGATTCAAGTGGTACCAAAGAAGGTTGGGATAACTATTGTCACAAATGAACTTGAAGAGGTGGTCATAACTTCAGAGAAATACAAATTGTGTGTCTGCATCAATTATTGGAAATTAAATGCTGAAACCTGAAAATATCACTTCCCTCTTCCTTTCCCAGATCATATGCAAGAACCATTATCCAAAAATTCACATTATTTATTTCTTAAGGGATACACCACCAACTTCTAAATCCCAATCACATCTCATGATAATGAAAATCCGACATTAACTATCTCCATTGAATCAGATTCATATAGGAGAATGCCTTTTTCCATTTCCAATTATCCTACAACATTCTAGAGGTGTATGATTAGTATCTTTTCTAAACTCATTGAGCATTGCATCGAAGTATTCAAGGATGACATTACCATTTAAAATGATTCATTTGAATCTATTTTCATTAACTCTATATAGTCCTTCAAAACTATGTCAAATGTTACATTATGCCTAATTTTGAAAAATGTCACATCATGGTAACTAATGGGATTGTTCTAGGGTAAATAATTTCACAAGTGGGTATTCAGGTCGACCCTTCCAAAATTGAGGTGATACAGTCCCTTCCTAAACACACATCAGTTTGACACATCTGTTAATTCCTTGGTCAAGTTAGTTTCTAAAGGAAGTTAATCCATAACATCAGTAGGACTTCTCTCCCACTCACTCAGCTACTCCAAAATAATGTTATGTTCTATTTCAATGAGGATTTCAAGAGATCTTTCCTTGAAATCTATGTTTTTCTGACATCTATCCCAGTAATCTAACCCTATGATTGTTCCTTACCCTTTTAATTGATTTTCGATACTTTTGATAGGTCTGTTGGGGAAGTTATTTGTCAAAAAAGAGAAAATATTCCTTATTTCATCTATTATTCCTCTAAAATATTGGATAAAACTATGTCTTAGTACACTATCACTAAAAATGAACGTTTAGTAGTGGTTTTTCCTTATAAAAGTTCATAATTATCTATATTGTGCCCAAATAATCATCATCACAAACCATTATACTATAATGTTTTTACTCAAGAAAATTGATTCCAAACTAAGTATAGTATGATAGATCCAAATGCTCCAAGATATTGAAATTTTGATTAAATATAGACCAAGAAAAGAAAACCTTGTGCCTGATCACTATTTTAGAATTCCAAATTATTCTCATTATGAAATTATTTATCCTGAATTAAAAAAGGAACACTTATCATCTATAAAACCAAGGGGAACCTCTTTACCTTTAACTCTTCCCCCTTCTTAAGCTCTTTCTCTATCCCTTATTATTCCTCTCTTACTCATATTTTTACCACATTATTCATTAATTTTATCCCATTTCTCTTTTTTTGTGGGTTTTCATATTAAAAACGCTAATAAAATATAAAAAGATAAAAATAAAAAAAATGAGTCATAATTACTCACCATACAAATTTGAAATTTTTTCCAACCTTTTTAGGGATTCCAATAACTTTATTTAATCACACACATTTTTTATTTTCATCAAAAAATTGGATAAATAATTTTGGGTTAGGAATAATAAATTTGGAATGCTCAATTTTTTATTTATAAAATGATTATTCCCCAACTGTATATAATAACATCAGCTTTAACGCAAAGACTCCATATGCCCATATTTTCAAAATGTGTGCTTTTTCAACCCTGATTGTGAGTCTTAAGTTCATAAAACATCAAGCTTAATTTCTTTATTTATTATAAATTAATACAATAGAGGAAAAAAATTTACAACATGAGAACAATAATAGCCAAATAGCCTCTATTTACCCATACATTTATCCTCCTTTCAAAATCTCATTCGATCCTATGAAAACAGTTTTTTATATTCACATTAAAATCCCAATACCTAATCTAAATTAAAATCTACATGTATTTTCATTAAATAATTTATTTAAATTTTTTTGTGGGGGAATATATTTCATTTTGGGAATCCTTTTCAGGATTTTTAGCATTTCATCATTTTCTTAAGGGAAAGAGTCCATTTTAGTAAGGGGGAGAGGTTTTCATTTAATGAGTTTTAGGAAATTATATATATTTACAACATCTTGTATAAATTTTATTGAATATTTTTCAAAAGAAAATTATATGAAATAGAAAAAAAAAATGTGTTCTGTCCTAAGTGGGAAAAATTCCTCTTTCTCAACCATTGATCTTATTATAACAACAAAAATTTGTTTCATGAGGCTATAAAAAATGTATTGGGAGATTAGTGTGTGATATACTTCAAGTTTAACATTAAAAAATATTCAATAAAAAAGAAATAAAAAAAATAAAACATGCATTATCTTTTGTTGTGTAATTGGGAAAATTTTTGTCTTTTGTAAACATATCATCTTGTCAACCCCATAAAATTTTCTTCCATTTCCCATTCTTCACAAAATAAATACCTTCTAAATATGTGTTTCTATTTTCTTCAATGTTTCATTCTAAAAAAAATTCTATTTTTTACCCATGTTTCTTTTTTACCCCTCTTTTCTTCTCTTTCGAACACTAAATTACTATTATTCCACAGCCACTAAAAACAACTAAAAAATACCTCTTGATTCTTGTGAACATTATTATATGTAATAGAATCATATATCTACATTAAACTCTAACATTTTCACTTTTTTTGTATGATTGAACCTCCAGAAATAATTTTTTATCATCTTGGGAGGAGTATGTTTCAAGTGCCTACATTTTCCATTTCGAATTTTAATTATGAAAAATGATTTATTTTTGAAACATTATTTATATAAAAAAATTTAGCTAAATTATTTATGGATTAGTGAACTATTTTAGAAACCCCTAATTGGGAAAAACAAAGTTTTAATATTTGTTGATGAGTGAAAATTATTTAGTTATGTTTTTTATATTTATTGTACATAGGGGAATGCAGATGACTAAGTGTGAGGGAGAAAATATTACATATTTTATCATAATTTTACATTACTCTCATTATATATTTGTCACTTAAATATATTTAATATTCAATCAATGTTCATGTTTTTATCATAAACCCATAAGAAGAACATTTTTAGAGTTCATTTAATTAATAAAATTTTTAATATTTCGATCATATAATTCACCATACAAAGACAAATAACATTATTATTTTTTATTGTTTCTAATGAAAATTACAACATATAATTATAAATTATATTTATCTAATTATACCATTTGATGGGTCATAAGGACCACACAAAAAGATCCAACAAATATATTGATAAAATGAGATCATGCATGAAGATAGAAATTCTGGGATCAATATATAAGTTAAAATATATTTGATTATATGCCAAAATTTGGGGGAAAATACAATTCATCTTGGAAAAAATTCAAAGGACTTATTTCGCAAAAAAGGGCCCAACTGATATTTTTAAGTCCATCCCACCATTCTATCAAGGAATTAAAATCAGTAAACAATCATTCAATTTTCTCCTAATATAAACATCCAATTGATATGATATTCTGAATTGAGAAATAAAATATGTTTTAATAATAACTTATAGAATAAATAGTATGCATTTATGGAATATTTTAATTTATAAACCCATTCACATTTCGGCCTTCAGAAATGTGTGGATAAAATTGGACAACTGCACATTGTTTGTTTAAACAACCATAAATTTGGGGAAATTTCCATTAGACTCTAAATTTGGATGGTTAGGTTTTAAAATCTATATATAAAACCTCTAATAATAATAATAATCTTTATTCGGATTTGGGATTTATCAAATTGATGATCCAACATGAGGGGTGGATTTGGAATGAAAAAAATCCACCACCTTGGGATTTAATGAAATCCCCCTCTTCTCCTTGAAAGGGGTAAGTAGTTCAAAAAAATAAGGATAGTTTGGAATGAGTATGGATCTAAAAAATGTTTGGTATTATCTTCTATAATCTATTAACAATATTAGATACCATTCCCCCATGCTTCTTTTGATTTACGTTTTAATTCTTCTTCATTTGTAATCTTGTATGTGATTGTGTTGTAATTATAATTTAACGCATGTTTCTTTACCATAATCTCTTATTATCATACACCCTCTATTTTTAAAAATTAATTTTATTGAAAAAAATTAAATAATGTTTAGAATCACTCCCTTCTTTTTCTTTCTCATTCAATATAAATTTCATTTTTAATTCATTTCACGTTTCATGTTTGTGTTTGTCAAACTAATCATTTCTTATACCATTATTTTTCTTCACTTTTTAAATCAAAACCTAATAATTATAAACCATATTAATGTTCAAGTAAATCTACAATTGGGGTGAGTCATAGTTTTGTATTTTTAAGCTATTGAGAGATTTTTCTTGATGAATAGTCCTTTTGTTGACATTGTTTATTTTATACATAAAATTCCATCAGTTAGTGGCATGTTTTGTTTAATGTGTGGATTCCATGGACTATTGGAAACATAAAATACAATACCATAAATAGGCCTTGATTGAGATTATAACAAATATTTAAGTTAAGTCTTCTATTAAATCCCCAACACTTGGCTATTCTGATAAAAAAATCCTCTTGTAAAGTGGGTGTTAAATTAATGCAATATAAAGAAAAGATCCTAGATATCAGAAGCTTGAATACTTAATAATGAACTCAGCCCAATCTTTATAAAATTTATAAATCAAACATTAACCATAAAAAATTAGTTAATATCTAAAAAACTCACCATTAAAAGGAGAACAAAATCGGAAAAATCACACTCTAAATTTGTACCATCACCGAGGATTCGACCCGAGTGCCACTATACACATTAGAAGAGAACCAGACCATTGAATGGTCGATAGGAGAAAATTGAAAACTCTTCACTCATAATACTTTGATGTTTTTGTATCCTAGTATCATAAAGAGGAATATTTAGGATATATAGCATATTAGTGGTAATATGATGGATTGGTGTTTCGATTCTTCATTTACCTCCAAGAGGAGTCCTATAGTGTTTCAAATAGGGGAAGAAAAAACACCACCATAGGTAATACATCTCTCCTCATAACCTATTTCAACATCATGGAAAGATGGGTCATATCTATATGTTATGATCCATAGCTATGAGTCTAATTTTCATAAGGTATTGAGGTAGATGAAAGTGGGGAACCAAGGATCCAACTTGGGTCCTTAATAAAAAACTTAGGCAATAATGACTCAGGCGAGTCACATACCTCAAGGAAATAGTCATGAATATAAGACCAGTTGAGTATATGTAGTCTATTGGACTCTTATGGATGGTAGTGAAATATCATATACTATTCAAGGAATATTCTAAATCAGTTATATGTTGTAAACCACTTTGTTTTATATAGATAATTATCATTCCTTCTTATATGAACATGATTTTTCTAGAATAGACTTGTAGTTCAAGTACAAATTTGAGTTTCTTTTTCCATATACACTGTAGGATAATAAATTCAACCATCCTTAGTGATTCTAAGAGTGTCATATATTCTATTTCAGTTATAGACACATGTGGGACTTTATGATTTTGGAGATGATAATATTTGATGTGATTCTTATAATTGATTGGATTGTTATTTTCCAATCTAAAATTGATTTATATCAGAAATGGGTATCAATTAAATCACACTATTGATATAATTTATTTATTACTATTGAATGGGAGTTGGGATATGGTAGGTTTATTTCATACTTTTGAAAACGTCATATGATCATGGTGAATATAGTGTGTTAGGTTCTATCCAAATGATCAGTGGTGCCCCCCCAATTTTTATTTAGTTGTGGATATTTATCAGGATTCCCTTCACGATGAATTAACATGACTTCTCTAAAATAGAGAAGTTGAGTTTGAGATATATCTCATTCTTGGTTGGTATTCCATTTAAATAACCCCAAGTCATATAGCATTGATAGAGTTAAAGGAACTCAAGTTACATCTAAAGCACATTTCAAGCTGTGTACTTCAATATGGGTTGAACCTATTTTGTCCACCAAAAATTTATATATTAGTATTAACTGTACATATATTACTAAAAACTAAACTAGGTGATAGGGAAGAATATGTATAACTTTTCCATCATTGATACTTTGTTTGATCTATTATGGGGAGCTTGATGGTTCTCCAAGACTGATCTAGGATTAGGTTATCACTAGTTCTAGTTTAGAGAGGATAAAATCCTAAGGATGGTGATTCAGAGAACGTTTGTTCTATATGAGTAATATTTAATGTTTCTTGGACTAAAAAGTACACCAAAAGTTTTCATGAATCTCATGAAAAATATCTTACGCTCATATTTTTACTCAATATTCATAGTATTCATTGATTATATCCTAATTTAATAATAGACCGTAGTGTAGTATGATAGATATATTGAGATAATATTGAGTAGAATTTATGAACATCATCTTTATTCCATGCTTTAAATGTGTAAATTTTGGATTCAGGTTGTGTAGTTTTTACACAAACTTGATTTTTAGACTGATATATATGTACATTTAGATAAAGTGGAAGTATCCATTTATATAAACATCATTGCAAGGGGTTTGAGATTAGGTTATTTTTGTGTTTAGTGGGATTCTTCTGACATTTTATCCAAGGCCTCTCCCATATATCATCACCCATGACTATGTTGATAAAGAATGGAGTGAAGTTCTAATGACTATTCTAGTATGAATAATATTTTATTGAGATAAAAATGATGTTAACTACTACTATGGTGTTAATTTTTCCTAAGAACATCGTTGTAAATGTTGTATAATAAGATTAATTTGGATTTTGTATTTGAGAAGTATTAATTCAAAGGGATTGTGTAGTAGCTTATGGGTCACATCATCTTCGAACTCACAAGAGAAACTATCTAACCCAAAACATAGATATGGAAGTTGCGATATATTATTTGAATTGTTGGAGATAATATTTATTAATTTAGTGGTGGGTTATCTATATAGACCAAAAAAACCTCTACTATATATTCACCTAGTGTGGCCTCAATTTGAGGTAATGACGGTAAGTAGAGTACCTACTACAATTTAAATTTCATTATGTATACAATAGTAGTTATTGATCTTTGACTTAGATAGTTTCTTGTAAGGATATTTATAGGAGTCTATATTGTTCAATGAATTATTATCACACATCTAATGAGTTATTAGTTTTAGGGTCTGTTGTTATATATGATACCTCTAAGAGGCTTCAAATAATTAGAAATAGTATGATCATAGATCGTAACAATCATAGAACATATATTGACCACTAGAGGCGACCACTAGAGTTATATATAGGTTAAAATGTTTTTTGAGAGTGCTCCTCAGTTAATAAACTAACACTTGAGCAATAAAATCAAGTAATAAATTTGTTCTTATGGACTCTTTGAGATAACTGTGTAGGTTGGTACAATGGTTGAGCATCTGGATCTCCTGTATAGTTATTGAGGTATTCACAATGTATTTCATGTGTCTCATCTTTAGAGATACATGTCGTATTCCATGAAATTCATAAACTATGAGGATTTTGATAGGAGTATACAACATCATATGTTGAATTCCTGATGCAGATTATAGACTGGATTGAGAAGGTATTTTAGGGAATGTGGTATAACTTGTTCAGATCTTATATCTCCATGTACAAATCCAAGCAGAGACTTTAGAGTGAAAGATAGACATTCAGGCCAATTTTACCACATTGTTCAAGAATAATTCATTAATATACTACATGAGTATAAGAATTCATTATATAGTTGAGAATTTTAACACCCTCTATTTTTAAAAGATTATTTAGGATTCGTTTAGGATAAAAAGGGAGGAGATGAATTATTTTCTAAGGTGGAATTTGGTTCTATGGATAACTCGTTATCTTTATGTTGTGGAGGATATGGGGATGGCATGGCTTGGGATTTATGTCATAGTGATCATATATGATGGTTTAGGATTTCTTTACGTAGTTTAGTTTTGGAGATTCAATGCGATGTGGAGGATGAAATGTGGATTTGAGGGTTTCTTCCAATCAGGGAACCCTTTCACCTTTGAAAGATGTTGTGGAATAGTGTCCATGTAAATCACTTGGAGGTTGTAGCATAGTGATTCAAATTACACTATAGTCCTCTTCTAATGTTTTATGATGGAATTATTGACCAAATAATGTATTTCATACTCACATTTGACTAGGAAGTATTTAATCACAGATAAATTCTTTTTTACCATATCCCGTACTATTTAGGTACCTGTTGTGACATAGCCCTATGCACTATGTTTTAATTCTTCTTTTTCTACATTTCCTATAAATCGTGGAGTCCCGTAAAACTAAAAATTATCTCAATATTTCCTCTTGGTCCTATATCAACTCTATGAATTCTTTAAAAGTTTTTCCAACCCTCTAACCCTTGGCATCATCGCTAATGAGGGTGGATCATCTCTTGGTATTCCTAGGTGAGTTTTCTATCCATTATTCTTCATTTACATTTTATTTTTAAGGATTTTATTTCTAAGCCTATATATCCATGCACTTGTTGAATCCTATTCTAGAATCTAATTTTCACAATTTTATATTGGTTCAAAGGTATCTTGGACATGAAAGCTAGTTCAATGTGGGTGTGCAATGTGATTCTATCTTCAAACCCTGATGAATGTTAAAGTTATTTCTCAATAACCTCGATATAAGAAGTTCATTACCCTTTGGGGCTTCTAAATAAATATGTTTCCTATGTATGACTTGTGTGTTTTATTTCTAGTTTACCATTATTTATTAGGATCAAATTTGGGTGGGTACATAGCTCGTGAGACCCTATTATTTATGCTAGATTCCCAAGTTATTCTGGTATATTGTTTGACCATGTTGATGTTAATCACTTTTATTATTTTTCAATATATATACTCATGATGATATTATATGAAATAGAATTTTTTATACTCTATTATGTGTGTTACCTTACCATTGGTGATGTGGTTCTTTGTACATAGAATAGGTCGACCATCCTGGCATTGGTATAACTTAAAAGGAGAGTGTACATGACTTGAAATGTTGAAGATGATGGAATTGAGAATAGGGTTGGGTATGAATATTCCTCATGGTTTTGATGTAACATGATACACTCAATTCATAGTTTATTCCATGTGGTATGTCTCACTTGATCTCTAGTGGTTGCTAACAACCATGACCACTTGATTCTTAGAGGATGTTGAGAAGCATGATTCACTTGATTCCTAGTATATGTCGAGTATCATGTTCAAAAGATGCCTTGAGGATGCCGACAGACATTTACACTATCCTTGTAACTAGTTAAATTCCTTTTTTTATCCTATAATTATCATCTAGAATGGAACTGAAGAAGGTACGACCAGGGTTTTTTGGTGGCCTGGTTTGGACAAGACCTCTCAATACATGATTGTGTATTTGTTATGCTTACTTCTTCATTTATTATTATTACGGAATACACTTGTTATTCCTATAAACACTTGTTAAGGATGAATTATTGGTCTCATTTTGGGGTTTATTACTCACTCCCAACATGGAAAATCATGATTCATCTGTAGAGTTCAGGTATACGGATCCATGAAAGTGAAGGGGGACCATAGAAGATATTTGAGCCTAGGAGCATAGATCTAGGAGTGATAATTGAATGCACTCCAAACCATTCCATAATTATAAATATTTATTTACTTGCTGTATATATACTCTGCTTTGGATTGACACATTAAGAGCCTATTTATTTATTATATGAAATGCAATCCATTTTATGTTTGATTATGATTACTTATCTTCCACTCTGATTACACTGAGTTGTTTATATTTATTTATATTATTAGTGTTATGGCATGATACTGAGGGTAGGTTCTCCCCACTGACAATGTTTGGGCCCTCAATTCTTGTTAGTAGAGTCTTGTGTATAGAGTGGTGTGTATGAGGTATTATGAATCACTATATTAGACCATTGGTTTAATTTTGAGAATTACAACAATGATTATTTTCCTTTTCTTCATATGATGGAAAATGAAAATATTGCTTGTGATTACATATTGATTACCGCTTTCACAAAGTGATGTATATAATTCTTCATCACTACCTCACATTATTAGTTATAATAATTGATTTAATGGATATATATGTTGTTTCATGAAAAATATTGATTCTCTAATGATAAAATATTATCCACCTTCTTACCACCCCCCCCACAATCTGTTGGAAAATGATAACTTCGCATGTGTGTACATATAGACAACCACCTCCACAAAGATATGTGATTAATTTATCCTTTCATATTTACATGGATGATCGTAAGGATTGATTTAATGAACCTATATTAACATTATGATATAAATATTATTTTAGTAACCACATTCATTGTATATATTATTTTATTTTCAGCCATTAGGTAAATGAAAATGTCATCATTTGCATCTGTAGACTATGGCCTCAATGAATGATATACATTTTTTCATATTACCGTATAGTATGATTTTTTTAAATTATATATAATTAATTAAAATGTATATTCATGACCTTAATATTTTGGTGATGATGTAACCATTTCATTAAACCATTTACTATTATCAATATACTTAAGTTGTTTTGGATTAATTGACTGAAAAACCTTATGTCGCTGATGTAAGGAAGTACTATACATTAAATAGATGTCAAATAATTATAAAATAGTGTTAAAAATGAATATAAATGAAAAATTTATCTTAATAATGTATTTTACATTTTTTTAATATAACGACCCATAATTTACATACATTGTTATTACATTTATAATTGAAGCACACTTATTACAACATATAACAAAACCAGGAAAGGACCGTATAGGTATAGTGTCTTTAGAAACTAAGAAACATAAACAACTAGTTCATAAAGTGTCTAAACTGTCTCCCATTTATTTCATCATATCTATAGTCCCTTTTTTCATATCTTACTTAATAACCTTCTTCCTGACCTAGGGAAAGAAATCATACAAAAGGGTGATCTCAAATGCTCAGTAAGGGTAAACAAAAGAAATATCAATCACATCATATTCATAAGAACATAACTTTTGGAAATCTTAACCTGCAAAAGAGATCATAATTTCATAACATGGGATAAATCATAGTAGTGAAATTTAATCCCAATAATCATAACATAAAACATAAAACTTTGTGGCATACACACATAATCATAGAGAATCATTTCTTAGTAGTCAAGACTCATAGCCAAGACTATCTTAGTGGACAAAGTCTATTTCTGAACTGAGTTCACTCCTCATTTTAGTCTAGTTTCACTGAACCAGTTTAACCTGCCGTTCCAGCCATGTCTATCTCATGAGATATAAAATCTTTACCCAATGCATTGGAGGGAGATATAGGTACCACCCATCTCATAATGATACCATTCTTATGTGTGCCACAAAATCATAAATCATACATCATTGCATAACCCATGTAATAAAAATGGGATTATTAAACATCATGACATCATAAAACAATTCATATAAGATAAAGGAATTCATAAAAATAATTCCATCACAAAATAATCAAATCAATGTAATAATAGGGATAGAAACAGAACTCTATATCATCTTAGATGGAAAATAATTTTGATAAAACACTTGAACTCCATTCTTGGGGAAAATATCTTTTCTACTTCAAAAACATTTTCATTTCTTAACATATCATACAATTTAAAACTAAAAGAAGTTGATTAAAAATAACCTTGAAAACATGTAAAGTAAGCTTCTTGGAAATAATGTTTTAAAAATCCATTCATGCTGTATAAGTTTTAAAAAAAATTCTTCTCGTACTTTTGTCGAAAAAGTCAAAAAGTACCTCGTACGAAAAACAACCAAAGATTCCTTTCATATCTTTTACTAAAAACTCACCGAAGGGTAAAATTGGATTTAAAAAATTATAGGTGGATAGAAATAATATTAAATATTGAGGAAACATGGATGTGGATGATAAAATACACCCCGGTAAATACCAAAGTATAAACAATCTCGGATAAAAATGAGATTGTGATATTTTCCCTTACCTTAGGTCCGATTTGCTTCATAAGTGTCTGAACATCCTGTATAATGATTTAAATAATGTTATTGACTTATTATAGAATCATACGTATTGTTATGATATCATATATGGTCATATTCTTATCTTTTTATTAGTAATATTTCATTATTACTTGTTATTCAGGTGTTTATTACTTTTTGTTCTTATGCGAGTTTTGTTGAATAAATTCTTATTATTCTATTTAGGTTATAGATACCTCAATTGAAGAATAGTATTAGTGTACTATATGTCATATTTATTCATTCAATTCATTTATATAATCATTATGCAATGAAGATCATGTGGAACGAGTCGCATCACATCGTGGAGACGGTATTCCGTACATAAGCACGAGCGATGATATCGTTCCCTTGATCGTGGAATTGTATTAGAATGTATGTATACTATTTCAGAATAAATATCACTTTAAAATAATCATATATAGTTTTTATTTAAACCATTATAACCATCCACGTAAGGTGGTTGGTAAAAATAGATTACACCACGGCGTGGAGACAGTATTCAGTACGTACGCACGCGCTGTGATTTCGTTTTTCGTAGGATGGATAGATGGTGAAATAGAGTTGTTTCATACTTATAATAACATATCAGTATATGAGTGATACTGATGTTATTACTTCATAATGAAACAACTAATGAAGAATAAGTGGAAGAAGAAATAAAGATGAAATAATCGGTAACGAACATTACCTCTTCTTTGAAGCGCTTCTTTGAGACCTCCTTTTAGGGAACTAAAATTGGTCTTTGAAGAAGACCAGGACCTCTTGGATGTCTCTAGGGAAGTGGAGACAAGAAATTGGCAGGGTTTGGTCGAGCATGAAGGCTCAAAGTGGTGTGAGGAAGAGGGGTAGGAGGTGCCCTTTTATAAGGGAGGAGAGGGGCTCCTTTGGAAAAACTAAAAATATTATTTTATTATAAAGCCAAATTCGGTTTTAAAAAGCTCCAAATTGATTTATTTCGAAGATAAGGTGGGTATGGGTAGCAATAATCTCATACAATATAATTTAGACAAGTTTAGGTTCCTATTTTAACCTTATCATTTATATTTAACTTTAAGATAGATATTTTTACTTTTACCGTGTCTTTTTGTGTTCTTACACTACAAGGCTAATAAACATACTATAACAAGACAAAAGAACCCCAAGTTGTTTATTATTAATATATATAACCCTATCTAAGTCATTTGGCCGAACCTTAGATTTTTAGGAACAAAATAACAATTAATAATATAATATTTGTTTTAAAAACTATTTTATGTCAATTTTGACACTATTTAGTAATTGATTTTTGTGAAAATCATAACAAAATGATTAGTTCTAATAAAGTTAATTAAATCAATACTAACATGTCATATTAAGCTATAAAATTAGGTTAATTCATGAAAAGTCTCAAATTACATTTATTTGGGTATTTATAACATCAATTATGTCAATATTTCATTAATAAGATAGTTACTGCATCATCTTTGTGTCATAAATAAATTAAATTATTTAATGTCTAAAAATTACAAATAAAATACCATTATGTTGGAAATCATTTTTGATTTCTAATGAATATTTATAGTCAAATTTATATTATGTATAAACCTATATTAAAAATGATTTAGTTATTAATCTTTGATTTTAACTATTTTAACCCTTCTTTAAATAAATAAATAATAATTGTCCTAATCTAATCCATGTGGGCCTAAATGGTCATATTTTATTCCTAAGGTTGTTTTTGGTATAATTACACTTATCCAATAGAATTAGGACAAGTGTTAGGGTAATAATAATATCATTTTTACTCTTAATTACCCTATTTACTTTTAACCGTGGTAAATAAAAGTAAAATGTTACTATTCACCAAAAAATTATTTTCTACTCATTGAACCACATTTTACTTACTGACATCAACTGTGTCTCTCAGATTTTCGAAATTCCACTCACAGAAGTGGTAAAATTAAGTTTTATGAAAAATTCAGTTTTTTTAACTACCACTTTGTGGTTTCACTATTCATCAAAAATTGAAAGTTTTTAGAAAAAAACCAAAATTTCATCATAGGCTAATTTAGATATTACGAATCCAAAAACGAAGTCCATTTTGAAAAATAAAATTTATTAAATTTCAAAAAGTGGTTATTACTATTCATAACGGCTAGTTTTAATAACATTTTAATAACATATCATTGTTTGGTGAAACTCGGTATTGCGTACAACACAAGCTATCGAGGAAGGTCGCGATTGCGTGTAAATCAAGCCACGCTAGTGTTGTGTCTAGTGAAAGATTCCTTTGATGATTTATATAACACAAAAACAAAATATTTCTCATAAAAGTATCGGGTGTTACATTCTACCCCCCTTAAAATGAATTTCGCCCTCAAAATTCGTCACTTTGTAACAAACAGATGAGGATACCCCTCCCTTATCATATCCTCAAGCTCCCATGTAGCTTCTTCTAATTGGTGGTTCCTCCATAAAACATTCACCAAGCGAGTGGTCTTGTTTCGTAGGACTTTTTTGCTACGATCCAGAATCTCTATCGGCTGTTCTTCATAAGAAAGATCTTGTTCTAGTGGTACAACTTCTGAGCTGAGTACATGTGAAGGATTAGGTATGTACTTTCTCAGGAGAGATACATGGAACACATCGTGAACTTGAGAGAGATTCGGTGGAAGCGCCAATCGGTAAGCTACCTTCCCAACACGATCCAGTATTTCGAAAGGATCGATATATCTAGGGCTCAACTTCCCCTTCTTTCCAAATCTCATGACCCTCTTCCAGGGAGATATTCGTAAGAAAACTTTATCACCCACATCAAACTCTAGGTCTTTTCTTCGGTTGTCGGCATAACTTTTCTGTCGACTCTAAGCTGCTCTTATGTATTGTTGAATAGATCGGACCCTTTTTACCATCTCATCAACAATATCAGGTCCTAATAGATTTCTTTCCCCAACTTCATCCCATCAAGTTGGAGTCCTGTATTTCTTTCCATATAGAGCTTCATAAGGAGCCATCTGAATACTGGAGTGAAAGCTATTATAATAAGAATATTCCACCAAAGGTAGGTGTTGATCCCAACCACCTTTTAAATCAATAGAGCAAGCTCTCAACATATCTTCTAGAGTTTGAATTGTTCTCTCAGACTGACCGTCTGTTTGAGGATGATAAGCAGTGCTGAAACTCAACTTTGTATCCAGAGTATGCTGAAGACTTCTCCAAAACATTGAGGTAAACCTCGGATCCCAATCAGATATAATAGAAAGTGGTACTCCATGAAATCTTACCACTTCCTTTACATATATCCTAGCAAGCTGATCCAGAGAGAAATCCTCTCAAATAACAATGAAGTGTGCGGACTTTGTAAGACATTCAACTATGACCCAGATAGCATTATTGACTTTGGATGTTTTAGGAAGTCTGGTGACAATGTCCATAGTGATGTTTTCCCATTTCCATTCTGGTATGGGTTGTGGTTGTAACATCCCCTTAGACTTCTATCTCTCAGCTTTAACTTGCTGACAAACCAAGCATCGAGAGACATATTCAGCAACATCTCTTTTCATGCCATCCCACCAGAAGTACTTTTTCAGGTCCCTATACATCTTCGTGCTTCCAGGATGAATAGAGAATGAAGAACTATGAGCCTCATCCAGAAGCTCCTTCTTTAATTCGGGGATGGGAGGAACACAAACCCGATTCCTGAACATTATTATCCCATCACAATCAAGGTTGAATTCAGGAACATTTCTCACCTTCATTTGTAACTCGACATCTTCTTTCTGTGCCTCTTTAATCTTCACATGTATAGATGGTTGAACATTCATTTGAGAAAGATAAGATTTTTCCCCTTACATTATAATTCCAAGATCTATCCTTTGTAAATCCATAAATATTTGATCTTTTGTGATCCTCATCATGGATAAGCTGGCATGGTCTTGTCGACTTAATTCGTCTTCCACCTTGTTTGCTTTCCCAGGGTGGTAATGGATTGAGCAGTCCTAATCCTTAATTAGCTCCAACCATCTTCTTTGGTGCATATTCAGATCCTTTTGTGTGAAAATATACTTTAAACTTTTATGATCAGTAGAAATATCACTCCTTTCACCATAAAGGTAATGCCTCCAAATCTTTAATGCAAAGATTACCGTAGCTAACTCCAAATCATGAGTTGGCTAATTTTGCTCATGGATTTTCAACTGTCGTGAGGCATAAGCTATCACCATATCATTTTGCATGAGAACACATCCCAGTCCCTTCTTGGATGCATCACTGTAGATCTCAAACCTTTCTCCACTACAAGGTAGTATGAGCACAGGTCCACTGGATAACCTTCTTTTCAACTCCTTGAAATTCTCTTCACATTCCTCCATCCAAACAAACTTAACTCCTTTCCGAGTCAACTTGGTGATTCGATTAGATAATCATGAAAAATCATTCAAAAAACGTCAATAATATCAAGCCAAACCAAGAAAACTTCATATCTCAGTTACTGTTGTTGGTCTCGACCATCTTTTGATAACCTCTGTTTTTGCTAGATCCACAGATATCCCCTCTTTTGAGATTATGTGACCCAAAAATGCAACTTTTTGAAGCCAAAATTCACACGTGGTAAATTTGGCATAAAACTTTTCCTTTATCAGGGTCTTCAATATAATTCTCAAGTGATATTCATGTTCTTCCTTTCTCTTTGAATATACAAGAATATCATCTATAAAGAATACCAAAAACTGATCAAAATAGTCTCTAAAGACACTATTCATCAGATCCATGAAGATAACAGGGGCATTAGTAAGACCAAATGGCATCACTATAAATTCATAGTGTCCATACCTTGTACGAAAATCCGTCTTTGGTATATCCTCCCTTTTGAACCTTAATTGATGATACCTTGAACGAAGATCAATCTTGGAAAAGTATTGAGCTCCGTGTAGTTGGTCAAATAAGTCATCAATGCACGGGAGAGGATATTTGTTCTTGATAGTGATCTTGTTAAGTTCTCGATAATCAATGTAGAGTCTCATTGATCCATCTTTCTTCTTAACAAATAGAACAGGTGATCCCCAAGGTGACACACTAGGGCGTATGAATCCCTAATCAAGATTCTCTTGGAGTTGCTTCTTCAATTCCTGCAACTCAAATGGGTCCATTCTATAAGGTGTCTTTGAAATAGGTAAAGAACCAGGTATGAGTTCTATTGAAAACTCAACTTCACGATTTGGTGGAAGACCTGGTAATTCCTCTGGAAAACATCATCAAACTCTCGTACAATGGGCATATTATTAATCGTGACTTTCTCACCAACCATTTGAGATAAATAACCTTCATTTAGTGGAATCAAGACCCATAAGATGGAAGATATTTCCACTGGAAGGTTATGTTCATCCTTGCATCGATAGACGATCATAGATTGATCTGGAATATGAAATGTGACTTCCCTTATTTGGAAATTGATATGAGCTCTATATAGAGAAAGCCAATCCGTGCCAAAAATCACATCAAATTCCACTATAGGGAGGATCACAAGATTTGCAGGAATCACTTTCCCACAAACTTCAATCGGAGAAGAATTGTAAACTTTTGATGCGACTGTTGTGCCATTAGGGGTTGTCACAACTAACTCAACATCTAATTGTTGAGGTAATATAGTGATACCCTTAGAAAATTCCTCAGAAATAAAAGAGTGGGTGGATCCAGAATCAAATAAAACATTTGCTACTTTAGAGTGGATGGTAAGTGTACCTCTTACCACTTCATTGTCGCACTCCACATCACCGATAGTAATTTAATGTGAATTTCCTTTGCGTTTGGCCTTAAGATTTTTTTGATGTCGATAATCATCATCAACCCTTGGATTTGGGCGTTGATTGGCATAATGCCCCATCTCCTTGAACTTGAAACATTGAACTGTATTAGGTTCATTCTGTGTATCCCTTCCTTTGTTTGCGTCACTAGACATCTTCTTCCCATCATTGTGGAATTCAAATTCCCGATGAACTTCCTTTCCACATTTGAAACATTTACTTGTCCCTTTAAGACAACTCCCTCCATGTTTCCTTCCACACTTTGAGCATAAGGGAAAACTCTTCTTCTTTTCAATGTGCTCTTTAGATTTTCCTTTGAATTCCATTTTCCTCTTTTTATCAAACCCATATGACTGGTGGGTTACTCCAATCTCCATCTCGACTTTGAGAGCACATCGAATGATTTCCTCGTAGCTATTGAAGTCTCTTATGGATAACGCCCTTCGAAGACTTGGTTTTAAGCCACTAAAGAATCGATCGATCTTACTCTCAGGTTGGATAATAATACCAGAAGCGTACCTTGAAAGTCTTGTAAAATTTGATTCATAAGTACCAATAGATTCATCATCCTTTTGCTTTAGTTCAAGAAACTCCTTCTCTATCTTTGTTCGGAGAATAAGAGGGAAGTACTTATTGAAAAATAAGTTCTTGAACTCATCCCATTCCATGGACTCAATTTCATCTCTTGGCCTTGTATTCTTGATAAGATTCCACCATTGATCCGCATCACCTTAAAAACAATACACTGCTAAGATGACTTTATCATGTTTAGAACATTGAAGAACTGAAAATATCTTTTTAGTAGTACTGATCCATTGTTCAGCAACTAATGGATCAGTAGACCCGCTGAATTTGGGTGGACACTGCCTCATGAAGGATTCAACATAATGTTGCTCCTTCCTTTGCTTGTTTGGAAGTCCTGTATGATTCATAGCTTGAGAAAGTTGTGTGATCATGGCTACAAGATTTTTCATTCCATCTCCCATAACGTTTAGTTACTCAGGGGGACAATCATTGCATTGCCCGTTGCATTCCGCATTAACCCGGTTCCTTCGGGTTCCAGCCATTGACTAAAACCAAGAAGAATAGTGTGATAAACACTAATTGTAATAGGAAAACCACATAATTATGAATTAAATTTCACACTTAAGGTCTTATGATAGGTTTTTCTTGGCCATTTTTAAAACACTAAGATCATGTCCTATGCTTAGACTTATCCTTAGGGTTCTTACTAAGGCTTTCACATCCTAGTTTCCAAATGTTGACTATACCTTTCCTCTGATACCAACTATAATGACCCATACATTAAATACATTGTTATTACATTCAGAATTGAAGCACACTTATTATAACATATAACAAAACCAGTAAAGGACCATATAGGTATAGTGTCTTTAGAAACTGGGAAATATAAACAACTGGTTCATATAGCGTCTATAATGTCTCCCATTTATTTCATCATATCTATAACACCTTTTGGCATATCTTACTTAATAACCTTATTACTGACCTGGGGAAAGAAAACATACAAAAGGGTGAGATCAAATTCTCAGTAAGGGTAAAAAAAAGAAATATCAATCACATCATATTCATAAGAACATAACTTTTGGAAATCATAACCTGCAAAAGAGATCATAATTTCATAACATGGGATAAATCATAGTAGTGAAATGTAATCCCAATAATCAAAATATAAAACATGAAACTTTGTGGAATACACACATAATCATAGAGAATAATTTCTTAGTAGTCAAGTCTCATAGACAAGACTATCTTAGTGGACAAAGTCCATTTCTGAACCGAGTTCACTCCTCGTTTCAGTCCTGTTTCACTGAACCGGTTTAACCTGCCGTTCCAGCCATATCTATCTCATGAGATATAAAATCTTTAACCAATTAATTGGGGGGAGATATAGGTACCACCCATCTCATAATGATACCATTCTTATGTGTGCCACAAAATCATAAATCATACATCATTGCATAACCCATGTAATAAAAATGGGATTCTTAAACATCCTGACATCATAAAAAATTTCATATAAGATAAAGGAATTCATAAAAAAATTACATCATAACATAATCAAATCAATGTAATAATAGGGATATAAATAGACCCCTATATTATCTTAGATGGAAAATAATTTTAATAAAACACTTGAACTCCATTCTTGAGGAAAATATCCTTTCTACTTCAAAAACATTTTCCTTTCTTAACATATCATACAGTTTAAAAATAAAAGAATTTGATTAAAAATAAACTTGAAAACTTGTAAAGTAAGCTTCTTGGAAATAATGTTTTAAAATTCCATTCATTCCGTATAAGTTTAAAAAAAACATTCTTCTCGTACTTTTTTCAGAAAAGTCAAAAAGTACCTCGTACGAAAAACAACAAAAGATTTCTTTCATATCTTTTACTAAAAAATCACCAAAGGGTAAAATTGGATTTAAACAATTATAGGTGGATGGAAATAATATTAAATATTAAGGAAACATGGATGTGGATGATAAAATACACCCAAGTAAATACCAAAGTATAAACAATCTCGGATAAAATTGAGATTGTGATATTTTCCCTTACCTTAGGTCTGATTTGCTTCGTAAGTGTCCGAACCTCCAATATAATGATTTAAATAATGTTATTGACTTATTACATAATCATAATTACTGTTATGATATCATATATGTTCATATTCTTAGCTTCTTATTAGTAATATTTCATTATTACTCGTTATATGGGTGTTTATTACTAATTGTTCCTATGCGTGTTTTGTTGAATAAATTATTAATCTTCTCTTTAGGTTATAGATACCTCATTTAAAAAATGGTATTAGTGTACTATATGTCATATTTATTCATTCAATTCATTTATATAATCATTATGCATTGAAGATCATGTGGAATGAGTCGCATCACATCGTGGAGACGGTATTCCGTATGTACGCACGAGCGATGATATCGTTCTCTTGATCATGGAATTGTATTTTAGTGTATGTATACTATTTCAGAATCAATATCACTTCACAATAATCATATATATTTATTATTTACACCATTATACCCATCCAAGTAAGGTGGTGGGGGAAAATAGATTACACCACGGCGTGGAGATGGTATTCCGTACATACGCACGTGCGGTGATTTCGTTTTCCGTAGGATGGATATATGGTGAAATAGTGTTGTTTCATACTTATAATAACATAAAATTATATGAGTGATACTGATTTTATTACTTCATAATGAAAAAACTAAAGAAGAAGAAGTGGAAGAAGAAATAAAGATCAAAGAATTGGTAACGGACATTACCTCTTCTTTGAAGCACCTCTTTGAGACCTCCTTTTAGGGCACTAAAATTGGTCTTTGAAGAAGACAAGGAACTATAGGATATCTCTAGGGAAGTGGAGAGGGGAAAGTGGCAGGGGTTGGCCGAGCTTTAAGGCTAAAAGTGGTGTGAGGAAGAGGGGGAGGAGGTGCCCTTTTATAAGGGAGGAGAGGGGCTCCTTTGGAAAAACTAAAAATATTATTTTATTATAAAGCCAAATTCGGTTTTAAATAGCTCCAAATTTATTTATTTCGAAGATAAGGTGGGGATGGGTAGAAATACTCTCATCGAATAGAATTTATCCAAGTTTATTTTCCTATTTTAACCTTATCATTTTTTATTTAACTTTAAGTTAGATAATTTTACTTTTACCGTGTCTTTTTGTGTTCTTAAACTATAAGGCTAATAACTTACTATAACAAGACAAAAGAACCCCAAGTTGTTTATTATTAATATATATATCCTTATCTAAGTCATTTGTAAGAACCTTAGATTTTTAGGAATAAAATAATAATTTATAATATAATATTTGTTTTAAAAACTATTTTATGTCAATTTTGACACTATTTAGTAATTGATTTTTGTGAAAATCATAACAGAATGATTAGTTAGAAAAAAGTTAATTAAATCAATACTAACATGTAATATTAACCTAGAAAATTAGTGTAATTCATAAAAAGTCTCAAATTACATTTATTTGGATATTTATAACATAAATTATGTCAATATTTCATTAATAAGATAATTACCGCATCATCTTTGTGTCATAAATAAATTAAATTATTTAATGTCTAAAAATTACAAATAAAATACCATTATGTAGGAAATCTTTTTATATTTCTAATTAATATTTATAGTCTAATTTATTTATGTATAAACCTATATTAAAAATGATTTAGTTTTTAAACTTTGATTTTAACTATTTTAACCCTTCTTTAAATAAATTAATACGAAATGTCCTAATCTTATCCAAGTGGGCCTAAATGGTCATATTTTATTTCTAAGGATGTTTTTGGTCGAATTACACTTATCCAATAGAATTAGGACATGTTTTAGGGTAATAATATTATTATTTTTATTCTTAATTACCCTATTTTCTTTTAACCGTAGTAAATAAAAGTAAAAAAGTTACTATTCACCAAAAAATTATTTTCATCTCATTGAACCTCATTTTACTTAATGACATAAATAGTGTCTCTCGGATTTTCGAAATTCCACTCACATAAGCGGTAAAATTACGTTTTATGAAAAATTCAGTTTTTTTAACTACCACTTAGTGGTTTCACTATTCATCAAAAATTGAATGTTTTGAGAAAAAATACCAAAATTTTACCCTAGGCTAATTTTGATATTATGAATCCAAAAATGAAGTCCATTTTGAAAAATAAAATTTATAAAATTTCAAAAGGTGGTTATTACTATTCATAACGGCTAGTTTTAATAATATTTTAATAGCATATCATTGTTTAGTGAAACTCGGTATTGCGTACGACGCAAGCTATCGAGGAAGGTCATGATTGCGTGTAAAGAAAGCCAGGCTAGTGTTTTGTGTAGTGAAAAATTCCTTTGATGATCTATATAACATAAAAACAAAATATTTCTCATAAAATTCTCTGGTGTTACATTTAAATTGATTATTATGGAGGATAAAATGCATCCAACTAAACAAGAATCCCAGGAATGGGTTTTTCATCTCAATTCCACTTTTTTGGGATAGATTTCATATTATACACAAAAGTTCATTTATATTGTGATTTTACTAACATTTTTGACATATTATATCAATAATCCATCTTTATTTATGGAATTTAATTTTTTAATTCTTGTTATATCTTCTAATGGGTTTTGATTCAAAAGTTATTAAATATCTATGTTTTGTTTTACAATCTCACTCTTATTCAGATTTTTCATGTTTAAATTTATGTTAGAAGATTTATATTCTCATCCTATATTGAACCCCATATATTTTCATCTCCACTTTTAATTCATAGTATTTTATTTTTTCTTTTAACATTTTCACTCTATAGAACTCAAAAAAACTAAAGGATTTTTATAAGTGAAATAGACCTTATTTTTCTTCTTTGGTTTGGAATGTTTCCCTTCCATTGCAGATAATTCAAATTGTTTTATGGATGTTTTTTGAAAAATTAAATAATTGTTGAATGTATCTATATTTAATTTATTTAAAATGTTTTAAAAATAATCTTTTTAATATTTTTAAAACAAGCCATTTTTTGGAAATTTTACGAAAGTATAAAAATAATTTTTTTAATATACGGTGTAAACTGTTTTTCTCACCTCCATGACCTATATTATCTATTTATCCTCCTATAAAATTTTATATCATTTTTTGTAGACAATTTTATTGCATTATTCAATGAATGTATGGTAAGGATTCATTATTTTCTAAAAGGCTGAATATAAATTCAGAATAAATTTATAACTTTATTTTTATGCAAAGTAGCAGTGTCTTAAAAAAATTACCTTAAAATCATGAGTTCTATTTTCATATATATTTCATATAAGACTTAATCACGTTTCAAAGTAATATTTTTTATGGTTTACATGTCATCTATCAGCCTTTATTTATTTATGGATTATACCTTATTTTATGTTCATTCAATTTTTTGTGATTATGTTCTCTATAACTCTCCATTATTCATTTGAAATTCCTTCCCCTTCATATCCATATTTCCATTATCATTGATATATTTAGTTTTATTTTTACTACATAGATATTATATTAACAATATATTTTTTACATATATGGAGTTAGTTGAACGAATATTATTAAGAAAGTTATTTCATTTACTGAGGAAATATTGATGTTCTGTATGCTTGATTCAATATGGAAATTTATTGATTGATAAGAAGTATTGATTATATATTTTCTAAATTATTAAATATACGATGAATTCATTGGGCATAAGTAAGATATGGGTATGACCCAAATATATATATCCCCATGATGCTTCAACCGATCTCATGAGATTTAGAGTTGTCCAAATTAGTTGTGTATTTGGTGTATACCATTCCATTCAATAAAATTTCTTAGAATAAGGATATAATGATATGTTTTATGATATCTTGGAATGAGGCCTTAATGGTATGATCAAATGTTAAAAAATATTAATTTCCATTATTAATTTTTTTATTCTTATCCATGTGATTGTTTATTTAATATTTTCCATAAATATATTTAGAATCCTATGATATTGATTAAATGGAATATGAATTGATTATTTACTCTACCATATTGTTTATTCTTTATTTATTCATGATATAATCCTTTGTATACTATCCCTTAATGATCATTTGATCTAACCCTTTATTATTTTTCCTTTTCCATGTAATATAAAGGAGGAAATTTTGATTGATTCTTCAGGATGCATGAGATTTTTTCATGCTATATTTTATTTTTCCAATATATTTGGTAAATAATGTATGTACCTAGTTTTCTAAGACAACTAAACTATTCGATAATTAGTTCTCTGATCCCTTGTATCTAGTATTAATGTAAAAATGTTTACACTAGTTGTGAGTTACTAGTGTTGGGGTTGTTTGAATGTATATGATCTTCCCATATGGGATACTATTGTTTCTTTTATACATTAAATTACGTGTCAAAACAATCTTTTGATATATAATGGGTTGTAAATTTATTTTTTTCATCAATTTTTTATGTTTAATTGTTCTAGTTTTTTATGTTTGGATTTTATTGTCAATAAATAAAATATTATTTTAGGTTATCTAATATATGGTGTATAGTCTCTTAAAAAAATTTACCAGACCCCTATAACTATTTCGTATCCTCTACAATATAGAGATTTGTTCTTGAGGTCACATAAAACACTAGTCTAGTAACTATAAAGTAATCTGGGATGAGGATGTAATAATTACCTCTCATAATAAGATTTTGATACTTAAGGTAATAAAATATGATAAAAAAGTGTATTAACTCATATAGTATATTATATTTCTAATGTATTTACCAGATATTTATTATGGTTTTATAAAAAATGATGGGTGGTGTTATCATTTGGATTATTTCTTAAAATTCCATAAATTTTGATTCTATCTTATAAGATATCTTCAATAAAGATAAAGAAATTAAAGATTCTGAATAAAGAGGTTAAGACTAAGGGTTTCATTATATCAGAAACTTATCCTTGGGGTTCTCCTATTTATTGGGCTATTATCTTATGGAGGTCTCTTGTTGTATGTGGACCATCACAAGTTAAATTGTTTAACTATTAAGAATCGTTATCCATTATCTTATATTGATGTTTTTTTAATTTAAAGGGGATAACTTTTTTTTCAAATATTGAATTATGATTGAGTTACCTTAAACATTGAGTGACACTATAGAAAATTTTTAAGATAAATTTTTAAATCAAATTTGGTAATTTTGTGTAATTGTTCAGGACTTTTTAGTTGAAATACAAAAATTATTTTCAAGAATATAATAAATATTATTTTCATCCATTTTTAGTTTCATCCATGATATTTTTTTGTGGATAATATCCTCATATTCTTAAAATATTATGTATATTATAGTAGGCATATTCAAGTAGTATTTTTGACATTATTAATGCATTTTATTTATGAGAATAATTAAAAAATTTATTTTAGATTTATGTATTCCTATTAATAGTTCATTTAGAATTAGAGGTTAAAATTTTTTTGATCCTAAAAAATTAGACGTGGTTATTTCTTATGATGTACCTAATTACATATTCAAAATTTTGAGTTTCTTAAGACACTTTAAATTATATAATCTCTTTTTTCTAGACATCCGTTATATATTTTTTCTTGTGAATATATTGAAAAAAAATATTCTTTAGGTATAAGAAATTTAAAAAAGGAATTGAAAAAATAGGCCAACTACACTTCTTATCATGATCCTACCAGAATCAAGTAATGGATTTTGAATCATTTCATGATTCTTTTTTTGTGGGTCATATTTGTGTGATTAGGTAGGATATTTATGTGGAAGCCTATTGTTTTTATAAAATTTAGACTAATGAAATAATTTTTTGAAACTAATGTTCTTGAATTAATTCTAAAATTACTTGGACTTAAATATTAGCTACATAATCATTTGAGAAAAAATTCATGATATACACTGATCAGAAGAACATTAACTGCATCTTTTATTAGTGAGACTGTAGCACCAAAATATTTTCCTATATAACATTAAATTAAATAAATATATTGTGTTTGATAGCTTCCAAATGAAACAATAAACTAAAAAATCATTACAGGTTAAAAAATCATTAATTTTAATTGTTATAATATAGTTATTATATTTGTAATTTTAAAATGAAGTGACTATATAATAGAATATATAAATAAAATGGAATGAAATAATATTACATAGTAGAAGTCATCTTTATGAAGAAATTTTTTTCATGTTTGTAAATGTGGTACCTTCACTATAGTTTTTACTAAAAAATAAAACAGTAAACATCAAAAAATATGATATGAGTACAATCTTATGTGAGATAAATTTAGTATCATATAAATTTCCATGAGGTCAATTTAATCAAAATCACCACTTGTGATTGTCACCAGAGTTTACCATATACATAGGTTTCATGTATAGATCATGATTGCAAATTTAACTATAAATTAAGAAGATATAAAAAAGTAATTATTAATTAAATAAGTTATTTATCACATTTATTTTTAACATTTCACATTTTTATTAAAAAAATAAAGGTTATTTACTAATAGGGTGATGAAAAAACGAGATCATTTTATTTTTAAATATATATTTCTTCAAAATTTATTTTTCATGTATTTTATTTAATGAAAAAAATTATATATATATATTTAAAATAATATTATATTAACACTAATTCGCAACTTATAGGAAATAATAATAAGAATAACTAAAATTTTAAAATTTATTTTCATATAAAATTAGTTTTCAAAATATTTTTTATGAATTTATTGAAAAGATAAATTCAAAAAAAATTAATTTTAATACGAAAATGATAAATTCATTTTTATAATTATATGCACACTTTTTTATTATGATTCCATTTTTTTATTTTTCTGGAATAGTTGATTTTTATGGAAATGGTGAAAAATACAGTTTGTACAAAAATTATAGGATTTATAAGTATATCAATAAGTATAAAATAATACATGATAACAAAATTCATGATAAAAAATATATTTATGTGGTGTAATGATTCATTAAAAAAAAATTTAATGTTAGAAAACCCATGTTTAAATTTTTTGAAATTAAGCAATATTTTTATAATAAAAAATTATTTCTAATTTTTCTCGTTTAACAATGTTTTTCAAGGTAAAACTAGGTTTAATTTATTTTAAATCCACGTAACTCTAATTTTGTTAATAATAGACCAATTAAATTCATTAAAATCAATAACATTTAAAATTTCATCCAAATCATAATTTTCTTGCTTAAAATGCATTTTTTTCAAAAACTCATTTTTACGTGTTACTTGTGTTAATGATAAAATTGATTTTTCATAAATGTAGAAATTTTATTTGATAAAATTGATTTCATATTTTGAAACATTTGGTACAAATTATTTTAATAATTAATTTTTTTAGTTTTGTATATGAAATTTATAATGTTAAAATTTAATTACCATTCTAAAATATAAAACAGTAATGGTGAAAATTTAAGTGTTAAAAATTAAAAACAAGATAAAAAATGTCTAAAATAGTTTTTTTAAGGAATTAATTACCATAAATATATTCATTCCCAAATATTTGAATTATTTGAACCATTTTACCCTCAAATAGAGACTGTACCTTTTATATTTTACAAAATGACAGTCCCTCCACATATAAAAGGTGTCTTCACCACCCGAATTCTCTTCACATGAAAAATACACTTATTTCATACCAAAATATTACCAAATACCTCCACAAAATTCCTAGACACATCTTAGATATTCAGGTATTCTCCAAATACCTCCTTGTATAGGCTTAATTCCTTTTTCAAAATGGGTTTTCCAAATTATGTTCTAAAATTCTTAATTATTCCCTTTCCTTTACAATTCAATTCAATATTTTTTCACGAATTAAAGATTAATTATATCAATTTTATTTTAATAAAATAATTAATATTAATATTCATAAATATTATTAATATTATGGAATAATCATTAATAACCCTTTCCATGTTACTTTGAAAATAAATTATGTTTGTGTTACGTGCAGACAATCACCTCCACAAGTGACATGAATCATTTTTTCATAACCACGATACAAGGATGATTCTAAAAGTTTATTTAATGGATTTATATTATATTTATTACATTAATAAGATTATTGAATTACAAAATTACACCTACCTTTCTCCTATTCTATGGAAAATGAATATGTCTCTTGTGCATACATGTGGACTACCACCTCCTAGAAATCAACGTATTTTGTTATTCAATTTATTTTTTTATTAAATATAACACTATATTAAAGTCACATTAACCACATTAATGAAACATAGATAATATTTTTATAATTATTAGATAATAATATTATACAAAAATAATCAATTTCTTAACCGTACTCAGCCTAAGAATAATAATTGTCCTTGTTGAAGTCGGTTTAACTGCCCACATGAACAATACAATAACGTTTTATTATGATTTAATATTGAAACATAAATAATTTTATAATTGGAAATTAATTATAAATTAATGTTTGGATTAATGTTATTTAAATATTATATCAATTCTTAACTCATTATTAATATATCATATTTCTTCGTTGAAAATTACTAAGAACATTATTTTTGTTGATTCTATTTTGGTGAATTAAAAATAAAGATATTATTGAATGAAATTATAACATTAAAAATAATTATAAAAAAGTAATCAAGTACCTATAATGATATCATAATGATGAAATTTTAATCTATAAAAAAAATTGACATCTCTATTGAATTTAGTATAAAATGAAAAATCAAAACTAGTAGGATTTGGTGATGAAAATAAAGTATAAAAAACTTATGTATTTGCAAAAAATAAATATATGTGAAGTTTATAAAAGGATTTATATATAAATAAATTTGTTAAATACTTTATTAATATATTTATTTTGGTAATATGTAATGTTCAATCACTTTTATAAAAGTTGGGACCTATTATGAGTGGTTCTTTGTCTCAAATTTAATTTATTGAGACATATTTATTATTGAGAACCTTCATAAAATTAATGAGGTTGAATTACTAATGACTAAATTTACATTACCATATTCATGTAATTAATGTGTTTTTAAGATCCATATCAGTTTATTTCTTCACATGGCCATCTATTAATAGATGCCAAATATGGAAGGGGTTTCCTATCTAAATCTTTCTACTTTAATAATTATGTCATATCCTTTGATTTTTTAAATTTTGTTGTGTATATAATACCATTTATTTATTTTTATCAATTTTAGGATTATAATAAATGTCATTATACATCCATCTCAAGAATATATCATTCGGGGACTTTTAACTTAAAGGTTATCGAAGTCATTAATGTTTCGTATCCATTTTTAATTTACAAAATGAACATTGATGTGATAGATAATTCATCTAGGGAATTTTTATTCTTTATAAAACCCACCAGAGTATTATTTTTCTATTCATGGGGTTTTACATGTCCTATCATACTTTCCTTTACCCTTGAATCATATTATTCTCAAAGTGGTTCTTCTAATATAAATTTTCCACTCCACTTCATTTCGGTCAAAAACCTTCCTGTTCCATTTTTGTATTAATTAGATGGTTTCAAAAATGACTTTAACTTTTAGTCGATAATTTTTTGATTTCATTATATACTAATTTTAAATTCATTAATCATTTTGAAGAAATTTTTAATGTTTACTTTGCGGGTTGTTTTCCTCAAAGTATGAAAATATTCTCTTTTTAATGTTTTCATTGTAAACACCTCATTCAACCATATTTTTATTTTTCAATGAAATTTAAAATATACATTTTCATTAATTATAAAATATATTATTATACTAATAGTTTTATAAAAAAATTCTATAATTTTTTTTTTCAAAATTTCACAAATGTCTATTATTTCCATGAAATATTTTTTAAATGTCCAAAAAAGGGTTATTCATTTATATCTATATATTTTGTTATATTTTATGATTGATCAATGTTATTTTTAAAAATATTTTATCCATATTATTAAAATTTATTAATTATAAAATTTTATTTTCTATCATTTAAATAATCCATCATAGTCATTGTCATTCCAATTCATTTAATATTTATAAGATTAATTTTTCTATCAAATCATTTTTCCTATAAATTAACAATATTTCTATCCTTTGATTAAAGGGTGATTACCTAAATTCCATAAATATACTAACTGGGGTTATTATTCTTATAATTTTAAGCCATTTATCTATATATTATAAATACTATATGACTTATCATACATATTGAAGGGTATTTATCTAAAAAGTTATAGAATATCAAAAGATTCACATTTATTTTACATGGCTTTTTTTGTGTTATGATTATTAACGGAATGATGAATGAATTTTCTTCCACGAATCCATTTTAAAAGGATGTGAAATCAATCTTTTCCAGGGGTTCATTATGATTTTATGAATAATTTATTTAAACAGAAACATATATGTATAAATGAGTGAAATGTGGGTCCATATATCGCTCTCCAATACATTGGTAAAATATCATGAAATATGTATACTGACTGAAAATTACTTTTTTATTTCCAAACACTTTTAAGGGAAAGTGATAACCCATGAAATCAAGACCTAAACACAAAAAAAGTCTCCAAATACCAAAATGCAAGTTCAAAAGCAATGCTCGCCACAAAAGTGAAGCTCCTCCAGGAAACCAAAAACCATAAAGTCCGGATTCCATTGTCTCATCGTGGCCCGGCTAGCTGACCTGTGCTAAAGAGCATGGGCATGGTACCGATGGCCAAATCCATACTCTCTCAAACTTCTGATTCCAAAAATCCATGAAACAGTGAAAACTCTTGGTCCTGAACCTCATCTAAAGAATCATTTAGTAACAAAACATTCCAGAATCCCTTGAGTCGCAGCCATCCGAGACAAAAACCAACATCACACTCAGAATACAACCATTGCAAAGACCGAATACCACCAATGTCAATACACCACTACCAAGTTAGATCACTCAATTGGTGCACACAAGAAACCGGCTTCAATCATGTTCAACATGATATCCATAAGGTCTTCAATGAAAAATCCTTAATCAACCACACACAACTCAAATGATCCCATTTCAAATCTAGACAGCTTGACTCAAATCAGCTTCATGCTGTCTGGTTTAGCACAAATCACCCCAAACCAAAATCCCGAACACCGAAAATCTGTCACCAGTCGCCAGAACTGAATTCAGAGCCCAACATCGTCCACAACGTGTGCCCCCAGGAACACCAGACCACCAAAACCAAAAATTGCAGACAAAAGATCTAAAAACACAAAACAAACCAGAAAAAGGAACCTCTTAAATCCCAGATTGCTAGAAGAATTCCACTTCAAAAACTAGATTAGTAGGTCCAGATCCCGCCACGGCCTGCAATAATGCACTCGGAGACCATATCATCCCTACACATTTGAAGATGGCATGAAACGCGATGTTAACCCCCAACCCGCAGCAATTGGAACTTGCACACTAGACCAACACCGCACTGCCATGGGGAACCCTATCCAGTTAAATGATTAGGGAGAGAAGAAGGCCAATCATCGATTAGGTTTTTAGATGATGTTTATCCCGCACGACGCTACCACTAGAAGAGATCTCACGACGCGAACACATCGAACAAATGTGTTGGGGAGAGAACCACAGTCAGCCCAAGATGGTGTAGAGGAAGTTAGCGTCAGGGAAAACCAAGAAATTCAGAGCACCTTATGGGCTCATGGACTATCATGAAATTTGTATACATAGACACAATGTAGTTGATTAAAAAATGGGTGAAAGTGTGAGACTCATGAATGTGATATATACATGGGTATAATTAACTTGCCTCACAATCGTGGGTGAAAGTGTGCGACTTCTGAATGTGATGATACCTTATTTTAATGGTTGGGCTACAATTATAAAGTACCCATTGTTTCCAGGATATAAAGTAATCACATGATATATTCTTATGTCATTCCATGGCTTATGCCATTATTCCTTATCTGTGTTTTGTTGTGTATGATTTTTTATATACTTATTTTACTCATATGCTCATATTATGCTCACTTAAGATCAATATTTTTATCTTTTATATTTTACCTTACATAGAGTTTTATCTCACCCAGTTCATTTTTTGTCATTTCCCTAGATTATGAAGGAAATTAATATGTATAATGACTGTATAAGAGTATCTTGTGTGGATATTTTATGGTAAATATTGTAGTCTTGTTATGGATTAAATAGTTCTATGTATTGAAAAAAATCAATGGATGATACTGAAATAGGCTATAGTAGTTTATTATATTCCCCAATTCTATAAAAATATAACACAAAATGTTCATGGGAATGTATATAATACAATTTATTTCTAAATCATGTTATTACTGATTAGTTACATCTAGGGTGTTTGATTTGGTATCAGAGTTGTATTTAGATAAATTTAGATGTTTGGATTTTAGTTGTGGACATATTAAGGTTTGATAAGGTAATTATCATCATAATTTCAATGAAATATATAACCCTTGAGGTTAGATAAGGTAATATTGAACATTGTATGTTTATTAGGGATTTGGATAAGAGGAATTTTGTGAAAACCCTTGGGATAAGTGTAAATATAGGATAACATATCGATGTTATGGTAATGTAGATATTGCATAACATCCGAATATTTTAAATTATGTTTAATTAAAATAAATTTATTATATTCTATATATTACGGTACAAGAAACTAGGATACTTTCAGAAGATAATTTATTTTTGATATCGTATATGACAAGAAACATCGAGTCTAAATGAACCATGATATACTATTAAAATATAACTATTATGGCCAAAATGTTAAATTGGTGGGTATGAATATAGTCAATTGAATTATAATATATATATATAGTTCATAGTTGTAACACCCCCAAATGATAAAGGGTTAAATGACTAAATGATATGACTCATGCCTACAAGGTGCACCTTCCTATTCGGGAGCCTACCTGATTAGAACTCCATAATTAAGCGTGTTTGGCCTGGAGTAGTGATCATGATGGGTGACCTTCTGTAAAGTTTCTCATGGTGTGTGTCAGTGAGGAAAAAACACACTAGAAAGGACTTATGTGGGCATATAGGGACTTTCATTAGTGAGATGACCCATTTGGGAACATGGGTGTGCCCTAGGGTGAGGACCACATGTCTGCAAGACAACTGGTGGGACTTGGCGGCCCAGGACCTGACACCCATGTTAAGGCGGTGTGTTTGTGCAGTCATCGGGACCCTGTTGTGACATTTAGTATTAGAGGAAAAAGCTAGCCTTATGTGCGGTGCACTGCCTGGGTTGAGATGTAGGGCCCACAATTAGGACGTTGTGCTCTAAAGTTAGGATGATTTTAACACCCCCAAATGATAAAGGGTTAAATAAATAAATGATATGACTCGTGCCAAAAAGGTGCGCCTTCCTTTTCAAGAGCTTATCTGATTAGGACTCCACAGTTAAGCGTTCTTGGCCTGGAGTAGTGATCAGGATGGGTGACCTTCTAGAAAGTCCCTGAGGGTGTGTGTGAGTAAGGACAAAACACACAGGAAAGGACCTATGTTGTCCTATGGGGACTGTCACTATTCATATGACCTGTTTGGACACGTGGGTGGGCCCCAGGGTGGGGACTACGTGTCTGTTGGGCAACTGGTGGTACCTGGCGGGCCCGGACCCGAAGGCCATGTTAAGGTAGGGTGTTTGTTTTTTCACCGGGATCTAGTTGTTATAATAATAAAAATGGATTTATTAAATAAATATTAGTAAATAATCAGTCAAATTATTAGTAAAGTCATTTTATGCTTTAAAATCCATATTTATTAAAAAGTAGTTTTATTTTCAATTTCATGTTTTGAATAATAATCAATTTATATAAAATTTTAAAATTATATTTCATAAAATGAATATCATTTTCAAAAATTCTCTATGGATGAAATTTTTTCTGAAAAAGTCGATTTTTCATTGAATAGTGAAAAATAACAAATTTTCAAATATTATTATGCATTTTAATTTCATTAAGTAATTTTGATGTTTTATTATTATTTAAATTTTATTTAAAAGTAACATGATTATTATTTAATTATATTTAAAATAAAAAAAATAAATTTGAATCAACTATTTACATGATTTTGATATAAGTTTATTTTTAGGTTTAAAAAGATTGATTTTCAGAAAACTATTTTTTAATGCATAATTTTCCTAAATATTGATTGAATTATATAATATTTAATTTTTTATGATTTAAATTAAATTTATAGATTATATATCTATCTATATAGAATATCATCTTACGCTTGAAAAATTAATTCCATAAAACCTATTTCTTAACAAGTCCATGAGTTTTATTTTTAATTAAATTCAACCACTTTTTTGAATTGAATTTGTAAAAACTTATTTCATATTTAGAATAATGATAATTAAAAATATATAATAATTTAAATTTTTTTTTCATAATGAATATCTTAAACAGTAAAAATATGTTACTAGAGTTAAAGTGAAAATGGATTTATCAGAGGGTTGAATGGAGAAAACATGGGTTGAAATGACTAAAAACATGTTTATTTCCTATTTATGAACGTATTTAAGCCCTATAACACCTAAGGATAGATATTGATCTATTTTGAAGCCTTGTGGATGGTGAAAATTTTGGGTATGACTTATTATTTTAAAAAACACTATGTGTTCCCTCCTCCTCAACTATAAAATGGTACTCCCTTCCCTCACTTCTATGAACCAATTTTAGTGACATGACCCAAGTATCCAATAGATAGTGTCTACTTTAATACATGTAATAAGATATAAATAATTTCCTCCCAACAAACTGAATAGTTTAGTAGTCTTGGTAAACTAGAAACATACCTGATTTTGAATTTACATTTGAAAACACAAATAAAAATGTTGTTTTTTAATAACATTATTTACCATAGAATATCCTTAAATATCAATCATAGAAAAACATTACATATTCCATGGAAATGAAAAAAGGCTGATATCAAGTTTGCATTAAGGGTTAAGTACATCATAAGAAGTAATGAATCAATAAGAATAATCAATATGGAAACGTGAATAACTGAAAACACAAGACACTTAATAAATATTTATGAATGAAATATATCTACAGATAATATCATTGATAAAATATCACGGATAATAATAACTAAATTTTGAATGATGTAAATTCTTAATTATGAGATTTCATGATCTCTAATAGCATGATACCTATAGTATCAACAACATTCAAAAGAAAGCTTAACACTATTGGTAAAAACTTGTTTAATCTCTTATTACATATTTGTATCATCACACATATTGATGAATCAAGGGGATATACTATAATAAGATCCAACCATCACTGCAGATCCAAGGTATTACTCATATATTGAGTAGTCGATTTAATTCCTGAACAATATGCCTTATCATCAGATATCCGAATTTTGAAAAGAGTACATATTAATCAATATTTCCCAAGATAAAAAACATTAAATATAGAACACCATATGTAAAAATGATATAATTTTTGAAAAATGAACATATCTATGTTAAATAATTTATATATTTAGGTGAAATATAATTTCCAATGATCACAGTAAAGTGAATATTTCAAGAGAAGGTTAATGATCAGGAAATTTATGATCAATACTTTACTTGGTAAAAATGATCATAAACTATCCAGAGTAATAAAAATGATGGTATCAATACGACATATACCAATTTAAATAAAAATAATGGTGTTTTTCATTTAGTAATATAAATAACCTAATAATAGATTTCAAAATAAATCATGAGGAAAATATCCTTTTCATATGGAAAATCACTTTTTAAAACTAAAAGTTTACAAATAAAATTGAAAAAAAAATTCTTTTTAAATTTTATTTAAAAACAGTAATAGTTGTTTTAATATATTTTATTTTTCATGATGGATAGAAATTATGTTCTTATCGTGCATATTAAAATAAATATTCCATTCACTTTTTTCGAAAAAAGCCAAGCGGTCATTATTTTGAAAATGACATAATTATTTATTTCAAAAAAACTAAAATTAAAAATGGTTAAAAATTATATAATAAATAATTTTAAAATGTTAAAAACATTTTAGAACAAATTTTCTAAAAACATGTGTTCTAATGAAAAAGGGATTCCGACCGAAGAGAGAAATAAATTTGGATTTTAATAAAAACATTTTAATAAATATTTTAAGTAATGAGAGTGAAAAATGGTCCTATTAATTTAAAATTCATTAATTAAAAATGGAGAATAAAAATAAATTGCTTTATTATGAATTTATCAAATAATTTCTGATAATTTATATTTAGGATCAAATAATCTCAATTAGAATGAGATTGTAAAATAAACCCTTACAATGATCATGATGTTGAAGTGATAATTAATAAAAGAATCGATTAGGTGTATTAACTATAAATCCAAATAAAACATGTGGAAATAAAACATCACATAGTAAATATTAATTTAACACATAATCTATAAATATCAATGATTCTAGATAAGTAATATAACCAAATGAAAAGAAATTGAGTTATGAAAATCTTTACCACTTAGTAACTCTTAAATCAATTCTATTTGGATGAAAAAATTAAAATTGAAACTCTAAATACCATTAATTATTAATTATTCCTGATATTATATGTCATAGGGGTAGTATCAGCACCATATAAAAAAATTATGTAAATTACATTACAATATGCCTCAATGAAATGAAATTGAGATGAAATCTATTACCAGATTCTTCCTTTTGGTTTAACTTGATTTATCCTCATATATAGTTTTTCTAATCATGTTATTAACCAGTTAAATTACCATATTAATTTTATAATATCACATTTTATCCTTCTATAAAATATTATTCTCCATTTTTTAATAATATTTCATTGTTTCTGGTGTTAATCACCTTGTTTTCCCATTCATGATTTCTTATAAAGTCTTCAATTATTGTGAATATTATATAGATCCATGATATTAAAAATAATTATCACGAAATAACTATCATATTTATACATCAATTATACTTTAAAACCCTATCATTAAATATGGTTTTGAAAAATGAAGTATGTTAAGATCATGTAGATGGTGGGTCATACGTACGCATGAGTAACATTTTAATTTTTCAAAGACCATTATGGAACAGAGGTATGTTATATTTTACCTTTATAGAATGATAAAAATATCATATATACCATATTTTTTATTTATTTATTATTATATATCATCCATGTGGTGTGGTGATGAAAATAGAGTCACATCGCTTCATGAAGGTGGCGGTCTACACATACACAAAAAAATGTTAACAATTTTTAGTTTAAGAAATAAAATGATATGTTATATTTTCACAATTATAAATATGTCATATATATAATATTTTTACATTTATATCACATATATTCATTAAATTTAACCTTATCACCATCCATGTAACACTTTAGTGAAAGAAAAATCCCATCGCTTCGCAAGGAGGTAGTCTGTCATATACACGAGTGGCATTATCATGTCCCCTACGGAATAGAGAGAAAAAAGGAATATATTATTTAATCTTTCAATTAGTATAATGTTCTTATAAATATCTTATATATAATTCATATCCATCATAATACCCAACCATGATTGGTGTTCATCTAAAAAATGACATATGTTCGTGAGGCAATAGTCCATCGTACACACGAATAATTATTTTGTAACTCATTTGATGGAAGTGGGAATGGTTGTAGGTAATTAATTTATTATAAAAAAAATCTAGAATATATTTACTTTATTATATCATTATTTTTCAATAATAATTTAAGGTTTTTGAAGAAAAAATAAAATAAAAAATCTCATTGAAGAACGTTACATCTTCTTTGGGTAACCTCATTAGGTTTGCACCAAATCATTCCAAGGATGTATTAATGGATAAAATAAGGCTTCTGAGTTTAGGATATAGATTTTGGGATGAGTTTTGGGAATTTATTTTTAGAACAAATGTGTTTTCATATTGTGGATAACAGAGTATAGGGGTGGCCTTTTATAAGTGACGTGAGTGGCACAATTGTGATTTTCTAAAAGGAAAATGTGTACCTACATTTTCTTCATCAAAAAATGGTAAAACATGGATTATTATAAAGAAATAGTAATTATATGGTATAAATATGGACATTAATATATTTTTAGAAAAGTTTTTAGGTCAACTTAATCCCCATATTTCTAGACAAAACCCATGATTAATCTATTTTTACCTCAACTGCGGTAATTTGTTCTTATTGTTTTCACGATTAATTTTGGTCCAAAATGAAGTTTAATTTATTAGATAATATAATTTTTTTTATTCCAAATATTCATTCCATTTTTTCAAATTTCATTTATATAAGTTGTAAAACTTAATTTAAAATTAATCCCACACACGTGATGAGAAAGTAGGTTTTCAATGAGAAAATGTTCCAAAGTTTACAATTTTTTTATATCAAAATTCAATATAAATATGATAAAAATGAACTATATTTGGTTAATATGTATATAGTTGAATTATTTTTACTTTAAAAATAATTCTAAATATAATTAAACTTTTTAAAATATTTAAACAAAATGGAATTTTTCAATTAAAATTTATTATTTTCCATTATTCATAAAAAATGAAACATTTATTAAAAATACCTAAAATTAATCAAAAAATAATTTTTATTTTATGATTTCACAAATAATTCTTTTTTTTAAATAATTTTTATAAATTTGGTAAAATTCAATTTTATATTTTATTTTCAATGTGCAACTAAACAGTCATTTAAAGAAAATACAGTTTTCATAAAACATATCTTTTCCTTTTAAATGATTTTTATTTTATTTATAACAAATAGATAACAATAAAATTCATAATTTATTTAGTAATATTAATACCTACTATATTAACGTCTATGTTATTATGGTATACTATATTATGGTTCATTTTGACTTGAGGTTGTGTGTTCTACAAGCTATTGAAGAGACTAGATTTATTTAAATATATATATATTTTAAACACCATGTGTTATATTTTCTTCTTGATTCAGTGTTTCTTTAATAAATGATTTTAAGAATAATCTTATTCTTTTAAAATATTAGGGTGTCAAATTTTTTCCACCTTAAATAAATTTCATCCTCTCAATTTAAACAAGATTGTGTTAATCAATGGTTTGGCATTTTCAAAATCATTATTGGAAAAACCACATCATAAAAGGTTTAATTATATATCCTCATAATTAGATAGAAAGGGATGTAAAAAGGATATAATGAAAAACTTATAAATATTATTATAATAAGGAGAACCTTGGAGGAATGTGAAGATGTGGACATGGATTAAAATTATAAATAATTATAGAGAATAATATAGATTATTGATCAGAAGAAACTAAGTGATCAATGGATAGTTAATGACTCAAAAACCATAAATATATTGGGAATTAAAAATCATATAATTCTTATTATGTGAAGGTAACATGATAACGTTTTTCTCAATATTATTTTCTAAAAGATTAGTATTAAATTTAATAACAAATAATTTAAGGAAATATACCTACTTGATATGTTTATATTTCATAAGTATGCTTTCATCATTTTTTTTATGCTTCAATCAATTTTATAATTCATTCCTTACTCCATGAAATGAATATAAATAAATAAATTTTTAGTTCCAAAATCACTAAAATTAACTTTTAAGGGATTGTAAGATCAATGAAATATTTAAATTACTTTCCTTATGTCTTTATCTATTTAACAAAACCAATATGGCTTGCACATGTTATACAATATAATACATTAATATCTAAACCGCGATATTTGTGCCTTTAATTAATTATTAATATTTATTTCTCAAATTTTTTTAACAAAAACAAATGTCTTATTAAATAGAACATTACATTTTCCAGTGGTAGGAACTAAATTATTATTGTTCTTTGTCATGGTTTCAATCCTCGTAGCCTTCCAGATGAAATGGGTTGTCACCACTCATGTGGGTTGTCCATTTACAAACTATATTAATATAGTTCCTATAACAATTCCAAAATTTGATGACCCAAATTCACTTAATCCTAGAGATAAGATGAAACATAATGGTTAGCAATATCATTAAACTTATTACATAAAAATATAATGTTGTTCATCCATAAATTATTTTTTCAATAGAACATATAATAAAGAAATGGGTTGTATTTCAGTAAATGTATCCTAATATATCTTTAATCATGGTAGACTAAAATCACATAAAACCTAAAAGGGGTGTTTAATACTTTGAACCTATGACAAATATTTAAGTCATAAAGTGATTATTTCATCCATGAATCATAAGTTAATAAATACATATATGATTTTAAATTTAACACAATCCTTAGACATTTCATGATTATTCTAACCAAAATACCATTTGGAATAATACTTCTACAATATAATTTTGTAATCTCAATAAAAACATCAATCATTTTATCTCAAAATATTTCATTCCATAGTATAGGGTTTAACCTTTAGAATATGTAATTTACTCAGATAATTTCTAGGTTCCCCACATTTAAGACAATAAATAATAAATGGATCCCTAGGGTGGTATTTATTTACTTCTATCATTTTCTTCATTTTTTATAAATTCATTTCTTTATTCCCTTCTATTCAACACATATAATATATTCTCATTCCTTTAAGATGCATTATTTTCAATATGAAGAACCTTTGGTTTAGCCTAGGTCATTCATTTTCATCATCTATTAAAATCATTTGTTATGGTTTTTAAAGAAAAATTGAATTATCTTAAGCATATTTCCCAGGAGGGTTTAACCTGATGTGCAATAAGGCCCATTATCATACACAGGGTGATAATCGATTGAATCATAATACACCCATGTCATAGTTATTAACCTGATTTATATCTATTCTAGAACTACATCTACATATAGTTTCCATAGAGGGATATACTATAAGGAAAGACATATAATCAATATCTTAAAAAATCTTAATATTTTCTTCTATACATATCCTTTATGATTATTATAGGGTTATGTTCCTTAATCTATCTTTATATAAATATAGTTCCCCAGGTTTCCACTAAAATTTCGTAGATACACACTATATAAACCCTGACCCTATTATCCCATAGCTGGTGTCTACTTTATTACATTGGAATAAGATACCGAGAATCTCATCATGAAGGACCGAATTGTTTAGTAGTTTTTGTAAACTAGATACTTAAATGATTGCCATATTACATTGGAAAACACAATTTACAACATACTTGTTTCGCTAATAATGATATTCCAACTAGAAAACCCTTTTTTATAAATCATTGTACACTTTATAGATTCCCATAAATGGAAAAAATAAATATGTGTGATCACAAATTATCAATAATGGTTAATTATAGTAGAAGAAACCCTGAATCAATAACCATAATCAATATGGAAAGGTAAGTAACTAAATACACAGGTCATGTAATCAATAAACTGAGAAGGAAATGAATTTAGAGAAAATATAAATGAAAAAATCACATGGATAATAATTAATATCTAAAGGTAAATAATTAAAAACACACGTAATTCAATCAATAATATGAAAATCATAATAGGAAAGTGCATAATAAATATAGAAGGATAAATTGCTGAAAACACATGCCATTTAATCAAAACCTAATAATGAAATTCATAAATAGATAATATCATTGTGAAAATATCATGGATAATTATAACTAAATTCTAATGTAATAAAACTAATAATTATTGGATATCATGGTCTCATGCATCATGATACTTCTACCACCATGAAAAATCACAATAAGGTTTAAAACAATAGGTAAAAAAATGTTTCAAGATAGCTTATTTATTTTTCTTATGAGTCATACCAACGAAGTGAGGGGAAATATAATACCGAGGCCCACCCATGACTACATGTCTAAATAATCCCCCATATATCAAATAATTGATTTAATTCAGGAATAATGTGTCTTATCATCAAATATTTTTATTGATTAAAGAATACATAATTATAAATATTACTATAGATAAAAAATAACACTCAATATAGGACACCATAATTAAAAATGATATACATTTTATGAAAGTAACATATCGATGATAGATAATTTGGATATTTAGGTGAAATTTAATGTCTAATGATCAAAAGAAATTGAATATTTCAAGGGAATTTTAATGACTACAATGATGTATCAAGGAATAGAATATCAATACATTCCTTAGGAAGAATGATCATAAACCATACATAGGAAGAATAAAAATGGTATCAATGCAACATATACCCATTAAAGTAAGAATAAACTGTTTCTGTTATTAATAAATAAAAATTCCAGATAAATATCTTTAAAATAAATTATTGAAGAAAATATCCATTTCATTATGAAAATAAATTTTTAAAGCTAAAATTTCATGAATTGTTTTGGAAATAATTTTATTTCAAAATAATCATTGAAACATATAAAGTAATATTTGAAGCATTTTATTAGTAATTCTAGCTAGATATAATTTTTGTTCTATAAAAATTAATACAAATATTTTTTTTCACTTTTTAAGAAAATATAAACATGAATTATTTTTTAAAACATCAATAAGATTCTTTTAAAAATATTTTTTATAAGGTAAAAATGGATAGAAATACCTTTAATTTTTTTTAAATATTAAAATTAGTTTTTATAACATTTTTAGAAAACATGTGTTTAGAAGAAAAAGGTTTCCCTACAGAAGAGAGAAATAAAGTAATATTTTCCTAAATTGTATTTTAGAAGTTTTTTCAAGTATAAAGTAGTGTAAAAATTGAAATATTAGATGAAAATTTCATGAATTACCAGAGGATAAGAACATAAAATGGGTTTATTAATAAATGGTCAAATAATTTCCTTCAAATAAAATTTAGTAATAAATCTTATCAATTAGAAGGAGATTTTGAAATAATCCATTATAATTATCATAATGTTGATATAAAAATTAATAAATGAATATTTTATGTGGATCAACTATAAATCCATATAAATAAATTATAAATATATAATAATATAATCAAAAGTAATTTCCCCCTAAATCTTCAAATATCAAAGGAAATGCATATGTAATATAACACAATGAAAAGAAATTTATATAAATTATTTATACCACTTGGTAAAAATTAAATCAAATCAACGTGGATGAAATAAATAAAATTGAAAATCATGATATCATAAAGTATAAATTTTTCAAGATATTACTTGTCAAATGGGAAGAATATACACCATATAAAATAAATTAGGTGCATAATACTGTAATGTTCCTAAATGAAATTAAATTGAGGTAAAATATCTTACTACAATATTTATTTTGATTTAATGTGATTTAACATCTTATATAGTAGTTTGAAACATTTTATTAGGTTATATGAAAATTAATTAATTTTGTAATATCAGTTATGATAATTTTATAACATTTTATCACTAGTTTTTTTATAATAATTCATTATTTTTGTTGTTTCAAGTGTTAACATCCGTGTTTTCTCATTCGTGCTTTATTATGAAAGTTCTGGTTCTTGGGAACATTATATAGTTCTTATATCTGCTGAATAGTAATTATTTAATAATTATAATATTAATACATAAATTATACTTTTCTAACCAATCATGTAATATTTTTATAAAAAATGAAGTACGTTGTGATCATGGAAATGTAAAGCTATATGTACGCATAAGTAAAATTTCCATTTTTTAATGATCATTATAAAAAGGTGGTAAGTAATATTTTCAATTTATATAATTATTATACTATCATATATATCATATTTTTTCTTTATATATACTTATATATATATCATCTATTTCGTTTGGTGATTAAAAGAGAGTCACATGTCTTCGTGAAAGTGCTAGTCCACACGTACACGAACGTTGTTATCAGATTTTATTGTAATGAATAAAATGATATATTATCTTTTTAGAATTATATATATTTCATGAATATAATAATTATGTCATGAATATAAAATATTATAATTAAATTTATATTAATTATCATCCATGTAAAACATTTGTGAAATACGAATCACATTAGTTCGTGAGGCGGTAGTTTTCCGTACACATGAATGGTGTTATCATATCCCCTATGAAATGAAAAGTAAAAATATTTATAATATATAATTACTCAAAAGGTATAGATATTTTATAAATATCTTATATATACTTTATATCCCTCATCATACACAATCGTGAGATTTCATAACGTAAAAAATGAATGTCATCAGTTTCGTGAGGCGGTAGTCCTCTATACACACAGATGATGATTTTGTAATCTATTTAATGGAAGTAGGGATTGTTTTAGGTGATGAAATTATTATAAAAAAATATCAGTATACCTTTATTTATTATATCATTATATTTTAAAAATATTTTAATTATTTTTAGGAAGAAGTAAATAAAAAATATTGGTGAGGAACGTTATCTCTTCTTCATTTAACCTCCTTAGATTGGCACCAAATCCTTCCAAGGGTGGATTTATAACAAAAATAAGGATTCTCTGAGAGGGGATAGAATATTTAAAGTGGTTTTTTTTAATATAGGTTGGACCAAATGGGTTTTAATTTTTATATAAAAGGGGAGAGGGTGGCCTTTTAGGTGAGGTGAGTTGCACACATGTAATTTTGGAAATGAAAAAGGTATACTCATTTTTTCCACATTAAAAAGGTTAAAAATGAATTATTGTTGAGAATTATATATTATAGAGTAAAACTATTCGAAAAAATATATTTTAGAAATTTTTTTAAGTTAATTTGACCCTTATCTTTCTAGTTATACACTTCGTAAATATTTTTTTACCTTAAACACAGTAATTAATTTTTTAATGTTTTCACTATTCATTTTGGTCAATAATTATGTTTACCATATTAGATAATATAAATTATTATTATTTAAACTATGGAATCCATTTTTTCAAATCCCATTCACATAAGTGGTAAAATTTAATTTAAAATCAATCTCGTAGACAAGATAAGAAAGCATGTTTTCAAAGAGAAAGTGTTCAATAGATTACTAATTATTTACATCCAAATTAAATATGAAAATTATGAAAATTATTTCAATTAGATTAGTATATATGTTCTTTAACTAATTTTAATATAACCCCATTTAAAATTATTATTTTACTTTATAAATAAATTAAATGATAAGGCAGTTTTCAATTAAAATTCAATATTTTCAATATTCATCAAAAATGAAACTTTTCAGGAAAATAAAAAGATAACCCCAAGATAATTTGGATATTATAATTTAAAAACTAAATTTTATTTTTTCAAATATGTTTTCTAAAATAATTGGAATTAAATTTTAAATTATGTGTATAGAGAGATACTAAACTGTTTTTTTTTGAAAAAATAAAGTTTTTCAGAGATCTTTTCTTTTTATTTTAAATGATTCCTATATTATTTTTAATAAATAAATAACCATAATTTAAATTTTTTTAGTTAGTAATATTCATATGCACCAACTTATCTTATAGGTTATAATTTTATTCTATATTATGGTTCATTTTGACTTAGGGTTGTGTGTTTTACAAGCTATCGAATAGATTAAAATTTTTTTTAAAAAAAGATTTTGTAAATCACATGTGTTATGTATTATTCTAATAAGAGTGTTTTATATCTTATATAATATCTAAATAATTTAATTCTTTTATAAAATTTGGTTGTTACAACTGTAAATCTATTAGGATTGACCAAACCCTCCAAAAATCTATCTCCAATATCTTGAATCACATTCTAGATGTTATGGTCTTTCCAAAAGTCCAACCATGGGGTACTTAATATGAGATCCAAATGAGGTTCTTCTATGAAAATGTATTTATCTTCACTAAGACCATTATTTTTCATTTTTATTTTTAGAAATTCAATTATATATTAATAATTCCAATATAATAACCCCACGGTATCACATTTACAATAATTTTAATATGTTTTAAGAAAAATATAAATCCATATCTTCCTCCATCAAATGGGAAATATATCCATTGATCTTGTATATAGTAGAATAATTTCTCATAAACTAATGTACTTTTTTTCATCACTGAATCACATGGGTAGTCATAATGATAGAAATAATGAATAGATTCAATATATATGAAATGTTATTATGTTTTTGAAAATTTATATATCATCTAATTACATAGACTTTCATCCATTAGGTGAGTGATATCACCACACGTTAAAATGTATGGCCTACCATATTCATGAAGTGATGAAACTCATTTTCCATGTCAAAATTTAAATAATGTCTTTAAAAATTAATCCAATCAATACACTATTAAATTAACAACTGAAACAATAATAATAATAAAATATTATTAGTAGATGAGTGGTAACATGTTATAAGTGGAACATATATGGTATTATAAACATGAATATAGTTATTGTATAAAATTATAACATGACTGAAACCATTAGTCATAAGATTTATGCCAGTAAAAACTAAATGATGCATTATGTAAAGTAGTTTGTCTCAAGTTCCATTAATTGATAAATATTGTAATTCTGCACACCTAATTTATTTATATGGTGTATATACTTCCCCTTTTTCATGTAATATCATGAAATCATCATATTGCATCTTATTTGATTTTTTAATTTAAAATATTTCATCCAAAGGGATTTAAAATTATAATTACCAAGTAGAAAAGAATTTCATAACTCATTTTCTTTTCATTGGGTTATATTACTTACTCATTGTCTCTTATATTCTTATATTTTATGTCTAATGAGCTGTATTGACTCCCCCTATATGTGTTATATCATGAAACTCTTTATATTAATGATATTAAATGTTTCATTTTATTTTATTCTTTTCGTGGGGCCAACGATTAAAAATTTACCAAATTAGTAAGATATTTATTTTTCACTCTAAATTTAATCGGGATTTTTTATACTCAAATTTCAAATGAAGGAAATTATTTGATCACTTTCTAAAAAACCCCTTTCATTTTTTTATCCTTTGTTTATTCATTATTTTTTCAAGTTATAGTTCTATTTTCCTCCCATTGGAAATTGATATGATTGGGGAAAGGTTTTTAATAAAATTTGACATCATTTCTCTCTTCGGTTGAAAATCCTTTTTTATAAATATTTGTTTTTTAAAAATGTTTAAAATTTATTTTAGTATGATTATTTAAAGTCAGTGATTCCCATAATTTGATTATTACAAAAAAATATTAGAATAAATCTTTCTATTATTTTCCAAATAAGGTACCTTTGAACTTTCATCAAAAATTGTAAAGGAAGCTATGTTTTAACATTCTTGAAATGAACAAATCATCCATGTTGTCATGATTTTTTTTGAAGTTACCTATAATTGATCAAATGTTTATTTTGAAGTAAAATGGATTTCCCAATATTTTGGAAATTCAATGCTTTAAATGTTATTTTTAATGTGTAGAGGGTATTTTCCTTAATATGTTTTTAAGGATATTTTTATAGTATTTCTATTTGTAAATGAAAAACCCAATTTATTTTAGATATACTCTAGTGGTTCTGGTTCTTGAATAGTAATACCTTGGGTAAATATATATAAAAAAGGGTATATTAGTTTTTGACTCGATTGTCACTAGGTGAAAGATAACCAACCTTAATACACAACTGGTTTGACACTCATAGGTTATATTCTTTGGATAATTCCTATTTTCTTTTGAAACCATTATCTAGGATTTGAATTGATTATGAGAATTAATGAACAATGTTAAATGTATAGTGTATTAGATTTAAAATAATGTGACATGATCTAGATATCCAATAAATTATTTTATGATTTTCTCAATATGATTATTCTTGGTCACACAACGATTTTTTGGTTTTATTCAATGGATGAAACTTGAAAGAATTATGTTATCATTGAATATAATAGAAAATGGAGTGATTATGAGAAAGAAAATAGGATGATAACTGGAGTGGAAAATGTTATTATTATGAATAATTAGTTATCTTTATAATGAATCTTACTTTACATACATTGTTATTACTTCAAAATTGAAGCACACTTATTACAACATATAACAAAACCATGGTATGACCATATAGGTATAGTTTCTTTAGAAACTGGGAAACATAAACAACTGGTTCATAAATCATCTACATCGTATCCCTTTTGTTTTATCATATCTAGAGTCCCTTTTGGAATATATTACTTAATACCGTTTTCCTGAACTGGGGAAAAGAAAACATAAAAAAAGGGTGATCTCAAATGCTCAATAAGGGTAAAGAAAAGAAATATTAATCACATCATATTCATAGGAACATAACATTTTGGAAATCTTAACCTGCAAAAGAGATCATAATTTCATAACATGGGATAAATCATAGTAGTGAAATGTAAACCCAAGAATCATAACATGAAACTTTTTTTCATACACACATAATCATAGAGAATCATTTCTTAGAAGTCAAGACTCATTTCCAAGACTATCTTAGCGGACAATGTCCATTTCTGAACCGAGTTCAATCCTTGTTTCAGTCCTGTATCACTGAACCAGATTAACCTACCATTCCAGCTGTGTCTATCTCTTGAGATATAAATCTTTACCCAATGCATTGGAGGGAGATATAGGTCCCACCCATCTCATAATGATACCATTCTTTTGTGTGCCACAAGATCATAAATCATACATCATATCATAACCCATGTAATAAAAATGGGATTCTTAAATATCATGCCATCATAACATAATCCATATGAGATTAAAAGGACATCATAAAAATAATTCCATCATAACATAATAAAATAAATGTAAAAATAGGGATAGAAACATAACCCTATATTATCTTAGATGGAAAGTAATTTTGATAAAACACTTGAACTTCATTCTTGAGGAAAATATCCTTTCTATTTCAAAAACATTTTACCTTTATTTACATGTCAAAAAATTTCAAACGAAAAGACTTTGATTAAAAATAAACATGAAAACTTGTAAAGGAAGCTTCATGGAAATAATATTCTAAAAATCCATTCATGCCGTATAAGTTAAAGAAAAACATTCTTCTCGTACTTTGGCCAGAAAAGTCAAAAAAGTACCTCGTACTAAAAACGACAAAATATTCCTTTCATATCTTTTACTAAAAACATAACAATGGGTAAAATTGGATTTAAAAATTTTCAGTATGATAGAAATAATATTACATATTGGAGAAACATGGATGTGGATGATAAATATTCCCCCGTAATTACCGAAGTATAAACAATCTCGGATAAAAATTGAGATTGCGAGATTTTCCCCTACCTTAGTTCTAATTTGATTCGTATGTGTCTGAAACTCCTGTATAATAATTTAAATAATGTTATTGACTTATTCCAGAATCTTACTCATTGTTATTATGTCATATATGGTCATATTCTTATCTTCATATTAGTAATATTTCATTGTTACTTGTTATTCAGGGGTTTTTGCTTTTTGTTCTTATGCGTGTTTTGTCGAATAAATTATTATTATTATTTTTAGGTTATAGATACCACATTTACATAATTTTATTAGTGTAATATATATCATATTTATTCATTCAATTCATTTATATAATCATTATGCATTGAAGATCATGTAGAACGGGTCACATCACATCGTGGAGATGGTAGGCCGTACGTACGCACGAGAGATGATATCGTTCCCATGATCGCGTAATTGTATTGAAGTGTATGTATAATATTTCAGAATCAACATCACTTTATAATAATTATATATAGTTATTCTCTACACCATTATACCCATCCAAGTAAGGTGGTGGTGGAAAACAGATTACACCACGGCGTGGAGACGGTATTCTGTACGTACGCACGTGTGGTGATTTCATTTTCCGTAGGATGGATAGAAGGTGAAATAGGGTTGTTTCATATTTATAATAACATATCAGTATATTAGTGATAATTATGTTATTACTTCATGATTAAACAACTGAAGAAGAAGAAGTAGAAGAAGAAATAAAGTTGAATGAATCGGTAACGGACATTACCTCTTCTTTGAAGCCCCTCTTCTTAACCTCCTCTTAGGGCAGTAAAGATGGTCTTTGAAGAAGACCAGGACCTCTAGGATGCTTCTAGGGAAGTGGATAAGAGAAATAGTCAGGGTTTTTATGAGCTTTAAGGCTCAAAGTGGTGTGAGGAATAGAGGAAGGATGTTCCCTTTTATAAGGGAGGAGAGGGGCACCTTAGAAAAAACATAAAATATTAGTTTATAATAAAGTCATATTCGTTTTTTAACAACTCCAAATTGATTTATTTCGAAGATAAGGTGGGGATGGGTCGAAATACTCTCAACCAATGAATTTCAGACAAGTTTAGGTTACTATTTTAACCTTATCATTTAGATTTAACTCTATGTTAAATAATTTAACTTTTACCGTGTCTTCTTGTTTTATTACACTATAAAGTTAATAGAATTACTATAACAAGCCAAACTAATTCCAAGTGGTTAATTATTAATATATATAACCTTATCTAAGTCATTTGGTCTAACCTTGTATTTTTAGGAATATAATAACAATTAATAATATAATATTTGTTTTAAAAACTATTTTATGTCAATTTTGACACTATTTGGTACATGATTTTTGTGAAAATCATAACAGCATTATTAGTTAGAAAAAATTTAATTAAATCAATAATAACATTTCAATATGACCTAGAAAATTAGTGGAATTCATAAAATGTCTAAAATTACATTTATTTGGGTATTTATAACATCAATTATGTTAATATTTCTTTAATAAGGTAATTACTGCATCATCGTTGTGTCATAAATAAATTAAGTTATTTAAAGTCTAAATATAATAAATAAAATACCATTATGTATGAAATATTTTTAGCTTTATAATGAATATTTATAGTCTAATTTATCTTATGTATAACCCTATATTAAAAATGATTTAGTTATTAAACTTTGATTTTAACTATTTTAACTCTTCTTTAAATAAAATAATATTAAATGTCCTAATCTAATCCAAGTGGACCTAAAGGGTAATATTTTATTCCAAAGGTTGTTTTTGGTCGAATTATACTTATCCAATAGAATTAGGACATGTGGTAGGGTAATAATAATATCATTTTTACCCTTAATTGCCCTATTTACTTTTAACTGTGGTAAAAAAAGTAAAAAGATACTATTCACCAAAAATTATTTTTATCTTATTGAACCACATTTTACTCCTTGATATTACCATTGTCTCTTAGATTTTCAAAATTCCACTCACAGAAGCGGTAAAATTATGTTTTATGTAAATTTGCAAATTCTCGTAGGAGGTGGGTAAAAGACGGTGAAAAGTTTAATAACATTTTTATATATCTAAAATTATTATAAAATGACTCAAATGAATTAAATTGAACTTATATAGGTATTATGTATCAATTTTGACATAAAACAGATTTAAATAAAATAAATAATTATTTATATAATAAGTCGGTTTTTAAATTGTAACCGAGTGTTTTCACTATTCATCCAAAATTGAATGTTTTCAGAAAAATACCAAAATTTTACCCTAGGCTAATTTTGATATTTTTAATCCAAAAATGAAGTCCATTTTGAATGATAAAATTTATAAAATTTCAAAAAGTGGATATTACTATTCATAATGGCTAGTTTATATAATATTTTAATAGCATATCGTTGTTTTGTGAAACTCGGTATTGCGTACAATGCAAGCTATCGAAGAAGGTTGTGATTGCATGTAAATAAAGCCAAGCTAGTGTTGTGTGTAGCGAAATATGACTTTGATGATTTATATGATATAAAAACAAAATATTTCTCATAAAAATCTTGGGTGTTACATTCTACCCCCCTTAAAATGAATTTCGCCCTCGAAATTCGTCACTTCGAAACAAACAGATGAGGATACCTCTCCCTCATCATATCCTAAAGCTCCCTTGTAGCTTCTTATAATTGGTGGTTCCTCCATAAAACATTCACCAAGCGAGTGGTCTTGTTCCGTAGGACTTTTTCACTATGATCCAAAATCTCTATTGGCTGTTCTTTATAAGAAAGATCTTACTCAAGTGGTAAAACTTATGAGCTGAGTAAATGTGAAGGATCGGGTATGTACTTTCTCAGGAGCGATACATGGAACATTTCATGAACTTGAGAGAGATTTGGTGGAATCACCAATTGGTAATCTACCTTCCCAACACGATCCAATATTTCAAAAGGACCAATATACCGAGGGCTTAGCTTTCCCTTCATTCCAAATCTCATTACTCTCTTCCAAGGAGATATTCATAAGAACACTTTATCACCCACTTCACACTCTAGGTCATTTCTTCGGTTATCAGCATAACTTTTTTGTCAACTCTAAGCTGCTCTTATGTATTGTTGAATAGATCTGACCTTTTATTCCACCTCATCAACACGATCTAGTCCTAAAAGATTTCTTTCCCCAACTTCATCCAAGAATGTTAGAGTCCTGCATTTCTTTCCATAGAGAGCTTCATAAGGAGCCATCTGAATACTGGAGTGAAAGCTATTATTATATGAAAATTCCACCAAAGGTAGGTGTTGATCCCAAACACCTTTGAAATCCATAGAGCAAGCTCTTAACATATCTTCTGGAGTTTAACTTGTTCACTCAGACTGACCGTCTATCTAAGGATGATAAGCAGTGATGAAACTCAACTCTGTATCCAGAGTATGCTGAAAACTTCGCCAAAACATTGAGGTAAGCCTCAGATCCCGATCAGATATAATGGAAAGTGGTACTCCATGAAATCTTACCACTTCCTTTACATATATCCTGGTAAGCAGATCCAGAGAAAAATCTTCTCTAATAGCAATTAAGTGTGCCGACTTCGTAAGATGATCAACTATGACCCAGATAGCATTATTACCTTTGGATGTTTTAGGAAGTATGGTGACAAAGTCCATAGTGATGTTTTCCCATTTCCATTCAAGTATGGGTAATTGTTGTAACATTCCCTTAGACTTTTGCCTCTTAGCTTTAACTTACTGACAAACCAAGCATCAAGAGACGTATTCAGCAACATCTCTTTTCATTCCATCTCACCAGAAGTACTCTTTCAGGTCCCTGTACATCTTCATGCTTCCAGGATGAATAGAGAATGAATAACTATGAGCCTCACCCAGCAACTCCTTATTTAGTTCTGGGATGGGAGGAACAAAACACGATTCCTGAACCTTATTATCCCATCAAATCAAGGTTGAATTCAGGAACATTTATCACCTTCTTTTGTAACTCTACATCTTCTTTTTGTGCCTCTTTAATATTCGCATGTATAGATGGTTGAACATTCATTTGATAAAGATAAGATTTCTCCCCTTCCATTATAATTCCAAGATCCATCCTTTGTAAATCCATGAATATTGGATCTTTTGTGATCCTCATCATGAATATGCTAGCATGGTCTTGTCGACTTAATGCGTCTGCCTCCTTGTTTTCTTTCCCAGGGTGGTAATGAATTGAGCAGTTGTAATCCTTAATCATCTCCAACCATCTTCTTTGGCACATATTCATCTCCTTTTGTGTGAAAATATACTTTAATCTTTTATGATCAGTATTAATATCACATCTTTCTCCATAAAGATAATGCCTCCAAATATTTAATTCAAAGATAACCGCAGAAAACTCCAAATCATGAGTTGGGTAATTTTTCTCTTGTATTTTCAACTGTCGTGAGGCATAAGCTATCACCATATCATTTTGCATGACAACACACCCCATTCCCTTCTTGAATGCATCACTATAAATCACAAACCTTTCTCCACTACAAGGCAGTGTGAGCACAGGTGCACTGGATCACCTTCTTTTTAACTCCTTGAAATTCTCTTCACACTCCTCTATCCAAACGAAATAAACTCCTTTTTTATTCAACCAGGTGAGTGGATTTGATAATCGTGAAAAATCTTTCTCAAAATGTCTATAATATCTAGCCAAAGAAAGAAAACATCGGATCTTAGTTACTGTTGTTGGTCTCGAATATCTTTTGATAACCTCTATTTTTGTTGGATCCACAGATATCCCTTCTTTTGAGACTATGTGACCCAAAAATGAAACTTTTTGAAACCAAAATTCACACTTGGTAAATTTTGCATAAATATTCTCCTTTCTCAGGGTCTTCAATACAATTATCAATTGATCTTCATGTTCTTCCTTGCTCTTTGAATAGACAAGAATAAAGACTATAAAGACAACCAAAAACTGATCAAGATAGTCTCTAAAGACTCTATTCATCAGATCCATGAAGATAGTAGGGGAATTAATAAGACTAGATGGCATCTCTATAAATTCATAGTGTCCATACCTTGTACGGAATGTCATCTTTGGTATATCCTCCCTTTTGAACCTTAATTGATAATACCCTGAATGAAGATCAATCTTGAAAAAGTATTGAGCTCCGCGTAGGTTGTCAAATAATTCATCAATGCGTGGGAGAGGATATTTGTTCTTGATCATCATCTTGTTAAGTTCTCAATAATCAATGCAAAGTCTAATTGATCTATCTTTCTTCGTCACAAACAGAATAGGTGCTCCCCAAGTTGATGCACTAGGGCATATGAATCCTTTATCAATATTCTCTTGGAGTTTCTTCTTAAATTCCTATAACTCAATTGGGGCCATTCTATAAGGTTTCTTTGAAATAGTTAAAGCACCCGGTATGAGTTCTATTGAAAACTCAACTTCACGATTTAGTGTAAGGCCTGACAATTCCTCAGGAAACACATCATCAAAATCTCGTACAATGGGAATATTCTTAATCGTGAGTTTCTCTCCAACCTTTTTAGATAAATAACCTTCAATTAGTGGAATCAAGACCCATAAGATGGAAGAAATTGCCACTGGAAGGTTATGTTCCTCCTTGCATCGATAGATGTTCATATGTTGATCTGGAATATGAAATCTGACTTCCCTTATTTGGAAATTGATATGAGAAGCATATAAATAAAGACAATCCATGAAAAGAATCACTTCAAATTCCACTATAGGAAGGATCACATGATTTGCAGGAAGCACTTTCCCACAAACTTCAATCGGAGAACAAATGTAAACTTTGGATGCAACAGTTATGCCATTAGGGGTTTTCACAGCTATCCCAAAAACTAATTGTTGAGGTAATATGGAGATACCCTTAGAAAATTATTCAGAAATAAAAGAGTGGGTGGATCCAGAATCAAATAACACAGTTTATACTTTAGAGTGGATGGTAAGTGTACCTTTCACCACTTCGTTATCGTACTCCACATCACTGATAGAAATTGCATGTGACTTTCCTTTGTCTTTAGCCTTAAGAGTTTGTTGACGTAGATCATCATCAACAACCTTTGGATTAGGGTATTGATTAGCATAATTCCCCATTTCCATGCACTTGTAACATTGACATGTAGGAGGTGCACTCTGTGTAGAATTTTCTTTGTTCGCATCACTAGACAACTTCTTCCCATCATTGCGGCATTCAAATGCCCGATTACCTTCTTTTCCACATTTGAATCATTTACTTGTCCCTTTAAGAAAACTCCCTCCATGTTTCCTTCCACACTTTGATCATAAGGGAAAACTCATCTTCTTTTCAGTGTGCTCTTTAGATTTTCCTTTTAATTCCATTTTACTCTTCTTATCAAATTCATATGACCGATGGGTTACTCCAATATCCATCTCAACCTTGGGAGCACATCGAACAATTTCCTCATAGCTATTGAAGTCCCTTAAGGATAATGCCCTTCGAAGACTTGGTTCTAAGCTACTAAAGAATTGATCGATCTTAATCTCAGGTTGGATAATAATCCCAGAAGCGTACCTTGCAAGTCTTGGAAAATTTGCTTCGTAGGTACCAACCGATTCATCATCCTTTTTCATCAGTTCAAGAAACTCCTTCTCCATCTTTGATCAATGAATATAAGGGAAGTACTTATTGAAAAATAAGTTCTTGAACTCATCCCATTCCGTGGACTCAATTTCAGCTCTTGGCCTCATATACTTGATAAGATTCCACCATTGATCATCTTCACCTTCCAAATGATAAACTTCTAAGATGAATTTATCATGTTCAGAACATTGAAGAACTAAAAATATCGTTTCAGTAGTACTGGTCCATTGTTTAGCAACTAATGGATCAGTAGACCCGCTGAATAAGGGTGGATGCTGCCTCATGAAGGATTCAATAGAATGTTTCTCCTTCCTTCGCTCGTTTGGAAGTCCTGAATGATTCATAGCTTCAGGAAGTTGTGTGAGCATGGATACAAGATTTCTCATTTCAGCTCCCATAACGTTTGGTTGCTCAGGGGGACAATCATTGCAATTCCTGTCGCATTCAGCATTAAGACGGTTCCTTCGCGTTCCAGCCATTGACTAAAACCAAGAAGAATAATGTGAGAAACACTGATTATAATAGGTAAACTACATAATAATGAATAAAATTTCACACTTAAGGTCTTTTCATAGGTTATTCATGGCCATTTCTAAAACACTAAGATTATGTTCTATGCTTAGAATTATCCTTATGGTTCTTACTAAGGCTTTCACATCCTAGTTTCCAAAGGATGACTATACCTTTCCTCTGATACCAACTATAATGAACCGTACTTTACATACATTGTTATTACTTCAAAATTTAAGTACACTTATTACAACATATAACAAAACCATTGTAGGACCGTATAGGTATAGTGTCTTTAGAAACTGGGAAACATAAACAACTGGTTCATAAATCATCTACATCATCTCCCTTTTATTTTATCATATCTAGAGTCCCTTTTGGCATATCTTACTTAATACCCTTCTTCCTGGCCTAGGGAAAAGAAAACATAAAAAAGGGAGAGCTCAAATTCTCTGTAAGGGTAAACAAAAGAAATATCAATCACATCATATTCATAATAACATAACATTTTATAAATCTTAACCTACAAAAGAGATCATAATTTCATAACATGGGATAAATCATAGTAGTGAAATGTAACCCAAATAATCATAAAATGAAACTTTGTGGAATACACACATAATTATAGAGAATCATTTCTTATTAGTCAAGACTTATTTCCAAAACTATCTTAGCGGACAAAGTCTATTTCTAAACCGAGTTCACTCCTCATTTCAGTCTTGTATCACTGAACCAGATTAACCTGTCATTCTAGCAATGTCTATCTCATGATATATAAATATTTACCCAATTCATTGGAAGGAGATATAGGTACCACCCATCTCATTATTATTCCATTCTTAGGTGTGCCACAAGATCATAAATCATACATCATAGCATAACCCAGGTAATAAAAATGGGATTCTTAAATATCATGCCATCATAACATAATCCATTTGAGATAAAAAGGACATCATAAAAATAATTCCATCATAACATAATCAAATCAATGTAAAAATAGGTATAGAAATAGAAACCTATATTATCTTAGATGGAAAATAATTTTGATAAAACACTTGAACTTCATTCTTGAAGAAAATATCCCTTCTATTTCAAAAACATTTTTCCTTTATCAACATGTCATACAATTTTAAACTAAAATAAGTTGATTAAAAATAAACTTGAAGACCTGTAAATGAATCTTCATGGAAATAATATTCTAAAAATTTATTCATGCCGTATAAGTTAAAGAAAAACATTCTTCTCACACTTTGGCCGGAAAAGTCAAAAAAGTACCTCGTACTAAAAATGACAAAAGATTCCTTTCATATCTTTTACTAAAAACATAAATATGGGTAGAATTGGATTTAAAAAATTGTAGGATGAGAGAAATAATATTACATATTGACAAAACATGGATGTGGATGATAAATATGCCTTAGTAATTACCGATGTATAAACAATCTCGGATAAAAATTGAGATTGCGAGATTTTTCCTTACCTTAGGTCTGATTTTCTTAATTCGTGTCTGAAACTCCTGTATAATGATTTAAATAATGTTATTGAGTTATTCCCGAATCTTACGCGTTGTTATGATGTCATATATGGTCATATTCTTAGCTTTATATTAGTAATATTTCATTGGTACTTGTTATTCGTGTGTTTATTGCTTTTTTTTATTATGTGTGTTTTATCGAATAAATTCTTATTATTATTTTTAGGTTATAGATACCTCATTTCCAGAATGGTATTAGTGTAATATATATCATATTTATTCATTCAATTCATTTATATAATCATTATGCATTGAAGATCATGTAGAACGAGTCACATCACATCGTGGAGACGGTAGGTCGTATGTACGCACGAGCGATGATATCATTACCATGATTGTGTAATTGTATTTATGTGTATGTATAATATTTCAGAATCAATATCACTTTATAATAATCATATATAGTTATTCTATACACCATTATACCCATCCAAGTATGGTGGTGGTGGACAACAGATTACACCACGGCGTGGAGACGGTATTCCGTACGTACGCACGTGCGGTGATTTCGTTTTCCGTAGGATGGATAGAAGGTGAAATAGGGTTGTTTCATATTTATAATAACATATCAGTATATGAGTGATAATGATGTTATTGATTCATAATGAAACAACTGAATAAGAAGAAGTAGAAGAAGAAATAAAGTTGAATGAATCGGTAACAGACATTACCTCTTCTTTGAAGCGCCTCTTCTTAACCTCCTCTTAGGGCACTAAAGATAGTCTTTGAAGAAGACAAGGACCTCTAGGATGTTTCTAGGGAAGTGGTTAAGAGAAATTGGAAGGTTTTGGATGATCTTGAAGGCTCAAAGTGGTGTGAGGAAGAGAGGGATGAGGTTCCCTTTTATAAGGGAGGAGAGGGGAACCTTAGAAAAAACATAAAATAATATTTTATAATAAAGTCATATTCAGTTTTTAATAGCTCCAAATTTATTTATTTCAAAGATAAGGTGGGGATGTGTCGAAATCCTCTCAACCAAATTGTTTGAGGCAATTTTAGGTTACTATTTTAACCTTATCATTTAGATTTAACTTTTACCGTGTCTTCTTGTTTTCTTACACTATAAGGTTAATAAACTTACTATAACAAGCCAAACGAACCCGTAGTTGTTAATTATTAATATATATAACCTTATCTATGTAATTTGGCCGAAATATTGATTTTTAGTAATAAAAAAACAATTAATAATATAATATTTGTTCTAAAAACTATTTTATGTCAATTTTGACACTATTTAGTACCTGATTTTTTTTTAAAATCATAACAGCATGATTAGTTCTAAAACAATTAATTAAATCAATAATAACATGTCATATTAACCTAGAATATTAGTTTAATTCATAAAAAGTCTAAAATTTCATTTATTTGGGTATTTATAACATCAATTATGTTAATATTTCCTTAATAATGTAATTACTGCATCATCATTGTGTCATAAATAAATTAAATTATATTAAACCTAAATATTATAAATAAAATACCATTATGTAGGAAATATTTTTATCTTTATAAATAATATTTATAGTCGAATTTATCTTATGTATAACCCTATATTAAAAATGATTTAGTTATTAAACTTTGATTTTAACTATTTTAACTCTTCTTTAAATAAAATAATATTAAATGTCCTAATCTAATCCAAGTGGACATAAAGGGTAATATTTTATTCCTAAGGTTGTTTTTGGTCGAATTATACTTATCCAATAGAATTAAGACATGTGTTAGGGTAATAATAATATCATTTTTACCCTTAATTACCATATTTACTTTTAACTGTGGAAGAAAAAGTAAAATGTTACTATTCACAAAAAATTATTTTTATCTTATTGAACCACATTTTAATCCTTGATATTAGCCATGTCTCTCAGATTTTCGAAATTAAACTCACAGAAGAGGTAAAATTAAGTTTTATTTAAATTTAAAAATTCTCCTAGGAGGTAGGTAAAAGACGGAGAAAAGTTCAATAAAATTTTTATAAATCTAAAATTATTATACAATGACTCCAATGAATTACTTTGAACTTATATAGGTATTATGTATCAATTATTACCTAAAATAAATTTTAATAAAATAAATAATTATTTAAATAAAAATTCAGTTTTTAAATAGTAACCCACTGTTTTCACTATTCATCAAAAATTGAAAGTTTTCAGAAAAAGACAAAAATTTCACCCTAGGCTAATTTCGATATTGAGAATCCAAAAATGAAGTCCATTTTGAAAGATAAAATTTATAAAATTTCAAAAAGTGGGTATTACTATTCATAACGGCCAGTTTATATAATATTTTAATAGCATATCGTTGTTTTGTGAAACTCAGTATTGCATACAACACAAGCTATCGAGGAAGGTCACGATTACATGTAAAGAAATCCAAGCTAGTGTTGTGTGTAGTGAAAGATTCCATTGATGATGTATATAACATAAAAACAAAATATTTCTCATAAAAATCTCGGGTGTCATAATCTTAATATATGATTAAAGATATAAACATTAACCTTCTCTTAGAATCACCAAAGAGTATATGTATGGAGTCCTCAAAGCGCTTTAGTGGTATATACAATTACAGAAAATAGGATTTATTTCATTCATGTTAGAAAATTTTAAAGAGACACCAAATTGGATGTAACAAAAGTGCAATAAAATGTTTTTTTGTGTATAAAAAAAGGGAATAGAGTGACTAATATCCAAGGGAAAGTGAGTATCTTAGTGGAGAGAAATTAATTTCATCCAATGAATCCATCTATATTTTGTTTTCTTGAATATGGGGAACCTAGGAATTATCCATGTTAATGAACTATTCTAAAGGTTAAATTTTAGACCAAGAATGTACCTATATTAGATTAAAAGGGTTAATGTGTCACAAACCGGCCCAGATACTCTAGTACCCTAACACCCAAGCATTCCCTCATGTGGCCCGTAGGGCATTCCCGATCCCCATAGCTTTCCAGCTAGCACCTGGAATCATAAAATATGAAAGTGGGAATAAATTTTCCATGACCACTATAGACTAAATAAAAATTTATTATTATTCTCAAAGTAAACTCACAAAAGATACAATACCATAAGTCAAACAGGTATATCAAAACCCAAATAACACATCATTAGGAACTCAAAATCTAACAAGATAAAAAAGAAAAGTGTAATACTTGAGTATTTATATAATAATAATTTTTCATTTATATTTATAAATTTTATATTAATTTTAAATTAAGGGGTTGTTTTTTCTAACAACATACTTGACACGAAACAATAGTATTCTCTAAAACCTAATGTTGAACACAACATTGAGTTATACCAAAAAATGATATGGTACTAATATTATTATTTTAAATGATAGTTAACTCCTAGCCATTGAATTGGTGTGAATGAACAAAAATAAAAAAAATATTATTTTACATTTTTTAAAATGTTTTTATATTTAATAAATAAATTTTAGAGGCCTAAAATGAGAGTGAATACAATTTTAAGCATATAAAACTCCAATATTTTTAAAAGGTTGTTTTAATGCCTTTTGATAAAGAACCCAATTTAAAAATGTTTTTTTAATTTTAAATGTTCTATCTGATTAAATAAACTTCTTCTTTTGAAGAGGGATATAAAATTTAATTTGGTTGAAATTTTGGTATTTTCTAATGAAATTTATATTTTAATGAACAGTGAAAATACTATATTTGAGTCCAGAAAATCACTTTTGTCTATTTTATTTATATAGTCATGTTATCCTTTTAATTCTGTTTTAGGTGTAATTCTATTTTTATAATTTAATCATATTTTTTTCATTGAGGTAAATTCACAATTAAATTAGACATAAACACATGTCAATCTTCTGATAGTTTTTATATCTTTAAAATATGATTTCTGGTTGGGACAATGTGAATTAATTCTAAATTAATTACTTCAAATTATGTGTTTTTAATTAAAAAAAATGGATTCCATATTTCGAATAAGAAATTCAATTTTTTTTAAATCATTACCATTTAGTTTTGTACATTTTTTATAGTAACTTCAATAATTATTTTTATTTACCATGGTTAATGGGTAAATTAGGTAAATAAGGGTGAATATAATATTATAATAACATAATACTACCCTAACACATATCCTAATCTTATTGGATGAGTCATGGGAGTCCAAGATAATCCTTGGTCCAAAATATTTTCATTTTGGAGCCATTTGGGTTGATAATGATATGTTATAATAATTAATTTAAAGTAAATAGAAATATAACATAAACATGTATCTTTTTACTAAAACAATTTTAATATAGGGTATTATTAATGATATTTTGGAAAATAATTAGTCATTAGAAATATAAGAATATTTCTTACATAATATTATATTATTTATAATTTTTAGACATTAAATAGATAAATTTATTTATGACACAATGATGATCCAGTGATTACCTTATTAATGAATGATTCAAAAAAATGATATTACAAATATTAAAATAAATGTAATTTATAATTTTTATGGAATCCACAAATTTTATGGATGATTATGACTTTTCAACTTTGAGTTAATGTATATTTTTACAATTAACATTGTTGGTATGATAGTAACAAAAATAAATTACTAAATTGTGTCAAAATTGATATAAATGTGTTTTTAAAACAAATACTATTTTATTAATTGATATAATAGTCATAAAAATATAATATTAGGCCAAATTTCATAGATAACGTTAAAAAATTCATTAATTATCCACTTTAGGTTCTCTTGTAATTTTATAGTGACCATATTCTAAATATAGGGTAAAAATACCAGAAGACATGGTAAGAGTTAATTTATTTAAATACGGGTTAAAGCCAGACGATAAGGTTGGGTTTATGCCCTAAACATTTCTAAAACCTATTGTTTGAAAGGATATAGACCCATACTCATCTTATCCTAGAAATATATCACTTTTGGGCTTTTATAATTTGAAAATCAATTTATAACAAAATAATATTTTAAGACATTCCTAAAGTGCCCCTCCTCTCTCTTATAAAAGGGCACCACCTCTACCCACTTACTCACACCTCTCAATACCCTTGTAACATACAAATTATACTAAACTAAGTTTCCTATATCCCTAAAAACAGAATATAAGCCTTAACTTGGGTAGAATGAAATTATAGAAATCCGTTTGGCTCAAATCAAAAGGAATTATCCAATTTATAGGTAATAACTTCTCTCAAGTTCCTTTCATTTATTTTCCTTCTCCAACCCCATAACCTCTTTTTGTTCCATTATTTTATAAAAACCCCAATATAATTAATATACTAGAATTTTTTTATGCTAATATTTTTTCATATATTTAAACACACATTCATCTAATATATATAGAACATATTGTTTCTGTGTATGGAGAAATACACCATCAGGAAATGATGATTGTTCAATTTTCTCCTACCACATATGATAATGGAAATTATGATGTAATTATATTTATATATTATTTATATCACATATATTTATTGTCTTTATGGCTCTATAATTTTAATTTCTAGCATACCTTTATTCATTCTATAATGTGTAAATATGATAATTTCATTTGAGGAAGTGTGGAATACCCCACCCTCAAAGTGATATGACTAGTTCATGCAAAACATGAAATTTATAAAATATGGAATTAATGAACTTATGTAACATATATAAAATTGATATTATACAAGAATTATAATATTAATATGAAATATTTCATTTTCAATCTTTTAATTTGACAAATAAATAAAAGTAGTGTTCTTGAGTACGTATGACCAACAGTCTCCATGAACGGTACATTTTATTTCTTATATCAAAATATTATGGATCACTATAAATGCATAAATACTAGATATATATGATATTTATATCATTAATATTGTTATAGAGATGATGTACCTATTAAAAAATAGATAATTTTCTACCAATCAAGTTCATTTTTCACATAAGTACCATACATTGACAAAAAATATGATATGAAATCAAATAATTAACCAATTATTATAACATGATAAAAAGTGGTATAAAATAAATTATAAACTTTAAAAAGGTTTTTAATAAATATAAATTATCCTATTTTTATTATTCTGGAAATTAATGAATGTACGAGATAAGTTGGACTCAATGTAAGGGACTTCGTCTCAATCTCCTTTCATTGAGGCATATTTTGATTTATACACGAAATTTTTTTATACAGTTTATTTTAAATCCCATTGAATTGTAATCTTATTCAAAGGTTTTCAAAAGGAATATTTTTTCTAAGAAGCATTTTAGTAAATGAAAAAAGGATTGTCTTTTATGTATACAATGAGAACGACTTCTCCGCCACTACGACCATTATTTGATATTAGGAATCTTCAACAAGTCGTAATGTTTTTAAAAGAAAAATAAATACCATATACCCTTTTTACATATTTTGGAATTGAAAATGGTGTTGATAAAGAATTTATTATGTAAAAATCTTGAAATAATAACTTGTGATTGAAATGTGGAAATGTTATATTTACTTTATTCTTGTTTTTTGTATTATGATTATGAAATGGTTCTTGGGAAAAGATTATGTATATGGTTGGTTCTGTGATATAATAAGGTTGGGTGAGATCTTGATAGCTCTCCAATGCATCAGATAATGAGATGATGTTAAATGATAACGTTTCTCCTATGAGATTTTGGGAATATACGATGATGGGTATTCAAAACATAAACATGAAGGTTACTCCCTATGTAGCTATTAAAGCTACAATATAAGTATGTAGAGATTCAGAAAGTTACCTTTTATGATTTATAATTTCTATGATGTTCTCATGATTCATATGAATTCATGGGTTTATAAATATTCGTTGAATAACGTTTATTTTCATTATTTTATCCCTTCCTATGTTTTTATGCTCATCACGGGTTTTTCAAATGTTTTTATAAGGAATAAGGATAAATAAGAGAAAAGAATAAGTTAAAAAGTATTTTTATAAAGAAAACAATCATGTTTTATTTTTAAAAGGGTTTTATTTGGTTTCAAAATGGGTACTGTTTTGATAGTATCATCTTGTATGATAATGGGATAATATATATTAATAATGACCTAAATCCCTAAAACACTAAAACTGAAAAGATTTTTGATGTGAATTAAAGTAAAATTGTTGACTTATCTCATGATTATGTAATGTTTTAAGGTTGGGGCCTTATATATTGTATCAGATGTTAGTCCAGATAACATTAAGGAATACTATATTATTAATAGAATATACATAAATTATTTTTAATTTATGGTCCAATGGAAATAACATTTGAGTATTTCCTTATTGCTTTGACTAAGATATATCTGTTCAGAATGGTTTTCCATAGAGGTAATAGGGTATCAATTATGGGATGACATCTGGAAAAAAACAACTTTCTAAATCAACAACCTAAGATGGTCAGAATCAGAAGTAAATAGTGTGTTATAGTGGTGGAAAAGTTGAATCAGGCTATAAATGGATGCGGTAACCTTGTGCGAGATCATCAAGATCAACCATAGAGGAAAATGTCAAATGTGGATAATTTTATGAGGCAATTTCCCCAATTTTATTTAGGATCATCTAATCATGTGATATCTAAAGATTGGATTCAATCCCTAGAAAAGATTTTTAATGTCATGGGGTGTTCATAAAATCAAAATTTTAGTATTGTTGTTTACCATTTTGAAGCTAAAGTGGATCAGTGGTGGTCGATGATTAAGAATATCAGGGATAGTGAGGGTATTGATGCTCATCATTTGGATGAAATCAAAGGTATGTTTCTTGATAAATACTTTCATAAGGTGGTTCATCTTGATATGGATGAACAATTCATGGAATTGAGGTAGGAGGATGACCCAGTGGTTTCTTATATAGAAAATTTACTCGATTTTCAAGCTATACTCTCAATTTCATTTGGGATCTCGAAAGTAAAATCAATCATTTTTACTCAAGAATAAAGCCAAAGTATCAAAAGGTATTGGCTCTTCGTTAGTTCAAAATTTATGAAATACTTGTTCAATGTGAGGATAATTTGGAAAATGGATTTTTCTGATGATCATGTGTTCTTTGAAAATAAGATGAATAATAGGTTGAGGTGGTAGAACAAAGAGAAAAATTCTTCAAAATATTTTGATTGTAAGAAAATTAGTTTTACAGTTTGTGAAAATTGTTGAAAAAATCACACTAGGGAATGCCTATGGTATTCTTGTAAGTTCTTATGATGTAATGAAATAGGGAATAAGGCTTGTAACTGCACTAAAAAAGATAACGGTAAGGAAAAATCCGATATAAAGTCATTGAAATGTTTTAAATGAAATGAGATGGGTCATTATGAGATAAAGTGTCCAATGAAGAATTTTAACGTTAGGAAGAAACAAAAATATAATCACAAAGGTGTGGTGAAATCCTTTGCAACTAATTTAGTAGATGTTTTTCTTTCAAATGATGTGGTATTGTGTAATTTTTTTATTTTTCAGATTATGCCATTCTTTTTTTTGATTCCAGGTCTACACATTCTTTTATTTCTAACAAACGTTCTGGTAAATTGGTAATTCCATCTCAAAAAATGAATCTATAACATGTGGTAATCAAACCTGGGGGAAATTTTAATACAAAAATAATAATAATCTTCTTGTTTTTGTTTGTGTAATGAATCTACCTACAAACCTTATTATTTACCTCTAGTAGAGTTTGATGTTATTTTGTGTATGGATTGACTTTCTATTCACCGTTATATAATAAAATGTGAAGTTAAAGAATATTATTTTTAGAAAGGATTTCATTTTTTGTAGAATAATGAACCCTTACCATTGATAACATATCAATAAGTGGAGAAACTAGTAAAATATGGAAATGATTGTTATGTTTCACATATTATTAAAAACAAAGGAACTACTCAGACTAATGATGCACCAGTGGTAAATGAGTATCGTTATGTTTTTCCTAATGATTTTCCTAGTATTATACCTGCTCAGGAAGATGAATTTACTATTCACTTGGTTCCTGATGCTAATCCAATTTAAAAACCCCATTATCAAATGGATCAAATTGAAATCTTACAGTAAAATAACCAATTGTAGGATTTATTAGATAAAGGTTTAATTCGACTTAGCACATCACCATGGGTTTCTCATGTCTTGTTTATTAGAAATAAAGATGGTTCAATGAGACTTTTCATTGATTATAGAGCCTTGAATAATATCACTATTAAGATCAAGTATCATTTGCCTCATATTAATGATTTTTTTATCAGCTCCCAGGATCTCAATATCTTTTGAATTTTTACATGAGGTCAGAGTACCATTTTTTGAAAGTAAATGAAGCAGAAATTTTGAAGACCGTTTTTTGTATTAGATATGGCCATTATGAATTTTTACTTATGTCATGTGGGTTAACTAATGAACTTTATTTATTCTGGGATATTATGAATAGAATATTCCATGAATTCTTAGATCAGTTTGTGGTTTTGTTTATTGATGATATTTTGGTATATTCTTAAAGTAAATAGGATAATGAAACTCATTTAAGGGTTTTCTTGCAAGCCTTAAAATAAAAGTAACTGTATGGGAAATTCATCAAGTGTGAGTTTTGGTTACAAAAAAGTTCATTCGTTGGGAACATTGTTTCTAAAGATAGAATAACTATTGATCCTATTAAAACAAAAGTTGTTAAGAATTCCCAAGACCCATAAATATAACTAAGATTCATAGTTTTCTTAGTTTACCAGGTTATAATGACAGGTTTGTTGAAAAAATTTTAGGGTTATCTAGCCCACTGACTAAGTTAACTCAAAATGGTGTTAATTTTACCTATAAAAAATAATGTGATGAATGTTTTCAATAATTAAAAAGAAGATTAGTTAATAATCGAGTTTTGTCACTCCCTTCTAGAAATTGTGAATTTGTTATCTAGAGTGATGCTTCATTGGAAGGACTTGGTTGTGTCCTAATGATAAATAATTAGGAAATTTTTAATTCTTCACGTTAGTTGAAAAATCATGAGTTAATTCACCCTACACATTATTTGGAATTAGTTACCATTGTTTTTCATTAATAATTTAGAGGCATCTTATATTTGGAGTAAAATTTAAAATATATACATACCATAAAATATTAAAGTATATATTTACTCCAAAATAATAGAACATGAGGTATATAAGATGGTTGGAATTAATCATGTATTATTATTCCACGATTTATTGTCGTCTTAGAAAAGAAAACAAAGTGGAAATTGATTTTAGTCAGAAAAGTAATGCTACATTAACCATTTTATATTTGGAAAATGACCCATTGATTAGTAATTTGATAAATATTTTCATGGAAGTTGTTAGTGTAAGAAATTTCTCATTTTTGTTTTATCTTTTAGTGCAATCATTTCTATTAGAAAAAATTCAGAAAGCACATATGGAAGATAGCGAGTTTTAAAAAAAGGTAGAGTTGGATCTGAAGGGCAATTTACCTAAATTTAACATTGATAAAGATTATGTTTTGAGTTTTGGAATATTATTATGTGTGACTTGTAATTCATAGTTGAAGAAAGATATTTAATGTGAAGCTCAAAGTTCTCCATTTTTAGTACATCATAGAAGAATTATGATGTACAGAGATCTATAGAATTATTACCTATGGGATGGAATGAAAAGATATATTTTTTACTTTACTCTGATTTTTTTGACATTTCAATTGGTTAAAGCATAGAGGATATTTATGAAAGGGATTTTTTAGCCTTTTCCCGTACTAGAGTGTAAATGGGAAAATATATCCATGGATTTCATATTGGGATTACCAAATACATCTCGAGGTAACAATTCCATTTGGGTTATTGTTGATGGATTGACTAAATATTCTAGTTATCTTCCTATTCAAAATACATTGTCTCTATATCAACTTTCTCAATATTATCTTAAAGAGATAGTCATGTTACGTGGGGTTCCCCTCCCTATTGTATTTTATCATGATCCTAGTTTCACTTATAACTTTTGGAAAGGCCTTCAAAAGTTATTGGAAATTAAATTAAATTTTAGTATAGCTTTTCATTCTCAATCATATGGGTAGTAAAATCTAACAATTCAAACCTTGAAGGATATGATACATGCTTGTTTAATGGATTACCATGATGTTGAGATCAAAATATTTCTTTGGTGGATTTTTCTAATAATAATAGTTTTTATTCCACTATTCTTGTGGCACTATTTGAGTCATTATATGGAATGTGGGGTCAAAATCCATCTTTTTGGGATGAAGTTTGGGAAAGGAAGTTGATGGGACTAGAATGGGTAGAAGAGATGGTAGAAAAAATTCAGTTGATTCAAAAGCATGTGATGGAAGCTCAGAGCTAGAAATAAAGTTATGCGGATAATAGAATGAAGTATATTTCATTCAATGTAGGTGATTATGTATTTCTCAACATTTCTCTATAGAAAAGCGTAATGTGATTTTGTATGAAGGTAATTCTAAGTCAGTGGTTCATTGACCGTATGAAATCCTGGAGAAAGTAGGATTAGTTTCATAAAGAGTGGTTATAAGTCCCTAGCCTTAAATGTTGCATAATATTGAGTTAAGTTGATAATTTTACATTAATTCACTTCAAGGATATTTTCAAGTTTACAGATTTATAGAATTAGGCCATACATATTACATAACAACTCAAAATTAACAATGTTGACTCTTCCACTCACAATCAATTTTTTCACAAAATAAAACTCCCTAAATAAAACAAGAATTATTTTCTTGATAAAATTTTTATTGAATTCTTATTTTAATTTAAAATTTCTTATACCATGTTAAAAATAATTCAAAAACGTGGTATGAGCATAAAAATCTCAGTGATAAATATATAATAAAGAAAGAAAACTTTAGTCCAAGAATATTTACAGATCAGTGAAATCGTAATTTTTAATAATAAAACATTATCTCTTTAAGATACGTCATTAAATGATAATATTTATGAATAAATCATAGAAATAATAAATCATAAAGGTAACTTGTGGAATCCATAACATACTTATATTGTAGTTTTCACGACCACATAGGGAGTAACCTTCATGGTTATGTTTGGAATACCGATCAAAGTATATTCCCTAAATCTCTTAGTAGAAACTTTAACATTTACCTTCATCACATTAATCAATTCATTGGATAGCTATATCGGGCTAACATATCCTTAGTTTATCATAGAAACACCAGTATACTTAAACAATATCCAAGAAGCATGACATAATCAAAACACATATAACAAGCATAACAGATAGATAACATCACCACATTACAATCAAAAGATATCATTTCATGATATTGACATAATAAACACATTCTCAAACCCAGTTTCAAAACCAAAATACCCTGAAAAATAATACGGTGTTTATTTTTCTTTTTAAAAACATTACAGCTTGTAGTGGAAGCCAAATATCAAATAATTCTCACAGTGACAGAAAGGTCATTAACGACACGTATGTTAAAAACAATTTTTTTCATTTAGTAAAACTATTTATTGAAAAATATTATTTTTTAAAACCATTGAATGAAATTATAAGTCAAATGGTTTGATTATATACCATATAAAATAAAGTCAGGTATAAATCAAAATATGTCTCAATGAAATAAGATTGAGTTGAAGTCCCTTACAAAGATTGTATCAATAGATTTTGGATAAATCAATTATAAAATTGTGTGTTACTAATATAAAAGCACCCAATATAAGTTCATATTAATTTTAAAACAATAATAGGCCATTCACTCTTATTTCCAGAATTATAAAACCAATGATAAGGATATTTGACTTATTAAATGAAAATTGAGTTAAGATTTTCCTTACAGTTTATAAATAGGACATAGGATATAATGATTCATTTCTCCCATAATCATAGCATGACATAATCAAGTATAAGATTAACTCAATGAATGGAAATTTGGTTAAGAAGTTCACATACCTTGAGTCTAACTTGTCACGTAAAATCATTATGTTCCTGAATAAGAAACATAATTTAATTCATACATTCATGAGAAAATTATTCAATTTTATTATTCCTTTTATACAACTTCTTACAATGTTATAAAAATTACATAATTATTTATGTTTATATCGGTTGTTTTGTCAATATTTGGTACTTGAGTCAAAAATGAACTTGTTCTTATGAAGATTGTCCATGTGGTCAAATTTAATCATCCAAATAATGATATTCATGATTTAAATATCATATATAAAAATTATATATTTATTTATAATAGTCCATAACATTTGGAGATAATAAACGAAATTCACCGTTCATGGAGATGGTAGGTCGTACGTACGCATAAACGCTACGTTCATTCGATTCTCATCGTAAAGGAATGAAAACTAAATGATACCTAGGTATGTTTTAATTACAGTATAATATCTACATTATATACGTCACATAATTTCATTAATTAAATCATTTATAAGTTTTATGTGTGGAATGAATGAGTCATATAACTTTAAGGGGGCGGTAGTCCGCACTTCCTCAAATGACATAATCATATAAACATGTTATGGAAAGAATAATGCTATACTATAGATAAAAAAAATACAAAAGAATAGAGATAATATAAATATAATATATTTCATATATAAATATTGTTTCATCATAATTACTACCATGAGAGGTGGTAGGAGAAAATTGAATGATCATCATTTCGTGAGGTAGTAGTTTGCCAAACATAGAAATAATATGTTCATATCCATTAGATGGAGGTGTGTGTAAGTGTAGTTCAAATACTTTCAAAAAAATCCTAGTATATTATAATATATATTTTTTTATTTAATCATAGAATAATAAGGGCATAGGGAGTGAAGAAGGAAAATAAAAGAACGAAACTTTAGAGAACATGTTACCTCTAAATTGGGAAACTTCTTTTGATTTGAGCCAAAAGAATTTCTTGATTTTCCTTCTTCCAAATTAACGGAATATAGGTGGAAGGGAGGTATTTTGGGAGCTTATTTGAACAGAATTTGGATGAGACAAGGGGATTTAGAGGTGTGAGTTAGTGGTTAGAGGTGGTGTCATTTTAGAAGAGGGAAGACAAGATCTTTAAGAAAGTATTGAAGTATTATTTTATAATAAATTGATTTTTTGAATTATAATACTTTCCAAGTGAAATAGTTCTAGGATAAGATGATATTTGAACGAAATCCTATCATAAAATAGTATTTAGGCATGTTTAGGTGACAAAATTAACCATATCTTTTAGCTTCAACTAATAGATAAAAACATTAACACTTACCATGTCTTCATGTATTTTCATAATATACGGTTATCAAAGTCACTATAAAATAAAAATAGAATATATAGTGTATCATAAATGACATTTTTAACATTATATAAGTCATTTGGATGAATCTTATATTTTTAGGGCTGATATATAATAAAATAAAATAGTATTTCTTTTAAAAACTCATTTTTTCAATTTTGACACTATTTACTTATTAATTTTTTTAAAAGTAATAACAACTTTATTACTGAACACCAAAGGCATTAAATCAAAGATAACATGTCATAGTCATCCAAAAAAATCGTGGAGGGCATAAAATATTTAAAATTACATTTATTTTTATATTTATAATTGAATCTTTCTTTAATAAGGTAATCTCTATATCATCAGTGTGTCATAAATAAATTTATTTATTTAATGTCTAAAAATTATAAATAAAATACCATGATATATGAATTATTTTCATATTTATAATTAATATTTATAGTCAAAGATATCATTTATATAACCCAAATTAAAATTGTTTTTGTTATAAGATACATGTTTAGGTTAAACATCCCTTTTCCTTAAATTAAAAATTATAGAAGGTCACTATCACACCCTAGTAGAAATATGGGGCCCTAAAATTGACCCAAAAATTCTCAGGGTTAGAAATGTCTCATTAAATATGATTATGAAATGTTTTAGGGTATTTTAATGTTTTTATAATAGTATTTTTTTACCTTTATTTACCATATTTACCCTTTAATCGTTGTAAATAAAAATAATTACTAAAGTTACTATTCAAAATGTCTAAAAATAAAATGTTCATAATTACAAAACATAGACCCTATGATTATAAATATAGAATCCATTTTTCCAAAATCAATGTAAATATTTAGGAGAAATTAATTAAAATTTAATTTCTTTTGTTTAAACTAGAAATAAGGTTTTTAAAAAGTAAAAACTATCAAAAGATTAACATGTGTTTGTGTCAAATTTCATTGTAAAATTACTTCCAATGAACTAAATCAGATTGAATAATAAAAAGAAAAATCCAATTTCATATTAAAAATAATTAAAAGGACAATCTAATTATATTAATAAATTAGAATAAATGGAAGTTTTGAATTAGAATGCAGTATTTTTCACTATTATTAAAAATATGGATTTTATTTGAAAAATTCCAAAATTTTAACCGCAGTAAATTTGTTCATCCATTATCTTAATAAAAATTATTTTTTATCAAATTGAACACATAAAAGTGAAAAAAAAAATTTAAATAGGGTTCTCCATTAAACGGCGAAAAAACAACCTTTTAAAAATATTTGAGTATTTTTATGCTTAAAATTAGATTCATTTTCATTTTAAGCCTCTAATATTTATTGGATAAATGTAAAAAATTTAGAAAATATGTGTTATTATACTTTAGTCAGTTCTATCAATTCCTTCAAATACAAATGATAGGAATTAGCTACCATTTAAAATAATAATATTATTATTGATTTTATTTATTTGGTATAACTTGATGTTGGGGGAAACATAAGGAAACATACTTACTTTTCAAGTAGAGTTTCATCCTTTTATAAATATATACCACAAACTCGTCTTTTCTCCAAACAATGAGTATTCAATATGACTTGGTCACACATGAAGTACTAAAATAAACTTCTTGAGAATAACATAATCCACTAAAGATGAACTATTTATTTCCCCCATATTTATTCATTAACCATAACCAAAATGGTTATTACAAGATCAGATAATCCTCCAAAAAGTAGAATCATTTATAATAAGAAATACTACTTTTAATCTAAAAAATTCCATGGTATTACAAAAGTCCAATATAGACCATTCAACGAAAAAATGTCCTCAAAAATATTCAAAATAACCCTAACTAATATTGAAACCCAAAAATTTATAAGGATTTGATCATGTAGTATTCTATGATAAATCTTTACATTTATCTCCAAATAACATCGACTACTCTTAAAGTCTCATACTTAGAAGTAATCAACCTAATCACATCTCATCTATAATAGGTAATCATTTCCATAAATAACCCAAATCACCATATTTCAACTATTAAAATCAGATATTATTCCCAAAATATAATTTAACCTTTATTTCTCAATTAAATCCCATAGTGTTCTATTTAAGTTAATCATATAAAGTTCGCAAAATTGAGAACGTCTTCCAAAATAACATTTATCACATAATCCCAAAATAAATTTTCCAATATCACATATATCCATTTGATAAAACATATGTTCACAAAATAATCTTATTCTTGATCCATAAAATCACTTAACTAAAATGATTAATTCATACTTTGATTCATACGGCATTGCTGGGCATGATAGGTTATTACCCATATTATGGTTTGTCCCTTTTATAAAACTCAAAAATAACCATAAAATGTTTTAACCTAAATGATTTTATTATACCTCACATTCTCATCCCAAATCATAACAACCTCAATATCTTAATTTACGATGTCTAATATATATTGAAATTTTTTTATTTAACCTCCATATGATAAAATAAAATTATTTCAAATATAAATAACATCATACCATGATCATGTTGTCCACCAGGTTTCATCTTTATCTTGTTCACGTAGATAGAATGTCCATGTATTACAACAAATATTTAGAGATACATCAAAATAATTTGCTTCCTCTATCAAAATACACCTTGTACAACATGGGTTATATGGTTTTTAACATAAAAATAGTTTTGGAAAACAATCATGTATGACATGTAATTTCAAAACACCTCATAAAAATTTATTTTTATAAAATAGATAGACGAAGTTTGATTTGAAAATTTCAATCAACGGTCCATTTAAAATTCAATATTTATTTGCATAAAGACTACATTTTAAATGAAAATATTAATAGGATGTGCAAGGGTCTCTTTCGGCGCCTTTTTTAAATTCATAATATGCTTCAAAATGTTGTGATAACATAAAATATTTTAAAATGCCTTGATAATATTTATCTTTCTTGAAAATATGAGAATATTGAAAAATAAAATTTGATTAAATACAACACATGATCCATGATGGTATCAAGTAACAAAGAAGATATTTGATATCTCAAACAATTTCTCACATGTGAGTTGTATGTTAGAAAATGTTTTATAATCATATAGACTTTACTTTACAATAATTAATGCATGGAAGTCGTCAAGAAGAGATATGAATTTCTTTTTGTGATCCTCTTCATTCCATTTGAATCTGAACTTCCTTGATCTAAAAAATTTATAAAACTAGTATTTATATGAAAAATAGACATAGAGACTAACCATATGTTTAAATAGAATTCATTATCCCTCATGTTGCCTAAACCTTCCCTCTAATATCAACTATAAGTCCCGAAAAAAATTACATAATCTTGAGTTAATTTGATAATTTAACTTTAATTCACATTGAGTATCTCTTTAGGTTTAGGGATTTAGATAATTATTCCATAACTATTACATAACAATAAAAAAATTAAAATGTTGACTCTTCCACTCACTAAAAATTTTTAAAAAAATTAAAAATCCTTAAATAAAATAAGAATTAATTTCTTGATAAAAGTCTTCTTGAATTCTTCCATTATCTTACCATTCATATTACCCTATGAAAAACATTTCAAAAACATTGGATGACCATAAAAAGCATGGTAAGGGATATAAAATAAGGAAATAAAACATTTGTCCATGAATACATACAAATCAATGAAATAATAATTTTTACTTATAAAACAAAAGATTATTAACATACCTCGTGAAATCATATGATTTATTATTAACTCATAGAAATCATAAATAAAAAATGTAAATTTTTGCATCCATAACATAATTACATTGTATCTTCCACAACTACATAGGGATTAACCTTCGTAGTTACGTTTGGAATACCAAACGCATTATATTTCCTAAATATCTAAGGATAAACCTTAATGTTTACCTCCATAACATTACCCAATGCATTGGAGAGCTATCTGGGGCACACATGCCCTCATTTTATCGTAGAACCACCCGTATACGTAAACAATTCCCAAGAACCACAACATAATCATAACACATAAAATAAGCATAAATGAAAGATAATATATCCACATTAAAATAACAAGATATAATTTCCTAATATTGAAATAATCAATCCATCCTCCAAACCATTTTCAAAATCAAAATACCCTAAAAGGGAACATTGTATTTATTTTTATTTTTAAAAACATTACATCTTGTACAAGAATCCAAATATCATATAATACTTGAGGTGGCATAAAGGTCATTGTCACCGTGTATGTTAAAAAGAAATATTCCTTTTTTTCATTTAGTAAAATGATACATAGAAAAACTTTCTTTTTGAAAACCATTTAATGAAAATAAAAATGAAATGGTATGATTATATACCATATAAATGAAATACATGTATAAATCAAAATATCCCCCAATGAAATGATATTGAGATGGAGTCTCTTACAAATATTGTATCATTAGATTAAGGATAAATAAATGAACTAATTATGTGTGAAAAATATAAATACACCCAATATAATTATATATTTAGTGTAAAGCAATCAGTGGTCATTCACATATATTCTTTGAATAATATAACCAACGACAAGAATATTTAACTCCATGAATAGAAATTGAGTTATGATTTCCCTTATAGAGATCATATGTCTATAAAATAGATTCATTATATGTATTAAATATAAATACAATTGAAAAAAGTATAAAAATAATATAGGATATTAATATTCTTTTCTCACATAATCATAGCACGACATAGTCAAGAAGTAAAATATTAACCCAAAGAATGGTAATTAGGTTAAGAAGTTCCCTTACCTTGAGTCTAACTCATCACTTACAATCATTATGTTCCTAAATAATAAATATAGGTTAATTTCTACTTAATAGATAACCTTTTTAAATTTTTTATTTCCTTTTAAATCAATTATTACTATTTTATATAAATTACTTATTTATTTATGTTCATATCGTTCGTTCCGTCGATATTCGACACTTGAGTCGAAAATGAACTTTTTTCATGTGAATTGTTCATGTGGTCAAATTCCATCATATCCATAATTATATTAAAGATTTAAATATCATATATATATAGTATATATGTATTTATAATAGTCTATAACATTTGGAGATAATAAATGAAATGCACCATTCTTGGAGATGGTTGGTCGTACATACGCATGAACACAACATTCATTTCATTGTCATCTTAAAAGAATGAAATTTAAATGATACATAGTTATATTATCATTATAGTATAATATCTATGTTATATATGTCACATATGTTCTTAAATTCCATCCTTTATAAGTTCTCTTTATGTAATTAATGAGTCATATCACTTTGAGGGGGCGGTAGTACGCACATCCTCAAATGAAATTATCGTATGTTCACATTATGGAAAATATAATGGTATGTTGTAAATAAAAAAAGTAAAAAATAATAGAGAAAATATAAATATAATATATATCATATATAAATACAGTTTCATCATAATGGCCACCATGATAGGTGGTAGGAGAAAATTGAACAATCATTGTTTCATGAGGTAGTAGTGCGCCCTACATAGAAAATTATGTTCAGATTCATTAGATAGAGGTGTGTGTAAGGGTAGTTAGAATACTTCTCAAAAAACATTATATTATATTGAGGACACTATTTTTGTTATGTAATAATAGATTAATAATATCATAGGGAGTGAAGAATGAAAATAAATGAAAGGAACTTTAGAGAAGACGTTACCTCTAAATCAGGTAACTTCTTTTGATTTGAAAGAAAATGCTTTTTTGAATTTCCTTATGCCAAATGTAAGGATTATATGGGTAAGGGAGGTAAGTTGGGATATTATTAAATCAGAATTTGTATGAGACAATGGGATTTAGATGTGTGAGTAAGTGGGTAGAGGAGGTAGCCTTTTATAAGAGGGAGGAGGGAATTTTAGGAAAGTATTGCAATATTATTTTATTATAAATTAATATTTCGAATTATAATAGTTATAAGGTGATATAGATATAGGATAATATTATAATGTATCTAAATACTCTCATAAAATAGGTTTTATAAAATCCTAGATCACAAAATTAACCTTATCTTTTAGCTTTTACCCATAGTTAAAAACATTAACTCTTACCATGTCTTCTTGTATTTTCATAACATATGGTTATTATAGTGACTATAAAATTCCAATAGAACCAAATGTGTATCATCAATTGAAATTTTAACATTATTTATGTGAGTTTTCAAAATATTATATTTTTAGGGATATTATATAATTTAATATAATATTATCTGTTTCAAAAACATAATTTTTTCAACTTTGAACCAATTAGGTAATTGATTTTTTTAAGAGTCATAACAACTATATTACATCAATAAAAAGGCAGTAAAACACATATAATATGTGATACACATCAATGAAATTAATTTATGGCATAAAAACTTTAAAATTATATTTATTATAAAATTTAAAATATCATTTATTTGAATCTTTCTTTAATAAGATAATCATTAAACCATCATTATGTCTTAAATAAATTTATTTATTTCATGTTTAAAAATTATAAATAAAATACCATGATGTAGGAAATATTTTTAGATTTCTAATTACTATTTAGTGTCAAAAATATCATTTATATAACCCCATATTAAAATAGTTTTTGTTAGAAGATACATGTTTATGTTAAACTTCCTTTTTCTTTAAACTAAAAATTATTATAGGTCGCTAGCACACCCAAGTGGATCCATGGGGTCTTAAAATATACCCAAGGACTCTTATGGTCGGAAATATCTCATCCAATGATATTGAGACACGTTTTAGGGTCATTTTCATTTATTATAATATTATTTTTCCCCTTTATTTACCAGATTTACCCTTTAACCATGGTAAATAAAAACAATTACTAAAGATACAATTCATAATGTCCAAAAATAAAAGGTACCATTTTAAAAAAATTGTAACCTATGATTCCAAATATGGAATCAATTTTTTCAAATTCAAAACACATAATTGGAAGAAATTAATTTAAAATTAATTCTCATTGTCAATACTATAAAATGGGTTTTTTAGAAGTCAAAACTATTATAAGATTAACATTTATTTATGTATAATTTTAATGTAAAATTATTTCCAATGAAAAATGTTGGATTAAATGATAAACACATAATACAATTAAAAATTAAAACAAATTAAATGGACATTATAATTATATAAATAAATGAGATGAAAAGGCAGTTTTGAATTAAAATGCAGTATTTTTCACTATACATTAAAATATGAATTTTATCCGAAAAATACCAAAATTTCAAACGAAGTAAATTTTGACGTCCCTATTATAAAGAAGTTGATTATTTTATCAAATATATCATATATATGTGAAAAAAAAATTAAAATGTGTTCTCCATCAAAAGGTGGTAAAACAACCTTTTAAAATATTAGAGTATTTTTATTCTAAAAATTGGAAACATTCTCATTTTAAGCCTCCAAAATTTATTTGATAAATGTAAAAACATTTAAAAAAAATTAATAATATTTTAGTTAGTTATTTATATTCTTATCAACACAATGGCTTGAAATTAACTACCATATAAAATAGTAATATTATTATGGTATTATTATTTTTATTTGGTATAACTCGATGTAGTGTGAAACGTAGGCTTTGGAAGAAACCAATTGTTTTGTGTTTAGTGTGCTATTGGGAAATGCATCCCTTTTAATATAAAATTTATATCTTATTCATAAATTTTAATAGATATTAAAAGGTTTTATTATATAAATACATGGGATGTCAAAGTGGATTTACAGAAATGTTTATCCCATGTACACAATGTTTTTCATGTTTAAATGTTAAGAAAGTATATATTAGACCCATATCATGTTTTGAGTCGAGAGGTAGTTTAGTTGGAATATAATCTTTCTTATGAGGATCAACCAGTACATATTCTTGATCATAGAGAGCAACTATTGTAGAATATGGTGATTCATCAGGTAAAGGTGTTTTTGGAAAAACCATATGATTTAAGTGGAAACATAAGAATCTGAAAATTATATGGGGGATAAATACCCCCACTTTTTTTATAAGTAAATAAAATTTTAGGGACACAATTTCCAAAAGGGGGAAGGATGTAACGTCCCAGGTATTTATAAAATAATACATTTTCATTAATATTTTTGAATAAGATGTTAATTTTATGTTAGTGGGATTATTTTCCCAATAGTTTACTTGACACACAACTGCAGGATTCTCCAAAATCTTACGCTGCACACAACATTGAGTTATACCAAAAAAATAAAACAATTCTAATATTATTATTTTAAATGGTAGTTAATGCGAAGCTGTTTTATTGGCGTGATTGAACATAACTAACTAAAATATGATTAAACATGTTTGTTAAATTTTCTTACATTTATCCGGTAAATGTTAGAGGCTTAAAATGAGAATGAATCCAATTTTAAGAAAAAAATACTCTAATATTTTAAAAGGTTGTTTTACTACCTTTTAATGGTAAACCCGTTTTAAAAAGATTTTTTTCACTTTTATATTTTCTATTTTAGAAAATAAACTTATTTTTTGTAAGTGGGATAAAAAACATTTACCTTGGTTGAAATTATGGTACTTTTTTGTTGAAATTCATATTTTAATTAATAGTGAATAACACTACATTTTAATTTAAAACTACCTTTTTATATAAATTATTTAAATATATATTTCATCATTTTAATTGATTTTAATGTGTAATTTTATTATGTTTTTATGGTTTAATCAAATTTTGGTCATTAGAAGTAATTTCAACATTAAATTGGACATAAACACATTTCAATATTTTGATAGTTTTTTCTTCTTAAAAATCTACTTTCTAATTTTGACAATGGAAATCAATTTTAAATTAATTACTGAAACTTGCGTGTTTTTAATTTTGAAAAATGGATTCCATATTTGAAATCATAAGGTCCAAATTATGTAAATAGGTACAATTTAATTTTGGACATTATGATTAGTAACTTCAGTAATTATTTTTATTTTCCACGGTTAAAGGGTAAATTTGGTAAATAAGGGTAAAAATAATATTATAATAATATTAAACAACCCTAACACATGTTATAATATTATGGTATGATTCATGGGTGAAAAAGGAAATTCATAGGCCAAACCGTTGGAATTTTTTATCCACTTGGGATTGAAATGACATGTTGTAATAACTAATTTAAAGTAAACAGAAATATAACATAAACATATATATATTAACAAAAAAAATTAATATAGGGTTATATAACTAATATCTTTTACTATAAGATTTAATTATGAATAAGAAAACATTTCCTACATCATGGTATTTTATTTATAAATTTTATACATTAAATAAATAAATTTATTTATGAAACAATGATGATAGAGTGATTACCTTATAAATAAAAGATTCATGTAAAGAATATTATAAGTAATAAAATAAATTTAATTTGAAAATTTTGAAGCCATACACAAATTTAATGGATGATTATGACATTTTATCTTTGAGTTAATATAGTTCTTTTCGAATTAATAAAGTTTTTATGACTTAAAAAATATTAATTACTAAATAGTGTCAAAATCGACATAAATGAGTTTTTAAAACAAACAAAATTTTATTACATGATATAATAGTCATAAAAATATAATGATAGTCCAAATGAATTATATAATGTAAAAAAATTCATTAATGATCTACTTGAGTCTATATTTTTCTTTTATAGTTACCATATTAACCATGTAGTTTAAAATACAGGAAGACAAGGTAAGAGTTAATTTATTTAACTAAGGGTTAAAGTCAAAAGATTAAAAAATGATGATGGGATTCTTGGGTGACTCCTTGAGCCTCAAAACCTCGAAAAACCTAAGTATGTAATCTCTAGAAAACTAATCTAATCTCTCATGGATTGTTTTGATCCAACATGGGGGGATTTTCCAAACCCACCAAGCCTTCTTTGCATGGTCCTACATTACCGGTTGAAGAAATCCCCAAGCAATCATATGTGAGGGGGTTAAAAGGGATATCCTTCTTTGATATGCTAAAAGGTATGGATCTAAACAATAAAAAGGAATTGAACACTCATATCTTCAAGAAGATTGGTGATGGAATATTCGAGGTGGAAGCACATCCAGATGCACTTAAACAGAGGGTAAGACTATACAAGTACTCACTTTTAGGTAGAATCTCTTATACAAAAGGTGATCGACCGTGGTCCATCACTAATTTAAAACCTGGGATTTTTCATTACTGGGGTTCCCTGAATTGAAAAATAGTTCCAGTTGGCAGGGGATATTTCCATATGTTGTTTAATTAACAGGATGATCTTGACTGTGAGTGGAAATTTTGAAGTATCTATCTGAAACCTGGGATCCTTGGAATATCTAAATGAAACATTTCCTTTAACCCTCACACACATAAAAATAATTTGGCACAGATTTGGGTTAAACAGCATGATCTAATCTAGTATTTTTGTAACCCTAGGATACTTAATGACATTGGTTCACCAATCAAAATTGACCACATAACTCTTAATGCAGAGCATGGAATTTTTTCAAGGGTTATGGTTGAAGTGAACTTGGAATCAAAGTTTCCCAATACAATAAGCTCAAAGGATAAGCATTATAGAACTAAAGTCAAAATATAATAAGAGAAAAATACAATATTCTATGAAAATTTTAAAATCATTGGCCATAATTTTAATAATTTTAGAGTGGTTATAAAACTGGTTGTTCAACCGGTGGACAATAACTGGAAAGAGGTCAAAGTAATAGGAACGGAAAAGCCAATGTAACTGAGGTTCCTGAAACCACTAAGGCCAAGAATGAAATATGGGTTAATAAAATACCTTTTCTCCCCTAAAAATGTCTTGAATAGATCTTGAGTGGAAATGGTGGAGGAGGAGGACTGCTAGATGAACTGTCTCAATTTGCTTATAAGGATCAATCACATCGTCATGCATGCTTATAAAGAAGTGAACATGGATGTTGACAAACTTGAGAATAAAGGTATCAAATATAATATAACATGGATTGATGTGTTTCCCAATGATTTATTCCATATTTATGATAAATATTGTAATAATATCCCATCTTTTAGACCCTTGTAACTTCCCCTTTTAATATATTCAACAATTGGTTCCCTGGTCCTAGACCGAGGCACTACATTCCTAAATAAATACATAAGATAAGGTTATATTTATGACTTAAACATGTATAAAACCAGTTTGTTAATAGGATTTAGAACCCTCATCATCTAATTCTTGAAATATATAACTTTTCAGATTTTAGAGTTTGAAAATAAATTTATAATAAAAAAATATGTCAAGACATTCCTAAAGTGCCCCTCATCCTCTTGTAAAAGGCCACCAACTCTACCTGTCACGACCCGTCCTCGGGGCCCGGTCCGTGACTACCCCAAGCCCTCCTTCCATAGGCCTGGGGCTATCAACTAGCACCAAAGGAGAATTCCCATAAAAAGGGAAGGCATTGTCTTTAAACCAGAAACACACACAGTCTGAACACAAGCAGAAGAATAAATAAGTACTAATATAGAAACGAAAGTTTTGATGAAAGTAAGTGGGCCAGAATATAAACCCAACTGAACAACAAGTACAAGTAGAAAAGGGAAAAATATCTTCTGGATCATCCACCGGGGAAATCCTACCTGAAGGGTATGTACAGATCTCGAACAAATTGTCCCTGTGGTACGTCCCGTCTAGTCCATCTCTGTGCAGCCTCCCATCCATTACCCTCAACCTCGATCACTGAGGAACGTTATATACACAGAACACAATAAGATTCGGTCAAAGACCATGCAGGGGTGAGTATAACAATACTCATTAGGGGACCTCGAGACCCCCAAAGGTCTCCCAGAATCTAGTAAGTATAAACCGCAGAAGAAAGATACAATCACGAAGTATCAACCAATCATTCTTAGGTATATTCCCATACATATACGTAAGTTACAATTCACAGTCCGGATCCAACTCTCGAGCTCAAGAACAAACGAATCCACAAAGGAAGTAAAGTTAATCACCACAATGATAACGACTGAAAGACAAGATTCAACTCACACAGGTATACAACTCTTGTAGAGGGGGAAGAGATGATCAGATTTAGCCACTGAATCATCTCCTTTGTCGGACCCACATAAGATCCGAGAACAGTATCAACACTATCAAACCCATGGAGGATCCTGGTACAAAAGTCATCACGGTAGAACCCACATAGGATCCTAGTACAAAATTCATCGCTATCGAACCCACGGAGGATCCTGGTACCATATAGTCGCTGTCGAACCCACATAGAATCCTCGTACAGTAGTAGGTCCACGTCAGATGCTATAATCTCAGTCGCAACTAACTATAAGGTTCCCGCACAAAGCATGCTTGATTCTGAGATGGCCCGCTCCTCGAGCCAAGTTTCGATACGTATACTACCATGAAGTCTCAAGTTACTGTATCCCATGGTTCCATCTCATCATATGGAACCGAATGCGACAGACGACGCGTCAATCGGATGCCCGGTCTGTGAGTTATTAGCATTTCCATTTCAGGGGACCGGTTGGTTTTTAGATTCAAAACAGCCTGGCCATACCACCAACTGCATCCAAACCTCGGTGGGGTATGCCGAAAGAACTGTCTTGCTCTAAGTCTTCCGTCACCACAGATGGTTCGTCGATCAAACACCCGAATTCGAAGATACGGGCAAAAAGGTTAAATGGGTGAAAATGGGTTTGGGTCCAGTTTAGCCCAGCCGAACCGACTCCACCCAACCCGGTCCGTACTGGGGTTCGACCCAGTCCGTAGGTTCAACCTGGTCCAAGGAAGCGACATGACTCGAGGGGGCTGCCCGGCCCGAAGGGGCGTTCCGACTAGAGGGCGGCCCGGCTAAGGGAATCTCAGCCCGTGGGCGGCCCATCCGAGGGTGGCTCGCCCAAGGGTTGCTCGACCGACGGCGGCTCGGGCCGTGGTGGCCCGACCGAGGGTGGCCCGGCCATGGGCGGCCCAGCTGAGGGCGGCCCGTTAGCCAGCCGTGGTCGCGCCCAGGGGGGTGTCACATGCCCCCTGTCACATGAATGGCTCTTCTGTTCGGGTGTGAGCCGAAACCAGTTCTAGGTGGCGTCGGTCCAATTTATGTGGGACCCGATGGGATCTCGCTCCTCCCGTCTTGCCCGAACGGCATGTCTCTCGACTCCTCTACCGCGGTGCGACGCCGTAGCGGTCCGGCTTCCCTCTGCACGGTGCGACGACATTGCGCCTCCTCCACCACAGCTCGGCCTGGCCATAGCCTCCAGCTCCTCCATGCGGCGCGACGGCGTCACGCCCTCTCCGACCGCTGCAGACCTCTTGGCCGCAACTCTTCCTTTCGGGGCGGTGCGATGGCACCACGCCCCTCCATCACTACCGCAGCCCGCCTGTCCACGACTCAATTCTCTAAACGACACGGCAGTGCCGCACCCTTATGGCGACCAGGTGGCCTTGCGCCACTGACTTCATCACGGTCCGCCTCTATCGTCAACAAATAAGAACAGTCAAAGGGGGAGGGTTGGGCCGTGTTTGTGCGGTCCGAGCCCTCCTCATCATGGAGAAAAAATATGGCATACATAAACTAGAAATTTGAATGACGAAGAAAATATTTTTTTACTCATATATAAAATTACTCAAATCCCCCTACCTCGAGTTTGGTGATCGATGATGGAGTCACAGAAGGCAGATGTCGTTCCATCAATGTCAGATGCGAAAGAGCTCCAAGAAGATGATCCAAGATGACATCGTCAGCAGACATCATGGGTGGTGTATTTTCCCTTATTTCCCCAGTTGAAGAGGGAGAGAGAGAATTCCGTCATTCTTCGTTGGAGAGGGGAATTTTTCATTGGGAGAATAAGGTACTCCAAGTTCTTCCAAGGCTCCTCTCTCAAAGTTCCACCAAGTGAAAGTTTCCAACCCCAAAAATAATAGACTATCTATTATATTAAATCATTGGAAAGAATTTAAAGAATTCAAATTAATTAAGTTACTTCTCTTAATTAAATGGATGGAGTTGGCTCAGTAAATTTGGGAAGGAAGGTGAAGAGGCTCCCCAATTAATTGGGGGTTCCAAGGGGGTTAAGGGAGTTTAAAGACCATGTGGGCCCCACCTTAATAATATCCTCCCAAGGGAGGTTTTTCTCAGGTGGGCCCCACCAACATAACCTCCAATGGGAGGTTTGGGTGTGGTGGACCCCACCTCCAACCTCCCCTTAGAGGTTTTGACCACCAAAATAAAAATAAAGTTATCAATTTATTTTTATTCCTTTTAATTTAAACCCCCAAAATCTATCTTCCATTCTCGATAGAACACAACTGCGGTGAAGGTCTCACTAAGAAATCACCAAGGCTGCGAGTTCAACGGTGCCCTCGGATTTTAGTTCCAAGAAATGGTGTAAAAGATATAAAATCTTGCATGTATGTTTATTGAACATACTCGAAAAAAACATCAGAAATTGATTTCGGGCACATCGGGCCTCAGAATCATGTGCCATCAGAAACTGCGGACTAGTAAAATTCCCCTGAATTTATGAAAAAAATTACACAAAATTTTCGGGTCTTTACATTCTCCCCACCTCAGGGATTTACTTTCCCATAAGCTACAAATCACACAAAAGAAAACAAAGGGGGGTACTGAGCACACATCTAAGCCTCCTGCTCCCATGTGATCTCCTGGAGGTTCTCATGCTGCCAGTGAACACACACCAGAGGTATCAACTGTCCACATAGGACACGCTCCTGTCGATCCTCAATCTCCACTGGATCCTTCATGAATGTCTCCCTATCATCGATGTCCATCTCCATGTGGTCGATGATGTGGGATGGGTCGTGTGTGTATCTCCTTAGCTGAGATACGTGGAAGACATCATGCACCTGGTGTAACTAAGGTGGAAGTGCCAGGTAGTAATCCACCTCGCCTACTCTACTGAGGACATGGAATGGTCCAATGAATCACAGAGATAACTTGACGCCTCGGCCAAATCTCCATAGACCTCATCGATGTGAGACCCGTAGAAAGATGTGGTCTCCATCCTCAAACTCTAGTGGTCTCTATATCCTATCAACATTAGACTTCTACCTACTCTGTGTAGTCTTCATCCGCTTCGGGATGATCTGCACCTTCTCTGTCATAGCCTGCAATATCTCTAGTCCCATAAGTGCTGACTCCCCTGGGTTTTTCCAGCACAGAGGTGATATGAATGGTCATCCGTAAAGTGCCTCAAAAGGTGCCATCCCGATGGTGGAGTAGTATCTGTTGTTATACGCAAGCTCTACCAAGAGTAATGATCCTCCCAGCTGTGACCAAAGTTGAGGACAGATGCACAGAGCATGTCCTCAAGAGTCTTAATGGTCCTCTCAGTCTGACCATCCTTCTGAGGATGGAAGGCTCTGCTCATGAAAATATGTGTTTTGAAAGCCTCATGCAACCCCTTACATAGACGGGAAGTGAAATGAGAATCTAGATCGTAGATGATCATCGATGGCACACCATGAAGTCATACAATCTCCTGTATGTAGAGGCGTCCCAAGCTCTATACATAACCCTGCTCTCTGATCGATAGGAAGTGGGCCAAATTGGTGAGTCGGTCTATGATCACCTAGATAGAGTCGTGTTAATTTGATGTACATGGATGTCCTGTCACGAAATCCATGGATATCCCATCCCACTTCCACTTTGGGACCTCTAAGGGATGAATCAAGCCTGCTGGAACCTAGTGCTCTGCCTTCACTTGATGACAGGTGAGGCATCGAGAGACAAACTCTGCTACATCCTTCTTAGTGTTGTCGTCGGAGGTCCTGATACATCTTCTTCACACCTGGATGTACCGCTAGAGAAGATGTGTGGTACTCCCTCAACACTTCCTCTTGAATTTATACTGGTACCATGGTACTTCCCTTGATGAGAATGGCATTCTCCCCACCTTCAAAAAATCCACCAGGTGTCTGCCCTATGGATATCTGAGCATGTCGCAACTCACAGTCAACGTCCCCATGCTGTGCCTCCCTGAATCACTGAAGAAGTGGAGGAGTGACTATGAGAGACTATAGATAGCATTCTCCATTCCTATCCACAAAGGATATTGGTAAGGCAACTAGTTGCACTGTCGCCTCTCCTAGTAGCTATATACTAGGCCTCCTACTAAGAGCATCTGCTACAGCATTCCCCTTCCCTAGAGTATAGAATATCTCAATGTCATGGTCCTGGAGGAACTCAATCCATCGCCGATGTCTCAGGTTCAGGTCCTTCTGAGAGAACACATACCTGAGAATCTTGTGATCAGAGTAGACTGTGAAACGCTCACCTATCAGATAGTGCCTCCACATCTTCAAGGGGAAAACCACTACTTCTAACTCCAGGTCATGGGTAGCATAGTTCTTCTCATGCTTCCTCAACTGTTGAGAACCATATGAAATCACAGCTCACTCTTACATCAGGACACATCTGAGTCCAGTCCCTGATGCATCGCAGAATAATACGTACCCTACGCCTTCCTCTGGAAGCCTCAAGACGGTGGCACTAGTCAGCCTCTGCCTCAGCTCCTGGAAGCTCTGCTGGCATCTCTCCAACCACGTGAAGGGTTTACCCTTCTTCGTCAAGGCTGATAGTGGTGCTGCAGCTCTGGAGAAGTCTGAAATGATTCTCTGGTAGTATCCAGCAAAGCCCAAGAATCTATGTACCTCCGTCAGACTCCTAGGTGTCTCCCAAACAAGTACCGCTTCAATCTTCACTAGATCCACTACAACTTCAGCCTTCGAGATGACATGTCCCAAGAAGTGAACCTCTCGAATCCAAAACTGGAACTTCAGGAGATTACCATAATGTTGGTGCTCTAGGAGTGAGTCCATTAATACTTGAAAATTGTAGGCATGCTCCTCCTCATTAGTCGAGTAAATTAGAATTCCGTCAATGAAGACTACGACAAAGCAATCATGGTAAGGCTGGAAGATCCTGTTCATGAGACTCGTGAAAACATATAGAGCATTGGTTACACCAAAGGGTATAACCAAGAACTCTTAGTGGTCGTAACGACACCTGAAATACATCATCTGCACATCCTCATCTCAAACTCTAAGCTGTTGATAGCCTGATCTGAGGTCTATCTTCGATAACCACCGAGCACCCTTTAACTGATCAAAGAGGTCATCAATCCTCGAGAGTGGGTACTTGTTCTTCAAAGTCACCTGGTTCATGTGACGTTAGTCAACACACAGACGCAATCTACCATCTGCCTTCTTGGCGAAAAAAAATTAGAGATTCCCAGTGTGAAACAATGGGTCGGATAAATCCAATCACCTGTAAGTCCTCCAGCAGTACCTACAGCTCATGAAGCTTGGCGGGAGCCATTCGATATGCTGGAGTAGATATCTGTGTCGTCCCGGGGTAGAAGTCAATTTAGAGGTCCACCTCTCTGTGTAGAGGTAGTCCTGGAACATCATCAGGGAAAATATCAGTGTACTGATCCACCACTATAGGAAAACTCTGACATCGCACATCAACCGCTCTGAAGATGAGACTAGCGAATTGATGTGTGATCGGCTGCCCCCTCCTCTAGGTAAGTCCATCATGCACTGCAAGGCTCCCTTCTCACTGATGAATGTAAACCTCATCACATCCTCGTGGACACACCAAACTTTCTGCCAATTACAGTCAATCTGAGTATGAACTGTGGATAACCAGTCCATACCCAAGATGACGTCGTACGGCCTCAACTCTTCTACGAGAAGATCACAGCCGAAGCTCTTTCCTCCTAGAGTTAGCTCACACTATCGGTACCAGTGTGTAATCATCGTGTCTGCTCCGGTAGGAGTCTCCAGCCATAAGAATTGAGCCAACGGCTCCGTTGGAATCTTTGATCTCCGAACGAGGGTAGCAGCAATAAAAGAATGACTCGCACCTGTGTCTATAATTACTACAGAAATGGTGTAGTAGACACAGATAGTACCTCGAATCATCTCAGGTGCGTCGTGGTTGTAGGCCTCGACTGCCTGGAGCTAAGCCCACCCCTATCTGATAGCTCCCTGTGGTAGGGGTGGACCTCCTGGTGGTGGTGGTGGTAGGGCCTCGAAACGTCGTCCACCACCTACTTCTCGGACAGCTACTCTACCACGTCTGCCTGCTCCAGGCGGACCACCACGGTCAAACCTATGCCTCTTCATGGGAGGTCCCTCTACTACCTTCTTCTCATCTGCATGGCGGGTCACGAAGTCACGAGCCATGTGTCCCTGCCCACTGCATGCATAGCACTACCTCCTCCTCGTATGGCTGGCTCTGTCTTGTCTTCCCCGCACAACTGAACCTGTATCCTTTGGTCGCCTACCTGATTCCCTGGTCCGCTTGGACCACTGTGACATCTTTCTACTTCCGGCTACAGAATACTTTGCTATGTGTTGCCCTGTGGGGGGTCTTTCTGCTGCTAACTACTCAGCAAAAAAACATTCCACTAGAAGGGATCGCTCCATCACCCCTGCCTGCATCGGAATGCTGAGAGAGATCATTGAAGCCCTGATCTAATGCCTGAGTCCCTTCTTGAAGGTCCGGGTCCGGGAGAATGGGTTCCTCACCATATCCGTGGAGTAGCGTGATAGGTTGGTGAAACTCACTCAGTACTGAGCTACCATCATGCTACCCTACTGTAGATGCACTAACTTCTATATTTGCACCGCACGAAAGGTGGCAGAAACAAACTTTGACCGAAAGAGGCTCTCGAATTCTGCCGAGAGTAGTGATGCCTCTTCATGTAAATGGAGGGTTAGGCTCCACCATCTGCCTGCTGCGGCATGCAGGAGACTCATGGAAAGGATCATCATGAGGTTGGCTGGTGTCCCTACCAATCTAAAGACTCTCACAAATAGCCTCCAGCCAATCCTCCGCTACCTGTGGGTCGGTCTCTCCCCTGATCCTAGGTAGCCCCTGGTGTTGGAACCTGTGAAATGCCCTCAGAAGACGTGCACTATCTTCTACTGGAGCTGGGGGTATCAATGGAACATCGGGTAGTGGTACCGCTGGTACCTCCACTGTGATGGGGGCCTGCACTGAGGCCTCATCGCTCGGTGGGCTACCATCTCGTATGAAACTCAGAACCCAAGCTGGCTACCTACGTAGGGCCATCGTGAAAATAAACAGGTGTGCCATGGTCAAAACAATATACCTGGTGAGCTGACACAAAGTAATCACGAAGAAAACTTTTCAATGGTAACACACACGCAATCAGTGTTTTTGGGCACTGAATCGGAAGTCATAAGTCAGAGTCCTAGTGTATGAATACGTGGGCCGCTACACCAAAACTGGTTTCCCCAAACTAATAACCACACCCAAAACACTTAATACTATTTCCATTAGAGGAATCAGAGTCTAAGATCTATGGTAGAACCAACTCCTCTGATACAAATTTGTCACGACCCGTCCTCGGGGCCCGTGTCTTGACTACCCCAAGCCCACCTTCCATTGTCCAGGGGATGGAAATTATCAACAAAGGCGAATTTCCATTTTAAAGGGAAGTCATTTCCTTTAAACATGTAACCCATACAGTCTGAACATAAGCAAAATAAGCAACAAAAACTAATATTGAATAGAAAAGTGTTTTGAAAGTAAGTGGGCCAGTATACAAACACAACTGAACAACAAGTACAAGAAAAAAGGGAAAAATAGCTCCTGGATCATCCACTGGGGAAATCCTACCTAAAGAGTAGGTACAGATCTCCAACAACTCGTCCCTAAGGTACATCTCATCTAGTCCAGCTCTGAGCAGCCTCCCATCCATCACCCTCAGCCTCGATCACTACTGACCGTCATCTGCATAGAACACAAGAAGGTGTGGGCGAAGCCCGTGAAGGGGCGAGTATAACAATACTCAGTAGGGGACCCCAAGACCCCTAAATGTCTCCCAAAATCCTCTAAGGATAAACCCCAAAAGAGAGACACAATCACAAAGTATCAACCAATCCTACTTAGGTATATGCCCATACATATACCTATGTTACCAATCATAGTCCGGATCCAACTCTTGAGCACAAGAACAACCCAATCCACAAAAAAAGTAAAGTGAATCCCCTCGATGATAATGTTTCAAAGACAAGATTAAGCTCACACAGGTATACAACTCAGGTAGAGGGGGTAGATATGACCAGATGTAACCAATGAATCATTTCCTCTATCTAACCCATGTTGGATCCTGGAATAGTATCAGTGCTTTGAAACCTATTGAGGATCCCAGTACTGAAGTCATCGATGTCGAACCCACGACAGATCCCGGTACAGAAGTCATCGTTGTCGACCCAAGGGTGGCCCGGCCGAGGGAGGCCCACCTCTAACCTTCCCTTGTAGGTTTCAACAACCAAAATAAAAATAAATGTATCACTTTATTTTTATTCCTTTAAATTAAAAACCCACAAAATCTAACTTTTTTTCTCAATAGAACGCAACTACAGTGAAGGTCTCACTAAGTAATCACTGAGGCTGCGAGTTCAACGGTTCCCTCAGATTTCAGTTCTGAGCATTGGTTCAAAAGATATAAAATCCCTCTTGTACGTTTACTGAACGTACCCGAACAATGCTTCAGAAATTGATTCTGGGCACACCGGGCCTCAGAATCATACGCCATTAGAAACTGCGAACTTGTAAAATTCCCATGAATTTATGAAAAAAAATTCCACGGAATTTTCTAGTCTTTACACTACCCACTTCCTCACACCTCTCACTCCCCTTGGCTTGTCCAAATTCTACTCAAATAAGCTCCAAAAATCCTTCCTTTTATCCTAGAATCCTTACCTTGGGCAGAAATAAGTTCAAGAATGTCTTTTGGATCAAATCCAAAGGAGTTACCTGATTTAGAGGTAACGTCTTCTCTCAAGATCCTTTCATTTATTTTCATTCACCAACCCCATAAACTCATTTAATTAAATTCTTTCATAACAAAAACAGTATAATAAAAATATTAATATGTTTTTATTCTAAGGGTTTGACCTACACTTACACACACCTTTCATCCACCCAAATCTCTTTTTTAATTTTTTTTAAATCCACTTTATGGTTAGTGGGAACCGAACACTTTCAGACCTCAAATACAACATCACTTACACACAAATTCTTCTAATGTATATAGAACATATTGTTCCCATGTACGGTGAACTACTGCCTCACAAAATGATGATTGTTAAATTTTATCCTAAAACATATCATGGTGGCCATTTGGATGGAACTATATTTATATATGATATATAATATATTTATATTATATCTCTGCTTTTATAATTTTTATTTACAACAGACCTTTATTCTTTCCACAATGTGTAAATAAGATAATTCCATTTGTGGAAGCATGGACTACCGCCCACTCAAAGTGATATGACTCATTCATGCCATAAATGGAACATATAAATGATGGAGTTAATGAATTTATGTAACAAATATAACATAGTTGTTATACTAGAATTATAATATATCTATGTATCATTTCTTTTTCATTTATTTAATATGACAAAGAAATAAATAGTGTTCATTTTTACATATGGTCAACCATCTCCATGAATGGTACATTTCATTTCTTATATTCAAATAATATGTCTAATTATAAATAAATATTATACATATATATATATATGATATTTAAATCATGAATATCATTCTATAGATGATGGACTTATGACAACGTAGACAATTTTCATCAAAACAAGTACATTTTTGACTTAAGTACCAAACATCGACAAAATGTCTGATATGAACTCAAATAATTAATTAATTGGTATAACATGGTAAAAAGGGATATAAAATGAAAAATAATATTTAAAAATTTTATAATGAAATTATAAATTAACATAAATTTATTATTTAGGAAATTAAAGAATGAACAGGACAAGTCAAACTCAAGGTAAGGGAATTCATCTCAATCTCTTTTCCATGAGGAATATTTTGATTTATACATGACCTTATTTTATACAATGTATAATCATACCCTTATAATTGTAATATTATTCATCATTTTATAAAATGAATGCTTTTTTCTATAAAGTGTTTTATAAAATAACAAAAAAGGAATGTTTTTTTACATATACGGAGATAATGACATCACTACTGCCATGACCAATATTTGATATTTAGCTTCCTCAACAATCCATAATTTTTTTAAATGGAAAATAAATAACATATACCCTTTTTATGTATTTTTTTATTGAAAATTATTTTGATACCACATTGATTATATTGATATCTTAAAATGATATATTTTTATTGCAATGTGGAAATGTTATATTTCATTTATGACTATTTTATAGTTTATGATTATGTTGTGATTCTTGGTCATTGTTTACGTATATGGTTGGTTCTATAACAAAATGAGTGTGGGTAAGCCTATGATAGATCTCAAATTCATTGTGTAATGAGATGGAGTTAACCGATTACGTTTATCCTAAGAGATTTGATTAATATATTTTTATGGGTATTCCAAATGTAACCATGAAGGTTACACCCTATGTAGCTATGAAAGCTACAATATAAGTATAATATGGATTCCATAAGTTACCATTAGGATTTTTGAATGTTATAAATTTTTCCTGATTCTTTTGAATTCTTGGGTTTTTAAATATTCATGGACTAATGTTTTCTTTCCTTATTTTATACCTTGTTGAGTTTTTATGCTCATCCCGTGTTTTTCAAATATCTTTATAGGGTACAAGGATGGGTAAGAGAAAGGAAAAAGTCAAGAAGATTTTTATCATGAAAAAAAATAATATTTTATTTTTAAAAGGGTTTCCTATGGTGGAAAAAATGGATAATGTTTTGATAGTATCGTCTTGTATGATTATGGGATCATATGTATTAATAATTGCCTAATTCTCTAAAACACTAAACCTGAAGAGATCATCAATGTTAATTAATGTCAAATTACTGACATATCTCAAGATTATGTAATGTTTTAAGGCTAGTTCCTTATACCATGTCCCAATGTACACAACACTCCATGTCCAGAGGATCAACAAAAATAACCATCCCACAGGTGGAGCTTTCCCCTTGGTTGAACCCGGAAGATGGTAATCTACAAACACCATGAGGAAAAGGTATGATGTGAGATAAAATTCTTGTTGTGTCTCACCAAGTGTTCCATAATAAGATGTGAATAAAATAAATAAAAATAATGCTTTCAATATCAATTAAAATAGTTATTTCAATACAATTTCATGTTTAAAAAACATGATTTTCATTTGAAATGATGGAAATATTTCAAGGAATGTCTTATGTAAAAAGTTTAATGAAAATAGCTTAAGAAATTTACTATGAGTGAATAAAACTTTTTAAAAATCAATGGAATATATATAAAAACAATTACAATAAACAACATGTTCATCTTCCAAAAGGTATTCTAGTTTTGTGTTCTAAGATCCTCACACAATCAATCTGTGATCATATAATTCTTTACACACATCCCTCAGACTTGGACCATATAGAGTTCATCGACATCCCATTGGGTAGAAGATCTGTTGAAATGGGTTTTTTATAGATTTAAATCATCTATCTGTTGCTAGATAATTTCCATCCAAGTGAGGTTTTCTGCAATAACCTACTAACTACCTAGACAAAAAACTTTTACAATTATTCAATCAACAATGGGAATATTATTTCAAAAAAAAATTAAAATATAATTCTCCCATTTCCAGTTTCAAAATACGAATTTGGCATTAAAAAACAAACGATGGGTTTTTAATCAATTCAAGCCTTTATCAAGATAAAATAAGTATTGGGATATATAAATTCAATTTAATCCATTTTTATTAAAATTAATTTTATCAGATTAATTTCAAAAATTTCATTAAATCTGAATCACACCCTAATATTCAATTCCATTTGAATTAGGGGGTCCCAAAATTCACGTCAATCCAATTTCAAATTCCAATTTGAAGCCAAGTGGGTTTTCACAATTAAATTTAAATAAATATAAAAAAATCAATAAATTCATGGTTAAATCAATTGTTTAGTCATAAATAGAACCAACTACCTGTAACACGAAGATCGTGTAACTTAACACCCATAGTGGGATTTACCAATGAATAATGACGGAAATGGAGATCAAGTAATAAAACCTAGATTCAAGGTAAAAAACAAAGGTGTTTAAATCCATTAACAATAATATTTTTTTAAAAAATCCAATGTATGAAATAAGAAGTGAGTTTGAGTGTTAGAACAAGAGAAGATATATTGTCAGAGAGGGATCGAATGAGTTTTTCATAGCATAAATCCACTTAGGAAAGCGTTTGGAGGATCAAAAAGGGGTTCTTCTGAGATACAAGGACCTAGAAAATAAAATATAGAGAGTTAGGGTTGAGTGTAAAGTTGTATGGGGATTTAGAAATTTTTAAAATTATTTTCAGAATTAGAAAATTCTATGTGAACGGTTTCATAAATGGGGTTGCATGGTTTCCCAAACTGAAAACCCTAACCATGAACCCCTGCAATGGGGGAAAATTTCTACTTAGTGGTTGTATAGTTTGTATAACCATGAACCAAATGTGAAAACACCCACTATTTGGGTTTTCTTGCTTTCCACTAAGTGGGCGCATGATTTGGGAAAACTGTGCACAACCCAAAACCATCCAAAAAATCAATTTACTTCCAAAAATTACCCAAGATAAACACCACTCAGAACATAATCCAAAATAGGGGTTTAGGATTACCTAAAAATAGTAACATGATGTTAAAACATTCCCACCATAGATACATTCTGTCCCCAAAAATCTGGTCAAGAAGTATCCATTTAAAATTGATAAGCTAACTACTCTCTCATCAGTGTCTATCTCTCTAATGTCTCATTAGTATGAGTACTATGATTCCATAGCACTAGAACCAAATGTATCATCCTACCCCAATTAACATTGGTTTTTGAATCAAATATCTTAATTAGATGCTGACATCTAGATAAATTAGTCTTTACATCATGATCACACCATCTTAGAATATTGTGATGGATCATAAAGAAACATTCTCAGCCTGTAATATGTAAAACACATTATGTGTCGACATAAAATATGGTGGAAGTTTTAAATGGTAATCCACATTACCCATTAGTTCAAAAAACTCAAAAGGTTAAAATAATGAGGATCAAGCTTCACTTTCATAAGAAACTATCAATGAACAAAATGAGGTGAATCTTTAAGGAACAACGGATCACCAACTCACAATTACAATTGTATTTTATGAAGATCAGTATACAAATTATACCAAATATGTGACGTAAGTATTCCCTAATGAATAAAATAAATCATTTATGTAATCTCTTGAACTAAACTCAGTCCAACCATGGAACTTTAACCAATTTTAAACCTACAAAATGGAGATTTAGAAGGCTGACCACACAAGGCCGACTATACAAGGCCTCAGAAGGAGCCATCATGATCACCTACTAGTAACTGTGGTTATATGTAAACTCAACTTGTCCCAAATTTTCAATCCATGAACCACCAAATTTGAAGAAGTATTCATGAAGAATATCCTTAATAACATGTATAAACCACATTATCTAGTCATCTTCCTATGAATGGTATGTCATGCTCAAACAAACCTGAGAACATAGTTCCTCCTAGAGGCCTCTCCCAAAGTAAAAAGTAAAATAGAGATCCCTATCAGAGATTGTAGCTGATGGAACTCTATGAAAATGAACAATCTCTATCAAAAAAATATTTCTCATCTCCACAAATTTGGTTGTATCTATAATGGCTATGAAGTAAGCTGATTTATTATGTCTATTAATAAAAAAACATGTCAAACTCTTATTTTTTTGTACATAAAAACATAACCACAAAACCCATAGAAAACTCATCCTACATCCATGTTTGTATTGGAAGTGGATAAATAAAAATAGAAGGTTTGTAGTGATTATACAGGACCTGTTGGAATGTATAACAACAAAATACAAAATCCGCAATGTTTTACCTCATACATGGCCACCAGAATCATCATCACATTTCAAAGAACATATTTTTTTTGATCTTAGGTGAACTTCCACCTATAAATTATGGAAATCCCCCACAACATATTTCCTCATAGGACAAGGTACGATTTATTGGTTACATAAGCATATAAACCCATCCATATAAAATAACTACTCAACAATAGCCTCCCATCCATAAAGAGTGTTATTGATGCCACATAATTCAACATAAAATTGAAATTCCTAAAAAATCATCTCCAAAAGAGGTGAGGTCAACTGAACACTGTCCAAAACAACCTTGACCCATATTTCCTAAACACAAATAAGAATCTATGAAAAATGATCAATTAAGTTCTACTCTTATGATAAGTAGTTAATGGCATGGGTAGTAAGTATCATGCTCAAGTCATATTCAATGAGATTCTCTTTACATGAGTTATATGCCATGTCAAATACTAGGATTCCCAGAAATCCACCTAACACCTCTGTTGAAGATTTTTATTTTTTTCAGGGAAGATATAACTCAATCTCTTTTTTCTGAATAAAAGTTAAACCATTATCATAAAAGATAATACATCCAACTATTAAGTGTATGCCTCACACTTGTGAGTTCCATTCCATGGGATGGGTAATTCTTCTCATTTAGCATATGCAGCCGAGAGCCTTTGGTAATGACTTGATCGCGATGCATAATAACATAGACCAAACATAAAATTGATGCAAAATAGAATACCACACAGACCTAAGCAACCTTTGTTAGATTTAGCATTAGTGACGAAGTCAAAATACATTTCATCTCTACAAAATAACATTAACATTAATCATCCAAACAAAACATCACTCCCTTCCGAGTGAGTGCTATCATCAGAGAATCCATCATTGTGACATCCTTTGTGAACTGGTGATAATATCCTACCAAACACTAAAATTTCTAAATCTTGAAAACATTACGTGGTTGATTCCGTGTCGTTACACCTTTAATATTCTCAAGATCCAATGAAATACAATTTTCTGGCTCCACATTTCCCAATAACATCACTTCTAAAATCCATAAATCATATTTTGACATCTTGGTATAAAGTCTGTGATTCCTCAATAATTCCATAACTTCTCTCAAATGATTCACATGATCCTCCTTGGACATAATGTAAACAAATATTTCATCAAAAAAGACCACAACAAATGTATTGAGATAATCTTTGAAGATATTGTTAATTGGATCGATAAATACTAAAGTAGAATTGGTTAGAACAGATGGAATGATATGGTACTCATAATGGCCATACCTACTCTAGAAGAAAGATTTCTAAATTCCATATTCTTTAATTCTCTACTGCTGATAATGAGATCAAAGGCCATTCTAAAATAAAAACTTCATAGCTTTTAACTGGTCAAACAAATCAGCAATATTTGGTAATGGAAACTTGTTATTTACCGTGACTCAATTTTGTTTCTGATAATCAAAATAAAGGAAATGTGTTCCATCAGATATCATACTGAAGATAATATGTGTCACCTGATGTGACAAACTCAGGTGTAAAAATCATTTTTGTAAATGATCATCCCACTAAGTCATCAACTCTTTCATTTCATCTCATTCCATGTGGTAAGAATGAATAAATATTTTCTTTGTGAAATGCACTATATTAATAGAAGACAATTACTCCCTTACTGGTTGAAAAGTAGAAGATTTTAGAAGGTAGGAAATTAGGAAAGTAGATGACAACTGGAGGTAGAACATCACTTACAAATTCTGACTCTAGGTCAAAGGAAAACACTAATATTTCATTCCCCAACACTATATTAGAAGATCCATCTTTGATTGACCTCGGGACCCATTCTCCCTAGAGAATACAACACATCTCATGGGGCATAGTAAAGGATACACATCGAAGATAAGAGTCAATTTGGGATTTATTATCAATGAGATAATCTATCCAAAAAATGAATTTAATAGGATTAATGTTGAGAACCAGAAAATCCCAAGAATGATCTATCTATTATAAATAGAAAACACAGTCAAAATAGTGAAGACGCTGCTCTCTCTTCATTCTGAGGGGTTTAGTAATATCCATCACATGAAATAAATTCTCCATACATAGATTTAGCATTTTCTACAAGAAATTAAATATAAACGATTAATATAAACCAATATCAAAAAAATTATACAAGATATGAGGTAATAGTGATGGTACCTCCCATAGTCATTGGACTCTTAACTTCTTCCTCTAGATAATCTTCAATTATTTGAGTAATCCTCATTTAAGATACATGTGGTTAGAACCCCTTTTATCATGAAGTATCTGATTTCACCATGTTGAATTTATGTGTTGATGATACCATTTCACTATATAGAGCATAATAAACATTACAAAATATCTACAAGTGACCTGAGAATTCATTGAAACCACATATCTTCGGTGACTTAGTGCAAACCGGTTTCTAATTCCAAGTATTTCCACACTAATAGAAAATAAAAGGTTCTCTTGGCGATACTGCAAAAGGTCTCGATAAGCACTGTTATCGAGAAGCACCACGAGACTCATCACACTTCCTCTTCCCTTTGAAGGATTTCACAAAAGTGACACTCAGAGAAAATAGAACTACAATAAACCTGACATTACCATCTAGTTTTAGATAAACTATCAATGCTCTATTAATCATAAAAATATAAAAATAGAGATTTAGCAAGAGAACCATAGAATGAATATCAAATCAAAGTCCCATATCGAATAGTCACGTTTTCATTTTATCATCGATAAAATATCATGAGAAGAATGTATAAGCCTAGAAAAGAAATATTCATACTCATTCATGGTCTTGTCATCCTACTCAAGGTTAAAAAACTAAGTAACATTACCAACATCATAGACATTGGATAAAACTGGTTGGTGATATGAAATTTAAATGTCTTACACTCTTAGACCTTGTTCTCCTTTTTCATCACCATTATGTCCTTCCATATCCTTCTAGGTCCTTCCAACATGAAGGTGGAACATCTAACCTTAATATCATCTTGAATCTCTAAGAACTCAAACAAATTCTCAATCCTTATTAACCAATATTAAGCCCATTGAGTGTTATTAAAACCTTGGAATGATGGTGGCTTATGGAGAAGGAACTCTAGAGTATGGTTTAAAAAAATATCTCTCTAAGTTTCTACAGTTGGATACTAAATGGGAATGGTTGTAGGTCCCTATCCCAGTGTTTGGACAGCATGCACAATAACATTAACTTGATTCTGCTCTAGAAGAGGATTTTTCTCATAGTGGTTCATCATCTGCTTCCCCTAGGATCATATTTAAACATCTTCTAGAAAGCATGATGTTTCCCAATATATGTTGGCTACATTTAAAACATTAGAAGATTACTCATAACAATAATAAAACAATTTAAATAGGTAAAATAATCCTATTAGATAAATAAATAGGATTTCGATTTCAATCTATCCAAATTGAATATTGGTAAAAGACTAGAACTAATATTCAATAGGACTTTCCCCAAACCACACCTGGTGGCATAAGTATTATTGTGATGAGATATGGAAAATCACTCACTTGTAATGAACTCCTAACTTCTCAAAAGATATCTCAACTACATACTAACATCATGGTAGGATTCTTAATATGTATCTTTGATACCATGTTTACACAAACTAGCCCTGATACCATAGTACCCTGACACCAGAGCTGATACCGACATGGACCAAAGGGTGTTATTAAAATCCATGGATTGGATACTAGAACCTAGCATCATACAATATAAAAGTGGATATGTATTTTCTTCAAACATAATGGATGAAATAGATACATATCATTTTTCTCAAAGGAAACTCTCAAAGGAGAATATACCGAAATTTAAATAGATGTATCAAAACCCAAACTATACAACATCAAGTACACCAAATATGATAAGATAAATAGCCTAAGTCACAAAAAAACACTCCAAGTCCAGAGGATTGATAATAACCACCACCCCAAGTGGTGATTTTCCCTTTCTCGAAACTAGTATATGTATATCTAAATAATCCCAGAGGGAAAGGAATAGTGTTAGATAAAATCCCAGTATGATCTCAGCAAGTGTTCCATAATAAGATGCCAATAAAATAAACCAAGTCATGCTTTCAATTTCAAATAAAACAGGCATGGTAGTACAATTGAATATTTAAGAAATATATGATTTTTATTTTAAATGATGGAAATATTTTAAAAAATGGCTTATGTAATCAATTTATATAAAAATGGATTATATAATTTACTTGGAATGAATAAAAAAGTTCCTCAATCAGTGGAATATATTTCAAAATAATCACAATGAGAAATATAGTAATTTCCAAGTGGTAAAATAGTTTCTTGTTATGAGATCCTCAAAAACTCAATCTATGATCAAGGTAATTTTCACAGACATCCCCCAAACTCGATCCAAATAGGACTCATCAAAATTCCAATTGGGAGAAGATCTGTTGAAATTGGTTTTTGTTAGAGTATCAAATCATAAATCTATTTCTAGGGAATTATCATCCTATAATTTTTATCCAAAATAACCTACTAACGACATAGTCTTGCATGTGCTCAATATTTCAAAAAATAATGGGAAAATTATTTTAGAATAGTTTAAAACAAAATTTCTACATTTCCAGTTTTAATATTCTAATTTCTCTTTAAAAACCAAAACATGGGTTTTAAAACAATTAATTACTTTTTCAATATAGAAACAATCATGGGATCATATCAAATTAATTTAAAACATTTTTTCTAAAAATCAATTATCTAAAATTAATTTCCCAAATTTAATCAAATTCAAATCATTCCATAATTTCCTATTCCATTGGAATTGGTGGGTTTCCTCCAAAATTCATACTAATCCAATTTCAAATTCCAGTTCTCAATGAATTATTTTTTCACAATTTGATTGAAATAAATTTCAAACAATCAATAAATTAATGGTTTAATCAATTCACCAATCTTAATCATTACCATCCACCTTTAATAGGATTATCTATTAACTCAACACCCGTAGCAATATTTAAAAACGAAGAATGATGAAAATTGATATCAAGGAATAAAACCACTATTCCAAATTCAGAACGATCGAAATCAATATTATATATCAAACCGTATGGAGAAAAGATATAGAGTATGAGAGAAGGAATGAGAGAAGACCACATACTATAGAGGGATCAAATAAGATACACCTAGCTTTATGCCACTACAAACAGGCTTTAGAGGAGCCAAAAGAGGTTCTTTAGAGATCCGTGGGCATAGGAAATTGAGATATGGTAATTTAGGGTCAATCATTGCATTATTTTGGGTTTTGAAAAAAAAAAATAAAATAATCTTTTGGAATTAAAAAATTCCACGTGTACAGTTTCCTAGTGGGGCCACATGGTTTCCCAAATTTCTTTTCCTAAATGTGTCCCCTGGAATTGGGTGCACCATTTCTACTTGGTGGGAACACGTTTTGTCAAACCATGCACCAACCATGAACCCCCCCCCCCACACACTATTTGGGTTTTCATGGTTTCTACTGGATGATCACACGGTTTGGGAAAACTGTATGACAACCATGTGTATCATAGAAACATAAAAAAATTCTTAAGTTCCTTCCCAAAACAACCCGAGAGGATCCCCACGGAAATATTAAACAAAAAGATGGTTTTAAGAGTACCTAAAAATAATAAAACAATGTTACATGAAGTCTTTATGTATTGGTATTAAATAATTAAATTGTAAATATTTTTTTATAAATGGTATTTTGGTTATAATAATTATGAAACATATAAGTATTGTGTTAGTTTTTATAAGAATATATTTCATCAGATAATATTAAATTTAAAATTATTCATACCATCATGGGATTATGTTTTTAAGGTTGATCATAAGATTAATGTGTTATAAACACCCTTTACAGGTTTTATGTGATGAAATTTTATAATGATTAAGGATATTTTCAGAGAAATTTATGAAAATTAAACACATTTCTTTAGTGAATGAAAAAACTATTTAATGAAGAATTTCATTAAATTCAATGGTCATAAAATTAATGGTATTGGTAAATATTAAGGTATATCCTATCTTTAATATTGTATTAATTATGTGTCATCATAATTTGAAAGTGTTATAGGAATTATATTTTTATATTTTTGGATAAAAGACAATCAACTTGTTAGTTAATAACCTATCACATCCAGTGAGGTTGTGGGTCTTGAATCCATAACTGAAGGATGATGAGGGTGCAGTTTCGACCACTAGACTACTTCATGTACTAGTTAATATGATATTTTTTACAAAAAAAATAACGTATAATTGTTAGACTGAACCATGGTGGTTAATATTGAGGGTTAATGATTAATGTATTATATTAACTTATACTAGCCATTTGGGTTTTGGTAAATATTGAACAATACATGGAATAAATTTTTACTCATTTATTAATCTTATCATCCATTAAATATAAATTTTAGTGCTTTAGTAATGAAGATTAATTTTTGGATATTAATTTCATGGAGTAATATAAGAAATAGAAATTGATTAAATCATAACCAAAGGAGGAAATTGGGCTTATAAAATAAAAACATAACAAGTAATTATATTTCCTTATATTCTTAAATAAAAAGAGAATAAGTAAAATTTAGGAAAAGAATCAGGAATCAAAATTATTATCCTTATAAAATCATATCTGATGAATCAAAAATTATTTTAACTCCTCATGGATTTATAGATTTTCTTGTAATTAACTATCTCATTATCATTTACTTTATTGAGATCAATGATCTCTGTCAATCTACATGTTTTTTTATTCTTTTCTTCCCTGACCATATTTTTTCTTCCCCCTAATGTTATTATACTTAGAAACATAATTATATGTTATTCTAGATGACCTTCATACTTACATCTATCACTTATTGAGATAAATATTTTTTTTATACTTTATAATGTGGGTTTTTTTGTAAATGAATTTTCAGATTTCAAACCCTTGATTTCATAGTGATAATTACAATTGCGAGAATTACATTTTTTAAAGGTGGGGGGACTGTAACAGCCTGATATTTTAAATTATATTTATTTTAATTAAATTTAATCTATTTTATAGCTTATAGTACAGACAAACTTAATATGTTAAAAGTATAACATTGTGTTTGATAGCGTATACGACATGCAAAAACTATACTAAATGAACCATGAGAAAGTATTTAAATAAGACCATTATAACTTGTCCATTGAATTAGTGGGTGTGAAATGGATTAAACAAATTTTGAAATATATATGTATATATATTACCTTATCAATAAAAATTTATCTATAAATTCATAGTAAATTAGCACTCAAATGTTTTGTAAATACATTTTATGCTTCAAAATACATATTCTTCCAAAAATGGTTTTATTTTCCAATATCTACTTGTAATTATAATTAATTTATTACAATTTTAGAAATTTAAATTTATAAAGTAATTTCAAATTTAAAATCATCATATAAAAATATTCTTAGGGTCAAATTTTGGTATTTTTTATGAAAAGGTTGATTTTTTGTGAATAGTGAAAAATACTGATTTTTTAAATATTGTTTTGTCTGTTCATTATATTTTGTAATTTTAAAGTACCATTGTGATTTAAATTTTATTTAAAGTAAAAAAAGATATATTTAGTTATATTTAAAATAACTAATTATATTCTAATCATATTTATACTAGATTTTGATATAAGTTTATTTTTAGGCATAGAAACATAATTTTCTTAAAACTATTTTTAAATGCATAATATTCATTCATTTTAATTAGTTAATATAATATTTAATGATTAATTATTTAAATGATGTTTATAGAATATATATCTAAATATATTAATTTAAATCCATCTCATGATGATTACTACTTTTATAGTTAACATAAAGACATTTTATGCTTGAAAATTATTTTCCTAAAAACGTGTTTTTCGACATGTTTGTGGGTTTTATTTTAAAATAAATTATTCCTATTATATAAATTTAATTTATACAAATGGATTAAATTTTTTGAATAAGTATAATAATTATTATATAATATGTTCAACTTAAGTTTTTTCTTAATGAATAGTGAAAATAATAAGAATATTTTACCATGGTTAATGTAAAAATTGGTTTTCCATTGGGTAAAACTAAAAAGATAAGGGGTAAAGTGACCTAAAAATTTAAAAAATCCAATTTTGTGGCCATATTTAGACATTATCAAATATTAGGTTCGATAATCAGACATTTTTTATCCTTTTTATGTGAAAAACATGGGTATGATTAATAATTTTGGAAAAATTCCATGTGTATCCCCTTCCTCAATTAGAAAATCGAACTCCCTTCCCTAACTTATTCAAAAATATCAAGCCATTTGTATTGACAAAAACCTAAAAATGTATCTCTAAAATATTTTTATCCATTTTATATAGGTTTTGGTCTTAAAAATGGCTAACCCTATAGTCCTTCTTAAGAGATCCAAAGGAGGTTCTTCTAAGATAAGGTAATTGTCTTCACTGGGTTTATTTTTAATTATTAATGATTCAATTTCAATTTCATCATAAAATATAAATATAATAACACCAATATATTATAAATAATTATATTTTATTATGTTTTTATCTTAATATATATCATTATCAACCTCCATCAAATGGGAAATAAATCCATCGCTTGTGTGTACAGCAGACAACCACCTCACTAACCGATGTAATTTGGTTTCCATCACTATCTAGCATGGGAATTAATAATGATGTCTATAATGAATATATATAATAAAAACGAAATTATATTAATTCATTTATATTAATATTCCATTAACTTTCTTACCCTTATGCCTAGTAAGGGAATAATATCATTACTCCTATGTATGTACGGACAATGGTCTCCATGAAGCGATGTGACTCGTTTTCCATATAAAAAATTAAATAATGGTTTTAAAAATGAATACAATAATTAAATATGATATTTATAATAGTAATATTATTTTTTAAATTATTTAATTATATCCTATACATAAGATAAATAATATTCATTGTAAAACACACATGAAAAAATAAGGCAATTAACACCCAGAACCATAATAGTAATAAGAAATTGTTAATGAACAAGTGGAAAGATGTTATATGGGGATCATGTATGATATTATAAACATGAATAATTTTATGTTATAAATTAATATCACAATTAAAACTATTTTATAGGATATTAAATAACCATCAACAGAAAGGGAGCTCGAGGTATGGGATTCTGATTCAATTTCCTTTGATTGATGAATATTGAAATGCTATGAACCTAATTTATTTATATAGTTCATATAATTACCATTTTTCATGTGACATCAGGAATATATCATAATTCATTATAATTATAATTATAATTTAAATTATTTCATCCAAGGGATTTTGAATTGAAAATTACCATGTTGTAAACAATTCCATAACTCAATTTATTTTCATTATATTATATTACTTCTTCATTGTATTTGAAATTATAATATTATGTGTGTAATGAGGTGTATAGACTACCCATTTCGGTGTTATATCATGAATATATTTATATTCATGGTATTTAATGTTTCCTTTTATGAAATTTCTTTCATAGGGCTTGCGATTGATAAGTTTCCAAAGTGCTATGATATTTATAATTAAATCTCATTTTGATTAGGATTATTTATACTCAAATTTCCATTAAAAGAAAATTATATTTTATTATATAATATGAGAATTTTATTTTATTATATTCTATTTATTCATAATTATTAATTTAATTGTATTATTTTACTCTATTTTTTACTTAAAATTATATGTAAAATATTTTTAATAAATTCTGAATTCATTTCTCTCTTCGGTCGAAAATCATGTTTCCTCGAAATCCATTTTTTCTATAAAAATTCAAAAAAAATCTTACTATATTTTTTTAAAGTCATTATTTTCGATAATTTCCTTATTAAAAAAATAAATGTAATCTTCCATTCATTTTTGAAAAACAAGTATTTTTTCTTTTCTTAAAAAAATTGAAAGGAATAAATGGTTTAAAGTGCTTGTAATGAACAAAACTTTACCTCTTTCAAGTAAAATCATTAATTTGAAGCCTACATTATATGTTTAAAAGATTCTTTTTATTGAAAAATTTTCCCCCAATATTTTATAAATTCTTATTTTCAAAAGTGATTTTCAATGTAAAGAGGGTATTTTCCACAATAATGATTTTAAGGATAATTTTATAGTATTTATATTCCTCAAAATAAATGACCATTTATTTTAGATATACAGTAATGCAGATATGTTTTAATGATATTATCCTTATTCTTTCTCTAGGTAGTTTATGATCAATTTGACCAGTGAAAGTATTGACATTATCTTTCATGATTAACTTTTTTTAATCATTAACTTTACCTTTAAATATTTAATTTATTGTGATCATTGTACATTTCATTTCCACTAAATATCCATATTATTTATAATGTATATTCGTCATATATAATTTCACAATATGGAGTTTTACTCTGATAGTTATGTGATTGATGGTGGAAATATTAATATATCGTATTATTTATTCAATACTGACATTTTCTATAAGGCCTATTGTTTATGTACTAAATATATCATTCAATATATGAGGAATTTGTTGGAAATGTAGTGACAGGTGGGGACTAGAATTTTATATCCCCTTGATGCATCGACAGTATCATGAAACAAATCAGTAAGCTTGAATTAAATTGTTTTTACCCATAGTTTTAAACCATATTGTGAATGGTCATGAGTGTATATATGTAATGATATTTGATATCATGTCATAAAATATTAGGTATTACTTCATTAATAAGTTATTTATTATTTTCCATTAGATTATTTCATTGATATTGTCACCATATTCATTTTCCACTAATGTTATTGACTAAATGGAATGGGTGCTCAGTTATAAACATTCCTAAATAAATTATTCCATATCCAATCTTGGTATTCAAGTTATTGATTAAATGGAATGCTTTTCAGTTTTTACCTTTCCATATTGCTTATTCCATATATAATCACAATAGTTATGTTATTGATTAAATCGAATGTGTTTCCAGATATTTACCTTTCCATAATGTTTATGAATTTTTTTATAATGATTTATTTATTCATGATAGCTTCTGATTTATGTAACTCTTATAAATATTATTAGATCACCATTATTCTGTTTCCCTCCCCTAAGATATTAATAATTGATCATTAAATGAGTTTGAGGATGGGGAGTACTTTACTTTCACTATGTTGTAATTCATGTTTTCCAATGTGATGTGGGATACAAGTATGAATATAGTTTACCAAGATTAATAAAATATTCAAAAAATTAGGATTAAATAACTTTTATCATATTCCAATGTATTAATTTAACCTCTGAATTTTTGTTATTGGGGTTATGGTGTTTAAATATTGTCTGATTCAACAAGAAATTTCACACATGTGTGAGAACTAGAAATTTGATGCAGATATGGAAAAAAATACCCCTTGGGGTAATCATTTAGAAAAATAATAATTGAGTACAAACTAAATCATCACTCTACCACACTTTTAAAGGGTTTAAGACACCACGTCTATCTTGAAACTGCAAGTATAACCCCCAAACATTCTGAAATATGAATATCATATTTGATTGCCTGTATGACATGCTACACCAAGTGTAGAAAGAAATATAAAATCCCAAAAAATTATGATATGTTTAATATTTTAAATAAATTCAATCTATTCTACATATTTAAATGTATAAAATTATAAGTTATCATGTATTTCACCAAATAATGAGTATCTTCGATAGCTTATGTTACTTGCAAGACTGAGTTTATATTATACTACTGATATTATTATTTAAAATAAAAATTACCACCTAGAAATTTAATTAGTGGGTATGAAAAGGACTAAATAAATTATAAAAATAGATTTTTGATTTCATTAGTTACCAATAAACTATAAATGAAAAAGAAAACCAACTGAATATAAAATAAATGTTTTTATAAAAAAATATTATTATTTGCCAAAGGTTTTTTATCATTATAATTTATATTAATTAATATTATTGGGTGATATTAATCAAATTTATGTATTATATATTAAATAAAATGTTTTCAAAATTAATCCAAAATATATATTTTCATAATATAAGAAAAAATCCAATTCTGTGCATAAAAAGGTGTATTTTCCTTAAGGCGGTTTGGCTCCTTTTAATGGGGCACTTGTTTGAAAACGAAATTTTTATAAATTTTGAAATATTAATTGATATAATAAACCCTATTTTTTTAAGATTAATTTCAATTTTATTTTAGAGTTATTGTTTGGTATTTTTCTTAGATGTTTCAGTTTTTTATGAATATTGAAAAATACTGGATCTTAATTGATAATTAAATTTCTATTTAAATAATTTGTAAGGTTAAATTATATTCTGAATTTTATATGAATTAAAAATAGTTCTATTATATATATTTTAAACCAATTCAGGTCATTTTAATCATTTTTTATTGAATTTAGATATAAAAACAAATTAAACTTTTGAACATTTTCACTTAAAAAAACTACTTTATCACCCCAAACATGAGATTAATTTTAAATTACATTATGAAAATTATGTTAACTGAAATTTGAAAAATGGATTCCATATTTAAAATAAGTAAAATTAAAATTTTATAATGAGTTAAACTTAATTTTTTACCAAAATGATTTTTGAAAGACTAAAATTAATTACACCAATATGGAAAAACAAGTTTAATTAGTGGTTAAACATATAAAATAAGGTGTAAAAATACCAAAAAACTTGAAAAAATCCCATTTTATAGTCTTATTTAAACATTATAACATATATTATCATAAATGGGGCATTATTTGTGACTCTATACATGAAAAATGTGAGTATAATTCACTCTTTCAATAAATTACAAGTATACCACTCACCCAATTTATAAAAGGTCACCTCTTCCCCTCTGCAATCAACACTTTAAAACCACTTTGGTTTGGAAAAAAATAACAAAATAAAAACCAAAAATACCTACCCTAGTCATAGAAGTATTATATTGGGAATAAATCCAACTTAGTAAGGAATTACAGCAACCTGAGGAGGATACCTAAAAATATGTAATGTTCTTCTAAAAGAATTTTTATTTATTTTCTTATAAAACAACATAAATTATTACTATAGCATGATTATGTAATATCCTCAGTATCTTACATATATTGAAATATTGTTATATTATGTTTAAAACCTTAAAATTCACAAACATCAATCAAATTGGTTATGAAATCATCATTCGTGTGAACAGTGGACTACTACCTCGCGAACCAAGTTTGTTTATTTTTCCATTAACACCATTAATGGTTTAAAATAATGATATATTTATAATTTATATATGATATTAATGATTTTATTATTATTATGTAGTTATTATATCAAGTATACCATCATGATTTCCATTTTGTGTGAATACGATAATGTTGTTTCTGTGTACATCAGACTATCACCTCGCGAAGTGATGTGATCCCTTCACGCTTTACATGGAGTTTATCAGTAATGGTTTTATTGAAAATATGTGAAATGAAAGAAATAAAAAATATAATCTAATTATAATATATATAATTTATTTTTTTCATTCAATATGATAATAAAATGGATAGAATCTTCATGAATATGTATGGATTACCGTCTCAATGAACTGGGTCATTCATTTCCTATCACTGAATTTCATGGATTATTATAAATAAATATCTAATTAATATATATTATTTTTATATCTTGTTAAAAATTATTGATTTTATTAAATCATGATCAAAGTAAGTGGAACAAAAAATAACAAGTCAAAATATACATGAAAAACAGGGCAATTAACACCAAAACAATGAAATTAATGAAAGATTATTAAAAAAAGAGATAAGATGTTATAGAAGGATAATATATGAAATTATAAATCTTAATATTGTTATTTTTAAAGTTAATAACATGATTAAAATAATTATTCTGGAATTTCCTGAGCATTCAACCAAAAAGAAGCATAAGGTAAGTATTACTGTCTATATTTCATTTCAATGAGGAATATTATAATGTTATGTACCTAATTTCTTTAATATGGTATGTATACTTAAACATTATATGAAATATCATGATAAACTCATTATTTATAGTATTTTCTGTTTCAATCATAATTTTTCCATCTTAGCAGATTTGAATTAAAATTTACCAAGTGATAAATAATTTTATAACTTATTTCATTTTAATTGGGTTATATTACTTATTTATTGTTGTTTATATTATAAGATGATGTTGGTTCTGAATATTGAATATTTATTTTGGTATTTAAATTTTTTTATGTAGATTTAATATTTATACACATTATTTATTCATTGGTTTATTCTCACTTCAACATTATGATATTTTTGATTTTATACTTCACAGTCTCATTTTATTCATGATTGTTTACAATGAATTTCCACTAAAAGAAATTATTTAATAATTTTTTAATAAACCCATTAAATTTTTTCTCCTCTAGATATTAATTATTATTTGGATGTAATAGTAACATTTTCCATACTTTGTTACAAAAAATGTTTTGTAATTTGTTTTTAAGAAAACCTAACTTCATTTCACTCTTCGATCAAAAATCATGTTTTAATCTAAAAACTATATTTTCTCAAAAGGTTTTGAAAATATTTTTTAACCATTTTCAAATGATTTATTAAAGAAATATTACACATTTTTAGTTCTTATCAAAAAAATTAACCAGATATTCTAATCATTTTCCAAATAAGGATCTTTTCTAATATTTTTACAATACAAAATAATATTATTTTTACATTGTATGAAATGTATGGAATTACTAGTAATAATTTCTTTGAATATCCCTTTATATGTTTATAAGGATATTTTTATAGAAAATTATTTTTTAAATATTATTTTTAAAGAAACTTTTTTAATGTTTTATGTTTTAAAAAGTGATTTTCAAAATCAAAATGATATTTTCCTTGAGTGTATTTTTAATGATTTTTTTTAATTTCATCAATAACGATTAAATTTACCTATACTATAATGGGTATATGTTTTATTAATACCATCCATATTCTTACTCTGTATTGATAATGTCTATTTTTACCGATGTTATTATTTACATTCACTTCCTAGAATCATTTCTTAGCTATTAATATCCCCTTGAGTTTTTCACTTCCATGTGATAATTGAGCATTAAATTTCCCCTAAACATCCATATCATTTATCATGGATATAATTATTACCTAAAACACAAACTATTTTTAATTAGTGTTCTTATTTTGAATCTTATTTCATTAACAGGGAAAATATTGATTAATATATATACTTTACTCACTAAAGATATTCTATCAGGAACGTTTTTGATGAATAAAATCAATTTTTCGATATATGAGGAATGCTCTAGACATGAAAGGCATGGGTAGGGAACCAGTTAATGAAATACCCTTGATACATCAGTAGTTTCAGTTGAATAATTAGTTGGAGAGTCTCAATTAATGGGTCTTCACCTAGTATGTTTTAAACCATCTTGATGGTAGATCTTGATGACAAAGGTATCCTACTCTTGAAGAATATGACATCTGATAATTAATAATTTCCTTCATTCAGTATTTAGTTATTACTATCCTAGATATTTTCACTATGGAAAATTCTATGGATGCATTTCATTATCCATTTATTTATTTAATTGATTGCATTTTCATTTATTTAACAATCCATATTTATTATTATTTTTCTTATCATTATAATGTTGTTATTTAAATGGAATATGTTTTTAGTTATTTTCCTTACCAAACTATTTACACTCTTCTTTCTCGGTTATTGATTACATGGAATGCGTGTTTATCTATTTAACTTTCCATATTGATTATTCTAATTTTTTAATTATTCCATCTATTATATTTAACCCTTACGGTGTATTTGAGATCACTATTATTTATTTTCCTTTCCCTAGGATCCCATGAAGTTTAATATGTCTTATATGAATAGATATTCAAAATTTAATAAAATATTTTCAAAAAATATATCTTGTAATTTAGGAATTTTAAATGAAATGTAAGATTCATGAATATATCTAGTTCACCACGACAAATAAACATATCAGTCCTTGGGGTTCTCATTCCCATTATATCATTCCAATGTAATGGTTGAAGGCATCGACTCCAAGATTTTGGGTCGCATTTTCTACAGTTGGTATCAGATAAATTTTGGTAGAAACCCTGGAAATTGGAATTATAAAAACATTTTTTAGGGAATGTAATACTATGATCGACTTTGAGGATAAGTATATAAGACCATACTAAGGTTTTTTTAAGGTAGATATTATGTGGGTATTACAAGAAATACATCTATATTTGGATACTACAAGTTTATGTGGATTTGATATAAATGTACCTATGAAAAAGTACTCTAAAAAGAGTGCATTGGGATTGACTTGAGCATTACTTGGTACATGATAATGGGACTTACTACGCACCTAATTTGAATCTCTAAGAAGATATTCTTAGGATAATTCATATTATCTATACCAACCTTTATGAAGTATTTGAGTAGATGATGAAACTAAATATCTGTGGTTAAACCCTAGACCATGTTTTGACATAAGTGGAAATAAAATTGATGAATTATTTATGCATTTTGATTCATGGAATAAATTTTTGAAGTGTTTTACCAATATTAGTTTGGCTATAGGAATCAAGAAATATACATGAATTCTATTAAATTTTAAAATAAATTTTGTATTTATTAACATAATTGTTATCGATTCCATCATTTGTTAATGATTTTAAGATTGATCATAAGATAAAATTACCTATCACCTCTTTTTAGGTCCTATATGGTAGGAATGTCACAAGATTAAGGATATTTTGGGAGAAATTTAGGGAAATAATATATTTTAGTGAAATTTTAATTTTGGGAATAATTCCATTACATTTTATAAACATAACCTTATAGGTATATAAAACCTTTTGAGTTAAAATGATAATTAATGACATTATAATAACATTTCAATAATATTATTATATTGGTAAAAAATTGTGTGGAAAATGTTAACAAAATTTTATTTAATGATTAAAATTATTTCAAGGATGTCCATCATATTTTTTCGGAATATTTTTAGATTTATATTAATATAGTTTTTGAAAAAGGTCAACCAGCATGTCAGGTGAAAAATCATCATATCTGGAAAGGTGGTGGGGCTTGAAACCATGACCAAAGGATGATTTGTGTTTCATGCCTACCATTTCCCTACATGATGTCCATGTTAATTTTTTATTATTTATAATTAACCAATTTTATTAATAAATATTAATGATGAACTTGTAGTATTATTTTTAAGGTTTATAGATTAATATATTAATCATATTGGTTTTCAAAAATAGTTAGAGATAGACAGAAATACATTTCCCTTGTTATAGATCTTACAATATTTTAAAAGTGAATTTTAGTTCTTAATGAATAAAAAAGACATTTTTGGATGTTTATTTCTTATAGTATGAAATTAATTATAAATTGATTGAGAAATAACCAAAGGATTAATTTTTTTTATGAAATATAAATGTGTCAATATACTAAAATATTTCCTCAAATTTAGAAAAAGGATCTTGAAATAAAATGCAATCATATTACCAGATTTTTTAATGATATCAACAAAATTTTCACACCTATTAGATTTATGGATTTGTGCCCCTAAAAATTCAATTACTCATTAACCTATATGTGATAAATGAAATCAATCAGACCCTATAAATATTTATTCTTTTTCTATATTTCCATATCATCACTTTCCACATATGTTTTCATATTTAGAAATATAGTTACTTGTTAATCCATGTGACCTTAGTAATTTCTATTCATTCTTATTAAAATAATTCTTTAGAAACCCTTCGCATGATTTTTAATTTTAATGACATAATTTTCAAATATCAACATTTTATTCTCAATGTCATTTTTTAATTTTAAGGATATAATTTTTTGAGGTGGGGAGAATGTAACACCCAGAGATATTAAAATTTGGACATCATATTCGATAACATGTATGGAATGAAACACGAAGTGTAAAAAGAAATATAACATACTGATATATTATTATTTATTTAAAATTTTAAAAAAATTAAATATATTATATTGTTTTAAAAACACATAATACTTATTCAGATTGTATTTCATGAAACAATGAGATTATTTGATAGCTTGTGTTACACGAAAGATCAATTTTTACTAGATATTATTATTTTTATTATTATTTAAAATGAAAATTATTTTATTCTAGTTAAATTTTATGTTATTAATAGGACTAAATAAATTATGAAAATATTTGGTTTAATTCATTGGTTACAAATTAATTAGAAATTAATATAAAAACCAATTGAATATAAAGGAAATTGTTTTATAAAAAAGATATTATATGGCACTAAATGTGTCTTATATTAAAAAAAATATTAATTAATATTAATGTATGATAATAATAAAATTTATATATTATATCTTCAATAAAAATATTTTAAATTCATCCAATAGATTTGATAGTCATTACATTACAACAAATATGATTTTCCATAAATCTGTATTTTTTTAGGATGTTTTGCCACATTTTAATGGTGTACTTATTTTAAAACATAATTTTAACATTTATATAAATTTCATTTAAAAAACTATTTTGAAAAAATAAATTCAAAATTACCTTATAGAGAATTTTTGTTATTTTTTTGTCCAGTTAAATTGTTTTGACGAATAGTGAAAATACTAACTTTTAATGGAAAACTGACTTCTCTTTTAAATAATTTATAATGATAACTACATTTTGAATTGGTTTTGAAGTAACAATAATTTAATAATACATATATTAATACAATTTAGGTTATTAAATCACTGTTATATTTCATTTAGATATAAAAACATAAAAATGTTTTTAAAACTTTCACTTTAAAAACTTGGTTTCTCATTCCATCTAGGGAATAATTTTAAATTATTTTTTACCAAGTTTGTGAATTTAATTTTGAAAAATTTATTAATTATTTGGAATAATAATAATTTATAATTTATAATTATTTTAAAAAAGTGTTTCACCAAAATTAGTAGTTAAAACAGTTCAAATTAATTACAGTGATTAAGGAGAAAAGGAGTTTACTTTATGGTTAAACTTTGAAAATATGGTTTCAAAATCCCCAAAAGATTCCAAAACCTATTTTATGGAAATATTTAGAACTATAATTTATATTATAGATATTGGATAATTTATTGGTCCTATTTACATGAAAAAACATGGTTGTAGTTCTCACTTACAAAAAATTACAGGAGCCACACTCACCCCACTTAGAAAAGGCCACCCCTATGCTCTCCAATTCACACCTTCAAACCACTTTGTCTAGGTCAATACCATCTCAAATAACACTTAAAATTCACCCATTTCATCCTAGAATTATTTTATTTGTAATAAATCCAACTTAGTAAGGAATTAGTGCAAACTCAAGTATGATACATTAAGAACATGTAATGTTCATCTAAATGCATTTTTATTTTATTTAGTTGTCCACCTCCTTCAATTATAATTATACCATGATTATATAATAACATAACTATATAGTATATAATTATATTTTTATGTTAAGGGTTATACTTACATGTTAGCACACTTTTATTAAAGGGGTTATGAAATCATCGTTCGAGTGTACGGTGAATTACCGCTTCATGAATCGATGGTGTTTAGTTTTCCATTATCGCCTTTTGAGATTGGTAATAATGATGGATTCATATTATATATATGATATTTATGATATTATTAATAATATATAAATACTATATACCAAATAACATTATTCTTTCCATTTTTTGGGAATATGATAACGTTGCTTGTGTGTACGGTGGACTACCGCCTTGCGAAGCGATGGTATTTGTTCACACATTACATGGAATGTATTAAGGATGAGTTTAATAAAAATATGTGATATATATTACATAAAATGATGATAAAATTAATATATATATATATATATATATTAATTTTTCTTCTTTCAAAATGATAATAATATGGAAATATCATTCATGCATACGTACAGCCTACCGTCCCCATAAATAGTGTATTTCATTCCCAATCACCAAATTTTATGAATTAATATATATATATATAATTAATTAATATGATATTTATATCATTGTTTTAATTATGGAAATTAAAACATCATGATCGAGGTAAGAGGGAAAAAATAAAAATTCCAAACATACTTGAAAACAATGAAATTAACACCCAAAACAATGAACATAATGAATGATTATTAATAAAATGGTGATAATATTTTATAAAAGGATCATATATGATATTTTAAAAATTAATATGGTTATTTAATAATTTAATAGTATTCTTGAAACCATTATACACGAGTTTAAATATTGTTTAACCAAAAGGAAGCATAAGGTAATGGTTTTCATCTCAATTCCATTCCATCGAGGCATATTATAATGTTCTGCACCGATATAATTTTATATGAAATAAATAATTCTGATTAGAATTTATTATCTTTAATAATTCATTATTCATGGTATTTTAAGTTTAAATTCGAAGTTTTTTTATCTAATGGGGTTGGACTTAAAAGTTATTAACTGGAAATGAATTTCAAAACTGAATCCATCTTCCTTGGGTTATATTACTTCTTCATTGGAATTAATATTCTAAGATTATGTGTGTAATTAAATATTACAATATATTTTATTTATTTTAAATTTTTATTTGGATTTATTGATGGTAAAAATTATCAATTCATTGGTTTATTCACACTTCATTGTTATGATCTTTTTAAGGGTTCACATTATAATCTCATTTTATTAGGGATCATTTACACATGAATTTATATTTCAGGAAATTATTTGGAAATTGTTTATAAACCCTTTATTTTAATTATCCCCTTCTTATTCATGATTATTCTCATGTAATAGTACCATTTTCCCACTCTTTTTTAACTTAAAATGTTTTACAAAATGTTTTTAAGAAAACATTAATTCATTTCTCTCTTCGGTTATAAGATTTCTTCAAAAAACCATGTTTTCTAAAAAGTTTTTAAAAAGTTTTTTTGATAATTTTAAAATGGTTTATTGAATAAATTTTACCCATTTAAACTTTTTACCAAATATCCTGAAAGGAATATTATTTTTATTTTCGAAATAAAGCACTTTTTAACCATTTTACAATGAAAGAGGAATGTTATTTTTAACATGTACATCATGTATGAAATTACACATCATCATTTATTTGAATATACCTTTTCAATTTTACTAGGATATTGTTAAATAAATCTTTTTCTTTAATATTATTTTCCAATAAAATTATTTCTCAAAATAATTTATGTTTTAAAAATATATTTTCAAAATGAGAAGGATATTTTCCTCAAAAATGTTTTCAAAGATATTTTTACTTTATTAATGACAAAAATACCTATTTTTAATTCTGTGGGTATACATTGTAATAATACCATAATTAATCTTTATCTAGTTGTATTATGATTATTTTCACAAAGGATCATATTTAAATTCACTTATTTAAGTCATTATCTAAGTCATTAAATTCCCTTTGAGTTATTCACTTCCTTATCATCGTTGAACATTAAATTTTCCATAAATATCCATATCATTTTTCCTGGATATGATTATTGCCTAAACCTTACACCATTATTTCATATTGCGTTTGATTTATAAGTTATTTGATTAACTAAGGAAATATTAATAAATAAGTATCCTTTACTCAATACAGATATTTTATAAGGTGTAATGTTCTTTAATTAAATCGGTTATTCGATATATGAGGAATGATTTAGAATTGAAATACACAGTATGTGGAATGGTTAATATAATCCATTCGATGTATCGATAGTCTCATGGGACAAATTAGTTTTCTTTCCTCACCTAATTGGTTTTCACCCACTATGTTTTAAACCATCTAGAGGATAGATCTTGACGGTAAAGCTATCATGCACATGGGAAACATGACAGTAGATAAATGAGAATTTCCTTCATTTAATATTCTATTATTATTATCCATGATATTTTCACTTTGAAAAAAATCTAAGGATTCATTTAATTATCAGTGTATTGATTAATGGGAATGTATTTTAAGTAATTCATCTTTCCATATTGACTCTCCCTAATCTTATCAGAATAGTAATCTTATTTAAATGGAATTTTTTCTTAGTTATTTACCTTTCCATATTATTTATCCACTTCCTTCTCAGTTTACTAATTGTATGGCATGTGTTTTTTTATTTACCATTACATAATTTATGTTCTTATCGATTTTTTATTTCTTCGATTATATTTTACCTTTATTATGAATTTGAGCTCGACCTTATTTTTTTCTTTTCTTGGGACCCAAGGAACCCTTGATGATTACTATGACTAATATATAAGGATGTGCAGATGGAATAATGTTATTTTCAAAAAATGCAATGTTTTAATTTTTGAATTTAAAATGTAATGTATGAATCAGGAATATATATAGTTTACCAATACTACAAAAAAGATCAGTCCTTTGAGATGTTATTCCTTGTATCTTATTCAATGTAAAAGTAGAAAGCACTAACTTTAGGCTTCTAGGGTTGATCTCATTACACTGTGGGTATATTATTTGGTTGATCGTATTCTATTTATGAACTATTATGAGTGATTTTATTATATTTAGGTTTGATAACCTTATAGGAAAATGACCAGGGATAATTTATATTGAAACATGGAGATTCAAAAGTTAAATTATATATTAATTGATATGTTCTTTATTAGATAATAGGTAAGTCAGATATTATAAGTATATATTTAAATTATTTACATTTTAGAGTATTTGAAGAATGTCAGTATTAATTTGGGACATTTTTTATGATTATGTTTATATGTATAAGAGAACCCAACTAAAATTAACCCTGGAAAATTAATGAATGATATTAGTCAAAATGGGAGTAATATAAGTTAAACCAAGTTTGATACATTATTAATTGGAATAACTATACCCTAAAATAATAGAGATATAACGTAAGACATATTTGTGATAAATTTACCTATAGTTATTTTTATTGTTCCCTTATAATGTTTTTCACTCATGTAAATTTTTTTATTTTATTATCGATTAAATACAAATGGATTCAAATTAATTATGGGTTATACAGAAAATATATATATTTTATCAGAAAGAAACTAACTATGATAATAACTATTAGGAGAAACTATGTGATTATTCTGAAACAACTATTAAGAATTATGATTAACAATGTCAAAAAAGTTGAGTTTCGAGACACACGAAAGAACATAAGGATGGAGTATCATTGATGTTCATGTGAAAAATATTTTATGGAAATAGATTTAAATTTCATTCAGGTAAAAAATGAGTGATGAGGAACCATAAAGAAAATATTGGGGGAACTAGAAGATATTTTATTTGTAGAAAATGAAGGTATATTGGAAAAATTCCTTAGGAAAAAATGAAGAGTTCATTAAACTTGTTGATAAAATAAATGAGTTCTTACTAAGGTACCACTAGTAGTTGAATTTAATTTACATTGAAAAATGGTCATTACACAAATCAATTCCCTTATACAAGGGATGAAAAAGATGAGAGACATCACCAACTTCTAAGGCCAAGGTAATAAGGAAAATCCTATAAAAGTAAAATTACTAAAGTGAGTTCTGAAAATTATATGGAGTGGGGAAAATTGATCATCCACTCAAGAAATTTGAGTGTTTTATTTTATTCTTGTTCTCCTAAATCATATGTACTCAATAAGGATTCTAAGAACATGAAATTAAATTCCTCATAACTAGATTTTTAATTATTAAAAAAAATTCTTATTGTATGATTATTGTGTCCCAAGTCTATAAGTATTCCCTAATATATATACTCCTAGTAAAATTAAATTATCTATCCATAAGTAAAATTTTATGTGGTATTGGGAATGAATTGTTTCCCTCTAAAAATAGACAATAATAATTTTTAGGATAATAAAATCACATTTAAAATACTAAATAATATTATCATCACATTTTGGAAAAAGGTTGATTATAAACTACCTAAAAATTACTCCAAATATATATGTCTTAACTTCAAATAATGAGGGGTACATTGCTAAATATTTTAGATAGAATCTCAATATTATTTATATACTTATTATTAGGGAAATTATTATTTATATTTTCATACCTAAGATAGTGAGGATAAAGCCACATTAGGAATAAATCCATGAGTCCTAGAAATCTTTAACTATTTTATTATAGAGTAATAATGAAAATTTAGAATATTTAATTTATTTTAGTGGAGAATTTTCAGACACAGTATTTTAAAATATATATTTACCTTAAAGAAATATATTGTGTTTTAAAACATTCTCCATATGAAACATTGAACTATAAAAAATCAATATAATTTAATATTGCCAAAACCAATACACACACCAACTATTAGGATATGAGTGAAATATTATGAGATGTAAATTCAATATCATGTAAATTTCTATGATATCCATGGTATCTGGATCACTACCCATGATTTCAAATAGAGCCTACAATATGCTTAGATCTTAAATAGAGATCTTGAGGGGATATGTATCTATAAATATGGATGATATAAACATAAAAATATTAATTTAATAAGTTATTTATTACTTTTATTTTATAAATTTCATATTTTTACATTCAAATAAAAAATAATTTTTATTTACAAATGAAATAACTAGACTAACAAAATAATTTTATATATAAAAATGTATTTTTTTTCAAAAATTGGATTTTAATGAACATTATTTATTGAAACTAACATATTATACATATTTTATATATCAAAAATAAAATGACACTAATTATTAATTGATAGGAGATAATAATAAAAACTATTAATATTTTAAAATGTATATTCTCATGAATGTGGTTTTCACTATATTTTTTGTTATTTTATTTAATTTTTAAATTATAAAATTTTATATTTTTAATATGACTAAATTAAATTAAACTATTTTTTATAGTAAAAATATTATCTTAAAATTAATTTTTTAATTTTTTCATATAGTTTATCTTAAGGTGAATAGTGGAAAAAATTATTAAAACTATAGAATTTATGATTATATCAAGAAGTAGGGATAAGTTATAAACCTATAAAAAATTAATAAAAATTTATTAATGGAATGGAATGCAACATTAAAAATACAATGTTGAAATTATTAAACCCATGTTCTACATTTTTGAAATTAAGAAATTGCTTTCTAGTAAAAACTATTTCTAGTCCTTCCATTTCAATAAAAAAAATTATACATGAAATTAGGTTTTTTTATTTACTTTAAAGTTGATTAAATCAACCATTTATAAAAATAAACCAATTAATTTCATTAAAGTACACAAAATATATAATTTTATTCTGAACATAGTTTTTATACTTAAAATTTAGTTTTTTCAAAAAATAGTTATTTACACATTATATGTTCTAATATAAAAATTTAATTTCTCTAACATATATATATTTTGTTTTATAAAATTTCATAAAATTTTTGAATCATTATATTCAAATTATTTAATTATTTCTATTTTATATTTAGTTATTAAAATTAAATTACTTAGGTAAAATTTTAATTACCATTGTAAAAACTAAAATGGTAAAAGAGGATCATCTAAGAGTAAAACACATTAGAAAATTTATTAAATGTGTAAAAATTTGTGGTTGAGGTAATATTAAACTTAAGAAATTATCTACTTCATTATTTTCAATTATTGGATCCATTTTACACTTTAATAATGACTTTTGAATTTATATATTACAAAATGTCACTACCTTCACTTAAAAATGGTCCCTCACTGCCCCACTTCTCATAAAAAAATACAATTATTTCAGAAAAACAAATCTTCCCAAGTCACTCTAAATAATTCCCATAAATCTAATTTTAGTTATAGTATTCTCAAAAGAAATCCCTTTCTGATTACTAATCCTTTTTTCAAATTGTTTTTTCCAAGGTGTAATGTAAAAAATTAAAAAATGCTCCCTTTCCTTTTTAATTAATTCATTTCTTCTTCAAAAAATTTAAGATTTATTTTATATATTATAATAAAGTAAAATAATTATCATTAAAATAATTAAATATTTTTATGATTATTTATTAATAATTAACAACACATTCCCTGTTATATAGAAAAAAATATTGCTTCTGTTTTATGTGGCCTTCTACCTCCATAAGTGAAATGATTTATTTTCTCATAAATTCTTTATAAGTATTATTATTAATGTTTATTTAATGAATTGATATAATATTTATAACATTATTAAAATAATAAAATTATAAATCATTACCTACCTTTTTCTTTTTCTATGAAAAATGAATATGTCCCATGTATGGATTACCGCCTCAACATAAGTAATATATTTCATTTTCACTCTAATGTTTTATTATATTAGAAAATATCCTAAAATATGGTTAACCAATTTAATAAAATCTAAATAATATCATTACACTTATTTTATAATTATATTTTGCAAAAAAAACTTTCTTAACTATACTCACCATAAGATTAAAACTTATTCTTATTTAGGATAATTTGACTGCCAATATGAACAACACAGTATATTTTTATCCAGATTACAATGAATAATTAAATAATTTTACTATTATACATTAATTCTCAATTAATTATTATTTTAGGTTTCAATAAATTTTATATCAGTTTTTGAATCATTATTTATATATTAACACATTGATTATAAATTTCCAAAAATATGATTTTTAGTTATTCTATTTTCACGAATTGAAACAAAAATATTATAAAATTAAATTAATATATGATATATAATTATAAATAAATTATTACAGAACCAATAATTATATCAAAATGGATAACTATGAATGTATAAACAAGAATTAACATTTCTATTCAGAGTTTGTATAAAATAAGTAATCTAAACTAATACCAATTTATAATTAAAATAAAATATAACTAACTAATGTATTTTCAATAAATAAATATAAATGGATTTTATAAAAGTTTCTATATAATAATAATGTTATTAAATAATTTATTTTGATAGTTATTTTTTATACAATAGTCTAAATATTTTTTTGATGTATGGAATTATTGTTAATTGTTGTTTGTCTAAAATTTGATTTCATGGTATATATTTATTATTGTGCACCATGATGTATTTAATATGGTTAAATTTATTCATAATGAATTTATTTAACATGTTCATGTAATTCATGTGGTGTGAAGAGCCATATCATTTTTCTCTTCAAATGGATTTTGATTCCAAGGATACCAAAGTTGTAAGTGGTTTTATGTATTAATTTTCAAACGTTGAGATTTCATCCATATCCAAGACTTTTTTTCTTCTAGATGATGTAAATAATTCAATTGATTTATTTTTATCAAGTTTATAAAGAGAATAAAAGTGGGTAAAAAATTATATCTAGGATTAATTGTTCTTATTATTTTAACTGAATTGTTACAAAAGCCGTAAAAGTTTCTTCAAAAATTTTAATTTCCAAAATGAATGTTTATTTCAAACATAATATATATAAATAATTTTTAATAATTATAAACCCCACTATCATTAAAAAAATTTATTCATGTGGTTTCACATGTCCCGGGATTATTTTATTTTCCTTTGACTCATATTATACCTAAATTGGTTCTTGTAATTGAAATTTCCCTCTCTTATTTTCTATTAGGGACCATTCTCTTTCATTTCGGTATTCACTGGATGCTTTTGTGAATATCATTTTTTTGCAATAATTTATTAAGTTAAATATCTAATTCTTTCACTTTCATTAAGTTATAATGAAATTTTATAACATTTTTCATATGTGTCTTTTTCAACAAAGTATTAAAGGAATATATTTTTTACATTTTCCATGTTAAAACTTTTTCCCACCATAATTCTATTTTTATATGAAAAATTCACTTTATATGTTTATTGTTTCTAAAATAAATTATTATAAAGTAAGTTTTATTAAACCTTTCTATAATTTTTTTCTAAATTTCAAGGTTATCTCTTATTTCAATGAAATTTTTCCTAAATCTCCAAAAATTTGTTTTCCATTTATGTATACATATTTTTACATTTTTAATTCATAGTTGAGAATATTATATAAATTATACCATCAAACATATTCTTCCATATGGATTATGAAATGTTAATTTCAATCATGGAAATAATCCATCACTGCCTTTGTCTTTTTGAATCATTAAATATTTTTATGTATAATATTTCTTCCAATTATTTTTCTTTATAAACACTATATACTTCATTCCTATGATTTGTAGAGTGTCTAGGAACATTCCATAAATCGACTGGTTGTTGATATTATTTACATAATAATACAATATTTATATATAATGCACAGGTAAAAAATTATTTATCATCTTAATTGAAGGTTATTTACATAAAAAGTTACAAAATATATTTGGATACACATTTATTTTACACGGGTTTATCATATTATGATTATTAGTGGAATTATGGATGATTTAACTTATGATAAAACTTTTAAAAAGGATATAAAACCAATTTTATATACCTTCATTCTTTATGATATGATGAATTATTTATTTCCTATGAAACATTTAAGTATGTATGGACTATGGGTGGTGTATTATATCCCCTACAATTAATTTTTTAAATCTCTTGAGATATGTATACATGGGAGAAAAAAATTTTATTCCAATCATGGGTTCTAGAGTGTGACTCAAGAAGGTGATTTATAATCTGGTACACTTAAGTTTTCTCACAAGTGTGGGTGAAAGTGTGTGACTCACAATGTTGATATTTCTTTATGTTAATGATTGGGAAATAATTATCAAGTGTTACTTGCTTCTATAATATAAGGTATTCCCATGATATATTTTTATATAATTCCATGATTTAAGATCTATTTTTTAGGTATTATTTTATTATGTGTCTTTTTTTTACTCATATACTCATCTTATTCTCACTTGATATTTTATTATTATCACTTATGTTTACCCTTGATGAGTGTTTGATCTCAAACCCATGTTTTGTTTCAATTTCCCAAGGATACAAAGGGAAGTATTATATATGATGAGTATAGAATACTATCTTATTCATATAACTTATTATTGATGTTAAATACTTATTTTATATAATGTTCTCTTATTTAAGTAAAAAAAATCCATTGAATGAGAAATATGTGGTCTATACAAGTAATTTATTTTTATTAATTCTCAAAAACATGAAACCTCAAAGGTCCTTGGGATGTAGTCAATTTAATTTTTTTAACCTTGTAATTATATTATCGTTATATATGGGAGTTATATATATATAACTATAAGGCAATTTTATTAGGTTGAATACCTAAATTTATTTGAATTTGAGCTCCTTTATACACCTATGAAAGGATACATACTAGATAATTTATTTAATAGAAAGTCTCAACATGGAATATTTCATGAGTAAAAAGATAAATTAATATAGATATCCATACTTGATTATTTTTAGTTGTATATATCTTAAAATAAAAATATGATATGTTTGTAACATATAAATCATTCATTAAAAATTATAAAGTGAGTGAAAGACTCCTAAATCAATGATCATGATTGAATAGTCATATAAGAGATATTATATGTTGATGATATCCAAGAAGAATGGTCAAAATATTCTAATCAATTTATATATATTGATAAAAAGGATATTATTTCAACTAGTATGAGTAATGATATGATATATATCATCTCAAAATATTTTTTATCCTAAAATATCTAAAATGTAAAATGATAATCATATGAAATTTTTGTGTTTGAGTATGAAATGGGTGATAGATAAATTTATTTCTAGATTACATAATTTCCAATATGTGAATGAAGAACAAAAGTTAAACGTAGTGTAATTATATTCACCCCACACAAGTATATAATTGGGATAAAATTATGATGGATTTCATGATAATATTTCCTAGATCCCTAAAAGATAACGATACACTCGAGGTGATCATGGATCATTTTACAAAATCAAGTCCCATTTTTCTAATCATGAAATATTAATCCATGTTTGATATAATGATGTTATATATAAAATATATATTAAATATTCATTTAGTTATATAGTGCATTATCTCTGATAAAGGTTCTAGTTGTACACCGAGTTTTTTAAAAGTGTTGCAGTGGACTCTTGGTACTCTAGTAAAAATTTGTATGGATTGTAAACCTCATATGGATATCCAGTAGATTCAGACCATTCAAATTCTAGTAGATACATTTTAGTCCTATATTCTTAACATTGGTTATTCTTGGTGGATTATCTACTACTTACATAGATTTTTTACAACAAAAATTACCAATCATTAACTTAAATGGATCCTTTTGAATCACTTTATAGAAGACCCAATTATTATCCTATATTTTTATACAAATTGGTTAATAATACCTGATTGTATCAAGTATAGTTCTATATATTATTGGTTAGTTAAAGTTAATTTAGAAATAATATGTTATTTTACTGATCTTTCTAATGTCTTATAATGATTGTACAAAGAAACCTTTTTAATTCCAAGTTAATGATCATGTATTTATATAAGGATTTTCCCAATAGGTCCCTAGAGGGTGGAAAATACATTAAATTAACTCCTTCTGTAATTGGGACATTTTAAATATTAGAAAAAATTGGGTAAACTACCTACAAATTATCCTTGATTCCTTGATTTAGTGTTATGCATGATGTTTTCTGCGTTTCTTGATAGAAAAGATATATTATTGATACTACTTATGTTTTCTAATTTTATGTTATGGAATTTTTCATTTATTTTTTCATTATTTTTAAACCTATTAATATATAATTCAATAATGATAAGGTATTAATAAATTGGTTCATTCTATTAGTTCATGTATTGTGGTAGTATGGTTATCATTGGAATGAAACTTTGGAGCATAAGGATGAGTTTTGAGCTCAATGTAATGAGTTGTTCTCTCAAACATTATGACGATTACTCTTAATGGTGAGAATAATGGTGATGGGGAGTTTTAAAATTATCTTTTTTATGGGTTTAAACTCTTCATTAATTTTTATCATTTAATCTTTAAACAACTGATATTTTGTTTTAAGGGATTTAAAACAAAAAGGGGAGGGAGTTAGAGAATGATAGTATAGGAAGAGATGTGGGTAAATGGTTTAGAAAATAAATATGGTACCCATTGTCTAGAAATTGGATACATAGTCACAACAATAATTTTGGTGGACCACCATTGGATTTATGCTAGCTTCTATATAAAACTTTTCCAAAGAAATATTGAAGTGGTTTATTTAAATAAATTTTTTAAACCTAAATGAACCTAAATCATGATTTCACTTTATGAACTCTAGATTTTACATTATTAATTCCCACCTCCCATTTTTCCTATCAATCAATGTGACTCCATTCTCATGTCGAACTAAATCTTTCACCACGCTGTTGTAGGGATTGATTAGTGAATTGGATATGGGATATACACTTTCCCCTATAAATTAATATGTTATTTTTATTAGTAAGTTTAATCCATAATAAATATTTTCATAATATTTATTTATCCTTTATAAAAATTGTTTTTTATAAAATTAAAATATTGTGGGAGATCATATTTTGTAATCTTGATATAAGGAAAACTATACTTTCTCTTTATTTATACTTCATATTAATGCAACATCCAAATATTTAATTTAATATTTCATAGGATTACTAATTATATTATGTGGTGGAATTTCCTATTCCTATGACTTATGGTTTTGGAATCAATAAGTCTTTTGGTAGGTGACCCTGTCACATAGATTATTGTAGTGAATGTGATAACAACAAAATAGTGTAAATTCGGTAATAACATGAAATGGTTTTTTCTCGTAAAGCATTTTATAAAAGTGAGTAATATTTTTAATTAAATTCTATTTGAAGTGTCATTATTTGAAATGTATTATTAATTATTTTATTGACATTTATGATCACACAATTTATATGTAATTTCCATCATGTTTTATATATGTTATGCAGAGATTTGGTATTTTTGTAAATTTCTTATACCTGTTCTTCAAGTATAAAACATTGTTTATGGATGTTATATATATATATATATTACTTCCTATTAAAATGGGGGATTCTAATGGGATGATGGATATGTATATATATATATGTAAATATATATATTTATATATGTATATATTTATTCTTTTATAGAGAGGGTCTACCTACGAATGGATGGATGTGTGGGTGGGTTGGTGGCTTCATGTGCACACACATTCTTGTGTGTATAGTTATTTCCATCTTATATTTTATTTTCAATTTCCATCTACTCATCTACTGGGTATGAATTGGAAAAGCTGAATTTGGTTTTCAATCTGGTTTTATGAGCACATAGAAATCAAAATCCTCAGTATGACAATTCATTTTTTTCATCACTCCAATATATATTGTTGACTATTATATTTTATTATTTACTTATATTATATTGATACTCCATACACTTGATATTTTAACAGAAGTTTATGGTTTAGGTTGTGATTATATATGATTTGCATTATAATAAAAAACTACACATGTCCCCTTGGGATGATTATAGACCTTGTTGTTCATGATCCAAGTAAGGGAAAGGAATCCATGAATGGGTTTTGATAGATATAAGAAATGGAATTCCTATTGATTTTTGGAGTGATGGTCATCTTATGTGAGGATAGTTTTGGGATAATTATAATTATATTTTTATATCATGTCAGGGGATCTATCATACCTTAATTTAGTGTTGTTGGTTTTATTTTTATATTTTGTGTGTGTAATGTTTTCCTATTGAGTTTGGATAATATATTTGGCATAAGTAGTGTTTTGTTTTCCTAGAGTATCCATACCTATAAAATGATGTTTATAATATTGTATAGGCATGAATAGTATTTTTTTCATTCACATTTGTAAGTTGGGAATTTCCAAAGCATCAATAGATCATTTTGGTTTTTGGGAAGGTTTTACTAAGTACCTAGCTAAATTATAAAGTTGGAAAATTAATTCACATTATAAAATTATTTGACAATTATTCCAACATATGGTAATTGGGTGGCATGTACAGGTTCTTGTACAGATTTTAGTGAAACCCTTATGATTCAAAAGGGTTGTTACAACCAATGCTACCCCAAGCATCACCTTGAGTTTATAATTATCTTATATGTATAATGTGTAATTTTGTAATGACTTTACCACACTATAGATAATTTCAAGTAACCCCAAAACCATATTTATTTGGTTTTTACAATGCTGGTAAATACTCTATATATCTGTAAAATTATATCATAAACAAACACATGGAATAATTGGCTATTGTAAAATTACATGGAAAATCCTATCATAGACTATCTCATGGATTACCTCACCACATAGCTAAACCCATTGTTCAAATAGTCTCTAAACCAAAATTATAAATTAATAGAAGGTGTTTCTCATCTCACAGCCCAACTCATGGATCAAATTAAATCTATGAAAAACACATTATAAATTTTACATAATCACTTAACACAAGACATGATAGACACATGAATCATATCATTTAATAACCTAACTCAAAGAACCCATTATTGTATAGAAACAGATATCCGTTAAATTTTAGTTTTATTTATATCATGATATCACAACTCATAACATAAAATTATGCACATATGAATGCCACCACTTTATAATAAATATCTAACATTTTTTATCAATAAATTTTAATTTATTTATCAAGATAATTATTTTTCATCATATAAAGTCAGGTTAGAATCCCATTTTCTTTAACTAAAATCATCATTTTTACATTGAAATCACATAAGAATAAAATCTATCTCAACAAAATTATCATTAATTCAAAACATTACCCTTTAATAAGAATAAAACCTCTTTAAAGTCCAAACGAATCTTCTCAAATCCTACTCTATCTTTTTTTTAAAAAACCATTGTATCATCCAATTCCCTGTTTTATTAAGCATTATTGAATTTACAACATTTATTAAGTGATTTAATACATGAAAATTTTCATCACAAATTATCTTTAGTCATTATATTTTATAAATGCACCAGTTTATCCCAAAATGTATCAAAAAAACCATGCATTATTATTTGGAATTTAAAATATTAATTCCAATAAAACAAGAAGTTTTTAGAAATAAACTGATCTAAAAACTAACATTATTATTTCAAAATTTATTATTTATTTTTCCAGTACCCTATCACATTATATTTACTCCATGAGTTCAGCACAAAATGTAGCGTCCCTAATGTGGTACTCACTCACATGGCCGGAATGGGTTGGTTACCAGACCTCAAGTGTGCCTCCCAGTATACTAGAGGCTGCCAACTAGCTAGAGGGACGTGCATAGTATAGTGGGGAGTTAATATCCCCTATTATAAAGTATAATATTAGTTGAAAATTCATAAGTAAATGTAAATAATCAATATAAATATGTAGAGAAAGACAACAATAAAATCCAACTGAATAATTCAATAAATAAAAAAGGAATAGTGTAATGACATGCTAAAATGTAACTAAATGTCTCTATAGAATAATACAATAAAAATACTAGAAAACTGGAAAAAAATAATTAATTTACCAGGCACCAAACACCACATATGTACCATATCTAAACTCTATCCCATTTTCTAATAAGAAATAGACAATAAGGCCTTTTTCCTTTTCCAAACCAATGTCCATGTAATCTTCTCAGGTATGAAATGGTGGACCAAATAGGGTGTCAGTATAACTCAGTAGGATGACACCACCATGTCTAAATAAAACTTTTCTGATAAGAAGTGTACTCATTAAAGTGATAACTAAGTGTATTAATTAATTTAACATTTACTAAAATACAACAACAACCTACAATAGCTCAATGACGTAATATCTATAAGAATTTCATCAAACCATGCCAACCACAACCATATAACCAATGTTAAATATTCTACTTCGATACCATGATAGAATATATTTGAGCTTGTATTATGACTATGCCAACCACAACCATATTACCATCGTATAGTCACAATAATCAATCCAGGTCAAAGACCTATATGCATTTCAACATTCTGGGTCAAATCCCTATAATCATTACAACATCGGACCGGTTATAGCCCTCTATCTATAAACATTACAATATGGACTGGGCCGATCCTACTCAATATTTTCATTACAACATATAAGTGTGCAAGTTCTAGGGCTGAACCCAATATATAAGCATTATAGCACAGAGCATAATACCTATCATACAACATGTATATCAGAATATTACATCACAAATATCAATGGTTAATTATTGAAATTACCATTCTTCATTCATATTTCACTTGTAATTTAATTCACAATTAATTAAAAATTATATCAATAAGCAATAAGCCACAATTTTAGGACTCTATAATATGAAATCACCCTAGGTTACATGTCATACTAAACATACTTTAATCTATTTTACAATTCAATTATAATCATGGTTCAATCACCCTATGGGTATCCATAATCTTGGTCTGAATAAAATTATAAAAAAATGACCAAAAGGAATAATTCTATTCATTGTTTAGTTTATTTGGTAACATGCTATATTGTAGAAACCAAAATATTTCACAAACATTCTAATTATCAAACCCTGGGGTTAAGATTTAGACCCTCTAACTTTAACTGATGATCCAACAATGCTTTCAATATACAAAACTCATAAGTAATAAGGGGAGGATAATTTCAAATAGGTTTCTAGATGAAAACTGATCAAGATCAAAACCAACAATGAAATCAGTCAAAGGACTTCACCGCAATTATTGGATAAGAATGATGAGAAGGAAAAAACATAACCAAAAAGACTTACCAAGGATTTTCACCCAAAAATGGGTCGTCCATAAGGGAAGTTTTCACCCCAAAAATATCATTTATAATTCCCCAGGGTCAATTTGACATTAAATATAACTGAAACATTGATAATTTAGTCACACGTCATGTTTAAAACATCTTTTTGGTCATTTAAACATCATGTAATGTGATTACACATCATGAAATTTTTTTAATGGAATATAACAAAAAAACCATCACCTTGGATTTATTTTATAAAAATCATCGAACAATTACATAATGTGTAACTGCTTTACAGTGTGTGTAAATGTTTTATAGTGTATTTTTCAGCCCGAATTACTTTTAAACAAAACTAAACAACTTTTAATGATTCTTAACTCACCAAGAACCTATGAAACAATTATCCCATATATACCAAGACTCCATTAACTCAAAATAACTCACATACCTGAATATTATGCCTTTTCTCAAACAAAGGTTCTCTTTCATTGAAAAAAAATCATCCACCATGGCTCGAACAAAAAAATCAATGAAGGACGATCCTAGAAAAGATGATATCTTACAACCTCCCCACATTATAACAATGTGTCCCCATGATGCTCCAAGCGTCACTACAAGGTCTCAGAAAACAATTACCCCTATATTGTTCGCGTATCAGACTCCATATCCTATATCTTTTTTTCACCTTCCCATACTTCCACTCCACCTGAACCAACAGTATTGTCTTACCCTAAATATATTTCTCACAATTATCCAGAAGACATATCATATGATCCTCAAAAAATTCAACAGCATATAGATTTATGTCTCATACATCTATCACATGGGAAGGTTCTTGGTGTTATCTTTGTTGTTGTGACATGTAGAATACATCATTTTCATCACTTTAGTGTTATAGAAGGGCTACATGGTATGCCACTAGACTAACCATTGCCACTTTTTCAAATAGACCAACAAACCTGGGCACTAGATTTTCCTATTTCTGGACACACTACATCCCCAACCAAAGAGACACCCAAAGGAAAACATGATGAACAAAATAAAATCCTAGATGTCGTCTTTTATGGTTAGTAAATGATTGTTACCTTCTATGTGAAGTCTCCAACCACTCTCTGATCAAATGAACCTATTCAAATCTCTCCTGCATGAGATTAGGCCCAAAAATTGTGGACTCACCTACCTTCATCCATTAAATATAAAAACGAGACAACCTACTATAAAACCCTCAAAATTCTCAATTTAGATTTATTCCTATAATAAATTATTATATGAAAACTACATGAGTTCCATATGTTTCTCCTAAAAACCAAAAAAGTCTAAAACACATGCTCATTGAATATCAATTAGAACCTGTATATTCCACTCAGATTGACCCATCAGTCCATAGATGATAGGATTTTCATAAAGTAACTTGCAATTCTAGGTCTTTCTAAATACCATTCAAAAAATGTGATGTGAAATGAGGATCTATTACTAAATTGATACTCCTCGAAACACTATGCAACCAAATCACCCCACGCACATAAATATTTCAAAGATCATTAATTGTAATGGATTCCCTAATAGGTAAGAAGTGGGATTACTTATTCAATCGATCCACAACAACCCAGACATTGTCTTTCATATAGGTAATCTTGGGTAGTCCTGTCAAAAAATCCGTTATCAAATCATCCCATTTCCTCTCAAGAATGGGTAAAGACTACAAAATCCCAACTGGCCTCTGATGCTTGATCATCACCAGTTGAAATGTGAAGAATCTATCCATAATGATTTACACCTCTATTATTCATTCGAGTACACTAGTACTATCTATGGATATTATGATACATACTTGTTAAAATAGTATTCACCAAGCATATAGAAGCATGAAACTCCATCATATGCACCTCATGAAAGACTATAGTAGCCCATACTCAGCCACACAAATGAATATAATTGTCACAGATAAGAGACAATCTTGATGAAATCCCTCCATTATATAATTTTTCTCTAAGAACTAATCCATTTAGATCAAAAAACATCACTCTCTTAATCCAGTCAAGAAGCACGAGTATACTAGATGGTTATTTTTGAGCAACTCACACCTAAGATTCATAAACATCCAGATGCAGTCTTTTACAGAGGGATATTATCCACCACTCTTCACAAGACTCCCATAATATCTCTTTATGTTTCTTTCTGATCAAAGAATTTTCAAAAACATTTCCCTTTCTTGGTGAATAAGATAATTCAAAGTTTAAATACTAGAGACACTTGACACACCTCCTCTGCCGAAGGTTTAGGTCCCACTATGAAAAGATGTATTCTACGCTTTTGTGATCTGTGTATACCAAAAAAATCACCCCATTAATAGTGTCTCCAACATCTTAGGGAATGTACCACTACCTATAACTCTAGATCATGAGTTGGATAATTCCTTTCATGCAGTCATATCTACCTAGATCCATAAGAAACAACATGATTCTCCCATATTAGAACTACTCTGATTCCAACTTCGAATGTGTCACAGTACATGGTATATTCTTTACCCAACACTAGTAAAATGAGGATAGATTATAAGGTTTTCCTTCCTTTAAAATCCTAAAAATATATCTCATAAGCATCAAACCAAACAAACTTCACCCTTTTCCCGGTTATCCCATATATTGGTGCTGAAAAACGGGATAAATCTTTGATAAAATGTCGATAATAACCTGTTAAACCAAGAAATCTATAAAATTTAAAAGACATTATTTAGTTATTACTAATATATCATGGTTGTGACATTCTATTGATCTACTAACACTACTACCTCTAAGATAACATGTCCAAATAAGTTCACTTTATTAATACAGAAACTGTATTTGTTTATCTTGGTGTAAATATGATGCTCTCTCAATGTACTCAAGACAATGTTAAGATGTATGGAATGATGATATGATAAATTGGATTACACAAAGATATCATCAAATAAATCCACCAATACTTATATATAAAAGGATGAAAGATCATGTTCATTTATTCCATGAATATCACAGGTGCATTAGTCAACTCATACGACATAACTATGAATTCATACAAGCCAAACCTACTCTTAAAAGTCGTCGGAGTTATGAATGATAGTCTCACCCTTAACTGGTGATAAAATAATTTCAACTAAATCTTGTATAAGATCTTATAACCTCTCAAATTATTGAAAATATCATAAATTTCTGGAATAGGATATCAGTTATTGACCGTCATCTGGTTCAACATCCGATATTCCACACATAACTGAAAAGAACAATTAGCCTTTTGGTGAAGAGAATTGGAGAACCCCACGGAGAAGTAATCAGAGATATGAAACCATTAGAATATGGATATTCCAATTGAACTTTAAACTCCTGAATCTCAAAAGGTTATATTCAGTAAAGAGGGATAGAAACCAAATCTTCTCCCGACAGCAACTTGTTTGTGAACTCGATCTCATTCTTAGGTAGTACGCTATTGAAATTATAAGAGAAAACATCCTAAAAATATTCTAACACTATAGGAAAATAATTCTTATAGATTCCACCATTATCTAGAGAAATACTAGCGATTTTATCCACGAGACAATCCAATCTACACTAAATTGGTCTTACATGACCAGCCTAAAGATCCCAGTCACCCAAGTGGGAATAGTTTATTAATTATAGAGAGAGGAAGGTTAATAACCGCCTATAAAAATTGATATGATCCTTATATAGAATTAAAAAAATCCATAACAATAATTAATTATAATCCAATAAATTCCATAATGAAAATTTCCAAAAAAAATTGCAACCACCAACCTCTAAAAAACACATCTTACAACATTTGATATTCTCTGACCGCACTCCCAATAGTGTGTCAATGGTTAAAACACCAAATAATATTTCCACATCCAATCCCAAAAAATTTGAAAAGGAGTAGATCGAAAAGATTGAAATTCTCTAATATCAAACAAAACACTAGCTAAGGAAGATGATATAAGAATTATACCTCTGATGGTAGATTGTCTTTCATCCATGTTAACTGGAGTAGTATGAATAATATAAAACTGACATGCCCTTCTACCCTAGGATCCAATATGACTACCATGTGAAATTTCACAATCCTGGCACTGTTTCTCATGCATTGGAGTTCCACATCTGCAGCCTCAACTTAAACAGCCTATGTAACTCTAAATATGAGCCTACTGAGGGGTTGTTGATCCCCTTCCCGATTAGAGTGTATGTATTGACCCCCTTACACTAATAATCTACAAAAATTTCTCACAGAACCTATGATGATAACCCGGTATGAAAAAGATACAACACTTGAATTTAGAGTAAGGACACTATAGGAACTTTTGGAAAAAATTTATACACTGATTGAATGGTAATGGTACATGATATTGAGAGGGTTGTACACTACCCAGTAATACTTTGGAAATAACTATCTTAATAGTTCTTCTTACCACTCAAAGAAGATGTCCCAGATCACCCAATTGAAATATTCTGATTGTTGATTAGAGCCTCTCTCAAATTTCCTTTCATGATGTGTTATTGATTCATCACATCTTCATAGCTGCTTAAATGGAAAATTTGAACATATGACCTAATCTCATAATGAATACCATCATTGAAACGTCTCTCCCTAGAGATCTTGGAAGCTACCAAAGATAGCATAATGCACTGTAGGTCTATAAAACGTATAGAATAGTCCAACACAGAAAAACCCTCTTGCATCAAATGAATGAACCCACTATCTTTTTCATCCCTCAAGGTGTATAGATAGAAATAGCTCAAAAAATTAGTCTTAAATTCCATCCAAGATAGCACATCCTGCTACCCATATTTCATCAGAATATCCAACCAATGCTTTTAAGGTCTATGAAGTATATACACAGCAATATTCTCCCTCCTATCTGTAGATGTCTCGATATGATTGAAGTTCATCTAGACTGAATCAATCCAAAAATATGCTATCTGGGGTCCATCCTCCATATTAAACATAGGTGGATACTGCAGTTGAAACTCTCTTTTAAGATCAGACATTGAAGGAATGGTATGAAAATTCACTGTCTCTATGGATCACATGACACTCCGAAAGTTGTCGTAAAGATGAACATCCATCTGCTCTTAAGGAACTATAGAAAGATCTAGTTTAGCTCTATTAAGAGCATGCTGATTTATACTCTCCTAATGTTCATGTCAAATATGATAAGGAGGAATTTTCTCCACTAAACAAATGCAGCCTTGAGAATAGGATAACAACAAGGTCTACCCCAACAAGTGACTACAATAAAGAACCACTAACTATTAGTCTCTCTAGACTCGGATTATAAGTATTTTAGCATGACATGAAAACTCATTTCATTTATCCAGTGAAACATATATCTCATATCATTGTTCAACGACTAAATATACATCACATGAAAAAAAATCCCAACCTTGACCAATACATGTCAATATATCCTTATGTGGAAATTACGATTCACATATTCTCATCTAACGACATACCTGATAACAATTTCAAATATCCATAAATATTAAGATTACAAAACAATAACCACACACAATATGTTCATCACTCAAGGTGAAATAACATCAATTATAAAAAGAACAGAACACAAAAAACAATCACATCCCTAGGAACCTAGATTTTTTCCTATACATGGGTTAGCTACTCCCATGAAAAATATCATTATCAAATCATGACACATCCTACTCCCCTTTCTATATTTTATTAATATTAAATAAAAATAAAAAAGAAAACCTAGCTCTAATACCACTTTGTAACGTCCCCCAATCTAGAACTCTCCCAAGTGTCTAGAAAGAGCTGGTAACAAGACCTCAAATATAGTTCCTTGTATTCTAGTGGATTCCAACTATTAGTAAGGGTGTGGAAGTTATAGTGGGGAGAATATATATCCAGTATGAAATATCATAGTAGTAGAAAATTTATAATAAAATGGAAATAATCAAATTAAAGAAATAATGTAAGACAACAATAAAATCCAATTAAATAATCCAATAAATAAATAAGTAATAATATAATGAAGTGATGAAATGTAATTAAATTTCATGATATATTAATACAAGAAAAAGACAAGAATACTCAAATAAAAGACTCAAAGTCTTGAGTCCAAAACCATATGTTGGTCCCATATCCTAACTCAATACCCTCTATAAACAATCAATCATCATCATGGTCATTAATCCTTGACGAAACCTATATCCACATAATCTTCCTGAGTACCAACCAATATCCTAAATAGGTTGTGAGTATAAATCAATAGGTCAACACCACCATGTATAAATAAATCCACCCCAACAATAAGTGTATGTAATAAAGTGATAACCAGGTTTATTAATTAATTTTACAATTAATAAAATAAAACAAAATCCTACATCATCTCTATGTAAAAATATCTTTGAGAATGTTTTATAACCATGTCAACCACAACCATATCACCAAGGTAAAATAACATCCTTCGCCACTATACCGAAATATATGTGATCTTGTCTTAAGAACGTGGAAACCACATCCATATAAACATGGTATAGTCGCAACAATCAATCTGGGAAAAATCTATATAAGCATTAAAGAATTTCAGTTCAAAGTCCAATATGAATTATAGCATGGGAATAGGAATATCCTTCTCTCAATAAGAATTAAATCATGGATTGTGATGATCCTGTTCATTATCAGCATTCAAATAAGTGTGTATGTCTAGGGGAAAGGCCAATATATAAGAATTATAGCATGGAACAAAATCTCTTTCATGCATCATGGATATCGCAATATTACATCACAATTATTAATGGTTAATTAGTATAATTATCATTATTCTTTCATATTACACTTTCAATTTAATTCAAAATTGATAAATAAAATTACATCCCTAAGAAATAGGCCTCAATTTAGCGATTCTATAATAAGAAATCGCATAAGGTTACATGCCATGCTAAACATACAATAAGTCATTTTCCAATTCAATTATAATCATGGTTCACTCACTCCATGGGTAGCCATAAGCTAGGTCAGAATCCAATTGAAAAAAATGACTTAAAAGAATAATTCAATTCATTATTTAATTTATTTGGGTGCATGGAATTTGGGAATAATCACAATATTGCATATACTTGGAAATTATCAAACCATAAGGTTAAGAGTTAGAAATTGTACCTTTAACTGATGATCCAACCACACATCCAATGGACAACGCCCATGTGAATGAATGTGAGGATGATTTTAAAGAGGTTCTTATCCTAAAACAAGTCAATATCAACACCAAAAATGCAATCGGTCAAAGGATTTCACTGAAATGGTTGGAGAAGAATGAAGAGAAGGAATAAATTTATCCAAAAAGACATACCAAGGATTTCTCACAAAAATAGGATATCCAAAAGGGAAATTGGATCTTCAAAAACACATGGAGAATTCCCTAGGGTTGAGAGGAGAGGAGCTAAATATGAAACAACAAGAATTCATCCACATAGTATGGTTAAAACTACTGGTCAGAAATCTACACATCATGATTTTTGATTACATGTCGTTTAAAAGTTTTTAATGGAAAACATCAAAAAACATGTTTCCTTGGATTAATTTTATTAAAACCCATGAACAATTACATGATGTGTAATCCCTTTATATGGAATGTAAATGTTATATAGTTGATTTTTTAGACTAAATTCCTTTAAAAACAAACCTATTTTATTGTTTCTCATCTCACCAAGAACCCATGAAACACTTATCCAATTTATACCTCAACTCTGTTAAATCAAAAAAACATGCATCCTCAAACCTTAAGTCATTTTCACTAATAAAGGCTCTCCATATATAAATAAGACTCAGCCATCAGGGGTCAAACAAAACCCCCTAAAGAGGGGCACACTGCAATACAATAGTGTCCTTAGAGGGGGTTATTTTCTCATTTAGAAGGGGACATAAACCCCTCTAAATGATTTAACAGTAGTTACGGTGAACCACCACTAAAGTAGACTCCCTTTATGGTAAGGGGTGGTTTCTAGTAAGCATTAGTAAGCTGGGTAGATATTTAGCGGTGGTTACAATAGAGGGGGATTAAACCCCCTCTAGTTTTCCCCTAATTTTTAGGACTGCTATATTAGAGGGGGTTTAGACCCCCTCTAATAAATGTGTGAATTTTAGGGGTGGTTTTACCCACACCTGATTGTTTTTTAAACCCAAAATTGGGGGTGGTTTTGGAGAACTTCCCCTAATTCATCAATATTTTATGGATGGTTTCAATCGCTGCTAAATTTGTGCCTTTTTATTTTTATTTGTTTTATATTTATTTTCATTATATCGCCCTCTCTTCTCCTATTCTCTATGGCTTCCCCCTTCCCTTATCTCCCATTTTACCCCAACCCACCCCCAGTCCTCCCTCTAGTTCCCTTGATCCCTCTAGTCCCCCAACCCCTTTACAAGCACCACCACAAATTGCCAACACCCCCCGCCCATATCAAATTTCATCGAGGATGTTTCGAACACCAGAGCAGAAGGGACCTACATCATCCGTGCTCTATCTCCAAAGCACTATGGAAATTAAATTTTTATTACTTATCTACACATCAATATATTTATATATATTTTTTTGTTTATTTAAATAAACATTATTTTCATAATATATTTAAATACATTTATATGATAATATATAGATTATTTATAGTATTTAGGTATATACAATTATATATAATATATATAATATATAATATATTTATACATTTATATATATATATAATTATATAATATATTTATAATTTATAATATATATTATTTACTATATATATATAATTATATATAATATATTTACACAATTATATATATTATTAACTCTAATTATTTTTTATATAGAATTATATATATTATAATTTTATATACTAACCAAATATATAATGCAAATATATGTATATTTATATATTATCAATACGTACATAGTTAAAATAATATATATATTTATGTTACATATTTTTATTAATATAAATATATATTTTATGCTTCATAAATACATTTATATATATAAATATATATATATATTATATTTATATATGGACACAATTTAATATATTTATATTATAATATATGTAATATACAAATAATTAATATAATACATGTTTAGTATAATATTTATATATATAACATAATATAATATATTTTCAAATAATATAATATAATATATCTATATATATGATGTTTTATGTATATTTATATATAAATACATTTATAAATATATTTATATTTATATTTATATTTATATATTTTAGATACATAATTATATAATATATGTTTATTCAATTTTTTATATAATATATTTTTGTTTTCATAACATAATATAAACATGTTTATACATAAATATACAATATAAGTGTATTTAATTTAATATTTGCATAACATAAATCATAATATAAATGTATTAAAAATGTATAGTATTTATAAAACCACATTTAAATTTTATATATTTAAATAGATATATTTTTTATTACATTTATAATATGTATACCAATATTTATATAAGTATACATTTTTGTTAATAAGTATAAGTATTTATATAATGTCTTTATAATATATGTATATTTATTTATTTATTTATATATTGGGTGTTTGGGGGTTCAATTACATTAAGCACATATAAACCACAAATACACGCCGAAAAGGTATGCCATAGCCCCCCCCCCCAAAGATAACCCACCAATCAAACCTTATCTATTCAATACATGGCCTAACAGCCCCGTGGGAATGAATCTCCTTACATGGACTAAAGGCCAACAAACTGACCCGAAACTGACCCGAAGACCCTGTAATGTGACATTCTTCCATTATGCTTGCATCACCATTTTCCTAATTCATGCTTCTGTCACTGCCTGCCTACGTCCTACCTGCATCACCGCTTTCCATAAAAAAAATTTCTCCCTCCTAGATTTGAACCCAGGTCTGATATAGGATTACAGAGAGCCTTTACTACTAGGGTGAGCCCCCAATAGCACACACACACATATTTATATGATTATAATGTATTTAAATATATTTATATAATGTGTTTATGTAATATACATATATAATTGTTCACTCACACATATATATTATAAAATTTATAACTATATGGTATTTATTTAAAAAAATAGAAGGGGCGAAACCCACTCTAATCTAAGGGATTAGTGGTGGTTCATGAACCCCTATGATTTCTTACATTATAGAGGGTTCAAAAACCCTCTAAATTTCTTAAAATCAAGGGGTTGCTAATGCCAACTATTTCCTTCAAAAGACCTAATATTATTATATATATCCTCTAAAATCCAAACAAATAATATATTTTTACACACACACACATATACGCAGACAGACATATATTATAAAATTTGAATTTATATGGGATTTTTTTTGAACAGAAACAATTAAAGTAGGTTAAAACCCACTCTAATACAAGGGATTCACCAAGATTCATGAATCCCCTCTAACATAAGGGATTAGTTGAGGTTTATGAACCCCTATAATTTATTAAAATAGAGGGGGTTGTTAACCCCAACTATTTCTTCCAAAAAATCCATTATATATATATATGGCCTCTAGAATCCAATAGAATATATAAAACCACTTATTATTAAATTAGAGGTGGTATTTAGATAACCCCCTCTAAAATTTGACCAAATATTAAAAAAATGATAAAATATTTAGAGTGGGTTCTATACCCACTATAAGATCAATGATTATAGAGGGTTGTGCGTACCCCACTCTAATTTACATAAAAAAGGAATTTAGATGGGGTTGTGGATACCCCCCCCAACAACTGCTACTGATGTGGAGTTTCTTGGTAGTGATGTACGAGAAAAAAAGGATGGATATTAAAAAACCATTTAAAGTAATAAAAAAGTGTTTTTCCATCACATAAAAATTAATTATACCATGCATATTCCCCTTTATCACATTACATAAAATCATGTATGTACACAAATCATATATTATTCCAGTTAATCCAAATCATTACCCCTGGACTGTTATTTTATAAATTTCTACTCAAATACAATATTTAATTGATTCTCATTCAATGATTAAACCATTTTTTATTAATCAATTCTTCTTAAAAACAAAAAATAATAATTTCTTCTTTACATTAAAACTCATGAAATTTTCATATACAAATTAGTAATTTCATCCATATTAATTCATAAAAGTAACTTCACATTAGAATTAATTACTCTCTTTAATCAATTTAGAAAAACAAAATTAAGAAATCACACATAGAATCCACATAATTCAAAAAGAAAATTCAATTTATCATGGTAGGGTTATTTATATAAATAAATTATCCACAAAAATAATGGATTAAAAATCTATCCTTGATCATATGAGATTAAAAGTTTATCCAACATAAAAGGATAGAGAAAAATTATAATGAATTAGTGATGAAACTACATCAATGTAAAAAAAATAATATAGTTAATGAACTTTTTCCATCACTGTATTGTCACAAATAAATGATAAAGGTGTTGTGGTAAAATAAGAGGGAGAAACTTGGTAGTGAATTGGAGGAGTCTATCATATGTTATTTTTCACCAGAAGTCAAAATTATCGATTAAAGAATATTATACGATTAAGAAATTTTAAAATTGTTCCCACTAAAAATGTTTTTGATATGCTTCACAAAGATCCTAATGGCCTCCACCAAACTCTTAGGGGCTCATCATGTTCCCTACAGACTACCACCAGTGTAACAACCTAGTTACTTATAAATTAATTTATTTTCATTCTAGAGTGAAATGATAAAATTCATTATAAATGTATAATGAAATAAGTGGTGTTTATAGGAATTAAGAAACAAATTCTAAGAGAATAGTAACCTTTACTATGATATTATAAATAAAGTTTATATTTCTTATAAGTGAAAATATAAGTTATTTATATGAAGAAATAAGTAAATAAATGTTCTAAAAATGATAAATTAAGTATTGGAAGGTTATGTGAAATGTAAATGTTTATTTAAAATTTTATAATTAATCTAATGATTTAGATGAAAATTTATTTTTTATAAAATATATTTCTAAATTAATATTTTGTGGTATTATAATTATAAGATAATTTTATGAGACCTTAATAAATTTTTCAAAAGTCTTATAAAATTTGTTATAATATTATAATAGGTATTTTTCAAATAAATGATGATTTTAATTTAAAAAATTATCATATATGGAAATTAGTTTTTTTAAAATGGAAACCATTTTTGAATTATAGACAGTGACAAATGCTTATGGTTAATTTTTATGATTTTTCTAAAATAGATAAATTTCTTGAGAAAGGTAAAATCCATTAATTTATGGTTTTAAAAATTATTATTAAATAAATGAATTTTTGAGTCATGAGTGATTTTAGAAACCATTAGTTTGAACACACATGAATTATTTATTGTACTTAGTCATAATAATCAATATTATTGAAATTATTTAGCCAAAATAATAAACAAATGGATAAAAAATAAAAAATACCCCCTCTCAACTCCCTATAAAATCCACCCCTCACCACCCCTTCTCCTCACACCTCCAAATCCATGTAGCCAATATTATTTCTTCCCAATTCACTTCCTAAGCTGAGTTTACACATCCAGGACCTACTGGTCTTAAAAAAATAAAAAAAACCAAGTTCCTTAAGGTGGTTCTCAAGGATACAACATTTAAGAGGATAAATCTTACATTCTTCCTCTATTAAATTATTTCTTTATTAATTTCTTTTTACCTTATCCTCACCCCACCTTTAAAAACTATATTGATAACTAAATTATCATATATGTACTACAATTTTGTTGTGTTAATGGAATATCGATCATCAAACCTCTTCTCTTCTCATCTTATAAAAAAAAATTAAAACATCATCAGAAATGTATCGATTCACAATCTTCATGGATGGCGAGTTTTCATTTTCATTTACTATCTTTATGGATATTCAAAAAACCACTATTATGGTTAAACCATATTGTAGAATTTATATTATATATTTTTTAATGTTATGGGACTTATTCTAGTCATAATATTAAATAAAATGAAACTAGTTTTTGATGGTAGAAAAACCCTCAAAAAAACCAAAAATTTATCATTAATATTTTATCTAATGAATCATCCAAATATCAGAATCTATAATGATATATGGGATCATTTGAAATTATGGAATTATATAAATACTATTTCTTTCCTCTTCTGGATTTTTTTCATCAATTTGAAAACAAATATAATAATTTTACTCATGGGAAACAACTATAAAACAATGAAATGATCACTCTTGGGACGATGAAATCGAACTCTATAACTCATAAAAATTTCCATAAATACACTTATTATAATTACAGTAAATAAAAGAAATTAATTTTGGGTTCAAGATTTAGTAATTAATTAATCTAATTTTATTTTCTAGAACATTAAGTGAAACTGCATAATGATTTCAGACATTAGGTAAGGGAATTTATTTTTAAAAATCTTATTTTGAAGTTACAACTCTTTCAATTGAATAAATGTTTTTTACTTATACGTGATAAGAATATTTTCAAGATTTTATGACAACTTATTTTTTTTATCAACCATACATGTTTAAAATTTTATTTTCAAATAATATGTTTTCATTTTTCATTATGTGTCTTGTAAAAAATGAAAAGTGGTTTCAAAATGAAAATTTTATTTTCATTGTGATTCTTTCTTTTATGGAATCTTTATGTGTTATTATTAAGTTATGGTTCTTGGGAATTATTATGCAGGTAGTTGGTTCTAGGATAAATGGATTATGGGTGAGCTTGTTGTAGCTCTCTAATGAATTGGGTAAAGGGACCAAGTTAATTGGTTAGGTTTATCCTAAGATATTAAGGGAATATACATTAATGGTTATTCCAATCATAACCATGAGGGTTAAACCCTATGTAACTGGGAGAGCTACTTTCTGTTTAAGAGTGATATGAATATGATACCAAAAGTTACCTTTATGATTTATGTATTATTTCTATGCTTTTATAGGAAATTTATAATTTAATAAGGTAAGATAAAGAGCATATGTTTAATTTTTAAAAGTTATAGAATTCTGAAAAAATTTTCATTCATGGAATAATGTTTTATTTCACCCTTTTTATATCTGTTACTAAGATTTTTTTCTCATACCATGTATTACAATGTTATTTCATGGTTTATGGATGGTTAAATGAATATATAAATTAATGTTTAAATTTAATAATTTTTGTTACAAAAAGAAGGCAATTTACTTTAAAGTATCATATAGTGAAAAAATAGACATTCAGTAGTCTTGTATTCTTTGTTATATATTAATTTCTATGTATGTGGTTATAAAAAACCCCTTGAGTAGTCTTGTATGCTTTGGTTAGACATGTTCCACCATCTCTAAACATAAGAAACCCCCTTATTCCCAGTGTTAGGTAGTTTGTGAGACCTAGAACAACATCGAATGAACTATGACACTTACTTTGATCCCATGATGGGCACTCCAAACCAGCAAGGAGAAATAATACTTAGATTCTTCATGTGAACCATGTAGGGTTCCGCATTCGTATGGTATACTTGCTTGCCAGATGACTTAATCGCTGGCTGGGAGGACCTCTGGTGATTGTTTATCTTTTAGTTTAGTTTGAAATTTCCTAAGACAATGGTCAATGATCTCATGAATTGCATGAATCTAGATAATAAAATAGTTTCATAATTCATTTCTAGATGGAAAGGCCTTACTTATTTCCTGAACCTGCCACTCCCCCAGAATGAAATTCTCACTATGTGAATCGATACTCTCTGATGAATTGTGAAAACCGCTCATCCCATTGATGTACATGGGTGGGTTACGATTTTCTCTAACATTTCCCAAAGTGTAGGAGACTCCTTGTAGCAGACCAATCTCGATTCCTGAGTGGTCCCATCAGCCCAAGAAAAAATAACGATAAAAGATGAAGTGGATTCTGTCATGCTTAATCCACCCCCAGCACTAGATCCAGTTGCGAGGCCTCCAAAAAACCATGTGGGATCCACTTAATGCAAACATCCACCCTGCCTTAGTAAGATGAGCTAAGGGGTGATAAAAGAAATCAGTTCTAGGAACGATGAAATAAATTCTACTCGTTCTAAGATGGCCATGTCTGCGGCTACTTTATTTCAACCATTTATTAAAACATTCTCTAGCTACTAGAGCCAAAGTGATACAATTAATTGTGTATCAATGACCATCCAAATTATTTTCCCTATCACTGGATACTGTATCACGCCATCATGGAGTGATTCATCTTCAAGGATATCCTATAAATGATAATGGATTCTCTGAAAATCAATTTGGGTCTTCTTCTAGCACAAGTGTCATATGCCTCCACCTTAGACAGAAGAGAGGAAGTGGAATGATAGGCAATCACCAACAAAAGGGAAAAAATTGATGTGCTGGATGACTTGGAAAATAGTCAACAGAGCTCATGGAATCCTCTATTCATAGTTGAAGTAACCATATGTTCCCCCAACAACTCCTGATGAAACACATCTGTCATCCTCAGCCCCGCAGTCCTATAAGGGCTATAAGGGAATAATGTTGGAGCAATAAGATGAGATGGGACCAAATCCAAAGCTAGTCTTGAAGCTTTTAGACTTTATTCTAGTAGACATGGTATAATGAGCACCACCGCACCAAATGGTACAACGTGCACCACCCCGCCAAATGGTACAACAAGAAATGCCCTACCAAATGGAACCATCAGAAGAATACAGTCAGAAAGAAGAATTGTCAGATCAAGAACTGATCTTCGACTTCATTAATGTCATTCAATTGATGGACCCCTTCTTTGATAGGGACTATGGCCACAAACCTGAATTCCATCCATCAAACTAGAGGGTTGGAGGAAGAGGATGCAGAGGCTGAGGGTTTCTTGGAATGTATGATTGTGGCATGAGTCAAATTCTAATACATGCCTTAGCTTAAACTTTTAATATTGCAAGAACTAATAGAAGAACCCTATAACAGATAGAACAAGAAATGGAATGTTTCTCCACCCTCTACTAGAAGAGATCTGAGACCAGTCATCTTGGAGTATCCATCTGAGAAGGAACATATATCCAATAACCCAAGGTATACAGGTGGACTGGTTCTTCCAATCTCAAAAAGTACCATAGTTCCACTAGCTCCGGTCATAGAGGTCATACCATATATTCCCAAAGAACAAGCCCCAAATGATCCCATGAAAGAGCATCCCTGATCTAGGAAGAACCAACCTTTAGAGAATAAATATGATATTATGATGTAGCTATCTTGAGTACCAGTGAAGCTATTGATCTTGGATGACTTGAGTCTGTCTGCAGACCTTAGCAAGGCACTCATCAAAGCCTTACTAAGTCCCCTATAAATCAAGGATAAAGTAGTAGTGGCCGAAGTCCATCGGACGGAGACCAATCTTGAATAATTCCATGACATCATCTCATTCACATGAAAGGATTAATATTCCATCATTCAAGTGAACATCAAACCCATATATGTGTCCAAAAAGATAAATGGCATTGATGTTTGAATAATTTTTGTTGACAAATCTGGATTCAACCTCCTCTTGTTGCAAAAAATTCATCAGTTAGGCTATGATGATGACATTTTTCACCAAAACTCAATTGGGATATGACAAGGGCAAGGGGAGTCCATTTGGATGAATCAATCTTTTAACGTGGCTGGGAGACCTCGTGTCTGATTCCAATTTTCAAGTAGTGCGGAAAAGTATGTCATTCAATATCATGTTAGGGAGGCCATGGCTGCATCAGCAAGCTCAATTACATCATCATACCATTAGTGAATCAAATATTGAACTAATGGGAAAACATTACATTTTCCCACAAATAAATCCCCATTCGAATCATGTGAGTCTCATTACATCGATGCAGGGTTCTATGAAAAAAAGAGAAGTCGTCTATGGCTGACGATGATGACTGGATCATAGCCCTGAATGGATTGGAAAGGGAACCCACTGATCCCCTCCAACAACATGGGGAAGAGTATGTATTACCCATCAACCAAGTTGAATGCATAAGTTCATTCTCGGATATAGACTCATTCGTCTTCATAATTTTCGTTATGGCCTCCAAGTCCAAAGATGCTGAAGAGCATGCCAGCTCCTACAACATCAGGGAAAGCCCAAACAAAGAGGCTCATAACCCATCCTTGGGACCCCATACCATTCCCACCTTACTCACTAAGTTTGGAGATGATTTCTCTCTAAATATCAGAGATTTCATCTCGATAATTCTCTCTCCATCAGAAGAGGTGGAAGAGGATGATGAGGATGAAGAAGTAGAAAAAAACCCTCAAAGATGCCCCTCAAGCATTTTAATAAGGTGTCTCCACCACAATCGATGAACTAACGGAGATAAACCTAGGCACCAAAGATGGCCCACATCCCACTCTGATTAGTGTGTCTATTCCATTCTAGGAGAAAGAGGCACATACCTCATTCCTAAAAAATAATCAAGTTGTGTTTGCAAGAACTACACAGAATGCCTTAACTCAATCCTAAGGTCACCACTCATCATCTGGGTCTTTTTAAAGTCAATCGTTGCTATAAGATGGTAGCAGAAGAACCCACCTAACACACTCTTGCAAAGTAGTGGCTGAAGTCAATAAACAAATCAAAGATAACTTCATTTGTGTCTTCCTATATCTGATATTTCTGGAAGCCATTTTCCATGTCAAAAAAAAAGATAAAAATATATTAGAGTCTACATCGACTCTAGGGACCCCAATCTAAACTGCCTAAAATGATGATTTTATGGTCCGGATAACAAAAGTGATGATCGATGCAACTGTCGGATATGAATCACTCTACTTCATGGATGGATATTCGAGATACAATAAAATCCTAATTGACTATGGATATGAAGAATATACTTATTTCAAGTCCCCTCAGGGATTCTTTTTATAAGTTGATTCCCTTTTTTCTAAAAAATTTCAGCGATACATATCAGCATACCATGCATCACATTTTCAAGCCCTTCCTGGGAAAATTCATCAAGCACTTTGTTAATGATATAGTGGTTAAATCATGATAAGACTCATTCCACCTGAAATATCTTGAAATTTTCTTCAACAAAATATGACAGAACAATTTAATGATGAATCACCTTATGTGTTCCTTCGACATTACCTCTGGGAAATTCCCCAGCTTCGTCATATTCCATCGGAATATCAAATTATAACAAGATAAAAAAATCTATCCTTGTAATATCTCTACCTCACAACCTCTCTTATTTTAGGGGTCTCCATGGGATCTTGGCCTACATTCGGTGCTTCATATCCAACCATGCGAGTAAATGTTTACCTTTCACTAGGTTAATGAAGAAAGGGGTCATGTATAGGTGGGATAATAGTTGTCAAGAAGCATTCAAAAATATCAAAAGATACCTCCTTATCCCACTAGTGATGAAGCCAATAGTTTAGGGGAGACCACTCAATTTTTATCTAACCACCTTGGAATGGTCATTAGGCACTTCCTTGAATAGAAGAATGATGTTAGTAGTGAGAATAGTCTCTATTACCTCATCCAAACAATGATCGATGTTTAAAATAGATATTCAAGAACAAAATGGAATTTCTTATTCCTAATCTTCACAATTCAAGAATCCAGGCATTACTGGTAGCCCCAAAAGGTTTATCTAGTCTTTTGCTGCAACCCACTCAAGAATATCCTCAACTATCCCATGATAACTAGACCCCGGTCATGGTGGGCAGTCATCCTACAATAGTTTGACATATGGTACATTCCCCATATGGCCATTAAATTATAGGTGTTAGTAGACTTCTTCGAAAATCACCTCTGGGAAGAAAAAACATCGTTGGATGCTGAAATTCCAAATGAAGATGTTTTATACATCCTATAAGGCCCCCGGGCATGGTAAATGTACTTTAACGGTGCTTCCGGAAGCCCAACAAGGAAAAGGATGGTGGATCCGAATATAAACAAAGTAGGACTAGGAGTTATACTTATATCCCCCGAGAAGGCCATATTTCCTTACCCATTCATACATTTAAAGGGATGCACAAATAATAAAGTAGAATACTAGGCCCTCATTGAAGGCCTAGAGCTATCACTTCATGCATGAGCCAATCAACTGATGATAAAAGGTGATTCAGAGCTGGTCATCGAGCAGGTCAGTGATGACTATGACATTAAGAAAGATGTATTGTCCCGCATGATGAATCATGCTCAAAAACTAATGTCATAATTACCATCATAACCAATGCTGACCTATGTTCCCCAGTCACAAAATGATCAATTTGATGTATTGGAAGATCTACCAACAACCCTGGCTAATCCAGACCGAGAAGAAACAGTTATTAACATTTCCCACCGACATATGGTCTTTTCATTTATTCATAATAATATAGAGGAAATAAATGAGATTAGCCTCCTTTTTTAGCCTTATGGTCACACCACTGATAGGATGACTCCCATTTGAAATTACCATCAAAGGGTAGAACTCCTACTAGATAGGGATAGAAGATAACACATCTAGAGGCGAGTAGTCAACTTTGTCTTGTAAAATTTCATAATCCAAGAAAATGTTCTCTACAAACAAGGCCTTAATGGAGTCCTTCACATGTGTATCGATAGAGAAGAGACTGATGTCGTTATGAAAGAAGTGCACACTGGAGGTTGTGGAGCACACCAATCAGCAACCATGCTCTGCCATAAAATTCTATTGCTTGGATACTATTGGTCCACTATGATACAAAATTGTGCCATATTCACCAGAAGTTTCATTCATTCCAAGTTCATGAAAATTTAATTCACCGACCCTCGGAGATACTTCACACAATGAAGTACTCTGGGCCATTTGCTGCATGGGGGATGGATGTTATGGGACAATATCCCCCTTCCACAACTAGACAATTCAAGTTCATTCTCATTGAAACTTACTTCTCTTCCAAATGGGACGAAGCCATGACCCTTACAGAGGTCAGGGGGAAAATTATTGTTTTCTTTGTGAAGGCCAACATAAATACCAAATTTGGTGTCCCTCATACAATACTGATGGAAAATTGCACCATCTTCTGCTCTGATGACTTGGAAAAGTTCTACCAAGATTATGGAATTAGAGCCAATCATTCATCATGCTACCATGAGGTGGACAATGGAATTATAGAGGCTTTCAACAAGACATTGTCCTACATACTAAAAAATAAGGTAGATAAAGATAAGAAATTGTGGCCAGACTAGCCCCTTATTGATTTATGGGCCTACTATACCACGACCCGCACAGGCATCCGGGGAACCTCATACTCACTAGTATATGGGGTAGAGGTGGTTTTGCCTATTGAAATTCAAGATTCATCACTCTGTGTGGCCTTTTTTTTATCAAATTTCCAGGAATGAGTAATCTTAGAGATGGTTTGATGAGTAGGAAATGATGGATGAGAAAGGGTTGCACACTTTTCACTATTTGGATGTCTACTAAAATCCGATCGCACGAGCCTTCAACAAAAAGGTTCTCCATTGTTCTTTCCTCGAAAGAGAGATGATTTTGGTCCTTATAATCTAGATTATACTCAGGAAGAACCTTCTAAATCTTGAGTCAAATAGGGAGGGACCATATGTCATACATATGGTCTATTCCAATGGAGCATATTTGTTTATGTCAATGGATGGACAGCTCATCATGACTCCAACCAATGCAAGGTTTATGATTAACTACATCTCTTAAAAATGATGTATATGGTCCCAACTCTCTGACCCTAAACTATGAGACATCATCCCGACCACAAGATGTTAAACAATATGGTATTAGTCCCTGTGACATGACATTAAATTGTGATGCAAAGGTTCTCACTGCATGACTCTAAACTTCACAACATAGTATCCTAGTAGCAAGATGTTAAACTTCATAGCATAAATCGTCTTAATTTCATGAGGATAAGCTGCATGGTCCCCTAATAACTACATACAACTAGATTTCCATTCATTAGTAGAATACATAGTGATGCCTCATCCCATGATCTTGGCTTAGTTCCTACAAAGAAATTCAACTATCATATCCTCTATCTGCCCATATTATGAGGAAATCTTTACCACTCCTTGTTCCTTACCTCGAGTATAACTCTTGTGAGCTTAGGATTGGTGGTATAGATTCTCTTATGTAAACAAAATATAGAGGAATATGATAGACCCAACACCCATAGTGAATGAAACAAAAATTACTCTGCTCCTATCTCTCAGTCAGATCGGTATAGGGAACATTTAGAACTACGTATGGCTTGATTCCTACCCATTCAAGATACATAGTGACACCCAGATTAAAAATCCATGACCAGCCACCAAAAAAACAATTCCCTCGCATGTCCTTACATGTGGATCAAATAATTGTAGGGAACATTCCTAACTAATTTCATCTTTATTCTTATATATTAGTGGGATACGTAGTGACATCCGGATCTTTACCCAGTCTTGTCGCCCAAAAAAACAATACCCCTTCCTTCGTGCATAGGTCATACTTGTATAGGGAAATTCGTGAAAGGTCTTAACCACATGATTCTAACATTAAAGGTTCCTCAAGGGTCATGTGCTGCCTGATTCTCAGCATTATGGTGTCCTAAACATTCCCCCAAATTCTTACACTACAAATTCATAGAGTTGATATAAATTCCAAATTTAAATCCTGACACTCATAATGAGTCAAAAGGTCATGATTTTCCCTACATATGAGTTGGATCTTCGTATAAGATCTAGTAGTTCTTATCTAATCATGGTTTGGATATTTCTAGCATTCCAAGATACATTTAACATATTTGTAAAACTCCATACTCCAGGAAATATTTTATCTCCGTAATCATTCTGGGTCATCAGAGATGGAAGGGAAGTGTCCTGCAGACACCTTTGTTTGAAAATTCACATCATGCCCTGGTGGATCTATATATGTCACCTATAATACGGCCCTAAACATAGGGAAAATTCATCCACAAGACAGTTATCTCGTACTTCAGTATTCCCAATGGCTTCCTAGTCCCATTTCATTCCTCCTGATCCCAATTACCCCCAGAGACTATGGTGTACACCATCTATCATCATTTATGTCTAAGGAATTCCAAAATATCCAGACCACGATTAACTCAACACTATTTATGGTCTTTGTTATATAATTTCCTTGTCGAATGAATATAAACTACAAGTCATAGTGTCCTTATTACATGAATCTAAACTAAACAAAATAATGTCCCCACTGCGTGACTCTAAACTACACAACATAATGTCTTCACTGCGTGACACTGAACTGCACAACATAATTTTCATGTTGCATTACTCTAAACTGCACATCATAATGTATGAACTGCATTACTCTAAACTATACAACATAATTTTCTCACTACATTACTCTAAACATTACAACATAATATCCTAACTGCATAACTCTAAACTGCACAGCATAATGTCCTCATTTCATAACTCTAAACTACACAACATATTGTCCTCACTACATGAATCTAAACTTCACAACAAAACTTCATTACCACATGACACAAAACAGAAAATCCAGTGGTGTCCTAGTTTTATGATGTTAAACTACAGGGTACTTCAAATATGGGACTAATTCCTCACCAGCGTATGATCCAGAACTACATTAGGGATTACTTGATCCCATGAGCGAATCATGGCCCAAATGTTTCTAATGTATCATGATTCACTCCTTCCATACATCAAACGTTGTTCTTTGAGTAATATTGAATATCCATAATCTTTTATGTCCATAAAAAATAGAATGCCAGTGTCCTACGAACACCTTTGTTTGACTATTCACATCATGCCTAGGTGGTTCTAAATATGTCACCTACAAAACAAACATCAACTAAAGGCAATTTCATCATCAGGAGAGTCCTCTACTACCTCGGTATGACTGATGTATTCTAAGACTCATGACATGCCTCATTATTCAATAACCCTCAGAGTCATGGTTTATATTATCTTTTATGCCAACCTCTAAGATTTATTAGAACATCCTGGCATGATTTATCTCTAGTCATTATTGAGGATTATGTAAAAATATGGATACCCTAACCACATGTGTGAAGTTGATTCACGTATGACAATAAAATTCCCCCACTTATTTCGGGGCTTCCCATAAATGTTCATCCAAAGAAATGTCCCATTTCATGCCTAGCCGCACCCCATTTTAGAGGCCATATGTCATGTTTAGAAAGGTCCCAATATCTATAATCCATCATGGCCAATGATGATGGAAGGCCATTGTCCTTTAGACACCTTTTTTGACTATGATCATATGCCCCAACGGATCTGCAAATGTTTCCTACAAAACAACCATCAAACAAAGGAAAATTCATCCACATGAGAGCCCTTATCCAGTTTCTGTATGCTCGTATGACATTTATGTCCCATCTCACTCCCCGGATTCAGATACCCCTTGGATAATTACTTTTATATCTTTCCTTTTTCACGTTCCCAAACCTGAAAGGCATTTCTAATTTTTTTGATGAATCATTTACTCTCCTTTGGTTATAGAAAAATGATCTCCCACAATAAGGGGAGGGTGTCTTAGTGGTATAACGTTAAACTGTGTCTTCCATTGTCCCTCCCTTATATGAGTAAAATTCATGTGGGACTAATTTACCATTCAAAGACAACACAAATTCACCTAATACTTTCGGACATTATTCCTTAGACAGGCCACCCACTATGGCCCACAACCTCAAAAAAAACCCAAAGTTTTATAAATCCTCCTAGGCCATCGGGGATAGAAGGCAAGTGTGGTGCAATCACATTTGTTTGACTATGAACATCATTCTATGGTGGATCTACACATGTCACCTATAAAACAACCACTAACCAATGGAAAATTCTCCCCCCTGAGAGTCCTCTCATGCCTCCATAGTCCTAAAATGGTTCTCAAGCCTCAATTACAACCAAACCTCACAAAGTCAGGGTCAATAAAAATTACTCATTCATGTATGAAAGTTACTAGGACATTCTCAGCTGTTGAATCCCAAATTGGGGATCTTGTCCTGTTAATTTTAGTCAAATATGTTAGACCTAAAACATCAATAATAAATCTGATTGGAAGGACTATAAACCAATAGTGAAAAAGACATAATAATCACCAGAGTGAAAACCCACAAAACGAATACCTAGATAAAATTTGATTATCAGCTCGTTAAACCTATACTATGTATGGTTTAGGCACAACAAAATTTTGATCTATCAAATACTCAAAAGATAGATAGAGCATGTTAGGTTGAAAACCCGAAAAGGGCGGCCTAGGAAAAAGTCAAGTTATATCCTCTATGCCCATACCAAACATGCTTAGAAAAATATTAGTGTCATAATGATATATACACTAATGTTTGTGAGATTTTCCACGAAACCCTAGCAATAGTCGAACTATGATCACTGAGTCATATGTCTCAGGATAAAATTAGAGACTGATTCAATTATTTCAATTCACTAGTATTGAATCATGGTTAAAAATTAATATCTCATTGAAATGAAGTTTATATGATTGATTGTGATTAATTAAAATTACAAGAAAAGGAAAAGAAGAAGTATTGGGAGGCATATTAGTTCAATTATATACAAAAAATGGATGAACATCCCTAGTTTGGAGTCTCTATATAGTATCAAAAGAAAATGGGTAAATCATGATTTGGGGAAGTTATGTTAAGGCTAAGCTCTACCTTTCCCGAAAAATGGAAAGCGACTACCACAGTCCATCAAGTGTTTTCTCCAAAGAAGATCTCTTATCTACTTCATAATTGAATATCAGGCACATGCATTCTAAAACGTCTTTATGGTCATGTCCTTTCTTCTGGATAGATTCATAATTTTCTACCAAAGAGGCCAATTGAGCCTTAAACCTTGTTATGTGGGCCTCAAATTCTCATAGATATTCCTTTTGGGAGATCACCAAATCATGATCTTTTTCCTCTTCTTCTGTTTTTTGATCAAGTTCCTCCAAAACATCTCAAAATGACATTACCTTATGATGGGAAAAATTGAATTTTGCAAGTTTATCCTCACAAGAAGTGTGGTCTACCTGGGATATCGCAATATAGTAGATAAGAATATGTAGATTTCGGTATTCAAAGACTCTAGAACCCAACATGGTAAATAACCGCTGAAAGTTGTCAGTATAGTTAGTAAATCTAGCTAGAGGTTTTTCCACACCATGGGTGAAAACATACACCATGCCTATTTCTACACTGCCTGATGCCTTCACGTGGCACTAGGGCCTTGTTCCTCCACCTTGTAAATAGGTCTATAGGTATCAAGTGTCATTATGGGACAGGGAAGGGACCTATGAAAGGTTACCCAATATGGGGGTCTCTCCTTACCCCCAGATGGTTCGACCGTTGGATCCAGATGTGGAGGACTAGCTACATCTTTCAGGGTATCCGGTGACACACTAATGGGGACAACCTCATTAGGGTCATGGGTAATATCCACATGAGAGGAGTAGTCTAAATAACTCCCCAGTGAGATAGCCAACATCGATGAATCCCCTTCCAGACGCATCTGATGGCGGATCGAGCATCTTCTAACCACAGGGGCCAAGATAGATGGTGTTTCCACCGTGGCCACCATAGGGATAAAAACAGGAGATGTATCTATCACACTAAACATAGGTGAAGGAATATAAAGCATGGTATTCATAGCCAAGATGGGTTGAATGATGTTTATAGGCTTCTAGACTCATCAAATTGGTCTTATCAGCACACCATTATGGCAACATCCCACCCACAGTTGGGCATATTCTAGTGATATAAAAGTGGATCATGTCATATTAGGGATGATAACCTCTATTGCGGCACCTTCCCGCATCATCAGAAGCCATAACTGGTGAAATATTATGGGATGAGATTCTCCCCTTAATAGAATGTTAGGAAGAAACGTATTTTTTTGAAGGCATCCAAATTGCCTAGCCAACTGGTAAGGGAGGTATGAATCACAAATGGCCACTCAATATATGTGAGTAGTGAGTATCCCATCATGAATCATGATAATGTATGAGTAATCCTCTAAATAACTTCCCATGTCACCCCTTAATGACCCATTTGGAGTAGGTTGTGATGAAAATGGGAATTGAGAAGCATCATTCAGTAGCATGACTACATCCATAATGATTAAAGTCATGGGATGGATAATAGAAATATTAATAAGGACAGGCTGAAAGTCAGAGAAAGGAACCATCGTAGTGTATTGATAATCATAGAAAGGGGAGTGTTCTACTATACACCCATAAAGGAATTGAAACATTCCACTAAGATGATGCAGAGTTTTACCTTCTTGTATCTCCCCCAACAACTCATAATGTTGGGCTAGAGTGGGAGTGGCCAGATTAATCGTTCGACCCTCTTCCATCACCTCCACCATCATTAGAGTGCAAGAACTGACCCCTGTATATACATCGCGGGATTTGAAGAGCCATCCACTAGAAAACATGCAAAAGAAACCTGCTAATCTAAGTGAAGGTGGAATGTCCAGTTGAAACTCATATCCCCAGGTAGTATATCGTTCCTCTTCGTGGGTGGCACAATATGACCCTATAATTTTTTGAGACTGATTGGATGGATGAGTTAAAATATGGAGATATCTCATCCTAGGACCATTTACATGTATAAAAAACCCTATCCAAGCCTCAAATGGGATAAGAGAGTGAGCCTAAAGTGGGTGATCAAGTAATCCCTCAGCCAAAACCAGTAGGTTCCTTGTCAATGGAGGCACATGTTCGGTATCAACCCCAGTAGTAACATTTGGAAGAAACACTTCATACATATTTCCAAGGATGGGGAGCCCTACGGGATGGTGGATATCACATAAGCTCATTCCCACCTCCCTATGTGACAAATAGAATGTGTTGGTGCTTGAACACTAGCGGATCAGCAGCTCAAGAAGGAGTTTTCCTTAAGAGAAAGTTGTGAACTGGGAAACGCAAGATTTCTGGAATAATTTCACTACCTCCAAATGATATAGGGACTCTAAATAGGTTTGATGTATCCAGAATGTTCATGATGATTCATTGGAGAATAATCCTCCATCTCGTAGGCCCCATTTGGTGCTCCACCCACCATTTGGGTTTTATCAAGAAAGGTTGATAATGGATGGGTACTCTTGAGCGATTGTTCTCAAGGAAGTGTTGTGAAACCTGTGATTTCCCAGAGTCCATGCCGAGCCTTCTAATATGAACACATTCTCTTGAATCATAGTTTCAATGACCTCTCATGTTGAGGAAATACTAGACCAATCATGACCTCATGGTGTTTCTAGGATAATGAATGACGTATTAGGGTCAGCCAATGGAAAATAAACATCATCAAGAAGACCAAATCTATAAAGTGGAAACTGCATAGACAATGGGTATTCTAGGAGATCTGGTGTAGGAATATCTTTTAAGAAGCTTTCATGAGGAACAATATAGGTTCTATGCTGGTCTTCATTGTCCTCAATCATGGTTTCCGTCATATTGGATGATTTCATCAAAATCTATAGAAGTGCCTTTTCTACCTCACTGAAATATCCAAAATCCCACAAAAAGTTGGTCCAATGAAAATGTTGTAGGATAAAATCTATAAAAAAATGTTCAAGGGGATTAAAAGAGGTTCTACATGGGGTTACACATACTGCTCTCATAAATGGTACACGGAAATCATTTCTCGTATACTGTATGTTATATAGAAGAAATCCTCACAAACTACTATGATACATGGAAGTTATACCATGTATAGGCGTGATATGGGGGAGTCCCACGAGGCATTGGAAAATGGAGCTTTGGATATAAAAAAGAAGGGTTCATGGAAAAAAGAAACCACAAACCAAATCCTCACCATGTTGACATTCAAAATTTCTTTTTAAAATCTTATGTTCATATTATTAAAGAGTAAAAGTTCAGATTGTTGGTTCATGTTCGGTGTGTGGGACACACAAACCACATAGAGATATCCTATCCAGAGGTACAGATTTTAGTTTTAAATTCCAAAATATTGTTTTCAAAACCTAAAATCCAATTCCTGGGCAGTAAAAATTGTGAAGAGTTTAGTTCGCGTCATGTAAAAAGTAGTTCATGAATATGGATTTCGCAAAAGAGACGGTATGTAGATATAGAGAAATCCATGGGAGAGTGGAGAGTACCTTTTACCGCGAGAAGTAGTAAAAGACAAATTACCTGCACCCCTATATATAGGTGTGTTCTCTTCCTACCAGACCTATCTTCTCTAATGCAAACCACTTCTGTTCAGGACCACTTTTACATCAGAATAGTCTCCTCTTTGTTCTGAATAGGCCCTATTCTGATGGGGGGAATATGTAGGGTCCTGAAAACATCACAGAGGGAAGAAAATACTCCCACGATAACTTTGTAGAAGGAAGCAATAATTCCTATAGGACTAGTAAAGTGAATGGATGCAAATTGAGTTGCAAAATTTAGAAGAAAGTTGAAGAAATTGAATTCCTTAATGATTTTTCAATGACCCGCATACCATCATGGGGAAGGGTTTGAGGAATGTGTCAACCGTCAACCACTAGTATGCGGAAGGACTAGCAAGGTGTTGGCTCATAATGTTATGGCCCACGATACTAGTTACCCTAAAACCACATCATTAGAAAAATCAAGTGTGTGAAGTCCATCCACATACCCTCTCGTGAACACAGTAGTTCGAAGATTAAGAAAATCGACAAGGTTCTACAAACCATGACTCGAGAACCGCATCCTACGCAGACCTCGGTTGACTGAGTCTTTCACATACCAAGATATCTCTTCATGGGATTCTAAAAATAGTGCCACATACCCATAGATATTATTTTCCCCAATACTCTATAAAAGGATTGTTGGAGTAAGAAGAAGGGGAGAAGCAAAGAAAGCATGGAGGAGACCCTAGAGGTTGGAAGAAAGTGTTTAGAGAGGATCGTATCTTTAGTTTCAAATCATCGAAGAAGTTAAAATCATTAACCACGTTTATGTAAGTATAAATACCCACAAACCATTGAAATATGTAAAATAATAATAATGGGTGAACCGCGAACCTAATTGGTGTCATCGCAAACTAAAAATTCCTTACAAATGAACTACCTGTAAAGGATAGGTTCCAAGACCCTCCTTCAATACGAAATTCTATAGTGTATTTTCATGTGGATTAAACCTTGCATTGTGTACTGCATCAGTATGTCGATGGAACCACATGTGGCATGGTGGACCACATCCAGGACCAGGTATCACTATGGTGTGTGGTGGTTCATGCCCAAGCCCACGTACTACTTCGGTATGAGGATAACCCCTCTACCCGCATACCACTATGGTATGCGAAGCTCCCCCATCTCGCATGAGAAAACTGTATTTGAAATGGGGAATCTTCAAGTATCCTTTCCTCTAGATCCAATCTTGCCCCTCTATTACCGTCTAGTCCTCTATAGTTCCTCCATGAACCAGTCCCCCAACATCATGCCAAATCCTCCTCAAAAGAAACTAGACCCATATGATTAGATCATCGGGTGCATCAACACGCCCCTTTGAGTCTACATACTCTTGGTAAGAGGAGTCACGAAGGCTCTCCCAACAATGGTTCAGACTCCCAGGATGTCCGTAACTCTATATTCCCTTGGTAACTCGCAGCCCAACCTTAGGAAGTTGACGTGAACTTCCCCATTATAGGGATTAAGGGTGATCGCTTTCTTTTCTGCTCAATGAGGAATGGTGATAAGTCAAGGGAATCATGTTCTCTACTCCTTCAAATGAGAGGAGACATTCATCCCCTTTCCCAGAGCACATTATGGGGAACTCTCCCAAAGATAAGTCCTTAATCTTCTGAGAGTTGAGTTGGATGATCTCTAAGGTCATTCCACATTGAAAGGTACATTGCTTTGTGCCCTCTCCCACCATCTCCTTGACATCTTCCATCATAGGCCTACCCTCTCCCATCTGTGGGAGAGATGTTAGGTGGTTGATTGGATCTATAACATCCTCTTGTTTCTCACATAGATAATGAATCATGTGGGATTAGAGATTTGTCATGATCACAACATCCACACAACAAACCCATCCTGAACTATGAGAATTGTGATTCCTGGTCAAACTAAGATATGTAGGACACCTACTTGAAGTCCAGATCTCAAATGTGTGCCCTTAAAAAATGGTTCACCAAATCATGTCCCCTCAAATGGGCAGCTCCCATGCGTAAGCCCCAAGCATACCGAACTACATGGGCTCTGATTCCTCTCATGGGGATGCATAAGAATCCCGTCTTATGGGCTAGATCCCAACATCTAGCCATATTCCTTCTCCCCTAGATGATGATACAATCTAGATCACATTATTGCATTGATTAATTCATCATTGCCTCTGTAGTATCAAATCCATGTATGCCTATGATGATCTGGAAAACTAGGGGTAGCCTATGGATACACTATTCAAAAATGAACTAAGGATTCACAAACATATGAACACGACCTAAACCTATAAGAGAGTCTCATAATAGGAAATAATTCCCCAATAAATGTGTTTTGAGCCCAACCTCCCATCCTCTCGACCAGTGGAGTCCTTAAGTGTCATTGGCCAAATCGTCATCCAACGAGCGCCTACCTTTCGATAGAAGGTCCATGAATCATGGATGCCAGGGTTGTTGGGTATTTTTGCCTCTATAAATAAACCCGTTGGAGACCATATAAGTAAGTCATATCCTAAGAGGATTTATTAAAAAAATACTTAACCCCATTAAATTGTCTGCTTGGTCAATTTTACTGTCGATCCTCCTTCGTAATGCAGAAGGGATAAACTTCCCAGTCCCCACATGGTCAATCCAATCCACCCTTAAAGGATAACGATGTGGATCGGTTCGAAAAAAAGAGGGTTATAGGAAAGTATATATAATAACGGTAAAATTCTCATCACCCATCAGACCATTATTTTCATTTTTTTAACCTGTGAATACGCTGCTGTGGAGGAGAAATAATTACTAAATGATTAAGTTTATTTTGAAATATTTTTACTATATTGGGAAAATTATGTGATTAAATTAAATTTAAATATTATTGGTTAAGATGGTATTTTATTTTACAAATAATGGTTGGTTAATATTTTGGAATCATATAATATTTGTGTATTTAATTATGGTGATTCGTGTTATTTATGGAAAATATTATCATATTTTTTATGTTATATGATTAGAGCATATAGATTTTTTTTCAGACCTTTATAGATATTGATGTTATTTAGACACAAATACAAATCTTATCTTAGAAGAATACATGATCAAATAATTCTAATATTTGGGTTTTATTTTTGGTTTGGTATATTTTTAAGAGTTTTAAGATCAGTTATTTATAGACTGATCTATGTTGTATGTTGAGTTGTTATTGAGGATTTGGATATTGATATATAATTTTTTTATATTTGTGTTTATTCATAATAAATTATCTTAACTAGTTCTAATAATTTTTTAGTTTTCATAAATAAATCTAAATAAGAGAAATAAATTATAATTCTTTTATATATATTTTGATCCAGTAAATTTTTATTTTAATGCTTTAAATATGAAAATTTCATCATTTTTTATTTAGAGTATGGGGTAAATATGTAGTGGAAGAATTCTCAAAACACAACTAAAGAATGAAAATTCATTTATGGATTTTATAAAATAAATTAAGTATATATTCTTAATTTATCTTTATTAATAGTAAGATAATCATTCAAACACTATAAAAAAGTTCTTAAAATTAAAATGTTTTCCTTTTACAATTATTTCGAATGAATTGGTCATCTCTTATCACTTTGCGGTAATGAAATATTTATTCAAACCATATTACTTGAAGAACTTATTTTCCTAAATGTATAATGTTGATAAGAATTATTTTCATCCTCTTTTTTTGGTGATTTATCTTCCCTGTCCATATTTTCACTTCTCGCCAATGTTCTCCTTATTTGGAACCCGGTTATGTGTTATTATAGGTGACCATCATTTTCCCCTTATATTTTTTTGAAGAGGATGTTTTAATATCCTTTTTGATTATTTGGGTTTCCAACTACTATATTTTTAAAATAAAAAAAAATCTTTTCAGGATTATATATTTTCTATTTCTCCCCTTGTAATTGATGTTAAAAAATGTTTTGACCCATTTTTAGGGGACATGAGATAAAATTGAGAAGAAAAAACTTCCCTATGGGGGTAAAATGTTATACCCCAAGATTTTATAATTTATTCAATTTCACTAATATATTCAATAGAATGTAGTACACGCAACACTGAACCTAAATGAACCATAGTATGTTATAGAAATATTAGTAGTTAATCATGATTGATATGACCAAGTCATTGATTTGGAATGCATGAAAAGAAATAACCATTTTATGAAATATATATAGAATTTTTTTGATAAAATTCATAATAAATCATTCATTTATTATCAATTTGTTGGATATGAATGGAAAATATTTTAAAGGTAAAAGAGAAGATTATTAAAAAAAAATATGATTGCAATGTATATTTATATTAATAGATTAAATTTATCACGATTTATAAATGCCTTTAATGGAATAAGAAAATAATATATACAATTTATCAAATTAATATTCAAATAATTGTGGTTATAAGGTAACGAATGGGAAAAAATTAATTTTTTACTTCAAAAATATATTTTATTGCATTTTGTGTGTAGATGTTATATTTAATTTCAACCACTTTAAGAACTGTTTTTTTAAAAAGTGGAAATAATTTTTTAAATAATTATTTCATAATAGTATTATAATAAATATTTGATATCTCTTAGAATGAAATAATTTTTGATTGAATAGTGAAAAATAAATTTTTTTAAAAAATGTTATATCATTTCTTTAAAACAAATGATTTTAGAGTCCCATTATATTTATGATTTGGTTTTAAAGTAACATTGTATCCTATTGGTTAAAAATAATCTATTTAATTCCACATTAATAAAAACAATATATTATTTTTGTATATGATATTTTTAAGCCTGAAACACATTTTTTAAAAATTATTTCATTGTGTTCTTTCCAATAACATTAAAATTTATTTTAGACAGATAAAAAAATTATATCCTAAATTTTTTAAAAAAAATTGGAATAAGCATTTGAAAATGATTTTATAAGTTCAATTTTTTTTCACAAAAATAATTACCAAGTAAAAAAAATGATTTCTCGCAATAAAGGAAAATTATGATAAAAATTACATCTAGGTAAAAAAGAAAAAAATACCTCAAACCTTGTCACATATTTTTTTAACGGGATTTTTCTTTTTCTTTACCTCTTCTTCAAATATTTTGGTTGGATTCTATTAAAAACTTGGTTGGATTCCAAGAGAAGTGTTATATTTTACAGATGTCATGTTTACTCATTTTAAAAACAACATTTTATGATTAGCATTAGAATAAATTTAAATTTAGAAAAAGAAAACTATATGAAATTAATTATGTTTAATAATTTTATTTCATTATAATATTTTATTTTTAATTTATATATATATTATAATTATTTAAAATAATAATTCATTGTCAAAACAATCGTTCTGCAACCATATGAAAAAAATAACCAGTTTTAAAAACATTAAATGTGATAATATATAGATTATTTATTATATTAAATGAATATTATAAAATATAATGAAGGATAATTGATTATTTAAGTGTTTTAATTCGAATTATATTATTCTGTTTTATGTATTTTATGTGAAAATATGGAAATTGTTTAAAAATGACTTTAAATGGTATTTAATGTTTAAATCATTTAAAAATTACAAAAATACCATCATAACTCAATTCTATGGTTAATTTTTGAGTATATGATTAATTTTTTAAGTATTATTAATTTATAATTCTCAAAATTTCATTCATGAAATTTAATTATTAAAAAATTTCCTATAATGGTTAAGGTTAAACAAGGTTAATGAGGTGATTAAAACAAAATATAAGGTTTCAAATGAATTCTAAACCTATTTAAATTTGATATATTGACTATATTTAGAAATTATTCTCATTATATTTGAATATATAGATAGTCTGAGATATTTTACATGATTTAGAAACATATTATATATTAATATTTCTTGTATTTACAACACTTTCACCAACCTCACTTATAAAATGAGATCTCCTCTTTTATCTTCCTCGCGCCTATTGATCCATCTATCTCGAAAAAAAATTAAAGCAATACCTTAAAGGCATCCCACCCCATGTATTGTATGTTATTTTCTCTACAAAATATCATCCTAATAAGAATTAATATGTAATCTAATGGAGGATTTCTAAAAACGATGTATAATTCTTAACAGAGTGGTTCATGATTATTTCTTCTTCTAAGTCCATAAAATATTATTTAAACATGATAAAATAATAAGATTAGTATATTCTATATAATTAATAATAATAATTATTATTATTGTAAAACCATTTTCATCTCCCTTTTATTACTTTTGGAAATGAACACGTCACTTGTAAGTACTTGCAGATTACCATCTCCAAGAAGTGATTTGCATAATTTTCCATAACCACCTCTCAAAACCAGTTTTAAATACATAATTAATGAATATATAATATTTTGATGAAATTATTATAATTCTTTAAAAATAGTATATTATTTACCATCGTATCCATTTGTATGTTGTAAAATGATTATATTGTTTGTATATGCATGTGAACTCCACCTCAATGAAGTCATGTTATTTAATTTTCATATCTTCCTTCCATGGATAGTTATAAAAATCTTTTTAATGTATAAAAATTAAAAAAAATTATTAATATAATTTATATTAAGAAATCATGATCTATTTTACAATAATCAATATAACAATATAATTTTGGAATTATAAATCAAATTACCCCAAAATTTACAATGGGAATTTAACAATTTTAGTAACTAAATAGAACATGGTACCAAATAAAATAATGATAATAATTATAATGTAATAAAATTACCAAATGTTTTTAGGAAACAAGATAATAACATATTTTTGTGACTCAGGAGGGTATATATACGAAGGAAATGAGATAAGACTCATGGTAAGGGTATTTATTTAAAAAATATTGTTTTAAAGTCCTCTTTATAACTATTTTTATTCCATATCGAGGTCCTCTTAAATATTTCCTGAATATTTTTAATTATTATTAAAAGTTTGATAAACGTAATTTTCAAATATTTTTTAATTTCTTTCAAAAGGGATAATAAATAATCTTTTCAACACTTTGTGTTCTATATTTTTTTCAACTTTTTAAAAAAATCAAAAAAAAGAATATATTTTTAAGGTATACATATTCAATTTTCTTTCCTCGCATCATAGTAATTATCTATTACCAGTAATACTTTATAATATTCTTTATTAATTTTAAAATAAAATATTTCTCTTAAAGTTCTGATAATTTTTTAAAAAAATTATATAAGAAAATGGAAACATTTTTAGATTTTTTAGATTAATTAAAATTTTATTTATTATGGTATTTAATTCCAACTAAATGGGTTTTATTATTAATTTTAAAGATATATTTGTTTTATTTATTATATAATTCTTGAAAATTATATATGAATGATGGGTGAGACGGAAATATCTTAGATGAAAAGTGATCCCAAAATATCTCTCTAATGAAATGGGTAAAATGATAGAGTTTACTAGTGATAAGTAACTTCTAAAATATATAAGAATTATATAGTAAGGTGATTTCATTATAACAGCTATTTTAAGGATAATTTTCCATGTTAGCTGAATGGTTTTTTAATGTTTTCTATGGTAATTAAATTTAATATCTTTATTTCATAAGTTATGAAAATGAACTCATGATAGATTTAAAATTTATGATTATATAATATTGAATGGTTTGTTTTCATGAGTTCTAGTGTTTTCTTGAGTAAATTTTAGGATTATTATTTTTTCCATTATACTTTTTTTATAATGTCTTTTATGAAAAACCAGAGGATTAATTATTATTTCATGAGTAATAAAATTATTATTTTTTTCTCAGAATATTATTTTTTAAAAAGTTAAAAATAATAATAGAATTCCATGAAATTTAAATGGAGTAACATGTTCCATTTCTTTTTATACCCCTTACAGGTATTTGTTTTCCTCGTCCAAAAATATTGAATTGTATTTCACTTGTATTGAATATGTTTAATGGTTATATAAAAGTAAATATCTATAAAAATGGAATGATTAAAAAATTTCATGAATGAAATGGGAGTTTAAACATAAGAACCTATTATGTCATAAAAAAGGATTTTAGTATATGTGCCAAATTTACATCGTATTTGTTTAATATGTAACTTTTTTTATAATTCTCTACAACTCAAAACCAAAAATATACTCAAAATTTAATAAAATGAAACAATTTTTATAAATCATATAATTATCAGTTGTTTAGGTTATAGGGGACTATATTTGGTATCAATGGAAATTTTTAGATCACATTATAGGTCAAAATGATTCAAATGAGGATATTTTAAACAAATTAAATACCCTCATGGGTTAATGAATAAATATTTTATCATAGTTTTAAATTCATTAAAACTGAATTCATATTTTATGTGATGGTAGTACCTCAAATACATTTATTATGTTTTAAAATATGTTTGATGTACATGTAACCGTTAATTTTATCTTATAAATTAGTGAAAAAGTTATTTTAAGACGAATTATTTTATATTTTGTAGACATGAGTTGAAAGGTTTTTATAACTTTTAGGGTTAATGTGATCATTAATGTTATGTTAATTACAGTTAATTATGATAAAAGGGTTATTATATTTTGTGGATATATGATTTAAGAAATAAATATCCCTGGGATTGAAAACTGATTTGGTGACTAATTTATTAAATATATTTTTCCAAAATTTCAATATCTTTGGAACATTATATTATTTTAGTAAATGGAAATATTATTCATTAAGATGGGATTTAATTTGTGAAAAAATTTCATAATGTTTTGGAAGCATATATGATTTTGGTGTGGATTTTTTATGATCTGGTTTATTTATTGAAATGAATATAAAATTTATGAGATAATACGATAAGAGAATATATATTTATTATATGAGACTTTAGGAGTGATTGATGATATTTGGAGATAAATGTTACTTTTTTCATGGAATAATGTGAGTTCCAGTAATTCTAATCTTCAGGATTCATTTTTATTCTATTTTATTTTGAAGAGTTTTAATGTTGATTATTTATGAAATGAGTTAAATTGAAATTCGGGTATTATTTTTTAGGATTTATAGGATAATATATAATTTATTTATATAAATTTATATTCAAATTATATATTACCTTAACATAAGACATTAATTTTATATTTTAATTACTGTATATAAATAGAAGAAATAATTTTACATCCTTTTGTAGGTCTTGTGATCTATTGACTGTTAATTTTTGTACTTCAGATGTGAAAAATTAGACATTTATCATTTAGGATATGGGTATAAGAAGAGGTGGGAAATTTTCAAAAGACAACCAAAGGATTAAATTGTGTTTATAGATTTTATGAAATCAAGTTAGAAGACACTCTCATGTTCTCTATCTTTAAAATAAAATAATCCCTCAAACTCTATTAAAATGATCTTAAATTGATTTTTTTTTCATTTTATAATCATTTATAAATAATTGATGTTCTCATCTCCCTTTGGGGAAATTAAATTCTAATTCAAATATTGTTCCTTAATGAACTTTTTTTCTTAAAAGTATATTTTTTTAGAATAATGTCCATCCTCTTTAGAGGTTATTTCATTTCATGTCTTAATTTTCACTTCCCACTAATGTAATCTTTATTCAGTAACCCAATTTTGTATTATTCTAGGTGACCTTCATATTTACATTACATTCCTTTAAAAAATATGTATTACTAGTCATTTAATTATGAATTGAGTTTTAAACTAAAATATTTTAAAAAAATTAAATTTTTTTCCTTTTATGATTATATGTTTTATCTCCCTCTTTGTGGAATTGATGTTAAAAAATATTTTAAAAACTTTTCATCTGATATTAGATAAAATTTTAAGAATGAAATTTCTTTATGGGGGTATAATGTAAAATGTCATGATTTTATAATTTTTTTTTCTTTAAATAATATAATATATAACATGTGGTATATGCAACATGATGTTTAAAAGAACTATGATATACTTTAGAAATATTACAATTTAATTATGAAAATTTTGAAATAGTCATTCATTTGATGGGTATAAAAGGTAATAGCCAAATTATGAAATATATTTATATATTTTTTACTTAATAAAATTTATAATCAATAAATAATTGATTATCATACAGTTGGAATTGAAGGTAAAATATTTTAATGGTAATATAGGTGTTTTTTATAAAATTGTTGTTATGTCAAAAATGTATTTTTTTTCTTAATAGACTACATTTATCATTATTGATACTTCATTATATTGAAAAGAAATATTATTATATATATAATTGATTTAAAAAACATTCATTTAATTATGGATATTAGGAAAAAATGAGAATAAATTCATTTTATGCTTCAAAAATACATTTTCTTCAAAAATATTATTACATTTTTTGTAAGAACAATATAGATAATTTTTTTTCCAATTTTCAAATTTTTTCATGAATAAATGGACGTAATTTTTTAAATAATCATTTCAAAAAAATGTTTAGAAAACAATTTTTGGGATTTTTTTAAAAAGATTGATTATTTATTGACTGGTGAAAATATTGATTTTTACCAAGTTACCATTACTTTTATTAAAATTAAATATTTTAAAAATCCCATTCTATTTTGGATTTTATTTTAAAGTAAAATAATATAAATTTTTTAATTAATAATCTAATTAATTTTATATTAATCAGTATTATATTTTATTTTTATATTAGCAAATTTTTATGTTTAAAAGGAATTTCTCTAAAAATTATTTTTAGTTGTGTTTTAGGAACTAATAATAAAATTTATTTATACCACTTATAAAAATTGAATATTTTTAAATGTATTTAAAAATTTGTAAAAAGAAAATCTAAATTTGGTTATATGTTCAATTTTGTTTTCACCCTAAAATAGTTACCGAGTTAAAAATTTGTGTTATCTCAGAAAATGTAAATTAAAGTGAAAATTGAAATTAAGTATAAAAGGATAAAATACAGCAAAAATTTTCAATTATTTTAATAAATTAGAGGTATATATATGCATCCTCCTTCTTGAAATATTTTTTTGTGTTTTCCTTTGAAATATTGGTTGGCTTACTATAGAATGAAGTATTATATTTAAAAAATGACATTTTCTCTCATTTTATAAATAAGTTTTCATAAATAACCAAGATGACCATAATTACTAATAATAATATAATTTCTTGTTAATAGTTTATTTTAAATTTTTTAGAATAGAATAATTACATAAAATGATTATAGAGTATCGATACAACTCTTATAGAAGAATAGGAAAAAATAAAATAAATTGTCTTAAAAATATTAAAAATGATAATATTTAGATGATTTGTGGTGTTACATGAATTTTATATATAATTATGATGTATAAGTGATTATATATTTGAATTATTTTGTTATCATGATTCGTTTTAAGTAAAAATATTTGAATTGTCATGAAAGTAAATTTTAATGGAATTTAATGTTTAAAAACATTTTTAAATCTATTTAAAATCATAAAATTAATATATTTTATTGGAAAATTTAGAGGATATCATTATTGTTTCATTTATGTGCCACCTGTTTTAAAATTACTTTTGTTACACTTAAATATTGAAAATTTTATACCAAAGGTTAAGATTAAATATAATTAAGGAGAGATTTAAACCAAAATATAAGGTTTAAACTGACACCTAAACCTAACTAAATTTTATTGGTTGGTTATATTTCAAAATTATGTTAATTCCTAAAGGTGTGATAGAAATTTTTAAGAGGTGTGTGAATTTTATTTCTATAAAATTAATAAGAATTTAAACATTCAAAATGGAAAATGATTAGTTAAAATATTAAACAATAAACCACACAAATAAAAGAAAAGAGAGAGAATTGAAAATGAAAGAAAGTGAATGATGGATGTAATGATTTTATACTAGTTTGGATTAAAATGTTTCTAATAAACTCTTCACATACCAACCTAGTTTATGGAACCCATTTTGGTATATAAATTTTTAAGGAGAGTGGAAACTATTTACATCTACCTTTTTCACACCTAAAGGCTTGACGCAATCCCCTTTTCTTTTATAGGTTCGAAAAAACACCAACATTTTATAGGAAAAGAAAAAATCTAGAATTTTAAAATCACAATCCTTACTTATTTCCATTTTTGGGGTTTAGAAGAAACCCAATATGTTCTAGGGGAATCGTAAATCACTCTTCTACTAGTGTATACCCAACCTCTACTTTTGTTGGCTAAATATTATCCTCTTCTAATTTATGGTTCAAGAGGAACCCACCCTTTAATGGGATAGAATTAACCTAGACTCTTACAAGATTGGTCCTTTCCACTAATTTTTTATAGGTTAAGTGAAACCCAGTCTTCTAGGGTGATAGACTAAACCTAGATATACCTTTTATTAGGGTAGTATAACCCATTTAAAGATGCACTATATGTGATGATCCAACGCAAACACTTATAATACAATGAAAGAATAAAACAATTTAACCTAGTGAATGATTTTCAATGAAGTTGATGGTGTTTGTATCAGGTGGTGATAATACACATATAGATGTTAAAACAATAAAGTGTCAATAACTAGAAGTTTGTATAAATAATAATTTTAACAATGAGGCTCTAGAACCTAGTTCTGCAAAATTTATGAATAAAGTAGAGTCATGATATTTTCATTACTGCATGCCTCAACAATTTTATATCTAAAATATCATAAAAAATTTTCACCACTTCAAAAATAATTGATTCTCCTTCATAAGTTACAATAATAAAATATTCACATAGAACAATATTTTAATTAGTTTTGATATAATATAACAAGAAAACCATTTTCTACACGAAAATTCATTAGAAGAATAAAAAATAATATATATGTAAATATGTTTATTAAATTTGAAAATAATTTCCGTGTAATACTCTCAAAATTCTTACGATACTATCTATTCATATTCTAAAACAATTTTTATTTAAAAATTACATTTTCTATATATTCATATAGTTCATGCTAATTTACCAGACAAATAATTCATGTGTATTTTTCATTAAATTTAAATAATAAATATCCATGTTATTTTACTCTCAATATTCAATAAAAAGTAAATTTTGTGAAAATAGTCATGTTTATAATGATTAATAATGTTGTTAATGACCTGTATTGATATTCAATAAAAAATTCAGACAATATTAGAGAAATGAACTTCATATTCCTACCTATTTAATTTTGAATATCATATTTTATAAAATATCAATTGGAATATCCATACATACTTAATACCATTTGAATATTATTTAAATTTACCAAGAAAATTTAAATCATTTTTTATGGACTCAAGATAATTAATATATAATTTCAGAACAAATAAATTTTTTAAAATATTCATAATAAACATGCAAACAATAAAAATATAAAATAATATGAATAATCGAATATAATTTCAGTTATGTGAAAACCCAATAGAAACTAACTATATCACATATAAAAAATTAACTACATAGCTAATTTTTATGTATCCATTTTCACATAGCCTTTTTCACATAGCCAATTCTAAATGTGTAGTAGTTTTTTACCAACTAGCTGAATTATTCGCATAGGAAAAAAATTCCTATAGGAAATACTATTAACATATCCAATTTACTAATAACCTTAAATAAGTCAAACCTGAGGAATAAGAGTAAAAAAATTACCCTTACACAGATTAATACCCTTATGAAAGTATTAGAAAATCATTCTTACCTTTATGTGAGACCTAGTTAACCCTTATATGGGTTTTGACAAATAGATGGAACCCTTATATAAGTTTTAGGAATTCAGAACTACCATTACGTGAAACTCAGGTTACCCTTATATAATAATTAGACATATACTAGTACCATTACATGAACCTCAGGTTACCCATACACAAGAATTAGACATATACTATTTACTTTATGAAAGTATTGGAAATATAAGGGTACCCATATAAAGGATAAGCTATGCTTTACATGACTAGAGAGACACCCTTATTTGATATTCAGGTTACATTTACACAAGAATTAGAATTCTTGAATTCCATTTATGAAATAATATAAGTACCTTCACACAACTATATAATTTTCATGTAACTTTTACAATACTAGAAATTCACAAGATACCTTTATGCAACTATTATAATTCAAATGTTTTCTTTATATAATTCATATAAAGTATTACTTGCCCATATAAAACTAATAAAATGTATTAATTACCCTTATGTATCTAATAGAGAACAATTCATACCCTTACATGACATATAGAAAATAATTCTTACCCTTAAATAACCCATAAAAACTTATGGTTACCTTTAGTTAATAATGTATAAATTATATTTAAAGGTTTAAAATACATATTTAGCTTAGGAACTCATCATGAAATAGATAGAACATGTTATAAACAATTAAAACATGAAAGCTAAATATATATCGGGAAAATAATAATATGATATAATCAATGAAAAAATAAATAATAAAAATTTAAACAAAAAATTATTATTTGAAAACAAACTAAAAGAAGTTGAAAATATAATAATCATATGATAAATTATAATTGCTTATTTTTTCTAGAAAAAAATTATACTTTTAAATACTCATGTCAGGGTGAATAAAAAAAATAATTTTTTAAAATTATCAAAATATGAAGTAGTTCAAAGATCCACTCAATATTTTTCCACTTTTTTATAATTTCAAAACCAATTATAATTTCAAAATCTTCTCCCCTTTTTTATATTATCAGAAGGATAATGTTTAAATAAATTATTTCTTTGAAGTTATTGAGAATGAAACTAACTATTCTAAATTCAATAAAGAATAATGAAATCACAAATTTACACCCCCTATGTTTTATCATTTGTATATCAAATTAATTAAAAAACATATTACAAGGATTCAATTTCAGGATTTATTTTTTAGAACATTATGTTGTATAAAGTGAGTAGATTTTAAAAAATATTTGCGAAAATTAATGAGAAATATTTCATCAAATAACCTTTTATCCATAATAAAAGTCCAACTAATAAGTATACATTAACAACTTTATATGAAAAGTTGTAAGATAATAAAATAATAAACAAATGTATATATAAATAAAAAAATAGTAAATTGAAAAAAATATTTCAAATTACAATTTATTTAATGTAAAAATGAAAAATTTAGTATTTAAAACCACTCAAAATACCCCTTAATTTGATCATTAAAAATTATTCTTCTTTATTGTAATAGAATTAAATAATAAATAAGATAAAATGGTGATTTTTCAATATACACAATATGTATAAACTGATAACACATTATTTTACCATTGATTAATAATGTTATTACCAAAAGAATAGACTTTAAACAAAACAATTTTTAGGGGGAAAATTTAGAATAAGTTTTGTTCCACCTTAATTTATGAATTCTATATATAAAATAAAATAATATGAATTTCAACTAAAAATTATGAACCTCAATTCTAGATACATAATTATCAATAAAAAGACTAGTTTACATAGAAATTGAATTCCATCTCAAAAATATAGTAAAAACAGTTTTTAATCACACATATGAATTGATAAATTATATTTATAATTTATAAACAATACATATTATAATTTTGGAAATAGAATCTAAATTTTTAAATGCTTCCCAATTAAAATATATAGATTTCAAAATAAATTATAAATATATATAATAAATGGTTATATTATCAAGAAACAGGAAATAAATTTAAAAATAAGAAACAAGTATTTATTTTGATTTAAACAACCTTCTATACAAAGAAACAAACTAGTTCATGTTTATTTTAAAATTTTAAAAATGAAAGATTCATATATTTGTTTAAAGTAGATTAGTATTTTGAAAAAAACACATTTAAAACAATTTATAATAGGTTTTAGTGACTAAACTTTCCAAGTGGAGTTCAGAATTAGGAACACGAGTATGTCCACTTAAGTTTATGATTTCCTTTCAAAATTAAAATATCAGAGTAGTTCCTGAAATTTTTTTATTTCAACAGTGAACACTAACCAAAAACATATTTTAATATTATAAGGATCCATAAAAACAAGTTTTAACATATTAGAGAATTTTAAAATTTTCAAATAATAATAACATGAAGTTATAATAGAATTTATAACTAAAAATAACATATTCATAATCCATATGAAAATTCAAGTGTGTGACATATAAACACAATTTTACACATGTTTACAGATAAAAATAAATGTTAAATATTGTTGTATATAAAAGTATCCCAAAATGATAAAACATATTAAAACTTAGCCAAAATGAAATACTAAACCTTATAATTCTTATTTCATCATCATCAAACCCATGGTTTAGAATTATTTATTCAATATTAGCATTATTCTATAAACTAGGTACTCTTGGAAAACAATCATAAGAAACCTCAAAGAGAAAACCTGGAACCGTGCACATCCATCTACCACAAGTAGGGGGGAAAAGAATCCAAATAATAAAAGTAACCTAGCCATCAACAATTTAACAAATTCATAAGAGAGAATTCCAAATACAAGCATTAAATCAATAGTTAATCCCATATTCAGCCAATTACATCAACTATGGTTCCTTACCCAACACAAACAAGGATACCTTGATGCATATCTCCATCATAGGCACCAAAAGATACCATGTCATATTGGCCTCCCCACCCTATAACACATCGACCATCCCAGTCTCAAACATCCGACACTCGTATCACATTCAGACAACTTCTCCCCATATCACATCACATAGTCAATCTCACACATGGAGCACATCACAAAATCATATGTAATCAAACAAACAAATTCCCCAAGGAAATATTCTCCATAAAACATGTTATCATGCCTTCATACGTAAAAGAGATCTCATGGATCCAAACATAAGGCTCTCGGCCTTTCAGACTTAAGGGAAACTCTAGCCCCCACAATTATCTTTATTATACAACTAATTATTATTCTACTTTTAATTAACCAATTCATTATTCAAGGGTTCCAACTATAGGAATCATACTTAATAAATCTATAACAATCTAACAGTAGCTAAACATTATCTTAGAATTAAAACTACTGTCAAAAAGAATATAGAGTATTCATTCTCAAATAAAATTACATTTAATTATTATCGGCATTCTCAACAAGAATCCTAATGCTTCACATTCTTTATTAAATACATTATCATATAAGAAAAAATTTAATTAATAAAGTTTATTACATCAATTTTATTATCATCAGATTACAAGAAACAGCATATTCATTACAAAATCCTCTTCATTAATTATTAATCTAATTAATTATAAATTAATTCATGTTTTATGTTCTTTACCATTTTCCAAAAAGAACAAAATGATATCAAGTAATAGCATAGATATCACACTTTTTATGATATTAAGAGGCAAACCACTGTCATGATAAAAAATTCAACATTTGATCGCTACGAAAATTTATCTATTTATCTGATTCAATAACTATAATGTTAATTTAATCTCAATCAATAGGGATAAACCATGTGAAATTTATGATTTTGTGTAAATAAAATAAGAGAATAAATTAATCTCATACATCAAAAGCATCAACGTTCTTTGAATAAGAATAGACCAACATTGTATATCCTGATCACCTAACCCGCAAGAAATAATATCCCTCAATGGTTCCCATAGCACCATTGAACAAACCAACAACCAAGAAAAACACCGTTAAAATGAAATAGATAACCTACCATCACATGGAAAGAAGGAGCTGGAAGATCTACATCAAAGAACCATTAGAAAAGAGGTAAAATATACCTCGTATCACAATATATCAAAGATGTAAGGCTAAGGATTGATCACCATCAAAGGAACCTCAAAAAACCTAAAGATAGGGTCATTGGCCTCCTAGAAATTAAGATAAATACCATAGGTTTGAGATAAATTTGAGTCAATATAGCATTTTAAGGAATTCTTTATAAAGGATTTACACAACGTGAAACCCTTTCGTGTCAACAAATGTATCATCTTGGACCAATTATTTATGAATATTTACACACCATTTAGCACCCCATGAATCGAACTAAAAAAGATGTGAATGGATTTCATCCAATGAATGGCCCCTCACTAAAGCTAGGAACTATAAATTCACAATCTCAAACAATTTTGCATCATGTATTCTTCTTTCTCCCATCTTTTAGAATCATATCACCTACAAACCCATGTTAAGTTTCCTCTAGGCACCACAATCTTTGGAAACACGCAGAGGATAAAACTACATGAATTATATCATGTTTAGTCAATGTGTTATTGATCTTTATAAAAATATATTTTAACTATAATCAACTTTGGAATTATAGTACTGATAAATTTCCCTTTATTCACTTTTTTATATTCTATGATTTGTATAAAATTATTTTTTCAATGTTTAATGGGTAATATAAACCTATATTTAGTTTAAGTGCAATCTAGGTGTTCTAATAAATTACCAAGAAGATATTTTACTAGAATTTGATAATTGAAGTGTGGTTTAGATTTATAAATGATTTTAAGAATGATTTATCATGTGATATTTTGTGGCTTTAAAGAGTGTTTATAAGGTTCATGTTGGTCTATTGAGTATCTTCTCTTTCTCTAACATTATTCATCTCCCTCTCTTATAATTATAATTAATTATTCTTTAAATATATAGAAATACGACCAATCATTTATATCACTAACTCAAGGTGTTCATCAGTATAAAATCAATAAAAATATTATAAAAACTTATTTAATCACAATACACAGTCATGTATTCAAATAGAACACTCATCTCACTTTAACTCAATCCCATCTCATATAAATATCTCCAAAATGATTCAAAATCATCATGTAAATAAAGAAAATAGTTATTTAGACAAGACATATATTGAGATTAAAATTTACCATCATAGAGTAAGCTATATGACTAGAAATTTCATCAAGGATTATGATTGTAATTATATGGGAAATAGATACTAAATAATTTCCCATCGATAACTTCCATTTTTCTTATTCTTTCTATAAGAATCTATATTCTTTCATGCTTTCATTTAGTTTTGAAATTTTTTTCTATAATTTCTGATTAATGGAACTGCTTCAGCCATCACTAGATTCTATAACAGAAAAGGACGATGGTGGTATACTAAATGCAATTGATAGAGTATCCCCAGAACCCATTCCTCATACATTACTAGGATTCTCCTTCCATAAAACTATTTAAACATCATCATTATTTTAAACTAAGGATGATTACACAGGGTTTAGTTACATGATTCATGGATTTTAACCGGTTAATAAAAAAATAAAAAAGATTTTATAAATTATCTATAATTAATATTATTATATAATTAATATATTCTCCATTATAATGTTTTTATATTAACTAAATAACATTAAATTTTAATGAAAATTTGTTACAGTAATATCTCTTGTAGGTTTATTCAAGAAACTATCATTAGTTTTATGATGAACACGAATCAATATCTCTATTATTCTAATCATGTGACATAAATCCTGAGCCTTTATAAATATATATACACATATCATGTCTTAAAAACATTAAGTATAATAAACCAATATAAACAATAATTAATAAAATACAATAAATATTTCTCTTTTTCAGAAAAAATTCTATAACCAATCGACATGATGAATGAATTATGTTTCATTATTTTTTGAATTTTTTTAATTAATTCATCGAAAACACAATATAATTAATAAAATTTGTAATTTTATTATGTTTATGTCATTATGTTTTTGTAAAATATGTATATAACTCAAAAAATATATCCATGTTAGTATCAACAACATCCACTGCTCATGAGACCCTCCATGAGTAACAATCTCATATATATGTTGATTTCTTAGAGAAGTTTCATTAAACAAATACCTTGATCTCCACTTAATTTATCTCCGTTATATTCAAAATATTCATGGTCCATGCGCTTGAAACGGTTTTAGTAATATCAAAATGAAAAAAAATCTATATATAAAAAACACTATAAGTTCCTTAAAAAATTTATTCATGCCTTTTAAATTATCCATCATAGATTATTAAATTTTTATTTCCTTTATTTGGGTTTTAAACACCTCATTCTTCTAAAATATGGGATTGTGACTCTAATATTTATTATTAATAGGAAGGATCTCCATATTCCAAGAAATATTCATCAAAATTTGTCCATAGATTCTGACAGAATCACCAGTAGGAAACCGAGAAACTTGAAAATGAAATGTAAATTTAAATTCATTAAAATACCATACATCTATTTTATTAATATCTATAACTATTGTATTTTTATTTTTATTATTTGGAAAATTTCATTAAAAATTTAATAAAATATATAGTATTTTTTATAACGAAATGCATATTAGAAATTGTAAAACACTAAAATATACAAGATAAAGCAGTGAACAAATGCTACACCACTGGAGGTGGATCAGATGTTAAACTATGAAAAATAATTTCGAAATCCAATGGATCTATAAAATTTAATGGTATAGTTAAATCCCTATAATATAATGATGGTAATAGTTGAAACGATGTGCTCTTAGATGATAATCATTTGGTATCTCAAAATATTTTTATAATTAGGATTTCTATATTTAAAATGGATTAGAATGTATTTAACATAAAAAAATAAAATAAAATTGAATTAGAAAACATGAAAAAAAACAAAACAAAACAATGTGTATGTGTATGAAACACTTATAGATGTGAAATTATAATATAATTTCATCACCAATTTATACATTTAATTATATTTTTCTCTATTGTCCTTATTATTATCGACCTTCATTACAAAAATTAGTTTTTCATTTTCACCCGCTCTTTCAAGTATTATTACCTTGATATTGTAAATAAAACTTTTTTAGTGTTTTCGGTTGATTAGGTTTACAATTTTAGATTACTAATTTAAATTCGTCACCCCTATCATAAAATTATCTCTATTTTAAGTGTAAAACAATTCTAAAACCTTCATGTACATCATTGTATATATAATAACTCATATTCTCTTGTAAATCTAAGATAAAGGGATTATTATCTTCATAATCACCAGTATTGATCGAGAGAGAGAAGTTCACATAATTAAAATTTAACAAAACATTCATTATTCCCCGGTACTGTTAAACCACATGAATTTGAATATGAAAACGTCAAATTGAATATAATCAATTAAAATGATTATATAAACAATTTTTTTGTAGTATCCCACCTCTAAATCTGTAAATACACCACCATTTTGAGTTTTCAATCCTTCTAAAAATTATTTGTATAAAAGTTGAGGTTATAAATGTTTTAGGTACTAAATATATTATCAATCCTTATAAGACCACAAGATAAATACATCAAATAACTTCACGTTTCTTCTCAATTATCAGCATTCATTATCTATATAAGAAAATATAAGGTGTTAATTTTAATATAGAAAAGATAGATATGTATCAATAATATTAATAGGAGTATGTACTACACAACAACAAAACCATTTCACAATATTCTTTTTAAAAAATTTATTATTATTTATAGTTTTGAGGTTCAACCCTTAGTCATCTCTTTATTTACAATCAGAATCTTTTAAAAATGGGTTTTCAATATGACTGTTAATTATCACATCACAATGTTCTTATAGTATCTTCATTTTAGTACATGTAAAATTTTAGTGCTTTACAAATGTCAATCTAAAAGTTATAAATATAGACGATTTTTTTTGAATGAGAATTATTGGATATGTTATCAACACATATAACATGATTGAATGAAGTGTGAATTCTTACCAAATACTTAGAACACAAGTTAAGACACTCATTAGATTTGTACCCTTTAGTTATAGAGTTTTGTGGTTGATCTTTATTCCTCATATTTGATTTCAAATTTCATAAGTTCATAATGGAAAAAATATAAGAAACATATTAAAAATTTTATATAATGATTTGATGAAATTAAATTAATAAATGAAAATAAAAAAATATAAATATGACTCTCAATTGGATACATCCATTAATAGTTTACTAGTCCAATAAATTTAGCTCCCTAAACCAAATAAACAATTAAATGAATCCTATTAGTGAAAATGAAGGTAGAGATAACATCTCAAAGTGACAAAATTCTTGTAGATTTATTTCTTAAAGTTTTTCAATTTCTATTCAATTTAGAGTTTTTGTAAATCACTCTTAAAAAGGTTCAAAAATCAATAATAAAATATCTACTTCTTATAGTAACATATAATGACATTCCAATAGTGGAAACTACTCTATGAGAATATGTGATACATGAGTTTTAAATCCACATAATTTTCAATTTTTTATGTTAATACAACTTGAAATGTTACTTGAATATCTAGCTTCCACATTTTAATTCTTTAATGTTCAATAGAATAAGTCTTTACCATGATTTTTCAATAAAAAATAGTTGGATTATATTTTACATTATAATTTTCCCAAAAACCACGCTTTATATTAATTTCTTCCAACTCCATACAAGAATTAAGGTGATCCTTCAATTTTCCCATCTTTGAAGAAATGTAAAATTTACACTTTTAAATATGTTCTTATCAATATGAATTATATCATGATTATAAGAAAGAAAATTAATATCCCAATAATAATTCCTTAAAATATACTCATTTTCTCACACTATTGTATTCCAACATCTTTGAATATTGTACCTCTTACCCTTTATCCCATTCTTTCATATGATTATGCTTTCAAAATTATACAGTGACATTCATAATGTTTCCTAAAATTTATGAAATAGATCACACCTTATGAGACCTACTCAATTAAATCTCTCCATTGAATTATGTCTTGTTAAAACTAAATTTATGAGATTCATCAAGAAATAAATGGTGACACATAAATCATTGTTTTTTGTTATGATGTAATCATTGATTTCAAAATAAAAATTACAAAATGGAAACAAAAAAATAGAATCAGTGTTCCAATAAAATAAATTTCCTAGTCTGGGAATAACTATAATTTTCAACATTAAATTAGAATACATTTTGAATAGTTTACTCATTGATTCATCAAATGTTATCATTCCATCATACCATAATTCTTTGAATATTTTCTAATGGTATTTATAAATTTCATTTACAAGAAATTTATTTCATAAAATAATAATCAAAATTATGACAAAAGTCTTATTCATACACATCTATATAGATAGATTATATGGAATCAAAGCATCTTACCATGTTCTATATTTAGTGCTTAATGTAATAAAAGGGTTAAAACCATCATAAGTAAATCCCAAACATAAATTTATAGGGTCTAAAAAAATTTATATAGTGAATTTAACACCTTCACTAACATTGAATATTTTAGATAGATTATGAATTATTCATTTCTACTTTTTGAATCATGCCAATTAATATTTTAGGTAGAGTTAGATGATATGAATAATTTTGGAATATACGGGTTTTGGGGAAATTAATCCAATGAAATCATGAGATTTTTATTCTACTAATTATTCCAAGTGTTACATCAATTTTTTACTCTTAAGAATTATTATTGATTTCCATCTACTTGTATGTAATTTTATGATTCTTTCTTTATCATAATCTTCTACCCAATAAACTATAAAATCATTGGGTAATGCCTATATTTTTTAGAATAAATTCCATGTTTGTTGATGATTTTCATTACCTTATGGAATAATGAATGGATATTAGTTTCACCAAATACATCAAGAAGAAACTCCAATAGCATATGCTAATTTCATTGTTAGTAATTCCCCCAAAGACATTAGATGTAGTAAAACATGAGTAATAAATATAAAATCAAATTCTTTTCACGCCCTTTAGACAATTATTGATTTTGATCTCCAATTGATTCATAAAAATATTTTTTTTATCACTAAATTTATATGCGAGATCAACCTATATGGGATCTTCTAAGGGTTTGGAGGATATATTGAAATCTTTTCCATTTTATCCTATGAATCCAAATTCTATATTTATTATGTACCAAGATAAATTCTCATTAGGTTGGTCACTCTCTGTTACATTGATTGAATATTCATTTCTTTCACTTTCTATAATATTTTATTCTCCATGTCAAGTCCAATGTACATATTGAGTGGATTTTTTTAATATCATGTGTTAACATACTTTTTTCCAATTCAAACATCACTTGAAATTATAATTAGGACATTAAAATTTCAAATTATCACCCACTAATTTATTTTAAATTGTATAATATAAATATTTTTCTAAATCCATAGAATACCATGGTGTGTTTCAAGGTAAATTAATCCAAATTTTATCAATATGTATTGTATTAACATTATTCTCCCAATAAATTAAAAAATTAATGTTCTAAAATAAAAATAATAATTAATTACTAAAACCATTAAACACTAATTAATGGTTTAGATATAGAATTTAATGGGATAAGGTCGGTGAGGTGAGGTTATAAAGCCTAGTTATGAGAGAAAATTGACTGGTGTAATGTTGTGGGAGGTTAGGCTAGTGAACCACAAATTAATAGAAGAATAGGGGGTAAAGGGATTGGGGTTTAGCTAGAGGGGGGAAGTGGAGGAAAAGGGGGTCATAGGATTGAGGGATTAGGAGAACATGTAAGGATAAGGGTTAAGGGACAAGGATCGTATAGAGAGATAGGGGTTAGAGGATTGGGGTTGTGGGGAGAGATGGGGTTGGGGGATCAGGGTTCGACGGTTTGGGATATCAAGGTCATTGGGAGGATGAAGGTGGTGTTAGAGAGAGGTATGGGGTGAGAATAAAATGGATTTATGGTTGGGGTTAATTAAATTTAGTGATGTTTAGAAAAAAAAAATACACTATTTAGGGGAAGTTTTAGGAACCACTTCTAAAAACACACTACTAAATCAACTTTTTCTCATAGTTTAATTGGAATACATGGTCGACATTACCCTTTCCCTACATCTATTATAGTAGTAATTACATATAAATTGTGAGAAATGACTGAACTTATCCATACTCTTAGTAATATACAATAAACAATGCAAATAATCAATTTATACATCATAAAGATAAAACATTCAAAGCCTATCCCTTTCCAATGTCAGAATAATATGAATCTAGTGAAACCTTAGAGTCTAATAAAATAGAATATTACCATCTATCATAAGGTTTTTCCATAATTAGATTAACCCATTCCATAAAATAATTCTCTCTTACAAGGATTTAATCCCATTGGATTACTCTCATATCACCACCAACCAAACACTATCCAACCAAATATATAATTAATGGAATAAATTTTTCAAGTCAAGATCTAATTTATATATTCTTTTATATACACTTAAAGGTGATAGTTAGAAACAGTTGTCACTAAATGCATAATCCTTTCAATGTTTTGGCTTTATATGAGGGGTTCTTCTTTGTTTTGTGATTCATTCATGGAATATGATGTTTGTGGAAGTAACCATAATAATTTTTATACATGGTTTGATGTTCGGTAGGTGATACGGGGGAATGGGATGGATATGAATGGATGTCACCTTCACCCTTTGGTAAAGGATCACAACAAGTACTTAGTGATCCTAATAGAGACCAAGGTGACCAAGTTGTGCCACTGAGTAGATAGTGGCTTCTAGTTGGGAACCTGGTAAGTATAGGTTGGTTTACAATTAAATCATGGGAAGTTTTTCATTTCAAACTATTTTATTTACCCCCCTTTTAGGTTCCTTTAATCTCAATAATACCTATCCATACAAGAGGGAATCCAAGGGATCTTCTGTTACTCATTCCTCTCCCTCACGTATCACTTGATTCAATCTTTATCCAATATATTTTCTTTATACTAATTCCAAGGTAAACACTCTCTCCTCTTCTATAATTACTCAATTATTTCTCTTCATTATTTTAATTAACTTATTTTGGGTATATATTTTTATTTCACCTATTATTGTTTAATTAACTCTATATCCTAGGGTTTCTTCTCTTTTTATTTCTCTAGATCCCTGATGGGTTTTTTGTAACACATTTATTATTATTTTCTGATTAAGTGACTACGGTAGAGTTATCCCGGGGTATATTCTGGTATTGGTTTGAAATTGGAAGTGGAATTAGTTATCTAACATATGGATTTATTTTTTGTTTTATATTAATTTTATTTAGGAGTGATACTCCAAGGTTTTCTTTAAGGTTTAGTTTTCATTTATTTTAATGAATCTAAATTTTAGTTCATTGGTTTTAAAAAGATATTCTAATGGTATTTATAATCTATTTACTTTTCGATTAAATATTATTTAGTGATAATTTAATTTAAATTATTTTCAATATTTAATGTAGGGAAGTCTCAAATTCCTTAGTGAATTTCTAGGATATGCATTGAATATTCTTACTACATGTTTTCCTAATGTATTAATAAATCATAAATATTATTTTTAAAGTATGGGGTGATGATTTATTAAGTTATTTTAAAATTTCATGTAAAATATTTTCATTTTACTTCCATGAGGTATTGTAATCTAATCATAAAACAATTGTACAAATATAAGACTTATTTTTTAGAAGAAATGGATTTCCAAAAAAATTAATTATACAATCCTTCCATGATTACATTAAGTACTTTACATTAACTCAATAATAATTTTTTAAGAATTATTCATTATCTTATTTTAATAGTTTCATTCATTTAGATACCTTCAATGGTTTTTCTTTACTTCGCATTAATTCTTCCAATTTTCTCCCTATTACATCATATTTGAAGAGGCCTTCTGATTAGTATGACATAACCAGTGTTGATCATGATATTCCATCATAGGTTCCTTTGTGTGAATAATTTATGGCCTTGATTTTTTAACATAAGTATTTCAATATTTTCTAATATATTCTCTCTATTTCACCAAGATATTCCATAGTTCTAAACTAGAAATCCAGACTTAACTCAGATAAGAGTTTCATCAATATTGTGGTAATAGCTATTATAGTTTAGTGGAGGGGAGTGACTGACTTGTATACATTATTTGTTATTATAAAATTTATTTCCTAAATAAACTTGATTTTTTTATAATTAATAAACGAAACATTTCCTTTAATGTAAAAATATTTTTACTTGCTCAATATATAATTATTCAACATGGATTTGGCATCGAAATACTGCCTTTTAATTTAGAAACTTTTACTCATTTGTAACATAAAAAAGAATCATTTATATCAATAAAAAATGTAACTCCTTTGATTAAATAAAGGTAAATAATAAGGTTTTGTAATTTTCACTAACATGTATATTGAAAGAATGTTTTATTTTATAGTCTTGAGTATAGAGTCTAAAACATTGAATTTATATTTAATATTTCCACTGAGAATGGTAAACTCTCTTAAAATTAATTTCAAATATAGAAAGCCTATTTTGGAAATAATGTCATTTATAAACTATGGTTTCAAATTAACAATGATACCTTGTTTGAAAACCTATTAGGTTTGTCTCTATTTTATAGGTTATATATATGTTCATTGCAAATTTTCATACTTGTTTATCCCTAGTACACATCTAACATTTTTTATTCTATAAATTTCCATAAGGTATGTAAAATAGCAATGACATAAAGTGTTTGTTATAACATAATTTATGTGATTTTTGGGGACTTTATTAGTATGATTAGTGCTCCCTTTATTTCTTGAACTATAAATAGTATAAATGTTTAGAAAATTTGTTATATTATTTTTAGGATTTAAAAAAAATTATCATAATGCTATGATAGCTTGTACACATAGAGAAACATGTACACCTTTTTTATTAGAATGATGTTTTTTATGTTTAACTTGTTCTTGGATTATGTTTCATAAAATATATGATATTTAGAATGATATAATGGGTATGTGTATATTTGTATTTTTATTATAAAAAATTAAGTAGGTTTAGGAGACATTATTTCACAAGTGCATTACTTGGGATGGGATTTTGAGCCCAGAGTGAATATAGCCCTTACCCTATTCCATGAGGTAGGTTGAGGTCCCAATTTTTGTATACAAATTCCTTGATCTACGATATAATATTTGTCCCTAAATCTTATAGTTAATTTGGGTGGGATGGTATTTAATATATTCTCTACTATCATCCTTTACTAGATGGGATGTAATATTTCTCTACCTCTATCTAGAAATTAATAACAGTTTATCCTAGGGTGGTTAAGACCAAGTGAGTTTAAGTATAAAACCTCTCAATATTGAGTGTATTTAATGTACTATTTTGTTTGTCTATTATTTATTAATATTATATTCTTTAAATTGTTTCTTTTTTGTTTAAAGATGAAACTTTTTTTGTTAACTTATGTAAATGAGTTGAGAGGTTCATAGATACACCAATATTTTTACTACAAAGTTAATGCATGATAGTATTGTCTGACAGAGTATGTAAATCCTCACACCCCTCATGAACACCTTGGTAGAAGTTGAGCTTTATGTATTGTATTTTAGGTACCATGTTGGTTGGATAATGTTTCAAAATCAATTAGTGTCCGGGGTTATAATAGTTTGGAGCATGGATAAAATATTTTCTATAATTTTTAATCATGTAGAGTGGATTCATTAAGGCTTAAATATTGATGTTTAATTATGTTTCCAAACATGGGACCTCATATATTGGTTTTTTTGGAATTTTTTGGAACCTTATACATTATTGTGATTTTTGGTCATGTTTTACATATTTAGGTTGTTTTTTAAAGACTTGGGTCTAGGGTTGGTATATATGCATGTTCATATAGTTTTTAATTGTTTTTATTAGTAAATCATTGATATGTCAGAATAATTTATAGAGCTTTTTAAGTATGGTTCTATGTGAAACCCTTATCTAATTATCATTCTGATTTTTTTATGACTTTGACAATAAAATATAGATTTATTAAAGGGGAAACCATCTCCTACCTGGTGTTTATTTAAACCTCCAGCATTTACATCAGCCATTAATGACTAAAAGTTGCACCTTAGGTCATTTAGTGATTGTCCTGGTTTCATTTAAGTGAATGGATCATGGAATGTAAACAAAATTCAATAAATAAAAAAGGAATCATAAAGAATAAGAATTAAATGATTCATTATAAAACAAATAATATTTATCCAAACACATTTTTATTTGTATGTATTATATGTTTTCAATTACAGTAAAAATTACTTAAATTATGATAGTATAATTTAATAAAATAAATTATATATATATATATAATTTATTATCTTTTATTTTTATTATTGGAAACATTTTATGGATAATAGTATATAGTTAAGTATTTGAAATACATAATTTTTAAATAATATTTTTTAAGTGTTTTGTATTTTTATTATAATAAATTAAATTGATCACTATTAAAGAATAATTTTAATAAAATTTATTATTTCTATAATAAATAAAATAAAATAAAATTTATCTAATTATAATTAATAATAATGTAATAATAATAAATTCATTCTTATAATTAAGAGCATATTTTTATGAATAATCATTTTCACATGATAAGAGTTCTTATATTAAAATTCATTTTTTCACTTTTATAAATTTTAAATAATTAAATTTATTTCATATTCGGAATAATAATTTAAAAATTATCTAATATTTTCAATTTTATATTTAACCAAAAAAGTAAGTTATAGTATTAAATAGTAAGTTCTCATGTTAAAGATAAAAATATGTAAAGGGGGTAGATTAATATTTAATGTTCTAAAATATATCTAAATCCATAAATTTGGTGTATGAGAGTATTAAAAACATTTATACATCATTTTTACACTTTTGATCCACTTTACATGGGAAATTGTATTCCTTACACATTAAGGAATCTATTTTTTGGTGAATTTTACTCAAGTTCACCTATAAACAGACCCCTCATCTACCTAAATCAATGTACAATTTTCCTTCAATTTCCTCTTGATTACATATAAAAATTATCTCTATGATATTTTTATCTAATTTTGGATAACTTTATCACTTAAGAAGGAGCCTCAAATCTTTTATTATTGAATGGTTCTCTATGGTAAGATTAAACAATTCAATATAAGGGTTATCTTCTCTATGAGTATTTTTTTATATTTTTCATTCATATATGATTCCATATAAAATAACACAATAGTAACATGTTTTTAAAATCAAAAAACTTCTATAAAATCTGTAAAATTATCAAATAATAAAATATTCTTTCCCATTCAATCATTATAATGTGTTCTTATTTAGGTATGTTTTACAATATACAAGAAAAATGTTATAAAATTTACATAATGAATGATTAATTAAATATAAATACCAATAATATGTTATAAAAATAATGAATATAATATTTTTTCATAATTTTATAATGGTGATATTTAAAATTATATTCGTCAATAAACTCACTTCTTGTATTAATATAATATTCGTCAAAAATGTGATTTGTTTGACTTTTTTATGTATGTTCACCATACCATCTATGAATTAACTATTGGAATTTAATAAAATATCAAATCCACCTCTATAATCTCTAATACCATTATATAGGATACGTACACATGATCATGTATCTTGGACTAGAATCACCATACCGAAACTAGAATAAAAATGAAATAATTAACACCTGAATATTATAAACCAATTATAATTTGTATATTGTGTATATAAACTCATAAATATATTATAAAATTATTTAAATATAATTCATGGTAATAAACATTCCATTTTTTAATCACTCTTTCCTTGGCTATTGATTCATATATCAACTATGTCATAAGGGTTTTTTTCTCAATTTCCTTTTGTCAAGGAATATTTATTATTACACACCTATTTTCTTATATATATTTTATCTAGTAACCCATTTTCATTATTATTCATAATTTACATATGATTTAATTTATTTAAAATTAAATTTCATTTACACAATTTTAATATCTCTAACTTATATGTTACCAAAGTTGAAATGGTTTTTATTGAATCAGTTTTTTTTCATTCAGTCCCGGAATTTCTTCTTTAAATGTGATATTATAAGTTGGATATATTCTACCAATTCTATATCACCTATTTTATGATATATTTTTCCTATGGAAATTATATTTTCATATTAAGAACTTATTAATTTATTAATTTCTTACTTTATAAAAATAATACATTATTAAGAATATTTTACATCCTATATGATTGTTATTTTTTCCTCCTTTTCCAGGTTCTTTCTTACTATAAATGTTTTATTTTATCATTTTCAAATATAAATATGTATTCTGTTCTTAAATTTTTATTTTTTTATTAATTTATCTTCAAAATTAAATATTTTATTACTTCTATAGATGTTGGTTTCTTTAAAATATTTAAAATTCATTTTTAGAAATTTCTCTCAACTTTTAGAAATTTTATATCATTCACTTCAAATTTATTTTTAGAAACTATTATTTCATTATAGGTATAAATAATAAAGAAATTTAATAATAAAGATAATGTTTTAAAAATATTTTTTATCCTTTTGAAATTAATTATAAAAGTGACTTAAACATTTGTGTGATGAAAATATTAAAAAAACAGTGTTTAAGATTTCTCTAACATTTTCCACTCTATTATAAAGTTTAATTTTTAATGAAATTATTTTTATAGTGTCTCAAAAAAATTTAAAACATTTTCTTTATGGAAATTTCTTTATCCTTGGGCTATATGTTGAAAATTAATTAAGTAATGTTCTTTCTTAATTTTACATTATTTCAACATTACATAAAAACTAATGAATTTCATTCCAAAACTTACATAAATATCTTATATTACCCCAAAAGGATTTTCACATATATTAATAATATATTATATTCTATCCTTCAAACCTTCCACTTGGTATGTTATATCTCCTTTTACCATTTCATCAATCAATCCTTTGATTCAATATCAAAACATTCATGTATCATGGGCGATAAGGAAATGAAATATTTATGATAAGATTGATCCATAACTTCCTTTTTATTTCCTTTTCAATATCTTTATATAAATATAAAATTTATACCAATGCCTTTTCTAGTATTATTATTCTATAATTTTTCCTTTTTTTGAATAGAATAAATCTAAGTAATATTATTATTTGATTGACATGGTAAATCATTTATCATGGCTATATAACTTTTAGTTCTATATAGCGTAAATACCATGTACTTTTTTATTATAATAGAATATTATTTACCAAATTATCCATTATAATTATTTGGTTGAATTTTACTACATGAATCTTTATTTTTAACTGTTTTTATTTTCATGTGTTAAAATTTTAATTAAAGTTTTATTAGTTTAATATGGAACACAGAAGTATAGTTTTTCATTATATAATTTGTGGGACATAAATAGTAATATAATTCATTTGGTAAGGATTTATATCATAAGAGATTACTATAGGATGTGATTAATGATTATAAATTTACTATAAGACATATATATTGATGTCTGAGACATTATGTTTTAGGATAAATATTGTGAGGACTATTTCCTTATATTAGTGTGTGTATGTTGTGATACCTGATCTATTACATTATGATGGTCTTGTCGGTAAACCTTAACATATGTTATGAATTTTTAATATTATTTTTGTGTCACATTACCATGTAAAGTTCTCATGTCTCTTGATTATTACCTTAGGTTTCAATATTTTCATAAAAATGTATATATTATGATTTTATGATGACCTATTTGAGGTTATATATAATTTTTTTACTTGATTTATTATTATTCAATAAATACTTTCGATCATATATTATGAATCCATGTTCTTTTAAATTTTTTATTTCCCCCATTTATATGTTTTCTCAAATGATTTTGATCTAATCTTTTATTAATTTTAGATATGTGGATCTATTACTGTCCAATTAATTTCATTGTTTATTTTATTTCTATATTTCCCTAGAAATTTATATGGAGGGAATGTCTAGGAATTTTTCATGGGTAAATTTTAATATTTTGAGATTCTAAAAGAAGTTCCTTATGTTCGATAATGTTTACAACATGTAACCATATGCATAAATGAACTATTAAATATTATTATTTAAATGTTACCATTATAACCTATCCTTTAAATTGGTATGTATGAATACAAATAAATACTTTATAAAATATATAGAATTTATAATAAATACATATTTTATGACAACCATGCTCTTTATTACACTTTATTTCATGATTTATTACATAATATTACACTCAATTCAACCTAAAATATCAATAAGTCTAGTGTCATTGGGAATTTGGTACATTACATAACAACTTAACATAGAAAATATAATGTCTTTATTGAAAACACCCTTAACATGATCATAGCATTCCATTGTACTTAATACTTCATTAGATGACATGGGGACATACATAAGAATGGGTTGAAGAAATTAATACATGTTAGACAATAGTAAAATCATTGGGACATAAAAGCGGTGATAATAATAAATATGGACACTCATGCATGATATATCATGGAAACATAAAAGGTAATATGGTAAATGTAGAAACAACATAAAACATCGCATCATAAACATAGGTTAAGGCTAAAAACTATGGAACAATGATATAAAAAGTCTCAAAATGTATTAGTTTCACTGCATTATCCCTTTAATTATGTATCATGAGATTAAAACATTACACAATACATTGGAGAGTTATATAATTTCTGGTGCACCAATCACTTTCTTTTCATTCTCATACTTAAGTGTTCCACATAGATTATACAACATGGTTTCATTCATCATCATATTTTAATCAATTTTAATGTTTGGTGGAATAAATTCATTTATGTCCCCAATAAATAATTATAATTTCATAATGGTGAACATTATTTATAGTAAATGGTTACGGGTATTCACTATAAAATTATTTGGCTGAGAAAATCGCTTTGAATTTTAGACAACCTAAAGGGGGCGAATGAATGTTCAAGAGAGGGATTGATGAGAGCTAAATGGTTCAATCATCATTTAGACATAAAATTTATAGTAAGTGGGATATGGAAGAAAATATATCACCATTAAGAAATGAAGATAAAAGGCATAAGATAAAGATTATACTTGAATAAATAGTAGGAGAACATCCCTTACTAAATTTTATCATTGTAACAGGTGTATGTAAAGGTTTATATGAGGGAATAATGAGAATGAAAGGGGTCTATGATAATTTATAAATAAAATATAAATTATGTGGGATATGGAAGAACATATCCCAATCTGAAAAAATGAGAACTAAGTGGCATAACATAAAATAGGTTCTTAGATGGAAGTGGGAAAAGATAAATACCATTACTTAAGAGAGTGACTTCAAATGAATGGGAGGAGCTTCATTAAAGCCTGGGGAAACTTGGGAGGACTCTATATAGGGTAGGGTAGAATAAGGTTGTGATCCACGAATTTTGAGAAATGACGGGATTTTTATAGTAATAACCTTCAAACCCTTATAAAAATTACATTCACTACTAGAAAAATATGCTACGACCAGAGAGCTATAGCCACAGTTTTAAAATTGTGGCCATAGGTGCCTATGACCAAGGTTATGTGGCCTATATACACGATTTGAAAACCATGGCTATAGGTCTTTTTTCATGGCCTATAGCCATATTTTTCAAAACTGTGGTTATAGGCCTAACCTATGGCCATAGTTATGTGGCCTATAACCACAGTTTTCAAAACTGTGGCTTTAGGCCTTTTTTCTAAGGGTTATAGCCATGGTTTTGAAAAAGTGGCTATATTTCTCCCACCCTTGCACAGGAGAAAAAAATCCCAGCCAAAAAAATGGAAGGAATAACTATTTCCACAGTTTTTAGGATTCTTTCATGGTTTTTAATAATATATATAACATATTATATATGTATTTACAAAAAAACCTTAGTGTTGTAGTTTTTAGGACATTGGAACATGAATGGAAGGTGCTGGGATCAAATATGGCAAGACAAACATTATTTTTAGGCTATTGTCATGGTTTTATTGGGATATATCCACAGTTTTAATTGTGGCAATAGGCCGCCTATTTCCACGATTTTCTAGGGCTATACCCACGGTTAAGACTATTGCAATATGCCACCTATTTCCACGGTTAAAACCGTGGCCAAAGGTCAACTACCACTGTTGACAACAGAGACACCTATGGCCACAATTTTCAAAGTCATGGCAATTGGCCACCTATAGCCACAGTTAAAACTGTGGCAATAGCTCATACCCTACTTCCAAGAAGATAGCGCCCACTGTAGGGCACAACTGTGGCCATAGGTTGTCGCCACGGTTTTGGGCCCTATTGTCATGGTTTTGAACTGTGGAAATAACCCATTTTTCTGGTTGTGATTTGACATTATAAAAATTATATGATAATTTATATTAAATAAAAATTATTTAATGATAATATTTTATTAAAATATAATTTACTGAAAAAAGCATTAATTCATCAAAATACACATCTTAATTGAAATTGAATACTAATTAAAAATACAATTTGTGTTTTGAAGTGTAAAAATAAAAATAATTTACAAAGTAATGATAAGAAGAAAATATGAACATTATTCTATTAAAAATAAAATATACATATTCTTATATTTGTGGTCTTGATACATATCCCTTTAATACACTAGATAACACCCTAAGGGGGAGGTTTGAGACGGTGTGACTTTCATGGGGTGGTTCCTAATACTTGATATTGGTACGTGATCTCGATGAGCTTGATCTTATCTTATAAATAGTTTAACCCATTCTTAAGTTGTTGAATCTATAATTGGGTTTGTTAGAGGAAAATTCCAAGTGATGTTATCTCCCTTAGAATATCTGATTAATGGGATTTATAGGGTATGATCCTACTGGTTGAGGCCATAAATTCCTTTTTCTGTGTCAATAAGATATTTTAAAAACCTGTATATATACTAATCATGTGATCACTATTCAACAACTTTATTATCTATGGTAATGATGCTTAAATATTTTTAAATATGATAGGATATAATATAACAAAATATGTGCATGTGTTTTCTATAACTATAATATATAATTATGAATATAATTAATTCAAAAAGGGAATTTTATTTCTAATAGTTTGGTTCATTACAATCTTCCCCTTTCAAAATTTTCTCCCTAAAATTATTATTTTCTCATGCTAAAATAGATTATAGTAATCCTATTTCGTCCCTTACTCTGGTTCATATGTTGGTTCTTTATACTTGTTGTTTCTCCATAATACATTGACCAATTTCATTTTCTTATTCCATATAACATTGTCTATATTCTTAAATATCATCATCAGGTGCTCCTCATAAGAAATTTCATTCTTCAAATAGTACCACCTCTGGATTGAGTACATATGAGGGGTCTAGTATATACTTCCTCAAGAGGGATACATGGAATACATCATGTAAATGAGATATGTTATGTGGGAGTTCTAGTTTATAGTCCACCACTCTGATGTGATAAAGCATTTCAAAAGGGTCTATATATATTGGACTAAGCTTTCCCTTATTCCCAAATCACATGAATATCTTCCATTGAGATATAATGAGGAATAACATGTTTCCAACATCAAAAAATAGGTTTCATAAACAATTCTATGTATATCTCTTTTGCTGACTATAATTAGCCTTGATTCACTACTGAATGGTCTTGAACTTTTCCACCGTTTCCTCAACAATTTTTGGACCTATCAGTTTTCATTCCCCAACATCATCCTAGCATGTAGGTGTTCTGCACAACTTCATATAAATGGATTTATATGGATCCATTTGGATGCTTGAGTGGAAACTGTTATTGTATTAGAACATGACCAAAAGAATATTTTGATCACATCCTCCTTTGAATTAAATTATTCTTTCTATCAACATATCATAATGTGTCTGGATAACCCTCCAAGATTGGTCATTTTTTATGGTGATAAGTTATGATGAAGTTCAACATATTATTTATTGTGTTTTTAAGACACTTCCAAAACATAGAGTTAAATCATGGGCCTCAATAAGATATAATTGATAGTGGTGGTCCATATAGCCTCACCACTTCTCTAATATATATCCTTTAAAGTTGATCAAGTGAGAACCCATCTCGAATTACAATAAATTAAGTAATCATTGTAAGAGGATCCACTATAACCCATATAGAATTATTTCCTATTGATTTATTAATAAGACCACTGAAAAATTCCATGGTTATGTTTTCCCATTTCCTTGTAGGTATAGGTAATAGTTGCATCATCCCCTTGGATTTCAGCCTTTAATCCATCACTAGCTCATATAGAAGACATATTTATGTATATTTTGTGATCTCCTTCATCATGATTTGTATTCTTGATCAGTGTCCACCACTGATCATCTCTTCCTCCATATAGTAAACAAATATTAGAAACTTCTCTCTCTCAGAACATTGATGGATGGAGAAGATCTTATCAATGAATTAGATCCATTATTCCATGACAAAGGGATCAGATGATCCATTTAATGTCAACGGACTTTGTCACATAAATCTCTCAATTATAGATTTTTATTTATTAAAGGGATTTTGGAGCTCATTATGATCCAATTTTATATTCATAACTTGAGACAGCTGAGAGAGTATCTCCACAATGTTTGTGATTCCTGCTCCCATCAGGTTGTGCATCATATTGAGGTAGTCAACACATTGTCTGTCATAATGGTTGTTTACCTTATTTCTCATATTTTTATAAAGTGGTTAGAAAAATTGGAAAATTAGGGATGATTATTTCCAAAATATTAAAAACATAAATGAGAACGCAATGACATTAAATAGATAACTAATAACGTACATATATTTCCTTAACTTATGAATTTTTATGCTTCAATATATGTTATCCATGATCAATTTCCTAACATATATAAATATGGTTATTTTTTGTTCCCTTAATAATGGTTCATATTGATATTATTAATTTACCAAAGAAAATACCTCGGGACTGTCTAACCTGGTGTGCAGAAAGGGCCATTGTCGTGCAATATTTCTTGATTGAGTCCATCTCAACACAGTGTTTTCATGTTTTAATCCTATGTGCATCTATTCCAGAACCACATCCACTTGAAATATCTAGACAAGGATTTATTTTCTAGATAAACCAATTACTCTATATTTACCAAAATTTATGGATCTTTTCTTATACATGGTACAATCCCTAAATCCTTCACTAGAATTTTCCAATCCTAATCCCAAAAATAACTAAAATTTTCTTTTTATACCAACTATAACAACCCAACTCTTTATTACTCTTTATGGTATAATTTATTACATAATATTTCACATAATACAACATAGATGATCGAGAAGTCTACGATCCTTGGGAATTAGTTATAGTATAAAAAAACATAAAATATGAAATGCATCATCTTTATTAAAAACTTCCTTAACATTATCATATTATTCCTTTGTACTTAAAAATACTTGGGATAAATTTTGGACATACATGAGAAAGGGGTGACCTATAAAGCCCAGTAAGGGAATAAAAATGGAATAACATGAGGAAAGTAATACATGTTAGAAAATAGGCATATTAATGGTATATAAAAGGTATTATAATCATAAACATGAATAATGAGTCATGATATAGAATGATAACATAAATTTAACATGGGAAACGTGGAAGCAACATAAAACATTTCATCATAAACATAGGTCAAGGATAACTATTAAGATATAATGATGTAAAAAGTCCTATAATGGATTAGTTTTACTCCCTAATCACCTTTACATTTTTTTCTAAGACTAAAACATTACCCAATTCATTTGAGTGTTATATAATTTTGGGCGCACCCATCGCTTTGATTTCATTCTTATTTTTAAGTGTGCCACATAGTTCACACAACATGGATACATTAATCATCATATTTAATTCCATGATAAAGGATTATGGATTATATATATATATATACACACCCATTAATGGATTATATGTTCATAAAGGTGAACACCCTTGATTGGAAATGAGTATGGGTATTCACTAAAAAATTGGTTGGAATGGAAAATCGCTTTTCAAATTTCGACAGTCTAATAGGGGAGTATGAATGTTCATGGGAGGGCTTGATGAGATTGACAGGGGTTTCTCATAATTTATAAATAAAATTGATAGTAATGGGTACATGTAAGAACATATCACACAATATTATGAAATGAAGATAAAAGACAAAAGATGAAGAAGATACATGAATAAAGAGGAGGAGAGGACCCCTTATTTAATTTCATCATGGTAAGAAATGTATGTATAGATTAATGGGAGGGACAAATGAGAGTGAAAATGTGGTATATAATAATTTACACATAAAATTTTTCATAAGGGTGGATTTAAGGAAATGTCCCAAAATGAAAAAATGGAAATTTAAAGGCATAACATAGAAGAGGTTCTTGAAAACAAATGAGAAAATAGAAATCCCTTTCCTTGAGGGTGTGACTTCAAATGCTTGGAAGGAGCTCCTTGAGAGCTTTTGGGATTATGGGAGGAATCTAGAGAGGGTAGGGAAGAGTAAGTATGTGCTCAAAGTATTTTGAGTGAATAGAAATTGGATCTTGGGTGATTTTATATATGAAATGAGTGGGTTATTATTTATCATTTCTAAAACATAGGTTTTCTACTCTATATAGTAAAATAACAAAAGACAAAAATATTCCTTGTTTTCCCATTGTTTCTACAAATGGGCAGTTTTTTTAATTATTTTATAAGTCTATAGCCCGAAATTAATAAAATCACAACCTTTATGATGTGGAAGTGAGTCATACTCAAAATGAAATAATTTAAAAACCTTAAAATATTTTAATGGTTTTGGAGGATTCTCAAAGGCTTTATAAAATTAAACAAATAAACATAAAATCACATTATTTTAAACTAAAAACATATATTTTGTCAAGGATTATTTTTATAGTATTTATTACATCACTTTTGGTTCATTATGGTGTTATAATACACACTATATATTTATACAGTATTTAATTTTTACTCGATAATTTGAATGTCATAGAAGATTATGAAAAATTCACTATTAGATAATTTTGACCGTGTGATTCCAAAAATAATACAATTTTTTTTAAAAAAATTTTCTAAATAGTTTTATTTTTACTTTTAAAATAATAACCCACATTTATTGAGAAATGCTATGTTTTTTTACAATAACAGTATTTTGAACCCCAATAAAAATTACACTTTAATTCATAAAAACTAGATGATCATTTATATTTAATAATAATTATTTAATAATTTTATTTTATTAAAATATATATTATTTAAAATATATATTAATTCACAAAAACTAATGTCTTAATTGAAATTTAATCCTAATCAAAAATACAATTTGTGTTTTATTATATAAAAAACAAAGTCATTTATGAAGTAATGATAAAAATAAAATATGAAAAGTATTATATTGAAAATACAATATACTTATTCATATTATTATGGTATTGATACAAATCCATTTAATAGACCATAAAACACCCCAAGGGTAAGGGGTGTGATGATGAGACTTTAATGGGGTGGTTTGACATACATGGTTGGTGTCGTGACCCCAATGAGCATGAAATTCCAGCTTAAATAGTTTTGACCATGCATAATTTGTTAGATCTCATCTTGGACGTGGTCAAGAAAAAATCCCAGTGATGATATCTCCCCTATAATATTTGATAAATGGGACTCATAGGGTACGATACTACTTATTGTGGTTGTCACTTCATTTATCTGTGTCAATTAGATTTATTAAAACCAAATGTGTATACTAATCATGTGATAATTGTTCAACAACTATATTATCAATAGTAATGATTCATAATGGTCTTTCAAATTTAATAGGATAAAAAAAACTAATGAAGTGTATGTGTTTTCTATATCCATAATATATAATAAGGCCATTAATTAAATTAAAATGGGTTTTTATTTATAAAATTTCAGGTCATTACATATGTATTGAATAATTCTTAGTAAATATGCACTCAATTTTTAGTAAAACCATTTTATTCTTAAAAATATGTTTACATAAAAATGGATTTTTATTGAAAAAACAATATAATTAATTTTTAAAACATTGAAAAAATTTATATAAAAAAATAAATATTATTTTTAAAATCATTATATTAAAAATATTCAATGGTGAAATTATAAAATTTCACTAAATTTTTTTATTTTTCAGTCAATAGTGAAAAATAAATTTTTTTATTGAAAATCTATATTTTATTTTCAAGTACTTACAAAGTAAAATTCTATTTTTGATTATTTTTAAAATATAATTAGTTTTTTTATTTTAAACAGTCCAATTTGGTTCTATAAGTTAATTTTATATGATAATTTCATATAAAAACATTTTATAATTGAAAGTACATTTTTTTGAAAGACTTTTTTTCATCCCGTCTTGTCCATTTAATTTTCAATTAAATTTAAAAAATTCTATGTTTTTTAATTTTAAAAACTGGATTCCATATTTTTCATTAGTTGGTATAAATTTGGTCAATATTTCCTTTTTATTTTTTCTCAATATGAATGGTAACCTTAGTAATTTTTGTTATCATAGTAAATGAAAAATTAGGTTATTAAGGGTTAAAAATAAAATTATAAGCATTATAAAATTACCCTAACTCTTGAATAATTTTTATTGGATGATTTATTCTCATTAATAATCTTCTTATATTCATTTATATGGTCATTTGGTTCTATTTGGGTGTGACTATGACCATTATAATATTTTATGTAACGAAAATTTAAAAACATTCCACTCTGGTTTTTAATAACTATAATTTGTTTAATATGAGAATTAAAAGAATATATGATCGATAATAAATATTAATTTCAAATATAAATTTTATATATTCATTTGGATAATTTATTCTAAATTTTTATTAAATAAATAATTACCTTAAATTCTTACACAAAGTTGATGTAGTAATTATTTTCTAATTAAAAAAATAAAATAAATGATATTAAAAATAATAGACGTAATATAACGTGAGATTATTAATGTTACCCATGAATTTTTTAGATTAATATATCATGTTATAGATGTTATAAAATTTATATTCATTTTAATTTTTGTTCTTGAAGTTTATTGAAGTCAAAGTAAAGAGTTGTTCCAAAAGTTGAAAATAATGATATTTTATAACAGATAGTATTTTATTAAAATATATATAATTCATAAAGATACTATATTAAAAAAATTGATATTATATGTTTTATAATGTCAACCATGATCCATTTATAAACTTTTTTTATTTAAAGTAAATATAATAAACCTTAAGGAGTAAAAAACCTTATTGTTATGGTAAGTGTGAAAAATGTTAACGGGTGGTTAATACCAAAAATATAAGGGTAAAAACACAGCCATAAATTGTCAGAATTTTATTTTATGATGTTATTTATACTCATAGAAATATTATATTCTAATATAATAAATTTCATCCACTTTTACAAAACAATTAATTTATATTAATTTATTTTCTTATGAAAATCCAAGAGACCCTCCTCTCTCTTATAATGGGGAACCACTTATTCTAATTTAACCACACATAAAAACTATTAGTTCATTAAATATATAACTATATACGTTAATAACATCACTACCCATGTTCTAGATTCTTTATTTATGGAATAATACCAACCATAGTGGTCTTAAAGAGTTAAGAAAATGAAGTTTACCGAATAAGAGGTATTGTTCTTAATCGAGTGTTTCTATTTTTTTTCTTCTTAAACTACCTTAAAATCATTAATATCTATTATTATATAATAAAATAACTATATTAAAAAATATATATGTTATTATTTTAATTACATAACCTATATCCATCTCGAACCTCCATCAAATGTGAAAGTAATTCATCGTTTTAGTGTACGACGGACTACTGCCTCACAGAATGATGTAATTAATTTTCCCTCAACACCTCTAATATGTGGTTATAATATTGGAGTTATTCATTACATATTATATTCATGACATATTTTTGATTTTGTATACATAACATATCGTTTTATTTTTTACCTTTACATTCATTCAAAAATGATAACACCATTTATGAGTATGTATGGATTACCACCTTTATGAAGTGATGTGATTCGTATTTCATCACCACATCACATGGATGATATATATATATATATATTTATATTTAAAAAATAATATTATATTTATTATATAATCATCATTATATAAATATGTAATTATACTTACAATCTATCCATAATGTTCCTTTAAAAATTGAAATGTTACTCAGGTGTTTGTACGGTCTACCATCCCCAAGATTTTAACATAGTTTATTATTCATAACAATATTTAAGGGTAGTATATAAAATTATAATTTATGTATAAAAATCATAGTTATTTAATAATTAGTATTATATATATGATTGAATAATGAACTCTTTAATCTCAGTCAACCTATAGAAGTCATTTTGAACTTATGAACTAATCATCCACAAAACAACCAAAATGAACGTAATTGATTATGTAATTAAATATGCCATTGTGGTAAATGAAAAAAGATATGGTTTAACAATAATTTATTAATACCTTCAAATATCATTTAGAAATAAAATAATTGATATGTGTCTATTATAAAAGTGTTGAAGGACATATATAGAAAATCTGGACTCGATGTAAGGGGTTCCATCTCAATTTCATTTCATTAAGGCATATTTTAATAGTTATGCCCATAATTTATTTTATATATTTTATATACATAACATTTTACATGTTATATCATGAATACTTACTTATTCATGGAATTTTATTTTTCATGTTTAATTAATTCATTCGAGGGGATTTTACTTGAAAGTTACCAAGTGGTAAAAGGATTCTTAACTCAATTTTCCTTAATTGGGTTATAAATTTTCGTCATTTATTTTATTATTCCATTATTATGTGTGAATAAATATATTAATTATTTTATTTTTTATTACCATTTTTTTTATATATTTTTCACACAAACTATCTCCATTTATTATGTCTCAATTCAATGATCTAATCTTTATAAGGTCAATACTTCTCAAATTATCTTTCTTTGGGAAATAGTTTAAATATTCACCTAACATATCTTATGAGGTTCATATAATACCACTTTTATATTTTATATCATTAATATACTTATTTTAATTATATTGAAATATTCATTTGAATTTGTTCTTTCTTGGGGATTATGGTTGAAGAGTTACCAACATGGAAAAGGCTTTATGTAATAATCTACTTCATTCCGAGAATGTTTGTGATCAAGATTATTTTTAGGGAAATAATATAATATTATTTTCATGATCCACATTTATTTTCATATCAACTTTTTATGAATGTATTTAATATGAATAATTTAAATTTCCTCCATTATTGATTGTTGAAACATTAAAAATGTCGTTTGTATGTGGTACGGATCTTGTAACTTCCATTAGATCGAGAATCATTCTTTTTCAAATCAATGTTTTCTAAAACATCAAAAAATTTATTTCCTAAACATAAATTATTTCCAAGATCAATTTAAATTTATCTTTTAACTTCTTTTAAAAATGTTTTAAAATTAAATTTCATAACCTTTTTCAAATAGTCCATATTTTACTCCCTTTTCAAATGTTTGAGAGGAATGTTTATTTTTAACATTTACAACACGATCAGGTTTTCCTAATTTCATGAACACTATTTTCTTTGAATCATCCTTTATAATCATACAAGTTTTTGTTCAAATAAAATATTTTTCATAATATTTTATGAATTTTTTTGTTTTTAAATATTATTTTAAAAGGAAATGGGTATTTTACTCAATATTTTTTGGTGATATTTTAATGGTATTTCCATTCATCTATCTTGAAAACCCTTGATGAAACTAATGATCCACTATGGATATTTTTTATTTATACCATACTATTTTTTCTCTTTATATATTATTATTGTTTCAAATAGATTGTGATTTAACCCATTTCTTTTTTATGGTTTAATCAAGTATTGAAAGGAATAATGGATGTTTCTATGAGTTTTATGATGAAATACAATTTTTATGTGTTCTATTTATGTTATGGTTCTTTGGAATTTTTTATTATGATGAGTCTTTTTTTGTAAACTAATTGAATATGAGCACATTATATCTCTCAAGTTTTTTTGGGTAAAGGGACATAGATAACCAATTAGGTTTCACCGAAAAGAATATGGGAATATATTGTGATGGTAATTCTAAATATGGGATAGAGATAACCAATTAGGTTTATCCTAATATAATACAGGAATATACTAGTATAATTTTACCAAATATGAGATAGAGTTATCCTATTAGGTTTTTCTTAATATATTAATGTAATATACTGTGATGTTTATTCCAAGTATAATCGTGATCATTATTACATGCTTAATCTTGAGGGTTACTCCATATGTAAGAGCGATATAGGAAAGAAAAAAGTAACCTACATGATTTTTCTATGCTTTATATGGGTTTTTATGGAAATAATATGATTCTGTAAGGTAATATAATGTGTTTATGGTTTAAGAAAAGTATTTTCAACATATTATGGGTGAAACTATATATCCACATAATGATACCTTTGATCAGGGTTAACATCACATGGCTTGTGGTTATTGATCACTATGACTATTAACTTGGATATAGCTTTATGACATTTTTCATATTTTATAATCTATGAATTGAAGTGTATGAATTCCCTTAGGTTATTATCATTCACTTTTATTATGTCATCAAACCCTTTTTCTCATCTTATTATTATTACTGACATTCAGTTCATATTGATTATGTTTTCCCTTATAATAATTTGATATCACCGTTTTTATATTACCTTTCCCCTGGGTTAAAATTAATAATTGGAGTCTTCAAAAGTTTCATAAGTGAATAATTTTATGGGATATATTGAATAATTAATATCAAATATGAAAATACTGGTATAGTGGGAGATAATGTTGATCTTTATGAACAAGTTGTTTATAAATTATAATTCTTAAGATTTTTTCCTAATTCTCTAAAACTCTAAACTTAATAGGTCCTCAGGTATGTAATTGGTCTAAGATTTCTGATTATTTTTTATGGTTTTGATGGAAATAGTTGATTCTCATTTGTTGTTATAAAATCCAAAAATGTAAATTTTATGTTTTTAGCACTGGATTTGGGAGTGTCGGTTCGAGTCTGTTACAGGGATAATTTAGTGGGGTATGTTAAAGAAATATTATAAAATGAGATAGTTATGTAGAAAATCTAAAAAAACATTAAACCTTTTTATTATGGTAGTTTTCTTTATTATTGAGATGATATGTAAAGTTATGTATTTTCTTTTTGGTTTTCTAAATTAGTATTAGAGTATATGTGTGAAGTGTGTGTTTTTAGGACTGAATCTAGGAGTGTGGGATTGGCAGAATTATAGTTTCTATAATAACTGGGTTTATTTATTTTTTAAAATTATTTTAAAAATATAAAAAAATAGACTCAAATAAATCTAGGATAAACTAAAATAAATATAGTTTGAAAAAATCATATAATGGTTGAACCAAAAGTATCATGTGTTTAAAGGATGGTGTCTAAAGTTACCGTGGAATTATTGAAGTTGTTGTGTTTATTTTTAACCATTGAACATGTGTGTTGATTTATAAGATGCACTTTAAAATAATCAAAGGCATTTGTTAGTGGATGAAAGAGTATTTTCTAGCAAATATTTTATAGGTGTTTAGATATTAGAGAAATTTTGGAAGTTGGTAGAAATAAATATGCATTCATTTCAGTGAAGTTTGGAGTTCGGTAAATCAACATATCTATTTTTCATCAAATATCATATTTTTATTACATATGTATATAGTTGATCATCAATTTGATATATGATCCAATGAATTTTATTGTATCACATAACCAAATGATCCTCATAGATTATTTTATAAACATACATGAATTATGTCTTTTATATCCAATTTCCTCATGGATCCAAATTCATGAAGTAATTTTGGGTTGATGTTAGATGTTTTTATGATATAGATAATTTAAACTACATTTCTGATGTTAACCATGTTTTCTATTTCTATTTCATATCCAAATTTAACCATGTGGTAAATTTAAGTGACTCTATTACATTCATGTATTTCACATAACTATTTTTTCACCATTCATCCATGTATGATATTTTGGGCTCTGTACAGATAGAAATTACATAGGTTTTAAAAATCTATTTTTTTATGTGGAGAGAATCAAAGTAGGTAATTTTATATAATAATCATTTTTATAGATTATGTGATCATGATCCAAGATTTGATCAATGGATAATAAGCCAAGAGATAAGTCGGTATGTCTACCATGAGATCTTTACATTGTAATATATTTTTCCACATCACAGTATATGAAAATTTGATGAAATAAATATTCAGCTTTTCAGAAGGTGGTCCGTATAAAAATATTGGATGCTTCCATGCATGTTATAATTTCAAATGGGTATAATAATGTGGATTTTGTGGTTGCGAAAAACATGGTATTTAAATGTCAAATTATGAGAGAATATTTGAGTATTTTAGGAATTTTCTAAGGATGTGAGTATGTGGGTATTTATATATCAGGTGAAAAATAAAATGAACCCTGGATATTTTGGATTTTTAAATTAATATTTGAATAGGAATTCAAAATATCTTAAATGATGAATGAATTAGTAATATTTATATTTATTTTAATTATAAAATATCATGGTTGAAGATCATATAGTTTTAAAATATCATTATGAATATATTCTTTTGGAGGTGGATGTGTTATTGAGAGAGTGTTTTTGATACACCATTTTATTAAAGAAAAATAATTTGAGGAAGATTGAAATGGAAATCAATTGTGTTTATGATAAGGTTGAGGAATGGTGATAAAACTCTTATTTATCTAGATGATTATTACTAAAGAGGAAGAATAAAAATTTGTTCATGCATGATCTTATACTTAGAGTATCCTTATGAATAGTTGAAATGAAGGTTGATATGTTTTTGTTCTAATACAATTGTTCTAATATTTGAGTACCTTCTTGGAGAATATCTAAATATGATGCAGAGGCATTATAAAGGTAAATAAATATCTAATTTATCAGGGGGAAAATGGAAAACATATGAAGATCAAGTGATTCATGTCTAAAAAAATTTAAGATTTCTTGAATGATAACTAGATGATTTATACTCAAACAATATGATCTAATTTCAGACATTTGGAATAACTATAATTTTATAGTGATAATAAAATATTTTTACTTGGCAGCAGTTGATCATCACAAAGAGTAGGCTCCCAAATGGAGTTCAAAACTTATAAAAACTCATGTTTGATTCTTTTCTATAATAGTTTATACATAACTCTAAGGAAGAAATTTATAAAGAGTATAATAAAGTCTCTAACTAGACATAGGGGATTGATTCTAGATGAATAATTTTTAATATAAAATAATTACCACTTATTCACCCCCCCCCCCTTAATAGTATATCAAGTGATATAGGAAATTCATGTGGTATAAGAGTAGGTTTCCCCTAAGATTGTATATTTTTATTTATCATAGAGAAACTGAAATCATTTAATAGAATAAGTGTTTCTTTTTTATGCAAAGAACATTCATGGATGGAAGAATCGAATGCTTCCATTTTTTATCAGAGGGACTCAAAGTAAGTAATTTTTTCATTATGGACTATCCAAAATATTCTATTAATGGTTCTATGAAAATTTTAAAACATAAAAATATTTATATAGATGGTAAGGAAATTAATGAGATTCTGTCACCATTACCTTAAAATTTTCATAATAAGATCATGGGGATGTATTTGGGTAAGGAAATTTGGATTATTCTTTAAAACATGTATGATCGTAACATCAAAATAAAAGAATAAAATCAATAAATATGGAGAGATAAATTTTAATATGTCAAAATGGATGAATAGAAGAATGTTGATGACTATTTCCCCAGGTATAATTACATGGATAGCCATATTAGATCCTTTGGGGACAATCTGGAATATTCAAATATTTAAAAAAAATTAATTACTAATTTTCCAGATATATTTAATCCAATTATCTCATTTTTGGAAGAGATTGAAGACATATCCCTTTACGTACTGCATAAAAACCTCTTAAACTATTTGATGATAAAGTCACATATTTTTAAGAACAATTTTAAAGAAGAAAAGGTCTTTAAATCCTTTAATGAATTAAAGATCAAGGAAAATAAAGATAAAACCTTGTAAAATTTAAATTTAGTTGATTATAGTGATAAGAAAAATAAGAAAATTACATCTCGTATGTCTAAAAATATGAATAGAGGTAAATGGAAATATAAAAATAAGGATTCAACATAAGTTTTCAAAATGTGGTGGAATTTGTTACTTTACTTATGTGTGTAATAAGAAACAAATATCTAGAATTAGATGAAGAAGAAAAAGAATCACCACAAAGGAAATCATGATCCAAAAATAATGCAACAATATAGAAAAATTTAATCCTTTTGGGTAAATAAGAATAAGTAAAGTCTTCCTCAAGTTGTGAGTTAAAAGGTAAAGGTTCTAGAAAAGACAACAATTTTATGGAAATGCTAAAGGTAATGAAGAAAATACCAGCAGTGGATGAAAAGTGGAAATTGATACCTTTATGAATTTAATGTTCAAGATATAACATAGAGTCAATATTTAAAATAACATTGATCTCAAGAAGGAGTTTAAAGTCTAAAATAAATAATTTTACATGATAAATAATTTCTAATATGATATATTTTTTTAAATAAAATTGAATACATTAAAGATATTAAACTCTTCAAGGTTAAAGTGGATGAGAATGAAATGGTTTTATAAGGATTTTAGATGAAGATTTATTCTTAAAAAATAGAACATGGTAAGGATGAATAAATAATTCTTAAATATATGAATACCCTTGAAACTTTGTATAATTATTTTGACATAGTTTTTTAATGTAAACAGTTAGTTGTCCACTCAAAAGAATTGAATATATTTCCATATAATTTTTGAACCAATCAAATTCAAAAAGGTGATGTTCAATAAGAAATTATATAATAAATTTAATTAATTAAACCACCCAAAAATTCTACTTCAATTGGGGTAATTTTGATAAATTTGAAGAATCAAGGTACTCCAAAATTTATACAAAAGAGACATGTTATTATACCAAATTATTTAGCATAATTTTAAGGGTAGACTTAACAATTTCCTAAATTAATAATCTTAAAAAGATATTTTTGTTGATTTATATAGTACGGAAACTCAGACTTATTTAGTTATAACATCACTATTTCTTGTAATCATATATTTTTAGAGTGATTGAAATTTTATTTAAAAAATAGGTGCATAAAACCTATAAATGACAACTATAAAATGAAAATTATCATATGATGTCTACCCAAAACATGACTGATGGTCTTAAGGTAGTGTATAGAAGGTGTAATCAATAAAAAATCATTATTATGAGTGTTTAACCATGACTAAATGAAAAATAGACATATTGTAAAGTAAAAGAGTCAATTGAAAACAAGGATGAAAAAAACTAATTGTAGAGGTAGCCTTGAATGCTAGAAAAAGGAATAAGCCTTAGATTATCAACACTGGATTCTCCTCACTCATTAATGGAGACACTAAGATCTTGAAATATATTAATGATCATGATGGTGGTGTTGTGACATTTAAAATTGAAATCTCATTAAAAATCAAGGGAATTGGCACAATTTTATTAAAACTTGTAGAATAAAGTCACAAAGGGTATTATTTGTTGACAGACTCAATAAATTTATCTTATTTGTAGGTTATTTGTGTGATGAGATAAATTAAGTGATTTTCAAGAAGGATGTTTTTATCATTAAAATAATTTATTATGGACTTATTGTCACTATAGAAGAAATTACTAGTCGGAATTTGTTTCATACTGAAGATTATAGTAATTCTTGTTATCTTAGTACTAGAGAGGAGAACGATCTATGGCATAGAATAAATGGACATATTAGTTAAAATAATTTGAGTAAGATATCTGCTTAAAATTTTGTAAGTTATCTTCCTTAATTAAGACTATATATAGAGATAAATTAATTATCACTTTACAAAAGGGAAATTTGTAAAAGTGCGATAAAGAATAGTATAAACAAAATCAATAAGATCTATTTAATTAATTCACTCAGATGTGTGTGAACCCATGATAATCAAACCAATAATTGGTGGATATTATTTTGAAACATTAATTAATGGATAAAAAAAATTAAAATAGTATTATTCATGAAAAAAAATTCACAATCATTAGAAATGTTCAAAATATATAAGGTAACTTAAATGATAACTTGGGATTGACATCAAGAAACCCAGAACTAATAATGGGAAAGAGAAAACTATAAATTATTTTTAATCATTCCACGGAAATTATTAGATTAAAAATTAATACATCACACCCTACATATCAAAACATAATAGGGTTTATAAGATAATGAACAAGACCATTGGTGAAATAGTGAGAAATAATATAGGTGAATTTCAAATATCACTATTCATTGGGAGAAATGTTATTTGTATAGTTATACATATCTAAATTCAGGGATTGTTTATAAAAAATTCAAATGTATACCCATTTGAGATGTTGTATAATAATAATCCAATGATGAACTACTTTATATGCTTTGGTAGTTTTTCCTGAAAAATACCAAATGTATTCACCAAGAAATGTTTGATTAAATATATAATGAAGGTATATTTCTTAGATAAATTTCGAATGGTAAAATATATAGATGTTGGAATAAAAAATATCACAAAAATTATTAGATCTATAATGTCATAAATATTTAAAATCAATGAATTACATAGTATCTTGATGTGGTTTCTAGTGAATAAGATATTTGAAACAACATGTAGATTTCTAGAAAAATTATTGGATGGTTTCCTTATGTAGAAAATAGTTCTATATGTGTTAGATCTAATCAAACAAATGATAAATAGGAAGTTTCTATGAATGCTAAGTTGAAATATAGAAAATAAGGATACATGTGGAGGAAAATAATATTATTGAGAGTCGTTCATTATAATTTCAGATCAAAATAAGGTTGTATATAAAGAATAAAGTTCCTTTAATCTCTCATTTTTAGGAATATTTGATGGTTTTATCCTTCTAGAATAAAGAATTTATTTACACTATAGATTAGGAGCTAAATAAAATTAAGTTTAGTAATACTTTAGACCTTATTCCAAGATCTTTTAACAAAAAATATCATTAGAACCAAATGGTTATTCATAAATAAGATATATGAACAAGGAAAGTTAATTAGGAACATGGTCAAACTTGTGAGAAAAGTTTAATTCTCAAGTTGAAGGGGTTGATTTTAAAGAAAACATAACCCTAGTTATAGGATTCGAGGCCATAATAATTTTTTGGCTATGGAAGCTTAGGAAAAATTTAAAATTTATTAAATGGATGTAAAATCTTTATTTTCGAATGGAATTATCAAAGAGGAAGTTTATGTATATCATCAAAATGGTTTTTTTAATTAACAAACACTGCACAGCGGTGTGAAAACTGAAGAAAGATATATTTGGATTGAAATAATCCCCAAGGGAATAGTATTCAAAGATGAAAAACTACTTAAAGAAATTCGGATTCGTCAAATTTAAAGTATAAATTAACCTATAAATCCATGAAATTATGATATGTACACATATTTTTATTATGTGTACTGATGGAATTATTTTTTCAGGTGATAATGAGAATTATTTTCATAATAATTTCAACCTAATAAAACCACAGTTCTATATTTCCATGATAGGTAAATTGTGGTACTTCCTATAATTATAAGTAAAAAAATAAGAAACCATTATTTCTAATCCCTTGAAATGTTTCCTAGAGAATTTTTGAAGATGTTCGAAATAGAGGATCTAAAGCCTGTATATACAACCATTCAAGTGGTAAATAAAACACTCCAAAGATGAATATATTGGGAGTATAAATCAAATAGATTTTAGAAGATTGATTTATTGCCTAATTTATCTAAAATCCTCATGATTATATATAGTTATTATTGTGAGTCTTTGTGAAGATATTATAGTGACTTAAAATATTAACAACTTATGGATACTGAAAGGGTTCTTAAGAATGCCATAGGAAAATGAGCTAAGGAATTATTTAAAATAAGGTAAATAATGTTAGTCTCACTAGGTTTGAATATATTATTTGGTCAAGGGAATTTAATGATAGAATATTCACATTGGGGGTAATTTTATTCTTTAGAAATTGTTCAGTGAGTTGGGACCAAAAGAAATAAATTTTAGTAACACAGATTATTACTGAAGATGAAGATGTTACTACCACTAGTGTCTACACTCAACTGCATTGGATGAATGCTAAGCAAGATCATTTGTGGGAGAAAATTGGGAAATATCTCAGGATTCATTATGAAAATAAAACTATTATAGACTTATTTAAAAATATTTTACAACACTCAAGGTCCAATAATATTAATATCAGATGTTAGTCCAGTAAAGAAAATGTGGCTAATGGAGACATCAAGCAATAATTTATTCTCACTTATGACCAGCTAGCAGATATATTCACCAAGTCTATCCATAAGGAATAATTTCAGTACTTGATTATAATAATGGATGAATAGACCCTCCAACATCATTAACAATCACTAGGAGGGTTCCCCACATAGCCTTGGATTATTTTATAAAAGAGAGAGAAAAAGGTACAACAAAACATATAATGAATGGTAGATATTCTCCTCAATATTTTTTCTAGAAGTTGTTTTTTATCCAAAATAGTGGTTATCATTGAAGTTTTTAGTGATCTCATTAAAATGGGAATAATTAAGAATTATGGAATTTTTTAAATTGTTTTATTTTTTTTCTATCACTAAGGGATCAAGTTCACATAAAAACATTACTCCGAAAAAGAGTGTGGTTTTGGGTTGATTGTATTTTGAGAAAGGATATGATTAGGTGACTCGTGAACAAGTGTTTGAGGATGATTTCAATGGGTTGAAAACACATATAAAAATTAAATTCAAGTTATAATTGAAATATTGAATGATTTTTCTTTTTTTTAAATGTAACAAGTGTGTCAATTGATAAGTTAATCTTAAAAATGATCAAAGGTAGGCATTGGTGGGTGAAGGAGCACTCTATAAAATATATTTCAGAAGTTTTGAGGTTTTAGAGAATGCCTATAAGTTGATGAAATATAATAATATTTTATTCAAGTGAAGTATAGAGTTAAAAATTTCCACATAACCATTTTTCATCACATGTTTGATTTCTATTATGTAGGCATGTATTTGATCTTCAATGTGATCAATATTCTACTGAAGTTTTCTAAATTAAATAACCAAATGATTCATGTAGTCTATTTAAGCTATATACATGAATTGTGGTTTATGTATCCTATTTTTTCATGGATCCAAATTCATGTATGCATTTTAGGTTGACGTAATAGGATGTTAAGAAATATCCAATGTGAACCATATAGTCGACTTCTTCGATGTAGTTTAAGTGAATCATGTATTCAATTACAATCCATTTAGGGGATTTTATGGCATGACTACTTTTCACATATCCATTTTTCACCAGTTATCCATGTATGTGATTTTTGGATATGTGTGGAGTGAAATTTTATAGGTTTTTAGAATTAATTTTTTTTTTCTATGGTGAAAATCAATTCATTTGATACTAATAATATTATATTCATTGTATTAACATTGTTATAGATAATGTGATCATGATTTAATCTAATATTGAAGAAGAATCGACCTAGGGAGAAGTTAATATGGTAGATATGAGATCATCACATTGTGGGAGATGGTTCCACATCACATTATATGTGACCGTGATGAAGGAGATATCCACACCACAGGAAGAAGAACCATGTGGAAATATTGAATGATACCATGAATTTGGGAATTACAAATGGGTTAAAATAACTTAATTTTATGAATTCTATGACCAGGATATTTAAATATCACCATAGGTGAGAATAACTAATTATTTCATTAATCTAACAAGGAACTGAGTTCATATGTATTCATATATCATGTGAAATATTTAATAAAACCAATGACTTTGAGAGATTGAAATGAATTTTAAAATGTGAATTTAAAAGATCATTAATAAAGAATTAATTGGGAATATTTTTAATAATTTGAATGAGAAAATATGACTTCAAAAGATCATGTATTTCTTAGATATCATTATGAATATATGATTTTAAAGGTGGATTGTTTTATTGAGTGAGTTTTCTTGCCAAATTGTTGTATCGAATAAAGAGAAGATGAGGAAGATCAACTTGTGCATAAATTATGTTTCTAAGAAGGTCAAGGAAAGGTGATCAGATTATTATTCATCTAGACTCTTATTACTAAGGAGGAAGAAGCGAAATTCATACATGTATGCTCTCATGCCCGAACTATTCTTTCTAAAATGGTGAGAGGTGGTTGGAATACTATTATTCCAATCATATTATTATGTTAGTTGAATAGATTACAAAATAATATATATATTTGATACCAAAGAATCATAAAGATTAGTAAATATCTGATTCATCATAGAGTAAAGGGAAATGATTTGAAGAATAGTTAGCTTCTATCTAAACAGTGACATGATTTCCAATATAGAGAAGTGGGTAATTCCTACTCAAACCTTGTCTGACAATTTCAAGAGTTTATAATGACTACAATTTTATAGTGATATGAAAATTTTTGTACTCAAAACCAATTTAATAGGACATGGTGAAAGATCCTACATTGATGTTGATCCTTGTAATAACTCATGGGTTTCACTTATCTCTCATATTTTCTACATATGGGTAAGTAAGAAATTTATAAATAGTAGAATAAATACTCTAACTGTTCATTGAGGTTTCATTATAAAGGAACAATTCATAAAATAAAATAGGTACTATAAGTCCCCCCATCATTAGTTTCCTAAGTGATACAGGCTCTTCGGTGTCATAGTATAATACTTTTTAAAATAAATTTTCTATATTCATATATTCATTTACTACTGTTTTATCAGATATTATCTTTATTCACTATAACTATTTTTGTTTAGTATTTAGTTTGATGTGGGAACATTAAAAGGAATCCATGAATGACATGTCTTTAGAAACACCTATGTTTTATTACCAATTAGGAAGAATATTTGTAACAAATGGTAATGAGAGATGAAAATATCAATATATTCCTTTTATGGGGAAAAATATTATTTTTCATGACTTACACAAATTATATCGCTATTATTTTCTATCATATTGGTAGCTTCAACTATTATAATCTGAAGAAATTAAATTTAGGGAAATAAAATTTATTTAGTGAGAGATTATAACATCCCATATTTATGTTTTCATTTTATTTCCCTGAGATATTTGTTTTATTCTTTATAATAAATCAAAACATAAGTAAGAAATAAATCTTATAAGATACATCTCAAATTGAAATTTTTTAATTCAATCAAAAAGGAATATAACAATAAAATTATATGAAACCCCATATTATATACAATGGAATGTTATATTACATAGATGATTACATCTCTTAAAAGATAACAAAAGAAGATAGGACAATACCTAAAAATGAATAATATCCTTACAACTAACAAATCTTCTGAATCATCATCACCTTTAAGGAATATTATTAGTATAACCAAACCTATGAGAAGAAAAAACATCATTAATGGAGAAATCATTTTACAAAATGATAATGTAATGAGGAGTGTGGTTTTAGAAATTATAATATAAATAATTTATAAAATTTAATTTGGGTAATATTTTCGTTAACCTTTATAAAAAATTATATGGGCATTGTTTACAATATAGATAAATACATTATAGGTTTATAATTATTAGTGTGTGGATGATTTAAGAAAATTTTATTTAGTTTTTAAATATATATAGTTTCATAAAAAACAATTATTTTAAATCAAATAAATTATTTTTGGAATAGAATTCAAAGATACTTATTCATTTTCAAAAATTATTTTTTTTTCTAATCAAATTTTTTTTATGAATTATACATTTTTTTAAAAATTATTACTCTTATATGATGATTTAATTAAAATATATTTATAAAATACATGTAATTATTATAAAATAATTAAATAACATTAAGAAATAAAAAATTAATTATAATGGATAAAAAAATTAATGATTCGTGGACAAATAATTATGTTTTATCTGAAAACATTAATTTAGTATATTTATATATTTTTAATTATATGATTAATTTATTATATTATAAAATATAATTTAATTAAATGTATTTATTATATTTAACACCTAAAATTTTTAAATAATAAAATTTTATTTGATAGCATATGTCACAGGAAACACCGAGCATAAATAACCTAAAAAATATATTTTTGTAATTTTAATCTCTTTGATAGCTTGTAAAACATATAACCATGACTCCAAAGGAATTGTGCAATAGAATACCATTATCACCTAGTCATGAAATTTTTGGGTAGGAATATTACTAACTAAATTATGAAAATAATGGTTATCTATTTATTAGAAATAAAATAAAAATCATTAAAAAGAAAAAAAAATGTCCTCTGAAAGGTGCATTTTTCTAAAATACAGGTTAGCCACGCTTTTCACACATAATTTAAAATTAATTTCCTCCAATTTTATATTTTTTTTAAAAAAATTAACATTCATTTTTCAAATCAACATATCAAAATTATCTTAGATTATGTTTTTGATATTTTTCTAAAATGTTTCATATTTCGATGAATAGTGAAAAATATTTAATATTAATTAAAAAAATTCATTTTGTTTAAATTATTTATAAAGTAAAACTATATTTTAAATTTATTAAAACGTAAAATTAGTTCAATTATATATAGATTAAGCCAATTTATTTTATTGGAATCATTTTAATTTTGAATTTTGATATATAAACATTATTATAATTTTAATATTTCTCTTTAAAACCCCACATTCACGTCGTGTCTGTGGGATTAATTATAAATTATATTTTTCCACTTTAGTGAATTTAATTTTTAAAAATGGAATCCATATAAGAAATGATAAATTTTTATAATATCTAATAAGGTCAACTTAATTTTTTCTAAAACTAAATACTAAAGATAGAAAAAAAAATTGCATGTCATAGTTAATGTAAAAACAGATTTACTAGGTGTTAAAATAAGAAGATTAGGGTTTAATATGACCTAAAAACTTTTCCATCACCAATTTTATGGACATTTTTCGACCTTATCTCTTTTAGGATTGATAATGTCACGTTTTGGAGGCTTCTTACCTGATAAAAATGTCGGTATTCTTGAACCTTTTCAAAAAATTAAAAGTGTGACACTCGCCTCACTTATAAAAATCCACAACATATATTCTAATATTCACACCTTAAAATCATTTTGGCTTGGAAAATAGCCACAAAAATCACATTCCAACTTCCCTCCCAACATCTTAAAATACTTTTTTTGGGAAAAATACTCCCAAGGAAGGATTTTGGAGAAAAACTAAGGAAGATACCTGAAGAACAAGTAGCGTTATTCAACAAGTATTTTTATTTTATTTCTTCCCACACCTCCCTAAATTATATTTAAGACATGATGATATAATAAAATTAGTATATTAAATAGAGTAATATGTTTATTTCAAGACCTAAAACCATATCCACTTCCATAAGATTAGTAATGATATCATTATTTGTGTGCGATAAAGACTACTGTCTCAATAACTGATGTCATTTGTTTTTCCATTAACACATATCATCACAGGTTAGGATGATAAATCAAATATATATATATATATATGATATTTAAAACATGATTATACCTCTGGGTAAATAATGATAAATCTATACTTTTTACAAAATAAGGATATTTCATGATAAGGAACATTTTTTATAAATTATATAGATTTTTAGATATATACGGAATGATTTGGACATGAAATACAAGGATGAGGCCTAGTTATAAATAGTCTAGTGATGCATTGGTAATATCGTGATGTGAATTAATAAATTTGTATGAAATCTATTCACCAAACCTAATAGATTTTGCCCAATAGTTTAAATTATCTTGTGAAAGGTCTTGACAGAAGAGTTATTATGATCCTTGATATTAAGGAATCCAATAATTAATCATTTTATTCCTTAATAATTCAGTTATTATTGTCTATGAGATTTTAAAAATGATATCATGTGATTTTAAAAACCCATACTCCACTTAAAGGGTTCCTCTATCCCAGTTGGCCACATAGCCTCAAGAGCATATCCCCAAATTCTAGAGGCTTACAACTAGCAGTGAGGGCCTAGGGTGTGTCTGTGGGGATATTATATCCTCATTACCATAGTTTATCATGGTAGATAGATGTAATAGAGGTAAATAGTGGAAGTAGTATAAGTAATAGAAGTAACAATGGAAATATACAAGGATAAAAATAACTGAAATATCTCTAATTTCATACTTCAACTAATGATGATATGTCATGTCACAATAAAATTAGAAAACATGGATACAAGATAGTAGGCATAACATATTCCCAAAAAGTATACAAGAAATCAAAATAATATCCCAAAAATCTCGAGCTCTGGCTCATTCATCTACTATCAAGCTCCATCCTAAAAAGTAATAAATCATGTGTTCTAAGTTATATGCTTACCTTTATCAACACCTGCATTAATGTAATCTTCTCTAGAGACCAAACGGAACCTGAAGAGGGTGGGAGATAAATCTCAGTGGGCCACCACCAATGGTTTCTATAACATATGACCCATATAATGTAAATTTAACAGTGTGAAAGCCTGCATATATAAATTAACCAGTAAAATGTAACCAAATAACAAAGTTCATTATTCATCCCTCAGCTGATGTATGAACATTTAACTGGCTCATTATTTGATTGTTATGAGCTTATAAAAAAGTCTCATGTTAACCATAGTGAAGGTTATATGATTTAATAAGGAAAACTATAATTATATTTAATAATGATGTTCCAAGGTAATAACCAAGGAAATATAAACCTCAAGGGTACCCAAATCAGAAATTATTGTATCCTGGATGAGGGTAAGAGTTTAATATGAGAATAATTGTCCATGAAAATTCACAATAACATGCCTACCGAGTCCATGGAGTTCATCCAAGGTAAAATGGGGTTAAGAATTGACTGGTCATGATGGTCGTTAACCATGGATACTACTTGTCAATGATAGATACAAGGATTTTATCCCAGTCATACTGTAATAATATTAATGGGATCCTAAGGTGTCATGTCGAGATTCCAAGGTTATAAAAGAATCTAATTCCAGGTGGTTCTCAACAAAAGAAAGATGTATCCTTGAATTAGAATAGGATTCTTGAGTATACAATCCATTCTCTTGAGAAGATGAGGAGAGCTCTAGTTAGAACACTCTTATTTGATAATGATGTTATATAATATTTCATTAGGATCAATCAATTTCCTTTCATTAGTGTAACAAGGAAAATTGTACATACAACCATTTAATCAAGTCTTAATTAATCAATATGTCCATTCAATTCATGTTTTTTTCCTTTCATTAGTATGACAAGGCCAAGTAGCATAAAACCATTCATTAAATCCATTTAACGAATTTTTAAGTGTCAAGGTTCACTCTGATACCTTCCATTAACCTGTTATGGGGTGCAACAAACATGCATCCTATTACTCAATTACATATATTAAGGCTAAGTAATATACTTAGTATACTTTCCAATTCCTATTTCACATTTAATTATCAATTGAATCACATTCCTTATATGGGTCAAGTGCTGAGAATACATGGTACTTTCCATTGTGTAATTCACAATTTAAATTATCCATTTAATATAGAAAATATTTTCCTTTAAAGGTTCAATTCAAGGCACACCCGAACGATGGCTCAAATGTGTCCAAACACTAAAATGAAAATTTTGGAAAAACATATTTCATGGGATGGATGGAGATTTCAACATAACCACTAAAAACTAATCACATTTTTAGAAGGATCATAACCATACGATTATTATTACTATTATCATATAATATAAATTCAATAAACGGCACCTGATGAAATCGGTAGGCCCCATACGACAATTCCTAAATCCATGAACGTGGGGGATGAGTTATAGACTACCCACCTAGGCTTTTATAACTCTCATCATCCAATATTGGACTCTAATTTAGCTTTTAATGGAGTATATCTAGGAAAAAGGTAAAAATTCTCACAGCTCAACAACTAGGTCGAGAAAAAGGTAGAATAAGAACGGATCAAACGAACTCGAGTACTTACTGTTGGGCATCTAACATGATGAAAAGAATCTTGAATAAGTCTTGGATGAACGAGAAATATTTATCCCTAGATTAGGTCTTCAAAGAGATCCAAAATGGGAGAAATGGAGGCTAATACCAATATAAATTGGATTAGCTAAAAAGGAGGGATTAACTATATTATTATGGGTAAAAATGTAAAATAACCTAAAATTTATCTTATGTGCGGTTTGACCGCATGGTTCGCTAAATTATGCGCCAAACATGAATGGGAATCTATAGGAAGGTGTGTACTGCATAACTATTATGCCCGGTTAAGGAAACCTTGTTCCAATCATGTGAGATGGATCTACCCAAAAATTCAAACCATACACACGGTTAGATATAACCATGTTCCCTACCTACATGGTATACTCTAACTGTGAAACACGCCATTTTTTCCAAAAAAAATGGGTTCCAGGCTAAGAAACATCCTTAGACACCCTCAGAAGCTTTTCAAGATCAAAAGTAATCAATATTAGGTCTAAAATAATTAAATATATTGAAATTTAAAGGATCCATACCTATGTGAAAAATAGGGTCCTTAAAGTCTCCCCCCCATCAAAGAATTCGTCCCCAAGTTCACCTTCCAAGGGTGGTGAAATGCTATCTGAGAAAAACTCTTTCCACTGGGCATGTATGCTGGCATCCCTCTCCCATGTCTCGTCTGAAACGTGGTTATGATGCCATAACACACATACTAGAGGGGCATACTAGCCTCGGAGGGCCTTTGTACTCTATTCAACAATGCATACTGTATACTTCTCAAAGGTAGCATCTGTAACTAAGTAAAATTATTCTCGATCAAAGGTATGATATGTATTGCCATGATATTGGAGAAGCTATGAAACATGGAATATGTCATGCATGGCACAGTACCTCTAAGGTAGTAGAAATTAATAAGTTATCTTCTCAACTCTCTGTAGAATCTCAAATGGCCCCACATAATGAGGTGACATCATCTCTTGCTTCTGTAACTGTCTATGACCCATCCTGGGTGATACTTGAAGGAAAAAATGGTCCCCAACATCAAACTCTAGAGGTCAATGGCGACGATCAGCCTAAGATTTATTTCTAGACTGAGCAGTAGTCATACACTTCCTGGTATTCTAAACCTACTCTGAAGTCTTTAGTACAAGGCAAGGAACTAGTTAGGATGTCTCACCTGCCTCCAGCCAACACAGGGGTGAACAGAATAGCTTACTATCAAAGGCATAAAAAAGAGCCATCATAAATTTCACCTAAAAACTATTATTATAGAAAAACTCAGCGATATGGATATGATTCTCCAAATAACCTCCGTAATTAAAGACACAAACTCGGAGCATATCCTCTAGATCCAATATTGTCTATTTTGATTATCCATCTGTCAGAGGGTGAAATGTTGTTCATAGAAGCACATGTGTTCCCATAGACTTCTGCAATAATTTCTAGAACCATGATGTGAAATGAGAATCCTACTCTGAAATGATAGTATGAGGGACCCCGTGTGGTTGTATGATCTAATAGACATATATTCTTCCCAACCCATCAATTGAGAATGTCTCTATAATATGAATGGAGTGAACCACATTCGTTATTCTATCAATGAAAACACATACACCATAACTACCACTATATGACCTAGGTAACCCGAATACATTTTGTGTGGAAACATGTTCCCATTTCTATTCTGGGACTGTAATTGGATGTAACAAGCCAGCAGGTCTCTAGTGCTCTTCCTTCACATGCTGATTGGTGGGACACCTATAGATAAATCCTCTAATCTGATGTTTCATCCCAGGCCCCCAATACTGTCGTCGCATATATCAATATATATTGGAGATACCTCAATGAACTTCCCACTAAGAATAATAGGACTCCCACATCAACTCCTCTCTCACATTTTTAGAAACCCAGACACAATTGTGGATTTGTAGGATGTCGTCTCTTTCCACATACAAATCAATGGGTGGGTCGTCTCCTGATATACTACCATGGATAACCAAGCCCTTAGGATCTGAAAAAGTGTCTACCCTTCACCATAATAATTTTGGATGAGGTAACTAGCATTGATAAGAGGTAATATTGATCGTTACTATCATGAAAATCCAGATTCTACTTGGAAAAGAGGGTCATTAACTTCCATTGATCTCTAGCTTCTCGTACAGCATGTGCCTGAGTTTTCTGACTCAATTCATCCACAACTACATTTACCTTCCTTGACATATAGGAAAGCTCCAAATCGAAGGACTCTAGGTATTTTACCCATCTCCACTATCATAGGTTCAATTCACATTGTGAAAAGATATATTTTGGGATCCTGTGGTCTATGAATGCCACAAATCACTCACCTAATAGATTGTGTCTCCATTAATTTAAGTCAAAGATAAATAATGATAGATCATGTTCATTCATTAGATAGCTTCTCTCATGATGCCTCCACTAATGAGATCTATATGAAATGAATCTATCCTCTGAAATTAGTTATTTGTTAGGTTGATGCATTATGCATCATAGAACTTCCAGTCTCTAGAAAAATCAAAATATGTGCTGATAAAATCCTCCCTTTTAGCTCCTAAAATGATTTCTCAAACTCTTATGACTACACTAAATTGGCACTCTTATCCATAAGACTAGTGAGAGGTGAAGAAAGGTGTGATAAGTCCTATATGAAAACCATATAAAATCCAACCAACACCAAAAATCTACATTTATCGTATATATTTTTGGGATTTTCCTAGGAAACTAAAACACTAACATTTTTTAGGTTAATAGAGACTCCAAATTCTAAGATAATAGGACCCAAGAAGTGAACTATTTTTATCCATAAGTGGAACTTATTAATCTTGTAATAAAGTTAATGCTCCCTTAGGGTACTCAGTATGATATCAATTTTATTAGCATGATTGTTAAGAGTATGAGAATAGACTAATATTTCATCCACAAAGACCACAAAAAAAAGAATCCAGATAGGGATAGAAACCTCTATTAATTAGAGCCATAAAAATGGTATGTTCATTCATAAGACTAAACGACATAACTAGGTACTCCTACCGACCATACCGGCTTTGTAATGTTGTATGAGGTATTTCTGATGGCCTTAGTCACACATTTTGATATCTTTACCTCATTTTGATCTTATAGAGGACCCTAGATCCCAAGAATCAGTTGAAGAAATTATATATTCAAGGTATTAGATACTGATTCTTGAATGTAAGCTATTTCAGCCATCTGTATTCCATACATAGATGTACAGTTTTATCCAGCATATTAGTGAAAAGAACAATCAAACCCTAAGATAATGTAAATGGGTGTATAACTCCTTTGGCCTCTAAATCCAATAACTTCAACCTGAGCTCCTAAAGCTATATAAGTGACACCTATATAGAAGAATGGACATTGGAGTTGTTACTTGAATAAGATCGTTTGTAAACTCTACCTCTCTCTAAGGAGGTAAGCCATAAAAATTATCTGGAAAGACATCCCTGAAATAATCCACTACTAAAAGGAATTAAAATTAATGTACACATTGATCCTCCATGAAGATATTTTCAATCTGGGTGGTCACTCCACCTATCCCCAGATTCTTTGGTCCTACTCAACCAACCTAGAAATCCCACTCAACCTTATGTAGATAGTTACTTCCCTATGATGATGTAAATGATACCATGTGGTCATAGAAGTCTACAAAATCCTGATACTGAACCAACCAATCCATCATAAGAATTCCATCTAAGAATATGATTTTGAAAATGAAGAGGTTCTATAAGAAATGGTAACTGCCTACCTCAAGGGTGCAATCCCTACATTTGTGTATTCCATCTAACTGCACTCCTAATGGGGTATCTAGATTCATTACACACACAAAAATATTGTATCTCTATTCCAAGACTCTCCATGATAGATACATAGCTAAAATAGTTTAAAGCACCTATATAAAATAAAGAAGATATTATAGTTGAAGCGAATAGAATAGTACCTCCTAATATAGATGGTCACATAGGATGATCCTTGGGTATGGACTATAGTGAATGTAACTAACCTGATTCACAAACCTAACCAACAGCTTAACCACCATGACCAAGACTGATCTCTGGGCATTTCTGGTGATTAGGAATCTAATTGTTATGGCCATGAATTCTTCCTGGTCTAGTCATGTTGGTGAAATTTCAACTCCCCATCAATTTCTGTGCAAAACAACCTACTCCTTGTAACACCCCAAGATTTCATAGTAAGTTATTTTCTTCAAATTAATTAGATATCTTATGCAACACACAACATTGAGTTCAAGTGCACCACGACATACCAAACTATCCATTCAAAAAATAGTTATGAATAGTACTAACTGCATTTTAAATTTTATATACTCCATATAATTTTAACATCCATATTATGTGTTTCTTAGACATAATATAAGAACAGATTCAATTTTTCAGATAAAAGAATTGTTTTTCAAAAAATGAAATTTTATCACCTTTTAATAGAGAACCCTTATAAAATACAATATTTGACACTTTTATATATTCAATTTGACAAAATAAACATTTTCTTTAGAATAAGAACAAAAAATTCAAGTTTGGATAAATTTTCGGTGCTTTTTTGATCACTTTCATATTTTGATTAATAGTGAAAAATATTGCGTTATTGTTTAAAGGAATTTTTAATTTAAATAATTATTTTTAATTTAAATTAATTTTAAATTCAAAATATATACATAATTCCTTTATTAGTCCAATTTAATTCACTGAAGTCATTTTATAATAAGATTATATATATATAATTTTTTTGAGCTTTTAAACATCTTTTAGCCACCTTCTACGCACATTTACAAATTTACATAAAACAATTTTAAGGTTTATGTGAATTGAATTTCCAAAATATGAGATAAAAGGTTGACATAATTAAGTAAAATTTATTTCAATATGATGAAAATAATTTTTGGTGAACATTAACTTTTGAATTTAATTTACCACTGTTAAAAGTAAATAGGGTAATTAAATATAAAAATGATATTATAATTACCCTAACACATGTCCTAATTCAATTGTATTAGTTTATTTAGACCAAAATAATCCCTATGAATAAAATATTAACCTTTTTATCCACTTGGATTAGATTAGGACATTTTTTATTTTATTTAAAGAAGAGTTAAAAGTGTTAAATAAAATGTTTAAAAACTAAACCATTTTTAATATTGGGTTATACATAAGATAAATTAGACTATAGATATTTATTATAAATCTAAAAATATTTTCTAAATCATGGTATTTTAGTTTAGTTTTTATAAATTAAATAATTAAATTTATTTATGACACAATGATGATGTAGTAACTACCTTATTAATGAAGGATTTAAATAATTTATATTTTAAATATAAAAATAAATGTAAATTGAGACTCTTGATGAATTAAAATAATTATATAGGTTTATATAACATATTAAGGTTGATTTAATGTATTTTTATCAAAGTAAACAAGTTTTTTTACTTTCACAAAAACCAAATACTTAATAGTTTCAAAATTGACATAAATGCGTATTTAAAACAAATATTGTATTATTAAAAGATATAATGTTCCTAAAAATATATGATTCAGCCAAAGGACTTATATAATGATATATATATGTCATTAAATAACCACTTGAGGTTCTAATGGAATTTTATAGTATGTTTATTACCCATGTTATATAAAAATACAAGAAGAGATGGTAAAAGTTAAACTAATTAACTGAGAATTAAATCTAAAAGATAAGGTTAATATGGTCACCAAAACTTGTATTAAACCTATTTGTTGAGAATATTTCGACTCAACCCCACCTTGTCCTTGAAATAAATCCATTTTGATCCATTATATATTGAAAAAGATTTTATAATAAAATAATATTTAAAGCTTTTCCTAAAGTGACCCTCACCTCTCTTATAAAAGGGTACTTCCTCTTCTCTCAAAATCACACCTCTAAATACATTTGGTTCTGCCTAAGCCTATACAAATATCCTCCCAACTACCCTCAATTGAACCTAGATGACTTACTTATATTATAAATCCAGTCTATGTAGACCTTTTGATCAAATAAAAAGGAAGCACCTGAGGAAGAGGTAATAATTTCATCACCTCTTTAAAAGTTATTTTCTTCATCCACATATTCATTCATTGTTGATTCCATACCAAAATAATAACTCCAGTACCTTACAAATATTTTTATGCTATTATAAATATGGTATGATCATATTCTTTATTCTATATATCCTATGAAAGACAAAGTCTCCATATGTGTGTACGTATGGCTTTTCTTCTCCACATTGTGGTGTAGTTTTTTATTCAACATTTTTTTATTTGGATAGGTATAATAATTATTATAACTGATTTAAATAATAAATATAACATGTTAATGATTATTTATATATAATATACCATCTAATTACATATGATTTCACCACTAATATAATGATTTTTTCGCTCGTGCATATGTACGGCTTACCATCTCCACAACATGATAAGATTTTATTCCCCATAATAACAATTCAAGAATAATTTTCATTTGATGATTAAAAATAATGTTTAATAACTTAATATCATTATCGATATGAATCAAATACATCCTATCCCTAAAAAATATTACTTATGTAACAAAACATATAAAGGAAAATGAATCAGTTAACACCCAAAAAAATGATACTACTGAAATATCATTAACAAAGCAATATTAGAATATCATATATGATATCATATTTATGTATGGGGTTATTCTATAATTTAATAAAAATATATTTCACCATTATATTTGAGGTTATACTACCCTCTAATAAGGAAAAATACAAGGTAAGGGGTTTTCATCTTACTTTTTATTCCCGTGAGATTCATGCTATATTTTCCACTATTTCATATTGTGTGGTGTATGTACTACCCATTATTTTATGCTTTGTGTAATATAATTTAATTTATGTGTATTTAAATATTTGGCGTATGAACATCCTTTAATTGGGTGTATGTTTCATAAGTTAACAAATCTGTAAGAGAATTTCTAATTTTAAAATTAAAATTCCATTTAAATGTTTTAAAATGGATTGGGACATTTTTATTCAAAAATATATTTTTAATAGCTTCATGATAAACAGTGAGACTTTTAAATGTTTTCAAGAAAAAGGGGATATTTCTCTCTATTATTTTTACTAATTATTTTCATCTATGTAAATAACCATTATTATTCTTGATTGAGGTTGATTTATTTCTTCCATATTGTATTGAATGCATTATGTTTGATTGTAGATGTTCAATTTTTGTACCATTCATGGTTTGTAGTTAAAACATTGACATTTCGTATGCTAGTTTTAATATGAATTTTTAGATTATGTTTCAACCTTTTCTTATGAGGAATTCATTGGACATGTTAAGTGATAGGTGAAGCCCACTATAGCTTCTTGATGCATCGGTAGGTCTCGAGAGACAAACTAGTTTCTTGGCACAAGACCTTGAAAAAATATTATTTGTAGTCTTGGCATGAGGCCTTGACTCTGTGGTTATGATGTCCGACATTATGAATTACTTCATTATGAAATTAGATATTGATATTATATATGATTATTCGACTAGTAGAATATACATCTGAATACATAATTGTAATTATTTGATTTATCTTTTCCATATTATGATGAAGTTTAAGTTTAAAAATATTTTGTTTTAGTCTTATACATTTCCTTAAATATTTATTCTTATTTATGAGAGTTTCAGCTATATTGTTATCCCTACAGAGCATCAGATCTCACCATTTTATTATATTTTGTTTTCCCCAGGATGTGAAGAATTATATTATGATTAACCTGTAGGGATATGCCAATGGATATGAGTGTGTTCAAATGGGACACAATGTTGTTTTTCTTTATTTCATTATGTAATGTAAAACTTAGGTATGTACCTAGTACTTCCAAGGCTACTAAACAAATCGATCATTCGATACATGATATCTTATGATCATTCCAATGTTATAAAATAATGAACTGACTCTGGGTAACTAGGGTCAGGGAATTACAGTTTTTATCAGAGAAAGTTTAGTATAAAACATGGAAGCTAGATTTAGAAAAACTTATAAAACACCACCGTAAGATAGAATTTGAGGATTAATATAGACGAACATCCAAAAAGTTTTGTGAGGTAAATATTATGTGGGTTTACCAAGAAATACATCCCTGTCAGGATATGAATAGAAAGAGGTGGATCAGGCACATATGTACCTAGGGGTAAAACCTGAAAACACCGCTTTGAGCTAGACTCAAATAGGAACTATTGTATGACAACGAGCCTTACTGCACTCTTGGTTACGACACTCCTGTGGGATATGCTTCGGATAATTGACATTTTCATTACAAAACAATTTTAATGATTTTAATATAAGATGACAATAAATGACCTTGGTTAATCCTAGGGTGTTTTCGATTAAAAATAAGGTTTCATTATATTATGTAAATGATTTTATGACTATTTTTACTCATACTATACATTCTAGTTCTAGTCAATGACTGGATTCCAAGGAAGTCATAGTAACATTTAATGTGATTAACATGGTGGGAATGATGGTGGAAATGGGAAAATAAATGAAATGTTGATAGGTTTAAAAGATATTTTGTTCATGACGAAGTAGTTTTCCAAGAATATGATCAATAATATATACATTAACCAACTCCCAAACTAAACAAAGAAGAGGAAGGAGGAGATTGATAAGATATCCAGCAGTGGAAATTGTGGAGAAAATAAAGATTAATTTCCATCATGTCGGAAATGTAGAAGGAGACACCCAGGAAAGTGTCTCAATTGAACAATGGAATTATTTATGTGGGAAAGAAGGACATAAAGAATATAATTGTTGAGGTAAAATGCAGAGTACATTAGAAGAATGAAAAAATGATCATAAGAATCCATTTAAAGTCATTTTCGGTAAATATAGGGTACCTAATCATTACTCAAGTCAATTCCCTATTTTATTGGATAACCACTAGGTCAAGGAAGAACCTATGTATAATTAAATGGATGGAGAAATGTTTAAAATTATTAATGCTCTTTGTTGATGGGATTACTTTGGAATAATTTTCTCTTGTATGTATAACCCTATATTTTTTATGTTAAAATGAAATTTGAGGAGGAATTATCTTCTATTTTGGGGATAATTATAAAGAACCATTTGGGTTTATGTGATCCTTGAATTTGAAGCAATTACAATTTATTAGTTTTCGGGATGAAAATGCGAGGTATGAGATAAAATTTGTGGTAAAATTATTTTATGATTATTCTGAGGAATTTATCTAATTTTGGTAATGTTATAAAATATTGTTTTTGGAAAAGGACAACATGCAGATCGTGTGACAACTTGTTGCGTTGGACACAACTGCGGGAATAGAACCCACAACCAAAGTGAGATTGGTATTTATCGCCTACCACTAGACTATGTGAAGTCCGAGATTAGTGTGAATAATTAATTTTAGTTAAATGATTTTATTAATCAATAATTAGTTGATTTATGTTCTTATGTTTTATCAAATAGATATCCCTAGCATCGGAAAATGAATTTTGATTAAGTGATAAATGTTATTTTAAAAGACGTTCACTCTGTTGGGAACACTATATGCCTAATGAAAATAGAATACTGTGGGATTTCATTTGAGCAGTAATGGTGGATTTTTTTTATTTTGGAAGAATATATTTTTTTACATTGATTTAGATTATTAATGGAAATGATTAACCAATCATAGAGAATATGTGATTTGGTTAATTGCACTTCTATATGGGACTTTAAGAGTAGTTGATGTTATTTGGAGAAAAATGTTATGATTTACTATGAAATAATATGTGATTAAATTTTTCTTAGTTTTGGGTTTCAATCTTAGATTGGATTATATTGAAGGATTTTAAGTACAATTGTTTATTGAATGGTCTGTATAGAACATTGGGTATTGTTTGTTTAATTTTGGAAATTATGTTCAGTATTTCATTCTATAAATGATTATTCATTTTGGGGATCATTTGATCTTATACTAACCATTTGGTTTTGTTTAATCTCTAATGACAAGGGAAATATATAGTTCATCCTTTGTGTATTATGTGATTCTCTATAAGTTGATTCTACCTCTTCAGGTGTGACCAACTCATCTTGAATACTCATCATTTAGAGAAAAGTTGAGTTAGTGGTTGAAATTTATTAATGGATGACACTCTACTAAAAAAGTAAGTATACCACTTTAAGTTCTTAGTAAATCTCATTAATAAATTCCTCAACTTTATGAAATGTAAATTAAAAAAAATGGTGACTGTTTACTTTTCTTACTGGGAAACTAATGATCACTTAACACATCACAATTTTGTGGTTTTCTTGTTGTTGACTTTTTTCTGATCATGTTTTCTATCACTCTCCATCAAAAAATGACACTTAGTTTATATTCCATATCCATGTTTTCCTACATGTAATACTAGTATGGCTTATCTTGGGAGACCTTGCTACTTCACTTTCTTTCTTTTAATGTGATAGTTTTATTGACTATTTTTCTGATGTAGGGGTTTCAATAAATTTCTCAAGCCCAATTTTAAAAATTCAAGGATGAAATTTCCAAAAGGGGGAATAATGTAACTTCCCAAGGTTACATAGTAAGTTATTTTCTTTAATGTAATTAAATAGCTTATGCTAGATGCAACACCGAGTTTGAGCACCCCACGACTTACAAAACTAGCCATTCAAAAAAATTATGAATAGTATTACCTACATTTTGAATTATATATACTCCATATAATTGTAAAATCCATATTATATGTTTCATAGACATGATATAAGGACAAATTAAATTTTTTAGATAAAATAAGTATTTTTCAAAAAAAATTCAATTTTAACGCCTTTTGATGGAGAAAACTTTTTAAATCCAATATTTGACACTTTTATATATTAAATTTGGCAAAATAAACTACTTCATTAGAATTGGGACCTAAAAATTTAGGTTGGATAAATTTTCGATGCTTTTCTAAAAACTTTCATATTTTTATGAATTGTGAAAAATACTGCATTATTGTTTAAAGCCGAATTTTTATTTAAATAATTACTTTAAATTTAAATTTATTTTAAAGTAAAAATAGATACATAAAACCAATATATTTCTAATTTAATTCATTGAAGTATTTTTATAATAATATTATAAATATATATATATATATATAATTTTATTGAACTTTTTACCATATCTTACTCACCTTCTAGGCACATTTTCAAATTGGCATAAAAAATAATTTTACCACTTCTGGGAATTGAGTTTCAAAAATCTGAGAGACACGGTTGTCTTCAATATGTAAAATTTGTTTCAATAGGATGAAAATAATTTTTTGTGGATAGTAAATTTTTAATTTTAGTTACCAAGATTAAAAGTAAATAGGGTAATTAAAGGTAAAAATGATATTATAATTACCCTAAAACAATCCTAATTCTATTGGATAAGTGTATTTCAACAAAAATCATCCCTAGGAATAAAATATCATCCTTTTTATCCACTTATATTAGATTAGGATATTTATTATTATTTTATTTAAAGAAGAGTTAAAAGTGTTAAATTCAAAGTTTAATAACTAAACCATTTTTAATATAGGGTTATACATAAGATAAATTCGACTAAAAATATTCATTAGAAACACTTTAGGAAAAATACCCTATACCAATGGTTTGGAACCATTGGTATAGGCCTCCAAACTGTTTCTATAGCCTATACAACCAGTTTGGAGAACCATTTCCTAGTAGGTCATGGGGATATGTCTATACCAACCGTTTTTAGAAAACCGTTGGTATAGACATATACCAATTGTTTTCAAAACCATTGGTATATGTAATATGAAAATCTATACCAACAGTTCCATAAAACCATTAGTATATTTAATTCAAAAAAGAATCATTCAGTTGGTTTTGATCCTAGCACCTCCGGTTTGTGATTGAATGACCTAACCCTTAACCTTACATACTTTTGTGAACATAATTTCATAAATATAAATATGTATTATCATAAGTATTTTAAATTTTGATTTATTTAATGTCCTATGTAATATGATTCAATTAAAATTACATGTACATATACTAACAGTTCCCAAAAATTTTGGTATAGACCTATACACTATACCCATGATATTCAAAATCATTGTTATAAGTAATACGAAAATCTGTACTAATAGTTCCATAAAACTGTTGGAATATGTAATTCAAAAAATAATCATTCGGTTGGTTTTGATCCCAGCACCACCGTTTTGTGATTGAAGGACCTAACCACTAACCTAACATACTTTTGTTAACATAATTTCATAAATTTATATATTTAGTATCATAAGTATTTAAAATTTTGATTTATTAAATTTCCTCTATAAGATGATTCCATTAAAAATAAATATACCAGTACCAATGGTTTTGAGAACCGTAGGTAAAGATTCAATGATTTTGGGACCTATAAGAATGATTTTGGACAAACCGTTGGTATAGGGGGGACCTATACCGATGGTTTGTGGCCAAACCTTTGGTATAGGGTCTCTATAATGAACTTATACCAATGGTTTTTTCCAAAACTGTTGGTATAAGTCCAAATTAGTGAACTATACCAACGGTTTGCACAAAACCGTCAGTATAGGTCCAAATTAGTGACATATACCAATAGTTTTGGGAAAACTGTTGGTATAGGTCCAAATTAGTGAACTATACCAATGGTTTTCCCAAAACCGTTGTGTTGGGAAAAATCCGCCATGGTATCATTGAAACATTTTTGAGGTGATTGTGTTTGTTGACAAAGTGGACATATGTGTAGTGATTGTTGACAAAGAAAACAATGACATACAAATTTGATGAAAAATGGGATTTCCTGGTGGAATGTTGAGTTCAAGAGCTATGGTCAACAATCCATGTTTGATTCAGGAACATCGACAAAAGGAATGGATGATCTGGAGGCGGTACAAAAAGAACTGATACAAGGTGGCGCCGTTTTCTAGTGTTAAAGGAAAGGAAACATGCGCGCCTAATGTTTTTCAAGATTAGAAGGTCAAAATATGGCAATGGAAAGAGGGTCGCACAGGTATTGGTGAGGTCACACAGGTGACTTGCGTGCCGGGAAAGGACATGTGCGCTGGTGCCTAGGAGGATTGGAAAGTTGTGCGCCATATGTTTTTTAGGATCAGATCTTCGAAATATGGCAATGGAAATATGGTCGTGCATGTGTCTTGTAGGGGATGCAACCTAAGTGTCGGGACTTGCATGCCGAGGGGAGACTTTCACGCCGCCGTGTAGGTTGACCAAATGCCTATAAATACAGGACCACCCCTCCTCATTTCCAATGGAGTTCAACACTTAGAAAAATCGTAGCTCCCGTCGCGCGGGTGTGGTGGTCATGCAAGTGGTGTGTGGTCGCGTAGGTGGACTTGCGCACCAGTGTTTAAAGTTTCACACTGGTTGGTAGTTTTGCACCAATATTGGATTGGGCATAAAAGGGGTTGATTTGCGCATGTTTGGAGTTGCATAAGGTTGTGTCACACAAGTGATTGAGGTAGACTTGCGCACCAGTAGTGACTTGCGCGTCGATACATGCACAATGTATTAGACTTGCGCGCCATGTAAGTTTGATTTCCAGCAGTGATTCAGGTCTGCGTGGAAGCTGGAAGATTTCTCAATACATTTTGTACAAAGATAGATTCATCTACGGGTGAAAGATGGACTTCAACAGAGCATTCACATACTACAGAGGATGTATTCATTAGTGATAATGAAGGGACCTACAATTCTATAAACTATGAGTGTATCCTTTCTAGATCAGTGAGAAAAGTAAGAGGAATAAGTTGTTCCTCTCCACCGGTAGTGAGCCAGAGAGAAATAAATATGGAGTGACCTTTGGGAAAGTAGTGAGCTGACCCTACACCATGTAAAGGCAGTGAGCCTAGGACAGAGTGACTGTGCCCGAACCTTGTAATCCACAGCTAGTGACATTTAGTGGAATTTGGTAAGACCGAAAACCTGTCGACGTATGCTCCTTGGAGGTAGCCCATAGTGGTGAACCAAGTAAAAATTGTAGTTTCATGTGCTTGTTTTACTTTCTATTTATATTGTGTAACATGATAGATAGATAAGGGTGTTTTTCTTAACAGCGAAACAAGATCAGAACGGGATTTAATTTTAAATTAGTCATACAATGATTCACCCCCCCCCCCCCTCTCGGGGTATTCAGCCTTGTGGACCTAACACATTGGTATAGATCTTATTTCCAATATTGAAATCTAAAAAAAAATCATACATCATGGTATTTTATTTATAATTTTTAGATATTAAATAATTAAATTAATTTATGACACAATGATGTTGTGGGAATTACATTATTAATGAATGATTAAAATAATTGATATTATAAATATCAATATAAATATAAATTGAGGATTTTGATGCATTGAAATAATTTTATAGGATAATGTGACATGTTAGGGTTGATTTAATGTGTTTTTTTGAAGTAATCATGTTTAGTTGACTTTCACAAAAACCAAATACTAAATAGTGTCAAAATTGACACAAATGAGTATTTAAAAAAATAATTTATTATTAAATGATATAATGTTCCTCAAAATATATTGTTCTTAAAAAGGACTTATATAAAAATATATATGTCATTAATGAACTTCTTGAGGTTCTCTTAACATTTATTTGAAAATTTATTAACCATGAAATATAAAAATACATGAAGACATGTTAAAAGTTAAACTATTTAACTAACAATTATATCTCAAATATAAGGTTAATATAGTGACCTAAAATTATCTAAAACTTGTTGTTTGATAGTATTTAACCCATCCCCGCCTTATCATAGAAATAAATCTATTTGGAGAAATTATAAACTGAAAATGATTTTATAATAAAACAATATATCAAACTCTTCCTAAAGTGACCATCACCTCTTTTATAAAAGGGTACTTCACCTTATTTCAAAATCACACCTCAAAATTCTTTTGGTTAGAAAAAAACCTACTAAAATACTCTCCCAACTACCCTAAACTGAACCTAGAAGTGTTAAATTGATCAGAAAGTCAACCTAAGGAGCCCTTTTGATCAAATCAAAAGGAATGACCCGATGAAGAGGTAATAATTTCATCACCTCTTACAAAGTTATTTTCTTCTTCAACTACCTCTTTAATTGTTTTTTACATAAAAAAATAATAACTAAAGTATCTTATACATATTTTGTTGTTATTATAAATATGGTATTACCATATTCATTATTTTATCCATCCTATGAGTTATAAAGTCACCATACGTGTGTATGTATGGCTTACAGTATCCATGTCGTGGTGTAGTCTGTTATTCAACACTCCCTTATTTGGATAGGTATAATAATGAGTATAACTGATTTAAATAATAAATATAACATGTTAATGATTCTGTATATATAATATACCGTCCAATTACATACTACTTCACCACTAATAGAATGATATTGTTGCTCCTGCATATGTATGGATTACCGTCTCCATGACATGAGAAGATTTCATTCCCCATCATAACCATTCAAGAATAATTTTCATTTAATGATTAAAAATAATGTTTAATAACTTAATGTAAATCTAGATATGAATCAAATACACCCTATCCATAAAAAACATGACTTATATAACAAAACATATAAAGGAAAAAAATCATTTAACACCCAAAACAATGATACTGCTGAATATCATTAACAAAGATATATTAGAAGATAATATATGATATCATATTTATATATGTGGTTATTTTATAATTTAATAAAAATTATTTCACCATTATACATGATCTTAACCTACCCTCTACTAAGTAAAAATACAAGGTAAGCAGTTTTCATCTCACTTTTTATTCCCATGAGGTTCATACTATATTTTCCACCATTTCATTTTGTGTGGTGTATGTACTATTAATGATTATATTATTTGTGTAATATACATTAATTTATGGGTATTTATTTCTTCCTTGTATAATCCTTCTTTCATGGGGTGTATGTTTTGTAAGTTACCAAATCGATAAAGGAATTTCTAATTTTGATTTCCACTCATTGTGTTTTACCTAAACTTCATTGTTCATTTTAATCCAAGATTATGTGTGAAATAACTATTTATTTATTTATGTAGAAATTTACACCCCACTTTGTGTGTATATACATTTTATACACATAATCACCCCATTGATAAATTCTCAATTCGTGGATATGAATTTGATTAGTGTAATCTTAACTCAATTTCCATTCATTGAGTTAAACATCCAAGTCATCAGTGTTTTTTACAAGAATATGTGTGCATGTCCTAGGATTTATTTAAACTGAATATTAAATAATATTGAGTGTATTTAAATTTTTCACACATAATTATTTCATTGACTTATCCATAACCAAAGGATATGGTCTTTATAAGGTATTTGATCTCAATTTACATTCCATTGAGACGTTTTTGTTGTTATGCACCAATTCACTTTTATATGGTGTATATACTATACATTGACATATTACATCATGAATCCCTTTATTCTCATGATATTATAAAGTTTTAATTACCTCAATTACCTGTATTCAAGCTTCCCTCATTTGGTTAGGAACTCTAACTAAAATGTCATTTTAAATTTTTTAAATATTTATTCTTCTAAATCTTTCCCATTGATGTCCATGTTTTAAAAATGGTGTTAAGGATTTATTTATATGGAAATTAATGTTTTAAAATTAAAATTGGTTTTAAATGTTTCAATGTTTTGTGGGACACTTTGATTCAAAATTCTATTTTTAACTGCTTCTTGATATATAGTGAGACTTTTAAAAAATTTCAAGAAAAAGGAGATATTTCTCTTAAATATTTTTACTGATTATTTTTATATATGTAAATAACCTTCATTATTCTTGATTGAGATTGATTTATTTCTTCCATATTGTATGGAATGAGTTATGTTCGATTGTGGATGTGCTATTTTTGTACCATTCATGGTTTGTGGTTAAAATATTGACATTTCGTATTCTAGTTTTAATATGAATGTTTAGATTATGTTTCAAACTTTTCATACGAAGAATGAATTGGACATAGTAAGTGATAGGTGGATCCCACTATAGACCCTTGATATATCAGTAGCTCTCATGAGACAAACTAGTGTATTGTCACAAGGTCTTGACAAAATCTTAACTGTAGTCTTGGCATGAGGCCTTGACTATGTGGTTATGATGTCCGGCGTTATGCATTCCATCAATATGAAATTAGCTATTGATATTACATGTGATTATTAGACTAGTAGAAAATCCATGTGAATAAGTAAATTGCATTATTTTATTTGTCTTTTCCATATTATGTGGAATTTTAAGATTAAAAGGCTTTTGTTTTAGTCTTATACATTGCCTTAAATGTCTATGCTTATTTATGATAGTTTTTTCTATATTGTTATCCCTACTGAGCATCTAAGCTCAATAATTTCTTATGTTTTCTTTTTCTCAGGATTTGAAGAAGTATATTATGATTACCCTGTAGGGATAACCCAAAGGATATAACTGTGTTTAAAGGGGACACAATGTTTTATTCTTTATTTCATGATGTAATGTAAAACTTATGTATGTATCTAGTAAATTCAATGCTAATAAACTAATTGACCTTTAGAGACTTGATCTCTTGTGATCATTCCAATGTTATGTAATAATGCACCAACACTGGGTAACTAGGGTTGAGGCATTACACTCTTGAAGGTGGAGTTGGTGTGGATCTGTTTCCACACGAAACTAGTGGAAACATCCTATAGAATCTCTGAAGATACTCTATATGACCCAATGATTGACCCTCTAGTGGGTCTATATTAGAAAAAGGCATCATATTCCCCCATAGTCCACACTGATGAAACACCAAGGTGTTATAAAAACATGTACTCTGGTTTTCACTACCCTGACGAGAAGCCTTAAGGGAACATTTCCTTCCACTAGGAGAACTATTGTCCTATCATGGGACAGATCCACTATGCCTATTATTATTTCCATTCCTTAGGTTGAACTCAGTGATAAGATCTTGATTGAATATTTTATAAAAATTAGTCAAGAGAAAGATATTCACATGTGTATGGATGGCGTACTAAATCCCATCCTCAAATCATCTAGCGCATGAAAGATAATCACCAAATAGAAGCGGTGAAAGGCATTGTAACTCATTGAAATGCAATGAATACACCATAACTAACATAAAACCATTCTCAATATGTAGGATCTACCGTCTCTCAACATATGAGGGAATAAATTGTCATAGAAGGTTGTATGGAAGTCAACCCATAATATCCCATGATAACAACAACCGAGGTAATCACATCTTACCAACACTTGGCTGATTCTCTCATAATATAAGTGGGAAGTATAACCCTCCACTCTAGAGGTGTCTTCCTAAGCTCAAATATATATAGGGTGGCCACTAGCTAAGACTTAATAGCCTATGGGCCACCATCCCCTAAGAAAGTAGGAAGTTACTATTGTTGGAACATTTAAGTCAGATCATCCATCATATGTGCAAATATGGAGCACCATGCATGGACTACATCATATGTATGAAACTATTATGAACTTAGGCATCAGTGCCCAAATTATTCATTTAAGTAGGTGCCTCAACTAGCACTCTTGTAGGTAAAACTATAGGATCAAGTCCCACCACGTCTGGAGAATGGTCATTTCCACTCTCCTGATGTATTGTATGAGGATTTTGTGGAGGAATTGGTCTACAAATTCCACACACATGCCTCAGAACAAGATTTAAGTAGATAGATAGCAATACTTATAGAAGCTAAACCATGAAAGGCTCACAACCCTTGGTATACTAACCCAAATACCCACTTACAAGATCAGGTATCAGTAAGTGCTCAAGTATAAATTTCATTTCATTTTTACATTAAATTTCAAGTTTCACTCCTTTACATTTCATAAACATGACAAGGTCAGATAAGTATACGAATCCATTTCATTTTATAAGTCATGATTTTAAATTTATAATGGATTTTCATTCCCAATGAATCAGTGTCCATACACCTTATCACTGAAAACGACACCAAATTATTTATATCATAATGGCTCGACTTGGTAAATTACACATCCCAACCAACAAGGGCCCCAAAACCTCCTAAATTGAAATAAGAAATCACTCAATTTCATCCAATAATAATACAAGCATAATCTAACTATCATTGTATCACTAAACAATATTAAGAATATAATGTAATGAAATTTGGTAAATGCACCTATAAGGAATGGAAATATTCCTGACATACGAATTCTAGGTTCCAAAAATGATGAATGTAATAATACTTCTTACCCATATATCATTAGGCCAAGGATAATATAAAATTTGAATAATAATAATAGTCAACAACACCAAAAAACATGTGAGTCACCCAATTGTAAAAATATATCAAAACTGTAATAGAAAAAATAGTAACAAAAATTATAATTTTTATAACTCAGCCTTTTCCCCAAACATGGGTTCGCAACACCCAAGAACAACTTATGACCGTGTTCCACAAACTGCTAATATCTAATGTATTGTCTCTAAATAGTAAATCAAGTAAAGTAAACATACACTAATACCACTTTGCGATTTCTCGGACCCAGATGTCACTTAAAGGGTTCCCTGAGCCCAGTTGGCCACATGGCCTCAAGCTCATCTCCCAAAATTCCAAAGGCTAATTATGAGCAGAGATGGCCTAGTGGGTATCCATGGGGATATTATTCCCTCATTACCAGAGTGTGATAGAGTTGATAGAAATAAATATAGGTAAATAGAGGAATAAATATAAGTAAAAAAGGCATAGAATAAATGGAAAGGGATATCAATAATTAAAATAACATGAATAACATACAATAGTCGATGATGATATGTCATGTCATTAGAAAACCGAAAAACAAGGATACAGTGTAGCAAGCATAACATGTTCCACAAAAGTATAAAGGTAACCAAACAGTTATCCCAAGAATACTGAGCTCCAACTAGGTCATATGTTATCATGATCCATCCTAAATAAAAAAACTGTTTGAAGCCATATTCTTCCCATTATCCACACCTAAATTCTGGTAATCTTCCTCGGGTACCAAACGGTGCCTAGAGAGGGTGTGAGATAAATCTCAGTGGTCCACCACCAACATTGTGTATAACATTTGTCCCATGTAATGAAAATATAATAGTGTGTAATAATTTATATATAAAGTAAGTAGTAAAACTTAACGAATTACCCAAGTACCTCCTTCAGCCCTCAGCTAGTGTCTGAGAAAGTAACGAGTAAATTATTTCATTGTTACCAATTTGTAAATAAGTTGCAAGTTAACCATATTGAATGTCCCAAGATGTAACAAGGAAACCTGTAATTATATTTAATAATGATGTTCCAAGGTAATAATAAAGGAAACACAGACCTCAAGGGTAGCCAACTCAGTAATGACAATATCTTTCTTAAGGGTAAGAGTGTAATCCAAGAAGCATAGTCCAAGGAATTGCACAATAATATGAATACTGAGTCCAAGGATTTTATCCAATGTAAAATGGGGATAAGTAATGATTGGGCTTGATGGGATTTAACCATGAAACATACTTATCAATGCTGGATCCAAGGAGTGTATCCAAGAAAATACTATAATAATATTGAATGCATCCTACGATGTCATACTGTGTATCCAAGGTTAGAAAGGAGTCGAGTTCAAGGTGGGTCTCAACCAATGAATGTTAAATGGTTGAATCAGAATGGGGTTCTCTATTTCTCAAGGAATTCCCAATAGAATACATAGTGATCATGATCCAGGCCACTCCTATTTGATAATTATGTCATATAATATTTCATAAGGTATTATTTATTACCTTTCATTCATGTGGTAAGTCTAATTGAGCATGCAACCATTTAATCATGTATTAATTAATCAATAAGTCCATTAAGTTCAAGCCTTTCCTTTCATTACTGTGACAAGGACATGTAGAATAAAACCATTCATTAAATCCATTTATGGAATTTTCAAGAGTCAAGGATCCCTTCTCTAACTTCAATTAACATGTTAAGGTGTTCTAAGGTCATGCAACTTACTATTCAAATACATATAATAAGGTCAAGTCATATACTTATAAAACTAGTTAATTTCCATTTCACACGTAATTATCAATTAAAGAACGTAACATAGGTGGGTCAGGTGGTGAGTATATATGGTACTTACTATTATGAAATTCAAAATTTAAATCATTCCATTTAATATAAAAAAGATTTCCCTTATAAGGGATATAAAAATTCACACTTGAACGGCGGATCAAATGTGTTAAAACACTAAAATGAAAATTATGGAAAAAATCCTATATGGGATAGATGGAGTTGTGATAATAACCACTAAAAACTAATCACATATTTGTAAAGAGAATAACCATATTGATCTAATGATTATAATCATAGTATATAAATTAAATAAATGGTACCCAATGAAATTTGCAGGCCCCACTTGACAATTCCACAATAAAAAAACTTGAGTTATGAGTTATAAACCACCCACCTTAGGCTTTTACAAAATACTCATATGGTATTAGCCTCTAATTTTTATTAGAATGGATTATATCTAAGAAAAAGATAAAATTCTCACACCTCAATAACTTGGTCGAGAGTAAGAGAGAATAAGAACGACTCAAATGAACTCAATTTCTTACTGTTGTGCATCCAACAAGCTGAATGGATGTTCTAAGGGACCCCATATGAAGGATATCTTTTCATCCCTAGATTAGCCCTTCAAAAAGCTCCATAATTGTAACAGCCCGAGATTTTATGAAAAATATTATTTTTAATTTTATTAATGTCTTATGTTGAATTCTACACCAAGATTACCATGCGCTATATGCAACACCATATTAGCTTGCAGTATACGCAACACTATTCTTGGACCGTGTTACAAATAATTTTGATAATAGTTGTTCTACGCAACATTGAGTATATATATATATATATATATTAAGTGTATAAATGAAATATGGTTGGATTCTGTTATACTAAACAACGAAGGATTCTTTCACAACACGCAACCCTGACTTGGCTTGCATTACACGCAATCGCGACCTTCCTCGATAGCGTGTGTTGTACGCAATACCGGGTTTTAATAAACAATGTTATATTATTATAATATTTTCATGAACTAGTCGTTATGAATAGTATTAACAAAATTTTTAATTTTATAACATTATTATTCATCTTACACATTTCTAGAACATGGTATAAGAACAAAATAAATTTTTCGGGTAAAATAAGTATTTTTCACAAAATGCAGTTTTACCGCCTTTTGATGGCGCACCCACTTTAAATATAGTTTTTGACATGTTTATATGTTCAATTTGACAAAATAATATTCTTATTTTGAATCAGGATATAAAAATTTACATTAGATAAAGTTTTGATATTTTTCCGATAACTTTCATATTTTAATGAATAGTACAAACACGCTATATTTTAATTAAAAACAACTTTTTTCAACGTAATATCTTATGTAGTTAAATTATAATATTGAATGGTTTTAAAGTATAAATATAATATATTTTTACCATTTAATATAATTTATGTCATTAGCATTTATTTTACCTTGAATTCATAAGTTAAATCAATTCAATCTTTTGCAATGTTTTAAACAAAAACCCGTTTTTATTCGACAACGGGATTGATTTTAATTTAATTTCTAAAACTTCTGTGTTTTGAATTTTAAAAAATGGATTCCATATTTGGAATCAGTGGGTCAAAATTATGTTAATAGGATACTTTTTATTTTTGGGAATTATGAATAGTAACTACGGTAAATTTTATTTACCATAGTTAAAGGTAAATCGGGTAATTAAGGGTAAATATAATATTTTAAAATTACCCTAACAAATGTCAAAATTCTATTGGATGACTAAAAAACGACCCATATCACCTAAGGGTCAGATTAGAATCATTTAATGGACATTTGTCCCGGAAAATAACTTAATTATTATTAAAACCAAAGAAAGTGACAACATGTCACTCTCTTAAATCTTATAAGTATTATAATTTTAAATTAGTGATAAACATCATAAAATTTCGAACATGAATAGTATCCAGAAATCTAACAAAATTATCTACATCATGAGAATTTATTTAGAATTTTTTGGGATTAAATAATTATCATTATTTGTGACACAATAGAAATGCAGAAATTATTTATCTAGTGAAAAATCAAGAACATAGTTTTTATTAGACTAATAGTGACCATAAAAGGCACAAAACCCTGACCAAAACTTATTGGTCATGTAAATGGAAACAATAATAATCCAATGGTCGAATAATTGACCATTTGGAGCCTTATACAAACTATTATGACACTTATATTATTTTATTTTAAATGATGCCAAAGTTGTCACCGTCATAATTTAATAAATATAACAATTTAAATATTGTGATTTTAAGATGATAAATTCGAGTAAAAGTATTATTGTGAAATTTAATATATTTATCTTAATAATAGGATTTTATTTTAAATTTTTATACAACAAATAAGTATATTAAATAATTATACAAAAATGATGTAGTAATTATTTTATTAAGAGATAAACCAAATAAATGGTTTTACAAATAATAAAATAAATATTATATGAACTATTTAATGTGATAAAATAATTTTATAGATACATATGACCTTTTATTAATATATTAAAGCTTTTAGTTCTAACATATCTTCTGTATATATTTTATTTAAATTCAAATAAATGAATAGTGTCAAAATTGACACTATTGTTATTTTACAAAAATAACATATTATAAATTTTTTTAAAAATCACAAAAATATTTAAAAATTATAAATTTAAATCTATATGGTCTATAATGTTATAAAGTAAACAATTATGGAAAATTCACAACAAATAAGTAATTATTTGTTATAATTTAAAATTTATAATTTTATTACCACAAATAAACTTAAATAGATTAAGTAAGGATAAATGAAAATGATAAGGTTTAAAATAAGATCCAAACATGTCTAAATTTGATTGGTTGATGAGATTACAACCCTATATCATCTAATATTCGAATATGAGTCATTTTTGGAGGTTTTTAAGTGGGGTTAGATTTATTATAAATTAATATTTTTAAGAATTCCTAAGGTGCCCCTCTCCTCCCTTATAAAAGGGCACCTCCTCCCCCTCCTCCTCACAAAAATTTGAGCACTCAAGCTCGGCCAACCCCTGCCAAAATACCTTCTACACTTCCCTAGAATAATCCTAGAGGTCCTGGTCTTCTTCAAAGACCAATATTAGTTCCCTAAGTGGAGGATTCAAAGAGGCGTTCCAAAGAAGAGGTAATATCCATTACCGATCTTTTCAATTTCATTCTTCTTCAACTTCTTCTTCTTTAGTTGTTTCATTATAAAGTAATAACATCAGTATTACTTACATACTGATATGTTATTATAAATATGAAACAACTCTAATTAACCTTCTATCCATCCTACGGAGAAAGGAAATCACCGCGCGTGCGTACGTACGGAATACCGTCTCCACGCCGTGGTGTACTCTATTTTCCGCCACCACCTTAATTGGATGGGTATAATGGTTTAATGAGTAACTATATATGATTATTATAAAGTGATATTGATACTGAAATAGTATACATACACTTCAACACAATTCCACGACCTTGGGAACGATATCATCGCTCGTGCGTACGTACGGACTACCGTCTCCATGACGCGATGAGATTCATTCTCAATGATTAACCATTCATGAATGATTATAAAGTATATATAATAAGTACTAATGAAATATATGACATAATAATGATACTGAAATTATTTATATGCATGTCATCTACTTAATTCCATTCAATTCAATAAGGAAACGAAAACAGCGTTCATGCGTACGTACGGACTACCGTCTCCATTAACGGTGTATTTCTTTCCATTTACTGATTTATTATATATGTATATTATTAATATATATATATATATATAATGTTTTATATTCTGGAATTAATTAGTCATGATCTAAGTAATCATATTAATAATTACAAGTTAAAAACACGAACGACAAATGAGACGATTTTACCCAAAACGCTACTTTAACATGAATTTACAAAAGAACGGGTAATATAAAGTCATAAGTGGACCATATATGATATAATAACAATGAATATGATTCTGGAATAAGTCAATAACATGATTTAAATCATTATACAGGAGGTTCGGACACTTACAAAGCAAGTCGGACATAAGGTAAGGGAAATATCACAATCTCATTTTTATCCGAGATTGTTTATTCGTAAGTATTTACTGGGGTCTATTTTATCATCCACATACATGTTTCATCAATATGTAATATTATTTCCATCCACCTTTAATTGTTTAAATCCATTTTTACCCTTCAGTGAGTTTTTAGTAAAAGAAATGAAAGGAATCTTTTGTCATTTTTCATACGAGGTACTTTTTGACTTTTCTGACAAAAGTACGAAGAATGTTTTTTTTAACTTATACGGCATGAATGGATTTTTAAAACATTATTTCCAAGAAGCTTCCTTTACAAGTTTTCAAGTTTATTTTTAATCAACTTATTTTATTTTAAAGTTGTATGACATGTTATGAAAGGAAAAATGTTTTCCTCAAGAATGGAGTTCAAGTGTTTTATCAAAATTATTTTCCATCTAAGATAATAAAGGGTTCTGTTTTTATCCCTATTATCACATTGATTTGATCATGTTGTGATGGAATTATTTTTATGAATTCCTTTATCTTATATGAATTGATTTATGATGTCATGATGTTTCAAGAATCCCATTTTTATTACATGTGTTATGCGATGATTTATGTTTTATGATTATGTGGCACACATAAGAAAGGATTCATTATAAGATGGGTGGGACCTATATCTCCCTCCAATGCATTGGGTAAAGATTTTATATCTCATGAGATAGACATAGCTGGAATGGTAGGTTATACCGGTTCAGTGAAACAGGACTGAAACGAGGGTTACTCGATTCAGAAAGGGACTTTGTCCACTAGGATAGTCTTGGCAATGAGTCTTGACTAACAAGAAATGATTCTCTATGATTATGTGTGAATGCCACAATGTTTCATGTTTTAAGTTATGATTATTGTGATTACATTTCACTGCCATGATTTATCCCATGTTATGAAATTAATCTCTCTTTTGCAGGTTAAGATTTCCAAAATGTTATGTTCTTATGAATACGATGTGAATGATATTTCTTTTGTTTACCCTTACTGAGCATTTGAGCTCACCCTTTTATGTTTTCTTTTCCCCAGGATATAAAGAAAGGTTTTAGGTAAAAAAAAGGGAAGATCTTTATAGGAGATGTTGAAGATCTTTCACCACGATTAGAAGATTACGTTCCGAGTTTCCAAAGACACTAAACTATTACGATCCTTGTGTGTGTGTTTTTGTTATGTACTAAGTATTCCGCAAATGTAATGTAATGTCAATATACGTCAGGCTTCGGGTCTTTACAGTTGGTATCAGAGGAAAGGTTTAGTCAACCTTTGGAAACTAGGATGCGAAAACGTTAGTGAGATCCCTAGAGATATTTATAAGGTATGTCTAGGGATGCCCCTAAGGATAAGTATACGTATAGGATATAGTCCTAGAACTATGGTAACGATATTAGATTAAACCAAAGATGTTAGATATTTAAGTTACTCCCCCTTTATTATGATTTTTGCCTCTCACACTATTCTTCTTGGGTTTTAGAAAATGGCTGGAAACAAGATGATTCACGATAATGGAGGATATGATGGACAATGGAATGATATTCTTCCTAATGAAATGGGATTTGGATGTCCAAACATCATTATTATGTCGAATCAGCAATCTCATAATATGATCAATAAAGTAAAATTTGGTATGTTTCCGGACTCGACTAATAAGAGAAAGATGGAGTTCCATGATGATCATAGAGGAAAGAAAGTTCAGTTTCCCCTATGTAAATCATGTGGGAAGAGGCATCAAGGAGAATGTTTCAAGGGAACTGGAAGATGCTTTGGGTGTGGAAAAGAAGGACACAAAGCAAGTAAGTGCAAAGGAAAAGGGTCGGTTAACACCATGGATGAGGATAATGGTATTGCTACGACATCAAAAATGGTTAAGTGTTTTAAATGTGGAATGTATGGGCATTATGCAAACAAATGCCCTCAGGGAAAGACTCATGAAGAGAATCAGTATGGTCATATGGGTAGTATTTATGTGGATGATGATGAAGAGACTACAAATGATATGTGAGATGAAAGAATTTTTGAATCTCGGTCAATGGTTTAAGAATATAGTGGAATGATTACATGTTTATCATGTGTAATGTTGTATAAGTAATCTCATGGTACTATGGAATAAAGAGACATGTAAGGATTGTTACATTGTTGTCTGATTAATGTTACCAGTATCCATGAAAGGTTATTCAGATATTTTTTAGAATTTAGATGATATGCGCACAATGAAGGAATAATAAGATAATGGGGTGTTTGATTATATTCATGAGCTCATGATTGATATAAGGACTAAGTTTGAGTATATAGAATTTTGAGGATTTTGGTATGTGAAAAGTGTTAACTTTTAACTGCATTCATGTTTTCACTAAGGTATTCAAGAGAATACACGATTAAGGACTTTGAATGTTTGGAATGTGACCAACAAAACATATCTTATGATATATGGGGATCGATGATAATCGTTTTCACTATATTATGAGAGTCGACTGCAGTATTATGGATAAGCCTACAGATTGGAATGAATTATGTTGGACATAAGTTAGTATTGTTTGTTTTTTTTGATATTATTGATGTGATGTTATAGTAATATAGTTTTATAAAAAGGACAACCTGCAGGACGGGCGACAGCCCATCGCTTCGGACAAGGCTGTAGGAATCGAACCCACAACCGAAGTGCGACTGGCCTTTATCGCCTACCACTGACCTACAGGAAGTCCCTGTTTAGTAGAAACTAGTGTTATTATATTAAGCAGTATGATATATGAAGTATAAGTCCATTTTAGGAACCATATATGATTAATCTCACTATAGATCGACTTATGCATATAATTTTTGCTAACCTTTTGTTTGAGACAGATGGAATGACCCGTCGTTCTATCACATAATCTGCTAACACTTCACGAATAACAAATTCAACTTCATTTATTTAAGAGATGAAGTGGAAATTGTTCAAGGCACGAACAACAGTAAGATTGTACCAAAATAAAGAAAGTATTTATTCTAATTCAAATTTTCAACTTTAGGGAAATGATCTTGAAAACATGTTGTCCTAGTGATCTTATACCTGATGAATCGGATGGTACCTTAGATCGTCACAAATTTATGGATTTGTGATTGTTGGCTTTTCCATAGCCATGTTCTCTACCACTCTCCATCAGAACATGATGGTTAGATTTCTCTTCCATATCCATATTTTCACCTATGTGGAAACCCATTGATTAGTTTATTTGGGTAACCGTTACGTTTCATACTTTTGTTTTTAAAGATTGGTTTTGAAATTCCTTTTTACGATGTGGGTTTCTATTAAAGAAACTTTCGAATAGTAAACCATTTATAACCCCGACGAATTTCGAGGGCGAAATTCATTTTAAGGGGGGTAGAATGTAACAGCCCGAGATTTTATGAAAAATATTATTTTTAATTTTATTAATGTCTTATGTTGTATTCTACACCAAGATTACCATGCGCTATATGCAACACCATATTAGCTTGCAGTATACGCAACACTATTCTTGGACCGTGTTACAAATAATTTTGATAATAGTTGTTCTACGCAACATTGAGTATATATATATATATTAAGTGTATAAATGAAATATGGTTGGTTTCTGTTATACTAAACAACGAAGGATTCTTTCACAACACGCAACCCTGACTTGGCTTGCATTACATGCAATCGCGACCTTCCTCGATAGCGTGTGTTGTACGCAATACCGGGTTTTAATAAACAATGTTATATTATTATAATATTGTCATGAACTAGTCGTTATGAATAGTATTAACAAAATTTTTAATTTTATAACATTATTATTCATCTTACACATTTCTAGAACATGGTATAATAACAAAATAAATTTTTCGGGTAAAATAAGTATTTTTCAAAAAATGCAGTTTTACCGCCTTTTGATGGCGCACCCACTTTAAATATAGTTTTTGACATGTTTATATGTTCAATTTTACAAAATAATATTCTTCTTTTGAATCAGGATATAAAAATTTACATTAGATAAAGTTTTGATATTTTTCCGATAACTTTCATATTTTAATGAATAGTAAAAACACGCTATATTTTAATTAAAAACAACTTTTTTCATCGTAATATCTTATGTGGTTAAATTATAATATTGAATGGTTTTAAAGTATAAATAGAATATATTTTTACCATTTAATATAATTTATGTCATTAGCATTTATTTTACCTTGAATTCATAAGTTAAATCAATTCAATCTTTTGCAATGTTTTAAACAAAAACCCGTTTTTATTCGACAACGGGATTAATTTTAATTTAATTTCTGCAACTTCTGTGTTTTGAATTTTAAAAAATGGATTCCATATTTGGAATCAGTGGGTCAAAATTATGTTAATAGGATACTTTTTATTTTTGGGAATTATGAATAGTAACTACGGTAAATTTTATTTACCATAGTTAAAGGTAAATCGGGTAATTAAGGGTAAATATAATATTTTAAAATTACCCTAACAAATGTCAAAATTCTATTGGATGACTAAAAAACGACCCATATCACCTAAGGGTCAGATTAGAATCATTTAATGGACATTTGTCCCTGAAAATAACTTAATTATTATTAAAACCAAAGAAAGTGACAACATGTCACTCTCTTAAATCTTATAAGTATTATAAGTTTAAATTAGTGATAAACATCATAAAATTTCGAACATGAATAGTATCCAGAAAGCTAACAAAATTATCTACATCATGGGAATTTATTTAGAATTTTTTGGGATTAAATAATTATCATTATTTGTGACACAATAGTAATGCAGAAATTATTTATCTAGTGAAAAATCAAGAACATAGTTTTTATTAAACTAATAGTGACCATAAAAGGCACAAAACCCTGACCAAAACTTATTGGTCATGTAAATGGAAAAAATAATAATCCAATGGTCGAATAATTGACCATTTGGAGCCTTATACAAGCTATTATGACACTTATATTATTTTATTTTAAATGATGCCAAAGTTGTCACCTTCGTAATTTAATAAATATAACAATTTAAATATTGTGATTTTAAGATGATAAATTCGAGTAAAAGTATTATTGTGAAATTTAATATATTTATCTTCATAATAGGATTTTATTTTAAATTTTTATACAACAAATATGTATATTAAATAATTATACAAAAATGATGTAGTAATTATTTTATTAAGAGATAAACCAAATAAATGGTTTTAAAAATAATAAAATAAATATTATATGAACTATTTAATGTGATACAATAATTTTATAGATACATATGACCTTTTATTAATATATTAAATCTTTTAGTTCGAACATATCTTCTGTATATATTTTATTTAAATTCAAATAAATGAATAGTGTCAAAATTGACACTATTGTTATTTTACAAAAATAACATATTATAAAATTGTTTAAAAATCACAAAAATATTTAAAAATTATAAATTTAAATCTATATGGTCTATAATTTTATAAAGGAAACAATTATGGAAAATTCACAACAAATAAGTAATTATTTGTTATAATTTAAAATTTATAATTTTATTACCACAAATAAACTTAAATAGATTAAATAAGGATAAATGAAAATGATAAGGTTTAAAATAAGATCCAAACATGTCTAAATTTGATTGGTTGATGAGATTACAACCCTATCTCATCTAATCTTCGAATATGAGTCATTTTTGGAGGTTTTTAAGTGGGGTTAGATTTATTATAAATTAATATTTTTAAGAATTCCTAAGGTGCCCCTCTCCTCCCATATAAAAGGGCACCTCCTCCCCCTCCTCCTCACACAAATTTGAGCACTCAAGCTCGGCCAACCCCTGAAAAAATACCTTATCCACTTCCCTAGAATAATCCTAGAGGTCCTGGTCTTCTTCAAAGTCCAATATTAGTTCCCTAAGTGGAGGATTCAAAGAGGCGTTCCAAAGAAGAGGTAATATCCATTACCGATCTTTTCAATTTCATTCTTCTTCAACATCTTCTTCTTTAGTTGTTTCATTATAAAGTAATAACATCAGTATTACTTACATACTGATATGTTATTATAAATATGAAACAACTCTAATTAACCTTCTATCCATCCTACGGAGAAAGGAAATCACCGCGCGTGCGTACGTACGGAATACCGTCTCCACGCCGTGGTGTACTCTATTTTCCGCCACCACCTTAATTGGATGGGTATAATGGTTTAATGAGTAACTATATATGATTATTATAAAGTGATATTGATACTGAAATAGTATACATACACTTCAACACAATTCCACGACCTTGGGAACGATATCATCGCTCGTGCGTACGTACGGACTACCGTCTCCATGACGCGATGAGATTCATTCTCAATGATTAACCATTCATGAATGATTATAAAGTATATATAATAAGTACTAATGAAATATATGACATAATAATGATACTGGAATTATTTATATGCATGTCATCTACTTAATTCCATTCAATTCAATAAGGAAACGAAAACAGCGTTCATGCGTACGTACGGACTACCGTCTCCATGAACGGTGTATTTCTTTCCATTTACTGATTTATTATATATGTATATTATGAATATATATATATATATATAATGTTTTATATTCTGGAATTAAGTAGTCATGATCTAAGTAATCATATTAATAATTACAAGTTAAAAACACGAACGACAAATGAGACGATTTTACCCAAAACGCTACTTTAACATGAATTTACAAAAGAACGGGTAATATAAAGTCATAAGTGGACCATATATGATATAATAACAATGAATATGATTCTGGAATAAGTCAATAACATGATTTAAATCATTATACAGGAGGTTCGGACACTTACAAAGCAAGTCGGACATAAGGTAAGGGAAATATCACAATCTCATTTTTATCCGAGATTGTTTATTCGTAAGTATTTACTGGGGTGTATTTTATCATCCACATCCATGTTTCATCAATATGTAATATTATTTCCATCCACCTTTAATTGTTTAAATCCATTTTTACCCTTCAGTGAGTTTTTAGTAAAAGAAATGAAAGGAATCTTTTGTCGTTTTTCATACGAGGTACTTTTTGACTTTTCTGACAAAAGTACGAAGAATGTTTTTTTAACTTATACGGCATGAATGGATTTTTAAAACATTATTTCCAAGAAGCTTCCTTTACAAGTTTTCAAGTTTATTTTTAATCAACTTCTTTTATTTTAAAGTTGTATGACATGTTATGAAAGGAAAAATGTTTTCCTCAAGAATGGAGTTCAAGTGTTTTATCAAAATTATTTTCCATATAAGATAATAAAGAGTTCTGTTTTTATCCCTATTATCACATTGATTTGATCATGTTGTGATGGAATTATTTTTATGAATTCCTTTATCTTATATGAATTGATTTATGATGTCATGATGTTTCAAGAATCCCATTTTTATTACATGTGTTATGCGATGATTTATGTTTTATGATTATGTGGCACACATAAGAAAGGATTCATTATAAGATGGGTGGGACCTATATCTCCCTCCAATGCATTGGGTAAAGATTTTATATCTCATGAGATAGACATAGCTGGAATGGTAGGTTATACCGGTTCAGTGAAACAGGACTGAAACGAGGGTTACTCGATTCAGAAAGGGACTTTGTCCACTAAGATAGTCTTGGCAATGAGTCTTGACTAACAAGAAATGATTCTCTATGATTATGTGTGAATGCCACAATGTTTCATGTTTTAAGTTATGATTATTGTGATTACATTTCACTGCCATGATTTATCCCATGTTATGAAATTATGCTCTCTTTTGCAGGTTAAGATTTCCAAAATGTTATGTTCTTATGAATACGATGTGAATGATATTTCTTTTGTTTACCCTTACTGAGCATTTGAGCTCACCCTTTTATGTTTTCTTTTCCCCAGGATATAAAGAAAGGTTTTAGGTAAAAAAAAGGGAAGATCTTTATAGGAGATGTTGAAGATCTTTCACCACGATTAGAAGATTACGTTCCGAGTTTCCAAAGACACTAAACTATTACGATCCTTGTGTGTGTGTTTTTGTTATGTACTAAGTATTCCGCAAATGTAATGTAATGTCAATATACGTCAGTCTTCGGGTCTTTACAATAATGGGGGAAATAGAGGCTAATACCACTGGAAGTCTAATTAGGGAAGAAGTAAGGCTTAATTAGATCATTATGTTTAAATTTTTAATATTACCCAAAATTTAGCATGTGCATGTTTTGGAAGCACAGTTTCCCAAACTGTGCTCCAACCAAGCATGGGATTCTATTAGAGGGCTCATACCACATAGTTATGTCATATGGTTAGTGAAACTAGGCACCAACCATGCGATATGGCTCTGCCTAAAAATCAAAACCATCTACATGGTTAGATCTAACTGTACTCCCTACCCACAAAATTTAATCAAACTGTGTGATGGGACATTTTTCCCAAAAAGATGGGTTTCAGGCTAAGAAAAATCCATGGACACCATCAAGGCCTTTTTTAACTCAAAATGATTCTATATTAGGTCCAAACTAAATAATTAGACTGAAATTTAAAGGATTCATTCCTGAGTGAAAAACAAGGTACTTACATATTATCTTTAGTTTTATTTCATTCTAAATTTACTAATTAAATGGAATATATTTTTAGTTATTTACCTTGGAATGTTAATTATTATCCATGATATATTTTTATTGATTTTATCTCTAGATTAACTTCATTCTCAGTTTTTTTATTATATAGAGATTGTGTTTAGTTATTTACCTTGCCATATTGATTATGCTTATTGATCCATAATAGCTTCCATTGTATATGACCCTTACCAATAATTTAATCTCACACTTATTATTTTCATATCCCATTAATCCATGAATTGTACTCTGAATGATATGAAAGAATATGATAGGGGAATAATGATATTCTTAAAAAAATGTATGTTTTAATTTTTGTATTTAAATGTAATATTGGAATCATGTATTTATCTATTATACCAATACTATTAAACCATTCATTCCTTCATGATGTGATTATTTGTATCTCATTATAGTGTATTAAATATTGAACTATCTATAGGGTACTAGGGATAGGATCACTACAGGTGGAATTAGATAAGGTTTAGTAGAAGCCTTTGGATCTAGATTTAGGAATACATAGATTAAGGAACATAACCATTTGATTAATGTTTAGTATAAGTATAATAAAATACTAAACCTTTATAAGGAATAGATTATGTGTTTTTTCATAACAAAAAATCCATATCTAGATATTAAAAGTGTAAGTTGTTCTACAACAGATTATCCTAGGGGTAATAATTCTAAAAAGGCTTCGTTGGACTTGACTCAATCATTAACTAGTGTATGATAATGATCCTTATTGAACAATAGGTTTAAAACTCTTAGGGGATATTATTAGGGCATGTCAAATTTTCATTATAAAAAATTATGAAGGATTTTAATAGATGATGAAAATGATTAAACTAGGTTAAACCAAAGGCATCTTATATATAAAATAATGTGTCTCAGGAGAACATTAAAAAAATTATGTGTGGAAAATAAGGGAATTATTTAATGAATTTCCAAGAAAAAATAAATAGGGTGATGGAAGGATATAAATATCATCCTAGGGTTCTATTTATAGTTCTTTTTCATAAATTTGGAGAACATGGGAATTGTTCATGTCAATTCCCTCTTCAAAATGACAAACCTTAGACCAATAAAGGACCAATGTGGAAATAAAATGGTTGAAGTTTTTATGTATTTTGATTCAATAATTATATTGTAAAAGTATTCTACCAATGGTATTTTGGTTATAATTGTCATGAAACATCTAAGGATTTTTTAAAATTCTTGAAGCATATATATATATTCATTAAATTAATAGTTATGGATACAATCATGGTTCATTTGTTGATGTTTTAATATTAGTTTGATGTCTTAAACAACTCTTTTAAATATTTGGGTGGTATAAATATAACAAGATTATGGATATTTCTTGAAAATAATTATTAGAATACAAATCATTAATTTAGTATATGTTTTAGTGAAAATTTTATTTGAGGAAAAATTCCATTACATTTTATATAAATGAGTTTAAAGTTATTGATATGCTTTAAGGTTAATATCATTATTAATGACATTGTAATAATAGTTATATAATATGATTAGACTTTTTGAAAAAAATGGTTATATGAAGAACCATAGTAAAAAGGATTTTTAATGATTAATTTTATTCCAAGGATGTATATCATATTTTTTTGGGAATTATATTGTAATTGTATTAGTTTTGTTTATAAAAAGTATAACCCATATGCTTGGTGACAACCCTTCACATCCAGAAATATCATGGGACTTGAACTCATGACCAAAAAGGATAAGGGATTAGCACCTGCCATTGGCCTACTTAATGTCCGGGTTAATATGTCATTTTTTTAGTTAAATTATTTAAAAATAAATATTAATGAGGAACCAATGGTTTTACTTTTAAGGTTTAGATATTAATTTATTATATTTGATAACTTTTCCTAACCTTATAAGTTTTTAAAAATAGTTATAGACATACAGAAATACTTTTCACTCTTTTAGGAATCTTATTATCCATTAAAAGTGAATTTTACTGCTTCATGAATAAAAAAATCATTTGTGAACTTTAATTTATTATATTAAGGGATGATTTAGAAATTTATTGATGCGTGAAGAAATGGTAAAAGTTTACTTATTAAATAGAGACGTATCAAGTATGTGTATTTACTTATATTCCTAGATAGTAATAGAATTCATCAAAATTAGGAAAAGGAATATAAAAACAAAAAATTTACCCTATTACATTAATATTAGATGAATCAATTTATTTTTATATCATCATAGATTTAGTTTTTTGAGTCCCTTTTCCTTCCATTGATCATTCACATTCTTGTGATCAATTTCCTCAATCACGCGCTATAAATATTTATATTTTACTCTATATATATATCATTACGTGACACTAATTTTGTCATACATAGAATCCTATTTCTGTGTTATTTAATATAAACTTTTTACTTCCATTATCTATTATTAATATTATATGTTACTAACACTTTTTACAATATGGAATTTCAACAAAATAATTTTCAAATATCAAACCCTTGATTAAACAATATCATTTAAAAATTGTGAGGAAACAATTTATTTGAGGTGGGGAGAATGTAACACCATAAAATTATAAAATAATAACATTTTATTAGATAATTTATGGGACACATAAAACCGAGCTAAAAAACAAACAAAATATTTTTCTTTAAATTTAATCGCTTTGATAGCTTGTGAAACACACAACCCCATGTTTAAATAAATTGTGATATATAATACCATTATAAACTAGTCATTAAATTGAAGGTATAAATAATTATAACTTTACTATTAATATTTTGGTTTTAAATTTATTATAAAAAAAAACATTTAAAATAAAAATAAATATTTTATGAAAATATGTATTTACCTAAAAGATGGATTTGTTACGCTTTACGCATATAATGTGAAATAAATTTCTAATAATTTTAAAAATTGTTTTTGAAAAAGTAAATCTAATTTTTAAAATTATCATATAAAAATTACCTTATTTTGAATTTTTGGGATATTTCTAAAAAATTTCATTTTTCGATTAATAATAAAAAATATCAAATATTAATTGAAAACTGCATTTTCGTTTAAATTATTTATGAGGATAAATTATATTTTAAATTATTTTAAAATTAAAATTAGTTAAATATATATATATATAAATTAATATAATTTAGGTAATTTTATCATTTTAATATTCAATTTTGATTTACAATATTTTTAAATTTTGAAGATTATTCTTTATGAACCTGTTTTGTCATCATGTCTGTGAGATACGATTTAAATTAAAATTTTCCAATTATATGAATTGAATTTAGAAAAATGGATTCCATATATTTTATAAGAATAATTTATATTATATAATAAGGTTAAATTAATTTTTTACCAAAAATAATAATGAAAATAATAGTAATTAATTACCATGATTAAAGTAAAAATTGATTTACTATGGGTTTAAACAAAGAAAATAATGGTTAAAATTACATACCATATTTTCTATCACTAATTTTCTGGCCATATTACAACCTTATCCCATATTGGGTATATAATTTCCCATTTTGGAGCCTTTTTACAATATAAAAACATGGGTGTTATTGAATCCTTTCAAAGAATTACATGTGTGCTTCTCACCTTCAATTATAAAAGGCCGCTCCCTATTATCTTTTCTTCACACCTTCACACCCTTATAGTTCATAAAATACCTACCCATATAACTATCCAAATTACATAACATTATTTTAAATTATTTATTTTGGTCATAAATCTGACTTAGAAAGGATTTTGGTGAAAACCTATGGAAGAAGCCCGAATAATAGGTAATGTTCTTCAACGGTCATTTTTATTTTATTTATTTCTAAACCTCCATAAATTATTATTAAACCCTAATGATATAATAAAACCTGTGTATTTCATGTATTTAGACGTTTTTATAGTGATTTAATGAAATAAAACATCTCCACTTTAATCAAATGGGTTACGAAATCATTATTCATATGTACAACAGACTACTGCCTCGTGAACTAATGTCATTTGTTTTTTCATTACCACCTCTCACAATTGGGTATTATAATGGATATAAAGTATATATATGATATTTTTAACATAATGATACCTATTTAGGATTTAAATCACATATAAATTTCTAATTTCCATTTCATATGGGATAGGATAACGCCACTCGTGTGTACAGCGCACAACCATCTCGCGAAGTGATGTGGTTTTTATTTCACTAACGATTTACATGAAATGTAATAAGGTAAATGTTAATAAATATATTTTTTATTCAAGAAATAATTATTATATTCAAAATAAATATTTAAAATTATTAAAATAAAATATTATTTCTTACCTTTTCATTCACTTAAGGATGATAACATCATTCTTTTACATATGGACTATCTCTTTCATGAAGAGATGTGACTCTATTTTCATAACCACACAACATGGAAGATATATATAAGTATATTTAAAAATAATATTGTATATATTATATTATGATCATTTTTTAATGGTAAAATAATACTTCTCTATTTTCCTTACTGATCATTGATAATTGGAAACGATACTCATGGGTACATACGACCTACCATCTCCATGATCATAATGTACTTAATTTTTCAAAAATAACTATAATGATTTGTCTTAAAATTATAATGGATGTATAATTATGATAATTATGTCATTATTATTATTCTAGTGAATTTCAACTATATAATATCCATAATAAATAAAACTTTCATAACAAACCACAAATGAAATAATAAGGAAATTAACACCCAAAAAATGAAAATAATGAAAGATTATTATTGAACGTGTGATAAGAAGTTATAAAAGGATTATATATGATATTATAAATATTAAAACAGGTTCACTGATAAGTTAATAAATTTTTTAAAACCACTATAAATTAGGTTAAAGCACGTTTAACAAAAATCAAGCATGAGGAAAAGTAGTTCATCTCAATTTTATTTCATTAAGGCATGTTGTAAGGTTATAATCCTAATTTATTTTACATGGTGTATATAATACCTATATTTTCATTTAATATCATGATTAATTAAAAATTTATTAGATTCTAAGTTTAAATATTAATTATTAAATCTAAGGGGATTTTACTTAAGAGTTACAAGGTGGTAGTTAATTTCATAACTCAATTTATTTTTATTGAAATATATTACTTATTCATCATCTTTGATTTCATATAACTATGTGTGAAATAAATTTTAATTATATTATTTTGTATTTAAACTTATTTTATAAGTATTTCTAGTTGACACACATAATCAATTAATTTAAAAATTCTCACATAAATGTTATAATCATTGTAAGGGTTTGTTTCAAAATCTCATTATCATCAAGATTATTTATTCTTGAATTTTATTTGAAGAAACGTTTCTAATAATTTTCTAATAAGACCATATCATTTTATACTTCTCTAGTTATTCATGATATCTTCACATAATAGTACCATTTTTTCCACTCATTATTACTTATGATATGTGAGAAAATGTTTTTAAGAAAACTAACTTCATTTCTCACTTCGGTCGGAAATCACATTTCTTGGAAAACCATGTTTTAAAAAAATGTTTTTTAACCATTTAAAAGTTAATTATTTGTAAGAAAACTAGTTTTTTTATTATTTTAAGCTCCACTATTTTTCTATTTAAATTATAAATATGAACTAAGGTGAATAACATTTATGGTCATAGAGGTTTGGGTGGTATCATGGGCTTGTTTGGAGATCATAACCCATGTTTGGGGTGTTTTATGCCCCAAACACGATTAGTTAAAACCTTGTGTGGTGGGATGCATGGTTTGAATAAACCATGAGAGGATGTGTAGAGGGGAGGTATATATCACTCAGTTTGTCCAGAACATGTGGAATGGGATACATGGTCATGTGGCTACGTCTACAGTTTTTATAGAACTTAATAGTGGGTTTTCACACGGTTTTGGAATGGTTTGTAAATCATGTGGGTAAATCATACAGGTTCCCCTTCACCAACATGATGTTGTGTGTGGTTTGTTCATGATTTAACAAACTGTGCTTCTAAACCATGAATCCCCTATATTTTGGAAATTTTAAAAATTTTGAATTAAAATAAAATCTATTTTACAACTAATAACCCATTTTAATTCAACTCAAAACAAAGGGAGGGTTTGAAAGATTCCCTTTATGACTATTATAGGAGTTGAGGTATCATCTACATCTTATCACTGATTCCATCATGGTTTGTCTCAATGGATCAGAATTAGTAAGATCAAAATTCTTCTTTAACATTTCCAAATTTTTATGGCTATCGGGTGCAATATTTGAATTTTGGCTCATATTCCTTAATTTCTCATTTTACATCTGTTATTTTCATTTCTTACAATATGAGTTGAATCTGGACCCAATACTAGCTAAGAAATCCACTACCAATCTAAGGTAGGTGGTATATACTTTTCTTTTTTAGTTTTAGTGCTTTTTAGCGATATCGTCCATTACCCAGCCCGCCGAACTTTTGGACACAACTCTGATTTTGAATGGATATATTTTATTGATGTAATCAGACTTGTTTGAGATTCCCATAGGTTCAGCTGGGATGTATTGGTAGCATTTACACAAAACATGTTCACCCATGGGGTGTTCCATATGGAATTACCTAGTTTCCCATTATTGAACCACCCAAAGGGGGGGTGTTATTATGCATTCATAGACATAATAATCCCAATCACTTTTTAATGGAGTTGATTTATTAATTAGAGAGATTTTTTACATCTTTTATTAATTCCATGTTAATATTACATGTTGAAATTGGTTTAATGAATTAAATGTTTAAATGGTAAAATGAGTGGGAATACTCATTTAGTTAATTTTAATTGTTTAAATGGGTTCTTAAACAAAAGTGAATATGTGAGTGGATAAAATCATGTTATATAAATAATATTGAATGTGAATTGTAATAGTGAGTGGGTATACTCCATGGTTGCTTGAATGGTATGGGGTATTATGAGTGGGTATACTCATAAGATGACTTCGTGTTAAATGGTAATATGAGTGGATATACTCACATTGTTTGAAATGATAAATGGATTAAATATATAAATAGATTGAATTGAAAATGTATGAATAGATTCCTTTGACAAGTTCCATGGATCTATAACACGGTAGTGGATTCCATGGATTAAGATTCTCTTTAGGTCTTGATTTTGTGTGATTCCATGGGATTTTCTAACCCATGGATCCGATATGCTTGAAATCACATTGGATGTGTATGATATGACATATTCTTAGGAATCCAACCAGACCCTACACAGATTTTCCATCGGGATGCTCCTAGGACTTGATTAGGATGCATCGTTCTTCGACACCTTGGATCCAGCACTTCATGGTCTGACACATTGACATATGGAACAACTGTGGAAATTTGATACACTTTATTAAATGGAATGGTTGTCTTAATTATGAAATGTGTGGTTACATGACATGGTCATGGGTTTGGATATCGTTTCATTATAAAGAAAGTAATTGTGGATCGGATATGTATGGGAGTGCACAAAGGTCATGTTTTTTATTTATATTTATTTTAGATTACTTGTATTGGAGATTAACTATCTTCCGTAGGGTTCCTTGATAGGCTATTAAGTTTCACTTACTTTGTAGTGGATGTGTCATGGTATTTTATTTACTACTTATCTTGTTATATTTTACACCATAGAATTGTATAGATCTTTGGTGGTTGCATACTAGGGTGTTATCCCACACCCTGTTTGGGCCTCCTTAAGGACCCAAATAGATTTTATTGTTTTAGGTGATAATAAGGGAATGCAACCTTACACAGGTTGATGATTCCTTATTTAGAGTATGGGATTGTAGGAACAAGCTGAATATTGCGATGTTACTAGGACACTTCTGGTATTTTTTACTTTTTAGGATACATGAACTATTTTTTATTGCCATGTATCTATTTTTTCTTATTTCAAGAAACATGTTTCATCTGCATCATTATATGTGATAAAATTTTGGCTTGTTTATTTATTCTAATCTTGTTTACCTTTCAGTTATCTTTTTATTGTATCGCCTTCTGTTATTTGTATGTTATTGACTTCCATTTTCATATAATATGGTGATAAGGGAATACTATCCCCACTAACACATCTGTACCCTCTATGTTATTCAGAAACCTCAGGCTCTTGGGGAGATGAGTTTGAGGCCTTGTGATCCACCAGGATGAGGACAATATTGAGTGGAATCCGGGTCCAGGATGTTGCAAAGTAGTATCATAGTGGTATTTGTTTTGTTTTCTTTTCTATTTGGAAATAATAAATAGGTATTGGAAGAAAATGGAGATTGATAATTAGTTGTTCTTAAGATTAGCTTCCTTGTATATAGGTAAAATTTAAATTGCCTCAAAATGAATTGTGTTTTAGAGATGTTAATTATTAGAGTTGATTTGATTTCACCATTAGGTGATATACTTGCATTGTGATGTTACTATTGATAAAATTGTGGGTTCGATCTCTATTGCTTCCTCATGAGATTAGAATACTCCATCTCATACATCATATAGGAACTTGTTATAAATCAAAACCCATGCATTGTGCCATTCTATTTAGGATTCATTACTTATTGTATATTTTTTGGATAGGTTTGGTGATATCTATAAATGCTATTTTTATAGATTTCATGCAGTGGATAGAGAGGTGATTCCATATTTTAGTTCATAAGGTGTATGGTTCCTTATAGACTGGGAAGTGTCACACCTTTTAAATTCTATTATTAAATTAAATTTTATATATATGGATTGAGTGGGAACCAAATTTTGAATTCATGTGGGGTTATGGGACATCATGGGTTTGGAATTGGTGAACCACTAGTTGAACCTTTTGAATAATTGAATTATGGAAATGAAGGTGAGTTAAAATGAAAATGAAATGAAAACATGTAATGATAAACTAACACTTAAACTAGATCTGGATTATGATTGGGAAAGTGGTAGAGTTTTAGTTGTGTTGTAACTATTTCTTTTTACACATCTGTATTTTGGAGTAGGTTGTGGGATATGACTTGTTATAGAATTTTTTCCCTTTCCTATTATTTTGAGCAATGAGGTTTGGTTTTATTATTTTATGTGGTGTGTAAAGGCATGCAACCATAATTTCATTTAGTCATATTACATGAAGGATATGATGACCACACATTGGAGGTGGTGGGATATGGGATATCGGTGGATCCTTCTTTAGTGCCAGCTATGAAACTAACTATTGTTCCAGACACAAGAGTTGAGGCATAGTTCTGTGAGGGATTCCTTCTCTTCATGAAGACTTATCAGGGAGTAACACAACCTACATTGTCTATGGTTGAGATGAAATAGGTCTTCCAACAATAGCATCCTTCCACATTTTGGGGGGATGGTGGTCCACATGCTGTTAAGTTGTGGATAGATACTATGTTGGAAATTTTCAAGCATCTTATGATTCCTTTTAAGAGGAGGGTCAATCTCACCCCATATATTCTATGTGGAGAAGTAGAGAAGTGGTGAGACATTCTAAAATAGGCTGATGGGCTACGAGATAAGGGTTAGGATGATTTCCAAATGCATTTCTATGACTATTTCTACCCAGAGACTTTATGAGTAGAACGTGCTAGTGAATTCATGCATCTAGAGTATAGAGATATTAAAGTTTTTTAGTACAAGAAACTCTTTATAATTATTCAGTGTTATGTGCCAAGATAACTTAGTGATGAGCTATCTAGAGAGAGACGATTCAAGGAATGTCTCTGACATGATATTAGATCTCAGGTCAATGGGTTCAAATTGACCTCCCTCACTAAAATTGTGAATCATGTGATGATTATAGAGTGGAACTTGAGAGAAGATGGGTTGTAGATCAGATCAGTATCACCTCTTGACCTAGTATTGCAACATATTAAGGTAGGAAGATCAATTTTTTGGCTTACCTTGAGATGAGTGTGATCTAGCCTATGAGTATTGGTAACTCAGTGTTCCAGGTGATGCCACATGAAGAATTATTGCAATCGTGAAATAGTTTATGGATGAACCTATAGTATGATGGAATACGTGAAACATTTCTTCACTAGGATACCTCTAATAGTGAGTGTTAGGAGTCATCTATGACACCAGGTTCAAGAGAAGGTTCCTCAGCTCTGCATCATATAGTGAGTTGGAGCAGTGTCGGCCGGTCAGGACAAGGTAGTGGTGGTTGTGGTCATGGAATCCAGACACCAGTTACACGGAGACATTAGATTTGGTCTACTTGGAGTAGTGAGGTTGTATCACAGGGTGATCGAATAGGAAAAAATTTATTCTATATAGCCTACCCCCTAGGAGCAAGGAGTTAGATAGTCTATGGTGAGAGGTATGATCATAGTGTCCTCTACTATTTCATATAATCTTTTTGATACAAGTGTATCATATAGTTTCATGTCTACACTTGTGGTGAAAAACATTGGGATTTTGGCATTTTCTTATTACATAATTTTTACACTCAACAAACCATTGGGTGTCAGGGCGAGATATGTGAATAGGTGTAGGGAGTTCCCCCTAGAGGTTGGTCGGTGTCACTTCATCTAGGATATTTATATCCTTGATATTATAGGCTTTGTTCTCATCCTCATAATGGAATATATAGTAAATTAGCGAGCTTACGATTACTTTTGTCACTTTAGTATGGTCATTATGTCACTAGAGGGTGAAATACAAACTCACAAGGGTGAATGGGATGTCCAAGGTCACATCATTTTAGAGACAGGAGTATCAGTGAACCTAGAAAAGGCGAGAGCTATAGTTTACTATGATCACCCTAAGAATTTTTTTTGACATACATAGTTTCTTAGGGATATCTATATACTATATGTGTTTCATATAGGACTTATCTTGGTTGGAAGAATTTTTTAAAGTCTTTATTTAAAAGGGTGTGAAGTTTGTATGGTCGGATTCTTACAATGCAGCCTTTCAGGAGCTGAAGGGGAGGTTGACATCAGCACCAATCTTGACGCTTCCAGAATAGGGAAAGAGATAAACTATTTATTGTGGCACATCAGGTACGAGTTCCGGAGTAGTGCTGATGTAGAGGGATTTATTCATATCATATAGGACTTGGAAGTTGATTCCACACAAGATATTACCTGACAAACGATCTTGAGCTAGCTGCAGTTGTTCATGAATTGTATTGTGGGAGACATTATTTACTAGGAGATCATTTTTGGTGTACACATACCACAAAATACTCAAATACATATTTACACAGCATGATCTGAATCTGAGGCCGTGAAGGTCAGAAGAGTACCTATAGACTTTTGACATCAATCTTGCCTACACATCAAGTAAAGGTAATGTAGTGGGAAATGAAATGAGTAGGAAGACTAAGATAAAGTTAGTGAAATAGGCCAACAGAGAGTGAAAGCTTATGGAATTTTTATCTAAGATCCACTTGGAGGTGCACAACAGTCATGAGAAGACTTATCTATCATCCTTAGCTATGACCTCTATTATACTGAATAGATTAAGGATGCGTCAGCAATTAGATTTTAAGGGCCTAGTCCTAAGGGAGAGTGTGGTAGTTGAGGATCCACCACATATTTGAACTATATTTGAGGATGAGATCATGTGTATAAATTGTCTCATTTAGGTTCTAGTAGATATATGTGAGAATATGATGTAGGATTTTCATTCCTCAACAAGGGAATTTTGACCCAGAGTCACCAAGATGTATTGTGACTTGCCCCATCAGTATTAGTGGTCATGTATGAAGCGAGAGGTAAATAGTTTTATTACGAGGGGTTCTACCTGTCAGTAGGTGAAGCCAAAACATCAATTACTGGTTAGGAATTAATATAAGTTACCTATTCTGGAGTGGAAATAGGATGATTTCGTGATGGATTTCATGACCTATTTACCGAGTTCACCATGAGGTGATGATTTTGGTTGGGTTATTGTAGATACACTCACAAAGGTTTCTCATTTCTTGAAATTAAGGATACATTTAGGGTTAATGATCATTGAATTTTTTATATCAGTGAGATAGTAAAACTTCATAGGGTATACCACACTACCATTTATGATATAGATTCCAACTTTATGTCTTGTTTTTAAGAGTTTTCAAAGTGAGATGGGTATATAGGTGCTTCTAAACACAACATACCACCCTCAGATTGATGGCCAATCAGAGTGTATGATACAAGTGATAGAATACATGTTGTGAGCATGTTTCCTAGATTTTGGGGGCTCTTGGGGGAAACATATACCCCTGGTTGATTTCACCTATAAAAACAGTTATCATAAGAATATAAAGATGGAACCGTATTAGGCTTTATATAGTAGGCCATGTTGATCACCCATTTGTTGGCTAGAGGCTGGTGCGGAATATTTACTATGATTACATCTCATGAAGGATACTTTTGAGATTGTCCAGTTGATTCAGATACAGATGGCTATAACACTGTCATGGAAGAAATCTTGTGTTGATCGTTGTAGATGACCTATAGAGTTTGAGGTTGGGGATCGGGGTTTCTTATGTGTATTAATGAGATTGGGTTATAATAGAATCAAAATTCGTGGTAATATTTCACCATGATATGACAGGTTGTTTGAGATTATGGTGAGAGTTGGGTCGGTATCATATCTGTTGAGGTTATTATAGAGGTATTGAACCATGCATGAAGTCTTCTATGTATCTCAACTACACTGCTATTGTTCACACACATCTCATGCATTTCATCCTGAGGAGGTTGAGTTACATGTTGATGTATCCTTTGAGGATAATCTAATTTTTATGGTAGAAAGGAGTATGAAGGTTCATTGAGGCCGATCAGTTAGTCCAGTATGTGTTTTATGCTAGTACATCCATTTACAGGATGAGACATGGGAGCTGGAGGCTGAAATACGTGCTCAATGGCCAAAGTTATTCTCATATAAATCATGACAACCCTTTAGAGGGAAATTTGGGGATGAATTGCTTTAAGAGAGGAAGATTGTAAGAACCTGGGTTTTCATGTGAGTTAAGAATCCTCTCTTTTTCATTTTTAATGATTAAATATGACTTAAGGTGAATACTATTTTACTTTCCTGACGTTTTGGGGTGCCTGGAAATTTTTTAGAGCATAGAACCCTATTTTAGGGTGTCTTAAGAATAGTTCATTGTTAGTGTAAACTATGCAGGGTATGTCGCATGGTTTGACTAAATCATGTGAGGATCGATAGAGGGGTGGTAAATTCCACACGGTTTCCCCAAACCATGTGTAATGGGTTGCACAATCTTGTGGCAGGGTATGTAGTTTTTGGTAGAACATGAAAGTGGGTTCTCATATGGTTTCCACTTGTTTTATAAACTGTGTGGATGCCCCTTGTCCTACAAAAAGTCATGCATGGTTGGTGAATAGTTTTCCAAACCATGCCCCTAAACTATGTATCCTATATACTTCATGAATTTGAATAATTTAAAATTAAAATAAATTCTCTTTTAAACCTAACAACCCATTTTCATTCCATGTACAACAAAGGGATGGTTTGATAGCTTCTATTCAATGACTATTCAAGAAATTGAGGTATCATCTCTATCTGATCTCTGATTTAGGTGCAGTTTCTCATATCGGATCTGAATCCGTAGTATCTACATTCCATTTTAACCCTTCTTGATTATCTAGTCAATCTGTTATGCTATTTAAATTTAGGATCATATGCCCTATTTTCTCATTCTTCATCTATTTTTTATATTTCTTCTGATCTGAGTCAAATCAGGACCAAATACTAGATGATAAATACACTACCGAGCTAAGGTAGGCGGTCTAAAATTATCTTTTATGTTTTAGTGATTTTAGAGCTATCAGCCATTATTTCACCTGTCAAACATTTTAGCACGGCTCTAATTTTGAACTCGTTAAATTTTATGGATGTAATCATAACTATTAGGGATTTCCCATTGGTTATAGTAGGATATATTAGTTGTTTTTTTCCCAAAACATGGTCACCCATGGGGAGTTCCATATATAATTACTCATTTTCCCTTTATTGAACCACCATTAAGGGGTGAATTCTCATGCTTTCCTATATGTAGTAAGCCCAGTCACTTTTTAATGGAATTTTTATTTTAGTTTGAGATATGTTTTTTCTCTTTACCTAATTTCATGTTAATATGAAATGTTGAAATAGGTTGAATGGATTAAATTTTTAAATGGAAAAATGGGTGGAAATACTCATTTTTTTAATTTAAATTGTTTAAATGGATGATCAAACAAAAGTAAAAATGCAAGTGGGTAAAATCATGTTATATAATTAATATTGAATATGAATTGTAACAACAAGTGGGTATAATCCTTGATTTATTGAATGGTATGGGGTGTTATGAGTGGGTATACTCATAATATGACTTGGTTTTTAAATGGAAATGTGAGTGTGTATACTTACATTGATGGAAATGATAGATGGTTTGAATTAATAAATTGATTGAATGGAAAATATTTGAATAGATTCCTTGAATATGTTCCTAGGATCTAGAATGCGGTAATGGATTCCTTGGATAGAGATGCTCATTGGTTCATGATTATGTGGGATTACTTGGGCTTCTCTAACCCTTGGATATAACATGATTGAAATCATGTAGAACATGTACGGTATGACATGTTCCTAAGACTCCAACCAGTTCCTAAACCAAGTTTCTGATGAGATGCTCCTAGGACTCAACAAGGATGCCTCGATCCTCGATGCCTTGAATCTAGACCTTTGTGTTATGAAAACTTGAGATATATCACATCTTTGGAAATGTGATACACTTTATTATATTTAAAGGCTGTGAAAATTATGACATTTTTTACTATATGAGACAGCTGTGGGTTTTGATATGGTTTCATTATATGGAAAGGTCATGTGGACAGGATGTGTATGGGAGTACGATGAGGCTACATTGTTTATTTATATTTCTTATAGATACCTTTTATCAGAGCTTAACCATATTTTGTATGGAGCCTTGATAGGCTATTCAGTTTCACTTACATAGAAGTGGACATTCCATGAGAACCATACATTCTTTACTACATAGCATGTTATATTTCACACCATAGAATTGTATAGATCTTGGGTGGTAACCTACAGGGATTTCATCTCACACCCAATTTGGGCCTCCTTGGGGTCCCAAACATATTATATGGTTTCAGATAATAATAAAGGAAAGCACTCTAACCTAGTTTATTGATTCTTTCTTTGGAGAAGGGGGTATGAGACCAAGATGAGTCTTGTGATGCTTCTAGGAAAATTTCAGCCTTTTGGACTTTTTGGGATAATTTTAATATATTTTATTTCTATGTACCTATTTTTTTATACATTCTAGAAACATGTATCATCATTGTCATTATATATGAGACACTTCTATCTTGTTTATTTATTCCTATTTTTTTAACTTTTAGTTTTATTCTTATTATATTTTCTTCTGATATCGATATTTTATTGACATATATTGTGCTATACTTTAGTGATGAGGGAATTGTATCCCCACAGACACACCTAGGCCCACGATGTTATTTGGAAGCCTCTAGAATTTGGGGAGATGCATCTGAGGCCTTGGGACCCACTGGGCTCGGGGCACTATTGAGTGGCATCCGAGTCAAGGATATTGCATTATTAAAGAAATTGTTACAATTTTTTATTTTTTTAAAAAAATTCAATAGAATATTAAATTTATTTTTTGAACAAGTCACTTTTATAACATATTTAGTGTGAAAAAGGAATGTTCTTTTTAACTTTTACATCATTTATAGAATTAATCGCTGACATGATCATCATTCATTTGAAGATTCCTTTTCAAGATTAAAAGTTTTTTAAAAAATAATTTTTTTCCTAATATTTTGAAAATTATTTGTTTTTTAATTTGATTTTTAAAGAGAATTATTCTTAACATGTTTTATGTTTTAGAGTTTTATTTTCAAAGAGAAAAGAATATTTTCCTCAAGAACGTGTTCTCAAAAAAAATTTGGTATTTCTATTCATCAATGATAAAAACACTTTATTTTAATTGTACTCCACTAGGGATATGTTTTATCAATACCATCCTTATTATTCCTTGGGAAATTTTAGTATTACTTTTTCCAAGGATAATATTGACATTCACATCCATTATTAATTTTTATAGTCAATAAATATCCATTAAAATTTTTACTTTCCTATAATAATTGGATATTAAATTTACCTTGAATGTCCATATTATTTATCATCGATATATTTATTTATTAAACTGTATATAATATATATATATGGTGTTGGATACTGAAATTCATTTTTTTTGTCTAGGTAAATATTGATAAATCCAAATTGTTTAATCAATACAGATATTTGATGGTATGGAACTTTGTTTATGAATTAAATAGTTTATTTTGTACATGTGGAATGATTTGGGTGTAAAATAAATTGGTGGAGTGAGTTATAGATATCCCCTCGATGCATCGTTGGTCTTGTGAGTATAATCAGTAAGCTAGCATGAAATCCATTGGCCCAAACCAATGGGTTTATACCGATTATTTTAACTTGTCTTATGAAAGGTCTTAATAGTAGGTATCATGTTTCCTGAGATAATTATATCCAATAATTAATAATTTCCTTCATTATGAATTCAGTTATTCTGATACATGAGATTTTCACAATGATATTATCTTTGGATTCATTTAATTCTCAGTTTACTGATTAAATTTAACTTGTTTTTATTCACATACTTTTCTATATTGATTATTCTATATACAATTATGATATAAAAGTTATTGATTTAATGTAATATGTTTTCAGTAATTTATCATTCCATGTTTATTATTACCCATGAAATTTTTATTCTGATATTTGTTTTGGATGCACTTCCTTATTAATTTATTAATTACATGGAATGTGTGTTCTGTTTTTTACCATTCCATATTAATTATGCTTATTAATTCATGATATCAACCACTATGCTTAACCCTTTACTGATCATTTGAGATCACCCTTAATTTGATTCCTTTCCCAGGAATCCATAAAGTGTACTAAAAAATATATATTAGAATATTCTAGATGTAATAATTATTTCCTTTAAAATAAATCATGTTGTAATTATTTTATTTAAAAATAATTTGGAAATCATAAGTGTATCTAGTTTACCAAGACAATTAAACTATTCAGTCCTTTGAGATGTGATTCCTTATATATTATGACAATGTATTAAATTAGGAATTGCCTCTAAGCTAATGGAGTTGAGTTCAATACAATATATATATAATCAAATTAATTAATAATTTTTAATTATTATAAAATTTTTGCGAATAAGAATAAAATGATTTAATTTTTAAAAGATAGAGTTTTCAATGATTTTTTTCAATATCTTGTGTATTTTAATCTTAATAAATTAAATTGATCACTATTAAGGAAATATTTTAATGAAATTTATTATTTATATAAAAAATAATATAAATTAACACTAATTAAATTATTATTAATTTTCAAGGAGTAAGAGTAAATTAATTTTTTATATTAGAAACACATTTTTCTATAAATAAATATTTGTTATGTGTTATAATATTAAAATTATTTTTTATTGCATTTATAGATTGAATAAAATGAAATTTATTTGATATTTGGAATAATAATTTATAAACCATATAATAATTTCATTTTCATTTTATTCCAAAACATTAGTCACTAAGATAAAAACTAAGTTATGATGATAAAGATAAAATGAGGTAAATGGATAAATTAGGGGGTAAAGACCAAAAAAATATCAATAAATTAGTTATATGAGTGGATTAATGACCTATATCAATTATTTTTACACTTTGGATCCACTTTATAAGAAAAAAACATTTTTAATATATTAAAAGATATGTATTTTTAGAAATTTAACTGAATCTCGCCTATAAAATAACCCCTCCCCTATCCACAAAAGTGCACACTTTTCGTTCAGCTTACTCTTACATAATTGTAAAAATTATATCTAAAATATTTAAATATCATATTTGGATAGTTTTTACCATGAAGAGGAATCCCAAATCCTTTATTCCTAAGAGTCTTTCTAAGAGTACATTCAACCCTTCAACGTATGTTTTAACTTATCCTTAAGAATTTTTCATTACTACTTTCATCAACATATTATTCAATTTAATTTATCACCTTAGTTACATGTCTTTAATATTTAAAATTGATACTATTGTTTTATGAAAAATTTTCTCACTCTTTTAATCTTTATTACATCTAATTGTTTGGGTTGGTTTAACAACCTACAAAAAAAATTATAACAATTACTTAATAAATGATTAAAAACGTAAATACTAGAAATATATTATAATATAAATGTATATAACTTTTTAAAAATAAAACAATTTTAATATTTTTAATTTTATTAATCAATATATTCAATTTTTTTAATCTTATATTTACCAAATGGAAGGTTTTTAGGAATTATTTATCTACCATCACCATAACTTCCATAAAATATTCACCAAATTTGGAACTATATAAAAATGAATATATAATCTTCGTGACCATTATCATGGTGATTAACACATGATCAATGATCAAGGAATGAAACATCCATACTAAAGCTAGCATAAAATCGATGGAATAATTAACACCAGTAAATTAATTTTAACAAAAAAATGATTATTAAATTGGTATTATGAAACTATAAATCAATGTAATTGAGTACAATAAAAATAAAAAATCTTCTAATATTGTTTAAAAATAAACCAAAATGTATTACTTATAACACTATATCATGTCTGACCAAACGGGAATCTAAGGTAATGGTTTTTGTTATGTTAATCTCCTTTTATTGAGTCATTCAACATCATCTTTAACTATGTTCTTATAATATCAGTTTTTTCTACCATATTATTGTACAATATTTTATTTCTTATTTATTTTTTGGGTATTTATATTTATTTCCCATTACCTCTATTTCAAATGATTCTTCGTAAATTATGATATTCATAAAGGTTTTATGTATCAAATTCACATTACTTCAGAAATGGTTCACTTTATGATCATATTTTCATTTATATGTTATGTTCACTACCAAATACATATATTTTATCAAAATTTAATTTTTATTCAACGTAATTCATGTTCAATTTTTTAATATATCTTTCATTTTATTTTGATTACTACCTCACCAAAATCATAAAAGTTTTCATCTCAATTTCCCTTTATAAAATCATGCTATTATTATACATCAATTTTACATTATATGTTGTTTATAATACCCAATTAACAACATTGTACATAATTTACATATAATCCAAGGTATTAAAATTAAATTTTATGTACTTTATTTAATTGGATTTGATTTATACATTTCAAATTTCTTAAGTGTTTTTCATGACTCACCCTATATTTTATTGTGGAAAACAATTACTTCTTCAACAATAATATTTTAAGTTGTATATGTTCTTAAAATTGTCAATCGTATAATTTATTTTCTATTTTTTATGAAAAAATATTCTTTAATATCAATATCATCTTTATGAATTAATTTCTTACTTAATAAAAATACCACATTATTAAGAATAATTATCATCATATATATTTGTTCATTTTTCATTATGACCCTATCCTTTCTTACCAAAAGTGTTTTATTTAATTATTTTTTAGATAAAGATGAATTCTCTTCCAAAAAATTCCTTTAAAAATTAAATTTTTTATTTCTTTAATCGATGTAGGTTTCTTTAAAAGTTATAAAAAAACATTAAAATGTACTTCTCTAAACTTCAATAAATCTTATATCTCTCACTCCATATTTATTCTTATATTTCATGATTTCCTTCCAAATTTTTTTTATTGGGATACTTACTAATAAAAATATATTTTAAAAGTGTTTCTATAACCATTAAAAACTAAATTTAGTAGTGACTTATACCTTTATTTTATAACCATGTAAAAAACATTTTCAATATTTCTCTTCCATTTTACTATCTTCATTATAAAGTTTAAATTTTAATAAAAAATAAAATTGACTGTTTATAACATTCTCAATGTCTAAATTTTTTTATCCATATTTTTATATTGAAAATAATATTTATGCATGTTATTTCCTTGGTTTATATTTTTTAAACATTACATAAAATCTAGGGAATTTATTTTTTAAACATTATTAGATTTCATATCTTCCTCTTAAGGATTTTTCACTTATGTTAATAGCCTTTTATATTCCATAATTTTAACATTACACATTGAATATTTCCCTAATTATATAATTTTCTTAAGAAATTATTTGATTAATTATTAAAACCTCCAAGAACTAATAGTGATGAAAAAATAAATCCCTTATAAGATGATTCATCCCAATATTCTTTTTTCTTTCTTTATTTACAACTTTTTATAAATATAATATTTATTCCAATTCCATTTTTAATTGTGATTACTTTATACATTTTTCTTATTTTTTTGTTTTATTCACCATATTAATTATAAATTTTTATGGACTGTGGAAATATATGTTGATGATTGAATGCCTTTCTATTATATACCATGTAAATAACTTATACTTCATCATTCTAATTAAAGGGAATTTTCCTAGGTATCCTCAATAAATATTTAGATGAGTTTTATCTCATGAGTGTTTACATGTATCCCATTTCATTTTCACTAGTAAATATTTCAATGAATTATTGATTTTATCCATTTTGAACACATATGTATGGTCTTTAATTGTGTGATAGGTGGGACTAATATAGCCCTCCAATACATCAAGTAATACTTTAAATTTCATGAAAATATTGTGGGACACGAGTAGTGATTCTCAATCCACTATTGGAAAAATTTAGTGTGGCCTAATAAATTATGTTGTGGGATATAAGTTGTCTTGACTAATACATTAGTTTATGGGATGTAAGTAATGAGTCCTGATTTTCTATGTTATGATGGTATTAGTGGAAAGCCTTTTCATATGTTTTGATTTTAAAAGATTATGTTTTTTATACGTTCCCAGGTTATGTTTCCTTGGATAGTGATTATTGCCTTGGGTTTCCACATTTATATTTAATAAATAATATTATGCCATCATGGTGTTCCTTTTGAGTTTATATATACTTATTCCATGAACTATGATTATTGTACCTTGCCTTATGATCATTTAGTTTGAATCCATATTATTTTTAATCAACTGTATCACCCATGATAATTTTTTCTCACATGATTATGATATAATAGTTTTTGAATCATTTAAATATTTTTCCCTTACTAATAATTTTTTCTCACTCCTTTCATTTTTTCCCCATTTCCCTAATAATTTAATTTCATAGACATATCTTGTAAGTGTTCATGTGTGTAGAATTTTTTTATAGATGTTAAGTCACTATTATGTAATAATATGGTTATATATCTAATATATAAATACATAAATACCTTCGTCCCTCATATTTTCATTTATTATTTTGAGGATATATAAAATGATGTTTGGTTTTTTTGGGTCATCTCAACTAGTGTTAATTTATATGTGTAAAATGTATATTTTTTCACAAGATCACGGTGTGTTGATATAGTGGTGATTTAGTTGGTATCAGTAGAGGTTTTAACAATTTTTGGGGATTATATTAAGTGTTCTAAGAGAACTAGACTCAATGAAACCAAGGATGAACAAAAATAGTTATAGCTTTAGACAACAGTGTCATTTTTGAACCAAAATTTTCATGTGTTAAAATAATGGTATAACAGACATATTTTTATTTATTTTTCAAATTCATATGTTTATTTACTATAATTTTATCATATATTATTATTATTCACTATAACCATTTTTGTTTTAGTATCTGTTTGAAAATAGGAACAGGAAAATGAAGTAGTGAAAGGTATGTCTCTAGAAACATCTAAGTCTTATATCCAATTAAGGAAGTGTAATTGGAATAAATGGTTAAGAAAATTTAATATCTTATAATATTACTATTATGAAATAAAATGTGAGTTTTGAAATATTTTCAAAGAAAATGATGTTGATATCTCATTATAAATTTTATCTTTAGACATGTTTATCTCACGAGTAACATAAACTATTTTAATCAAAGAAATTAAAATTGGGAGGATGAAATTTATTTTTACAGTGGGATATTTTGACATACTAGATGTAAGTATTAATTTTATTTCCCTGTTTTTCATATTTTATTGTTTATAATGAATTGAAATATAAGTAATCAATAATTAATACAATAAATTAATCAAATTAATATCAATTTATTTAATCATAATCTATAATTCCAACAAAATAAAATTAAATCATGAATTATTACATACCATGGACGATTACTTAATACAACCCGAGAAGATAATAATCCCTAGTCTCTTTAGGTAATTACTTTCAAACATTAGAACTTGCAACAAATATTAAAATTCATTAACTAAAATTCCATAATATGCCCTTAAATTCCCTTGATCTTCAATAAATAAATGGGATAACCTTGGGAAGAAAATAAGAAAGGGGCGAGCTATAAATCCCATTAAGGGACTAATAAAATAATAACATGAAGAATGTAATGCTTTTTAGTGAATAAAAATATCATGGTAACATATGAGGGGTGATCATCAAAAATTTTATCATAAAATCATGATATAATATGATAACATAAAGGAAACATAGGAATGTGGAAACAACATAAAACCTGGAATCATAAACATAAGTCAAGGATAACCACCAAGACATAATAACCTGGTATTATTAGGATAAAAACTACTTCACCACACATGGAATAAAATTTGATAAAAAAAACATTACCGATACGCATTATAGGTCTATATAATTCTGGGTCCATCCATCTCATTTATATCATGTGCATCCATAAGTGTGCCACACTGATCATACAACATAAGGATGTATTTAAAAACTTTTAATACCATGATTAAAGATTATGTAATACATACATATATGTTAAAAATCTATTAATTATTGTTAAATATTGTTAAATACCCTTGAGTGGAAATGGGGATAGGTATTCAATACACAAATTATTGGTATGTAAAAGCCCATGATAATTTCAGCAGCATAATAGGGGTATATAAATATTCAAGTAAGGGTTTAATGGGAGTCAAATTGGTCTATTTCCAATTTAAAATTATAAGGATATTAATATAAAAATGTAAAAACATATCCCAACATTATAAAATGAAAATCATATGGTATAATATAAATAATTAGTTTGAATAAAGAGGAGAAGGAGAGGAGCTCTTACCATGAGATGGTGCTTTAGAAAGCTTGAGACGAGCTTTTTAAGAGATTTGAAACACCTTGGGTGGGATATATAGAGTGAAATTCAGATTAAATTCTTACTCAAAGGGTTTTTTCTGAAGATTAATTGGATTTTGGGTCGGTATTTATATAAAATGATAGCATAATTTTTTATTAATTCCTATACTAAGGTTTTGGAATCAATATGATAAAATAATCAAAACCACAAACATTCCCATGGTTATTTTCCAGTTTTTCTACCATATAAGAGTGTTTTTAAATATTTTATATGTCTAATAACTTAAATAATTAAATTAAGACCCTTGGGGATGTGTACGTGAGTTATGTTTATAAAAAATTAAATTTTAAACCTTAAAACATAATATAAGATTTTGAGGATTCACTGAGGGTTTATAAAATTAATCAAGTAACTTAGAATGCATATTATTTTAAAGGTGAAACATAATTTTATTCTTGGATACTCTTTATAGTAATTATTACATCACTTTTAGGATTTTATAATGTGATACTGCATGTTGTATATTAATACTATATTTAAATTTTACTAAAAAATTCAACACTACTAGGAAGTAATGAGAAATTAACCATTGGATAATTTGAATATGTTGATTTAAAAAATAAAATTTATTTAACTAGAATAATAATATAAATATGTGAATTTCCACTTCTAATTTAAAATCCTTTTTACTAAAAATTACTAATATTTTTTATAATAATAGTTATCAAACAAATATGAAAATTAATTGGAATTCACTAAATTATATTATCATTTATATTTAAATAAATATAATTTAATAACAGTACTTAATTAAAATGATATTTATTTGAAGGATTCATTAATTTATCAGAAATTATGACTTTATTGAAACTATATATTTCTCAAAAATATAATTTGAGATTCAAAATCAGAAAATATAATTTTTATCAAACTTGATATTTATTCAAAGGTAATAATAAAAATGTTTAAATATAATCATTATTTTATTAAAAATAATATTTAAAAATTAATTATGTTAAGGTCTAGATACATAACATCTTACTACACTATAGTATGTCTTAAGGGTATAGTGTGCAATGGTGACACTTTCTTGGGGAGGTTCATTGAACTTGGTTTGAGTTGTGATATATATATATATAATCTTGAACTTATCCCATAAATAGTTATTATAAAAATTTTATTTTTAATTCCTAGATTAGGATTGGTTATGGTAAAATCCTTGTGATTCCATATCCCATAGAAGCTCTGATAAATGGGCTTCCGAGTGTATGATCCTACTAGTCAAGGTCATCACTTCTTTTTTCTTTGTCAATTAGATTTATCATAACCCTAAATATATACAAATCATAATTATCACTGTAAATAAACTATATTATCAATGGTTATAATGCTTAATGTCATTTTAAATTTGAGAGGATATAACCTATAATAGTCCAAAATAAAAAAAGTAATTCTTTTCTTTTCTATTACTACATTACCTAATAAGAAATTTTTTAATTTGAGAAGGTAATTTAATTTATATATTTTTAGTTCATTACAATTAATTATCAATGAATAATAATGAATTTATTTTAATTCCTACAAGTATATTTTTCTAAAAAATGTCTTTATGCATTATGTGTTCTTATATTAAAACAAATTTTTATCATTTTAATAAATTTTATATAATAAATTTTATATAATATTTGGAATCATAATTTATAAATTAGATAATATGGTTAATTTCATTTTTATCCCATTAAATATGTTACTAAGTTAAAAAGTGAGTTATTTCGGTAAAATTAAAATGAGTAATAATTGTAAAATTATTGTGGAAAGTCCACAAATATTAGTATGATTATCAATAAATTTTGTGTGTGAGAGGTTTCGTGACCGATATCCAATATGTTTCTACTTTGGGTTTAGTTTCCTTGAGAAATTATAATCCCAACACATTTAAGAATGTGTTTTTGAAGAAATTCACTCAAATTATCCTATCAAATGACTTTTCCTATAATAACCAAAAATCACATATTTCCTTATATTTAATCATTAATACATTTCCAAATTATTAATAAAATAATTACCTATCTATTTTGAGAAATATTAGATAAAATATGTATTCCCAAATACCCAAATCCCAATATATTATATTTAAAGAGATCCATCCTCATAATGTGAGTGTTAACTTCTCCTTAAGTTTTTTCCCTTTTATTTTTTATCCTAATATTATTTAATCTAATTTATAACATTAATAAACAAAATTAAACTATTAAAGTTATAAAAAATTGATATTATAATTATATAATAAAATTTTCTTAACCATTCAATCTTTATAACATGTTCTTCTTTGGGTTGGTTTTACCGCCTATATGAATAATGTTATAGAGCATGCATCAAAAATAAATAATAAATTTTATAGAATAGTAATGTTTTGTAAAAATAACTAATTTGTGATGTTTTCATAGTTATTTAATGGTAATTATATTAATTCATTTCATCAATAAATTCAATTTTTTATTAGTTAAATATTCCCCAAAAAAGATATTTTTAAGCATTCTTTATAAACTATTGCCATAACTTCCGTCAAATTGAAATTAGAATTCCTAATTATATAAAACTGACTTATATAATCTCTATGAACATGATGCTAGTGAGGAAAACTTGAGTGAATTTCAAGTACTAGAACCTCCATACAAAATTTAGAATATAATAAATGAGAGAATTAGCACTTGGATATTAACTTTAACAAAGATTGATTAATAAATGTATTATAAGAAATTATAAAAGAGTAGTATTAATTAAAATAAATAAAAATAATTTATTAATATAGATTAATAATAAATTCAAATTTATACAATAATAGTTTAGTGTAACACCCCATCTTAAATTATAGAAAGCAATTTTTTCTTTCTAAATAAATTATAGCATAATGAGCATGGATTTATTCATGATTTTGAATAAATCATAAATTCAAATATCTTCAAAAGTTAGTATGTATAAAAAAAATATTTTAATTCATAATGTAATAATTATTTATAGTATTAATTTTTTATATTTTTTCTAAAAACATTTGGTTGTTGGGTGAATAAGGAAAAATAATGAATTTATAAAAAAATGTCACTTTAATGAATTTATAATGATATAATAATAACATTAAATTTATGAAACTATTTTTAGAGAATAAATATATTTTAAATAATTAATATAGTTTGTATAAAAATAATATTTTTAACTAAAAATATTATTCTTAATATTTTGGAAATCTATGTAATGATTTTTTTCAAATAAAAATTCTTTTCAGTTCTTCTCTATTAGTCAAGTATTTAAAAGTTATATTTTTGTTTTAGTTTTTTAAAAATAAAAAAAGGTATATATTTATTTAACATGTTTTAATTTATTCTATTTTAATCAAAATTATACTTTATTTGTCTTTAAAATAATTTTTATGCTCAAAAAAACACTTTTCTAAAAATGGTTTTCATTGTGTTTGGAAACATATATTAAAAGTTTTTTTATCACTTTTAGAAAGATAATACTGAAAAATGTTTTAAATATTGGTAATAAAAATAATTAATATTAGGTTGTATGTAGGGATTAATTTTTTTCATAATTAATAACAACCATGGAAAATATTTATCACTTCGATTAAGGGTAAAATGACTTAAAATGATTAAAAAAGGGATAATACTTTTAGATAACGCAAAATAATTTCTTAAATCACATTTTTAAATTTTAATTTTACCTTAAACTTATAATATTATAATGTATGACAATTTTTATCCACTTGACAAGATAAATAAATATATAAAATAATAAATATTCTTGAATTTTTAATTTTCCACCAACATCACTTATAAAAGGGAACCCTCTATCCTCTCTTATATATAATACCAGATCGAATTGGATCATTATATCCCAAAATAAATACCATCAAAATATCTATAAACATTTCACAGAGGTTCTCGTCTAAATTAAAGACCACTTTAAGAAGGCTTAATATGTAATCCAAATTTGGTTAGCAAAAGATGATGTGTATGTTCTTACCAATAATTTTCAAGTTCCTTTATTCCTAAACCTCCTATCACTCTTCAATAACAATAATAACATAATTAAATCATTATATTAACCATGATAAGATGTTTATATGTTATTAGTATATCCATTTTCATTCTCCTTTCCATCCTCATGGAGTTTAAATCATTTCTTGCATGTGTGTATAGCTCACCATCTCCAAGTAGCGATATATTTCATTTTTCATCACCACTTTACATGTACAGCTATAGAAATGTAATTAAAGAATATATATTATATTTATAAAAAAATTATTATTATAAAAATATAATATATCATCTACTTTCTTACCCTTCCATCTGTTGGAAAATGTTAACATCGCTCAATCATATGTGTAGACTACCACCTCCTTGAAGTGATTTGATTAGTTTTTCTATTACCCCCATGAATAGAAGATTGTAAAATTTTATACAATTAATAAAAAATTTATTCAAGAAATTATTAAAATTATAGAAAGTATGGAACCATTTCAAAAATCCTTAACCCATGAACATTATATAAAATTAATTTTAGAGAAATTGACAATAAAAAATTAAGTTGTCAACATAATAATGAACTATTCGATTAATAGATATAAAATTGTTTAGCAGTGTATTATATATGGAAAATTTTATTATTAAATTATTTATTAAATTTAAATTCGTTATACAGGATGATCAAAAACATTCATCTACTCAGAGACCCGAGGTAAGAGATCCCTCGTTTCAATTTCTTTCAATGAGACTCGTAACACGTTCAACACAAGTCTTATTTTTTCGTACATATACTTCCATGTGGATTTATTTTATCATTAATTTATTGAACTTAAAGTGGTTTATAAATCCTTTTCATGTTCTCTCATTCAATAATATTTTGATTAAAATTTTACCAAAGTGGTAAGATATTTTTCTTTAAAAAGTTGTTTAACATATTTTAAACTCTATATCCTCCATATCCATGTTCTTATAAATGTTTAACAAATGTTATTTTTTAAACACAACTGATTATTTGAATTCATTTTAAAAAATATTTTAAATTATTTACAAATTTTAAAAATGAATCTTCTTGAGTTATCCCAAATAGTTATTTTTGGTCTTTTACTAAAAGTATTAATGAAATCATTGTTTAAATTTTTATCAAGTCAAACAAATTCCCATTATCATAATATTTATTTACATTAAAGATACATTAAAAATTTCCATGATTATTTTAAAATAAAATTTTTCCCTATATATTATAATAATTTTTACTTAAAATTAGATCAAAATAAAAGGGTATTATTTTCATAAAGTAATCAAAAGATTTTGATAGTGGTTTATAATACTATTATTTTAAAAATTGAAAAGGAAGTTGTTTTTAATTTTTTATTCATTTTTTTCTAAATACATTGTTTTAATAAAAACACATTATTTCTTATGAATTTATGTTCTTATATCATACCTCTGTTGATTTCTATATTATAAATTCTTTTGAGATCATTCACTTTCTTATGATTATGTTTTCTATCACTCTACAATATTAATTGGACTTTTTTTTTCTCCTTCATGCCCATATTTTAAATATCATGGTGAATTTGGTATCATTTATATTACATTGATGATGTTTCAATCATATACCATTTTTATATACTGTATCAGATGAAGTAATTTTAAAAATAAAATCATTTCATTCACTTGGAAAATATTCCATATTATTTATTCTATATAGATAATTGTTTATTTATAAGCCACTTTGAGATTGAAATGTATTGATTATTTAATATAAGAGTAACTTATTGGGTGTTCAAGTGATGGGTGGAGTTTAGGTATAGATATCCTCTTAATGAATCAATGGGTCAATTTAGAAAAAACAACATGCATTTCAAATTATATGGGTATCTATTTTTACACTTAACATTTATTAAAAATGTCTTAGCCTATGACTTGTTAGTAAGATTCATGATATGTTATATGAGGCTTTTATGTTAATTTCATGAATGTCTCAATTTATTCATTAAATTTAATAATTCATTTTCCATTATCCATGTGATTTTTATATTGATATTATCCATGTATGTATATTGAATTCAAGTTTTTTTATTGAATAGAATTTATTTTGTTTAACCACTATGTCATATTGATTATGATTTATTTACTCATGATAGATTTCATTATAATTAAACCATATTTAGTATCTAATCTCACCCATTGTTTTTTTCCTTTCCCTTGGATATGAATAAGTATATTTTCAATGATTTAAATGATTAAATAATGTTTTTATTCCATGATTCTATATTTCTAATGTAATATCGGAATCATGTATGAATCTACTTTTACAAGACTAAAAAACTGATCCATCATGAATGATGTGATTCCTTGTATCTTATACCAATGTAATAGAGTAATCTCCAAATCTGGGTTATTGGACTTAGGTTTGTTATAGTTGGAATTAGATGAATTTTAGTAGGAACCTTGGGGATTATATTTTAAATAAAAAAATCTTACATGATAATTATGATAATCCATTAGTGTATTTGAAAAAATTTACCATAATATATATTTTTACATTATATCTCAATATTCATGATGATTATGAGATAACATAGTGTTTTCCATTTTTTATAGATGTATCAAAATGGAAGGAATGGAATCAACTCCCCTAGTCATTATAGAGATAAATTTTTTGAGAAAGACAATATAACAGGTGTTGGAGTTGAGTTGATCATAGCCATATTAGGGTAGTTGACTCATTTTATGATGATTAAACTTTCTCATATAGACCAAGATTTTATTCCATAGTATGATGCACCTATGTTAGATCGCTTTATATACTACAATCCTTTACCTTTTAATGGAACTATTTATTCATTGATTGATGAACAATGGATTAATTTCCTAAAAAAGATATTTATAGCCTTGGGAAGTAATTAAATGAAAAAAGTTACACCATTAATGTATTGTCTCAATTGAGATAGTGATAAATGGTAGTCATTAATTCAAAACACTAAATAGTTTGATGAAATAGAAATCCTAGAATAATGATCCTATAAAGTGATATTCTTTGGTAACTTCTTTGCTTGATAGAAATAGGCTAAAATAGAGAAGTAATTACTCACTTTAAAGTATAATTAATGATAAAGTGTTTTAAAGTATACAGATAACATTACAAGATAAATAAAGCATGTTTTAGACTATAAACGTAAATTGGTAATAAAGATTGACTATTTATTTGATGGGATTATATCGAGTCTCTTATGGGTGATAGTATATCAAAAAATTCATTATATTAAGATATAGTATCAATTGTGTAACACCCAACCTAAACCACTAGGTTTGATTCGTAATACCACATAACCTCAAGCACACCTCCCTATACGCAAGAGGCTGCTGACTAACAGCAAGGGTCTAAGTTTGTCCCTGGTGTGATTATGCCCTCAATACAACATCATAGGATCAATAATAAACAAATACAATATAACAAATATCTATAGTAATCCTTTTGAAATTAAATGACATACATGTTGTGTAAATTAAATTATCTCCCAAAGTGGTGTGCTTGTCTATAATGAATAATATTGATGATAAATAAAATAACAGCATGCACTTCAAATGTTTTTCCTTGTCCACCCCAGATTCATGCTCTACCTTCATGGCCATCCATCACAGGGCCCTTTCCCTTCACCAAGTATCTCATGAAATATAAAATTTCATAAAAAATCCCATGTAGTATTATGTAATCCCACATTTTTATTACATATATTTTCATTACATTGTAAAATAGATGATATATTAAGGTTTAGTTTCTTGGAAATAAGTTACATAATAAAAGAAAACATAAAAAAAATATTATAATATAATTTAATAACTTCTTCCTAGTCCCATACTATGTAATTTTACTATATCTCCTAAGCTAGTGACATACATCAATGTAAAGGGTTAGAATAAGGCCCAATATGGGAAATCAAGGGAAATGGTTTAAAAGTGAACTTGTGGAATATCAATAAGGACATGTGGAATATCATTATGTCATGATCAAAAAAACATGAGGAATATAAAGATAAAAATAACATGAATTATAACAAAGAATTGTGGATAAAACATTAATTTTAGACATTCATAAGCATATCACCAAGGTTTGTCACTGACGAGTCATAATTGAAAATAACCAATGTTATTTAGCAAGGTATTGTAAACCATGTCATTTATAGATATTAAATTATTTTCACAATAAATTGGAGCACTATCTTGGAACACCCTTAATATGTATTATTTAATGTGATCCCCATATACCATAATCAAACATTTCTTCAATAACCCCTAGAGAATAAAATAAACGAGTTGCATATCAAAATCATGGTGTTTCCAAGAGTGTATAAAAACATAATCATTATGTCATTTTCATCCCACACTAAAAGGAATTTGTGTTTCATGTATGTTAATACTAGAATAAAATATATTATTTTTTCATATAGGTGAATACCCATGGAAAATAAATAGACTTATTAATTCACAAAAAGAAAATAAAAGATAATTTCTTGTGGAAAAGAAGGAAATTTTGAGAAGTAAATTTGGAAGATAACAGGTATAAAACAGGTTGTTAAAGAAAATTTAAAAAGATAAGGGAAAGGGTATCCCATTAATGAAACATAATTTGGAAGTATGGTTATGAAAAAAATGGTAATAAAATAGATTAATCATAACATTTAGAAGACATATATAAAAATAGTTTCTTGAATCGAAGAAAAAGAAGTATAATTCCCTTACCTTGAAAAGTAACTCCAAAAATTTGAGGATTGGGGACTTGGGGGAAAGTGAACATCTTGGGAGGAATCCTTAGAAGGTAAAACTTCTATATATTCCTATATTATGTATTATTAGTGAATTTAAATGGATAAATTGGTTGGTATTTATGGAAAAGTTAGAGGACTTGTTTTTTAATTTCCAAATATATACCTTGGAAACCTAAGTTGTGGAAAATGGAAAAACATGTTCTTACTTCCAAGATTTTTGACATTTGGGACATATTTTATGTTATTTTAATAAAATTGACTTTATAATAATTTTATATTACTTATTTTAGAATGTAAAAGAAAGGTTACCACAAAAATTATGTTTTCATTGTTAATGTTTTAAATTTAGATTTTGGGAAGTAAATTATAGTTTTTGAAATGGATTAAAATCAACTAGAATAATTAATATTAATTAAATAAAATATTTTAGGCTATATATTGTATTTAATTTATTATTTCTAAATTATGGAATAATTATGAAGTCATTTAACATACTAAAATCCTCAAACTGTATTTTTTACTATTCATGAAAAAATAAAGTATTTTTGAAAATTATATTAAATTCAACCTAACATAATTTAAACATAAAGATTTAAAAATTTATTCTTATTTTATTATAATAATTCTATAAATATAGAAATTTTATCTTTTAAAAAGAAAAATCATTATTTTTTAAAAATAATAGCTGGTTGAAAATACATAGTAAAATTTCTAACACTTAAAAAATTTAAAAATTATTTTATCATTTATATTTAAATAAAAGTTTTTATCATATTATTTCATTTTTATAAGTACTAATCATAATACAATAGTTTATTATAAAGATTTATATCTTTTCTAAAAAGTACAATTTGCATCAAAAAATTCAATTTATCAAATTCATCATATATTTTATTTAGACAAACTATAATAAAAATAGAATAAAAAATTTATTTACACAATGGAATTAAACTTTAAGTAACTAGGTCTTTGACAAAAAACCCCCTATGACACTCATATATGGCCTAACGATATAGTTTTTGATGGTGACAGATTCATGGGGTGGCTCAGCTAACATCGCCCAAGTGGTAATCTCCACTAACATGAACTTCTTCAATATGCAATTTATTTCAAGATTTACTTGTTGAAGTTTGGATTGGACTTGATCAAGGGTAAAACCCAGTGATAATACATCCCCCTCAAGTCTCGGTTGATGGTTTTCAAATGGAATGACTATACTAGTTGAGTTCATTGACTTTTCATTCTGTATCAATTATCCTTTGTCAAATTTTACATATAAACACTAATTATAATGTTAAAATTATTATCAAATGTATAATTCCCAATATTCATAATTACCAATGTTCATAACTGAAAAAATGTCATATAATGGTTGAATCTAGATTTTTACATTTACCATTATATTAATTTTCTTATTAAATATATATGGATTTTTTGTGTATAATATAATATAACACTTATTTTCATGGAATAGTTGTCACTAAAAAGTCTTGGTCATTACATTATACCCCCTTAAGAAATTTTATCCCCAAAATTTCAACTTGTTCTCTCATTTGAGAAAAGGTTTTGGTATTTTTACCTCATAGTCTCCAATTTTACCCATAATTCTTCTTCATTTTTATGGCTTCTACCCAACACTTAGACCTGGTGGGTAGTGTTGTTGCATAGAACTTTGTCTCTATGATCTAGGAACTCCACTTGCTACTCCTCATAAGAGATTTCATGTTCTAATTGTACCACCTTTGGGTTTCAAACATGTAAAGGGTCAGGTATGTACTTCTTTAAGAGATATACATGGAATACATCATAAACATGAGCTAGATTTAGTGTAAATTCAAGGTGATAGTCCACAAATCCAAAGTGAACAAGGATTTTATAGGGTACAATGTACCTTGGTCATAGATCTCTAAGTCCCTTCGATGGTAGTTAGAATATATATTGTGTGGACTCCGAGTAGTTGTTATGTGTTTTTGGGTGGAATGAACCTTTCTATCATCTCTTTCACTAGATCAGTACCAAGAATATTTCCCTCACCAACTTTATCCCAACAAGTACCAGTTCTAAAACACTTCTCATATAGAGATGTATATGCTGCCATTTTTTATAATTGAGTGAAAGTTGTTTTTCTATGAAAACTCAACTAGTGGGAGATGTTGATCCCATTCACCTTTAAATTACAATTGAGCATGTTATTAGCATGTCCTTGAGTGTTTGAATATTCCTTTCATATTGTCCATCGATTTGGGGGTGATAGGCCATACTGAAATTCAGTTAGGTACACAAACCATGTTTAAGACTTATCCAGAATTTCGATGTGAACATTGGGTAATGATAAGAAATGATAGAAAGTGGCCCTCCTTGAAACCCCACCTCTTCCTTTAAATATATCTTGGAAAGGTGGTCAAGAGAGTAACCTTTTGAAATATTGATGAAATAGAATGTCTTGGTGATTCAATCTGTTATAACCCATATTGCATTGTTTGTTTAGGTGTTCTTGGCAGACAAGTGACCAAATCCATAGTGATATTTTCTCACATCAATTTTGGTTTGGGTAGTGGTTGAAATACCCCTTTCGAAAATCTTCACTCTGCCTTCACTTTTTGACACACCAAGCTCCTTGTAGTGTAGTAAATATTCTCTCTTTTCATATTATCCCAACCATAATGATCATGAAGGAACCTATAAATTTTAGTTCTTCTAGGATGTAAAGAGAAATTCTATCTATGAGCTTTAACCATTAGATCATTTTTTATTTCTGGAATTTATGGAACACATTGCCTTATAGGAAATTTTAGTACACCTTCATATTCAACATTAAACTCAGGAAACTTCCCATTCTTCACAGCCTCTATCTTCTTTTTCAATAAGGTATCATCTCTTTGAGATTTATTTATCTTATCTAGTAATGATGGTTGGGAAATAATTTGGGATTGGTTTGAGATTTCCCTTCTCTTACGATTCCCATATCTAGTTTTTCTAGGTCTTTGAACATAGGATCTCCATAAATCCTCATAATTTCTTCAACAACAAGGTCTTTCGGACTTAATGCATTGGTGACATAGTTTTTTCACCTGGGGTGATAATGAATTTAATATTTATAGTCTTTAAGAAGTTCCAAACATATCTTTTTTCTCATTTTAAATTCCTTTTATAGGAAAATATACATTAAACTTTCTTGATCAGAGTATATATCACATTTATCCCCATAAATATAGTTTCTCCACATCTTCAGAGAAAAATTTGCAATAACTAGCTCTAGGTCATGTACTGGATAATTCATCTCGTGAAGCTTTAGCTGTTGATATTCATAAGAAACCACCTTTTTCATTTTTCATGAGGATTCACCTTAGCCCATTCATATATTCAACTCTAAAAATAAAGAATCATTCTCTGATAAAGGGTAGATTTAACATGGGTTTTGTAAGAAAATATCTTCTTCAACTCATGGAAACTTTCTTCCCACTCCATTTTCCAGATGAACTTAACCCCTTGTCATGTTATCTTGGTTAGTGGATTATAAATTCATGAAAAGTTTTTTCACAGGCCTCCTATAATATCCTTCTAAACATAAGAATATCAATTATTGTTATAGGATGAGGCCACTCTTCCCCAACATTTTTCTTGCTAGGGTCAACTGAGATTCCTTCATTGGTTACAATATTCCCTAATAAATCTACTTATTGTAACCAAAATTCACATTTTATAAACTTTCCAAATAGCCTCTCCTTCCTCAGATTTTGTAATATTACACATAAATGATCCTCATTCTCCACATGAATTTTGGAATATATCTGAATATCAATACAAAAACTACCACAATGTTATCAAGGTAGTCCTTAAATACACTATTAATCAAATCCATAAATATTCCATGAGTATTAGTCATGCCTAATGTCATAACAATAAACAAAAAATAACCATATCATGATCTGAAGGAAGTGTTTGGAATATCATCATTCATTACCCTCAATTGATGATAACCAAATAAAAGATCAATATTTGGGAATAACTAATCCCCATGAAGCAGGTAAAATAAATAATCAATCCTTGGGAGAGGGTATTTTTTCTTCACTATAATCCCATTAAGTTCTCTATAATCAATGAATTACCGCATTGATCCATCCTTCTTCTTCACAAAGAGAACATGTAATCCCAAATGAGAGACACTTGGTAAGATAAATACCTTCTCTAAAGTTCTTGAAGATTTTTATTTAATTCCAACAGCTTCTTATTTTCCATTCTATATGAGGTCTTTGATATTGGATTGGATACAAGAATGAGTTCAATGGATAAAACTACCTCTATTTCTATTGGAGGTATAGCTAAATCTTTAGGGAATACGTCAATGTATTCTGATATGATGGGGACATTTTCTATTTTTATAAAATTATTTATTTCTTCCCCTTCACTGACCAACTCTATAAAGAAGTCTACATGAGGTGATTCTAGACAAATATATGGTCGATATTTTTCTCCCTTTAAAATAATTGTAGGTTTTTCATTCAAGCCTACTAATATTTCCTTTCTATTTCAGTTGATCATAGAATTATACTTTGAGAACTAGTCTATCCATATTATAATATATAATTCCATCATGGGAATGACTACTAGATTTTCGATGAGATTATTCACACCAAATTCAATACAAGAGTTTCTATACATAGTTCATGCTTCGATAATCCCACTAGAAGTCTTGACTAATAACTCTACTTCTAGAATTTTAGGGGTTGATTCTATATTAATTGAAAACTTGGATAAAATAAAGGAATGCATAGAACCATAATCAAAAAAGTACATTCTTACTTTGATAGAACAACGAGAGTACTTTCCACAACATCATTTGGAGCCTCTAATTCTGCTGTTGTGATAGAAAATGCTTGACCTTTCACCCTCAGTCAATGTTGTGGTTCATAGTGACTCCCCTCCATTGACTTTTGATTTGAATAGTGATTCAGAAAGTTCCCAAGCTATCCACACTTATAGCATTTTACTTCAAGTTGGGCCAACACCATATTCCATTTTTTCTATGTTGAGAAGTTGAGGCTTCACCTCACTATGATAGTTACGAGCTCTATGGATATCTCTTTGACAATTTTAGAATTTTCCACTCTAGTGAAAGAGGTTCTCTAAATGATTCTTTCCATATTTTTTTCATGTGGGAAGTTTCACTTCATTTCCACCACTTCTATGATCAAATTTCTTCACTATGTTTGGATCCAAATATCTCTTCTTTTAATTTGATTTTTGTGACCACTATGTCTCTCTAAACTCAATTTCAACCTTTATAGCACTCTGTACTATATCCCCACTATTGTAATATTATTTATTGGATAGATTCCTCTATATATTGTGTATTAGTACACCAAATAATCTATCTACATTTCTAGTAGAATCCATAACAAATATAGAGGTGTAATGAGAGAGTCTTGTAATGTTTATCTCATAGCCTCCCAAGGATTCATTTTTATTCTACTTTAGATCTAAGAAATATTTATCCATTTTCATTCACATCAAATGGGGGAAATGTTTATTAAAAATGGACCCCCTAAACTCTTCCCAATTTATAGCATCAATCTTCACTCTTGCCTTTGTCTTTTTAATAATATTCCACCATTGATCATATTCTCCCCCTAAGATGTACATCTCTAGGGTTACTTTCCCTTTTTCCAAAAAATGATATAAAAATATCATTTCCATTGAGATTATCCATTGTTAATCAATTAATGGGTCCATAGATCCACTAAAATAATGTGGTCCTTGACATGTAATGGACTGAAAAGAATGTTTTTTCCTTTAAGGTGAATCCAATATCTCAGCTTGATTCAAGTTATTTGATTCATCATTCCCATAATTTTTCCATTTAATATTCCATAAGAGTGTCATCATTGTATTGTCTGTTGGGATCACAGTTCATGTGGTTGTTCCTATTTCTCTTCATTTTCTAAAAGAAGAAAACTATAGTGAGAAACACACTTCTTTTAAGAATATAATAGTTCTAATGGGATTTTATGTCTTAAAAAATTTCTTAAATATGATATTATTTAACAATAATTACATTTTCTATATATCCTTCATAATGGTTCATAAAAATATTTTGATTAAAAAAACATATACTAAGGGAGTGTGAAACCTGGAGTGCAGAAATGCTTATTGTCACATACCAGTTTTTGTTCGAGTCTATCTCAAAGGGGTATTTTCAAGTGTTACCCCAAGATACATTTGTACCAGAGCTATATCCACTTGTTTTTTCCAATACAATGATTTATTTTCATAAAAACCACTTAGTTATAACTTCACCAAAATACCATGATTTATTCCTATATTTAAACATTTCCATAGATTTATTCCTAAATTTTTAAAATTATAATTTCCAAAAATAACTAAACTATACTTTTTTACCAACTATAGAATCCCATATTTTTATTATAAAACTTTTTATTACATTATACAAACAGAGGGTCTTTTAAGGTTTTTTTTCATGGAAATAAGGTCTATAATATATGAAAACATAAATCATTATGCTAATAAACCTAAAAAGCCTCTTCGTTGGTTTATACTATGTAAATATAATACATCTCGTAACCTAGGTACGTGAATCAAAGGAAAGTGATATCATAGGCCCCAATAAGGGAGAAAAAGGGAAATAGTTTACAAGTAAACTTAAATATTATCAATAAGAACATGTGGAATATCATTATAGAATGATCAAGAGAACATAGGGAATATCATTATGGAATGATCAAGAGAACATGAGTCATATAATAATAAAAAAATTGAATAATAAAATGTAAATGTGGATAAAAAATTTACTTTATACAATAATAATCATACCATTAAGGTTTGTCACCAAGGTGTCATAATTGAAAATTACCATGGATATTCACCAAGGTATCATAAAGAATGTCATCTATAGATAGTAAATTCTTTACCCAATGCATTAGAGAGATGTTAGGAAACACCCTTAATATGTATTAACTAATGTGATCCACATATACCATAATTCAACATTTCATAAATAAACCCTAAAGAATAAAACAAATAAGTTTCATATAAAATCATGGTGTCTCCAAAAGTGCTTAAAAACCTGATCATTATGTCATTTTCAGCCTATAGAAAAAGGAATTTGGGTTTCATGTATGTCTATAACAGAATCAATTATATCATTTTGAAATTTATTTGAATACCCTTAGAATATAAATAAACTTGGGTATTCCAAATAAACAAAATAAATTATAATTTCTTGAGGAGAAGATGGAAATTTATAGAAGTAAATTCATCAGCATAATGGGTATAAAATGTGGTTTTGAAAAAATGTAAAAAAGAGAAGGGACAAGGGTATAAAATATATAAATAATAATTTGGGAGTAAGGGTATGAATAAAATGTTAACAAAAGGTATTAATTATAACATTTAGAATACAAATATGAAAAGGGTTTCTTGAATCAAAGAGAAAAGAAGGATAATTATCTTACCTTGAAAAGTAACTCCTAAAACATGAGTATTTGGATCTTGGGGGCTCTAGGAAACCTTAGGAGGACTTCATGGAAGTTAAAACCACCATATATTCTTATATAATGTATTGTTAGGGAAATTAAATAGAGACATGGGTGGGTATTTATAGAAAAAGTTGAGGATTTGTTTATTAATTTTCACCTATTGGTCTTAAAAACCTAGGTTGTAGAAAATGCAAATCCATGGGACTGAACATTGATTTTCCCATGTTTTTTAAAATTTGGACGTATTTTATGTTATTATAATTCAAATTAGTGGATATTAATTTTAAATTAAATCTTCTATCAAAAAAATAAAGTTCCCAAAAAATAATCTTTTAATGTTAAAGTTTCCATTTTAGACATTATAATGTAAAATATAGGTTTAGAAATTAATTAAAATTCACAAAAATAATTGATATTAATAAAATAAAAATTTTTAATCCGTGGATTGTGTTTAATTAATTAATTAATCATTATGAAATAATTATTAAGCCATTAAATATACTGGAAACCACATACTGTTTTTTTACTATTCATGAAAAAAATAACACATTTTAAAAAATTATCTTAAATTCGCCCTAACTAAGTTTAGATGTTATGAGTTAAAAAAATGATGTTTATTTTATCATAATAATTTTAAAAATATAATAATTTTAACATTTAAGAATCAAAATCTTTATTTATTAAAAATAATAGTGGGTTGAAAATGCATAGTAAAATTTTTAACACTTAAATGTCATAAAAATTATTTTATCATTTATATTTATATAAAAGTATTTTTATCATACTATTTAATTAAAATATTTATTATTCATAATACCTTAGTTTATTATAAATATTGATATATTTTCTAAAAATTACAATTTAGGTCCAAAAAGTCAATTTATAAAATTCATCATATATTTTGATAAGAAAAACTCTTCTTATAATAGAATTGATTGAATAAAAATATTATGTATACAATAGAATTACATGTTAAGTAACTAGGGCCTCAAAATATATCCCCTTATAACACCAAGATAAGACATAAGGGTAAGGTGTGTAGTGGTGATAGAATTATGGGGGGGCTCGACTAACATCGCCTGAGTGTTAAACTCATATAACTTGAACATATCCCATATGAGATTTTGATATTTTTTTGGGGGTTTTTAAGTTAATTTAATATCTCTCAAACAGTGTGTCTTATGAGAAATCTAATACCGTTATTGGTTCTAGAACATGGGTTTTACCATAGGCAAAGTATAAATTTTATGCACGTCTGGTGTTTGGAAATATCACACATGATAAAACCCTTTGTATATTTAATAATTATTTAATCTATTCTTTAAATAATAAATAACTAATATCTCTCAAATGATGAAACTTATGAGAAATATAAAACCATTGTTAGTTCTGGAATGAGGTGTATATCCTAGATTGGGAACAACTTCAATTCACAATAGGCATTTTTTTTATTTAGTTTTTATGTTGAATTATAAATTTTATTAAAAAATAATTAAATTGTGAATTCATCTTCCCCAAATGGCCGAACCGCCATTAAAACATACATGAGTTTTCAAAATCATTTCTTTCATGACTGTTTGGAACAGTTTCTATTTCGATGGCTTAATGAGGATAAATAAATGGCTCTCTATTGATTTCTGGATTGAATAATACTAGAAATAAAGTATTTAAATTTCCAAAATGATGAACATGCTTTGGGATTTTATTCATTACTAAACTAATATTTATTATTGACAATGTAGTTGATCGAGTGTGAATGACGTCAAAATCCCTCTCCACAATTGGGCTGATGATTTTTGGTTTGATATTCATCCACGCAAACCCCTCGACATCTATTTACTGGGCACTAGGTAGGAGGTTTTTATTATATATTATTATTATTATTATTATTAATCATTCTTTTCTAATTCATGACTATGAAAAAAATGATGAATAAAAAAATAAATAATAATAAATAAAGTAAAAAATATGGTTGATATTAAATAAAATGATAATCCGAAAATTATTAAATGATCATCCTAAAACTATAATATGATAATTTACTTTTTATTATTATCAATCGATGTTTTTAAATAAATTGTTAAGGAATAATTGTGTGAAATTATTGAATGATAATTATGATGATTTATAAATTGATAATTTAATAAAATTATAGAAATATGATTATAAGATTTATAAAACTATAATTTCCTGGAGTTATGGAAAATTACAAAATGATAATTCTTGTGAAATTACCACAGTGTATTTATCAAAGGATAATTTTAAACACATGCATTGTTTTGAAATGATAAATTAAAATCACCAAGGAAAGTTAAATTTGATTACATCTGATTATGTGTGTTTCTATGTTTTTCTTATAAAACCTATTGTGATTTCCATGAGTGATATTAGTATAGCTTTTATCGATGATTTATTATGATCGCATCTTGTTGCGTAGACTACTATATACTCATGTTGATATATTATGCCTACTTTTATTCTTTCCTTGTATATGTATTACCAATCCTTTTTGGTTTTTAGTGTTATTTGATATAGGTGGAAATTCATGAAATATTTATCACATACTAGTGTAGAATTCTTGATTATGATTATAGTGACAATAGAGCAGAGCACAAGGTGGAGGTATGAGGTAGCCATTGTTTCATGACGAGGGTGTGATCGAGGTGGCCTTGATTGCAAATTCCATTAACCATAATATAGTTTGGTCAATGTGAGTACTAATTATTCTTTTCTAGAAGATTTTGTTGACATGGTTCTCTTGAGGGATAGATGAATCTAGGTATCACCTTCATGACACCATTAGAACACAGTACAAGGGTGAGTTTTCTTCTTCCGACTCATGCATTTATATTCCGTCATGGATCCAAAATAGGTATGGTCAGGGGTTATGGAAGCTTGGTTATCACATTACTTCTAGTTTTTGGATTGTATGTTTTTGTTATTCATAAATTTATTATTATTATGGAATACACTTTTATACTTGAGCACATCGGGTTAAGGACACACTGGTTGTGTCCTACTGAGTCTTGTATTCACACCCTACTCATGTATTTTAGTGTGCTTGAAGATTTCATGAGAGATATAGTGAAAAGAAAGGGCAATGTGATGGATGGTTAAGAAGGTGGAAAATGAAGTTGGGTTAGACCAGAACATGCTTTGGAGGAACCTGTAGTTCTTTTATTTATTGTTTGTTTTTTTATTCTGGTTAGGCTGGCCACATTTGGGAGATGATTTTATTTTCATGACAAGCATGTCATTTAATTTCCGTATGATTACACTGATTATTTATTTGATTTTTATTTTTTATTAATCTTGTGACATGATGTTGAGTGTATTTTCTCCCTAGATATGGAATTATAATTTCGCTGCAAGTCAGTAGACTCTTTCATACAAGGAGGCATGCATGAGGTTATATGGAATTTCAGCTCAGACCTAATGGCTCGGATCCAGATGTTACAAAATGGTATCATAGAATTGTGACTCGCTAACTTGTTTATTATCTTATATTGGTTTAGGATAGGTTATACTAGAGTTTTGATGTTTGGAACTCAGGTAGGGGAACTATGTCAGTTCTTATACACCACGGTATGGTGGACCTCTGAGTTTCCATAAAATGGGAAATTGTGTTTTTTTATTACCATTGATTAAAATAAACTTAGGTAATGAACATGATGTTAATATGTGATTTATTATATTTCTTATATGTTCATGAATCATGAATAGTAAAGTAGGCTCACATTCCATATATATGTACCTATTTTTGGTTTTATAGTAGTTCATTAATTAAATTCCTTGATTTGTGCTATCTGTTCAGGATAGTTTCTGTTGTGTCGTATATATGTGTTTCCATCTTCTATGATATATATTTATTTGAATTAATTAGTTGAATAGATCATGATTTTGTGTAAATATATATATGATGATTGTGACTAATGTGCAAGTACAAAAAACAGGGGTTAGTACTAGGAGGGGTATACCTTGGGTTAAGGGTAGACTCCTAGGAAATCCTTGTTTGATCCCATAGACTAGTTAATAGAAATCTTGTGTGATCTCATAGACTGATTATGGTTTATCCTAATGAATTTATTTCATTTATGAATTGTCTCATTAATATTATAGAAGATGTCACCATGACATGTTTTATGTAACTACTTAATATGTATTCTGAAACACTTCCATATGGGAGAATATTTCAGTATTACCACTATATGTGTAGAAGAATACAATTGAAATTTATTCTACACATAATTTACGGTATAGGTAGTAGGTAAGCTTTAACTAGAATATGTTCACATAGTTCCTGTCTTAGGCATAGGATTTTATAAGTATTGTTGAATATTCCATGATTTTTAACTTCATCATTGTTCATCCTTCCAGTGCATTAGAGGCTCTCATGATTCTGAAAAATGAGTTGAAATATTTTTGGAAATCGTCAACCTAGTAGATACTTTGAAGGATTAACTTATCATTCTAAGATTAAACTCATGTTGGGAGCACAACCATTTCTATACCCAATAACATATGGTTCCAACCAAGCTGAAGGAGCTAAAATTTTAGTTGGATGACTGGGAGGGGATTCCAAAGGTCATGCACTTCACCATTGGGACCACTTGTTTTGTTTTCCAAGAAGAAGGATGATATTATTCAACTATAAATTGATTAATACAAGTATATTTATGTTATGGTGAAGAACCGATATTCATTTCCATGGATTGATTATCTTTTCGATTAGTTATAGGGATATTGGTTGTTCAAAGTGATCTTCAATCACGATATCACCAATTTTGATTTAGAGAAGACATTCCAATGATAGAACTTTGGAGTAAGTATAGATTGTACGAGTACTTGGTGATGTCCTTTGGACTGACAAACACATATAGGTTGTCCATGCCCCCCATGAATAATATTTTCCATCCATAATTAGAAAAATTCAATAGAATGTTATTTGACAATATCTTCATCTACTCACTGACACTAGAGTAACATGCTAGGAACATTGAGATAGAATTAGGTACGCTTCAAGCATGCATTCTTTACATCAAGATGTTGAAGTGATTATTCTATATCTTAGAGGTAATTTTCATAACACATGTGGTTTTTGAGACTAGTATATCATTAGACCCAAATTAGGTTAAGGAAGTCATGTCTTGGACACATCCCCAAAACATGTTTTAAATTAAGAACTTTATGGGTTTGGTAGGATATTACCAATGGTTTATCTAGGACTTCCTCGGACTATCTGCACCGATGAAAGCACTAAAAAATAAGGTATTTAAGTTATAATGGATAGAAAAATGTGAAGAGGATTTCCTTGAGATGAAGAGAAGGTTTAAAATAGCTCTACTACCGATACTCCTTGAGCCTAGGATTGGTTATGCAGTGTACAGTGATTCATTCAGAATTTTTCTAGGAATTATGTTGATGAAAAAAGTATAGGTATTTGTCTATGGGTCTTTTCATCTATGAACCCATTAGGAGAACTAACCCATACTTGACTTAAAATAGGCATATATGGTCCATGATCTAAAATATTGGAGACACTATATCTTTGGTGAGAGATTTATTATTTACACTAACCACAAGAGCCTTCACTATATCTTCACATAGAGGGACCTGGTCATGAGTTAGAGGCTCTAGGTTGAGTATCTATAGATGTTTGACTTTGATATGGTGTATTCATCTAGAAAGGATAATTTCATTGTCGTTTCTCTTAGTTATAATACACAAGCTGAGTAAAAGATTAGCGAGATTCCTTAAAAGGAATAGTGGCATTTAGTGTTCTTATTAGATGACCATATGGTTGATGATTTGGAAGACCAAGGATCAATTAATTATTTACCTTTTAAGATTATGGATTCTATTGTGTACTTGGTAAATACTAGTCAGGATTCATACCTAGAGTGTGTTGTGATTAGTGAATAACTAATTGGAGGTGACCAGATACCCAGATAGTTGATGGACAATGAAGACATGATCTTAGTAAATAGAATATTAGTGGTCCCTACTTCTATCAAAGAGGATATGATAATGGATTACCATTTCTCTATATGATAAGTACATCCTGGTATGTCCAAGATGTATCATGATTTCAGGAGGTATTTTTGGTCTCTCGGGATGAAGAGAGACATTACTTGCTTCATATCCTCATGCCATACCTATTAGACGGTAAAAAAAAGATCAACAACATCCTAGTGGGTTATTATAATCACTTTAATTACCTATTTTTAATTGTAAGTTCACTGTGATGTACTTTATGATGAGGTTAACAAGGACCCCAAGGAGTCAAGACACAGTCTGGGTGATTGTAGATAGGCTAACAAAGTCTACTCACTTTATACCAACCAAAGAGAATCAATTGGTTGAGGAGGTGGGAAAGCACTAATTCTGAGAGATTGTATGCCTTCATGGAGTTCCCTTAAGCATTATTACAAATAGAGATGCACATTTTTTGACATGCTTTTGGTAGGTGTTATAGAAATCCCAAGGGACTCAGCTTCGTTTGAGCACGACATACAATCCCTAGACAGATGGACAATCTGAGAGAACTATATGGATATTGGAGGATATGTTTTGATCTTGCATGCTTGATTTTGGTGGATCATGGGTTGACCACCTATCCTTGACTAAGTTAGCATAAAATAATAGTTATCAGACTTTGATTCAGATGATATCTTAGGAAGATCTTTATGGGAGGCCATGTCGCTCACCACACAATTGGCATGAGGTGCGTGAGGTAGTGGTTGTTGGACCCAGTATGGTTCGGGTGACATCCAATAGATTATATCAGATACAAAAAAGGTTGATTTCCACTCATATTAGAAAAAGATCTTGTGTCGATCATAGGAGGATACCCTTGGAGTTTATCATGGTAGATCAGGTTTTCTTGAGAGTGACTTCTCAATTAGAGAACATGCGTCTAGGGAAGTTGTAAAAGTTAGAACCATGTTTTCTTGGACCCTTTTAGATCACCGAGTAGATAGGGTAAATGGTGAACTTTCTAGAACTCCATTATCACTATCAAGTTATGCATGATACATTCCATGTGTTAGAGCTTCATAGGTACATACCCAACCATGAACATGTTTTTTATTGTGAGGATGTTGTGCCAGATATTGGCGCATATTATGAGGAGCATCTAGTGTGTATCATAGATCGAAGAGAGAAGGTGTTTCAAGGAAAGAAGATACTAATAGGTTGGGTTCAGTGGAATTGTGGATAGATCCATAAAGAAATGTTCGGGCAGGAGTCTAATGTTCAAGATAAATGGCCTGAGTTATTTGAGAAAGACTGCTAAAGATATTTCTTGAGTATGAGAAGTTGATAGAGTGGGAGAATTTTAATATCATAACATTTAAAAAGATAATAAATATCCTCTCATTCATAGATTATAAGTGTCTTATGTGAAAATAATAATTTATCAGCGAAAAAAATTTAACACCCTTGTTAAAGGTTTTATGTAAGTTTCAAATATCAGTTAACATTTTGAAATATTCAATAGAATATTTTTAGAGTTGGATGCTAAATTGGAGCGAGATTCTAAGGCTCATAAAGACTCGATGATGAAAAAATAAAAATATATTTTATATTATATTGTGTATGTGAAATTTTTTCAAAATAATTGTATTAATATCTTCCAAACATTTGTATGAATCATATGTTTTGATGAATCCCTCATGAGAATAATTTATTTAATAATTTTTATAATATATTCTTTAATATAATTTAATATCTTCTAAATATTTTGACATATGAGAAATTTGATCCCACCATTGGGTCCGCAACGATGGGTTTACCTAGGCAGGTATAACTTTTTTTTGTGTTTGGTGTTTGGAAACATCACATGTGATAAAACCATTTTTATATTTAATTAATTACATAAATTGTTTTCAAATAATAAATAATTAATGTATATCAAACAATGTGTCATATAAGAAATTTGATACCTCCATTAGGTCCATAACGGGGGATTACCCTAGACATGGAATAACTTCTTTTCTCAATGGGTGTTTGGTGTTATTTAATTTTTATGTTACTTAATTATTTTTAATAAAAAGTTAATAAATCAAGACTTCATCTTCCCAAAATGGCTAAATATCCATAAAAACATATAATACTTTTCAAAATAATTTTTTAAGGACTGTTTTGAATGATTTCTATTTGAAAACCTTAATGAGGATAAATAAATAAATTCTTATTGATTATTGGGTTTAATAATGCCTGATGTTGAGTATTTAAATTACAGAAATGATGAACACGTATTTTGATTTTTTATTCCTAACTGAACTGATCATTCTTGTTCGCGGTGGTTCTAATGGAGTTCAAATGACCTCAAATTTTCATTCCACAATTAGGTTGATGATTTATAGTTCAATCTCTAGTTGTTCCAACCCCTTGACCTCCTTTTGATGGGTGCTAAGCATGAGGTTTTTGCTATATTTTATTATTATTTTTATTATTATTATTCTCTTTTCATTTCTATTTCATTATTATGGAAAAAAATTATAAATAATATATAAATAAATAAAAGCTTTTTGATAATAAATAAAATTATAATTCTAAAATTATAAAATGTTAATCCTAAAATTATCAAATGATAATTTAATTTTTTTTGTATTATCAAAATATAGTTTTAAATATATTGATAAAGAATAATTATGTGAAATTATCAAATGATAATTATGAAGATTTATAAAATTATAATTCTATAAAATTATCAAAATATGATTATAATTATTATAAAATGATAATTTCATAGAATTATGAGAAATTACCAAATGATAATGTTTTTCAAATTACAAAGGTGAAATTATTAACGTATAATTTTAAATACGTGCGTTGTTTTGAAATGATAAATTAAAATTATCCATGAATGATAATTATCATCGCATGTGTGTGTGTTTGTGTGGCTCATAAAACCTATTGTGATTTCCATGTGTTGTATTAATGTAGATTTTATCCATATTTGATTATGAACACATGTTGTTGTGTATGCTACTATATACTCATGTTGATATACTATGCCTACTTTTGTGCTAACCCTATATATGTATTACCATGCCTTGTCAGTTATTAGTGGTATTTGAGATAGGTGGACTGTCATAAAATATTTATCTCCTAGTGGGGGAGAACACTTGATTGCGACAATATTGATGAGGGACCTGAGTATAGGGTAGAGGTATGAGGTGGACATGGCTTCATGTTGAGGTTGTTCTTGAGGTAGCCTTAATGCCAAGTTCCATTCACCATGAGATAACATGGTTGATGTGAGTAATATTTATTCTCATCTAGAGGATCTTGGTGAAATGGTCCCCATGAGACATAGATGAATTGAAGTATCACCTCAATAAAACCATGAGGACGTCATACAAGGGTTGGTTTTCTTCTTCTGGCTCATTTAGTTATCTTAAGGCATGGAGCCAAACCAGGTACAGCTAGGGGTCATGTCATCTTGGTTGGCACACTGCCACTTGGTTCTGGATTGTATGATTATTCTCTTTCTAAATTTCTTATTATTGTGTAATACACTTATACACTCGAGCACATAATATTAATGATGCATTGGGGGTTTCCTACAGAGTCATGTACTCACACCTTACTTGGGAATTTCAATGTGCTTTTAAATTTCATGAAAGACCCAGTGAAGGGTATAGGCCCTGTGGTGGATAGATGAGAAGGTGGATCATGGATATGGGGTGGAGTAGGATAGGCACTGAAGGACCCACCAATTATTTTATTTATTTTCTGTTATTTATTCTGGATAGGCTTGCCACATTGGGCAATACTTTTATTTTCATGACAAGTATGTCATTTACTTTTCACTTGATTGTTCTGATTATTTATTATATTTTTATTATTTATTATTCATCTTATGACATGATAATAGGGGTATAGTCTCCCCAGTGATCGACTTAGACCCTCACTACTAGTCGGCAGTGTAATGCCCCGACCCTAGTTACCCAGAGTCGGTGCATTACTTCGTAACATTGGCATGATCACAAAAGATCAAGTCTCGAAATACCGATTAGTTTATTAGCCTTGGAAACACTAGATACATTCATAAATTTTACATTACATCATAAAGTGGAAAACTACAATAACAAAGTCTCCATAGTCCACACTCATATCCTCTTCTGACTATCCCTGCAGGTCATTCATAAAATACTTCTTCACATCCTAGAAAATATTAAAACATTGAAAGGGGTGAGCTCAGATGCTCAGTAAGGATAACAATATTGCAAAAGCTTTCGTAAATAAACATTAACATTTAAGGTAATGTATAACTAAAACTAAATCCTTTTTAAACTTTAACTTCAGCATAATATGGAAAAAATAAAATTAAATAATGTCATTTACTTGCTCACATGGATATTCTACTAGTCGAATAATCACATGAAATATCAATAACCACTTTCATAATGATGGAATGCATAATGCCGGACTATCATAACCACATAGCCAAGGCCTCGTGCCAAGACCACAAATAAGATTTTGTCAAGGCCTCATGCCAAGACACTAGTTTGTCTCATGAGACCTACCAATGCATCTAGGAGCTATAGAGGGCTCCACCCATCACTTATTAAGTCAAATGCATTCCTCATATGAACAGGTTTAAACATATCATAAACCATAACATAATCATATCACATAAAACGTGCATAAAGTAAACATAACATTTCCACATTTCAATCACAAGATATCAATACAACACATTGATATAATAAAAACACTTTCAAAACCATTTTCAATACCAAAATAAAATAAAATTAAAACATTGTATTTATTTTTCATTTAAAAAGAAGTTATGGCTTGTAGAGGAAGCTGAGACTCAAATAATGGTCATGGCGGCAGAGAATTCGTTTTAGCCGCATACGTAAGAAAAACATTCCTTTTTTTCGTTTAGTAAAAATGCTTCGAATAAAAATATTCCTTTTGAATAAAATTAAAAGTCAAAGGGGTTTATACACCGTATAATTGAAAGTTGTCTATAAAACCAAATATGCCTCAATGAAAGGAGATTGAGACGAAGTCCGTACAAAGATAATTTTTAAAATAAAATAGATATATTATTTGTATTCACTATAAGTACACATAAAGAAATTACAAATACAAGATATGACATAATAATATCATGACATAATTTTAAAGTAGGAGATTAACCCAAAGAATGGAAATTGGGTTAAGAAGTTCCCTTACCTTGCGTCCTGTCTTGACTCGACAGTTCTTTAACCTCCTGAGTAATAAACTAGAGTTAATTTATAATTGCTTTAGAACCTTTTTCAAGTTTTTTATTCCTTTAATATCACTTATTACCATGTTATGAACATTTTGTAATTATTTAAGTTATTAAAGGTCGTTTTGTCGATCTTTGGTACTTGAGTCAAAAATAAACTTCTTATAATTAAAGGTGTTCATGTGGTGATATATCCATTATATCTAGAATTATATTCATGATATAGATATCATATTTCTCATATATATCCATTATATACATTCATTTATATTATTCCATAACGTTTAGAGGTAAGAAATGAAATGCACCGTTCATGGAGACGGTAAGCCGTACGTACGCATGAACGCTACTTTCATTTCTATTTCGTATTTAATGAAATGAAGTTATAATTATATAAATGTATAATATAATTCCAGTATAATATAATGTATAATACCATTTACTCCATCCTTTATACATCCCACATATGGCATTAACGATTCAAATCACTTTGAGGGGGCGGTAGTCCGCACTTCCTAAAATGAAAATATCATGTTTACCCATAATGGAAACCATAAAGGTATGTCATAAATAAAAAATACAGATGCATAAGGAAAACATAATCATAATATATATATATATAATATATGAAAATAGTGTCATCAAAATGGCCATCATTAGAGGTGTTAAAAGAATATTGAACAATCATCATTTCGTGAGACGGTATTTCGCCAACCACAGAAATAGTATGTTCTTTAACCATTAGACGTAGGTGTGTGTAAGTGTAAATAAAATAATTATCCTAAAAACATCCTAGTATATTTTAGATAATGTTGTTGTTACAAAATAAAGGAATAAAAAGAGTTTAAGGGGTTGGAGAAGCAAAATAAAAACAAAACAACATTAGAGAAGACATTACCTTAAAATCGGGTAACTCTTTTTTGATTTGAGCCAAAGGCTTCCTTGGGAAGAATTCTGCACAAAGTGTGGCTTCTAGGAGTAAGATAGGGAAGTGGAGAGAGTATTTGGGCAGATGTTGGCCGATCCAAATTGCTTGTAAGTGGTGAATAAGGTGGTAGTGGTGGGGGCCTTTTATAAGAGGAGAGGAGGGGCACTCTTGGAAAGTAATGAAATGTTACATTATTATAAAATGAGTTTCAGATTTTAAAGGTCCCACACTTATATAATTCTAGTATAAGGTGATAAGGGTTCGCAATATACTCATCCAATAGGTTTTTGACAAGTGTAACCCTTGGATTTTACATTATCTTTTCATTTTATTTAAATCATTAATTAATGAGGTAATCGCTACATCATCATGGTGTCATAAATAATTTAATTTATTGAATGTCTAAAAATTATAAAAAAATATCATGATATAGGAAATATTTTTATCTTTCTAATGAATATTTATAGTCAAAAATATGACTTTTATAACCACATTTACAAATTGTTTTAGTAAACAAACTTATGTTTGTGACATTTTTATTTTAACTTTAAATAAAAGTTATTTATGTCATTTTCCTACCAAAGTGGCTCCATGGGGTCCCCAAGTTGACCCATGGATTTTCTTGGTCGTCCATGACACATCCAATAGGGGTATGACAATTGTAAAGGTATTTTCATATTTTTATAATATCATTTTTACCTTAAATTTCACTAATTACCTTTAATCGCGATTAATTAAACTTAAAAGTTACTATTCACCAAAAAATTATTTTAATCCCATTGAACCAAATTTTACTCCTTAATGACAACCATGTATGTCATATTTTTGAAAATAAAACCACAGAAGTGGTAATGTTTCATTTAAACGAAAAACCAGTTTTTTAACTACCACTTAGTGGTTTCACTATTCATCAAAAATTGAAGTTTTTCAGAACAATGCCAAACTTTCACCCTAAGCTATAATTGATATTCAGAATTAAAAAAATATGTCTATTTTACAAAATTCCAAACATATAAGTTTCATTAATTATTTTCATAATTAATTCCCGATGTCACAACAAATAGCGTGTTTTTAAGAAACAATATATATCAAAAGATTGACAATTGTTTATGTCCAATTTCAAAGTGAAATTAATTCTAATGACCACCATTGGATAAAATGGTAAAAATAATTTCTAATTATACTTTAAAACCACTCAATAGTATAATTTATCAATATAAATTATTTTGATTAAAAAAGTTTTTTTTAAGTATTTTTCACTATTCATAAAAAATTGGAAGTTCTCAGAAAAATACCAAAAATTCAACATAGGCTAATTTCGATATTCCGAATCCAAAAATGAAGTCCATTTTGAAATATAAAATTTATATAATTTCAAAAAGTGGGTATTACTATTCATAATGGCTACTTTGATTAGTTGTGGTGTGTTAGAACTCGAAGTTGCGTACAATGCAAGCTATTGCATTATTGAATGAGAAGCGTATCATGGAAGCTCAGGGTGTTACATTCTCCCCTCCTTCAATAAATTGTGTCCTCGCAATTTGAATTTTTTCTTTGAAAATAAAATGTTGAAAATAGAAAATACCTTTGTGGAAAACCCACATCAGAAATAAGGTTAATAAAAATATAACTTTAAAAGATAGAAAGATAAGTAAAAAGGTCACCCGAGATAGCTCATACTAGGATTCTATGAAAATATGGATATGGAAGAAAACCAAACCATCAAGGTTTGATGGAGAGTTGTAGAAAGCAGGATTAGGAGAAAGTTAACCATAAGAAAATCACAAAATTGTGATTGGTTAAACGGTCATTGAATCCCCAGTTGGAAAAGTTAACCGACAACGTTTTTGTTTTAAGTTACCTTTTATAAAGTTGAGGAATTTATTTAAGTGATTTTCTAAGAACGTAAGGAAATATACTTACTTGTCATGTAGACTTTCATTCCTTAATAAATTTTTACCACAAACCCATCTTTCACTCCAAATGGTAACAGAACTCAAAAATATTCTATTTATCCTAATTGTATAATGTTACAAATATTAACACATACCATTTATATTAGTAAAACTATTTTGTAAAAACCAGGTATTTCTTGTAGGCTAGTGGTTGATAATAAAGGCCTGTCGCACTATGGTTGTGGGTTCAATTCCTACAGCTTTGTCCGACGCGACGGGTTATGCCCCACCCTGCAGGTTGTCCTTTTCCTAAAACTATAGTATTATAATATTCCAAAAATAATCTTCATAAATGTTTTAACCTTAAACAATACTATCCAAGGTTCAACTTAATCCATTCCAACCTTAATAGTTATCCAAAATACCTCTGTCTAGAATTTCTCTAAAAGGTCTCTAAATTCCAAAATCAATTGTAACATCAGATTCCCCAAACAAATTAAAGTTTCTCTTTTTTTCACATACAAAAAATATGATTACCTTCATCATATTAAAACCTTACTGAAACAACAAGTACTGTAGTACAATCCTTATATATATCACATTATTCTTATAACCAAAATATAATCCTTAAGTCCAAAAGCCCCAATACATAAATTATTCCACTTCAATTGTAGTAATAGAATAGGATTGGCCTTCATTCCTTGGCCTTTTCTGAGGTAAGTTTCTCGGACGCTTAGGACATTCATTTGCATAATTCCCCATTTCCCTACAATTGTAGCATTCAACATTGACAGTAACTTTCTTTCCCTTGCAATCATGAGCTTGGTGTCCTTTTTCACCACACTTGTAACATACTCTCATTCCCTTCAAGCAAGTATCGGGGTGATTCTTCCCACAATTATCGCATAATGGAAAATCCTTCTTTCCCTTTTTCCCTTTATCTGTCTCTTGTTCCACCGTTCTCTTCTTCTCTTGCTTTACTTTATTGTCATAAGACTTAGATAATTCCTTTTCTGTCTTGATAGCACACGTGACTATATCTTCGTATGTTGATAAAGATTGTGATACTAATGCTCGACGGAGAAATGGTTTTAACCCATCAAAGAAATGATCGATCTTACTTCTTGGGTTACATATATAATCTGCAGCATGCCTTGCTAATCTTATAAAGTTAGCCTCATACTTTGCGACATTCTCATCCTCCTTCTACCTCAGACTCAGAAATTGTCTTTCCATATCTGCTTGATGGTCATGTGGAAAGTATTTTTCTAAGAAAAGATCTTTGAACTCTCTCCATTCTATATTTTATACTTCTTCATCTTCCTTTGTGTTTTGAATCAGCGACCACCATTGATCGACATCTCCAGTGAGGCAGTAGACTACCATGACAACCTTCTCCCTTTTGCTACTCCCCAAGGCATGGAATATTTTTTCTAAGGAGTTTATCCATTCCTCAGCTACTAATGGATTTGTAACCCCATTAAATGTTGGTGGTTGTTTCCTCATGAAGCGGTCTAACATTGATCCTCCACGTTGCGTATCAGGGTGCTCCATACGAGTAAGGTTATTATTCATAACCCGAGTGAGTTGTCCCAGTATGGTAATAAGTTGATCAGCACCAGTTGAATCTCCAGATCCATGATAATTATCTTGAGTAGGAGGGCATTCCCTACACGGAGTGCGTGCATTGATACGGTTTCCATTCCTTCCACTAGGTGCCATTTCTAAACAATGGCATAAACTAGATTAGTTTATGAATCAAAATACATAAATCCATACTTGTAAAATACTTAACATAAATTGAACTATTTATGGATATAATCCATAAAAAAATTTCTTTGAGAAAGTATATACGCATAACTCTTCATAGTGGTTTGTAAAGAAAATGAGAATTATCCAAAGAATATCCCTTGGGAGTGTCGTAACCAAGAGTGCAGCAAGGCCCGTTGTTGTGCACCAGTTCCCGTTCGAGTGTAGCTCAAAGTGGTGTTTTCAGGTTTTACCCCTAGGTACATCTGTGCCAGAGCCACCTCTACCTGCTCGTATCCAGACAGGGATGTATTGCTCGGAAAACTCACAAAATCATTATAATACCAAAATTCTAGGAAGTTCTTCTATACTAATTCTCAAATTCTATCTTTGGTCTATGTTCTCTAATCAGAGTTTATCTAAATCCAGCTTCCAAGGATAGTACTAAGCTGCCTCTGATACCAACTGTAACACCCCGACCCTAGTTACCCGGAGTCGGTGCATTACTTCGTAGCATTGGCATGATCACAAAAGATCAAGTCTCGAAATACCGATTAGTTTAGTATCCTTGGAAACACTAGATACATTCATAAATGTTACATTACATCATAAAGTGAAAAACTAAAATAACAAAGTCTCCATAGCCCACACTCATATCCTCTTCTGACTATCCCTGTAGGTCATTCATAAAAAACTTCTTCACACCCTGGAAAATATTAAAACATTGAAAGGGGTGAGCTCAGATGCTCAGTAAGGATAACAATATTGCAGAAGCTTTTGTAAATAAACATTAACATTTAAGTCAATGTATAACTAAAACAAAAGCCTTTTTAAACTTTAACTTCAGCATAATATGGCAAAAATAAAATTAAATAATTCCATTTACTTGCTCACATGGATATTCTACTAGTCGAATAATCACATGCAATATCAATAACCACTTTCATAATGATGGAATGCATAATGTCAGACTATCATAACCACGTAGCCAAGGCTTCGTGCCAAGACCAGAAATAAGATTTTGTCACGTGCCAAGACACTAGTTTGTCTCATGAGACCTACCGATGCATCGAGGAGCTATAGAGGGCTCCACCCGTCACTTATTAAGTCCAATGCGTTCCTCATATGAACAGGTTTAAACATATCATAAACCATAACATAATCGTATCACATAAAACGTGCATAAAGGAAACATAAAATTTCCACGTTTCAATCACAAGATATCAATACAACACATTTATATAATAAAAACACTTTCAAAACCATTTTCAATACCAAAATAAAAGAAAATTAAAACATTGTATTTATTTTTCATTTAAAAAGAAGTTATGGCTTGTAGAGGAAGATGAGACTCAAATAATGGTCACGGAGGTGGAGAATTCATTGTCACCACATATGTAAGAAAAACATTCCTTTTTGTCGTTTAGTGAAAACACTTCGTATAAAAAGATTCCTATTGAATAAAATTAAAAGTCAAAGGGGTTTATACACCGTATAAATGAAAGTTGTGTATAAAACCAAATATGCCTCAATGAAAGGAGATTGAGACGAAGTCCGTAGAAAGATAATTTTTAAAATAAAATAGATCTATTATTTGTATTAACTATAATTACACATAAAGAAAGTACAAATACAAGATATGACATAATAATATCATGACATAATTTGAAAGTAGGAGATTTACCCAAAGAATGGAAATTGGGTTAAGAAGTTCTCTTACCTTGCGTCTTGTCTTGACTCGACCATTCTTTAACCTCCAGAATAATAAACTAGAGTTAATTTATAATTTCTTAAGAACCTTTTTCATGTTTTTTATTCCTTTTATATCACTTATTACCATGTTATGAACATTATGTAATTATTTAAGTTAGTAACGGTCGTTTTGTCGATCTTTGGTACTTGAGTCAAAAATATACTTCTTATAATTACAAGGTGTTCGTGTGGTGATATATCCATTATATCCAGAATTATATTAATGATATAGATATAATATATCTCATATATATCCAGTATATACATGCATTTATATTATTCTATAACGTTTAGAGGTAAGAAATGAAATGCACCGTTCATGGAGACGGTAAGCCTTACGTACGCATGAACGCTACTTTCATTTCTATTTCATATTTAATGAAATGAATTTATAATTATATAAAGGTATAATATAATTACAGTATAATATAATGTATAATACCATTTACTCCATCCTTTATACATCCCACATATGGCATTAACGATTCAAATCACTTTGAGGGGGCGGTAGTCCGCACTTCCTAAAATGAAAATATCGTGTTTACCCATAATGGAAACCATAAAGGTATGCCATAAATGAAAAATACAGAAGCATAAGGAAAACATAAAAATAATATATATATCATATATGAAAATAGTTTCATCAAAATGGCCACCATTAGAGGTGTTAAAAGAATATTGAACAATCATCGTTTCGTGAGGCAGTATTTCGCCAACCACAGAAACAGTATGTTCTTTAACCATTAGAAGAAGGTGTGTGTAAGTGTAAATAAAATCCTTATCATAACAATATCCTAGTATATTTTAGATACTGTTTTTGTTACAAAATAAAGTAATAAAAAGAGTTTAAGGGGTTGGAGAAGAAAAATAAAACAAAACAACATTAGAGAAGACATTACCTTAAAATCGGGTAACTCTTTTTCAATTTGAGCCAAAGGCTTACTTGGGAAGAATTATGCCAAAATTGTGGATTCTAGGAGTAATATAGGGTAGTTTAGAGATTATTTGGGCAGAGTTTGGCCGAGAAAAATGGCTTTTAAGGGGTGAATAAGGTGGTAGTGGTGGGGGCCTTTTATAAGAGAAGAGGAGGGGCACTCTTGGAAAGTAATGAAATGTTACTTTATTATATAATGAGTTTCGGATTTTAAAGGTACCACACTTATATAATTCGATTATAAGGTGATAACGGTTCTAACTCTACTCATCCAATAGGTTTTTGACAAGTGTAACCCTTGGATTTTACATTATCTTTTCATTTTATTTAAATCGTTAATTAATGAGGTAATTGCTACATCATCATGGTGTCATAAATAATTTAATTTATTTAATGTATAAAAATTATAAAAAAGATATCATGATGTAGGAAATCTTTTTATCTTTCTAATGAATATTTATAGTCAAAAATATGACTTGTATAATCCTATTTACAAATTGTTTTAGTAAAACACCTTATGTTTGTGGCATTTTTATTTTAACTTTAAATAAAAGTTATGTATGTCATTTTCCTACAAAAGTGGCTCCATGGGGTCCCCAAGTTGACCCATCGATTTTCTTGGTCGGCCATGACACATCCAATAGGGGTAAGACAAGTCTAAATGTATTTTCATATTTTTATAATATCATTTTTACCTTAAATTTCACTAATTACCTTTAATCGCGATTAATTAATCTTAAAAGTTACTATTCACCAAAAAATTATTTTAATCCCATTGAACCAAATTTTACTTACTAATGACAACCATGTTTGTTGGATTTTTGAAAATCAAACCAAAGAAGTTGTAATGTTTCATTTAAACGAAAAACCAGTTTTTTAACTACCACTTAGTGGTTTCACTATTCATCAAAAATTGAAGTTTTTCAGAATAATGCCAAAATTTCACCCTAAGCTATAATTGATATTCTGAATTCAAAAATTATTTCTATTTTACAAAATTAAAAACATATAAGTTGCATTAGTTAATTTCATAATTAATTCCCGCTGTCACAACAAATAGCGTGTTTTTAAGAAACAATATATATCAAAAGATTGACAATTGTTTATGTCCAATTTCAAAGTGAAATTAATTCTAATGACCACCATTGGATAAAATGGTAAAAATATATTCTAATTATACTTTAAAACCACTCAATGGTATAATTTATCACTATAAATTATTTTGATTTAAAAAGTTGTTTTTAAGTATTTTTCACTATTCATAAAAAACAGGAAGTTCTCAGAAAAATACCAAAAATTCAACATAGGCTAATTACGATATTACGAATCCAAAAATGAAGTCCATTTTGAAATATAAAATTTATATAATTTCAAAAGGTGGTTATTACTATTCATAATGGCTACTTTGATTAGTTGCGGTGTGTTAGAACTCGAAGTTGTGTACAGTGCAAGCTATTGCATTATTCCATGAGAAGCGTATCATGGAAGCTCGGGGTGTTACAGGCAGCCTCTTGTGTACGGGGAGGTGTGCATGTGGTTATGTGGAATTCCATATCAGACCTGGTGGTTTTGATCGGGATGTTACAAATTTCCACAAAATAACAAAATAATCATCTAGATCTTATATCATTAAGAGAAATAAAAAACTAAAGGTTGTTTGGGAAATAAGAAAAAATAAATGTGTCAAATAAAATGAAAGGAAAGATGTGGTTTCAAAAATATGATAATTATGGAAAGATGCACTCAGGTACATTATTAATGGGAACATGAGTCTATTTCAACATTGGATAAAAGATTCATAGGGTTCATAAACACAAGTAAAAGAAAGAAACTATTGTTATCTAGTGATTCAGCTTGAAATAGATGGGGAATTATTCAAACTAATGTCTCAGGCATCAAAAGAACCCCCAACAGAAGAGGCAAAGGGGGGAAGGTCAAGCTTAAATGATTACTGCAGTTGAGTTCAATGTTACTAAGTGGTGGAAGGTACTTCGATCATAAACTAAAATTTATCTAATGTATTATTTGATTATAGATCTTCTCACACTTTTATATCATCCATTTTTTACATGAAAATTAGATATTTCCCTAGAAAATTAAGATGATATTTTTCAATCGGGCCCCCTAGGATAAATCATGTTGCAATAAGGATATATTATTCGGTTCCCATTATTAAAAAAAATCATACCCTATTTTCAAACTGGATTATCATACCTATTAATTAGTTTTATATAATACTGGTAATGGATTTACTTTTAATTTATAATTTGAGAAATTATTGATAAAAGGAAGGATATTACAATTTGGTATGGATATGTGGAACCCCATTTCTTCATAGGGGAGACTACATCATTTGAAAATTTGTTTGGATCCACCTATAGTACATCCCCTTAATGAAATCCATGGAGGAGAAGAGTAGATGAAACATATGAATGTGAAATGTGTATTTAAAATAGAGTATAATCCTATTGTATAGGAATATATTGATGTGTTTCTTGAAGAACTACCTAGAAATCCACTAGAGCATGAAGTTGAATTTTTTATTAATCTCATCCCTGATATGAAACCTATATCTAAGTATCTATATAGGATGAACATAATGTACTTATTAGATAAAAATAAATAATTTCAGTGGTTATGTGATAAGGGATTTATATGCCTGAGTGTTTGACCATGGGGATCCCAGATTCTCTTTGTTAAAAAGAATGATGCGTCTATGTAGTTTTTCATTAATTATAGGGAAAAAATCTATTGCTACAAATAAAAAATACCTTATTCTTTATATCGATCACTTTTTTTATTAGCTTCAATGAGGTCAGTATTTTTCAAAGATTGGTCTTTGGTTTGGGTATCATCAACTTAAAAAAGTAAGATACTACCAAGACATAATTTTGTAGGAGTTATGCACATTATGAATTTATAGTAATTTTATTTGTATTGACTAATAAACCCTCTATTGTTATGGATCTGATGAATATATTATTCAAGTCTTATCTCAATAATTTATTTTTGTTATTTATTAACGATATCATGATATAATCTAAAAAATATAATGGGTATAATATTTATTTGTAAATCATTATTAAGACTCATAAAGAAATGGAGTTATACAAAAAATTTAGTAAATGTGGATTCTAGTTTCATGATGTTTCATTTATTGTCTATATTGTCTCTATGGATGGAATATCATTTGATAATTCAACGAAAAAGTATATGACAGAATAACCAACCCCAATTAATATTATGTTGGTATGTAGTTTCCCTGGGTAGGAGAAATTATCAATTATTTTTTCAAAAAAAAATATTTATTTAGTTTCTATTCATAAAGTGACATTCTGGAAACTTTGGGGACAAAATTCATAGATAATGGAAGAATTTAACATTTGAGATTCAATTATAGTAAGAAAGTTCTCATTTTCCACTCTCTAATATTTACTATGATTTATTTTCTTAGGATATATTCTAATATATATAACCCTTACTGAGAATCTAATCCAACCTTTTAATTTTTTCCTTTCCCCAAAATTTGCAGGTAGATATTTTAAATGATTTTAAGGATGCAAGAATTTTTATTATGCTATGATTTTATATTTCCATTATAATTGGATAAACATATAAGTATCTAGTTTTACAAGACTACTTAACTGATTGATAATGTATGGTGAGGTCCCTTGTATCTTGTATCAGTTTAATAATGTAAACTCCAACTATGGGTTACAAGATTCAAGGCATTATATTTAAATCATATTTGACCATGTGGGAATCAAAGGTAAGGTTTTTTTACCCAATATACTATCATTGATTCATGAACCCTAATTTATGACTATTTTCATATATTTTTGGTTTATATAACCCTGTTATTGTATTATATTTTATTTCATATTTATTTTCTAGGTATTTAAATATCTTTACCATCAAATTCTTTTTAAATGATCCTTTTTAAATAATGAGGGTTTCAGGGGTTATTTATCTTAATTCTCATTGCTTGATATATGATTCTTTTTATAAGTATATTTTTAATTGCATGGAATGTATACTTCTCTATATATAAATATTTTACCATGATTAAAATTTTATTAATGTGAATTATAATTCCAATTTTTTGATCTCTCATTCCTTTGGTTTTTATTCACATATCACACAATTTTTATGGGTTTTCATCTCAATATCCCTTATTTGAGGTAAGTTTCTTATAATATGCTAATTTTCCATTATATTATATCTATACTACCCTATTTACATAATTATTTATAATTTATATGTAATTCAACTTATTTACAGTTCATTTTCATACAATCCCTTATATTGTCTTTAATTCTAACATTACGAATGTAATAAAGTTTTTCCTTAACTCAATCATGTTTTCATTGAATCATACCATTTTTTCATTCATTATGCTCTTCTAAATTGGATATGTTCTACCACTTCCCTACCACATATTTTACATTCCATTTTTTAAAAGGTAAATTTCAGTTCTATAATATGATCATCCTTATTCATTATTTTGATACATAAAAAACTACATTGTTAAGAATAATTCACATCCTTTATATTGTATATTTTCCCTTGGTAATAATTATCTTTCTTTCAAAAAATGTTATATTTTCTTATTTCAAAATATAAATATATATTATTTTCTAAAATATTAATATTTTATATCTCTACCCAAATAGAAATTTAATATTTCTTTTATTGATGTGTGTTTCCTTAGAACTGTTAAAAATGATTTAAAATTTGTTTCTTTATACTTCCATTAATTTTTTAACAATCACTTCATTTTTATTATTATTTATGATTATTTCTTTTCATAGTTAAATTATTATACATTTACTAATCAAAATAATGTTTTAAAAAAAATTAAACTTTTGAAATTAATGTTAAAAGTGACTTTTACCTATGTTTTATAATAATATTAATAAAATAATTTTCAATAATTCTCTATAATTTTCCTATATTTATTATAAAGTTTAATTTTTAATGATATTATTAATATTAAATTTTAAAACATATTTGAAATATGTTCTTTATGGAAACATTTTTACCCTTAGTTTCTATCATAAAAATTATATTTAGGCCAATTATTTATATATTTTCCATTATTTTAAAAATTATATAAAAACTAAATAATTTTTTTCAAAACATTATTAAATTTCCGATCATTTTCCAAAGGATTTTCCAGGTATGTTAATAATATTTTATATTTTACCCTTTAATCATTCCCCATTATATATATTTTTATCAATATATCATTTTCTCAAGTATTTTTTTATTCATTATCATAAACATACATGTATAAATGGTGATAAGAATATAAAATCTTTATGAGAACATTAATCTATCAATTCCATTTACATTCATTATCAACAAAATTTTTGTAAATATAAACTTTATTCTAATTCCATTTTATCCTCATTACCTTATATATTTTTCTTTTTGTTGAAGGTTATTCATCTATGTAATAATTCAATTCTATTGATTTGGGAAATCTATTATTGTGATGCTATATTTTTCATATGATATAAATAACTTATACTTCATTATTCTAATTAAATTTTATTTATATAGGTTTACTCAATCATTATTATAATGAGTTTTACCACATAAAGGTTTATATATATCCTGTTTCTTTTTCATATGATGATATTTGAATGAATATTTGATTAGATTATTATGGAACACATATGTATGGTTTATAATTATATTATAGGTGGGTCCAATATAGCCCTCCAATTAATTGGATAAATCTTTATGCCTCATGGGATTACTATGAAACATGATAAGTGATGCTCGATCCACTATGTGACAAGGGTAGTGATTCTGGATCCATTACCTTATAGGAATCATCTTTTCTTGCCTGATCCATTATTCTTTTTTGATGCATGTAGGGATAACTGATCCATTATGTTATGATAGTATAAGTGCTTAAAATTGACATTTTTATGATTTTATAAGCTTATGTTTATTCCAAATTACCATGTTATGTTTTCATGTATCTTGATTATTGCCTCAAGTTTCAATATTTTTATGAAATGGTTTATATTATGAACTCATAAGGATACATTTTAGGTTATATGTAGTTATTATATGATTTTTTATTATTCTAAAATTCCATATGATCATTTATTTTTAATTCATGTTCTTTTTAATTGAGTATTTATCCCATGTTTAGGATTTCTCACATGATTATGATTTGATACTTTATGACTCATGGGTATGGTTTTCCCATGTTAAGAATTTGAGATAACTACTTTTTTAATGACTTACCCCCACTATTACCCCTCTTAGGTCAGGAATGATGACGGGAAGTCATCCCATGAATCCCACCTTCTATAGGCCATGGGTTGGTGAATATCATTGAGGGTATAATAATACACATATTGGATGTATTTAACTCAATAACAGTTTAAATATTACATATGATATGAAAATATGTCAAGAAACTCCATATCGTAAAGAACATCTCTGTAATACACATGATAGAACCAATACATCAATGAAATTATATGCAAGACTGATACAACGAAGATAACTGAAATAAAAATATAATACTTTATTGAAACCATAATGTCCAAACAACTCCTAGAACTATAAATTACAGGCCTAATCTCTATCCAAATTATACGGAATTGAAAACATTTTATATATACATAGGTAAATCATAACATGTATACTCTGTAACATCCTTCCTAAAACTTATCATGAAAAATGGTAAAGAATCATACTAATTCCCCAAGAGTCCAAAAATGAAACCAACTCATCACTTAATCATGTAAAATAAATTCTCATCCTCACCAGGGCTCACTCAATAAGTTATGGATATAAGTAAACTCATCCATATCAAATCATATATATATCTCTGTGTGTGTGTGTGAATGAATTATGCCTCAAGTCATTACATCCAATGCAAGTACACACATGGTAAACCATATTCACCTCAACCAGATATAAATATTTTTTATAACATCAAACCATTACATATTTTATATAAAAATATATTATCACTTATATCCATTACATCTCATGTGATTCCATACCATATGCCTCAAGCCTTCATATCCCAAATATTCCCACACATGTTACTGTAGTTTAAGGGAGAGCATAGGATAGGTGGAAGACATCCATTTATTCTCTTGAAATCCTAGATTTTGGTAAAACACCCCCCCCCCCAAATGCTTTGGTTTTGGTCTCCCTACCAACCCCTGTGGTTAATTGAATGAAATCATAAAATATAAAATATATTGAAAACAAGTACACTAAGAGAAACTGCCTTTCCTTGGACTCATCTGCATCTATCATCGCATATGACTCCTGAATTCCATTACTATGTTATAGATGTAAACCTGAAAAAAAAAATATTCTATATTAAATATTTTATTAGAAATAAATAAATTAATATTATTTAGTATTCATTTATACGATTAATAATTTCTGAACCATGTTCCTTTGAAACTATAATTTCTTTCTTATATTAAAAAAATAAATTTGAATCTATATTAATCAGGATCCATCCCCATTATTTTATTAATTAATATATTATTTTATATTTCTCAGGTACTCTTAGACTTATCCTAAGTTACCAAAAAGAAATATTCACTTACGAATCATAACCAATGACATTAGAAATTTGAAAACCATATAAATAATTCATTCATGCAACAAACCATTAATAGAATACCAAGAAGAAATTGACATGAAACCCCATATCTCAACTCATTATGTATTCCTTTATGTCATTTCCAACACCATTTCACATAATGAAATTCATCCCGAAATTTCTAAAATCAATCACCATATAAACCAGGAAAATACCACTCATTGTTCTCTAAACATTATAACCATACAAGGTTATTAAAAATTATATCATCGATATAATTCCCTAGATTATAAATCATAGTGACATAAAATTTATTCTAGAACATGATCATAAAGGATGCTAGGCCTTAGCACCAAGTAATTCAAGCCTCTCTTAAAAAATATGGGCTCATTCTACACTAATTAATTATCTTTATTAAATAAATAGTTCTATTACCATTATAAATTATCCAATCCTTTAAGAATATGATCTTATTTAAAATAAACCTAATATAATCATGTATAAATAGCTTAAATAATCTATAAATATGCTTCCAACATTATTTCTATACTTCATAAATATTTAAGGATGAATATTAATAATATACTCATGCCTCTTCTATTAAATAGTATAATAATTTCAAATTTTAGTTATTTACCATTATCCATGCATATTATTCATTATATATTGTAATAATAATAAAACAAATAGATAACACATAATCTATTTAATAGAGGAATCATAAAAACTATCATAAAACACATGTGATCATATATCCTCATTCATTTTCATTTAATAATAATAATTATACAAAACCCTTATTCTTATTTTTTTATATGAATTTATGATGGATTATAACTCATCCAATAATTAATTCATATTTTCATAATTTACCCATACACATACAATTACGTAATGATCAGATTAAACTAATCCCCATAATAATTTAGAAATATCGATATATTAATAATCAAACATGTAATGATTTTACTCACTTAATTTTTTAAATCCTATATAGAAAAAAAATATTGTTTTCTACATATTGTTATTTAATGATTTAAACTAATAACATTAATCTACTTTATATGATAATTTCATGAAATAATTATAACTTAATCATTTGATATTCACTATTGATAAATCCTAAATTTCTATGTTATAAATAAACAACAAACTACATAAGATATATCAGATTTTATGAAATGATAATAATAATAATTTAATTATACCTCTTTAGTTGATAATTTCTAGATTACTAAACTATTATATTGTAATCATTATTTTTTCTCCATTTTAGTGAATCATAAATTAATATTATCTAATAATAATATAATACATGAAAAAATTATGTTTTTATCATTTCTGATGTTTTTATAGCATAATCATCAATAATTACCATGTTATCATAATCAACTTCTTCCCTTAAAAATATCCATAATTATAGAATGAAAATTCTAAAACTGTATCTTCTGATAGTTCTTCATTTCCTTTATAATTGTTATCTTTTTTAAGATTACTTTCATATATTCACCTAAATGATAAAAATCCATGATAGACTCACACTTTCAAAATAATATATGGGTAGTATTTGGATCCCCTTCCTGGGATTATCGGTAATACAAACTCTCTGAACACATGCAGGAATGAGAGGAACATAGAGAACATGCACTACCTTAAATTCTTATGATATTCTTCATGAATCATAGTAACCAATCCTAAGATGTTCTAAAATATTTATTTACCAAGTAATACTCATGAAATCAATGATAAATCCTCATTCTAATAAATATTTGAGGATAATAGTAGAATAATAGTGGAGTGAGTGAGGGAGTATTTGAATTTAATATAATTACATGCACGTGATTTCTTAAAATACTTGAAATTTACATTTGAAATCATAAATCTATATAAATGGTTAGATAAAAATAATAGTAGGAGGATATCAGAAATTCCAATTCATTAATCCATTCATTTTATCACCCCTATATATACTGTAAAATTCCAAGAGATTTTAAATATTTATTTTGAGGTTTTATCATTTAATTATTTAAAACACTATATAATTATATCATTTTATTTACATGGATCATAACAAAATAAATCCAAGACATTTCACATTCAATTACCCCAAATTTTATCATTAATTACTAATATTCACTATTAAAATTGAGTTACAATCATTATAATAAGGAAAAAATGAAAATTTGGGTAAAATGTTTCCCTCGTGCAAGATGGGGTGTCTTTGCAAGGATAAAATTGTTTTTCATTATGTTGAGATATAAAATAGGGTAAAATTTATGAAACCTATATAAAAATGGTATAAACCTTACATGTCTTAAGAAAAATATTTATTACCATAACGCGAGCCTCATACTACCCAAACATATTAAAGGAAAATGGAATCTTACCCTTATATGAACTCATTCCACCTTTACAAATCCTTTCAAAAACACTGGTAGCATTTATGTGTCTAAATAAAATCCAAACTTTCCCTTGAAAACATTATAAAACCCCACTTACCTTTATGTAACTTGATAAATTTAAGCCTCACCCTTATGTATCCAATTAAAATATGGAGCAAGAAGGATATGTCTTTCCATGAGATACCTCTCAAGGATCTCACTAACATAAAAATAATTAACATTAAATAATAATAAATATAAGTTACAAATAACATCATCATGTCACAAATCATACTCTTGGGGGAGATACCTCTTAAACAAGGACATTACCATCAACAAGATTCATAGTAGGGTAAATAATCAATACAAAATAACAAATCAGTGTTAATCAATCATACATCAATAAATCATCTGATATAATTCTATCAATGAATGGTTTGGGATACTAAGTTTGAATCCATGGATCTAATTCCCAATTAATTTTGAAAAAATCACAATAAATTCCACATAGATATCCATAGGTGACACAAAAGATAATTCATATCAATCAGTCATTACAGAAAATATAAACAGTATATTAAGAACACCTTTTGAAAATAATTACATTCTCATTAATATTTCAATTCTTAATACCCATTAATTACATACCAATAATGCATCACACTATCTAATTAAATTATACAAGTTATGGATTTAAAAACATTAATATAATTTTCAAATTATTTTATTACTTACATTAAATTATATCATTTTTAATTTTGAAATATTGTATTTAAAATTTTAAAATTTATAAAAACATTAAGAAAAACATTTTCTTGAAAATTTACCACGGAAACTTGAAAATGAGTCTTTAATACATTGATTTTTCTTAATGGTATAAAATTATTTTCATGTTGTGTATATTAAAACAAATATTCCTTTCACATTATTAGTAAAAATTCAAAATCACTTCATTCCGAAAATGATAAGAAGATTTCTTTTAAAAAATTATAGAAAATAAAAAATGGATAAAAAAAATTATAAATAAAATGAGAATATTATAAACATTCTTGAAATAATTTTAAATAAAATTTGGTCGTATAAGAAAAATATTCTTACTCGAATAGAAAAAAATGTTGGTTTTCTCTAAAAAAACTTCATTTAGTCTCTTGAGTACCTAAAGAGAGGTAAATGGAAAGAAAAAATATCATCTACATAAATATCCATAGGATTATAAAATAATAAATATTTGGGATATAAATATTATATAATATCAATATCATGAATTTAAGTCTAAACTATCTCTGTAAAAATGAGACTGTAACGTTAAACTCTTACCATGATTAATCATTGCGAAACCTCATTTAGATTGCACCATAATAACTGAAATGGTGATATCATGATAAAATAAATACCTCTAAGACCTAGGGAGTTATTTTAAGAAATTATTTTATTAGGTATTTGCTGATCTCGGATGCTATTGAAGCCTGGAGAAGAGAGAAGACGTGGTGTCCATTTATAGTAAAGGAATGGACACACTTAGAATTACTTAAAAGATTTAAATATAAAAAATTTTGGTTTAGTTTAATGTGGTATCAATTGGAAAGAAATTATAAATTTAATATAGGTTAAGGTTGAAATACTTTCATCAAATAATGTTTTGGCAGGTTTATGTGGCATTTTCAAACAAATCATTTTGTTTAACTCATTCATTAACCAATTTTATCCTTTACCATTATAAAAAAAATTAATTCTAATGGGTTATAAATTTACTTATAAGGTAAAAATTAGATCTAAATTGAAAATGGATTAAATTTTTGTCTATATCACAAACCTCTTTTCCTCTTTCATGATTTTTATGATTTTAAATCATTTAATAATATATTATTTAACATAAAATACCATTAAATTCATTTTAAGAACTATTCACATATTTTGAATTTAAAGACATCAATACAGGTAAGGAATTAAAATATAACTTTTTATTTAACAATTATTAATTATTTTTAACAATAAAATTCATGTGATATCATAATTAATCCATAAAATATTACTTTTTATGTTTTTAAAATCATTTAGTCAGATTTTTCAACTACTTGCGCAAGCACTATGTCAGTATAGGGTAATAATTAAAGATAATTAAAAAATAAATAAAAATTAAAAATAAGTTTGTTAACTTTCAAATACAAATTTATATTCATTCATAACATCTCCTTATCCATATGTGAACATATAAAGGAAATTAAAAGTAAGAGACTGACATTTTAGAATTATTCTTTACATGAAATAATATAATGATCATTATAAAATAATAATGGAACCAAGATACCATATATTTTATTATAGGATGATTTTGGTTGAAATAAAATCCTCAAATATAAATAATTCATGTTTTATATAAATTTTTATAGCCATGACACATTATTTTTAACCTTACTTACCTGGTTTACCCTTACTGAGATGACAAATATTTAACAAGGTTAATATTTATAATGACAAAAATAAATTTGATATATTTAATAAATTGGTATAAGATTATTATAAATATGGAATCCATTTTTAAATATAAAATTTCTATAAGCGGTAGAAATCCATTTTTAAATGAGTGCACAATACGCAATGAAAATTGTTTACAGAAAAAATGTGTTTCTAAACATAAAGATATATCTATACTTATAACATTCATAGTAAAAATAATTAGATAAATGTTAAAACATTTTAATTGAATATGTAATCCATAAATTTCATTTAAATAATTAACAAATAGTTATTTGTTTAGTTTATTTAGATAAAAATACATTTCATGCTATTTTTTTTTTTCAAAAAAACACTTCGTTTATTTTCAAATTATTTTGTGAATTGATAACCAATGAATTCATGATATATATGTGTGTAAAAACTATTTTTTTATAATTTATTTTATCCAATTAATATATTCCAATCCAACATCTATGAAATAAACATCACTTTAAATAATAATATTTCAATAGTATAACACGGTTTTCTTAAACTCTGTGTTGCATGTAAACCAAGATATCAAACAATTAAATTTTATTTAAAAGTAAATACATATATATATATATATATTGGAGTGTTACATTTTACTCCCCTTAAAATTAATTCCTCCCTTGATATTTCATCACTCTAATACAAACAAGTGAGGATATCTATGTTTCATCACATCTTTAGGTTCTCTTATAACTTCTTCAAATTTATGATTCCTCTGGAAAACCTTAACCAGGTGAGTAGTCTTATTCTATAGAAATTAATCTCTATGATTCAATATTTATACCTATTTTTCATTATAATAAATATAATTATTTAGAGGAACAATCTTTTATTTCAGTATATTTGAATGATTAGGTACGTACTTCCCCAAGTGGGATACATGGAAAAGATTAGGAACTTGAGAGAGGTTTGGTGGAAGTGCCATGTGATAAGATATAGTCCCTACCCGATCAATAATATTAAAGGGAATAATATACCTATAGATCATATTTACCTTATTTATAAATTTCAAAACCTTTTTCAATGGATAAATTCATAGTAATACCTTCCCACTAACTTCAAATTCCATATTTTTCCATTGACTTTCATCAATACTCTTTTCTCAACTCTAAGCTTCCTTAATTTGCTGCTAGATGGATGTTACCTTATCTACCATTTCCTCATCTAGATCTGGTCCTAAATTAGTTTCTTCTACAACTTTATCCAAATATATTTAAGTTATAAACTTCTTTATATAGATGGATTCATAATGATCCATATAAATGCTTGAGTAAAAGTTATTGTTGTAATTAAACTCAGCTAAAGGAATTTTCTGATCCAAAACACCTTTTAAATTCAGATAATATGATATCAACATATACTATAATTTTTGAATGGTTATATTAGGATAACAATTTGTATAATGATGATAGGAAGTACTAAAACACAACTCTATATCCATAACATCATGAATATATTTCCAGAACTTTTATTTAAACCTTGTATCTCAATCAGATATAATAAAAACTGTCCTCCATGGAACCTTAATAATTAGTTAATTTATATAATATCAAGATGATCCATAGATAATTATTCTTAGATGGTAATTAAATTCACTAATTTTATAAGGATATCAACTACAACCCAAATGGCATTATATCCTTTATAATTTTTTGTATGTCTGATGATGAAATCCCTAGTGTTGTTTTCCTATTTTTATCTTAGTGTGGTTAATGGTTGTAACATCCCCTTGTAATTTTATCACTCAACCATAGCTTACTAATATACCAAGAACTAATATACATACCTTGAAATATCACTTTTCATTTTTCAGGCCAGAAACACTATTTCAGATCTGTACACATCTTCGTGCTTCCATCATGAATAAAACATTTTGTGATATGATCTTTATCAAATAGATCGTTCTTCAAATATGGTATTGATGGGAAATGTACTCAATTCCTAAACCTTATCATTCCTTTACAATCAACATTGAACTCATGAATAATTCTTCCCTCATTTTTATCCATACATCTTACTTTTTTTCCTATTTAATCTTCACATAGATAGGTGGTTGAACACTCATTTGAGAAAGATAAGTTTTATCACCTTTATTCAAGATTTCCATCTCCATCATTTTCAAATCAAACAATATTGGATCTTTTATGATCCTAATCATGAATAATCTTGCACAGTCCTTTCAAAAAGAGCACCAACCACCTTATTTTCTATATTTAGGTGGTAATGTAATGAGTAGATATAATCTTTAATAAACTCCAACCATCTTCTTTGGTGAACATTTAAATATTCCTAAGTGAATATATAATTTAAAATTTTATGATCTATATATTTGTAACAACTTTATTCGTAAAGATAATTAAAATATATCTTTAATGAAAAAATAACCATAGTTAACTCTAAATTAGGAGTCAGGTAAGTTTTCTCATGGACATACAATTGGTTTGAAGTAAAATTTATTACCATATAATTCTACATTATTATACATCATGTTCCTGTATTTTACCCATAACTATAGATTACAAACCCTTCTCCACTAATGGTTAGTGTGACCATGGGACCAATGAATAACCTTCTCATTAGTTTCATGAAATATTTCTCCATTTTTCAGTCTAAAGGAACATGAATCCATTCTGAGTTAACATGTTGAGTGGATTAAATATCCATGAAAAATTATTTACAATGATCCAATAATATATAGATAAACCTGGAAAACTGTAGATCTCAATCAATGTGGCTGGTCTATTCAAATTTTTAATAACTTTCATATTTTAGGGATCCACGAATATACCCTCTCTTTACATTATATAACCAAAAAATGAAACCTTATGTAGAAAAAATTAACACTTAGTAAATTTTTCATAGAACTTATATTTACTTAGGGATGTTATCTTCTTATTATTCCTTACTCTAGGAATATATAATAATATCATCTATAAATACTTCCACTAATTGATCAATGTAATCTAAAAAGACTATATTTATTAAATCTATATAGATAGTAGGGGCATTAGTAAGACCAAATGGAATAACTATAAATTCATAGTTTCCATACATTTTATGGAATGATTTTATGGAGATTGTTTCACTTTTCACTCTCAATTGATAGTATCCCAATAAAAGATAAATATTGTAAAATATTTAGCTTATCATAATTGATCTAAAAAATCATTAATATGAGGTAGGGGATAGTTATTCTTGATTTAGATCTTGTTAAGTTGTTGATAATCAATATAGAGTCACATTGATCCATATTTATTCTTAGAAAAAATAATAGGTCCACTTCATGGTGATACACTTGGCCAATTGAATCCCATATCAAGATTCTCCTAGAGTTTCTTCTTCAATTCCTATATCTCAATAAGGGCTATTATATATGGATTCTCTAAAATTTTTATAGCACCATGTGTGGAATATATTGAAAACAAAGCTTCATGATTCATTGTAAGACTAAGAAACTATTTCGAAAAGACCTAAACCAACTCCCCTAATTTATGCATATCTTATATATTGATTTTTTTCTCAACCATTTCAAATAAATACCCCTTTTAAATAGGAATTAATACCTATACAATGGGTGTAATGTCTATTGTAATATCACATTTATTCTTTCTCTATTATGTTATCATAGGTTGGTTTAGAATATAAAATGTGGCATCCCTTCCTCATACATTTATAATGGATTTATATAAATAAATCTAATCCATTATAAAAAGTATATCAAATTCAGCTAAAGGGAGAATAAAAATATTTTTAGGAAGAGAATTTCCAAAAACTTCAAAGAGTGAAGAATCATAGACTTTAGATGTGATCATCATACCATTAAGAGTTTTCACTACTAATTCAAAATTTAATTTTTGATGACATATTGTGATACCCTTATAAATTTTTTCAGATATAAAAGAGTGGGTAGATCTAGAATAGAATAAGGCATTATAAATTCTAGAGTAGATGGTAAGTGTACCTTTAACCACTTCATTATCATACCCCACATATATAATAGTAATGGCATGATATTTTTCTCTGTCTCTAGGCTTAAGAGGTTACTGACATTGATCATTATCATGAACCCTCATATTTGAACACTTATTATCATAATTCACATACTTCCTTCCTTTTTAGAACTAGAGTTTTGATGGTGCATTCGATGGAGCATTATCTTTATTCAAATAATTATTTAACTTCATATCATAAATTCATTATTCAATTTCCCAACGAACTTACTTTACAAACATAAATAATTTACAAGTCCCTCTGAGATAATTTCCTCAATGTTTCTTCCACACTTCTGGTATAATGGAAGTATCATCTTATTCCCTTAATGATTTTTATTATTATAATTTTCACTGAATTACATATTTATTTTCTTATTAATAACATGATATTTATATGTGACTCTAATCTTTATTTCTAGTTTTATAGAACATCCAATGATTTCTTCAAAGCTATTGAAGTCCCTTATGGATAACACCCTTCAGAGACTTGATTTTAAAATTCTAAAGAATCAATAAATATTACTTTTAGTTTTAATGACAATACCAAAATCAAACCTTGCATGTCTTGTAAGCTTATCCTCATTGGTACTAATGGATTAACCATCCTTTATATTTTTATTAATGAATTCCATCCCCATTTTGTACAAAGAATACAAGGAAATTGTAACACCCCGACCCCTCTAGATCAGAGCCGGTGCATTACTAAGTAAATTGGAATGGTTAGAAGAAATGAAAAACCTAAAGGAATGATCATTTTAGTAGTTATGAAGAAACTAGATACATATATGTAACTCAAATTAAATTGGAAAAGGTTAAAAATATGATACATAACAAAAACTAAACACTACATCCACAAGAACTCAACAAATTATCTTCTATTCATCACTTGTTGAAAGTAAACAATGAAAGGGGTGATATAAAACACTAAGTAAGGGTTACAAATGGAAAAATCATGAATCAATAATAATTTAATTTTAAACAATTTTACATAATCAATATGGAATAGTGAATAAATGAAAAACAAACACCATTAATAAACTGAGAATGAAACTGCATCCATAGATTTTGTCATAGTGAAAACCTCATAGATAGTAATAACTGATAATGAATAAAGAGAATGGTTATTAATTGGAAATCATGTATCTGGAACATGATGCCATAATACCATTAAATTTTTTTAGTTTTGTGGGTAGAAATCCGTCTAATTTTTGGAAACAAACTCGAAGGGTTTTCGCCAACTGATTTGTCTCATTAGACCTACTGATGAATCGAGGGGTTGTAGAGGGCCCCACCCACCTCTACATCCAAAGAATTATTTATACATAGAATCAACATAAGAGAAACATTCCATTGCATTATCCATATAGAATAGAGGATATGGATTCATCAATATTTCCACAGTCAAAACAACATTCAAAATAAATACCATATGTAAAATGGTATACAGATTAGACAATAGTCATATCCATGATATGATAATATGGACATTTAAATGGAATATAATTTCAATTAAAAATTAATATCAAATGGGAAGTAGGTACCCAACATAATAAATAGTAGGTTAAAAATACTAAACATGTCATAATGAAGTGAAATTTGAGACAAAGCTTGTTACCACATTGTAATCAATTGAGTCGTATGACCAAAAGTTAATAACCACCAAATGAATCACAGAATACCATGAATATAAAGAGAATCATGATAATATATATCAAATTGAATTACACCTATACCAAATATAAGAAATAAGAGGCGAACAATGGAAATCCCACAGAATTGAAAGTGAGTTGAGAAAACCCCTTACAAACATTTTTCCATGGTAACGAGTGTTCTTGCGAGGTCTTAATGAGAGGTAAAGGGGTGTAACATTACTTATATATCATAAGGGAAGTATGGGGGAGGTGAAAAAACATTCCCCATCATTTGGTATTAAAAATAAAAGAGTTCAAAATAGGGGAGATTCTTGAACAAAAGTGAGAGATACGATCCCCTACCTTATGCTTGAAGGTGTTATTGATTGTTCTTAATGACCTCTTGAGTAATCCACCTTGAGAATCTCCTTAAGGCCTTTGTTTTTGGCATTTTGGTGAGACCAGAAGTTCCTGGACGTGGGGATAGGGCTTGGAAAGAGTATTTGTCAGAATTTAGGCAAGCCTTGAAGTTTGAGTGGTGTGGGAAGAAGAACGGGTGAGGGGTGGTTTATATAGTGGAGGGGAGAGAAGTTTTCTTAATAGTATAATCATTAATTTATTTTTTCCTCTCAAGACAAGAAATAGTGAGTATTACATGACTACTAATAGTAATATATGCATGTGACTTCGAACCAATTTTTCTTACATCAGTAGATCATCGTGAATGACTCAATAAAACCCTTATTTAGCATTTATCATAAATTATCGCATTTTACTATTCATCAAAACTTCAAGTATTTTAGAAAAATCCCAAAAATTAAACCTAACCATTTTTTGACATTTAGAATCCAAAAATGAAGCCCATTTTTCAAAAGTAATTTCCTAAATATGATTAATTAAATATTTATTTTAATCATTATATAATAGAAATATATAAACACTTCAAATATTCATCATTATTTTAAAGGTTCCTAAATTTATTTATACATTCATGGGTATGGATACCATTCATAAGAGTCATATTACTATTAATAAGGGTACGTTACTACTCATTCGTGTATGTTACTATTCATAAGGGTAGGTTACTATTCACCAAAAATTATGTTAATTCTATCAAACTCTAAATATCATCCTGAACACAACCGTGAATGCCATATTTTTAAAATTCGAATCACAGAGCTGAAAATTTTAAGTTTAATGGCTAGGTTTTGGTTATCTCCAATAATTAACCAAGGTTTGTTCCCTAGAGGCTCATTAATTCATGAATTATAATCTATTTAATTAATACAATATTTTTAATAAAAACATACAATAAAATGTCTGGGGTGCTACATTATTCCCTCCTTTAGAAATTTCATCCTCAAAATTTTTCATTTAAAAATCCCACCAAAAAGATATGGGTGATTCTTCTTCAAAACATACTCAAGTTCCTATTTTGATTCCTCGATATTCTAGTTTTTTCAAAGAACATTTACTAGAAGAGTCATCTGATTTCTCAATACCTTCTCCCTCATGTCAAGGATACCGATAGGCTCTTCACAGTATGTCAAATCAAGTTCCAGTTCTATTTCATCATAGGTGAGTACCTACATTGGGTCTGGCATTTATTTCTTCAATAATGACACATGGAATACATCATGGACTTTGAAGAGACTTGTCAGCATTACTAAACAGTAAGCTATAGCTCCGATTCTTTCTAGAATTTCAAATGGTCTGATTTACCTGGGGATCAGTTTCCCTTTCTTACCAAACCTTAAGACACCCTTCCAAGGAGATACTTTCATAAAGACATGATCTCCCACTTGTAATTCCAAATCCTTTCTCTGGTTATCAACATAACTCTTCTACCTACTTTGGGTTGCTTTAATATGCACTTGGATTGTCTTCACCTTTTTCGTGGTCTCTTTAATATGTTCTGGGCCTATAAGTTTTCTCTCACCAAAATCATTCCTACAAGTCATAGTTCTATATCTTTTTCCATACAACGCTTCATATGGAGCCATTTGAATACTAGATTGGAAACTATTGTTTTAGGAAAATTCCACCAAAGGAAATTATTGATCACACATACCCTGGAAGTCCAGAGAGCCTGATCTTACCATGTCTTCTAGGTTTTGAGTAGTCCTTTTTGACTGTCTATTAGTTTGGGGGTGATAAGCAGTACTCATACGAAGCTCAGTATTCAAAGCCTTCTGGAGAATTTTCCATAATTTTGATGTAAACCAGTGATCTTGATTGGACACAATCAATAGAGGTGCACCATGAAGTCTTACTACTTCATTAATATAAAGTTTTTCCAGGCACTCAAGTGGTAAATCCTCTCTTATTGGAAGGAAATATGCTGATTTTGTAGGACGATCAACAATCACCCATATTGAATTATTCTTTCTAAGTGTCCTTGGTGGTCCTCTGAAAAAATCCATCGTAATGTTATCCCACTTCCACATAGGAATAGGTAGAGGTCGTATCACTCCTTTGGTATGTTTTCTCTCTGCCTTCACTTGTTGAAAAACTAGACACCTTGACATGTAGTCAGAAATTTCCCGCTTCATATTATCCCACCAAAAATATTCCTTCATATCTCTATACATCTTGGTGCTACCCGGGTGCATAGAAAAATTTGAGCTATGAGAATCATCTAATAGTTCCCTTTTTAGCTTAGGTACTGATGGAACACATAACATCTCCCAAAAATTCAGAACTCCTTCCTCATACACAATGTCTTCCAATCTCCCATCTTCAACAACATTAATTATCTTATGTAGATTTTCATCATCAGATTGAGAGATTTTTATCTTCTCTAATAAAGATGGTTTAAAAATCATTTGAAAGAACAAAGATTTTTCCCCTTCCTTAAAAATTCCCATACCAAGCTTTAGTAGATCCAAAAATATAGGATCTCTGTCAACCCTCATTTGAGTCAGAAGTCCATGATCATTCCTGCTTAATGCATTTTCCACCTTGTTTTCCATTCATGGGTGGTAGTGTATTGAAAAATCGTAATATTTGAGTAACTCGAGCCATCTCCCTTTCCCCATGTTGAGTTCTTTTTTGTGTGAAAATGTATTTCAAACTCTTGTAGTCAATATAAATCTCACATCTTTCTTCGTAAAGATAAAGTCTCCATATTTTCAGAGCAAAGATTACGTCCACTAACTCAATATCATGAGTTGGATAATTTTTCTCATGAGTCTTCAACTATCTTGATGCATAATCAACAACTTTATCATTTTTCATAGGGGTACAACCATGTCTATTCTTTGATGCATCGCTGTATATTACAAATCCATCACTTCTAGATGGAAGAGTCAAAATTCGAGCATTGACGAATCTTCTTTTCAATTCCTCAATGCATTTTGAAAATTCTTTTTTTCCCCCACAAACTTAACTCCTTTACGCGTGAGTTTAGTTAGCGGGTTAGCTAGTCGGGTGAAATTCTGAACGAAGCGCCTATAATAACCTACTAATCCAATAAAACTATGTACCTCAGTTATGTTTTTGGCGTGGGTCATTATTGGATTGAATTTGTATTTGTAGGATCAACTAGGATTCCATCATTAGAGACAATATGACCTAGAAAAGAAACTAATTGAATCCAGTATTCGCACTTGCTAAACTTCTGAAATAAATCATTTCTTCTAAGAGTTTTTAGAATAATCCGAAATTATTTCTCATGGTCTTCATAGATTTTTGACTATACTAGGATATCATCGATGAATAACACAACAATGTTATCAAGATATTTCTTGAAAAATCTATTCATTAAATCCATGAAAGCAGAGGGTGCATTAGTCAATCCAAAAGGCATCACAGTAAACTCGAAATTCCCATACTTGGTTTGAAATGTTGTCTTAGGAATATCTTTTTCCCTCAAACATAGCTGATGATATCTGTATCGCAGTTCAATCTTAGAAAATTATTGAGATCCATTAAGTTGATCAAATAAATCATCAATCTGAGGTAGATGATTAATATTTATTATTGTAATAGCATTGATTTCCATATAATCAATGCATAGCCTCATGGATCCATCTTTCTTCTTGACAAAGAGGATAGGGGCTCCCCATGGAGAAACACAAGGTCGAATAAATCCTTTTTCACTCAATTACTCTAATTGTTTCTTTACCTCCAATAATTCCATGGTGTCCATTATATAGAGAGTCTTTGATGTAGGTCTTGCACCAGGAATTAAGTCAATGGAAAAATCAATTTCCCGTTCTGGAGGATGTGTAGGTAAATCCTCTTGAAAAACATCAATGTATTCTTACACTATATACACATATTCAATTCGAATATTTATTTCCTAAACCATAGATATTGGGTTCTCTTACCTTCTAAGAATTTCATTCAATAGAGCTACTGGGGAAGGATCTAGATAAGAATCGGGCAGTGAGGTATCTGCTCTAAAAATAAGAGATTCTACACCATTTTCAATAAATTTAACTTCATTTTTATTGCAAAAATCTTCATATCATAGTTTGAAATCCAATTCATACTGATAATTATGTCCAATTATATCATTGGTATGATGATATGGTTAGTAACTAAAGCATGTTTATGTGTCACGAGGGGGACTAGTTGACATGACTTTGTTGCAATGATGCATCCCCTAGGAGTTTTGACTGATAACTCCATTATTAAATCAAATTGAAAATGTCTACTTTTCTTGGAAAATTAGGAAGATATAAATGAATGAGATAATCCAAAATCAAATAAAGTGCTGGCTAAGTTTGAGGAAACAATTAAAGTTCCTACCACCACACTACTAGGAACTTCAACTTCTACGGTTGCAATCACATAAGCTCTCCCTTGCTCTCGTGGATTTTTCTGAGGCATGTTTCCTTGGTCCTTAAAACAACCATTTTCATAGTGTCCCATCTCTCTAAAATTATACCATTGAACATCATAAAATTGTTTATTCCCCTTGCATTCATGAGATAGATGACCCTTTTCTCCACACTTATAACAGACTCCTCTGCCTTTTATGAATTTCCTGAGATGATTCTTTCCATTATTTTCTCATAATGGGAATTTCTTAGTTCCCTTATTATTCTTTGGCTCTTCACCTTTCCCTTGGTTATCAGAGTAATTCTTTTTATCCTGATTTCCATGGAAAAAATTTGATCTAGCAAATTCCTTCTCTGTTTTTATGGCACTTTATACAATTTCATCATATGATGAAAATGCTTGAGAATATAGTGCCCTTCAAAGACTTGGCCTAATACATTCAAAAAAAATGATCAATATTGTATGCCAAGTCACATACATAATCTATAGAATACCTAGGTATCCTTGGGAAGGTAACCTCATACTCTGCAACACTGTCTTCTTCCCTTTGCATTAAGCTAAGAAATTTCTTCTTCGTTTCGGTTCATTGCTCATGAGGGAAATGTTTTTTGAAGAATATTTCCTTAAAAGTCCTTCATTACATATCTTATATTTCTTCTTCCTTCGTGGTATTCAGAATCAAGGACCACCATTGATCAGTGTCTCCCTTGAGATAATATAATGCCAGTAATACCTTTTCATTTTCATTGCATCTTAATGCCACGAATATCTTTTCAAGGGACTTTATCAATTTCTCAGCAACCACTGGATTAGTATTCCCACAAAAAGATGGGGTCTTCGGCTACATGAAACAATACAACATAGGTGTGGAATGGTTATTTGATACAACCTGAGTAATTTTCCCCAATATGGTCATGATATGATCTGCTCCAACATTGACTGTGTTGACTTTCTCAGTGGGGAGATTACTACATTGCCCATGAGTATTGATTCCCCTTCTTCCATTAGATTCCATTTCTAAATAATGGAACATGCTAGATTAGGGTATGAATCATAATGTATAATATTTATTTAACTATGTACTTCACATAAATTGAGATCATATGCAAGGCTAATCCCATAATCAGGAAAATGGTTTCTTTGAGGAATAATTTATAGTTCTATCCTTCATAATAGCTTGTAAAAAAATCTGAATTATCCAAAGCATATACCCTAGGAGTGTCATAACCAAGAGTGTAGTAAGGCCCATTTCCATGTACTAGCATACCCCGGGACAACCCCAAAACTCCTTGTTGGAGCTCTCACTCCTAGGTACATTTGTGCCAGAGCCACCTCTACCTGCTTATATCCAGACAGGGATGTATTTACTAGAAGGATTCACATAATCTATTCCTTACCAAAATACCAGTATATTCTAGTACATTTATCCTCAAATATTACCTTAGGGCTTTGTTCCATACTATACATTTCCTACTCTAGTTTCCATGTTTTCGACTAAACTTACTTTGATACCAACTGTAATGCCCCGACCCCTCTAGACCAGAGTCGACGCATTACTAAGTACATTGGCATGGTTAGAAGGAATAAAAATACCAAAGTAATGATCAGTTTAATAGTAAAGAATAAACTAAATACATATATGTAACTCAAATTACATTGGAAAAGGTTACAAAATATGATACATAATAAAAACTAAATAATGCATTCACATGAACTCAATAAATGATCTCCTCTTCATCACCTGTTGAAAGTAAACAATGAAAGGGGTGAGCTCAAACACTAAGTAAGGGTTAAAAATGGTAGAAGCATGAATCAATAATAATTGAATTGTAAAAAATTTGACATAATCAAAATGTCATAGTGAATAAATAAAAAACCCACACCATTAATAAACTGAGAATGAAATTGCATCCATAGATTTTTTCATAGTGAAAAACTCATTGATAGTAATAACTGATAATGAATAAAGAGAATGCTTATTAATTGGATGTCATGTATCTGGCACATGATACCATAACACAATAAAAACGTATTAGTTTCGTGGTTAGAAACCCGTCTGATTTTTTGAGATAAACTTGAAGGGTTTGTCGCCAACTGATTTGTCTCATTAGACCTACCGATGCATCGAGGGGATATAGCGGGCCCCACCCGCCTCTGCATCCAAATAATTCTTTATACATAGATTCAAAACAACATCAATATGAAATTACATTATCCATATATAATAGAGGATACAAATTCATCAATATTTCCAAAGTTAAAACAACATTCAAAATAAATATTGTATGTCAAATGGTATACGGATTAGACAATAATCATATCCATGATATGATAATAAGGACATTTAAATGGAATGTAATTTCAATTTAAAATTAATCTCAAATTTTAATTAGGTACACCACATAAAAAAGAGTAGGTTCACAATACTAAACAAGTCACAATGAAATGAAAATTGAGACAAAGCTCATTACCACATTGTAATCAATTGAGTCGTATGACCAAAAGTTAATAACCAAAAAATGAATCACATAATACCATGAATATAAAGAGAATCATAATAATATATATAAAATGGTAGTACACCTATACCACATATAATAAATAATAGGCTAACAATGGAAATCACATAGAATTGAAAGTGAGATGAGAAAACCCATTACAAAAATTTTGGCATGGTAACGAGTGTTCTTGCGAGGGCTTAATGATAGGTAAAGGGGTATCCCATTACTTATACAGCATAAGGTCAGTATGGGGGAGGTGAGAAAACATACCCCATCATTAGGTATTAAAAATAAAAGATCACAACATAGGGGAGATTCTTGAACAAAAGTGAGAGATAGGATCCCTTACCTTCTGCTTGAAGGTGTTCTTGATTGTTCTTAACGACCTCTTGAGTACTCCTCCTTGAGAATGTCCTTAAGGAATTTGTATTTGAATTTTTGGTGAGACTAACAGGTCTTGGATATGGGGAGAGGGCATGGGAAGAGTATTTGGCAGAATTTAGGCAAGTTTGAAGCTTGAGTGGTGTGGGAGAAAGAGGGGGTGAGGGGTGGTTTATATAGTGGAGGGGGGAGGAGTTTTCTTAATATTATAATCATTAATTTATTATTCCCTATCAAGGCAAGAAATATTGAGTATTATATGACCATGAATATTAATATATACATGTAACATCGAACCAATTGGGCTTACATCAGCAGATCATCATCAATGACTCAATAAATCCTTTATTTAGCATTTTTCGTAAACTATCGCATTTTACTATTCTTTAAAAATTAATGTATTTCAGAAAAATCCCCAAAATTCACCTTAACCATTTTTCCACATGTAGAATCCAAAAATGAAATCCATTTTTCAAAAATAATTTTCAAAATATGATTAATTAAATCATTATTTAATAGAAATATATAAACACTTAAAATATTCATCTTTATTTTAGAGGTGCCTAAATTTATTTATACATTCATGGGTATGGATACCATTAATAAGAGTCATATTAATTATCATAAGGGTAAGTTACTATTCATAAGTGTATGTTACTATTCATATTGGTAGGTTACTATTCACCAAAAATTAAGTTAATTCTATCAAACTCTAAATATTATTCTAAACACAATAGTGAATGTCATATTTTTAAAATTTGATACACAGAGTTGGAAAATTTAAGTTTAATGTCTAGGTTTGGGCTATCTTCTATAAGTAACCAAGTTTTGTTCCAAAGAGGCTCAGTGATTCATGAAATATAAGCTATCTAATGAATACAGCTTTTTTAAGAGAAACATACCATAAAATATTTGCGTTGCTACATAAATTATATGTTGATAAATAATCTTCTAAACCCTTCCCACACTATAGAGTTAATTTCTTCTAGTTTCCTCATGTTCTTGATGATATTACATCATTGATCTACTTTTCCTTCCCAATGATAAATATAAAAAATAAATTTTTCATGGTCCCAACACTATACATTGGGAAATATCATTTTAGTGGTACTAATCAATTACTCAATTACTAGTGGATCAGTGGACACACTAAAAGAAGGTCGATGTTTCCTTGTGAAGGAATCTATAGAATATTTTCTCATACTTTTATCTTTTGGAATCTCATCATGATTCATCGATTAAAAAATCTATTTAAGAAAAAAAAATATTTTCAATCTATCTATTATAATATTTTATTTCTCAGGAGGACAATCATTACATTTTATATCACATTCAGTATTAACATGGATCCTTTAGTTCCTTCCATTGACTAAAACTAGAAATCATAGTGTGAGAAGAAATAATCCTAGTTAGAAACCATATAATCAAGAAAAATAATTTATGGGATTCATAAATGATGACACCTTATTTTCAATATATGACACCTTCAGTTTAACATAGGTCATCCATTATCATCATCTATTGAAATCCATTTTTATAGTCCATAAATAAAATGAGAATTAACCCACATATATCCCAAGGAGTGTCTAGCCAGGTTCTCAATCTTTGGCCCACTTATACTGCACAAGTGTTGATCAAGTTAATACCCAATATTCCTTATTTATATTTATTACCCATCGGTGCATATGTTTCATAGCCGCATCCAAATACTAGTATCCATGCATGGATTAATTTTCTATCAAAACTACACACTTTTCATTAATAAAATTTTGGATGATCTTATAAACATAGGCTTATCCTACGGTTTATCACAACATTTCTCTCATCCTAGTTTCCAAAAATAACTAAACATTTCTTTTGTCACGACCCGACCCTACCCAAGCTCGAGCCGAAACTACCCCAAGCCCGTCTCCATAGGCCAGGGGCTGTGACAAGCGTTTAAGGATAAACAACTTGGGGGGGGGCTTTTCCTGAGTACCTATACACACACATGCAGAACACTCAATGAAAAAGTGCAGAGTAAAAATAAAAGCAAAGTAAAGAAAAGGGAAACTGCTATAAATAAACCACAAGTGCATCTACCTCTAAACAATACAAGCAAGTACTGAGGTAAACTAAAAAGGAAAAGGGGAAAAACACACGCCCAACTAGAAAAGTGTCACAACCCGGCAATAGGTAAAACAGAAGAAAAAACTGGAAGGGTTCCCCACCTGGAACCCGACTACGTCCACTGCACGTGGTCCAAGCTCCCGGCTCCTAAGCTCCTCTAACATCACGACCAACCTGTCTGTCGTCTGCAAGGGCACACCAAGTGTGGGAAAAGCCCAAGCAGGGGTGAGTATAAAAATACTCAGTAGGATACCCCGAAGGCTCGAGGGAGCAACAAAGGAGGTACAAAAGGGTGAGAAGTAGAGGGAACAGGAAAAGTAAAGGAGTATAACAAGGAGTCCAACAAAGAGTACAGTAAAGAGTCCAGCTCAACCCAACAAGAGGAAATAAGGAAGACTCATCTAGACACAAGGAGATGGAAATGGTGAGAAGATTAACTTCTCGTCGAGTCTCTGTTACCTATATCAGGAGATTAGACTCGTCCAACCACGAGAAGCTAGTCACGGAAAGCACGTGGCATACCCCGCGTGTCTTCACCTCTCTTGAAAGGAGAGTAACCAAACCCAAGAAGTTGGTACTGGAACAAGGTATATACATATCCTTATGCTCAATCAAGAAGCCCGAACAATTTCGTAAGGGGATCTCCGTCCCGTAGCTCAGCCCAAGAAAAGAGTAGCCAACAGTCCCAGAAGAAAACACCATCGATGCCCAGCATCCCGCACGTCTGTCCTGAACTACAAGTCAAGGCTCAATCTACGCACCTAGACACTATCCACTTTGGGTGGCACTGACTCGCCTGCACGGTTTTAGGTCGTGTCACAAGGACGCGTCTCGGTGGGGAAAATTCTCCCCGTACTTTAGAGTTCTAGGGGAACATCAAACCACACCACGTCATTGCCCGCAGTCGAGAGGTCTGCTCAAAGTTGACAGGCGACCGCCTGCCTAGCCCCGCTTAAGGGTCCCTAGAAGTCGACGGGTTCCCACTATAGGGAGACTCGGAAAGATTCAACGGGTGCCACACTGCCTAGTCCCGTAACAGAGTAATCCACTAGAGGGAAACCCAGCTAAAGTGGGCGACGGGACCACTGCCCAGCCCAGCTGGAGGTAACCCGGCATCGGGGACCACTGCCCAGCCCATCTGGAGGTAAGCCCAGCATCGGGGACCACTTCCTAGCCTAGATGGAGTTAAGCCTAGCATCAAGGACCACAACCCATCCCTACTAGAGGTAAGCCCGGCATCGGGGACCACTTCCCAACCCCACTGGAGGTAAACCCGGAACTGCTCTGGCCATACCTGCTGGATGGTAATGCTCGGTGAACAACGTTGTACTAGACATCCTTGGTGGATGGTAACCCACTAGCGAGCCCTGCTCGAAACAACCTCATCCCTACTGGAAACAACCTCAGCCCTACTGGAAACAACCTCAACCCTACTGGTAACAACCTCAGCCCTACAGGAAACAACCTCCTGGGTAGAGGATCGGTGCCCGCGTAAAGTGTTGGTCACACCGAATCCACAAGAACTCTACCAGGTGTCATGAAAGAATGGGAGAAACTCCCCAGGCCTCTCAAGGTGATCACGCTCCAATCCGCTCAGTCACTATCGAAACGGACTGAGACAACTCATCCTAGAAAGTAGGGAAAAACACCCACACTGTAAGAACACCCGTAGTCGCAAACGGTGCCACAGTCCGGTGAAAGGGCACGGTACTGGAACCCCTCACAGCTGAGGAAACAGAGGAACAAACCATCTCTGCCGGCCAAACCATCGAGAATGAAACATGGGGGAGACCACTCAACCATGTTGGTCAAAACCATCAGGAAGAGGACCACGGGAAAACTCAACCCTGTTGGTCAACAAATGAGAACAAAAGGACCCTCTATATCACGAGAGGTCAAAAGTATGTAAAGTAGAACACGTCACACACATGGGGCCCACACGACGTGTGGCCCCAAGTCAACCCCAACCAAGCTCACAATCATTCTCAGGTACCAACATCCACATATACCTCCCAGTTCTCCCATATACTCCCAAGGTATACCACGTTTCCAGCCCAAAGGCTAACGTGCACACGTCACCCAACGTCAACGCGAAGGCGTGAACGTAACAACTCCACCTCAAAGGCCCAGTCACGGACAACCACATATTATGAATCATTTACAACACTCTCCTAAGAGTGTGCGATCACACGCCAAGGGTCCGCTACAAACATGGCAGGACAAACCACCACTAGAGCACCTTTAATGCTTCCACATTTATTAAGATCGTGTATGAGGCTTCGCTCACCTGAATAGATTACACCATTTTTATCCTCACGGAAATACATGCGAGATCGATTACTTACTTTCCCCAAACGGGTATCCAACATAAAAGTCACCAATACCACCTTACGCTCGAACAGCGTCCCGTGGTCCGGAGCCTCGGCCCCAAACATAGTCAGGCGCATCACACCATTTCGATCCCCTCAGGAAATACCATCAAAAAGACTGCTCACTTGAGTGCAACAGATATCTCGGGAAAAAGATGCATTCCGGCTCCCCGTGCACAAGCGGTACCATGCGGGACCCACACCCCGGTCCCGAATCGCTACCAATGGATCGCACCATTGTGATCCTCTTGATAAATTTCTCAAGATAGACTATTCACTTGTCCAAAATGGTTGCCCGGTGATAGAGATGGAAAAATACCATCGACGCCCAAACGTCCCTCATGGGCCACGCACCATCGTGCCGAGTTAGAACAAGCGGATTGCACCATTACAATACCCTTGGAAAAACATCCAGAAACGACTGCTTGCACGCCCCAAACCGACATCCGATGAAAGAGTCGTGAAATGTTGCACGCAGCTCGAAGAACGGGCCATGGGGCCCACACCTCAACTCCGGCTTTGACACCCGAAACCACCCTGGAAAGCTCCGCCTTGGTGCCAGGGATCCAACACCACTGATGGCGCCCAAAACGGACGTCGGACATGTCCGCGCCGTCCAATACAAGAAACCCGAGAAAAACGCCAAAGCACTTAACGGTGTGTCACGCCACCGAGACCCTCGTTTTGGGGATTAAAAATTCCCGAAACCATCTCAAAATATTCGCCGTAATTTAAGGAATGTGTCGCCGCAGATGGCGCCCAAATCCGACACCCGGTCTATGATTTATAAATAATAAATTATTTCCCCTAATAATAATAATAATATCATTATTATTATTATTTTAAACTTAACTTATTTATTTTTTTATTTTATTTTTTTAAACTTTCCACTGACCGGCCAGCGGCCGGTCGGCCCCCCTTTCCACGCGGAGACCCGCCATTGGCGGGTCCGCGTCACCTACGGGGTCACCGTGCGACCCCTGTTCGCACGCTGCCGACCGGCTACTCCCGCTCGCCGCGCCTCCACGGCGCTCAACCGGCCGAGCCCCCTCCGCCACTCGCGTTGACGATCGTCGACTGCCCTCATCCGCCTGGCCGGCTTCGCTGGCCTCAGCTGCTGGCCCTCGCAACTTGCTCACCCAGACACCTACGGCTACTGAGGAAACCGCTGACCACCTGCACCCGAGTCGGCCGCCTCTACCTGGATCCCAGCCGCACCACCGCACCTGCATGCCGGACCACCGCGGTACCTCGTCGGAACGCCCCAAAAATCACCGGAAACACTAAAAAACTTCCTAAATTCGGCGATCGATTGCAGACAACTACAAACCCAAATTTTGAAACCGTAAGGTGTTATGGGAAGCTCAAGATATGAACTAAACAAGTATGGGCTTTGCTTAAAGTTTAAACATCATTTCAATATGAAAAAATCTGTGCGAAAGGGGTGCGGGAAATCCAAAACGAAACATGATCCTACCTCGTGGGACTAAGCCCATCGCATCGCGACGATCTGCCGGTCGTGCACCACCTTGGAGAGGAGAGGAGATGGAGAACTCTCCTTTGGTTGCTGCCTTCCACCAGAGGGTGAACAAGGGGAGGAGGTGAGGGGTTTACTTAAATAGAAAAAAAATTAATTTTAATTAATTAATTTCAAAACACCCCAAATTAACCCGTTACCAAAACTCCTGATGGGGTCAAGGTTAATCCTCCCCTAGGGTAAACACCACCTCATGAGCACAACGGTGGTCTCGTAATTTTATTCCTATATTCCATTTAAAAGTTATTAAACATAGCGCCCGAGGTCGCCAAATTATGAAAACTCCCATGGGGCCATTTTTCACAGACGGGCCGTGCCCGTGAAAGTTACACCCCTCCTGGGGTAAACAGCATGCTCTTAACTCAACGGTGCCCTCGGTTTTCTAATCTGAGCCACCATTTAATAGATTCTTGAATTTAACCATTAAACAAATAAATTGATTTATTAATTATCCGTTTAATGTTCCGAAAGCGAGTGAGGGGTCCAAACGTCCCGTGCCGACAAGTTTTATGTCATTAATAGGGTAAACACCCCATTCTAGACCCATCTGTACACTCAGATCTCTGATCTGAAGCACCATTTAGGAGTTATCCCATTTATTTGGTGATTACAGTGTGAACGCACTGAAAATTTAATTCCGGCCACTCGGGGCTCGGAATCGCACGCCGTCTGAAGGCGATGCTCTAGAATAACATCAAGAATATTCCAAATTCTTTCTCAACAAAAATAGGGTTCTTAAATAATTTCCTCCTTCATTATTTTTGTCCCCGAAAATCAAAACCAAGGAACAACACAGGGTACTAATCCCGCACCTGGCTCTTCCGTACCCAGAAGAACTCAAGCACAGGTCTGCGCCACCGCACACAGACCAAAGGATTTGATCCGTTCATGTGAGGTCTGCCATCACCGAAGTCATGTATAGGAGCACACACACCTCTCCTCAGGTGAGTCACGTGGGAGACACCATGCACCCAAACCAGCCTTTGGGGTTAGGGAAAGGCAGTAGGGAACCTGGCCATCCCTTTGCAGGGTCCCAAATAGCCTGACGGCTCTCAGGGGTAGCTCACCTCCCCGACCAAACCTCTACATTTCATGCCATGACTGGAATCACTGCCTGCACCTGGAACCAGGCCTGATGATTCCCCCCTTCAGAATATCCATATGGTGAAACACCCAAGGATATCTGGTCACGCAAGATTTCACAGTCGATGTCACTCAACCAAGACTCTCTTACACGCTCGGAGAGCGTTGGAGTCATCACCATCATCTAAAGAAAAAGGTCCCATGCCTTTTATTATACCAACACAGGGTTACACCGATGCCTCGCACCACCCTGGTAACACATCAAGCAAGGAGCATGGAGGAAAGTATTCCACACACAGAGTCTATCAATTCTACTAGAAGAAGTAGAGGAGCTGTAGAGCATACCTCTCATTGCCTCATGCTCTGCAGGATCGTAGACATCCAAAGATCATGGTTGTCCGCGGTCCCAACTGTCAGCTCCCGGAGCCTGATGTGGACCACCTAGTGTTGATGGGAAGACCTCGTAAAGTCGTCCCCCAATACCAGTTCCCCCCACTCCTCTTCTAGAAACACCTAGCTGGGCGCTACTCCGATCATGACGCTGCCTCCGTCGTGGTGGTGCACCTGCTGCCTGCCCGAGGCTCTCTGCATGTCTGGTCAGGCAGTCCCGTGCCAGGTGACCTCGTCCATCGCTAGCATAGCACCGAATCTCTTCAGGCTGCACTGGTGCCCTCCGGTGCCACTGTGGTGTACGACTACGCCCCTGAGTCCAGTTGTCAGAAAACCACCTGCATCGAGGTTCCGCTTGCTGACGCCCGCTAACTACGGTAGACATCTCGGCTCCGACGTGCCTGCTGCCACCACCAACTCTAGAACGTGATAGGAAGACCTCTATCACTAGTGCCTTCTCTAGAACCCCGACATATGTGGAAATTCCCAAGGGTACTATGATAGCACGAATCTCTCGGCAGAGACCCTGCTCAAACTCTTGCGCTCGGATGTTGTCGTCACAGACAAAGTCCGGGTAAAAGCGTGCACGGTCTGCAAAACTAGCCGCGTACTCAGTCACCATCATCCCTCCCTATTGAAACTTCAGGAGATCAAGAGTGTAAGCAGGAGGGGAAAAATCCTCATGAAACAACAACTGGAAGTCATCCCATGAAAGAGACGAATCGTCAAGAAACTGAGTCACCAAACTCCACTAACGCCAAGCTGCTCTGCGGAAAAGGTTGGATGCCAAAGCCACTCTCTGATCTGTCGGCGTCTTCACAATCCTGAAAAGGAAAACCACTATCTCTAGCCAAACCTCTGCTATCTGAGGGTCTGGCTCACCACTGAACCTCAGCGGTCTCTGCCGCTAGAACTCACGGAGTGCGCTCAACCTGCACTCATGGTCATCCTGCTCTACTGAAGCTGTCTGCTGCTCAACAGGTAGGGGTGATGCTACCGGCCCACCCAGAAGAAGGGGGCTCGCATGATGGGTCCTAGAATGTGGTCTCGTAGCGCACAGGGTCATCATCATGAACGAAAGCGGGTATCTTCGCTAGCTGTCTTCGCGGAGACATCCTGAATATTATCAAGGAGTTTCGCGATCAAATGAGCATATATGTATATACCAATAACAACGATGGGGAGCTGACTCAAGAAGGACATTTAAAGACTCAATCCTATGTGATGCATAAACCAAATTTTTCCCTGTAATAAGTGTCTCAGCATGCCGAGTCGACAAGAAGGTTATCATGGTCCTGGTGAATGGATACGTTGGCCGTCGCACCATCACTGGACCCCCTGGCCTGAGAGCCTCTCTTAAGACACGTTAACACTGTTTCCCAAAATCCCACCCAATTCCTTTTATTTTAGGGATGTCCGAATAGTGTCCCAAGGAACAAACCACCTCTGATACCACTTTGTCACGACCCGACCCTACTCGGGCTCGAGCCGTAACTACCCCAAGCCTGCCTCCATAGGCCAGGGGCTGGCGACAAGCGCTGAAGGATAAAAAACTCGAGAAGGCCTTTTCCTGAGTACCTGTACACACACACACACCACACTCAATGAAAAATTTTAGAGTAAAAAAGAAAAGCAACGTAAAGAAAAGGGAAAATGCTATAAATAAACCACAAGTGCATAGACCTCTAAACAATACAAGAAAGTGTTGAGATAAACTGAAAAGGAAAAGGGGAAAAACACATGCCCAACTAGAAAAGTTCCACAACCCAGCAACAGGTAAAACAGAAGAAACAACTGGAAGGGTTCCCCACCTGGAACCCGACTATGACCACCGAACACGGTCCAAGCTCCCAGCTCCTAAGCTCCTCTGACGTCACGACCAACATGTCCGTCGTCTGCAAGGGCACACCAAGTGCGGGCAAAGCCCAAGCATGGGTGAGTATATAAATACTCAGTAGGATACCCCAAAGGCATGAGGGACAAACAAAGGGGGTACCAAAGGGTGAGTAGTAGAGAAAACAGGAAAAGTAAAGGAGTACAAAAAAGAGTCCAGTAAAGATTACAGTAAAGAGTCCAGCTCAACCCAACAAGAGGAAAGAAGGTAGACTCATCCAGACACAAGGAGCTGGAAATGGTGAGAAGATGAACTTCTCATCGAGTCTCTTCTACCTATAGCAGGAGAGTAGACTCGTCCAACCATGAGAAGATAGACATGGAAAGCACGTGGCATACCCTGCGCTTCTTTGCCTCTCCTGGAAGGAGAGTAACCAAACCCAAGAAGTGGGTACTGGAACAAGGTATATACATATCCTTATGCTCAATCAAGAAGCCCGAACAATGTCATAAGGGGATCTCCGTCCCGTAGCTCATCCCAAGAAAAGAGTAGCCAACAATCCCAGAAGAAAACACCATCGATGCCCAGCATCCTGCATGTCTGCCCCGAACTACAAGTCAAGGGCTCAATCTCTGTACCTCAACACTATCCGCTTTGGGTGGCACTGACTTTCCCGCACGGTTTTAGGTCACATCACAAGGATGTGTCTCGGTGGAAAAAACGCTCCTCATACATGAGAGTTTTGGGGGAACGTCAAACCACACCACGTCACAACCCCGCAGTCGAGAGGTCTGGTCAAAGTCGACAAGCGACCCCCTACCCAGCCCCGCTAGAGGGTCCCTGGAAGTCGACGGGTTCCCACTATAGGGAGACCCGGAAAGAGTCGATGGGTGCCACACTGCCCAGTCCCGTAACAGGGTAATCCACTGGAGGGAGACCCGGCTAAAGTCGGCGATGGGACCACTGCCCAGCCCAGCTGAAGGTAACCCGGCATCAGGGACCACCACCCAGCCCAGCTAGAGGTAAGCCCGGCATTGGGGACCACTGCCCAGCCTCGCTGGAGGTAAACCCGAAACTGCTCTAGCCATCCCTGTTGGATGGTACTTCTCGGTGAACACCATTGTACTGGCCATCCCTACTGGATGGAAACCCACTAGCAAGCCCTGCTCGAAACAACCTCAGCCCTGCTGGAAACAACCTCAGCCCTGCTAGAAACAAACTCAGCCCTACTGGTAACAACCTCAGCCCTGCTGAAAACAACCTCATCCCTGCTGGAAACAAAATCTTGGGTAGAGGATCAGTGCCCTCGTAAAGTTTTGGTCGCACCGAATCCATATGAACTCTACCAGGGGTAACGAAAGAACAGGATAAAGTCCCCAAGCCTCTCAAGGACATCACGCTCCAATTCGTTGAGTCACTATCGAAGCGGACTGAGACAACTCATCCAAGAATGTGTGGAAAAACACCCACACTGTACGAACAGTTCCAAACGGTGCCGCAGTCTGGTGAAAGGGAATGGTACTGGAAACCCTCACAGCTGAAGAAATAGAGGAACAAACCATCTCTGCCAGCCAAACCATTGAGAACAAAACCAGGGGGAGACCACTCAACCCTACTGGTCAAAACCATCGGGAAGAGGACCAGGGGAAAACTCAACCCGGTTGGTCAACAAATGAGAAAAAAGGGACCCTCTACGTTGCGAGAGGTCAAAAGTACGTAAAATAAAACACGACACGCACATGGGGCCCACATGACATGTGGCCCCAAGTCAACCCCAACCAAGCGCACAAACATTATCATGTACCAACATCCACATGTACCTCCCAGCACTCCCGTATACTCCAAGAGTATACCACGTCTCCAGCCTAAAGGCTAACATGTACACGGCACCCAACGTCAATGTGAAGGTGTGAACATAACAACTCCACCTCAAAGGCCCAGGCACAGCCAACCACATCTTATTAATCATTTACAACACTCTCCTAAGAGTGCGCGATAACACGCCAAGGGTCCGCTACAAACATGGTAAGACGAACCACCACCAGAGCAGCTTTCATGCCTCCACATTTAATAAGATCTCTTATGAGGCTCCGCTTGCCTGAACAGATTACACCACTGTAATCCTCGTAGAAAAACATACGAGATCGACTACTTACTCACCCTAAACGGGTATCCGACGTAAAAGTTGCCAATACCGCCTTACACCCGAACGACGTCCCATGGTCCCGAGCCTCGCCCCTGATAACAGTCGGGTGCATCACACCATTTCGATCCCCTCGAGAAAACACGTCAAAAAGACTACTCACTTGAGTGCAACAGATATCCGGGGAAAAAGATGCATTCTGGCTCCCCGCGCACGAGCGGTACCACGCGGGACCCACACCCTGGTCCTGAAGTGCTTCCAACGGATCACACCATTGTGATCCTCTCGAAAAAGTACACAAGATGAACTATTCACTTGTCCAAAATGGTCACCTGGTGATAGAGATGGAAAAACACCGTCGACGCCCAAACGACCCTCGTGGGCCCCGCACCATCGTGCCGAATTAGAACGGTCAGATTGCACCATTGCAATCCCCTCGGATAAACATCCAGAAATGGATGCTTGCACGCGTCGAACGGACGTCCGATGAAAGAGTCGTTAAACGCTGCACGCAGCTCAAAGGATGGGCCATGGGGCCCACGCCTCTACTCTGGATTTAACGCCCGAAACCACCCTGGAAAGCTCTGCCTCGGTGCCAGGGTTCCAACGCCACTGACGACGCCCAAAACGGACATCGGACGCGTCCGCGCCGTCCAAAACAAGAACCCTGAGAAAAACACGCAAGAACTTAACAGTGTGTCACGCCACCGAGACCCTCATTTCGGGGATTAAAAATCCTCGAAACCATCTCAAAATATTCGCTGTAATTTAAGGAATGTGTCGCCGTAGACGGTGCCCAAATCCAACACCCGGTCTATGATTTATAAATAATAAATAATCTCCCCTAATAATAATAATAATAGTAATATTATTATTATTTTAAACTTAAATTATTTTTTTTTTTTATTATTATTTTTTAAAACATTCCACCGACCGGCCAGCAACCGGTCGACCCCCCCTTTCCACACAGAGACCCGCCATTGGCGGGTCCGCGTCACCTACGGGGTCGCCGCGCGACCCCTGTTCGAACGCCGCCGGCCAGCTTCTCCCGCTCGTCGCGCCTCCACGGCGCTCAACCGACCGAGCCCGCTCCGCCACTCGCACCGCCGACCGCCCTCGTCCGCCCGACCGGCTCCGCTGGCCTCGCCCGCTTGCCCTCGCGCCTCACTCGCCCGGACACCCGCGGTTGCCGAGGAAACTACCAACCGCTTGCATCCGAGTCGGCCGCCTCTGCCTGGATCCCAGTCGCGCCACCGCACCCGCACACCAGACCACTGCGGTACCTCGCCGAAACGCCCCAAAAATCGCCGGAAACACTAAAAAACTTCCCAACTTCAGAGATCGATTGCAGACAACTCCAAACTCAGATTTTGAAACTGTAAGGTGTTATGGGAAGCTCAAGATATGAACTAAACAAGTATGGAATTTTCTTGAAGTTTAAACATCATTTCAATATGAAAACATCTGTGCGAAAGAGGTGCGGGAAGTTAAAAATGAAACATGATCCTACCTCATGGGACTAAGCCCGTCGCTTCGCGATGATCCGTCGGCCATGCACCACCTTGGAGATGAGAGGAGATGGAGAACTCTCCTTTGTTTTTTGTCTTCCGCCAGAGGGTGAACAAGGGGAGGAGGTGAGGGGTTTACTTAAAGAGAAAAAAAAATTAGTTTTAATTAATTAATTTCAAAACACCCCAAATTAACCCGTAACCAAAACTCCCGATGGGGTCGAGGTTAATCCCCCCTAGGGTAAAAACTACTTCCTGAGCACAATGGTGGTCTCGGAATTTGATTCTGGGCTTCCGTTTAAATGTTATTAAACTTAGCGCTCGAGGCCTCCAAATTACGAAAACACCCCTAGGGCCATCTTTTACAAACGGCCACGCCCGCGAAAGTTACACCCCTCCCAGGCTAAACGGCATGTTACGAACTCAACGGTGCCCTTGGTTTTCCAATCCAAGCCCCCATTTAAGAGATACTTGAGTTTAACCATTAAACGAATAAATTAATTAATTAATTATGCGTTTAACATTCCGAAAGAGAGCGAGGGGTCCAAAATTCCCACGCCGACAAGTTTTATGTCGTTCCTAGGGTAAACACCCCATTCCAGACCCATCTATACACTCGGATCTCTGATCTGAAGCACCCTTTAAGAGTTATCCCATTTATTTGGTGATTCCAGTGTGAACGCACTAAAAATTTAATTCTGGCCACTCCAGGGCTCGGAATCACACGTCGTCTGAAGGCGCTGCTTTGGAATAACATCAAGAATATTCCAAATTCTTTCGCAGCAAAAAACCGGTTCTTGCATCTTTGATATCAACTGATTCAAACCAAGAATTTAATACCTAAAAATCACATCCTCTTATATGAAAATTCATTATATATCATTATAATCTATGTTATAACTATAAAGGATTAGTTTATTTTGTAACATGGATACATAAAAAACTAGTTCATAAAAATATTCATCACCTCCCACTAAGTTATTAACATCTAGAACCCATCTTATACTTATCATACATAAAATATTTCTTCATATATTGGGGGAATGAAAACATAATAAAGGGTGGTATAAAATTCTTAGTAAGGGTAAATAAGGTATATATCAATGATAATTTAGTTATAACATAAGAAAAAGGGTTTGAGAACACGATCATAACAATTAAAAATCATACCCAACAATTCATAGATCATTATCATTAGTCACGTCACAAATATTTGTAATTCTTAAGACATTAATAATAAATAAATCAAAGAAAATGAGACATGAGAGAATAATATTGAAATTAGATCATGTCATAAAATATAAGAATAAAGTGTTGCAAAACGATAATCATAGAAATAGTATTCCATGTCTACCCACCAATACATTTATCACATGTTATGCTTGGTCTAACAACCTGTTTACCTAGTTTGATTTTGGGATAACCTCTTGTGTACCTACTTTTTGGGCTTGGGATAACCTACCGTATACCCTGTTTTGGGATTGGAATAAAAACACGTGTATATATCATGAACAAACCTAGGTTGACCCAAACAGGTCACCCAGTCTATCCCGTGACATTCTTGAGGAATGTTCTTGATCACCCCAAGGTGGAAAAAAGCATCAAGGGAATCATCTAGAGTCAGTGGGTACAATTTTGAAAAATATGTAAACAAAAGGATGGCACCGAAAGACACACACACTAAAATTAAAAGATAAATAACATCAAAAACATTAAATATAACTCACACTAGCAGCACATTTATCTAATTAAGCTACATGCTTCTTTAAGAAAGTGAATCTGACTCCACTGATTTTCTGAAAGAAACCCTTGTAGAATCTATAAAGATGGACCAAATGAAAAAAATAAAGCTATGACTTTAGATATCTTCGACATTAAGGATTATTGTGACCCTAATTTACATACAAATAACACACTAGGGTCCAATACCTAGAAGAATATGAAAAAAGGTTATAAGACCTCTTAATTCCACCACCATGAAAGACAACTTCAGGACACATTCCCATCAATTTATTGGACATACCTTCATCGCTTCTAGAGACTGAAGGAGTATTGGCTACCTCTCACACCTGTTCTAACATTAACTCAACCCAAATAGCTATCCTCACCACATTATCAATGGAAGCTACACCTAATTTTGACACCCACAACTGAGATCAAGATAAATCCTATTCTCCAAATGTCAGGATATCATAGAATGGTACTCAACCAACTCCAGGAGATAGGGGACTATATCCACACACAAAAAAAGAAAATAAAATCCAACACTAATCTATAGCCTTTATGAATTAATCACATATCTATCACCCTCAACACCTTCACAACCTCATATCTGTACAATTGGATTAATTAAGCCTTAAAGAATTCCCATGAGAGTTATTCATGAATTTCTATCCAAATTACTGATTTTCACCACTACCTTCTTACACCATAAAGTAAACTGGTAGTGAGATTAACCTTTATAGGTTCATTAAACTCAATTAAATCAATGTTACTTCTCATTTTTTACATAAACTATTCTTCTTCAAAAGTTATTTGACTATAAAATAGGGGTGAGTTAAACTTCAAAAACTCATGGAGGAAGTCTTTAGGTTGGTCAAATGGAGGATGCATTAATAGTGGACCACCCATAGTTATACCTAGAATATTAATCGAATAATTGATGGGGGAATACTCTAAGAAACAGGAATAAAACACAATAAAAAAAACTCACCCTTAAAAAATTGACATAATTAAACACCAAACACACACAAAAACTAACCTAAAAATTCCACAAAACCTTTCAAAAAATCTTACTAACCACCATTTTCAAACTCCATGCTCTAATAAACTTCACTCCACATTAAAACATTGAATTCCATCAAAAATAAAATACCTCTTATTAAAACCAATTTCCCATTATAAAACAATATTTAAACAATCAATAATAATATAACACAATTGGTTTTAAAATTGGAAACTAATAATGAAACCCTTTTTTCAAAATCCCTTTTTAAAAATAGTCATTTAAAATATATATCCATTTTTGAAAACTTTTATTTAAAATATCTGAAAACTCATTTATCAATTCCAAAAACAAAAACATCCCCATTTGAAATCTTCTTTTATAATTTAAAAAATGTTTTTCATGAAAATTTTAAATTTATGAAGGACCTAAAATAAATTTAAAAATGTGACTAGTGGAAATGGATGAATTTTCCATATGTTTATTGGTCATATTCCCATCAAAAAAATTCCATGAAGAGTTATTCAGGACCACATTATCAGGCTCCACATAGGTTTCAAAACCCTGTGAGATTATAGAAACTCAATAACATAACATCCATTTCATTCCTGAATGATAACTAAAATCAAAAGATAGAAACTCAAAACCCAACGTCTCATGGTAACCTAAGGTTTGACACAGATAGTGTTATCCAGACACCTTCTCATTCCTACACCCCAAGTTCTAACAATCCTACTCTTTTAAACTTGATAACCCAAATAAAAAAAGGAATTCTAAAATCTAGGTCCTTTAAAGAACCTATCCTCATATATCATTTTAATAATGCCCCAACCTATGCCAACCGCAAACTAATCACTTGAGCTTACTCAGGACATCCTGGAGGCTCATTCCCAATCACCTTTGGGTGGAGACCAACACTAAAGAAATAAAAAAATATAGTGGGAATGATTTCACCCAATATGTAAACAAAAGAAGCAAAAAATAAATGAGCATCCCAATATAAAATAAAAGTACCAAACATAAAAATTAAACAGAAACTGAATGTATAACCAGATGAAATCTAACAACCCAATAGATCACTATTTGACCTCATGGGTCACTCACCTATCCTAAAACCCAACATCACACCATGTCGACTAAAACCAAGATAGAACTTTCATTTGATGATAAAAACAAGAATGAATGTATAGTCATTAATTTGAAAACATACGAGGCATGACCAAGTAATCTATTACCAATGAATTTCTTTTAAATAAAAGATTCATTTAATACTAGTTTGAAATACAATATATAAACATAGGTTTTCAATACACTTCCTTTTAAAAAAATCATGGTTCATTTCCCTTATTTTTTTAAAATAGTTTTCTTTTCTAAAAGGAGGAAGTTAGAAAATTTAAGTGAAAATAGTGGAATAAAAATATAGAAAATGTAAGAGGGATTGTGAAACATTGTTTTTCATAAATGGAATTTATGAAAACAACAAGAAAAATCCAAATATTCACTTTTACCAAAGAGGCACATAAAGAATAGAGTATAAACAATAACACAAGGAGGTAAATAGGTAAGTTATACGTAGGTAACCATACCAGATGAGGTACCTAAATTATCCACCATAGAAAAATAAGTTCTAGAAGACATGGGATAACCATGGGGCTTTGGGGAAAATCAATAACCCATTGTAACCTGATCTATCATGTAAGTGCACCTGATGAAATCAAATAGCCCTCATGCTCATTCATATGCAACCTTCTCTAACTGAATGAAAATATCCCCAATGAAGAGAGTGTTTATACTAAGGGGACATCATCCATAGTGTCTTCCTAAATAAGTGCATCAAGTTTTTTAGGATATTCCTATATCTATTCTAGGTTCCCATGTATTCTCAAAAGTATGGGTGACACAAGAAATTCCAAACAACTAACTATATATATAAATAATATACATAAGAAACACACACAAGCATCACCCACAAACACCCCTATAAGGAATAATTCATTTCCTTTCAACTGTAAATTCTCAAGAGAAGTCCCATACCAAGTACCTCCCATTTCCTTTAACATGAATAGGGAAAGAAAGGGATATCCCAAGGAGAGATTCCGAAGGAAAATAATTTTAAAAGGTGTCAACCAGGCCTCACTAATCCTTTGAATGAAAAACCATTTAAAAGAGATCCCAATACACCACTTAGAGCTCCATTAAATTCTTAAAACTCATTTATAAAACCAAAGAACTATTTATAATGACAAATGTAAAATATTATCAAATATTTAATGTGTAAGTCCATATAAAACAATTTCACACAAGTTCATTTTAAGGAAAAATGATTTCATTTCAAATAAGTATTTTAATCATTAAATATCACTAATTATTAGTAAAACAAGGTGATTACAATAAGAGATCAATTTTTCTTAAATTTAAAGCCCAATATCAAAGTGAATCCAACCTCAAACTCATGTCACTTGGACAAAGGAAACCTGAAACAATATCAAAGAGGTCCAAAAAGACTAGGAAGATCAATAAGAACCATAAGAAGACTAAACCCCTTAATTAAAACCAAATAAACCTAAAAACTAGGTCAATGGAACAAAGGGAGAATAAGAACTAAGATGATAATTAAAGAAGAAGGAAGAGGGATAAGAGAAGAGTGGATTGCATTGAAAAATCACCCCAAAACATAAATAAATCCACTAGGATTCACCCTTGGAAGGAGGTGGGAGGTGTGAGGAAGAGGTGAGGATCCTACAACGGATGCAAGAGTTAAATGAGGTGGATAAAGTGTGTTTTTTAGTTAAAATATAAATGGAGTAGAAGGGTAAAAATTCATTTTTAATGAATCTTCTAACTAAGAATGGCTAGGCTGCATGGTTTAGAAAATCATGCTCTAACTGTGGATCCCTTATTGGATTCACAAGACACCCATAGGATTTGTACACATAGTTTGGGAGACTGTGCATCAATCGTGTGGTTTGGTTGTATAATAAATTTTAGAACAATGTTCATGCTTCTCACATAGTTTGGAAAAACCATTCCCAAATTCTATACCATCATCCAATGACACCCCATGACCCACATAGTTACTCTTGGGTGCTACACGGTTTTAATCTAACCGTGCACTAACTATGCAACCCAAACCACGCAAGAGGAAAATGAACTGAAAAGGGTTTCATCATTATATACGTGCAAAATTTCCTCTTAATTATGCTCACAAACCATGAAACAAATTAAAAAACATACCAAAAATCAAAATTTCAATCAGAAACCTCCAGGATTACAGAGAAAACACATGGAAAAAATGATAAACCAAAATAATAGAGAAAAATAAAATCTAGGATGTGAAAAATCTTACCACCATAAGGATTTTTGTCCTTAGAAAGACTCAATAATTCCAGTTGATCAATTCAGAGACAAAGTTACATATTCTCATACAACTCAATTCCTTAAACTAAAGAATATCCTAAACACCATTGATTACAGACTTACATTCCTACCTAAAAAAACTGTTAGACTCAAACCATTTCTTAAATGATGATGAAAATCCCAAGCCACAAGCCAATTGACTCACCATTACCAAAATTTTCAGGCTTACTCTAAGAGACCAATGTTTACCAAATGACAAGGGAAACTAAATTTTAGAAAATCTAGGAGGATAGAGGATAACCACAAGACACATTCCCAAGGGGAAAATGAAATGAAATGACTGGGTATAAACAAGGGTTTATTTTAATGGACACTAGAGGCTATGATAGACTCCTCACGATATTATAATTCTTGATGGGTTCCAAACCAACATCACCCATAAAGAACTGAACCTCCAAAATGGAATAGACATATATGATTCTCAAATGGAATAAGGTAGAAGAGACGGGACATGTAATGAAACAAATTTCACTCTAAGATGATGTAATTAATAATTTTCAAAAAATAATATTCCATTAGAATAGAATTTCCCAGAAGATACACAAAATCATATTTCATTAAAGAAATGGATGGCACCACAAGACATAACCATTACAAGGAAAAGTGAAATCACATCGAAAACATTAAATAGAACTCAGACCAGGGCCACATTCATCTAATTAATCTATACACTTCTTCGAGGATGTGAATTTCACTCCTCTATTATTTCGAGTAATTACCTTGTAGAACCTTCAATAATGGCCCAAACAACCACAATAATGATAAATATTTGGAGAACATGGAATTAAAGGATTCTTGTGAACCTTATTTCCACACTAATAGAACAATAGGGACCTATTTTTAGAAGAATCTTATAAAAGATCTAAATTCCTATAAATTCCACCACCAACTAAGAAAACCTCATGCATCTTTCCCATATATTACTAGAATTATCTTCACTGATTCCAAACACAAAATAATGATTAGATACCTCGAGAACCCCTATTAACACAGCCTCAACCAAAAAACTTGCCTCGCCACATTGACAAAGGAGGTAAGATAAAATTCTGATGACCTTGACTAAATATTAGAATGAATCTTATTCTCAAAATTTCAGGCTTTCATAGAATCATCCTCATCCAACACTGGGATACAGGTTACTAGATAAAAAATGATGAAGAAAATCCAACACTGGTTTTTTACCTTATAGAAGGATTCACATATCTATCTCCTTCACCACCTTCACATCCTTAAAGAAGTACTATCAAATGAAAGAAGCCTTGAATAATTCCCATGAGAGGTATTCTAAAAGCTTGTTCCTTAGGACCAACTTCCACTACTTCCAATGCAGACCATTGGGCATAAAGGTAGTGAACTTAAACTTTAGAGGTTCTGTTAACTCAAGGAAACAGAAGATCCTTTTGATTTTTTTTTCATCCTTTAATCTACTTAAAAATGATCTGTTTGACTCTAAAATAGTGGAGGGTTCATCTTTTTCATCTCAAGAAGGAAGTATTTAGGTTAATTACTAGAAGGATATGCTAATGGTGAAAACCCCATAGTTTTAACTTGAATATCCATCAAATATTTGGTGGGGAAAACAATAAGCAATAAGAAAACAAAAACTCAATCAAAACCAACTCACCATCAAGAACTCATTACAATTTAACACCAATAACAACAAGAAACTAACCCAAAAATTCCCAAAAAAAACTTTTCCAAATGTCATTAACCACCATTTTGGAACCATTTTCTAACTCAACACTCCAATCCACTTTATTCCACAAAAATCCCTTGAATTTCATCATGGAATCAAATTACTATTATTAAAACCACTTTATCATTATGAAATAAGATATAAAAATTAATTTAAAATATAACCCACCTGGTTTAAAAATTGAAAACAAAGAATGAAACTTTTTGTTTTCAAAACCCATTTCTATTAATAATAATTTAAATTAGAAATAAATTTTTAATACTTTTCTTAAATAAATCTGAAAACTAATTTATCAATTTAAAAAACCCAAACATCACCATTTAAAATATAGTTTTATAATTTAAAAAAAGGTTTTCATTAAATTCTTAAAATTATGAAATACCCAAAATACATTTATTGATGGGACTAGTGAAAATGAGTGACATTTACATATGGTTGGAAGTAATATTCCAATCACACAACTACCACAATGGGTTATTCAAGATCACACTCCCATGTTCCACATGACTTTCTAGACCCTCCAAGCTCATCAGAACCCACTGGACCAACTCCCATTTCATTCTTGAACGATAACTATAATCAAGGGATAGACACTCAAAACTCGATATCCCATGGTAACCTAAGGTTTTTCATAGAAAGTGTTGGCCAAAAAAATCCTCATAGATACACCCCAAGATTTGAAAGACCTACTCATTATACCTTGACAACCCAAATAAAAAAGGGTTCTCTGAAATCTAGGTCCTATAAATAATATATCATACGATAACATTTTTCACAAACCAATCTAGGTTGAACCCAAACCAATCACCCAATACAGCCTATGACATCCACGAGGTGTGTTCACGATCACCCTAGGGTAGTGACAAGAACCAAGGGCATCAAAGGGATTTAGTGGGAAGAATTTCTCCAAATATGTCAACAAAAGGAGTGGAAAATAAGTGATCATCCCAATATAAAATAAAAGTATCAAACATAAAAACTAAACATAAAATGAAAGTAAAACCAAACTGTACCTACCAACCCAACAGATCTTTGTTTGGCCTCATGGGTCACTCACCAGACCCAAAACCCAACATCATACAACAACCATCAAAACAAAGTCGGAACCTACACCCGAGGCTAATAAAAACAATGAAATTACAGTCATTAGTGTTAAAGATCGGGAGGTTTTCCCAAGTAATCTATTCCCAATGCATTTACATTAAATAAAATATTCATTTACTATTATTTAGAAATAAAAATATATAAAACTAGGTTTTTAATACACTTATTTTTTAAAAAAAAATCATGGTCTGTTTATCTAATTGTTTAAAAGTATGTTACTTTTCCAAATGTAGTAGGTTTGAGAATTTAAAAGAAAATAAGGTAAGAAATATAAAAAATATTAAAGAGGGATTATAAAACATTGTTTTTTGAAAAATTATCTTTATAGAAACTATAAGAGAAAAGTGGCATTAACTTTTACCAATGAAACAAACCAAGGATATAAAGGAGACAATAACACAATGAGAGTAATGGGTAAGATATACACTAGTAACCATACCAGATGAGGAACCAAAATATTACATTGTTGATAAATAAATACCAAAAAACATGGGATTACATAGGATTTTATGGTAAAATTTAGAAAATACTATAACATGATCTATAAACTTGTGACACTTGATGCAATAAAATAGTCCTCACACTCAGTTATACCCTACTTGGCCTAACCTAGGGGAAACATCCCTAAAGCAGATCATGTCCATACTAAGGGGACACTATCTAGTGAATAACCCTAAACTAGTGTAGAGAGTGTTCTCAGATATTCATCTAGCTATGCTACATTCTCATTCCATGTTTAAAGTGGTGGTGAGTCAAGAAATTACATAAATACAACTATATATATATATAAAGAATATAAACAAGAAACACAAATAAGAATCAACCCTGAACACCCCGCTAAGGAATAATCCCCTTCCTTACAACAATAAATTCACCATAGAAGTCCCATACAAAGTACTTCACAGTTCCATTAACATGAAAATGGTATGGAATGGATATCCTAAAGATATTTTCCAAAGGAAATCCATTTTCAATGGTGTTGACTGAGCCTTACATATCCTTTTAATGAAAAATCAATTCAAATGGATCCCATCATGGCACTTATATCTTATTGAAATTATTCAATCACATTTAGAAAACTAAAACATTTTTTAGAAACCACAAACCCTTTATAAAATCCAAATTTGAATTTTATTGAACACTTAGTGTGAAATTCCACATAAAAAGAATTTCACAAAAGTAAAATTCCTGGATAAAAACTTGATTTTATATCAAATAATTATTCTAAACATCACCTATCATAAATTACTAATAAAAAAGGAGTAAAAATAAGAAATAATTATTTAAAAATTTTAAAGGACTAGTGAAAAGGTAAACCTACCTCAAACTGATGGACCTTGGACAATAGTAACCTAAAATGGCTTCAAAGAGGTACAACGAGACATGGAATATCAATAGTATCGAAAAGAAGTTAAAAAACCTAATTAAAACATAAATAACATGAAACCTAGTTAAAAAACAAGGGAGAAGAACATAGGATAAATGGAAGAAGAAGGAAGTGGGATAATATAAGAGTGAATTACCTTGAATATCAACCGAAAATTGATTAAATCCACCATAATTCACCCTTAGAAGTAGGAGGGAGGCATGAAGAAGAGGGGAGGATCCTTCAAGGGATGAACGATGTAAATTAGGTGTAGAAAGGGTGATTTTGGCTTAAAATATAAGAGGGATAGAAAGGTAAGAACACATTTTTAATGAATCTGGATACTGTGTACTATTAGGCCGCATGGTTTAGAAAATCATGTGCCAAATTTGTGTCCCTTAATATACTGATAAGATGCCCTCATGGTTTGTTTGAACTATTTTTGAAACCATTCACCAACTATGTGGTTTGTTTCTATCTAAACAATTTGAACCATGCATGTGCTACTTACACAGTTTGGACTAACTAAGATCAAGTCATGAGCCCCCATCCAAGGAAACCCTAGGTACTGCACAATTACTCCTGGGAGCTTCATAGTTTGAATATAACCATGAACTACCTATGTAAACCAAACCGTGCAAGGGAAAAATTAGCTAAAAAGGTAATCGTTATTAGGACTTCCATGATTTCCCCTTGATCATGAACACAAACCATAAAACAGAGGAAAACATCACAAAACTCAAAATTTCAATCCAAAACCTCCATGATTAAAGATAGAATCCAAGTAAAAATGATAATCTAAAATAAAGTAGGAAAATAAAATCTTGGATGTGATAGTTCCCTATTTTGATCTTTGGATAACCTCTCATGTGCCATCTTTTGAGCTTCAGATAATCTCTTGTGTACCCTATTTTAAAGATTAAGATAACCTCACATGTACCCTCTTTTGGGATTGGGATGACCTCCTATATCCCCTTTGAGATCATAAAACATTAATAATTACCCAATAAATTAGAGGGATATAATCGACCCATCCATCACATTATTATAATCCATTCATATATGTGATACAAGATCATGAAAACATGTATCACTCCATTATTACATTCCCCATGGAAAATAAAACAAGTTTCATAAATATTTCATCATCATAACCATAAACCATTTAGAGAACGAATAAGGATGGTAACATAGAATCATATCCTCATTGAAGAATAAGTAACATTAAAGGATGTTATCCATTTAAAGATAACTAAAATTATCTTTATGAAAATACCCTTTTAATTTTTAAATCTCTTATTTAAAATCTAAAAATTTCTAAAATATTAAGAAAAACATTGTAATTCCTTGATCCGAGAAGCCTAGAGCTAGTGCATTATCATATTACATTGGAATTATTATAAGGAATCAAATCCCAAAGGACCAATCAGTTTAGAAGTCTTGGAAATCTAGATTACACAAATGATAACCATAATATATTGGTAAATAGGAAATAAAAACATGATATATAACAAAATTAAATAAATTTTATCCTTGGAAGATTATTCAAATATTTCTTCTTCAGAAATTGGGAAAAGAAACATAAAAAGGGTGAGCCAAAATGCACATTAAGGTTAAATAAAGTTAAAGAAATAATGAATCAATAGGAATACATTAACATAGAAGGAAAAATAATTGATAACACATGCTATTCAAATAACTAGATAAGGAAAATTCAATATGTCAAGGTGAGAAATTGATACACATTCCTTTTAATCAATGTACATAAATGAAATTTATTTATAGATATGTCAATGAAAAATCTAATAGATGAATAATAACTGAAATATATATGAATTAAATGATTTATTATTGAATGTCTTGTCTTAGGAACATGAGGACCTATACTGTCAAGATCCATCCTCCAAACCGTTTAAAACTACTGGTAGAAACCTATTTAATTAGGCCGACTTAATAATCTCATAAGAACCTATCAATGAATTGGGAAGCTATAAAACATTTTTGATCCACCCATAATTTCATGTCTAATGAATTCATCATTACTAATAATTAATTTTTTCAATATAGAATATGCCTTATAAAATATCTGTATTGAATAAAAGATATGGATTTATCAATAATTCCCCAATTAATCAAATAACTATTAAAGTAAACATTTTATGTTAAATGATATATGGTTTAGAAAATAATAATATCCATTATATAAAAATATGGATATTAAAATAAAAATAACAAAGAAAAATTATTACAAAAGGATTTGAGATTTCTAATTTTATCATTATGAACATTCTTAAGGAGAATAATCCTTAAACATTCCAAAAGTGTCTTATACCACTTTAAAACATTTGAGTCATAATATCTAAAATGTGTTGCAGTAGATGAAACTTTTAATATCATGATACTAAGGGGATTCATGATATAACATGACAAAGGATTTATATACAAAAAATAAAATTTAATTGGGAATAGTAATAAATAAGTCTTAATAGAATGTATTTTGAGTCGAAATTCCCTTACCTTATTCTTCCTTTTCATTGTGTTTTCTTTATCCTCCTATATATTTTTTTAAAATATTTTATTAACTAATACCAGAACCATAATCATTTTATAATATATATATATATATATATATATCCTCTTATTATAATATCTCATTACCCATTTGTTAACATCCTTTAATTATTTTAACTATTTCGTGTGTTAATTGTCTAGTTTGTCGAGTATTTTTTAACTCGATGTTTGTTTTTATTATAAAATATAACATGGTTAAATAATCTACATATTATAAACCTTGATTTTAATATCATATATATCTACTATATATGTATCTATAATAAAAAATAATATTCAGAGATAAGAAATGGAATTCACCATTCCTGAAGATGGTAGGTTGTACATATGCATGAATGATACTTTAATTTCATTGTAATTTTTAAAAGAATGAATTTAAATGATACATATTTATATTATAATTATAGTACCATATATATGTAATATATGTAATATATTTTTATTAAAATTATCCTTAATATGTTCCATGTATAATGTGAATGAATCACATCGCTTCGAGGTGGTGGTAATCCACACTTACTCAAACAATGTTATCATAATAACTCAAAATGGAATGTATTAAAGTTGTGATGACCCAGACATGGAAGCCACTTAACGGGTTCCCCAAGCCCGGTGGGCCACATAGCCACAAGCACATCTTCATGAATTCCAGAGGTTTCTGACTTGCAGTGAGGGCCTAGGGTGTGTTTGTGGGAATATTATGCCCTCGTTAGAAGAGTATAGAACATCAGAAGGAATATAATGTAATAGTAAACAACAGAAGAAACATAAATAAATATAGGAATCAAATTGATGTAATAGATAAAAAATAATAAAAATAACTTTATGCACTGAAACAGTTATAATTTAATGTCATTTCACCCGAAAACAAGAAATCATGGATACAAGAAAATTGGCATAACATGTTCCACAAGGTAAAAGAAAACATGTATACTCCATGAATCCCAAGATCTTACTTGGTCATATGCTATCAAGCTCCATCCTATCATCACACAATCAAACACTGGAAGCTATGTGCTTCCCTTTTTCAATACCTACAACCAGGTAATCTACTTTGAGTTCCAAATGGTTCCCAAAGAGGGTGTGAGATAAATCTTAGTGGGCCACCTCAAATAGTGTCTATAACATTCATCCCATGTAATGGAATATATCATTGTGAAGTCATGCATATATTAAGTAAAGAAAGTAGTAAAATATAACTAAATAACCATGTTCCTACTTCAGCCCTTAGATGGTGTCTGAATATTTAACCAGTTCATTAATTAATCGATTTCCATTTAAGGCTAATAGGTCACATGAGGCATATCCACCACTAAAATCTCCTTGTGATAGTATAAGTAGTGAAGGCCCTAAGAAGTAACAAGGAAGCCAATAAATGATATCCAATGTGGGAGTTCCTAGGTAAACCCCATGGTAACATAAACTCATGGGAAACTAACTTAGTGGTATCTAAGCCTAGCTAAGGGGTAAGAGTGTAATCCAAGGAGCTTAATCCTAGTAATTCCACAATAAGGTGCCTACTGGGTCCAAGGTGATCGACTAAGGTAAAACTGGGATAAGTAATGATAGTGCCCTATGGGCGTTCACCATGGAACCTACTAGTAAATGATGTATCCAAGGAGTGTATCCAAGGTATCCTATAATAAAGATAGGGACACAATGTTAGTATATCATGAACCTAAGTAATTGAAAAGAACTAGGATCTTGGTGGGTATCAACCTAAGAAAATCATATCCTTGAATTGGAATGGGGTTCGTGATACCCAAGTAATTTTCCTCTCATAATCCAAGGCGAGCTTGATTCAGTCCATTCCTATTTAATATTGTAATCATGTAATAATTCATTTTGTTCAAGTATTTCATTTCATTAGTGTGGATAAGTCAATTAGAGTTGAAATAATTTATTTATTGGTCTAATCCTTGTCTTCCATTAGTGTGTCTAGGCTAATTAGCTTTTCAACCATTTAATAAAATCTTAGTTAGCCATTAAGGCATGATCAATTATTGAGGTTCACTCCGCTACCTTCCATCAACATGGAAAGGTGTTTTATAGGCATGTAACATTTATTCAATCTCTTTTATTGAGGCCAAGATATATACTTAGTATACATTCTATTACACATTTCACATTTAATAATTATTTGAAAACACTTACCTTAGGTGGGTCAAGTGGTGAGCATACATGGTACATTCCATTATTTAATTATCAATAATAACAATCCATTTATAATAAGAAGACTCACCTTTAGTAAGATCAAGTAAAGGCACTCCCGAACGGTGGGTCAAATATTCCAAACACTAAAAACCCAATTATGGAATAACTTTTGACATGAGGCAGATTGAGTTGTGGGTGAAACCACTAACAACTAATCACATATTTGTAAAGAGCATAACCATATGATTCTAATGAGTATAATCATGGCATGTTAATTTAAGAAATGGTTTCCAACGAAACTTGTGGTCCCCACAAGAATGTTCCAAAAATAACAAACATTAGGGATGAGTTATAAACCACCCACCTTAGGGTTTTATGAGACTTCTCCTCCCGTATCAACCCTTGATTTTCCTCAGATCTGATTAGATCTATGAAAATGTGGAAAACATTCACATGGTGATATCTAGGTCAATAGTGAAAGATAAGAATCTCAGCTAAAGAGAACTCGAGTACTTACCATTTCACATCCAACGCGACAAACGGATGCTTGATTAGATGCTGATGAGGGAGATCTCTTAATCTATAGCTTTGGCCTTCAAAAATATTAAAATGGGTGAAAATAAGGAAAATCTCATTGGTTCTCAGATTAGGAGGAAGGAGGGGGATTAATAGATCATTATGGGCATTTTGGAAATTTTACAATGGTTTTTAGCCTGCACGCAGTTTTTCTAGACTGTTTGTCAAACCATGCGCAAACTGTGGGAGACAGTTCTGCCCAAAAAGTCTTCCTTCGCACAGTGTGATCAAACTATGTGTTACCCATGTATGGTTACTTGGGAAAAGGGATAATTCACTCAATTTTGATTCATGATCGTGCGCTAACCGTATGAGGTTCCACTGTCCGAAATAACACCTTCAGTGTTGTTTGGAAAACTAAGCGGAAATCCCGCACGGTTTACTCTAAACTATCGCAAAGTCTTTTCCCTCAAAGAGAATGGGTTTCTGAGCTCTGAACAATCCTAGAAACCCTCAGAACCTTATCTAACTCAATATTCATCCATGCTACATCCAATGTAAAGATTTAGACTGAAATTTTAAAGGATCCATACATGAGTGAAAAAAATGGGTTCTTATAGTCTTCCCCCCTTAAAATATCTCGCCCCAAAGTTCTCCTTCCATGGGTTAGGAAACACTATCTGAGAATAGCACTATCCATTGGGTACGTACGTTGGATTCCCTCTCCCAAGTCTCATCTTGTACTCGGCCATGCTTTTATAGCACCCGTACGAGAGTGAAAGACTTTCCTTAGAGGGCCTTTGTGCTTCCGTTAACAAAGCGTACTGGATATTCATAAAAGGTAGAATCGACTTCTAACTCAACTTCACCGGGATCAAAGGAATGAGATGGTTCAGAATGATATTGGAGAAGCTCAGATACATGAAAGACATCGTTCATGGTATGGTACCTCTTAGGTAGTAGCGACTGATATGATATTAGACCGACTCTCTCTATAATCTTGAATGGCCCAAAGTAACGAGGAGAAAAAATTCCATACTTTCTTAATCGTCTATACCCTATCATGGGTGATACTCAAAGAAACACATGATCCCTAACCTCAAAATAAAGAGGTTGTCAATGATGATTGGAATAACATTTCTGTCTAGACTGAGAAGTAATCATCCGCTTCTCGATCAGCTGGATCTGTTCTGAAGTCTCCTAAACTAGATATGGACCTAATAGGGCTGTCTCACCTGCCTTTAGCCTACACGTGGGTGAATGAAATGGAATACCATATAAGGCCTCAAAAGGATCCATCTTAATTCTCTCATGGAAACTGTTATTATAGTCGAACTTGATGAGAGGGATATACATCTTCCCAGAACCGTCAAAATCAAGGATGCATGCTTGGATCATATCCTCCATAACTTTTATTTTTTGTTCTGATTTTCCATCAGTCTGAGGGTGAAAATTTGTGCTTAGAAGCACTTGAGTTCCCATAGTATTTTGCAAAACCTTTCAGAACTGTGAAGTGAAACAAGAATCCCTATCTGAAATGATAGTACATGGAACTCCGTGTAGTCGTATGATCTCACAAACATATAGTCTTCCCATATCATCAATTGATAAATTATATAGAATAGGAATTAAGTGGGATGATTTTGTTAGTCGGTCAATGACTACCCAGATAGCATCGCTACCCCCTCAGTGACCTAGGTAAGCTGACAACGAAATCCATAGCAACATCTTTCCATTTTCATTCCGGGATCAGAAGTGGGTGTAACAATCTTGCAGGTCTCTCGTATTCTACCTTCACCTACAAACAGGTGGAACACCTGGTGATAAAGATTGCAATCTAAAATTTCATCCCAAGCCACCAATACTGGAATCACATATCTCAATAGATATTCAAGATACCTTGATGAACTGCCCATTGGGAATCATGGGAATCCTTTATCAACTCCTCTCTCACATCGGTAGGAACCCAGATACATCCACATAGATATAGAATGAAATCCTTATCCAAAAAACAATTTGTAGGTGGTTTATCTCCCGATACACTCTCATGGAAAACCAAACCTCTAGGATCTAAAAATTGACTACAGTTCACCTTCTCGAGGAGGGAAGAGGTAACTATTAAGGCTAAGAGGTAAGACTGCTCAAGACTATCATAAAACTTTAGATGAAGCTCAGAAAAGAGGTCCATTAAATTACATTCATCACTGGCTTCCAGTACGGCCTACGTTTGAGTTTTTTGACTCAGTGTATCTGAAACCACAGTGAATTTTCTAGGAATATAGGCAATAAGAAAATCAAAGGATTGTAGATATTCAACCCATCTTCGTTGTCAGAGGTTCAAGTCATGGTGAGAAAAGATATACTTGAGGATCTTGTGACCTGTATACACTACAAAGTTATCACCCAAGAGATAATGTCTCCAATAAAGTAAGGCATCTACAACTACTGCTAGATCGAGGTCATGTGTCGGGTAATTTCTCTCGTGAGGACTCAACTGTTGAGATCTGTACACAAGGAATTTGTATTCCTGCATCAACACTGCTCATATTCCAATGCCTGATGCATCACAGAAGACGCTATAACCTTTACTAGGTTCTAGAAGAATCAGAATATGTGACGTGGAAAACCTCCCATTTATCTCCTGAAAGGATTTCTCACATGCTTCTAACCACATGAACATAACACCCTCCTTTTTAAAGCCAGTAAGAGGTGAATCAAGATGTGAGAAGTCATGTATAAATTGCATGTAATATCCATTGATCCCTAAAAACTCTTGATATCATACAAGTAATTATGATACTCCTAGGAGACTACAACACTAACCTTTTAGGGTTAACAGATACTCCTAATTCTGAAATAATATGGCCTAATAAGAGGATCTTATTGATCCAGAAGTCGCATCTAGCAAGATTGGCATAAAGATGATGATCTTTGAGTGTACTCTGAATAATATCAAGATGTTTGTCATGGTCGTTATGTGTTCATGAATACACCAAGATGTCATCCACAAAAACCACGACAAAAGATTCCATGTTGGGATGGACAACCCTATTCATCAAATCCGTGAAAATGGTAGGTTTTTTTGTAAGATCGAACAACATTACCAGATACTCATATAGATCATACCTACAATAGAATGTTGTATGAGGTATGTCTGAGGGTATGACTCACACTTGATGATAAAACAATCTCAGTTCGATCTTAGAGAACACCTTTACTCCTAATAGTTGTTCAAATAGATCATCTATTTGAGTAATTAGATATCGTTTCATGACTATAATATGGTTAAAACTTCTGTAATCCATGCATAAATGGAGAGTTCCATCCACCTTCTTATAGAAAAGAATAGTTGAACTCCAAGAGGATGTATTGAGCTGTATAAATCCTTTGGCCTCTAAGTACTCTATCTATCTATTGATCTCATAAAACTCAGTAGGTTCCATATTTTATAGAGGAATGGTGACAAGATCTGCTCTTGGAACAAGATCTATTGAAAACTCTACCTCTCTCTCAAGAGGTAATCAAGAAAAGCCATCAGAAAAGAATTCCCTGAAATGGTCAACTACTAGAGGGAAGTCAGTTTCAAGAAAACCTTGATCCTCCCTAAAATGACGTTTAATCTGAGTGGTCACTTCACCAAGACCAAGATGCTTCGATCTAGCACTCCTAGCCTCGACATCCCACTAAATTTTTAAAAGATAAATGCTTCCTGCCGGAGATTTAAAAGAAACACTTTGGTGATAATAGTCTACAAAGTCATGATAGTGGACCAACTAGTCCATCCCAAGAATGACATTGATGCTTGTAATCTCAAGAATAAAGAGATTCCCCAAGAAATGGTAACTAACTACATTAATGGTATAGTCCCTACACTAGTGTATGCCCTCTGTCCATATCCCCAATAGTGTATCGGGAGTCATTAAACCATAGTGATATTGTATCTCTAGTCTGAGACATTCCATGATAGATACATAAATGAAATATTTTGAAGAACCTTTAACAAAAAAAACAGAGATAATAGTAGAGGCTACTAGAATTGTACCTAGTACTGAAGATGGTCCCACATCCTAATCCTCGGGTATCAGCTGTAAGGAATGAAACTGACCTGATCAATGTCCATGTGAAACAGATGGACTACCATGATCATGACTACTCTGATGGCATTTTTGGTGATCAGGGATCGGACTACAACATCCATGGTCTCCTCTTCATCTAGACCTACCAGTGATACTCCAACTCCCTACCTGACGGGGCGTAAAAGAACTGACTCTGGAAGGTGGAGCTAAAGTTGATACTTTTCTACTTGAAGCTGGTGGAAAGGTCCTGCAAAAGCACTGAAGATGACTGATATGGCCACAATCCTGACATTCCATAGGGTCTCTATCACACTAGGGCCTCTTATACCCTGGTTTTACACACTGATGACACACTACAAATCTATCAAAATATATAATTTGAAGTCCACTACCCTCATGATAAACCTCAAGGGAACGTTTCATGCCACTAGAAGAAACCCTGGCCTAACGCAGCACAGATCCATTAAAACCAGTACTTTCTTTGTACCTCAAGTTACACTCATTGATAAGGGCCTGGTCAACTATTGCAAAGAGGGTAGGAAGGTGAAAGACATTCACCTAAGTTCAGATGGTGTACTGGATCCCATACTCAAATCATCTATCATGCGAACGTCCATCACCGACTAGAAGTGGTGCAAAGCACTGCAAATCAGTGAAACGTGTGGAATATTCCTAAACATAAATAAACCCTACTCAAGATGCATGAACTCTCTGGCTCTGTTAGTTCTCAATGATTGAGGAAAGAACTAATCCTAGAAGCCATTCTGGAAGTCAACTCACAGCATGCCCTGATGACAACCGGCATGGGTGATGACATCCTACCAATGCTTGGCCGAATCCTGAAGCATGTATGTATCAAGCTTGGCTCTCCGCTCTGGAGGCATTTCAATATGCTCAAAGATAGATAACATTTCCTCTATCCAATACTTAGCATCCTGAGATCCGCCATCCCTTGAAAAAGTATGAGGAAGATGCTGCTGGAACATGTGGGTCAGATCAGCCATCATGGGTGAAACCCATAGAGCACCTGTCATGGAATTCAACAAATATAGGAAACTATCAGGGACTTGTTAATTAGTGCTTGGATTAGGTATAGCAACCAGTGTATCAAGTGAAACTCCTAGAAGTAAGACTAGTGGCTCAAGGCTCACCATGTTTGGAGCATGGTCGTCACCACCCTCCTGGTGAACGACACTATGACGTCGTGGGGGAATTGGTCTAAAAATTCCAATAACACACCTTAGAACAAGATTAGAAGTAAGGATATAGCATCACTGGTATAAAATATTGTAAGAAAACTCACAAACCAAGGCATACTACCCCAAATTACCTACTTAGATGGCTCAGTATCGGTAAGTTCTCATGTATAATTTTCATGTCATTTTACAGTTAATTTACAGGTTCCCTCATTTAACTTTCATAAACATGACAAGGCAGGATAAGAATGTGCAACCAATTCATTTTTTATTTCATGATTAACTTTGTAATGGATATCCATTTTTGATGAATCATTACCCATACACCTATCACAAAAAACGACACCCCTTCACTTATATCATAATGGATTGACTTGTTAAATTACTCATCCCAGCCATTGAGGGCCCATACACCTCATGAATTGAGATAGGCAACCACTCAATTGAAGCCAAAGTAATACATGTACAAGAAACTATCACTACATTCCTCAACAATCAGAGGCATATCAAGCAATGAAAAGTAGTCAAATGCACCTATATGGCATGGAAATTTGCATGACATGTGAATTCAAGGTGCCCATTATGATGTATGTAGCAATACTTTATACCCTCATATCATCAGTCTAAGGATGAAATAAAATCACAAAGAGTAATAATCAACAACACCACACAATATGTGAGTCACCCAATGGTGAAATAATATCAACTGTAATAGGAAAAATAGAACTACAATTGTATTATGGGTAACTTGGATTTTACCCTAAACATGGGTTCGCGACGCCCATGCACGGCTTATGCCCAAGTCTCAAGTGTTCCTATAATCCAATCTATTGTCTCCAAAAAGTCAAGCAAGAAAAAAACACATCTGATACCACTTTGTGACTACTCGGACCCGAATGCCACTTAATGGGTGCCCCGAGCCCGGTGGGCCACATGGCCTCAAGGGAATCTTCTCGAATGTTATAGGCTGACAAATAATATTGAGGGACTAGGGTGTGTCCCTGGGAAGACTATTACCTCATTAGCATAGTGTAGCACAGCGAAAGGAATATAATGGAATAGTAAAAAATGGAATCCAAATAAATAAATAGCAAAATTGAACTGATGTAATAGATAAACAATAATAACAATAAATTTATCCACTAAAATAGTGATGATGTAATTTCATGTCACTAGAAAACTATAAATCATGGATACAAGACAATAGGCATAACATATTCTATAAGGTAAAATAAAACAAGTCTACTCCAAGAATCCTGAGATCCTACTCAGTTATCTGCTATCAAGCTCCAACCTATCATCACACAATCAAGTATTAGAAGCTGCATACTTCCCTTTGTCAATACCTACAACCACGTAATCTACTCTAGGTACCAAACGACACCTTGAGAGGGTGTGAGATAAATCTAAGTGGGCCACCACCAATGGTGTCTATAACATCTGGCCCGTGTAATGGAATATAGTAGTGTGAAGTAATTCATATATAAAGAAAAGAAAGTAGTAAAATATAAATAAATAACCAAGTACCTTCTTCATCCCTCGGCTAGTGTCTGAACATGTAACAAGTTCATTAATTAATCAATTAACATTTAATGCTAATAGGTCATTTGAGCCATAGCCAAAACTAACAACACCTCGTGATAATATAATTAGTGAAGATCCCAAGATGTAACAGGGCAACTAGGAAATGATATCCAATGAGGGAGTTCCATGGTATAAACCAAGGTAACATAAACTCACAGGAAGCTAACTCAATAGTATAACGACCCATACTCTACATACATTGTTATTACATTCAGAATTGAAGCACACTTATTACAACATATAACAAAACTAGGAAAGGACCGTATAGGTATAGTGTCTTTAGAAACTGGGAAACATAAACAACTCGTTCATAAAGCGTCTACACTATCTCCCATTTATTTCATCATATCTATAGTCCCTTTTGGCATATCTTACTTAATAACCATCTTCCTGACCTGGGGAAAGAAAACATACAAAAGGGTGAGCTCAAATGCTCAGTAAGGGTAAACAAAAGAAATATCAATCACATCATATTCATAAGAACATAACTTTTGGAAATCTTAACCTGCAAAAGAGATCATAATTTCATAACATGGGATAAATCATAGTAGTGAAATGTAATCCCAATAATCATAACTCAAAACATGAAACTTGGTGGCATACACACATAATCATAGATAATCATTTCTTAGTAGTCAAGACTCATAGCCAGGACTATCTTAGTGGACAAAGTCCATTTCTGGACCGAGTTCACTCCCCGTTTCAGTCTTGTTTCACTGAACAAGTTTAACCTACCGTTCCATCCATGTCTATCTCATGAGATATAAAATCATTACCCAATGCATTGGAGGGAGATATAGGTCCCACCTATCTCATAATGATACCATTCTTATGTGTTCCACAAAATCATAAATCATACATCATTGCATAACCCACGTAAAAAAAATGGGATTCTTCAACCTCATGACATCATAAAAAAATTCATATAAGATAAAGGAATTCATAAAAATAATTCCATCAAAACATAATAAAATCAATGTAATAATAGGGATAGAAACATAACACTATATTATCTTATATGGAAAATAATTTTGATAAAACACTTGAACTCCATTCTTGAGGAAAATATCCTTTCTACTTCAAAAACATTTTACTTTCTTAACATGTCATACAATTTAAAACTAAAAGAAGTTGATTAAAAATAAAATTGAAAACTTGTAAAGGAATATTCTTGGAAATAATTTTTTAAAAATCCATTCACGCCGTATAAGTTTAAAAAAACATTCTTCTCGTACTTTTGTCGGAAAATTCAAAAAGTACCTCGAACGAAAAACGACAAAAGATTCCTTTCATATCTTTTACTAAAAACTCACCGAAGGGTAAAATTGGATTTAAAAAATTATAGGTGGATGGAAATATTATTAAATATTGAGGAAACATGGATGTGGATGATAAAATACACCCCCGTAAATACTAAAGTATAAACAATCTCGGATAAAAATGAGATTGTGATATTTTCCCTTACCTTAGGTCTGATTTGCTTCGTAAGTGTCTGAACCTCCTGTATAATGATTTAAATAATGTTATTTACTTATTCTAGAATCATACATATTGTTATGATATCATATATGGTCATATTCTTAGCTTCTTATTAGTAATATTTCATTATTACTTGTTATTCGGGTGTTTATTACTTTTTGTTCTTAAGCGTGTTTTGTCAAATAAATTCTTATTATTATCTTTAGGTTATAGATACCTCATTTTCAGAATGGTATTAGTGTACAATATGTCATATTTATTCATTCAATTCATTTATATAATCATTATGCAATGAAGATCATGTGGAATGAGTCGCATCACATCGTGGAGACAGTATTCCGTACGCACGCACGAGCGATGATATCCTTCCCTTGATCGCGGAATTGTATTAGAGTGTATGTATACTATTTCAGAATCAATATAACTTTACAATAATCATATATAGTTATTATTTACACCATTATACCCATCCAAGTAAGGTGGTGGGGGAAAATATATTACACCACGGCGTGGAGACGGTATTCCGTACGTACGCACGCGCGGTGATTTCGTTTTCCGTAGGATGGATAGATGGTGAAATAGAGTTGTTTCATAATTATAATAACATATCAGTATATGAGTGATACCGATGTTATTACTTCATAATGTAACAACTAAAGAAGAAGAAGTGGAAGAAGAAATAAAGATGAAAGAATCGGTAACGGACATTACCTCTTCTTTGAAGCGCTTCTTTGAGACCTCCTTTTAGGGCTCTAAAATTGGTCTTTGAAGAAGACCAGGACCTCTAGGATGTCTCTAGGGAAGTGTAGAGGAGAAAGTTGCAGGTTTAGGCCGAGCTTGAAGGCTCAAAGTGGTGTGAGGAAGAGGGGGAGGAGGTGCCCTTTTATAAGGGAGGAGAGGGGCTCCTTTGGAAAAACTAAAAATATTATTTTATTATAAAGCCAAATTCGGTTTTAAATAGCTCCAAATTGATTTATTTCTAAGATAAGGTGGGTATGGGTAGAAATAATCTCATAAAATATAATTTAGACAAGTTTAGGTTCCTATTTTAACCTTATCATTTATATTTAACTTTAATTTAGATAATTTTTCTTTTACCGTGTCTTTTTGTTTTCTTACACTATAATGCTAATAAACATACTATAACAAGGCAAACGAACCCCAAGTTGTTTATTATTAATAGATATAATATTATCTAAATAATTTGTCTGAACCTTAGATTTTTATGAATAAAATAATAATTAATAATATAATATTTGTTTTAAAAACTATTTTATGTCAATTTTGACACTATTTAGTAGTTGATTTTTGTGAAACTCATAACAGAATTATTAGTTCGAAAAAAGTTAATTAAATAAATAATAACATGTCATATTAACCTAGAAAATTAGTGTAATTCATAAAAAATTTCAAATTACATTTATTTGGGTATTTATAACATCAATTATGTCAATATTTCGTTAATAAGATAATTACTGTATCATCTTTGTGTCATAAATAAATTAAATTATTTAATGTCTAAAATTTACAAATAAAATAAAATTATGTAGGAAATCGTTTTATATTTCTAATTAATATTTATAGTAGAATTTATCTTATGTATTATCCTATATTAAAAATTATTTAGTTATTAAACTTTGATTTTAACTATTTTAACCCTTCTTTAAATAATTTAATAATAAATGTCCTAATCTATTCCAAGTGGGCCTAAATGGTCATATTTTATTCCTAATGTTGTTTTTGGTCGAATTAAAGTTATACAATAAAATTAGGACATGTGTTATGGTAATAATAATATCATTTTTACTCTTAATTACCCTATTTACTTTTAACCGTGGTAAATAAAAGTAAAAAGTTACTATTCACCAAAAAATTATTTTCATCTCATTGAACCACATTTTACTTACTGACATCAACTGTGTCTCTCGGAGATTCTAAATTCCACTCACAGAAACGGTAAAATTAAGTTTTATGAAAAAATCAGTGTTTTTAACTACCACTTAGTGGTTTCACTATTCATCAAAAATTGAAAGTTTTCAGAAAAATACCAAAATTTCACCCTAGGTTAATTTCGATATTAAAAATCCCAAAATGAAGTCCATTTTGAAAAATAAAATTTATAAAATTTCAAAAAGTGGTTATTACTATTCATAATGGCCAATTTTAATAATATTTTAATAGCATATCATTGTTTAGTGAAACTCGGTATTGCGTACGACGCAAGCTATCGAGGAAGGTCACGATTGAATGTAAAGCAAGACAAGATAGTTTTGTGTGTATTTAAATATTACTTTGATGATTTATATAACATAAAAACAAAACATTTCTCATAAAAGTATCGGGTGTTACATTCTACCACCCTTAAAATGAATTTCGCCCTCGAAATTCGTCACTTTGTGACAAACAGATGAGTATACCTCTCCCTCATCATATCCTCAAGCTCCCATGTAGCTTCTTCTAATTGGTGGTTCCTCCATAAAACTTTCACCAAGAGAGTGGTCTTGTTTGGTAGGACTTTTTCTCTACGATCAAAAATCTTTATCGGCTGTTCTTCATAAGAAAGATCTTGTTCCAGCGGTACAACTTCTGAGCTGAGTACATGTGAAGGATCAGGTATGTACTTTCTCAGGAGAGATACATTGAACACATTGTTAACTTGAGAGAGATTCGGTGGAAGTCCCAATTGGTAATCTACCTTCCCAACACGATCCAGTATTTTGAAAGGACCGATATATCTAGGGCTCAACTTTCCCTTCTTTCCAAATCTCATGACCCTCTTCCAGGGAGATATTCATAAGAACTCTTTATCACCCACATCAAACTCTATGTCTTTTCTTCGGTTTTCGGCATAACTTTTCTGTCGACTCTGAGCTTCTCTTATGTGTTATTGAATAGATCGGACCTTTTTTTCCATCTCATCAATAATATCAGGTCCTAATAGCTTTCTTTCCCCAACTTCATCCCAGCAAGTTGGAGTCCTGCATTTCTTTCCATAGAGAGCTTCATAAGGATCCATCTAAATACTGGAGTGAAATCTATTATTATAAGAAAATTCCACCAAAGGAAGGTGTTGATCCCAACCACCTTTGAAATCCATAGAGAAAGCTCTCAACATATCTTCTAGAGTTTGAATTGTTCTCTCAGACTGCCCGTCTGTCTGAGGATGATAAGAAGTGCTGAAACTCAACTCTTTATCCAGAGTATGCTGAAGACTTCTCCAGAACTTTGAGGTAAACCTCGGATCCCGATCAGATATAATAGAAATTGGTACTCCATTCAATCATACCACTTCCTTTACATATATCCTGGCAAGCTGGTCCAGAGAGAAATCCTTTCTAATAGCAATGAAGTGTGCAAACTTTGTAAGACGATCAACTATGACCCAGATAGTATTATTGCCTTTGGATGTTTTAGGAATTCCGATGACAAATTCCATAGTGATGTTTTCCCATTTCCATTCTGGTATAGGTAATGGTTGTAACATCCCCTTAGACATCTGTCTCTCATCTTTAACTTGCTGACAAACCAAGCATCGAGAGACATATTCAGCAACATCTCTTTTCATGCCATCCCACCAGAAGTACTTTTTCAGGTCCCTATACATCTCCGTGCTTCTAGGATGAATAGAGAATGAAGAACTATGAGCCTAATCCAGTAGCTCCTTCTTTAATTCGGGGATGGAAGGAACACAAACCCAATTCCTGAACTTTATTATACCATCACAATCAAGGTTGAATTCAGGAACATTTCTCACCTTCTTTTGTAACTCAACATATTCTTTCTATGCCTCTTTAATCTTCACATGTATAGATGGTTGAACATTCATTTGAGAAAGATAATATTTTTTCCCTTCCATTATAATTCCAAGATCCATCCTTTGTAAATCCATAAATATTGGATCTTTTGTGATCCTCATCATGGATAAGATGGCATGGTCTTGTCGACTTAATGCATCTGCCACCTTGGTTGCTTTCCCAGGGTGGTAATGGACTGAGCAGTCGTAATCCTTAATCAGATCCAACCATATTCTTTGGCGCATATTCAGCTCCTTTTGTGTGAAAATATACTTTAAACTTTTATGATCAGTATAAATATCACACCTTTCACCATAAAGGTAATGCCTCCAAATCTTTAATGAAAATATTACCGAAACTAACTCCAAATCATGAGTTGGGTAATTTTGCTCATGGATTCTCAACTGTCGTGATGCATAAGCTATCAATATATCATTTTGAATGAGAACACATCCCAATCCCTTCTTGGAAGCATCACTATAGATCACAAACCTTTCTCCACTATAAGGCAGTGTGAGCACAGGTGCACTGGATAACCTTCTTTTCAACTCCTTGAAATTCTCTTCACATTCCTCCATCCAAACAAACTTAACTCCTTTCCAAGTCAACTTGGTGAGTGGATTAGATAATCGTGAAAAATCTTTCACAAAACGTCGATAATATCCCGTCAAACCAAAAAAACTTCAGATCTCAGTTACTGTTGTTGGTCTCGAGCATCTTTCGATAACCTCTGTTTTTGCTGGATCCACAGATATCCCCTCTTTTGAGATTATGTGACCCAAAAATGAAAATTTTTGAAGCCAAAATTCAAGCTTGGTAAATTTGGTATAAAGCTTATCCTTTCTCAGGGTCTTCAGGTGATCTTCATGTTCTTCCTTGCTCTTTTAATATACAAGAATATCATCTATAAAGACTGCCACAAACTGATCAAGATAGTCTCTAAAGACTCTATTCATCAGATCCATGAAGATAACAGGGGAATTAGTAAGACCAAATGGCATCACTATAAATTCATAGTGTCCATACCTTGTACGGAAATCCGTATTTGGTATATCCTCCCTTTTGACCCTTAATTGATGATACACTGAACGAAGATCAATCTTGGAAAAGTATTGATCTCCGCGTAGTTGGTCAAATAAGTCACCAATGCGCGGGAGAGGATATTTGTTCTTGATAGTGATCTTGTTAAGTTCTCGATAATAAATGCAGAGCCTCATTGATCCATCTTTCTTCTTAACAAACAAAATAGGTGCTCCCCAAGGTGACGCACTAGGGAGTATGAATCCCTTATCAAGATTCTCTTGGAGTTGCTTCTTCAATTCCTACAACTCAATTGGGGCCATTCTATAAGGTGTCTTTGAAATAGGCAAAGCAGCCAGTATGAGTTCTATTGAAAACTCAACTTCATGATTTGGTGGAAGACCCAGCAATACCTCTGTAAAGACATCATCCAACTCTCGTACAATGGGAATATTCTTAATCGTGAGTTTCTCACCAACCATTTGAGATAAATAACCTTCATTTAGTGGAATCAAGACCCATAAGATGGAAGAAATTTCTACTGGAAGGTTATGTTCATCCTTGCATCGATAGATGGTCATAGATTGATCTGGAATATGAAATGTTACTTCCCTTCTTTGGAAATTGATATGAGCTCCATATATAGAAAGTCAACCCATGCCAAGAATCACATCAAATTCCACTATAGGGAGGATCACAAGATTTGTTGGAAGCACTTTCCCACAAACTTCAATCGGAGAAGAATTGTAAAATTTTGATGTGACTGTTGTTCCATTAGGGGTTGTCACAGTTAACTAAACATCAAATTGTTGAGGTAATACAGTGATACCCTTAGAAAATTCTTCATAAATAAAAGTGTGGGTGGATCCAGAATCAAATAAAACATTTTCTACTTTAGACTGGATGGTAAGTGTACCTCTCACCACTTCTTTGTCATACTCCACATCGCTGATAGTAATTGCATGTGACTTTACTTTGCCTTTGGCCTTAAGATTTTGTTGACGTCTATCATCATCATCAACCCTTGGATTTGGTCATTGATTGGCATAATTCCCCATCTCCTTGCACTTGAAACATTTAAGTGTAGTAGGTTCATTCTGTGTATCCCTTCCTTTGATTGCATCACTAGACACCTTCTTCCCATCATTGTGGAATTCAAATGCCCGATGACCTTCCTTTAAACATTTGAAACATTTACTTTTCCCTTTAAGACAACTCCCTCCATGTTTCTTTCCACACTTTGAGCATAAGAAAAAACTCATCTTCTTTTCAGAGTGCTCTTTATATTTTCCTTTGAATTCCATTTTCCTCTTCTTATCAAACCCATATGACTGATGGGTTACTCCAATATCCATCTTGACATTGAGAGCACATCGAACGATTTTCTTATAGCTATTGAAGTCCCTTATGGCTAACGCCCTTCGAAGACTTGGTTTTAAGCCACTAAAGAATCGATCGATCTTACTCTCAGGTTAGATAATAATACCAGAAGCATACCTTGTAAGTCTTGTAAAATTTGCTTCATAGGTACCAACAGATTCATCATCCTTTTGGTTTAGTTCAAGAAACTCCTTCTCCATCTTTGTTCGGAGAATACGAGGGAAGTACTTATTGAAAAATAAGTTCTTGTACTCGTCCCATTCCATGGACTCAATTTCATCTCTTGGCCTCGTATTCTTGATAATATTCCACCATTGATCCGCATAACCTTCCAAACGATACACTACTAAGATGACTTTATCATGTTCAGAACATTGAAGAACTGAAAATATGTTTTCAGTAGTACTGATCCATTGTTCAGCAACTAATGGATCAGTAGACCCGCTGAATGAGGGTGGATGCTGCCTCATGAAGGATTGAACAGAATGTTTCTCCTTCCTTCGCTCGTTTGGAAGTCATGCATTATTAATAGCTTGAGAAAGTTGTGTGAGAATGGCTACAAGATTTGGTATTCCATCTCCCATAACAATTGGTTGCTCAGGGGTACAATCATTTCATTGCCCGTCACATTCCGCATTAACACGGTTCCTTCGGGTTCCATACATTGACTAAAACCAAGAAGCATAGTGTGAGAAACACTAATTATAATAGGAAAACTACATAATTAAGAGTAAAATTTCACACTTAAGGTCTTATCATAGGTTGTTCATGGCCATTTTTAAAACACTAAGATGTGTTCTATGCTTAGACTTATCCTTAGGGTTCTTACTAAGGCTTTCACATCCTAGTTTCCAAAGGTTGACTATACCTTTCCTCTGATACCAACTATAATGCCCCATACTTTACATACATTGTTATTACATTCATAATTGAAGCACAGTTATTACAACATATAACAAAACTAGGAAAGGATCGTATAGGTATAGTGTCTTTAGAAACTGGGAAACATAAACAACTCGTTCATAAAGCGTCTACATTGTCTCCCATTTATTTCATAATATCTATAGTCACTTTTGGCATATCTTACTTAATAACCTTCTTCCTGGCCTGGGGAAAGAAAACATACAAAAGGATGAGCTCAAATGCTCAGTAAGGGTAAACAAAAGAAATATCAATCACATCATATTTATAAGAACATAACTTTTGGAAATATTAACCTGCAAAAGAGATCATAATTTCATAACATGGGATAAATCATAATAGTGAAATGTAATCCCAATAATCATAACATAAAACATGAAACATTGTAGAGTACACACATAATCATACAGAATCATTTCTTATTAGTCAAGATTCATATCCAAGAGTATCTTAGTGGACAAAGTCCATTTCTGAACCGAGTTCACTCCTCGTTTCAGTCCTGTTTCACTGAACCGGTTTAACCTGCCATTCCATCCATGTCTATATCATGAGATATAAAATCTTTACCCAATTCATTGTAGGGAGATATAGTTCCCACCCATATCATAATGATACCATTCTTATGTGTGCCACAAAATCATAAATCATACATCATTGCATAACCCATGTAATAAAAATGGGATTTTTAAACATCATGACATCATAAAACAATTCATATAAAATAAAGGAATTCATAAAAATAATTCCATCACAACATAATCAAATCAATTTAATAATAGGGATATAAACAGAACCCTATATTATCTTAGATGGAAAATAATTTTGATAAAACACTTGAACTCCATTCTTGAGGAAAATATCCTTTCTACATCAAAAACACTTTCCTTTCTTAACATGTCATACAATTTAAAACTAAAAGAAGTTGATTAAAAATAAACTTGAATACTTTTAAAGGAATCTAATTGGAAATAATTTTTTAAAAATCCATTCATTCCGTATAAGTTTAAGAAAAACATTCTTCTCGTACTTTTTTCAGAAAAGTCAAAAAGTACCTCATACGAAAAATGACAAAAGATTCCTTTCATATATTTTACTAAAAACTCACCGAAGGGTAAAATTGGATTTAAACAATTATAGGTGGATGGAAATAATATTAAATATTTATGAAACATGGATGTGTATGATAAAATACACCCCGGTAAATACCAAAGTATAAATAATCTGGGATAAAAATGATATTGTGATATTTTCTCTTACCTTAGGTCCAATTTGCTTCGTAAGTGTCCGAACCTCATGTATAATGATTTAAATAATGTTATTGACTTATTCTGGAATCATAATTATTGTTATGATATCATATATGGTCATATTCTTAGCTTCTTATTAGTAATATTTCATTATTACTTGTTATTCGGGTGTTTATTACTTTTTGTTCTTATGCGTGTTTTGTCGAATAAATTCTTATTCTTCTCTTTAGGTTATAGATACCTCATTTCCATAATGGTATTAGTGTACTATATGTCATATTTATTCATTAAATTCATTTATATAATCATTATGAAATGAATATCATGTGGAACGAGTCGCATCACATCATGGAGACCGTATTTCGTACGTACGCACGAGCGATGATATCGTTCCCTTGATCGTGGAATTGTATTGGAGTGTATGTATACTATTTTAGAAACAATATCACTTTAAAATAATCATATATAGTTATTATTTACACCATTATACCCATCCAATTAAGGTGGTGGGGGAAAATAGATTACACCACGACGTGGAGACGGTATTCCGTACGTACGCACGCGCGGTGATTTCGTTTTCCGTAGGATGGATAGATGGTGAAATAGAGTTGTTTCATACTTATAATAACATATCCATATATGAGTGATACCGATGTTATTACTTCATAATGTAACAACTAAAGAAGAAGAAGTGGAAGAAGAAATAAAGATGAAAGAATCGGTAACGGACATTACCTCTTCTTTGAAGCGCTTCTTTGAGACCTCCTTTTAGGGCTCTAAAATTGGTCTTTGAAGAAGACCAGGACCTCTAGGATGTCTCTAGGGAAGTGGAGAGGAGAAAGGGTCAGGGTTTGGCAGATCTTGAAGGCTCAAAGTGGTGTGAGGAAGAGAGGGAGGAGGTTCCCTTTTATAAGGGAGGAGAGAGGCTCCTTTGGAAAAACTAAAAATATTATTATATTATAAAGCCAAATTCGGTTTTAAATAGTCCAAATTGATTTATTTAGAAGATAAGGTGGGTATGGGTCGAAATACTCTCATACAATAGAATTTAGACAAGTTTAAGTTCCTATTTTAACCTTATCATTTATAATTAACTTTAAGTTAGAGAATTTTACTTTTACTATGTCTTTTTGTGTTCTTACACTATAAGACTAATAAACTTACATTAACAAGACAAACGAACCCCAAGTTTCTTATTATTAATATATATAGCCTTATCTAAGTCATTTGGCCGAACCTTATATTTTTAGGAATAAAATAACAATTAATAATATAATATTTTCTTTAAAAACTATTTTATGTCAATTTTGACACTATTTAGTAATTGATTTTTGTGAAACTCATAACAGAATTATTAGTTCGAAAAAAGTTAATTAAATCACTACTAACATGTCATATTAACCTATAAAATTAGTGGAATTCATAAAAAGTCTCATATTACATTTATTTGGGTATTTATAACATCAATTATGTCAATATTTCATTAATAAGATAATTACTGCATCATCTTTGTGTCATAAATAAATTAGATTATTTAATGTCTAAAAATTACAAATAAAATACCATTATGTAGGAAATATTTTTATCTTTCTAATTAATATTTATAGTAGAATTTATCTTATGTATAAACCTATATTAAAAATGATTTAGTTATTAAACTTTGATTTTAACTATTTTAACCCTTCTTTAAATAAATTAATAATAAATGTCCTAATCTAATCCAAGTGGGCCTAAATGGTCATATGTTATTTCTAAGGTTGTTTTTGGTCGATTTACACTTATCCAATAGAATTAATACATGTGTTAGGGTAATAATAATATCATTTTTAATCTTAATTACCTTATTTACTTTTAACCGTGGTAAATAAAAGTAAAAAGTTACTATTCACTAAAAATTATTTTCATCTCATTGAACCACATTTTACTTACTGACATCAACCGTGTCTCTCAGATTTTTGAAATTCCACTCACAGAAGTGGTAAAATTAAGTTTTATGAAAAATTCAGTTTTTTTAACTACCACTTAGTGGTTTCAGTATTCATCAAAAATTGAATGTTTTCAGAAAAATACCAAAATTTCACCCTAAGCTAATTTCGATATTCAGAATCCAAAAATGAAGTCCATTTTGAAAAATAAAATTTATAAAATTTCAAAAAGTGGTTATTACTATTCATAACGGCTAGTTTTAATAATATTTTAATAGCATATCATTGTTCAGTGAAACTCGGTATTGCGTATGACGCAAGCTATCGAGGAAGGTCGTGATTGCGTGTAAAGCAAGTCAAGCTAGTGTTGTGTGTAGTGAAAGATTCCTTTGATGATTTATATAACATAAAAACAAAATATTTCTCATAAAAGTCTTGGGTGTTACAAATTGTATCTAAGTCTATCTAAGAGGTAAGAGTGTAATCCAAGGAGCGTAGTCCAAGGTATTTCACAATAAGTCACCTACCGAGTCCAAGGTGTTCGACCAAGGTAAAACATGGCAAATAAAATACAAGACCCTATGGTATTTCACCATGACACCTAGTAATCAATGATAGATCCAAGGAGTGTATCTAAGGTATCCTTTAATAAAGAAAGGGACCCAAAGATAGTATACTGGGAATCCAAGTAATAGACAAGAACTAGATTCTAGGTGTGTACCAACCAAAGCAAACAGTATCCTTGAATTGGAATGGGGTTCCCAAGACCTAAGGTATTCTCCTCTCAGAATCCAAGGTGAGCTCGAGTCAATCCATTCTTATTTAATATTGTAATCATGTAATAATTCATTTGGTTCAAGTCTTTCCTCCCATTCGTGTGGATATGTAAAGTATAATTGAAACCATTTATTTATTGGTCCAAGCCTTTTCTTCCATTAGTGTATATAGGGCAAGTAGCATTGCAACCATTTAATCAAGTCTTAGTTATCCATCAAGGCATAATCAATTATTGATGTTCACTCTTCTACCTTCCATAAAGATGGAAAGGGGTGCTATTGGCATGTAACCTTTCTTCAATCTCATTTATTAAGGCCATGTTATATACTTAGTATATATTCCATTTCAAATTTCATATTTAATAATTATTTGAAAACACTTACCTTAAGCGGGTCAAGTGTTGAGCATACATGGTACTTTCCATTATTTAATTTTTAGTAATAACAGTCCATTTATAATAAGAAGACTCACCTTTTGAAAGGTCATGTAAAGGCACACCCAAATGGTGGATCAAATATGCAAAACACTAAAAACCCAATTATGGAATAACCTTTGACATGAGGCGGATTGATTTATGGGTGAAATCACTAACAACTAATCACATATTTGGAAGGATCATAACCATATGATTATAATGAGTATAATCATGGCATGTTAATTTAAGAAAAGGGTTCCATTGAAACTGGTGGGCCCCACATGAACGTTCCAAAAACAACAAACATTAGGGATGAGTTATAGACCACCCACCCTAGGGTTTTACGAGCCTTCTCCTAAGGTATCGGCCCTTGAATTTCCAAAAATCAGATTAGATATAAGAAAAGGTGAAAATTTCTCACATGGACATATCTAGGTCAAGAGTGAAAGAGAACAATAACATCTAAATAGAACTCATGTACTTACCATTTTGCATAAAACATGATGAACAAAAGCCCGATCAGATGTCGGATGAAGGAGATCTCTTGATCCCTAGAATCATCTTTTAAAAAGCTCCAAATTTGTGAAAAAGGAGTAAAATCCCACTAGTTCTCGAATTAGGAGGAAGGGAGAGGATTAATAGACCATTAAGGGAGTTTTAGACATTTTACATAGATTTTTAGCCTATGCACGATTTGTCCGCATGGTTTTTCAAACCATGTGCAAACCATGTGAGATGGTTCAACCTAAAAAGCCCTTCTCAGCATGGTTTGATCAAACCATGCACCACCCTTGCATGGTTACCTAATAAAAAAGGGAATTCACACAGTTTTGCGGCATGACTGTGTTCCAAATGTGCAAGGTTCCACTATCTAAAAGAACACCTTCCACATGGTTTGGAAAACCGTGTGGAATTCCTGCAAAGTTTACTCTAAACCATATGCAAAGTCTGTTTCCTCCAAAAATATGGGTTTCCTAGCTCTTAACAAGCCCCATAAACCCTTGTAACCTTAACTAACTCATTATACATCCATGCTAGGTCCAAAGTAAAGATTTAGACCGAAATTTTAAAGGATCCAAACCTGAGTGAAAAACAAGGATCTTACAAAATTTATGTGTTATAAAAGGATTAAATGACTATAAAGACATAATAAATATCATATATATAATATTTAAAGAGATTTTCCTTTTAAATTGTCACTATGAATGGTGGTAAGGTAAAAATGAACAAACATCATTTCATGAGGTAGTAGTTCGTCGTACACAGAAACAGTATATTCGTTACCCATTAGATGGAAGTGTGTGTAAGTGTAGTTAAGACCCTTATCATAACACCATAATAGTATATTTAGGATATTGTTGTTTTTATATAATAATATAATAATAATATATAAGGGGATGGAGAATGGAAATAAAATTAAAAATCTAGATACAAGATGTTACCTCTTAATCGGGTAACTACATTAGGTTTGTACCAAAAGGATTCCTTGGAAGGATTTATGACTAGGGGGAGTCTTCTATGATGAGGGTGGGGATGTTGAGGAGATATTTGGTGAGAGATTATTTGATCCAATTTGCCTTGATTGGTGTGAGTAAGTGGGAGGAGAAGAGGTCTTTTTATTGGGGATGAAAAGGTCTCACTGGGTATTTTTTAAAAGAAGTTTGGTGTACACATGTTTTTACCAAAAAAATGAATTCAAAACCCAAAAAAACTAAATAATATAAGGTTAACAGAATCTTTAAGGACATAAAATGGTTTTTGGACATGTTTCTAGGTCATTTGACCAATTAAATTAAAGGTTTAGTATTTTATTAAGCTAAATTTTACCTTAATAATTGTAATTAATTTCATTAATTTTTTTGTTAAAAATAAATTTGGACTTCTTATATGTTATAAATTAATCTGATTCAAAATACGGAATCCATGTTTTAAAAAAATAAATCATATAAGTGTAATAAATTAATTTAAAATTCATCTTGCAAGTGGGACGATCATGCAGGTTTTTAATGTAAAAACATCTGAACGTTTGCTATGTTTTTATAATTAATTTAAAATTAAAAATGATAGAAATGAAATAGATTGAATTAATTTATAAAAATAATATCAAATTAAAACTTAAAATTAATTAAAAATATAATTCCACCTTATTAATAAATTAGATGAAAAAACAATTTTGAACTGAAATTCTTTATTTTTAACTATTCATTAAAAATTGAAATGTTTCCGAAAAATATAAAAAATTCACCCTAAACTAATTTTTTTGTTTAATTTTAAAATATTAAGTTTATTTTGACAAATTAAATTAATTAATGTTTCATAATTCATATTTAAAATGGGTTTTCAATTAAAAGGTGGTAAAATTGCATTTATAATAATATATGTTTTTAAGTGCAATATCTGGTTTGTTCTTATATTATGATTATCAAATCTATTAGATGAAATTAAAAAAATAATATATGATATATATATATATATTACATTAATATCACCAACTAATTTTTATTAATTAAATCTATTAGGGTAAAATGTCCTTGTGAAGATAATAATGTTTTCTTTTATTTTCAATCAGTGTTCATATTCATTTCTAATTAATTTATAACCAATGAATTCATTTTAAAGTTGTTTAAACCAAATATTTACATAAATTAGTTACCCATTTTAATGACTACTAATTTAAAGTATTGTTTATATCTTATTATATTTAATAATATATCATTATTTGATAAAACATGGTCTTTTGTGTAATGTAATCTTTTGAAGAAAGTCGCTCCTGTGTGTAACGCAAGGTACCTCGGTTTCAAGTGAACCAAAAAATATATAATCTATCAAATCGATTTAAAAAAGTAAATATATTTTAATTTACCAGGGTATTATTTTCCCTTACACGCTTGGTGTTTCATTTTATGCACTCTATCGAATATAAGTTTTTTACTTTAGAATTTAGGGGTGTTACATTCTCCCAACCTTAAATAAATTGCACACTCACAATTTAAAATTGACCTGAAAAATATAGTGATTGAAAATAAACTATTTTGGAAATACCCACATCATGAAAAGGGTTAATATCACAACTTCTTAAAAAGAGAGAAAAAAGGTACAATTGTCACGTAACTAGGTTCCCTAGTCGGAGAACATAAGTGGGAAATGAAGACTTGGGTATGGAAGTAAAATTCCATCAATCAAGTTCTGATGGAGAGTTATAGAGAACATGTTTAGATGAATGTTTTTTACCACAAAACTCTAAATAATATGTGTGGATAAAGGTTATTAATATCATCAAGAATTGTGCTAATAGGACAATATGTTTGTTTCAAAACCATTTTTATAGTTAAGGAATTCATTCACTCTATAAGAATATAGTTATTAGTATATTTCTATAAAAAAAATATTTTCCTTTTATTACTCCTTGAACTATTTCTACTTCATCTATTAGAACATGATGCATAAGACAGTGAAGTAATACATTATCCTCGAAAATCTCATCCAGTGATCAACTTAAACCATTTTCAAAATGGTTGACTATTCCAACAGATAATGATCCAATACTTTTGAAAGATGGTCACCAAATTTCCAAGCTGAACATATCATTATCCATAAATCAACATGAATCAGTTCTATATTTTAACATTCCAAAATGTGAATAACAAGATTGTGTATCTTATTGAAATATGGTAATAACATGAATCACCATAAAAAAGTATTGGAAATATGCATTCTTCCTTATTCTTTATGTAAGACACATGTTAATGGATATATTCCTTTAATCCAAATGTGTTTTAAACTTCATCAATAATATCATAGACCAGTTTTTGACAAGTCATTAACTAGTTCCAAGGTAGTAGTAAGTTTTCTAAATAAATCATCTTTTCATAATTATCTCAACATTGAGAACATATTAAGGGATTTCTTTTAATCAATCATGTTTTTTCTAAAATATTTAACTTTCTACTTAATAAGTTTTCTTCATACCATTCAACATATGATCTCAAATAAATAATGAAAAATCATTGTAGTATAGTCCTTTAGTATTTCATAAATCATATGATGAGAACATTATAAAAAAACACTTTTACAACATATTTCATAGATCCAAAATAATAATCACATTAATCATTCCACTTTAGTTTTGTCAATAACATATGTTTTAACTTCATCCCTTAGCTTCATCAGATGTATATTCCCATGAAACTTGGGGAATTAAATTTCATATTTTCCCACATCCTTGATGTTGTAACATTAAATAGTAGTGTTTTCATTATTTCAATTACATTATTTTTCACAGTGACCTTTTTTATATACACTAATAACAAACTCCCAATCCATTCAAGAATTTACCTTGGTGTTATTTCCACAGTTTTCACAAGTTGAAAAAACCTTCTTTACCTTCATATTCCTTGATTCATTCCATTTTTAATGATATTTATAATACCACTTCTTCACTTGGTTTCCCTTGAATACATATGATCTCTAGAATTCCTTCTCTATTTTGATGGAACATAAAACTATCTCTTCATATGATGAAAAATTCTGAGAAACCAGTTCCCTTAAAATATATGTCTTAAGATCATTAAAAAATTGGTCGATATTGCACTTCATGTTGTGTATATAATCCATAGAATACCTTTTTATCCTTGTAAATGTATCTTTATAATCCACAACACTATCTTCTTAATTTTCCTTTTAGCTAAGAAACATTCTCTTCATCTCAATTTTATAATCACGAGGGAAGTATTTATTGAAGAATGTATCCTTAAATTTTCTATATTCCATGAGTTTTATTTCTTCTTCATCCCTGGTATTCTGGATTAAGGACCACCATTGATCAATATCACCTTGGATAAAATAGACTGCAAGTGTAACCATTTCCTTTTCACTGCATTCCAATGTCGTAAGTATTTTCTCCATAGACTTAATCCATTGAACATCTACAATTAGATTAGTAGTCCCACTAAATTATGTTGGATTCTTCACCATAAAGTGATCTAGAATAGGATATTCTCTTCGTGGAATATGTTTCTCCATTTGGTAAAGTTTATTTTTCATAAGCTGACTGATCTTCCCTAATACATCCATAACTTTCTCATTTCTAATACCATCAACATTAACTTTCTTAGCAGGGAAACCTCTACATTGTCCATGAGTATTGATACCATTCTTCCTTTGAGCTGTCATTTCTAAACAATGATACATACTAGATTATCATTTAAAATTATAAAATTTGTGTAAATCTAAATATGGTATTACAAATAACATACATTTATACATCAAAAATCTTGAATCATAAACATTTCTTACTTTGGGGAAATAATTAATTTTAAATCCTCCATAATGAAAGCTAAAGAAAATGTGAACTATCCTAAGCATATCCCCCAGGAGTGTCAAACTAGGTTCACAGTAATGCCCATTTTCATGTACCAGATTATCCTTACTCAGGCATGGAACACCATGTTAGAGTTATTACTCATAGGTCCATCTATGCTAAAACCACATCCACTTGTAGTATCCAGAAAAGGATGTATTGCAATTAATACACACATAATCCCTACCTTACCAGAATTCTAATATGTTCTTGTGTACTTATCCTCAATGTATATATTTGGGTTGTGCTCCCTAATCTAGGTTTTATAAATCTAGATTCCAAGTTTTTTTCTAAAATTACTCTGATACCAACTAAAAAGCCCCGAACCTAGAAGCCTGGAGCTTTTGCGTTATCTTATTACATTATCTTGATTACAAGGAATCAAATCCCAAGTACCAATCATTTTAGTTGTCTTTAAAAGGAAGATTATATGCATGATACATATAATACATTATGAAATAAGAAATACAAACTTGATACATAATAAATTCAAATAAAAAACGTCCTTGAATGCTCATTCAAAAATTTGTTCTTCATAACTTGGTGAAAGAAACATAATAAGGGTGATATCAAATGATTAGTAAGGGTAAATAAAGTAGAATAAATATTAAATCAATAGGAATACATTAACAATGAAAGGAAAATAAAGTATAACACGTTCCATTCAAATAACTAGATAAGGTAAATTCAATATGGAATGTTATGAAACTAATATACATTCCATTTAATCAATTATAATAAATGAAATGTATCTATAGATATGTTGATGCAAAATCTCATAGGAGAATAATAACTGAAATACCTATGAAGGAATTTGTAACACCCCAATGTTTTAAAAATAAATTGAAATAAATGAAACCTTGGTTTAAGTAGATATTTATAACTATCCTTTGAACATAATTTTGTCACTTCTATGATTTGAATTTAAAAAACGCTCATCTACGATTTTGATCAGTAAGTTATTTGGAGTCTGATGAAACCAAATTAAATTTTAGTGAATAGTAACATACCCTTATGAATATAAATTTGGGCCTAATGAATAGTAAATTGTATTATTATTTAATTTTCTTAATACTTTAAGATAATGACATTGTGATTAATTTTTCGAGGTGATATAAAATGAGTTATAGTTTTAAAATTGTTTTTTAATAAAGTATGATTTTATTTAAAAAAACAATTAATCATATTTAGAAAATTATTTTGAAAAAATTGAGTTCATTTTTTAATTCTAAATGTCAAAAATTGGTTAGGGTGAATTTTTTGGATTTTTCTGAAATTCGTGATTTTTTGATGAATAGTAAAATATGATAAATTACGATAAATGATAAATACTTGTTTTACTACATCATAAGTGATGCAAGTATGATGTAATCCCAAATGTTTCTAAATAACATTCTCTCATTACTATTTTTATCAAAATAATGAAGACTATTCATAGTCTTGGAAAAAATATTAACATAATGAATAAAATAATGCAAAATCCCTCCACTCCACTATAAATACCACACTCATTCTCCTCTTCCTCTCACACCTCTCAAGCCTTGATCGTTGTCTAAGATCTACAAAATCCTATTACCAAGGCTATTTCCCAAGTCTAAGATCATCTGGTCTTTCCAAAAGGCCAAAACTAAAGGCCTTAAGGAGGATCTCAAGGAAAAAAGATCAAGAGGTAAGAATTCTCTCCCTTTTTCTTGTGTTTTCTTTTCAATTCTTCTATTTTCTTATACTCTCTTCACCCCCCCCCCACCCCTTATCTAAGAGGCATTAAAGATCCATAATGACATGTATATTTTATTTTTATCATGTTTATGGAAATATTCATCTTCAATATCCATATCCTCTTCCTCTTATTCTAAAAAAATAAAAACATCATTCACGATGTGTCATTCACCAAAATTATGGACGATGTGCTTTCAATTTCCATTACTTCTTCCAAATATGATCATAAAACCATTTTAATGGTTGAAAAATAATGTAGATTTTATTATGTAACCTATTTTATGTTATTTAATGAGATTCTATGCATGACATTAAAGTATATATTGAAACATGTTCATGATTATCAAAGAACCACAAAAATGATCTAAATGGATATCACTAAAGATTTATCTAATGATTCATCCTAATTCTATATAACCAAAATGAGTTATGTCATAATTTAATATTCTAGAAACATATTCATATCATTTCATTACACTTCTAGAATTTCACTTCCATTCGATAAGAAAATCAAATGCAAACCGTCCATGGAAATCATGTAAAAAACGCACCCGAAACAATGAAAGAACAAAATACAAATAATTAAAGGATAAAATGGTGTTGTGAAATAATCCTATAAGGTGTTATAAACATGAATATCTTTCTTTTATAATTTAATAACACAATTTTAACCATTATACAGGAGATTTAGATGTGTTTGAAGTAAGATGAACCCGAGGTAAGGGAATTCATAACCCAATTTCCAATCATTGGGTTAACCTTATACTTTACCCATTGTGTGGTATTAATATTATTGATGTGATGATTTTTTTTTTATATTATGTTTTATTATGTGTATTTATATTTTATACACATATCCATTCCTTTCTATTAATTCTCACTCTAATTATATTTGTAAGGAACTTTCCTTCTATAATCCTTTTAAAAGTCTCTTTAATAATTTCAAAAAGATTGTTTTTTTATTTATGGAATGATTAGTTTCTCATGATTTCATGAACATTTATTACCATAATATGTTCCTTGGAAATATTTATGTTTGGTTTAGACCATTATATCTCAAGATATGTTTGGTTGTTCCTATTATTTCTCAAGATATGATGGGTGAGTCCCATTATAGCTCTCCAATGTATTGGGTGCTCCGAAGATGGAATTTGACCAAATGGTTATTCCATGTGTAAGGATAATTTTAATAGTCATATGGTAAATATTTCCCAAGGAAACTACATGATGATTATATGCATGCTAATGAATTTTTATAAAATGGGTTTTTAAGGTTTTTATGTTATCACCTAAAAAACGATTTCTTTCCATATATCCCTTACTGAGCTTTTTCTGCTAATCCTGAATTTTTATATATTTTTCATAGGTTATAAATATGTGTAAGATAAATAAGGAAGATAATTTAAATATCATGAAGATTTGTCAAATAAATTATGTTTTATTTGAAAAGTTTTATATTTTGAAAAAAATGGATATTTTGTTTTAATTGTACCCACATGTATGATTATGTGATGTTATGTATGTTTTATGTCCTAATTACCTAAAACTATAAACTTAAAAATGTCCTTTAGTTTCAAGGAAGTGATTTATTGATTAAAATTAAAAAATTTGTAATGTAAGAATGATGGGTCCTTATAGTTGGTATGAGAGGATGCTTTAGAAAACATTAGGGGTTAGGATGATGTTAAAATAATAACATAAATGATTTTTACGCTATTATTAATTTGAAATGTTATAGCATTTAAAGATTAAAATGTTTCTTTGTCTAATATATTTCTGTTTAGAATGGTTTTTCACAAAAGAAACAGGAATTCTGAAGTAGGAAGGCACCAAGAGGCTGATGTCTGTCTGAATCTACATCCAGGAATGGTGGGAATCGGAACAGAGAATTTTGTGATAGAAAAGGCTCAGTTTACTCAAGAAATAAATGGTGGTTATATCCATTATAGTGAGGAACATTATCTACCATGATGTAATATGTCTTTTTTGGATCATTTTATGGGTAAACATCCTCCAGCATCCAATGGAACCACATATCTAGTGATCACTAAAAGATAGATCAATGCTGTAGAAAAGATATTTGATGTCATGGAATGTTTGGAATGTCAAAAGGTAATACTATCTATTTATATTCTTGAATTTAAATCTAATAAATGGTTATCTATGGTTAAAAATATGAGAGAAAGATATGTTCTTGAGAGTCTGGAATGAGATTATTTTAATAGTATTTTTCTAAAAAATATTCTCCTAAAACTGTTTGACTCAATATGGAGAAACAATTCTTGGAACTAAAGAAGAAAGATAGTGATTTTTGGCAGCATATGAATCCAATTTTACAGGATTGGCCTAGTAAGTATCATATTTTACTTGGGATTTTGATATTAAAATTAATATATTTTACTCAAGTTCGAAACCAATTTTACGAAGACCTTCAGCTTCACAAGAGTTTAAAATCGATCATAAACTAATTCGTTGTGTTGAAAATTTTGAGATGGATTTTTCTGATAATTACATGCCTTATGAAGAAAATAATAAGAAAGAGTCAGGTTGGTAGGAATTGGGGAATAATTTTTCAATGAAATATGGAGTTAAGAAAATCAATTTCCCTTATTGTGAAAAGTGTTGTAAAAGTCATCATGGTGAATGTCTGGTAAATTTTAGGAAATTCTACTGAAGTAGAATGTTTAGACACATGTCTTTTAAGTGTAAGGAAAATGATCTGAAAATTAATGAGAAGATAATGTTGAGATTCTTTAACTGTAAGGAATTTGGTCATTTTTCTAATGTTTGTCTGAACCTAGTCACTCGGGAAGGAAACTAGAAAGATTAGATATAGAGGGGTGTGGAAAATCCTTTTCAACCACTCCAGCAGATGTTGAGACTTCGAATGACATGGTATCAGGTACATTGGTAGTTTATATAGATTTTTCAAATGTGTTATTTGATTCGGGGTCTACATGTTCCTTCATTTCTGAGAAATTTTTGGAAAAATTGGGAATTTCACCTCATGAAATGAAACCATAACTCAAGTTAAAAACATATGGAATAAATATTATGTAAATAATAAATTATAAGAATCAACCTATCCTTGTTTGTGGAATTATTTTACCTATAAACCCTATTTTATTTCCTCTAGTGGATTTTTATGTCATTCTGGGTATGGACTGGCTTTCTTTTCATCATGCTAAGATATATTATTGAGAAAAAAAAGTTGATTTTCATAAATAGTTTTAGTTTTTTTAAAAGAATGAACCCATACCATCAATAACATATTAGGAAGCTAAGAAACCTATAAAATATAGAAATGAAAGATAACTTTCTAATGTTTTTGAAGATAAGGGAACTATCTTGATTAATGATGTAACAGTGGTAAATGAATACCTGGATGTTTTTCAATATGATTTGTCTAATGTTATAACTAATCAAGAAGTTGAGTTTACTATTGACTTAGTTCCTAATTCTAAAAAAAATTCAAATCCCTTTTATTAAATGGCTCAAATGGAACTTCTGGAATTAAAAAAATGTAGTTGCAGGAATTATTTGATAAAGGCTTTATCTGACCTAGAACATCCCCATGGGGTGATCCTATCTTGTTTCTTAAAAATATATATGGCTCAATGATACTTTTCATTTATTATAGATCATTGAATAGAAATAATGTTAAAAACAAGTATCATTTGCCTCATATCGATGACTTGTTTGATCTGCTCTAGGTAGCTCTGTTCTTTTCCAAGATTAACTTGAGATCTAGATACAATTAGATGAAGGTGAAGGAGGATTACATCCCAAAAAAAAGATTTTCATAATAGATATTGGCATTATGAATTTGTAGTTATGCCTTTTGGTTTAATTAATGTACCTACTGTATTCATGGATATTATGAATAGAATATTTTAAGAGTTATTTGGTAAGTTTGTTGTTGTTTTTGTTAATGACATTTTAGTATATTCTAGAAGTAATGAAAGGCATGAAAAACATCTAGGGGTTGTTTTTCAAACCTTAAATGAAAATAAACTGTATGGAAAATTTATAAAGTGCGATTTTTGGTTGCAAATTTTTTTTTTCGTGGCCGCATTGTAAATAAAGATGGAATAACATTTGATCCTGCCAAAACAAAAGTGGTTTATTAACGGCCATCACCTACAAATCTTATAGAGATTCATAGTTTTCTTGGATTATCATGACATTACTGATGGTTTTTTAAAAACATTGCACGGTTATCTAGCCCACTATCTAAGTTAACACAAAAAATGATAAATTTTATTTTGACAGAATAATGTGATTTTTATTTTCAGGAACTAAAGAAGAGATTGGTGAATGCTCCATTTTTTGCCTTGCCTTCTCAAAATGGTTAGTTTTTCATCTACAGTAATGCTTCATTGAAGTTACATAGATGTGTTTTGATGAATAATGATCAGTTAATTGCTTATGGTTCAAGAAAACTAAAACCTCGTGAGTTAATTTATCCCACACATGATTTGGAATTGGAAACTGTGGTTTTTTTATCGAAAATTTGGTGGTATCATCTGTATGGAGTAAAATGTGAAATATATATTGACCATAAAAGATCAAAGTATATATTTACACAGAATGAATTTAACATGAGATAGAGAAGAGGGCTAGAACTAATCAAAGATTATGATTTCCTAATTTATTACCATCTAGGAAAAGCAATCAAATTTGAGGATGCCTTGAGTTGAAAATATCATGCATCATTAACCATGTTAAGTTTGGAACATAACCCCTTGATTAATGATTTGATGAATTTTGGCTTAGTAGTTGTTGGTGCAGGAAATACTTCTATTTTTATTTAGGTTTTAGTGTATTAATCATTATCAAACAATATTAACCAAACACAGAAAGAAGACTAGAAACTATAGAAATAGGTAGATTCTGTTAAAATGGGTAAGTTTATAATATTTAACATTGATAAATATTGTGTTTTGAGATTTGAAAAATGATTGTGTGTGCTTTGTGATCCCCAGTTGAAGAAATATTTATTGTTTTAATCTCATAGTTCTCTATTTTCAGTTCATCTTGGTATTACTAAGATGTACTGAGACCTTCAAGAGTTTTACTGGTGGGATGGAATAAAAAGAGATATTGCAGAATTTACTGTGAAATGTTTGACATGTCAACAAGTTAAATCAGAGTGGAAGTTTCTGAAGGGGATGCTTCAGCCTTTACCTATGCCAGAGTGGAAATGGGAAAATATATCCACAGTATTAGTTGTAGGACTACCAAACACTTTTCTAGGTAACAATAAAAGATGGGTTATTGTTAACGAACTGACTAAATCTGCACATTTCATTCCAATTTGAGATACAATGTATTTGGATCATCTTTCACGATTTTACCTCAATGAGAGTGTCAGGTTACATGGAGTGACTATATCCATTCTATCAGATTGGGATTCCAAGTTCACTTCTAATTTTTGGAAGGGATTTTAGATGTTTTTGGGAAAAGAATTAAATTTCAGTACATTTTTTCATCCTCAATTATATTGGATGTAAAAAAAATGATTTAGACTTTAGAGGATATGCTTCGAACTTGTTCAATGAACTACTAGGGAATTTGGGAACAACATATGTCATTATTTTATTTTTCTTATATTAATAGTTTTTATTCCGATATATAGATGGAAACTTTTGAGGAATTATATAGGAAGCAGTGTAAAACTCTAGATTTTTTGGATAAAGTTAGGGAAAGAAAGTTTATGGGATACTAATTAATAGAGGAAGTGGTAGAGAAAGTGAAGATGGTCCTACAACACATGAGGACAACTCAGAGTTGATAGAAAAGTTTTGCTGATAATTGGAGGAAATACTTTTCTTCCAAGGTAGGTGATCAGGTTTTTCTTATAATCTCACCATGAAAAAGTGACATACATTTTGGTAAGTAAAGGAAGATGAGTCAATGGTTCATTGGACCTTATGAAATCTTGGATAAATTTGGACCGATTTCATATCGAGTAGGTTTTCCTATAATATTTTCACAGGTACACAATGTTTTTCTTGTTTCGATGTTGAGAATGTATGTTCAATATCCATCTCATGTTCTGAGTCCAGAAGTAGTTCAACTGGAAGAAAACCTTACTTACAAAGAGAAACCATTTCAGATTCTTTATCGTATAGAGAAAGTATTGTGGAATAAAGTAATCTACTTGGTAAAGTGTTTGGGGAGGAACCACATGGCTGAAGAAGTAACATGGGAGTCTGAAAATTCTATATGGAAAAGGTACCCTCTCTTATTAAATAATTAAATAAAATTGTAAGGATGAAAATTCCAGAAGTTGGGGATAATATAACTCACCAAGGTTTTAAAAATAAATTTAAATTCATGAAACATTATTTTATGTAGATAGTTATAACTAGATTTTGAAAATAATTTTCCACTTCTATGATTTGAATTTCAAAAAATGGTCATCTACGGTTATGATCAGTAAGTTATTTGGAGTCTGATAGAACCAACTTAATTTTTCATGAATACTAATATACCCTTATGAATGGAATATGAATATTAATATATCCATAATTATTATTAAATTTTTTATTATTATTTTTTTCTTAAGGCTTTAAGATAATGACCTCTTGATTAATTTTTCTAGGTGATATATGATGAGTTATAGTTTTAAAATTATTGATTTTTGAATAAAGTGTGATTTTATTTCAAAATTAAATTAATCCTATTTAGAAAATTATTTTCCAAAAATGGAGTTCATTTTTGAATTCTACACGTTGAAAAATTGTTAGGGTGTTTTTTTGGGATTTTTCCGAAATTCTTTACTTTTTTATGAATAGTAAAATATGATAAATACTAAATAGTTGTTTACTACATCATGGGCGATGAAAGGCTGACTTAATCCCACTTGTTTCAAATTCACATTCTCTATTTACTATTTTTATCACAATAATGATGACTACTCATAGTCTTGGATAAAAATATTAAAATAATGATTAAAATAATGTAAAATCTATCCTCACCTCCACTATAAATACAACCCTCATTACCCTCTTCCTCTCACACCAATCAAGCCTTTAGAATTATTTAATTTCTTCTGAATCCCCTTCCCAAGGCTCTTCCCCACGTCCAAGACCTTCTGGTCTCACCAAAAGGCCAAAACCAAAGGCCTTAAAGAGGACATCTAGGAGAAGATATCAAGAGGTTAAAATACTCTCCCTTTTTCTTGTGTTTCATTTTAAATTATTTTATTTTCATATACTCACTTCACTCCCTGATCAACCACTGAATAAGAAAAATATTCATTTTTAATTTTTATAATATTCATGTGCTTTATTATTCATATACACCATTTTAGTTAATTTTACACTTTGAACATTAATTCAAATTATTATTGAAATTCCCTCTTAGAATAATCTATTATATGGTGCATTTTTGAACACCTCCTAAAATAAAAAATGGTGTTGATTTTATTTTCATATTTTATTTTCAGGTATCTCACTTTAAAAGTTACAGTTAATTATTTTTGGGGCCCTTGAAGATTCACATTGGAAGACCGCCAAAATGGTATTTCATGCCAACATATTCTAGGAAAAGAAAAATGGACAACTTCCCAATGAAGAGACTGTAGATGACAAGATACAAGACCAATGATTCAAAACATTTATCTGAAGACAGAGTAAATCAATGGGAAGATTTAATCAAACATTGACAAGAGATAATTCGGATTTTTTAATGGAGTTCATGGCTGCCCTAGTGGAAGCTGAAATTCTGGGCCAGATTCTACAGCCTAGAAAAATAGCCCACTATTTCGATAATATCTCGCAAACCAAAATTCAATTTGTTCTGAATTTTACAGGAGGTTAGGATACATCCTAAGATCTATTTTCTTCTTCTATGTCCCACTCTAATTTTGCCATATAGAAGGTCATTTTGATGCATCAATTTGGTGTATGCTAGTTGGCTTCCACTTCAGGTCAAGAGTGGAAAATTCTATGTTCCAAAAGCTTTCCACCACCCTAAGCCAACCATAATCAAGTTGGATAACATTAACTATAGTATACTCAACCCAAGTCTCCCAAAATTCCTATTTAAGGTAGTGGTGTTGGAGGATTTAATCAACTTTGGTGCTCTCTTTCATTGTAATGTTATGCTGCATTTTTGTTGTCTCAAGTTGTCTTTCACATGTAAGTTGTTCTCATTTATCTTAGTTTCTTAATAAAAGTTCTTCTTCTACTCTTATTATTTTCTTATTAATATCACTTTGATACCGTTGTCTCAAGGTGTGAATTTATTCACACCAAACCTTGTGAGATTATCACACAATAGTGGAGTGATCGTTATTTCATTGTTTTTTTACTTCTCCATTTTATCCTTCATGAGTCTACTTCCTACTTCCATTGACACAATAGAATCAATGGAGGGCTAACCCACATATGGGTTGATCCAATGGAGTAGCAAATGGCTTTATTGGATTTTATTTATCACCCCATTAATGTCTAATCACTTCTTTTAATTGATATTTTTATTTGATGATTTTAAAACTTCTTCGTCCTTGTTGAATTTTAAGGCCACATACTTCAAGTGATAATATATACCTTTACCATGGAGTGCTCATAAATTTTATCTTCCAAGTATATAGGTGATTATTATTATGGTGTGTTAGTATAAAACCAATAAGTGTTGATTTTTTTTTATCTCTTTAAATGAACCCATCTCAAATATAAGAAATTGAAATAATTGAAAAGGGAATATGTCCAATCCACCCCAAGTGATAACCTATGATCAACTCAGTATTTTAAATTTAATTCACTTAAGTCTCTTATAATTCACTTAAACCCATCTAAAATCACCCCAATTTTTCCACTTCATAGCCAAAAACAATCCATAGAATGTACGTGTATGTAGGTTACTTCTTAGGTCTCTGAGGTTTCGACAACCCAAGCTAAACATCAAGTGACTGCTTAACCCTGAAATATTTGGTAAATTTGGGCAAGAAAATTTTTTGGTGTTGTAGTTGGGGACCCAAGTAATTCATCTCAACACCCATTCTATTCTCCTCCATTTCTTCTTTTCTGACCCTACATATCTTTTCTCATCCCTGATTTCACTCCTATGGAAATATATTTTGAAAAAAATCTAAACATGGGGAACCTCTCCCTTCTTTGAATACCCCACACCAAGTGTGTTGTACAATGACCTTCCTAGTTTATATTTTTGGGATAATTAACAACCTGTTGAGCCACAATGGTTTAACTCCTATTCTCTACAAAACATTACAACCTATAATTAATTCCAATCCCAACAAGGGAAATCGGAACATCCTCCTAAGGAATTCCAAAAACTTAATTATCCTCCTGGAATAGACCATCTATCTCAACTAATTGAACATCATGATCCACAACCATTACTTGAGAAATTTTTTCAACAAATTAAGTTAATGAATTCTGAGGTTTCATCTTTGAGATTATAACTGTAATGCATTAATACTTGTGAGGAACTCATACCTACACCAATTGTCCCTTCAATAACATTATATGGAGTGACTAGTTTCCCAAAAGCCTCTCATGAATTTTTTGAAGAATGAAAATTTGGATTTGGGGTAGCAGAAGTGAATCCAGAAATTATTGAAGGGTCTTTAAATCATGAGGAAATTGATTTCATGTATTCACAAGAGGGAAATTTGACATCGTGGATTGTGTGTCCCTATTATAGCTCCATTGATTATTTTTAAAAAACACCAATCAATAATACCATGGGTGAAATCAATAACATTGAGTCTATACCAATTACTAACACTGATCATTCCAATTTGGTGGTTGAGTCTTATATTCAGAAGGAACCAATTTTGTTGATAAGTTTGGAAAATAAAATTGCACTGGATTCAAAATCTCTACGTGTTTCTGAATGTCCTATCCAACCCGAGCTCAAAATTATTATCCTTCCTTGCCCTATAAAGTATACCTTTATAGGTTATAACCATGACCTTTCAGTTGGAATTCATTCCTCTCTTAAAACAAAAAAAGTTATAATAATCATTGATGTCTTAGGCAGGACTATAGAGGAAACTCGGTCAACCATTTCTGAGATTACTTGGGTTTTCCCACTCATTATAGAACATAGGTTTTCTACATGAAAAAAATTATAAAAAAATAATCAATCTAAATCTAGTTTAAGTAGATAAATATGGGGTCGTTAGGATTCTGAAAGTTGGTATTGGGTAAGTCAGGGGATTGATGTCGGGCTAACAATGTTAAACAAAAGTGCTTCATGGGAGGCAACCCATGGTTTTCATGTTTCCAATATTTGTGAATCATCTTTATTTTTTAAATAGGATTAATAAATCAATTTTATTTTAAAAAAAATCCTTAACTCTGAATATGATAGTATCATAGAACGTTGACTTGTTCTTCTATTATGAGTATGGATGGGTATGAATGGCGAGCACCATATTCATCCCTATCACGTGGTGTGATCCTTGAGTAATACCATACCGAGAAATTTAAAAAGAAGACAATGTATCACAAATTTATATTATTTTATTTTGATGTTCTTTTAAATTTAAATAAAAATAAAAAAATAATAATTAAAAAAATTAAAAGGACGCATCGTATGTCGTGGGGAAACCCCCGTTACAACCGGTGAAGCGGTGGGGACTCGAACCCGTGACCGAAGGAGGAGAGGGGCATGCACTTACCAATGACCTATGACTTATAGTTCTTCATTCTTCTATAATTTCTTATATATACTTATATTTGACTTATATATATATATATATATTACGTGATACCAGTATCGGTCTTTGGTATGCTAAACTAAATGGGTATTTTTTTAATTAAGGGAACCTGTCAGGGTTTCCATGGTTTCTAATTTAGTTTGTGAGTGAGAAGAAAAGGCTATTGAGGTAAAATAATTTTATAAGGAAATCAACTATATCCAAAATGTTCACAATTTTCTACCATCTTCCACTGGGAGTCCATGAGTAGCCTGGAGATCAAACGAATAATCAGGAGAATCATGAACTTCAACATAAAAAACCATATGACTTTATTCCATGTTTATTTATTCAAATTCTTTTTAGAAATCATCTCTTCCACCTCTACCCCCTTCTAAATTTTCTTTTATTAAAACACAAGGGACATTATTATTTTTTGTTATGGGGAGGTGAAATAAAAAAATTGATTTTATGTGCAACAAAAAATAGATAAAAAATTAATTGAAAAAATTATTTGAAAAAATTTTTGGAAGGAAAATTTTCTTTAATATTTAACATTATAATACACATTTCATAATTTTGAATTAAATATCAAATAATTTATCATGCCCTTATTCTGATTGTAATCTATGTATAATTTCATGAGCATATATTTTCAGAAAGTGTGGTTGTCTAATGTGATTTTTCACCATTTTAATTTTCATCCATTTAATAAAAAAACACAATGAAAGTCCTTTGGATAGTGGGGTATTAGTTTGAGTTCATGGGTTCCCCAAAACAAAAAGTATAGGTTTGGTGATCATTTTAGTTTTAATGTCAGTATTCAATAAAATAACAAAAAAACAATAAATTAGTGCGTAGAGCAATGAAATGATCTAATGCATGGCTATCAGCACTTGGGTATCCTGACTCTATAGTTTTCTGGCCGAGAGTTAGTAATTTTATCTCTATTTGTGGTAATTTGACTTTGTTTTTGACTGATTTAACTTGAGATGATGCCCGAGTATGGGGGATTCCCTTGGTTCTCTAAGGTATTTTGGGTGAAATATGGTGAATAATTTAAACAAAGTAATGGGATTGGGCTTGGGATATGATTATGAAACTATCTTGTATTAAAATATTTTTTATGGGTTTGATGATTGTTTGGTAGAAGGGTTCTTGGTGGTCATTGTGTATTAAAATGTTTTTTGAAAAGGCAATTCGAATTCATATTTTTGAGATGTATTTTTCTCCGGACTAGAAAAACTCAAGTTGGGGGTGTGATTATCCACTGAATAAGGATAATATTCATTTTTTATATTTATAATATTCATTTTATTTTTTATTCATATACACCATTTTAGTGCATTTTACACTTTGAACATTAATTCACATTATGATTGTAATTCCCTCTTTAAATACACTATTACATGGTACATTTTTAACACCTCCAAAAATACAAAATGGTATTGATTTTATTTTCATATTTTATTTTCATGTATCCCACTCAATATGGAATAATTAATGATTTTTGAGCACTTGAAGATTTACATTATAAAACCACCAAAATGGGCATTCATGCCAACACATTCTGGGAAACGTAAACTGGACAACAGCCCAATAAAAAAACTGTATCGAACATGATAAAATAACAAAGATTATAAAAGTTTAACTGAATATAGAGGACATCATTGGGAACATTTCATCAAACAGTGAAAAGATCTAATTCAGATTGTTTAATGGATTTCTAGGCAGCCCAAGTGGAAGATGAAATTCTAGGCCAGATTCTACATCCCAGAAAAACAACCCACTGTTTCGATATTATCTCACAATAAAAATTCCACTTGGGTTGAAATTTTACAATATGATAGAATATATATGGACCTCCATTATCATCGTCTATGTCCCACTCTAATTCGGCCATCTAGAAGTTCATTTTGACACATCTGTTCGGTGTATGCAAGATGGCTTCCACTTCAGGTCAAGAGTGGAAAAGTCAAAGTTCCATAAACTCTCCACCACCCTAGGACGACCATAACAAAGTGGGATGACATTAACTATTTTAGGCTCAACCTAAGGCTCCCAAATTTCCTATTTAATGCAGTTTTTATGGAGTATTTAATCATCTTTGGTGCTCTCTTTCATTGTAATGTTATGCTACATTTTTGTTCTCTCAAGTTGTCTTTCACTTGTAAGTTGTTCTAATTCATATTATTTTCTTAATAAAAGTTCTTATTATACTTTTATATGTTATTATTAATATCACATTGATACTATTGTCTCAAGGTGTAAATTTATTCTCACCAAACCTTGTTATATTATCACACAATGGTTGAGTGATCGTTATTTCATTGTTTTTTTACTTCTCCATTTCCACCCTCATGAGTCTACCTCCCGCTTACATTAATACCATCGAATCAATGGAGGTCTAACCCAATTATGTTTTGACCCAGGGGAGTATAATGGGGATATATTGGATGTTATTTATCACCAAATTAATTTCTAATAACTTCTTTTAATTGAGATTTTTAATAGGTGATTTTAAAACTTCTTCATCCTTGTTGAATTTTAAGGCCATATACATCAAGTGCTAATATGAACATTTGCCTTGGACTGCTCATAAATTTGATCCTCTAAGTGTATAGGTGATTATTATTATGGTGTGTTGGTATAAAACCAGTAAGTGATGAATTTGTTTTATCTTATTAAATTAACCCATATCAAATATAATAAATTGAAATAATTGAAAAGGGAATACGTCCAATCCACTCCAAGTGATAACCTAGGATCAACTCATTCTTCCAAATTGAATTCACATTACTCTTTCATAATTCACTTAAACCCATCTAAAATAAACCCAATTTTTCCACTTCATAGCCAAAAACAATCCATAGAATGTACGTGTATGTAGGTTACTTCTTAGGTCTCTGAGGTTTCGACAACCCAAGCAAAACTTCAAGCGATCGCTTAACCCTAAAATATTGGGTAAATTTGGGCAATACCACCCCCCATGCCCCTTATCCAAGAGGCATGTAAGATCTAGTATGATATATATACTATATTTTTATCATGTTTATGGAATTATTTGTCATCAATATTCTTCTCCTCTTCCTCTTATTCTAAAAAATTAAAAACATCATTCATGATGTGTCGTTCACCAAAATTGTGGATAATGTACTTTAAATTTCAATTACTTCCTCCAATGTTGATCATAAAACCATTTTAATGATTAAAAAATAATTTAAAGTGTATTATGTAACTTATTTTATGTTCTATAATGAACTTATATTCATGACATTAAATTATATAATGAAACAAGTTCTTGATTATCAAAGAACTGCAAAAATGATCTAAATCGATATCACTAAAGATTTATCTAATGATTCATACTCATACCATATAACCAAAAAGAGTTATGGAATAATTTAATATTTTGGAAACATATTAATACCATTTAATTCCACTTATATAATTTTATTTCCAAAATACAAGAATATGAAATGCAAACCATCCATGGAAATCATGTAAAGAACGCACCTGAAATAATGTAAGGAAGAGAATACTAATAATTAAAGGAAAAATGATGTTGTGAAATGATCCTATAAGGTGTTATAAACCTTAATATGTTTCTTTAGGATATTAATAAAACTCTTTTAAACAATATAAATTAGTTTTAAACATATTTTTAGTAAGAAGAACCCAAGGTAAGGGAATTCTTAACCTAATTTTAAATCTTTGGGCCAAACTTCTACTTTATCCATTGTGTGGTATTAATATTATTAGTGTGATGATTTTTTGTTTATATTATGTTTTATTAGGCTTATATACAATGTATACACATATCCCTTATATTATATTAATTCTCCCTCCAATTATGTTTGTATGTTACTTTCCTTTTAAAATATTTTTAAAAGTATCTTTAATAAATTTCAAAAATATTATTTATTTATTTATTGAATGCATAGTTTCTCCTGATTTCATGATACTTTATTACCATCACATGTTCCTTGGACATATTTATTTTGGTTTTATCCCGTTATATCTCATTATATGTTTGGTTGAGCCCGTTATATCTCATGATATGAAGGGTGATCTCCATTATATCCCTCCAATGCATTGGGTACTCTGGACACAGAATTTGACCAAATAGTTATTCTATGGGTAATGGTGATTATAGGATTGATATGGTAAATATGTCCCAATGAAACTATATGATTTTTATATGCATGATAATGAGTTTTTATAAAATGGGTTTCAATTTTTTATTTTATCACTTGACTAACAATTTCTTTCCTTATATCCCTTACTGAGCTTTTTGTGATCATACCAAGTTCTTAAATGTTTTTCACAGGTGATAAGGATGTGTAAGAGAAAGAAAGAATGAAATCTAAAAGTACTGAAGATTTTACAAATAAATTATTTTTTATTTTAATAGTTTTATATTTTTTTAAATGGATATTTTTTTAATAGTATCCACATGTATTATTATGAGATGTTATGTATGTTTTATATCCTAATTACCTAAAACTCTAAACTCAAAATATCCTAGAGGGGAAAGGAAGTGAGTTATTGACTAAAATTAAATATTTTTTAATGTAATAAGGTTGAGCCCTTATATAAATGCATGATTATTGTACATAATGTCTTAGTAACATGAGGACTTATACTATCAAGATCCACCCTCTATACAGTTTAAAACTATATGTAGAAACTATTTTAATTTGGACAACTTAATCATCTCATGAGAACCTGTCAATGCATCGAGGAGCTATATAATGTCCCATATCCACCTGTAATTTCATCTAAAAATCATTATTAATATCTAATAATCAATTTTATCAATATAAAATATGCTTTATCAAATATTGATATAAAATAAATGATACGGATTTATCAATAATTCCCCAGTTAATCAAATAATTTTCAAAGTAAACATCGTTTGTGAAATTATATATATTTTAGAAAATAATAATATTCATAAAAATAATATATGTATATTTAATTAAATTTACAATGAGAAATTATTACAAAAGGAAGTGATATTAAAAAGTTTATCATTAAGAACATTCTTTAGGAGAATAATCTTTAAACATTCTAAAGTGTCTTATGAAACTTTGAAACATTTGAATCCCAATATCTAGAATGTATGAAATTAAATGAAACTTATAGTATCATGAGACAAATTTAATTCATTATATAACATTAAAAAGGTATTATATGCACCAAATAAAAGTTAATTGGCACATAGTAACAAATAATTCTCGATGGAAAGTAATTTGAGATGAAATTCCCTTACCTAATCCTTCTTTTTCATTGTGTGGTCTTTATCCTCCTATATTGTAAAGACTCAACCTCGGTTTCCTTGATACAATTCCTTAATAGATTAAATTTTCATGATTAAAAGAAATTTGTATCCCTAAGTAATGAATAGTTTAGTATATTTGGAAAACTAGATATATACATAAGTTCAACATTACAACTTGAAAGGAAATAGAATATAGAAATTCCTTTAAAAACAACCACTACTCCTATGTTATCCAATCATGTTATTCATAATATACCACTTCATGTACCAAGAAAATGAATCATAAGAAAGGGTTGAGGTCAAATACTCAGTAAGGGTAGGAAATACAATGTAAGATATCATAATCACAAACATTAGGCATGGTGTATAACTAAAAACACATGCCTTTAAAAAAATAAACATGAACACATTATGGCAAGAATATGATCTGAATAAATAATGCCATAATAAAGCATAATCATGGGTATTATACAAGTCAAATAACCTCATGAACTTTAAATTACTAGTTTCATAATGAGGTAATTCATATTTTCATACATCATAACCATACTATCAAGTCCTCATGCAAATACCATAAATAAGCATTTTGTCAAGGCCTTGTTCTAAGACCATAGTTTGTCTCATGAGACCAACCGATGCATCGAGGGGTTACAGAAGGCCCCACCTATCACTTAATAAGTCCAATTAATTCCTCATATTAATGGGGATAAATATAAACAAGATATACATTCATATTTAAACTAACATATGAAATGTAAATAACTTTCCCTGAACATTAAGCATAAACAATAACCATTCAGAGTAAATTGGTGAATGGTTTTATGATATCACATCCACGTTAAAATTAATAATAAAAAATTAAATTAAATATGGTATATTATATCATAAAATTTTAATCCATCTAAAACATAATAATCAACAAGAGTGTTCAATTATCTAAGATACTCTTATAAAATCATCGAGTAATTCTTGAGATAAATACTCTTTTACTTTGAAAAGAAGAGTTATTTTGGAAAAATATTTGTATAAATATATAAGTGAAGTAAGATATTATTTTCATAATAAAATGATCTATTTTTATAAATATAATGGTTGCTAAAAATAGATTATGGATTTCCCTTGAAAATAGGTAAGAATTTGTGAAATTCCCTTGAATCGGGCTTGTATTTCGGGAAGAACTTTTGAAAGATCTTTTTAAAACAAATAACTCCCCATAATTGAAAATATAATTATGGTTGGTACACATATTTAGAATATTAACACATTATTTAGGAGGAGTACATATGAATAAATAAAAATTTAACTGAGGTAAGTAGATAATAAGAGTAACCTGACTGAGAATTGAGGTTTGGGTAGAAAACCCTTACGTTCAGTATGATGGTGTTCTTCACTTGAACTTAGTGTCTTGGATAACCCAATAAAATTAATTAAATAATATTTCCTGAACATATTATTTATTTTATTTATTTATTATATCCTAATTAAGTTCATTCATGGCCTTCGTGATGGGTTTAAGAGGTTCAATTTTATTGTTTGGGACTGTTTTCTTCCTTGGTATTTATGAATGGTTTACTAATATACATGTAAGGATAAACATGTAAGATAAGAATGGTTTTATAGAATATAAGTTTTATTTATTTTATCATCCAAAATATTACATGTTTATAAAATTCATTTGGTTATTGGGAGTGAAGATGAATCATTATATAAAACTTTAATGATAATTGTTTGGGTTAATTGGCGGTTTTTTATAACAATGAAATAATTTTGATTTATAAATTAATATAATGTGTAAAAAAAGATTATAGAACCACAAATAATTTATAATACATATGGTATAGTCTGTTTCAACCATAAAAATGGTTTCATGACCAGAATTGAAGATGGTAAGAGAAATTGAATACTCGTCATCCCTGAATGGGATAAATTAATACATATCTGATGGTATTTTAATTTCTAGTAAAAAAAGGGAAAGGAGATATGATTATGAATTATTCCATTACCCTAAAAAAATTACCATACATCTAAGTTGTTGGATCTATCATAACATTTGGATGAAAAGAGGTGAGGAAATAAAAAAGAAAAGAAAGGAACTCGAAATAAAAGAAAGGAAAAGTGGAATTTACCTCTTGAAGTTATCTTCCTTCAGAGCCTCATTAGGGGAGAGGTATTGGTCTTTTATGAGGCCAAGTAATTCTAGAAATTGGGGTGGATCTTGGGAGGATGTTTTAGTAGAATTTAGGCAAAGAAAAAGACTTTAGAGGAGTGATGAAAAGAGAGAGTGATGGGTGGCTTTTATAGTGAAGGAGAGGAGTTATTTCCCATTATTTTAATCATTATTTTGTTATTTTGTATCAAGATTATAAATAGTATTTATTATTGTTAATAAAAAATTAATAAGTGCATGTGAGTTTGAACCAAGTTTGCTTACATCATCCTTATGTCACCTATGACACAATAAACCACATATTTAGCATTTATAGTAAATTAATGTGTTTTACTATTCACCAAAAAATCAAGTAATTTAGAAAATACCCAAAAATTTACCTAAAACATTTTTTGATGTGTATAATTAAAAAATAAACTCTATTTTTAGAAAACAATATTCTTAATATTATGAATTTAATTTTTAAATAAAATCATAATTTATTCAAAATATAACAATTTTAAAACTATAATTTGTTTAATATCACCTTGAAAAATTAATCAACATCTTGTTATCTTATAACCGTAAGAAAATAACATAATAATATGATTTAATATTAATAAGGGGAATATTACTATTCATATTACTATTTATAAGGGTGTGTTACTATTCACCAAAAATTAAGTTTGTCTTATCAAACTCTAAAGGCCATACTGAACACAATAGTGTATGTCAGTTTTTCAAAATTCAAATCACAGAGGTGGAAAAATTATGTTTACTATATAGGTTACAACAAAGTGGTGTTTTGTAGAGACTTGGTGTTTCATGCATTCAATGTTAAATTTATTTCTAAATCCTTGGGGTGTTACATACCGCCTACAAAAATTTCTTCCTCAAAATTTACAGAATGTTACCTCATAAAAAGATTAGGGTAATTCTTCATCATAAGATCCTCATTCTTCCATGTTTATTCTTCAGTTCTATGATTTTTCCAAAGTAACTTTACTAGTCATTCCATTTGATTCCTCAACACATATTCCTTAGTTTCTAGAATCTAGATAGGCTCTTCATAGTAATATAAGTCAGGTTCCAATTCTATACCTTCAGAAGTGAGGACATGCATTGGGTATTGCATTTACTTTATCAATAATGATACATAGAACAAATTATTTACTTTATACAGGATAGGTGTTATTTTAAAATGATAATCAATAGGTCCAACTCTCACTATAATTTCCAAACGTCCAATGTACCTAGGGATTGGTTTCACATTCCTCCCAAATATTATAACACCCTTCCATGGAAATACTTTTAACAAAACATAATCTCCCACTTAAAATTACAAATCCATCCTTTGATTATCAGCATAACACCTTTGTCTTATTTGAGCTTCTTTGATATGGGTTTGAATAGTCTTTACCTTTGCTGTTGTTTCCTCTACAAGCTCTATACCCACAAGCTTCCATTTACCGACTTCATCCCAACATGTTTGTGTAAGAAATCTATTTCCAAACAATGATTTAGATGGTTACATTTGAATGCTTGAATGGAAACTATTATTGAAGGAAAACACTACCAAAGGTAAATACTGATCTTGCCTACCTTGAAAATCATGTGAGCGTGATCTCAACATGTCTTTTAAAGATTGGATCCTTTTTTCTGATTGCCTGTTAGTTTGAGGGTGATAAGTAATACTCAATAGAAGCTCAGTATCTAGGGATTTATAAATAATTTTTCATAATTTCAATGTAAATCAAGGATTGAAATAAGAAAATATTGAAATCGGTGATCTATGAAGTCTCAAAACTTCATTGATATGGAGTCGTGAAAGGCGCTCTAGTGGAAAATCCTTCCTTACGGTGAGGAAATGTGCAGATTTCGTAAGTCGATCCACAATTACACATATTGCATATTTATTTTTGGAGTTTTGAGTAATCCAGTTACAAAATCTATAGTGATTTCATCACATTTACATGTAGGAATAAGTAAAGGTTGCATGACTTCTCTAGGATGTTGTCATTTGGCCTTCACTTCTTGACAGACTAAACATCTTGATACATAATTTGCAATATTCCTCTTCATATTATCGCACCAAAAATGATCCTTCAAATCACTATACATATTAATGATACTAGGATGTATATAAAAATTCAAACTATGATAATCATCCAATAACTCCATTTTTACCTTGGGTATAGCTCGAACACAAAGCCTCTTCCTAAATTTCATAATTCCATCCTTATATAGGAAGTCTTGCAACATCCCATCATCCACAGAATTAATTTTATTATGAAGATTCTCATCATCAAACTAAGAAATTTTAACTCTTTCCAATAAAGATAGTTGTGAAAGAAATTTAAAAGGTAATGATGTTTCACCTTATTTGATAATTCACATGTCCTTCCTTACTAGATCATTGAATACAAGATCCCTTTCAATCCTCATTTTGTTTAAAACTCCATGATCTTTCTTACTGAATGCATCAGTTACCTTATTTTCCTTTCCTAGGTGGTCATGTATGGAAAAATCATAATCCTTGAGTATCTCAAGCTGTATCTTTTACCTCATGTTTAGTTCTTTCTATGAGAAGATATATTTCATACTCTTGGTAATTGTATATGTCTCACATATTTCACCATAGATATAGTGTCTCCATATATTTTTATAAAATATCATTGTATCTAAATCAAGATCATGAGTAGCATATTTTTGTTCCTGAATTTTTAAATGCCTTTATGCATAGGCAATAAATCTTTCATTCTTCATAAGGACACACCCAAGTCATTTCTTTGATGCATCATTATAGATCACAAACCCAACATTCCCAATGGTAGAGTCAGGATCGGAGCATTCACTAATCTACTATTTAATTATTTGAAACATTACTCACATTCTTTTTTCCATAAGAACATAACCCTTTTATGATTATTCTTGGTTAATGGGTTGGGTAATCGGGTGAGGTTCTAAACAAAATGTCGATAACAACCTTCTAATCCAATAAAACTATGTACCTAGGTTATGTTCGTTGGTGTAGGCTATTCCTGAATAGACTTTGTCTTCACAAGAAAAATGGATATTCCATCTTTAGAGATAATATATCCAAGAAACAAAAATTATTGAAGCCAAAACTCACACTTTCTAAAATTTCCATATAATTTATTTCTTCAGAGAGTCATCAGAATAATGCACAATTGATTTTCCTGATCTTGGTATCTTTTTGAGTATAAAAAGATATCATCAATAAATACCACAACATGGTCATCAAGATATTCCTTGAAAACCCCATTAATTTGATCTATGAAAACATAGGTTGAATTATCTAGTCCAAAAGGCCTTACTGTAAACTCATAATTCCCATACCTAGTTCGAAATGTTGTCTTTGGAATATCTTCCTTCCTCACACACAATTGATGATATCCAGATTGAAGGTCAATATTTAATAAATAATTTCCTCCATGAATTTGATCAAATAAATCATCAATGTGAGGAAGTGGATACTTGTTCTTTATTGTAATATAATTGATCTTCCAGTAGTCAGTTCACGATCTCAAAGATCCATCTTTTTCCTTAATGAAAATATTAGGATCTCGCCATGACGAAACACTAGGGTGAATAAATAATTTATAACTCAATTACTCTATTTGTTTCTCCAGTTATATTAATTTCATAGTGTCTATTCTATAAGAAGTATTTGATATAGGTTTTGAATCAGGAATTAAATCAATTGAGAACTCAACTTCATGCTATGGGGGATGTCCTAGTAAATCATCTTGAAAAACATCAATATATTCCTTCACAATAGGTAAATACTCGATTTGTACATTTCTTTCCTCACTCATAGATATTGAGTTCTCATCCTCCCCAAGAATTGAATTCAGTAGAGCTACTGAGGGTGGATCTATATGAGAATCATATAGTGATGTTTATGCCCTAATGATAAGGGATTCCACATATCATACTCAAAAATTGTAACTTCCTTATTCTTGAAATATATTTTCACATCCTAATTTGAAATAAAATACATAACAAGGATTATATAAAATTAAATCATGGGTATGATGATAAATTCAGCAAATAACGCATGTTCATATGCTATAAAGGGGACTTCCTGACAGATATTTGTTATAATGATACTTTCCTTATGAGTTTTGACTGACAACTCCTTCTTAAATCAAATTGGAAATATATAATTTTCTTGGAAAACTAGGAAGATATGAAAGAATGTGATGATCTATAATAAAATAAATAATTGGCTAAGTTTGAGTAAATAATTAAAGTACCTTCCACCACATCATTTGGAACTTTAATATCTGCAGTTTTGATCGTATGAGCTTATCCTTTCTCCCTTGGACTTCTTTGGGGAACATTTCTTTAACTCCTAGGAAAATCATTTTCACCCATATCCATGAAATTTTATCATTGAACAATGGTAGCTTATTTGTTCCCCATACAATATCGGGATAGGTTGTCTTTTTCTCCCCACTTCTAACAAACACCCTTACCCTTCAGGCAAGTACCAGGGTGTCTCTTCCAAAAATTATCATAGGGTGGAAGGAAAACTATTCCCTTCTTCCCCATTTATTTATCTCATTTTCCATAGTTTTTAGTATCCCTCTTATTCTCTTACTTTCCCTTAAAATCATAATACATAGAGAATTAATTTTCCATCTTGATAACGCATTAGACTATATCTTCATATGATGAGAAACATTGGGAGACTAGATCCCTTTGGAGGAATGGTTTTAAACCATCAAATAATAGATCAATCTTTCTCCTTGGATTATGTATGTATCCTGTCGAATTTTTTTCAAATTCTGTGAAGTTAGCTTCATACTTTGCAACATTATATTCCACTTTTTTCCTCAGATTCAGAAACTTCATTTCTATATCTACTTTTTGTTCAGAGGGGATTATTTTTCTAATAATATGTCCTTAAAATTACTCAATTACATTTCTTCTATGTCATTATCCTCATTTTGTGTTTTTAATTAAACACCACCACTAATACACATCTCCCAATAGATGATAAACTTCCATGAAAACCTTATCTCTTTAATTACATCCTAATGAGAGAAATATCTTCTCTAAAGTACTTATCCACTGCTCCTCTATGAATGGGTTTGTAGTACTATTAAATAACGGAGGTTGTTGTCGCATAAAGTGGTCTAACATAGCTCCTCCATGTTGTGGATCCATATGCTCCATATAGGTAATGTTATTGTTTATAACCTAAGTCAACTATCCCAGTATAGTTATAAGTTTCTCAACACCTGTCATAGCACCAGAGCTAGCATTATTATCTTGCATCAGAGGGAAATTCTTACATGGGACACAAGGGTTTATATGGTTTCCATTCCTTCTACTGGGAGCCATTTTTAAATAATGGCATAAAAATGATTAGGTTATTAATCATAATGTTTAATCTCAACATCGAAAACTACTTGGCATAAATTGAGATCTTTTACATAGCTAATCTCATAATCATAAACATGGTTTCTTTGAAAAAAATTACTTTGAAATCCTTCATAATGGATTGTAAAGAAAAAGTGAATTATCCTAAGAATATTCCCTAGGAGTGTCAAACAAAGTGTATAGTAAGGCCCGTTTTCATATACCAGGATACCTCAGTTCAAGCCCAAAATTCCTTATCAGAGTTGTTACTCTTAGGTACATCTGTGCTAGAACCACATCCACTTTTAGTATCCAGACATGGATATATTTTCTAGAAAGATCCACATAATCTATTCCATACCAAAATTATAGTATATTCTTTTATATTTATCCTCAAATACTATCTTAGGTTTTGTTTCATAATCTATGTTTTCTAAATCTAGTATCCATGTTTTCTACAAAACTTCGTCTAATACCAACTGTAAAGACCCGACCCCGGTTTTCTAGAGTTGGTGCCTTATTAAATTACATTTTCATGATTAAAATAAATTTTTTTCCCAAAGGAATTAATTCTTTAGTATATTTGGAAAACTAGATACATACATAAGTTAAACATTACAACTTGAAAGGAAATATAATATAGAAATTCATTTAACAACAACCATAACACCTAGTTTATCCCTGCATGTCATTCATAATATACCTCTTCATGTCCTATAAAAATTAAACATAAGAAATGGGTGAGATAAAATGCATGGTAAGGGTAAGTAATAAAACATAAGATATCATAAACATAGAAATTAGGCATGGTCTTTTACTAAAAATACATTCCTTTAAAAAAATAAACATAAACACATTATGGAAAGAATAAGAGATGAATAAATAATTACATAATAAAGCATAATCATGGGTATTCTAATATTATAATAACCTCATGAACTTTAAATTACTAGTTTCATAATGAGGGAATGTATAATGTTGGACATCATAATAATACCATCAAGGCCTCATGCAAAGACCACAAATAATCATTTTTTCAAGGCCTCGTACCAAGAAAGTAGTTTGTCTTATGAGACCTACCGATGCATCGAGGGGATATATAGGCCCTCACCCATCACATAATAAGTCTAATAAATCACCCATATGAACGTGGATAAGAATAAACAACATATAAATTCATATTGAAACTAGATTATTAAATGTAAATAACTTTCCTCGAACATTCAGCATTAACACTAACCATTCAGAGTAAATTGGTAAATGGTTTTAAGATATCACATCCACAGTAAAACAAATAATAAACCATTCAATTAAATATTTTTGATGATATCATAAATTATTAATACCAATAATACATAATAATCAACAAGATTGTTGAATTATATGAATATAATCTTATAAAATTGTCGAGTAATTCTTGAGATAAGTACTTTTCACTTTGAGAAGAAGAGTTATTTTGGAAAAATATTTCTATAAAACCAGAAGTGAAGTAAGATATTATTTTCGTAATAAAATGAGTAATTTTTATAAAGATAATTGTTTCTAAAAAAATTAAAGATTTCCCTTGAAAATAGTTAAGAATTTGATAAATTCCCTTCAATCAGGCTTATATTTCAGGATGAATTTTTGAAAAATCCTTTTAAAACACATAACTCCCCATAATTGAAAGTAGTATTCAATTTTGTAGACATATACAAAACATTAAAAAAAATTATGAGGAGTACATATGAATAAATAATAATTTAATTGAGGTAATTAGAGAATAAGAATAACCTGAATGAAAATGGAGGTTCGGGTAGAAAACCCTTAGCTTAAGTGTGATGGTGTTCTTCACTTGATCTTTGTGTAGAACCCCAAACACTTCATGGTATGTTTCTCTTAAATACATTCTAGTTATAGCCTATATTTCATGAATCACTAATCCCCTATGGAACAAAACATGGTTACTTATAGGAGATATCCATAACCTAGCCAAGTAAACCTAATTTTGTCACATCTACGATGCGAGTTTCGAAAATCTAACATACATGGTTGTGATCAGTAAGTTATTTTGAATCTAATAAGGAAAAATCAATTTTTAGTGAATACTAATCTACCTTTATGAATAGTAACCTACCCTTATGAATAGTAACTTACCCTTATGAATACTAATATGAATCTTATGAATGGTATACATACCATTGAGTGAATAATTGAATTTAGGCACCCTAAAAATGAAGATAAAAATTTAAGGTGTTTATATTTTTCGATTAAATAATTATTTTAATTAAATTATTAATTAATAATATTTATAAAATTATTTTTGAAAAATGGAATTCATTATTGGGTTCTACACGTTGAAATATGGTTAGGATTAATATTTGGGATTTTTCTGAGATACTTGAATTTTGATGAATAGTAAAATCTCATAATTCATAATAAATGCTAAATAAGGAATTTATTGAGTCATTGATGATGATCTACTGATGTAATCTCAATTAGTTCTAAGTCACATTCATATATTACTGTTATTGGTCATGTAATACTCACTATTGGTTGTCTTGAGAGGAAATAAAAAATAAATTATTATAATATTAAGAAAACTCATCTCCACACCACTATATAAACCACCCCTCACCCCTCTTCCTCCAACGCCACATAAGCTTTAATACATGCCTAAATTCTTCCAAATATTCTCCCTAATCCCTCTCCCCACGTCCAGGACTTGGTGGTCTCGCCCAAAGGCCAAAAATAAAGGCCGTGAGGAGATTCGCAAGGAGGAGTACTCCAGAGGTGAACCTTCCTTCTCTTTTCTTTCAATTTCATTTACAAAGTTCCATTATTTTGTTCTCTCATCTCAACTCCCCTCATACAAATGCCATGATAATTCCATTACCTTACTTGTACTATATTATCATTGTGCTAATGTAATATTTCATCATAATCTCTCTTTTTCCCCTCCTTTTATACAATAAATGCAAACATCATCCGAGATGTGTAAATTTATCACACTCAATAAAGACAGGTTTTAAATTTTTATTACTATCTTCAATACTGATCATAAAACCGTTTAAATGGTTGAAACAAGTCATAATATATGTATTTTATCTTGATTAATGTTCTGGAATCTTTACACTTTCATAATATGGAGTAATAATACAAAACAAGTTTATTGTGCACAAAACTACCAAGCCAAATCCAAGAGTTTATTTTAACTCTTCGAATGAGTCATCCTCATGGAATATGAACAGAATAATTAGAAGATAATTTATATCTATTTGATGTCACTACGAATTTTTTATTAATAATTCTGGATGTTTAACCATATTTCAAACAAACATCCATTCATGAATACAAGTAAACAGATCATGAAAACCAAAGAAGAAAATGCTACCAAAACAAGAAAATTTAATCTCATACACCATAAAAAAGGCCATTAATGAACCTAATAAAGTCATAAATTATCCATTATTTGTTGATGTGGTTATGGACTTATTAATTAATGAATGTAAATTTTATTATTCAGGTCGTTAAGAACAATCAAGAACACCTTCAAGCATAAGGTAAGGGTTATCTTAACTCAATTTCCATTTATTGAGTTACACATCTATGTCATTGGTTTTGTCTTCCCAAGAATATGTGTGAATGACCTATGATTTTTTTATACTATATATCAACTTATATGTTTTGGTTTTTTATTTTTCACACATTAATATTTCATTGATTTATCGTCACTCTAATTACACAATCTTTGTAAGGGATCCTCTCTCTCACTTTTGTTCAAGAATCTCCCCTATGTTGTGCCCTTTTATTTTTAATTCCTAATGATGGGGTAGGTTTTCTCACCTCCCCCACAATTCCCTTATGACATATAAATAATGTAATACCCATTTACCTCTCATTAAGCCCTCACAATAATACTCATTACCATGCCAAAATGTTTGTAAGGGGTTTCTCATCTCACGTTCATCTCTTGGAGATTTCCATTGTTCGCCACTTATTTCTTGTATGTGGTATATGTGTAATGACATTTGATATATAATAACATGATTATATTTATATTCACATTATTCAATGATTCATTTGTGTGTTATTATGTTCTGGTCATATGATTTGACCGATTACATTGTGGTAAGAGACTTTGTCTCAACTACTATTTTGTTGTGACTAACTTTGTATTGTGTACCTAATAATCCTTATGTGGTGTACCTACTGCCCATTTTAGATCACTTTTCATTTGAAATTATATTTATATTAAATATCCATAATCTCATATCATGGATATGTTTTTTTTCTAAACCGTATACCATTTTACATACGATGTTTATTTTGAAAGTTGTTTTAATTATGGAATTATTGATCAATATGTATACTCTACTCTATACGGATATTGAAAAGGAATATTTATCATGTATTTAATAAATTTATGAAGAATTATTTGGACATGAAGTGGTGGGTGGGGCCCTCTATAGCCCCTCGATGCATCGGTAGGTCTCTTGAGACAAATCAGTTTGCGACAAACACTTCGAGTTTGTTTCCAAAAATCAGACGGGTTTATACCCACAGAACTAAACCGTTTTTATGGTATTATGGTATCATGTGATAGATACATGATGTCCAATTAATAAGAATTCACTTTATTCATTATCAGTTAAAACTATCCATGATTTTTTAACTATAACAAAATCTATGGATGTAGTTTCATTCTAGGTTTATTAATGGCGTGAGTTTTTCATTTATTCACCATGCCATGTTGATTATGTCAAATTGTTCACAATTAATTTATTATTGATTCATGATTCCACTATTTTTAACCCTTACTGAGCATTTGAGCTCACCTATTTTCATTGTTTTCCATCAACAGGTGATGAAGAGGTGATCGTTTACTGAGTTCCTCTGGTTACTGTTTATAGTTTTTGTTTTGTATTGTATTTAGTAACATTTTACAATGTAATTTGAGTTACATCTATGTATCTAGTTTCTTCAATACTACTAAACTGATTGTTCCTTAGGTATTTTCATTCCTTCCAACCATGTCAATATCACAAGTAATTCACCGGCTCCAGCCTAGATGGGTCGGGGTGTTACATTTTTTGTCTAGGATAACCAAATTAAATTCATTAATTAATATGTTCATGACCTATTATTAATGTAATCTATTTATTATATCCTTATTAAGTTCATTCATGACCGTCTTGGTGGGTTTAAGAGGTTCAATTTTATTATTTGGGAGTATTTTCTTCCTTGGTATTCATGACCTATTTACTTATATACATGTAAGGATAAACATATAAGATGAAAATGGTTTTTTAGAATATAATTTGTATTTTATTTTTAACATAAATAATATTATATAGTTAAAAAATTCATTTGGTTATTGGGAGTGAAGATGAATCATTATATAAAACATTAATGATAATTGTTTGGGTTAATTGGAGGTTTTAAATCACAACAAACTCATTTTGATTTATAAATTAATATAATGTGTAAAAAAGAATCCATAACCTTACATAAGTTTTAATACATATATTATAGTCAGGTTCAACCATAAAAATAGTTTCATGTCCATAATTAATATGGTAATAGAAATTGAATACATGCCATCCCTGAATGTGAAAAATTAACACATCTCTGATGGTGTTTTCATTTCTAGTAAAAAATAAGGGGAAATGAGAGATACCGATGAATTATTCCATTATCATAACAACATTACAGTGAAATTAGGTTACTATAGTAATCATAACATTTGGATGAAAGGATATGAGGAAAGAAAAATAAAATAAAGTAACTCGAAATAAAAGAAATGAAAAGAGGAATTTACCTCTTGATATTATCTTTCTTGAGATCCTCTTTAGGAGAGAGGTTTTGGTATTTTTGTGAGACCCAAGGCTATTGGACGTGAGGGAAGATCTTGGGAGGATATTTGAGTAGAATGTAGACAAGAAAGAAGTATTGAGAGGAGTGAAGAGAAGAGGGAGCGATGGGTGTCTTTTACAGAGGAGGAGATGAGTTATTTTCCATTATATTAATCATTATTTTATTATTTTGTGCCAAGACTATGAATTTTATTTATTATTGTGACTCTAATATTAATAAGTTCCATTGAGTTTGAACTTTGTGTTCTTACATCATCCTTACATCACCTATGACTCAATAAATCATGCATTTATAATTTATCGTAAATTACCATATTTAATTATTCACCGAAAATTTAAGTATTTTAAAAAAACCCAAAAAATCACCCAAACCATTTTTTGAGGTGTAGAATTAAAAAATGAAATCCATTATTGGAAAATAATTTTCTAAATATGATTAATTTAATTTTTAAATAAAATCAAAATTTATTCAAAATAAATTAAACTATAATTAATTTTATATTACCTTGAATAATTAATCAAGATCTCATTATCTTATAAACTTGAGACAATAAAATAATAATATAATTTACTATTAATAAGGGTCATATTTCTATTCATAAGGGTATGTTACTATTCCCAAAAAATTGTGTTTTTCTTATCAGACTATAAATATCATACTGAATGCAACTGTGTATGTCATTTTTTCAAAATTCATATCACGGATATGAAAAAATTTTGTTTACTGGCTAGGTTAGAACAAAGTGGTGTTTTGTAGAGACTCAGTATTTTATGCATTCAATATTAAATTTATTTATATATCCTTGGGTTGTTACATGTATTGTGGTTTAAAATATGTTACTAACTAATACTAGAACTATAATCATGTTTATAATCTCATATATCCTCTTATTATAATATCTCATTACCTGTTTGTTATCATCCATTAATTATTTTAATTGTTTCAGGTGTTAATTTCCTAGTTTTTCGGGTATGTTTTAACTTGTTATTTTTTGTTCTTATTAAATATAACATGGTTACATAATCTCAAGAATTTAAATCATTATTTTAGTATCATATATATCTAGTATATATGTATCTATAATAAACCATAATATTTAGAGATTATAAATGGAATGTACCGTTCATGGTGACGATTGGTCGTACGTATGCCTGAATGCTACTTTCATTTCATTATCATATTTAAAAGAATAAAAGTAAATGATAAATATTTATACTATTATTAAAATAACATATCTATTTCATATATTTCATATATTTCTATTAAAATTATACTCAATATGTTCCATGTATATTGTGAATGAATAACATCGCTTCGAGGGGGTGGTAGTCCACACTTCCACAAATGATGTTATCATATTAACTAAAAATAGAATATATTAAAGGTATGTGTTATAAAATGATTATAAAATTATAAATACATAATAAATATTATATATATCATATATTAATATATTTTCCATCATAATTTCCATCATGAGAGGTGGTAGGTGAAAAATGAACAATCATTATTTCGTGAGGTAGTAGTTCACCGTATACAGAAACAGTATGTTTGTTACCCATTAGAGGGAAGTGTTTGTAAGTGTAGGTCAATAAATTATCATAAAAACATAATATTATATTAATTATACTGTTTTTTTATAAAATAATATAATAAAAACAGATGTGGGGTTGGAGAATGGAAATAAAAATAAAAAGCATGAGAGAAGACGTTACCTCTTAATCAGGTAACTACTTTTGGTTTTTACCAAAAGGTTTCCATGGAAGTATTTAGGCCTAAGTATAATCTTATATGATGAGTGTAGGTATGTTTATGAGCTATTTTGGAAGATGTTTTCCAATCCAAAATAGCATGATAGGTGTGTTGAAGTTGGAGGAGAGGAGGTCCTTTTATAGGGGAGGAAAAGGACTCACTTGGTATTTTTGAAAAGAAGTTAGGTGTACCCATGTTTTTACATAACCAAAGTCATAAAAACCCAATAAAACTCAACAATGGAAGTTAAATGGCCTATTTATATTTTACCAATGGGTTTTTATTAGTTTCTAGGTTATTTAGGCCCTTAAATTAGAGGATTAGTCCTTTATTAAGCTTAATTTTACCTTAATAATTGTAATTAATTTTAATTACATTCACAAATATTTTTGGTCAAAAACAAACAAGGTGCTATTAGATATTATAAATTATAATTTTTAAAAATATTTAATCCATTTTTCAAAATTCTTAACTTATAATTTTTATAAACTAATTTTAAATTCATCCCATAAACAGGATGACAATGCAGGTTTTTTAAGTAAAAATTTATGAAAGTTTGCTATGTTTTCATAATTAATTTCTAAGTGAAAATGATCCAAACGACATAAATTTTATTAATTGATAACAATATTATCTAATTAAACCTTAAAACTAATTAAAAATATAATTTAACCATATAAATAAATTATATGAAAAACAGTTTTAAACAAAAATTTGGTATTTCTAATTATTCGTTATAACTTATATGTTTCCGAAAAATATCACAAATTTACCATAAACTATTTTTTTGTTTATAATTAAAATATGAAGTTTATATTTACATATTTAATTTATTAAAGTGTCAAATTTTGGATTTAAAATGGGTTTTCCATTATAAGGCAGTAAAATTGCCTTTATAAAAATATATGTTTTTCAGTGTAATATTTGGATTGTTCTTATCTTATGCTTATCAAATATATTAGAAGAAATTAAAAAAATATTATATTGAATATATGATATATAAATATATATAACGTTAATATCACCCTCAAATTGTTATTAAATAAATTTATTATGGTAAAACAACTTAGTTAAAATAATAATATTTTATTTTATATTCAATCGGTTTTAATTTTCATTTATAATTAATTTATAACCAATTAATTCATTTAAAATTTCATTAAACCATATATTTTTATAAATTAGTTACTCTTTTTCATAAATATTAATTTATAGGCTATAATATATCTTATTATATTTAACAATATATCATTATTCTGTAAAACTCAGTCTTGCGTGTAATGTAAGACTTCGAAGAAAGTCATTCTTGTGTGTAATGCAAGGTATTTTGGTGTCAAATGAATGAAAAATATAAAATATATTAATTATATTTAAAATATTAAATATATTTCAATGTATCATGGTATTATTTTCCCTTATGTGCTTGGTTTCGCGTCTCATGAATGCTATCGAATATAAGGTTTTTACTTTGGAATTCTGGGGTGTTGCAAACATTTTACATGAGAATAAACATGGAAATTTGAAAAGAGACCTTAAAATAATTTATTTCACATGAAATTTGGAGAATAGTTTCATTATTTTCATGTAAAAACAAATATTCATTTCACATTTTTAGTAAAAAAATAAAAAGTACCTCATTCGGAAAACGACAAGACGATTAAGTTAAAAATTTTATGGAAAGTCAAAAATTGTTAAAAATGGATTTAAAAACATAGGATAATATTAAAAAACATTCTTGAAAACATTTTAATGAAAATATAGACATGGAAGAAAAATATTCTCGAGAAAATAGTAAAATAAGGTTAGTTTTCCATAAAAACATTCTCTCTATATTTGAGTACGTAACAGGAGAGAAATGATAAGAAAACATATAATCTATATAAATAATCATAGGATAATAAATTGCCTAATATTTTGGAGGTATATATCTTATAATTTCATCATAATAAATGTATGAAAAAATGATCCCAATAATTTGATATTGTAACATAAAACCCTTAACTCAATTATGTCTTACTTCATACGTTCCCTAACCTCTTCTTCATTGGGAAACCTCCTTTGGATTACACCTCAGGACTTGAAAATATAGTATTATAATCAAAACAGGACCTATAGGATATGGGTAGTGATGTTAGGAAAGGATTTGGACAAGTATTTTCTAATCAAATAGGCTTGTTAAGTATGTAGAAGATATGATAGGAGGAGTCATTGTAAAGTCAAGGAAAGTAAACACTTGAAATTACTTGAAATATTTAAATATAATGTATTATTTTTCAGGTTTAAGTGGAACCAAGTGGATATAATTTCAAAAATAATATTGTTGAAGGATTAAATCCATTAAAAAAATAAAAATTGTATAAGTTCATGTGTCATTTTAAACCTTATCTTTTGGTTTAACCTCTTTGTTAGACAATTTTAACCTTAGTCATGGAAATGTATTTTTAAGTAATAAAGGGTTATGAATTTACTTATATGGTAAAAATGGGCTCAAAATGGTCAAGGGATAACATTTTAGACCATATCTCATCCCATTTTTCTATTTAAATATATTTATAATTTTTAAATCATTTAATAATATAATATTTAACATAAAATAAAATTAAATCCATTTTAAGAACAATTCACATTTTTTGAATTTAAAGACATCAGCATAGTTAGGTAATTATTATATAAATTCTTTAAGCATAAATTATACATTATTATTAACCATAAAAAAAATTTAATTTTCATAATTCATCTAAATAAGTTTTACTTTTAATGTCTTAAAAATCATTTACTTTGATTTTTATACATCTTGCACAAGAAACTGTGTCAGCATTGTGTAAAAATTTAAGATAATTATAAAGCCACTAAAATTTTAAAAATAAATTACCAATATAAAAATAAATAAATTATGTTAAAAATAATCTTTTATATTTTTTCATATCATCTTCTTATCCCTATGTGAAAATATAAGATGAATTAACAGCAAGAGAGTGATATTTTGGAATTATTCTATACTTAAAATAATATTACGATTGTTGTAAAAGAAAAATGGCAACAAGTTACCATAAATTGTAATATTGGATGAGTATGGTCAAACTAAACTCATAAATTATAAATAATTCAAATATTATATAGTTTTTTAATTCTTTATCACATTATTTTTAACCTTGCTTACCTAATTTACCTTTACCGAGGTGAAAAATATTCAACATGGTTACTATTCATAATGAATAAAAATATTGATAAAATAGTTGCCAAATTTGGATATTATGACTCCAAATATAGAATCCATTTTTATATATTAAATTTATAGAAGTTATTGAAACCCATTTTAAAATAAACACGTGAAACACAAATAAAATAGTTTTCAGAAAAATGTATTTTAAGCATAAACAGGATTTCTAATTATCCCATGCCTAGTAAAAACCATTAGATGAATGTCATAACATTTGATTGAATATATGATCCATAAATTTAATTAAAATCATTCATAAATTGTTATTAATATTGATTTATTAAAATAAAAACACATTTTGTGCTTAAAAAACCTTTTCAGAAGAACATATCTTTTTTACTTTTAAATTATTTTATCAATTGATAACCAATGAATTACTTCTATAAATGTGTAAGAAATATTTTTTTATAATATGTTTAGTCCTATTCATACCCTCCAAATTAAATACTAGGCAATAATGGTCACATAAAATAATAATAATTCAATAGTATAACATGGTTCTCTTAAAAATAGTGTTTCATGTAATGAAAGTTATTGAATACTTGAAATTTATTTAACATGAAATACATATAAAATCTTGGGGTGGTTCAAACATGATAACTTAGGAATCAAAAAACTATTAAAATATTTTTTTTCATTTGTACCATAAATATTTCATATCATTATTCAAGACAATTAGCATCAAAAGGTACTCAAAGTGGTCATACCAACACACAAAGGCATTATTTCAAATATCAGACTCCTTGATTCTATGTTGGTGATATCTAGATTGAATATTAGTTTTTTATAACCACATTACCCCATTTAATTGATTATAATAATTATTGATTTTTTGTAAGGGGTACTTATTTTAAATCATTGTCTGGTTGAGCTTCCAATAATCAATGCATAAATGGATAGTTTCTTTTCCCTTATTTGAAATTATTATCAGGGATACCCATGGAAATAATCTTGAATAGTTGAATTCCATAGCATCCAAATCATTCAATTGAATTTTCTAGTCCTTCAATTCTTCCAATTCCATATGGTAGGAATCTATAGATATTACCTAGTCATTAACACCAATTTTATCGATAATTACACCTCTCTATAAAGATTAAGACCATACAAATTTGTTTTAAAAACCTTTATAAACTTTTAATCCCCTAGAGGAAGTTCACAAATTGAGGTTTTCCTTTAAATATGAATCCTAGATGATGATATTGATTTACCTAGCTCTGGTAGAGGATGTCTGGAATGGATATACCTTGGATCCTAATCTACTTGAACCACATGGGAGTTCCCATTAGGTGTAGTAAAGGAAACCCTTCAATAATAAAAATAGAAATAAGTTTTATGAGTAATTATCCATTCAATCCAAATAATAACATCAAATAATTCTATTTAAAGAACTAGGAAAACCCAATCCAACTGAACCTTCAATAAAGAAAAGGTGCATGAGGGGCATCAGAATCTATGTACCCTCTTCTTTTCTTGATTCATTTCTAACTCCATAACTTATTTCATGAGTTCCCTTGGGATATTTAATATATTCAAAAAGTGGGTTGATATAAAATTATGAGAGGTACTATTATCAAATAAATCAATCACTATATATGAAGTAACGAAAATATTAATTCTTATAGTTATAAGGTCCAACTAGATCTCCCCTTGAGATTCTTCTAGTATATAAAATTATTAATTCCAAAATATAATTGTTTTGTACTGCCACACGTAGTTTATACCCTTTTATACCTTTTACTATGAGGTGTGTTAACTTTTCCTTCATAATATTTTGGTTGTAAAACTACTTACATGGAAGCATATGACTGCACCACTGACCCACTCAGTGCGGAAGAGCCTAACCAATTCAATAGGAAGAGAAATAAAAATAAAATTGTTGAAAATAACCCAAGCATCCACTTGAGAAGAAAACTTCTAGATCTTTTGAGTAATAATTATTTGTATACATTATATTTCCACATTAGTTGTAAGTCATTGGGAATATGTTATCCATTATATGGGGAATGGGATAATTATAATATTGGTATCCAATACTAATTCCTCTTATAACCACATTCTTCTTCCAATTCATCTCATAAGGTCCATTACAACCACTCTCAGATGTAGGAGGAATCCCAACCAATAAAGACTTATCTACCTGATCAATTTCTTTCATTAGTTCCCTATCCACAACCTATGCATAGGTATAAAGTTTCATCATAATAACCTAATAATGGGTATATAGTTTTAATATCATATGAAACCTATGATATTTTAGCTTTCTATTCAATACATCCTTAATAATAAAGGAAAATTTGGAAAAAAAATAGTTGGTATACATCATTACAATCTGGTCACCTTGTTGAAGGGTGAGTAACTCAATGGACGTAGCCAAAACCTTTGTTTCTAGGTAAGAATAATTAGTAATGATGGCTTAAAATTATTCACACATTAAACCCTCATTTTTCTTTGTAAGAAACACTCAATCCCACCACCTTTAACTAAGGCCTTCAATAATGAAGACAGTGAATTTCCCTTTAACATAATATGAAGTCTCTAACAAGTCAAAGATCATTTCAATTTTACTAATTCATTTCCCCTCTTATTGAGGAACATTCATCCCCTATAAGGATAGTGGTTTCTAGGAGATAAACTCTTGTACCTAATCTATATCTCCACCCTTACCTAGATCCACTTATCTATGTCATGAAATCACTAGAGATGATCCTTTTTCCATAGTACGGAACACAAGAATTATAGAATTAAAAAATCGAATAGAAATAGGATTTTACCATCGAACATTATCCACAAAACCCTCCTCCTAATTCACTAGAATTATTCTAGGGGGATAATACTATATGACACTAAAGAAAGAGGTAAACCGTCAAAGAACGAAACAACCTCAATCAAAATCATATAAAAATCACAAAACTCAATTAAATATAAAATTAAACAAAAATAAAACTCAAAAACACATTTTTTTATAACATCTCATGATAAAATAAAGCTCATTATGATGATAGATATTCAAGATCTCACTCAAAAATTACCCGCTAAGTCTTGACAGTGATAACTCATGCCTACAAAAACATATCAAATCAAATAAACCAAAAACCACATTTGATAACAATTTTTTGTTATCCAACCTAGATTATCCCTCAACCGAACACCCAACTCATCATGTGATAAGTTCTAAAGTGAATTCCATATCCCCATGTGCTATCAAAAAGTTCCCAAGCCTTGAAGTGTTGGAGTTGGTAGCCTAGAACCAACTACTTTGTACTTTATTCATTGATAAAATCCTTATCACATCTTGATTGTTCTTCTACGTAACAATGCATGTGATAATGTCCTAAGGACAACTGTTTCATTAAAGGTTCATAGCGGATCCCTACTATGATGAGAACCCAGAAGTTCCATAACATTATTCTTGAATATATGTTCTATGGTTGGATGATATTATTTGAGGGGAACAATTAATACAGATCATAAGGGGGGAGGAATCATAAAAATTTGAGGCACTTTCTCATGGTGTGCACCCTTGGTAATATCCAGGAGGATATTATGAGAACGAGGCCCACCAGTAGGAAATCCACATTTCATAGTTTCATTGGATTTTCCTATCTGCGGACGTGTGTATTGTTCCTTAGACTTTAAGATTATTTTTAATGGGTATTACAACTCGTGCACTTAGATGTATTGATGAAAACCGTGATGACACACTGTTCGTAGTGAGGTATGACACGTTGGGTGTGGCACGAGTAATAATGCATTAATAGATAATGCGAGAAAGGATTTGTCCCTTCTGTTCCATAACAGAAGTAGATATCTCAAGCCCTTTGATGGAATTGATATAGCCTAAATAAATCCATGGCCATGGTAAGGTATGGGCGAGTTCAATTCCAGGAAGTCAAAGAAAGAATAATCGAGCACATGGGTTGATGGCACTAGCATGCAACCCGCTTGATTATAGATATCGAGACAAAGGGATTATATTACACAGCAAGCATTCGTAGGAGGTGACACGTCATTACGACATTAATTTCTTTCTCTATTGGTGCCTTGGCATGTTGCTAGACGCTAACCATGGACTTTAGGCAGGCTCCGTCTAATGCCACTCAGAAAGAGGCCTAGAGGGTCACATGCTATGTGTGTCCATGTATCTTAGTTAAATATTAATTTTACAAGTTAAATAAAGATTATTACCGACTGTGGTTTAATAATTATTTAAGGATGTCTGATCGCATTTATTTGGACACTAATTATTTGAGAGAATATATTGTGGGAGAAATAATATTTTTATTATCGAGTAATGCAGTTACATTTATTTAAGAAATAAATAGCCATTACTCAAGGTCTAATAAATGTGGTGAAGGAAATAAAGGAAAATAAAAGTACATGTCGTGTATATTAAATATACACACCGTGTAGTTTTATGGAAAATGAGTACACGCCGTTTATTAATGATTACACGCCGTGTAGTTTTTTCAGTTGGATTTTGAGGATATAATATTGTTTTATTAAATGATATTTATTATAATCAGCGTGGGAGGATGTCAAGGAATTTATAATTTGACATGGGGGTTTTCAATAAGAGTTAATGAAATAAATAAAACACGTAATGCATTTATTTATTGTCATAACTCTATAACCTCAACACCCGATTATAAATATCCTCACAACCCCAACACTTTTACACAAGAGAATCGTTGTGCACAATAATTCTGATGAATTCTTTCATGCCCGAAGGAACTCCTTCCTCCAACAACACTCTCAAGACTGAGAGATCAAGGCGATCGAAGGCGGACATCACAAGTGAAGGTTCTTCCGCGCTAGCACCCAGAGATCCCCTCGACGACGTTCGGAGATACGTGGAACATGTGTGGATCACCACTAGAGGAATCCTACACTTAGATTCTACGACGCAATGACGGATCACCGAATCGTGACCGGACACATCAACGAAGAAAGAATTCCACCAAGGTAATTCTTGTGAATTAATTAAATTAATTATAACCAACATATGATGATCCTATCTCTATGGTTCCGGGATTCCCTCTTTTGTTTTTCGTTATTTGTTATATTTCGAAGATCCAGCATTTTATATCATGACGGATCTCGGTTTGAATGTTGTTTAACGCTAAAATTAATGTTGGGAAAACCCACCAACGCGCTTCCGCTGTGCCCGAAACCTACAAGTGGTATGAGAGCAATCATATCGTTGATTATAATTATTTAGTTTTTCGTTGATGTTTTACGCATTTAATAATTTAGTTGTTTAAATTCAAGTTTAATCGTTCTAGAAATATGAATCTCAAGATCTGTTCCTCCTCCCTCGTTTCTCATTCACCTCAAAAAAAGAAATTTTTCTTTTAATTTTGATTAAAATAAAATAGAGGAACTCATCCGGAGGTGTCAAACGTTCCTGGACGTGCAACACGAGAATACAGGGCGTGTATTCTGAAGTACACGCCGTGTATTCTAGGTTCATGCATCGGACAGGTCTGCCAAATCAGGTCGTCTATTGATTTTATCTAAGTCATTTATGACACCGTGTGTTGACTAGGAACAGGTGGCACACAGTTTCCAGATTACACACCGTGTGGTCCAAAAAAACGAAGCGTGTAGTCCTTTCGGGTTAGGGTTGGACCGTGTACCCCATACATGGCTTGCCCGGCTGGAAACCATGTAACGTGGAAACTACACGGCGTGTCTCCCACTATACATGGCGTATACTCTGAAAATTTCTGAAGTACATTAACACCCCATATCCCCGGGTGTGTAGTTTGGATGGACGGTGAAGAAAAGTACACGCCGTGTAGTCGGAACTACATACCAAGTACTCACCCAAATTACGCAGATTTATTAAAATTTATTATTATATTATACAAACCCTTGAGACGTGTACCATAGTGCAGGAATAAAGATGAGACACAACACGTGATAGGTGTTATATATATGTTTGTTTAATTTAACATTTGCGTAATAAATGGGAATTCACTAGGTTTCCTCCAAGGTACAAGTTTTCTACAAGGATAATTTTAAATGAATTTATTTGTTTAAAATTATGATGGATGAGAATCTCAAGGATGTTCAGAAAATGGTTTAAGATAAAATGATTGATTAATTAAAGATAATTAATTAATTCGAGTGTGATTTATCTTAAACAAGAATGATTAAAGAATTGAATGCTAGTTTTATTTATGCGTAAATATCTTTTCATGTATGGATGATCATGAGCTAGACTGAGACCTTTGTATATGAATGGTTTCTTTTAATTTATTTATTTAAATTAAATTTGTTGGCCTATGAGCCATCTTTTCATTAATATGTAGGGCCTGCATGCCCAAGGATTCTTTTATGTAAAAACCCCTTTTTACCCCTCACCTGTTTGTGAGATAAATGCATATGTAATGGATGGAGCTCTCAAGCTAGTGGAGGCGGCTCAAGTCAGGATCCAAGGTGAAACCAATCCAAGGAGATACAAAGGTGGACAGGTGGAAAACTATAAACATGAACCCAAAAGGTTCAAGGTGTTTCTCCCCTATGTCTTGGGTTAGTTTATCAACCACTAGATAAACTAACCAATAGAAAAACCTCATAATCATACTATTTATTTTATTTATGTCAGTTTCATGGTTTATTTATTTTTGGTTTGTTGTCACGATCACACAATTAATGGATTAAATAGGCATGCAAGATGGAACTAAAATAAAACCAGATTATGTGTAAATACTATCTTAGACATGGTTAATCACTTAAGTATATACCAATTAATATTAACAATAATGTAATCAAAGATAATAAATTGGAAATTTACGTTTAAGGATAAAATCCCGCAAAGAAATATTATGTGGATATAGCATTCCATAATCTTGGTTAGAATCGAACCATTGTTCAAAGTGCTTGACCAACCCTAGTTGGGGTGCTTTCAATTATCGGGGAATTATAATTCATGGTTTTGGGTTGACTTAACTTGGTTCACATCAAGGGTTGACTGCCACCGTAGGACTTGGTGTGGCCAAGAGGCAAAGGTTCAGGAAATCCAAAATAAAAGGATTTTAGGATTGGGGAGTCCACTCAGTAGATCAAGGAGCTGCGATTTAATGCAGTTGGCATTTGGAATGCCTACCTAAAACACTACAAGTTTCTTGACCAACCCTAGTTGGGTTAATGCGAAGGGAAATATGGATCCTTGCCACTAGAATATTCAGGCAACATAATATTCCGAAATCAATGGTGAGGGCTATTGGATTTCGATAAAATAGTGGGAGACTAATAAGTATTGATTTATTTATTTGCTTCAGTTTTGTAATAAAGTAATAAACCTTTTCTCATCTTAATTTGTAGAAAAGTAAAGAAAATGACTTCAAACATATCATTGTTAACCATACTCGAGAAGGAAAACCATCTCACCAGCACCAATTTCCAAGAGTGATAGAGACATTTATGCATTATCCATTGCCATGAGAGGAAATTGTATGTGCTGGAAGAGCATGTTCCAGTTGCTCCTAGATCAGAACTTCTACCCTTAACTCACCAGGTAGATAAGGACATGGGGCATGACGAACCTACAGTCCATATGGTGAATAAGAAAATGATGGACAAGGAAAATGGGAAAAAGACTTATAAATGGTCTGAAGCCCCCGAGCACCATCCCTCCAAGAAGGGGAATATCCAGAGGCAGGGCAAGGAATGGGATGCAATGCGTTTTTCATGTGTCAAGCAAGGCCAATGGAAGAGGAACTACACCCAGAAGCGTCGGTACGCTAATGGTGTATTCGTTATCAAGTGTAATCTTTCTATTTCTACACATTGGTTATTAGATATATCTTGTGGGTCTTACATATATATTCAAATGCAAGAACCTAGTAGATTTTGAATGATTGCCAGAGGAGAGGTGGATCTTCGAGCTGCCAATGGTGCAAGGCTGGCTGTGTTGGCTATTGGCAACTACCACCTCTCATTTATAACTGGGATGATCTTGGTTTTACATAACTGTTATTATGTGCCTAGTGTTACCAAAAACATAATTTCTGTATCTTTTTTGGATATGGATGGATTTATTTTCATGTTTCAAAATAAGGGTTATATCTTTTATAAGAACAAAATATGTTATGGTATGGCACATTTAAATAATGGTTTTTATGTATTAAATTATGAAAACTAAGTGTTGGAAATCGATAATGAAACAAACTCACAGGACTCATACATCACCCAGTTGTGGCATCGCCGTCTCGGTCATGTAAATGAGAATCACTTGACAAAGCTCTACCAAGATGGCTATTTATACTCTACTGAGCTAAAACCACTTGATAGATATCATGATTGTTTACAAAGAAAAAATTACCAAGCCGCCTTTTGGTGGACAAGGTGAAAGGTCCACAGAGCTTCTAGGATTAGTACACATGGATGTGTGTGGACCATTTTCAGTAGAAGCTAGAGGTGGATATTCTTACTTCATTACTTTTACTGATGATTTGAGTAGATATGGCTATGTCTACTTAATGAGGTATAAGTCAGTGTCCTTAGAGAAATTTAAGGAATTCAAGAATGAAGTAGAGAATCATCTTGGTAAGAAGATAAATAAGCTTCGATCGGATCAAGGCCGATAATATCTAAACCAAGAGTTCATCAACCTTTTACGGGAGTCTGGGATTCTATCTCAGCTCACTCCTCCTAATACACCACAGTGGAATGGTGTTAGTGAAAGGAGTAACTGCACCTTGTTGGACAAGGTGAGGTCGATGATGATTCATGTGGATCTTCCATTATCCTTTTAGGGGTATGCATTACAAACTACAGCATACACATTAAACTAAGTACCAGCTAAGGTGGAAAATGGAATTCCCTCTGAGTTATGGAATGGAAAGAAACCCATTTTGTCACATACATGTGTATGGGGATGAGAGGCATTTGTTAAGGCCTTATTAGGAAACAAACTAGCACCTCAGGGTATGAAGTGTATCTTTATAGGATATCCTAATGAAACAAAAGGATATTACCTATATAACCCTCAAGACAAGATAGTGATTGTCTCTAGATAAGCAGTCTTTCTTGAGAGGTATCACATCCTCAAAAAGTATAGTGGGAGCAATATTGACTTCAACGAAGTTAATGCTCAAGATACACAAGAGTTGGTACAGGAACAAGTTCCCCAGGACCCCATGTAAGAGGTTCCAGAAACACAAGTACTGCGTAGGAGCTCAAGAGAGGTAAGGTACCTAGAGAGATTTGGTTTCCTAGTCACTGAGGGTGGTGAATCATTATTGTTGGAAAATGATGAACCTCTCTCCTAAAAGGAAGTAGTAGAAATATTAGAAGCTGCAAGACAAATAGAAGCTATGAATTCTAAGATGGATTCAATGTATCAGAACCAAGTCTGGGTTCTAGTAGATAATCCAGTTGATGTAAAGCCTATTAGATTCAAATGGGTATTCAAGAGAAAACTGGACATGGAAGGTCAAGTTAGCACCTATAAAGCAAGTCTAGTGGCTAAAGGATTCAGACAGTGTCAAGGAATTGACTATGGTGAATCCTTCTCGCCAGTTTCCATGTTTAAATATATAAAAATCATAATTGCCATAGCAGCTTCCCATGACTACGAGATTTGGAAAATGGATGTCAAAATAGCATTCCTTAATGGGAACCTTCAAGAAGATGTCTATATGACACAACCAGAAGGGTTTGTGACACCATTTGAAGCCAAATGGGTTTGCAAGTTGTAGAAATCCATTTATGGATTGAAGCAAGCATCCAGGTCATGGAACATTAAATTTGATGAAGCCATAATGGAATTTGGTTTCATTAAGAATGAATGTGAGCCATGTATTTATAAGAGGTTTAATGGAAATGTGATCGTTATCCTAGTAGTATATGTTGACGACATATTACTTATTGGAAACGATGTACCAGTCTTATAGTCTGTTAAGGACTGGTTGAACAGGTGTTTCTCCATGAAGGACTTAGGAGAAGCAGCCTACATTCTAGGGATCAAGATCATTCATGATAGATCCAAGAGGCTGCTTGGACTAAGTCAGGGTGCATAAATTGACCAGATACTAAAGAGATTTAGTATGGAACAATCCAAGATGGGATTAGTTCCCGTATCACATGGCCTACATCTTTCTACGAAAATGTGTCCTCAGACACAAAAAGAGAAAGATAGAATGAGTAAGATCCCATACTCTTAGGCTATAGGATCCATCATGTATATCATGTTATGTACTAGGATTGATGTTGCCTATGCACTGAGCATGGTAGGTAGATACAAACAGATCCAGAAGAACAGCATTGGACTGTAGTTAAGACTATCCTTAAGTATCTGAGAAGAACTAAGGATATGTTCCTGGTGTATGGAGGAGATGAGGATCTTGTCATCAGAGGGTATGCTGATGCTGGTTTTTAGACAGATCATAATGATCTGAAGTCGCAATCTGGATATGTTTTCTATCTCAATGGAGGAGCTGTGAGCTGGAAGAGTTCAAAGTAGCACGTTTTCGCTGATTATACAGCGGAGTCTAAATATATAGCGGCTTCTGATGCATCCAAGGAAGCTGTCTGGATTCGTAACTTTGTCCAGGATCTTGATGTGGTTCCTAGAAGTAAAGATAACATTACATTGTTTTGTGATAATACTACAGCGGTGGCTCTTGCAAAAGAACCAAGGTCACACCAATGGACAAAGCACATACTCCGGAAGTATCACCTCTTGAGGGATTTCTATCGAAGGGGTGAAGTTGCAGTGAGAAGAGTGTCCACAGAAGAGAATGTGGAAGACCCCATAACTAAAGGACTATCTCAGCAGAAGCATGAATATCATGTGAGAGATAGAGGGTTAAAGGTTGTTAGTAGTTGGATCTAGTCGAAGTGGGAGTCTGTTGGAGTTGGTTTCCTAGAACCTACTACTTTGTACTTTATTCGTTAACAAAAGCCTTATCACATATTGATTGTTCTTCTACATGACAATGCATGTGATAATGTCCTAAGGACAACTGTTGCATTAAAGGTTCATAGCAGATCCCTGCTATGATGAGAACCCACATGTTCCATAACACTATTTTTGAATATATGTTCTATGGTCGGATGATTTTATTTGAGGGGCACAAATAATATAGGTCACTAGGGGTGAGGACTCATAAAACATTGAGGTAACTTCTCACGGTGTGCGCCCTTGGTAATATCTAGGAGGATATTATGAGAACGAGGCCCACCAGTAGGGAATCCACATTTCATAGTGTCATTGGATGTTCCTATATGTGGACGTGTGTATTGGTCCTTAGATTTTAAGATTATTTTTAATGGGTATTACAACTCACGCACTTAGATGTATTGACGAAAAATGTGACGACACACTGTTCCCATCAAGGTAGGATACATTGGGTGCATCATGAGTAATACTGCATTAATAGATAATGTGATAAAGGATTTGTCCCTTATGTTCCATAACAGAAGTAGATATCTCAGGCCATTTGATAGAATTGATATAGCCTAAATAAATCCATGGCCATGGTAAGGTATGGGCGAGTTCAATTCCAGGAAGTCAAAGAAAGAACAATCGAGCACATGGGTTGATGGCACTAGCATAAAACCCTCTTTATTAGATATATCATGATAAAGGGATTATATTGCACAGGAAGCGTTCGTAGGAGGCGACACGTCATTGCGGCGTTAACTTCTTTCTCTATGGGTGCCTTGGTGTGTTGCTAGATGCTAACCTTGGACTTTAGGCAGGCTCCACCTAATGCCACTGAAAAAGAGGCCTAGAGGGTCACACACTAAGTGTGTCCACGTATCTCAGTTAAATATTAATTTAATAAGTTAAATAAAGATTATTTCCCACTGTGGTTTAATAATTATTTAAGGATGCCTGATCGAATTTATTTCGACACTAGTTATTCGAGAGAATATATTGTGGGAGAAATAATATTTTTATTAGTGAGTAATGCAGTTACATTTATTTAAGAAATAAATATCCATTACTCAAGGTCTAATAAATTTGGTGGAGGAAATAAAGGAAAATAAAAGTACACACCGTTTATATTAAATATACACACCGTGTTGTTTTATGGAAAACGAGTACACGCAGTATACTAATGATTACACGCCATGTAGTTTTTCCAGTTGGATTTATGAGGATATAATATTGTTTTGTTAAATGATACTTTTTATAATCATCATGGGTGCATGTCAAGGAATTAATAATTCGACATAGGAGATTTCAATGAGAGTTAGGGAAATAAATAAAACGAGTAACGTGTTTATTTATTGTCATAACTCTATAACCTCAAAACCCAATTATAAATATCCTCACAACCCCAACACTTTTACACAAGAGAATCATTGTGTACAAAAATTCTGAAGAATTCTTTCATGCTCGAAAGAACTCCTTCCTCCAAGAAAACTCTCAAGACCGAGAGATCAAGGCGATCGAAGGCGGACATCGCAAGTGAATGTTCTTCCGCACTAGCACCCAGAGATACCTTGGATGATGTCTGGAGATACGTGGCACACGTGTGGATCACTGCTAGAGGAATCCTACACTTGTATTCAACGACGCAACGATGGATCACCGAATCGTGACCGGACACATCAACGAAGAAATAATTCCACCAAGGTAATTCTTAAGAATTAATTAAATTAATTATAACCAACATATGATGATCCTATCTCTGTGTTTTTGGGATTCCCTCTCTTTTTTTCATTCTTCATTCTATTCTGAAGATCCGGCATTTTATATTGTGATGGATCTCGGTTTGAGCGTTGTTTAATGCTAAAATTAAAGTTGGGCAAACCCACTAAAGCTCTTCCACTTCGCCCGAAACCTACATGATGAACTACCATTGGAAATGATTAAACCCATAAATACATTAAAACTTGAATCTATTAATAAATAGGGAACAAAAAAACACACATATATATCATAAATAAATGAAAAATACAAACAAGTGTGTAAGATCCTATGTCCAAATGGGTCTTAAATTGAAGAGGAATTTGAAATTTTTATTTAGTGCGCATGATGAATTTTAAGTCAGTGTTAGGAATGGATTTACAAAGTTTGTAACCTCCTAAAAAAGATTTTTTGACATATAATAGAGGTTAAAAGGTAGAAGAGAGTAATGGTTGAACACCATAGGAAGCATCAGGTGGTCAGTCTGTAGATTTGTAGTAGCTTATAGCCACCAGCTAGTTGTTGCCTAGCCATTGATGCATTGGTGGCCTAAGGAGTGATCGTGTTTCACTTTTGTGGCTACATGCCTTCTAGTGGGGTTTTCTTAGGGGTAAATTAACTAATTTTACCCCCTCCCTATTTTAAGAGGGGGATCCACTATTCCACCCTATTTTGGTGTGTTTATCCATCCCCCCTTTCCCTTTTTCTCAAGCTTCAAACGGCCTCAAATTTCTGGTGTTCTGTGGTGATTTATGATAATAAAAGGTATGTATTAGCCCATGTTGTCCTACATTTATATCCTCATTATTTTATTTTTTTATCCTTCCTATAAGATAGGTTTCTTAGAAAATTCCGTCATACTATGGTGTAATCATCCTAATTTTATGGGACTTCAACTTATCCATCTTAGTGGAAGTCCTTAGAATATTTTTTCACTTTATAGTGTATTGTTTTGATGAGGTATGTCCTTATAGTGATCTTTCCAAGTTTTTTGGATTAAATTATATTGATTTAGTAATGTATTTTTTTAATATTAGGATTTTTTCCAAAATGATTTCAGGAGTGTAATATGGACCTACCATAGATAGTTGGTCACGGTTCCCATGAGCAGGCATCATTGACCGAATCAAGGTATTATACCTATTTTAAATAAACTATTAAATTAATTATAATTGTTATAATTTATTAATTATTTTAGATAAATTGGCATGAATTAGGTCCTTGGGTGATTTTTCAATGGTTGTTGGATCACAGACAGTTTTAGGCAGGACACGTTAGGCATCGAGTTAAAAGTGAAAGCTTCTTGAATGAAGTATGTGGTCCTAGAACTTTCCATGTGGTTTTTTTGTTTATTATCTTGGGAATTTAAAGGATCCCCACCAATAGTGTTACACTTTTTATTAATTAAATTCACTATATAATTTAAATTATATGTTTAAATTTAAAATGAACTCCCAAAATGATAAACAAATCACCTAGGACATTATTGACCTAGTATTTTTAGCATGATGCCCCTACCATAGATAGTCAATGAAAGGTATAAATGAATTTTCCAAGGCACCAGGATCCCCCTATAGGGGTGAAACTATAGTTATTATAACTTAGTATCCCTAGGGTAGGTTCTCTTGGACAATCCTTATAAAGGTGTGGCTAAAGATGCATGGATAACCCAAGTATACCTTAGATAACCTTACTATATGTCTCATAAAAGCTTCTCCTCAAGGAAGGGGATGAGTTGATAATTATCATCCCCAATATTCTATAATATGAACCTAAGATACCTTAATTCAATAATGATTTTTGGGCTTGGTTATAGGGTGATTGATCCTTTCCCTTGAGACATGACTTCCTAAGTAGCTAGATTGTGGGCATGATAAATGGGTTGAGCGAGCAGACTAACCCAGATAAATCATGTAACCAGATTGAAAATGAGGGCCCTATGGAGGGTGGTCTTGATATTGTTGGTGGGGATACCATGTATTTGTAGGCAAGATTATTGGTTTTGGGTAGAGGAGAGTGTTCTATCCATATGCTAGCTTTCACTATCTTGTAGGGTTTTCAGTGGGTGTGGTTAAGCCTTTTGGGCTATCAGGGATCAACTAAAAGGAACCATTTTATACTAGTATGGAGCATTCCATAGGTTATGATACTGGTATGGGGAATTCCATATGTCATTATATTGTATATCGGTGTGAGTATAGCCCTCATTTCATTATCATTGTGTACTGAGGTGAAAGACTCAAAGGTCATTATTACAATATTCACAGTCATCATGACAAGATCAAAGACACTCTAACATTGGTTGAAGAAAGTATGGTCAATTGGGGTCATGTACTTAAGGATTGATGGAATTTTACTTTTTTAATTTATTTATTTTTCAATAGTTTTTTTATTATCTAGAGAATGTTACATGCACATATCACTAAATTATTTATTATGTATGAGACCATGTTTATGGTTCCCTACTGATTTTTATACTCATGACCCACTCGGCCCACCATTTCACTAGAGTAATTGAGTAGACTCTCACTTATTTGTAGGTACAGGTTGAGCAGGATCCTATATTTTGTATGATAAAGTGAGATATCTCAAATCTTGAGAATTGGGAGGAAGTGTGGATCGGATTTGGGAATAAGTCATTACTTGTATTTTATTTCTTTTTTTATTCTGTATGTATGACTGGCCTAGTGGGTGATCTATCTTATTTGTTGTATGACCTCTTAGGACTTTCATGCTACATTTCATTTATTTTAGGTGTTCCATCTATTGTTTCCTTCTATATTTTGTCACATTACATATGATAGTTAGTTATTTATTTTGTGACTATGATATCTAATATAGGGGGTATAGTCTCCCCACGATGGATCTTTAGACCCACACTACTAGTCGATAGTCTCTAGCATACTGCGAGGCTTTTCTAAGGTTATGTAGCACCACCGGTCCAGTTAATTTGAAAGTGAGATGTGACAGCATGTTACAAAGTGGTATCATAGGGTTTTTAGTTATCATACTATTTGGGGTGTGGTAGATAGGCTACATGGAAATATTTCAATGATTGTGATGTAACTCAGGTTGGTGCATCATTAAAATCATTTTATTTGAGAAATCAATGTTAGTAGGGATTGGATTGATGTTATGGATTTCAATGATATGGTTTTAGTATTTTCACCTCAAGTGATACACTTGATGTTTGAAGTTGATGTGTTTTTATTGTACTCTTGGATCTTGGTCATTGGAAAGAGGTTCCTATGAATGAATCATTCTTGCAACACAGGGATTCACATTAAATTTAGGCTATCTAGTGTTATTTTTATCACTAATGATGGAGGTTAATCTATTTTATGTTTCAATAACAAATCATATGGAATTTTCATTTATATTTTATTGGTGTAATTCTACTCATCTAGAAAACCTTGTTATATATTTACCTACTTTGATTCAAGTCATGTGTATTTATTGTGAAATACTCGATGCTGAGGGAAAATATGATGCATACTTGTGTAAGTGGGAGGTGCATCTACCCCAGTAGGTTTATGAGGGAATTATATTCCTTTATGATAAACTCCTTGTGGTACATTATTATTAAGGTTCAGTTACTTAAAATTTCATTAATAACCCATATAGTATTTTTCTAATATAGCTTGGAATGACATTCTACTTAACGAAAATGTGTGACTATGGTTTTTTAAAATGGATCATCTAGGGAAATTTCATTCAATATATATATATGTCTATATGAGAACATGATTCTTATAGGAGCGGTCCGAAGATGGATGCTCAGTGAGATTTTATGCCTAGTAGGTTGATGGTGTTGGCATGGGATGTCTAAAGTGGTTATTGAGAACCCTAGAGTACATGTTCTGGAACATTGTATTTTGTGTCATATTTGAAATGGAAGAATACTTGATACCCCTTGGTTCATGGATTATGTGAGACCTGGATTGTTAGACTAGGTGGGTGATCTAGAGATCCTTGTGTTAGACTTACACCTTAGTAATTTATTTTTTAATAATGGTTGAGGGAAATCCATGAGAGGGGTTAGCTTGAACTTATGAGTTTCTTATGGAAAAGGATCATGGGTATATACCTGTGGATGTGACTAATTCATGGGATATATTTTTGTATATATGGTATAGGTATGGAGATTCCTAGGAATTTTCCTAGGAGATAAGCACTGTGAGTGATTGGGGATTAATGTTGAGGTTTGGTTTTGAGGTTCGGATCAGTTTAGTTCATATACCTATTGGTTTTGGATATTCTTCTAGTGCTAGAGATTGGGTGTATTTTTTTTTGTTTTTAGTATGGTACATAATAGTGGTGAAGTGTGTGCTTGAGCTTGGCATGGATATTGTAACTGATTTAGTATAGGGGAACTAGGGGTATTCCAAGCATGATGAGATTGATATGATGTGGGATTATGGTCAATGGATAATTGTGAAAACCTAATTTTTATGTGGCACAACTCATGGGAGTGTGATTTTTATTTTTTTTAATTATTTATAGAATAGCATGAGACCCTTGGGTTCCAACAAGATTGAGGTAATGCACGAGGTTTACTTATGGGTCTTGTAGATCTGCGACTAGTTGATGGTCATGATTAGGCTAAGGATCAGGGAATTTGATGAGTTTATTGTGGTCCTAGTATCCCTTTAATTTTACTAAGTATTTCTATGTTTCCCTTGGAATAAAAAATATTCCATGAATGACATGATGTCAGGATATGACATGGTGAGTGCGGCTAAGGATGAGTAATACTCGTTGACAATGGGAACTAGTAAGAGTGTTCTTGAGGAGAGGTATAATTAAATCCATGCAGTGGGGAGTGAATTAGTGGATTATTGAGGATGGGGACCCTCCTTATGGATTGAGTTTTGGTGGTTTCCATGTGTAATGTTACTTGAGTCGAGAACAAGTGACTAAATGATTATTGTCTTGATTCATGGGTGATGGTGGGTTCAACTAGGTCTAGTCATTTTATGTTGGAGTGGATAGAGTATGGGTTTTCGGGTTTTAGTTTTGATCCAATGTAGATATGATGAGGACACTACTATAGTGTAGATTATTCTTTCATTTGTGGGTTATGTGACCCTCATTCTATAAGAATCATCAATACAGCAATCAAAGAATGGTTATTTTGGTATTAGAATGACATTGAGTAAATGGATCTTAATTAAGCCATATTTCTTGGTGAATTTCAAGTATGATTTTGGATATGAAAGTTGTTTTATTTTAATTTTAATCATCGATATCAATATGAAACGATGATAATCCAAGCATAGATTGGGTATGAGATGTGTTGATGCTCGTAGTAGTTCTCAATGAAAGTTTTCAGTCAGCTAAGTATCTTCCATAAATTTTCATTGATAGTCTATTGTGGACTTCAGTGTGGTTATTTGTATAATCAAGGGTTTCCTTCAGTAGTAGGGGAATGATAATTGGGTGTTTTGGTAAATGCATTGATGGGAGTAGGCCAATGTTTTTTAGTCTGATAGGCCAAAGGAGGGTCTACTAGGGGTTTGTATGTAATTGGATGTGTTCAGATAGAAACCACATCAACTACATAATTTTTTATATTACTTGTTTGTTTTGGTTCTTATCTAGTGATTTTCAAGTGGAAGTTTATGTATTCAATATTGTTTCCAGAATGGTGTGTAAGTGTCCCTTTGATTGGGAATTGTGAAGTGAGAATTGGTACTAGTAATAACCCGTGTTCTAGTATTAAATTATACATGGTGTAATATAAACCATGCATATAAAATCATTAGACTAATGGGAATGTGTTTTTTTAGGGAATTATGATGGTGTGGAGGTATTGTGGGTCAAAATTGGCTTGATGAGATAAGTCCTATTTTGGGGAGTACCATAGGCTAGTTGATTAAATGTGCAATGAAAACATCATTATTCAGAAAGGACGGGTGACATAAAGCATGGTAATTGTGTTTTGATGATGAATTTGAGTGGTGGGTCATTTTTTAATGTTTTTATTGCCTCATGTTAAAAAAAATTTGTGAGAGTGCCTCTAGAGTTTAGAGAGTTAATGAGGCCATTTATATTTAAATTGATGACTCAGGCAGGACATGATGTTTGTTTGGATGAAAACTAAGACTTTTTAGGGATAAGAAGTGTTATAGTGGGAAATTTTTAAGATCTTGTGTCATTACTGGTCTTGAATTCAGGAGAAATTTAAATTTTTGAGTCAGTGGGTGGGATGGATTTTAAGCCAGTGTTTATAATGGTTTTTTTGAAGGTTGTAACCTCTTATTGAAGGATTTTTTTACATGTAATAGAGTTTTAAAAGTGGATGGAAGAACTAGGTGAGCACCAAATGAAGGTTCAGGTGTCCGAGATAGTGGTTTACAAAATCTGTAGCCACTATCTATTCATTAGCCTTAGAAGTGGCCATGTTTCATAGTTGGGATTACCATCCAACCTGTGCACCTTTTATGGGTAAAATTAATGATTCCCCCCTCATGATTTGAAGAAGAATAGCCCCTTTTCCTCCAAAATTTTCTATGTGTGTATATCACCATTTCCTCCATTATCCACCTTCAAACCCTCTTAGTTTTTGTGTGTTTTGTGGTGATTCCCTATGATTAAAGGCATCTCTTAGCCTTTATTATCCCCCTTTGATCTCCTCCATCTTTCTTTTATAATATTGGATTCCTATTGGTTAGGGTTCTTAGATAATTCCACTAGATAATGGTGGAATCATCCAGATCTGATGGGGCTTCCACTGGCCCCTCATTGAGGATGTCCCAAGGCTACGTCTTCTTGTCGCAGCTCATAGTTTTTATGAGGTATGTTGCTGTAGTGATTTTTCCAAGATTTTTGGATTGAATTAAATTTATTTTATGATGGAATTGTTTTTGATTGAAAAGGATTTCTTCTAGAATGAGGTAATGAGTGAGTTAAGTACCTCTCATGTTTTTTTGGTTGTGGTTCTAATGAGTAGGCATTGCCTAGATAGAATTTAAATATTATTTCTATTCTAAATAAATTTTCCAATTAATTATGATCTTTATAATTAATAATTTTTTTAGATAATTTTTCATGATTTAGGGCTATGATTGAGTTGTTAATGTCAAGAGGATCATTGATAGGATTAGTTATGAGATTTTGGGCATCGAGTTAAAAGTGAATGCTTGTCGAATGAGGTAAGTGGTCCAAAAACTTTGCCTATGGAATTTATGTTGTTTATTTATGTTTCTTGGAATGTATGGGATCTCCATGGATGGAAATGAAATATTTTTTAATTAAATGTTTGGGTTAATTTAAATTAAAATCTTAAATTTAAAATGAACAACTTAAATAACAAACCAAACACCTAGACCACTACAAACATAGTGCTTTCGGCTTGATGCATTGACAGTTGTTAGCGGAGGCTAAGTTTAAATGATCTTCCCTAAACACTTAGTTATTTATTAAGTGGTGAAACTAGACTATTTATGAATTAGTGTCCAAAGGGTATGTACCCTTTTCCATATCCTTTTAGAGGTGTGGCTTGACATAGATGGATGACCCATATAGGCCTTAAAAACCTTCTTATAGGTCTCATGGACTATTCTCACAGAGGAAGGTGATGATTTGATATTTTTCACCCCTAATGGGTTGTAATATAACCCATGAGATACCTTATTCCCATAATTCTTGGTAGGATTTTTTATCGGTAGTGTGATCCTTTCCCTTGAGATGTGATTTACTAAGTGGTTAAACCATGTCCATGATGAAAGGGTTGACTGAGTTGACCAAGGACCCCATGTAGGGAGGTCTAGATACTCTTAGTGTGCCTACCATGGATTTATATCTGGGATTATTTTGTTTTGGTAAAAGATTATTTTTATTCAATGTTATTGTTCTTAAGGGCATGCGGGGTCTTCGGTGATCATGGATGATCCTTCAAGATGGTCAAGGCTGAACTACTAGGAACCACTATATACTGGGATGGAGCATTCTCCAGGTTGTGATATAGGTATGGATAACTCCTTGGGTTATTATACTATATACCATGTTGATTGTAACCCTCAGTTCATTGTCAATATATACTAGGGAAAAAGGCCCCCCAAATCATTAATGGTTGGAACAGTCATCACGACATGATCAAAGAGACTCAGGCACTAGAAAAAGAAAGTAGGGTCGATCGAGGTCACGAAGCTGAGGATCAATGGTGTTTTATTTCCTATTTAATTATTAACATAGTTAATGTATTATTCAAATCATGTCATATGGGAATATAATAGTATATCTGGTTACATACTAGACTACATTTTGGGCTCCCTATAGGATTTTGTATCCACATCCTACTTGGGTCTTTATTATAATTGGGTACCCAAGTAGACACTCACATGGTTATAGGAATAGGATCATATGGGGACAAGTTTTTTCATGCTCAAAAAATATATCTTAGAGTCAAGGTACTAGGAGGAGGTGAGGCTTTGAGTTGGGAGTTGGGCCTCAACTGAATTTAATTTCTCTTATTTGTTATGTATGTATTATCATCTCACTTGGCGATCCTTCTTTTATTTTGTATGACTAATTAGTATTTTATGATGAATTTAATTTATTATAGATATCCATTTAATTTATTATATCTATTTAGTATCACATTAGTTATGATCCTTAGTTATATATTTTTTTATTAAACACTCTAATATAGGGTGTATAGTATCCCCATGGAACCTCCTTAGACCTATGGTTTTAGTGGGTAACCTCTAGCATATAGGGTATCACACTTGAGGTCATTTAGCAACACCAATCAAGATAATGTTCAGAGTGATCTAGTTTAGGAAATTTCAAAGTGGGATCATAGGTTTGTTTTTATTGTCTTAAAATTTGGGTTATGGTATACATGAGAAAAAGCAATGTGTTGGAGCTTGTGATGCTTCTCAGGTCGATGTATCATAAGCACCATTGGCAATGGGAAATACAAGTTCCCAAGTATAGGATTGATGTTTCTGATTTTCATGTTATGGTTGTATTATTTTCACCTTATATGATGTACATGATGTTTGATATTGATGATTTTATTAGTGGACTTTTCAATTTTTTCCAGTGATAGGAGGCTTATATGCATGAATCATTCTTATCAAATAGGGACCCACATGATATGTAGTCATATTAAGTGCTTTTTTTACTAGTGATAGAGTTTAATTATATTAATTTTTTAACAACATCTAATATTTTATTATACCATATAATTTCTTGGTGGAATTATACTTAGTTGTACTATCTTGTTGTAAATTTATCTCCCTTGATGATAGGTCATGTTGATCTATAGCGATATTCTCAATGATAAGGATGATGAAGATGTAGACATGTGTGTACAAGAGCTAGAGTGAACCTAGTAGGATAATGAGGATGTTGTATTTCCATATGATAAACCCCTTATAGCTCTTTAGTATTCAAGCTCTGCTACTTAAATTGTTAGTACAACCTATATGGTGTTTTCCCATATAGGTTAGAATGGAATTCTACTTAACTAAACATTGTAATTTTTATTTTATAGACACATATCTTCTAGGGAGATGTTTATATATATATATATATGGATTAGAAAGTGATTATTAGGGGAATAATCCCATAGGTGTATGCTTGGTGAGATTTAGTGATATTCTAATGGTATTGAAAAGGTTCCGCAGATAACATTGTTGGGAAACCTAGATTGGGTGTTTTAGAACATTGGATGTCATTTCTCATTTGCGATAAGAGAATTTTTGACACATCATGGTTCATGTATAATGATAAAGTTGGCTTATTAGAATATATGGGAGACCTAGAGACCCTTATTTTAGACGTAAACCTTATTCGATCACAGTTTAATGATGTTTGATAGCTACCCATGGGAGGGGTTAGCCAGTACTTATTTGTGCCTTATATGTAGGGAGTATGGATAAATTCCCATGGATGAGATTGGTTAATGGGATGTTTTTTTGGATATGGGGTATAAGTGTGGATATGCCTATGAATTTTTATGGGTGATCAACACCGTTAGTGATAGTGGGTTTTTGTCAAGGTTGGAATTGGAGGGAATGATCATTTGGGTGGCTAGCTTGTTGGTTTTGGATACAATTCTAGTATTAAAGTGTGGGTAGGCACTTCATGTTTTAGTATGGAATCAGATGGAAGTTAAGCTTGTGGTTAAGATTGGCATGGAATCTATACTCAGTTTTGTAGAGGAGCATTGAGGACGCTCTTTACTTGACAATACCTGTAGAGACCCGTATCTTGACATTCATGGACATTACATTACTTTTGCAGAATACTTAGTACATAACAAAAACACACACACAAGGATCCTAATAGTTTAGTGTCTTTGGAAACTCGGAATATAATCTTCTAATCGTGGTGAAAGATCTTCAACATCTCCCATAAAGATCTTCCTTTTTTTTACCTAAAACCTTTCTTTATATCCTGGGGAAAAGAAAACATAAAAGGGTGAGATCAAATGCTCATTAAGGGTAAACCAAAGAAATATCAATCACATCATATTCATAAGAACATAACATTTTGGAAATCTTATCCTGTAAAAGAGATCATAATTTCATAACCTGGGATAACTCATGGCAGTGAAATGTAATCACAATAATCATAACTTAAAACATTAAACTTTGTGGCATACACACATAATCATAGAGAATCATTTCTTATTAGTCAAGACTCATTGCCAAGACTATCTCAGTGGACAAAGTCCCTTTCTGAACCGAGTCACCCTCGTTTCAGTCCTGTTTCACTGAACCGGTATAACCTACCATTCCAGCCATGTCTATCTCATGAGATATAAAATCTTTACCCAATGAATTTGAGGGAGATATAGGTCCCACCCATCTCATAATGATACCATTCTTATGTGTGCCACAAAATAATAAATCATACATCATTGCATAACCCATGTAATACAAATGGGAATCTTAAACATCATGACATCATAAAACAATTCATATATGATAAAGGAATTCATAAAAATATTTCCATCACAACATAATCAAATACATGTAATAATAGGGATATAAACATAACCCTTTATTATCTTAGATGGAAAATAATTTTGATAAAACACTTGAACTCCATTCTTGAGGAAAATATCCTTTCTATTTCAAAAACACTTTTCCTTTCTTAACATGTCATACAATTTTAAACTAAAAGAAGTTGATTAAAAATAAACTTGAAAACTTGTAATGGAAGCTTCTTGGAAATAATGTTTTAAAAATCCATTCATGCCGTATAAGTTAAAAAAACATTCTTCTCGTACTTTTGTCGGAAAAGTCAAAAAAGTACCTCGTACGAAAAACGACAAAAGATTCCTTTCATATCTTTTACTAAAAACTCATAGAAGGGTAAAATAGGATTTAAACAATTGTAGGTGAATGGAAATAATATTAAATACTGAGGAAACATGGATGTGGATGATAAAATACACCCCAGTAAATACTAAAGTATAAACAATCTCGGATAAAAATGAGATTGTGATATTTCCCTTACCTTAGGTCTGATTTGCTTCGTAAGTGTACGAACCTCCTGTATAATGATTTAAATAATGTCATTGAATTATTACAGAATCATATTCATTGTTATTATATCATATATGGTTCACTTATGACTTTATATTACCTGTTCTTTTGTAAATTCATGTTAAAGTAGCGTTTTGGGTAAAATCGTCTCATTTGTCGTTCGTGTTTTAACTTGTAATTATTCATATGATTACTTAGATAATTATTAATTAATTATAGAATATAAAACATGATTTATATATAATATATATTCAGAATATACATATATATAATGGATCGATAAATGGAAATAAATACACCGTTCATGGAGACAGTAGGTCGTACGTACGCATGAACGCTGTTTTCTTTTCATTATTGAATTGAGTGGAATTAAGTAGATGAAATACATATATATACACATAAATATAGTAGCTTTATAATGTCATATATTTCATTATTATTGCTTATATATACTTTATAATCATTCTTAAATGGTTAACATGGAGAATGAATCTCATCGCGTCATGGAGACGGTATTCCGTACGTACGCACGTGCAGTGATTTCGTTTTCCGTAGGATGGATAGATGGTGAAATAGGGTTGTTTCATACTTATAATAACATATCATTATATGAGTGATACTGATTTTATTACTTCATAATGAAACAACCTAAGAAGAAGAAGTGGAAGAAGAAATAAAGGTGAAAGAATCGGTAACGGAAATTACCTCTTCTTTGAAGCGCCTCTTTGAGACCTCCTTTTAGGGCACTAAAATTGGTCTTTGAGGAAGACCATAACCTCTAGGATGTCTCTAGGGGAGTGGAGAATATAATTTTTCAGGGGTTGGCCGAGATTTAAGGCTCAAAGTTGTGTGAGGAAGAGAGGGAGGAGGTGCCCTTTTATAAGGGAGGAGAGGGGCTCCATTGGAAAAACTAAAAATACTATTTTATTATAAAGTCAAGTTCGGTTTTAAATAGCTCCAAATTTATTTATTTAGAGGATAAGGTGGGGATGGGTCTAAATCCTCTCATCCAATAGAATTTAGACAAGTTTAGGTTCCTATTTTAACCTTATCATTTAGATTTAACATTAAGTTAAATAATTTTACTTTTACCGTGTCTTCTTGTGTTCTTACACTATAAGGTTAATAAACTTACTATAAGAATCCAAACGAACCCCAAATTGTTTATTATTAATATATATAACCTTATATAAGTCATTTTTCCAAACCTTAGATTTTTAGGAATAAAATAACAACTAATAATATAATATTTGTTTTAAAAACTATTTTATGTTAATTTTGACACTATTTAGTAATTGATTTTTGTGAAAATCATAACAGAATGATAAGTTCTAAAAAAGTTAATTAAATCAATACTAACATGTCATATTAACCTAGAAAATTAGTGGAATTCATAAAATGTCTCAAATTATATTTATTTGGGTATTTATAACATCAATTATGTCAATATTTCATTAATAAGATAATTACTGCATCATCGTTGTGTCAAAAATAAATTAAATTATATAATGTCTAAAAATTACAAATAAAATGCCATTATGTAGGAAATCTTTTTATCTTTCTAATTAATATTTATAGTAGAATTTATCTTATGTATAACCCTATATTAAAAATGTTTTATTAAATAAACTTTGATTTTAACTCTTTTAACTCTTCTTTGAATTAAATAATAATAAATGTCCTAATCTAATTCAAGTGGGCCTAAATGGTCATATTTTATTCCTAAGTTTGTTTTTGGTCGAATTACACTTATCCAATAGAATTAGGACATGTGTTAGGGTAATAATAATATCATTTTACCCTTAATTACCCTATTTACTTTTAACCGTGGTAAATAAAAGTAAAAAGTTACTATTCACCAAAAATTATTTTCATCTCATTGAACCACATTTTACTTACTGACATCAACCGTGTCTCTCGGATTTTTTGAAATTCCACTCACAGAAGTGGTAAAATTAAGTTTCATGAACAATTCAGTTTTTTTAACTACCACCTAGTGGTTTCACTATTCATCAAAAATTGAAAGTTTTAAGAAAAATACCAAAAATTAGGCCTAAGCTATATTTGATATTATGAACTCAAAAATGATGGCTATTTTAACAAATTCAAAACATATCAGTTGCATTAACTAATTTAAAAATTAATTCCCATCATCAAAACAAATAGCATTTTTTAAGAGATAATAACTATCAAAAGATTGAAACTTGTTTATAACTGGTTTAAATGTGAAATTACATCCAATGACCATCATTGTATTAAATTGTAAAAATATATTATAAATATACTTTAAAACCACTAAAATTAATGATTTATCACTATTAATTATTTCCATTGAAAAAGTTATTTTTAATTAAAATTTAGTAATTTCCACTATTCATCAAAATATGAAAGTTATCCGAAAATTACCAAAATTTCACCCTAAGATAATTTCGATATTCTGAATCCAAAAATGAAGTCCATTTTAAAAAAAATTTACAAAATTTCAAAAAGTGGTTATTACTATTCATAACGGCTAGTTTTAATAATATTTTAATAGCATATCGTTGTTTAGCGAAACTTGGTGTTGCGTACAACACACGCTATCGTGAAAGGTCGCGATTACGTGTAAATCAAGCCAGGTCAGAGCTGTGTGTTGTGAAATCTCCTTTTGGTGTAGCGTATAACACAAGACATTAATGAAATTAAAAATAATATTTTTCATAAAATCTCAGGGTGTTACATTCTACCCCCCTTAAAATGAATTTCGCCCTCAAAATTCGTTGGGGTTATAAATGGTTTACTATTCGAAAGTTTCTTTAATAGAAACCCACATCGTAAATTGGAATACCAAAACCAATCTTTAAAAAAAAAAGTATGAAATGTAACGGTTACCCAAATAAACTAATCACTGGGTTTCCACATAGGTGAAAATATGGATATGGAAGAAAAATCTAACCATCATGTTCTGATGGAGAGTGGTAGAGTACATGGCTATGGAAAATCCAACAATCACAAATCCATAAATTTGTGACGATCAAAGGTACCATCTGATTAATCAAATATAAGAGCACTAGGACAACATTTTTGGTTTTCAAGATCGTTTCCCTAAAGTTGAAGAATTTTAATTAGAATAAATACTTACTTTAGTTTGGTACAATCTCACTGTTGTTCGTGCCTTGAACAATTTCCACTTCATCTCTTAAATAAATGAAGTTGAATTTGTTATTCGTGAAGTGTTAGCAGATCATGTGATAGAATGACGGGTCATTCCATCTGTCTCAAACAAAAGGTTAGAAAAAGTTATAAGTCCATCTTATGGTTAATCGTATATGGTTCCAAAAATGGACTTATACTTCATATATCATACCACTTAATAAAATAAAACTAGTTTCTACTAACCAGGGAATTCCTGTAGGCCAGTGGTAGGTGATAAAGGCCAATCGCACTTCGGTTGTGGGTTCGATTCCCACAGCCTTGTCCGACGCGATGGGATGTCGCCCATCCTGCAGGTTGTCCTTTTTCTAAAGCTATATTACTATAACATCCCATCAATAATACTAACTTATGTCCAACATAATCCATTCCAATCTTTAGGCTTATCCATAATACTGTCATCCACTCTCAGAGATTTAATACCATCATTGATCCCCATATATCATAAGATATATCTTGTTGGTCACATTCCAAACATTCAAAGGCCTTAATCATGTATTCTCTTGAATAACCATTGAACCTTAGTGAAAACATGAATGCAGTTAAAAGTTAACACCTTCCACATACCAAAATCCTCAAAATTCTATATACTCAAACCATGATATCACTTAGTCCTTATATCAATCATGAGCTCATGAATACTGTCAAATATTTCATTTTCTTGTTTCCCTTCATTATGCGTATATCATTCTTTTTCCAAGAATATCTCAATCACTTTCCATGGTTACTGGTACCATAAAATTATTGAAAACCACAATAGACCAATACATAAATATTCCAATATTCCACGATACTATATAAAACACTATTTTGGAATCCCATTACATAAACACTTAATCATTCCACCACATCGTTGTCATATTCAACATTGCCAATAGTCATCGCATGTGACTTCCCTTTGTCCATTGCCTTAAGTGGTTGCTCATGTTGATCATCACTAACCCTTGGATTAGGGCATTTATTAGCATAATGCCCCATTTCCTTGCACTTGAAGCATTGAAGTTTTGGTGGTGCATTCTCTGCAGTGTTTTCTTTATTCACATCATTAGAAACCCTTTTTCCATTACTTCGACACTCAGCTGCTCGATGACCTTCTTTTCCACACTTAAAACATTTTCTAGTCCCTTTAAGACAATCTCCACCATGCTTCTTTCCACACTTTGTACATAAGAAAACATTCATCTTCTTTTCACCATTATTCTGAGATTTCTCCTTGAACTCCATCTTTCATTTCTTGTCAAAACCATGAGATGGATATATAACACCAACTTCCATTTCTACCTTGATAGCACAACGCACAATTTCTTCATAGCTACTGAAGTCTCTTATATCTAATGCCCTTCGAATACTTGGTTTTAAGCCACTAAAAAATTGATCAACTTTACTTTCAGGTTGGATGATAATTCCAGATGCATACCTTACAAGTCTTGTAAAATTTTCTTCGTATATACCAACAGATTCATCATCCTTTTGCTTTAGATCAAGAAACTCTTTTTCCATCTTTGTTCGAAGAATACGAGGGAAGTACTTATTGAAAAACAAGTTCTTGAACTCGTCCCATTACATGGACTCAATTTTATCTCTTGGCCTCGTATTCTTGATAAGATTCCACCATTGATCAGCTTCACCTTCCAAACGATACACTGCTAAGATGACTTTATCATGTTCAGAACATTGAAGAACTGAAAATATCTTTTCAATGGTACTGATCCATTGTTCAGCAACAAGTGGATCAGAAGACCCACTGAAATAAGGTGGACGTTGCCTCATGAAGGACTCAATAGAATATTTTTCCCTTCTCTGCTCATTTGGAAGTCCAGAATGATTCATAGCTTGTGTAAGTATAACAATAAGATTTTTCACTCCATCTCCCATAACATTTGTTTGTTCATGAGGACAATCATTGCATTTTCCATTGCATTGATCAACACGGTTCCTTCGGGTTCCAGCCATCGTCTAAAACCCAAAAAGAATAGTGTGAGAGGCAAGAATCATGCTAGGGAAAACAACATTATAAAGGGGGAGTACCTTCAATATCTAACATCTTAGGTTTAATTCTATGATCGTTAGCGTAATTCTAGTACTATAACCTATACGTATACTTAACCTTAGGGACATCCCTAGACATACCTTAGAAATATCTCTAGGGATCTCACAAATGTTTTCTCATCCTAGTTTCCAAAGGTTGACTAAACCTTTCCACTGATACCAACTGTAGAGACCCGTATCTTGACGTTCATGGACATTACATTACTTTTGCAGAATACTCAGTACATAACAAAAACACACACACAAGGATCGTAATAGTTTAGTGTCTTTGGAAACTCGGAATATAATCTTCTAATCGTGGTGAAAGATCTTCAACATCTCCCATAAAGATCTTCCTTTTTTTTACCTAAAACCTTTCTTTATATCCTGGGGAAAAGAAAACATAAAAGGGTGATCTCAAATGATCAGTAAGGGTAAACAAAAGAAATATCAATCACATCATATTCATAAGAACATAACATTTTGGAAATCTTATCCTGTAAAAGAGATCATAATTTCATAACCTGGGATAACTCATTGCAGTGAAATGTAATCACAATAATCATAACTTAAAACATTAAACTTTGTGGAATACACACATAATCATAGAGAATCATTTCTTATTAGTCAAGACTCATTGCCAAGACTATCTTAGTGGACAAAGTCCCTTTCTGAACTGAGTCACCCTCGTTTCAGTCCTGTTTCACTGAACCGGTATAACCTACCATTCCAGCCATGTCTATCTCATGAGATGTAAAATCTTTACCCAATTCATTGGAGGGAGATATAGGTCCCACCCATCTCATAATGATACCATTCTTATGTGTGTCACAAAATCATAAATCATACATCATTGCATAACCCATGTAATACAAATGGGAATCTTAAACATCATGACATCATAAAACAATTCATATACGATAAAAGAATTCATAAAAATATTTCCATCACAACATAATCAAATCCATGTAATAATAGGGATATAAAAATAACCCTTTATTATCATAGATGGAAAATAATTTTGATAAAACACTTGAACTCCATTCTTGAGGAAAATATCCTTTCTATTTCAAAAACACTTTTCCTTTCTTAACATGTCATACAATTTTAAACTAAAAGAAGTTGATTAAAAATAAAATTTAAAACTTGTAATGGAAGCTTCTTGGAAATAATGTTTTAAAAATCCATTCATGCCGTATAAGTTAAAAAAACATTCTTCTCATACTTTTTTCGGAAAAGTCAAAAAAGTACCTCGTACGAAAAACGACAAAAGATTCCTTTCATATATTTTACTAAAAACTCACCGAAGGGTAAAATAGTATTTAAACAATTGTAGGTGAATGGAAATAATATTACATATTGAGGAAACATGTATGTGGATGATAAAATACACCCCAGTAAATACTAAAGTATAAACAATCTCGGATAAAAATGAGATTGTGATATTTCCCTTACCTTAGGTCCGATTTGCTTCGTAAGTGTCCGAACCTCCTGTATAATGATTTAAATAATGTCATTTACTTATTACAGAATCATATTCATTGTTATTATATCATATATGGTTCACTTATGACTTTATATTACCCGTTCTTTTGTAAATTCATGTTAAAGTAGCGTTTTGGGTAAAATCGTCTCATTTGTCATTCGTGTTTTAACTTGTAATTATTCATATGATTACTTAGATAATTATTACTTAATTATAGAATATAAAACATTATTTATATATAATATATATTCAGAATATACATATATATAATGGATCGATAAATGGAATGAAATACACTGTTCATGGAGACAGTAGGTCGTACGTACGCATGAACGCTGTTTTCTTTTCATTATTGAATTGAGTGGAATTAAGTAGATGACATACATATATATACACATAAATCCAGTAGCATTATAATGTCATATATTTCATTATTATTGCTTATATATACTTTAAAATCATTCTTAAATGGTTAACATGGAGAATGAATCTCATCGCGTCGTGGAGACGGTATTCCGTACGTACGCACGCGCGGTGATTTCATTTTCCGTAGGATGGATAGATGGTGAAATAGGGTTGTTTCATACTTATAATAACATATCAGTATATTAGTGATACTGATGTTATTACTTCATAATGAAACAACCTAATAAGAAGAAGTGGAAGAAGAAATAAAGGTGAAAGAATCGGTAACGGAAATTACCTCTTCTTTGAAGCGCCTCCTTGAGACCGCCTTTTAGGGCACTAAAATTGGTCTTTGAGGAAGACCAGAACCTATAGGATTTTTCTAGGGGAGTGGAGAATAGAATTTGGCAGGGGTTGGCCGAGCTTGAAGGCTCAAAGTTGTGTGAGGAAGAGAGGGAGGAGGTGCCCTTTTATAAGGGAGGAGAGGGGCTCCTTTGGAAAAACTAAACATATTATTTTATTATAAAGTAAATTTCGGTTTTAAATAGCTCCAAATTGATTTATTTAGAGGCTAAGGTGGGGATGTGTCACAATCCTCTCATACAATAGAATTTAGACAAGTTTAGGTTCCTATTTTAACCTTATCATTTAGATTTAACATTAAGTTAAATAATTTTACTTTTACCGTGTCTTCTTGTGTTCTTACACTATAAGGTTAATAAACTTACTATAAGAAGAAAACCGAACCCCAAATTGTTTATTATTAATATATATAACCTTATCTAAGTCATTTTACCAATCCTTAGGTTTTTAGGAATAAAATAACAATTAATAATATAATATTTGTTTTAAAAACTATTTTATGTCAATTTTGACACTATTTAGTAATTGATTTTTGTGAAAATCATAACAGAATGATAAGTTAGAACAAAGTTAATTAAATCAATACTAACATGTAATATTAACCTAGAAAATTAGTTTAATTCATAAAAAGTCTCAAATTATATTTATTTGGGTATTTATAACATCAATTATGTCATTATTTCATTAATAAGATAATTACTGCATCATCGTTGTGTCATAAATAAATTAAATTATTTAATGTCTAAAAATTAGAAACAAAATACCATTATGTAGGAAATATTTTTATCTTTCTAATGAATATTTATAGTCGAATTTATCTTATGCATAACCCTATATTAAAAATGTTTTATTAAATAAACTTTGATTTTAACTCTTTTAACTCTTCTTTGAATTAAATAATAATAAATGTCCTAATCTAATTCAAGTGGGCCTAAATGGTCATATTTTATTCCTAAGTTTGTTTTTGGTCGAATTAAACTTATCAAATAGAATTAGGACATGTTTTAGGGTAATAATAATATCATTTTTACCCTTAATTACCCTATTTACTTTTAACCGTGGTAAATAAAAGTAAAAAGTTACTATTCACCAAAAAATTATTTTCATCCCATTGAACCACATTTTACTTACTGACATCAACCGTGTCTCTAGGATTTTTTGAAATTCCACTCACAGAAGCGGTAAAATTAATTATTATGAACAAGTCAGTTTTTTTAACTACCACCTAGTGGTTTCACTATTCATCAAAAATTGAAAGTTTTCAGAAAAATACCAAAAATTAGGCCTAAGATATATTTGATATTATGAACACAAAAATTATGTCTATTTTACTAAATTCAAAACATATCAGTTGCATTAACTAATTTAAAAATTAATTCCTGTCATCAAAACAAATAGCATTTTTTTAAGAGATAATAACTATCAAAAGATTGAAACTTGTTTATAACTGGTTTAAATGTGAAATTATATACAATGACCATCATTGTATTAAATTGTAAAAATATATTCTAAATATACTTTAAAACCACTAAAATTAATAATTTATCACTATTAATTATTTCGATTGAAAAAGTTGTTTTTAATTAAAATTTAGTAATTTCCACTATTCATCAAAATATGAAAGTTATCCGAAAATTACCAAAATTTCACCTTAAGCTAATTTCGATATTCTGAATCCAAAAATGAAGTCCATTTTAAAAAATAAAATTTAAAAAATTTCAAAAAGTGGTTATTACTATTCATAATGGCTAGTTTTAATAATATTTTAATAGCATATCGTTGTTTAGTGAAACTTGGTGTTGCGTACAACACAAGCTATTGTGAAAGGTCGTGATTGCGTGTAAATCAAGCCAGGTCAAAGATGTGTGTTGTGAAAGCTCCTTTTGGTGTAGCGTATAACACAAGACATTAATGAAATTAAAAAGAATATTTTTCATAAAATCTCGGGGTGTTACAATACCGACATGAAGTAAGAGTATAGTAAGTGGTTTGGGCATGTATACCACATTTTTATGTGGTAAAACTCATGGGAGTTTGAGACTAATTTTGTAATTGGTTCCAAGAGTTCATGAAAATACTATGTTTTTCATAGATTAGGGTAAGACATGATTTTTATGAGTGATATCTATAAAACCATAACTCAAGGATGTCCATGAGTGGGCTTTGAGTCAGTTAATCTTATGAGTTTCATATGGACCTAGTATCCTTTGAATTTGAATAATAATCTCTGTATTTTTGTTTATATGATGATGATTCCAAGAGAAGTATGATGTTAGGGGTTGGTAGGGTGATAGTGGCTGAGGAGGTGTGACACACATTTACAATGAAACCTGCTATGAATGCCCTTGTGGAATGGTATAAGTAAGTCCATGTGGTGGGGAGTGCACCATAGGATGATTAAGGGTTTTGGTTCTCTTTTTTTATTAAATTTACGTAGTTTCCATGGATAATTTTTTTTGATGGGAATAATCAACTAAATTGTGATTTTCTTGATTCTAATTTGAGAGTTGCTATAGCTGCATCCAGTCATCATATACAGAAATGTATATAGCATGGGTTGTGATGCTTTATTTTTGATCCAATGGAGTGATTATGAAGACACTCATATAGTTCATAGTATCTTATTGGATTCATGTGATCTGGACCTCATTTTTAAGGGTGATTGATGGAAGGAATCAATTATTGAATGGTAATTTTGGTATTTTAATACAAGTGATTTAATGGATCTAAATTAATCTAGATATATAATAGAATTCCATGTTTGAATTTAGATATGATTTAGGTAGTATAATGAGTATGGGATCAGGATCCATATATAATGGAGATAATATGAGTGTGGATTTGGTAGGAGATAATTCAATGGCCACAGAAAATCTCAACTGTGGTTTTCAGAAGGTTGAGGATCGATCATGAATTTTCATTGATCATCTATTGAAGACTTCGGTATGGTTAGTTTCAAGATCGTGAGTTTCCTTTGACTATAGATATATCATGTTTGGATTTTTTGGGTGATGTGCCAGTGGGAGTGGTTGACTGTTTTGAGGTAGGTTGGCTAGAGGAGGTTTGACCAATGGTTTTTCATGTAATTGGATGTGGTGGGTATGCATCCCTTTTAATGATGATTTGTAAAAAATGAATCAGTATAAATATTGACCACTTATATCTAATGTAATTAGATATGGTGTGATATGAACCATTTAAATTTGGTTATCAAAATAATGGAAATATGTTTTGGTAGGAAAATATAATAGTGAGGAGGTAGGTTGGATCTGAATCGTTCTGGTGAGTTAATTCCCATTATGAGGAGAACTATAGGCTAGTTGATTAAATGGGAAATGAAACCATAGTTATTAGGGATAAATAGGTTCTCTAAAGACCCAAATCATATTTCTTTGATGAATTTTAGTGGTGTCTCATTTTTTTATGGTTTGAGTGCCTCTTGTTTAAAGTTGTCCAATGAGAGCATGTTTGGAGTTCAAGGAGAAAACAAGGTCATTTGGAATTGAATTAATGATTGAGGTTGGATGGGATGTTTGGTTAGATGAATTCTAAAAAATCTTGGGGATAATAACTATTGTGGTGGGGAATATGTAAGATCACATATCTATATAGGTCTTAAAATCAAGAGGAATTGCAATTTTGGGTTTGGTGGTGAGCTTGATTCTAATTCAGTGTTCAGAATGGATTTTCAGAGGTTTAAACCTCTTAAAGGAGTATTTTTTTAATAAGTAACAGATGATAGAAGGTGGTATGGAGTGGAAGATGATAAGAAAAGGAAGGGTCGGGTGGTCAGGTTATTGGTTTATTGAAACCTGTAGATACTGGCAAGCCATTGTCTCACAATTGGCTATCCAGTGACCTGGGTGGTGGTCTTGTGCCATTACTAGGCTCATTGGTCAGTCGATGGACCAATAGTGGTTGGTAGGTGATCCATTGGCTCAAGGGTTGGGGTTTTTAAGGGGTAAATTTACTAATTTTACCCCTTGAGATTTTAGGATGGGGATACCATCTTCCTTCTTATTCTAGTACGCACAGCCTTCCCCCCTATTCTCTTATCTCCACCATTAAACCTCCTTGATTTTGGGGTGTTTTTGTAGTGATTCTCAATGATTAAAGGTTTGTATTAGCCTCTGTTTTCCACCTTTTATATCCTCCATCTTTCTTTTCTAGTGTTGGCTTCCACTTGGTTAGGTTTCATGGAATATTACCCTATAGCATTGTGGAATCATCCCAATTTTATGGGGATTTCACTCATCCCTTGTAGAGGACATCCCATGACATCATCTTCATGTCTTCATGCATCTTTTTGATGAATTATGTCACCTTATTGATTTTTATAATATTTTGTGATTAAATTAAATTGATTTTATGAGGGAATAGTTGATAAGAATTATGTATTCCTCTCAAAATGAGGTCATGAGTTTCTACGGACCTCTTTTAGGTGGTTGTACATGGTTTCAATAAGCAATAGTCACCCAGTGAGAATTTAGGCATTATTTCTAGTTTGAATAAATTGTTCAATTAATTATATTTTTTATAATTAATCAATTTTTTTGGATCCTTTGGCATGAGTTAGGGCCTATTTTGAGTTACTGATGGTTGGTGGATCATGGACTATACTAGTCAGGAGATTTCAGGCATTGAGTTAAAATTGAAAGCATCCCAAATGATATTGATGGTCCTAGAACTTTTCATATGGAATTTATGTAGTTTTTTTTGTGATTAGGAATGAATGGGATCTCCACTAATAGTGGTTCAATTTTTTTTTATTTTAATGTACTTACTAATTAAAATTTAAAGGTTAAATTTAAACTGAACTCTTGAAATGATAATCAAAGTTCCTAGTCCACTGCAAACATAATGCTTTTGTCCTGACGCCTCGTCCATTACTGGACGAGGTCAGGTCTAACTGAGTTTTATGAGGTGCCCAGATCCTCTTTAAGGGTTGTGACTAGATTGAGTATTACTGAAGTTCCCTAGGGTATATACCCATGTCCACAACCACATAAGGTTGTGGTTTGACTTATATGGATGACCTATGTAGCCCTCGTAGAACCTCCCTATATGTATCATGCACCCTTCTCTTAGAGAAAAGTTATGGTAATGCCTAATGGGTAGTAAAATAAACCTTTAGATACCATAGAGACATTAGGATTGGTGGTCTTGGTTATACGGTGAGTGATGATTTACCTTTAGACATCATTTCCTGGGTGGTTATAATGTAGGCAAGATAAATGGGTTGATTGAGTGGACCAACCTAGATAACCCATGAGACTAGATTGAGACTGAGAACCCCATGTATGGCGGTTTGGATACTGCTAGTGGGGTTTCCATTTATTTAGGGATTGGATTATTCGTTCTGAGTAGTGGATAGTGTTTCTATAATGTGTTAGGTATTTTGGGATTGTGGGGTCTTCAGTGGGTGTGGTCTAGACTTATAGACTGTCATGGCTTAGCTTCCATGAACCATTATATACTAGGACGGATATCTCTATATGTTGTGATATAGGGAAGGATCATTCCACAGTTTTTTGTACTATAAACCAAGGTGAGTGTATCCCCCTGGTCATTTTCAGTGTATACCAGGTTGAAATACCATTAGGTCATTATTATGGTTCGCTCGGTCATTATGATGTGCCCATAGACACTCCGACAATAGTTGATGAATGAATAGTTAATTAGGGTCATAGACTTGAGGACCAATGATGTTTTATTTATTTATTTATTTATTTTCTAGTAGTTTATTTATAATTTATATCATGCCACATGTACAAATCATTGATTTTTTATTTATGTACATAACCATATTAGTGATTCCCCAGTGAGTTTTTGTCATGCTCTGCTCGGGTCGCCATTTCACTTGGGTACCCAAGCAGACACTCACATGGTTGTAGACACAATTTGGGAAAGGGACATGGTTTTTCTTTATCAAGTAGAATAGCTAAGAATCTGGGGAATGGGAATAGGTGAGTCTTAGAGTTGGGATAATGACCCCTATTTTAATTTATTTCTTTAGTTTATTTAGTATGCATGATTGGCCTAGTAAGGTATCTTTTTTATATGTTGTATGATGGATCAAGTCATTTATGATTCATTTTATTTAATATAGTTGTTCCCTTTAATGATTTTTTTATATTGTACCACATTTTGTTTGATAATTAGTTATTTATTTTTAGATTATAGACTCTAATATATGGATTATAGACATCCCATAGAACCTTCTTATATTACTGAAGCTTGTCGAAAAACTCTACTGGATGTAGAGGCTTTCCTGAGGTTACATAATGCCAAAGGTTTGGTTACTATTCAAAGTGAACCAGGTGAGAATATTACAAAGTGGAATTAGAGGTTTTTTCATTTATCTTTCTATTTGGGTTATGGTAGACATGATACATTTGATTGTTTTAGAGCTCATGATGTACCTAAAGTTGTTACGTCATGAACACCATTTCATGTGAGAAATCTAGGTTACCAGGATGGGATTTATTTTTTGGATTTTGATGTTATAGTTGTATGATTTTCAAATCATGTGATGCACATAATATTTGAGATTAATTATTTTCTTATTGTAATTTTGTCTCTTTCTTTATGTAAATAGAAATCTATGCATGAATCATTCTTTATATATAGTGATTCGCATGACATGATGGCTTGATAGTGTAATTTTTATCACTAATAATAGATTTTCAGCTATTTAATGTTTCAAATACATCTCATATAGATTTTTATCATATAAGTTATTGGAGGAATTAAATTTATCTAGACCAATTTTTTATATATTTGTCTTTCATTATGATAGCTTGTGTTGATCTAAGGTGGGACACTTGATTTTGAGGAAAACAAAGACATAGCCCCATGTGTGTGGGAGGTGCAGTGAACCTGGTAGGTTGTCATGGGAATTGTATGCCCTTATGATAAACCCCCTGGGGTCATTATTATTAAGGTCTAGTTACTTATAGTTCTAGTAAAAACATATATGGAATTTTTTCCATACAACATATAATGGCATTCTACTTTTCCAAACCATGTGACTGTGATTTGTTGGAAATGGATCATCTAGGGTGATGTTGTCATATATATGTATGTCTTGATGAGAATGTGATTCTTAGGGGGAGAAGTCTCATCGGTGGATGCTCAGTTAGCGTCGATTCCAAATAGGCTGATGGAGTTCGCATGGTATACTAAATGAGGTTGTTAAGGACCCCAAAAACATTTTATATTGTGTCATAATTGAGATGATATCATGGTTGATACCCCATGGTTCATGGATTATGAGAAAACTTTGTTATTAGACAAGGTGGGAGATATATAGACCCTTAGTTTATACTTGTATATTAGTGGTCATTGTTTAATAATGGTTGAGGGAAACCTGTGAGAGTGGTTATCCCAAAAGTTTTGGTTCCTTATAAATATGGATCATGGTAAGATTCTCATGGATGATTCTGATTCATGGGAGGTGTTTTTGGATATGTGGAAATGGCATGGAGATGCCTAGGAATTTTCATGGGTGATGAGCACCATGAGTGTTTATGGGTTAATTTTGTGGTTGGGGTTCGAGGGTAGGATTGGTTGAGTGTCTGGCCCTATTGGTTTTGTATACACTTCCAATATTATTTCATGGGTAGAAACTTTTCATTTCAATATAGTGTTAAATGGTTGTTAATAATGTGGTTAATATTGACATGGAAGTTGTACCAATCTTGTGAAGGAGCACTAAGGTAATCCTAACATGATGAGACTAACATAAAGTGTATAATGGTCAGTGGTTTATGTGTTTGGGCCTCATTTTTCTGTTTTAAGACTCATGAAAGTGTGATTTGGGTTTTTTAATTGGTTTCTGGGGAGTGTACACCCCATAGGTTTATACCAGATCAAATTAATGCATATTGTTTAGGCTGGGACCTGTGGAACTATGACTCAATGATCGTTGTAAGGGGGTCGAGGATCTATTAATATTAAGGGTTTATTATTTTCTTAGTATCCCTATATTTTTAATGAGTATGTCCATGTTTCCCTTTCAATAATGACTATTCCATGAATAACATTATTTCATAGGATTACGCGGTGAGTGTGTCTTAGGGGGAGTGACATGAATTGATAATGGGACCATATGAGATTGTACTTGAGGAGTTGTATACACAAATCTTTATAGTGAATAGTGCACTAGGATCCGATTGAGGGTATTTCCCCACATTATGGATCAATTTTTTTGGTTTTCTAGGGTAATATTTTATGAGCGAGGAATAAGAAACTAAATGATTATTGTCTTAATGATCGGGTGAGAGTGGGTTAATATTTTTCTAGTCATCATATATAAAAATATATGGATAATGGGCTGTGGTGTTTAAGTTTTTATCAAATAAAGTAATGATTGGGAAACTCTTATGGTGTATTTTATCCTTTCAGTTGTAGGTAATTTGACCCTCATGATGTAAGTGTCATTGATATGTGGAATCATTCAATCAACGGTCATTTTATAATTTAAATAATGGCGAGTAAATGGATATAAATTCAGTCATATTTCTTAGTGAATTCCATGAATTATTATAGATATGATAGGAGGTAGAGTAAAAGCATGAATTTTGTCTCATTTTGAAATGGAAATAATAAAAGTGTGGAACGGGTTGGAGTTATGTCAGTGCTCATGGGAGAGGTAAAGAGTGGATTGTAGTCAGTTGAGGATTGACCATAACTTTTCACAAATATTTTGGTGTTGAATTTTGTGTGGTTATTTGTATGATCATGGGTTTTATTTGGTAATATATGAATCATGGTCAGGAGTTTTGGGTGATGCATTAGTGGGAATAGTTGATTTTTTTTAGATAGGTCATCTAGAGGAGGTTTGACCGATGGTTTTGTGTGTAATTAGATGTGGAGGGATGAAAAACACATCATATATGTCATTCTAGATATGATGAGTATGTTTTGGGTGTTAGTTAGGGTTATTCATGTATAATCTAGTGTGTCTGGGCTTGTTTCATGAACAATGGGTATACAACCTTTTTGAATGGGAATTATGAAATAAGGATCGGTACTAGTGTTCTAACATGTAATTGGATAATTTTTTATGGGAACCATGTCAAGAGGTTGTTGGACTGATTGGAATATGTTTTAGTAGGAAATGTTGATGGTGGGGAGGCATTGTGTATCAAAATTTTCATGGCTACCTAAGTCATGTGGTGGGGATCACTATAGGTTGGATGATTAAATGAGCAATGAAACCATCATGTTTTGATATAGATGGGTTTCATAATTTATTAAGTTTTGATGGGTTGATCACCTCATGTTTAAACTTGCACTATGATAATATTTTTGGTGTTCTAGAAGGGAATGAGGCTATTTGGCTTTGAATTAAATACTCCAGAAAGAAAAGATATTCATTTGGATGACAACTGATACTTTCCTTGGATGAGAAGTGGTATGGTGGTGAGGTTTTAAGATTCCATGTCTATGCAGGTCTTGATTCATGAGGAATTTGATATTTTTTAGTGGTCATGTTGAATCTTAAACAGATGTTCAAAATTATTTTTTGAAGGTTGTAACCTCTTAAATAAGGCATTATTGACATGGAATGAAGGACAGAAGGTGTTTGGGAATAGATAATGAGCACCGAAGGAAGGTTAGAGTGTCTAGGCTACTAGTTTTCAGTATCTTGTAGCCACCGGCTAGCTTTAGGCTAGCCCCCAGGGAGTTGGTTGCCTGGATGGTAGCCTTGTGCCACTGTTCATCCTACCAATCTATAAGTGAGCCAGCGACTAGCTGGTGGGGTCTTTTTAAGGGATTAAATTACCAATTTAACCCTTCTATATTTTAAGAGTGGGATCACATCTTACTCCATGTTTTAGTGTTCATGGTCATCCCCCCCTTTCTAACCTCCTCCACATTCAAAACTACTCAATTATTGGGTGTTTCGCGGTGATTCCCAATGATTAAAGGTATTTCTTATACTCTATTTTTATCCTTTTATCTCCTTCATCTTAATTTTCTAATTTTACCTTCCTCTAGTTTTGGTTTATTAGATGATTCCACTTGATCATGGGGAAATAGTCCCAATTTGATGGGGATTCTACTCAACCCTCCTATAGGATGTCCTAAGATGACTTCTTGATGACATCGTACAACATTTTGATGTGGTGTGTCTTTATAGTAATTTTTCAAATATTTTGGGATTTAATTAAATTTATTTGGTGATGGAATTATTTTTTTTCATTACCTATTTTTTCTGTAATGGGGTTGTGGGTGCACTATGGAGCTCTTGTGGGTGGTTGGTCATGGTTCTGGTGAGTGGGCGTCACCTGGTGAGAATTTAGGAATTATTCCTATTCTGAATAAATTTTATAATTCAAAATAATTTTCAAAATTAATCAATTATTATAGATACATTTGTGTGATTTAGGGCCTTAGGAAGTTTTTGATGGTCGGTGAAGCATGGATGGGATTTGGTAAGATATTACAGGCATCAAGTTGAAAGTGATATATTCCCAAATTAGGTAGGTGGAACAAGAATATTCCTTGTAGAATTTTTACAGTTTGTTTATGTTCATAGTAATGTGAAAACTTTTACCTAATATAATTTCAATTTATATTAATTAAATATAAAACATAAATTAAAATAAAAGGTTAAATTTTAACTAAACACTATAAATTAAAAACAAAGTGATTAGGCTAATATGGACCTATTCCTTTTGTCTTGATGCCTCAGCCTCTGATGGACAAGTCTAGGTAAAAATTAGTTTCTTGAGGCACCTGGATCCCCATTAATGGGTGTGACTGTACTGAGTATTAGTTTCCCTAGGATAGATACCCTAGGACACCTCCTTATGGAGTTGTGACTTTACATAAATGGACGGTCCAACTATTCCTTAAATAAACTTCTTATATGTCTAGTGGACCCTTCTCATGGTGGGAGGTGATGAGTTAATATTGATTATCCCTGATAGTCCATAACATGAACTTTGAGACACCTTAGAGAGATTAGGATCTGAGGGGTTTGTTATAGGGTGAATGATCCTTTCCCTCAAGTCATGATTGCCTAGGTAGTTCGGTTGTGGGCAAGATGAATGTGTTGAGTGAGTGGACTGACCTAGATAACCCATTATATCATATTGATACTGAGGGCCACATGTATTATGGTCTTGATACTCCTAGTGGGGATATAATGGTGTTAGATATAGAACTATATGTTCTAGGTATACGATAGTTCTCCTTTTATGTTCTAGCTCCCAAGGGCTTCCTTAGTCTTTAGTTGGTGTGGTTGAGCCTTTTGAAATACTGGAGCTCAGTTGCTAGGAACCATTGTATAATGGGATGGAGCATTCATTGTGTTGTGATACAGAGATGGAGCATTCTCCATATTTTTATACTATATATTAAGGTGAGTGTATCCCCTGGGTCATTATCATTATATACATACCTAAAAGACCCTCGTGTCATTATAATGGTTGGCATGATCATTGTGACATGATCAGAGAAAGTACAGGACTGGTCGAAGCAAGTTTTGTTAGTCGAGTTTATATACCTGAGGATCAATGGTGTTTTTTTTGTTAATTTATTTATTTATAGTATTTTATTTATTATTAAGATCATTTCACATGTGCGCATCACTACATATCTAGTTATGTACAAGATCACATTGGCGGTTCCCTATTGATTTTTGTACTCACACACTGCTCAGACCACAATTGCACTTGGGTACTCGAGAGGAATCTCACTTGGTTATAGGCATAAATTGGGTAGTGGAACATGTTTCACATGATCAAGAATTATATCTATAGCAACAAAAACATTTAATACATAAATATTACATCTTAATATATTAATATTCAAAACATAACATAAAAATCTACATGAGAATCGTATAGGTTCATTGTCTTAGAAAACTTGGATACATAAACAACTTTCTTGTAATAAGATATGAATCATAAAGGAATCAATGAACATGTTCCATGAGAGAATAACATTAGCATAAGACATAAGTTTTTGGTATACACAAAAGGATAGAAAATCATTTCCTTAGTCAATGCTCACTTTAAAGACTATCTTAATGTATTGGGTTCATTTCCCATTCAATTTTATCCTTAGTAAATATTCACTTCCATGACTATCATAGTGTAAAAATTCCATTATTTAACTAGGTTCACTTCATATACTAGTCCTTATTATCTCATGAGATATCAATATTTACCCAATTCATTTGATGAATATATAATTCCATGTTCATTTATTACATAATGAGAATAATATATATGTGTGTCACGCGATCATAAAAAATCAATCATAAAATAAACAATGGAAATGAAATAGGTATCATAAACATTTAATCATAGCATAACCCATGGAAAAAATTGGGTTTTATAATGTTTTTATCTTATCATAATTAACCCTTGGAAAATAAATTAGTTTCATAGAATCATCCTTAAATAGTAATCATCATAAGTCATCCAAAGAATGAAATTGGATGGTATCATTTGATAATATCCCCAATAATTCATAAGTGACATCAAAGTATGTTATCATGGATGAAAATATTCTTTTCGAAGATAAATGAAATGTTTCATAAGGAAAATACCCTTTTCACTATGAAATCGCTTATTTAAAATCTAAAAAATTAAAAATATTAAGGAAAACACTTTTATTGAAAATAAAATTGGAAACATATAATGTAAGCTTCAATTAATAGAGTTTTTATGATATGAGGAAATTTCATTCATGTCGTGTGTGTTAAAACAAAGATTCATTTCACATTTTTTGGTTGAAAGTCAAAAGTACCTCATTAAAAAATGACCAAGATGATTCATATTAAACCAATTTTTTTAAATAAAATATTGGGTAAAAATGATTTTAAAAAACAAAATAATAATATAAAATAACATGTCTGATTTTTTTTGTAAGACATGGATATCGAAGAAATATTATTTTTCACTGAACAGAGAAATAATGTTAGTTTTTCTTTAAAAACATTTTTATAGTCTCTTGAGTTATTAAAGACTAGAAAATGAAAGGAAAAAAATTTAATCTTTAGAAATAAAAATATGATAATAAAATTCATTATATTCTTGACTTATTTTTATAAAATTTCACCATCGGAAACTTAATCAAAATTAATCATGAAAAATAATGATATTGTAACATAAATCCATTACCTCAAGTTCTAATTCATTATAAATACATTTTACCTCTTATAAAATATATTTAAATGTATTATAATTATATACAATAATAATTTATATACTTATAATATAATATAGTACCCACTTATAACATTCCAACACCCATTTATTAATAATTCTTTATTAAAATATTTATTTTCGAGTGTTAACAATTTCATTTTTCAAGGAAGTTTTAGTTCAGTGGTTTTGGTCCTCACACTTTTATCATGTTTCCATAAGCTAAAAAATATTAGTCATGATATTAATATCATTTATATTCATTATATACATATTTTTAATCATCTATAAAATTTAGAGATAGAAAAATGATTTACACTGTGCATGGAGATGGTAGGTCATGTGTATGGATGAATGTTGTTTTCAATTTTTGACAAATGGAATGAATGAGGGTTAAATAATAATTCACCTTTAAAGAATAATTATTATATAATATATATCATATATATTCATTAAATTTTTTCTTATTAACTTCCATGTAATGTAGAAATGAAAAACAAATCAAAACGCTCTATGCATGTGGTAGTCTACATGCACGCATGAGCGACATTATCATTTTCCAACAAATGGGAATGTAAGAAGGTAAATATGATATTATAATTCAAGAAACATATTTATAATAAATATAATATATAAATATTAAATTCTGTTTAGTACCCATCCATGAAATATGGTGATGGAAAATGAATAGTATCGTTGCGTGGAGGCGATCGTCCACACATACAAACAAGTGATACCACTACTTCCCATTTGATGGAAAAAAGGGTGAATAATGGTGGTTCCATAATCATAATAACATTTAATTATATTTAGTATAATTAATTTGTTATTTTATAATGAATATGAAAGATTTATATGAGTTAAAGAATAAATAATTTTAAAGATGTCTGGTGGGATGATTACCTCTTTTTCAATAGGCCTTTATTGAATCCTTTCTTAAAATAACACTGTAATGGTATTTTAAGAATACCAGAACCTATAATGCATGTATAATGAAATTTATAAGATAATTGTTTTATGTTTTTTCATCTATATGGCTCAAAATAGTGTAAAAAATAAAGGATGGGTGTCCTTTTATTAGTGGGGGATATCATACACTTGGATGTTCTTAAAAAATTAAAATATAATGTTTTCATACTCATGAAAAATCCTTCAAATTTCCATATATTAGAAGTTTGGATATTATGAAGTTGAAATATATCCATATAATAGAATTTAAAAATGTTTAATTGGAAAACATACCCTTGTATTCTAGTTTATCACCCCCCGGTAAACCCATTTTAACCTTAACCTCTAAGACAATGTTTTATTATTTTTTCTATTTTTACTATTAATTATGACCAAAACTGAAATTTTACTCATTTTAAAATTTGGAAATTATAAATCCAAAAATGGAATATATTTTATCAAATTCTATTCATAGTAGTGGTAAAATTTAATTTAAAATAAAACCTAAAAAACATGACAAAAAATAGTTTTTTCTAGAAAAATGTTTGCTTATGTATAAAAACATTATACAAAAATCCAACATAAAAATAATTCAAATGACAATATTTTAATTATTAATAATGTAAATTAACAAATTTTAATTTTAAACCCATTTTAAAACAAATTTGAACATTGTAAACTCTTTAAACAAAAATACAGTTTTAAATAAAAATTAGTATTTTTTAGAATTCATAAAAAATACTTTCAAAAAAAGCATTATAAACTAATATAGATAGGATTATGTAAAAAATAAATATAATTTTTATATATATATATTCAAAAAATTTAAGAAATTAATTATATTATTATCTCACAAAAATAAATAAAAATAATTTTTGAGGAAAAATGTATTTTTAAATCATATAATTACTTTACTAAAAATTTAGTTGTTTGTCAATATATTTGTTTTATCTAAAACCATTATAAATATTTTTTTTCAGAATTTTGTTATTCCTATTCACTCAACCAAATTAATGTCTATATTATGAAATATCATTCTCTAGTGGTAAAGCCTATGAGTTTAGTTAATGTGATGGATCAGGTATGTACTTTCTTTGGAGAGATATGTAGAACACATCATGAACTTAAGAGAGGTTTGATGAAAGATCAAAGAAATAAGATATCATACCTACTGAATAAATAATCTAAAATTTGAAAAATATAACATGGTCATATATTTCCCTTCTTTCTAAATATCATAGCCTTATTGTATGGTGAAATTCACAATAATTCCTTCTCACTAACTTTGAATTCACGATTTCAACAGTGCTTGTCAGTGAAACTATTTAATCAACTCTGAGCTACAGTAGTTTTTTGTTTAATGGTTATGACCTTCTATATAATTTCCTTATTCATATTATGTCTCATTGTTTTTATTTCTCTATCTTCATCCCATCATGTTGGGGTTTTACACTACCATCCATAGAGGGATTCATAAAGAGCCATCTAAATACTCTAGTGAAAGAAATTATTGAAATAAAACATTACCAAAGGAAGGTTTTAATACCAAATACATTTGAATTCCATATAATAATACCTTATTATTTATTCTAGGGTCTTAATGGTTTTTTCATACTAACCATCTTTCTTAGTATGATAAGAAATACTAAAACACAACTCTAAATCTAGATCTTGATGAAGAATTCGCTAAAAATTCAAGGTAAACCTTATATCCTGATCAGATACAACAAAATGTGGTACTACATGAAACATTAAAATTTCTTTAATGAATATTATAGAAATATGATCAATATGGAAATATTTTCTGATATAAAGGGATTATGGGGACTTCATAAAGTGATCAAATACAACCCAAATAGTGGTATGTTCCTTAGACATTTTTGGGAGTCCGATGATAGAATACACGATGATGTTTTTCTAATTCCATTCTATTATGGGTATTGGTTATAATAATCCCTTATAATTATATAGAAAAAACTTGCAGATATACCAATCTAGATACATACTTTTCAATATCTCTCTTCATATTGTCCAACTATAAATTTCCTTTTAGATCTCTATACGTCTTTGTATTATCAAGATAAATATATAATGATGAACTATGAGATTTATACAACAACACCATATTTAAATCTAGTATGTATGGGACACATTAATGTTTCCTAATCCACACCATTCTTTCATAATCAAGGTTGAACACATAAACATTTTTTACCTTCTTTTAAATATCTATATCTTCTTTTTGTATCTCATTTATCATCACATGGATATATGGTTGAGCCATCATTTATGCAAGATAATATTTATCCCCGTATTTTAAGATATCCAAATACATCTTTTCAAATCCAATAATATTGTATCATTTTTTTACTCATCAAAAATAATATTGAATGTTCCTTTCAACTCAAATCATCAGCTAATTTTTTATCTTTCCTAAGGTGGTAATGTATTGATCATTCATAATATTTAATCAACTAAAACCATATTCTATGTCACATATTCAACTCTTTATGATTTAATATACAATTTAAACTTTTATGATCAAAATATATATCACACATTTCTTTGTAAAAATAATTTCCTTGTATCTTTAATGTAAAAATTGATATAGCTAATCCCAAATCGTGATTTGGTTAATTTTTATCATGAACCTTTAATTAGCATGAGGCATAAGTTATTGCCATATCATTCTTTATGAGGAACCATATTATTCCATTCTTTGATGCATCGCTATAGATAAAAAACCTTTATTCACTATAGTGTAGTATATGCAAAAGTGAACTAACTAACCTTATCTTCAGTTCCTTGAAATATTCCTCACATTCATATGTACAAAGTAACTTGGCTCCATTCTGTGTTAACTTCATTAGTAGATTAAACATCTATGATAAATTATTCAAAAAGTTTCAATAATATTCCCCCAATATAATAAAAATATGGATATCATACACAATGGTTAGTCTGGGAAAATGTTTCATAACTTCTATATTTTATGGATCCACTAATATACCCTTTCTTGAGATTATATAACAGAAAACTGAAACTTTTTGCAGGAAAAATTCATACATGATGAATTTTTCATAAAACTTATCCTTCATTAAGGCTTTCAGTAAAATCCCTAAGTAGGATTCATTCTCTTTATTTATCTTAATATATATAATAATATCATCAATAAATACTAGCACAAATAGATCAAGGTAATCTATAAAGATTGGATTCATTAAATCCAAGAAGATAGAGGGGACATTAGTACGACCAATTGACAACACTATATATTCATAGTGTTAATACATTTTAAGGAAGATTGTATTTATCATGTATTCACTTTTTACCCTCAAATGATAGTATCCAGATCAAAGATCAATCATTCAAAAATATTAATAACCTTATAATTTATTGAAATATCATCATTATGTGGTAGAGGATATTTATTCTTGATTTTGATCTTGTTTATCTACTGATAATATTGAATGAGTCATATTAAACTATATTTCTTCTTAATAAAAAGAATAGGTTCACCCCATGGTGATGTACATGGCTTAATGAATACCTTAACAATATTCTCTTGGATTTTCTTCTTTAATTCCTATAAATAAAACATGGCCATTCTATAAGGATTTTTTGTAAATGGTGTACTACCAGGTATGAGTTCTATTGAAAAATCAACTTCAAAATTTGGATTAATCTAAGGAAAATATTTTGGAAAAACATTAACCAAATATCAAAAAATAAGAATATCTTCAATGTTGAGTTTCTCCCTAACCATATGAGACAAACACCCAATTTGGATAAGAATCATAAACCATATAAAGGATGTTATTTTCATTGGATGTTTATATTTATCATTGTACCAATATATGATCATAGGTTGGTTAAAAAATATCAAATGTGACCTTACATCCTTAGAAATTGATGTGGGGTTTATATAAATAAATCTAATCCATACCTTAGATAACATAAAATTCAAGTAAAGGGAGAATAAAAATATTTGTATAAAGAATGTTCCCATAAAATTCAATTAAAGAAGAATCAAACACTATAGATTCCATTAAAATACCACTATAGTGTTTCACTAATAATTAAACATCTGGTCGTTGAGGTGTTATTTTGATACACTTATCAAACTCTTCAGATATAAAAGAGTTGAGAGATCTAAAATAAAATATTACATTATAAGTTCTAGAGTGGATGTAAATTGTGTCTTTCATAACTTTGTAATCATAACCCACATAAGTAAAAATGATCACATGATATTTACCTTTTAATCTGGTCTTTGGAGGAAAATAACATCAATCATAATTATTATCACTCATATTTGATCACTGATTAGAATAATTATCATACTCCTTGAATTTGAAACAATAGAGTGTGGGTGGTACATTTTATAGTGCTTTTTATCCTTTTTATATAACTTATAATTCTCATCACTTTGGTATTTTATTTCTAGGTGAATTTATTTTCCACACATAAAAAATTTACTAGTCCCCTTATAAAAGTTTACTCCATGCTTTCTTCCATAATTTGAACATAAGGTAAATCTCATCTTCTTCTCTCCATGGTTTTTATTATCAGAATTTTTTTTCAATTATGTCTCTGTTTTCTTATAAAAACTATAAGAATGTTGGGTAAATATAATCTCTATTTCAACCATTATAGAGAAATGAATTATTTATTCAAATTTATTATAATCTCTTATGGATAAATCCCTTTAAAGAATTGGTTTTAAACCACTGAATAATTGATCTATACTAATTTCAGGTTGGATGATAATACTAAAAGTGCACCTCATAAGTCTTGTAAAATTTTCCTCATAGGTACTAATGGATTTATCATCCTTATATTTTAGCTTAAATAATTCCTTCTCTATTTTTGAATTAATAATATAAGGAAAGCACTTATATAAAAATAAGCACTTAAACTCATCCCACTCCATGGATTCAATTTCTTCCTATTGTCTCATGTTCTTGATGAGAATTCACCATTGATATTCTTTTCCATCCAATTGATAGATATACAAAATGAATTTTTCAGGCTCTGAACACTAGATAAGGAAAAATATATTTCTAGTTTTACTAATCCATTGCTTAGAAACTTGTAGATCAACAGACCCACTAAAAGAAGGTGGATATTGACACATGGAGGACTCAACCGAATGTTTCCCCTTATTTTCTCATCTAAAATCATAGAATGATTTATTTTATTAGAAAGTAGTGTAAGCTTAGAAATGATATTATTTACTCCAATTCCCATAAAATTTTGTTTCTAAAGAGTAAAATCATTTCCCTATCTTCCAGAATCAACATTTACATGGTTCTTCAAGGTTCAATCCATTAACTGATCCCAAACAATAGTGTGGAAAATAATAATCATGGTGTAAAACCACATAATCCAGAAAATCACTATAGAAGTTCTGTTTTATGACACCATATTTTCAAAATATGAAACCTTACATTTAAATTATATTATCCATGATCATCATGTATTCAAATCATTCATAATATTTCACAAAAAAAATGTGATTTATACCAAGAATATCCCCTAGGAGTTTCAAACCAAGTGCTCAATAAGGTCACACTCATAGTGCACCAGAATGATGGTTGAGATATACCCAACAAAATATTTTTAGATTTATTAACTCTAGATGATTCCCTTACAAGACCACATCCACTTGTAGTATCTATACAGTAATTTTTATCTAGGAAACCCACACTTCATTATTTACCATAATATAAGATGTTATTCTATACATAAGATTATCCTAAGGGTTATCACTAAATTTTTCTCATCATAGTTTCCAAAGGTAACTAAAACATTATTTGATACCAAATATAGTGACATATAATTTTCATATATAAATATTATGTATTATTATATTAATATTAAATACATAAAAAAACGATCCATTATAGAATTATATAGGTTTAGTGTATTTGTAAACTTTAATAATAAAAAACTTTTTCAAAAAATATCTACATAATATCCCACTTAGTTCTTTGAAACTAGTATCTTTCTTAGACATGTCATACATAAAACCTCTATTTTCAACCTAGGGAAAGGAAACATAAGAAAGGGTGATCTCATATTCATAGTATGGGTAAATAAGGGAGATATCAATGATCACATAATCATAACATGAGAATATGGGTATGATAACATGAGATTTTTATTTTAAAGACATACTCAGTATATCATAGATCATAATATTGAGTTATGGAGTAAATCTTTATAAATAATAATAAGTAAATCATAAAGTAATCAAATAATATGAGTCATGAGATAATAACATTGCCATAAGTCATAAGTTTTTGGCATACAAATAAGCATAGAAAATCATTCCCTTAGTCAAGACTCACTGCCAAGAATCTTATATTGGATTTGTTTCACTCCTCATTCCATCATATCCTTAGTCAATTTTCACTCTCAATACTGTCATTGTGGGTATATTCCCTTACAGAATTAGGTTAACTACCCATTGAAATCCTAATTATCTCATGAGATATCCATCTTTATCCAATGAATTGGAGGATAATATAATTCCAAGAACACTCATTACATATTTAAAATCAAAAATATGTGTTCCACAAGATCATAAAACATCCATCATATCATAACCCATGGAAAATAAATGTGTTCCATAAATATTTCATCATTTCATTATAGCATATACTATGAAAATGAATTAAGTTTCATAATGGTTTTATCATAACTTAATTAATTCATGGGAAAGAAATCAGTTTCATATAATCATCCTTAAATAATTGTCATCATAAGACATAAATATAATTAATTTTGATGGTATAATTGGATTATATCCCTATTAAAGCATAAGTAACATCAAAAGATTTTATCATAAAAGAAAAGATCCCTTAAAATATCATTGTAACATTGCTTGAGTAAAATTCCCTTTCAATATAAAATCTTATACTAAAAATATAAAAAATAAAAAAATAATTAAGAAAAAATTATATTTTAAAAAATATATTTTAAAATTTTAAATTAATATTCATATCGTTGAGTGTTCATGATTTTGGGAAAATTCATTCATGTTGTATACGTTAAAACAGAGATTCGTTTCACATTTTTAATAAAAAGACAAATGTGCTTCATTTGAAATACAACAAGAATATTCATTTTAAAACATTTCATGAAAACTAAATCATGGTTATAAATTAAATCAAAATCATATAATAATAAAAAATAAATTCATGAAAACATTTTTAGAAACTAAGGATATGGAAGAAAAAGGATTTTCGACTGAAGAGAAAAATAAAGTCAGTTTTCCTTAAAACATTCTTTTAGTATATTGAGTTATTAAAGAGAGATAAATGGTTTAAAACATATAATATATAGAAGTAACAATATTATAGTAAAATTCATTGGATTATTTTGATATAGGTCATAAATTTTCATCATTAGAAACATAATCACAAATAATCTTGATAATCAATGAGATTTTAACACAAATAACTTAACTCAATTTCAAATTTATTTGAAAGAACATTAACCTCATATATAATAAATTTAAATTTATTATTCCTCTATAATTGATTTATTTACATACATATAATATCAAATATGATCTACTAATAACATGTTTACACCCATTTATTAATAATTCATTGTTAAACTCAATTCTCATGGATGTTTTGATTCAGTGGTTTTGGTCCTTGTACTTGAATCCTGGTTCCATATCTCCATAATGTTAATCATGATATAAATATAACATATATTCATTATATATATATATATAATCATCTCTTAAAGGTATATATATAAAAATTATTTTCAAAATTCATGGAGATGGTAGGTCGTACGTACGCATAAACGTTGCTTTCAAGTTTTAATGGATGGAAAGAAAGAAAGGTAAACAATAATTCACCTTTAAAGAAAAATTATTATATCACATGTATTTATAAAATATACACTTATTATAATCCATGTAAATATTAAAATAAAAATTAACCATATCACTTTGTGGAGGTGGTAGTCCACACGTAGCATGAGAGACATTATCATTTTCCGGTGGATGGGAAGGTAAGAATATTGAAATGATATTATTTATCCATAAGAATAATTATATCATAAATATCATATGAAAATATGAACCCAATAATAATAACCCTTAAATGAATATATTGATGTAAAATGAATTGTATCTCTTCATGGAGGCAACAATCCACGTGGACTCATGAGAGATAACTATACTTCCCATTTGATAGGAAAAAGGGTAAATAATAATGGTTCCATGGTCATAATTAAATTTATTATATTTAGGATACTGAATTTATTATTTTATCATATACACTACAAATTTAGAGGAGGTAGAAGAAGAAATAATTTGAAAGAGGTCATGTAAGATGATTACCACTTCTTTGGTAGGCCTCTAATAGATCCTTTCTTAAGGACCCTTCGAATGGTATTTTAAGAAGACTAGAACCTATAATTCCTATATAAGAAGTGGAAAATATAATTTTTTTGGGTTTTTTAAAGCTATATGGATTAATAAATTTTAACAAAAATAAAGTTGGGTGTCCTTTTATAAGTGGGGGAGCAGACACACTTGAAATTTATTAAAAATACTGGAAAATAATATTGTCACACTCAATAAAAAATCATCCAAATTGATAGATAATAGAATTTGGGATAGTATGAGGTTGAAATATAGCCATGAAATAGGTTTTACTTGAGTTTAATTGGAAACATTACCCTTATCTCTTGGTTTAACCCCCTGGTATACCGGTTTTAACCTCAACTATGGTGAATTTTGTTTATTATTTCACTATTTATAATGAAAAAAATAGAAAATAGTCTCATTAAAAAATAATATTATAATTTAAAATATTGAACCAATTTTATTAAATTCAATTCACATAATTTTCATAATTAAATTTAACATTAAACTAGCAAAATGGCATGAAAAGCAGTTTTCCAGAAAAAACTATAAAAAAGTGTGTATAGAAAAATAAAAAATAAAAAATAATTATAATAGATTTAATTGAATTATTAACAATATAAATAAACTAATTTAAAATTTAATAAAAAATTATAACAGAATTTGACTTTTAAAAGTCTTTAAATGAAAAGACATTTTTTAATAGAGATAGTATTTTTCACTATTCATAATAAAAAACAATCTTATAAGAAATCTTTCAAAAATTCACTCAATGGTTATTTTTAAATAATGATTTTAGGAATTAATTTTTTCAAATAAATTTCTTAAATGTAATAGGAAGTAATTATATTATTTTTCACATAAAAATAAATAAAAAACATTTTTGGGAAAAAAATGTATTTTTAAAACACATAATGAATTTACATAAAATTGAGTGCTTATTTGTCAATATATTTTGTTTATCTAAAACCATTATATATTTTTTTCAAAATTTGGTTTTTCTAATTCACTCCACCAGCAAAACGACTAGGTTAAAATGGTATAAGATATTAAGATTCATTTAGACTCAGAGTTTCTTATATTATAAGGTATCGAAGAAATTAAATTTATTTGAAGAGAATTATATCATTTTTTGTCATAGTGATACAATATATCGGTGTATAGGGACTAGTTTGATGTGAGTATTGGATTTGGGATCATGTCATTTATTTTATTATATTTATTTTTCATATTTTTCATGTATGATCGACCTGGTGTGTGATCCTTCTTGTATGTTTTATAATCACTCAAGTATTTTATGTTTCATTTAATTTATTATAGTTGTTACATTTACTTCATAAATTTATATTTTACCGCATTATTTATAGGAAATGTTAATTTATTTTTGGATTTTTCTCTCTGATACAAGTTGTACAGTCTCCCCACGGTACCTCCTTAGACCACCAATATTACTCGGTAGCCTATAACGTACGGGGAGGTTCACGTGAGGTTGCAAGGCACTACCAGTCTAGTTACTATTTATAGAGAGCCTAGTTGGGATGTTATAATGTGTATAGAAACAAAATATAGATCTATATACAAGATAATAAATAACAGGGGCTCCATTAAAGTAATACAAGTATTGGTCTATGAGATAAAACAATATAGACGAAAAGACTCTAACACATGTTTGTGTGATAGGTGGGTCAGTATACTAGAATTACATCACCAAAAATCATACTTGACTTGCATGAGAACCCACTACCTCAAATTAGTTCCTTTCCCTTACCTACATCAAAAATAACAAAATCTATATACAATTATTTGGTGTTTGTGGGGTGTGAGCACAACAAGCTCGATATTATCCCACAAAGTTATTTATAAGAAGAATTTATTAAATTAGTTAATTATTCTCAATTTTAAGGATTAATATTGGAGATAATATTTAACTCATTTTATATAAAATAGGGATAATAATTTATTTACATTAATTTAAAATAAAGGATGAATAAATAACCGATCTAAAAGAGAAAAAATCTAGAACCAAAGTAAGGATTCCTAAAGTATATTAGTTTAGGTTTTTCTAGCATCCTCACACATAAATGGACAAAGATAAATAACTAGGTGCACAATCACATCCATAGAACTTCGTCCTAGGTATTTGAGATCTCCAACATCTGTCTCCCTTCCTTACAAAAATTTTAGTTATTGTTGTACTATATATCCAATTCTAGAGGGGTTAACTATACCTATTTGTGCTTTTCCTAGATTACATGACTAACTACTCAAGATCACATGGGTTTTACCCTCTCAAGGAGGCGCTATTTTCATAATTAACAACCATTTAAAGTGTAAATTCATCAAACATAATGTAGATTTATCAAAAACAATAAAAACAACCCCAAAAACATGCCTAAAATTCCATTCAAGTAAATTTTAGCATAAAATATTTTATAAATTTCAAAATAGTTTTCAAATTATCAAAATTGTGCATTTGAACAATTTAGAAACTAATTTAAACATCTAAAAGAAAACATGGTTCATATGAAAATTCCATTTTATGAAACTTCCTACCTTAAATACTTGAAATCATCAACAACTTATTAGGATCCTAATGATTAAAGGAGATGAGACTCATAGGAGGAAACACTACTGGAATTTTGGATATTTAAGACGGGTTATTTTTTACGGGATCATATCGAAACAACTCTTTTGTGATGTGGTCCCGTTGCAAATAGCTCGTTGTAGAAAACGACATCACAACTAGTATTTTTTGTGACAATATCATCATAAAAAATATTACATGTGACGGTAAGCAGTCCCATCGCAAATAGCTCTCCAATTAAATACATTATATATACAAGAACTTATTGTGATGGTCTCGTCACAAAATTTATTTGTGATGGGATGACAGCCCGTCACAAATAACTTTATTCTATAAACTTGTTGTGACAAGCCCATCGTAAAAACATTTTTGTGATGGTAAAATCACCCATCGCAAAATCATTTAAAAAATATATTTATAATCTATTTGTGATGGAACCCCATCTCAAAAGGTCACACAGAAAATACTTAATAAAATAAAAAATATATAATTATGATTAATGAAAAAATAATATTAATATTATTAAAATAATAAAAAAATATTAAAATTCTCAATATTCACAAAACAATATAAAAAATCATAAAATATTGGTATTGTTATTATTATTAAAATAAAATAACATTAAAAAATATAATACTAATAATAAATAAAAAAATAAAAAATATTATAAATAAAAAAAATAAATAAATTATGCAATATTTGCACCAATATAAAATACAAAAACTGTAAATAGTTTATATTACAACAAATGTTCAATTCAAATGTTTTTAATAGAACAAAAAACTCCCTGGGGGGATAGTCTTCTGGAGGAGTTGGTGGAGCTAGAGGAGATGGTGGAGGAAACTCTATCCCTAAACTATGAGTTAGATGGTGCATGTACTTCATCTATTCATGTTGCTACTGCTGCCATCGGTGCATGTCCTCCTCGTGCTACTGACGCATCTCTTCCTACTGCTTCTACAAACTCTCTATAAGCTCAGTTTGAGCTCAAAACTGCTCCTGAAACTGTTAGCCAGAAGATGATGCATCTTCATGAGCTCCTCTCAACCTGGACACTGACATCACAGCAGTACCATAATAAGTCTCAGGAGTCAAATGAGAGCTGATACCAACTACTAGGCCCTTCTCAAAGGTATACTAGGTCACCTACATCCATGTCGCCTCATCGAAATGGTGGGAACTAGTCTGATCATCCGTCTTGGCCTGACTTTCAGCCCCTATCTGAGAGGCCGCAGCAATTTAAAATTAAAATAGTGAAAATATTATATGCAGTTAATTTTAAAACTGAAAAAAATAATACTGACCACAATCTGATGTTGTTGATCACCTCTAATCTCTCTAGTGGATGGATCATTGTACATCCTCCGATAAACATCATACTCCATAATATCAGGATGCTCGATTTCCTATATGAATATAAAAGAAACTATTTATATTTAATGTTTTATAAAATATTTAATAAATATACTTACCAGATGCTCTCTATGCGTACTGAATGTACGGCTACCAGCTTGATGTGTCACCTCTTGTCTCCCCCACTTCTGTCGTCCTAATTAAAATCTCCTCTGAAATCTACCACTCAACCAATGTGAACATAATCAATCCTAAACATGAGATGAAATGTACTCTGGTTGGTGGTCTCCATATGACTTATCAAATACTATCACTCCTTCTTTCTTAATGGTTTCCCTTCTCAAATTGTGCAAAAACTTACTAAAACTCTCACACATAGACACCTTGAATGCCTCATGGATAGCGTCACACATGCTCTAATCGATGGGATACCATAAACCCTACAAATAATTTAAAATATCAAGTTATTATTGAAATAAATTTCTAAATAAATATTTTTTATTTACATATTGGCCAATTATTGAACATTCCAAGCTGCACATCAATAATAATATGTTCCCATGTGATCCATGGATGAGAAAAATAATTGTGCAAGATAGTACTCCCTAGTCTAATAGCTACATGGGAAAAACTGTGAAAAAAGAACAAATAATCAAATAACTAGTCTATAAATAAATTAATGAAAGCTAACTAAAATACACAGGTTACCATACCTCCATGTTCATGGATCGAAACCAAGATGTGGATATCACTCGAGGATAGGGTCAGGAATCATTAGTCACGCAAGACCGCACCCCCTCCGCGTACCCCCAGAACTGCCAGTAGGTTGAGGGTCTTATGATCCCAAATCCTCCTCATCCAACGGTAGCTCAGCCTCCTCTAACTCACAAAATCGATAAGGGTCCATTTGAAACACAAAATGATTGTAGTTAGAAGATATTTAAAAATAACTATTACATATAGATATATGTTATTTGTGATTATAACTATCATTTAACTTTGTGAATGTTCACCTTCATCATCATCTTTATATCTAACGATGTTAATGTCTTTATATTCATCATCAGCATCATCAATATTCATATGAGTTTTAGTTTCTTCATCTCCTTCCATTTCAAATTCATTTGTAACATCATTAACATCATCCTCTCCATCGACCCTTAATTATGGGGTATCATCATCGATATTCTTGTCTCTTTGTGAAAAAGATGGATTTTGAGTAGTCTGTTGAAAAATTTCAATTATTTTACTTCATTAAAACCACATTCAGTTTGAGTAAACTGATTTACCTAAGATTTCATTTTTATTATGCTCCACCAATCACTCAGGTATCTTAAATTATAAGAGTACTTTGCGTAATATATTTTTTGTTCCTGTTGATCTAGTAAAAATGGATCATTTACTATAAGAATACTTTTATATTTAATATCTATGATTCCATGAATCGGATGAACACGCAAGCCTCTCACAGTATCCAACCACTTTCATTTGAACATTTTTATGTAATAATTCCCTAGATAACATAGTTCAATAATTTCATCCGGCATGCCGTGAAAGTCAACTTTAGTTTCTCTATGATGGGATCCTCTCAAGACAACTTCACTGTCCATTGTTTTTTTGTTCCCCATATGCACGTGTATGAAATTGAAAACCATTTACCACATATGCATTATAATATTTAACCATTTTGGATGGTGGGTTACTCAATATACATACACTACTAGAAAATGGGTCTATACCCACGATTTTACAAAAAACTGTGGGTATAGAGTACCCCTATGCCCATGGGTTTTCAAAACCGTGGGTATAGGGTTAATATGGGGACCTATACCCACGGTTTTCCAAAACCGTGGGTATAGGTTTATTTTGAACACCTATACCCACGGTTTTGAAAAACCCTGGGTATATGTGTTTTTTTTTCAAACCCTATACCCACCGTTTGGCCAAACCGTGGGTATAGGGTATTTTTCGAAGACCTATACCGACAGTTCTTCAAAACCGTGGGTATTGGGGTTTTTTTAGGACCTATACCCATGGTTCTCCATAACCGTGGATATAGATTTCCCGCATTATGGAAGGAAAAGAAAACTAGGTAGGACATGAAAAAAATTGGTGGGGAAGACATTTTTTCACGGTTAAGATTAATATATTTACAATAATATAGATATATTATTTTAAAAATCTTTAGTTCTGTTGGTAAAGCCTTCTGGGCGGGATCTGTATGTCATGGTTTCAAATCCCTCTGGTAGCGATTTTTGAATTTAAATACTGTACCGGATTATATTAATATATATACGAAGATATATGCATATATAACAGTTAAATGTTGCAGATGGGTTGGTGCGTTTCTGCGGTGCGGCTGTGAAGTGTTTCATGAGACGCTGGTTTGATTCTCTCAGGCTGCGTGTTTTGAAATTTAAATATCACGCTGGGTTATATGAATATATATATGCGGATATATGGTTATATAGCAAATTAGAATCGCAGCTTGGTTGGTCGGTTGCTGGGGGATGCTTGTTAGGCGTAGCGTGAGGCCTGGGTTCAATTCCCCCCAGCACCGAAATTTTTGGATTTACATTCCCCACAGTTTGAAAACCGTGTGGACAGTTGTGTGCCACGCTGTAATAGCGTTGTGCCACATCTGACTTCCCTATACCCACGGTTCTCCAAAAACCATGGGTATAGGTCAAGACCCCTATACCGATTCCTTTCTAGCCCACGGTTCCCAAAACTGTGGGTATAGGCTATACCCATGGTTTTGGGGGCTATACCCACGGTTTTGAACCATGGGTATAGGTCGTTTTTCCAGTAGTGACAGTCGCATATTAATTTTTTCAGCATGTTGGGAGACCTGAAATTTTTTTAAAAAATTATCAATATAATAAATAATAAAATGAATTGATATATTAAATCATAAATAATTTATGTTACCAGTTTTTGAAACCATTGAGAAATTTTTTTGACGGTATTCTTCAAGAGAAGCTATTGTAATTTGTGGAAGTTGTTTCTTGATATGATTTTCATATAACCTGAAAATAAAATAAGTTTACTTACTATAACATAAACTATAGAATAAAGGATAGAATCACTCACAGTACAAATGATTTCATTTATTGATAGTTGAACAGAACATATGTATGAACTCTATGATGTTCATCATTTGAAATCCGTCATTTATAAACTCCATCGAAGCCAAGCTCTGGGAGATTAAAAACTATAATTCATTGTCCATTTTATCATCATCATTCCCCTCATACCATCAAAAGAAGTTTTTTTAGGGATATTCATATTCAAAATAATTAGAGCAGAAAAAAAAATTCCTCTTGCAAATAAACTTCATCAATTGAGCCTTCAACTCATTCTTTGTTACATACTTTTTTTCTTCAATTTCTGCATGCATCTCTTGAATGGTTACATCAATTGAAATTGTACCAAACCTCCATATTTAGCTTCATGTGGAAAATGTAATATCAAATGTTCCATTGATTCAAAGAAAGTTGGCGGGAAGATTCATTCCAGTTTACATATAATGACATCGGCATCTTCTCTAAATTTACTTAGTGAATTGTAGTCTGTTGTCGCCTCACGAATGTCTCGAAAAAAATATGATATATCTATTATTGAATCCCAAAATCATAGAATTCAACAAACCTCTGGATCCAATCAGCATAATTCTTTCCATTATAACATGAAAATCATAAATTCTTAATCTGATAATATGACCATTATTAACACATATGTCCAAATTAGAAACATAGCCATCTGGAAGTCTCAAATCTGCAATTCACTGACAAAATAATAAGAGACACTCTTTGGACAATGTATAAGCTTCTTTTGGCTTCATTAACCTCTATGATCTGACATTTTGAAACGATTAATGTTCTGGTCATCTGTAAATTTGGGAAAGATCTAATCATGTCTTTACATTATCTTTGGTCTTACCTGGTGTATCCAAAACGGTATAAAATAAATTATCAAAATATTTCTTCTTGATATGAATGACATCCAACATGTGGCGGACCAAAAAATCATATGAATATGGAAGATCCAAAAAAATGCTCAGTTTTATCCAATTATGTTCTATCCCAAATCCATGAATTTTCGATTGGTTTACTATTGGTCTAAATGTGATGGGCGGTAATGAAAATTCAACTGATTTTAACTCTATACATGGGATCATTTTTGGATGTTCATCCCTTTCAATTGTTTCTTTTCTTAAATGATATTTTTTCCTCCTAAAAGGATGATCGGTTGGAAGAAATATGCGATGAATGTCAAAAAATCAAGTTGGTTTTCCATTGACGAGCATAAAGGCTTTGTGGTCTTTCATACAGTAAGGACATGATTTTGGACCATGTGTGCTCTGGCCAGATAACATGAAATATACCGGGAAGTCACTAATCGTCCACATCAACGCATATTTTAATATGAAATTTTGTTTCACATCAACATCATATGTACTAAGAACATTACTCCACAATGAATTTAACTCATCAATCAATGGTTTCAAATAAACATCAATATTCTTTTTTGGATATCCTGGGATTAATATGGTAAAAATAATATAGGGATCCTTCATCAACATCCATGGAGGTAAATTTTACGGAGTTATAAAGACATTCCAACATAAATACTGACTACCATAAGAACCAAACAGACAGAAACCATCAGTAGAAAGATCTGATCGCACGTTTCAGGCTTCTAAAGAAAAAGACAAACGCAGTTAGTCAAAATGTTTCCATGAATCCCCATCAGATGGATGATCCATGCTTTAATCTGTTGAAATCTTGGTTTTTTTCCATGACATCATTGATGTTGTATTCTGAGACATAAATAAATGCAACAACTTGGGTGTAAGGGGGAAATATCTCAACTATTTCATAGGAATCTATCAAGACTTCCCCAGTTGAGCTTCTTTATACCTCGATTTTCCACATGTGGGACAACTATCAAACGACTCATTTTACCAGAATATAATATGAAATCATTTTCACATGCATGAATCTTCCGATAACTAAGACCCATATTACGAACCATCCTTTTTCTCTCATAGTAATTTGCACGCAACACATTTTATTTCAGGTAACACTGTTTTAACTAAAGAAAATATCTAATCAAAATAGGTGTTTGAAATTACAATATTTGATTTAATTGCCATAAATTTTTCGAATTCTTCTAATTTTATTATCTTGCAACCAAGATATAATGCATCCTCAGTAGACCTCAACAACTCATAAAATTTAGATGGTGCCAACTCAGGAGTCAAATCAATATCATCTTGAGTTTCAGTTTGTTGAACAGATGGACCTGCAACATCATGTACTAAATTTTGTAACTGTGATGGATCTAGAATCAAGTTATTAGTATCTTCTCTGGAACTTCATTCACTGTGTTGATACCAAAAAACATATTCTGGTTGAAAACCAAACCGCAAGAGATGTCCCCTAACTTTTTCAAATGTGTCAAATGTTCTTAGAGCCCATTTTTTACAAGGAAACTTAATTGTGACTTCTGAAATATATTTTGGTTTTGATGATGCAAATGATAAGAAAGTTTCAACACCCTCAATATATACAGGATTTAAACCAGAACCTTTGGGATTTCTGTTCTAATTTATCCAAGTGTGGTCATCTAATAATGATTGTTTTCGACTTCCTTATTCCAAATTTTTCTATAAAATATAAAATTATTACTATTTTTGAATAATTTGAAATTAAAAAAACACTATCCAAAAAAACAGGATAAATAATTAAAACTAATTCTTAATAATTACCATTAATTATGGGTGAAAAAATTTCCAGTGGATTGATGGATACTCTTTTGTCTGACAGCTCATTTTCTTGAAACTTTATCACTCTGAAATCACAATGAAGTATCTGCTCAGAGTTATGCTTATACATTCTTGTGCATATGAGAATGTATATGCATACCTCCGTGAATATTATTTATTGTGATTTCAGTGTGAGAAAGATGCAAGTAAATGAGTCATCGAACAAAAGATCCCCCTTTTCGTCAATGAATCTTCTTCTTGCAACTGTCACCACCTAAAAACATTATGAAAAATTTGGTCCTATGAATGCATATTCAAACTCATACATATGAGACTGGATATGCATGTGTAGAATCATACCTTTCATAATGTTTTGAATCGGTGAGATTTGAAAGAAGAAGATTCATCGACCAAAGGAGTGTTGTGAATCCAATGGAAATTTTTCCAAGTTATTACAATTTATTACAATTGATTTTATTCCTATTTTTTTGCTAATTATTCCTAATTATTTATAATTATTTCTAATTATTCCTAATTATTTATAATTATTCCTAATTATTTCTAATTATTCTTAATTATTCCTAATTATTCCTAATTATTACAAATTATTACTAATTATTACTAATTATAACTAATTATTACTAATTATTACTAATTATTACTAATCATTACTAATTATTCCTAATTATTCCTAATTATTCCTAATTATTCCTACTAAAAGGTTGTTTCTATGATGTGAATCGAGAAACAAAGGAGGAAGAATAGATCTTGTTCATTCAGTATTATAGAACAATTTATCTTGAATTGAATCAAATATAAATGCATAAATTATCAAAAAAAATTAAATAACTATACTCAACATTGTGACTGCTCTGATACCATTTGGAGGTCCCAGGCATAGTGGAAGCTCGTGGGTGGATGTCCCCACATGACTTTTTGTCATTATCAATGTTCAATCTAGTATCAATACGACGATAAATGCCAGACTCCATGGATCAAATCATAGAAATAGACAAAGATGAAGAATAGTCTCGGAACCCCAAAAGAGGATCATCACAGGTTGATTATAATTATTTTAATTAATTGACAAGGAGTGCCTTTTATGGCGTTCTTTCTTCGTTGATATTTCTGATCACATTCTGATGTGATTTTTCATTGTGTCACAGAAGCCAAGTGTAGACTTCCTCTAGTGGTGATCCACACGTGCACCACGTATCTATGGACGTCACCAAAGAAATCTCTGGGTCATAGCGTGGAGAAGCCTGTGCTTGAGTTATCCACCTTAGATCACCTTGATCTGATGGAGGAGGATCTATCTCAGTCTTGAGAGCGTTCTTGGAGGAAGGAGTTCTTTCGGCCTTAAGAGAATTCTCCAGAATTGTTGTTCACAACTATTAGGGAAAAGTGTTGGGGTTGTGAAGATATTTATAATCAGTTTTGAGGTTATAGAGTTATGATAATAAATAAACGTGTTACGCATTTTATTTATTTCATTAACTCTTATTGAAAACCCCCATGTCGAATCATTAATTCCTTGATATGCACTCATGCTGATTATAATAAATATCATTTAATAAAACGATATTATTTCCTCAAAATCTTGACTAGAAAAACTACACGGCATGTTATCATTAAGACATAGCATGAACTCAATTTTCATTTCCTTTCCAAAATGAAAACTACACAGTGTGTACATTCAATGTACACGGTGTGTATATCTTGTTTTCAATTTATTCTTCCTCCAACATTAAAATGATTTTCACTTCTTTGAAAAATTATTAAACCACATACGGGAAAAATCTTTATTCTACTTGAGATACATGGATACACTTAGTCTGGGACCCTTTAGGCCACTTTCTCATTTGCATTAGGCGGGCTTGCCTAAAGTCCAAGATTACTATCTAGCAAGGGTCAAGGCACCCAAGAGAAAGAATTTGACACTACATTGACATGTCACCTCATACAAACACTTACCATGTAATTTAATCCCTTTGTCTCAATATCTCATCAAGCAGGTTTCAGGGAAGTGTCATAAACCTATATGCTTGATCCATCATTCTTTGACTTCCAGAAATAAACTCGTCGTGACAACATGGCCATGGAATTTTGGAGACAGTTCTATTTCAAACAAAGGGCCTGAGATATCTACTTCCATAAATATGGGAGGGACAATTCCATCCTTGACTTATCCATTAACAACATGTCATTTTTGATGCACCCAACGTACCCTACTTCCCGCCAACTGTCTTCGTGATGGTTTTTGTCAGCAAATCTAAGTGTGTGAGTCATGACATGAGTTAATGATAATCTTCCATTCGAAGGACAATTACACACGCTTGTAGATAGTAATGTCTGATGACACCAAGACATGTGGAATTACTAATGGTGGGTCTATTCTCATAATCTCCCATCTTGGAGATTACCAAGTGTGAACTCCATGAGAGAGAGTCTCATCTTCTTACGAGTACTAACACATGATGGTATGTATACTATGTGTCCTATCATAGTATGTCATCCAACCGTAGAAATTTATTTAAGAATATTATTATAGAATTTCTAGTTTCTCATCATAGAGGGGATCGACCATGACATTATTAATGAAAAAAATATTCCAGGTCATTATTATATTATAGTCATACAGAACAATGAACAATATATAATATGTGTACATTCATGTAATCAAAGTATAAACAGTTGGTTCTCAGGACACCAATTCTAACAAACTCCCACTTGGACTGGAGCTAACTTCCTATGACTTTTAGTCTGTTAGACCTCACATGATGATCATGTTTCTTATGAGTCAAATTTTTAGTCAAGGGGTATTCCATGTTGTCTTACATGAAAATACTACTCACTGCAACTTCACCTCTATGAGAAAAATCACTCAAGAGATGATACTTCTGAAGTATGTGCTTTGTCCGCTGATGTGACCTTCGATCTTTTACAAGTGCCACCGTTGTAGTATTAATTATCAAAATAGAGTGTGATAGGATCTTTACTACCAGGTACTACATCCAACTCTTGGATGAAGCTTTGCATCCATACTGCTTCTTTAGCTTCCTCAGAAGCTATGATATACTTAGACTCTACTGTATAATCTGCAAACGCACCTTGCTTTGGGCCCTTCCAGCTCACAGAACCACCATTCAAACTGAAGATGTATCCAGTATGTGACTTCATGTCATCTTGATCAGTCTGAAAACTAGCATCTACATGTCCTCTGATGACTAGTTCCTCGTCTCCTTCATAAACCTGGAACATATCCTTAGTACACCTCAGATACTTAAGGATAGTCTAGATTTCCATCCAATGGAAGTCTCCTAGATCAGATTGATATCTGACTACCGCACTTAATGCGTAAGCAACATCTAGCCTTGTACATAGCATAACATACATGACTGACCTAACCGTGGATGTGTAAGGGATCCATTCCATTTTCTTTCTTTCCTCATGTTTCTGAGGACACATTTTCTTGGAAAGATGAATGTCATGTGACACTGGTAACAATCCCCTCTTGGACTATTCCATTCTAAATCTCTTCAGTATTTTGTCAATGTATGTACTTTGACTTAGGCCCAGCATTCTCTTGGATGTATCACAATGGATCTTGATCCCAATAATATATGTTTCCTCACCCAAGTCTTTCATAGAATTGAATTTATCCAACCATGCCTTCAAAGACTCTAAGACAGGTATTTCATTTCCAATTAGTAATATGCCATCAACATATACTATTAAGAAAACAACTGCACTTCCTCTAAACCTTTTGTAGACAAAAGGCTCACATTCATTTTCAACAAAGCCAAATTCCATTAAGGATTCATCAAAATGAATGTTCCAGGACCTTGATTCTTGTTTTAATCCTTAAATGGATTTCTGCAACTTTCATACCTTCTTGGCATCCTTTGGAGTCACAAACCCTTCAAGTTGTGTCATGTAAAAATCTTCCTGGAGGTTCCTGTTAAGTAATGCTGTTTTGACATACATTTTCCAAATTTCATAGTTATGGTAAGTGAAAATATCCAATAGGATTCTGATGGATTTCATCATTGAAACCAGTGAAAAGGTTTCATCATAGTCAATTCCTTGATGCTGTCTAAAACCTTTTGCAACCAGTAGTACCTTATAGGTGTTGACTTGTCCCTCCATGTCCAGTTTCTTCTTGAATACACATTTATTACCAACAGGATTTACATCAACCAGAGCATCTACCAAAATCCAGACTTGGTTTTGGTACATGGAATCCATTTCAGAATTCATGTCTTTTTCCACTTGGCAACATCTATGCCTTCAACTAATTCCTTGTAGGTAAGAGGATCATCATTGTCAACCAAAAATGAGTCACCATCATCTGTGATAAGAAAACCATATCATTTTGGTTCTCTCACCACTCTTGTGCTCCTACACAGTTCTTGTGTCTCTGGAATAGACTATTCTTCCATAGGTCTTTGTAGAATCTGTTATTGTACCAACTCCTATATATCTTGAACCTTGACTTTATTCAAGTATATCTCGCTCCCACTATCTCTTTTGGAGATGTGCTCCCTCTCAAGTAATATGGTGTGTCTTTCCACTGTAACCTTTTTATGTGAGGGTTTTTATAGGTAATATACCCTTGTTTCCTTTGTATATCCTATAAAGGTACACTTTGTGCCTCAGGGTGCAAGTTTGATACCTGAAGAGCCTTAACAAATTCTTTGCTACCCCACACATGTAAATTTGATAACATGGCTTTGCGTACACTCCATAACTCGTATGGAATACCATTTATCGATTTAGTTGGTACTTGGTTTAGTATGTGTGCTACAATTTGTAATCCATATCCCCAAAAGGATAATAGAAGAATCGCATGACTCATCATTGATCTCACCATGTCCAACAGGGTGTGTTCCCCCCTTTCACTTACACCATTCCACTGAGGCGTGTAAGGAGGAGTGAGTTGAGATAGAATCTCAAACTCCTGTAAGAAATCAATGAAGTCCTGATTAAGATATTCTCCTTATCTGTTTGATCGGAGTTTCTTAATCTTCTTACCAAGCTGGTTCTCAACTTCATTTTTGTTTTCTTTGAATCGATCAAATGAATCTAAATTATACCTCATTAAGTAAATATATCCATATCTACTAAAATCATCAGTAAAAGATATGAAGTACCAGAACCCACACCTTGCTTCAACTAGAAATGGTCCACATACATATGTGTGAACTAATTCTAGAAGCTTTTTAGCCCTTTCACCTTTCCCACTAAATGGGGATTTGGTCATTTTGCCTTGTAGACATGCATGACATACACCAAGCGGTTTTAGTTTGAAAGAATATAAATACCCATCTTGATGTAATTTTGTTAAATGTTTCTCATTGATATGACCTAGATAGTGATGCCAAAGTTGGGTGTGGTATGAGTCATGTGAATTAACTTTGTCAATTATTTCCATTACTTTGTTTGTGTAGTCTAACACATAAAAGTCTTTATATAAATGTGCCCAACCAAAACAAATGCTATCTTTATAAAAGTAGCAACATTCATTTCCAAACATGATGATGAATCCATTAGTATCTAATTTGGATACTAAAATAATGTTTTTGGTTATAGAGGTTACATAATAACATCCTTTTAATACCAAGACCATCCCAGTAGGCAATGTGAGGCGGTAGTCTCTGACAGTTACAACAGTGAGTCTAGCTCCGTTTGCTGCTTGCAGATCCACCTCACCTCGGTCAATCTTTCTGAATCTACTTGGTTCCTATATTTTGATACATATGTGAGAACCAAAATCAGTATCTAATACCCAATTGGTAGAAATAGATAGATTGAATTTGATAACAAATGCACCTGAAGATTCCCCTTTCTTCCTTGGCTGGGTGTAGTTTTTCTTCCAGTGGCCCTTGTTGCCACCTGCGAAACAAACAGCCTCCTATTCTCCTGCCTCCCCTTTGATCTTCCTTTTATTGGAAGGCCTTGAAGAATATTTGGGCTTAAATATCTTCTCTTTCCCTTTCCTATTATTCACCATAAGTACATAAGGCTTTTCATGCTTCATATCATTGTCCACTTGGAGAATGAGGATAAGAAGATCAGATAAAGACTTCTCAATGTTGTTCATGTTGAAATTTACCACAAAGTTAGAGAATCTCTGGGGGAGTAATGCAAGAATGAGATCGGTATCCAGTTCTTCAGGGAGTTTAAACCATAGAACCTCCAAGCGCTCAATGTAGCCAATGAGCTTGACTACATGAGGCCCAGCTGGGGCACCCTCTCCAAGCTTGCTCTGAAATAGAGCCTTGGAGATCTTAGATCTTTCTTATCTTTCTCTCTCCTGGTATAGACCATGGAGGTGATCGAGCATGCTATAGACATTCATGTCTTCTTGAGACTTCATGATCTCACTAGACATTGATGACTGTATCAAACATTGAACGTCGAGTTCATCATTCAAATATTGATCATAGACCAAGAAATCTTCATCACTCTCCCCTTGGGCAGGTGAATCAGGAAGTGAGGACTCCAACACATAAAACATTCATTCATGGTGTAGGATAACCTAAAGGTGCCTAAAATATTAATGAAATTTACTACCATTGAGGATATTATCTTTATCCAGAATTGATCGCAGAGAAAATTTGGTTGACGAGATTGTCATATTGATTCTACAAATTAAAAGAGAAGATTTATCAGTGCCTTTTGATTACATTTTATGAAAAATAATAAATGAATTTATTAATTCTCCCATTATTTTATCATGTCCCAATGGACCACACCATTGAACTTGGAATTCCTATTTTCTACGAAATTCTAGTGGAAAGGATCCATATTCCCCTTCATATAACCCTAACAAGGGTTGGTCAAGATATTTAAAGGTATTTAGGTAGGTAGGTCTTTGCCAACTGTGAGCTTACAGTTCCTTGATCTATTGAGTGGACTCCCCAATCCTGAAATCCTAACTTATATTTCCTCAACACTTGCCTCCATTTTACAACAATTGTAGTAAGGGCTACTCCTCTTGATGTAAAATGTTTAAGTCAACCCGAAACATTCATAAGATCTTCCTTCATAAAAGTAAGTGTCCCAACAAGGGTTGGTCAAACACATAGTTTTATTGAGTCTTTCCCTTAATCAAGTAATGGAAGGAATGGTCTAACTTAATATGGTATTTCAGGGATTTCAATACTTTATGCATAGTTTCACATTATCACATGCTTGTTAATATTATGGGATTCTTGTTTAAGTGATTAACTTTGTTCTGATAATTTTTACGAATAGTCCGGTTTTTTATTTTATTCCATATTTTCATGCTTGTTTATTTCATTAACTACATGATCACAATAACACATACATAATAAATAAACCTTGAAATCAGATAGAAATAAAATAATATGTCCTGATAATGAGCTTATATTGGTTATCTTATCTAGAAGTTTTGATAAGCTAACCCTAACCTAGGGAAAAAAACCTTGAACCCGATGGTATGTGTTTTGCAGCTCCCACCTGTCCACCTTTGTATTTTATTAGGTCGGTTTCACCACAGATTCATCTTTTGAACTGTCTCCTCTGGCTTGGGAGATCCTCTATTACATGGGGGTTACATTAAAGAAACCATGGGCATGCAGGACCTACATTTTATTGGAATAAGGCTTGCAGGCCAACGAATTTAAATTAAATAAATTTAAATGAAACCATACACACAAAAAGGTATTTGTTCTAGCTCATGATCATCTATAGCATGAAATGAAATTTATGTATATTTAGTTTTCAAATTCTTTTAATCGTTCTTTCAATCAAGATAAGTCGCACTTGAATTCAATTAATTATGATCTTATAATTAATCAATTTCTTATCTTAAATTTCTTTCTGAATTTCCTTGTGATTCTTCTTATCCATATTCCTTGTACGGGTCTTTGTAATTTGGAGGAAACCTGGTGAAATTCCATTTCTATAAAGTACATGGAATGTAGGTTGTATTACACAACATGTATTTGTTTTCACCCTTTATCCAAAGTACACGCCATGGGATTTGGTGTATTTTATGTACTTTGGAAATTTTGGAGTACACGGAGTGTAGATTAATCTAACACAGCATGTACTTCCTTGTTATACAGTTACCGGCCTGGAAATCCCATGTACGAGGTTACACGTCTTCTCCTTGTATACAGTTTCACCTGGTCCGGATCGGACTACACGGTATGTTGATTCCACATACACACCATGTATTCTAGTATCCACGCACCATTCTGTTCTGGTCAACATGGTGTATTAAAAAAACTTAGGTATACTCAATTTACATGACGTGATTTGTCGGACCAGTACCGATTTGTTGAACCTAAGTACACTGCATGTAGATTTCACTACAGGTCGTGTATTCCTGTGTTGTACTGATAGAATGAGCAGATCCTCTGGATGAGTTCCTCGTTTTTATTTTAATCAAAATTAAAATTAAAAGGTAGTTTCTATGATGTGAATCGAGAAACGAAGGAGGAAGAATAGATCTCATTCATTCAGTTTTATAGGACAATTTATCATGAATTGAATCAAATATAAATGCGTAAATTATCAATAAAAATTAAATAACTATAATCAACATTGTGACTGCTCTGATACCACTTGGAGGTCCCGAGCACAGTGGAATCTCATGGGTGGATGTGCCCACTTGACTTTTTGTCATTATAAATGATAAATCTGGGATCAATACGATGATAAATTCCAGAATCCAAGGATCAAATCACAGAAAGAGACAAAGATAAAGAATAGTCCTGAAACCACAAAGGTGGATCATCACAGGTTGATTATAATTATTTTAATTAATTTACAAGAAGAAACTTTTATGGTGTTCTTTCTTCATTGATATTTTTGATCACGTTCCAATGTGATTCATCATTGCGTCGCAGAATCCAAGTGTAGACTTCCTCTAGTGGTGATCCACACGTGCACCATATATCTCTGGATGTTGCCAAAGAAATATTCAGGTGCTAGCGTGGAAAAGCCTTTGGTTTCATTGTCCACCTTAGATCACCTTGATCTGATGGAGGAGGATCTCTCTTAGTCTTGAGAGAATTCTTGGAAGAAGGATTTATTTCAGCCTTGAGAGAATTCTCCAGAATTGTTGTGCACAATGATTAGGGAAAAGCTTTGGGGTTGTGAAGATATTTATAATCAGGTTTGATGTTATAGAGTTATGATAATAAATAAATGTGTTACGCATTTTATTTATTTCATTAACTGTTATTGAAAACCCCAATGAAGAATCATTAATTCCTTGACATGCGCCCATGATGATTATAATAAATATCATTTAATAAAATGATATTATTTCCTCAAAATCCTGACTAAAAAAACTACGCAGCGTGTTATCATTAATACACGGCGTGTACTCATTTTTCATTTCCTTTCCAAAATGAAAACTACACGGCGTGTACATTCAATGTACATGGCATGTATATCTTGTTTTCAATTTATTATTCCTCCAAAATTAAAATTATTTTGGATTCCTTGAATAATTATTAAACCACATACAGGAAGAATCTTTATTCTACTTGAGATACTTGGATACACTTAGTGTGGGACCCTCTAGGCCACTTTCTCATTGGCATTAGGTGGGCTTGCCTAAAGTCCAAGATTACTGTCTAGCAACGGATCAAGTCACCCAAGAGAAAGAAGTTGACTCCGCATTGACGTGTCACCTCATACAAATTATTACCATATAATTTAATACCTTTGTCTCAATATCTCATCAATCAGGTTTCATGGTAGTGTCATAAACCTATATACTTGATCTGTCATTCTCTTACTTCTAGAAATAAACTCTTCATGACACCATTACCATGGAATTTGGGCGATAGTTATATTTCAATCAAAGGGACCGAGATATCTACTTCCATAAATATGTAAGGGACAAATTCTTCCTCGACTTATCCATTAACAACATGTCATTTGTGATGTACCCAATGTATACTTCCTGCCAACTGTCTTCGTGATGGTTTTCGTCCGCAAATCTAAGTGCGTGAGTCATGACATGAGTTAATGATAATCTTCCAGTCTAAGGACCATTACGCATGCTCATAGATAACAATTTCTGATGACACCAAGACATGTGTAATTAGTACTGGTGGGTCTATTCTCATAATCTCCTATCTTGGAGATTACTAACTGAAAACTTTATGAGAGAGAGTTTCATCTTCTTACGAGTACTCACACATGACGGTTTGTATACTATGTGTCCTATCATAGTATTTCATCCAACCAGAGAACTTTATTTAATAATATTGTTATAGCATTTCAAGGTTCTCATCATAGTAGGGATATTCCTGACCTTATTAATGCAAAAAATATTCCAGGACATCATTATATTATAGTCATGAAAAACAAAGAACAATATATAATAAGTGTACATTCATGTTATCAAAGTATAAATAGTTGGTTCTTAGGACACCAATTCTAACATAAAGGACACAACCCTTAAACATAAGTGTAAACCAATCCTAAATAATTTTTCATTTCAGTTTTCATACATATATTCTTCAATATAATTTATCACTTTAATAAAATGTTTTTAAATTTATTAAAATACTATAAAAGAGATATTATTATTACAAAATAATGTGTTATTACTCATTCAACCATTATAACATGTTTTGATTTTGATTTTTTTAACCACCAATATTAAGAAATTTATAATGTTTATATCATGAATAATTAATAAGAATTACATTTAAGTAATATTTTATAAAAAATGATGATAATATGTTTTAATAATTCAATACTAGTGAAATTATAACTATATTAATCAATAAATTCAATTATTTTGTTAAATCAATATTAACCTAAAATGGTATTTTTAAGCATTATTTATGAACTGACCCCATAAATTCCATGAAAAGACCATTTTATTGGTTCTGGTCACAGAAGAAGTGTGCGATGGGCAGTTCCAAACTTTGATTTTTTTCATAATCAATGATCAATCTGAGATCTATAAAACGATGAACATCATGATCCATGGAATTGAATCAAATAAATAAACAATGAAAAATTGTGCCGGAACCAAGAAATAGGATCATCATATATTATTTATAATTAATTTTATTAAATAAATAATTACCTTTGTTGTAATTATTTTTTCATTGATGAATCTGGTGATTGATCTTCGGTCCACTATCATTCAATTATAGAAACCAATTATAGATTTCCTCTAGTGGTGATCCACATGTGTTCCCCGAATCTCCAGACATCGCGGAAGGAATCTCTAGGTTCTATCATGGTAGATCCTTGTGTTTGCGCTTGCATCGCCTGCCTTTGATCACTTTGAGAACCAACTCTAAATCATTCTCCTTGATCTGGTGGAGGAGTATTTCTCTCCATTATTTTTATTGTTCCTAGATAAGGTACCTCCCTAGAATTGAGAGGATTATTCAAATCTTTTGTGCACAACCAATACCAAAAACAATTGGATCCATTAGAAAATAACATAACTGGGTATATTTTTTTCTAGGATTAAAATAAAATAACTGCATAAGTGCCCTTAATTATTTTTTTAATCTTATAGAAACCCTATTATTAATAATAAAAATATCATTATTTCTCAACATGTTCATACTGTGAGATTTATAATTAAATATTATTGAATTTATTAATATTAATTATTTATTATTTCACAGCGAAACTAAAACTCGGTCCGCCATTCCTCTATAATATTTATCGAGCCTTGAATAATAACTATTTATTTGTTAAATAAATATAACTATATTATTCACCAAAAAATAAATAAATAAATATTATATTTGCTAAATAGAAAATAAATATTTCTATGGGATCAAACATACATGAATAATTATTATACCACATATGGGAATAATATTTATTCAACTTATTAAATAATAAATTATAATATATATTATTTAACTGAGATTCTAGATACACTTAATGTGTGACCCTCTAGGACTCTTTCTCAATGGAATTAGGAGAACCAGACTAAAGTCCAAGGTTAGTATCCAGTAACATTCCAAGGAACCCATAGAGAAATAAGTTAATGTCACAATGAAATGTTACCTCATACGGATGCTTACTGTGTAATACAAACCCTTTATCATAGTATCTCAAATCGAGTAGGTTTCATTCTAGTTCCATCAACCAATATGCTCGATTATCTCTTTGATTTTCTAGAAATATGTCACGACCCGTCCTCGGGGCCCGTGCCGTGACTACCCCAAGCCCGCCTTCCATAGGCCAGGGGCTGGCGACTAGCACCAAGGCATAAATCCTGGTAAAGGGAAGGCATTGCCTTTGTAAAGTAAATAAGTACCACAGAGTAAGCAAGCGGAAAAAGTAAACACTAAGTAAAAACTGGTACAACAGTAAGTGCGGAAAGTAAGTGGGCCAGAATACAAACCCAAACTAAATGTAAAGTACAACTCGAAAAGGGAAAACATAAACTAAAAGGAAAAGCCGCAGCATCGAGCCCTCCTCAGGAAGTCCAACCTAAAGGGTTGGTACGGAAAGTCTCAACTGCTCCTCAGGTCCAGCCGACCGCTCCGAGTATGTTCCGCCCAATGGTCCACCTCCAGGTACCGCCCTACTCCGCAAGCCTCCATCACGATCAGCGTTGTCCATCGTCTACAACCAACACAACGTAGTGAGGGCATAGCCCGTGCAGTGGTGAGTATAAGCTACTCAGTAGGGACCCTAAGACCCCCTAAGGTCTCCCAGAATCCAAAAATGATAAACCAAAAAGGAAAGATACAATCACCAAGTAACATCCGACACTACTTAGGTATATGCCCATACATATACCTAAGTCATCAATTCTCGCTCGGCTCCAACATCCGAGCTCAAGTACAAACCAGTCCACATAGGAAAGCAAAACGCAAATCCACACAGGATAGCACAACCCAATCCACAAAGGAAAGAAAAACGTAATCCACATAGGATAGCACAACACAATCCACAAAGGAGAGTAAACAGGATTCAGCTCACACAGGTATACTTCTTCGAATGACGATAGAGATGATCACTGATCCATCTAAGTCGTCGGACCCACAAAGGATCGATAGGTACTAACCCCCGCAATGACCCACAAAGGATCTGACCCACAAAGGATCGATAGGTAACTAACCCCCACAAAGACCCACACAGGACCTGTAGGCGCTGGCCCACACAGGACCGCTGAGCGCTAACCCACACAGGATCAGACCCACACAGCATCGGTAGCACTGACCCACAAAGGATCGCTGAGTGCTGTAGTCGTCGCCGTCGAATCCACTGAGGATCTCTGCACAGTCGTCGTCGTCATAGTAGCAGTCGCAGCCAGCTCTAGGGTTCCCGCACACAGCAAGCTCGTTTGGGAGGGTCCGCTCCACGAGTCGAGAGGCTGATACATCAACTGACACATAGTCCAGAGTTTATGTATCCCAAAATTTCTGTATCGTCAACAGGAACTCAACGTCGCAGACGGCGCGTCAATCGGACGCCCAGTCTGAGAGTTATTGGCTTTTTCGTCCGAGGGGCCCGGTTGGTTTTTAAGGAAAAACCAACCCGACCGTACTCCACCTGCATCCAAACCTCGGGCAAAGTATTCCAAAAGATCCGTCTCACTTAGATGAAATCAACAAAGTCGACGGCACATCAATCGGACGTCCAAAGCTCAAGATATGAGCGTTTCCGCTCCGAGGGCCCGGTTGGTTTCGTGTAAGAACCAACCCGGCCGAAGCCAAAGTATTCCAAAACCTTGAGTGTGATATACCGAAACGACCGTCTCGATCCAAGGATCGCATCACCGCTGACGGCGCATCGTTCGGAGGCCCGTAGCTCAAGTTATGAGCAAAAGACCGAAAAGGTCCGGAGACGGGGGGTCTGGGCCCGGACCGACCCGGCCCGACCCCCCCGTGGGTCGGCCCGAACTGGGTCGACCTGACCCGAGTCCGGGTCCGACCCGGTTGGGCACGACCCAGCCCGGCTCGGCTCGGCCGAGCGGCCACGCTGAGGAAGCCACGGGGGGCGTGTTGCCCCCGCGTGAAACGAAGCCGCGGCCCCGCATGGGGCCGCTCTATGTCACTGGACGCGGCCGGGCCGCCACGTCCATGCCTTCGGTTCTGCGCGGCCGCGGAACCGCATCCCGCCGCGCCGGCGACCCGCGCCACCGGTGGAGTCCGCGGGCCACCGGAGTTGTTCCGGTGGTCCGATTCCATTCCCGTCAGTGCCGTAGCTCCTCCCGGGTCCCGTTCTTCATTGTGGAATCAACAAATCGTCTCTGCGGCCCGCTTTGTCATCTTCTGTCGTTCCGCACATCAACGAAGAACTGTGGAGGGTTGTCGGGCCATGTTTTTTTGGCCCGCACCCTCCGCGTTAGGTGATAACAATCGGGAAAAAAATGATCAACATATGAAAACATAACAAGATACAATTTTAATAAATTAAAATTGCTCTTTGATCCCGGGCTCTTTGTTTTAGGAGGAATCAACTACGGGAATAAAAAATATTATTTTCAAATAAAATCCCTACCTCACCGTAGTCGTCGAGCATGCGTTCTTCGCGGAATTGATCGTCGCGGAAGAAGAGGTTCGTCGCGTCACGGAAGGGCGTCGCGTCGTCGCGGTATACGGCGTTGCATCGACGAACTCTGAGGATCAAGAACATACAGATTTAATTATAACAATTAAATCCATGTTGTTGTTATAAACCACAAAGAATTAAAAGGTCCGCAATCTCTTACCTCAACGGATGATCGAAGATTTGTCGCGGAAGAAGCGTCGCGGAAGGAGAATCATCGGCGTCACATCGTCGATCTTCGGGGGGCCTGGTGTTCTCCGTTTCCTTCGTCGGAGGCCGGCGTTCTTCGCATTCTTCGCGTTCTTCGCGAAGAAGGGGGAAGATCTTTAGAGATTCTTCAAAGGTTTAACACAACATTAAAAAAGAAGGTGTGTTGGCCTTATTTTATTAACATGCCAACAAAGCGAAAACGTGTTAAGAAATGAACGAAATTAATTCATAGAATTAATTTCAACGAATAAACCGCCCAATTAATAGGTGCGTTTAATTGTTTAAGAAAACCCCCCAGTTGACTTTAATTAAAAAGGGGTTTTCGCAGGTGCGTTACTTAGCGGAAAAGAAATGGTGGGGCTCGTGCGGGCCCCACCTCACAAATATCCTACCAAGAGGGTAGGATATTTTGAATTGTACCATATCCACTTTAACTCAGCTTAAGCAGCTTTAAGTGTAATAAAAATAAAGTTTGTCATACAACATTATTTTATTTCTTAACTTAAGCCCAAAAATTAAAAACCACACCCATGCAAACGAAACTCTAGAAGTGGCGTTTCTAAGAAAGTACCGGCACTGCGATTCCATCAGTGCCCTCGGAATTCGATTCCGAGAACCGGTTCAAAAGTTATAAAAACCAGCTCATTCATTCATTGAACGTACCCGAGCCAATCTTCGGAAAATGATTTCGGGCACACCGGGCCTTGGAATCAGGTGCCGTCAGAAACTGCGTTCTTGTAAAATTCCAAAGAAAATTAAGAAAAAAATTTCCTTGAAATTTACGGGTCTTTAAATCACTCCCACCTCAGGGATTTACGTCCCCGTAAAGATACATCATAAACTATGGGAACAAATGTGGGTACTGATCACGAATCTGAGCCTCCCTCTCCCAAGTGCTCTCCTGGAGGTTCTTGGGATGCCATCTGATGCGCACTAGAGGAATCGACTATCCTCGTAGGACCCGCTCCTGTAGATCCTTGATCTCCACTAGAACCTCCGCAAAAGTCTCCCCATCGTCAACATCAAGCTCCCCATGGTCAATGATATGCGTCGGGTCGTGCACGTATCTCCTTAGATAAGATACGTGGAAGACGTCGTGAACCCGGTGCAACTGAGGTGGTAGAGCCAGGCGATAAGCCACCTCGCCGATCCTGATGAGGACCTGGAAAGGTTCGATGAAGCGTGGAGACAACTTGCCGCCTCGGCCAAATCTCTATAATCCACGTCGAGGTGAGACACGCAAGAAGACATGGTCGCCATCCTCGAACTCTAGTGACCTCCGCCTCCTGTCATCATAAGACTTCTGCCGGCTCTGAGCTGTCCTCATCCGCTCCTGGATGACCTGGACCTTCTCTGTCATGGCACGGACCATCTATGGTCCCACAAGTGCTGACTCCCCAGGGTCTGTCCAGCACAAAGGAGATCTGCAAGCGCTGTCGTACAATGCCTCATATGGTGTCGTCCTGATGGTGGAGTGGTAGCTGTTGTTGTACGCGAACTCCACCAAGGGTAGGTGGTCCTCCCAACTGCGACCAAAGTCGATGACACATGCACGGAGCATGTCCTCGAGAGTCTGAATTGTCCTCTCCATCTGACCATCCATCTGAGGGTGAAAGGCGGCGCTCAGACGTAGCTGCATCCCGAATGCCTCCTGCAACCCCTTCCAAATCCGGGAAGTAAAGCGAGCATCTCGATCGGAGACGATAGATGATGGCACACCGTGAAGCCGTATAATCTTCTGAACATAGAGCCGCCCCAATCTCTCCACTGATCCTTGATCTCTGATGGGTAAGAAGTGAGCCGACTTGGTGATTTGGTCGACAATCACCCAGATGGAGTCGTGACCTCTGGAAGTGCGTGGAAGTCCAGTCACAAAGTCCATAGATATCTTGTCCCACTTCCACTCCGGGACCTCCAAGGGTTGTACCAAGCCTGCTGGTACCTGATGCTCAGCCTTCACCTACTGGCAGGTGAGGCATCATGAAACGAACTCTACCAAAGACTTCTTCATGCCCGGCCACCAGTGCTGTTGTCTGAGATCCTGGTACATCTTCGCCACTCCAGGATGAACCGCCAAAGGGGAAGTGTGAAACTCTCTCAGCACCTCCTCTCGTAAAGCGACTGGTACCAAGGTACGTCCTCTGAAAAGGATGTCGTGCTCTGATCCAAAGGATAAACCATCAGGTGCCTATCCTGAGGATATCTGTGCATGCCGCGTCTCACAGTCAGCGTCCCCACGCTGCGCCTCTCTGACCAGCTGTAGTAGTGGAGGAGTGACTGTGAGAGACTGAAGGAAGGCTTCTATATCTCTGTCCACAAAGGATATCTGCAAAGCGGCTAGCTGCTCTATCGCCTCCTCAAGTAGTTGAATGCCCGTCCTCCTGCTGAGAGCATCGGCTACCACGTTCCCCTTCCCAGGAGTATAGACTATCTCAAATTCATAGTCCTAGAGGAACTCGGGCCATCACTACTATCTCAGGTTTAGGTCCTTCTACGAGAATATGTACCTGAGACTCTGGTGGTCAGAAAAGGCTGTAAAGTGCTCTCCCATCAGATAGTGTCGCCATGTCTTTAGAGCGAAGACCACTGCTGCTAACTCCAGGTCATGAGTAGCGTAGTTCTGCTCATGCGGCCTCAACTGACGTGATCCATAGGCGATCACTGCCCGCTCCTGCATCAGGACACATCCGAGTCCGGTCCCCGATGCATCGCAGTAGACTACATACCCTACTCCCTCCTCAGGCAACCTCAAGATAGGTGCGCTGGTCAATCTCTGTCTCAGCTCCTGGAAGCTCTTCTGACATCTTTCTGACCACACAAAGGGTTTCCCCTTCTTCGTAAGAGATGAGAGTGGTTCCTCAACTCTGGAGAAGCCTGGAACAAATCTCCGATAGTTCCAGCTTGTCCCAAGAAACTCCGTACCTCTGTCACGCTCCTGGGTGGCTCCCAAGCTAGCACTGCCTCGATCTTCGCAGGATCCACTACAACTCCCGCCTCAGAGAGGACGTGCCCCAAGAAGTGGACCTCGCGTATCCAGAAATGAAACTTTGAGAGCTTTCCATAAATCTGGTGCTCTCGGAGTGTGTCTAGTACAACCCGCAATTGGTCGGCATGCTCCTCCTCAGTCGTCGAGTAAATCAAAATGTCGTCGATGAAGACTACGACAAATCGATCGAGGTATGGATGAAAGATCCTATTCATGAGGCCCATGAACACTACTGGAGCATTGGTTACACCAAAAGGCATAACCAAGAACTCATAGTGGCCATACCGACATCTGAAGGCCGTCTTCTGCAAATCCTCGTCTCGAACTCTGAGCTGATGATAGCCTGACCTGAGGTCTATCTTTGAGAACTACCGTGCTCCCTTGAGCTGATCGAAGAGGTCATCAATCCTTGGTACCGGGTACTTGTTCCTCACCGTCACCTGGTTCAGGCGACGATAGTCTACACAAAGTCACAAGCTCCCATCCGCCTTCTTGGTGAACAAAATCGGGGAAGCCCAGGGTGAAACACTGGGTCGGATGAATCCCTTTCCCTACAAGTCCTCCAACTGTACCCGTAGCTCTCGAAGCTCAGTGGGGGACATCTGATATGCTGGAGTCTATATCGGGTTTGTCCCAAGGTACAGGTCAATATGAAAGTCTACCTCTCTGTGAGGAGGTAGCCCTGGAACGTCGTCAGGAAAGACGTCCGCGTACTGATCCACCACTGCGGGAAAACTAGGACTTCGCACGTCAACTACTCCTAAGATGAGGCTAGCCAACTGATGAGTGATGGGATGTCCTCTCCTCTACGAAAGTCCATCATGTGCTGCGAAGGCTCCCTTCTCGCCGGTGAAGGTGAACCTGCTCCTGTCGGTACATACACATTGCACCTTGCACCTAATACAGTCAATCTATGCATGGACTGTAGATAACCAATCCATGCCCAAGTTGGCGTCATAAGGCCTCGACGCTGCTACAAGAAGATCCCAACCAAAGCACTATCCTCCTAGAGTAAGCTCACACTGCCGGCACCAGTGTGTAATCATCGAGTCTGCTCCCGTAGGAGTCTCCAGCCATAAGGATTGAGCCAACGACTCTGTCAGAATCTTCGAGCTTCGAACAAGGGCAGCGGCTATGAAAGAGTGACTCGCTTCTGTGTCTATAAGAACTACAGAAAGGGTGGAATAGACACAGATCGTACCTCTAATCATCTCGGGTGCACCGTGGTCATAGGCCTCCGCTGCCTGGAGTTGTGCCTGTCTCTGCCTGCCAGCTCCCTGTGGTCGGGGTGGACCTCCTGGTGGTGGTGGTGGTAGAGCCTCAAAGCATCGCCCACCACCTACTGCTCGGCCATCTCCTCTGCCTCATCCTCCTCCTCCCTGCAGACTGCCACAGTCGACCCTCTGCCTCTGCCTGGGTGGCCCCTCAACTTTCTGCTGCTCCTCGGCACGATGGGTCGGGCAGTCACGAGCCATGTGGCCCTGCCCGCTGCATGTGAAGCACTGCCTGCCTCTCGAAAGACTGGCTCCATGTTGTGTGACCCGCACTGCTGAGCCAGTGTCCTGAGGCCGTCTACGTGAGGTTCTGGTCTTTCGGGACCCCTGAGTCATCCGTCGACTGCCTGCTGCGAAAGACTCTGCTACGTGCCGCCCCGCGGTTGGTCTCGCCAGTGGAGAAGTCTCAGCAAGAAAGATCTCGATCAAAAGGGCTCGCTCCAGTACTCCTGCCTGAGTCGGAATGCTGAGGGAGATCATCGATGCCCTGATCTCATGTCTCAATCCCTGCTCAAAGGTCCGGTCCCGGAAGATTGGGTCTCGTACTATGTCGGTCGAGTAGCGCGAGAGATCAGTAAATCTCGCCGAGTACTAGGCGACCGTCAAGCTACCCTGCCGTAGCTGAAGAAGCTCCTGGATGCGCATCGCAAGGAGGGTTTCTGGGATGAACACTGAGCGGAAGAGGCTCTCAAAGTCCGTCCAGAGAAGAGATGCATCATCGTGCACCTGGAGCATCAATCTCCACCATCGTCCCGCTGCTGCGTGCAGTAGGCTCGCTGCGAGGATCACCATGAGGTCTGCTGGTGTCCTCACTAGCCTGAAAACTCGCACAACTGCCTCCAGCCAGTCCTCAGCTGCCTGGGGGTTCGTCTCCCCGTGGAACCTGGGCGGTCGCTGGCGCTGGAACTCATGTAGTGCACAAAGGCGACGTTCATTATCAGCGGCTGGGGCTGGAAGCATCGGTGGCTCAGCGGGTAGAGGTACCGCTGGTGCCTCAGCAGTCAAAGGGCCCTATACCGAGGCCTCGTTGCTCGGCGGGCTGTCGTCACGCTCAACTCTCGGAACCCTAGCTGGCTGCCGTAGTGGGGCCATCCTAAAAAGGAAACAAGTGCGCCACGGTCAGAATAGTATACCTGGTGAGCTGATACAAAGTAATCACAAAGAAAACTTGAAACACACATGCAATAAATGTTTTCGTGCATTAAGTTGGAAATCAGAAGTCAGGGTCCTGGTGTACGGATACATCGGCCGCCGCACCAATACTGGGCTCCCTGGACTGATAACCACACTTAATACACTTAACACTATTGCTTCACATAGAAGAAAGATCAGAGTTTGCGGTAGAACCGACCGCCTCTGATACCAATTTGTCACGACCCGTCCTTGGGGCCCGTGCCGTGACTACCCCAAGCCCGCCGTCCATAGGCCAGGGGATGGCGACTAGAACCAAGGCGTAAATCCAGGTAAAGGGAAGGCATTGCCTTTTTAAAGTAAATAAGCACCACAGAGTAAGCAAGCGAAACAATTAAACACTAAGTAAAAACTGGTACAACAGTAAGTACGGAAAGTAAGTGGGCCAGAATACAAACCCAAACTGAAAGTAAAGTACTACTCAAAAAGGGAAAACAACAACTGAAAGGAAAAGCCGCAACGTCGAGCCCTCCTCTAGAAGTCCCACCTGAAGGGTTGGTATGGAAAGTCTCCACTGCTCCTTGGGTCCAGCCAACCGCTCCGAGTACATCCCGCCTAGTGGTCCACCTCCAAGTACCGTCCTGCTCCGCAAGCCTCCACCACGATCAGCGATGTCTGTCGTCTGCAACCAACACAACGTAGTGCGGGCATAGCCCGTGCAGGGGTGAGTATAAGCTACTCAGTAGGGACCCCGAGACCCTGAAGGTCTCCCAGAATCCACAAAGGATAAACCACAAAGGAAAGATACAATCACGAAATAACATCTGACACTGCTTAGGTATATGCCCATACATATACCTAAGTCATCAATTCTCGCTCGGCTCCAACATTCGAGCTCAAGTACAACCCAGTCCACACAGGAAAGAAAAACATAAATCCACACAGGATAGCACAACACAGTCCACAAAGGAAAGAAAAACGTAATCCACATAGGATAACACAACACAATCCACAAAGGAGAGTAAACAGGATTCAGCTCACACAGGTATACTTCTTCGAATGACGATAGAGATGATCAGTGATCCATCTAAGTCGTCGGACCCACAAAGGATCGATAGGTACTAACCCCCGCAATAACCCACAAAGGATCTGACCCACAAAGGATAGATAGGTAACTAACCCCCGCAAAGACCCACACAGGATTGGGCCCACACAGGACCTGTAGGCGCTCGCCCACACAATACTACTGAGCACTGACGCACACAGGATCGGACCCACATAGCATCGGTAGAACTGGCTCACAAAGGATCGCTGAGTGTTGTAGTCATCACCGTCGAATCTACTGAGGATCTCTTCACAGTCGTCGTCGTCATAGTAGCAGTCGTAGCCATCTCTAGAGTTCCCGCACACAACAAGCTCGTTCGGGAGGGTTCGCTCCACGAGCTGAGAGGCTGATACATCAACTGACACATTGTCCAAATTTAATGTATCCAAAAAGTTCTGTATCATCAACAGGAACTCAACGTCACAGATGGCACGTCAATCGAACGCCCGGTCTGAGAGTTATTGGCTTTTTCGTCCCAAGGGCCCGGTTGGTTTTTAAGGAAAAATCAACCCGACCATACTCCACCTTCGTCCAAACCTCAGGCGGAGTATGCCAAAAGATCCGTCTCACTTAGAGGAAATCAACAAAGTCGACGACACGTCAATCAGACGTCCGAAGCTCAAGATATGAGCGTTTCTGCTCCGAGGGCCCGGTTGGTTTCGTGTACAAACCAACCCAGCCGAACCCAAAGTATTCCGAAACCTTGAGTGTGATATACCGAAATGACCGTCTCGATCCAAGGATTGCATCTCCGCTGACAGCACATCGTTCGGAGGCTCGTAGCTCAAGTTATGAGCAAAAGACCGAAAAGGTCCGAAAACGAGGGGTCTGGGCCCGGACCAACCCGGCCCGACCCCCCTGGGTCGGCCCGAAACGAGTCGACCCAACCCGGGACCGGGTCTGACCCGGTTGGGCGCGACCCGGCCGGGTCGGGCGGCCCGGCCCAGCCTGGGCGCGACCCGGCCCGGCGGGTCGGCCCGGCTCGGCTCGGCCGAGTGGCCGCACTGAGGAAGCCTGGGGGGCATGTTGCCCCCGCGTGAAATGAAGTCGCGGCCCCGCGTGGGGCTGCTCGGTGTCACCGGATGTGGCCGGGCCGCCACGTCCCTGCCTTCGGTTCCGTGCAGCTGCGGAACCGCCTCCCGCCGCTGTGGCTTCAGCCACGGCGGCTCCATCCGGGGGCACGCCGGGGCGCCGCCGCTGGAGTCCGCGGGCCACCGGAGTTGTTCCGGTGGTCCGATTCCATTCCCATCTGCGTCGTAGCTCCTCCCAGGTCCTGTTCTTCACTGCGGAATCAAAAAATCGTATCTGCGGCCCGCTTTGTCATCGTCCGCCATTCCACACATCAACGAAGAACTGCGGATGGTTGTCGGACCGTGTTTGTTTGGCCCGCACCCTCCGCGTTAGGTGATAACAATCGGGAAAAAATGATCAACATATGAAAACATAAAAATATACAATTTTAATAAATTAAAATTGCACTTTGATCCCAGACTCTTTTTTTTAGGAGGAATCAACTACGGGAATAAAAAAAATATTATTTTCAAATAAAATCCCTACCTCTCCGTAGTCGTCGAGCGTGCGTTCTTTGCGGAATTGATCGTCGCGGAAGAAGAGGTTCGTTGCATCGCGGAAGGGCGTCGTGTCGTCGCGGTATACAGCGTTGCATCGACAAACTCCGAGGATCAAGAACATAAAGATTTAATTATAACAATTAAATCCATGTTGTTATTATAAACCACAAAGAATTAAAAGGTCCTCAATCTCTTACCTCAACGGATGATCGAAGATTTGTCGCGGAAGAAGCGTCGCGGAAGAAGAATCGTCGACGTCACGTCGTTGATCTCCGGGGGGCCTAGCATTCTTTGTCGCCTTCGTCGGAGGTCAGTGTTCTTCGCGTTCTTCACGTTCTTCGCATTCTTCGCGTTCTTCGCAAAGAAGGAGGAAGATCTTTAGAGATTCTCCAAAGGTTTAACACAACATTAAAAAAGAAGGTGTGTTGGCCTTATTTTATTAACATGCAAACAAAACGAAAACGTGTTAAGAAACGAACGAAATTAATTCATAGAATTAATTTCAACGAATAAACTGCCCAATTAATAGGAGCGTTTAATTGTTTAAGAAAATTCCCCAGTTGACTTTAATTAAAAAGGGGATTTCGCGGGTGCGTTACTTAGCGGAAAAGAAACGGTGGGGCTCGTGCGGGCCCCACCTCACAAATATCCTACCAAGAGGGTAGTATATTTTTAATTGTACCCTATCTACTTTAACTCAGCTTAAGCAGCTTTAAGTGAAATAAAAATAAAGTTTGTCGTACAACATTATTTTATTTATTAACTTAAGCCCAAAAATTAAAAACCACACCCGAGAAAACGCAACTCCGAAAGAGGCGTTTCTAAGCAAGTACCGGCGCTGCGATTCCATCGGTGCCCTCAGAATTCGATTCCGAGCACCGGTTCAAAAGTTAGAAAAACCTGCTCATTCATTCACTAAACGTACCCGAGCCAAACTTCGGAAAATGATTCTGGGCACACCGGGCCTCGGAATCAGGTGCTGTCAGAAACTGCGTTCTTGTAAAATTCCAAGGAAAATTAAGAAAAAAATTTCCTTGAAATTTACGAGTCTTTAAAAAATAGAACTTGCCAATAGAACACCATGGACATGGATATATCTAGGCTATATCATTTCTATAAAAGGGCCTGAGATATTGACATTCATTAAAGAACAGAAGGGATAAATACTTTATCGAATTATTCATTAATAAAATATTACTTATGACACACCCAATGTATCCTACCTCACCACGAACATCTGTCATCACAATTTTAATAAATACATCAAAGTACATGACTCATAATACTCATTAATAATAATTTTAAAGTCTAAAAACCAATATTTATGTCCAAAGATAGGAACATCTAATGAAACATATAAATGTGTATTTTCTACTGGAGGATCTCATTATTGTAATATCCTACTTGATATTACTAAGGGCATACACAATGAAAAGGTGAATAAATGTCCTATGTTTCTCCACCCCTGATAACTTGTATCATTTGTGTCCCTAAAATTATATCATCTAGCTATAGAATATATATTCAAGAACAATGTCATAGAAATTTCAGGTTCTCATCATAGCGAGAAACTACTATGACCTTTTAGTGTGATAGCTACTCTTAGTACATTATCACATAATATGTTACACATAAGAACAATCATGTTGTGATAAGTAGTTTATTAATATTAAAAACCATGAATACAATATCATCATAAAGTAAATAGAAGTTGGTTCTAGGGCACGAAATCTAGCAGACTCCCACTTACACTGGAGCCAACTGCTAATAACCTTCAGTCTTCTAGATATCATAAGAAACTCATGCTTCTACTAAGATAGGCCTTTAGTTAAGGGGTATTCCATGTACACTTCCATGGGTACTCTACTCACTAGAAATTAATCCCTTTGATATAAATCCATCAGGATGTGATACTTCCAGAGTATATGATTTTTCCATTAGTGTCACCTCAGATCTTTTACAAGATCCACCGCTGTAGTATTATCACAATACAATGTGATAGGGTCATTACTTCTAGGTATTACATCAAGCTTCTGGACCAAGTTATGAATCTAAATGGATTCTTTGGATGCATCAGAAGCTACTGTTTACAAGTAATCCACTATATAATTATCAACAAATGGTTTCTTTGAACTATTCCAACTCACAACTCCTCTGTTATGAAATAAAACACAGCCTGATTGCAATATCAGATCATTTTGATCTGTCTAGAAACTAGCATCAGTATAAATTATGATGACCATCTCCTCGTGTACTCCATACCCTAAGAGCATATCCTTAATTCTTCTCAGATACTTAAGGATAGCCTTAATATTAGTCCAGTGCTATTCTCATGTATCTATTTGATATCTACGTACTATGCTCGGTGTATAGGAAACATCAAGTCTAGTAGACAAAATGGCATACATGATTGATCATATCGCTGAAGAATTTGTGATATTACTCATTTTCTCTTGCTCATGTTGTGTAACAGGACACATTTTCTTAGAAATATGTAAACCATGTGACACTAAAACCAATAGCCTCTTGGATTGTTCCATACTAAATCTCTTTAGCATCTGGTTAATATATGTAATTTGACTTAGCCCAAGTAGCCTCTTGAATCTATCACAAATGATCTTGATCTATAGAATATAGGCTTCTTCGCATATGTCCTTCATGGAGAACACTTGTTTAGCCAGCCCATAATTGATTGTAAAACTGGTATATCATTTAAAATAATTAATATTTCATCAACATATACTACCATGATAACGACTGAATTCACACTAACCCTCTTATAAACACATGGCTCATATTTGTTATTTTATAAAAACAAAATTCTTTAACGAATTCGTAATATAAAATATTCCATGACCTTGATGATTGCTTCAATCCATAAATTGATATCTACAACTTGAAAATTATTTTGGCATCACCTATATTTGCAAACCATTCTGGTTGTGTCATATAAACATCCTCTTGAAGGTTCCCATTAAAGAATGCAGTTTTGAAATCCATCTTCCAAATCTCATAGTCATGTTAAGTTACTATTTCTAGTATATTTATAATGGATTTAAACATGGAACTGGTGAAAAGCTTTCATCATAGTCAATTCCTTGACATTGTGTAAACCCTTTAGCCACCATCGTTGATTTATAGGTATTTTATTTACCTTCCATGTCCAGTTTCCTCTAGAATACATATTTTCATCTAACGGGAATTACATCAATTGATACATTAAATAGAATCCAAATATGGTTTTGATACATGGAATCCATTTCATTATTCATAGATTATTTCCATCTTGCAACTTATGATCTCTCTACTACCTCAATATAGGATAGAGGTTCATCATTATCAACCAATAATGAGTCACCTTCCTTGGTAACCATTAACCCATATATCCCTGGTTCTCTTACCTCTCTTACACTCCTACATAGTACTTGTGTTCCAAGAACTTCTTCTTCCATGGGGACCAGTGGAATTTGTTCCTAACCCAACTTTTGTGTATCTTGAGCATCAACTTCATCGAATTCAATCTTTCTACAACTATGATTTATGTGGATGTTCTACCTCTCATGAAAAATGGATTTTTAGCAATAATCACTTTCTTATATGAGGGGTTTTTCAGGTAATATACCTTTTTTTTGGGATGCACTATAAATACACACATTATTCCCTAGGGTGATAGTTTGTTTCCTAAAAAAACCTTAACAAACTCCTCGCAACCCCATACATGTTTATGTGACAAAAAGGGTTTTTTACACTCCATAGCTCAATGTAAATTCCATTTTCCTCTTTAGTTGGGACTCAGTTTAACATGTATGTCGTAGTTTGTAATGAATATTCCCCAAAAGGATAATGGAAGATCTGCATGTATCATTATCAACCTTACCATTTCCAACAAGTTATGGTTCATCCTTTCACTAACATCATTACACTATGGTGTATATGGTTGAGTGAGTTGAGATAGAATCCAAAAATCCCATATAAAGTTGTTAAAATATTTTTTAATATATTCCACACCTAGATCTTATCTAAGCTCCTTTACCTTCTTACCAAGTTGATTCTATACTTCATTCTTAAATTATATGAATTTTTAAAATGACTCATACTTATACCTCATCAAGTAGATATATTCATATCTACTCAAGTCATCAGTAAAAGTTATGAATTAATAATATACACATCTAGATTCTTCTAGAAATGGTCCACACACATAAGTGTGTACCAATCCTATAAGATATGTGTCCCTTTCACCCTATCCACCATATGGTGGTTTGGTCATTTTTTCATGTAAACAATCACGACATCTATCAATTGGTTGTATCTTAGAAGAGTATAAATAACCATCTTGACATATATTTTTCAAATACTTCTCATTTACATGACCAAGATGATGATTCCATATATGGGTGTTATAGGAGCTTTTTTAAAAAGATTTGTTATCAATTTCCAAGACTTTTATTTCATAATTTAATATATAAAGACCATTATTTAAATGTGCCATACCATAACATATGTTTTCCTTATAAAAGAAACAAATTTTATTTCTGAACATGAAAATAAACTCATGTGTATCTAAACATTACACATAAATTATGTTCTATATAACTATAGGTACATAATATAAGTCTCTTAAAACCAAAATCATTCTCATTGATAATGAAAGGTGGTGGTCAATAATGGATAGAGCAGCTAACCTCACACTATTGGAAGCTCATAGATCCACCTCTCCCCTATAAATATTCTAGAATCTACTTGATTCCTATATTTGGATACATATGTGAGCACCACAATTTATATCTAATACCGAATGAGTATAAATGGAAAGATTTCACTCAATAAAGAATACACCTTTAACTTCCCCTTGATTTTGGGTCCAGTTCCTCTTCCATTGGCCTAGCTTTCCATGGGAAAAAACTACTACCTCCTTTTTCCTTTCCTTGCCTTTGGATATTACCCTTATTGGAAGGATGGTTCTTAGGAGCTTTAGACTGTTTATAGGTTTTGGGCCCCTTGTGCTTATTATTTCTTTCTCACCATAAGTACCATGGGTTTATCATGACCCATGTCCTTAACCACTTGGATAATAATGGTCAAAACTTCCAAAACACTATTTTGATTTTCTTCTCATATTATAATTCACAATAAATCTGGAGAAGGTCTTAGGAAGCAATGAATTATAAGATCAATATGCAAATCATCTAGGAATTTCATTCCCAAGATGTCCAGGTGTTCAATGTAGCTGATAAGTTTGACTAAATGAGTCTCATCTAGAACAAACTCTCCAAACATTGTTTTAAACCGTGTATTGGAGATTTCATACCTATTTTGTCTCAGTTTATCTTGATATAAATCTTGAAGGTGAGAAATCGTGTTATAGAAATCCATATCCTCATGTTTCTTTAAAATCTCATTATACATGGATGATAGCATGAATCACTAAACATATGTGGCATCATTCATATGCTTCTCATAGAGAGATATCTTTTCATCACCTTCCTCTTTTCTAGGTGCAACTGGTAATGGTTCATCTAGCATATACAATTTCCTTTAATGGAGAAGGAGGACACGTAGGCACCTTTTCCACTCTTAAAAATTTGTGTCAGTGATAAGGTTTTTTTCTCAAGTATGGATCACAATTATATGTTTAATTCCATTTTATTATTATTATTTAAAATAAGATATGCAAAATTTCATTACTTTATCTGATAAAATTTATACAAATAAATAAATATTATATTTATTAGTTTCCCATTATTTTATCAAAACCCAATATCCATAACTATTGTCTTACGGATATCTTGTTTCATGGACATTATAGTGGAAATGATTCATATTCTACTCCTCATTACCACAACTTTTGTTGGTTAAGAAACTAAAATGGTTTTAGGTAGGCATTCTAAATGTCAACTTTATTAACTCATAGATCCTTGATCTGCTGAGTGGAATCCCCAATCTTGAAGTCATTAAATTATATTTCCTCAACCTTTTCCTCCTAGTTACACCAATTATTACTTTAGCATTCAACTATTAATGTAAACCGAGTTAATTCAATCTAAAACCTCGTATTAGAATTCCTAGATAATTGAAAGCACCCCATGTTTGGAAGGTCAATAACTTTGAACTGTGGGTCGATTTTAACTGAAGTAATGGAAGGCTATAGCGATGTAATATTTTATTGAGTGATTTTATCCTTTTGTGCATAAATTTCCAATTATTATCTTTAACACATATTAATTAATATTAATCGGATGTGATTAACCAAGTCTTATATAATATTCATGCTTAAGATGGTTTATTTTAGTTCTATCTTGAATGCAAGTTAATTCATTAATTATGTGATCATGAAAAGACATCGATAATGAAATAACTATGAAACTACTAAAAATAAAATAATAAATATGTATGATCATGAGCTCTTACTAGTGGTTAGTTTATCTAGTGGTTGATTAACTAACCATTGACCTAGGAGAAAACACCTTGAACCAATTAAGGTTTTTGTTTCAACTTTCCACATGTCCACCAATGTATCTCCTTGGATTGGTTTCACCTTGGATACAAACTTGAACCACCTCCACTAGCTTGGGATCTCTACCCATTACATATGCCTTTTACACACACATAGGTGAAGGGAAAAGGGGGTTTAAAAAAAGGAAATCATGGGCATGAAATCTCTATAAAATGAAAGTATAGAAGGAATGCATACCGATAATTTAATTTAATAATAAATTAAATGAAAATAATCACATAAAAAATGTCTAGTATTTTTCATAATCATCCACATGCATGCGATCAATTATTCAGTTAATAAAACTAGCATTCAATTATTAATTGATCTTATTTAAGATAAATCATGATCGAATAAATTAAATATTATCTTTAATTAATCAATACTTTTATCTAAATTCTCATCCAAATTTCGTTGAGATTAACATCCATTATAATTTTAAACAGATTTGATAAATTAATTTAAAATTAGACTTGTACATAAATGTACCTTGTAGGAAACATGGTGAATACCAATCCAATTATGCCCAATATATATTACACTAGTATACTATTTTACTCTTGTGACATATGTAATTCATGAATTATCACATACTTTTAAAACATATACTTCACATATGAATACATCAATTACATGGTTTTTTGGTCATGTGTTATGCTCCAATGCACGTAGAGTAAAAACTTGTAATATGACTCATACATGATATTCAGATCTAAACATTACGTAGATGTTAATTAAAATTTTATATATATAATAAAACTTATCACATGGTGTATCCTATCTTTATGACCACACTCAAGTACATGTCTCAAGGTTTACACTGTATAATAAATAAATTTTAATTTTGCATAAATGGTAAAAGCACATGGAATATAGATCTGATATGCAGGGTGTGTACATATCTCACCATCTATCTAAGACACACGCCTAGAGACTTGGTGTGTAGTCTATGCCTTGGAAAATTTGTAGAACATGGCATGTGTAATGGGACACAAACCGTGTTTACTCTAAGTCACACGGTCACCAGTCAAATAAGTCATGTATGGAATAAACAACCCATCTGTGAATCAAATGGAATACATGGAATGTACATAGACTACATGGTGTGTAGTCTATCTAACCATGTGACGTTAAATTATGGACAACATGTGGTGAATTAAGTCTATAATTAATGAAAGAATCAATGCATGATCTTGAATTGACTTCGGAATCAATTTTGATGATTTGAATGTGACTACATGATGTGTAACATTAGTTACATGGTGTTTTGTCTATTATTTTCCTGCCAGAAACCTTGGAACCTTTAGATGAGTTCCTTGATTTTATTTTATTCATAAAATTAAATGTATTGGTTAGATCTAAAAGTAAAAAAGTATGAAGAAAAATATCTTGAAATTTAGATTAAAATAATGATTAAACTTGAATTGAAAAACTAAATTAAAATGAATAAATTTACTAAAATCTTAAATAATTATAAATAATTATGTGACCACTATGATACCACTTATAGGTTTTTGGAGTAGTGGAATCATGCGATGGGTGGTTCCCAACATTGATTTTTTTCCATAATCGATGATCAATCTGAGATCTATATGACGATGAACGTTGTGATCCGAAAAATTGAGTCAAAGAAATAAACAATAAATAATTACACCAGAACTAAGGGAGAGGATCATCACATATTATTTATAATTAATTTAATTAAATAAAGAATTCCTTTTGTTGTAATTCTTTCTTCATTGATGAATCTAGTGAAAAATATGTGGTCTACTTTCGTTGTGTTTTAGAAACCAAGTGTAGGTTTCCTCAAGCAGTGATCCACACGAGTTCCATGAATCTCTAGATTTCCCCTAAGGAATCTTAGGGTGATAGTGCGGAAAATCCCTATGCTTGAATTGTATGCCTTTTATAGCTTTGATAATATCTTTCAAACCATTCTCCTTGATCTAATGGAGGAAGATTTCACTTCGTTCTTAGAAAAATTCATGGTGAAGGGAGCTCTTTCGGCTTGAGGTGATTCTTTAAATACATTGTGCACAACTAGGACAAAAATTAATTGGCCCATTAAGAAAATAACATAATTGGGTTTATATATAACAATAGTTAAAATAAAATAATTTCCTAAGTGCCCTTAATTATTTATTTAATCCTAGATACAGCACATTTCAAATAATAATAATAATAATATCATTATTTCTTGACATGCTCTTAACATGGGAATTATAATTAAATATTATTTAATAAAGTAATATTAAATATTTATTATTTATCACCAGACATAAAAACTCAGGATGCCATTTCCCCATAATATTTGTTATACCTTTAATAATGAATATTTATTTGTTAAATAAATATCAATGCATTATTCTTTAATAAATAAATAAATATTATATTTACTAAATAGAATATAAATATTTATATGTGATAAAGAATACATGAATAATTATTAAACCATGTATGGGAATAATATTTATTCAATCTGTTAAATAATAAATAATATATATATATTATTTCACTGAAGTTTCTAGATACACTAAGTGTGTGACCCTCTAGGCCTCTTTTGCAGTGGCATTAGGTGAACCTACCTAAAGGCAAAGGTTAGCATCTATTAATATTACTAGTCACCCATAGAGAAATAATTTAATGTTTTAACGACATGTTACCTCTTATAGATGCTTACTATGTAATATAATCTCTTTATCACAATATCTCAAATTGAGCAGTTTTCATGCTAGTTCCATCAACCAATATGCTCAATTATCTATTTATTTGACTTTAAAGAAATATAACTTGATTATAGAACACCATGGTCATGGATTTATTTAGTCTATATCATTTCCATCAAAGGGCCTGATATATTGACTTTGTTTAAAGAACAGAAAGGATAAATCATTTCTCTCATTATTCATTAATTAAATATTACTCATGACACACCCAATGTATCCTACCTCACCATGAAAATATTTCATCATGGTTTTAATCAATAAATCAAATTAAATTACTCATAATACTCATTAATAATAATATTAAAGTCTAATGACTAATGCATATATCTTTAAATAGGAACATCTAATGACACTTAAAAATATGGATTTCCTAATCACGAATCTCATTCTCATAATATCCTACTGGATATTACCAAGGTAATACACCATGATAAGACACCTCAAAGTCCTATGATTCTCTACCCCGTGATAGCTGGTATCATTTTTGTCCCTCAAATGATGTAATCTGGTTATAGAACATATATTCAAGAATGGTTTCATAGCACTTTTTGGTTCTCATCATGGCGAGGAAATACTATGACCATTTAGTGTGATATCTAATTTAAGGAAATTATCACATACTATATTATAAAAAAGAACAATAATGATGTGATAAGTAGTTTATTAATATTCAAAACCATGAATACAAGGTTATCATAAAGTTCACAGAAGTTGGTCAAAGGGTAGCAACTCCAACACGTTAGACTTGAAATCTATACCAAATGCACCTAAATAATTTTCATGAACATTTTAGAGGTGTTGAACACATAATCATGTAGAAGGTAATGAAACCACCATACTGAATCTAGCATAGAAAAAACAAGATAATTAATAACTAAATGTTAATTTTAATAATAAATGATTAACTAATGGGTAATAATAAATCATAAATAAAATGTATAAAGTAAAATAAATATAAATGGGTTTCTAATATATATTATTAATGAACCAAAATTGATTATAAATTATTTTAGAGTTTGTATGACCATGAAAGAACCCAATATAATGGTTTTTTATTGATTCAATATCCTTTCATTTAGTCATTAATCTTCTTCAATGATAATGTTAATATAAGTCTGGTTCTTTCATAGGTCTGATGAACTAAGTCTCCAACAGCAATACCTTATTTCAATTGTGTTTCAGTGGCACTCGTCTTTACATCTCAGAGAATAAAGTGTGAGATTTTGTTTTGGATACCAGTTGCTGGTGTATTTGGGAAGTGAGAAAAAAGGTATGTATTAGTGTCACTCACTACTCACTACATCACTTGGATATGAGGATCAAGTTCATGGTGGATGAAATAGATACTCTTCTGAAGGATTGGGATAATTCCCCCTCTCTTAGATAGTTTATAAGAGTGCATGGGACTACACCTTTTCAGGAGAGGCTTCCCACTCAGGGTCACTGGGTTCTCTAGATTCTTCCTCCAAATGGCTTAAATTTGAATTCTATTAGTTCTTGTGTTTCCAACATCATATGGGGGTTGTATGTTTAAAGACCCTAGGGGCTTAGTGATTCTCACCTTTTCTACTTCCTACTAGAAGGGAGGATCCCTCATTACTGAGGCAACCATGATGCGGGGTGTCTTGGAGACCTACAGGGGTCGTGGAATTGATCTATCTTTGGTTGATATAGACTCAAAATTTATTTTTAATGTGTTCCATGGTAAGAGAAACTCCCCTTGTTCTATTTACTATTAGATTCGTAGATATAAGGACTTGATATCCAATAGGACTGTCCTTACTCACACATGGAATGAAGGAAACAAGGAAGTGAACTTTATAGCCTCAAAGGTTAGCATGACTAGCGCATCTATCCTCTACAATAGTATTGGATCCCTCCCACAAGGTTGTGTTGATGTCATAATTGGATATTCCTTTGGTTTTCATAATTTATGAAATCCTATATTCTATCCCATCTATTCTTTGTAATAAATAGTAGTATAATAAAAAAACCCTTGTCTATTTATTTTCTATGTATTTACATTTCTTTCTCATGGCCTCATTTTCAAATGATTCTTACTTCATGAATTACGATGTTCATAAGGGTTCTTGTCTCAATTCTCATTACCTAGTACCTATTTCATTTTATCTACCTATTTTAATTTATATGATGTGTATAATACACAATAAATATCATTTAATCATGATTTAAATTTAGCTAATCAGATTTAATATTACATTTTTTATCTCTCTTTGATTTTTTTTATTCATATATCACCTAAGTCATAAGGTTTTCGTCTCAATTTCCCTCTATTAAAGCATATTTCTTATTATGAACCTATTTTCTTTTATATGGTGTATATAATTTTTCATTTACATAATTATTCATATGATATTAATAAGACTAATTTTCATCCCTTATATAGGATATGTTTCATCTTTTTGCATCTTCTTTCTTACCATAAATGTTTTATTCTCTTATTTTGAAAGATGAATATGTATTCACTACAGAAAAATTCATTTTTTATCTATATTTAGAAGGAAATAATATATTTCTTTAATAAATTTGGGTTTATTTAGAAATGATAAAAATGATTAGAAGGTATTTCTCTCTAATTTGGTAAATTTTGTATCTTTCACTCTATATTTATTCTTATTTACCATTTTTTATTTTCAAGGTTCTATTATTATAACATTTACAAATCAAAATAATGTTTTAAAAATATTTTTTTAACATTTTGAAATTAATTTCATAATTGAAATATTCCTTTGTTTTATGACAATATTAAGAAAACCAATTTCAATATTTCTCTACCATTTTTCTCTCTTCACTCTCAAGTTAACTTTTTAATGAAATTATTTGTATTAAATTATTAAAAAATATTTGTTAAATTATAATTTATTAATAGAAATATTATTATCCTTAGGTTATATCTTGAGAATGATGTTTAGGTCATTTCTTTTTTTCCATTATTCCAACATTGTGTAAAACTAATTAATAAATATTCTAAACTTTATTAAAAAAATTTCATCCTTGAAATGATTTTCCACCTATATTAATAATCATTTATGTTCCATCCTAAAAACATTTTTCATGGTATATTTCCTCTCAGTATACCTTTTCTCAAGAAATACTTTATCAAAACATCCATGTATCAATGGTGATGAGGAAATGATATTTTTAAAAGAATCTTGATCAATAAATACCAATGTCTTTCCTTACCTATATTTTTATGTGAAGATAAAAATTCAATAAATTATTTTTCATTGTGAGTAACCAATACTTATTTATTATTGTTAAAGGGTATTCACTTAGGTAATCATACTTTTTCATTGACTGGGGAAATCTATTATCCTGACCATATACATTTTTATCATATATATTGTAAATACCCTATACTTCATTATTTTAATTGATTGGAATTTACCTAGGTAGCCTCTATCATCCTTCTGATGAGTTTTACCTCATGAATTTAAATATGTAACTTGATTAGTTTTCTTAAGTTAATATTTTAATGAATGATTGATTAGATTAATTTGGCACGCATATGTGTAGGTTATCATTATGTGATGGGTGAGTTTAATATAGTCCACCAATTTATTATTTAAAACTTTATATATCATGATATTACTATTATACATGAGTGGTGATGCTTGATCAACTATATAACACATGTAGTGATGTCTGGTCCACTATTTTATGGCATATAGGTTTTTTTGCTTGGTCCATTATGTTATGAGATTTAGGTAGTGATGCCTGGTCTTCTATGTTATAATGTTCATTGTGGTTAACCTTTACATATTTTATTAATTTTTATGCCTATGTTTACTGAACATTCCCATGTTATTTTTCCTTGATCATGATTATTTCTTCAGTTTTACACACTCTTAGGCCATGGTATATATCATGCTTTCATAATGATCATTTTAAGGTTATATATATTTATTTCATGATCTATGATTATGATACCATGCCTTATGATAATCTATTATGAATCTATATTATATTTAGTAAATTATTTATATTATATAAATATTTTATCATGTGATTATAATCCAATATTTTATGACTCATTAATATTTTTTCCCTTAATGAATATTTGAGCTCACTATTTTCTTTTGCTCCCCCATTTCCATAAAAATTTATATGTAGGGACATGTCAAAGAAGATTTCTTATCTTGATATTTTTTTGGGCGATGTTAAAGTTTTTCGGTATAAATATATATATATATATATATAGATAATCTATAAATATATTTCACATTTGGGTCCTAGGAATATGTATTAATATTGAGATAATATGTAAAATGATGTGTGCTTGTTTGGTTTATCTCAATTGGTAACATACTATGTGTATGAAGTATAAATTTTTAGAACTGGATCCTAGAGTGTAGCTTTGGGGGCACTTCATTCATTCTTGTAGTTTATTCTATAATACCCAAACCATCCTCTTAGACTTTTAAACTCTCTATGGGTGATACATTGTACTCAAAATCAGTTGTATACCCACGACCTTTTATAAACCCTGTATAAATTGAGATATGAAATGGGAATCTCTATTTGATAATATAATCACTCTAATAATATGTAGATAAACAATATTTTATATATATAGATTTCCCATAACATCCATTCACTGGGTCTCCCAAATATAAAACAAGTGTGAATTCTTCATCAGCCATTCTACTATCACCCATACAGTATCATGACCATTTGTTAATCCTAGAAAACCAGTGATTGAGTCAATTATCGATGAATTCTACTTCTAATTGGGAATCGTATGTGTTTACAGAAATATTTTCAACCTATGGGGACCTTCCTTCACCCTCTAAAAGGATATTCCATACAATACATATCCTAATGTCCTTTTCATACTTGCCTACCAGAAATGGAATCTTATTTCATGAAATGTCTTTTTTATTCTGAAGTGTAGTATCTATCAGGAGGTGTTAGAGTATCTCATCAACTAAAACCAAATTTTTTAGGAAAAACCAATAATAAGCACATAGAGTACCCCACACACATCCTAAGTCCTTACTAGAATAGTCTTTACATCAAAATCCTATCTCTCATCATAAAAAAATTCTGAATTTGATTTCTAAATATATTTTACTTTGTCCAATAATGAACAAGTAATTGTAATAGAAAAAAATTCAACATCCCCTACTCATTTATAATATATAGATACCAATCTGTGAAAATCTTCATCAACCACCATTACATTCTAGATTCTAGTACCACATACTCCTAAGTATTCAGAATAAGGGAACCTCCCATAATGTTATCCTTTCCTAGGGAATATTCCATCTCAAATTAAAATTTATATAGGTACTCAATCCATAATAATTTTCATAAATATTTCTCTAATGAGATAATAACACTAATACTTAATATAATGGACCACAATATCTATCTTTAAATTTTGGATAGGGTAGTTCTTCTTGTTGGGTATCCTTTATAAATATCTATAGGAAAATACCCTATCCTCCTATATTTGTATGGTCCCTGTTATGTGAAATAAGGTGATACATAATATAGTAAATCCTTTTCCTGGGTAAAGTGGAATAAAAAATTGAATCATATTTCAGCATCCCTTTTAACTCTTAAAATATAGTTTCGTACTAATCATTCTACTCAAATTTCACCCCTTTTTTAGGTATATCATAGATGTTTCCAAATATAAGAAATTTTGAATAAATCATTAATAATAACCAATAAATTAAAGTAAATTCCTGATCTCAAAAACATTCATTGTTATTTACCATGATTTCATAGCCTCTTCCTTTTCTAGATCAACTAAAATCTTTCTCGCATAAATGGCATTCCCAAGGAAATAAACTGCTTGAATCTAAAATTTTCAATTCAGGAAACTGTTATATAGTTTATACCTTCAAAGGTTTCTTAATATAATCTTCAAATTATCTCTATGTAACTCCTAGGTCTTAAAATATTCTAAAATATTGTTGATGAACATTAAAGTTTTCAGGCACTATAGAAGTGGCAGTTGGCATAATGCCAAAAACAATTTCTGGAATTCATTGAATAATCCACAAGATCATAAAAATAATTATCTTATAAATAAATATACCCAATGAAAAGGGAAAAATAAACCAAGAACCATGATGATATTATATTTTCATGATAAATTAATAATTAATTTAATTAAAAGAAAAATACTTAACTTTTGAGATGATTTCTTTAACAAATATGTTGATACTCTAAACCACTATTTGATTTGTACCACTATTTCTATAAGATGATCCAAATTAGAATCCATCTATAGGTAATCCATATGTGACCCTAAATATTTGAATGATGACAACGGAATGTCATATTATAGTGCATTCAGTCAAATTATCTTGCATTTTATACCTTGATCACAATAAAATACTTCAAGCTTGAAGGATCACATCTATTATTTTATAGTTCTTAAGAGGATGGGAAGAGGTGGAGAAAAACTATCTATCTTAAGAGAAACTCTAATTAATTTCTTCATTGAGAGATAATTATTTATTATTCAAAAACTTGTCTCTTGTGAATAATTAAAGAAAAAATATATAATAAGGTATTTGTAAATCTACTTTAAGAATTGGTAATTACACATAGGCCCTTAACCAATTACTTAATCCTTAGTAATCCCCATGTCTAATAATAATATTTTTGTTGTTATTATTATTTTTATTTCCTTAACATGTACAATTCCTATGAATAAAATAACTATCATTTCATAAATAAATAATTTAATATTTGTTTAAATGATATTTAATATATCATTTTCATAGAACCAGTAACTTAGTATGTATTTCATCCTTGGAATTTATCAAACCTTTAATTAAAAAAAATATTATTTATTATATAAATAAATAAATATTATATTCATCATCCTGTGAATAAATATTTATTTTAACATTTTCATAATAAAACAAATATTTAATAATAAATATAATTTAATGTCTTATGAATATCACAGGAGATAAATAAATATTTTATTCAATGATCTTGTGAATAAATATTTATTTAAATATTCATCATATGTGTAATTAGTGACTGAATAATTATGATTAGTAAATCATGAATAAATATTATTTCCTAGGCTTAAGAATTATATTTATTTTAATTATTATATATAAAGAATATTTAACTGAGATCTATGAAAACACTAAGTGTGTGTCCCTATATACCTCTTCCTTAGTCTAATTAGATGATCTAAACTAAATTATAATATCAGCATATAGTAACATGTAATTTCACCCATAAAGGAATAAGTTAATGCTATAATGATAAAAACCAAATATGAACGCTCACTATGTAATATAATCCATTTTTTAATATCTCAAATCGAGAAATTTTCATACTTCTGTCATCAACCTATGTTCTTGACATATCTATCTTTGACATTTTGAAATGAACCTGTCAATCACCATGGATATTTTTTTAACAGTTTCATTCCAATTAGAGGGCCTGAGATATCATATTTCTTATATGGGAAGGGATAAATCCTTTCTTGACTTAGTCATTAATGACATATAATTCATGATGCACCCAACATATCCTACTTCTTACAAATATATGATTTCATGGTTGGTCAATATGTTAAATTATGTGAGTCATAATATTCATTAATAATATTATTAATGTTTAAGGATCATTTCACACATTAACAGATAGAAATATCTTGTTACATGTGAAAATATGGAATTCCTACATAATAGTTCCTCCTCATGATCTATTGTATTGTAGATTAGAAAGGGCGGGCTTTATGAGATAATTTATCACCCAATAATGACTCTTATTTTTCATGTACTATTTTTGGATAATGTAAGGATTATTTTTTAGACCAGGCACTGAGATGGAATACGATTCCGAGGCTTGGTGTTTCAGGAATAAATGTTTAAAATATATTAAATATATTAAATAACATCCACACGTAGTTTTCCAGAAAATGTTTAATAACATCTAAACAAGGTCCCAAATTAGGAATATGATGGAACCATTGAGTTCAGAACATGGGTTTTACCCTAGGTGTGACTTAACCTTAATTGGTGTGAGTCATTTTTTGAAAATTCATCGCGGGAGTAAAAAATATAATTAAGTGAAATTTTTTTGTTAATTGGTTGAAGAAGAGACCTAAATTATTATATAATAATCTGATCATGACTAAATATTATGGCTATCTGCATAACCTTGGAGCCATTGGAGAGTCAATGGAGATATCGTAGGCAGATCTCTCTCATACGAATGGTGATCAGATCATGGATCAAAGATCATCATCCAATAGAATTGATGGATGTCACAAACAACTACAAACTTACATCATTCTTCATCAGTGATTTATATTAATCAATATAGGATTATTGTTTTCATTGTATTATTTTATTATTCTAAATTTCTATGACTTACACAAATCAATCGATGAAAGATTGATTTTCATATTGGTCATTTTGTGGGATGGGTTTATTTGTGGGATCTTCTTATCAGTAGAATTATTTGTAATTATTGATTCTTTGATGGTTATTCCCAAGGTTAAGTTAGATGGTGTGTAACCCCTTCTACATGTTTTGTACTTTATTAAACATGGATTTGAACCCTTCTACTTTGCATCTTAGAAAATTTTAATTCTGGTATGTTCCCCTTATTCATTCCTTAAGGGTTTGTATGGAATCATCTCCTACAAATAGGAAAAAAATCCATTTAGTAAGACTTCTTGGATAGATATGTTCGAATCATTTCATGAGACAAAAAGTGATATCCTCTCTTCATCTTCATTCCCTAGGTGGATTTCTTGGTATCACCATGACCAATGCTGCATAGTCGTTGATCCTCTACTTTGTGGGTTAATCTTAATTGATTTGTAGGAATCACATCGTGGACTTGGGTGTGATCCTAATCTATATATCATATATATCTTTAAACTTATAGCATATAATTCTAATTTAAATCCCTGGAAAGCACTACCTCTCTGACAGACATCATTATTTTTATTAGACTTAGGAGTGTGTTCTCTTGGACAAGTGCTTTGTGGAACCTTCGAGCTAGAATCTTAGGCTGGAATACTACGGTTGTGACTTAACATCAGACTATGTGTATTTTTTTATTATATCATGATGTTGTTGTAATATGTTTTGTAGACATATACCTAGGTAGATATGATTGTGTTTCCTTTGTTGTATACATTGTGGTTTTGGGGTGTCCTACTGGGTATTGTTATACTCACCCATCCATAGGCTTTGATCGCTCATATCATGTCTTGTGAAAAGGACAGACCTTTTTATAGAGTCTTTGAAGGACCATGACCAAGTGGTGCTTAGTGAGACTAGACAGACCAAGGTCTGTTCCTATATTATTGTGACAAAAACCCCAGTTTTACTTTCAGGTTGAACTTGACTTCAGACTCTGTGGTGGTCTTGTATTTGGCCCTATATACTTTCCTTTTCATCATGTAATACTCTATTTTTGGGATTTAGATGTACGCATGCATGGTTTTTCATTTTTTTACATTTCATTATTTTTCAGGCTTGGATATGTGTGCATGTTTACAAGTACTTAGGATAAGGCCTCCCATATCATTGATATGACTTCTCGGTGCTTGTCATCATCCTCTGGAATATTGGAGGTGAGATTAGGGAGTTTTAGCATAATACCCTTTGGGACGGGTCATGATAGAGTGGTATCAGAGTGAAATTAGTTCTACCTTAGGACTAGAGTCTATGAGTTTGGTTTGGGGAAGTGGTGTTAATTTTTTTGAATTCATATTTCAGGAAAGGGAATCCAGTGTTAGTGTGGTGGCTGATGTATCCATTCACCAAGACTCTTATCACCTTCTTATCAACTCATTACATGAGAACGCTAGTTTCAGGGAAAAAATGGTACATGCATCATATAGGAAGAGGTTGTGGTTTCCATATCCTTCTTAAGTCATCTCTCTATATATACACATTGACAGTGGTACATCTTGTTCACTTTCAGGATTACTCCATGATGTATTCCATCTAGGATTCAACATCATGATCATGATGATGATCCCCTCAGTGATGAGGTGTTGATACAGGGACCAATTAACAAGATTTTAACTCAAGGTGGTGAACGAGCTATACCACCACCCATAGAGTAGCATGTGGTACCTGCAGTGGTAGCAGATGAGGTGCGTAGGCTGATAACACTTCATAGTTTTTAGAGGTAGAGACCCCTCAGGCATTGAGGTGAGCCCATCCTATAAAGGTTGAGGAATGTATTGAGGTGGTGACATAATTTATCTATCTGGTCATGACACTATCATATCAGATGGTGGTCCTGGCAGTGAGCATTCTTCATGGGTCACGAGGATGATAGTGGGGGTTGGTGACCCAGTCTTATGACAAGGCCACTCTAGCATGGTCAAAGTTTGAGTGCCTTTTCAAAGATGAATTATCACTAGATTCGTTGAGGGTTATATGTATATGGGAGCTTCTAAATCTTCAATAGGGAACCACGAAGGTATATGAGTATTCATTAAGGTTTACCTACCTCTCCAGGTAATTTATGGGTATGGTTTATAACCATTTCTTCAGGTATTGGACCTTTTAGTGAGGTCTGCATTAATACATCGAGATAAATTTTATCCCATTATGTATCACTACCTATTCTTGGGTTATAGAGTGATATTTGGTGGTTGATATTTTCTTGTATGAGTAGATACAGCCAGTGGTTGTCGATAGTGGGAATACATGAGCAATGACCTTGGTGTTAGGGAGTCAACATCAATCTCAGGGACCTATAGGTGAAATATGTTTCAAGAGGAGGTCCCGGGATAGAGGATATGTGGTTTTGGACTCACATGGTGGGTCCAGTCATCCCAAAGAGAGGTGGTGCTACTCATGTGATGGCAAGGTAAATCTCACCTAAGATTGTCCGACCCACTATAAAGCTGAGATAGAGACCATAGATGGGACTCCAAGGCAGAGGCAGTAGTAGGAGTAGGAAGGTCAGTAGGGTGGAAGATATAGAAGAGGATCTAAGAGAGTAGTAAGAGGTGTTTTTTTCTTTGAATTGTTTCCACCACCACCCCTATTTAGTCCATGCCAAGCTCAAGTATCTAGATGATAGGTTTGGAGATAGCTATATGTGGTCAAAGATTATGATCCAAATGCTTTGGGAATGATATAAGGTAAAATCTGTGTCTTTTCAACCTTATCCATAGTATTGATAGACACAGGTGTTAGTTAGTACTTTATTTCTACATACCTTGTACGAGACATAGAGATTTTGGTTGAGCCCTTGGCTCAACCCTAACGCGTGGAGACTCCTACTGGAGATGACTCAACGATCACATACTTTTTCCAATAGTGTGTCCTGGCACTTGGGGGTGATATTTTCTGTTGGGGTATCTTAGTATTAAAAATGAGGCATTATAATGTCATCTTTGGTATGGAATGGTTGTCCAAAGTTCATGCATGTATTGACTATTTTAGACAGAGGATGTGGTGTGTCTGTAGTGACAGAACCAGGTTCTCCTTTGTTAGTGAAAAGGAAACACAAGCATCATAGGATGGACTTATTCATAGGACGGTGTAGTCGATTACTCATCAGTTTTCTAGCCTAACCCTTGGTGTAGTGGATGTTATGATTTCCCAATTTCTTACAGTGGTGGTTGAGTACAACTACATCATACCTAAAGATGTTCCAATTTTACCTCCCCACTGTGAAATAGACTTATTCATTGATCTACACCCCAAGATGGAACCGTTATCCACACCATCATATCGGACATCACACGTAGAGCTTCACGAGCTGAGGGTGCAGTTTGAGTACTTATAGAGGAAATTCATTGTTAGACCCAATATTTCACCTAGGGTAGCCCTAGTTTTGTTTTCTAAGATAGAATACAGGAGCATGAGGTTATGTTTGGACTACCGGCACTTGATCTAGGTGACAGTGAATAACAAGTATCCACTACTAAGAATTAATGACATGTTTGATCAATTGAGAGGGGAACTATGATACTCAAATGTTAACCTCAGGTTAGAATATCACCAGTTGTGAGTATGAGACGAGGATATACCAAAGATGGAATTATGATGTTGTTATGGTCACTATGAGTACTTGGTGATTCCCATTGGAATAAAGAATTCCCCAGAAGGTTTCATGGGAATCATAAACCAGATCTTTCATTCTTTCTTAGACCAGTTCATGGTAGTCTTCATAGATGATATCCTTGTGTAATCAACGAATGAGGGGGAGAACACGACATACTTAAGAATAGTTCTTGATGAACTCTAAGAGATCCAACTTTATTAAAATATCTCAAAGTGTCAGTTATTTATTCAGGTGGTCCACTTTTTGAGACACATTATCTAAGATGATGGAGTAGAATTGGAGCCTCCCAAGGTCAAGGCAATGTTAGCCTAGGATCCACATAAGATCATGATGATGGTGTGGAGATTCTTTGGGTTGGTAGGATATTACCATATATTAATACCTTATTTCTCCTGAGTATTAGCACCCATAACAGTATTGAATCAGAAAGGGAAACATTTCATGTGGAAAGAAAGGTGCTAGATATTTTTAAATAGTTAATAAAGAGTTTGAAAAGCACTCCAATCATGATATTTTCATAGGAGGGTGTCAAGTATGTAGTGTTATGCGATGCATCAGGAACCGGTATTGATAATATTCTGATGTAGAGGAAGGTGGTGATTTTCATTGGTTCACATCAGTTGAGACCACATGAGAAGAATTATGTGAACCATGATCATGAGTTAGCAGCAGTAGTATTTTCACTAATGATGTGGTGACACTATTGATGGGTGAGTAGATTATCATTTACTCTGATCATAATATTTTCATGTATATCTTCTCTCATAAGGATATTAACTTCATGTAGAGGTTATGGGTAGAGTTCCTCTATGATCATGAATTCAAAATTTTCTATACTCCTGGTAAGGGGACCATGGTATAATATTCTCTTAGTATGAGATATAGTTTTTAGTTATTAAACAAGAAGTCACAGTTTTTTATCTCATTCTATTTATCCTTTGTGGATGGAGATGAAGCATCTTACCTATAGTTAATGGTTGTCACCCCTAAACTCTTACAATAAGTTAGGTAGGCATGACTAGGGGATACTGACTATGAGACTCTATATACTAAGATATACACTAAAAACGCTTCTAGAGTATTTTCTGAAGGTGGGGATCGTGTCATTCTTTTCATAGGATGCACGCAGGTATCGTTGATGCTATGGGAGGAGGTTCTAAGAGAGTTTCAGACATATCCCTTGGAAGTACATCCAGGTGTGGAAAAGATGTACCGAGACCTTTGACATTAGTTTTGATGGACATGGATGAAGAAGGTTGTTATGGATTTTGTCTCTCGATGCCTTACTAGTCATCAGGTGAAGGATGAGCCCCAAGTTCTAGTGGGTTTAGATAAACCCCTTGAGGTAATAGAATAGATGTAATATGGGATATTAATTGAATTTTTTATGTGATTACCACATACATATAGGGGAAACAATTCCATCTGGGTGATCATATACTAACTCACCATGTAATCCCACTTCTTAGCAATTCAGGAGTAGAGTTCAGTAAAGAGATTGGGACTCCTATATGTGTAGTAGATAGTCTAACGCTTTAGAGTTACATCAGAAATAGTTTTTGATAGTGATTCTTGATTCACATCCCAATAGTGTTAAGGATTGTACAAGGTTTTTGGCACTCAGTTATGCTTGATAATAGTGTTTCACCCCCAAAATAAAATCCAAATAGAGGTCACCATTAAAGTTCTAGAGGACATGTTGTGAACTTCCATGTTGGACTTTTCTTGTAGTTGGGAGGATCATCTAACACTGGGGGAGTTTTCATACAATAGCAGATACCATTTCACCATCAATATGACACCATTTGAGGATTTTTATGGGTGAATCTTCATGTCACCACTTTGATGGACTAACGCAGGAGAGTTGGAACTCATGGGCCCATAGTTGGTGCAAGAAACTATTGAGAATTTTTAGATCATCTAGGACTTGGTGAACAGAACACAGATTCATCATAAGTATTATGCTGATAGATGATGAAGGCCTTTGGATTTTAAGGAAGGATACCATGTCTTCCTATTGGTTTCTCCTCGATGAGGATTAAAGAGATTTGGCCAGGGTAAAAAGTTATCAATGATGTTCATTGGCCCTTTCCAGATACTACGTAGAGATGGAAAGGTGGAATACCTCTTAGATATACCTTCATAGCTAGAATGAGTACATGACATCTTCCACATGTTTTAGTTGAGTAGGTACGTTCATAACCCATCATACGTCATCAACTAGGGAAATCTAGACATCAATTATGGATCTACCGTTGTTGATTACTTAGTATAGATCAAGGATCTGCAAGAAAGTATCCTTTATGGTTAATCGATTCCTTTAGTTCTTGTTTGATGGTAGTATAGGAATCTCTAAGAGAGAACATGGGCGAAGAAGACTCAAATTCATGCTCAGTATCCACACATCTTTGTGTAACCCTTGTTTTAGATATTCAGGGACATAACGTCCAAAGGTGGGGAGAAGGTAATGAATCTAATTATCAATGTATTATTTTTTGATATTTTAGGGATTATTTTCAAGATGAGAGGATAATAAGGCATGTGATTCTAATGTATGGTGTGCCTAGAATAAATGTTTGAAATATATTAAATATATTAAATAGCATGTGACCATATTTTTTCTAAAAAGGTGGAATAATATCTAAACATGGGCTCATATCAAAAATAAGAGGGCATCATTGATTTCATAACATGGGTTTTACCCTAGGTATGACTTAAACTTAGTTATTGTGGGTCGTTTGTGGAAAAGACACAGTAGGTGTAAGACAAATAAAATAATTAAGTGAAATTATTTTATTAATCCATTATGGAAGAAATCTAAATTATTCGATAAGAATATGATAATGATGAAATCATAGGGTTATCTGTATAATCCTGGAACTATTGGAGAGAGAGTAGGCTGATCTCTCTCAGGAGAATAGTGAACGAATCATCGATCGATGATCGATGTGTAGCAGAATCGAGGGATATTGCCAATGACTATGAAAAGTCATCGTTATAGATCGACCCAAATAAAGGTAGGATAGTTTTTTTATTGAATTTTTTACCCATTATTAATTTATATGACGAACACAAATCAATCAACAAAATGATTAATTTTCGAATTGGTTTTTTTGTGGGATGGTTTTATTTGTGGGTTTTTTTATTGGGAGAGTTATTTTTGATTTTTGGTTCTTCTATTTTCATTCTAATGGAAAAAACTAATATCAACACAAACATCGATTAGGTCCTATCCCCTTTGATTATTCTTATTATTTTCTCCCTTGTTTCTTCATTCACCGTAGGTGTTCATCGTTTGGCTCGGAGTTCAACATATTCTAATGAATTGATCATTACGCACTAGTTTCTTATCACAAATATCCAAAATCATAGATCTGGGATCTTTATGATATGAAGTAGGTGTGAAAGTTGTAGTGGAAGTGGATTGGATGGCATAGATACTTGATTTTTCATTCTTTGATTCATAATGAAGAACATTGTATAAATCCATCTTTTGAGCGGATCGAAGAACCAAATCATGATTTTTGAGATGGGAAGGTTCATCGGGGATGGATTCATGATTTTCCTGGAAATTCAGTCATCGGATTGAAGGATGCAGGCACCAGAATGGGCTCGGATTCTAAATATGAGATTCTGGAAAATTATACGTAACATTGTATGTAAGATGTAGCGACACATCGTATGGGGCCCCCTGTATAGAAGTTAGAGTTTCTAGAGATACTTAAGTATCACGTGACATGTTCCCCTATCACACAACAAGTGGTCTCTCCCTAAAGACTCAACGTGTACCTCAAAGGTTACATGAACACAGGTTGGATCACATTGTGTACTCCCCTACACTGACATGGAATGGACCAACGTACATGGGCTAAGTCGTCTATTGGTACATGGAAATGGGTACAAAGTCTATCCCCTGTATAGATAAAAATTTATATTATAGAAGCATTTGATATGTTTTGTACTTCTACATAGACATAGACACTGCTTAAGATATGGGCCATTTACACAGGCAGGACCCTGGGTCAAGGGACACAACATGTAACCCTTTCTATATTCTATTTACTTTGTTAAATATGACTTGGATCCCTTTTCCACTTTGTCTTGGAAATGTTTTGTTCTATCACATTCCTCATATACATTACCTAAGGTTTAGTATAGAATCATCTCCTATACATAGGACAATGATCCCTTCAAAAGGACGTCTTGGATAGAGTTTTTGTAATCCTTCTATTAGGCCCGAAGTGAGATACTCCATCCATCTTCATTTCCTAGGTGGAGGTCTTGGTATCTTCATGACCAATGATACATGTGCACCGATCCTCAACATACTAGGTTAATCTAGATTGAGTTTTTTATTAACCTATAGCCTTGGGTTTGATCCTCATTTGTGTATCATATCTCTTCTAACTTCTGGAATGTACTTATAATGGAGAGACTCGATGAGAACTACCTATCGAATGGACATCATCAGTGTTATCAGACTCAAGAGTGTGTTATCCTAGAAGAGTGATTTGTGGATCCTTCGAGCTGGAATCCTAGGCCATCATACTATGCCTGTGACTTACCTTTAGACTGTGTGTTTTTTTTGAGTATATCTGGATGTTCTTGTTATAGGTGTTGTAGATATATACCTATGTAGAGATGGTTGTGTTTCCTTTGTTGTATTATTTATGTTTTTAGGGTTTCTTACTGGGTATTTTTATGTTCACCCCAGCATGGGAGTTTCCCACACGTGTCATGTCTTGTGTAGATGATTGACCTTTTGATAGAGTTTTTAACTGTCCAGGACTAGATGGTTCTTAGTGATACCAGAAAAAATGAGGTGTGTTTCTACAGTGTTTTTATAGCAGTCTTGGTTTTACATTTAGGTTGTACTTGGCTTAAGACTCTTTTTGGTGGGCCTGTATTTGGACCTATTTACTTTTCCGTACTTTTTATCATACTCTGGTTTTGGTATTTATATGTATGCATGCATGATTGTTCATTTTTTTACATTACAATATTGTATTGGCTTAGAGATGTGTGTGTGTGTGTGTGTGTAAAGGTACTTAGGATAAGGCATCTCAAGTTAGTGATATGATTATTCGACACTAGTCATCGTACCTTGTCCTATTGGAGGCAGGCTTGGGGAGTTGTAAAACAGGCCCCTTTGGTATGGGTCATGACACAACCGTTTTTGAGTATCAATCACCTAATAGTAAAACATACTCTGTGTCTCATAATATAATGTTTCCATGGTTATAGAACATAAGTTTAAGAATACCTTTATAACACTTCAAGGTTCTAGTCATATTAGGGAACTGTTATGACCTTATCAATATGTAATATATTCTAGGACATTACCACATTAATGTTACACTAAATAATAATCAATATTTTTTAATCTATTTATTAATATTCATTAATTTTAATATAAAGGTAATCAATAGTATAAAGTGTATGGTTCTAGGGAACCAACTCTAACAGACTCCCACTTTCACTAGATCCAACCACCAATAACTTTATCCCTCTCTCTCTTTCATTATATTCAAGATTCTTTTGAAATAATCCTTTAATCAATGGGTCTTTCATGTTTTATTCTATAGAAACTCTACTTACCATGATTTCACCTCTATAAAAAATCCATCACGAGATGATAATTTTGAAGTATATTCTTCATCCACTAATGAAACCTTGGCTCCTTTTCAGGAGACACTATTGTAGTATTATCACAATATAGTATAATAGAGTTTTTATTATTATGAACCAAATTAATCTATTATAAAATGTTACATATCAAAATCACTTCTTTAGTTTTACCATAAGTTTTAATATACTTAGACACTATTATCGAATTGATGATCAAGGAATGCTTTGAGCTCTTCTATATCATAGCAACTCCATTGAGGGTAAAGATATATCCTGAACACAATTTCATGTCATCATGATCTGCGTCAAAATTAACATCTTTATATCCCCTAATAAGTAGATCCTTGTCTCCTCCATAAACTATAAGCATATCATTAGTATTCCTAAAATACTTAAGGATAGTCTTGACTGCAGTTTAATAGTGGTCTCTTAGGTCAGCATGATATTTACCTACCATACTCAAGGTGTAGTAAACATATAGCATATTATATATCATGGAATATGTGAATGACCCTATTGCTAAAATTTATGGGATCCTTTTCATCCTATATTTGTACTCATTTATCTAAAGTCATTTTTTCTTAGAGATATTAATTTCATATGACATTAGTATTAATCCCCCATTGGATTGTTCTTTACTGAATCACTTATTTATCTTGTCAAAGTATGTACCTTGACTTAGTGAAAGAAGCCTCTTAGATCTATCATGATGTATCTTGATCCCAATAATGTATGTTTATTTACCTAAGTATCCATATAGAATAATGTGTCCAACCACATCTTAATAGACTATAAGTCCAGTGTCTCATTTCTAATTAGTAATATGTCATCCAAATATACTATCAAGAAAAATATTTCTCTCCCACTAAATAATTTATATACACAATACTCACATTAATTATGTATGAAATAAAATTAAGTTATATATTCATCAAATAAAATGTTCCATGATCTAAATTCCCAATTTGACCCATAAATGAATCTCTACTGCTTGTGAACCTTGCTCGCATCCTTTAGATTCATAAACAATTTTGGTTGTTCCATATAGACATATTCCATGAGGTTAAAATTAAGGAAGGTTGTTTTTATATCCATATTCCAAATTTTATAATCATGGTAAGCCACTATGGAAGGTATAATCCTAATGGATTTCAATTTAGAAACTAGTATTAAGGTTTTTTCATTGTTAATGCCTTGACACAATTTAAAAACTTTTACAACTAGTCATGCCTTATTGGTAATAAATTATCCCTAAATTTATGGTTTATTCTGAAATAACCATTTTTAAACAATGGATTTTACATCTATTGTAGTATATACCAAAGTCTAGAATTGGTTTTGGTATATGTAATCTATATCATGATTCATGTATTCTTGTGATCTAGTGGATTCTACACCACTTATTTCAAGGAAACATGTTTATTATTATCAACTAATAGTGAGTGACCATCTTGGTGACTAGAAACTCATATTTTTTTGTTCTCTACCCTCTATAGTTCCCCTACACAGTACATGTGTCTCCAAAAACATCCTCTTTCATGGGGATTTATGGGATCTATTCTTATATCAACTATTTTTTACTTTAATCTTGGACTTCATTGAAATTCTATCTCTCTCCCAACATCTATTTTAAAGATAGTCTCCTTATTAAGAAACATATAATGTTTTTTCACTATTTCCTTTTTATCTAAGGGGTTTTATAGGTAATATACCCTTGTTTCATTTGAATGTCCTATAACTATACATATTGTGTCTTAGGGTGAAAGTTGTCTACCTAGATAATCCATAACAAATGATTTTCATCCTTAAGAATATAAGTTAGACAACATAGATTTCATTCCATGCCATAGTTCATATGGAATATAATTTTCAAAATTAGTTGGAACTTGGTTGAGTGTGTTTTTTGTTATAATCTATGTTTGTATATAAAATAACAATGAAAGACATGTATAACTAATCAATGATCTAACCATGTCCATCAATGTTTTATTCCTCCATTCACTCACACCATTCCATTATAGTTTATAAGGATGAGTGAGTTGAGATAATATCCAAAACTCTCATAAATAATGAATGAATTATTTTTTAAGTTATTAACCACTATGTCCTAAAAGGAGTTTATTTATCTTCATAATATGTTTTTTCTCAACTTGATTATTTTATTCCATGAATTTGTTGAAGTAATCTGACTCATACCCCGCTAAGAAAAAATATACATATATATTAAATTCATCCGTAAATTTTATAAAGTATGGGTATCCAACCTTTTCTTTAATTGTAAATGATCTACACACATCTGTGTGAAATAATACAAGAGTCTATCTGGCCCTTTAACCCTTTAAATTAAATGGAGATTTAATCATTTTTCCTTTTAAAGAAGCCTGATATATACCTTGTGGTTTTACTTAAAAATAATCTAAATATCTTATGACACCCACATGTCACAATTACTTTATATTTTATATCATTTTTCCTTATTTTATTATAAGCTTAAATTTTATATAATTTCATGTTAGATTATTAATTTTATAGAAAATTCACTTATTTTCATGGTTTTTATGTATAGTTTAGTAAAAAACATGAAGCTTCCATTTATTGAGAGGTGTTTTAGTTAATTTTGTTCAGTGTGTGATTATTCTACATGGGTAGTGGATGGTTCAGACCAAACCATGAAAAGTCCAAGAGAAACAGTCTGAGATATTTTGTGGGTGTGGGTGCTAGTTCATGTCTTGTGAAAAGTAAAGGAAATGATGAGGCAACAGGGAAAAGTTATTTTAATTAGGTAGTGAAATCTACCTGGTAATAACATGGTTTAAAAAACAATGATTTCTTCCAAGATTTCATTAAAAAGTTAAATTATAATTATACCCACTTGGTTTTTTATGATTAGTACCTCCTATTCCTCCTCCTTGCTCATCCTAATATGGGGTGAAAATGGAGGAGTTCTTTCCCTCTCCTACTCTTTGATCTTAAGCCTAATCTTCTCAATTTCAAGTGATTTTCAATAGGTGATATCCTCTTTTCATCTTCCCCTCTATTATCCTTTCCCTCTCTCTCTCTCTCTTGATTTTCCTATCATTCATGGACCCTAACTAATGTTTGGGTTGGGATTAGGGTTCAGGATGGTTATACTAATGGGGGATTGGATTCTTAGAGGTTTATAAGGGTTTCTTATTTCTCATTATGTAATTTTCAATTGAATTTTATGTGTTGTTATGTGTTATGCTTGAAATAGGGTAGGTGTTTCCTTGAAACTCTAATGTAATACATGTCATAAGTTTCTTGATTATTTTATAATAATTTCATATGTAATTATATGTGTATTACATACTATTTTTTATTTTAAATAGCTTTAAAATTGTTTAAACACTTTGTATGGACTTATATCTAATGCCAAGTGTTCATCAAAATTCCTGGGAAAATATTTTAGAGGAATTTGAATGTCTTAAAAGGGTGATTGATGTTAGTTGCATTTTAAAAAAGTGTGTGTAATGTTTGAAAGTAATTTTTGTAAAATTAATTGGGTTGTGCCTTATTTTAAATTTTTGAGACCATTGGGCCTCTAGGTTTCCTTGGAATGTTGTAAAATAGGAATTGAGGTTTTTTTATAGGGTGCTTGGCACCAATTTGTTTCTTCAAGAAAGGAAATTATTATTTAAATATATATTTTTGGTAAATGGTTTTGTTTCTAAATTTGTTTTCCAGTATATTTTGATAAATGGGTTTTAAGGAATATTTGAACTATGGGGTTTTAAATTGTGTGAGATGGATTGGTACTGTGAGCTCATTTTTTATAGTCTGATTAGGACTATAAATAAATTGTATTATAAAGTTTTTAGACCCTCAATTGATCCCATATGATTTTTGTTCCCATCATGGATTATGAACACCCTTGGGGAATGTTTTATATTGGCATGTCTTATTATAAAATGAATTTTCATGAATGTGAACGGGGTTATTTCTTGTGATCAGTGATGGGAAGTTTAATTTTAATTTCTAGAAAATGTTTTTATGTTATGTTCTATTGTTACTTTGTCTATTCACCTCCATTTAACATGTCATGAGAGTCCTAATAATTAAATTAGATATATAAATAAGTGTAAACCCTAGTGTGGATTGTGATTTTTCTATGAGGTTATTTCCTAGGATGTCATGTGATTTGGAAATGGTTTGTGTACCCACAGTAGCTACACACTCATGGGATAGTTACAGGGCTTGTGGTAGTGGTGTAATCCCAGGAGTATTTATTCTTAGATAGTTCGGTGATACTATAAGGGTTGTGGAAAACTTTAGTAGTGTTGGACTAATGATCATACCATCAGTTTGGACCATTATATTTGAGTATTTGGATGTTTCCCATGTTTCTTAGGTCCTTCTTCGAATAATTTAAAGTATTCTATCACTTGGATCATTTTTATTCCCCCATCTTGTTAGATTTCATGGAATTATTGTTTTATTGGTCTCTTTTATTATGTTTCCTTAATAACACAGTGTTAATTATTGATTTTGTATTATCTTGATCATGTTTTGTTTTAATTTCAAATTGGTTATTTTAAAATGATTTGGAAATTATGGTTTAAAAGAAAATGGTTCGGTTATTTTATAAATGTGTTTAAAGAAAATGGTTTTCAATAAGGTTATTTATGAAAATTGAGCATTCAAGAGATGTTTGGGAAGAGGGATAAACAATGATTTAGCTTTTTTTTCTTTATCATTAAAGTCCCTATTTCATTTTTTAAAAATTCATAATAAAAATTAATATCCCTCATTATTTTATAAAATGAAGATTGTTGATTTAGAAATTTATAAGTGGCATGTTATTGGATTTTATTTTTAAAGCACATGAAAAAATTATTTTATACTTTATGTTTATACTAGAAGATTATAAACTATATTATGAAGGGATTCATGGATTCTCATTTATAATATCTTACTGACCATGTTTATCTCACACCCCAAATATAAATTGGCTCACATATGTATATGTAACCCTTATGATTCTATTTTAGGTTCTCAGTTCTGCTTCAATTCTTTGGTTCTTCATTAGTCCATGGATAGATTAGTGGGGTGTGGTAGGTTACTGAGGGTCTATTGTGGTAATTTTAGAGTTTTCTAGGTTCTTTCTTTCCTTTTTATTTTATGATTTTGTATTGGCCATTTAATTCTAAAAAGTTTATTTATCTTTTCTTCAGCTATGTATTTTTTTAGTTATAAATTATAAATGAATTTTTATTTAAAATTCCACGTATGTTTGTTTTATTATGTCATTTTTTATTATTCCATATGCATGGATTTCCAATTCCTAGATAGGACATGCTGGATTTGAGGTAGTTTTTGTTTTGTGTTTATTTGATTATATAAGGGTGGAACCATTCCCAAAAGTGCATTCTTGATGACCATAAACTTGTTTCCAACCAGGGGGGATCTATGATGCACTTCAAGCCCAATGGAGGGTGGTTTAGAGTGACCTGTCAGGTCATCCAGTTGTGTTGGTTATTTACATATTCATCATGATATAGTTTTATCAAGACAATTTAATTTATATAACCTTTCTAGTGATTCCACGTTTGGGTGTGATATAATTCAGATGAAATCAATTATTTATCAAATTCTAATACCTATTTTTCATATTAAAATACATAAAGATTATTATATAGATGTTCCATACCATAACATATCTTATCTTTATAAAATAAATAAATTTAATTTCAAAATTTGGAAACAAATCCATCCAATTCAAGACTATATATAAAAATAATTTTTTCGGTCATTCTTGGAAAATAATAACAACTATTTAAAATCAAGATTATTTTAGTTGGAAACATGTGGTGGTATTCTGCAATAGCTAGTGTTGTGAGTATATCTTGGTTATCAGCTAGTATATCCACCTCTATTCAAGAAACACTTCTAAATATACTTTGTTCCTATAATTGTATACAAATGTGAGCACCACAAGCTATATAAAATACCCAATTTGTGGATATAGAAAAATTACACTCAATAATGAACACACCTTAAGCTTAACATTTATTCATTATTTTGGTGTAGTTCTTTTTAAAATTCCCCTTATTGAAAATGTACTTTATCTTCCCCCTATTGTTCAAGTTTTTCAATGAAGCCTTGTAATTATTATTAACCTTTGGGCCTTTCAACTTTCTCTCCCTATTTTTTCACTATATGTATAGAAGGATCTTCACACTTCATATCTTTATCAACATGAATAAGTGGGGTAAGAAGATCTAGGAGATACTTCTCAATATTTTTTATATCAAAATTCACAAAAAAAAATGTGATTCTTTGAGGAAGTGAATAAAGTATAATATTGGATTGTAGTTAACTGAGAATTTTAAACACTATAATATCTAAACACTCAATGTACCAAATAATTTTAAGTACATGAGGTCTATATTAAAATTATTCTATACTATTTCATGTAAAAATTTCCTTATATATCCCAAAATACTATTGTAAAAAGTTCCTTAGAAACTTAGGACTCTAGTAAGTAATGATTCTGTTATTTCCATGGTACAATGTAGACTCTCCCATACCACTCATGGAATTTATGTATAATAATGATATTTTATTTTTCTAGTACAGATAATTGGTATATCAAGGTTTTTGAACTTTCCATTTATCTATAACAAAATAAAATCGTATTTTTAGTACTTTATCTTGATTAACAAAATACGTGAGATGGAATAATTTTAAATTATCTTATTAGTCTCCTACTATTTTATCAAGTCCCAATAACCCTCACTATTGGACTCAAAATTTCATGTCAAGTGTATATTCTAGTGGAATTGATCCATATTTCTCTTATAATAACCTTTGTGAGCACCAATTCATTTACTCCAAGGTATTTAGGTAAGCAGTCTTACCAATAACTAACCCATAGTTCCATGATCAGTTGAGTGGACTCCCAAATCCTAAAATCCAAACTCAAAACTCCTCAAAACTTGCCTCTAAATAACATCAAGTCTAGAAAGGTCTATATATTCGGATTTGTATCTAGTTAATTCAACCTAAGACTTGTATAATAACTCCTTAATAAAATTAATTATATTAACAAGAGCGAGACCAACATTTAGTTTTATGGTTCCATTCTTAATCAGGTAATAGAAATATTTTATAACATAACATTTTTCTTGAGGTAATTTTATTTATTATATATAAATTTCATTATTTTATAATTTATATTCCTTGTTAATATAATTTGGATTTTATATAATTAAATAACTGTGTTATGATAAAATATTTGTGCATAATCCATTTAAATTTCTTTATCTTGTATGTCTTATTATCTTGTTCAATTTATTTGATTTTACGTAAAATCATATAAGAATGCATTGAATATGATAGATAATCACACATCTGAAAAAATAAATTAAATAGAGTGACTTTATTATGATATTTCTAATGGTTTATTTAATGAGTGGTCAATAAATCAACCTATAACCATAAGAGAAAAAACTTCTTGAGTCGAGCTTGACTCGAGTTATAGCATTCCACCATCAACCATGGTATCGTCTAGGTTGATTTCACCTTGTCTTAGGTTTTTAATTGAATTATCTCCTTAGATTTCCATTATTTTCATATTTTTACTCATATATAGGTGAGGGGAGAAATAGTAATAGTTTTGGAGTTTACATAAAATAAACCTTGGATATAAAGGTTCTACAAAATAAAGGTGGGAGGGATTGTACTCAAGTCATCATATTTAATTTAACAAAAATAATAACATATAAAAAATAATAAAATATTATTAAAATAAATAGAAATTGAACACATGCATTAGTTAATCATGATCATTGGTAGCCACATACTTTCAACGGATATGAATTTAAAATAACTAGCTAGGGTTTATTTCAATCATTTTCGTTAAGGTAAATTACCTAAATTAATTAATTAATTATCTTATTAATATTTTAACTCATTTATCTTAATAAATATCCAAATAGTATAAAATATTGTCTTACACTCTGATTTAAAACAAATTATATAAATTGTATTTATTAAAAATTATTTAAGTACATGATGTGTACTAAAAGGAAACACATCACATGCCAATCCAAACTGCCTATAACCTTGAATGGTCAATTTCATTTACTTTTAACTCACATGGAATGAAGAATACAAGGTGTGTCACATAATTAAATTGTTTTTATGTTCAATTAAGTACACATGGGAATGTGTTATTTTATGTGGCATGTACCACTTTTAACCCATGTGGGGTACATGTCATGTAACAAATATACAAAATGTGTAGATAAAAATTATATATGAAAATTAATTATTCATTTAATATTATTTAAAACCTTTATCATGTGGTTCCTCAATCTCTATAGAGACCCAAGCCTTTTATATATAACATTACATTATTTTAATCATAATTATACATCAGAGTACAAGCCAAATATCATTAAGTCTAGTGTCATGGAAGAATAGGTACATAAAACATAAATCATTGGGATAAAAAAACATTTCTTTATTTAATCTTCATAAATAGATACAAAATTCCTTTGAGACCTTACATCTACATAGGGTACCATGGGTAAAACAAAAATAAAGGGATGAGCTAAAAATACCCGTAAGGGAATGAACATAAGGATACATCTTAACCACATGAGTTAGGATGCATGACATAATGATAAAATAGCATGGAACATATGAAATCATATCATATAAGCATGGGATCATATAAACATGGAACCATATAAATGTGGCAGAATCATAAGACATTTCTTTAGTACGGTTCAAGGCTAACCGACAATCCAGTTTCCCATTTTAGTATGGGACAAGTCTAACCGCCAATCCTGTTTTACATTGCATCTCATGAGACTTAAATTTACCCAATTAATTAAAGAGATATCTAGGAACAACCATCACAACATTTTCAGGAATATTCTTTCCACATAAATAATCTTTCCACACCAATAATAATACATAATCAACCATACATAAACATAAGGGTACCCATGGAAAGAATTAGGTACCACAATGATGACATAAATCATAACCAATGGGTGTATCATGAAATTTTCCATAAAAGAAAGGAATTATACATGGAAATTAAATAGTCATATATCCTGGTATGTGATGTCAAAAAGGAGTGAAAACTTGTAAGACATGCATTCGGGAAATGTTAGCATTAAAACATTTTTTGTGGTTTTAAGGAAAATACAACAGAGCTTTAAAATAGAAAAGGGTACAATATTTTATATAAAACCAGAAGTGAACCGAGAAGGTTTTCATAATAAAAATACTGATTTTATAAATACAATGGTAGCTTAAAACATAAGATAGAGTGCACTTTAAATTGGGTAAGAATTCAGGAAGTTCCTTTAAAACATGATTTCTTATCGGGGGGTATCGAGGTGAAAATCACTGAAAAAATAGGTATATACCCAAAATCGAATGAGATATGGATCTTCGAACATGATTTTGGAGCATATAAAATGTATTTATAAGTTTTAAATAAAAAGAAAATACAACTTTATTTGGGTAAAAATAAATATAGAGAAACCCAAAGGAGTAAAGGAGGTTCGGGTAGAATTCATTACGGATTATTGGCATGGTATCGGGTGTACCTAAAAGGGATTTGTTGAGAGATAATGGGGTTTATTATAACTTATAAATCATGAGTTAAGTATGGGGAAGGTTAAAAATAATACCCCATCATTAGGGATCACACATAAAATGGAATAACATAGAGGACAATCTTGAAATAAAAGTGAAATAGTGAGGATCCCTTACCTTAAATCTGTTGGTGTTCTAAATTTGTTATTAAATACATGAATAAACAAATTAGGTTTATTAATTAATAATTAAATAAACCCTTATATATTGAATTGGTTTAGTATAATCAATTTAAGTTCATTCATAACCATTTTTATTAGTTATGAGGTTCAATTTCATTGTTCGAGCTCGTTTGTTTACTTGATTTTAATGATCAGTTCAATTATATTTATGTTTGGATAAACATGTAAGATGAAAGTGGTTGTCCAAAATTAAAGTTATATTATATTATTTAATATATAGTAGATTAAATGGTTATAAATTTAATTCGGTTACTTAGAGTGAAGTCGAACTATTATATAAAACCAAAGTGACAACCGTTTTTTGTTAACTTGTGGGTTTGATTACAAAGAACATGATTTGATTTATAACTTAATAACATTTGTAAAAAAGATTAAATAATAAAAATATGATATATTACATATATATAATCTGGTTCAACCATAAAAAATTGATTCTTGATCAGATTAAAATATGATAATATAAATTGATAAAGTGTTGTCCTTGAATGTGCTAAATTAGAAAATCTCAAACGGTGCATTCATTATTTTCAAATAAAAGGTGGGGAAAGGATATAAGATAATGAAATATCCAATTAGCATAAAAAAATTCCAGTACATGTATTTTACTGGAGTTATCATACTATTTGGTTTAAGGTAGGTGAGGAAAGAAACAAAAAGAAAAGAACATAAAAGAAAAGAAGGAATTGGAAAGAGGAGTTTACCTCTTGAAACTTCCTCCTTTGAGAACCTCTTAAGGGGAGAGGTTTTGGTATTTTGAAGAGGATAGGTGATTTTGGACGTGGGGAGGAGCTTATGGAGGGATTTGGGAAGAATATTGGCATAACACAAGGCTTGAGAGGATTGAAGAGAAGTGGTAATAATGGGTGGTATTTATTGTGGAGGGGAGGAGGGTTTTAATAATTTTTTAATCATTAGTTTATTATTTCATCACAAGACAAGGAATAGAAAGTAATCCATGACCAAGAACATTAATAAATGCACTTTTCTTAAAACTAATTGGGATTACATCAGTAGATCATCATCAATGACTCAATTAATCCATTATTTAGCATTTATTGTGAATTATCGGATTTTATTATTCATTAAAATTCCAGTATTTCAGAAAAATCCCAAAAAATCACCCTAACCATTTTTCAAGATGTAAAATCAAAAAATGATTTCCATTTTTTAAAAATAATTTTTTAAATATGATTAATTTAATATTTAATTAAAATTATAATTTATTATTAAAACCCAATTTTAAAACATTCATTTACTTATTCTAAAATACAGGTACATCATAATTCCACTTGAATATTATTTTAATACTATCATAGGTAAGGTTACTATTCATTTGGTTATATCACTATTCATAAGGGTAGGTTACTATTCACTAAAAATTAAGTTTTTCTTATCGGACTCCGAATAACTTACTAGTCACAACCGCGTATGTCAGATTTTCAAAATTCCAAACACAGAAGTGAAAACCCTATTTTTAAAGGTCACTTAGCACTTAGTAGTTAATTATGTTGTGTTTTCATTGGATTTTATGACATACTTATGAGAAAGGAATTTCCATTTAAAAACATTGGGTCGTTACATTCTTCCCCATTTATGAAACTTCACCCTTGAAATTTTGTTTTACATTCTAAACTAAAAAGTGGTGTGGGTACTTTTCCTTCATTACTTCCTCCAATTCTCATGTTGCCACTTTGTACTTATGGTTTATCCATAGTAACTTGACTAGATGAGTAGTCTTGTTGCGTAGAACTTTGTCTCTACGATCCAAGATCTTCACTGGTTTCTCCTCGTAGGAAAGATTATCCTCCAACTATACCACCTCTGAAAAGAGTACATGAGAAGGGTCTGGTATGTACTTCCTTAAGAGGGATACATGAAAGAAATCATATACATTCGACATGGTAGGTAGAAGTGCCAGTTGATAAGCCACAGCTCTGACTTGATCAAGGATCTCAAAGGGGTCGATGTACCTAGGACTTAATATTCCTTTCTTTCCAAACCTCATGACCTTCTTCCATGGAGATATACGTAGAAATACCATGCCTCCAACTTTGAACTCAAGGTCTCATCGATGGTTATCTTCATAACTCTTTTGTCAACTTTGGGCTGCCTTGATATGCTACTGAATGGTTTTCAACTTCTCTACCATTTGTTCGACCATTTCAGGTCATAGCAGCTTACGCTCACTGACTTCATCCCAACACACCAGTGTTCTGCACCTTTCCCCATAAAGGGATTCATATGGTCACATTCGGATGCTCGAGTGGAAACTGTTGTTGTAGGAGAATTAAACCAGTGGAAGATATTGGTCCCATCCTCCTATAAATATCATATATAATGCTCTCAACATGTCTTCTAGTGTCTAAATAGTCTACTCAGTTTGGTCATCTGTTTGAGGATGATAGGCCGTACAAAAGTTTAGTTCATTGCCTAGAGCATTTTGGATACTTTTTCAAAACTTTGAGGTGAATCTTGTATCACGATCGAATAAAATATACATTGGTACTCCATGAATCCTTACAACTTATTTGATGTAAATCAGTGCAAGTTTATCCGATGAGAAGTCCTCTAGAATCGCGATAAAGTGAGTTTTCGTTGTAAGAAAATCCATAATGACCCATATAGCATTGTTTCCTCTGGATGTCCTTGAAAGTCGAGTGACAAAGTCCATGGTAATGTTCCCCCACTTACATAATAGTATGGTTAGTGGTTGCATCATCCCCTTAGATTTTTTCCCCTCAGACTTCACTTTCTGACATTCCAAGAACTTTGATGTATATTCAGCAATCTCCCTTTTTATATTGTCCCACCAAAAGTTTTTCCAGAGATCTCGATACATCTTTGTGCTCCCTGGGTAGATAGAGAAGGTCAAGTTATGTGCATTTTTTAATAGCTTCCTATTTATCTATGGATTGGTTGGTACGCATAATCATGTCCCAAATCTTATAACACATTCCTCATCAATTTTGAAATCGGAGGATTTCCCATTTCTGATAGCTTCCACCATTTTCTGAATTTCCACATCTTTTCTTTGAGCATTATTTATTTCCCCCAAAAGGGATGGTTGGGCAATAATTTGAGAAAGGATTGATGATGTTCCTCCCTTAATGATTCCCATGTCCATCCTTTGCAAGTCCAAGAAGATTCGATCCTTTTCAATTCTCATCAATGTTAAAGATGCATGATCATTTCTACTTAGAGCATCTGCCACCTTGTTTGCCTTATTGGGATGGTAGTGGATTGAGTAGTCCTAATCCATAATGAGATCTATCCATATTCACTGGCACATATTAATCTCTTTCTATGTGAATATATATTTGAGACTCTTGTGGTCAGTATATATCTCACACTTCTCCCCATAGAGATAATGCCTCTAGATTTTCAATGCAAAGATCACAGCTTCCAACTCTAGATCATGCGTAGCATAGTTTTGATCATGGATTTTCAGTTACCTTGAGGCATAGGCTATCACTTTATTATTTTTCATCAATACACAGCCTAATCCTTTCTTTGAAGCATCATTGTACACCACAAATAATTCTCCACTTGTAGGGACTGTGAGTAAGAGCACGGTGATAAGCCTCTTTTTCAACTCCTTGAAACAGTATTCACATTCCTGTGTCCAGACAAACTTTACTCCCTTCTGTGTCAGCTGGGTCATGTGATTTGAAAATCGTGAAAGGTTCTTCACCTATCGTCGATAATACCCAGATAGACCCAAAAAAGTTGCGGATCTCCATTACAGAAGTTGGCATGGGCCACTCTTCAATTGGCTTTTTCTTAGAAGGGTCCATGGATATCCCTTTACTGGTAATAACATGCCCCAAGAATTATACTTCCCCCATCCAAAACTCACATTTACTGTACTTTTCATGCAAATTCTCCCTTAAAAATGTATTTAACACATTATTCAAATGATCCTCATGTTCCTCCTTTCTCTTGGAGTATATCATAATATCATCAATAAAGACTACCACAAATTTGTCTCGGTAATCTCTAAAGACTCTATCCATTAAATCCCTGAAACTTTTTGGAGCGTTAGTGAGTCTGAAGGGCATCACTATGAACACATAGTGTCCATACCTCGTTCTAATGGTATTCTTGTGAATATATTCCTTCCTCACCTTTAATTGGTTATATCCCGAAGGAAGGTACACCTTAGAGAAATAACTGGCCCCACGAAGCTGATCGAACAAGTCATCTATACATGGAAGGGGATACTTGTTCATTATCGTGATTTTATTTATATTATGATAATCAATGAAGAGGTGCATTGATCTATCCTTCTTTTTGACAAAGAGGACTGGTGCACCCCACGGTGAAGCACTCAGGCATATAAAACCCTTCTCCATATTCTTCGGTAACTGCTTCTTTAGCTCTTCCAGCTCTACAATGGCCATTCTGTAAGGTGTCTTTGAGATAGGCATATATCCAGGGATAAGTTCAATTGATAACTCAGCCTCTTGGTTAGGAGGAAGATGATGAAACTCTTCGGGGAATACATCAGTGTAATCCCTTAAGATGGGAATTTCTTCAAGCTTGATTCTCTCAATTGTCTAATTTATTTTAGCTAGATATGCTTTCTCATAAGGCAACAATATCCCCACATGAGACAAAGATTATAAAGTAGATTCATCTTCCTCCATACACTTGTAAAGAATTGGAGGATTCTTCAGGATGTGAAGAGTAATCTCCCTTCCCCGATAGTTGATGTTGTCCTTATTCAAAGATAGCCAATCCATGCCGAAGATAGCGTCGAACTCCACTAAAGGAAGTATGATGAGATTTCTTGGGAGGTTCAGTCCACAAATTTTAACTGGGGAGGAGTTATAAACCATGGATGCAATAATTTCCCCATTCATTGTTCTCACAAATAAATTTTCCTCCAAATTTTTAGATGGTGTTTGAATAGTTATACTAAACTTTCAAGATAATAAAGAATGCATAGAATGAGAGTCAAATAGTACATTCTCTATTCTTGAAGGAATAAATAGCGTATCAATCACCACATCATTGTTCGGCTCCATCTTAGTCATAGTGATAGCATAAGCCCTTCCTTGTTTCATTAGATGTTGTTGTTGATTTCCTTTGACAAACCTTAGCTTAGGTAAATTGTTCACATAATGGACATGCTCCTTACAGTTGTAACACTACACTTTTCGTTGAGTGTTGATTTGAACCTTCCTTTCTTCTTCAACATTAGTGGGATTTTTCATATCCCTTCAGTAGTTCTTGGCCAGATAACCAAAATTTACACATTTGAATCAATTCTTGGTTCCCTTTGAACAGTTACAAAGATGCTTCTTCCCACAATTTTTTCAAGAGGAAAAGTCAGGCTTCATTCCATCATGGGATTTTTTTGATGAACCACCCATGTTGTTCTCCATTTTTCTATTCTTGTAACTGGGCTCAAGAGACCACTGAGCATCTCCAATCTCCATTTCAACCTTGAGGGAATAATAAAAAATATCCTCATAACTATCAAAGTCTGGAATCCCCAACTCTTTTCGTAGACTTGGCTTTAGTCCGCTAAAGAAGTGATCCACCTTGCTTTCAGTATTTGTGACAATGCCAGAGGCATACCTTGTAATCCTTGTAAATTTTGCTTCATACGCCCCAATGGACTCATCTTCCTTCTGCTTGAGACTAAGGAACTCTATTTACATCTTGAGAAGAAGGGTTTGAAGAATATATCTATTGAAAAACATACTCTTGAATTCCTCCCAATCCAGGGAATCAATTTCCTCTTAGGACTTTGTATTCTTGATCAGTGTCCACCAAGGATCAGATTCCCCAAAAAAATGATATACTGCCAATACAACATTCTCTTCTTCCAAGCACTAGAGGATGGAGAATATCATTTAAATATAGTTAATCCATTGTTCCATGAGGTGCAGGTCAGAAGATCCGCTAAACATGGGAGGGCCTTGCTGCATGCAGGATTCTATGGCAAATTGCTCTTTCCTTGTAGGAGGAGGGTATTCCACACGATTCAAGTTATTATTCATAACTCGATCCAACTAAGCAAGTACTATCATGATGTTTTGAGGACTCACTCTATTCATATCAGGCATATCATTATGGAAATCTTCACATTTCCTATCACATTGGTTGTCGGAGTGTGTTCTTCTATTTCCCGCCTTTAACTAAGAAAAAGAGCATATAATTAGAGGTCTTGAATACTTAGCTATTGAGCATAAAAAGTAAAATTTTAACATAAAAGGGTGAACTTATAAATAAGAAGTACATACTAACTTGTGATTCTGTAGGTTTAAATCTAGGTTATCCTTGATCTATTTCATGACTTATATTCTTATAGGTTTTTTCCCTTAATAATGGTTTGTACTAAGCTCATGAATCTACAAAATCTTATCCCCCAAGAGTGTCATAACCAAGAGTGTATCAAATCCTATTGTCATGTCCCAGGATACCCCAGGTCAATCCTGAAACTCCTTGAAAAAGTTTTCATTCCTGGGTAAATTTGTGCCAGAGCCACCTCTACCAACTCGTATCCGTACAGGGATTTATTTTCTTGATAAAACACTTACTCTATAATTACCAAAATTTTGGGATGTTTTATTATACTTCATCTCATCCTTAAGGTTCCCACTATGGATATTTATTCCTAATCGCGAAAAAAAACTAGACCATCCTCTGATACCAACTATAGTGACCCAATCCATTTATATATAACATTACATGATTTGAATCATAATTATACATTAGAGTACAAGCCAAGGATCGTTAAGTCTAGTGTCTTGGAAGACTAGGTACATAAAAAAAACATGGGGCTAAAAAAATTCTTTATTTAATCGCCATAAAGATCTCCAAACATCCTTTGAGCCCTTACATCTGCAAAGGGTACCCTGGGGAACACATGAACAAAGGGATGAGCTAAAAATCCCAGTAAGGGAATGAACATAAGGATACATCTTAAGAACATGAGTTAGGAGGCATGAAATAATGATAACAAATCATGAAACATATGAAATTGTATCATATAAGCATGGTATTATATAAAAATGTAATCATATAAATATGGCAGAATCATAAGACATTTCTTTAGTACAGGTCAAGGCTAACCGCCAATCTCGCTTCCCATTTTAGTACGGGTCAAGGCCAACCACCAATACCGTTTCACATCGCATATCATGAGACTTAACATTACCCAATGCATTGGAGAGCTATCTGGGTGCACCCAAATCAATGTTTTCATGACTATTCTTTCCACATAAATAATCTTTCCACGCCAATAATCATACCTAATCAACCATACATAAACATAAGGGTACCCACGGAATGAATTAGGTACCACAACCATGAAAAAAATCATAAACAATAGGCATATTAGGAAATTGTACATGAAATAAAGGAATTAAACATGGAAATTCAATAGGTATATATCATGGTACGTGATTTCAAAAATGAGTGACAACTTGTAAGAAATGTATTTGGGAAATTTTAGCATTAAAACATTTTGTGCGGTTTAAGGAAAATACAATAGAGATTTTAAAATAGAAAAGGAAAAAATATTTTATATAAAACCATAAGTGAACCAAGAATGATTTCATAATAAAAATACAGATTTTATAATGAAAATGGTGGCTTAAAACAGAAGATAGAGTGAAATTTAAATCAGGTAAGAATTCTGAAAGTTCCCTTAAAACATGATTGCTTATCGAGGGGTATCGGAGTGGGAATCACTAAAAAACATGTATATCCCAAAAAAATAAGGAGGGATGGATATTGGAACATGATTTTGGAGAATATAAACAGTATTTATAAGTTTTACATAAAAATAAAAGAAAAATTCATTTGGGTAAAAAGAAAGATAGAGAAACCTGAAGGAGTAAAGGAGGTTCGGGTAGAACTCATTACAGATTATTGGCATGGTATCGGGTGTACCTAAAAGGGATTTGTTGAGAGAGAGAATGGGTTTTTTTATAACTTATAAATCATGAGGTAAGTATGGGTAAGGTTAAAAATAATACCCCATCATTATGGATCACACATAAAATGGAATAACATAGAGGACAATCTTGAAATAAAAGTGAAATGGGGAGGATCCCTTACCTTAAATCCATTGGTGTTCTCCACTTGTTATTAAAGACCTGAATAAACAAATTACATTAATTAATTAATAATTACAGAACCTATTATATATTTAATTAGTTTATTATAATCATTTTATGTTCATTCATAACCATTTTGATTGGTTATGAGGTTCAGTTTCATTGTTTGGGCTTGTTTGTTTACTTGATTTTAATGATCGGTACATTTATATTTATGTTTGGATAAAGTTGTAAGATGAAAGTGGTTGTCAAGAATTAATGTTATATTATATTAGTGATAATCTAGGACATTACATGGTTTTAAATTTTATTTGGTTACTTAGAGTGAATTCGAACTATTATATAAAACCAAAGTGACAATAGTTTTTTGTTAATTGGTGGGTTTGATTACAAAGAACATGTTTTGAATTATAACTTAATAAAATTTGTAAAAAAAGATTACATAATAAAAATAGGATATATTACATATATATATAATCTGGTTCAACCATAAAAAAATAGTTTCATGGCCATATTTTAAGGTGATAATAGAAATTGATAAACGGTTTCCCTTGAATGTGCTAAATTAGCACATCTCAAATGGTGCTTTCGTTCCTTTCAAATAAAAGGTGGGGAAAGGAGATAAGATAATTAAATATCCCATTAGCATAAAAATATTCCTGTACATGTATGTTACTAGAATTATCATACTATTTGGGTGAAGGTAGGTGAGGAAAGAAACAAAAAGAAAAGATCATAAAAGAAAAGAATGAAGTGGAAAGAGGAATTTACCTCTTGAAACTTCCTCCTTTGAGAACCTCTTAAGGGGAGAGGTTTTTGTATTTTGAAGAGGATAGGGGATTTTGGACGTGGGGGAGGAGCTTGGGGAGAGATTTGGGTAGAATATTAGCAAGGAACAAGGCTTGAGAGGAGTGAAGATAAGTGGTAAAAATGGGTGGTATTTATAGTGGAGGGGAGGAGGGTCTTCATAATTTTTTAATCATTAGTTTATTATTTCTTCACAAGACAAGGAATAGTAAGTATTCCATGACCCATAGTAGTAATAAAAGCATGTGGAATCGAACCAATTGATCTTAAATCATCATATCATCATCAATAACTCAATTAATCCATTATTTTGCATTTATTGGGAAATATCGGATTTTACTATTCATCAAAAATTCTAGTATTTCGTAAAAATCCTTTAAAATCACCCTAACCATTTTTAGATGTGTAGAATCAAAAAATGATTTCCATTTTTCAAAAATAACTTTATAAATATTATTAATTTAATATTTAATTAAAATCCAAGTTTATTATTAAAATCCGATTTTAAAACATTCATTTACTTATTATAAAATACAGGTACATCATAATTTCACTTGAAAATTATTTTAATACAATCATTGGTAAAGTTAATATTCATTAGGGTATATCACTATTCAAAAGGGTAGTTTAATATTCACCAAAAATTAAGTTTTTCTTATCGGACTCCAAATAACTTACTAGTCACAACCATGTATGTCAGATTTTAGAAATTCCAAACACAGATGTGAAAAACCTATTTTTAAAGGCCACTTAGCACTTAGTAGTTCATTATGTTGTGTTTTCATTGGATTTTATGGAATAATTATGATAATGTAATTTCCATTGAAAAACATTTAGTCGTTACATTCTTCCCCCCTTAGGAAAATTTCACCCTCAAAATTTTGTTTTACATTCTAAGCCAAAAAAAGGTGTGGGTACTTTTCCTTCATTGCTTCCTCCAATTCCTATGTTGCCTCTTCGTACTTATGGTTTTTTCATAGTACCCTGACGAGATGAGTAGTTTTGTTGTGTAGAACTTTGTCTCTATGATCCAATATCTTCACTGGCTGCTCCTCATAAGAAAGATCATCCTCCAATTATACCATCTTTGAAGAGAGTACATGAGAAGGGTATGGTATGTGCTTCCTTAAGAGAGATACATGAAAGACATCATGTACTTTAGACACGGTATGTAGAAGTGCCTGTTGATAGGCCATAGATCTGACTCGATCAAGGATTTAAAAGGGTCCGATGTACCAGGGACTTAACTTCCCTTTCTTTCCAAACCTCATGACCTTATTCCATGGAGATATACGTCGAAATACCATGTCTTCAATATTGAACTCAAGGTCTCATCCACAGTTATCTGCATAACTCTTTTGTCGACTTTGGGCTACCTTTATATGTTACTAAATGGTTTTCACCTTATCCACTATTTCTTTGAAAATTTCAAGTCCTAATAGCTTATGCTCTCTGACTTCATCCCAACACACCAGTGTTCTGTATATTTTCCCATAAATGGCTTCATATGGTTCTATTCGGATGCTCGAGTGGAAACTGTTGTTGTAGGAGAATTCAACCAGTGGTAGATGTTAGTCCCATCCTCCTTTGAATTCCATATAACATGCCCTCAACATGTCTTCTAGTGTCTGAATAGTCTTCTTAGTTTGGCCATCAGTTTGAGGATGATAGGCTGTACTGAAGTGCAGTTCAATGCATAGAGAATGTTGGAGACTTTTTCAGAACATTTAGGTGAATCTTTGATCACGATCGGATAAAATAGACAGTGGTACTCCATGTAGTCTTACCACTTTGTTGATGTAAATTTGTGTTATTTTACCTAATGAGAAGTCCTCTTGAATCATGATAAAGTGATCTGTCTTTGTTAGACAATCCATAATGACCCATATAGCATTGTTTCCTATGGATTTCCATGAAAGTAGAGTGACAAAGTCCATGGTAATGCTCCCCCACTTACATATTGGTATGGGTAGTGGTTACATCATCCCCTTAGATTTTTTCCTCCCAGCATTCACTTGCTGACATAACAGGCACTTTGATGTATATTCAACAATACCCTTTTCATATTGTCCCACCAAAAGTTTTCCTAGACATCTCGATACATATTTTTGCTCCCTGGGTGGATAGAGAAGGTCGAGCTATGTGAATTTTTCAATAGCTCCATATTTATCTCTAGATCAGTTGGTACGCATAATCATGTCCTAAATCTTACAACACATTCCTCATCAATTTTAAAATCTGAGGATTTCCCATTTTTGATAGATTCCACCATTTTCTGAATTTCCACATCTTTTCTTTGAGGATCCTTTACTTTCTACAAGAGGGATGGTTGATCAATCATTGGAGACAGGATTTATGATGATCCTCACTTAATGATTCCCATGTCCATCCTTTAAAAATACAAGAATATTAGATCTTTTCAAATCTCGTCAATGATAAAGATGCAAGATCATTTCTACTTAGAGCATCTGCAACCTTGTTTGCCTTACCAGTATGGTAGTGGACTGAGCAATCATAATCCTTGATGAGATCAATCCATCTTCGGTGGCACATATTAATCTCTTTCTGTTGGAATATATATTTGAGACTCTTGTGGTTAGTATATATCTCACACTTCTCCCCATAGAGATAATGACGCCAGATTTTCAATGCAAAGATCACAGCTGCCAACTCTATATCATGCGTTGCATAGTTTTGCTCATGGATTTTCTGCTGCCTTGAGGCATAGGCTATCACTTTATCATTTTTTCTCAGTATATAGCCTAATCCATTCTTTGAAGCATCACTTTACACCAAAAAAAAATCTCCACTTGAAGGGAGTGTGAGTACGGGCATAGTGATAAGCCTCATTTTCCACTCCTTGAAACAGTCTTCACATTCCTATGTCCAGAAAAACTTTCCTCTCTTCTGTTTCAGCTTGGTCATTGGGTTTGAAAATCATGAAAAGTTCTTCACAAATCGTCGATAATACCCAACTAGACCCAAAAATCTACAGATCTCCATTACAGAATTTGGCATGGGATACTCTTCAATTGCCTTTTTCTTAGAAGGGTCCATGGATATCCCTTTACTGGTGATAACATGCCCCAAGAATGATACATCCCCCATCCATAACTCACATTTACTATGCTTTGCATAAAAATTCTCCCTTCACAAAGTATTTAACACAGTATTCAAATGATCCTCATGCTCTTCCTTTCTCTTGGAGTACATCAAAATATCATCAATAAAGACTACCACAAATGTGACAAGAAAATCTCTAATGATTCTATTCATTAAATCCATGAAATTTTTTGGAGAGTTAGTGAGTATGAAGGGTATCACTATGAATTTATAGTGTCCATACCATTTTTGAAAGGTTCTCTTGGGAATACCTTCCTTCCTCACCATTAATTGGTGATATCCCCAAGGAAGGTCCACCGTAGAGAAATAACTGGCCCCATGAAGCTGATCAAACAAGTCATCTATCCATGGAAGGGGATACTTGTTCTTTATCAGGATATTATTGATATCATGATAATAAATGAAGAGGCGCATTGATCTTTCATTCTTCATGACGAAGAGGACTGGTGCACCCCACGGTGAAGCACTCAGGCGTATAAAAACCTTCTCCATATTCTCCTGTAACTGCTTCTTTAGCTCTTCTAGCTCTACTATGGCCACTCTGTAAGGTGTCATTGAGATAGACAGAGATCTAGGGATAATTTCAATTGAGAACTTAACCTCTTGGTTAGGAGGGATACTAGGAAACTCTTCCAGGAATACATCAGTGTAATCCCTTACGATGGGCATGTTTTCAAGCATGATTCTCTCCTTTGTCTCGGTCATTTTAGCTAGATATTCTTGCTCATAAGGAAACAATATCCACACATGAGATAAATATTCTAAAGTAGATTCATCTTCCTCCTTACACACGTAAAGAATTAGAGGATGATTCAGGATGTGAAAAGTAATCTCCCTTTCCCGACAGTTGATGGTGGCCTTGTACAATGATAGTCAATCCATGCCCAAGATAGTGTTGAACTCCACTAAAGGGAGTATGACGAGATTTACTGGGAGGTTTAGTCCACAAACGTTAACCGGGGAGGAGTTATAAACCATGGATGCAATGATTTCCCCATTCTCTGTTCTCACAGATAACTTTTCCTCCAAATTTTGATATGGTGTTTGAATTGTTATACTAAACTTTCAAGATAAGAAAGAATGCGTAGAACCAGAACCAAATTGTATGTTTGCTATTCTTGAATGAATAACTAGCGTACCTGTCACTGCATCTTTTTTCAGCTCCACCTTAGTCATAGTGATAGCATAAGCCCTTCCTTTTTTCCTTGTAGGTTGTTGTTTATTGCCTTTGAAAACCCTCATCTTAGGGAAATTGTTCATATAATGCCCATGCTCCTTACAGTTGTAACACTGCACTACTGGCTGAGTGTTGATCTGAACCTTCCTTTCTTCTTCAACATTATTGGGATTTTTCATATACCTTTGGAAGTTCTTGTCCATATAACCAAACTTTCCACATTTTAATCAATTCTTGGTTCCCTTCAGATAGTTACCAAGAAGCTTCTTCCCACAATTTTTGCAAGAGGAAAAGTCAGGCTTCTTTCCATCATGGGATTTTTCTGATGAACCACCCATGTTGTTCTCCATTTTCCTCTTATTGTCACTGGGCCTAAGAGACCACTGAGAGTATCCAATCTCCATTTCAACCTTTAGGGCACAATAGACAATATCCTCATAACTTTCAAAGTCTCGAATCACCAATGCTTTTCATAGACTCGGCCTTATTCCACTAAATAAGTGATCCACCTTGCTTTCGGTGTTCGTGACAAAGCCAGAGGCATACCTTGCAAGCCTTGTAAAGTTTTCTTCATACATCTCGATAGACTCATCTTCCTTCTACTTGAGTCCAAGTAACTCTCTTTCCATCTTGAGATGAAGGGTTTGACGAAAATATTTGTTGAAAAACACCCTCTTGAATTCCTCCCAATCCATGGAATCCATTTCCTCTTAGGAATTTGTATTCTTGATCAGTGTCCACCACTGATCATCTTCCCCATCAAAATTATAGACTTCCAGTACAACCTTCTATTCTTTCGAGCACTAGAGGATGAATAATATCTTTTCAATTGAGTTAATCCATTTTTCCATGAGAAGGGGGTCAGAAGATCCGCTAAACATGGGAGGCCTTTGCTGCTAAAGGATTCTACGGTGACTAGTTATTTCCTTGATCGAGGAGGGTATTCCGAACGATTCAAGTTATTATTCATAACTCGATCTAGCTGAGTAAGTAATGTCATGAAGCTTTGAGCACCCACTCCCATCATATCAGGCATATCATTAGGGAAATCTTCACATTTCCTATCAAATTGGTTGTTGGGGTGTGTTCTTCTATTTCCCACCATTAACTTCGAAAAACAGAATATAATTAGAGGTCTTGAATACTTAGATATTTATCATAAAAAGGAAACTTTGAACATAAAAGGATGAACTTATAAATAAGAATTACATCCTAACTTGTGATTCCTTAGGTTTAAATCTAGGTTATCCTCGGTCTATTTCTTGACTTATATTCATATGGGTTTTTTTGTCCCTTAATAATGGTTTGTACTAAGCTCATGAATCAACCAAAGCATATCCCCCAGAAGTGTCATAACCAAGAGTGCAGCAAGGCCCATTGTTGTATTCCAGGATACCCTGGGTCAAGCTCGAATCTCTTTGTCAAAGTTTTCACTCCTAGGTACATTTGTTCCAGAGATTCCTCTACCTTCTCATATCCAGATAGGGATGTATTTTCTTTATAAACAAATTACTCTATACTTACAAAAGTTTAGGTATTTTTTATTACAATTCATCTAATCCTTAAGGTTATCACTATGGTTATTTGTTCCTAATCTAGAAAAATAACTAGACCATCCTCTGATACCAACTATAGTGACCCAACCCATTTACATATAACATTACATGATTTTAAGTATAATTATACATCAGAGTACAATCCAAGGATCGTTATGTTTAGAGTCTTGGAAGACTACGTACATAAAACATGAAACATAGGGATAAAAAACATTTCTTTATTTAATCTCCATAAAGAGCTCCTAACTTCCTTTGAGCCCTTACATCTGCAAAGGGTACCCTAGGGAACACATGAACAAAGGGATTAGCTAAAAAGACCAGAAAGGGAATGAACATACGGATACATCTTAAGCACATGAGTTAAGAGGCATGAAATAATTATAAGAAAGTATGGAACATATGAAATCATATCATATAAGCATGGGATTATATAAAAATGGAATCGTATAAATGTGGTAGAATCATAAGACATTTCTTTAGTATGGGTCAAGGCTAACCGTCAATCTCGCTTCCCCTGTAAGTATGGGTCAAGGCTAACTGCCAAAACCATTTCACATCACATCTCATGAGACTTAACTTTACCCTATGAATTGGAGTGCTATCTGGGTGTACCCATATCATATTTTTCATGAATATTCTTTCCACATAAATAATCTTTCCACACCAATAATCATACATAATCAGACATACATAAACATAAGTGTACCCACGGAAAGAATTAGGTACCACAACCTTGACATAAATCATAAATAATGGGCGTATCATGAAAGCATCAATGAAATAAAGAAATTATACATGGACATTAAATAGATATATATCATGGTACGTGATGTCAAAAAGGAGTGACAACTTATAAGAAATGTATTTGGGAAATTTTAGCATTAAAACATTTTGTGCGGTTTTAAGGAAAATACAATAGTGCTTTTAAAATTGAAAAGGGTAAAATATTTTATATAAAACTATAAATGAACCTATAATGTTTTCATAACGAAAATACTGATTTTATAAAGACAATTGTGGCTTAAAAAAGAAGATATAGTGCACTTGAAATCAGGTAAGAATTTGGGAAGTTCCTTTAAAACATGATTGCTTATCGGGGGTATCGAGGTGGGAATCACTAAAAAACATGTGTATCCAAAAAAAAGAATGAGGGTTGGATCTTAGAACATGAGTTTTGAGAATATTAAAAGTATTTATAAGTAGTACATAAAAATAAAATACAACTTCATTTGGGTAAAAATAAAGATAGAGAAACCTGAAGGAGTAAAGGAGGTTCGGGTAGAATTCATTGCGGATTATTGGCATGGTATCAGGTGTACCTAAAAGGGATTTGTTTAGAGAGAATTGGGTTTCTTATAACTTATAAATCATGAGGTAAGTATGGGGAAGGTGAGAAATAATACCCCATCATTATGTATCGCACATAAAATGGAATAACATAGAGGACAATCATGAAATAAAAGTGAAATGGGGAGGATTCCTTACCTTAAATCTGTTGGTGTTATCCACTTGTTATTAAAGACCTGAATAAAAAAATTAGGTTTATTAATTAATAATTCCAAAACATCTTATTTGTGTAATTGGTTTAGCATAAGAATTTTATGTTCATTCATAACCATTTTTATTGGTTATGAGTTTCAGTTTCATAGTTCAGACTCGTTTGTTTACTTGATTTTAATGACCGGTTCACTTATATTTATGTTTGGATAAACATGTAAGATGAAAGTGGATGTCCAGAATTTACGTTATATTATATTATTTAAAATACAAGAGATTAAATGGTTTTAAATTTAATTTGGTTACATATAGTGAAGTCGAACTATTATTTAAAACCAAAGTAGCAACCGTTTTTTATTAATTGGTGGGTTTGATTACAAAGAACATGTTTTGATTTATATCTTAATAACATTTGTAAAAAAGAATACATAATCAAAATATGATATATTACATATATATAATCTTGTTCAACCATAAAAAAATTGTTTCATGATCAGATTTAAAGATGATAATAGAAATTGATAAATCGTTGCCCTTGAATGTGCTAAATTTTCACATCTCAAATAGTGCTTTCATTCCATTCAAATAAAATGTGGGGAAAGGAGATAAGATAATTAAATATCCCATTAGAATAAAAACAATACAATACATGTATGTTACTGGAGTTATCATACTATTTGGGTCAATGTAGGTGAGGAAAGAAACAAAAAAGAAAAGAAAGAATTGGAAAGAGGAATTTACCTCTTGAAACCTCCTCCTTTGAGAACCTCTTAAGGGGAGAGGTTTTGGTATTTAGAAGATTCTAGGGGATTTTGGACGTGGGGGAGGAGATTTGGGAGAGATTTGGGTAGAATATTGGTAAGGAAAAAAGTCTTGAGAGGAGTGAAGATAAGAGTTAAGAATGGGTGGTATTTACAGTGGAGGGGAGGAGGGTTTTCATAATTTTTTAATCATTAGTTTATTATTTCTTCACAAGATAAGAAATAGTAAGTATTACATGACCAAGAATAGTAATAAATGAATGTTGATTCCAACCAAATGGTCTTACATCAGCATATCATCATCAATGACTCAATTAATCCATTATTTAGCATTTATTATAAATTATCAGATTTTACTATTCATAAAAAATTCTAGTATTTCAGAAAAATCCAAAAAATTCACCCTAAGAATTTTTCGACGTGTTGAATCCAAATAATGAAATGAATTTTTCAAAAATAATTTTATAAATATGATTAATTTAATATTAATTAAAATCATAATTTATTATTAAAACCCAGTTTTAAAACATTCATTTACTTATTCTAAAATACAGGTACATAATAATTTCACTTGAATATTGTTTTAATACTATCATAGGTAAGGTTATTATTCATTAGGGTATATCACTATTCATAAGGGTATGTTACTATTCATAAGGGTAGGTTACTATTCTCCAAAAAATAAGTTTTTCTTATCAGACTCCAAATAACTTATTGCAAACAACTGTGTATGTCTAATTTTTTTAAATTCCAAACAAAGAAGTGACAAAACTATTTATAAAGGTCACTTAGCACTTATTAGTTCATTATGTTGGGTTTTCATTGGATTTTATGACATACTTATGAGAAGGTAATTTCCATTGAAAAAAATTGGGTCTTTATACTCTCTAGGTTCAATCTCGGGCTCCTAGCTTGACTCTCCATCTTCCTCCTCCTAGGATTTCTCCCTAATGGATTTGGATCTTCGTATCCAATTTCCCTAGTTCTCTCTTCTCTCTTCTCATTTTACAAGTATTCTTCCTCTCTAGGTCCCCTCTTATCTTTCTCTCTCCCTCTCTAGATCTAGGTCTCCTCTCCCTGTTTTTCCTTCCCTAGTTATGTGAAGGCCTATCTCCGGTCTCCATACTTCACTCTAGCCTCGAGTTCCTCCACTCCTCTCTAGTTTAGATCTAGAGTAATGGGAACACTGAGGCTTTGGGATAGTGGTTTGGGGTTTGAGGATCCTTTTAGTGTCTCTTATTTTCTTCATTTAGGGTTTCAATGCCTAGTAACTTTCTAAAGTTTTATCCCCTTGTATATATGCTTTTTTATTGTCCTTATCTTTCTTTTTTAAGAGGGTTCAATCCCAGTTTCCTTTTAGGGTTTGATCCTGGCTTCAGCCCTATTCTCTTTTGTTCCAATTTTGGGTTATTTCTTTGTTCGTGTGTTTCTAGGTTTTAATCACCTTTTTTACCCACTTTTTCTTCAGTGTTGTGTCAGTGTTTCTTATTGGTCATCGGTGGAGTGAGGTTGAAGACTGCGATGATGAGTTCCTCAAGTATCTCTCTAGTTTTTGGTTGGTTCAAAAGTGTGATGGTGGGTTTCGATGGGGAATGTATTTGGATTTTTTTTGGGTTTGGTGCTGAGTCATCATATGCTTCAGGTTATTTTTCCCATGGTTTATCCTCTATTATTATTCTTCTAATATCTTCGATGGCTCAGCAACATTGACTACGACGTCGATAATGGGTTTCGGTTCTCAACGGTGATGATGATGACTTCTCCTATGGAGATGACATTCTCTGATAGTGTCCCTCAATGGTGATGTTGGTGTTCTTAATAATGCTGACAATGGATTCTGGTGGTGTTAAATGGTGATGAAGACAATGATATTGGTGATGAAAAGGGTTTATAGTAAAGACAACAATCTGACAGCTAAGTCTTTGATGTCAGTGTGTGTGTGTCTCAAGGCGATGATGAAATATGTGTGATGATGATCTGACTGCTTTTTGATTTTCAACTTTTGAAATGTTTATTTCGATGGAGGCATTGGAGAGTCAATATCAGCGATGGACTTCCTTAGTTGTCTCGTGGGATTTGTGGGTTTTTCTGTGATTTTGGTTTCTTTTGAATTTTGAAATAGGAGCCTTATGACGGTCTTGGTGCGATGAATGGTACTATTTTATTTTTTTAAATTTTAACTCTATAATGTATGTTTTGTGAGGTTGTGTCCTGATGCTAAAGGAATGGTTTTTTAGGTTCCCACTAACTCTCAAAGTGTATTTTAAATAAAAATTTATTGTTAAAACCTTTCACATGACATGTACTATCAATTTATGACACATAGACACGTAATAATTATGTTTAATAGGGAAATTAATTTTATTTTTTGTGTAAATTAATTACGCTGTGTATTGTCTATCTAAGCTTTTACTCTATGTAAACTGGTATTAGACCGTGTGTGTATTGAATATACATTACATGGGTATTAATTTCACACCAAATGTGAATTAATTACACATAAAATATGTGTTAATTACACATTAAGTATGTATTAATTACACACTGAGGGTATTAATTAATTACATAGCATGTGTATTAATTACACACCTTGTTTCATGAAAACATGACCACTCTTCCATGTAGAGTCGCATGGTGTATAGACGGGTTACATGGTGTTAGGTGAGTTACACATTGTGAAACCCTACAAATCATGTGCCACCTTCCAATGGTATCTTCAATTTTTCTTAACTAGTTCTTAGTTATATGAAGGTCAATAAATAAGATATCTCAACTTTCAGATTTAATAAAAAATAAACAATAGATAAAATACTAAAAAAAATGTGTATTTTTATCAATGATTTATAAATAATTATAATTTTTAACTTGAACACTCTGATACCACTTATAGTTTCTGTGCATAGAGAAAATGATAGTGGGAATTATTCTAAAAAAATTTTTTGTCGAATTCAATGAATAATATGAAAGATTGTAACAAAGATTGAACATGTCAATGAATATTCTAGATAAAACTAGATATATAAACCTGGAATAATGATAATCATATATATTCACATTAATTTTTTAATCAATTGAATATCAAGAAAAATACATTGGTCTTGATATTCATTTTTCGATGAAGTTATTGATCATTTGAACCCATTTTCGAGAGGTAGCATCATCTCTCTAAGAGAAACCAAAGTAGAATCCCTCTAGTGTTGATCCACTTTTCATCCTCAATATCCAAACTATATTGATGGAATGAAAAGTTCTATAATGGAAAATTCAATCATCTTTCATTTTTCACCTTGATTAAAACACAATCCATTGGTTTTAAAGGACCTTCTCTCCTATTCTTACATTCTTAAGAGGGTGGAATGTGGTGGAGGAATTATCATGGTCTTTAGATAACTCTAGATAAGTTATTAATTGATAGATAATTATCAATAAAAGATTCATTATATGAAAATATATCTCTTGAAATTGATCCTAGAAAATATTATAAACGGGTATTTATAAATCTTGGTTATAAATTATAAATTTCACATAGGTCCCTATCCAATTACTTAATCCTTAGTGAACCCCTTGTCTAATAATAATAATATTATTATTACTAATGGTTTCTTGAAATGTAAAACTCCTAAACATAAAATAAATATCATTTATTAAATAAACAAATTAATATTTATTTAAATTATATTTAATATATAATTTTCACTAGACTAGTAACTCAGTATGTCTTTCCTTCAATTCATTTTTTTAACATTGAATAATAAATTTTATTCCTTTGATAAATATATAAATATTATTTTCTTGGTCTTATGAATAAATATTTATTTTAACATTCATATAACTAAATAAATATTTAATAATAAGTATTAATTAATACCTTTTCAATAATACAAGAAACAATTAAATATTTTATTCAATGGTATTTTGAATAAATATTTATTTAAATATTCAACTCGTGTATATTTAGTGACCGAATGTAGTTGAGGGTGTATTCAGGTGGTAAGCACTTATAATCATACATCAAGATACCCAAGTTAAAAACTAGGTAGAGTGAATATTTACGAGTTACTGTAGAAGTCATTATTATAGTATTGTAGTAATAATTATAGTGGTACAATAGAAGTGGAACTATTCACCTATAATGAGATTTCTGGCTAAAGAATTGGTCATATGAAATTTAGGGACTTCAGGACACCATTTTAGTATAGAAAATGTCAGGAGGGATTAGAAGAATGGATTGACACAATAGGTAGGCATCTCAACATGGTGACATGCAGGTGTTGTATGGGGGAGGTCTTGAAATAGGTATGGGTGCACTTACACCTATCAACTAGCCAACTCAAAAAATTGAGGTGTGTTGGAACTTGTCATCCATCCCTCTTCCTGTATGGTTACTGTGGTTGGAGTGATTCTCTACCATGGTGCATTAATTTATATCAGGATGCATCGATTCTTGGTGGGGTGACGTAGAATTTAGACTAGTGAAACTGTTCAATGACTATAGGCAGGGCTAACAAGGCCTTCAACTAGTGACATGGTATGATGAGGGATATTTCATTGGTCCTTAGGGCAACATATTAATCCTTAGGACTACTAGTCCTTTGGTTCATGTAATGGCTTTTGAGTAAATGGACCTCTAGGGTATTATATGTAAAAAATATATATGCCTATTGGGTGATTTCCATTATTTATAGGGAGGGATGATGCTTGACCCACTAGGGTTCCTAGGTGTGTGATATGTTTGGTTTCTTATAATCCCCTTTTCCTATAATAAATAAATAAATATATAATTATTCATTGAATACTTTGGATTTTTAAATCTTGAAAAAAGAAATTATTTCTTGATCTTAAGAATAATATTTATTTCAATTATTAAATATAAATAGTATTTTACTAATATCAATGGAAAAATAGGTGATTTACCCTATAGGACTCTTCTTTAGTGGCATTGGGTGGGATTTACTAAAGTAAAACATAAAAATCCAAAAACACATAAAGGTACTCATAACGTAAGAAGTTAATATTATAAAGATAAAAATCACATATGAATGCTTGCTGTGTAATATAATACATTTTCAATGATATCTCAAATCAATCAGGTTGTACACTCATGTCATAAACCTATATTCTTGATATATCTTTCTTTGAATTCTGTAAATGAACTCATCAATCACCATGGCCATTGAATTTTTGTTCATCAACTTCATTCCAATCAAAGGTCCTGATATATCATCTTCCTAATACAAGATGGGAAAAACCATTCTTGAATTATTTTTAATGGTTTATCATTCATGATGCACCCAATGTATCTTACTTCCTACAAACACATATCACAACAATCTTGGTCAATACATCAAAGTGTGTGAGCCATGATATACTTTAATAATAATATTAAATTCTATGGAACATTACACACATTAATATATAGGAATATCCAATCACATATAGACATATGGAATTTGTACTTGGGGGTATGTCATATTAATATCCCTTCTTAGAGATTACCAAGTGAAAACATCATAATTTTAATTCTCATCCACTTATGAGTATCATGAACCTAACATTCAAGTATACCACATGTCCCATCATATAATGGTATCTTAGTCATTGAACATAAGTTTAATAATATCATCATATAAATACATGGTTCTCATTATAGTGGGGAACTTATGAGACCTTATCAATGTGAAAAATACTCTAGGATGTTATCAAATTAATGCTACGTAGAAGAAAAATTATTACATGACAAGATATGTGCTAATATTAAAGATTTTTAAAATTCATGTAATCTAAAGTATAAATTAGTTGGTTCTAGGGAACCAACTACAACATACACGATGATTAAAGAGTCTAATTAGGGATGTAAAATTTAATTTATAAGATCTATAAACACCAATAATATATTTTTAAATATGAATAGAATCACTAGAAACTCAAATAGTTTATACCTTCTATGAAGCATTTTTTTATGAATATCCTCTATCCTAACTCACATATAATGATAGCCTATTCACAAATTAATCTTAGAGAACCATCAAGATCCCATTAATTTATCAAACAAATCATTTCTCATTTTTATTGGATGCAAATTCTTTATGGTGACCTAGCTCAGCTTCTTGTAATCTATATATAATCTTAATTTTGCATCAACTTTCTTAGTGATTAAAAATATATCACCCCAAGGAGTGCTACTTGAAAGTATAAATACCCTCTTCTCAAGATCCACAAGATGAATCTCTATCACTCTAAAATCATTCGATGTCATATGATAAGAAGGAATCGATATGGGATTAATACCCATCACTGGAACAATGCTAAAATTAATCTCTCACTCGGTAAGAAAACATAATAATTTATAAACTAAAAAATCTTATAAATGAACCACTATGAGAAGGAAATTAGGTGAAACTATGACCAGTTAAATTGTGAAGACCTTATTTTCCATCTATGTTGTGATCACTTATAATTTCCTAAGGTCATGTCAAGCTTGACCATCCTAGAAATACCATTCTCTTGTAAAGGTGTGATCATCACCATTTAGAGAAGTGAATGGAACTAACCTTCATTAGTAATTGATGTGATATAGAAATAAAATCATCTAATATATATCAAAGATAATATCAAAAATAGACCATTCGACAAAAAAAATGGATACTATAATTGAGCATAACCTCTATAAACTATAGAGTAACCAGAATATCTCATAATATATATTAGTTCATCCTTGATAAACTATAGTTTTTTATTATTAAAAACATTATTTTTTATTACCTATAACATGATAATTTTAAAAAACATAATTATTTATTAATAAAATGGTTAATTATATTTTCCAATCATATTTATAATGCTCATCATGTTAAATATTACATTATTATGGTGTTGAAATAGTATTTATTCATTTTTTAAATTACTCTTTAATTGATATTAATTTATTCATCATAAATTCATATTTAATGTTACTATTATATTTTGTGAAAACTAATTATCCTTTTGTAGGTAAGGATAATGGTTATGTGGGTTAGACTAATGGTTACATGAGATAGAATAATGGTTACATGGGTTAGGATGATGGTTATGGAACTTAGAATCATGTTTGTGTATGATATAATCATGTTTACACAACACAAAATGTTAATGTTTATATATAATGATGGTTACAAACCATAGAATCATACTTAAAAAAGTTTTTTTGTTTATATCATGATTACAAAGTACATACAATTTATGTTTACAGTTAAATGATGTATACATGATACTAAAAATTCATGTTTGTACAAAATTGATGTCTATTCAAAATTCATGTTTTCAAAAAAGGAAAAAATGATTCTTATGCATATTTCAAACATTTTTTAAAAATCATAAAATATACTCTATTTTATTAACTTTTAGATATCTTGATTTATGGTATATTCATATTAGTTGTTTTACTTAGTTTAATTATTCGTTATTAAATATTAATTAATTTTATTCTAAAAAAAATATTTGAAATAATTCTATGTATATTTAAATAATCATCACATGGGATAGATATTCACATTGCACCTTTTGAAAAATATGAGTTTAAAATTTTAAATTCTTGAAATATGAAAAGTATACCTCTCATGTTTTGTATGAGTATTCCAAGATCGTAAAATATTACCTATTATGAAATAAAAAACTTTTATATTACTTATTTTAATGATTTTTTTTATATTTGTATTAATATTAAAAATTATCAAAGCATCAATCAAATCAGATGTAGTTTGTTATCTTTGAAAGCGAAAATCATTATTTCATGAAAAATATAAAACTTCAATGTTTATCCATGAATTTATAAATGTTTAAAGGATTATGTGGAAGAGGAAACTATATATAGAGTATTAATTTTTAAACTTGTACTTTATTTTGTATCATGGTATTATTTTCATTAATATATTTATTATTAGTTGTAGAAGCTTTTACTACTTGAGTTAGAATAACAATTTCACACTTTAATAATTTCTCCAATATCATTTCATCTTCCAGGAGATTGTGGTATATAATCAAAATATATTTTTTCTTATGAACCTTCATATTTTTATATGTTGAATTCATATTTTTAGAAACTAATTTGTAGTTAGAAACCCTAAGTGATTTCACTTTTTCATTCTTCATATTCTTTTGACCAGACAACCAAGTCAAGCAATTCTTAGGAATATAGCCTGCCAAGTTTCAAATTTCACGCACACCTCTATCATCCTTTTCCTTACCATTTTTTGGAAGCTTATAGCTCTCATCATTAGTGATATATTAAACCATACCAATATTCCGGTACAACTCTTTGATTGAATTTCTATTTTCTTTTAGATATCTCCTGGTATCTTTTGTTTCCATGATATTTTTGCAAAAGTATATAGTGTGAACTGTCTTACTACAATAGAAGAACTTTATTCCTATAGGTTTGACATTCTAGCTATCCATATTTATTTCCTTCTTAGGATTATCAAAATTAGAATCATTCTTCATATTATTAATCCTCAAAATAGGATTTCCTTCTTTATTGTTTTTTATCTCCATTTGTTGTTGTATCCTCTCCTTCACATTAGTATAAGAGTTATGGTTGTATAGAGTATACCAGTATTCATAAAATGTGTGTACATATATGTTTCAAGATTCACTGAATCTTTTTATCTTTTGAAAACTATTCTTTTATGATAGACTAATCTATTTATGTGAAATCGACATCTTCTGTACATAAGGTATGTTCTATCCTTAAAATTTACTCCCCTTTCTTGTGGTCCTTATCTAACTTGAATATGATGACATGTTATTCCAGAAATCTTTGTATATATCCTTGAACTTTTAGAAATACTGACAACATACAAAAAAACTTATTTTCTTCTCTTTAATGGAAATATTTCTATATTTATAGTCATATTGTGTTTTGGTTTCTTTACCTCTAATTTACGTTCTATTTAGGGGAAATATCTTCCTTAACATTCTCAAATATAACCTTTATATTATGGTGGGATTCATATAATTTTTCTCCACCCACATATATATGGAATATATCTTTTATCTATCCCTATATGAAAAAAAATAGATTCAATCTCGGAATTTATTTTAGGTATACAAGTGATATTATTCCTTGTTCTTGAGGTGGATTCTTTGCCAAAACTTCTTAAGAACTATTTTCTATTATATAGAGTCCCTATTGAGGGAAATTTATTCTTTGAAACTTGAATGGTAGCACATTTACTTTAAAAATTTTGAGAAGGTCCAACATAAATTAATTATAGTTTCATTAGTTTAATCTTATACTCAAGATACTTTAGTATGAGAATGATCTTTTCATCTTCAACAAATTTCAACTTGACTTAATAGAAACTATTCATATTATCAGCATCTTCATCATGAATCTTACTAATCTATTGAGGGGAAATATCAAGATATTGAATTGTATTAGCTTTCTCATTCGATTATGTATCTGTAACATTTGTAGTTATCATGTATATAATCAATATTGAATGGAATACCATTGTCACAGCAGCCATAAACACTTACTTCTCAATAACTATTCTTTAAAACATTTCATCAATAAAATAGATTTTTTTTATTGTAAAGTGTGGTTGTTTATCCCTTATATTCCACTATTTTTGAGTGGGTTCGGTATCTTATTACTTTTTTCTCCAATTAATATTCATTTCATTAGACTCTTGATCTAGATTTGATTTTTTATTTTGTAGTTTATTGGTAGTAGCTAATATATACACAAAAATATCATCAGGAACTTCATTTATATCACCTTTAACTTTAGAATAAAAATCATGATGTGATTTATCACATTCAATCTCTCAAAATTCCACACATATTGAACTAACTTCCTTAGATTAATATATATTATTAGGTTGATAGAACACAAACCACTACAACTGCTTTCAACTAGTGGGTTATCATCTACCTCCTTTGAGTTCTTCACTTTCCTAGCCTTCTTCTTCATCATTTTTATTAGAGTCATATAAAATACTTTTGATTGAATAATAATAGGAATAAAATTTATAATTTCCATGTGAGGATGATCTTAAATCATCTCAAATATAAACTTCATAAACCCAAATGAAATTCAGTGGCTTTTTAAAATAAATCCAATCAGAGGAAACCTACTCTTTGATACCAATTGAAATTTACAATAAGATTGTAAAAACACCTAAGAGGTGGTGAATTAGGTTTTGAATAGTTTTATCAAACTAAAAAAAATTCCTGAAACCCCTTTGAAATTTAACCCTTATTGTTGGTTAGTTCATATAGATATATTTTATGTTTAACCTCAAAATCATTAACTATATACAATGAAGTTACTATAAACAAAGAACCCCATTGTATTTTTACAAGGTTCAGTACTAAGGCCTACTCTTTGCATTAATTGTATATTCTCCCTAATAGTGTATTTCCAACTATAATCAAGGTGAATACATTGGGTCCAGTGTTTCCCACACCTATAATTCTAGAGTCTCACTGAGCTTACAAATCCCTATTTCACATACGGATTTATTCAATAACTTTTCACTATATTCACATATTCTTACTATGATCTCCCTACATACACTGAGTCACAAAGGTTTTGTGAAGTCCCACTATATATATTCTTTTTTTTCTTGAACTTCTTCTTGAAATTATATTATCATGTCTACATAGATTTTTTCGTCACTGATATAATATATCTCATTCTTCTTACAAGAAACATCTTTGAATTATAGTAAGTATTTAAGAATAATTTGAAAGTCACATATTTCAATATCTCAACTTAGTATGTTTCTAATGAATATTATCACCTAGATATCTCACTCAAAACTAATATTATATGGTATTAAAATTCACCAACTCCTAACTCATTGAAATATCAACAACAACAAAGAAACACATACACAGCAGGTTGATATCTAATCCTATTTTTCTTCTAATCAAGCCTTTTCAACCATGGATGTCATAGGAACCTATTCTTATTACTTTATCATTGATACCTAGATGATTTGAATCCTCAGAATAGAATTTGATACTTCTTATTTTTCTTCTTCAAGTGTGTTCTTTATAGTATTTTACAACACAACACCATAGATCTCGGTTCTCAAAAATGATCAAACTGAAGAATACTCATCATATTTTTTATTTTATATGAAGATATACAAGAATTAAGATATCCAATTTAGAATATAAAATATTGTCCACTAATTATATATCCATGATCTCATTTAATTCTTCCTAGCCTTTTCATGTGTGTGTGTTCCTAAGATCCTCATATCTCTTTTACCTCACAAATGGTTTTCTACTACGAAATTCCAAGAGTGACCTTAATTTTTATTTTTATTTTATTTATAATTTTTTACTCAACCAATAGTTACTATTATAGAGTATTAAAGAATTACATAGACCATATTATTCTTATTTTCTTCATAATATAATTATTTACCGAACCTGCTCAAGCTTTAACATTTTCAGCCTATATAATTATAAATCTCTACACAGAATACTTAACTCTACCAGTTGTAGAATATTATCTATGAACTTTAGGTTTAGGTTATCTCACTTTCTTCAAATTAACCAATTATAAATCTGTATTTAATAGTTATTATTTCTATGTAAAATACAGAGAACTTTTATAAATCTTTTCTTAGCCTCCATTTATAATTGGGATCCTCAATGAATAACAATTTATAAATTAAAATGATCTGCAATTTTAGATAGAAACTTGGATTTATTTCCCATCTTCATCTTAAGAATTAGTCACAACTATATTTATGACTAGTAGAACAATACATCCCATAAAAATAACCTTTAGATTTATCTTTAGACCAGCTTGGATCATGGATAATAATAGCATCATGATGTTCAGATCCATCTGGAACATCATCAATATCAAAAAATATTATATACACTAAATTTTCAAACTTCTTTATTAAATAAAATCTAAAATATTCAAAAATAAATCTTACTTTGATCTTACTTGAATCACCTTAAAGATAAGCACTCACCATTTCCAAGCATGTATTTCATGTATCTGGTGATGTTTTTTATCATTAAAAATATCTTAAGAATCATTCCTTTCAATATCCTATTTAGATAATAAATATATAATTCTCAATATTTTTCAGTCTAGAGATTTTTAAATTTTTTCAGAGTATTAAATCGACTAAACAATGAGGTAAGAAAGATACCATGGATGTATTGACTACATAACTAACCTATTGAACACATGTATCACTTATATTGATTTTAGGACCATTCTATTGACTGTGAGGTTGGGGCAGATAATTGACTATGGATGTCGATTGACCATGTATTCAAATTACTTACCATGTCAATCGACCATGTGGATATTGATCATCTGCACCTTGAAACCTCAACTGACCATGAATCTATGAATCAATTGAATGACTTAATGGATTTACCATATGAAAAATTAATTGTATAATCATTGAATTAATTGTAACCTTCCAAACATATCCAAATTCTACAATTTGTAGTCTGAGTCTTCGACTTATGTAATTAGGCTATGGGATTCCTTAAAAAAACCTCCAGTCATTATCAAATCAACTTTGTGAATGAATGAGACTTTTTTAACTCCTTAGATTCATTACTAGGAACTTGAAATTTATATACTCAACCATGATTATCAATGAAATTATGCACCACTTTAAACTCTAGCTTTATTCCAATCTATTCAAACCTTCATCCAATTGATGGTAAACCTGATTATAATAACTCTTCATGTTATTCACTTTATCCAGCTTGTCCTCTATATCACACCATTATAGATAATCCTATAATAACAACATTATAAATTATCATCATTTATCTATGATGATCATTCCTTTCAATCATCTTAATTTTTGGGTGGATACCTAATAAATTACTCAATTCATCACCTTTGTATAATGAAATTGACAGTGAAAACAACACCAAGTGACAACCAATGTAATCATCAACCCAAGGGTACTTCACCATTTAAATTAAGTCTCTCTCTCTCTCTTTATCTCTCTATATCTATCTCCTCTATTCACTCACTTCACCCATTTTTTTATTTCCTTCTTGAGTGTGATTCTAAAAAAATAAAAAAAAATATACATACAAACTCATAAAAAAATTTGACATTTTTTCAAACCATTTTTTGGGAGTCAAAATAATTATTTTCATATCAAACATTTTTTTTTCCAGATCTTAATTTCCCAACATTTTTTTCATAAAAATAATGGACGCAATTTCTTACCACATGATAATAACTTTAGCGAAATAACCTTTATTAACTTTAGATTAAACATTCTTTTCCAAGCCCTTTGATCCAATGAAGACCCTATTTTTAAAATACATATTACATGGGATTTATATTACCTCACCCAACATTCACTTGTGTATTATTTGTATTATTTAATGAAATTTAATTTTGAAGGAAAGTTTTTCAATTGAGTCATTACAATCATTAATATTTATCATTTTCTATTTTTCTTAGGTACAAGAATCATATAAAGTATGGGGTAGAGGTTTCATATGGGGAGGCTTGGGAATAATTTCATTATGATATTTCATTACAAATTTGGAGGCATATCATTCAAAAAGTATTCCAAATAAAATGAACGTATAAAATACAAAAAAAGGTGAAAAAATAAAATAATATTGAAAAAAATTGAAACACTTCTATTTGTATCATCATCCTAGTTTTTTAAATAGTTTAAGTTCCTTATGTATCAAAGTTTCCCCAAATTTTTCCCTTACAAGTGTATATTACCTTTTTAATAATGTGTTTTGAATCCCACTGATGTCCTCATTCATTATCCATGTAGGGTTTTGTCCAAGTTAATTTTTTCAACCCACTTTACAACTTTTTATTAATTTACCTATAATTTCATAAGATATAGACAAACACTTTAAAACACCTCTTAGTAAATGTTTACATTATGATGGGAATAAAAGTGGATATCACTAAAAAAATTCAAATATCATCAATCATGGTTAGTGAATGAGTGAAATCCATGAAAAATATTACATCCATGTGAGATGAAGGAATGATTTTTTAAAACATTTTTTAATCCTAAATTTGTTTTAAAAAATTAAAATAGTTTTTTAAACATAGTTTGGTAATGAATAGGATTTAAGATGCACATTAGATGAGTGGAAATGTTAAGGATCCACCTCATTAGTGGAAATATTATGTTGATATTGGTCATTGGGAAATCATATATTTTCATGTTTTTTGAGTTTCATTATGCTCAAGGATTTGCACTATAATAAGTGTTGTGAAATTGAAAATCCACTTTTATTTGTGATTTTTATATAACTTTATACACTGATTTATTCATAAAGTATTCACATTTTCATTCAAATTTTCATGCATTGATTTTGAAAGAAACATGAGAGGATTGTTTGAATTGATCCATTTAGATAGTATTTTTGTATTTTAGATCATTAAATTTTTCTATGTTGATCCAATTTATGGGATATTTTGTAGTATTCCTTGAATATATTTCTACATATCATTAAACTATATCTGGAGAAAGATTAGTAATTTAGAGGACTATTTTTATCATGGAAGAAGAATGTATATTTTTTTCATGAATCCATGACCAACTATGATGTTTTTATTTCTATGAAAAATCCTAAATCCTAAATTCCTTGAAACTAAGTGGATAGAAATAAAGAAATTAGGGATAATTTTAAAAAAACATTACTCAATTTTTCCACTAATATTCACAACCAAATTATTAAATAAAGATATAGAAATTTATCAATAGTTTATAACATTTTCATTTTTAGGAATATATCATCCTAACCATCACTAAAAATGTAATAAAATTTTGTTTGTAAATATAAAATAGTATAGGGAAAATATTTATTAACTGACATCCATTAATATTCCATTTTTTAAAGGTAATAAATTCATTTAAATCTTGAATATTGTAATATGAAGAGACTACCAAGCCATAAAATTCAACTTTACTATTCTTGGCCATAAATTTTACTAAAAATTTCCAATGGGATTTAAATTTTGTATATAATATATAATAGAGAGATGAATAACTTTTTATATGATAATTTTATTTTTATTATTTCATATTATGGGTCAAAATGTATCAATTTCTAAAGGATATATTTAGAAGAAAACCAGCCAACCCTCTTTCCTGTAAATATGTGCCTCCACTTTCATCTAAGTGGGTAATATTTTTAGAAGTTAAGGAAGAATATTTTTCTCCTAAAAACCATTATCTATTGATTTAGGATCTTTTACACTCTTTTTATAGCTAAATAGGCTCCTCTTTCTCACTTCTTTCTTTATTGTTTTACTTTATCTCTTTTTTGTAATCACATAAGTGTTTTGTAATTCTAAGTTTATTATTTAAGTAATTTTCTTAATATTCTCTTAAATAAAATAACCTTCTATATAGTTTTTTTCATGTACCTAAAGTAGTTCAATTTCGGTTGGAATCCTTCTCTAAAATTATATTTAAATTATATTATAAGTGTGTGTCATTTATATTCCATTTGTGTGCATGAGTTGGAATAGTTTCTATATATTATTATCGAATTCATTTTAATTTATTTTATTTTCTATCATATATATATATATCCACAAAACACTCCATTTATATGGGTGATTAAACATCCTTTTGGGGTGAGGCCTAGGATATATATGATGGGGTGATCGAAAGTAATCATTCTTCATGATTATCAAATTAGAGTTATATGCCTCTATCAAATGTGTCAGGCACTCAAGACTAGAAATATGGTCTATAAAAATGGATATATACAAACATTTTAGAAAAATATTGGTATTATACCAATGTTTTAAACAAATCATTGGTATATGTGACACATATACCAATGCTTTTGGAGAAACATATGTATATATACCAAAAAAGGGACATATGCCGATGGTTTTAAAAAATCACTAGTATAGGATAGACTTTTCTATATATATTAATATATAATAAAATTAAATACATAAAAAATTATAATTAATTTTATAAATATATATATATATACATAAAATAGTTTATACGTTAGAGGTTAATTCATTTAGTTATAAGATAGATGTCCCGAGTTCAACACTTGCAACCATTTATTTTTGCACAAAACAAATAACAATAGTTTTGAAAGACCATTGGTATATATCTATAAAAATGGTCTTCCAAAACCATAAATATAGGTATTTCCTATGAAATTACCTATACCAATTTCTTGAGAACCATTGGTATAGACCGCCTATACCAATAATTTGAACAAACTTTTGGTATAGACCACCTATACCAACAACTCCATCATACTGTTGGTAAAGGTCCATCCCAAAGTAAAATCATACAATATTCCATCAAACTTTGGGTATAGGATATACCAAATGTTTTTTATCATATACCAATGATAACAAACCATTGGTATATCCTTTTTCTGGTAGTAACTATTTATATATTTAATGTATTTGATGGTGTCATTGGTCCTTGGATATCTAGGTACATAAAAATTAATTAATTACTGAAACATTCATCAAAAAAACGTGTTCATGTATTAAATATAAATTTTAGGTTTATATTATAGCTAAATTTTATAAAAAAAACTCAACCTTTACATATGGAGATTTGAATGTTAATTTGAGTTGGTATTTTTCAATGCTTTATGAAAGCAATCCATTGACCACATATTATCACCCTACCTCATCATAAATATTTTCAATCACTTTAATTTAATTACTCATTTCATTTTATTCTCTAAAAAAATCAACCCTCCCCCCACCCCTTTCTAACCATAAAGATCAAATTGTTCAAATTCTGTAATATTATCATTGAGGATTCAAATTGAGTGTCACTATACACATTACAGTAGAGCAACCATTATATGATAGTCGATAAGTGAAAATTAGGCAAGCTTGTAACGCCCCGACCCTAGTTATCTAGAGTCGGTGCATTATCACATAACATTGGCATGATCACAAAAGATCAAGTCTCAAAAGACCGATAAGTTTAGTATCCTTAGAAACACTTGATACATTCATAAATGTTACATTACATCATAAAGTGAAAAACTAAAATAACATAGTCTCCATAGTCCACACTCATATCTCCTTCAGACTATCCCTACAGTTCTGTCATAAAATATTTCTTCACATCCTGGGAAAAATAAAACATGGAAAGGGGTGAGCTCAGATGCTCAGTAAGGATAACAATATATCATAAACATTCATAAATAAGCATAAACATTTAAGGAAATGTATAACTAAAACAAAAGCCTTTTAAAATTGAACATCAGAATAATATGGAAAAAATAAAATGAAATAATGCCATTTACTTATTCACATAGATATTCTACTAGTCGAATAATCACATGCAATATCAATAACCACTTTCATAATGATGGAATGCATAATACTATACTATCATAACCACAGAGTCAAGGACTTGTGCCAAGACTACAAATAAGATTTTGTCAAGGCCTTTTTCCAAGGAACTAGTTTGTCTCATGAGATCTATTGATGCATAGAGGAGCTAAAGCAGGCTCCACCCATCACTTATTAAGTCTAATGCATTCCTCATATGAACAGGTTTAAACATAACATAAACATTCCTATTAAAACTAGCATATGAAATGTCAATACATTCTCCATAAACCATGAATGGTATAAAAATAATACATCCAGAGTCAAAAATATCACAAAACCTTCAATACAATATGGAAGTTTTGTATCATAATAAATAAAATTAAAATAAGATTAAAATCCATCAAAAGATGTTGACATAGATGAAATCAAAACTATTTGAGAGAAATATCTCTTTTTTTGAAATCATTTAAAAGTAACATAATTATAAAAGAAAACATTTACTTTGAAAATATTCTTATAAGATTGTAAGGGAAGCTTCAACGATTTTATAATGGCGGAAAATAGCTGCACTCGCCGTATAAGTTAAAAAAGACATTCTTACCTTGATTCTGTTGAAAAGGTTAAAAAGGACCTTGTTTGGAAAATGACAGAAAGATTCCTTTATAAAATTCCTATAAAAATTCAACAAGGGTATAAATGACTTTAACCCATAGTCTTTAAAATAGTAAGAATTATTTTAAATACATTTTTAAGAAACATGGATGTGGATGATAAAGAGGTCCCAGTAGATAATTACATATAAACAACCTCAGATAATGAAGAGATTGTGAAATAAACCCTTACCTTGTACTTTTCCTTGGTTGAGGGTAGGTTAACCTCCTATATAATTATGAAATAATTGTTATTAAATTATACAAGAATCATATACATTAATATGATATCATATATGATCTTTAACATTGCTTTGTTAATAATATCTTAGTATTATCGTCGTTTCGGATGTTAACTTACTCGTTTTCTTTTATATGTTTTGTTACATAAGCCGTGTTTTTTATGGATAGGTTGTATAATATTCATATACAGAGTTATATCAAGTCCATAAACATTATTTTTAATCATCAAATGAGAATTATACTTGAATGGATACGATGGGGAATGAATCTCATTACGTTCGTGGAGACGGTAGTCCATACGTACGCACGAGCAACAATATCACTCTTTTGATATTAAAATAATACATAATTGGATATTATATAATATATAATGAATAATTATCATGTTATATTTATTATTTATATTAATTACACATCATTATTATACCCATCCAAATAATAATGTTTTGAATAACAATTACACCACGACGTGGAGACGGTAATCCGTACGTATGCAAGTATGGTGACATGTCATTCAAAGGATGGATAGAATACTGAATATGGTTGTAACATATTTATAATAACATCACAGTATATAGAATATACTTGATTTATTATTTTAAAATGGTAATAACAAATAAAGAAGAAGTTTAAGAAGAAAGGAACTTGAAAGAGGGTGGTGAAAACATTACCTCTTCTTCGAGTTCTTCCTTTTGATTTGATTAAAATGGCTCCTTAGGTTGGATTTCTGATCAAACTAAGGCCTATATGTTGAAGTTAGGGAAGTTTAGAGAATATTTGGGTAGAGTTTTGATGAACCAAAAGGCTTTTAAAGTATGAAGAATTGTTTAGAAGTGGTGTCCTTTTATAAGGGGGAGGAGGGCTCTTTAGGAAAAACTTAAAGTATTAATTTATAATAAATTCATATTCGGTTTCTAATGGATCAAAAGTGGATTATTCAAAGTATAAGGTGGATATGGGTCTAATTCCTTTCATCCAATAGATTTTAGACATGTTTGGGTCACTATATTAACCTTATCATTTATATTTAACTCTTAGTTAAATAGTTTGTCATTTACCATGTCTCTTTGTATTTTTATATTATATGGTTAATAAACTTACTATAACAAGATAAGAGAACCCCAAGTGGATCATTATTAATATATATAATCTTATCAAAGTCATTTGGCTGAACCTTAGATTTTTAAGAAAAGAATATCAATTACTAATATAATATTTGTTTTAAATACTCCTTTATGTCAATTTTGACACTATTTAATAATTGATTTTTTGTAAAGTCTTAAAAACTTTATTAATTCAAAAAAAAATTATTTTAAGTAATACTAACATGTCATATTAACCTATAAAATTAGTTAAATTCATAAAAAGACTTAAATTACATTTATTTTGATATTTATAACATCAATTATCTTAATCTTTAATTAATACGGTAATAAATGCATCATTATTGTGTCATAAATAAATTAAATTAATTAATGTCTAAAAATTATAAATAAAATACCATTATGTAGGGAGTCTTTTTAGATTTCTAATGAATATTTATAATCGAATTGATCTTATGTATAACCCTATATTAAAATTTTTTTTGTTATTAAACTTTGATTTTAACTCTTTTAACTCTTCTTTGAATTAAATAATAATAAATGTCCTAATCTAATCCAAGTGGACCAGAAAGGTAATATTTTTTTCCTAAGATTATTTTTGGTCGAGATACACTTGTCCAATAAAATTAGGACATGTGTTAGGGTAATATTAATATCATTTTTACCCTTAATTACCCTATCTACTTTTAACCGTGGTAAATAAAAGTAAAAAGTTACTATTCACCAAAAATTATTTTTATCTTATTGAACCACATTTTACTCCTTGATATTAACTGTGTCTCTCGTATTTTCAAAATTCCACTCACAGAAGTGGTAAAATTAAGTTTTATGTGAATTTCCAAATTCTCCTAGGAGGTGGGTAAAAGACGGTGAAAAGTTCCATAAAATTTTTATATATCTAAAATTATTCTAAACTAACTCCAATGAATTACATTGAACATATATAAGTATTAAGTATACATTTTGACCTTAATTAAATTTAAATAAAATAAATAATTATTTACATAAAAATTCTGTTTTAAACTATAACTTAGAGTTTTTTCACTATTCATCAAAAAATGAATGTTTTCAGAAAAATACCAAAAATTCACGCTAAGCTAATTTCGATATTTCGAATCAAAAAATGAAGTTCATTTTGAAAGATAAAATTTATAAAATTTCAAAAAGTGGGTATTACTATTCATAACGGCTAGTTTAATTGATTGTGGTGTGTGTCAGAACTCGAAGTTGCGTACAACACACGCTATTATATTATTCAAAGAGAAGCGTATTGTGGAAGCTTGGGGTGTTACATTATCCCCTCCTTCAAACAATTCTGTCCTCGAAATTTCTAGAATATTAATGCATAAAAAGACTCAGGTGGTTCTTCATCATAAGTTCCTCTGGTTCTCACATTGCCTCAACCATCTTATGGATTCTCCATAGAACTTTTACCAGATGAGTCGTGGTTTCTCAGCACTTGTTCTCTAGTATCAGGAATCCTGATAGGCTCTTCGTAATAGGATAGACCAGGTTCCAGTTCTAATTCCTCATAGGTGAGTACATGAGTTGCGTCAGGCATGTATTTTCTCCACAGTGATACATGGAACACATTGTGAACTTTGGAGATATTTGGCGGCATTGACAAACGGTAAGCTACAACACCAATTCGTTCTAGAATTTCGAAAGGTCCGATGTACCTGGGACTCAATTTACCTTTCTTACCGAGATGTATAACTCCCTTCCATGGAGATACCTTCAAGAAAACATGATCTCCTACCTTAAATTCCAAATCCTTCCTTCGATTATCAGCACAGCTCTTCTACCTACTTTGAGCTGCTTTGATGTGGTTTTGGATTACCTTCACCTTTTCCATCGTTTCCTCCACCAGTTCGGGGCCTACGAGTTTTCTTTCACCAACATCATCCCAACACGTTGGTGTGCAACATCTCTTTCCATACAACTCTTCATATGGTTCCATCCAAATACTTGAATGGAAGCTATTGTTATAGAAAAATTCCACTAGAGGTAAATATTGATCCCACATACCCTGAAAGTCAAGTGAGCATGATCTCAACATGTCTTCTAAGGTTTTAATAGTCCGTTCTGATTGTCCATCTGTTTGAGGGAGGTAGTAAGTGCTCAAAAAAGTTCATTATCCAAGTACTTCTGAAGACTCTTCTATAATCTTGAAGTAAAACGAGGATCACGATCAGAAACAATCGATAGGGGTACTCCATAAAGTATCACAACTTCATTAATATATAGTCTTGCTAGATATTCCAATGGTAGATCTTCTCTTATATCAAGAAAATGTGTTGACTTGGTAAGATGATCAACAATAACCCATATTCCATTGTTCCTTCTAGGAGTCTTTGGTAGCCCCATGACAAATTCCATCATAATATTTTACCATTTCCACTCCAATATGGGAAGAGGTTGCATGAATCCTGCAGGATGTTGCCTTCCAGCTTTCACTTGTTGAAAAACCATACATCTTGACACAAAATCAGAAATCTCCCTCTTCATGTAGTCCCACCAAAAATTTTCCTTCAAATCTCTATACATTTTAGTGCTCCCATGGTGTATAGAGAAATTGGAGCTGTGAGCATTATCTAACAATTCTCTTTTCAGATCAGGTATATAGGGAAAACAAAGTCTATTCCCAAATTTCAAAATTCCTTATTTATACACAAAGTCTCTCAATCTCCTATCATTCATAGCTTTAATCTTCTTTTGAAATTCTTCATCATCGATTTGAGATCTCTTAATCCTTTCTAGTAAAGATGGTTTGGCAACCATTTGAAAAATCATTGATGTTTCACCTTCCATGGTGATTCCCATATCCATCTTTACTAAATCCATGAAAATAGGATCCCTTTAAACTCTTATATTATTCAAAACTCCATGATCATTTCTGATCAAAGAATATTCCACCTTATTTTCCTTCCCCAGGTGGTAGTGTATCGTACAATCATAATCCTTGAGTAGTTCAAGCCATCACCTTTACCTCATGTTGAGTTCTTTCTGTGAGAAAATGTACATAAAACTCTTGTGATCGGTATATCTCTCACATTTTTTACCATATATATAATGTATCAATATATTCAAATCAAAGATTACAGCAGCTAACTCAAGATCATGAGTAGGATAGTTTTGCTCATGAATTTTTAGTTTTCATAATTCATAGGCAATAACCATATAATTCTGCATAAGGACACAACCAAGTCCTTTCTTTGAAGCATCACTATAAATAAAAAACCCATCATTCCTCGATGGTAGAGTCAATATAGAAGCATTGAATAATCTTCTCTTAAGTTCATCAAAACATTATTCACACTATTGTGTCCAAACAAATTTAACCCCTTTACATGTGAGCTTTGTTAATGGGTTATCCAACCGAGAAAAATTCTGGATGAAATGTCGATAATAACCTGCTAAACCAATAAAACTGTGTACCTCAGTTATACTCATCGGTGCAAGACATTCTTGGATTGACTTTCTCTTAGAAGGATCAACAGAGATTCCATATTTAGAGACAATATGGTGAAGAAAAGATATCTCCTAAATCCAGGATTCACACTTGCTAAAATTCCCATATAATTCATGTCTTCTTAAGAGTCTTCAGGATAATGTGCAAGTGATTTTCATGATCTTCGTAGATTTTGGAGTATACCAAGATATCATCAATAAATACCACTACAAAATCATCAAGGTATTCCTTGAAAACTCTATTCATTAGATCCATGAATACAAAGGGTGCATTAGTCAATCCAAAAGTCATTACTGTAAACTCGTAATGGCTGTACCTGGTTCGAAAGGCTGTCTTTGGAATGTCTTCTTTCTTCACACACAACTGATGGTATACAGATCAAAGGTCAATCTTTGAAAAGTATTGAGCTCGATTTTGTTGTTCAAATAAATCATCAATGCGAGGTAGGGGATACTTGTTCTTTATTGGTATAGCATTGATTTCCCTGTAGTCGATACATAACCTCACAGATCCATCTTTCTTCTTAACAAAAAGGACAGGGGCTCCCCATGGAGAAACACTACGGAGAATAAATCTCGTATTACTCAATTCCTCTAGTTTTTTCTTTAGTTCCACTAATTCCACAGTGGCCATTCTATAAGGGGTCTTTGATATGGGCCTTGAACCAGGAATTAAATCAATGGAAAACTCAATTTCTCATTCTGGAGGATGTCCAGTTAAATCTTCTGGAAACACATCAACATATTCTCTCACAATAATTACATCCTCTATTTGAACATTATTTTCCTCACCCATAGTCATTTCATTCTCTTCCTCCCCAATAATTGAATTTAGTTGAGCTACTAGGGGTGGATCTAGGTAGGAATTAAGTGGTGATGCTTCCACTCTAAAGATAAGGTGTTCCTTATCATCATCATCAAAAATAGTAACCTCCTTCTTCTTATAATAAATTTTTGCATCATGGTCCGAAAGCCAATCCATACCGAGGATTATATCAAATTCAATCACAGGTATGATGATGAGATCCACATATAAAGAACATTTATGTGCTCTAGTGAGGACTGATTCACAAAACTTTGTTGCAATGATACTTCCCTTAAGAGTTTTGACTGATAACTCCCTTGTTAAATCAAATTGGAAATATCTAATTTTCTTAGCAAACTGGGATGATATGAAACAATGTGATGATCCTGAATCAAATAAAGCATTGGCTAAACTTGAGTAAACCATTAAATTACCTGCCACCACGTCTTTCAGAGAGTAGTGATAGCATAATCTTGGCCTTGATCCCTTGGCCTTTTCTGAGGTAAGTTGCCTGACGCTTAGGACATTCATTTTCATAATGTCCCATATCACTACAGTTGTAGCATTGAACATTGGTAGCTTCTTTCTTCCCCTTGAAATCACGAGCTTGGTGGCCTTTTTCACCACACTTGTAACAGACTCACATTCCCTTCAAGCAAGTACCGGGGTGTTTCTTCCCACATTTACTACAGGATGGATATTCAACTTTTCCCTTCTTCCCCTTATTACCATTTCCAGAGTGATCAGCAGATCTCTTCTCTTCCTACTTTGCTTTAAGTCATAAGACTTAGAGAATTATTTTTCTGTCTTGATAGCACATGAGACAATATCTTCATACAAAGAGAAGGATTGTGAGACTAATGATTGATGAAGAAATGGTTTTAACCCATCAATGAAACGATCAATATTACTCCTTGGATTACGTATATAATCTTTTGCATGCCTCGCTAACCTTTTAAAGTTTTCTTTATACTTTGCGACATTCTCATCCTCCTTTTGTCTCAGACTCAGAAATTGTCTTTCCATATCTGCTCGATGGTCACGAGGAAATTATTTTTCTAAAAATAGATCTTTGAACTACCTCCATTCCATATTTGATACTTAATCATCTTCCTTCATGTTTTGAATCAAGGACCACCATTGATCAGCATCTCTGGTGAGGCAGTAAACTGCCATGATAACTTTTTCCCTTTCACTACTCCCCAAAGCCTGAAATATTTTCTCTAGGGAACTTATCCATTTCTCAGCTAACAATGGATTTTTACTCCCATTTAATGTTTGTGGATGTTTCCTCGTGAAGCGATCTAACATTGATCCTCCACACTGTGGATCAATTTGCTCCATATGGGTAAGGTTATTATTCATAACCTGAGTGAGTTGTCCCAGTATGGTGATTAGCTGATCAACACCAGTTGTATCGCCAGCTCCACTATAATTATATTGAGTAGGAGGAAAATCCTTACATGGAGTGTATGCATTTATATGGTTTTCATTTCTTCCACTAGGCGCTATTTATAAACAATGTCATAAACTAGATCAGTTTATTAATCAAAATACATAATTCCATACTTGTAAAACACTTAACATAAATTGAACTATTTATGGATATAATCCATAATCATAAAAATGTTTTCTTTGAAAAATTATATACTCATAAACCCTTCATAATGGTTTGTAAAGAAAATAAAAATTATCATAAGAATATCCCTTGGGAGTGTTGTAACCAAGAGTGTAGTAAGGCTCGTTCTCGTGCACCAGTTCCCGTTCGAGTCTAGCTCAAAAAGGTGTTTTCGGGTTTTACCCCTAGGTACATCTGTGCCAGAGCCGCCTCTACCTGCCATATCCAGATAGGGATGTATTGCTTGGAAAACTCAAAAAATCTCTACAATATCAAAAATCTAGTAAATTCTTCTATACTAATCCTCAAATTCTATCTTAGGGATATGCGCTCTAATCCGAGTTTATCTAAATCAAGTTTCCAAGTTTTATACTAAAATTCCTCTGATACCAACTATAACACCCCGACCCCAGTTATCCAGAGTCGGTGCATTATCACAGAACATTGGCATGATCACAAAAGATCAAGTCTCGAAAGACTGATTTTTTTAGTTTCCTTGTAAACACTAGATACATTCATAAATGTTACATTACATCATAAAGTGAAAAACTACAATAACCTAGTCTCCATAGTCCACACTCATATCCCCTTCAAACTATCCCTACAGGTCAGTCATAAAATATTTCTTCACATCCTGGGAAAAATAAAACATGGAAAGGGGTGAGCTCAGATTCTCAGTAAGGATAACAATATAGCAGAAACATTCATAAATAAGCATAAACATTTAAGGAAAATTATAACTAAAACAAAAGCCTTTTAAAATTGAACTTCAGCATAATATGGAAAAAATAAAATGAAATAATTCCATTTAATTATTCACATGGATATTCTACTAGTTGAATAATAACATGCAATATCAATAACCACTTTCATAATGATGGAATGCATAATGCCATACTATCATAACCACAGAGTCAAGGCCTTGTGCCAAGACTACAAATAAGATTTTATCAAGACCTTGTGCCAAGACACTAGTTTGTCTTATGAGACCTACCGATGCATCGAGGAGCTATATCAGGCTCCACCCATCACTTAATAAGTCCAATGCATTCCTCATATGAACAGGTTTAAACATAACATAAACATTCGTATTAAAACTAGCATACAAAATGTCAATACTTTCTCCATAAACCATGAATGGTAAAAAAATAACACATCCACAGTAAAACATATCACAAGACCTTCAATATAATATGGATGTTTTTTATCATAATAAAAAAACGTCAAATAAACTTAAAATCCATCTAAGGATGTTGATATAGATGAAATCAAAACTATTTGAGAGAAATATCTCTTTTTTGAAATCATTTAAAAGTCACATAATTATAAAAGAAAACATTTACTTTGAAAATATTCTTATAAGATTTTAATGGAAGCTTCGACGATTTTATAACGGCAGAAAATAGCTTCACCCGCCGTATAAGTTAAAAAAACATTCTTACCTTGATTCTGTCGAAAAGGTTAAAAAGGACATTGTTTGGAAAATGACAGAAATATTCCTTTATAAACTTCTTATAAAATGTCAACAAGGGTATAAATGACTTTAACCCATAGTCTGTGAAATAATAAGAATTATTTGAAATACATTTCTAAGAAACATGGATGTGGATGATAAAGAGGTCCCAATAGATAATTACGTATAAATAACCTCAGATAATGAAGAGATTGTGAAATAAACCCTTACCTTGTACTTTTCCTTGGTTGAGGGTAGGTTAACCTCCTGTATAATGTTGAAATAATTGTTATTAAATTATATAATAATAATATACATTAATATGATATCATATATGATCTTTTAACATTGCTTTGTTAATAATATCTTAGTATTATCGTCGTTTCGGGTGTTAACTTACTCATTTTCTTTTATTTTTTTTGTTACATAAGCCGTGTTTGTTAAGGGTAGTTTGTATTTTATTCATATACAGAATGATACCAAGTCCTTAAACATTATTTTTAATCATAAAATGAGAATTAGACTTGAATGGATACGGTGGGGAATGAATCTCATTGCGTTCGTGGAGACGGTAGTCCGTACATATGCACGAGAGACAACATCACTCTTTTGATATTAAAATAATACATAATTGGATAGTATATAATATATACAGAATAATTAAAATGATATATTTATTATTTACATGAATTATACATCATTATTATACCCATCCAAATAATAATGTTTTGAATAACAATTACAGAACGACGTGGAGATGGTAAGCCGTACGTACACACATATGGTGAAATGTCATTCAAATGAATGATAGAATACTGAATATGGTAGTACCATATTTATAATAACATCACAGTATATAGATGATACTAGAGTTATTATTTTAGAATGGTAATAACAAATAAAGAAGAAGTTGAAGAAGAAAGGAACTTAAAAGAGGGTGGTGAAAACATTACATCTTCTTCGGGTTCTTCCTTTTTATTTGATCAAAAGGGATCCTTAGGTTGGCTTTCTAATTAAACTAAGGCCTCTAGGTTTAAGTTAGGGAAGTTGAGAGAATATTTGGGAAGAGTTTGGCTGAACCAAAAGGCTTTTAAGGTATAAATAATTGGTTATAAGTGGTGTCCTTTTATAAGGGGGAGGAGGGGCTCTTTAGAAAAAACTTAAAGTATTAATTTATAATAAATTCATATTCGGTTTCTAATGGCTCCAAAGTGGATTATTAAAATTCTAAGGTGGGTATGGGTCTAAATAATTTCATCCAACGTATTTTAGATAGGTTTGGGTCACTATATTAACCTTATCATTTATATTTAACTCTTAGTTAAATAGTTTGACATTTACCATGTGTCATTGTATTTTTATATTATATGGTTAATAAAATTACTATAACAAGACACGTGAACCCCAGGTGGTTTATTATTAATATATATAACCTTATCTAAGTCATTTGGTCAAACCTTAGATTTTTAGGAAAATAATATCAATTAATAATATAATATATTTTTTAAATACTCCTTTATGTCAATTTTGACACTATTTAATATTTTATTTTTGATAAAGTCTTAAAAACTTTATTAATTCTAAAAAAATCATTTATGTAATACTAACATGTCATATTAACATATAAAATTATTTAAATTAATAAAATGTCTTAAATTACATTTATTTTGATATTTATAATATCAATTATCTTAATCTTTCATTAATACATTAATTACTGCATCATCATTGTGTCATAAATAAATTAAATTATTTAAGGTCTAAAAAGTATAAATAAAATACCATTATGTAGGAAATATTTTTATCTTTCTAATTAATATTTATAATCGAATTTATCTTATTTATAACCCTATATGAAAAATGTTTTAATTATTAAACTTTGATTTTAACTCTTTTAACTCTTCTTTGAATTAAATAATAATAAATGTCCTAATCTAATCCAAGTGGACCTAAATGATAATATGTTATTCATAAGGTTGTTTTTGGTCGAGATACACTTGTCCAATAGAATTAGGATATGTTTTAGGGTAATATTAATATCATTTTTACCCTTAATTACCCAAACTACTTTTAACCGTGGTAAATAAAAGTAAACAGTTACTATTCACCAAAAATTATTTTTATCTTATTGAACCACATTTTACTCATTGATATTAACTGTGTCTCTTGGATTTTCTAAATTTCACTCACAGAAGCCGTAAAATTATCTTTTATGTGAATTTCCAAATTCTCCTAAGAGGTGGGAAAAAGACGGTGAAAAGTTCCATAAAATTTTTATATATCTAAAATTTTTCTAAACTAAATCCAATTAATTACATTGAATATATATAATTATTAAGTATAAATTTTGACCTTAATTAAATTTAAATAAAATAAATAATTATTTACATAAAAATTTGGTTTTGAACTATAACTCAGAGTTTTTTCACTATTCATCAAAAATTGAATGTTTTCAGAAAAATACCAAAAATTCACCCTAAGCTAATTTCGATATTTAGAATCCAAAAATGAAGTTCATTTTGAAAGATAAAATTTATAAAATTTCAAAAAGTGTGTATTACTATTCATAACGGCTAGTTTGATTGATTTTGGTGTGTGTTAGAACTTGAAGTTGCGTACAACACACGCTACTGTATTATTCAAAGAGAAGCATGTCGTGGAAGCTTGGGGTGTTACAACGCTTCACCCCCATATCAAATAAAGTTTCAAACAAAGTGTAAATAACTAAAACTATAACTCTAAATATAAATTTTCCCTCACCCACATCAATTAAAACCCGATCTAATGCAAAATTTCTATCTTAAATATTACCCATAGTGTTACCCACAATATCCCTTACTTTTATAAGGTATGTGATATTTCTACCCTCATGGGTCTTATCCTATACGATGACCAGACCTTCCTAATGAGGCCTTACCATGTATCTAATATGATCTTCCTAACCAATCTTAATAATTCTGGTTCATGTCTAATCCTTTCCCTAAACCCTATTTAGGAATCTTAGTATAGTAACATTATAAATTTCTAATCCTCCTTTAGGAATTACACACCCTTGGGGGACTCATAATGGGTTCATGTGGTGTTTTTAATCATCATAATGAATCATTTTTAAAAATTTATGTTACACTTCCCTAATCATAACTAAAAAATTATAGTACGGGGTAAATTCTGAGGTCAAATCCACAGAGACAAGTACTTAGAAAGAAAAACTATACCCTATATCTATAGTGAATAATTCCATTATAAAGGAAATCCTAATCCAAAAAATAAAACTACAAATTATGTGACCACAACATGTATTTTTAAATCCAAGATCATGAATATTTAATCATAAAGAAATAATTGAGGGACAATAATTTCATTTACAAATTGGATCAAAGTGAACCCTTTTTATTAGTTATCAATATCTAATAATGAAACCAACCTTTTCTTATGGTTATGAACATTAATTTATTTTGAAATATGATGATATAAAACCTTTTTTAAACATAATCACTAAAAATAATACAATGGTCATGCATTAATAATAGATATAAGGTATAAAAAACAATTGAATTTAAAATCCCAATAAAAATATAATTAAAATTTAAGATACTACAATATCCAATCCCACTTTATTAAAAAACTCACCACAAGATAATTATCCTCACATTCTAACCATGGGAGAGTAGAATGAGATGCCAAAACTAACCAAGAACTCCAACCTTTAAACCTCTAGTCAATCCCTATAAATTAACCACTCAGAAATAATTCTTTAAGTGTGTGGAAACAACCATTATTTATATGAAAAAAAAATAATCCTTTTAATATCCATCTATATCACCATGTTTATCCTATATTATCTTCATATCCTCAAATATAGCTTAAAATTTTGATATACATGCCACCAAATTTCTCCTAATAATATCACTTTTAATATCCTAATTTATGGGGGGAGATATGGATATTAAAATTGTAGAAAAGATATCCAAAATGGATTCTTTAATTTCCCTAAATTTTGGAACTCCTTGTTTAAATTAAGAATTTTATGGGGAATTCATGTTTTAATTCCACCTTGATATAAAAAATATATCTCTAGGAATATATTTACATTCCAGCTTCTTTATCATCTCACCATGGAATAAATATGCATTCAATTCCCAAAACTCTCCAAACCCATGGAATTTGTATTCCTTTTAATTATCTTGATATTTTGAAAATGGATTTCTCATTTTATTACAACCATTTCATATAGTGTTTTTATAGCTTCTTCATACAGCATCTATCATGCCATTAAGTTTGTTTCACTCCTTACTATCATCGGCATTTCCATGCATGAAAGTTTATTAATCTTGATTAAATTGTATATTAAATACTTTAATGACCCATCTTGTCATGAAGGTTTGGATCATTTATTTTTCGATACAATTTCTTTATTTTTTCCTTGGTAAACATTCTATACAGCCTAAGGAAAGTCTCAAGATTTTTCATGGCTTGTTTGAAGCCTAGAGCTCTTTAAATTGGACAAATAAAGTGGGTCGCACTGTTAGACCATTGTTAGGGCTAATAGTGAGACGCAACCATGCAGGGAACTTGAATATAGTAGGAGGCCTCACAGTTTGTCTACAATGGTACGATCCAGAATGCATGCCTATGAAATATTGTAGACATTTTTGACATAGGCATTTTACATATCTTGCACATTGTCAGGAAAAACGTGTGCCTAGCCCATGTAATGGAATTTTTTAGATAATGGAGGCACCACAGTTGGTGTACAGTTTGAAAAACCATGCATCCAAATCATGTGACCCCATTTTAAGGGGTAATTTTATCATTTTACCCCTATTTCATTAAATCCTCACCCCACCCCTTTCTTTTACAATTTCTATCCTATAAGACTTCCTTTTTACTCAGTGATCTCTACATCATCCTCTTATAGTATTGTTGATAAATCTGTCCTATAATTGATTATCATTCCATCTCTTTCTCTATTTTGGTGTGAGCACATATGCCCTTTTTTCAAGGTTTTGGTCTGTTCTTTAGTTTTTCTTCCACTCTTCTTTTAATATAAGGTTTATACTTGATGAGTAGTCATCTACAGACTTTAGGTATGTGTTCTGTCAATAATTTCCAAAATCTAAATTATTTTCATAGTATTTTAAAAAAAATCATGCTAAAATTTTCCACATGTTTCTAAAAAGTATGTTTAACTTATTAAATTAATTATTCCATTTTTAAATACTCCCACGGATAGTATTAAATGATTAGATGATTTTAAAATCTTTGATTTCCACCCATTTAGTTTACTAAATGGAATACTATGCTTTATATAAATGTTTAAGAGACCAAACATCATCTAAGTGCTTGTGTTTACTTGGAAATTGAATTGTATTCCCATGTATTGTTGAATGGATAATCAAAATTGAATAAAGTAGGTGTCATGGCCATGCCACACATTATATATTTATAAATGTGATTTATATGAACTGTGTACCCATGTTTAAATTGTGTGAAATGTATATATATTCATTAGAAGTGATGTATCATTTTTAATAATAGTATTATTATTATTATTCCATGGTTAGTAAAGGGTGAATAATGGTTAAGTGTACTATTGAGCATGATGTTTCATTCTCCCTTAAGTTGGGTGTTGGGAATGACATCTCACATTGTTATACTTTTATTAGGATGATGAGAATGATGCTCTATCTCCCTTTTCGTAGGGTGTTGGGCATGAAGACTCACCCCCACCATCTCAAGTGAATGGAAAATGTCTTGAATTAATATGAGATCTAGAGATCATAACCTTTTTTGGATCCATTAGCTGGTTAGACTAGTTATGGATGCCTGAGTTACACCCTGGGTCCATCTAGCACCTAGTATCCATGTATATGAATCTAAATTTCCTCACATATAGTGTGCATATACATGTATAAATATTATATGTATATATATGGTTATTGGTCAGATATACACCAGTCAACAACGAAGAAGATAGATCCAACCAAGTATCATATTGGAACCTGATTTGAATTTTATTCATTATTCATCATTGGTTATTATTCATTTTACCTGCACACTTTTTTTCTATGTACACTAGCTATATTATTTATAGACACTGTTGGGGGTGACCTACAAATGTTATCTCACATCCTAATTGGGCTTCCTTTGGTAACTAAGTATACCTCATGTCTGTTGGTGTCGATAGGGGAAATCACCCTACTATAGATTCTTGATTTGTTCTATTTTTATCATGGATCAGGGGAGCAGAGGGCTGAGCATATGATTATGATGGTAGTGAAGATGTATTTTAGCCTTTTTTATTTTTTTTATAGTGTGAGTTATAGGCCTATACTTTGTATTCTCTATTTCCATTTGTTTATATCAACATGACATGACATCATTTTATATGACTTAGCCTATGGATTTTTGGTATTTATTCTTGTTAATTCTTTGTTTATACTTCTATAGTGGTTTTTTATATTTGTTTTCATTGTTATGTCTATTTTATTAAGATTTTTATAGTTATGTTTATTAACTATACCCATTGTGCCACTCTGATATGAGGGTATATTCTCCCCACTGTACAACCTTGAACCCTCATAGCTATTCGGTAGCCTCTTCCATATGGGGAGGTGTGCTAGAGGCCAAGTGACCCACCAAATCAGGGCACAAGTTAAGTGGATCCCAGATCATGATGAGGCAAAGTTGTATCAGAGCCTCTTTTTCTTTTTGTCTTATTATTTTGGTGTTAGATAGGAGAATAAGATGTAATGGAATATGGTAATGAGTCTATTCCTAGGATTAGCTAACCCATGTATAGGGAAAACACGAATTACCTAGGATGGGTTATTTCTATTATTGGATTATGCATGTTATTGTTGATATTATTTCACCATTGGGTGATGCACATGCTTTGTGATATTATTATTGTTGATTTTATTGATACAAAATTTGTTCCTTGTCCCAGTACATCAAGGAGTTAGCATCTCATGCATCATTATAGGCACATTAGTACAAATATTACATGAATTTTCCATGTTGTGTTTACTTTCTGAATGCCTCACCTACAACATATAGTTTAGTTCATTGATTCTTATATACTAAATGTGTTCAAATATTTTATAGGGATAAATGATTAGATTAATTAAAGTGCCAACATCGATCTAAATGGTGTTTTCCTATATAGATATTTGATGACACCTTGATTGACCATTTATAACATGTTGTGGGTTATGGATCTACGAGTTCCATTGACTATAAAAATGTAATTTTATTAGATTACTTGAATGCCAAAGGTAATTTATTGAGCAAGTAATTCTATAAATCCTAAATTAGATTCATGTAATCAAATCATTTCCTATGACCTGTAACATCCTGATACCAGATGTAAAGGTCAAGGTGAAATTAAATAACGTTCCAGTTACAATTTATAAGGAGTATGACTTTCATAAATTAGAAATGGTGAAAATATAATTAGATCATGATAAATATCTATATATTATATATACAATTTTATGAATGAAAATGAAATTAAATATTTAAAAGAAAATGGTTATCGCTAAATGGGGATGCCAATTTCAAAGTAAAGGGTGTTTTCCTCTATACCTTTAAATTGACACTCTATATACTAGAACCTCTATTGTGATATATGTGAACTAGACCCAAACCTATCCTTAATAATTAGTATTTGGGGTGTCTCTAATGATTCTTATTCCCTGTTATGGTCTTTCCTGATCACCTTGACCTAGCTTTTGGAGTAGGAAAAGAGGTGTGACCTTTTTATATAGGAAGGTTGTGTACCTATCATATTATCTTTCTATAATGTTTTTAATTGTTGAATTATCTTTTCAGGCATGTGTTTGGAATTGTATAATCATTTCACCATGATAGCCTTGAGTTGTATGCTAAGAAGGTAATGATGACCATGCATTGGAGGTGATGGTCCCTCAGCTTCCAGTGATACCTCATTTAGTTCCACCTATGGAAGAAACTTCTATTCTTAACATGGGCATTGATGCCTATTTTTTAGAGTTTTTCTTTTGTATGATGCATTTTATGCAAGTTATTTCTCAACCTATCATGACTATGGTATAGTTGACTCAGGAGTTACTACAACAGCATCCTACCACCTTTTCATGGGATGGAGGACCACATACTAATAAGTCATGGATAGAGGATATTCTTTCTATATTGTATCATTTGGAGGCACCTCTGGAGTGAAGGGTCAGACTTGGAGCCTATACACTATGTGATTCAACTAAGTGATAGTGGGATATAATTACCCAGGCAGACCAACATTGAGATATGATTGGGATGGATTTACATACAATATTATATGATTACTTCTTCCCACAATCATTGAGGGTAGGTTGTGCAAGAAAATCCATGAACCTGTTATAGGGAGCCATGTCTATCATGGAGTATTCTTCTCATTTTACTGAGCTATAGTGATTCACCCCGACTTTATATGGTGATGATCTCTTGACCGTGAGGTGATTTGAGGATGGGATATTATATTCCATCTAATCACAGGTCAATATCTTTTGGATGACCACTATCTCGTAGATAGTCAATTGGTCCCTCATTATAGAGTAGAGTTTGAGGGAAGATTATGGTGGGAGTCAGGTTGGTTCGTCACCCATACCGGACAATCTTTCTACTAGTGGGTGAAAGCGATGATTTGAGGATTATCAAAGGGTTTATAGTAGTCAGATACCTCGAAATGATAGTTTTATCATATGTCACCAATGTGGGAAACTTGGACATACTAAATGCTAGTGTATATGGGATCTATTGGAATGTAGAGGATTTGGAAGGATGGTGAATATTCAATGACTCTGTGGGACTTTTCCACTAATAAAGAGTGATATAATATCAACACCTACCCCAAATTTCGGAGCGGGGCCAGTAATATCTCTTCAGGTAGGAAATTGGAATACTATCGACCGCTCCGGTTTAGGTGGTGGTTGAGGAAGAGTTAACCAGACTCAAGACTTACAGTGTCGACAAATCAAGCTTACTCAAGGTAGCTAGGTTGTGACCTAAGGCCGTGATATGATCCATTTACATGCAGTGAAACCTACCTTGGAAGAGAAAAGTATTAGACCTTCTACTATTTGAGGAACTATTCTAATAGCCTTTATAATAGTGCCTACTTAATTTGACAAAGGTTCATTACACTCTTTTAAATCTGAGGCAATCCTAGAGATTTTGGGCCTCAAGATAGAGTACTTATATGGAATGATGATGCTTGATACCCCATTTGGTATCTAATTAGAGAGAGTTCCCCAATGTAAGGATTGTCCCCTTGAGAAAGGAATATATCCTTTTGTGTGGACTCTCTTCATCCTTGACATGATAGGGTTTCATGTAATTATCATGATGGACTAGTTAGTTCCCTATTAATCCCATATTGATAGTTATCATCAGAGGGTTATGTTTACACCACTAGAGGGAAGTAGACATGTCCACAAGGTAAAATGGTATTTCAATGCCTCTAGAGTAGGACTTGAGCATCATGGGCTGGTTAGAGTGATAGTTCATATTTCTAGTCTCTTCTTCGATGATCAGGGTCTAAAACCAATTTTTTTCCCTCTAGTGGTGGATCGTTTGAGGGACATATTCTCTAACAACCTTTTTGGGATACCTCTATTAAGAGAGGTAAAATTAACCATTGATATAGTTAATGGAGTGGCACTAGTTCTTATTCCTCCTTATAGAATATAACTAAAGGGGATTATGAAGCTCAATAAGTAGTTAGAATATCTAGAGGCTAAGCGTTTTATACACCCCTAGTACGTCTTCATGGGGTTCATCGTCCCTTTTTTCCAAGAAGTTGGATGGTAACCTTAGGCTTTGTATGGATTATTGATGTTTGAACTAGATCATAGTTAAAAATCAGTATACACTGCTTTGAATAGATGAAATCTTTGATCAGATCTAATAAGAGAGGGTGTTTTAAAAGATTGATTTGAGGTTGGGCTACTGTTAAGTGAATGTTCAGCCTTTATACATACCTATTACATTTTTTCAGAGAATTTATGGCCTTTAGAAGTACTTGGTAATGTTGTTTGTTCTTATGAACACAACATTGGATTTCATGGATCTAATGAATTGGGTTTTTCACTCATATCTAGATTCATTCATTGTATTCTTTGTGGATGACATATTAGTGTATTATTTCTCATAACAAGACCATGAAAAACATATTTATATCATACTAAATACACTAAGAGAGAACCATATTTATACTAAGATCATAAAATTCCATTTTTGGATCGACAAATTTCACTTCTTACATCATATCATCTGAGATTCAAAAGTATCAGTAGACTTAAATATGGTGAGAGCTAAAGTTTCTTAAGAGAATATGAAGAACGTATTTTATATATGAAGTTTCTTGAGGTTATCTATGTATTAAATACAATTCATCTAGGATTTCTCACACCTAGCAATGCCTCTTATGGGATTGACTAAGAAGGGAGTGAAATTTTTATTGTCGAAAGTGTATGAAGAAACCTTTCAAGATTTGAAGGGAAGGTTTAATTCAACATTGATCCTGATTCTTCCAAAGTCAGGAAGAAGCTACAATATTTAATATTAAGCATCAGGTATCGGGCTAGGGGCAGTTCTGATATAGGAGGAGTGAGTCATCCTGTATAGGTCTCATCAGTTGAGGCCTCATGAGCAGAATTACCTAACTCATGGCCCCAAGATATCAATTGACATACATTATCTACATTTTTTGAGAAATTATTTTCTTGGAGATCATTTTAGGTGTTCACGAACCAAAAAAACCTCAAGTATATCTTCAAAAAGTGCGACCTAAATCTCAATTAGTACATATGGGTTTAATACCTACAATCTATTGATTTTGATCTTGTATTTATGACTAGGAAAGGCAATGCAGTAGTTAATGCTTTGATTTGGAAGATTCAAACATAGGCATTTTAGGAGGCCAGTGGTGGGTGGAATCTTATGGATTTGTTTTTATAAATGCACATTGAGGTTCAAGAGGATCATAGTCAGACTATCCTTGTCACTTTATCAGTGACCTCTACCCATCTAGAATGGGTAAGAATGAAAAGACTCTCAGATACCAAGGGACTGGTCATGAGGTAAAGTATCTTGGATGATGATTCATATTTTGGTTGGAATTTGGATGAGGATGAGACCTTACACTTTTATGAGCATGTCTGGGTCGTAACAAACATTCGAAAGGAAATGTTGTTGGAATCGCATGCCTTGGTTTGAGCATTACATCCTAGTGTCACAAAAATGTATCGAGACATAAATCACCAGTATTTGTGTACTTATATGAAATTATATATAGAAGGATTTATCACTTAGTGTTCCACTTGTAAATAGGTGAAGGAAGAACATCAACGATCGGTAGGACTTTTACGGTTGTTCTCCAATCCTGAGTGGAAATGGGAAGATTTATCTATAGACTTTGTGATAGGTTTTCCTAGAAAACCTTGAGGCAATGGTGCAGTTTGGATTGTTTTTTATCAGTTAAAAAAGGCCACACACTTATTACCTATTTGTGATACCTTCTCGGTCTCTGAGCTAGGGAGGCTATACATTAGGGGTTCATATGTATTCATGGAGATCCACGATCTGTCATATCTGACAAGGATGATCACTTCACATCTCTCCTATGGTAGGGGCTGTAGAAGGCCTTGGGTACACAGGTGATTCTGATCATGTTCTATCACCCTTATACTGACATTCATATAGAGAATATGATTCGGGTGTTCGGGGACATTCTCCATGAATGTGTCCATGACTTTGGGGGTTCTTGTGAGAAACCCATACCCCTAGTTGAGTTCACATACAGTAATATCTTTCAAGATACCATTTAGATGTCTCCTTATGAGGCCTTATATGGTAGGCTGTTTTATTCACCAATGTGCTAGTTAGAGGAAGGGGGCATCTTTGCTTGAACCATGTCTTGTTTAAGAGACTTCAAAGTGGGTACTACTGATCAAGAATTGCATGTCGACATCTCGGTCTAAAATGTAGTCATATGGAAATTGGTGCTGATGAACTCTAGAGTTTGAGGTCTAGGATTGAGTTTTATTTTGTATTTCTCCCAGGTTGGGTCATCGATGAACTCAAAGTCAAGGTAAACTCTTAACTTGGTTCTCTAAACCTTTTGAGGTTTCAAAGTGAATCAGACCAATAACTTACCAGATATCAATTCCTTAGAGATATTGGTCTATGAATGATTTATTTCATGTGTATTATCTTAAAAAGCATTATCCAAGCCTTTCTCATGTTTTACATCCTGATGAGGTTGAGTAAAATGTGGACGTTTCCTTTGAGGAGTATCCAGTATGTATTATGGATCAGAATGTGAAAGCTCTTTGAGGCAGGTCAATTCCTTTAGTATGGGTTTCATGGAAGCACAACTAAGTATAGGATAATACCTGGGAGTAGGAAGTTGATACACAAACTCAATGGCTAGATCTTTTCTAAGATGGTCCATTTTTACCCTATGAAGGCCAATATAGGGATGAGTTTCTTTAAGGAGGGAAGGTTGTAACAGACCATCTTCTCACGAAGGTATGTATCATTTGTTTTTTGGTTCAATTTCATTATTTTATCTTAGTAAATGTTCCATATAGCCTAAGAAAGGTCTCATGAATGACAGGGTATTGTTAAAAGCTCAGAGCTCCAGAAATTGGAGAAAAAAAAGTGGGTTGCATGGTTAGTGCAAGGTTATTGCTAACCGTGTGAGGAACTTGTATATTACAGGATGTCGTACAGTTTGTCTACAACTGTGTGAACCTGACTACATGCTAATGTTGGATTGTAGACATTTATAATAGAGTAATTTCATATGGTCTATGTAAGGTAAGGAAAACTGTGCACCAAGCCCATGCAAAGGGGGTTTTTTGGTAGTAGAGGATGCATAGTTGGCATATGATAAAGCCAACCATGTAGCCAAAATATGTGACCGAAATTTAAGGGTATATTTTAATATTTTTTTCTTATTTAATTAAATCATCACCCCACCTCTTTATTTTCCCATTTTCAGCATGAAGAGCCTCATTTATCTGTTGTGAGTTCTCCCTATACCACATCTAGTTTCCTCAATTACTCCTATATCTATACTTCAATCGAACTACGTTGGAAGCATTGGATAGCATAGGGAAATCTCTCTAATACTCTTATTTACTATCATAGTTTATAATTTCATCTCTTATGCTATTTTTGTGTGATCATATTCCCTATTTTCAAGGTGCTAGTCCATTATTCGGTTTTCTTTTATTCTTCTTCAAAACTAATTCTAATACTTGATGAGTGGTCTTCTAGAAACCAAATGTATGTGGTTTATAAATATTTTCTAAAATATTATGTTTTTTATAGTATTTTTTCATTGTGACACACACTATAATTTTCCACACCTTTCCATAAAGAATGTTAAACTTCTAAAATTTATTATTCTATGTCTAAATACTCATATAGATTATATAGAATGATTAGAGGGTTTTGGACTCATTGATTTCCACCCCTTTGGGTGTGAGAAATGGAATAATCTCATTTATATAAATTTATAAAAGACCAAACATCATCTAAGTGTTTTTCTTGACATGTAAATTGAATTGTATTACCTTGTAAAGTTGAATGGAAAAGTTAAATTGAATGAGAGTGGGTAGAATGGTAATTCCACACATTATATATTTATAAATGTAATTTATATGAAATTTGAACCAATTGTTAAATTGTGTGAAATATATATAAATTCATTAGATTTGATCCCACATATTCATTATTATTATTATTATTATTATTCCATGGTTAATAGTAGGTGAAAATGGTTAAGGGTTATATTTATCATGGAATTTTACACTCTCTTATGTTGGGTGTTGGGCATGATGCCTCACCCCATTATACTTTTATCTGGATGATGGTAATGATGCTTCACATCCCTTTTTATAGGGTGTTGTTCAGGATGAATCACCCCACCATATCGAGTGACTTTCATGATTTCTCACATTCATATGAGATTTAGGTTTTGTGCCATTTTCCTGGACCCATTGGCTCATTAGACTAGTTATGGATTCTAAAGTTACGCCATGGGTCTAGATAGCACCTAGTATTCAGTCATATGGATCTAAATGTCCTCACATATAGTTTTCATATACATGTATACCTATTATTTGTATATATGTATATGGTTATTATATATATGTGGTTACGGATCATACATACTTCGTTATATGCTGAAGCAGGTATAATAATCTAGGTTTCCTATTGGAACATGAGACAAGTTTTATTTATTATTATACATTGGTTATTATTAATTTTAGTTTCACATTGTTATGCTATATACATTTTATGGATTATTTCTAAACACCATTGGAGGTTCCCTTCTATTTTTATCTCACACCCTACATGGTCTGAATTTTGTACCTGAGTAGACCTCGTGTCTACAGGTGTGGAGAATTTCAAGCACCCTGTAATGGATGATTGATTTGTTTCCTTTTTAGTATGAAACATGGGAGCAGAGGACCAATCATATTCTCATGATGCTAGTGGATATTTACTTTGGACTTTTTTTATATTTGTATAGTGTGATGTATACACCTATAATCTATATTCCATGTTTCCCTTTTTATATATCAACATGAAAATACATCATTGTATATGACTTAGCCTATGTCTTTTGGAATTTATTCTTGTTTCTTATTTATTTATACATCTGCAGTGGATTATTATATCTGTTTTCACTAGTCGTTTTTTGGATTATGCTTCCGCTACTTCTTTTTATTTTCTATATCTATTGTTCCAATATTATAGAGGTAATATTCTCCTCACTAAACCAACTTGGACCATTATTTATAGTCAGTAGCCTCTAGCATGCGAGGAAGTGTTCTTGAGGCCCTGTAACCCACTAGCTCGGGGCACCAATTAAGTGGATCCTAGGTCGGGACATTACATATCAATTTTTCTATAATCTCATGAAGTGAAATATCCCTTGGGATAATCTCATATGGATTTAACTTTAGATTTAGTCTTATATGGGATCATTTTTAATCTCAAGCAGCTTAATTGTGTGTTGATTTAATCACATGTGAATAATTTTAGCCTATTTAATTCATGAATAAGTATAAATATCTAGATATTCACATTTTTAAATATTGAAATCATGTAGGTTCTCCTTATATAGATTATGCAACACTTTATTGATTCTAACATGAGGCAAAAACCCATTCTTATTCATACAAAAACCATTTTACCTTATATTTAATCCCATATATCCAGGTATCCATTATTTTGAATATTATGTAAATATATAAAACCTAAATTTATTCTCCTTTCTATACCAAAATTCACCATGACCCATTTCTTGGAATAAAAATATAAAACAAATAAAATTAATGCAAAAAATATCCATTTACAAATAAAATCAATGAAATTAGTAAAAAAATATTTCATGAAATTTAGCTATCAAATCCTCAAAACCTAAACACTTGTTTGTTCTCAAGGAAAAAATCCCCACATTATATCAAAATAAATCTATCCTACAAAGGTTTAAACATCATATTCAATAAAATTTAATAATTAAAATTAAGAAATAAAATTTTAATACACATGTAATATATCTCTTTTTAACTCCTAAATCTCTAAGAAAACAAATCAAACCACAAATTTTACTTTTATACCTAAATTGTTTAAAATTTACTTTAATTCCATTCACATCTCTCAAACTATTATTTTTATCCATGCCTCTTTTGAACAATCTTATAGGAAAAAAATCCAATCACACGGGGAACATTTAGATAGAGTTATTCTAAAACCTTGACTGTATGAAACCTAACCATAGGCTTGAAAACCATATAAATATACACCTAATAAACAAAAAATAAAAATTAATCATGAATTATTTCATTGAATAATCAAAGGACAATGAGGCTATGGTTTGGTAGGTAATTGATGTTAAAATTATAAGGTTTAAAAAGGAGGTTAACTCCAAATTGAAATGCATGATAAACAATATAAAGCTTAATAAAATTACCCCTATTTGAAAATATTATTCAATAATGATATCTCCCAATAATGACTTTACCCTTATCACATAGGCTTACAAATCATAACAATAAGAACAATGATATATTAACTATCTTTTTATCAATAATTCTTTTTTAATTCTTTTTTCCATGAAATTTTTTTATAGTATAGGAAATAATTCATAATGAAAGTCAATTTACGAACCTTTCCCTCACAACCAATGATAACTCCTTATATTTATTATATTTCTAAAACATATCATCCCCCTCAATTTATGAAAAAACATCTTTTTCCACACTTATTCTATTGTAAATCATGAAAAAATGCCAAGAGTAAGGTAAGAAGGATAAATTGGCTTATGATTTGGATTCTTTATCATGGTCATTTATGGATTCTATGACCTTAGAAGAAAGATAAAATGTGAAATTAAGTCTCATAAATATAAAGGGATCAAATAAGAAATGCCTTAATCATCTTAATGTGATTTTTTTATTTCATAGAACTAAAAAAATATTAATGAAAATTATAACACTCTACATGCCTTAAGTATCTATCAAAAAATATAATATGAGAAATAATGTTACAAAATTTGTTATAATACTACTTAGGAATGGTCATCATAATATTTTAAAATCATTCATAGAATGAATAATAATAATAATAAATAAATAAATCAATATAGAATCCAGAAAATCAAAGTATAAAAATGTATAATGAATTTCATCTACATTAATAAACCAATATTCCTAAATAATGTATTATCAAATCAATATTATCATGATTATATTTACTCATTCATCTCCCATATTATACATTTAATCTTATAAAAACTGAAATTGAAAACAAGTCATGATGTTATTCCAAAAAACCTCTTTGTATCCTAAATAAAAAAGTATGGCAAAAAATATGAGTGTGGTATACAATTTCCCTTATGGTAAAAATAAATAAAAAATGCAGATAAGGTAAAAGATAAATAATTTAAAACAATAATCTCATATCTCATAGATATTTTCCATTTCTTTCCTTCTTTATTACTTCTTGTATAATTTTTCATCATTATCAAGAATCTAAAAAATAAAAACAAAATAATAAAAGTACAAAATACTATCTAATAATGTTTAAAAAATATAATGGTTATTGAATTATATATCCTCAAACAATTTTTAGGAAACTAATTCCTAAAAAAATATATAAAATATCAAGTTTCCTTTTGTAAGAAATTTTTTTAATCTATTTTATATAGAAACTACATCACTATGTTACATAATTAGAGTATTGAAATAATTCACATGTTCTAGATTTATCCATGAGTTAAATGTTTTCACATTTAGTGTGATAATTCTCCTCCTCTTCATTGAGAAAATCTTGACACTCTTATTATGTGAAAATTAAAATTTCTATAGTCTTACAGAATAAAAAATTAACACATTAACTAACCAAAACTAGTAATATTCATCTTTAATAGATTATAATTTTCACTAATCTTATTAAAATTCTTCAATAATAATCTTTCTTTCTATAGTTTTTATCTCATTTTGTTTATTCTATTCTTATATAAATGATTCTCATTATTTATTCTCCTTAGGTTTATAAATTTTGAGGTTATACTCCCTAGATTTTATCTCAAATTCAACTTCATCATTAGAAATGACCTTATTTTTATACTAAAACTCATCATAATTATCAGATTTATCCTCAATATTTACCTAAAATTTAATTTCCTCTTTAGTTATTTTCTTTGAATCATAATACCGTATTTTCATTCTATATAAGTGTTCTAACCCTCTTTTAATGCTTCCTCTATGGTGTGGAAGATTTGTTCTTCTGGATATGGGTGTGTTTTTGGCACCAAATATTGGATTTGTATATTCCTTTTGAATATGGTAATTTTTTTTACTAAGATTCACCATTTATACTACCAAGTGAATATGGGCACTCGTAATGTCTCTAACTTGCAACGAGAACCAAAAAACACCCGTGCAAAAAAAAATGAAAAAGAAAAAACTAATCTGAAATCTAAAAATAGAATGATATGAGAAAAGTATTTGTCATAATATTTTTACCAAAGCATCCTACAAGTTATCAGTCCTGAAAAATTATCCAAAAACAATGATGGGACCATGATGTGTCTTTAATTATCATGATGAATTAATTTTTGAAATTTATATTTTTTTTCCTAATCACAACTATAAAAGTGTAATATGTGGTTAAGTCCAAGGTAAAACCCATAGAGACAAATAAATGGAATGAAAAAATATAATCCAATAGTTATGATGAATATTTTAATTAAAATTAACCCTTAATATAAAAATATAAACATTTAATTATGTGAGTGGATCGAGACTTTTCAAACCCATGATCAAGAATATTGAAGCATCAAAAGGAAATAATGGACAATTATTTAATTGTTGGAATTGGATCTAAGTGTATCTTTGTCATTTTCATCACTCAATAATCACTAAAATACCCTTTTATTATGGATAAGTACTTTGGTTTTTTAAGAAATTAGTTAAACGAAAACCATGCTTAAATATAATCACTCAAACTCATAAAATGGTCACGCATGAAGAATGGATATAAGATATAGAAAAGTATTTAAGTGTAAAAACCCAATAAAAATATCATTAAAAGTTAAGATATTATAATATCCAATATCCCTTTACTATAAAATTTGACACAAAATAATTAACCCCATATTATAACCATGAGATAGTGGAAAGAAAAACCTTAACTAACTTGTTACAGAAGCCTTCAAACCTTCAACCAAGCTCCAGTATTGAACCTCCAAGAAAGATTCATTCAAGTGTGAAGTTTCAATTTTTATTTATAAGAAAAAATAATCCTTTTATTATCTATCTATATATCCATATATATCCTATATTATCTCCATCTCATCAAATATTGCTTCTAAGTTCTATCCATATGCTAACAAAAATCTCCATAAAATGTCTCTTTTAAACATTAAATATATGAAAAGTAGATGGACTTTAAAATTTTGGAAAATATATCCAAAATGGATTGTTTAAGTTCCATATGTCATGGAACACCCTATTTTACTTTAAACTTTTCTTGGGAATTATTTTTTAATTCCACCATGGAATAAAAATATATTTCCAATAATATTTTTACATTTAAGATTTTATATCTTCATTCCATGGAATGGATATGAATGGCACACCCAAAAATATCTAAAACCATGGCATGTATACTCCGTTGAATTATATCAGTATTTTGAAAATATCTTTCCCAATTCAATATAAAAAAATCTATATAGTGTAATATGTATCTTCATCATACAGTATCTACCGTACCTTCATGATCATTTCACTTCTTTCTATCATCGATATTTTCATGTATATAGGTTTATTGATCTTTATTAAATCATTTACTATAGAAAACATATTCTAATATCACAAAGTGAAACATCCCCTAGGTTATTATCACATAGCTTCATCTTTAGAGTTAATTGCATGTGAGGTTTAATATTGTGATGACCTCTTTAGATTTCTTCATAAGTGACCATGCATCAAAAATATAGCCATGGGACCCACATTATATTAGTGTTCTAGATTGTGTAGGAGATTAAATATTTTGATTCCATCCTTAGATCGCTTCTTATGTGACTGGTGGATTAGATATGTAACCATGGGGCCTTACCCCCAGGTGAAGGTTTTGCGCATGTGTTGGAACCGGAAAACGCATCCATAAGATATTCCTAATTCTTTAATATATGATCCAAGAGAATAAACCATTTCTCAAGATTTGATTTTACTGGTTATAGATACTTAATGGAGTTACGTATTAGGAGTTATGGACATTTGAAGTTGGGCTGGAAAACTAGTTCATGGAGCCCATTCATGGAGATCCCTCCGTAATTGCAGAGTAAATTAACTTGACCGAAGCCTCCGCAAGAATCGCGAAGGCCATGAAGAAAGCCTTTGTGACTATAAAGTACTTGATAAGAGCCTCTGTGAGTGCCTCAAAGGTTGTTATGGTAGCCTTAGTGAATCCAAGAAACTTGATGGAACTCCCTCTGGTTGTGGAGCACAATTTCCTTTGTAGTGTCACTTTTTCTTCATAGCACCCATTTGTTTTCCATGGAGAGATCTTCCAACCACCATCGCTTATAAATAGGCATCTCCCCCTACCTCGTAAGCACAGTTACACCACCCCTTCTGCAACTGATCTCCCATTTCATGGTTCTCTAGAGCACTTTTAAGGCCTCCGCCCTTTGCGAAGGAGGGAGCTCCATTCAGGTTGCTCGATGCTCCGTGAAGCATTAAGCCTTCGCAAAGCAATCTCCTAAAAATGTGATTTATTCTAAGAAGAGGCCCTGATATGTGAGAACCATTACTTCATGAAGCTACTTCATGATACCCCAATCTCTTTGAAGGCCCAAGCTTCGCAAAACCCCGATCTCCATGAGACCCTCAACTATACGAAGCTCCATCCTTTGAGAGCTTTTATGCCTTATGAACCCCTTTCCACCATGAAACCCTATCCTTCACGAAGCTCCTACCTTCACACCCATAGGTCCATACCCATGGGGGGATGTGCCCCTACACCCCCAATCGGGAATAGCACAAACACCTTCATTACTGTCACTAGCCCCCATGAGAAATAGAGAGTCACACCATGATCTTTTTGGGCCGAGACGTTGAAATTTTCCATTACGCACCCACCTTACACCTATGGAATACCATGATTTGAGATACCCATCCACACTCCATGAAATACCTTGAATCAACATATTCCACTTTTTCCCATTCGCATGTTGTGATTTGAGATTCTCATCTTCAATTCCTTGAGTACCTTGAGTTAAACCATTCCTCAAGAAACCCCTCCAAACCCAATCTCTTGACTCCTATGTCAGGTTGATCTGGAAAGGGATGATCTTGCATTAGTCCCAACACCGTCCATTTCTAAGAGCCTTATTCATAATAGTCCACTCTATATGACTATAAATGGTAGTACACAATATATGAAAAACATAAGATGTGTCTTGTTTCGAATAAGAGATTCTTAATGCACCAAGAATAAGATATCAATAGTACTCTCTACATGAATATAAATTGTAGTATTCCCTATATGAAAAACATAGGATCCCTCTTGTTCTGAATAAGAGATGCCTTATGCACCAAGCATAATATTTCAATATTCCTCTCCACATGACTATAAACTATAGTACACCCTAAACGGCATTGGATGCCTCTTGTTCTGTATACGATATGCCTTATACACCAAGAATAATATGTCAATAGTCCTCTCTACATGACTATAAACTATAGTACATCCTATAATACAAACATAGTATGCCTCTTGTTCTGAATAAGATATGCCTTATGTACCAAGCATAAGATGTCAATATTCCTCTCTACATGACTATAAAATGTAGTACACCCTATACGAAAAACATAGAATGCATCTTTTTCCGAATAAGAAATGCCTTATACACTAAGCATAAAATGCCAATAGTCCTCTATACATGACTATAAACTATAGTACACCATATACGATAAACATATGATGACACTTGTTCCAAATAAGATATGCCTTATGCACCAAGCATAAGTTGTTAATAGTCCTCTCTACATGACTATAAACTATAGTACATCCTATATGAAAAATATAAGATGCCTCTTGTTCCAAATAAGATATTCCTTATGCACCAAGATTAAGATTCCAATAGTACTATCTATATGACTTTAAACTATAGTACACCCTATATGAAAAACATAAGATGCCTCCTGCTCCAAACAAGAGATGCCTTATGTGTCAAGTATAAGATGCCAACAGTCCTCTCTATATGAGCTTAAACTATAGTAAATCCTATATGACAAACATAGGAGGAATCTTGATCCAAACAAGAGATGCCTTATGTTCCAAGAATAATATGATAATAGTCCTCACAACATGACTTTAAACTGCATAATTCACTATCATTCAATAATATGATGCATATTGTTCCAAATAAGATATTCCTTATGTTACATGCATAAGATACATCATTCCTTGATTATAGTGGTGTAATTTAATGAGCATTGGAATATGTTCAAGAATTCCATCAATCCAACTCATGATTCATGTGTCCATCATTTGGATATTCATCTTATTACATGTCTGAAGGGACCCCCTAATGTCCTAGTCCCATGCCACTTCGGCTCACCTACCATTCTGGGCCAATGCCTCGGAAGACTTTGGACAACACTTTGAATTTGGCCCCGTGTTTTGAATATAGTTAGTGGTTGGCCCCCATTTGTTCCATCTCAGGCTAATGCGGTGTGGATTCTGCATTTTGAATATGGTTAGTAGTTATATCCCTTCATCATGTCACCCCCATTGTGTTCTGAATATTGGCCATGTGATTCATACTTTATTATCTCCATTTGTTTGGACTGATTCCAATTCCCTTGGAATTATCCCACTTATGCGCTACCACATAGGTGTAGGACTCAATTATATGCCTCAATGCACCAGTGAGTTGGGATGCCCTCATTTCCATACATGAGGAAGACATTACGGGAAGCTTCTATGTGTAATCCCCATCCATCATTTCCACTTCATAGTGGCACCTGGGAAGCATACATGTGTCAGCCCCATTCACCACCCTTCGTGGTCACACCTTTTCACCATGATCGTCAAGTTTGGTGTTACCTCTTGTTTCTCACACCTATCATGAATCACGTGATCTTAGAGTAAATAGTGACCATGATAGCCTCTTCTAGTTGCCTTAGTGTGAAAGCCCCATGCCTCACACACTAAACTACTTGGACTTTGATCTTTTCCCTTTCTAATCAAGATAAGTAGGAATCCTCCATGAGGTTCAATCCCATCACCCATTGGTCCCGACCACTTCATGTCGGTTCACCATCATCTCACATAACATTAAACGGTATACCCCTTTGGTCTCTCATGATGTTAAACTATATTCTTTAGAAATACATGCGTTTTGATTCATGTCTCCAAGACAGGGTACGTAGTAATACTCTCTAAGGTTCAACCCCAAACAATGGTAAACCTATTCAAACTATGTGGGTATTGATCTCTGTATACTAGTTAGGGTATATAGGAATCCTCCCTGAGGTTCAAACCCAAACACTGGTAAACCTATTCAAACAATGTGGGTTTTGATCCTTGTCTACTATGCAGGGTATGTAGGAAGCCTCCCTAAGGTTCAACCCCAAACACTGGTAAACCTATTCGAACTATGTGGGTTTTGATCCCTATCCCCTAGATAGGGTACGTAGGAATACTCCCTATGGTTCAACCCCAAACAATGGTAAACTTATTCGAACTACATGGTTTTTGATCCCTAACTCCTAGGCAAGGTACATAGTAAGACTCCCTGAGGTTCAACCCAAAACACTGGTAAACCTTTTCAAACTACATGGGTTTTGATCCATGTATCATAGGCAGGGTACGTAGGAAGCCTCCTTGAGGTTCAACCCCAAACACAGGTAAACCTATTCGAACTACATGGGTTTTGATCCATATCTCCTAGGTAGGATACATAGGAATACTACCAAAGGTTCAACCCCAAACAATGGTAAACTTCAGTGTCCCCTTTGATGGGATCCACATCATTGGTATGTCCCTTAGTGGCGTCAGACCATATACTAGGCTGCTAACCACATGTAATCCCCATCATGTCTTTAGGTCATTGTCCTTTGTGTACACCCTAATTCTATGCCTTATCCTGAACTATGTGGACTTTGATTCCCTGTCACAGGGATTCATAGGAAGACTCCCCGAGTTTCAATCCCATCACTCATGTTTCATCTCAGCCTCTCCCTTAAGCCATTGTGTTTCGGGAAGGTTATCCCCCAACCCAGGGGTTCTACTTTCTTCGAGTCCCATCCATGTGTCCATTCTCATTGGCAGCCTACTTAGGTGTCCCATCGCCCCCACTGAACTATGTGGACATTGATTCCCTACTATAGGGATATATAGGAAACCTCTCTCAAGTTCAAGCCCAACATCACTGTCATCTTCATGTCAATTTTATCCCATTCCTCCCATCCATTTATTTCAATCATCCATCATCAATCTTGGTTTTACCCAGGCCACCACATCCCAGAGAGATCATGTCATCCACCTCTTCATTGTACCTAGTAGTACTCAGGATGTTAACCATGTGTAAGCCCCATCACGTCTTCGGGTTGTTTTCCACTTTGTACACCCTAATCCCATGATTCACCCCTTTAAAATACATGGGTTTTGATCCCTATCTTCTATACAGGGTATATAGGAAACCTCCATGAGGTTGAATCTCATCCAATAGTAAACCTTGGTGCCCAACTTTCTATGGTGAACTTTTTGAGATCCACCCACAGTGGTGTCTAGATCAACCTTTGTGGTGTGATATATTCCCTTGATGGGACACACCACCATGGGTCTGCTCTTATTGGGTGTTCTGATCCATCCATCTCCTAGGTATATACTAATCTGATATATCTCTATGGGATGTTCGGATCACTCTCATTCTGTCTCTGTAAGATGTTAAACTCATGGTATACCTCATGTTAAACATGATATTCTTGAGGAAAACCTCAGAATACACGCCTTTGGCATAACCATCTCCTCAAGATGTTAAACTCATGACATACCTCGTGTTAAACATGGGAAGCTGAGAAAAATCTCAAAGACATGCCTCTGTAATTTGATACCCCACGTTTGATGTGGGATGCCTTGGGTTCTGCACCCTTGAGATTCCCTCTTATGAGGAAGGATACAGTAAACCAATGCCCACGCATCCAGAGATGTCCTGACATGCCTGATATTACTATCTACTCTGACTGAAGGTTCTTTCCCTGTCAATACCCCTTGGAATTACCAAACAGAAGTAGCATAATTAACCGGCATCCACAAAGATATGTCATTGGGAATGAGATTCACGAACAATGACTCAAATCTATGAGGGAGACCTGGACTAGGCGACGAATTTTGGGGAGGAATCCCTAGAAGGAGAGACTAACATCCCATCACCCTGTTTTGATCTAGGAGCAAACATCCCTGAATAAGAGACAGATAATACCCTCCTTTAAAAATCAGGAATATGGGGAAACAACCAGTTCGTCCCCCAAGATGGATGCATTCCCCAACAAATGTGTCAGAAACATTGTGCAAGATGTTATCTATTGTGATTACTTACTCATATTTCTTATAATGTGACTAGAAGATTAGAGATTCATGAATAGTACCTTACCCTGATGGTATAGTTCAACTTGTGAAATATATCAGCTAGTTTTATTCCCTTCTTATATTTCTTTGTGGGGTGTTTGTGTGTGACTCATGGTATGGGTTGATTTCTTCCCTTTGATATTGACTACATGTAATATAGTTAGCTTTCATAGTGGCCTAGTCAGAACATGATTACAAAACATGTTTTTTTTATGTTTTTTAAGTTTATTTTATAGGAATACACACATTGAATATTGTGGTACATCAGGAGAACCCCGTTTTTTGGTTCTCTACAAATATTTATTTCTCACACCCTACACAGACACATGAGTGCTTATCCAGACCTTATATTTCACATTTATGTGATAGGTTGGGTAGGATATTTGGATGGGGTAACTATATGGGCTTGGGGACTCATCTAAGGAGGGAATTGGAATTATGGTTGAGTATCCCTTGTATTTCATATCAGATTACCTTTTATTTTTTATTGGCCTATCAGGTGAACCTTATATATTAGGTTTTACTCTGATCATGGTATCATTTTTTTATTTCACATTTATATTTTATATTATTGATGATTAGTTACTATCTATAAATACTTATGATTAATCTAATGTTGTTGATTGATTTATTAATTTATATATTAGTGTATGTGATGATACTGAGATTATAGTCTTTCAATTTTATATTAAACTCTCATTACTAATCAGAACCCTTTGGTATGCGGGGAGGTGCTCCTAAGGTCATGTGGTTCTCTAGATAGAGTGTTGTATAGGTTATTTTAGTTAGGGTGTTACAAATTACAACCATATCATTGTTTTATTTTTATTATATTTAGGGACATAGTATTAGTATATAGGAATGTGTCAAAATTGGACAAGACCTTCGACTGATGTATCACGAACACATTTTCAAGTGCCTAGTCTAATTTAATTGGGATATGGGATTATTATTATTTATTTCCTCTATACTTAATGATATTTTTCTAAAATTAAAATATTTTGGGTTAGGTTCATTATTTATTATTTTACTCTTGACCCAGCATAGAAAAATTGTGATTTTTCATGCATCATCTCATTTATATAGGTTTATATTTACATGTGAATAAGTACTTTTCTAGGTGAAATAGTTTTAAAAGGGAAAATAGATTTTGGTAAAAATGGTTTTCAATAAAATATGATTTCAAAAAATGGTTTTTAATGGTTTTAAAAATGGGGGTTTGTTAATTAAAACCACAAAAATAACTTATTTAGTGTTTTCCTATATAAATTATTATTGATGTATTAATTAGTTAAAACTAATATGATGTTTTGTATACTTGTCCTAACATAATTATTTTTTAGTTTTTCATATATATTGGATGAAAAAACATTATTTTTATGGTGTAGGTAGTGGTTTCCTAGTATGGATGAATATAAATTATGAGCCTAAGATGTGGCTTGTTTAGCTTAAGAGGCCATGTTTGCTGAGATACCCTCAATATGGTCATGTTATAATGTGATTTGGCCTTAGGATAGAAATTTGGCCCTCTCTAGAGTGATTATATAGTGGTTTGGGTTGAGCAATAATATTATTGAATGATCTTAAATGATTTTAATAACAATAATCCGATAAAGTGAAAGTTTTTTAAAACCCTAGTATGAGGATCTCTAATGCATGATAAATAAAACTCGTGAAAAAAATAAATAAACACTATAAATAAATAGAATATCATTCACCATAGTGATTCTTTAACAATCATGATTTCCTTAAAATGTGTTCGAGAGAAATCACAAAGTGGAAAACAAAATTTCCCCACCTCTGTAATGTATCAATGTGATATGCCTAAATAACATAATGTCCAATAAGAATCCGCTAACCTTCATAATGTTATAGAATATTAGATTAAAATGGATGGAGATGAAGAGAGTTTTATTTTTAGGGGAGTTTTAGCCAAAATATTCACACTGCCTTCCATCATATATAAATAAGGATTGTATAGTACCTGAGGATGCTTTTGGGTGGTTTCTACATTAACTTATGCCTTATAATTCATGATTTAATTCCCTTAGATAGTTCATTCATTATATATATATATATAACTCATTTATATATTTCATGTCATGTAAAGGATCGTTGAATAATAACATATATGGGAGAGAGAAATGAATAGCAAAAGTATATCATTTTATTTTGAGTTACATGCATCAATATACCATTCATGAAAATAATAATATTCATGAAATATGAAATTTCATATATATATCATATATATATATATAAAGATTTACGGAATATATCCTTTAATATCGCACTTACACTAAGTCCAAAAAAACTATGTTTAATTTCACCTTATTTGTATCATATACAATAACTTGTGAAACCATATCCAAAACTCATTTTTTATATCTTTCAAAATTATTTTGGAAATCTATCATCAACTTCACCTTGTATCACATAATATGAAATACCTTCTAAATAGCCATTTTAAAACACTTTTGGATTAAATCTAAGGAACTTTTAGAGGAGATATTTGATTCAAAATCAATCCCCAATCATTCAACCACAAATTATGAACCATGGGACTTTATAGAATTGACAAAAAATAAAAAATCACTATACTCATTTATATAAGAAAAGAGTGGCTTCCTTCAAAACATCAATGCTACTTAAGCTATAAAGGGATCTATAATGATCAATATCAAACCCAAGTATTTCTATTATTGTGTCCACCAATCTGAATCATATAAAAAATTTCATTCTCATATTTTCCCTTTTTCCAAGACATCGAGTAAGCGTGGGATAAAGAACGCGTTAATACCATATATCCAACTCATCTTATCTCGATTCTCAGAGTATAGATTGATTTGATCTATGAATACATCACATGACATTCATCCTTATGGATAAGGACATCACATGTTCCTTATCTAGATAGACATGAAATATCTAGGTGTGGTCGTACACTCCCCTGTCTATCTCAATCGAGGGCCTAGATGTTATCATTTTCATATGAGAGGAAAAATACTATCTTGGTTAAGTTCTAACCGATGACATGATCAGAAAAATAATCAACTATTCCAATATTATCTAAGTCAATATATTGACTTTCATAAGTAGGGTATCAAATTATAAATGTTATCAAGATAGGTATCTCGCCAACTTTAGGTAATGTGAAATAAAATATGATCTATACACCCCTATTATACCAAATACATTTGTATAAAACTCTATGTGGTATACTTATTAGGTCATCTGGCACATACAAAGAATCATATTATTTGTTTTGTGCCTCATGAGAATATTTTGTATCTATATACAAGAATCTTACTCATACTAAAATTAACACTATTTCATGTCCTATAATACTCTAGGATAAACATCATTTAAGGAGAAACTCAAAGTAATGCTTTGCCAGGTCAATTATCATTATACTTCACAAAATGTTTATCTATATATACATTTATGTATCCAACATGAAAGAATGATAATGTCGATGTATCCTTTAATATGATACATTTTAATATTATTAAACTTTTTATTAATATTTAAAAAATAAATATAAGTTCTCGTTTATCATATCATATATGATAAAGTACCATATTTGTCTTATGTTTTCATTACTTTTTTGTTTTGTTAACTCTTTACACCATATGTAATTCATGTCACATCTCTATGTAACCAACTAATAAAACCCTATCACTAAATTATTTAGTGGGAAATATCTATTAATTATCCAACATGAATAATGGTTAGACTTTGTAATCATATTATTAACTATTCAACTTCTTAAACATACTCAAACTTCTTAACTTTAAAACATCAAATGTTATAATGAAAACTTATTGTGTCTACTAGAAACTCTTTCTAATTTCATTATCACCATCCTTGGAACCATATTCCATCAAATATTTTCCTTAAAATATTGTTTCTACTTACATTTTTTTCAATATCCCTCTTAAACACTTTTATGATAAAGTGAAAAATACATTAATATGGTAACTAAGTTCAACTCTTTCATTTCTCTTTATTTCCAAACCCAAAATTATTTTAAGATAAGTTGATAACCACTTTTTCATAGTAAAAAAATTTGACTCATTACATTTCTCTTTACCACTATACCCAAAACTCTTTTTGGATATCAATTTTAATTCAATTTTTCATTTTTTACTTCTACAATACTTAAAACAATAGCGACTTTCAATTTCCATGATAATTAAATGTAACTCTTTACATTTTTATTTGTTTTCACTTATAATAAAATCTTTTAGGATGTTGAGTGAAAAACACTTATATCTTAAAAAAGTATAATAATTTAGAAAATAGTAATATCCAATGTCTAGATGGTACCTAATGTAATAATTTACATTTTTCGTTACCATCACATATCCTAAACATTATAGGATATTAAGTGAAAAAAACTTTAATAAAATATTACTTTTATCCTTTATTTGCAAATTTTGAAATTTTTTAATCCCAAACATACACCCACTAGCCTCCTATTCACTACATAATTTTCATAATATCTAATTAAGATACAAAAACCCTTTTTTTAAGAAATATTATTTATTTTATTTTTAGTGGGAACATTTAACAAATAAATTTTTGTTTCCATATGTTATATTCTATGTGTTTGTAACATTTTCATTTAAAAAATACTATTAAAATATTCCATCGATAATGTGGTAGGAACACATTTCCTCATATTTTAATAAATATTTGGAAAAACATTTTATCTTGGATAAAATATTTTTATCCATATATTATTCTCAAAAAATGTTATAGAAATTGATGAATTATAAACCATGTGTATATATTTAATGATCTCATACTTGTTCTTAAAAAATATTTATTATTGAACATATTCTCTTATCACATAAAAATGAGATGAGGATATAATTTTTACTTGATTTTATTTTAGCTTTAAAAAAACCTTTAAATTTAAATCATTGATATAGTAACTATTTAATTCATCTCATGAATATAAACTACAAAAAATCAATTATTCCCTTGATTTTGAAATCATCTATATTTTAAACACTTTATAAGATATAAATTTGATGTTTCATACCTTCTAAAATAAAATAATTAATTTCTACAACATACATATCTAACATGGTAATTCTATAGGTTTTCACAATCTATTTTAGGTATATCTTGGATAATCCAATCATGTGGAATTATCAATCCTTGTTCTTGACAATCCTATAACCTAGACATCATACTCCTAGTTCATATATATTCTTAAAACTTTGAGAATATTGGGTAAATATTATATTAATTAAATCACATTGTTGTAATATTTCCATAGATGATAATAAGATAAATTCTATGACTAGAACTATCCATTTTTACCCTCCCCTAAAGCATATTATAGAATTAAAATATCTTAAACCATGTATATTAAAAATACCCAAATCATTTCATTTAAACAATTATTTTTTACATTCATTTATCAAGATCTAAATGAGATAAAAATACACATATTATGACCAGTTGATCCAAACTTGAAGCATCTAATTTATCAATGAAGAAACTCCTTTTCTCCATTATTTGAAACCAAACTTCACACTTCAGTTCATTTAATCAAATGACCTTTTATATATTTACAACAATTTTTAAAACATAAAATTGATATCATATATATTTTAGAATAATATAACTTATTTATATAACTAACAAAGTTTTAAGGGAACCATTAGTCTCATAGAGTCATAAATATATAAAAGAATATTGAATATCATTTTACATACCCAATCATATTAAGTATATGATACTAAAATTGATATACCCAATCATACTGAATACATGATAGGAGTATAAGATTCATTTGTTTACATTGTATCGAATTCCTTTAAACCTTTAATAAATCACTCTATTCTTCCATAAGAAACTTGATTCACTTTTTTCATAATTCCAACACTTATTTATTGATTATTGAACTATTATGAAAAATATAATTTTCCCTGAATAACTTTTCTTAAATTACTGATCTTTATTAAGAACATTTTCTTAGGTTTTCAATCTTATGAGTTTCTTATATTAAGATTCCCATTTCCAGGATTAATCACAATGTTTATCTTGATGATGATTATTATATTATCTACAACATAAGCTTTTATCATATGAGTATCATGTATTATTAACCATTTAATAAATTATTTTATTAAATGACATCCCACTAAAATGATGACCCCCTTTTTTTAAAACACATTATATCCATTAGTAGACCAATATCCATATTTCACCATGACTTACACCAGTTATCATATAAATAAGTCATGATTATATCTAGTAGACAATTATTTTCAATCATATCATATATGAATCTTGGATAGTTGAGCATAAAACTCTTTTTCTAATCCATCATATGAATATCATCAACTCTATTATTCTAGTATCCTAATCTTTAGGGTTTCCCAAATTATAGTAACCCAAAGTAAACACCAATAATAATACAACAAAATACAATCAAGGTATATTTGTTCTAATATTGAAAATAAAATCATGACAATCCAAATTCATTTATAACTTTCATTCCTTACACAAGTTAATACAAGGGAACTCATGCTGGGCTCCAAAATAATTAGTTAAATGATCAAGGTTCTAATAAGTTCCTCTTTAGATGGAATCTCACACTTAGTATTTGGAGTGTATTTAATCGCACCATATTATCTCAAGTTATTCCCTTTTATATATGAATACTTTTAGTTATTTTAGTTTGGGATCCTATTCCCGCTACCTACTAAATATATTCAACCAATATTGATGTTTACCTCTTTACACAACCCACAATTTTGTGTTACTCACCCAAAAATAGAAGTCAAGTATATTCATATATATCTGATTGCATCATATCTTTAATGAACATGAAAATTTCATGTCAAGGAATAGATTTATATGAGATTCGAAATCTCCTCATGAGTAATCCTATAGTAATAGAGAATAAACCCCATTCACTAGCTTAGACATGGTATAAACTTCTAGGTAGGTAGGTAGTCCAACACTAAGTCCCTCTACCCAGTTATACATTACCCAATAGATAATTAAATTCATCAAAACCTTAAAACATTATTTTCAAAAAAATTGTTCCGTAAATAAATTAATGTTAATAACTCCAAATACAAACTGAGGTCAAGGTGTATGAAAAAAAAGTTCATTAATAATACCTATAATGAAAGACATTATCCTATAAGTAGTCAAACATTTTAAACTAAAGAAAACACAATATAAATATTTCTTAAAAAAATTAATAAACATGAATATAGTAGGGAATAATCCCTAAATAAGTTAACAATTCAAATATTTAAACACGAGATAATGTTTTAAAATCAATTCATAAATAAAATCTAACTATAAATGATTTTACAATTTAAACTTTATCATTATGAACATTCTATAATTTTGAATATAGATATTTTATATTTATTCCAATATTGACTCTTTCATATTAATCATTATATAGAATTTTCATTTTAAATATATGATATTATTTGAATTATAAAATATTTATGATCTAATTTCTATTATGTAAACATTTTACATAATCTAAATATCCTATAATTAATCATTATTTAAACCTTGATTATATCAATAATAAAAATGCTTTTTGATGTGGCTTAAATAATATCCAAATAAATCCCCTTTAATATTGAACCGTTCAAAATAAATAATTATGAACAATTTATAATTTAAATATAAACATTTTATATATTGTCATTATTTCATAATTTATAGTACTTTATTAATTATTTAGTATGATTTATAAATAAAAAAAATTAATTTTGAGATCATAAGAATTTCCATATAATTTAATTAAAAGGTATTTAAAATATTAACATTTAATATTTAGAGAATATTTAATAATAAATGTTTCAAAAGAATTTATTAATTTATTATAAACCCTTTATAATTAATTAATTAATTACCGTTTTATTAATTAATGAATATCCCCAAAATACATTTTAATTATAATTTATAACCAGTTTATAAATTATAATCAGAACATAAAAATATAAACAAAATATGTGTTTCTATATAACTATATGTTAGAGGGAACCCCCATGTGCAATTAAACTCTTTTACCTTTAAATAAGCCTTCTGGAATTTTGGTGTAAATGTAAGAAACTGGTTACCTTTACATTGTGCTGGGAAATCCAATAGTGTATAGGTAAAACCAATTTAATTTGACATGACTTTGAGAAAATGTCAAATACATTTACACAAAAACCATTTACCCTTACATGACCTTTTAAATACCATGATTACCATTACATAACCAATTAAACCCTTCACTATGTAAAATTAGCTTGCAATAACCTATATACATGCTATTAAAATATAGAATTACATTTATGCGGCCTTAGGTAAGTTATGTTTACCCTTATGTGAACCCCTTCATGTAAAGGTAATTCATGAATTACCTTTACCTAACCAGTCACATATGGGTAATGTTCTAGATACCCTTAAACATCACAATCATGTAAGGGTAAGTCTATAGTTACCTTTACATAGCATAAATGTGTAACGGTAAATCATTTTTTCTATATTTTAAAAAATAATAATAAATGATTCCCTATTTTTTTTTATCTTCTTCATTTCCACACATTATTTAATAAAACTAAAACATGGTATCCCTATGATAACAAAAAAGGGTTTTAATTTGTCTAAAAACAATTATTAGATAAAGAAAAAGCATTTTAAATCTCTTATTTGAGGATCTCTTATGCAAGATATATGAAACCTGTGTAAAAATGGAAATTAAGAAACCAAATAATTAAGTGGAATACCATTAACCATAGTTATTCTATAATAATCATTATATCCTTTTCATGTTTTTTAGAGAGATTGTAAAGTGTCAAAAAATCTCCCCATATACATAGTTTATCCACAAGTAACACCTGAATCACTCTACATTTGATCAGGATCCACCAACCTCTGTGACTTGCTAGCATCTCATAGTGCCAAGGAGAAAGATTAATAGAGATTTATGGTTAAGATATTCTTAGAAAAAATATCAACATTGACGTCGTCATATGGAATTAGGGTTTATATAGAACCATAAGATTCTCACGGGGGGTGTTCACATTAACTCATGCATTATAATGTGTGAGTTAATTCCATTGGCCAGTTCATAAATTATATATATATATATATTCATGAATTATATTTATATGTATATATATGAATATAAATCCTCTAGACATTTTATCTTATGTAACATATCGTTTAATTATAGAATATATGGAAAATAAAAATAAATGATAACAGTTTATCATTTTATTCCGAGTTATATGGAGTAATATACCATGCTTTAAAATCATAATTTGTATTAATTATGTAATTGAATATATCTATCATATATATATACACACACAAGGCTTTAGATCATGTATCCTTCAATTATATCATCATTGTTGTGACATTTGATTTGATTTAGGAAATAAATCCACTTCAGTTAAAGGATCATATCATAGTGGGGATGGTAACTCCTTGAAAAAGGTCATTATAGTGTAAGGCATTAAGCCACTCCACAATAGGGAAACAAGATATTTAAAACATCCTTGAAAAAAGGTTTTTTTTATACTATGGAGTGTAGGTTCATTTCACAACATGACCATGGATGAGGTAATTTCATTGTGATAGCCTTGGTCATGTGGAAATCTTATGAGTTTGTTAGTGGGATATACGGTTCCTCATTTCCATTGTGGTTGGTATTTGGCTTTTCGTTTTGTGTTAGGGGCATAGAGGTTTCAACCAAGGAATAAAATCACAATTATTTATTTATAAAGTATGTGTTGGAATTCTATGAATGGGTAAGTGTGGTGATGGATTATGGTTTCATTTTTGAAACCAAAGATGATTTGGAACCTATTATTGTGGCTCAAGGAATGTAACACCATTTGAGACATGGTGTTTCTAATAAGTGGATGAAACAGCATGATTAGATAATCATGTTTTATATTTCATGTAGGTTTAGTTGAATTGTTTTTATGATCCCTATGGATATGGGTATGTCATTGAGGTGCAACCGCTATGTGGGTAGATTTGTGTCCATGAGTGGTGTTTAGTTGATAGTCACTCTTGGGATGTTATGTTTGGTAGTTGAGTTCATCTATTTGTTAGTGCCTTGTGAAAATCTTCTAGGAGTGGTATTATTTTAAGAATATGGATTTATTAGTGATGTTAGTGAATATCTTAACCAGAGTGGGTTGGGAATTTATGGAACATATGAGTCTCTTCATAAGAGGAATGTGGGATAACACTGAGTGTGCTGGTGAAATGTGAGATAGAATCCAAATGACCATGGGTATGAATTTGAAAGTGTTTCATTGATAATTTTTTAAATGAGCATAGGAAATATAACATGTTGATATTTTATGGTGATGACCTAGGGTCATCCAGATTAAATAAGGGTTGTTTGAGATATCATGGAATCATGAAGCTCAAGAGAAGGGCGCGTGTGGGATATTATTAGGCTATTATTAGTGAGCCTCATTTATGGGGATCCTCATAAAAGGTTTTTTTAGGTAAGATAATGTTAGTGGAATGATGATATGGGTAGTCCAATGTTGGGGAGTTCCATATCATTCATTTTGAGTATAGTGTTTGTAACACCTTAAGAAAATACCACCCTAATTTTAGATCATGGAAGATGGTTAGTTTTGAGTGATGGGTTGTTTTCATGATGTCAGGATATAAAAGTAGGAATAAAAATATCTATTGGTTAGTTTGAAATGTAAATTAATGAGTCAAATGGATTTGACTCAATGTTAGTATTAACTATTACTCCTGAATTACAGTATGAAAATGGGCTATCAGATTAAACGGAAATTCAAAAACTAGACTGAAGGTAACTAGAAATGGTAAATGGTGTTTTTTGGTTGTCGTACTGCTCAGGGATAGTTTTTATTAGGCTATTATTATGGTTTTAATCACTATAATCTCATATAGGGATCAGTTATAGGTTTTCTAGTGTTTTTATTTTGACAAGTGTATTCACACACCATCTTAGTGTTGGAAAGTTGGTTACGATCTAGGTTCTTAGAGGATTAGTTTTGGATTCTGATATCATCGATGGATGAATTGAAGTAGAATGAAACTTTAATGGTGATGGAGAATATGTTAATCCTATTGTAATCCTTGATAACCATATAGTGAGGCTTCCAGTGAATGGTGTGTTGGGTATTGGGGGTCATGCAGTGGAAGCATGATTGGTGTCTGAAGGTAAAATGTGGTGATCTAGTGATTAATTAAGGAATATGTTTGGTCAATATTTGTGGTTGGAGTACCACCATGGAATCTTGAGTATGGGAATAATTGTAGTTGGGATCTTACAATGACCCATGTCATTATAGGTTTTTAAATTTAGGATAAATTTAAATTTTTTTCCTCATAATAGGGAGTTTTATGAGAATTGGGTTTCATATTGGAATTTTGGGCGTTGTTACATACCATGTGAGAATATTTCTGTATGTTTATGTGTTTTTTTGAATGTTTTTGGAATTGTAAAGAGGTTATAGGAGTTTTTTTTGTGAAATTTAAGGAATTGTACCACATATCGAATATCACAATAAATTCCTTATTGGTTTCATTGTGATAGTGGTCCTAAGGGGAGTATTGTGCCACAAACTTGGAACTATGAGGGCTTCATGTTATTAATTTTATATATTTAGGTGAGGTCTTTTCATAGTGTTTGGAGATTTTTTGATCCCCATGTGTTGGAAAAAATCACCATAGAATCAAAATATACCAAATAAGAATGATTTCACCCAAAAATTAATATATAAAATGGGGCTCCAACCTGGGAATCCTGCATGACCACTCCACACATCAAAGATCTATGCATATCTAGATATGTTTTTATAAGATTTTAAATGAACCAAAAAAGTCAAAACATAAATAAAAAACCTGAAACCAACTCCAAAATAATACATAGGAAAAAGAAAAAATCGTATCCAAGAATGGTTTATTAGGTGATATATCAATAACAAAATCATTAGACCCAAAATACCCAAAATGATCTCTATGTGACCTCTTAGTTACCAACCAACCTTAAAATCAACATGATCCTTGAGTGATAAAAACTAAATCTACACCTACAAAATAAACTTAGTTTAACCGATACTAAGTGTCATAAGTAGGGTGTGAGTATAACAACTCAATAATTGATCACCACAGAGACTATGCATTTCCTTTACCAAAAAAATCCATACATTTTAGTTTGAAAATGTATTATTGAATATAGTGTTTTTATATTTTTCCTAAATAAAATCATCTCTTTTTCAAACCCTCTTTAAACCCCCATTTAAATTATTCATTCAAAAAAATTACATTTTGAAAAAACCCACCCCTTGAACCATAATTAAGAAAAGGATAAGTAAATAACTAAAAGAACATAAAACAAGTAAACTTAGAACAAGAATATTAATATACTAAATATCAATAGTAATTTAAACCATACTAAAAGCTAAAATATGCCAAAGGAACTAAAAAGAATAACAAAAGTAAATAATCATATCATAAGAAGAAATAAAATTGGGTAGTAGAGCAGGGTAAAATATGATACAATCCATACAAGTAAAATAGAATATAGAAATAAAGTTTTGGTAAGAATAAGAAACAAAAAATACGTAATCATGAGAGATTCCAAAACATCCCATAGGGATTCCCTAGACATACTCAAGTTGGAACCATCTATCGACATATTGATGAATTTCCTAAGTCTATAACCAACCACCTTACCCTTAACTAGCCTCAATAGTGGCACTATCCTATGGCCTAGATATATCCATGCTAGGGGATCTAGTCTATATCATTAAGACTAGATATTAACTTTGTCTCACCTCTCACTAATATTCCTTGGATCCCTATAATTGTAGTAAAGGGAGGTGGGGTAGCCTTTACATATAACATATCAATCAAAAATCAATATAATTGAAACACATCTACTCACCCAAACTTCCTACACCCATCCATTTAAAACCCATATTAAAAATAAAATAATAATATCTTCACATAATTGGATGAGAAGGGATCCCATGGAGGGTGCATTCTTTTATTAAATTCATTTCAAAGTACCAATCAGGCCTTAGCATTTAAAACCAGTAATAATTTTCTAATAAATAAATCCCTCATTAAATGCCATTTAAAAACACAAGGTAAGTTCCAAACTACTTCTCTTACTGCCAAACGAGCCTATAAATCACACTTTAGAAAATAAACATTTGAAATCTCTTTGGAAATCATTTTGGAAACAAAGAGACAATTTGAGAACCCAATCTTAATTAAAGGCATCCTATGAAATTTATATATATATATATATATATATATTAATACATGCACACACACAAAAATATATATATAAACACACATCCATATTCATATATATATATATATATAAATACATTCATAATAAATACCAAGAAAATAAACAAATGGATTCTAATCAACCCCAAAAACCAAATTATAAAAATTATTAAAGACCAATCATCATTTAAAACACCTAATTCTTTGAAAAAAATATTATCAGTCAATTTAGAAAGAACAGGGAATACATATATAATGTTCCATTGGATTAATGTATAGGATCAATTATAGTGGGAGGGGTGAATGAGTGATCACTTTATTTTATAAGAATGTTTCTCAACTTCATAGGGATACTTTATTAACCTCTAAAAACTTTTTAGAGTCATGATCCACTAAAATATTAATATCAACCTCACCTTTCATATGAAATAAATATAAAGTGATGGAAGCACATGATATTTAAAAGATTTAGTAAAAATACCTACTCCTTTCCATGTTGGTTATTTCCCCCAACATGGATTCTTTTACTAACTTCATTTTGGAGTACAAATGAATAAGAAGAAACTAGTTCTACACACCAGAAATCATCCTCCAACAAATCTTAGTTTTATGTTGTGACAATCATCCCTTCTTCTATAGTTTTTTATACCCATAAATCTCCTAAATATTTTCACAGAAGTCATAGCTAGTTATACCCCCAACCAATAATCCCTTTCAGAAACTGGTTATACCCCATATCTAAAACCTTCTTTCATCTTTTTTTTATTCCCTTCTAAAAAATCTTCTCTTCCTCCATAAGAAAGCTAGATCAAATTCACCTATGTAAAAAACCAAGATCTTTAAAAAATATCTTAAGATTTTTTAACCTTGAAACTTTCTCCAAATATTTGGTAGACTTGGATATTATCAATTATATTTTCTTAGAATTTCACTAAAAATGTTCTTTAGAAAATGTTATTTTGATGGATTCATTCGATTTACCTCTATCTGATAGATCTATTCAAATAATCTTTATATGTTTCCCATCACTACACTTTACTACACCTTTATATGTTTAGATTGAATATTTATAATGGATTTATCTGATGAAGAAAATTTATCCCAGTTTACTTCCTTATTCGACTGAGTAGAAACTCAACCTGCCTCTCTCTACTTCTTCTTCATTTGATGTAACTCTGATCAAATTTCCTTCATCCTAAAGATATATATCCATTAATTCAACTTCAACATAATTTTTTTGAAACTAAAAATATCATAAAAAATTCATATTGTTGGATTTTTTTAACTATGAATAGGGTTAAGTATGATTTCACTTTGCAACCCATTTATATAGGTTCTCTTGAAATAGATTTGGTGGGAACCCAATTTCATTTTCCTTCTTAAAAAAATTTCGTTGGGAACTTCTAAAATTTTCTAGAATATTCTTGAATACTCCTAAATATTCATGAAATCCCGACATCTTTCTTAAAACATTCATAAGATTAGTGTTAAGAAACTTTGGAAACCTTACTTTACCTTAGAAAGATATAAAAAATTAAAGTATCAACTTCAGCATCAACATATTTATGAAGCATTACAAGGATCCTTAAAGCTTCTCAAAATATCCATCTAGTGGATTTTTGTATATTTTATGTTTTTCTAATCACCAAACATAACATATTTATTTTTATTCATCTAACTGAATTTTTTTGTACGATCCCCAAACAACACTTCTCCAAAATTCTTCATCAAGATCAGCTTTTTCCAATCACTCTTCCTTGTATTTTCTTTGACTATTTTTCTTTTAAAAAAATTATATATCAGATAGACTTTGGGAATATTTGTACTATTGAGCAAAATTTTCTCTTTATGATCAATTTGATTCATCTTAATCTTTATGTTCCACTTAGTTATAGTATCCTAATAATTTTTCATTCAGTGAAATCATGAAATTTTCTCTAATAATGTTTGTTTGTTGTTTGACTTTGTGCCATATTCCCCTAGTATAAACTTAGAAACTTTCTTTGTTCAGAGTTTTTTTCTGATGAATTTTTTCTATAATGTTAGTTAAAATTATCTCCCTTTATACAAGCTTTAGCTCATATCATAAACTTCATGATGTTAGGATAATTTTTGAACCGCAAGAATCGTTCAATTTTTTTAAGGAACTTTTTTATATTATTCTATAAGAAAATTTCCTAAAACTTCCTTAATTAACTTCTTTATCCAGCTTTCCTAAGTAAATTTATTATCCAAAATCATTAAGAAAATTTTTATTCCAACACATATTGATATATTGATAAAGAAATGAAACCAAACACACTTGGGAACAACAATCTACCCCTTTGTTTTTGTTGTCAATATTCACATGAAACTCTAAAAAACTTCAAATTCAATATGTTTTCTCAATTATTTTTCCTTATATTATGATTTCTTCTTAATCCCCTATGTTACTTCACCCCATTATTGATAATAAAATTCAAATAGGTAACATAAGGATCATATTTTCTCATATTTCATCATATTATAATCTTAATATCTTTATTCAAGAGAAAAGTAGTATCACACGAGTTTATTAAAAAAAAGAGCCTTTAATTAAACAACTCTAAGTTTATATGTGTGAATCCAGTTTTGAAAGACACAGTTTATAATCAAGTTTATCAATTTTTTACATAACAGTTATTTCATGCAACATTTTCCTCAATTTTCTTCCAACATTTTGTATTTGGGTAATTTGAGTATATTTGTTAAAATAAATATTGTACCCATATCAACAAACATATCAAAATAGTTCATGTGTATAAACATAATTTCCTCTAATATCTAAGATTTATTAACATCATTACTTTCTTTTAATAATAGTATGATATTCATACCTTAGATTCATCTTTCCTCCCACTAATGGGTAGTTCTCTTTCTGTCATCATGGTTATAACAATGTTACATGATGATAATTTTTCTTTAGTGTAGAAACTAATATAACACTTGAACATATTCCTTAATTATTCTCCTTAAATTATCTACAAGTTAGTAAAATAATAAAGTTTATTTAGAATAAGGAGGAACCTCAATGTTCCTTAGAAGTAATATTCAAAGTGATAATCTAATTTCAGTCTTGACTTCTTCTTCATCTTATTCTTCTTATACTTTTCATTAGTTGTATTCTCTTTCTTCTTTTCATCCTTCTCAATTTTTTTACTTGTTTTTTATTATCTATAGAATCATTATATGTAACTAAAAAAAATTCGTTTGGTTCAGAAACATTCTTGTTACCTTGACTTTGTAATATATTTTTCATTCTTTTTACTTAGGTTAGTAGGATTTTCATACAAGATTTAGTAACATACTGATCTTTCTTACATCACTTACAATTTTTTATTTTTCAAACCACCATCTATTGATAAATTTTTTACCAAATTTGTTCTCATCTTCATAAACATGTTTCTTAAACTACATTATTTTCACAACTTTATTAAGATTTAAATTTGTCACTATTAAGGCTTTAGTAATATTCACTTTTTAAATTTTTACTTTTTTCCTCAACTTTCCTTTTTTGGAAATTTTATTCTCTCTGCTCTTTGTAGATCCCCTTTGATTCATACATGTTTTATAATAAAGACATATTATACCAACATGAGTATGCTCTATTTTCAAAAACTCCCCAACATCAGTAGTTACATCTGAATCATGATCTTTAAAACCAATTATAGTACTACTATAAAGGATTTTTTTGCTTCTTCAAAAACTATGAAATATTATTAAAGGGTATACCTTCTTGAATAATTCCACTTTTTCTTAGTGGAATATGATTTATAAAACTTCATATCTTTTTTACTTGTAGTGTTAGTATAAGTATATGTAAATTGAGATTAATTGGGAATAGAAACAATGTACTTATATAAACCATTATTTACACCATCTTTAGAAGTTTTCCATTTAACCACAACTGTTCTGTTGAAGTATTCTCTCATATTTCATTCTCACTTTTTGTTTTAAGAAATATTGATTTTATTTCTAAAAAATATTCTTATTTTTCAAATAAAAAATATTTAAGATGATTTACCATTCTTTTTAATTCAACCAATTCTTCTGGTTCTTATTTATTTCTTTTACAAGTGTAGTTTCTACCATGTTGATATTCTCATCATTGAAATATTTTTCTTCATAAGCTTTTAGATTCATTTAAAACACACCAACATTAATTTTCTATAAACTAATCATATTTAGTTTCATATTTTCATTTTTTATTCACTCAACATTCTAAAAATTTATTTCATTAAATTGTCCTTTAAAGTTCTTTATTTCTTTCTTGAGTTGAGTATTTTCTTTAAGTTCCACTTTAAAATTTTCTTTAAGGTAAAACTCAATTTCAATTATTTATTCACTATCCTCATCTCTATATAATTAATTAATTCCTTTTTTAACTCAAGAAAATAAGTTGATGTGGTGATCAGGTTCATATTTGGATAAAGATTCATCCTTCTCTCTTCTATGCAAAAAACATTTCTTCTTATTATTAGGAAACTTTTCCTTATTCTTTTCACTTCTGAACTAACACTTTTTACCTTCTCTTTCTATCTCGAATTCCTCATAATTCTTATTAGACAATTTTTTTATTAAATTTCCTTTGTCATTACAGTTCTAATAATTAAGAGTAATTTTTCCTTTTCCTTTCTAATTTACTTTTTTATACCTTTTTTACAGAAGGGTAATTATTGTGCTGAAATATTATGTTTATTACTCTATATATAAATTACTTTATTCTTCTTTATCTTCCTTATCTTTATGATTCCATTTTAACAAATATTAAAAATTCATTTCTTCCATATCCTTATTCTTAAAAACTAGTGTTTTCCTCATCTCATATTCCATGAAAATATTATCAAAAGTTCATCTAGATATAAATATTCACAATCTTTTAAAGCTGATACTTTTCCATCAAATATATCTAGAAATCTTATCATCATTTTATTAAGGATATTAGAATCTTCCAAATTCTACCTAAAACTACTCATGTTTCTGATGACCTCAATAACTCTTATATAGTATCCACTGATAATTTTTTTATCATCTATTTTAACATATTCAAATGTTTTCCTCCAAATTTGTACCTTAACTTCCTTAACTTTCCCATTTCCTTGATTCATGATTCTAAACTTATCCCACATTTTCTTAGCTATTATAAATTCTATAATATTTTTATAAACATTTTCTTTGAGATCCATCAACATAGAAGTATGATCTTTTCCATAAACTTTAAAATTTCTCTTATAGAAAGATATTATAAGAACCCCATTAATGGGAGTAAATAATTTTTTTTAAACCTATATCTTTAAGACCATGAGATATAATATAGGGTAACATCCTATTCTTCCAACAATGATTTCATCCATCAAAACTAGGAACACTCCTACTATTCACTGAATTGAAATTCTCCATTCTTAGAGTTGGATCTTTTAGTAAAGACCTACTCTCTAATACCAATTGAAGTTCTCTGGGATCAATGTATGGGATCAGTGAGAGGGGTATGAGAAAATCAGTGATCACTTTTTCTTTTATAATACTGTTTCTCAACTTTTTAGGAGAAATTTCTTGACCTATGAAAAAATAGAGTTACAATCTACTCAAATATAAATCTCAACCTCACCATTTGTATGCAATAGATATAAAGAGAGGGATGCACACAATATTTAAAAGTTTTGGTATAAAGACCTAATTTTTCATATTTTTTATTCCCTCTACATGGACTCTTTTACTAAATTCTTCCTAGAATATAAAGGAATAAATAGTAACTAAATCTATACCCCAATAATCCTTCTCTAGTAAATCCTGGTTTTACCCCCCAACAATAGGCCCTTCTTATAGGGATGGTTATACCCCCCCCCCCCCAATTTTCCTAATTGTATGAACTTAAGTCATAGTTGGTTATACCCCCATCCAAAATCCTTTTCAGTAACTGGTTATACCCCCCCCAGCAACTTGCTTCTTCCATCTTCTTTTCTCATACACTTCTAAAATATATTCTCTTCCTCCATAAGTGAGTTATATTAACTTCACCTATGTACAAACTTCAACATAACAAACAACTCTCTTCAGATTATGTTCTCCTTGAAACTTCCTATTGATATTTGGTAGACCCGAATATGCTCAATCTGAGTTTTTTAGAATTTAACTTAAAAAATTCTTCATCATATATCTGTCTGGTGACTTCATCTGATTTTCCTCTATCCAATGGGAATCCATAATTTTACCCTAACTAAAATAATTCTACATTTATACTTTTATATTAACTTTTTATGATGGATTTTTCTGATGTAACTCAATCTAATAAAAAAAATATGACATGTTTCACTTCCTTCTTCAACTGATTAGAAACTCAATTAGCCTCTCTATGCTTCTTCTACATTCAATAGAACAATGATCGGAGTTCCTTCATCAGATGGATCACTATCTGGTAATTCAAATTCAACCTGATTGGTTAGAAATGTAGCCTATCACAAAACTTTAAAAGTGCCATCTTTTCATATTCATGAATAGTGTTAAGTGTGATTGTAATTTGCACCCCCTTTATATTGGTGATCCTAAAATAGAATTGGAGAGAACTAAATTAATTTAATTACTCAAATTAAATTCACTAGACATTTCAAAAATCTTATGGATCATTCTTTAATACTTATAAAGCTTCATGAAAGATCCCCTTTTCTTAGAGATTACTTAATTTTGGTGTTAATGAACTTTGGAAACGTTCATTAACCTCAGCAGGATATCAAAATTTAAATGATTATAGTTAGAATCGACATATTTATAAGGCTACACAATGTTATGAAAATCTTAATGAAATATTCATTTGGTGGATGTTTGTCTATTCACCAAACATAACTTCTATATTTTACTTTATCTCGCTGTATTTGTTTGTCTAATCACCAAACTTCAATACTCTACTTTTTTTCAGATTTAATTTTTCTAATCACTCTCCAATGGATTTTAATTTATTGTTTTTTTAAAAAAATACTATATATTAGATAAACTTAGGTAATTTTTTTTGACAGATTGTAATTTTCTTTATATGATCAATTTAATTCAACTTAATATTTATATTCTATTTAGTTATAATATCCTCAGAATTGTCCATTCGATGACACTGTGAAAGTTCATCCAACTTATTTCTATATGATATATCTTCATCTGATGGACTCGATCCACTAATATTACTTTATTAGCACTTTTTACTAACTTCACTATTTAAAACATATTTTATTCCACAATATAAACTTTGAAACTTGTGAAAATTCAAAAAAAAACTCATTTCTTCGGTAGACTTATAGTTCCTCTAAAGATGGATGATAACATTATTGAAACTTATGAATATATTAGACACATGAAACCACTTTATCTAAACATTCTCCAGACTCTATTTATTTTACTTATCATTCCTTGGACTTCTAAACCCTTTCACATTAGGCATTATACACTCACATAATCTTCTCACCCTATGTTATTCTTTTGTCTACTAAGATTTGTTCTAATTTTTTGTGACCACACTATATCAGCAACATTTTTTCTCACAAATTTTCATCTGGGCATTTTTTTTATGTGTGACTTTGTGAAATATTCCCCTTGTACAAACTAATTATATTTATTTATTCTGAATGTTGTCCAGTGATGTTCGTCTAGAATTTCAATTTCACTTCTCTTTATTTGTAAAAACATTAGATTTTACCATGAGATTCATGATGTTATGAAATTTTATGAACGGCATAGAATTATTTTATTTGTTTAAGTAACTTTCTTATATTCCTCCATAAGGAAATTTCCTGTAACTTCCTTAAGTAACTTCCTTAGAAAACTTTCTTAAGGAACTTTCTTAGACAATATTATTAAGAAACTTTCACTTCAAACACATGTTTTAATATTGATAACCAATACAACCAAACACACTTTGGGAAAACAATATACTTTTAACACAAAGATGTTAACTTTGAAAACCTTGGAAAATATCATTTTTAATCCAAACTCTAGCTCATAAAGATTTAAAAATGATCTTATGGACTCAATGACATGATAAGTTTAATTAAAATAAATTTTTTAAAGTCCAAGAATCACATGGTGTGCTATAGAAATTAAAATAATGGAAACACCTACCATAATTGAGTGAAAATAAGATAAAATACTTGATAATAGAAGGATAAAATTTTTAAGAACACCCAACACACCGTATCATCACAAAAAATAAATTATTAGGTTAAATACCCACATTAGGGATTGAAAAACAAGTTTACATAGAAATAGAATAAGTTAAAGTAATATAAAAAGGAATACGAGAAGAAGAAAAAGACTTTACTAAACAATAATACCAAGAAATCAAGGTAGAGATGCCTCAAAATCCAAGTAGGATCAAGGGAGGTCTCCCCTAAGACTCCATTAATATTTTTAGTTGATTTAGAAGAGGGGTTAACCATTTAGAGGTTTTAATTAATGTATTAGAATATGAAATTCAAGTTTTTAAGATTCTGGGAAAGTCACATGGTTTTTCTGCATGGTTTACCAAACTATGCACCAACCGTGTACCCCTCATTGAACACACCTAGGCACCCACATGGTTTGGCCATGCATGTAATAAAAACCTATTAAAATTATGCCAAATGCATATTTTAAAAACTATAAGTCAGACTCATGCTTATGACATAGTTTCTACTAATCATTAATAAGCCATGTGCTAGCACCCTTATGCACTAAGATATCACATGATTTATCTTGGGTTTTACTTGGTTTGAGTCCATCAATGTACTACCCATGAATAAAACTATGTATGAAAAAAATGAACTAGAAAAAACACCTATGTATGGTTCATCACATAGTTTCCATTAAAATGAGTGTACAACCCACGTGATAGAATGAAAAACTATCTAAAACTCAAAATTTTAACCTGAAACTCAAAGGAATGTGGAAAAATTAATAAATAAAGAGTTGATTAATTAAAATAAAGGTTTGGGTGTGATAATTATCCCACCCATAATACTTTATTCCCCTATAAATTCACTAAGTTCCAAATATAATGGAAAATATGTTTGACACTCTAACCAAAAAGCAGAGACACCTTAAAACTAATCTTTTAATTCCACTAAAATCAAAAAAACTTCTAATAAAAACTCTACTAATAAATTATCACTAACTCTTAACCATCCCAATAAGAATATTACAAAATAGAGGGATGTAGTGGGCCTCACCATGTCTTAAGATTTCACTAGCATGGTGGATCATCAGAATAACTAAAAATAACTACAAAACTAAGAGTAAAATCATAATTCCTTAAAAACCCACAACTCCCCCAACGGGAGTAAAACACATAAAATTATAAAATACACAAAAAATATTTAAAAATAATAATAAATTATTGATGAGAATAAGAATAGTTGGCAGAGGAATAAATCAAGCTTCTAAGGATAATAATTATTTCTTCCCCTAGAAATGATTCGGCCTACATAATTTATTGAGGTTTCTCAAACGAATACAAAAATGATAGGTCTTGGGAACACTAGAATAAGAGAGATTGAAATTCCCAAATTGGAACCCTAAAATGACAAGATAGATTAGTTTTTTCAAAACAGAAGTATGAGGATAATATTCTTTAAAAACATGTCCCTCTGGACTCCACTTTTCACCTAACGGAGAACCTTCACCAACATCAAAGGAAACAGGGCCACTACCCATCATGGGTTTCCCTCTAAAAACTAACTTTGGTATAAACACATCATCCACTAGTTCTCTAAATAGGATAACCTTGGATGAACGAACATGTGTAATGGTATTTGTACAAAGACCCTTCACAAATAGAAGATTCTTTAATAAATCTCTATAAATCATATCTAAAGAAAAGGGAATCGACTCATTAAAGGGGTCAATATGCACCTTTAATTTTTTTACCCCACTTAAGACTCATATTCTCGACTTCCTTCTTTACCACTACGTCATTATATAGAAACTAGTAATAAAATATGATCTTAAATAATTATCACATAATTCCATCTTGCAACCAGGATGGAACAACAACCCTCTGTTGATCTAAACCCAATCTGTCAAACATACCCAATATAGCTCTCACCCTCAAGGACTCTTGAGTCCCTAGGTACATTAAGGGTCCTTAAATGTACTCTATAAAAATGGTAGCCTCTATATGACCTGAATTTCCATCAAATATAGGAAAGTAGTAAAAAGAGTTTGACTCCACCACACTGATAGGATTCTGGGTATATTTAACCACTGAAAGAAAGAATCTATAACTTCAGGATTCAAACTTCCTATGATCCTCTAAGACCTTTCTTAGAGGAATACTCTAAATAAAAAATAAAAAATTAGGATAAATCAATAATAATACTGAATCAAGTCACGCCCAGCTAGAAATGAAACAAAATTCAAAACACTAATCCAATAGGATAAATCACAATGACAATCCAAATAACTACAACACAAAACAAATCAAAATATTTATTTTCAAAACCACTTTAAAATCATAAATTTTAATTTTAAATCCTTAAAATCCTACTTATAAACCATTTTAAATTCCACAAGTTCTTTAATAAAATAATTTATTCACAATTAAACATCAAATCCATTCTAATTCATAATATAAAACATCTTCCCAAATATCATGTTTCACTTTAAAATAAAGTTTTACCATAAATTTGTTTTATCAGCTTTTGAAATCCCAGAAATTTTTTATCTTGAAACAAACCTTTTTATTACCAAAAGTTACAAACCACACAATAACGTCATAAAAAACAAAACTTCAATAGGATGGACTAGTTCTTATGCATGAATTTTCCACATGATTTAAAATATCATATTCCAATCATACAACTTTCACTGGGATTCATATTGAACTATGAACTTGGTCTCCATAACATTTTATAGGTCATGATAGTTCATCATGTGATACTAGTTAAACTCAAATTTGTGTCCCCCAAAAACACAATAACCCTATGAATAATCCATCACACCATCAACATAAAATAAAATACACTAAAAATAAAAATTCAAGACTCAAAAACTGCCTTCATATAGTAATAAGAGGTTTAATATAAGAAAGAATTATCTAGACACTTCTCATGCCTCCCGAATGAGTTCTGAAATTCCTATATCTAATATAACATTACTTCCCAAATAAAAAGGGTTCTCTAATTCCATTTTTTCATAACCTAGCCTCCTCAAACCATGAACTTGATCATCTGGACTAATGGGTCTCCTATAGTACCTCAGTTTCATTCCCAACACACCTTGGGCTATGAACGACTGGGGTCACCTATCATACTAATGATTTTACCCAAAGTAAAACATATGTTCTTTAAATATGATTTATCCTCACTCAAATACATCTAAGAAAACTTCCCATGATGCCACCCTTTGTTACACCACTCTAGTCAAAGCATTCTTAACTCTGGATTTCTTATAGGATAATCCCTCAAAAAGAAAGGTGAAACTTATTAAAAATGGTAGTAACATTTATTCATTTATGTATCACTTTTAAAGGGGTGTTATAGTTATTCCCTATATAATAATAAGTTTTATGAGTTTTTCATCATGCACCACAACCAAGGGGTTGCACCATGAAGGTTTATTATGGGAGGAATGTTTGGATGATTCTTGGCGGATCATAGAGTTGATCCTAGGAGGATCATTATATTGTAGGGAACATGATCACATTATAATGGGTGGTTGAGACTTCTCTAGTTCTTTTATGAATAAGGGAGTTGTAATTTGAACCTAATATTCACACTGTAATGTTTTCCTATAGGGGGAATTGTGTCATAATACCCTTGGTCATTCCATAATTCACCCCTGTATGGTTTTTTTAATATTTTAACAAATATTCTTAAAAGTTTCCCCCTTTATTATTTTGTTCCACTCAACCCAGGGTCCAGTCACCCCTCTCCCTATAATTTTTCCATATACCTATTCACTATTTTTTATATAGGTTTATTGTCTCTTAATGATCCAATGTTTCATTTGAATCAGTAAGTTAATCTTGGAAAGTTTAATGTAATCCCCAGTTCCCTTATTTTTATTTCACTCATTTCTCCATTATTGGGATACAAACCCTGTTTTAGGGCCCATTTGTGTAATTTCATGATTTTTTGGTGAATGAGGATGAATTGTTCTATGATATTAAACTAGTTAACTATTATTATCATGTGGTAGGTGGTTAATTTTATATTTCACCAACTTTCATGTGTTTATATGTGATGTGCATGTGTATTCCTAGGGTTTCAAGTTCATCATTCTTTTTAAGTGGTTAGGCGAGTCTTGAAGAGTGTTTTTGGATAGGGTAGAGTCTTATTAGGATTAATTAAGTGTTTTTCATGTGGTTTGATGATTTTAAGAAAACCTAGCGGCTATTACACCAAGTGGAGAATCCTTTTGTTGGGTTTAATAGACACCATAGTAATTTTGAATCATGTAATTATTTATTAATAACCTAGGTTGAGGTTGTATTAATTGATTTACAATTTCTCATTGGTGGGGGCCCTGAATGGAGGTTCTATAATGTAAGGTACTTCATTTATTGAGTGGGAATTGATTTAAGTGTGAATTTTGGACCCCGAAAACCATGTTAGGGGTTGGGTAAGGACAATGTGGATTCTTTGGGTTAAAGTCACTCTTCCCAGAGTGGTTTTTTTTTAAGTTATTAGTCTATTTGGGGTTTTCCATATATAGAGAATTTGGTGATTGATTGATGGGTATCAGTTACGGTATAACCATCGGTTGGATTAGTGTGTGAGTTGTGTTTAGGTTTCTATAACACCTAGGTCATGGTTATTTCTTATAACACCTTGATATGATTTACTATAATTCAATATAAAAATTAATACATTATTATTATACAATGTGAAACATCCTTAAGAAAATTACAAAAGGTATAAAACATCAATTAAATAAAAAGATAGTAAATGGTTTATTATAATAATATATATCTAAATTCATTACATATTATTATTATTATTAAGTAATGAGTGTTCTTTTTTAGTACTAATGAATTGATTAAATTTAACATTTTGAAGATAAATAATTAATAGAATGGGATTAAAACCATTTAAAATTTAAAAAAAAGTATTTCTTTTAGAGAACTATTTTTAATGTATTGTGTATTTTTATCTTAAAGTAAATTAATAAATTTTAAAGGATTATTCTAATTAGATTCATCAATGATAAAATAAATATATTAACACTCATTTAATTGGTAATTGATAAGAAATAATATTAAGAACACTTGATGTTTGAAAATTAATTTTCCTATAAAAAATAAGTTTTTCATTATATTTTATATTTTTATTTAAAAGTTAAATACCCATGTTTTTTAACATTAATTTAGTAAAATTTATTTCATTTTTTTATTTTATATGTAAAAATTATCTTAGGGTGGATTTTTGTGAATTTTCTAAAATGGTTGATTTTTTGGAGAATAGTAAAAATATTATTTTCACAAATACTACGACTTTATGATATCATCATGATATACGAATGAATTAAAAACTTATAAAACCTTTTACCCAGAAAAAAATAATTTCAATAAATTAAAACAATCCATTTAAAAATATTATGTTGAGTTTTGAAATCTATGTTTGAAATTTTAGAACCTAAAATATATTTTAATCCAATAAAAATATATTTTGGCCATTTCCTTTAATTAAGTATTAAAATGATCCATTCAGTTTTTTTATACTTTAAAATCCAAAAAACTCTAATTTTTTAATCATAAATCAATAAATTTAAGGGGAATCATTACTATACATGGTTTTAATGTGAATTCATTTGTATGCCTAAAAAGTAATTTTTTGAAAAGAAAAACTACTTTTTGCATTAAGTGCAATTTTATTAAAATTAATTTTTAACACCTATAAAAATTGAATCATGTAAAATGGTTTTAAAATTTGGAATCATCACTTCAAAAATATTTAAAAAGTTAAATTTAATTTTTTTTCATAAAAATAAGTTACCATAGTAAAATCTAGTCACCTTGGTAAAGGCTAAAATTCAGTAAAATGGTTAAATTAAGGGATAAGGTTAAAAATTATCCCAAAAACTTATCCTTAAATGATTTTATAGAGGCTTTACAGCCTCCCCCTTATATATTTTAAATTATTATCAATTTTTGATCTATTTTCCTTGAGAATGACTTTCCTTCATATATTATGAAATTAATATTACAAATATTTCACCCCTATAACTTATAAAAGGAGTCCAACAACCATTAAAATATATATAAAAAAATATAAATCTTCTATATAATCTACTATATTTCATTCCTTAACAATCCTATACCAAATTTTTTATCCTCTAGTCCCTAGATATTTCCAAAATCTTTTCAAAAAATAATAAGGTTTCCAAGATGAGAGATGATTTCTTCTTTGTATGTAATAGTTTATGATCACTTTTTTCTTTTATATTTTTCATCTACCTATTTTTTAATTTTATTTAACACTCTAAAACCTTATATATGAAATCATTAATATTCTATTAACTTTATATTATCACTATATAAAAACATTTTCTTACTCATTCAATCATTATAACATTTTCTTGTTTTAGTTGACTTTACCACCTACATAGACAATGTAATAACATTTATCTCATAATTTAATAATAAAACTTAAATACTAGTAATAATATGTAATAATAATGAATTTAATATAAATTTTCATAATTATTGAGTGGTAATATTCAAAAGTATATTTACCAATAAATTTAATTCTTTTTTTAATTCAATAATCACTAAAAATGTGATTTTTAAGTGTTTCATGAGAAAAATCACCATAACTTTCATTGAATAACTATGGGACTGCATAATATATCAAAACAAAATTTATTAACATGAATATTTTTTAGGTTATGAACCCGTAAGAAAAAATCAAGTGTTAGAACCTCCAGACTGAAGCATGTAAGGGAAACAAAATAATGAACACCTGAATGGTAATTTTTAATAATAAGAAAATAATATAAGGGTAATGAGGAATGATAAATTTACACACCTTGGTCCTATTTTTTAATTATTTTTAATTATTTTTAATTATTTAACTATATCTATTCTTGTTCATGAATTTTAGGCTGAAATAGATTAAATTTTTTATGATTTTTCATTTTTAACATAAGCGCATGGTTGGTTCATGGTTAGTAGAAACCAAAAACAAACCATAAGAGTGCGTTTATAATGTTTAAATAGATGATCAAATGCCTAGATAATGGTTTCCCTAACCATGTGCCTAGCTCTTGCGAGGTATCCAGGCTCCCAAGTGGAGGTGTATGGTTATCACTCCGTTTTCCAAATCGTGTGCAGTGTCCGGGGGTTTAAAATTTTGTGTTTTTCATTTTTACCACTCTTTTTTCCCATAAATCTTCCTAATCTGCCTCTCCCTCACCATTTTTCTCAAAACTCGACCCAAAAGGCTTATACGTGTGCACCATATCCACTCCAACCCATATCAATCATGATTTTTCCTCCCATTTTTTCTTGTGATCTTCAAAAGTATGGGTATCTCCTCCTATTCTCTCTACTACTTACTTTTTCTTACTTATTTTTCTTCTCTCCCTTGTGTTTTGTGTGACCTAGACAAGATATAACCTAACTTGGGTGTTTTTGTCGATTTTGGGTCCCTAGGGTTCATGAGGATCTATTTGAGACCTGTTTTTATAATGTCCTTTGAAGGCAATAGATTCGACTTTGTTTAATATTGGTTGCTTCTTGTTTTACAGATTTTAATTTTAGAAACTGATTTTTATTTGTATTTTAATCTATTTTTTTAATATAAATTGATTATAATAAGTATATATAGATTCATTTTAAAGTAAAATCATGCTCCTCTTGATTTTTATTTCAATTTAAAGCTTTTCCCCTAATAGAAACTTTCTTAGAAATTTGTTTTGAGTAAATTGTTCATGTTTTATTTTGATAAAATCCTAAATTTCCCTTGTAAATATTTTATGTTGTTTTCCTAAAAAAATGAATTTTTAATGTGATATTTTAATTTAAATTTTAATATTACTTAACATTTCGATTAATTCCTTAAATAAAAAGTAAAAACAAATCATTTCAAAGCTAGTATACAATTAAAAGTGTGATTTTTTTGAGTGTTTTGTGACACTATGAATGATTATTCCCATATACATGGTTATGTATATATATATATAAGTGTATATAGAAATTCATATATGAATATATAATTTTTTTCAAAGGATGTCATATGTATATATATGCATAAGTGAATGTGGTTTTAATGGTCGAAGTGGAACTTTGGGTATTTAAATATTTATCTAAAACTTGGTTTTCAAATTAATATTTAAGTGTATTTAAAAAATAAGTATGAAGCTCGATTGTCACATTTTAAATAAATATTTTAAACCTTTATTTAATGTAATCAAAAACCCTTGGATTTTGTTTTAAACATTCTTATAGATGTTTGGATGTGGGATTTGAATGGAATCCATGGATCTTCCTAGTGATGTTTCACTTTATTATTATGTAAATTTTTATTATTATTATTATTATTATTATTATTATTATTAAAACTTCCTGGAAATCTCAGGTGCTTGGGTAGGAAATCCTAGTTCGGGATGGGGTCCCTTACACTACATTTTTTCAAGTGAAGTAAATGTTATTCTCTTTCCACTAGAAAGTGAAGTAATATTATTTCCACTAATTAAGGGTTTTTCTTAATTATTGATGTTATTTCTATGTTTCCCTTATCCTTAATGACCCTTATGGTGTTTTCCCATGACGTTCTATTTATTTTATTTCTTATATGTGTTTCTTATTACTTTATTTTATTTAACCTATCATTTATAGTCTCTTATCCCTCTTTGAGGGTCACTTTTTCATATTTAAATAGATATGGTATTTTAAGGTACATGAAAATATTTATTTGAAATTTATTTAAATGGATGTTATATAAAAATGGGCTTCAGACCGATAAAAAAAATTTAGATATTGTTATCAATTTAAATAAAATAAAGGGAATTTTTAAAAAAAATCAAGATTTATATTGGGTCTTATTTAAAATGAAAAAATAAAATTTGTTTTAATAAATGAATTTCAAACTAGAATTATAAGGATCCTCTATTTAAATAATTTACTTGGGGAGTGGTTTACTGGTCATACCTACAGAGCTTATTGGTCATGTCTATTATTATCTTCTCTATTATAGGTATCATCTTACCTATTCCCACCTACATGGAGTAGAGGTTTTATTTTTTGGATGGTGACTTGTATAGCCATATAGAGGTATGTTGTTCTGGTTTGTTTTATTTTTTTTACACTCTTTAAACACATAGTATACTTAGGCATTCTATTACATTATTTAGATTGAGTTACTAGTTTATTTATTTCTGTTATGTGTTTAATTTGTTTAAAATTATTTTAATTTTAAAAGGATTATTTGATTTAGCATGGACATCTGACATCTAGATTGTTCATGCCAAAAAAAATTTTATAATCTACTGCTAGTTTTACTTAAATGATTCTATTAATATAAATCATTCCCACTAGATAAATTTGATGTCTATGGAAATTTTCTCTACCCTAGGGTGATCGGGAACATGACTTGGGGATGTTGTGGGCTAGATCAGTCATCTAATAGAGGGATGGATCGAGCTAGTTCATGAAAAAATGGTATCACGGCCTAGGTTCTTTAGAGTTCTTAGGATTTGGAACCCCCGTTTTTATTTACAAATTAAAGGTAAATGGGTATATAACTATCAATACTTGGGAGGTATCTCCAAAAATATTATAATTAGCTCTATTATGTTTTAATCCCTAAGTTTCCATGGTAACTCATTCTATGATTCTGGAGTTTTGTGAGTTGTTTAATTTTTTTATGATTCTGTATGACAAGGGTAATGAACTAATGGTTCTTGGTGATATTATAGGGACTAGAAAGTCATGTTTAGGTTGAGTATATGGTTTATGATGACTCCCAATTCTGTTTTTGTAGTTGGAACATATTCCACCAATCCATGTGGTCAATATGCACTCTAAAATAGGTCTCCTGTTGAAATTATACATTGGAATCATTTTGTTTATTTTCATTTTGATTATGGAATCCTGTGTTGTTTTAGGGAAATTGAAAGTTTTAATTTTTAAAATATTGATTTTAAAATGGAGATATTTTTTTAAAGGTAAAAAATAAGTTTTTATATATTAATCAAAAGACAAATTTGGTTTCTAGATTTCTAATTAATGGTTTCCTTAGATAAATTATGATTTAATTTTAAATGGGTGGAATATGATTTAAAACTAAAAAATAAGAGCTTCATTAACCCTTTTTTATGTATCTTCATGTATTTATATGGGTATTTTAAAATATAAACATTGTTTTAAGAATAAATAGTATGTTTAAAAATTGAAAAGTGGGTTTCTAATATATTTTTTAATAAAGGTAATGTTTTTTATTTTGATAAAGATTTTGATAAAGGATTTGGGGAATTTTAAATTGATTTTAAAAGTTCAGATTTAAGCTAATAACATATCATTTTGTTTTAAAATTAGAATGGATCTAACACTTTGAAAATCCAAGAGTATTTTAAATATATAATTTCATAATTTTAAAATGATATCTGAAATTAATTTTTTTAGTTTTAAACATGGATGTGTGATTTTAAAATGATTTAATGGGAAATGAGTTTTTTATGGTTTTTAATTGAGAAAGTTGTGTTTTAGGACAATGTTCTATGTTGTTTTACTTTGTCCTCCTAGGAAGGTTTATATGAAAAAGGGTGATTGTCTTACCTAAAGGATGCCTACCTTCTGAAGTCTTGATGTGATTCCATTATAGATTGGTAGGTTCTTCATATTAGATACATGTATTTTTCAAGCTTAGTGTAGAGAGACTCTTTAAATAAGTTCTTAGTTGTCATGGATTATGGGGAGAATCTTGATCGATCTGGTCCATTGGGTTTTTCATTAAATTCTCTTATTGTAATGGTGGTTACCTTCGAGATGTGGTTGTATTAGTGAACAAATGTGTTTCAAGGGTTGATTAAATGTTGTACTTGTTTTGTGATCTTGTTTTGAGGAGCTTCGAAAAAGGAATTATTGAGTGTGTTGTTGGATTATTGGGGTGGGTATAACCCCTAGAAAGGTTATGGCATAGATGGTGATTCAATTATTTGGATTGGTTCACTGGGGTTTCGGTGTTTTAGGTATTACACCCTAGGATACTTCCTTATCCACATTTATTCTAAGGCTAGCATCAGGTGTTCTTTTTCAAGCTCATTATATTTGAGGAAATTCTAATCATGTCTTTCTTTATCTTGTTGGTTATCCTTGTTTTTTCTTGTTTGAGATAGTGGTTGTGACTAGTTCTTGGAGATGGTGTTTTATTATGGTGCCTATGGATTTTTCATAGTGTCCTTTATGAATCCTCCTACATTTGAGGTAAATTTTTTAAGCCCTTATCTTTTCTACCATGTTTACTTATTCTTTATGATAAACTTGATCTTGAGAATTTCTAAGAATATATGATTAACTTGGAGATCTAGTGTGTGAGTGGAATTGCAATATGGTGGGGTGACCACTATAGGTAAAATTTTATATAATCAATCATTTTTATGAAATTCTAGTCCTTTTGATATTGTGTGTACTTTATTTTGAGATTGAGTATTGTCATGTGGGTGGGGACCCGTTCTATGATTTTTCCCCAACTACCCCCACCCAAATGTCAGATTTTAGTGATGTTTTATCAATAGATCTCCTCTTATTATTATTTTTCTTGTCCCTTTTAGTGGATATGCTCCTTGTTTATTGAGGTTGTAATATATAGAATAGACATGTTCCTTCCTTGGGGTCCCTTATGGTCTTTTGTAATAATAGAATTGGGAAATTTTGGTATATCGTATTCTCATATTATGTATGATTTCATTGAACATTAGTAGAAATTATGATAGGTCTTCACATTTCTTAGATTGTTTCCTTAGTTTGAGGTTTAACCCAATTCTTTTCGAATCAACAATTTCATTCGAAGGCTTTCTAAGGGCATAAAGCACTAATGTAGGGGGAATTATCAAAAATTGTCCCTATTTTTTTATTTATTTTTAATTATTTAATTATATATACTATCTAAAATTTCCCAGTCTAGTTTAAGTATCATTAAGAGGGGCAGGGGTGTATCGGTGGTATTTTTTCTTTTAAGTTTCCTTCTTTTTAAAACAACTTTTTCCTCCAGTTAAATATTATCACTTTCTCTAAAAACAAAGTAATCACACATCCACAAGAACACAATAATTTACGAGGTTTACTGCACAACAAGAGTAGTTACGTTCATGGTATGGTATAGACATAATCAGATACTACAAAATCCATAAGAAAAAAATTTGTTTGTGTGGATACAATGGGTAGAATATACCCTTACACTCATGTATAATAATGTTTGATACAAAAGTGCTTGTTCTTAAAGTAGCATGAAATAATGTAATAAAATTTTTGTAACAAGTTAAGAAACTTTCACCAGATGCTTCAAAACATGTTACTGTACTGCCTTGTCAACTTTCAAAAATATGAACTTCAAAATAATTCTACACTTTCTTACCCAATAGTAGGTAAGAAACTTCTTGGAATTCATAATGATACTTAGTCAAATATACCCAGTTCGTTTAATCAGTCTATTAATAATACTCTTTTAGAATACTACTGAAACAAGTCTAAACTACTACTGAATCAATTTGATCCTAGTCTGATTAATCAATCTGGTTTTAGAAAATCTGAATATGGAATTCTCTATTCTTTTTTATTATTATATCAAACAAACATCCTCAAGAATACACGATCTAAAGACAAATTAACTCTAAAATTATTAAATTATTTTTCTTCTCTGTTCAATTATTTATCATGTCAAAAAATAAAAATTACTTCCACTATTTTTAGGTGACCCAAAAGCGCATCAGGTGGAATTATAAAAAAATTTCGCCCCATAACCAAATTTCCCAAAAATTAAAATTTCCTTGAATTTCTTATGCATATTTTACTTCTTCAATGCTTCTCTTATCTTCTTGTTTCTTATCTAAAATTATCGAATCTTCTCAAAACTTCATCTCACTTCAATTATTCTTAACATTATTTAATCGAATTATGATTTCCTCATTAAAATAGAGTCATATGGTCACTCTGATTTTCTTGAAACACTTATAAATAAATAATAACTGAATATACTTAATGAAATTTCTCTATACATATTGTAATATATGAATAACACGTGTATTCTCATTATGATTCTCTATACCAAAAAATAGAAAAAAAACTCTTCAAACAAAACACTTCATCTTGACTCTTCAAACTTCAAGATCCCCTTGAAAACACTTCACAAAAGAACTACAAACAAATTATTTGAATATCCCCCATTGAAAACACTTTTGTGGTTTGTTGAAACACATATTATTTTCTTTTTTTATTCAACCCAATGATCCCACATATGATAATTTTATATGTGTTATCCTATGTCTGGTAGATCAGACTCGCCTTCACTATAATAATTAGTATCATTATCAATCCAATTATTCTTGATCAAATTGAAGTAATATCATAGTTATTCTTTCTATTTACCCATTTATGAATGAAAAAACCAACAATTCATCTTGAAAAAAATGGTTGAATATTGTTTTATTAATATCTGATCTTATTATTCACATTGGTCCCAAAAAAATTCACTTTATTTTATTTTTATTTGTCCCAACAATTCCCCACAAATAAAATTCCTCCTATAATTATTTTTTCGACCATGATAACATCTGATGATAGGAATCAGGTTTTCTCTAATTATTGGTGGCACACCACATCTGATAGACCGGTTCAAACAAATTCAAATTCAAAAACTTATTTCTTTTTCTGATAATGATACACATAAGCTTCTTTCTTCAAATATTTAATTATCATGCCTTATTGGTCTGACTGAAAACCATTTTCTTCATAACATCATGTTCTAAACAAAAAATCATAGCCTTAAAACCATTGTATGTTTGATGATCTTACACCGATGCACTAATACTGGAAAGTTTTTTCTTCACACACTTTCTCCCTCTACAAACTTTAGCTTCTATCATGAATTCCTCATGACTTTGAAAAAAAATTTGATCAGCTTCTACATTATCAAACTTATTATGGAAAGTATTGTAACTTCTCATTCCTTTAGTAACATATTCTTTCCAACCAAACCCCAATATGATTGAAAAAACTTGTTCACCCCCTTTCTTTCATAAGGCTTATATCACAAGTTTTATAGATTACTTATGATTTATGAGAACTCCAAGATCAGGAAATCATTTTCATATTTACATAAAATTCATGAAAAAATCAATTCTATTACTCATTAGGATTAGAATGTCATTCATTACCAAAGGTGATTATGATGAAAATTTTTCCTCTAGAGAACATCTTTCCGATCTGATGGACTTTCTTAAGCACTATGAGTCTAATTTTCTAAATACGATTTTGAGCCCGATCACCTACAAAAATAAAGTGAGGTTATTTATTTTCTTATTAAACTTTTTTGAAAACATAATGAAAAACCAAAAAACTTTCAGATTCTACAAAAAACATATTTCTAACTTGGTCACAACACTATAATTCTTGAATTTTTGGATGAATAGTATAAAAAATGGTTTTTTAGAATAGGCGCACAGTTGGTGTACTGTGAATAGAAACCTTTCAAAAAATGTGTGAGTGTGTTTATTGTGATTAAAGAGATGAATGCACATTCAATGCATGGTGAACACAATCATGCACCCAACCCATGAAATGTGTCCATGCTCATAATGGTAGGGACATGATTGGAACTCAATTTTTCAAACCGGGCATCCAAATCTTACGTAGTGTCCAGGGGATTAAAATTTTGATCTTTCTATTTTTACCCTCTATTTTTTACTTAAATTGGTTTAGTACTCCTCAATCTACCAATTTTTATTGACACTCATCCCAAGGGGATCCCACACATACACCACCTCCCTTATAAACCTTATCCTTGGTGATTTTTTCTCCCAGTTTCACTTGTGATCTTCACCGGTAAGGGTCTCTCTTCCTCTGTTCTCCCTTATTTCCTTTTTCTTCTTGATTTTCCTTATCTCTATTTTGTTCTGTGAAATATATCCAATATCTGACCCTACTTGTGTATTTTTTGTTCAATTATTAGTCCCTGGGTTTTGTTAGGATTGATTTTAGGCCTATTCCTGTGATGTTCATTGAAGGTGATATATCTTACTTCATTTAAGGTAGTTTGCCCCTTGTTTTAGGGATTTAAATTTTGGAACCTTATTTTTATTATTTTTTAAATATATTTTTTTGATATAAATTGATAATAATAAGTATATCTATAGGTATTTTAAAGTAAAATAATGCTTTACATGATTTTGAATCTAATTTAATGGTTTTCTCCTCATTGAAACTTTTTTAGAAATCAGTTATGACTAAATTGTTCTTGTATTGTTTTTATAAAATCCCAAATGAAACTTTTAAATGTTTTATGTTCTTCTAAAAAAACATTTTTCGATCATTAAAGAGATATTTTAATTAAATTTTTTATTTTACTTGAAATTTCAATTAATTCTTGAAATTCCAAGTAACATCAGACTATATCAAAGCTATTTTTCAATTAAAAGTGTGAAATTTGCAAATTTTTTGTGACCTGCTGAATGGGTACACCCATATACACTGGTATTTATATATATACATGTGTATGTATAAATTCATATGTGAAAATATGAATTTTTTCAAATTATGGCATATGTATATATATGTGTAAGTGTATAAGAGTTTAATGGTGGAAGTGAAACTTTGGGGATTTAAATGTATAAATCAAACACGGTTTTCAAATTGTTATTTAAGTGGAATTAAAAAATAATTATGAAGACTTGTTAGAACATTTTAAATAAATAGTTTAAACTTTTTTTTGATCCAGTTGAAAGACTTTGTATTTTTTAAAACATTCTTATAGAGGTATAGATTTATGATTTGAATGGAATTCATTTAACTACTTAGTAATGTTTCTCTTTATTATTGTGTAAATTATTATTATTATTATAGTTAAAATTTATTGGAATTTTGAGTTCATGGGTTGGAGAAGCAAGTTCAAGATGGGTTCCCTTCCACTATATTTTTCTTAGTGAAGTAAATGTGATGCTCTTTCCACTGGCTAGTGAAGTCATATATTTTCCACTAATTAAGGATTTTCTTTAATTAGTGACATTAGTTATAGTTTTACATAAGCCTTAGTGACCCTTAGGGTGTTTTCCCATGATCCTCTATTTAGTTTATTTCTTATATGTGTTGCGAATTATATTATTTTATATAGTCTATCATTTATAGTCTCTTGTCTTTCTTTGAGCCTCACTTTGTCCTATTTAAATAAAGTTGTATTTTAATGTGAATAAAAACCCTATTTTGAAATTAATTTAAATGGATGTTTTATAAAAATAGTCTTGGGCCTGATAAATGTTTTGAATACATTTTTTCATTTTAAATTGAAGAAATTGAAAGTTTTAAAAAAAATTACAGTATTTATATTAGATTTTATGTAAAATTAAATAATAAAATATATTTTAATAAATGTATTTAAAAATATCATGGAGATGATCTTATATTTAAATAAATTACTTGGGGAGTGGTTTACTTGGCATGCCTACTAAGATTATAGCTCATGTTAGTCATTATCTTTTCAGTTTCAGGATTTAGTTTATATATTTCCATTCATGGGGCATTGAGGTTCTATTTTTTAGATGGTGACATTTAAAGTCACATGGAGGTATATTGTTTTGGTTTTCTTTATTTTATTTTAGTCGCTTTTACAAAATATTCCACTTAGGCCTTTTACTACTTTCTTCAGATATAGTTATTAGTTATTTTATTTCTGTATGTATTTGATTTTTTTTAAAATAATTTTGTGTTTAAAAAGATTCTTTGATTTGGAATGAACATCCAACATCCAGATGGGTCATGATAAAATTTTATTTATTTTTTATACATGTTTTCCTTAAACTATTATATTGGTTGGAATCATCCCCACTATTTAAATCTGATTCTCATGGAACATTTCACCACCCCAAGGGGTCAGGAATGTGCCTTAGGGATTTTGTAGGTCGACTCAAACATCCAATGAAGGGATGGCTCAAGATGTTTTTGTGAAATAAATGGATGTTATAAAGTAAATTAAAAATTAATAAGGTTTTTATTAATATTAATAATAATACTAAATTTATTTTATATTAGGTTAGAGAATATTCAACTAAGTAGGAATCCAATGTGAGGGTTTTGTATCTCGATTATAATTCCTTGAGACATGTGTCTTATTATAAACCAATTAACTTTTATATAGTGTAAACACTACCTTATTAACTGAATATATCTTAAATTGTTTTTATTCCTAGGAGATTCACATTCATTTAATCCCTCCAATTTCCTCTCCATTTAATTCATACATTACCTAAGTCATAAGTGTTATTGTTAACTTAATTTACTTTCATTGAGTTATAACATTTATTCTTGAAATTCATCCATATAATTTTGGTTTATTCCACTCTATGATTGTATTTCATTATATTTCTGCTTTATATTATAGGGATTTACATTTATTTTTCATAAAAATCTTTTTAAAGGTCTCTTATTTCAAAATTACGATGTTTATAAGGTGTTTCCCATCTCAAATTTCCTTCTTTGAGAAATGTTTTCTAGTATACACCAAATTTATTTATATGGTGTATATATATCCTCTTTGATATATTATATCATGATTACGTATTTATTGATGGTATTTAAATTTCCATTTCACTCACCCTCTTTCGTGAGCTCTTGATTCAAATATTATGAAATATGTAAGGATATATTTTAAAATATCACCATGTTTTCATGATTTTTAATGGAAAATTTCATATTTGATGGAATAGTATGTTATTTTTCTCTAAAAACTATTTTATTTCCTTATTATATATTTTTTATGTATTTTTGAAGCCTTATTATCATTCTATTTTCCCTTGTTTCATGATTCATCCATAAGGTTTCCTATAAGTGAAACCAACCTAGCATTTTTTTAGTTAGGAATATTTTTGTTAGGTTAGGATGACGATGACGAAGACAAAGATACAGGAGGGGTGAATTATGTACTTTAAAAACATTGAAATTTTTTAACCCCTCTCATGTCAAGATGTGAACCTTTCCATTTCTCTCAAAGTTGAGCGAGCAGTGGAAATAAATAAAGGAAATTAAAACAGTAATGTATAGTTGTTCAAAGAAAAAAGATATCTTAGTCCACCCCACCAATGCTCAAATCCATGAGAATGGTGATTTTCAATAGGTCCTCCTAACTGGAGACCTTTAAACAAAAACTAAGTGTAGGAATTTTACACTTTTACAATAAGGATTTAAAGATCCTTGTGGTTCTTTTATAAGGAACCATAAATCCACAACTTAGTGAAAGAAGCTGACACTAAACCATGACTATGTCCGAGCAATTAAAACTCCATAAAATCAATAGCGATTTATTTTTATTGATAATATAAATTAAACTTCAAAGTTGTAGTAATAATAGATAGATGTATTCGTATCTTCAATAATGCACAGCGGTAAATAGATCTTCAACGTTGTGTAGTATTACTTTAAATAGCAATAGAGAAAACATCGGATAGATGTTTAAACATGTATGTCCTGATAGTGTATTTCTGAAAAAATATTTTTTGTTCTTTTTAGAAGAGGATGTAAAAATAAACTTTAGTATCAGTGATAACAACAGTAGTGAGATGATAGATCAAAACACGTGTGTCTCCAAAGTGTAGATCTGAAGGAAACACACATGTCTTTTTATGTATATCTACTTTTCTATATATTCATATCTTTTTATCGATGAATTACATCTTGATATTTATACTATATGTTTAATATATCTTGATCAAACCAACTCCAGAAATATCATGAAGTAAATTGGGAATATTTAAATTCAAAAACACTGACAAGGGCTCATAACTTTCCTTAGAAATAGGAACAATTTACTCCGCTGAGTACAATACATTAAACAAACAAAATGAGCCTTTTAATTGGTCATAAAATAGATTTAAAAATATATATACTTCCACTAAGACCATTTCATAAATCATGGATAATATATTTAAATAAAACATTTTTGTTTAATAGTCAAATGTATGGTTCCTTCATGGGATGAAAAAAACTCCAAACATAGGGTTGATGTACCATATATTTGTTTCCTCAAACGTAGGGTTCTACATAAACTTTGGGTTACTAAACAATACTTTTTTTTATAGAATAGGGTGTATATTCCATATGCCTTGTTTCAAACATAGTGTTTACATTCCTTTTATTATGCTTTATCAACATAGGGTGTGAAAAATGTTTCCAAAATATTCTTAAACATGTCCCAAATATTTAAACTAATATTCCCAAAAAACTAATGACTTTAAAATATAATTCTATAATAAATATTCTAATGAAAAATAATTTCCTAAAATTCAATTAAAATAATATTCATTAGTAACATAAATTTAGTCATTTGTGAGCACCAAAACCAAAAATAAATTAACAAAATTATTGAATCAACACATGCTCAACAATCTACCCCTTTTTTATGGTCACAAAACCCATGTCAAAATATAATTTTAAAACATTAATTTTCCCCTTTTTTATATAATAAAATATTTCTATTATAAAATAAATATCTCTCATATAATCCTATTATATAATTTTTATTTTGTAAATAACCTCTCCGATATTATAATTATTTAACTTCATCCCTTATATTAAGGTTATTAAGAACAAACTTTTCAACTTTTAAATCATGATGAAAATCTTAAAACTATAAAACCTCTCTCTCTTTAAAACTATAAACTTCAAAATAAACATCTCCCCTATAACATTAAAATTTATATACTAAAAACTTCTCCTCTTAACAATAAAACTATAAACTTATCCCCCTTTTTTGACATCAAAAAGATAAGAGTAGAGATTATTTGAAACAAACTTCCCCTAAACTCATGCTTTAACAAAAAGATAAGAAATGAGTCAAATATAATATTTTAATAAATAAAATGAATATTTACCTAAAAATCCCCCTAAATTATAGAATATATAATTTTCAATAAATTAAAATATAAAATTTTCTAGTAATTTTTTCACACAAAAAAAACTTCTTCATTTGTAAATAAGAATTTTATTTTTAGTAATAAACTTTTTATTCGGTAACTAAATATTAGGTACACACTCAAGTAAGATGACTGAAAAAATTAAATTAAAAACTAACTAATAGAACATATTTTTACTAAAAAATATATTTTTTAAATTGTACATTGATATTAAATAAAGAGAAAATAATAATAATAATAATAATAAGAGTTAGGAAAGAAAAGGATGATTCATCTGAACTTTCCAAACTTAAAACATTATCACTTAAAGAAGCTGACATTATTGAAAATTATTCTAATATTTTTTGAATATTTTTTGTTTTTAGATATAAAGAATATAAAAACAATTAAACCAGAAAAAGAATCATCTTATCATGATTTATCTTTGTAGTATCTTCTTTTTTGATAAACTCTGTTTGACTTAGCACTTCTACATTTAAAGCTTCAAATTCTACTTTTGAGATCAAACTATCTTTAAAATTATTATACTCCTTTTTTAATGAATCAAAAACCATTTTTCATATAGAATATTTTTTTAGATCATTATAAAAAAATTTAGTTGTATTCAAATCATATTGAAGTTTTAATTTATCTTCATTCAAAGTTCCAACTTTGAATAGAATATTTTCATATGATAGTTGAGAAGAAGAGACTTTGTGTTCTTATTGACCTTGAACTTCTTTATTTCTTTGAGAATACTTTTCAAATGATTCTTCAGTATAAGAAACAGACTATTCTTTTAACAAATAACAAGGATTACCTTTCCTCCTTTTGTAAGAAATATTTTATTCTGAACTTGATGTACTTTACCACTTTATCATGTTATGTCTGGTTTTCCAAAAAAAATTGAATGGGATATTTTAAAGAAGATGACTTCATTATTTGAAATTTCTAATAAGAAGATGAAAATTTAGGTTCTAACACAATGTATATGATGTTTCATTTTATTTAGCCTAAAAAAAAGAACAATCATTACATATTACATAATAAGATTATTCTGGTTTTCATAAACAAATGAAATTTTAAGAATATAAAATATAACGATTTTAAAAATTATTAGACAAAAATATAGACATTTCATAAAAAACACTGTATTTTCTCAAGGAAAATATTAACAATTCAGTTATATAATCAACATAAACTAAAACTTATTTTAAAGAGTACATAATATTCTTTGTTAAATTTTAAGAAATATCTTTCTCTTCTTATATAAAATAGTTAATGTGCAATAATAATATAAATATTAAAAATAAATAATTCCAAGATCATTGACTTTAGTATTGATTATTTTTTAATAAGGAACTACTATAGAGTTCTTCGCTCCTTTACTTTATTTTGATTAGTACATTTATTATTCAAGTTAAATAATTATTTTGAGCAATATGAATATTTAACACCAAAAATTTGAGGTTTTCTATAATAGTAATCATTTTCATAATGATCATTAATACCACAATAAAAACATTTAATAGTAAAAATGTTTTTTCAGTTTTAAAACCTGATTAAAATAATTCTTATATGTTTTTTCTTTCACCATTACTTCCTATTACAAATTTTTATTTTGGTATTTAATTTTTTACAAGGATTTTTTTAAAATATTTTTACCCTTTTATAATCATACTTGAGGATTTTTTTAAATGATCAACTTTAGTTAATAATTATTTTATTTTAGTATCATGAAAATCACAAGAATTTTTAGAAGATTTTGATTTTAAATCTAAAAACTGTTTTGACAATTTTTCTTTATCTAGAAGAGAATTATCATAAGATTTTCTCATTTTTTATGATCTTTATTTAAGGATTCATATTTTTATTATATCATAAAAAAATATTTATTTAATTCAACATAATATATTTTCTCACAACTAGATTTTTGAGAGTAAGTAGATTACACCTTATGATTAGTATGATCCATAAGACATAACATTTTATTTTTATGATCAGTCTCATAATTTGTATAAGATTAATTATGTGAACCAAAAGTATTACCCCAGGTAGCCTTCACAACTTTATTACCTTTTCTATTATAGTCATCTTTCTTTTTAGCCTTAAGTCAAGGACATCTATCCTTTGTATGAACTTTTTCCTTAAATTCACAAGATCTATTTTCATCAGTCCCTTTATTCTTCTTTTTGTATAGATTTTAAAATTTCTTAGTAAGATATTATATATATTTATCCAAGGTAGGATGATTTGAATTATATGATTCATCCATAGTAATATTGAGAGAAACATCTGTATGTTTTATATGATTTTCATCTTTAACCTGCATATCAACCTCATACATCATTAGAGTTCCAATAAAATCCTTCATAACTAAATTTTTCATAGGTATATATTGACATATTGCTAGAGATATTCTATTCCACTTTGAGTGTAGTACTCTGAGTACTTTTAACACTTGTTCTATTTGTGAAATTGGATTTCCCAAAGTAGAAAAATCAATGATTCTTTATTTCAACTATCCATTCATTTGGGTGTTGTTTTCAACATCATACATTCGGAAAGTATCAAACATTAATTTCGCATTAGTGTACCTTAATTGTTTCATATTATCAGTTCCTTCATAGTAAATAGTAATAGTCTGTCACATCTCATATGCAGTAGGACATTGTGATACTTGATGGAATTCATCTGTTCCTAAACCACACACAATAGCATTCATAGATTCTAAAATTATAAAATATTTATTTTTTTGATCATTATTCAAAGATTCCAAACCTTCCTTCAGAATCTAAAAAGTCTTAATAACCTTCAAATAAACCCATATTCCAAAAAAAATTAAATAAATAATCATATGATATTTCAAACATCCATAGTTATCACCATTAAATTGTGGATCAAAAATCATAGACATACCTTCTCTAGAATTATCCATTTTTAGTTATATTCATTAGAATCTTGGACTCGGTCTTATTAGAGTTAGTAGATATTTAGTAAATACTTATAATATCACTTGTTGATATCAGATAGGTAAAATTATTTTCAACAATAAAACATACTAGTAGAGCCCTACCTTTGATACCAATTATTAGTTTGGGATAACAATGAAGATGAAAAAGACACGAGAGAGGTGTTATGAAATTTCAAAGTTTTATAAGTACACAATTCACCCCCCCCCCTCTTGTGTCTTTGTCTTTATCATCATCATCCCGAACTAACATTTTTTCCTCCATATCTAAAATCATTAGATTATTTCAAGAATTTTATCCTCTATACTCTAATGGTTTTTTAAGGTTGTTTCCCACTATCTTTGAATTTTTTTACAAAATTTTCAAAATTAATCTTTTTAATATTTTTTACATGGATTATTTTTTACTTTATTTACTAAAGTATAAAAATAATGTTTTTTAATGTCCTCTATGTGAATTAATTTTACCACCATCATGACTATTATTCATAATTAATTTTCATTTCCATTGTTTCATGGTTTTTAAAATAAAATATCATTCCCATTATTCTATAATTTTTTTATTTTAAAAATAAAGGTTAATATTTTATAAGAATAAATTAATAAATTTAATTCTACTTATGTATATTTATCTTATCCACTCAACATTTATTATATTTAATTTTATTTTCATTCAATATTTAAATATTTGGAATTATTTTAAAATTAAAGTTTTCAATATCCACTTTTCACCCCTATAAAATAATTTTTAAGTAACTTATTAGTTTGTTTTTATAACTATGTTACATGATATTTATGAAAATTATTTTTATAATTTTTTATATGTTTTACTTACAAACACTAAAAGGCTTGTCTCCTTTTGAGTTGTTTATCTATATATATTTTTATTGATTACTAATTCATTTCGGTTACATGTTGTATTATTTATTAATTTCTTTATTTAATGAATTCATTAGACTTAATTAATGAAGGGTGGGGTCCAAAATTATATAACATCTCAATGCATCAGTTGGTCTCATGAGACAAACTAGTTTGGGTAATTAGGTGTATGCCTTAACCATTTATGTATGACATCTTGGAAAAATACCTTTATGGTAAAATTAAGATTTCTAATATTATGCATTTAATTACCATGAAATCAATTATTTTTTTCCATGTGATTATTTACATTCATGTATTATCCATGGATATATTTCAAGTTCATGTAATTAATTATATGGTATTATTTGATTATTATTTATTCCCTCCATATTAATTATGAATTGCTTATTCAATGATAAATTTTGTTGTACACTACCCATTACTAATCATTTTAGATCACCCTAATTATGTTTGTATTTACTTGGGTTTTAAATAGAAGTATTTGATATGATATATATAACACCCCCAATTTGAGGTTAGTATTATTTTGGTATGTGTTATAGAATTATGGTTTGGTTGTTGTTCGTATAAAGAAAGTTTTATGTTTTTTAGTGAGTTTTGGAGTGAGTTTAAAAGTTCATATTTTCACACCATTATAGGAAACCATGTGAATTTCTCATGTAACTGTGTGGCAGGTTAAGGTATTCCAGGAGGAGGCACGCGGTTGGTGCTTAGTTAAGGGAAACCTTGTGGGTTTTCCTTTGTAACCATGTGATCTATGAAAGAGTCATTTCACACAATTGGCACACTTTTTACCAAACTATGTGTCCAAACCATGTAATTTGGGTGTTTGAGATAGTGGTTACCACATGTTTTGATCACAGTTTGTTAAACTATATAGCCTAACCAGGCTATGCGATTAATTAAATCATAAAATTTGATTTTAAACCTAAAAACTTTCCTAAAACCTATATTCTTATTATTTTCCCTAGGCTACTGAACTAGAGAACTCTTATATAAATTCTTAGATTTTATCTTCATTCTAGAGCCCATTTTCAGTGGATCTTTGTGTGTTATATTTAGAGAATCATGGTATGTTGTCTATTTCTACTTATTTTAAATATATTTTTTCCCAATGAATAAGAACCTTGTATCCGATATATTATGCCAAGATCTAGGGATTTGGTACTATTTTAATGAAAGGGATCCATTATTCATTAATGTAAAAGAGTTAGGAAAATGAATCTACCTATATCATTGTGTATTTCTTCAATAACATTAATTGTTGGTGGTAGGTGGCTTCTTACTCTCTTCTATTTTTACAGAAATTGGAAGTTTTATATTTCTAAAAAAAATTATTATTTTTCTCAAGGTAAAATACTGTGAAATTATAGTTGGATAAACACCCTTAATTTTATGTCTTTAAACAAATTTTTTTATTAATGCTCAAAATATGTTTGAAAAAATGTTTAAAAATAATTATTTTCTAATGGAATTTTTAATAGAGAACTTGGAATACATGGGTTATAATGTGGACATGATTAAATTTTAAAGGGCCTTGTTGGATTCCAAATTGGTTTTCTATGCCAGCTAAGGCACGCTAGTGCATGACCTTATGATGACATGGTACAGAAGATGAGTTACTACTCATGAGTTCTAGTACTATCATCTTGGATGCATGTATGTGGGTCTATGTATGTGGAATGGGTATTATAAGAGTAAATAATGGATATGATGCCTTATAAAATGATTGGTTTATTAATATTTTTTATAATGGTAAGATTCTTAAATTGTTATTTTATTAAAAATTGTTTTTATATCCTTCTCCCTATTTTATATAAATTATTCTAACTTGTTCTTATATTCATGGCATGTGTGGGAAGATTCTAGAGGATTTTCTATCGATTCAATATAATGAACCATTTTATATGATATTTGGTGTGTATATAGACCTTTTTTACCATGGTATGGGTAACTTTAAGGTTGTATACTTTACATGTGGAGCACTGTAATGTTACAGTCCTGATTGATGAGAGACATAGCTTGGGAGTTGGTCGAGACTTGGTGTCTATATAAGTACCACCTTGGTACCCCAAGTCATTCATGTCTTTGGTTTTGTGTTAATTTTGTATTGTTTTTTGATTCTACTCCAATGTTATTCAATTATTTAGACATTGATTTTTATTGGTTTACCCTCATGCATCATATAATGTCTTATCTTTGTTGTATATTGTAGGTGGTTTGTTTAAGGGAAAAATGCTCCCCTTGTTTTGGTAAATATCATGGTATTTATTTATATCCTTTGGTATCCTTGGGATGTTTCCTAATCTCAGTATCACCTTCTCCTCTTTCCAAGCCAATGGGACAGTGGTGAGATGTTACAAATGGTATCAGTTGGGTCGGTTCATCAGTCGGGATGGTATACCAGGAGATAAAACTTTTTGTAACTTGAAATGTATATAATAAAAATATTTGGATATCCTATTTATACTTAAATTCAAGTTATCATGGTGTTTCAGGTATGAAATTTATTGTTAATTACTTCTAGGTGAGTCTTCGCTACATCATCGTGGGTTTAGTCAGTGGGTGTTATGTATAATGCATTAGTAAATATAATTCCCACTAGTGTGTTATCATTATTATAATATTTTTCTATGCTTTTTAAAATGGTTACATGATAACCTCATTTAATAAAATGGGTAATCATAATTATGGATGAAATTGAGAGTTATTAAGAAGTGTTTTCCAGAACATGTTAAATATAGTTTACCATGTGTTTTGTATAGATTCCTACTAGAATTAATTGTGTTTATTACCTTACTTATGATTTATTAATTAAATAAACATTAAAGTAGTGTAGAGATAGAAAATAAACTGGTATTTTCTTTAATAAAGTGTTATAGAATAAATGGTAATTGAAATCCATCCTATTTTAAGAGAATGTTATCGATTTCATAATGAGTACTTAAATGAATAATTCCTTATTTTTTGTTTTTTGTGTTGTTTCTATGTTATTATTATAGATAAACTTTTCAATATTTTAATACCTTTTGATTAGAATAACAATTAAATATTTTCATAACATTCCATGTGTTAGTTTAATTTAATGATTTAAAAGTTCAGTGCATTTGACTAGGGTTAAACAAAGTTCATGCTAGAACTTTGAGTTCTTATTTCATTGGTTAATGTCATTCTATGTTAAAAAGAAAAGAATTTTGTTGTTAATTCTTATTACACATGTAATTATTAAAGAATTTCTAGTATAATGAATATCATAACAAGTAAAAAAACTTATTTTAAAATTTAATATCTTGTTGTAATGTTTTTCTTTGGAAATATAATTATTATTATATTAGTGTCTATGAAATAATTCTAAAAACATAACTATTTTTTATCAATTTTTAAACTTAATAAAAATATAATATTTTTTTATTCCAAGTGGTAATGTAATTAATAAATATTTCTTAGAATAATTTGTATAATATCATGTAATAAAAAAACTAATATATGTTACAGAAGGATAGTATGTTATATTGTTTAATATATATTATGATTATAATGATTTTTCAGTTTTTGAGTTGAAAACATGCAGAAATATTTAATATATCGATTTCACTAGTTTATTTTAAAAATTGGTTGATCATGACTATTTAATAAAATCATTATTTTCTAAGATGTGTAAACATAAAATATGGTAATAAAATATGAGTAGCATGGAATTATTTTCTTCTTCGTTATAAATAATTTCACATGGTTAATATTATTGGCCCATAAAGTAAATTCACTTTTCCCTTAATGGGTTTATTAATCATGATAGAATATTGAAGATCTATAACATATTGACTTTGGTTGTTAGTTTTCTTTAAATTATTAAGCATTCTTATTGGGTGAAAAAATCATTTCAATAATTTTTTTCAGAATATAATGGAAAAAATGTCACTATAGTGCTTATCTAAAAATTATATTTTCATTTGTTTGGGAATATATAAGTATTCTCTATATTTTTTGAAGGAAATTTAACAAGTATGTTTATTAATTGGTTTTTTGGATAATGAGTGGATACAAAAATTTGGTAACTCTTTCACTGAAATGAAATTTCTTTTACATCAGGTTCAACCCTTACTTACTCACTTTTCATGATTTTTTATTGGTGTTTATGTTATCTGGTTAATGAGGACATGTTTTCATAATAAAGGGGTTTGTAAATAAGGAGTGTTATTAGAAAGTTCGGTTTTCCAATTATTTCTATTGATTTAAATAAGTTTTTGCAAAAGGATTTATGTAATTATAATATTTAAAGACACTTCTTTAAAACCTTTCTTTAAATAAACCTTTAGGGGAAAATAGTTTCCCAACGGGAAACTTTTATCATTTTGAAATATAAAATTCTGTAGTTTTTATAATGTTTTTATTACAAACATGGAATTGTTTTATTATGGTTTTCAAATTAGTTTCATAAATGGATTTCCAAATGATTTTTCCTAAATTAAAAATATTCTAATTATCTAAAGAGTTTATTTAACTGCATTTTTTGAAAGAAATTTTTTTCTTGGTAAAATTTTCATTATTTTGGAAACTTATAATTTTTTTATGTGCTTTTTGAGACTATTATAACCTGGTGAATGGGTGAATGGAAACGTTATGGTCTCTTTTTGAAATGGGAAATATGGAAGTACAATTCTTATAAAATATGTTTTTAGATATCCCCTTGTGTATTCGTGGTTTAAAATGTGTTTTTTTTGTAGTTATACTTATTTTTATTATTATGTTGGTGGTTTTTTGTGATTTTGTACTTGTTGTGATGGTTTTTCTAATTAATTTTGTGTGATTTTTATAGTTTTTGTGTTATTAACATTAGGTTTTATTGTTTAGTTATAGGTGTATTACATAGAAAGGGAATACATGATTATGGGAAATGATGAGTTATGGTATGAGCATCAAGATATGTCATAGGTAGTAAGATCTTATTAAATATAAATCAGTTATCATGATCAATTATGTTTGAAAAGGTACATCTTGGATGAAAATTATTATATTATAAGTGTATTTCCTATAATATAAGGAATGTAGTGGTTCTTATCAATAAATTTTATACTAACTGATGCACCTAGAGAGTCATTATCACATATTTGGATGGAGTTTTTTATCATTTTCATCAGGAATGGAGTGATAGTATGAAAAATCATATTATTGATTATATATTTGGGAACTATATCTAGTCATTCAATGGTTTAATTGTGTGAATTTAAGGTCAAGTTAGGGAATTAGGGAACTAACATGGGTCAAATTTCTCTATTTTGTATAATTTTTCAAGAATAGATTCAGGATGGAAACACCCTTTGAGGTTTTTCAAGGTATGTATGTGTACATGATCTTTTCATTTGATTTATAAATGAATGAGTTATTTTTTTTAGAATAGTTGAATAGTATCATTTTTAGATACTTCAAGAAATCTTACCCTATTCTCTTAGTGGGTTAGTTTTAGTTCCTTATTCAAGCCTTCTCATGACTGGTCTCATAAACGACTACTCTACCCATATTCCCCAATTCAACCATTGACATGCACTTAGGTTGTACAAAAAAATGTGGTGTCATGTTTTTTTATCAGGTAACTCTCATTCTTGAATTGGGTGACCAATTACAAGGTAATTTAGTGGTAAAATTTTCATTCTCTTACCATTAAGTTAAGCCTTAATGGTGGGCATCCACAAGGGGTAGACAAATGATGAAATTTTTCTATTATTTATGCAGATATAATTTTCATTCATGATTATGTTAGTACAATATCAAATGGATTGTCTATTAGGATATTGGAATGGTACACAATCTAAAAAAATTTGAACACTAATTTATGGGCGTAAAGTGATCATTACCTATACCTTTATAACACATTGGAAAAAATTATCATAGTATCTCACACATGTTGTCTTCAAAATCATGATGTTATCGATATATCACTTAGCAAACTCATTGAGTAAGTTATTTTCATTCCCATTAGGGGATAATATTATGATAGCTAGGTATTGGGGTATGTTCTAGAGTTTTTTACATCACATTATGTTCTAATACTCCCTATCTTGGCCTAAAACCTAGTCTAATTTTATAGTAGTTGTTAATGTGTTTACCTTAGGATTCAAGTCGAATATGGGTACAAGATACTACCTACTATAAAAAGGGGTAGCTAAATTAATCTTTAGTGATCCATAGATTCTTCATATGAACCTATTAAAAACATCAAACTATCAACTATATTGATTTCTATGTTTCTCAGTTTTTTTTTGTATTCAGTATTGACAATGAAGGGTCATATGTTCATCAAGTTTTATTGGGTTTAAATATCGGTCACCTGTGTAAGAAATGAAAGTCGGTTCTTGTGTGGGTGGGAACATTCAAATTTCTTAACCTTGGTAGTGGGGTAGTTTATTAGATAGTATATAATTTTGGATTAAATGCAGTGAATTTCATTATCTTTTTTCCTTTTCGTTAGAGAGTAAGTCAAATTTTGATTATGTTTTGGTTTTACTTGTTTCGTTCTAGAGCTAAAGGTTGAAATTGGTTCTCACTATATTTCATGTCTTAGGATGTGAATGATAAGATCATGCTAGGTTTATGTGTACCTTTAATACATTTTTTAGATAGCATCAATGAATCAATAAATAATATTGGAGCTATTATACTATTATGTCAACCAATGGATGAGCCTTAAGTCTTAACACCACAATTTTTTATCTTTCTGGGGACGGAAATCCCAATGGTGGGGAGAATATAACACTCCAATTTGATGTTATGGTTGTTATGTTATGTATTTTTTGATATTTTTTTGTTATATTTTTTCATGTGAATTTTATTGGTATTTTTGAAGAGTTTTTGAAGGATTTTATAAGGTGTTTGGTTGGTTCACTATTATGCAAAACTATACAAATTTATATAGTAACAGTGTGGTAGGTTGAGGAAGTCTTAGAGGAGGTTCATGGTTAGCACAAAGTTATGGGAAATAATAAAGATTTACCTAGATAACCATGTGACATTTTATAGACGCATTTTTTATGGTTGGGGTATAATTTACCAAACCATGTGGCCAAATTGTGAGAGATGGAAATTTTTCATAGTGGTGCTTTCACGATTAGCTCACAATTTGTTAAATTGTGAGGCCTAGCCATGTGAAGTGATTAATTAAAACCCAAAAAATATTTAAAACCATAAAACTATTTTAAAACACTCATTATTCTTCATTTTTTCTAGGCTCTTGAACCAAAGGACTCCTCTAGGTGGTCTTGGAATTTATCTTCGATAGAGAGCTCATTTTCAATGGATCTTGGTGCATTAGATCTAGAAAATCAAGGTATGTTTTATATTTTTACTTCTTCTTTTAGATATCCGTATTGAATCTCAAGAAAAAACCTAGATAATATATTTTATTCTTATTATATAGTTTGGGTCATGTTTTGATGAGAGGGATTTTTTATTATTTTAGGGAAATGGAGGAGAAACCCTGATCTACCTAGATCATTATGTGTTTCTTCAATAATGGTAACTGTTTAAGGGAAGTGGATTCTTACTCAATTATATTTTTCTAGAAATTATTGTATTTTGATTTCAAAAATAAATTTATTGTGTTTCTAAATGAAAAATATTGTGAAATTCATTTTAGAGAAACTCTCTTTGGTCAATGGCTTTAAAAATAGTTTTTTTTATGATCTCTTTGTGTTTGATAAAATGTTTAATAGAATAATGATTTTATAAAGGAATTTTTAAAATAGAACTCGGTATAAATGGGTCGGAGTGTGTTCATGATTTCATTTTGAGGGGTCAATTAGGATTTTAACTTGGTTACCTATGCCAACTAGAGAATATGGGTGCACAGCATTGTGATGACTTAGTATGAAAGATGGGTTATCACTCATGGGTATTGGGACTATCATCTTGGATGGATGCATGTGGCTGTGCATATGTGGAATGGGTATGAAAATAGAAACTAATGGATATGTTTCTTTATAAAATGATTATTTTATAAATTTATTTGATATTGGTAAGGTTGGAAAGTTGTTATTTGTTTTATAAATTGTTTTAATATACATCGTCTAGTTTTATATAGATTGTTCTAACTTGTTCTTATCTTATTAGAATGTGTGGGAGTCTTTTAGAATACTTCCTTCTTAGTTAACATAATCACCCCATGCATATGAAATTTGGTGCATATGGAGACTTGTTTACCACGGTACTCGTAAGGGGTAGGTTACATACTTTACTATTGGAGCATTATGATGTCATGATCAGAGTTTATGGGAGATATAGATTGGGAGTTGGTTGAGTCTTAGTGTCTAGAGTGGTTCCACCTTGGTAACCTAAGTGTTTTATGTCTTTGGTTTTATGGTTTCCTATTTTTTATTTTCATTTTCCTACTACTTCTATGATTTTATTCTATTATTTTTACATTGATTTGTATTGGTTTACCTTTATACATCATACTATGTCTTTTCTTTATTGTTTATTATAGTTGGTTTGTTTAAGGAAAACACATCCTATATTTTTTAGTAAAGTATTTGGAATTTATTTCTAGCCTTTGGTGTCTTGAGGACATCGCCTAAGGTCAATATAACATTCACATATTCCAAAAACAATAAGTTATGGGTGATATATAACAATATGTCTAGAAGGGTATCATATGTTGAGAATTTTATGTTATATGTTGAATAATTTTCATAAAATAATAAATTCTTAGTATAGTGGAAAAAATACACATTTTGAAAGAAATACATGGGTTTTGTTAATTAATGGGTTTTTCTAACTCTCTATAAATCTAAACCTAAAAGTTATTTAATATGTAAGTGATTCAGTATTTTCTATTGATTTTTTAATTAAATATGGTTGTGTTTGTGCCACTATAGTTGGTATCAAAACTATTATGTGAAGAATATGTTTTTAGAAATAGATCTAAAAGTGTGGGTCTGGGGTGTCTTAGTTTATATAAGAGTGGTTATTAAATAACTTTATAGGTTATGATGTTATCATATGATGATATTTTTAGAGTTGGGATAACATAATTTTTTAATAAGTTTAAGGTTTATTGTAACTTTAAAAGCATAGATACCCCATTTTAGGTCTTACATGATTAGATTTTAAGGTGATTAATGATATTTTGGGAGGTGCTTATTTGGTTTTAGGAAGAATACATGATTTAGGTATAGATAATTTTTTTTAAATGTAATTTGATGTTAAGGTTATTATTTTTAATTGGGACAATGGTTTAATAGATTTTTGTAATATGAGTTGAGCAGTATATATGACATTGGGGGTTGAAAAGTGATATGGTGAAAAGTTTATTCAAGTTATTTTTAGAAAAATATTAATATGATTTTTTTATATTTATGATTAAGTTATATGTTGATTAGTGTGTGATTAATTTCATTTGGGTATAAGGTTAAGTTAAATTTTAAGAGTATAGGATTCCATTATTTTTCAGTTTATAATATAGTTAGAAAGACTGTGGTAAATTTGGGTATAGTTATTTTAGTGGGTTAGGTTATTAATATTAATGGTATGAAACTTGAGGAAATATATGTTTAATTGAAAGAGTTATAGTTTGAATCAATAGTTGGATCAAATGTATCTTAGGTTGAAAAGGATGTGTCATGGTATAAGACACTTATAAATGATTTTGACATGTTTATTGGTTTTTATCATAACCATTTGGTTTTAGTATTTTGTTGAAAAAATGATCCTGAAAATGAAGTTCTGCAAAGTATGTTTCTAGAAACCCCTTGGTCTTATAAACAATAAAGTATATTTGTCCTAAATGATTGTCACAAATTAAAAATATAAATATAAATATATTATGAGGTAGAAAATGAGTCTTACCCATGATAGTAAGTTTGATAACTCATTGTAAATTACATCACAAGTCATGGATATTTTAACAAATCACTTATATGTTTTCAGTAGTGAGTGATAATTAAAAATTGTGAGGATGTAGTTTATTTATGAACTGTATATGTAACACCCTGAGATTTTAGTGTGTGTTTTCCTTAAAATATATACTCTATTCAGTAACATGTATCACATGAAACACTTAAATAAAATAAACCTCAATATACATTACTAAAATTAAAAATTAGATAATAAATAATTATGAGTATACAATGTGGAAAATCATTAAGAAAATCCTAATAAGTGTAAGACCTCAAGTAAATAAAAAGTTTAAAAAATGATTTATTATAAAAACATATTTTTTAATTCCTACTATATGATTATTAATATTATTATTAAATAATTATTAATGTATTTTAATACCAATTGATTTATTAAATTTAATGGTTTGAAGATAAATAATTAAATGTATGTAATTAAAACTATTTAATATTAAAAAGGGATATTTTTCAATGAAATATTTTTAAAGTTTTGTGTATTTTAATATTAAAATGAATTAATAACTTTTAAAGGATTATTATAATTAGATTTTTCAATATAAAAATAAAGTTATTTACTTTAATTTAATTGGTAATTGGTATGAAAAAATATTAGGAACACATACTCTTTGAAAATCCATTTTCTTATAAAAATTATTTTTCATTATATTTTATATTTTTATTTAAAAGTTAAATCCCCAAATATTATAACTTTAGTATAATAAAATGAAATTAATTTTTTTATTCACCACATAAAAATTATATTAGGGTGATTTTTTTTAATTGTCTGTAAAGGTGGATTTTTGGGTGAATAGTAAGAATACAATTCTCACAAATATCAGGACTTTTATGACATCATCATGTTATAAGTATGAATTAAAAATTTATAAAATCTTTCTATAATAAAAAAAGTATTTGATAAAATAAAATATTTTATTTAAAAATATTTTATTTATTTTATAAATCTATGGTTGACATTTTAGAACTTAAGATATATTTTATTCTATTAAAAACATATTTCGGTCCATTTCTTAAATTAAGTATTCACTATGATCCATTAGGTTTTGGATTGCTTTAAAAGTAAAACAAATATTATTTTTTAATCATAAACCAATAAATATCATGATAATTAATATTATTCATTATTTTTATGTAAATTCATTTTTATATATAAAATGGAATTTTTTCTAAAAACTATTTTTATTGTGTTAAGTGTGCTTTTATTAAAATTAATTTTTACCCCACATATAAATTGAGTCTTGTAAAAAAAATATAGTTTTGAATCATTATATTCAAATTAGTTAATGTCATCAATTACATTTTTGGTCATAATAATATGTTACTATGGTAAAAGATGGTCACCTCGATAAAGGCTAAAATGTGATGAAATTGTTAAAATAAGGTGTAAAGACACAAAATATCACAAAAAACTATCATTAAATTATTTTATAGAGGATTTATCTACATAACACTTATATTTTTTCAATTATTATTAAATTTTGGATCCACTTTCCTTGAGAATGTATTTCCTTTTTATATTAAGAAATTAATATTACAAAAATGTCACTCCTCTCACTTATAAAAGAATCCCTCCATTGCCCCTTCAAAGAGATGATAAAATTTTAAAATACTCCATTTAATATGACATATTTACTTTCCTAAAAATCATCTCCCACTTTTTTATCCTTTTTTCTCTATAAATTTCCCAAATATCTTCAGAAACTAATAAGGTTTCCAATAAGAGAGATGATTTTTTCTTTGTAGGTAATTGTTTCTGTTGTAAAAAATCCCTCAAGGTATCATTGCAATGTTTTTGGGTTGATTCTCTTTGTTTAGAAGTTGTTTTCCATGGTCATTTTTGGAGTTATAGAGATATTGTTGACAATTTAAGTTGACAAATAACTAGGATAGGGGAATGGATTCTCTGTAGGTGTTATAGAAAAGTTTGTATACAATGTGGTGTTGTTTCCTAGTGTTTTCAAAAATTTTGGAGTCTAAAATTTGGTGGTTGGATCAATCATTGTGAAATTTTAATTTCCAGGAATTACTCATAAAATTATGTAAATATCATGAGTTTCAATAAGATAGGTGTTTTATGAAGGTAAGAATCTTTGAAAAGAAATTTTGTGTCGTTAAGGATGAGTTTAGAGAAGTTGTGGAGAATCGAAAATGAACATCATGCATGCATATAGGATTGATGGTAATCTCTGCAGCTATAAGAAGATTTACAAATAAAAATATTTCCCTAGATCTTCATGAAAATATGGAGCATTATGAACAAATTTGGGGAGATTTTAGAAATGGTGATGATGTGGTTAGAAGCTTTTGTATTGGGAAGAAATTTTTATAAATAGGCCTATACCCCCCAGAAAATCAAAGAAAGAGTTAACAAAGATTATAAGGCTCTAGATTCCTGAAGGTGATTCGTGAAGGCTCTTCTTTCAAAAAGGTTCGTGAATAAAGGAAGTTCTCAAAGTCTATATAAGATGATCAAAAGTATTGATTTTTTTGAAGGATATATAAGATGATTTAATGTTGTGATCTTTGCAAAAGGAAGGTGCTTCATGAAGGATAAGTGAGATTTGTGAAAGTAATGTTCTTCGCAATGGATAAATATGACTTGTGAAAGAAAGACACTTAATGAAGGATGTTTAATCTATATTAAATAAAGGTGATTCATGAAGGTTTTTTGAGCTTCACCAAAGTGGTAATATTAGTGAAGGCATTGAGAATCACGAAAGTGTTGAAAAGATATTTCTTGGAAAATATATTGTAATGTGTTATTCATCAAGAGGATGAAAATAGAACTTCAATAGAGCATATATCTACAACTGAGGATGTATTCATTATTTATAATTAAGGTACCTACATGTTCATAAATTGAGTGTCAATTCTTTTCAGAGTAGTGATAAAATAAATAGGAAGAGGGTGATCCTTTCTATCGGTAATGAGCCATCAAAAGAGAGTTTGGGAGTGACCCTTGGGAAGGTAGAAAACTATCCCAAAACCTTGTATTGTTAGTGAGCCTAATAATATAATTTATCTATCCTAAATCTTGATTTTTTAGTGATCCAGGGTAGATTCAGTACATCATCACATTGTAATTTTATTCCCCTTGGACATATCCCAATGAGGGTGAACCAAGTAAAAATCATTGTGTCTCGTGCAATATTTTATTTTTGTTCATAAATTGTTGTGGTAAAGGGAGAGAAGAGTGTTTCATAAAGATGAAACAAGATCTAAAGGGGAATTTGTTTTAATCTATCATACCCTAATTCACCCCCCCCCCCTCAAGGTATTTAACCTAGTTGGGTTAACAATTGGTATCAAAGACAAAGGTTAATTTAAGTGTTTCTATCTAACGGGTCTCAATGGAGGTTATTAATCACAAATTTATTTTGATCTTCGATGGATTGAATTTTCAATTATGGAAGAATAGGATGTATCACTACTTATGATCCTTCAGAATGGATGTATTTACAGCATAAATGCACGGAATTTCTTCCAGTATCGATATGGTTCCTTATCAAAAGTAGAAAAAGGGAATTTGATGATGACGCCAAAGTGATCAATTATTTAGGGGGATCCCAGTCCAATGCAATATATACAAAGGTTATTTCATGTAAGTCATCACGTGTTATGTGGTAAAAGTCGCTAAATAGTTATTTGGGAGACTAAAAATTCAAAGAAGAAAATATTAAGGTTATATGGAATACGAATGAGGATCTGATAATGCACTCAAATGAGTTTATAGATTCATTATTTGACTGGGTGAATGTTACTATAGAATTCATGCATGGTCTTGGAGAAATTATTGAATATGTAAATATTTTAAAGTGCATCTTGAGAATACTTCCACCTCAATTCAATCTTAAATTTTCTATATTGGAAGATAAAGATCCAAATGAACTGACATTGGATAGCTTGCACTATACTCGTATTGCATATGAGATGAGAAATGATGATAATGAGTCTATGGAAAAAGGTAATTCCAAAGAATTAGAATTAAATTCCATGAATAAGATCACAATTAAAGATGGTTAGGAAGAATAAGATACGGATGAGGTGATTTCATTCCTTTCCCTAAATCTCCAAAGAGGGAAAGGAAAGTTCAAAGGGAAAATCCCACTTTCATGATTTTTATGTGGAAAGGTTTAACATCTTTTAATAAGGTGCCCCAAGAAGTTTCAAGAAGATGGTGAGGATGAATTCGAAACTCCCATGAAGAAGTATTCAACCTATGTGAAAGGTAAGAAAAATTTCAAGTAAAATTTCTTCAAAAAGAATAATATTCTTTAATAAGAAAATGATAGTTAAGAAGAATATGAGGTTGAAGAGATGAAGAACTGTAGAGATCACGGATATAATTATATGTATGTGGTCATTAGTATCTCCTAGAAAAGGGAATAAATTTAGAATAATGAATAAGAAGTTGAAGGAAGAGTTGATATGCATGCTAAATTAGAAGTCTCTCTTGATGAAATAGATGTTTAGAGAGACAAAATGAAGAAATCCAACAAAGTGGTTCGGATTCCAAACTCTATATGCAGTAGTAGGAAGAAGATAAGTTTGAACTGAATGAATAAATTAAAAATTTGAAGTCTTCAATACTAGAGAGATCAGAAAAGATGGTTGAGTACGAGCTCAAAATCAAAGAATAGAAAATAGAAATTGATAGTTTGACTAAAACAAGAAAAGATCAAATCAAACGTATTGAAGAACTTGAAGAGGAATTCATCATCTTGAAAAAAAGTGTTAAAGATCATAAATAACTCTTGAATCTTAGTATGGAATCAGGAAAGAAAATCATGAAGGCAACAGAAAAGATGGAAGTGGAGAATAGAGGTTCAACAGAATATAAGCAATAGTCAAATCCAAATGATAAGGCCGTTATGGGGCCTAATCAAAAACAAAAAAGTAGTAATAGATAAAGTTAAACCACAAGAACCTAATCTGATATTAAAGATTTATTTGGGTATGAATCAAAATCTATAGACTCTGAGAGCCCAAGGGAAAACCATGAATGCACCCTGCATGAGATGTTATTATTTTGAAAAAATGGAGCACTCATAAAATTTATTTTCCATGGCCAAGAGGTACAAAATGGAAAAAGACCAATAGAGGTATCCATACAGAGCTCAATATTCTAGGCCATAATTAAATGGTCACAATTTCAATTTTGGAGGATTTTGGAACATTCCATGATATTTCTCATCCATAATACTGATAAATGTGATGAAGTATACTAAATGTAGTCATTATCAGTAGTTTAATGTATAAGGGTCTGACCTTATTACATTACATAACCTTGAATTTAGTTAAGAAATAAATTAATTTCACTTTGAGGATCTTTTAAATTTTAGATCTTTAGAGAAAAGGGACATAACACATTCCTGAAATTGCACATTAATACATAGTGTATACCATAAAAACAGTACTCATTTCTCCCAATATATAAAACTTTTCAAATAATACATGATTTCTTTTGACAGTTATTAAAACATTTAATTTGGCTTCCTTATTTGTATCACACATCCTTATAACTTTTGAAATAGTTTAAATACTTGGGATGAGCACAAAAATCTCATTAAGGGATATAAAAAGAAGGAAATAACACATTAGTCCATGAATACTTGTAACATATGAAATCATTTTCAAGAGACATACTTGTCACCCATATATACTTAATTTGTGAAACATGAGATTTCCACATAATTCCCACAATACATAAGAACATAAATAGATCCATAAAGGTATCTTGGGGCATTAATTACATAATATTGTAACCCTCACAGCTACCTTATAATTTGTACCCCTCAGGGCTACCTTACAATTTGTGTAACCATCGCAGTTACACATGGAGTAACCATACGGCTGACCTCAAACTTACACATACCTAATGCATTTAAGTGATATATAGGTCCCACCCTTCATCATAAACAATTTCCAAGAAACAAAACATAATCATACAATATTAATAATTTCATAAAAACATTGCTTTTGAATCTTATAAAACATAATTTTTAAAAGAAGATTTTAAAGGTAAAACCCCTTACAAAAATTATATAATTAAAGTGAGACTTAATAGAGTGTATTTAATATGTATATATACTATAAATAGACATAATTCAACATATTATAACGAAACTATTCACAAAAACAATTTTAATACAACATAAATAATGAAGTAGAATGTTAACCCAAAGAATGGAAATCGGGTTTAGAATTCTATTACCTCGGGTTTTTTTACTTAAAACTTGTTTAAAAATACTTTATAATGGTTAAAATAGTTTTATTATTATCTTATAGAAAAATATTAATCTTTATAACATCTTATATTATCATTATATAACATCATTTTATCCTTTGATTGTTAGTATTTTGTTCCTTCCATTGTTTCGGGTGCGTTCTTTACATGATTTCCATGATCTGTTCATGATGGATGTTCTTGTAGATAGGAAGTGAAACTCCAGAATTGGAATATAATGGTAGTTAAATATTTAAATAACTATAAATTATACCATTTATCATTTTGAATTTTGAATTTAGTATGTTTCGTAAGTTAAAACATTAATGATGTTCATTTAGATCATTTTAGTGGTTCTTTGATAATAACGACCTCATTCTGTTTTATAAATTAAAACCATGTGTAAAAAGGGATTCCAGAACCTTGTATGAGAAATAATAAATATATTATAACCTGTTTAAATCATAAAAATGGTTTCATGACCATACTTGAAGTAATTAAATCAAATTTAAATCACATTGTCCACGATGTCGGTAATTCGACACATCACAGACAATGTTTTTATTCCTTGAATAAGTGGGAGAGGAGAGGAAGAATGATGATGAATTTCACATGAACATGAAAAAATACATAATATACAAGATTTATGGATCTTTAATTCCACTTTTATAATATTAGTAGAATATACTATAATGAATGAAGGAAAGGAAAGGTAAACACATGAAAAAGGAAGAGGATTTCTTACCTCTTGATCTCTTCTCCTTGAGATCCTCCTTAAGGCCTTTGATTTTGGCCTTTGGGTGAGACTAGTAGGACTTGTACATGGGGAAGGATATTGGGGGGGATTTATAGAAATTATACAATGATGTAAGCTTTATAGGTGTGGGAGGAAGAGGGGGAATGGGTGGTATTTATAGTGGAGGAGGGGAGAGATTTCACATTATTTTAATTATTATTTTATTATTTTGCCTCATGAAAAGATATAGTAAGTATTCCATGACTAAAAATAGTAATAATGGAATTTTATTTCTAGATAATGGTCTTACATCATCACCACATCATCTATGACACCTCCATGATGCGTAAATTCATTTATTTGTCAAATACCAAAAATTCATTATTCACCAAAAAATCAAGTATTTCATAAAATTACCTAAAAATCTCCCCAACCATTTTTCGACATGTATAATAAAAAACATAACTCCATTTTATCAAAATAATTTTATAAATATGATAAAATTAATTTTAAAATAAAATAATAATTTATTGAGAAAATAACAATTTTAAAGCATTTTTTACTTATTCAAAGATATGGGTGTACCATACTTTCAATTAAATATTATATATACACTATAATGGGTGAGGTTACTATTCATAAATGTATGTTACTATTAATAAGTCTAACATTAATATTCATAAAGGTACATTACTATTCATTAGGGTCAAGTTACTACTCAGAAGGGTACATTACTATTCATAAGGGTACCTTACTATTCTTAATGGTATGTTACTACTCATAAGGGTATGTTACTATTAAAAAAATTAAGTTGGTATTATAAGAATCTAAATAACTTAATTATCAGAATTTTGGATGACCATTTTTCAAAATTCAAAACATAGGAACAGTAAAATTTTGTTTAAAGGCTAGTTATAAATATTTACTTAAAACATAGTTTCATGCATTTCATTTATTTTTTTAAAACCTTGGGGTGTTACATAATGTATCATCAAATGATCTGAAAGTGAAAAATAAATTTTCATCTTTTCAAGATAAAGTTATTCAATTATACTCTAAGTAATAACAAGATTATCAATCCATGTTGGGTATGAATTCAAAAACATTGATAAAAAAGAAACAAGTTGAGCAGGAAGTGGTTGTAGAGATTTCCCTTAAACCATCAGATCGTTCGGGTGTATGGATCACTGAAAATGGATCCACATACCATATTATAGGTAAAAAGGATCTTGTCAGAGCCATAAAATATGACAGGAAAGGCATTTCAAAATTTTTAAATGATGAAGGCCTAAATATTATTGGCTCAAAAAAATCCATGTTTTGGGGCCAATAAATGAGATGTGTTTATGCCTTAATTTTTTAAGTTCTTAGTCAAAACTTTCTTAGTGTTATTCAAATATGTGACTCGAGGAATTCTATAATATTTTATAAAAATATGTGTATCATAAAAGGAAGATATGGTGTAGTTATTCTATAGGTAAAAATAAAAAAAGAGAATCTCTACCTTGTAAGTGGAGAAGAAGATGTGTGGTTTTTATCTAAAGGGGAAGGAAATAGGTTGTGGAATAAATTAATTAGTTTTCTATTCCAACCATCCCTAGAATATCTAGTCAAATGTGATTCAACTCAATATCTTCCTAAGTTATCATGTGATCATAATGATACATGCAATTCGTGTCAACAAGGGAAGAACATTATAAAGACATATAAGGAAAAGGATAAAAAGTAAACCAAAGTGCTTGAATTTGTGCATACAGATGTAAATGGACCTATCTCACCAAGATCCATTAATGAGAATAGGTATTATGTTCTTTTCATTGATGATTTTAGCAGGATGGCATGGGTATTTGTCATTTTCCACAAGTCTGATGTGTTCAATTTCATAAAATAGTATCAGAAGGAATATAAAAGGATTAATGGATAGAATATTCTGAATTTTCATACTAATAACGGTACATAATTCAAAAATATTAAAGTCAAATATTATCTCTAGAAACATAGGGTAAGTAATCAAGTTTCGGTAGTAATAACTCCTCAACAAAATGGATTTTTTGAGATGAGGAATTAGATCATCAAAAACATTTCCAAAATAATGCTTATTAAAAAGAACCTACTAAAGAAATTTTGGAAGGAATAAGTGTTGGAATTCATATACATATCTAACAAGTATTTTTTATGTCTAAATGATGAAAATACTATGTACAATATATGTTATTGAAATAATCTGACATTAAAATAATTTTGAATATTTGGAATTAAATTTTTTATTCTCAATAAGGAGAAACATAATAAATTTTAATCACTTGGATATGAGGGGATATTTATTGGTTGTTCAGGGGGAAATCATATAAATGTTTTAACAAGAGTCTTGGAAAGGTTATTGAAATCCATGATGTCACTATAGTAGATAATGAATACAATATTCCGCAATATAGTGATCAGTTTTATGATGAAAGTGATAAGGTGATAAGCACCTTAGGGGGAATTGAAGTGGAAAATGATTACTCAAAAAAGATACTGATGATAAATAAGAGGAAGTAAAATCTAAATCTATAAAAAAATCGAGGAGTCAATATGAAATTGAAAAACATAACATCAATGGTGATCAAGTAGTGCTGGTTCAAACATGAATAATGAAGTTATTATAGAATAAATAATTATTATCACAGTTAGAGCCTAAATTATTTGATAAAGTGTAAATATATGAGATTTGGGTTTAGGCTATGAATGAAGAGATTGACCAAATTGATAAGAATCATACATGGGAAATTATTTCGAGACTAACATATAAGAATTTCATTAGGACCAAACAGGTCTTTCACAACAAGATGAATGAAGATGGAATAGTGATTAAAAAAGTGTGATTAGTGTGAAAAGGGTACACCTGGATAGAGGGTATTGATTTTGATGAAAAATTCTCACATATTATGAGGATAGATACAATCATATTATTCTTGTACATAATCAGGAAAAGAAGGTTTAAAGTTTTCAAGATGAACAACAAGTCAGCATTTCTAAATGGGGTTCTGGAAGAAGAAGTTTATATTGAGTTTCCAGATGTATTTATCATTAATGAATATGATAACATAGTGTTTCATCTAAATAAGGCACTATATGGATCAAATAAAGCACCAAGAGCACGGTATTCAAGACTAGATCACTTTTTAAAAAAGCTCAGTTTCAGCATGTTGGATTTCATTACAATCTCTATATCAACAATGATAGTAATCAAAGGATTATGGTGCTGATATATGTTGATTAAATAATATTTTATGTATTAGATGAATCTCAGTGAAAATAGTTCACAGAATTCTTGAAAATGAGTTTTAAATGTTAATTATTGGTGAACTAATGTTATTCCTTGGTTTACAAGTGATACAAGGAAAGAATGGCACATTTATTTCACAATACTAATATACCAAGGAAGTTATGATAAGGTTTAGAATGGATTATTCAAAGGAGATTATGACTCTGGTGGCTAATTGGATGAAACTTTCATGGGATGATGAAGGCAATATATTTAATGTGACAAAATATAGGCAAATCATTGGTAGTCTATTGTACCTGACAACAAAAAGACCTGATATTTTTTTTCCACATTCCAAGAAATATGATATAAAAAACACTTAAGTAAATCCACTTTATTAAAATGAAGAGAATATTTTGGTATATCAAGGTCTTGGTGGATTTCATTTTTCTTTAAAATAAAAAATATTAGCAAGAGTTATTGGGCTATACAGATGCAGATTGGGACAGATTAGCAGATGATAAAAAATTAATGGAAGGTGTTTCACTCTATCTTGGTGTTTCCCCATGGTATGGTGTGTTTATCACTAATTTGTTTAGCTGTGTTCTTTTCCCTTTTTCAAACCACAAAGGAGTGACGTTAGGGTTCACTGACAAAGGGGGAGAAAATGTCTTAATCTAGATACGGGGAGAAGATGATAGGGGAGTAGGGAAGTATTGGGGTTTTAAATCTAATGACTCTAATGATAATCAATAAAATTATATATATATATATATATATATATATATATCTTGATGGATGAGGTTCATTATGAAAGAAGTTGAGTGGTTTTAGAATGAAGTGATTCATTGATGAACTTTTCATGTTACTCTTATTTCTCATGTCGAGCATGACTCATGTGGGCTGGAGTATATGTTGAGTAAATTTTTGATCACTATCTGAATCACATGAAGAGAATATTGGTATATTATGGAAGAATAATTGATGAGGTTTCAAAATGTGAAGAGTTTTCTACAACCCTAAATGGGAAGATTGTTCGGGGAAAACCCTTAAGGTAACATTGCAGTGTTTTTTGGTTGATTGAGTTTGTTTACAAAGAGGGTTTCCATGGTTATTTTTGGATTTCTAGAGATATTTTTGAAAAGTTAAGTTGAAAAAGAACCAATAAAGAGGAATAGAAACTTTTTAGGTGGTGTAGAAAATTGTGTATAAAAGGTGGCACCATTTTCTAGCGTTTGCCAAATTTTTAGGGTCCAAAATTTGGCAATTGGATTAATCATCATAAAAGTTGGATTTCCATGAATTCCTCATAAAATTATGTAAAAGGTATGAGTTTTTAAAAATATAGGTGTTTCTTAAAGGTAAGAATCTTTGAAAATTAATTCTATGTCGTGAAGGTCGTGTTTCGTGAAGGTGTAGAGCATCATGAACGAGCATCACACATGCGCGGAGGATTGATGGTAATATCAACAACTACAAGAAGCTTTGAATATATTTAAATTTCCCTGGAGCTTCACAAAATTATAGATAATCACAAAAAAAATTGTGGAGTTTCACAAAATGGTGATGATGTGGTTGGAAGCTTCTGGAATGGGAGGTAATGCCTACAAATAGGCTTCTACCCTCCTCATAAAAGTTGAGAAAGACTTAATGAAGATTCTAAGGCTCCAGATTCAAAAAGGTTATTTTTGAAGGTTGTTCTTGAGAAAAATATCTCGAAGAAAGTAATTCCATGAATTATATATAATCCAATTGAAAGTGTTGAAGTTGGTGAAGGCTATATAAGCTGACTGAAACTTGTGAGCTTCACAAAAGGAATGTGCTTTGTAAAGGAAAAGAGAGATTCATAAAAATAAGGTACTTTATGAAGGCTAAGTAAATTTTTTTAAAGGAATATGATTCATGGAGGCTATTTTAGATTTTTGAAAGTAATTTTCATTATTAAGTATGCTTGATCTTGGCAAAAGAGGTGATCTTAGATGAGGCAATAAGCATCATGAAAGTTTTGAAAATATATTGTATGATAAATATGTGGTAAAGTATTATTCATCAAGTGGATTAAAGTGGGAATTTAACATAGTATATATATAGAACTGATGATGCATTCATTATTGATAATGAAGGGAACTACATGTCTATAAACTGAGTATGGATCCTTTCCAGAGTAGTGAGAAATGGAATATGAAGAAGGTCTTCCTTTCCACTGATAATGAGCCATCAAAAGAGATTTAGGGAGTGACCCTTGGGAAGGTAGTGGTCTATCCTTAAAACTTGTAAGGGTAGTGATCCTGAGCATAAAATTTATCTATCCAAAACCTTGGTTTGTTAGTGAGCTATTCTAAATTTGATATATCATCACATTTTTTGTTGTATGCTCCTTGGATGTAGCCCAGTGAGGGTGAATCCAGTAAAAAACATTGTATATTGTGCATGATTTCATTTATGTTTATACATTTATATGGGAAATGGAGATAAGAGTGTTTTATTTAGATACTAAATAATATCTAAGGGGTAATTTGTTTTAATCTATCATACCTTGATTTACCCCCCCCCCTAGAGTATTTAACCTAGTTGGGATAACAGTTTCATATATCTATTTATATTTATATTTTTCGTATACCTCTTTTAAATTTGATTTAACACATTAAAAAATGTATCTAAAACCGTTAATAATATTTTAATTTTATATTATCATTATATAATAACATTTTCTTACTCATTCAATTGTTATAACATGTTCTTGTTTTGGTCAATTTTACCACTTATATAGACATTGTTATAATTTTTATCTCATAAATGACTAAGAAAAACTAAATACTGGTAAAAATATATAATTATGTTGAGTTTAATATGTTTTAATAATTATTTATTTCTAATATTCATAATTATATTTACCTATAAATTCAATTCTTTTGTTAATTCAATAATCACAAAAAGGGGGATTTTTAAGCGTTTCACAAGAACTATCACCATGAGTTCCATAAAATGACTATAGGAAACTAGAAATATATCAAACACGTGAATTAAATCATTCTAAACATTATTTATGTGAGTAAACCATAAATAATAAGCAACAACGGAAAACTCCAAACCAAAGCATATAAGGAAAACAGATCATTTTACACCTGAATAGTAATTTTAAATAATAAAAAAATATGGGTAATAAGAAATGATAAATTGATTGTATAAATTATAATAAAAATAAATAAGTTTCTTATTAATAATAATAATAAACTTAAATTTATTATAAAGGAGGTTATAGTATGTTTGACTTTGTTGGAATCCAAGGTAAGGGTTCTTTATCTCAATTTAAATTCATTGAGACGAGTTTCTTATTATGAACCAGTTTAATTTTATATGGAATAAATAAATATCTATTAACTGATTATATCTTAAATAATTTATTATTATTTTTATTTTAAATTTCATTTAATCCCTACTTTTCCCTTTCAATTCAATTCATACATTACCTAATTCGTAAGGGTTATTGTTAACTTAATTTACATTCATTAAGTTATAATGTTTATTCTTGAACATAATACTAATTTGGTTTCTTACACTCTATGATTATATTTTATTTTATTTATTCTTTATATTCTTTATATTTAAATTTCTTTCTTGTAAACACCTTTCTAAATAATTCTTATTTCAAAATTATGATGTTCATAAGGAGTTTCTCATCTCAAATTTCCTTCTTTAAGATATGTTTTATAATATGAAACTAATTTTTTATATCATGTATAAATATCCTATTTGAAATATTATATCATTAATATATATTTATTCATAGTATTTATATTTCCATTTCATGTTCTCTATTTCATGGTCCTTTGATCTAAATGATTTAAAAATTTTATGGGTGTCTTTTCCAATATCACTTTGATTTTTATATTGGTAATGTCAAAGTTCCTATTTGAGTAACTGGTATATTGTTTTTCTATAAAACTCCATTTATTTTCTTATTTTTTTTTACTTTTGGGTTTTAGCATCCTTCTTATCATTCTATTTCTCTTTGGTTTATAGTTTAGCCAAAATATTTCCCAAAAGTGAAACCATCCTAGTATTTTATTTATGATCGGGAATCTTTGCTCTATGTAATATTATTTATATTGTTTAAATAATGTTCTTCTATATTATTCAATGATTTTTATATTTATTTTACACTATCTTTAACTTTATTTAAAAAAGTTTCAAAAGTAATATTTTTAACTTTTTTTGTACGGTCTATTTTCGATATTCTTTACTAAAGTGAAAAATAGTTGTTTTTTAAAATCTTCCATGTGCATTTATTTTATCATCATCATGATCGTTTTTGAAAATTTGTATTCATTTATATTTTTCTTTGTTATTTCAAGGAAAATACTATTCTCATTGTTTTAGTTATTTTTTTCATGCTAAAAATAAAGGTTGGTGTTTTACAAGAATAAATAAAGGGATTTCATAATTCTTATATATATTTTTATCTTTCACTCCACATTTATTATCATTAACTTTATTTCATTACAAGGTTTCAATATTTAGAATTATATTAAAATTAAGGTTTTCAATATTCTATTTTTTACCACTTTAAATATATTTTTAATTGACCTATCAGTTTATTTTCTTATGTTACAAAAGCTTTATGAAAGATCTTTTTATAATTTTTCTTTTATTTTCCTCTCAAACTATAAAAGACCTATATATTTTTAATTTTTTTTCTTGTATTACCCTCTAAATTTTATCCTGAAATTATAGACAATACGATGCCCTATTTTTAAGGGTTATGTTCAATATCACTCTTTGTATCTCCCATGAATTTATTTTTCTCTCTCATGTCCATGTTCTTTCATTTCATGGATATATTCTATATTAATTCCACTATTTTTATATTTCATTTTATATAATTTCATTAACTATAAACCTATCTATGTCTATAGTGTTGGTTTGAATGGTTCTTGCTAAGAAATTTATTCCATCATGGACTGGGGAAATAATGAAAAAAATTATACTTTTTTTTCCAATAAATATGTTTAATAATTAATAAGAAATATTGGTTATGAATTGTATTGTTTATTAATTCTTTTATATGATTAATGAATTGAAATTAATTAGTGATGGGTGGGCCCCAAAATTATATATCCCCTTGAGGAATTAGTGGGTCTTATGAAACAAAATAGTTTGGGTAATTGGGTGTATGCCTTGCTCGTTTATGTATAATGTCATAACACAAGGCCTTGATGGTGTGTATAATGTATTGGAATAAATCCTAGATGGGGAGATTAATATATTAAAAATTATGAATTTCATTACCATAAAATATATTATTTCTATCTATGTGATTATTTATATTGATCTATTATATATGGACATATTTCATTCCCATGTAATTAATTACATGGAATTATTTTTCAGTATTTATTCCTACCAAATTACTTAAGCATCTCTTATTTAATAATGGATTTTATTTATACACTTCCCCTTATTGAGCATTTTATCTCACCCTTATTATGTTTTCATTTCCCAAGGTTATGTAGAGGAGTATTAGATGTGATATGTCTATAAGGGTATCATATGTGAAGAATTTTATTGTAGATGTTAAAGACTTTATGTAAAATAATAAATTCTTGGTATATTCGGAAAAATGCCCATTTTGATGGAAAGGCATGGGTTTTGTTAATTAATGGGTTTCCCTAACTCTCTAAAACTCTAAACCTAAAAGGACTCTGTAATGTAATATATTAAATATCTTCAATTGATTTTTTTAATTAAGTATGGTTAAGTACGGGTCACTATAATTGGTATCAAATCCATTATATAAAGAATATTTTTTTATCATAAGATCTGAGAGTGTGGATCTAGGGAATCTCAATTATTGAATTTTCCAAACTTGGGTAGAAATATGGAGGTGATGACCTTGATTGTGCTAAAGTGTGGGTTCCCCTTACAATTTTTATGGGTTTGTTGTATGGGAAGTGTTGTAAAGGTCCCTAAGGTATTAGGTACACCTTTTTGAATCTTAGTGGATGTTATTAATGTAAGGGGGATAGTGTGTGATGCCTTGAGGCATTATGGGTTGGTTTCAACCTCTAAGAGGAGTAATGGACTTGTATGGATAGGAATGATTAGTTAGTCAGGAATATAGGTAAGTTATGTCTTGAAGGATCTGGTATCATTATTAGGTTTTGTTTAGTTGTGAAGTATTGTTGTGGTGGTGAGGTTAGTGAGATTGATCAGGTTAGGTTATGCAGAGTTATTATGTGTTTCCCTCTAATAGAGTGCTATGTGTGGATAAATATTTAACTGAGTTATAGTGGGCCTATTTTCTATTCATTTTTATTATTCTATGACTATGTTTGTGAAACTATGATGAGGTTAAGGCTAGGATACCTTAGGATCATAGTGTAAGATTCCCCATTTAAGTGATCTTACTTTTTTTAATATTAATGTTTCATATCAGGATGAATTTCATGAGTTGTATGATATGTTTCCATAGGACCTACCATATTTTGTTTAGTCTGGCTTATTTGAGAGTACAACTATTTTGAGTTCCTCCTCATATCTCTTCTTAGGTAACCATGTACGAGAGTTGTATCCATGGGAGATATCTTATTTTGTTGGTTTGACTTGTATGGGAGTTGACCTATTGTAATTCCCACCTTAGATATCTTACCATGTGACCAGTGGATTAGAGATGTATCCATGATACCATACCTCAAGGTGTAGTTTTAAAATGTGTGAGAGTATAGCTATTGTGATTCCCTACTTGGTTTGCCTATTATGTGACCAATGGATTATAGATGTAGATATGGGACCTTACCTCGATGGGGTGGTTCATATTGTATGAGAGATTATCTATTATGATCTCAAATCACTTTTTAGGGTGTTAGTGTTAGACTAATGGTACATAGTTATTTACTACCTTAAACATTAACTACATCTGGTATGGTTAGGTGTTGTGTTGTCCTGATTAGTATATGATTAACTAACATGTTTTCTTGTGTGTTGTATTTATTTTTCATGCATACACAAACTGTATATTGTGGTATATAATAGAAACCTCATTGATGCTTCCCTATAGAGATTTATTTCTCACACCTTAAATGAGAACCTTGGTGCATGTGTAGTGTATATGTTTTATATTTTTTTTAATAGGATATTCTCAATAAATATTTTCAATTACTCTGATTCTATTTATTAATTCAGTTATTCATATTTTTTTTATATGTGATGATGATGAGATTATAGTCTCCCTGTAATTTGTTATAGACTCTTACTAGTAGTTTGATGTCTCTGACAAACATAGAGGTGTATCCGAGGTCATTTTTTCACTCTATCTATAGTTTTGTTTGGGTGATTTTAGTTGGGGTGTTATAATTAGAGATTAAACTAATTAATATTACATTATCTTAATAGAATCCCAAGACTCTTGTGAATTTATTTTCTGTTTATAACACTTTTAAATACTTTAAGACACATGCTATATATAGAGTAATCATTTCTCATTTAGAAATACATTTTCAAATGAATTCATTAGATCCAATTATTTACCTTTAACCATAATATATGCGAAATAAGATTCATCCATTAATAATTTCAAACAAGTTAATTCCTAAGTAAAGTTGATTTTTCTTTCTCTATGTATAAAGGAAAATGTTATGTAAATTTTTTGATTTATTAAAGTAACACAAACAACCTATAGAAAATTAAATGTATACCTATTTTTAAAGAAAAGGAAAATTAAAAGTTAAATAAAAAACTCCAGAAAAATAAATATGATTTTATTTAGAAAATGAAAAATCAAATTAGAAATTTAAAATTATACTTATTCATATTATATGTGGTATCCATAAACAAAATCCATGAAAATGACTACCATATCATCAATGATATTAGATGAGCAAAGAATTGATTTTCCAACTCATCAATGGAATCATTTTTATAGAATTCAAAATCATAACCAGTAATATGAAAATTTACATAACAACCTATATTGGATTTTTACCTGCTTTTTTTACCCTAGTCTCATAATACACCCTAATATGGGAGTGAATTATGGTGTCAAAATATTATTACTTTCTTTACATAAAATTGGATATTATCTTTTAATTGGAAATTACAATATGAATTTGATTATTAATATTGATCAAATGAAGATATGTAATGAATATGAGAATGTTGATTTTTCATGGTTCACTTATAAGAGGCTACTATAAGGAGAACATATCAACAAGTTGTTGATATGTCAATTAATCACTACTTCACTTATATATGGTTACAACTTTAGGATTATCTCACTACTTATACAGGCTCCATGACCTCTTCCTCTCTTCCACACACTATTTTTCATGAGGGGTAAAAATAGAATTGATACACAAGTTGATATTATAATTATTTTAGATAAAGATAAGTGACACCAATCAGCATCGGTGTTCTTCCATGATGATCTAAATATTCAATTATATATATTTAAGGATATGCACAACATATTCTTCATTTAAACATTAAATTAAATATACTTCCATTATAATCAAACTCTATTAATTCCTAGTTTTTATAAAGACTCTACATTTTGTTCTGTGTGATTAATTTTATCTTTCATAGAAAAAATCTTCTTATCCAAAATAGTTTAAGTTTCAAATTTTAAATTCAAATTACAATAAAAAAACCAACTAATTAAACTTAAATCGTGGATGTTTATCATATCCAAAATATATCTCCTCCACATAATTAAAAATTGTAATTTTAGTGAGTTTATGTAACTATAAAACCTCTAAGAAAAGGCCAAATCAATAAATAAATTCAAATCCTCTAGAAACCATCTTTTATGGTGTAGCATACCCTTTATGGAATGATGAGGAAGTTTTTTCTTAATAGTTTTCAACTGAAATATGAGTTATGGAATAAACTAAACCTTAATTATAAAAATTCATAAACTCATTAGAATCTACATGGAGTAACATAATTCATTGGTATATCCACCTGTAGAAATTCACAAATTACCATCTTCAGAAGTTTTCTTTATTCTGTTGAAAATAGACCCTCCACATCATAACTTGATTATGTGGCATCGAGCTCAATCTTTTATATTTCTTTTGATCTACTAAATTCAGACCGCCCAGGGTGAAATCAAAATTTATGGTGTGGCATAATGCCATACATCCATTATATAGTGTTTTCATAGACTACAGTGTGGGAATCATGAAATATGTAGAACCACAAAAATTATCTTAGATAGCTCCTCTGACAAAGCCATATCTTCCATGGTTAAGACAGTATGTTTTCAACCCTTAAAATAAATACTTTACACATTGAAAGAATCAACCTGCAGTATGGTCTATAGTTCTATAACATAATCCATATCCTTATAACATAAAAAGACCCTTATGCCTTTATAATTCTAGATACATTAAACCACCATTATCTGATACTCTAAAATCATTTATAATACTTCTAATGCTTATAAGAATTTATAATATATACAATCAAATTCAAAATGAAATACCTTTAGATTTGGGTTCCAACATTCTCCCCTATTGAATTTTATTGAAAATTAAAATCATAAGAATTTTTTAAACATTCACACCTAGTGCTTCACTCCCCTTTGAAAATAAAATCAAAGGGTTATTCAATACCTTACTATTTTAGGAACCAATTAGAGAGTCTTTAATAATTACTGTAAGCTTACATGATAAAATATCCATTATAGGAAATAAAATAAATTATCAAGTACTATAGTGTGGTTAATTAAATTTTAGACAAGACCTTCTCTTTGAAAACTCCCCCAGAATTGTATCTACATCTTCCTTGAACACCCAATAAAACATATGAACCCACAATAATTCAAAAATACCAAATAAATCACATAATATAATAGGGATAGTGGTAACTTAAAACCTCTTTAGTTTGAGGAAATTTCTTGAACACCAATTTTCAACCTATGACTTTCAAATACATGATCCTCCAATGGATTTGTGAATATATCAACCTCTTGATCTTGAGTTCCAATAATTCCATCCTAACTATATTATTTTTCAATTACTTCCTTATGAAATGGAACTAGATTTCAATGTGCTCCATGAAAGAGTGTTGAATCAAATTTTTAGACATCGCAATACCACTTTTGTTATTGCATTGAATCATCATTGGTTGATGCACCTCTTCACCAATGTCTTCTAACTTTTGATTCATCCAGATACTTTGTGTCTAAGCTTTGGGGACTCAAATATAATTTTCTCCCACTATGCTTAATGAAACACAATCTTATTTATTTCTTAGAAAACCAATACTATTATTCCTAATATAGAAAGAACCACCAATTTTAGATTTTATATCCAAAAAATCACATCCCAATCAGCATTTGATTGTGTTAATAAATATATGTTCTTTCTAGATTTTAAAAAAAAAACCATAATTCAAAGTTCCTTGAGCATACCAAATTATTCTTTTCACTTCCATGAGATTTTTCTTCCTATGACACCTCTAAATTATTATTGTTGGGACCAATTTGTAAAGAAGTTGTTTTTAGAAGTTGGAAGACGTTTGGTGTAGTACTTTTTTGCCAAAGAAGATAGAGAAGAAAATAAATCACCTCACTTTGTATTTTTTTGGTAATCATTCTGATCATCATATTCATAAGATCATATTCACAATGCTTAAGAAAGTCCATTGGTTGGAGATGAAGCTTTCTAGAAGAAAAGGTTCATCAGACTCACTCTGGGCTGGAATGAAGTTTTTTTTGAAATTAGGATGAGGATAATATTCTTCATAGATCCATTAAAAATATGATGATGCTTTTCTAATCTTGGATTTCTCATGAATCATAAATTTTTTGGGAAACTTCTGATCCAATCCTTATAAAGTAAACAGGGAGAAGAAGTGTTGCCAATTGTATTGATGTTCATATTGGAATGAAAATGTTGTTGGGATGGATGGGACGTTACAAAACTTTCCATTATAAGTAATACGATGCTAAATCTGACCCTAAACATATTCAAAATTAATTAGGAAGTAATGATACAATATAAAGTTTTTAGAAGAAGAAATATTGTGAAGACAAAACTTTTTTGTCCCAGTTCGACGGTATGAAATCATCGGATAAAGAATAGTGTAAAGGTTATGATGTTTTTTTTAAAACATCATGTTAAGAATATGAATCCAAGATATATAAATCATCATAGAATGAAGTTTAGTGAATCATAATCATAGAAAGAAAACATTAAAAATTTGATGGTACCAGTTCATCAAACACGGTGTGACACTGATCATCGGAGTGACCCTGACACCGATCATCAGATGTTGTGATGGTTAAAAAAATCAAAGGTAGAATTATTTTCATTGGAATTTGATTAGAGTGATTAATAAAGAGAAAACAAAATTGGGACTAGTGTAAAGTAGAAACTCATATATCGATCAACAATGTTGTCAACCATTTTCATCAAGAAGAATTATTGGTTGTTTTCCTTAACAAGTGCATCAAGAGAATGAAGAAATATGATATGATTTCAATTGGGTCAAGAGTCATCAGATTGGCACTGACATTAGTCATCAGAGAAAATCATAGAATGATCCATAATACATAGTATAACACTGATAACATTATCATACATATGATCACCAGTCTGAAGAAAATGAAGATAATAAGAAATGTTTTATGCAGTCTCAAAAGTGTTTTGTTTAAAGAATTTTTTATTTCTATCATTTGGTACATAAAATATTAATGCTAACAAATGTGTTTTTCATAGGTTATAATTAGTGTGGATAAATATAGTGAATTATCATTAGTTCTGATTAATTTTCAATTGAGTCAAGAATATTAAAGTGACTGTATGCCTTAATATTAATAAGGAAATTGGAATTACTATAGGAATCGGACTAAATATTGTAAATAAAATCTGAAGTGAGATGAATTTATGATAATATTTGAGAAGGTTCAATAAGAAATTAAAAGAGTTGATAAGAATTTAAGAAGTCAAAGATGTATCTGGAATTCAAAGAGAATTAAAGTTTCATAAAATTTGGTTGAGATGGAAAGTTTTTCATAATCTTTCCTAAACCACTTTTTATTTACCAATAAATATTGGAAGTACTTTGTACTTTATAACAAGGATGAAACATTGAAGAGAGAAGGTGGAGAAATGGAGAGTTTTAGAGATAAAGAGTTTCCATATCATTATTTCCTAAGGATGTTTTTTGGACATAAAATAGAAGATAAAAGATCATATTACTAGTTTTCAGACTGGGATTTCCAGACTAAGGAAACAGTAGTTTAGAATTGTTTCAGTGGTATTTTGGAAGAGTATTATTATCAGACTGGGCAATCAGACTGGGAAATAAGATTGAGTAACATTATAAAGTCCAAGAGGTTCTTACATGTTGTTGGGTAGGAAAGGAAAGAATTTTTTTGAAGATATTATTTGTAAAAGTTGACAAGGAAGTACAGTAACATGTTTTGAAGCATCTAGTGAACATTTATTAACTGGTTAACCACATTTTATACATCATTTCATGCTACTTGAATAACATGAAATGTTGTATTGAACATAGTTCTACACAAGTGTAAGGTAATATCCTAGTAATTGTATCCACACAAAAGGACTATTTTCTAGTGGATTGTGTGGAATTGGATTATTTAAAAACCATACCAAGGACGTTGATACTCCTTTTGAGTATTGGTCCATGTAAATTCTTGTGTTATTGTGGATGTGTCATTGTTTATTTTTTAGTGAAACTAATAACCCTGTAACAGGAGGTGAAGGTTGTTTCAAAAATAATGAAACCTAAAAGAAAAATATATCACTGATTCACCCCCTCCCCCTCTTAGTGATACATTGATCTTGACGCATATATCTCAATTAGTATCAGATCTAAGGTTCCCTTCATTTAATCTACTAAAATTTTGAAGAGAAGTTGTGATGTAGAATCTAAATTGTGTAAAATGTAAGGGGATTATAGTCTTTGATGGTAATAACTATCATATATAGAAAGATATAATGTTTCCTTGTCTTATATCTCTTGGTAATGGTTTTTTGGAAGATAAAATGGGTGGATTTCCTCTTATTGATGAAAAAGTTATGCTTACATCAGTTGATAACAATAATCTTGAGAATGATGGAAGTGATAAAAACGTTTTACTCTCATCAATTTATAAAATTGATTTTTTTAGATTGGAAGTTTTTTCCACTACCAAAGGTAATTTGGATAAGCTGAAAAACATTTAGCAAGGAAATACAAAAGTGAAGAAGGAAAAGTTGAAAATCTAGATATTGAAGCATGAAGATCATAGGATAGGTGAGTATGAATCTTTTGGTGATTTATTTACCAAGTTGAATGATATTATTAGCACCATCATATTTCTTGATGAGAATATGGAAGACTGAATTGTTTTTGAAAATATATTGATAATTATTCCCAACAAGATTAATGCCAAAGTTTCCTCATTGGAGGATATAGATCCAGAAACATTGTCTTTGGATGATTTTCATGGTACTCTCATTACTTATAAAATGAGAATGGAGAAATTTATGAAGGTAATTAATTATGATAATGAAATTGATTTTAAATCTTCCAAGAAATAAAATCCTAAGAATATTATTAAAGAATAAGCTGGTGACTATGATTTTAAAAATTATTTATGTAAAAAACTTGATGAATTTTTATCCTTTTTTTATAAAAATGTGAAAAAAAATTACAAGTAAATATAAGGAGAAAATTCCATTAAATTTTTTTTAATGTGGATTCATTGGGAACTTTGAGTCTAATTGTCCCTAAATAAATAAAGAAGAATATAGTGATGAATTTGATAGAAGGCCGAAAATATCTTGTAAGAAACAAGGTAAAAATGCCAAATCTTATTCCAAAGATTAAAACTTCTCTAAATCCAAAAGTGGAAGATTTCTGTCTAAAGATGATGAAGAAGAGTAAATTCAAGTTTAATATGAAAAATATATTGATCATACTAGATAAAATAATTTTATTCCTAGAGTTAACAATGAATAGTTAAGAAGTAGCAGTTCTAAACAAGAAGAAACTCAATTATAATTTCATCTTGAATAATAATTGAAAGAATACCTCATAAATATTGGGAGGCTTGAGAAATAAATCAAAAAGTTGAAAAATGAAAATTCTTCAATCATTAATCAATAATTTTTTCTTGATGAGAAATTCAAGATGATGAAAGAGATTGATAATACAATAAATCTATTGAGAAAGAAAACAATCGTAATAAACACCTATAATTTAAGTTAAAATCTAAATAATAATAATTGGAACTTGTCCAACAACAACTTTATTAACCTAAAAAGAGGGTAACAAGTTTCAAGAATTATTTTTCTAAATACTGTCAAATCTCAAGGAAGTATTAACCTGAGAAGGATCTTCAAAATATACCTTAAAAGGTTGAGAATAAAGTTGAAATTTTTTAAAAAATAAGAAAATTAGGAAATTATGTATGTGGCCAAGAAAAAAAATTATAGACGTTGGAAGTTTCTAAAAATACTGAGTCTAAAAAGGTTTCTATTACTTATGGTTCCAATAAGGTTTAAAATAAAATCAAGCTGAAGAAGAATATTTCAATTTATTACAAAAAAAAATTGGTGGTCAACAAAACTCTGATAAGAAAGACAAGAAGGTTCCTGAGAAACTTTCTCATAATTCCAGTCAGTATAGAAGTTTTAGTAGAAAATATTCTTTTTATGGATACTGTTGGTATTTTAGTGGATTCATCCATATAAAAAATATTTGTTGGTTCAATCAAAAAAATTACTACTATTCCAAAAATTATAGAAAGAAGATTTTGAGGGGGAGACAATCCCCTCAAAGAAAGGAGTCTAAGAAGGGTGTTTGGATGAAACCTGAGAAGGTTGGTGTAAAAATTGAAAATAGGTTCCAACCCATGGAGACTATTTTTGAAAGGTGTGATCAACCTATAAATCTTATAAAAAAATTTTGTTTTGTTACCAACACAACAAAATTTTGTTAAAAATTCTTAAAAGCTGTATGTGAAGAAAGATAAAGCGAAAGAAAAATATCTTATTGTAGAAACTGCTCTCAAAGCTAAAAAGGGAGAATAAACTTGGATCTAAGATAGTGGTTGCTCCTCTCATATGAACATAGAATTAAAATTGGTGAATAATTTGATAGAATTCATATTAATAATAGTGAAATTTGGCAATGATGAATCTCTCAAAATAAAAGGTGTTGGATCAGCCATCCTTGGGAATGAAAAGTTGAAATCTAAGAAATATTTTATTATTAATGGGCTATAACATAACTTAATAAGTGTTCCATAACTTTTTTGATGAATTAAACAATGTTATTTTTAGAAAATATGGGTTTTTTGTAAAAATTTAGGAAGATTGATAGATAGTTGCAAGATTATAACATACAAAAGGAAACTTATTCCAAGTTGGTGAAGTTCAAAACTCTTATTACTTAAGAATGGTGTATGAGAATCAGTTATGGAATAAAATACTATGGAACATGTGTTATAGAAACATGAGTAAGTTCTCAAAGAGAGAAAGTATCAGTGGAATTCCTAATACATTGAGAATAAGATATTGGTTTTGCAAGATTTGTTAGAAGGGAAAAATAATAAACTCTATGCATAATAAAGTTGATATTTATTTAAAATAACCCTTGGAGATTATTCATTATGATATCTATGTAATAATGATAAAACAATAAACTCATGTAGATAATTACTTCATTACTTTCATTGATGACTTTACTTGCATTACTTGTGTTTTGTATATGAAACATAAGTCAGATGATCGTAAAATATTAAAAAATTTCAGGAGGAAATCAGAGAGGGAATGTGTATATTTAGTTAAGAAGTTGATAATAGACAATGGTGATGAATATAAAAATGAATAATTTCAATGTCATATTTAGAATCATGGAATTCTGCATGAGTTCATCACACCATACACTCCTCAAAAAAATTGTGTTGCTGAAAGGAAGAATAGAAGTCTAGTAGAAATGGAAAGAGCTATGTTACTTTAACATGGTCTATATCATTAATTTTGGAGGAAATCCATGATTATTTCTATTTATATTCAAAACTAATGTTTCTATAGGCCAAATTAAAATATAACTCCATAAAAAATGTTTTATGAAAAAACTCCAGGTTTGAAACACTTAAGATTTTTTGGGAGTCTATGAATCATAAAGAAGAAAGGTGGAAACCTTGGGAAGATTAAGTGTAGAGGTGAAGATGGAATTTTTCTGGGTTATTCTCTAGAGGGAAGAGGTTATAGATGTTTCAACAAAGAGATAGGAATATTATTTGATTATGTTGATGTGAAAGTTGTTGAAAAATATAAGGAAGATATTGAACATAATTATGATGATAAGGATGATGAATAGGATTAAAGAATGTTTGTTAAAAATTCTGATAAGGATACCAGTAATGGTGATCCTACACAAGATGAAGAATCAAACTTATATATTTTTAGTGATAAGGAAGAATCTCAAAAATCTCATCCCAAGATGAGGAAGCAAGTGGAAGATCAAAACATTATTGGTGATCTCCATCAAAATGTTAAAACTATAAGAACATAAAAAAGTTATTACACATACTTCATTGTATTAAAAATTTGATCCAAAAAATGTGAATGGAGAATTTGAGCATTCAGAATGGGTTCAGGATATGAATGAAGAGATGGATGAGATATAGAAGAATGGTTCTTGGTAACTCGTACCAAAACCAAATAGGAAAAATGCTATCGGTATGAAGTGGGCTTTCTAAAAAAAATTGAATAAAGATTTTGAAGTGATAAGAAACATATAATATTAGTTTGAAAAGTTTACTCACACATTAAGGGTATTGACTTAAATGAAACTTTTTCTCTGGTGGTAAGGTTAGAAACAATCCAAATTTTTCTTCATATTACTACACAATAAAGTCACAAAAATTTTCAGATGGATGTAAAATCATAATTTTTTGAGGGTGATCTTAATGGTGGAGTTTATATTGAATAAATATATGGATTTTTTGTTGATAAATATGAAATTTTTGTGTGTGAGCTGAAGAAATCCTTATAAGGTCTAAACAAATCATCATGGGCATGGTAATCCAAATTAGATACCTACTTAATGAATATTAGTTTTAATAAAGGAAGGGTTGATAGAAATATATATATCAAATAAAATTAAAATTTTTCCCTCATTATAATTGTTTGTGTTGATGACATTATCTCTACCAGAAATGATGAAATATTTTGTGAAATATTTTTTGAAGAGATGAAAAAATTGTTAGAGATGTCCATGCTAGGTGAAATGAAATACATTCTTGGGTTAAAATTTTTACAAAAGAATAATCACATATTTCTCTCTCAAGAAAATTATGTTAAGGAAATTTTTAAAAAGTTTGGCATGGAAAATTTGAAACCAGTTTCCACATCGATTTTAGTAAAAAATAAGTTGACAATAGATTGTGAAGGCAAGGAAATTTATTCTAAATATTTTCATAAGCTTATTGGAAGTTTATTATATTTTACTGCCTCAAGTCCCAACATCATTTATGTTGTTACCTTATGTGAAAGATTTCATAATTCTCTAAAATAATCACATTTATTGGTTGGAAAAAGAATTCTTAGATACATAAAAGGTGTGATAGATTTCAGAATCATTTATGATAGCTAAAAAAGTATTGACTTGTTTGGGTATTTATATACTAATGGGGTGGGAAATTTTGATGATAGAAGGTCCCAATTTGGTGGATTTTTCTTTATGGGGAAAATTTTTGTTATTTGGCATACAAAGAAACAAAATTTAGTAACTCTAAGAATGGATTAAGGAGAGTATGTTACTTCAACTTAAGGTTCTACTCAACTTATGTGGATAAAGACTCAGTTGGAAGACTTACTTGTTGACGTAAAGTTACCCTTTCTCTTGGTTTGTGATAATCGAAGTCCAATAAATCTTACCAAAGACCTAGTACAATATTCCCATTCAAAACATACTGATATCAAATATAATTTCATTAAAGAGCATGTGAAGAAGAATGAATTGAAGTTTAAGTATGTTCCTACATCAGAACAAGTTGTTGAAAAATTTACAAAAAACTTTACTGAAGGAACCTCTTTCTAAATAGAGGTTATACATGGTCATCCAACCTATTTCTCATCAAGGCTGAGGTATGTATTTTTTCCCTCTCTCTTACCTAGTCATTGAATATATTTTTTAAGGGGGATAATTTTTTCATAAATCAATACATTGATATATTCTAATCCTTTTAAGGAAGCATGTGTGTTGGGGGAGTTTTGGGTAAGCTTTGGATCCAACATTATAAATGTGTGAACTATTCTAACTATTTGTTTGAGTGGCTGTAAGAAAATTTTGTTAAGTAGGAAAGTGGAATAATTTAAACAATAAGTGGTTATAGGAAAAAAAAATTAAGTATGAAAATGGAATAATTTTAAAGTGAAGAAATATTTGAATAAAAGTTGATGATATTTCATGAGTCACTACTTTTGGATAACATGGTTTTTCTATCAATAATCCATCCTTTTTATAATAAGTTAGCTTATATAGGCTTACAATTGTTGATAATTAATCAATATCTTGAGGTTACAAAGTTCAATGATCTATGAAACATGGTTGATAACAAAATCCAAAGGGGGATATTGTTGGGACTAAGTTGGAAAGAAGTTGTTTTTGGAATTTGGAAGATGTTTGGTGTTTTTTTAATTTTATTATAAAAGAAGATAAAGAAAAAAAGAAATCACCTGACTTTTTATTTTTTAGTAAATAAGTTAACCATTGTATTAAAAATATAAAACTCACAATTCTTAATAAACTCCATTGGATGGAGAAAAGGTTTTATGGAAGAAAAGTTTCATCCGACTCACTCTAGGTCTGGAATAAAGTATCGATTGGCCTTATGATGAGAATCGGATTATTCGTGGATCTAATAAAAATCTGAAGATGCTTTACTGATATTGTTTTTTTCATAAATCATAAGTTATTTGGGAAACTTTTGATGAAATCCTTATGAAGGGAAGGGGGAGAAGAAGTGCTGGAAAATATATTGATGTTTGTATTGGAAAGAAAATGTTGTTGGGAAGGATGTGAAGTTACAAAACTTTCCATTACAAGTCATAAGATGCTAATGTTTATCATAAACATATTCAAAATTCATGAGGAAGTCATGGTATAATCTGAAGTTTTTAGAATAATAAATTTTGTGAGGATAAAACTTTCCGGTCTTAGTTCATTGGTTTGAAATCACCTGACTCAAAATAGTGTTAAGGTTGTGATGTTTTTTTTGGAACATGAAGTTATGAAGATGGAACTATGAGATATAACTATTTATAGTTATAATTTTTTTGAATTGTAATCAGATAATGAAAATAAGAAAAAAAAATTGGCACCAGGTCATCGGACACGGTGTTCCACTGATCATTAGAGTGAGTCAGGGCACTGATCATTAGATTTTTTAACAGTTTCAAAAAGAATCGGAGGCAAAATTGTTGTCATTATAAGTCATTGGGACCGATGAATAAATAGAAGAAGAGAAGTTTTTTGGTACCAATAAAAATAAAAAACTCATATATTGATCAAAAATATAGTCAACCATTTACATCAAGAAGATTTACTAGTTGTTTTCCTTAACAAGTGCATCAAGAGAAAGAAATATGATAAGATTTCAATTGGGTCAAGATTAGTTGGGCTAGCACTAACACTAATCATCAGAGTAAATCATAGACTGATCTATCAGACATAAGATGAAATTGATAAAATTATTGGATGTAGGATCACTGTTCTAAAGAAATTGAAGAAAAAAATAAATGTTTTTAGTGGTCTCAGAAGTGTTTTTTTTATTTTTTGTTTCTTTCAGTTGGTATAGGGAATATTAATGATAATATGTGTGTTTTTCATATTTTAAAATTGTCTTGGAGAAATTTAATGATGTCTAAAGACCCATTCTTGACGTAAAAACAAATTACATTACTTTTGTGGAATACTTAATACATGACACAAACAGATGCCCAAAGACCTTATTAGTTTAGTGCCTTTGGAAACTAGAAAACATAACCAACTGGATCATAAAACATCTACATCGTATCCTTCTTTATCCTTCATAACTATAACCCTTTTTTAACACATCTTACTTAATACCCTTCTTCAAATTTGGGGTAAAATGAAACACAAAATGACTAATCTCAAATGCTCATTAGGGGTAAACATTGAGAACATAAAAAAATCATAAACATAAGAATGTAAAAACATGAACTTAAAGTTTAAATATAAAAATCACCAGTCATGAAATAAATCTTGGAAGTACGTAAGGCATATATCATAAAGGAGTATTAACCATGATAAAATAGCATTGGAATAAACATGTAATAGTGGGAAAAATAATCACATAATATGATTTCTATAGTATCCAAAGAATTGATGCCAAGACCATCTGAATGGGAAAATTCCATTAATGAACCAGGTTTACTAGCCATTCTAGTCATGTATTACTGAAGTGAATTTACTTGTTGTTCCAGCCCCATATTAATGAACCTGTTTTACTTTCCGTTCTAGTCATTTCTATCTCATGTGATATATATCTTTACTAAATGCATTGGAGGTAGATGTAGTTCACACCCATCTCATAATGAAATCATTCTTACATATTCCATAAAAACATAAATCATTCATCATAGTATAAACCATGAAATAAAATGGGTTATAAAAAATCATTTCAACGTAACAAAATCCATATAAAATATCATTGTATCATTAACACAATAAAATCCTAGTAATATTAGGGATATAAACATAAAACTATTTAAATAGAGTCATCTAATATGGAGAATAACTTTGATAAAACACTTGAACTTAATTCTTGAGAAAAATATCATTTCTTCTTCAAAAACATTTTCTTTTCTCAAAATTTCATGCAATTTTAAAAGAAAAGAATTTAGTCGAAAATAAACTTGAAATCGCATAGATGAAGTTTCAAGGAAATATGGAATTATGAAGACAGAAAAATATATTCATGATGTATAAGTAAAAAAACATTCTTCTCATACTCTTGTCAAAAAAGTCAGATAGTACCTTGTATAGAATATTAAAGAAAGATTCTTTCCATACCGTTTAATAAAAATTCAAAAAATGGATAAAATTGCATTTAAAAAATAGTATAATAATATAAATAATGTTATATATTTAGGAAATATGGACATTGATGATAAATATACCCCAGTAAATACTTAAAATTATACAATCTCAGATAATAAAGAGATTGCAAAATTATCCCTTACCTTAAGTATGATTTCTTCTGTATGTGTTCAAAACTCTTGTATAGTGTGTTTAAATGTGTTATTAACTTGTAAAAAACCATAATAATATATATGATATCATATATGATTAAATTATGACTTTATATTACCCGTTTATTTATCAATTCCATGTTAAAGATACATTTTGGATAATAATTGTTTTATTTGTCGTACGTGTTTTGACTTGTTGTTCTTGATCTTATAACTTAGATAGTGATTTAATTACTTCTAGAATGTAAAAATGATTTATATACCATAAATATTTAGTATATAAATAAATATATATATATATATATATATAATATATAGATAAATGAAATGGAATACACCGTTCATGGAGATGGTATGTCGTACGTACGCATGAACACTATTTTCATTTCCTTATTGAATTGAATGGAAGCAAGTAAATGACATATATATATACATAAATACAGTAGAATTATTATGTCATATATTTCAGGATTATTTATTATATATAATTTATAATCATTCTTGAATGGTTAACATGGAAATGAATCTCATCGCGTTGTGGAGACGGTAGGTTGTACGTACGTACGCATGAGTGACGATATCATTCACTTAATGGTTAAATGGTATAAAATTATATGGTATATTAATTATAAAAAATAATTATCATGTTATATTAATTATTTAAATCCATTATACTCATCATTATACCCATAAAAATTAATTATTCTTGAATAAAAAATTACACCATGGTGTGGAGACGGTAAGTCGTACGTACACACGCACAGTGATATTATTATTCGTAGGATGGATAAAAGGAGTTATAAGGTTGTCCCATAATTATAATAACATAACATAATTTAGAAGATACTAGATTTATCACTTTATTATGATGACAACATAATAATAGAAAGTATAAGAAGAAAATAATTTTGAAATTTGTGATAAAAAAATTACCTATTTTTCGATTATCTTCTTCTGATTTGCACAAAAGATCTCCCTAGGATGGATTTCTGCCCAAAGTGTGGCCTCTAAGAGGAATTTAGGGATTTTGGTATATAATTTAAGTAGATTTTTTGTTATCCAAAGGGCTTGGAATGTGTGAGTAAGAGGTTCTAGCTGGTGGCCTTTTATAATAGGGAGGAGGGGCACTTTAAGAAAGTATTGAAATAATAATTTATTATAAAATTATTTTCAGTTTATAATAGTACCAAACTCATTTATATAAAAGTTAAGATTATTATTGGTTGAAATACTCTCAAAAAAAATTATTCATGTTTTGATTTCATTTTATGTTTTATCATTGTAATTTATTCTTATTTAATCTATTTAATTTTATTTGTTGTAATAATATTCTAAATATTAAATCAATATAAATATTTACTTATGTGTTTTCAATTATATATAATTGGATACTTTATGAAATTTTAGACCATATAATTTTCACTTTGTAATTTTTAAATATCTTTGTGATTTTTAAATAATTTAATAATATGTTATTTTTATAAAATATCAATAGTGTCAATTTTGAAACTATTCATTTATTTCACTTTAAATAAAATGTACATAGAAGATAAATTCAAACCAAAATATTCAATACACTCCTAAAATTTCAAATTAACCTAGAAAATTTATGGATCACATTGATTAGTTCATATGATATTTTATTAATATTTTTAAAACCATTTATTTGATATTTTTATTAATAAAATAATTTCTACATCACTATTGTGTCATCATGAATGGTAATTATTTAATCTATAAAAATTATAAATGAATTCACATGATATATATAATTTTATCATATTTCTTAATAATATTTATGTTTTAAGCTTTATTAAGTTTATCACTACATTAAAATTATTATACTTATAAGATGTATGAGGGTGACATATTGTCACTTTCTTTTGTTTTAATTATAATTACATCACTTCCATGGAAAAAGTCAACTAAATGAATATATTCTGAACCTTAGGTGATATTGGTCGAGTTTAATTCATTAAATAGTATTTTGGCAGGTTTTAGGGTAATTTTATTATCTTTATCATATTTTTTGTTACCCTAATTTACCTGATTTATCTTTAACTATGGTAAATAAAAAATATCATAGTTGGTATTCATAATATCTAAAAAATAAAAGTAACCTATTAACATAATTTTGACACACTAATTCCAAATATTTAATCCATTCTCCAAAATTCAAAACACAAAAGTTCCAATAATTAATTAAAATTAATTCATGTTGTCAAAACCAGAAAGCAGGTTTTTTGAATAAGTAAAAACTATCAAAATATCGACTTGTGTTTATATCCAATTTAAATGTGAAATTACATCAAATTAAAAAAATTAGATTAAATCATAAAAACATAATCCAATTAAACTTTAAAATAAATTAAAAATATAATATAAATATCAAAATAAACTAGAAGAAAATGCAGTTTTGAGTTAAAATAGAATATTTTTCAATACTCATTAAAATATGAATTTCATCAAAAAAATACCAAAATTTAAAACAAGGTAAATTTTGATGTGCAACTTCCAAATAAGAAGTTTATTTTGTCAAATATAACTTATAAAATTGTCAAAACTAGATTTAAAAAAGGTTCATCATTAAAAGGCAGTAAAACTGTATTTTTTTGAAAAATATTTCTTTTATCCGAAAAATTGAATTTGTTCTTATAATATATATATATAACATATAATATTAATTTAAAACCATAAATTGAATATATTACATATATATTTCACTAATAAAATCCATAAAGAGTTATTTTATAATTTTATAGACTCACTTATGATCATTTAATTATTATTTTTAGAAAAAAGCATCCTTTATATTCAATTCCATCCAATGGCCTGAAGGCCTTCATTTTTTATTGATTTTTGATAATCCACCTTTCAAGGGGTGAGGTGTAACCCTTAAAATTCCCGTAGGTGTAAGTATTACATGGTCCTATAGGCCTTAGAGGAATTCATTGATCGTAGGCTTCAAACGTTACATACAACCCAGACTAATAACTTAGAACTGCTCGTCCCAACATCTTTATCATAAAATCAACTCTTCACCTTCGCATGGATGTTCATCTAGGCTATCTCATGCATGCACAGGCTTGTCCTGATGGCAGGTGTCATACCCTCTCATTCTTGAAATCTGTGTAGCTTCTATTGTGGTGAAATCTCCTTGATCATCCTCCTATAGAGCTTGTTCCTTGTAGGTTGTCTAGTTTGCATCTATACTAAAGGTGGTACTAAGCCCATATTGGCCCAAAGGCTTGGGTGGCCCGAAGACCTTATAGGACTCGGGGACCAAATCGGTGGCCCAAAGGCCCAAATGGGGGAAAATTCTCGACTGCTACAGTACCTGCTACAGTTTCCGCTACAGTACCTGTTATAGTACTTCACAGTTTTCGCTAAAGTACCTGCTACAGTACCTACTATAGTACTGCTACAGTACCCAAAAATTGTGCCTCCACCTAGATTTGATCCCGAGTCACTTGGATGCACTTAAGATTCCTCACCAACCAGGCTGAGGCTCATGTGATCCTTTATATTCAATTGGTTTTTATTTAATTTCCTACTTAATTTGGTAACTAAAGAATCATTATATAAACATATGTAAGCCATATTTTCATAATTCAGTTAACACTATTCATTCCATCCATTCTAACAGCTTGGTGATAACTACCATAATAATATTGTTTTGTTCATTTATACTCGGTCTTGCGTGAAATGAATTATATCAAAAGAACATAAACTTGTGTATAACACAAGCTAAGCATAGAATTGTGTATACCAGAAGCTAATATGGTGTTGTGTATAGTGCAAGCTAACATTGGTGTAGTATACAACACAATACATCCAAAAAATTAAATAGAATCTATCTCATAAAATCTTAGGGTTTTACATTATACCCCCCTTAAAATGAATTTCACCCTCAAAAGTCATCGGGGTTATAAAAGGTTTACTAATTGAAAGTTTATTTTATAAAAAATCTAATCGTAAAAAGGAATACTAAAACATCATTTTAAAAGAGAAAAGTTAAAAGAATAATAGCTACCGAAAGTAACTCATCATTGGGTTTCCACATCAGAGAATATAAGTGGGAAGTGAAAACATGGATATGGAAGAAAAAATCTAACCATCAAGTTCTGATGGAGAGTGATAGAGAACAAGGTTAGGAGAAATTCAACAATCAGAAATCCATAAATCTATGATGATTTAAAAAATCATTTGATTCATTAGATAAGAAGGTACTAGGATAAAATTTTTGGTTTTAAGGATCCTTTTCCTAAATTTTAAGAACATGAGAATAAATACTTACTTGATTTCAGTACAATATCATCATTAGTCGTGTCTTGAACAATTTCCACTTCATCTCTTATTCAAAGAAATGGAGTTGAATTTTTCATTCCTAAAGTGTTATAAGATCATTAGATCCATAAATTAAATGATAGGTCATTTTATCTATCTTTATCACAAAAAGGTTATCACAAGTTATCAAATATGCATAAGTCCACCTATAGTGAGATAATATTTTATTATAACTAATGTCCTATTAAGTTTAACTTAGACATTCCATAAATTTATAACCTTAAAATCTTTCTAAAAGATGAAAATAAAAAACTATAGAAAAAGGTTCAAAAACTCAACTTAACATTTATCCCCTATATATCATAAGATATCTTCAGTTGGTCACATTCAAAAAAATGTGAACACCTTATTGAGTCATGGAAATAACTTGAATTATCAAATCTCCTTATTGAAAACATGCATGTTTCCTTATTCCAAAACATATTAGATATATTCCTAAAGTCCCAAAAAGTTGTATACTTTATCCATTATATCATAACCCTCTTGTAAAAAATTCCATAATTAGTTCCCAAGAAACTAGTATAATCCAATTTACTTATTCAAATACAACATATCTTTATCCAAACATCATTATATTAAAATAAGGGTTATCTTTACCTTAATCATGTGTTTTTAAAGTATATTACCTTACCCTTAAATCAATTTTTTTATCCTTATAACTATTCAACATATCCTTTCCAATCCTTAATGAAAAACTTATAATAAAAACACTTATATATTTCATGATTCATATAACATAATATTTGAATTATGAAACATATACACCTCAATCGTCCAACTATATTCTTAAACCATTACTCATAATCCATTATCTTGGTCTTTTATAAAATATGAATCATGTATTAAGGTTTCTTAACCTCAAGATTCTTAGGTTTAAATAAAAAATACTGTAATAATATCACATATTTTTCACATGTCATTTATAATCTCTTTATCCTCAGTAGTATGACCAATACTTGTACTATCATCATGATTCTATTTATGATATTTCCACTTAGGAAATAAATATTCATAAATATTATACTTTCCACATCTGAAACATTCAATGGTTAACTATGGTCTATGTATTTTTTCATACTGACTAAGACTAGAAAGAAAAGTGTGATAAATACATATGAGAGATTAGAAACACATAATTAAGGAAAATTATTTATAATATTTCAATATGTGATATATTCTGTTTAACCCTAGGTTAATCAGGATTATCACAAAAACCATAGGATTGTGACCTATACTTGACTTATCCTTAGTAAATCCATAGAAATATCCTTAGAAATATCTCTATGGATCTCACTAAATTTTTCACATCCTAGTTTCCAAAGGTTGACTAAACCTTCACTCTGATACCAACTCTAATGACCCAAGCTTGACGTACATGGACATTACAAAAATTTTGCAGAATACTTAATACATGACACAAATAGAGGCCCAAAGACCATATTGTTTTAGTCCCTTTGGAATCTGGAAAACATAAACAACTGGATCATAAAACATCTACATCATCTCCTGCTTTATCCTTCATAACTAGAACCCCTTTTGACACATTTTACTCAATACCCTACTTCAAATCCTGGGTAAAATGAAACATGAATAGGGTGATATAAAATTATCACTAAGTGTAAACATTGATAACATAAAACAAACCATAAACATAAGAATGTAAAAACATTAAAATAAAGTGTAAATATCAAAATCATGAGCCATGAAATAAATATTTTCATTACGTATGGCATAGATCATAAAGGAATATTAACCATGATAAAATAGAAATGGAATAAAACATGGAATTGTGGAAAAAATAAGAACATAATATGATTTACAAAGTATTCAAGGCATTGCTTCCAAGACCATCATAGAGGACAAAGTCCATTACTGAACTGGGTTTACTTGTCGTTCTAGCCATGTATTACTGAACAGTATTTACTTGTCATTCCAACCCTGTATTAATGAAACAGATTTACTTTTCATTCCAGTAATGTAAATCTTAGGAGAAATAAATATTTATCCAATGTATTGGAGTGATATATAGGTCCCACTAATCTCATAATTAAATAATTCTTACATGTTCCATAAAAACATAAGTCATTCATCATAGCATAACCCAAGAAATAAAATGGTTTTTTTTAAAATCATTCCATCATAATATAATCCATATAAAATATCATTCTATCATTAAAAAAATAAAATAATAGTATTGATAGGGATATAAAAATAACCCTATTTAAATATCTTCATCTACTATGGAAAATATTTTTGATAAAACACTTGAACTTAATTCTTGATGAAAATATCCTTTCTTCTTCAAATATGTTTTCTTTTCTCCAAATGTTTCTCAATTTTAAAAGAAAAGAATTTAGTTGAAAATAAACTTGAAATAATTTATATGAAGATTCATGGAAATAAGGCGTTAATAATAAGTAAAAATATATTCATTTCATATAAGTTAAAAAAACATTCTTCTAGTACTCTTGTTGGAAAAGTCAAAAAGTACCTCATATAGAAAACGAAAGAAAGATTCATTTCATACCATTTAATAAAAATTAACCAATGGGTAAAATTGACTTTAAAAAATAATATAAGAATATAAATAATATTATATATTTATGAAACATGGACATGGGTGATAAATATACCCTAGTAAATACTTACGAATAAACAATCTCAGATAATAATGAGATTGAAAAATTGTCTCTTACCTTAGGTCTGATTTCTTCAGTATGTGTCTGAAACTCGTGTATAGTGGGTTTAAACATATTATTAACTTGTAAAATAACCATATTAATATTTATAATATCATATATTATTCACATATGAACATATATTACCCGTTTATTTATTAATTCCATGTTAAAGCAACATTTTGGGTAATAATTGTTTTATTTATCATACGTGTTTTGACTTGTTATTCCTGATCTTATTACTTAGATCATGATTTAATTAATTATATAATTTAAAACATGATTTATATATCATAAATATTTAGTATAAAAATATATATAATAGATAGATAAATGAAATGTAATTAATACACCGCTCATGGAGATGGTAGGTTGTACATACGCATGAATGTTGTTTTTGTTTCCTTATTGAATTGAATGGAAGCAAGTAAATGAAATATATATATATAAATAAATCTAGTAGAATTATTATGTCATATATTTCATGCTTATTTATTATATATACTTTATAATAATTCTTAAATGGTTAACATGGGGAATGAATCTCATCGCATCTTGGAGACGGTAGGTCGTACGTACACACGAGCGACGATATCACTCACTTAATGGTTAAATTGTATATAATCAGATGGTATATTAACTATAAAGAATAATTATCATGTTATATTCATTATTTATATCTGTTATACTCATCATTATACCCATCCAAATTAAGTATTGTTGAATAACAAATTACACCACGGTGTGGAGATGGTAAGTCGTACGTACGCACGCATGGAGATATTGTTATTCATGGGATGGATAAAAGGAGGCATAAGGTTTTCCCATAATTATAATAACATATAATAATGTATAATATATTTTATTTATTACTTTATTATAAGAACAACAAAATAAGAGAGAGTATAAGAAGAAAAGAATTTTAAAAGAGGTGATAGAACAATTACCTCTTTTTCGAGTATCTCCTTTTGATTTACACAAAAGGTCTCCCTAGGATGGCTTTATGCCCAATGTGTTTCCTATATAAGGAAGGGGGATTTTTGGAGCTTATTTTAGTAGAGTATGGATGAGGTAAAGATCTTGAAAGGTGTGAGTAAGTAGTTATAGGTGGTGGCCATTTATAAGAGGGAGGAGGGGCACTTTAGGGAAGTCTTGAAATATTAATTTATTATAAATTTATTTTCTGGTTATAATGGTCCCAAACTCATTTATTTTGAAAATTAGATGGTTATGGGTTTAAATACTCTTAAAAAATAAAATTTATACATGTTTTTATTTTATTTTTAACCTTATCATTTTGATTTATCCTTATTTAATCTATTTAATTTTATTTATGGTAATAATATTCTAAATATTAAATCATTATAAATATTAACTTATGTTTTGTCAATTATGAATAATTGGAGACTTTATAACATTACATACCATATAATTTTCACTTTGTAATTTTTAAATATTTTGGTGATTTTTAAATAATTTAATAATATGTTATTTTTATAAAATATCAATAGTGTCAATTTTGACACTATTCATTTATTTGAATTTAAATAAAATACACATAGAAAATAAATTCTAAAAAATATTTAATACACTGATAATAGGTAATATTAACGTTCAAAATTAATTTATCACATTAATTAGTTCATATAATATTTCTTTTAATATTTTTAAAACCATTCATTTGATATTTATATTAATAAAATAATTTCTACATCACTATTGTGCCATCATTAATGGTAATTATATGATCTTTAAAAATTATAAATAAATTCACATGATGTAGATAATTTAATCATATTTATATATACTATTTATTTTCTAAGTTTTATCAACTTTATCACTACATTAAAATTATTATACTTATAATATATATGAGAGTGACATGTTGTCCCTTTCTTTTGTTTTAATTATAATTAAATCACTTACATGCAAAAAGGTCAATTAAATGAATTAATTCAAACCCTTAGGTGACATTGGTCGAATTTAATTCATCCAATAGGATTTTTTCAAGTGTTAGGGTAATTTTATTATCCTTATCATGTTGTGTGTTACCCTAATTTACCTAAATTACCTTTAACTGTGGTAAATAAAAATAATGTAGTTACTATTCATAATATCCAAAAAATAAAAGTAACATATTAACATAATTTAGACCCACTTATTCCAAATATGGAATCCAATTTTCAAAATTCAAAAGACAAAATTTTTTATAATTAATTTAATATTAATTCTCGTTGTCAAAACTAGAAAGAGGGTTTTTTTAAGAAGTAAAAACTATCAAAAGATTAACATGTGTTTATGTCCAATTTAATTATGAAATTATATTAATTGAAAAAAATTGAATCAACTGATAAAAAAATAATACAATTAAACTTTAAACCCAATTAAAAATAAAATATAACTATATAAATAAATTATATGAAATTGAAATTTTGAATTAAAATGCAGTATTTTTCAATATTCATTAAAATATGAATTTCATTAGAAAAATACCAAAATTTCAACCAAGGTAAATTTTTATGTCCCTCTTCCAAATAAGAAGTTTATTTTGTCAAATATAACTTATAAAATTATCAAAAACTATATTTAAAAAAGTTTCACCATCAAAATTTGGTAAAACTATATTTTTTTAAATACTTCTTTTATTCAAAAAATTGAATTTGTTCTTATATAATATCTAGAAAATGGATAATATGAATTTAAAACATTACATTGAATATATCACATATATATTTCACTAATAAAATCCATAAATAGTGATTTTATAATTTTATAGACTCACTTATTATCATTTAAATATTTTTTTCATAAAAACACATCCTTTATATTAAATTGGATTTTATTTAATTTTCTACTGGTAACCAAATAATAATTATATAAACATATGTAAACCATATTTTCATAATTCAGTTATCATTTTTTATTCCATCCATTCTAACATATAGGTGATAACTACTATAATAACATTTATTTGTTCACTTATACTCGGTCTAGTGTGAAATGAATTATATCAAAAGAACATGAACTTGTGTGCAACACTGGATAAGCATAGCGTTGTGTAAACCACAATCTAATATGGTGTTGTGTATAGATCAAGCTAATATTAGTGTATTATATAGTTCAAGACATCAAATAAATTAAAAATAATATATCTCATAAAATATCATGGTGTTACATGAAGTATCTTGAGTTCTAATTAATTTGAAAGTGGGTTAAGAAAATCAGAGGGACTATATGCCTCAATAATAATGAGGAAATCATAATTGCACTGAATATTGTAAAACAATTTTGAAGTGATATGAAGTTTTTGAGAATATTCAAGAAGTTTTGAGAATAAATGAGAAGATTTGAGAAGTGGTGAAGAATTCAAATATGTATCCAAAATTAAAGGAGAATTGAATATTATGAAATTTTAGTTAAGCGGGAATGTTTTTAAAAATACCACCAAAACTAATTTTGTGTCACCTATAAATATTAGAAGTACTGTGTACTTTATGACACGAATGAATTATTGAAGAAAGAAGTCAGATCACTAAATAATTTTAGAGATAAGGAGTTTCCAATTCATGCTTTCTTCTAGAAGTTTTCCAAATAGAAAGGATAAGATAGAATATCATATTCAGAGTTTCCAGATTGGACCAAGTAATCAAAATAGGATTACCATACTGAGTTAGAAGCAGTTCAGAATGGTTTCAATGGTATTCTAGAAGAGTATTATTATCATATCGAGCAGTTGGACTGGGAAATTGGACTGGGAAATCAGATTGAGTATCATTATAAAGGCCAACAGGTTCTTACCTACTATTAGGTAGTAAAGTGGATAATTGTTTTGAATATCTTATTTGTGAAAGTTGACAAGGAAGTAGAGTAACATGTTTTGAAGTGTTTAGTAAAATTTTCTTAACTTTTTATACAATTTGTATTAAAACACTTCATGATACTTTAAGAACATTCATTGTTTTATTTAACATAGTGCTACATGAGTGTAATGGAATATCGTACTCATTGTATCCACACAAAAAATGTTATTTTCTGGTAGATTGTGTGGTATTGGATTGTTTCCAAACCATATCAAGGACATAGATTCTCTTTTTGAGTAGTGAACCTTATAAATTCTTGGGTTCCTATAGATGTGTGATTATTTTTTTAAATTAAAGTGATAACTCTTTAATAGGATGTGAAGTTGGTTTTAGAAAGAAGGAACCCTAAAATAAAAATATATCACTGATTCACCCCCTCTCCCTCTCAATGATACATCGATCTTGACTGGAAAATCTCACTTATCACCAAACATGTATCATAGAAAATATTTTTCCTAGTTATATTAGGTTAGATTAAACTACCAATGATTATTTTATATAAGGTTGATTATACCATTTCATTATCATTATTTGTTCCGAATTCTTTTCCAACCATATTCGGAGTTGAAATAGGATTTCACTCATCCATTCTGAATTTATTCAAGACATCCTTTGCATAATTCATCCTTGAAATAAATGTTTTTCCTTCACCTTGATAAACTTATTACCCAAAATAAAATATCAACTCACCAATCATTGACATTTCAAACTTCAAACTTATTAATTTTAAAAATTTATCAAAATAATTCTGCTTACTTCCACTAAATATGATATCATCAACATATAAAAAGACTATGAATTGATCCTCTTTAAAAACTTTCACATAGATATTGTGATCAAACCCAACTCTCTTGAACTATATCTACCTAAAAAAATTTCTATCCATGAATTCCAAGAACTAGGTGATTTCTTTATACCATAAAAATTATTTCTCATACTGCACACTTTATAATCATCATTTCCAATAAAAAATAAAACTATTTTTTCGATATATATCACTTATTTTAAAGATATATTAAAAAGTGTAGTCTTCAAATCCATGAAAAACTTTGAACTTTATTTGGACAGCCACTGCTAAGAAGATTCGAATAGAATTCATCCTTTCCACTAGAGAAAATGTTTCTTCAACATCAATTCCTTCAACATAGCATAACCTTTCCAAAATAATATTTCTTTATGTTCTAAAAACATAATATTTTAATGTAACTTGTTATTGAAGATCCATTTTATACCAATTTCATTATGATTTTTAGGTATATTTACATGTTTCCATGTCTAATTATTTTTTCAGGGATTTCACCTAGTATTTATCTTTAACCACTTTTTCAAATGAAGTGGGTTCAATATCATATGACGGAGTATTATTCTCTACTCTATGTATTATTCATATTTCAATTGGAGAAAATTTGTTTGTAATGATATTTCTGGGATTAACTTCAACCCTTTTCTTTCTTCAATTAATCCAAGGTCGACACATCTCTTCATTTTTCACTTCTAAATTTTTAATTTAAGAATCATCATAGACTTGAAAATATTGAGTTTCTCCCAAATCTATATTTTTTATTTAATTTATTCAAATTCTTCCTCATAAATAGGATTTATATAATTTAATTTGGATTTATTCTCAAAAAAATTACATCATTTCACTCAAAAAAAATTGAACCTCTTATTAAAACATTTATATGAATTAATCATTGTTGATTATCCTAATAAAATATATTCATACACTCCGTCACCATCCTTTCTTTGATTGTCGTATTTATTTTAGATGAAACACTTTCTTCCAAATACTATAATATGATTCAAAGAATGTTTTCTTCCATTACACATTTCATATGAAATATTTTCTATTCTCATATAGGTTAATGCTCTATTTTGAGTATAGATATCCACTTGAACTACTTATCTCTAGTTGTTAAATGAGATTTCACTATCTACCAACAACATTATTTCCATATTGTTGACCATGTGATTCCTTCATTTCAAGACCCTGTTTTTTGAGGGGTTCTCACTGAAGACACTTCATGATTAATGCCATATTTTTATCTAATTTTCATCCTCATAATATTTTTATTTTGTAACATTATCTCTGATAATTTTCACAGTTCTTCCAATTTTATTTTATGATCTTATTTAAAAACTTTTTATGCAATTCAATACTTATATTTTTTAAAGTATGAACATAAAAACCCTATATTCCCATAGTAATCTACAAATAAGAGGCAATACCCCTCACCATAAGTTCCTTCCTAACTAATAGGACCATACATATTGGTGTGATTAAAATTCAGCTAACCTGGTTCTCTCTTCTTCTTTGGAGGATATGGATTATGAATCATTTTTCCTTACATGTATAAATCACAAATCTTTTCTTAAAATCGCTTAATAGTAGGAATCTCCACTACTATATTAAATCATGAAAATTTCTCCATAATTTTTTGATTGAAATTTCATAGCCTCTAATTCCAAAATCTATTTTCTTCTACCACTATTAATAGGAATGTTTTTTCCTTGATATCGAGTTGATATAAATCTCAATTTGTTCTCCAACCATTCATAACAGAATTTCTATATTTTCTTTTGAGGTGGAAGAACTTATTTTAAAATGTGACCTATAAAAATGAGTCTCAAATTTTATTAACACTTAATAAATTATATTATAAACCATTGATATAAATCATATCATTGTTTCTTAATTCATCTACATCCAATAAAGGTTTTCTACTTTCTTTAAATTTTAATTCTCCATAATTTTTGAACCATGCAATTCCAAAAACTTTGCATTTAGTTGTAACACCTTGAGGTTATAAAAGAATGAAATTCTATTCGATAGCATATGTGACACACAATACATAGATTAAATAAATCAAAAATGTATTTCTTTAAATTCAATCTCCTTGATAACTTGTGATACATGCAACCCTGAGTCTAAAAAACCTTAAAATAGTTTACCTTTATAACCTAACCATTAAATTAGTGGGTATGAATAGAACTAAATAAATTATGAAAATTATATTATTAAAACATTTATAAAATAAATTCAATGGTTATCTATTGTCTGTAAATAAAATAAAATCATTTTAATGAAGAAAAAAAAGAATTTTTTTTGAGTTTTTTTTAATGACAGTTTCATCACGTTTTTCACACATATTTTAAAATTAATTTTTTAATATGTTTATAAAATTAATTTTAAAAAATATAATTAATTTTTAAAATTATCATATCAAAATTATCTTAGAGTGTATTTTTGAAAATTTTTTAACAGATAATTTTTTTGATGAATAGGGGAAAATACTAGTTTTTATTGAAAACTCCCTTTTTATTTAAAGCCTTTAAAAGTTCCATTTCCTTAAAAAATGTAATAAAATAAAAATTAATAAAATAAAATTATAATAAATACAATTCATTACATTTTAAAAAAATTCATATATAATTTTGATATTAAAACTTTCTATAATTATGAAAACTTTTTCTTTGGAAAACCACTTTTTCATCACCTTTGTTGGATTAATTTTAAATTAAATTCTGAAAATTATGTGGATTTAATTTTGAAAAATGGATCCCATATTTTTAATAAGAATAATTAATATTATATAATAAGTTTAACTTAATTTTTCGTTATAATTAATAGTTAAAATGGTTAAAATTAATTAGCATAGTTAAGGTTAAAATGGGTTTATAGGGGGTTAAACTAAAAAGATAAGGGTTTAAATAACCCGAAAACATGTAAAATTACTATTTTATGGACGTATATAAACTTTATATCATTCATTATTCTATAATGATTCATTTTGGGTCTTTTTTCATGTGAAAAATGTGGGTATCACTTTTTCTTTTCAAAAACTCCAATTATTTCCCCTCCCCCACTTATAAAAGGCCACCCACTCTGCCATAATCTTCACACTCCCAATGAATTTTATTTCCGAAAATACCTACCCAAATTTCTTAATTAAATCCCCCACTACACCTTATAGTCCTTGGTTTTATCATAAATCTAATCTAGTAAATATTTAGGTATAAACCTAAAGAGGTTTTCTAAAGAAGAGGTAAAGTTCTTAACCATGCATCTTCATTTTACTTCTTCATCTATCTCCTTAAAATAAAATCCAAATATTCTAAAATAAAAACTCCAGTATATAAAATATAGTTATATTTTATTATGTTAATTTAATAACCTATATCCATATACTTTTTCATCAAATTGGAAATGAAATTGTCGATCGTGTGTATGGTGGACTACCACCCCACAAACCGATGTAATTCATTTTCCATCACCGCCTCTCTTAGATGGATATTATGATTTATTTAAAATATGTATATGATATTTATGATATTAATATACTTATATAATTATAATATCACATGTAACTTCTTACGTTCCAATCTTTTGAAAAACAATAATGTCGACCATGTGTACGTGTGGATTACCGCCTCTATATAATGATGTGAAATGTTTTTCATTTTATTATAAAATAGATGGTAAGAATGATATATTTAATTAATATATATGATATATTTGATATTATAATTTTTATATAAAGTTTAAATATTATTTACCTATCTTAAATTCCATTTTTTGGAAAATAGAAATAGTGTTCATGCGTACGCATGGCCAACCGCCTCCATGAACGGTGTAACTCATTTTCCCATATCTGACTTTATAGAAAATTATAAATAATTATATGTTGATTGTATATTATATTTATATCATTTTTAACATTATTTATATTATGGAACCATGATCAAATAAAAAAAATAAAATTACTAAACCAAAACATACATGTAAAATGAAGCAATTATCACCCAAAATAGTGATTTTAACATAGAATTGTTAATAAACAGGTCATGAATGTATATAATTAAATAATATATGGTATTATATATATAATTATGGATCTATAATAGATTTATAATAAATTTATATTTATTATATAGGAATTATGGATATGTATGAATGAAATCAGACCTGAGGTAAGGGTTTCTCGTCTCACTTTTACTTATGTGAGTCATATGTCATATTCACCACTTATTTATTTTGGGTGGTGTATATAATTACCCTTTTATATGTTATATCATGAATCTATTTATCTAAATTGTATTTAAATTTTCAATTGAAGTTATTTTTTTCATGGGGATTCTGATTTTGAATTTACCAAAGTGATAAAGGTTTATGTTACAATCTCATTATTTATCGAGATTATTCATGATTAAGTTTATGATGATGAGATATTATGATATATATTTCAATAAAATCATTAATTCTATTATAAGTTGCTTATTTTTTAAAAATAATTTATTTCCACTCATTTTCCTCTCTTTAATAACAAAATATACCAAAATAATGCTTTTTAAGAAGAGATGACTTTATTTCTCTCTTCGGTCAAAAATCCTTTTTCTTCCAAATACATGTTTTCTAAAAATATTATCAAAAATGTTTTTAAAATTATCAAAATTATTTTTTTAATACATTTTTACCCATGAATTTATTTTTTTCAAAAAAATAAAATGATTCTTCCTATAATTTTCTAAATAACATACTTTTCAACTTTTCTAACAAAAATTTTAAAGGAATCTTTGTTTTAACATGTACAGAATAGATAGAATTTTCTGTTTTCATAACCACTCAATGTTTTGAAGATTCCTTTATAAGTTTTAAATTTTATTTTGAAATAAAATTATTTTTAAAATATTTTGTGAAATTTTATTTTTAAAAAGATTATTTTCAAAGTGGAAAGGATATTTTCCTCAATAATATTTTTAATGATCTGTATATAGAATTTCTATTCATAAAAGTCAAAAACAATTATTATAGCTATGATCCATTGGGGATATATTGTACTGATATCATACTTATTATTTATCCAGATATTTTATGATCAGTTTTACTAGGGATGTACTTTGTTGATACCATTCATATTAATTTGAATAGTTTATGAATATGTTTATTGATTGGAGAAAATATTAACATTTCATAAGCTAGTTTTTTAATATTAATTATTATATTTATTAGGTTTTACCCCTTTTATATGAGGAATGAATTAGACTTAGTAAGTGAGGGGTGGGACCCACTATAGCCCTTTGTTGCACCATTTGGTCTCATGAGAAAAACTATCTTGGATTTTGGTCAAGGCCTTACCCATTTATGTACAATTAATTAGCACAAGGCCTTGATGGTATGGTTATGATGTTCATCATTATAAATTACCTCATTATGAGATTAGTTAGGGATTTTCATGTAATTATTGTTTTACTTATAATATTCATGGATAAGTTTCAAGCACATTTGATTATTTATATGGAATTATTTTACCATAATTAATTCATGCCATAATATAATTCATGTCCAAGTTATTGATTAAATATTGTGTGTTTCAGTTATTTACCTTGACATATTTATTATTCCATATTATTTCATGATAACCTCCATTGTATGCATACCCTTACTAATTATTAGAGCTCAACCCTTTCTTATGTTTACTTTCCCCATGATACTTAAAAGTGTATTATTATTGATATGAAGAGATATACTAAATGTAATAATGGTGTTCTAAAATAAAATAAAATGTTGTATTTTATGTTTTCAATTATAATGTGAGTTTCAAGTATGTATCTAGTTTTCCAATACTACAAAACTATTCATTCTTTCGGTATGTGATACCTTGTATCTAGTGATAGTGAAATAAAGTAGACACCAGCTCCAGGATACTAGGGTTGGTGTATTTAAATTAACATTCTTTAACAAGTTCATACTACCTATCATATGAGATGAACACCCACTATCCAAAATATATATGCTACTATTATTTTTGTTTTCAAATAAATTTCTACTAATATTTCCTTTTCAATCGTTTTGATTTTCTTCCATGAAATTTCTAGATAGGTTGAGGCCTTATTTGGTATCTTCCCATCATTTTTTTATATTACATCAAGTAAAATTCTTCTTATTTAAGAGGAAAAAATTTATTGTTTGAGGTAACTAGATTAGATTCACCTATATCCATTTTCCCTTCCCTTCCATGTAGATATCTTCCTCTTATATTCCTATAATTAAAAATTTTATATCCAAAGTTTGAATAATTGAAACAGTAACCATGGAAATAATATTTTCCCCAGTATGAAGAGTATGTCCCAAATCTCTTTTGTTGGCTTCCAATTTCTTATACTCTTAGATATCTTTTATATTGACCACAATAGAACATTGTGTGTCCAAGAAAACTAAAAAAAATAATATTACATTGATGGAAAAAAAATTGTTCTATCCTATCCACATATCTCTATATTTGGAATAATCCCTTTATTATTAATAAGTTCTTGTTTCCTAAGAACTTTTTCCCTTAAACTATTTCCTTATTTTCTCTATAGTTACAAAATTTTTCTTTGATGTTTCATTATTAAAACCAATACCTGATTGTCCCATACTTTTTATATAGTAATCACTCAACATTTCTTAAAACTTTATTATACCTCATTCTACCTTTTCCTTCATATCCATCTAAAAATTTTCTAAATTGAATATTTCTCTTCAAACCATCTGTTTTGATTTCTATTTTAGTCTTATTTCTCAAAGAGATGATATCCTTTTCAAGAATTTAAATCTTTTTAAAATTATTCTGAATAGAAAGATTAATATCATTAATAACCTTATATTTTTCTTCAAAATTTATTCTATAATTCACGTATTCTTCAAATCTTAAATGATTACTTCCATAATTTTTCACAAATTTCTCAATAAAATTTTCTTTAACTTAAAGTTCATAAATATAGCTAGTAGAATCATTCAAAAAAATTCTAATTTTCCTATTCTTATTTCTTTGTAAATCAATCTCTTCAAGGGATCTTTCCAACTCTACTTGAAGATCAACAACACCCAATTTTTTCCATGTTTTTTAACAAAAGCTTTTTTATTTTTCTATATATTCCATCATATAATCTTCAACATCTAAAATAAATTAAATTTTAAAACCTTTAAATGGATATTCTATAGCATCTTATTCTTCCTTACTTGCAAGAACATCCAACTAAAACTTCTTCCCAATATAACTTCTAGAATTGACATTATTCCTTGATAGAAACATTTTCTTCTCTTTTACTAAGAACTCATACTCATCGTCCTCTTTATCAAGATTATTTATACATCTAGAAGTAATGTGTTAAACCTTTTAATAATGTAAAGAGTATAGAGGTAGATTACCTTTAAATATTCCCTTACCTATTTTAAAATTCCTTATAAATAGTAATATAAAATAATCACTTACACCATTTTAATTCTCAGTGACCTAAAATTATTATTTTTCAATATATTTGAAGTATATTTATTTCGATGAATTTTCTAAAGAGATTTATGGCTTCACCATCATTTCATAAGACACCAGTTTTCTATGCATGTCATCAAGAAATAACTCACCAAGATTCATTTCCTTGAGAGATGATCCTTTTGGATTAATCATAAGAGGTAATATTCAAATAATCTTAATCACTTGTTCATAATCATTTATTTCCAGACCAATCCCTCAAACAGCACCAAAAAATTCAGTAATATGGTAAATAAAACTATACATATTTTCATTGGAACTCATATTTATATCATCAAACATGTTTTGTAAGACATTTATCTTATCCTCCTTTACTTTTGTGTATCCTTCAAATATATTAGCAAGTTTATTGAAAATTTATGCATTCACTATGTAATCAAACACTTTAAAATATATTTTATTATATAGAAAACCTGAAAAGAGTATAATGAGACCTAGAATCATCATTTGCCAATATTTTTTATGCTTCTATCATTAACCTTCTTATGGGGTCACTTATATCTTGAGGACTACAATAGATTATACAAAAAACCCAAGAGATATGAGGTAAGATCAAATATTATTTTTCTTGATCTGATAATTACATCCATAAAATAGAGGGATTCCTATATAATTAACAATATCTTCTATAATAGTATCTTTATCTCCAAAGGTTCAAGAAGAATCCAATATAAATAATACCACCTGTTATATATTTTTCTTATAATACACCCTAAGAGGGGTTGAATTAGTGTGTCAAAATATTCTTCCTTTATTTAGATCAAATTGGATCTTGTATTTGTGTTGAAAAATATGACTTGAATATAATTATTAATCTTGATCAAATTCATATATTTAAACAGTATGAGTATGTTGATTTTACTTGGTTTACCTATAAAATTCTACTCTAAGGATCACAATCAACAATGTTTTCATATACTTATTAATCACTACTTAACTTGTATGTGATTAAAAATTTAGGAAGATATCACTTCTCATCCAAGGTCTATGACCTATTCCTCTCTTACACACACTATATTTCAAGAGGGATTGAAATATAGTCAACATAAAAAATGATCTTGAAATAATTTTAGATAAAGATAAGTCACACTGATAAGCAAGGGTGTTCTTCAATGATGCTCCAAATCTTTAATTATAGATATTTAAGGATATGCACATGGGGTTCTTCTTTTGTATATCATCTTCAATATAATTCCATAATAATCACACTCCAGTTATTCTTGATTTTCAAGAAGACTCTGTATTTTGTTCTATGTAATTTATTCTATCTTACAGAGTATAATCCTTCTTATCAAGAATAGTTTGAATTTCAAATTTGAAATTCAAACTATTATAACTACCCAACTTCTTCTACTTTAATACCATACTTTTGATCATCTACAAAAGGGTTATCTTCTACATAATTTAAATTTATAAGTTTATAAATTTTATAAAATATAAAATCCTTTAATAAAAGGTCACATTAATAAATAAATTTCAATTCTCTAGAAACCAACTTTTATTGTGCATTATACCCTTTACAGTGTGATTTGGCAATTTTGTCTTAACTATTTTTCAATTATAATATGGGTTGTGGAATAAACTAAACCTTCAAGTTGAAACTCTATTAACTCAAAAGACTATTCATGTTGTAACCTAATTTTATGGAATGTTCACTTGTAGACATTAAAAAACAACCATCTCCATAAGTTTCCTTTGTTCTATTAAAAACAGACCCTCCATGGCATTACTTGATTCTATAGTGTGGAACTAAGTCTTTAGGATTTAATTTTATTTGTTAAATTTAACCCCTCCATGATGGAATCCAGTTTTTCAATGTGAATAAATACAATACATCTATATTATGATGTAATCATATCTTACAGTGTGGTCGTTAGTGATTTTCCAGAACCATTGAAATTATTCTGGAAAGAACATATGGTATAGAAATATCTTCCATTATGAAGAAAAAATATTTTCAACCCATAAAATAAATACTCTACACTTTTTAATAATTGATATATAGTGTGGTCCTTAGTTCTATGTGATAGGCTATATCCTTACACTATAGAAACACCATTCTGGCTCCATAATTCTAGATTCATCAAACCATCATTGCCTAATACTCCAAAATCCTTTACAAGACATGAAACACTTAAAAGAATTGAAAAAGTATAATATAAAAAAAATACATACCTTTATATTTGGGTTTCAACATAATTTCATGATCATTTGATATTTCACACATGAATTGTATACTGTTATGAATGAAGATATGTTATTCTCATTTTTCCCCTATAATTGATAAAATTTCATCTGGTTTCACATTCATCATTAACAAGAATACTATCAAAATATTTTCAATATCAAACAATTTTATTTCATATTAAAAACCCTCCACATTCATTATAGAGGATTGAATAATTTCATTGTATATCACCAATAAAATTCAAACATCAAATGTCATCAAATACTTTCATTCTAATTCAAATAGGTATATTTTTTTCATCTTTGTATTTATACTAGCTAATTTTTATCCATGTATCTCTATTTCTGGTATGTACCACCACAATTACACTTAAGTATAACTTTAGATGTGTGGTCACTCGATTTTTTTCTTTGATCTTTTAATGATAATTACATAATTAAGAAATCTTTCCATGTTTTGTAACAAAAACATTAAATTTTTGAGATATTTAAACACTTGAAATTGATTTTTTTATTAAAATTGGTAAGTAAATAAGATAATTTAGCAATACTAAAAAAACATAATAATAAAGTTAAATATTACACCTAGTTGGTAGAAAATTCTTAGGTACTCATCATTTGATTTGGAAATGGATGAATAACTATAAATATTATTTTATATACATATAAAGAGTATTAGAATTTTTATAAGAAGATTTTACCATACATGTAAAGAGGAGTGAGGTAAAGTAATTTATAAATGAAATAAAGTTTTGTTCAAGATCTTTCACAAGATTCATGTTCATGCATTGAATTGTTAATGGAATATTAACTACTTGGAGGATAAGTTCATACTTTTCAAGACTTATATTCATGATTTTATTTATAATAAAATTTTAAATTTTTAAGAGATATGTTCATAATTTGTTGTGATACATGTTTATACTTTTTAAGAGTTTTGTAGATATGTTTAACTTTAGGATATTTTTATACTTTTAGGATTCATTGCCACACCTCGACCAATATTTTCATTAAAAATTATTTATTTATCTATCTTCAACCTTAACCTTGAGTTTCAGGCCTATCTTTTTAATATTTTTTGAAAATTAAAGTAAATGGTATATCACATGGTTACCATGTAGTTAATTGAAATAGTGTAATGATTATGTGGAACATTTTTTATTTTTAGCATACCTATTTTTCATGGTTGGCACATAGTTACCTTAACCATATGGGTTTCCAAGTGTTTCTAATGATGGTAATAAAGTTACTCAGTCAGGATCCAAGTATCACTGAGAGGGGGAGGGGTGAATCAGTGATATCTTTTTCTTTTATGTTTTCCCCTTTTTGAAACAACCTTCACCTCATGTCAAATATTTTTTTCCCTAATGAACACACACAACCACAGGAACACAATATTTACAAGGTTCACTACTCAATAAGAGTAGTCACATCCTTAGTATGGTATATAAATAATCTAGTACCACACAATCCACTAGAAAACAATCCTTTGACATGGAATACAACAAGTAGGATATGACCTTAAACTTGTGTATCACTTGAGAGATAATCCTAAAGCATGTATGCACCCACTTAGAACAAATAGGGTAATGCAATAACTCTGTGCTTCTTGAAAAACATTCACAAATCTGATATTTGAAAACAATTCTTCTCTCTCCTATCCAAAAGATGATAGGAACTACTTGGACTTCATAATAATACTTATTCATATAACCCAATCATATCATGATTCACTTGAAAGAACTTCTCACTTTATTTGGGTACCCAGATATATAGCTCGCAGAGCTCCTTCACGAAGCACCCAGCTTCGTAGAGCACTCTATTTTGCAAAGCTATCTAGTTCGCAAAGCTCACTAGATCGAAGAACTCACTTTTTCACGGAGCATAGATTGGTATTTTCAAAGTTCACTTCTTTGGAAAATCTCTAAGGATCACCGCAAAGCTTCTTACCTTTGCGTAGCTTACTGCCTTCGCAGATCTCATTTTTCTCTACGAACCTTCCTCACAATTCGAGATCTTTAAAAAAACTTAAGTCTCTCTACCTTTATCTCGGGGGTGGAGGCCAATTTATAAGAATTTCCCACCGACTCCAGAACCTTTCATCCACCTCAACTCCACGTCAGCACCAAATCATAGAGCTCCAAAATTTCCGCTGAAATTTACTCTGATTCGCAAAGCACCATGTCTATTTTCCGGATTCTCAAATCCCATTGAAATCACGAAGCATTCCACAAAATCCTTTATGTCACCGCAATGCTCCTTCTTACTTGGTTCCGTCGTGATGCTCCTTCTTCCTTTGTGTCACCATAATGCTCCTTCTTCTTTTACGTTGCAAAGCTTACTTGCAAATCTCTTAACCCCTTCCATTCAGAAAACTTGTCATAATCGCTAAAAAACCCATCAACATTCATCTTGTCTTTTTGAAATCCACTTCATGAATCTAATATTCGTGAAATTCATTATTTCTCCATATTTTGATGGGATCTTCAAGGAAATATACTTTTCAAAATGCTAACCCAACTCCAAATTTTGGACCCCAAAAATTTGGCAAACATTGGGAAACTGCGCCACCTTAGACACCTGCTTCTACAAGACCAACCATTCTAGTTGGCTGCATCTTTTCTCACCCTTTCCTTCATAATTCTTGCATCATAAGTTCTTCGACCAACTTATGATATTTGTGAAATACAGACCAGAAAAACATCGTCAGATTTAATGTGGAAAGTATTGTAAATTTCCTGTCTTTTCTCACCCACTTATACAATGTGGATTTATTTCCTTTCTTCCCAAACTTCCTTGAAAACAAAATACAATACATCATTAATCTAAAAACTTTCATCAAAAATTTGGTCCCAACAATCTCCCCGTTTGGGTTTTTTTGTCAACCAAGATTCATCAATCACTAAACTTTGAAACATCGAGAAATTGGTTACTTATCAACAATTATAACCCTACCTAAGCTAACTCATTATAGGAAACAAGAATTATTGACAGCAAGACTATGTTATCCAAAATTAGTGACAATGAAACAACATAGCATCAACTTTCCTCCTCAGCCTTCTTTACTTCATCAACATTCCTTTAATAAAAAAATGTTCTTCCTCCAACCACTCTATAACCATTCTACAACCATTCCAATAAACAGTTAGAATAGATCACGCACTTACATGCTGAATTCACAGCTTACGCACAACTCCCCCTTTATGCGTACTTCCATAAGGATAGATTTATGAAACAATCCTCCCCCTTTGACAACACTAAGGTAAGATGAGAGTGGAGACAGAAACACATACCTCAACCTTGATGAGAAGGAGGTTGGACACCCACGTTCAACTTCAATTTAGAAAATGGTTCCTTAGGTAAAGGTTTTGTGAATATTTTAGAAACTTGTTCTGATGTAGAAACATAATCCAACCTCAATTCATTCTTCTCCACCTTCTCTTTGATGAAGTGTTACTTTATGTAAAAGTTTTTTGAATGAGAATGTTGTACCAGATTTATAGAAGATTGATTGCAGTCTGATTATCACAACCCAAGAGCAAGGGTAGCTTTACTTCAACAAGTAGATCTCCCAACTAAGTCTTCACCCACATGAGTTGGGTAGTAGCTTGAGTAGTAGTAATTTACTCATCTTTGTCTGTGATAATAGTTACTAAATTATATTTCTTTATATTCCAACTAACACAACTTTCCTCCAGAAAGAAAACTCCACCATATGTGGATCTTCGATCATCAACATTTCTTGCCCAATCAGCATCTGAATACCTGAATAGGTCAATATTTCCTGATCCATCATACCTAATTCCAAAAAAATGTGTGCCTTTGTTATATCAGATAATTCTTTTTCCAGCAATAAAATGAAATTCTTTAGGAGTGCTCTGATATCTTGAACATAAGGTAACAGCATATATGATGTTGGGTCTTGAGGCATTCAAGTATAATAGACTTCCAATCAGCTTTCGAAACACTTTTTGATCAAATTCTTTGCCTTCTCCATCTTTAGACAACTTTCTTCCCACTGAAATTGGCATGGAAACTGGTTTTGAATTTTCCATACTAAACTTCTTCATAAGTTCTTTAGCATACATTTCTTGAGATAGAAAAATGTGATTCTTCTTCTATGAAATTTTCAGCCCAAGAAATTATTTCATTTCTCCCAACATGGACATATCAAATAAATTCTTAATCTCCTTAGAAAATATTTCACATGATTTTTCATCATTCCCAGCAAAGATAATTTCATCGACATAAACAACTACGATCAGAGAGAACTCCTGACATTCCTTTATGTAAAGATTATTATCAACTATTCATTTCTTGAAATTCATTTTTCTCAAGCAAGTATCCAGTTTTGAATACCATTCCCTTAGTGCTGGTTTTAGCCCATAAAAATCCTTCTCTAACATGCACACATAAGTTTCATCTTTTTTAATAACAAATGCACAAGGTTGATCAATGTAAACTTCCTCATCAATATCACTATTCAAGAATGCAGATTTGACATCCATTTGAAAGATGTTGTAGCCTCATTGTGTAGAAATATCAAGAAAGATTTTGATTGTTTCTAGCCTTTCCACTCGAACAAAGGTTTCATCAAAATCAATACCTTCAATTTTTTAATAACCTTTTCAAACCAATCTTTCATTGTTTCTTATCACTACACCAACTTCATTCATCTTGTTTCAAAAAACTCACTTTATACCAACAATGTTCTTGTTGTATGGTATGGGAAAAAGGTCCCAAGTATCATTCCTTTATATATGATCAATATATTCATTCATAGCCTGAACCCATTCCGGATTCTCAAATTCTTCATTCAAATCATTCTGTTCAACTTTCGAAAAGAGTGAAGTGTGTTTAATCGCATTCTTTTTCCTTCTTATTTGAACCCTTTGATGTTGATCTCAAATAATTTTCTTAGCCTCCACTTGTTTCCTCATCCTAGGATGATCTATTTGAATTTCATCCTCATCACTTGTGATTTTTGAGTCTAATTACTCTTCTTGATTAGAATTAACACAATCTACAACATTATCAAGATTGTTAACAAAATCTTCACTATCCTGGTCAACATCCACATCAGCATATGACCTCTTTTCTTTTTCAACATTTTTAATAACTTTTACATCTACAGAATCAATAATTTTTCTTGTTTATTTTTTAAGACATCTATATCTTATCCCTTATAGATAATATCCAATAAAAAATCCATCATCTCCTCTTTGCTCGAACTTTGCAAGGTTTTCACCTTTCTTATTTATAATGCATGGACTCCCAAAAACTCTTAAGTGTTTCAAACTTGGAGTTTTCCCATATAACATTTCATATGGAGTCAAATCTTAATTTTTCCTATAGAAACATTGATTTTGTATATACACAGCAGTACTCATGGCTTTCCTCCAATAGTAATGAGAAAGACAATGTTCAAGTAATATAGTTCGCCCCTGGTCAACCAAACTCCTATTCTTTCTTTTACTAACCCCATTTTGTTGAGATGTGTATGGTGAACTGAATTCATGTATAATTCCATGATTCTCAAGTGAATTTTCAAATTACTCATTCTTGTATTCACTACCATTGTTGGTTCTTAACTTCTTCAGTGAATAATCACATTCCTTCTTAGCTTTCCTTCTAAAACTTTTAAACATTTTCAGAGCATCAAACCTATGCCTCATATACATAACACATGTAATGGGAGTAAAATAATCAATGAAAGTGATGAAGTACTTATCTCCATTTTTTTATTGTTTTCTCATTGTCCCAAAAATATTAGAGTGGATAAGTTCTATAGGCCATTTCAAACAAATTTCAACTTTCTTGTGCGCCATATTTGTGATCTTCCCTGTTTGACAAATATCATAGCACCAATATCTTCTTGTTGTTAAATCAGGAATGTCTTGAAAACTATCTTGTGTTGATAATCTTCTCATGTTACTTTGACACATGTGTCCTAGAATTTTATGCCACAACTGATTTTCATCCACCAAACCCATGTAATAAAAATTATGAACATCACCAACTCATAACAAGTTTTCTTTTGTATGTTGGCCTCTTGTAACTACCTTTCTGTCATCTTCAATTTTCAAAAAAAAAATCCATATTTTCTAAAGATGAATTTGTTTCCCTCATCATAGATTTGTGACACACTTATCAGGTTGTATTTTAGCCCATCAATATATAGTGTTTTCTGAGATTTCATCTTTTCTTTTCCAATGATGGATGATCCAACACATTTGATCCTTAGAGATTCATCATTTACAAATGTCACTATTCACTCTTTTAAATATTTCACATTATTTAACAATTTAAATCATCTTTTATATGAGATAAGAAACCACTCTAAAGGATCCATGGTCATTCTCCTATCATAGCTCTCAAAGCTGTTTGAACAACAAGAGCTTTATGTTCATTCTTTTCTTACACTTTTTTTTGTGCTTCTACCAATTTCCTAGCCAAGTCAATGTGTTCTGGACAGACAACCAAGCACTCTTTCTTTTCAAACCTAGAAGAACTGTCATTCTTAGCCTTTAGAATCTCAGGATTTTGATGATTTTTAAAAGACTTTTCTTATTCCGGTAACACAATCAAGAAACCTTAGCAATATATCCAGGTCGATCACATCTTTCACAGATAGTTTCCAATGGTTGTAACCTATTCTGAAACTTCTCACCAACCTTCTCAGATGTCTTCTGGACTTTATTTTGAGGGGTTTTTTTAAATATTGACTCCCCCTCACTCTTTTTCTTTCAAATATTGTGGAATAGTAGTAATTTTGTTGGTTGAACCAACACATATTTTCCATGTGTCTGAATCCACCACAATACCCGCAATATCCATAGAATGAATATTTCCCTCTGAAACTTCCATACTGATTGGCGTTGTGAACATTCTTTTTAACAATGTTATTACTAGAACTCTGTTGACCATCAAATTTCTTCTTCAGCACAGATTTCTGTTCAAACTTACCAGAATAATAATTAGTATAAATCTTCTAGGCTTGGTATTTTTAGATGCTTCTAATTTTTTATTATAGCTAACTTTGACTATATAAGTAGCCTTTCCAACATTGTTCTTATCAAATTCAGTTTCATCTTTTTTTCAGCCTTTGAAGGTAACTTTTGTTGATCCTTCTTAGGTTCATTCTTAGAAAAACTTTCACTAACTTATGTAACAGAGTTTTTGACCATTGTGTTCCTTTCCTCATCTTTAGAAAGTTTATGTTGGACAACTTCACACTCATCTTATTTTTCCTTCAGTTTTACTTCCAGATGATCATTATGATTATTTTCACTCTCAATAGAATTATTCATATCATTAATATCATTTTTAAATTTTTCTTTCTCATCAAGAAAACCTTCTTGGTCATTTAATGAAGAGTTTTCATTTGTCAATTTCTTATTTTCCTTCTTAGACCTCCTAGTATTTCTCAAAAATTCCTTCAGCTCTTCTTTCAGATACTACTCAAGTTCGGTTTCATCTTCCTCGAAACTACTAATCTCACAATATTCATTATTTACTATTACAAAAAATGTACTATCTCTAGCTCTCTTAGTAACAGATTTTTCAAATTCAGCCTCGCTATCATCATATTCTTCATTTTTTAACAAAAATATTCTTCCTTTTGATTTGAAGAAATTTTTATCCTTACCTCTACAAGAATATTTATCTTTGTTACCCTGTTTCTTCCATAAACATCTTGGTCTTTTGTATTCTTCATAACAATATTAATCTTTCTCTTTTTGAGGGAAATTAGCCACAAATTGTCCAATAGCTCCACATTCAAATCATTTCAAATGGGAGTTTCTCTTTATATTTCCCTATGGATCGTTTCACATTTTTAGAAGAAAAAAGATAAAATTTCATCAAAATTTTGACGTACCTCATTTTTCAAGTTGGATTCACCAGCTTCATCTTCAATAAGAATTTTCTATGACTTCTCTTTATTTTTAGCATTGAAATACATTTCTCTATCAGCTTTTTCTTTACTTTTCATCGTATTATCCCTTCTCATTTCATAAGTGATGAGAGTGCTATGAAAATCATCTAGAGATAATGTTTCAAGGTTTTTTTATTCTAGTGATGAAAGTTTAGCATCAAATTTGTTGGGAATAATTCTCAGGATCTTTTCAAAAATTGTATAATCCTCCAAATTTTCACCAAGAAATCTGATTGTATTAGAAATGTTTTTTATCATGGAAAATAAGTCCCAACTTATTCATGCTCACTCATCTTTAATTATTCATACATCAACCTCCAAATTTGAGGTTTTTCCTTCTTAACTTTTGTATTTCCTTCATAGATGTTTTTTAGTTTGTCCCAAATTCCTTTGGCTATAGTGACACCTTTCACTCCTAAAAATTCACTCTCAGAAAGAGATGAGTGTAATTCATTTTTATCTCTACCATCATTCTCAAGATTCTTCTTATCGGTAGGAGTAATAGCAACCTTGTCATCAATAGTAGGAAATCCTTTTGTAGTAGTTTCAAGAAATTCATATCCAAGAGACATAAGATAAGGCATCGTTCTATCTTTCTAGATATTATAAGTCTTCCCATAAAATATTGGAATCCCCATACTATTCACACAATTCAGATTCTTCATCAAAACTTCTCTTCAAAACTTCAGCAAAGAACAAATGAAGGCAACCTGTCCCTTTGATACAAATTGAAGTTACCTAGTTAAGATCCAAGTATCACTGAGAGGGGAAGGGGAGAATCAGTGATATATTTTTCTTTTATGTTTCCCCCTATTTAAAATAACCTTGGCCTCATGTCAAAGAGTTCTTTCCCTACTGAACACACACAACCACAGGAACACAATATTTAAAAGGTTCACTACTCAACAAGAGTAGCTACATATTTGGTATGGTATAGAAATAATCTAGTACCACACAATCCACTAGAAAAATATCCTTTTATGTGGAATAAAACAAGTAAGATATTCCCTTACACTCATGTAGCACTTGGGAGATAATCCTCAAGCATGTATGCACCCTATTATCACAAATAGGGTAATACAATAACTCTATGATTCTTGAAAAACATTCACAAATATGATCTTTGAAAACAAGTCTTCTTTTTACTATCCATAAGCTAATAGGAACTACTAGGACTTTGTAATAATACTTAGTCCTATACCCAGTCATATCATGATTCAATTGAAATCAATTACTACTTAATTTGGATACTCATATCTTCAGCTCGCAGAGCTCCTTCACAGAGCTCCTTCACGAAGCACCTAGCTTCGCAGAGCACTCTAGTTTGAAAATCTCTCTAGTTCACAAAGTTCACTAGATCACATAACTCACTTTTTTGCAGAACATAGATTGGTCTTTATGAATTTCACTTATTTTGAAAATCTCAAATTATTATCGTGATGCTCCTTACCTCCGCAGAGCTCATTTTTCTCTACAAACCTTCTTCATAATTCGAGAGCTTTAAAATTTTTGTTAAGTCTCTCTACCTTTCCCTTGGGGTGGAGGTCTATTTATAGGCATTTCCCACCAACTCCAGAACCTTCCAGCCACCTCAGCACCACATCAGCACCAAATCTTAGAGCTCTAAAATTTCCTCCGAAATTCACTCTGTTTTGTGAAGCACCATGTCTATTTTTTGGATTCTCAAATCTCTTTGTAATCGTGAAGCATTCCGTAAAATCCTTTGTTCTACCACAATGCTCCTTCTTCCTTTGCACTGCTACGATGCCCTTTCTTCCTTTGTGTCACCGTAATGATCCTTCTTCTTTTTCACTGCAAAGCTTACTTGCAAAGATCTCAACCCCTGCTATTTGTGAGACTTGTCATAATTGTGAAGAACACTATCAACATTCTTCATGTATTCACGAAATCCACTTTATGAAGCCCATCTTCACAAAATTCATTCATTTTCCATGTTTTTGATGAGATCTTCAAGGAAATCCACTTTTTGCAATACTAACTTAACTCCAAATTTTGGACCCCAAAAATTTGGAAAACATTGGGAAACTAAACCACCTTAGACACTTGCTTCGGCAAGACCAACCATTCTGATTGGCTACATCTTTTCTCCCCCTTTCCTTCATAATTCTTGTATCATAAGTTCTCTGACCAACTTTTGATCTTTGTGAAATACAAACCAGCAAAGAACCATCGTATTTACTGTGGAAAGTATTATATAATTCCTCTATTTTCACACCCACTTATACAAAATGAAGTGATTTCCTTTATTCCCAAACTTCTTTGAAAACAAAAGACAGTACTTTATTCATCTAAAAACTTCATCAGAAACTTGGTCCTAATAGGGAACATGGTTGAAGTGTGATTTGGTAAATCATGTGACAACCATGTGACAAACTAAAAAATTTTAAAATATAAAATGACGTAAATACCACTTCTAATTTTAATTACCACTCACCCTCATTATTGCCTCATATGATCGACGCACCCTAGATATCCTGATGTGTAACTCCCCCTAGCTTCCTCTAGGGATTTGATCCCTCTTCCTTTGGTTCCAAGTTGGTTTCTCAATTTATAACCCCAATTTCACTTCTCCATCACCCTTATTTATTATTATTACATCTTCCTTTCATTGTGTCTCACTATCAGCTAAACCCTAGTTATAGTTTTGGTTCTAATTCATTCTAGTTCTTGATGTTAGGGTGTATAGATATTTCATTGGCCTCCTTCCTCTGTATTTGAGGGTTTCACATTATATGAACTTGGTTCTAGGTGGGTGTTTCCATGATTTTATATTTTTATAATATACCATGTTTTTGTTAGAGTTCTAAAGTGTTTTAACCTAAAAATTATTCTTATTATAGACTAGTATGATTTTTAAAAAATGGTTTATTCTGATAATTGGAATCTTAAAATGGGTATTTAAGGAATTTGATAAGTGTTTTCTGATTTTCTATTATATGTTTATTTTTTGAGGAAATTACATTGATTTTATAATTATATAATGGTAATTATTCTACTTGTTTTATGGGTTACTGGAATTGGTGTTCTCAAATGGAGTTACCCTTTGGTTTTTCAAGAATTTTTTAGTCGCTACTTAACCATTAATGGTTTTCAAAGGGACTTCATTGTATAGTTTCAAATTGATGATATAAATGACAATTTATCACATTAAAATAGAGTTTATAAATAATGATGACTTGAAATGGATTTTAATATATACTTTGAAAAGTATTATAATAAGTTTTGGAATTCAAGACCCATTTGGCACTTTACCTAAAGTGGCTTTCGTAAATTTAATTTCACCCTTGACCTTATCCCCTTGGAATTATATCTAAAATGAGTTATTGATTTTTTTTAATGTGGATATTTATATGGATTGTGATGGTGGATTTGGTGAAAAGGTTCTATGGGGTGGGTTTAGGTATATAATTGGAATATTTTTCTTTATTTTTATTATTGGTGTTTGTTTTTAGTGACATGCATCTATTATAACTCTCTATTATTTGTTTCATGGGGGTACTAGGGATCTTTAGTGGGATATTGAGAGGTTGTTTCTATTCTAGTTATGTTTATACACTTACTAGAATCCCTTAGTTTTATGATATGTCCTGGAAAGCGATTTTCCCTCCTTGAGTCTAGTAGAGTAATCTAAGAGGTTATAGACTGAGAATGCATCAATAAGCCAGAAAATGGCTCTACCCGAGTATGTCTAAGATTATCTCTATATATTTTTAGGAATATCCTGTAACACCCCAAGCTTCTACGGTACGTTTCCCTTTGAATAATGCGATAGCGTGTGTTGTACGCAACCTCGAGTTCTAACACACACCACAACTAATTAAACTAGCTGTTGTGAATAGTAATACCTAATTTTTGAAATTATATATATTTTATATTTGAAAATGGACTTCATTTTTGGACTCGGAATATCGAATTTAGCCTAAGGTGAAATTTTGGTACTTTTCGGATAACTTTCATATTTTGATGAATAGTGAAAATTACTAAATTTTAATTAAAAACAACTTTTTTAATCAAAATAATTAATAGTGATAAATTATGAATTTTAGTGGTTTTAAAGTATATTTAGAATATATTTTTACATTTTAATATAATGTTGGTCATTGGACATAATTTTACAATTAAACCGAACATAAACAAGTGTCAATCTTTTGATAGTTATTACCTCTTAAAAACACGCTTTTTGTTTTGACAGCGGGAATTAATTTTAAATTAATTTCTGCCACTTCTGTGTTTTGAATTTAGAAAAATGGATTCCATATTTGGAATCAGGATGTCCAAATTGTGTAAATAGGTAACTTTTATTTTTAGACATTTTGAATAATTACTGTGGTAAATATTTTATTTACCATGGTTAAGGGTAAATCCGGTAAATAAGGGTTAAAAAAATAATATTATAATAATACTAAATTACCCTAAAACGTGTCTTAACCTTATTGGTGGACACATACCCGACCATGAGCATCCTTGGGTCAATTTGGGGACCCCTTGGAGCCACTTGTATGTGGTAGGGACACATTATATTAATAAAGTTAAAATAAAAATAAAAATGGCATAAGCTTACATCTTTTAGAAGAACAATTTTTACATAGGGTTATACATGTTGGATTTTCGATTATAAATATTTATTAGAAAGCTAAAACGATTTCCTACATAATTATATTTTATTTATAATTTTTAGACATTAAATAATTTATTTTATTTATGACACAATGATGATGCAGTAATTACTAAAATACTGAAAAATTAAAATAATTGATCTTATAAATACCCAAATAATTATAATATGAAACTTTTAATGAATTAAACTAATTTTATAGGATAATATGATATATTAGGATTGATTTAACTTACTTTTTTCGAAGTAATCAATCTGTTATGAGTTTCACAAAAATCAACTAATGAATAGTGTCAAAATTGACATAAAAGAGTTCTTAAAACAAATATTATATTATTAATTGATATTAAATTCCTAAAAATCTAAGGTTCGGCCAAGAGACTTATATTATGATAGGTTAATCATTAATGGACCACTTGGGGGTCTCTTGGATGTATATAGTAAGTTTATTAACCATATTATATAAAAATACAAAGAGACATTGTAAAAGTGAAACTAATTAACTTAGAGTTAATACTTAAAGATAAGGTTAATATAAGTACCCAAACCTGTCTAAATTCTATTGGATGAGTTGTTTTCGACCTATCCCCACCTCATCCTTTGAATAGTCAACTTTGGAGCCTTTGAAAACCGAATATGAATTTATTATAAATTAATATTTCTAGCTTTTCCAAAGGTGCCCCTCACCCCTCTTATAAAAGGGAACTCCTCCTTCTCATTTCTTCACACCTCTCAAGCCACTTGACTCGTCCAAACTCTGCCCAACTAAGCTCCCCACATCCCTCTCCTCCTCCTTGAAGATTCCCCTTAGGCAGAAAGCATTTCGAGAAGTCCTTTGGTTCCAACCAAAGTGAGTTACCTAGATTAAAGGTAACGATTTCTCTTAAATTATTTTGATTTATTTTGCTTCTCCAACCCCCAAACTCTTTTTATTTCCTTTATTTTGTAACAACACCAGTATCCACAATATACTAGGATGTTGTTATAATAAGGATTCAAACTACACATACACACAACTCCATCTAATGGATGATGAACATAATGTTTCTGTGGATGGCAAACTAACGCCTCACGAAACGATGATTGTTCAAATACATCTTACCACCTCTCATGGTGGCCATTATGATGGAACTGTAATTAAATATGATATTAATGATATATATTTTATATATAAGCTTCTGTAATTCCATTTTATTTCATACCATTATTTGTTTCATGTTGTATATACATACGATAATTTCATTTGAGGAAGTGCGGACTACCGCCCCCTTAAAATGATATGACTCGTTCATACCACACATGGAACGTATAAAGGATGGTGTTAATGAACTTAAGTAACATATATAAAATATTATATTATACTGGAATAGTAATATACCTATGTATCATTTGGATTTGATTCTTCTAAAATGAAAATCAAATGGAAGTAGCGTTCGTGCGTACGTACGGACTACCGTCTCCACGAACGCGATAAGATTCATTCTCCATAATATCCATTCAAGTATTATTCTAATTTTAGGGTTAAAAATAATGTTAATATCATTCTGATTATGAATAAGATATAATCTATCCATTACAAACATGTCTTACGTAACCAAACATTTAAGAAGAACGAATCGATTATCACCCGAAACGACGATAATACTAAGATATTATTAATAAAGCAATGTTAAAAGATCATATATGATATCATATTAATGTATATGATTCTTGTATAATTTAATAACAATTATTTCACCATTATACAGGAGGTTAACCTACCCCAACAAAGGAAAAGTACAAGGTAAGGGTTATTTCACAATCTCTTCATTATCCGAGGTTGTATATACGTAATAATCTACTGGGATCTATTTATCATCCACATCCATGTTTTCTTAAAAATGTATTTCAAAACATTTTTACTATTTACAAGAATATGGGTTAAAGTCATTTATACCCTTGTTTGACTTTTTATAAGAGGTTTATAAAGGAATCTTTCCGTCGTTTTCAAAACAATGTCCTTTTTAACCTTTTCGACAGAATTGAGGTAAGAATGTTTTTTTTAACTTATACGGCGGGTGAGGTTATTTTCCACCGTTATAAAATCGTCGAAGCTTTCCATACAAGATTATAAGAATATTTTCAAAGAAAATGATTTATTTTATATGGATCTTAAATGATTTCAAAATAAAAGGAGATACTTCTTTAAAAAGAATTTTGATTTCATCTATGTCAACATCCTTTGATGGATTTTAAGATTATTTGAAGTTGATTTATTATGATACAAAACTTCTATATTGTATTGAAGGTTTTGTGATATGTTTGACTGTGGATGTGCTATTTTTATACCATTCATAGTTTATGGTGAAATTATTGACATTTCGTATGCTAGTTTTAATACGAATGTTTATGTTATGTTTAAACCTTTTCATATGGGAATGCATTGGACTTAATAAGTGACGGGTGGAGCCCGCTATAGCTCCTCGATGCATCGGTAGGTCTCATGAGACAAACTAGTGTCTTGGCACAAGGCCTTGACAAAATCTTATTTGTAGTCTTGGCACGAGGCCTTGGCTATGTGGTTATGATAGTCTGGCATTATGCATTCCAACATTATGAAAGTGGTTATTGATTTTTGCATGTTATTATTCGATTAGTAGAATATCCATGTGAACAAGTAAATGGCATTATTTCACTTTACTTTTTCCATACTATGTTGAAGTTCAATTTTAAAAGGCTTTTGTTTTAGTAATTCATTGCCTTAAATGTTTATGCTTATTTTGAATGTTCCGCTATATTGTTATCCTTACTGGGCATTTGAGCTCACCCCTTTTCTATGTTTTATTTTTCCCAGGTAGTGAAGAAGTAAATTATGAATGACTTGCAGGGATATTATGAGGGGTTAATAGTGTGGATATGAAGACTTTGTTGTTGTAGTAGTTTTTCACTTTGAAATGTAATGTAAAACTTTATGATTATATCTAGTGTTTCCAAGGCTACTAAACTAATCGGTCTTTCGAGATTTGATCTTCTTGTGATCATGCCAATGTTATGTAATTAATGCACCGACTCTGGGTAGCTGGGGTCGGGGCGTTACAGTTGGTATCAGAGAAAGTTTAGTACAAACCTTGGAAGCTAGATTTAGATAAACTCTGATTAGAGCACGTAGACCTAAGATGAACTTTGAGGATTAGTATAGAAGAACTTCCTAGAATTTTGGTATTGTAGAGATTTTGTGAGTTTTCCGAGCAATACATCCCTGTCTGGATACGAGCAGGTAGAGGCGGCTCTAGCACAGATGTACCTAGGGTTAAAACCCGAAAACACCGCTTTGAGCTAGACTCGAACGGGAACTGGTGCACGACAACGGGCCTTGCTGCACTCTTGGTTACGACACTCCCGGGGGATATGCTTAGGATAACTCTCATTTTCTTTAAAAATCATTATGAAGGGTTTATGAGTATATACTTCCTCAAAGAAAACATTTTTATGATTATGGATTATATCCATAAATAGTTCAATTTATGTTAAGTGTTTTATAAGTATGGGATTATGTATTTTGATTCATAAACTGATCTAGTTTATGCCATTGTTTAGAAATGGCGCCTAGTGGAAGAAATGGAAACCGTATCAATGCACGCACTCCATGTAGGGATTGCCCTCCTGCTCAAGATAATTATAGTGGGGCTGGTGATGCAACTGGTGCTGATCAGCTAATCACCGTACTGGGACAACTTACTCAGGTTATGAATAATAACCTTACCCGTATGGAGCACCCTGATCCGCAGCGTGGAGGATCAATGTTAGATCGATTCATGAGACAACAACCACCAACGTTCAATGGGAGTACAAATCCCTTAGTAGCTGAGCAATGGATATTTTCCCTAGAGAAAATATTTCAGGCTTTGGGGAGTAGTGAAAGGGAAAAAGTTACCATGGCAGTTTACCGCCTCACTGGAGATGTTGATCAATGGTGGTCATTGATTCAAAACATGAAGGAAGATGATGAAGTATCAAACATGGAATGGAGGGAGTTCAAAGATCTGTTTTTAGAAAAATACTTTCCTCGCGACCATCGAGCAGATATGGAAAGGCAATTTCTGAGTCTGAGACAAAAGGAGGATGAGAATGTCACAAAGTATGAGGCTAACTTTACAAGGTTAGCGAGGTATGCTGGAGATTATATTTGCAACCCAAGAAGTAAGATTGATCGTTTCTTTGATGGGTTAAAACCATTTCTCCGTCGAGCATTAGTCTCACAATCCTTTTCGTCATACGAAGACATTGTCTCATGTGCTATCAAGACCGAAAAAGAATTCTCTAAGTCTTATGACTTTAAAGCGAAGCAAGAGAAGAAGAGACCTGCTGATCAATCTGGGAATGGAAATAAGGGGAAGAAGGGAAAGGTTGAATATCCATCTTGTGGTAAATGCGGGAAGAAACATCCTGGTACTTGCTTGAAGGGAATGGGAGTCTGTTACAAGTGTGGTGAAAAAGGCCACCAAGCTCATGATTGCAAGGGGAAGAAGGAAGCTACCAACGTTCAGTGCTACAATTGCAGGGAGATGGGGCATTATGCAAATGCATGTCCTAAGCGTCAGGAGAACTTACCTCAGAAAAGGCCAAGGGATCAAGGCCAGGCTTATGCTATCACTACTGCTGAGGTAGAAGCTCCGAAAGACGTGGTGGCAGGTAATTTAATGGTTTCCTCAAGTTTAGAAAATGCATTATTTGATTCTGGATCATCGCATTGTTTCATATCTTCCCAGTTTGCTAAGAAAATTAGATATTTCCAATTTGATTTAATAAGGGAGTTGTCAGTTAAAACTCCTAAGGGAAGTATCATTGCAACAATGTTTTGTGAATCAGTCCCCATTAGAGCACATAAATTTTCTTTATCTGCTGATCTCATCGTCATACCTATGATTGAGTTTGATATAATCCTCGGTATGGACTGGCTTTCGGACTATGATGTGAAGATTTATTGTAAGAAGAAAGAGGTTACGATTCTTGATGATAATGATAAGGAACACCTTATTTTTAGAGCAGAATCGTCACCACCTAATTCTTATTTAGATCCACCCCCAGTAGCTCAACTTAATTCAATTATTGGGGAGGAAGAGAATGAAATAACTGTCGGTGAGGAAAGGAATGTTCAAATAGAGGATGTACCTGTTGTGAAAGAATTTGTAGACGTATTTCCAGAAGATTTACCTGGACATCCTCCAGAACGAGAAGTTGAGTTTTCCATTGATTTGATTCCTGGATCAAGGCCTATATCGAAGACCCCTTATAGAATGGCCACTGTAGAGTTAGTCGAACTAAAGAAACAACTAGAGGAATTGAGTAATAAGGGATTTATTCGCCCTAGTGTTTCTCCATGGGGAGCCCCTGTTCTTTTTGTTAAAAAGAAAGATGGATCTATGAGGTTATGTATCGACTACAGGGAGATCAATGATATAACGATAAAGAACAAGTATCCCCTACCTCGTATTGATGATTTATTTGACCAACTGCATGGAGCTCAATACTTTTCAAAGATTGACCTTCAATCTGGATACCATCAGTTGTGTGTGAAGAAGGAAGACATTCCGAAGACAGCATTTCGAACCAGGTACGGGCATTACGAGTTTACTGTAATGCCGTTTGGATTGACTAATGCACCCTCTGTATTCATGGATCTAATGAATAGAGTTTTCAAGGAGTATCTCGATGAATTTGTGGTGGTATTTATTGATGATATCTTGGTATACTCCAAAACCTATGGAGATCATGAAAATCACTTGCGCATTATCTTGAAGACTCTGAGGAGGCATGAATTATATGGGAAGTTTAGCAAGTGTGAATTCTGGCTTCAGGAGATTTCTTTTCTTGGACATATTGTCTCTAAAGATGGAATCTCTGTTGATCCTTCTAAGACCAAGGCAATCCAAGAATGGCCAGCACCTACGAGTATAACTGAGGTACGTAGTTTTATTGGTTTGGCAGGTTATTATCGACGTTTCGTCCAGAATTTTGCCCGATTGGCTAACCCATTAACGAAGCTCACACGTAAAGGGGTTAAATTTGTTTGGACAAAAGAGTGTGAAGAATGTTTTGAAGAACTGAAGAGAAGATTAGTCAATTCTCCTATATTGACTCTACCATCGGGGAATGATGGGTTCGTTATTTATAGTGATGCATCGAAGAAAGGACTTGGTTGTGTCCTTATGCAGAATGATAGAGTTATTGCCTATGCATCACGACAGTTGAAAATTCATGAACAAAACTATCCTACTCATGATCTTGAGTTAGCAGCTGTGATCTTTGCTTTGAAGATATGGAGGCACTACCTCTATGGTGAAAAATGTGAGATTTATACTGATCACAAGAGTTTGAAGTATATTTTCTCACAAAAAGAACTCAACATGAGGCAAAGGAGATGGCTTGAATTACTCAAGGATTATGATTGTACGATACACTACCACCCGGGGAAGGCAAACAAGGTGGCAGATGCTTTGAGTAGAAAAGACCATGGAGTTTTGAACAATATGAGAATTGAAAGGGATCTAATTTTCATGGATCTAGTGAAGATGGACATGGGAATAACCAGGGAAGGTGAAACATCAATGCTTTTTCAAATGGTTGCCAAACCATCTTTACTAGAAAGGATTAAGAGTTCTCAGGCCGATGATGAAGAATTCCAAAAGAAGATTAAAGCTGTGAGTGATGGGAGATTAAGAGACTTTGTGTATGAAGATGGAATTTTGAAATTCGGGAAGAGACTTTGTGTTCCCAATATACCTGATCTGAAAAAGGAATTGTTGGATGATTCTCATAGTTCCAATTTCTCTATACACCCTGGGAGCACCAAAATGTATAGAGATTTGAAGGAACATTTTTGGTGGGAAAACATGAAGAGGGAGATTGCGGATTTTGTGTCAAGATGTATGGTTTGTTAACAAGTGAAAGCTGGAAGGCAACAGCTTGGAGGAGTCATGAAACCTCTTCCCATACCTGAGTGGAAATGGGACAATATTACGATGGACTTTGTCATGGGGCTACCAAAGACTCCTAGAAGGAACGATGCAATATGGGTTATTGTTGATCGTCTTACCAAGTCAGCACATTTTCTTGCTATAAGAGAAGATCTACCCCTGGAACGTCTAGCAAGACTATATATTAATGAAGTTGTGAGACTTCATGGAGTACCCCTATCGATTGTTTCTGATCGTGATCCCCGTTTTACTTCAAGATTCTGGAAAAGTCTTCAGAAATCCCTGGATACTGAACTTCATTTGAGCACTACTTACCACCCTCAGACAGACGGACAATCAGAACGGACTATTCAGACCTTAGAAGACATGTTGAGATCTTGCTCACTTGATTTTCAGGGTATGTGGGATCAATATTTACCACTGGTAGAATTTTCCTATAACAATAGCTTCCATTCGAGTATTCAGATGGCACCATATGAAGCGTTATACGGAAAGAGATGTCGTACACCAACCTGTTGGGATGATGTTGGTGAAAGAAAACATGTAGGCCCAGAGCTGGTGGAGGAAACAGTGGAAAAGGTGAAAGTAATCCAAAATCACATCAAAGCAGCTCAAAGTAGGCAGAAGAGCTACGCCGATAATCGAAGGAAGGATTTGGAATTTCAAGTCGGTGATCATGTTTTCCTAAAGGTATCTCCATGGAAGGGAGTCATACATTTTGGAAAGAAAGGTAAATTGAGTCCCAGGTACATCGGACCTTTTGAAATTCTAGAACGAATTGGGGCTGTAGCTTACCGATTGGCAATGCCGCCAAGTCTCTCCAAAGTTCACGATGTGTTCCACGTATCTCTGTTGAGAAAATACATGCCTGACCCAACACATGTACTCACCTATGAGGAATTAGAACTGGAACCCGATCTGTCTTATTGTGAAGAGCCTGTCAGGATTCTTGATACAAGAGAACAAGTACTGAGAAACCGGACGACGCGTCTGGTAAAAGTTTTGTGGAGAAACCATAAGATGGAAGAGGCAACGTGGGAACCCGAGGAACTTATGATGAAGAACCACCCGAGTCTTTTTATGCAGTAATACCCTAGAAATTGCGAGGACGCAATTATTTTAAGGAGGGGAGAATGTAACACCCCAAGCTTCTACGGTACGTTTCCCTTTGAATAATGCGATAGCGTGTGTTGTACGCAACCTCGAGTTCTAACACACACCACAACTAATTAAACTAGCCGTTGTGAATAGTAATACCTACTTTTTGAAATTATATATATTTTATATTTGAAAATGGACTTCATTTTTGGACTCGGAATATCGAATTTAGCCTAAGGTGAAATTTTGGTACTTTTCGGATAACTTTCATATTTTGATGAATAGTGAAAATTACTAAATTTTAATTAAAAACAACTTTTTTAATCAAAATAATTAATAGTGATAAATTATGAATTTTAGTGGTTTTAAAGTATATTTAGAATATATTTTTACATTTTAATATAATGTTGGTCATTGGACATAATTTTACAATTAAACCGAACATAAACAAGTGTCAATCTTTTGATAGTTATTACCTCTTAAAAACACGCTTTTTGTTTTGACAGCGGGAATTAATTTTAAATTAATTTCTGCCACTTCTGTATTTTGAATTTAGAAAAATGGATTCCATATTTGGAATCAGGATGTCCAAATTGTGTAAATAGGTAACTTTTATTTTTAGACATTTTGAATAATTACTGTGGTAAATATTTTATTTACCATGGTTAAGGGTAAATCCGGTAAATAAGGGTTAAAAAAATAATATTATAATAATACTAAATTACCCTAAAACTTGTCTTAACCTTATTGGTGGACACATACCCGACCATGAGCATCCTTGGGTCAATTTGGGGACCCCTTGGAGCCACTTGTATGTGGTAGGGACACATTATATTAATAAAGTTAAAATAAAAATAAAAATGGCATAAGCTTACATCTTTTAGAAGAACAATTTTTACATAGGGTTATACATGTTGGATTTTCGATTATAAATATTTATTAGAAATCTAAAACTATTTCCTACATAATTATATTTTATTTATAATTTTTAGACATTAAATAATTTATTTTATTTATGACACAATGATGATGCAGTAATTACTAAAATACTGAAAAATTAAAATAATTGATCTTATAAATACCCAAATAATTATAATATGAAACTTTTAATGAATTAAACTAATTTTCTAGGATAATATGATATATTAGGATTGATTTAACTTACTTTTTTCGAAGTAATCAATCTGTTATGAGTTTCACAAAAATCAACTAATGAATAGTGTCAAAATTGACATAAAAGAGTTCTTAAAACAAATATTATATTATTAATTGATATTAAATTCCTAAAAATCTAAGGTTCGGCCAAGAGACTTATATTATGATAGGTTAATCATTAATGGACCACTTGGGGGTCTCTTGGATGTATATAGTAAGTTTATTAACCATATTATATAAAAATACAAAGAGACATTGTAAAAGTGAAACTAATTAACTTAGAGTTAATACTTAAAGATAAGGTTAATATAAGTACCCAAACCTGTCTAAATTCTATTGGATGAGTTGTTTTCGACCTATCCCCACCTCATCCTTTGAATAGTCAACTTTGGAGCCTTTGAAAACCGAATATGAATTTATTATAAATTAATATTTCTAGCTTTTCCAAAGGTGCCCCTCACCCCTCTTATAAAAGGGAACTCCTCCTTCTCATTTCTTCACACCTCTCAAGCCACTTGACTCGTCCAAACTCTGCCCAACTAAGCTCCCCACATCCCTCTCCTCCTCCTTGAAGCTTCCCCTTAGGCAGAAAGCATTTCGAGAAGTCCTTTGGTTCCAACCAAAGTGAGTTACCTAGATTAAAGGTAACGATTTCTCTTAAATTATTTTGATTTATTTTGCTTCTCCAACCCCCAAACTCTTTTTATTTCCTTTATTTTGTAACAACACCAGTATCCACAATATACTAGGATGTTGTTATAAGAAGGATTCAAACTACACATACACACAACTCCATCTAATGGATGATGAACATAATGTTTCTGTGGATGGCAAACTAACGCCTCACGAAACGATGATTGTTCAAATACATCTTACCACCTCTCATGGTGGCCATTATGATGGCACTGTAATTAAATATGATATTAATGATATATATTTTATATATAAGCTTCTGTAATTCCATTTTATTTCATACCATTATTTGTTTCATGTTGTATATACATACGATAATTTCATTTGAGGAAGTGCGGACTACCGCCCCCTTAAAATGATATGACTCGTTCATACCACACATGGAACGTATAAAGGATGGTGTTAATGAACTTAAGTAACATATATAAAATATTATATTATACTGGAATAGTAATATACCTATGTATCATTTGGATTTGATTCTTCTAAAATGAAAATCAAATGGAAGTAGCGTTCGTGCGTACGTACGGACTACCGTCTCCACGAACGCGATAAGATTCATTCTCCATAATATCCATTCAAGTATTATTCTAATTTTAGGGTTAAAAATAATGTTAATATCATTCTGATTATGAATAAGATATAATCTATCCATTACAAACATGTCTTACGTAACCAAACATTTAAGAAGAACGAATCGATTATCACCCGAAACGACGATAATACTAAGATATTATTAATAAAGCAATGTTAAAAGATCATATATGATATCATATTAATGTATATGATTCTTGTATAATTTAATAACAATTATTTCACTATTATACAGGAGGTTAACCTACCCCAACAAAGGAAAAGTACAAGGTAAGGGTTATTTCACAATCTCTTCATTATCCGAGGTTGTATATACGTAATAATCTACTGGGATCTCTTTATCATCCACATCCATGTTTTCTTAAAAATGTATTTCAAAACATTTTTACTATTTACAAGAATATGGGTTAAAGTCATTTATACCCTTGTTTGACTTTTTATAAGAGGTTTATAAAGGAATCTTTCCGTCGTTTTCAAAACAATGTCCTTTTTAACCTTTTCGACAGAATTGAGGTAAGAATGTTTTTTTTAACTTATACGGCGGGTGCGGTTATTTTCCACCGTTATAAAATCGTCGAAGCTTTCCATACAAGCTTATAAGAATATTTTCAAAGAAAATGATTTATTTTATATGGATCTTAAATGATTTCAAAATAAAAGGAGATACTTCTTTAAAAAGAATTTTGATTTCATCTATGTCAACATCCTTTGATGGATTTTAAGATTATTTAAAGTTGATTTATTATGATACAAAACTTCTATATTGTATTGAAGGTTTTGTGATATGTTTGACTGTGGATGTGCTATTTTTATACCATTCATAGTTTATGGTGAAATTATTGACATTTCGTATGCTAGTTTTAATACGAATGTTTATGTTATGTTTAAACCTTTTCATATGGGAATGCATTGGACTTAATAAGTGACGGGTGGAACCCGCTATAGCTCCTCGATGCATCGGTAGGTCTCATGAGACAAACTAGTGTCTTGGCACAAGGCCTTGACAAAATCTTATTTGTAGTCTTGGCACGAGGCCTTGGCTATGTGGTTATGATAGTCTGGCATTATGCATTCCAACATTATGAAAGTGGTTATTGATTTTTGCATGTTATTATTCGATTAGTAGAATATCCATGTGAACAAGTAAATGGCATTATTTCATTTTACTTTTTCCATACTATGTTGAAGTTCAATTTTAAAAGGCTTTTGTTTTAGTAATTCATTGCCTTAAATGTTTATGCTTATTTTGAATGTTCCGCTATATTGTTATCCTTACTGGGCATTTGAGCTCACCCCTTTTCTATGTTTTATTTTTCCCAGGTAGTGAAGAAGTAAATTATGAATGACTTGCAGGGATATTATGAGGGGTTAATAGTGTGGATATGAAGACTTTGTTGTTGTAGTAGTTTTTCACTTTGAAATGTAATGTAAAACTTTATGATTATATCTAGTGTTTCCAAGGCTACTAAACTAATCGGTCTTTCGAGATTTGATCTTCTTGTGATCATGCCAATGTTATGTAATTAATGCACCGACTCTGGGTAGCTGGGGTCGGGGCGTTACATATCCCATGGTTATATATCTATATTTTTTTATTTTCATTCTCTATATGATTATTATTGTTTTTTATATATTTATTATTGTCAAGATTTTTATATTCCTATAGTAATTTTCCTTGGGTTGTAGTTGTTTCTAATTTTTACCACTTTATTTATGGTTTCCTTTAAATTTGTTTTGCTCATATATTAGTGGATTTATTTTGATATTTTACTTGAGGGTTGGGATTTAGAAAAATTATTTTTTTCAAAAGTAATTTTAACATAGTTTTCATAAAGTACATTTTCAAATATTTTGAAACAAAAGTTAATAATTTGGTTTAAAACATTTTTTTTGAAAATAAAATTATAAATAAATTCCCATGGTTTCATTTCATTTTTTATAAAACTATTATATGAAATATTTTAAAATATATCATTTCAAACTAGTATTTTTCTGATGTTTTATAAAAGGAAACACATAAAATCATTGGTGAAATCATAATGGGTTATTAGCTCACATCCTACTTACATTCCTTAGTGTCTATAGGTCGAGTAGTTCTTATAGGTTCAGACTTTTATTTAGGGGAGTTCCACTTTGGAGACTCCATATTTTAGGTGTTAAGTTAGTGGGTGAAGTGTGACATCAGTTCATAGGGAGATCTTGATTTTAGTATGTTGACTTTATATTATGTCTTAGAAGTTTTCAGTAAATTCAATTTCCATAGAAATTTAGTTTCAATTTCATTTTATATCTACTTTATTTTATATTATTTTATGTTCATTTTAAATTGTGTTTATTTTATTTTATATGGATGTTAAATGTATGAATACACTATGTAGTAATTCTATTTATATTTTACTATTGATTGAATATTATTTATCAAGGAGAAATTATTTTCTTTGAGTATATTTTAATGCCCTATCACTTGTCACCAGCCTGTGGGGATCATGAATGCCCCTTAGTTCATGTCACAGACTAGATCAGGAACCTGTTTTATAGGTGAACCGGTTTGGTTCATGATACAATGGTATTATAGTTCCCTTTTTTACTTCAGGTGTCCGGTAGATTGGATATAGGATTTTTGACACTCATGAGGTAGGTCGTGAGTTGGTGCATAATCACCACCACTTTTTAATAAACTTGAGTTTCTATGGGATGTTAGGTCGTTATAAATTAATTTCAAGATTTATTTATTTATTTCTAGTGTATTTTGGTTGAGAAATATGATTTTTTAATGTTAAATTGAAATTTTGTTGGTTTTTTATATATTTTTATAGATTTTTGGGTGAAAATTAAAGTTGGGATAGAGGAATGAAATTAACTCACATAGCCTAGTAAACCATATAGATCTTGTTCACATGATCTTGTGATGATTCTAGTGTTGGTTTTATAATTTTTTTTATGGTCTACCAAACTATGCAACCAAACCATGTACAACCACTAACCCCTTGAAAAAAATTAATTCATTTTTCCCTTAGATTATTTTTTGTTAGGTTTTTTTATTATTTTAAAATGATTATGAAGGTTTTCATTATTATTTTATGTTATTGAATATTTTTTTTTGATATTTTATAATAAAAACATGATTTAAAAATGGTAAGGATTGATTTTGAAATTTTTAAAATGGATTTTTCTAAATATGAATTTAAAATAAAGTGTAAATTCTGATTTTTTTAAGAGAAATCTGATAATAAATTTATGATTTGATATATTCTGTAAGAAAAATATTATGATTTTGAAAAAATTTAATATTAACCCTTAAATTTTATATTGGATTGGTGGTTTCTTATAAGAAGCAGTTAAGATTTTAATTTCATGAGTCTTTTTAATTTGTATGGGTTGAAGTTTGAATATTTTTAATTGTATCTTTTTCTTGATATTTTATTTAAATCGTGAATATTATAAAGGTCATGAAGGGTCGTAAAAATTCTATTCATATAGTACTCCTCAACCTAGTGTCTCTCAAGGCTTATATGTGGTTCCTTCAGCTATCGGTCCTACCCAAACTTCATATAGAGTGGTAGATCTAACAACTTCCCAATTATTTATTTGTTTTTTATGGTGATCAAGGACCTCAAGAGGCTATGGAGTGTCTTAAGAGAATTTAATGATACTTATATTCATTTAAAATCCAGAGGAATTATGAGTGAATATTATTTCAAACTTGTTTGAAGGGTGAGTATAGAGTGATGGAGGACCATCATTTCATATAAGCTTCAAAGTAGAAAGTCTTGGGACTTCTTTAAGTCCACATTCATTTAATGTAATTATCCTAATAAGGAGAAATTAGACAGGTAAATGAAGCTTATGAACCACCAGTAGGGTGACAAGTTAATGAAGTAATATGTCACCCATCTCAAATAGTTAATCCCTCTCTCCAAAATTGGTGTTCAAGGATTCACTAAAGGTTCCTCTTTTGTGAGGGTTCTTCAACAATACCTCATTTCTAGTATACCTATACTTAATCTAACATTGTTTTAGGATGTATCTAATAAGGTCATGATTGTTGATTTTATCTCTATAGGATAGACCTATGGAATTGGTAACCTTGTTTCTTCTAGAATCATTGATGGTTTAATGTCTTATGAGAAGTGGAAGAATAATTAGCTTGATATAGAAAGTTATAATGACTTGGGAGAATTCTATTTTCCAATTACCTCTCCTACAGTGAAGAATAAAAACTAGTATTCCATTAGTGTGGTCAACTTGGGAATTCTAATCCTTCTTTTTTGAGAACCCCGAAGACTTACCATGGTCATGGTAGGTTGGGCCACCTTGATAAGTTCATTCAATTAGAAATCTTTTAGGAAAAAGAATATGTATCTCAAAATGGATCTCAGTTTTAGTCTAATTGTACTTTTTGACTTATCGATTCCAACATCCCATGTTTCTATTAAAATAATTTAGTTCTTATTTTGTGTCTTCCCCATGGTTTATCTAACTCTTTTTGATTTTTAGAGACTTACATCTATTTTGGATAAAATTATGGATGGATCATTTGGATGAATAATTGATTTTTTGTTATCTTAGTTAAAGGGGTGATTTATGTTTTATTATTTTTTCCCTAGAGTTGTATTCTTTATTGACCATCTCCTACTAATTTGAAGCCTTATGTGGTGGAGATACCAATATTGTTTCATTTTTATAAATTGATTCACTGTGTTATTTTGCTGGAGCTTTATGGCTGAGTTATCGGTTAGGCTATGATTGGGTTTTCATGGATATCATATATGTTCATGGGAGGTATATTATTTGGTTTTATTATTATTTATTTTACCTTCTTTTTAATACAAGGTTTCAAACTTCATGTCATCCTCTGGGACGTTAGTGACTTTTGGGGGTATAAAGTGTTATGGTGAGGAGAATTTTCACACTTTGACTGCCTCTTTATTTAAAAAAATTATATATTTATTTATCTTCAACCTTGATCTTGAGTTTTGGTCCCATATTTTTAAAAGTTTTAAAAAAATAAATAGAAATGAATTGTATCATGATTACTAGATAGTTAATAGAAACTACATGGTGAATATTGTGTTAAAATTTTTACTTCTTAATTTTCTATTCCTTTAGTTTTAGAAACCACAAACACTCTCTTAAAACATTTCTTACTAACTTTTATGTCCCATGTATTTTAGTATATTTTTCATAGAAAAACATTAATTTCTACCACACATATAAATGTTCTAATGTATTAATAATATAAACTTTACATTACTCAATATGAAACATCAGACTAAAGGTGTGTCTGATTATCGGAATGACTTTTGATCAGACCAGTTATTAGACTTGTGTTTTGTTTACCTAAATAACAAAAGTAATGACCATAAAACGGACCATGTTTCTAATATATCAGACTAATAATCATTCAATTAATAGTATTTATAATCAATAAGTAATTCCATTAGATTGACTAAATTTTATAATCAGATTCACATAATAATTGTTTCTATCGTAAGGAATACTTTTAGCATTATAATGGTGCTAAAAAAATGACGTCGGGCATTCAGTTATGACATAACATTATGATATGTCAAAGATAAAACTATCAGAGGTTGTTTCAAAAAACTTATAAATATGATAGTTGGATCTTCTTCTATAAATAGTTGGTTATTTGAAGAGTTTGGAGTTGATACTTTTCACAAATCAATTATTCTGAAGTTCTCTCTGTGTGAACATATTATTCTTAGTCATTGTAATACTTTAGAAATATGTCTTTCTAAAGAATACTTTTCAAGGTTGTTTCCTATAGAAAAATTTCATTTGTATTCTATTTTTTATAATTGTTAAAATCAAGTGCTTATGAGGAAAGTAAGATAGTGAATCTAATCGATCAGATCAAGGACTTCTAGGGCTAGGAAGACATATGTTGATCGTCATATCGAGGGCTTTGGAGGATAGTAAGATATATCTTATTCTGATCATCATATCATGGGATTTCCTATTAAGGAAAGATAGAATTTATAGTAAGTATAAAAATATGGATACCTTTATTCAAGGTTATTGACTGCCATTACTCTTAAGGTTAAAAGAGTGTATTCTTTTAATATAGCTTGTCATTCATTCTTACTTTTTCTAGCTATTTTAGTGCTTGTTTTTACAAGATAATTCCATTTTGCATGTAATAGAAAATTAGTCATCATAATTATCTATCTATATTGTTTGTTTTATTGATGTAACCTTTATTATGATAAAAATATACTTTGATTTAATCATATAAACTATGATATCGATTCTTCACTCTGATCATTGGATGAATTCTGAGTCTGATAAATCTACTTTAAGTGGTTTTTTGTTTTGATTATTAAACTACAATCCACACCCCCTATAATTATATCCATCTAATACACTCTTATGATCCTAAAATTGGTATCAGATCATGTTTATACTACTTTTTTACTTGCTAATTTTTTACTTCATTTGCTTATTTCAAGTTGTTTAAGTCTTTATATAAACATCCTATTTATAAATTTTGTTACACTAACATTTATTTATAAACAAAGAGTGTTTATTTTTGTTAAGATGAAAGATATGAATATTAGATCTCTTAATAATATAAATCCTAGTGAAACACCAATTTTTTATGTAAATGACTGTGAATATTGGAGAGATATAATTAAACCCTTTTTATCAAAATTGGAGTTGATGACTTCTTAATGATTACTAAAAAATATAATATTCTTGATAAGGAAGTATCTGCTTTCAAAAATGATCAGAAGTTAGAATATCAGTTGAACTAAAAAGTCTGAAATACTTTATTATGTTCTATGAAAAAGAATATCTATAGTAATATATCATCTTTTGAATCTTATAATAGTATTTGGAGTAAATTGAAAGTAACACATTTTGGTACATCCAAAGTTATAGAAACAAGAAGAGAAATTATTAGAATGGATTATTAAGCCATTTATTTTCTTCCTGGAGATTTATTTTCCAAGAAAAACAAAGGTTTATGATGATTATTTATAGTTTACATAATCTTGGAGAAAAATTTCATGATGATGATATTTTGGTTGAAAATATTATTGATATAATTCCCAATGAGTGGGAATCAAAAATAATAGTTGTGAATGGTAAAATAAATCTCACTAATATAACTCTTGGTGATCTTATTGGAACCATTATGCAGTATGAAGGAAGATTAAACATAAATGATGAAAAATATAAAAAGAAAAATGGTGGTGTTTCTTTTTATAAAACTTCTATTATATGTACTAAAGTGAAATCTTCTGAGAAGGTTGTGAAATCTTTAAGAAGAAATTTTTTGTTCAATCATATTCTAGTACATCATAACATTCTGAGAATGAGACAGATAATCTTACCATAAGGATTAAAAATATAGTTGGAAAGAAATATTTTCAATATAGATATAAGAATGGTCAAAAGATAAAGGTGAAAAGAAAGATTCTGAGGTCACTTGTTATGAATGTGAGAAAGAAGGACATATTCAACAATATTGTCCAAAGTTGAAAAGGAAAGACGGGAAATAAACAAATTTTGACACAAATTCCAATAAATATTATAATATTAAAGGAAATAAATTTTTGAAAGCTTCTAGCACATGGAGTGCCATTGGTGGATACTCTTCTGAAAATTCTTCTGATAATGAAAGTTCCAGATACAAGACAATTGGTCATTTGGAAAAAGTACCCACGGTAAATCATTATTTAATAGAGAAGGTACATAGAGCTAAATCCCTTAAAAATATATATTTAAAAGAAAATTATCCTAATTAGAAAAATTCTACATCCTCTGATTAATGATATTCCTCATCATAAGATAGTACTCTACCTAGTTATAATGAAGTTTCTAGATCTTCAAAACTTTTAAAAAATGAAAACTATAAAAAATTTAAAAAACTTGATAATGCTAAAGCTAAACTTGCTAAGGAATATTTGAGAATAATACTTTTAACTAATGAAATATCATATCTTTTTAAATAAATAGATAAAAATAATTTTTAAAAATAATATATTTCAAAAAAAATTGAAAAAGTTGTTTTTGAGAAAAATAGTTTACAAACTAATTTTGAAAAATCTAGTTCCAAAACTATTATCAATGAGGATAACAATTTTTTTGTTAAAATAAAATCTAAAATTTCTAACTTGAATAAATTTTATCCAAGTTTACCACTGGTAAGGAAAACTTTGACAAAATGTATAAGTAAATTTTTCCTTACATTGATTATGCTGAAATGGGTTTTACCAATAAAAACCTTTTTTAGTAACAATTACTTTGTTACTAAAAGTGAACCTTTTTGAACTAAGTGAAAAAATTTAGGTCACTGGAATAAAATTTGTTCTTTGAACAGGGTACAATCTTTAGGTTTTCATAAGACTTATTTTTTAAAGCAAATATGGTTACCCAAGATATTGTTTTCTAAAAATACCATACCCAAGAAAGGCTATGTTCCGAAAAACAAATTATTTTTTTATAGGAAAAAAACATAATACCAACAAAAACAAAATTTGGTACATGGATAGTGTATCTTCTAGGAACATGACAATAAATAAAGATTTATTTAAGAATATTATCAAGATAAAAGGTGGACAAGTAACTTTTGAAGATAATGTTCAAGGAGAAATCATTGGTATAGGTAACATTGTCCTTATTGGAAAATATCTTATTTAAAATATTTTATTTTTTATAGGACTTAAGAACAACCATATAATAATAAGTCAATTATGTGATGAAGTTTACCTTGCGAACTTTAGGAATGATAAATGTATTGTACATAGTTCCAAGGATGAATTTATTCTTTCTTACAATTGACACAAGAATGTTTACACATTTAACATAGAAGACATTAAGAGCCAAGATTTACCATGCCTTGGTGTAATAGAAGGTAAATCTTGGTTAAGGAATAGAAGGTTAGGACACTATAATCTAAGAAACTTATTTAATTTGACTGGGAAAATACTTTTGAAGGATCTAGTGGAACATAGGTTTGATACTTCAAAAATTCTATGAACCTTATCAATTTGGAAAGTAACATAAGTCAATTTTTAAATCTATTAGTGAAGTCTCAACTTCTAATGATTTACAATTAGTTTTCATGGAATTATTTGTTCCTAAAAAAATTATAAGTATTGTTTTAAAATACTATATATATGTCTTAGTTTATTATTACACTAGATACACATGGGTTTATTTTCTTACAAAGAAATCCCAAGTCTTTAGTTATTTTAAAAAATTTGAAGCTAGAGTTAAAAATGATAAAGACCACTCCTTGATAACTATTTATAGTGATCATGGTGTATAATTTAAAAGTTCTAATTTTGAATTTTTTTATATTAATAAAGGTATTTGACATAAATTTTCAGCACCTAGAACACCCCAGTAAAATGGTGTGGTTGAAAGAAGAAATAGAATTCATCAGAAGATTACTATAACCATAATGAGTGAATAATCTGTTGATAAACATTTTTGGGATGAATTGGTTAGTACTTAATTTTATACTATAAATCGAGTTTTAATTATAACTTTTATTAATAAAACTTCTTATGAGTTTTGTATAGGAAGAAAACCAAAAGTTTCTAACTTCAAAGTATTTGGATGAAAAGTATTCATTCTTAATACTAAAGATAATTTACATAAGTTTGAATACAAATCTGATGAAGAAATACTTTTAGTTTATTCCACTACTAATAAGATTTATAGAGTTCATTGTATAAAATTTTTTACTGTTGAGGAAACGGTTTCTGTTATGTTTGATTAAACTGGTCCTTTTGTTTTCAAACAACCTCAACCTACAACCTCAAATGTTATTTCTAAAACTGTTTTTCAACCTTTGTTATAAATTTATTCTCATAAGGAAGTAACTTAAGAATATGTTTACATATGAATATTTTCCACATATTATTGAAGAACATACTTTTGAAACCCCAAGAACTCAGTTGTTTCTTCAAAGACAACCTAGTAAAAGTATCATTGTGATGTACATATCCAGTTAGGACTAGAAGTTCCTTAAGAAATGAAACTGAACATCTATATTTCTTATCTTGATTCAAACCTTCGAATATTGATGAGTTTTTATGTGATGAGGATTTAATTAAGGCTATGCAAGATGAACTCAATTAGTTTTAAGGGAATAAAGTTTGGAATTTAGTTGAACAAGATATAGAAAATTATATAATTGGAGTAAAAAGGGTATTTCATAATAAATGTTATGAAAATGGAAAAATAGTTAGAAATAAATATAGACTTTTTTCTAAGTGATATAATCAAAAATGGGGAATAGATTATAAAGAAACTTATGCTTGGTATCAATACTTTAATATATTCTAATACTTCTAGCCTTTTCACCATTATATAATTTCAAAATATTTTAAACGGATGTAAAGTGTTAATTTACTAATACATATGTTCAATAGGAAGTTTATGTTGAACAACCACCTAGTTTTGAAAATAAAAAACATCCAAGATATGTTTTTAAACATATTAAAGAACATTATGGACTTAATAAATCCCCTAAAACTTTTTTTTTATTCAAATATTTAAAAATATTTTATAACCACCATGATCCTCACTCTGATAAAAAAATTTAAAACATTTAAAGTTAAAATAAATATTTAAAAACTTTCTTCAGATAAATCTTGACTGTCATATCAGATTGGTTTCAGTCTCAACTATTGGTTTCTTTAACAAAGTTTTACTATCACCCCCAGTTCCTATATATGGGTGGTTCATCCCATTATCCCACATCGTTTATTCATAGTTTTCACACCTGAGTTGTTGAACCCTTCTAAGCTATTAGTCTTATTTTTTCCTTTACACCTAATCATTGGTCTCAGTTTCAGTTTTTATAGAAACAAAATAGGATTATGACAAGTGTTTTTTGTTCATGTAAAGACTCATTGAGAGATCTTGGTTTGAAAATTTTTATTCTACACTCAAAAGTGTTGTTTCATTTCAAGGTTTGGAAACAATTTAAATTAAAATCCTGATAAAGACTTTGATCTTTATTATCCTGAGGCAGTTTTAGTGTTTTTTTATTCTATTTAATTTTCTAAATAATATGGTAAGAATAAGGTTTTATTTACCATGTTTGGGAAAAGATACAAGCTATCTTATAAAAGAGTAGTAGAATTGGTTGGAGTTTCATCTGATGGTGATGCTTACTAACCCTCTCATAAGTTACCAAACAATATTGTATCCTTTGACAAGAGTAAGGATAAAGATTCTATGTTATTATATTATGAGAAAGTTATAAATTTTTTTCATCTCACTCTATAAAATAGGGTCATTGATTTTTGGATGCACGGATATTCTATCCCAAGGAAGGGTGATAGAGATGCTCTAAAAGTATCTGATGTTTTTTTTCTTGATTATTTGGTAAATATGAGGATGATTGACTTGGTCAAGTTTATCTTCATTTCGGTGGAGAATATAAAAACTACTTCAATCAAGTCAAAGATTATAATGTTTCCATCATTCATCAACAAGATGATTGTGAAATATATGGAGTTGTTTCAGGTGGAGAATAAATGGTATCCTATCAGGGAAAGTATTTATTTCATAAGTGAAGATACAATGTCAAGGATGAAGTTGATGTTTGATTCCAAGGAAAATAAGTATTTAGAAAAGGTTTATGGGGATAATTATAAGGCACATCCATCAGGAAAATTTGGGGAAGTTGAACAGAAGAGAAAGGCTGAAACTTTTCCTCCAGTAAAACAAAATAAAGATAAGAGAAAGACTAATGAAGAGTTTAAGAAGTTTATGGATCATAAAGCTAAAAAAAGTTAGGTGATCTAGAATTTGGTATTCATCCTGTTGAGGATAATTCATTGAAGATTCAGACTACAGAATAATTTGAAGAATAATAGAAAAAAGAAATAAAAATATGATATTTAAAGAAGATAATTTTGTTTAAATCCTATTGAAAGATATTGAGAAGGATTCTGATAATCTAGTCCTTCTAATTTCTCACATCGAACAAGTAATTCAAAAATATATATTAGTTTTTAAATAAACCTCAGTAGTACCTTCTGTGGTTAATAAGTGAAAATAAAATTTATTTTTTGAATAATCGGTTCCAACCTTACCTGAGAAAGAATTAAAACTTTAATTAGATGGAAAATGTTTTTTAAGAATAGCAAGATAGTTAAAGGTAGAACTTGAGAATGAAGTAGAAGAAGAGTTTGAGGAAGAATAAATATAAGTTAAATTAGAAGAAGAATAGGAGGAGGATAATGAGGATGGGGAATGGGAAGAAAAGGATGAGGAAGTTGATGATGAAGAAACCCATTTAGATAAAGGATTAAAAGAAAATGAATCATCAGAATCATCTTTATCTTTATTAGATTTTCCATATAAATCTAGTAAGAATAAAAAATAAAAAATTACTTTGGAAAAATTATGTTCATCATAAAAGAAATAAACTTCACCTTCAAAGGAATAATAATAAAATCAACTTTCTCAAATAAAAGTTTCTAACAAGGATGAATCTAATAAGGTTACAGATATTGTTTAAATTTTGGATGACAATAAAATCTTAAATAAAGATGAAATTATAGGTAAAGTTAAAGTTGAATTAGTTTCAAAACCTGATTTCAGAACTAGAAAACCTAAACCACCTCAAGTAGAGCCCAATAAATATGACTCTGAAGCAATAATTTCAGAAAGGTTTGTTGATTTTATTTTCCTTTCCATGAAAATTTTGACTGGTTAGATTCTATTTTTACCAAACATTGATTCAATATGTAAGTTGATTCAGGAATTATTTAATGAAAAATAGGAATCACTCAGATTTTTTACTTAAATAGTGATCAATATAGAAACCAATTTAAAATATTTTCAAGAAAATTTTAAAGCTAAAAAGTCTTCTTACAATCAGATGGTAAAGTGGTCTAACCAAATAGGTACCGATATTCATACGCATGATGATAAGTTTCTCAAAGTAAATAAACTCTTGTTAGAAATAGTGGAATCCTTTAACAAATTATCCTAAATTATGTTCTATTGAGTGATGTTTGTAGAAGAATTTAGATATTCTATAGATAATCGAATAGAATATGTGAAAGTCTTGAAAGAAAAGATGTGTGATATGGAGTTGGAGATAAGCAAGATCAAATGATATAAAGATGAATTAATCGTTATAAGGGATGAAAATAAAGAACTCTTGTAGGAAGTTAAAAGTATCAAATATGAAGTTCAGAAGCATTCTTCTTTAGAAGAAAAGATCAAAATTTTGGAAAAGGATCAGCATGAGCTTAAAAAGATAAAGGCCTTTGTGAATAATATTATAAAAAAGATTAAACTTTTCATTTGAACTCTTAAGGTATGTTTTTGTAAAAAAATTGAATGAAGGTTTATTATGAATTAATTTTCATCTAAATCCTTTATTCTTGAATTTTTTTCGATTACAATTGGTTATATTTTCTTTCATATGTACATGGATGATTCGAAAGTTCAATATTATTTTGTATGTTAAATTTTCTAACATTTCAGGAAACTTTGGATTTTTTCCCATTCCTTTTTGAAAATCACAAAGGGGTATAATGTTTTATTATGGTGCATATTGTTTTATAAATGGGGAGAATTTATTTTAAAATGAAAGATATTATTCTTAGGGGGAGAAGTTTTCTTTAAGGAAGAATTATTTTAATACTCTCCATCATATTAAAAAAGGTACAAACTCAGGGGAAGTTAATTTGTAAATAATATCTTTGAAGGTCTTAAAATGGAAAAGGGTTATAATTTTTTCAAATTTATGTTGTTTCATTTAAGTGCTTGTGGTTTGTGCTTTCTAAATAATGGGATATTTTTAAGTTATAATTTTTACTTCTTACTTTCTTATTCTTTTAGTTTTGGAAACCAAAAACACTCTATTAAAAATATTCTTACTAAATTTCATGTCCTAAGTAATTTAATATGTTTTTTGTAGAAAAAAATAATTTATACCATATATATAAATGTTTTAATTTATTAAGAATATAAACTTTACATTACTCAATATGATACATTAGACTTAAGGTGGATCCAATTATCATAATGACTTTTGTTCAGACTAGTGGTCAGACTTATGTTTTGTCTACCTACTGATAAAACTAATAACCATCGGACTGACCATGGTACCAATATATTGTACTGATCCTCATGCAGTTCATCATATAGATAATTGATAAGAAATTCTATCAGACTAACTTAATTTCATAATCAAAAGAATATAATAATTATTTCTATTATAAGGAATACTTTTATCATTGAAATGGTGCCAAAAAAACAATGAAAAAAATTAGTTATGCCAGAACATTGTGAGATTTCAAAGATATAGTTTTCTAAGTCCACTGAAACAAACTTATAAATATGACCATTGTAGATTCCCCTATAAATAGTCAGTCACTTAAATAGTTTGGAGCTGATACTTTTCACAACTCAAGTATTCTAAAGTTTTCTCTATGTGAACATCTTGTTCTTAGTCAATGTAATTATTTAGAAAGTTTTCATTATAAGGAATACTTATTATTTTTGTTTCCTTTAGAAAAATTTTATTTGTATTCTATGTCAAATCATTGTTATGATTGAGGTATTTTAGGGATAGGAAGATGGTCAATCTGATCCATCAGATTGAGGGATTTTGAAGCTAGAAAGATTCAAACTAATCATCGTATTGAGGGATTTAGAGGATAGGAAGACAGAGCTTATTCCAATCATCATGTCAAATTATTTCATGATAAGGAAAGACAGACTTTATAGTAAGTATAAAGTAGTGGATACCTTTAGCAATTTTATTGACTACCTTTACTCTTAAGGTTAAAAGGGTGTATTATTTTAATATAGTTTGTAAGTCATTCTTACTTTTACTAGATATTGTATTTCTTGTTTTTACAATATTATTTCATTGAGCATGTAATATAAATTTATCCATCATAATTATCTTTATATACTATAGTGTAACCTTAATTATTCTAAAAACATAATTTTATTTAATCGAATCATCTGTGATAATGATTCTTTACTGTTATTATCGGGTGAAGTCTGAGTCTGATAAATTTTCTTTAAGATGTTTTGTGTTTTGATTAGTTTGAAAATTTTAAACTAAATCCTTCCCCCTATTGTAAGTATATCCATCAAAGCTACGCTTATGATCTTACAGTGACCATTTAGCATGTTTTCAATTTTCAACGGGCCCGTTTTTCACTATCGGTGCATGATTTCATCAACTCTATAGAAAAAACATGTGGGTATTTAGATGTATCTAAAAAGGGGAATAAGAGTGGTGCATGGTTTGGTAAATCATGTGCAACTATGTGATCTATCCAAAAAAATTAAAATATAAAATGACCTAACTACCCCTCTCAATTTTAATCCCTACTCACTCTCCACTTTCCCTCATATGCATGATGCACCCTAGGGATGCTGAGGCACAGTTTCCCCTTACTTCATCCATGGATTTGAGCCCTCCACCTTTGATTCTGAGTAGGTTTATCAAGGTAAAACATTTTTTATTTTCTTTTTATCCCGTCTTTATTGTTATTCCCTCTTCCTTCTTTTGTGTAAAGCGATGGTCAAGTATATGAGTTCACTCAAGTATATCTAGTATCATCTTAATAGATGTTTATAAGTCTCCCATGATTATATATTTATGTTTTTCTGAATTTTCATTCTCTATAAAATTATTCTTCAGTTTTATATCTTCATTATTTTATTAATTATGATATTCCTTTGGTAATTTTCCTTATATTATGGTTGTTTCTAGTTTTTACAACTCTAATAATTTTTTCCTTTACATTCCTATTTCTCATATGTTTACATATGTTTTTGATGTTTTATTTTGGGTTGTATTTTAGAAAAACTATTTTTTCAAATAATTTATTTCAAATAATTTTTAGAAAGTATATTTTTAAATTTTTTTGAACAAAATTTAATGGTTTGGTTTGAAGCATCATTTTGGGAAAAAAATATTTCTGAAAAAATTCCAATTGTCTTAGTTTTCATAAAACTTTATAAAACCTATTTTAAAATATTACATTTTAAAATATCATTTTAGGGATGTTTTGAAAAAGGAAAGGCATGTACTCATTAGTGAAATCCTACAAGGTCATTAGCTCAAACCATACTTAAAGTGCTCAGTGTATGTTGTTTAAGTGGCTCTTGTACGTTCAAACTATGATTTAGAAGGGTGAAACTCTAGGGAATCCAACTTCTGGTTGTTGAGTTAGTGGGTGAAGTATGAGATTGAATCACTAGGAGATCTTGATCCAAGTATATTGGTTTTATTTTATGACTTATAAGTATTTGGATAAGTCATCTTCTTTTGCATTTTAGTTTTAGTTTTGTTTTATATATGCTTGATTTTCTATTTTTTATGTCAATTTAAACTATTATTTATTTATTTTTTCATAGACGTCTAATGTATGAATACACCATGTTGAAATTCTAGTTAAATTATGTTGTATATTAAATATTATTTATTCTAGAGAAATAATTCACATTAAGTATATTTCAATGCTATGGACCTTATTTCCAACTAGTGGGGATCGGGAATCTACCTCAGGACAAGTTGCAGACTAGCTTGGGCACCCAAATTAGGGGTGTACTAGGTTGGATTGTGATATTTATTCTCATGATTTTATGGTAAATATTATTTGGTATTTTTTTTTGAAATCATATTTAAAATTATTTGATGTTTTTTAAAATTAATTAATAAAATTTAAAAAGATAAAGAAAAAATAAATTTTTAAAATTTATTTTAAAATAAATAAGCTTTGAAAAAATAAAAAAATGAAAATAAAAGAATATATATTTATCTTAAATATTTTTTAAAAAATAAAAATATTACCTTTAAGATAAATATTGTTTAGTAAATAATTTTTTAAAATTTAAATTTAACATCTTTTAATACAATTCCATAAAATTATTAAATCAAAAGTTAAAAACTAAGTAATAAAAAATTAAATTTTAAAAAACATAAATAAATTCTAAAAAAATAAAGAAACTAATAATAAAAAATTATTATCTAAAAAAAATTAAAAAGTTAAATCTTTTATAAAAAATTATGAAAATTAATTTTGAGATAAATATTTTATCATAATTAACTTTTAAAAAACAAGGTTAACATTTTTTAATATATTTTTAAAATTTTTTAATATAAGTTAAAAAACCAATTAACAAATAATTTTTTAAAATTTTAAAAAAATATATTTTTTTGAAAAAAAATAAAAAACAAAAAAAAAATATTCATCTTAATTTTTTTTAAAGTTAAATCTTTGTAATAAATAAAAAAAATTAGGAAAACCACAAAATAAAAAAAATAATCAAATATTATTTATGTTGATTACCATAAATAATCAATGCATGAATTGAGATAATTAATTAATATCTGATAGTAATAATAAAATATATTTAATAAAATATTAAAATCATGTTAGAGAAAGGTGAATATTTATAGATATGAATGGGTATGTTTAATAAAAATAAGAATCTATGTGGTTAGAAGAAAAATTATCAGAACTAGACTGGCCAGTCTGACTAGAGAACCGGTGAACTTGTCAATGGACAGATCTGGGTATTACTTTAAACTAATGAAAACTAGATAAATTAGTTGAAAACTACCTAAAATATTCCCAAATAATAAACTGATTTTCCAGTTTTTATTTTTTTTAAATAGTGAAAATTATAGTTTTTTTAAATGAATGGGAATCGAATTAAGGACCTTTTGTCATGCAGCCTAGTGTCAAACAACTATTTTAAATCTTTTTATTAGTTTTACATTGTATTTTTTTATTATATATTGAAAACTGAAAATATTGATATATTTAAAATTTGAAATATATATTATTTTATAATTAATGGTTAAATTAAAATTGGACTAAAGTTCGACCATTAAACCTTGAAATGATGGTTTATTCTATTTTTTATCTTGATATTGTTATTATAAATTAAATTGTTTATTTTAATTTGTTGTTGCCTATTGGATATGGTTCCATGGAACTAACTACTTTGAACTTTTTATTACCTATATATTCAAAAAATTTAATATAAATAAATATCTTATCACATGATGTGTGTTCTTGTGAATAACATTAATGTGATAATGTCCTTAGAGTATCTATCACACTGAAAGTTCATAGTAGTTCCCTGCTATAAAGAGAACCTTGAGGTGTTATAATGATATTATTAAAAATATGTTCTATGTCTAGAAAATATATATTTTATGGGGCATAAAAATATAGGGTATCATGTTTTAGTGCTTTATAATACATTGAGACTTCTTCTCATGAATTTTTCACTTGGTGATCTTCAAGCGAGGGGGTTATCATAAGAGACTCACATATAATAATTCCACATGTTATATGTGTCATTGGATATTTATATCAACAGATGTGTGTATTATTCCTTAGAATTGAGATTATTATAAATGTATATCATGAGTCACGCACTTATATGTATTAATGAAAACCATAATGAGTTGTGTTTATGTAGACATATGATATGTTGTGTGCATCATGAATGACATAACAGTAATGGATAAGTCAAGAAAGAATTTTTTCCATTTTGAGTTAATGGAAGTAGATATCTCAATCCCTTTGATTGGAATGGAACTATATAATTAATTCTATGGACATGGTAGTTTTATTGACGAGTTAATTTTATAAAATCAAAGAAAGATACACCAAGAATATAGGTTGATGAAACATGCAATGCAACCTTCTTGATGAGATATCAAGAAAAATGGATTATATTACACATTGAGTTTCTATATGAGGTTGTTATCATTGTGAAATTAACATTTTTTTATGGATTTTTTTACATGTTATTAGATGTTGATCTTGGAATTTTGGCTAGTTATTTTAATGCCATTGAGAAAGATGCCTAGAGGGTCACATGCTAAGTGTATGTAGAATCTTAGTTAAATTATTTATGAATTTGATATTAGAATTAATATTATTCTCAAGTTTTAATAAATAGTTATTATTTAGGTTATATTGATTTCGTATATTAAATATCTAGTTATTTGAAAGAATATATATGTGGTTAGAATATTAAATAAATATTTGTTCATTATTTTAGTGAATATAAGATTTATTTATTTATTAGATGAATAATAAAGTGATATTTATTTATTTAAATAAATAATTATCATTCAAGGTTCGATAAATGCCGAGGAGTATTGACAGACCAAGTTAAGGGTCTGTAGAAATGATATATTTAATATCATTTAGATTAATATTAATTAATTTATTTAAGAAATGATATTTAAATTATCTATGATTTTTGCACACATCAACAAAATAATATTATTATTATTACTATTCGATGTGGGGTTCACTTAGAATTATTATATTGGTTAAGTTCATTAGTGCAATAAATTCTTCTCTTTCCTAAGTATACAAACCCAATTATATAATTTTTATGGTTAAAGGATCATTATGCATAATAAATCATCTTTAGAGAATTCTCTCAAGCCTTGAGATAACTTTCTCTAGAACACACTCAAGAACCAAGATCATCAATCCTCCTCCTCCCTCTCAATGCCTCTAGAGAACCAAATGGAATCCTTCAATCTCAAAAGGTATTCTTTTTGTGATAAAAAATGATAAAAGTGGTTCGAATCAACTATTCTAGCACTCTAATATTCTACTATGATTTTCTGAGGTTCGTGGAGCATGTGGGGATACTTTTTAAGGGGTTTTACCCTTATATCCTTCATCTAAATGAAAATATGATAAGAATGGTAAACCAATTCGACAAAAAAATAAATAATTTTGAGTAAAGTTAATTATTTTTTTATATTAATTAATTATAAATTATATGTGAAAGATCTTATCTTAAAGGATTATGAGGTTTATATTCATTTGGTTCTAAGGATATATCCAATGAAACTGATCCATTGCTGGGTATAGGCCCAACCACTTCTATTATGCCCTATAACCTTAAAGGGGTATACTAATTTATAATTATTTATTATTTTTAATTGAAGTGTGCATTTTTTTTTTAGTTTTTCATTTCCAATTTTTTGTTTCTAATTCAAAAGTCAAGATAATATGGTCGTTCACTTTCATATGACCAAGAGAAATCTAAGAACATATAAAGATTGTTCAAAAATACCATCTAAATATGTTAGGGATTTTTGCGGTATAACATGGTCGTATAGTGTGTAACTAAAAAGTACACATCATATACCCATGTCAACTACACCAGGATGAGTTACACTAATCAATGCATGTTATATGGAAGAAAAATACATGGTGTCATTACATGTTGTGTATTGACCAGCCATATGGAATGCAGTTTCTGGGGTTACATGTCATGTAGTTAGAATACATGTTATGTATCCCCACATAGTTTGGCTTCGCAAGAATCATAGAAGTTATGTGGTCAAAGTATACTCCATCTATTTATTACATACCACATATCAATTGAAAGTCGAGCAATAAAATCCAAAAGGATATTAGAATGCATTTAGCTAGCATACACGTCATGTAACTCATAAATGTCAACATGGGATTACTCTTCGAGTCTCTAGGTGTATTTCATGGGTGGATAGAGAGTGGAGTATGTGGAGTGTAGTGGTTTTTACAAACCATATAACTCTTATCCATTAATTTAGAGTACACACCAAACCAGGCGGTACACCATGTGAATTAATTACATGGAATATATATTAATTAGAGCAATAAAACCAAACCATAAGTCATATAGCTAGTGTACACACCATGTGATAGGGTTTTCCTTTAAATTAAATGCTTAAATTAATTATTTTCTATGTAATTTTGGAACTACATGATAGGTATGGTTTTCGTACATGGTGTGTACTTCATGAGAATTACCATTGGTAAATCCACATATAGTAATGGTGTGTCATGTATTCATAAACATCATGATGATTACTTGGATTTACTAAAGAAACTAAATATCATGTAATATCATGATATACTGTATACACTTCATGTCAGGTAAGTATACAGAACACGACAAGGAACATATAGTGTGTAGTCTTGTGTTATGCGAGTGATAGTGCACACTATGTAAAAGGTTTCATGTCAAGTTACCTTAAGTACATGTCATGTTAAATTCAAGATAAATTTAAGATTGGCTAGAATGGTATATGTCATATCCCTTTCCATGTATGAATTAATTTAAGATTGAATTAAATTATTAATTTATTTAAAATTATAGTGGACAGAAATATATCGGACTATTTGAATGGACAAAAAAATTAATTATTTAATTAATTAATATGATAATTACTTATTAATTCAATCAATTTATATTAATAAAGAATAAAGAGAAATTAATGGTAGCCAATTTTATTAAATGTTTAATAATTGTAAGCTTAAATGATTATGAGCTACACCAACCAATGTATGTGTTGGGTTTCTATTTAATTTAATATTTATTTTATGGGTTTATTGTGTGATAAAAGTTTTATTAAATTAAATATGATATCTTACAATTCATTCATCCCACCATTATTATGTATGGGATTTTGTGTCCATGATTTATTTTATTTAACACCCATACCCCTGGATCCCCTCACCCATGTGTGAATAAATACATGTAATTTATATCTCTCTAAGGAGAGGATGTGGTTTAGAACCTGAGTCAAGGTGAAACAAACCAATGAGATACATTAGATCTAAGTAGAATGATGCAACTCGAGTCGAGCATAGTTCCAAGAGTTCTTCCCTTGGGGTTGATGGGTTAGTTAATCATATACTATAAAAACTAACCAATAGTGAAGCTCATGATCATACAACATCCTTATTTTAATTTTTCTAGTGCATCATTAATTATTAATGACTATTTTATGTTTAAACTAAACCACATAAAATAAATAAATTAACTAAGATGAAATATAGAATAAAATAACTTTATTTTGTATAAATTATTTTATCAATATATGGTTATTTAATTATATAAAATCCACATAATATTAACAATTATATAAGAGGATATAATAAAAAATAAATATTCATAAGATAAAAAACACTCAAGAAAATTTTAAGTTAGTAAACCCTTCCATTACTTGAGTTAAAATATAACCATAATTTAGAGTACTTTTCTATCCTCCTTTAGGGTGATTTCAATTATCAGGGAGATTTAATAAATGTTTTGGGCCAACTTAACCTAGTTGTAATTAAGGGTTGATTGCCTCTATAATATTTGGTGAAACTATGAGGAAAGTGTTGAGGAAATGTGATTCTAGAACTTTTTGGATTGGGGATTCCAACTCAAAGGATTAAGGAAATTTGAGTTAATGTAGTTTTCAATACCACATACCTAAATAACTTCAAATAGATTTTCAAGACCCCATCTAGGTTATGAGAAGGTAAATGTGGATCATTTCCACAAGAATATACATGTGAAAGGATATTCCAAATCTAATGGTGAGGGATATTGGGATTTGATAAAATAGTAGGATATTATTAAATAAAATTTATTGCATCACATTTTGGTAATCAATATACAGTATTAAAACCTTCTTTTATTCATTTTTGTTTAAAATAGAAATAAATAAAACCCAAAAATTATTACTATATTCGATATTAAAGAAATATAATCCCCTTGATGATATGAATTTCTAGGAGTGGTAAAGTCTCTTGTGCATCAAAATATACCAATAGAAAAAATTCTATATATTCGAGTCTCCTACTCCTGAGAAAGATCCTTTTGAGGAAGCTAGAGAAGAAGGGAAAGCTATCTTTTGAAAGTATGAATATGATGTATCAGATGTCTAGTTCCTCATGTTATAATTCATGTTCAATGAGATGTGGAGGCTATATGAGGATATTGATGCATATAACATGTTTTACCATCTCCAAAATCTTTACCATGATAAAGCTAGACAAGAGAGGTATAAGATCTCCAAGGAAATTTTATATGAAATCTTAGATGATTTTTGGATAGACCTCATATATTCAATATGATTGTTCATATTTATTGTTTTTATATCTTCGGATTTAACTTATCTTATGAGTTGTGAACCAACATTATGGTTGTCACTCTCCTTGAAGATTCTCTAGTTTTATTGTGAATTAAAATACGAATAATATTGATTAGACACTCCTAAATCTCCTTACCTTGATTCACCAAGTAGATATGATTGTGAGGCATGAAATATTTTAGTCCTTATGGTGAAGAAAAGGAAAATTAATAGGTCCCCAAAACTAGTTCCAAGTCTAAGGTTTCTTGCCACCACCTAACCAAGATAAGGAGAGTATTGAGGTGGGATAAGGAATAAGATGTATAGGGTTTTTCATGTGGCAATAAGTTCCTTTGGAATAAGAAATGTTCCATAGTGAATAATAATATAGGAGCTTCAGGTTCATTTTTCATTGAATGTAACCTCTCTATATCTACAAATTTGGTATTAGATATGGATTTCAGTTATCATATTTGTATCCAAATACAAGAACTAAGTAGATTTAGAAAGTTTTTAAGAGGTGAGGTGAATTTTCAAGCCACCAATAGAGAAATATTAGTTGCGCTATCTATTGTATATCGCCACATTACATTTCCAATGGGGTTGATTTTAGTCTTAAATGGATTTTATTACTTGCTTAGTGTTACCTAAAACATTATATTTGTTTCTAGTTTAGAAATGGATGGATTTTAATTCATGTTTATGAATAAAAAATGCTACTTTTATAAAAATAGCAATTTTTATGTCATGGATCATCTTAATAATGGTCTTTATGTACTTGAATATGAAATATATAAGTTAGAAATTGAGAATGAATCAATTTTTCATGACTCATATCACACCCAATTGTGGAATCACTAGCATGGTCATGTAAACAAGAAGCACCTAAAAATATATATATCAAGATGGGTATTTAGATTATTTTAAACCAAAACCACTCAATATGTGTCACAATTGTTTTCAAGGTAAAATGAACAAACTAAAATTTTTATAAAGGATGAAAGGTCCATAAAGATTCTTCAATTGGATCATATAAATGTGTTTATTCCTTTTCTAGTTGAATCTAGATGTGGATACTCTTACTTCTTAACTTTTACTGATGAATTTCATAGCCATATATGTATCTTATCAATGAGGTATCTCATTTTATAGTCATAAATATAGTTAATAATTAAAATTTGATAATAATGAACATGTATCCTATAAGTAACTAATAAGTGGCTTGGAATCTGGTAGATGGCAAGAATATATGAATTCTGCAAGGGGTTTCTTGTACCAAAACTAGGTCTGGGATTTGGTAAATAATCCTATAGATATAAATCCTCTTAGGATAAAATGGTTATTCAAGAAGAAAATATACATATAAGGTAATGTTAATACTTATAAGGAAAGGCTTGTGGCTAAAGAGTTTAAGCAACATCATGACATAGACTATGATGAAAATTTTTCACCAATTTCTATGATGAAACCCATCAAGATTTTTATTACCATAGTTACTTACCATGATTATGAGATTAGTTATATAACACCACTTTCCTTAATAAAACCCTTATTAAAGATATCTATATGGAACTACCAAAGGTGTTTGTAAATCCAAGAGATACTGATAAGGTATGAAAGTTGTAGAGATCTATTTATGGGTTGAATCGAGCATCCAAATAAAAATATATTCATTTTGATGAATCCATAAAGGAATTTGGTTTCATAAAGAATAAATGTGAGCCCTGTGTATATAATAATTTTAGTGGGAGTGAATTCATTTTTCAAGTAGTATATATTAATGAAATGTTACTAATTGAAAATGAGATATCAGTATTATTGTCTATTAAGATATGTTTGAACACATGATTCTCCATAAAGTACTTGAGTGAAGCAATATACATTCATGGGATAAAGATCCATTATCATAGACCCAAGAGGATACTTGGACTAAATCGGTGTATATACATTGAAAATATACTAAATAGATTCAATATATAATAATCTGAGATAGAATTATTTCCAATGTAATATAGTATATATCTCTCTAAGAAAATATGTCCTCAGATACAAGAGAAGAGACAAAGAATGACCAGGATTCCTTATGCATTGATGATAGTATCAGTCATGTATTTCATTTTATATACTCGGATAAATATTTCCTACACCTTGAGCATGGTAGGTAGATTTTAAAAATATCCAAATGACCAACATTGGATGGTAGTTAAGACTATCCTAAATTATCTTAGGTATTCTATGGATATGTACCTATTTTATGGTGGAGATAAGGAGCTATTCATTACGGGATGTATAGATTCTAATTTCTAGATATATTAAGATGATCTTAAATCATAGTTGGTATATGTATATTTTCTTAACAGATGAGTTTTTATCTAGAAAAGCTCAAAGAAACTAGTGATCATCGATTATACAGTAAATTCTAATTATATTGTAGCTTCTAGTGAAACTAAATAAGAGGTTTTTATATGAAAATTCATCTAAAATATTTATGTTTAACCCAATATTAAAGACCATATAACATTATATTATGATAATACTCCAACAATTGACCTCATGAAGGATCCATGGTCACTTCAATAGATAAAGAATATACTATAGACATATCACCTCTTGAGGGATTTTTCTAAAATGGGTGAGGTCACATTAAGTAGAGTTTATATATATATAAACATATTGGACACATTAACTAAATATTTATCTTAGTAGAATCATAAAATCATGTGATTTTTTGTGGATTTAACATAATTATCAATTATCTATAGTGTAAGTGACATTTTGTTGGAGTTGGTTCCTTAGAACCAACTACTTTTTACTTTTTATTACCTATATATTCAAATTATTCAATATTAAAAAAAATATCACATGATTTATTTTATTATATGTAACATTAATTTGATAATGTCCATAGAATATATATCAAATCAAAATTTCATAGAAGTTTCTATTTATAATGAGAGATGTAAATTATTATGAAAATATTCTTAAATATATGTTATATGATTGAATGAAATATATCTGATAAGGCATGGATGATATAGTATATCAAGTTTTGGAGGCTCATAAGAAATTATGACTTCTCCTAATTAAGTTCAAATGTCATAATATCTATGATAGGAAGCTATGAGAACATACCCACCCATGTAAATTTCACATGTTATTTGTGGATATTCCTATTGGAGGACATATGTAGTGGTCCTTAGACTTGAGAATATTATTAATGTACATCATGATTCATGAACTTAAATATATTGATGAAAAGTGTGATAAAATATGCTCATAGTGAGGTAGGATACATTGGGTGTGTCATGAATAATCTGACATTGATGAATAAGTAAAGAAAGGATTTTTTTCCTTTCTGAGATAATAGAGGTATATATCTTTTTCCATTTTATTGGAATAGAAATTTATGATTAAGTCTATGTACATGATTTTTTATCGATGAGCACATTTTAGGAAAGTTAAAGAAAGATATACCAAGAATAAAGGTTGATGACACATATGATGTAACCTTGTTGATGAGATATTGATGTAAATGTATTATATTATACAATGAGTGTTTGTATGAAGTTTGTTATCATTATGACATTAACATGTTTCTCTATGGGTGTATTGTCATGTTTCTAGATGATAAACTTGTACTTAAGGATACTTGGTCTAATTCCACTATAAAATAGTCTTATAGGGTCACACACTAGGTATAATAAAAACCTAGATTAAATTTTATATGAATTTAATATTAGAATAAATATTATTCTCAAGTCCCAAGGAATAATAATTATTCAGGTTATGTTGATTGTATATATTTAGTCACTTTTTATTCAAATGAATATATATGTGAGGTGAATATTAAATAAATATTTATTCACCAATTTAGTTAATATAATATTTATTTATTTATTTAATGAATAATAGGATGATATTTATTTATTTAAATAAATATTAATTATTCAAGATTCGATAAATTATGAAGAGGATTGAAATACCGAGTTGAGGATCTGAATGGAATGAAATATTTAATTTCATTTAAATAAATATTTATTTATTTATTTATTTAATAAATGGTATTTAAATTATCCATGAGTTTTTTGAATTTCAATGAAATATTATTATTATTATTATTACTATTATTATTATTATTATTATTATTATTCGACATGGGGTTGACTTAGAATTAAGAGATTAGTTCAGGGTCTTTTTGAAATAGATTATTCTTTTACCTAAGTATATAAAACTGGTTATATCATTTCAAGGGTTAAGGGATCATTATGCACAAAAAATTCTCTTTGGGGAATTCTTTCAAGATCAAAGAGAACTTTCTATAGAATTATCTCAAAAACCAAGAACATCCATCCTCCTCCTCCCTCTCAAGTCCTTGAGAGAAGTAGATAGAATCCTTCAATATCATAATGGATTCTTGTTGTGATCAATGAATAATGACACAAGTTGTTAGAATCATTCGTACTGGCACTCAGAGATTCTATGGTGGCATTTCAAGGTTTGTAGAGCACATATGGATACTTATAGAGGGATTATAACCTTGGATCCTTCATCATAATAATGGTATGATAAGAGTAATCAATCGATTCAAAAAAAGTTGTGATAAAATATAATTCTCATTTATATAAATTAATTATAAATTATATGGGAAAGATATTATCTTCATGGATTCTAGGGTTTCTATTCATCCAATTCTGAGGATTTATCCAAGGAAACCAATGAAAATCATTGTTGATAATGGGCCTAACTATTTCATTATTTCATTTAACCTTCACTACCATGTTTATTCACACATTAATGTGGTTATTGTTTTCCATGTAATTTTATTGTTATTGTGATTATTATACTATAGTCGGCTTGTGATTTTTTTCTCTCAGGTGACCCTTGTGTATTTATTTTTTCATGAGTAAACATTATATATCCCTTTGTGATTTTGATGAGAATATTACATATTGTCTTGAGTCCCATATGTATCATATCACAGACCTTACATGTTTTGTGAGTTTAGTTTATCATAATGTAGGGTCAATTTATAAGAGAGACTAGATATCTACAATTCATTGCAATAACTATTTCTTCCATGGATTCCTTGTCGAAATGCATGTCCCAATTACAATTACAAGTTATTATTACATCCCCTTTATCATTATTTTATTATCATCATAATGGGTAGAGATGATATTGAGAGATTTGGATTTCCCATTGAAATAAAATTTGAGAAATATGGAGAAGGAGTTTGATGGATCTCATCATTAGCCTGTTATAGTAGAGAAGATAAATCATTTTTATCTTAGGGTATTATAATATATTAACAATGCCTTTCATTTTTTTGAGGATCACTATCAGGTTCTTAGTGTAGGCATGGGTTTGTAAGAGTTTTCTTCTTTATTTTCTTGGTTCTGTGTGATGTTTCTTTATTCAATATAGTTTGATAGGGTGTGCTCATGAGTATAAGTATCTCTCACTTCTAATTTATCTTCTTATGCCTATTATTTGTTTTTATTTTCATAATATAGATTTTTTGTGGTTTTATTACCATGAACACAATACCAATGTGTTCTGAAGAACATAAATTTTCTATTTTCTTTATATTATACTAGTGTTTTGATGAGCCTAATTTATATTTTTTTCTATCAGTTATCCATTTTTTCATTAAAATATTCAATAATTCACGTGGTATATGTCTATTTTTTTGCAAGAATAATATCTTTATAGGTTTCCAAGGAAGAAGGTAGTGCAAAAATGACCAATTACACGTCGTGATTCCTCACTTCACATCGTGTACTTGAGGATCACAGCCTAACCCAAGTCGTGAAGCCAAGATGTGGCCATCCCACGAAGCCAGAAGAAAAAATCCTCTACATTTCATGTACATCCCGACCACATCGTGATGCCAGTAAAAATAGTTAGTGAGAAAGTCATGATGATCCCATGTAAAATCCATCTGGATGCGAAGTACACATCATGAACAACTGGTACACGTCATATACCTGGTAAAACCTCTTAAATTTGCGAGAAACCTATGTTCCATGTGGGAGATCCAAAATCTACGGAGAATGACACAGATCAAGGCTACACATCATATACCTATGATACAGGTCATGATGAAAAATTCATATATAAGCAGTGGAGCGGCAGAGCATTGGGGACACTTCAGGATGAGATCTTCCTCCACCTATCGATTACATGTGCATTCTTTCACCCTTTCCCTTTCCAAACACTAAATTTCTTCATGTTTTTACATTTGTATTAATTCAAGAGCTATAGAATTTCCATTCTTCAATGATTTCCAATTCCATTCCACATTCCAATTCAATTTATCTTCTACTCTTTCAAGGGAGTATTTTGTTTTTAATTATGTTTTACATTTTTCATGTTTCATCCACTTTCTCATCCCCAAACCCTTGCATGATTTCACTTCGAGTAATTAGTATGTCAGGAACATTTTGTCTTATTTATTTTTATCCTTCCCTAATGAGTAGATAAATTCCTTAGGGGTAGGGATCAAGATAGATGTATCTACATATTCAAATACATATTTAATCCTAAACTTGGAAAGTCTAATTGAATTAGAAATTAGGATATGAACCAATGGCCCATCCCATTTTTGATAATGTACCTGACCACGGGAAATTCAAACAAAAGACCCTATCCTAATTAGAGTAGACTAAGCTACGACCACTAGCTTAGGAAACTTACTTCCCTAAAGAATAAAAATCTCATGCACCTAGGTTGTCACTATCTATCAATCAGGGAATAGTTAATTCCTAGGTAGAACTAGGAGACTAAGACCAAATTCAACTAGTGACCCCAGTTTTCTTCATAGACTAAGACAAAAGATCTTATCAAGGTTAGAATTGAAGTTCATTCTTCACCCAAATACTCGACTTGATCCTGACCCATCCTTTTTCATTTAAAGTCACCCTATTAATAGAAAATAGATCAAAACTCCCAAAAAATGACCTCTAGAAATGACTCCTTTAAGGGATTAGAAACCAAAAATTCCACAAATCAAACGGAGGTCTACCTGTGGATTCAACCCCTTACTCCCACTATACTACACCTTTTTAGTTAGTAAAAGTTTGGGATAAAGTATAAATTCTAAATTTGACCTGACACCCGGAGGAAGTAACAATACCTTTTGGGGACCATAAAATTCTAGCACCATTGTCATGGAGGAAATGTTGTTTTGAGAAAAAAACTCTAGTTTTTGAACCTAGGATTACCTTTCCCTCATTATCTTTCAACTCTTATAGACTCCCTTATATCTGCTTGTTTTATTTTTAGTGCATGTACCAATGTCCCTTAACCCAGTCAAGGAATCTTGAAGCACACAAGCTTTTTCCCTTCGATCCTGAGATCTAAAGGAATCTCTTTACACTTCATTGGTCAGCAATGTCTAAACAACACCACCCTGTGGGACCCAACCCGCCAAACCCAAACCCCCATCAAATTGTGGAACATCAAATTCACCTAGAAAATACCATCATGGACTTTGTTTTTTCATCTATCCATGGTGAAACACATAGCATAGTTCACCCACACGAACATAACTCTAACTTCTTGGATATCTATGAAACCTTTCACAACCCAGGAGTATCATTTGATGCAATAAGACTTTGTGTATTCCATTTTTCTCTAAGAGATCGAGCAAAAGACTGGCTCAAAATCCAAGCTCCCGAGTCAATCATGACTTAGGACAAGCTCACTAAAAATTTTATCAACAAATACTTTCCATCCATCCGAACCTGGAAACTTTAGAATGACATTCAGAACTTTGTATAAGAAGCTGGATAATCTGCATGGGAAGCATGGGATCAATTAAAATAACTCATGAGGAAGTGTCTGCATCACAGACTCAACACTTGGATTCAATTTCAAACTTTTTATCAAGGAATTTATCCATCAGAATGAATAGTTGTCGATGTTTCTGCTGATGGAGGTTTGATGTTTAAAACCCCCAAAGTAGGAAGAGCTATTTTGGATGAAGTATCCCACAATTATAGTTTGTGGAAAAGTGATCATAGACCACCGTGACGTGGAATCCAACAAGTTGATGAGACCACCCGGCTACCAATGCAAGTTGAGGATCTAACCAAGAATCTTGAATCATTTCAGATACCAACCAAACAAACCCCCTGCCTTAGTCATGGAAATCCAATATTGTGAAATATGCAGAGGTCTGCACTTGTATCAAGATTACAAGGAAAGATATGAGGAACCACAAGATTGTAATTATGTTAATTAAAATCAACAAAATTAGTCATTTCAGTAGCAATAACTACATACATTTTATCAGCATAGGTCTACTCAATAGTAGCCTCAAAACAATCAATGATATTTTCAGCAGCATAGTGGTAAAGCTCAGTTCCACAACCAAGGACCACCAGGGTATCCACCAATGAACCCTGTCTCAAGACCACAACATCATTCATATCAATAGAAAAACTTTCCAAGGCCCCAAAAACAACAACAATTTCAACCCGCTCAACCAAAACCACAACATCCACCTCTACCACTGTAAAGTAACTTGGAGAACCTCCTGACATCTTTCGTACAAAATTACAATCAACGAATGACCACGTAGAAGACAGAAATGAAAAATCAGTAAGCAGCTTTGAGAAACTTAGATATTCAAATGGGTCAAATATCGAAGACCCTATCTACAAGATTACTAGGTACTCTACCTACTAATACTGAGACATACCCATGAAAGGTGGCTAAGGTTGTAGTGATGAGGAGCGAAAAAGTGTTGGACTTTCAACAACTGAAAGAAGAAAGTCCACAAGAAGAACCTAAGAATAAATAGTAAGAAGAAGTCAAAGAAGTCATTCCCATATCACCACTAGAAGCAGTTATAGATGAGAAGGAGCAAGCCTTAGAAAACAGAATGAACCCATTTATGTATCCCCGCCTCGATACAAGATGTCTCTTCCCTTTTTGGAAAGAGTTAGGTAAGGTAGGTAGGAGGCTCAGTACAAAAAGTTCCTAAAAATGTTCAAACTATTGAATATCAATATTCCTTTTTTCTAAATTAATCACCCAAATTTCTGATGTCGATGTGATAGGAGAGTGAAAATTTGGAAGATCAATCTATGATATTAGATCCATCATTAACCTGATGTCGATGAGTGTTTTCCACAAGCTCAGACTCCAAGATCTCAAGGCAACAAGGCTAGCATTATAGTTAGCTGGTCATTCAGTTAAGTACCTATAAGTTATTCTTAAATATGTTTTGGTTAAGGTTGGAAAATTTATTTTCCCAGCAGACTTTCTCGTGTTAGACATGGAAGAGGAAGGATTTGTCCTGATCATTCTTAGAAGAACATTCCTGGCTACAGGAAAATATATGATTCATTTCAATTAAATACATCTCATCTTCAGAGTCATAGAAGAATAGGTACTGTTAAACTTGATAAAGGTTTCACAAAACTTTGATGACATTGTAGACTACAATTCCATCTCTCTCACCCAAAAAGGAGAGGAGTACATGGATATAGAGGAAGAAACTGGTGAATCATCTTTAGAGAAGGAAGAAGACTATGAATTCAATTAGGTCAGATTTATCGAACCACTCACTAGAGACACTATGCCACCATTTATTCCATCCATCATTCAGCCTCCCCATTTGGACTTTAAACCTCTACCCAGCACACTAAAGTACTTATCCTTAGGAGAGTCATTATATTTTCCCATCATCATTAACTCTAAACTATCCTAGGATCAAGAGGAAAAATTGGTTAATATCCTAAAAATATACAAGCAATCAATTTTCTATTGAGTGGAAGACATCAAGGGGATCAATCCTATAGAGTGAACTCATCGAATTTTACTATAAGAGGATGGAAAACCAAAAATACAACCTCAGATGTGGCTCACGCCACCAATGAAGAAAGTTGTCAAGAAAGAAGTGATAAAGATCATGGATGTCGGAATAATCTTTCCTATATCATATAGTGAATGGGTGAGTCCCCTCCAAGTCATTCCCAAGAAAGGAGGACTCACAGTAGAAAGGACAGATGATAATGATATCATTCCGACACACAATATAACTAGATGGAGAGTTTGTGTAGACTACAGATGTTTGAACTCAGAAACCTGAAAAGACCATTTTTCTTTACCTTTTATGGATAAAATGCTGGAAAGACTAGTGGGGAATGATTTATATTATTACCTGGATGGATATTCAGGATATAATCAAATTGTAGTCGGCCCCTCTGCTGGGATAAAAACCACCTTCACCTGCCTATTCGGTACTTTAGCATAAAGACGCATGTCATTCGGTATGTGTAATGCACCAGTGACATTATAAATATGAATGAAACAAATCTTTCATGATATGGTTGAATAATTTCTCTAAATATTCAAGGATCATTTCTTAGTTTAGGGGAGATAATTTTATATCTGTCAAAGAAATCTAGAACTAGTTATCTAATGTTGTGAGGAGAAATTTTTAGTATTGAATTGGGAAAAATGCCACTTCATGGTACAGGGAGGAATATTACTGGGATATAATATTTCCAAATAAGGCATTGAGGTTGATCTAAAAAAGATCAATTTCATCAAAGATCTACTTGAACCATCAACCATTAAAGGAATCAGAAGTTTCCATGGGCATTATGGATTCTACAGACACTTTTTGAAATATTTTTCTAAAGTCCAACATCCATTGACACACTTTTTATCAAAAGATATTCCTTTAAAATTCAATGAGGACTATCGATAGGCTTTTGAAACACTAAAAATAGTCTTATTTCATCTTCAGTTATCATTGCACCAAACTAGGAAAACGATTTTGAGTTTATGTGTGATGCCAGTGACGATGTAGTAGGAGATGTGCTCAGATAACACATTAATAACATCTTCTTCCCAATTTATTATGACAGTGACACATTGAATGAATCCCAGATCAATTATACGACTATAGAGAAGGATCTCCTAGCTGTCATTTATGCCTTTGAAAAGTTATGTTCATACCTGGTTTTGTCAAAAGTCATTATCCTTACAGATCATGCCTCCCTTCGATACCTGATGAAAAATAAAGATGAAAAACCAAGATTGATTTGCAAGATTCTTTTTCTGCAAGAATTCAACATCATAATCAAGGACACAAAATTAATATAAAATGTCATTGTAGACCATCTCTCCTAATTACCTCTTACCATCATCAAAGAAGATGATGATTATGATATTGAAGTAGATTTCCTAAATGAGACATTATTTTGTGTCAAGACCCAGCCCTGGTTCTCATACATGGCCAAATATCTTTCCATAGGATTTCTCCATCATGACCTCTCATATCAATAGTAGAATAAGTTTTAATCAAATGACAAGAAATACTTCTTGGATGAACCTATTCTATTAAATCATTGTGTCTATGGCATTTTAGGACATTGTATTCCCAAAGAAGAGAAGTAGAATGTGATCGAAATGTGCCACATGTCACCAACTGGAGGGAATCATAGACCTAATCACACAATGGATAAGATTCTAAAAAGTGGATTTTTCTGGCCCTCATTGCATCATGATGCCAAGGGATTATGCCTTTGATGTGATAGATGTCAAATAATGGGGAACATCAGTAGCATAAATGAGATGTCACAAAACCCCATTCTTTAAGTTTCAGTTTTTGACGTATGGGGCATCGAATTTATGGGACCATTCCCCATGTCACATGGTAGGAATTACATTATTGTTGCAGTAGATTATGTCTCCATGTGGGTTGAAGTAAAAGCAACGTCTAATGATACAGTGAAGTTAGTTATGATTTTTCTTCAAAAGAATGTGTTTGCACATTTTGGATTCCCTTTGCTACTCATCAGTGATCATGAAATGCACTTCTCAAATAAACTGTTGTGGAAGATGCTCAAAAGATATGCCATTAGTTACAACACCGGAACTCCATATCACCCACAAACAAGTGGGAAAGTCAAATTTTCAAATAGGGAGGTGAAGAAAATCTTATAAAATACTATAAACACAAGAAAAATTTATTGGATACCGAAGTTGGATGATTTATTATGGGTTTACAGAACTGTGTACAAAACACCTGTAGGAACCACCCTATTTAGACTGAATTCGTCAAACCCTATCATCTTCTAGGGGAGTTGGAACATTGTTCATTCTGGGAAATTAAAAAGATGAATTTGGATCTAGAAAAGGATGGAGAGGAATGTTTATTTCAATTAACCATGTTGGAAGAAATAAGGAGATATGCATATGAGAAAGCAAGGATTTACAAGGAAAAAACAAAAAAGTGGCATGAGCAATGAATTTCAAGACGTACCTTCATCCCAGGGAATAAGGTTTTACTATTCAATTCAAGATTAGAAATATTCCCAAGAAATTTGAATTCAAGATGATTTGGTCCTTTTGAGGTTGTCCAGGTTTTTCTTTATGGGAAAATTGAAATTCAATGAGACGGAGGACCACCATTCAAGGTGAATGGTTAAAGGATGAAGATATTTCAGGAACCATTCCATGAAGGTTGTGTTATCAGCCTCAAGTTCAAATAAGCTTTAATGGAGTCAAGCTCTCGACTATAAAGTAAGTGTTGACTAGGAGGAAACCCAGGTTAGAAAATATTTAGATAAGTTAGACTGAGATCTTGGTTAATGAGTCTCAAGTATGAAGGAGTAGGAGGCATAAAAAAGAAACAAAATGGGCCAAACAAAGCTCAATACACGTTGTGTACACCTAGTTCATGATGTGTTTTTTTCCCATAAAAATTCAAATTTCTACCCATACACAAAGTGACTCACCTGTACACATCAGGTACAGGGTCGGTTCTATTTTTTAAATCATAGGTCGTGACCTGAAAGTTACAAACTAATAACCTTTTCCCCTCCCGATGCCTCATCTCCCCTGACTCCCTCTCTCCTGCTCCACCAAACCATCACGCCACTCTCATCCCTCTCCCACTTAGATGCACCCTCCCCCACCCTTATTCCCTACCTGCAATCCTCCCCCCTTTTCAGCCCTACCTATGCACTTTTTCCCTCCCCTTGTGCTCCACCATCCTACATCCATGGCATGCACCAAGAGACCCCAGCCTGAACCCTTTATCTCCTCTTCTACCTCCTCAGACTCCGAGATCCAGTAGCAGCCAGCTGCTAAGCACCCACATACTACATCTAATTCTCAAGAAGACACCTCATCCCCATCCACCGATGAGAACCTACAGTTGTACCTGTTTCTCTACTTCATCAACCCGTAGCATCGAGTTAACCTTCTCCACCTGCAATCCAAGTTGATGTGCACCAAAAAAACATTAGAATTGGACATGCTCACCAAGTTAAATTTTTTCGACGGTGTCCTAAGCCTCATTGAGACCTCACACATCGACAAAATTATATAAGTGCGGGAGGAGATGTACTAGGAGTAATTTCTATAATTCTTGGCCACTTTCTAGACCACCATGGACTACCTATGTTTTCATCTTGGCAGCATACCTCACCAGCTTGATTTGGAAGAGTTCAGAGTGGGGCTCGGTATCTATACTGAGGAGTTTATCATTTCTGATATTTATCCAATGGTATAGACCCATCCAACCTATGAGACTGCACCGGACCTATAGCCCCTCATCTCCTGTGAGCCCTAGTCGCATCACAACCCTCGACCTACAAAGTCGGCTAACCTATGGGGCTTGGCTTTGCGCATCTTGCATAGATCTATGGCACATGGATAGTTTGCGTGAGGAGAGACCCATGGCAACGTCATCCAAATTGACGTTTTGATTCTCACAGCCTCCATCGGTGGTCTACCAATCAATATGGTCACCCAATTCACTTCATAATTCAAGGTCCTAGGAAAGAGGAAGTGGAGCACACTCATGGGTAGATCCTTCATCACCCACATGGCCAAGTACCTAGGAATATTTGATGCATCTCATCCTCTCACCTCTGTTGGACTAGTTGAGCTGATTGATTTTGTGCTTCTTCACAAGATGAAAATGCTCGTGAGAGAGGATGACATTTATTTCTAGGCGTCAGGCATCCAACAGGCCACCCCTCAGAAGCAGTCAGTTGGAGCAGCAGCAGTAGACCCACCACCCTAGCCTCAGTCTACCACCACACCCACTCCGTCATTTCCCACTACCACCACTTCTATCATCCCTTATTCCTCTCATCCCACCCCGGCTGAGTTATGGGGACTTAATCAGTGAATTTTGGAGGATATTCTCCAAATCACTACCCATATTCATCTTCCCTTTATTGATCCTCCTTCATTTACCCCCTTCACCATCTCTCGCCTCAGTTGGTCCTTTATCCTCTACCATCCCCCCACCCCATTCTGACTAGTCGGACATCCCTCCTGATCTCACTGACCTTGCCACCCAACAGGAGTTTCTAGTGAAGCAGGACCAGAGGGGTAAGGGAGTTTCCACTGATCCCATCCCTAAGTTATGATTCATAGATCCATCTTCCAGACCCATGGCCCTAGTACAGATCGGTACTTCCCCACCAACCACCCCAGCTCATCTCCCTACCTCCACTACCACACCATCCACCGCAGCCGCCCATCCATCCTCCACTACTACTACTATTGACGATGATGTGGCTGGATAGTTGGTTGAGACACTGGGTAGTGGGATGAAACTCGAGGAGATTTTTGGCATAGGTCCCTAATATGACTTTGATCTATCTTTTGAGATTTTTGGGACTTTAACATGTACTTGTCCTGGTGGTTGTTTTCATCATTTTGTTTCCCACCTCTATATGGTATTTTGATATATATTTAAGGTATTTTACATTCTATTGTGTGTTTTTTTCTATATTTTCTTTGTATATTTAGCATGTCAAGCTCCTCAAAATCATCTGCCATCCTCAATGGTCCAATATCGCCAGTGGATTTAGAACAAAGGGTACTCGAGCAAGTCATAGACATTTCCTGACAACTTCGTGAGCTTTCACTCAAAATTCACCAACATTAGTGGTTTTCATGACCAATGATTCCATTCTTACCAAACCTCATCCATGCTCACACAATTGTGCCTGAAGTGATTAACCCACTTAAAAGACCACGAGATCTTGAGGACAAAGACTCTAGCAGCTGTAAGAGGTGAAGGAGCAACTAAGTCGGTTAAACTTTTAACAACAACCTCTGTACACCCATCTGGATGATGACGTTTAGTTAGTGCTATATGGGAGGCAATCCATGGTTCATCTAATGTTTATTCAAGTCGTATTTGCCGTGTATTTTTCATTTTATTTTCATTCTTCATTTTTTTTCTTTCATGGAGCTACATTGTAAAAATAACACAATTGGAATAAAATGAGTATCTTAGTTTCTCACTCTGTGTGCCTACCTTTTTTATCTGCTATTCCATATTCTTATACCTGTAGAATGATGTTTGCTATCTAATGTAGGATTTTTGTTTCTAACAGTTCTATAGGTGCATTGGATTTTCATGATATGACAGCTCAACTATCCCCCATGGCATCTCACTTATACCAGGGAGCTCTCGATTCCCTAATATTTAAATTCTGTCAAGAATTCCATTAAAATTTTACTACATACCCACTCCCACCTATATTTCATAGACAGTAGGGAAATTTTCTAATTTTAATTATGGGGGGGTTTCTCATAGTTTCACTGGTGATGCACCTGATTTTTGGATTGTTCTCACTTGTCTAGGAGACATTTTCCAAAACAATAAGCATTATTTGAACCTGAAAATCATTATTCCCTTGTAATTAAAGATAAAGTTAAGTGGAAAAGTGTTAAAGACCATGTTTCACTCCAGATTATACTTTTTTAGAATGATTGTTGAGTTTATAAAATTAATTTAAATTCAAAATCTTTAAAATTATGATTAATTGACCCACGAATTAAGATTTATTCCCTTTTTGATTTCTAGTTTTTATTTGATTCTCACTACCCAAGAGGACTCTAAACCTTTAATTTCATACTCTTATCTGAGCATATTTATTGAAAGATACCTAGGGTATGTAAACCGACTAGAACTTGCACTGTGATCTTATCAAAATGATGAATGAACAAGTATAAATTTAAAATGATTGAGGCACCCATTGATATCCATTTTCCCTAAGACCCACCTGAAATATATCCTTCATTTATCCCATAGTTTCCATGAATAATATGTCAGAATTAAGTTATTTCAAGCCTATTTCCCTTCCTACCCTACTCCTTGTATAATGCTCAAGGTTACTTTCGAACAAGTGTGGGGGAGGCATTCAGAGAGCATGGGATGCTTCCAATTTTAGAGATGTACGATGTGCTCACCTGACTATTCAGTTGTGATCTATATACCATTTATTGAATTTCATTCGTATTCTGTTCCTTTTCAAAATAAAAAAAAAATAAAGAAAAATTAATAAGTGTTATGTACTATGAAGGTCAAAAATCACCATTTTCCAGACCGATGAACCCCTCGAGGAATCATATGTGGTTAGGTAATGGATGTGAGATCTATCCTTGGCACAACTTTCAAAGAAATAAAAATGAAAAATAAAAATAAAAAGGAAAGGAACATAATAATTTCTTCTTGCACATACTTTCTATACATTTGGATCCAACCCGAGATAATGGAGTACATATTTGACCAGCCAGAAGAAGGAACGCCATCACACTTGTCCTTTCACTTTTTTGTAATGTACTATAGAGCTTACCCTCCTTTTTTAACCTAATTTTTCACATTTTACCTACCTACCCAAAGCCGTAGAGTCATCAAAACTTGATTGCTTAAGCCCTAAAGATTAATCTTATACTTTTCTTTACATTGTGGAGATGATAAAACCAATGCAAGCCTATGGTTGGGAATATGTACTCAGGGTACGAGTATGCCTATACTTATTTTTTTTTTACCCTGAGTGATGAGAGAAAATAATGGTGAGGTAAATTAAAATAGGTCATATAACTTAAGGAAAAGTTAAAATATTATAATTAAAAGAATAGAATTTGTTTTGAAAATCTAAACCATGAGGCATGACTAACTTTTTATGTAGGGATAATTTTGGAACTTGACCATTTTTTACTCCTAAATTGAATTTCATGGACATAATGAATATTTATTTTTTTACAAATTTTTTATCCTTTGTGAAATATTTGTTGAGATGAATTTCTTGAGGATAAGAAACTATTAAAGTGTAGGGGAATTTGATAAGAGTAATTCATATATATATTTCTATTAGTTATCCATTTTTTCATTAAAATATTTGATAATGCATGTGGTATGTGTCTAATCTTGTAGGAATAATAGCTTCACAAGTTTCCAAGGAAGAAGGGTAGAAAAAGTGAAAAAATGACCAAGTATACGTCATAATTCATCAGTTTACATCATGTACCTAAGGATCATAGCCTAATCCAAGTTTTGAAGCCAAGTTGTGACCATCCCATGAATCCAAATTGAAAAAATCCTCTACATGTTGTCTGCAGCCTGTCCATGCCATGATGCCAGTCAAACAAGTTAGAGAGAAATCTATGAGGATCCCACGCAAAAGCTAGTTAGATGTAGATAAAAATCGTGAACAACCAGTACATGTCGTGTACCTTGTCAAACCTTTTAAATTCATGAAAAACCTATGTTCTATGTTGTAGATCCAAAATATAAGGATAATGACATGGATCAAGGCTACACGTCATGTACCTATGGTACACATTGGGATGAAAAACTCATATATAAGCAGTGGAGTGGCAGAGCATTGGGGACACTTCAGGATGAGATCTCCCCCCTGATTCCCTATGCATTATTTCTCCCATTCCCTTTACAAACTATAAATTTCTTCATGTTTTCAAATTTTTATTAATTTAAGATCTTTGAAATTTCGGTTCTTCAATGATTCCCAATTCCATTCTGCATTCCAATTCAATTTCTCTTCTCCTTTTTCAAGTGAGTATTTTGTTTTTAATTACATTTTACATTTTTCATGTTTCATCCCCTTTCTCATCCTCAAACCCTTGCATGATTTCACTTTGAGTAATTAGTATGTCAATCAAATTCTATTTTGTTTATTTTTATACTTCCCTATGAGTAGATAAATTCCTTAGGGGCAGGGATCAAGCCCGATGTATCTGAATATTTAAATACATATTTAATCCTAAAGATAGAAAGTCTAATTGAATTAGTAATTAGGATATGAACAAATGGTCCATCCCATTTGTGTGTGTAGGATCGAAATAATGATGTAGATGCTCAATATACAAGAGGGGGGGTGAATTGTACACTTTAAAAATTTCCTTTGGAACCTTTAAAGTTGATTACGAATAACTATGTTTTTCTTAGATAAGGAAAGTTCTAAGTTTAACAAAGTTAAACTAAGAAAATTCACAACACCTCTAACACCAATTGAAAAATTGGAATAAGGAATGAAGTTATAAACTTCAAGTTCTATGTACTTGCTTAAAACTAGAAAGAGATTCTGAAAGTAGGTTCCGGAAATATGGATCCGGAAATTGAAACTTAACTAAAGATTACAATATGAGATTCTACCTTAAAGCGTATAGAATCTAAATGAAACAGAGTACAAGTAAGGAAGTATAAGAAAGTTATACTTTCCTTACAATACAATATGCAGCAGAAACAAACAAGTAGTAAAACTACAAGTAACAAGATATAAGTCTTTTAACCCAAAGAGTAGGGTATCCAACAACCTTGGATAAAGATCCCTTGATTTATACTTTCAAGCAAGTCTGTCTTACCCACACTAGGGTAATCCCTCGATATGAAGATCGGAATCGCTGTCTTTCTATCCCCGCAAGCCCTCAACTTCAAGGTAGTTGGAACCTCTTTCTTCCTCAGCAAGGAAGCCCTCGAACTTCAAGGTAGTCGGCCCTCTATCTTCCTATCCCTGGAAGTCCTCAAATGTAATCACCAACATTTGGAGTCACACGAAGCAAAAACTGAATGAGCGGTTCAGTATGCACAAAGCATGAAAAGCTTTCTCTCTCTAGAAATCACCTTAGTAGTGTGTGGTCTCTAGATGGATCAACTTCCTTGTATATCGAGCTCTTTCAAATGAGATCCTATTTATAGGCTCGGTCGGCCTCCTTTCCAACGGTCATGTATTCCTTAAAATTTGGAGGAACCTGTACACGTTTCACTTAACCAACGGTTAGTTTATAATGGAATAGATGACATCGTTTTATAACAAAATAAGTATAACAGAATGTACGACATCGTTTTAAGTATAACTCAAAAGTTCGGAGTGAAGGTTCGGAGTGTAAAAATATTAAAGATTAGACAAATTATAAAAGTGTAAGAAAAATGAAAGTTTAGAGTCTAAATAAATTCAGAGTGTATAAAGAAAAGATAATCAGATTCTGTTTAATAGGTGAATTTGGAATGAGAATTCAGAATGAGAATTCGTCATCAGAATTCATAATGAGAATTTGTAATCAGGATTCGTCATAAGATTTTGGTGTCGAACTTCATGAGAGTTCGTATCCAGAATTCGAAGTGGAACTTTATTAGAGTTTGTATCCAGAATTCGGAGTGGAACTTCATTACAGTTCTCATCCAGAATTCGGAGCCTAAAACAGAATGCTTCTTATCAAAGTTTTAAACGATTCCGAGAATATAGAAATGAATCTAATTCTTATACTTAAGAAATATATGGATATAGATAATGAAAATATGATAAGGATAATTTTCCTTATAAAATAGATTTTCCTTATAAAATCGACTTTCCTTATAAAAGCAATTTTCCTTATAAAAGCAATTTTCCTTATAAAATCAATTTTCCTTATAAAAGCAATTTTCCTTATAAAAGCAATTTTCCTTATAAAAGAAATTTTCCTTATAAAAGAAATTTTCCTTATAAAAGCAATTTTCCTTATAAAATAAATTTTCCTTATAAAATCAATTTTCCTTAAAGATAAGGTGTTTGTGATTTTCAAAACAATAAGGAATTGAAAAGTCATAAGGAAAACATTATTGACTCAATAATCTCCCCCTTTTTGGAAAGCACAAACATCCTTACGAAAAAGAAAGACTAAGGAAAAAAACATTAAGGATTATCTCCCTTTGCTTATGGATGTTGATGAATACTACTAACTCCCCCTTAGGCTTTGAAACTCTAAGGATCGTATTCTAGATTTCTGGAATGGTATTTCATTAAGAATAATAATGTCTTCTTTAATGAAAAAAAACTCCCCCTTAGATAAACTCTATTAGAGTTCTTTTTCTTTATCACCCTTTGTTAAGGTTCTTTTTCCTTTTCCCCCTTCTTTAGGGTTCATTTTCCTTCTCCCCCTTTGTGATTTTCAAAAAGGATTCGAGGGAATGGAAAATATAACAAAGTACCTGAAAAATTAGTAACAACAACAAAAGAGACGAGCAAGCAAGATTTTCATTAAGTTTGAAAGATCAAAAACAAAGAAGCTAGGATACAACAAAAAGATCGGATTTTTCTATTTTGGTTCTTTTTCCTTCGACATAAGACCCTTAATAATAGTCATTATTTTCTTCAAGTCTTTATGGTCTTCTTCGGCTTGCTTCTCTAACACAACTATTCTTGCACTTTGAGCTTCAAGCTTTTCTTCCTAAGATTCAAGATTTTCTTCCTGAGCTTCAATATTTTCTTCCTGAGCTTTAAAAACTTGTTCTTTCTTTAACAAATTCTCTTCAACCTCAATCCGATGATCCCTTTCATTCCTCCAGTTTTGAGCAATAGAATTCAGATTCCCATTCAGATCTCTGTCTTCTTGAATCCGGGAATTCTTCTCAGCTGTCAACTTTTCTTCAAAGGAGGAGGTAAGATCATTTATCTTCCTGTCTTTTGTCTCAAATGCATCTTTAACATTATCTTGGAAATCATCCAAGAGCCTCTTCTCTTCTACAGTTTTCCTCGACCAACTAGTCATTTTCTTACAAGACCTTTTGTGGGCTTCATATCCGACAAAAAAGGTTTTGAACTAAGCCTCCATCTCTACACATTTATCCATAACCATGGATACGGAGTCTGTTTTCTGATTTAAAGTATGTTGGAACATCTGCCATCTTGAATCAATACTTGAGAAGGTCAGAATAGAACCCACTAACTTCTTTAATGACTAAACAACAAAGTCATGCCCCAATGAAAATGACTCTGAATCCGAGACTTTTCTTGGAGAATTTTCTTCTTCAAATTTCTCATCCTTATTCTTAGAAGAACCACCAATTTCTCTTCTCTTTAGAGCCACTGAGCTTGGGTTATTTACAACTACTTTCTTTCCCTTGTCCACTTTCGGATTGGATTGTTGTTCCGGAGTTTTCTGTTCACTATCAGACACTTGAACAACATTGTCTTCATCATCAATATCTTTTTGAGCACCATCCTCTACATTCTCCATTTAAGAAATATCATGTAGAATATGTTCTTCCTCTGGATGATAAGCTATTTCTTGTTCTCCTTTCTCCTTATCCTTCCCTGGAGTGACTAACTTAGAGGACTCAGCAACTGAATTTCAGAGCGACAAATGTTCCTAAGGTGTCTCCTTATAATCTTCTACTTGCTTCAATAGATCTCCGGTCTCATCACTACCTTCAGCAACTGATTCTTCCTCTTTTACTTGCTCAAACTGCTCAACTTCCTTAACATGCTTAGCTTTTACCTTCTCTGAAGTAACATAGTTTCTTCCTGGAGTCTCAGGTAGAGATTCCAAATAGAATGATCTCAGGACTGGAATGTTTTCAGAGGCCATATCATTAAACTTCAATAAAGTCTGAACCACCTCAGCTTCAGACATCTTCTTCTTAAGCTTCTTTTGTTTCACTTGTTTTTCTAGTTCAACCGTTGTCTTTTCCTTTAAGGCCTTAGCCTTCGCAGGGTCCAAGACAAACTGAGGCTCCCCTGGCACTCTCTTCTCTTTGACTTCCCTCCACTTAGTAACTACCTCATCAGGGTAGGCTTTCTTCTTTTTCGGTTTTGGAGGTGCGGAATGAACTTTCTTAGATTTAAGATTCTCTACTTCAACTTCAACTTCTTTCAACTTTCTCTTCTTCACTGGCTTAGAAGATTCAGGTTCAGCAACTTTCAGAACCGCTTCTTCTTGAAATGGCAAATCAAATAACTCACTAGTGTTCTTATCAAAATAAACGTTCATCCTTTTAAGGGTATCATAACTCACCAACATAATTTTTCAAACTCTTGGCTTAGACTTTCAAGCCTCCTTGAAAGACTCAAGGCACCGAACTATTAACTTTGAGATTATTGTTGGATACATTACGATATGAGCTCTCAGATTCCCTTTATTAACATTCTCAATGGTAATAAGAATGTGTCTCATCAAATTAAACTTCCTTAGATTTATCAAAAAAATCTAGAATAAAGATCTCTCTCTTCTTCAAACTATCTTTGTCACCCTTTCTCGGTACGATAAAGCCTTGTACCCATAATTCTAGAATCCGAAAATTTGTAGACAGACTAGAAATCTTTGGAGCCTTGTCATATGACAGTCTGAGATTCTTCAAAGCCTTTTCCTTGTCGAAACTTCCCTTTGAATCCGGAAAAACATGAGTGATGAACTCGGCTTCTCCTTCATTTGTCAGCCCTACCAAGCTGGCTGCCTTGGCATAAGAAAGATTATAAGTCTTGCCATAAGACTTAAACGACAATTTCTCCCTACCATATTCCTTAAAGAAGGAAACTGTCTCATAGAACTCTAAAAGCAACTCCGAATATACTTCATCTTGATTCACGGGCTTAGACACAGCAACATCTTCCCATCTGTTAAGATTTATGTTCTTGGATATAAGAGAATCATAATTGTTGAAGAAATCAGGATGAACCAACCTTTCTCTATATACTAACCACTGAGAAATCGGCTTAGAGGTTGACATGTCTTGAGAAGCTACTTCCACAGACATTCGGATCTGAAGACTTCTGAGAAGTTCGGAACAGAGATTGCTGAAGATCGGAATGGTTTTAAAATGGAGAGGAAGAGCTTCGGGACGCTGGAGCTTGAAAAACCGATGTGGGACGACCATTTGGGGTCCCCTTTAAATAGGCAACGATATAACGGTTCATCTTCCTCGGTTGATCAAACGGTTGTAAAAAAATGAGATCATATCTGATGGTTGAAAACCAATTCTCAAGAAAACTTGAATCCGATCTTTTGAGGTTTTTATTAAAACAAAGATTTAAGAAAACTAGAATCTAAAAACAAAATATAAGAAAACACCAGCAAGTAAAGTATGATTACGAAAACTTGAGTAAGGAAATCATACCTTTCAGATTAGCTTAGGAGGATTATTCGTAATGGGTAATATTCTTCTTGAAGAAAAATTAACTACGAAAAATCTTTACTACGAAAAGACATAGTTCGCAAAACTCACTACGAAAAACAAACTCAGTACGGAAAACTCAGTATGAAAAGAATAATAAAAAATGAAAATTCATTACAAGAATTTCAGTATGAATATTTCATTACAAGAATTTCAGTACGAGAATGTCCTTATGAATGTCTCAATACGGAAATCTTACTACGAAAGTCTCAGTATGAAAGTCTCATTCCGAATATTTCAGTATGATTTTTTTTTGTAAAAACTCATTTAAAAATAAAGAAAATAACAAACATATGTACTCCCCCTATAAAAAGGAGTTTATTACTGTAAGGAGACTTTTTCAACAAAAAGTTAATTAAGAAATATTACCTTACGGTTATCATTCCTAACTTCTGTTTAATGTATTCAAATCTATCAGAAGGTAATGATTTTGTAAAAATATTAGCAAGTTGATCTTGCGTTCCGACAAACTGAAGAATAATATCTCCTTTTTGTGTGTGATCCCTAAGAAAGTGATGCCTAATATCTATGTGTTTTTCACGTGAGTGATTTGTAGGGTTATTACTTAGGGCAATAGAACTTGTTTTATCACACAAAATTTGAGTTTTAGTAAAACTCAATCCATAGTCTGTGAGTGTGTGTTGCATCCACAACACTTGAGCACAACAACTTCTAGCTGCTACATATTCGGATTCAGCAGTGGAAAGTGATACAGAATATTGCTTCTTGCAAGACCAAGAAACTAGTGAATCTCCTAAGAAATGACAAGTTCCGAATGTACTTTTTCTATCCATTCTATATCCACCAAAGTCAGTATCAGAAAAGATTTTTAGAACAAAATCATTTCCAGAATTATAAAATAATCCTAGATCCATGGTTCCCTTAAGGTAGTGAAAAATTCTTTTTACTACCTTTAAGTGAGATTCCTTAGGATTGGATTGATATCTTACACATAAGAATATTGAGAACATTAAGTCTGGTCGACTAGCTGTTAAGTAAAGTAAACTTCCTATCATACCTCTAAAAGATGTTTGATCTACTGGTTTCCCAGCTTCATCAAGATCTAGAGAGTCTGATGTACTAATAGGAGTACTTATACTTTTAGTATTTTCATAACCATACTTTTTAAGAAGATCTTTAATATACTTATGTTGAGATATGTAGGTTCCTTTTGGTTTTTGGGAAATTTGAAAACCAAGGAAAAAAGTTAACTCACCCATCATACTCATTTCAAACTCAGATTTCATTAGACTTGCAAAAGAATCGGTTAAAGATTGCTAGGTTGAACCAAATATGATGTCATCAACATAAATTTGAACAATCAAAACATTTTTCTTATCTTTCTTTATAAAAAGTGTTGGATCTGCATTTACCTTAACATAGTTATTTTGAAGCAAAAATCCAGTGAGTCTATCATACCAGGCTCGTGGGGCTTTTTTAAGACCATACAGAGCTTTGGTAAGTCTAAAAACATGATCAGGATGCTTTGTATCTTCAAAGCCAGGAGGTTGTTCAACAAAAACTTCCTCTTGAACATAACCTTTAAGAAAATCACATTTCACATCCATTTGAAAAAGTTTAAAATTAAATAATTCTGCAAAGGCAAGTAGAATACGGATAGATTCAAGTCTAGCTACTGGAGCATAGGTTTCTTCATAGTCTATTCCCTCTTGCTGATTATATCCTTTAGCAACAAGTCTAGATTTATTTCTTACTGTGACTCCATTTTCATCACATTTGTTCCTGAAGACCCACTTTACTCTAATAACATAAGTTTCCTTAGGTCTTTCAACCAAGATCCAGACTTTGTTCCTTTCAAATTCATTTAGTTCATCTTGCATTTCTTTGATCCAATCATCATCACCTAAAGCTTCATCAGTGCTTTTTGGTTCTAATTAGGAAAGAAATGCTAGATGTTCTATTTAATTTCTTAAGGAACTTCTAGTTCTTATATGTTGATTTACATAAACAATGATACTATCACTGGGATGATTCTTAAGAAACACCTGATTTGGGTTTTGAAAAGCCTGTTCATCAATATTGGGTAGAAAATCTTCTAGGGTAAATGTTTCAAAAGTATCTTCTTGAACATTTTCCTTATCAGAAGGATCTTCTATCAAAGGTTGACAATCAGTTTTTGAAAACACATCCGAGGATGAAGATTTGGTTGATTTAAAAACAAAAGGATCTGACTCATCAAATTTTACATGTACTGTTTCTTCAACAGTACAAGTATTTTTATTGAAAACTCTATATGCCTTAGAAGTTGTGGAGTAGCCTAAGAAAATTCCTTCATCAGATTTTGGTGTGAATTTATGTAGATTATCTTTAGTATTCAAAATGAATACTTTACAACCAAAAACCTTTAAGTAGGAAAGTCTTGGTTTTCTACCATTCCATAACTCATAAAGAGTTTTATTAAGAAAAGGTCTAATCAAAACTTGATTTATAGTATAACAAGTAGTACTTATAGCTTCAGCCCAGAAATGTCTAGCTATATAATATTCACTCAACATGGTTCTAGTTATCTCTTGAAGAATTCTATTTCTTCTTTAAACTACACCATTCTGTTGAGGAGTTCTAAGTGCTGAAAAATTTTGAGTAATACCTTTTCTACTACAAAAAGTTTCAAAATCAGAATTTTGAAATTCTCCTCCATGATCACTATGAATAGTTTTCAATGGAAGGTTTTTCTCATTTTTAACTTGAGCTCTAAAACTTTTGAAATAAGAAAAAGCTTCAGACTTCTTTGCTAGAAAATAAACCCAAGTAAATCTAGTGTAATCATCAACTAGAACAAACACATAGTATTTGCCTCCAATACTTCCAATTTGTGTTGGACCAAAAAGATCCATGTACACTAACTGTAATGCATCAGTTGTTGAGACTTCACCAATTGATTTTAAAATAGATTTATGTTTCTTTCCATATTGAAAAGGATCACAAACTTTAGAATAATCAAATCTAAGCTCTGGTAGATCCTTAACTAGTTTCTTCTTAGAGAGTTTGCATAAGTTCCTAAGGTTATAGTGACCTAGTCTTCTATTCCATAACCAGGAATGATCTTCCATTGCACTTAGGCAAGTTAAATCTTGGCTCCTGAGGTCTTCTAAATTTAATGTGTAAACATTCTCTTGCCTATTGGATGAGAGAATAAATTCTTCCTTGGAATTGTGAACTAAGAACTTATCATTCCTAAAATTCACAAGGTACCCTTCATCACATAACTGACTTATGCTAATGAGGTTGTGCTTAAGACCCTTAACAAAAAGAACATTTGAAATCAAAGTTTTACCAAGAAGAACAATATTACCTATACCAACAATTTCTCCCTTATAATTATCTCTGAAAGTTACCTTTCCTCCTTTCGTTTTGATAATCTTTTCAAAATAGCTTTTGTTACCAGTCATGTGCCAGGAACATCCACTATCCATGTACCATGTGTTACTGTTGGTACTCTCTTTATTTTCCTGAAATCAAGAAAAGAATTAGACTTTCGGAATCAAAACTTGTTTGGATCTGAGATTTCCAGATAACAAAATTTTAGGTACCCATATCTTCTTAGAGAAATAAGCTTTGTGAAATCCTAAAGATTGGGTTTTGTTTAAGGAACAATTTTTTGCCTAGTGACCACCACATTGACACTTGGTACAAAATGGGGTACTTTGAGGAACAAAATATTTTTTACTAAAAATTGGTTTTTCATGGGTATAACCAAATCCAAATTTATTTCTTAAAGGTCGTATTTGGGAATACATTTTATCAAAATTTTCCTTACCATGGGTAAAGTTTGATAAACACTTCTTTAAGGAAAAAATTTCAGACTTGAGTTTTATAACCAAGTTTTTATCTTCAAAATCATTAGATTTAGAACTAGAGCTAGGCTCGAAAACATTTTTCTTAGAAATTACTTTTTCTAACTCTTTAGAAAGTTTGTTCATCTCAGAACTTACTTCCTCAAGATTTTTTGAAATATTTATAAAATAAGAATTTTTCCTATCAAGATCTTTAGAAAGATCTGATATCTCTTTCGTAATAATAGAATTCCTAGAGTTTGCCTTATCAAGTTTCTTATTGAGTTTAGAGTTCTCAATCTCAAGAAGTTCAGAAAACCTAGAAACTTCTTCATAGGTAGGTGAAGTATTTTCTTCATCAGAAGAGGATTATTCATCAGAAGAGTTATAATACTTATTATCATTAGAATTTAAAGATACATTGGTCAATGATTCAGAATTTCGTACCTTAGCCATAAAACAATGATTGTTAATAGGTAGTTTGGCTATAAGACCAAGATTCTTCTTTCCTGAAGATTCATAATCAGAAGATTCATCTGAAGAGTCACCACCACTGGAACTCCAGGTATCACTAGCTTTCATAACTTTCTTAGCTTTGGCTTTATAATACTTCTTTTTGTTCCTGTCTGAATGCCTTTCTTTCCTTTCTTTCTTTTTGAGTAAAGGGCAATCTGGTCTAATATGTCCAGCTCTCTTGCATTCGTAACAAGTAACTTCTCCATCTTTCCTTTCTTTCCTCTCCTTTTTATTATACTTGGATTGGAAATTTCTCTGACTGGCTATCTTGTTCATCCTTTGAGAAAGATTTGCTAACTCATTTTTAGAGACTTCACTTTCACTAGAATCTGATTGGATAACCATCTTCTTAGACTTGGATCTGGTTACTCTCTCTGGAGTCTTAGCTTTCATATGATTTGATGTTATTGTAAAAGAAAAAGTACCATTCCCATTCTTCTTCTTGATATTGTCAGCATCTCTCTTCATTCTTATTTCATGTTGAAGAAGAGTTCCAAATAGATCATCAAGAGAAATTTGAGTGACCTTCCTATTCTCATCTATAGCTGTTCTTTTGGATTCCCACTCATTGGGCATAATATCAATTATCTTATCCACAAGTGCTTCATCATCTAACCCTTTCTCTCCCATATACTGTAAATTGTTGACTATAGTCATAAATCTCTATTGAACTTTACAAATTGGTTCACCATAAGGAAAATAGAATCCATGGTATTCAGTTCTAAGCATAGATCTCCTAGTCTCAATCAATTTAGAAGTTCCAAAGTGTGTAACCTCTAACTTCTTCCAGATACAATTAGCTACTTCACAAGAAGAAATTTGGCTATATATATTTCTAGTCATTGAACAAAGTAAGGTATTGTGTACCTTAAAATTGAGTTGATACTCTTGCTTTTCCTAGTTAGTGAAAGTTATAACTTCCTTATCAGGAATTTTATAATCTCCAGTAAGCATAAAAAAGTTGTCCACTCCAGTATTGATAACAAAAGTCTTCATTCGATCTCTCCAGTACTCATAGTCATTACCATCAAATATTGGTGGTCTTGTAGGATTTAGATAATCAATGGAACCAACATTGACTCCTGCCATACTTAAAATAACCTTAGGCACACAAACTTGTTAGTAGAAAAATTTCGTAATCACAAAGTTCAGAATGATAATTCATAATGACAAAGTTCGGAATGACAATTCGTAATGACAAAGTTCAGAATTACAAATAACTTTCTAATAAAGTATGAAGAATAAAGGAAAATGTACAAGAAAAACTTATACGTGAGTATAAGTATTTCATAGACCTCCTCTGATACCAATTGTAGGATCGAAATAATGATGTAGATGCTCAATATACAAGAGGGGGGGTGAATTGTACACTTTAAAATTTTCCTTTGGAACCTTTAAAGTTGATTACGAATAACTATGTTTTCCTTAGATATGGAAAGTTATAAGTTTAAAAAAGTTAAACTAAGCAAATTCACAACACCTCTAACACCAATTGAAAAATTGGAATAAGGAATGAAGTTATAAACTTCAAATTCTATGTACTTGCTTAAAACTATAAAGAGATTCCGAAAGTAGGTTCCGAAAATATGGATATGGAAATTGAAACTTAACTAAAGATTACAATATGATATTCTACCTTAAAGCGTATAGAATCTAAATGAAACAGAGTGAAAGTAAGGAAGTATAAGAAATTTATACTTTTCTTACAATACAATATGCAGTGGAAACAAACAAGTAGTAAAACTACAAGTAACAAGATATAAGTCTTTTAACCCAAAGAGTAGGGTATCCAATAACCTTGGATAATGATCCCTTGATTTATACTTTCAAGAAAATATGTCTTACCCACACCAAGGTAAGCCCTCGATACGAAGATCGGAATCTCTGTCTTGTTATCCCTGCAAGCCCTCAAATCCAAGATAGTTGGAACCTCTGTCTTCCTCAGTAAGGAAGCCCTCGAACTTCAAGGTAGCCGGCACCTCTGTCTTCCTATCCCCGGAAGTCCTCGAATGTAATCACCAACATTCGGAGTCACACAAAGCAAAAACTGAACGAGCGGTTCAGTATGCACAAAGCATGAAAAACTTTCTCTCTCTAGAAATAACCTTAGCAGCGTGTGTTCTCTAGATCGATCAACTTCCTTGTATATCGAGATCTTTAAAATGAGCTCCTATTTAGAAGCTCGGTCGACCTTCTTTCCAATGGTCATATCTTCCTTAAAATTAGGAGGGACCTGTACACGTGTCACTTAACTAATGGTTAGTTTATAATGGAATAGACGACATCGTTTTATAACAAAATAAGTATAACAGAATGTACGACATCATTTTAAGTCTAACTAAAAAGTTTGGAGTGATGGTTTGGAGTGTAAAAATATTAAAGAGTAGACAAATTATAAAAGTTTAAGCAAAATGGAAGTTCGGAGTCTAAATAAATTCGGAGTGTATAAAGCAAAGATGATCATATTCTGTTTAATAGGTGAATTCGGAATGAGAATTCGGAATGAGAATTCTTCATCAGAATTCGTAATGAGAATTTGTAATCAGGATTCGTCATTAGATTTCGGTGTCGAACTTCATGAGAGTTTGTATCCAGAATTCGTAGTGGAACTTTATTAGAGTTCGTATCCAGAATTCGGAGTGAAACTTCATTACAGTTTTCATCCAGAATTCGGAGCCTAAAACAGAATGTTTCTTATCAAAGTTTTAAACGATTTCGAGAATATATAAATGAATCTGAATCTTATACTTAAGAAATATATGGATATAGATAATGAAAATATGATAAGGATAATTTTCCTTATAAAAGATATTTTCCTTATAAAAGTGACTTTCCTTATAAAAGCAATTTTCCTTATAAAATCAATTTTCCTTATAAAAGCAATTTTCCTTATAAAAGCAATTTTCCTTATAAAAGCAATTTTCCTTATAAAAGCAATTTTCCTTATAAAATCAATTTTCCTTATAAAATCAATTTTCCTTATAAAATAAATTTTCCTTATAAAAGCAATTTTCCTTAAAGATAAGGTGTTTGTGATTTTCAAAACAAGAAGGAATGGAAAAGTCATAAGGAAAACCTTATTGACTCAACAGTGTGAACATCCCTAACCATGGTACATTCAAACAAACGAACCTATCCTAATTGGAGTAGACTAAGATATGACCACTATCTCAAGAAACCTCTAGCCCTAAAGAAGCCACAACTAATGCACCCAGGCTATCACTATCTCCCAATCCTGGAATAGTTACTTCCTAGGTAGAACTAGGAGACTAAGACCAGAGTCAACTAGTGACCCCATTTTGATTTGTAAACTAAGACATAAGACCTTTCTAAGGATATCATTAAAGGTCATCCTTCACCTAGATACTTGACTTGATCCCAACCCATCCTTATTCATTTAAAGTCACCCTAGAAATAGAAAATAGATCAAAACTCCCAAAAAATACCTCTCTAAAGGACTCCTTTATGGGATTAGAAACCAAAAATTCCCCAAATCAAATGGCAATCTCCCTGTGGATTTGATCCCATAATCCCACTATACTATACCTTTTTAGTTACTGAAAGTTTGGGATAAAGTATAAATTAAAATTTTTATTTGACACCTGGAGGAAGTAACAATGCCTTTCATGGGCATGTCAGGTTTCTTTTCTTGTTTGTAGAATTATTTATTTCTATCTCCATCGGTTATTGTTTCTTGGAGTTTTTTTCTTCTGATTTTATTTTTTTAAATAACTTGATTAAACTCGATCCCTTATATACAACTTTTTTGAGGGGTTGGTTGGTGTTTTATGACATCCCTCTCTCCAAAAATTAGTATCAAAACAATGTTCTCAAGTTTAGTGATTTCATATACTACTTTTGAGATTGAGAAGTTTGATGGAGATAATGGATTTAATCTATAGATAGTTAACGTGTGTGCTATTCATTTACATGATTGACTTGAAGATTCTCTGGAAGGATAAAACAAAAATATCACCAATATTTTTGACATGAGACAGAATCCAACATATATTGTAAATGTTGACCATGATATTTAAAAAAAATCCTACTCGATGTTATTGTTGGACCTAAGTGACAAGGTCTTACAAGAAGTGCTCTATGAAGCCTTTATAAGTTATATATGGTTTTAGCTTGAACAAATTTATAAGGATATGTATCTTATTAGTAGGTAACAAAAGTAAATTCATCTTTATAATTTTAAAATGATATTTAGAACTCCCTTCCTAGTCCATTTATATTATTTTAATAATATGGTTTTAGACTTAACCAATTTATAGGTGTAAATATCATATAAGGACTAGGAATTTTTATTTTTAAATTATTTAGTTGATTCATTTAATCCTGATATGGATTTGAGGATGCATGGTAGGAATTCCATTAAATTAGAGGAATTGAATCCTGTTGACTTGTCAAGCAATATTCAGATTCACAATCTAAAGGTAGAGGGTATAGGGGTGAAATTTGGGCCTAAGTTTCTTAATATAAAGTTTCAACTAAAAAATAGTAATAAAGGGGAGAATAATAGTGGTTTCTTTTTTTATTTTTGGTGTTATCTATCACACCCCAACCCTAATTTATTTTATTAATATATTTATTTATTGTATTTTAATTTTCTATTGGGTTTTAGGTTGAACCTATACGAAAAAATGATTTTATTTAAGTTTTGATCACCTGTGAATAGTTTGTGCAATGTCAGTAGAAAACATGCGGTGACTAGAAACCTTTTTCTGAAGCTTGATAGCATTTTTTTTATGGTAAGTTCATAGTTTCGCAAACCATGTAGATAAACTATGTAGGCGCCCTAGTGTTCCTAGTAAAGGATTCACATTTGGAACATGGTTTGGTAAACTATGCAGAAATCTTGTGATGTAACCAAATATTTAAAAAAAAATACTAATCTTGCCTATAAAAAATGAAACCCCCATCAACCTCACCCATCCCCCACTTGGTCAAATCCCTCACTATGAACCAGGTAGGACCCCTATGCATGCTCTCCTACCTCTTTCTCCCCTCCAATTCAAGGCATTCTTCCCTTTGATTTCAAAGGGGCTTATTTAAGTTGGAGTTTCCTCCCCTCCACCTCCTTTTTCCTATCCTTTATTTATGTTTTTATTATTATAAACAATGCATCACCTTGGATAAAACCTAGGTGGGGTTTCAGTTATAATGTTCTTTGATTCTTGTTTCTATGGGTATGTGGAATGTTCTTCAGGACTAGTTCCTGCTAGAATTGAGAGTCCCATCACATCTGCACATGGTTGAGGTAGGTATTTCTATCATTTTCCTTTCCAAATCACCCTATTGGATGTTTGAGCCTTTAAAAATTAATTTTAATTAAATCTACCTTTTTTCTAAACTCATAAATTAGTTTTTAAAGCCTTTGTGGACAATGCTTTTATTTAAAGTAGAATACCCAAGAGTTTTGATGCTTATAATTTCTGAATATATATATATATATATATATATATATATTATGTTTGGAAAAATTACTAAGTGGACTTATTAAATGGTATTTGGTGTTTAAATTAATGAATTACCTTAGATTAAATTATACAAGTTGGCTTTGGGGTCAAATTATGGTTTGATTAGATTATTTTTATTTTAGTGGTTTTATTGATTATGCTTGGAAAGTCATGTTATTTAAAGAATGATTTGAATTTTACCTCTTTACATTATCAATTGGAACTATTTATGGATGTTTATATGTATTGAAGTGATATGCACAAATCTATATATGCATGTGTATACAAATATAATTGTGTACATGCATATATATAGAAATTACATCGAATTCCTTCACTTAATTTTAGTTTTTAAACATTATATTGGGTTTCTAAAATACTCTCAAAAAGTGTATTTAAAAATGTTTTTTATAAAAATGTGATTGAAGGCCCTTTGGGCACTTTTATAAAGTTTCTTAACACTTACCTTGGTATTTCAAATGGAATTGATGAAAGAAATATTTTCTTAGAAAATTATTACCAGTTTCAAATGCTAAGGCCTGGTTAAAACCTTGAAAAGTTTTCCATAAAAGATTAAAAATTCATAGAATACCCATCTATTCTATTTTTCTTGGAATATTATGATTTAATTTCAATGAAGGGTTTCACATGTCTAATTTTTTGGGAGGTGGGATAAGTAATTGTGGTTGGATTATGTTGATTCTTGGTTAATACATTTTATATAAAGGCTACCTAACCTCACATCCTTTATTATCTTAATGGTATCCTATGAATAATAGTGAGGAATTATATATGTTTCTATATAGTCTTTATTAGATAGACTAGATCCTTCATGGTATAGAAAGTCCTTGGGGGAGTTCCACTAGTGAGGCTAGTTGAGGGAGGTCGGTTAGTTATAGACTTAGAAACATTATTGATAGGCATACATATGGTTATAAATCGAGTATATCTCAGGTATACTCATAATATTTTTAGTAATTTTCATGATTAAAAATTATAAATTTTTTACTATTCACTTTTACTTCAGTTCTATTTCCTTCTTATTTATTATTGTTCCATTATGGTGCCCCATGTTGTTATTTTTTTTAGTTTCCATTTTCTGATTTTAATTTTTTACAAAAGGATTTAAGAAAGTAATTCTTCTAAAATGGTTTATAAATTGGTTTTAAAATGTGTTTTTTCACTAATAGCATCATAGGTAGATTAAATTTTTTATAAGTGATTGTTTTCATTTAAAATAAAAAACAAAAGGAAATTTATAAATGTTGATGATATGATATTGTGTTTTTTTATGATATAGAAAACTTATTTTCTATTTTTGTTTTCAAACTATCATGTGCTGGTTGTTCTGGGAAAGTAATTTTATTTATTTTTTGGTTCTTTCCTACTATGTTTTTTGTGCTCACACCCTAATTATACCACTTAGTGCATGTAGACCGATTAAATTTTTTGCAGGTTTATGTTCTGGTTAAGAAGAGTTTCATTCTCATATTCTTCCTCCAGACCATTCATGGAGAAGGTTCTTTAATTTAGATTGATAGTGACCTTGGGTCACATTAGGTATATCAGTTTTATTTTTATGCCCTATTATTCTCACCTAAATTGGTAGTTCTTATTTTTATTTTCTCTTATTGGTGGTGATTATCCATATAGAGTTACGGATTTTGAATTAAAGGGGTTTTTGTGTGTGAGTGTGTTGGTGGTGAGCTGAGGAAACATTATTTTTTATTATATCTATTTTATTCCACTTGATCTGTTTAAGTTTTTCTTGTAATTTATTATTTGATTTTGGAATGGGTGTCTAACATATGGACAGGTCATACTCATATTTCCAAAGGAATTCCATAGATTATTAATTCTTACTTATGCAGATAATTCATTCCCATGAGATATTATTTGATTCCCTGGTGCTTTTCACCACCCTATGGTGATCAGAAATGCGCCTCAGAGATGTCTTGGGCTAGATTGGGTGCCCAGTCTAGGGGTGGTCTAAGTTGGTTCATGAAAAAAGGGTATCAAATCCTAGGTTCTAAATAGGGCCTAAGTTTCATAGAACACTTTATTATTTGGAGAGTCTTATAGATTGGAGTAGGACTATCAGGACTCAAGTAGGAGTTATAAGAAGATTCTTGCTAACTCTTTCTCACAATAAACCTCAAGTTACCATGGGAAATATTCCTTCAAATCTTGGATTGTGATTTCTGGTTTTTTATTCATGTTGATGGTGTTTTGGTTTATTAAATGGATTTATGTGTTTTGAGGTATGAAAATGGGAGTTGAACTGTTGTCACATGGTAATCTTGAATGACCTGGAAAACCCTTTAGATCTTGAGTGCTCAGTTCAACATGAATTTCAGTGGTAGTTTTATGATTTTCACATGGTCTACTAAACTATATGGCTAATTCATACACAAATACCGGTCCCTCATAAAGTATTTTTTGTGTTATATTATATTATTGATTGGGTTTTGGGTTGGCATGATTCATTTTCAAAAAAATGAATTGGCTTTAAAAATGGATGAAGGGGATTTTATGATGAAAATATGGGTTTTAAAGGAAAATTAGGGTATGGGGAATTAAAAAAGGTTTTTTGGAATTCTAAAAGTCGTTTTAAAATTAAATTGGATTTTAAACATTTAAATAGTGGAGTTTAAAATCTCTTTAATGTTTAAAAAGTGGTTGAATAGTTTTATAAAAGGAAATCAAGGGATTTTAAAATGGTTTTCAATGCTAGATTTTTTAATTTTTAAATTGAAAATTTTCAATTATGAAATGGTTTTGAAAAAAATTGGTTTTTTAAATTTTTTATGTTTTGATTATTTTTATTATGAATATGATTTATCTTATTGAACTAGTGTTTTGAGTTGAGGTTTTATTTTCAATAGATTTTTATTTATGTTTGTGTGGTTATTAATTTAGGATTTGAATTACCTTTTTTATTCTGAGTATGCCTCCTAGAAGTGTTTTGGGTGTTTTTAGGTCTGTAAGATTGCCTATTATGGGTCTCTAGCTAATTAGGTCTTAGTGTGATTCAAATTAGTTGTGATTCCTTAGGCACTTTCCCCATATATTATTATGGATAGTGATGATTTGAGTTTTTTCTTATTCCTTATTGGTTTTAACGGTCCTCCTGGTTGTTTTGGGTGGCTATGATAGTGGTGAGAATTTTCTTGAGTCCATTTGGTATGGGGAAACCTTTGGTGTGTTCTTAGGTAACTAGGATGGATGTTGAACCTATCAAGTTTCTATGATGGTTGGTGTCGGTTGATTTTGTTGGGACTGACATGATCAGTGTCTTAGGCATGAGATCCTAGGTTACCCTTACTCATTTTAGCCCAAGTTTAAATCCATTCTATTTTATGTGGAATGCTAGTGGTTGATGCCCCTTCCCTTTTCATCCTTGGTTAGAAGGATGTTGGTGAGTAGCATGATCCTCCTTTTCTTGGGATTTTCATTTAGGGGTGTTTTTAAGGTCATGGATTCATTTAGGATAATTTGTTTATTACACTCATCTGGAGAGTAAGAACTTGTTTTTAGGGATCTTGGTGTGCCATGGTTGGGTCTTTCGGCTTGAGTCCTTACGGTTAGGGGTTTGGATTGTCCATAATAAATTCCTTGGGCTGCCCTGATTTTATCTTATTGATTGATTGGTTTCATTTTTTAGTTATTTTGTATCTATTATATGGTTGGAGAGGGTATGTGTCTTATAGATGTGTGTTTGATTAATAGTTTTTTTAAGTCTCTTCAGTTGAGGGTTCGGGTTTTCGTCTGATGACCCTTTTTATAATTACTTATCTTCAGAATCTGCAATGCTAGTTTTTTTTAATAGTAGGAAGATCCACCTTGGGTATTTATTTCTTAATACTCTTATTTAGGTGGTTGCATGTTATTTTGGAATTAAATATAGGTTTTTATCGGTTTGTAGATTTTCATTTGGTAAGTTCCTTCTTTCCGGGTTATGAGTCCTTATCACTTGTATCTATTTTTAATTCAATGACTTTATAGGGGTATAAAATTTTATGGTGGGGTGTTCTATTAGACCCCAACCCTGATTTCTTTTATTATTTTATTTATTTATTATATTTTAAACATTTCACTGGGTCTAGGTTGAACCCATTCAAAAAAATTAATTTCTTTAAGTGTACAACACATGTACATGGTTTGTGTATGGTTAGTAAAAACCATATAGTGACTATGAACTTTTTTCTACAACTTGACATTGGAATTTTTCACATTTAGTACATGGTTTCCCAAATAATTCAATAAAACCAAGTGAGTTCTATAGTGTGTCCAGTGAAGGATTCATGGTTGGTGCATAGTTTGGTAACTCATTTGAAAATCATGTAATGTGCCCAGATCTTTAAAAATGAAAAATTACTAATATTCCCTCTAAAAAATTAAAATCTCCATCAAACTCACCCCCCTATTGATCGAATCCCTAAATTCACACCAGGTAGGATCCCCACATGTGTTCTCCCACCTCATTTTCCCCTCCAATGTGAGTTATTCTTCCCTCTTATTTCATGAAAGGTTTCTTTAGGATAGGATTTACACCCCTCCTTATCCTCATTAATCAACTTTATTTATGTTTTTCTCCTCTTCCTTCACTGAGAATCAGCTTATAAAAACCATAGTTTTTATTTCAATTTTAGTATGCTTCAATTATTGTTACTAGGGGATTTGGAATGTTCTTCGGACCCAGTTCCTTCCATAATTGAGAGTCTTGTTGCATCCACACATGGTTGAGGTAGGTTCTAATATCCTTTACTTCAAAAAATCACACCATTGGATGCTTGAGACTTTATAAATTATTTTTAATTTAATCTTCATTATTGTTAAAATTATAAATTAGTTTTTAAATCTCTTGGGGATAATGGTTTGATTTAAAGTAGAATACCCAAGATTTTTAATGTTTATGCTTTGTGGATACACACACACACACTAGAAGTTTTCTAAAATACATAAGTGACCTTTCTAAATGGTATTTTGTATTTAAAGTAATGAATTTTCATTGATTAAATTATTAAATTTATATTTAGGGTTAAATTATGGTTTGAATGGATTACGGTTATTTTTGTGCCTTTGTTGAATATGCTTATAAATTCATGTGATTTAAAGAATGATTTTAATTGTGACTCTTTACTTCATCATTTGGAACTATTTATCGATTTTTATATGTATGTAAGTGCTATCTACATATCAAAATGTGCATGTGTTTGAACATATAGATTTGTGCATGAATATATATATATAAATTCCATATAATACCATCACTTAATTTTGGTTTTTAAAAATAATATTAGGTTTCTAAAATTAAATCCAAAAGAGGTTTAAAATATATGTTCTTATAAAAATACAATTGAAGGACTTTTTGAAACTTCGATAAAGTTTCTTGACACTTACCTTGGGATTTAAAATGGTATTGATGAAAGAAATATCTTCTTAGAAAATTATTACTAGTTTCAAAATATAAGGCCTAATTGTAACCTTGAAATGTTTTCTTTAAAACTATACACATTCATGGATTCCCTCTATATTATGGTTATGTTGGAATGTGTTGATTTAATTTTAAAGGGAATTTTTTCCTAGATTATTGTAGGGAGGAGGTCTAAGAAATTGGGGTTAGCTTATGTTGATTCTTGATTGAGATGTATTATTTAAAGTATACCCCACATACGACTCTTTATTATCATCATGGGATCCTAGGAAACTTAATGATGGATAAGATATATTTCTCTCTAATCACAATTATATGGAATATATCCCCCAAGGTTTGGAAGAGTCAGGGGAGTGCCACCAGTGAGAATAGTTGAGTGTAGCTTGTTTGTTATAGACTTATGAACTTCCTCAATAGGCCTACAAATGGTTCCAAATCAACTACTTCTAGTATCTCCTTATGGGATGGTTAGGCATTTCCCATGATTGTATATTCTGTATTTCATACCATTTAGGTGTACTTTATTTTTTCTTACTTCTTAATTATTATTTTTCCATTATGAAATACCATGTTGTTATTGTTGTTATTGGTTCTCATTTTCTTATTTAAATAGTTTCCAAAAGTCTTTGAGAAAGGTATGTTTCTAAAATCGTTTTAAAATTGGTTTCTAAAATGGTTTTCAAATTGTGTTTTTAACTAATAGTGGTGCAGGATGATAAAATTATTTCTAATTTATTTGTTTCTTTTAAAAAAAGAAAAAAAATTATAAATGTTGATGTTGTGATATTTTCATTGATTATTAAATGGAAAACCTATTTTCAATTTTTATTTTTAAACTAGAATATGTGGGTTGTTCTAGGAAAGGAAATATATAGATTTTAGGGTACTTATCCACTGGAATATTTATTATCACACCCTATATGTACCACTCTATTCATGTAGACCAAGTGGATTTATTATAGTTTTAGGTTCTGGTTAAGAAGATTTTCATTTATCAGACTCCTCCTCCAGGTCATTCTAGGCGTGGGTTCTTGATTTTGGATGGAGAGTGGCCTTGGGTCTCACTGGGTATGTCAGTTTTATTTTTATTCCATAGCAGACTCAACCAAATTTGTTATTCCTATTTTCATTTACATTATTAATGGTGTTTATGCATGTGGAGTTGTGGATGTTTAATTAAAGGGGTTATTGTATGTGAGGGAGTTTGTGGTGAGTTGAGGGGATTTTATTTTGAATTGTATCTATTTTATTCTTCTTCTTCTGCTTAAATTTCTTACAATTTCTTATTTTATTTTAGAATGGATTTTCAACATATGGATAGGTCATGATGTAACTTAATAATTAATATTTACACTTATTAAATCTTATTTTTTGGTTGAATTCATTCCCAAAATCTTTTATTTCCTTCCCCAGTGCATGTCGTCACCACGAGGTGATAAAAAATGTGCCTTAGGGATGTTGCAGGCTGGATTAGGTACCAAGAATATAGTACCCCCAGTTTCTGGTATGTAACCCTTAATTGATTATTTTCTTGTTTTAAAAGTTAAGGGTGATGTTTGGGAGAGTCGGGAGATCCTGGAAGGAGTTTTGGGGGAAAAAGGGAAGTCGCACGAGAGGCGCACGGTTTGTCTAAACTGTACGGCCAAACTGTGGGAAGTTGGCTGAGGAGGCAGTGGATTCCTCATGGTCGGTGCAGGGTTAAGGGAAACCATATTATGAGGTCATGCATGAAGGATGGTCGAGGCAGAATCTAAAACACAGTTAGCGCACGGTTTGTCAAACCGTGCGGAATAACCTTGCGGTCACTTAAATTTAGATCCTAAAATTGTGGATCTAACTCTCTTTGCCTTTAATTGCCTTGTTTGAACCTCCTAAGTGGACCTAACTCGGGATTACTCTCCCTTGAAGGTTGGAAGACTTCTCCCAAGCGTTCTGGAGGCGATCCGAAGGCTTCTCTTGGCAAATCGAAGCTGGATTCTTAAGGTATGTGATCGTTCTTGATCGGTTTCTTAGATCTACATAGATCTACTTCTCCTCTTCTCTTTTTTTCTTAGATCTACGCCTGTTATGGGTAGATCTAAGGGTTTGGATGCCAAATATGACAAGATTTGGTCTTTTTTGTGTAAGGAAAAGAGATCTAAAGAGTTTTTTTGGAGAATCGGCTCGGTTTTGTTGGCGTTCTTCATCTGTTGGTTGGTTTCACCCAATTTGTTGAGGTAGGTGACTTCACTCTCGATTCCTCTTTCTTAGAACTTGAAGGATTAGTTAAAATTGATTTAATTTCTTGGTTTTGATTATGAAATTTTGGTGCAAAGCATGTTATAAATCTTATTTAGTGTTTATTTATGGGTTTTGTTGAAATTGTGGAAATTGAATGAATGATTTTTGCAAAGTATTTTGGTTCCTTGATTTTAAAATGGTGATTTTAAAATATGAATTTGCTGGATTTGGAAAATGGTTTGGGGAAAAATGTTTTCAATAAAAGTGTTGTTTTATTGAAATGGTTTTGGTATGGTTGAAATGGTGTGGTTTTTGGGCATACTTGGTGTGTGTGTTCATGTTGCATTTATGAGGCTTGGTTGAAATATGACCTTGTGCCCGGTGCCAAAAGTGTAATGGTACATGGGGAATAATTACCTTGTAATGACTTGGTAGATCGATGAGAGACCACTCATGTGTATGGAACTGTCATAATGATGCATGCATGGGTAATGATGTGGTTATGTGGAATGGAATGGTTATGCCAAAGTGGTAAAATGGTTTTGATTTGGAAACTTGGTTTGGTTGTTTTCCTTGGAAAAGATGGTTTTGTTTAGAATATTTGGTTGGTTTAAAAATGGTTTTTATTTGGAACTTGCTATATTGTGAACCATTTTGAAATTTCTTTATATAAATTGTTTTATAAAATGTTCTAACATGTTTTATCCTAGAGGCATGGGTTGGGAAGTCATCGTGGAAACCCCACTGAGTTTCATTACTCACCCCCTGCTTTGGCAAGATGGTGCTTTTTCAGATGTCATATACCGGGATGTTGGCAAAGGTAAAGTGTCACATGTTTATAGAACGACTTCGTGATGCTTGGGCTGGTTCATGATGTTGGAGCATGGAGCTTGTGGAGCTTTGGAGTATTCTTTGTCTTTGAGTCTTGTCGGTTGTCTTTCCACTGTTTACTCTGATCTTGTTTTGGTTTCTACTATTGCACTTTGATTGGTTTATTATGAAATAAATGTTTGAACTACATTGGGTTTAAATCATGCATCATATAGTGGTTTCTTGGAGATTTTTATGTAGTTTGCATGGTTTGTTGGTTTTTTATTTTAAAGGGTAAATCGTCCCCCATGTGTTCTGAAACCCTTCGGCATTTATTTCCAGCCTTTGGTGCCTTGGGGATGTCGCTTAAATCCAAGTAATGACTCGTTGAGCTCTCAATCCAATGAGAATTGGCGGGTCATTACAAATGGTATCAGTCTGGTCCTTCTTTTGAGGTACAAATGGTACCAGCTTGTTGGGTCCTTGCCTAACAAGTGGTCATTGATGTTATTGGTTTTGGAGTTGAAATTCCTTCTTGTCTACTCCTTGGGTGGTCATCTTAAACAGGAGTAGGATTGTCGGAACTTGAAATGTATAGCATAAAAGGACGTAGCTAACCCGTTTATGCTGAACTTCAAGTTACCAGGGTGTTGGGTACATAAGTGTTTGGATACACTTCTAGAATGTTTAAAATATCATTTTTATGGGTTTAGCCAATGAGATGAACATGGAATGCATTTTAGAGGAATGACTTCCCACTAGGATTGCATAAATCATTTTGAGAAATGGATTCTGGTTTGATGCAAAAGCGTTTTTTCTGAAAATTTGAAGCATGTTTTCAAATGAAAGACTTTGAAAAGATAATGGTTGCTATATTTTTAAAATATATTGATTTTCAAAATAAAGAAAAGATCTGTTTTAGAAATGATTAGAAATCAAAGTTGTGAAAGTGATGTGATAGAAATTGAAATGCTACGCCTTCAGTTTCTAGGAAGTGAGACTAACGGCGTGCGTTTTTTATATAGAAAATGGTACACATTAGACGTCTTATAAACCAAACAGAAGAGGCTACGGAGAATGTGGTCACACCTGATCCACATGTGAACCAGCAGCTAGTCTTGGTGACGTATATGCTGGAGGATCTTGCACGACAGTGGTGGGAGCTGGTGGTGCAGGCTAAGGTGGATCAAGGCCTGAGTTGGGAGGAATTTGAGGAGTTGTTCAATAAACAATTATATCCTCACACCTTCAAGATCCAAAGGAAAACTGACTTTCTCAGCCTGAAGCAGGAGAATCTCTCTATCACGGAGTATGCGGCTAAATTCATGAATTTAGTACGCTTTGCACCAGAAGTCGCTGCAAGTGCATCGTTGAAGGCACGCATCTTTGAATCAGGGTTGCAACAGGAGATTCTCTCAAAGATAGATGTTCTCTATATTACGGATTATACGGAGATGGTAAACAGAACAATAGTAGTTGAAAGAGACATCTCAGGAATTATGGGAGGAGGAATTATGATGATACCCATGGGAACAGGGGGAACTCTAATTCTGTGAACAAGCAGAAGAGGGACACTAACTTCCAAGATGGGAGTGCAAATCAGAATCAGACGGCTGGATCGGTAAATCTTCCTCCACCGACCCATGATGAAGGTCGGGTGCTTTCAATGTGGTGCAATTGATCACATGAAACAGGAATGTACATCACCACTGAAAGAATGTCACAATTGCAACAATATGGGGCATCTTCAGTGATATTGTCGCAGTGATCCGAGGTCGAGTGCGTGTGACACTTCCCAGGCATCACAAGAATCCTATGCTTCGACAGGGTGAGGACAGAAAAATTAGTCTCACCAGAAGAACAAAGCCAGTTATGGTGATTCTAGGAATACCATGACTCCTCAGGCAGGGCAATCTCAATAAGGCAATAAGGAGAAAAGTGCAACAACAAAGCAATTGTATGGAGCGGAACATGTGATTCTGGATGACCAGTCTAGACCATCTACGGTGAGAGGTACGATTCTTTTGAATTCTACCCTCATGCAAGTGTTGTTCGATACTGGTGCATTGCATTCTTTTCTTTCTTCTCGTATTTCTGATTTTCTAAATTTAAGAGTTGAAATGATTCCCTCTGTGATAAAACTTCAAACACCTCTCGGGGAAAGAGAATGTAGAGCCTTCGTGTGTAGAGCATGTTCTATAACTGTTGATGGAGCTGAGCTGAAATGGTATTTCTCTGTGATGGAGATGGATGTCTATGATATAATCCTGGGTATGGATTGGTTGACAACGTTTAGGGCTCACATCGACTGTTATAGCAGAACAGTCAGTTTTGTGACTGAGGATGGCATCGAGCATCTCTTTAGAGAAGAAAGAGTGGTGAAGGTCGGTGCAATGGGATTTTTGGCACCAGTAGTGGCAACGATCTCTTACCAGTTGGCTGCGTTAAACTTGTAATTGATGGACGAGATCATGAGTAACAGTTTTCTAGTAGTTTTGGATCAATTTCCAGATGTTTTTCCTGAAAACTTCTCAGGGTTACCACCTATAAGAGAAGTGGAGTTTACAATTGATCTCTTACCGGGGAACAGTACTATATCACTTCCATCTTATAGTATGGAAGCAATGGAGTTAAAGGAATTGAAAGTGCAGTTAGAGGATCTAGAAAGTAGAGGTTTTATTCGTCCAAGCGTGTCTCCGTGGGCAGCACCAGTTTTGTTTGTAAAGAAATCAGATGGAACTTTGAGGCTATGTGTGGATTATCATAAACTTAACCAAGTTACAATAAAGAATAGATATCTACTTCCATTCATTGATGACCTATTTGATCAATTGAGGGGAGCTCAGTGGTTCTCCAAGATTGACTTGCGATCAGGATATCACCAGTTGTCAGTTCAGAAGGAGGATATTCCGAAGACAGCCTTCAGAAGCAGATATGGCCACTATGAATATGTAGTCATGCCTTTTGGTCTAACGAATGCACCAGCGGTCTTCATGGATTTAATGAATCGGATATTTCAACAATATCTAGATTCTTTTGTTGTGGTGTTTTTGGATGATATATTGGTGTATTCAAGAACAAGGGAGGAGCATGAGCAACACTTAGAGATAGTGTTGTAAATCTTGAGGAACCATCAATTGTATGCCAAATTATCAAAGTGCGATTTTTGGATAAAAGAGGTATGTTTTCTGGGCCATGTCATTTCTGAGAAAGGTGTTTCAGTGGATCCATAAAATATAGAAGATTTTCTTTCTTGGCAACCGCCGAAGAATGTATTTGAAATAGAAATTTTTCTTGGTCTAGCTAGTTATTACCGACGCTTTGTCTGTGACTTCTCATGACTAGATTGACCTATGATAGCTTTGACAAAGAAGAATAGTGCATTTCAATGGATTGAGGAATGTCAAAGATCTTTTCAAGAGTTTAAATTCTGCCTTACATCAGTACCCATCTTGATCTTTCCAGAATCAAGACAGGGGTATGTGTTGTATTGTGATGCTTCAAGATCAGGGTTGGGTTGTGTTCTCATAAAAGGAGACCATGTTGTCTCTTATGGTTCAAGGTAGTTGAGGGTGCATGAGAAGAATTACCCAACACATGACTTGGAATTGGCTGCAGTCGTCCATGCTTTGAAGACATCGAGATATTATCTCTTTGGTGAGAAATTCACTGTGTTTATGGATCACAAAACCTTGAAACACATTTTATCACAATGAGATTTGAATCTGAGGTAGAGGAGATGGATGGAGTTTCATAAAATGTTCTACTTTGACTTAATGTATACACCGGGTAAGGGAAATTTGGTGGCTGATGCATTAAGCAGGAAGTCGTATGCTCAATTGGAAAAGGAAGCTTCAGATGAATGGCAGTTGATATCGGTCTTAGCTGATATGCATGTGGAATGTGAAGACTGAGGTGATGTTGCTATTTTATTTTCAGCTAAACTTGTTCCTGATTTGGTGGAGGTAGTAAACGAGGCACAGGCATCCGATGTAGACTATGTTGCAATGAGTTCAAAACTCAATGGTGGGTAGACCATTGAGGGATGGAAGCAGGATGGGAGTTCATTTTTGCGGTTTCGAGATCAGATGGTTGTATCTTTAACTACTCTAGAACAAATCTTTCATTTTTACCACCATTCCAGATGGGTTGTATATCCGGGTACACAAAAGATGTATAAGGCGTTGAAGACACAGTTTTGGTGGAGCGGCATGAAAAGGAAGGTGGCCGAGTTCGTCTCGTAATGCTTAACTTGTCAGAAGGTGAAAGAAGAGCATCATATACTAGCTAATATGTTACAGTATTTACCTATCCTAGTGTGGAAATGGGAGCAGATAACAATGGATTTTGTTACAGGTCTTCCAAGAACGGTCTGGAAACACGATGCCATCTGGGTTATAGTGGATCGTCTGACCAAGTCGGCCCATTTCATCCCTATTCATGAAACTCCTATGGTGGAAGATCTTTTAAAAATCTATATCCGGGAATTGGTAAAGAGACATGGTGTACCAGTGTCTATCGTCTCAGATAGAGATCCGAGTTTCACATCTCATTTCTGAAAATCCTTACAACAAGCCCTGGGAACTCAGTTGAATATTAGTACGGCATATCATCCTCAAATGGATGGAAAATCTGAAAGGACGATACAGACGTTGGAGGACATGTTGCGGGCTTGTGTAATGAATTTTAGTGGCTCGTGGGAAGATCATGTGCCTTTAGTGGAGTTCTCATACAATAACAGCTATCAAGATTCGATATGCATGGATCCGTTTGAAGCATTGTATGGGCGTTCGTGTCATTCTCCACTATGCTAGGTGGAAACGGGTGAAACTTCACTAGTTGGGTTGAGCCTTGTCCAAGAAACAACGGAGAAGATTCATTTGATTAGAAAGAGGATGGAGACGGCTCAAAGTCATCATAAATCTTATGCAGATCACCATTGCAGACCGTTGGCATTTGTTGTGGGTGATCATGTCTTCTTAAGGATCTCTCCAAGACTTGGACATCATCATTTTGGAAAGCAGGTAAAATTATCTCCTCGATATATAGGCCCTTTTGAGATACTGGAATGATTTGGCGAGGTGGAATATCAGTTGGCTTTACCACCATGGTTCGGTGCAGTGTATAATGTGTTCCATGTATCTCAGTTGAAGAAGTATCAGCCCGATCCTGACCATGTGATCAGATGGGATCACGTTGACCTAGAGTCGGATGCTTCATTGTTACACATCCCAGTGCAGATTTTGGATAGATAGGATAAAGTCTTGTGTGGAAAAAGCATCATCCTAGTTCGGGTTTTGTGGCAACATGGTCAGATTTAGGAAGATACATGGGAATGTGAGAAAGAAATGAGAGAGCAGTGGCCAGAACTCTTTCTGGCAACCCTTGGTTTTCTACTTTTTGAGGACAGAAAGTCCAATGGTGGGGAGAATGTAGTACCCCCGGTTTCTGGTATGTAACCCTTACTTGATACTTTTCTTGCTGTAAAAGTTAAGGGTGACGTTTGGGAGAGTCGGGAGATCCTGGAAGGAGTTTTGGGGAAAAAAGGGAAGTCTCACGAGAGGCGCACGGTTTGTCTAAATCGTGCGGCCAAACCATGCGGAGTTGGCTGAGGAGGCAGTGGATTCTGCACGGTCGGCGCACGGTTAAGGGAAACCATGCGATGAGGTCGTGCGTGAAGGATGGCCGACGTAGAAACTAACACACGGTTAGCGCACGGTTTGTCAAACCGTGCAAACTAACTGTGCGGTCACTTAAATTTAGATCCTAAAATTGTGGATCTAACTCGTTTTTCCTTTAATTGCCTTGTTTGAACCTCCTAAGTTTCCCTAACTTGGGATTACTCTCCCTTGAAGGTTGGAATACTTCTCCCAAGCATTCCGGAGGCGATCCGAAGGATTCTCTTGGCGAATCAAAGCTGGATTCTTAAGGTATGTGATCGTTCTTGATCAGTTTCTTAGATCTACTTCTCCTCTTCTCTTGTTTTATTAGATCTATGCCTGTTATGGGTAGATCTAAGGGTTTGGATTCCAAATATGACAAGATTTGGTCTTGTTTGTGTTAGGTGAAGAGATCTAAGGAAGTTTTTTGGAGAATCAGCTCAGTTTTGTTGGTGTTCTTCGTCCGTTGGTTGGTTTCGGCCAATTTTTTGAGGTAGGTGTCTTCACTCTCGATTCCACTTTCTTAGAACTTGAAGGATTAGTTCAAATGGATTTAATTTCTTGGTTTTTATTGTGAAATTTTGGTGAAAATCATGTTATAAATATTCTTTAGTTTTGATTTATGGGTTTTGATGAAATTGAAAAAATTGAATGAATGGTTTGTGAAAAGTATTTTGGTTCCTTGATTTCAAAATGGTGATTTTAAAATATGGATTTTATGGATTTGTAAAATGGTTTGGGGAAAAGGTTTTCAATAAAAGTGTTGTTTTATTGAAATGGTTTTGGCATGGTTGAAATGGTGTGGTTTTTGGGCATACTTGGTGTGTGCGTTCATGTTGCATTTACGAGGCTTGGTTGAAATATGACCTTGTGCTCGGTGCCAAAAGTGTAATGGTACATGGGGAATAATTACCTTGTGACGACTTGGTAGATCGACGAGAGACTGGTCATGAGTATGGAACTGTCATAATGATGCATGCATGGGTAATGATGTGGTTATGTGGAATGGAATGGTTATACCAAAGTGGAAAAATTGTTTTGATTTGGAAACTTGGTTTGGTTGTTTTCCTTGGAAAAGATGGTTTGGGTTGGAATATTGGGTTGGTTGAAAAATGGTTTTGATTTGGAACTTTCTATATTGTGAACCGTTTTGGAATTTCTTTATATAAATTGTTTTATAAAATGTGCTAACATGTTTTATCCTAGAGGCATGGGTTGGGAAGTCATCGGGGAAAACCTACTGAGTTTCATTACTCACCCCCTGGTTTGGCACGATGGTGCTTTTGCAGATGTCATATACTGGGATTTTGGCAAAGGTAAAGTGTCACATGTTTATAGCACGACTTCAGGATGCTTAGTCTGGTTCGTGATGTTGGATCATGGAGCTTGTGGAGCTTTTGAGTCTTCGTTGTCTTTGAGTCTTTCTGGTTGTCTTTCCACTGTTTACTTTGATCTTGTTTTGGTTTCCGTTGTTTCACTTTGATTGGTTTATTATGAAATAAATGGTTGAACTACCTTGGGTTTAAATCATGCATCATATAGTGGTTACTTGGAGATGTTTATGTAGTTTTCATGGTTTGTTGGTTGTTTTCTTTTAAAGGGTAAATCATCCCCCATGTGTTCTGAAACCCTTTGGCATTTATTATCAGACTTTGGCACCTTGGGGATGTCGCTTAAGGCCAAGTAATGACTCGTTGATCTCTCAAGCCAATGATAATTGGCGGGTCATTACAAATACCATGTGTGATCCATGATAATTCATGAAAAAATGGTATTAGAGACTAGGTTCTTCATAAGACCTAGGTTTTAGGACACCCTTTATTATTTAGGGTTTTTGGTAGAGTGGAGTAAGACTTTTGTTACTCAAGTAAGTTGTATGGGAAAAATATAGCTAACTCTTTCTTGATCTAAACCTTGAGTTACCATGTGAAGTTAGGATTCAAGTATTAGATTGTGATTTGTAGTATTTTAGTTTATTTTTATGGTGTTTTAGGTTATTTTATGGATTTATGTGTTTTGATGGACAACAATGGGAGTTGAACTGGCCTCAACCAATGAGATTTCATAATATATAAAACCCCAAAAATTATGAGTTCCTGGTTATAAAAAACTTTTAATGGTGGTTGCATTATTGGAACATGGTCTACTAAACCATGTGGCCAAGTCATGCACAACCACTAATCCCTCAAAATGATTTTTTTTATTATGTGATGTTATTGATTGGGTTTTTGGTTTTCTTGTATTTTTTTTAATAAAATTATTTTTATTTGAAAATGGTGAAGGGTATTTTATGATGAAAATCTAGTTTTTTTAAGGAAAAGTGGTATTTTAGGATTTTAAAAGGGGGTTTTAGAATTTTTAAAGTGGTTTTAAAATAAAATTTGTGTTTTAAAATTTAAATTGGGGAGTTTAAAATGGGTTTTATTTTAAAAATTGGGTAAAGGATTTAATTAAAGTAACTTGAGTGTTTTCAAAATGGTTTTTAAACTAGATTTTGAAAATTAAAAATTAAAAAATTATAATTATGAAATGGTTTTTAAAAAATGCATTTAAATTGTTTTTTGTTGTGATTTTTTGGATTGTGACTCTGATTTATCCAATTGAACAACTATTTTGAGTTGAGGTTTTATTTTTAGTTAATTTTAACTTATTTTTGTGTGGTTATTGATCTTTTATTTTCATTCTATTTGTTATTTTGAGTATTCCTCCTAGAAGTTTCTTGGGTTTTCAGGGATATAATATTGCCTATTATGGGTCTATAGCTAGTTAGTTATTGGTTTGATTCTGATTGGGTATACTTCCTTAAATATTTTTCCTATTTATTCTTGAGGATAGTGATTCTTTGAGGATTTACTTATGACCTATTGGTGTGAATGGTCCTTTAGAGGGTTTTGAGTGGATATGGTTGTGATGAGTCTTGTCTTGGATTCATTGAGAATGGGGAAAACATTGGGTGTGTTCTCAGGTAACTAGAAAAGATGTTGAACCAGGTGAGTTTATGTGATGGCTAGTGGTGGATTATTTTATTAGGACTGAAATAATAGGTGTCCTTGGCATGAGGTCCTAGTTTAACCTTTCTCTTTTCAACCCATGGTTAGATCCATGTTTTTTCATGATATATGCTCATGGTTGATGTCCCATCCCTTTTCATTCTTGGTTATATGGATGTTAGTGAGTATCTTTATCCTCCTTATCTTGGTATTTTCCTTTAGGGGTAATTTTATGGTCATGGTTTCTTTCAAGATTCTTGATTTCTTGTACTCATTTATATAGTAAGATCTTTTTTAGGGATAGTAGAGTGCCTCCATTGATTCTTTTAGCTTGATTAATTCTGGTTAGGGTTTTGGATTATGCTTAGTAAATTCCTTAAGGAACCTTTCTTTTTCCTTATTGATTTATGGGTTACATTTTTGGGTGATTTCATGTCATGTTCGTGTTTGGAGAGGATAGGTGTCTCCAAGATGTGTGTTTGATTAAAGGTTTTGTTTGAGTCTATTTGATTGATGGTTTGGGTTTTGGTTCGGCGACCCCTTTTAGAATACCTGGTCTCAATGATCCACTATGCTAGTTTTTTTAAATGGTGGGGAGACCCCCATTAGGTCTATATTTCTTAATCTTCTCATTTAGGCATTTTGGAGTGATTTTTGAATTGGGGATAGGTTTATAATTGTTTAGTGATTTGTTTCTGGTAGGTTTCTGTTTTCAAGGTTATGGGTCTTTATTGCTTGTATCCAATTTGAATTTAATGACTTTATGGGGGAAGAAAGTTTTATGATGAGTATTTCTATCACACACAACACTAATTTCTATTATTATTTTATTTATTTATTATATTTTAATATTTTTATTGGTATTTGGGTTGAAACACTAAAAAAATTTAATTTATTTATATTTTAGCATAGGAATGCATTTTACACGTGGTTAGCATAAACCATGTGGAGACCATATACCTGTGTTTGTAATTTGATATTGGAATTAAACATAGTCGACGCATAGTTTCCCAAACTATAGAGTTGAACCATGTGGGTTCTCTAGTGTGTATAGTGAGGGATTAAAAAATGGTTCATGGTTTGGTAAACCATGTGATGTTCCCAGATATTTAAAAATAAAAAATTAATAATTGGCCCTCTAAAAAATTAAACCCCCATCAGTCTCACCCCTCCCCCTCTCAGCCAAATACATCGATGTGCACTATGGAGGATCCACATGTGAGCTATCCCTCCTACTCCTCCTCTCTAATCAAAGGTCTTATTTACTCCAATTTTATGTGGGATTTCTTCAGGTTAGGGATTCCTACCCTCCTTGTCCTTATTTATCTCATTTCTTTATGTTTTTCTCCTCCTTCTACCCTACACATCACCTTGGTTGAACCCTAAGTGTGGTTTTGGTTATAATGCGATTTGGTTCTTTTTTATAGAGTGTATGGAATGTTCTCCAAGCTTAGTTCCTTACATGATTGAGATTCTTGTCACATATGCACATGGTTGAGGTTGGTGTTTCCATCCTTTTCCTCTCCAAGGAACACTATTGGATGCTTGAGCCTTTATAATTTTTTTTAAATTTAATATAAATTATGGTTGAACTTATAAATTAGTTTTTAAATCCTTATAGTGTAATGGTTTTATTTAAAGTGAAATACCCATGAGTTTTAATGCTTATGCATTGTGAATGCACACACACACATTGGATATTTTCCAAAATTCTTAAGTGGCCTTATTAAATGGTATTTGGTATTTAAATTAATGAATTTAATTTGATTAAATTATTAAAGTTGTATTTGGGGTTAAATTATGGTTTCATTATATTATTTTAATTTTGGTTTCTTTATTGATTATGCTTATAAATTCTTGTGCTTTAAAGAATGATTTGAATAGTGCCTCTTTACTTGATCCTTTAGAACTTTTATAGATGTTTCTATGTATGGAAGTGATATGTACAAATCTACATGTGCATGTGTATTAATATATAGATGTGTGAATGAATATATATATATATATATATATAGAACTTCCATATAATCCCTTCAATTAATTTTTGTTTTCAAAATCATCTCGGGTTTCTGAAATGCTCTCCAAAAAAATTTAAATATGTATTTTTTTCTAAAAATGTGATTAAAGGAATTATCAGAACTTTCAAAATGTTTCTTTAAACTTACCTTGGGATTGAAAATGTTATTTATTAAAGAAAACATTTCTTAGAAAATTATTACTAGTTTCAAGTGAAAAGGACCAGTTATCACCTTAAAATACTTTCATTAAAAGTGTAAGACTTCATAGATGTCCTCTTTGTTCTAGTTGTGTTTGAATGTTATGATTTTATTTTAAAGAGGGGATTTTTTTTGGATGATTATAGGGAGATAGGTTGAGAAATTTTGGTTGGATTATTTTTATTCTTGATTGATACGTTTTATATAAATTTTATCCCATCTATCACCCTTTATTATCATCATGATATCCTATTATTCTTAGTAAGAGATGAGAGAAGTTTTTATCTAATCCTAATTATACGGACTAGATCCCCCGTGGTATGGAAAGGCCAAGGGGATTTCCACTAGTGAGTCTAGTTGAGATAAACCATTTTGTTAAAAATATAGGAACTTAATCAATTGGTCTATATATGGTTCTGAACCAAGTATGTATAGGTTCTCCTCATGGGATGTTTAGGTATTTCCCATGATTATATGTTTTGTATTTTTTTACTATTCTTTTGTACTTTAGTTCTTCTTACTACTTATTTGTTGTAGTTACATTATTATGTTCCATGTTGTTGTTATTTTTATTAGTCCTCATTTTCTTATTTAAATAATTTCCAAAAGGATTTGAGAAAGGGACACTTCTAAGATGGTTTGGAAAGTGGTTTTCAGGTGGGGTTTTTCACTAACAATAGTGTGGTATGATGAAATGTTTTATAAGTTATGGTTTTTACTTAAAATAAAATGTAGAGGAAATTTATAAATGCTTATGATGTGATATTTTATTTTCTTATGAAATAGAAAATATATTTTCTATTTTTATTCTCAAACCATCATGTATGGGTAGTTTTGGGAAAGGAAATGTTTGGATTTTTTGGTGCTTGCCTATTATGCAATTTATTCTCACACCCAGATTATACTACTCAGTTTCTATAGAACAAGTTCTTTATTGTAAGTTTAGGTTCTAATTAATAAGATCATCATTTATTAGACTCTTTCTCTAGGACTCTCTTGGAGTGGGTTCTAGAGTTTGGATGGAGAGTGTCCTTGGGTCATACCAGGTATGTCAGTTTTATTTTTATGCCTTTTTCATCTTAGTGAGATTAACCATTCCTATTTTTATTTTCATTTATTGGTGGTTTTTATTCATGTATAGTTATGTATTTTGAATTTAATGGGTTTTTGTGTGTGAGGATTTGGTGGTGATATGAGGGAATTTTCTTTTTCATTATATATATTTTATTCTTCTTCTTCTATTTAAGTTTTTCTTGCAATTGCTTATTTGATTTTTGGAATAAAATTTCAACATATGGATAGGTAATTCAATACTTTATAGAGGAATTATTATGTTTATTAAATCCTATTTATTAGTATAATTTATTCCCATTATAATTTATTTGATTCACTAGTGCTTAATGTCGCCCCAGGGTAATCGGGAACACACGTTGGGGATATTGTGGGGAGGCTCTGGCATCGGGTTTAGGGGCAATACGATGTGGTTTCTAGAACTATCATTATAGAAAAACCAACCAAATTTAGTGATACAATTATAAGAATATTTCCAGGGATAATATGGACAAGTACAATGTGGTATACCCCATTTATGATAGTGTTGATTCTCTCTGAGTTTGTTTAGAAACCCTTGTACTATGCCCATTGGTCGAAATTGTATTAGTTAAAAAAATGATATTCCTTGATTAATAAAGATTATGTTAGTATGTGCTAAGAATCTATGAGAATTTTATAGATGTGCCTTCATGTTATATGGAAAATGAGCTCGATGCTGCAACTTGGAGTTCTTACTTAGATATATTCAAGACAAAGCAATATTAATATGTGAAGACTGATGTGATTATATTATGGTTTATAAAAAGAACTAGTGATGAAAGTGTTTACTTATTTATTTATTGAATTTTGGAAGCTACTATAAAGTGTGAAGTTTTCATTAGAGTTATGATTGATAAGGAAGTGGTTAAATTAAGTTTAAAGACAAACCAATCCAAGTGATGAAAATATTTGTTTGGTGATTTTGAAGTGCAAGATAATTATTTGTGGGGTATTTATGAGTGTTTGATAAGACCTCATGATCAGTGTAAGATTCTATGAAATTAGTTTTGAGGAAGTTTGGGATTCCATTTCTAATCTGTAAGGGTGATAATAGGATTGTAGGGATCCTTTATCCATATGAGTGAGATCATATAAGGTTAATTATGTTGAATTGTAAAGATGATCCCATAGGGGTTGTTATGTTGAGTTCATAAGGATGAGTCCCAAAAAGATGATAGTCATAAGTATGGATTAATAAGTATTAATCCATAAATATGAGCATATCATAAGGGTTATTCACCCTTATGTGTAAAGATGAGCAGATCGTATGCATGATAGAAGAGCACCATAAGGATCATCTACATAGGCATCATCTGACCTACATAAGCATGAACAATGTAATGGTAATTTGTGTAAAAAATAACTCTATAAGGATCATTTTATCCTTATATTAATACTTTTAATAATTCTAATAATTCCAAAATTATAAATAATAAAAATCAAATCAAATCAAATAATGCTCAAGACCAGTTCTTCATGGATTCAAACACCATGATCAATACATATGGATCATGATTCAATACAAGATCAAAGGAAGACTATATGAGAGAGATTATTGTGTTTAGAATAGATCCAAAATGAAAGAATTGTATCCACGTAACTATTGTATGATTCCATGCATATTCAAATATAAATTTCAAATGATTTAAAGATGTGGATTTTTTTAGAAGAATAAAACCACAATACTAGAAATATCTCATGATGAAAAAGGAAACAAACTCGAGCATTGAGGGAACTTAAATGGAAAATCATGGATAATATTTTATGGATATTTAAATGATTATTTAAATTGGTAAATTTCTTTTATTGTGATAAATAATATCACATTATTCTAAATTATGAAGAGTTTAAAAATACAATATAGAAACTAATTATTCACATGATTTTGGTTAATATAAAAGATAGTAGGTACTGAAGAAAAGGGTTGAGAGAACTTATGAAAATTGTGTGAGAGAATTTTGATACCCCAATACCAATAAAGTAGGATTAGTTCAAAGTAGTGATCCATTGGAGAAGAAGGAGACCCACAATGTTCAAATATTTAAAGTGATGAGAAGAACCAAATCCTATAGAGATATATATTTCTTATCAAGCTAGAAATAAATGATCTAAAGAATACATAACTATAAAAACTTGAATATGTACATGATTGAACCATTTGATCTAGTTTTTTCATGGAAGAATATAATTTTTCAAATAGTTATAAGAGTATCAAGGATTTGGAAAAGATATTTCTTATTTTGGATCATAAATTCATAGTGGGGTAGTGTAAAGCTACAAAACTCAATTGTGTGAATAAAAAGATGAAATAAATTGTGAATCTATATTTATTATACTAAAATTATCTATGGTGTATTCACTTGTGAATACAATGTAGAATATTTTATTTGGATGACTAACCAATCATGGTAAGGAGTGGGTCTTTCTAGAAAAACCTTGTAAATTCAGTGTATTGTGATCTCTCTTATTAATATTGTACATGTGGTGAGGTTATGATAATATATTGAGTATAATGAGACCCTAAAAAGTCCAATAGGTTTATTTAAAAAAGTTAATTCATAAAATAATACCACTGATGCACCCCCCCCCCCCTCCCCCCACACACACACACATACACACACACACAATGGTCCATCCAACCTGGGGAATCATGAGGGTTATCAATGAAAATTTAACTCTTAAATATAAAACAAGTTTCTTGGTATAGAGAATTAAAACTCTATGAATATTCAAGGTGTTCCTACTTTCAATGATAGAAACTATCTCAACTGGAGGAATAGGATGTCTCCCTGCCTTCAATTACTCAACCTAGATTTAAGAGATGCTACAACTATTGATTTCCCCCCATTATTGAGGGAGTCCTTATGTATTTATATCATAAATGAAATTTGGAAGTGGATATAAATGAAAAAATATATTTTGTTGTCTCTGTTAAAAAATGTATACATCAAGGTTATAGGTATTTAAATTTCAAAATAGATTTGAGAAAAATTGAAGAGTAGTAATGAAGGAAATATCAAAGTCAAAGAAGTGTGAAATGCAGAATCAAGTGATTCTAAAGATAAGGAAGATGAGGATGGATTCAACAATATTATTTATCTTATTTAAAATAAATTCATAGAAGGAAATAGAAATATATCATTAATGTGATACAATTATAAATATATTGGTCGCTTTACTTATGACTGTCCCAAAAAGAAGTATGGTGATATTGAGTCATATGAGGAAGATAAGAATCCCCAAAAAAAGTGGGGGAAAATAAGAATAAGTTTAATATAAAGAAGGGGAACTTGGTGAGAAAAGGATAGAAGGTAGATTCATCATCATCAAGAAAAAAACTATTATTGACATCAAATTTATGGCTCATGTTGAGAAATTTTTTGTCACTTTAAGCAGTGATGTGGAGGAAGAAAAGATAAAACTGGAATGGATATTAAAATAAAATTTGGAAGCTTCTCTTAAGCAGAATGCACATCTCAATAAGGAAAATATAAAACTTGAGAAATAGTATAGTAATATTTCTATTAATAAATATGAGTATGTAAAATAGTAAGTGGTATACTTTAATGAGATAAATAACTAAAAATTTAAGGTGGTTGAGCAAGATAAGATAATGAGTGATCTTGAGGAGAAGTCAGTTGTGTGGAAAGAATAACTAGATGATACATAAAACATATGAATCATAGATAAAATTGAGTTAAATAAGATCAAAGATAACTTCACTAAATTATCTGAGGTTAATGAAGAATATTCTTAGGAAGGAGAAAAGAAGAGTTCCAATAGTAAGTTAAAATATGATTCTAATAAGTCTCAAAGAGAACCTATTATATCTAGTAGTGCAAGATAAACCTAAAAAAGTTTAGAATAAGAAGAATTAATAGTTTTAATATTCCATGGTAATGGAATAGAATAATTTGTTTAGGATAATACTTCTCTCTAGGAAAAATTAGGCTCAGTTTTAAGGAAGACAACCCCAATGATTTTCTGGAAAGATTTGGATTCAAAGTGAAATATCAGAGTTCAAAGGATTTTTATGGTGTTGTGGAAGGTATAGAAATAAATCATACTCTTTCTATAATAATACTTAATTTCTAGGTAAGATTCATGAACCAAGTGGGTATATAGTGATCACATGAGGATTGATTTTCATAAGAAACAATCTATGACCAGAAACTTAGGTAATCTATCCACCCAAAACAGATTTAATATGTTAGAATATTTTTTTGAAGGATGTAACCAGTAGGTTCACAAAGATTAATAGTGAATTTTAATATTACTTAGACAATTTCCTTATTGTGTGAAAGGGAAGGAATGTCAGAATTTAAGAAAACAAGTTGATCTTACCATGAAACCACATGAAATTTTAAAGTAGATTAAGCATGTCAAGATAGTTCTTAATAGTTTATCCAAACCAATTTTATTTGGATAAACATATAGAGAATTTATAAATCAATGTTAGTTCGAAATGAAATATGATAATCTCATATGAGAATATTGAGTCACATGTGAATTCCCCTATAGGTCATGACTTGAAAATACAAGAAACTTTGTGTGGGAGATGTGAGAAAATTGAGCATGGAATGAAAAACTGTATGAAAAATCTTTTAGTACAAGAAGATTTTATTTGAAACATGTTGAAATACCAAGGAAATGAATTTTATTTGATATTTTGGGTAAAGAAAACTACTTCACACAAGGAATCAATTCAAGGGAAAAAGATGAGCACACAACATGTTAAGGATCATAATAAGAAAAGGGATTTTTAAGAAACTCTTCCCATACTGAGTTTGGAATAAATGATAGGTATAGGTTAAGAGAAAACTATTACCCTTCCTAATAATATTAAGGAATAATGATGACCCTCTTTATTTTAAAATAATTGTTTATTTGTGTTAACATGCAGGGAATTGTAGAAAATTGATTGTTGTACACACTAAACAACAAATAATTTTGTCATCATGGTGTACCCTAAGTACTATAAAGATGATGAGTTGAGTTCCTCCAATAAGGGGGAGAAAAATGAGATGAAGCTATAATTAATTAAATCTATAAATTCTAGATAGCTATACAAAACATGATAAGGAGGTTTTCCAATCACACAAATAACCGTTATTTTTGTTTATATCAAACATTTGGTGGAGTGATGGTTGATGAAAAGATATGAAAAATTGGGAGTTTTATGTATTTACCTTAAACTTTTTGATGGGTTTATTGAGTTGAGTCTGGGTAACATCTTTTTTAAATATAACCAAAAATTATAATATGAGAATAGCATCACAGGTATGGTTGTTTATAGATGGCATTGAAAACTAAGGTTATGCACTCTTGTTTTCTGGAAAGGGTTAGCCCATGTAGACTTAGTGTTTCTTAAATAAAGTATCACTATTAATAAAATCATGTGGTATCATCTTTCTTTCAAAAGTGGTTCAAGATATGTTTTTAAATGAAATAGGAAAAAGAAGAAACTATTTTTGAGAATTTTTTAAAGAAATAAGATGAGATGAGAATCCCCACTGTCACGACCCATCCTAGTGGGGCTCATGCCGCAACTCCCAAATCCCACCTGTAATAGTTCAGGGACTAGTGAATATCACCGAGTAGGAATATCACTAACATGGGAGGCATTTCCTATGTACCTGTACTCATGAACACATCATTAAACCTACAAAATATTGAAATGTAAAAACCACTAAGAACCAAATGAATGCATACCACTATACCCCAACCATAGTATGATAGGAAAGTAAAGTAAACCAGGATAGAATACAAGACCACCAAAAATATTCTATAAACCAAAAAGTCCAACCTCTAAACAAAGGGTATTGGGACTATTGTTTGTAGCCGTAGGGACACTCCTCGGCTTGTCTACACTCAAAAAGCTCATCCGGTCCTGGACCACCTAGGACTCCATAAAAAGGTCACTCATCTTCATAATACATGACACGTGTAGGAAAATCCCATGCAGGGGTGAGTAAAAAAATACTCAGTATGACACCCCAAAACCAAAAAACAATACACAAATAAAATATACAGTCAACTCTACACAAGTATATGTCTATAGAACATATAAAAAGAATATATAAATATACTCAAACCAAGGCACTCAATCTAGAGGAATGTCACAACCACTATATACCAACACTATAGATTCAGTTCGAAGATTCCATGAATCACTCATCTAGTAGAACACACTCCTAAGTCCTATAGCACTGATGACATCTACCTAAGAAGTAATGCTCATCAGGAACTATCATTAGAGAGATATGTTGATAGATCTGAAGAGAATATGTTACCATAGATGAGGATCATAGCCATGGTCCATGGGGTGATACCAACAACTCCATCTAGATTAAACTTTAAGTAGATGATCAATGCTTGGTGAATTTGGTCACGTCAATACCAAGGACTCTACCCAGGACACAAAGAATGAATATAGGATCCTACTCTGAGCCTCTTGGGGGGTTATAACAACTCTATCTGTGAATTCCTACTAAAGGGATCATACTCATATGAGTAGGAAATGATATGCATCAACCTTAAAGGAAACAATCAAGGGAACAAACCCTAATGAAATTTATCCAAGATACAGTGGACAAGATATTCATACTATGTAGAAAGGGATACACGGCTTGTAGTAGGGTCACACACTTTGTACCTTGACCCTGGGTACTGCCTGTGTACAATGGCCTATGTCCTTTAGAACATGTTGTGTAAAAGATGGGTACACACCGTGTATAAGGGTCACACACCACGTCATTCCATCGGGGGTCCACTTGTGTACTTTGGATGTGTTCCAGTACACAGTGTCAACCCGTTTCCACCTACCTATGTGCCAGTACATGGGGTAACCCATGTATCGGATCTGATCAAAGTCGTGTGGTGGGGTACACGCTGTGTAGAAAACTTGTGTACTCAGCCCTGTGTCTTTGTATCTCTCAAGATACATGTTGAGTCTCTAGTAAGGGTCTATATTCCATGTGATAGGGTCAAAAACTATGTGGAATTCAACCAACTTCTGAAACAATAACCACCGCTCATGGGGGTCACACACCGTGTAACCCCAGGTTACACACTGTGTTCTTTTGGATTTTCTAAAATCTGATGTTCTTCCTCCACACATGTCATTTGATCTCCCATATCTTGATATAATGGTCTATTCGCCTCAAAATTGTAGATCTAAGGTCGTATCACCATCGCAACACCAAATCGGTGAGTTTTGTGCCTTCAATTGGATCTGAAATCTAATTCTGTTCATCCGGTCATAAATCATCCAAATAATAGGTATTTCTGATTGGCTTCGATTCATTCGTCGCCATTCTTTTCACACCTCAACTAGGTTTCCATGATGTCAAATATTTAATTTTGGATCATTGTGCTGAGAAATGAAGATGAAATGATCAATTGTTCATAACCCATGATGAATGAAGAACGTGAAGAAAAAATATCAGGGGATAAATTCACAATGAAAAAACCAAGAAACAAACCTCGACCATTGTTTTTTCTGGCCTAGATCCATTCCTATGAGAATGATCAAGAAATCAAAATCAATTCCCAATCAACAAACCCTAATAAAACCGTGCAATTAAAGCTTATCCTATAAGAATGATTGATCCATGGATCAACCTGTTCATTGGTTGGTCCATGTTCATCAATGAATTTAAGAACAAGGAAGGAAATACAAAATATTGCATCCTACCTTTGATTTGGATTGCTTGCTAAAGAAGATCAGTTATCTCATCGTATTCGTTGGCGAGATCCGTCAAGAATAGCGTTCGTTGATCTTTGATCCAAGGTTCTGTCATTATTCACCACCGAGATAATTCTCCAAGGTTTCTCTCTAGATCCTATAGGAAATTATATGGTTATGATCTTAATCCTGGATCCCTGTCTCTAGATTTATTTAAAATAAACCATCACTGCATAGCTATGTCTGTGAAATAGAAAGAAATAAAATAAATCTGCAATTTATTTTATTCATTAAAATTTCTGAAAACTACTTTTCATAGTTGAACCATGTTGTCCAATGTTAGGACTCACCTAGGGTAAATCAGATTCTCTGAACACAATGGTTCCCTTGTATTTCTAATCCAAGCACTCGTTTATAAGTTATTTTGCTTTTTTTTTAAAAAACTATGTGCACGTGCTATTTAATATTTTAATATATTTCAAACATTTATTATAGGAACACTAGGCCTTGGAATCGTATGCCATATTAGTGCATGGACTCAAAATTAATGCATATAATATTCAAAAATAATATTAAAAAAATCTGGGACATTATATTCTCCCCACCTTGGGGTTTTACATCCCCGAAAATCCAAAAAAAAGGCTACTCAAAAATATGTGGTTATTGATTATGAATTTAAGACTCCCACTCCCAAGTATTATCCTAGAGATTCTCGTGCTGTCATAGGAAATTAAATAAAGTAATTTCTCTCCCATAAAGAATCATCTCCTATCGATCCTCGATCTCCAATGGATACTCAGAAAAAGTTACTCCATCATCGATGTCCATATCACCCCAGTTGATGACGTGTGATGGTTCATGAACGTACCTCCTCAGCTATGACACATGGAAGACGTCATGTACCCAATATAACTACAAGGGTAGAGCTAAGTGATACACCACCTCTCCAATTATATACAATATTTCAAAAGGGTCGATGAACCTCATAGACAACTTGTTACCCCATCCAAATCTCTATAATCCTCATCAAGGTGAAACCCCTAAGAACACATGGTCTCCTTACTTAAACTACAAGGGCCTCTGACACCTATTAGTATATGACTTATGATGGCTTTGTATTATCTTCATTCACTCCTAAATGATCTACACCTTCTCTATAGTATCTCATAACAACTCTAGGCCCATGAGTGCTGACTCTCCTAGTTCAGTCCGGCAAAGTGGTGATTGACAGGTTTTCCCATACAAGGCCTCGAATGGTTCCATACCAATGGTGTAACGGAAGTTGTTATTGTACGTAAACTCCACCAGTTGTATGTGATCCTCCTAACTATAGCCAAATTCCAACAGGCAAGATTAGATCATATCCTCCAGGACCTGAATGGTCCACTCCGTCTGGCCATTTGGATGTAGGTGAAATGTTGTGATTAAGCATAACTGGGTCCCAAACACCTCCTACAATCCCTTCCACGACTGGGATATAAAATGAGAATCAAGATCTGAATCAATTGTCGATGTAACTCTATGGAATCGAACTATCTCTTGAACATAGAGTCGTCCCAAGATCTTTACTAAACTCTACTCTCATATAGCTAGGAAGTGGGCCGACTTGGTGAGTCGGTCAATGATCACCCATATGGAATCGTGTTACCTGGAAAAACAAGGTAAACCCATCATGGAGTTCATTGATATCCAATTCCACTTCCATTTTGGCACCTTAAGGGGTTGAGTTAAACCCGCTAGAACCTGGTGCTCATCCTTCACTTACTAACAAGTAAGGCATCGAGAGACAAACTCTGTTACTCCCTTCTTCATTCCTGACCACCAAAACTAACATTGGAGGTCCTGATACTTTTTTTGCACACCTGGATATATCTCCAAATGGGATGTGTCAAAATCCCTTAGAATCTCCTCTTGTAACACCACTAGAACTATTATACATCCTCTAAAAAGGACAATGTTCTCCCACCTTTAGAATATCCATTAGGAGAATACCATGTGGATATCTAAGCACATAAAGTCTCATAGTTGGTATCCCCAAGTTTTTCCCCCCTGACTCACTATAATAGTGGAGGGGTAACAACCATTTACTAGAGGTAAGCTGCTCTATCTCTATCCAAAAAGGATAACTATAATGAGGCCAACTGCTCTGATGCCTCATTCAGAAACTATGAAGTAGATCTCCTATAGAGAGCATCAACCACCATGATCCCCTTCACTATAGTATATACAATATTAAATTTATTCTCTTGGAGGAACTCTAGCCATAACCTATATCTCAAGTTTATATCCTTATGAGAGAATATATACTTGAGACTCTTGTGATCAGAGTATATGATAAATCGATCTCCTGTCAGGTAGTGTTGCCACATATTCAATGTGAAGACTACCACTGCTAATTCAATATCTTATGTTGTGTAGTTCTACTCATGTGGTCTCAACTAGCGTAAACCATAGGCAATCATCACTTGAATATACATCATGAAACAACTTAGGCTAGTCCCTGATGCGTCACAGAACACTACATACTCAACACCCTCCTCTAGAAATCTCAAGATCGAAGCGCTCATCAAACCCTGCCTTAACTATTGAAAATCCTACCGGCACTTCTTTTTCCATACGAAAGTCTTCCCCTTTTGAGTCAAAGTTTTCATCGGTGTTGATATATAATAGAAATTAGGTATGAATGTTCGATAATATCCTTCTATCCTGAGGAAACTCCACACCTCCGTCAAGGCCCTAGGTGGCTCCCATGATAATGTTTCCTCAACCTTGGTAGATTCCACAACCACTCTATATGCTAAGATAAAATGTCCCATAAATTGTACTTCCAAAATCCAAAACTATAACTTAGAGATTTTCACATAAAGATGGTTTTCTTGGAGTATGTCCAAAACCATTCTTAAGTGCCTTGCATGCTCCTCCTCAGACGCTGAGTCCACAAGGATATGATCGATGAAGACTACCAAAAACTTGTCTAAGTAAGGCTGAAAGATCCAGTTCATGAGTCCCATGAACACTACTGGGGTGTTTTTTATGCTAAAGGGAATCACTAAGTACTCATAGTGAACATAACAACATATGAATGTCGTCTTCGGTATATCATTGTCCCGTACACATAGCTGGTGATAGCCTGATCTAAGGTTAGCCTTCAAAAACTATCATGACCCTCCTAAATGATCAAATAGGTCATTGATTCTCGGTAGTGGATACTTATTCTTCACTATCACCAAGTTCAAGATCTGGTAGTACACACACAACCTCAAGCTCTCGTCTGCCATTTTGGCAAATAAAATTGGGGCCGCCCAGGGTAAAACTGTAACATCCTAGGTATTTATAGAATAATACATTTTTCATATCTATTAATATTTATGAACAAGATATTAATTTTATGTTAAATGGGATGCTTTATCCTATATCATAATTGATATAAAACAATGGGTTTCTCTGAAATCATACATTGCACACAACACTGAGTTATACTGAAAAATAATAAAATAATATTATTATTATACTAAATGGTAGTTAATGCCGAGTTGTTGTATTGGAAAGAATGAAAATAACTAACTATAATATGATTACACATGTTTTTTAAATGTTTTTACATTTATCCAATGAATTTTATAGGCTTAAAATTAGAATAAATTCAATTTTAAGCATTAAAAACTATAATATTTTTAAAAGGCCGTTTACCACCTTTTGATGGTGAACTCTTTTTAAATATAGTTTTTTCCACTTTTATATGTTATATTTTACTAAATAAATTTCTTATTTGGAATAATGACATCAAAATTTACATTGGTGGAAATTTTGGTATTTTTCTGATAAAATTCATATTTTAATGAATAGTGAAAAATACTGCATTTTAATTCAAAATTGCCTTTTTGTCTAATTTATTTGTATTGATAGATTAAATTTTCAATTGGTTTTAAAGTATATTTAGATTATTATTTTATCATTTAATCCAATTTTGTTCATTGGAGGTAATTTCACATTGAAATTTGATATAAACACATGTCAATCTTTTGATGGATTTTACTTTTAAAAAACTCGTTTTCTTGTTTTAGCAATGGGAATTGATTTTAAATTAATTACTGCAACTTATTTGTTTTGAATTTATAAAAAATGGATTCCACATTTGGAATCATAATGTTCAAATTATTTAAATAGGTCCCTTTTATTTTTAGACTTTATGAATAGTAACTTTGGTAATTTATATTTACCACAGTTAAAGGTAAATCGGGTAAATTAGGGTAACAAACAATATGATAAGGATAATAAAATTATGCTAACACCTGAAAAAAATACTATTTTATGAATTAAAGTCTAACAATACCACCTAATTTTCATAATTGGTTCATTTAATGGACTTTTTCCATGAAAGTTATGTAATTATTATTAAAACTAAAGAAAGTGACAACATGTCACTCTCTTATCTCTTATAAGTATAATAATTTTACTCTAGTGATAAACTTGATGAAAATTCAAACATAAATATTCTATAGAAATGAAATGAAATTATCTACATTATTTTAATTAATTTATAATTTTTATAGATTAAATAATTACCATAAATATTGACACAATAGTGATATAATAATTATTTTATTAAGAGAAATATCAAATAAAAGATATTATAAATAATAAAATAAATACGTGTCTAAAAATTATTTTATGAGATTATTTCAAACTATCCTCATCTTATCTTCAAAATAAATGAGTTTGGTACCATTTGTAATCAAAATTGATTTTATATTAATTTAATATTTTAATACTTTCCAAGGGTGTCACTCCCCTCTCCTATAAAAAGGCACTCATTCCTCACTTTTCCTAACACTCTAAAATCATTTTGGTTCGGCCAATCCCTACCCAAAACTCTTCTTAGAATCCATGACCTCTTCCTAGAATCCTCACTTAGGGAAAAATCCTCTCAATAAATCCTTTTGGTATAAACCAAAATATTTTACCAGATTAAGAGGAACATAACGATTGTATGTGACGAGTCGGACTCAAGGTAACGGACTTCATCTGAATATCATTTCATTGAGGAATATTTTGATAATATACACCTACTTTTTATGGTGTATAATCAACCCTTCGAATTTTAATTTCATTCAATGGTTTTCAAAAGGTAATCTTTTTATATGAAGCATTTCACTAAACGACAAAAGGAATGTTTTTTTATGTATGCGGCGAAAACGACTTCTCCACTAACGCAACCATTATTTGATATTTGTATTACTCTACAATCCATGATGTTTTTAAAAGAAAAATAAATACCATATACAATTTTTATGTATTTTGGTATTGAAAATGGTTTTGATAAAGGATTTATTATGTAAATATCTTGAAATGATCTCTTGTGATTGAAATGTGGAAAAGCTATTTTTTTTTTATTCTTGTTTTATTTGTTGTGATAATGTTATGGTACTTAGAAATTTTATGGGTGGTTATGTGATAAACCAAATATGGTTGGTTACATGATAAGCCAAATACGGGTGGTTTCGTGATAAACCAAGGATGTGTGGTTATGTTATAACCTCCAATGCATTGGGTGTGGAAGTCGGATGTATGGATATTCCATTTAGTGATATATGTGGATGTCAACAGTATAGTTATTATATTTAAGTATTTTTATGTCCCAAGTTACCTTTATATGTTATATTTTTCTTTCTATGGGATTTATGGTGATATTTTGGTTACAAAAAGGGTAAGCAATGAGCTTATATTCAGTGAAGTATATTTACTACTTCTTAAAGGTGAAAAGTATTACATTATGATAAAGTATTCATGGTTTAAATTTTTTCACAAGACTAATAGTTTTCATTATTTATGTGTCCCTTACTGAGATTTTTATACTCATCTCATGTTTTGAAATGTTTTTCATAGGACTTAAATAAGAATAGAGTCAAGGATGGGATCAAGGAAAATTCATGTTGTTTAAATATGAAACGAACCATGTTTCTTTTTAAAAAGTTTTTGTTTTATGAAAAAATTGGATAGTGAGTAGAAATTTATACTTTTAATGTTTAAGTTTTTATATATGAGTTATGACATAATTCTCTAAATCTCTAAAACTAAAAATATCCTTGAAGTGAATTTAAGTCAAATTGTTGACTTATCTCAAGATTATGTACCATTTAAGGTTGGGACCTTATAATTGGTATCAAAGGTCATTTTAGATAAATTTAGGAGTTAGAATATTTGTTAATATAATATACATAAAATATTTTTACTTTATGGTCAAATTGATATGATATATCATTTGAATATTACCATGTTTATTTGTCTAATATATGTTTGTTTAGAATGGTTTTATGCAGAGGAAATAGGGTAGCTATGCTGGGAAGGAATAAATAGGGAAATAACCTTCCAAAACAACATCCTAAGATGGTCATAATTGGAACTAAATAGTTCGTTTCAATTATGGATTAGTTTACTCAGGCAATAAATGGCGGTGGTGTCTATGCATGAGATCAATTAGTCCAACCATAGAGAAATATGTCGATAGTGGATCATTTCATGAGGTAATGTCCCCCATCATTCGGATTATCACCTAACCATGTGAAAGTGGAAGGGTGGATTAAATCATTTTAAAATATTTTTTATGTAATGGGGTGTTCATACAATCAAAAGGTTAGTCTTTCCTTTTATCATTTTGAAGGTGAATCTGATCAGTGGTGGTCAATGATTAAAAATATCATAGGAATTAAAGAGATTGACGCCATGGAATGGGATAAATTTAAGAATATATTCCTTTAGAAATATTTTCCTAAGGTTGTTTTACTTAGTATGGAAAATCAATTCTTGGAATTGAGACAAAAGGAGTAAGATTGTGTGGCTACATATGAATGAAATTTCACCTGTTTGTCTAGGTACATCCCAAATTTTATCTTGGATATTAATAGTAAGATAAACCCATTTTACTCATGATTTAAGCCAACATGTTGAAGGGTGTTAGATTCTCAGGAGTTAAAAATATATGAAAAACTTTTCCAATGTTCTGAGAAGGTATAAATTGAGTTTTCTAATGATCATTTGTTTCATGAGATCAAGTAAAAGAAGTGATCCAGTTGGCAGGAAATGGGAAAGAATCCATCAAATAATTATGGAGGTAAGAAAACTAAATTTCCAACTTGTGATGAGTGTGGTAAAAATAATCCTAGATAATGTATCTCAAAGTCTTATAAGTGATTATAATCTGGTAATACTGGTCATATTGCTTGCAACTATAAGTAAGATGATTGGGTAGGTAATGAAAAACCAATGGTAAGATGTTTTAGTTGCAATGAGTTAGGAAATTATGCCAATGTGTGTCCAAAGTTGATTACCCAGGGTGGAAACTAGAAAGATTGAAAAAATAAGGGCATGGAAAAATCATTTCCTACTAGTATGGTTGATGTGGGACCATCATATGAAGTAGTGACTGGTATGTTACAAGTTTTTTCAAAATATTCCAATACTCTATTTGACTCTGGATCTTTACATTCTTTCATTTATGTGAGCTTTGAAAGTAAATTGGAAATATCACCTCATTAATATGATATAGAAATTTTGGTAAATACTCCAGGTGTAAGTATTAAATAAACCAAGATTTATAGGAATCTTCTTATTATCATTAGTGGGATAGTATTTCTTGAAAATCTTGTTGAACTTCCCATAGTGGAATTTGATATAATTTTGGGTATGGATTGGATTTCAATTTATCATGATAAAATAGATTGTAAATATAAGAAAGTTTTTTTCAATGATATCATACATTTGATAACATACCAAGAATATGAGATATTGATTAAATATGGTAGTGAAAGTTATCTGATTCATGTTCTTGAAAAGAAAGAAACAGTTTTGATTAGTGATATTCCAGTAGTGAAAGAATTTAAAGATGTTTTTTTGGATGAATTTCCTGGTATTTTTCCTAATCAGGAGGTTGAATTTACTATTGATTTAGTGCTTGATGATAAACTTATTTCTAAACACCCTTATTGAATGGATCAAATATAGCTGAAGGAATTAAAAAATAATTTCAATAATTACTTAATAAAGGTTTCATTCAACCTAGAACTTCACCATGGTGTGCTCCGGTTTTATTTGTGAAAAAATAAATATGGTTCTATGAGACTATGTATTGATTAAAAATCCTTAAATAACATCACTATTAAAAACAAGTATTTATTACATCATATCAATCATTTTTTTGATTAGCTCTAGGGAGATCATTATTTTTTTAAGATTGATTTGAGTTCTGGGTACTATCAGTTGAAGGTGAAGGAGGAAGACATTCCAAAGACAGATTTCCGAATGAGATACGGGCATTATGAGTTTGTAGTTATTCCCTTTGAGTTATTTAATACACCTACTGTATTTATGAATCTCATGATTTGATTCTTTCATTAATTTTGGATCAGTTTTTTGTTGTGTTTATAGATGATATTTTGGTATATTCTAAAAGTCGGGAGGAACATGAAAGTCACTTAAGGATTTTTTTTCAAACCCTAAAATAAAATAAACTATATTGAAAGTTTAGTAAGAGTGGATTTTGGTTGAAAAAAAATTCATTCCTTGGACATATTATTTATAAAGATGGAATAATTATTGACCCTTCTAAAACAAAAGTTATTGAAGAGTGGACAAGACCTACCAATATCACAGAGATTCGTAGTTTTCTTGTATTAGAGAGTTACTACCAAAGGTTTGTTGAAAACTTTTATCATTTATCTAGACCACTAACTAAGTTGACATATAAAGGAGTTAAGTTCATCTGGAAAAAATAATGTGATGATTGTTTTCATGAATTGAAAATAAGATTGGTAAATGCTCCAGTTTTGGCCTGGCCTTCCAAAAATGGTGAATTTGTTTTCTATAGTGATGAATCATTGAAAGGAATTGATTGTGTCTTAATGAATAATGATCAGGTAATTGCATATGTTTCATGCCATTTGAAACCTCATGAGTTAAATTACCCTACACATGATTTGGAATTAGTTGTTGTTGTTTTTGCATTAAAATTTTAGAGGCATTATTTGTATGGCCTAAAGTGTGAAATATATATTCAATCAAAAAGAATTAAACATGATACATAGTAGATAGATGGAATTAATCAAATATTATGATTGTATGATTAATTACCATCCAATAAAGGAAAATAAAGTGGCAAACACTTTGTGTCGAAAGAGTAATGCTACATTAACCATTCTATATTTGGAAAAAGATACTTTGGTTATTAATTTGATGAATTTTTTATTGGATGTTATTGGTGTAAGGAATTCCTTTGTTTTGTTTTAAGTGTTAGTAAAATCATCTCTATCATACAGAATTAAGAAAACATAGAAATAAGATGGTGAGTTGCAAAAAAAGATAGAATTGGTTTAGAAGGGTAAGTTACCTAAATTTAACATTGATAAATATTGTGTTTTGAGGTTTTGAAAGAGATTATGTGTTCCATGTGATTCACAGTTGAAGAAAGAGTTGTTATGTGAAGCTCATAGTTCTCCATTTTTTTCATCCGGGTAATACTAAGATGTACTGAGATCTTCGGGAGTATTACTGGTGGGATGGAATGAAAAGAGATATTGCTGACTTTACTGTGAAGTGTTTGACTTTTCAACAGGTTAAAGCAGAACGACAGTTACTGAAAGGGATGATTTAGAATTTTCTAGTGTCGGAGTAGAAATTGGAAAATATATCCATGGATTTTGTAGTGGGGTTACCAAATACTTCTTGAGGTAATAATGAAATATGGGTTATTTTTTATCGATTGACTAAATATACTCATTTTCTTACTATTCGAGATAGTATGTCTCTAGATCAAATTTCTCAACTGTATCTTAAAGATATTTTTAGGTTACATGGAGTTCCACTATCCATTATATCTGATCATGATCTCAGGTTCACTTCTAACTTTTAGAAAGACCTTCATAAGTCATTGGGAACTAAATTAAATTTTAGTACAGCTTTTCATCCTTAATCAGATGGGTATTCAGAATGAACAATTTAGACCTTAGAGGATATGCTATGTGCTTGTTAAATGGATTACTAGGGAATTTGGGACCAACATCTTTTTTGTTTGATTTTCTTATAATAACAGTTTTCATTCCAGTATACAGATGGCACCATTTGAAGTATTATATGGAAATTAGTGTCGAACTCCATATTTTTGGGATGAAGTAGGTGAAAGGAAGTTTATGAGACTAGAATTGGTAGAAGAGATGGTAGAAAAATTTAGTTTATTCAGAAGCACAAGAGGACATCTCGAAGTTGGCAGAAAATTTATGCGAATAACCAGAGAAAGGATCTTTCTTTCGAGGTAGGTGATCGTGTATTTCTAAAAAAAATTATATGTAAAAGTGTGATGCATTTTGGTAAGAAAGGGAAGCTGATTCTGAGGTTCATTAGACCCTATAAAATCTTATAGAAAGTTGGGTCAGTTTCCTACAAAGTTTATTTACCTCCGATTTTATCCCAGGTACACAATTTTTTCCATGTTTCAATGTTAAGAAAGTATATTTCAGATCCATCTCATATTTTGAGTCCAAATGTAGTTTAGTTGGAAGAGAATCTTTCTTATGAGGAAGAGCATGTACAGATTCTTGACCACAGAGAGTAAGTGTTATAGAATAAGGTGATTCATCAGGTAAAGGTTTTGTGGAAAAACCATATGGTTTAAGAGGCAACGTGGGAATCTGAAAATGATATGAGGGAGAAAAACCCTCACTTATTTGATAAGTAAATAAAATTGCGGGACACAATTTCTAAAAGGGGGGAAGGATGTAACATCCCAAGTATTTGTAGAATAATACATTTTTCATATCCATTCATATTTATGAAGAAGATATTAATTTTAGGTTAAAGTGTATTCTTTGTTTGATAGAGTACTTGATATGAAACAATGTGTTTCTCCAAAATCTTACATTGCACACAACACTGAGTTATACCGAAAAATAATACAATAATGTTATTATTAATTTAAATGGTATTTAATTTATAGTTTTTGTATTGGTGATAATGAAAAGAACAAAATATAATATAATTACACATTTTTGTTTAAAAAATTACATTTATCCAATGAATTTTAGAGGCTTAAAATTAGAATAAATCCAATTTTAAGCATTAAAAATTCTAATATTTTTAAAAGGCCATTTTACTTCCTTTTGATGGTGAACCCTTTTTAAATATAGCTTTTTCTACTTTTATATGTTCTGTTTGAAAAAATAAACTTCTTATTTGGAATAAGGACATAAAAATTTACTTTGGGGAAAATTTTGGTATTTTTCTAATACTATTCATATTTTAATGAATAGTGAAAATACTGCATTTTAATTCAACTATCTTTTCATATAATTTATTTGTATTGATAGATTATCTTTTTAATTGCTTTTAAAGTATATTTAGATTATATTTTTATAATTTAATCCAATTTTATTCTTTTGAGGTAATTTCACATTTAAATTTGATATAAACACATGTCAATCTTTTGATGGTTTTTACTTTTTAAAAACTCTTTTTCTCATTTTGACAATGGGAATTTTTTTTAAATTAATTACAAAAACTTCTATTTTTTTAGTTTGGAAAAAATGGATTCCATATTTGGAATCAAAATTTCTAAATTTTTTAAATAGTTCCCTTTTATTTTTGGACTTTATGAATAGTAACTTTGGTATTTTTTTTACCATGGTTAAAGGTAAATTAGGTAAATTAGGGTAACAAAAAATATGATAAGGATAATGAAATTACCCTAATGCCTACCAAAATCCTATTGTATGAATGAAAGTATACCAATACTGACTAAAGATCATAATTCATTCATTTAATAGACTTTTTTTCATGAAATTTATATAATTGTTATTAAAACAAAAGAAAGTGACAATATGTCACTCTCTTATCTCTTATAAGTATAATAATTTTAATGTAGTGATAAACTTGATGAATCTTCAAACATAAATATTTTCCAAAAATATAATGAAATTATATACATTATTTTAATTTATTTATAATTTTTAAAGATTAAATAATTACTATAAATATTGACACAACAGTGATACCATAATTATTTTATTAAGAAAAATATTAAATAAATGATATTATAAATACTAAAATAAATACATATCTAAAAATTATTATATGAGATTATTTCAAACTATCCTCATTTTATCTTTGAAATAAATGATTTTTGGACCATTTTTAATTGAATTTTTTTATATTAATTTAATATTTTAATACTTTCCAAGGGTGCCCCCCCTCCTATAAAAAGACACCCATTCCTCTCTTTTCTTTACACACTCAAATCATTTTGGTTTAGCCAAGCCCTATCCAAAACTCTTCCTAGAATCCCTGAACTCATCCTAGAAGCCTCCCTTATAGGAAAAAAAACCTCTCAAGGAAGTAATTTTGGTATAAACCAAAAGGGTTACCTGATTAAGAGGAACATAACGATTTTATGTGACGAGTCGGACTCAAGGTAAGGGACTTCATCTCAATCTCTTTTCATTGAGGCGTATATTAATAATAAACACCTCGTTTTATACGGTGTAGAATAAAACCATTGACTTTTAATTTTGTTCAATGGTTTTCAAAATGGGGTCTTTTTATATGAATCATTTCACTAAATGACAAAATGAATGTTTTTTTACATATGCGGTGACAACAACTTCTCCACCGTTGTAACCATTATTTGATATTTGGATTCTTATACAATAGCTAATGTTTTTAAAAGAAAAATAAATACCATATAAAATTATCATGTATTTTGGTATTGAAAATAGTTTTGATAAAGGATTTATTATGTCAATATCTTGAAATGATCTCTTATGATTGAAATATGGAAATGTTATTTTTCTATAATGCTTGTTTTATGTGTTATGATTATGTTATGATACTTGGAAATTTGATGGGAGGTTAAGTGATAAAAAAAATATGGGTGGTTATGTGATAAACCAAAGACAGGTGGTTCCGTGATAAACCAAGGATGGGTGGTTATGTTATAACCTCAAATGCATTGGGTGTGGAAGTCAATCATATGACTATTCCATTTAGTGATATGTGTATAAGTCAACCATGTCTTTATTCCATTTAAGTATGTTTATGTCCCAAGTTTCCTTTATATGTTATATGTTTATTTATATGGAATTTATGGTAATATTTTGGTTACAAAAAGGTTAATCAATGAGATTATATTCGGTGAAGTATATTTACTACTTCTTGAAGGTGAAAAGTATTAATTTACGATAAAGTATCCATGGTTTACATGTTTTTGCAAGACTAATAGTTTTCATTCTTTATGTATCCCTTACTAAGATTTTTATTCTCATCCCAAGTTTTGAAATGTTTTTCAGAGGACTTAAAGAAGAATATATTCAAGGATGAGATCAAGGAAAAGACATGTTGTTTAAACATGAAATGAACCGTATTTCTTTTTAAAAAGTTTTTGTTTTATGAAAAAATTGGATAGTGAGTATAAGTTTCTACTTGTAATGATTAATTTTTTGTGTTTGATTTATGACCTAATTATCTAAATATATAAACCTAAAAAGATCCTTGAAGTTAATTTAAGTAAAATTGTCAACTTATCTCAATATTATGTAACATTTAAGGTCGGGGCCTTATAGAAACATTGGGTCTCATGAAGACCTTCCTCTAAAATCCCTCCAACTACATCCCCAGCTTATGAAACTCTTCAGGAGCCATCTGATATGCTGGTGTTGATATCGATGTTGCCCTAGGGTGTAAATCAATACAGAAGTCTATCTCCCGGTGGGGAGGTAATCCTGGAACATCTTTTACTCCACCACCACTGTAGAAAACTGGTAACTAGTAACATCAGTTGCACTGAGGGTCAGGATATCCAATTGATGAGTAATCGGTTGTACCCTCTTATTGATAAGTCCATCTTGTGCTTCTTGGGTTTCCTTTTCACCAACAAAGGAAAACCTCATTCCATATCTATGGACACACCGCACCCTTCACCTAAAATAGTCGATCAGGTCATGAACTATAGATAACCAATACATAACAAGAATGATGTCGGAAGGACTCAATGTTGACACCAAGAGGTTACAACCAAAACCCTCACCTCCAAGGGTCAGGTCACATTGTCAGCACACATTTGTGATCATTGAATCTTCTCTAGTAGGTGTCTCCAATCATAAGGGTCGAGTCAACGGTTCAACAAAAATCTCTAGGTCTTAAACAAGATATGTGGAGAGAAAGAAATGAAAAGTACATGTGTCTATCATTACTGCAAATAAAGTAGAAAAGACATGTATTGTACCTCGAATAATTCTTAGAGCCCCTAGGTCATATGCCTCAACCGTATGTAGTTATCCCCACCCATATCCTTCATCTCTCTAAGTCTAGCATAGACCTCCTAGGGGTTGTGGTGGTAGCATGTTTAAATGTTGACCGCCTCCTACTACTCTCCCAACTCCTTATCCACATCTACTTACCTTCAGATATGCCTACTCTTATCATTTTCTATACCTTGGTGGTCCATCCATTATTTCCCTATCAGCAGCACGGTAGTTCGGACAATCTCAAGAAAGATGTCCCCTTAAATAACATGAATAGTACTGCCTCTCCCTAGGCTGAATAGACCCACCCTATGAGCCTTGAACTGCATATCCTCTATTCTGGGATCTCCTCCTGAAATTTCTCCCACATCGAAATCCCTGAGACTAATGTTAGCTCCCTACTGTTGAGGTCTCTGCACCTGCTCGTCCACTTCTGACTACCACAGGTTGTATCTTCTCAGCCAAGAATATTTTGACCACCAAATCTCACACAAGCACCCCAGCATACATCGGAATACATAAAGGGATAACACTAGATCAAATGTATCTAAGCAGACCTCACTCAAAGGTCAGAGGCTTGAATTACTGATCTCTAACCATATCCATCGAGTGCTTGGAAATTTTTATGAACCTTGATGAATAATCATCCACGGTCATTCTACCCTAAAGAAGCTGAATAATCTTCTATATATGCACAGCTCTTAGTGCAACTAGTGAGGACTCATATATGAATAGATGCTTGAACTTTTTCCATGAAAGAGTCGCCACGTCATGAGTTTGGAAATCCAAACTCCACCATCTCCCTACCGATCTATGTAGAAGGCTCGCCGCCAGGACTACCATCTAATCCACTAGTGTCTTGACTAAATGAAAAACTTGAGTCACCACCTCAATCCAATCCTCATCCTCCTGGGGGTTAGGCTCACCTCAAAACCTGAGGGTTATATATCTCTGGAACTCATGAAGTGCGCTCATTATGCACTCCTCATCTACTGGTATTGCGGGTACCAAGTGTTGCTCCACAGGTGGTGGTATAGTTGGTGCACCACCTAGAGGTAACATCTGAGGAATTGATCCCTGTATAGAAGCCTCATAACTAAGGGGATCATCCTTATGATCTATCTTCTGAATCCTAGCTGGTATGTGCCTCGGGGGAATCCTATAAGAAAAAAATATGTACCACGATCAATGAGTATATCTTAAGAGCTGACTCAAGAAGAACATGGAACTACAACCCATTCCTATAAGATGCATGTACCATTATTTTCCCTACAACCAATGTTCTCGTGTATTGAGTCAAAAAGAAGGTTATGAGAGTCCTTGTGTATGGATATGTCAGCCTCCACACCAACATCGGAGTCCTTGGCCTGAAAGATAAACTCAAAACACATAACATTTTTCCCCAAACCAATATCACAGACTCTCGGTCCTAAATTAGAACTGACCCCTCTGATACCACTCTATCACAACCCCATCCTAGTGGGGATCGTGTTGCGAATCCCCAAGCCCACATCCAATAGGCCAGGGGATGATGACTAGAACCTAGTAGGAAAATCAATTACATGGGATGCATTACCTATGTACCTTTATACACGCAAACATCTATAAGACCACAAAATTTTGAAATGTAAAAACTACTAAAAACCAAATGCATTCATACCACTATATCCCAATTAGATTATGACAGGAAATTAAAGTGCAATAAAGTAAACTAGTCCAGAATAAAAGCCCACCAAAAAGATTATGTAAACCACAAAACAATACACAAAGAAAAGATATAGTCAGCTCTACAAATGTATATTTCTATAGAATATATAATAAGAATATCTAGATATACTCAAACCAAGACATGCAGTCTAGAGGTAAGTCACAACCATTGTATACCAACACTAGAGATTTAGTCTAAAGATTATGAAGCACTCATCTAGGATAACACACTCCTAAGTTAGATAGCATTGATGACATCTTTCCAAGAAGTACTTCTCGTCAAGAACCATCATGACAGAGATACACTAATAGATATAAAGAGAATATGATACCACATATGAGAATCATAGCCAGGGCCATGGGGTGATACCAACAACTCTATCTAGATTAACCTGATAAGTATAGGATCAGTACCTAGTGAAGTTAGTCATGTCAATATCAAGGAATCTACCTAGGGAATGAATAATGAATATAGTATCTTTCTCCAGGCCTCTCGAGGGGGATTTTTACAACTCTATCTGTGAATTCCTGCAAAAGGGGTCATACTCCTATGAGTAGGAAACAATATGAATCAACCTTTAAAAGAATTATCAAGGGAATAAACCCTAAAGAAACTTGTCCAAGATACAGTGGAAAAGATATTCAAGTCATGTAAAAAGGGATATATGGCATATAGTAGGGTCACACATTGTGTTTCTTGACCCTAGGTACTGCTTGTGTACAACGACCCATGTCGTTTAGAACATGTCGTGTAGAAGATGGGTGTGTGTTGTGTAGAAGGGCCACTTGTTGTGTCATTCCATATGGGGTTCACCTATGTACTCTGATTGTGTGCCAGTATACAGTTTCAACCCATATCCTCCTACCCATGTGCCATTACACGGGGTAACCCATGTATCCGGTCTAGGCTAAGCCGTGTGGTGGGGTATACACCGTGTGGGAAACCCATGTACTCCATCCCATGTCCATGTATCTTCCAAGATAAGCGTCGAGTCTCTGGGAAGTTTTTACATGCCATGTGATAGGGTTACACACCGTGTGTCATTCAACCAACTCCCGAAACCCCAGTCGTCACTCAGAGGGGGCCACACACTGTGTAATGTCGGGTTACAAGTTGTGTTCTTCGGGATTTTCCAAAATCCTCCGTTCTTCCTTAATGTGCCTCATTTGATCTCCCTGATCTTGATATAATGGTATTTTCTCCTCAAAACTATATATCCATGGTCGTATCACCATTGAAACACTAAATTGGTGAGTTTCGAGCCTTTAATCAGCTCCAAAATCCAATTTTGTTCATCCACTCATAAATCATCTAAAGAATGGGTATTCCTAAATCAATTTTATTCATCCATTGCCAATGTATTAGTACCTACACTAGGTCACCCTAATTATAGATATTCAATTTTGGATCGTTGCATCAAGAAATGAATTCGTAATGATCAATCGTTCATAACCCACAAAGAACAAAGAACGAAGAACGCGAAGAAAAAATATCAGGGGAGAAATGGAATGATAAAAAAACCCAAGGAAAAAACCTTCACCTTTTTTCGTTCTAGACTTGATTTGTTCCAATAAGAATGATCAAGAAAATAACATCAATTCTCAGTCAACAAACCTTGATAAAACCCTACGATTAAAACCCATCCCACAAGAACGATTGATCCGCGGATCAACCAGTTCGTTGGTTAGTCCATGTTCATCATTGAATTCAAGAATGGGGAAGGAAATACAAACTAATGCATCCTACCTTAGATTTGGATCACTCTTTGAAGAAGATCAGTTGTCGCACTGTCTTCGTTGGAAAGATCTGTCAAAAATGGTGTCCCTCGATCTTTGATCCAAGGTTCCTTCGTCGTTTGCTGCTGAGAGAATTCTCCAAGGTTTCTCACCAAAACCTCCAGGGAATTCCAGGGTTACGAGCTTAACCCTAGATACCTATCTCTAGGTTTATTTAAAATAAATCATCACTACATCATTGTTTCAATTAATCATAAAGAAATAAAATAAATATGTAATTTATTTTATTCATTAAAACGTTCGAAAACTACTTTTCATAGTTGACCCACATCGGATGATGTTAGGTCTCATCTAAGGTAAAGCCACTACTCTGAACACAATGGTGCCCTTGGATTTTTTATTTGGGCACCTATTTAGAATTTATTCAAATTTTTTAAGAAAACTAAATTCGATTGCTATTTAATATTTTAATATATTTCAAACATTTATTACAGGCACACTGGGCCTCAGAATCGAACACCGTCTTAGCACCTGAACTCGAAATTAATCTATATAATATTAAAAAATAATACATGTAAAATTCATTAAATTACAAACCCCCCCCCCCCCAATAATATTTCCTTTTTATTTCTTTTTAATAATGGGGAGAAAGATAAGAACACATATTTCCATAATAAGATGTGTGGTTTTGAAAACAAATCCTAAGGGGAAGATTGTTTTTCCATTGGTTTGAATTATATTTTTTTCAATAAAATTAGATGACTTGATGATTAAAGATGGTTACAATATGTATTGAGTATCTATTAGGGGTCAATGGAGGTACTTACATGTTTTATGGAAAATAATCTTAAGGCTGCATCTTGGATTTCTTGTATAGATTCAATAAAAAGTATTAATATGAGACGATTGATGTGATACTCTTCAAGGTTATCAAAAGAACTGATGGTGAAAGTGTTTTATACTTCATGTGTTGAGAGTTGGAAGTTTCTAGATAGTGAGAATATATAATTGTATTTCATTATTAATAAGTTATCTATTAAATAAAGTTGAATGGGAAACCAATCCTACTGATGAAAATATTTTGTTGACGATTTAGAAGTGTTAGATGATTATTTTTGAGTTGTTTATGAGTGTTTGAGAAGACCTCATGATCAATGAAATATGATCCTAAATGAGATATAAGGAAGTATATAATTCCAGTAATGATCTATAAGGATTATATTAGGACCATAAGGATCCTTTATCTATAAGGGTAAGGTCCCATAAGGGTTATTATACTGAACAACAAAGATGATCTTGTAAGTTTCATTGTGTTGAGTTTGTAAGGATGAGCCCCATCAAGATGAAAGTTTTTAGGATAAAGGTATAAGTATGAATCTATAAATATGAGAATACAATAATTTTATTCATTATTATTCATAAATATGAGTATAATATAAGCATGATTGAAGAAAACCATAATGATCAGATGTTTAGGCATCATCTGACCAACATAACCATGATCACCATAAGGGTCATTTGTATAAACTTAAACTTCATAAGGATCAATTTACCTTTTTAGAAATTATAATAATAATACTAAGAATTATAGAATTATGTTTTTTCTAGAGAATAAGAATAAAAAACAATGCTAGAGACCTATTTTTCATGGATTCAAACATCATAATCAATCCAAGTGGATCGTGATTAAATCTAAGATCAAATGAAGGATAGTTGAGGGAGATATTGATGTTTATAATAGTTCCATGTTGAAATAAGTGGATCCATGTCACCACTATAAGATTACATGCACATGTGGATGTAAATTTTGAATGATTTAAAGTTTTTTATTTTTTGGGAAGAAGAAGGCCATGATATTAGAAATATTGCATGAGAAAAAAGGAAATAGGCCCAAAACATATGAAAATTTGAATGGAGAATTATGATATAGATTTGAGGAATATTTAAATGGGGATTTTAATTAATGAATATCTTCTAGTGTGATAAATAATATCACATTCCATTGAATTATTTGTAGTTTCATGATAAAATATTGAAACTAAATATTCAAATTATTTCATTGAATATAAAAGATAATAGGTACCAAATAAAGGGGGTGGAATAATGAGAGATCTCGTGAACATTTTGGGAGATAATTCTAAGATCTAGATGCTTCTATGGTATTAATGAAAGGAGTATTTATAAGTTAGGATCCATTGGAGAAAAATTATATCTATTGTACTTAAGTATTCAAGGTCCTAAGGAGAACCATATCGTTTAGAGACCTAGAAAGATGATAAAGTTATACATCCATGTTTTGAATAAGAACTTGGTTTATATACTTGAAGGTGTATATTAGTGGACTATTTGATCAAGTTTTCTCATAGAGGAAGATCATTTTATAGAGTGGTGTTGTAGAAACCATGAGCCATTAAAGATATTTTATATTTTGGATTATAAATTTGAATTGGGTATATGTGAAGCTGTAAGACTCTCCTATGTGACTCAACAACCAGAACATAGTGTGAATCTGTATTGATTGGATTGCAATAGTTTATAGTGTAACCAATTGTTCATTTAATAGAGAATTAATGATTTAGGTGACTAAACAATCATGGAAAGGAGAAGGTGTTTTGGTATAAACCTTGTAAATCATGTGTGTTATGTTATCTCTTGTTACTACCACACATGTGGTGAAGTTGTGAGAATATATTTAGTGGATGAGGATATAAACAAGTCTAAGAGGTTGAGTTTAAAAATTAAATTCATAAAAGAAGACCATCCCCCCTCATAAGTCAATCCATCTTGGGACATCACACCTTGGAGTAGAGTTAGGTGTGAACTACTACAGATCTAGGATTTAAAAGTGCTAAAAATAGATTTTATTAAGGATAATAAATTGTTGATAATATATGCACTGATAAAGGCTAGTGAATTTTATTTTCACTTACATTGCACCGATAAATGAATGTTTTATTAGTTATTTTTTATTTTTAATAAAATCTAGAATTTATCAATGTTTTTTATCACTGATAAATAAAACTTTTACCTACACTAATTTATATCATTGATAAAAGATTTCATTAATATTTTAAATAATATTTGATGAACAAACCCCCTAGGAAACCCCACCCACAATTGAAACCATCTAATTCTCAATTATTTGGACTTTGGTGAGTTTTGAACCCCTACCTATATAGCACTTTTTGAATAAAAAACCTTACCATTATCATGAGTTATTATTTATATTATATAAATAGATATATATACATTTATTTATTTATTTATTTATTTATATAATTATTTATATTTATAAATATTAATATATATTAGTTTCAAAATGTGTGTGTGTGTGTATTAATATATATTTGTTCAAAAAATGTACATATATATAAATATATATTATTTATATGTATGTATTTATATATATGTGGATATTTATATGTGTGTGTATAAATATGTGTATTTATGTGTGTGCGTGCGTGTAAAAAAGTGTGTATAAATATGTATATTCATATGTATTTATATATCTGTGTTTGGATTTATATATGTGTGAAAAAATATGTGTATTTATATATGTGTTTAGAAATATGTGCATTTGTGCATGTGATTATATATGTTTGTATTTATATGTGTGTATATTGTGTATATACATGTATATTAATGTGTGTGTGTGTGTTTGTATTTTTTTTTTGCATCACCTTTATACGTGTATTTATAAATTTTTGTGTGTGTTAGTTGGAAAATGTGTGCATGTATATATTAGTTCTAAAATGTGAAATTATATATTTATATATTTATATTTATATCTATATATATCATTGAAACCCCCCCCCCATTTTTTATCATTTTTTTCTTTTGCTGCACCATGAACTTTTTGGACCTCATCAACCCAGATTAAGGTCATAACACCAACAATATATATATATATTTATTTATTTATTTATTTATTTATTTATTTATTTATTTATTTATATTTCATATATTAATATAAATATACTTAAATAAATTTTATTTATTATAAACATTATATATATTTAAATACATTTTTATATGAATATTTCTATACATTTTTTAATATATTTTAATAAATATTAAATATTTTACGGATTAATATTAATTTAATAATTTTGTATTACATAAATTGTGAGAAAAAATTGATAAAAAATTTTTATTCTAACATGATTTAATATTTTTACATATGAATATTATGTATAGTACCATTTATCATACATATAAATGGGAACATTTATCCGCACTAAAGAAACCACTGATAAAGGTAATATTTATCATTGCTAAAAGAAAACACTAATAATGCTACCCTTTATGAGTGCTTTTTAATGTTGATCAAGACCACACATTTATCGGTGCTTTCTTTCTAGCATTAATAAAGGGTACCTTTATCAATGATTTTAAAAAGACCTAATAAAATACTAGCATTGTTTTCTCCTCAATCTGTAGTAGTAATGGATCTAGGTTATCTTTCACCTATGATCTCAAGACTATCTTTGCATGTGATTTTCATGATCCCCCAATTAGAAGGAAGGGTGTGAGTTGGGATGGTTTATGGGTGTGTTTAGATCCAAGTTGAAGGTTTTTATCCTGTATACTTTTTGTGATTTCTTGTTGTGTGTTTTATATTTATTTACCACTTCTATTTGAATTTTTATATATCTTTGATTTGTTTTTGTTATACTTTTTTGTCAAATAAATGTCTATAGATTCTTTTTTTTATAGGCCCAATAAAGTGTTTGGATGGAATGGTTCCACTATTAGGTGTATAATCACAAAATATCCATCAATTTGGGTGGATACAAGTATATGGGTATGGTAGTCTCAGTTTAATGTTTTTGCTTACTTTATAAATTCTTTTGAGAATGCTTTAGTAGTTAATAGTAATATATGAGGTGGTATGGGATGACATGTTCCATTATGGTACATGATAAGGATATAGTCCAACTGGGTTAGTTATAAGAGAGTTTAGGGTTTTTTATTAGTTAAAAATAATTGAATCGGATGATAAGATGGGATAGAATAGTTTGAAAAAACATCATCAGGTTCATTAAATTTTTAATTTGTACACTGGAGATTTATTTTTTTTAGATTTTATTGCTATTATAAATTAAATTGTTTGTATTAATTTGTTTATACCATTTTTTTTTATTCTCACACTTTAAGTGGTTGTTGTTTTCCATACAATTTTATTTTTATTATTCATTTCATACTATGGTTTACTTGTGTTTTTTCTCTTGGGTGACCCATACACATGCCTTTGTACCTCAGGTTATCCTTACATATGGCTTTATGTCATGGGTGTCCCTTGTATATCCCTCTAGGATTTTAATGACACTCTTAAATATAATCATGAGACCCTTACATATCATCTCATGACCCTTACATGGTTTGTGAGTTTCACTTTTCATATAATATAGTTAATGCTTATGCAAGCCCAGTTGCCTACAGTTTATTACAACAACTATTTCTTCTATGAGAATATTATCCAAACATATGTCCCAGTTATGGTTAGAGTGTTTTCTTCATACCAATTATAATTACTTTATTCTCATATTCATATAGAGAAATGATACCAAGAGATTCAAAATTCTCCATGAGAGAAAATCCATGAGAGAAGGAGGAGGACCTTGTTGGATCACACCATTTTCGTACCAGAGCACCAATTCTGATAAATAAGCTCAATAATTATGATCTTGGATGAAGATAAAGATAGTGATAGTGTTGTTCATTTCTTTGATAATCATTTTCAATTTTTTTGGTGTGGGAAATGTATTGTAGGATTGTTCTTCTACCTTTTCTCGGTTTTGTGTAGTGTTTCTTTGTTATGTCAATATTTTTATGGTGTGTGCATGGATATAAGTTTTCCTTTCATCTGGTTTATCTATTTGTGTCCAATTTTTTATTTTTATTTACATAATATAATTGTTTTTGGTGTTATTTCCATGCATGTAAGGAAAAAATTGTCTGAATCACCTTAACTTCTTATGGTCTTTACTTTCTTTTATAATTTCATTTTTGAGTTGTGACTTTGATTATTGTTTCTTCATCAGTTCTTACTTCTTGTTGTTTTAAACTTATAAATTTCTTTTTTTTTTTTAATTATTAAATTCAATTGATTTTATACACATATGTATATATATTGGTTGATTTTTTATCCCCCCATGTAGCATTCTATATCCCTAATCATCATTAAAATTGATTTCCCCCACATTAGGTGGGGGTGGTTTGGGTTTGGGGGTGAGGGGGAGGTCATGGGGTCGAGCCCCTGAATATGTAATGATTCATTCTCATATCATGTGGAGTGGGTCTAGTATAACCCTCTTATATATTAAAATTGATTACTTTTTAAAATACTCTAATTAAAAAATTGATATTGGTTTGGTATTCAGTCGACCTTGTCCCGAACATGAGGTGTTGAAATCAGTTTTTAATTGGGATTTGGTTAATAATATATATACTGGATTGGGACCTTGAAAAGTATAATAGGTTGAGTTAAAAAGGTGAATTTTTAAAATAATAATATTTATCCCCCCTCCTCTCAGTGGTCAATCCAGCCTAGGTAATCACAAGTAGTATCAAATAAAGGTCAAAGTTCCCTCTTAAAGATCCAAGAATTTTGAATGTAAGGAGAATAAAAACACTCTGAACTGTAAAGTTGTCCCTACTTTATATGGAAGAAAAAATTGTAGTTCGAGTAATATGACATTTTCCTACCTTCCATAACTCGTCCTAGAGGTAATAGATGCTACAATTATTGGTTTCCACACATTCCCAGGGAGGCCCTATGTCTTTATTTAATAAAATAAATTTGTAAGTGGATGGAAATGCAGATAATTCTATTTTGATGTCTCTTTCAAAAAAGTTATACATAAAGGATAGGGGTATTCAAATTTACAAATAGAATTTTGTAAAAATTGAATAACAGTTATAAAGGGAATATCATAGTCAAAGAAGATGAAGTTGTAGAAACAAGTGATTATAAAGATAAGAAAGATAAGAAAGTCTTTAATGAGACTATTTCTCTTCATTCAAATAAATTCAGAATATGAAAGTGTAAATTAAATGTAAATCTACTACCAAGGAGATATAATTGTAATGACAATGGAAAATTTTCTTATGATTATCCTAAGAAGAAGACTAGTGATACTAAGTTAGATGGGGAAGATAATAATCTCCAAAAAAAATTTGATGTAATAACAATAAGAAGTTCACTAGAAAAAATATAGAATCAATGATTAAAAGTGATAAGGAATATTCAATATCATCAAGATTCTAATATGATGATGGAGTAAAATTTTTGGCTCATGTTGAGAATGTTTTTGACTCCTCAATAAGTGATGATTAGGAGGAAATGAAAGAACTATAATAGGAACTAAAAGAAAATTTGTAATTTTATCTTAAGAAGAACACACAAATCAAGAAAGAAATGATAAAACTGAATAAATATAATAGGAATTTAACTATTGAGAAAGGTGAGTGTGTCAAAAAATAAGTGACATGATTTTATGAGATCAAGAACAACAAATTGAAGTTGGTTGATCAAGAGAATATATTGAGTGATCTTAAAGAGAAGCTGGTTGTGAGGGAAGAATAACTAACTGAGTCATAGACCATATGTTTCACAACTCAAAATTAGTTGAAGAAGATCATATATTACTTCACCAATTCAACTAAATTCAAAGGATAATCTTATGATGAGTGAGAAAGGAAGAGTTCCAAAATTCAAGTAAAATATTTTTCAAATAATTCTCAAGGAGAAACTATTATATATAATAGTGTGGGTCTTAAAAACAAACCTAAACATGTTTGGATCAGGAATAATTATTAGGGATACTCTTCCATATTAAAAAATAGAAGAATATGTTGGAGATATTACTTCCCTCTAGGAAAAAGAGGGCTTTGTTTGAAGAAAGACATCCCTAATGATTTTCTAGATATATTTAGAGTCAGAGTTGAAGATCATTATTCAAAGGATTTTTATGGTGTTGTAGAAGGTATAGACACAAATCATACTCTTACTAGAATAATATTTCATTTTTAGTTAATATTCATGAACTAAGGGGGTTATAGTGATCACATGAGGGATGATTTTTAAAATAAACAAGTTATGACCAGAAATGCAGTTAACTTATCCACCCAAAATTGATTCGGGAAGTTAGAATATTTTTTGTGTTGGATGTAACCAATATGGTCACAAAGCTAAGGAGTACATGTTAAGATTACCTGGATAACTTCTCTTTGGTGTGACATGGAAGGGATGTTAGAACATAAGAAAATAAGTTGACCTTACCAAGAAACCAAGTGAAAAAATCAAGAAGGATGAGCATGTCAAGAAATTGCTTAATAATTTAACTATACTAATTGTATTTGGATAAAAATGGATAATTCATAAACTAGTGTTAGTTACAAAGGCAAGAAAATAAGTTTGGATGAGAATATTGAGGCACATGAGAATCCATTTATAAGTGGTGACTTTAAAATCCAAGAAAATTTGTGTGTGAGATGCGGGCAGGTTGGTATAGAATTAAAAACTGTATAAAAATTTTACCATCTCAAGAATATTTTATGATAAGTATTATAAAAACCCAAGGAAATGAATTTTATTTGATCTTTGAGGTAAAGAAAACCACTTCACACAAGGAATCAGTTCAAAAGAAAAAGATGAGCACATGACCTATTAAGGATCATAATAGAAAAGGAATTTTTAGGAACTCTTATAATGATAGGTTTGGGAGAAATAAGATGTCTATGTTGATAGAAAACTCTCATAATTTCTACTGCTACTTAGGAATTAAGAAGTCTCTCTTTATTCCCTAAAAAATTGTCTATTTATGCTAACATGTAGGGAATTAAAGGATAAAATTGAGGGTTTTACACACTGTAAAGTAAATAATTTTTTCTTCATATAGTACCTTGACTACCATGAAGATACAGATATGAGTGAATTCCTTGAGGGGAGTAAAAATGAGATGAATTTTTCGTACATTGAATCTATAAATTTTTCAAATCTATAAAAAATATGAGAATGTGGTTTTCCAATCACACTTATAACCCTTATTTTTTTTATATCAAATATATTTTTAAATGGGGGTGTCGGTTGAATAAAATATAAGAAAAGGGGGGAGTTTATGTCTTTATCTTGAACTTTTTTATAGGTAATTTTAGTTGAGTATAGGTTAAATAATTTTTAAACTACCCCCAAAAAAATAATATGAGAATAATATTGCATGTATGGTTATTTATAAATAGCATTGAAAACCTTGGTTATGTACCCTTGTTTTCTTTAAAGGGTTGGATCATTTAGTTTTATAAATAAAATATATTTTCTATAAAAATCATATGGTTTCATCCTTCTCTCAGAAGTGGATCAAATTATGTTATAAATGAAAGAGTAAAAGGAATCAACTTTTTTTGAGAATTTTTCAAATAATAAAGATGAGATTAGAAGCCCTAACCCCATATTCCCTTTGTATTTCTTGTCAATATAGGGATAAATATAATCACACATTTTTCCATAAAAATATGTGTGATATTGAAAATAAAATTAAAGATAAAGATTAATGTTATCATTATTTTAAATTATATTTTTATCAATAAAATGATATTCCTTGGTGATTGAATATGTTATAAATATGTGTTGCTAAGCTATGAGGAGTTGATGAGGGTGCTTCCATGTTACATAGAAAGGTATATTGAGTCTAAAACTTGGAGTTATTTGATATATTCCCAAAAAATACCATTAATATATAATGATTGGTATGTTTCTCTTTAATGTTATGACAAGTACTGATGATGAAAGTGTTTTCTACTTCATGTTTTTAAAGTTTTAAGTTTATAGATAGTGGGAAGATGGAATTGGATGTCATGCTTGATAAGAAAATTGTTAAATAAAGGTCAAATGCCAACCAATCCAAGTGATGAAAATATTTTTTTGATGGTTTAGAAGTGTTGGATCAAGGTGTTTATGAGTATTTGAAAATACATCGGGATCAGTGGAAGATGATATTAAATGATATTTGAAAAAGTCTATAATTTTAGTGTTTATCCATAAGGATGATAGTATGACTATAATGATCCTTTATCCATAAGGGTGATATCCCATAAGGGATATTATAATAAACCATAAGAATGGTCCTATAAAATTCATTATTTTGAGTCCATAAAAACGATCCCTAAAGAGATGAAATTCATAAGGATAAATCTTTAATGATGAATCTATAAATATGATCATACCATATGGTTCATTCATAGTTATGCATAAAGATAAAAAAAAAATTTAAGCATGATTGAAGAGAATCGTAAGGATCATCTATGTTGGAATCAGCTAACCTGTATAAACATGATCACCATAAGGGATATTTTCATAAACATGAGCTCTATAAGGATCATTGTATCCTTGAAAGAATATTAAGAAGAATGCTGAGAATTCAAAAAAAAATAGATAATAATAATAAAATTAAATCGGATGATACTCAAGACTCATTATTTATAGATTCAAACATCATGATTAATCTAAGTGGTTCATGATTTAATCAAAGATCAAAGTAAGACTATATGAGGGAGATATCGATGCTAATAATAGTTCTATATTTCAAGAAGGGAATCTACTTCACCATTTCATGAGTCCAAGCACACGTGGATGGAAATTTCAAATGATTTAAAGTTGTGAATTTTATGGGAAGAAGAAGACCACAATATTAGAAATATAGAATTAAAAAAGAGGGAAAACTTCAAGTATTGAGGGAACTTAAATGGATAATTATGATATATATTTGAGGGAGATTTAAATGAGGATTTGAATTGGGAAATATCTTTTGGTGTGTGAAAGAATATTGTACACTACTGAATTATGAGGAGTTTAAAAATAAAATATGGAAACTAAATATTCACATGGTTTTTTTGAATATAAAAGATAGAAGGTACTAAAGAAAAGGGGGTGGAATACTAAGAGAACTCATGAAAATTATGGGAGATAATTTTTCAAGACTGATACTTCAATGATATCAGAGAAAGAAGAATTTTGAAGATGGAATTCATTAGAGAAGAAGGAAATTTTTTGTTCTTGAGTATTCAAAGTGATAGGGAGTACCAGATCATCTGGAGATCTAGAAATCTGAGCAAGTCAGACATCCATGTTCTAAAGAATACTTGGGTGTATAGAATTGAAGGTGTACACAAGAAGACTGATTTATCTAGTTTAATCATGGAGGAGGATAATTTTTAAAAGTGGTATAGGGGAAACTAAGAGTTGATATAGATCTTTCTTATTTTGGATTATAAATTAATATTGGGGAATTATAAAGCTAAAATACTCTCATGTTTGACTCGGTAGATGGAACATAATGTGACTCTGGGTTGACTAGACTATGAGAGTCTATATTGTGACCAATTGTGCATATAGTAGAGAATCAGTGATTGGGGGTGAATAACCAGTCATGATAAGGAGTAGGTATTTCTATTTGAACCTTGACATTTTTGTGAATTGTGCTCTCTCTTATTATTACTACACATGTAGTGAGATTGTGAGAATATATTTAGTGGATCAAGATCTTAACAAGTTCAATTAGTTGAGTTAAAAAAGGGAATTCATAAAAGAAGACCACCATTTACCACCCCCCCCCCCAGTTTTCAATTCAGTCTTGGGAATAACACCTTAGATTAGAGTAAGGTGTTCACTAATATAGATTTAGGCATTAAAAGTGATAAAATATATTTTTCCAGTGCTAAAAAATCAATGATATTACATGCACTAATAACAGATAGAATCTTTTATCAATGCTAACTTAACACTAATAAAATTAGGTTTTATCAATGATTTTTTATTGTTAATAAAATCTGACATTTATCAATGTTTTTTTATGTCGATAAAGTGGTCCTTTATCAGTTCTTTTTTAGCATTTATAAAAAAAATCGTTTACCTGCATAAATTTATAATGCTAATAAAATCTTTAATGGGTATTTTAAATGATGTCTGATAAAACATTACCACAAATAAGCATTGAGGGAACTACATAGTTGAATGCATCTATGGGCCCGCAAAACTGCACCAATGAATGAAATCATCTGATTCTAAATTATTTATACTCTAATGAGTTTTTAACCCTTGTATAACACTTTATGAGTGAGAAACTTTAACACTAGCCTGAGTTGTTCTTTATGTTATATAATGATATGTGTGTGTGTGTGTTTAAAAATGTGTGTTTGTGTGTATTAATATATATTTTTTCCAAAAATATACATATATATATTTGTATTTATATATATTGTATTTATATTTGTATATGTAAATGTGTATTTATGTGTGTGTGTGTGTCTGTAAATATGTATATTTATATGTATTTATATGTGTGTGTGGATTTATATATGTGGGAAAAAATATGAGTGTTTATATATGTGTGTATAAATATATTTATTTGTGTGCATAATTATATATGTGTGTATTTATGTGTATATATGTATATGTGTGTGTTTATATATGTGTATATATATATATATATATTGCAACACTTTTATGTGTATATTTATAAATTTGTGTGTGTATTTGTGTGTATTAGTTGGAAAATTTGTACATATATATATTTGTTCCAAAATGTGCATATATATATATATATATATATTATTGACCCCTCATTTTTTTTAGTTCTTCATAGGCTTTAAAATTTTCTAATGAGGCTTAGTAACCTTTACATTTCATCATAAACCCCCCTTGAGTCTTCATCTCTTAACACCAATTATTGTAGATAAATTTGGGGACACCACTCTTGGGAATAACTCTACCATATCAGTATATTTTTTATATCCTAAAATTCATAGGATGATTCCAAATACCAAACCACTTGTTAGACAAAAAATTATGTGAATTTAAAATTCATATTGTTTCTTCCCACTAACATGTAATTTTCTAGCATGATCACCCAATAGATATTATCTCCCCATTAATTATTCATCTCTTTATAAATGGTTATAAATAATAAATCTTATAGGTAGAGGGGTACCTCAAAGTTCCTCAAGTTAAGGAATGGGGCTAGTCAGTTTAGGCCAACCCTTAGACTTCCATATTTCCTTTTCCCTTTTTTAGCCTTTGGTAAATGAATGGCATCATCTATTAAACTTCATAATTTTCATTATCTCTAGTAGTTTAAATTCTAAACCTCTTTCTTAATGATATCCTTTGTTTGATTCTACTCACACACTTATTTTTATGAATGTTATAATTTTCAACCTTCCTTGGATTGAGATTTTTCATAGTTGTGGGTTTGATCCACTTAAACAAATATCTTATTGAGTTATGTTAGTAGTGTATTTTACCTCTAGATTTATTCTCCATTGTTTCTTAATATTTTAAATTTCAGTGGTTTTTGTAATACCACTTAGGTGTCTCTCTTACTTTATGACCAAGAAATCTATATTCGATTCCATATTTTTCCTTGTTGGATTCTCTTTTTCTTACACCTCTTTCACATCTGAAACAACTCTTGGATATTTCTTCTAAAATTGTATATTTTCCTTCCAAGAGATTTGGTGTGAGTATACTAATCTTGGTGCATGATACACCCTTTGGTGAGGATCATATTTATTCCCCAAAACTTTGAACTTGTTTTTCATCTTAACGGGACTTTTTCTTGGATAAACTATTTCTTTGTATGTTATAGGAGTGGAGTGTCTCCTTATTACATCTTCACTTTTACATGAATTCCTCCAATTTAAATACATTTCCATGTGACTATGGTTAGAAAAAATAAATCAGTTACCATAAGAATCATACCTTATGTGGTTGCTCTTTGATTGAGATATTGGAACTGTTGGAGTTGTTTGCTCATCCTTAAGCTTATTATCTTTGAAGCACATGCTCATAATGTGTCTAATCCTTCCACAATAGTAACTATTTTGTGCCCCCATATTTTTTTGAACCTCTATTATAGATTTTACATGGAACTAATCTTTTATTCTAGATTTTATATCTATATTTATTCTTTCTATTAAGACTGCTTTTAAAGATATTTTAATATTCTCATTTGAGGTGTTTATCCTCTCCACAATTTCTTTAATATTTTTATCTTTTTATTTCAAATTAGAAATTATTTTCTTCAAACATAAATAATAATCCATATAAGTTTGTCTTATTTCGTCAAGTTGATCCATGATAGGAATTAGGTTTGCTTTGAATTCCTTTTATGTGTTTATTTTCTTTGAAATTTCATGGAAATACTCTTCTATAATATCTCTTTATTTGTTCATTTTTATTCCCACATTCTTTATATATAAATTCAAGGATAGTTATTCTCTATTTTTCCTCCTATTATCTAAGTAAATATCTTAAATCATCATAAAAAAATCATGCATGCCTTCTCATTGCTTTACCTTCTCTTATAGAGTTGGGATCTCCTCATGGCCATTTCACAAACACCTCCTTGATTAGAAACTTGATGTTGTTTCCACTTATTCATCACCTCTTCTTTTTAGATCTTAAATAGAGTATAAAATTCTATATACTTTATCAAAACTAGTTTTATAATTGGATGTGGTATTAGATTCAAATTTTATTACCTTGGTAGGAAAATTGTTTCTTCTGGGATCCTTTTTTTTCTTCTTTCTATTAGAAAAAATCATTTTCCATCATCTTTGTAATGGAGTTCTTACAATTTCATTCACATATATTTTGAGAAATTTAAATGTGAAATATTATTTTATATGTATTCTATAATATAACCCTTTGATGCATTTTTCACTGAAGCATCAATCATAATGTTTCATTGATCTATTTCAAAGATAACTCCATGTCATATGAGTAGAACAATTCCTTCCTTCACAACTTCTTAAGTGAACCTCTAGTAAAAAAAGGTTTACTTTGATCTCTTTTTCTTTGATGTTGATCTGATTCAATTCACTTAACTATACCTTTGTTACTAGATGTTCTTTAAGATTCCTTTTACCATATTTTGGTGTGCATAAACAAAGTAAATAGAGACATGAGAATTTCCTTGGTTCTCTCTCATTGGGATACTCCAAGGATCATTCAATCGATGTTGTGTTGATATACCAAATCACTAAAGTGAATTTCTCTTTAAATGGGGTTTAGGCTAGGTCACTCCTTTCCTAATATAACTGCCATATAATGTTTAGTATTGACTCACTATTTCATAAGGATGACTATCATCCAACTGCCTTCTTCCTCTCCTCTTCTATCTACAATGAGATAGGATCTACACATAGTTTATGGATATGCAGGTCCCTTCACCAACATCACTTTCCTAGTTTCACTGAGTATGTATTGGTGTTATTGAATTCTTCTTACTACTCATCACAAACTTATTATGGTATTCTCTTAAATATCCATCTTTCTTTCTTCCAAAACAAAGTTTAGAATGTCTCATTAACTATATAGCATTACTTTTTTCCTTATTATTTTGGAAGAGTCTTCAATGGGTGACAATTCCTTCTACTTTCTTCTTTTTATCCCCTATCATAGAATTCCTCTCTTCATCCTCAAGTTTAAATATGAAATATACATAGGTTTCTCTCACTTCTAATTCTATTTGATCCCTTATGATATAATGGATCATTCCCAAATAAATCGAACATTTTTCAGCATCATTATGGTCCATTTAAATTTCCCATAACTCCTACATGATCTCTATAATCGTAATCAACATATAACTACTTAATGGATTTATTTATCTCTCCTTTATAGTATGAATTAATTATAAATTAATTCACCTTATGAATGCTTCAAACTCCCTACAATTAATGCTTTAATCATGACTTAAATTCAAGGAATGTTATTATTAAACCAATTAAGAATGATTCATGCATCATTTAAGTCAAATCCTACGCATTTGGAGTATCTCATTCCAAAACTCCCACAAAAATAGCTTGTTCTCAACATCGTGATGTGGTATTTATATTTTTAGGCTAACACGCCCTTTAAAACACCTATCTCCATGACCTGTTGTCCATGTTTCCTTCTCCTATAGAATATGAAATTCTAATTCCATCATCTGAGAAAAACACCTCACCAAAACCACTAACATGACCATAACAGTCCTTCTGATGAATCATAGGTATAGTCTTATGATAACACACCCATCACCATGGTATGGTCTATATCCCTTGGTTTTTTTATCACTTCAAGTATCAGGTCTTTAGTGTAGTAAAAATCTAGACCATGACAATTCCTCTATGGTGCGGCCTAAAAACACTTCTTGTATATCACTCTCCACAACTTGTTCCATGGCATAGTCAACTTTAACTTCATCGTATTGCATAGATGCTCTGGAATTCCACCATAGGTTCCACTATAGTGTGGCCCACTCCATATTTCCTATATTGGGAATCTCCTTCACTACTATGACCATCACCATGGTGTGGTCGCACCTACCTTCATCTTCATCTTCACCACACTCACTATATATGGCATGGTGTTGCACGTGTTGGGAAACTTCAACTCCACGTAAAAAAATTCCTTATAATAAGGCATGGTCTTCCTCTTTCTTTATCCATGATGCCTTCAGTACTTCTTTGGTCCTTTGCTTGACCATGTAGGCTCCTTATAGAATTCATTTTCAAATTCAAATTTCCTATGGATATTCCTTCATTCATGTTAACTATTTTAATCACCAAGAAATATATTCAATCAAAATTTTGTTTAAAATTCATTTCTTTTCAATAAATTCAACTATTCTCTACCATTTCTTCTTATAAAAAAACTTTCTTGTCAACAAATTCAACATAATTCATTGGTTTTTCAATAGGTACATTTTTCAATTCTATTAAAAAGTGCTAAAAATACTAGTACTATTTTTTTCCCCAATCTAAAATAGTTATGTCACTAGGTTTTCTTTCTCCTATGGTCCCAAGAATGGCTCTATATGTGATTTGTAGGGGGGCTAGTTAATAGTATGGAGTGTGAGTTGGACTGGTTTCTAGGTCAAATTAAGTCTAGGTGGTGCGTTTTTCTCCTATTATATTTTCATGATTTATTATTGTGTGTTTTATATTCATTTACCACTCATATTTTAATTTTTATTTATATTTGATTTGTTTTCATTTTATTTTTCTGTTAAGGAAATTTCTATTACTTCCTATTTGTTGTTTTTTGTAGGTCCTGATGAAGTTTTTTACAGCAATTATACCACTGTTAGGTGGAAAATCACACAAGAGATGTTGATTTTTGTAGAAAATTATATGGGTATGATAGTCTTTATTTAATGTTTTAGATTACATTAGAAAGTCTTATGATCCTGTTTTAGTAGTTGATAGCAGTAGATGATCACATACAAGAAACATATTCCATGACACTACATTCTAAGAAAATAATTAAACTGAACTAATTATAATAGAGCTTAGGTTTTTCCATTAGTGAATACAACCTGAACCAGATTATAATATGGGATGTAATAGTTTACAATAACATCACCCTATTTTTTATTTTTTTTATTTTTCTAGCAGTGATTTGTTTATTTTTTTGATTTTTTTTATTGTTTCAAATTAAATTGTTTGTTTTAATTTATTATTTCCACGTGTTTGATTGCCACGATACATAAGGCTATTATTTTCCATAAAATTTTGTTTTTATTATGCTTTTTATATTATGTCTAACTTTTTTTTCTCCTGGGTTACCCTTATGCATTTCTTTGTGCCTCAGGTGACCCTTATATATGCCTTTGTGTCACGGGTGTCTCTTATGCATACCTTTTTTATTCTAAAGATACTCTTAATTATCATCTTTAGACTCTTATGTATCAACTTTACACCCTTACATGGTTTGTGATTTTCACTTATCGTAGTAAATTGTTGATTTTTATGTGAGTCTAGATGTTGAAAGTTTATTGCAATGACTATTTCTTTCATAATCATTTTTTTCTAAACATGTATCTCAATTGTGGTTAGAGTTTCTTTTTGATTCACTATTATCATTATTTGATGTTTTTATTCATGTGAAGCAACAAAACTAATATATTTATAATTCCCACCAAGAGAAAATCCAAGAGATAAGGAGGAGGGGATTTTTGGATCTCACCACCATCATGCCACTATGCCTATTCTAGTGAAGAATCTCAATCATTGTGATATTTGAGGAATATGAATTTGGTGATGTATCTGTTCATTTTTTCAAGAATCACTATTAGGTTATTAGAGAAGGTTCAGGTGTGTAAGATTGTTCTTCTTCATTTTCTCAGTTTTTTATATAGTTTCTTTCTTAAATATAGTTTTCTAGGGTTTGTGTGTGGATGGATGTGTTCCTTGATTCTAGTTTCTCTATTTATAATTTGTGTTTGTTTTTATTTTCATAATATAAATTTTGGGTGGAGTTATTATCATGCATATAGGACCAATATTGTCTAAAGAACATTAATTTTCTATTTTCTTTATTTTATGCTAGAATTTCTTTTCTGATCTATATCTTTCATTGTTGTAGTCTTTATAAGTTATTTATTTTGGGTGTTTTTCACTTCAAATTTTATTTTATAAAAAATAATTAAATTTGATTCTATTTATACACAGAAGTTAAGGGATTATTTGGTGGTTTATTCCCCCCCCACCCACCCACCCATATAGCCCGCTATATTCTTAATCATCATTAAATTGTATTTCCCCCATGTTGGTGTGTGGTTGGTTTGGGTATGGAGTTGAGGAGGAGGTCATGAGGTCTAGTCCTTGAATCTATGATGAATTATTCTCCTATGTCATATGGAGAGGGACTGTTGTAACCTTTCTATATATTAAAATTTATTCCCTTTAAAAACACTCATTATAAAACTGATATTTGTTTTGTATTCAATCAACCATGTCCCAAACATGAGGTATTAAAAATAGTTTTTATTGAGATTTGAGTGATAATATATTGATTGTATTGATACCTTAATAAGTCTAATAGGTTGAGTTCAAAAGTTAATTCATAAAATAAGACCACTAATTCACCCCCCCCCCCCAAGTGGTAAATCCATCCTAGGGAATAACAAGTGGCATCAAAGAAAAATATAGGTTCCCTCTTAAAGATCTAAGAATTTGTTAAGTATAGATATTCAAAACTCTATGAATATTCAAGGTTTCCCAAATTTAGATTAAAAAAAATCACAATTATAGTAATATGATGGTACCCTACCTTCCATCACTCTAACTAAAGGGAATATATCTTTCAACTGTTGTTTTCCACCTATTCCCAAGGGATTTCCTATTTCTTTATTTGATAAAAGAAATTTTTAAGTGGATAGAGAGGTACAAAATTTACATTTTTATATATCTATCAAAAAAATATATACACAAATATTATGGGTATTAAAATTTCCAAAGAGAATAGAGAAAAATTGAATAGTGGTTATGAAGGAAATATCAAAGTCAAATAATAAGAAGTTACACAATCAAGTGATTATTAAGATGATGAATATTAGTAATACTTCAACAATATTTTTTATCTTATTTAAAAGAAATTCAAAAAAGTAAAGTAGAAAGTAAATGTAAATATTTCACCATAGTGATACAAATGTAATGAAATTAGACATTTTTATAATGACTATCCCAAGAAGAAGGCTTGTGATACTAAGTTAGTTTAGGAAGATAAGAAACAAAAGTGGGGGAAGAACAAGAAGAGGTTCACTAGTAAGAAGAGGAACTTGATGAGAAAAGGGAGAAGGTGGATTCATCACCATCAAGTAGTCAATCTAATGAATAATCAAACTTTTGACTTATTTTGAGAAAGTTTTTTACTCATAAAGTAGTAATGATGAGGAGGAAAGGATAGAACCATAAGGGATACTAAAATAAATTAGAATATAATATTATGCAGAACACACATCTCAAGAAAGAAAGAAGAAAATTAGAGAAAGAGAATAGGAATATAACTACCAAGAAAGAGGATTATGTCAAAATACAAGTGACATATTTTGATGAGATCATGAACTAAAAATTTAAGATGGTTGGGAAAGGTAAGATGGTTATTGATATTGAAGAGAATATAGTTGTGAGGGAATATGAACTGGATGATACATAGACCATATATCTCATATCTCAAACAAAGTTAAATAAAATAAAAAGATTAATTCACCAAAGAAATTGAGGTTAAATGAGAATCTTCTCAAGAAGGAGAAAGGAATAGTTCTAATAATTAAGTAAAATATAGTTCTAATAATTCTCAAGGAAGATATGTTATATCTGATAGTGTAGACATTAAAAACAAACATGAACATGTTTGGACCAAGAATAATGTTAATGGAAAATCTTCCACATTAAAGGAAGAGAATAATATGTTGATAATACTACTTACTTCAAAGAAAAATAGGCTTAGTTTAAAGAAATACAACCCTAATTATTTTCTTTACATATTTTGTTTCAAAGTGTAAGATCAAAATTTAGAGGCTTTTACTAGTGTTGTGGAACAATAGACATAAATACTACTCTTTTTAGAACAATATCTCATTTTTAGGGAAGAGGCGTGAACCATGGGAAGCTATGGTGAGCACATGATGAATTATTTTCAAATGAAAGAAGTTGTGACCAAAAACTTAGGTAATCTATCCACCCATGAAAAAATTTAGATATTATAATATTTGTGGGGAAAATATATATATATATATATATGGTCACAAATATGAAGATTTCATGGAAGATTTAATGAAAAATTTCCATATGGTGTCAAAGGTAAGGAACATAAGAATTTAAGAAAATAATTTAAGCTTACCAGGAAACCATGTAAAAATTTCAAACAGACTAAGTATGTTAAGAAAGAAAGGAAACTTAGATGATAATATTGAGGCATGTGAGAAGTCATATACAGGTGTTGAATTGAGAATCTGATAAAATTTGTTTGAGAGATGTGGTAAGGTTGGGCATGTAATGAAAAACTATATAAAATTTTTACCGACCCAAGAAGATTTTATGAGAAAAATTATGCAAACCCAAGGAAATTGAGATTCTTTAGACTCTTAGGTGAATAAAACCATTTCACACTAGGAATCAGTTCAAGGGAAAAAGATGAGTACACAACCTATTAAATATCATAATAGAAAAAAAAAAGTTTTAGTAACCCTTACTATGATGAGTTTGGAAGAAAAGATAGGTATGTGTTGAGATAAAACTCTCAACCTTGCTGTTACGATAGAGGAATTAAGAGGTACCTCCTTATTCCCTAAAATTTTTTATTTATTTTTACTAACATGTAAGGAATTGAAGAAGAAAATTGAGTGTTGTACACACTGGACAACAGAGAAGTTTGTCTTCATGGAGTTCCATGAATTACATAAAGAGGAAGAGTTGAGGGCAACCCTTGTGAGGGAGAAAAAGTAAGATGAATTTGTTATCTAGTGAATCTAGAAATTCTATACTACTCTACAAAACTGGAGAAGGGGGTATTCCAATCCCACTTATAACCCTTATTTTTATTTATATAAAACATATTTATAAAGGGGGGTGTTGGTTTATGAAAAGATGAGAAAAGTAGGGAGTTTTTATTTCTTTCACATGAACTTTTTTATAAATTTTATGAGTTTATTATAGGTTACATCTTTTTTGAAATAGCCCCAAAAATGAGAATGTGAGAATAGTATCACATGTATGGTTGTTTATGAAAATAATTGACAACCATGGTTTTGTACTCTTGTTTTCTATAAAGGTTTAGACCATGTAGACTTAGATTTTCCTAAATAAATACTCTTTGTTAATAAAATCATGTGGTGTCATCCTTCTCTCAGAAGTGGAACAAGATTTGTTTTTAGATGAAAGAGAAAAAATAAGATTATGTTTTTTATATTTTTTTAAAGAAGAAATATGAGATGAGAAGCCCCCCCCCCCCCCATATTTAATTTTCCTTTCTTTTAAATAAGAAGAATAAAGATAAGAACACATATTTTCATAAAAATATGTGTGGTATTTACAATAAATACAAAAATGGGGGATTGATGTGCCCATTGGTTTGAATTGTATTTTTTGTTAATAAAATGAGAAGCCTTGATGATTGAAGATGGTGTCGATATGTGTTTATAATCTATAAGGATTTTATGGAGGTGTTTCCATGTTACATGGAAAAGGATATTGAGGATGCATCTTGGAGTCCTTGGATATATTCAAGATAAATAAGCATTAATATGTGATAATTTATGTATTAATATTCATGTTTATGACGACAACTAATTATGAGAGCGTTGTATACTTCATGTGTTGAAATTTGGAAGTTTATAGATAGTGAGAAGATGGAATTGGATTTCATTCTTAATAAGGAATATGTTAACTAAAGGTGAAATACCAACCAAGATAAGTGATGAAAATATTTAGTTGATGATTTAGAAGTGCTATATGATTATTTATGAGGTGTTTATGAGTGTTTGAGAAGACCTTAGGATCAATTGAAGATGATCTTAAATGATATTTCAAGAATTCTATAATTACACTATTGATTTATAAGGATGGTAGAAGGACCATAAGTATTATTTAGCTATATGGTTGAGATCCCATAAGGGTCATTATTCTAACCCATAAATATGATCTCATAAGGTTCATTATTCTAAGTCTATAAGGATGAGCCCCATAGGTCATAAGGATGAAGCTATAAAGATAATAATTTCATAAGGTTAATTCATCCTTATGTATAAAGATGATAAAATTTTAAGAAATATTGAAGGTCACCATAAAGATCACCTGTGTAGACACCATTTTTCCTACAGAAGCATGAGAACAATAAGGGTAATTTGTGTAAACATAAACTCCATAAGGATCATTTTATCCTTGAAAGAATAATGATAAGAATTCTGAGGATTCTACAATTATATTTTTTATAGAGAATAATAATAAAATAAATTCATATGATGCTCGAGACCTATTATTCATAGATTCAAACATCACAATCAATCCAAGTGGATCATTATTCAATTAAAGATAAAATAAATACCATTTGAGGGAGATATAATTACTAAGAAGAGTTCTACATTGAAATAAGTGGATTTAAATCACCATTGTATGAGTTCATGTACATGTGGATGTAAATTTAGAATTATTTAAATCTACAGGTTTTGTGGGAATAAAAAGACCATGATATTCAAAATATCTCATGATAAAAAAAGGAAAAAATTTAGAGTCTTGAGGAAAATTAAGTGGAGAATTATGATAGTGATTTGAGGGAGATTTAAATGAGGATTTAAACTAGGAAATATCTTCTAGTTTGAGAAAGAATATCACATGACACTGAATTATGATAAGTTTCAAAATAAAATATTGAAACTAAATATTCACATGATTTTGGTGAATATAAAAAGAAAACATGTACTAAATAAAAGGGGTGGAATACTAATTGAACTCATGAATGTTGTGGAATATAATTCTAAGATCCTAATACTTCAATAGTATCAAAGAAATAAAGAGCAGTTTGGATTTGGGAGCCATTAGAGGAGGATAATATTTTTTGTTCTATAGTATTTTAAGTGCTAAGGAGAACCAGATCATGTGGAAATCTATAAATCTGAGCAAGTTAGGCATTTGTGTTATGAAGAAGACTTGGGTGTACATACTTGAAGGTGTATACAAGTGGGCTATCTAGTACAGTTTTATCATAGAGGAATATTATTTTTTAGTGTGGTTTAGGAGAAACCAGGATTCAATATATATTTTTTATATTTTGGATCATACATTTTTAGTCGGGTAATGTGAAGATACGAGACTCTCCTATTTGACTCGAGAGATAGAAAACAATGTGACTCTTTGTTTATTGAGCTTTGAAGGTACATCACTAATAGAAATGGGAGTTATAACAACAGTTTTAAACTATTGTTATAAGGAAGGGAACCATTGCTATAGGTTATTCCAATGGTTCCCCAAATTGTTGGGTAGTTTGGTGTGGGGATATCCCTATATGGATAGATTTAAAAAAATCATTGGTATAGTGATGTTGTATTATTTGATGCATAATTTTCACATCAATTATGGTGTATTAATTTGTTTTTATGGTGAAATATTCTTATAATAGAGTATTATTAATTATTTGATAATTTGTTATTGAAATTCTAATTTTATTAAATAATCCTTAGAAATAGGGAATTTTGTAAAAAAATTTATTTGATGTTATGTTCTTGATATTTCCCATAAATTTATAAGAGCATAACTTTTTTGAAGTTATTGATCATTTTTTTAGGTTCTTAGTAATATTAATTGTTTGATTTTTAAGTTTATGAAATTTTTTAATTGATATTTATTTTAAATTAATTTTCATTTCTTTCATTCAAATGTTATTTTCATTTTAAAATTTTAATTTAATGTGATAATTTATTTTAGAATTATCTTTTATTTATTTATTTTATCTTTAAATCATTAAATTTTTCATTTTGTTTATTTTTTTTGTAGGACAATTTTAAATTTGATATTTTAGTTTATGAGAAATAGAATTATCTTACACAATGCATAAGATAAATTTCACTGTTTTTCTTTGTGTAAAATAATTTGGAGCAGCGGTGAAGTGAATACATAATATTAATTTGCTATTCTTTTATTTTATGATTTGAGGAATTTTAACATGTAATATATATTTTTACACCCCATATAAGAGAAATTTCATCGATGAAGCTGTAAGATTTTTGGAGTGGGGGATCCGTGTAATAGAATTATTACTATTCACCATAATATAATTATCCTCTTCATGAAATAATATATTATTATTTCTCTTCCCTATAAGATAATTTTCAATTCACTTGTAAATTTTTTTTCCAATCCCAAGATCATATTTTTAGAAGCTTCCATTAGAATCTGAAGAAGTCTCAATGCACTCAAACTGATTGAAGATGATCCCACCTGAGTTGAATAGGAAATTTATTTAGGATGAAGTCATCCGAGTTTGATGGTCGGTCTATGATCTAACCAATATAAGGATGAAATTATGAAGCCTGATATTGATAGGGAATTACACCTAAAAATTAAGATAATTTGAAGTTGAGAAAATCACATGAACACAACTGAGCTAGGAACTGAGACCTCAAGTTTCCAATATGGAAGAAGAATCATTTCTGAGTATCGATGAAACTGTTCTGGTCATGTGTAAATGAAGTCTGGTACTAAATCGAAAAACTTAAGCTCTTCGACATCAAGTTCCACTAGGAATCGAGTAATGATCACAGTGTCGATAAATTTGGTTCACTATTTTTATTTACAGGTTCAATGGTTGAAGATGGAGGGGGGATTAATTATACCTCAATGTTGTAGTTTCATGTCCAAAATGGTATCACATGACAGTTGTTTAACCATTTTATTGATATAACAAAAGAGGCTATGGTTACACTAGTTTGGAGCAGCTTCAGCAGAATCTTCCATGATCAAGTTTGTATAAATAGAGTTGCATGAGTGGAAGTTGGCCCGATGGTGTGTCTCGTGAAGCTTCATGTTCTAGAAGTATTAAATATTTGAGATAGGAGGAGTTTTTAAAAATACTAATGTTAATTAATTTTTTTTAAGGATTAATGAAGACATTTAGGTTGTCTGAGTGCATGTTGAGCTAGAGGTATGTGCATAATAATTGTTTGTTTTAAGGGAATTTGTTGTCATATTATAGTCATATAAGTGAATGATGCAAGCCAAAAAAGTGTTTCTACCTAGAAATAGGGGCAGTGAGATATTCTAGGTGAAAAAGAAACAAGAAAAAAATTAATTAATAAATGTTTTTATATAGATAGTATAGTAACACACATTTTATAGAGCGGAGCATTAAGAAAAGAATTGGGAGAGAACTATTGCTTCTTTTGAAGGAGATAAATATGGAAGGATTCTCTCATAATATAACTATGTCTGGTTAATTCATTTTGTGGAAACAACTTATAGTTTAAAATGGTGATTTATTTCCAATCTTAAATCTCTTGAACTTATTATTATAATTTCTCTCCAAATTTATATTACTTTAAAATTCAATTGAGTCATAATGAATGTATTTTTTAAATTCATTTTATCCCTTACTTCAATTCTATAGTAGACACAAATCTGATCAGAGAGCATTAATTGATGAGTTTGTCCTATTTAATCAGGCTAGGTAATATGTCGAGGTAGTCTCCATCTGTTTAAATTTCTAAATCTTTAATCATGGATTGTGAGTATAGTGAGTATGAACTGTGTTTATACACTTGGATATTATTGAGTGTATTGACTGTCTTTTACTAAAAGGTGAATGAAAGTTAGTATTTTAATTATTGTTCTCAACATTTCAATATTAATGAGAATAATGTTTTGTGATTATGATTCATGCATTGGAAGAGTTATTGGTTTGAATTATTTTTAAATTGATGAAGAAAGAATGAACCAGAAGATCTACTAGATTTTGACACATATTTTTATTCTATCATTTTCATTGTTCATGTTCTTTTTATACCATTACTCATACAAAATGTTTCTTGATTATTTCTATTTTCATATCTAATAGTTTAAAAAAGTTGTAATAGTTTCTTTTCTATTATATAAATCCTCTTTAAAACCATATAAAAAATATAAAATCATGATAGTGAAACTCTTAAAAGAAAGTCTCATTTGAAACAACCCTGGGTGGTTCTTTACTATAATATTTAAGAGATTAAAACTTGATATTAGGTTAAAGAGACTCCATAAAATCTCATTCTTTATTTTACACCATTTCTATAGATGTTGCAAAGGATTTCAAAAAAGAATATGAAGGAAAAAATAAAATCATAATCTATTTGAAAAAAAAGTAAAAAAAAAATTATTAGAAAATAAATAATAAAAGTTATGTTAATATGTGAGATAAAAACCTTGAAATTTTTGAAACAAAAAATTATTATAATTTTAGATCAAGAATAGTTGGAAAACAAAAAATAAAATAAAGAGGTTATTGAAATTGAAAATTTTGGAAAAGCTAAAACTTCATAACCAAATTCACCAAAAATTAATCAAAAAAAATTTCCTAGTCCACTCTAATATAACCCCTAGATTTTAACTATAATTAGGAATGATTCACCACTTATAAAAATTATAAGGGATATTAAGTGAGGACCCACACAAACACCTATAAGAGTTTAACATGGTGTTCATCACTATGAAACCATAAGGATTTAGTGAGAACTAGATAAAGATGAGATCATTTCCTTTTTATCTTGATGGGGTTTCTTATGAGTGGTTTTAATACTCCCAATCCACCTCCATAATAAGTTGGAATCAACTCAAGAAAATATTCCTTATGAAGTTTTTTCTAGCCTCTAGGTTTTCCATAATGAGAAAAGATATATATTTTATTAGGTAGTTATAAGGGGATATATTACATGAATGTTGTGTGAGGTTTAAGAAAATATGTTCTAGCTATCTGAATCACTAGATTTCATATAAAATTTTAATCAAATATTTTTACAAGGGATTGGTCTTTATGGATAAGAGTGAGATATATGTTCCTACTAGAGGAGATTTAGTGTATAATCCCCCTCTTGATTCTAAGAATTTCATTTCTAATATGGCCTAAAATTCATAGTAGTTTGAAACTAGTGGTTTAATTCATGTCAAACCATCCATGTAAGTATCTACTTATAATTCTAATAATATTCAAATAGAAAGTTAGTTGAGTGATCTTACTAGCATGATGAGGCAGATGCTATCTAGCTCTGTCATTCCACAAACTCAACCTGAACCAATTTTTTCCATCCAAATGCATTATGGAATTTACTCAGCATCTGGTTATTTCAATGATCAATGACCTCAATTACAAGATGCACTTAAATCCTATAATGGGAACTTCACTAAAAAGACTTTCCAGAATAACCAAAACAATCAATTTCCCAATCAAAATAGTCAATCTATGCCTTTTTAACCCAACCATAATTTAAAACAAGGATGGAATAACCAAGTAAATAATATTTTTAGTCCTAATGATCAAACAAATACATATTTCCAACCCCAAAACTTTAATTAATATCCTAGTTATGGTCAAAATAAATTTGCTAACCAAGATTGTGGGAATTTTTTAACTTTTCAAAATCTAGAAAATAAAAAATAAAAAAAATCAAAGAAATAGTTCACACCTTGAAGAAATGGTTAAAAATAAAAAAGACATTTCTCAACAACAAGTGTGATTACAGAATATGGTAACTCAAATAGGTCAAACGAAAACTATAATTAGTGGTATGAAAAATCGAAAAAGTGGTAGTTTTCCATCACATGAAGAAGTAAACCTAAGAGGAATAGATAATGTTAGTACTATAATTTTGAGAAGTAGAACTAAAATTCAAAACCCCCAAACTGAACTCGATGAAAAATAACATAAAAAGGAAATATATACTTTTAAAACAAAGAAAAACCCACCTATTAAACCTATTATTGGACCTATTGAATATATAGATAATCCTGTTATCCACAAACCTATAGTATAATAAAATCAAAAGAAAAATGAAGAAATCAAGCTTAAAAGAACTTATAGGGATTTTAGAAATTTAATGGTATCTTACCAGGGGAAGAAAAAAGTTAAAGATGGCCTAGAAATGTATACAGAACCACTTCCTTACCCAATGGTAAGTCCTCATATTAATAAAAATGTTGAAACTTAAATAGATAATAAATTTGTTAAAACTTTTAGGAAAGTCTAAGGTAGCATCCCTTTTTTAGATGTTTTGAAATAAATCCTTGGATATGATAAATTTGTTAAGGAATTATGCACTCAAAAAATAGAGTTCATGAGAGGTGAGAATTTCAATTTTGGAAGGAATATTTATTTCATGATTCAAAATTTTCTCCCTATTAAATTCAAGGATCCTAGTACATTTTTCATTCCTTGTGTAATTGGGAGTCATCAATTTGAGAATGCAATTTTAGACTTAGGAGCCTATATAAATTTTATGTATTATTTTATTTTTTTCATATATATAGGTTAGAGAGTTCAATAAATCTAGTATTTTTATCTATATGAATAATAGAAGCTTAGATAATCCATATAGAGTGATTGAAGATGTTTTGGTAAGGTTAAAAGATCTTATTTTCCTTGCTAATTTTTATGCATTACACATGAAGGATGGATGGTTTAGCACACATGCATATTTGATATATGGGATACCATTCATAAAGACTGCTACATCTATAATTAATGTTCATAAAGGGACATTGACTTTAGAGTTTGGAGGTAATATAGTTATTTTTCATATCTTTAAACCAATGAAACACCTTGTAGAAGATCATTACGCACAACAAGTTAATATGGTTGGTTGGTTTTCTATAGAGTTTTTTCTTGATTTTATTCAAGATAATCAACCGCTAAAATCTCTAGGAAAAAAATTTTAATCTAATAATGAGTCTGTTGGAACCAAAAATCCTAAAATGTGTTGTACAGATTTTGAAACCAAGTCTGTTTTTTAATAAAACTAATGTTGTTTTGAAATTTTAGAATATGAAAAGGTGTAACTACTAAAGTTTTTACTGAAATTTATATTAAAATTGATGATTATTTTTCTGAGTTTCTCGGAACATGCACTACTGGAAAAATAACCTATACCAACGGTTTGGAACCATTGGTATAGGCCTCCAAACCGTTGGTATAGCCTATAACAACGGTTTGGAGAACCGTTGCCAAGTAAACCGTTGGTATAAGTAATATGAAAATCTATACCAACGATTTTGGAACCGTTGGTATATGTATTTCAAAAAAAAACATTCGCTGGGATTTGATCCCAGGACCCCCTAGTTTATCATTGAACGACTTAACCACTAACCTAACATGAATTTTTTGAACATAATTACATAAATATATATATTTATTTATTATCATAATTATTTTAAATTTTGATTTATATAATGTTCTCGATAAGAATATTTGATAAAAATTCAAAGGACCTCTACCAACAGTTTTGACAACCGTTGGTATAGGTCCTGATTCTGGATTTAATTTTGGGTGAAAGGTTGATATATGGGGGACCTTTCCCAATGGTTTGGACAAACCATTGGGAAAGGTGTCCACAAAGTGGACTTTTCCCAAGGTTTTACCAAAACCATTGGCAAAGGGTATACATATCCCAACGGTTTGGCCAAACTTTTGGGATAGGTGGCCACAAAGTGGACTTTTCCCAATGGTTTGTCCAAACCATTGGGAAATCCATACCCTTTCCCAACGGTTTTCCAAAACCATTGGGAAAGGTGGCCTCAAAGTGGGATTTCCCAACAGTTTGGCCAAACTGTTGGGAAAGGGGACCTATACCAACGGTTTTTACAAACCATTGGTATAGAAGTGTTGGGAAAAGTTGGATTTCCAGTAGTGATGTAATATCGCTAAAAATTTTGATCTACTGTGTGAAATTGAACCTGAAATGGATGCAATTGATGTTAATTATGCTCAACATGACAAAACCATGGGAAATTATTTTTTCTCTAAGAATGTTTCTTGTGAACCATTATTTTTAACTTAAAATCTATTCAAAATGTAATTTAAGAGTCACCTAATATTTTTTAAATTGAATCTGAAATTTATTTTAAGGATGAAACATATTCACTTATTGAAAATAAATTCACTACTAGTCTATAAGTTTTTAATTCTTATATCTTGAATAAATATGTAAAAGCTTAAAAACTCAAAGAACTCATAAGACCTATTTTCCCCAAAGAGGATAGTCCACCCATGCTAAAACTTAAAAATTTACCTAAAAATTTAAAGTATGCCTACTTGGGAGAGAAAAAAAGATTCCAATCACAATTTCATGTAGTTTACTGAATGAACATGAGAACTAAATTTTAGAGGTCCTTGGAAAGAATAAGAAGGTCATAGGTTGGTATTTAGATGACTTTCCATTAATTATTCCTTCAGTGTGCATGCACAAAATACTATTAGAGGACAATTCTAAACATGTTTGTTGGCCCGTAGGAGACTGTTGGTCACCCTCTATAGTATTAATGGTTTTAATAATCATAAATCATGTCAATTATTATCAATCATGTATAATCATTTCAATCTTGTTTATTTAAGTTTCCATATGTGTAATTATGATTATCTATGATCACATATAAGTTTAAAACATTTTGATAATATTTATGTTATAAGACAGTCCAAGAAGAAATATTTTCTAAGTATGATTGACTAACACAGATAGAAGAGATGAGACACTAATAGTGAAATTGGCACACCGACAGACTAATTGTCTCATCGATAGTTCAAATGAGTTACTGATGCAAGGTCCTACCGACGCAAGGACCTACCAAAGCAAGGTACTACCGACACAGGGACCAACCGATGCAATGACCTACGGATGCAAGTACCAACTGACGCAAGGACCTACCTCCACAAGGACCTACCAACGCAAGGACCTAACAACGCATAGACAGACTGACAGAATGAGACATAGATATAATGAGTCACCGATACCAACATAATGAAACACTGATGGAATGATTCACTGATAGAGGACTCACCAATATACTGTTTAAATTTCCTTTTATTTAATACAATTTCTAAAGGCCATATTTTGAGTGTTTTAATGCGACTGATTAATTTAATTATTTTTTACATAAATATTAAATGAGGATTTCAAAAGTACAAGGTACAACATATACCTCAAAACATGCACATTTTTAGGATTCAACAATATATATATATATATATATATATATATATATATAATAATCATATGAGAGAGTTACACAAGAAGATACAAGTAGACACAGCAGCAGACCCACGTGAAAAACATACATAAAGGAAGAACACATAAGGAACTCTTCATTCCTACTTGATATGAACTAGAGGACTGGTGTCCATCAATGTTCTAACATCTCTACAGTATTCAACTGAACCTAAGAAGAAGAACATCTCATATTCCTAGAAGACAAAACATAGTTCTCCACAACACTCTTTTTTCAGTGTCTTCTTCCAGAGGAGGACTCCAGCTTCAACTCTGATACATCAAATATTCCATAGCTGAACTGCATAATAGTCTGAGCCTTCTAAACCCTATCTAATCTGTATTGCTCTGTTGTGTACCTTTTTATTACATTTTCAAGTAGTGTGTGCATCTATTTGTAAAACACACAATTTATCCTGTACTGAACGGTAGGATACTAGACATCCTTACATAACTATATTTTTAAAATTGTTTATCCCATGAAGAACTGTGGAATAGGCCTTGTGTGACCTGGTTTTATTTTTATTCCCATGTAGAACTATGGTAGAGGTCTTGTGACCTGGATAGTCTGTGTACTATAGTATAAACCATGATCCATGGTGTGGATCAAAACATTTATCTTTATATATTTCTTAGTGACTATTGATCACCAAGTGGAGAGGACTGAGTCTCAGCTTGAGATTGAACCTCTTGTTTTATATTCGCTGAGTTTTTAGATTTAGTTTTCTCTATTTTTATCTGTATTTCAGAAAACTAAATTTCAATTTGATAGTTAGTCTTGTATTTTTTTATAACTATTTTGACTTATTAGATTAATTTAAAAAGTTGTATAAATATCTCATATTATTAAAAGTAAGAAATAATCAATCTTCTAAGAAATTAGTTAAACAATTAGACTATTATAAATTCACTAATTCGATTAACTGGCCTCTTTTGTTTTAAAGTGGGGGAATCTTTTAAATAAACTTTTTTACAAAAAAAATATAGAAACTCAATTCACCCCCGTCTTGAGAGTCCTACTCTAACCAATATTTGGTATTAAAGGAACTTTAAAATCTTTTTCAAATATTTTCAACTGTGATTTAGTTTTGTTTTAAAATTATCTAAATTTTTGTTAGTTATAAATTTTTAGCTCTTTGAAAATCTTTTCTTTAGTATGGACAATAGATTAGAAGGTGCTGTTACAAACAGACCTCCCTACTTTAATGGAACAAACTATTCTGAGTGGAAGCTTAAGATGAAAATGCATTTAGAAAGTATGGGCTTTGATATTTGGACATTTATAGAAGATAAATATAAAATACCAAAGACTAATAGGAATACCTGGAGTGATGCCACAAAAAACTACTTATAATAACGATTGAAAATCTATGAATGATCTATTTTGTGCACTGGGAGATGAAGAATTTAATAGAATGTATTCTTTTACATATGCCTATGAAATTTGGGACACTTTAGCTATTTCTCAAGAAGGAACTTCTAATTTTAAAGAAATGATACTTAACACTTATACTATTAAGTATGATAATTTTAAGATAAAGCCTAATGAGCGTATTTTTGACATGTATCTCAGGTTTAATAAAATTTTGAACACCATGATCTCTCTAGGAAGAACTGTTACAACTAAGGAGAAAATCATGAGAATACTCAAATGCTTACCAGATAAATGGAGAGGGACCTCTGTATCAATAAGATAATCATGTGACCTCAACACTTTTCCAGTGAAGTGGCTGATAGGAAATTTGATGATGTATGAGGAAGAACTAAAAGTAAATAAGGAAGAGGATAATGAACCCAAAATAAAATTTGTTTCTTTCAAATATACTGCATCCAATAAGAAGGAAAAAGATAAATATAAAACTAAAATTTCAAATGATTACCAATATTCAACAGACAGTGATGAAGAGATGGATCAGATGGCCACAAGGTTTAAGAAATTTTATAGGAAGAAGAAATTATTTAGAAATACCAATTATAAAGGAAAGTATGATCATAAGGTTCATTGGAAAAAGGATTGTAAAAGAAGTGAAACTACAAATGAGATAGTCTGTTATGAGTGCAAAAGAAAGGGACATGTAAAGGCTGACTATCCCAAGATAAAGTACAAGAATAAGTATGATGATAAGGATAGAATGTATAAAAAGTCCATGAAGGCAACTTGGAGTGCTTCTGAGGACAACTCAAGTGACTCGTAATACTATCATGATTAAAAGACTAATAAGTTGAATATTCATTTTATGATAAACACATTTGAGGTAACACTGAACTCTCCTGAACATAATGCTTACTATTCTAGAGATGAAAGTGATTCTGAAAATATGAACAATGAGGAAATGTTTGAATATTTCAAAATGTTAGAGGACACTTGTAATTAATTAAAAGATAAATACAAATCTTTAAAGAAACATCATGCTTTGACTACCACTATTAAATTTTAACTTTCTATAGAAAAAGAGAAAAGTTCTTAACTTCTTAAGGAAAACAATGATCATAGATTTTCAAATGAGCAATTGAAAAAGGATTTAGAAAATTTTACCAATAGTAAATAAATATTAGTTAAAATTATTGGTAAACAATTATCTCATAAATATGATACTAGAATAGGATACCAACCAAGAAAGAGGAATATAACTAAAACTCATTTTGTATCAAAATCTGGAAAATCCAATTTTATGCCCAGTTCTAGAAAATTTTATATAAGTTCCAACAATGAAACATATTCTACAATTTCAAGATTTTCTGGACCAAATAAAGTCTATTTTTCAAATACTTTACATGTAGATTATAGGAAACCCATGAAGAAAATGTGGGTTTCTGTAAAGACCCGGAAATTTCAAGGAAATTTTTTTCTTAATTTTCTTTGGAATTTTACAAGAACGCAGTTTCTGACGGCGCCTGATTCTGAGGCCCGGTGTGCCCGGAATCAATTTCCGAAGTTTGGCTCGGGTACGTTCAATGAACGAACGAGTGGGTTTTTCTAACTTTTGAACCGATGCTCGGAATCAAATTCTGAGGGCACCGATGGAATCACAGTGCCGGTTTTTGCTTAGAAACGCCTCTTTCGGAGTTGCGTTTGCTCGGTTGTGCTTTTTAATTTTTTGGGGTTTAAGTTAAGAAATAAAATAAAGTTGTACGACAATTTTATTTCATTTAACTTAAATCCGCTTAAAGACCACTTTAAGATACTTAAGTTGGGTTGAAGCGGATAGGGTGCATTTCAAAATATCCTACCCACTTGGTAGAATATTTGTGAGGTGGGACCCACATGAGCCCCACCGTTTCTTTTCTTCTTAAGTAACGCACCTGCACCCCCCTATTAAACGAATTCAACTGACGCGTTTCCTTAATTTCTTAATGCCTCTATTTAATTGGGCAGTTAAGTTTTACAATTAATTCTTTGAAATTAATTGTGAGGGTTACATCATTGAATTTTGAAATCATTGGCGGAAAGCAATAAAATAAGGTCTTAGCCTCATTTTATTTTTGGGTTGGGAAGCGTTGCGCTGAGTTTTCCTCTCCTCCTCCATCTTCATGAAGAATGCGAAGAACGTGCCACCTCTGACGAAGAACGCTCGTTTTCCTTCCACGGAATTTTTCCCCTTCCGTGGCGAGACTCTTCAACGGATCTTCTTCTTCCCCTTCATCGTCAATGGATCGACGAACAAGCTCGGAAACGGAATCGGGTAGCGAGCGACGACGGCTTTGTCTTCCCTCGATTCGGATGAACGCCGACGTCCCCCTTCGACGTCGTCATCCTCGCGACGCCATACCGCGATGAACCTCGAACGACGACGTCTCCTTCCAATCGGCTTATACCCAAGGTAGGGGTTCAACTATTTTTAAGTTGGTGATTTCTTTCCTTTGAATATGAAAGATAAATCTGTCGGCCATGTTCCAATTTTTATTTAAATTAAAAATTGTGAAGGTTAAACGTTTTACGTTTCGGCCAACTGCTATCAAAATAAAGGGAGGGAATCGGTCCGCACAAACACGGCCAATACCCCTCCCCCCTTTGCTTTTCTTCGTTTTGATTAGCGAAGACGACATTGTACCGTCGCACCGTGCATGAACGAGAGGAAACGCGGTAGGAGTGGGCCACGATGAAGAAACGCGGTGTCGTCGCACCGCGCCGAGGATTGAGAACAAGGCCGTAGCCGGATTCGGGCCGCGGTGGAAGGGCACGACGCCGTCACGCCATGCCGGACAGATTCGCGGCCATCTTGGAAGTGGCGGCTGGAAAAACCGGCCGCCGGAGACACGAAGGAGGCGGCCGGAACCCCAGCCACCGGCACCGGATGCCGCGGAACCGAGGGGTCCCGCAGCGAGAAACCAGCCGGCCCCGCACTGGCCGGCCATTTCTGGAAAAAATCCGGGGGGGTTACACCCCCCAGTGTTACAAGGCGCGGCCCCCTTAATGGGGGTCGCCGTTTCATAAAGGAGGGATAACACCCCTCCCTTGGCGCATGCGCGGCGCAAAGGCCGCGCTGGCCGCCCCATCGCTCCGTTGGCCGGGCCGCACCGCCAGCCGAGTCAGGCCGCCGGCCGGGTCGGGCCGTCGGCCCGGGTCGACCCGGTTCGGGTCGGCCCAGGGGGTAGTGGGCCGGGCCGGGCCGGACCCAGACCCCCCCCCCCCCCCCGTACTCGGACTTTTCCGTTCAAACGCTCATATCTTGGGATACGGACCTCTTATTGATGCACCGTCAGAGGCGATGCGATCCTTGGAACGAGACGGTCGTTTTGGTATATCGCACTCAAGGTTTCGGAATACTTTGGGTCTGGCCGGGTTGGTTCGGATACGAAACCAACCGGGCCCTCGGATCGGAAATGCTTATATCTTGAGCTCCGGACGTCCGATTGATGTGCCGTCGACTTTGATGGATTTCCTCTAAGTGAGACGGATCTTTTGGCTTACTCCACTCGAGTTTTGGATGCCGTCGGAGTGCGGTAGGGTTGGTTCGCTCACAAAACCAACCGGGCCCCTGGAACGAAAAATCCAATAACTCACAGACCGGGTGTCCGATTGACGCGCCGTCTATCTCATTGTTTTCCTCTTGATGAGACGGAACATTTGGAATACTTCGCCCGAGTTTTGGATACAGTTGGATAGTGGTCGGGTTGGATTGTACCCGAAATCCAACCGGGCCCCTAGATCGGGAAAGCTGATATCTTTCAGACAGGATGTCCGTTTGACGAACCGTCAGCGGCGTTGTTGATCTCGTTGAGAAACGGTCCCTATGAGTATACCCTATGAAAGTTCAGGGTACAGTTGAGATACGGCTGGGTTGGTTCGCTCACGAAACCAACTGATCCCCTGGGACGAAAAGGCTAGTAACTCACAGACCGGGCGTCCGATTGACGCACCGTCTGTTAAGTTGAGACCCCTATGACGAGGTGGTCCTTTGAGATACTTCTTCGTGGGACTTTGAGATACTTGGAGTATCAACCAGTATCTCGTGGAGCGGACCCTCCCAGAGATGAGCATGCGGAGTACGAAGACCGTGTAGCCGACTGAAACCTGACGACTGCTTTACCGACTCGACTTGGAGTGAGTCGACTAGCCCAGTGTACGGAGCGCCCGGTATTTGGCGACAGACCCACGGCGGACGGAGCGCCTGGTAGTTGGCCGCAGACCCGCGGTACTCGACAGGAGGAGTACCTCTGTAGGCTATTAGGGGGAGCACCCGGTATTTGGCGACAGACCCACAGCGGACGGAGCGCCCGGTAGTAGGTCACAGACCCGCGGTACTCGACATGAGGAGTACCTCAGCAGTCTTAGGTTAGTGAGCAGTACCTCGGAGTCATGACAGGTCCACTGTACACTCCAGAGACGGAGCTCTTCAGCAGTTACGGTTTCGATAATGAAAATCCTGGTTTGATCTGAATCTTTTGACCTTTGTGTTTACCTCATGATTGAGATGGGTCACTTGATAACTTAGGTATATATATGGGCATATACCTGGGTAGTGGTTATCCGTTGATTTCACAATCCTTGTGTTTCCTCATGATTGAGATGGGTTACTTGATAACTTAGGTATATGTATGGGCATATACCTAAGTAGAGGTTATCTGTTGAGATCTTCTTTGTGGTTATCCTTGTTGGTTTATTGATACCTTGAGGGTCTCGGGGTCCCTACTGAGTATCGTTATACTCACCCCTGCACGGGCTATGCCCGCACCTCGTTGTGTTGGTTGCAGACGACGGGCAGTGCTGACGGAGGCCGAGTGTTTGAGGATTGGACGGTACCTGGAGGTGGACTACACGACGAGTCAGTACCCGGAGGTGGACTACACGACGATTCAGTACCCGGAGGGGACTACATGACGAGACGACACACGGAGGAGGTTGACAGACGAGAGCGTGGAGGAGGCTATCAGTACCTACCCTTCAGGTAGGATCCGTGGTGGACGACCAGGAGCTACGCCATCTGTACCTACCCTTCAGGTAGGATCCGAGGAGGACGACCCAGGAGCCGCTTCCGTCCTTCCAGCTGTTATTTTTTCTGTTGTACTTGTTTAGTTGTAGTTGTACTTTATTTTGGGTTTGTATTCTGGCCCATTTACTTTTCAGCACTTCTCTTGTACTTAGTGTTTATTTTTTTCCGCTTACTTACTCTGTGGTGCTTGTTTCTTTTTTAAAGGCAATTCCTTCCCAGTTATTGGGATTTACGCCTTTGGTGCTAGTCTCCATCCCCTGGCCTATGGAAGGCGGGCTTGTGGTAGTCACGGCACGGGCCCCGAGGACAGGTCGTGACAAATTGGTATCAAAGGAGTCGGTTCTACCGTAGAACTTATAACTCTGATGTTTCTTTCTGTGAAGTAATAGTGTTAAGAGTACCGAGTGTGGTTTTCAGTTCAGGGAGTCCAGTGTTGGTGCGGGCGGCCGACGTATCCATACACCAGGACCCTAACAACTGATTTCCAACTTTGTGCACGAAAACACTGATTGCGTGTGTGTTTTCCAGAAGTTTTATTTAAATGTCAGCTCAAACCAGTTCAGCTCACCAGGTATAATCTTTTGACCGTGTCACGATGTTTCTTTCAGGATGCCTTTTCATGGACGACCAGCTAGATCCCGGAGGGATGTGCGTGCTGACAGCCTGTCGAGCGACGAGGCTTCGGTACAAGGCCCTCTTGTAGTTGGGGCACCAGCAGAGGCACCAGCGGTACTACCATATGTTGGGCCACCGATGCCACTAGCCCCAGCAGTAGGCGATGCACGCTACTTGAGTGCGCTGCACGAGTTCCAGCGCCAGAGGCCACCCAGGTTCCGGGGAGAGACGGACCCGCAGGCGGCTGAGGATTGGCTAGAGGCTGTGGTGAGAGTCTTCAGGCTAGTGGGGATGCCGACAGACTTCATGGTGATCTTTGCTGCCAGCCTCCTTCAGGCAGCAGCAGGCAGGTGGTGGAGCCACTTGTTCCAGTTTTGCGACGGGATGACCTTCGCATGGGAAGACTTCGAGACCTTCTTCAGGGTGGAGTTTGTACCAGTAGCTCTACACCCCGAGCGTTTACAGGAGCTTCTGCCTTTTCTGTAGGGTTTTTGATCAGTTTCCGAGTCATTTGTGGGCAGTAGACAGATGATGCAGAGGTCCAGGAGGACCAGACCAGCAGTTGGACGATCTCGGGTTTTAGGACCGGTGGTGTGGGGCACCCGGGGTGGGAACAGAGCTAGGCGTACCAGAAGCAGGCTGTGTTACTCATGCGGCGGAAAGGGTCACCTGGCATGTGATTGTCCGAATCCTCGTACAGTTGATCCGTAGTTAAATGAAGAACCTCCGAGGCAGAGGCAGAGGTTCGATCAGGGCGGACCGCAAGGAGCAGGCGGCCATGGCAGAGGAGTTGGCCGTGCAACTGGAGGTGGACGACGCTTCGGGATGTTGCCACCACCACCACCAGGAGTCCCACCCCGACCGCAGGGGACAGGAGGACATGGTAAAGCTCAGCTTCAGGCAGTTGAGGCCTATGGTCATGGAGCTCCAGAAGCAGATGGATAGGATCGGGACTAGCTTCCGGCCTGGAGGCTATTGATCTTGTTGCTTCTAGTTTTGATGATGTTTGTCTGTAGTTGATTCGTGTCTTTGTACTATGAGATGCAATAATAAAAAGACACTTATCTTTGTGATGTTTGCTTTTCTGTCCTTTTGTTTGGTTGATACTGAGTGGTTCCGGTTAAAACTGTTGACTTGACCCTCACTTTCTAGATTTCTACTGGAGGAGACCTAGTGACCTCACACTGATGCTGACAGTGTGACTCAACCCTTGGAGGCGAGAGTGACAGTTGGATCTCTTGGTAGTTACGTCGAGGCCTTACGACGTCATCCATGGCATGAATGCATCATTCATGTCAGGATTGACTGTATTAGGCAATGAATGTGGTTCATCCAGGGGATGAGACCGGATTTCTCTTATTGGAAAAGAAGAAATCATAGCATCTCTTGTGAGACTAGAGAAGGTCCAGGTCATCCAGAGCGGATGAGGACAGCACAGGGCCGACAGAAGCCTTATGCTGACAGGACTTGGAGGCCTCTAGAGTTCGAGGATGACGATCATGTCCTTATACGGGTCTCACCTCGACGAGGATAACGGAGATGTGGCCAAGGTGTCAAGTTATCTCCGAGGTTCAACGGACCTTTCTAGTTCCTCAGCTGGGTAGGCGGGGTGGTTTACCGCTTGACTCATTCACCGCAGTGCACCAGGTGCACGACGACTTCCATGCATCTCAACTGAGGAGATACGTGCTCGACCCTTCGCATAACATCGACCATGAGGAGCTGGATGATGGTGATGGGGTGTCTTTCACGGAGGTTCCAGTGGGGGATCGAGTATCGACAGAAGCGGATCCTACGAGGACAATCCATTCCTCGGGTGCACTTTCTCTGGCAGTACAGGAACCTCCAAGTAAGCACATGGGAGTAGAAGGCTCAGGTGCGTGCTCGATACTGCTTTTGTGACCCTAGTTTGTGTTGAAGCTTTACGGGGCTGTAAAGCCCTGAGGCGGGAGTAATGTAAAGACCCGGAAATTTCAAGGAAATTTTTTTCTTAATTTTCTTTTGAATTTTACAAGAACGCAGTTTCTGACGGCGCCCGATTCCGAGGCCCGGTGTGCCCGGAATCAATTTCTGAAGTTTGGCTCGGGTACGTTCAGTGAACGAACAAGCGGGTTTTTCTAAATTTTGAACCGGTGCTCAGAATCGAATTCCAAGGGCACCGATGGAATCGCAGCTCCGTTTTTTGCTTAGAAATGCCTCTTTCGGAGTTGCGTTTGCTCGGTTGTGCTTTTTAATTTTTTGGGGTTTAAGTTAAGAAATAAAATAAAGTTGTACGACAATTTTATTTCATTTCACTTAAAGCCGCTTAAAGACCACTTTAAGCTACTTAAGCTGGGTTGAAGCAGATAGGGTGCATTTCAAAATATCCTACCCACATGGTAGGATATTTGTGAGGTGTAACCCACACGAGCCCCACCGTTTCTTTTCTTCTTAAGTAACGCACCTGCACCCCCTATTAAACGAAGTCAACCGACGTGTTTCCTTAATTTCTTAACACCTCTATTTAATTGGGCAGTTAAGTTTTACAATTAATTCTTTGAAATTAATTGTGAGGGTTACGTCGTTGAATTTTGAAATCGATGGCGAAAATCAATAAAATAAGGCCTTAGCCTCATTTTATTTTTGGGTTGGGAAGCGTTGCGCTGAGTTTTCCTCTCCTCCTCCATCTTCGCGAAGAACGCGAAGAACGCGCCACCTCTGACAAAGAATGCTCGTTTTCCTTCCACGGAATTTTTCCCCTTCCGCGGCGAGACTCTTCAACAGATCTTCTTCTTCCCCTTCATCGTCAACGGATCGATGAACAAGCTCAGAAACGGAATCGGGTAGCGAGCGACGACGGCTTCACCTTCCCTCGAGTTGGACGAATGCCGACGTCCCCCTTCGACGTTGTCATCCTCGCGACGCTATACCGCGACGAACCTCGAACAACGACGTCTCCTTCCAATTGGCTTATACCCAAGGTAGGGGTTCGACTATTTTTAAGTTGGTGATTTCATTCCTTTTAATATGAAAGATAAATCTGTCGGCCATGTTCCAATTTTTATTTAAATTAAAAATTGTGAAGGTTAAACGTTTTACGTTTCAGCCAACTGCTATCGAAATAATGGGAGGGAATCGGTCCGCACAAACATGGCCAATACCCCTCCCCCCTTTGCTTTTCTTCGTTTTGATTAGCGAAGACGACATTGTACCGTCGCACCGTGCATGAACGAGAGGAAACGCGGTAGGAGCGGGCCACGATGAAGAAACGCGGTGCGCCGAGGATTGTGAACAAGGCCGCATCTAGAGTAGGGCCGCGGCGGAAGGGCACGGCACCGACACGCCATGCTGAACGGATTCGCGGCCATCTTGGAAGTGGCGGTCGAAAAAACCGGCCGCCGGCACCGGAAGCCGCGGGACCGCGGGGTCCCGCAGTGAGAAACCGGCCGGCCCCGCACTGGCCGGCCATTTCTGGAAAAAATCCGGGGGGTTTACACCCCCCGGTGTTACAAGGTGCGGCCCCCTTAATGGGGGCCTCCGTTTCATAAAGGAGGGGTAACACCCCGTACTCGGAATTTTCCGTTCAAACGCTCATATCTTGGGCTACGGACCACCGATTGACGCACCGTCAGCGGCGATGCGATCCTTGGAACGAGGCGGTCGTTTCGGTATATCGCACTCAAGGTTTCGGAATACTTTGGGTTCCGCCGGGTTGGTTCGGATACGAAACCAACCGGGCCCTCGGAGCGGAAACGCTTATATCTTGAGCTCCGGACGTCTGATTGACGTGTCGTCGACTTTAATGGATTTTCTCTAAGTGAGACGGATCTTTTGGCTTACTTCGCTCGAGGTTTGGATGTCATCAGAGTGCGGTCGGGTTGGTTCGCTCACGAAACCAACCGGGCCCTTGGAATGAAAAAGCCAATAACTCACAGATCGGGCGTCCGATTGATGCGCCATCTGTCTCGTTGTTTTCCTCTTGATGAGAGGGAACTTTTGGCATACTTCGCCCGAGTTTTGGATACAGTTGGATAGTGGCCGGGTTGGATTGTACCTGAAATCCAACCGGGCCCCTGGATCGGGAAAGCTGATATCTTTCAGACAGGACGTCCGTTTGACGAACTGTCAGCGACGTTGTTGATATCGTTGAGAAACGGTCCCTATGAGTATACCCTATGAAAGTTCGGGGTACAGTTGAGATACGGCCGGGTTGGTTCGCTCACGAAACCAACCAGACCCCTGGGACGAAAAGGCTAGTAACTCACAGACCGGGCGTCCGATTGACGCGCCGTCTGTTACGTTGAGACCCCTATGACGAGGCAGTCCTTTGAGATACTTCTTCGTGGGACTTTGAGATACTTGTAGTATCGACCAGTAGCTCGTGGATCGGACCCTCCCAGAGACGAGCGTGCGGAGTACGGAGACCGTGTAGCCGACTGAAACCTGACGACTGCTTGACCAACTCGACTTGGAGTGATTCAACTAGCCCAGTGGACGGAGCGCCCGGTATTTGGCGACAAACCCACGGCGGACGGAGCGCCCAGTAGTTGGACGCAGACCCGCGGTACTCGACAGGAGGAGTACCTCTGTAGGCTATTAAGGGGAGCGTCCGGTATTTGGCGACAGACCCACAGCGGACGGAGCGCCCGGTAGTAGGCCGCAGACCCGCGGTACTCGACAGGAGGAGTACCTCAGCAGTCTTAGGTTAGTGAGCAGTACCTCGGAGTCGTGACAGGTCCACTGTACACTCCAGAGACGGAACTCTTCAGCAGTTACGGTTTCGATAATGAAAATCCTGGTTTGAGCTGAATCTTTTGACCTTTGTGTTTACCTCATGATTGAGATGGGTCACTTGAAAACTTAGGTATATGTATGGTCATATACCTGGGTAGTGGTTATCCGTTGATTTCATAATCCTTGTGTTTCCTCATGATTGAGATGGGTTACTTGATAACTTAGGTATATGTATGGGCATATACCTAAGTAGAGGTTATCTGTTGAGATCTTCTTTGTGGTTATCCTTGTTGGTTTAGTGAGACCTTGAGGGTCTCGGGGTCCCTACTGAGTATCGTTATACTCACCCCTGCATGGGATATGCTCGCACCTCGTTGTGTTGGTTGCAGATGACGGGCAGTGCTGACGGAGGCCGAGTGTTCGAGGACTGGACGGTACCTGGAGGTGGACTACACGACGAGTCAGTACCCGGAGGTGGACTACACGACGAGTCAGTACCCGGAGGGGACTACACGAAGAGACGACACACGGAGGAGGTTGACGGATGAGAGCGTGGAGGAGTCTATCTATACCTACCCTTCAGGTAGGATCCATGGTGGACGACCAGGAGCTGCGCCATCTGTACCTACCCTTCAGGTAGGATCCGAGGAGGACGGCCCAGGAGCCACTTCCGTCCTTCCAGTTGTTATCTTTTCTGTTGTACTTGTTCAGTTGTAGTTGTGCTTTCTTTTGGGTTTGTATTCTGGACCATTTACTTTTCAGCACTTCTCTTGTACTTAGTGTTTATTTTTTTTCGCTTGCTTACTCTGTGGTGCTTGTTTCTTTTTTAAAGGAAATGTCTTCCCAGTTATCAGGATTTACACCTTTGGTGCTAGTCGCCAACCCCTGGCCTATGGAAGGCGGGCTTGAGGTAGTCACGGCACGGGCCCCGAGGATGGGTCGTAACAGTTTCCAAATCTCTTATTACTAATGTTATTGGACCCAAACAAATCTGGGTACAAAAATCCTTTCTTGACTGATCTTTTTTTGTAGGAAAGTTGTTTGAAGAGATCATATAAAAACTTATGGTACTTGGAAAATGGATTTCCAAGAAATATGATAGGATATTATTCATGCTTCAAGAACTTGATAAAGATTAATGGTGATCATGTCACCTATGGTGACAATGCAAAAGGAAAAATCATTGTTCTTGGCTAGATTGGTAACTCTAAATCAGTTTTAATTTCCAAAATACTTATTTTATGGATTAAAATATAACATATTGAGTATCTCTCAGCTATGTTATGATGGTTTTAATGTTAAATTTGAGAATGATGCATGAAATTTTTTTAATTATAAAAATGAGTTAGTATTTTCTAATTTTAGAAATAAAAATGTTTATGTTGTTAACATAGATTCTTTAATTTCTCAAAATGTTTCTTGTTTGAGTGATTTTTATAAAGAATCTTGGCTTTTACATAGGATATTAGGGTACTAAAATATAAACTCACTTATAAAGCTTACTATAAAAGGCTTAGTAAATCATCTACCTAAACTTGAGTTTCTAAATGACAAAGTCTGTAATCCCTGTAAAAAGGGTAAACAACAAAAAATCTCTTTCAAACCAAAGAAAGAAGTTTCAACTTCTCAGCCTCTTGAGTTGGTTCGCATGGATCTATTTGGACTTTATAGAGTTTCAAGTCTAAGTGGGAAGCACTATGTTTATGTTCTTATAGATGAATACTCTATATATACTTGGACCTTATTATTAACTCATAAAAGTGAAGCTTGCTCCCATTTCACCAAGTATGCTAGGACTATAGAAAATATTAGTGGTATTATAATTAAAACCCTAAGAATTGACCATGGTCATGAGTTTGAAAATCAATATTTTGTATCTTTTTTCTCAAAAAAATGGCTATAGTCATAGCTTCTCTGATCCTAGGACTCCCTAGAAAAATAGAGTTGTAGAAAGAAAAAATAGAACCCTGCAAGAAATTGCTTGAACTATGCTTAGTGAGTATGACCTACCAATATACTTTTGGGAAGAATATTTCAATACAGCATGCTATATAATCAATAGAGTCTTGATTAGACCCATCCTTAAGAGAACTCCATATGAGTTTTGGAACAATAGAAAACCCAAGGTTAACTACTTCAAAGTTTTTGGTTGTAAATTCTATATTATTAACACTAAGTATAATCTTGACAAATTTTCCTCTAAGAGTGATGAAGGAATTTTCTTATGTTACTCAATTTCTAGTAAAGCCTATAATGTCTTCAATAAAAGAACCAAATGTGTGGAAGAATCTGTACATGTGAAGTTTGATGAGATAGATCCACATGAGTCAAATACCTCTCTAGAAAATCTTGAGGATGATATGTCAAATTTGGATATCAATAATAAATCTTATGACCATCCTATTAAGGAATCTATTAAAAATTCTAGTTTTGGAAATTCTCCATATTCTAATCATGATGAACTTTAACCTATAAAAGAACCTCAAATATCTAGCCCTTCTTTTTCAAGACCTGTTGAACTCTTAAGAACCATCCTTTAGATGATATAGTTGGATATTTAGATAAAGGAACTCAAACTAGAGCTTCTCTCAGAAATCAAGTTGAACATCAAGATATCTTATCACAACTTAAACCTAAGAACATCAATGATGCTATCAATGATAAATTTTGGGTGATGGCTATGCAAGAAGAGTTAAATTAGTTTGAAAGAAATAAATTTTGGAAACTTGTAGATAGACTAAAAGACACCTTGACTATAGGCCCTAAATGGGTGTTTAGGAAAAAAGTAGATGAATCTAGTGATATAGTTAAAAACAAAGGTAGATTGGTTGCACAAGGTTATAGTAAAGAAGAAGGAATTGACTATAAAGAAAGCTTTACACCAGTAGCTAGACATGATACCATTAGAATCCTTCTTTCATATGCAGCACATCTATATTTTAAACTTTATCAAATGGATGTCAAGAGTGCATTATTAAATAGTTATATAATTGAGGGTGTTTTTTTTAACAACCCTCGGTTTTAAAAATCCCCACTTTCCAAATCATGTTTTTAAATTAACTAAAGATTTATGTGGTTTAAAGAAAGCTCCAAGAGATTGGTATGATAGGTTTAGCACTTTCCTTGTTTCTAAAGGTTTTAAAAAAGGTATTGTTGATCCTACCATTTTTATGAAACAAATTTCCAAATATTTTTTAGTAGTACAAATTTATGTAGATGATATTGTTTTTTGATCTTTTAAAAATTTTGTATGTGTTGATTTTTTAAAGAAGATGCAAAGTTAATTTTAAATGAGTTTGATGGGGGAACTCAAATTCTTTCTTGGATTTCAAATATTTCAAAATAAAGAAGGTATTGTTTTGAATCAAATTAAATATACTAAGGATATTTAAAAAAGATTTGTATTTTAAAGCACTAAGAGTAGTGACACTCTAATGATTACCCCTTGTAAGTTGTACCTTGATGAAGATTGTAAATATTTTGATCAAACCACTTACAGGGGAATGATTGGGAGTTTACTCTACTTAACTGCTAGTAGGCCAGATATTATTTTTAGTTTGTGCATGTGTGCACGTTTTCAAGAAAACCCAAAAGAATCTCATTTGAATGCTATCAAAATGATTTTTAAATACCTAAAATATAAAACCAATTTAGGACTATTCTATCTTAGAGGAAAACCTTTTCATTTGTTGAGTTATTCAGATGCTGAATTTAGTGGCTGTAAGTTAGACAGAAAGAGAACCTCAGGCACATGTTGCTTTTTGGGAAATTCTCTAGTTTCATGGTGTAGTAAGAAACAAAATTATGTTGCATTATCTACTACCGAAGCTGAATACATAGTTGTCGGTAGTTGTTGTGCACAAATTTAGTGGATGAAACACACATTACTATACTATAGATATCAATTCATACATGTCCCTGTAAATTGTAATAACAAAAGTGCTATTGATATCTCTAAGAATCCTATTTAAAATTCTAGGAAAAAACACATTGATGTAAGACATCACTTTATGAGAGACCATTATCAAAAAGGTAATATAACTTTAGAATTCATTGGCACTGAACATCAGCTTGCTGACATTTTCATTAAGCCATTGAACACTGAAAGAATGAACTACATCATACATGAGTTACGAATGATAAATATATATGACCTTATGTTATTATTCCTTTGATAATTAAGTGAAACTTTCATACCAACACTGATAATATGAAGCTAAAAATGTCATGCCGATACTGATGACTTTGTCATGCTGACATAGTTTTCATGCCGACATCGATGCTATGTCATGCCAACACAGTTGCCATGCCGAAACTGATGCTTTTTTATGCCAACACCAATGCCTTGTCAAGATGATACTATTAGTGTTATGAAAATCCGATCATTCCAACACTGATGAATTGCTATTTTTTATCCATTTTATGTTTTTACCAAAATGACATTGTTTCAGTAATTTTGTTGAACCTGGTTCATGATTTCACAATTTTGTGATTTCAAAAGCCCTAAATAATAGAAATTTGAGTCGATCCACTCTACTCCTTTACCCTTACACTCACTCAGTCGTTACTCTCTCTACCTCCTGACCTTTCACCTCCTGACATTCAAACTGAACTGTTGGAATAGCGTGTGTGAAGGAAGCTCTCGAAGGTGGTTCAAGCAATGAGTCTCATGCAACTAATAAATAGAAAGGGAAATTAAGATAATATTCTGGACCTGGGAATCCTTCTCTGGAGAACCATGTAGTGACTCTAGAAAAGTAAGTTCTTATTGAATGGTTGTTGGAAAGTAAGTCTTTACTACTCAGTGTGTTACAGGATCAGGGATGGCTTGAGTGGTTCTTAGATAATGAAAGACCTTTCTACCTAAAGTTAGTTTATGAGTTTTATATGAATGTGGATTTTCTTCTAGAAGTTAGTTATGTTTTCTAGATTAAGTTCATAGTGAAAGGAAATAGAATCTCTTTTTCATCTAGACAGTGGGTTGAATGTCTTAAGGTACCCCATGAGGGTGTGTTTGATGATTATTAGGGCAGTTCTTCACCTGAGAGTGACTTTTTCTGATTTGAGACAGCTCTGAAGGAGCTTACTGACAATAAAAAGCACAGAAGACCCATTGCTACAGAGTTATATGGGGAGTGTAGAATTCTGTTCAATTTTATACAGCATTAGATATGTCCTAGGAAAGGGGAATTTGCATCTCTAAAGTATCAAGATGTCTATTTGATTTATCTATTGAGAAAATGTATTAAGGTAAATCTATATAGATACATTTCTGTGCACATAACTAAAATGATCAAGCCTTCTTGAAAAACCAATTCCCTATTTTATCCAAGGCTAATCTCAGTCATGTTGAAAGAGAAAGGTTGTGTTAGTAGAGAAGATGAAGTTGTTTCTGAGTGCAATGGGATCTGTCTAAGCAAAGAGATTTGTAAAAGGATGAAGATCGATTGGAAACCATGGAAGAAATAGTGGGTCGGGATGAAGATAAGATTTATGATAAGTTCAATCTAGTGGACCATTCAACTAGACCAAGAAATATGGTTGATCCTAGTTTTGGACCAGATGAGAAAGTTGTTTACCCTTCAGATGAGAAAGAAGATCAGGCCACACTAGTCAGAGTTCAAGGGTCACCTATCGATGATTGGAGTGATCCTGATACCACTGAAGCTCACACATGTTTTTATTTTGGACCTCCAAGTCCACCACTTGCTTTACCCTCTGATGAGCCCACACTTGAAGACAATGGAGATGAGGAGATAGAAGTCTTAGGCAGTGTAGAATATGTAAGTAGATCCAATGGCTCGGAAAAATAAGAAGTGAAGAAGATGAAAGTGGTAGTGGCAGTGGCAATGGTAGTGAATAGGAAGAAGGTGAAAAAAATGATGACACAAATGGAAGTGAATAGCATGCCTCTAGACATGATGATGATGAAGGTAGTGGTGAAGGTAGTGAAAGTGATGGTGACCATCATGGGGATAATCAAGGTGAAGATGTAGAAATGGTTGATGCCTTAGTTCAAAAAGTTGTTACACTACAGGAAAAATAGCTTTTTGCGATGGGCTATTTTCGACAGGAATTAATCCCGTCGCAATTTGTCCCAGAGATTATTTGTGACGGTGGATTCTCCCAATCGCAAATAATTGGTTATTTGCGACGGGATTTGGGTTCCCGTCGCAAAAAGTTTGGCGTTGTTAGCGCGGCAAACCGCGGGAAAGTTATTTGCGACGGGGGAATTCCCTCGTCTCAAATAGTGCGTCGGTCGGAGGGTATTTGCGACGGGTCCCTTCGCAAATACTCTTTTAACTGCCGACTGTAATTAATACGGGCGAAGGTTTTTGCGACGGGTCCCATCGCAACAAATACTATTTGCGACGGGCTACCCGTCGCAAATAATCTCGTCGCCACTAATCCAACCTATATATACCCCCATCTATTTTTTCATATCATCCTCTCAATTCTCTCTCTCTCTCTCTCTCTCTAAACTCTATTTTCAGAGTAAAAAATTGTGTGTTAGTTTTTCTTCATGAAAAAGTTGTGAAGTCGTCTACATCAATAGAAGATCAAGTTTAAAGGTATTTATATTTTATTTAATTTAGTATTTATTTCATTTTTTTATGTTAATTTTAATTATTTTTTATTAGTTGTAATTAAATTAGATTTAAATTGTTTTGTTATCAGTATTTATTTGTAATAATAAATTGAAATTATTAGTACTAATTTTTAATAATTAATAATAAATAGGAATAATTCCTAATAAATAGGAATAATTAGTAATAAATAGTAAAAATTGGTAATAAATAGGAATAATTAGTAATAAATAATAATAATTAGTAATAAATAGTAATAAATAGCAATAATTAGTAATAAATACTAATAAATACGAATAATTAGCAATAAATAGTAATAATTAGCAATAAATAGGAATAAATAGCAATAATTAGAAATAAATAGTAATAAATAGGAATAATTAGTAATAATTAGTAATAAATAAGAATAATTAGTAATAAATAGGAATAATTAGTAATAATTAGGAATAATTAGTAATAAATAAGAATAATTAGTAATAAATAGGAATAATTAGGAATAATTAGGAATAATTAGTAAAAAATAGGAATAATTTGGAATAATTAGTAATAAATAGGAATAAATAGGAATAATTAGGAATAATTAAGAATAATTAGGAATAATTAGGAATAATTACGAATAATTAGGAATAGTTAGTATTAATTTGTAATAATTAGTAATAAATAGCAATAATTTGTAATAAATAGTAATAATTGGGAATAATTAGCAATAATTAGTAATAATTAGCAATAATTAGTAATAATTAGCAATAATTTGTAATAATTAGAAATACTTAGTAATAATTAGCAATAATTAGTAATAATTACAAATAATTTGTAATAAATAGAAATAATTAGTATTAAATACGAATAATTCCGAATAAATAGTAATAAGTGGTAATAAATAGCAATAATTAGTAATAAATACGAATAATTCCTAATAAATAGTAATAAATAGTAACAAATAGCAATAATTAGTAATAAATAGGAATAATTCCTAATAAATAGTAATAAATAGTAATAAATAGAAATAATTAGTAATAAATAGGAATAATTAGTAATAATTGGTAATAATTAGCAATAAATAGGAATAATTAGCAATAAATAGGAATAATTAGCAATAAATAGGAATAATTATGAATAATTAGGAATAATTAGCAATAATTAGGAATAATTAGCAATAATTAGGAATAAATAGCAATAATTAGAAATAAATATGAATAATTAGAAATAAATATGAATAATTAGAAATAAATAGGAATAAATAGAAATAAATAGGAATAAATATGAATAAATAGTAATAAATAGGAATAAATAGGAATAAATAGGAATAATTTGTAATAATTAGTAATAATTAGTATTAATTAGGAATAATTAGTAATAAATAGTAATAAATAGTAATAATTAGCAATAATTAGTAATTATTAGTAATAAATAGTAATAATTAGCAATAAATAGAAATAAATACGAATAAATAACAATAAATAGTAATAATTAGCAATAATTACGAATAAATAACAATAATTACAAATAATTTGCAATAATTGCGAATAATTTGCAATAATTACGAATAGATAGTAATAATTAGGAATAATTAGGAATAAATAGGAATAATCACGAATAAATAGGAATGAATAGGAATAAATAGGAATAAATAGGAATAAATAGTAATAAATAGTGCTAAATAGGAATAAATACGAATAAATAGGAATAATTAAGAATAATTAGGAATAATTAGAAATAATTGGGAATAATTAGGAATAATTAGAAATAATTAGGAATAATTAGTAATAATTGGTAATAATTAGTAATAATTAGTAATAATTAGGAATAATTAGCAATAATTAGAAATAATTAGCAATAGTTAGCAATAATTAGGAATAAATAGTGATAATTAGGAATAATTAGGAATAAATAGGAATAATTAAAAATGAATAGGAATGAATCGGAATGAATAGGAATAAATAGGAATAAATAGGAATAAATATGAATAAATAGTACTAAATAGGAATAAATATGAATAAATAGGAATAATTAGGAATAATTAGGAATAATTAGGAATAATTAGAAATAATTAGGAATAATTAAAAATGATTTGAAATAATTAGGAATAATTAGTAATAATTGGTAATAATTAGCAATAATTAGGAATAATTAGCAATAATTAGGAATAAATAGTAATAATTTGGAATAATTTGGAATAATTATGAATAAATAGGAATAAATAGGAATGAATAGGAATAAATAGGAATAAATAGGAATAAATAGTAATAAATAGTACTAAATAGAAATAAATATGAATAAATAGGAATAATTAGGAATAATTAGGAATAATTAGAAATAATTAGAAATAATTAGGAATAATTAGAAATAATTAGGAATAATTTGTAATAATTGGTAATAATTAGTAATAATTAGTAATAATTAGTAATAATTCAGAATAATTAGTAATAATTAGGAATAATTAGGAATAATTAGTAATAATTAGTAATAATTAGTAATAATATCAATTGTAATAAATTTTAATAACTTGTAATAACTTGGAACAATTTCTAGTGGATTGACGACACTCCTTTTGCTCGATCACTCTTCTTTTTCAACTTTCACCAACTCAAAACATTATGAAAAGTATACTTCTACATATGAATATCCAATCTTGTATGCACGAGTTTGAATATGCATTCATATGACCTCATTTTTTATAATGTTTTCAGGCGGTGATATTTGCAAGAAGATGATTCATCAATGAAAAGGGGGATCTTTTATCCGACAGCTCATTTACTTGCATCTTTCTCGCACTAAAATCACAATGAAGAATCTGCTTGGAGGTATGCTTATACATTCTCATATGCATGAGAATGAATATGCATACCTCTGAGTAGATTCTTCATTCTGATTTCAGTGAGAAAAATTTGAAATTAAATGAGTTCTCGAAAAAAAGAGTAGCCGTCAATCCACTAGAAATTGTGTCTCCCAAAATTAATGGTAATTATTAAGAAGTAGTTGTAATTATTTATCTTCTTTTTTCAGATACTATTTTTATAATTTCAAATTATTCAAAAATAGTGAAGATTTTATATTTTGTAGAAAAATATGGAACAAGGAAATTGGCATCAGTCATTATTAGATGATCGCGCTTAGATAAATCAGTGCATAAATCCAAACAGTTCTGGTTTAAATCCTATATATATTGAGGGTGTTAAAGCTTTCTTATCATTTGCATCATCAAAACCAGAATATGTTTCAAAAGTTACAATTAAGTGTCCTTGTAAAAAAGGTACTCTGAGAACGTTTAACACATTTGACAAGGTTAGAGGACATCTCTTGTGGTTTGGTTTTCAACCAGATTATGTTTTTTGGTATCAACAAAGTGAACATAGTTCAAAAGAAGATACTAATAACTTGATTCTGGATCCATCACAATTTCAAAATTTAGTACATGATGTTGCAGGTCCATCTATTCAACAAACTAAAACTCAAGATGATATCGATTTAACTCTTGAGATGGAACTATCTGAATTTTATGAGTTTTTGAGGTTTGCTGAGGATGCATTATATCCTGGTTTCAAGATAAGCAAATTATAAGTGGTTGCAAAATTTATAGCTATTAAATCAGATAATGCAATGTCAAACAACTGTTTTAATTAGATATTTTCTTTGGTTAAAACATTGTTACCTGAAGAAAATGTGTTGCCTGTATATTACTATGAGAGAAAAAGTTTGGTTCATAATCTGGGCCTTAGTTATCTAATAATTCATGCATGTGAAAATGATTGCATCTTATATTCTGGTGAAAATGAGTCATTAGATAGCTTTCCCCCATGTGGACAACCGAGGTATAAAGAAGCTCAACCAAGGAAGTCTGGATCGATTCTTATAAAATAGTTGAGATATTTTCCCCTTACACCCAGGCTACAACGTTTATTTATGTCTCAGAACACAGTGTCAATGATGTCATGGAACAAAACCAATATTTCAACTGATAAAAGATTGAATAATCCATCTGATGGTGATTCATGGAAACATTTTGACCCTCTGTATCCGTCTTTTGATTTAGAATCCCAAAACGTGGGATTGGGTCTTTCTACTGATGGTTTTTTTTTCTGTTTGGTTCTTATAGTAGTCAGTATTCGTGTTGTCCTGTCTTTATAACTCCATACAATTTACCTCCATGGATGTTGATTAAGAATCCCTATATATTTTTGACTTAATTAATACCAGGACATTCGAAAAATAATATTTATGTTTATTTGAACCCATTGATTGGTGAGTTAAATACATTGTGGAGTAATAGTATTGGTACATATGATGTTGTTGCAAAATAAAATTTCATATTAAAAGGTGCATTAATGTGGACAATTAGTGACTTTCCAGCATATGGTATGTTATCTAGATGGAGTACACATGGTCTGAAATCATGTCCTTACTGCATGAAAGACAACAAGGCCTTTATTCTTGTCAATGGAAAAAAACCTTGTTATTTTGACTATCATCGTAGATTTCTTCCAACCGATCATCCTTTTCAAAGGAACAAATCACATTTCAGGAAAGGTACAATTAAAATGGATGAACCTCCAAAAATGATACCATGTACAGAGTTAAAATTAGTTGTATTTTCATTACTTCCCATCACATTTGGGCCAACAGTAAACCAACAGAAAATTCATGGATTTGGAAAAGAACATAATTGGATAAAACAGAGCATTTTTTGGGATCTTTCATATTGGTCTGATTTGTTGGCCCACCACATGTTGGATATCATGCATATTGAGAAGAACTATTTTGATAATTTATTTCATACAATTTTGGATACACCAGGTAAGACCAAAGATATTGTAAAAGCACGATTAGATCTTGCCCAAATTTGTAGGCGACTAGAACTTGAACTATTTGAAAATGTCAGATCACATAGGTTAATGAAGCCAAAAGCAGCTTATATGATATCCAAAGAGAGTCACTTATTATTTTGTTATTGGATTGTAGATTTGAGACTTCCTAATGGCTATGCTTCTAATTTGGGAAGATATGTTAAGAATGGTTATATTACCGAATTACAAATTCATGATTTCCATGTTATAATGGAAAGACTTATGTCGATTGGATTCAGAGGTTTTTTGAATTCTATGATTTGGGATTTGATAACAGACATATCATATTTTTTTCGAGACATTTGTACAGTAAAAACAGACTATAATGTACTAAGAAAACTGGAAGAAGATGTTTCTATAATTATATGTAAACTGGAAAAAATCTTTCTGTCAGCTTTCTTTGACTCAATGTAACATCTGATATTACATTTGCCACATGAAGAAAAATTTAGAGGTCTAATACAGTTTTGATGAATGTACCCATTTGAGAGATGCATGCAGAAATTGAAGAAAAAAGTATGAAAGAAAGCATCAGTTGAAGGCTCAATTGTTGAAACTTATTTGCAAGAGGAAATTGCTTTTTTCTGCTCTCACTATTTTGAATCTGAATATCCCTCAAAACATAACTACATGGGATGGAATGAGGGAAATTATAATGATGAAATGGACAATCAATTATCAGTTTTTAATCAGCCAAATCTTGGCTTCAGTGGAGTTCAAGAATGATGTATTTCAGACGATGAATATCACAGAGCTCATACATATGTTCTGCTCAATTGTAAGGAAATGACATCATTTGTAATATGAGTGATTCTATCACTTATTATATAATTTATGTTACAGTATGTAAACTTATTTTATTTGTATGTTATATGATAATCATATTAAGAAACAACTTCCACAAATTACAGCATCTGCTCTTGAAGAACGCAGACAAAAAAATCTCAATGGTTTCAAAAACTGGTAACATAAATTATTAATGGTTTAATATCAATTCAGTTTACTATTTATTATATTGATAATTGTTTTACAAATTTTTAGGTGTCTCAACATACTGATAAAATTGATAAGCAGTTGTGTATATTGAGTAACCCACCATCCAAAATGGTTTAATCTTATAATGCATATGTGGTGAATGGTTTTCGATTTCATACACGTGCATATGGGGAATCAAAAAAAACAATGAACAATTGATTTTGTTTGAGAGGATCGCATCATAGAGAAGCTGAAGTTGACTTTTACAGCATTCTAGATGAAATTATTGAGCTGTGTTATCTAGGACAGAATTATATAATGATGTTTAAATGTCGGTGGTTGGATACTGAGAGAGGCTTGCATGTTCATACGACTCATGGAATCATTGATATTAAATATAAAAGTCTTCTTGCAGAAAATGAACTATTTTTACTAGCTCAATAGGCACATCAAATTTATTACACAAAGTACTGTACTACTTCAATAGACCTGAGTTATTGGTGGAGCATAATAAAAATGAAATCTCAGGAAAATCTGTTTACTCAAACTGAATTTGGTTTCACTGAAGTGGAAGGAATTGAAATTTTTCAGGAGACTACTCAAAATCCATATTTTTCATAAATAGATGTGAATATCGATGATGAGACCCCACAATTAAGGGTTGATGATGATGAAGATGTTAATGATGTTACAAATGAATTTGAAATGATAAGAGATGATGAAACTGAAACTCATATGGATATTGATGATTCTGAAGAGGAATATGAAGAGATTGACATCGTAAGATATGAAGATGATGATGAAGGTGAATATTGACACAATTAAATGCTATTTATAATTATAACTAATATATATCTATATATAATAGTTATTTCCAACTATCTACTAAAAACAATCATTTTGTGTTTCAGATGGACCCTAATCTATTTCGTGAGTTACAGGAGACTGAGCTACCTTTGGATGAGGGGGATTTGAGATCATCTGACCCTCAGCCTAATAGTGGTTCAGGGGGTACGTGGAGGGGGTGCGGTCTTGCACGACACATGATTCCTGACCCTATCCCTAAGCGACGTCCACATCTTGGCTTCGATCCACACACACAAATGTACGGTAAACTGTATATTTTAGTTATCTTTCATTAATTTATTTATATATATACTAATTTTTTGATTATTTATTCTTTTTTCACAGTTTTGCGCATGTAGATATTGGACAGGGGAGTGCTATCTTGCGCAATTATTTTTCTCAGTCACGGATCACATGGGAATAGATTCCTGTTGATGTGCATCTCGGCATGTTCAATCATTGGCTGGTACGTAAATAAATAATATTTATTTTGAAAATTATTTTATTAATAACTTGATATTATAAATTATTTATAGGGTTTATGGTATCCCATAAATGATAGCATGCATGACGCTATCCACGCAGCATGGGAGGCATCTATGTGTGACTGTTTCCGTCAGTTTTTGCACAATTTGAGAAGGACGACCATTAAGAAAGAAGGGGTGATAGATTTTGATGAGTCAGGTAGAGCCCACTGACCAGAGTACATTTCATCTCACGTTTGGGATGGATTATGTTTACAATGTTTGGGTGGTGGATTTCAGAAAAGGTCTTCAGTGGGTCGACAGAACTGGGGGAGATAGGAGGTGACGCATCGAGCTGGTAGTCGTACATTCAGTACACATAGAGAGTATCTGGTAAGTATCTTTTTTAAATATTTTATAAAACTTTAAATATAAACAGTTTATTTTATATTTTTATAGGAAGTTGAGCATCCCAATATTATAGAGTATGACGTTTATCGGAGGATGTATAGGGATCCAACCACTGGAGAGATTAGAGGGGATCGCCAGCGTCAGATTGTGGTTAGTATTATTTTTTCAGTTTGACAATTAACTGCATATAATATTTTCACAATTTTAATTTCAAATTGGAATTAAAGGAGTCATATGTGGTTGTGACCTCTCAGACACAGGCTGGGAGTCAGGATGAGGCGACTGATCAGACCAGTGCCCACCATTTTGATGAGGCGGCATGGATGCAGGCGACTCGATATGGCTTGGAGAAGGGTCGAGTAGTTGGTACCAACTTTCATGTGACTCCTAGTACTTATTATGGTACTTCTGTGATGTCAGCGTCCAACTCGAGAGGAGATCGTGGAGAGGCATCATCTTCTGCCTCAAAGTATTAGGAGCAGTTGCGAACTCAGTCTGAGCTTATAGAGCATTTGCAGAAGCAGCATGAAGAGATGAGTCAGTAGTAGCAGTAACAGCAACAACAGCATCCCAATGAGGAGATATGTCGATGGTAGTAGTATCATAATGAGCAAATGGAGTACATGTGTCGTCTGACTCGTAGTTTAGGGATGGAGTTTCCTCCACCATCTCCTACAACTCATCCACCTCATCCAGAAGACGACCCCCCCCCCCAGTGATTTTTTTTATGTTAAAAGCATTTAAATTCAAGATTTATTGTAATATGAACTATTTTCAGTTTCTGTCTTTTATATTGGTGCGAATATTGCATAATTTAATTTTTTTTCTTTTTAATATTTTATTATTTATTATTACTATTATATTTTTTAATGTTTTTTCATTTTACTAATAATAATAATAATAATATTTTATGAGTTTTTTTATATTTTTTTGTGAATATTGAGAATTTTAATAGTTTTTTATTATTTTAATAATATTAATATTATTTTTTCATTAATCATAATTTTATTAAATATATTTTTTTAGTATTATATTTTTTAATGTTTGTTTATTTTACTAATAATAATAATAATAATAATATTTTATGAATTATTTATATTTTTTAAGAATATTGAGAATTTTGATATTTTTTATTTTTTATTATTTTAATAATATTAATATTATTTTTTCATTGATTATAATTTTATTAATTTTTTTTTATTTTTGTTATTATTTGCGACGGGACATGGTGCAACGGGATCCCATCGTAAATAGTTTAAATATATATTTTTAAATACTATTTGCGACGGACTCATCGAAAAAAAGTTTATTTATATATAATGTATATAATCATCGAATTATTTTTGATGGGGAACTTCCCCGTCGCAAAAAAATGGTATTTGCGATGTCGTTTTCTGTAATGGTCTATTTGCAATGGGACCCCGTCACTAAAGCTTATTTGTGACGGGATCCCATTACAAATAATCTGTTGCAAATTTCACAAATTTCAGTAGTGTTATAGAACCTTCTATAGTAGTTGCTGAAGAAAGAGCTAATGCTGAAGTTTATGATGAAGTGGAAGTTCAAGTGATCCGTGCACCTCAGTTAGTATATGAAATAAGAAGACTTCATGTTGAAGGTGAGAAACTAGTGAGGAGAGCACAGATTGAGGGGGAACATCAAGTTAGAAGAGATCAAGCTGAGGAGGAGCATCAAGCTGGAAGAGTGAGACTTGAAACTCTCACTCCTTTGGATGATGATGTTATTTATAAATGATCAAGGAATCCTAGATATATAGCACTTGAGTTGGATTATGAAGACTCGGATGACGAGGTGTTTGTACCTATTACAAAAGAATCAATGGTTGAGACCCTTTCTAGTGATTCTGTCACTAAAGAAAACATTGAAAAGTTTAAGGATGAAATTTTTTCTGTAGTTAGTGTATCAGTTCAATCTCAAATGGTCCATGAGATTCAACAAGCTAGAATGTAAAACACTCAACTGAGTAATGTATTACTCTCTCTCAAATATTTAATAGAAGAGTTAAAGCAGTCTGTATAAGATGCTCTTGTTCCAGTTCAAGAAATTTGCGTGAGTGATCCTGATGCAGTCAAATTTTCAGAAAAGGTTATAACTTAAATTCAAACCAACTTAATCACAATAGGTGAAACAATTGTATCAAACACCACCAAGCTGAGAAAAGAAATGGCTGGGCTTGTCTCTGCAATCAATAATTTGACATTAGTGTATAAAGGTTGTCTGGAGACTGTTCTTAAATCTTTGAAGACTCATACCTCCACAATTGATATTCCTTCTACCTCTGGTTAGCCATATCAGTCCTTGGACATTGAGGCTATTAGAAATGTTGTTAAGGAAAGCTTCAATCTTTATTTGGTGCCTTTGGTTTTGAAATTCTTTCTAAAATTGAGCAGAACACTGATCGTGTGCATGATATGGCCAAATTTTATACCAAGGAAGCATCTTCCACTCAGGAAGAGATCACAAAGAGGATTAATTCATATTTATCTAAGATTTACACCAAGCACCAATTGAAAATTCACTTTAAGTATTTGGTATAAAATTTGAATTTACCCCCAGTTACAAGAGCATTCAAAGAACAATTCAAATAATTGAAGGACTTCACCCCTCTTTTGGACAAATTCATGGAGCATAAAGATGACTTTAAGAAATCTATAAAGTAATTTGGTGAAATCATTAAGGATTTCATCAATCTGTTTAATCCATACCTTCATGTGAAAATTGAAGCAATTGTGGTTCCTGTTGCTGCACCTATTGGACTAGTTGGATCAGTGCCTCCATCTCAGATAATAGTTTCTCAGGATTTTAGTTAGATTTGGCCAGTGATTCAATAGCATATTCAACCTCCTGTGTTGTCACAACACAAACCCATCCTTGTAACTAATGTTCTAGAAGGATTGATCCTACCTCCTCTGAATATTTCTTCATACCCTCCATCTTTTAAGACACCACCTACTGGACCCTCTATTGATCCCTCTGAGAAAGGGAAGGAACCTCTTGATCCTAAGAAGTAGTGTGGATAACTCTCTGATAGGGATTATTGGTTGTATTTTCTTGTCTTTTACTCACTTTTTTAATACTTTGTTCTTTATTGATTAATGGAATTCACTTCTCTTATCTTTCATCTATTTGTATTCTATCTTTCTTTTCTCTGATACATCTTATTCCTTTATTATTTGTTTCCTTCTTGATTTCCATCAAAAGGGGGAGAACCCTCTTTGATGCCATTTCACTTTTTGATAATCCTAAAAGGGGGAGAATAGTTTGGCATTATACTTATTTATTTCAATTTTGATATCACTCTTATGTATTTTATTTTCCTTGCCTCTAATTACATATGGGAAGAAAAGGAATTATTATTTGATAATATTATTCTTTGTTTCCTTTTCATGCCATTACTATTTATTTTACCTCTGAACCTTATCTATATATTGATAAAATTCATCAATAATGGGAGATTACAAGTAGAATGATTATATTCTACATAAAATGATTTTACTTTAATGTCATGATTCGTGATAATCAAAAAGGGGGATATTGTTGGCCCATAGGAGACTACAGGCCACCCTCTATAGTATTAATGGTTTTAATAATCACAAATCATGTCAATTCTTATCATTCATGTCTAATCATTTCAATCTTGTTTATTTAATTTTCCATATGTGTAATTATAATTATCTATGATCACATATAAGTTTAACACATTTTGATAATATTTATGTTGTAAGACAGTCCAAGCATAAATATTTTATAAGTATGAAATATTGACACCAACAGAAGAGATGAGACACTGATAGTGTAATTGACACACCAATAGATTGATTGTCTTGTCGATAGTTCAAACAAGCTATTGATGTAAGGACCTACCAACGCAAGGACCTACCGACGCAAGGACCTACCGACGCAAGGACCTACCGACGTAAGGACCTACCAATGCAAGGTCCTACCGATGCAAGGACCTACTAATACAAGGACTTACCGATGCAAGGACCTACTGATGCAAGGACCTACCAACACATAGACAGACCGATAGAAGGAGACACCAATAGAATGATTCATCGATACTGACAGAAAGACACACTGATGGAATGAGTCACCGATAGAAGGAGATACCGATAGAGGACTCACTGATAGATTGTTTAAATTTCCTTTTATTTAATACTATTTATAACGGTCATATTTTGAGTGTTTTGATGTGACTGACTAATTTAATACTTTTTTGAAGACATATTAAATGAGGATGTTAGAAGTACAAGGTATAACATCTACCTCAAAACATTCACATTGTTGGGATGAAATAATATATATAAATAAGAATCACATGAGAGTTACATAAGAAGATATGAGTAGACACATCAGTATACCCACATGATCAACATACAGAAAAGAAGAACACATGAGGAACTCTTCATTTTTACTTGCTATGAACCAGAGGACAGGTGTCCACCAAAGTTCTAACATCTCTGCATCATTCAACTAAACCAAAGGAGAAGAACATTTCATATTCCTAGAAGATGGAACATAGTGCTCCATGAAACTCTATTTTAAATGTCTACTTCTAGAAGAGGACTCTAGCTTCAACTCTGATAAATCAAAGATTCCATAGCTAAACTGTATAATACTCAGAGCCTTATAAACCCTATCTAAACTTTATTTCTCTATTGTGTACTTTTTTATTATATTTTCAAGTAGTGTGTACATCTATATGTAAAACACACAATGTCTCCTACAATGAACTGGATGATACTAGATATCCTTGCAAAACTATATTTTTACAATTTTTATCCCACAAAGAACTATGGAAAAGATCATGTGTGACCTGGTTGTATTTTTTTTCCTATGTAGAACTGTGGTAAAGGTCTTGTGACCTAGAAAATCTGCATACTATTGTGTAAACTCAGGTCTAGGGTGTGGATCAAAACCTTTATCTATATATATTTCTTAGTGGAAGGTGATAACTAAGTGGAGAGGTCTAAGTCTCATCTTGAGAATGAACCTCTTGTTTTATATCCACTGTGTTTTCAAATTTAGTTTTCTCTATTTTTATCTGTATTTCAAAAAATTTAATTTCACTTTGATAGTTAGTCATGGCTAGTTTTTATAATTTTTTTGACTTATTAGATTCATTTCAAAAGTTGTATCAATGTCTCATATTGTTACAACTGAGAAATAATCAATCTTTAGAGAAATTAGTTGAACAATCAGACTATTATAAATTCACTACTTTGATTAACTGGCATGTTTTGTTTTAAATTGGGGGAATCTTTTAAATAAACTTTTTAACAATTTTTTTTATAGGAACTCAATTTACCCCCCTCTTGAGTTTCCTACTCTGAACAAAAATGTTATAAAATTCCATAGGATATTGAATCCTACCCTTAATGAAGTGTTTAAAAATAAGTGACTACCTTATTGGATTCTGGTATAATCTACCCCATTTTGCATAGTCGATGGGTAAGTACAATCCAGATTATTCTTAAAAAGGGAGGGTTTATAGTTGTCAAGAATGAATTTAGAAAATTATTTCCTACTAGGTTTCCCAATAAGTGTAAGGTATGCATTGATTATAGGAGGATGAAATTGGTTATTAGGAAGGACCACTTTCCTTTATATTTTCTTGATTAAATCATTAGGTTAGCAGGAAAATCTCATTATTTCTTCTTGGATAGTTTTTCTGGATACTTTTATATTCTTATAGCTCCATAGGAATAGGATAACACAATTTTTATATGTCCTTTTGGTAGATTTTCTTATAAGATAATTTTATTTGAATTATGTAATACCCCTTACACCTTCCATAGATGCATTCTTGGAATTTTTTATTTTTTTAAGAAATGTATTGAGGTTTTTATGGATGATTTTATGGTATATATTCCATCTTTTGAGAGATTTATAATAATTTTAGTGGTTATTATTAGAGTGTGTATTTATAATAACCTTGTTCTAGACTTTGAGAAATTTCATTTTATGTTTGAGAGAGGCATTTTACTTAGCTATGAAGTGTCTAGGAATGGGATTCGGGTGAACAAGACCAAGTTTAACATTATATTTTCATTAACTTTTCCTAATATTGTGAAGGATATTAGATCTTTTCTTGGCCATGCTAGATTCTATAGGAGGTTCATAAAATATTTTATTCAAATTTCATTTCCTTTAAAATGAATTCTTCATAAAGATATCTCATTTATCTTTGCTATAAAGTGTAAGTAATATTTTAATGAACATAAAAAGAAGCTAGTATCCCCACAAAGAGTCCAACTAATTAATTGGGACTTTCCTTTTGAGATGATGACTGGTGATTTAGAATTTTATTTAGGGTCTATTCTAGGGTAGAGAGTGGAGATAAAATCACATGTCATTGCTTATGTTTCTAGAACTCTAGATGTTTCCCAGTCCAATTACTCTTCAATAGAGAAATAATTATTATCCATTTTTTCCATGATAGTTTTAGGAGATATATTTTGGGATCTAAATTTGTAGTTTTTATTAACCATTATGTCATTAGATATCCTATAAAGAAACATGAATCAAAACTAAGACTGTTTAGATAGATCAGGAATTTGACATAGAGATCCAATATAGGAAAAGAATTAAGACATTGTGGTTGATCGTTTGAGTAGGATACCTGCTAAGTTTTGTTAGGATAAATCATCTTTTGAACCCATTATATATATTTTTCCTAGGGATAGATTATATTCTAGTTCTATTGATAAGAGACCATAGTTTTTAGACATAGTTAATTTCTTATCTATTGATATTACTCCTCACAGGATTTCCAAGTATTATATTTATAAATTTATTAGTGAGTCAAGGAAATATGTCTAGAATGATCCTTAGTTATGGAATATGGGAAGTGATCAGATTATAAGAATATGTATCTCAAATTTTTAGATTTCTTTAGTGTTGAAATTCTTCCATAGTTTGAGCTGTTGAGGTCAATTTGGTCCATATAGAACTATTAGAAAAGTGTAAGATTTTGGCTTATTTTGGCCTACAATATTTAAATATTCTTATGAGTTATTTAGTACCAATAAATATTTTCCATTCTAAGGAAACATTTCTCAAATACACAAGATTTCACAACAACCTTTATTTTTTTGTAATGTCTTTAATGTTTGGGGAATAGAATTTATGGTCCCTTTTTCTAATTCTTTCAGATATTATTACATCATACTTGTTGTATAATATATTTCTAAGTGGATTAAATCTATACAAAATAAGACTAATAATTATATATTGTTGTCCCATTTTGTTGAGAGTAATTTGTTTTGTAGATTTGGGATGCCAAGGTTCATTCTTACATACCAAAGAACTCATTTTTATAATAGGACATTGGAAGATTTTATAAAAAGATATGGGGTTAGTCATAAGGGGTATACACCCCATAATCATCAAAAAAATGGGATGGTTGAAGTTTAAAATATATATATCACGTATATTCTTGATAAAATAATTAACCTAAATAGGATAGATTGGGTTTTAATACTTCAGGATGCTTTTTGGGTGTATAGAACAACCTATAAGACTCCAATAGGGATGTCATGCTATAGGATATTTTTTGTAAGATCTTATAATTTGTTTATGGATCTAGAGAATAAATATTTTTAGGATGTTAAGTTATGTAATTTGATTTTTTTTTTGAATCAGGAAAAGAGAGGAATCTTTTTTTGAAAGAGTTATAAGAAATAAAAAATAAATCTTATTAAAATACTATAATTTCTTAAGAGAAAAAAATGGTTGTTCATGAAAAATTGATTTTGAATAAAGAATTTCAATTTGGAGATAAATATTTATTGTACAACTCCAATATTAAGATCTTTATAGTTAAATTTCATTCCAAATGGGATGAACCTTTTATTTTAACTCATGTTTTCCCTTTTGGTGCTATATGGATTAGAGATCTTGGGAAGGTTGTTCCATCTGCTATAAATGGAAATAGGTGTATGTTTTTTGAAGAATAGATCAAGTAACCTCTAGGGGAGGATATCATTTTGTTAAAAATTTAATACCACTGAATGATATAGGTTTTATCTTCCCTTACTATTTATTTTTTATTAGATTAAGTGTGGGGGAGGTAATAACCTTTTATAGTGTTGGTTATTTCTTTTTTTTCTTAGTGTTTCTTTTCAAAGAATAAATTTTGCTTGATTAGAGGGTGGTGTTCCCATTTTTCTCCATGAGGAATTTACTTAGGGATTCTTTCTACTTTTTAAAGAGAAAAAATTACAGTTTTTAGTGATCCAGATAAGCTACAAGTTAAAGAAACTCGATTCAGCCCCCTTACTTTTTAAACTCTGGTTACTTTTTACTTGATATGGTATTTCTTGAATCTAATGTTAATTCATTTCTATTTTTAGGATATTGGAGCTAACTAGAGGTAATTTTTAAGATATAAGAAGGGTAAATTTAATTGAATAAAAAAATATTCTATATCAAGGGAGTTATTATTTTACATTCTACTCATTTACATTCCTTTAAAACCCTTTTGCTGATACTACTAATTTGGACTTTAATTGGTTAAAAAGTTGACCTAAAGTGTTTTTTCATGCTCAAATTAGTGATAAAACAAGCTAGTTGTTGCTATTAAATTGGTTGTTTTAGAGTGTGTGTTAGTTTAATGTCATTCTAGATATTCTTTTCTTAGATGATAATATATTTGAACATTTTCTTGAATATACACTATTATACAAATATCACTTTGAGGTGATTTGTTGAAGTAGAAACCAGTAGGAAAAAAATTTCCATGCTGGGAGTTGTTAATTTTATATGTTTTATGGAAAAATATTTGGATTTTTCCTTTGAATATTTGTACATGGTACTATTATACTGAATTTATAAATCATTTTTAACTTGAAATGGAATTTATATGTTTCTCTAGCTTGGATTCAGCATTGGGTATAATGTTGAGTTTTAGTGTGGGGGAAAGGTTTTTCAATGAGTTGAACCATAATTCACTATTAACCCATCAAAAATCCCTTGAAATTTTTCAAAATTGTGTGTTTTTAAGCATCGCTTGGAAATTTTTTAGTGGGTGACAATTTTTCTTGAAATTGAAAGTTGTGATACCACTTTGAGAAGATTAATCTTTATTACCTTATGGATTTAATTAGATGAATATTTCTTTCCCTCATGAAAAAATTTTAATTAGAAAAAATTTGGAAAAATTTTATACAATAATTATTGTCTTTGAACTTTTAAATTTGGATTTAACTCATAATATATGAATCCAGAAGTATTATGAATTGAAAATATTGATTCGGGTTGAGCTACTTATTCTTTATCTCTTAATTATTTCTTAATTTACTATTTGATGGGTTATTTATTACACCAATAAATTATCACTTCACCTCATTCAATAGTATGTCTATTTATAATGACTTCTTAAATTATGTCATTCTATTCTCTTAGAGGTATAGAGAAGTTTGGAATTTTGATTGGATGCAAATTTAAGTTTATTAAATTCACTTTGAAATTTGCAATTTCTAATCTTTTTTGTAAAATAGTAACCAATTTTACACTAAATACATTTATTTTGATAGGTAATTCACATTTTTCTACTTGAGATAATACATGTGGGAAAATATTTATGAAAATCATTTCTTAGTGGCATTTTAAAATTAATTTTCTTACACTAAATTTGTCTACGTGAATTCTGGAGGACAAGAAAAAATTTAGTGTGGTGGAATTTTATATGGTCTTATTTGATGCATGATTTACACATAAATTATAGTGTATTAATTTTTTTTGTGGTGAATTGTTCTTATAATGGAGTATTATTAATTATTTGATAAATTTTTTTTGAAATTTTATATTTATTAAATAATCCTTGGAAATGGGATTTTTTGTGCATTAATTGATTTTATGTTCTATAGTTGATATTTCCTAGAAAATTATAAAGATTATTATTTCATTAAAATTTATTAATGAAATTTTTTTTAGGTTCTTAGTAATATTAATCTTTTGTTTTTTAGGTTTCTATCATTTTTAATTGATTTTTATTTTAATTTAATTTTCATTTCTTTTATTCAAATGTTGTTTGTATTTTGAAATTTTAACTTAATGTATTAACTAATTTTAGAATTATATTTTATTTATTTATTTTATCTTTAATTCATTAATTGTTTTATTTTATCTATTATTATGTAGGTAGATTGGTAATTTTACATTTTATTCTGTACGAAAGAGAATTATCTTATGCCCCGTGTAAGAAAAATTTCAATGCTTTTATTTACATGAGATAATTCATAGCAGTAGTGAATTGTTCCCATTATATTAATTGGATATTATTTTATTTGATGATTTGAAGAATTTTCCCACATAAGATATATTTTTACACCCCATATAATAGAAATTCCATTGGTTAAGCTATAAGATTTTTGGAGTGGGGGATCCACGTAAGAGAATTATTATTATTCCCCATAATATAATTATCCTATATATAAAATAATATCTAATAGGTTTCCTTCCCTATAAGATAATTTTCACTTCCCTCATAGGATATTTTTTCCAAGGAAAATCTTGGATTTTTTGAATCTTTTGATTGAAGCTGAAGAAGTCCCAATGCACTCAAATGGATTGAAGACAAGCCCACATGAGTTAAAAAAACTTTTTTTGGGATGAAATTAGTAAAGTTTGATGGTAGGGTTGTGCACTAACCAGGATGAGGATGAAATTATGAAGCCCGAGATCAATAACGAATTATACCTATGAATTAAGAGAAGTCGGATTTGAGAAAACCACTCGAACAAAACCGAGTTGCGTACCAAGACCTAAAGATTCTAATCTGGAAGATGAATTTGTTTAGAGTACCGATGAAACTGTTCTGGTCATGTGTGACTAAATTCTAACACTGAATCTACCAATATATGGCCATCAACATCAATATCCACTAGGGATCGAGTGAAGATCAAGGTGTAGAATAATTTGGTCAGCTGCTTTGATTTACAGGTTTGATGTTTGAAGATAGAGGGGGGCTTTGGTCAACCCTAAGGTTGTAGTTTCATGCCAAAAATGGTATTTCTTGATAAGAATTCGACCATTTTATTAAGAGAACTAAATATGAGATGGAGATACTGGTTTGGAGAAGCTTATATCAAATATTCCTTGTTAAATTTTTTATAAAGGGAGTTTCATGAGTGGAAGTTGGCCTAGTGGTGTGTCTCTTGAAGCTTCTTGTGCCAAAAACATTGAAGATTTGAGATAACAGTAATATTGAAAACTTATAAAGTTGATTATTTTTGGGAAGGATGGATGAATAATTCTAGTTTGTCTAGAAATACACTGATTTGGATACACATGCATGAGAATTTTTTTTTAAGAAGGAATTTGTCATCACATGATAGTCAGACAAGTGAATGGGGAAATCTAATCAGGTGATGCCACCTAGAAATAAGGGTATTGATATATTCTAGGTGATAAAGGAAGAATAAGAAAATAAATAAATAAATTTTTTCATATAGATAGTGGAGGGGAAACCATTTTACAAAGTGGGGCATCATGAGAAAAATTGGGAGAGTATTGATGCTTCTTTTGAAGGAAATGAAGATGGAAGGCTTCTCTCATAACTCAACTATGTCAGGATAGGTATTTTTTTACAAAAAAAGTATATTTAATTTTTATTTCTTTCCAAGATTAAATTTATTGAACTTATTGATGTAATTTATCTCCATATTTATATTACATTGAAATTTGATTGAATCATGATGAATATATTTTCTAACATTTGGTTTATCACTTCCTTCCATCTTGTAATGGACACAACTCCAATCAGACAGTGTCAGTTTATAAGTGTGGCATATTTAATCAAACCAAATAATATATTTAGGCATGTTTTTTCTATTTAAATTTCTAAATCTTCTATAGAGGATTATAAGTATTGTGAGTGTCAACTATGTCTATGCACTTAGCAACTATTGAGTGCATCGAATGTATTTTTCTGAAAGAAGAATGTCATTTAATATTTTAATTATTATTCAAAAAAATTAATTCTTAATGATATACAAGTGTTATGATTATAATTCATGCACTGGTATAGTTATCAGTTTGAATTTTTTTTCAAGAAATGAAGAAAGAATGAACCAGGAGATTTACTAGATTTGGCCATTGTTTTTATTCTATCATTTTCACTACTCTTATTATGTTTCTATCAAAGATATAATATTTTAATCATTTTATATATTTATTTAATTTATTTAAACCCTCCATATTTATCTATTTGAGCATATATAGATCAATTTTGGATTTATGGTGTTTTTTGAGCAAAAAAGTAGAAAATTTGTTAAATCTGGAATTTTGACCTAATTTTATCACAAGGGTATTTTAGACATAACATTTAAAATATTATTCTAATTTAAGTGATTTTTTTAGGATTACTTGATTACTTTAATTCAACTTTTCCTTAAGGATAAAGATCTTATTCGACAATATTGATCCTTAAAAAATCATTCAAGTTGAAAAGTTGTTCAGGAAGATAGAGGGGACCCCACCTTCGTAACGGGAGCACAAGTATAGATAAACACCTATAATTGAGGTTATTCCATCTGGAATAGAATTATAATACAAAATAGTGTTACATTAATAAATTTCATAGAGTTTGAAAACCATTAATATGGTAAGTGGACATTATAGATTGAAGGAAGCTTCCTGGAAATATCAGAAAGAAAAATTAATAGTAAATAAAAATTTTATAACTCTTAAATATTGTGGCCAATTAAGCTAAAATTTTTAGGGTGAATGAAAAATACATTGATGAATAACTTTTATGAAGGATTAAAAAAATTAATCTTCCATTTATTTGGTCCAAAATGTGTAAACTTTAGGAAGATGTATTCTGGAATATAAAAGGAGGACAACTCCTCCTTCCCAAATCATTCCATCCCATTCCTTCTGAGGAACCCAGGAGGAGATCTCTACTAAGGGAGGTCGACCAAAAATATTTCACTTTATTTTTAATTTATTTTTTTTTCTTTATTTTTTTCAGTTTTCAATTTTAATTTATATTTCTAATAAATTCATGCATTGTGTTTATTTTTGTGTCCACTCATCCACCCTCTTTTCTTCTCCAAATTTTCTCCTTCTTTTCTTGTTTTATTACTCTTATATTACCACCATGAAATCTAATACTAATTATCATGAGTAAATAACCTGAGTGATATCTTGAGGGAGTAATCTGGTTCTTGAACCCAAGACCATGTTTTTAAAATTCTTTTATTTAATTCTAAGGACAATTTATAGTAGGTGTAATCTGTACTGTGATTGTCTAAAGTTTAACTTCTTAATCTACAACCATTTTACCTCAATTTAGGAGATGTGTGGAAGGTTTCATTGGAGATATCTAATTGTAATTTTCATTTATATCTGAGGTATATTGAGGTGTTCACACATATTATGGAGTGTGTTCACTAAGAAGATTTCAAGTTGGTCAATGAAGGTGCTCACTGAAAATTTTCTTAGGAGAAATTCCTTTATTCACTAATTTCATTCTTTTTAGCATTTCATATTATTTAGAATTTAATTTTTGCATTTAATTTATTTTATTAAATTTTATTTATTTCATAAAACATAAAACAACAAAAATAATTAGTTTTTAGGTGAATTAGATTAAGTAGGTGAACAAACTGAGAAAGATCCTCAAGTGAGACAACTCTGGTCAGCCTCTATGCTACACTAGGAGAACATAAAAATATGCTTTTTCCATGCCCTATGATAGGCATGCATTAAAACCGGTTCTGTTTCTAGGGATCCAATCAGTTATTCATTTACTTTTTATATTTTCACATCTTAGAAAGATTTTATTTATTTTTATAAAAAAACTGAAAAAATACTTCCATGATGTATTCAAATTCAGAATATTATGCAGGGATAAATTACTAAAAGGTGAAACAACAAAAAAAAGATGAATATGAATATTATAGTAGAGATCAGTTGAAAGAACTTAGAGAAATAATAGAACAACTCGCAAGAAATTATGATAGAGCGTTTGATTATGTTCATGCATTAATGGAGTAATCCAACCCTAGGTCGGAGCAAGAACCTGAGAAAGTGGTGGAAGAAATTTCACCACTTATCTTTGAAATTAAAGGACCCGAGGATAAAATGGAGGAAGAATCACCTACTGAGCCACATGTGGGAGATCAATAATAATTGGATGAATATTGGAGTGAATGTGAGGAATTTCTTGATCTCCCCAAGCCTTTCAAAAAAGAAGATCCATCGCCATTGAATAAAGAAACCACCTGAGTGGTGGAATTTGAAGTTAAGATGGAGGATCCCAACTATCTACCACCATCTGATAAGAGTCTGCTCTAATAGGCACTTACCACTAAAGTAGAGATTGAATATAAACCAAATCAAGGAGTTGAATATTTATTTGAATCTATCTCTTCTGATTTTATTGCATATGAATTGTACATCACTCTCTCTTGTTTAGATTATATAGAATCAGTCATTTTTTTCTATGCCTTGGAAGAAGAAGAAGAAACTGGACATGCACCTATTGATGAATATATAGAGCTCCCTAATTTCAATAAACATGGATTAGAGTATCCCCATAAGAAGATCCATGTATCTGATCCTGAGGAAATTAGATAAGAGGCTAATTTTATTAAATCCCCCATGAAGCCAACACTGGAAGAGAATAAGGTTGCACAAGTAGCAACCAAGGAATAGGATGGTCCATACTTAATCATACCCTCATCATGAAAGTTATAACTCATTAAGAAGGGTGAGGATATGGTGTACTCTATCCATGGATCTTCCCTAAAGAATAAGGATGAATCACAAGTTGGGAAAATCCACATGTGGTGGTTCAAATCAAAGAAGCTTCATCCAGCCTCTAATTTTGGATAACAGCCAGTACTTCCCTCTAGAGGCAGTAAAAATTTAGGTCCCACTTCGAGGATCGTACCAAGATTTATACTTTAATTAATTTCTAGTAATTTAATTTTCAATCTTAAGAATTTAGATTTCAAATTAAGTCTTAGGAATTAGTCGAGCATGCAGACCCCTCCCTTCTATATTTTTGAGCTATAATAACATAATCCTTGTGCTTAATTGAGTTTTTTTCTTTTATAGGTTCATGATAGCAGAAGGAAGCCTCAAACAATGGAAGAGAAGCAATAAGATCCATGGGAAAGGGAGTTTATTTTTATTTTTAAAACTTTTAAACTCTTTATATTTTTGGTCCAATACATGTTTTTAGCTTTAATGATAATAATTTCATACCCACACTTGAATCAATTTTTTACTTGACTTATCTAGAATACATGAGTTTCTTAGGAATCCAATGATTCCATGTTTTAGAACTCAATGTTAATGAGATTAACTGATTGAAATGGAGAATTGAATTTTTAAAAGTGAAGCATAGATATTGAAATGGTGACTCATGATTTAAAGTAATTAATTGATTTGTGTAAATGAAATTCCCCAACTTTTTTCATGCTTTGAATTTTATAAATTCATGTGAATTGATTTGTTATTATTAATCATGCCTTGAGTGATTTTCCAAAATCATATATCCCATTCCCGAGAGGATATCTAGACCAAGTAATTCCTATTTATCTTTAACACATTTCTTGAGTGATCTTGGGACATGTTATCTTCCAGAACTTTTATTGTAACTTTTCAAAGCTATAAGTGTGAAAAAACACATTTAAAATGATTGAGGCATATTTTGAAAAGCCATTATCCTTAAATAACACCTTTACATCAATCCTTCTTTTATCCCATAGAGACCATGAATGACCTTGTTAGGGATGATCTATGTTTCAATCCATTTTTATTCATTCATACCCTAATCTTAGTATAATAATGATATTTTAAAGTTGAAGTGTGGGGGTAAAGGGAATCATGGTGGAAGGGATGTTATAAATTATAAAGAAAAAGTTTGGGGGTGATATTGTAGGAATTATAAAAGGTTTTTGAATCATTCATTTTACTCTATTTTTTCCCATCTTGAATATAAAAAAATTAAAATGACAAAAAGAACTGAAAAATGATAAATATGGCTTGTGATTTGGGGAAACCAAAAATCACCATTACTAGACCTGTGATTTTTATCATACGTGGTTAGGTGGTGGATATGAGTTTTATTCTAATTATAACTTTTGAAAAAAGAAAAAAATTAAAAGGTTTATTGAAAAATAAAAAAAAAATTATAAAAAAAATCAAGAGGGTGCACAAATCATTAATTATGAATAATTTGATCATGAACTTACTTTGAGTTTACAGGAAATGGGAGTTTCTGTATTGAATGGGAGGATTTCATTACAATTTTTGATATCATGCATTGTACTTAAGAGATAAATCTCCTCCTTGAGCCTTAATGTTTAAAAGCATCAAATCTTTCCAACCTTAAGCCTTAGAGTCATTTGAACTTTTATTATAATTCCTCATAATTTTATGTGCCTTTTGTCTTTAAAAAGTGGAGAAACTAGTTCATTTACCAACATATGTATAAATAATATGTTCTCGCGATATTAGTATAACTATAATTTATTTTTATCATTATATATGAGAGAAAATATTCAAATGTGAGTTAAATCATGATGCAGCATGTTTAATAATAATTAATTGAGGAGATTGAATTAATGAAAGGATAAGTTCCATAATTTTTCAAAGGAGAAAAGTAAAATACATGAATTGATTTTTTCTTTGAAAATGAGAAATTAAATTGATATTTTATGTGGATTTTTAAAAGTTTTATTTGAAATTGAAAATTATTTGATTTTATTACTTTGGAATTTGAATATTGGTAACATTGGTGTCCTCTAAATTCCATGTTAAGATTTTATGCTTGCAGACAATCATGGTTTAAGTATGGAGGAATTGATAGAGATAATATTTTCCTAATTTTATATAAGAATTTAATTTATTTAAACCCTCTATATTTATCAATTTGATCATATATGGATCAATTTTGGATTTATGGTGTGTTTTGAGAAAAAATGTAAAAATTGGTTAAATATGGATTTTTGACAGAATTTTATCACAAGGGTATTTTGGGCATAAAATTTAATATATTATTCCAATTTAAGTGATTATTTTTTTATGATTCCTTGATTAATTTACTTTAACTTTTTATTCAATAGAAATATTTGATTCGGCCATCTTGATCCTTGAAAAAATCATTCAAGTTGAAAAGTTGTTCAGGCGTACAGCGTGGTCCCCACCTCTATAACGGAAGTACAAGTCGGGATACACACATCCAATTCAGGTGATTCCACCTTTAATGGAATGAGGACACATAGGCGTGTTCTATTAATAAATTTTATAGAGATTATAAACTATTAATGTGTAAAGTGGATGTTATACATTGAAGGAAGCTTACTGAAAATCTCAGACAGAAAAAGTAAAAATCAATAAAAAAATCATAACTCCTAAATCTTGCAGCTAATTAAGCTTAAATTTGGATGTTGAACACACAATACCTTGATTAAAAACTTTTATAAAGGATTGAACATGTGAATACTCCATTTATTAGGTTAAAATTTTGTAAAATTTTGGAAGACAGATTCTGGCCTATAAAAGGAGAGGAGCTCCTCCTTCCCAAATCATGTCATTCCATTCCATCTCATTTCTTCCAAGGTACCAAGGAGAATATATCCACTAAGGGAGGTCAACCAAAAATCTTCCCCTTTTATTTTTAATTTATTTGTTTTCTTTTTTTTCAATTTTAAATTATAATTTAGATTTCTAATAAATTCATGCATTGTTTTTATTTTTGTGTCCACCCATACACCATCTTTTCTTCTCCAACTTTTCTCCTTCTTTTTTTCTTTTTTTCTTATCATATTACCAATTTGAACTCTAATACTCATGATCATGAGTAACTAACCTAAGGAATATCCCAATAGAGTAATCAGGTTCTTAAACCTGAGACTATGTTTTTAATCTTCTTTGGGTTAATTCTAAGGATAATTTACAGTGGGTGTAATCCTCACTGTGGTTGTCTAAAGTTTAACTTCTTAATCTACAACCATTTCCACTCAATTGGGTAGGTAGATGGAGGGTGTGCTTAGAGATCTCTAAGTGGACTTTGCATTCATAACTAATCTATATTGAGGTGTGCACACATACTATGGATTGTGTTCACTAAAAATAATTGAAGTTGGTCAATGAAGGTGATACCTAAAATTTATCTCAAGAGAACTTCCTTTCTTCACTAATTCCATTCTATTTAGTATTTAATATTATTTAGAACTGAATTTATTCATTTCATTTATTTTATTAAATTCAATTTATTTCATAAAACATAAAACAACAAAAATAATTAGTTCTTAGGTGAATTATATTAAGTAGGTGAACAAACTGAGAAAGCTCATCAAGTGAGACAACCCTGGTCAGCCTCTATGTTACACTAAGAAAACATAAAAATATGATTTTTCCATGCCCTACGATAGGCGTTCATCATTTTACCACTACCCACACACAATATTGCTTATTTATTTCTATTTTAATATTTTATACTTTATAAAAGTTGGAATAGTTACTTTTTTATCATAGAAATCCCCTCTAAAACCATATAATAAATATAAAATCATGACAGTGAAACGCCTAAAAGGAAGACTCATTAGAGATAACCCTAGGTGCCACTTTAGTGAAGTATCTAGGAGATTAAAACATGAATTTAGGTTAAAGTGACAATATAAAAACATCATTATTCATATATCCCCTCACCAATTTCCCTGCTCTAATGGTTATATAAAACCATTGGTATAAATCTATACCAACATTTAGACAAATTGTTGGAATAACCTTAAACTATTAAGACAATAAGTAGAAACCCTTCCCCCTCACTATCCATACCCTTTATTCACACCCATGCACATTTAAAATAACATATATATATTTTATATTTTACATTTTATTAGTTTATAACTCAAAAAATAAATCATAACACATATATGAAATCACGTTCAGTCATTGAACATCCTGTGTCATAAATATCATTCAAAATATAAAGGATCAATCTATATCTCACAACCACCACTAAAATAACTATCATAATTGTCAACACCAACGTACTCATCACCATCATCATCACTATCACCATAATCATTACCATTATCATCACCATTAGTATCATTATCACTATCACCATCACCAAGAAATCCATTATCCTGACCACCACTAGGACCATAATCGCCATTGCCCAATGCATCATATAACAAATACATTGTTCACGTGAATGCATCAAAAACCATAGCGGTGTTTGGTGGAAGTGATGGACATAACTTTTTCATAAATTTATTAGTTTAATTTTGAATTCTTTCATGCTTATTCATGGATTTTTTTCTTTTAATGCCTCTATACAAACTTCTATGACCTCAACATGATTCATGTCTAACTTTGTGCTACCAAAACCATTAAAGGTCCCTAAAGTGGTCCAATACCTAGTGGGGATAATACTCTTCCCTATTCAACAATGTACCCTCCCTTGGTGTTAATCTCCTAATATATAATGCAAATGATCATTTAGCCCAAAGTTGCTAGCTTCCTGCTTGTCAAGGGCCTCCAAAGCATAATGTTTTTAATAAAAATGAAATATTTAGTTACAAAATAGATATTAAAATTTCAAATTATCAAAATAAATCTTGAAATATTTTGGTGTGCCTATTTGTTTATATCACTTCCATATTTCTTCTTTCTACTCGAGAAAAATAATTTTGCATGAGGCACACAATATTAAATGTTTAATACTGCCCTCTATAATGACATTAAATATAGGAAAAAATTATTCAATAATACTATATTTTAAAAAACATATTGTAACCAATATTATCCCCACATGAGTGAAAATAGAATCAATCAAAACAAAATGAAAAAATCTAGATTATTTTGGTAAAGATATATTCAAATTATTTTTTTTATTATGGTGTTTGGTCAAGTTTATTTTTTATTAGTTCGACTAAGTTTGGGTGAGTTCAATTTGAGTAATAATTTTTTGGTTTAATTTAGAACTTTTAGATCCAATTAATATTTGTTTGGTTTATTTATGAATAACAATTATTAATTCAAGTTAGTTTAGGTCAATATGTTTTAGTTTAGTTTGAGAAAGTTAAGTCCAAGTTAATTTTGAATAGTTTAATATTGTTTAGTTTAGTTTTATTTTAGTTATTTTGGTTTCATTTAATTCATGTTTCAATTATTGTAGTTAAATTCAATATAACATATGATTTAGATTGCTTTTCTACATTTTGTTACAATTATTTTCATTTTAGGCTTGATTTTATTTAGTTTGGTTCAATTTAATTTTATTTATTTTTGATTGGTTCAAGTTTGATAGGGTATGATTATTCCCTTTTGGTTTAATTTTGTTTTATCATGTTTGATTTAGATTGGGTGGGTATTGATATTTATGTTTATTTATATTTAGTTTCAATTTATTTCCACCAATTTAGTTATAGTTTATAGTTGAAAAGTATATATGTTCATATTAAATGAATCTATTTACATATCTATTTGTTAATATTAAACTATGTACATGTTAATAAAGTTTATATTTTACATATTTATAGATTTTAGATTTATAATTGTTTGTCGTTTAATATTATGTCAAGATATTTTCATGTTTATATGTTAATATTAAGTCATACTATTTATAATATGAAAACTAAAACATTTAATGATTATATAAAATTGTTTACACATGGTTTAAAAACTATTTAAAATTATTCTTAAAAACTATTTAGGAAATTTTAAAAAAACTTTTAAAAAAGAGTTTTTAAAACTGTTTAAAAGTAGTTTAAAAAACTATTTAAAAGTGGTTTTATAGGTAATTTTAAAAACTATACTATCTACCATTGATATATTAAGATCACTATTCATAAATTGTAAATAATTTTAAGAAGTTAACTTGGTGGTTTTGTGAAATATTGGATTAATATTTGTTGAATTAATATAATGAAATTTTTTGAAAGGGGAATTATTGGAGTGTTTTTTTTTGTTAAATTGGGTATTGATTATTTCTAGTGTTATTTTTTTATAATTTTTATGAATTATGTGGTATTGGTGGTTTGTTGACATTTATTGGTCTCCTATTAAATAATATTAAATTATTATATGAGTCAAAGATGATAATGGGAATTGAAATTGAAGTGGAAATCGAGATTATCCATTAATAAACATAAAAAGTTAAAATTTCTTAAAACATAGATATTGGGAAATTTATAGGAGTTGGTGTATTAATGTTATAATTTCACTGGTAGTTTGAGTTAGGTGGTGATTTTTTGGGGTGTTCTCTTGAATTCCTTGTACTCTAAGTGCTATCATGGAATGTATGTGAGTAAGTGTTTTGTGGCTATTGGATTATTTATTGTGTTTTTTGTTTAGGTTTTGTTAGGCATGCGATAGTACCAAATATAAAATTGATGAGTTAAAAAGGTAAAACTCAAGAAAAACATGTGATTTAGACCAAGTATACCAACTATAATATTGATATTATGGCCCCCTATGATCTGACATAAATACTTTGACAACCTACTGAATGTGATTAGGTGTAAGTATAAACATTTCAAGGTAGAGATCATATGGAGGTACAAGAATCATTATCATTAGTTTCATTGGGATTTACATTTTATGGCCTTATCCATGTTCTATGATAATGTTTTTGTGTTATAGATATTGATAATTTATAGTTCTCCTACTAAAATAATTACTTTTCCTAAAAGTGATGTAAAATAGTGACCACCTGGAATATGTGATTTAAATAAATACTTTTTATTCGGGAATGTGTTGTTCCCATGCATGTTATAACATGATTCCTCTAATAATAATTCCATTATCATTATTAAAATGTGTTTCCTATTGATCTACTTCTGTGATTTTTAAAACTATTATCAAAGCATTTTTAAAGTATTTTTAAATCAAGGTTACCCAAAATATTGAACTACAAAAAAAATGCTATGTATAGTTATTGAAATATTGATATGCATGCTTAAGGGTGAAATATTCATTTTAAGAATTAATCATGTGATAAAAAAAGGTAAATATAAAAATATCAAAGTAGGAAGGTCATATAAATATGAATGATTTTTTTCATTAATTATTATAGGAGCATGCTATAATGTATGTCACATGTTATTTCAGTGCTCTTTTAAATTGATAAATTGATGCACATTTCCTAAAATATGTTTATGTGTTGAGAATGTTTCCCCCACTAAATTATGAGTAAAATTATGTCACCATTTATGTAATATGGTAGCATGATTCATTGGTAATGAAATGTTAAAATATATTTGTAGTTTTAGTATGTCTAATTTGAAATAAATTTTAAAACCAATTTAAAATCAGTTTTAAAAAACTATTTAAAAGTAGTTTTTTAAAAAAATTAAAATTTGTTTTAAAAGTTTTTTAAATTTTGTTTTAAAAATTATTAAAATTTTATTTTAAAAAGTGTTTAAAATAATTTTTAATAACTATTTAAAACCATTTTTAAAATTAGATTTAAAAACTATTTGAATAAATCTTTAAAAAATGTTTAAAATCAGTTTTAAAAATTGTTATAAAATGGTTTAAAATGTTTTTAAAAGGAGTTTTAAAAAGTGTTAAGTAATTTTAAAAACTATTGAAAATTGGTTTTAAAAAATATTTAAAAGTAATTTTAAAAATGTTTAAAATCACTTTTAAAAACTATTATAAAGTAGTTTATAAGTTATCTAAAACAAGTTTTAAAACTCTTTAAAATAAGTTTAAAAGCAGGATTTAAACTGCATGTAAATAGTTTTTTAAAAATATTTAAAAGTAATATTGTAACCACTTAAAAAAATTAAAAAAAACTATTTCAAAATTGTTTAAAAGCGGTTGATGAATTGCTTAAAAATAGTTCACAAACTATTTACCAATGGTTTAAAACTGATTAGAATATATAAATAGTTAATTTTAATTAATTTTAGTTTTTTATCCATTTCAAGTAGGTTTTAGTCTTTTTTTCTATTTAGAACACACCATCTGTAACACACTACCCATTTATTATGGTACGAGCCATTTTCATTTCTATTAGTACCTAATTAAATACAAGTGTCCATGAAAAATACTTATTTCCTCTCATTTTATGACATCATCGTTCACCCCAAATTGTGTAGATACTTTGTAGCATCCTTATTTTTCTATTTCATTTTTATGATTCCTAAAAAATAATATTCAATAATAAAAAAATAAGTATTAATGAAAATAATCGTCATTTTAAATTAAAAAACATCAAATTTGAATAATACCTTAAACCCACCACTCTTCCAATGAGTAATCATTTCCTAGTACTATGTAATTGGACACTCATCTAGGATAGGTATAGCCTCTAATTTTATTCCAACTCTACCAACCCAACCATTATATAACTCATGTTTATATGCTCTCCATAGATCACCTAATTTCATTAGTCATGCATTCCTCATAATTTCACCATCAGGAAAATTATAACAAAGATGCTACCAAAATATTAATTTATATAAATACAATAATAATATAGAATTAAATATAATGAATTTTCTTACCCATATTTGATCCCAATAATTATACTTTATTTCATTATCAAGGTTTCTTTAGGAGACTAGCTTAACATAAATGATGTCATGGTATTTGGAAAGCACCTCCATAAAAATCATGCATTATCTCCCAGTTTTTTCAATCATTTGATTGTCCTCATTATAATCAACCATCACCTATGTCTGGTGGTTCCACACTTAAAACACGTGTGTAAACCCACACTGCATAATAATGTCAGATCCAGATATGAAATAATAAAATAAAAAATATTAAATTAGTACATATTACAATGAAAATAAATTATGGTCACAAAATTGACCAGGGTTCTATATATATACTAGATTTAGGATTATCAGTGGGTACTGATGGATCCCTAATTTTTTAAGGATTGACATCTTGTGTAGTACTAGTGGGAAATAATGTCTTTTCATAATGATCAGTATACTCGAGAGGTTCAAAATGCACTGAAGTAGAATTCGAATGAGTGTGAACATAAAATCCCATAAATAATGAAGTAGTGGGTAATGGAGTTGGCATAAATTTATGTGGAAAAGGATAATATTGATGGGGATTGGGGGATATCGTCAGATAAAGAAAGTTATACGAGGAGGATCATGTGTAAATGGTGGTGATTATATAGGCGGCATGAAAATCCCTAGTGCCTCTAAGGGAAAATTGGCATTAGAAACTATGATACATGGTATATTTGATAAAGGGTCTAGGTGTAATTGGGTATGATCAGTGTTGTGAGTAGATCTAGTACCACCCCCTAGAATCATTATGTTGGGAACCATTATTCCTGGTTTGATAGCATAATAGTCGTCTCATAGATGATGGTTATTGATTAAAATTTAAAAAATGATTAATAAAATAGAATTATATGCTATTGATATATATATTTAAAATAGTATACTCAAAACAAACACCAAATAATAAATTCCAAACTATCTAATGAAAAGATTATTATCAAACATTTTATTCCTTTGTATCTATTCAATTTTTTTCATTTACTTCATTAGAAAATAAATATGCATTCGATTAGAAATTCATAACTAATGTGTAATCCAAAAAAGAAAGAAGATTTGATGTGACTTAATTAAGGAATACCAATTGTCAATCGAAACAAGGTATGGGTAGTGGAATAACATAATCATATCATATTTAGTGGTAATAATATCAAAACAAAAAATACAATTCATAAAAAAAAATACATTCTAATTAGCATGTTAAGTATGAGTATGATATGGTTTTCATCTTTTATTTTCAATTAAACCCAATTTAGTTTTGGTTAAGCCATTTGGTTCGTTTTTTCATTTGATTAATTCATTTTTTCATTTTTTTTATTTAGGTCATTTGGTTTATATTTTGTAAGTTTCATTTGGTTTATCTTTGGGTTAAGTTATTTATCATTTCATCATCTATTTAGTTGGTCATTCTATTAGGTAATTTGGTTCATTTTGGGTTGTTCATTTGGTTTATTTTTTAGGTTAGATCATTGCATTCATTTTGGTCATTTGATTTATTGTGGTTAAAGTAAATTCTGTTTCATTATTTTTTTAATTTTAATTAGTGTAATATGTTTCATTTCAATTCATATTGATTATTTTATAATTTAATTTTTTTTATTTTTGTTTGGTTTATTGGGTTCTAATATAGTTCAATTAAATATTAGAAAATGAAACTAAAAGAAAACTATAACCACTTTATATTGAAAATGCACATTATGTTCAAGTTGGATACAAAATGAAAATAAATTTAAATAAATTCGAATAGTACCCACCTGAAATATCTAATTTGAGCTAAATCGAAATAATTGAGAACATATATGGTTGATTATATATATTACTCACCAAAACTTCAAGTTAATAATCAACTCTGAAAATTAGACTATTTGAGTCATCATAAGTAATAAATTAATCAAGTCCAATGGGGGCACCAATGGTGTCAATTTCATCCCCACCGCCATCAAAAATATGTCTTTGGATTACTTCAATAATGACACCAAATTTAGGTATTATATGATATTTCACATAAAGAACTTCTTTCTTTAATGATACTAAAATATATGGATCATTGGTATAAAGGATTCAATTCATTTTAATAAATCTAAATCCACATTCATCAATAAATGTGTCATGTCGCGCCATTGAATCAAACCAATTTAATTTCATCATAAAGACTCGGTTGTGGGGGTAATAATTCGATATTAGTATTTTCTCAATAAATTCATAATAAGATACATTTTCATATCAAGGTCTACCATCTAATCCACTAGTATAAAAGTAAGTCATTGTACTTACTATAACACCATCATGTTGTGTCCTCATTTCCACTACTCGGTCAATGATAATAAATTTATACCCATTGATCACCATTTATTTGCATTTAAGAACCATAAAATTAGGTCCATAAGTCAAAGTTCTTTTTTCTTAAGAGAAAAAATCAATAGGTAAGATCAATACCTAAAATATAAATGAATATTAAAATTAAATGAATGTTTATTTTTTTATTTTATTATAGTAATACTTCCACCTTTGATTTCAACCAAGCATTCCACTCTTTTCTATGAAAAATCTCTCTCCTTATAAAAGATAATGAATGATGATTTCTATTTATAATTTTTTTATGTTCCTTGATTAAAAATATAGAAATATTTTAACACATATGTACAATTACATGGGATTATATAATGTATATATTTTCAATTTACTTACTTAATGTAGTCATCAAACAAATCACAGTTAAACAAGATTGTGTGATGTTCCATCACTCACTCTTCAAGGCTCAATATATCCAATTTCTATGATCTATAAATTCCTCTTATTTTGGGAAGTGGGGGAAATTTGGATTTAATTTTCTCATATTTATCATCTTTATTTCTCATTTTTTTGGTTGCATCTCATAGTCACATCATATAAATACATTGAAAAGAAATTCATACATTCTTGATCCAAGTAACCTTTCAAAATGGAACCTTTAGGATGATTCCTATTATGGGAATGAGAATTTAATGTGTACATGTTTATTTCAGTTTTATAAATCCAATGAAAAGTAACAGGTCCTCCAATAATTATTTCAGTTGGAAGATAGATAGTTATAAGTCGTATGCATGTGAAAATGATGGAGGAAAATTTTTCTCTAAGTCGCACAAAACTAATAGTGTCATGTCATGAACCACCTTCATAAAGATGAGGGAAGGGAGAGCATAGTACCACACCCTTCCTTCCTCAAGACAAAAATGAGACAATGACCCCCGAGTCCCGCCTTCAGTAGGCCCTAGGGTGGCAACTAGCACTAAGGGCATGAAATATCACATAGTATGGAAGGCATTACCCCTTTTTTAAATGATCGGTAGATAAGGTGGTAAATCCAAAAAACTACATACACTAAAGGAAAAAAGAAAAATAAAAATCCATTCCCACATGCATGTTTATAAGTGAAAACCATACAAAGTACAAGAAAACTCTGAAGGAGAGTACCAAAAGAAAAAGAAAATCATCAACGACAACTGTCCCGACGCCCGAGCTAGTAAGGTCTGAAACGGTCCTCAAAGTCATCCTGGAAACCTGAAAGCAGTTTTATATATGTAGAGTGAGTATACAAGTACACTAAGGAGGGAAACCAAAGTCACTCATGCACAAGTGGGGTAACATACTAATTTCCCTGTGAAGACAGCAGAAACCAAGGCACTTATCAAGGAAACTAATCACCCAACCTCACCAATGCACACTCCCCAAAAAACGCAAGTCATTTAAAGTAATAATAATAGAACATAGATATTTGGGTACCCCAAACCACTTTCCCAATAGTTATTTAGAATATCATATTCATCATACCTCCCCCACAAATCCCCCTGTAGTCCCACTACCGCCCCCAACAACAACCATTTGGGTCATCCCAACCGCACGTTTATCCCACTCGCAAACACCTAGTCCACCACAAACACACATCCTGCCTGCAGACACCTGGGACACCATAACCACACTTCCTACCATATACACCTAGGCCTTATCCCAAAGACACTTAAAAAAAACAACTGTACCTCTCACCTGAAAACACCTGGGCCTCATCCTAAGGACACTTGGGAAACAAACATGTCTACACACACTGGGCCAACCCACCACAACACATCCTACCAAAGAGTCTTGGAATATAATAAACCTCAGGTCATCATAGCCTTCCCGAATAACTTGGGCTATCTAGGAGAGGGAGCAGAAAGGAGCTAATAACTAGCCACTCATAGGAATGTTGGGGAAAACACCCTCCCCCATGAAATGGGGGTGTTCGGCATGAAGTTTATCATCATAGGTGGGTGTGTATAAGAAACACAAGAACTAAAATTTATATATATAGTTAATAGAGCACTCATACCAACATAAGGGTCTCGAAACCAACAACCAGCCTATACACAACCACTCTTGCTGCTACCCCTACATACATAAATACACAACAGCCATAACCAGAGCACAACACATTTCTAGAAAATAGTTCCTCATTGTACCTATTCACGTTATCATGTTCAGGTGATTCCATTTAAATATTACTTCACTATCGAGCAACTAACAAGAACAACCACAAGACAAAACAAAAATTGAAATGAGAACAACCAAGAAGGTGTTTAAGCATTTACTCCCAGTTCTCTTGTATATAATAAAATCAAAGTGGGATCCCATGAGAACCCTTGAAGTATTGAAACCAAAACAAGCCCCAACTTACCGGATCCAGAACATTTACCACCGGCTCCACACTGCCTCAGATTCACAAACCATCAACCTCTCAACCAGATATTCCATTCCCATATATATCACCCCACAAGGAATCAAACAAAATAACCATACATATCACCAGACCAAAGAAAGGAAGTTTTCATATTTATCCAACACCATTCATTAAGTTCCTTCTTTCAATTTGGTTAACTAGGGTGATCACAGAAGGGTTATTATTTATCTGGAATCCATTTAATCAACCAAGTTTACGTGATTAATCAGTTTCCATGTTACAATTATTCAATCACATGATCATCCAGAAAAACAGAACTTCATTAGTGCACAAGAATGACCACCCACAGCCATGATTTTTAGTGTACATGAGCCCATAAAATTCACAATATAAAAATTAAGGTAAAAATAAAACAACATCATCATCTTCCCCACCCATTTGTTCTTTAAAAGTCTATTTATTATCATCGTTAAAGTTGGTTTCATCTACGTACTGAGGGAACATCATCATACCCACCCCGCATGATGCATAGTAAAGAGAGACGAAGGAAGAACCCCTACCTGGATGATCAATAATCGAAGTTTTCTCCTTGTGCTAAGAACTGGGGTCACATGATAGGAAACTCCAAGAAGAACTGAATAGGAGGGCTCTCATGTAGGCATAACTTGTATCCAGAAGAGGGACTACAAGCACACCAAAGGAAAGAAAGAGACCAAGGAAGAATAAGATCTCAGTATGATAAAAGTCCTGATCTTAGAGTTATGGGATGTGAAATATCGAAGTGATTGAAAAGATTATCATGGCTTGACCACGTAGTTGGGTGGTTGCACACGTTGGAATTAAATGATATTTAATAATTCCCTCAGATACAGTGAGATAGACCATCACATGGAGGAGAGTTTATAGGTTACATATAAACCGATAAAAATACATAATAGGGGCATAACTGGAAACGTGGTAAAGGGTTTGAAACTGATTAAAAGCTACACGTTTTGGTAATTCAAGGGTCACCCCACTCTTAGGGGATTTAGGATATCCTTTATTGGCCTTAAAAGGGTACTTAAACCACTTTAAAAAAGGTATTAAAACTTAAAAGATCTGTTACAGGAGGGAAACTGGAAATGAAACCTGACACCCCACGGTGGAACCATTTGGGTGCGACATAGATCAGTGAGACAGATTGGTTAGACACCGATAGGTGGAACTAATAGGTGACACCACGGCGAGACCCTTCCACCAACATCGACGCCCTCTTGACTCAACGATGGTGTCCGGGACACCCCAAACACTAGAATTTGAAAAAGTAATAAATCAAGTAGGTCTGGGCCATTACATCATATACCTATCAAACTATTCTCATCCTCAAAAATCAAGACTAAACCTGAAGTATGGGGTCCAAACAACCACCTTGTAAGATACCTCTTAGGGATAAGACACCCTGAGTTTCTCGAAAGTGGGAATAGGACCTTTAAATCCAAGAACACCTCCTGATAGCTATTACCCCAAACAGTCACACGAACCTCAAAGATCTCACAGTCCCGACACATGGATTAGGGAGTTATTTCCTCCATGTCAAGATACTATCCTCTTTGGGTAGCACTGACTCACTATCACAGGTTTAATTTCATCCGTACTGATGTGTCTGGATTAGGAATTTGGTCCTTCCTTCCCCACATTTTGGGACTTTTAATTCACATTTAGAGATAAAAGGAAACAGACCATCTCATAATAAAAAAGGTCAAGAATTATGTCATAGTAAAGAAAAAAAGTAAAAACGTCAAAGAAAACTCAGAACAACAACTCAAAGTAGCTCTCGATACTAGGAACACATTAGTAATTCTTACTCCCAAGTACACTCCTTGAGGCTACCGTTCCTCCACAACACACGAACCAAAGGAATGGTCCATCCATGAAGCACCTTCTCCATACGATCCTTGATTCTTACCAGTCGCTCCACAAATGTCACATCGCCCTAGACATCCAAATATCCCCAACCAATGACATGGGATTTATCATGTAGATACCAATGAAGTTGAGAGACATGAAAGACATTGTGGATCCTCCCTGGCTGGGGTGGAAATTTCAGTTGATATGCCACCTCACAAACTCAACCCAACACTTCAAAAGGACCAATGAACCTAGGAGAGAGCTTTCTCCCCTTATCAAAGCTTTTCTACCCATGTCGAGGGTAAACCTTCAAGAACACATGATCTCCAACCTCGAACTTTTAGGGCCTCATCCTATGATCAACATACAACTTATGCCAATCTTGAGCTGCCTTTATCCTCTCACGCACAAGTTGAACCTTATTTGTTGTGCTCTACACTACCTATGATCCAAGAACACCTACCTCCCCAACCTCTGTCCAGCACATGGGTGAACAACACAGTCTTTCATACAAGGCTTAAAACGGTGCCATGATAATGGTATAGTGATAACTATTGTTGTGGGAAAACTCTACCATAGGCAAGTGTCATACCCACAATCCTCTGAAGTCCAGAACACATGACCATAGCATATCCTCCAATGTCTAGATGGTCTGCTCCATCTTCCCATCTGTCTGTGGATGGAAAATACTGCTAAGGCATAGCTAGGTGCCAAACACATGTTGTAATCCCCTCCAAACTTGTGAGGTAAACTGTGTATCCCGGTCTGAGATAATAGACCTTGAAACTCCATGCAATTGCATTAATTACCCCATGTACCTATATTATAAGGCATCTATTGTGATTGACTCCTTAATTGATAAGAAATGAACTGATTTTGTCAATCGGTCCACCCCTACCCAGATGGCATCATAGCTTTTCTCAACCCTAGATAGTCTTGTGACTAAATCCATCGAGATGTCATCTCACTTACACTCGGTAACATCTAAAGGCTAAAACAAACCTCCAGGAACATGGTGTTCAGTCTTCACCTACTGACATACTAGGCACCTTGCCATAAACTCTGCCACTACCAGCTTTACCTCGGGCCACCAAAACGGTTCCCTCAGTCCTTGGTACATCTTGGAAACTCATGGGTGTACCTCTAGGTCTGATCTATGGAACTCACGGAGAACTCCCTCATGCATCATCTCTGGGACAAACAACTTCCCATGGAAAATCATCTGATCCTGACCATCCTCTGACCATCCTTCTAAAGCATTGACCTAGTCAATGTCATCACGCATCACTTAGGTCTCTCTGTCCCCCCACTGAGACTCCTCCACCTGCTACATCAGAGAAGACTGCACTGTCATCTGAAACAGACAGTCTCTACTACCGTCCACCCTTGCATCCAGGTGCAAGGCAGCCAACTCCTCCATCGCTCTCCAAGCATTCGCAGACTTTCAAACCGCTTCCATCTGCAACTTACTGCTCAAGGAATTAGCCACCATGTTCCCCTTTACTGAGGTTTAATAGATCGCGAAATCATAGTTCTGAAGAAACTCCGTCCACCTCCACTACCACAAGTTCAGGTCTCGCTAGGAGAAGACATACCTCAAGATCTTGTGATCTGTGAAGACCACGATGCATTCCCCAATGAGATAATTTCACCAAAACTTAAATGAGAACACCACCACTGTAAGCTTCAATTCATGGGTGACATAGTTACGTTTTTTAGGACATAACTTCCTAAAACCATAAGAGATCACTCCTCATTGCTGCATCAGCACACACCTCAAGCCTAAACTGGAAGCATCATAAAACACTTCAAACATCACCCCTTCCTCTGGAAATCTTAGCACTGGGGCACTAACCAGCTTCCCTTTTAGATAAGTGAAAGATGCCTGGAACATCTCACTCTATACGAAAGCCTAGTATTTATTGTTCAAAGTCTTCAATGGAGCCAAAAATTGAGAGAATATGGGTATGAACCTCTGGTAGTAACCTTCCAGACACAAGAAACTATAAACCTCTACCATGTTCTTGGGTGATACCCAAGAAAAAATTGCTTCAACCTTCAATGGGTCTACTGTTATTTTCCGTTGGGACACCATGTGTCCAAGGAAGTTCACCTCACATGTCCAGAACTTGCACTTGTACAACTTCCTATAGATCTGGTGGTGTCGAAGGACCTCCAAAACTGTCCTGATATGCTCAGTGTGGTCCTCCTCTGATCTTGAGTAGATCAGGATGTATTCGATGGACACGACCATGAACCGATCCAGATACTCATGAAAAATAGAGTTCATAAGTCCCATGAACACATTTGGTACGTTCATAATACCGAATGACATGACCACTAAATCAAAGTGCCCATACCTGCACCTGAAAGCAATCTTCAGGATGTCACCCTCCTTCACCCTCAACTGGTGATATCCAGACTATAGGTTGATCTTAGAGAATCAACCTTCTTTCTTCAACTAGTCAAAAAGGTCATCGATCCTTGGGAGGGGGTAACAGTTCTTGACCGTCACCTGATTCAGTCTCTGATAGTCTATGCACATCCTGAGACCACCATCTTCCTTCTTCACGAACAAGAATGGATCACCCCACAGGGACACACTTGGTCGAATAAAATCCTTCTTCATTAGGTCATCAACCTAAATCCACAACTCATGTAATTTAGAAGGCACCATCCAATAGGGATCCATCAAAATCGGATGGGTACCATGTTGTAATTATATCCTGAACTCAACATCACGTCGAGGGGGTGGAGTCACAACCTCTTTGGGGAAGATGTCTAGGAACTCAATAACAGTCCCCAGAACTTCCACCATCACTGAGTCTGCTGATTCCACTGAAATCTCACCTAACAAAGGAAGAAGGGGCTCCATGCACTAGTTGCCCTCTTAGAAACTCTGCTCGCCAACGAAAGCTACACACTGGCCACCCATATCTAAGAACAAGACCCTAATCCAGAAGCAGTCAATAACATCGTTCATGGAAAATAGTCAGTCAATTCCCAGGATGACATCGTATGGCTGCATTCATAGTAGAAGAAGATCCCCAATAGAATGATGTGGCCCTAACATTAGTCTACATCCTCGACAAACATCAAACAGGGTGGTCTGACCTCCAACTGGCATACTTATCACTAGGGGAATGGAAGGTCTCTCAATATCTAGAACCAAGGCATGGGCTATACTAAGTGCAACAAAGGAGTGTGAATCTCCTAAATCAAACAAGTCACATGAAAGAGTACTAAATAGAATGATCATAACTCGCACAACTTTTGACCCCACTGGAACTGCTACCTCTATAGTGTGCAATTTCCCATTCATAGCTCCTCTTTCCCTTGGCTATTGGCTACCTCCTTGAACACGCCGAGATCGAGGTCCCTACGGAGCACCCTGAGGTCGGCCTCCTCCTGTAACATCTGCTCTTAGAGGGTTAGGGGCCTGCTGTTGCTGCTGAAAAGGTCTAGTCAACAACCAGTGCTATTGAGGTGGATACTGAACCTACCAACCCCCAGCATACTAAGATTGAACTGGGCATCGACTCTAAATGTGCCCAAAACATTCACAAAAAAAATCACCTCGATCTCGGGCCCATGGTGGAAGGGCGAGGACCAAGAGATCGAAACTAGAACTACTGAGGTCTACTCCCTATTAGTCAAAACCTAGAAGGTCCTGTCATTGGAGATATATTACTGATGAAATTCCCCTTTGACGAACTCAGCTGGCTCCCCTCTCACGGCACAACTCCTAGCATCTGCATCCTCTCCACCACTTCAGCCTTCTTCTAAACTTTAAATTATGTCGGTAGAGTAAAGGGAGTAACAACATACTTAATAGAAGGTTAGAGTACCTCCTCCAAGCATCTTTCCTATGAATCCCCATCTAGAAAGAGTTCCAGAGTAAAATAAAGGAGATCCTTGAACTTGATCCCCAACTCTTTTAACTACATACACCCTTGCTGAAGGGAGAGCATCTTCTGCCTCTTCTTAGCCTTCATCATGAAAAAAGGAATTCCGCCTGGAACTCTTTCTCAAAGTCAGTCCATGAGACATCAGTCACCCTCCTCTCCCTGAGGTAAAGCATCCACCACTAAAGTACTACCCCTTGCATCTGGATTACTTCTAGAAGAACCCAGTACTCTGTCAAAGCCCGAATCAAGATGAAAATGATCATCGGCACCTTGAGCTAGCTCTTTATCTCCATGTCTGAGACGCTACCCTCGTACTTTCCTAGAGTCTACTGCTGGAACGCATGAAGCATATTCTTCCATTTTTCATCCTCCTCTCGATCTTCCCTCTGCTGATCAAACAGATCAACCTGCTGGGGCTCGATTACTCGTACCACTCGTGGACGATATCTGGGATCCATAACTGTAAGGTAAGCAAGGAATTACTAAGCCCGATTATAAAAGGAATTTACTTAGGGTGTTCTTTATTATTTATTTAGATTTTTCCCAAGACACCCTAATTCAAGTGAGAACACAAGTAATTATAATGCATGTACCCTTTCTAGGGTCTCTACCCTGCAATCAATGTAGCCTCACTTGGTCATTTGGTAGGCATAGATTCCTTGCATCAAATCATGGGGGGCCCTAAATTCTCGTGTCCTAGCCGGTCTTCCCTAGCTTATTTAATACACCAAGATCACCTAACATTATTTCCCTACCATCCCATGTAACCATCATTGTGCCAAACTCCGAAATTCATCTTATCTCTCAACCTCCCCTCTAATACCAATTTGTCATGACCCGCCTACAGCAAGACGAGGGAAGGGATATCATAGTGTCACACCCTTCCTAAATACAAAAACAAGATAATGACCCATGAGTCCCGCCTTTAGTAGGTCCCAGGGTGGTGAATAGCACCAAGGTCATGAAATCTCACATAGTATGGAAGGAATTACCCCTTTTTAAAAAAAATGTTCATGAGATAAGGTGGAAAATCCAAAAAAAATCCAAACACTAAAGGAAAAAAGGAAAACCAAAATCCATTCCCACATGCATGTTCATAAGTGAAAACAATACAAAATACAAGAAAACTCTAAAGGAGAGTACCAAAATAAAAATAAAAGTAGCAATGAAAACTGTCCCGACACCCGAGATAGTAAGGTCTGGCATGGTCCTCAAAGTCCTCCTAGAAACCTAAAAGTAGTTTTATATACATAGGGTGAATATAGAAGTACACTCAGTAGGGAAACCAAAGTTACTCATTCACAAGTGGGGGAACATACTAATTTACCTATGAAGAAATCATAAACCAAGGCACTTATAAAGGAAACTAATCACCCAACCTCACCAATTCACACTCCCCAAATAACACAAGTCAGGTAAAGTAATAGTAATAGTACATCGATATTTGGGTACCCCTCACCATTTTCCCACTGGTAATTTATAACATACTACGCATCGGACCTCCCCCACAAATCTCACTGTAGTCCCACTATCACCCCCAACAACAACCATATGGGTCATCCTAACCGCACATTTATCCCGCTCAAAAAAACCTGGGCCACTACAACCACACATCCCGCCTGTAGACACTTAGGCCACCACAACCACACTTCCTGTCCACAGACACCTGGCCCTCATCCTGAAGACACCTGGGAAACAACAATCGTACCTCTCACCTGAAAACACCTAGACCTCATCCCGAGGACACTTGGGAAACAAACCTACCTTCACACACCTAGGACAACCCACCATAACACATCCTTTCAAAGATTATTGGGCTATAATAAACCTCAGGTCATCATAGCCTACTTGAATAACTCAGGTTGTCTAGGAGAGGGAGCAGAAAGGATCTAATAACCAACCACTCATAGGAATGTTGGGAAAAATACCTTCCCCCATGAAATGGAGGTGTTCAGCATGAAGTGATCAACATAGGTGACGTGCATATAAGAAACACAAGAACTAAAATTTATACATATAGGTAATCAAGAACTCATCCCAACCTAAGGATCTTGAAACCAACAACCAGCCTGTACACAACCACTCTTGTTTCTACCCCTACATGAACAAATACACAAAATCCATAACCAGATCACAACCCATTTCTGGAAAACAGTTCCCCATTATACCCGTTCATGTTATCATGTTCAGGTTATCCTATTTAAATATTCCTTCACTACCAGAAAACTAACAAGCATAACCACAAGCCAAAACAAAAACTGAAAGAAGAACATCCAAGCAGGAGTTTAAGCATTCACTCCTAATTCTCTTGTAAATAATAACATCAAAGTGGGATCCCATGAGATCACTCAAAGTACTAAAACCAAAACAAGCCCCAACTTATCGTGTCCAGAACATTTACCGCCGACTCCACACTGCCTCAGATTCACAAACCATTAACCTATAAACCATAGATTCCATTCCTATATATGTCACCCCACAAGGCATCAAATAGAATATCCATGCATATCACTAGACCAGGGCAAGGAAGTTTTTAGATTTAGCCAACACCATTTATTAAGTTCCTTCTTTCTATTTGGTTAACTAGGGTGATCACACAAGGGTTATTATTGATCGGGAATCCATTTAATCAACCAAGTTTATGTGATTAATCAGTTTCCATGTTACATTCATTAAATCACAAGATCATCTAGAAAAACAGAGCTTTATTAGTGTACAGTAAAGGACCACCCACGGCCATGATTTTCGGTAGACATGAGCCCATACAATTCACAACATAAAAATGAAGGTAAAAATACAACAACATCATCATCTTCCCCACCCCTTCATTCTTTAAAAGTTTGTTTATTATATTCATTAAAGTTGGTTTCATCTATGTCCTAAGGGAACATTATAATACCCACCCCTCATGATGCACAGTAAAGAGAGATGAAGGAAGGACCCCTACGTGGATGATCAAGGATAAAAGTTTTCTCCTTGCACCAAGAACCGAGGTCGCGTGATAGGAAAATACAAGAAGAAATGAACAGGAGGGCTCTCATACAGGTACAAATCATCTCCAGAAGAGGGACTCTAAGCATGCTAAGGGAAAGAAATAAACCAAGGAAGAAGAAGATCTTGGTCTGATAAAAGGCACGATCCTAGAGTTACGGGATGTGCAATCTCAAAGTGCTTGAAAATAGGATCGTGGCTTGACCATACGGTTGGGTGGTTTCACATGTTGGAATTGATTAAGATTTAATAATTCCCTTAGGGATAGTGAGATAGACCATCGCACGAAGGAGAGTTGATAGGTTACATTTAAAATGAAAAATATTCATAATAGGGGCGTAACTGGAAACGTGGGAAAGAGTGTGAAACTGATTAAAAGGCAACATATTTTGGTAGGTCAAGGGTCTCCCCAATCTTAGGGGATTTAAGATATCCTTTACCGACCTTAAAAAGGTCTTAAACCACTTTAAAAAAGGTATTAAAACTTAAAAGATACGTTATGGGAGGGAAACTAGAAAAGAAACATGACACCCCACAGTGGCACCATTTGGGTGCAGCACCGATCGGTGACACCACGACAACACCCTACGACCGACACCGATGCCCTCTTGACTCACCGATGGTGTCCAGGACACCCCAAACACTATAATTTGACAAAGTAATGGACCAGGAAGCTCTGGTCCATTACATGTCACTCTCTATATTTCTTTCAAGAAATAATTGGATAAATTTTTAGCACAAATATCTCTATAAAAAATGGAACAATTGAATCAATTCCGCCCTTACATTATTGGATATTAGATAGAAAATTAATATTGGAATCAACTCATGAAGAAGGATGTGATAATCATGAATTTTCAGAGATTTAAACTTAAACTATATTCTTTTTACCCATTTTGATATGTTTCTTTAATAGCCATAAAGAACCTTGAAATTATTTTGTACTTCCAAAAATTGATTTTTTCTGAAGGTTTCACCACATAAGAATCACACAAAACTTTCCATTTATTTTCACTGATACTCACAGGATATAGTTTTGGTCTAATACCTTAATCCACCAAGTCATGTTGAGATCATAAATCGTCTTTTTTCTTCCCCTTGACATTTATAATAATTAAAATAAACATTTCACATATATTTTTTCATTGCTCATTACATCTAAATAATTTCATAATAAATTAGTTAGCCAATAAGGTAACTCAAAGAAGATACTTTTCTTCTTCCAAGTATAATTGGATGTAGTAAAAACATTATTCCTCTTTCTATATTTAATTTTAACTTTCCTGAATAAAAAAACTAACATCTTACAATTCATTAATCACATCATTTCCAAACATACACTAAGGTGGATTTTCGTTCTCAATGGTATTGTCAAACCTTCAACGATTATTATTATATGAATGAACCATTGGAAAGAATCCTTGATGTTAAATGAAACTAATACTATGATGATATTTAAGTATTCTAGATCATGTATTCTTAATATAAATAGGGCAAGAAAGTTTTCCCTTTGTGTTCCATCCAGACATCCTTTCATAAGCAAGAAAATTATTTACCATCCACATAAGTGAAACACGCATCTGAAATATATCTTTTGAACAAGCATTGTATGTGCACAAACCCACATTCCAAAGTTTCTTTAACTCTTTTATTAAAGATTGAAAGTGTGAATCTATATAATTTTCAGGATTATAAGGTTTAGATATGATTATACTCAAGAAAGTGAATGTTTTTTCATACTCATCCATAGAGGAAGGTTATAAATGTGAATGAAAATCATCCATGTGTTGTGTGAAGTAAGCATATGACCAAATAGATTAAAACCATCACATGATAGATCCAAACTCATATTACACACCTCTACCACAAAATCAGGATATTAAACATCAAATTTCCTCTATAATAATCAATCTATAGAATAAATGAACTCGTTATTATCCTTATTTCTCTCAGTATCATTCCACCACATATTTGTTGAGAATTTATTATACATGAATTTATTTTAGAGCCTAGGAACCAATGGAAAGTACCAAATTACTTTATATGGAACATGAGATGGTGTTCTATTAGCATTTGGATTCCATTTATATGTGCTACATTTTATAATGGTTTCCTCCTAGAATAATTTTCAATCTTTCAATCAAGCATGAATTTTATTTATAGAAAATCAATGTTGATCAATTAACTTCCATTCTATATAATGGTTCAAGAGAATATCTGCATCTTCAAGAAGTAATTCATTTAAAAGGGTAAGAATATAATTGATGGTTGTATTATAAATTCTATACATTTTTTTCCCATGAAAAAATCATATTAAAAATTTTAGCTTTTTCATTTTACCACATTGGTGATATATTGGAGTCATGGAAACATCCTTTAATTTTTTGACTCTCAACATCATCATTTTCATTACTTTCATCATGTTTACTCATATCATTATCTTCTTGCATTGGAATACTTTATTTCACATGAAGATGAATAAACAAAAAAATATTTATATAATAAATTATCTAATTCAAACCTCTCATTCAGATCATGAACATTTTGAGATTGTATTTTCTTTCTATTTTTATACTGGACAAAAAAAATTGAAAAACTAATTTTTTTTATATAGTAACCATCTTCTTTTTTAATTAACCAAGGTATTAAAATATAATTATAACATGGGAAGTGTATAAGACCTCTATCTGAAACATTGTTAAACGCAAAATCTAAAAAACAATCCAACCTTTTTTGAAAATCGATTGAAATTTGACCAACATCATGCATCTAACTTCAATACATTATATGTATAAAAATATAAAAATTGTATATATCATGTCATAAAATAATTGAAATAAGATTGAAGTAAAATCCAAAATATATTTAAGAAAATGCGACTTGTTCACTTAATTTTAAACACCTTGAAAATTATTGAAGTAAGATTGAAGTAAAATCCATTTTAAATAAATCTCTATTTCTGTGATAGATACCAAATTTAATATACATGAACACGTCATTATAAAAAACAATGTATTTTATCATGAAAGCTATAATTTGAGAAGAGAAAAGGCCATTTTGAAAATATTTCAAACTTTATATTTACCACATGTATCCTTAATTTCTTAAATTTATCCTATCATATAACACAATATCATATATATATATATAACCATAATATTGTAATAAATTATATCAATGATTAATAAATATACATAATACCACACAAAAAATCTAATACAACTACAAAAACAATCACATTTATCATCTAATAATGTCATTTTAATATCATATAATATCATTTTTTACACAAAACTTCACATAATGGGGTTTCAATCATGTTATATGAATAATTAATTATAATTTTATTTGAAGAAATTTTAAACTTAATTAATACATTAATAGAATAAATTTTAATAATACGGATTTATAAAGTTTAATAATAATTTATTGTGACCATAAAACACCCTAAATTATGAAACATAACTTTAAATAATAATCACTTTAATGTTTTAAAAACCAATAAGAAAAAAAATCAAAACACAAATTTATTTATAGAGTGCATGAATTGATTCTTTAAAAAATAATTTTTTTGGAAACTCACATTACATTAAAACTAAATACATGCTAATTTTAAGAAATAAATCATCAACAAATCATAACTTTCAAAAAAATCACACCACTTTCATAAAACTCCCTTATGAAAAACAATATTTAAAATATTTTTGTTGATTCATAACCAATCACATGGTAAGAAAAATAAATTTTAGTTCATTCTTAATTTAGGGAATGAATTGTAGAAACAAATGGATAATATATGAGAAAAGGTGAATGAAATCAACATACCTTGATGATTTAAATTAAGAATCATTTTAAGAATTATGAATCAAACCAAAATCAAAGTATAATGCAAGTAATTTTAGGAGATGAACGTGACCAAGGAAAGAATGATCTGAAGGGGAGAACTGTAATGTCCTGGTCCAGCTCACCTAGTAACAGTATCTGAAATGATTGTCCATATGGACTCAAGCACACATCCTCGTACACCAGAGGTTTTTGACTAGTAGTGGGGGTCTAAGATGGTATGGTGGGGAGATTATACCCTCATAATCAGAGTATATCACAGTGGTAAAATTGTATAAATAATTGAATAAATGGAAGAAATAATATTGAATAAGAAAGTGGAACAAGTATAAACATATGAGAAATAAATAATAAACTCAAAAGTTGAAATTAGTACCATATAAAAAATTATTTCATGTCACTAAAAAATGGATCAAGTATACATGTTGGCGGGCAGATACAATATGTTTTGCAAAAGATTCAAAAAGACCAAAAACTATCCAACCATCCCAAGCACTGGCTCACTTATCTAATACTATGATCCTATAATAATACAAGAAGTCACACATCTATAATTGGAAGCTCCCATTATCCACACCTGTAATCATATAATATACCTAAGTACCAATGATGGCCCAGATAGGGTATGAGATAAACTCAATAGGCCACCACCAATGATGTTTATAAAAATCCATTCTATGAATATAAACTGTAACAGTGTGTAGGTATGTTAAAGTAAAACAGGAAATAAGTACAACCCATGTCGAGCTCAGGTTCCTCATGGGACACCTAGATGTCCATACCTAATTCATCCTGTGGTGGATTTCTCTGAGCATTTGTTCATTTTATCATTTATTCATGGGTTAGGGAATATAATATTGGTGACCATGGATTGGTAATGGTGATAATAATAAAATAAGATACAAGAAGAAACCAAGGCATCATTGACCTTAGAAGATCAGGCTAACTCACAGTACACAACAATGCATCCTAGAAATAAGGTTCTAAGTGTAATTAAAGGGGTAAACCGAAGGCATTCCACTGGAAATATGTCTAACTGACTCCATGGATCAAGTTCAAGGTAAATCCCAGGCTAAGATGACTGAAGCCCAATGAGAATAATCTAAGTCGTGGCATGTCATGGGACATCAAACTGAATCCAAGGAGTGCATCCAAGGAATTTTAATTTTTTAGATAAGGATAAGGGATCCTATAATACCATGTTGGGAATACAATGATATATAAGGACCAAGTTCCAAGGTGGGTATCTCCCTTGGAAACTGGCTTAATGAATCGTAATGGTTTCATCTGAGTGCTCAAGGCATTCCCTTGGGAATCCAAGGCGGGATCAAGTCTAACCATTCATATAAAGATGAAAATTTTCCATATGAAATAGGAACCATATACGTATATATATATATATACACACATTCATAATTCGTCACAGGATATGAAATAATTATGCCATTACAATTTACTTAGGTTCATTCCAACATCTTTTTCATAATAACAAAAATGGGTCAAAGAAAGACATGCAACCATAACAATTCAATTAAATGTGATAAAATCCAAGTGATTTAGGCTTTCCATTAAATTATTTAAGATTAATTTATTAAAATTAATCACTTACCATAGAAAATGTCAAGTTAATTACACCTAAATGGTGTTCGGAGTAGTCACGGCATTGTTCATTGTAAGGCATAGCAAGGAATACACCCTAAATGGGTGGTTAGTGTAGAGGTATCAACATCCAATGATATTAATTGGTCTCATTTGGAATTTATATTAAAATTTATACAAATTAAATTAAAGCATGTGAATTTTAGAGGCAATTTATGGTTAGAACGATGTGCGGAATAATAGAAACAATTCATAAACAGTGAGACCTTGAGGGAAAATACATAGACCACATACCTTATACTTGTAGTAAATGCCTCTTCTAGTATCAACCCTCATCTTATCTTAAATCAGAGGAAAATGGAATAATAGATGAATACCTTGAAAATGGAAGAATAGATGAATACCCTGAAAATATGGCATATTAACCTGCACCAAAATAACTTAGAAGAATGCAAGATAAATAAAGAAAAGAAATAATTGGATTAATGATATTACTAACATGATTTCAACATGATTAATGGTTCTTGATTATAAGGTCATATGAGTAATAGGGATCAAAATCTATGGAATAGGTAGGATTAACTCTCCCAACATGAGTGGCGGGTGGAGGAAGAAGAAAGAAGAATAGTTTTTAAGTTTATAAGGATAAAAAGGAAAAAAGGTAAATTCACACAACATTAAGAGATCACATGGTTTGGATTCATGGTTGGAAAAACCATAAACCAACCATATAATAGCCACTATCCATGGTAACTCCCTCGCATGGGATAGGTGCATGGTTTGACTAAACATGCACAACCCATGAAAAACGCCTCTACAACAAGGTTGGAAGCACTTGCATAGCTGTGTGGCCTAGTCTATACTGTTAGAAAAAACCGTGTGGCCCTCTGTTGTGCACTAGAACACCCCCAAAAAGTTTAAGAAAACTATGATAACTGGGAAACATAGTTTATACTAACTATGCGGCCCACCTATTTCCTCCAAAACTCAAGGCTCCAGGCTCCGAACAAGCCCTTGAAACCCTCATAACCTCTGTAACCTCATTAGGGATTACTATAAGGATAAAACTAAGAAATTAAACTAAAATTAAAATAATTTTTACCAAATATAAAATTTAGGATATTACAGTCTTCCCCCTTAAAGAAACTTGTCCCCAAGTTTCCCTTCCCAGGGTGGTAAAGCTTCTTTTGAGAATAACTCTAGCCACTGAGCATGTACGTCAGACTCTCTCTCCCAAGTCTCATCTTATGAATGGTTTTTCTACCATAACACCCATACTAGAGGGATAGACTTTCCTCGGAGAGCCTTCATGCTTCAATCGACAATACAAATAGGATGTTACTCAAAAGAATCATTGGTCTATAGTTCAACATCCTCAGGATAAAAAGCATGAGATGGGTTGGCATGATATCAGTGAAGTTGTGATATATGGAAGACATCATGAATAGATCAATACCTATGAGGAATATCTATACGATAGGCTACCGGTCTGACTCTATCCAATATCTCAAAATGTCTAATGAACCTAGGAGTTGTCTTTTATTGACTTTGTATCCGCTTATGTCTTATTCTAGGTGAAATATGCAATAAAACATGATCCTCAACCTTGAACTCTAGAGTTGATTAATGGTAATCATCATAATATATCTATATAGACTAAGTAGTAATTATATGCTTCCTGATAAGTTTTACCTTCACTAAAGTCTCATGGATGAGACAAGGTCCTAATAGCATTGCCTCCTTTGACTCTATCTAGCATAGAGGTGATTGACATGGCCTACCATATAATACCTCATAAGGATCCGTATATATGGTATCTCAATAGATATTATTTTAGAAAAACTTGATGAGAGGTATATGTTTCTTCCAAGAACCTTTTAAATCAAGGACACGTGCTTGAAGCCTGTCCTCTAGTACCTGTATTGTTTTTTCTAATTGGCCATCAGTATATGGGTGGTATGTTGTACATAGAAGGACTTGTGTACACAGTGCTTTCTACAACCCTCTACTGGAACCTCGACGTGAAATAAGAATCCCTATTAGAAGTGATAGTATGAGGGACCCCGTGTAGGTGTATAATCTCATGAATGTACAGTCTCCCTAACTAATCCACTAATAAGGTCTCCTGGATTGGAAGTAAGTGGGATAACTTTGTCAACTTATCCATGACCACCCAAATCGCATCACTACCTTGAGGAAACCTTGGTAAAACAATCACAAAATCCATCACACCATTATCCCATTTCCATTCTGGGACTGGTAATAGATGTAACAAGCAAGTAGGCCACTAGTGCTCTACCTTCACCTAACATTTATAAATTTAAATATCAAATTTCAAAAAGGTGTTCTCATATGTGTAACTTTAACCAAAATATAATAATGTACATCAGGTATTTTAATGAAAAAATGTTTAACTATAACCATATAATATCAAAAATTAACACATAAAATCATATAAATAATCAAATATATATAATTAAATATCCAATAATAATTAAATAATATAGTTTTTACACATGTAAATTTTAAAAAATAAATATAATGTAAATAATTACCAGATTAATTAGGAGAGTAATTTTGTTTTTCCCATATCCCTTTAGCATGATCATTTCGTACTATATGCACTATGTCTATGTTATATTCATTGTTATTCGGAAGTCGTGTAATAAACGAGCAAGCCTTATATAAATCAATAACTTCATCATCATCCTCATCATCCAAATGGATTATTTTCCCTTGAAAAAAAATGGACCACTGATCATTCGATGGATCAATGACATTAAATATTTTCATTTCATTTGTGATCATGATAAATGGTTCCTCATTATAACTAAATCTTTTCAAATCAACCTGTTTAAACCCATATTCATCATGTTTAATGCCACTTTTACTTGAGACCAAATTACACTTAAACACGGTGACTCGAAATTTAATATAGTCAATTTTTCATATGTCTTAAAGAACTCCAAAATATGGTATTGATGCAAAAATTGGGTTTTTATTGTTTGCACTTGAAAAATGTAGTGCTTCAGCGATAACTATGACACCACTATTTTAAATTGTACTCTTGTCATACATCCTTTTTGTGTAAATTGTGTACCCATTAATATCAAAACTAGACCATGTGATCACATTAAGAGATGGTCCTACTGCCAACTATTTCAATGTTTCTGATGCAGATATATTTATGATGACTTTCTCTTTAAACCATGAAAAAAATGTATTTTTATTCTCAATCATTATCCAATTTTCATTTCTTTTCAGATATCATTACTTTATTCTGAAATATGTGATGATGTATATTATTGAACCTCATATGTGTTGTTCAAAATGTATAAATATGTTTGTATCACTTCATCACATGGAATTAACTTTACGTTTAATCCTATAATCCCTTTACCTTCACTATCAACTATTATATATAGAGATATAGGGAGACCAATATTCTCCACTTCATACAAATAATCAGTAAAGAACTCAATCACCTCTTCTAATGTATATTTTTGAACAATAGAGAGCTCTAATAGATAATGATTTTTAACATTTCCCTTCAAAATTTTCATATATCTTTCAAAAGGATATATCCATTGTAAATAAACAAGATCACATATTATTATCTCATGCACCAAATGAATCACCAGATAAACTGTTATATCAAAAAATGTAGGTGGGAAATATATTTCTAGTTGATAAAGAATAATATTAGCTTCATTCTCCAAAATATCTAACAAATTTGGATCAAAAACTTTGCTACAAATGGATTTGAAAAAATTACATAACCTAATGATAGTCTTTATGACAGCTATAGGTAATGTACCACACAGTGTGACTGGTAGAAGTCATTGCATCAATAGATGACAATCGTGAGATTTCATACCTATTAATTTGCAATCCTTTAATGACACCAAATTCTTCACATTTGAAGAATAACCACTGGGTACTTTAATACCATGAATACACTGACAAAACATTATCTTCTCAATATTTCTTAATGTGTGATAAGCTGGAGGTAAATATGTTTAATTTCCTTTTATAGTGGGAGCAAACTCTAAATGTATTCCCATTGATATAAAGTCTAATTTAGTATGCAATCCATCTTTTATATTTCCTTTTATGTCTAATAAATTTCTAATAAAATTGTCACATATGTTTTTCTCAACATGCATAACATAAATGTTATGTTTTATCTATATAAATATCCAATAATTTAGTTTAAAAAAGATAGATTGTTTCTTCTATATATTTTTTTGAAGACCAGAACTTCTTTTCTTTCAAAATGTCGAACCAATATTTTTAACCCTGTTGTAATATTATTCAACTGAAAATGTTCATGGGGGAGATTGTATTCCTATAAATTGTTAAATTATTTTTTAAATCTATGATATGGATGGTCAATTCAAAAAAAATATTTGATGTCCTCTGTACGTTATATTTATTCCATTCTACAATTGATAATATGAAGTCTCTTCCTCACAAATTGGACATGGTTTATATCCCTTAACACTGTATCCAGATAAGTTTTCATATGCAAGAAAGTAATTTATAGTGAACGTTATCATAGCACAAAGAAGAAAATACTCTTTCTTGTATGTATTGAAAACTTTAACACTTGTCTCCCATAATAATCTCAAATCATCAATCAATGGTGAAAGATACACATCAATAACATTTCCCAGCTTTTTTGGTCTATAAATAATCAATCTCATGATAACATATTTTTTCTTTATACATATATGTGGGGAAAAGTTGTAAACTACCAAAAAATAGTCCATGAACTATGTTGGATAATTAGGCTCCGATATAGATTCATTCCATTAGTACACAATACTATTATGAGATTTCTAACTTCACTTCCAATATCATAAAATTATTTATCAAATATCTTCCATGGTGGTAAATTAGAAAGGTGACATAAGTTACCATCAGAGATGAACTCATCTAAATTTCATATCAACCTTTTTTCATCAATTGAATTTGAAAAATAGATGCTTAAAATGAGTAATTATTGGAAGGTACCAAATTGATTTAAAAGGATCTTTGATTCTGGTACCTGAGAATGAATCACAATTGAATTATTGGAATTATATGAAGGAATTATTGGATGAAATTATTAGAAAGTATGCAAAATTTATTTTTCATGAGGTTGGATTCCAGTACCAGAGAATGAATCTGAGTTGAATTTTTCATCCATCTTATAGCGTGATGTCCCACATGTAGGATATTTGATAAATATTCATATTCTTTCCTATACAACACACAATCATTGGGGTAAGCATGTATCTTTTTATACCCCAATCCTATTAGACATAATATTTTCTTCACAACATAATTGGAATATAGAAGCATGTTGCCTTATGGAAGTATCTCTTTTAAAAGCTCAAGTAAGTTAGAGAAACTTTTATCAATCCACCCATTTCTTGGTTTCAATTTAAATAATCTCAAAACTACTAATAACACTGTATATTTACTACAACCTGAGAATAATTATTTCTCATAATCTCCATATAGTCGTTTAATAGTTGCTATTTTTTTGATGGATTCAACACCTAAATCATGAATTAATTATTCAATACGATCCTCTGTCACATTATGAATATTTTCATAAACATTAGATGTTGAATTTTCATTTCTTTCACCATGCCAAATCCAACATGTATAATTAAGGTTAAAACCATAGAAAATGAGATGATCCTTGATTTATATAGAGTTTAAATTTCTCATATTCAAACACTTCACACATGGATAGAAAATAAAATCTATGTTTTGAAGATTTATTTTAGAAAATTCCAATAAATCATCAACTCCTTTTTCATATTCACTAGTAGTTCTTCATAAATTTCTCAAATTATAATCCATTCAATACCTGGTATCGCAATATAATCGATTAATATATTAAAACACATAAAAATTTAAATATATATATAAACAGATAAATTTTAAAGTTAAATACATTAAATAAAAATGATTGGTAATCAGATATGAAACATCAATGATTATTAAGAATAAAATAAAAACTAATCAACTAATGGTATTTATTTTGCATGATGTGTGTCATTATGATCTAATGTACATCACATGTAATGACCCCAGTAGAAATTCCCAGTATAAAATAATGACTTTGTAAACTAATCTATTGTTTGGTTTTAATTTATTTCCTTTTATTTCTTTATATATATGTGATATTCCTAGTATAAAATCATGATTTTTTCATTATGTGTATTTTTTCCACACCTCATATTATAATATTAGGGTGTTTATTTAATTTCATACCCTAATGTTTGTGTTTGTGTATGATAAATGGTAAATTATTTTACTAATTAACATACTAATATAGGGGGTACAATCGCCCCATGGTAACTCCTTAGACACTCGCTGCTGTCGAAAACCTCTTTTTGGTAAAAATAGTATTAATCATTATTTACACGAAAATACATTATTTCTGAAAAAAATCCCAAAAAGTTATACTATGATTATATTGAAATTATAAATCAATAATTTAAGTTCATTTTACTAAATTAAATTTATACAATTATATTTTTTAAATGAAGTATAATATATAATGAAAAATATCTTTTATTAAAATATGACCATTTGAAAATTTATTTTTTTATAATATTATTTCCAAAGAATATGAAATTTAATTAATGTTAATATATTATTTCATATATGGAAATATGGTATATTATTTCAATCATTTAAAATTGGTCAATTTAATTTATTAAGGCCAATTACACAAAATGATAACATATTTTATTTGAAAAAAATCCTCTTGTAATATAAATTATATATCTTATGAATTTAAAAATAGTAAATTTTTTATTTTCATATTATATACATGTGGTTTATTGATATTATAATTTAATTATTTTCAATTATCTAACATGTATTGGTTCATTTTACATAGTTGTTACATTAATTTGGTGTCGTGTGTGTCAAAAGTTATTGAAGATTCTATTAATTTAACGGGTAAAAATATGGATTCAATACATGTGATATACATTATATTGATGAATAATGACACCATATATCATTTTTCATTTCATAATTTCATCAAGACCATTTGATAATTTCATAAAATAAAAAAATTATCAAAATAAACAATATTTAACAACAACATTTATAAATAATAATCAACTACATGCAAATAATTGAAAAAATAACTCAAAAATATAACTAAATGATAAATAATTTATCTTCAAAATTAAAAAAAACATACAAAATTCAGAGTTCAATAAGGAAAATGGATCCTTAATCTGAACATGCTCCCTCAAATTTGTTGGAAGAATAAAAACTCCAAGATCTAACAATTTTTTTGTAGAAATGAACAATAAACAAGAAAAAATAAATAAAATCAAACTATGGTTTATGGTTAGACGAAAAATGGTTTTTGAAGAAAAAATACTTATGTGGATGATGAAACAATTATAGAGGATGAATAATTGAGACCACAGATCATGAAATAATGATAAAAGTTGAAGAAAAACAATAAAAATGGTCATTTAGGATTAGTGAGTCACCTTTGAAGTCATTTTGAGTCAAGGAAAATAGTTTTGTAGATCCAAAAATGAGGGTTTCATGATCTTGAGAATTTTTAAAATGTATTTAGAATTTGTTTTTATAGAAACTGATGCCAATAACTGATTAATGGCATCAGTTTTTTACAAAAACTAGTGCCATAAAGCCTTTAAATGGCCATTTTTTGTGTCAATTTTGTTAAAAACCAACACCAAAAATTCAATATAAAAAATATTTGGCATCAATTTATGTTAAAACCAATGCCAAAAAAGTGCCTGAAGATACATTTTGCATCAGTTTATAAAAACTAACATCATAGATTCGATGTTGAAGCTACTATTTCTACTAGTTATCCCCCAAAAAATGTGAGTGGATGTTGTTGTTAAAACTATCAGGTCAACTATGGAATAGAAGAATAAGGTCTAGAAGTAGATTTCATGGACTGCACTAACTATAGAAACCTTATTAGAGTTGGGAATCAATTTCCAATCTAGGTATAGTGGGTGGTGCCTCAAATGGAACTATAGGAAGCATCGTAGGTGGTTTAGGTCCCACCATCTTTGAAGCATGGTCATCTCCACCCTCCTGGTACATGACTCAAGGCCGTCGTGGTGGAATATCTCTACAATTCAAATAGCATGCCTTAGGAAAGATATCAAAGCAGATAAGATCACAAATGGAAGTGGAATAAGAAAAGGGATCACTTCCCAACATATTATCCCAACTACCCACATCAAAGTTTAGGGTATTGGTAAGTGTTAATGTTTTATTTATAGAGGTTCTGGTATATGTAGGGTCAATTGAAAGTTAAGGAGGAAAATTCTCTTTAAGTTTCACTTAGACTCTCCATTTACTAGCAACCATTTTATTCACAAGTTATAATTTCTAGTTTATAAGACCATATATGTGTATATGAAAAAGGGTCTAGTTAGATGTTTTTCCATTCCCAAGTTATAAAGTCACATCCTTAATAAGTTACAATTGGAATTCCGTGCAACTGAAACTATAATTTTATATTCAGTCTTAGAATGTAACAATTCAAAAATGATAGCTTTATTATATGGATCACCCATCCCAATTTATATAAGTAATAGCTTTATAAATTGTAATATAAATCCATGTAATCACATATAACTTATGTTTCAACTTGTATAACTTCGTTCACATAGCTTAAACATATAATAACTGGTTAATTAAGGTTAAATCCTCAAGATATGCGGGAAAACACCACTTAGGTTGGGTTAAACACTTTAATAACCAAATATTTTATATATTTCTACTAGAAAATGTTAGTGGAATAGGTATATATAATAATCAAGGAATACTCAATAATCACTGGGAAAAAAGGCAATTCAAGCAATAAAATTCACCTATATGTCATAGCATATGTATAGAATGTGAATCTCTAAGTGCCTATAATGATGCATATAGTAATGATCCTATCCATACTAGGCCAAGGTATAATATCTATAAATCATAATGAACCTCAAAAATCATGTGTGTCACCCAACAATGAAAGTATAATAATGATTATGAGTGAAATATAGAACAATAATTTCTCATTCCCAAGAAATTTGGCTTTTCTCTCGTATGTGGGTTAGAAAATCCAAAGAACCGGCTCATTAAAAAAATCCAAAACTTTCTAATCTTCTTTCTACCATCCCAAAATAACAATTCAACGAAAATAAACCTATGATACCACTTCTTGATGTCCTGTCCTAGCTCACCCGATAACAGTAGTCGAATTGGTTGGCCACATGGACTCAATCGTGCCTCCCCATACACTAGAAGATGTCGACTAGCAGTGAGGGTCTAAGGTGTTATGGTGGGGAGACTATACCCTCATAATCAAAGTGGAGAACAACAGTAACCAATGTATAAACAAATAAATAAACAGAATAAATAATAATTAATAAGGTTGTGGAATAAGTATGAACATCTAATCAATAAATAATAAACTCAAAAGCTGAAATCAGTACTATATACAAAAATGATGTCATGTATCTAAAAAATGGATCAAGAATTCATGTCAGTAGGTAGATACAATATATTATAAAAAGAGTCAAAAATACCAAAAATTATCCAATCATCCCGACCACAATCTTAGTCATATGTTGTTAAGCTCCCATAATTATACAAGAAGTCACACATCCATATCTGGATGCTTCTCCTTATCCACACCTGCAATCATATAATATGATCAGGTACTAATGGCACCATGGATAGGATGTGAGATAAACTCAATAGGCCACTACCATCAATGTTAATACAAATCCTTTCTGTGAATATAAATTGTAATAGTGTGCATGTATATCAAAGTAAAACAAGAAATGAGTACAACCCATGTCGAACTTGGGTTCCTCATGGGACACATGGACAACTATACCTGCTTCAACCTATGTTTTATGTATCCATGTATGTGTTCATTTAATCATATAGTCAAGGGTTAAGTAATATAATATCGGTGACCATGGAGTGGTAATTATGATAATAATAAAAGAGGATCCAAGGAGAAATTAAGGTATCCTTGACCTTAGAAGGCCATGCTAGCTCACGGTACGCAACCATACATCCTAGAAATAAGTTGTTAAGTGTAATCCAAGGGGTAAACCTAAGGTATTCCATTGAATATATGTCTAACCAGGTCTAAGGATCAAGTCTAAGGTAAATCCTGGGCTAAGCATTACTAGAGCCCAAGAAAAATAATCCAAGGCATCCCATGTCCTGGGACATCACGCTAAATCCATTGAGTGAATCCAAGGAATTATAATTTTTTAGAGAAGGATAAGGGATCCTATGGTTCCATGTTGGGTGTTTTCTAATAGACAAGGGAAAAGTTATAAGGTGGGCGTCTCCCTTAGAAACTGGCTCAATGAATTAGAATGGAATCTTATGAGTGCTCAATGAATTCCCACGGGAATACAAGGTTGGATGAAGTCTAACAATTTCTATAAAGATAAAAAAATCCATATACAATAGGCAAATTATATGTATATTTATATATATACATTTATAAGTCATTATAGGCCATGTAATAACCATGTTGATTACTATTTACTTAGGTTCATTCCAAATTCATTTTCATTATAATGACGAAGGGTCAAAGAGGGACATGAAACCATAAAAATTCAATTAAAATTGATAAAATAAAAGTGATTTAGGCTTTCCATTCAATTATTTAAGATTAATTTATTAAAATTAATCACTTACTATAGAAAATTTCAAGTCAAGAACACCAAAATGGTGTTTCGGGTAGTCACAACATTAGTCTTCATAAGGCATAACAAGGAACACATCCTAAATAGTTTGTTAGTGTTGAGGTATCGACCTCCAATAATTTTATTTGGTATCATTTTGGATTTAGATTAAAATTTAGATAATTTAAATTAAAGCATGTGAATTTTAGAGGCAACACGCGGTTAGACCAACGTGCGACACAACAACAACAATTCATAAATAATGAGACCTTAAGGTAAAATTCATAGACCACCTACCTTATGTCTATAGTGGATTCTTCATCTAGTTTCAACCCTTGGTTTGTCCTGAATCATAATAAAATGTAATAATAGATGAATACTATGAAAATAGGTCATATTATCCTACACCAAAATAACTCCAAAGAAGGTGAGATAAACCAAGAAAAGAAAGAAGTGGGTTGAATCTGTTATTGATGTGCTTCCACCATGATGAATTATGCTTGATTTTGATGTTGTATGAGTAATAGGGCTAAAAAACTAGGGAATATGGAAATCTCCCAACATGACGGGCTACTAGAGGAAGAATAAAGAAAAAGAGGTTTTTAAGTTTATAAGGTTGAAAGGGGAAAAAAGGTAAATTCACCTAAATTTAATTGATCACACAGTTTGGCCTCATGGTTGGACAAACCATGAGCCAACCATATGATAACCACTATACATAGGAAATCTCTCACATTAGTTGGGTGCACAATTTGATTAACCATGCATAGACCATGCAAAATACATCTACAACAAGGTCTGCATCACTTTCATGGTCATGCATTCTAGTTTGCATGGTTAGAACAAATTGTGCAGCCCTTTGTTGTGCACTAGAACACCCTTCATGATTTAAACTAATTGTATGGACTATGATACATGGTTTAAACTAACTATGTACACCACCTGTTTCCTCAAAAAGATGGGACTCTGGGCTTCAAACAAGCCTCGAGCTTCCTTGTAACTTTGTAACCTCATCAGAAATTACCAAAAGGATAAAAATAAGAAATTAAACTAAAATTAAAAGGTTTCATACCTCATAGAAAAGTCAGGATCTTAAAATAAGACATATTTCAAATTTAATGGGGGCCAGTATAAGTGAAAATCTATACCAATGAATTTAAAAAAATGTTGGTATATCCTACTCTTAAACAAGATTAATCAACAATTTTTTAAAAACATTGGTATAGGGATACCTATACCAACATTTCTTCAAAAATGTTGGTATAATTCTGTAGGGATAACTCTCATTTTTAGCAGTTCATGGTGCAACCATTTGTACATATAGTATAGAATCTATGATTTGGGTGACTAACCAATCATGATAAGGAGCAGGTCTTTCTAGACAAACTTTGTAAAACATGTGTGTTGTGCTCTATCTTATTACTACTACACATGTATTGAGGTTGTGAGAATATATTGAGTTGATCGGGACATTAACAAGTCCAAGAGTTTGAGTTCAAAAAGAATTTTTTTATTGAAGATTCATTGATTCACCCCTCCCCCCAGTGGTTAGTCCATCTTGGGACATTACACCTTAAAGTAGGGTTAAGTGTGTACTACTATAGATTTTGCCTTTAAAAGAGCTAGAAAACTTTAATTGATGCTAAAAAATTGTTGATAGTCTATAAACTGATAAAGACAATCATATTTTATTAACACCAACTTAACACTGATAAAATAAATTTTTATCAATGCTTTTTTTAGATTTAAGAAAAGACAAACTTTATCAATGATTTTTTTAGTGTTGATAAAGTGATCCTTTATCAGATTTTTTAGTGTTTATAAAATCCTTCATAGATATTTTAAATAATATTTGATAAATAGTCCCCCTAAATGAGCACCCAGGGGCCTGCATAGGCAAGCACTACTACAAGCCCAGACAAATCCACCCACAAACAAAACCATCTAATTCTCAATTATTTTGACTCTTGAGAGTTTTGAGTCCCTGTTCAACATTTTATAAACAAAAAACCTTACCACTAGCCTAAGTTGTTCTTTCTATTATATAATGATGTATGTGTTTGTGTATTTATATATATATATATATATTGTAAAATGTGTGTGTGTATTAACATGTATTTGTTCAAAAAATATACACACATGTGTGTGTGTGCACACACACGCACACATATTTGTGTATTTATGTATATATTTATATTTATATATGTGTGTATAAATATTTGTATTTATATGTGTTTTTAAATATATGTGTATAAATATGTATATTTATATTTATTTATTTATATGTGAAAATTTATATATGTGTGAAAAAAATATGTGTATTTATATATGTGTGTATAAATATGTGTATTTGTGTGCGTGATTATATGTGTGTGTATTTATATGTTTGTATATATATGTGTGTGTGTGTACATGTATGTTAATATATATTAGTGTTTATATATATAGATATATGTTGGATCACCTTTATGTGTGTATTTATAAAGGGGAACATTTATCAGTACTTAAAAACAATGATAAATGCAACTTTTATCAGCATTAAAAGAAATCATTGATAATTCTACCCTTTATTGGTTCTTTTTTTTAGTATGGATAAAGGTCACCCCATCATTAGTGATCTTTTATCATTGATAAAGGGTGTCTTTATCAATGCTTTTAAAAAGCATTCATAAAAGACTAACACTATTTTTTCCCCAATCTATAGTAGTGATGGCTATGGGTTATCTTTCTCCTATGATCCCAGGACTAATTCTGCATATTATTTGCAAGGGCCCCCAATTAGAAGGTTTGGTGTGAGTTAAGTTGGTTTCTAGGTCTTTTTATATCCAGGTGTAGGGTTTGTCTCTCATTTCTTTGTTTTTATTTTTTATTGTGTGTTTTATATTGATTTATCACTTGTATTTGAATTTTTAAGATGCCAAGAAAAACCCCATGCAATGGGCCTTTGTCCTAAATCTGTAGTCTGTGACCACATAGTGATAACTTCCTGGGTACTCAAGTGTTGTGGAAGCCTGATCAAGGTGTGGGTACCACTCAATAAGCCACCACTAACAACATCCTTAAAACAACCAGTCTGTTATACAAGTACGTGCAGAAGTTCCATAAATAAACAATTACAATACAACCATTAAAATATTTAAGACTAAATTCATAGAACAAAAATTGAACTCGGGCTTTATGATGACACCCAGGAATAGTACATACCTACTTAATCTAGTGTCGGGGTGTCTCTGAGCTCATCACAATGACTGTGCTAGCCCATCTCTCATCGAGGGTAATATACCCATCTTCAATCAAACAAATGGCATATGGGAGTAATACACCCATCATCATAGCCCAACCAATCTGTCTAGGGGCTGGGCTCACCCCAAGTTCATCGAGCATAACCAAGTCCACCCAGGGGATGGATTCACCCTTGGTTTAATGAGCACAACCAAGTCCACCTAGGGTTTGGATTCACTCCAGGTTTAATGATCACATATCTTTATTGCTATAACATGAGAAAAATAATCACATGGAAAAAGGGGTCATTAAATATTTCCATTTTGGAAACAATTACAACCCTTAAGGGGTGTTCTCATTTCCTTTAAAAATGATTCCAATCAAACATCATTTTATCAATAGGAAGAGAAAATTCATAAGGTCAATACAAATTTACCATCCCAAGACCCCTTACTGAAAATCCATTTCTTTATTTTTTATAAAACCCAAGACCCCTTACCCATTTTCATCACCTTTTAAACCAATACCATCCCCCAAAGAGTGTTTTCACTAAATTAAAATGATTCAGGCATAAAATACATTTCTAAATAAGTTCGCAAGCTCTTTACATTCCCAAAATAACCATTGTAACAAAACATTTACCTTCCATTTGGATAAAATAAGGCACTCAACCATAATCCATGACATTATAAAATTCCCCTTCACATTTCAAAAAAAATAATTGAGAAAATAAATAACTATGAAATTCCATTTCACAACCATCTATTCCAAAATATAATCCCCAATTTGGAACAAGTGTGGCATGTATTAACCTTTTTAATAAAACTATAAAATATAAGATCAACTATTTAGATTATGCATTTTAATTAATGAAAAATTCAAGGTGATGCATTTAAATATATTCTAGGACAACACCTAATATCTAGTATTACCACACAACCTATCCACTTAAACAATTAACTAAGACTATGGGTTAGGCTTATGGATATCCTACCTTAACCTTAGATGAGTCCCCATGTTAAGTATCAGTTGTTGGTTCGACTTGAATCATATGAAAAAGGAATAGTAGACAAACACCCTAAAAATATAACATATTAGCTAAAACAAGAAGAACACCACTTGATAGTGAAAGAAAACTATAATATAGGGAAGAGGATGTAGAGACCCTATTTTTTATTGTATGACTTTAAAATATATCAAGCAATATTTTTGGATCCATGCACTGAGATGTAGCGTGATTCTAAGGCCCGGTGTGTCCAAAATTAATTTAATAAAAATATTAAATATATTTTATATCATGCACACATATTTTTTCATAAATAATGAAATACCCCCTAAACAAAGTATCAAATCGATAATATAAGATCAAAGTTGAATATAGAATGTGAGGTTTTCCCTAGGTGTGATCTAAATTGGGTTGGCATGATATGTTTGGATAAGGTGACCGTTGGCGGGTACGTTAAGTGAATTAATTAATTATTTTAATTAATTAATTTAAACCTAATTCCCTATATAAATACATTGTTATGGACAATTGATAGAGTTATCCACATAAACCTGGGACCATTGAGAGGATTAATCCATTGTTTTTCATTGGCGGACTGAGATTGTATGATGACAAGCTTTAGGATCCAGGCAAATTGAGGCGCACTGAACACAACGAATCTTATCCTTCATTGGAAGTAGTGTTCTTAGAAAATAAACTATCAAATATTGAGGTAGGACTCATAATTTTTGGATTCTACTCTTATGATTAAATGATTGATCATGATCAAACAATTATTCTTTAGTCTACATTCAAATTCATCCTTTTCATGATCCTGCGCATCAGATTAAATTATTTATTCAATTTTTTACTCTCATTGTGTCATATTTCTCACCCCATCTATCCCCAATATAATTCATTGGACAAGAAAATTTTTCCAATGATTGTTGCACCTTTTTTCTTGTGTTTTTTCCCAATTGTCCTTCGTGTTCTTTTCCATTGGCCTACGGGGCCACATTTCGACATCGTCGGGCGGGTTCAAGTGCAATCAGATCCCTGGATTCATAGCAGATTCATGTGTGGAGAATGGATTAAAGAATTAGGGATACATTCAGATAGATTATGGGATTTGGGTGATTCCACCATGGATCAAGAATCTAATGAGGCAATAATAGATGTTTGGAGATGCGACTGTGCATGTGGGTATCAGAAAGAGAATCAAAACTCTGATTTTCAGCCACCAAAGGGTCAAAAACGATAGTCGGAGGTGATTACCACTGATTATGGGCAGTCAAATAGTAGGATTTGTAACATAGAAGCTGGATCTAAGACATGCAGAGTGTATATGAGTTTCTTTGAAAATCCCAAATACACAACGTGTACTAGGATTAACGTACATCGTGTACTGGATCAGTTGTGACGGCTAGGGTTTTCAGGTGAGTTAAATATCACATGTTGTGTGGGACCCCTACACACCATGTGACTCAGTGTTGGTGACCTGGTGTGTACTCTGGGAGTACACGGACATGGTAATGGTCAGGCACATGTTGTGCACTAGCATACGACCAAGGTATATAGACACAGCCAGGGTACATGGACATGGCCAGGGTACACGGGTATGGCCCGAAGGACATGGGCATGACTAGGAGAACATGGATCGACCCTGGGTGGCTAAGACATGCCATGTAGTTCCCTTAAACATTGTGCAGTCCTACATGGCTAGTGAGTCATGTACTGGATAGGACACAACCAGGATGTAGAGTGGGACCGCATGCCATGTGGGTCCCTTACACGTCATGTACCTCTTTTAAGGAGACTTATAACTCTCATATCTCCTTTATTTGGACTTATATTTTATCCTACGAGTAGCATATACTGAGTGTTTTCCTATGTATAATGTCATGGTGGACTTTGTAGTGGCTTTTGAGATGCGGTGTGAGATGTTTTTGGTGTGATTATTCTTTAGGTGATGTTTGATGATGACAATTATTGGGCAACATCATCAGAGAGATCAGAGTGGCACTCTCCTGCAGGGATAGGGCATGGGTTCTCTATCTATATATAGAGTGATACCCTCCTGTTGGGACAGGGCATGGTTTCTCTATCTATCTATAGATTGGAACCCTCCTGTGGGGATAATACATGGGTCCTCTATCAACCATCATAGTGGCACACTCATGCAGAGTCGGGGCATGGGTCCTCTACCATCAGTGCGGTACCCTCCCATGGATTTGTTGCATGGGTACTCTACTATCAGAGTGAAACCCTCCTATGGATTCAGGGCATGAGTACTCTACCATTAGAGTGGCACCCTCATGTGGAGTCAAGTCATGGTCCCTCTACTATAAAAGTGGAACCCTCCTATGGAGTCAAGGCATGGGTCTTATATCTATTTAGTTCCACCCTCCTCTTGTACTAGGGAATGGATCTTGTACTAAGAAATTATGTCCCTTTGACTGTTCTACATAGTGGATAGGTGTGGCTCAACATGGATGTTTCTTTAGATAGACACACGAGATGTTGGGCGTCATTAATGGGCCTCTGGGAACTGATGTAAGACTCTTTTCTTAGGTTTTGTTGTGATATGGAGATCCAATTTCTCTCTCATCTGGGTTTCTTTTATGAGAATATATCCCTATTGATTGGTTTTTTCTCTCTTTATATGGGTTGAGATGTCTATTTATATCGTGTCTCCTATTATTTCCCCTTTAGATTTCAGGTTGTCCTACTAGGTATGTATATACTCACCCCTGCATGGGTTTTTCCTACACATGTTATATCTTATATAGATGATAGATAGGTCTACGGTGATTAAAGAGGATCATAGAGATACCCAGGTTCATTTGATTGTATATAGCGGTCAGGGCTTGGAGATCTGGAATCGGGCTCTCTCAGCATTTACTTTTCCAGTTTTTGTTAGGTTGGGATATCTTTCTGGATGGGTGTGTATTTTTCCTTTTTACTTTTTTAGATTACACTATCATAATCTTGTATTCCCTAGAGGTTGTTACATGCATGATTGTTACTGTAGATGTTACTATCTTTTTTCTTTTTTTTCCCTCTACACTTCTGCATGGATATGGTTGTGTGTGTGCATACGGGTACTTAGGAAAAGGCCTCCCATATTAGTTATGTCTCTTGGTGCTTGTTGTCAGCCCCTGGCCTATGGAGGTAGGCTTGGGATAGTTGCGGCTTGAGCCCTATTAAATTAGGTCATGACAGATTGGTATCAAAGGTGGTTCATTCCTTGGGACAGTTTTTGGAGTTTCTCGTTACTAGGATTTGGTTGGGATTCAGGAAAACAATGTCAAAGTTCCTCGAGTGTGTCTTTCAGGCTAGGGAACTCAGTGTTAGTGTAGTGGATAATGTATCCATACATCGGGACTCTAACCACCTACTTTTCCACTTGGTATACCAAGACATTGGTAGTAGGGAACTTTGGTACATGCATCATATAGGATTGAGTCTTTTGACTATCCTTCTTGAGTTATCTACCCATATATATATGATCATCTAACCATGGTATGTCTTGAATAAATTTTCAAGAATCCTCCATGATGATAACAAACTAGGTTACCAATTCAAAATCATGATAACAATTTGATGAGTGATGAGACCTCATTTCAGGTGACATCTTGTGAGATCCTTCCTCTAGGTGGACAGGTAGCATCACCCCCACCTATCGAAAAGCGTATAGTACTAGAAGAGAAATATGAGGATATGTGTAGTCTTAGTGTACTCCATGAGTTCTAGTTCTAGATGTTGTTGAGGTTTCATAGTGATCTATATCCATAGGCAGTGGAGGATTGGATAAAGTCGGTGATCCGAGTTTTCACGAAGTAGTTGGGCGTTGGTGGAGCCTAGTTATGTGGATGCATGAGGAGTTGACACTCTCAAGGTTTTACATACAGTATTTGTTTCATGAGGAGTACTACCCCCATTATTGTGCTCAGTTTGGATTTGGGATCTTATGGATTTTTATTAGGGAGGGATGATAGTTGTTGAGTATGTTGCGAGGCTCACAAACCTCACGCGGTACTCCCTCGACATGATTCAAGATGGCTACTTACAAGCATATAATTTTTAGAAGGTTCACCATAAAGACATTTGTTCCAGTTTGGTACCCCTATGAATTCCCATTTATGGTGGAGAATTAGAGATGGTGATGGTGATGAAGAGCTTCCTATTAGAAGGACTTCATGAAGCTAGAGTTAGTAGTGGACATTATAGGGATGATTTGTCTGCAACGGCCAGCAGACGCTAATCAGTATGATCCAAGCAAAATATATCTTCTCATGATCAGACTCGATCATGCGGTCATGTAGCATAGGGACCATGTATGGGACCAAGGAAACCCATATAAAGGAATTTCTATGCAAGTGATAGGTGAGGTCACATGGCACATGATTTCCTGACCCGACATGCTGAAGAGGGTAAAAATATAGTGGATGGACCACCACGGTCGAGACATCACCATGATAATGGATCTCTCGAATGTAGGAAAGGAAGCCCCTATGGAGGTGGAGATGGAAAAGGAGTAGGTGGGGCTCTAAGAGGAGGTGTTATGGGTGGTGGATAAAATTATGAGCTCCTTGCACCACCACCACCATGTAAGAGTTGGTGTCCTATAACCAACTGGTTTTATATTGATTACATGGATATTTAATGTATTATTACATATTTTTCATTATTCTGCATGACTATGATGTAATAATGTCCTAGAGTATTTGTTGCATTGATAAGGTCATGGAAGTTCCCCGCTATGATGAGAACCTTGAAATGCTATAACAATATTCTTAAATATAGTTTTGCGGTTGGATGACATACTATGATGGGAAACATATCATGCAGACTATCAGGTACGAGTACTCATAAGCATATTAGACTTCCTCTCATAAAGTTCTCATTTGGTAATCTCCAAGATAGAAGATTATGAGAACAAACCTGCTAGTAGGAATTCTGCATGTTTTGGTGTCATCAGATATTTCTATCTGCAAGCGTGTGTAATGATCCTTAGACTTTGAGATTATCATTAATATGTGTCACGACTTGCACACTTTGATTTACTGACAAAAAACTTCACACAGATAGTTGGCGGGAAGTAGGGTACGTTGGGTGCGTCACGAGTGGCATGTTATTAATGGATAATTTGAGGAAGGATTTTTCCCTTCCATTTATGTAAGTTGATATCTCGGCCCTTTGATTGAAATAGAACTGTTGTGAAGAATTTCATGTACATGGTGTAATGATGAGTTTATTTTAGGTAGTCAAAGAATGACGTATCAAGCATAAAAGTTGATGACACTATCATGAAACCTGCTTGATGAGATATTGTGACAAAGGGATTATATTACACAGTGAGCATTCGTAAGTGGATGTCGTTGTTGCAACTTTATGTTCTTTCTCTTGGGTGCCTTAACCCGTTGCTAGATAGTACTCTTGAACTTTAGGAAAGCCGCCCTAATGTCAATGATAAAGAATCATAGAGGGTCACACACTAAGTGTTTTTTGTGGTCTTGGTTAAATTGTATTTGAATTTAATTAATGAAATAAATATTATTCTCAAGACTGTGGAATAATTTTATTCAAGTTAAAATGATCACAAAAATTAAATAAAATTTATTTATTTATTTTATTGAACATTTAATAAATATTTATTTACTATTTTGTAAATAAAATATTTATTTAAGAGAATAAATTATTTATTTATTTATTCAAGTGTTCAATAAATGGAAGTGGAGTTTGAGCAGACCAAGGCTAGTCTGGTAGTAAAATAATTATTTGCAAGACGGTAAATAATTATTTAACTAGTTGGCACAAGTTAAAATAATAATGGCGCTGCTATTATTTTGTGACGTGTAATTTTATTTATAATTCTATTTTGCGCAAGTTAGCGCACCATAAATAATGACGTGGTATTATTATTATGAGCATGGGTTTTCTCTAAGTTAATTAATGTATTTAATTGCTGTTATTCAATTAAATATTGTAACTAAAGTTCCATGCATATAAATAGACAAGTACACCTATTGTTCCAAAATACACACGACGCCGCAAGCTCGGTGAATTGAGAATTTTTGAGCCAAACAATTTCTCTCTTGAATCCTCTTCTTCCCCTTCTCAAGAACGAGATACATTCTTCAAGGTTGAAGAACAAGCAATCAAGAACGACTGACACAAGATACTCGCTTCACCGCACTAGCACCCAGAGAATGAGCGGTGTCGAACAGAGGCCATCAAATCACGTGTGGATCACCACTAGAGGGATTCTAGTTTAGATCTTTACAAGCACAATAAGATAATCCAGAAGGGTCATTCTAGACGATCAACATCATCAACGAAGAAAATACCGAAGATCCGGGTATTATTTTCTTTATGAAACTAATTAAATTAATTATAAACATGATGTAAAATATCCTCTCAAAAGGTTTCAGGTCTCTTCATTCTTTATATAAATCTTTGATTATATTCTGTGGAGACTGACGTTCATCATCGTATTGATCCCGAAATAATCATTGATCATGGTAAAAATTAAAGTTGGGTTTCGGCCCAACCGTGCTTCCGCTGCACCTGAAACCTTTAAGTGGTATCAGAGCGGTTACATCATAGTTTATAATTATTTAAATATTTCATTGATGATTTATGTATTTAATAATTTAGTTATTTCAATTCAAGTTAATCGTTCTACAAATATGAATCTTGAGATCTGTTCCTCCTCTTTCATTTCTTGTTCACCTTACAGAAATGATCTCTTCTTTTAATTTTGATTAAAATAAAACAAAGGATCTCATCTGGAGGTGCCAAAGGTTTTTGGTTGCACAACACCAGAACACAAGGCATGTATTCGGTAGTACACGCTATGTAGTCAATGTTCAATGCACTGGATCTAGTCCACCAAACCAAGTCGTGTCATTGGAGTTTGTCTAAGTCTTAATGACTTCATGTGTTGACCGGGAACATGTGGCACGCTATTTCCGGATTACACACCATGTGGACCAATGGACACGGTGTGTATTCCCTTCAGGTTAGGGTTGGACTGTGTACCCCATACACGGATTTCTCGGCTGGAGACCGTGTAATGAGTAACTACACGGCATGTGGCCCACTGGACACGCTGTGTACTCCGAATATTTTCGAAGTACACTCACACACCGTTTCCCTGGGTGTGTACTTCGGATGGACGGTGAACAATAGTACACACTATATAGTTAGAACCAAACATTGTGTACTCATTCAAATTACACAGATTTATGAAAATTTATTATTATATTATACAAACCCTTGAGACATGTACCATTTTGCAGGTGTAAATCTAAGGCACAACACGTGATAAGTGTTATATATATGTGTGTTTAATTTATCATCTGTGTAATGTTCATTTTTACTCGTTGGGTAGTTATAAATAGAAATTCACCAGGTTTCCTCTAAGGTACAAGTTACGTATAAAGATAATTTTAAATGAATTTATTTGTTTAAAATTATGATGGATGATAATCTCAAGGAAATTCAGAAAAGGGTTTAAGATAAAAGTATTGATTAATTAAAGATGATAATTAATTGATTTGAGTGTGATTTATCTTAAACAAGAACGATTAAAGAATTGAATGCTAGTTTTATTTATGCATAAATATCGTTGCATGTATGGATTATCATGAGCTGGACCAAGGCCTTTTTATGTGGATGGTTTCTTTTAATTTATTTATTTGAATTAAATTTGTTGGCTTGCGAGCCTTCTTCTCATTAATATGTAGGGTCTTCATGCCCAAGGTTTCTTTTATGTAAAACCCCTTTTTACCCCTCACCTACATGTGAGTTAAAAAAAGGCATATGTAATGGATGGAACTCCCAATCTAGTGGAGGTAGTTCAAGCTTGATCCGAGACAAAACCAATCCTAGGAGATACAGAGGTGGACAGGTGGAAGCTGTAAACATGAACCCAAAAGGTTTAAGGTGTTTCTCCCCTAGGTCAAGGTTAGTTTATCAATCACTAGATAAAATAAACATTAGAAAATATCATGATCATTCCATTTACTTTATTTTATTTTTGTCAGTTGCATGGTTTATCATTATGGATGTGTTGTCACGATCACATAATCAATGAATTAAACAAGCATGCAAGATGGAACTAAAATAAACCAGACTTATGTGTAAATATTATAAATACATGGTTAATCACTTAAGTAAGTTCCACTTAATATTAAAAATCATGTGATAATGATAATAAGAAATTCACACATAAGAGATAAAAATCGCTCAAATAAAATATGAAGTCAGACTAAGCCTTTCGTTACTTGATTAAGGGAAAAATTCAATAAAACTATGTGTTTGACCGACCCTTGTTGGGACACTTACTTTTATACAGGAAGCCCTTACGAAAGGTTTCGGGTTGACTTAACCATATTACATCAAGAGGAGTATCCCTTTCTATACTTGGTGTAATATTGGAGGCAAGAGTTGAGGAAATCCAAAATTCATGATTTTAGGATTGGGGAGTCCACTCAACAGATCAAGGAGTTGTAAGCCTGCAGTTGGCAAAGACCTGCCTACCTAAATACCTTCTAATAGCTTAACCAACCCTTTTGGGGTTATGTAAAGGGGAATATGGATATTTTCCACTATAATGTCATGGAAACTGTACATTATAAGTTTAATGGTGAGGACCATTTGGATTTGATAAAATAATGGGAGACTTAATAAAATTTATTATTTCTCATAAAATATAATCAAGAAAGTACTAATGATCTTCTATTTTAATTATAGAATAAAAATGACAAGCTCGTCAACCACACTATCCCTGTGATAAATTCTATATAAAGACAACATCCTCACCGGTAGTAACTTCTAGGAATGGTTTATACACCTTCAGGTTATCCTACGCCATGAATGGAAGTCTTACGTGCTGGAGTCAGCATTACCTGATCTTCCTGCCAAAGAGGTGAGTGATGAGGATTTCTTGGTCTATGAGAAACATATAAACGATGCGATCGATGTTCAATGTTTGATGTTATCATCAATGTCTAGTGATCTCATGAAGTCTCATGAAAACATGGATGCTTATAGCATGATCGAGCACCTACGTGGTCTTTACTAGGAAAGAGCAAGACAGGAAAGGTTTGAGATCTCTAAGGCACTCTTTCAGAGTAAGCTTGGAGAAGGTTCCCCAGCTGGGCCTCATGTAGTCAAGATCATTGGCTACATTGAGCGCCTAGAGGTTCTAGGGTTTAAACTCCCCGAAGAACTGGGCACCGATCTCATTCTCACATCACTCCCCCAGAGCTTCTCTAACTTTGTTGTTAATTTTAATATGAACAACATTGATAAGTCTCTATCTGATCTTCTTATCCTCATTCGCCAAGTGGAAAAAGATATGAAGTGAAAAAGGCCTTATGTCCTTATGGTGAATAAGAGGAAAGATAAAGCAAAGAGCTTTAAGCCCAAAGATTCGTCACAGACTTCCAAGAAAAGTAAGATAAAAGGGAAGGCAAGAGAACAGGAGGTTGTTTGTTTCACATGTGGCAAGAAGGACCACTGGAAAAAGAACTGCACCCAACCTAAGAAGCAAGGGGAAGTTTCAGGTGTGTTTTATATCGAATGCAATCTATCTGTTTCTACAAATTGGGTATTAGATATAGCTTGTGGTACTCACATATGTATCCAAATATATGAACCAAGTAGATTCAGGAAGATTGACCATGGGGAGGTAGATCTACAAGTATCCAATGAAGCCAGACTTGCTATTCTAGCTGTTAGGGACTACCACCTCACGTTGCCAATTGGGATGATCTTGGTGTTAAAGGGTTGTTATTATGTGCCTTCTGTGACTAAATACATTATTTCTGTATCCAAATTAGATATAGATGGATTTTTTTCAAGTTTGTAAATGAATGTTTCTTCTTTTACAAAGATAGAATTTGTTTTGGTAGGGCACATTTATACAATTGTCTTTACGTGTTAGATTACACAAACCAAGTAATGGAAATCGATAACAAAGATACTTCACATAACTCATACCATGCCCAACTTTGGCATCACTGGTTAGGTCATGTAAATGAGAAATGCTTGACAAAGTTACATCAAGATGGATATTTATATTCTTTCGAACTAAAACCACTTGGCGTAAGTCATGCATGTTTACAAGGAAAAATGACCAAAGCCCCATTTAGTGGGAAAGGTGAAAGGGAAAAAGAACTTCTTGAATTGGTACATACCAATGTGCGTGGATCATTTCCAGTTGAAGAAATGGGAGGGTAATCATACTTCATAACTTTTACTGGTGATTTTAGTAGATATGGATATATCTACTTAATGAGGTATAAGTCAGATTCTTTTGATAAGTTCAAAGAATACAAGAATGAAGTTGAGAACCAGCTTGGTAAGAAGATTAAAAAACACTGCTCAGACTGAGGTGGAGAATATCTTAATCAATACTTCATTGATTACATACGGTAGTTTGGGATCCTATCCCAACTCACTCCTCCAAACACGCCCTAGTGGAATGGAGTGAGTGAAAGGAGGAACCGCACCCTGTTGGACATGATGAGATCAATGATGAGTCATGCGAGTCTTCCATTATCCTTTTGGAGATATGCGTTAAAAACAAAGTCACACATACTAAACCAAGTACCAACTAAATCGATAAATGGTATTCTATACGAGTTATGGAGTGGAAGAAAAGTCATGTTATCGAATTTACATGTGTGGGGTAGTGAAGCATTTGTTAAGGCCTCTTAAGGTAACAAACTCGCACCTCAAGGCACAAAGTGTACCTTTATAGGATACCTCAAGGAAACAAGGAGATATTACCAATACAACCCCTCAGACAAAACGGTTATAGTGGAAAGACATTCCATATTCCTTGAGAGGGATCACATCTCCAAAAGAGATAGTGGGAGTGAGATAGACCTTAATGAAGTCAAGGCTCAAGGTACATAAGAGTTGGTACAGGAACATATTCCACAAATCCCCATTAAAGAAGAATTTTTTCCAGAGACACAAGTACTATTTAGGAGTACAAGAGAGGTTAGAGAACCGGAACGGTATGGTTTTTTAGTTACCGAGGAAGGTGACTCATTATTAGTTGATAATAATGATCTTATGACCTACAAGGAAGCAGTAAGTGGAACAAATGTTTCCAAGTGGCAAGAATCCATGAATTCTAAAATGTATTCTATGTATCAAAACCAATTCTGGATTTTGGTAGATCCTCCCATTTATGTGTAACACCCCAAGCTTCCATGAAACGTTTCTCTTTGAATAATGAAAAATCTTGCATTGTACGTAACTTTGAGATTCTAACATACCGCGACCAATCAAATTAGCTGTTATGAATAGTAATACCCAATTTTTGAAATTTTATAAATTTTATTTTTCAAAATGGACTTCATTTTTAAATTTGTAATATCAAAATTAGCTTAGAGTGAATTTTTGGTGCTTTTCTGAAAACTTTCAATTTTTGATGAATAGTGAAAAATACTAAATTTTAATTAAAAACAAATTTTTTAATTGAAATAATTTATAGTGTTAAATTATAAATTTTAATGGTTTTTAAGTATCATTAGATTATTTTTTTATCATTTAATATAATTTAGGTCATTGGATGTAATCTCACAATTAAAATGGACATAAACAAGTGTCAATCTTTTGATAGTTATTATTTCATACAAACATGCTTTTTGTTTTGACAACATGAATTAATTTTAAATTAATTTCTGCCACTTTTGTGTTTTGAATTTGGAAAAATATATTCCATATTTGGAATCCATAGGTCTAAATTTTTTAAATAGGTAACTTTTATTTTTAGACATTATGAATATTTACTTCAATAAATATTTTATTTATCATGGTTAAAGGGATAAATCCATTAAATAAGGTTAAAAAATAATATTATAATAATATTAAATTACCCTAACATGTGTCCTAACCCTATTTTATGTTACATGTACAACCATGGGAATACTTTGGTCGATTTTGGGACCTCATTGAGCCACTTGGGAGTGATACTGACATTTTATATTAAATAATCTAAAGTAAAGACAAAAATAACAAAAGCAGATATCTTTTAGTAAAACAATTTTTATATGAGGTTATATAATTGATCTATTCAACTATAAATAGTCATTAGAAATATAAAACGATTTTTTACATCATGATATTTTATTTATAATTTTTAGACATAAAATAAATATATTTATATATGACACAATAATGATGCATTATTTTCCTTATTAATGAAACAATCAAATAAATGATATTATAAATATTAAAATAAATATAATTTGAAAGTTTTGATGTCATACAAGAATTTTATAGGTGAAAATTACATGTTCGAGTAAATTAAATGAATTTTTTTTGAAGTAATCATGTTGTTATAACTTTAACAAAAACAAAATACTAAATAGTGTCAAAATTGACATAAAAGAGTTTTAAAAACAAATATTATATCATTAATTGATATAATATTTCTAAAAATCTAAGGATCAGAAAAAAGACTTATATAATTATAGTTTTATCATTAATGAACCACTTGGGGTTCTCTTGGAAGTTTATAGTAATTTTATTAACCATATAATATAAAAATACAAAGAGACATGGTAAATGTCAAACTATTTAACTAAGAGTTAAATCTAAAAGATAAAGTTAATATGGTGACCTAAACCTATCTAAAACCTATTGGTTGAGAGGTTTTCTACCCATACCCACCATATCCTAAAAATAATTCATTTTTGACCCATTATAAATCAAAAATTATTTTATTATAAAATAATATTTCAAGCTTTTCCTAAAGTGGCCCTCACCTTTCTTATAAAAGGGAAATTCACCTTCTCTTAATTTCACACCTACAAAGACATTTTTATTGGCCAAAACCTGCCCAAATATCCCCCCAACTTCCATCACTTAAACCTAAGGGCCTTATTTTGATCATAAAGTCAACCTAAGGAGCCCTTTTGATCAACTCAAAAGGAATCACCCGAAGAATAAGTAAATATTTCACCACCTCTTTCAAGTTATTTTCTTCTTCCACTTCTTCTTTATTTGTTGTTTCCATTATAAAATAATAAATACAATATCTTATATATACTTTGATGTTATTATAAATTTTTTATAACCATATTCTTTATTCTATCCATCCTATAAATGACAAAGTCACCATACGTGCGTACGTACGGCTTACCGTCTCCACGTCGTGGTGTAGTTTGTCATTCAACACTTCATTGTTTAGATGGGTATAATATTGAGTATAACTGATGTAAATAATAAATATAACATGTTTATGATTCTGTATATATAATATAACATCTAATTACATATGATTTCTCCATCAATATAATGATATTTTCTCTTGTGCGTACGTACGGATTACCGTCTCCATGAACGCGATGAGATTCATTTCCCCATCGTAACTATTCAAGAATAATTTTCATTTGATGAATAAAAATAATTTTTGTGAACATAATATCATTATTTATATGAATAAATACATCCTATCCATATCAGACATGGATTATGTAACCAAGCATATAAAGGAGAACGAATCAGTTAACACTAAAACGATGATACTACTGAAATATTATTAAAAAAGCAATATTAGAGGATCATATGTGATATAATATTTATATATATAGTTCTTTTATAATTTAATAAAAATGATTTAAATATTATACAGGAGGTTAACATACCCTCGACCAAGGAAAATTACAAGGTAAGGGTTAATTTCACAATCTCTTTATTATCCGAGGTTGTTTTTACGTAAGTATCTATTGGGACCTCTTTATCATCCACATCCATGTTTTCTTGAAAACTTATTTCAAAACATTTTTAATATTTACTAGACTATGGGTTAAATCTGTTTATACCATTATTTGACCTTATATGTTTTGAAATAAATCTTTCCGTTGTTTTCCAAACAAGGTACTTTATGACCTTTTTGACAAAATTAAGGTAAGAATGTTTCTTTTAACTTATACGACGGGTGCGGCTATTTTCCACCGTTATAACACCATCGAAGCTTCCCTTAAAATATTATAAGAATATTTTCAAAATAAATTTTTTCTTTTATAATTATGTGACTCTTAAATGGTTTCAAAATAGAAAGAGGTATTTCTTTCAAATAGTTTTCATTTCATCTATGTCAACATCCTTTGATGGATTTTAAACTTGTTTGAAGTTGATTCATTATGATAAAAATATTCCATATTATATTGAAGGTTTTGTGATATGTTTGACTGTGGATGTGTTATTTTTATAACATTCATGGTTTATGGTTAAAATATTGAAATTTTGTATACTAGTTTTAATATGAATGTTTATGTTATGTTCCAACCTTTTCATATGAGAAATGTATTGGACTTAGTATGTGACGGGTGGATCCCATTATAGATCCTTGATGCATTGGTAGGTCTCATGAGACAATTAGATGTGTAATTGGATGAGGCCTTTCCCAATTTTATATATGGTTTTGGTCGAGGCCTTAATCATTCTTAGACGTCTTGGTCGAGGCCTTGATAAAATGTTTCAAAATGTATGGCATTATACATTCCTTTATTATGAAAATAATATTGATGTTTCATGTGGTTATTAGACTAGTATAATACCCATGACTATGTTTTATTATGGAATTATTTACTCAGCTCATATTCCTTCCATAAAGTGTTCATGTTTATTATTTGTAAGGGAATGTGTTTTTAATTATTCACCATACATAATGTTTATGTTATCTTTCGCTGTATTGCTTACCCTTACTGAGCATTTGAGCTCACCCCTTTTTTATGTTTCATTTTCCCAGGATATGAAGAAGTTAGTTATGAGTGACTTGCAGGCATAATCTAGGAGACTTGGATGTTTCTAATGAAATAAATTAGTGTTGTATTTCTTTTCAAGTTGTAATATTGAACTTATGTATGTATCTTGTTTCCAATAATACTAAATTGATCGGTCTTTCAGGACATGATTCCTTGTATCATGCCAATGTTATGTAATAAACCACTAACTCTGGGTAACTAGGGTCGGGGCGTTACATGATGTAAAGTCTGTTGGTTGAAAATGGGTATTCAAGAAGAAACTAGACATGGAAGGACAAGTTAGTTCCTATAAGGCACAACTGGTTGCAAAAGGGTTTAAACAACATCAAGGAATTGACTATGATGAAACCTTTTCACTAGTTGAAATGTTGAAATCTATCATAATTCTACTTTCCATTACAGCTTACCATGACTATGAGATTTGGAAAATGGATTTCAAAATAGCCTTCCTTAACGGGAACCTTTAGGAAGATGTCTACATGACACAACCTGAAGGGTTTATGACTCCAAAGGATGCCAATAAGGTATGAAAGTTGTAGAAATATATTCATGGATTAAATCAAGCATCCAAGTCATGGAACATTTGTTTTGATAAATCCATAATAGAATTTGGTTTTTTATCAAGACTAAATGTGAGCCTTGTGTCTACCAATGGTTTAATGGGAGTGAAATCATTTTCCTAATAGTATATGTTGATGACATATTACTTATTGGAAATGAGATACCAGTCTTACATTTTGTTAATCAATGGTTGAATTAATGCTTCTTCATGAAGGACTTGGGAGAGGCAATATATATTCTTGGGATCAAGATCCATCGTGATAGATCCAAGAGATTGTTGGGCCTAAGTCAAAGTATATACATTTATAAAATACTGAAGTGATTCAGTATGAAACAATCTAAGAGGGGATTTTTTCCAGCATCACATGGCATTCATCTTTAAAAGAAAATGTGTCCTCAAACACATAAGGAAAGAAAGATAATGGAAAGGACTCCATACGCATCAGGGATTGAGTTAGTCATGTTTGTCATGCTATGTACTAGGCTGGATGTTGCCTACGCATTGAGTGTGGTAGGAAGATATCAAGATGACCCAGGTGACCACCATTGGATGACAGTCAAGAATATCCTAAAGTATCTGAGGCGTACTAAGGATATGTTCCTGGTTTATGGAGGATATGAGGAACTAGTCATCAGAGGATATGCAGATGCTAATTTCCAGACTGATCAAGATGACATGAAGTCGCAAATGGGATACATCTTTACTTTGAATGGAGGTGTAGTGAGCTAGAAGAGATCAAAGTAGAGTGTGTTCATAGATTCTACAGCAGAGCCCGAGTATATTGTAGCTTCTGAGGTAGCTAAAGAAGCAGTTTGGATGCGAAGCTTCATCTAGGATCTAGATGTGATACCTAGTAGTAAAGATCACATCACATTGTACTGTGATAATACTGTAGTGGTGGCTCTCGCAAAAGATCCAAGGTCGCATCAGCGGAAAAAGAACATACTTCAGAAGTATCATCTCTTGAGGGATTTTTCTCAGAGAGGTGAAGTTGCAGTGAGTAGTATTTCCACAGAAGACAACGTGGCGGACCCCTTGACTAAAGCCTTGACTTAGCAAAAACATGATCACCATGTGAGGTCTAGCAGACTAAAATTAATAGACAGTCTTCTCTAGTCCAAGTGGGAGTTTGTAAGATTTGGTGTCCTATAACCAACTGGTTTTACTTTGATTATATGGATATTTAATGTATTATTACATATTGTTCATTGTTCTGCATGACTATGATGTAATAATGTCCTAGAGTATTTGTTGCATTGATAAAGTCACGATAATTCCCTACTATGATGAGAACCTTGAAATGCTATAACAATATTCTTAAATATAGTTCTGCAGTTGGATGACATACTATGATGGGACACATATCATGCAGATTGTCAGGTGCAAGTACACGTAAGCAGATGAGACTTCCTCTCATGAAGTTTTCACTTGGTAATCTTCAAGATATGAGATTATGATAATAGACCTGTTAGTAGGAATCCCACATTTTTTGGTGTCATTGGATATTTCTATCTGCGAGCATGTGTAATGATCCTTAGACTTTAAGATTATCATTAATATATGTCACAACTCGTGCACTTTGATTTACTAACAAAAACCGTCACACAGATAGTTGGCGAGAAGTAGGGTGCGTTGGGTGCATCACGAGTGGCATGTTATTAATGGATAAGTCGAGGAAGGATTTGTCCCTTCCATTTATAGAAGTTGATATCTCGGCCCTTTGATTGAAATAGAATCATCACACAAAATTTCATGTCCATGGTGTAACGATGAGTTTATTTAAGGTAGTCAAAGAACGATGTATCAAGCATAAAAGTTGATGACACTATCATGAAACCTTCTTGATGAGATATTGTGACAAAGGGATTATATTACACAGTGAGCGTTCGTATGTGGATGTCATTGTTATGACTTTATGTTATTTCTCTTGGGTGCCTTGACTCATTGCTAGACAATACTCTTGGACTTTAGGCAAGACCACCTAATGCCAATGAGAAAGAATCCTAGAGTGTCACACACTAAGTGTTTTTGGTGGTCTTAGTTATATTCTATTTGAATTTAATTAATGAAATAAATATTATTCTTAAGACTGTGGAATAATTTTATTCAAGTTAAAATGATCGCATAAATTAAATAAAATATATTTATTTATTTTATTGAACATTTAATAAATATTTATTTACTAGTTTTTAAATAAAATATTTATTTAAGAGAATAAATTATTTATTTATTTATTTGGGTGTTCAATAAATGGAAGTGGAGTTCGAGCGGACCAAAGATGGTCCGGTAGTAAAATAATTATTTACAAGATGGTAAATAATTATTTAACTAGTTGGAACAAGTTAAAATAATAATGACGATGCTATTATTTTGTGATGAAGAATTTTATTTATAATTCTGTTTTGTGCAAGTTGGCACACCATAAATAATTATGCGGTATTATTATTATGAGCATGGGTTTTCTCTAAGTTCATGAATGTATTTAATTGTTGTTATGAAATTAAATATTGTAACTGAAGTTCCATGCAAATAAATAGACAAGTATGCCTATTTTTTCAGAATACACACGACACCGCAAGCTTGGTGAATTGAGAATTATTGAGCCAAAAAATTTCTCTCTCGAATCCTATTCTTCCCCCTCTCAAGAACGAGAGACGTTCTTCAAGTCCGAAGAACAAGTGATCAAGAACAACTGACACAAGACACTCACTTCACTGCGCTAGCACCCGAAGAATGAGCGGTGTCTATTAGAGGCCATCAGATCATGTGTGGATCACCGCTAGAGGGATTCTAGTTTGGATCCTTACAAGCGCAATGAGATAATCTGGAAGGGTCGTTCCGGACGATCAACATCATCAACAAAGAAAATAACGAAGATCCAGGTATTATTTTCTTTATGAAATTAATTAAATTAATTATAAACATGATGTGCAAGATCCTCTCTAAAGGTTTCAGGCCTCTTCCTTATTTATCTAAATATTTGATTATATTTTGTGGAGACTGACATTTATCATCATATTGATCTTAGAATAATCATTGATCATGGTAAAAATTAAATTTGGTTGTCGGCCCAACCGCGCTTCCGCTATGCCCGGAACCTTCACACCAAGTGGCCCACATTAGGCTCAGGGAGCTGGCAATCAGGTTCATGGGTAGATTTAGGCTATGGGGTCATATGATCTGATGGATCATGAGATGATTAGACTTATGATCTATGTTTATTCCACTCTTAATTTAGTACTTGTATACACAGGTGTGATTCATTCCTCCATATCTTTACTCCTCGTGCGAGAGCTAAAGATCCCAATTGAGATGTTATCCCAGCATCTTTGACTTAAGGTTTATATGGTTAATGATTCTTCGATATATTTTATCTTCCAATAGTTCAAGATATTACTTTGTGGAGAGATTCTCTTATGGGACCTTTTCTTCTTCATGATAAAACCTTATAATGTCATCTTGGCTATGGACTGGTTGTCTGTGGTCTGAGCCCAAATTCACTGTCACCAAAAATGAGTAATATGCCTTCACACTGATGGGATAATATTATCCTTTGGATTCGAGAGAGATCTCATGGCATTACAGGTGGGTTTTTTTAGCAGGAGGTTGTATCCCATCACCTATTAGTTAACAAGTGTATCCTTTGGCACAACAGGCTCTTCAGGCATCTGGATTCCTTCAATCATGGAGAATTTTATGGAAGTATTTCCTAAGGATGTTTTAAGGATACTTATAAGGTGGGATATAGATTTTTTCATCAACTTTCAACCTGGTAACACTTTAATATCTTCTACGGAATATCAGATTTCCCCTACTGAGATCTGGGAGCTATGGTTATAGTTATAGTATCTTTGAGAGAAGGGTTTTATCAAACCTAGTGTGTTCCCCTGGATAGTTCCAGTGTTGTTCCTAAAAAAGGAAGATGAGAGATTTCACCTTTATGTAGATTATCACTGCCTGAACCAGACCATGATAAAGAACAAGTACTCCTTTCCAAGGATTGAAAACCTCTTTGATCAGTTATGAGGCGTGAAATGGTTCTCAAAGATTGATCTCAGGTCCGACTACCACAAGTTGAGAGTTCATGATGTTGATATTTTGAATCTATCATTCTATTGTCGCTATAAACACTATGAGTTTTTAGTTATGTATTTTAGTGTGACAAATTCCCCCACTGTGTTTATGTTTTTGATGAACCAGATCTTCTAATCATACTTGGATAGATTTTTTATTGACTTCATTGATGATATACTCATATACTCTGTGTCAAAGTAGGAGAATGCAAAGCACTTAAGGATTGTCCTAGACTTTCTTTGGGATCACTATCTTTATGGTAATCTCTTAAAGTGCCAGTTATGGATCCATGAGATTCACTTTCTGGGGTATGTCATTTTTTAGCATGGATTAGTTATGGACCCAGAAAAGATCGATCTAGTGATTTCTTGGGATCCACCCAAGAGTGTGTCATAGGAGCGTAGTTTTCTTGGCTTGGAAGGGTAATACAGGAGGTTTATGGTAGAATTATCTAAGATTGAAACCTCTTTGACTACCCTAAATAAGAAAGGGAAGTCGTTTACCTGGACTGAGCAGTTCTATAGAGAATTCAAGGAGTTGAGGATGAGGCTGATGAGTGCTCTTGTTTTGAGACTACCGAAGGAGGGTGTAGATTACATAGTATATTATGATGCCTATGGAGCTAGGATCAGCTGCATTTTTATTTAGAGGTAGACAATGATTGTATATGGGTCAAGGTAGTTAAGACTCCATGAGAAGAACTATATGACTCATGACCTAGAGTTGGCAGTGGTAGTCTTCGCTCTGAGGATATAAAGGCACTATCTTCTAAGAGAGCACTTCGTTGTTTACTCAGACCATTAGAGTCTCAAGTGTGACTTCATATAGAGAGACCTAGACCTAAGGAAGAGGATCTTGTTATAGTTCCTAAAGGTCTACGAATTTGAGATAGTCCATACTTCTTAGAAGGGAAACATGGTAGTATATATCCTTAGTAGGAAGTCCCAAGCTCATTTGGTGCAGGAGGTGTCGAAGCAGTTGGTGTCCTTACAACTGACCCTAGTTGAGGAGAAGGGAGCAAAAAAATTTCAGTCGATGGTGTTGAATCATCTACTCCTCCAATATTTGAGAGAGTCTTAGTTGTGATACATCAACTGTAAGGTCTTACATGGACAAATATCCTTAGGATATTCACCATATATATTTTCAAAAGGAGATAATTGCATCATCCTTTTCCAAGGACCCATGGTGGTCCAAGTCACAATACAGGAGGATGTGAAGAGAGAGTTTCACGTATATCCTTTGGTTGTATACCCTAGTGTGGGAAAGATGTATAGAGACCTTCAGTGGAATTTTTGGTGGGCTGGAATGAGGTAGATCATGACTGGGTTTGTCACTCAACACCTCACTTTCCAGCAGGCAAAGGCTGAGCACCAAGTTCCAGTAGGTTTGTTACAACCTATTGAGATCCCTAAGTGGAAATGGGACAACATATACATGGAATTTTTGATAGGGATTATGCATAAAGTGAGATACCATGACGTCATATAGATGATAGTTGGATGAAATATGAAGTCGTCACACTTCCTTTCCATTAGGGAGCAGAGTTCAGTGGAGAGCTCGGGGTAGTTGTACATGCAGTAGATCATTTGCCTTCTTGGAGTACCCTCAAAAATTGTCTTTGACTATGATGTGCAATTTTCATCATGTTTATGGAGAATACTGCATGATAAATTCGATACCTATATGAGTATGAGTACAGTCTTTCACTCCCAGATAGATGGGAAGACCGAGTGCACTATCCAGGTGTTGGGGGATATGTTAAGGTATTGCATGTTAGACATTGGTCGGAGCTGGGAGGATCACTTTCCATTGGTGGAGTTTGATTATAACAATATATACCACTCTACTATGAATATGGAACCTTTATAGGCCCTATAAAGAAGACCTTGTAGGTCATTCTTACGATGGACTGATATTAGAGAGGCATCTCTTGTTGGACTAGAGATCGTGCGGGCGATGACGGAGAAGGTCCAAGTGATCTGCGAGCAGATGAGAATAGCTTAGAGTAGGTATAAATATTGTGTAGACTAACATCATAGGCCCTTGGAGTTCAAGTAGAGAGACCACACTTTTCTGAGAGTCTTACCACAATGAGGATTGCAGATATTCGGTCAAGAAGGAAAGTTATCCCCAAGGTTTATCAGGATATTTGAGATCTTGTAGATGGTTGATGAGGTTTTCTACCACCTCACCTTACCCCCACAATTGGAGCGGGTACATGATGTCTTTCATGTGTCATAACTAAGGAGATACATTCATGATCCCATGAAATTTATTGATTGGGGTGAGATGGATATCAAGGATGGATCCACCTTCGTGGAGCACCCAGTGGTGATTAAGGATCAGTGGGAGATGGTCCTGCATGGATGGATCATACCCTTGGTTCATGTGTTGTGGTAGCATGGGAGTGGAATAACTATGTGCAGGCTCAATATCCCTATCTTTTTGTTTAGTTTTTCTTTTTGAGAATGAAAATCTTGAATGAGGGAATAATTTAGAGGCCATGTTTTTTCCTTATAAAACTTTTAAATATATCAATGAATATTTTCAGAGCCAGGCGCTGAGACGACGCACGATTCCGAGGTCTGATGTGCTCGAAATTAATTTTGTAAAAATATTAAATATATTTTATATCATGAATGCATGTTTTTTAAGAAATAATAAAATATCTCTTAAATGGAGTCTCAAATCTAAAATTTGAGACCACTGTTAAATTTGGAATGTGAGGTTTACCCTAGGCATGACCTAAAGTAGATCAGCACGAGGCGTTCAGATAAGGTGATTGTTGGTGGGTACACTAAGTGAATTAATTAATATTTTAATTAATTCATTTAAACCTAATTTTATCTATTAATATGTCATTATGGAAAATCTCCAAGGTAATCTACATAACCCTTGGACCGTGTAACATCCCCTGATCTGGTACTCTCTCATGTGGCCAGAAAGGGATGGTTATGTGACCTCAAGCATGCCTCTACATACACTAGAGGCTACTGACTAGTAGCAGGGGTGTGATGAGCATAGTGGAGAGACTATACCCCCTATATTTAGAGTTTACAACACAGTATAAAATATCCAATAATAATAAATAAATATCAAAGTGCGGAAATAATTGAAACAATAATATAAAAGAAACCAACAATAAGAGACAATTGAACAATACAATGAATACTAAAGGAATAATGTAATGACGTGATGGAATGTAACTAAATACCATTCTAGAAACTATACAATTTAAAGAATAGAATACTCAAATAAAGACTCAACAATCCCTGATCCTGAACCCCATGTTGGTCCCATCTCCAAACTCTAGCCCATCTAGCAAATAGAATCAATATCAAGGTCCTTTGTCCTTGTCCAAATCTACATCCATGTAATCTACTCGGGTACTAAACAGAGGACTAAATAGGGTGTGATTATAACTCAGTAGGTCGACACCACCATATCTAAACAAACCATTATGATAAGAAGTGTATACAATAAAGTGATGGACGAGTGTATTAATTAATTAAAAAATTAATAAAATACAACAAAAACCTACTTTGGATCCATGTGGAAATATCTATGAGAATGTATAACAACCATACTAACCAAAACCATATAACCATGGTAAAATAACTTGTTTTGGTGTCATGTCGAAATATCTCTGAGCATGTCTCACAATCATGCCAATCATAGTCATAAACATGGCATAATCACAACAATCTGAGTCAAAGCCCCATAAGCATTACATCGTAGGAATGAGATGATCCCACTCAATATAAGCATTATAACATGGGACTAGGATGATCCCGCTCAATATAAGTATTACAGCATCTGGGTCAAAGCCCTATAATCATTACAGGATGGGAATGGGCCGAGCCCGCTCCATATAAGCATTATAGAATATAAGTGTGCATGTGTTGAGGACATGCCAGATATATAATCATTTCATTAAGGATCATAAGACATGTACTAACAGCATGTATATCACAATATCATATCTTAATTCTCGATAGTTAATTATGTGAATTGCCATTTTTATTTCAATTACCTCTTTCATTTTTTATTACAATTGATCAACAACCAAATCAATAAGCAGTAATCCATAATTTAGGGATTCTATATCAATTAATCACCTAAGATATCGTTTCATGATAAACATGATTGAATTCATTATCTAATTCAATTAAATTCAAGGTTTTATCACCAAACGAGTAGCCACAAGCTAGGTCAATAAAAAATTGAATCCAACAGACTCCAAGGAATAATCCCATTCATTATTTAATTAATTCAGACGCATGTTACATAGGTGCAATCACAATATTGAATATACTAGGCAATTATCAAACCATAGGGTTAAGATTTATACCCCATAACTTTAACCAACATAGAAAACAACACTTCCAATGACAAACGCCCATGAGGAAGAATGTGTGGATGATCACCAAGAGGATCCTAGATCAAAACTGATCAAGATCAAAAGCAACAATGCACATGGTCAATGGATTTTACCGTAATGGTTGGAGAACAAAGAGATATATGGGGAAAACCTAACCAAAACTAATTACCAGGGATTTATCATGTTCTTGGAATGTTTGGAAGGTAGGTTGGCACTCCAAAATCACCCGGAAGGTACCCTAGGGTTGAGAGGAAAAGGTTGCAGCTTGATGATAACAAAAATCAGTCGCACCACATACTTTAAAATAGAAGGTCTAGGAATTACATGGAATGTAACATAGTTACACATCATGTAATTATTTTTAATGGGGTGTGTCGAAAACTCCATCACCTTGGATGAAAATATTAAAATTCACCCAAACATTACATGACAAATAATCCATTTACACGACGTGTAAATGTTCTATAGATGGTTTTTCAGGCAATTTTTCTATTAAACAACCCTAACCCCATTTTAGTCTCCTTAACTTACTAAGAACTGGTGATAGCACTTGACCCATTTACCCAAACTCCATTAATTCAAACAAACATACATTCCTGAACTTTAAGTCATTTTCCCAAACAAAGGCTCTCTACATGGATCCTCACTAGTTTTTTCAAGTTTCCTTACAACCCAAGACTATGTTTATTCAAATGATAGACATCCATAGTGAAAACACGACAACCCAAGGTTAAAGATGAGGCAAAATTCAAATAAAATAAGTTTAATAGAAAAAACTCAAATAGAGACATACCTAAAAAACATGGGATATTACAACCTCTCAACCATATAACAGATCATCCCTGAGCTTCTCCAAGCATCATTATGGGGTCTCAGTGAACAAGTTTGGACTCTGTGTTTGCATATAAGACTCCCTCTACTAGTTCTCCTCCTAAACTCACTCATGCTTCCACTGCACTCGAACCAACGGTGCAATCCTACCCTAAAGATATCTCTCACTACATTCTATAACCCGTATCAGATGCTCCTCAAAGGATGAATTAGCACAAAGCTCGACATATACCACGTCTATCACATGGGAAGGTTCTAGATGATATCTTTGAATATGTGACATGTGAAACACGTCGTTCATGGAACTGTATCACTTTTGAAGGGATAAATGATACTTCATTCAACCTACCCTTTCCACTATCTTAAATGGATCAACAAACGTAAGTGCTAGTTTTCCCTATTTCCTGATACAAAACTCCCCCAATCTTGGTGAAACCTGAAGAAAAATATGATGACCAACATTTAATTTCATAGGTCATCTTCAATGGTCAGCATATGATTTCTACCTACTCTGCATGATCACGAACCACTGTCTAATCAACTGAACTTGCTCAGACGTCTCCTGCATGAGACTAGTCCCAACAAGCACTGACTCGCCTGCTTCTAGCCAATAAAGAGGTGAAAAACATGGACTTCTATACAAATACTTGAATGGTTACAATTTAATAGATTCTTATAAGCAATTATTATATACAAACTCCATGAGTGACATATGTTTCTCCCATGAACCGTCAAAATCCAAAACATAGGCTCATAGCATATCCTCCAGAACCTGAATAGTCTGCTCAGAATGAGCATCAGTCTGGGGATGATATGTTATTATCAAAAGAACCTAAAATACTAGAGCCTTATGAATAACCTTCCATAAACATGATGTGAAATGAGGATCACTATCAAAAATGATACTCCTCAGAACACCATGCAAACGAACTACCTTACGCATGAAAATACTACCCAAATCATCAAGTGTGAAGGTCTCCTTTATAGGTAAAAAGTGGGATGTCTTATTCATTCAATCCATAATCACCCATAAATCATCATTATTATAGGTTTTCTTGGGTAATCCTATCTCAAAATCCATAGCGACATCATCCCATTTCCATTGAAGAATGGGACAAGGATGCAAAAACTCGGTTGACCTCTGATGTCCAGCTTTCACCTGTTGAAAAGTGAAGCATCTAGCCAAAAATTCCACCACCTCCTTCTTCAATACTAAACACCAGTACTTTCTATGGATATCACAATACATATTTTTCAAACCAGGATACACCACCCATATAGAATCATGAAACTCCCTTGTCAACTCCCACGTAATCCCATAGAAACCCATACTCGACCATGGGAAAGAAGAGATTTTACACTGCCAAGAGACCATCTTGATGGTGTATCCCCACTATATAAGTTGTCTCTAAAAACTAATCCCTCCAAATTAGATAATTTCCTAGTCTTAATATGGTCCAAAAATATGGGTATAAAAGATGTTGAAGTCAGAGCAACTCGTCCCAAAGATTCCTGAACATCTAGATGCATGTCTGTAAAGAGAGAAATTATTCACCACTCATAACAAGAATCTTTCACTACCTATTTATATGTATTTTGTCTCAATGCATCAGTAATGGCATTTCCCTTTCCCAGTGTATAAGCCAACTCAAAGTCAAAAGACTACAAATACTCGACCCACCTCCTTTGCCAAGGTTCATCTCTCACTGGGAAAAGATATACGTGTGGCTCTTATGGTCCATGTATATCACAAACATCTCACCCATGAGATAGTGTCTCCAACATATCATGTCATGTACCACTGCTTCTAACTCTAGATCATGAGTAGGGTAATTCCTCTCATGCGGTCTCAGCTGCTTGGAGCTGTAAGCAACCACTCAATCAACCTAATTCATAACTAATCTGAGTCCAACTTTGGATGCATCACAGTACATGGTATATGATTTACCCAGCATAGGTAAAGTGAGGATAGGTGTTGAGGTCATTCTACCCTTCAACTCATGAAAATCTCTCTTGCAAGCATCAGACCAAACAAACTTCACCCCTTTCTTGGTCATCCCATACATTGATGCTTCCAAATGGGATAAATCTTGGATAAAGCATCGATAATAACCTGCTAAACCTAGAAAGATCTAAATCTCAAAGAAGTTATTGGGATTTCCCAAGATACCATGGCTTTAACTTTCTCTGGTTCCATTAACACTCCCACCTCTAAGATGAAATGGCCCATGAAGTGAACTTTATTAATCCAGAAACTGAATTTGGTTAGCTTGGTGTAAATCCAATATTCTTACAATGTACTCAAGAAATTGTTAAGATTTTGGACATGATCATATACTGAATGGGAGTACATTAAGATATCATCAACAAAAACCACCACAAACTGATCCAAAAATTGATGAAAGATCTAATTCATCAAGGCCATGAGTATCGCCAGTGCATTGGTCAAACCAAATGGAATAACTATGAACTAATACAAACTATACCTACTTCTAAAATAAATTTGGGGCATGTTTGTTAGACTCAACCTTAACTAGTGGTAACCTACTCTTAAATTGATCTTGTAGAAGATATTAGCACCTCTCAATTGATCAAAAAGATCATCAATGTGCGAAAGAGGATACTGGTTCCTAATCGTTATCTGGTTCAACCTCTGATGACCCACATATAAGATTAAAGACCCATAAGAATTTTTAATGAAAAGAACTAGAGAACCTCAAGGAGATGTAATAGGTTGTGTGAAGCCTTTAGATTCCAGATCTTCCAACTGAACTTTTAACTCCTGAAGCTCTACTGGTGCCATTATATAAGGTAGGATAGAAACTGTCTCCGCTCCTAACACCAACTCGATCATGAAATCGGTCCCTTGCTCAGGCAATAAGTCATAGAACTCATCTGGGAAACATCATGAAATTATTTTACCGCTGGAGTAAAATAATCCTACTATATTTCACCATCATCTAGATCAAGATAGACTATCTGATTTGTGAGAAAATACAAACTACACTAAATTGGTCCTGTATGACCAGCCTAAAGATACCACTCACCCTAGTGAGAATAGATGCCTCCTTATAAAGATAGGAATGTAACTCTCCTATGATAATAGTCGATATATTTCTGGTATAGAACTAACCAATTCATACCAAGAATCAAGTTGAAGCCTATCATTTCCAGCATGAACAATTCCCAAAAGAAATGATAACCACTAATATCTATAGAACATGCCTGAAAATGTTTGATATTCTCTGACCGCACTCCCAATGATGCTTCGATGGTCAAATCACCATCCAATATTTCCAAATCCAAGACTAAACCGTTTACAAAAAAATGTAGATAGAAAATAATGTGATGCTCTTGTATCAAACAAAACACAAAAATAATGTAGATGATACAATAATCGTACATCTGGTGGTAGATGGTCCTACATCCATGATAGTTGGAGTAGTATGCATAATGTGCAACTGAATTTTCCCTATACCATGGGATCCAGTCTGACTACCCTAAGTTATTTCCCCTTCTTGGTACTGCCGCTCCAGCATTGGGGTATCACGTCCCCTACCACAGCCTGAACGGCCAGTGGAACTCCAGCTACCAGCCTGCTGAGGGATAGCTGAGCCCCTTCCCGACTCAGGTTCCTAACTTAATCCCCTTATATTAATATACTATAAAAATTTCACATAGAACCTTTGAAGATGACCCAATCTACCACAAATATGACACTCAACTGTAGGGTAAGGATACTACAGGCACTTGTGGTTAAACTTGACATGCTGATAACACTAAAGCGGAACATGATCCTAAGATGATTGTCCACTACCTTGAATGCTCTTCCCATTAATACCTTGGTGAAATCTATCATAGTGGTGCTTCTTGCTACTTGAAGAATAGATCTTAGTCCACCTTACTAAAACAACCCAACCACTGCTCAGGGCCTCTCTTAGATTCCCTATTGTGATGAGTTCCTAGTTCATCGTGACCTCAAAACTACTCAAACAAAAAATGTTCACTTGTGACCTGATCTCATAACGAAGACCATCCTAAAAATGTCTCTCCTTGGATATCTCATTAGCTATCAAAGATGGTGCAAAGTAATGTAGGTCGGTGAAAAGTCTATCATAGTCCATCATTGAAATGTCTTCTTGTGTCAGATGCATGAACTCACAAGCTTTTTCATCCCTCGGCGTCTCAAGATAGAAATGGATCTAAAACTTCATATAGAAGTCCTTCCAATATAGATCATCCTTATGGCTATCTTTCTCCAAAATATCACATAAATGATTGGTAGTTCCATGAAGAATATATACTAAAAGCTTCACCCTCCTATCTGTGGGTGTCTCAAGATGCTTAATGATTTTCTAGATAGACTCGATCTAGAACTCGACCACTTGGGGTCCTCCTTCCACAGTGAACATAGGTAGATGTTACAACTACAACTCTCATGTCATATCAGACATTGAAGGCATGGTACGAATAATATCCCTTTACATGGATCACATGACCCTCAGAAAGTTGTCATAAAGCTGAACATCCATCTGATCCTCAAGAACTACAGGAAGCTCCAGTTTAGCTACGTTATGAGCATGTTTATTTCCACTCTCCTAACACTAAAGTTGAATACAATGATGAGGAATTTTCTCTACAAGACAAATTCACACCTTAAAGCACTTAGTAATAACATGGTCAACCTCAACAGGTGACTACAATAGAGAACCACTGATTCCTTGTCTCTATAAACATGGAATACAAGTATTTTAGCATGACATGTAAATTCATTTCATTTATTAGATAAAACAGATATCTCATATCATAGTTCAATAGGCAATTATATATCATATACAAATAACTATGTCCCTATCATGAACAATGCATTTCCATATATCCCTATGTGCCTATTATGATGCATGAATATTCATCCTATTCCATTTTTGGGCCATGGGTATAAATATAAATAACTAATAACATCATAAAACAATAACCTTAGAAAACATTTGAGTCAGCCAAGGAGAAATAACATCAACTATAACAAGAAAATAGTATAAACAACAATTCTCATCCCTATGCACTCGAATTTTCCCTTGTACATTAGTTAGATACTCCCATACACAAGCTCGTTACAAGTCCTGGAACATCCTATTCTCTTTTCTACCTTTCCCAAATAGTAAAAAACAGAAAACAAAACATGGTGTGCTCTGATACCACTTTGTAATGTCCCCTGATCTAGCACTCTCTCATGTGGCCAGAAATGGTTGGTTTCAAGACCTCAAGCATGCCTCCTCGTACGCTAGAGGATACCGACTAGCAGTGAGGGTTTGATGAGTATAGTGGAGATACTATACCCATAGGATTCAAATTTTATAACATAGTGTAAAATATCCAATAACAATAAATAAATATTAGAGTGCGTAAATAATAGAAATAATAATATAGAGGAAACCAATAATAAGATCCAACTAAACAATCCAATGAATACTAAAGTCATAATGTAATGATGTGTTGGAATGTAACTAAATGACATGATAGAAACCATTCAAGTGAAATACTAGAATACTCAAATATAGACTCAATAATTCCTAGTCTCGAACCCCACGTTGGTCCCATATCCAAACTCCAGCCCATCCAGCAAAGACAATTAATAGCAAGGTCCTTTTCCCTTATCCAAAACTGCATCCACATAATCTGCTCGAGTACCAAACAATGGACTGAATAGGGTGTGAGTATAACTCAGAAGGCCGACACCATCATGTCTAAACAAACCAGTCTGATAAGAATTGTATGTAATAAAGCGATGGAAAAGTGTATTAATTAATTAAACAATTAATAAAATACAATAAAAACCTACTTCGACACCATGTTGGAATATCTCTCAATATGTCTCACAACAATGAAAACCATAATCATATAACCATGGTAAAATAACTATCTTCGATTTCATTCCATAATATCTCTAAGCATGTCTCACAACCATGCCAACCATAACTATAAACATGGAATAATCTCAATAATCTGGGTTAAAGCCCTATAAGCATTACAATATATGGATAAAATCTCTATAAGCATTATAGCATGAGACTGGGCCGAGCCCGCTCAAAATAATCATTACAACATGGGACTAAGCCAAGTCTGCTCAATATAAGCATTACAACATATAAGTGTGCATGTTTCGGGGCCATGATCGATATATAAGCATTTCAGAAAGGATCACAAAACATGTACTAAAAATATGGATATCACAATATCACATCTTAAGTCTCAATGGTTAATTATGTAAATTACCATTTGTCTTTCAATTATCTATTTCATTTTTTTATTACAATTGATCAACAACAAAATCAATAAGTAGTAAGTCATAATTTGGGGATTCTATATCAAGCAACCACATAAGGTCACATGTAATGTTAAATTCAATTAAATCTATTATCCAATTCAATTAAATTCAAGGTTCATTCACCCAACAGGTAGAAACAAGCTAGTTCAATAACCAATTGAAGCCAACATACTCTGAGGAATAATCTCATTCATTATTTAATTAATTTAGATTCATGTTACGTTGGCGTAATCATAATATTGCATATACTACTCAATTATCAAACCATAGGGTTAAGGTTTAGACCTCCTGGCTTTAATTAGTGAATAACACAATACTTCCAAAAATAAATTCCCATGAGTGAGAAGGTGTGGATGATTTCCAAGAGGATCCAAGATCAAAACTGATCAAGATCAAAACCAACAATGCACATGGTTAAGGGATTTTACAGCAACGGTTGGAGAATCAAGGAAGGGAAGGGAAAAACCTAACCAAAACCACTTACCAGTGATTGATCATGTTCTTGAAATGTCTGGACGATAGGTTGGCACTCCAAAATCTCTTGGAGGGTGCCCTAGGGCCGAGAAGAGAAGGTTGTAGTAAAATAATGACAAAAGTCAGTTGTGCAACGTAATTTAAAATAGCAGGTTGGGGAATTACATGGCGTGTAATATAGTTACACGTTGTGTAATTATTTTTAATGGGATACGCTGAAAAACTCATCACCTTAGCTGAAAATATTAAAATTCTCCCAAACATTACACGATGTGTAATCCATTTACATGATGTGTAAATGTTCTGAAAATGGTTTTTCATCCCATTTCCCTATTAAATAACCCAGACCCCCTTTAAGGATTCTCAACTTACCAAGAACCCATGATAACACTTGAACCATTTACCTGGACTCCATTAATTCAAAAAAAAATGCATCCTTGAACTTCAATTCATTTTACCCAAAAAAGGCTCTCCATGTGGATCATCTCCAATTTTCTCAAGTTTCCTCACAACCCAAGACTATGTTTATTCAAGTAACATATATTCACAATGAAAACACAACCACCAAGGTTTAAAAATGAGGCAAAACTCTAACAAAATAAGTTTAACAAAAAACTTAGAGAGAGACACACTTAGAAAAATATGGGATCTTACAGACTGTTGAGAGGAGGAATACACTGTTCTTTATTGGCAGATTAAGATCAGACGACGATGAGCTTCCAGATCCAGGCGAATTGAGGCACAAAGAATGCAACAAATCTTCTCCTTTGTTGGCAGTAGCTTTCTTCACCAATGAACTATCCAATATCAAGGTAGGACTCACCAATTGTGGATTCCACCCTTGTGATTAAATGATTGAGAATGATCATACTGTTATTATTTTATTTACATTCAAATTCATCGTTTTCATGATCACATGCATCGAATTAAATTGTTTATTCAATTTTTTACTCTTATTGTGTTGAATTTATCACCCTGTCTATACCCAATCTAATTTTTTGTCCAAAAATGCTTGTCCAATGATTGTTTCACCTTTTTTATTGTGATTTTCCCCCAATCATTCTTCGTGTTCTTTGTAGTTGGCCTACGGGGTCATAGTTTGAAATTTCTGGTCAAGTTCGAGCCTGATCAGACCCCCTGGATTCGTAGTGGATTTGCATATGATGAATGGACTGATGAATCAGGGATGGGTTCAGATAGATTGTAGGATGAGGGTGATTCCACCATAGATCGGGAATCTGGTGAGACAATGGGAGATGGATAGAGATGTGACAACATGTGTGGGTATCGAACTGAGAATTGAAACTCTGATTTTCAGCCACCGGAGGGCCATAAACAATGGTCAGATGTGATTACCACTGATTACGAGTGGTCAAATGATAGGATTTGTAGTGGAGAATCTAGATATAAGATTCACGCAGTAAATCTGAGTTTCTATGAAAATCCTAACTGCACAATGTGTACTGGGATGAACACACATTGTGTAGTAGCCCAACTACGACAACTAGGGTTTTCAGGTGAGTTAAATATCACACATCATGTGGGAACCCCCACACATCATGTGACTCGGTTTTGGTGACTCAACGTGTACTTTGGGAGTACACGGACATGGTCATGGCCAAGCACATGTCGTGTACTGGCACATGGCCAGGGTAGATGGACATGACTTGGGTACATGAACACGGCCTGAAGGAAAAAAGCACGACCAAAAGAACATGAATCGGCCCTGGGTGGTTGAGACATGCCACGTAGTCCTACATGGACAATGAGCCATGTATTGGGGAGGACATGACCAGGTAGTAGAGCAAGACTACACTTTGAGTGAGTCCCTTACATGTCGTGTACCTCCTTTTGAGGAAACTTCTACCTCTTGTATATCCTTCATTTGAACTTGGATTTTAGTCCATGAGTATCCTATCCTGAGTGTTTTTTCACGTAGAATGAAACAGTGGCCTTCATAGTGGCTTTTGAGATATGATGTGAGATGTTCTAGATGTGATTTTTCTTTAGGAGATATTCGATGATGGCAGTGATCAGGCAGGATCGTCAAAGAGATTAGAGTGGCACCCTCCTGTCGGGATAGGGTGTGGTCCCTATATCTATCTATAGAGTGGAATCCTCCTACTAGGACAAGGCATGGGTACTCTATCTATTAACAGAGTGGCACCCTCCTGTTAGGACAAGGCAGAGATCCTCTGTCGACCATCAGAGCGACACCCTCTTGCAGATTCGAGGCATGGGTCCTCTGTCATCAGAGTGACACCCTCCTATAGAGTCAGGGCATGAGTCTTATACCATCAGAGTGGCACCCTCTTGTGGATTCATGGCATGGGTCCTCTACCATTAGAGTGTCACCCTCCTATGGAGTCAGGGCATGAGTCTTTTGTCTATTGAGTGACACCCTCCTGTTGTACCAGGGCATGGATACTCTACCTAGGGATTATGTCCTCTCGACAGTGAGACACAATGGCGAGGTGTGGCTTGACATGGATGCTTCTTCAGACAGACACACAAGATGTTGGGTATTGTTGTTGGATGTCACAACCCGTCCCGGTGGGGCCCGATCCGCAACCCCCCAAGCCCTCCGCCAATGGGCCAGGGGCTGGTGACTAGCACCGAGTAGGCATGCTACTAACATGGGAGGCATTACCTATAAACCTATACACACGCACACACATCTCCAAGCCCAAAAAGCTGAAAAGTAAAAACTACTAAAGATAGAAAAACATGCATACACTAAAAACCCAACCAACAGAGTATGACAGGGAAATAAAGTACAGTAAAGTAAAACCCTGGGCCAAAAGTACAAGCCCACAAAAATAAAGTCTGCAACAAAGTCCAACCTGTAGATAAAGGTAATGGGAATGCAACCCGTTGCCGAAGGAACACACCTCAGCCTCTCTGATCACACTGAGCACCGTCTAGTCCTGGTCCGCCTAGAGTCCTGTCAAAGGATTTCTCGTCTGCACAAGACACGACACGTGTGGGCAAAGCCCGTGCAGGGGTGAGTATAACAATACCCAGTAGGACACCCTAAAAACCACAAAGGAAATACAAACAAGGAAAATACCACAAAGAAAGGTACAGTCAGCTCCACACAGTATATGTCTATGGAACATATATCAAGAATATCCAGATATACTCATACACAGACAACCATCGCGAAACCACCACTAAGATCTAGCTTGAAGATTCCACTAAGCATACAACCAGGAGAACACACTCCTAGGTATGAAGAGAGAGATACGAAGTACTCACTCCGGGAGAACACACTCCATGAGTACCTTGAGAACATGATGCTCAGGTGAGGATCACAACCAAGTCATGGGGTGATTCTGATAACTCAGCCTGAGCTAATCCGCTAGGCAGAGGATTGGTGCCCGGGTAAGGTAGGTCACGTCGATACCAAGAACTCTACCTAGGGTATCAGGAATGAATAGAGGATCTGGCTCTAAGTATCATAGAGGGGATTCCAACAACTCTATTCAGGGAGTCCTGCTGAAGGGATCATACTTCTGTATATTAGGAAATGATACCGGAAACCTTCAGGAGAAAGGCCAAGGGTACGGACCCTAAGAAGGCTAGTCCAAGTCACGGAAGAAAATTGGATCAATCCATGAAGAAAAAGGTTACATGGAATGTAGTATGGTTACACGCCGTGTTCCTTGACCCCAGGTACTGCCCGTGTAGATGACTCGTGTCGTTCGTTCAAGCCGTGCAAAACCAAACTACACGGCGTGTAGAAAAGTACACGCTGTGTTCCTTGACCCCGGGTACGGCCCATGTAATCGGCCTGTGTCATTTGGCTTGTCGGATAGAAATCAACTACACGGCGTGTAGAAGAATCACACGTCGTGTCCGAGCACCTGGGATCACTCTGTGTATGCTGGCCATGTGCCCGTACACGGTCTATGCCCGTGTCCGTGTCACCTGCCCGTGTACCAGTACACGGGGTATCCCATGTATCTGGCCGAGTCTGGCAGGGGAGGGGTATATACGGTGTGTCCTTGGTCGTGTACCCTTCCCGTGTTCGTGTACTCTCGGAGTACACGCCAGGTCGTTCGCTGACGAACACACACCGTGTAGCCCATACTACATGACGTGTAGTCAGGATTTTTCCAAAAACGACGTCTTCCTCCGCGCGCCTCGGATGATCCTCCAGACTTCGATTCAGCCGTCTGTTTGTCGCGAAACTAAAGATGCTGGATTGCCTCATCATCATGATGCTGAATCCATGGGTTTCGGTCCTTCAATCATCTCCAAAATCTGATTCCGGTCACCCGTGCGGAAATCGTTCGAAGAACGATTTCTTCCAATCCACTTCGATCCGTCCATCGCCACCGCAACCACACCTCCGTAGGGTCGTACCGATGCCAGATCTTCAATTTGGGACCATTACATCGCACAACGGGTGCGCAATGATCCGTTGTTCCTCGTCCCGCGAAGAACGCGAAGAACACTCACGAAGAACGCGATAAATTTGGGGTAAGAGACACACAAAAATCGAGAGGGACGAACCTCGATCGATGTTTGTGTCGATCTTGGTCCGTCACCATTAGAAGGTTGAACAAAACCAAACAATAACAAGAATCAAATCCCCAAAATCCCCGCAAAAGCCCATCCCGCAAGAACGATCGATCCGCGGGCTAATCTGTTCGTGGATTAGTCTGCGTTCATCGTAGAAATCAAAAACGGGGAAGAATAAAATCACAAAGACATCCTACCTAGATCCCGGCATTCGTTGGAAAAGATTCAGTCGCCACGTCGTTGTTGCTGAAGAAATCTGTCAAGAATGTCATCGTCGCGTTGGGGGTTTCCTCCAGAGATTTCCTAGAGCCTCCAGGGGAAAATCAGGGTTATGGGGATTGTAACCTTGATCCCCTACATAATATCTATTTAAAAGATAAGAGATATTTAACGTAACAAGGTTTAAATAAAATATTTTAATAAAATATTTTATTACGGTTGCGTCCAAAAACCATATTTCACCACCGACCTGCGCCGGCCGATGTTAGGCCTCGCCTTAGGTAAAATCATTGTTCTGAACACAACAGTGCCCTCAGATTTCTGATCCGAGCACCTGTTCGGGAGTTATTCCACTTTTTCAGGAAAACCGCATGCACGCGTAATTTAATTATTAAATTAAATTCAAACATTTGTTCCGGGCTCACTGGGCCTCAGAACTGCACGCCGTCTCAGAGCCTGGTCTCGAATTAATTCCCATATAATATTAAAATAATACATGGAAAAATTTGGGACATTACATCACACCCACCTTAGGGCTTTTACGTCCCTGAAAAGCCAAAACAAGGGCTACTCAAAAAGATGTGGGTACTGCATGTGAATCTGAGCCTCCCGCTCCCACGTACTCTCCTGGAGATTCTCATGCTACCACTAGACACGCACCAAGGGAATAGATCATCCATGAAGGATCTTCTCCTACTGATCCTCGATCTCCACTAGGTACTCAGCAAAGGTCGCTCCATCGTCGATGTCCAGCTCGCCCCAGTCGATGACGTGCGATGGATCATGCACGTACCTCCGTAGCTGCGACACATGGAAGACGTTGTGTACCTGGTCCATCTGAGAAGGTAGAGCCAAGCGATATGCCACCTCACCAACTCTACTCAGAATCTGAAAAGGTCCAACGAACCTCGGAGATAGCTTGCCGCCTTGGCCAAATCTCCGCAATCCCCGTCGAGGTGAGACCCGAAGGAACACATAGTCTCCTTCCTCGAACTCCAAGGGCCTCTGTCTCCGGTCGGCATAAGACTTTTGCCGACTCTGTGCAGTCTTCATCCACTCATGGATGGCCTGCACCTTCTCTGTAGTATCTCTCACCATCTTTGAGCCCATGAGTGCTGACTCTCTCGGGTCAGTCCAGCAAAGTGGCGACCTGCAAGGTCGCCCGTATAGAGCCTTGAATGGTTCCATACCAATAGTGGAATGATAACTGTTATTATAAAAAAATTCCACCAGTGGTAGGTGATCCTCCCAGTTATGACCGAAGTCAAGTATGCAAGCTCGTAGCATATCCTCCAGGACCTGGATGGTCCACTCTGTCTGACCATCAGTCTGGGGATGAAACGTTGTGCTCAAGCGTAACTGAGTCCCAAAAGCTTCCTGCAATCCCTTCCACAACCGGGATTTGAAACGAGCATCATGATCTGAGACGATCGTGGATGGTACTCCATGAAGTCGAACTATCTCCTGCATGTAGAGGCGTCCCAAGCTCTCTACTGAACTCTGCTCCCGTATGGATAGGAAGTGGGCCGACTTGGTGAGTCGATCAACGATCACCCAGATGGCATCGTGCCCCCTGGACGTACGTGGTAAACCTGTCACGAAGTCCATAGATATCCCGTCCCACTTCCACTCTGGCACCTCAAGGGGATGAGTCAAACCTACTGGAACCTGGTGCTCAGCCTTTACTTTCTGACAAGTAAGGCATCGAGAAACAAACTCTGCCACACTCTTCTTCATTCCTGGCCACCAGAACTGACGTTGGAGGTCCTAGTACATATTTTCCACGCCTGGATGCACCGCCAAAGGGGATGTATGGAACTCCCTCAGAACCTCCTCCTGCAACATCACTGGTACTACCGTGCGCCCTCTGAAAAGGACAACATGCTCTCCACCTTCTAAATATCCATCAGTAGCATCACCTGTGGATATCTGAGCACGTAGAGTCTCACAGCTAGCATCCCCGCACCGTGCTTCCCTGACTCACTGTAAGAGTGGAGGGATAATAACCATCAACTGAAGGTAATCTCCCTCATCTCCATCCATGAAGGACAACTGCAAAGAGGCCAACTGCCTTGTCACCTAATCCAGCAACTACGAACTAGATTTCCTACTGAGAGCATCTGCCACCATGTTCCCCTTCCTAGGAGTATAAACAATCTCAAAGTCGTAATCCTGAAGGAACTCAAGCCATCGCCTCTATCTCAAATTCAGATCCTTCTAAGAGAAGATATATCTGAGACTCTTGTGATCAGAGTAGACGGTAAACCGCTTGCCCATCAGGTAGTGCCACCACATCTTCAATGCGAAGACTACCGCTGCCAACTCGAGATCATGGGTCGCGTGGTTCTACTCATGTGGTCTCAACTGATGTGAGCCATAAGAAATCACCACTTGCCTCTGCATCAGGACACAACCAATCCCGGTTCCTGATGCGTCGCAGAACACTACGTACTCGACACCCTCCTCCGGTAATCTCAAGATCGGGGCGCTCATCAGACTCTGTCTCAACCGTTGGATAGCCTGTTGGCACCCCTCAGTCCACATGAAAGGTTGTACCTTTCGGGTCAAAGTTGTCATGGGTGTTGCAATCCTGGAGAAATCATGGATGAATCTCCGATAGTAGCCTACCAACCCAAGGAAACTCCGCACCTCCATCACGCTCCGGGGTGGCTCCCATGCTATCATTGCCCCCACCTTTTTTGGGTCCAAAACTAAACCATCCGCTGAGATAACGTGCCCCAGAAAGTGGACCTCCTGTAACCAGAACTGACACTTTGAGAGTTTCCCATACAACTGGTGCTCTCAGAGTGTGTCCAGAACCATCCTTAGGTGTCTCGTGTGCTCCTCCTCGGACGCAGAGTACACAAGGATATCATCGATGAAGACCACTACAAACCGGTCTAGATAGGGATGGAAGATCCGGTTCATGAGTCCCATGAACACTGCCGGGGCGTTCGTCACGCCGAAGGGCATCACCAAGTACTCATAGTGACTGTAGCGACATCTGAAAGTCGTCTTCAGTATATCCTCCTCTCGTACTCGCAACTGGTGATAGTCTGATCATAGATCAACCTTAGAGAACCATCGTTCCCCTCTAAACTGGTCTAAGAGGTCATCAATCCTCGGTAGTGGATACCGGTTCTTCACGGTCACCTAATTTAAGCGCCGGTAATCCACACACAGCCCCAAGATCCCGTCCGCCTTATTGGAAAACAGCACTGGGGCCGCCCAGGGTGAAACGCTGGGTCTCACAAAGCCCTTCTTCTGCAAGTCATCCAACTGCATCCTCAGCTCACGAAGCTCTGCAGGAGCCATCCAATAAGCTGATGCTGATATCGGGGTTGTCCCGGGTTGCAACTCAATGCAAAAATCTATCTCCCGACGGGGAGGTAGCCCGGGGAAATCCTCTAGAAAGACGTCCTCGTACTTAGCCACCACTACTAGAAACTGGAATCTCGTAACATCTGTCACGCCAAGGGCTAGGATAGCCAACTGATGTGAAATCGGTTGTGCCCTCCTATGCATGAGTCCATCCTGCACTGCATGGGTCTCTCTTTCACCAACAAAAGAGAACCTCGTCCCATCACTGCGGACACACCGCACCCTTCGCCTAAAACAATCAATCTGGGCATGAACTGTGGATAGCCAATCCATACCAAGAATGACATCGTAAGGCCTCGATGATACCACCAAGAGGTTCCAACCAAAACTCTCACCTCCAAGGGTCAGGTCACACTGCCTGCAAAGGTGTGTGATCTCTGAATCTTCTCTAGTCGGTGTTTCTAAGAGTAAGGGTCAAGTCAAAGGCTCAACTGGAATCTCAAGGTCTTGAACAAGATAAGCAGCCAGAAAGGAATGACTAGCAACTGTGTCTATCAATACGGCAGCCAAAGTAGAAAAGACACATATTGTACCTCTAATCATTCCAGGAGTACTTGGGTCATAAGCCTCTGCCGCCTGCAGCTGTCCCTGCCTCTTTCCACTAGCTCCCTGAGCCTGGGGTGGACCTTCTGGGGGTGGTGGTGGTAAAGGGTCGAAACGCCGACCACCTCCAGCTGCTCTCCCAGCTCCTCTGCCACGTCCTCTGCCTCGCGGATTTTTCTTCTTCATACGTTGTCTCTGCCTCGGTGGTCCATCCACTGCTCCTGTGTCAGTAGTACGGCGGGTCGGACAATCTCGAGCGAAATGTCCCCTACCGTCACATGAGTAACATCGCTTCTCTCGAGGCTGGATGGATGTGCCCTGTGAACCCTGTACGGCTGATCCCCTGTCCTAGGATCTTCTCTAGAAACGTCTCCCATGCCTGGGTCCCTGACATCGGTTCCCTGCCGCCGAGGTCTCTGCTCCAGCTCGCCCACTACTGACAACTGCCGGTTGTCCCTGCTCTGCCAGGAAGCTCTCGACCACCAAAGCCCGCTCGAGCACCCCAACATAAGTAGGAATACTCATAGGGATGATGCTAGCTCGGATATCTTTGCGCAAGACCCACTCAAAATTCCGAGCTCTGAAGTACTGATCTCTGAACATATCCATCGAGTACCGCGAGAGGTCAGTAAACCTCGATGAATAGTCAGCCACCGTCATGGTTCCTTACTGGAGCTGAAGAATCTCTTGTATGCGTACTGCTCTTAGGGTAACTGGTGAAAACTCCTCTCTGAAGAGACGCTCAAACTCCGACCATGTAAGTGTCGCCTCGTCGTGAGTCTGGACAACTAAATTCCACCATCGTCCTGTCGAGCCCTGCAGAAGGCTCGCTGCCAGGATCACCATCTGGTCTATTGGTGTCCTGACCAAATGGAAGACTCCGGTCACAGCCTCAAGTCAGTCCTCTGCTGCCTGAGGGTTAGGCTCACCTTGAAACCTGAGGGGTCTCTGTCTCTGAAACTCGTGGAGTGCGCTCAGCCTGCGCTCCTCCTCCACTGGTACAACAGGCGCTAAACACTACCCCACAGGTGGTGGAATAACTGGAACGCCACCTGGTGGTAGAACTGGGGGATCTGTTCCTTGTATCGAAGCTTCATCACTGAGGGGGTCATCCTCGTGATCGAGCTGCTAGATCATAGCGGGTGCACGTCGCAGAGGCATCCTGTTTAAGAAACAAGATGTATCACAGTTAGTGAGTATATCTGGAGAGCTAACTCAAGAAGGACATGGAAACCACAACCCATTCCTATATGATGCATGTACCATTATTTTCCCCCATGCAACTAGTGTTTTCATGTTCCGAGTCGAAAAACAAGTTATCAGAGTCCTGGTGTATGGATACATCGGTCGCCGCACCAACATTGGGGTCCCTGGCCTGAGAGCCGAACTTGAAACACTTAACACTGTTGCCCCAAACCAACTCACAGACTCTCGGTCCTAAGGTAGAACTGACCGCCTTTGATACCACTCTGTCACGACCCGTCCCGGTGGGGCCCGAGCCGCAACTCCCCAAGCCCGTCTCCAATAGGCCAGGGGCTGGTGACTAGCACCGAGTAGGCATGCTACTAACATGGGAGGCATTGCCTATAAACCTGTACACACGCACACACATCTCCAAGCCCACAAAGATGAAAAGTAAAAACTACTAAAGATGGAAAAACATGCATACACTAAAAACCCAACCAACAGAGTATGACAAGGAAATAAAGTACAGTAAAGTAAAACCTTGGGCCAAAAGTACAAGCCCACCAAAAGAAAGTCTACAACAAAGTCCAACCTGTAGACAAAGGTACTGGGACTGCAACTCGTCATCGAAGGAACACACCTCGGCCTGTCTGATCTCACTGAGCATCGTCCGGTCCTGGTCCGCCTAGAGTCCTGTCAAAGGCTCGCTCGTCTGCACAAGACACGACACGTGCGGGCAAAGCCCGTGCATGGGTGAGTATAACAATACCCAGTAGGACACCCCGAAAACCACAAAGGAAATACAAACAAGGAAAATACCACAAAGAAAGGTACAGTCAGCTCCACACAGTATATGTCTACAGAACATATATCAAGAATATCCAGATATACTCATACACAGACGACCATCACGAAACCACCACTAAGATCCAGCATGAAGATTCCACTAAGCATACAACCGGGAGAACACACTTCTAGGTCTGAAGAGAGAGATACGAAGTACTCGCTCCAAGAGAACACACTCCACGAGTACCTTGAGAACATGATGCTCAGGTGAGGATCACAACCAAGTCATGGGGTGATTCCGACAACTCAGTCTGAGCTAATCCGCTAGGCAGAGGATCGGCGCCCGGGTAAGGTAGGTCACGTCGATACCAAGAACTCTACCTAGGGTATCAGGAATGAATAGAGGATCCGGCTTTAAGTCTCACAGAGGGGAATCCAACAACTCTATTCAGGGAGTCCTGCTGAAGGGATCATACTCTTGTATATTAGGAAATGAAACCGGAAACCTTCAGGAGAAAGGCCAAGGGTACGGACCCTAAGAAGGCTAGTCCAAGTCACGGAAGACAAGTGGCTCAAGCCATGAAGAAAAAGGTTACACGGCGTGTAGTATGGTTACACACCGTGTTCCTTGAACCCGGGTACTACCCATGTAGATGACCCGTGTCGTTCGTTCAAGCCGTGCAAAACCAAACTACACGGCGTGTAGAAAAGTACACGTCGTGTTCCTTGACCCCGGGTACTGCCCGTGTAACCGGCCTGTGTCATTCAGCTTGTCGGATAGAAAGCAACTACATGGCGTGTAGAAGAATCACACACCGTGTCCGAGCACCTGGGCTCGCTCCGTGTACGCTGGCTATGTGCCCGTACACGGTCTATGCCCGTGTCTGTGTCGCCTGCCCGTGTACCAGTATATGGGGTATCCCATGTATCTGGTCGGGTCTGGCCGGGGAGGGGTATACACGGCGTGTCCTTGGCCGTGTACCCTTCTCGGGTCCATGTACTCCCGGAGTACATGTCAGGTCGTTCGCCGACGAACACACACCGTGTAGCCCATACTACACGGCGTGTAGTTGGGATTTTTCCAGAAACGTCGTCTTCCTCCGCGCGCCTCGACTGATCCTCCGGACTTTGATTCAGCCATCTATTTGCTGCGAAACTCAAGATGTTGGATCGCCTCGTCATCGTGATGCCGAATCCATGGGTTTCGGGCCTTTAATCGGCTCCAAAATCCGATTCCGGTCACCCGTGCGGAAATCGTTCGAAGAACGATTTCTTCCAATCCGCTTCGATCCGTCCGTCGCCACCACAGCCGCACCTCCATAGGGTCGTATCGATGCCAGATCTTCAATTTGGGACTGTTGCATCGCACAACGGGTGCGCAACGATCCATTGTTCCTCGTCCCGCGAAGAACGTGAAGAACACTCATGAAGAACGTGATAAATTTGGGGAAGAGACACACACAAATCGAGAGGGACGAACCTTGATTGATGTTCGTGTCGATCTTGGTCCATCACCATTAGAAGGTTGAACGAAACCAAACAATAACAAGAATCAAATCCCCAAAATCCCTGCAAAAGCCCATCCGCAAGAACGATCGATCCGCGGGCTAATCTATTCATGGATTAGTCCGCGCTTGTCGTAGAAATCAAAAACAGGGAAGAATAAAATCACAACGACATCCTACCTGGATCCCGGTGTTCGTTGGCTAAGATTAGGTCGCCACATCTTTGTCGCCGATGAAATCCGTCAATAATGTCGCCGCCGCGTTGGGGGTTTCCTCCAGAGCTTTCCCAGAGCCTCCAGGGGAAAATCAGGGTTATGGGGATTGTAACCCTGATCCCCTATGTAATCTCTATTTAAAAGATAAGAGATATTTGACGTAACAAGGTTTAAATAAAATATTTTAATTAAATATTTTATTATTGTTGCGTCCAAAAACCAGATTTCGCCACCGATCTACGTCGGCCGATGTTTGGCCTCGCCTTAGGTAAAATCGCTATTCTGAATGCAACAGTGCCCTCGGATTTCTGATCCGAGCACCCGTTCGGGAGTTATTCCACTTTTTTAGAAAAAACGCATGCGCACGTAATTTAATTATTAAATTAAATTCAAACATTTGTTCCGGGCTCACTGGGCCTCAGAACTGCACGCCGTCTCAGAGCCTGGTCTCGAATTAATTCCCATATAATATTAAAATAATACATGGAAAAATCTGGGACATTACATTGGACCTCTTGGAACTGATGACAGACTCTTTTCCTGGACTGGACTGTGAGATTAAGATCCCTTTCTCTCTCTCTACTGGGTTTCTTTTATGAGCATATGTCCCTGTTTATTGGTTTTCATTTCTCTCTTTCTATGGGTTGAGTTGTCTATTTTTATTGTGTCTCCTATTATTTCCCCTTCAACTTTCAGGGTGTCCTACCGGGTATGTATATACTCACTCATGCATAGGCTTTGCCTGCACATGTTGTGTCTTATGCAAATGACAGGCATGTCGGCAGTGATTATAAAAGAGCATAGGGATACCCTGGTGTATTTGACCATGTACGGTGGTCAGGGCTTGGAGATTTGGAGTCGAGCTCTCTCGACATTTACTTTTCCAATTTTTTCAGCTTGGAACATCTTTTTGATTGGGCATGTATTTGTCCCTTTTACTTCTTCAAATTATGTCGTCGTACCCTTGTATTATCTAAAGGTTGTTACGTGCATGATTGTTACTCTAGATGTTATTATCATTTTCTTTTATTCCTTCACGCTTCTGTATGGAGATGGTTGTGTGTATGCGTACAGGTACTTAGGAAAAGGTCTCCCATATTAGTTATGTCTTTCGACACCTGTCACCAGCCCCTGGCCTATGAAGGTGGGTTTAGGGTAGTTGTGGCTCGAGCTCCATTGGTTTGAGTCGTGACACAGGAGTGTAGCCTTATCGTAGGTTCTTGAATGCAAGCAACGACACTCAATTTGGACACTAAATGAGGGAGATCCACCCAAGAGGAGAGGAGAGGGAAGAAGGAGTGTATAGGGGTGTTTTAAGACCCAAAAGGGTTTAAAAACCCGAATAAGAATAAGAGGGGCGGACCAAGTGAAATAACTGGGTTGCCTCCCACTTAAAAAAGCACTTTGGAGGCCACCGACGAGCCACTGGCCTCCATCGGCTAGTCGGTGGTCCAACAGCTGGTTGATGTCAAGCTCACCAGCTCCAGTGAGCCCAATAGACCTCATTGGCTACCGCTAAGGCCATTGGCTAGACGGTAGTGCTGCAATATCATGTTGTAGCCTTGACTCTATGTCCTGAACCCCTAGTCCACTCTCGTGACTCCTCCAACCACCCTTCAAGCTTCATTTTAAGTCTATGATCACCTTTTTTAGATGTTCAACCTCTCGAAATTTTATCCTGAAGCCCTGATCAAAATCCAGCCCCTCCACCAATTCAAAATTCAAGCTCCTCAAAATTCAAATGCCCGTATAGACAAGGGCATTATAAAAACTTCCTGAACCGGGTGATGGGATGAGATGGAATAGTTTGCAAAAACATCAATATGTTCGTTTGCTTTTTTAATTTGTACGATGGAGATTTGTTGTTTTTTTGTCTTGTTGTTGTTGCAAATTAAATTGTTTGTTTTAATTTTTTGTTTCCATGTGTTTGATTCTCACATTACATGCAATTGTTGTTTTCCATGCATTTTGGTTTTTATTATGCTTTTTGTGTTGTGGGTGACTTGTGTTTTTTTTCATTGTGGCTCGGGTGACCCTTACATACACCTTCGTGTCGTAGGTGACCCTTGCACATTCCTTAGTGATTTTTACGACTCTTATGTATCAGCTTGAGACCCATGTTTATCAACTCACACCCCTTACATGGTTTGCGAGTTTCACTTGTCACAATGCGAAGTTGATTTGTATGCGAGGCCACTTGTCTACAGTTATTGCAATGACTGTTTCTTATACGAGCATCTTGTTCGAACATGTGTCCCGATCGCAGTTATTTTTTGCATCCCTGTTGTTATTCGTTGATGCTTGTCTTCGTGGGGAGAAACGATACCGAGAGATTTAGAATTCCCATCGAGAGAAGATCCAAGAGTAAAGGAAGAGTTTTCCGAATCTCACCACCATCGTATCACCACACTTGATCTGGCGAAGAAACACAGTTATTGCGAGTTTGGAGGTAGATGACGAGAATGACAACATTGTTGATCTTTTCGAGAATCACTGCCAGGTTCTTGGTCAAGTCTCGAGCCTGTAAGAGTGTTATTATTCCCTTTCTCAGTTTTGTGTAGTGTTTCTTTGTTGTGTCTAGTTTCCTAGAGTGCGTGCATGGATGAAAGTGTTCCTTGTTTCTGGTTTCTCTATTTGTAGTTGGTGCTTGTTTTTATTTGCATAATATAGATCTTGGGTGTTGTCTTTGGTGTGCATGTAGAATCAACATTGTCCGAAGCACCTTAATTTTATGTGTTGTTTACTTTCCATTATCATTTTTTTTTCTGAGCTGCAACTTTTTGTCTTCATCGATTCTTTCTTCCAGGCATTTGCGCTTATACCTTTCTTTTTACAAAAAACTTCATTAAATTCAATTCTTTTTAGACACATGTTGAGAGATTGAGTGATGTTTCATTGCATCTCCAAACCCACATAATCAACTATATTCTTAATCATTATTAAACTTGATTGCCACTGTGTTGGGGCATACTAACTTGAGTTTTTTTGGATGGAATGATGAGGAGGTCGTAGGGTCGAGTCCCTGAATATTCGATTTTTCTATTTGGCGTCATATGGTGATATCGGTGTAACCTTTCCATATATTAGAAGTGATTCATAAAAAAAGGGATAATGTCGTGTAAGGGCCCAAATAGAGTTTTAATTTCAGTTAAGAACCACCTCCTTTTTAGATCGAAGTATAATTTAATTGAATTTGAAAATTTATAATTTTTTTGATCATACATTTTATCATGTTTTTGGTTCCAAACTAGAATCAATTGAGATCGTCATTTTCCAAAAAATAAAATAAAAAACACACTCACTTAAAAAACAGATCCGTTCGGCATTCAATCGACTGTGAGGCATTGAAATCGGTTTGGGATTGGGATTTGGGTGAGGCGCGGCATCTGAAAGTTGAGGCTCCTTCCCATGACGTTTCTCCTGTCATTTCTCACCGCGTATCCCAGAGCTTCCATCAATGTCAACGCACCACAATCCCTGCCAAAACACGCCTTGCCACGACTCGATTTCCTCTGTCACAGAAGGCTGAACCCGGTCCGGGGCAACGTCGATCCTTTGTCAAATGAGCTCCCGGCGCGCTTCTCCTCCAAGCCGAATCGTTGGCTGGTTGGTTTGATTCCTGTTAATATCTGTTTTGCTACAAACGTCTCCCCTTTTATTCATTTGAAATAGAACGGTTGTCTGAATTCTGGAGGTGTCGTTTGTGTTCTTCTCTTCCGTGGCATCAAGAAATTTGATGATTAAGAATGTTGCTGGTGTGAGCTAAATGATATATCAGACTAGTTAATAGTGACAGATTCTCGGATTTTTTTTTTGTAAGCCCGATCGTTTCACGTTTAATGCTGGATTAGTTTCATGCTTGCAATCCTCTCAGTTCTCTAAATGTGTTTTCAGTTACGCAGGGCTTTACGAGTTGGCGTGATTTTCCTGCTGCTTTGCACATTTCAGCGTTGGATTGCACATCTGAGAAGCTTCGCAACCTGATTGTTTTTGTTCTTCTTTTCGTTCAAATATCTTCTCCATTACCCTTTCCTGGTTCTGATTTTGGTGTCACTTCCCCGGCGAAGGCCGTTCTTTATTCGCCAAATACTAAGGTGCCAAGAACAGGGGAAGTTGCTCTAAGAAGGGCTATCCCTGCAAACGCAAATATGAAAGCTATACAGGCATGCATGACTGCCTGTGTTGTTCCCTACAAATAAATTCAATGTGTCAAGTTGGTGACCTTGTTGCCACGCTTTTCATTTTAGGAATCGCTCGAGGACATATCATTCCTGCTAAGAATTCCACAGAGAAAGCCTTATGGAACTATGGAGGGTGATGTGAAGAAAGCTCTGAAGGTATGGACTAAAATCAGGGTTTGTACAATCTATTCCATTAGGGAGTCTTGCCTTCTTGATTTAGTGTGTCTATTTCAAATGCTACCCTATCCAAGACTAAATGCAGCAATGTCTTAAACACACAATATCACTGCATAAGATAATTAGGATACTGATAGAATATTGTACTTGCAGGCAGGAAAACCCATGCAATCTTTCCCCCAATATAATCTCTCAAAAGCCTTCAAACTTTCCACCGCTTGTAATAAGAGTAAAGTGGGAATTTCTAACCAGATTACATGGGCTAGTGCTGTGTCTGAAAATAGGAACTAATCTCTTCATACACTCCCAATTCACAACAAACATGCTCTTTACCACTTCCCTCTCTAGTTGACTTCAGTGTTTTCCATTTTTACAAACATGAAATTTTGAAGCTTTTACTTCCTTTAGTTAGTCTTAGTTTTTATATTGCTAAGCATAATTGTTTTTTTTTTGAGTTTTTCATTTTTCCCCTCTGTTTCTGTGATTTTGTTTTGTTTGTGATTTTTTTTGTTGAGGAATCTTATTATTATTATTATTTTCAGATTGCAATGGATGAAAAAGAATCTATCCTTTCCAGTTTGCCATCAGAGCTGAAGGAGAAGGGTTCAGGGTTGTTTACATCCATTGTAGGGGAAAAGGTATTTCTAAAGAAAGAACATTTTGCTTAAAATCGTATTCAATGCCTGGCACATACACAGAGCACATTTATATATCTGTATGTACATGTCCATCAATGTGCATGTGTAGCTATCTATGTATATGTATGTAGATGTATGCATTTGCCTTTTTCTGTTTTTTATTTTATTATAATTGTTGGAGTCTGCATCCCACATCGGACTTGAGGTCCGGTATGGTCTTTATTATTTGTTATAAATACACCCCAAGGGCTCCTTTGGATATACACCAAGGGGGTTCGGTTTCTCCTATTTTCCCATTCTACATGGTATCAGAGGGAACCTAATCCCAAACCCTCCCTCCCTCCCGTTTTATTTCTTTCCCGTCACCCTCTAGGGTTTCTCCCGGTTGGGGGGCGGCGGCCTCCATGGCCAGCGAGCCATAGGTATTCTCCGCCGCCCCCTGCCGGTCATCCCTCCCAAGCGCCAGCCTCCCTGCTCCGGCTCTGTCCGGCGGTGCTCCTCCCCGGTGCGCCTTCCCTTCCGGCGCCCGCTCTTCCTGCGCGCGAGCCCTCACCGTCGCGGATCCTCCCCCTCCCGGCATCTCTCCCCGCTGCGCACACCCTCGGCACCGTCTCCCGGCTCCCGCGCGTCTCCCGTTACCAGGCGCGACTCCCCTCTCGGCGGCCCTCTCTCCCGGCGCGACTCCCCTCTCGGTGGCCCTCTCTCCCGGCGCGGCTCCCATCCCTCCCGCGGCGGCCTCCTTGGCCAGCTCTGCCGTCGCCCCTCCCCTCCTTGGCCAGCTCTGCCGGCGGCCCTCCCTCCCGGCGGCTCCGTCCTGCGCGCGACTCCAGCCGGCTCTCCCTCTTCTCCCGGCGGTGCTTCTCCCCGCGCGACGGCCTCGTCTCGCCGGCCTCCCGGTTCTGCCCGGATCGCGTCCTTCCGGCGAATCTCCCCTCCAGTGCCGCTCCTACCCTAGCCGACCCTCCCGCGCGACTGTCTCCTCGTCCCCCCCTCCCTGTGCGCGACGGGTTCGGCGGCCGTTCCGGCTCCCGCAATTGCCCCGACGCTCCTCCCGCTCTCGACCCAGGCGCCGTCTCCCTCCCGATCCAGCGCTGCTGCGAAGTCCCTGGCACCGTCTCCCTCCCTGCGCGCGGCCCGCTGCTTCTGTGCGGACATCCAACCCTCGCCCTAGCGGAGCCCTCTCCCAGCGGTGCCATCGCCCCAGCTCCTGGCTCCCGGCGCACTCGTCCAGGCACGGCTCCCCTTCCCGGCGGCCCCTCCTCTGCCGGCGCCTCCAGTTCTGCCGGCCCCTCCACACCGGCGGCCTCCTCCGGCCTCCAGCGCCGCCTCCCGCTGTCCTGCTCCCTCGCCGGCCTCCTCTTGCGCCCCTCTTCCGGCAGCCAACCGGCTCCAGTTTCTCCCTGCGGCTGCCCAACTTCAAGGTTCGGCTCTCCGGCACCTCCTGTGGCATCCCCGCCTCGCCGGCTTCTCCCGACTACTCCAGGCAGCCGCCTCTCTGTCAGCCGGCACACCTTCACGCTTCATCCACCGTGGCGCAGCACCTTGATTGTCTTGGATTCGGGCCCCGTTGGCGCCGCCAGATCCCGCAACACTTCTGCGGAATCCCCGCCTCCCGTCGCCGGCCCCGCTAGTGCGGTTTTCCCGGTGCTAGTTTGGATTTCCCGGCGTTTCATCGACCGGCCCCACTAGTGCGGCATTCCTGGCGTTCCGTCAACTGGCCGGTCTGAGTGGTCATCTGCTGCGCCTGCAACATCTTCCATCCATCATCCTGCGGGGGAGTTTTGATCGTGAGGGGGAGCAGCCACCTTTGGAGCGTTTTTTTTTTTTTTTATTTTGTATGGTTTTGTAATCAAGCTGGGCATGTCTAGCTTGAGGGGGAGTGTTAGCGTCTGCTTTATTGTTTTCTTTTCATTATGTGTCCAAGCTAGGTTCACCTAGCTTGAGTGGGAGTGTTGGAGTCTGCATCCCACATCGGACTTGAGGTCCGGTGTGGTTTTTATTATTTGTTATAAATACACCCCAAGGGCTCTTTTGGAGATACACCAAGGGGGTTCGGTTTCTCCTATTTTCCCATTCTACAATAATAAACTTATTTTATGATAAAGTTCAGATTCCTAAAGTCATTTATGGATTCTGAAAACAATGTCCAAGGATTAAGGGTAGTGGTTCATCCATCTTAAATGGAGTTCTCCTTTCGTGTCTTGTTCTGAAATCCCTGTTTTAGCTAAAATAGTTCATCCTAGAATTAATTTCATGAGCACGGGCTAATGTAGAATGATAACAATATCTTGTCCACTATCGCTGCTTTAGCATGCTGTATCATATTGCAGCAACCTATTTGTTTCGAGGTTTGTCTGTCGTTTAGATCACTTTATAATTTTACCTAGGATGATTTTTTTTTTAAATTTTTACTTGATTTATAGGAACTTGTTTTTTATTGTTCTCTGTAACTTAAAAAGAATATATCTAAAGGTTCATTTTTCCAGGGTGAACTGCAATCCCTTCTTGAGAATGTGAAGGAAAACGATCCTGATAAAGTGTCAGCAGGCCTAGCCTCATCACTCAATACTCTTGCAGAGCTTGAGTTATTACAGGTAACTGCATCTACTGAAGAATAACAAGTTAACGCAGCATAGAATCTGCCACTGTTGATGGTTTTCTCTGAATGGAGTGATTTTACATAAGAAATCACATGAATATGTTGGGTGGTGCTGCGGATGTTTGTCCAATCCCTTAATTACGAACACTAATATCAATAAGAAATAAATATTGCAATGATAAATCAAGGAAAAGACACAATAATGTCGTGGTTGGGTTCAAAGACTTGCGTCCACAGACAACATAGCAGAATCATCCACTATGCTACAGAGAAATAACCTATGTCTAATTCTCTCATGGGCAGTCAATCCCATAGGCCAGAGGGCCGATTGATAGCTTTCCCATCACCCTTTCCCATATAAATTTAATGCAAGACAACAAATGTGTTCATCTTGACTCACAATAAAATAGGAAATACTCATACACATTCTAAATTGGTCGTGCTTGATTCTCTTGTGTGTGCTCAAATCCCTTATGCAATCCATATTTACAACTCTGTCATCACCATTTTCCATAGAATTTCAACGCGACACAATAAATGTTCTCACCATAATTTTCACAATAATTGGAGAAACATAATTCTCACAATAATTGGATCATTGAATGGGAAGTTAATGACTACAAAACCAACGTGTCATGAATAAAATATTCTCCTGCTTGTCAAATTAGTCGACCAATTTCATCTGCAACTTAGTCACAACAATTCAATAGAAACTGCAAAATTTTATGGTAGATTCCGCTTGATCGAGAAAACGCTTCACCTGCTCCATGGTAGACTACGATTTCTTCTGAACAAATTCTGCCTATTCTGGCTTATATGCGATCTTTGAAGGCTGAGCAAACCGAACTTTCCACATCGATGAAAGTTTACCTGTTTACACTTTTCCAATGAATCTGCAAACATGCTCAAAGTCTTCCATCTATCCACATGCGTCGAAGCTTGAAAATTCAGTCATCAATATTTGCTGTCATTTTTCAACAATCTTTCATTCCAAACAGTAGTACTCAAATAAAGATCCCTGAGATCAAACTTACAAAATAATTTCCCAAATGAAAACTCTTAAATATTTGCGGGGTCACCACAATGTCTCTTCACTAGTCTCCTTAAATAGAGTTTTCATGAACCATATTATTTGACCAATGAACACATTAAGAAGAAAACACATTAGAATTACATGATTTGGTCGAGAGACTGTGGACATAACATTAGAACTATCCACTCTGTTCCAAGGAAATGTACAAGTGGTAGAAGCGAACTCTAAAAAATGCATTGCAAAGCGCTCATGCCTAATTCATTCATGTGCAGTCAACCTTATAAGCCTAAGTGCTATTTATAGCTCTCCCATCACCTTCCTACAATACAAATTCAATCTAAGATAGCAAATGTTCTCATCATCGCTCCGATAATAATTGAGAGTAGTAATAATAGTCATTGAATGAGTCAAATACTCAAACTACAAAACTAATGAGCCATAAATACAGTAAAATATTTTCTTTATTTTGATTACCAAGGGAAAATAAAATGGATTCCCACCATCTGATTAGATCATGTATTGACAGGCTCCGGGATTGTCATTTTTGTTACCTCAGCAATACACACAATATCCAAGGTGAGGCGCCTCCTTGGATTACATTCTTGTACAAATAATAGGGTATGTGTTGTCATCTATATTGGTTTGTAGCTTGCTCCCGGAGTTGCCATGGATATTGTTTTTGTTTATGCATGCAGTTTGCGTTGTAGATTTTATGTATCAAGCCATGCAGGATGTTAATTATACAAAATCTTCATATAATTTCAGGCTGACTGGCCGAGCAGCGGTGGAGTTTACCATTGCAAAGGTTGATGGTTCTACATTTTATCCAGAAGCTGGCGGTGAAGCAAGAAACACTGCAACAATCCAGGCATGCTGCCCTTCAAACTGTTCAAAAGGAATTTCTAATCATTTTGAAGGATCGTTTCATTTTAGATGATTGGATGATAATAGAAATGCCCCTTAGTTGATAATGAAGAATAAATCTTTATTTGACGTTCCTTTCGGTTTATTCAGATTGTTCTAGATGGATATTCGGCTCCATTGACCGCGGGGAATTTCGCAAAGCTGGTAAGGTAGTTGAACCTTACCTTGGCCTTGTTTTTCAATATTTCTATGATTACTCCATTTTAATTTTTAATAGTTTGGGAGAAATGGTCTTCCCTGACAATAAAGACACGGGCCTGGTTTTGGTATTTTTTCAGGTAATTGATGGCATGTACAATGGTGTGAAGCTGAACTGTGTCAATCAAGCCATTATATCTGATGCTGGAAACTTCGGCTATAGCATTCCTCTTGAAATAATGTCATCTGGGCAATTCGAGCCGCTTTACAGAACAAGATTGAGTGTACAGGTATTTGAATCAGAGACCATTTGTTAAGTATTTTATATGGACAAAAGCACTTTTTTTCTTTGGGATTAAAAAAAGTTACTTTACCAAACACGTCCTCTGAGTTTGTGGGGGTCTCTGATAGGATGGGGAGTTGCCGGTGCTTCCACTGTCTGTTTATGGAGCAGTTGCCATGGCACATAGTGAAGTTTTGGAAGAGTATTCATCCCCAAATCAGTTTTTCTTGTATCTCTATGATAAGAGAAATGTAAGCTCCATCCGAACAGGATTAAAGCTATTTTCATTGAGTTTGCGTTAACTTTTCCTTTGAGAGGAATGTCATGAACCCATTATATTGCAGGCGGGCTTAGGGGGATTGTCATTCGACGAGGGCCAGTTTTCTGTTTTTGGGTAATTCTTGATATACAGTGATTGGTTTATTGTCAGTTCCTTTTTAATGATCCAAACAGGTCCCAGGTTTTGTATTTTGAAAAACCAGTTGAGTTTTCTGTTTTTTCATCATACAGATATACCACCGCTGGGATAGAAGTTCTTAAACAGATCAAATCAGGGGATGTGATTCAAAGTGCGAACCTGGTGAATGGTCAAGATCGCCTTCTGCCGCCTTTTGAAAATTGATGAGCTCCAGCCTTTTCCAACTTTGTTTGGTGCAGGTTAGGGTTTTGAACTTTTGTTTTGTGTTTATGGAAAACCGAAAATATTCACCTTCCGCGCACTCATTTAATGTCTTATCATATCACATATCTCAGATCTATAACTGCCCCTGGCAGTTAGTAAAACTCATAACCTGCTCTCCAAACACTTCTGCCCCCACGTGTACAACACCACCCCTAGACCCTTATGCAACAACCTGACACAAGCAGTAGGGCTTGCTGCTGGACTCATGCTGGAACACCTAGGCCAAAGACCTCCAACACCCATGCACGCACGACCCAAGCCCTCCAACCTTACTGGCCCTCTAGCCCACCTTTCTATCATTCTCGCCGTCTTGAAAAACCACTTTGTCCTCAAGGTGGTTATTAGGTTGACCATCTGCTTGAATCATAAATTGAAGTCTCCGTAGAAGACTTGTCCATGGTGGTGGTCTTGGTAACCGAACAACTTGGTCAGTTGCAAATTTAACCAGAGGTATAGTGATAAGAGCAGAGGACCAACACTTGTTAATATGAAAAGAACCAGAGAATTACAGCAGAGGAAGAGTAGTAGTAGAAAAGGGACACCTCGAGAGAGCAGGTGCTCCTTGCCTAAGCCCGCAAGTCACTACCCAAGCTAGAAGGTTGAATACAATCTTCTCTTCCCCCCTCTCGATATTATCCCTACCCTATATATACCCCTCCCAACAGACTAACACAACCCCCCTATGCCTACATGTGGAACCAACTGGTCCCTGCCTCAAAGAGACCCCACCCACAATTACTTAAAAGCCCTTAACCCTTCAAGGTGGCACAACATGTCTTTATCACTGTCACTGTCCCGAAAAACTACCTTGTCATCAAGTTTGTGGATCGCACAAACATACCAAATGATCTCCCAAATACGCCTCGCTGTTTTAGTGTTTTGGAGAGAAGTGAGCAGTACTACTGTTGTAGGACCGAGCTGTTGTGGTCCTATATAAGGTGCCCTTGCCGCATATGCACGCCACACTATCTGCCAAATCCGTCGACCTCAGTCACGGATCAAGTTTGAGCAGATGAAGGTGAGAGTGCTTCTCATCGTAATGCCTGTCCTCCTTCCATCGGGAAGGCCCCTAGTGTGCTGTTGTGAGCTGGGCCGCAAGTACGGCTGGTACCACCTAACTTCTGGTGTATAAATACAGTATGAACCTCCTGTATGAACCCGGAGACCCCATCCCGACACCGTGGGTAGGACCTGTGCAACTGATGGTAAAATAACCAGAACCCATGTTTGAGTCAGCTCAGTCTGCTGCGGCTCGTGCTCCAGCATGACGAACTTTGAAGTGTTCAGCTCCTCATTGGGAGACAATTCTAGCATATAAGGGTTTGAGGTAGTGTCTTCTTGATTATCGGCCAGCTCTATGCTCCAGCTTTGCATTCCATGGTCGTTAGGCTCCCCTAAATGCGCTGCGGACAGCTGTGCTGCTGTCAATGGGAAATCAGATGTAGGTGCAAGGGCTTCCCTAGTGGAGCTTCCAAAATCCTCAAGGAGCACTTCTTTAAGTTGCATCCAGGTGAACTCAGTTTGACCTTAGTTTGAAGTCCCTTGGCCAGTAAAAACCAAAGTTCATACATACCTGTCATGTAGAGTCGCGTCATTGGTATCCATGTTTCTGGATCTCATTCAGGAAATTCTGGTATGATGAGGTGGCCAGAGCGCTTGTCCAAACATCTATTCAGATTGGCGAGGGACGCCCGAAGCTCCTGCATCTCCTGCATTGAATTTGCCATATCGAAGAAAAGTGGGTGTTTTTTTGTTTGTTTTTTTGTTCTCATGTGTTTTCCTTCCCCGACATAAAACGTGACCCGCCTCTCTCTCTCTCTCTCTCTCTCTCTCTCTCTCTCTCTTGTTGAAAGAATAAGTTGTAAAGTGTAGCACACTTGAAAGGTCTTTGTAACAGGCGGTGTGCCTCCTTCGGACTGCGTTGCAGCGGGGACGTCAAAAGTCACCCCCAACCCAGCGCAATGTCCGAGCAAAACGAAATGGGGAGGACGCTACCTCAGAAGGGATTCAACAGTGCGCGCTGCCGCAGTTGAGCGGCGACGGGGCGCATTTCCTCAGAACGCGAGTCAGTAGAGAGTTTCCGCCCTCGACGAAGTCCTAATGCGTCTTCTGTGTGATGCTTGGGTGCGCCTGTTGTTCATGCGTTTGCTGCGGAAGGCACCGACAGAGTGCAACTGTGCCGATGATGATGAAAGTGTGGAATATGGTGGCAGTCCATGCGGCCGCTCGAGAGAGAAAAGTCAGAGGCAGTCGGGCGTGACCTCCTGCAGTGCACACCCCTTGCAGATGAAAACGAGATGGAGAGTCGCATCACTTGGAGTCGGCCGGAGGAGGACGTCAGGTCAGACCAATTTGATAAGAGTTGAGGACCAACACTTGTATTAGTATGAAAAAACCCAGATAATTACAGCAGAGGAAGAGGAGTAGTAGAAAAGGGACACCTCGAGAGAGCTGGTGCTCCTCGCCCAAGCCCGCAAGCCGCTACCCAAACCAGAAGGCCGAATACAATCTTCTCCCTCCCTCGATATTCTTCCTACCCTGTTTATATAACGCCTCCCCCCTAACAGACTACCAACACAACCTCCCCTATGCCTATACGTGGAACCGACTGCCCCCCCCAAGCAGACTCCTCCCACAATTACTCAAAAGCCCTTAACCCTTCAAGGCGACATAATAGGTCTTTATCATATAGCTGCCATCGCAGCTTTCACTATCCCACTGGCTTTCTCAGACCCGGGTGCCACTCAGAGGTGCCCCTAGCCCGGTGGGTCACATGACCTCAAACGATCTTCTCGAACGTCTAGCAGCGAGGGCTTATGGTGTGTCCGTGGGGAGACTATGCCCTCATTATCATAGTAGCACAACGATACAATCAACAGATAAATAGTGGAAGCAATGTAATAATGAATAAGCAGCGAAAACAGATGTAAACAACCAAGCAACTGATATGAATAATCAAATGCAGTAAACTGAATCATATATAGAAGGATGAAAATGTATGTCATGTATCTATAAAGCAGGAAAACATGGATATAAGCAGCAGACAATATTACTATACAAAAAGGTTCAAAAAGGGAAAAATCTATCCCAACATCCTGAGGTTCTGCCCGACCATCTGCTACTAAGCTCCATCCCAAGACATGCCAAAATGCCACACATTCGTAAGAGGACGTTTCTCCTTATCTACACTTATAAGCATATAGTCTGTTCGGGTACCATAAGCGACTCAAATAGGGTGTGAGATAAATCTCATTAGGCCACAATCAACAGTGTCTATAAATATCAATTCTGTGTATATAATATGAGTGTGTAGGTATAATAAAGTAAAATGGTAATAACAACTGTAAATGGGTCGGCTCTGGTTTCCGGAAGGAAATCAGATTGACAGTACCTACTTATGCCCGTGCTGGAATATCTCTGAACAAGTATCAAGAGACGTAATGCCCAATATCACATTTATAAGGGACACCATGCCTAATATCATAGTAGTAAAGGGGACGCCATGCCCAATATCACAGTAGTAAAGGGGACGCCATGCCTAGTGTCACATTTCTAAGGGACGTCATGCCCAGTGTCACATTTATAAGGGACGTCATGCACGATATCACATTTATAAGGGACGTCATGCGCGGTATCACATTTATAAGGGACGTCATGCCCGATATCACAGTAAGGGACGTCATGCCCGTATAGTATCACAAGTATATCAGGGTCGCCATGCCCGTATCGTATCACATTTATACAAGGGTCACTATGCCCGTATCGTATCACATTTATATAAGGGTCACTATGCCTGTATCGTATCACATATATAAGGGTCGCCATGCCCATTCACCTTAATTAGAGAGGGTCGCCATGCCCATTTAATATTAAGCAGAAGAGTCGCCATGTCCATTTATATTAAACACGCATAAAGGTCTTCATGCCAATTACTATAATTATCAAGGGTCGTCATGCCCACGTTCGTAAGCTATTAGAAGCAGTCAAGGCTTTAGGAAGAGTCAACAATTAATTTCTTTTACATTCAAAATTAACGAGGGCTCACCATTCAACGAGGGCTCACCACTCACTCCAATTCAAATCATTACAATTGTCAAGGGCACTAGCCGTGCTTTGCCACTACTCTCATTCATATCAACATGGTATCATCATTTTAATTTAAGGCCAAACACACCATTTGGTGTTTTGGGCACAAGAGCTTTAAGGCCAATTATGCATATTGGAGGGCACACCCAAAGGGATGGCTCACTCCTAGGTTGTCCATCTCAAAAAGAGGTTGGATTCTAACAAGTCTTTAGGTTCACAACAACACATATTATAAAACATCAAAACTTGAGGGATAAATTATAGACCACCTACCTCGTACTTGTACAACTCTCCTCATCCAATATCGACCTTTAGTTCGGCCTGGATTGGAAGAAATCTGAAGAACGAACGAACGCCTTGGAAATATGACATATGAGCCTGCATATAAATAACTTCGTTAAGGAGAAGAGAAACAAAGAACTACTAAAAAGGAATCGAGTACTTACTGATGCACATCCAACGTGACGATCAATGATCAAATAAGGCTTCAGACGCAAGAACAAGGGTAAAACCTATGCAAGAGGGCTTGAAAGCTTAAAAAATGGAGAGGAGAACCTCTGTTGTCTGCTGGAATGAACCAATGAGGAAGGAGGTCCAAAAGATTAGATCATTAAGGGTATTTCAGTAATTTTACCCAAAAAAACCGAGGCGCATAGTTTGGCCGCATAGTTGGCCAAATTGTGCGCCAACCGTGCAAGACTCACTGCCTTGGAAGGGCACTCACATGGTTATGCCACACAATTAGGGAAACCGTGCGCCAATTGTGTGAACCTCCTATGCTAAAAATTGCAGACATTTCGCACGGGCGTGCGACCCCTGACACACGGTTAGGGAAAACCGTGCGCCCTACTCCACCCCATTGTCCAACCCTGTACAATTTCTACTAACCGTGCAACCTAGTGTTTTTCTCCACTGACCGGGGTTCTGAGCTTCGAACAAGTCCTGGACACCCCCATAACTCTTCTAACCTCAAAGGACATCCATATTAGGTCCAAAATAAAGAATTATACCAAATTTAAAATGATATGTACTAGATACAAAAGTTGTGATCTTACAGTATTCCCCCTTAAAGGAAGTCGTCCTTGAGTTCACCTTCCAAGGGCGACCAAACTTCATCTGAGAATAATTTCGGCCACTGAGCACGTACGTCGGCCTCTCGTTCCCAAGTCTCGTCCTGTACCCGGCTGTGCTGGCATAACACCTGTACTAAAGGGACAGACCGACCTCAGAGAGCCTTCGTGCTTCGATCAACTATGCGTATATGATACTCCTCAAAAGAAGCATCAATATCTAACTCAACATCCTCAAAAGTATGAGACGAGTCGACATGATATCGACAAAGCTGTGAAACATAGAAGACGTCATGCATGACACAATACCTCTGAGGTAATAACAACTGATAGGCTACCGACCCCGGCTCTTTCCAGAATCTCAAACGGCCTGACAAAACGCGATGAGAGCTTCCCTTGCTTCTGAATCCGTCTATGCCCAAGTCTGGGTGATACCCGCAAGAATTCACGATCCCCGACCTCAAACTCCAGAGGCCATTGACGATGATCGACATAAGATTTCTGTCTAGACCGAGCAATAAACATCCGCTTTTTGATCAGCTGAACCTGCTCCGAAGTCTCCTAAACGAGGTGAATGACACGACCTACTGCATATGACCTCACAAGGAGCCATCAATATCGTTGTCTGATAACTGTTATTGTAGGCAAATTCAACGGGAGAGATATGTTTCTCCCAAGATTCGTCGAAATCAAGGACGCATGCTCGAAGCATGTCCTAACACCTGTATAGTTCGTTCTGAATGACTACTGGTCTATAAGGGTGAAAGACTGTGCTCAGAAGCACCTGTGTACCCATAACATTCTGCAACCCCTGCCAAAACCTTGATTTTTAAGTGAACATCCCTATTTGAAACGATAGTACGAGAGACCCCGTGTAGTCAGATAACCTCTTAGACATATAATCTTCCCAGCTCATCAACCGAGAACGTCTCCTGGATAGGAAGTTGACTACTTTTGTCAGTCGATCCACGACTACCCAAACTGCGTCGCTACCTCAAGGCGACCTTGATAAGCCAACGACAAAATTCATAGCCACATCCTCCCAAACTGCGTCGCTACCTCTAGCGGGAACTGTGCAGCACTGTAGCAGGTACCGTAACAGGACTGTAGGAGTCGCTGTTTGACACTGTAGCATCTGGGAATATGCCCCCGTTTGGGCCTTCGAGCCACCAATTTGGTCCCTGAGTCCTTTAAGGCCTTCGGGCCACCCAGGCCTTCGGGTCAGTTAGGCCTTAGGGTCACCTCAAGGCCTTAGGGCCATCTCAAGGCCTTCAGGCAACCTTTTAGTGCAGATGCAAACCAGAAAACCTAAAAGGAACAAGCTCTACAAGGAGGATGAGCAAGGAGCTTTCACCACAACAGAAGCTAAATGGATTGCAAGAATGAGAGGGTATGACACCTGCCATCGAGACAAGCCTGTGCATGCACGGGAATGCCTAGCCGTACAACCATGCAAAGGTGGAGAGCTGATTTCACGATGAAGATGCTGGGGATGAGAAGTTCCAAGTAGTTAATCTGGGTTGTATGTAATGTTTGAAGCCTACGGGCAATGAATTCCTCTAAGGCCTACATGCCATGTAATACTTATGCCTACGGGCCTTGTAAGGGTTCCACCTCACCCCTTGAAAGGTGGATTATCAAAATCAATAAAAAATGAAGGCCTTCGGGCCATTGGAGGAGGATGAACTAACTGTTGGAATCATCAAAGAAGAGAAGAATAAATTTTGCAGAGAGCTTGAGTGGTGGAGACCATGGAGGAAAGAAGAATAAATTTCATTCATGTCAGAAATGTAGAAAGAGACACCCAAGACAATGTCTTAAAGGAATAAGAAACTGTTTTATGTGCGGAAAATAAGGGCACATAACAAGTAATTTTCAAGGAAAAATGAAGAATTTGATAGAGGAAAATGAAGTTCATCCTAAGGTACCATTTACAGTTCAATGTCTTATGTGTGGGAAACTTGTGAATTATCCAAGTCAATGCCCCAAATCCAAGGTTTAATTCCTAAGGGACTATGTTATGCCGATCGTTGAAGTGTTTATGTATTGGAATTTGATAATTATGTTATAGAAGTGTTTTATCAATGATATTCTGGTTATAAGAATCATGAAACACCTAAGGATTGTTCTACAATTGTTTTTATTTAAGGATTTTCAAGAATATGTTAAATGGTACTGATGAACTAGAAAAGTGATTTAGTGGTAAGAAGATATTTTTGGAAAACACATGATTGATGGAAAGATAACCCTTAATATGTGCCCAATATTTAGATAATAATGTTTAGTTGAGATAAAGAGATGATTGACATTGATAAAGTAAATGAGATAGTATTGGTGACCTTAAAATTGGTTAGTGATTTGATAATAAGGTGATATAAGTTATCTTTAATGAAGTTTATTTCATTTTTGGATTCATAGAATACATTAGATAGAGATAATTTATAGAATAATGTATGTTTTCATTGAGGTTTTATGGTGATTCAGGTTATTACAATGTTTTAGGAGAATATATGATCAAGGTATTCACATATTTGGTATGTGACATTAAGAGACAATTTATGTTGTTTGGGGGATTAATGTTAAGTTGATTTTGGAGAATTATAGACCTTCTTTCTAATTTTTTAGATTTTGAATTTGGTCAAACATATTTTGGATGAATTTTAAGGTTAACCATTTGTATAATGGTTTAATTTGAACATTGGGTGTTATTGTTAAGGATTTAGCGATTGATGTATGATTTATCCATATTGGATAAACTGTGTTAATAATTTTGGTTTTGGTAAACATATAGAGAGTAGGAATGAATTTACATTATTTTATGGATCTTATGATCCATTAAAAGTTAATTTTAGTGCTTTAGACATGAAAAATTCATCTTGAATATTTATTTCTTAGAGTAAGAGATGAAGTAAAAATTGATCGAAACACAATCAATGGATAGAATTGTGCATATTAAATGGAAAGAAATTGAGTAAGTATATTTTCTCATATTATTTATATTGATAGTAAGATAACCCCTCAACTTTTGGAAAAATATCTTGAAATTGATATTTTATCCCTTTATCTTCATTTCAGATGAATTGATGGTCTTTTCATCCCTAACTGATTTATGGTTTTGTGGTCATTAACTTTCATATGACCATGTTCTCTGTCACTCTCTATTAGTCATTGTAAGGTATTTTTCTCCTCTAAGACTATATTTTTAATTTCCCATTGATGTTCTCCTTATATGAGAACCCGATTATGTGTTATTTCCAGTAACCTTTACGTTTCATACTTCACCTTTTCAAAGGATGTTTTATTACCCCTCTATGCGATGTGGGATTGAAACAAAGGTATTTTGAAATATTGAACATTTTATTACCGAGATAAAATTATGAGGGAACACTTTTTTTAAGGGGGTAGAATGCAACACCTTGAAAATTTAGAATATAACGCTCAATAGCTTTCTTAACATGAAATAATGAGCTTTAAGTGAACCGTAGTATATTATTAAAATATTATTATTTAATGTAATGGTTATCGTCTAGACATTGGATTGGTGGGTATGAATAGGGTTAAAAAAATAAAAAAATATGTATAAATGTTGTATACAATGTATTGATTAATAATAAACAAGTACTCAATTTTCAGTAAAATCATTTTATGCTTCCATAATGTATTTTCTTCAAAATGGTTTTTATTTCATCTTGTGTGTGGAAATTATAATTAATTTATGTCACTTTAAGAAATTATATATATATTTTAAATTAAAATCATTTTTGAAATAAAAATATCAAAATTAACTTAGGGTGAAATTTTGAGATTTTTTTGAAATGATTGATTTTTCCTCGAATAGTGAAAAATACAGATTTTTCAAACACTCTTATTTCTTTTCATTAAATCAAGTAATTTAAAAGTCCAATTATATTTTACATTTGGTATTAAATTTAAATATGTTCTTTTTTTATTTATAATAATTTAATTAATTCTATTTTAATTATCGATTTTCATTATTTTGGTAGAAGTTAATTTTTATGCTTAAAAACACATTTTTTCTAAAAATTGTTTTTCATTACGTTTTACGCCTTTATATTAAAATTGATTTATTAAACATCTAAAATTTGAAACTTTAAAAATTGATACCATATTTTTAATTAGGAGGTTCAAATTTGGTAATTATTTCCCTTTTATTTTTCGTCATTATGAATAGAAACCGTGGTAAATATTTACCACATCAGTAAGGTTAAAATGGGTAAAATATGGTTAAAATCATGAGATAAAGTCTCAAAATCCCCCCATAAGTTGCCTTAATTTCATTTTATGAGATGAATTAGACCATATAAATACAAATTCTAATATATTGCATTTTAGTGTCATTTTCCCTTGATAATGACACTTATATTATTTTAAGTAAAGAAGATTCTAAAATGTCACTTTTTGAATTTAATATATTTTAATTTTTTTACATAAGGACAAAAAGATGATAATTTGGGTTATAAATTATTATTTTAAATATTAATTTGTTTATTTTATCATATTAATCTATTTTTAATTCTTAGTGATAAAATAATTACCTTAAATGCTTACACAACGCTAACACAGTTATTGTGCAAGCAGTAAAAAAATCATGTAAATGATTTTAAAGACTCTTAAAGTAATATTGCTTGGGTGATTTCTAGTGCCCCAAGAATTTTATAGGTGAATATAAAAAATTAGGAATGTGGAATTTTTAGATTCAAATTCCATTAATATATTTATGTATTTAAAGTTAAATTAAATGAATAGTTTCAATAATGACATTAATGATATTTTATAAAAAATAATATTTTATTAAATTATTTAAAAATCATAAAAACCTTGAGCGATGACAATTAAGATGATAAATGGTTGAAAATTTCATCCCTTTTTTATTTATGATCCAATTTTCACATTATAAATAAAATTATAACCCTTTAATAATGAAAAATTCATTACCACAATTAAGGTTAAAATTTGTTAACCAAGGGGTTAAATCAAAAAATAAAGTTTAAAATGACATCTAAACCTGTAAAAATTTAATTGAATAATTATATTAATAATATATCCTCATTATCTTTGAATACATGTCATTTTGGAATCATTTTTCACGTGTTAGACAAATATTATATTATAATATTTCATGAATTCCCAAAAGTGTCCCTCCCCTCACTTATAAAAGGACACCCCTTATGTCTTTTCTTTACACCTACTTGAACCATATAGCTTGAATAAACCTTGAAAATTTATCTTCTCAATCCCCTATCTATGAAGTGGCATTTCTAATCTTCTTAACATACCATTCCAAGGGTCCATAAAAAGGGATCTAAAGGAGGCCTATCGAAGAAGTAATCATTTTACCCGACCTCTTTCAATTTATTTATTATTCTACCTCCTCTAAACCTTTGATATTCATCATTAAATAATAAATTAATTATAATAAATATAATTAAATATTATTATTATTATTTAATGACCTCTATTCACCATTTTTCCATCAAATGATAAGTGAAAGTATTGCTCGTGCGTACGTGTAGATTACCGCCTCCACACAATGATACAATTTATTTTCTATCACCATATTTCATAGATGGTTATTATGACAAGTTTAAATTTTATATATGATATTTATGTCATAATTATTCTTTTATAATTATAATATCATATCCACCTTCTTACCTTCTCATCCGTTGGAAGACGATAACGTTGCTCGTGTGTACATGTGGGTCACCACCTCTACGAAGCGATGCAATATTTTTTTATTTCTGATTTACATAGATGGTAACAAGGATATATTTAATAAAAATATATAATATATATGATATAATAATGATTATATAAAGGTGAATTATTATTTACCTTTCTTCCATTCCATCCGTCGAAAAGTAAACAAAACGTTCGTGCGTACATACGACCTACCGTCTCCATGAACGATGTCATTCATTTTTCTATATCTACCTTTTATGGATGATGGGACCATGATCAAAGTACAATGATCGAAACTGCCGAACTGAAACATACATGAAAAACAAGACATTTAAAACTAAAAAAATGACGACTTTAATAAATAATTATTAGTAAACAAGTATTGAAATGTTATAATTAGATAATATATAGTATTATAAGTATGTATTTTTTTGGTATATGTATAATAAATTTAAATTTATTACAAATTAGGTTAAAAGCACATGCGAAGTAAGTCATACTCAAGGTAAGAGTTTATTTCTCCATATCATTATTATTCGATATTGTTTATATCTAATTCTCCTATAAGTGAATTATTTGATCTTTCTAAATTAAAATCAATAAATTTTATTCTACTGTGGTTATTTCTATAAATTACAAGTTTTCATTTCATTTTCTTCTCGCCAAAATAACATTTTTAAAGAAAATTGACTTTATATCTCTCTCTTCGGTTGAAAATATTTCTTCTTCCATATTCATGTTTTCTAACAAAAATTTCAAGAATGTTTTAATATCCTCCTATGAATTTTTAAATTCATTTTTACCCATTATTGAATTTTTACAAAATGGTTTCAAAGGAATATTCTTATCATTTTCTCAACGAGGTACTTCTGATTTTTTTTATGAAAATATGAAGGGATTTTTTTAATGTACATGACATGAACATAATTTCCTACCATCATGACTGATCAACGATTTGAAACTTTATCTACAATTTCAATGGTTATATTCAAAGAAAATGTTATCCTTAACATTTGGGAGTTTTTTAAATTTTAAATAAGTGATTTCAAAGTGAAAAGGATATTTTACTCATGAAATTTTCCAGTTATCATTTTAAAATATTTTTATCTATGTCAAATATCCTTTATTGAATATTATGATTTACTAAATATATACTCTAACAATATCATCCACCATATTTATTTGTATTTTTTATGATCAGTTGACTTAGAATGTATTGACATTCTATATGCTAGTTCTTTCTATACAAACTTTTTTTGATTATTAAGGCATGTTGAATATGTTGTATTGTCTATTCATATGATGAATGCATTGGAATTATTAAGTGATGGGTGGGGAATTTTTTTACAGTTCCTATATTAATTGATAGGTATCATGAGACAAAAAATCTTGGGTATTTGGATGCGAACTTACCCATTTATGTAAGATGTTTTGGCACGAGACCTCGATGTTAATTTTTAGATGTATGGAATTATGCATTCCATCATTATAAAATTAATTATTGATATCAATGTGATTACTTGAATAGTTATGTCATCCCTAGATAAGTTTAAATATCATGTGATTTTTTACATAGAATTATTTTACCAACATTTATTCCTTCCAAATTATTCATTCTTATTTTATTTTATATTAGCTTCCGCTATACGCATTCCATTACTGATCATTTGAGTTCACCCCTTTATTATATTTATTTTCCCCAGGATGTCAGGAAGTGTACTGTGAATGATATGAAATGATATTCTAGTGAGAATAATGATGTTCTCAAATAAAATATTATGTTGTAATTTATGTTTTTAAATGTAATTTGGGATTCAATAATGTATCTAGTTTACCAAAACTACTAAACTATTTGATCCCTTGTAATTTGATTTTTTGTCTCTAGTGTCAATGTAATAAAGTAACCACTAGCTATGGGCTATTAGAGCTGGGGACTTTAAAAAATCTCCACTTTCTCAACCATTCATTGGTAGGTTAATGTAAACATGATGGACATAAATCTCATGCACTCCTCCTTGTGTGAATATCCACCACCCATACCTCCTCATAACCACCTCACCAACATCATAGTAGGGTATTATGAACATGTAAGAGATCAAACTCCTACCTTCCCCATACCATGAATGACCCCCACCTTGTATCATTATTTCAACCGCACGACCATGCTAACTGGAATATAGTATACTTATAAGTTCAATCCATTACATCACGTATGCACATGCCTACTCTAAGCCATCACAACATATAAACATATACCAACTAAGATCCATCTTAGCTCATAAGTTTTTACCTTACTTCCTACTTCACTATATCACATTCCTGTGACCACATCCACCGTTTCAAATAACAACATAATGTCCGCACACCAAACACCACATCCCAATATATCATTACTAAAAGCATATCCAAAACCATAAAGAGAGAAAAGTCACAAAATCAACAACGACATGTTCACATTATTTCCAATCCTATCTCTCACTATTTACTGGCCTTATTACATTCTTTATGAAATTAATTTCTCTATATTTAATGATATCCCATTTATCAAAAGATCACTCGCATTCAACATAACCATCAAATGTTTAGTTCAATCATTGACAATTATTAACAACCCACCGCTTAGTTGATTTCAATCATTTCCAAATCATAACCATCCCATCATCATATTCATAATAATCATCCCATTTGTTCCTTTCATGTTCTATTTCTCAATCCATTAATGATTTTATTATTAACAGGTTTTCTAATTTCAAGATTACTTACCAACCTGTCAATTTTATATTTAACATCACCCCATCACCATCCTCCAAGATGACATTAACTTCTTGGTTTATTATCATTTAACATAGTCTTCCACTAATCACTCTAATAACCTATAATTATCTTTAATTCATAATAGAATATTAATATTCAAGTGTGGTTAAAAACACCAAAAATGCACCAATTCACTTAATTCTCACCACAATATCACACCAAAAAAACTAAACAAATAAAAAAAATCCTAAATAAAGTTCACCAACAACAAGAAACACCCAAATTTATCAAAAAAACACTATTAATTTTCCTTTCTAATGCATGACATTATATTAGAATAATACTTTTACATGAGTAGTACCACCACAAATTCCAAATCTCACAAAATCATTTTGTTACCAAATTTAAGTGTTTAGCCTTTATGAGAGGTGATCTCAGGATATCCTTGAGAGTAATTAAAATATTCACTATAATAAGAACAAATTTCTTTTTCAAAAATATCACAAAATTTCAAACATATATGTAATAACAAAGGGATTTCTTAAAATGCATATGAATTTTTTCTAATTATCTTCCCAATTTACTCGTAACTTGTTTATTATATTTATTTAACCCATTATTTCTTGGAAGATCTCAAAAAAAAATAATAAATAATATTACTATAAAAGATAGAAAAAGATTTTATAAATCCCCTACCTATGCGAAGCTTCATGGAAAACCATGTGAGAAGGAATATAACCAAGGATCCATCCCCCTAAACTTTAAAGGGATCATCTGAAAACCCAACCATGATGAACCACCATTAGAGCATACATAAATATCAATCAAAGACAAAGAAACTTCAATATAAAAACCTCCAAGAATAAAAAGGACAAGAAAGAATATAAGAATAGGAGAATAGAGTACCTTGAATCAAGAGAGTTCGATCCTGATAGACTAAGAGGTTTAAATCATCAAGAGAAACAATCGAGGAGCACTAAGAGGGCCTAAGGCCTTCTAGGTTTTGAAGGGATGAAATAAAAGTCTAACCAAGGAAGACTCGACCATATATTTATAGAGAAATACCAACAAGCCTCCACTACGGTGTGACACCATTTAAAATAGTAGTAATGTCCCCAATCAAAAACAAGATCCGAGTTTTAGTTGTTTTTTAACTAAATCAATTAACTTCAATATTTTATTAAAAAAACTATATCAATACAAACAAAAAAGAAAGAAAAAAGAAATCACCAAAATCATGGGGGTATATAATAGTGGAGCTCAAGGGCATATCCTCTGATGATATTCAAGTATTTCGATGGAAGAGTACCAATGCTAGTGTAGGTGATGAAGGTATCATCCTACTAGACTTTTGAAGCTAGGGAATATACTCCCCTATTTCTCTCTCACCAAGTGTGCATAATGACTATGTCCTGGTTAATAAATCCCCTATAGGATATAATTTCATAAGCGATGGACCAGTGATATTGATGATCACTACAAATATAATTAGTTACTAATGAAGAATCCATTTCCATCACAGATGGGTTCATGTTGCGTTGTCTGTAAAGTCGAAGCCCACTAAGCATAGATTTTGCTTCATCTTGAAGGGAGTTTACTAGGACATAGGAGGCACTAAAGAATATGATCACTAATCCCCTTTGGCCATATACGATGCCTCCACCCTTTATGGTACCTTGAACACACGCACCATCTATATTCTGTTTAACTCTTAATGTAGGGGAGCATCGGCTCACCCACTGGCCAAGGGGATGTCTGACAGTACTCTCCCTAAGTGGATATGTTGAGAGTTCGTTTAAATAAGGGGATAATTACCTCCATTTTAACATGAATGTTAGATCTGATATGAGAATTTAGACTTTCCATTTCATATGATTTATAGATTGTCTCTTGTTGTTGCTCCTGATGTCATTACGAGACTCCCAGATGACCCAACATCTAGCAGCTATCATCATGCTACACACATGGATCTCCACCAATGAGTTTCCTGAATCTTGAAACCATAAATCAATAAAATCATCTTTGGAGTTTTTCCAAACCTCTATGCCAATGAGGAACCCAAGAGTATTCCAGAATAAACGTTCCCACTCCCCCTCTAAGAAAATATGATGAGTGTTCACTACAAAAAAATGGGTATTTGCGATGGGAAGGGTCCCGTCGCAAAATGTCTGTCGGGAGGGACTATTTGCGATGGAGCCCTCTACCCGTCACAAATAATTAGTTGTTTACGATGGGTACACGGTACCCGTCGCAAAAAGTTTGGCGCAAGTTGCACGCCAAACCACGGGAAGAGTATTTGCGACGGACAGAAGAGCCCGTCGCAAATACCCGACGCCATTTTTTAGTATTTGCGATGAGATTTATCTCTCGTCGCAAATAGTATGTCGACAGGTTGGTATTTGCGACGGGTCCCATCGCAAATACCTTTTTAACCACCGCCCTTAATTAATAGGGGGTTAGTATTTACGACGAGAATCCCGTCGCAAATAATCCTATCGCAACTAATCTAACCTATATATACCATCATCTAATTTTCCTCTCATTCCACTCATTTCTCTACTCCTCTCTCCCTCTCTACTTACATTTTCTCTCTCAAAATGGTTCTAACTTAAATTTTTTAAATCGGAGCAATATTCGCGCCTTAAATCTTCAGAAATATTCGATTTTATGGTATTTATCTATTACTTTTATTTTTTAGTTAATTCATTTTATTTGATATTATTTATAATTATTGTTAATTAGAAGCAATTAAATTAAATTAGAATTAGATCATTTTATTTTGCATTATTTTTTTTACGAATACGTGTGATTAGTATTAATTAGTATTAATTAATAGTTGTATTAATTATTATTAATTAGTAGTCATTAGTATTAATTAGAAAAATTATTACAAATCATTAATAATTAGTCATAACTAGTAATAATTAGCGATAATTAGTAAAAATTAGCATTAATAAGTGGTAAATTGAAATAAATATTTATAAATAATAATAATTAGTAACAATTAGTCATAATTGTTAAAAATTAATGATAATTAAAAATAATTAGTCATAATTAGTAATAATTAGTAATAAATATGATTAATTAGAAATAATTAGTAATAATTAGGAATAATTAGTAACAATTATGAATAACTAAAAATTATTAGGAGTAATTAGGAATAATTAGGAATAATTAGGAACAAATAGTAATAAATAGTAATAATTATGAATAATTAGTAATAAATAGTAATAATTAGTAATAATTAGGATTAAATAGTAATAATTAGGATCAATCAGGATTAATTAGTAATAATTAGTATTAATTAGTAATAATTAGGATTAATTACTAATAATTAGGATTAATTAGTAATAATTAGGATTAATTAGTAATAATTAGGATCAATTAGTAATAATTAGTAATAATTAGTAATAATTAGTAATAATTAGCAACAATTAGTAATAATTAGTAAGAAATAGTAATAATTAGTAATAAATAGTAATAAATAGTAATAATTAGTAATAAACAGTAATAAACAGTAATAAATATTAATAATTAGTAATAATTAGTCACGATTAGTCATAATTAGTCATAATTAGTCACAATTAGTCACAATTAGTCACAATTAGTAATAATTAGTAATAATTAGTAATAATTAGTAATAATTAGGATTAATTAGTAATAATTAGGATTAATTAGTAATAATTAGGATTAATTAGTAATAAATAGTAATAAATAGTAATGAATAGTAATAAATAATAATAATTTGTAATAATTAGCAATAATTAGTAATAATTAATAATAATTAGGATTAATTAGTAATAATTAGGATTAATTAGTAATAATTAGGATTAATTAGTAATAATTAGGATTAATTAGTAATAAATAGTAATAAATGGTAATAATTAGTAATAAACAGTAATAATTAGTAATAATTAGTAAAAATTAGAAAAAATTAATAATAATTAGGAAAAATTAGTAAAAATTAGGAAAAATTAGTAAAAATTAGTAATAAATAGTAATAAATAGTAATAAATAGTAATAAATAGTAATAAATAGTAATAAATAGGAATAATTAGTAATAAATTGGAATAATTAGTAATAATTAGTAATAATTAGAAATAATTAGTAATAATTAGTAATAATTAGTAATAATTTGTAACAATTAATAATAATTAGGAATAATTAGTAATAATTAGGATTAATAAGTAAGAATTAGGATTAATTAGTAACAATCAGGATTAATTAATAATAATTAGGATTAATTAGAAATAATTAGGATTAATTAAGAATAACTAGGATTAATTAGAAATATCTGGGATTAATTAAAAATAAATATTAATAAATAGTAATAAATAGTAATAATTAGTAATAAATAGTAATAAATAGTAATAAATAGTTATAATTAGTAATAAATAGTAATAAATAGTAATAATTAGTAATAAATAGTAATAATTAGTAATAATTAGTAATAAATAGTATAATTAGTAATAATTAGTAATAATTAATAATAATTAGTAATAATTAGGATTAATTAGTAATAATTAGGATTAATTAGTAATAATTAGAATTAATTAGTAATAAATAGTAATAATTTGTAATAAATAGTAATAATTAGTAATAAATAGTATTAATTAGTAATAATTAGTAATAAATAGTAATAAATAGTAATAAATAGTAATAAATAGTAATAAATAGGAATAAATAGGAGTAATTAATAATAAATAGGAATAATTAGTAATAATTTGGAATAATTAGTAAAAATTAGGAAAAATTAGTAAAAATTCAGAATAATTAGAAAAAATTAGGATTAATTAGGGGAAATTAGGAAAAATTTGGATTTATTAGGATAAATTAGGATAAATTAGTAATAATTAGGATTAATTAGCAATTATTAGGATTAATTAGAAATAATTAGGATTAATTAGGAATAATTAGGATTAATTACTAATAAATAGGAATAAATAGGAATAATTAGTAATAATTAGTAATAATTAGGAATAATTAGCAATAATTAGGAATAATTAGGAATAATTAGGAATAATTAGTAATAATTTGTAATAATTAGGAATAATTAGGAATAATTAGGAATAAATAGGAACAATTAGGAATAATTTGGAATGATTAGAAATAATTGGGAATAATTAGCAATAATTGGGAATAATTAGGAATAATTGGGAATAATTAGCAATAATTCATAACAACTTCATAATAAATTGACCCAATTTCCAATGGATTGGCATCATTCTTTTTTCTCAATGGATCATCTCCTTGCAACTTTCTCTCACTGAAATCACTATGAAAAATCTGCTCCAACGTATAGATATCCATTTTTATATTTACAAGAATTGATATGTGTACGTCGGAGAATATTTTTCATACTGATTTCAGTGGGAGAAAGTTTCAAGGTGATGAGCAGTCGAGCAAAAGAGGCTCTTTTTCCTGACGACTCATCTTCTTGCAACTTTTTTCTGACTGAAATCACTATGAAAATATGTTTCGATGTACATATATTCATTTTCGTATGCATGATAATGGAGAGAAGTGTGGAGAGGCCTCCCTACTCTATTATTTTGCATACGAAAATGATATTCATACATCAGAGTAGATTTTTCATAGTGATTTCAGTCGAAGAAAGTTGCAAGGAGATGGGCCGTCGGGAAAACGAGCTACCACCAATCTATTGGAAATTTTTCAGCTCATAATTAGCGGTAATTAGTATAAATTAGCTATAATTACTAATAATTAGAGGTACTTAGTATAAATTATTATAAATTAGTGTAGATTAGTATAAATTTTAAAACAAATACTATAAATAACCATGAAATAATAGAAATTATTATAAATTGTTAGAAAAATGAATTTAAATTTCTTCTATTTTTTGGATAGTGTTTGTCTTATATCAATTTATACAAAAAAACTAATTATATTATATTTTTTAGAGAAATATGGAGCAAGGAATTCAAAAATAGTTATTATTAGATGATTATGTTTGGATAAATTATCACAGGAATCTAAACAATTTTGGTTTAAATCCTGTATATATTGAGGGTGTTGAAGATTTCTTATCATTTGCATCATCAAAATCAGAATTTATTTTAGAAGGGACAATTAATTTTCCTTGTAAAAAATGTTCTCTGAGGATGTTTGACACGTTTGACAACATTGGAGGTCATCTATTGCATTTTGGTTTTCAACCAGATTATGTTTTTTGGTATCAACATGATGAACGCAGTTCCAGAGAAGATACTAATAAATTGTTTCTAGATCTATCACGATTTCAAAATTTAGTACATGATGTGGCAGGTCCATCTTTTCAACAAACTGAAACTCAGGATGATATTGATTTAACTTCTAAGTTGGAACCATCTCAATTTTATGAGTTGTTGAGGTCCATTGAGGAAGATTTATATCCTGGATGCAAGATAAGAAAATTTGAAAAGGTTGCAAAATTTATGGCTATTAAATCAGATAATGGAATGTCAAATAGCTATTTTGATTAGATATTCTCTTTGGTTAAAACACTGTTACCTGAAGGAAATGTGTTGCCTAAAAATTTCTGTGAGAGAAAGAGGCTGGTTCGTAATCTAGGTCTTAGTTATCATAAAATTCATGCATGTTCAAATGATTGAATCTTATATTATGGTGAAAATGAGTTGTTGGATAGTTGTACCACATTGAACAATTGAGGTATAAAGAGGATCAACTAGGGAAGTCTGGATTGATTCCTGAAAAAAAGTTGAGATATTTCCCACTTACACCCAGATTGTAGCGTTTATTTATGTCTCATAACACAACGACATTGATGTCATCATAAAAAACCAATATTTCAACTGGTAAAATCTTAAATCATCTATCTGATGGTGATTCATAGAAACATTTGACAAAGTACATCTATCATTGAGTCTTTCTAATAACGATTTCTGTCCATTTGGTTCTTACGGTAGTCAGTATTCATGTTGTCCTATATTTATAACTCCATACAATTTACCTCCTTGGATGTTGATGAAGAAGTCATATATCTTTTCGACCTTGTTAATTACAGAACATCCGAAAAAGAATACTGATGTTTATTTGAAACCATTAATTGATGAGTTAAATTTGTTGTGGAGTAATGATGTTAGTACATTTGATGTTGCTGCTACTAAAAGCTGCATTGGTGTGGAGAATTAGTGACTTCACAGTATACGACATGTTATCTGGATGGAGTACACATGATCCAAAATCATTTTTGTACTGTATGAGAAACAACAAAGTGTTTATTCTCATTAATGGAAAAAAACCTTGTTTTTTTATTGTCATCACAAATTCCTTCCAACCGATCATCCTTTTCAGAGAAAAAAAATATCATTTCAGAAAAGTTACAATTGAAAGAGATGAACCTTCAAAAATTATCTCAAGTATAGACGTAAAATAAATTGTGTCTTTATTATCTCCCATCACATTTGGACCAACAATAAACCAATAGAAAATTGATGGTTTTGGGAAAGAACATAATTGGATAAAACAGAGCATTTTTTGGGATCTATCATATTGGTGTGATTTGTTGGTCCATCACATGTTGGATGTCATGAATATTAAGAATAACTATTTTGATAATTTATTTTATAGAGTTTTGGATATACTAGGTAAGGTCAAAGATAATGTAAAAGCATGATTAAATCTTGCCCAAATTTACAGGCGACCAAAATTTGAGCTATTTGAAAATGTCAGATCATAGAAGTTAATGAAACCAAAAATAGATTATACACTACCCAAAGAAAATCGATTATTATTTTTTCAGTGTATTGTAAATTTGAGACTTCTAGATGATTATGCTTCCAATTTGGGCAGATGTTTCAGAAATAGTCATATTACCAGATTTAAAAGTATTGAATGTCATGTTATAATGGAAAAAATTCTACCAATTGGATTAAGAGATTTTTTGAATTCTATGATTTGGGATGTGATAATAGACATATCATATATTTTCCGAGACATTTGTGTGGCAAAAACAGACTATAATTCACTAAGAAGACTGCAAGAAGATGTTTTTTTTAATTTTATGTAAATTGGAAAAAATCTTCGCGCTGACTTTATTTGACTCAATGGAACATTTGATATGACATTTTCTGCATGAAGAAAAATGTAGAGGCCTGGTACAGTTCCAATGGTTGTATCCATTTAAGAGATGCATGCTGAAATTGAAGAAAAAAGTATGTAATAAAGAATCGGTTGAAGAATCAATTGTAAAAGCTTATTTTTAAGAGGGATTTTCTTTTTTCTGCTCTCATTATTTTGAATCTGACTATCCCTAAAAAAAACCGCATGGTCTGTAATGAGGGAAATGTTGACGATGATATGAGCAATCAATTATTAGTTTTTAATCAGCCCAAACTTGGATTCAGTGGAGTTAATGAATAATGACTTTTAGATGATGAATATCACAAAGGTCATACATATGTTCTGCTCAACTATGAAGAAATGACACCATTTGTACTGTGAGTGATCCTATCACTTATTCTATAATCTTTTTTAAAGTAAATTAATCTTATTTTATTTTTAGGTTATATTATAATCATATAAAGAAACAACTTCTACAAATTACATCAGCTTCTCTTGAAGAATGCCGAAAAAATAATTTTTCCTACTGGTTTTAAAAACCGGTAACATAAATTATTTATGGTTTAACATATAAAATCAATTTATTACTTGTTATATTGATAATTATTTTACAAATTTTCAGGTATCTCACCATGTTAATAAAATTGATAATCAATTGTGTGTCTTGAGTAACCCACTATCCAATATGGTTAAATCTTATAATGCATATGTTGTAAATGGTTTTCGATTACATACATGTGCATATGAGGAATACAAAAATGAATAATGGTGTCTACCTGAGAGGATCTCATTATAGAGAAACTAAAGTTGACTTTTACAGCATGGTGGAAGAAATTATTGAATTGTGTTATATGGGACAAAATTACATAATGATGTTTAAATTTTAGTGGTTGGATACTGAGAGAGGCATGCGTGTTCATCCGACCCATGAAATCATTGATATTAAATATAAGTCTTCTTATAGTAAATGAACCATTTTAATTATCTCATTAAATACATTAAATTTGTTATAAAAATTACTGTGCTACTTCAAAAGAGTTGGGTGATTGGAAGAACATAATAAAAATTAAATCTTGAGAAAATCAGTTTACTCAAAGCAAATGTGGTTTCACTGAAGTGCAAGGAATTGAAGTTTTTAAAGAGATTGCTCCAAACCTATCTTTTTCATAAAGAGACCTGAATATCGATGATGACACTCCACAATTAAGGGTTGAAGGTGACGATGATGTTAATGATGTTACAAGTGGATTTAAATGGAAAAAGATGATGAAACTAAAACTCACATGGAAATTGATGATGTTGAGGAGGAATATGAAGACATTGACATCATCAGATATGAAGATGAGGATGCAGATGAAGATTTACATGGTTAAATGTTGATTATAATTATATATAATATATATCTATATATAATAGTTATTTTTAACTATTTGCTAACAATAGTCATTTTGTGTTTTAGATGGACTTGAATATGTTTCGTCAGTTGCATGTGGCTGATCTACCTTCAGATGAGTAGCATGTTGGACCATCTGACCCTCAAACTGTTGGCAGTTTAGGGAGGACTCAGATGGGGCGTGGTCTTGACCAATTCATGATTCCTGACCCTATCCCAGAGTGACATCCACATCTTGGCTTCGATCCATGAATACAGAGATATGTTTACCTGTGTATTTTAGTTAGTTTTCATTAATTTATTTATATACTAATTGTTTTATTATTTGTTCTTTTTCTCATAGCTTTTCACATATAGTTGTTGTATATGAGAGCGCTATATTGTGAAAATATTTTTCTGAAGCATGAGTCACATGAGATGAGATTCCTGTTGATGTTCATCACCGCATGTTCGATTATTGGATGATATGTAAATAAATAATATTTATTTTGAAATTTATTTAATTAATAACTTGATATTATAATTTATTTGTAGGGTTTATGGTGAAAGTACTTAGTCAGAGTATTATATCACTAAGAGGGGGAGATAGTGAATCAGTAATACTCTTTTTCTTTTATGTTTCTTTTGAATTAAAACAACCTTCACCTCTTGTTATAGATTTCAATTTCTTATTGAGAAACAAACTCAACACACATTCAAAGGCACACAAAGATTTACAAGGTTCACTATTCAATTAGAATAGCTACGCCCTTGATATGGTTTGGAAATAATCCAAGACCATACAATCCACTATAAATAAATCCTTGGATTACAATGAGTAGGATGTACCCTTTCACTCGTGTAGCACTATGAAACAATCCCACTAGTGCGTGTGCACCCACTTAGCACAATAGGGTAATACAATTGTTTTGTAACAACTCATGTTACCTGTGATTCTTTTCAATTCAAAAAATGTATTCAAATTGTAATACAATTCATCAATTCCTTACCCAGAAGAAAGGTAAGAACTACCTAGACTTTGTTACGAAACACTGAGTCTGATTCCTCAAAGTCCGATTCTTTCAAAACAAATCTCCCAATCCGATTCTTTCAAAACAAAGCTCCCAGTACGATTCTTTCAAAACAATGCTCCCAGTTTGTTTTTCAGATAGAAAAAAAATAGAGTTGAATCAACACCATCTCAATCCCATTCTGATTAATTCAGCCTGATATCAAATGAAGCTGAATACAATCCCCATCGAAATTTATTTAATACAAAATAAAATGGCATCACTTTCTCTCACTAAAAAATCAGAGCTTCTCTCTCTTCTATGGTGAACAGTACACAACACTACTAAGTACAATGTACTTGATGCCCTTTTATAGGTGGCCAAAACATGTTTAGGTGGGAAACCCAAAACAATTTCCTGCTCACTTAAATTCACTCAAATCTGAATTTCTCCTGAAATCTCAGGGAAATTATGACTTCGTCAACGCTTCTTGATTCTTCTTGAATCTTCTAAAATCTTCATCTCTTCTTTTCCAGACCCCCATTTCAAATGTCAATACGATTACAAATGATGGGAAATGCATGGGTTTGAATCGGATTTTCTCATGCTGATTTCTTCAAAACAATGCTTGATACCATATCAAATTGAATGTGATTGAAGAAATGAACTTCTACACTTGAGATACAATCACTCTTTTAAAAGAAAGTCCCCCATTGACAATTCATTCATCTATCTCCACTTTCTTTTATTTTCTCTTAACCCTGTTGAGAAAACACATCACCACATTCAAAAACTAGTGCTTGAATCATGACTACCTTCATGACTTTGAATTCATTGAGGATTAGATTTTGCATCGTCTAACTTCAATTGGAAAGTATTGTGACTTTCCATTCATTCTGGATTCTTTCTTTCCATCTCAACCCAAGCATGGTCTTTTCTGAATACAAATAATCTAGACACTATTATCCTGAATATGATCATATCTGGTTATGATCATTCTGGTTACGATCATCCTGGATATGACCATTCTGGTTACAATCATGCTGGATACGATCATTCTGGATACGATCATTCCAGTTATGATCATTCTGGATATGATCATTCTAGTTACGAGCATGCTAGATATGATCATTCTGGATACGATCATGTTGAATATGATACAATGAAATCTAAAAACGATGATCCACCCGAGTATGATGCAATACAAACTGATAAGGATGATCTTCCCAGATACAATACAAAACAATCTAAATATGATTCATTCTCAATCAACACCATCACTTTCCTTTTCTTCTCCCTGAATACAATTGTTTTGAAAAACAATCGGTGTCTCATCTTCCATCTTCCATCACCTCTTCCAACGACACCACTTTGATCGACACCACCTTTCCCATCGACACCACTTTCATCGGCACCACCTTTCCATCGATACCACTTTCATCAGCTCCACCTTTCCATCGATACCACTTTGATTATTTTGAAACACAATCGATACGGTCTCTTAATCTGGATAAAACTGTTTTAAAAAACAATCATTGGTCTCTTAATCTGGATACAATTGTTTTAAAAAACAATCAACACCACCTCTTCAATCTGGATACGATTGTTTTGAAAAACAATAAGCACCGCCTCTTCAATCTGGATACGATTGTTTTGAAAAACAATCACCACTGCCTCTTCAACCTGGATACGATTATTTTGAAAAACAATAGGCACCAATTCTTTCTATCAGGATTACACCACAAGTTCTCAATAAAACTCATGATTTATATGAAATACAAACTAGAAAATCATCATCACAATTAAAACACAAGTTTCACATCAGTTCCAGTGTGAAACTGATGAAAATTCCCTTCCAACATGATACATTCCCATGTGAAACCGATTCTTCCTAAAACTGATAAATCCTTTTATTAAACAAAAACTCAAAACAATCATTTCTAAAACAAAGTGAAGTGATTTCTTTTCTTCAAAACAAACCTTGAAAAAAAAACTCTTGAAACCTTCATCACCTTCATCATCAGCTTGGTCCCAACAATCTCCCCTTTGGATTTTTTTGTCAACCAAGTTTTATAAATCACTGAAATTTGTAACCTCAAGCAATGGATTACATATCAATAATTCTAAGGCTACATGAGCTAACCCATTATAGGAAACAATAATCATTAATAGAAAAACCATGCTATCCAAAAAATGATCATGACAACCTCTTTCTTTTCTCTTTCTTTTTTTCATTCTCCCTAGAAAACAATTCAATTTCTTTTCCTACAACCACTCCAACAAATAGTTAGAATAGTTCACACACTAACAATGCTGAATTCACATCTTACCCAGAACACTCTCTTTTATGCAATAGATTTATGAAACAAAACAATTATCCCCTTGAGAAAACAATCCAAAGGTAAGATGAGAGAGGGGACAAAAAACACATACCTCAACCTTGAAGAGAAAGATGTTGGACAACCATGTTCAACCTCATTTTTGAGAATGATTCATTCGATAAAGGTTTTGTGAAAATATCAAAAACTTATTCCAATTATGGAACATACTCTAGCTTCAATTCATTCTTCTCCACATGCTCTTTGGTGAAATGATATTTGATATCAATATGTTTTGAATGAGAATGTTGCATTGGATTCCTGGTGAGATTGATTGTACTTTTATTGTGACAACCCAAGAGTAAGGGTAACTTTACTTATACAAGTAAATCTTCCAAGTGTGTTTTCATCCACATAATTTGAGTAGCAGCTTGAGTAGCAACAACATACTTAGCTTCAGCCATACTGAGAGTTACTGAATTTTTTTTCTTTGAATTCCAACTAACACAATTCTTTCCCAAAAAGAATACACCACTAGATGTGGATCTTCTATCATTAATATTTCCTGCCCAATCTGCATCAGAATACCCAAATAAATCAATGCTATCCGAGATGCAATACCTGATTCTGAATTCTATTGTGCCTATGATGTATATGATAATTCTTTTTCTAGGAACATGATGTGATTCTATTGGAACACTCTGAAATCTTGAACATATGGTAACAACATAAACAATGTCGGGTCTTGAGGCAATTATATACAATAGGCTTCCAATCATCTTTTGATACTCTTTTTGATCAACTTCTTTTCCTTATCAATCTTTACTCAGCTTTGTTCCTACTAAAATGGGTGTGGAAACAGGTTTTGAATTTTCCATGCCAAACCTCTCGAGAAGTTCTTTTGCATACTTTTCTTGGGAAAGGAAAATGTATTCTTTCTTTTGATGGATTTATAACCCTAGAAAGTATTTTATTTGTCACAACATGGGTATTTCAAATACATTCTTCATTTCTTCAGTAAATATTTCACAGCTTTCTTCATCATTTCCAGCAAAGATAACATCATTAATATAAACAATTATGATAAGGGAATACTATTGACTTTCTCTAATGTAAAGTTTTCTATCCATCCTTTGTTAAAATTAATCTTTCTTAAGCATGCATCCAATTTGGAATACTATGCCCTCAGATCTTGTTTTAGGCCATACAATTCCTTTTTCAATCTACACACATAACCTTCATCTTTTCCAATAACAAATCCATAAGGTTGTTCAATATAAACCTCTTCTTCAAGATCACCATTTAGGAATGCAGATTTAACATCCACTTGAAAGATATTATAGCCTCGTTATGTGGAAATAGCAAGAAAGATTCTGATTGTTTCAAGTCTTTCCACTGAGCAAAGGTTTCGTCAAAATCAATACCCTCAATCTGTGAATACCCTTTGCAAACCAATCTTGCTTTGTTTCTTATAACTTCACCTTTCTCATTCAGATTGTTTTGGAAAACCCATTTTGTGCCAATGATGTTTTTGTTTTTAGGCATGGGTACGAGTTACCATGTATTATTCTATTCAATATGATCAAATTCTTCATTCATGGCTTAAATCCATTCTAGATTCTCAAAATCTTCTTTCACATCATTTGGTTCCACTTTTGAATACGAAGATGTATGTGTAATGGAATTAGTTGTTCTTCTTGTTTGAATCTTCTAATGTTGATCCTCAATTATATTCTGTGCTTCTACATGTTTCCTCAGCCTTGGATAAGATTTTTGATTGTCTTCCTCATCACTGGAAATAGCTGAGTCTGATTTTTCACCTTTATTAGGATTATAATCGTTTGTATCCTTATCAGAATTATTTTCTTCAACTTGCTCAACTTCTTTGTTCGCATGAACATGTTTCTCTTTCTCAAATACTTCAATCACTTTTACATCAACTAAATAAACAATTCTTTTTGTTTCTTTGTTGAAGAATCTGTACCCACTTCCTTCTGGAGAACATCCAAGAAAGATTCCATCCTCACATTTTTTCTCAAACTTACCATAGTTTCCACCTTTCTACTTTATAATACAAGGACTCCTGAAAACTCTAGAGTGCTCCAAACTTGGATTTTTGCTATAAAACAATTCATAGGGAGTCATACCTGATTGAGGCCTATAGAAACAATAGTTCTGAATATAAACATCATTACTCATGGCTTGCCTCCAAAAGTAATGAGAAAGGCCATGATCAAGTAACACGGTTCTTCCCATTTCCACCAGGATTCTATTCTTTCTTTTAGCAACCCCATTTTTTTAGGGAGTGTATGGAGATCTATACTCATATTGAATTCCATGCTTATCAAGATAATTTTCAAACTCTTCAGTTCTGTATTCACCACCATTATCAGTTCTCAACTTCTTCACAGATTACTCACATTCTTTCTCAGCTTTTATTTTGAAACTTTTAAACATTTTCAAAGCATCTGATTTGTGTTTCATGTACATAACACAAGTAATGTGAGTAAAATAATCAATGAAAGTAATGAATTAATTATCTCTGTGTTGATTTTTTGATCATTGGCCCACATATATCGGAAGGGATCAGCTCCAGGGGTTGTTTTGAACAAATATCAACTTTCATATGCACCGCATTTGTAATCTTTCCTCTCTGGGAAATAGTGAAACACCAATCTCTTCTTCTTGAAAAAACAGGAACATCTCAAACACTGTCTCTTTTGAATAACTTTCTCATGTTTCTCTGACCCATATGTCCAAGCCTTTTATGCCATAACTGATTCTCTTCCACCATACTTATATAGCAAGAGTTTTGTGAATCACCAACCTGAAACAAATTTCCTTTCATACGTTGTCCTCTTGTAACAATCTTTCCATCTTCTTCACTCTTTAAAACAAATCCATCTTTCTTGAAGATAACCTTGTTACCCTCATTACACAATTGTGATACACTTAGCAGGTTGTGTTTTAGCCCATCAACATACAATGTTTTATTACATTTCATCTTTTTTTTTCTAATAATGGTTGACCCAACACCTTTGATTTTCAATGATTTATCATTGACAGATTTCACTATGCCTTCTTTATAATCTTTCAAATCATTTAAAAATTTCATGTCTCCTGTCATGTGAGAAGAACACCCACTATCAAGTATCTAAGGCTGTTATCCTTTCATGACTTTTAATGTAGTTTCAACAAAAAGTGCCTTTTCTCCATTCTTTTCATTCTTCACCTTCGACTTTTGAGAATTGAGAATCTTTTGATGAGCCGGTAACAAAACAAGACATCCTTTTGTAAGGTGTCTAGGTTTTTCACATCTTTCACAAATAATTTCCAAGGGTTGGAACCTATTTTCAATCTTTACTTCATTTTTTTCATATTTCTTCAAGACAGACTTCTCATTTTTCTTTCTTTGAGGCGATTGACTCCCCCTCAATCTCTTCCTTCCATAAACTATGGGATAATAGTAATGTTGTTGATTGAACCAACACATACTTGCTGTGAGATCAAATCCCCCACAATACCAGCAATACCCATAGAAAGAGTATTTGCCTCCAAAATGTCCACACTGATCAGAAATTGTGAAAACATTTCTCAACCATCTTCTTTTCACTTTCAATAAGATTCTTCTTCTTTTTAATCCTTGATAGGATCAGAAGTATTTGAAACCTTTCTGAATCCAGATAAAACCTTTTCGAACTCAGGATGTTTTGTAACTTCTAAATTCTTCACTTTGACTACATACATAACCTTCTTAGCATTCTTCTTTTCAGACACAATTCCATTATTATTATCACCCTTTGAAGGTATCTTTTGTTGAACCTTCTCAAGTTTCTCATTATGAGAACATTCACCAAATTCAGTGATAGAGTTTTGGAAACTTAGACTTTTCTTTTCAGCTTCAGAGAGTTTTTGTTGGACAAGTTCCAACTCTTCTTCCTTTGTCTTTAACTTCACTTCCAAATGCTCATTACGATTATTTTCATCTTCAAAATACTTATTCAAGTAATCAATATCTTTATACATCTTTTCTTTCTCACCAACAAAACATTCTTGGTTAGTTGAGCATTCATCTTCTAAATTTTTGTTTTTCTTTTCAAGTCTTCTAATTTTTCTCATACATTCTTTGAACTCTTCTTTCAAATGTATTTCAAGCTGAGTTTCTTTTTCATCAGAACCACTGCTTCCGAATTCTTCGTCATTCACTATTGCAATGAAATTATTTTTATTTCCATACTCAATGGATTTTTCAGATTCATCTCCACTCTCTTCTTCTTTATCATCTTTGTAAAAGAAACTTTTTCTTTTTGATTTGAAGAATTTCTTTTATTTTCCTTTGTATCCTTTTTTTCTTCTATGATCTTCTTGTCTTTCTTTTTTCAATATCACTATCCCCTTCTTTCTTTCTTTGAGGAAAATTAGTCACAAAGTAAAAAATACCTCCACATTCAGAACATTTCAAGGGAATTTTCCCTTTGTATTTACCTCTACCACTTTTCACATTGTTAGAAAACAAGGATAGGATTTCATTGAGATTTTGACATACCTTATTTTCAGAGTCAGAATCACCAGCTTCATCTTCAATAACAATATTCTTTGACTTTTTTTCCTCATAGCCTTGAAATAAATTTCTCTATCAACTTTTGTTTTTCTCTTCATATAATTCTCTCTTCTCATTTCATATGTGATAAGAGTGCTATTTAAATCATCAAGAGATAATGTTTTAGGATCTCTATCTTCCAATAAAGAAAATTTTGCATCAAATTTTTCAGGTAGGATTCTCAAGATCTTTTAAACAAATGTAGAGTCATTCAGAGTTTCACCAAGAAATCTGATAGTACTCACAATATCATTCACCCTATTAAAAGAATTCCCCAACATATTTATGCTCACCCATCTTCAAATCTTCATACTTCAATCTCCATATTTGTAACTTTTCCTTCTTCACTTTTGTATTTCCTTAGTATATGTTTTTCAATTTCTCCCATATACCTTTGTGGAAACACCTTTCACTCTCAAGAATTCACTTTTAGAATGTGATGATAATATAACATTCTTGTCCCTTCCATCATTCTCAAGAAAATTATTATCAAAAGGTGTAAGTGGATCACTATCATCAATGGGAGGAAACCCAACTGTTGCAGCTTCAATAACATCATAACTGATAGAAATAAGATATAGAATCATTCTATCTTTCCAAATATGATATTTCTTTCCATCAAAGACCAGAATAACTTTACTATTCACACATTTCATGTTCTTCATCAGCAAAGAATTGCAAAGGGAACATGACCTCTGATACCACTTGAAAGTGCCCAGTTGGAGTATTGCATCACTGAGAGGGGGAAGAGGTGAATCAGTGATACTCCTTTTCTTTTATGTTTGTTTTGAATTGAAACAACCTTCACCTCCTGTTAGAGATTTCAATTCCCTACTGAGAAACAAACTCAACACACATCCAAAGGCACACAAAGATTTATAAGGTTCACTATTCAATAAGAATAGATACATCCTTAGTATGGTTTGGAAGTAATCCAAGACCATACAATCCACTAGAAATCAATCCTTGGATTACAATGAGTAGGATGTACCCTTTCACTTGTGTATCACTATGAAACAATACCGCTAGTTCATGTGCACCCTCTTAGCACAATAGGGTAATACAATTGTTTTGTAACAACTCATGTTACCTGCGATTCTTTTCAATTCAACAAATGTATTCAAATTTTTATACAATTAATCAATTCCTTACCAATAAGAAAGGTAAGAACTACCTATAATTTGTTATGAAACACTGAGTTTGATTCCTCCAAGTCCGATTCTTTCAAAACAAAGCTCCTAGTCTGATTTTCAGATAGAAAAAAATATAGTAGGATCGACACCACTTCAATCTCATTCCGATTATTTCAGCCTGATATCAAACGAAGCTGAATACAATCCCCATTGAAATATATTCAATACAAAACAAAATGATATCACTTTCTCTCACTGAAACCTTAGAGCTTCTCTCTCTTATGCATTGAATAGTACAAAAAACTACCAAGTACAATGTTCTTGATTCCATTTTATAGGTGGAAAAAAATGTTTAGGCGGGATTCCCAAAACACTTCCCCGCTCACTTAAATTCACCCAAATATGAATTTTTCCTAAAATCTCGGGGCAATTATGAATTCTTCAACGCTTCTTGATTATTCTCGAATATTCTACTATCTTTATCTCTTCTTTTCTAGAATCCCATTTCTAATGTCAATACGATTAAAAATAATGAGCAATATATGGGTCTGAATCTGATTTTCTCATGTCGGTTTCTTCAAAACAATGCTTGATACCATACCAATTGAATGTGTTTGAAGAAATTCACTTCTCCACTTGAGATACTATCACTCTTTTAAAAGAAAGTCTCATCCTTGACAATTCACTCATCTATCTCCAATTTATTTTATTTTATCTTAACCCTCTTGAGAAAACACATCGTCACATTCAAAAACCAGTGCTTGAATCATGAATACCTTCATGACTTTGAATTCATTGAGGATCAAATTTAGCATCATCTGACTTCAATTGTAAAGTATTGTGACTTTCCATTCATTCCTCCTTATTTCTTTTCCATCTCAATGCAAACATGGTCTTTTCTAAATACAAATGATCTAGATACTATTATCCTGAATACAAACATATCTAGTTACGATCATTCTGGTTATGATCATTCTGGTTACGATCATCCTAGATATGATCATTCTGGTTACGATCATGCTGGATACAATCATTCTGGATATGATCATTCAAGTTATGATCATTCTAGATACGATCATTTTGGTTACGATCATGCTGGATATGATCATTCTGGATACGATCATTCTGGATACGATCATGTTGAATACGATACAATGAAATATTAAAATGATGATCCACCCGAGTACGATGCAATATAAACTGATAAGGATGATCTACCTAGATACAATATAAAAAAAATCTAATTATGATTCATTCTCAATTGACACCATCTCTTTCCTTTTCTTATACTCGATTCTTCTCATTATTCACCTTCATTTTTTGAGAATTGAGAATCTTTTACTGAGCTGGTAACAAAACAAGACATCCTTTTGCAAGGTTTCTAGGTTGTTCACATCTTTCACAAATAGTTTTCAAGGGTTCGAAACTATTTTCAATCTTCACTTCATTCTTTTCATATTTCTTCAAGAAAACCTTCTCATTTTTATTTCTTTGAGGTGATTGACTCCCCCTCATTCTCTTCATTCCATAACTTGTGGGATAATAGTAATGTTATTGATTGAACCAACACATACTTGATATGTGCCTGAATCCCCCACAACACCAGCAATACCCATATAAAGAGTATTTTCCTTTGAAACCTCCATACAGATCATAATTTTGAAAACATTTCTCAACCATCTTCTTTTCACTTTCAATTGGATTATTCTCCTTATTCTCAGTCTTGGTATGATATGAAGTATTTGAAACATTTCCAGATCCAGATAAAACCTTTTTGGACTCAGGATTTTTTGTAAATTCTGAATTCTTCACTTTGACCACATACATAACTTTCTCAGCATTCTTCTTTTCAGACAGAGTTACATTCTTCTTATCACCCTTTGAAGGTATATTTTGTTTAACCTTCTCAAGTTTCTCATTACAATAACATTCACCAACTTCAGTGATAGTGTTTTGGAAACTTAGAATTTTCTTTTCAGCTTCAGAGAGTTTTTATTGGACAAGTTCCAACTCTCATTCTTTTTTCCTTCAGCTTCACTTCCAAATGCTCATTACAATTCTTTTCATCTTTAAAAGACTTATTCAAATCATAAATATCTTTAACCGGTTTTACTTTTTCACTAGAAAAACATTCTTGGTTTCTTGATCATTCATCTTCCAACTTTTTGTTTTTCTTTTCAAGTCTTATAATATTTCTTATACATTCTTTCAACTCTTCTTTAAAATGTATTTCAAGTTTATTTTCTTCTTCTTCAGAACCACTGCTTCTGAATTTTTCATCATTCACTATTGCAATGAAAGTATTTTCATTACCATACTCAATGGATTTTTTAGATTCATATTCACTATTTTATTCTTTATTATCTTTGGAAAAGAAACTTATTCTTTTTTATTTGAAGAATTTCTTTTCTTTTCCTTTGTCTCCCTTTTTCTTCCACGATATTCTTGTCCTTCTTTCTTCAATATCACTATCCTCTTCTTTCTTTCTTCGAGGACAATTAGCTGCAAAGTGAAAAATACCTCCCCATTCAAAACATTTCAAGGGAAGTTTCCCTTTTTATTTCCCTGTACCTCTTTTCACATTGTTAAAAAACAAGGATAAGATTTCATTGAGATTTTGACATACCTCATTTTCAGAGTCAGAATCACCAGCTTCATCTTCAATAACAATCTTCTTTGACTTTTATTTCTTCATATCCTTGAAAGAAATTTATCTATCAACCTTTTTTCTCTCTTCATATCATTCTCTCTTCTCATTTCATAAGTGATAAGAGTGTTATGTAAATCTTCAAGAGATAATATTTCAGGATATCTATATTCTAATGAAGAAACTTTTGCATCGAATTTGTCAGGTAGGATTCTCAAGATATTTTCAACAACTGTAGAGTCTTTCAGAGTTTCACTAAGACATCTGATAGTACTCACAATATCATTCACCCTGGTAAATAATTCCCCAACATATTCATGCTCACCCATCTTCAAATCTTCATACTTCAATCTTCATATGTGTAACTTTTCCCATTCACTTTTGTATTTCCTTCATATATGTTTTTTAATTTCTCCCATATACCTTTAGTTGTGGAAAAACCTTTCACTCTCAAGTATTCACTTTTAGAAAGTGATGATAATATAGCATTCTTGGACCTTCCATCATTCTCAAGAAACTTCTTGTCAATCGGTGTAAGTGGAGCACTATCATCAATGGGAGGAAACACAACTGTTGCAGCTTCAGGAACATCATAACTTATAAACATAAGATATGGATGTATTCTATCTTTCTAGATATGATAGTTCTTTCCATAAAAGACTGGAATACCTTTACTGTTCACAGTGTTCATGTTCTCCATCAATAAAGAATAGCGAAGGGAACCTGCCCTCTGATACCACTTGAAAGTTCCCAGTTGGAGTATTGTATCACTGAGAGGGGGAGGGGGTGAATCAATGATACTTTTTTTCTTTTATGTTTCTTTTTAATTGAAACAACCTTCACCTCCTGTTAGAGATTTCAATTCCCTGCTGAGAAACAAACTCAATACACATCCAAAGGCACACAAAGATTTACAAGGTTCAGTATTCAATAAGAATAGATATGTCCTTGGTATGGTTTGGAAATAATCCAAGACCATAAAATACACTAGAAATAAATCCTTGGATTACAACGAGTAGGATTTAACCTTTCACTCATGTAGCACTATGAAACAATCCCACTAGTGCGTGTGCACCCTCTTAGCACAATAGGGTAATACAATTGTTTTGTAAAAACTCATGTTACCTGCACTTCTTTTCAATTCAACAAATGTATTCAAATTGTAATACAATTCATCAATTTCTTACCCAGAAGAAAGGTAATAACTACCTGGACTTTGTTATGAAACACTAAGTCTGATTCCTCTAAGTCCAATTCTTTCAAAACAAAGTTCCTAGTCCAATTTTTAGATAGAAAAAAATAGAGTAGAATCAAAAACAATTCAATCCCGTTCCAATTAATTCATCCTGATATCAAAAGAAGCTGAATACAATCCCCATTGAAATGTATTCAATACAAAACAAAATGATATCACTTTCTCCCACTAAAAAATTGGAGCTTCTCTCTCTTCTGTGGTGAATAGTACACAACACTACCAAGTACAATGTACTTGATGCCCTTTTATAGGTGGAAAAAATATGTTTAGGCGGGAATCACAAAACACTTTCCCGCTCACTTAAATTCACCCAAATCTGAATTTCTCCTAAAATCTTAGGGCAATTATTACTTCTTCAACGCTTATCGATTCTTCTCAAATATTCTACAATCTTCATCTCTTCTTTTCCAGACTCCCATTTCAAATGTCAATACGATTACAAATGATGAGAAATACATGGTTCTAAATCTGATTTTCTCATGCTGATTTATTCAAAATAATGCTTGATACCATACCAATTGAATGTGTTTGAAGAAATGAACTTCTCCACTTGATATACAATCACTCTTTTAAAAGAAAGTATCCCCATTGAAAATTCATTCATATATCTCCAATTTCTTTTCTTTTCTCTTGTCCCACTTGAGAAAACACATCATCACATTCAAAAACCATTTCTTGAATCATGAATACCTTCATGACTTTGAATTCATTGAGGATCAACTTTAGCATCATCTGACTTTAATTGGAAAGTATTGTGACTTTCCATTCATTCCTGCTTCTTTATTTTCCATCTCAACCCAAGCATGGTCTTTTCTGAATACAAATGATATGGATACTATTATCCTAAATATGATCATATCTGGTTACAATAATTCTGGTTACGATCATTCTTGTTCCAATCATCCAAGATATGATCATTCTGGTTATGATCATTCTAGATACGATCATTCTGGATACGATCATTCCGGTTACGATCATTCTGGATACGATCATTCTGGTTACAATCATGCTGAATATGATCATTCTGAATACAATCATTCTAGATATGATCACGCTGAATATGATACAATGAAATCAGAAAATGATGATCCACCCGAGTACGATGCAATACACACTGATAAGGATAATCTTCCCAGATATAATTCAAAACAATCTAAATATGATTCATTCTCAATTGACACCATCTCTTTCCTTTTCTTCTAACCGAATATGATTTTTTTGAAAAAAAATTAGTGTCTCATCTTCTATCGGCATCACCTCTTCCATTGACACCACTTCGATCGACACCGCCTTTCCCATCGACACCAATTTCATCGGCACCACCTTTCCATTGGTACCACTTTCATGAGCACCACCTTTCCATCAATACCACTTTGATTATTTTGAAACACAATCGGTAATATCTCTTAATCTGGATACAATTGTTTTGAAAAACAATCAGAACCACCTCTTCAATCTGGATACGATTTTTTTGAAAAAAAATCATCACCGCCTCTTCAATCTGGATACGATTGTTTTGAAAAACAATCAGCACCACCTCTTCAACCTGGATACAATTGTTTTGAAAAACAATCGGTACCACTTCTTTCTATCAGGCTTGCATCACAAGTTCTCAATAAAACTCATGATTTATATGAAATACAAACTGGAAAAGTATCGTCACAATTAAAACACAAGTTTCACATCAGTTCCAGTGTAAAACCGATGAAAATTCACTTCCAACATGATAAATTCTCCTGTGAAACTGATTCTTCCTGAAACCGATCAATCATTTTATAAAACAAAAACTCAAAACAATTTTTTCCAAAAAAAAGTGAAGTGATTTATTTTATTCAAAACAAACCTTGAAAACAAAAGACAACTCTTGAAAACTTTATCACATTCATCATTATCTTGGTCCCAACATATGGTATCCCATTGATGAGAGCATACATGGTGCTATTTGGAAGGCATGGGAGGGATTTATGTGTGAGCATTGCTGTCATTTGTTTTCACAATTTGAGAAGGAAAACAATGACGAAAGCATGAGTGACAGAGTTTGATGAGTCTTGTCACGCCCACTGACCTGATTACATTTTATCTTAGGTTTGGTATGGATTATGTTCACATTTTTTGGGTGGACGTTTTCATAGGAGATCATCAGTAGGTCGACAAAATCGGGGGAGACAGGAGGTGACACATCGAGTCGGTAGTCATACATTTAGTACATATAAGGAACACATGGTGAGTACATTTTTTAAATAATTTATATAAATTTAAAAGCAACAGTTTATTTTATATTCAAATAGGTAGTCGAACAGCCCGATGATATGGAGTTTGATGTTTATAGGAGGATGTACAACGATTCGGTCACTGGAGATATTAAAGGTGACCGTCAATGTCAGATTTTGGTTAGTATAATTTCTTTTTTGAGTTTTAAAATTAACTGAAAATAATATTTTAACTATTTCAATTTTAAATTTCAATTGAAGGAGTCATATGAGGCTACGACGTCTCAGACACAGACTAAGAGTTAGACCGAGACTGAGGGTCAGACTAGTGCCCACCGATTTGACAAGGCAGCATGGATGCAGGCTACCCAGTATGCCTTCAAGAATGGCTGAGTTGTTGGTATTTTCTCTCGATTGATGTATGAGTGTTATTATGGTACCGTTGCGATGTCGGCGTCTAAATCAAGAGGAGCTCATGGAGAGTCATCATCATCTGCTGCATAGTATCAGGATCACCTGTGACCTCATAGCGAGCTTATAGAGAGTATACATAGGGAGCAAGAGGATATGCATCAATGACGGCAGTAGGAGATACACCAATGGCAGCAGTAACAGGAAGAACTCCGACGATAACAACAGGAGGAGGTGGAGGAGATGCATCGATGACAATAGCAACACGACGAGAAGATGGAGTACATGCGACGTCTGACTCATGGTTTAGGGATAGAGTTCCCTCCACCAGCTCCTCCACCTCCTCCAAAGGACACCCCCTCAGTGATATATATTCTTTTTTATGATAAAACATTTGAATACAAATTTTTCTTTGTAATATTAACTATTTACATTTCTATATAGTGCATTTTTTATATTGTTGCGAATATTGCATTTGTTATTATTTATTTAATTAATTATTTTTATTTTACTTTATTTATTTATTTTATTTATTATTTATTATTATTATTTATTATTTTGTTTGATATTTTTATGAATATTGAGGTTTTTATTATTTTATAATTTTTATTATTTTACTAATATTAATATTATTATTGCATTAATATTAATAATAATATTACTATTATATTAATAATATTATTTTATTATTATATATATATATTTTATTTGACTAATATTAATATTAGTTTATTATTATTATTATTATATTAATATTATTTATATTATTATTATTATTATTATTTCCAATATTATATTATTATTTTCTAATATTATTTTATTTTTATCAGTAATATTATTTTATTCAATTTGATATTATTTTATTTTTTTAAGTTATTTACCACGAGACTTTTTACGATGGGGACTTCCCGTCACAAATACTTTTTTTTAAAATAATCTTAGAGAAACTATTTGTGACGGTTCGTCAAAAATATGTTTTTAATAATCTTGGGGAAACTATTTGCGACAGGTCTACGTCTAATTAAAAATAGTTTTTTTATGAGACTTTGCAAAAAAAATATTTTTGCGATAGGTTCCTGTCGCAAATAACCCATCGCAAATAGTTCAATTTTCAGTAGTGGTTCTCTCCTTTAGGCTAAGTGAAACAAACACATTTAGGTGTGAGCTAAATTCCTTTCCTATGAACTTCATCATCATTAGGTAGGGCTTGATTATAGATTATTCAAATAAGAAAATAGAATTTAATTGGAATCAATTTTCATTATAAAAGGTCTACCCAAATCACAACCTTCTACTGAAGATGATAAATCATCTAGAAGTCCACCGCCTTGAGGGTTTATGAGGAGAAAGATATGAACATACAACTATCTTGATTCTTTGTAAGTAGGATTCTATCAAACAACTCTATCTAGTTGTTTTCTAAGAATTCATCCATAAATACTTACAAATTACAAGCATTCTAGAAGGCAATTTCTAGAACTGGGAATCCTAGAAAGTGAAGGGGAATTCCTGACTATTTTTTTGACCAAAAGATGATATCACCTCACCCCACAACCCATCTAGAGTTCTCATGAAGGATTTGGAGGGAACCTTGAATGTTGCGCAATGAGGGGGGTCCCTTTTATATCCATTTGATAGCTTACATGCCTCCCATAAATTCCCTTTATAGTTATTCCCTAGAGGGTTTTTCCTTTTATAACTTCCCAGGTTAACTAGATTACATGGAATTCATATTCTCTTCCATATTTTTAATATCAATTTCACTCTCTTAGATGGTTCTTAACAGCCATTCACATCTTTCCCAATTCAATTTTCCTTCCTGATAAGATTCCCAGATGAAACCATTAATGATGTTTTCAATTTTTTGCACAATAGTTTTGGGAACTTTGAGAACTAAGAGAATGTGTATTGGGATGGAAGAGAGAACAAAGTTAAACTAAGTGATTCTACTACCAAAGGAAAGGAACATGTTTTCTAGTTGGTGATGTGGGAGGTAATTTTATTAACTATCCGTTCAAAATGATGAATGCGGACCCTCTCTAGAACTAGGGGATCACCTAAGTATTCTATAAGAAATTCTCATTTTTCTATTCCCAACCATATCTCTATCTTTTGAGAATGTCTGGGAGTTCAGGTTGATGATATGTACATGATTCTCTTCCCTATTTTCATTCATTTCCCACTCCATTTACTATATTCCTTCAAGTAATTTTTGAAACCTTGGATGGATTTTAACTTTACATTGATGAAGAAAAATATATAATCTACAAAAAATAAATGGGAAACCCCGGATAATCCATGACTGCCTCTCTATATTGCAATCTTCCATGAAACTATTTCTTGCCTAAAGTTTCTTCTAAGAACCTCTTGATTTAAGATGAAAAATTTTGGTGATAAAGGATATATTTTTTCTAATCCCTCACACCAATTTGAAGAAACCACTCCTATGACCAAAGAGAAAAATGAAAAACCATGGGGAAGATAAAAATTGAAAGAACTGATCATTAAATCAGTTTGAGAAGCCAAATCTCTTCATAGCTCGAATGGCCCGAAGGCCTTCTTTTTATTTTATTATGGATAATTCCCCTTTTAAGGGTTGAAGGGGAACACGTACATGACCCGTAGGCCCAAGGCACATGGCCTGACAAACCCAAAATACATGACCCGAAGGCCGAGAGGCATACTATGCCCAATACATGACCCATAGGCCCAGCCCAAATCTCTTCATAGATTTAAGGATAAATTTCCACTCCATTTTATCATAATCTCTATCCATGTACTCTTTGACCATTACATTATCTCACACCAATTTACTATTTATATCATTAATCATCTGCTGATCTAGATTGATAACCACTAGATATATCTTCCTTTGATGAATCCACATTTCTCCTCTAATATGATGTTGTGAAGGATCGCTAGAAATCTATTATTGAGGATAAAAGCCAAAAATTTACAGGGACAGTTACATAGACATATAAGCTAATATTGGTTCAAGGTATCATGATCCTACATCTTGAGAATGGGAAAAAGTGTGGAGATATAAGAAACTCTAGGAAGTAGGCCCCCTATAAATAAGTGATGAACAACCTCGATCATTTTATCTTTGATAATATCCCATACCACTATATAAAATGATCCTGGGAAGCCATCAGTGCCTGTATTATTATCAGTATTAAGAGACCTGATTGCCTTTTTTAGTTTCATCTTCATATGAAATAGATTTAATTTGATCATTATTAGGTCTACCCACCTCTCTAGGGATGTTATAGGTTTAAGGTTCTCTATTTTTCTTACAACATTATCCTCTATCCATTTCTGGTCTTGTTCTATTAAGCATCTTTTTGAAGTGGGAATCCATAAGGGGTCCTACTACTTTAGTGTTATTAGTTTACATTCCATCCTCTAGGATAAGGTTCAAAATCCTTGTGGTATTTTTTTAATTTATACATTCATGGAAATAGATATTATTTCTACCCCCTTCCCTCACCCATAACTCTCTTAGTATCTCCTTGGAAATTTTCTTTCTCCTCAAGTAGCATCATATCCAGGATGTTGTGTTTTTCTATGAGGAGTGAAAATAATTCATAATCCCATATATTCTATAGGTTGGTATTGATTATATTAATTTATTCTTTTATTTCATCAGTGATTGAATGATGATATGACCCACTAGTCATCCATTCCATGAGGTCCACTTTAATTCTATGATGTTTATTGTGAAAATACACTCATGTAAATCCTTGAATGGGAAGATCCCATGATTCAAATATCATTTGCATGAAACCAGTTTCTTAATCTATAGTTTAGAGAATACAAATTGCCTTTTGTTGCTACTCTCATGATCATCCTTTATATGGATCTTTAATGGATAGTGATTAGATAATGCTCTTTCCATATGATTGATTCTTGTAAGAGGAAAATATTAGAGCCCTTATAAGTTACCTAAGCATTTATCTATCCAACTCTATGTTTGGAGGTTCCCTTTTTTATTATTTCACTATGTAAATTTTTACCGAAGAACCCAATATCCTTAAAGCTATTATGTTATTAGAACATATTAAAATCTTATATAGGCTTCTTAGAGTAGATTCAACCTCCTATTCTTTCTAAAGGGTCAATGATAATGTTGAAATCACCCCTTAGAAACTAGTTTGTGTCTCCTCGGTTGAAGGGACCTAATGATTTCTATAGGATCTTCCTTTCTTTAATATCATATTTTCATAAATGAAATATATATAAAATAGGTCCATGGGGAGGCTAACCTTAATCATGATATACTGTGATTAATATTCAATAATATCACCTGAAATGAAGGAATTCCAAAAGATCCATATGTACCAATTCTTGGGGATTTCATGCATGCAATTCTTAAACCCAAGTTTAAAAGAAAAATTATAAATCTAATCAAGACTATTATTTGGTTATAGAACAACTAATAGATATGTATTGTTAGAGTGTAACTCATTATAAAAAAAATCACATTTTTCTTGGGATCCTAGACCTAGGGTGATCCAAATAAAGAGGTTGATCATTTAGAAGATGTTGTATCATATTTTCCACCTGGTTTGAAGGATCCCTAAGAAGATACACTGACGCCCTATGGTATCGATTTTAACTGAACTATTGTTTTGATCCCACTAGGAGTGGTCAGTGGATGTTTTATATTATGAGGGCCCCTAGAATCAGTAGTATAGATACTATCTTCACCTCCATCTTCTAGTGTTTCATATGGGTTAGGGTAAAGGATACTATTATCCATGAGGGATATATCTTCTAAGAGATAAAATTCACTATATTACTGAAGATAAAGGGAATCCTTTGGTAAGATATCCACTAGATCGAGATCAAGATAAGATGGGTCCTCCTTAGATGCACCCATCACTCACAAAGGAGAGAGATATTGAGAAAGTCGAGAGCCATCTATAAGGACTCTCTATGGTTTGAAAGGCAGTTGACGAAGAGCCTCTATAGTGGTAACCATGTACACTACCACAACAAAGATAAGTGAAATAGACTTGGATCGGTAGATCAGGGGTGAAAGATGAGGATCCTTAAGAAAAGGAGCATGAAAAACTGAAGACTTGCCTACCTTGTCATGCCCATCAGAAGCACTGAGTAGAGGATCTTGGGAAACTGAAGGGACAAATGATCCTAATAAGGAATGAGGAACCATACAGGTGGGATATGAATTAGAGCATAAGGGATACCTTTTATAGGACTAAAACACATTCCCTTGGATGTTTAATGAAGTACTGTGTCCCAAAGAACCTTGGAAATAAAGTTTCTACCAGTTTACAAAGGACTCACCTACTTGATGCAAGAAACAACATGGAAAATCCTATGAGTGATCTATCTCCATGAAAATACTTGATTCCATATTCTACTATATATTAAGAGTATCCTCATCTATTCAAAGAAATCTCTCTATATAATCCTCAATAAATTTTAGAATAGATGAGTTAAGGAATGAGGGAGGAAGTCCATGTAGGTAAATCCAATTGGAATTTGACTTTGAGTTTCAATATAAGTGTGTTTCCATGGGCCACCGAAAAAGTAGGAAGTTACAGTACCAAATGAGTGGGGATCCATCACCCATGATTTGAAAAAATCATATCTAGTTTATAAATTAATACCTAAGATCTTATGATTAAATAAAGATACATATGACATTGCATCAAGGTCCTAGGATTTAACACATCATCAGAACCCCATGATAGGGGGTGATCTTGGGAAAACTTTTCTATTAGATTAAAAATACTTGGAAGATAATAAGAGTGATGGAGACCCTTAAAATGAGATGGAATGGTGGGAGATATTACCACAAAAATAATATTTGGAATGATCATATTTACTTGATGCTAAAGATCATGCAATAAAGGCTCCTTGAAGGATTAAGGGGGCCCTCCTTCAACAAAACCCAGAGTTGAGATGAGAATATCTGATGTCTAAAAATAAAGGGGAGGGAAATTCCCTAAGGAACCATGCTCAAAGTATCCAACACCATGGCATGAATCTATCCCCATTAAACATGACGTACTCTATCATGTTTTCCTTAAGAACCACACTCACTAAAATGGGGTCCATCATAGCATGGTGAACCTCTATGGCAGGGTCACTATCTAAGATGGGTGTTTCCAACCCTAGATTCACTTGTTTTTCAAAACTCCCAACCCAAAATGTCCACAACCTAAAAATTATATTCACCATGGAATAAACCATGGTGGTTTTGGACCCTATATATAACATACAAACCTAGGCTACCACTAAACCAATACCTTAGTTTATTTTCCACTAGGCTCGAAGCATGTTCCTGATCATTATAGGTTGGAGAATAGTGATTTGGAATAAAATATTCATTGATGAGAATGATTTTTTCTGATAAAATAATTTTGAATAGAGGGAATTACACCTATAAATCCAGCATGACCATTTTGTAAGTGAGATAACCAAACACATAGGAAATAAGTTGAAACATAATAAGAAAATCTAACCAAGGCATAAAATAATAAAAATAACTAAATAATAATAAATATAATTATATAACCACATCCTATACATCCTAACAATAAGTAAGAAAAACTTTTAAATTAAAAGGAGTGTGGGATAGTTAGAAAATCACAAGGAACCCTAAAACCACAAATCCCTTAAATAAATCTCATCTAACACAAATCCCTAGGTTATTGAGATCATTTGAGAGAAAGAATAAGAAACAAAAGAATAAAAATATGATATGAAAGAGTTTAGAGGTTCTTACCAAGAAGAAAACATATTAAATCATGAATAAAATCCAAGAAATTATGATGGAGAAGAGGGGAGAAAAGGGGGAGAGGTTTCAAGAGCTACTGGGGTTGAATGAGAGAAGAAAAAGACCCCATAGGTGTTAAATCCAAAGAGGGTAAAAGATAAACTTCATAATTTTAATGACCTGGAAAAACTATACATTTTTTCCATATAGTTTTTAAAACTACGTTCCAACCTTGTGACTCTCACTGTGTTGTACCTCATAGTGTATTTTTTTAATGATCACAAACACTTTAAATTGTTTCTAAATTGTTTCATATTTTTTTAGTGTTTTTATGTTGTTTTTGTTGAGTTATAATGGGTGGAAGGAAACCAACCTTAAGATGGATTGAAAGTGGGTTCAAAGGACTTTCTCTAAGACATGTGCAATAGTGAAGCATTGCACAACTAGTAGGAGTGAACTAGATAATTGGTACAACATACATAAGCAACCATCTCTAGAAACACTCCACCATCCATCCAATAAAGGATCCATTCATGTAGTAACTATTGACTTACACACCAGCTAGCCAGTGGAATCATGTGACTAGTCGGTGGTGGTATTCCAGATCCTTCCAAGGTGCATTAATGGTCAGTCAAAAATCTCTGGTTTGGGTATTTATTGACTTAGCTCAACTTCTTGGACCCCGAAACCCTATGGAGGCTATAAAATGAGTACAAGGGATGGAACTTCATCCAATTATAGAACACATAAAACAAAATTATCTATAATATTCATTGACTCCTTAATCCTTCAAGAGATTCAAAGTTACATCATTATCATCCTTTCCCAAAAAATATCAAAGTGAACATTCTCCATGGGAATTGTGAACATCAAAGGGCATCATCCAAAGGTGTGATATTCATCGACTATCTTCAAGAACCATCAAACTTCATTAATATATTATTTATTTGTTCCCTTTTTTATTATTAATCTTGGGCCATTGTATTTCTTATATAATCCCTTAGTTATCTCTCTTAATTACAATCCCTCTCTCCATTTCATACCTTCTTTATACTTCTTATCTTTTAGTGATAGTTGAGATGACTTTGTAATGGGTTTCCCAAAATGAAAACAATCACTTTTCTCCCTCATTCTCATAATTGGTTTCTTTCTTTTTCTATTCAAATTAAATGGTCATTTTGGTTATTGGTTCCCATTAAAACCAAGGGTTCTTGATTTCTTTTTTTCTCCATTAAAAAGTAAGGGACTTATTTGGTTCTTGGTTCCTATTAAAAACAAGGGATTATATAACCCTCTCAACCCTTCTTAAGGGGAGGAGACAAAGGGGCACCTTTGTGTGCTATTTTTAAACTCTATTATCAAAGTGTTCCTTGTCTATTTACTTTTTTCATTTACTATTCCAAAATGATTTTTCTTAATTACCATGTTTTAATTTCTACCATACTTTACTTTGATTATATCACATGCTTTTATTATATCATCATATATTTTATAGCATTGATTCATTTATTAACTATAATTTTTTAAAAGGTAATTCACCCCTATTTCCATTTATCCTACCCAAAAATTGGTATTAAAGGGAAATTTTGAGTTTTTATAAAAAAAATTCTTTTTCAAAATTGATTTTTTATCTTAAAATCTTAACTAATTTTCAAAGTTTTATTTTAAAATGGAATTTAATTCTTATATGAATGATCCTTTCTTTGATGGATCAAATTATTCATATTGGGAAACTCACATGTCTATTTTTATTAGAAGTATTTGATATCCTATTTTGAAAATGATTATGCATGGTTATAACCCTATTAATAAACCTGAAGATAAATGGAATCCTCAATATATTACATATTTTGAATTAGATGGGAAAGCTATGAACACTTGTATTCTAGTATATACAAAATTGAATTTAATAGAATATCAAATTGTAAAATGGATAATGAAATCTATAAACTCCTAGAAATCTAGGAAGGCATGGAAAAATTCAAGTACATTGGATTGGATATGCATCATCATGATTTCAAAAGTTTTTATATGCATGAAAATGAATCTATTACAAGTACATTTACTCATTTCACTTAAATTTTCAATGGAATAAAATCTCTCAGAAATTAATTATTCATATAAATGATCATGAAGAAAATCCTATGGGTTTTATCTAGTTTATGGTATCCTAAAGTGATGGAGATTCAAGAAGCCAAGTGTAACACCCCAAGATTTCATAGTATGTTATCTCTTCAAAGTAATTCAATAACTTGCGCTACACACAACAAAGAGTTCGAGCTCAGAACGACTTACCAAACTAGCCATTCAAAAAGTGGTTATGAATAGTATTAACTTCATTTTAAATTTTATATATATCCTATATAATTTTAACATTCATATTTTTTGTTTCTTAGACATAATATAAGGAAAAATTCCAATTTTTAGAAAAAATAAGTATTTTTCAAAAAATGCAATTTTACCGCCTATTTAAAGGAGAATCCTTTAAAAAAAATATTTGACACTTTTATTTATTAAATTTAATGAAATTAAATTCTTATTTATAATAAGTATATAAAAAATTAGTTTGGATAAATTTTTGGTACTTTTCTGATAGCTTTCATATTTTGATGAATAGTGAAAAATACTAAATTTTAATTGAAAACAATTTTTTTAATAGAAATAATTTTTTGTGCTAAATTATGTGTTTGAATGGTTTGTAAGTATAATTATATTATATTTTTATCATTTAATACAATTTAGGTCATTATAAGTAGTTTCAAATTTAAATTTAACATAAACACATGTCAATCTTTTGATAGTTTTTACTTTTTAAAAACCCGTTTTTGGTTTTGACAACGAGAATTAATTTCAAATTAATTAATAAAACTTATAGGTTTTGAATTTAGTAAAATAAAAATCATTTTTAGATTCTAAATATTGAAATTATCATAGGGTGATTTTTTGGTATTTTTCTGAAAACATTCAATTTTTGATGAATAGTGAAAAACACGACGTTATTGTTTTAAACCGACTTTTTATTTATTTAATTAATTATTTTATTTAAATTTATGTTAAGTCAAAAAATATATATAATACCTATATAAGTTCAATTTAATTCATTGGAGTTATTTTATAATAAAATTAGATGTATAAATTTTTATTGAACTTTTTACCGTCTTTTACCCACCTTCTAGGAGCATTTTCAAATCTGCATAAAACTTAATTTTACCACTTCTGTGAATTGAACTTCAAAAATCTGAGAGACACGGTTGAAATCAGTAAGTAAAATGTGGTTCAATAAGATGAAAATAATTTTTGGTGAATAGTAACTTTTGACTTTTATTTGCCACAGTTAAAAGTAAATAGGGTAATTAAAGGTAAAAATGATATTATAATTACCCTAACACATGTCCTAATTCTATTGGATAAGTTTATTTCGACCAAATGCAACCTTAGGAATAAAATATGACCCTTTAGGTCCACTTGTATTAGATTAGGACATTTATTATTATTTTATTTAAAGAAGAGTTAAAAGTGTTAAATTCAAAGTTTAATAACTAAAACATTTTTATTATAGGGTTATACATAAGATAAATTTGACTATAAATATTCATTAGAAAGATAAAAATATTTCCTACATCATGGTATTTTATTTATAATTTTTAGAGATGAAATAATTAAATTTATTTATGACACAATGATGATGCAGTAATTACCTTATTAGTGAAATATTAAAATAGTTTATATTATAAATATTAAAATAAATAGAATTTAAAAGTTTTGATGCAATCCATAAATTTTCTAGGTTAATATGACATGTTAGGGTTGATTAGATAATTTTTTTGAAGTGATAATGTTGTTATGACTTTCACAAAAACAAAATGACAAATAGTGTTAAAATTGACATAAATTATTTTTTAAAACAAATACTATATTATTGGTTAATATAATATTCCTAAAAATATAAGGTTCATCCAAAGGGATTAAATAATATTATATATGTCATTAATAAACCACTTGAGGTTCTTTTGGAAGTTTAGAGTAATTTTATTAACGATATAGTGTAAGAATACAAAAAGACACGGTAAAAGTTAAACTATTCAACTAAGAGTTAAATCTAAAAGATAAGGTTAAAATGGTAACCTAAACTTGTATAAAACCTATTGGTTGAGAGGATTTCGACACATAACCACCTAAGTCTCGAAATAAATTCATTTGGAGCCATTATAAACTGAATATGATTGTATAATAGATTAATATTTTAATCTTTTCCTAAAGTGACCCTCACCCCTCTTATAAATGGGAACTCCCCCTTCTCTCAAAATCACACCTCCAAAGACATTTGGTTCGGCTAACCCCTACCCAAATATTCTCCCAACTTCCCTCAAATCAACCTAGAGTCCTTAATTTGATCATAAAGCCAACCTAAGGAGACCTTTTGATCAACTCAAAAGGAAACACCCGGAGAAGAGGTAATAATTTCACCACGCTCTTTCAAGTTCTTTTCTTCTTCCAATTCCCCTTTCTTTGTTGTTTCCATACCAAAATAATAACAACAGTACCTCCTAAATACTGTGATATTATTATAAATATGGTACGACCATATTCATTATTCTATCCATCCTATAAATGACAAAGTCACCATACGTGCATACGTACGACTTACCATCTCCACGTCGTGGTGTAGTTTGTCATTCAAACACTTCATTATTTGGATGGATATAATAATGAGTATAACTGATCTAAATAATAAATATAACATGTTAACGATTCTGTATATATGATATACCATCCAATTACATATTATTTCACCATCAATATAATAATATTTTCGCTCGTGCGTATATACGGATCACCGTCTCCACGACGTGATGAGATTCATTTCCACGTTCACCATTCAACGATGATTATAAAAATATATATTATTAATAAGTATGTAAAATATGAAATAATAATTCTATTATATATATATATATATATATGTACTTACATATATCTTATTCACTTACTTCCGTTCAATATGATATGAAAAATGAAACAACGTTTATGCGTACGTACGACCTGCCGTCTCCATAAATGGTGTTTTCCATTTCATATATCTATCTATTATACATATTTATATTATATATATATATATATGATTTATAAATCATTTTTTTATATTTTGGAAATATTTAAATCATGATCTAAGTGTTACGATCAAGAATAATAAGTTAAAACACATATGATAAAGAAAACGATTATTACCCAAAATGTTAATTTAACATGGAAATTATTATTAAATAGATATTATAAAGTCATAAATGAATCATTTATGATATAATAAATATGAATATGGTTCTGGTATAATTTAATAACATAGTATGGTCATTATACAGGAGGTTAAACGTACCCTTATCCAAAAGAAAGTGCAAGGTAATGGTTAATTCCTCAATCTCATTATTATCTGAGATTATTTATGTGTAAGTATTTACTAGGAAATTTTTATCATCCATTTCCATGTTTCATAAAAATGTTTTCAAAATGAATATTTTAATGTTTTTTGGAAGAGAATCTTTATCAATATCAGAATTTTAAATGTTTTAATGATTTTTTTTGCTAAATATTTTTAATTAATGTCCATGTTTGAAAAATGATTTTAAGGATTTATTTATATGGACATGATTGTTTTAAAATGTTAATTCCTTTAAAATGTTTCAAAGTGGTACAAGACACTTTGATTAAAAAATGTCTTTTAATTTTCTTCCTTTATAAATTATCTGACTTTTAAATGATTTCATGAAAAAGGGATATTTCTCTAAAAGAGTTTTACTGATCATTTTCAACTATGTCAACATCCTTTACTGGATATTATTCTTGATTGAGGTTGATTTATTATAATACAATTTTACATATTATATTGAAGGTTTTTTTGATATGTTTGAATATAGATGTATTATTTTTATTCCATTCATGGTTTATGGTTGAAGTATAAACATTTTATATGCTTGTTTTAATACAAATGTTTATGTCATGTTTCAACATTTTCATATGAGGAATGCAGTGGACTTAGTAAGTGATGGGTGGAGCCCGCTATAGATCCTCGATGCATCGGTATGTCTCATGAGACAAACTAGTGTCTTGGAACAAGACCTTGACAAAAATTTTATTTATAGTCTTGGCATAAGGCCTTGACTATATGGTAATGATGTCCAGCATTAGACATTCTCTCATTATGAAATTAATTATTACATGTGATTATTCAACTAGTAGAATATCCATGTGCAAGTTTACATGGTGATGTTTGATTTATTTTTTCCATATTATGTTCAAGATTATGTTTAAAAATTATTTTGTTTTTATTACACAGCTTTCCTTAAAAGTTTATAACTTCCGCTAAATTATTTACCCTTACTGAGCATCTGAGCTCACCCCTTTCTATGTTTTATTTTTCCCAAGATGCGAAGAAGTATATTATGACTTACCTGCAGGGATAGTCTAAGGATATGAATGTGGTCAATGGAGACAATGTTGTTGTTGTTTTTCATTTTTTAATTTAATGTAAAACTTATGAATGTATATAGTACTTCTAAGGCTACTAAACTGATCGGTCTTTCGAGACATGATTCCTTATATCATGCCAATGTATTAAAATAATGCACCGAGTCTGGGATTTTGGGGTCGGGGCGTTAGAGTTGGTATCAGAGGAATTTTAGAAACAACATTGGAAATGTATTTAGATAAACTATGATTAGAGAACATTATCCTAAGATAGAATTTGATGATTAGTATTGAAGAACTTCCTAGAATTTTGGTAATGTAGAGATTTTGTGTATTTTCCAAGCAATACATACCTGTTTGGATATGAGCAGGTAGAGGTGACTATGGAACAGATGTACCTAGGAGTGAAAACTCTGACAAGGAGTTTCGAGCTTGACCCAGGGTATCCTAGTACATGATAACGGGCCTTGCTTCACTCTTCGTTACGATACTCCTGGGGGATATGCTTAGGATAATTTACATTTTCATTACAAGCCATTATGAAGGATTTATTCCTCAAAGAAAACATTTTATGATTATAGATTATATGAATAATCTTTTCAATTAACATTAGGTATTTTAAAAGTTTGGAATTATGCATTGTGATTCATAAACTAACCTAGTGTATGCCATTGTTTAGAAATGACGCCTAGTAGAAGGAATGAGAATTCCAACAGTACACATGATCAAAATATTAAGAAGGATCACATATTTCATGTTATTAAGCAAACATTTAAAAGGGAAATAGTCCCCCATGTATTCTCATCATATGAATAAATAGTATTATGTGTTAATAAGATAAGTAAAGAATTCTTTGAGTCCTATGGATTTGAAGGGAAGCAAGAGAATAAAAGGATGGAAGAGAGAAAGATGGATAAAGGGAAGAGGGGAAAGAAGGATTTTCCCATATGTGATAATTGTGGAAAGATTCACCTTGGTAAATTCTTGAAGGGAATGAGAGTTTGTTATAAGTGAGGAGAAAAAGGACACCAAGTACGTGATTTCAAGGGTAAGAAAAAGGTTTCAAATGTACAATGCTTCATCTGCAAGGAGTTGGGACACTACGCTAATCAATGTCCAAATAATCAGAGTATACCCCAAATGCTGCTATTGGATAATATTCAAGTTATGATACTACCAAAGATGAAGAGGAATTATTAGAGTTCTTATGTTTTTATTAAAGTATTGTGTCATTTTATCATTTTATTAATGATGTACATGTTATAAGAATTATAGAGTATATAAGGATTGTACTGTAGTAATATTTCATTAAGTACTTGAGATTGTGTGGAACCAAGAAAAGTGACTTAATAGCAGGTTAATTTTTTTGGAAAATCTATGGTTGAGAGAAAGATAAACCTTAATATGATTCTGATACTGAGGTAGTGATTTTGGAATAAGATATAATTGATTTGGATAAATTATATTGGATATTCTTGACTACCTTGAAATTGATTAATGATTTGTATATTCCATCATTGTTGGATTTTACAACATTTTTGGATAGAAGGTGTATATCTAGTATTCTATAAGGAATAAGGGATCATGAATGCAATAAATAAGGTTTTATGTCAATTCAGGGTGTTACAGTGTTTTAAAAGAATACACGATGAAGGTTTTCACATGTTATTACGTGGTTAAAAGGATCTTCATTGTGTTTACCTTCCTTATAAATTTTGGATTGTGAGTTTGGACAAAAATATTTTGGATAAGTCTAAAGGTTGGAATGGATTAAGTTAAACATTGGATACTATTGTTTAAGGTTAAAAAAACTTCTTAATATTATTTTTTTGGATTGTTATAAAAAGGACAACTCGGAGGTTGGGCGACAACCCGTCGTGATCGGCAAGGCTGTGAGACTTGAACCCGCAACTGAAAGGCGAAAAGGGTGCATCACCTATCACTAGCCTACGTGATGTCCTGGTTTGTATAATGTAGTGTCACAACCCCCTCCCCACAAAGTGTACCCCTCCTGGGATGACAATGTGAGAAGGGAGATAATGACCCCCGAGTCCCACCTCTAGTAGGCCCCGAGTTGGCGACTAGCACCGAGGGTATAGTAAACACACAAATGGGAGGCCTTACCTTCTAAGAGAACACATGCGGAGTAGAGAGATAAGATAGACACTAACCAACTCTAACTCAGAACTAAAATATAAAAGAAAAACCAAGTGAACATATGTAATGTCATGCAAAACTACTACAACTAAAATGGGAAAACTAAAAGTACCCAAAAGAAAGTAAAAATAGCAGCAACCACAAGCCCAAACAACTCCTGCAACCCCAAGCTAGTAGAAACCAGCTTGATCTTCAACTTGCTCCAAGTGACCTGAAAAAATAGTTTATATATACATAGGGTGAGTATAACAGTATACTCAGTAGGATCCTCCCCGAAGCCCCTCGTGCAAAAGTAAAGAAAGCATGCTAAAGCACAATGAACAACAAGTGAAACTAACTCGTCACCTAAACAGGTATACTAAGTTCCCAACCTCACCATGGCTACTCTCACCAAGTAACACATACAAGAATATATAATATAATAAAGAATATCAAGGGAAACCCACTATTACTTCCCCACTTGTTTGCCACTTTGCCCCAACGTCGTACGTCCTGAGCATCTCTCTCCAAAAAGACTTTCCCGCAGACACCTGGGTGAAGCACCACAACATGAAACTCGTGAAACAAAACCACCACGTCCATGTAAGAAAAGTAACCAAGTAGTTTCTAGGAGCCACCATAGCCCGCATAACGTGTATCATACGTCGGGTATTATACCTCAAGCCATTACAGCCCATACACCAAGTAAAGATCCTGAAGCCATCACAACCTATACACGTTACACCTATAGTAGTCCATAGGACACTATATCCAGAATATATGTGTGTGAATAACCAAAATCCATTAAAACCCTCTACACACATATATGGGGAAAACTAACCACTATGCCTACCGGCACAATTATCTACCAAGAGAAGAGAGCGGGGCCAAAGGGGGTAGTCAGCCATTCATCCTCCCACTAGAATGTTGTAAAAAATACCCCACAGGGCTCAGAATCCCCGGGGTATCAGTTTCCCTTACTGATAGGGTGGAGTAGCGTATAGAAACACAAAAAGTACAGAATATACTATATCTCACAACCACACTATGGGCATAACATATTCTTAGACTCAACTACAGCTAACGTCTCTCGAACTCCGGGCTACCACTTCTAAGACTAGGTATCCTATAAGCACACAACCATGTAAAGAACTTTATTAGATTACTTCATTCCCTTTTTATCAGTTCCAATTTACGTTAATTATTTATTTAAACATTAATTAACCATGAACAATTCCACATTAAATTTTATTAGCATCACACCCAAAGTCCATTGTCCCTTTAAAAATTACAACCTCATCATTATGTTCCAGCAACTCCAATCCCAAGGGTTAACATCATTTATTCAATTATTCATTAGAGAATTAATTTCCCATATTCCCAGGAATTCTAGAAAAACATTCTATACTACTAAACAAATGGGGGATTAACATGGTGAGTAGATGTACTACCCATCGAGTCTTTGCCGCCTATAGCAGAGCATAGACCCATACTCCCTTGAGAAGATAAACATGGAAAGCATGTGGCGTACCCCGCGCGTCTTCGCCTCTTTTGGAAGAAGGGTAAGCAAGACTAGCTGCCTTGAGCAGTGGGGAAAAGTAAAGCAGATAATCAACCAGTAAGAATGAGCAACCATCCAACAATCACATCCATCCTGTTCCATCATCCTTGGTGTCCTCCCCAACACCCATATGCATAAACCGATGCATCTCGCCACTCTAGGCGTTATCTGCTGTCACAACCAAAGGTCTCCATGCCCCCACATACCACAACAACCATCTATGCTCACATCACAACACAAACAGTAGGAAAAAAACATCTTAACAATTGGGATCTTTCCCCTTTAACAATCAAGAGGGTAAATCAGAACCCTTCAAGGAATTATCAAACAATCAGTTCTTTAATACATCTTGAATTAACTGATTTATTATTCATAGGTTCAAAATATGGGAAACCTAATCAATAAGCTATCAAAAAATAATTAAACATGATTACTGTGCCAATTTGATTAACATAAAATTACAAAAAATAGAACCAGATTCATTTACATGCCTATTTATCTTTTAACCAAACAATTATCAATTAATTGTTGTTTAAGTTCATTACCAATTTCCATCAAGAACGAACAACTAAACAAGCAAGCATAGATATCATACGACCGATATCAATTTATTTATCCTGTTCAAATATTTATTTTGTTAATTCCATTGTCATCTAGTGGGATAAAACATGCTAACGATACAGTTGCACATAAAGGAAGATAGAAGCAACGAATCCCCTTCCTCAAATGGTTCTTGACGTTCTTTAAACCACAACAGTTCACAATCGCCTCCTCTCGCAACAACTACATCCACCCGAGGATGCCACGATACGACCACACCAACCAAAACCCAAGAAAACTCCATTAGAAGCATGGAGATCACATGATATAATATGAGAGGAGAAATAGGAGAAGATGAACCCTAAAAGAATGATGATAAAACATACCTTATATCGAAGATTGATTAATACAGCTTGGTTGCATCAAAATAGAGTAGAACCAATCCGAGGAGGAAAGTTTGATTGTGTAACTCCTATGAGAAGGAATGGGATGTTCGAGCATCTCACGCCCAATAACAAGGAGAAATAATTAGGGAGGAAGATATCCCATCCCTTTTGAAGATTTAATGGAGCGACGATTTAAGATACACTTAATTTCCCATTAAAAGAGGACCACATTAAACCATGCTGTTTGACCAAGTAAAAACATCTTGTGCCTTAGGGATAATTAATATAGGAGTTATGGCCTTTGAATTGGCCTTAGATTTATTAAAATGAGGCTTTAAATACATTTACATCAAAGGAAATGTCAAAGGTGTGAAACAGTAGGAAGCTGGAAACACTGTTCACCATTAAAACCTCACCGTTCTGGAAACACTGTTCATGAACCAAATCGTTGGAACCTCACTGTTCTGGAAACAATGTTCACCTAAGGTTACTGTTTCACTGTTCACAGAAGGTTAATGCTGACACTATTCACCTAAGGTTACCGTTTCACTGTTCACAGAAGGTTAATGTTGACACTGTTCACCTAAGGTTACCATTACACTATTTACAGAAGGTTAATGTTGACACTGTTCACCTAAGGTTACTGTTGCACTATTCACAGAAGGTTAATGTTGACACTGTTCACCTAAGGTTACCATTGCACTGTTCATAGAAGGTTAATGTTGACACTATTCACCTAAGGTTACCATTGCACTATTCAAAGAAGGTTAATTTTGACACCGTTCACCTAAGGTTACCGTTGCACTATTCACAACGTTCTACCGTTGGAACTGTTCACAGAAGGTCACCATTGCACTGTTCACAATGGTCTACCATTGGAACTGTTCACCTAAGGTTTCCATTGAACTGTTCACAACGATCTACCGTTGGAACTGTTCACATAAGGTCACCGTTGCACTGTTCACAATGGTCTACCGTTGGAAATGTTCACCTAAGGTTACCGTTGCACTGTTCACAACGGTCTACTATTGGAACTGTTCACAGAATGTCACCGTCACATTGTTCACAATGGTTTACCATTGGAACTATTCACAGAAGGTCACCATTGCACTTTTCACAATGGTTTACTATTGGAACCGTTCACCTAAGGTTACCATTGCACTGTTCACAACGGTATACCATTGGAACTGTTCACAGAAGGTCACTATTGCACTGTTCACAATGGTCTACCATTGGAACTGTTCATAGATAAGTCACCATGAACTCCTAGAACACTCAAACACAAGATTTTCACAAAGGAAAGGACCAGAGAGGTTTGAGACATTACATCAGATACCTCTCAAAACATTCTCATCCTCGAGAATTCAAAACCCACCTAGAGGGAAAACAAAATGTTCTGAACAACCACCAATCGAGACACCTCTCAAAATAGATCCAACCTCAAAAAGTAATAAAAGAAATCCATCTCATAAACATGAAAGGTTTATAACCACAAAGAAAAAGTTGTTACATGAAAAGAGTTAAACATCAAACAACTCTGGGTACTTAGCACGTATCTGTGACTCACGTTCCTAGGCACTCTCCTCCATGCCATTGTGTTGCCACAAGACACAAACTAAGGGTATATAATGCCCGCGCAATAATTTCTCCTTGCGGTCTTGGATCTCCACAGGTCGCTCCTCAAAGGTGGCATCATCATCAACATCGATCTCTCCCCAATCAATGATGCGAGAGTCATCATGAAGATAACGACGGAGCTGTGATACGTGGAAAACATCATGTATCCGACTCATCTGTGGGGGAAGTGCTACTCGACACGCCACAAATCTAACACGAGCTAACACCTCGAAATTCCCAACAAACCGGGGAGAAAGCTTACTCCCATGACCAAACCTTCACTGCCCACGATGGGGAGTCACCTTCAGAAACACATGATCCCCAACATTAAACTCTAAGGGTCTCCTCCTTTGATCAACATATTATTTCTGACAATCTTGAGCTGTCTTCATCCTCTCACAAATCACCTAAACCATCTATGTTGTATTCTACACTAGTTCTGGTCTGAGAATTGCTGACTCTCTGACCCCATTCCAGCATAATGGAGAACGGAAAGGTCGACCATACAAGGCTTCAAATGGCTCCATACCGATGGGGGAGTGAAAAATATTATTTTAAGCGAACTCCACCAAGGTTAAGTGCCTCATCCATGAACCTCCAAAATTAAGAACACAAGAGCGTAACATGTATTCAAGAGTCTGGATGGTTCGCTCTGTCTGACCATCCGTTTGTGGATGAAAAGCAGTGCTAAGGCATAGTTGAGAACCAAAAGCATGTTGGAGACCTCTCCACACCCTAGAGGTAAAACCAGGATCTCAATTATAAATGATCTTCCTTGAGACTCCATGAAGTCTCACTACCTCCTCTAGATACTTCCTCGATAAAACTTCCACTGAGCTCGACTCCTTGATCGCTATGAAGTGGGCTGATTTTGTTAAAAGATCCACTACCACCCAAATAGAATCATGTCCTCCCAGAGCTCGAGGTAAACTAGTAACAAATTCCATTGAGATGTCCTCCCACTTCCACTGAGGAATCTCTAATGGCTGGAGAAGAGCACCAGGAACACGGTGTTCGACCTTCACCTTCTGGAAGATCAAACATCAAGACACAAACTCCGCAACTACATGATTCAGTCTCGACCACCAAAATTGGCTCCTCAGGGCTCGGTACATCTTTTTCAAGCCAGGATGCACCGCTAAAGGTGAACTATGAAACTATCTGAGAACCATCTCACGCATCGTCAAAGGAATAAAAAGCCTTCCGTGATATAACACTCAGTGTTGTTCATCCTCTGACCAACCATCAGGGGCCTCGACACAAACAACTCGGTCTCTCCAGACCTCCACCTCTAGATCCCCCAACTGGGGACTCTTCCACCTTCTGCACCAAGGATGACTATACCATCATTTGAAAAAGACAACCTCTTCCCTAAAATTCTCCCATATCAAGATGTAATGCTGACAGTTCTTCCATTACTCTCTATTAATCATCAGATTCATACACAACATCACTACCCAACTTTTGACTTAGCGCATCAGCTACAACATTCCCCTTTCCAGGTGTATACGATATTTTGAAGTCGTATTCCTATAAGAACTCCATCCACAGAAGCTGTCGTAATTTCAAGTCACTCTGGGAGAAAACATACCTCAAACTCTTATGATTAGTGAAAACCACAAAGTGCTCACCAATGAGGTAGTGTCTCCACAACTTTAGAGAGAACACCACGACTTCCAACTCAAGATCATGGGTGGCATAGTTACGTTCATGGGGATGAAACTGCTGAGACCCATAAGAAACAACTGACCTCTACTGCATGAGAACACAACCTAACCCTAGATGCGAAGCATCGCAGAAAACATCAAATTGAACTCTCTCAGCTAGAAGACAAAGAACTGGAGCACTTACTAACTTCTCCTTTAGATACTCAAAAGCTACCTGACACTGATCAGTCCATATGAATTCCATGATTCTTCATGGTCAAAGATGTTAGTGGAGTCACAACTCGTGAAAAATTTGTTACAAACCTCCTGTAGTAGCCTATGAGACCAAGGAAACTTTGCACCTCTAACACTGTCTTGGGGGCTTCCCAAGACACAACTGCTTCTATCTTCGATGGATCCACAGATACTCCCTGCTGGGACACAATATGCCCTAAGAAACGGACTTCCTGAGCCCAAAACTCACACTTTGACAACTTCCCAAATAGATGATGTTGACAAAGAACTCTCAAAACGGTGTGTAGATGCTCTTTATGCTCCTCCTCAGATGTAGAGTACATAAGGATGTCGTCAATGAAAATCACCACGAAATTGTTCAGGAACTCACAGAACACAATATTCATCAATCCCATGAACACATCTGGAGTATTCTTCATGCCTAATGACATTACAAAGAACTCATAATGCCAATGATGACAACGAAAATCAGTCTTCGGGATATTCTCATCCTTCACACACATCTGATGATATCCTGACCACAAGTCGATCTTTGAGAATCAGCTTGCACCCTTCAGTTGATCGAATAAATCATCAATCTGTGGAAGAGGATAACAATTCTTTATTGTCACTTTTTTTAAGCGATGATAATCGACACACAACTGCAAACTGCCGCCAGCCTTCTTGACGAACAAAACTGGTGCACCCCACGGTGACACACTTGGCTGAATAAAACCGCACTATAACAGACCATCAAGCTGTATACATAGCTGTTGTAACTCAGAAGGGGACATCCTATATGGGGACATAGATATAGGAGATGCTCCTGGTTGTATCTCGATCCCAAACTCAATCTCTCGTCGAGGGGGTAATGCTACAACCTCTTCAGGAAAGACATTAGGGTACTATTCTACGACCCTAGGGAATGCCAATCGCTGAACCTATAAAGAACTAAACATCGTCTCAGCCATCATGGATGATAAGGATGGAACGCGCCTATAACCCATCTGAGGATCTCGCTTGCCAACAAACACCACCGGCTCTCTATCCGCACCAATGAAAATGACCTTCTTCCTAAAGAAATCCACGATAGCCTACACCTAATAAAACCAATCCATGTCGAGGATGACACCATATGGTTGTATTCATAAACATAGGAAATATCCCCAAGAGAGGTGTTTCCCCAACACTATCTCACAGTCTCTACATACTTCAAACAAGTCAGCTCGACCTCCAACTGGCATAGTCAACGCCAAGGGCACTGGAAGCCTCTCTACCTCAAGTCCCAAAGAATGGACAAGGGTAGGTGATATGAAGGAGTGTGTTGCTCCTGAATCAAACAAGGAATACGCCAAGGTATAAAACAAGCAAAGGGTACCTCGAACGATGTATGGCTCGCCTGGAGCTGGCAAAACTAGAGCATGAAGCTGACCACGACCTCCTCCACGACCTCTCTAACCCTGATGATGACCACCACCATGGCCACACTCTGCTCTCTAAGGACGGGGAGCGTCATGGGGCTATCCTCTGCCCGCCCCATCTACCCTCTGCTGGTCTAATGCTGGTGCAACCTGCTGTTGTTGCCTCAGCTGGAATTAGCGATGCAAAGCGGGCTCTCGGCCCGCGGGCTTCATGGGTATGGGGCAGATGTGGGGCGGGGTGGGCCTAGAAATTTTGACCGTTTAGAGTGCGGGCTAATGCGGGTTAAGCCCGCGTGGGTGCGGGCTTGCCCGCGGGCCTAATTTAAAATATATATATATTATTTTTACAATATATGTTTCTTTAAAATTTTAGTTTTTTTAATAAAAAAATCATGGTTAAATGGTGACATATGATTTCTCACCGTAATGGTCATATTAATTCAACATTTATTCACATATGAATTTTAAATAGGCCTATATTTATTATTTTAATATGATATTATATTATTTATATAGTAATTATTAACCATATTCACATGGTGTGTCAACCAATCTTCTGAAAAATGGAACTCATCGCTCTGCGCCTGGTTTCAATTCTATAAGAGTTATTATAATCAAAATATTTTTTAGGTCGATTTAATTTTTTTATAATTTAATTTAATTTTGTTATTAAGAGAATTGGATAAAACCTCATGAAAAAACTAATAGCTTCCTCTGAAACTGATCGTTACTTGGAGAGACTTCATTCATTCACAAGTTTAGTTGTTCACATCGCCACACAACCAACATTATCATTCATCTCCCATCACTGATCACTCACCTAATTTCTATCACAACAGTTCGTCACCACATCGGCATTACCGCATGCCACCATTAACCCACAAAAAAACGTTCCATCACATCCTTTAAAACTCTAGTTATTGTTAATTCATACTTCTCCCCACAAATACCTTTAATAAGGATAAAAAATATAGTATTTAAATGATTATAAATAGTATTTTTTTTGTAAATGTAGGTAAGCCCACGGGCAACCCGCAGGTTTATGTGGGGCGGGGCGGGCTTGAAATTTTTTGTTCGCATTATATGCGGGTTTTTGCGGACAAACCCGCACGAGCTCAAACCCGTGCGGGATTGGCCCACCCCGCCCCACCTCGCCCGTTTCACATTACTAGATGGAACTGCCTCAACGGAGGAACCTGGAGCATAGCACCTGGTGCATGATGACTACTCTGAAAGGTCGGCCACTCCCGCTGCTGATGACCATGACCACCACAAGAAAAATAAGTGCCTAATCCCTTGGCATAGTATTGAGAGTTGCTGCCTTTGGAGAAATGAGATGTGAAGGGCTGGGAACTACCCTCGGCTGAACAGAAACTCTTCTGCCCTGAAAACCGGGAACCCCGGACCACAGATTTTCTTCATGAGGAATCATGATGATTCCCCTCTCATGATGTTCCGGTCCTGGAAAAAGTCCTCTCGACATCCTCTTCCCTCGCCAGCACCTCACGATATGTTTTTAGCATAAATGGGGTGACCTGGCACTGTATCTCTGGATGCAAAGCCTCCTCGAAATGCCTCGCCCTGGCCTCCTCATCTGGAAACAGATCCGAAGCATATCATAAAAGTTTCCTGAAATGGATTCCAAACTCTCGAACATCGGAGCTCCCCTGTCGAAGGGTAAGAAGCACCTGACGACTGGACGCCTTCACAGTCGAAGAAAGAAACTCAACTCTAAACTGGTCTCAGAACTCCTCCCATGAGATCATTGATTCCTCACAATCCCTAAGGAACAAGAACCATCATTTCCTCGCTACTCCATGTAGCATCGTCACAACCAAGGACACCCAGTTCTCCTTCCGAGCATGGATCAAACTGAACCTTACCTCGAACTCCTCCAACCAGTATTCCGTGACTACATATGAAACGGAGCCCTCATACTTCTGCATACTCTGATGCTGAAACTATTGGAGTTTCTTCCTCCAAGTGTTTTCATCGTCAACCTCTACCCTGCGACGATCTGCTGGAACAGCCAGCTGGACAACTTCTGCGCAAACCTGATGAGGACATCAACCTGGATCCATACCTGTAAAATAACAAACCGTTAGAGCTCCTAAACCAGGAATATGGAAGACTCAACATTAGTTAATTAACTGTTTTCATTCATTGATTTTAGGTTAACCTATTCCAAGGTCTACCCATCCAAACAGAGACACAAAGAAGAATGATGCATGATCCTTTCCTAGGTCTCTACCCTGCAACTAGTATCACCTTGTTTAGTAGCCATTGTAAACTTAAAGGTCCACACATCAGATCATAGGGGGCCCTAAATGCCTATGTCTGGTCTCCAATGTTTACATCACTTGATAAACATTAATGACACCATTTCCCTACCAACCCATGCAACCTCACTTGTGCCTAACACCAATCTCCATCCTATCCCTCAACCAAACCTCTAATACCACTCTGTCACAACCCCCTCCCCACAAAGTGTACCCCTCCTGGGCCGGCAATGTGAGAAGGGAGATAATGACCCCCGAGTCCTGCCTCCAATAGGCCCCGAGTTGACGACTAGCACCGAGGGTATAGTAAACACAATAATGGGAGGCATTACCCTTTAAGAGAACACATACAGAAGAGAGAGATAAGATAGACACCAACCAACTCCAACTCAGAACTGAAATATAAAATAAAACTCAATTGAACATATGTAATGTCATAGAAAACTACTACAACTGAAAGGGGAAAACTGAAAGTACCCAAAATAAAGTAAAAACACCAGCAACCACAAGCCCAAACAGCTCCTGCAACCCCAAGCTAGTAGAAACGAGCTTGATATCCAACCTGCTCCAAGTGACCTGAAAAAATAGTTTATATATACATAGGGTGAGTATAACCGTATACTCAGTAGGATCCTCCCTGAAGCCTCTCGTGCAAAAGTAAAGAAAGCATGCTAAAGAACAGTGAACAACAAGTAAAACTAACTCGTCACCTAAACAGGTATACTAAGTTCCCAACCTCACTATGGCTACTCTCACCAAGTAACGCATACAAGAATATATCATATAATAAAGAATATCAAGGGTACCCCACCACTACTTCCCCACTAGTTTTCCACTTTGCCCCAACATCGCACGTCCTGAGCATCTCTCTCAAAAAAGGCTTGACTGCAGACACCTGGACGAAGCACCACAACATACACCTCGTGCAACAAAACCACCACGTCCATATAATAAAAGTAATTAGGTAGTTTCTAGGAGCCACCACAGCCCGCATAATATGTATCATACGTCGAGTATTATACCTCAAGCCATTATATCCCATACACCGAGTAAGGATCCTCAAGCCATCATAGCCTATACACATTACACCTATAGTAGTCCATAGGATACTATATCCAGAATATATGTGTGTGAATAACCACAAGCCATTACAACCCTTTACACAAATATATGGGGAAAACTAACCACTGTTCCTACCAGCACAAGTATCTACCAAGAGAAGAGAGAGGGGCTAAAGGGGGTATTCATCCATTCATCCTCCCATCGGAATATTGGAAAAAACACCCCCAGGGCTCAGAATCCCCAGGGTGTCAGTTTCCCTTACTGACAAGGTGGAGTAGCGTATAGAAACACAAAAAATATAGAATATACTATATATCATACCCACACAATGGGAATAACCTATTCTTAGACTCAAGTTCACCTAACGTCTCTCAGACTCCGGGCTGCCACTTCTAAGACTAGGTATCCTATAAGCACACATCCATGTAAAGAGCTTTATTAGATTACTTCATTCCCTTTTTTTCAGTTCCACTCTAAGTTAATTAATTCTTTAAACATTAATTAACCATGAAAAATTCCACATTAAATTTCATTATCATCACACCCCAAGTCCACTGTCCCTTTAAAAATTACAACCTCATCATTATGTTCTAGCAACTCCAACCCCAAGGGTTAACATAATTTATTCAATTATTCATTATAGAATTACTTTCCCATATTCCCAGGCATTATAGAAAAAAAATTTATGCTAATAAACACAATGGGGATCAATACAGTGAATTGATGTATTACCCATCGAGTCTTTGCCACCTATAACAGAGTGTAGAACCATCCTCCCTTGAGAAGCTAAACATAGAAAGCATGTGGCGTACCCTGTGCGTCTTTTCCTCTTTTGGAAGAAGGGTAACCAAGACCAGCTGCCTTGTGAAGTGGGGAAAAGTAAAGTAGATAATCAATCAATAAGAATGAGAAAGCATCCAATAATCACATCCATCCTGTTCCATCATCCTTGGTGTCCTCCCCAACACCCATATGCATAAACCGATGCATTTATCCACTCTATGCATCATCTGCTGCCACAACCAAAGGTCTCCATGCCCCCAAAGACCACAATAGCTATCCAGGCTCACATCACAACACAAGTAGTAGGAAAACAAACATCTTAACAAATGGGCTCTTGGCCCTTTAACAATCAAGAGGGTAACTCAGAACCCTTCAAGGAATTATCAAATAATAAATTATTTAATCCATATTGAATTAACCGATTTATTATTCATAGGTTCCAAATTCAGGATACCTAATCAGTAAGCTATTAAAAAAATAATTAAACATGCTTATTGTGCCAATTTGATTAACATAAAATTACAACAAGGAGAACCTGATTCATTTACATGCTTCCTTATCTTTTAACCAAACACTTATCAATTAATTGCTGTTTATGTTCATTACCAATTTCCATCAAGAACGAACAGCTAAACAAGCAAGCATAGATATCACACTATCTAGAAAAATAAGATGTAATAACATACGATTGATATCAATTTATTTATCCTGTTCAAATATTTATTTTTTTAATTCCATTGTCATCCAGTGGGATAAAACATGCTAACGATACAATTGCATGTAAAGGAAGAGAGAAGAAATGAATCCCCTACCTCAGATGGTTCTTGATGTTCTTTAAACCACAACGGTTCACAATCGCCTCCTCTTGCGATAACTACATCCACTCGAGGATTCCACGATACGACCACACCAACCAAAACCCAAGAAAACTCCATTAGAATCATGGAGATCACATGCTATAATATGAAAGGAGAAACAAGAGAATATGAAACCTAAAAGAACAACAATAAAAAATACCTTATATCGAAGATTGATCGATACAACTTGGTTGCATCAAAATAGAGCGGGACCAATCTGAGGAGGAAAGTTTGATTGTGCAACTCCTATGTGAAGGAATGGGATGTTTGAGCATCTCACACCTGATAACTAGGAGAAAGAATTAGGGAGGAAGATATCCCATCCCTTTAGAAGATTTAACAGAGCGATGGTTTAAGATTTGCTTAATTTCCCATTAAAATCGGATCACATTTAACCACGTGGTTTAACCAAGTAAAAACATCTCGAGCCTTAGGGATAATTAATATAGGAGTTATGGCCTTTGAATCGGCCTTAGAGTCCTTAAAATGAGGCTTTAAATGCATTTTACATCAAAGGAAATGTCAAAGGGGTGAAACAGTAGGAAGTTGTAAACACTATTCACCATTGGAACCTCACAGTTCTGGAAACACAGTTTATGAACCTCACCATTCTAGAAACATTGTTCATTAACCTCACCGTTGGAACCTCACTATTCTGGAAACACTGTTCACCTAAGGTTACCATTTCATTGTTCACAGAAGGTCAATGTTGACACTGTTCACCTAAGGTTACCATTGTAATATTCACAGAAGGTTAATGTTGACATTGTTCACCTAAGGTTACCGTTGCACTATTCACAGAAAGTTAATGTTGACACTATTCACCTAAGGTTACCGTTGCACTATTCACAGAAGGTTAATGTTGACACTGTTCAACTAAGGTTACCGTTGCACTGTTCATAGAAGGTTAATGTTGACACTGTTCACCTAAGGTTACTGTTGCACTGTTCACAATGGTCTACCATTGGAACTATTCATAGAAGGTCACCGTTGCACTGTTCACAATGGTCTACCATTGGAACTGTTCACCTAAGGTCACCGTTGCACTGTTCAAAATGGTTTACCGTTGGAACTGTTCACAGAAGGTCACCGTTGCGCTATTCACAATGGTCTACCATTGGAACTGTTCAACTAAGGTTACCATTGCACTGTTCATAATGTTCTACAGTTAGAATTGCTCACAGAAGGTCACCGTCACACTGTTCACAACGGTTTACTGTTGGAACTATTCACAGAAGGTCACTGTTGCACTGTTCACAACGGTCTACCGTTGCACTGTTCACAATGGTCTACCGTTGGAACTGTTCACAGAAGGTCACCATTGCACTGTTCACAATGGTCTACTATTGGAACTGTTCCCAGATAAGTCACCATGACCTCTCGGAACACTCAAACACCAGATTTTCACAAAGGAAAAAACCAGAGAGGTTTGGGACATTACATGTGGTTTTTTTAAATAGTCTGAAAATAGAATTATAAATTAATTATTTTTGGAACCCTATACTATTAGGATAAATAGAATATTTTTGAATTCTATTATCTTTTGGAGTGAAAGATGAGTTTGTGGTAGGAATTAGTTAAAGGATCAAACTCTACTTCTCAAGTATATTTTTCCCTCTTATTCTATGAATAAATTAATTCTTAAACTTTAGGGAAGGGATCTTAAAACCAAAAATGTGTTATCCTAATACCTTATGTTTTGTTAAACCGGTGATATTTTAAATCATCATAGATTGATGGCTTTGAGGCTCTCAATTGTAAACTTGTTTTTGATTGATGACCTCAATCAATCCCTATAAATATTTATGTTTTTACTCTAATTATGTGTCTCTAATTTCCACCAATGTTCTCCTAATCGAGATCATAATATGGTGGTGACTTTTTCATTTCCCTTTGCCTCTTATTAAGACTAAATTTTATTAAACCAATTTCCGATGTGAGTTTTCCATAAAGGTATTTTTCTATTTTTAACCTTTTCGAAAAACAATTTCAAATTGCGAGGACATAATTTATTGAAGGAGGGGAGAATGTAACACCCCAAGATTTCATAGTATGTTATCTCTTCAAAGTAATTCAATAACTTGCGCTACATGCAACAACGAGTTCGAGCGCACCACGACTTACCAAACTAGCCATTCAAAAAGAGGTTATGAATAGTATTAACTGTGTTTTGAATTTTATATATAGCCTATATAATTTTAACATTCATATTTTGTGTTTATTAGACATAATATAAGGAAAAATTCAAATTTTCAGAGAAAAGAAGCATTTTTCAAAAAATGCAATTTTACCGCCTATTTAATGGGAAATCCTTTTAAAACAAATATTTGACACTTTTATATATTCAATTTAATGAAATTAAATTATTATTTAGAATCAGGATATAAAAATTTAGTTTAGATAATTTTTTTGTACTTTTCTGATAACTTTCATATTTTGATGAATAGTGAAAAATACTAAATTTTAATTGAAAACAACTTTTTTAATCGAAATAATTTATAGTGATAAATTATTGTTTTGAATGGTTTGTAAGTATAATTAGATTATATTTTTATCATTTAATACAATTTAGGTCATTATAAGTAATTTCACATTTAAATTTGACATAAACACATGTCAATCTTTTGATAGTTTTTACTTTTTAAAAACCCGTTTTTGGTTTTGATAACGAGAATTAATTTTAAATTAATTAATAAAACTTATATGTTTTGAATTTGGTAAAATAAAAATTATTTTTGGATCTGGAATATCAAAATTAGTTTAGGGTGAATTTTTGGTATTTTTCTAAAAACATTGAATTTTTGATAAATAGTGAAAAACACGCCGTTATTGTTTAAAACCGACTTTTTATTTAAATAATTATTTATTTTATTTAAATTTATTTTAAGTCAAAATAGATATATAATACCCATATAAGTTCAATGTAATTCATTGAAGTCATTTTATAATAAAATTAGATGTATAAATATTTTATTGAACTTTTTACCGTCTTTTACGCACCTTCTAGGTGCATTTGCAAATTTGCATAGAACATAGTTTTACCGCTTCTGTGAATTGAATTTAAAAAATCCAAGAGACACAATTGACATTAGTAAGTAAAATGTGGTTCAATAAGATGAAAATATTTTTTGGTGAATAGTAACATTGACTTTTATTTACCACAATTAAAAGTAAATTGGTTAATTAAAGGTAAAAATGATATTATAATTACCCTAAAACATGTCATAATTCTATTGGATAAGTTTATTTCGACCAAATCCAACCTTAGGAATAAAATATTATCCTTTAGGTCCACTTGGATTAGATTAGGACATTTATTATTGTTTTATTTAAAGAAGAGTTAAAAGTATTAAATTCAAAGTTTAATAACTAAACCATTTTTAATATAGGGTTCTAGATAAGATAAATTCGACTATAAATATTCATTATAAAGATAAAAATATTTCCTACATCATGGTATTTTATTTATAATTTTTATATATTAAATAATTAAATTTATTTATGACACAATGATGATGCAGTAATTACCTTCTTAATGAAATATTAAAATAGTTTATATTATAAATATTAAAATAAATATAATTTAAAAGTTTTGATGCCATACAATAATTTTATAGGTTAATATGACATGTTAGGGTTGATTAGATAATTTTTTTTCAAAGTGATAAGGTTGTTATGACTTTCACAAAAACAAAATACCAAATAGTGTCAAAATTGACATAAATTAGTTTTTAAAACAAATACTATATTATTGGTAGATTTAATATTCCTAAAAATATAAGGTTAGGCCAAAGGAATTAAATAATATTATATATATCATTAATTAACCACTTGAGGTTCTCTTGGAAGTTTAGTGTAAGTTTATTAACCATATAGTGTAAGAATACAAGAAGACACAGTAAAAGTTAAACTATTTAACTAAGAGTTAAATCTAAAAGATAAGTTTAAAATGGTAACCTAAACTTGACTAAAACCTATTGGTTGAGATTATGTCGACCCATAACCACCTAAGGCTCTAAATAAATTCATTTTGAGCCATTATAAACTGAATATCATAGTATAATAAATTAATATTTTAATCTTTTCCTAAAGTGGCTATCACCCCTCTTATAAATGGGCATTTCCACTTCTCTCAAAGTCATAGATCCAAAACCATTTGGCTCAGCCAACCCCTGCAGAAATATCCTCCCAACTCCCCTCACATCAACCTAGATTCCTTAATTTGATCATAAAGACAATCTAAGGATCCCTTTTGATCAACTCAAAAGGAAACACCTGAAGAAGAGGTAATAATTTCACCACCCTCTTTCAAGTTCTTTTCTTCTTCCACTTACTCTTTATTTGTTGTTTCCATACCAAAATAATAAATCCAATAACTCCTACATAATATGATGTTATTATAAATATGGTGCAACTATATTAATTATTCTATCCATCCTATAAATTAAAAAGTCACCATATGTGCGTACGTACGACTTACTGTCTCCACGTCGTGGTGTAGTTTGTTATTCAAACACTTCATTATTTGGATGAGTATAATAATGAGTATAACTGATGTAAATAATAAATATAACATGTTAATGATTCTGTATATATCATATACCATCCAATTACATATGATTTCACCATCAATATAATAATATTTTCGCTAGTGCATATGTACGAATTACCGTCTCCACGACGTGATGAGATTCATTTCCACGTTCACCATTCAACGATGATTATAAAAAAATATATTATTAATAAGTAAGTAAAATATGAAATAATAATGTTACTATATATATATATTTATTTATTTATGTACTTACATATATCTTATTCACTTACTTCTGTTCAATACGATATAAAAAATGAAACAACGTTTATGCGTACGTACGGCCTACCGTCTCCATAAATGGTGTTTTTAGTTTCATATATCTATCTATTATACATATTTATATTCTATATATATATATATGATTTATAAATCATGTTTTATATTATGAAAGTATTTAAATCATGATCTAAGTGATATGATCAAGAATAACAAGTTAAGACACGTACGATAAAGAAAGCGATTATTACCCAAAATGTTAATTTAACATGGAAATCATTATTAAATGGCTATTATAAAGCCATAAATGAATCATTTATGATATAATAAATATGAATATGGTTTTGGTATAATTTAATAACATACTATGGTCATTATACAGGAGGTTAAACATACCCTCGACCAAAGGAAAGTGCAAGGTAAGGGTTAATTACTCAATGTCATTATTATCTAAGATTGTTTATGTGTAAGTATTTATTGGAAAAATTTTATCATACACATCCATGTTTCATAAAAATGTTTTCAAAATGAATATTTTAATTTTTTTTGTAAGGTAATCTTTATCAAGATTAGCATTTTAAATGTTTTAATAATTTATTTTTTTAAATATTTTTAATTAATGTCCATGCTTTAGAAATGATTTTAAGGATTTATTTATATGGACATGATTGTTTTAAAATGTTAATTCCTTTCAAAAGTTTCCAATTGGTATGGGACACTTTGATTAAAAAATTCCTTTTAAATTTATTTCTTTCTAAATTATCTGACTTTTAAATGATTTCATGAAAAAGAGATATTTCTCTCAAAGTGTTTTACTGATCATTTTCAACCATGTAAAAATCCTTTACTGGATATTATTCTTGATTGAGGTTGATTTATTATAATACAATTTTACATATTGTATTGAAGGTTTTTTTGATATGTTTTACTATGGATGTGTTATTTTTATGCCATTCATGGTTTATGGTTGAAGTATTGACATTTAGCATTCTAGTTTTAATACAAATGTTTATGTTATGTTTCAACATTTTCATATGAGGAATGCAGTGGACTTAGTAAGTGACGGGTGGAGCCCGCTATAACTACTTGATGCATCGGTAGGTCTCATGAGATAAACTAGTGTCTTGGCACAAGGCCTTAACAAAAATTTTATTTGTAGTCTTGGCACAAGGCCTTGACTATATGGTAATGATGTTCAGCATCATGCATTCCCTCATTATGAAATTAGTAATTACATGTGATTATTCGACTAGTAGAATATCCATGTTCCTGTTTACATGGTGATATTTGATTTATTTTTTTCCATATTATGTTCAAGATTATGTTTAAAAAGGATGTTGTTTTTATTACACATCTTTACTTAAAAGTTTATATCTTTTGCTAAATTATTTACCCTTACTGAGCATCTGAGTTCACCCCTTTCTATGTTTTATTTTTCCCAGGATGCAAAGAAGTATATTATGACTTACCTACATGGATAGTCTAAGGTATATGAATGTGGTCAATGGAGACAACGTTGTTGTTGTTTTTAATTTTGTAATGTAATGTAAAACTTATGAATGTATCTAGTACTTCCAAAGCTATTAAACTGATCGGTCTTTCAGGACATGATTCCTTGTATCATGCCAATGTATTAAAATAATTCACTAACTCTGGGATTCTTGGATCGGGGCGTTACACCAAGGACATAAAAAATATAGTGGTTGAATAAATCATCATATTCATAATGAAATATGAGATAATGATGAAACGCCAAGCAATTAAAGAAGTAATGGAGGTCAAGGAAACAAAGAAGAACATAACATTTAAAGAAATTTAAGATGATTATTATTCTGCCAACGAGACCGTACCTGAGTGGTAAGGGATCCTGCTTGGCATCCAAGAGACCCAGGTTCAAAATCGAGTGGAGATGAATTTCCGGGTTAAAGTAGAAGGCACTGTAGCAGGTACTGTACGTTACTATAACAGCCAAGAACTATTCTCCTGATTTGGGCCTTTGGGCCACCAGTTTAGGCCTACAGGTCTCAGGGCCTTAAGGTCATCAATGACCTTTAGGCCTCAGGGACTTTGGGCCATATAGACCATAGAGTATCCCAGTTCACACAGGATAGGACCCAAAAGAGAATAAAAGTAAGAGTAGTAGTCACTAGATGCAGAGCTAAGTAGATTGGAAGAATGAGAGGGTATAGATTCCGCCATTGGGACCTGGTACCCTGTAGATTTGTATGAGGCAATGCTAGCTGAACATCAATGTCAGGTGGTGAGCTAGGTGATCAATGATGAAGAATCTGGGGAGGGGAAGTTCTAGTGGGTTGGGTTTATGGGTCATATATGGGCATAGTATGCCTATGGGCCTTCGGGTCATGTGTTGGCCTTCAGGCCGTGTTGAGCCTTGTGCCTTGGGCCTACTGGTCATGTAAGGGTTCCCCTTAAACACGTAAAAGGAGATTATCCATAATAAAATAAAAATAAGGCCTTTAGGCCATTCGGGCAAGATGATTATTACTCTAAAAGTGACACAAATGAAGAAATATAACTTGAAAATATTGTCAAAATAGAATACAAACTCCTAAATAAGAAGAAATCACCTCGATATTCCAAAAATAAAGATCTAATTAAACTTAAAGAAGTGATGTTCTATGAATGAAACAAAAAGGGTCATATTAGACCAAAATACCCAATCTATAAAATAGTTTTAAAGACAAAGAGAAAGGTAAGAAATAATGTATTGTTTTGTATTGGAGTGGCTCATCCACATTAAGTGATGAATTCCCAAAAGGCCTCATGGTGGAAGTTAAGGTTAATAAAAATTTAAATTCTAAACCTTCTACCACTTATTCCTCTTTCTATTATTCTTATTTAATACCTCTAACCTATTAGGAACTATAATACACACATAATCAACTTCAAAATGCGTTTTTAACTTGATTCATTATATGTAAATCTTGAAAAGAAATATAAAAAAATATTTGAAGAAAACGATTATGTTTTAAATGAAGAGGATCTTATTTTAAAAGAATAGGATGATTTTATTTTGAAATTAGAAAATCAACTTGATGTTGAAGTTTTCAAAATTAAAATCAGTGATATAAAGAAATTTCTTTATAAATTCACCGAAGGTAATTTTTTTTAACATGATACTTGGTTATAAATGTGTTAATAAAAATATTCATGGTTTTGGTTTTTCAAATAATAATGAAATTTCTTCAAAACCCACTACATCTGTGAAAGGTCTTTCCCAAAATAAATTTTGAAAATATTATTATAAATAAAGGAATATTATATATGAATTGATTGAAAAAAATAACAAATGTTAAATGATTATGTCTATCTATATTTATTATAATATTCTTCAAAAAACTAAGAAAGTTTAGGTATGTAAATCCTTACTAGATAATGTTTGTGGACCTAATTTTTTTCCATGCTGAAAACATCATGTGATTACATTGTCCAACCCTCAAGGGTACCAAAAGGAACTTGTTTTTGATATGTTATAGGGATTTTACACTATAACTTAAGTGATATATCATTTTGTGACCATATAATAAAATATGATCCAACTCAAAGAAGATTTTTGTCAAAAGGAAAATACCTAGAATTGAGATAAAAAATAAAATCATGGAATTATTTTAAATTTTATATGCACTATTTGTTTCATTTAGGGGGAGTTGTTTTAATGATATTCTCATTTTCTCTACTCTATTATCTAAGTATATTTTTAATGATTTATGTTGTGTTATCTTGAAAAATATATTCTTAAAATCACATTTTTAATTATCTATATCTTGGAATAATCTATTAATTATTTGAAATATTTTATAATTATATGAATATATTTTTATATGTTTGAAAAATACTTGTTTTTAAAATTTTCTATTTTTTAAGAGTTTTTTGTTAATGTCCTATTATTGTTTTTTGTTGATAATGATCCTAATTTTTATTATCTATATTGATTCTTGAGTTTAATTATCTTATCTTCATATTATCTCATTTATCTTAACCCTCTTTCTTTGAAAGTCCCTTTTTGATAATCTCAATTCTAGAGAATTGTTTTATATAGGAAAAGGATAAAGAATAGGTGGAAATTATCTTAGTGTTTTATAAATGGGGAGAAATTTGTTTCCAAGTAAAAAAAAGGTGGAGACTTGGTTTCATGTGAATTTGGTAAATCCTTCCTTTTATCCCTTTAATCATCCTTTTATTGATTTTTATATCAAGTGTTGGGATCATTAAAATGGAAGAGATTTTTTCACATATAAGTGTATTTTTTTTAATGGTCACAAACATTTTAATTTGTTTTTAACTTATTTTGTGTTGTTTTTAGTGTTTTCTTGTGTTTTTGTTATTTTTTAATGGTAGGAAGGAAATTGAACATAAGATGTATTGAAAGTTGGTTCAAATGAATTTTTCTCGATCATGTAAAAAAGTGAAGTACTATCCAACTGGTAGGAGTGAATTAGATAATTGATTAAACATCCTAAAGAAACCATCCCCAGAAACACTCCACCAGGTAGACAATGGAGGATGCAATCATGTAGAATATACTACATTGGACATCATCTATCCAGTGGTATTATGTGGCTAGCTAGTGGTAACATTCCATATTCTTCCAAGGTGAATTAATGGTTAGTAAAAAAGCTCCATTTTGGGTCTTTAATGACTTGGCTTGACCTCTTAGACCTTAAAAACCTATGGAGGATATAAAAGGGGGGAAAGGGAGGCATGGAACTTCATACAATTGTAATTTACATCAAAATAAACTCTCTCTAATATTTAATGAATCCGTAATCCTTTAAGAGAATAAATTTTTCACAATTATCATCTTTTCCCAAAAAAGATCAAAATGACTATTCTCTATGGGAATTGTGAACATCAAAGGTAACTATCCAAAGGCATGATATTCATCGACTATCTTCAAGATCCATAAAACTTAATCGATCTATTATTTTTCCCCTTATTTATTCTTCTTCCTAAGGCTTTGTATTTCTTATATAAACCATTAGATCTTTATCTCAATTGTAATCCATCTCTATATCTATCACCTTCTTTATAATTATTATATTTTAGTGAGAGTTGATACAACATTGTAATGGGTTTTACAAAAATAAAACCATCACTTTTATCCCTCATTATCATATTGGTTTCTTGATTTTTACATTCAAAAGAAAGGGTTATTTTGGTTCGTGGTTCCTATTAAAAAAAAGGGTTCTGGGTTTCCTACTTTTTCCCTTCAAAATAAAGGTACTTCATTGGTTCTTGGTTACCTTTAAAACCAAGGGGTTATACAAGCCTCTAAAGACTTATTGAGGGAAGATATGTAGGTACACCTTTCTATTCTATTCGATAACTCCATTATCAAAGTTTCCCTTGTATATTTACTTTCCACATTTACTTTTCCACAATTCTTTCACTTAATTTCCATTTTTAAATTTCTTATATTATTTAATTTTATTATATATAATACTTGTTTTATATCATTGTATATTTTATAGAATAAATTTATTTATTTAATTTAATTTTTAAAAAGTAAATTCACCCCCTATTTCCATTTATCCTTCCTAACACACGAGACAACCAGGGTCACATTGTATGGTTTGGATGCATGATTTTCTAAACCATGCACCAATCATGAGATAGCTCCTTCAATTCACTATAGGATTTTCATGATCAATTCACATAGTTTTCATTAACCATGTGATAATCATGAAATATGAAAATATCTCAAATTTATCATAAAATTTCAAAGGAAAACCACCTCAAGACAAGATAAAATAACAATGACCAATAAATAGGTAAAATAAAAGGAAAAAATGTGGTCAAGGCATCACAATTCCCCCCAATATAATGCTTTATTCCTCTAGAAATCTCCCCATTGGAAAGTTTGACCAAATAAAGGATGGGTTTTAGATTCCTCTTCCATAACTCAATTTTAAAAACTAAGATACAACCCAAGATCGACTGAAACAAGGCCAATGGTACCAATTAATATAAATTATATATCCAAACTCAATTATATTTCTCAAATAACCTTAGAGACCAAGGATAAAACCAATTATCCTATCATCACCAATTAAAAAGTTGTGTATTACAAAAGCACCCAACCATCTTCATACAAAAGAAACTGTTGAATACTTTGAATCTATTCACTAAACATGAATCAAGGGAAATGAAACTAAAATCAGTTCATAAGGTAGGGCCAGGTTGGGAAATTATGCATGCCCACCAGGAAATCACGCATCACTAAAATCAATTTGAAATAAGAAAAATAAGAGATCCCCCATGGTGGTCTCCCCATAATTTAAGAATTTGACTGAAATTACAATTATCCCATGACAACCAATACTCTAAGAAACCGATAGAAAACAAAATCTCTCCACAAAAGAAGACTTAATAAAAATTAGCAGTCTCTTAAGGGAATTCCCCAAAACCTATGAAATTATTGAATATAATCAAAAAATCAATAAAGTCACATCTTTAATGTTCCATTCCTAATAATCCTTAAACATTACATCAGAGTAAATAACTTATAGTAACTATTACCTCGAACAAAACAATAAAGATACACTATATAACAAAAAAAAAGACACAACTGAAAAATAATTAAACACAATAATTCCTTAACAAGAACAACATTGGATTTAACCATGGGTCATGATAGAGTAACCTAATAGCTATCCCTTGAGACACTAGCTTTAGATAAACTCAACTGAATAATAGAACACTAACTAGAGCACAATCTAAGATGGGAGTGACAAATATCCCACTAATCCAAATATTCTTCCCATATAATACCTTTAAAAAGAAGAACATCATCACACAAATAGAATCACATCAAAACTAGATGACACAATTGAGACTAAGGCATGAGAACCACCAAAAATCACAACATCCCACAAAGAATAACCAAAGAGGTACCTAAAGAATACCTTTGTCCAAAACCTCATCCAAAACTTCAAATGATCTAAAATCATCAAACATAAACCTAAAAATATACATCCAATACAAATAAAAAAACTAATTCATGCCTAAAAAATAGAGAAAGTCACCCTAGAGGCCAACTTTCCACCTTTCCTTTGAAACTTTCTAAGGTATACTTGAAATTAAAAAAATATGAATCCACCCATTCATGTTTCTAAATTCAAATAAAACAGTCCCAACATGGATCATGATACAACAAAAAAACATACATCCATCCCAAAGAAAATAAATTGCAAATATATTTATTTTTAAAGTATCTGCATCTAAAGAAAATTTTCAACATTCATTTTACCCAAGCAACACACTTAAAAGAAAAAATTTCGCCTTCCCCCCTTTGGAGTTTAAAATTTTCAAATAAAACCCAATTTATTTTTGAATTTTTTTCCAAATTCCATAATGAAATAGTTTTTTTTATAAAACACAAAAAAAGAAAAAGATACAATTTCAAATATCCCATCAAAACATAACACTAAAAAAAGTAAACTTTGGAAACATTTCATCTTATTTTGAAAAATCAATAAAATTCATTCTATAATTCTGCCATAATTTAAACTCTCACTTTCCACTAGGGTATTTAAATCCATTTAGAAAAACCATAATTATTTTCAAAATACTATACAAATTTCATTATAAAATCATCCAATTTTTAAAATAACACTTTAAGTATCGAAACACCCAAAATCCACTTGTGATTTTTTTTTCAAATAACATACTTTAAGAAAAATAAAAATATATTTATAAAAACATGAAATGAATAATTTAATTTTTTAGTCATTTCCTTATTTATGAAAACAAATCCTTTAAAATTCCACACATCATTTTAAATTCAATACATTTAAAATCAATTTTTGAGAACATTCATAAATTCTAACTTTTCAAGAAGCTCAAGGGATTTTATAAAACCATTCACGAAAGTTCTCAAAATTGTTCACACATACTCTTCTTGTCAAAATAACGCCATTATATATCCAAATTTTATTTTAAATCCAAGAAATTAGATACCCCCACTTGAATTAGAAATTCCAACCCTCTATAAAAGACATTACTAGGTTTTTATTTGAAAATTTCAAATTAAATTGGTCCAAAAATGAAATTAACCTAAGGAAAACACTATAATTACTATTAAATTAACAATTAGGAATAATGGAAACAATTTAAGACCTCAAATAATTGAAACTCAAAAATATGGAAAATTCAAAATTGTGTACAGTTTGATCGAACAGTTTGAAAAAACATGTGCTCACTGTGTAAGTCTCTAATAAAATACTCATAAGCCTTGATGTATGGTATGTACATAGTTTTCTAGGTCATTCATAGTAATAATGTACCCCCATTATCCTTTTAAAATACCATTAAAACATTTAATTTTTTAAAATAACTCAGAAATTGTAAATGAAGAATATAAGTACTTAGATAAATATTAAAAAATCTAAAAAACAACCAAGAACAATGCTCAAATATAAGACATAATAATCTCATAAAACCCTATAAACTTAAGTATTTAATGAGAAAAGTGTTGGTGAGACACTTTTTCACATATATTATTTGAGTCCTGAAAGTCCTTTCTCTCATCTACCATGACTCCCCAAATCCAAACTGGGATTTGATACACTTTTTAAGGAATCAGCTCAAGATTCTATCAAACTGATTCCTAAATTAATCCACCAATAGTCTTAAAGCACATTCCTGATCTCCTTGAGATGAAAAATAGTGTGATGAAATCAAATATACATCAATGAGAATGATTTATTCTATTAAAATAATAAAAAATCAAATTAATTTCACTTAGAAATCCCAAAAGACCATTCTATAAGTTTGATAAACATTCACATTGGAAATAATCATAAAAATAATAATCAAATCCAACTAAGTGATAATCTAATAATCAAAACTCATGAAAAATAAATAAATACACATAAAAATATCCCATACATACCAAAAACAAGTAATAAAAAATTTTAGTTACATTACCAATACAATCTAGGATTGAAAACTCTAGCAGAGATTCTAAGATGTCATGATACATTAGGTAAGCTAAAGAAAAATAAAATAAAATAGACCACAATAACCCATATCCTTGCATCAAGTGAAATATCTTCACTTACCACCTATAATATACCCAAATTGAGATCCAATAACCTGATGATGTATCTAAGTGGAAAATACACTAAAATTTTATTATATATAGGTGTGAGGAAAAAATCCTAGTAGGTATCCTCCCCACACCCCATTCATAATCTTTAAAGATAAATTCATTTCATACTGTTTTGAAATAAAAATAAGAATATAATATTTTATTTCATATCAAAAACCAATAATGTGATGACATAATTTAAAACCATTCCATTTTAAAATATTGGAATCACCTTTTAAAACAATTTCACATCAAAGGTGTAATCCAACAGTTTTCAAAATGGAAAACACTATAAACATTAAGGTTGGTGGACTTCCATGCCCATAAAACAAAATAAAAACCTTTCATTATTTTGAATAATTTTCAGAAAAAATATTTTTAATGAATTTAAAAAATAATCCAAATCATGATAAATAAAAGATACATAGTGGGAACCCTTACATCAAAAAATAATAATAAATAAAATGAAGAAAATGGTTCAATTAATACAAACATTAATAGGGAGATACAATCAAGGTGGGAAGTGTGAATCCCTAAACGAATTCATTGAAAACAACTAGGCATCATTGGAAACTCACTGTGTTTTAACGTGAAGTGGTACTGGACATCACTAATGGAACACTTATTATGAAATCAACCAACCCTAGGTGAAATCAACTACATTCAGCTCTGGATTACCCTGATGGTCACACTAGGAGGTAACCTGTAGTAGAAAACAATCATACCAAGGAAAATATCTAGTAAGTAATCTATACTAGTGAAGCAATCATCTAGATTATCTACTTAGTATTTAGGGTTCCCATGATATAATTCAATATAGGTGGGAAAAAAGAAAGAAAATAAGGCATATGACCATTACACAAATCAATAATAAATCATAAGTAATAAATTTTATCTCACCTACAACACTCTCTCAAGAAATAATCCCATTCTATATCATGAATATCAATTAGGAATAATATAAAATAAGTGGATCACAATAAGGGTGCTACAATATCATGTAAAATCATTTCATAAAGTGATAACCAGACCTTAAAAATCATTTAAGAGAAAAATTTATGAAATCCTATTTGAAAACCAAATCACTTAATCAATATCTAACAACCCATATAATCAATGGGACACACAACAAAAGGATAAACCTACCACACCCTAAACTTAAAAAAATCCTTAAAATGTGGGTTATGTTCTTTAAAATATAACAAGAATAAAAAAAACCTTTAATTATCCAATCAATCCCCCTTAATCATAAAAAAAACCTTAGGAAATTTCACCCTAAAAACTGAACATCTCTTTGAGTAAGGAAAGTCCTTAAAAAGGGCCACCTAGGAAATTCATCAAACACTTGGTGTGTTTGGAATTCAAGAAAAGGTTTGAAAATTTAAAACATAAATAAAACCCATTAATATGTGTTAAAATTTCAAACTAACACATTTATTTTGATAATTTTTTTTATTAATTAATAACATTCAAAGAAATCTTAAATCTGAAGTTAAAAATCAATAAGAAAGCATGGTTTTAACTTTAAAGAATTAAACATGGATAAACTTACCTAAATTATATTTATTCCATAAATAATGACACAAAATTTCCATAACAAGAAATGAGGGTTCCTTATAAGACTAAAAGGAACTCTATAAACACAAAACCCATAAATAAATTCAATCCAACACAAATCCATAGGTCATCAAGGAAACTTTTTGGAAAGAAAAAGAATTAAAAGGTGGTTCCATTTATTACTCATGATATAAGAATAAAATGGCCTGGGGACTTGACCCCGCAACCAGCGACCCACACCCTAACTCCCCATGCCACCCATCTGCCTATGGGGGCCTAGAAAAATAATTAAATTAAGAAAAAGAGGATAGTAAAGAGTTTAGAAGAGATTATCAATAATAAACCACCTTAAATCTTGAATAAAAGATAATAAATCACTATAGAGAAGAGGGGAGGAAATTGGGAGAGGTTTATTGATCTTATAGGGTTGAATGAGAGAAGAGGAAGACCCTAAAGGGATTAAATATGAATATAGAAAAAAGGAATTTTACAATTTTAATGACTTAGACAGACTGCACGGTTTTCGTACATGGTTTACCAAACTGTACACCAACCATGCACTAACAATGTAACCCTCACTAGAAAACCTAGGTCACAACACATGATTTGGATGCATGGATTTGAAAACCATGCACCAACCATATGATAAATTCTATAATTGTTTGCAGGTTTGTCATGGATGGGTCACACAGTTTTCACTAATCATGCGATAACTATGGGATAGAAAAAAAACACCAATTTCTTAAAAATTTCAAAGGAAAACCACCTAAAGCCAAGAGAAAGTAATAAAAACCCATAAATAGGAAAAATATAAGGAAAACATGTAGTAATTGTGTTACACTATAAATCTAGAATTCAACCCCCACATCAGACGCACTCTCAAACTATCCCTTGATGCCTCTTACATCCGTTTCATTAAAATTAACTTGAGAAAAAGATATATTCCATTACTCTTTCTTAAGTAATTCAATATTTTCTTCAAAAAAATCTAGTGATTCTCACTAGGATTGGATTAGTACCTACTATTTATGCTAAAATAATAGGCATTTTTTGGTCGAGTACACAACATGACATACATGACTGATCTTATGATGGATGCATACATAATTTTATAAATCCTTTACATCTATTTAGAGGGATCTTGAGTGTTCCTAATATTCATATCATGTAACAATTGTAAATACCCCTTTTAAAGTTATCTATGTTAAATCACTTTAATAATTTATCCATGTATGTTTCCTGATCGAGTCTAAGCAGACTCATAGATCCATCTCTATAGATTTTCATACCCTATATGTAAGCTATTTCACCCATGTATTTTATAGATTAGAATTTACCCAACCAAATATTTATAGAGTATAATGTTGGGATCCCATTTAGGATGAGTATCATTTCATCCACATACAATATTAGAAACACTAGAACACTCCCACTAATATACTTACATACCTAGTAATTGTAACATCCCGAACCAGGTTCCACATGCTAGTTCCCTAAGCCAGTTAGCCATATGAACTCAAATGCACCTCCCCACATGATAGAGGTTGTCGATTAGTAGTGGGGGTCTAATAAGTAATATGGGGAGACTATACCCTCTTTATTAAAATATCACAACACTATAAATCAATAAAAAATATCCAAATGATAATAAACAATAACCAAGATAATACCATTATCAATAAAGACCAAAATCACATAACAATCTCAAAACATGTAAAATCACTATAAACCAAATCTGTAAATATGTCATTCCATAAAAGTGTCAAGAATCAAATTAAAACCCAAAATAAAGACACACTCACATCTCCCAAGAAGGACCTAACATCACGACTAGTTCCCTCATCCATACTCCATCACAAATCCTAACTCAGCCATCTAACATAGAGAAATATCTCTTATACTATCCCTAAAAAATGAAGTCTATTCGGGTATCAATCAGGAATCCCAAGTTGGGTGTGAGTAAAACTTAGTAGGCCACCACCAATGGCATATAAAGTAATATATAGTCTATAATAGTGTATGCAGTTTTATAAAGAATAAAGAAAAATAAAAAAAGTAAACAAGGTTCACATTTATTATTATTTAGTCAACTACATCATACCTACTTCAGCCCATGCTTGATTATGAACCATACACCATAGGAAAATCACAATTCATTCTTTCATGGACTTTTATTATTCATTTATTTCCTGTTTCATATCCAGTTGCTTGGAGAATCACTAGAGGTAAAACTATCTTGGACACTTGGAAAATTACTCCAATGCTAATATCATAGGGGTCTAGAGAATTAGTCTGGAATCCCATCATTATTTGAAGCATTAGTTTCTGAACCACACCTCATTGTTCACATTCGTGTATTGAGGTCCTGGAGCATCAGTCCAGCACCCCATGGGTATTTGGAGCATCAGTCCCAAACCCACACCTCATTGTTAAATCAATCACAAATATTACATATATCACATACATATCAAGGTTTAACATCATTAACATTCTTTTCAATCATTTACATCATGGTGTAAAATTTCATTTAACAATCAAAACCTTGGTTCTTTACTTTAATCACAAGGAATAACATGAAAAATTCACCATTAATCCATTTATCATCAATTATTCACATCTCATTAGCCGTTCAATGTTAAGAAAATAAACCCTTTAAATCCCATTATCAACCATGAAATAAGGATTTAGTTCAATTCCCTTAACCCATTATCCACCTTTTTACAATTCATAAATCATAATTTCAAGTTCATTGGTTCACCCCATGGGTTTCCATCAAACCTAGTCTCAAATCACTAATGAGTCCTATAGTATCTGTGAAGGGTATCACAATCAAGAGGGAACTAGTTCTCTTTTCAAATTTAAAATGAAATTTCATAACATTAAAATGTAATTTAACAATTACATATACATGATCATAATCAATACTGTGGGAAATACCAACTAGAACAACTACCTTAATACCATTGAAGAATGTTCACCAAATAGTAACCCTCAATTCGATGTTGAATGATCGATATCACAATGATTAAGAAGATATAAGATAAAAACCTAGGATCAAGATCCAACAAAATGAGATTCATCAAAACCTATATCTAAACCATCAACAGTGGAGGAAAATTCAACCCTCTCTAAAGGGAGAGAAAGACAGGAGAGATATGAATCTAAATGAGGAAGAAATCACGTGCTATAGAGGGTTCTATTTCATCCAACAAATCTTCTATTCACACAAGAAGTGGTTCAAGGAGCCTAAGAATCCTCTCAAGAGTCTCCAAGAGAAAATGAATTTGGGTTAGGCCATAATAGGGTGATTAGGGATATAAATCAGGGATTTGAAAAATCTCAAATAAATTTTCAGGGGTTTAAAATCATGTGCACACGGTTTCCTAGGTGTGCCGCCCAATTTAAAAAATGGTGTGCCCTAACCATATGCCCCTACTATCTGGGGTGCATGGTTTCTCCTAGGCAGGCTCATGATTTTCTAAACCATTTTCCAACCATGAAAAACCCCTCTATTCGAGGGTGCACAGTTTGGGGAGGGTGGTCATATGGTTTTGTCAAACTGTGCACCTCCTTTATATGGATAAAAACAGGGCACAAAGTTTCCTAGGGAAAACCTCACAGTTTTACCTAACCATTCACCTACCATGAACAACCCCATGAGCTTCCAAAATTCTCCAAATTCACCAGAAAAACCCCAAAGTAAGTCCCAACCAAGGTATAATTAAAACTGGGGTAAAATAATACCTAAAAATGAGAAAAATACATCTCTAGAAAGGTCGGGATCTTACAATATCCTCACTTTATAACAGCTCATCCTCAATATGTACTCCCAAGAATCACTAAGATTTCAAGGTAAAGTGGTCGCGCCACTAATCCCACATATCTATTTACCTCTCCCATGTTTCCTCCTAAATGCCTCCATTATGACACAACACTCAGACCAATGATAAAGTCTTTCCCTATAAAATTTTCTCACTGCAATCAATAACATGAATTAGATGCTCCTTAAAGGAAACATCAGATTCAAGCTCTATATCATCAACATAAATCACACGAGAAGGGTCGGGGTGATAGTACTAAATATGTGACACATGAAAGACATTATTCATAACACTATACATCTATGTAAGAGACAATCAATATTCCACCAGTCTGATCCTCTCCACAATCTCAAATAATCCAACAAACCTGGGAACCAACTTACCCTACTTTCATATCCAATGGTGACCCAATCTCAGAAACATAAGAAGAAATATATGGTCTCCCACTATAAACTTAAGAGGTAGAATACATTGATCAATATAAGAGTTATGTCTACTATGTGTTGTAACCATATGTTTTTGAATCAACTAAACCTGTTCCAATGTCTCTTGCATGATACTCAATCCCAAAAACTCCTACTCACCTGCCTCCATCCAACGTAGAGGTGATATGCATGGACTACCATAAAGTGACTCATATGGTGCCATTTTAATAGTCACATGATAACTATTTTTATAGGTGAACTCAACAAGTGATAAGTGTTTCTCCCAAGATCCACCAAAATTGAGAATGAATTCCTATAGCATGTCCTATATCACTTAAATAATACACTATGATTTCTCATCCTTCTATGGATGAAAAGTCGTACTAAAAAACACCTGTGTACCCAATGCCTTCTGTAAGAATTTCCATAAGTGCAAAGTAAAGTGTAAATAATAGTCTAAAACTATGCTATGTAGAATCCCATGAAATCAGACTATCTACCTAACATACATATCCTCTAACTATTAATACATGAAAGTCTTCTAGATATGCAAGTAATGGGATACTTTTTTCAACTAGCCACAATCATCCATATTGTGTCATCTTCTGAGGGATCCTCATAAGTCTGACCACAATTCTATGGTAACTTCACCCCATTTCCATTATAGAATGGGAAATGAATGTAATAAACCATTAGGTCATTGATGCTTAGCCTTGACCAACTGACAGGTGTAGCATCGTGTCCCAAAACCTACAATATCCCTTTTCATGCCTAACCACCAATACTGTTGACATAGTTCATGGTACATTTTCATCAAATGAGGATACACCACCCACTTTGAGGCATGAAACTCATACATAAAATCCTCACAAATACAAGTAGGAACAACTATCTGGCCCCAAACATAAATGATTTCATCCTCATCTATAGTCCAATCAGAATGTGACTCCCTACCTTCAAGGATTTCCATCAAGGTTAAACACTCCATATACTCATATTACCTTTCCTTGACCAGGATCAGAAGTGTGGAATCTACTGATAAGGATATGAGTGAAATATTCTCTTGGCCCTCCTGAACCTCAATATGCATCCTAGCCAACAACATCATCATCTTCCACTCTTAACTAGAATCTTAGAATGCCTAAGTTTGTGTCTTATAGCTCAAAGTGTGAAAAAAACTTTTTCCCTTATAGGGAATATATTATAGCTCAAAATCAAATGAATTCTTATACTCAACCCATATCCACTACTAGAGATTCAAATATCACTATGAAAATATGTACTTTAAGATTTTGTGATCGGTATACATAATAAAATTTTCACTCAACAGGTAATGCCGCCAACACTTTAGGGAATAAACCACCACAGCTAACTTGAGATCATACATAGGGTAATTTCATTCATGTTTCCACAAATATCATGATCCTTACACCATGAATCAATCACTATACATTAACGCTACCCCAATTGAAATTCCAAATGCATTATAAAACACGGTACACTCCTCACCCGGCTCAGGTAGGACCAAAATCAATGAGACATTCAAACAATTATTTAAATCCAAAAAAGAATTATGAAATGATCCATATCATTATAACTTGATCCCCTTCTTAGTTAATCTCAAAAGTGGTTCTTTCAAATTGGAAAAGTCTTGGATGAATCTCTAATACTAGCCTGCTAAACCTTAAAAAATTCAGATATAAAAAACATTCTTGGGATACTTCCAAGAAACCACAACCTAAAATTTCTCTAGGTCTAATAAAACACCTTCCTTTGAGATGTTGTGACCCAATAAATATACATTTTCGATCCGTAATTGACATTTAGACATATTTTTGTATAACTGATGCTCTCCTAGTGTACTCAAGATAATTTCAAAATGTTGGACATGATCTTCATGAGTCTTGGAGTACACCAAGATGTCATCCAAAAATAACAACAAAATGATCCAAGTATGGGTGAAATATTCTATTCATCAAGGTCATAAACACATCCAGAGCATTTGTTAACCCGAAAGGCATCACAATGAACTTGTATAGGCTATAACTACTTTAAAAGGCAGTATACGGTATATCATAAGGTCTAAATCTCAACTGATGATATCCTGATCTCAAGTCAATATTAGAGAATACACAAGATACTCTCAACTATACAAGGAGATAATTGATATGTGGAAGAGGATATCAGTTCTTAACCATAATTCGGTTCAACTTTCGGTAATCAACACATAACTGCAATGTCCTTTCAGCCTTCTTAGAAAAAAAAATTGGAGAACCCCAAGGAAACGTACTTGGACTGATAAATCCATTATCCATAAATTCTTCTTGTTAATCCTTAATTTCTTAAAGATATTTTGGTTCCATTTAGTAATGTGGAATAGAAAATGGTACAAATCCATGTATTATATCGATTGTAAACTCAAGGTGGTAGCCCTGATAAGTCAACAGGAAACATGTCCTAAAACCTGTACACTATGGGTGGAAATACATCGTGCTTCACACCCTCATCTCTAATAAAATACTTGAAACCTGGGTAGTGATCTCCCCAAGTTGATGATAAACTAGACTTGCATAGTTTTCCTAGATATCCCATTCTCCATGATGGAAATAACTATTACCCTCAAGATATGTAAAGGTTACTCTCCTATGATAACAATTAATTTGGGATCGGTATGATACCAGCCAGTCCATACCCAAAATCAAGTAAAAACCTAACATGTCAAGTATGTAAAGTTCCTAAATCAAATGATATTCACCAACCTTGAGAGCACATCCCTTTCATAAATAGATTTCCCTAGACCATATTATTAGAAGTGTTTAAATATTCATAACCCCACTCACAAACTCTACCATTATACTCAAACCGTTCACAATTTGAGAAGATTGAAAATAATGTGAGGATCCTATATCAAATAAATCAATAAAAATAATAAAATCTATAAGAATAGTACCTAAGACTATCGATTTCCCATCCTCTCTATACACAAGTGTATGCTGAATAGAATAAAACTATCTTATACCTCTACCATGTGCTATAGTCTAAGTCCCTTGAGTCACACTGCTTTGCTGATATGGTCACTCTTTCCATGAAGTATCATACCCATCGCCTCAACCATCATGACTAGTAGTACTCCAACTACCAAACTGGTTCAATATAGAAGACCCCCTTCTTGTAATATAGTTTGGTCTTGATCCCCATCACTGCCCATTTGTCATGGGTTCCTAAAGAACCGCTGTACATGTCCCATATTTCTACAATATCAACACTCAACTAGTGGTTGAGGAAACTAGTTATGATAGTGACCTAGCATACTACATTGATGTAAAAGCACTTGAGTATTTCCCTGAGTAATTGATACTCTACCCTAGCCACTCTTCATTCCATTTCTATAGTTAACATTCCCATAGTGATGTTTCTTAAACTCCAATGGTGTACCTCTTGATCGTCTAGTAGTATCCACCCATCCTCCACTAGAAACATACTTTAGGTTCCCCTCATAAATGAGAGTCTAATTCACAACCTCAAAAAAATTCTTCAAATGAAAGATATTTACCTGGGTCTAAATCTCACATTTAAGCCTATTATGAAAATGTTTCACCATAGTTTCCTCAACTCCTACAAATAATGAAACAAAGCATTTCAAGTTGGTGAAGTGACCAGCATAATCCATCACCAACATACTTTCTTGGGTCAACTGTATAAACTCTTCCACCCTCTCCTACCTCATCGTCTTTGGGTAAAAGTTCTCTAAGAAATTATCCTAGAATTTTTTCCATACCATACCCTCCATCTGCTCACCTAGAGCCTAGATATCCCACTAATGCTTCACTTGTCCATGTAATATATAATTATCCAACTTGACTATTTTATCTGTAGGAGTATCTACATAGTCAAGAACCATTTGGAGAGATTCAATCCAGAACTCAGCTTCCTTAGGTCCACCATCTATAGTGAATGTTGGAGGGTGCTATCATTGAAACTCTCGTGTCAGGTCATATATATTCCACACATCCCGCCCTGGGTCTCTATCCATGAAATTCATAAATTGAGAAAAGTTATCACGAAACTTCTCCCATGACCCTTCACCCAGAACTATCAGGGCCTCTTGTCCCATTGTTGGAGGCACATTTCCAAGAATGTCCTCCTATTTTTATACCAACAAATGTCTTCATGGAGGCATGCCACTACAATTCCAAAAAACACATCTAAGGACATGTAACACATTATTAACATATTTATATAAATTGGATTCATATAAATTCATAACAATTCATCTCTCATACATCACCCCATGGTCAAAACTGAGGAACTATCACTACCCTCAACCTTCCCTAACATGATTCGTGGATAATACTGGTTAAATTACTTTTATATCATAAGTTTCTCATTAGAAACCCATTTTTTAACCATTTAAAATTTCCATATTTACCATCTTTTATCCATTATTAATTCATCATTATGAACCATTTCTTTTTTTAATTACTCAATAAAGAAAAGAATTTCTGTTTTAACAACTTACTTAACAACTGCTTTTCCATGTCGGCCTAAAATGATGCATGTATACTCACTCCTGTTTCATACTAGTCAATGAGGAAAATATCAAAAAATAATAACATTGCACAATAGTTGTATCACCCAAGGTGAAATAACATTCAACTGTAATAGAAAAAACTGAGAACAAAAAATCCCACCCTAGGTACTTGAGTTTTCCCCCATACATGGGTTATATACTCCCATGCATAAGCTCATGACCAAGGCCCAAATTATCCTAGTCTCCTATTTACCATTCATAAATAACATGAAAATATATATAAAAATAAAAATCCTTTAATACCACTTTGTAACATCCCGACCCAGGTGCCACATGCCAGTTCCCTTATTCGGTTCTCCACATGACCTCAGGCATTCCTCCCTATATACCATAGGCTGCTGACTAGTAGTGAGGGTCTAATAAGTAATGTGGGGAGATTAAACCCTCTTTATCAAAGTAAAAAACAACAGATTCCAATAAAAAATATCCAAATGATAATAAATAATAACCAAGATAATAACATAATTAATAACGTTTAACATCACATGATAATCCCAAATCATGTAGAATGACCATTAACCAAAAAAATAAATATGTCATGCTATACAAGTGTCATGTTTCAAATGAAACCAAAAATAAAGACACAACGACATCTTCCAAGAATGTATCAACATCATGTCTGGTTCCCTCATCCATGCTCTATCCCAAATACCAACTCAACCATATAACATAGATATCTTTACCTTATCCTGTATTGAAAACATGAAGTTTATTCATGTACCAATTGGGATGCCTGAGTAGTGTGTGAGTACAACTCAGTAGGATACCACCAACGACATCTAAAGAAATATCCATTCTATTATAGTGTATGAAGTTGTATAAATAATAAATAATAAATGAAAAAAGTAAACATGATTCACATTTATTATTATTTAGTAAACCACATCAAACCTAATTTTTCCCCTACCGGTGTCTAAACCATACACCGTAGAAAAATCACAATTCATTCTTTCATGGGATTTCATTACTCATTTATTTTTAATTTCATTTCAGATTCCTTGGAGCATTAGTCTAGGTACCACTATCCCAGATGCTTGGAACATTATCCAATGCCAATATCTTGGGGTCTTAGAGCATAAATCTAGAACCCCATGGGTATTTGAATCATCAGTCTCTGACCCTCACATCATTGTTTACATGCATGCATTAGGGGCCTGGAGCATTAGTCTGACACCCCATGGGTATTTGGGGCATCAGTCCCTGAACCACACCTCATTGTTAAATCATTCATAAATATCATCTATATTGCATACATATCAAGGTTCAACATCATAAATCTTATTAATAATAATTTACATCATGGTGAACCATTTTATTTAACAATAAAAACCATGGTTCTTTAATTTAATCATAAGGAATAACATGAACAATTAGACATTAATCCATTTATTATCAATTGTTCACATCTCATTAACCCATCAAGGTTAATCCAATGAAACCTTTAAATCCCATTATCAACCATGAAATAAGGATTTAGTTCAATTCTATTAACCCATTATTCATAATTTTACAATTCATAAATCATCATTTCAAGTGTATCACCACACCCCATGGGTTTACATCAAACCTGATATCAAATCTCCAATGGGTCCAATGGGATCTATAAAGGGTCTCACAATTGCAAGGGAATCAATTATCTTCTCTAATTTAAAATTCATTTGAACAATGTGGAAAATCAATGGCACAATTACATACACATTATCATAATCAATACTATGGGAAATATCAATTAGACCACCTAACTCAAGATCGTTGATGAACACTCTCCAAATCCTAACCCTTAATTCGATATAGAATGATCAATATCAAAACACTAAAGAATATCTAGGATCAAAACCTAGGATGAAGATCCAAGAAAATAAGATTCATCAAAACCTAGATCTAAACCATCAAAAATGGAGGAAAATTACTCCCTATCCAAAGGAGGAGAAAAAAGATAGAGAGAGAGAGGAATATAAGCAAGGAAGAAATCACATACCATAGAGGGTTTTATTTCATCGACTAGATTTTCAATTTACACCGGAAGAGGTTCAAGGAGCCTAGGAATCCTCTCAAGAGCCACCAAGATAAAATGAATTCATATTAGGCCATAATAGTGTGATTTGGGATATAAACCTTGTGTTTGGGAAATTTTAAATAAATTTTTGGGGTTTAAAATCTAATACGCACAGTTTCCTGGGCGGTCCGCACAGTTTGACATACCTTGTGCCCTAATCACGCGAACCTACTGTCTCTGTTGCACGATTTATCCTAGGTAGGTGCACAATTTTCCAAAGGTAGGTGGGATTAGAATCAACCATGGATTTATTATTTTGAATGTTATAAACATGATTATCCATATCCAGAATATATAAACCATTTACCTTATTTAAAAATATATAAAAAATTTAATTCTTATATATATAAAAACTTTTATTTTTAATAATGAATGAATATTTCATCTTGTACAAACAAGATATAGAAATAAAATTTCTATTTATAGTTGGAACATAATAACAGTTCTCTAATTCTAGGACTAATCAACTGGGTAAAATTATATCATAATTTTCAACTTCTAATTCTATAAATCTTACTCAATCACCAACATGAATATCTAATTCTACTTTATCAGTTCCCCTATATCTTTAAGTCAATATTTATCATAAAAAATATGTGATTCAAACCTTGTATCTAATACCCTTGAGTAAGATTCAACTAAATTGATCTCTATAATATTCATATTTAGATTCTCATAATTCTTATTTTTAAGAACACATCTCAACCTTAGATACTGATTTTGAACTATTTTCTAGGTAATCTGTAAATGAGATCCTAAAATGATTATCATAATATATTCCATACTCTACAAAAAAGGCATATTTATGATTGATTATCATATTTTATATATGTTAATCAAGGATTTTTAATGCAATTAATCCCATTAAAATGGTGACCCCATACATCATAACCATTTAGTGAGAAAAGATCCATATTTCACTAAGCTTTGAGTGCACTATAGAATTCCTGTCAAAGATGATCTATTTAGGTAGGATACTTTCTAATCATAATATTTATGATTCCTAGATATTTGAGTGGATAACACTTTGTTTGAATCTATCATATATATATAACCTTAACTCTACCTTTGGTATCCCAACTTTTAGGATTTCCTGTCTAAGTATCATGAAAATATTTCAACCATATTTGGTTACGTAACCATTAGGAATAACCATCTCCATCATGACTTAAGATAATCCATGGGTACCCAACTATAACATGAACCTATCTAGTTAGATAATCAAGGAATTGACCGTGCTTTCTTTATAAGGAATCTTACACTTCATATTTGATGGGTTTTATTTTAAAAGTCCCACCAACTTAATATACATCATATGCATATTAAATTCACAATTGTTTTACCACATGTAATATTTATTATCTAATGTTTTATTCTATTAGTGTATGCATTCTTATAATGATTTAGTTTTGGAATTCCTATTCCATCCACAAAAGTAAAATGGTCACACCATATTAATTTATAGCTCTTTATACAACCCATAGTTTATGTTATTCAACCAAATATAGAAGCCAAACATATTCATACATATCAAAATGAATCCTATACAAAAGATACATGATCCCTTCATGTGAAGTCTTAAAATTATAGGAGATCCACAATCTCCACATAAGTAATCTTGGAGTAATAGATAACCAACCTCCACATTTATAGATCAAGGTATAAGCCACCATGATAGTGAGAAATATAGCCCAAAGTCCATCTCCTTTAGGAATATTTACTCAAGAGAGAATCCAATTCACCATAAATTTAAAATGAAATATTCACATACCATATTTAATAACTAAATTCAAGATAATAACTTTAATCACAAACCATGGTCTTGATAGATGAAAACTAAATCTTATGTTTTCATACCTAGAATGTAATTCATGGTAATACAATTTTATAAGAAGTAATTTATCATATAAATTAAGCATACATAATATTCCTATTTTATAAAAAATTATAATCATGAATATTCTAAAATAATTAAAAAATAAACAATCATTTTATTTATTTTCCAAAACATGATATACAAATATGAATTTTTCATATTTAATTTAGGAATGAAAAATCTCATTTTATATGGTAAAAAACTTACCATTTGTTAGAGTTTTATAAACCATAATAAAATCTATAAAAATATTTATTTTTTAATATTTTGACCTATATCATATTTTATGTCTTCTAATAGGATTATTAGTTATAATCTATGATTTATACAGCAAGGTAATCATGAATATCAATCATATTTTGTGATATTATTCAATTATAATCTCTATTTGATATAATCAGTTATGATTGGTGATATCATAAAGCTTTAACTGTATTTAACGATAGTTCCAATATTGTAAATACACTATGATGCTATGTATTTTATGAAATCCATGGATTAGTAATATTTTATGATATCGTATATTTTATCCTATGACATAGTTAAAATCCCTGAGATTCCACTATAATGTACCCTATGATATAAGGTAGTCATATGCACTGATTAAATAAAACAAAATCATTTAAACATATTGTATTTTATGATATGGCTTCAAACACCTTACAATAGATAAGTTATTTGAGAAATAGTAGAAAAATTTTGATCCATTATAGAACAAGATTATGATACAATTTATCAGATTTCAAGCATTCCTTGATTGAAATTAGCAGTAAAAAAAATCCATAAAATACTTGATCTATCTTCAACTGGACCAATATACAAGAATATAAAGAAAAAAAAACCATGCATACCTTAATCACTGTGTATTTTACCTTTAAACATAGTAATATTTATGTAGATCACTAAATCAATAACTAAAAGGTTATTACCTCTACAGGTAATACACTGTATATAAGGATAAGTTCATAACAAGAGGACCTCAAACCATCAAAGTTGTGCTATCACCTTCTTCCAAAGACAAATGGTGATTCAAGAGTAATAAGAGTTTCAATTTGGATTGCATGAGTCAAGATTTTCCACACTAATAGGTAATTTATCCCTTTTATAGATTCTCTATTTAATGAATGGAGTAATAATGTTGGAGTGTCGGCTTCCATCTCATGGTAGAGGAAGTATTAATTCCCATTGAAGCTTCCATTCATTGAAAATTTCAATGAATTTATTTAGTATGCCACTCTATTAATAAATCAATCAAATTGATTTATAACTAAATATAAATTTAATGAAGATGTATAATTTATGTATGCACTTTCATCCCATGTATCTCATATCGTAAATCCCATCATACGCTCTAATATAGGCTTAAGAAATGCATCCTAATTGTCACGGGCTGAGCATCTCAGCACAGCAGTTCGCCTGTGCGGCACCCCAACCCCCTCCAAGGCAGGCGGGGTTCAGCCGTCCAGCTCTTCATATGTGAGGTTCACTGGTTTCATCCTTCTATGGACTCATCAGGAGAGTGGCCCCAACTCCCAACCAGTGGTGTCAAGATTGACACGCACCATCATCCTCTTTGTCAGGGTGACTCTCATCTCTTCGATAGGGACTAACCAGATGAACCTCAACTTTGATGTTCTTGTTGTTGTGGGACAGGACCCCCATGATTGGGTTGTGACATTCTCCCACCACCATTACATGCACGCCCTCGTGCATATAGGATCGTGGCCTACTGTGTGTCCGCGACTGCTTCCAACTAACCGGTTACCAAGCATGGCCTCAGGGGACGCTCCTTCCTTGTCGTTAGCATCAATGGCCCACCCACTCTCTAGGTCGCAAACCACCGTGGTCCACCCTCTCTCTCAGGGTCGAAAACCACCTCCACAAGACCCACCCTTTATAGTGGCATCTCTGCCTCGGACATCTCGCAAGCACGACCTTCTACGTCGTGTCATCTTCGCATGACACCCCGGGACTCCGCTCCCACCACCAAGGTCCATCCGACAACATTTCGCAACACCACGAGGCACATTCCCTCTGATACCACTTGTCACGGGTTGAGCGTCTCAACACAGCAGTTCGCCCGTGCGGCACCCCAGCCCCCTCCAAGGTGGGCGGGGTTCAGCCGTCCAGCTCTTCATATGTGAGGTTCACTGGTTTCGTCCTGCCATGGACTCATCAGGAGAGTGGCCCCAACTCCCAACCAGTGGTGTCAAGATTGACACGCACCATCATCCTCTTTGTCGGGGCGACTCTCATCTCTTCGATAGGGACTAACCAGATGAACCACAACTTTGATGTTCTTGCTGGTGTGGGACAGGACCCCCATGATTGGGTCATGACATAATGCATTTACGATATGAGTAATTCATGAGATACAACATGATTATGCATATCTCCATTTACAACTCAAGTGATATCATAAGCTATGATATCCCTTATTTTAGTACATCTACAACTGTACCAAATTGTATTTGGAATGTTAAGGAGATAGAGTTGGAACCATACCTAGTTTGAGAGTGATAATTATGGTTATTTATTTTCCATATTTATTCCACTATATTGATGATGTTGGGGGATATTTGGATTTAGTTCACTGAAGACAATCTTTCAATTATTGAGCTACTGTAGAGAACTCTTAGAACCCATCAGGAAACTTTAGAAAAATGTGTGATGTTTTCATCTCATCATAGAGATTCTCTATACATATTTCTAGTAGATATTCCTATTGGATATTAATGTTTATAGAATAGGTTAATCTTTTATATTTAGTGATGAAATCTATATCAATATCATTATTAGGATACTTTTAATTTGAGAAGTCCCAAATGATTGTCTTCCTTAACATCTAGTTGAATTGGTAAATTAATTTTTTCAGAGATCTTCCTTGATTGAAATTGATTCAACTAAAAAATTTGTATAATAAAAAAATATAGGCCCTTATAATGTTGATATAAAGAATCTAAGCTTCACTACCTCTAGTTGTTTTGGAGTCCCCAACATAGGTACACATCAATATGAAAAATGAATAAGATGTTTTTTTGACCCCCATGCCATTGAATGTTAGTAAATTAAAATTTCCAAAGTTGGGTGGAGTGGTAGTCAAATATAATCACTCAGGATTCAATTTTTTATTCAATTTCATTAGTTCATACTACCCTTATATAACTTTTATATAAGAAATAAGCGACTTAATAATATTTTATAGTACCATCACCTGAGATGATGTTTAAGTGGGAACATTTATGTAAGTTTGATATATTTGGATTGGTTATAGTTTTGTTTTATTAATATACAGTGTCATCCTTGGATAACATTCCTAAATTGGTATTTATTTTTGCTTCAGTGGAGGAACTTTTGATAATTGACTGGTGCTGGGACCAGGTGGATATGTTGATTTAGCCTCATATTGACTAGATGGATTGCCTTTTTTTAACTAGTTGGGAAATATAATCATATTAAAGATATTCTAATGGGGGATACATAACTAGTTCAACATGATAATTGAAATAAATATGTATATTCTATCTATACAGATCAATATTAATTTTTCCCAACTTATATGTCTCAGTTTCATAAAAGAAAATATTTTCATTAGTAGAAAGTGACTAAACTCTTTTGGTTGGTGTGTGAGTTGTGGATGTGTCTACACCCTTCACCTTTTCATTGGTGGTGGATCAAATAGTAGTAAACAATGGAATTTTTGGAAGAGATTTTAAATCAAGAGTCTACCTTTGATGTTAGGTTCATAAAAATTCTTCTTGCATATCATTATGGATGGAATTCTAATTGGATGTCTTCCCATTGAAATGACCCTTAGTATTAGTGTCATACTCTATGCTATCTATAGGATTTGTATCAATGAAATTGAAGAATGAAAATCCCATGGTATAAATTGAGTCTTCATCCATGTTGGAATAGAAAGGGGCCTTGTTAGCATTATAGTATACCCCATGGGACATATCACAACCCAAATTCATTTTTTTTCTTATAGAAGGATCATCTCAAATTGTAGCCTTTATGGGGATTTGACCTCCCAGTTTGGTGTTCCCTTTGGAATAAAGTGGTAAGTTTCTCATGTACCATGTTTTTTAGTGATTCTCATATAAATTATACTTAATGTAAAATTTATAGATAAGGTTAATAATTGATTGTTAATATAATCATTTGTGGATGGGATTCTTGGGAGATTGAAAATTTGGGGAACATAAACCCCCTTAGAGTAGGGGGTAAAAATTCCCCCATATATATTATATCAAGTCGATTATTATCTATTATTGATGAAGTTATTTCTCTTTTCATGCTTTATTATTCTAGGGTTGGTAGTGGAGTTAAAAATTTCCCAACCCTGTAGGATGGAGCTTCCCCTATGTTTTATTTGTAACTATTACTACATCACTTTTACCCATTTTGGAACGTATTAAAGCATGATATGGGTTCAATGAACTTCTTAGTTTTTTTGGGGGAGAGGTTTCCATCATTGATATTGGATCTACTCCAGCATATCTTCTCCACCTTAATTTTTTTCCCATTTACCTTTTTGTAACTTGATACATGAGTTTTTCAATTACCCATTCCCAAAGAGTTCTATTTTTTCTATACCCTTGGAATAAGAGGTTTTAATTGTATTAACCAACCAACATATCTATATACTAAGCTAGATAAATGTATTAGGTCAATGATATTTCATGTGATCCCATTGAGATGATTTTTATGACCAGTGAGTGGGGTGAAATGAAGTGTTCCATATTCATCCCAATATCTGACACATACATTAGGAGAAATGTCCTAGATATTATGGTAGAGAACCATTAAAAAATTTAGGTAATATTTTTTGAAAAACTCATGTTTTTTATATATTTTTGGGTCTATGATACCGAAAGGGAATCTAGACTAACATGATGACACTGCTCATCCAATGTCTTGTGGTGATTGACATATCCTATATAGGATAGGTGATTAGATTAAATGAAGTGTAATTTTATACAAAAAATTAAATAGATATTATGCATTAATTATTATTACAAAGTATTGAGATATTATATTAATAAGTAAAATTTTTTCATAACATGATTGATGTTTGGTCCTCATTCAATTCACTTCACATAATTCTAGAGTTTTCCTCATCTTTTGTGAGTGACTCTTCAACCTATTCCGATAATAAAGGACATTTCCCATTGATTTTTCATGTGAAATATGACTATTTTGGATGTTTTTTGTGTAATATAGGGATTCAATGTTTTGTGGAGTCGCTAATGATGATCAATGACTTGATTTTACTATAAACTATGGTGAAAAACCACTGATTTATAGTGGAGTGAATGGTATAGCTAGTTTTTTATTTTTTAAGAACCTCTCGATATAAGGGAAGTTTTTTAATGATTGAGACACAAGTATGAACTTTATGTTGAAGAGACATATCATTATTATGAGTACCTTTAAAATGATTTCCATTTAATGGATCTCAATGTATACTGGTCTTTGATTCTTTAGTATAGAGTTGACCTCTATATTTTCTCTTTTCTTGATCACTATGGGGAGGAACTCTATGGTTTCTGATTAGTTAAATACCATGGAAAGGACCTCCATGGTGAATTATTGGTTTGTTTCCTAATTAGAGAGGACCTTTAATTTAGTTAAATACTTGATAAATATAGGGAAGATATCCATGGATGTAAATTTATTGACTGTCAGCATGGGGAGAACCCCCATTTTTTCTATACATTGCACTAGAGGAAGGGCCTCTAGAAATGTAATCAAAGGGAGTACCTATATGATTTCTAGATGATGTTCCACTATGGGGGGGATACATGAATAATATTTTTATTATTCTATGTAATACCTATATAGATATGACTCTAGGGATCACATTTTAATTAATTTTCTTATATTTTTTCATAGGGACAAACTTTGTGGTTATTGGATCACTATTTTCTAACGAAAGTAGGACCTATGTGGAAAAAATCCATGTTGTCATGGGGAGGGACTAAGTGATGGGTTATTAGGGAAGTAACATCAGATATTATTGATATAAAACTATAGGTTGGACCTCTAAAATTATTTTTGTCTTCCCTAGTTGGAAAAGGTTTTACTGGAGTAGTAATTAGTGGCAACCTTGATGATATTTGGGCCTTCTTTCCCATTGTGATTTGTAATTTCACTCAAGTCATTTTCAGGATATGATGACGATTGAAAGAGAAATTTCTGGCCTTAAGAGTAGGGACCTCTTGGTCCTTAATATTTTATGATCTTGTTCAGACCTTCCTCCTTGGTGCCCCAGTTTGGACAACTAGAGCACTGATAACTCCATCTTTAGCATCTTTCAAAATTGAGACTGGGTGAATATAATGATAACCATGATCAAAGGGAGCACTTATAGGAGGATCTTGGATAGTCTTCAGGATGTAGTTTATGTCTTTTTCTGTCTCCCTCATATTTATAAGTTAGGTATTTCTTTTCTCTAAGGACAATCTAACAAAGTGGTGTGAAGTGGTGATTGAGATCATCCACCCACGGTTGGACTATTGTGGTGTGATGATTAACATGGATTAAGACCCTCAAGACCAAAAAAATCCTTCTCTAATGTTCTAATGGTGTAATTTTTTTATACATTCCCACACTATGATATTTAACACATGTGATTGAATGTGTTGAGTCAATGAGAGTTTACGGTTGAGGTTTTGAATCCATTATAGCCATCATGGAAACATATGTGCATAGTATCATTGGGTGGTGATGCACTACCACTCGGGTTACTCTATTGTTTCCCCCAAACTTGTTAGAGAGCTTTATGTATGATGAAAAATCTAGGGGAAATTTTATTTGTATTTAATGGGAATATGAGGGGGAAAAAGTAAACCCATCAATATAACATCATAAGTAATAATGAATAATTTATCAATCTATTATTCAAGTAAAATATTTAATGTTAGATTCACCATTTTTTATTTCCAAAAATTTTACATCCATATCTATTTTTTCAAAGACCCACTTTCAAAAGACACATGGCCATTATAATGAACTAACAATACTTCAAATTAGTAATTGAAACTAAGAAAATGAGATGTTGACTCATACCATGAAGGCCTTATTTTTTAGTCTTGGTTATATAAAAATCATTTTCTGGATAAGTGTTGTTTCTTCTAGAAAGAGTAATTTTTGGAAGTAAAAAAAGGATATGGATGGAAGATATGGAGAGAAAAAAAATTAAATCTAGATGTATGAAATCTTGAGAAAATGGAAATAATTGGTGGTCTATGATTCTAAAAATTGAAGCCTATAAAAAATGGGAAGATGAGATCCCTATGTTTCACTATTAACCTAAAGTTGGAAATTGAGGTAGTAAAACATATAGGAAACTGAATGTATCCTTGATCAATAGTGGTCTCTCTAAAAAGATCACAAATCATTAATAATTGGAAAAAATGGTTTAAAATTATCAACCTCATCTATAAATATATGGGATATGATTGCTTTATAGTGTACTATTCTAAGTTGTAATTTGTTGGTACCGGGCACACTTTGGAAGTGTTAAATTATGGGAAATTAAAATTTTTATGCCGCGATCAATGCCAAAACATCGTCACCATCACAATCACACCAAGTTCATAACCCAAAGATATTATGTGAATTAATTAAGCATAGAAAATTGATATCAAAATCGTAAATAAAAATTTAAATCATACCACATTTGATTTTTATTGAGTTCACATTTCGCTCATCAATGAAATTATTTTCTTGGAGGAACTAAATATAGATCTCTCTAGATCATTCAGAAAAGATTTTAAGGCTTGATGGATTATCCATCATTTATTTTAGGACACTATCATGGAAAAATAATGAAGTCTTCAACTCCTACACAATCATCACAACACTTTTACTTTAATATGTGAATAATAACTTGGATTGAGGTGTTCGGTTATTCACTTTCACACTCTAGAATATGATAGAGAAGAGATAAGTTCACTCAAATTTGAGTGATTTAATATTCACTTGAATTTTATCCTCTCCCAACTTATATAGGCAGGTTTATACTTACTGAAATTGCACTTTGTCCCCCAAATAAGTATAACCTTCTAAATAAGAAATAAACAATGCGTATGATCTAGTACCCACATCACAAAAATCATAACCATTTTTACATATAATTATAACATTAATATATGTTACATGATAAAATAGGCGCCATTAAATCAACCCATCTATCCTATAAAATATTAAATGAATCTTGAATAAATATTCATTTGTAGAATACTTTTCTTTTATATTCACTTAAAACTTGTGAATACCTAGAGTAAATATATTCACCACTTATTATTCAAAAATCAAATAATAATGAATTTATTTATTTTTACAATAATTTAAACTCGGACATAACCCAACCATTTCATGGGGCTCAAAATGTCCTAAAATCTAATTCATAATAATTGATTAAGCTTATGAATATGCTTTCTGTATAACCTTTTATGCCCTTATTTTGATAGCAGAGATATAAACCCATAGAACAAGAGTGGTATATAGAAAAAATATCATATCTATTAATAAGATAAGGTTTAGTTATTATAATGAAAACATCATATGAACACACATCAAGTAATATAATCTCTTTATATTATGATATCTCATAAAGAAAAATGGACACTTTGTGTAATCATAATCTCTTGCTTTATTATTTTATGACCTTACTGGATAGATTTCTCTTCTTTTACCATGATCATGAATTTAGTAAAGGTACTACAATACTGTTAAATTGGGCCCAAGATATCTATTCCTTTTAGAACTGAAAAATTCTATCTAGAGCATTCAACCAATGCCATACCACTAATGGAACACCCAACACAGGCTACCTCACTACAACATAAATATCATGGTTTTCATCTTGTATCGAAGTAAATGATCAAATGTTATAAATTAATAATGATCCAAATTCAAGAGATAAATACAGGTACTCAAAAATAGGTAAAACAACCAGCACTTGAACCATATGGTGTTCCTATTGAAGGGTTAGTCTGCATGATCTTCTATATTTGAGATCACCTGGTAAAAAATTCATGGGAAGAGGTCTCAATGCTTATAAGCCCCAAACACCTAATAGTCATAATTTTTTTGTGACCATTTGGTATGATGTATCTAGACCACAATGAATATGTTTATGATTACTATCATAATATATTGAGGTTCTCATTATTGATGAGAACTACATAGGTATCAATACTATTATAGTAATATTACATCATGTATAACTCATTGTATACATGATATAATAATTGAATAGTACTCTTTAAGTTGGGTCTAGGTCACCCAATTTTACAAAAATCCCACTTGAACTAGATCTCACTTGCTAAATATCAACCTGTTATCTCTCACATGATAAGATCATGCTTTTATTGAGTAATATATTTAGTTATTAGGCCTAGAACATTTCACTACATGGTCACTCTACCATATGTGACTTCCCCTCCTTGAGTAAAAACTCTTAAGAGATGATAACCTCAAGTATATTCCTTTTTTCCACTATCATAATCTTTATATCTTGGAAAGTACATTTGGTACTATCCACAACATACTTAGTATTTATAGATATGGCTACCACTATCTTTAATGGGATACTCTTTATCATTACCTTAGTATAACTGTGATATTAGACCCAATTGATCCATAGTAAGACTAGTTTTCCCACTTATAACTAGTGTTACTTCCTCTATAAGTATAAGGTATATATCCCTTGTACTTTTTCAAATACAATTGGATAGCTCTTATTGCTTCCTATGAAGTTCTATAGGATTTACCTGATATTTTCTTACCATAATTTATGTGTTGGAAATATCATATCTAGTACATAGCATGGAATATGTGATAGATCCATCATCAAATTTTATGGAGTTTTAATCACCATTATAACATCCTCTTATGTCTCATACATATATTCTTGGAGGTATTTATGCCATGTGACAATGGAAATAATTCACTATTGAATTGTTCCAACTTTTATTTTTCAATACCTTTTTACTATACATACTTTGACATGGTATAAGTAACCTTTATATCTATCTCAATAGATCATATTCTCTGGAATGTAGGTTACTAATTTAAGTCAATATTTAGAGAGTTACTTTCAATATAGTATTAAATAACTAAAATACTAATAAATATTTTCCATGTATAATCAGCATATTTTACTTAGAAAACTATGGAAGTCCCACTAACCTATTATAGAAATGAGGAAAAAGTATCATAAAAAATTAATATTATATGATCACAATGATTTCAATAATCCATAAATGGATCTTTACAAATTTCATTATTAATTTTAATTCTATAGTGTCACCAACCCTTTTTGGTCATGTTTTATAAACATAGTCCATATAATTTCATTTAATGAAGGTGGTCTTAATACCCTATGCCTATGTTTCCAACGAAAAATCATGGAGGTATGTTATGATTGATTTTGGGGGGTTTTAATATTTTACACTCATTCACCACATGTTCCATTCTTGTTTTTCACACGTTTTCAATGGGTTGGTTTCCAACTGGTTTTGTTTGTGTAACCGAAAACACCCAATGGCTCTTATATCTGTGATAACTCATGGACCTACATTCCAAATGAAGTCATTCATTAGGTAAATTATCTAAACACACTTAAGAACTTACATTGGTCGAGAGGATGGGAGTTCATGCTCATCACACCCTTTTGGGGGGAATTATTACCTATTTCGGGACTCTCTTATAGTTTTGATTTAATACATGTTTATAAATCCTTTATTCATTACTAACCATTACATGGGTCACCCTTGAATTAACAATAAATTACTAGAATGCTTGAATTTAGAATCATCTATATGTATATGAGGTTCTGCATTGATAGAGATATTTGTATGCATTTGAGGTTCTCCATCAATGGTACCTCTTGATATGCAGAATAGAAATACTTACATCATTTATTATTATAATACTTGGGTTTAATCTACATGACGAGGCACTCTAGAATTTACTATTATCTAGGAATATGGTAATTTATTTGATGTTGGTATCAGACCCATAACATAGGTTTCTTATGTATCCTTGTGAAAGGAATCAAAACCCACATAGTTCAGTGCAACTTAATGGGACACATCTTACCTTTTAAGGTCATTTTATAACAATCAAACCATACAGTTTAACATCATGCGATAAGGACATATAGGTGTAAGTTTCTAGTCAGGATTGGTGTAGGACCTATGCTAAAGTGGCCTAAGATACTTGGAAAAGATGTGGTCTCCCAGGTGGGGTATGATTTTATCAAAAAAATAACACAATAAGGATAGTTATGCGAGGGTCTTGGAAATACTGTGGTCCTTCGATTCAGACATGACCCAACTAGAGATATAGACCAAAGAATATTAGGGTGAATTTTGGGTGTTGGTTTTGGACCTCAGGGAGGCTCCTACATATCCTAGTTGGTTGGGAATCAAATCCTAGGTAGTTTAGAAATATTAGGGCTTAAAACTATGGAGTATGATAATAGGTGGACATGGTTAGGGGTTATACTGGATGGGATGACCATAAGTGGGTATGGTTGGGGCTTACACCTAATGGGAGTTTCATTTTCTAGAAACACAAGGAAATTATCAACACAAGGTGATTCATAGGATTGGTTGGGGATTAAACCTAAGAGGATACCCATAGGTGGACATGGTTGGGGATTATGCCAAATAGAAGTTCCAGAAGTGGGAATGTTTCTAGATTACACCTAATGGGAGGACCATTTGTTAGAACCATGAATAAAGTCTCAACTCAAGGTGATTCATAGGTTTGTTTGGGGCTTACATCTAAGAGTATGCCCATTTTATTGGGATTGTGTGGATTTCATGATCCCTACTAACCTCTAAGCCCACGTGAGTCATGCTTGGTGTGAGAAACAAGAGGAATCAATAGATCTGAAAACCACATAATTTTACTCGATCGCTGGTGGATGAGGTCAGGACCCAGGGGAAAGAGAGAGCTCTGATTCCCATCTCCTCACTTGTTTTAATATCCTTGGACCAAAGGGAGAGATAAAGGGTGTTAAGTTCCCACTTACTCTTTTGTTTTGGTAACTAGGATAGTCATGTCTGATGACCTATATGACTACAACATGGAAGATGAAGAGGAGGGGTTGACCCCCTACAAAAAAGAATAAGGGCTTACTCCATGAGGGATTTCTTGGTATGATTTTCCCATACTCTCCATTCGATAGGTGGAAGAGAGGATAAGGGAGGGGCTATAGGCCACATATGTAGCTTCCCAGCATAGGGAACCATTTGGAACCATGCCTAAGGTTAGTAACCTCATTACTATGATAATGTGAACTCAATAAAATTTTGAGGATCCCTGTGTTAAGTTAGTTACAAATATGACCCCACTTACCATGGGTATGTATGCTCAAGTGGAATTGTTGATGTGTCCATACACATCTGATGGATTTGGGAGAGGCCATGTCCTGATATCATTATAATGGTTTTCAGAGGAGCCAAAGTGGGGAAGGATGATACTCCAGAAGAAATAGAAGAGAGTGGGAAACCAGAATGCCCTAGGATTCCCCATTCCACATAGCATGTTTCTATGTGAGATGGGGTTTCCTCCACGTAGTGTTTTTCTACATTGGCCTAGGTTCCATCCATATAGTACTTTGCTATATGGGTCTGAGTTCTTCCTATACAATGTATTCCTACATAAGGTAAGGATCCCTTAACATATATTTTTAATAAGTGGTGTAACAACTTGAGATTTTGTGAATTATTATTTTTGAATTAATTTAATCTTTTTGATATTTTTCATTTCACAGAACACTGAAAATAGTTTATTTTATATGTTTAGATTGTTTTATACACAAAACCAAGTTAATCATGAACTACACGAAATAAATTTTTTATCTTTATCTATATGGAACACTAAGGATATCTTGAATTACATGAAAAAATGAATTTCCTAAATGGATTGTGTAACATGAAAGACCAAATAACAAAAATGATATATTATTAAAATATTATTTAAAATAATGTGGCCATTAAATTAGTAGTTATTTTTTTTAAACAGTGGTGTTATGGTCAAATACCAAAACACTAATATTATTATAGAAAAGAATTAAATGAGTCTAAATGTTAGATTTTTTTTGTAGTATCTATCATAAAGAGAAATTAAATCAAAAGTGAGATCATTAAGCCAGGTGAATTCATGGTTGACTCCCATATTAGTGAGTCCATCCACTACCTTTTTCACTTCACGATAAATATGAGTGACAATATAGCTTGTATCCATGAGCGAATGTAGACATTCCATCCAATGTGAAGTGAGCGACCATTTAAGGTGCACCACGCCATTCCAAATAGCTTGCACAATGGTCATATAATCTATTTAGATCGAAATATTGTTCTAGATAAGATGATTTGAAAAATAGATTTCATGAATCACACTCATTATTTCAGCTTCTAGATATGAGGTGACTCCACATCTTCCATAGAATCACCCTAGAGTCTTCCCATAGTGGTTTATGTGGACAACACCACAACCTGATGGGCCCGGGTTGCCTTTAGAAGCATCATAAACATTAAATTTAATCCATTATAGGGGTAGAGCTTGCCAAAAAACTTCAAAAGTGTTTCTAAGCTGGGGATAAATGCCCTTTACCCCAAGACACTAGAGAATCCCAAAGTCTCTAATAGTGTTGTTACAAAAATCCTTCTTAATTGAGGCGGCTTCCCGAATGGGAATTAGGATTCTCATCTTACCTTCATTCAGAATAAAAGAGTAGTTATTATGAATATGAGCTTTTCTATAATAACAGATCAGATGGAGTAGCTCAACTATACTAGTTATGAAGAGATTCTTGATTTTCTATGAGGCTTACATATCCACACAGCGTTACAGTTGAGAGTTGATAGAGTCATAAAGAATCCATCTGCACTCAAAAAGGATAAAGATATAATTCCAAAGGGTAGTGGTTGTAGAATAAGAAAGAAACAGGTGATTAATGTCTTATCTATGTTGGTAACAAAGATGGCATTTAGAGAAAAGATGAATCCCAAAATTTTGAAGGCAAGTGTCAGTTGGGAACCTTTTATTCCCAATACAACAAACAAGAGTGAATCTTGAGGGCTTTAACCATAATTTATTAATTTTTTAAGCCATATCAGATTATTTTCAGAGTTACAAAGAATATGGTCATAATTTTTTTGATTTAAGCATTCCATTATGTGCAGGTTCCCAAATTAAAAAATCATTAGTGGTGGAAAAGGGAAAATTTTCAATGACCTGCTTAATATAGTCAAGTAAATTGGATATTTGAGAGTTTAACATATCATTGTGTGTTTGGGAGGTTGAGTGGGGGAAATCATAGAGACGAGAGGATCACCAGTCCAGTTGTTAGGCCTGAAGTTCAAGGTAGAGTCTTTGATCACCATCCTCTAGAGTTAGGCATGATGTTAGAAAAAACATTCCTAATCGAAGGCCAGATGGAAGAGCTCATATAATTTATGTTTCCTTTTTTTAGTTTATCAATTAATCGATTTTTTAGGAAAGAGAGGGATGAATATTTATTATGAAGAATATTCCAAGTAAGTATGGCTTATATGGCATCATTGAAAAGTTTGAGATTTTTGATGTCAATACCACCTTTATCCAAAGTCTTGCAATGGGTAGACCTGGGAACAATCACCAGTTTCCTTTCAAGAGTGCTTCCACTCCACACAAAGTTTTTAATGGCAACATTAATTCTTTTTAAGAGACTAGTAGTCCATTTGTAAACCATCATGGAATAAAATATTTTTGAAATAATCATGGACTTGACTAAATAGATCCTTCCAGCCATAGAGAGGGATTTACCATTCCATGAGTAGAGTTGGTGAATAATTTGGTCAAAAATTGTAGAAAAGTAACTAGATTTGGGTTTTCCCCAAAAATGGGAACACCAAGATAGGTGAAGGGGAATGACCCTCCCTTAATTAATAAAACATCGATGATATTGAATTTTCTATTGGAAGGAAATTTTCTCCCAAGAAATATATAGGATTTTCTCCAACTGATGTTTTCCCTAGAAACATATTCATAGTGCAAGAAAAACCTTTAAGATTATTGATATTTTACTTATAACCTTGTAAAAAGGGATGATTTCATCATCATATAAGAGATGTGTGGGGGCATTCCAATTCCTGGAAGCATGAATTGGTTTAATCTTGTTTTGATCCACAAGACAAGTGAGTAATCTGATTAATTAGTCCTCTACAATCGATAAAAGAATAGAGGAGAGGGGGTCACCCTATATGACACATTTTTTGTACTTAAAATAACCCTTAAGAGATCCATTAACAAGTATTGAGATGAAGGACAGATTGAAAAGGGTTTTAATTCTACTAATGAAAGAGTCATTAAATCCTAATATCCTTAGAACTTTAAAAATAAAATAGTAATAAATGGTATCAAAATATTTTTGAATTTCAAGTTTGATGGCAGAATTTCCACATCTACTAGATTTATTTAAAATATTAGTGCATTATGGGATAAGTAAAATACAATCTTGGATGGATATTCCTTTAACAAAACCAAATTGGTTCTAAGAAACAATTTTATTGATGATAAAAGAAAGTCTATTTGCAAGAATCTTGGTAATGATCTTATAAAGAGAATTGATAAGGGAAATGGGTCTGATGAGATGAATATTGATAGAATTATACACTTTAGGGATTAGGGTGAAGAATTGGGAATTCATCCCATGAGGGAGAATGCCCTTAGAAAAAAGTCCTAATCAATCTACAAACATCATCTTTGATCACATACCTATATTGTTGATAGAAACCATTATTGAAACCTTTAGGTCCCAGAGCACTGTCAGGATTTAAACTAAAGACTGTATGTTTAATCTCACGGTCTAGTAGAATGCTATTGAGAAAGGAGTTATCTTATTAATTCACCAAAAACGGAATGACATCAGGTAAAAGGTCTTTATTAATGTAATATCCATTGAAAATATTGTCACAGTAAGAGACGATATGATTAGAAATACCTTCCTCGGTTTCAATGAGGTTGTACCCATCTCTTAGGAAGGCTAGAGGTCTGCACGCTTTCTTGGTTCTTTAAAGGTAATTTTAAAATTTAGTATTTCTATCACCATTAGTGAGACATTTAGTTTTAAATATTTTCTTTCTAATTTTATCCTTGAATTTGATCAAGGAAACATGTTTTGTAGTAATGTTGATTTCATGTTGAGGATTAAAAGAAAAATTAGAACAAGTAGTGGTATTATGAATTTGGGAAAGTTTCTATTCCAAAAGAAGGATTTCATTGTCTATTTGTTTATATTTTGATCTACACAAATCCTTAAGGACCTGATTTATATTTTTTAATTTAAAAGTACAGGAAAAATAATCATTGCAATTTTTTATGGGAGACCATGAATTTTTTATGATGTTTGCACAATATGGATATGAAGACCAAGAGTTGTTAAACCTAAAAGTTAATACATGATTGGTGATATTAAATGAGAAATTTACCAAGATTGGATGGTAATAAGAATTAATTTTGGGTACATGTAACTCGTTTTCAAAATGTGGGTACACCTAACTTGTTTTAAAAAATGCCAAGTGTGTCACCTCCCCTCCCTATAAAAGTCCACCACCTCTCCCAATTATTCACACCTCTCAAAACTCATAGGTTTATCCAATATATACCCAATACACTTCCAAACATAATTTACTTCTTCCTCGAATCCTCCATTTGGAAAGAAAGAAATCCTAGGAAGCCCTTTGGTGAAAACCAAAAGGAGTTACCCAAAGAAAATGTAACATCCCTCTTCAAGATCCTTTCTTTTATTTTCCATTCTCCAACCCCTAAAATCTTATTATTCCATGATTGAATAAAAAATCAAGTATCCTAAATATACTAGTATTTTTTATTCTAAGGGTTAGACCTACACTTACATACACTTCCATCTAATGGGTAACGAACATACTGTTTACATGTAAGGTGAACTATCACCTCACGAAATGACAATTGTTCATTTTTCATTTAACACCTATAATGGTGGAAATTATGACAAAAAATATATTTATATATGATATATATTATATTTATAATGTCTTTATGCTTCTGTAATTTTTATTTATAACATACCTTCATGCTTTCCATCTTGTGTAAATATGATAATTTCGTTTGAGGACGTGTGGACTACCACCCCCTCAAAGCGATGTGATTCATTCACACACTTCATGAAATACATTATGGATGTTTTAGTGAAATTATATGATACATATGACATAAAAATTATACTTTAATGTTAGTTTATACATATGTACATATATTTAATTTTCTTTCATTCATTTAATATGACAATAAAATGGAAACAATGTTCATGCGTATGTACGACCTACCGTCCCCATGAATGGTGTATTCCATTTACATAATTATATATTCTATAGATTATTATAATAAAAATATAATTAATATAAATTATATTTATATCATGGTTCACATTCATTAAATCATTATATAAGTACAAGGACCAAATATATAACAAATTAATATACATGTGAAAAACAAAGCGAATATTACCTGAAGTGAAACCTTAACATAGAAATGTTAATAAGAGGGAAATATAAAGTAACAATAAAACCATATATGGTATTAGATATAAGAATATGGTTCTGTGATATATGTATAATAAACTTATATTTATTATATAGGAGGTTTGAATGAGTACGATGAGAGTTAAGACACAAGGTAAGGGGATTTCATATCACTTTTTATTTCCATGAGATACATACCTTAATAACCACTCATTTCATTTTTGTGGTGTTTATAATTTACATGGATGTATTATATGAATATTATCATTAAATTTATGGGTATTTACATATCCATTCTATGATCTCTATTTCATGGGGTTTATGTTTCAAAAGTAACCAAATCGGTAAGATAGTTTTGTCTCAATTTTCCTTCTTTGAGAAACATGTTTTATTGTACACCTAAATTGGTTTTTTGAGGTGTATTTGAAATTTTATATCATTAATATTATTCCTTTAATGATATTTTAATCATCATTAAATTTCATTTTCTAACATGAGGATTGTGATTCAAAGTTACATGTGATAAGATGTTTATTGAAACAATATCATTGTTTATTGATATTGTTTATGATTATACTTCAATTGATAAAATAATATGATACATATCTCAAGAAATATTATGAATTTTATTAACCTACAGATATTAATGTTATATCCATGAAAATGTACGAATTTTACACTCTTTGGTACTTAAGATAATTAATAAAAAGTTTTTATGAAAATGTGCCTATATCTTTCCTTTCAATTGGAAATTTGTGTTCTTTCAAAACTGTGATTTCTAAAAATTATTTAAAAAATATTTTACTTTTATCCTATGATGTTAAATGAAATTTTTAACCATGTTTTACCTTTTAAAAATTGTTTTAGAAGGAATATTCTTGTCATTTCCTGATCAAGACACTTTTTTGATCTTTTAAGGTAAAAAGGAATGTTCGTCATGTATGGACATACCCGCTGTCATGACCATAATTTCCTTGAAGATTCAATTATAAGTTTACATATTTATTTTTAATGAAAAATGTTTTTTCTAATATTTGTGACATTAATTGTCTTTAAATTGGGTTTCACTGAAAAAGGTTTTCAAAAAATGTTTTGTGGTTATAAATTCTTCGTTTAATTTTTTTCAAAGCTATTTTTTTAAAGAAAAATGTTTTAAAAAATGTTTTATGTTTAAAAAAGTATTTTAAACGTCTTAAAGAATAATTTATAATTTTTCAAATTATTTTCAAAGAAATGGTTTTCAAAAAAAATCAATCCACTTTTACAAGTTTTAAAGGAAAATGGTTTTCAAAACATTTTCAAGATCTCTTTATATATTTTCAAATAAAAAGGTTTCAAAAAGGTTTTCAAATATTTTTTTATAAGTATTCGTTTTTATTTTCAAGAAAATGATCTTAAAAAGGTTTTATGTTTTAAAGATCATTTTTTAAAGAAGAACGAACATTTTCAGCAAGAAATGTTTTTAAAAGATATTTTAAAATTATTTCCATCTAAGATGACATCTGTTTATGTTACTCACACCCTTCTGGGAAATGATTCAAATGTTCCATTCATATCCATTTTTTGAATGGTTTTTGTTTTTATGGAATGCTTTTTATGAAACCCATTCCTCTTCCGTGAGTTTTATGCTTGTGAAACCCACTTCTTTCCACATGTTAGGATTTGATGAAATGATTATGAAAACTATATTTTTCCACATGTTAAGATATAATTACATGTTTATGAGACCCATTTAATTTTATGGGATTATGATGCGATGTTTATAAAATTCATATCTTTTTATGGGTCATGATATTATGAAAGTTTTATTATCTAGTGGCACATGTATGAATTATTTTATCATGAGATGGGTGGGACCTATATCTCTCTCCAATGCATTGAGAAAATATTTATATCTCATGAGATAATGATGTGAATAAAGTCAATGGGATTGATCCATTATGGGAAGATGGGGCAACATGATCCCTTATAAGGAAAGGACTACGACTGGGGATGGTGGTGTGTTCCGTCCAATAGGTGTAGTCACCAAGAAGTTGGAAGATGTGGAAACCCGATCCACTATAAGAATATAGGGAAAACCGATCCCTTAAAAGGAAAAGACCATGACTAGGGATGGTGGTGTGTCCCACCCAGTAGGTTCAGTTCCCATAAAGTGCCTTTATAAGTTCTAGAAACGATTCTTGAATTATAAGGAATTATATCACATATCTATGCATGCCACAATTCCATGTCTTATTCCTATGATATGATTTCATAGATTATGTTATTTATTTCATTATTATTCTTGTTTTATGAACTTCCAAGATTTATGACACTATTTATGTTTATTATCTTTGATATGCAGGGTATGATCTTATAATTTTATGATCATGTTCTCATACCCCTATTCTTATGTTTTGCTTACATGTATCCCTTGTTTATCCTTACTGAACATCTGAGCTCACCCCTATTTTATGTTTCCTTCCCTAGGTTATGAAGATATGTATTATGTATGATGTGTCTAAGAAGTGTGCTAGTCATGAAGAACCTAGTGGGATATAATGTAGCTTTCTTATGTACCAGTGTTTCTATTTCCATGTTTCAAAAGGCACTAGATAATATGGTCATTGGGAATCTATTTGTTTAATGTTTTAAGTATTCCACAAAATTAATGTAATATATATGTTTGTTAAGACCAGGTTATTATAGTTTGTATCATATTAAAGGTTTAGTTAACCTTTAAAAACTAGGATGAGAATACTTTAGTGAGATACCTAGGTATATTTTTAAGGATATGTCTAGGGATGTCTCTAAGGATAAGTATAAGGATGAGTTAATGTTTTGAAAAATTTCCTGGAATTTTGGTAAAGGATAGAGTTAGGGGTTTCCCTACAATACATCCTTGTATAGATACTATAAGTGGATATGAATCTGGTACAAATGTACCTAGGGTTAAAAAATATAATAAGGTGTGTTGGGCCTGACTCTCTGTAATATGGTATACGACAACAGACCTTACTACACACCTAGTTTGACACTCTTTGGGGATATGCTTTGAGAATTCACAAACTCTTTATGAACCATCATTAAAGTTTTAAATAGAGTTGGATTATGAATAACCTATAATAACCCTAAGGTATTATAGATTAAAGAAGTAGGTGTCATGATTTAGACATCCTATAAGTAATTTTTTTTCATGATTATGTGGTTTTCATCTATGATATTTGTTTCTCACCTTGTTATTTTTGGTTTTAGTAAATGGAGAGAACTAGAAAGAACATGGTTAACATTGAATGTTTAAGATGTGGAAATTATGGGCATTATGAAAACCGATTTACCAATTGGAAATCTCATAAAGAGAATGAGGAAGTTGGTATGAGTATTGGTTATAATTATAATGATAAAGATATCGTAAATGACATGTGATAGGTATGTGATGTTCTTCTAGTATTGTTTACATTAATCATAAGAAGCATGAATTGATTAAGGTTTAGAAACCTTAAAACATGATTCATATTTCATATTCTAGTAAATAGGTATTAAGGAATAAGTTGATGAAGATTGAGTAATGGTTTGAGAATAAAGTTGGATGAATGAAGTATTTATGTTTTGTAATTCAAAGATTATGCTATATGAATCATGAAAAATATAAGTATTTTCAGTTTAAGTTTTCATTAAGGATTTAAAAGGACATGTGGAATGGTTATGAATACATAGAAAAGTGATATTTTGATTAGGGGAAGGTAATCCTTAATTAATGCCTGATGATGAGATAATGATGTTTAGATAAATATATATTGGATAGGAATAAGTAATTTTGAAGGTATGGATTACCCTGGAACTGATTATTGACAAAGTATTCTATATCACTAATAATTATGTTTACAACTTCTTGGATTTAAATAATGTATTCAGTAATCAATGGAATAAGGATGCATGCATGTTTTCCAAAAGGATTTTTGGAAATTCAGGTTATTATCATGTTTCAAGGGAATATTTTATGAGGGTATTCACATGTTTGGAATTTGAAAACCAGGTGGTGCTTCATGATATTTTGGGAATCAATTTTAAGCTGATTTCATGACTTTCTTTTTAAAGTTTGTATTTTCATCTTTTAGAAGGGTTATGAGGTTAACAATTCATGAAATGTTTAAGTTAAACTTCTAAGGAATTATTTATGTATTTATATTGTATAAAAAACATTAGTTAAAAGTATATTTAGTGATTAAACTTATTTCATGGATGTCCATCACACTTTGGATATTATATTAGTGTGGTTTTATAAAATGACATTATGTATGTCGTGTGACAACCAATCAAGTCAGGAAAGGCCGTGGGTCTTAAACCCATGAATGAAGGATGATAAAGGTTTCATGCCTACCACTGGTCTACAAGATGTCCTAGTTAATGTATAATAATTTTTATGAACAAATATTTATGATGAAACCATAGTTTTACTTTTTATGTTTAGAGAATAGTGTATTAACCATATTGATTTTGAAGTATAGTTAGAGACAAATAGTTATACCTTTTATTCTTTTACAGGCCTTAAGATATTCTAAAAGTGTATTTTAGTGCTTCGAGCATCAAAGTTAATTTCTAGACATCCATTTCTTGAAGTAATGGATGAATTAAAAATAGATAAAAGCACAACCAAAGAATGAAATTTTGTTTATAAAAATATATCAAGTAAGAATATTACCTTATATTCCTGGTCAATAAAATAAGTAATCAAATATAGGATAATGGTAAAAAAATGTGTTGTCCTAATACCTTAATTTTTGTTGAATCGATGCCAATTTAAATCATCATTGATTTATGACTTTGAGGCCCTCAACTTTTCTTTGACCATTCATTGGTTTGTGATTGATGACCTCAATAAATCCCTATAAATATTTACTCTTTTACTCCATGTCCAATATTTACTCCCAACCTATGTTCTCCTATGTGGAAACCTTGTTATATGTTACTTTGGGTAACTGTTATGGTTCCAAATTTTTTTAAGGAAAGTTTTAATATTTATTTTTACGATGTGGGTTTCTATGAATGAAACTTTCAAGTATTAATATTTTGATAACCCTGATGAATTTTAAGGGTGAAATTAATTTTAAGGGGGGTAGAATGTAACACCCTAAGATTTTGTAAATTATTATTTTTCTAATTAATTTAATCTTTATGATATTTTTCATTTCACGTAACACTGAAAATAGTTTATTTTATATGTTTGGATTTCACTATATGAAAAACTAATTTAATCATTCACTAAAAAAACATAAATTTTATCTTTCTCTACACAAAACACCAATGATAACTTACATTACACACAATAATGACTTTCCTCAAAGTCTTGTGTAACACGTGAGAACGAATAATGATAATGATATATTATTTAAATATTATTTAATATAAACCATATGTTAAATTATTAGTTATGAAAAGGGTTAAATAAATTATTAAAATCCATTATTTACACAAATATAAAATTAATTCATTGGTTACAAATGAATTATAAATGAATATGAAAACCAATTTATTAGAAAAGGAAATATTATTATTTTTATGACCACAAAGATGTTTTACCATAATAAATTAAATTTATTAAAATTACTGAGTGATATTAATGTGATATATATATTATATATTCAATAAAATATTTTTGATATTCATCCAATATATTTTGTAGGGTTAAGATAAAACAAACCCAATTTTATGCATAAAATACCATATTTTTATTAAGACATTTTAGCTCTTTTTAATAGAGAAAATATTTTAAATACATTTTATGAAACTTTTATAGATTATATATGTCAAAATAAACTTCATATTTTAAATTAAACCATAAAAATTAGGTTAGGATATTTTGTTTTTTATTTTTCTGTGAGGTTTCATTGTTTCATGAATAGTGAAAATACTGAAATTTAATTCAAAACTTCGTTTTCATCTAATTTATTTATAAGTTTAAATTATATTTTAATTTTTTTAAAAGTTTAATTAGATTATATTTTTATCTATTAATTCAATTTAGGTCATTGGACACAATTTCACTTTGAAATTGACTATAAAAACATTGAAAACTTTTGGAGGTTTTTACTTTAAAAACCAGCTTTGTCATCCCATCTGTGGGATTAAATTTAAATTAATTCTTGGCACTTATTTAATTGGAATTTGTAAAAATGGATTCCATATTTGGAATAATAATAATTTATAATGTCTAATAAGGTCAAATTAGTTTTTGACCAGAAATATTAGTGAAAGTAATTAAAATTAATTACATTGATTATGGAAAAATAAAGATTAACAAGGGACTAAACCTTAAACTTAAGGGCCTAAATTACCTATAAACTTGTCCAAAACCAATTTTATTTTCATATTTAGTCCATAAACCTTATATTTTTTTATTTTAGTTAGTTTTGGATGATTTTTTTTGGGTAAAAAGGTTGGTACACCTAACTTGTTTTCAAAAATGCCAAGTGTGTCTCCTCCCTTTCATATAAAAGGCCACCACCTACCCCTCTTCTTTACACATCTAAAACCTATTAGATTCGGAAAATACATGAACAATAAAATTCCAAACATCCCTTACTTACTCCTTAAATCCTAAATTTTGATAGAAAGTGATCCAAGGAATCCCTTTGGTGAAAACCAAAAGGAGTTACCCAAAGAATAGGTAACATCCCTTCTCAAGCTCCTTTCTTTTATTTTCCATTATTCACTCCCTAAACTCTTCTTATAACATTATTTTATAAAAACAATGGTATCATAAATATACTAGTATGTTTTTATTATAAGTGTTCGACCTAAAATTACACACACTTCCATCTAATGGGTAACGAATATACTGTTTACGTGTACAACAAACTACCGCGTCACGAAACGATGATTATTCATTTTTCCTTTACCACCTCTCATGATGGAAATTATTATGAAAAATTTGTTTATATATGATATATATGATATTTATAATGTTTTTATTATTAATTAATTTTTATTTATAACATATCTTTATACTTTCCATCTTGTGTAAATATGATAATTTTGTTTGAGGAAGTGTGGACTTCCGCCACCTCAAAGTGATGTGATTCATTCACACACTACATGGAATTTATTAAGGATGTATTTAGTGAAAATATATGATATATATGACATAATAATTCTACTTTAATGTTATTATATACATATATATGTATATTTTATTTTATTCATTTCTTTCAATATGATAATAAAATAGAAACAACATTCATGCGTACGTACGACCTACCGTCTCCATAAATGGTGTATTCCATTTTAATACTTCTATATTATATAGATTATTATAATACAAAAATAATTAATATAAATGATATTTATTTCATGTTTTACATTATTTATATCATGAATTAAGTATAAGGAAAAAAGGTATAACAAAATAAGATACATGTGAAAAACAAAGCTAATATTACCCGAAGTGAAACCTTAACATAGAAATGTTAATAAGTGGGTAATATAAAGTAATAATCAAACCATATATGGTATTATATATAGGAATATGGTTCTGTTATATATTTATAATAAACTTATATTTATTATATATGATGTTTGAATTAGTACAATGAGAGTCAAGACACAAGGTAAGGGGATTTCATCTCACTTTTTATTTCCATGAGATAGATGCCTTAATCACCACTCATTTCATTTGTGTGGTGTGTATACTAAACATGGATTTATTATATTAATATTATTATTATATTTATTGGTATTTACATATCCATTATATGATATTTATTTCATGGGGTTCATGTTTCAAAAGTTACCAAATCAATAAGATAGTTTTGTCTCAATTTTCATTCTTTGAGAAATATGTTTTGTTATACGCCCACATTATTTTTTTGAGGTGAATTTGAAATGTTATATCATGAATATAATTCCTTTAATGATATTTTAAGCTTCATGAAATTTAATTTTCTTACATGAGGATTATGATTCAAATTTACCAAGTGATAACATGTTTATTGAAACAATCTCATCATTTATCGAGATTATTTATGATTATTATTACTTGGATAAAATAATATGATAAATCTCTCAATAATTATCTTAAAGTTTATTACCCTATGGTTATTAATTTTATATCCATGTCAAGGTACCATTTTCTCACTCCTTTGTACTTAAGATAATTAAGAAGTTTTTTATGATAATGTGGCTATATCTTTCCTTTCGGTTGGAAATACGTGTTCTTTCAAAACTATGATTTATAAAAATGATTTCAAAAAATGTTTTAATTTTATCCTATGATGTTAAAGTAATTTTTTAGAAATTTTTTAACTTTTGAAAAATGGTTTTAGAAGGATTATTTTTTTCTTTTTCCAATCAATACACTTTTATGAACTTTTAAGTTAAAAAAAATGTTCGGCATGTATGGACATACCCGCCGTCATGTCTTCCATTTACTTGAAGATTAAATTATAAGTTTACATGTTTATTTTTAAGGTAAGAATTTTTTTCTTAATATTTGGGACATTCATTTTCTTTAAAGTGGTTTTCACTAAAAAGGTTTAAAAAATGTTTTTTTGGTTATCAATGCTTCCTTTAAAAGTTTTAAAATCTATTTTTTAAAGAAAAAAGTTTTTAAATATGTTTTATGTTTAAAAAATTATTTTAAAAGTTTAAAAAAATTATTTATATGTTTCCAAATTATTTTAATAGAAATGGTTTTCAAAATTTTTTCAAGCCTCTTTTATAAGTTTTCAAGGAAATTTTTTTTCAAAACATTTTTAAGATATAATTATATGTTTTCAAATAAAAAAATTTCCAAAATGTTTTCAAATATTTATTCATAAGTTTTAAATTTTATTTTCAAGAAAATGGTTTTTAAAAGGTTTTATGTTTTAAAGATACTTTTTCAAAGAAAAAAGCATATTTTCCTCAAGAAATTTTTTTAAAAGATATTTGAAAAATATTTCCATCTAAGATGGCATCCATTGATGTTACTCATGAACTTATGTGAAATGATTAAAAGTTTTAATTCATATACTTTATTTTAATGGTTTATGTTTTGATGGCATTATGTTTATGAAACCCGTTCCTCTTCCATAAGTTTTATTCTTGTGAAATATGTTTCTTTTCAGAGGTTAGGATTTGATGAAATAATTATGAAACCTATCTTTTTCCACATATTGAGATATAATTACATGTTTATGACTCCCATTTCATTTCATGGGATTATGATAGGATGTTTATAAAACCCATATTTTTTATGGGTCATGATATGATGAAACGGGTGTCATAAACATGAAATTATATGATAGGATGCTTATAAAAACCTCATATTTTTATAGGTCGTTATATGATGAAAGTTTTATTATCTTATAGAACATGTATGAATGATTTTATTATGATATAGGTGTGACCTGTATCTCCCTAAAATTCATTTGGGTAAATATTTATATCTCATAAGATAATTATGTGAATCAATCCGAAGGGATTGATCCACTTAGGGAAGATGGGGAAACTCGATCCCTTACAAGGAAAGGATTGCAACTAGGGATGGTAGTGTGTCCCACCTAGTAGGTGTAGTAACCATGAAGTTGAAAGATGGGGAAAACTGATCCAATATGATAAGTTGGGGAAATATAATACCTTATAAATAAAGGATTGCGATAGGGGATGGTGGTGTGTCCCTCCCAATAGGTGCAGTTCCCATGAAGTGCCTTGATAAGTTCTAGAAATGAGTCTTGACTTATAGAGAATGATATCACATGTCTATGTATGCCACAATTCCATGTCTTATTCCTATGATATGCTTTCATGGATTATGTTATTTATTTCTTTATTATTTATGTCTTATGAACTTCCCAGATTTATTTCACTTTTCATGTTTATGATCTTTGATATGCAGTGTAAGATATTCTAATGTTATGATCATATTCTCATACCCCTATGATCATGTTTATGCTTACATGTGTCCCTTTTTTACCATTACTGATCATTTTATCTCACCCATTTTTTATGTTTCCTTCCTCAGTTTATGAAGATATGTATTAAGTTTGACGTGTCTAAGAAGGGTTCTAGTCATGAAGAACCTAGTGGGGGATAATATAGCTTACTTATGTACCGATGTTTTTGTTTCCTTGTTTCCAAAGGAACTAGGCTTATATGGTCATTGGGAATATGTTTGTTTAATATTTTAAGTATTATAAAAAATTAATGTAATGTATATATATGTTAAGACTAGGTTGTTATATTCAAGGTGATAGACCACAAAGAACCCACCCTATTATACTTTTCCAAATGGAATCCATAAATTGTCTTAGGTCTGTGGATGGTCGGGTGAATTACATTTTAACCTTAACATTATGTAGTAGATTCACATTCTATAAATTGATTCCTCTTGAAAATTTCCTCAAAATTTTCTCCTCGTTTTCTATTTGAATCGTCTCTATGGTTTTTATAGAGGAATAGAGGTAATTGACTACCAGGATGGTCGATCACCCGCGGTGGGGACTTTGTTTGTGAGGAACGGAAAGCACCAGATGAGCCCAAAAACTACTATTAATTTTCAGGGGATGGAAAACATCACACACTCCCACAAACAAATTTTCATTTTTAGGGGGATGGAAACCACCATTCGTACCCACAAATGGAATCATTTTCCACAAAAAAATTTTTGGGACTCCATGCGAAGCGGTGGTCTACATAGCGAGATCACTATGCAGAACCAAGCTATCCTTTGTGGTTTCGCTGACATTAACAAATTTTCAACCAATTATTTAGGTTTATTTTTCCCTTAAAAAATTCATGAAAGTATATTCACCTTCCATGTAGAGTTTTTTGGACCCACCAGCCTAATATCACAATCATAGAAATTTATTATTACAATTACAATTCTAATGGATTTAATCATGATGAATTGGTATAAAAAATTGAGAATTACTAGTACCACACTTATACCATCCATGTATAGTTTCCCTTGAATACCAACCAATGAATTTACATTAATTAGAGAAACTATCAAAATATAGAATTGATTTTGGTACATGGAATATATTTTTGAATTTGTATGAACTTTTCAATCTTAGCATGTTTCCCTATATATCTTCCTTGAGAGATTCATTATTCTTTATAAATAATATATCACCCACTATGGTGAATATAAATCCAAACTTTTGGTTCTAATTATCCAACATAGTATGTGTCTTTGGAATATTCATTTTTTCCTTGAGATCTTGTGAAACTTATTCCAATGCCAACAAATTACTATTCTCAAGATTTAACTCTTATCTAAGTCAATATTTATCCTATTATATCAAATATAGATTCAAAACCTCTTATATAAATATAGACTCTCACTTTCATATATATTTTATATATCAGGTATTTATGTAATATCATTATAAACTTTGATAATGGATATTTGAGAATCACTTTGTGTTTTTATTGAAGTAAATCTGTTTATTGACTTAGCCTTAATGAACAATTTTCATCTTAATACATGAATTATAATGTCATGGAATTATTCCATACTATAACTTATATAATTTTCATTAGTAATTCTAGTTGGCATATGGTTAAGGGTTAATGTCACTATTTTCAAAACATGTCTCAAATAGATAGTGGAAGACTTGAAGGATTTACAAGACTCCTCATTGATTTTCATTCTACTTAAATAAATTTTTTGATTTATTTAAGGAAATGCGAGTTTAGGAATAAATATAATCTATATTTTCATTAATAATGAATTCTTGGTTAAGATATTTTTCATCTAATCATCCCAAAGCGTATCATATATTATAACCAAGAATATTACTTATTTCACTTTTACATTCTTTAAATATAATATCCCCACCCTAACCATTCGCTTTGAAAGATCTGAGGCTCCACTAACCTTATGTGACATCCCCAAGACACCAAAGGCTAATAATAAATTCCAAGGGATTACCTAGAAATTATTGGATAATTTTCCATTTTTATATAATAAAAACTATCAAGAAAAAATAAAAAAAACCAAACCAACTATATAATTAATTATTATAAACAATACCACTCAAATGAAATACAAAAAACCAACAATGTCAGGGTAGTAGTAGAAAGAGAAACATAACATCCAACTAAAACTAAAAGACATCCTGATAAAACAACACCAATTTTGAATTACACCAAAAAACCCATAAGAGAAACTCCAAGATCCAAACAACATCCTGAGGAAGTAACATCATTATGTTCCACTAGATAAGTAAGATATTTTTCCTTTACCTATGTCTTGAAGAACAACACATTTATATGAACTTAAGTGCATATGTAGGGGGTGAGTAATCACACTTCGTTGAATTTTCCCAAGATACTTCCCAACTCATTTCACTAGGATAATAACATGTTAGATCATAGTTAAAACTATGATTTATATCAAAATAGAGAAACATCAAAGCAGTTTATCAAATAAAAAAAATTAAATTGAAAGGAGAAATTTTTTTATCATTTTATTCCATTAATTCTATTAATTCTATTTAGAAAACCAAAACACATATTCTTACTCAAACATGCATATTCTTTTTAGGTTAAATTCCCATACGAATGAGTGGTTACTCACCAATCCACTAAGTCATAAATAGGTGAAAAAACTCCAAGTGCCACTGATTTAGAACCACACCCCTTATTTAGGGTCATGTCAATGTAAAAGAACTCATTCCAACCATGTATTCCATGTTATCATATTAATTAATTTTAAATAAATCAATTCTTACTTTTAAACATTTAATAAAAAATATTTATCATATTAAACAAAAACTATAATTTTAAAACCATAAACTAAAGGGATTTTTCCAACCCATTCAATTTCCAAGATTCATGAATTATTAAGAAAAAGGGGTTTCCAACAAGAAATCCTAAAAAATTTCCTTTTAAATTTAAAAAATTTAAATTAAATATCAAGTATTTCTAGTTCTAGAATAATTAAATAAGTGATAGAAGCCATCAATCTCACAAAATGTGATGAAAATGGAGAAAGACACTATGAATCCTCTAGAGGTGGGCTCAAAACCCCTTTACTTCAATAGATTCTATCATGATCTCATAAAAACAAATGATAGATCTCAGATCTATCCATAAAATATTTTATCTAATGTTTTTTGTGAGAGAAGATAAGACATTCTAAAGACAAAGAGAGAAAACAATGACTTACTATTGATTCTAAAGATCTAATGCTCTTATATCTATCAAAACCATAATTTGGATAAGAAATAACTACCAAGAACTCTTAAGAGAGGAGTGCATCCAAGAGACTAAGAGGATAGGTGAAAAATGAGGGTTTTGTTGGTTAAAAATATGTTAAGATCTAATTTTTAGAGCATATAATGCATGTCACATGGTTAGGCCACAATATTTGAGAAATCATGTGCTAACTGTGTGCATGCTACTATCTCCAAACCACACCTTCACATGGTTGGATCTTATGGTTTGAAAAATCATTCACTAACCATGATTTTCCCTTTTTCACCAATTAGAAAGTTTCTCCTGGTAACTTGTATGGTTGGACAAACCATGAACTAGCTGTGCACACCCACCTGACCTCCAAAGCATGTCACATGGTTTCTTGGGGATAATTAAATAGTTTCCCCAAACCATGATCAAACTATATTCCATCTAAACAACTTCCAAAACTCCCAAAAAAAATCCTAAAACATCATAAGATAAATCCAAATCATAGCATAGTTCAAAAATACATGAAACAACCTAACATACCTCAATTTTAGGGTGTTATATTAAATTTATTAAAGTAATATCATGAAGTATATGAATTTACATCTTAATTTTACTTAAAATAGTTCACACGTATCTTATTGAACTAGTTCTAGATTTTTTGTGGATTTATTGCCATTAATATTAAAAGGATCCTTAGTTAATTTTCAATATAACAACCAATCATGTTAAATACCTAAGAGTTTTAACTCATGAAGTGTCTAAACACCCTTCTTGGTATTTCCTTAACATTTACTTCTAGATTTACTTGAATAATAATAAAATTGAAACCATTTAGTATTATGGATTATTAAATTTTATATTAATTATTTATTGACAATATATGATGTTTTAGAATCTTATATAATTAAACTTATAATTAAGTATGGTATAATATAATAACATTATTTCAATTTTGAATTAAAATCTCCTTGTGTCTAAACTCTACATGAGATAATATTTTGGTAGCACACATTACCTAAAACAGTTTTCAAATAAAAGAATCTATATAATTGACATTATGAAGTTTTGGTCTTCTCTAGATGATGTTAGATTCAAGATCTATCAATAACGTGAATATCCAATTCATTTTTGTGATCTCTATTTACTCCCTTGCTTCTTATATTTGGATACAACTATGTAAGTTACATATTTTATCTAATAACAAAGATGTAAAATAGAAAAATCACATAAAATAATGAATATACCTAAAGAAGAAGTCATTACTTGATTCTTATTCAATATAATGTAATTTCTCTTACAATGACCTATATTTACACATGTGACGCATTTATCCTCTTATTAAATACTCTACCTATTTATATTTAGTTTATTAGAAATACATTGTGTAGATTCCCTTAGCAGTATACTTTACATTGGCCTTTCCATTGTCTTTATTTGTATTCACTAAAATAATTAATGATTTATCTTTCTATAAATTCTCATATTCTTGGTGAACCTTACCCAAAAGATATTGAATTAGTTTATCCATACTGTTTGTTTTATAATTCTTAATGAAATTAGAGTAACCAGGCAATATGGATGAGATAATGAGATGAGTTAGAAGTTTATTTTTTGACTTGAATCCCAATTCTTCTAATCATTCAATGTACTCAATCATTCAGAGTATATGAGATCCATCTGTAATACCTATTGAAGTGGTTATTAACCACTTTGTTTTTTAATGTTTTAATAATTAAAATATTTTTTTATTGCATTATAATTTATTGAAACTTTTATTTAAATATTTTATTCCATTTAACATAATTTGGATTATTAGTTAATATTGTTTATTATTTTAATAATCATATTTTTTATGTATTTAATGAACTAATTTTATAGAAAAATTCTTCTATATATAGAATAATTTCATATATATTATAAGTATGATATTTATCTAATTGAAAAAATATGGATAAATCTTATAGTGACTAAGAGGAAGAAAGTGTAAGCGACCACATGATAAAATACAGTAACTGTAAGCTTCGACTGACCGTATAATTATGGATTGACCATAAAATAGGGAGTTGAAATTCTTACAACCATTAAACCAACCACATGAAGAAACTCGATCAACCAAAAGGTTTTTAATCAATTGTAACTAAAAACGTTCAAATTTATAGATCAATTGTGCCATTCCAAGTGATCATAGGAAGAAATGAAAATTGACTGCATGCTCATTTTTGATCAATTGAAAGGTAATTTTTTCTAAGTATTGAATCGACTACACTTTGAAAAACTGATTGATCATACATTGAAAAACCAATTGACCACACATTGAATTTGATCAACTGTATAAAGAAATTTGACTTACTATAAGTTTAAACCTACTATGTGTTATGACCTTCCATGAACAATATACCATTACTTAAGGGGGTATTTTCTATGATACTTCCTTTTTATATATTTTATATTTTATACATTTTTAATTACTACAATTTTGATTTAAGGGTTATAATTAATCTAATAATTTTTGAAATACATATTTATTTTTTTAATGATAATAAATTTTATTTGGAATAATTATATATAGTATTAAATTATCATCAAGTGTGTTAAAATTTCATCTTGGTTTCTTAGAAAAATGAGAGTTTTAAATTCAAATTTTTTGTAATTTGAATAGGTTTCATCACATGATTTATTGGAATATTCCAAGGGAATTTAATGCAGTTTATTATAGATTTTTAGTTATATATTAATTATTCTAACATGTTCCACTGGGAAAATTATTTTAAATTTTAGATATTAAAGAAGTTAAACACATAGGAATATTTTTCACACACATTCAATAAATATACATACATGTTTTTCTTTAGGAAGGATAAAGTGAAAAAAAATTATGCTTTTGAATTTGATGTGCAGGAAAAAAATCTATATATTGAGTTTGATAGAACTAGTTAAATAATTAAGTTGTGAATATTATTGAACTTTACTATGAAATAAACCTTGGTGATCAATTACCACTCTCATCTGAAATTTAATTGTTTGGTCTATTTATGTTGGAGATATCCTTTCTATCTCACACTTAGATTCATTCTTGTTTATCTGGTTTAAGTAGTTTTTACTTCTATCCACTATTTTATGTGTACTTAATCATGTTGAGTTATAATAACCATAAAAGGTAGGATCCTTGTTAGAATACCCCATAAAAAATGTATGGGTTTTTCTATTTTTAGTAAAATGAAATGGAATAATTATTTCCTTAGTCTAGATAAAGGTAGTTTTTGTTTTCAACCACCACTTCAAAAGGGTATATTTTTGGTTGTGCCTTTAAGTGCGAAAAAGGATGGGTAACTAGGTTAAGACACCATGTGTGCAAAAATATTAATTTGGGTTATGCCTCCATGGATTAAAAATTCATTGTAAATGATTTTTATTTCCCTTAAAAAGTCATAGATTCCATTATTATTGGGTTGCATTTCTCTCTATACTTGGGAGGAGTGAAGAGTAGAGTAGGAACATTTAAATCCAGACCACTATAAAAATAACTATGTTTATTTCTATTTATATTTACATTATGTTAATTATTAACATTGATAAATGTGAATTAAATCTTTAAAATATTTCAATTCATCCCCCTCTTGACCATTCAAGAATTCTCACATTGAGGCCTAATAATTGGTATTAAAGGCCCCCTAAATTTGGAATATTTTTATCTTATTTATGATAATAAAATACTAACTTAAATATTCAAGGGGAAAGATATATTTTGAGATGGTAAGAAGGGGAAAGATATATTTTGAGATGGTAAGAATGAATGAAAATGATGTATGAACCCCTCAACTTCCTCCACTCTTTTTTTGGAACTAATTATGGCTACTGGTAGTCTCGCATGAAGGCTTTTCTTAAATACCCAAGCATTCAAAATTAGAAAATCATAGAAGAATCATAAAAAACTACTTGAATTTGATCCAAAATCATTAATAAGTAATGATGCGGTAAATTATATGATAAATTACAATGTGATGAATACTATTCATTTTTCAATTGATAGGAATGTGTATTGTCATATTTCTGCATGTAAAACAACCATGAAATTTGGGAAATACTACAAGTTACTCATCAATATTTAGATAAGTTAATAATAAATATTATATGAATTTTAAGAGATTAGTATAAATAATTAAAAATGGGATAAGAAGATAAAATTAATCAAAATTTTCATAGATTTATAAGTATTATAAATGACCTGAGTGTTTTGGGAGAATGTTTAGAAAATTCACTTCTGGGAAAAAGAGTTTTAAAATCCTTACTAAAAAAATGGAATGATAAAAATGTAGACATTGATTAAAGTAAAAAATTCAAGGAATATACATTAGATAATATTATTGTATATTTATTTCAATATGAGTTATAATTGAAAAATATTTATCAAGAAGAGATTTTGAAAAAGAAAGGTATTTATTTTAATTCAAAAATACATGTTAACACTTACTATTATGGGTATGAATTGAAAATTAGTGAAAGAGACCAAGTTGTATAGGTTTATTAAGGAATAATAATGAAGTAACACTCAATAAAAATCAAAAGGAAGTGACCTTGAAATAAAGGAAGAAAAAAGGAAATGATGATAATGAAGTTATCTGTTATGAATGAATATAAAAAGAACACATCAATCCCAATTTCTTGAGACTAAATAATGAAAAGAACAAGATAAAACAATACAAAAAATGAAAGGAATAAAATATCAGTTGGTTGGAGTTCCACTTTTAAATTAGATTCCAGTGATGAGACTGGTTCTGATAAAGAGTTAGTAAAGTTTTGTTTAATTGTGTCAAGAAAATAGGTAAGTGAATTTGATTTATCTTCTTCTTCTGAATCTAATTTTTATTTTTATATAGATGAGTTTTATGAATATATTGATAGAATCAATTATAATGTTAAAAATATAAAAATATTATTCAAAAATATTAAGACCAAATATAAGGCTATTCTTACTAAAAATGAAAAATTGAAAAATACTCCTTTGAGCACAAATGATAAACTATATACTGATATGAAAAATACTCATCTTGAAAATATTAAACATCAATATTTTTAGTATAAATGAATCTCAAATCATTAAATACCATTTTATTTTGGATGAAAATGATAATCATAGAAATAAAATTGAAAGGTTGAAGGATGATCTATCCACTTTTGTTCAAGGGAGTCAAAATTAGGAAAAAATAAAGAGTTTACATAAGATGAAAAAAAAAGAAAAATGGTCTTGGTTAAGATAAAATTTTACCCAAAATGTATAAAAACTAATTTTTTAAAGGTTTAAGTGGAATCTCATCCACCGTTAGATGTTTTAAATTTCAAATTAAAGGCCACTATAAAAATGAATAATCCTTGATATTTCCACAATTTTTATTCACACCAAGGATTTTACCTCAAAATAATTTTCTTCTAGATTATATGTTAATACAAGTTTTAAATCTATATGGGTTCCCAAAAATTCATACACTAATACCATAGGATCCAAGTTTACATGGGTACCAAAACATTCTTGAATATGATTTTATAATAAGTGTGTCTTAAAAGCATGAAAGAGGATGTGTGGTATATGGATATTGGATATTCATGAAATATTCTAGTGGTATCTTTATGCTTTTATATTTTAATAAATATGACGTTGATATTATTACTTTCAGTGATAACTTTAAAGGAATAGTAAAGGGTTTTAGAGAGGTTTGATTCTCAAATTTGGTTGTTATATCAAAATTGTTATTTTTTAAAGGATTAAAACATAATTTAATATGTATTTTACAACTTTGTGATGAAAATATAAATTCAAAATTTAAAAATGAAAAAATTATTATTTTTAAATAAGAATATAGTTTATTTTATAAAGAAATATAGAATAATATTTATTCAATTAATTTTTCTGATTTAAATGAAGAGAACATAAAATGTTTAAAAGTTGTAAAATTTAACAATGATTTTTGGAATAGAATATTTGCCCACAAAAATTTCAAACTATTACATAATATTTTAAAAAATAAAAAAAGTGCTAGATCTTGCAAAGATGAAATCATACAACACCTATGTATATGATTCATACTTAAAAGGTAAGCTTCATAAGGGGTAATTTAATTTTTTTTCATATGGTATGAACTACTAGAATCCTTCAACTTTTACATTTGGATTTATTTAGCCCCATGATAATTGTAAGTGCTAGAGAAAAAAAGTTTTCATTTGTTATTGTTGATGACTATAATAAATATAAATAGAAATATTTTCTTGCACATAAATATGAGACTTTGTATGAATTTATTACCTATTATAAAATGGTTCTAAATGAAAAAGTTTGTCTAATTTTATCAATTTTAAGTGATAGAGGTGGTGAGCCTTTAAATATAGAATTTAATAAATTCTATAAACATAATGTGTATAACAATAAATTTTCATCTCCTAGGACCCCAAAACAAAATGATGTGGTATAAAGGAAAAACATGGCTTTACAAAAACTGGTTAGGATAATGTTAAATTAGTATTCTTTGTTAAAATATTTCTCAGAAGAAGCTATTAACTTATCTTGTCATGTTTCTAACTGAATTATGATTAGTTATTTTTAAATAAGGCACCTTATGAAGTCTTTAAAGGAATAAATTCTATAATTAGTTATTTTAGAGTTTTTTTGTTTATATTTTTAATACTAAATTTTTATTGGAAAAAATTGATTCAAAATTTTATGAAGGTATTATCAGGAAGGGGCGCATCGCTCACGTATCTGCAAATCAAGCTGCTATTGAGGAGCGTGTCAGGTTATGCAAATTCTCGATCATTGCTCGGGTGATTATTTCTAAAGGTGTAAGGCCATGGAAGTTTCATGAATTAACAAGCAGGTTGGTAGAAATATGGGGTTTCAGCGACTGGAAGATGACGGCTACGTGGAAAGGTTTCTATCATATTGTCTTCCCCACTGACGAATGCAAGTGGTGTGCTTGGAGTCTGGGGTCAGTCCCATTGAATCCTGGTTATCTTCGAATTCATGAGTGGGACAGGAATTTTGATCCCAGCTCTGTCAGGAATTCATTTGCGCAGGTATGGATACGAATTCATAAGCTTAGTTGGTTATATTGGCATCCCCAGATTCTTTGGGAAATTGCTTCTTTGGTTGGGAACCCTATTAGGTTAGATAAACAAACCGATAATCCCAATTTTGGACACTATGCTAGAGTATTGGTAGAGGTTGATATGTCTGGTACTTTGGTTGAGCAGGTTGTCTTCACCACTAGGGATGATAGTATCACTCTAGAGATTGGTTATGAAAGGAAACCAAAATACTGTCTAAATTGTCATATCTTTGGTCACATACTTGCTGAGTATAACAGAAATAAATTTTTCTCAATGTGTAAAATCACTGGTCATGATGACTTACACTGTCGAAGAAAGGGGAACAAGATGGGTCAGCCTGCGGTCACGGTGGAGGCTCCTGCTGATGAGAAGATTGACATCCAGGATCCTTCAGATGGTGAAGGGCAAAGAGTTGATGTCTGTGAGAAGGTACAAGAGGTTGAGGTTACTGGGGTGTCTCAGGATGGGAGGACTTCTGACCCAATCGCTGCTTCTGTGTGCCCTGGTCTGAATGAAGATCAGATGGCTGAGAAGGATGAGCAGGGCTTAATAAATGCTCCTGTTGATAATCTGAATGTGGAGGCTTGCAAAGATTCAGCTGTTGTTAATGTGGAGACTTATGGTGATGATCAGCATGGTGAGCAGGACTCTCATAACTCTGAGGGGGATCCTGAAATTGTGGATGGGAAGGATGGGCAGGGGGAAAGCGCCAATGCTGGGATTATGGAAGTACAAGAAATCAGTGATGCAGCTGGGGAATTCTCCCAAGTGTAGGCCTCGAAGGCTGCAAGGAGGAAACTTCCTGCTACCTTGACAGGACCACTCAGTTCGGAGAATAGGTATTCATCCCTGTTTGATGATGATGATGTTACTGCTCTTGATGGATGCTATCTAAGTGAAGAAGGAGAAGATATTATGACTAAAACAAAGGAAAGCATAACACCCGGTTATGCTGGCCCCTTCACTAGGCAGCGTGCCTCTCATCAATGAAGGCCCTTTTCTGGAACTGTCAGGGTTTGGGAAACTCCCCTACGGTCAAGACCCTGAAGCACATTATCTTGACCAACAAACCAATGCTGATTGGCATAGCTGAGCCTAGACTGAAGTTTGCCAATTGGATGGCCTCCAATTGGTTGAATTTAGATTACTCTTTTATTGCTGCGAATCAGTCTGACAATGATGTTGAGGCTTTATGGACATTAAAGCATAACACTGTGACTATTGAATCTGTTCATTCAGACTCTCAATCTGTCTCTTTAACTTGTATTTTACAGTCCATCATGTTTTGTGTTACTTTTGTCTGTGATTTTAATCAGTACATTAGGAGGAGATGTTTATGGAATAATCTTGTGGGTATTGCTACGAATATGGATAATAGATGGATCATACTTGGTGATTTTAATACAGTGCTGAGGCCGGAGGAGAAAACTAGGAGTAACTTTTGTCGTGCAGCATCCAAGGACTTCTCCAATTGTATTGACCAATGTAGTCTGATTGAAACTCCAATCTTAGGTGCTGACTATACCTGGCAGAGGCATACTCACCTTGGAAGACAAGCTAGAAAACTGGACAGATGCTTAGTGCAGATTGGTGAGCAAAGTGAGGATATGGAAGTATCTGGCATTGCGCTGTCCAGATTGCACTCTGATCATCATCCGATTTTAATTGACATTTGTGTTAGTACTCTACGGTCAGCACCTCTACCTTTCAAGTTTAACAACGCTTGGCTGACGGTTCCTGGATGCAGAGAGATTGTTTTGACGGCATGGGCGGAGCCTGTCCAAGGCAGTGCTTTGCATATCCTTGTTAGTAAACTGAAAGCTGTTAAGGCTGGAATAAGGGAGTGGAGTAAAAAATCTTTTTCCAGAATTGACCAGGAGATCAAAGTGGCATATTCCCATCTGTATGAATGTCATCAAGGTAACATGTCTCGAGATTCCATATCATCACATGAGATACAGGAAGCTTCAAGGCTTGATACCTTGCTTGATCTTAAGGAGAATCTGGCCAGAAATCAGTATAATGCAAGATGGTTGAAAGAGGGGGACATGAATTCTCGGTTCTTCCATTGTTTGCATAAGGAGAAGAAAGTTAGAAAGAATCTCAAGGTCCTGAAAATTGGTGAAAACTTGTATAACTTTGAGGATGACATTATAAATTCTGTGACTGATTATTTTAAAGGTCTTTATTCTGAATCAGAGGAGGACATCTCAGACAAAGTCATAAGATGTATAGAACCGAGTCTGGATGAGGTGCAAAATAAAAAACTCATTGATATCCCTAGCATGAAGGAAATCCATGATTCCCTTTTCTCACTGAATATGGATAGTGTGGCTGGGCCGGATGGCTTCACCAACAAATTCTTCATGTTTCACTGGGATATCCTCCATAAGGAAGTGACAGAAGCAGTCCGGGAATTCTTTTATCATTCCTATATGCCTTTTGGAATGAACTCAAATTTCATTGCCTTATTACCCAAGAAGGATAATGCTCTTGATATCAAGGACTTCAGACCAGTAGCCATTGGGAATTCCATTCCCAAAGTCATTAGTAAAATCATTGCAACAAGACTTGGTGATATTGCTAGGTCCCTAATCTCCTTTAATCAGTTTGGCTTTGTGCCTGGCAGGAATATTCAGAACTGTCTATTCACTGCTTCAGAATGTATCAACATTATGAGATCAAAGGTCAGGCATGGTAATATGGCACTCAAGGTGGAAATTTCAAAGGCTTTCGATACTATCAGATGGGACTTTATCTTTTCTGTTCTGAATATGCATGGGTTCTCAAGTAAATTTATTGGTTTTGTTAAAGTCATTTTGGAAAGTGCTAGGTTATCCATATTGGTTAATGGATCTCCAAGGGGGTTCTTCCAATGCTCTAGGGGTGTAAGGTAGGGTGACCCTTTATCTGGATTATTGTTTTCCATGGCTGAGGACTATTTGAGTACCTGCATCCATGATCTTGTTAATTCTAGGATCTATCAGAGAATGGTGTATGGAAGGAACTGCTTTACTCCCTCTCACTTATTTTATGCTGATGATATTCTGCTATTTTCTAAAGCTAATAGGAAAACCACCACATCTATAAAATCTATTTTTAATCATTATGAGGAAGTCTCAGGTCAGGTCATAAGCTGGAGAAAATCCTTTGTTGTTTTTGGTGAAGGTGTCCAGACTGTAAAGCAGAATAAAGTGGCCAGAAGACTTGGAGTTAAAAGGGGTTCATTACCCTTCACTTATCTTGGACTGCCTATGTTCTGGGGAAGAGTGAAGAGGGCTTATTTGGAGGATATTTCCCTGAGAATCACTAACCAACTGGCCAGTTGGAAGGGGAAATCAATGTCACAGGATGGCAGGATTTGCCTTGTGAATTCAGTTGTCACATCAATGTTTGTGTATTCTCTCTCACTTTATAAATGGCCTGCTGCTTTGCTCAAGGATCTTGGTGGCATGATCAGGAACTTTATCTGGACTGGATCAATTCAGCAGAGAAAAATGGTTACTGTTAAATGGACGGACTGTATCAAGCCTATATCAAATGGTGGAATGGGAGTAAAGGATGTAAGGGTTTTTAATGATGTTTTGCTTCAAAAATTCACCTGGAGACTCCTCGCTGGTTCTGATTTTTCCCTGGAGTTTCTGTATAACAGATTTGTTGACAGGATTTGCCGAAGGACAAACATGTACCTTAGATCTTCTGTCTGGGCTGCAATTAGGAGTACCTATTTCGAGATCATGCGGCAGTCCAAATGGCTTGTTTGTTCCAGCTCTCAACTGAACAGTTGGACGACAAAGTGGATGTCATGCCCCATTTCTTATTCTGTTTCTATTCCTTTGAATCTGCAGAACCTGTCTATTGCTGATCTGCAAGGGAATTCACAGGCTCAAGCACTGTTACCTGCTAATTTCCAGGCCGAGCTATCTGCTTATGAGTTCATGGACACAGACACCTTAATATGGGAGCCTGACTTGGCTGGCGTCTTTTCCAGCAAGCTGTCTTATGCTATGCAGTGCGGTAACTCAAATCCGACACCTGCCTGGGTGATGGCGGTGAGGAAGGCCTTTATCCTACCGGCTGATTCTCTTCTCATATGGCGCATTTGGAAATGCAGATTGCCAATTCAATCCACTCTTCAAAGAAGAGGTTTGATTCTGGCCCCGATATGCCCTCTCTGTCTTGCTGCTGATGAGTCGATGGAGCATATTTTTATCAATTGCTATCTTTCTGCACGGTTATGGCGGACTATTATGGAAATCTTTCACTGTAATCTGAACCTAACATCGGTTGGTAATTTACTGAATTCTATTATTCATGAAGAAAATAGTGAGCAGGTTTAATCCTTGCTCATTGTTGCTGCTGTGTCTGTCATTTCCTATGTTTGGAAGGCTCGGAATAATATTGTGTTCAATGGTGGCAGGCCCTCCTTCAAGGAGGGAATGATGGCGGTTCATCGCAGTATCAAGCTTGCTTCGGTTAAGCAAACTGGATGTATGCACAATAACATGTCTGATTTTATCTTATTGAGGACACTTGGTGTGAGTGGCAGGGAGAGGAAACCGAAAATGCTGAAATATATTAGGTGGATTCCTCCAATCAATGATTACTTGAAGGTGAATGTGGATGGGGCAGTTTTTGGCGCGCCGGGCCCTGCTGGATGTGGTGGCGTGTTTAGAACTTTCCGAGGTTTTGTAAAGGGGTGCTTCTTTCACTACATTGGCAATGGCTATGCTCTTGAGGCAGAGTTATGGGCAATGATAAAGGCCATAAGGTATGCTGTTCATTATGGCTGGCGGAAGATTTGGATTGAATCGGACTCCTCTACTGCTGTGAAGATTCTTAAAGAGCGATCAAGGACAGTTCCATGGAGGATGCTCCCTGCGTGGATCGAATCTTTAAAACTTGTTCAATCACTTTCTCTGGAGGTTTCCCACGTCTACAGGGAAGCGAATCAAGTGGCGGATGCATTATCAAAAAGAGCGCTCCTTGAGGTGAGTTCTAGTTGGTCCTTTGTCCTCCCTGATTATTGCAATGGTTTGTACTGTTTAAGCTTTTTATTTAATTTTTTGGGAGCAGGCTTGCACCTGGCTCTCGGGCTTTTTTGGTAAAATCTGATTTAGAACAGTTTGAGGAAGAGTTTATAAATTTCAACTTTAGTGAACTAGAAAATACATAATTAGATACATCTATTGAGGGGGTGAATATATCTCATGGAAAAAATATAAAAGTTTATAAATTCCATCCAGTTGAAAAAGTAATTGGTCATTTAACTACTCATGAACAAACTATAAATTCTTTAAGAAATGTGTATACTTATCAAGATTTTATTTTTGATTTTATGCCTCAAAATATGGATAAATATTTATCCGATTCAAATTAGATTATGGAAATTCATGAATAATTAAATCGTTTTCATAGGAATGAAGCCTGATCTTTAAATAAACCCCCTAAAGATCAAAATATTATTGGAACTAAATGGATATTTATAAATAAGTTAATGATATTGGTTAGATAATTAGAAAAAAATTCAGATTAGTGGCTCAATGTCACAATGAAGAATAAGGAATAGACATTGAATAATCATTTATCTCAATTTATCAATTATAATCTATAATAATTCCCTTTTCATATTTATATGATTATCTAATTAAAATTTTTCAAATGGATTTCAAAAGTTCATTTTTGATGAATATATTTTTGAAAATGTTTTTATAAAGAAACTCCCATGTTTTGAGAATTAATCTAAACCTAACCATGTTTTGAAACTTTCAAAAGATCTTTTTGGTTTGAAACAAGATTCCTAAGCATGGTATGATGGGTTTTAATTGTTTATTTTGAATAATGGTTTTGAAAAGGGAAATATTGATCTAAATTTTTTTTATTGAAAGGGATTCATAACATAGTTTAATTTTTCAAATATATTTTGATGATATTATATTTTTATCTTCAAAAAATTCACTTTATAATGAATTTTCAAATTTAATGTCTTCGAAGTTTGACATGTGTCTTATGGGTAAACTTAAGTTTTCTTTAGGATTACAAATACTTCAAAGTAATGATGGTATTTTTATTAATCAATCAAAATATTCTAAAAAATTAGTTAAAAGGTTTGGCGTTGATAGTTGTAAAAGATAAAATGTTCCAATGAGTAGATCTTGTAAGTTTTATTATGATGGAATTTGAAAACCTATTGATTATTATTTATTTAGAGCTATGATTGGTAGCTTCATTTATTTGAAATCATCTAGGCTGGATTTGATGTTTTTAGTATGTATGTATAAAAGATTAAAATCTAAAACCAAATAAAGTAATTTAAAGAAATTTAAAATAATAACTAAGTATGTTATATAATCTATGAATCTCATAATATTTTATCCTACACAAAATTCATTTTAACTAACATGTTTTTTGGATTTAGATTTTTGTGGTCGCAAAATTGCTAGAAAAAGAACAATATGTATGTGTCACTTTCTTGGTAAATGTTTTGTTTCATGGAGTTTTAAGAAATAAGATTCAATTAATCGATTAATTTTTTAGAGTGAATTTGTATATTATGTATCCTATTGTTCATATTATATATTGATTAAACAAACTATTTTTGATTTTGGTTTTAATTTTGAAAAAATATCAATTTATCATGATAACGCTTCAACAATTTTTATCTACAAAAGTGCTTTGAAATACTATAGAACTAAACACATTGATTTTTGGTATTACTTTCTTATAGATCATGTTTAAAAAGGAAATATAATTTTGGAATATTTTTCTATAGAAAATTAGTAAACTGACATTTTTACTAAACCCTTAGATTCATCTAATCTTGATAAAATCAAATTTGAACTTGGTATGATTGAAATTTAACTAGATGAACTATATTTTAATGGGATTTAAATTATACTTATGAGAATTTTCTTTAATTCTATTTACTTATCATCCAGTATGCATCTTTATCTCATATATTATCTAGATCAATGGGATGTGCTTTATATCTTAAAATGTTTTAATGGATCCTTGACGCTTCTAAAATATTTTCCAAAAGGATTTTTGAATACTTTATATGATGAAATGCATGAATTTTGGTGGGGATTAAATTTTTCGATGTTAACAAAAGAAGGGTTAGTTTTTTTCACAGTAATGTTTTTCTATCTTAGGGGGAGAATATTTCACCATAAACTTATGGTACATTTTATAAGGATAATTTTTTTAATATGTTTCATCAATTTTAAAAAGTTGGAGAAATTTGGATCATTTTTTAATTATCAAAAGGGAGAGAATGTTGAAGTGGTTCCTATCTATTGAAATATTGTGTTCCCTAGACCCAAATATTCAGTAATTTTGATTACCATATCATGTATACAATTAGATATACATGATGCAGTATTACCATTATAGTGTAGATATTTATGTGACCACTATTTAATTTTAATTTCCATAGATTAGTTGTCGTATCAAAAAGTTATAGCAGATCCCAAGCTATAATGAGAACCTCAAGATACTATGACATTAATCTTAAATTGAGGTCCTATGGTCTAGATACATCTTATTGACTGGACATAGTATATGTTTGAATATTAAGTGATGGGGGCTCATAAGCATTGAGACTTCTTCTCATGAAGTTTGCACATGGTGATCTCTTGTAGTGAGATCATGAGGACTGACCTTCCAATTGGAACACCACATGTTTTGGGTGTCATTAGATGTACCTATCTTTAGACATGTGTAATGGTCTCTTGACTTGAGATCATTATCAATGTATGTCATTTGATTTCATAATTTGATGCAAAAAAAAACCATGATAATGGAATCGTGGTGAGGTGGCTTGTGTTGAGTATGTCATTGGTGACATGACATTGGTTGAATGGTCAAAAAAGAATTTGTCACTTCTAGATTAAGGAAGTAATATTTTCAGGCCTCATTGATCAGGATGATAGACCTTCATAAGACTATGGCCATGGAAGTCAAGGGTAAATCCATCTAGTAAGATCAACTAATAATAAAGTAAGAAAATGATAATGACACGGGTGTTCGTCCTGCTTTATGAGATATTAAAGACAGAGAGATTATATTACACAGTACATGTTTGCAGGTTGGTTGTCACTACTGTTACAATCCTTATATCTTTAGGGTTCATGATGGGTTTCTATATCCCACTTTTAGTCTATGAATAATATTCACTACTATCGAGTTAAGGTCTTAGAGGGTCACACACAATAGCGTATTCAAGAATCTATCATATTTAATTGAATATGCATATTGAACATGGTGTGACCCACCACTAGGGTTTGGGATTTGCCCAAGGAGATACGATCACCAATGTAATAAATAAATTCATATTATGCATGTTAAGAATAATGACCATTGAATTTATTTATTAAATTTATTTACAAATTTTAAGTAAATATATGAAAAATATTATTTGAAGGAATATTAGAAGATTCAATGTTCAATGAAAATTTGTTGGAGTGATGAGTAAAGTTAATGACTCATTTATTATCACTAAATATATTTAATATATTACTAGAAAGTGATAATAATATTTATGACTCAGTTAAGTAGTCACAACATGTAATTTATAGTGTGTTAAGTATTCAGGGGCTGGAGAGGAAATTCTAGGTAATTTAATTACACACTATATATAAAAGAGGAGAGCTTCCCACCAATGATTATTCAAGGTATTTCTCTCCTTATCTCTCCCATGTTCTAGAGAGAGGGGCTCTAGATCTAAGAGATTGGATTGAGTTCTCTCTCAAGCATCACAAGCAAGGTGATGCAGTGATCGTCAAAGCATCGAAGGCATTGTCAGATCTCTATGCTAGCACCCCAAATTCGATGATTGGTGATCTTGTAGTTTCTTGAAGTGAATGCGGACAATCTATAGTAATTTGAATTCACATTATTTGAGAAGGAATCACTGACGAGGAGCAGACATCATGTGTGACTTTGAATCTAAAAAAAGTATTTTGTTGTTTTAATTTTTTGCTTAAAACTCTTCACGTGAGATCCTTGGCTTATACTGGGCAGCGTTTCACTGACGTCGACGAGTTTATGTCGATCATCAGTGGAAAATTTTAAAATCCCATCTTTCGGGGCTTCCACTACATGCCTAGTATCTTTAATTGGTATTAGAACGAGGCGTAAAAAATTTTATGCCAAGAAAAAAAATTAAATTTGCATTAAGTTTAAAAGGGGGCGTCGTTCCAGTCCCAATGCCGCTGATAGTGATTAAATCCAACATCAGATGCCAAGTTATGACCATCTGAAGTTTTAAGGGTGGATTGATTTCATCGCTCCAGTTTTTTAATCTGTCCATTTTGGTTTTCCCCTTTTACCTAAATCTAACAGCGGGGTGCTTTCTATCAGAGATAGTGGCAGGAATAGTGATTTTCGACCAATCATGTTTTTCACCAAATTATTAATTATTTAATTTGGTAAATTATTAAAAAATTATAATTATTGTAATTATGTGGTGAATTACACATGAGGGACAAAAGTTTTATAATATGCCCTTGACTTTTGAAAAAATGGGGAGGTGGGTCAAGCCTTTCTTAAAAAAAAAAAAAGAGGATTCCTCCACAATGCTAAAACAAAAGATTGGTGGTTATTGGTTTGACTAGTATAAAAAAACAAAAAAAAAAAAGGTAGTCCAGGGGAGGGCCACCCCTTGCCCTCCATCTCTCTTGCACGACACACAGGTCCGCCGACCACCTCCAGCTGGTGACCTCCCTCTCATAGGTTGGTCCTCCTCTACGACGAATCCTCCTAGCACCTGGCTGCGGCCCGCCTAGGGCACCTCTGGTAGCAGCCCGCGACCGGTGGCCCTCCCTAGCGGCAAGACGAGCTGCCCCGGTCCCCTGTATCCTGGCGGACCATGCCTCCCTGCCGTTGTAGCCCATCCTCATCGGTATCCCGTCGCGTTCTCGTATTGCATCCCACGAGTCAGCCGCCATGCCAGAACCCCAGTCAGGGCTGCCCTGGTCCGGCGATTCTCGAGCCAGCCAAAGCCCCCTGCATGTATGAAGAACCCTTCACCTGCAGCATAACCTCCATCTGGCACACCTTCCACCCACTAGACTCGGCTTCCCAGCTGCTCCCACCAACTTCGGACCGCATTGCCTTTGCGGTTTCTCCCTTTGGCCCAACACATCCCCAGACCACCACACCGCCCGCCAGATCTGGGGCCACCGGCTTCGCACCAAGTAGCTCTACCGCGCACCTGGCCGGTAGCCTCTGCTTTCCCCTACCGCTGCCAGCTAGCCACACCGCGCTGCTTCCTCCTATACAGGGACATTGCCTGGACAGACCAGATTCGAATTTGCTTTGACAAAGGTAACAACTGTTGCAAGTTTGTTTGGATCCGATCTGACTAGAAATGGGTCCATGTGGGTCTTCCCAGCCCAAAATGGGAGTGGACATGCCTGTTTGGAATGGGCCTGTGTGGGTTCATCCAAACCTACATAGGCCCTGCCCAGGGTTTTTGTGGCCCAAGTAATTTAATTTAATCAAAATTTAATTTAATTAATTAATTTAATTTAGGTTGTAAATTAAATTAATTAAGTATTAATTTTTGGTTTAAAAATTATGGCTTAAATTAAATTAATTAATTAATTTAGTTTTTGGTAATACAATTAAATTAATTAAAGGGACCTAATGATGAGATTTGTTGAATTAAAATATGAGTGAATTTTAATTGAATAATAATTACCTCGGAGAATATTTAATGCAAATTTAATTTTTAATTTCTGCATTTATTTAAAATACACGAGTTAATGCATATTAGAATGATCAGGAGTCGTGGACCAACCAATTCATATCTGGTATTTTATTTATTTAATTTATTTATTTCAATGGTTTTGTAATAATTTGTTTAATTAAAATGTGATCTTCGAATCGTTTCAGTGTCATTATATGTATAAGGACCTACATGTATAATTCATAGTTGTATTTTTATACTCCTCAATTCCCCTCACATATGAGCGAGTATTGTTGTATAATGATGAGATGAGGAGTGAGACATTTCGGGCCAAGTTTTGGTGACACACCAGATAGGAGTTGACACATTGGATAAAAAGATGCTGCAACTCAAGTCACAAGCGATGTGACTCAAGGTTTATCCCCTAGGGACTAGGTTGATCTATTATTAAATCAATGGATGAACCATTAGAATTGTCTCATGATCAGGTTTTCATTTTATTTTTTCATAGTTTATTATTTTTGTGTATGTGTAGTTAACTCACGAACACATAAAATAATAATAAACAAGCATGCACAGATAAAATGAACATGTGATGTGATGAATTTTACTATTTCATGCATGGTTATTTGTGAGTGAGATCACATAGTATATGATAATAAAAATATAAAATGATTTATTTCATCACATTAAAAACAATAAAACTCTCAAAGAAATATTAAGTCTAAACCGCCTTCCATCATTAGACTTTGAACAAAACCGGCTATTTCGCATGCTCATCATGCCAAAGCTGAGGGTGTGTCTTACTAATGGGGCGTTCTTATGAGAGTGATGGGTTGACTTAACTAAAATTGTAACAAAGAATTATCTAAAGCTATATTATTGTAATTTTAGAGGCAAGCGTTGAGTAAATCAAGTAATGATTTAAGAATCTGGGATTTTACTCAATAGATCAAGGAACCACGAGTTCATGTGGTTGGCCAGCCAAACGCCTACCTTGAACCCTCCAAGTAGCGGTGTATCCAAAGCTTGTAGAATATGAGGGAAGGTTCGAGGATCCTTTCCACTAGAATACTCAAACGACAGAGTATTCCGATTCTAGCACAGATGGTTCTTAGCCCGAATAGCCCGAAGGCCTTCTTTTTTATTTTATTATGGACAATCCCCCTTTTAAGGGTTAAAGGGGAACCCGTACATGACCCGTAGGCCCAAGGAACAAGGCCCTACTGACCTGCAATACGTGACCCGAAGGCCCAAAGGCATACCTTGCCCAATACATGACCCATAGGCCCAACCCACTTGAATTGCCCCTCCCCAGCTTTTGCATCATTTGATCACCTAGCTCCCCACCTTGCATTGCTAATCGGCTAGCATTGCCCCGTACAAAGCTGCACGGTGACTGGTCCTAATGGAGGCTGCCATACCCTCTCATTCTTCCAATTTGGTTAGCTCTGCTTATGGTGGCTGCTACTCTTGTTGCTCTAATCCTCTTCTGGGGCCTGTTCTGTGTGAACTGGGCTACTCCATGGTCTCTGTGGCCCGAAGGCCCTATGACATGAAGGACTTTGATGAACCGAAGACCCTTGAGACCCATATGCCCAAACCGGTGACCTGAAGGCCCAAATCGGGTGAATAGTTCCGGCTTCCACAGAGGGTTCTTAGAATTTGATAAAATAGTGGGAGACATTTAATTAATTAACCAAAATGTCTAAACTGGTAATCATGATAAAAGTACTAATCTGCTAAAATTTCATTTTGTAGAAAAATGGAAAGTTTCACCACAATATAAACTACAATAAATATTGGAAAAAGTAAATGTCTACACCCGAACGAGTATCCAAGAATAGTACAGGTGCTTCCACATAGTACTATTATATTTGAAACTTAAGGTTTCAGTGTCCCCTATACCTGTTAAAATATATCAGGAAGCATTGGTGTTAAAATTTCTTACATGAGACTAATGTACATTGAATATGATGGTTATTTAATTATTCTATCATCAACATTTGATGTTAGTTGTGGTCACTAAATCAGGACATGGATGATACAACATGTAGTCTCATATCTGAGAAGCATGTGAGGAGAAATCGAAGCAAAATATAAATAAGGTGATCGTAACACCATCATGTGTAACTTGAAAGATGGATCATGATCTTTCAATGGATCCCTTTCTAATATCATTTTCACCTATTTATTCAAGTTTCTTTATAAGTTTCAAAATGAACAAGTATTGAGTAAATTCTTAATTACCTATTTAGGTAAAGGTTCACCAAGTGAATAAGAATATAAAAGACAGATTTGTCTTTAATTCTTATGCTGAACAAATTGTAAGAAAAGAAAAAAAGGCGAATGGAAATTTACTCCAAAATCATATTTGTAATGTCCTTCAATGAATGAGGTATTAACATAGGTTATTTGTATTGCATATTATGGAATATAACTATGGAAGTTAAAAGAAATAAATTGAATTAAGGAAGAAAGTTTCCACTTCTTCTTCAGAAATATTCATCAATGTAATGTTTCAGTTTTACTTTTTGGGTATTGGATACAATATGATAAACACATATGTGTATTTAAATATAGTCACCAAGAAAGTATAAAAACATTACTAGAAGTCAAGTGTATTCTCCAAGCAGCTGAGAAAGGGTGATTCCTATATCAGTCGTGAGAAGTACATGACTTCAAATTTCCAAGTTAATGATTCAAGTTGAACTTTCATTGAGTGTGAAAAAGACATATATCTCACATTTCCTTTGGAAAAAAGGATACATTATTCTAGGTATCAGAATGAATGTTGTTTTTGGTATCTAATACTCAACCAATAGTTTATTAATACTTGAATTATATGAAATACTTGATGAATATAAAATGTAAGACTTTTATAACTAGTTTTGGAAATATAATTCTTTTTCAAGGGACTAAAAGTGGACATCAAGTTTATGCCTTTTATGGTATTTAGGTTTGGAAAATCTAAAAACCATTAGTATTATCGATATCTTTATTTTGGAAAAATAAACCTCTAGAAATAAAGGTAGGACACGAAGCTTTTAGATTTAGTTCAACAAGAGAGAGTGAACTATTACAAGAATAATATAGGGGTATATATTTGATTAATAAGATTCCTTTAAGTAATTAAGGAATGGTAAAGTGAAGTAAGTGCATGGTCAAAAGATATAATTTACTTTGGTCCAGCATGTCGAAGAATATCTTGAACAAGCATTCATTTATCATGATAATGTAGCATGGAGTAATTACTAAATGAAAATTACCTTATCTTCATCACAACATTGATTTCAATAAGGAGTATCAATGATTAAGTCTTACATGTTAACATTGATAAAAAAATGCAGCATGGAGTAATTCCTAAATGCACATTTTATATATCAGAGTTATGAAGTATCAATGTTGAAACTTCCAATAACTTCCATTATATTTCATGATGTGGTTTTCAATTAATGGTGATATAACAAAAACATATGCAAAATATAATTCCAAATGAATATCATACTAGTCATAGTATGATGGAAATACATTATGTCATAAGGAAACTTGTTTAGATGCAAAGAGTTTTTTAGGATATAAAAAAACTCGCATCAGGAACAAACACATTGTGAATCTATTGTAATTATCCTAAATATTGCTTAGGATATTACATAAAACCCAATGATAGATTAATTGTATTCAAGTGATTGATTCCATATCTATAAGGGTCCAAATATCTTTTGATATAGTGGGAGCTATATTGACTCAGTTTTAGTCCATGATAGAGATGCACATGTAGTTGACATAGGAACTAGTTCCATGAGTGCATGTGGAACAAAGTATGTTCCAGAGAAACATACTGCGTAGGAATGATAAAACCATGGTAATGATATTTGTATTCACCATGGTCGGTGATCTATTATTAATTATGAATAATATTTCCTATAAGTAAGTAGTGTATGAAAATTAGTTGAGATTGAAAAGACTAGTTAAAATTCAATAATGGATTCCATCTATCAAAGTGAAAAAGGTGTTTTTTATTTTGAATATTGCGCTGGGTATTCATGTGAGTTGATACATGGATGGTACAAGTATAGTACTAATAAGGAGTGATTAGTAATACTAGGTAATTATTCCTAAATCCATTAGAATTTTACTTATCATATCTACTTTATATGAGTATATTATATTGAGAATTAGACATCATGACCACTGAACATGGAAGGTGTCTATATAACACAACAATAAAGGGATGGTCACGACACAAAATGCTAATAAAGGTTACAAGTTACTAATATCCAATTTAGGATATAAGTAAGAAAAAAAATCATAAAGTATTCATTTAGAATGAATTTTTTCCATGCGTCTACAAAATGTTAGTGGGAGCACCAAGGTTTTCCAAGTAAAATATGTTTGAAAACATATGAAAAAATAGATATTGGTCTTAAAATTAGTTAAGACCGGGATGAAATTTATTCTCCAGTGATCGACTTAAATTAGAAACCTAAGTTCTAGGGAACAAGATTTACTGAAGTGGATCTAAAAGTTTCTTAGACCTAGTCAATCATACATATATTTTCATCATATTGAAAAATACAAGCTAGAAAAATTCAAGTGTGGAACTGTTACCAATGTAACATGGAATATATCTCTCCAGGTTAACATGTCCGTGACATGGGAGAATATTAACATGGTAAGTTTAATTCTATATGATTTAGCGATGAATCAATCACATATTCCATGATATGTACAATAATTGATATTTCTAGGATATACCTTATAGTAGTCAAATATCAGTAATATCCAGGAGCACTACAAGTGAATCAGTAAAAAATATCCATTTTTACTTCGACAAGTACAAAAGATATGTACCTGGGATGTGGAGATAAAAGGATACTAATTTTGAGGGGACACAAACTAGTATTACATAGATCAATGTGATATAATGTCACAGTTAGGCTAAGGTGATGAGAGAGACAAGATCAGATAATCTAGTGGTATCCATACCCACATATACTGAGTACGTTGCAGCTTCTAAGGAAGCTAATAAGTGGTTAAATGCAATTATTTTTTATAGTTCTTGGAATCAAACCTAATAAGAAAATTATTATCATAATGTAAATTATGATATTATTACTAGAAAAGATGTTAAGTTTTGATAGTGGAAAAAAGGAATATAATCAGGGATACCATCTCTTGAGAAGTTTTACTCAAGGATATGAGGTCGATAAAGAAGAATTTTCACACGGTGGAATCATGGCAGGCCCAATAGCTAAAACCGCGACTCAGCAGAAACATGATCTGAATCATGTGAGTGATAACAAGGTTGGTTAGAAAGTTGGCTCTAGTGAAAGTGGGAGTATTGAAATAGTGGGTGCCCTAGACCCAACTATTCAGTAATTTTTATTACCATATCATGTATACAGTTAGATATACATGATATAGTCTTACCATTATAGTGTAGATATTTCTACATCCACTATTTAATGATAATTTCCATAGATTTGTTGTCTTATCAAAAGGTTATATCAGATCCTAGGCTATAACGAGAACCTTGATATACTATGAAATTAATCTTAAACTAAGGTCCTACGGTCTAGATACATCTTACCGACTGGACACAATAGATGTTTGAGTATCAAGTGCCGGGGGATCATAATCATTGAGAATTATTCTCATGAAGTTCGCACTTGGTGATCTCTAGTAGTGAGATCATGAGGACTATCCCACCAATAGGAACACCACATGTTTTGGGTGTCATTGGATGTTCCTATCTTCAATCATGTGTAATAGTCTCCTGAATTGAGATCATTATCAATGTATCTCATTTGATTGTGTACTCTGATGCAAGGTGAAAACCATGATAATGAAATCACGGCGAGGTAGCTTGTGTTGGGTATGTCATTAGTGACATGACATTGGTTGAATGGACAAGAAATAATTTTTTGCTTCCAGATTAAGGAAGTTATATTTTTCAGGCCTCTTCGATAAGGATGGTAGTACCTTAATAAGACCATGGTCATGGTAGTCGAGGGTAAATCCGCCCAATTAGATCAACTAATAATAAAGAAAGAAAAGGACGATGACATGGCTGTGCGTCATGCTTTATGAGATATTAAAGACAAAGAGATTATATTACACAATACATGTTCGTAGGTTGGTTTTCACTGTTGTGACAATACTTATCTTTTTAGGGGTCATAATGGGTTTCTAGAACCCACTCTTGGTCTGTGAATAGTATTCACTATTTTCGGGATAAGAGTCTAGAGGATCACACATAACAATGTATTCAATAATCTTCCCAATTCAGTTGAATAGGTATATTGGACATGGTGGGCCCCACCATTGGGGTTTGAGATTTGTCCAAGGATATATGATCACCAATGAAATAGATAAATTCATATTATTTAAGTTAATAATAATGAGCATTGAATTTATTTATTAAATTTATTTATAAGTTTTAAGTAAATACATGAAAAATATTATTTGAACAAATATTAAAATATTCAAGGTTCAGTTAATATTTGTGGGAATGAAGATTCAAGTTAATGACTTATTTATTATCACATAATATATTTAATATATTACAAGAAAGTGATAATAATATTTATGACTCGGTTTAGTAGTCAAAACATGTCGTTTATAATGCGTTAATTATTCAGGGGACAGAGAGGCAATTCCGTGTAATTTGATTACAAACTATATATAGAAGAGGAGAGATTCCCACCAGTGATTATTCATGGGAATTCTATCTCCCATGTTCTAGAGAGAGAGAGGCTCTAGATCTAGGATCTCAAATTGAGATCTCTCTTAGGCATCACATGCAAGGCGATGTGATGATCGTCAGAGCATTGAAGGCGTCATCAGATCTCTGCGCTAGCACCCAAAATTTAATGATTGGTGCTCTCGCAGTTTCTTGAAGCATGTGTGGATGATCTAGATTAATTGAACATCGTATTCTTCGAGAAGTGATTGCCGATGACGAGCAGACATTGTGTGTGGCTTCGAATCTAAAACATGTATTTTATAGTTTTAATTTCTTACTTAATACTCTTCATGTGAGATCCTCATCTTATTCCAGGAATTATTTCACCGACGTCAACGAGTTCATGTCAATCATCGGTGGAAAATTTTATAATTTTGTATTTCAAGGCTTTCACTGCATGACCGGTACCTTCACTAGCCACATTATTTATTTAATTATTGATAATTACAACACCTTTTTATTGAATTATAATTTATCAAATATTTTTTTAAATCATTTATTCTCTCTAAGATAAGTGTAACTTTTTGTTAATATGGTTTAATATTTTAATAATTGCGTTTTTTATGTATTTAATGAACAAATTTTATAGAAAAATTCATCTCTATATGTGTTAATGTCATATCTGTTATAAGTCTATAATTTATATATTTTATAAAATATGGATAAGATTTGAAGTAACCATGAGAAAGAAATTACAAGTGATCACATGACCAAATGGAACCACTATAAGATCTAATAGACCACATGAATGTGGATCAACCATAAGTCAGGGGGTCCAAAGTTTTCTAGCTATTGAACTGAATACATAAAGAAATCTGATTGACTATAAGGTATTCAATTGATCATAACTAAAAATATTGCAAAGTCTTAGACTAACCTTGAAATTACAAGTGACTACATGAAGAAATGATAATTGACCACATGATCATTTTTGATTGATCAAAATGTAAATTTGTTGAAGTATTGAATCAACTACATGTGGAAAAATTGATCGACCCCACATTTAAAAATTGATCAACCACACATTGAATTTGATTGACCACATGAATAAAGATTAACTACCATAAGTTTTAATCTACCATGAGTAATTACATACCATGATAAATCAACTATTACTTAAGTGAGTATTTTCTACAATGAATTGATTTTCATATTTTTTATATTTTATATATCTTGATCTACTACAATTTTAATAAGGGTTTTCAATGATCTAATGATTCCTTAAATAATTATTGATTATTTTTATGATAATAAATTTTATTTAAAATAATTATATACTGTATTAAATTTTCATCATATTGGTTATGTTATTATGCCATTTTCTTGGAGAAACACCAATTTCATATTCCAATTGTTTTTATTTTAAACAAATTGACTCACATACTTTATTAGAATATTCTAAGGGATTTATTACTATTCATTATAGATTTTTAGTGCTATATTAATGATTATAACATGTTCTATTATAAAAATTGTATTAAAATTTTAAATATTAACAAATTTAACCACATAGGAATATTTTGGATGTGCATTTAATAATGATACTTAAACATGTTTCTTTGGTAAGGATGAAGTTAAATAGATTTCTTATTTTTAATATTACGTGCAAGAAAGAAATCTATATATTTAGTTTTATATAACTAATGACATAATGAAGTTAAGGATATTATTTAACTGCACTATGAAATACACCTTTATAACCAATTACCACTCTTAGCTGAACTTTAATATTTTGATCCATTATTCATAGAGAGAACATTTCTTCCTGGACACTCAGATCCATTCTTGTTCATATGGTTTATGTATATCTTACTTATTTTGATTATTTTCTAAGTACTTAATCTTGTTGGGTTATACTATCCATAAAAGGTAGAAGTTGATTTATACTACCCCTTACAAAAGGTACAAATTCTTCCATTATTGGTAAAAGGAAAGGGATTTGTTCCTTGATACATATAAAGGAAGGGTTTTATTTCTACCCCCACTTAAATGGTAAGTTTTGGGTTGTAACTATAAGTGTGAAAAGTGTAGGGTGATCATTTTAGAACACCTGGTGTGCAATAATATTGTTTTGGGTTGTGACTCCATGGATTACAAAGGCATTATAATGGGTTGTTATCTCCTTTAAAAAGTCAAAAATTTCATGTAACACATTTAATTGAACCACCAGGTCCAAATTAGGATGCAACATGACCTCATGTGCACCTCCCTATATGTTAGAGGTTGCTGACTAGTGGTGAGGGCCTAAAGGGAAATCATGGGGAGACTATGCCCTTGGTACCTGACAAACATCCGAGTACATAATGGAACTAATAAAAAATAATAAAAAAATAATGAATAAAAATAATCATTAGTTTATAGGCATACAAATAAAATATCAACCAATTATAGTAATAATATGGTAGGCTAATCACACAATCTTGAAAAAAAGAAAGGACCCCCACAAGTGGTGGATTAATGTATGGAGAAAAATATCTAAATGAAACCATAAACAAATGTTCATCCCGGGGTCCATCCTAAAATTCCCATATCCTCCTAATAACCCTACTAAACCATCCACTATAGGGACCTTTCCCTTTACTAGACCCCTATTCATGAAATCTACAACCGCACTAAGATGCCTGAGTAGGGTGTGAGTACAAGACCTAGTAGGATACCACAAATGATCCTTAATATAAGTTCATAAGATATAATGGTGCATTACATGAACATTAAAAGTATATATAAACAACATATAAATTACACAAGCCTAATATATTTAATGGGTCCTTGGAGATTGACTCTACATGATTTAAATCCATGTTGAAAGGAATGTTCTCTAACCATGTCTGACACATCCCATATAGGTAGTATTATCCACAAAACATGTTTGCCACATACCATTGGAAGGAAAACCAATGCACATGCCGATCAATATCTTAAAAATACCTCTCATAGGGATAGTCTATATAGATCAACATGTATAATCAACTAAATAAGACAAAGGTAACAACACATGAAAAACCCATATACTAAATGAAATATCAAATATCACATCATATCAAGTAGGATTCACAACCATAACTTAACCATATGTGAGAAAAAATCAAACATAGGTTCCATGGGGACAAACACACAAATAATTTGATCAAAAAAATATAGGTCTCACAAGGCTACACACACCTACCAAAAAATTATTCCAAGGACCTGTATTAACATATGAAAATGATATGGACCACCTACCTTAGGTGAAATGCTATTCGATGATGAGGGTCGAAGTCTGAACCCAATTGCACCATCGAATACTATAACCATACTTGATCCAACATGATTATAATTATAGGATCAATGCAAGGAACAACTACACCCAAAAAGGCAGGACAATATCACACTTACCCAAGAAGACCACTGCCGACAATGACCTAGCTTTGAATGATGTACATATACCATATCCATGGATCTGGGTGTTGGGTCTATCAATGGTAAACAATTACTTTGTTAAAACATGTAAAAACCATCATATCCAATCAATATATCTAGTATCTAATTGATTTTTATCAAGGAGAAGAGAATATTATTGATCTAGATCAATATTGAACTCACTGGATTGAAAATGCAGGATTGAACTATTGTACTGGTGTTGACGAAAGGTAATGAAAGGGGAGGAGATCACCCAAAATAATTAGAAGAGGGATCCTAAGGTGATGATAATTGAATAAGTCCTAAGATAATGAGGGTAATTGAGAAGGGGTAAGGTTTAGAAAAAAACCTTAAAACTCATTGGGCTCCGAACAAAGACAACAACTAGTCAGTGGTTCTTGGACATAATTTCCTCTATCTTGGAACCCCACCGATGGGATAGTGAGATCTTAAGTCAACCTTTAGATCCTAAAGAATCCACCATCTATCCAGTATATCCCACTGACTATCCCATAGAGCCCATCGACTAGCCTGTGGAGTTTTTGTATCTTTTTCAATCTATAATATTCCCACCATCTTGAACGCTTTTCATTTCTAGCTTCCTGGACACCTCTATCCTACCTAAAATCACTTTAAAACATATTAAAAAAAAATATAAGAATAACCTAAAAAAAGGTTCACCTTAAATAGAGGATGTCATAACCCCCCTCTTATGACTCATCATCCTCAATAAGCATGCCCGTATTTTTTCTCAAACAACTCAGGTGATTTCACCTAAATGTATTTCACTTGGTCCCATGTCTCTTCCAAAATATTTCTATGATATTATTGAACCTGAAAAATAAGGAAAATATTTCCTAACATCACCTTCACAATTCAGTCCACAATATGAATGATCCACTCTACAAAACTTGAATCTAGTTCCAAATCAACATCATCACATTCAAACACATGAGTGGGATCAAGATCGTTCCACTAAAGTTGAGATAGATAGATCACATCATATATACCTTGGAATCATTAAGGGGGATCCAACTGATAGACCACCATACTATTTTGTTCAATTATCTGAAATGGTCTAACATACCCTAGTTCCAACTTACCTTGCTTCCCCAAACACTTATTCCCTAACTAAGGTATCACCCGCAAGAAAACCCTATAACCCACAACAAACTCCAAGGGTCGTCTCCTCCAATCAGTATATGATCATTGTATGTTTTGATCCATAAAAATACACTTACAAATCAAATTCACCCCCTCCAATGTCTCCTACACCATACTAGTCCCAACAACTAAAGATTCACCTACCTCATGCCAATATATTGATGAATGAAATGGATATCCATAGAGATCCTAAAATAGAAACATCTAAATCGAAGCCTAGAAACTGTTTTTGTAGTATAAATTTATCATAGATAGTTGATTATAAAAAGATCCTCCAAAATCAAGTACACATGCCTAAAAAACATCCTCTAATGTCTAGATCATTATATTTGGCTTCCCATTAGTATGAATTTGGAAATCTATGCTTGGATTCACCTGAGTCCCCATCACCTTATATAAGAATTGTAAAAACCACGATGTGAACCATGCATCTTTGTCAGATAACACAATTGATGGAACTCCATGAAGCTGTATGATCTACCAAACCTAGAGAATTCCTAGCTCATCCACTGAGCTAGTCTCTCAAATCATTAAGAAGTGAGAAACCTTGGTTAAATACTCCACTACCACCCATACAGTATCTGACCTCTCAGGGTCCTGGGAAACCCGATCATGAAGTCCATAGTTACCTAATCCCAATTCAAAATGGGCACTGTAAGTGACCGATGTTACCCTCCAGGTCTTTTATTATCATCCTTGATCCTCTAACAAGTCAGATAATATGATATTTTAAAAATATCTATTTTTTTATGATAGGCCACTAGAGTTTCCATTTGAATTTGTGATATATTTTGGTTAGTCCTAGGTGTAGTGCCGCTATAAAGCATGATATTCTCTCATCCAATCCTATCTCATGGAATAAGGAACCATCAATGTAGAACCCCAAGTTTTATTTATGTAACCTTTTTTATTCCTTTTTATGTGGTTAAATTTTTTGGGTAATGTTTGGGAGAATTTGGGAATATTTTGGAAATGTTTGGAGGCTTTTTAATGGAGCACGGTTTAAGCACGGTTAAGGGAAACTGTGCAACAGACCTAGGTAACCGTGCAACTTGGGACAAGGGGGTTCACACGGTTTTCCCAATGTTTTTCTAACCATGCGAGGAGACCATGTGGGATTCCCTTCAGGATAGTAGTAGTCACACGGTTAGTGTATGGTTTTTATAACCGTGTGAGGCATTAAAAATTTGATTTTTAAATTCGGTATCACTTAGGATTTCCCCCAAACCCCTCTTTTATCCCCCAAATCAAACCTCACTCAGGATTTTTGGTTCTCAAGGGTTATAGTGGATCTCCCACTCATTTTGGAGGAGATTTTAAGGGTTTTCAAGTCACAATGAAGGTGATTCTTCTCCAATAAGTCTCACCTCTTAGATCTTTCTTGGTTTTCCTTAGATCTAGTTCTCCCTCTATCTCGGTTTTCTATACCTACAACTGTCACATGAATATATAGGGTTTTTTTTATCTAAAATGTTGGGATTTGGTATTGTTGATGGTAGGAAAATATATATATATAAGGTGGTTTTGGTAGAGATTTCACCTGGATTTGTGGTGCGGTTATGAGTTGGTCGATTTCACCAAAACCCTAAGGTAAGTTGTAACACCCCATGGTTTTGAAAATAAATATATAATGCAATTTTATAATATATCCATTAAACACAAATTTTCCTCTTCTATGTTTTGAATTTCAAAAAATGGTCATCTAGAGTTGTGATCAGTAAGTCATTTGGAGTTTGATAGAACAAACTTGATTTTTTGGTGAATAGAAACATACCCTTATGAATAGTAATACGAATAGTTATATGAATAGTAATATGACCCTTATGAATAGTAAATAATAATATTATTTTATTTTCTTAAGGCAATAAGATAATGAGATCTTAATTAGTTTTTTAATGAGAAATAAAACTAATTGCACTTTAAAATTGTTATTTTTCGAATTAACTATGAATTTATTTAAAAATTAAATTAATAATATTTAGAAAATTATTTTTGAAAAATGGATTTCACCTTTTAATTATACACGTTGAAAAATGGTAGGGGTGAATTTTTGGGATTTTTCTAAAATTCTAGAATTTTTTATGAATAGTGAAATACAATAAAATACCGTATATACAAATTAACAGTTAAATACACTTTTCATGACATCACAAGTGATTCAAGGCCACTTGGTTCGAACTCACATGCACTTATTACTATTAGGGGTCACATGAAACAACACTATTTGGTTTTCTTGAGAGAAACAATAAAATAATGAATTAGATATTCAAAATATACCCCTCTCCTACACTATAAAAACCCCTCACCACTCCCTCTTCTATTAACTACTATAAGCCTTTAAGCTCCTCAAAATTCTGCCCAGTTACCCTTCCTTAGTCTCTCCCCACGTCCAAGAATCTTCTGGTCTTTCCAAAAGACCAAAACCCCTTCCCTTAAGGAGTTTCTCAAGGAGGTTATTTCAAGAGGTAAAACACCCTTCCTTTTCATTTGGTTTCATTTCAATTTATCTTCTTTTACTATCCTCTCCTCACCACCTCTGTCCAAATGATCATGATAACTCTATTATCATCTATATACTGGAATTATATCATGTGAATGGAAGAAACATCATAAATATTCTTACTCCATCCCTTTTATTTTTATAAACGAAATCAACATCCATGAGGTTCCAATTTATAGCCTTCGTGGACGACGAAGTTTCATTCTTCAATTTCTTCTTCATTACTGGTCATGAAACCATATTTATGGTTGAAACAGACTATAATATATGTATTATAACATAATTAATATTCAGGAACTATAATATGTACATATAATTAAGTTATATGACAAAACTAGTTAATAATAATCCCAATACCGCCGAATAATCGAAGTGGTTGTCATCTAATGATTCATCCTCATTCCTTGTAACCAAATGATAGAAATGATGACTAAAAATTATTTATGTTCATAAATAATATATAATTCCAATCCTGGAGATTTATAACCATTCCACATGAAATTCATTACTTAAACACAAGTGAACCGACTATGAAAATAAAGAAAACAAACACCCCGGAACAATGAAATTCAATATAATAACTTAGCAATAAGGTTATAAATGAACTAAAAAGAATTATGATAAGCTAAATACATGTCTAATAGGTTCTTAAATAATTTATTAATAAGTATAATTTCATATTCCAGGAGCTTAAGTTCAAGAGCAGAACACGTTTGGAGTTAAGGTAAGGGGTTTTCCACCCGAACTTCCATTTTCATTCGGGATATTTTCATTGTCTAAATACCTCAATGAAATTCTTATGTATTGTTATTTACTCCTCATATATTCTGTGTGAGTATCATATATATGTTTAAAAACCAGAATCCTTCCTTATTTTATGGATAGTTACACTTTTTAAAAGGAACATTCAAAATTGTTTCAAAAATACGAGCCCGGTTCAAGGGAATTTCTCAAATTCTTACCTATTTTCAAGGGCACTCTATAATCTATTTTTGGAAACCATTATCTTTATAAAACCAATATTTTTATTATGAAAATAATATCTTACTTTACTTGTGGTTTTATAAAAAGATTTTTCCAAAAGAACTCTTCTTTTCAAAATGTAAGAGTATTTATCTCCAGAATTGATTAATGATTTTATAAGAGTGTTTTCATCTAATTAAACACTCTTTTTGAATCCATGGTATTATTGGGTTTAATAATTTATGAATTCATATACCATATTTGATTTAATGGTTTATTACTAACTCTATTGTGGATGATCTATCCTAAAACCATTCACCATATTACTCGGAATAGTTAGTGTTTTATGTTTAATGATTGGGCAAAGATAGTTACATTTCATATGATAGTTTCAATATGAATGTATATGTTGTTTATGTTTATCCCTACTCATATGAGGAATTCATTGGACTTATTTTGTGATGGGTGGGGCTCACTATAGCCCCTCAATGCATCGGTAGGTCTCATGAGACAAATAGACATGGAATTGGCTGAGGCCTTTCCCAATGTGATATATGGATTTTGGCCGAGGCCTTAATCATTAGAAATCTTGGCCGAGGCCTTGAAAAAATGTTTCATAATGTCCGGTATATGCACTTCCCTCATTATGATGCTATTATTTGAAGATCATGCGGTTATTCGACTAGTATAATACCCATGATTATGTTTTATTCAGCTCATATTTTTTCCATAATGTGTTCAAGTTCATTATTAAAGGCATGTGTTTTCAATTATTCACCATGTCTGATGTTTATGTTATCTTATGCTATATTGTTTACTCTTACTGAGCATTTGAGCTCACCCTTTCTTATGTTTCATTTTTCTCAGGATATGAAGAAGTAAATTATGAATGACATGCAAGCATAATCTAGGAGACATGATGTTACTAGTGGAATAATTTAGTGTTGTTTTTCCTTTCCATATGTAAATTTGAACTTATGTATGTAACTTCTTTCCAATAATACTAAACTACTCAGTCATTTGGGATTTGTTTTCCTTGTATGTATGCCAACGTAATCAAATAAGGCACCGACTCCAGGCAACTGGGGTCTGGTCCTTACTATTGGTATCAGATGAAGTTTAGTAGAAAAATTGGAAACTAGATTTAGAAAACGTAGAATTAGGGAAGAGTCCCTAAGTTAGTCTTTGAGGAAATACATACAATAACGTCCTGGTATTTTGGTAAGGAATAGATTATGTGGATATTTAAAGCAATACATCCCTATCTAGATATGAGCAGGTAGAGGCGGCTCTGTCATAGATGTATCTAGGGGTAAAACCCAAAAACACCACTTTGAGCTAGAATCGAACGGGAACTGGTGCACGATAACGGGCCTTGCTGCACTCTTGGTTACAACACTCACGGGGGATATGCTTAGGATAATTTACATTTTCTTTATAAGAAATTATAAAGGATTGAAATGTAAAATATTCCTCAAAGAAACCATTTTTGTGAATATGGGATTAGCCATGCATAGGATCTCAATTTTATTCTAAGTATTTTGTTAATTTAAGATTATACATTATGATTCATAACCAAATCTAGTGTGTGCCATTATCTAGAGATGGCGCCAAGTGGAAGGAATATAAACCGCATGAACACACGTGTCCCCTGTAGGTATTTCCCTCCGATGCAAGATAATGATGTTAGCTCTGGTGCTGAGAAACTCATAACTATACTGGTACAACTTACTCAGGTTATGAATAATAACCTTACCTGTATGAAGCATCCGGATCCACCACGTGGAGGAGCTATGCTGGATCGCTTTATGCGAAAACAGCCTCCATCATTCAATGGGACTACAAACCCGTTTGTAGCTGAGCAGTGGAAAAGTTCCCTCAAGAAGATATTTATTACTTTGGGATGTAATGAAAGAGAGAAGGTTGTCATGGCAGTATATCATCTGTCAGGAGATGTGGATCAGTAGTGGTCATTAATCCAAAACACAAAGGAGGAGGATGAGATATAAGAGATGTAATAGAGGGATTTTAAGGAAGTCTTCTTATAAAAATATTTCCCTCATGAGCAGCGAGCAGATATGGAGAGACAATTATTGAATATGAGGCAGAAGGAGGATGAAAATATTGCCAAGTATGAAGCCAACTTCACAAGGTTAGCAAGACATGCTGTGGACTATATACGAAATCCAAGGAGAAAAATTTATCGATTCTTTGATGGCATAAAGCCATTCCTTCGGTGGGCACTGGTTTCCCAAAGTTTTTCATCATATGAGGATATAGTTTCATGTGCCATCAAGACCGAAAAATAATTCTCTAAGTCTTATGACTTTAAGGGAAAGTAAGAAAAGAAGAGGGCTACTGAAAACCCTAGGAAAGTAAATAAAGAAATAGGGAAGAAGGGAAGAGTTGAATTTCCACCATGTGACAATTGTGGAAGGAAACACCCTGGTGCATGCTTAAAAGGAAAAGGAGTATGTTACAAATGTGGTAAAAAAGGCCATCTTACTGGTGATTGTAAAGGGAATAAGGAAGCTAATGATGTTCAATGATATAATTATCAGGATATGGGACACTATGCTAATGAATGTCCAAAGCGTCAAGGAAATATGCAATAGAAAAGGCCAAGGGATCAGGGACAAGCTTATGTAATCACAACTGTAGAGGCTGAAATTTATAATGATGTGGTGGAAGGTACTTTAATCATTTCCTAAAATTTAGCCAATACTTTATTTTATTTTGGATCTTCGCATTCATTTATATCTCCCCAGTTTTCCAAGAAAATTTGATATGTCCAATTTAATTTAATAAAGGAGTTATCAGTCAAAACTCCTAGTGGATGTATCATTGCAACAAAGGCATGTCTATTAGTCCCCCTCCAGACACCAAAATGTGCTCTAGTTGCTAACCTTATCATCATACCAATGGCTGAATTTGATATAATTATCGGTATGGATTGGCTTTCAAATTATGATGCGAAGATTTATTGTAAGAAGAAGGAAGTTACAATTTTTGAAAATAGTGTAGAATCCCTTGTCTTTAGGGCGGAAACATCGCCACCTGATTCTTATCTAGAACCACCCCTAGTAGCTCTACTGAATACAATACTTAGAGAGCAAGATAAACCAATATCTATGGATGAGGAAAGAAATATTCAAATTGAGGATGTGCACATAGTGAAAGAGTACATTGATGTATTTCTAGAGGATTTACCTGGACATCCTCCAGAGCGGGAAGTTGAGTTCTCTATTGATTTAATTCTTGATGCAAGACCTATATCAAAGAATCCCTATAGAATAGCCACTGTGGAATTAGTAGATCTAAATAAACAACTAGAGGATTTGAGTGAAAAAGTATTTATTTGACCTAGTGTTTCTCTATGGGGAGCCTTGGTTCTCTTTGTCAAGAAGAAAGATGGATCCATGAGGCTTTGCATTGATTACAGGGAAATCAATGCTATTACAATAAATAATAATTATCCTCTACCTCAGATTGATGATTTATTTGACCAACTTCATGGAGCTCAATACTTTTCAAAGATTGACCTTCGATCCGGATATCATCAGTTGCGTGTGAGGAAGGAAGATGTTCCTAAGACAACATTTCAGACCAGGTATGGGCATTATGAGTTTACAATGATGCCTTTTGGACTGAAAAATGCATCCTCAGTTTTCATGGATTTAATGAATAGAGTTTTCAAGGAATATCTTGATAACTTTGTTGTGGTATTCATCAATGATATCCTCATATATTAAAAAATCTATGAATACCATGAGAATCACTTGCGAGTTATTTTGAGAACTCTTAGAAGAAATAAATTATATGGGAAGTTTAGCAAGTGAAAATTATGGCTTTAATCAGTTTCTTTTCTGGGCCATATTGTCTCCAAATATGGAATCCTAGTTGATCCTATGAAGACAAAGGTAATCCAAGATTGTCCCATGCCAACAAACATAACTTAGGTACGCAGTTTTATTGGATTAGCAGGTTATTATCGGCGTTTCGTTCAGAATTTTGCCCGACTGACTAACCCGCTAACGAAGCTCACATGTAAAGGGGTTAAATTTGTCTGGACAAAATATTGTGAAGAATGTTTCGAAGAACTGAAGATAATATTAGTCAATGCTCCTATATTTACTATACCATCGGGGAATGAAGGGTTTGTTATTTATAGTGATGCTTCAAAGAAAGGACTTGGTTTTGTCCTTATTCAAAATGATAGGGTTATTTATTATGCATCATGATAGCTAAAAATCCATCAGAAAAACTATCCTACTCAATATATTGAGTTATCTACTGTAATCTTTGATTTTAATATATGAATACATTATATCTATGGTGAAAAATGTGAGATTTATATTGATCACAAGAGTTTCAAGTATATTTTATCACAGAAAGAACTCAACATGAGGCAAAAGAGATTACTTGAACTACTCAAGGATTATGATTTCACGTTACACTACCACCTGGGGAAGGCAAATAAGGTGGAAGATGCTTTGAGAAGAAAGGATCATGGAGTTCTGAACAAGATGAGAGTTAAAAGGGATCCTATTTTCATGGATCTAGTAAAGATGGATATGGGAATAACCATGGAAGGTGAAACATCAATTATTTTTCAAATGGTTTCCAAACCATCTTTACTAGAAAGGATAAAATGTTCTCAGGCTGATGATGAGGAGTTTCAAAAGAAGATTAAAGCTGTGAATGATGAGAGATTGAGTGACTTTGTATATGAAGATGAGATTTTGAAATTTGGGAAGAGACTTTGTGTTCCTGATATACCTGATCTAAAAAAGGAATTGTTAGATGATGCTCATAGTTCCAATTTCTCTATATACCCTGGTAGCACTAAGATGTATAGAGATTTGAAGGAACATTTTTGGTGGGACAACATGAAGAGGGAGATTTCTGATTTTGTGTCAAGATGTATGATTTGTCAACAAGTGAAAGCTGGAAGGCAACAGCCTGGAGGAGTATTGCAACCTCTTCCCGTACCTGAGTGGAAATGGGATAATATCACGATGGAATTTGTCACGGGACTACCAAAGACTCCTAGAAGGAACGATGAAATATGGGTCATTGTTGATCATCTTACCAAGTCATCACATTTTCTTACTATAAGAGAAGATCTACCACTTTAAAGTCTAGCAAGACTATATATTAATGAAGTTGTGAGACTTTATGGAGTACCCCTATCGATTGTTTCTGATCGTGATCCACATTTTACATCAAGATTCTTGAAAAGTCTTCAGAAGGCCTTAAATACTGATCTTCGTTTGAGCACTGCCTACCACCCACAAACTGATAGACAATCAGAACGGACTATTCAAACATTGGAAGACATGTTGAGGTCTTGTTCACTTGATTTTCAAGGCATGTTGGATCAATATTTACCTCTCATAGAATTTTCCTACAATAATAGATTCCATTCAAGTATTCATATGGCACCCTATGAAGCACTATATGGGAGGAGATGTCGTACACCAACTTGCTGGGATGATGTTGGTGAAAGAAAGCTCGTGGGCCCAGAACTTGTTGAAGAAACAACAGAGAAGGTGAAGATTATCCAGAACCATATCAAAATAGATTAAAGTAGGAAAAAGATCTATGAAAATAACCGAAGGAAGGATTTGGAGTTTCAAGAAGGTGATCACGTTTTCTTAAAGGTATCTCTATGGAAGGGTATTATACGATTCAATAAAAAGGGAAAATTAAATCCCAGGTACATCAGACCTTTTGAAATTCTGGACCGAATTGGATCCGTAGATTACCGTTTGGCAATTCCGCCAAGTCTCTCCAAGGTTCACAATGTGTTCCACGTATCAATGTTAAGAAAGTACATTCCAGACCCAACACATGTACTCACTTATGAAGAAGTAGAACTTGAGCCCGATCTTTCTTATTGTGAAGAGCCTATCAAGATTCCTGATACTAGAGAACAAGTATTGAAAAATCGTACGACTCGTCTGGTAAAGGTTCAATAGAGGAACCATAAGATGGAGGAAGCAACATGGGAGCCTGAGGAGCTTATGTTAAATACATACCCGAATCTTTTTAGGTAATATTTTTTGAATTTCGAGGGTGAAATTTTTGTAAGGAGGGGAGAATGTAACACCCCATGGTTTTGAAAATAAATATAGAATGCAATTTTATAATCTATCCATTAAACACAACTTTTCCTCTTCTATGTTTTGAATTTCGAAAAATGGTCATCTAGAGTTGTGATCAGTAAGTCATTTGGAGTCTGATAAAACAAACTTGATTTTTTGGTGAATAGAAACATACTCTTATGAATAGTAATACGAATAGTTATATGAATAGTAATATGACCCTTATGAATAGTAAATAATAATATTATTTTATTTTCTTAATGCAATAAGATAATGAGATCTTAATTAGTTTTTCAATGAGAAATAAAACTAACTGCACTTTAAGATTGTTATTTTTCGAATTAACTATGACTTTATTTAAAAATTAAATTAATAATATTTAGAAAATTATTTTTGAAAAATGGATTTCAATTTTGAATTCTACACGTCGAAAAATGGTAGGGGTGAATTTTTGGGATTTTTCTGAAATTCTAGAATTTTTGATGAATATTGAAATACGATAAAATACCGTATATACAAATTATCAGTTAAATACACGATTCATAACATCACAAGTGATGAAAGGACACTTGGTTCAAACTCAAATGCACTTATTACTATTAGGGGTCACATGAAACAACACTATTTGGTTTTCTTGAGAGAAATAATAAAATAATGAATTAAATATTCAAAATATACCCCTCTCCTCTACTATAAAAACCCCTCACCACTCCCTCTTCTCTTCACTACTATAAGCCTTGAAGCTCCTAAAATTTCTGCCCAATTACCCTTCCCTAGTCTCTACCCACATCCAAGAAGCTTATGGTCTTTCCAAAAGACCAAAACCCCTTCCCTTAAGGAGTTTCTCAAGGAGGTTATTTCAAGAGGTAAAACACCCTTCCTTTTCATTTGGTTTCATTTCAATTTATCTTCTTTTGCTATACTCTCCTCACCAACTCTGTCCAAATGATCATGATAACTCTATTATCATCTATATACTGGAATTATATCATGTTAATGTAAGAACCATCATAAATATTCTTACTCCCTCCCTTTTATTTTTATAAATGAAATCAATGTCCATGAGGTTCCAATTTATAGCCTTCATGGACGACGAAGTTTCGTTCTTCAATTTCTTCTTCATTACTGGTCATGAAACCATATTTATGATTTAAAAAGACTATAATATATGTATTATAACATAATTAATATTCAAAAACTAGAATATGTACATATAATTAAGTTATATGACAAAACTAGTTAATAATAATCCAAATACTGCCGAATAATCGAAGTGGTTGTCATCTAATGATTCATCCTCATTCCATGTAACCAAATGATAGAAATTACCACTAACAGTTATTTATGTTCATAAATAATATATAATTCTAATCCTGGAGATTTATAACCATTCCAAATGAACTTCATTACTTAAACACAAGTGAACCAACTATGAAAATAAAGAAAATGAACACCCCAGAACAATGAAATTCAGTATAATAACTTAGCAATAAGGGTATAAATGAACTAAACAGAATTATTATCAAATAAATAAATTTCTAATAAGTTATTAAATAAGTTATTAATAAGTATAATTTCATATTCCAGGAGCTTAATATCAAGAGCAGAACACATTTGGAGTTAAGGTAAGGGTTTTTCCACCCGAACTTCCATTTTCATTCGGCATACTTTCATTGTCTAAATACCTCAATGAAATTATTATGTATTGTTATGTACTCCTAATACATTCTGTGTTAGTATCATATATATGTTTACAAACCATAATCCTTCCTTATGTTATGGATAGTTACACGTTTTAAAAGGAACATTCAAAATTGTTTCAAAAATACGAGCCTGATTGAAGGGAATTTCTCAAATTCTTACCTATTTTCAAGGGCACTCTATAATCTGTTTTTGGAAGCCATTATATTTATAAAACCACTCATTTTATTATTAAAATACCATCTTACTTTACTTCTGGTTTTATACAAAGATTTTTCCAAAAGAAATCTTCTTTTTAAAATGAAAGAGTATTTATCTCCAGAATTGATTAATGATTTTATAAGAGTGTTTTCATCTAATTCAAAACTCTTGTTGATTCCATGGTATTATTGGGTTTAATAATTTATGAAGTCATCTACCATATTTGATTTAATGGTTTATGACTAACTCTATTGTGGATGATCTATCCTAAAACCATTCACCATATTACTCGGAATGGTTAGTGTTTTATGTTTAATGCTTGGGGAATGATAGTTACATTTCATATGATAGTTTCAATATGAATGTACATGTTGTTTATGTTTATCCCCGCTCATATGAGGAATGCATTGGACTTATTATGTGACTGGTGGGGCCTGCTATAGCCCATCTATGCATCGGTAGGTCTCATGAGACAAATAGACGTGGAATTGGCCGAGGCCTTTCCCAATGTGATATATGGATTTTGGCCAAGGCATTAATCATTAGAAGTCTTGGCCGAGGCCTTGAAAAAATGTTTCAGAATGTCCGACATATGCACTTCCCTCATTATAATGCTAGTATTTGAAGATCATGCGGTTATTCGACTAGTAGAATACCCATGATTATATTTTATTCAGCTCATATTTCTTCCATAATGTGTTCAAGTTCATTATTAAAGGCATGTGTTTTCAATTATTCACCATGTCTGATGTTTATGCTATCTTCTGCTATATTTCTTACTCTTACTGAGCGTTTGATCTCTCCCTTTATTATGTTTCATTTTTCTCATGATATGAAGAAGTAAATTATGAATGACATGCAAGCATAATCTAAGAGACATGATGTTTCTAGTGGAATAATTTAGTGTTGTTTTTTCCTTTCCATATGTAAATTTGAACTTATGTATGTAACTTTTTCCCAATAATACTAGACTACTCGGTCCTTTGGGATTCGTTTTCCTTGTATGTATTCCAACGTAATCAAATAAGGTACCGGCTCTGGGCAACTGGGGTCGGGTCCTTACATAATTGGATTCTTTATCGAATCCATTTTGATATAACTAGAAGACCTAGTTTCAATAAATTGGTTTTTCTTGAAATTAATTTGTAATTATGATGCGTGAAGCTTGATGGAAATCCCATTTGTTATGTTTTATTGTTTTTTGGGAAAATGAGTGATTGCGGTGAAATGTTCTTTATTGTTGTTGTATTTTAAAATGTTGATTTTAAAATTGGTTTCTTGGTTCGGTTTATGAAAATGGTTTGTGAAAATGGGTTTCAATAAAAAGGGTGTTTTATTGAAATATGAATTGGCATGGTTAATGTCTTAAGGGATTGTTTTGTTGTGAAATAGCTGTTTCATATTGTTGTGGCTTTAGTAGGTGTATGTGCTTGTTTTTTGGATTCTTCATTTTATGCTTGTGTTGGAATAAAGAGAAGTGGGTGGGGAGTACCATGATAAAAATGGTATGGATAGTGGATGGAAAGGACACCATCAAGGATAAGTGGGTAGGAAGGACCACTAGATTTGGAAAGTAGTAAATGAGCTTGGATGAGAAGTTCCACCATTATTGTTACACTGGGTTGAGTGTGTGAAACTTTATTGTTATGTTTTTATTATGAATGTGGATAATAAAGATGATTTTTTGTGATAATATGTGATGGTAAAATGGATGACGGATTTTTTGTTGGATTTCCCTTGTATTGCATATATTTTGGTGAAAAATGGATTGGGAAGGGTGTATTTGGATTGCTAGAAATTGGTTCACTATTTGATATTTTATATAAAATGATTTATATAAATGTACTAATGATTCTATCCTAGTGGCATGTGTAGTGAAGTCATTCTAGGGAAACCTACTGATTATTATTACTCACCCTCTACTTTAGAACTTGGGTGATTTTACAGATATGGTATTCCTGGATACAGGCAAAGGTAAAGTAGCTCATTTTTCTAGAAATTCATCGTGATGCTTTAGTGGTATTGGGGGTACTTGGATCATAGATCTTGGTGTGGATATTTGGAGTGTGTTAGAATTTCCTTTAGTTCTTGTTGATTAATATTCCACTTGGCACTTTGATTTTGGGATTTTTGGTGATTTAGTTGTATTGGATTTTGGGAATTGTTATGGAAGAGTTTGGTTGTCTCTTGGTAATGTGTTATCATGGTTTACTTTGTTGAAATTCATCATTTAGTTGAGGTCGGTCATGCCTTGTTAAGTTGGTTGGTTTTATTCTAAGGTAAAATCATTCCCCAGTTATTCTTCAAGCCCTTGGAATTGATTTCCAGCCTTTGGCGCCTTGGGAACATTGCCTAAGGCCAAGTAGCATCTCACCGCCTTCTCAAGCCAACGAGGAAGGGATGGGACGTTACAAGTGGTATCAGTTGTTCGATCCTTTGGCATCGGTTCTTGGTCTTGGTCTTAGAGTTGGCACTCATTCTCAGTTATTATTTGAGCTGGGATAGTAGCAAGGAGTAAGACTGTTAGAACATGAAATGTACAATATAAAATGATATAGATAACCCTTTTATGCTGAACTTCAAGTTACCAGGGAGTTGGGTACATAAGTCTTTTGGAGAAACTTATAGGCACTGGAAATATCATTGTTGTGGGTGTATCCAATGAGGTGATCATGGCATGAATGGTAGAAATGACTTCACACTAGGATTTCATATTTCGTTTGGAATAATGACTTATGTTGTGGTATGAATATATTGATTTGTAGGAAATCTACGAATTATTTTCAAATGTGCGGATTTTAAAGGTGGATAGTTGTGGTATTTTGAAAGTGGATCAATTTTCAAAAATGGTGAAACATGGAAAATGTGAAATTGTGGAATTTCTGGTTGTGATAGTTGCTATGTAATTTAATTTGAAAATTTAAACCCTTTCTTGCTAAGGGAGTAAGAATTATAGTGGTTTTTTTATTGATAGAAATGGCATCGGGTAAGTGTTGTAGAGACCAACCGTAGGAGGCTATAGAAAATGTGGTTTCACTTGAAACCCAGGTGAACCAAAAGCTAGTGTAGAGTATTGTGCAAGATTTCCAAGCCATGGGAAGTGGGAATAAATCAGATGAGCCAAATAATGTGGATCATGTAGTTCAATTCCAAAAGAAGAATCCACCCATCTTTAGGGGTGATTCAAAACCAAAAAAGGTGGAGGCATGGTTGAACAAAATAAATAGGATATTTGAATTCTTGGGAACACCAATAGAGATGAAAGTAATGATAGACATGTACATGTTGGAAGAACTTTCCCATCAGTGGTGGGAGTTAGCAGTCCAATCTAGAATAGACTAAGATATGACATGGGAGGGTTTTGAGGAATTTTTTAATAAAAAATTATACCCTCATACATTTATAATTTAGTGCACAGTAGATTTATCTAGGTTGAAGCAAGGGAACCTTTCAATAATGGAATATTCGACTAAGTTTATGAACTTAGTGTAGTTTTCACCCAAGGTGGAGGATATTACATCATTGAAGGAACATATTTTTGAAGTTGGGTTGAGACAGGAAAGTCATTCTAAAATAGCAGTGCTATGTATAAGTGATTACACAGAAATGGTGAATAGAGAAACAGTAGCTAAATGAGATATTTTGGGAGCTATAGATGGGAGGAAGCTTTTTGGTACCCATGGGAAATAGTGGTAACTCTAATGCTGGGGTCAAGTGGAAGAGGGACACCTATTTCTAGGGTGAGAGTATGGCTAAAAATCAAATGGTGGGATCGGTGAATATTCTTACAAAGCCTCAAAGAAATCAGGAATGTTGTCAGTGTGGTTCTATGGACTACATCAAGTGGGATTGTATGAAACAACCTCAAGCATGTCATAAATATAAGAAGATGGGGAATCTTAAGCCTTATTTTCATAATGCTTTGAGGTCGGGTGTTCTTGACACTTCATAGTGGTCGCAGGAATCCTATGCCTCTGTAGGGCAGAGACAACAACATACCACTCATCATCAGAGTAAAGTTAGTCAGGGTGATTCTAGAAATACCATGACTCCTCAGTAGGGTAATAAGGAGCACATTGTGGCAAGAAAGAAACTATTTGGAGATGATCAGGTTGTGATGGATGATCAATCGGGACTATCCATGACGCAAGGTATGGTTATTTTAAATTATACATTTTTTTTACCAGTTCAAATTCAAATTCTTATTTCCAAAACAAAAATCAGATCCGTGCACCTTACATCGAGCTACACACCTATCCGCGCACCGAAAATCGATCCACTCACCTTCCCTCGAGCCATGAAGCTGCCATCGAACCCTTCATCGTCACCTTCAAGCCTTCATCCTTCATCGTCGGCGAGAACTCCTTAGACATCGCCGCAACAGATTCAAAGAAATTTCAGAATAAAAGCCGAACCCAATCGACCAAAACACAACAGTCCAGTATCAAAGATCTCTTCAAATCCAACATTTGACTCAAAAATTCGAAAGCATCAAAGCAGAAACGACAACTGATCGGAAACTCGAGCACCGTAGAACTCCAGAAAAAGATCCCATCACAATCCAGATCCCATGTCCCGTCGCCGCCATCCAAAAAATCATTGGAGACCGCAACCGACTACCCAACAAACCCATAGCAGACGATGATGCAACCCTTAGTTGTGAAAATGAGAACTCGGACACGGAACCAGCTTCGTGCTGCCAGGAGAAGCCCCAACCGAGGCGAAGGGAGGCAGCGGCGGAGCAAAACCCTAGCGGCGACGCCCCTTACGGGCTCATCCTCCTTCTCTAATCGACTCTTAAATTATACATTGATTCAATAATTGTTTGATATGGGTTCTTCACACTATTTTATTGCTTCTTATTCTATTATTTTGATGGGTTTAACTATGGAAATGATGCCTTTAGTTTTAAAACTTCAAATTTATCTGGGTCAAAGAGAGCGTCAAGCCTTCCTGTACAGATCATGATATATAGTTGTAGATGGGGTTGAGTTTATGTGGGATTTCTTAGTGCTTGAGATGGATGATTATGAAATAATCTTGGGTATGGATTGGTTGGAAGTTTTTAAATCCCACATTGACTATTATGAGAAAATGGTCAGTTTCATGAAGGATGATGGCATTGAACATCTCTTTATAGTAGAGAAGAATGAAAAGTTGGGTGCAATAGGATGGTTTACACTTGAAGTTCACATGACATTGTATCAGTTGGTGGAGTTGTCATTGGAATCAATGGAAGCATTTGAGAAGAGTGTTTTTCATGTTGTTGTTGATTAGTTTATGGATTTATTTCCCGAATAATTCCTCAGGGTTTCTACTCATGAGGGAAGTGTAGTTTACGATTTATCTCCTCATAGGGACCAATATTATCTCACTTCTATCTTACTGGATAAAACCAACATAATTGAGGGAATTGAAAGTGTTGTTGGAGGATTTGGAGAACAAAGTGTTCATCCGACCTAGCACGTCTCTGTGGATAGTGCCAGTTTTATTTGTTAAAAAGGAAGATTTAACTCTGTGGTTGTGTGTTGATTATCATTGGATTAATTAGGTTATAATAAAGAACTGATATCCACTTTCACACATTGATGATTTGTTCAATCAATTTAGGGAAGATCAGTGGTTCTCCAAGATTGACTTGCAGCCAGGATATCATCAATTGTGGGTGAAAAAGGAGGGTATCCCAAAAACAACCTTCAGAAGTAGTTATGGTCATTATGATTATGTATTTATGCCCTTTGGTTTGACAAATTCACTTGCAGTCTTCTTGGAACTAATGAATTGGATATTTTAGAGATATCTAGATTCTTTTGTTGTGGTATTTATTGATGATATATTGGTGTATTCCATGACAAGGGTGGAGCATGAGCATCACTTATCCATAGTATTGGAGATCTTGGGAGATTATCAGTTGTATGAAAAATTGTACAAATTTTATTTTTGGATATAGGAGGTTCATTTCCTTATCCATGTTATTTATGAGAAAGGTGTTTCTGTTTATCCGAAAAAGATAGAGGTTGTTATCTCGTGGAAACTGCTAAAGAATGTTTTCGAGATACAGAGCTTCCTTGGTCTAGATGTATATTATCAATGTTTTGTTTATTATTTATCATGATTGGCCTCACCGATTAAAGTTTTGACAAGGAATAATGTTCCATTTCAATGGAATGAGAAGTGTTAGAAATATTTTGAAGAGCTTAAGGGTCACCTTACATCATCACCAATATTGGTTTTTCCAAAACCAAGGAAAGGGTATGTGGGGTATTGTGACGCATCGAGATCAGGGTTAGGCTATTTTATCATGCAAGGGTATCATGTGGTTGTGTATAGCTCATGAAAGTTAAGGTTTCATGAGAATAACTACCCAACACATGATTTGGAGTTGGTGGTAGTGGTTCATGCCTTAAAAATGTGGCGTTATTATCTCTTCGGTGATAAATTCACAGTCTTTACCAATCCAAAAAGCTTGAAGCATATTTTCTCACAAAGATATTTGTACTTGAGGAAAATGAGATGAATGAAGTATCTTCATATGTTTTAATTTGACTTGATTTATACACCAAGTAAAGGAAATTCGGTGGCAGATGCATTAAGTTAGAAGTTGTATGCTCAGGTGGTGAAACATGCATTAGATCAGTGGTAGTAGATGTCGGTCATAGATGAAATGCAATTGGAATGTGAGGATTAGGCTGATAGAGTGGTTTTATTTCTAGTATCATTGGTTCTTGACTTTTTTGGGTTGGTCAAAGAGGCATAGATGTCTGATTCTAAGTGTATGGAGATGAGGTAAAAACTCATTTGTGGGGAGACCATTGAGGACTGGGAACTGAATGGGAATCCATTTTTGTGTTTTTGGAATCAAATGGTTGTATTAGTGGCTTTTTAGGAGTAAATTATCAAATATTATCATCATTATAGGTGGGATATCCATCATGGAATTTAGAAAATGTATAAGGCATTGAAAGCGCAATTTTGGTGGGTTGGTATGAAAAGTAAAGTGGTGGAGTTTGTTTTGAGATGCTTGAATTTTCAGCAAGTCAATATAGATCATCAAAATCTGATAGGTATGTTTCAATATTTACCTATCCCTATATGGAAGTCTGAAAAAATAGCGATGGATTTTGTTACAGGTCTCCCAAGAACGGTCAGAAAGCACGATGTCATATGGGTGATAGTGGATTGACTCACAAAGTTGACCCATTTCATCCCTATTGGTGAATCTCATATGGTGGAGGATATATCTAAAATATACATCCCTGAGGTGGTAAAAAGGTATGGTATTCCAGTTTCAATTATATTAGATAAAGATCCAAGGTTCATATATTTTTTTGGAAATCCTTGCAGCAAGCCCTTGGGACTCTGTTGAAGATGATTATGGTGTACCATCCTCAAACAGATGGGAAATATGAGAGAATGATGAAAACTTTGTAAGATATGTTATGGGTTTCTGTGATGGATTTTGGTGGCTCACAGGAAGAGCACTTTCCATTGGTGGAATTCTTATATGATAACAGTTATCAGTCCTCCATACACATGGATCAGTTTGAAGAATTTTATGGGAATCCATGCTGTTCTCCACTATGTTGGGTGGAAACAAGTGAAAATTTTATGGTGGGATCGATCTTTATCCAAGATACTATGGAGAACATAAAGATGATTAGTAATAGAATAGAGATTTATCAGAGTCATCAAAAATCATAAGCGGACCATCATTGATGATCATTGTCATTCGAGGTGGGAAATCATGTGTTCTTGGGAATCTCTCCTAGGCTTGGACATCGTCAGTTTGGAAAGAAAGGTAAGTTATATCCAAGGTATATTGGGAATTTTGAGATACTTGAGTGGGTTGGAGAGGTGGCTTATTAGTTGGATTTTCCACCATGGTTTAGTATGGTGCACAATGTGTTTCATGTTTCTTAGTTGAAGAAGTATCATCCGGATCCTAACCATGTGATTCGATGAGATCATGTTACGCTAGAGATGAATGCTTACTTGGTGCATGTTCCAGTGAGGATTGTTGATAGGAAATACAAATTATTTAATGGTAAAAGCATTGGTCTAGTTCGGGTTTTGTGGCTGCATGTTCAAATTCAGGAGGAGACCTGGGAGAGAGAAAAAGATATGGCTGAGTAATGGCTCGAGCTCTTTCAGCAAAGTAATGGTTCTTTACTTTTGGGGGATATAAATTCCAATGGTGGAGAGAATGTAGCACCCCCAGTTCGAGGTATGTACCTTTTTTAATTCCTTTTTATGGGTTTAAAGTTGTTGGGTAATGTTTGGGAGAGTTTGGGAAGCTTTTGTAAATGTTTGGAGGCTTTTTAAAGGAGCATAGTTTGAGCACAGTTAGGGGAAACCGTGAAACAAACCTAGGTAACCGTGAAACTTGGGATTGTGGGCTTCTTATGGTTTGTGCACGGTTTTTCTAACCATGTGAGGAGAATATATAGAGTGCCCTTCGGGATAATAGTAGTCACAGGGTTAGCACATGGTTTTTTCTAACCCTATAAGCTAACCGTGTGCGACATTACAAATTGGATTTTTAAATCCAGGATCACTCGAGATTTCCCCAAAACCTCTCCATTCTTACCCAACTCAAACATCACTTATGATTTTTGGTTTTCAAGGGTTATAGGGGCTCTCCCACTCATTTTGAAGGTGATTTGAAGGCTTTTCAAGGTGCGGTGAAGGTGATTCTTCTTTGGTAAGTCTCACCTCTTGGATCTTTCTTGATATTCCTTAGATCTAATTCTCCCTCTCACTCAATTTTCTAGATCTAAAACCATATCATTTAGATCTAGGGTTTTGTTTTCCTAAAATGTTGAGAGTTGGTCTTGTTTATGTTTTTCAAATAGATCTAAGGTGTTTTTGGTGGAGATTTCACCTCGGTTTGTGGCGTGGTTGCGAGTTGGTTGATTTCACTAAAACCCTAGGGTAGGTGGCTTCTCTATTGAATCCATTTTTATAGAACTAAAAGCATTGGTTTCAATAAATTGGGTTTTATTGAAATTAATTTGTGATTTTGATGTGCAAAGCTTGATGAAAATCCCCATTATGATGTTTTGTGGATTTTTGGGAAAATGGGTGATTGTGGTGAATTTTTTTTTATTATTGTTGAATTTTAAAATATTGATTTTAAAATTAATTTCTTGGTTTGTTTTATGGAAATGGTTTTGGAAAATTGGTTTCAATAAAAATGGTGTTTTATTGAAATATGAATTGGCATGGTTAATTTCTTAAGGTATTATTTGGTTTTGAAATAGTTGTTGCATATTGTTGTGGCTTTAGTATGTGTAAGTGATTGTTTATTGGATTGATAATTTTATGCTTGTGATGGAATAATGATAAATGGTAAAATATTACCACTATAAAAATGGGATGGATAGTGGATGGAAGGGCCTCCATAAAGGATAAGTCGGTGGGAAGGACCACTAGATTTGGAAAGTAGTAAATGAGCTTGGATGGGAAGTTCCACCATGATTCTTACACTGGGTTGAGTGTGTGAAACTTTATTATTATGTTTTGATTATGCATGTGGCTAAGAAAGATGAATTTGTTATGCTAATATGTGATGGTAAAATAGAGTATGGATTGTTTGTTGGATTTCCCTTATATTTCGTGAATTTGGGAGAAAATGTCATGGTAAGGGTGTGTTTGGCTTGTTGGAAATTGTTTCACTATTTGATGTTTTATATAAACTAATTTATATAAATGTGATAATGGTTATATCCTAGTGGCATGTGTCAATATTCCATTCCAGGAAAAACTACTGAGTATTATTACTCAACCTTTGCTTTGGCACTTGGGTGCTTTTGTAGATGTGGTATTTTGGGATACAATCAAAGTTAAAGCATCTCATTTTTCTATCAGTTCATCATGATGCTTGGGCGGTATTGGGGTGCTTGGAGAATGAATATTGGTGTGGATATATGGAGTGTGTCATGATTTTCTTTGGGTATTTTTGATGAGTCTTCTTCTTGGTACTTTTATTTTGAGTTTTTTTTGGTGATTTAGTTGTATTGGATTTTGGAAATTTTTATGGAAGAGTTTGGTTGTTTGGTTGTTTTTTGGTAATGTGTTATCATGGTTTACTTTGTTGACATGCATCATGTAGTTTTGGTTGGTCATGCCTTATTTAGTTGGTTGGTTTTATTCTAAGGGAAAATCATTCCCCAATTGTTCTTGAATCCCTTGGAATTTATTTCCAGCCTTTGGTGCATTGGGAACGTTTCCTAAGGCCAAGTAGCATCTCACTACCTTATTAAGCCAATGAGGAAGGGGCATGATGTTACAATCACCCTGTCATGAACTAGAAGAAAACCATGTCCATCTAAATCACATCCTAAAATAGAACATATTTCCACCAAACTCTTTCACATCACACCACAATAATGATCAATATACAGGTGGGACTTCACTCATTCCACTAATGATTATGCGATCACTAAGAGTGTATAAACTACTACCACTAGATCCTCAGATATTACCACCTATTAGTCTTCCAAAAAATCTACAATCTTTTAAACTTCTTATGATGTATGTTTTATAACTTCCTGTGACTTCTATCTAAGATCATATACAACCATATTTCCTTTCTCAAGATATTTTTCTATATTAAATTTGAAAATATAAAAGTATTCTACCCAAAACCTCTAATGAAGATTTAGGTCACACTAGGATAAAATATAACACATACTCTTGTGGTATATATATATGAAAAATATCCTGCCGACTATGCAGTGTTTTCAAAATTTCAACAAATGAACCACAAAAAAACTCTAATTCATGAGTAGGGTAGTTACTCCCATGTGGTTGTAATTGAAATGAACCATATATAACTTTCTTATCACCCTTCATCAGAAAATATATCAAGCCAATTCCATATGTGTCACAATACACCACATATCCAACTATAGTCTCAATAAGAATAAGGATCTAAGTTGAAATAAACCTCTTCTTCAACACCAATAAGGCCTCTTCACATTGGTAAATCCATTAAAAATTTACTCCCTTATTATAAAGCATGGTCATAGGCACTATCAGGTGAGAAAATCATTTAATGAACCTCCTATAGTTCCCAACCAACTTGAGGAAGCTCTAAATCTTAAACATGTTCATAAGCCTTGGTTAAGACATAAATGTATATACCTTCTTTAGATCAACTTATATTCCTTCTTGAGAAACCACATTACCAAGAAAGAACACCTCCTATATCCAAAAGTGACACTTAAAATACTTGGTGTAAAGACGATATTCTTGAAGTTTACTCAATATGATCTATAGGTGTCTAGCATGTGATTTTTAAATAAAATATATCTAGATTCCATCAATGAGAAAAATTATGAAAGATTCCAAGTATGGGTGAAATATATTGTTCATGAGATCCATGAACACTACCAGATCATTTGTTAGTTAAAAGGGAATAAAGAGATACTCTCACAACCCATACCTTCTCCCAAACATTGTCTTTGGTATGTATTCATCTTTGAACCAAAGTTGATGGTATCCAAAACATAAAACAATCATTGAAAATCACCTAGATACCCTTGATTGATAAATCAAGTCACCTATTCTTGGAAAAGATTATCTATTTTTTATAGTGATTTGATTTAACTTACAGTGGTACCCAAAATGTTGAAGAATACTATCCAATTTCTTATCAAACAACTTTGGAGCACCCCAAGGGGAAGTTTTTTGTAAGATAAAGCATTAATCCTCAATATATTCAAGTTAAACCTTTATCTCTTTAAACTCATCTGTTTCCATGAAATATAGTGGAATCGTTATGATTCACGCATCTAGCATGATATCAATCTAAAACCCAACTCCCATGTGTCGAGGTAACCTTAATAAATCCTCTAGAAATACATCTCGATACAGGTCTACCATATGTGGAAAATGGGAGGGAGTAACCATTTGATTGAATACAAGGATCATGCCATCCACCTATGCTAAAAATGATTATATTTGACTAGGAACCTGTCTCATTCTTCCTACCTCAATGTACCATTCTATGGTCAATATGAAATTATCTCCTTTAGTGACATAAAATTCACTTTTCACTAATAAAAATCGATGTGTGAATAGTTGATGGTCAACCATTCCATGCCAGGGATCACATAAAAACCTGTTATCTCTAGAACTGTGAAGCTCCAAACATGCTTAAAACTAACAATCACCACCAGATATTCTGTACAGATTTAAGATGATCCACATTCTTTCCCAAGGGCATATTGATAGATAGAAACTGAGAAGAGTAATTAACTAGAAATTCAAACCTAGAAACCACTTGGGAAGAAATGAATGAATGGGGTGCACTAGTATTTAAAAAGGTAAGAAATTGTGTAGAAGATATTAAGACCATACCTCAAATCGCTGAAGGTAATTCCCCACCATCAACTGAAGACTGATCAACTGCATAAGCCCTAATAACTACCACTCCATGATTCCAAAGAGGATCACGAGTCACCTGATTCACCAACCTTTATGAGGTCTAAACCTACTACTTAGGTCTTGTATCTACACCATATCCTAACTTTGATGTGTTTATCTATGAATTATTATGGTATAAATTATTCATATGGTTATTGCTTCCAAATAAGTGACAAGTATTGAGAGAAACATGATATTACTTAAAAAAATTGTCCCTTCCCCCCATAGTTATATCACCTAGAAGAGTCATCTCCCATAAAGGGAGTCAAGGAAAATCTACTATACACAGACTTTCAACCTCTACCCTAGAATCCAGCATTTTACTTCCTCTTCTTTTTCAATGAATGAGAAATTGGGATGAAATTAAAGAAAGTAGGAGTCAATCCACCAATAGCTAAATGAAGACTTGCAACCATGTATTCTTCTATTACCTTCTCTGTTGTTAGTTACTTATGATGTACTGCAACATAGGTCATTAGATAAAATTTCCTAACCTATAATTTTAGCTTTAGATGAAGACTAATCCCTAAATTTTTAGCCTTATATGACTCATTAACTTCTATAAGAGTAGTAAAGTGAATTAACTTGGTGAAGAGTGATGAATAGGTATACACTATCATCATCGCCTATTAGAGATCCATGAATTACTAAGCATGATCCAAATTTAGTAAATTAGGGATGAATTATTCAAATAGGAGGTTCATAAAGGCCACCCATGTTATACTTTCACATCTACAATCATAACTTCCCACCATCATCCAATAACACCCTAAAGCATGAAGTTCGTAAGCTTCACCTTCAAATCCTTTAGGATCTCCACCAGGTTAAAAATACTCTCAATGGATTGTATCCATTCCTCCATATCCTTGGGGATTCTAGTGAACTATAAGGATGGGTGATGTTGGATCTTTAAGCGATAAGAATAATCAACCATCATCGGCCCGCCCCTATGAGTTCCTCCACCTTTAACTGGTACTAAACAAAAGAGTCCCAATTAGATTGGTTATATGGATTTACTTGTTAGAACAACCAAGTGAGTTTTCTCAGTTGCATCCTACTACAAATAAGTGGTGAAACTATATGTAAAAGTCATATTTGAGGCTATATTTCCTTGAATTATATATCAAAACTTAGATAAATACAACAACTAAAACAACCAGACTGTTCACAGATCATAGGCATACACAAGGGTTCATGATAAGGTTAAACCTATGAGGCTACTCACAAGAATAAGGAATAACCCCATAATCACTACCCATTACCTGATCCAAGCCTATGGTACCTAAACATTAGTCGCAACCATATAGATACACTTAAACATATAATACTCAAGATCCAATAATATAATGTAATAAATAATGCACTCAAAGTACATATTATAATTTCATTAGGAATTTAATTATTTATCCTCTATCTAAAGAAAGAAACATGCATATGGCATGTGATCCAATGTGACTATCAAGATTCATGAAATCACATAAAATCCCACAATCAGTATACCAACATCATGTACATCACCCAAGGTGAATTTAAATCAAAGGTAACATAAAATAGTAAAAACATAAAATCACGCTTTCATGGAAACTAAGAGGTCCACTAAACAGTGTTGTCTATACACTAAAATAATCCACCTACCTAAGTTCCAAACATCCTATATCCTTTTTACCCTATCCCAAATCAAGGAAATAGAAGAAACAAGTTAGTAAATCTAGTCCTCTGATACCATTTTGTAACACCTCAACCCGAAGCACTAGGTATGAGTTAAGATGCCACATAAACTCATGTGTGCATCCCTGTATGCAAGAGGTTATTGAATAGTAGTGAGATCACAAATGGAATTCATGGGGATACTATTCCCTCAGTACCAAGTAAACATCATAGTACATAGTGGAAGTGATAACAAAAGAATCATAAATAATGTATAAATTAATAAATCATCAAAGTAGAAAAATAAACATAAAACACCAATCCATGTAGTAATATTATGAAACAAAAACATAATAAAATGAAGGATTAACCTAGGTGGTGGATCAATGTATAAAGAAAAATGGATAAACAAAATTAGAAACAGACATCAAACCTAAGTTCCATCATATAATAGCCACATCCTTTAGTTAAACATGTTCAATATTTTATTGTAGGGCCCTTTCCTTTCACTGGATCCTTTTTCATGAAATTTATAAGTGTACTGAGATTCCTAATTAGGGTGTGAGTACAAGACCCAATAGGATACCACTAATGGTTCCTAGCATAAGTGCATAAGATATACTATTTTATTCCATGAACATAACAAAGCGTAGATAAAAAAAAATATCACACATGAAAAACATATGTGATGGGTCCTTATAGGACAAATATACCTTATTTAGATATATATTTTAAAGAAAATTCTCCATACATGTCCAAAACATCCCCCCTGTACAAGATATTCCAGAAAACATCTTTGAAACATCCCACAGGAATGGAATCCCATGTACGCGCCGATCAACATCTTACACCTCCTTCTCCGGGGGATAGTTCATATGACTCAAAAAACATGATCAACTATAGAATAAAAAAAACACATATAAAAAACATGTATACAAGATGGTAGATCAAACATCACATAATATCAAGAAATATTCATAGCCATAAAAAACTACTTGCAATCAAACATCAAACATAGGTTCCACAAGTCTAAACACACAAACCTCTTGTGATCCACATCAAACATAGGTCTCATGGGGAAACAAACATGCACAAAAAATCATACCAATAAACCATATAAACATGTTCTAATGATAATTACCACCTACCTTTGGTGAAATGACATTTGATGATGAGGGTCGAAGTCCGAATCCAATTTCATTAAAAAATACTAAAACCACCCATGATCCTCCATGATTATAATTATAGTATCAAGATTAAGAATAACCATACCCAAAAGTACAGAACAACATCACACTTACTCAAGAAGATCCACTATCGATAACAACCTAGGAATATAAAATTTTGAGATGCTAAATCCCTAGATCCATGCATAAATTCTATTAGTGATAAAAATTACCATGTTAGAAAATGTTAAAACCATTATATACAATCAATAAATCTAGAATATATTTTATTTTGATCAAGGATAAGATGATATGGGTAATCTAGATCAATATAGAACTAATTGGATAGAAATAGAAGGATCAAACCACTATCCAGGCATTGAAGAGTAGAGACAGAAGGGGAGGAGAGAACCCAAAATCGCTATAAGATGGATCCTAGGGTGTTGGGGGTTGAATAAGTCATGATATAATGAGATAAATTGATAAGGGGTTGGGTTTCAAAAAAATACCTTAAAACTCAACGTACCTATTGGGACCTGAACGATACCACTGGTTGGGCGGTGGTCATTGGGCATAAAAAGTTCTTTCTAGGAGCCCCACCAGTGAGATGAGGGTCATTAGGTAGAATTTTCTCTACCCCAAACCCTATTGGATAGTTGGTGGAGCCCATTGGATAGCTGGTGGAGCTGTTGTAGTTTTTTCATTCTATAACATTTCCACTGGCCTGGACCCTTTTCATTTCGACATCATAGACACCACTATCCTACTTTAAATTACTTTAAAACATATCCAAAATGCTATGAATAACCTATAAGGAGTTGTACCTTAAACAGAGGATGTCACATTCCATTATTAGTGGGTTCTATTTCTCTTTTCACTTGAGTAGAGTGAAGAGTAGAGTGTGATCATTTAGATCTGAACTAGTATAAAAATAATTATGTTAATTTCATTTTATAGTTTAATTTCATCAATAATTAAAATTGATAAATATTCATTAAATCTCTAAAATAGGTCAATTCACCCCCTATTGACCATTTATCCATTCTCACATTGATACCTAACAATTCTATCTTTCAATTTACATGTTATCAGTGTAATCATAATCTTATCAATTTATTGCTTCACTTTCCACTTGTAAACTTATTAGAGATGATACATTAAGGTATATCCTTCAATTTCCTCATGTTTCCTATATAAATCATAGAAAATTTATGATAGAATTATGATGTAAACATAAAATACATCATCTATGAGTATTTTGTTAGCTTCTCTTTCACACTATCTTTCTTCCTAAGGTGGATCATCAGGTAGTGGGGAGTCTAACACATACAATCTCATTTCATATCATTGTAGTTTGTGCAAACACCTATAACACCATTGGAAATTAGTACAAGTTAATATGTGTTAATTTTCTAGTATTGTTCATAGTTAAATTTTGGTGTTAATTTCAATTTCTCTATAAAAAAACTTTAACAAATTAGTAATTTTAACTTGATTATCATTTATTAGAAATTATAGATATATTAATATTAAATGTCTCCCACTATTTTATCAAATCATAGTATCCCACAACTAATATATTCAAAATACTTATTCTCTTGAGTATTTCAGTGGAACAGATCCTTAAAACCACTCCTCATAGTTTAATTATTGTCTATTCCACTATTCAAAGTGTTTCAGGGTATGATTTTGTCTCGCTAACCACATTTACTTGAAGCTCATTATTTTTTTGAGAGGAGTCCCATATTATATAAAGCATAACTTTGAATTACTCAACGATTTTACTCTAAGATTGCACCAATATATATATGACGATTTATTTGATTCCAATTTTAGTTAAGTTGACCACCACTTTGATAGTAACTACTCAATAATACGAGGAACCCTAAATTAGGACTGAAGAGCACCTCAAACGTATGTTTTTTTTTCAAATTCAAGTGATATAAGGCATTAATTACTTAATATTTTCTTTCATGATTTTTATAGTTTTTCATAAAGAATGAATTTTATTCATATTTATCATGATTGTTCTATGTGATCACACTAATTTATGAACCATGATTAAATAGTAAACATTCACCATGTATTAATTTATTTTATCTGTGAATTATCATTTATTATTCTATATGATCGCATAAAAATAAACATGCACAAAGAAAAGTAATCCATGCACAAATAAATAAATAAAGTTACTGATCATGAGAGTTTTCTATTGGTTGACTAATTGATTAGATAATTGATTAACCTAGACCCATAGGGGTGACTCCCCAAGTCACTTGTGACTCAAGTTTTAGTGCTCACCCCATCCAATATGTTCATATCCTATTTGACATTTCTCCAAATCTTATGGAAAATTGTGTCTTTGTTCATCCTAACCATTATACATAAATACTCTCATATAGGAGAGAGAGTATTAAGAATGTGGGATACTCATAAATATGTGTACTCATGGACACACATTCCCTTATGAATATAACTAGGGATGGAGATTATCTACAAACTGTTATTTAATATGAATTATTAAAAACATTTCTTACCTTGAAATAAATAATTAAATAAATAAAACAACATACTTACATTGGCTGGTCACACTCATGATTAGTAGACACAAAATATACTTGTAGTATAAAATTAATTTTTTCGATAATTCAACTCAAGGGAATAAATTATAAATGATAATAAATTAACATAATTTCAATTCACAATTTATAATTTTCATGGTGATATTTTTTTATTACATTAAATTTAATTTAATATTTGTTTTAGATTTTTTGGTAAATTTTATGAGATCCTAGGAATTGAAATACTTCCCTAGAGGGGTTTGGGCCCTTTCTAGGCCCAAAATAGACCAGGTGGGTTGGGACAACTTAGTTGAGTTGCCAAGTTGGTCGACATGAAGCCCTCCGTGTGCACTCATAGGGTAGGGTAGAGTGACAACACTTTTTGTCTCTAATCCTATTTTTTTTCAAAGTTCCCACATAAAAGGCGAAGTACTTAAAGGGGGACACCCCTTTGATTAGGGTTATGGATGGGGAATTTTGAGAAATAATTATCCAATATAATTTTATTTTTTCTTGTTATCTCACATGAAACATGAGATCGCTCCCCTACTTAGTTTTTCTCTTGGATTTCCTTATTATTTCTCAAGCATATAAAGTAGGGTTTAAAAACCTATTTTTTATCCTACTCTATTGACATGGAGTCTCCCATGATTTACTATTTACTGGCCTCCATGGCTATATCCAGAGACACTACTCCCCATAGAAAAAACTATATATATATATATCTGTGTTCTTTGTTTTTATCCTAAAAAATCAAATTTCGATCTTTGAATGATAATAAATTGGTTGTATGACCTTAGATCAAATTTATATTTATGGTTTTGAGATAGTATTGACTCCTTATAAATTAATTCATTTAAATTTAAATTTAATTTGTTTTAAAAAATCACATGGTAACTCTGACACCACTTTTTAGCACCAAGTACGCAGCTTAAGTGTGAAATCATGAGAAATTTATTTTTTTACATTGTGATCGATGTTAGAATGTAGTCACCAGTGTAACCACACTAGGTTAACTACCTATGGGTATCATAAAAATTAATTATGCAAAAAAATTAATATCAAAACTATAATTCATAATCAAAACCCTACCTTCTTTGAAACTGAACCTCATTTCACTCATCATCAGTAACCATTTCTTGAAGGTGATGATGTTGAAACCATATTTATCATACACACATGCTTTAAAATATTAAGATATCATTGATTATCGATTTATTAGTACTGGAAAAGATAACAAATTAATCCTTCATTGTTCATATGATCACCACAATACTGTTCCTTCGATCTGGGAATAAAAAATTGGATCAAGGTGTATAGTTATTCACATCCTCACTCTAGAATATGGGATAAAGGAGAGAAGATTTATCAAATTTTAGAGAGTGAATAATCACATGAATTTGAGCCTCTTTATTCTTATATAGGTAGGTTTATACTTACTGAAATTTCACTTAGGCCCCCAAAGATGTATAACCTTATAAATAAGTTATAAATGAAATTTATGACTTAGGACCGATTTCATAAACATTATAAATATTTATAACATACTTGTAACATTAATATATGTTACATGATAAAATACTTGTCATTAACTCGACCCATCTCTCCCATAAAATAGTAAACGAACCTTGAATAAATATTCACTATTAAAATATTTTTCTTTGATATTCACTTAAAACTTATGAATACCTAGAGTAAATAAATTCACTAGTTATTATTATAAACTCAAATAATAATGAATTTATTTATTTGTTTACATTGTTTAAACTCAGACATAAACTGACCCCCACCATGAGGCCCACCATGTCCTAAACTATAATTCACAAGAATTGGTCAAGCTTTGGAATGTGATTTTTTAACCCTCTAGGATCTTATCTCGATAGTAGTGAGACATACCCAACACTGGTATCTAAAAGAACATCATAGACCCTAAGGAGACAATTTTTTGTCATAACAATGAAAACATCCATTGAACACATGCCTTGTAATATAATCTCTCTATCTCATGATATCTCATAAATTAGGATGCACAATTTGTGTCATCATCCTCTCCTAGTTTATTATTTTATAAACTTATTGGATAGAATTACCTTCCTCTACCATGACCATTTATTTACTAAAGGTTCTAATATCTCTATCAACTATTACCAAGATGTATTTTCCTTTTGAAAGTGAAAAATTATATATATATACCATTTGACTAATGTCTTACAACAAAAAACACACCCTACACAATATACCTCACTAAAACATAAATATCATTTTTTCATCTTGTATCAAAGTACATGATTAAATTCTACACATTGATAATGATATAAAGTCAAAAGGCCAATACACATGATCATAAATAGAAATAACCAATGACTCTTAAAACATGTGGTGTTCCTATTGGTGGGTTAGTGCTCTTGATCTCCAATACTTGAGATCACCATGTGAAAAACTTCATGAGAATAAGTATCAATGTTTATGATCCCCCGACACCATATAATAATACATCATCTGTTTCTAGTTAGTATGATGTATCTAGAACATAACGAATATGTTTAAGATTGTTGTTATAGTATCTTGAGGTTCTCATTATAGATGGAAACTATTATAACATACTAATAAAACAAATAATATAAGGAAATTACCATGTAAATAATGGATACATAAGTATCCATACTATTATGGTAAGGGTACATCATGCATTACTCACTGTATGTATGATATAGTAATCAAATAATACTACTCATGTTGGGTCTAGGGAACCCTCTTTTAAAACATAATCTTATTCTGGTTTTCTAAGTAGAGTTTTGGTACTTAGGACTCTTGTAATTCAGGGGTTTTCTTTGAATATAGTTTGTAGTGTGTTCCTCCCATGGATAATGGGAAAGTCTAAACCACATTAATGATAGATATTCATTAAAATAGGGATATCGTATTGTATGATATCACCATATCCATAGCTTGTGATATAGAATGTAGAACCCTTTATTATAGTATATGATATGTATATATCATAGTATATGATTGGAAGAAGATAATGGATATCGAGTGCATGTATTTGACTATATTCCACATGGTTTCCTTCAGTTACGAGTCTATAGTTTGGTTTATTTGTAGATATATATAATCATTTGAAACATTCAAATGATTATGAAACCCTAATGGGACTGTGATATGGGTAATGCATGTTAGCTACCATGTGATGTAAGATGACTCCCAACTCCCTTGATTGAAGGAAATGAGCCTATATAAATGGGTGGGATCACTCTGTTGGGGGTATAAAACACATAAAATCTATAACCGATGCTCTTTATTTCTGTCTACTCACTATTCATATTTATAGATAAGGTTCTAGAACACTTTTTGGTGTTCAGGGGTCCTCTTATAGAATATGATTATACTAGTGTATGGTGTCATCCTTATGGAGGCAAGAGTCTCGAGGTTATATTTAGGTGACTATGATCAAGGATACTCCATCAACAATAGCTGGGATGGAATGCACTAAATTTATAGTATTACCATTTATATTTCATGTTCTTCATACTGCATGTTGATTCATGATTATATATAAAACAATTTAAATGGGTTTCTTACACCACTATGATCATAAGATTATTCCATGAAATCACTAGTGATATCATAGAAAGGGATAAAGAGTTACCCGATTCCTGGTAACTCTCAAGCATGAGAGATGACAAAGTGTGTCTCTATTCCCTAGTGCTCCATTATTAATGCAATATCCCAAGTGCTAGGGTAATGGATTTCTTTGATATGTTTTTATGGATTTCATGTTGGATGTGTTCTTCTGAGGTAAGGTGTTCCTACTCCTTTAGTGGTATCTTAACCACTCTCATCAATGAATCAACATGTTCTTTTACTGATTTTGTGAATAACATGCATATCATAATTTTTTTGAAGACATATCATAACATATGATATGAAGTGGATGAATGTTGGCTACCAAATCACTAAATTGATATGACTAACATTTTATTACAAGATAACATAATATGTGTTACCTCTACTTGAATTTACATTATCTGATAACATAATGTGTGTTGCATAGTCATAGGGTGTGACTGGTGTGCATCACATATCATAATAAAAAATATATGTTTTTTCTAGTTGTAAGCTATGATATAAGTGATATTGTAGGTTATGATTTATATATTGGTTGTAAAAAAAGAGAATATCAAATCATAATGGTGATACATTTTATATAAATGATTGTGATTTTATCCATACGTAAGAGATTTCCTTTTACCCTAGAAATAAAAAAATTGATATGTAAGGCTCAAGACTTGATAAATAAGGGACACTATCATATGTATGGGTTACTCGATACAAAAGGGTTATGTAAGAGACTTCCCTTTTATGCAGAAGTAAAAATAGTAAAACATAAGGGTTAGTTGATATTTAATGGTTTCTATTTTTCTTCCAATTACAATTTTTGATTGATAATTCCCCTATCTATCATAAAATATGATTCATTCCAAAAATGAATAAATTTAATATTTTGGATAAAATGCTTATAATATATAATTTTTTTTATAAAATATTAGTGTTTGACATAAAAAAGAGATTTTCAGGCCTAAATTAAATATGAAATGTTCATATTTTTATATCATGTTTGGAAAATAAATTAAAATTTTATTCATTTATTTATTCCCTTTTAATATCCATATATATATATATTATATAATTTAAATATTATGTATGGATTAATAGATACTTTAATACTTTTAGATTATTAAGCATTCATCAAGGAATAAAACATGAGATTATAAAGATTACATGTGATGCAATAATTATGACTTTAATATGCTTATAATGTATATTAAATTAGTGAATAACCCCAAATACATTTTAAAAATTATATGAAATACCTTATACATTATAAATAAGATATTTATTTAGAAATTATAAGGTTTATTTATAATTTTTTTTATAAATGATAAAATATAGTCAAATCTAAAGGGGTTTTATTTAATATTATAAATTATTCATAGTATAATTAATTTGGATTTTTAAAATTAAAGGAATTTATTTGATAAATTATTTAAAACACATCAAAAGGATTTTTGATTATCGATTTTATAAATTTTTAAATAATATAAATATGTGATATTTGGATTATTAAAAATGTTTACATAATCGAATTGATGTATAAAATTCTTATATTTTAATTAATTATATATATTTATGTAAAATTATATATAATTAATTATATGAATAATTTAATATTGTAAATGAATATGAATAATTTTTATTCAAAAAAATTATAGAATTTTCATAAGGTTAGGTAAATTTTAAAGTGTTCAATTTAACTTTATTTATAATTTTTTCATAAATATTTATCTCATATTTGAATATGAGAATTATTTTTTTATTTAAAATTAATTACCTATTTTATTAATAGATATAATTATTTTATTATTAATTATTATATATTATTTAATTTAAAAATTTAAACAATTTCTAGGGATTGTCATACATGAATATAAGTAGTCACATACTAAGTATGATAATGAATTTATTTTTCTTATACTTTTACTTTGAATTGTATTGATTAATGAGATTGAATTAAATAATTAATTAGGATTCATATATATGTTGTGTTATAGTTATGATGGAATTGATATCTCTCTTAAGTAAAGTTTCCCCAAGTAGAGGGAATTTAAGTCTAACTTCCCATTGGAATGGAGGCTTGTGTATTGTTCAAGAATGGCGAGGGTTAACTACCTATGGAACTGGGCTTACTCATATCCAGATTGTTGATTTTATATTATTATAATTCTTTACATGAAATGGTTTCATTTAGTTAATTAATGCGATGAATTTGGATATGTATTGATATAGTTGGCTTTTAATTTGGGTCAGTAACAAAAGCTATGAGTTGTGTATAGGATTGCACATCAATATGGATTAAATATATTGATTTGGTGGAAGGAATTGGATTCCAAACCAAATCATTATAAATATGCATACATAAAAGGAATAAAAAGAGTTAAAATAGTGATAATTAAATATTTTTAAAATACAATTCGTTAAATTCCTTCCAAATAGGAAATTATCAAGTGATAAATCATCCAACCTGGTAGGTTCACACCAAATCTTGGTACCCCTGGATTATCTTATATAAGAAAAGTAAGAATTTCAGTGACTCTAAGAGTTAAGTGACTTATTCATGGAATTTCCATTGGGTAATAATAATATGGGAAAACCTAATAGTTAATATATCATAGCAATAGAGTTGAGTTTATCCATGTGATATATTGAGAAAATATTTATCCTCTCAACTGCCCAAGATTCATATATGATATAATTAGGATGATTCCCAACATAAATAACTAAGTGATTAAAGGAATACCAAATTATAATCATTACATAGTGAAATATGGATCATGGCCCATTAATGGGTATGATGAATTTAAAAGGGGCCATCATTTTAGTGGGAGAAAATTTAATAAATGTCCTTATTAAATGATTGTAAAACATGATACTCATATGATAAAATATTTTTTTATAGATAATAAAATCATCATAATCAAATTAAAAACTTTGAAACTTATCAATAAAAATGTAATTTTAATAACTCCTTATACTAGTAACTATGTTCTTAAGTAAGATTAATTCTATATTTTGGACCTAATTAGCTAATAATTGAAGTAGTTTAATAAATGAATCTAGATCCATATGTCAATAATAGAGTGATTCACATAATATTTCAAGGGAATTCGATACAAAATTATATAAGGAACTTTATTTTCTACTAATATACTAAATATGATTTAGTGTAAAAATGTCTTAGTGATACTGGATATATCCTATAAGGCTTATTCTAGTTATAAAATTCATTATGATTTCATCACTTTAAATGTTTCAACAATGTGAATATATTCCAGAAATTTTTACCCAATATTTTCAAAGTATTGTGGATAAATAAACTAGTCATATGATTTCTAGGTTCTAGTGATATGTTGTTAGTACAACTGGGTAAAAGTTAAAATTAGAAGGAGAAAAATTAGTTGGAAAATCCAATAAGGTTATTGTGTGGAACCCCATGTTTATGGTATTACTCATTTTTATTGTGTATTTTTAAGTTATTTATTTGTTTCTTTTTGTTTCAAGAAGTTTGTGAAGGGTGTTTTGGTTGGATAAAGGATTCTTCGATCATTAGGATTCAACAAACCATGGTGGAGGCCATGCCCTGATCCTTGTTGCTACTATGGGTTTGTTGTCTAACCAATGAGTGCATAGGGAGATGACCATGTAGCAAGGATATCACCATATCATGGGATTTGTTTTTGAGTATGGTATACTAGATGTCTACCTATGAGAAATTTGGAGAACACCATGAGCATGATGATGGCTGTGGTGGTGCTTAGGGTATGGTGTGATCAAGTGATGTATACAAGATGAGAAATATCTAGGGTGGCTCCTCCACACTATGGAGAGATCCATAGCCTATGAAAATGAAAAAGTGGATGTATCTGTACCATGTTGGGTCCTCTTGGTGGTAGGTTTGACATGTAGTTGACCTTGTATATGTGGGTTGAAAAAAATTAGGATAAACTACATTGTGTTCTAGATGTGGTAGGTCTCTATGGGGAGAGGTGTGGTTATGGGAACCACAAGCATGGTGGACACTAATACACTATGATATTAGTATAATTATTTTTTATATTAGCTAAAAATACCTTTTAGTTTTTAAGATAAGTTATATGCTAGGGTAAGAACCACATGTGATATTTTTAGGGGTTCATGAATGAAATATTTGATATGGTTTATTCTATAAAACCTCCTATTATCATCTCATTGTTTGGGAAATCTAAAAATAGACATTATAGGTTGAGATTTTAGGTTATTAAAAAATGTTGAAGATATTATTCTTGGACACCATGGGATGAACCTATTCAAAGTATGTGGCTTCTCTATCACTCTCCTTTCTCTAAGAACTTGAATGATTTTTTTAAAGAAACTACAATTTGGATTTCTATTAATTTTTTTTTCATAAACTTGGTTACTAAAAATGATTTTTTAGTGATTCTGGTTTAAAACTGACCATTTTAATATATGAGATATTTGTTTTTGTCATGGGTAAACATTTCACATACATGGGTTGGAATGCATCATGACATGTATTTGTGTAGGGACTTGATGGTTTAGACTTGGATCTCTATTCCAAACTTAGGGGGTATAATTGGATATCTATACTAAACTTAAGGGTCACATTGGGTTGACATGGGTTGGTGTGTGTTCATGATATGAAATTTTATGGGGCCTTGTTTGTTTGAACTTGGATACCAGTGTTGAAGTTAAGGGCATGAGAATAGGCACTACTAGGTAACGACTTGGTTTTATTAGAATGGTGTCCTACTCAAGAGTTTGGTCCATTCACAAAGGTCCACAATAGAGTGGTAATTTATAGGGTTCATGACATGGGTGTGTGAGTTGTAATTGGTGTAAATGTGGAATGGATTTTTGAGTTGTGGTATTGATTAAACTATGTAAATAATGGGTAAAAAGAAATAGTGGATTTTTGGTGTGAGCTGTTAACATGGTTTTATTTGGTCTATTATCTATATTTTTATTCTCTATTGTTTTATATAAAATTTAAGCTAACTTATTCTTATTTAAGTGGTGTGTATGGTAATTATCCGGGTTATTTACCACTGAGTTGATATACTCCCCCCTCTATATGCATTTTGGTGCATATTCATCGATTGTTCTTTATAATATAGGTAATGATTGAACCTACTTACATGGTTAAAATATGTATTCATGATGTGGATTTGGATGGTGTTGAGATAATGTTGTTAGTGGTCATTTGGATCATGGGAGAGTGCCACATGGGAACCTTGTCTTTCATTTCGGGTCTTTTAATCCTATATCATTGTATTTTTTTTGGATTATATACTCTGATATTCATGTATAGATATGTTATAGAGTAGATATTGGACTTGTTTCATTCATAAAATATTTTTATAAATTTTACTAGGATGTTTTCTGTAGGTGGTTTTTAAATCAAGGTTAAATCATACCCTAACTTTATTATATACCCTTGGAATTTATTACTAACCTTTAGTATCTAGGGGATATCACTTAAGGTTAGTGGAATTTTGGTCATGCCTATTCTAATGGGTTGGGGTCAGGATGTTACAAATGGTATTAGATCAAGGTTTGGTCCATTGGTTGGGATAATAGGCATGAATATATAATTTGTTTGAAATTGAAATGTGTTGCATAAAAATGCATAATTAACCTCTTTATGTCAGATGCCAGTTTACAAGGCCGGTCTGGGTACAAAAAGTATTCTCAATAATTTATAGGTGTGTTGGAACCTCATCATCATGGGTTTAGATGATAGGTGTTTGGTATCATGCATTAGTAAAGAAAATTACCACTAGGGTTCTTTCATTTCCATAATATGTGATTGGTTATTCATTTTTAACATTATGATATTATAACCTACCTTTCTGGAATGGTTGACTATACTGGTGGATGAAATATGGAGGTCCTAATAAATGATTTTCCAAGAATGGAAAAATATGGTTGGGATATATGTTTTTTTATGCTTTCTAGTATTGATTTGTGTTTATTACTTCCTTGTTCTTTATGGTTTAGATAAGCATAAAACATATGAGTAAACGAAACATAAGTTGGCAATGAATATTTTTGAAATTTATTGAGTAAATGATAAGTGAAATCCTTGTGATTTTGATAAAACGTTGACAAATTATAAAGGGGTATCTAATAGTATTATTACATGTTTTATACCTTGGTTTCTTAGTAATTGATGTCATTTTTATATCTTATAAAACTTTTATACAAGATAAAGTGGATTGATCCATCCTCTTAATCTTCTTATTTCCATCCTTTATTAAGTTTCATAATTTAAAACTATGGTTTATATTGAATACGGCCCGAAAAAAGGATTATAGAAGTTTTACTATCTATGTTTTTTATAATGTGAATACATGAATAAGATTAAAATGTTATTGTTATCCCATGATGTGTACATAATTAAATATGCATGTTTAGTATAATGGTTATCATAATAAGTAAAATTGTTTGATATAACATGGTATAACCTTCTATAATTTTGAATCTATTTTGGGAATCTAAAAAATATTATGTATTGGTTAGGAAATAATATTGGAACCTATGACATAGTAACAATATTTTTTTATATCATTTATTAGTTAATATTGTTTTATTGGTAAAAAGAATTTTTTTGATAAAATACTTAAGTTGGAACGTCATGACATGAAATTTTCCCATAAAAGTATATTCAATAGAGTTGTTTTCTAACTAGTTGTAAATAAATGGATAAATTTGATAATTTTGAAAACATCATGTGATTAACCTTTATTTAAAACTAATCTACTAATTTCAAGTTGAATTTAGTGACTCTTTCATTGATATGGAATATAGTTGGTATATTGTTGACTCATTGCTTAGTAGAATTTATGTGAATTTTGGGTTAGTGGTTATGTTATTTTTTGATAGATCTTATGTTATTTGGTTGAAAATGTATTAATTTGTTGATAAATACATTTTAAAGTTAAATAAGGCCATCAATAAGTTTTTTTATGAAATAAATATTCTTGCATGATATATTTTAAATTGGTTTTTAAAATAAATAATACCCTTAGTAAGTTTTGTTCTTTCATGTTATTTTTTAAAATAGGTTCTATAAAAAATATTTTATGAATTATTTCCCACCTAATTTTGTTTTTGAAAGAATATAAAGAGTTTATTAAACTAGGAATTTGAAATAATTTTTTTAATGGAAATAATGTAATTTTTTTGAAACTATATAGATTAACGATGGTTTTCTAAGAATACTGTAATGTTGTTACTTGGTGTGTGGAAACCTTATAGTGGACTACTTGGATTGAAAATATGGTTTAATATGACTAGAAAATATATTTCTAGATATTTACTTGCCATATTTGTTTTGTTAATTATGTTTTTTGTGCTATTTATTCTTGTTGTGATTATGTGATGTTTATTTTTGATGTTCTTTTTGTGTTAGATTCCCTGGATATCATTATATAGTTGAAATGATACATAGAAGAAGAAATAATGATTTAATTTGAAGTGGTTGTCTCTTAGGATGAGTTTTCAATAACCTATAAGGAATGAGATACCTTGGGATTTAGATTGGACGCAATTATCTATTATCATTGACATGGGATAGTATGATTGGAATTAATGTTGATAGAGTTTGGTATCTTCTATAATTATAGGTATGGAAAGGTTGTCACTATTCAATAACTCTACTGATTCTACATCTGGTGAGTCACTTTTCATGTTTTGATCGACTTGGTTATGGTTTAGAGGGGCATGGAACATGAATCTAGCTAGAGTATATGGAAGATATTTGAACCATATCTTATGAGTTTTCAAATGAACTATAAATACATGTTTGGTTGAAGGAATCATAAAACGAGGTTCAATTTATTTTTTAGAAACCTATATGGGTTTAATTTCTCAGTCTGATGTGGTTTCTTTGGAGTAGTTTATGGAAAGGTAACCTCTATTAATGTTTTTTGATGTAAGGGTAAGTATGTGGTGTCATCCTTTTATTTAGAAATGTGTGAGATATTTTCTTATCACAGTAGAATGGTATCATTTTTAGACACCTAAAGGACTCTTATACTCTATACTTATAGGGTTTTTTTCTGGTTCCCTATTCATGTTTTCTCATGTATGGTCTTACTAAGGATTTCTATGACTTGGTCTGACTCCTCATGATCTATAGAGTGGGGGGATTCCTTAATCATAAATTTTTCAATGTTGGGTTAGTAAAATGTGGGATAAATGATGATTCATGATTCAAATTATTTTAATATATTTGGGTTTTATAGTCTATGATAAATATTTAGTTTTATATCAGTTTATATTCATTAATATCTTGGGTGATGAAGTATAAGAAATTTTAGTGGTTAGATACTAATTTCCACAACATTAAGTTAAACATTAAGGGTGGGAAGCCATAAATGGTTGGTAAAAGAATGAGAACTTTCTCTTGTGTTTGGGATATAATTTTTGTTACTTTTTATGTTAGTATAACTAGAACTAACATTACTCAATTGGGTTTTCATCTAGGTACTCAGATGGTACACAAGTTAATGGGGGTTGAACCTAGGATCATTGAGATTGTTGTAGCTATTACCTATAACTTTAGTGCAATATGAGTAAATTAATATGGGATTTCCCACTTATTTGTTTAAAATAACTCAAAATCATGATGTCATAGAGGTGGCAGTTAACTTTTTTAGTTATCATACATCATTACAATTTTCTGAATGATGTTAGTAAATATCAGGCAATATGGAATTTTCAAGATATATTAAACATTATTGGTATATGGATTTCTATAATCTTTGAAAGATACCATATTTTTACTTCATGGGTTTAGTGGTCACTATATTTACCATTGAGATCTTATTTAACCAAGATAACAATACACCACTTTCTATCCAAAGATCAGTTAGAGTGATCATTAATCTTGAAAATTGTTCTTAGATCCAGTAGGGTGAATTTTGGTGGTTACTATAATCATCCTTTTCCTTGAAATATTTCACATGGGCCTTCAGTTATAAAATATTCTTTATATCTCCCTACATGATGGGTTATATGATTATTCATATTGATATTTAGTTTTCATATTTGGTTTATCATTGTTTTCTATTAGTCTTAGTGGTGAGAAAATCATCTATTATTGTTGGTAATTCCATGCACAAGGAGTTATCATTTAATTTAGCTAAAGCACTTAAATTCTTTATGAATTAGGCCCTTTGGTATTGTAGATTGTATCTATGAGATTATTTAATGTATTACATGACATATTATATTCAAAAGTGCATGTTATTATTTTACACATGTACTCATAGCAGTAACGTGAGGCAAAATTAATGGTTTAGGGGGAATAATAATGTTTCTATTGGTTTTATTTGTAATTAGTATCTAAACATAGGACATATAATCACTTTAAATGATGATTCATACATTTTTAATGTCATTTATAATAGTTTGTATGGTTCTGGGAGGAGTCTTGGTAGTGAGATATTGTAATGTTGGATTAGTGGTCCGACGTCATATGAAATTTACTACCTAATTTTTTTAGGATGGAAATATTAATGGTGGGGAGAATGTGAAACCCACATATTTGTGGTATTCCTATTTTATATTATATATATTTTTTGTTATGGGGTGGTTTAATTTGTTTCTAGGATGTTTTTGGAAGGGAACACTTTTGGATAAGGGAGTCTTGGTCTCACCAAGATTCACTACAATGCGGTGGAGGGTGTGGTATGATCCATGTTTCTAATATGGTCATGCTATACATGGGGAGCTTACCATGTATCAAGGATGTCACCACATAATGGGTTACCAATTTTATTGGGCATGGCATGCTAATAGTTTACCTATAAGAAATGGTGAGAACACCATGAGTGTGGTGATAGACATGAGGGTGGTTGGGGAGTTGTGTGATCAAGTACTATAGGAGATATGTGAAATTGGAAAGGTGGATCCTCTATGTTGCAGAGGGAGGAATGAAATTTTAAAATGAAAAGGGGATTTCCCTATACTGTGTTGGGTTGACACATGGTCATCCTTTTATAGGTGGGTTATGAAATGATGAGGGAATATACACTATATCATGATCCTCATTGTGGTGGGTCTCCATGGGGTAAGGTGTGGCCATGTGAAACATGATCACGGTGGACACCAAAATTCCATTGTGGCATTCAAATTAAGTTTTAAAATATCTAAAACCAATGCTGGGTTTGGATGAGGAATAATGCGCCATGATGAGAACTAAATGTAATATTGGGGGGGGGTTGTGAATGTGATCTTTGACCTAGTTTATTCTATGAAAATCCAAATTATCCTCTCCTCACTTGGGGGATATCAAATAAAAAATTCTATGAGATTATTATGTATGATTATTATCTATAAAATCTCTTATTATAGGACTCTGTGGGATGATCCTATTCGATGTATGCAACTTCTCTATCACTCTCCTTTCTTTAAGAACATGAATTATTTTTTTAATGAAAATAATTTTTATGATTCCTACTAATTTTTTTACATAAAGGTGGTTGATAAAAATGTTTTTAGCACTTCTAGTTTTAAAATAAACAATTTAGAAATGTGATAAATCTAGTTTTGGCGTGGTTAAACATGTCATAGACACGTGTTGATGTGCGTAATGATATAAATATGCACAATGCATTTTTGGTTCGAACTTGGTTTCCAATGTAAAAATTAAGGGGCTTATTCGGTTGACATGGGTTAGGGTGAATTCATGATATTCATTTTTAAATAACCTTATTAGTTCAGACATAGCTTTTGATCTCCCTCAATTACATCCCCGTGATGAACTAGGGCCAATAATGGTTGTCATGCTTACCCCGTCCCCTATGAAAGGGGGTGGGGTATCCTCATCTTCTCCTTAAGAATGGTAGACACCTTTATCCTTATTTAACCATCCCAATTATCATCTATCTTTACCCCACATCTCCCTCAATCTGATGGTTCCTTCACATTATTTTTGGCATTGAAGCTTTTTTTCTTTCAATCCAAGTTTTCAATGAGGCCTTAGATCTCCATGATCTTTCCTTGGTTTCCCGATGTGTTCCATTACAAGTGACGATTGAATGTTTCTCTATATTTATAAATAGATTATAGGGATTAAATAAATATTCTGTGATAATTTTTTTGGACCCTTGACATTTACTCATTCATTTTGTGTTTGATGAGTATCTTTCCTATTCTTGGTTTAATGGGAAGAGGTATCTCAAAATAGTCTCTTTATCCTTATTCTGATAGAATTATGGGTTCTATATTAATCAAGTTCCATTGATCATGGTGAGTTGGGGTAAGATATCTAGTATCACCTATTTAATTTCAAAAACCCACTATTCTACAAATTCTTGGTAATCTAGTGGGTAGATTAATGAGATTAGATAGTGGGTAAAAGGTGTTGTGTCAACCCATATCACCTTTAATTTGTGTTAAAATGGATATGTCCAAGCCTTAGGTTGAATCTATGTGGATTATGGTTGGTGTGGAATTTTAGTGTCGACATTTGGTTTACTGTGAATCATGGGGAAAATTTTGTTCTTCCTATAAGAGGTTAGACCATCATTAGTAGGTGTGTCAGATAGGCCCTAATAAGAATATGATAGTGATGGGTGATCTCTTTGATGAAGTTCCTAGTAGGAACCCTTGTAAATTTTGTGTTTGGTGGGTCTATCACCATCCATCCCATTGAAGATGCTGGGGAGGAGCAGTTCCAAGTAGTTAGTCTTGGTTGTATGTAATGTTTGAAGACTACATGCAATGAATTCCTCTAAGGCCTACGGGCCATGTAATAGTTTTTCCTGCGGGCCTTGTAAGGGTTCCACCTCACCCCTTGAAAGGTGGATTACCAAAAATCAATAAACAATGAAGGCCTTAGGGCCATTGGAGGGGGGGGGGTGTAAAAATATCACCCTAGATTTGTTTCTCATAAAAAAGATAAACTAAAAAAGGATCTTTATTATATGGAAATGTTCAGTGCTCAAGTTTAAGAAAGAATATCATCACCCATGGTTCCTAATGTGAAAATTCCATCTCATTCTCTCTGATTAAAGGATAGTTTCAAAATTTTGATGGAAATGATATTGGTGGACCTGAAATGTATATGGATAATTCCATTTTATATTGTATGAGTTCATATTCTTTTAATAAGTGTGTAGTTGGGGGTTTGGGTGATAATGGAAAAACCTAAAAGTTTATTCAAAAGACCCCATATGGAATTTAAACTCAAAAAAATTTGCAGCATTGGATGATGAAGTGATAAACTCAGTTGAGGGTTGGAAATATGAAGTGTCATTATAATAAGGGTAAAATAATTAGGGTGGATGCATGAAAAAATTAGATGTTGAGAATTAAATCTATAATCTTACATAATCTTCTAAGAGCAAGGAAGTAGTTCAAGTAGATGAATATCTTTGGTACGTTGGAAAGAAAGAAAATAAATTAGCAATGAACACTGATGGATTTACCAAGATAGTGAAGAGGATGTGGGAACAAAAAGATTATTTATCTATACATAATTATATAGTCAATAGATCAGTTAGTAAAGGAACAACATCACTAATAGAAGGTAAATTGGTAATTGTTTACAAAAAATAACCGTATCCCATTGATGGTGTTCTAGCGGAGGTGGGAAAGGGGGAAAAAATAAAGAAATTTTTTAGATCTAATTCTACACTACAAGGAATAGATGTTAGAGTAGATTTTACCTATAAATAATTTACTAAAGGATTCTAACATAGTGTTCAAGAGAGTGATTTGAGTTGTCCTTAATGAAGATAAAGATTATTTGATCAACACAAAAGATCAAATATTGAAACATGTATTCAATAAAGGGAAAATAAGTTTGAAGGAGTATATTACAACTTGGGACAAGATGACCTACCACTTCGAGGACCTCATCAAGGATGATCCAGACATGAAGGTAACCTTAATTTAATGGAGTTTATATAGGGTGAATGATTCTAATACTCTTAATTTTTTTAGAATAGTCTTGTGATATCTTATGTAGTTTTATGTTATATTGTATGTGTTTTCTCACTTTCCCCTTAAAATTTATCTTTGAAGTATTTTTTTTAAAATTTTAAGTCAGTTAGTCCCATGTGATGACTTTGGTTAGTCAGAATGAGGTTTCACTCATGATTTTTGTCCATTCATAGAGATCTACAATCTTAGGGTCAAGCATTGGGTTTATGACATGGGTGAGTGATTTGGAATGAGTGTGAACCTTTCATGTATTCATGAGTGTTGGTGTGGATTACATTGTAAAAATAATGGGTAAAAAAGAAAAATGGATTTTTAGTGTGATTTATTCACATGTTTTTCTTTGGAATATATGTTGTACTTTGATTCTCTCTTATTTTATATGAAATTTGAGCTAACTTTTACTTATTAAATAAAAATGTGTAGGAAGTATCTGGGGGATTTCTTACTATGTCGATATACTCACCCCTACATATGCCCTTTGTTGTGTATGTTTTCATTCTTATTTATGATATAGGTAATGAAAGGGACCATTTTTGTTATATCATGATGTATTAATTATATAGACTAGGATGGTGTTGGGATCTTTGTGGTTATAGTCGTGTTGGACATGGAAGAGTGCTGAATGGGAACCCTGTCTTTCATTTTGGGTATTTTAGTCCTATAAACATGAATTTTTATTTGATATTTTGCTCTGATATTCATGTATAGATATGATATGTGATGGATTTTAGACTTATTTGATTCATGAATTATGTTTATACATTATCTTAGGTTTTTTACTATAGGTGGTTTCTTATGTAAGGGTAAATCACCCCTAAGGATATTGTATAACCTTGGAATTTATTTTCATCCATCAGTTTCCAAGGTATGTCACATGATATTTGTGGAATTTTGGTCATGTCCAAGATAATGGGTTGGAGTCAGTATTTCAATTTTTTTCCCAAATAAACAAGGTAGGCGAACCTATAAGAGTGAGGATGGATTTTAGTTTAAAAAAAGTACAATTTTTTGGCCACCCCAAGAGTAAGTTGATTGGAAATGAATTATTCTGGTCAAATTAAAGAGAAGAGTAAAAAAATAAAGTTAAATTCATTGTATTTTTACCACTATACAACTAAAATAGTAATCACTATGTAAATTCAACTTATTGAAAATTCAAAACATCATATAAAAGTGAAAACACAATGGAAAAATAAATGTAAACCCAACGGGAATTCACAACAAAAAACAGAGTATTGGTTAACAAGACAAATACTCTTTTAAAAGAATATTATTAGACCAAATTTTTATTAAAAGTTTAAGGAGGATCTTTAAAACCGATCTAAGTTATCCTGACTATCTTTATATCCATAGAGGCCCTCTACTTTAAACTTTTCAGAAGGTAGTCTATCTTCATATCCCTATAACCCCTCGACTTTAAACCTGTCAGATGGTGTATCTATCTTATTATCCTTATAATCCCTCAATCACACTAATGAGATTAATATCTATCTTTATATCCTTGCAAACCCTCAACACACATGTTGATAAGAACAAATACAACAGAAAATGATAAAATATTTATAATGAAATCCTCACTAGTGATAAATCTTTAGTAGAACACAAAAAATGAAAAATTAAATTGATTATATTCATTTCAAGCAATAAGTAGTTGAAAAAATTAAAAATTATCATTGGATGATATTTATATTGAGTGAAAGTTCATTTTTATTAACCACTTATAAACTTAAAAATAGACACCCTATTTATAGATTTCACTACAATGATCAAATCCTAAAAACCTTAGGTTTAGTTGAAAAATAAACAGAGAAAACAACTCTATATTTTGAGAGATTTAGAAATGCTCTACATAATTCACTTACATTAATCTTTATTGCAACAATGATTCATCATATTTCATTAAATTCATTATTCACCGCTATAACACTCTAAATTTTGATGAATATAATTTGGAAAGAATCCTCATATCATTGAAAAATTCATATTTCCTTTTAAATATTTGAAATTAAATTTATAAAAAATTCATTTATTCACACCAAAAAAATTAAAAAAAAAACTTCAATTTAAATAAAATCTTTATTAAGTGTATTTTTATTTTCAAAATAGAAGAAGTAAAGGATTCATTGACTCACAAATATTCCTTTTTTTGAAAAGAATAAGAAATATATAAAAAATTGATAAGTTTAACTAAATTATAAAATTAATATTCCCTTTTAGTTCTGATGGAATTAATTTCTTCCCCATTTTCTCACAACATTAAAGAAAACTCATTAGTAATAGACAAGATAACTAGAACAAATCTCCCTCTATGTTAAACAACAAAATCTTATCTAAATTTTAAATTTATTACCCTTTAAAAAACCCAAATTTTTCCAAGAAAGTATTTTCTAAAATTTATCCCTATTATAAAAACTTAAATAAATTTTCTTATGATTTACCCACCTTTGTGAATAGAAAAAAGCCTTATATAATTTTCTCATGTTATTAAAAAATTATACAATCAATTTTTTCTCAAATTCCCCCTTCATGATTTTTAAAAAGAAAAATGGGAATAAAAAAATAGAACCAGTGTTAAAAAATAAATAATAGATAAGAAGAATATTTCATTTAAAAATACCCCCTTAAAAATAAATATCTCCCACTTTAGTATTTAATAATTTCAAAGCGATACGAAATGATTTTTTTGAAAAATACCAATAGATGGAGAGATTAAAGAAACCATACCTTCCAAAAGTTATCTTATGATACATATAGATGATCTTATCCATTTGAAGATGGTTTTAGAGAATATTCAAATTATAAATTTTTACCTTTCATAGCATTAAAATTAAATTCCTGTGAAAAACTAGAGAAGGGTTAACTTAAAAATGATAATATTAATTAATTTCAACTTACAAAGAAACTTCTATTATGTGTATTTCCAATGAAAGTAAAACTTTTTATATGGTATTAAAAAAATATAAAGCTCTAAGTATCAACTAAGTCTTACTTATAATGAAATAAATTCCATTATATATATTTGAAATGAAAGTAAACCTTGTATTTATAGTGAAATTAAAAATTTTATAAGTTCTCAAGAAAATATAAAGAACCTGCATACATAGTTAATACAACTTAAAAAAAATGTCTCCCCCCTTTCATGAAGAGTTTTTCAATGTTAGGAGATAATTTAAACAATAAGTGGATTAAAGATCATTTTATGTTGATAATTCCCAACTTCTATTTGATGTATTTGAAACTATTCAAATTTAAAGGTCTTGTGAAATTGGTAGTAAACTGATCAACAATTATGATAAAAGAAAGAAAAATATCTCCTTTTTTTGTGTATTTTCATAGGAAATAGTTTTTTTAAATCTATATTCTTTTTATGTGAGTGATGTGCTGGATTTATAGGAAAATGAATAATTCCAGTGCTATCATAATGAATTGGAGTTTGGGTAAAAATCACATCAAATCCCTGAGTATGTGTTTCATCCAAAACACTTGTGTGTAAAAACTTTCAGCTTCCACATATTCAGCTTTAGTAGTGGAAAGAAAATATGAGTGTTGTTTCTTACAAAACCATGAAGATAAATCTTCTCTTAGAAAATGACATGTTCTGAAAGTACTCTTCATATCCAACCAATATCCTTCTAATTCCTCTTTTGAGAAACATATAAGTATAAATCTAGTTCCATAAGAGTAAAATAAACCAAGTTCTAAAGTACCTTTAAGATAATGAAAATGAATTTTAATACTTTTAAATGCGATTCATTCATATTTTCTCTGAATCACACATATAAATAACTAATAACATATTGTTTAGTTGACTATATATTAGATATAATAAACTTCCAATCATCCCTCTATAATGTTTTTGATCATCATATTTACCTGATTTATCAACAACAAGTTTAATATAAGTTCCTATTATACTCAAGGAATTTTCAAAACCATAATTTTTTAACAAATAAATAATATATTTATATTGAGTTAAAAAATTTATGTAATGTCCCAACCCCACTAACTACTAAACCAGTAGTCATATTGCTATCCACATGGCCTCAAGTGTGCCTTCCCATATACCAAAGGTTATTGACTAGTAGTGGGGGTTTAATGGTGGTACGGTGGGGAAACTATACCCTCGTCATGAGAGTAGAATATCAGTATATTAAAAAGGAACAACATACAATAATAGAAGTAGTATTAAACAAATAATAAGGAAGTGGAAGACACATGTAATAACAGAAATAAAAATAGACAACATCAAATACATACAACAATGCAAGTAGGTCATATGATGATATAATATAAATAGGAAAGTATAACATACAATATAGTAAATAAATAAGAAAAAGAAAAAAATCTCCAAAGGTAATCTCTATGAGTATCCTAAGTACTATCTCAATCATGTGATCCTAATTTCCTATTTATAACACACAACACAAGAATTAAATCATGGACCTATGAACAATATGATATGCTTGAGTACCCCTGTGCAATGGTATCCTGAGCAGGGTGTGATATATACTCATAAGGCCACCGCCAATGGTGACTAAAGCATAATATAGTCTATTAATATAAAATCAAATAGTGAGAAGATATTATAGGTAAAGTAATAAAAAAATAAAAGTAAATAAGTTGGCTTAGGTTCCTAAGGGACACCTGACTAATCATACCTACTTCAGCCTAAGCTAGTATTCCTCTAAAAATAATTGTACTTATACCAATATGATAAGTTATGTGTAGGGGCCATCATAAATAAATCATCATGTTTGTATTGACCCCAAGAATGTGATTTGGTTTGGAAGATGAGTCCCTAAGACATTGGTTAATAATTATCATGACATAATAATAAGGCATCACATGAAAACCAAGGAAACTATCGAATCCAATGAGGCATCCTAATACCATACCAGACGATCCATAAAGGAATACCAAGTTTCCCTATAAGAGATTCTGAGATAACCATTACTGTAGAGCCCATCCAAGGTGACCCATAAAAGGTGTCCCTCATATCACTCTCATCATGGTGTAAGCATAACATCTGAGCCCGCCCTAGATATCTCACATAGGGGACCGAGTATCCCTTAAGGCATAGTATAACCATATTTCCAAAAATCCCATCCATGGTTCCTACCATAGGGAATCAATTTCACTCATGGGTATAAAAAACCACCTATAGAGCCCTTACATGGAAAGCTAAGTATCCCTCCCAGCGCGTCCAATGGATCCAATTTCCAAGCATGGTGAGCCCATCCATGACATCCTTAAGTCAGGGCCCATGTTTTACCCCATCCTATATATAGTTAAGGAATAATGGTCATGACCACATATCATCAACAAGGCATTTCAAAAAATAGCATTCATGAAAATATAACCAAAACACTTTATTCAAATAACTATGGCATTTAAAATAAGCTTATAGATTAAGAGCCTAACTCATCAAATATTACCATTATTTAAGGAACTGAAGTACATGAATTAAGCATGCATTAACCCCTCATAATGGTAATAAATAGTACCATTCACATCTTCTATTCCCATTTAAGGAATAAAAAGGACCAGGCCCATTGTTTAATTTGATTATAATGAAATAAGGGCCACATGATTAAGTAAACTTCACCAAGAAGCAAGAACATGAAAGAAATCCATGGGAACACCCATGCCATAAAACCAAACAAGGCATAGAAAATATATCATTTTTATAATTTGAAGACAACACACCTCATTGATTGGTTTTATTATAGAACATGACGTTATGGTTCAAATAATTCATCTTGTTCACTTTAGGCAGTCCAATTCCATCACAAGGCATAAAGCAACCCACCTCAAAGGTGGTTTTAAAATGGGATATCATTTCAATTTAATATATAAATTAAAAATAACACCCAAAGGGGAGTATCTAACAAATACATATGACATTTAGAAAAGTTAAATAAAGAACCCACCCTAAAGGGGTGGTTTGGGCTGAGGTTATAATTTCTAACCATACCAAGAAGGGCCTAAACACATCAAAAGGCCAGCAAGGGAATTTAATTCAAGGAAATTTATTATTTTTAAGTGACACTGGGTAAGTTTGACTCAAAATGAAACAACACATTTGATGAATTATATAGAATTTAAGGGAAAATCTATAGAAATCCTACCTTATTCTTATAATGACCCACACGCCCAACATTGTGGCTTGATTCATTCTGGTTCAAGAGAAATAAAAAAAATAGAAAAACACCCAAAAAATATGGTGAATTATGTTGCACCAAAATAGAAAATATGAGAAGAAGATAAACAAAGAAAAAAGGAGGAGTCATATACTTACTGAGGGATATCCAATTCACCTGATGACTCTCAAAACAGACACCAAATGAGGGAGATCTCTATATCCTTAGGAGAGGAGAGGAGACACTCGAGTGAGAGTGGTGATGTATGTGAGTAGGAGGAAATGAAAGGAGGAGAATAAATAATAAAGCATGGAAAAATAGTAATTTCTAGCCTGTTTAATGAGGTGCATGGTTTGGCTGCATGGTTGGCCAAACCGTGTTCTAACCATGCAAGTGCCACTACCTAAGAAGGGAGGTCACATAGTTAATGAACATGGTTTGGGAAACCATTTTCTAACTATGCATTTCCCTCTTCTCAAGACCTATAGAATGACTCATGGTCATGAGACCTGGTGCGCATAGTTGGAAAAAACCATGTGACACCCTCAGCCCCATTGAGCAGACTGTATGGTTTTTTCTAAAGGATCACACGATTTCAAAAAAACTATTTTCCCTATTATCCTTACCTAGATTTTAGATTTTGAGGTCTGGAACTCTCAAAACCCAATAGAGCACATGATAGAACTATCAAGACTTAAACTAATTCTAAAAAAAACACATTAAAGTGTTCCAAAACTAATAATTTCATTCTAAAGCTTGGTTTCAAGAATGGATCATCTAGAAAATGATAAAATTTAAAATCCTTTGTAAATTCATCTGGTCCAAAAACACAGGACACTACAATCTCCCCACCTTAAAATATCTTGTCTCTAAGAAGCCTTGGGAAAATAATAAAAAAATTATCTAACCAACTTATGTTTTGAATTCTCATCCAAACATCCAATTTTCATTTCAAAATTCCCAACACACCTCAAAACATCACCTTTTCATATGATAAATAAGCAAAAAAACCTCGATCCAATTCTTGTATTCCAGACTGAAACATTAAGATGGAGCTTACTAGAGCCCATATTAACCAATACATGATCACAACGTCGTCTCTTTAAACATCTAGACTATGACACTACCACTATTAGTTCCATCATTTAAGGGTCCAATTCCAAGTCACCGTATATCTAATTTTGGAATTTTCTATTTAAAAATTCACTAATTGATCTAGAAAATCTCTTGGAAAGGTCTTCATATTGAACAAATGATCGAATCCCAAATGACCTCAAAATCCTTGGTCGTGCTGAATTTTCATGAAAATCCTCAGCTGAAATTTACATCACACTCGTACTTACCTGTCGACATGTCTGAAATGGTTCCTTAATTACCACATTGAATGGAACCATAAGATAAACTATCAAACAACTTCTGGCTAGTTTTTCTCAAAACCTTCTTCTTAGATGGCTGGAGCACAACTCAAAACATGTTACCTTTCTCCAAGAAACCTCATGTTTAATTTGAACATTTCCATCGAATCCCATAACCAACTTCTATTGGAAACTGAATCCAAAGCATCCATTTTTGTTTTTGTGCTCCAAAATGAACATGGGTGTAAACAAGATCCATAACATTTGAACCAACACTTTTAAAACATCCCATCCAAGCGTGACTGAAAAATAAAGTGACCTTAGATTTGTAAACTGGAGTTTAAAGAGCTCATAGAAGGTAGATAATATTCTGATGCATACAATTGAGATGTCGGTACATAGCCAAGATACCCACATATCAAGATCATTGACCAAGACCAAAGAGGCATTTGCTTAGCGGTCAAGTCAAGCACTAGTTGGTGTCCATGAGTCCATCCAAGGCATTCCTACTTGGGAACCCAAGTATCTCTTAGGACCAACGTTTCCCCCATAACAACCATGCTTCTTGAGTAAAACTCTAACAGAGACCACTTATCAATATCAATGGGTTTAAAATTTAGCACGACGTATAACTAACACTCTCATTGTACATATACGATTTCAATATAGGGGACATGATTTTCAATTATCAAAGAGTACACAAAGAGGATTTGAACTATTTCCAAAAAGGACCCAAGACACTCCTGTTATAAAACATATGATGTGCTTGGAATGATTCTGAACCAACCATGTCAAACCAACTACGAAAAGGAAGAGGAGTCAAACCATTATTGGGTGACTTCTTTTAGAGGAACCTTGGCCTCATCAGCTAAAAAATTTCCATTTACATATCACGATTCCCTAACTACTAACGCATCCCTCAATTACACAAGCATAACTAGTGAATTCAATCCTTGACCAATGATGTTTAAAAAGTTCACATTCATATCCATCCATATCATCAACGCGATTCCTTGAAACCACCCCCACATTTCGAAACATACCACTATCAAGAGAATTTAAAGCATCACTAACCATTTACAAATGGTCCTTGGTTGTGTTACTTCTACCCGGAAGGACACGTTTAACTAGAATTGAGACAATTCTCCCCACATTAGGAGTGTCCTTATCATTGGATTTACTTGAAACAGAAACTCATCCCATGACACATGCTCCATAGATCACTAACCATTAGTCCTAGAGGTGGATGGCACGCCTTAGCAAGTAGTTAACTAAAGAGATAGAAAACTATCCTCTTAAAACGCTGGATTAGATTGACATGTATACGTGCATGTGACTCCTCTATTAATTTACATCCATGTTCACTATATCATTTGGAATAAAATCCAAAATTATTAACTGGAATATAAAAACACATGCTCCTATTTACGACATCATCTCATGCATTGGAATGAGTCTAATTTTGTTTGATGCTCAGTTTACCCTAATTATGAGATGACCTATAGTTTGAGCATAAAATCTAAATATTAAACTATTACCATCAAAATCAAATGGTTCATTATACCATTTTTAGAAACTTGACAGTGTCGCGTGCACCAACACAAACTACCCCAAGATTATGAGAGAAAAACGAAACATCCTTGATACTATCCATATGCTTATCAGCCCTATGAATTCAAGTATTTGATGGCCCACATGAAAAAAATAGCTCAGATTTGCACTAAACCATATGACTATAAAACTGGATGACGAACTCCCAAGTCATCCAACACTGGGAATGAATAAGAATCATGTTCACTCGACCTATTAGGTATCTAATCATTCCTTAGGAATGTCTAACCTAATGAAACCAAGCACTACATGATGCTCACACCCACAAAAATGGTTAAACTACAACATGAACACCAGTCTAGATAAAGGATTTTTTAGAATCAAAGAGTCCTATATGGGACTACAACACCCAAATGGTAACACATGCCTAAAATAATTCACAAGAATTTTTAAAGGTTTAAAGATTACGGGGGAACTTCTTATGTTAGGATAGCCTCTTACCAAAACATAAGGTGCCGACCCTATAAAGGGGGTTCATGCCTAAAAGATCTCTAGGCATAATGGCCTCTCATTTAAGTTTGAGGTACAGAAGTAAGGACTATGGTTAACACTCATGTTCTTGTTTCAATATGAATCTCAGAAGTTAATTAAACTACCATTACTCAAGTGTTGAAGCTAAGAAACCCACTTAAGGTTTTGTTTTAAGGTAGTAAACAAAATCTCATTTAATTATTTAAAAATTTCAAGTTTTAGTTTTAATGAAGATCTAATACCAGTCATATGTAAAAAGAATCTAGCACTTTATTTAACTACGTTCGCAAGGCAAAATAGGAAAGTGATATTAAAATTCCTTTTAAAAATTAATTATTTAGCTAACATTTTGTCATAATTAGGCTATTGATTACATAAACCCCCGTTTTAAACATCATTCATTTATCTATAATATTTCAAAGTTAGATTAATTAAAGAAAATGTAAATTTTAATCTATAGAGGAAAACTATATTTAGATTTTAATTGGAATTTTTATTAACTAAGGCCTCACATAAATACATCTCACGAAGATTAAAAGATCTTTTATTAATTTAAGAGGTACTGGTCAAGTAATATTTCAACATAAACTTACATGTAAAACCGTATAAACTACTGTGGGATATTTAAATGACCACCACTACATGGCATATGTATACCCCCATGGGGTTTATTATTAGGCACATCAAAATAAGGGAAACCCACAAGGGTCCCGTTAATCCATTTTGGGTTTATTTGATTACAACCTAACCATTTTTGAACATTTAGATTTAAAACACAATTAGGGGGTTTATCTCATAAGTATAAGGAATAATGAATGACCTACATGGGATGGGTCAAATCTATCTCATAAACAACATGCCCCAACTGACCTACTTGGGTACATTTCTTCATTTAAGTATTTGGTCATATGGGTCCTCATGACCAAGTAATAGTGTTACAAGTCTTTATAAAAGTAACCAATTAATTTAAAAGTAGAAATTAAAAAACATTTTCATTTATGAAATAGTTTATATATATATATATATAGTATTCTCAGAGAGACAGTTTGAATATATGGGACACCATTCTTCAATTTATAAAGTTCCCATACACTTTATAAATTGAAAATTGCCTCCCATTTAATCACAGACGGTGTGTTCCATCCCATGAAATGAACAATTCATGGCTTAAACATACAATGATTGGTTTTTCGAATATAATTTCACCATTAATCTATGTAGTAAAACACCACTAATATTGATGCTGTCATTTTATTTAACTCACCTTTACATTATAATTTTAACAGCATGCTATCACAAGTAGTAAATAAAAGTTACCATGATAAATGAGCAAAGAAGCATGGAATTTGAGAAAATAAAAATAATTAATACCCTAAACATGGTAAGTAGCTAGGAATAATAAATAATTCACTAAGCATGATAAATATAGAAAAAATACAGGTAGACATTCTAAATAAGCACAAGCATGAAAAATAAGTATGGAAAGCTACTAAGTAAGAAGGAAACACTCAAACACAACATATAATAAAATCATGGTAAATAAATTATTGAATAATGTTGTATAGTAAAACATACTAAATAGATCACACATCATGTTATAAAAAAACCTTCATTTGATTTACCTAAGAAGATACAGCTGAGAATGTTTTTAAAATTCCTAACAAGGAATATTATAGGCATGATAATAAACGCACAAGTCACATAAAAAAATCACCTAGTAATGCATTCTACATGGAATGGAATTTGAATCTATATGTGCCTATAATGATGCATGTAATACTACTTCCTTTCCATATCAAGATAAGAGTAAAATTTCATAAATCTCATAAACTATTAAGTAGTGAAAGGTACTCCAATCACTCAAGGTTAAATCACAATCAACTGTAATAGTGAATAGCCTAAAAAACTATCTCATCCCTAGATACTTAGACTTTTCCTCACATATAGGTTGATCACTCCCAAACATGAATATTTACCAAGCACCAACAAATTCCTAGTCTCCTAAATACCAACACTAAAAATAGAAATAAAAAGGAAAATAATCTCTAATACCACTTTGTAACATCCCGACCCGACTAACTACTAAACCAATAGCAGGATCAGTCGCCACATGGCCTCAAGCATGCCTCCCCATATGCCAGAGGCTGCTGACTAGCAACGAGGGTCTATGGTGGTATGGTGGAGAGACTATGACCTCATGACCAGAGTAACACATTGGTATATTAATAAGGAACACTATATAATAGCGTAAGTAGTAATAAATAAATGAAAAGAAAGAATAAGAAAAATTCAATAACTAAAATAAAAATATCAAACACTAAATATATACAAAAATTCATGAAATTTAGATGATACAACAATATAAATAGAAAATTACATAATAAAATGCAATACATAAATAAGAAAAGGAATAAAATCCTCAAAGTAAATCTCCATGAGCATCCTAAGTATTAGCTTAGTCCTATCCTTCAAAGTTCCCTTGTACAACTCACAACACAAGCAATAAATCCTAGACCTAATAAAGAGAGGATCTTCTTGGGTACCCCAATGTAATGGTGGCCCAAGAAGGGTATGAGATATACTCATAAGTCCACAACTAATGGTTTCTAAAGCATAATCCAATATGTGAATATAAAATATGACAATAAGAATATTTTATATGTAAATAAAGAAAGAAATACAAGTAAATAAGCTGGATCAGGTTCCTAAGGGACACTTGACTGACCATAAATGATTTAGATTAATCTAGTATACCTCTGAACATAAGTGTACCTATACCTATATGATAAGGTATGTTCAATGTTTATCATAAATAAAGAATCAAGTGTGGGCTGACACCAATCTTGTGATTAGGATTGGTGGATGAGTCCCTAAGACATTGGTTAAGCACTCTCATGATATAATAATAAGGAATCACATGAAAAAAGAAATTAAACCATCAAATCCAGTGAGGAATCATGATCCTATATAAGGTGATCCATAAAGTAATCCCTAATGTCTCTATAAGAGATTCTGAGATCCCCAATACCACAGAGACCGTCCAAAGTGACCCATAAAAGGCATCTCTTATATCACTCTTGACATGGTGTAAGCATACCCTTCAATCCCATACCAGGTATCTCACATAGGGGAATGAGTATCACTATAGGAATGGTATAAATATATTTCCAATGATCCCATCCATGGTTCCCCCTAGGGAACTAGTGTCACTCATCGATATAATAAACCACCTAGATGGCCTGTACAAGGCAAGTCAAGTATCACTCCTAGAATGTCCATAAGATCTAAGTTCCAATCATGACAAGACCATCCAAGACGTCCTTAAATTGGGACCCTTGTTCACTCCCAATCCATAAGCAGACAAGGTATAAAAGTCACAACCACATATAATCAATAAGGCATTGAATAAAATATCATGCAAGACATGCTAGCCCGAACACTTTATTTAATCCAAACAACTATGGCATAAGTCAAAAGTATATAACTTAAGGGCCTAACTCCTTAAAATTTACAATTATTTAAGGAACTAAAGTACATGTACTAATAATGCCTTAACCCATCACAAGGTTACTAAAGATAACTATTTCTATATTCCATTCCCATTTAAGGAATAATAAGGACAATTTCCATTCTTTAATTTGATTATAAAGTAATAATGGCCACATACATAAGTAAACCACGTCAAGAATAAATATAATGAAAGATAAACATGGGAACAACCATGTCATAAAACCAAACAAGGAATGAAACATATATCATTCTTCCAATTTGAAGATAGTACACCTCATTGGGGGGGTTTATTAAAAAACATGATGTTTTTTGTTCAAAAAATTAATTTTGTTCACTATAGGAATCCCAATTCTATCCCAAGGCATAAATCTACCCACCTTAGAGGTGGTTTTAAAATAAGAAAGAATTTAAATTTAATATATAAATAAAAATAACACCCAAAGGGGTGGCTCTAATAATGGAATACAACATTTTGAAAAGATTACTAAACGAACCCACTCTAAAGGGGTGGTTTGGTTTGAGGTAATAATCTCCAACCATGCCAAGAAGGGTCTAAACACTTCACAAGGAAAGATATGAAATTTAATTAAAGGAAATTTAATATTTTTAGGAAACACTAAGTCTAGAATGTGACAAAATGGAATATTTAATAAATTATCTAGAATTTAATAGAAAATCTATAGACCACATACCTCATGCTTAGGATAACCCACACGTCCAACATAAAGGCTTGATTCCATCCGATTCAAGAGAAATCAAAGAAAAAGACAAAATTATTGAAAATATGGAGAAATAAGTCACACCAAAATAGTGAATAAGATAAGAAGATAAACAAATAAAAGAGGAAAGAGGATCTTTACACTTACTGAGGGCTATCAAATTCACCTGACAATACTCTAAATAGACACCATATGAGGGTGATATCCCCATCCATAGGAGAGGATAATCTTGAGCAAGAGGGGTTCTGAACATGAGTAGGAGGAAAATAAAGGTGTAAGAAAATATATAAGGTATGTAACACCCAAATATTTTGTGATTTTTCTCAAATTAATTTAATATTTTTAATATTATAAACTTCACGCAACACTGAATATAGCTTGTGTTATATGAATGAAATAAGTTTGGATAGAGTTTAATGTAACACAAAGTTAATCTTTAAATATATGTAATAATTATATTATCTTGAAGTACATGAAAAAATATTTTTTTATTATGTTATGCACAATTACAAGTTCCTTTAATATCTTGCGTTACACATAAGGCTAAGTTTTATCAAACTAAAATATACTATTAATATTGTTATTAAAATATTATTATAGTTACCACCTAGCCATTGGAATGGAAGTTATGAATATTATTAACAAAAATTTTGTAAACATTATTTACACATGTATATAAAATGAATACTTTGTTAATAAATTAGTTATAAATGAAATCAATAACTATATGAAAATAAAGAAATTCCATTTCTAAGAAAACTATTTTTCTATGTACAAACTAAATTTTATCTCAAAAAATTAAATAAACCACTTTTAAAGATTTTTTTTAATAAAATTTATATATTATATATTCAATCAAATTTTTTGACTCTCATCCAATAGATTTTATTGGCATAAGATAAGAATAAATCCAATTTTATGAATAAAAAGTTGCATATTTCTAAAAAGAAATTTTATTGTCTTTTAATGGCACACCAATTTTAGATATAATTTTTGAAACTTTTATAAATTTTATTCAAAAAAATAAACTTCATTTTTGAAATTTGAATATCAAAATCTACTTTGGGAAAATTTTTGGTATTTTACTGAGAAGTTATTTTTCGATGAATAGTGAGAAACATTGAATTTTAATTGAAAATTGCATTTTCATCTAATTTATTTATATAGTTAAATTTTATTTTAATTTTTTAAAAGTATAATTAGTTAAATTATAAAACAATAAATCCAATTTCTATCATTTTAATCAATTTCACATTGAAATTTTTTATAAAAAACATTTCAAACATTTGAACTTTTTTACTTTAAAAACCTGCTTTCCCATCACGTCTGCGGGATTAAATTCAAAACAATTTCTGATACTTATATAATTTGAATTTGGGAAAATGTATTAAATATTTGGAATAAACATAATTTATAATTTATAGTAAGGTAAAATTATTTTTTTACCAAAAAATATTAGTGAAATTAATTAAAATTAATTACTGCGATTAAGGTTAAAACGAGTTTACTTTGTGGTTAAACATTAACTTAAGGGGCCAAATAACCTATAAACATTTATAAAAGCAATTATTTGGAACAATTTATACCATATATACCCTTTAATATAAAATATACCATTATTTGAGGCATATGATATAAGGGAGACTTCTCAATAGTGTTTACCTTTTTATAGTTATATGAATATCACTTCTACTCTATTATAAAATGGCACTCACCCCCTCACTTATTTACACCTATCAATCCATTTTTCTCATAAAAACCCTTCTAAAATAATCTAAAAACTTCCCTCCCATCATCCTAGAAGACTCCCTTTGGGAATAAATCCATCCAAAGAAGCCCTTTGGTGAAAACCAAAAGGAGTTACCCAAAGAATAGGTAACATCCTTCAATAATAACTTTTGTTTTATTCATTTCTACACCCCCTAAATTATTATTATTATATTATTATATAATAAACTAAGTATAATAAATATAATTATATGTTTTTTTGTTAAGTTTATAACCTAAACTCAAAAACAGTTCCATCAAATTGGATACGCAATCATCGTTCGTTTGTATAGAGGACCACCACCTCACTAACTGATATTGTTAGTTCTACCATTGACACTTCTTAAGTTTGGTAATAATGATGGAATTACAATTATTATATGATATATATGATATTTATAAATTCTTTATTCTTATTTAATTATTAAATAACACATAACTTCATGCTTTACATTTTTTGGGAATACGATATCTTCGTTTGTGGACGTGTGGACTACTGTCTCCTTAAAGTGATGTGATTTATTCACACCTTACACAGAATGTATTAAGGACCGGTTTGATAAAATTATATGATATATATGAAGTAATAATTATACTAGTATTATAATAAACACACACATATATATACATATATGCATTTACTTTCTTTCTTTCAACATGATTAGAAAAATGAAATAATGTTCATGTATACAGACAACCTACCATCTCCATGAATGATGTATTTAATTAATATTTATATATTTTATATATTATTATAAATAAATATATACTGAAAATATATTATATTTATATAATGTTATAAATTCTGGAAATAATTAAATCATAATATAATTAATAGGATCAATAATAACATATCAAAACATAATGAAAAACAAAGCGATTATTACTAGAAACGTAACTTTAACATGAAATTGTTGGTGAACAGGTAATATAAAGTCAAAAATAAAATCATATATGGTATGATATGTAAAAATATGGTTTTTTGGTATATTTATAATAAACTTATATTTATTATACAAGATGTTTGAATATGTACAAAGAAATTCAAGACTTAAGGTAAGGGTTTTCTCATCTCACTTTTATTTTCTATGTAATATATGATATATTCACCACTTATTCTTATTGTGTGGTGTGTATAAAAACCTATGAAACGGAATATTATGATTTTATTAATTTTATGATATTAAAAGTTTAAATTGATGTTATTATTTCACAGATCTCATAATTCAAAAGTTACTCGAGTATTAAGGGGATTTCTAGTCTCATATTTATTTCTCTCAGACTTACATCTTATTTACCACTTGTTTATTTTGTGTGGTGTATATACTTCCCATGAATTCATTATATAATTATTATCCTTAAATTTTTGCTTATTTACATATCCATTTGATTATATCTATTTTATGGGGTTATATGATTCAAATATTACCAAATCGGTAAGGTAATTTTGTCTCAATTTTCCTTTTTTGAGACACATGTTTTGTTATGCACCTATATTCTCTTGTCAGATGTATATACTACCCTTTGAAATGTTATATAATGAATCTAGTTATTTTCATTATATTTTAATATTCATTTAATGTAATTATTTCATTGGGGAATTTTATTCAAAGTTACCAAAGTGGTAAGAGTTCATTGCACAATCTCATCGTTTATCATGATTGTTTATGATTATGCTTCCATTGATGAAATATTATGATCCATCTATAAATAATTCTCAATATTTCCCTTATACTATTTTTTTCATGATATCTTCATGTATTTGTACCATTTTTACACTCTTTGGTACTTAATATAATTAATAAAATATTTTTAAGAAAATCCGACTTCATTTATATCTTCAGTCATAAATCCTTTTTCTTCAAAAACCATGTTTTCTAAAAATATTTTAATTTTTTGAATGATATTTTATGATTATTTTAATATAACAATGATTTAAATTATTTTAAAATATTTATTTATAATTTTACAAATCTATTTTCAAATAAAATATTTTTCTAAATGTTTTCAAGCTTTTATTATAAGTTTTTAAAGTGTTTTCATAGAAAAAGGTTTTCGAAATGTTTTCAAGATTTATTTATAAGTTTTAATGTGTTTTCAAAGAAAAAATGTTTTCAAAAGGTTTTAAATATTTATTTACACACTTTAAATTATTTTTAAATAAAAATTTTTTCAAAATGTTTTCAATCATTCTTTATAAGTTTTCAAAGTATTTTATGAGAAATATGTTTTCAAAATGTTTTAAAGATTCCTTTATAAGTTTCCAAAGATATTTTAAATGAAAAAGTTTTTAAAAATTATTTATATTTTAAAAAGAAATTTTCAAAGAATAAAACATATTTTCCTCAAGAAAATTTTTAAATGAAATTTCAATTCTTACTTTTTAAGAAAATTATTTTTGAAATGGTTTTATGAAAGGAATTTTGAAAGAAAGGGTATTTTCCTTAAGAAATGTTTCAAGTGATATTTATAAATCCTTATCCATATAAGATGAAATCCTTTGGAATAGTTTATACTTTAATAGGCATATGATCCATGATGCCATTCTTATTCTTTATTTTAATGGTTTATGTTTAACACGGTAAGTTATTTATGAAACCTGTTTCTCTTCCAAGGGTTATAACAGGATAAAACACTTATGAAACCCGCTTCATTTCACAGTTTATTAAATGATTAAATGATTATGAAACCTATATATTTTTCCTAGGTTATGATTTGATGAAATTCTTATGACACCCATTTCATTTCATGGGTTATGATATGTTGTTTATGAAATACATCTCTTTTTATGAGTCATTATATGATGAATGTTTTATTATCTTGTGGCACACGTATGTATGATTTAATTATGTGATGAGTCAGAGTTATATATCCCAGAAATTCATTGGGTAAAGATTTATATCTCATTATATAGACATGGCCCGAATGGAGAGTGAACTCAGTTTAGTTGTGGACTTTTTTTATAACATGGTCTTGGGAGTGAACCTTGACTACTAAGATGGTCTTGGGAGTGAAGCTTGACTACTAAGATGGTTTGGGGTGTAAAACCATTCCAATATAAGTAAAGGGATATAATTGAGGATGGTGGTGTGTCTCACCTAGTAGGTGTATCCCCCATGAAGTACACTGATAGGTTTTTTGGAAATAAGCCTTCACTTATAGGAATTATTTAATATGCTTATGTGCATTCCAAAAATTCTATGTATCGGTCCAATGTTATGATCTCATGGATTATGATCTTGATTCCCTTATGATTAATGTATTATGAAATACCAATATTTATGTCACGACTCATGTATATGACCCTTGATATGTAGGGAATGATCTTCAAATGTTATTATCATGTTCTCATACCCTTACACTACCACAAAAATGGATTTTCAAAGCACCACCCTTTAAAAACGATAAAAAAACACTGATAAAGGGGATGCCTTTATTAGTGTTTTTTTAGTGCTGTTAAAGGGGCCCCTTTATCAGTGCTTTTTTTAATAGCACAGAAAAAGGGGGTTCTTTATTTGTTCTTTTTTACTAGTGCTATTAAAAGGTATACTTACAAAGAAAACATTAAAAATAAAATATAAATATATAAATATATAAATATATTTATATTGATATAAATATAATATATATATTTTTAAATATGTTTTAGATAAGTATCAATAGAAATTTACATTTAATATATAAGAAATTTAGTGAAAATTGCTTAAAAATATTTTAAAAAATATTATTAATTAATAATTTTTCTAATTATCATCGACTGATAATAATTTAATAACCATTTGAAGACAAAAAAAATCAAAAATTAATAAAAGATCTAAAATAAGTTGAAAATGTAACCTAAACTTTAAATGACCATAACTTTTGATCCAGGTGTCCGTTTGAGATTTACAACATATCAAATCGAGCCCTACAGAAAGCTCTACACACTAGCAATATAAGGGAACCTTCTGTCACAATTAATGAGGCAAAAAAGGCCCATATGGCCTCAAAATCTTAGCTCTTAGTTTGGATATCCAAATTTTTTAACATTTGATGGAATTTTAGCCTCATTTAAGGTAGTATTTTTCCCTTTTTTAGTGCGGAATGAATTTATTCCAAGGGATTACATTCATATTGATATTATAGCTTTGAAATTTTATCGTTTTTTATAATGTAATGTTATTTATAATCAAATATATAACAATATATACATATTTTTTATATATTCACAAATAAAGATTTAATTTTATAAATAAATAATTAAACATATTTACATATAAAGTATATTTCTAAATATATAAGGCTTATAATATCAATTTTATTTAAAATATAAATATATGTATGTTTATATACCTATATAATGTGTGTGTGTGTTAGTGTGTGTCTGTATTAAAAAACTGATATATATTATCTATGTATTCTAACATATGAATATACATATGAATATAAATATGAATATACATATGAATATACATATGAATATACATATAAATATACATATGAATATACATATGAATATATATATGAATATACATATAAATATACATATGAATATATAATATATGTAAATATATATAAATATGTATAATTATACTTACAGATACAAACATATATATAATATATACTAGTGTATTTATGTTGTATATATGTATGTATGTGTCACGACCCGTCCCCCGAGGCCTGTGTCATGACTACCCCAAGCCCGCCTTCCATAGGCCAGGGGTTGGCGACTAGCACCGAAAAGGAATTTCCCTATAATTAGAAGGCATTACCCCTAAACCCATACACACACAGATTGGGAACACTACACACAAGCAAAAAACAATGGAAGAAGTAAGGTGCAACCACAACTAAAAATCACCACTGATTGTAATAGTAAATACTGAAAGTGAAGGGGCCAGAATACAATCCCAACTAAAATAGAAATACAGAAAAAGGGAAAACTACTCCTGAGGTCATCCACCAAGGATCCAACCTGAAGGGTAGGTACAACTCATCACTGTGGATTTTCATGTCAACTGGTCCCCTCCGTACACCGTCTGTCAACCACCTATGAGCTCTGTCTAGCCCTAAATCCTCAAGACTCAGTCAAGCTGTCCGTCATCTGCATAAGGAACAACAAGGTGTGAGCGAAGCCCGTGTATGAGTGAGTATAACAATACTCAGTAGGGACCCTAAGACCCCCTAAAGGTCTCCCTGAATTTCATAAAGTAAAACCACAAAGCATGATCTCAATCACAAAGCACAAAGCCAAAGACTTAGCTCAAACTAGGTATAACTTAAGTACAGAAGTACAGATGATTAGTCATAAGGCTAGATCATCTTATTCTGTTAAGAGGCACTACTACTGACCCACATAGGATTAATAGGTACTAACCCCTGCTGACCCACACAGGATCTGACCCGCCCAGGATCAATAGGTATTAACCCCCGCTGACCCACTTAGGATCCGACCCGCCCATGATCGATAGGTAGTAACCCCCACTGACCCATATAGAATTAGACCCAGATAGGATCAGTATGCGCTGACCCACATAGGATCGCTGAGCTCTAAACCACATAGGATCTGACCCACATAGGATCGATAGGTGCTGATCCACATTGGATCATTAGGTGCTAATCCACATAGGATCTCTAGGTGTTGATTAACACAGTATTGCTAGGTGCTAATCCACATAGGATCATTAGGTGCTGATCCTCACAAGATCTCTAGGTACTAACCTCTGCAAGATCTGCCTCCAATCTCCACCTCACAGCCTGCCACTGGATTCTCGCACAAAGCACACTTGATTCAGGGATAATCTGCTTCTCAAGCCATCATTAATATTTAAACTGGCACTAAGTCCCACAAATAAGTAAACTAATGAATTTTCATGTCATAAGGGTTTTAACTCAACAGATGACGCATCAATCAAACGCTCAGTCTGAGAGTTATTGACATTTTAATGCTGAGGGACCCATTGGATTCAGGTACAATCCAACCTAGTCATACTCCAAATTTCTCCAAAACTCAAGTGGAGTATTTCAAAAGGACTATCTCATTCCCAGGATTCTAGTTCCATATAAGGTTTATCAAACAAATGTCTGGTTTGGGAGATATGGCTTTTTGTGCGTATTTGGGCTGAAGAGGGTTCGAGTCCGGTACGACCCGTTCCGCCCTGGGCCAACCTGGCCCAGTTTAGGTTAACGAGACCAGACCCATGTTCGACCTAGGTTCGGCCTGGACCGAGGGGGATAGGCTGCTGGCTCGGCCCATAGGGTTAGGGATCGGCCCGGCCCGCCTCGGTGAGGCACGACCCGCCAGCCGGGTGGCGGAACGAATTCCCTAATGGAAAAGCCATTCAGGTGTTTTAATTGGCCGCACCACGTGGCGCCGACTCGGCTAGCAATGGGACCCGTGGGGATTAGGTCCCTTTTGCCATGGATTTGAAGCCACGACCACCTCCCATGGCACGCGACGACGCTCCGCTCTCTACCAAAGTGGCTGGACAAGATCTGGCCTCCCCATTTGGTCCGCCGTGGTGCCGTGTTGCACTGCCTTACTCCGCGGTCGATGAGTGCCAGCACCTGCCATCACCCGCCGGTGCCGGTGGGGCTTCCGCGGGCCACCGGGTAATCTCTGGTGGTTTTTTTCCCTTCCTAAAACTCCTACGAGCCTCTCAGGTTACTGCCAATGCTGCATGACTCCCAGGTTCATCTTGACACTCTGTTTTCCAGTTGCTCATGAAGAACGCAACAAAGATTGAAGCGGCGGAGGGTATGGGCCTTATTCGTTTGGCCCAAGCCCTCCGCGTTAGCATCATATCAAGGGTGTGATAATCAATAATCAAAAGGTAAATCAAGAATGAGAGAAAGAAACTAATTCAATTGAATTTAAACAAAACCCCTACCTTTATCACGTTGGGTTCGCTTGCAGAAGAAAAAGAAGGTCCGCGTGCGTAGTTGTTCGTCGCCTGTCGACCTCCAGATCAATTCCTCAATAGGAGTCATCAAAACTTCTTTCTTTGTTGGAGTTAAATGTTTCCATCACTTTGTCAGGAGTTCTTCTATGGGTTCCCAAAATCCCCACCAACGATTTAATTAAAAAGGGTAAAACCTCCCACTTTGGTTCATTATTATGATTTATTAATGAATCATAATCAATGAGCCTAATTAACCACAAGAATTGAGGTTACACAACAATAGTTTTAAGTCAATAAATGAACCATGTTTATTTCTCAACGTTGCACCACGGTCCCACCATTCACCGCTCAACCATTTACAAAAAGAATAAAATAACACCTTTTGTTATTTTTTTTCCAAAAGTCCGAAAAATTAACTTTTCTATCTGACTTTTACTGAAAAAAGTTAATATTCCCTTAAGAAAATCCTAGCACTACAAATTCAATTGTTCCCTCACATTTCAATTCTGAGCACCGATTCAAAATTTAGAAAATTCCGCCAGCACGTTTACTGAACGTATCTGAAAAAAGTTCAAAAAATTATTAATAGTCACCCTAGACCCGTGTCAGTCGAGAATAAGCTCCACATACAGGGAAAACATTCTCATGAGCTCAATGGTACTCTCATATTTTCAACCCAAGTTACCATTTAGAAGTTAAGGATTATACAATAAAATAATTTTCAATTAATTATTTAATTTACGGTCAAAAAATAACTTCCATTGGTGGCCCACATCATCCAATGTTAGTACCTTTCTAAGGAAAGAATACCCTCACAAGTTCAATGATGGTCTCATATTTTTAATTTGAGTCACCATTCGTGAGTTATAAGCATTTGAAAAATAAAATAATTTTTATTTAATTATTTTGTTTTCAATTATGCCATTTTCAGGTTTTCCCATCATAGGCCTGCGCCGACTAAAATTAAGTCGCACCTAGGGTAAAAACTCTATCTTGAATACAATAGTGACCTTAGATTTCTAATCTGGGTACCCATTTAAGAGTTATTTCATTTTTTCAAGAAAACCAGTCAGACGTGCTATTTAAAACATAACATTTTTCGACGGATCATTTTTGGCACTCCAGGCTTCGGAATCACATGCCGTCATATTTTGCAGTCTTAAAATAATTACATATAATTAAAAAATATATGTGGAAATTTAGGGATATTACATTCTACCCACCTTAGGGCTTTACATCCCCGAAAGCAAAAACAAATGTAAATCAAACAAATGAGGGTACTGAGCATGAATTTGAGCCTCCCTCTCCCATATTCTCTCCTAGAGGTTCCCGTGTTTCCACTGAACTCGCACCAGAGGGATCGACTAAATATGAAGGAATCGCTCCTGTCAATCCTCTATATCTATTGGGAACTCCATAAAAGTCTCTCTATCATCAAAGTCTAACTCGATATAGTTGATAACGTGCGATGGATCTTGCACGCATCTCCTCAGCTGCAACACATGGAAAACATTATACACACGGTGCATCTATGGGGGAAGATCTAGGCGGTACGCCACCTTACTAGCTCTACTGAAAATATAGAAAAGTCTGATAAACCTTAGATATATCTTGCCACCCTGGCCAAATATCCACATTCCTTGTCAGGGTGAGACCTGTAGGAAGACATGGTCTCCTTCCTCAAACTCCAAGGGTCTCCATCTCCTGTCAGCATGCGACTTCTTCCTGCTCTGTGCAATCTTCATATGCTCCTAGATGATCTACACCTTCTCCGTGGTAGCCTATACCAACTCAAGACCCATAAGTTCTAACTCCCCAGGTCTATCCAGCATAGAGGTGACCTGCAAGGTTATCCGTACAGGGCCTCAAACGAAGTGATGCCAATGGTGTAAGGATAACTATTGTTGTAAAAAAATCCACTAGTGGTAGGTGGTCCTCCCAACTGTAAAAAAAATCCAAGATACAATCATGAAGCATGTCCTCCATGCTTTGTATAGTCTTCTTCGTCTGACCATCTGTCTAGGGGTAAAAGATGTACTCAAATATGCAAGAACCTGATGCTCATCTTTCACTTGCTGACAAGTGAGGTACTGTGATATGAACTTCACCAATGCTTTGTTCATACCTAGACACCAGTACTAATTCTAAAGGTCCTAGTACATCTTCATCACACCTAGATGTACTTCCAAATGGAATGTGTAGAACTCCCTCAAAACCTCCTCTCGTAGCATCACTGGTACCATGGTGTGTCCTCTGAAGAGGATGTCATGCTCCCCACCTTCAAAAAATCCAACATGAGCCTGTCCTAAGGATATCTGAGTAGGTCGGGCCTCATAGTCGACATCCCCAAGCTGTGCCTCTCTAACTCACTGAAGAAGTGGGGGAGTAACTGCCATAGACTGGAGGTAAGATACTCTATCACTATCTAGGAAGGATAACTGCAATGTGACTAGATGCTTTGTCGCCTCACTCAACAACTGTAGACCATCCCTTCTGCTAAGTGCATCTGCCACCACGTTCCCCTTCCAAGGAGTATAGACTATCTCAAAGTCATAGTCCTAGAGGAACTTTATCCATATCCACTGTCTCAAGTTCAGGTCCTTCTATGAGAAGATATACTTGAGACTCTTGTGATCGGAGTAGACAGTAAACCATTCTCCCCACCATACTCTCATATCCTGGAGCTCCATAGAATCCATTCGATATGAAGTTATAGATATTGGTGTCATCCTTATGTACAAGTAAATACAGAATTACCTCTCCTATTGGGGAGGTAATCGTGGAAACATATTTTGAAAGGATGTTCCCACACTCCGCCACTACTATTGGGAAAAAAAAACTCAAAACACTTGTTGTCACGAGGGTAAGGCTGGCCGACTCAAGAGTGATCGGCTGCACCCTCCTATGCATGAGTTTAACCCATGATTCCATGGTTTCCTTTTTCACTGACCAAGAAAAACCCATTCCAACTCTGTAGAAATACCATGATATTTTTTCCTAAAACAGTCAATTTGAGCATGAACTGCATATGACCAGTCCATACTCAAACTAACTTTATAAGGCCTCATCACTGCCACCAAGAGGTTCCAACCAAAACTCTCACCTTAAGGATCAGATCACACAGTTAGAATATATGTGATTATCGAGTCTCCTTACATAGGTATCTCCAACCATATAGGTCAAGTAAACGGTTTAACCAGAAACTCTATGTATTGAACAAGATTCGTGACAAGAAGGAATGATTAGTACTTATGTATATTAATACGACATCTAGTAGTAGACACAGACCATACTTCGAATCATTCCTGAAGCCCTTGGGTCACACTCCTTGACCGTATATAGATACTCCCTTTCCCTATCCTCTAGCTCCTTGAGCCTGGTGGGGGCCACATTGGGGTGGTGGTTACAAGATGTCAAAATGTATACCACCTCTTGATGCTCTGCTAGCCCCTCTACCACGTCTGCTGACATTCACTGGTTGTATCTACTCATCCAAAGAATTATTCACCACAAAGGTTCTCTCTATCACCCTAACATAAGTAGGAATTCACAGAGGAATAGTGCTAGCTTGGATGCCCCTAAACACATCTCACTCAGATATCTTAGCTCTGAAGTACTGGTCGTATCATATTAATCGAGTACCTAGAATGGTTGGTACACCTCAAAGAATACCCATTTACCGACATGTCACCTTGTCAAAACTGTAGAATCTCTTGGGAACACAAACCCCTTAGTTTTTTTTGGCAAGAGACCCCCTTCTCTGAGGAAGGTTCTCAAGCTCTATCCACGAAAAAGTTACCTCATTGTAAGATAGGGGTAATCTAAACCCTACCATCACCCTACTGAGCCACATAGAATGCTCACTGCCAGGTTCACCATCAGATCGTATGGTTCCCTAGCTAGATGAAAACTCATTCACCTCCTTAGGATAGTGTTTATCTGCATGTGAGTCAGTCTCACCTCAGACCTTGAGGGGTACCGGTCACTGAAAATCATGTAAGGAACTGAGCCTATATGTGTCCTCTATCGGTAGCTTCGGCAGTAACTACTGACCAACGAGCAGTGGTATCACTGGGACACCACCCAAAGGGACCATCACTACCACAAAACAGGGCAAGGGAAGCACTACCCTTTATCAGTGCTAAGTAGAAAGCACTGAAAAAGGGGTGGGCCTTCATTAGTGCTAGCTAAAAGCACTGATATAAGTGTACCCTTTATTAGATTTTTTTAGAACTGATAAAGTGTATAATTATCAGTGCTATTATTAGCACTGATAAAAGTTTTTATTATTAATTTATATAAAATTATTATATTTATATTAAAAAATAATGTTTATTTGAATACATGAAATAAAAAATAGATGTTTATAATTGATATATATTTTTTAGTAATTCAAATATATATATATAATGTTTTAATTGAAAAAAGTATTTCTAAGATTATAATTATAATTATATATATATATAATTATATAATTATAATATTATAATCAATTACATTAAATAATAAATATATTTATTATATTTTTATATTTAATAAATATTTATTAGATTAATTATTGCATTTATTATATTTTTTTATATTTAATATATTTAATATATTTATTTTATTTATAAATATATAATAACTTTTAATATATATATATATAATTAAAAAGGACTGCGGAAATAAGTATTTATCAGTGCTATAATTTTAGCACTGAGAAATATTTGTTTTATCAGCGCATTTTGGGCGCTGATAAAGATGTGCCTTTATCAGCGCTAAAAAATCACCAATAAAATGCCTATTTATCAGCGCTAAAATGTTAGCATTGATAAATAGGTCCTTTATCAGTTCTTTTTTAGCACTAATAAAGGCTTATCTTTATCAACGCTCAAAAAGCGTGGATAAAGGTATGTTTTATCAGCACTTTTATTTTATCACTGATAAAACATACCTTTATTAGCGCTTTTAACTAGTGCTGATAAAGGTTCTAGCGGTTTTTATAAAATAACCCTAAGAGGCTCCTCCTCCATCGCACCCATTAAAGCCTTTGCAGAAGATGAACCCTGCACCATGACTCCTCCTCCTCCTCCTCCTCCACCGTCACTGCCTTGACCTCCTCCACCGTGACCATCCTCCTACCACCGCCGCTGCCTTCTCCTCCTCCTCCACCATGATCCCTCCTTCGCCGTGACCCTGCTTCTCCTCATCCTCTACCACCGCTGCCTCCTCCTCCTCCTCCATCTTCCAAATCATCCTCCTCCACTTTGAGGTTGGTGGTTTCAAACCATTACCAATGTTTTATATATTGTTTCATGCATTGTGATATGTAATTTTATAGTAAAAGGATTATAATTGTGGTTGAGTTGGGTGGGGTGATTCATGATGGTTCAATTGACTGTTTAAGGGGGATCCCTAAGTAGGATAACTCTAATAGGAATTCATTTTGTGAGTTTCAACATTATTTTTTATTTAATTATGAGGGAAATATCCCTAATTAAAAGATAAATATATGGTTAGAGGATTTTTAGATTTATTTTATTTTGATTCTTTATATAAAGGAACATTGGATTCTATTGTTTATTATCTTGTTTCTAGTAGCTATTCATTAGGGATGGATCTTTTTTCTTGGTGATTATGAGGATCCATAGATATAATGGGAGTTTTTTTAGTCAATCATTGGATAATTTCATTTATTTGGAATTGAAGGAGAAACAATGACATATGTTGTTTTCTATCAAATTGGGGAGATCCAATATATTATAGTTTGGAATTTATTTTAAGAATATTATTTTCAATACTTATAATACTATTCATTAAAAGGATTCTAGGGTGTGGTATTTTTATTAGGCGACATAGCTAGAGATCAAACATCGACTCACCCCATTTACTTTGCCAATATATTTTCTGATCTATAAATTATAAGGTAATAGATATTATTCTAGTGTAAAACGATTCATCTTAAGAGTGGATCCATCAAAATTATCGAAGGGAAAGTATATGGATGGATTTAATCAGTTGTCAAATTAGTTCATGTGTTGGCTAGTAGGGAGTTGGTCTCAACTCCCTTTTTCTAATTTCCATAGTGATAAAAGTTCTTGGGCCTCAATCTATGCCTCTATAATTGTTTTTTTCTTTTGTGAATATCATGTTCATTATCTCTTACAATAAAAACCTTCCAAAGTGGCCACCATAGATCTTCCCACCCAATTCATGTTAAACAATTGAAATAGTTTAATCTAATGCATTATGATTTTTTACAAGGTGATCAACTTTTTTGGGAGGTAGAAAGAAGCTTGAGTTGGTGGAGGATATTCACCCTTAGGTAAATTAGGCTAAGTGTATCCATGTAAGTAGTTTTCATTAGGATTAGTGAGGTAAATGACCTGGGCGAGTTCAGATACATGCTATGGAGTTGACAACATTGGGTGGAATAAACTATCTTTTAGGTACTATATAGTGACCCATACATTTCATGAATAAATACTAGAAAATGATATATGCATATTAAATACACATCATTATGATACACACTGGAATCATAATGGTTTAATCTATATGAATACTTGATACATAATCCTGCTATTTCGTGTAAGAACACAGATCTTTATTTCAGGTATGTCTCTCTTTTTCGTGGAGTTTTTGAGGAAAGTGGGGTTTCTGGAAGTTTTTGAAGTACACGCTGTGTACTTTCTGAGTACACGCCGTGTACTCCCTTGCCACGCCAAGCCGTGTGCTGGCTGTGTCCGGGCCACACACATGGTGAGTAGAGGAGATGTGGCGGTCACTTAAAGTGGAGTACGGAAAAATAGAGTACACGCCGTGTACCCTAGAAGTACACGCCGTGTATTTTCTTTTTTTTCATTAAACGGACCAGGGTCGCGCCTGACAGACAGAAAACACTCCTTCTTCAGGTTCTTCGTCCGAGAGTGACCCGTATGGCCGTGTTTCTTCTCCAGATTCCCGAGCCTCTGTCTGATCTCCGTTTCAGTTGTCGTTGATTGCGTTGGAACCACATCGGTGAGTTCTTTCTTCTCCTTGAGCCTTGTTTTCCAATTTCTCCTCTTTCTCAAGATATCATGGGTTGATCATTTTTGATGTTTTCTTAGATCATCAACGTTCTAAGGGGAATCAATCATCGTGGTTCACGTATATCGTTCTCCTAGCATCGAGGTAGGTGGTTTGTGCCTTTCCGTAGGAAGTATGTGAATATTTTGTGCGAATTCCACCAATAACCTTGAACGGGGTATTGCATGTTTCCTGTTTTTCCCTTTTTGTTTGCTTGGCTTGCTGATATGCCTGTGTAGAGTTCATTGCTCATGAATAGGGTAAATTGTATTGTGATCTGGATGCTTTTCCATGCTTGTTTGCTTGTTTGGCGTTTTCCAGTTACTATGTCTAGTTCTAGGATAGTGGAACTGTTGTACTGTAATGCTGTTATGCCATAGAATGATAGCCAAGTAGTTCTTGAGGTTTGCTTGGGTCGATACGCGTGCTATGCAGGGCTGTGAGAACCTAGTGTAGTGGACCATAGGGAGAATGGACGTAAGGGCTTTTCCAGAGTGTCTTTAATTTACGATGCGAGACCACAGAGGGAATTGATGTTGAGTGCTTCCTCAGAGAGTCTGTAAATCCTCGACATGGGTCACAGGGGGAATTAACATTGAGTTCTTCCCCATAGAGCCTTTAGTATGATACAAGACTATAGGTGGAATTGACGGTGAGTGCTTCCCCATGGAGTCTCTTCTTAGCTGAACCAGAGGGGTGAGACTGTATGTGCCTCCGAGAGGGTTTCTAGTACTTGTAGGTTGAACCTTAGGGGTTAGAATGTGAGAACTACCCAGAGGTTACCTATTTGTTATACTTGATCGAGTGGCTGTTTCTTGTTTGTAGATTATATGCTAGAAACTGTGGATTTCTACTGCTGTGTTTACTGTTTACTGCTTAATATTTACTGCTTACTATCCTTTACCTGCCATATATTCACTGACTGTTAGGCACATATCTTTGGGTGGTTGCCTATTGGGACTTTGTCTCACACCCTATTTGGGTCATGCTTTTGGGCCCAAATAGATTATATTATTGTAGGTATAGATAAGGGCAAGCGCCCTTCTACTTCAGGTTCTTGATTACACTAGAGCTGGAGAGCATGGGACCAAGCCGAGGATTGCAATGCTGAGGAGTTGCTCATTTTTTTTCTTTTTTACTTTGGCTTAGTACTGTATTCATCATTGTGACTTGTTTGGCTGTTTTCCTAGACATATATGTGTTATGCATCATTTACATATTTCTGCTCCATTTGTTTATTTATCAATCTTCCGCTGTTACTGTTGTTGGATATTTACTGTTTCCGTTGTTGTATGTGTTGTTACTTCCACTGTGTACTCTTCCAATGAGGGCATAGTTTCCCCACTATCACACCCAAGGCCCTCACTGCTAGTCAGAAGCCTCTGGAGTTTGGGGAAATTCACTTGAGGCCATGTGACCAACCGGTTACTGGGCGCCTCTAGGTGGCTTCCGGAACCGAGAAGTTACAAAGTGGTATCAGATGGGTTCTTTTCTCTTGATTTTCTGGTCAGAGCCTTTATCTAGGGATAGGACGGATTCGGTATTTGGTAATAATCTGTTCCCAGGAGTAGCTAACCCATGTACATGGAAAATCTATACTACCTCGATTATTGCAGTTTTCTGGTTTTGAGATTTTACGGTTGATATGAATTCACCTAGAGTGATTCACATGACTTTTGTTGTTATTATTTTTACTATTCTAGTTCTATTTCTGTTGTAACCCGATGAGATGAGGGTATGCCATCTCATGTATCATATAGACACTTGTTAGAAATCACATGCCATGCATTTTTCCATGTCATCTAGGGTGCATTAGCAATTTCATGTTGTTGTGATAGACTTTGTGTAGATTATGCATGCTATTGTGATAAATACTTGATAGGATCACTACAGTTTGATAGAAAGGTTGTTTGTTTCTTACCTTGATTATATAGATTCCAAGCCTTGATTTGTGGGGAGTATGGGCCCTCACAAATTGGAATTTGGCACCTTCATACTCGTTTTTCAGTGTTTTCTGGGCTTCGATGCAGTTTCAGAGCTACAACCCAGAAAAACCCAGAATACACGGCGTGTACTTTATATATACTCGCTGTGTAGTGTTAAAATGTGTCACTGACTGTTTGAGCAGAAACACAGGTTGTGAAAAATATCCAGGCACACACCGTGTACGCAAGATATAGGCCGTGTAGTAGTAAGCTGTGTACCCGGCCGTGTCACTAACAACATGGGTCGGGAAAGCTCGTGTCATACACGCCGTGTTGTGTATGAACACACCGTGTATCCTTGTTCTTAGTACCCGTCCATGTCACGAAAAATATGGGTCGGTGTTCTCTCCTCCTATAACACACCGTGTTTGTTCGAAACACACCGTGTAAGGTTCAGCTGTGTATTTGGTTGTGTCACCAACAACACGGGTCGGGAAAACTCTTCAAGTACACGCCGTGTTTGTTTGAAACACGCCGTGTAGTCTCATACATGTAGCCGACCGTGTAGATAACAACACGGGTCGTTGAAACCTTGTCTACTACACATCGTGTCCACAGGGAAAATTCCATGTAGTCTCAGTTTAAGAAGACCATGTGGGTTAACCATGCAAGGAGACACAGACATGAGAATAGAGTTAAGTACACGCCGTGTAGAGTTTATACACGCCGTGTAGTCTTGTCTAGTAAAGCTTGAGTGTTTCCTTCTCCTATTTCCATTTTTTAATCCTTTGTTCTCTATCCTTGTTTTATTGATCTAAGGTATGATTTTGATCTTTCAGAGATATGCCTCCGAGACGTCCTCCAATTGTACGTTAGTTGTCAAGCAGTGATCAGACACTAGATATGGCCGATCAGGGACTTCCTGCCGATCCTCCAGTTGGGCCAGCCTTGGCACCGGCTGCCATACCAGTTTCAGGTGCTGATGCACAGTTCAAGGAAGGCTTTATGAGGATGATGTAGACCTTTCAGGGAGCACCACCTCTGACCATGACTATGACAGACTTGACGTGGGTTTTCCAGCAGCAGCATCCTCCTACTTTCTCGGGGGAAGGAGGACTACAGGCTGCAGAGTCGTGGCTGGAAGCCATGATGACTATCTTTGAGCATCTGGAAACACCTCCAGAAAGGCAGGTCAATCTCTCTACCTACATTCTATGAGACTCCACCAAGAGGTGGTGGGATGTGATCTCACAGGTGGGTCACCAGCAGGTTATGGCTTGGGAGGAGTTCCAGCGCGTGTTTTACAACTACTTCTACCCGAATACCCTGTGGTCCGATCAAGCCCGGGAGTTCATGAGTCTTGAGCAGGGTACTCTCTATGTTATCGATTATTCCTCTCGTTTCACCGAGCTTCAGCGTTTCACACCCCTCTGGGATGGAAGTGGGGTGTTCTTAACAATGAAGTTTGAGGATGGTCTCAGGAGGGAGATCCACTCACAGGTGAACATCTTCCAGTTGACTTCCATCCCTTCCATCGCCAACCAGGCACTAATTTTGGAGCGCAATCTAAGAGACTTCGGAGCTACGATCTAGGGCGGTTCTGCTTCCAGAGCTATTATTCCTCCAGTTGATAGAAGGAAGTGCCGTAGGGAGCCTACACGTGGTGATCCGAGGAGGTGGGATACATCTTCAGGTATCCAGGTGGTATGCTACCAGTGTGAAAGGGTAGGGAACATGAGGCCGCAGTGATATAGAGACCCAGTGGAGTGCTGATATTGTGGTAATATGGGTCACCTTCAGCATTTCTGCCAGGTTTTCTCACTAGTAGCTGGTGACGGGGGTTCTTCCATGACTCCTCATTCAAGAGAATCACCACCAGTTTATCACCAATCAGGGAACTAGATTTCTTCTGGCCGTTCGGTCTGAGGTGGAGGTCGAGGTCGTGGAATTAAGTCACCAGTCCTTCAGCGTCAGTAGGGAGGATCAGCTCAGAGTGCTCAGGCAGGGTCACAGGGCCATGGGGCAGGCCAGACTTTTGTGGTGGAGCAGACCTATCAGGAGCAGGATCCCGAACCTTCTACAGTTCGAGGTATGATTTTAGTAGCCTCAGTTTTATGTTCATCTCTTTTCAATACTGGTGATACATATAGTTTTATATCTGTTGCTGTTGTGGAGATCCTTGGGCTCTGTATCATTTCTTCTACCAACTTGTTGACACTAGACACACCTTTGGGGATGAGGACATGCGTCAGTGCAGAGAGTGCCCTCTCGAGGTTGCAGGGTATCGTTTCTTATGGGATATCTATGTCCTAGAGATGACAGGCTATGATTTCATTCTCGGTATGTACTGGTTGGTTCCCTTCCAGGAATTCGTCGACTGTTATTGCCGTAGTTTGAGTTTCATTTCACAAGAGGGTGAATCATTTCTTCATAGAGGTGAATGGGATGTTCAGGCGAGTCGAGTAGGACTCAAGCATCATGGGCAAGGAAGGGTGATGACCCAGATTTCTAGTCTTTATCTAGATGACCAGGGGACTTCACAGTTAGACTTTCCTCATGTGGCAGATCATTTCATGGATGTTTTTCCAGAGTAATTTTCGGGTTTTCCTCCAGAGCGTGAGGTGGACTTCTCTATTGAACTCGTTCCAGGAGTGGCACCGATGTCCATTACTCCCTATAGGATGTCTACTCCTGAGTTGCAGGAGCTCAAGAAGCAGTTGGAGGAGTTGCAGGCAAAGGGTTTCATCTGACCCAGTACTTCTCCTTGGGGTTCACCTATCCTATTTGCGAAAAAGGTAGATGGTACCCTTAGGCTCTGTGTGGATTATCGAAAGCTGAACTAGTTGATGGTTAAGAACCGGTATCCCTTGCCTAGGATTGATGATCTCTTCGATCAGCTTCGAGGAGCCTGCGTTCTCTCAAAGATATATTTGAGGTCCGGTTATCATCAGTTGCACTTTAGAACCTCAGATATACCTCTAAAAGTCTTCAGGAGAAGGTATAGTCTCTACGAGTATACAGTTATGTCGTTCGGTCTCATGAATGCGCCAGCAGTTTTCATGGAACTGATGAACCGAGTGTTCCATCCTTTGATTCTTTTGTCTTGGTCTTTGTGGATGATATCTTGGTGTACTCTCACACTCGACACGACCATGATACCCACCTTGAGATCATTCTGAGTACACTGAGAGAGCATCAATGTTATGCTAAACTCTCGAAGTTCCACTTTTGGATGGATCAGATTCACTTCTTGGGTCACGTCATCTCAGAGGCAGGAGTATCTGTGGACCCAGAGAAAGTGAGAGCTGTAGTTTCCTGGGAGCATCTGAAGAACGTTTTTGAGGTATGGAGTTTCCTAGGGCTGTCTGGAGACTACATACGCTTCATTCATGACTTTTCACGCCTAGCAGCACCATTGATAGGTCTGACCAAGAAGGGGGAGAAGTTCTTATTGTCAGATTCTTGTGAGTCATCCTTTCAAGAGCTGAAGGGGAGGTTGACATCGACACCGATACTAGTATTTCCAGAGCTAGGAAAGAGCTATACTATTTATTTTGATTCTTCAGGTATCAGATTGGGCGCTGTGCTTATGCAAGGAGATGGAGTCATTACGTATGGGTCTCGAAAATTGAGGCCACATGAGAGGAACTACCTGACACACAATCTGGAGTTGGCAGCTATTGTTCATGCCTTACGCTGTTGGAGACATTATATTCTGGGAGACCACTTTGTGGTTTTTACCGACCACAAGAGTATCAAGTACATCTTCACTCAACGTGATCTGAATCTGAGACAGTACAGGTGGGTTGAGTATCTTTAGTCTTTTGATTTCGAGCTTGCCTATACGCCAGGAAAGGGCAATGAAGTGGTAGATTCGTTGAGTAGGAGAACTCAGATTCAGGCAGTTCAGGAGGCCATCAGTGAGTGGTAGCTTATGGATCTGTTCTCTAAGATGAATCTAGAGGTGCACGACAGACAGGGACATACTTTCCTATCTTCTGTAGTTGTTACCTCTACACTTCTTGATCGGGTACGAATGAGGAAGCTATCAGACTCAGAAGGATTAGTCCTGTGGGAGAGTGTGTCAGGAGAGAATCCTATTCCTGGATGGACAGTGGGAGAGGATGAGATCTTGTGTTTCTAGGGGCGCGTATGGGTGCCAGCAGACATACACGAGGAGCTGATGTGGGATTTTCATTCCTCAGTTTAGGCAGTTCGCCCTGGCGTCACCAAGATGTATCGAGATCTTTATCGCCAGTACTGGTGGCCAGGTATGAAGAGGGATGTTCCTGGTTTCGTATTAAGGTGTTCTACTTGTCAGCAGGTGAAGGAAGAGCATCAGCGACCATCATGCCTTTTACAGTAGTTACCCATTCTGGAGTGGAAGTGGAACGATGTCGCAATGAACTTTGTGACCAGATTGCTGAGGTCTCCTAGAGGGAATGATGCTGTTTGGGTTGTCATCGATAGACTTACGAAGGTTGATCACTTCTTACCGATCAATGAAACCTTCGGTATTGATGATCTGAGATGACTATACATCCGAGAGATTGTATGTCTGCACGGAGTTCCACACTCCATTGTTTCAGACAGGGATGCCCTCTTTACCTCTCGGTTCTGGAAGGGGCTTCAGAGGGCCTTGGGTACATAGGTACTTTTGAGTACAACATACCATCCCCAGATAGATGGCCAGTCCGAGCATATGATCCAAGTGCTTGAGGATATGCTCTGAGATTGCATTCTAGACTTTGGCAGTTCTTGGGAGAAGTATATCCCTCTGGTGGAGTTTTCCTACAACAACAGTTTTCAGGCGACTATTCAGATGTAACCTTATGAGGCTTTGTACGGTAGGCCATACTGATCACCCTTATACTGAAGGAGACAGGAGAGGTAGCTTTACCGGGACCTCATCTTGTTCAAGAGACCTTAGAGCAGATAGAGTTGATTTGGAAGAGGATGGCTACAACACTGTCTCAACAGAAGTCTTATGCTGATCAGTGGAGACGACCTCTAGAGTTCGAGGTCGGAGATTAGGTTTTCCTGCATGTCGCACCGAGATTGGGACACAAGAGGATTCAGAGACAGGGTAAGCTTTCGCCGCGGTACGTCGGGCCGTTTGAGGTATTGGAGAGAGTTGGGCCAGTTGCCTATCGGTTGCAGTTACCTCAGAGGTGCCAAGCCATGCACGACGTCTTCCACGTCTCTTAGCTCCGGCGTTACTTTTCAGACCCGTCTCATGTCTTTCAGCTCGAGGATGTTGAACTCGAAGTAGATGCATTGTTTTAGGAGCATCCTATCCGGATCTTCGATCGTAGTACGAAGGTTCTCCGGGGGCGGTCTGTTCCTCTAGTATGGGTGCTATGGAAGCAAGAGCGAGTATAGGACGAGACCTGGGAAAGGGAGGCTGATGTACAATCACAGTGGCCAGAGCTGTTTGGGGTTTCTTCTTATCCGCCTCATTAGGGAAATTCGGTGACGAATTTCTTTAAGGGGGGAAGTTTGTAAGAACCTGGATCTTTGTTTCAGGTATGTCTCTCTTTTTCCTAGAGTTTTTGAGGAAAGTGGGTTTTCTAGAAATTTTTGAAGTACATGCCATGTACTTTTTGAGTACAAGCCGTGTACTCCCTTGCTGCGCCAAGCCATGTGCTGGCCGTGTCTGGGCCACACACACTGTGTTTAGAGGTGATGTGGCGGCCGCTTAAAGTGGAGTATGGAAAAAAAGAGTACACACCATGTACCCCAAAAGTACACGCCGTGTATTTTTTTCATTAAATGGACCGGGGTCGCGCCTGACAGACAGAAAACAATCCTTCTTCAGGTTCTTCATCTGGGAGCAACCCGTACAGACGTGTTTCTTCTTCGGATTCCCAAGCCTCTATCTGATCTCCATTTCAGTCGCCGTAAATTGCGTTAGAAACGCAACAGTGAGTTCTTTCTTCTCCTTGAACCTTGTTTTCCAATTTCTCCTCTTTCTCAAGATATTGTGGGTTGAGATTTTTTGAATTTTTCTCAGATCCTTGACGTTATAAGGAGAATCAATCATCGTGGTTCACGTATATAGTTCTCCTAGCATCGAGGTAGGTGGTTTGTGCCATTCCATAGGAAGTCTGTGAATATTTTTTTGCAAATTCCACCAACACCCTTGAATGGGGTATTGTGTGTTTCCTGTTTTTCCCTTGTAGTTTGCTTGCCTTGCTGATATGCCTGTGTAGAGGTCATTTCTCGTGAATAGGGTTAATTGTATTGTACTCTGGATTCTTTTACATGCTTGTTTTCTTGTTCAGAGTTTTCTAGTTTCTATGTCTAGTTGTAGGATAGTTGAACTATTGTACTTTTATGTTGTTGTGCCTTAGAATGATAGCCAAGTAGTTCTTGAGGTTTACTTGGGCCGATACACGTGCTATAAATGTTTGTTTTATATAGGGATATGAGAACCTAGTGTAGTGGACCATAGGGAGAATGGACGTAAGGGCTTCTCTAGAGTGTCTTTAATTTACGATGCGAGACCACAAGGGGAATTGACGTTGAGTTCTTCCTCAGAGAGTCTGTAGATCCTCGAAGCGGGCCATAGGGGGAATTGACGTTGAGTGCTTCCCTAGAGATCCTTTAGTATGATATGAGACTATAGGGGGAATTGACAGTGATTGATTCCCCATAGAGTCTATTCTTAGCTGAACCAGAGGGGTGAGACTGTGTGTTCCTACTAGAGGGTTTCTAGTACTTGTAGGTTGAACCTTAGGGGTTAGACTGTGATAACTACCTAGAGGTTACCTATTTGTTCTACTTGATCAAGAGGATGTTTCTTGTTTGTATATTATATGATAGAAACTATGGATTTCTACTGCTGTATTTACTATTTACTGCTTACTATCCTTTACCTGCCATATATTCACTGACTATTAGGCACAGATCTTTGGGTGGTTGCCTATTGGGACTTTTTTCTCACACCCTGTTTGGGTCATGCTTTTGGGCTCAAATAGATTATATTGTTGCAGGTATAGATAAGGGAAAGCGGCCTTCTACTTCAGGTTCTTGATTGCACTGGAGCTGGAGAGCATGGGACCAAGCCGAGGCTTGCGATACTGAGGAGTTGCTCATCTGTTTTTCTTTTGTACTTTGGCTTAGTACTATATTCATCATTGTGACTTGTTTGGCTGTTTTCCTCGACATATATGTGTTATGCATCATTTACATATTTCTACTCCAGTTGTTTATTTATCAGTCTTCCACTATTGTATGTGTTGTTACTTCCGCTGTGTACTATTCCAATGAGGGCATAGTTTCCCTACTATTACACCCAAGGCCCTCGCTGCTAGTCGGAAGCCTCTGGAATTTGGGAAAATGCGCTTGAGTCCATGTGACCAACCAGGTATGGGACGCCTCTGGGTGGCTTTCGGAATCGGGATGTTACATCTCGTGAAAGATATTTAATATTTCCCAGAGACAACATTTCTTTGGTATACCCTATATAAAACCATTCTTCTTAACTTAGGAAAGGAAAACATAATAAAGGGAGAGATAAAATGTTCAATAAGGGTAAACCTAGGCGATATCAATAAATGATCAATCGTGATAATAGTATATGAATAAGGGTATGAGATCAAAAACATAAATTATCTGAGTTATAGGAAATATTTCATAGAACGTAAACATGAGTCATGGAATAAAAATTTATGACAATAATGGAAAATTTTCACAATAGTTATTAATCATCTATAATTAGTCACGATCTATGAGAAAAAATCATAGCCTTAGTAATGAAGAAAAAACATAAGTTTATAATCCCTCTGTGCTACGCCAACCTCCCCCTCCTCTCCTATTTGGTTGTTCTCCCTCACGCGATGTATGTTTCATCTTTCATCACTTGTATTGGAGATCCTAGGATAATTTTTACCTCTCTTATTCCTTCTATATATTAGTGTCTGACCCCCCCCCCAATCCTATATTTAAATAGACATGGGTTAATTAAAATTGGAAATGTAATGATACGATCCAGATTAGTATCATAACCAAAAAATGACCTGACTTTCCACTAACCTAAGAGGCGTTCATGATCCCTATGGGATAAAAATGATCCCATTGGAAAAAAATACAATTAATGTGGAATATTTTACACCTAAATTAGAGTAAATTAAAAATGATCTTTCACCTCAAAATCATACATGTCCCATTCATAAGTTGAACATATAAAAAAATAGTAGATATAGAAAAAATAAATAAACAGGAAGAAGATATCATAGATGGAAAATAAAATCCCACTATTAACCAATAAAATTGTTTAACATGTGAGTTCTCATTTTATGTTTTCTTTTAAACTGGAAATCTACTCTGTCGCATGCCTCTCCTCTGCCACGAATGCTCCTCTACTGCACGCTGAACAACACCTTCACGGTGAGTATTCTCCTCTTACTCCTTGGTTTCCTCTTGTTCACATGTTATTAATGTTTGATATTGATGGTTATGTTGTGAAATGTATGGGCTAAATTCCCCACTGAAAATCATGGCCATTGGCGGTCCTTGTTTGCGCACTAAATGAAATGCATGTTGGTAGGTTCATGTTGAACATTTGAATATAAAAATTGGTAATTTACGTATACTGACTAATGAATGAATTCCCCAGGATGATATAACTTCTATGATAACCCCTGAATTAACAAATGTAATTGAATAAGGGATACTTTGTAAAATATTAAATTGTGATTGTTTGGTTTGTATGGTGTTGCGATTGTGAGAACGATTGTGTGTTTGTATGGTGGTGTGGTTGTTGGAATGATTGGTATACCATTTGTTTTCCATGTTGTAGTTCTTCCACCATTGAATATCAATACAAAATTTACCCATTTCAATGGCACCACCACTTTGTTACTAGTGCAATTCCACCAAATCTTAGAAAACCACTTCACTGGAGGACTCTATGCGACACTTTATGGACACCCTAGTTAAATAACCATAACAACACATGTAATGAATCCTTCCACCCACAAGAACTCTATTGAAAATCATACCATATATTATTTTAGTACCATTGTTCTTGACTAGAGACATTATGTTTCTAGAGAAACACTAAAAAACTGGTTTACAACCTTGAATATAGATCACATGTGGGATACTAAAACATTCTAGTGAAAGGGATTCTCATAGATAGTTCCATTGATCAGGTGGTTGGGGAGATGGGTGTGATCTACTTTGGTCCTGAATAATTCATGGAGAGGTAAGGGTATTGTTTACCATATCTAGTTCCATTTCCTATAGTTGTATGATGACCCTAGTTGAACATATTTTGTGTAATTATTTTATTAAATATTAATATTACTGTATTAAATAGGTTGAATATGAATAAAGAATGGATGAATGCCTATCGGTTGACAAAATATTATGAAGATGGCGTGAAAGTGTTTATCAAGTTTGCAAAAGATAATGCATATGACCCTTATCAAATCCTTTGTCTGTGTTTACACTGTTGTTATTCAAGATAAATTAGTTCAGAGGAGTTGGAAGAACACCTGATCTTTCACAGAATAGATCTAAGTTATACATGTTGGAATAAACATGAAAAAAATGAATGTAGGTAGTGGCTAGGATAACACTGCATTTTATGGATCATCTGATATGATTACAAGCATGAAAAATGAAGGCAATTGTATGGAGGATGTGATTACGGATGTGAATGATGATGAAGATCGTATTGAGGAAATGACAAGGGCAGTTGAAGATGAACATCATGATTTTACAAAATTGTTTGAGAAGTTAAAGAGTTGTTCAAAGATGCCATTGCATGCTGGTTGCACTAAATATATATCATTTTCAGCCGTACTGAAGCTGTATAATTTAAAAATAGGCAATAGGTAGAGTGACACCAGTTTTATGGAACTACTTGCTCTTCTGAATGACATGCTCCTAGAAGATAATGAGCTGCCGAGCCAAACAAACAATTCCAAATTAATGCTACGCTCGATGGGTATGATCTTTGAAAAAATACATGCCTGCCTGAATGACTATATATTGTTTCACAAGGACCACCAATCACTTAAAGAATTCCCAAAATGCAGTGCTTCTCGATACAAGAAAGATGAATCCAGTCCTACAAAAGTTTTATGATACTTTACAATCATTCCAAGGTTTAGTCACCTATATGGAAGTGAGGAGACTACAAGACAATTAACATGGAATGAAGATACAAGAATTAAATATGGTAAACTACATCACTAGACATACTCTCCTTAGTAGAGGATAATTTATCATGAGTATCCTAAATTAGGAAATGAGCTGAGAAACCTTCGTCTTGTGTTATCTACAGATGGAGTGAATCCTTTTGGTTTTCAAAGTAGTAGTCATAGTACATGGACTGTTATGTTGGTAAATTATAACTTACCATCGTGGTTATGAATTAAATGAAAATACATCATGTTATTTATTCTTATATCAAGACCAAAATAAATGGGTAATGATATTGATGTTTATTTGGCTTCATTGATCGAGGATTTAAAATTGTTGTGGGATTCAGGTGTTATGTTGTATGATGCTTACCAAAATGAAGATTTCACTTTGAGAGACATATTGTATGGGATGATAAATGAATTTCCTGCTTATGGTACTTTTTCAGATTATAGCATTAATGGAACTCAAGGGTGTCCCATTTGTGAACAAGGTACACAGTCAATTAGGTTGGGAAATTTATTTAAAACCATGTTTCTAGAACATTGTAGATTTCTACCCCGATGAAATAAGCACCGATCTTGGATGACATCATTTTATAGAAGTTCATAAGAACGTAAAACACTGTCTCCACCAACAGGTGATCAATTTTTTACAAAAGTAAAAGATTTTGACACTACTTTTGGTAAACCATTTTCGAAAAACCTTACGAAAACCGATTAGAAAAAGAGATCAGTTTTTTTGGAATTACCATACTGGAATTGTCTGTATGTCAGACATTTTCTTGATGTTTTTCATGTTGAAAAAAATGTATGTGATAGTGTCATCGGCACGTTTCTAAATGCACCTAACAAAATGAAGGATAAAATTAAGTCTATATTACACATGGTTGATATGAGAATACGAGAAGAGTTGACACCAGTGAAGAGTGAAAAATTAACATTCATTCCTCCTACTACTTACACTCTTTCCAGGAAAGAGAAATATAAGTTTTAAAACTTCATAAATGATATAAAGGTTCTAGAGGGGTATTCATCAAATATCAATAACATCGTTTCAATGAGAGATTTAAAGTTAAAGGGTCTGAAATCACATGAATTACATGTTTTGATAAAAGATCTAATTCCTATAGATTTACGTTGAATTTTGCCCAAGAATATATGCTATACATTTATGAATCTCTATTTATTCTTCAAAGCTATATGCAGTAAAGTTATAGACCTAGAGAAATTTCCAACTATGGAAAGAGAAATTGCCTTTATATTATGTGAATTGGAAATGTTCTTCCCGCCGACATTCTTTGATATGATGGTTCATTTGACGGCTCATTTGATGAGAGAGATTCAACTATGTGGTAGTGTACATTATAGATGAATGTACCCCATTTAACGGTATATGAAGATTTTGAAAGGGTATGTCAAAAATCAAAGTTGGCCAGAGGGTTGTATTTTGGAGCAATATATTGTTGAAGAAGCCATTGAATTCTGTACCGAATACCTGTCTGGTGTGGAAATCATTGTCCTACCTAAATCTTGTCACACTGGGTGGCTTGAGGGTGAAGGAATTTCTGGAAGAGAGGTTGTCACAATCAATATTATAGATCAGAAGTAGGCCCACCTTTACATTTTTCATAACATTTTTGACGTTGACCTATATGTTCAAACCCACAAAGAAATTATTAGGCATTTGAATCCATCTATGGATGAAAAATGGATATCAGATACAAATAATTGAAAGTTTACAGGATGGTTTCAAGACCATATTTTTAAGAAGTTAGATGAAAATCCAGACTCAATTTTAGAACGAATTTGATGGATAGATGGAGGAGAAAGTGTGTATGTATTATCTTACAATGCTTATTTAGTTAATGGTTATACATTATATACTCATGAACATGATGAAAATAGTACCATGAAGAATTGTGGGGTTACAATTATGGTTGAAGCGATGCATGTTTCTGGTGATAAGGACAAAAATCCAATTTATGCGAATATGTCTTACTTTGGCATCATCAAACAAATATGGGAGTTGAATTATACAAAATTCCAAGTGTCGATTTTTCAATGAAAGTGAGTTGATAACATGAGTGCTGTTAAAATAGATGGATTGAGATTTTTGAAAGTTTATTTAAGCAAGGAAGGGGTGAAATACGAACCATTTATAATGGAATCAAAGGCAGTACAAGTATTTTATGTTCCAAATCCCACAAACCAAAACTGGTCAATTGTTTTGTTATCGACCAAAAAAACTGAAGGGTCAGATGAAATTTCAATAGAGGATGACCCTTTCATTGGGAATTCACAATCATTTTACAGTGGTCCCAATATAGATGACATTTTTATGTTAGAGGAGACCACAATGAAGGGATTTACATCATCGATAGAGGGGTCAAATCTCTTTATACTTTAAAAAAAGAGTTCAATAATCACGTTATTTGTTTATTATAATATACATTGTGTTACATTATGTTATTATCTATTCACTATTTCTTTTATATAATCTAAATTAAATTTTAAACCAATTTTGAAGATAATTACTTCTGCACTTGCTGATGCACCAAATCCTGAGGCACAACAGGTCTCTCAACCTGCTGTTGCTAGTCCTAGTGCAGAGAAACAACATGTTTCTCAACCTATTGCTGTTGGTCCCAGTGCTGAGGTACAACAAGTTTCTCAACCTATTTTTTCTGGTCCTAGTATCGATGCTAGCACTCCATAGGAGCATAATGACGATGCTTCTAAGAAAATGGTAGGAAATGAAACCCTAACGGCACAAAAAAAACAAGAGAATCATAGTTTGATATTGTTATCCAAAATCCTTAAGGAAGAAGCAAAAGGCATTAAATATGAGGTGGGATGGAATAAGAAAGGCCGGCATGTTAACCTCAAAAAAATAAATCTTTATAGCTACATTGGAGTCATCACTCAGCAACGCGTGTTGATTGATGTACAATCTTGTAACCATGTTGTTGCTGGGCTTAAGACACTAATTTTGGAAGAGATTACGGTAAAATTATGAAATAATTTTATTAATTTATTAAAATAAAATAAAATACTAAAACATTGAATTACTCTTCATTATCCATTGTAGAGTGCATTTATAGTAGATACTGCACACAAGGAATGTGTATTAAGAGTTGCAGGAAGGATTTATAGAGGATTCTACACAATTTTAACGAAATATCATCTTAAAGATGTTGAAGGGAAAATCAAGTTTCACCCACCTACTCTTTATGCACACTTGATATCCCAAGGAGTGTGGGATGCATTTAGCAACCGTCATGGGGAGAAGAATTTTCAGGTACATTGTGTCTGGTAATACATTGTTTGACGTTTCTTGTATTCATCACTTTGATTGAAAGTTCTTTATTTATGAAAAAACAACTGAGTGATGAAAATAAATAATGGGAAACAAAACCAGCATGCCCCTACCTTAAACCAAGGATGGGATATGCTTCACTTGAGAAAAAATTGATACATATTTTAAATCTAACTTAATACTTTTATGTGTTATAAAACAACACCATAACCATGTTTCTCTATTTATATGCAGATTGAGGAATCAAAATCAAAATCCACTTCAATCCCATGCCATATGGATGGAGTCTCGTGTAAATAAATAGGGGATATTGATTGATGAAAACACACAAAAACTGTGGGAAACATGTTTAAGTATGACATAATATAAATTTGATTTTATTTAAATCTCTATTACATAACAATGACTAATTATTTTCCTATATTTTTAATCTGGAAAAGTCACATGAATCAACAACACCCACACTAGATGCAGACATAATTTCAACAGCCTTGGAGAAACTAGAAGAGTATGGCCACATCAGAGGTGCGGGTTTTGGGGTGACACCCTGAACATATTTTCAGAAAGAAAAATAAACAGAGGATCAAACTGAGGAAATGAAAAAGATGATAAAATTAATAGCTGTGTTTCAAGAAGAATTACAATACCAAATAGAAATGATAGAAAGTTTTATAGGGGTTGGCAAAGAGAAGAAACAACTCAACAACAACTCACGCGTGAAGATCCCCCCCAGTTTTGAGGGGAGCCATTCCCCTAAAAAACCAGACTTAGCTGAGCTAATAAATGTTATAATAATTGTTTCTGTAAAATGTGAATCACATAGACACCGATACCTTTCTTGTACTAATATTGGTAACACCATGTGGTGCCACCTCGGCTGGCAGCGGGACCCATGGGGTGCGGGTCCCCTTCATCGCGACTTCGAAGCCACGACCACATCCTGTGGCACGCGAAAGTGCGCTGCTCTCCACCAACGTGGCTGGCAGAGAGCCCTCCACCCCCTTTGGTCTGCCGCGACACCACCTTCCTCCGTGGATGGATAGTTCTAGCCACCGCCATCGCTCGTCGGGGCCGGTCACCGGCGCTGCTATGCTGGCATGGCTTCTACGGGCCATTGGGTGAGCTCTGATGGTCCTTTTTTCCCTTCCTGAAGTGCTTACGAGCCTCTCGAGATGCTTCCAATGCTGCAAAACTCCCAGGTTCATCTTGCGGCTCTGTTTTATGGTTACTCATGAAGAACACAACAAAGATTTAAGTATCTGAGGTTCAGGGCCCTGTTCGTTTGGCCCATGCCCTCTGTGTTAGCATCATATCAAGGATGTGATAATCAATAATCAAAAGATAAATCAAAGACCACCATTCAATATTTTATTGCAATAAAAACCTATAGTTTCATATGAATCGCGTGTAAATTGGTTTTGGTTGACCTGCATTCATCATTCTTTTCAAGAATAGTGGAAAGAAACTAATTCACTTGAATTCAAACAAAATCCCTACCTTGATCACGTTAAGTTTTCTTGCAGAAGAAGAAGAAGGTCCGTGTGTGTAGTCGTTCGTCGCCCGTTGACCTCCAGATAGATTCCTCAATGGGCATTGTCAAAACTTCATTCTTCTTTGGAGGTAGATGTTTCCATCACTTCATCAGAAGTTCTCCCACGGGTTCCCCAAACCCATGCTAATGATTTAATTAAAAGGGGAAAACCTCCCACGTTGGTTCATTATTATGATTCATTAATGAATCGTAATCAATAATCCTAATTAACCACAATCATTGCAGTTACACAATGAGAATTTTAAGTTAATAAATGACCCACATTTATTTCTTGACATTGCACCGCAGTCCCACCATTCTCTGCTCAACCGTTTGCAAAAAGAATAAAATAACACCATTTGTTATTTTATTTTTTTTCCAAAATTCCAAAAAATTAACTTTTCCATATGACTTTTTCCAAACAAAGTTAAGATTTCCTTATGTGAATCCTGCCACTGTAAATTCAACAGTGCAGTCAGATTTCAATTCCAAGCACCAGTTCAAAAGTTATAAAATGCTGCCTGCACGTTTATTGAACATACCTTAAAAAAAGTTCAAAAAATTATTAACAGTCACCCTCAACCCACACCATTTGAGGTTAGGCTCCGATTAAGGGGAAAATGCCCTCACGAGCTCAAAACTACTATCGAATTTTCAATCCTAGTTACTATTTAGAAGTTAAGGTTTCTACAATAAAATAATTGTCACATAATTATTTTATTTACAGCCAAAAACTAACTTCTACTGGTGGCCTAAGCCGGCCAAGGTTAGTATATTCCTAATGAAAGAATACCCTCATGAGTTCAGAGGTGGTCTTAGATTTTTAATCCAAGTCACCGTTCACGAGTTATAAGCATTTGAAAAGTAAAATAATTTTTATTTAATTATTTTATTACAGTTATGCCATTTTCTGGTTTTCTCACCGGAAGCCTGCACTGACTAAACATAAGTCACACCTAGGGTAAACCCGCCATCCTAAATGCAACAATGCGCTCAGATTTCTGATTTGGGAACCCATTTAAGATTTATTCCACTTTTTCATGAAAAACACTCACATGTGCTATTTAAAACTTAACATTTTTTGATGGATCATTTCGGGCACTCCGGGTCTCAGAATCACGTGCCATCAGATTTCTTAGTCTCAAAATAATTCCATATAATTTAAAAAAAGTATATGGAAATTACGGGACATTACAGTATGTATTTATTTATAAACACACACATAAAAATATATTTAAAACTAATCTTATAAATATATATTAATATACGAATAAATATACAGATAAAAAAATATAACTAAATAAATAAATAAATAAATAAATAAATATATATATATATATATATCAATATAAATCTATATTAATATATGAACAAATATAACTATATATATATATAAAAATAAATAGATATATCATTAAATGGAGAATAAAGCAACATAGGGGAGTGGTAAAGGGTCCAGGTGCGCAGAGGAGAGGTCCTGAGTTCAAATCATGGGGAAGGCGGAGGCGTGCGGGTAGGGTGCATAAGGGATATCATGCAGGTAGGTGTAGGGCTGGGGGGTGGGGGTGGGGGTGGGGGGTGGGGGGGGGGGGCTAGCGCTGTTAAAGGAAGGTGATTGGGACGCGAGCGGGTGTGGGTGGGGCTAGCAGTCAAGCGTAGTTAAAAGTGGGGGCTCCAATTTAATGATTTTTTAGTTTTATCAACGCTAAAAAAATCACTGATAAATGAACCTTTTATTAGTGCTTTTTTTAGCACTGATAAAAGACCCCTTTTATCAGTGATTTTTTTCAGCATTGATAAAATACCCCTTTTATCAGCACTTTTTTTAGCACTGATAAAAGAGGCCTTTATCAACTCTTTTTTGAGCACTGATAAAAGGGACTCCCTTTATCTTTGTTAAGATTTTCAACACATTTTTTGTGTTGTAAATTCCATTTTCTAGCACTTTTAAAGTCCATATTTTTAATAGTTTTATGCTAACTATTAGGATTACATATCTCTTTTTTACCTTTATCGACCATTTGATCTCACCCCTTTCTTATGTTTCCTTTCCCCAGGTTATGAAGAATGATTTTAAGTAATATTAATAAAGGGTAATATCTTTATAGGATATTTTGAAGATATTTTACCAAATTAGAGGAATTTTTTCCATGTTTCCAAAGACACTAAACTATTATGGTCCTTAGGAATGTAATTTTTTAATGTGATGGATATTTATCTAAAATGATGTAATATCCATATATGTTAAGCCTAGGTTACTATAGTTATTATCAAAGTAAAGGTTTAACAAACATTTGGAATCTAGGATGAGAATATATTAGTGATATCCCTAGGGATATTTCTAAGGATATATTTAGGGATGTCTCTAAAGATAAGCCTAAGGTGTCATAGATTTAAAATAATGTGTCATAATTTAGACACCCTATAAATGATTTATCATGATTATGAGGTTTTATGATATGATAAGTGTTTCTCACACTATGATTTTTGGATTTATTAAATGGAGGGAATAATAAGGAACTGAGTTAACATTGAATGTGATGGATTTTTTTTGATGAGTTGTCAAATGGGATGATCACTAGAGTAAAAGATGTTGTGATCGTGCCTAATCAGTTTTCATAAAACATGATTAAAAACATGTACCTTAACCAACTATTGGACTCACCAAGGAAGATAAGTATTTTACTGTGATTTCAGGTAATGGAGACCATGGAGGAAATAAGATTTAGTCTTCTTTGTGTTAGAAATGTGGAAAAAGGAACCCAAGTGAATGTCTTAGTAGAATGATAAGATGTTTTGTTTCTAGAAAATAAGTACATAAATCAAGTAACTGAAAATGGAAAATGAAAATTTTGGTCAACTAAATGAAAGAGAATGATATCCTCCTTAAGACATCATCAACAATTGAATGCTTTAAATGTGGAATAAATCATCATTATGCCAATTGAGTCCTAAGTGGAATTCCCTTAAAGAGAATCAGCAAGGTGGTAAGATTAATGGTTATATTACTAATGATGATGAGACTACAATTGAAATACGAAAGGAAAGAGGTATTAAGTAATAGTACGAGGTAAAATTTTTAATGGATTAAGGATGAAGTGGAATAATTGATTTTTTATATATTTGGATTCAAGAATTATGAATTTTAAAATATATAAGGATTGTTCAGTTTATGTTTTTCACTAAGGACTTATAAGAATATGTTGAATGGTTCCAATGGACTAGAAAAGTGATTTAATGGCAATGTCATATTAATGGAAAACACAATATTAAGGGAAATATAACCCTTAATATGTTATTGATGTTGAGATAATTATGTTTTGATAAAGATATGTTGGATATGAATAAGTAAATTGAACAGTACCGATTACCTTGGAACCGATTAATCATTTTTTGAGAAAGTGGTTTGTGCTATCATGGATGGATTTTAATTATTTTTGGTCTTGTAGAATATATCCAATAATCTTTGTAATAGGAAATAATTCATGTTTTCAATAAGTATTTATGGTAATTACTATGTTTCAAGAGAATACATGATATAGGTATTCACATGTGTCACGACCCAACTCGTACTGGGGCTCGAGCCGCAACTACCCCAAGCTCGCCTCCATAGGCCAGGGGTTGACGACTTGTGCTGAAGTCACAAAAAACTAGGGGAGGCCTTTGCCTGAGAAACTTTACACCCACACGCAACTAACTCTATGAAAAAGTACAGAGAAAAGAAAGAAATATACAACACTGCTACAAAAAGGGAAACCAACATACATGCATCGACCTCTAACCTGTACAAGTAAAGTGATGAAAAAGTACTGACAAGATAACTGAATAGTAAAAGGGGCCAAACACACGCCCAACCAGAAAGGTGCCACAAACTGGGAACATGTAAATGAAAGTAAACAGCTGGTGAGTCTCACACCCAGAAATCCTCCTATATCCACTAAACGCAGCCCAAGCTCCTGTGTCCTCTACACTCCTCCATAGTCTCGATCGACCTGTCTATCATCTGCAAGGGCACACCAAGTGCGGGCAAAGCCCAAGCAGGGGTGAGTATAAATATACTTAGTAGGATGCCCCAAAAGCTCGAGGGAGAAACAAATGAGGTACTAAAACGGAGAGCAGTGGATAGAACAAAGAACAATGTAAGAGAACAATAATGAGAGTACAACTCAACCCAAAAAAATAAAGGAAGTGGACTCATCCAATCCAAGAGGATCTAGACACGGAAAGCACATGGCATACCCCGTGCGTCTTCGCCCCTCCTAGAAGGAGATTAACTGAACCCAAGGAGTGGGAACAAAATTAGGGTGTATATATATGCTCAACAAGAATCCTGAATGAGTGTTTAAGGGGATCTCCATCTCTAAGCTCAGCCCAAGGAGAGTCGCCAACAGTTCAAAGGATATCCATCACTGATTCCCAATAATCCCATATGTCAAGCGACCTCATCACTGAACCATACAACCAAGGGTCCCGATCTGATAAACATGGAGAAAAGTCATTGACTAGCCTCATAGAAAGGGCCGAGTCTGAAAGAAGTAGTCGGGTAACCCACTACCCAGCCCCACTGGAGGGTAAACCACAAGATGTCGTCAGGTAACCTATTGCCCAACCCCCATTGGAGGGTAATCCATAAGAGGTTGTCGGGTAACCCACTACCCAACCCCGCTGGAGGGTAAAGCACAAGAGATCATCGGGTAACCCACTACCCAACCCCACTGGAGGGTAAACCATAAGAGGTCGTCAGGTAAGCCACTGCCCAGCCCTGCTAGAGGGTAAACCCTAAAGTCAATAGGTAACCCAATGCCCAGCCCCGCTGAAGGGTAAACACTAAGGTAAACAGGAAACCCACTACCCAGCCCCGCTGGAGGGTAAACCCTAAGGTCAATGGGTAACCCACTACCCAACCTCACTGGACTGAAAACCCCGAACTTGTCCGATAACTCCGCACTGCCCGTGCCATCACTGGGTGTCACTAACACCGCTACCGTGCGTAGGTTCGGAGTGCATCAAATGAACCTCTGATCAACGCCCTTTCATGTTTCCATATTTAATGAGATCTCAAATGAGTATCCTCTCTCCCAAATAGATTACACCATTGTAATCATCATGGAAAAAACACACGAGATCAACTACTTACTCGCTGGAAACGGGCTCTTGATGGAAAAGTTATTTAACACCGCTGTATGCCCATACGACATCTTGTGGGGCCCGTACCTCGGTCCCGGAAGAGGTAGGGAGAACTGCACCATCGTTTTGCTCTCATAAAAACATGCCAAAAAAACTATTAATATTCCCCAAACGGACACTTGATGCAAAAGTCGCAGTACGCTTCACATAGCTTAAAAGACGGCCCGTGGGGCCCACGCCTCAACTCTGGCATCAACGCCTGGAACCACCTTGGTCAAATTAGCCTCGATGCCAGGGTCACAACGCCGCTGACGACCTAAAATAAACTTCAGATGCTGAAGTTGCAACTTCCCGCGCTACATGCAAGTGGGGCCCTGTGGGGCCCACACCTCGACCCCGAAACATGTCACACAGATCGTACCATTGCGTTCCTTGAAGATAAACAAGCGGGATAGGATATTCATTTTCCCTGAATGGAATTATATAGCATAAGTCGTAAAAATGCAACACACGTTCGAAAGCCGCCTCATTGGGCCCACGCCTCGGGCCTGAATTTAGGCGGGCGGATTGCACTGTTGCAATCCCCTCAGAAAAAACACTCAGAAATGAGTACTCAAATACCCCAAACAGATGTCAAGTGAAAAAGTGGAGTTTCACCATAAAACATGCAAACTAGGACCTATGAGGCCCGCACCTTGTCTCCAACCCAAACGCTTCGGAAAGAATCTCAAAAAGTTCGCATGAGGACTGAGGTCATGCTGCCGCTGACGACGCATCAATCAGACATCCCAAACATGAGTTAGGTCCAACGTAATAATAACTAATTGATTTAAATAATTAATTAATTTTTCACATTAAGTGTTTCGTGCCACCGGGCAACAAAACCAAGCCACAAGGGTTCCAAACCAACTTTGGAAGGACCGTCTCAACTCCAGGTCCACAACGCCTCTGACGGAGCATCAAACGGACGCCTGACTCACGAAGTAAATTCGTCAAGAGCTTTAATAATAATTTAATATTATTAAAGTAAAGCATTTCGGGGCACCCGTATTTAGGTGAAGAACCCAAAAACCCTGAAACATACTTCAAAAAGTCTGTCTCGCTAACACGGACCTGCAGCTGCAGATGACACATCAAAGGGACACACTGTTTAAAAATTACAACCCCCCAAACGCAAGGGGGCCCAACTGGGCCGGTTCACCCCGGCTGGCCTGGACCGAACCGCTAGCTTGCGTCCCAGCCGCGGGTCTGGACCAAACATCCACGGCCCACTCCAGCCACACCAGACCCCTCAAGTCTGGTTCTCCCCAGCAGACCAGCCTTTGGCCGGTCTCCGCGTCGCGCCAGCAGGACCCGCAAAGGGCGGGTCCTCATCTCCCAGTAGACCGGCCTTTGGCCGGTATTCCTCTTCATGCCAGCTGGACCCGAGAAGTGCGGGTCCTTTCTTCCTCCATGCACCCGAGGTCAGGCCTTGAGCTCCACTGCCGAGTGCAACAGGCGACGCTGGATGCCGGACGCATCACACCTCCACCGGACACCCGTCCCTGCTGCTTCGACCTCCACTTCTCCAGCCGTCCCGGGCTTCACCAGCTGACCACTCCGTCGCTTAGACCTCTCCCCTGCTTCACCATCCAAGGAAAACTCCTCCGACTGCACACCGCCCTGCCTACTCGGCTCCACCAGCCGCGCACCGTCCTACCTACTCGGCTCCTCCGGCCGCGCACCGCCTTTGGCCAGCCGCACCCGACACCGCCCGACCTAAACTGAACCCCCGATCAAACCTCACCGGAGAACTGTGCTCCCAGACGCACCTGCTAATCGACACCCAAACCCCTGGACTCCGGTCGTCCGTCGGCCGCCACACACCAGCCGTGAACTGGTTCCACTGCTGCGCCTCCTTGACCTTCGGCCGCCACCCTTGCCTGAGCCGGGGCTTCTAACGGCCGCCACCATCGCTCTGGCGGCCCGATTCCAAAACCAAAAGAGGATTTGGGATCCTCGGGGGAGACCTTCACAATGCCTGCCCTTGATCGACGATCTGACCCAATTTGGCACGTCCACAAATTTGGATGAAGAACTCCCAAGAACGACAGATAAAACGGGGCTTGGTCGTTGTCCGTGTTTGTTCGGCCAATGCCCTAATTATAAAATTTAATAATTTAAAACAACAAAATTGGAAAAGGGGTATAAAAACACAACCGAAAGCCTACCTCGATCCGGCCGTTTGACGATGGTGACGCAGCCACTGCGATCCCTCTTTGATCCGCAGGAGTCTACTCCTCAATCCGGTGAAGAACGGAGAAGAACGTCAAATAATGCTCGAGAGAGAGAGAGAGAGAGAGAGAAAGATCAAGAGAGAGAAATAAATGGGTTTCCCCCAATTCCACATTTTATAAACTCTCTGAACTTCGCCGACAGGCACAGATTCCAAAACCTCCATGCCCACTCATTTTATATCACACCTAGGAAAAACAACCCATTTCAAACTCAACGGATGTCTCTGAATTCCCTTTAGAGGCTTCATTCAAAAGTTATTTGACAAGAACGCTAGTGATGAAAATCACTAAGTCATTAATTTAAAAAGATGTTTTTCCCCTGGGTGACATCTCTCACAGCAGGCCCACACTCGCAACTTTTACACTCCTCCTAGGGTAAAAGGCACGCTCCAGATTCAAAGATGGCCTCAGATTTCCGATCCGAGCTACTGTTTAGGAGGAAACATAGCCTCTCCATGTGAATAGTATAAAAACTTGTCACATTTTTATAAAATTAATTCCGGGCACACCGGGCCTCGGAATCGCACGCCGTCTTCACACCTAGCTCTGAAATTATATGTAGAAATATTCCAAAGTATTACAGAGAAAAAACTGGGTCTCTACATAATTCCCTCCTTCAAGATTTTTTTCCCTGAAAATTAAAACTAGGAAAAATAACTCGGGATACAGAGCTCACACCTAGTTCTCCCACTCCCAAGAAAACTTGCACAACACCATGTTGGCACAACATGCGAACCAAAGGGATGGTTTGTAATCATAAGGTCTGCTACCCTTGAGTACATGTATAAGAATAATCATGAACCTCATCATTTGTGACACGTGGAAGACATTGTGCACCCACTCCTATTGTTGGGAGGGTACGGAAAGACGGTAGGCAACCTCTCAATCGCTTGCACAATTCTTGAATGGCCCAAAGAAACTCGGGGGACATTCCCTACCGAACCTATACTTTCCACATAATGACCAAAATCACAATTTTTTCCTAGAACATGGTCTCGTGATTCCCTCCTTCAGAATACCCATCTGGTGAAACACCCATGGATGTCCGGTCACACAAGTTTTCATAGTCAGTGCATCACAACCGAGGCTCTCTACTAAGGGAACCTGCTACAACACTAGTATATTCCCGAAACATAGACTACCTTGACATCATAGTCCTATAGAAATTTCAACCAGCACCATCACCTCAAGTTTAAGTCTCTCTGGGTGAGGGCGCACCTGGGACACTGGTGGTCTGAACAAACCACAAAGCGCTCTCCCAGAAGATAGCATCTCCACATTCTCAGCGTAAAGACCACCACCACCAGTACCACATAGTGAAACACATAGTTCTGTTTATGGGGTTTCCATCACCTAGACCTGTAATTGATAATGGTATTTATGTTGAGCATGCAAGGTACCAATGAACAGGGCAGGTGAGAAAACTCATCCAACCGCTAGAGGATAGACTCGGAAAGCACGTGGAATACCCTACGCGTCTTTTACCCTCTTGGAAAGAGAGTAATCTCTAAAATAGGCACTCTTACAAACCCTCTAGTGAAACCTCAAGCATAGGGAGGTCAAGTAGAAAAGCCCCACTGGAAAATCCAGAAGCTGCTCTGACACTCCACCACAAAACCCTACCATGAATTCACATGTTAGATGGAATCATTTACTGCACCTCAATACTATCCACTTTTGGTGGTACTAAATCTCCCTCACAGTTTTGATCGCATAACAAAAAACGCATCTCAGTGGGGGAAGAAACCCTCTTTCCCATGCATTCAAAGCTATGTCAGACAACACCAACACAGGATTACACCGACGCCCTGCGCCACCCTCAGTAATCCATCGAACAAGAAGTTAGATGAAAAGAGTACCTCACACAATGTCTAACAAGTTCTACTAAGAAAGGTAGAAAAAGACACAGAGCATACCTCTTATCAAATCATGCATTGCAGGATTGTAGACATCCATAGCACACAGCCACCTGTGGCCCCGTCCATCAGCTCCCTGAGCCTGGAATGGGCTACCTAGTTGTGGTGGAAGGACCTCAAAACGTCGTCCGCCTACCACAGTTCTTCTTGCTCTTCTGCCAACACCGCCTCCATGGGGACCACCCTGTCCCCACCTGGGAGTTCTCTGATCACAACACTACCTCTGTTGTGGCGGTTCATCTACCAACTATCGGAAAAACTCATCACATTTGGTTGGGTAGCTTCACACCACGTGACCTCGTACATCAAAACCATAGCACCAATCCTCCCTGGGCTGTCTCGGTGCTCTACGCTAGAACTCACGTAGCACCCCCAACCTGCGCTCGTCATCGGTCTTCACTGCCGGTACTATATGATACTCCACAAGTGGAGGTGCTACTGCCTGTCCTCATGGAGAAAGGGTAATCATATGATGGACCTTGAACTAAGGCCTCGTCACTCACAGAGTCATCATCACGAACCGGAGCTAGTATTATGGCTGGCTATCATCACAGAGACATCCTGAATCTGATCAAGGAGTACCACGGTCAAATGAGCATATATATATCAACAATGATGGGGAGCTGACTCAAGAAGGATAGTCAAAGACTCAATCCTATATGATGCACAAACCAAATTCCCTGTAACATGTTTCTTAGTGTGCCGAGTCGACAAGCGGGTTATCAGGGTCCTGGTGAATGGTTATGTCAACCACTGCACCATCACTAGACTCCCTGGCCTGAGAGCCACTCTTGAGACACGCTGACACTATTTCCCAAAAACTCAACCAATTCCATTTTAGGGACATCCGAACAATGCCCCATGGAAGGAACCACCTATGATACCACTTTGTCACGACCTGACCTGTACCGGGGCTCGAGATGCAACTACCCCAAGCCCGCCTCCATATTCCCGGGGCTGGTGACTAGCGCCGAAGGAAAAAAAACTAGGGGAGGCCTTTGCCTAAGAAAATGTACACCCACACGCAGCTAACTCTATGCAAAAGTGTAGAGAAAAGAAAGCAAGATACAACAATGCTACAAAAAGGGAAACCAACATACATGCATCGACCTCTAACCAGTACAAGTAAAGTGATGAAAAAGTACTTACAAGATAACTAAATAGTAAAAGGGAAAAAACACGTACCCAACCATAAAGGTGCCACAACCTATCAACAGGTAAAATAAAGTAAACAGTTGGTAATTCTCACACCCATAAATCCTCCTACGTCCACTGAACACAACCCAAGCTCCTGTGTCCTCTACGCTCCTCTGTAGTCTCCATCGACCTGTACGTCATCTACAAGGGCACACCAAGTTTGGGAAAATACTAAGAAGGGGTGAGTATAAAGTTTCTCAGTAGGATGCCTCCAAAGATCGAGGGATAAACAAAGGAGGTTCTAAAATGGCGAGCAATGGACAGAACAAAGAATAGTGTAAGAGCACAATAGTGAGAGTATAGCTCAACCCAACAAAATAAAGGAAGTGGACTCATCCAATCCCAGAGGAGCTAGACACAGAAATCATGTGGCATAACCCGCACATCATCACCCCTTATAGAAGAAGAGTAACTGAACCCAAGGAGTGGAAAAAAAGTAGGGTGTATATATATGCTCAACAAGAAGCCCGAATGAGTGTGTAAGGGGATCTCTATCTCCTAGATCATCCCAATGAGAGTCGCCAACAGTTCAAAGGACATCCATCACTGATTCCCAAAAATCCCTTACCTCAAGTGACCTTATCACTGAACCGTACAAACAAGGGTCCCGCTCTGATAAACATGGAGAAAAGTCATTAACTAGCCTCATAAAAAGGGCCGAGTCTGGAAGAAGTATTTGGGTAATCCACTGCCCATCCCCACTGGAGGGTAAACCACAAGAGGTCGTCAGGTAACCCACTGCCCATCCCCCTCCTAGAGGGTAAACCACAAGAGGTCATCGGGAAACCCACTACCCAGCCCCGCTGGAGGGTAAACCTCAAGAGATTGTCAGGTAACCCATTGCCCAGCCCCACTCGAGGGTAAACCCTAAATTCAGCAGGTAACCCACTACCTAGCCCCACTGGAGGGTAAACCCTAAGGTCAACGGGTAACCCACTACCCTGCCCCACTAGAGTGTTAACCCTAAGGTCAATGGGTAACCCCTACCCAACCCCGCTGGAGGGAAAACCTAGAACTGGTCCGATAACTCCGCACTGCTCGTGCCATCACTGGGTGTCACTAACACCGCTACCGTGCGTAGGTTCGGAGTGCGTCAAATGAACCTCTGACCAAATCCCTTTCATGTTTCCACATTTAATTAAATCTCTAAAGAGGCTCCGATTTTCTAAATAGATTACACCGTTGTAATCCTCATGAAAAAACACGCGAGATAGACTACTTACTCACTGAAAACAGGCTCCCGATGTAAAATTTATTCAACACCTCTTTATGCCCACACGAGGTATCGTGCGGCCCACACCTCGGTCCTAGAAGAGGTCGGGCGAACTGCACCATCGCGATGCTCTCAGAAAATCATGATGAAACGACTATTCATACGCCGCAAATGGACGCCTGATGCAAAAGTCACAGTGTACTGCACATAGCTTAAAAGACGGCACGTGGGGCCCACACCTCAACTCCGGCTTCAACGCCTGGAACCACCTTGGTCAACTTCACCTCGATGTCAGGGTCTCAACATAACTGATAGCGCCTAAAATGGACTTTAGATGTAGAAGATGCAACTCCCCGTGTTACATGCAAGCGGGGTCCTGTGGGGACCACACCTCGACCCCAAAACACGTCACACAGATTGTACCATTGCGTTACTTATAGATAACCACGCAGGATAGGCTATTCATTTGCCCTGAACAGACTTATGTAGCATAAGTCATAAAAACGCAGCACACATCCAAAAACCGCCTCATGGGGCCCATGCCTCGAGCTTGAATTTAGGCGGGCGGATTGTACCATTGCAATCCCCTCGAAAAAACACTCAGAAATGAGTACTCAAACACCCCAAATGGATCTCGGGTGAAAAAGTGGCGTCTCACCATAAAACATGCGAACTAGTCCATATGGGGCCCGCACCTTATCTCCAACCCGAATGCTTCGGAAAGTGTCTCAAAATGTCTGCACAAGGACTGGGGTCACGCTGCCGCTGACGGCGCGTCAATCAGACATCTCAAACAGGAGTTAGGTCTGGTGCAAGAATAACTAATTAATTTAAATAATTAATTAATTATTCACATTAAGCGTTTTGTGCCACCGAGTAGAAAAACCAATCCACAAGGGTTCCGAACCAACTTTGGAAGGACCATCTCAACTCCAGGGCCACAACGCCTCTAACGGCACGTCAAACGGACGCCCGACTCATGAAGTACGTCCGTCGTGAGCTTTAATAATAATTTAATATTATTAAAGTAAAGCGTTTCAGGGCACCCGTCTTCAGGTGTAGAACCCAAAAACCATGATTTTTTTTTTCAAAAAGTCTGTCTCGCTAACACGGACCTGCATCCGCAGACGGCGTGTCAAACGGAGGCGCCGTTTATAAATTATGACCCCCCAAAAGCAAGGGGGCCCAACCGGGCTGGTTCACCCCAGCCGGCCCGGACCGAACCGCCGTCCCACGGCCTAGCCACGGGTCCGGCCCGAACTCCCATGGCCCGCTGGCCGCGGACCGATCCATCCACACCAGACCCCTTGGGTCCGGTTCTCCCAAGCAGACCGACCTTTGGCCGGTCTCCGCGTCGCACCAGCAGGACCCCCAAAGGGCGGGTCCTCGTCTCCCAGTAGACTGGCCTTTGGTCGGTCTTCCTCATCACACCAGTAGGTCTTGCAAAGTGCTGGTCCTTTCTTCCTTCGCACACCCGAGGTCAGGCCTCGGGCTCCACTACCGAGCACAATAGGCCACGCCGGACGTCGGCCGCAGCGCACCTCCACCGGACACCCGTCCCTGCTGCTTTGACCTCAGATCCTCCGGTCGTCCTAGGCTTCATAGAAGACCACTCCACCGCCTGGACCTCACCCCTATTGCACCGGCCGAGGCTGAGTCCTCTGGCCACACACCGCCCCTACCTACTCATCTCTACCGGTCGCGCATCGTCCTGCCTACTCAGCTCCTCCAGCCATGCACCGCCTTCGACCAGCCGCACTCGACACCGCCCGACCTAAATCGAACCCCTGTCCAAAACTCGCTAGAGCACTGTTCTTCTGGCCACACCTGCTGGCTGGCGCCCAAACCCCCGGACTCCGCTCGTCCGCCGACCGCTACACATCGGACAAGCATCGGTTCCACTGTTGCGCCTCCCCGACCTCCGGCCACCCCCCTTGTCAGAGCAGGGGCTTCCGACGGCCACCGCCACCACTCCGGCAGCCCAATTCCAAAACCGAAAGAGGATTCGGGATCCTTGGGGCAAGGCCTTCGCAGCGCCTGACCCCAATCAACGGTACGAACAGATTTGGTGCATCAGAAAATTTGGACAAAGAATGCCCAAGAATGACAGATAAAATGGGGCTCGGGCGTTGGCCGTGTTAGTTCAGCCCTCACCCCAATTCTAAAATTTAAGAATTTAAAATGACAAAATTGGAAAAGGGGAGGAAAACACAACTGAAACCCTACCTAGATCCGGCCATTCGATGTTGGCGACGCGCCTACTGCGATCCCTCTTCAATCCGCCGGAGTCCACTCCTCAATCTGGCGAAGAACGGAGAAGAACGCCAAAGAACGCTCGAGAGAGAGAGAGAGAGAGAGAGAGAGAGATAGAGAGAGATAGAGAGAGAGAGAGAGAAAGAAATAGAGAGAGATAGAAAGAAATGAGTTTCCCCCAATTCCACATTTTATAAACTCACTAAACTCCACCGACGGGCGTGGATTCCGAAACCTCTACGCCCTCTCATTTTATATCAATCCTAGGCAAAACACCTCATTTCTAACTCAACGGAAGTCTCGGATTTACCTTACAAGGCTTCGTTCGAAAGTTATTTGAAAAGAACTCCAGTGATAAAAATCACTAAGTCATTAATTTAAAAAGACGATTTTCCCCTTGGGTGAAATCTCTCACAGCAAGCCCACGCTCGCAACTTTTACACTCTGCCTAGGGTAAAAGGCATGCTATGGACACAATTGTGCCCTCAAATTTCAGACCCGAACTAGCATTTAGGAGGAAACATAGCCCGACCATGTGCATAGTATAAAAACTTGTAATATTTTTATAAAATTAATTTCGGGCACACCGGGCCTCGGAATCGCATGATATCTTCGCGCCTAGCTCTAGAATTATATGTATAAATATTCCAAAGTCTTACAGGGCTAAAAATGGTTCTCTAAAACATGTTTGGTATGTGACAACCAAGAGCTACTTTATGATATATGGGGGATCAATGTTAAGATTATTTGGAGAAATTTAGTGACTATATTTATAATGTTTTGGATTTTCATCTTTTAGAAGGGTTATAAGGTTAACCATTTTCGGAAAGTTTAAGTTAAAATTCAGATAAAGTTTGTGAGATTAAAGTGTTATCTCACAATATAATGATTTATACATATTTAATAACATGTGCTAACCATTTTTATGTGATGTTTACTAAAGAATGATGGAATGAATTATCATTCTACCTCATGATCTTTTAGTACCTCAAGAATGACAAATTCATATTCATTTCTTGGATTAAGATATGAAATAGAATTTGAGCAAGGCACAACCAAAGGGAGAGATTGTGTATATAAAAAGGAATAAAATCTTGTATGTATATTTCCCTATGTTATTAGAAACTAATATAATTCCTCAAATCTTGGAAAAGGATATTGAAAAATATTTTTCCTAATACCTTTATTTCTGTTGAACTGATGGTCTTATAAATCATTATAGATTTATAGTTTTGAGGCCCTTAACGTTCAATTGATCATTCAATCAATGGTGATCAATGAACTTTATCATTCTCTATAATTATTTATTATTTTATTCAATGTCCAATCTTCACTCCCAACATTTGTTCTCCTATATGGATACCTAGTTATGAGTTACTTTGGGTAACCACTATGGTTTTAACTTTTCCTTTTTAAAGGATATTCTAGTATTCATTTTTTAATGTGGGTTTGTATGAAATGAACTTTCAAGTATTAATCCTTTTATATCCCAGATTAATTTTTGGGGATAAATTCGTTTTAAGGGGGGTATAATGTAACACCCATATATTTTTTGATTTCTCCCAAATTAACTTAATCTTTTCAATATTTCTAACTTCACGCAACACTGAATACAACTTATAGTATATGAAATCATAAAGTTTTTCTTGCATTTAACTCAACACAAAGTTAATATTGAACTATAAGAAACAATTAGATTAACTTGTGGTACATGAAAAACTATGTTTATATTATGTTACAAACAAAGATGAGTTACTTCAATAGCTTTCATTACACGCAAGAATGAGTTTTATCAAACTAAAATATACAATTAATTTTGTTAAAAAAATATTAATATAGTCCCCACCCAGCCATCGGAATGGAAGTTACAGATAATATTAAATAAATTTTGAAAAAATTATTTACACATGTATATAAAATGAATACCTTGGTTATCAACTAGTTATAAATAAAAGTAAGAACTATATGAAAATAAAGAAATTCATTTTCTAAGAAAACATTTTTCTATGTACACTTTTTTTATCTCAATAAATTAAAAAAACAAATTTTGGAGAATTTTTTTAATATAATTTATATATTATATATTCAATGAAATATTTTTGTAGTAATCTAATATATTTTATTGGCATAAGATAAGAATAAATCCAATTTCATGAATAAAAAGTTGTATTTTTCTAAAAGGTAATTTTATCACCTTTTAATGATGCACCAATTTTAAATATAATTTTGACACTTTTATAATAATTATTTGAAAAAAATAAACTTCATTTTTGAAATAATAATATAAAAATTTACTTCATGTGTATTTTTTTTATTTTTTTGAGAAGTTTCATTTTTTGAAGAATAGTGAAAAACATTGAATTTTAATTGAAAATTTCATTTTCATCTAATATATATATATATATTTATATTTAAATTCTATGTTATTTTTTATAGTATAATTAGTTAAATTATAAAACAATAAATACAATTTAAATAATTCAAATTAATTTCATATTTAAATTGGATATAAAGACATTTAAAACATTTGAAATTTTTACTTTAAAAACCCGCTTTCCTGTCACAGCTGTGAGATTAAAATAAAATTAATTTCTACCACTAATGTGATTGGAATTTGGAAAAATAGATTTTATATTTGGAATAATAATAATTTATAATTTATATTAAGTTCAACTTAGTTTTTTATCAAAAAATATCAATGAAAGTATTTAAAATTAATTACACAGATTAAGGTAAAAATCAGTTTACTTAGTAGTTAAACATTAACTTAAGGTGAAAAATAACCTGGAAACATATCCAAAATCCATTTTATGGCCATATTTCAGCCATATAATCTATTTTATTGAAAAATAACCATTATTGGAGGCACATGATGTAAGGGAGACCTCTCAATAGTGTTTACATTTTTATATTTACAAGAATGTCACTCTTCCTCCACTATAAAAGGGAAATCACCCCCTCACTTATTCACACATATAAATCTCTTTATATCTTCGATAATCTGAAAAAATAATCTCCCAACATCCATCCATTTATCCTATAATCCTTCCTTTGGGATGAAATCCAACGATTGAATCCCTTTGGTGCAAACCAAAAGGAGTTACCCATGGAAGAGGTAACATCCTTTAACAAACACTTTTGATTTATCCCTTTTACCAACCCCTAAATTATTCTTATTACATGATTATATAATAAAATAAGTCTCCTCAATATACTAATATTTTTATGTTACTTTTATGACCTACAATCGTAAAAAATTTAATCAAATGGGAAGCACAATCATCATTTGTGTGTATGTCGGACTACCACCTTGCGAACTGATGTCATTCGTTATTCCATTACCATATCTTAAGGTTGGGAATAATAAAGGAATTGATATTTTTATATGGTATATATGATATTTATTATGTATTTAGGGTTATTTATTTATTATGTAACACATACCTTTATGATTTCCATTTTGTGGGAATATGATAACTTCGTTTGTGGAAGTGTGGACAACCGCCTCCCCAAAGCAATGTGATTTGTTCACACTTTACATGGAATTTATTAAGGATGAGTTTAATAAATTTATATAATATATATGAAATAATATTTCTACTATAAATATAATATATATATACATACATATATTTTATTTACTTACTTTCTTTCAATACGACAAGAAAACAAAAACAATGTTCATGCGTACGTACGATCAACCGTCTCCATGAACGACGTATTTCATTTAATATTTATATCTTTTATAGATTAATATAAAAAAATATATAACAAATATATATAATATTTATATCATGTTTTACATTCTAGAAATAATAAATAAATCATAATCTAAGTAAGAGGATCAAGAATAAAAAGTCAAAACATATATGAAAAACAAAGTGATTATTACCCAAAACTTAACTTTAATATGAAATTGTTAGTAAATGGGTAATATAAAGTCATAATTGTAACATCCCATGTTTTAGGAAAGAAACACTATGTTCAATAGCGTACATGATATGCTGCATCGAGCTTAAACAAACAACTAAATATTATTATTTAAATGTTGTCGTTAGAACCTAGCCATTGGAATGGAAGGAATGAATAGTATTAAATTAATTATGAAAATATTGTTTACACATGTTTGTATAATGATTCATTGGTTACCAAATTTATTAGAAATGGAAATAAAAACCAATCGAATATAAAGGATGCGTTTTTTTTGAAAACCTATTCAAATGAGAATAACTATGTTTATAAAATCATATCACGATTTTTGGATTATATTAATGAATTATAAACTCAATGTGATGTTTAAAATTCATATTATACATTTTCTAGACAATATATAAGAGAAAAATCAATTTTAAGCATAAAAGAAGTATTTTTCAAAAAAAACAATTTTTACCGCCTTTTGATGGTGAACCAATTTTAAATCTAGTTTTTAACACTTTTATAAGTTATATTTTACAAAATAAACTCCTTATTTGTAATAGGGACATCAAAATTTTATTTGTTTTAAATTTTGGTATTTTTCTGATAAAATTCATATTTTAATGAATAGTGAAAATACTGCATTTTAATTCCAAACTTCTTTTTCCTCTAAGTTATTTATATATTTAGATTATCTATTTAATTGGTTTTAAATTATAATTATATTAATTTTTTTATAATTTAATCCAATTTTGGTCATTATAAATAATTTCATAATGAAATTTGATATAAACTCATGTTAATCGTTTGATAGTTTTTGCTTTTAAAAAACCTGTTTTCTCATTTTGATAATGGGAATTAATTTTAAATTAATTACTGAAAATTATGTGTTTTGAATTTTTAAAAATGGATTCCATATTTGTAATCATAAGCTCTAAATTATGTAAATATTCCCCTTTTATGTTTGGAGATGATGAATAGTAACTTTAGTAATTATTTTTATTTACCAGAGTTAAAGGGTAAATCAGGCAAATAAAGGTAAAAATAATATTATAATAATATAAAACTACCCTAAAACTTTTCCTTATAAAATTGGATGAGATATTTACAATCAAGAAAATTATTGGGGCAAAAATTTGGCCTTTGTAAGCCACTTGGGTGTGATTATAACACTTATAACATTTAATTTAAAGTAAATAAAAATATGTTATAAACATATATCTTCATACTAAAACAATTTTAATATGGCTTTATATAAGTGATATATTAGACTATAAATAGTGATTATAAATATAAAAAAATTTCATACATCATGGTATTTTATTTATACTTTTTAGATATTAAATAATTAAATTTAATTATGACACAATGATGATGAAGTGATTGCTTTATTAACGAAGGAATCAAATAAATGATATTATAAATATGAAAATAAATTTTATTTGAAATAATTTATATCATCCATGATTTTTATAGGTTAATATGAAATTTTATAATACTATTAAATTATTTGGTTTGAAGTTATCTATATTTATGGATTTTATTTAAATTCAATGAAATTAATAGTGTAAAATTGACATAATTGCTATTTTATGAACATATTAATTTATTAAATTATTTAAAAATCATAAAAATATTTTAAAAACACAAAGTGGATATTATAATGTATAAAATTTCATTAAGTATCCAATTATTGGAAATTGACCACATATAAGTAAATGTAATAGCCTCTTATATTGGATGTATTTATATATTTCACACATAATAATTTCATTGATTTATCTTTAATCTAATGGTATGATCTTTGTAAGGGACTTCGTCTCAATATCCTTTCATTAAGGAATATTTAGATTATATACACCACCTTATTTTACAAAATTTATAATAAACCCCTTTTACTTTTAATTTCATTCAAAGGGAATATTTTTCTATAAATCATTTTACTAAATGACAAAAAAATAATGTTTTTTAACATATGTGGTGGCAATGAATTCTCCATCGTCGTAGCCATTATTTGATATTTAACTTCCTATACAAGCCTTAATGTTTTTTTAAAAGGAAAACCATATTCCCTTTTTGGGTGTTTTGGTATTTAAAATGGTTTTGAACATGGATTTACTATTTCAATATCTTGAAATGTTTCATTGTGATTGGAAAATAAATTTTATGAGTGAAATATTAATAATTCCTATATTTTATGTGTTATGATTATATAATAGTACTTGGAAATTTTATGGGTGGTTATGTGATAAACCAATGATTGGTGGTTATGTGATAAAGCAATTATGCGTGGTTACGTGATAAACCAAATACAGGTGGTTCCATGATAAACCAAGGATGGGTGGTTACATTATAACCTCTAATGTATTGGGTATGGAAGTCGGCTGTATGACTATTCCATTTAGTGATATGTGTGGACGTTGACCATATAGTTATTCAATTTAAGTATGTTTATGTCCCAAGTTACCTTTATATGTTATATGTTTCTTTCTAGGGGTTTATAGTAATATTTTGGTTAAAAAAATGGTAAGCAATGAGCTTATATTCAGTGAAGAGTATTTACTACTTCATAAAAGTGAAAAGAATTACTTTATGATAAATTATTCATGGTTTTCATGTTTTTTAAAGAATAATAGTTTTCCTTCCTTGTGTATCCCTTACAGATCTTTTTATGCTCATCCCTTGTTTTTGAAATTTTTTTCACAGGTTTTAATGAAAAATAGAGTCACGTTTGGGATCAAGGAAAAGCTAGGATGTTTAAACATGAAATGAAACCATGTTTATTTTTAAAAGTTCTTATTTTATTAAAAAATTCAATAGTTAGTAGAAGTGTCCACTTTGTAATATTTGAGTTGTTATATATGAGTTATGGCATAATTCTCTAAATCTCTAAACCTGAAAATATCCTTGATGTGAATTAAATTCAAATTATTAACTTATCTCAAGATTAAGTAATTTTTAAGGTCGGGTCCTTATAATAATAAAATAATATATTTTATGATATATAATAATATGATTATGTGGTAGATTTATAATAAACATATATTTATTATATATTAGGTTTGAATGTGTACGAAGAAATTGAAGACTTGCGGTAAGGGTTTTCTCATCTCACTTTTATTTTTGTGAGATATAGTCTATATTCACCACTTATTCTTATTCAGTGGTGTATATAATACCATATGAAATGTTATATAATGAATTTAATTTATTTAATTATATTAAAATTTTCAATAGATTTTATTCATTCATGTATCTCATGATTCAAAAGTTACTCAAGTAGTAAGGGGATTTTTAGTCTCACATTTATTTTTGCGAGACTTATACCTTATTCACCACTTGTTTCTTTTGTGTGGTGTATATTCTTACCATGAATGTATTATATAATTATTATTGTTAAATTTATGGTTATTTAAATATACATTTTATGATCTATATTTCGTAGGTTTATATGGTTTAAAAGTTACAAAATCAGTAAGGCAATTTTGTCTCAATTTGCCTACTTTGAGACAAATGTTTTATTATACACCTATATTCTTTTACCAGGTATATATAATTCCATTTGAAATGTTATATCATTAATATAATTATTTTCATGATATTTTAATATTAATTAAATTTTATTCTTTCATGGTTAATTTGATTCAAAGTTACCAAATTGGTAGGAGTTTATTGCACAATCTCATTGTTTATCAGGATTATTTTTGATTATGATTCCATTGATGAAATATTATGATCCATCTATCGAGAATTATCATGATTTTTATTATAATATGATTTTTCAGGATATATTAATGTATTGGGGACATCTTAACACTATTTGGTACTCAATATATTTAATAAAATATTTTTAATAAAATCCAACTTCATTTATCTCTTCGGTCGGAAATCTGTTTTCTTCTAAAACCATTTTTTTCTAAAAATGTTTTAAAAAATGTTTTTACATGATTCTTTATAATTATTTTCAAATAAAAAGGATTTAAATGATTTTAAAATCTTACTTTATAAGATTTCAAGTCTATTATTAAATAAAAATGTTTTGAATCTTTCTTTGTAATTTTCATTTTTTTGAAGAAAAATGTTTTCAATAGGTTTCAAGCTTTCTTTATAAGTTTTTAATGTTTTTTAAAATAAAAAGGTTTTAAAGTATTTTCATGATTTCATTATAATTTTTCAAATTGTTTTGAAATAAAAAGTTTTTCAATTTTTTTAATTCTTTGTTATATGTTTTCATAGTATTTTCAAAGAAAAAGATTTTAATTTTTTTAAGATTCCATTAAAAGTTTTCAAATCATTTTTTAATGATTTTTTTTTAAAAATGCTTTATGTTTTAAAAATATATTTTCAAAGTTGTAAAGATATTTTACTTAATAAATGTTTTAAATTAAATTGAAAATATTTCTTTATAAGAAAGTTATTTTTGAAATGTTTTTATGAAAAGGGTTTTCAAAGAAAGTTTATTTTCATTAAGAAATGTTCCAAGTGATCTTCCAAAATCCTTCTCCATCTAATATTTCATCCTTTGAAATATTTTATGCTTTACTAGGGATATGATCCAAGGAAACCATTCTTATTATTTATTTTAATGGTTTATATTTAAGATGAAAATTTATTTATGAAACCCATTTCTCTTCCAAGGGTTGTACCTGAATAAGAAGATTATGAAACCCACTTCCTTTCACGGGTTATTATATGATGAAATGGTTATGAAACCTATCTATTATACATAGGTTATGATATTATTAAATTCTTATGACACCCGTTTCATTTCACGGGTTATGATATGATGTTTATAAAACCCATCTCTTTTTATGGGACATGATATGATGAATGTTTTATTATCTTGTGGAACACATATGTATGATTTCATTATATGAAATATGAGACCTATATATCCCTACAATGTATTGGGTAAAGATTTATATCTATTGATATAGACATGGATAGAACAGGGAGTGAATTCAGTTCAGTAAAGAAATTTGTCCACTAAGATGGTCTTGGAAGCGAACCTTGACTATTAATATGGTATTGGGAGCGAACCTTGACTGCCAACATGATTTGGGGTGTGAACCCATTCCACTAAAAGGATATGGATTGGACTAGGGATAATGGCATGTCCCACCCTGTAGGTGTAGTCCCCATGAAGTTCTACAATGACCTATATTTTCAATAAAGGTATGGATCATTATTTTTTAAATTTGAATACCTTAAAATAACCTAATGAATATGTATAATCAATCCTTGGAGGCCATAGGTGCGTATAGGGATCGTTCAGATCTTGGATCCCCAAAATGGAAAAACAGACTAGGCCACATGGTTTGTCTACAACTGTGCGACCTAGGTCACGTGGTCATGTGGCCAATTTTAGGTATGGGAAAGATCCATTTAACATGGTTTGTGAATGGTTAGTCAAACCTTGTGCCTAACTATGTGGTGTTCCCCAAGTATCAGTGAACTGAGCAGGGTTTGCTCATGGTTTGGCCAAACCATGTGGCCAAACCATGCACTTTGATATTTTGAGGTAAAATTATATTATTCCCTTCATTTAATCTTAAAACCTATATTTTATTTTTTCTCCTCCCTCTAGGGTATGAAATAGGTTCTCCTCCTATTTTGAGCTCCCAATCACCCTAATCTTAGCATCCATGTATGTTCTTCACCCGGTATCCAATCCTTGATCTGTCAGAAGCGTTGGATCTATCTTGGTAAGATCCCCTACTATCTCCCTTCCTATCAAAGTTAATATATGAATCCATTGTGATATTTTGGTACAAGATCATTTTCTATATTTTTAGGGTATTAGAATGTTTCTCAGATCTCTTCCAACCTACTCCAATTCCGAGGATGATATTGAGAAAGGAGTCATATATGACCTTGATGTAGGTGATCATGTCATTTTCTGTTGAGCTTCACTGATTCATAGATATGACATTGTGATGCACACCATCTTTTTCTGAGTGTCCCCTTTATGTTGATTCCGCCATTTATAATTGAACCTTTCACCTAGATACATGTTAATTGAATCTTTTTTGGTAATTTAGATATGATACATACCATATATGGACACCCCATGGGAGTGACAAGTGAAAATTACCATTTTGGTCAATTGGATCAAATGCCCAGAACTCCCAAATAGCTTTCATATTAGACTTAAAATTGGAATTCCATTCTTATATGAATGTTTATAGAACCCAAATCACTTGTTAGCTTTTTGGATCATCTTATTTTGGGAATTTACCATGTAGGATGTTCCCATTTGACCCATACACCATGAAATTTACACCTTGATCCATATAAATTGATTTTATATGCCTTAACAAATTGAATGAATTGGTTTGTATATAATGTATTATGAAAGATATAATTCCCTCCTTTTAATAAATATAATGGGTTGTAAGGAAAAGCTTAAGCATGATGGATTCCTTACTTTTAATGAATTAAATGGGGTGACTTCAAAGGATGGTAAGATCATGCCATTTGTTCATGCTTAATTGAATGATTTTAATGGAATTTGTTGAATTTTATATAAAGGAACTTGGATTATGAAATGTGTAATAGGTTATTCCGTATGTATTATATTAATAATTATTATTCCTTGATTGTGAATATATGGTCTAGATAAAAGAGATTGATGGGAGGTAATTCACCATGCCAGTGATAATTATAATGCACCTTTATAGAGGTTGCAATACAATGGTAAATAACCAGTTGAGCATGGTGGAATCACACTCCCTTACATCAGGTGATGAGAATTACTTGTCGCACTAGTGACACTATATGGGTTTTGAGATTTACGTGACACGTACCATGATTAGAGTGATTACATGATGGATCACTCACTATCCCAAGAGTTGTTTCATGAAATCTCTCTCTCTATTGGAATGTAGGTTATATACCCTATTACACAATCTTATAGGCTCGTTAGACTGGTAATGTATTTTTTAGTTATGCCCTATTCCAGCCAGTAACTTGTATTCTAGTTATATGGTCACTTACATCTTCTCGTACTTGGTTCATATAGGTGGATTCAATATATAATATTATAATATATATATATATATATATTATTACTATATATATTGTAAATATTCATACATTCCATATAGAAATGAGATGAAGTAGTTACACCAACCAGGTGTCCTTTAGGAACCTGAGTGGGATGGTTATTTATTTATTCTATACTATCAATTAAATACATATTCCTACACACTGTTTAGTTACGATCACTTCTTGGATTACATGTAGACACCACTGGTGGTGGTTACTAAGATTTTATCTCACACCCTACTATGGATGCATTTGGTACCTGAGAAGATTATATGTCTGTAAGTACTAATAAGGGAAAACACCCTACTACTAGACTCTGACATGATTACCCTTAGTTGGAGCGTAGGAGTAGAGGATCAAGAATAACCTTGAGATACATGGAACTATTTTGTCTTTTTTTTCCTTTGGTACTATTGTGTAGCATTCCTGTATCTACCTGTTTCCTTTCTATATTTCATAATGTCATGCATCTATGTATTATACACTTCCATATAGGATTTTTTTATATTTACTCAGTTCTCAATTATCCATTTCTTCTACTGCTTACTTATTCAGTTATATGTTTACAATTCTATAGTTTATTGATTATGTTTTTTATATTTTGATTCCACTGATGATTGTATCTAATTGTATTTGATGTGCCACTATGACAAGAGGGTATAGTCTCCCCACTATACCACCTTTACACCATCACTACTAGTCGGTAGCCTCTGGCATATTGGGAGGTGATCTTGATGCCAAATGAACCACTTATTCATGAAATGGGTTAAGTGGATCCCTAGTCAGAATGTTACAAAGTGGTATGAGAGGAAAATTTTTCCTTTGTATTATAATTTGGGTGTTAGAAATGAGACCAGGAGTTAAATGGATTTGGAATTTACCTTGTTCCTGGACATAACTATCCCATGTACAGGGGAAACCCCAAATTACTTGGGATGGGAAATTTCATTTATTTATTATGCCATTTATATTTTATACGAATTCACCATTGGGTAATGCACTTGGGTTATGACGTTATTTATATTAGTGTTCTTGAAAATTTGAGATTTCTTTACTAGGCCTGATGAAATGAGGTTGTTGAATTCCATGCATTACCATAGGAATAATATTACTAATAGGCTACGAATCTTACCATTCTATGTTTAAATTTCAGTATGAATTTCTAGTGCATATTGTTTGTGCCTTGAATATGTATCAAATTATGCTGAAAATTCCTATAGGGATTGGAAAACATAATTGACGCTTAAAGTGCATTCCTTTTTAATAGTGTTTTATAGAATAGTTTAAATTTGACAGCTTAAGAATTCAATTACGGAATATTGAGCTATGGGTCATGGGTCACATCAGCTAGAACATGTTATGGTGTGTGTTAAGTGGATTCCATGTTTTGATTCATAAGGAGTATGGGACCTTATGGATTAGAAAATGGTAAACCATCTTATTTAACCATTCTAAGTGATATAAATGTTTAAACTAGAGATAATTCAGTTTTAATATGAATTTTAAAGTAAAAAAACCCATATTATATATCTGACACAGAGAATCATACCTGAACCCAACCTTAGTAGTGGGGTATCTATGATAATTATTATGTCCTATTATGGTCTCTTTATACCGTATAGACATATCTTTTCAAGTAGGTAGAGAGGAATGATCATTATTATTTGAAGGATTTAGTCATGTAAAAGTTTTCTAAATGCAGTATTCTAAATTTCTTATATATATTCTAAGGCATGCAATTGCAATGGTAGTGTCATGCTACCGTGGAATCCTTCTATTGTACGCCCTGAAGGTGGTGACAAACATGATCCAAAGGTGGTGGGCCCCAAGATACCAGTCATTCCTCCTGTAGTTACACCTATAGAACCTATTATTATTCATAATATGAGAATCAACACCTAGTTATGATAGGTCTTCTTACGTATGTTGTAGTTGATGCAAGGTGTAGTTTGAGCTACCTCGAGCATGGCATTGTTGACTCACAAGTTTCAGCAGCAGCATCTGCCCACATTTTTGAGGGATGATGGACCACATGCTATGGTGTCTTGGATTGAGGATATCTTATCTATATTCAAACATCTAGATACACCTCCATAGTGTATGGAAAAGATAGATGCATATATGTTTAATGGATTTTCCAAGAGGTGGTCTGATGTTATCACCTAAGTGGATCGACATTGTGACATGGTCTAGATGAATTTTTAGACCATATTAAATGATTAATTATTTTCCTAGACTCTAATGGATGATAGATCTAGATAATTCATGACCCCAAATCATTGGAGTATGTCAGTTATGGAATACTCTAATCATTTCATAGAGGTAAATTGATTCGATCTTACACTAGCTGATCAAGATCTTTTGACCGCCATGTGATTCGAGGATGGGATGGTATACACCATTCAATCATAGGTCAACATGTTTAGGTTGACAAAAATTTCTGAAATCATTAAACAATACCTTATTACATAGCGAAACTTGGGGGAATCTGACAGTGTGAGTCAGGGAGGTTTGGAACCTAGATCAATCAGTGGTTCTTATTCTAGGTGAAAGATATGTTTTGTGGTTTCTTGTGGAGGTAGCAGCAGTGTGGCTCCTCACACATATAGATTTTTGATATATCACTAGTATATAAAGCTGGGACATACGAAACCTCTGTTCATATGTGATCCAATTGAGTTTAGAAGTTGTGGCAGGACATGCCATATTTATAGTTTCTATAGGACTTTCCCTCCAGTACTTAGAAAGTGTGGATATGCACCTACTCCTCTATCAAGAATGAGACTAGTAGGATCACACTATGAAGGAAGTTGTAATAACACCAACCGATTAGGACAAGGTGGCAGTTGAGGTAGAGGAATATATACTTATAATTCTCAGTGCTAGTAGAGTGGGATTGCTCAGGGCAGTTAGGCAGTGACTCAGAGTTGTGGTATAGGATGATTACATGCAGTACGACCTATACCAAAGGATCAAAGCATAAAACCTTCTACTGTGAGAGATACTATTATATTATCCTCCACTTTAGTTTTCTCTTTATTTGAAATAGGTTCATCTCACCCTTTTATATCTAAGGAAATCACATATAGTATGGGCCTTGAGATCAAGAAATTTAATGGTGTTATTATGCTAGAAACACCATTAGGTATCCATTCAGATGGATTTCACCATTGTAAGAATTTTACTCTTGATATAGGTGGTTACCTTTTCATGTGGAATCTATTAATATTAAATATGATGGGATATGATGTAATCATTGGGAAGGACTGTTTAGTTCCCTATCAATCCCATGTTTACTATTATCATTGAAGGGTGACATTTACATCTCCATAGGGAATTAAGAACGTGTTTAAGGGAGAATGGGATGTTAGTGAAACATGTGTAGGACCTAAGTAGTAGAGGATGACTAGTGTGATAGCTTATATCACTAGTCTTTTCCTAGACGAACATGGGTTATGGCCCACTGTTTTTCCTCCCATAGTAGAGAATTTCAGAGATGTATTTCCTTACAAATTCTCTAGTTTACCTTTAGTGTGTGAGGTAGATATTACTATTGAGTTAGAACCATGAACAACATTAGTGATCATTACTCTTTATAGGATAAAACATAAGGATCTTTTGAATCTCAAGAAGCAATTGGAGGATCTGAAGGCTAAAGGCTTCATATGCCCAAATAATTCTCCTAGGGGTTTGATGGAGTGGAATCCCGTGTTTTTGAACCGAGTTAAAATTATGAATGTTTCTAAAATTCTTTTTCAGTTTTTCAATGGGTTTTTCTTTTTAAACTGAACTCTGAAATTTTATTCTGAGTGTTAGAACACCTATAGATGTAGTTTTTCAAACTTTGATAGAAGTTTTGAGGCAAAGGGGAAGTTGCACGAGTGGTGCACGGTTTGTCTAACCGTGCGGCCAAACCATGCGTAGTTGATGTTTTAAGGTAGTGGCTAACACACTATTATCACACAATTTGTCTAAACATGTGGCCTAACCGTGCGAGGATTGTTTTCTGAGACATTAGATAACACACGATTAGCACATGGTTTTTCTAACCATGCGAGCAAACCGTGCGGGCACTTAAATGAGATCCTTAAATTGTGGATCTCAATCATTTTTTCCATTAGATGGATCATTTTTCCTCCTAAGAGGCCATAACTGGGGATCATGCTCCCTTGAAGGTAGGATAACCTCTCCCAATCATTTTGGAGGTGATCTAAAGGCTTCTCTTGGAAAATCGAAGCTGGATTCTTGAGGTAGGTAGATGGTCTTCTTCGTTCTTGTTCGGTTTCTTAGATCTACTTAGATATACATCTCCTCTTCTCCCGGTTTCTTAGATCTATGCCCGTTATGGGTAAATCTAAGTGTTTAGATGATAAGTTTGATAATTTTTGGTCTTTTTCTTTCTAGGAGAAGTGATCTAAGGCGGGTTCTTTAAGAATCAACCCATTTCTCTTAAGGGTTCTTCGTTCGTTATGGTTTCCTGAAAAAACCCGAGGTAGGGTCCCAAATCTTTAACACTTTATTTAAGAATTATAGTTTCTTTAAATAAATTAGGAATGTGAGTTTCCTTTATTATAATATGTCAATGAATGACACTTTTGATGTTATTGATTAATTCCTCCCACATGAGATAAGTGAGGACTTGAACTTGTGTTGAGTTTAAGCATGTTTGGATAATTTGGTTAAAGTGATATGATTAAAGAGTCAAATTATTTGAATGGGAAAAATGAGTAATAGGTAAATTAATTGTAGGATTAATTATCAAGTCATGAGTTGGAATGAGAATTGTGGCTTTTACTGATTATTGGGAATATTGAATATTTGACATGTTCGGTATATAAATTGGAAACTAGTAATAAATAATGGATGGATTAATTATTACATGTTAAATGGTAAATGTTTAACTAATTTATGGTTGGTTAAAGAGATTATATTTAATTAATTAATTATTTAATTAATTAATTTCCATGCATTAAATTAAGATTGTGGATTGATTTTTTGTTACGATTGTTAGCCAGGAGTACTTCTGATGCATATTAGTCTACCATGCCTTAAGTTTCCTTGGAGGGAGTTGTTTGAAAATATGATATGTTGTGTGACATGGTTTCTAAATATCTTGGCTTTTTTCATCATGTTTTGTGATGATTATGGGGTTCTTATAGATTGTTAAAGTCCTGGATGAATCACTGTTTGAGTGGATGGGTTCAGACTTGTTAAGGAATTTGGTTAATTAAGTTTTGACTTATCCGAAGAGTGATTTGTGTTGTTAATTAATTATTTAATTAATTAACGGTTTTGTTTTGTGGTGTTAGACATGGTATTCTACAAAAATGATAAATATATATGTATTATTGATGAATGGGTTGTGAGATAAGGACTGAGGATCCAAATACTCACAGGGTGTTAGACATGGCATTCTAAACCAATGATAGATGTATATGTATGATTGATATATGGGTTGTGAGATAGGGACTGATGCTCTAAATACTCACAGGGTGCTAGACATGGCGTTCTACACCCATCTTGCAAGCGAATATTATTTTATTAGATAGGGACTGATGCTCTAAATACCCATGGGTTGTGGGATAATGACTGACGCTCCAAATACTCACGAGGGTGCTAGACATGATATTCTACACCCATTAATTAACATTGGACTGTGGGTCCAATTGTTCATTCATGAAATGAGTTTAATGGTTAATAAAGGCTATTGTGACATGATGATTTGTGAATTGATTATGAGAAAGGGTTCAGACTTATTTATGAATTGGGTGAACCACTTTTAGTGGATGGGATCAGAATTAGTATATGAAAGATTAAATTGAATAACTTATGACGTGTTATCTAATCCAAAGCACAAGCTTGGATTTGGTCTTTACTTTATTACTTAGATGGTCTTTAGAGACATCCGTGTTGAGTGAGTTATACAGGAGATGTCGGGCATAGGACGAATCTAAAGACTTTCATAATTTATTATGATTGGAATAATTGATAAACAATAAATGATTATGTAATGATATTTGAGTATGCATGACAAATGAATAGTGCAGGTTTAGACACCAGCTGAGGGCTGAAGTAGGTACTTGGGTTTATAGTTACTTTTTACTCCTTAATTTATTTTATGCATGCCTTCATGTGTTATAAGTTATCTATAAATGTCTAGATTTTGGGTAGACACCGGTGGTCCCGGCCTATAGAGATTTATATCTCACAACCTACTTGGGCTTCCATTGCACTGGGTACCTAAGTAGATTCGATTTGGTTGTAAGACTATGATGTTTGCATTTACATGGGAGTTAGTAACAAAGGACCGAGCAGAGGCTCGAGATTCTTGAGGAGATATCCTTGGGGCTTTGAGTCATTATTTGTTTATTTCTATATTGGAATGTAAAGCATGCTATTTTGTTCACTGATTTCTATTTTGTATCATTAGCATGTCATGAATGCATCTACTATATAATTTGGTGTTGGCCATTTGTTTTGTACAAGATTTATAAAATCTTCTTTCCACTGCTTTATCATTTATTATACCGTTTCCTCTATTTATTTCCTTTGTCTATTTCTGAACACTGAAATGAGGGTATTGTCTCCCCATTGAATATCCTTAGACCCTCACTGCTAGTCGGAAACCTTTGGCATATGGGGAGACGCACTTGAGGTCATGTGGAGACCGGTCCGGCCACTGGTTCAGGGGTGACCCAGGTCGAGACATTACAAAGTGGTATCAAAGGTTTAGGTTCCTTTCTTTTCCTTTGTCTTACTATTTTGGGGTTAGTAGACATGCGACTAGAAATGTGTTGGTGTTTGGGATAATAGCCATGCTTGGGACTGATCATCTCATGTACGGGAAATGACCAAGTGTCCAGGGATGGGAATTTATGTTTGTACCATGAGAGGTTACAACTGATATGATTTCACCTTGAGTGACTGGTGTATTTTCCACTATTTATTGATTTTTAGAATTTTGAAAAGAATAATTTTCTTGGCCTGATATGGAAAAGAAGTTTCATACATGCATCATCTTAGACACTTAGAGATTCACATGTCATGCATATAACATGCCATGTAGTTGCATTAGTAGGATGCCTGCTAATTTGGATTGTGTTCCTTCGGTACAATTCCATGTTTGATCTGCTTTAGCATGCCTCTCTAGATAGCATGTTTCAATGATAGATTTAACATGCTTGAGTGATTACATTCCGTACTACCTTAGTTATTAGCATGTTTTGTTGTTGTGTCATTCTTCTGTGTTATAGCTTGTTGTTGTGCTACTGCTTATGCTAACATGTTAGAGAAGTTTTGATATGTGAAAGGGGTGGTAAAGATAAAATTCTAAAAGAATGTTGATTGTGTTAAATGGGAGCCAAAATCCAGCGATAAGGTGTATGGGTGCCTTATCAATTGTTAGGTGTCCACCCATATAATTTTGACCGTTAGGTTGATCATGTTAATTTCTAAATTGAAATTAGTATCGATTAATGAGAGACAATTTTCAATCCATGGAGTGTATGGGCGCTTTATGAATTGGGAAATGACGACTCATATTAAATGTGATGACATGATGCCTTGTGAAATTATTATAAATGTGAAATATGTTTGATGTTGATCTAAAATCAAATGGCTAGTTTCCAAAATTCCACTGGACCCAAGTAGGTCAGTTGGGGAGTGTTTTTATGGGATAACCCATTTGGGTGTTTAAAATTTTAATACATGTGCATTTTCTATTGGGTTGATTTATAGAGAACCCAGGTTGGTTAAAATGAGATCCTCGTAGGTTACCTAATCTTCTTAAAATGAATTTATTTTGATAAGTTTCTTGAAAATGACAGGATGTCAACTAACACAAATGTTTTAAAAAAGGGAGTTTTGTGAGACTTGCCTATTTTTTCCTTGGGGCATTTTAAAAATGGTACTTTGATGTTTTGATTAAATCTTTGACGATTAAAGATTAAAAGTGATTAAATATAAGAGGCTTGGAAATGGAACCTTTTGTGGTGTCCACTGTTTAAAACCCTCATGTAAAGGGTAGTTATAACTTCTCTTGAGTTTCCTTAGAACGAAAGCATGAGTACTTTCCATAGGCGTTATTTTCCTTAGCAATGGGCTTATGTTCAGTTTTTGAGCCTAATGACTTGTTTGAAGTGACCCGGTTTAGGGTTGACACTATTTCTTCATAATGAACTAACTTGTGGTCGGTAGTGCCCTCAGAACTTAAATGCCTTGCTAGCACTATGGATTTTCTCACTCTTTTGGATGTTTTGGGTGCCGTTGTCCTAGGTAGGACTTCTAGTTTCTAATGAAACCCTTGTTCAAATGGGTGGTGATGTGTTTCTTGACCTTGTTGTGGGATTGAGCATCGAGTAATACTCTTTTTCAGCTGGTTAGATGTGCCTCGAGCATGGTCGACTGCTTTGTTGGTCGTTTGACCCTTTCTTCTTAGTAATGGATGACTGGTTATGGAGTCGTCCAGCAAAATGGTTGTATGAGGCAACATGACTCCGTAATAAGTCTTTTTGTACTGTTGAGTATAGTCTCAGGTTAACTCCATGTAGAGTGACTTGAGCGTTAAAGAATTAGTTTCATTTTAATAGATGGAATAGTTTTCCAAAGACTTGGGTGTTTTGACACACCAATCTTGTTGCTAATCTAGCATGATGGTGAGTGGCTGATCTTTTCTTGAGATGACATGGGAAATTGTAAGGTGGGTATTTTCACTTTTTTCACGATGAATGTGTTGGTAGGTGATGCCGAGATTTTAGAACAGAGTTGTCCGGTAATGGTTTGACTGATCTTCTTCATGACCTCAGTTTTATCTTAGTGCACTCTTCTGGACATGATGAGCATGTCCCCTATCTTGACCTCCTCATGGAGACACTAAGATAGTATTGGTCTTACGCCGCGCTACAGTTTAAATGTTGTTGGGATTGAGGAGCAGTTCTTATATAGAGAGTATGCGAGATGCATGGTTTCTTTGGGCTACTTCTTTATTCATGTCAAGGCATGATTATTTTTAAAATAGCCTTTCGATGGCTTGAATTGGAATTTTTAGTAGATGTTGGGTAAGGACATCGTTATACTTGTGGATGGTTTTGGATTAGTTTTAGAGGAACATTATCAGATAAAGGGTGAAATGGGTTTTGGGTCTGCAACGTCTTTCGAGGGAAGCATGTTAAACCTGTTCCATTGTTTGATCGAGGTTCAACCTTTTATGTTGACAAGGTCATTCTAATGACCTAAGATATAATATCTATTTCAATGTTTAAGCTTTAGTGTAATCTCTGGATCCAGTTATAAAGGCTTATCCATCAGGTTAGAGAGGGGTTAAAGGTGTGTTTGGAATTGGGAATGCAACACGTCACTTCTAACAAGATTAAATGACCTCGGTAGGTCGGTTTTTTTAAAAGTGGTTCCCAATGGCTTCTCGGGGATGAGAAGTTTTTAAGGTGGGTATAATTTAGAATACCGTGTTTTTGAACCGGTTTAAAATTATGAATGTTTTTGAAATTATTTTTTGGTTTATCAATGGGTCGTTCTTTTTAAACTGAGCTCTGGAATTTTTTTCCGAGTGTTGAAACACCTATAGATATAGTTTTTTAAACTTTAATATAAGTTTTGAGGAAAAGGGGAAGTCACACGAGTGGCGCACGGTTTGTTTAACCGTACAGCCAAACAGTGCGTAGTTGATGTTTTGAGGCAGTGGATAACATACAGTTAGTGCATGGTTTGTCTAACCGTGTGACCTAACCGTGCGAGGAGTGTTTGCCGAGATAGTAGCTAACACACGGTTAGTGCACGGTTTGTCAAACCGTGCGAGCAAACCATGAAGACACTTAAATGAGATCCTTAAATTGTGGATCTCAATCATTTTTGCCTTCAGATGGCTCATTTTTCCTCCTAAGTGGTCATAACTTGAGATCACGATCCCTTAAAGGTAGGAGAACCTCTCCAAATCAGTTTGGAGGTGATCCGAAGGATTATCTTGGAAAATTGAAGTTAGATTTTTGAGGTAGGTAGATGTTCTTCTTTGTTCTTGTTCTGTTTCTTAGATCTACTTAGATCTACATCTCCTCCTCTCTCGGTTTCTTATATATGTGCCCGTTATGGGTAAAAATAAGTGTGTAGATGAAAAGTATTATAAGTTTTGGTCTTTTCCTTTCTAGGATAAGTGATCTAAGGAGGGTTCTTGAAGAGTCAACCCATTTCTCTTGAGGGTTCTTCATTCGTTATGGTTTCCGACAATACCACGAGGTAGGGTCCCAAATCTTTAAAACTTTATTTAAGAATTATAGTTTCTTTAAATAAATTATGAAGGTGAGTTTCCTTCATTATGATATGTCAATGAATGACACTTTTGATGTTATTAAATAATTCTGCCCACATGAGATAAGTGAGGACTTGAACTTGTGTTGAGTTTAAGCATGTTTGGCTAATTTGGTTAAAGTGATATGATTAAACAGTTAAATTATTTGAATGGGAAGAATGAGTAATAGGGTAATTAATGGTAGGATTAATTATCAAGTCATGAGTTGTAATGAGAATTGTCTCTTTTACTGATTATTGGGAATATTGAATATTTGACATGTTCAATATATAAATTTGAAACTAGTAATAATTAATGGATGGATTAATTATTACATGTTAAATGGTAAATGGTCAACTAATTGATTATTGGTTAAGGAGATGATATTTAATTAATTAATTATTGAATTTATTAATTTTCATGCATTAAATTAAGATTGTGGATTGATTGTTTGTTATTATTTTTATCCATGAGTACTTTTGATGCATATTAGTCTTCTATTATTTATGTTTCATTGGAGGGAGTTGTTTGAAAATATGATATGTTCTGTGAGATGGTTTCTAAATATCTTGGATTTTTTCATCATGTTTTGTGTTGATTATGGGGTGCTTGTAGATTGTTAATGTCTAGGACAAATCACTGTTTGAGTGGATGGGTTCAGACTTGTTATGGAATTTGGTTAATTAAGTGTTGACTTATCTGAAGAGTGATTTGTGTTTTTAATTAATTGTTGAATTAATTAACGATTTGGTTGTGTGGTGTTAGACATGGTATTGTACACCAATGATAAATATATATGTATGATTGATGAATGGGTTATGAGACAAGGACTGAGGCTCCAAATACTCACAGGGTGTTATACATGGCGTTCTACACCAATGATAGATTTATATGTATGATTGATAGATGGGTTGTGAGACAGGGACTGATGCTCCAAATACTGACGGGGTTCTAGACATGGCATTCTACACCCATCTTGCAAGAGAATATTCTTTTATGGTACATGGAATGATGCTCTAAATAACCATGGTTTGAGAGACAAGGAATTACGCTCCAAATACTCACAAGGGTGCTAGACATGATATTCTACACCCATTAATTAACATTGGACCATGGGTCCAATTGTTCTTACATGAAATGATTTTAATGGTTAATGAAGGCTATTGTGACATGATGATTTGTGAATTGATTATGAGAAAGGTTTCATACTTATTTATTAATTGGGTGAATGACTTTTAGTGGACTAGATCATACTTAGTATATGAAAGATTAAATTGAATAACTTATGAAGCGTTATCCAAGCCAAAGTATAATCTTGAATTCAGTCTTTACTTGATTACTTATATGGTATTTAGAGACATCCATGGTGAGTGACTTATACAGTAGATGTCAGGCGTAGGTAGAATCTCAACACTTTCATAATTTATTAATATTGGAATAATTGAGAAACGATAAATGATTATATAATGATTGTTGAGTATGCATGAAAAATGAATAGTGAAATTTTAGACACCAGCTGAGGGATGAAGCAGGTACTTGGGTTTATAGTTACTTTGTACTACTTACTTTATTTTATGCATGCCTTCACGTGTTATAAGTTATCTATTAAATGTCTAGAATTGGGGTAGACACCGGTGGTCCCGACCTATGGTGATTTATATCTCACACCCTACTCAGGCCACCATTGTACTGGGTACCTGAGTAGATTCTATTTGGTTGTAGGACTATGCTGTTTGCATTTACTTGGGAGTTAGGAGCAGAGGACAGAGCAGAGGCTTCAGATGCTCAAGGAGATCGCCTTGGGGATTTGAGTCATTATTTTTTTATTTATGTATTGGAATTTAAATCATGATATTTTGTTTACTGATTTCTATTTTGTATCATTAGAATGTCATGCATGCATCTGCTGTATAATTTGGTGTTGGATATTTGTTTTTTACAAGATTTATAAAATTTTCTTTCCGCTGCTTTATCATTTATTAGACCGTTTCCACTATTTGTTTCCTTTGTCTATTTTTGAACACTAAAATGAGGGTATAGTATCCACAATGACTATCCTTAGACCCTCACTGCTATTCAACAGCCTCTGGCATACGAGGAGACGTTCTTGAGGGAATATGGTGACCAATTTGGCCACCGATTCCGGGGTGACCCGGGTCAGGATGTTACAAAGTGGTATCAGAGGTTTAGGTTTCTTTATTTTCCTCTATCTTACTATTTTGGGGTTGGTAGATAGGAGAGTAAGAATGTATCGGTGCTTGTCTTAGTAGCCGTGCTTGGGACTGATCACCTCATGTACAAGAAATGACTAAGTGGCCAGGGATGGTAATTGATGTTTTTACTCTGAGAGGTTACAATTGATATGATTTCACCTTGAGTGACTGGTATATTTTCCGCTATTTATTGATTTTTAGAATTTTGAAAAGAATAATTTTCTTGGCCTGATATGGAAATGATGTTTCATACATGCATCATCTTAGACACTTAGAGATTCACATGTCATTCATATAACATACCATGTAGTTTCATTAGTATGATTCATGCTAATTTGGATTCTGTTCCATGGGTGCAATTCCATGTTTGATCTGCTTTAGCATTCCTCTCTAGATAGCATGTTTCAGTGATAGATTTAACATGCTTGAGTGATTACATTCCGTACTGCCTTAGTTATTAGCATGTTTTGTTGTTGTGAAATGCCTCTGTGTTATAGCATGTTGTTGTGCTACTGCTTATTCTAACATGTTAGAAAAGGTTTGATATGTGAAAGGGGTGATAAAGATAAAATGTTAAATGAATTTTGATTGTGTTAAATGGGAGCCAAAATCCAGCGATAAGGTGTATGGGCGCCTTATCGATTGGTAGGTGGCCACCCATATAATTTGGACCATTAGGTTGATCATGTTAATTTCTGAATTGACATTGGTATCAATTAATGAGAGCCAATTTTCAATCCATGGAGTGTATGTGCGCTTCATGAATTGGGAAATGATGACTCATATTAAATGTGATGACATGATGCCTTGTGAAATTCTTATAAATGTGAAAGATGTTTGATGTTGATCTGAAATCAAATGGCTTGTTTCCCAAATGCAACTGGACCCAATTAGGTCAGTCATGGAGTGTTTTTATGGTATAACCCATTTGGGTGTTTAAAATCTTAATACCTGTGTGTTTGCTATTGGGTTTCTTTATAGAGAACCTAGGTTGGTTAAAATGAGATCCTCGTAGGTCGCCTTATCTTCTTAAAAGGAATTTATTTTGATAATTTTCCTGAAAATTACTGGATTTTAACTAATGTAAATGTTTTAAAAAAGGGAGTTTTTTGAGACTTGACTAATTTTCCCTTGGGGTGTTTTGAAAATGGTACGTTGATATTTTGATTAAATATTTGAAGATTAAAGATTAAAAGTGATTAAATATAAGAGTCTTGGAAATGGAACCTATTGTGGTGTCCACTTTTTAAAACCCTAATGTAAAGGGTAGTTCAGAATTCTCTTGAGTTGCCTTGGAATGGAAGTGTGAGTAATTTCCGTAGGCATTATATTCCTTAGCAATGGCCTTATGTTCGGATTTTGAGCCTAGTGACTTTTTTTAAGTGAACTGGTTTAGGGTTGACACTTTTTCTTCATAAGGGGAAAACTTGTGGTCGGTAGTGCCCTCAAAACTTAAATTCCTTGCTAGCGCTATGGCTTTTCTCACTCTTTTAGAGTTGTTGGGTGCCGTTGTCCCAAGTAGGACTTCCAGTTTCAAATGAAACCCTTGTTCGAACGGGTGCTGATGTGTTTCTTGACCTTGTTGTGGTCTTGAGCATCGAGTAATTCTCTTTGTCAGCTGGTTAGACATTCCTTGGGCATGGTTGACTGCTTTATTCATCATTTTACCCTTTCTTCTTAGTAATGGATGACTGGTTATGGCGTCATCCAGGAAAATGTTCGTATGAGGCAATATGACTCCGTAATAAGTCTTTTTGTAATGTTGAGTATAGTCTTAGGTCAAATCTATGTAGAGTTACTTGAGCGTTAAAGAATCAGTTTCATTTCAATACATGGAATAGTTTTCAAAAGACTGGGGTGTTTTGACACGCCGATCTTATTGTTAATCTTGCAGGCTGGTGAGTGGCTGATCTTTTCTTGAGACGACATGGGAAATCTTAAGGTGGGTATTTCCACTTTGTTCACGATGAATGTGTTGGTAGGTGATGCCGAGATTTTAGAACAGAGTTGTCCAGTAATGGTTTGACTGATCTTTTTCCTGACCTCAGTTTTCTCTTAGTGTGCTCTTCTGGACATGATGAGCATGTCCCCTATCTTGACCTCATCATGGAGACACTAAGATTGCGTTGGTCTTACTCCGTGCTATAGTTTAAATGTTGTTGGGCTTGAGGAGCAGTACTTATCTGAGGAGTATGTGGGATGCGTGGTTTCTTTGGGATACTTCTTTATTCATGTTGGGGCACAATTGTTTTTAAAATAGCATTGTGATAGATTGACTTGTAATTGTTACCAGATGTTGGGTAAGGATATCGTTATACTTTCGGATGGTTTTGGATTTGTTTTAAAGTAAAATCATCAGATAAAGGGAGAAATGGGGTTTTGGGTCTGTAACGTCTTTTGAGGGAAGCATGTGAAACCTGTTACATTGTTTGATTGAGGTTTAACCATTTACATTTACTAGGTCCTTCTAATAACCTAAGATATACGATCTGTTTCAATGTTTAAGCTTTAGAGTAATCTTTGCATCTAGTTATAAAGGCTTATCCATCAGGTTTGAGAAGGGTTAAAGGTGTGTTTGGCATTGGGAATGCAACACGCCACTTCTAACAAGATTAAATGACCTTGGTAGGTCGGTTGTTTTAAAAGTGGTTCCTAATGGCTTCTGGGGGATGAGAAGTTTTTAAGGTGGGTATAATGTAGAATCCCGTGTTTTTGAACCGGGTTAAAATTACGAATGTTTCTGAAATTCCTTTTTGGTTTATCAACAGGTCGTTCTTTTTAATCCGAGCTTCAGAATTTTATTCCGAGTGTTGGAACACCTATAGATATAGTTTTTCAAACTTTGATAGAAGTTTTAACGCAAAGGGGAAGTCGCATGGGCGACACACAGTTTGTCTAACCATATGGCCAAACCGTGCATAGTTGAAGTTTTAAGGTAGTGGCTAATGCATGGTTAGCGCACGATTTATCTAACTGTGCAGCCTAACCTTGTGAGGAGTGTTTTCTGAGACAGTAGCTAACACACGGTTAGTGCATGGTTTGTCTAACCATGCGAGCAAACCATGCGGGCACTTAAATGAGATCCTTAAATTGTGGATCTCACTCGTTTTTTCCTTTAGATGGCTAGTTTTCCTCCTAAGCATCTATAACTTAGGATCACGCTCCCTTGAATGTAGGAGAACCTATCCCAAGCATTTTGGAGGTGATCCGAAGACTTCTATTGGCGAATCGAAGCAGGATTCTTGAGGTAGGTAGATGTTCTTCTTCGTTCTTGTTCGGTTTCCTAGATCTACTTAGATCAACATCTCCTCTTCTCTCATTTTCTTAGATCTACACCCGTTATGGGTATATCTAAGTGTGTAGATGACAAGTATGATAAGTTTTGGTCTCCTTATTTCTAGGAGAAGTGATCTAAGGTGGCATTTTTAAGAATCAACCCATTTCTCTTGAGGGTTCTTCGTTTGTTATGGTTTCCGAAGAAACCCCAAGGTAGGGTCCCAAATATTTAACACTTTATTTAAGAATTATAGTTTCTTTAAATAAATTAGGAATGTGAGTTTCCTTCATTATGATATGTCATTGAATGACACTTTTGATGTTATTAAATAATTCTGCCCACATGAGATAAGTGAGGACTTGAACTTGTGTTTAGTTTAAGCATGTTTGGCTAATTTGGTTAAAGTGATAGGATTAAACAGTTAAATTATTTGAATGGGAAGAATAATTAATAGGGTAATTAATGGTTGGATTAATTATCAAGTAATGAGTTGGAATGAGAATTGTGGCTTTTACTGATTATTGGGAATATTGAATATTTGACATGTTCAGTATATAAATTGGAAACTTGTAATAATTAATGGATGGATTAATTATTACACGTTAAATGGTAAATGGTTAACTAATTGAAGATTGGTTAAAGATATGAGATTTAATTAATTAATTATTTAATTAATTAATTTTCACGCATTAAATTAAGATTATGGATTGATTGTTTGTTACGATTGTTAGGAAGGAGTACTTTTGATGCATATTAGTCTTCCATGCCTCAAGTTTCCTTGGAGGGAGTTGTTTGAAAATATGATATGTTGTGTGAGATGGTTGCTAAATATCTTGTCTTTGTTCAACATGTTTTGTGATGATTATGGGGTGCTTGTATATTGTTAAAGTCTTGGACGAATCACTGTTTGAGTGGACGGGTTTAGACTTGTTAAGGAATTTGGTTAATTAAGTGTTGACTTATCTGAAGAGTGATTTGTGTTGTTAATTAATTTTTGAATTAATTAACGGTTTGGTTTTGTGGTGTTAGACATGGTATTCTAGACCAATGATAAATATATATGTATGATTGATGAATGGGTTGTGAGACAAGGATGAAGGCTCCAAATACTCACAGGGTGTTAGAAATGGCGTTCTACACCAATGATAGATGTATATGTATGATTGATAGATGGGTTGTGAGATAGGGACTGGTGCTCCAAATACTCACGGGGTGCTAGACATGGCGTTCTACAACCAGCTTGAAAGAAGATATTCTTTTATGTGATAGGGACTGATGCTCCAAATACCCATGGGTTGTGAGACAAGGACTGACACTCCAAATACTCACGAGGATTCTAGACATGATGTTCTACACCCATTAATTAACATTGGGCCATGGGTCCAATTGTTCATGTGTGAAATGAGTTTAATGGTTAATGAAGGCTATTATGACATGATGATTTGTGAATTGATTATGATAAAGGGTTCAAACTTATTTATGAATTGGGTGAACCAATTTTAGTAGATGGTCTCAGACTTAGTATATGAAAGATTAAATTGAATAACTTATGACGTGTTATCCAAGCCAAAGCACAAGCTTGGATTTGGTCTTCACTTGATTACTTAGATGCTCTTTAGAGACATCTGTAGTGAGTGACTTATAAGGGAGATGTCGGGCATAGGCCGAATCTCAATGTAACAGCACAAGCTTCCATGGTACGTTTCCCTTTGAATAATGCAATGGCGTGCATTGTACGCAACTTCGAGATTCTAACACACCACAACCAATCAAACTAGCCGTTATGAATAGTAATACCTAATTTTTGAAATTTTATAAATTCTATCTCTCAAAATGGAATTCATTTTTGGATTAGGAATATCGAAATTAGCCTAGGGTGAAATTTTGGTACTTTTCAGATAACTTTCATATTTTGATGAATAGTGAAAATTACTAAATTTTAATTAAAAACAACTTTTTTAATCGAAATAATTAATATTGATAAATTATGAATTTGAGTGGTTTTAAAGTATATTTAGAATATATTTTTACCATTTAATTCAATGTTTGTCATTGTAAATAATTTCACAATTAAACCAGACATAAACAAGTGTCAATCTTTTGATAGTTATTATCTCTTAAAAACATGTTTTTTGTTTTAACAACGGGAATTAATTTTAAATTAATTTCTTCCACTTTTGTGTTTTGAATTTTGAAAAATAGATTCCATATTTGGAATCAGGATGTTAAAATTGTGTAAATAGGTAACTTTTATTTTTAGACATTTTGAATAATTACTTCGGTAAATATTTTATTTACCATGGTTAATGGGTAAATCCGGAAAATAAGGGTTAAAAAATAATATTATAATAATAAATAATTATCCTAAAACGTGTCCTAACCTTATTGGTTGATAAATGTCCGACCATGGGCATCTTTGGGTCGATTTTAGGACCCCATGAAGCCACTTGTAAGTGATAGGGACACTTTATTTTAATTAAGTTAAAATGAATTAAAAAATGACACATGCATATATCTTTTAGAAAAACAATTGTTACATAGGGTTATATATGTTGGATTTTCGACTATAAATATTAATTATAAATATAAAAAGCTTTCCTATATAATTATATTTTATTTTTAATTTTTAGACATTATATAATTTAATTTATTTATGACACAATGGTGATGTAGTAATTACTAAATTAATGAAAAATTAGAATAATTGATATTATAAATACCCAAATAAATTTAATTTGAGACTTTTTATAAATACCAATAATTTTATAGGATAATAATAAATTTTATAATTTATTTAATTAAAGTTTTTAGAAGTAATAATTCTGTTATGATTTTTACAAAAATCAATTATTGAATAGTGTCAAAATTGACATAAAAGAGTTTTTAAAAAAATATTATATTATTAATTGATATTAAATTCATAAAAACCTAATGTTAGGACAAGAGACTTATATCATGATATTTTTATCATTAATAGACCACTTGGGGGTCTCTTGTATGTATATAGTAAGTTTATTAACCATATAATATAAAAATACAAAGAGACATTGTAAAAGTGAAACTAATTGACTAAGAGTTAATACTTAAAGATAAGGTTAATATAGTGACCCAAACCTGTATAAATCCTATTTGTTGAGTGGTTTTAGACCTATCCCCACCTTAAACTTTAAATAATCTACTTTGGAGCCATTAGAAACCGAATATGAATTTATTATAAAATAATATTTCTAGCTTTTCCAAAGGTGCCCCTCACCCCTCTTATAAAAGGGCACTCCCACTTCTCATTAATTAACACCTTCAGAGCCTTTTTGTTCGGCCAAACCCTACCCCAATACTCTCTCAACTTCCCTCAATAAAAACTAGAGGCCTTAGTTTGATCAGAAATCCAACCTAAGGATCCCTTTTGATCAAATCAAAAGGAATAACCCGAAGAAGAGGTAATAATTTCACCACCCTTTTTCAAGTTCCTTTCTTCTTCCACTTCTTCTTTATTTGTTATTTATATTATAATAACTCCAGTATCTTCTATATACTATGATGTTATTATAAATATGGTACAATCATATTCTGTATTCTATCCACCCTTTGAATAGCATGTCACCATACGTGCGTACGTACGGCATACCGTCTCCACGTCGTGGTGTAATTGTCATTCAATAATTTATTACTTGGATGGGTATAATAATGATGTGTAATTCATGTAAATAATAAATATAAAATGATAATTATTTTGTCTATATGGTATAACATCCAATTATATATTATTTTAACATCAAAAGAATGATATTGTCGCTCGTGCGTACGTACGGACTACCGTCTCCACGAATGCGATGAGATTCATTATCCATCGTATCCATTCAAGTATAATTCTCATTTGATGATTAAAAATAATGTTTAAGGACTTGATGTAATTCTGGATATGAATAAGATACAACCTATTCATAACAAACACGGCTTATATAACAAATAATATAAAGGAAAACGAGTAAGTTAACACCCGAAATAACGATAATACTAAGATATTATTAACAAATAAATGTTAAAAGATATTATATGATATCATATTAATGTAAATGATTCTTGTATAATTCAATAACAATTATTTCACCATTATACTGGAGGTTCACCTACCGTCGACCAAGGAAAAAGTACAAAGTAAGGGGTTTCTTATCTCACTTTTAATTCAGTGAGATTTCCATTGTTCACCACTTATTTATTACATGTGGTGTGTATACTTCCCATGATTGTATTCATTGTGAAATATAATTTAATTTATGGGTGTTTACATCATCATTGTATGATCCTTCTTTCATGGGTGCATGTTTCATAAGTTACCAAATTGATAAGGGAATTTGAAATTTCAATTTCCACTCATTCGGTTTTACACATACTTCATTGATTTTTTTACTCCAAGATTATGTGTGGAATCACTATTCATTTGATTATGTCGTAATTTCCACTCCCCTTTCTGTGGATATACTTTTTATACACATAATCAATCCATTTAAAAATTCTCAAGTCATCGGTATGAACTTGATAAGAGTAATTTTTACTCAATCTCGATTTGTTGAGATAAACATCCAATTCATTGGTGTTGTTTTTACTAGAATATGTGTGAATGTCCTTTGATTGTTTTACACTGAATATCAAATCATATTTAGTGTATTTATATTTTTCACACATAATTATGTCGTTAATTTATCCTTAACCTAAGTATACGACCTTTATAAGAGATTTCATCTCAATTTACATTCCATTGAGACTTCTCTGTTGTTATACACCAAATCACTTTTATGTGATGTATATAATGTACTTTGACATAGTATATCATGAATCCCTTTATTCTCATGATATTACAAAGATTTGATTACCTCAATTATTTTTATTCATGTGTCTCTCTTTTGGTTATAAACTCTAACTAAAATACCATTTTTAAATGTTTTAATGACTTATTCTTCTAAATCTTGCTCATTAATGTCCATGTTTTAAAAATGGTTTTAAGGATTTATTTATATGGACATTAATGTTTTAAAATTAAAACTCCTTTTAAAAGTTTCAAAGTGGTATGGGACACTTTGATTCAAAAATCTATTTTTAAATGGCTTCTTGACAAATAGTGTGACTTTTAAATGATTTCATGAAAAAGTGGGATATTTTTCTCAAATAGTTTTGATGATTATTTTCATCTATGTCAATATACATAATTATTATCGATTGAGGTTAATATGATACAATACAATCTTCCATATTGTATCGAATGAGTTATGTTTGACTGTGGATGTGCTATTTTTATACCGTTCATGGTTTGTGGATAAAGTATTGACATTTCGTATGCTAGTTTTAATATGAATGTTTATGTTATGTTTAAAACTTTTCATATGAGGAATGCATTGGACTTAGTAAGTGATGGGTGGAGCCCGCTATAGCTCCTCAATGCATCGGTAGGTCTCATGAGACCAACTAGTGTCTTGGCACAAGGCCTTGGAAAAATATTATTTGTAGTCTTGGCACGAGGCCTTGGCTATGTGGTTATGATAGTCTGGCATTATGCATTCCATCATTATGAAAGTGGTTATTGATATTGCATGTGATTGTTAAACTAGTAGAATATCCATGTGAATAAGTAAATGAAATTATTTCATTTTATCTTTTCCATATTATGCTGAAGTTCAAGTTTAAAAGGCTTTTGTTTTAGTTATAAATTGCTTTAAGTGTTTATGCTTATCTATGAAAGCTTCTGGTATATTGTTATCCTTACTGAGCATCTGAGCTCACCCCTTTCAATGTTTTATTTTTCCCAAGATGTGAAGAAGTAATTTATGAATGACCTACAGGGATAATATGAGGGGATATGAAGACAAGATGTTGTTGTAGTTTTTTTACCTTATGATGTAATGTAAGACTTATGAATATATCTAGTGTTTCCAAGACTACTAAACTAATCGGTCTTTCGAGACTTGATCCTTTGTGATCATGCTAATTTTATGTAATAATGCACCGACTCTGGGTATCTAGGGTTAGGGCATTACAGTTGGTATCAGAGGAAGTTCAGTTCAAACCTTGAAAGCTAGATTTAGATAAACTCTGATTAGATCACATAGCCCTAAGAGAGAATATGAGGATTTTTATAGAAGAACATACTAGAATTTTGGTATTGTAGATATTTTTTGAGTTTTCCGAGTAATACATCTATGTCTGGATACGAGCAGGTAGAGGCGGTTCTGGCACAGATGTACCTAGGGGTAAAACCCGAAAACACCGCTTTGAGCTAGACTCGAACGGGAACTGGTGCATGACAACGGGTCTTGCTGCACTCTTGGTTACGACACTCCCAGGGGATATGCTTTGGTAAATTCACAAGATTAGTATGAACCATTATTAAGGGAATACAAAAAAATTCCCCTAAGAATATATGTCGGCAAATAGATAGTGGATAACCTAGATTTTAACATATCATGTTAGGATATATTGTTCAATTACAAGATTATTCTATTATGTCTATTTTTTTACATTCATATTAGATAAGTATTCAAAAACCCTAATTGTATTTTCTTTTTGTTAGTTGAAACATGGAGGGAGCAAGATCACGAACAAATCTTCTCTCTCTTCCTGAATAACTACTTACAATTATTATCCATAAGTCTTGCGCAGATGATGTTGAAACTTTTTCAAATGTTCAAGTTACATGCAAACAACTTTATGAGACATCCAATACCTCTAGCATTGCACGATTCTTTCAAGGATCAAGTACCGACTATGGGATAACGTTGCGCTCTCAAATTTCTTACCACGCTAAGCGTGGGAAGTACCATCAGGGTCTTTTCAAATTATTCACTTTATCTCAAAATTACGATGCACTAAATGATTTTCTAGATGCTACAAAAGAGGGAGACCTTCGAGCAACCTATATGTATCAAATTATATATTTATGTCTTTTGGGATATACGGAAACTGATTTACCAAAACCTTATTTTGAAATATTTGAAGATGAATCGGTGAGAATTTTTCTAAAAAAACATGTTAAAGATGATGTCTCAAAATTATATATAAGAAATACCTATTTTTTTATGATGCATCGATGCTTCCATTGATATAATCCAAGATGGATGAGGAGTTTTTGGGTAAAGGAAGTAGATGATTTTGAAAAATTCCTGAGGTACCATTGTGACACTTTAACACATTCTACCAAAAGGAAAATCCACCTAGTCTCTCCAGAGTTCATGTTGTGACCCACATATCTCTAGTGACAAAATACATGCCTGACCCAATGCATGTACTCACCTATGAAGAATTAGAACTGGAACCTGATCTATCTTATTGTGAAGAGACTATTAGAATTCTTTATACCAAAGATCAAGTGTTGAGAAACCGGATGACTCGTCTGGTAAAAGTTCTATGGAGAAATCATAAGATGGAAGAGGCAATGCGGGAACCCTAGGAACATATGATGAAGAAACTATGTGGAAATAAATGGATGGTGAAATGTTTAAAAGTGTTAGTGCTCTTTATTGATGGGATTACATTGGAATAATTTTCTACTGTATGTGTAAACCTGCAATTTATCATGTGAAAATGATATTTGAGGAAGAATTATCTTTTCTTTTGTGGATATAGTTATAAATAATCATTTGATCTAATATGATCATTGGGTTTGAGGCAATTACAAGTTATTATAAGGAAAATGCAAGGTATAAGATAAGATTTGTGGTTAAATTATGTTATGGTTATTTTGATGAATTTATCTCATTTTGGTAATGTTATAAAATATAGTTTTTGAAAAAGGACAACACGCAGACCGTGTGGCAACCTGTCGCGTCGGACAAAGCTGTGGGAATCGAACCCACAACCAAAGTGCGATTGGGATTTATCGCCTACCACTGGACTACGTGAAGTCCCTAGTTAGTGTGACTATTATTTTTAGTTAAATGATTTTATTGATCATTAATAATTTGATTTGGGATCTTATGTATTATCAAATGAATACCCTTAGTATATTAAAATGATTTGGTAATTAAGTGATAAATGTTATTTTGGAAGTTGTTCTCTTTGTTGTATGGAAAATATAATAGTATGGGATTTCATTTGAGGAGTAATGGTGGATTTTTATCTATGTTTTTATTGTGGATTTATAGTGATTTGGGTTGTTTATGGAAATGATTAGATTAATTACTTTTAAGTATGTGACTATAAGAGTAATTAATATCATTTGGAGATATAATTTAACGTGGAAGACTACATTCTTATAAATTTTGAGTTTCAATATTAGTTTGGATTATATTTAAGGATTTTAAGGACAATTGATTATTGAATGGTATTTATTTAACTTTGGGGTATTGATGGTTTAATTTTAGAATTTAAGATTAGTGTTTTTTTATCTAATAGAATATCCATTTGGGGGGTCATAAGATATTATACTAACCATTTTGGTTTTGATTAATCTCTAAAGACAAGGTAAATATATAGTTTATCCTAGGTGGATCATGTATTTCTATAGAAGTTTATTCTAGCTCTTCCATTGTGACCAAGCCTTCTTGAATACTCATTGTTCAAAAAAATAAGTTAGTGGTAAAAAGTTATTAAAGAATGAAACTTTACTTAAAAAGTAATTTTATCTCTTTATGTTCTTAGTCAATATCATAAATTAATTCCTTGTCCTTATGTAATGTAACTTAAAACAAAAAAATGTTGTCCCTTTACTTTTCCTACTGGGAGACTAAGGACCGTTTTTCCCAACACAAGTTTCTGATTTTTTATTGTCAACTTTCTCCTGATCATGTTTTCTATCCCTCTCCATCAGAACTGAACACTTAGTTTATCATCCATATCCATGTTTTCCTACATGGAATCCTAGTATGGTTTATCTTGGGTGACCTTTATACCTCTCTTTATTTCTTTTAAAGTGATAGTTTTATTGACTCTTTTTCCGATGTGGGACTTTCCATTATATTATCAAGCCCAATTTTAAAAAAAATTCAAGGACGCAATTTATTGAAGGAGGGGAGAATGTAACACCCCAAGCTTCCACGATACGTTTCCCTTTGAATAATGCAATGGCGTGCATTGTACGCAACTTTGTGATTCTAACACACTACAACCAATCAAACTAGCCGTTATGAATAGTAATACCTACTTTTTGAAATTTTATAAATTCTATCTCTCAAAATGGACTTCATTTTTGGATTCAGAATATCGAAATTATCCTAGGGTGAAATTTTGGTACTTTTCGGATAACTTTCATATTTTGATGAATAGTAAATATTACTAAATTTTAATTAAAAACAACTTTTTTAATTGAAATAATTAATATTGATAAATTATGAATTTGAGTGGTTTTAAATTATATTTAGAATATATTTTTACCATTTAATTCAATGTTTTTCATTGGAAATAATTTCACAATTAAACCAGACATAAGCAAGTGCCAATCTTTTGATAGTTATTATCTCTTAAAAACACGTTTTTTGTTTTAACAACATGAATTAATTTTAAATTAATTTATGCCACTTCTATGTTTTGAATTTGGAAAAATGAATTCCATATTTGGAATCAGGATGTTCAAATTTTGTAAATAGTTAACTTTTATTTTTAGACATTTTGAATAATTACTTCGGTAAATATTTGATTTACCATGGTTAAAGGGTAAATCCGGTAAATAAGGGTTAAAAAATAATATTATAATAATAAAAAATTACCCTAAAACGCATCCTAACCTTATTGGTTGATACATGTCCGACCATGGTCATCTTTGGGTCGATTTTGGGACCCCATGGAGCCACTTGTAACTGATAGGGACACTTTATTTTAATTAAGTTAAAATGAATACAAAAATGACACATGCATATATCTTTTAGAAAAAAAATTGTTACATAGGGTTATATATGTTGGATTTTCGACTATAAATGTTCATTAGAAAGATAAAATATTTCCTACATAATGATATTTTATTTATAATTTTTATACATTATATAATATAATTTATTTATGACACAATGGTGATGTAGTAATTACAAAATTAATGAAAAATTAGAATAATTGATATTATAAATACCCAAATAAATGTAATTTGAGACTTTTTATAAATACCAATAATTTTATAGGATAATATGACATGTTATAATTTATTTAATTAACTTTTTTAGAAGTAATAATTCTGTTATGATTTTTACAAAAATCAATTATTGAATAGTGTCAAAATTGACATAAAAGAGTTTTTTAAAAAAATATTATATTATTAATTGATATTAAATTTCTAAAAATCTAAGGTTCGGACAAGATACTTATATCATGATATTTGTATCATTAATAGACCACTTGGGGGTCTCTTGTATGTATATAGTAAGTTTATTAACCATATAATATAAAAATACAAAGAGACATTGTAAAAGTGAAACTAATTAACTAAGAGTTAATACTTAAATATAAGGTTAATATAATAACCCAAACATGTCTAAATCCTATTTGTTGAGTGGTTTTAGAACTATACCCACCTTAAACTTTAAATAATACACTTTGGAGCCATTTCAAACCGAATATGAATTTATTATAAAATAATATTTCTAGCTTTTCCAAAGGTGCCCCTCACCCCTCTTATAAAAGGGCACTCCCCATTATCATTAATTCACACCTTAAAAGCCTTTTGGTTCGGCTAAACCATGCCTAAATAGTCTCTAAACGTCCCTCAATACAACCTAGAGGCCTTAGTTTGATCATAAATCCAACCTAAGGAGCCCTTTTGATCAAATCAAAAGGAAGAACCCGAAGAAGAGGTAATAATTTCACCACCATTTTTCAAGTTCCTTTCTTCTTCCACTTCTTCTTTCTTTGTTATTTATATTATAATAACTCCAGTATATTCTATATACTGTGATGTTATTATAAATATAGTACAATCATATTCTTTATTCTATCCATCCTTTGAATAGCATGTCACCATACGTGCGTACGTACGACATACCGTCTCCACGTCGTGGTGTAATTGTCATTCAATAAATTATTACTTGGATGAGTATAATAATGATGTATAATTCATGTAAATAATAAATATAACATTATAATTATTCTTTATATATGGTATAACATCCAATTATATATTATTTTAACATCAAAAGAATGATATTGTCGCTCGTGCGTACGTACGGACTACCGTCTCCACGAACGCGATGATATTCATTCTCCATCGTATCCATTCAAGTATAATTCTAATTTGATGATTACAAATAATGTTTAAGGACTTTATTTAATTCTGGATATGAATAAGATATAACCTATCCATAATAAACACGGCTTACATAACAAATAATATAAAGGAAAACGAGTAAGTTAACACCTGAAATGACGATAATACTAAGATATTATTAACAAATAAATGTTAAAAGATAATATATGATATCATATTAATGTAAATGATTCTTATATAATTCAATAACAATTATTTCACCATTATAAAGGAGTTTAACCTACCATCGACAAAGGAAAAAGTACAAAGTAAGGGGTTTCTTATCTCACTTTTAATTTAGTGAGATTTCCATTGTTCACCACTTATTTATTGCATGTGGTGTGTGTACTGCCCATGATTGTATTAATTGTGTAATATAATTTAATTTATGGGTATTTAAATCATCATTGTATGATCCTTATTTCATGGGTGCATGTTTGATAAGTTACCAAATCAATAAGGGAATTTGAAATTTCAATTTCCACTCATTCGGCTTTACGCATACTTCATTGATTATTTTACTCCAAGATTATGTGTGGAATCACTATTCATTTGATTATGTCATAATTTCCACTCCCCTTTCTGTGGATATAGTTTTTATACACATAATAACTCCATTTATAAATTCTCAAGTCATCGGTATGAACTTGATAAGAGTAATTTTTACTCAATCTCGATTTGTTGAGATAAACATCAAATTCTTTGGTGTTGTTTTTACTAGAATATAGGTGAATGTCCTTTGATTGTTTTACACTGAATATCCAATCATATTTAGTGTATTTATATTTTTCACACATAATTATGTCGTTGATCTATCCTTAACCCAAGGATACGACCTTTATGAGAGATTTCATCTCAATTTACATTCCATTGAGACTTCTATGTTGTTATACACCAAATCACTTTTATGTGATGTATATAATGTACTTTGACATAGTATATCATGAATCCCTTTATTCTCATGCTATTACAAAGTTTTGATTACCTAAATTATTTGTATTCAAGTGTCTCTCTTTTGGTTATAAACTCTAACTAAAATATCATTTTTAAATGTTTTAAAGACTTATTCTTCTAAATCTTGCTCATTAATGTCCATGTTTTAAAAATGGTTTTAAGGATTTATTTATATGGAAATTAAAGTTTTAAAATTAAAACTCCTTTTAAAAGTTTCAAAGTGGTATGGGACACTTTGATTCAAAAATATATTTTTAAATGGATTCTTGACAAATAGTGTGACTTTTAAATGATTTCAAGAAAAAGGGGGATATTTCTCTCAAATAGTTTTGATGATTATTTTCATCTATGTCAATATCCTTCATTATTCTTGATTGAGGTTAATATGATACAATACAATCTTTCATATTGCATCGAATGAGTTATGTTTGACTGTGGATGTGATATTTTTATACCATTCATGGTTTGTGGATAAAGTATTGACATTTCGTATGCTAGTTTTAATACGAATGTTTATGTCATGTTTAAAACTTTTCATATGAGGAATGCATTGGACTTAGTAAGTGACGGGTGGATCCCGCTATAGGTTCTCGATGCATCGGTAGGTCTCATGAGACAAACTAGTGTCTTGGCACAAGGCCTTGTCAAAATCTTATTTGTATTCTTGGCATGAGGCCTTGGCTATGTGGTTATGATAGTCTGGCATTATGCATTCCATCATTATGAAAGTGGTTATTGATATTCCATGTGATTGTTCGACTAGTAGAATATCCATGTGAATAAGTAAATGACATTATTTCATTTTATCTTTGCCATATTATGCTGAATTTCAAGTTTAAAAGTATTTTGTTTTAGTTATAAATTTCTTTAAGTGTTTATGCTTATCTATGAAAGATTATGCTATATTGTTATCCTTACTGAGCATCTGAGCTCACCCCTTTAAATGTTTTATTTTTCCCAGGATGTGAAGAAGTAATTTATGAATGACCTATAGGGATAGTATGAGGGGATACGAAGAAAATATTTTGTTGTAGTTTTTTTACCTTGTGATGTAATGTAAGACTTATGAATATTTCTAGTGTGTATAAGACTACTAAACTAATCGGTCTTTTGAGACTTGATCCTTTGTGATCATGCCAATGTTATGTAATAATGCACCGACTCTGGGTATCTAGGGTCGGGGCGTTACACTCAAGATTTTCCTAATTTATTAAGATTGTAATAATTGATAATTGATAAATGATTATGTAATGATTGTTGAGTATGCATGACAAATGAATAGTGCAGGTCCAGACACCAGCTGAGGGCTGAAGTTGGTACTTGGGTTTATAGTTACTTTTTATTTCTTACTTTATTTTATGCATGCATTAACATGTTATAAGTTATCTATTAAATGTCTGGAATTAGGGTAGACACAGGTGGTCCCGACCTATGGTGATTTATATCTCACACCCTACCCGGGCCGCCATTTCACTGGGTACCTTAGTAGATTATATTTGGTTGCAGGACTATGTTGTTTGAATTTACTTGGGAGTTAGGAGTAGAGGACCGAGCGGAAGCTCAGGATTCTCAAGGACATCACCTTGGGGCTTTGAGTCATTATTTGTTTATTTTTTTATTGGAATGTAAAGCATGTTGTTTTGTTCATTGATTTAAATTTTGTATCATTATCTTGTCATGCATGCATCTGCTGTATAATTTGGTGTTGGCCATTTGTTTTATACAAGATTTATAAAATCTTCTTTCCACTTCTTTATCATTTATTAGACCGTTTCCGCTATTTATTGCCTTTTTCTATTTTTGAACACTAAAATTAGGGTATATTCTCCCCACTGACTATCCTTAGACCCTCGATACTAGTCAAAAGACTCTGGCGTACGAGGAGATGTGCTTGAGGTCATGTGACGACCGGTCTAGCCACCAGTTTAGGGGTGACCCAGGTCGGGACGTTACAGATGGTCCTTTTTTACAAAAATTTGGATGGTACCCTCAGGATCTCTATGGATTACTATCGTTTGAATCATCTCACTATCAATAATCGGTATCCACTTCCTAGAATAGATTACCTATTTGATTAGCTCTGAGGAGTTAATGTGTTCTCAAATATTTATCTAAGGTTGGGCTATCATCAAGTGAATGTCAGGAATTCAAAAATATATTGAACAACTTTCAGGAGTAGGTATAAACTATACAAGTAACCGGTTATTCCATTTGGAATTATTAAAACACCTACAATTTTCATGGATCTTAAGAATTGAGTCTTGCACAAGTATTTGGATTCATTTATGGTTGTATTTATTCATGATATCTTGGTGTATTCACACTCTATACAGACCATAAAATCTATATTGATATCATGATGAATACAATGAGAGAGCATCAAATCTATGCTAAGATTAGTAGATAACACTTTTGGATGGGAAAAGTCCACTTCATGGGTCATATCATATCATATCAGAGTCATGAGTTTCAGTTAACCCATAGAAATTAAGAGATTTAGTTTCCTAGGATCAGCCCAAGAATGTCTTTGAAATTTGGAGTTTATTGGAAATTTTTGGATATTACAAAAACTTTATCCAATATTTATCATTCCTTAAAGCATCACTTATAGTCTTTAAAAATAATTATGTGAAATTTATTTGTTCAGAAGCTTTTGAAGTAGCCTTTCAGGAGTTAAAGTTTCATTTTACTTCAACACTGATATTAATCCTACTGAATCTAGGAAGGAGATATACTATATACTGTGATGAATCAAGTATCGAGATTTGAGCTATTTTTTTGTAGGAATAGAGAGTTGTTGTATATGAGTCTCATCAATTGAGGACTCACGAGATGAATTACCTAATGCATGACCATGAGCTCGACGCTATTGTGCATGCCTTACACTATTTGAGACACTATCTTCTAGGAGAACATATTAAGATATTAACTAATCAAAAAATCCTCAAATACATCTTCACACAGTGATATATGAATCTATGACAATGAAGGTGGGTTGAGTACCTATAGTCATTTGATTTAGAGATTGCCTACATGTTTAGAAAAAGGAATTCAGTTGCTGATGCTCTGAGCAAAAAGACTCATACATAAGTAATTCAAGAATCCATTGGTGAATAAAAGATTTTGGAATTATTATCAGAGATGCATGTTGAGTTTTACGAGGACCATGGTCATACTTTCATCTCAGCCTTATTGGTGACTTCTATTTTCTAAAATGGGTAAGAATGAGGAAATTATTAGATATTGAAGGCCTTATCCTGAGGGAAATAATTTCAGCTGATGATATATCTTGTGGTTAGACCGTGGATGGGGATAATAATTTATTAGTCCATGGGAATTTTTGGGTCCCAACAAACATAAGAGAGAAGCTACTATGGGAATTCCACACCTCATAATGAGATGTTCTCCCTAGTTTCACTAAAATGTATCTGGATCTTCAGTGTCAGTATTGGTAGATTGTTATGAAACATGAGATTTCTAGATTCATCACTAGGTGTTCTACGTATTATTAGGTAAAGGTGGAACATCAATGTATATTCGAAATTTTACAGCTATTTTATATTCATGAGTGGAAATGGGATGATATTTTGATGGATTTTGTGACTGTTCTACCCATATCACCTTGTGGAAATGATATGACATGGGTTTTTATTGATCATTTTATAAAGGTCAAACACTTACTACATGTGCGAGATACCTTCATGGTATATGATTTAGGAAGGATGTATGTTAGATAGGTTATATGTCTTCATAGAGATTTTCATTCTATAATTTCTAACAGATACACTCATTTCATGTCACAATTCTAGCATGGGTTACAGAAGGCCTTGGGTATGCAAGTACTTTTGAGCACGTCCTATCACCTGTAGACGGATGGACATATGGAGCATAAAATTCATGTGTTTTAGGACATGTTTCATACATGTGTCCTTAAATTTTGAGGTTATTTGGAGAAACACAATCCTTTTTTGTGAGTTTTATTAAAATAACAACTTTTAGGCTACCATCGAGATGGATCCTTTTGAAGCCTTATATGGTAGGCCTTTCCACTCATCTCTATGATAGATAGAGGTAGGGAAAGTATCTATGCTTGGACCATGACTTGTGAAGGAGACTATAGAGAAGGTCCATATGACCAGGAATTTCATGTTGATAGCTCAGTCCAGACATTAGTCTTATGAAAAAAGACATAGGTGACCTCTTGAGTTCGAGGTCGAAGAATAAGTTTTCTTGTGAGTCTCGCTCAGGTTGGGCCATAGACATATTCAAAAGCAGGGTAAGTTCTCATCAAGGTTCATGAGACCCTTCAAGGTTATGAAACACATCATACTAGTGGATTAACAATTAGTAATTCCTCAAAGATACTGGTCTATGCATGATTTCTTTCTTGTATGTCAGCTTCACCGATATTATCTAGACCCGTCACACGTCTTTCATCCTGATGACGTTGAATTGGATATGGATGCTTCCTTTGAGGATTATACCATGTGTATAGTGGATTAGATAATGAAGACACTCCGAGGTATTTTCATTCCTTTGGTATGAGTGTTATGGCACTATGAATGAGTACAAGATGATACATGGGAGCGAGAAGATGATATACATTCTCAGTGGTCGGAACTCTTCGATGATGACACCTCTTTACCCTAAGAAGGAAAACTTGGGGACAAGTTTCTTTAATGAGGAAAGGTTGTAATGACCCATCTTTTCAAAAAAAGTATAGATAATTATTTCTTCAAATTGAATACCTTAAAAGGACCTAATAAAGATGTCTAATCAAGCCTATGAGTTCACCGGTGTGTTTGGGGATCGATTAGAACATGAAGCCCTGAAATGGGAAAAAACAGATCGGTCCACATGGATTGTCTACAATTGTATGACCATGAGCACATGGCTACGTGACCAGTTATTGTTATGGGATAGATCCATTTAGCATGGGTTGATCACAGTTACTCAAACCATGTGCCTAACCATATGGTGTGCCCCATGTATCAGTGAACTGAGCACAGTTTGGCCAAACCGTGCGGTGAAATCTTGCACTTAGAAAATTTGAGATAAAATTAAAATTTTCCCTTTATTTAATATTAAAACCTATATTTTATTTCTTCTCCTCTCTCCAACTGATGAAATAGGTTCTCCTACTCTTTTGATCTCCCAAGGAACCTAGTCTTGGCATCCATGTAAGCTATTCATTCGGTGTCTGATCCTCAATCCGTGAGAAGCGTTGGATCTTTCTAGGTAAGATCCCCTAGTCGCTCCCTTCCTATACAAGTTAATATTTGATTCCATTGAACTATTTAGGTGTAGGATAATTTTACCTATTTTCAAGGAATTTTACAGTTTCTCATATCACTTCCAACCTACTTTTATTTTTAGGTTGATATTGAGTGAGGAGTCATCTACAAACTTGAGGTAGGTGGTCACATGATTTTCCCTTTGAGTTTATCACTTCATTGTTATTCTGTTGTATCACACACTAGAGTTTTCCTGGCATCACCTTTATGTTGATTCCTTCATGTATAATTGACTCTTGCACCGAGATATATGTTTATTGAATCTTTTTAGGTAATTTATAGATTGTACATACAATATATGGACACCCCATGGGTGTGCCAAGTAAAATTGACCATTTTGGTCAATTGGATCAAATTCCCAGAACTCCTAAATATATTTAGGATTATAAATAAAATGGTAATTCCATTATTATATGAATGTTTATAGATCCCATATCACCTCTTAGGTGTTTGTCTCATCCTATGTTGAGAATTTTCCTTGTAGTATTTTTCAATTTGTCCATGACACCATCCAATTAACACCTTGAGCCATATAAATTGATTTTCCATGACTTAGTGAATTGAATGGATTAGTTTTTATAGGATGGATTATGCAATATGGAATGCCCTTATTTTTGTAAATGAAATGAGTGATAAGGAAAGGATTAAGAATTATGGATTCCTTAATTTTAATGAATTAAATGGATTTAATTGGAATGACTTAAAAGGATGGTAAAACCATGCCTTTTGTTCATGTTTAAGTAAATTATTTTAATGGAACATGTTTCCTTTTATATTAAGGAACTTTTATAATGAAATGCATAAGATTTTATGCCTTATGAATTATATTAATAATGATTATGCCTTGCGTATTCATATATGGGATAGATAAAAGTGATAGATGGGAGGTAATACCCCATGCTAGTTATAATTATAATGAACCTTCATGAAAGATGTGATGTGATGGTAAGGGACCAATTAATCATGGTGGAATCATAGTACATTACATCGGGTGTTAATAATTACATCTTACACCAATGATACTTTATGGGAATTAGGATTTACGCACCACGTACCATGATTAGAGTGATGCCACGATGTCTTACTCTACATATTGAGTGTTATTGCATGATGTATCTCACTATATTGAGGTGTAGGGCATGAAACCTATTGCATGAGCTTATATTATCATTAGACTAGTAATGTATGTCTCAGTTACATCCGGATCTAGCCAACAACTTGTATTCTAGGTATATGGCCACTTACATCCTCACGTACTTGGTTCATATAGGTGGATAGAATTTATAATATTACAATTTATACATATATATTATTACCATATATATATAGTGACTATTTAGAAATTCCTTTTGGAAATGAGACGAAGAAGGTAGACCTACCAAGTTTCCATTAGGAACCTGAGTGGGCTGGTTATTAATTTATTCTTCATTGTCAATTAAATACATATTCATGCACACTATTTAGTTATAATAATTACTTGTATTACACATAGAAACTATTGGCAATGTTCTGTTGAGATTTTATCTCACACCCTACTTAGGATGCCTTTGGTACTTGATAAGATTTTCTGTCTATATGTACTAATAAGTGAAAGCACCCTGATATTGGTCTTTAATATTCTTACCTTTAGTTGGAACTTAGGAGTAGAGGATAGAGTATAAGCTTGACATGCTTGGATTTGTTATGTATTTTTTCCCCTCTTGTACAATTGTGTAGCATGCTTGTCTCTACCTATTTCCTTTATGTGTTATAGCATTCCATGTATCTATGCATCAGACACTACCAGAGATTCTTTTATTTTATATTTACTAAGTTTCTCAATTATCTATTTCTTTCACTGCTTACTTATTCAATTACCTGTTTATGATTCCATAATTTATTGAATTTTTTTTCTTAATATTATGATTATGATGATGATTTTATCTTATTGTATCCACTATTCTACTCCAACATGAGGGTATAGTCTATCCACTATACCACCTTTACACCCTCACTACTAGTCAGTAGCCTCTGGCATATGAGGAAGCACACTTGAGGCCATGTGACCCCCCAGCTTGGGGAACGGGTTAAGTGGATCCTAGTTTAGGATGTTACATGTGTCCTAATAAGTTTTTAGTAATGATCCTTGAGTAATAGGGAATTATTTTATAATATTACGTGTATGATAAAAATTCTATGTCTTATTCCTATGTTATGCTCTCATGGATTATGATTTTGATTAACTTATGATTCATGTCTTATAAAATACCAATATTTATGTTGTGAATCATGTATATGATCCTTGATATGGAGGGTATTATCTTGAAATGTTATTCTCATGTTATCATACCCTTATTCCCATGATTATGATTACATATCTCCTTGTTTACCATTAATGAGTATATGAGATCAACTCTTTCTTGTGTTTCCTTTACCTAGGTTATGAATAATGGTTTTAAGTAGGAGCACAAAAGGGGATGATATTTATCGGAGATTTTGAAGATCCTTTACCAATTTAGAATAATGTGTTCTATGTTTATAAGGACACTAAACTATTATAATCTTTGGGAATGTACTTTTGTAATGTGATTAATATTATTCTAAAATGATGTAATTTCCATTTATGTTAAGCCTGGGTCACTATATTAAAATATAGAAACAATGGTAATTTATATCCTCCTTAATGAGGTGAACGATTTGGTCGCATAGTTGGACAAACTGTGTGTTAAACATGAAAGTGACATTACCCAAGAAGATAGGTCAAACGATTCATACGAATGTTTTGGGAAACCATTCTAAAACTTTTAATTTTTCCTCTTATCAATACCTAAAGTAAGTCACATAGTCGTGTGACCTGGTGTGCATAGTTTGAAATAACCATGTGACACTATCAGCCCCATTGAGTAAGCTGTGTGGTTTCTGGTAAAGGGTTTCAATTTTTTAGACAAAATATATACCCCTATCAGCCTTCCCTGAATTTTTTGTTTTAAAGATTTTTCTCCCCAAACTTGATAGAGCACATGAGAGAACTCTCAGGGCTAAAAAAAGTCTAAAAACACATTAAAGTGTTCCAACTATTGGAATTTCATTATAAAGCCTAGTTTAAATAATTACCAACCCACCAAATGATAAATTTCAAAATCCTTTATAAATTCATCTTGTACAAAAACATGGGACACTATAATCTCCCCACCTTAAAATTTCTCATCCTCGAGATGCCTTGGGGAAACAAAAAAAATATTATTAGACATACTCGTGTTGTGAAGTTTCATCCAAACTGCATTGTTGCATTTCCAAATTACCAACGCACCTCCAAAATCAGTTATGCAGATGGCACATAAGCCATAGAAACTCAAGCCAACACTCATATTCCATACTGAGTCATCTAGAACAAGCTTACCAGAGCCCATATTACTTGAGATATGATTAGGAAAACATATCTTTAAACATCCTAGATATGGTAATTCCACCATTGTTTCCAACATTTAAAGGGATAATTCCAACTCAAAATGTCCCCATCATCGAAATTGCCTATTTATACAAGACCACAGTTCTATAGTAATTCTCTTGGAATTTTTTCTAGATTAAACAAATAGTTGACTCCCAAATTAACTCAAAAGTCCTGGTTGAGTCAAATTTTCATAAAAAGCCTCACATGGAATTTAAATCACACCCGTATTTACCTAATTTGGTGCTTGAAATGGTTCCTTACTAACCACATTGAACGAAACCATATGATAACCTATTAAGGCACTTCCAGTCAGCTATTCTAAAAATGATCAGCTTAGATGGTCTGTGTAGCATAACCAAAACATGATAACTTTCTCTAAGTCACCTCACACTTACATCAAGCAGGTCCACCAAAGTCCACAACCATCTTCCAGAGACATCTCAAGACAAAAAATCCATTTTATGTTGTCATTCCCCAACATGAACATGGGTGTAAACATGATTCGTAAAACTTGGATAATCACTCTTAAAACATCCCATCCAATCCCAATTAAAAAATAAAGTAACATTAGATTCATCAAATAGAGTTCAATAATCTCATCAAAGGTAGATCATACTTTGACACTTACAAGTGAGATGTTGGTACATAGTTGAGATGGCCACATATCAAGATCACCAACCAAGCCAAAAGAGGCATTCTCCTAGAGGTCAAGTTAAGCATCGACTGATTTCCTTGAGTCCGTACAAGGTATTCCTACTCAGGAACCCATGCATCACTAAGGACCAACCATTACCCCATAACAACCACACTTTCAAATTGAAACTCTAATAGAAACCACTTATCCAACCCAAAATTTTTTAAATTAATCTTGACGTATAACCAACACTATCTTAGTGTACCTAGAATATGTTAAGATATGGGAAATGATTGTCATTTAGATGAGAGTACACTAATAAGATTCAAAAAATTTCTAGAAAGGACCTGAGATATCCCTACTATAAAACCGAAGAAGTGATCGGTATAGTTTCAAACCAACCATGTCCATCCTACTACGAAAAGAAAGATAATTCGCATCTTACATTACTATTTAAGGAATATTACATACCATGTCATTTATTTAATTTGATTACAAATAAATAAGGGAAATGTACATAAGTAAACCATAAAAAGAAGCTATAATATGAAACAAAATCATGGAAAACCCATGACATGAAACCAAACGAGGCATATCACATATATCATTTTTCAAATTTGAAGACAGATCACCACATTGAGGGGTCTTATTAGATATTATAACCTTGTTGTTCAAACAATTCATTTTTTTTTTCGTTTTAGGCAGTCCAATTCCATCATAAGGCATAAAGAACCCACCTCAAAGGTGGTTTTAAAATAGGTGATCATTTCAAATTAATATATAAATAAAAAGAACACTCAAATGGGTGGCTCTAACAAAGGAAGACAACATTTAGAAATGTCAACTAAATGAACCCACACTAAAGGGCTGGTTAGGGGTTAAGTTATAACCTACACCCATAATAAGAAGATTCTAAACACATCATAAGGAAATATAGGAAATTTAATTTAAGGGAACTTATTATTTTGAAGTGAAAACAGGTAAGTCCGACATGTGACACAATGGTGTATTTAATTAATGATCTAGAAATTAATAGAAAATATATATAACAACTACCACATTTTTAGATGACCCAAATGTCTAACATCAAGGCATGATTCAGTTCGGTTCAAGAGAAATCGAAGAAATTAAAAAACACCATGAAGATATGGTGAATTATTTTGCACCAAAATAGAACATATGATAAGAAATTAAATGAAGAAAATAGGTAGGAGGAGTTGTAGAATTAACGATGGATATCCAACATACCCAATGAAACTCCAAACAGAAACTAGATAAAATATATCTCTCGATACTTAGGAGATGAGAGGAGAATATCAAATGGGAGGGGTGCTGTGTGTGAGTAGGAGGAAAAGAAATCCAGAAAATAAGTAAGGAAACATGGGAAAACAATAATTTCTAGCATGTTTAATGAGGCGCAAAGTTTTCCAAATAGTGTGCCAGCCATGCAAGTTCCACTTCCTAAGAAGGGAGGTTGCATGATTCATTTACATAGTTTGGTAAACCGTTATCCAACATTGTGTTTTTCCTCTACTCAAGACCTACATCAAGCTGCATGGTCATGCAACTAGGTGCACACATTTTGAGAAAACCATGCGACACCCTCATCCCCACATAACAAGCCTCATAGTTTCTACTGAAGGGTCACAACATTTCAGAAAAACTACACACCCCTATCAGTCTACCCCATATTTTAGGTTTTAGGATCCAGAACTCTTGAAACCTAATGAATCACATGAGAGAACTATCGGGTCTTAAACCAAGTAAAAAACACATTAAAGTGTTCCATCTCTCAAAATTTTATTTTGAATCTCGATTTAAATAATGGACCATCCACCAAATGATAAAATTAAAAATTCTTTGGAAATTAATTTGGTCCAAAAAACAATGGATGCTACAATATCCCCACCTTAAAACTTATTATCCTTGAGAAGACATTGGGAATCAATTAAAACATTATTTGACCTACTTTGGTTATGAAGTTTTTTCCAAATGACCATGTTTCATTTCCAAATTCCCAACACACCTCCAAGAATCACTTACACATATGATACATAAGCCATAGAAACTTTAGACAATACTCTTATTTTGAACTAAAACATCGAGATGGAGCCTAATAGAGCCCGTCTTACCCAAGATGTGATTATGATGTTGTATCTTTAAACATTCTCCCAATGCCACTTCCAATATTGGTTCCAACATTTAAAGGGTCAATTTGGAGTCATTTTATCTCCACTATTGGAATTGTCTATTTAAACATTCCCTTAGCACTCTAGCAACACTCTAGTAAAGGTATCAAGATTGAACAATATGTTGACTCCCAAACAACCTCAAAAGTCCTGTATGAGCTAACGTTTCAAGAAAAGACTCATCTAAAATTTATATCGCATCCATATTAACCTGTTGGCATTCCTAAAATGGTTCCTTAATGACCACATTTAATGGAACCAGAGGATAACCTATCGAGCCAGTTCTAGATGATTGTTCTCAAAACATTCGACATATATGGTCGGCATAACACAACTCAAAACTTGATGAATTTTTCCAAGGCACCTCACATTTAATTCAAACACATCCAAAAAATCCCTTAAGCAACTTATAGTGACATCTCAAGCCAAAATATCCATTTATGTTTTCATGACCTAGAACGAACATGGACGTAAACATGATCCATCACACTTGGTTAAAGACTCTCAAGACATCCCATCTAAGCCTGGATAAAAAATGAAGTAACCTTATATTCTTCTACTGGAGTTCAGGAGCTCATTAAAGGAATATCATACTTCAATGAAAACAAGTGAGATATTGATACATAGCCAAGATGTCCACATGTCAGGATCATTGTCCAAACCCAAAGAGGATTTCACATGGCAGTCAAGTCAAACACTAGTTGGTGTCTATGAGTCCATCCAAGTCTCTCCTACTCAAGAACCCAAACAACACTCAGGGCTAACCATGCCCCATAACAACCATGCTTCCAGAGCAAAACTCTGATAAATACCATTTATCAAACTCAACATGTTTTAAATTTATCACATCGAATAACCGACTCTCTATCAGTGTACCCATATGATTTCAAGATAAGGGAATTGATAAATAATTAATAGAGAGTAGACTATGAGTATTCAAATTATTTCCATGAAGGACCTGATACACTCCCACTATAAAACAGATGAAGTGATTGATACGATTTTAAACTAACAGTGTCAAACATACTATGGAAAGGAAGAGTAATCGAACCATTACTGGGTGGTTTATTTTAGAGGAATCTTGGACTCACCTACCGAAACATATCCATTTACGAATCATGATGCACTAACCACTAAGGTATCCCATGATTACACAAGCATAACCATCAAAGTCCATCCTTGACCAACCATGTTTACAAATGGTGCATTCAAAACCATTCATATCATTGACGTGCTACCTCACAAGCTCCACCACATTTCAAAACTTACCAGAATCAAGGGAATTTAAAGCAGCACTGTCCATTTTTAAATGGTCCTTGGTTGTGTTCCTTATACTTAGAAGGACACATTTAACTAAAATTAATGCAACTATCCCCACTATAGGAGTTATTTTTTCATTCTATTTTATGAAAATTGAAACTCATCCCACAACACACACTCTATTTATCACCAACCACTGGTCCTAGAGGTGACCAAACACTTTAGAAAGTGTTGAACTAAAGAGATATAAATAAAGATACTTAAAAGTTCTAGATTATATTCAACACATGAGCCTTAGCCCAGTTGGTGAGGTATCTGTAAGTGAATCCACAAGACCCAGGTTCAAAACCAGGTAGAGGAATATTTCCTGGTACTGTAGCAGTACTGTAGAAGGCATTGTAGCAGGTACTGTAGCAGTACTGTACACTGTGCGGGTACTATAGTAGACTGTACACTGTATAGGTACTGTAGTAAAACTGCACACTGTGCGGGTACTGTAGCAGGTACTGTTCGGTACTGTAGAAGGTGGAACTATTCACCTTGGGCCACCGGTTTGGGCTTAGAGTACTTAAGGCTTTCGAGCCACCTAGGCCTTCGGGTCAGTAGGGCTTTCGGGCCACCTTTAAGGCCCTCGGGCCACCTCAAGGCCTTCGGGCCACATGCAGTTGCCCCAGACACACTACAAAAAAGGATCAGCCCTAGATGAGGATTCAGAGCAGGTGCACTCACCAGAGCAGAACCAAATGGATTGTCAGAATGAGAGGGTATGGCTATGACATTGGTACTAGCCTGTGCTTGCACGAGAAGCCTAGCCAGACAACCATGCAAAGGTGGAGAGATACTATCATGACGTAGATGCTGGGGAGGGGAAGTTCCTTATAGTTAGTTTGGTTGAATTCCCTAAGACCTTCGGGTCATGTAATCTCCTAAGCCTACGGGCCTTGTAATCTCTGAGCCTATGGGCCTTGTAAAGGTTCCCCCTCATCCCTTGAAAGGGGGGTTATCAAAATAAATAAACAATGAAGGCCTTTGGGCCATTCTGGCTATATTATATTCACATTTAGATTTATACGTGACTCCCCTCCTGATTTACATTCATGTACACCATAAAATTTAGTATAAAACCCAAAACGATTAAAAAGAATGTGAAAACACCTGATCCTATTTATTGAATCATTCTATACATTGGAATGAGTCTGATTTTGTTAGGTTCTTAGGTCACCCTACTTTGTAGATGACCTGTGGTCGAAGTGTAATAGTATAATATTAAATGATTACCACCTAACTCAAATGGTTTGTTCTTCCATTTTTAGCAACTCGATGGTTTTGTGTGCACCGAAACATACTACCCCGAGATAATGTGAAAAAAAGTCTTTGATACTATCCATAGTTTTATCAGCCCTATGAATTCAAGTATCAGATGGCCCATGTGAAAAAACTATCTCTAATTCAAACCAACCCATATGACCATAAAATAGGCTAACGACCTCCTAAGTCATCCAACATTGAGAAAAAATAAGAAGAAGGTTCTCTCGACCTATTAAGAGGATGATAATTCCCTAGGAGTGACTAACCTACTGGAAATAAGAATTACACAATGCTCATACCCCAAAAATGGTTAAACTACCACACAACCACTAGTCCAAATGAAATTTTCATTTTAGAATCTAAGAGTCCTACATGGGACTACAACACCCAAAAAATATCACATTCCTAAAATTATTCACAATAATTTAGAAAGGTTTAAAGTTTTTTGGGGTTCTACCTACCTCAGGCTAGCCTCTTACCAAAACATGAGTCGTTGAACTTATAGGGGGGATCACGTCCGAAAGGTCTCTTAGCCTAAGGGCCAATCATTTAAGTTTTAGCTATCGAATGAAGGCCTATGTGTAACACTCAAATTCCCATTTCAATACAAAGCTCATAAGAGCGTTATAATAGCCTTAACTGAGGGTCAAATCTAAGAAAACCACTTAGGGTTTCATTTTAAGGAATTAAACAAAATACCATTTAATTCTATAAAAAATTGAAAGCTTCATTTTATATAAAATCTAATACCAATTGTAAATAAAAAGCATCTAGAACTTTATTTAGATAAGTCCATAAGGAAAAATAGGAAAATGATATTAAAATTATATTTAAACATTAATAATTTAATTGTCATATTGTTATAATTAGGATATTGATTATGGAATCCTTTATTTTAAACATCATTTATTTATTTATAAGATTTCACAATTGGATTAGTTAAAGAAAATTTCTATTGAAATATATATAGGAAAACATTATTTAGGTTGTAATTAACCTTTTAATTAACCAAGACCTCATATAAGTAAATCTCAATTAGATTAAAATATCTTTTATTAATTTAAGAGGTACTAGTCATGTAATATTCCACCATATACTTATATGTAAAACCATATAAATGGCTGTGGACACTTCAAACAACCACCACAACATGGTATAAGTATACCCCCATGGGGTTTCATATCAGGCACTTCAAAAGAAGGGAAACCTATAAGGGTACCATTAATCCATTTTGGGTTCATTTTATTGAATCCTAAATATCATTATACATTTAGATTTAAAACACCATTAGTGGGTTTATCTCATGAGCACACAGAATCATATCTAACCTACTTTTGCCGAGTCAAATCTATCTCATAAACAGAAATCCCCAGCTAACCTACTTGGGTAAAGTTGTGCATTTAGGGATTTAGTCATATGGGTCATCATTCCAAAGTAATAGAGTTACAAGTCATTATAAAATAAACCAATTAATTTGAAAGTATAAATTCAACAATATTTACATTTATGTAATAGTTTACACACACAAATATATATATAGTATGCTCAGAGATAAAGTTTAACTATATGGGCCACCTTTCTCCAATTTATAAAGTTCCCATACAATTTATATATTTCAAATTGGATCCCATTTAATCATAAATGGTATGTTATAACCCATTAAATGAATGGTTTATGGATTGAAAATAGGGTGATTGGTTTTTCAAATATAATGTCACCATCAATATATGCAAGAAAACACCACTTATATTGATTATGGAATTTTATTTAACTCAACATTACATTATAATTTTAATGACATGCTATCAAAAGTAGTAAATAAAAGTAACCATGCTAAATAATCATAGAATCATGAAATATGAGAAAATCACACTAATTAATCCCCTAAACATGGTAAGAATCTGGGCTTACTAAATAAATAACTAAGCATGATAAACACAACAAAAATATTTGTAGACATTATAAATAATCACAAGCATGAAAAATAAGCATGGAAAGATACTACGTAAGTAGGAAACACTCAAACATGATATATAAGAAAATCATGGTAAATAAAACACATAAGCATGTTATATAGGAAAACATACTAAATAGATCACACATCATGTTATACAACAAGAATAAATTTAAATTTCCTAATAAGATACAACTAAGAATGTTATTAAAATTCCTAACATGTAATATTACAAGCATGATAATAAACACACAATACACATCAACAATCAACTAGTAATGAATTCTACATGGCATGTAATAAGAATGGAATGCGAATATATAGGTGCCTATAATTATTCATGTAGTACTAAATCCTTTCCATACCAGTCCAATGGTAAAACTACATAAATATTATAAATTAGTAATTAGTAGAAGGTAATACAATCACTCAAGGTGAAATCATAATCAACTGTAATGGAGAACAACATGAACAATTATACCATCCCTAGAAACTTGGAATTTTCCCCATATATGGGTTGATCACTCCTAGGAACGAATCTTTACCATGCACCGAAACATTTTTAATATCCTATATACCAACCCCAAAATATCAAGACAAATGAAAAGAAGTTGTCATACCACTTTGTAACATCCCAAACCAATTGAATACTAAACTAGTAGACAGACTAGTCACCACATGGACTCAAGTACACCTCCCCATATGCTAGAGGTTGCTGACTAGTAGCAAGGGTCTAATGGTGGTATGGTGGAGAGACTATAACCTCATGATCAGAGTATCAAAATGGTATATTAATATGTAATAGTAGACAAAAGTGGAAGCAATAATAAATAAATGATAAGGTAGTGGAAGACAAATTCAATAACTAAAATAAAAATGGCCAGTGCCAAATACATACAAAAATGCATGTTGTTCGGATGATGCTACAATATAAATAGGAAGGCACATAAGATAATACAATAAATAAATAAGAAAAATAAAAAATCCCTAAAATAAATCTCTAAGAGAATCTGAAGTACTAGCTTAGCCCTGTACTCCGAAGCTCCCATTTACAATGCATTACTCTATAAATAAATCATGGACCTACAAATAGGAGGAACTACTTGGGTGCCCTAGTGCAATAGCAACCTAACCAGGATGTGATATATACTCAGATGGACACCACCAATGGTTTCTAAATCATTATATGGTATGTGAATATAAACTATTAAAGTGATCATATGTTAAAGGTAAAACAATAAAAAATAAAACAAAATAAGTTAGATCAGGTTTCTAAGGGACAGTTGACCGACCATCCCTACTTCGACCTAATCTAGTATGCCTCTGAATATAAGTGCACCTATACCAATATGATAAGGTATGAAAAATTGTCATCATAAATAAACCATAAAGTGTATACCAACCTCATGTGAGTGACTCGTCTTGGTGGATGAGTCCCTACGATATTGGTTAAGCATTCTCATGACTTAATAATAAGGAATCACATGGAAACCAAGAAAGGAATCCACCAAATCTGGTGACACATCCTAAAACTATACAAGGAAATCAGTAAAATAATACCAAGTGTTTCTATAGAAGCTTCTAAGATAACCAATACCATATATCCCATCCAAGGAGACCCATAAAATGCATCCCTAATATCACTCTCGACATGGTGTAAGCATTACCTTTGATCCCATCCCAGACGTTTTACATAGGGGACCAAGTATCACTTGAGGTATGGTATAACTATATTTCCAATAATCCCATACAAGATGCCTCCCCTAGGGAACTAGTGTCACTCTTGAGTAAAATAAACCACCTAGAGAGCCTACACAAGGAAAGACAAGTATTGTTCCCGGTGCATCCAACTGATCCAAGTACTGAGCACAACAAGCCCATCACAGATGTCCTTAATTTTGGACCCATGTTTACTACTATCCCATAAGATGGTAATGCATTGTGGTCATGATGACATATAATAAACAATGCATTGGAAAAACTAGAATTTGATTCAAGCTATCCAAAACACTTTATTTAATCTAAACAACTAAGGAATAAGGCATAAACATATAGCTTAAGGGTTTAACTCACTAAACATTACAAATATTTAAGGAATTATAGGTCATGTACTAAGAATGAATTAACCAATAACAAGTTTACTAAATAGGTCCATGCCCATATTTCATTTCCATTTAAGGAATAATAAGGACCATGCCTATTCTTTAATTCAATTATAAAGTAATGAGGGGCACATTCACAAGTAAACCAAATCAAGAATTAAGAACATAAAATAAAATAATGGAAACACCCGTTCCATTAAAACCAAACAAGGCATATCATATATATAATTTTTCTAATTTAAAGTCAACACACATAATTTAGGAATTTTATTATATAAAATTATGTTGTTGTTCAAAAAACTCATTTTGTTCACTTTATGCAGTCCAATTCCATTACAAGGCATAAAGTAACCCACCTCAGAGGTGGTTTTAAAATAGGTGAGCATTTAAATTTAATATATAAATAAAAATTTCACCCAAATGGATGGATCTAAAAAAGTCATACAACATTTAGAAAAAATGACTAAATGAACCCTGCCTAAAGGTGTGGTAAAAGTTGAGGTCATAACCTCCAACAATTACAAGAAGGGTCTAAATATATCACAAGGAAAGAAAGGAAATTTTATTCAATGAAATTTATTAGTTTGAAGAAACACTAGGTATGTTCAGTGCACAACACAATTAAATAGTTAATAAATGAGATATAATTTAAGTAAAAAGATATAGAACACCTACCTTGTTCTTAGGATAACCCACATGTCCAACATCGAGGCTTGATTCAGTCCAGTTTGAGAGAACTTGAAGAAAAAAAATACCTAGAAAATATAGTGAATTAGGTCACACTAATATAGCATATATGAAAATAATATAAAAAAATAAAAGCATAAGTAGGAGTTATATAATTTTTTAGGGCTATCCAACACACTTAACGATGCTTGAAACAGACACCAGATGAGGGTGATCTCTTCATATCTAGGAGAGGAGAGGAGAAGCTTGAGTGGGGGGTGGGGGTAATACATGAGATTAGGAGGAAAATAAATAAGGAAACATGATAATTTCTAGCCTCTTTATTGAGGTTCATGGTTTAGCTTCATGGTTGGACAAACCATGTGACGACCGTGAAAGTGCCACTGCCCAAGAAGGGAGGTCACACAATTTATATGAATGGTTTGGGAAACCATGAACAAACTGTAAATTTTACCTCTTCTAAAGACCTACATCAAGTCGAATGTCCATGAGACCAAATACGCACGTTTTGAAAAAAATAGCATGACACCCTCAGCCCCACCGAGAAGGCCACACAGTTTATACTAAAAGTTTTCCTGGTTTTAGACAAATCATGCACCATTATAATCCTTATTTGGTTTTGAGGTTTCAGGTTACAACACTCCTGAAACTCGATAGATCACACGAGAGAACTCTCAGGCCTTAAACCAAGTTTAAAAACAACATGTTAAAGTGTTACAACTCTCAAAATTTCATTCTTAATATCATTTTAAATAATGGACCATCCACCGAAAAATAAAATTCTAAGTCCTTTAGAAATTCATCCGGTCCCAAAACATGGGATTCTACAATTTTCTTCTTGTTTTTGAGTTATTTTAAAACCACATAAATATTTTAGATTAGCCATCATGCTCTTTTGAACCTCACTTTTCATAAGTTCTAAAAAACTATTGTAAAGAAATTTTTGAGTTGAACCAAAGATAGTTTCATAAAAAAAATTGAACAATAATATTATCTTTAAACAAATTCTTGAAAAAAAGCTTTGGATCAACAATACCATTAAAAAAATTATTTTGAAGTAAATATTTGGTAATTTTATCATAACAATATCCCTAGACTTATTTAAGACCATAAAATCATTTGGTAAGTTAAATTCGTGTTTTTGAAATTTAAAATATAAAAAAATATAAAAATATAAAAATCTAGAGGTTTATTCAACATAATATTTCTCCTAAATATATTCGTTAAAAAAATAACTTTTAAATTACACTTGAAATAAAGTAACATTAAAATGTTCTATAAAGGATAATAGGATTTAGATTGAAATGTTCCTAGATACCGATGAAAAGGTCTAACCACAATCCATGACTTCTTAACAATAACCCTTAATAATAAGACTTGCATTATTCCTTACAATAGTTCCATTTTCATCACATTTATTGTAAAAAACTATTTTATTCATATTACCTGCAATTTATTAGGATACCCAAGTGAAGTAAATATAGTTCAATCATCAACCAAGACAAATACATAGTGTTTATCCCCAATGATTTTGGGTTTTATAGGTTCAAATAAGTCAATTTGTAGTTATAGAAAATCTCTTGAAGATGAGATTCCACTAATAGGTTTAAAACTAGACTTATATTTCTTAAAAAACTGATAAGGATCATAAAATTTGGTAGAGTTAAACTTAAGTTTTGATCAATCCCTAATGTGACCTTTCCTATAAAGTTTATCTAAAGTATAAAGGTTTCAATGGACTAAAATTCTATTATAAATCCAATATAAATATTTAGTTTCACCTAAACAAGGTAACTTTTGTTGTTTTATGTATTTAAGGTCTATTTTGTATACATTCTCATGCCCATTGATATATGGAATTAAAGTACCTTCCAAAAATTGAACATTACATTTATGATTCATGAAGTTCACAAGGTAACCTTCATTTCATTGTTTAATAATAATGATAAAGTTGTGCTTAATTACTACCACATACAAAACATATGAAATTTACATTTTTCCAAAAAGAAGACACATCATTGATTTCAATTATTTCATCCTCTACATTGTCTCTAAATATAACTCATCTACCATTAAAATTTCTCATGTTTCCAAATTTATACCTGTATCTTATAAGATGTCAAGATAAAATACTATACATGTAAAACTTTTTCTAATTTCTAGCACTCAAACTATTTTCCTAAATTCATTAAAATTATTTTATTGATACCCAAAATGTCTTAGGGATGGTTACATATAAAAAAAATACATTAGAATCCCACATATTCCCAATTCCATTACATCAAAAAATCGATACTTATTTAAAAATAAAATCTTTATGAAATCCAAAATATTGAAGTTTATTTAAAGAAAAATATGAATTCTAGTGATCCCCTATTTGACATTTAGTACAAAAGGTTCACTTTTAAGTAAAAATTAATTTGACTAAAAATGTGATTAACATAAGTAAAACCAATTAAATTAGAAGTTACATAAGGTTTCAAGTGTTTATAAATTTTATCAAAATTATCTTTATTAGAAGTAAGTTTAGAAAAAAATATTAATTTATATTTAATTTAGATAAAAAAATTTCAATCATCATTATTTGAACTTTAAATAGACTTATATTCTAAGTCCATTGAATGTTTTGAAATCTCAAGAGTATGATTTGAAACCCTTTTATTGTCCTTTAAAATTCCATTATTTGAAAAATAATAATTATTCTTCAATTTTTCATTTCTTTTCCCATGAGAGTTATATATCTCAACATCTCTTTAAAATTAGGAAAATCTTCCTCATCATTTAATGAATTTACTTTTCCATTTTCTGATGAATTTCATTTTTCATTATCCAAGGGAATTGAACAATCATCATCAAAAGTATAAGATAATTTATAATATAAAGTTAAATTAGGAAAAAATTCCACTATTAATTTATCCATGAAACATTTTTTATGCGTCTAAATGTTTACATAGAACCCAAAAATCTTCTGGGTGTCACTACCACTATCTTCAAAAGAGCTGTTAGAATTAGTTTCTCCACTACTCACATTCCATGTATTTAAATCTTTCAAATTATTCTTTCATCATATATTAGAATATATATACAATTTACTTTCTTTATTATTCAATCTAGGATAATTTTGTCTTATATGACCCATCTTCTTACATTCATAAAAAATTACATATAAATACTCTTTCTTATCATGTATGTCTCTTCTATTTTTCAGATGAGTATATAAAAAAATTATCATTCCTAATAGTATTATTCTTCTCTGTCACAAGTTGAGAAAGTTCAATATTACTATCATCAGATTACTAAAATTTGAATGATTCTTAATTTTCTTCTTAGTAGAATTTAAAAAATTATCACCAGAATTAAAAGAACAAAAAGTATAATTTCTAGAAGTTGATGAAAAAAATTTATTATTTATTTTCACTTTCTCAACATATCTCTTTAGTTTTCTTTCATTATGTATTAAAGTATCAATCTAGTAATCCATAATTATCTTAATATAATTTTTAGTATCATAAATATTAATTTACTTTAATTACCACTCCTTCTACATAATATCCATAACATTTTAAATAATCTGCACATTAATTAAATAATTTTCACTAAGAGGTTGTAAACTATTTACAATAGTCCTAAAAAGATGATTCCCTTGAGGAATAAACTCTTCAGGTAGAAAATAAAAATCCTAAAAATCTATACTAAGAAACACACTTTTGGTTTTAACCACTTTTGAATTTATGAAATGTGTAGTATTTAAATTATTATAAATACTATAAGAAGTTTCACAAGAATATATTTGAATATAAATATTTTTAGTCATTTAACATAACAATGTATTTCGAGCTCTATAATTCAACTAATACTCAAGATTCTCATCTCGAGTAAACAAAGTGATTTCCTTCTCTAAAATTTTATAATTTCTAATCATCATAAAAAAATTATCTACATTAGTATTGATAATGAAAGTTTTTATAAAATCTCTCTAATACTTATAATACACTCCATAAAAAATAGTGGTTTTTTATCAAATTTAAATTTTCAAGAGTTCTAACTATAATTTCTACCATGAAAAAAATTATTTTTCCTTATACTACATGGATAGTGTAAGAAACTATGTAAAATTATAATAATCCATCATAAATCCAAGATAAAAAATATTATCCTCAGTATCTAATGTGGAGAAAAGATCTGAGTCTCATAACCAAGTAGAGTTAGGATCTCATACCAATTATATTCTTAGATAAATAAGGTAGAAAACTATAGGGGAAGGGGTGGGTGAATTGCAGCTAAAAAACCTAAAATTTTCTAACCATCTCAAGAGTAACTAGATCAAAAATTTAGTATTCTGATCAAATAAAATATCAGAGTAAAAATTGTAAAGTTATGTTCATTATAATTTTATCACTATCCACTTAAACTAGTAAGCACAATGAAAACTCAACTTTTCAAAAAATCTTAATATCCAAAAAAAAGTGAAAACATAGTGATAACTAAAATGTAAAAAAACATTTTTTCCAAAAAAAAACAGCGTATTGGTTAAAAAAAATATTCCTTTAACTGGATATTAATGTACTGTACTTTTACCCAAAGTGTAAGGAGGATATTTTACTATGATCCAATGTATCTTGTCTATATTTCTATCCACGAAACACCTTAACTATAAACCTGTAATATGGTGGTCTATATTCATATCCATATAAGTCCTTGAATTTAGAACTATTGGAAGTTTTCTATATATAACACCCAAAAAATTTAGTTTAAAATAATACTATGCTTGATAGATTTCCTAACACATAACACCAAGCTTTAAGTGAATTCTGATATACTATAAAAATAATATTATTTAAATGTTACCATTATAATTGAGCCATCAAATTGGATAGTATGAATTTTAATAACCAAATTATAAAAAATATGTATTAATGTTTTAGATAATGAAAATTTATTTTTTTATTTATAATAAATAACTACTCAATTTTTATTAAGGACATTTTATGCTTCAAAAATATGTTTTCTTTAAAAATGGTTTTTATTGCATTTTATGCATGAATATTATAATTAATTTATACCATATTTCAAAAAAATTATTTTTTGGAATTAATATCATTTTTGAACTCAAAATTTCAATATTATATTAGGGTTAATTTTTGGGTTTTTTATAAACCTATTAAATTTTTGTGAATAGTGAAAATACAGATTTTTGTAGAATCGTCATTTCTTTTCTTTAAATAAAGAATGAAAAAGTACCATAATTTTTTATATTAGTTTTTAAATAAAAATAATATCCATTTTATTAAAAATATTCTAAATAATTCTATATCAATCAACAATATATTTTATTTTGGTATAAGTTCATTTTTATGTTTAAAGATGTGATTTTCTAAAAACTAATTTTCGTTGTGTTTTACATATTTGTATTAAATTTTATTCCTAAAAATTATAGAAATTGAATATTTTAAAAATTATTACATATATGGAATAAAAATACTAAATATAATTTGACTTGGTAAACTTAATTTTTGGTCATTATGAATAGTAACCATGGTAATGATTTTTCACCCTTATAATGGTAAAACAGGTAAAGCAGGGTTAGATCTATGGGGTAAAGCTTTAAAATCTATTTAAATATTTAATTTATCCTATTTTCGGAGTTTTTTAGACCAAATATATGTTTAATGAGTTAAATTATTTATTTTAAAACATTTTTTTAATCTAGGAACCCAAGCTTCACTTTTTTGAAGATAAATTATATTTTATTCAAATTTAAAACTATTTTTGTGTCTTTGTATTTAGTGTTTTGATTGGAAGGTTCCATTCATGTTTATATTTACTTAAAAGTATGAAATCCTTTATTTTTTAATTAATTAATAAAAATTTCATGGAAACCAACTTTTTTACTTAATTTCATTGTAAAATTAGTTTTACGCTTAAAGCAAGTATTTTCCTAAACACTGTTTTCATGCATTTTGTTTTCTTAAATTAAAAGTAATTTATAAATAATATAGAAATTTAATCTTATAATTTTTTTAAAAAATTATAATTATAATTTAAAAAGTAATTTATTAATACTCTTTTATTTTTTTTTCATATAATCAAGTCACCATGGTAAAAAGTTAAACGATCATGGTTAAGGTTAAAATGGGTTTAAAGTGGTTTTACAAGGATATGAGGGTTAAAATATATCCAAAACTTCTATAAATGTGATATTTTGAGTTTATATATATCCTATAACATCTTATATTGTAATTTTTGGTTCATTGTGTAACGACCCGAGTCCGGAGCCGCATAACTGGCGCCCCGTACCCGGTTCGCCACATGACCTCATGCACGTTTCCCCAAACGCCAGAGGCTTCCGACTACCAGCGAGGGCCTTGGTGAGTCAGTGGGGAAACTATGACCTCATTTGGTAAAGTATGCAGCAGAAGAATAAGAATAAACAATAGAGGAAATAGTAAAAAGCATGCAACAACTGAACCAAAAGTAGAAGCAATGTCTGATATAATAATGATGCAGAATGGTACATGTATCTATAGAAAGCAGTAAACAAAACAATGTGCTGAAATAGAACTGAAACCAAAATACTAAATGTAAATAGAAACTCCAGCAGCATCGCGGACCAAAGCCCAGTCCCATGCTCTCCAGCTCCAACCAGCAATCAAGTACCTGAGGTATAAGGGCTACAATCCCTACCTATACCTACAACCATATAATCTGTTTGGGCTGAAAAGAAGGACCCAAACAGGGTGTGAGACTAATCCCAGTAGGCAACCACCACAAGATTTGTGCCCTATTGTCAGTGAGTGATATAGCAAAAGTAAAGGTAAACAAATGCAGTAAAAAATTCTACCAATTACCATTCACATTCATTTAATTACAGAACCCGGGAAAACCAACAAGGTTTCTATTCCAAGATATGCAAGTAACACAATAGGTATCTAAAAAGACTACCTAACACAAGCAGTACAAAACCCAAGATTGTTCTTTGGATTGGTGTACTCGTCACAACCAACCATCAAAATTCACACTAACTCTCTGGGTGGCTAAAACTATTAGACCCCTATAGTCTAGTCAAAAAACAAGGCACATACACTCTGGGAAGATCTTACGTCAATTCCCCTATGGTCATGCAACGATAGCTACAGACTCTCTGAGGAAGCACTTACGTCTAATTCCTCCTATGGTATCGATACATGGGTAAACTAAGAACACTCTTGGGAAGCACAAAGTCCTATTCTCGTAGGTCCTTCATACGAAACTAAAACCAACAAACCCTCTAGGGAAGCACTTAGTCATCTATTCCCTCTTTGATCTCCCGTACCAGGTTCTCACAGCCCTGAGCAGTCCAGTCATGCGTAATCGACTGTTAGCAAACCTAAGTAAGTTAAACAACTACTTGGATAATAGCTACAATACTTCAAAAGCATTCCAACAGTAGGCAACACATGCAATCAGTGATAACAAGTAAACTAACAATTGCAACAGGGTTGCCTCACAGACAACGGTGCCAAATGGAGATAAACAACCAAATAGGGGAGGAAAACACCCATGGGGTGATCCTCAAACATGAGACCAAGCATAAAGTAGAAAAAATTCATCATAATCTAACAAACAATCTTTGGAAGGTAAACAATAGGATCAAAATCCTAAACCCGGGATACCCGATACATGGGTATCCGACACTTTTGCAACCAAAACTCAAAGAACTTAAATGTAGGGAAACAAACCACCTACCTCAATCATCGGAGATCGATATACTTGAACCTTGACCCATGAATTGTCCTAGAATGTAGTAGATCTGCAAAAACGTATAAAACATTCAACCTCAGATAACTTACTTGAGAGGAAGAAACAAGAAACGAGGATAAAGAAGAACCAAGAACTCACCGCTACGATTCTTCTGCAACCGAAGGAGTTTGATTCGGACAACCAGTGACGGATCGGTGGCTCGGAGAATAAAAAGCCCCCTCGGACGTTCTAGACGGAATTAGGAAGAGAAGAAGATATTTTCTGTCATTAGGCGCGACCCCGGGTCGATTAATGAAATAAAAAAAAGTACACGGCATGTACTCTTAAAGTACACGGTGTGTAGTGAGTTTTTCCGTACTCCGCCCAAATCGACATCCACGTCACCCCTACACACTGTGTGTGTGGACCGGTCTCGGCCAACACATGGCTTCGAGTGGCTGAGGAGTACATGGTGTGTACTCATAAAGTACATGACGTGTACTCTGAAAATTTCCAGATTCTCCATTTTGCATTAAAAATCCCGTAAAAGAGATCTTTACCTGAAACCAAAGCTTTGGGTTCTTACAAACTTCCCCCCTTAAAGAAATTCATCCTCTAATTTCCCTAGAAAGGCATAGAAGAAGAAACCTCGAACAACTCTGGAAACTGTGATCGCATATCAGCCTCCCTCTCCCAAGTCTGGTCCTGTATACGGCCGTGCTGCCATAGCACCCATACTAGAGGAATAGACCGACCACATAGTACTTTTGCACTACGATCAAAAATCTTGATAGGATGCTCCTTGAAAGATGCATCCTGCTCCAACTCAACCTCCTCGGGTTAAAAAATGTGAGACGGGTCTGAGAAATACCATCGAAGCTGAGAAACATGAAAGACGTCGTGCATAGCCTAGTATCTCTGAGGTAACTGCAACCTATAAGAAATCAGGCCGACTCTCTCCAGAACCTCAAATATACTGACGTATCTCAGTTAGAGCTTACCCTGTCTCTGAATCCTCTTATGTCCCAACCTCTGTGCGACACACAGGAAAACCTGATCCCCGACCTCGAACTCCAGAGGTCGTCTATGCTGATCCACATAAGACTTCTGCTGAGACTGTGCTGTCTCCATCCTCTTCCGAATCAACTCTATCTGTTCTGAGGTATCCTGAACAAGACAAGGTCCCAAAAAGCTGCCTTTCCTACCTCTAGCCAGTAAAAAGGTGATCGGCATGGCCTACCGTACAAAGCCTTGTAAGGTGCCATCTGAATAGTCGCCTGAAAACTGTTGTTGTAGGCGAACTCCACCAGAGTAATATGCTTCTCCCAAGAACTGCCAAAGTCTAGAATGCAAGCTCGGAGCATATCCTCAAGCACCTGGATCGTACGCTCAGACTGGCCATCAGTCTAGGGATGGTATGCTGTACTCAAAAGTACCTATGTACCCAACGCCCTCTGTAGCCCCTTCTAGAAGTGCGAAGTAAAACGTGCATCCCTGTCTGAAACAATGGAGTGTGGAACTCCATGCAGACGTACAATCTCTCGAATGTAAAACCGTCCCATCTCATCAACACTGATGGTCTCCTTGATCGGAAATAAGTGTGCAACCTTCGTGAGCCTGTCCGCTATAACCCAAACCACATCATTTCCTCGAGGCGATCTCGGTAAACCTGTCACAAATTCCATCGCAACATCATTCCATTTCCACTTAGGAATGGGTAACTGCTGCAAAAGCCCTGCTGGTCGCTGATGCTCTGCCTTCACTTACCAACAGGTGGAAGACCACATAACAAAACCAGCGACATCTTTCTTCATACCTGGCCACCAATACTGACGGTGCAAGTCTTGGTACATTTTGGTGACACCAGGATGAACTTCCCAAGCTGAAGAATGAAACTCCCGCCTCAACTCCTCACGTATGTCCTCTAAAACCCATACGCGTCCATGAAAATGTAGCACCTCGTCATCGCCCTCTGTCCACCCCGGAGTAAGGTCTCCATCTAACACACCCTCCCATAGGACTAGGCCTTCAGGATCTGATAGTTTCCTCATTCTAACTCGATAAAAAAGGGTAGAGGTAATAGCTACAGAATAAATAACCGTCTGACCTTGTCTGTCGTGCACCTCCAAATGCATATCAGAGAACAGATCCATGAGCTTCCACTCACTACTGGCCTCCTGAACTGCCTGCAACTACGTCCTCCTGCTCAGTGCGTCTGCCACAACATTTCCTTTCCCAGGTGTATAAGCAAGATCGAAGTCGAAAGACTGTAGGTACTCGACCCACCTACGTTGTCTCAGATTCAAGTCATGCTACATAAAGATATACTTGATGCTCTTGTGGTCAGTATATACCATGAAATGCTCTCCCATGCGATAGTGCCTCCAACAACGCAAAACATGAACAATAGCAGCCAAATCCAAGTCGTGCGTAGGATAGTTCTTCTCATGTGACCTCAACTTCCGAGATCCGTATGAGACAACACGATCTTCCTGCATAAGCACTACTCCAAGACCGATGCCAGATGCATCACAGAAATCTGTATAACTCTTGCCCGGCTCTGGCAGAACTAGAATCGGTGCTCAAGTCAATCCCCCCTTCAGCTCCTGGAAGGCTGAGTCACAAGCTTGTGACCAAACGTACTTCACACCCTTCTTAGTCAAGCTCGTCAATGGTGATGCTAAGTGTGAGAAGTCCTGTATAAACCACCTGTAGTAACCAGCCAGCCCCAATAAGCTCCGTACCTCGAAGACATTCTTCGGCTGCTCCCAGGTGACTACTGCTCTCACCTTCTCTGGGTCTACTGATACTCCTATCTCTGAGATGACATGGCCTAGGAAGTGAATCTCATCCATCTAAAAGTGGCACTTTGAGAGTTTAGCATAAAGCCGATGCTCCATCAGTGTACTCAAAATGATCTCAAGATGGGTTGTATGGTCGTGATGAGTGTGACAGTACACCAAGATATCATCCATGAAGACCACGATGAAAGAATCCATGTAAGGATGGAACACTCGGTTCATCAGTGCCATGAAAACTGCTGGCACATTCGTAAGGCCGAACGGCATAACTGTATACTCATAGAGGCCATACCTGCTCCTGAAGGCTATCAGAGGTATATCTGAAGGCCTGACACGCAGTTGATGATAGCCGGATCTCAAGTCGATCTTCGAGAACACCCTGGCTCCTCGAAGCTGATAAAAAATATCATCAATCCTCGGCAAGGGATATCAGTTCTTGACCGTCAACTGGTTCAACTTCTGATAATCCACGCAAAGTCGTAAGGTACCATCCAACTTCTTCGCAAACAACACAGGTGAACCCCAAGGGGAATTACTGGGTCGGATGAAACCCTTAGCCTAAAACTCCTCCAAATGCTTCTTGAGCTCTTGAAAATCAGGCGTATCCATCCTATAAGGAGGTATGGATACCGGTGCGGCTCCTGGCACAATCTCAATCGAGAAGTCTACCTCACACTCTGGAGGCAAACCTGAAAAGTCTTCTGGAAAGACATCTGGAAAGCGATCAACCACTGGAGGAAAATCCATCTGAGAGGTCCCCTGATCATCCAGATATAAAATAGAAATCTGGGCCGTAACACTGCCCAACCCATGAGGCTTTGGTCTAGCTCTACTTTCCAAGACATCCCATTCAAACTTGTGAATAAAAAACCCACCCTCTGGTGATGTGAAACTCACCCTGCGGTGATAATAGTCGAAAAAGGCCTAAAAATAATCTATCCAGTCCATTTTGAGAATGACATCATAACTTGTCATCTCAAAGACATAAAGATACCACATGAAGTGACACCCACCAACCTCAAGGGGGCACTCCTTGCACTGATGTATTTTAGAAGTTCTATGTCCCAAAGGAGTGTCTAGTGCCAAGGTATCCTCAGAAGTAAGTAAAGTGAGTCTAAGGCTCTCCACAGTGTGAACAGAAATAAAGCTATGAGAAGCTCCGATATCGAAAAGTGCAGAAGATAAAACTGAGGCTACTAGGATCGTACCTCGAACTGTGGAAGGTCCAGGATCCTGCTCCCGATGAATCTACTCTACTGCAAATGTTTGGCCAGTACCGCGACCCTCTGTAGCAGTTTGATATCCCTGAGCTGATCCCCCTTGAGCCTGACCACCGCCTACATGACATCTACCCTAGCCTGAACGACCTGAAGAACTCCAGACCCCAGTCTGCTGTGGGACTGGTAATCCTGCTCCTGAACGAGGGGTAGAAACAGATCCTCCTTCACTAGCCACTGGAAGAATAACCCTGCAAAAACGCTGTAGGTGACCCATCTTGCCGCAAGCTCGGAACTCCACTGGATCCCTCAGTCACTGAGGCTTCTTATGCCCGCTCTTTCCGCACTGATAGCACACCAACTGGTTTCCAGAAGGAAGATCTCGTCTACCAAAAGATATACCTCACTTCCTCGAGTCACCTCGAGTAGATTCTCGGTGGCGCTTCCTGCTGTCAGTATGAAATGACTCATCCTTGGATGCTGAACCGCCCTGGTCAACAGCTCTAGTCTCCCTCAGATTTCTTTCGGTGATCAGCACCTGGTTGACTATCAGAGTAATATAAGTCAACTGGAAAACATTCACCTGTGATCTGATCTCTGGTTTAAGGCCTTCCTCAAACTTCCTTGCCAAAAGCAGCTCGTCATTTCCCAGAACGGGAGAGAAACGCTGTAACTCAGTGAAGCGGGAGGAATACTCCATAACCGAAAGATTACCCTACTGCAAGTTCATGAACTCCCTGGCTCTGTCGGCCCTCAGCGTCACTGGATAGAAGTAGTCGTAGAACGTACGCTAGAATTCGTCCCAAGCCATAGTCCGCTGGCGCCCTGCCTATGAGATTACATCCCACCATCTCTTGGCAGAATCTCGCAGCATGTAAGTCGTGAGCTTCACTCGTCTGTCTGGGGGTGTCTCCAAATGCTTGAAGATGTAAAGCATGGTTTCTAGCCATGACTCTGCAACCTGAGGTCCTCCATCCCCTGTGAAAGTGGGAGGATGCTACTGCTAGAAGACTCACGTCAGCTCTTCCATAGACGGGGCTGGATGCTGAGCTCCCTGGAAGGTCTGCATGAACCTCATGAAACCCTCTCTAAACTGAGCATCCACACTAGTGTTCAGAATCACTGCAAGTGCCATATCCGGAACAATCAGCGGAACTACTGGTAGTCCCTGGTCTGCCGCATCAGGCGTACGGTCACTGCCTAGTTCATGACGTGCAACGAGAGGACGTCTTGGTTCCATAACACTGAAAGGTCAAAAGCACACTCTAGATTTAGTATTGACAAGGACCGAAAACACAAGAGTACAAAACATGAATAGGAGAGAGAAACACTTAAATTTGAAAAACTGAACTACACGACGTGTATTTAAAGTACACAACGTGTTTGTTAAACCCATTTACATGGCGTGCAATTCTGCCACCATTGGTCATGTAACATTCCAGACTACACGTCGTGTTGTCCCAAAACACGGTGTGTACTTGGACTCCACTACCCTGCCCGAGTCTCTTTGCATGGCTAACCTACACAGTCCTCCAAATTCCAAACTACACGGCTTGTGCACTAAGGACACGGCGTGTACAAGCCAGGCTTCGACGGCCCCTGTAGCAGGTTACACGGCCGGACACACAGCTAACCCCTTACACAGCGTGTTTCGAACAAACAAGGTGTGTATCAGAGAAGATAACACCGACCCGTGTTGTTCGTGACATGGCCGGGTACCTAGAAGAAACTACACGACGTGTTCTTATAACACACAGTGTGTACTAGACAGGCTCGGCGACCCGTGTAGCAGGTTACACGGTCGGCTACACGGCTGACCCCTACACGGCGTGTTATGAACAAACTCGGTGTGTATAAGGATGGATAACACTGACCCGTGTTGTTAGTGACATGGACGGGTACACGGTTGACTACTACACGACGTGTACTTATGGCACACGACGTGTCCCCGAATATTTTCCGACATCCCGTGTTTTGGTTTACACAGATAGTAACACGGTTTAAAAACTGCATGACATGTATGAATAAAGTAAATGCCGTGTATTCTGTGTTTTTCTGGGCAGTGGCTCAGAAACTGCTTCGAATGCTAGAAACACTGAAAAAAACAACATCCATGTGCCAAATTCTGATCCGTGGGGCCCCATACTCCCCGCGAATCAAATCTTTGAATCATAATCATGAATACAATAAGTAAATAGCATAAAAAACAATGATACACCAAATTCCGATCCTTGAGGGCCCATAAAACCTCCAAGACCAGAGCTTGGCGCCCCTGCTAAACAGACAGTAGAAGAAGTGATACTCTATCAGCACAACAAGTATTTCTATCACAGAAACTACCACAATGAAATGCATAATCTATCACGGCATATATTACAATAGCATGCAATTCTAATGCACCCTAGATGGCATGGTAAAATGCATGAAAAGTGATTTCCTACCCAGTGCCTATATGATGCATGAGATGGCACACCCTCATCTCATCGGGTTGCAACCAAATATAACCATAATCATATAAACTATAACAACACAAAACATGTGCATCACCCAACGGTGAAATATAATAAAATTTAACACTTGAAAAAACTTAAAATTACAATTACGAGGTAATATAGCTTTTCCCTGTTCACGGGTTAATTACTCCCGGGCACAGTTAAGTACTAACTACCCATTTCTTCCTATACCTGGCTATTTTCGCAAAACAGTAAGCAATAGTAAAGAAATAAAACTCCTCTAATACCAATTTGTAACGAATCGAGTCCGGATCCGCATAACTAGCGCCCCGTACCCGGTTCGCCACATGACCTCAAGCGTGTTTCCCCAAATGCCAGAGGCTACCGACTAGTAGCGAGAGCCTTGGTGAGTCAGTGGGGAAACTATGCCCTAATTTGGTAAAGTATGCAGTGGAAGAATAAGCATAAACAATATAGGAAATAGTAAATAGCATGCAAAAACTGAACTAAAAGTAGAATCAATGTCTGATATAATAATGATATAGAATGGAACATGTATCTATGGAAAGCAGTAAACAAAACAACTTGCTGAAATACAACTGAAACGAAAATACTAAATGTAAACAGCAACTCCAGCAGCATCGCGGACCAAAGCCCGGTCCCATGCTCTCCAACTCCAACAAGCAATAAAGTACCTGAGGTAGAAGGGCCACAATCCCTACCTATACCTGCAACCATATAATCTGTTTGGGCCGAAAATTAGGACCCAAACAGGGTGTGAGACTAATCCCAGTAGGCAACCACCACAAGATTTGTGCCCTACTGTCAGTGAGTGATATAGTATAAGTAAAGGTAAACAAATGCAGTAAACAATTCTACCAATTAGAATTCACATTCATTTAATTACACAACCAGGGAAAACCAACAAGGTTTCTATTACAAGATATGCAAGTTACACAACAGGTATCTAAAAAGACTACCTAACATAAGTAGTACAAAACCCAAGCTTGTTCTTTGGCTTGGTGGACTCGTCACAACCAACCATCAAAATTCACACTGACTCCCTCGGTGCCTAAAACTAGAAGACCCCTATAGTCCAATCAACAAACAAGGAACAGACACTCTGGGAATCTCTTACATCAATTCCCCTATGGTCTTGCAATGATAGCTACAGACTTTCTGAGGAAGAACTTTTGTCTAATTCCTCCTGTGGTCTTGATACGTGGGTAAACTAAGAAAAATCTTTAGAAGCACAAAGTCCTATTCCCATAGGTCCTACGTACTAAACTATAACCAATAGACCCTCTAGGGAAGCACTTAATCGTCTATTCCCTCTTTGATCTCCCGCACCAGGTTCTCACAGCCCTAAGCAGTCCAGTTGTGCATAATCGACTATTATCATCCCTAATTAAGTTAAACAACTACTTGGATAATAGCTACCATACTTCAAAAGCATTCCAACAGCAGGAAACACATACAATCAGTGATAACATGTAAACTTACAATTGCAACAGGGTTGCCTCACAGACAACGGTGCAAAACGGCGATAAACAACCGAACATGGGAGGAAAACACCCATGGGGTGATCCTCAAACATGCAACCAAGAATAAAGTAGCATCAATTCATCATAATCTAATAAAAAATCTAGGGAAGATAAACAATAGGATCAAAATCCTAAACTTGGGATACCTGATACATCGGTATCTGACACTTTTACAACCAAAACTCAAAGAACTTCAACGTAGGGAAACAAACCACCTACCTCGATCCTCAGAGATCGATATACTTGAACCTCAGCCCGTGAATCGACCTAGAACAGAGTAGATCTACAAAAACGTCTAAAACTTTCAACCTCAGATAACTTTCACGAGAGGAAGAAATAGGAAACGAGGATAAAGAAGAACCAAGAACTCACCGCTGCGATTCTTCTGCAACCGACAGAGTTTGATTCGGACAACCGGTGACAGATCAGTGGCTCGGAGAAGAAACGACCTCCTCGGACGTTCTGGACAGAATTAGGCGGATAAGAAGATGTTTTCCGTCATTAGGTGCGACCCCGGGTCGATTAATGAAAAAAAAATACACGGTGTGTACTCTTAAAGTACACGACGTGTAGTGGGTTTTTCCGTACTCCTCCAAAATTGTCCTCCACGTCACCCCTACACACCGTGTGTGTGGCCCAGTCTCAGCCAACACATGGCTTCGAGTGGCCGAGGAGTACACGGTGTGTACTCTGAAAATTTCCAGATTCTCCATTTTTTCATAAAAAGCCCGTAAAAGAGATCCGTACCTAAAACCGAAGATCCAGGTTCTTACACCTTGGTTCCAATAAAAATGATTAGGATAAATATATATACACTATTTAATCCTTTATGTAATTCCAATTGTGTCCTTTCTGTCAATTATTAAAGGGAACCTCATATCCTCCCTTATTAAAATAGTTTGATCCTTCTATCTTGGAGAATAAATTCCCTAATAACTTCCTATATTCCTTAAATATTTCTTTTATATTTTTTGTTTCATCTAATACCATCCTAATATGGATTAAGGTGCAAGAAAAAGGAGGACTCTCAAATAAGAGGTAATCATATTACCCGACTCTTTCAAAGTTTATTTCTTCTTCCAATTTCAATAAATATTTTGTATAAATTCTAAAATTATGATTAAATTATCATAAATATATTTATATTCTAATATTATTAGGGTAAAACCATTCTCCACCTCTTTTCTATCAATTGATAAATTAAAGTATTGCTCATGCGTACATGTGGACTACCGTCTCCATATAGCGATATGATTCATATTACAACACCAAATACCATGTTTGGTAATTATGATGGATTTAATGTTTATATATTTTATTTAATAAATAATTATTCTTATATAATTATAATATATTATCAACCTTCCTACCTTCAAATTATTTGTGAAACGATAACGTTGCTCGTGAGTACATGTGGACTACCACCTCCACGAAGTGATGTGATTTGTTATTCACTTTCATTTTATGTGGATGGTAATAAGGATAAATTTAATAAATACATATGATATTTATGATTTAATAATGATTCTAAAAAATTTAATTATTATTTACCTTTCCTTAATTCCATCCATCAAAAATGGAAACACCACTCGAGTGTACGTACATATTACCTGTCCATGAAGTGATGCAATTTATTTTTCATCATCACATTAAATTAATGGTTATAAAAGTGTCTACAATGAATATATATTATAAATATTTAATTATTAATATTCTTTATATTATGAATCCATTAACAAGGTGCAATTACAAGAACCATTAAACCCAAACATGCATAGAAAAGAGATCAGTTTTCAACCAAATGTCCATTTTAGGGAAGAATTGTTAGTAAAAGGATAATTGGAAATTATAAAGGAATTATAACTAGTACATTATGTATTAATATGGTTATTTAATATTTTTATAATAAATATATTTTTATTATATAGGATTTTTGAATGTATATGAATCAATATGATACTTGAGGTAAGGGTTTCTCGTCTCACTTTTATTTCTATGAGACATAGGCCATATTCACTACTTGTTTCTTTTTTGTGGTTTATATACTTCACATGAATGTATTTTATGATGATTATCATAAAATTTATTTTGATTTAAAAGTAAATCTAAGGTTATCTCTGTCATGAGGGTTTTAATCATATATTACCAAGGTGTATGGGATTTATGTTACTATCTCACTTCTTTTCAGGATTATCTATTATAAATTCCCATTAATGTAAACTATATGGATATTATCCTATAAAACTTATCTATTTTTTATATTATTAATATTATTTTAATTTTTAGTTAATAATACAATTTCCCTCTCTTTGGTACTTAAAAGTACCAAGAAAATATTTTTAAGGAAATATGACTTTATTTTCTCTTTGGTTAGAAGTATTTTTCTTCCACATCCATGTTCTATTTAAAAAAATTTCATGATTTTTTATATTATGAAATTTTTGATTAAATTAATTTTAACCATATTTTTCTTTCTAAAAAATTGTTTAAAATGGATTTTTTACAATTCTCTTTGAATTTATTATTTATAAAATTTTACAAAAAGTGTGAAAGGAGCCTTTTTTTAACATTTTACGCATGAAATAATTTTCTCACCATCATAACTATTATTTAAAATAAATATTACTTTTAAATTTTACATGGTTATTTTAAAAGAAAATATTTTTCTTAATACTTTGGGAATTTTTAGTTTTTAAATATACTGAAAGAGAAAGGGAATTTTTACTATTTTTTTTATTGAAATGTTCAAAATATATTCTAAAGGTTATTTTCATCTATGTTAACATAATTTAAGAATTTTTATGATTCACTGGGTATATGGACTTATGATACCATCCATTGTCATTCTTCAAATGGATTATGATGATGATTTTTTAAGGATGATTCTATGAAACCTATTTATTTACCATATGTTAATTAAGTTATGATGAAATATTTATAAAACTAGTTTCCTTAGCATGGATTATGTTATGATGTATTGATTAGTGTTTTTAAGATATTTTGGAACACATATGAATAATTTTCCTTATGTGATTGGTGGGTCTGTTATATACCTCCAAGGCTTTGGGTATTGTTGAATTGATATCTCATGAGATGATGATGATAAGAATGTACATGATTAACAATAGCTTTGTTCACATTTTGATGCCTGAGTATGATTACATATAGCTATGATCATAATATTATGTTGAGCAATGATTATAGACATCTATGTTCACATTTTTTATGTGAGTATGAATAAATTTAGCTATACTCACAATATTATGTGTGGACATGACTACTTTATTATTCTTATGATACTGCATGCCTATGCTAATGACTATAAGTGATTATTACTTCTTTGGAACCCTTTTTGATCATGCTTCTGGATCTGACTTGATTTTGGATTTTATGATCTAATATTTTCTGGGTATGAATATTTTATGTTGGGAATATTCACTTGATTATGTTATCATACCCTTTTGATCATCTTATTCTCTCTTATGATTGGTATCTCCCATGTTTACCCTTATTGAGAAACTGAGATCACCTTTTCTTATGTTTCCTTTTACCCAGGATATGAATAATGATTTTAAGTTTGATATTGCTAAGAAGTGTGCTAATTGTGGAGAATTAAGTGATATATGATATCGATCATTTATGTACAAGTTTCTTATGTATCCAAATTTTCAAAGGAACTATAACATTTCTGTTATAGTGGGGAACACAGTGATGTATAATGAATGATTATATAAAATTATGTATTATTTATGTTTGTAAATTTTGGGCCACCTTAGTTAGTATTAGAGAAAAGTTTAGTTATTTTTGAAAACCTGGATGTGAGAACTTTTGTGAGAACCCATATGGAAAGACTAAGTTTAAGAGAACATATTATGTTATAGTAAAGAAAAGGGTGTGTTTTTTTGGTATGAAATATGTCCCTATATGGATACTGTAAAGTGGATGTAGTTGTGGTACAAATGTGTAGAACCCCAGGCTAGATTGACCAAGGAGGGGGGGGGTGAATCAGTGGTTTAATTTTATGAATTCATTTACTTATAATTCAACATATTAAACTTGTTAAGGTTCTTTATCCACTTAGATATATCTCATAATCTCATCTTATATAAAAAAATTATAATAGGGAGAACAAAATAGGGTATTTATATGGGTTAGTACACAAACCTACTTCTTTTGATATTGATTATACCCCCAACATGGATTCTAAAATATAATGTTTTTATCAATTACAATGGTAGATAAATAGTCACACTATATATTAAATATTATGTCCACACTTGAGGATCTTTAGATTTCTTCATATAGTGTTACTAGATTATACACTTCCATTCACACTCTTGAGTCACACAAGGGGATCTTTATACTCCATCACATAATGTTACTAGAGTCCAAAATAGCCTTATACTCCCGAGTCCACATAGGAGGGTATTTATACTGAATCACACATTATTCACTTCTTCAAGGATCAATACACTGTATAATTATATCTTCATATTATTCCATGATCTTGATGGATTTTACTTGATCATGTACACCTGTTACAGAGCCTTTGTAGATGATTAATTAGAGTTACTGGTCTGGCTCACACAATTTTCAATCCCAATATATGATTAGTTTCCTTGGTCTTGTTAAATTTTTGAACTTGAATTATTCCTTCTTGAAATGAAGTCCCACCCTCTCTCAGATGTGTGAATGTGATGAAAACAAACTTATTCAATAATATTTTATGCAAGAATGGACTTTAACAAATTCAACTCAAATTGATTCTTAAATTCTCACCATTCTTGTTCAATACTTCATATATGAATTGAATGGGTTTTTTTTAATAATGTAAACCCTATAACACACACATTATTATTTGTTACTATTTTTTGTGTTCACTCTAAATTTTTTATTATTTTTATCATTTTGTGTGGCCTTATTAATTCATTCTTAAACAATTCTGGTATCTCTATTGTCATTTATGTGTAGAATGATTAAATGATTTCACTATTTTCTCCTTTTCATAAACCAGATGGTTCACACGATCTGTCTTCCATAAATCTCACTATCCCTTCCTATAAGGGTAGATGATGTCTTGATCCAATTATCATAATAGTAACACAAAAAAATAATTGGATTTATGAGACACATTCATAGTTTCTTAATGTAACATTGTGGGAGTATATTAATCAAACACTGGATCACATAACCCTTCTTCTTCATGTTAATGAAACTTGTGGATCTCCTCTTCACGAATGAAGATGATACTATATATTTAATCACACATAACATAATGTAGAAACCTAAGATTTTCATAATGAAATATTACATGTTTTTAGATTAATATTCATACATTTCATAAATACAAACTTGAAGATCATAAAAGTTTTGTGTCTTTGGAGACTAGATACACAATCCTATTATTTCATGAAAAATATTTAGCACATTAATAAGATCTTTCCATGTATTACTATTTATATAAATACCCTACTTAACATTTATTCATAATATAGGGAAAGGAAATATAAGGAAGGGTTATCTCAGATGCCCAATAAGGGTAAAAATAGAAGATATCAATCAATCATAATATGAAAGCATAAGATATGGATAATGTTTTGATATCATGAACATAACTTATAAAGTTCATAACCAAGCTATCATGAATCATAAACTTGGTTCATGGAATAAAAAATCATCATTTCATAAGTCATAAATCATAAGAGTGATAAATTATCATCAATCATGAACCATAAGTTCATGATATAAAAGTGTGTCACCATCGTACATATAGAAGAATTTCATATGTAAAGTTTAACTATAGATACCATAAAATCATAGTGAATATATCCTCCCTACCTATTTCCCATATCAAAATGGACCAGGAATCAACACCTGCATCCCATAGTGGATGAAGCACATCAACTTCTTTCCTATAGTTGATCAAGCACATCGAATTTCATTCCAAAATTCTCTCATGAGATATGAAACTTTACCCAATGCATTTAAGGGATTTATAATTCTAGGAGCACCCTTCACATAATTAAGGCCACACCTATGCATAACACATGATTATAAAACAATTTATCATATCAAAATATCATATCCCATGTAAAGGAAACAAGTCTCATAAACATTTCATAAATTCATCATAACATAACCCGTGGGAAATAAATGCGGTTTTTCAAAATTTCATCATCATAAAAATAAATAATCCAAATAAAGAATAAGGATAGTATCATTGTAATATATCCCCATAAAAACATAATTACGAACAAATGATGTTATCATATAGGAATATTCTTTTAAAAGGATCATTGCAATATTTCCGGAGGAAAATAACATTTTCACTTTGAAATCACTTTAAAATATAAAAAATTTCCAAAAATATTAAAAAAAATTATATGAAAAGAATCTTGGAAATTTTTAAAGAAATTCATTTATAGGTCACGATGGAGGTAAATTCTATTCATGTCGTATAAGTTGAAAGAAAACATTCCTCTCACCCTTTTGTAAGAAAAGTAAAAAAGTACCTCATTAAAAAAATGAAAAAAAATTCATTTTAACCATTTATTTAAAATTTAATCATGGTTAAAAATGACTTTAAAAAGTCATAGAGTGATATTAAAAACCTTATTTAAAACACTTTTAGAAAACATTTATATGGAACAAAAATATTTTTCTACCAAATAATAAAACATAACCGGATTTCCGTTGAAGCATTATTTTGGTCTCTTGAGTACTTAAACAGGGGGAAATGAATGTAAATAATTTATTATCTAGAATTTAATATTTGAGATTAAAAATTAAATGAATTTATCAAATTAATATCATATAATTTCCTCAATGGAAATTTAAGAATAAACAATTCTGATTAAAATAGGATTAAAACAAAAAACCCTTACCACTTTGGTAAGTTTTGAATCATAATCCCCATGATAGTATAAATTAAAATGAAACTTTAAATATCATGAAAATAAGTATATTCATAATATAAATTTTCAAAGGTGTAATATATACACCCCAAAAAAGAAATGATTGGTGAATATGACATAAGTATCCCATAGATAAAAGTGAGACTAGAAATCCCTTACCTTAAGTATCATCTTTCATCGTTCGCATTATAACCTCAGATATAATAAAAATATCTTTATTATAAAATTATTATATATCCATAATCATATATATATAATATTGTTTATTAATTACTTGTGACATCTTATTACATGTTTATTAACAATTTATTTATTAAAATCATTGTTCTGGGTGATAACAACTTTGTTTTTCATACATGTTTCGATTCCAAAATCCCGTTCCTTGTACTTTGGTCATGGTTCAATCACCCCCATAATTTTAATATTTTTTTAAATATCATATAAATATTTTCATCGTACCGAACCTGGATGCCACTGAATAGTTCCCTACGCCCGATCGACCACATGGCCTCAAGCGCATCTCCCCAAATGCTAGAGGCTGCCAACTAGCAGCGAGGGCCTAGGGTGTGTCTGTAGGGAGACTAAGCCCTTTTTTCAGAGTCTAACACAGCAGTAGAAAACATATTATTCAGCAGAGAAATATGTAAATCCATCATACAATAGATAAATATCCAAAAGACACACACAAATATATATATATATATATACACACATATATACACACACATATATATATATACATATATATACATACATATATATATATATATAAATATATGTATATATAAAAATGTCAAAAAGAATCTCATAAACAAATGATGATCATGATACATTCCATGTCTCTACAAAGCATCCAAAATAGGTGTACAACAACCAGTATAATACATGTATCAAAATATCAAAAATAAAAAAATCAATGTCTTTAGATAGAATCACGAGCCTCATCTCATTCTCATGATCCCCTACTTCTAAGCATGGAACAAATTCATTCATTGAACTATGGGTGCTTACCCTAGTCCCTACCGATATCTATAGAGTTTTTATAGGTACCTAAAGATGGCCTAAAAAGGGTGTGAGATACAATCCAAGTAGTTAATGACCCAAAGTGTCTATAAAAAATCATGGTTGTGAAATACAAGCTAAATTATAGTGCAATATATAACATGTATGATAGTACTAAAAGTAAAGTACCCATGGAAAAATTAAACAAAACATGATCCTTTAAATCCATACAAGTCCCCATGAAAAACAAGTGTCAAGATCTAATAAAAAAGAAATAATAAAATAAAGAGAAATAACCACCATGTCCATGCTGTATACACCACATATAATATCACCCATGACCTTTCCATATAATATGTATATCAAATCAACCATGGCCCTGCCGTATAAGTGTCACATTTACCACATCCAATCCATATAATCAATCATGCCACCTTTACCATTATTTTACCGTATTGTAAAAATTTCCGAACTCTCAGGTCCAGATCTAATATATAGTGAACCAAGGCATCCTCATCTAGTCCCATGAGCATATTGATAGAAACTCAGTTAGGCTTGAATTGGGGTCCAATGAGCATTTCATCTAACTATTTACGTTATAGAAAAAAACAAGATCCAAGGGTATCAAGGCCTAAGGAATCCCATAAAATCAAGATCCAAGGAGAATTATAGGTCTAAGAAATCTACTACCATTTCCATGACCCATAGTATATCTCACTCATGATGTCCTATGAAATCATTCAACATTCAAACCATTTACCAATTCAATAATTCACATTCAATGATTTTACCATCTCATATCAAAATTAACATTCAATTTCATTCCCTGATTTTACCCAATAATATAAAAATTCCATATAAACCATCTAATAAAAAGAATCAACATACAAAGGGGGAAATAACCATCTCCTAAAAATCAATTCTGTTCAATTCATTTATTAACATTATTTCACTAACTAAGAAAGCACTAACTCACCCCATGAGTGGTTTAACAAAGGAATAGGGAAAGGAAATTCAAATGGAACAACCCATGGGTGGCCTTGGTTAGGGAAGAAACTTATAAAATATCTCAAAGGAACTAAAGAGAATCCCTAACATGTTCAATTTCATTTAATTCAATTATTAATTTAATTTTTGGGCACCATTAGAATGTTAGGTGGGAGGAACAATGACAAATATCTCTCTAAATGACCTAACCTCAAGGGAAAAGTATATACCACATACCATAGGTTTGTAGTATAGTGTTAACCTAGTATCATATTTTAATTTGACTCAATTTTGAAGAAAAACAAAGAATGGATGAAGATCCCATAAATAGATCATATTATCTCACACTTAAGTAACTCCATCGATACCAAGAAGAATGAAGAATAGTAAAAATGGAATTTAGTACTCACTGGTTCATATTTAATGAGATCAATGGTTCTCGATTTCAAGTCTGGATGAAGAATATATGGAAAATTATAGAATTTGGGTCAAGGAGGAGTTTCCAATGTCAAGAAGATTTCCACAAGTGGAGAAATTAATTAGGTTTATATTTAATATATTTTTAAGGGGAAAAATAATAATTTCCCCAAAATTCTATGGACCGCATGATTGGATAAACTGTGTGCCAACTGTTCACCCTCTATTGTGCGAAGGGGGCACCCACATGGTTAATGTGCATGGTTTTAAACCATAAGAAAACCAGAATAAATACCTCTATCAAAAACTGTAGGTGCTTCTGCACAGGCATGAGCCTCTATTTTCACAGCTTCCTCAAACCGTATGGGATCCTCAAGTGCACTGTCCAACTCCACACTGTTTCATCAAACCATACGTCTTGGGTCTCACATTTACTACTAACCGTGTGGCCCAACTGTTTTCCTACAAGAGTTGGGTTCTGGGCTCCGAACAGGCCCCGAACACCCTGGATACCCCAATGAACACAAATGGTTTTCACATTAGGCTGTAAAAAAGAATATAAAATGAAATTAGAAAGATACATACCTCTTAGGAAAATCCAGGATCTGACAATCTTCCCCGCTTAAATAAATTCATCCTTAAATTTCCCTCTTCAGGGTGGTCATGATTTTTCTAAGAGTAACTCTAGCCACTGATCACATATATCATCCTATTTCTCCCATGTCTCATCTTGTTAATGATCATGCTTCCATAGCACCCATACTAGAGGATCTAACTGACATCGTAGATCCTTCGTGCTCCTATCAACGATACAAACAGGATGCTCATCAAAGGATGCATCAACCTTTAACTCCAACTCTTCAAAATATAGAATGTGAGATAAGTCTGAAAGAAAAAAATATAGTTTAGATACATGGAAGATATCATTAATGGCCCAATAAACATGAGTTAACTACAACCGATAGACTACAGGCCTGACTATCTAGAATCTAGAATGAACTGACATATCATGGTGAATGATTACCCTGTCACATGATCTGTCTGTGTCCCAACCTCAGAAAAACACTTAAAAAGACTCAATCCTTGACCTAGAACTCTAGAGTTCATTTACAATTATCATCATAAGATTTATGTCAAGACTATGTAGAATCTATCCACTTCTTGATCAACTCGACCCACTCAGTAGTCTCCTTCACAAGGCATATTCCTTGTAATGCTGCCTAACCTTCCTCTAACGAGTATAGGGGTGATTGGCATGGCTTATCATACAAAGACTCATAATGTGTCATCTGTATAGTCTCTTATCATCTATTATTGTAGGTGAACTCAACAAGGGGCATATGCCTCTCCCAAGAGCCCGCAAAATATAGGATGTATGCTCTCAACATGTCCTTAAGAACCTATATCATATGCTATAACTGGACATTATTCCAAATGTGGTATGTTCTTCTCAGAAACACCTATGCACCTAGTTCCCTCTTTAAAATATATTAAAAAAGAGGCATAAACTAGGATTCACTATCTGAAATGAGAGTTCACAAAACCCCATGAATTCATATTATCTCACACATATACAACCTCCCAAGATTATCTATGCTGAAGATATCATTGATCGATAGGAAATGAGTAACCTTCATGAGCCTATAAAAAAACCACAGAATATCCCTACCTTGAGGCAACCTTGGTAAAGTTGTCATGGAATCCATCATGATTTCATCACATTTCCACTTGAGAATTCTCAACTACTATAAAATTCTGACTGGTCTCTAATGTTCCACCTTCACTTGTTGACAAGGGGATCACCTTGTAATAAAACCATCTACCTCACATTTCATATCCTACCACTAGTACTGACAATGCAAGTCACGATACATCTCAGTGATGTTGGGTTGTACTTCCCAAAATAAGGCATTAAACTCCTACATCGGATCCTCATGTATGTCTACTAAAACCAAGAAGTGACCATGGATATACATAATTTCATCCTCACCTATAGCCCAACCAGGAGGTGGGTCCTCACCTACCACACATTCCGATAGTACTAGGCCCTCAGAATTTGGTAGTTTTCTTAACATCACTCTATCCAGAAGGGTAGATGTCACAACTACAGATGGAATAGAAGTATTTATTTGACTATCCTATACCTCTATCTAAATATTAGAGAATAAATCCATAATCTACCATTTGGTACTAGCCTATTGAACCACCTTTTTGTGAGTCCTCCTACTCAGTGCATCAACGACTACATTTTCCTTTCTAAGTGTATAGGCATGGTTGAAGTCAAAAGACAGTAGGTATTCAACCCACCTTTGCTACCTTAGATTCAGATCCCATTGTTTAAATATGTACTTGAGGATTTTTTGGTCTATGTATACCAAAAAATTATCTCCCAGTAATTAGTATCTCCAACAACACAACTCATGAACAGCTGTAGCTAACTCAAGATAATGCATTGGGTAATTCTTCTCATACAACCTCAACTGCCAAGACCCATACACCATGACTCTATCCCCCTACATGATAACTACTCTAGTCTTGATAACTGATTCATCACAATACATATTGTATCTTTTCCCCCACTCTGGTAGAATCAAGACTGGTGTAGAAGTCAATCTCCCTTTCAGCTCTTAAAAGGATATCTCATAGGAATCTGACCATTCAAACCTCACACCCTTCTTAGTCAAGCCCACAAAAAATATTTCCAAGCGTGAGAAGACCTTTATAAAATGCCTATAATATCTAGCTAGAAAAAAGAATCTCTATATGTCAAAGACATTCTTAATATTCTCTCAAGAATCTATATCTCTCACATTCTATGTGTTAAATGATACTCCTATCTCTGATATAATATAACCCAAGAAGTGAATCTTATCCATTCAGAAGTGGCAATTTGTGAGCTTATCATATAATTATTTCTCTCCCAGTGTATCCAAAATTATCTCAAGATGTTTGGAATTGAAATTTTAATTGTGATAATAAACCAAAATATCATACACAAAAACCACCCCATCCGAATACAAATAAGGATGAAAAGCTCAGTTCAGTAGCACCATGAAAACAACTAGAGCATTTGTGAGACCAAAAAGAATAACTAGATAATTATATAGACCATACCTACTATTAAAGGTTGTATGAGGTATGTTTTTAGTTTTAGAACGTACTTGATGGTATAAAAATCTTAAATCAGTTTTCGAGAACATCCAATCTCTTAAAAGCTGATCAAATAGTTCATTTATCTGTGTAAAGGGATACTAGTTCATAACTATCAATTGGTTCAATTTTCGGTAATCCATGCATAAATTAATGTTACAATTCACCTTTTTTGAAAAAAAGGATTGAAAAACCCCATAGATAAGTACTAGTTAATATAAAACCCTTTTCCTCCAAGTCCTATAGATTTCTCTTGAGATCCTGAAACAATATCATAGTCATCTTATAAAGAGGAAAATATATCAATAAATCTCCTAATACTAGCTCGATGGATAACTCCTACTCTCTCTTAAGAGGTGAACTAAAAAAAATTCCAATAAAATATCCATGAAACGATCAACCACTGGATGAAAATCCTTATGACATGATCCTTGATCATTCAAATATAAACTAGTAATCTTGAATGTCATCCATCCTATCCCATGATGCTCTGGTCTAGCTTGGTTCACCTAGACATCCCACTCACCCTTGTGAAAATAAACTCTACCCTATGAGGATGTGAAATTCAACCTCTAGTTATAATAGTCAACATAGTCTTGATAAGCTACTAGCCAGTCCATTTTGATTATGACATAAAACCCTATCATCTTGAGGAAAAATAGATTCCAAATGAAGTGACACCCACTAACCTCAAGGGAACTCCCTATACTGATTTAAATACTCCATTTTGATACCCAATGGAGTTTCTAGTGTCATAACGTCCCTTAAAAACTGAAAAAAAGACTAAGGATTTACACCAAAGGTACATATATGAGACTATGTAATGTAGCTATGTTAAAACAAGCAGATACAAGAGTTGAGACTACTAAGATTTTACCTCTCACCGTAGAAGGTCTGGTGCCCTTCTCTTTAGGTGTAGGCTATACATAATGTATCTGGCCTAAACCACAAACCTATGACAAAATATCAATACCCAGATTTGGACCAATTTTCTATATTGGTGAAACTAGTGTTTGGATCCTTGACCACGATAACCACCACCTCAACTTGATTGACTGGTACAGCTCCGGTTCCCAACCTGTCATGGAGCTATGAAACCCACTCCCAACCTGGTGTCAGATCTGACCCCCTACCACTCACTGCTAGAGGGAAGGTCCTATAGAAATTATTAATGTGGATCATCTTGTATCAAGATCAGCACTAGACTGGGTTGTGATCACACTAATTCCTCATGTGTCCCTGTCTTCCACACTGATGATAGAAAATTGAGCTACCAGTACTCATAGACTGGCTGGTACCCATCTCACGAGAAGCCTATAAATGATGATTCTTTCCACTGTAGTTAAACTTTTGGGTCGAGAGACTACACTTCTCTTCTCTGCACCCCCACCATCCCTCAGGTTCTGCTCTATAAATAGTGCATGATTTACAATTTCAGTAATAGTCATAAACTAGAACACTTTGACCAAAGATAAAAAAAATCCAAATAACTTCCTTGAAGTGTCTCAACCTTAGTATCTCATCATCGAGGTATGTTATCAAAAAATTAAGAAACTATATAATGCATGTATAATTCTCTATAATTATCATAGTTACCAACTCCAGACACATGAACTCACTGACCCAATCTACCCTCAATGTATCAGGGTAAAATTAGTCATAGAACCTAGTTTAAAAATCATCCCAAACCATATCGAATAACCTATCATCCTAGTTCAAAACATCCCTTCAAATATTTTCTTCTTCTCAAATAATAAATGTCACGATCTTCATTATCCTCTAAAGATGTGTCTCTAGATGCTCAAATATCGATACAGTAGTCTCAAGCCATAGCTCAACAGCCTATGGACCACCATCCCTCAAAAACATGGGAGGATGAAGCTACTGGAACACACATGTTAGCTCATCTATAGAAAAGAAAGGATGCAGTTCTCCCTGAAAAATCATCATGAAGCGTACCCCCCCCCCCCCGTGGATCTTTATCTCAACATATGTGTCTTGTAAATTTTTTGGTGTCACAACTATCACTATAAGAGGATCCACTAGTAGCCCATGACTCACCTCCTCTAGAGCATAGTCATCACCACTCTCCTGGAGTATGTTTGGAGGTCAACGTGGTGAAATTTTTCTACAATGCTAAACACATAGCTCAGAAAATAACGACATCAAATAGCATAACTAACAGTTTAGGATAGGTCAAAACTTTATTAAAAATGGTCATACCACACAACCTACTCCTAAATCTAGGACTGGTAAAAATAAATAGTCACAAACTTCACTAGAGTCACTTCCTATTGCCCACTCAAAAGTCGGGTCATGGTCATGTCTCTGTTTCATAGTTTTCAATTTCTATTTCATTTTCATATTCTTTTAATATTTTATTTTAAATGGTTGAACCAAATGGTTATTCACTTTACAATCTATAAGGGTCCACACTCCTTATGAATCTAAATATCACATCCACCTAATCCACACCATAACATGTTTCAGTCCTTTCGACTCATAGTCTATGACTCAAAATTTCATAATTGGTTTCTTAGGGAATCTATTGTAGTCTAATCAGGAAAACACTAATTAGGTTATGAAAGAAACTCTAAGTACCAACCATGTTTTCCAATTCCTTTCATAGAATGTCTACCAAAAAAGAAATATATCTATAATGATACCTATCAAAACATCATGTAAACAAGCAATAAATACTATATGGAATGTCATAATACATGAAATTTGAATCCTATAAAGTTCCCAAAATGATTCATGAGATGGAATACCCTCATCTCATCAGGTTGAAACAAAATAGAACCCTAAATAATATCAATGATAACATCACAACTCAAGGTCATCACAAAAATATGGAATCAAATAAACTATAATAGTAAAAATCTAGAAAACAACAATTTCTATTTGAGGAAATTTGGATTTTTTCTATACGTGGGTTAGCTACACCAAGAATATCTCATTACCAAATTTGAATACCTTACTATACCTTCCTATTATCTCCAAATAATAAAATATAAAAAGAAAAAAACACTTTAATATCACTGTAATTTCTAGGACTCAGATGCCACAGGATGGTGACATGATCTTGGTTGGCCACATGGTCTCAAGCGCATCTCTCCAAACATCGGTGGTTATCTACTATTATTGAGGACCTATGGCGTGTCTTTGGGGAGACTATACGTTCTTGTTAGAGTATAAAATAGTAGTATAAAATATACAATTCCTTTTTGAAAGTAGTAAATCAACCAAACAATTTATAAACATCTAAAGGATATATATATATATATATATTAGAATTCCAAAAGGAATCTCATATACAAATAATGAATATTCATGTCATATCTCTACAAAGAAGCTAATACATGTATACAACAGTCAATACAACACATGTATCAAAATACCAAGAAGACCAAAAAAAACTATCTCTAGATAGCATAACGAGCCTAAGCTCAGTCCCACATCCCCTACTCCTAAGCATGGAACAAAGTTAAGCATCAAACTAAATGCCCTTACCCTGGTCCCTACTCGAATCCATGTAGTTTTTCCAGGTAGCCAACAATGTCCTGAATAGGGTGTGAGATATAATACCGATAGGTCACCACCCAAAGTGTCTATAGAAAATCATGTTTGTGCAATATAAGATAAAGTAAAGTGTAATATATAACAGGTATGATAGTAGATAATGTATATCTCCCATGGAAAAAGTAAACAACTTGTGATCCTATCCAACCATACAACCCCCCAACAAAATAAGTATCAAGCTCCTATAACAAGGCAACTATAAAACAAATGTAAATAACCACTATGACCATTCTATATACACAACATATCTTATCACCCATGTCATTTCTGTATAATCTATATATCAAATCAAACATGATCATTCCACATAATTAGAAGTTTCACATTTACCATGACCAAGTTGCATAATAAATCATGTCACCTTTACCAAGGTAATTTTGTATAATCATAAATATTAAACCCCTCGTGGTCAGATCCAAGGTATAGTTAAACAAGAAATCCTCATCGATTCCTAGTATCATCTCTATGGAAACATAGTTAGGCTTGAATTGGGGTCCAAAGAGAATGTCATTAGACTATGTCCACTATGATACCAAACAAACCAGATCCAAGGTGTTGCAAGGCCTAAGTCATTTCATAGAATTAGGTTCCAAGGAGCATTACAAGTGTAAGGAATACACTACCATTTCTATGACCCATGGTGTAGCATACTCATGTTGTCCAATTTAACCATTCAATATTCAAAAAATTTACTAATTCAATAATTCACATTCAATTATTTTACACACTCATATAAAAATTCACATTCAATTTCATTCCATGAGTTTACCTACTCATATAACAGGTACATAACCATCCAATCAAAATCATCAACATGAAAAGAAATAAATATCCATATCTTAACAATTAATGCAGTTCAATTCATTCATTAATTGTATCCCTCTAACAGGGAAACCACTAACTAAACTCATGGGTGGTTTAAAAACGAGATAGAAAAATGAAATTTACATGGAACACCCCATGGGTGGCCTTGGTTTGGGAAAGAACATCCAAAAAATCTCAAATAAACTAAAGGTAATCCCTAACATATTCCACTTAATTTAATTCAATTATTCAATTAATTTTTGGGGTGCCTCTGGAAAGTATGGTGGGAAACACAGTGGAAACTAGATCTATAAAGCTCCAAACATCAAGGGAAAAGTATATAACACCTACCATAGGTCTTTAGTAGAGTGATCATCCAGTATCAAATTATAATTTGGATCATATTAGAAGAAAAATAAAGAATGAATGAAGAACCTAGAAATAGGGCATAGTATCTTTCACCTAAATAAGTCTATCAATACCAAGAAGAATGAATAACAACACAAAAATAATTGAGTACTCACCAGCATAGATCCAACGAGATGAATGACTCTCAATTATAAGTCCAGATATAGAATCAGTGGAAAAACCTAGAATTAGGCTCAAGGAGAAGATTCCAATGTTAAGTAGCTATCCACAGAAGAAGAAATGACTTAGGTTTATGTTTAATATATTTTTAAGGGAAAAATAGTAATTTACAAAAAATTTATGAGGTAGCATGGTTGAAAAAATTGTGTGCCAACCATGCGCTCTCTACTGTGATAAGGGTGTTCCCACATGGTCACTATGCATGGTTTGACTAACCGCGAGCAGACCATGAAAAATACCACTGTCAAAAACTACAGGTGCTCCCATAAGGGTGTGCACCTTCATTTTCATGGTTTCCTAAAACCATGTGGGATTCTCATGAACACTATCCTGATTCACATGGTTTCAAAAAACCATGTGTCTTAGGTCTCATAGTTACTACTATCCATGTAGCCAAACTATTTTCCTCCAAGAGTTGGGTTCCAGGCTCTGAACAAGACCCTGTCACTTCTGATACCCCCATGACCTCAAAGATTATTCACATTATGCAATAAACAAGAATTTAAAATAAAATTAAAAAGATACTTACCTCATTGAAAAAATTGGGTTCTTACAATATTTATTATATATATAATTAGATTCATATAATAAAGTTATAGATAGAATAATGAATTACACCATTCATGGAGATGGTAGACCAAACGTACACATTAATGTTGTTTTCACTTTTCAATGGATGGAATGAAAGAAATTTAAATAACAATTAAACTTTTATAGAATTGTTATTATATCATATAAATCTTTTATATTAACTAAATCTATCCTTATAACCATCCATTTAGTTCATAATTGAAAAATAAATCACATCACTCTGTGGAGGAAGTAGGCCACACATACACATGAGCGACAATGTCATTTTTCAACGGTTTGAATGGTAATAAGGTAGATATGATATTATAATTATAGAAGAGTAATTATTTCATTAATATCATATATAAAAATTAAATCCCCCATACTAAATATACATAAAATATGGTGATGGAAAATGGATTATTTTTCTATTTGGAGACGGTAAGCCATACATATGAGTGAACGATATTTTCACTTCACATTTGGTGGGATGAAGGGTGGATAAAGGTGATTTCATAATAATAAAAAAAATAGTATTCTTAGGGTATATAATTTATTATTTGATAAAAAATAAAACATATTTATAGGTGATAAAATAAGAATTAAAAATGAAGTTACCAGTTATAGTGATTACATCTTCTTGAAACAACACCATTAGATCTCTTATTAAAGACCCTATGGTTGGTATTTTTGGAAAACCAACACATATTTAATTTGGATAGTGGAGTGGAGAAGATAATTTTTCTAGTTTTTATCGAGCTATATGTCTTAAAGTGGTGTGAATAAGATAAAGGAGGGGTTCCCTTTTATAATTGTGAAGAGGGGAACTCTTGGAATTTCTTAAATGATTGAAATATAAGAAATTAATTATCTAGAAAAATGATTAAAAATGAATAAGGATTATAATTTATGGTAGTATGAGGTTTAAATAACAAAACAAGAAAATTTTAATAGGTTTAAGTGGTGTTTTAGACCTTATTATTTCGTTTAACCCTTTAAGTAACCTATTTTAACCTTAATCACAGTAACAACTTCGTCACACTTAAATGGTTATAATTTTACTTATAAAGTGAAAATTATATCATAAATTTACAATGGATGAAATTTTAGACCATATATTATCCACATTTCCCAATTGAAATATTTTTTATTATTTTTAAATAATTTAATAAAATAATATTTTCATAAAATATTTATAATGTAATTTTTGACAATATTCATTTAATTTGATTTTAAATATACCAATAAACAAAATGGAATTCACGTATAATCATTTCCCATATCCATAATATTTCATAATTATTGATAAAATTTATGGTTCACTTTAATCCAGGTATAAAATATTATTTTAATAGTTTTTAAAAATAAATTACTTGGTATTTCTACTACTTGCATAAGCACTGTGTCAGCACTAAAAATGATTTTCATATTTATCCTAGAATAAATTATAGTTTTTATGATTTGAATTATTTTGGTATTATATTTTTATTATTTTATCATTCTTGAGTCATTAAATAAGTTTCATATTTTTTTTACATCTTGGAGATAAAAGATACTACATTTCATGAAAACTATATTTTTTACTATTCACTAAAACAGTAAATTATTCATAAAAATAACAATAAATAATCATAGGATAAATTTTAATTGATTAATCAAAAAAATTAATATTATTTATAAAATTCAATTCTTATAATTGACATAAATTAATTTTAATATAAATTTGTAAAACGCAATAGAAAACATTTTTGTTTGAAAAAATAAATTTTAAGCCCAAGAATGAACATATAACAAAATCTAGTATATTTTTGATACCAATATAATTAATTAGATTATTTATAACTAAAGGAAACATATTTTAATTTATTATCAAATTAAAATAATAACAGGACATCTATATAAAAATAAATTATAGTTTTACAAAAAATGTATAATAATAGTATCTTCACTATTCACTGAAAAATTAATCTTTTCAAAAAAATCCCAAAAGTTCACCCAAAGATAATTTTTATATTTTAATTTCCAAAATAAAATTTATTTTATAATATATATTTTATAAAAGTTTTAGAAAATAATTATAATATTTTTTCACAAAAAGAAATAAAAATTATTTTTGAAGAAAACGTAATTTAGAAGAATAAAATGACTTTACTAAAAATTGAGTTCTTATTTCTTAAGAATTAATCTATAAATTTTTATTTATCAGGAAATTTATATATATTTGATGGTGTCCCTATCATGAGAATGGTCAGGGATACATTTATAGTACCCATTATATAACATAATGGCTAACTTCGGGGTTGTTCTCAAAGATGCAATGTCGAATGAATTGGAGGTATTTTAGAAAATCTTTTTTCAGTTTTTTATATTTAGAATAAATTAAATAAAAACAATAGGAAATAATGTTGAAAACACAGTGTGGGATGATGAAACTGTGGTGGACATAAGGAATATAGAATAAATAGAATAAAATGTTGAAGAACATGAAAAGACAACAAGACATGGAAAATAGTCAGTGAGAACATGGCCAGATCCAGGTGGATCCACCCTCAACTCCCTATCATAGGTCAACATTAGAATTAAATTAAAAATTCTTGAATCACTAAATTCATGGGTTATGGCTTGATACACACACCTTTATCTCCCAAAACATTGAGCAATCATGTATAGAATCACTTCCAACACACGAGCACTCACCCAAAAGTGAAGAAATCACCAAAATAGATCACTCCAACCAAGAATTTCTCCCTAACTGACATGATCGTAAAAGGGTAAAAAGTCACTCAACCTCACCTAACCACTCTATTGATAAAGTTAAGAGAATAAGGGGGAAAATATCAAGGGAAAAAGGGAAGAAAACCGATCCATCACAAGAGTATACTCACATGCACCCCAAATCACCTTCATGATATCCTCAGAATGGTGAAGACAAAATGATGATCACAATCACGATGAAACACAAATATCCATGTAGCATCGGGTTTGACCACCTGAATTAGGCCATGTGGGTTATATCTTTATTATTTTAGATTTGATATCACAACACAAATAATGAACAAATAGAAACACAAGTATCATAATAGAATTCAAAAAACAAAGCAGTACATTGTATTTACTAAGATAAAAAAAATGAAAACAAGATGCATAAGATGGAAGAGAGAAATTAGTTCCCATATCTTGGTTTCAAAGTTGGTTCCTGTGTCCAGGGGTGTTCCCTTGTAAAGAGAGGAGGTAGAGCTCCTCTTATTTTGAAAAAATCAAAATAGAATGGAAAAACCGATGACCTAACAGACAACAGATCTACGTGGCATCCCTTGAAATGCATCACTAGCCTTCAGTCACTCCATGTGGGTACATTTAAAATCTTTAAATTACCCTCGCTTCATTGCAATTTCACCACGGTCATCTTAACTTCTAACACTACTGCTTCTCTAGATCCTCCTATGCTAAATAAGAAAAAAAGACGTCACGTGTTGTTTAAAACACAACTGTTATTATATGTATTAATATCAATAATTATATAAATTTAAAAATAATTATAAATAAAAATAATTAAGTGAATAAATATAATTAAATATACCTAAATTATTAACATCATTTTTAGAATATATAAATATAAATATATTTATTATAATATTGGTCTATTTATATTGATGTTAAATATATATAAATTAATTAATTTAATTTTAAAATAATATATACATAAAAATATGTATTAATATATATATATATATTTAATTTAATAGTCTATTTAAATTTAATATATTATTTTTTTCAATTATATTAATTATTATATATATTTTATTATATGTTATTATTGTTATTATTATTATTATATATAATTATAAAAAATAAATGAAAAAAGAGAAGAATATGGGGTGAGAATGAGTGAGTAGAAGAAGGGGGTGTGCTTCGGCATAGAGGGCCGATGGACAGAGGGAGTTTAGGAAGTGCAGACACACAATAGGGATATATCTCTATTGGTAGATGATGACTGATACTTCGATGGAGGAGGGTCTAGGAATGGTGTAGAAATGATAGAAGGTGGCTTTATAGAGAGACAAGTAGTAGATCAGCGGTTTCAAAAAATCGGTGGTTTGGGTTTAAAATTCACAGTGCCAGGATAGAGGTTATTCATCTTCTTCAATGGAATAATGGATATCTTCAATGGAAGATGTGGTATTGGGTCTTTAGGTGAGGTCTTTAGATCAGATAGAGCTTGGGATCTTCCTTTTCAATTTATGTGTTCTTCAGATCTGGTTATGTCTGTGGTTTTTCTTGTTGCTATTGTGGTGGTGTAATAATATTGCTGGAATTTTCTGGCAGAGGCTGGATTTGGGTTGACGGTGGGACATTTTCAATGGTGACTTAGGGGGTCACCATTGGATGGGTTTGGCTCTAAATGTTGTGGAGGAAGGTAAAGAGGCATGGTATAAGGGGTACTAACTATGAGAGCGGTGAGTGGGTTGGAGTGTACGACAATCACTATTGGAATCACCACTAGATTGAGGGCTATAGTGAGTGATGGGGATGAAAGTTAGTGAAATGGGAGGGGTAAAATGGTGAGACATGACTCACTATTGGAGGATGTGATAATGGAGACTCTTTGAGTCACTGTTGTATGAGAAGCAAATGGTGGCGGTGAGACATGACTCATCATTAGAAAATGAAATTGTGAGTAGAAGTGGGTGTGAAAATTGGAAAAGGGAGGGAGCAACGATGAGAAGGGGTTGGCGGTGACTCATTTGATTTACCATTGAAGATGCTAGTTGTGACTCCTGGGTCACTTTTGGAAAATTGTAGTGGTGGGTAACTGATGACAACATCTAACAAACAGAAAAAACAAAGAATAAAATACAATAAAAATAAAATAATAAATATAACTACAATAAATTTAGTTAATTTACAAAATAAATTAAAATTCTAATTCAAATTTTATAATTTTTAAATACAAAATAATATTAACTATGAATTATTCAAAAAAGAATTTATTTAAGATTACAAATAGTTAATAAATAAAATTATTTAAAATAAATTTTTCTTAAATTAATTAACTAACTAACTAATTAAAATAATTAATAAAATAAAATAATTAGATTAAAATTAAATAATACAAATTATAAAAAATAATAAAAGTCTAGAATTAAATTATATGCTTAATTTAATTATTAAAAAAATTAAAAAAAGTGAAAATTTATTTATTTATAAGTATCAATAATGAATTAATTAAATTGATGAATAAAAATAAAATAAAATAAAATAAAATAAAGGAAAATAAAACTAATTACACGAATAATAAAACAATTCAAAGAATAAAAAATGAAAAATTATTATTTAAATAAATAATAATTTTTTTTTAAAAAGAATGAATAAATTAATTTTATTATTAAAAAAAACTAAAATAAACACTAAAAAATACACTTTTAACATGGAAATAATTTTAATCAATTTTGTCTACAAAATACAAAAAATGTTAATTATTACACAAAATACATTTTTTAATAATAAAAATAGAAAAAAGTGAAAAATGATGTGACTAAGTGAATTGAAAAACACCCAGATCAATATTTTATAATATAGTTAATCCTGTTCATACTCTTCAATTTAATGGATAGTTTAAAAATATAATATTTAAATAATAATATTTCATGTTTTGTGTAAGATTATTATTGCATTTTGTATACGATATCGAACATAATGCTCTTTTAAAATATCAAGGTGTTACAATTCCATCATATAAATAATTTTAATCATAATATAAATATCATTAATATTCATTATATACATATTTAGAGTCATCATAACAAGATAGAGAAATAAAAATTAATTATAATGTTTATGGAGATGGTAGGTCATACGTTTGCATGAATGTTGTTTTTCACTTTTTAGAAGATGGAATAGAAGAATGGTAAATAGTAATTCACCTTTGAAAAATCATTATCATATCATATATATAATATATATATTATTTAAATATATTCTTAATACCATCCATGTAAAAGGAATATGAAAAACAAATCATATCTCGTCTTAGAGGTGGTAGTCCACACATACGTACGAGTGACGTTATCATTTTCTAATGGATTGGAAGGTAATAAGGTAGATATAATATTATAGTTACAAAAGCATAATTTTATTATAAAATTCATCTATAAACATTAAATCTATCATAATAATCATCCATGAAATTCAACAACGAAAAAGTAATTACACTACTATGTGGAGATGGTAAGCTGTATGCATACACAAGCAATGTTTTCGTTTTCCATAGAATGGAAAAGAGGAAGAAAATGGTTGTCACATAATCATAATAAAATTTCAGTATATTGATGATATTAGATTTATTATTTTAGTACGAGTACAATGTAATGACCCTAACTTCAGTAACTAGAGATGGTTTTTACTTTATTACATTTGCCTAGGATACAAGGAATCACATCCCGAAGGAACAAATAGTTTAGTAGTCTTGGTAAACTAGATAGATACAAGATTCCAATATTAATTTTGAATATAAAAATTACAATATAATTTTTTAGAATATAATTATTCCCTCTAGAATATCCTTTCATATCATTCATTGTAAAATTATTAGATTCCTGTGAAAGAAAAAAAAGGGTGATCACAAATTCTCTGTAATAGTTATGTAAAGTAGAAGATAACAGAAGTAAATAAAGAAAAATCAATTTGGAATAATCAATATATCAAGGTAAATATCTAAACACACATTCCATTTAATCAATAACTTGAATATCATGATTAGATAAGGAATAATCCAAATAGAAAGGTAAATAACTGAACACACATTCCCTTTAAATAACTTGAATATCATGAATAGATGAGGAATAATCATTATAGTGAGGTAAATAATTGAAAAAATATTCCATTTAATAAATATATGAGAATAAAATCCATCCACAGATAATATAATTTTGAAAATATAATGGATAATAATTACTGAATTCTTAATGAAGGAAATTCTTAATTATTGGACGTTATGATATCAGGTGTCACGATACCTCTACCACTAATACCTTTCTCAATATGGTTTAAAGCTATTGGTAGAAACCCATTTATTGCTAGCTTAGAAATTCACCTCATGATACTACCAATGCATCGAGGGGATATATAATTTCTAGCCCCACCCATCACTGCATGTCCAAATCATTCCTCATTTACTGAATAATCGATTTAATTCATGAACAATTTTCCTTATCATCAAATATCATTATTGATTAGAGAATATAGATTTATCAATATTTCCTTAGATAAACAAATAACATTCAATGTTGTAAACCATAATTATAAATGATATATTTTTTAACAAATAATTATATATATGATAAAAGATATGGATATTTAGGGGAAATTTAATGTCCAATGATCATATGAAAGTGTGAATATTTCAAGGGAAAGTTATTTACTATAAGAATGAATCTAGAAAGCGAGTGTCAATAATTTACTTAGTAAAAATTATCATAAAACATCCAAAAAATTAATAATGATGTTATTAATAAAACATATCCCCAATGGAGTATAAGTAAAATAAATGTTTGTTGTCATTGATGAATAAAAATACCATAAAAATGTCATTAAAAACTTATATAGGAAAATAACATTTTTACTTTGAAAATAATTTTTAAAAAATAAAAGTTAAAATAATATTTAAAAAAAATTTATTTTGAAATAAAATTTTAAAATTATAAATTAATCAATAAATCATTGAGTGGTCATGATGGTGGGAAATTCCATACATGTTGTAAACATTAAAATAAATATTCCTTTTACATTTTCTGAAAAATCCAAACTTTCCTTTTTTGGGAAAACAACATGAAGATTTATTTAATTTTTTAAAGTAAAACATGGGTAGAAATACCTTTAATAAATCATTTGAATAATTTAAAAAAATTTAATTTTTTTTATAAAACTAGGTTTTGGAAGAAAAATTATTTCCAATCGAAGAGTAAAATTAAGTCAAATTTTATTAAAAAAAATTCCCAATCATTTTGCATACCAAAGGGAGTAAAGAATTTACTATTATATATAAACATCAAGAATAACTATAGTATAATAAAATTAAAGTTTTTTATTAGGCAATGATAAAATAATTTCCTTTAATGGGAATTCAAGTATAAACAATCCCAATCAAAATGAGATTGTGTAATAAACCCTTACAAGGATCGTAAAATTTAATTGAGAATTAATAGTTGATTAAATTATGTGTATAAAATTTAAATCCACATAAAAAAGTAGAGATAAAACATAATATTCTAAAAATTATTTATACAAATATTCTTAAAATGTCAAATACAATGAAGAAGTAATATAACCCAATGAAAAGAAATTGAGTTATGAAATTCATCACCACATGGAAAATTTCAAGTCAATTCCCCTTGGATGAAATAATTAAAATTGAAACATAAAATACCATGAATTATTAATTAATCACGATATTACATGTTAAAGGGGTAGCATACAAACCATATAAAAAATTAGGTGCGTGACACTACAATATGAATCAATGAAGGGAAATTGAGACAAAGTCCAATACATCACGCTTCCTTTTAGATTAACATGCTTTAAAATCATGTATAATGAGTTTAATCATGTTATTAATTTATATATAAACAATATTAATATTTATAATATCATATATTCTCTTTTTTTAACTTCTTATATCATGTTTGTTAATAATATTTCATTATTTTTATTGTTTTAGGTTTTAATTTCCTTGTTTTCTCTTATGTGTTTTGTCCTGATTGTTCCATTTATTTTGAATATTATATAGTTACATCATATCAAGAATTATATTAATGTAATAAAAATAATTTTTTGTTCATTATATATATTTTTATAATCATTATTTAAATTGGAACATGGAAAATGGATCTCCTCGCTTCGTGGAGACGGTAGGTCGTACGTACGTACGTACTAGTGATGTGATCATTACCTTAATGGGTAAAAGGGAAAGGAAGTATGTGATATATTAATATTATAGAATAAATATAATTCTATATTTATCACATATATTTAATAAATTTATCCTTATTACATTTCATATAAATCATAAGTGAAAAATGAATGACATCGCTTCGCGGGGCGGTAGTTTGCGGCACACTTGAGAGACATTATCACATTTTAAAAAATATTGAAATTAAGAAGGTATATGTGATATTATAATTAAATAAGTATAATAATATCATAAATATCATATAAATGTTTTAAATACATTATTATATAAATCATTTAAATGTGGTTATGGAAAACAAATTACATCTATTCGCTAGGTGGTAGTCCGTCGTACACAAGATCGACATTTTAGTTTCCCATTTGATAAAAGTGGAGATGGATATAGGTCATTAACTTAAAATAATAAAATCTCATTATATTTAATATAATAATTTAATTATAGTATCAATATTTAATTATATTTTAAGGTGGTGTAAGAAGAAAAAAATACAAAAGCTCGTTTAAGAACATTACCTCTTCTTCGAACAACTTAATTAGGCTTGCACAAAAATTCATTCCTAGGATGAATTTATGATAAAAAATGATATAATATGTTTTTAATAGATTTAAGAATTTATTTAGTCTGGTATACGCTGAACCAAATGTATTTTGAAGTGTTAAGAGGGGAAGAGAGAGGGTGGACATTTATAAGCGGGGGAGAGGACACACATAGAATTTTTTAAAAGATTCAATTGCACTCATTTTTTTATCAGGTCAGAAGAATCCAAAATGGGTCATTATCAAACCATAGAAAATATATGATCAAAATACGGCCATAAAAGGGGTTTGGAAAAGTTTTTAGGTCATTTTATCCTTGATATATTTAGTTTACCTCCTCGTAAATCAGTATTTACCTTAACCATGGTAATTATTATTTTTAATTATTTTACTACTAATAATGGTAAAAAAATTAAGTTTAACTTATTATATTATATAAATTATTATTATTAAAAATATGGAATCCATTTTTCCAAATTAAATTCACATAATTGTCAGAATATAGTTTTAAATTATACCCAAAAAAAAACAATAAAAATGTTGGTTTCCAACTAGAAAATTCTCATAATTATACAAGGTTTTAATATCAAAATTCAAAATGAAATTGAATTTATGACATAAATTATTTAAATTTTAATATAATTGATTTAATTTTACTTTAAAACCAATTTATAATATAATTTTACCCTATAAATTACTTAAACTAAAATACAATTTAAAAAAAACAGTATTTTTCACTATTCATTAAAATAAGAAACGTTTTAGAAAAATCCCAAAAATTCACCCAAATATAATTTTTATATGATGATTTAAAAAATGAATTTAATTTTTTAAAATTCATTTTCTGAAATCATTAAAAATTCATTTTAAATTATGCGCATAAAGTGAGACTAAGTCATTTTTAGAAAAGATTAATTTTTCAGGAAAACATTTATTTTTCTTTTAAGAGATAATTATTTTATTTCTAATAAAAATATAAATATAATTTTCATAATTTAGTTACTACTATTAATACCCACCAATTTAAAATATAGTTTATAATGATATGATATATTATGGTTCATTTATTCTTGGGGTTGCATGTTCTACAATATATCATAGAGATTAAATTTAAATAAATATTATTCGTTGGTTGTTTAAGACTAGTGTTGAATGTTGCATAAAATATCGAATAAAATATTATTGTTTTAAAATCTCAAGGTGTTACATTATCTCCACCTTCAATAAATTTCATACTCAGAATTTAAACTTGATCTCTACAATCAAGGGTTTTACATTTGGAAATACCATTATTGAAAAACCCGCATTGTAAAAGGGTTAATAAAACATCCTATTAATAAGAAAGAAAGGGGAATAAAAAGGTAATACAAAGTAACACATAAATAGGTTTCTAAGGAGGGTAAAATTAGTTACAAGTGAAGTTATGGACATGGAATAAAATCATAAATAATTATGGAGATTGATAGAGGTCATTGATTAAAATAAAGCGAATGATAAATAGAAATATAAGGAACTAAAAACCATAAATATTTTATGATTTAAAAGGCCATTTGATTCGTCATATATGAAGGTAATAGGATTATTTGTTTCAAGATCCATTTCCAAAAGTTGATGAGCTATTTTACTATATAATAATATAATGAAATATACATATTTTATATCTTTCTATTTCATAAGAACAATTTTATCATTTGGTTGTGCATCGATCAATTTAAAATTCATCACTTACTCCAAGAAATGAATATCCAAAAATGATTTTCTCTAATTTCTGAAGAACTAAAATTCAATTTTAACAGATCTTAAGAATTATAAAAGAGTGAAAAGTCTTTCACTCTATCTCTAACTATTTTACAAAACGAATATCATGATCCAAAGTTATCTAATATAATACATTAATCTCAAAACCTAAATATTAATACCATTAATTCATCATTAATATTTATACATCAAATTATTTAAGTAAAAACAATGATATATTAACCATAAAAACATGTTGTCTTGTGGTAGGTGTTAAACCCTTATCAACCTTTGGTTATGGGTTTAAGCACTGTGGCCTTACCAGATGTGATGAGTTATCACCAAGAATGTGGGTTGTCCTTTTATGAAATCATATTAATATAATTATTATAAAACTACCAAAGTTTTATAAACTATAATTACCTCAACATAAAAGATAAGATAAAAAATAAATGTTACCAATATCATTAACATTAAGTACAACAAAATGTAAAAGAATTCTTCCTCAAATAGAATTTTCATATACTAAACCAATGAGTTGTATTTCTATAAATGTCTCCTAAAATATCCATAACATTAGTCGACTCCGATCACATAAAACATAAAAAGTAGTTTTTAAGAATTTGAAATTATGATCAATATTAAAATCATAAACCCATGGTGGTTTCCATGACTATAAAGTAATTAAGACATATATACTTCCAAAATTAACTCAATTCTTAGATATTTCATGATTATTATGACCAAAATACCATGGGTAAAATCAATTCTACAATATAATTATATAATCCTAATAAATAATTCAATAATTTTATTTTAACATAGGTCCTTCCTTGGTCTAATATTTAACCTTTAAAAGAGGTCATTAACTCGTATAATGCCCAGGTTCCCCACATTTAGGACAAAAAACTAAAAATGGATCCCTAAGATGAGATTTATTTCCTTCCATAATAATATTAATTTTTCCTCAACAATTCATTACATTATACCCTTATTTTACACACATAAATTTTTTTTACATTCCTTTTAAGAAATTTACTTTGTCTCCCTTTCCTCATTTCTAACATGAAGGGGTTAAAGTATTATTTTCTCCATGCACTCCACCATTCAAGATCTTAGAGAACCACATCCTTCTATTATTTGGTGAGTTATAGATTTGGTTATGGTATAAGTTATTAATGATATGTTGTGATAAATTATTAGGAATAATCATGATATATTTAAATCTAGGCATTATCCCATTTGGTTTATCATAGTCACCACATTTTCCTTCATGTTCAATGTTAATATGATTCTTTTTAGTTCTATCCATTCATTAAAACAAAAAATCATAGTGTGAAAAACAATAATCTTAGTGGGGAAAGCATATAATTATTTATAGTATTTCTAAATGATGACACCTTATTTTCAATCTAATACACCTTGGTTTAACCTAGGTCATTAATTTTCATTATATATTTAAATATTTCATAATAGTCTGTAAATAAAATTTGAATTATCCTAACCATATCCTCGAGAGTGACCAAGTGTGCAGTAAGGCCCATTTCCATGTACCAGGTAACACTCGAGTCAAGAATGATAAACGTAATTCAAATTTATTACCCCTAGGTACATCTGTCCCAGAACCACACCCATTTTGAGTATCTAGACTGAGATTTATTTCTAGAAAAAAACTACATAATTTATACCTTTATTTTATACTTATCCTCAAATTCTATCATTGGGTTATGTTCCCTAATCTATTTTCTCTTAATATAGTTACCATGGTTTATAATTAAATTCCTCTGATACCAACTATAACAACCATGAATATAGTAACCCAAATCTAGTTTCTACTTTATTACATTGGCATAAGATATAAGGAATCACATCTTGAAGGACCAAATAGTTTAATAGTCTTGGTAAACTAGATACATACTTGATTAATATATTACATTTCAAAATATAAATTAAAACATAATTATTTTCAAGAATAACATTATTCCCTATAAAATATCCTTTCATATCATTCAAAATACACTTCCTTGGTTCTTGGGAAGTAAAACAAAATAAATGTGATCTCATATTCTCAGTAAAAGTCATGTAAAGCAGAAGATAACATAAATAAGTGAAGAATAATCAATATGGAAAGGTAAATTTATTGACACAAATTATATTTAATTTATAACATGACTATTATATTTATATAAGGAATAATAAATATGTAAAGGTAAATAACTAAAAAAAATCATTTTAAACAAGTTGACTATCATGAATAGTTAAGGTATAATCAATATGGAAAGTTAAATAACTGAAAAAACATTCCATTTAATCAATGTTTGAGAATAAAATGAATCTATAGATAATATCATTATAAAAATATCATGGTTAATAATAACTGAATTCTTAATGAATGAAATTCATAATTAATGGACATCACGATCTCATGAATCATGACACCTCTACTGTCAAGACATTTCAAAATACGATTTTAAACTATAGGTAGAAACCAATTTAATTTTATCTTATAGATTCTCCCAATGAGACTACCGATTCATCAAGGGACTATATAATTCTGATCCGCACCCATCATTGCATGTTTAAAGAATTCCTTATATATTAAATAATTTTTTTATTCATGAACAATGAGCCTTATCAGCAAATATATGTATTGAGTAAAGAATATAGATTTATCAATATTTCCCTAGATAAACAAATAAATTTCAATGTAAAACACCTTATCTTGAAATGCAATATATAGTTTAATAAATAAACATGTCCATAATAAATAATATTTATATTTCAGGGAAATTTAATGTCCAATGATCACAGGAAAGTGAATATTTCGATGTAAAGTTATTAACTACAATAATGAATCAAGAAAGTGAATGTCAATACTTTCCTTGGTAAAATGATCATAAAAAATCCATAAAATTAATAAGGATGGTATCAATACAACATATCCCTATTGGAGATTAAGTATAATAAAGTGTTGTTATCATTGACAAATATAAATACCATAAAAATTTCATTAAAAAATTCTTGAGAAAAAATACTTTTTTTACTTTGAATATATTTTTTAGACCTAAATGTTCACAAAATATTTTGAAAAAAAAAATTATTTTAAGATAAAATTTGAAACTTATAAAAGAAAATTTGAAACACTGAGTGGTCAGGATGGTGGTAAATTCTATGTATTCCATACATGTTAACACAATGATTCCTTTCACATTTTTTGTAAAAGCTAAATGAGGCTTGTTTGGGAAATTGACAGGAATATTAATTTTATTTTTTTTAAAGAGTAAAACATGGGACCAAACTTATTTAATAAATAATTTGGATTATTTTAAAAACATTTTTTGAAAACATTGTTTTGGAAGAAAAATTATTTTCAAATGAAGTGAGAAATAAAGTTGAATTTTATTAAAAATATTTTATCAATTATTTTATGTACCAAAGAGTGAAAAATAGTAATATTACTTGAGAAATAATGAATAAAAAAAGGATAATAAAATTAAAGGGGTCTATTATAAAATTATAAAATAATTTACTTCAATGTAAACTGAAGTATAAACCATCTCGATTAAAATTTTATTGTAAAATAAACCCTAAAAAAGAGAATAACATTAAAGTGAGAATTAATCAAAAAATAAATTATGTTTATCAAATGTAAATAAACATAATAAAATTGAAAATAAAAAAAATATTTAAAATTATTTACACACATAATCTTCGAATTTCAAAAACAATGAAGAATTAATATAAGCCATTGAAAAAAAATTAGTTATGCAATTCATTACCACTTGGTAATTTGCAACTCAATTACACTTGGTTAAGATAATTCAAGAAGAAAATTAAAATACCATGAATTATGAATGAATCATGATATTACATGTAAAATGGGAAGTATATACACCATATAAAACAAATTAGATTCATAACATTACAATATGCATCAATGAATGGAAATTGAGATAAATTCCTAGAAACATCCCAAAATTTCTTTATATTTTTTTTAGAAATTATGTGGGTTAATTTTGAGAATTGGTTATAAGACGGAGTGTGATTATGAGGCCTAGTGTTCTCAAAACAATTGTTTGACAAATATTATATTTTTGATAGTATGCATGTGTGGGTTTCCTAAAAAAATAGAATAACTCTTAAACAGATGTATGGATTAGAAACTTTAGGGAATGGTTGATCTCAGAATAGAATCTTTACCCTAGGTGCTACCTAACATTGGTTGGCATGGGTAATCTACAGAAAAAGTCACCATGGACGTAACTATAAATAAAATTATTTTATTTTTAAATCCTAAAAACTCCTGAACTATGACTTAGAATGGGAAACTGATACAACTGTTGAGTTTTTAATTTTTTTCCCTATTCCTGACTTAACTTTTGTCAGTGTAGGTTGTTCATGAAAAATATTCTTCGAGATGTAACAAGAATAAAATAATTTAATGAATATTATTTTTGACACATTGAATGTCCTTTTTTAAGGATTTGTAAAAAATCCAGGGTTAACATAACAAACCTGGAATTTCACTATAGATGATGAGAAAGAACCTCTGGAGAAACTATTAGCAGATGATGATGGATCGATCAAACAATGAACCTCGGATTTGAAGAACCTCGCCAATGATGACAACGATGATTCATTATTTATTAGTGATCGAATTGAATCAAGGTAAGGAGGATGTTTATTTATGTTTTCCAATTCTTTATTTCCATGATGAAATCAAGTCCATCCATGAATTGATTGATCCGTGGTTCGGTCGTTGTAGGATGGTTTATAATTGTGGGAATTATTTCAGGAGTTTTCCTTATTCTTATTTGTTCTTCGTTCTAATGAGAAAAAAGTGAGGCTAACATGAACAAATTACGAGGTTAATTACTAAGTGTGTTCTTTATGATTTTCATTCCCCCATTATTCTCATTCTTCATCATTTGATACTTGTGGCCATAGTTCAACTTGTTGGGTGGCTCTGAACATGATCAGACCCCTAGATTGGAGGCAAACCGACAACAAAGGCCAGTTCAATGTAGATCAGGACCCGAGGAGCTCGAATATGTGACCAATTTGAATTCTAAGAATCAGAGGTAGATCATTGGTATTCATAAGAGACCACCAATGCAGGTTTGGTGTGACGGTATGGCGAGGCGAGGTGGTCGTGGTGTGGCGACCGAAGGAAAAGGATGTGGTGGTGGCTGTGGGAGATGGTGGAAGTGATGACGGGATGCGGGACACAACAGGTGGTTTTGGGATGCAATGGGTCACCATGTGGAGTGGCGACAGTCAAAAAATAGAGAGGGCGTGGTCCAGGCCCCATACGAAGCGGGTCGGGCCCAAACAGAGTGGGATGGGTTAGCATAGTGGGCCTGATTGGATCTAGGTTGGACTCGGGTCAGACCTCAGGTCGACCCAGGGTGGTCGCTCGATCAATCGAGGATGGTTGACCATAGGATGATTGACCATGGTGTGGATAGACAGTGGGGAATTAGACCGTGGGGTGGACCGATTGTGGTGGTTGGTACATAGTCGGTCAGTCCCCAATGCCCCAGACAGGCTTTTAGGTAGTTTTTTCAAATGACTATAACTTTTAAACGGTACATCAGATTGATGAGATATATACAGAATTGGGACCCTTACCTTGAGATGGTCATTTTTAGATAATGTGGTTCATTTTAGTTTGGACCAGTATAAGATGAGTTCATTTCCATGGTTCTTTCCTCGAGGGTTCAGTATGACATTACATCCACATTTTTGGATTGTTTTCCCTTCTAGAGGACAATTCACAAATAGGGTTATGGTATCCCTCCGTAGGACTGGAGGGATCATCTATCTACACTAGTGGAGTTTTTTGGAATCAACACAACCTCCAAGAGTAGGAATTTGTTCCTCCATTTAGTGGGCCACAATAGTAGGGTTAGTGGTATTCCCTAGAGTTTCTGGGAAGGATCCTCTATGTTGTAAATTGATCTAGATAGAGTTAGTGGTATTCCCTAGAGTATTTAGATAGGATACACTCTTTGTGTATCATAATATTCCTTGACTAATGCGTTCTAATTGTGTGGATACCAAATGATCTAGACCTCTTCGTGAGTGTCTCTGATGATATCATGGCTCGAGGAGTGAGTTCTCCTAGAATGATCGTGCTACGAATAGAATCATGTGGCTGGTAATTGGTTGTGACTTACCTCTGGACTATGTGTCTTGGGAATAGTATATCTGGATATTCTTGTTATATGTATTTTAGATATATACCCGTGTAGAGTTGACTATGTCATTCCTAAGTGTAATTCCTGTGTGGTAGTCCTATGTGGCATTCCTGTGTGGTATTCATGTGTGGGATTATTGTGTGGTATTCCTATGTGGGATTCTTGTGTGGAATTCCTATGTGGTATTCCTATATGGAACTCCTATGTGGTACTCCTGTGTGGTAGTCCTTTTTGGTATTCCTGTGTGGGATTCCTGTGTGGTATTCTTGTATGGTATTCCTATGTGGGATTCTTATGTGGCATTCCCGTGAGGTATTCCTGTATGGTATTCCTGTGTGGTATTCCTAAGTGGTATTCCTATGTGGAATTCCCATGTGGTACTCATTTGTGGGAGTCCTGTGTAGTATTCCTATGTGGGATTCCTATGTGGTATTCCTATGTGAGATTCTTGTGTGGAATTCCTATATGGAATTCCTATGTGGTATTCTGGTGTGGTATTTCTTTGAGGTATTCCTGTATGGTATTCATCTTTATTCCTACCAAATCAATATGATAAGGACAATACAATCACCCTAACACCAACCAAAATCCTACTGTATGAGTAAACATAAACCCTAAACACCTAAGTATCAGAATTGAATCATTTATTGGACTTTTTTCCATGAAAATGATATACATATTATTAAAATAAAAGAAAGTGACATGAAAGTGACATAATGTCACTCTCTTATTTATTATAAGTTTAATAATTCTAATATAGTGATAAACATGATAAAACTTTGATAATAAATATTTTTCTTAAATCCAATGAAATTATCTACATGATGGTAATTTATTTATAATTTTCAAAGAATAAATAATTACCTTAAAGTCTTATACAATGATGATGCAAAAATTATTTAATTGATGAAAAATCTATATTTTTTTATTAAAATTATAATAATAATTAAAATACACAAAAATTTGAAAAAATAATTTTGGTCAGGTATATCTCGACCATAATCATCCAAGGGTCAAGTTATTGACCATTTGGAATCACATAGAATGGATTATGATATTTATATTATTTTAATTAAAATAGAGTCAAAGTTGTCACTTTCATATTTTTAATACTATATCATTTTAAATATAAAGTTAAACAAAAGATATATTCAACTATAAATACTATTATAGAAGATAAAAAATTTATCTTCATCATGGTATTTTATTTTTAATTTTTAGTGGACAAATATGTTTATTAAATAATTAAGCAAGAGTGATGTAGTAATTATTTTATTAAGAGAAATATAAAATGAATGATATTAAAAATATTAAAATAAATATAATTTGGGATAATTAATATTTATAATGAATTTTATTGATGACCTTGACCCTATAGGTATATAATAAAATATTTTCCTTGAGGTTGACATATTATCTTATTTTTTTAGAAATTCATGAAATGTATAGTTTCAAAATGGACACTATTAATATTTTTTCAAAATAATGTTTTATTAAATTATTTAAAAATCATAATACAAATTTAAAAATACAAAATAATAATAATATGACATAAAATATTATAAATTATTCATTTATTTTTTAATTGACATAAAATTAGTAAAATTAAAAACATTTAATATTGGAAAAGTTGTTACCTTAGTACTTATTAAAATAGATAATTAAGGATTAAATAAAAAGTTAAGGTTTAAATTAACATCAAAACTTGTATAATTTTTATTTTTTTGATGATATTAAAATATTATAATATCTTAAATTTGAATATATATTATTTTGGAGGTATTTTCATTTATTTTGAAATTAATATAAATTAATAGTTTCAGAAGTTGCAAAAGTGATACTCGACTCAATTATAAAAAGGAACCTCCTACCTCAAATATTCATACCCATTTGAGACTTTAAGCTCAAAAAAACTCTGAAAATTTACCTTATAAACATACCTCGTCACATTATAAAGATTCTTTTATTCTCCAAAAATCAATTAGAGTGTTCCTAATATGATATTTAGAGAGTGATCGTCTAAGATAAGGTAACTTCCTTACTAACTTTTCAAAATCATTTCTTCTTCTACATCCTCTTATTATGTTTTTTACATTATTATATAATAAATCTATTATTACATATATGATGAGATTTTTTTATGTTTATGGAACAACAATATTCCACCATCTATCCATCCAATGAAAAAAATGAAATCACAATGCGTGTGTACGTACGACCTACCGTCTCCACATCGTGGTGTAAACTATTTTTCGTCAAAAAATTATTTGGATGGGTATAATGATGGAATTAATAGACATATATAATAATTATAACATGATATTTATTCTGGAAACATCATATTTACAATTCACTTACATACTTATTACTATTAAGGAAATGATACTATCGCTTGTGTGTACGTACGAACTACAGTCGCCATGACATGATGAGATTAATTTTATTTATTCATCATTAATGAATGATTAAATAAATTTATATAATGAATAAATATGGAATATAATACCTTAATACCATTATTTAAATGATATAACTATAACCTATGTATAATATGTTGGACTTATACGACAAAACATGCTTAGAAAAGATGAAACAATTAACACCTGAAAGAAGAGTAATAATGATATATTATTAAAACGGGTGATAATATGACTATATATGATATAATAAATATAAATATGGTTATTTAATAAGATAATAACATTATTTAATCAATTATATATGATTTTTTGATATGTATAATGGAACCCCAACCCAAGGTAAAGGAATTTCATCTCACTTTTTATTTCCTTGAGTTACATGCCTTATTCACCACTCATATCTTTTGTGTGGTGTACATACTGTACATGAATGTATTATGTGAATTTTTACATTAATTTTTGGGTATTTAAATACCCATGTTATGATCTCTTTTTTACTAATTTTCACAGTTCAAAAGTTACCAAATGAGTAAGGTAGTTTTTGTCTTAATTTTCTTTCTTTGAGACACGTGTTTTGTTATGAACCTATTTTCTTATACTAGGTGTATATAATATCATTTGACATGTTATATTATAAATAACCTTCTTTTAATTATTATATATTCTTATTTTATTGTTATTATTTTAGGGGGATTGTAATTAATATGTTTTAAAGTGGAATGAGACACTTTGAAATGTTTGAAGATTATTTTCCTCAATAAATGTTTTTAAAATATCTCTTCAGCTCATTTTAAAAGAAAATGATTTTAAATAATTTTTTTATGCTATAAAGTGTTCTATTATAAGTTTTCAAATCTATTTTCAAAGACAAAGGTTATAAAAAAATTATGTTCTGAAAAAAAAAATTCAAATAAAAAGGTATATTTTCTTCAAGAACTGTTTTCAAGAGTTCTCTCAAAATTATTTTCCAACTAAGACCATGTTATTTTATGTTAATTATGTTTTATTATGGATTTCAACCAATGATACCATTATTATTAATTATTTAAATTCTTTTAATTTTTTATGGATTGGTACTTATGATTTTTTTTCTTTTCCATGAGTTATGCTATGATGAAGTATTTTATGAAACCCATTTATTTTAATGGGTTATGAAAGATCTATATTCTTGTGGAATAAATAAGAATTATTTAATTATGATATGGGTGGGGCCTATATTTATCTCCAATTAATTGGGTAAGGATTTATATCTCATGAGATTTACATGATGGAATGAAAATTAAATCCGGTTCAGCAATACAGGGATCAAATGATAAGTGAATTCAGTTCAGTAATACATGGTTGGAATGAAGAGTGAAATAAATTTAGTATAGGTCTTTGTCCAATACAATTGTTTTGGTATAAATGGCTTGGATACTATGGATATAATATTATGTGTTTATTTTTTTGCCACAAATTTCATGTCTTATTTATATGTTATGATTTCCTATATTATGTTCTTCATTTCCTTATGATTCATGTCTTATAAACTTATAATATTTATTACATGACTCCTATTTATGATCTTTGATATTAAAGTTATTATCTTTTTCTGTTATTATCATGTTATTATACCCTTATGTTCATTTTTATGCTTACATATCTCTCTTGTTTACCCTTACTGATCATTTGAGCTCACTTTTCCTTATGTTTCTTTTCCCTAGGTTAATAGGAAATATGTTAAATGTGTTTTATCTAGAAGTATTTCAAATGGATGATGTTTATGACCAAATTTTTAATAATAAAATCTTATCATAGTGTGATATAGTGTGTTTTTACTTATGAGACAATTGTTTATGAACCAAAGTTTCTAATAGATTGTCCTAATTATCTGAAACTCTAAATCTAAAATGTCTTTGGGTATGTAAGTGATTCATTATTTTCCAATTTATTTTGTATGTTTTGATGGAAAAAATTGTGTCAAATTTGTAAATTTTATGTCTTTAGTTATGAATCCCAAAGTGTGGAGTCTAGGATATTACATTTGGTATCAGGGCAGGGTTTAGACAACATTGGAGATTATAATGTTTTCTTAAGAGTTATTCTTACAATTATGGGATTACAATTTTAGGATTGAAAATAAGATAAGTGTCTTAGAACCACCTTTTGAGGCTTTAGGTTATAAAATTTTAAGGTGACTAATGGTATTTTGGAGACATTTAGTTTTGAGTTAATTAAGGGTTATTTCATTTTTGGGATGCAAAATGATAGGTACGATCCAAACTTAGAGGTTAAAATATTTTAGGGTTATTTTTGATGAATTTATCTTATTTTGGGAATGATATAATAATTTTTTAGTTTTAGAAAATGGAAAACCTATAGGTAGGGTAACAACCCATCACGTCAGACAAGGCTGCGTGAATTGAACTCACAATCGAAGAGAGAAAATGATTTATCACCTACCACAAGACTATGTGAATTCCCTGGTTAGTATGACTTTATATTTTTATTTAAATGAGTTTATGGAATAAGAATAAGTTTATTTTGGGAAATATTATTTTATCAAATGGATATCCTTAGTAGTGGAAAATTATTTGTTGTTTAAGTGATAAATATTATTTTGGAAGATGTTCACTATTTTGGAAAATTTGTATGATTAAGGTAAATATAATACTATGGGATTTTAATTTAAGAGTAATGGTATAATTATATTTTGTAAGAATCTATGATTTTAATTATGGACTTATGGGGAATTATGTTATTTTTGAAATAATTAACCTATCATGGAGAATATGTGATTAGGTTAATTAATTTTTTTCATAAAACATTAAGAGTGGTTGATTTTATTTGGAGATAAATGTTTAAATTTAGCTTGAAATATTATGTGGTCAAATTCTTATAAATTTTGGGTTTCAATATTATTTAATAAATTCTCTAGGGAATTTATATTTTTAATGATCTATGTTGAATATTGGGTATTACTATTTAATTTTGGAGATTGAATTTTCTTTTCATCACATAAGGTTTATTATTTCTGGGAATTAACTTCTCTTATACTAACCATTTTTGGTTAATTTATAAAGATAGGAGAAATATATAGTTAATATTTTTTGGATTATGTGATTCTATAGAAGGTTATTCTAGTTCTTCATGTGTGAAAAATTCATCTTGAATACACATTGTTTGGAGGAAAAATGGGTTTTTGGTGGAAATTTATTAAACAATGAAACTATGATTTTCAAGTAAGAACATTCCTTAAGATATTAGTCTATATAGTAATATAATTCTTCAACACTATTAAAAAGGTATTTAATAAAGGTTTTACATTTAATTTTTCTCCTAAAAAATCAAATACCATTTAACCCATCACAAATTTATTGTTTTGTGATTATTAACATTCACCTAATAATGTTTTCTATCACTCTCTATTAGAACTTGATGGTCATTTTTTTCTTCCATGCCTATGTTTTATTACATGGTATCATAGAATATGTTATCCCATGTGACCATAATACTTCTATTTCTTTCATTTAAAATTATATTTTTATTAATATTTTTTACGATGTGGGTTTCTATACTTTAAAATCTCAATGAATTTTGAAGACACAATTCATTTTAAGGGGGGTAAAATGTAACACCATGAAATTTTATGAGATGTATATTTTTTAATTTATTTGATGTCTTGGTTTGTATGATAGACCATGATTATCTTGCCCTAAATGAAACACTGTATTATCTTTTGGTATAAGCAACACTATGCTTAGCTTGTGTTACACATAATTTAAAGTTCTTTTGATAAAATTCATTTTACGCAAAAATGTGTTTAAGAAAACAAGTAAATATTATTTGTTACCATATAAAATAAAAATTATAATATAGGGTATGAATAATATTAACTAAATTATGAAAATATTATTAATTACTTGGTGACATATTAATTATAAATGAAAATAAAAACCTTTTTAAATAAAACGAAATGTTTTTCTGAAAAACTATTTAAATGAAAATAAGTGAGTTTATAAAATTAGAAAATCACTCTTGATGGAATTTATTAATTAAATATAAGTATAATATATTCAATATAATGTTTAAAATTAATATTATATGTTTTATAGACATTATATAATAAAAAATTCAATTTTTTCGGATAAAAGAAGTATTTTTAAAAAACAAATACAATTTCCCACCTTTTGAGGGCACACCCATATTATATATAGTTTTTGAAACTTTTATATGTACCATTTGGAAAACTAAACTTCTTATTTTGAAGAGGGATATAAAAATTTGGTTTGGATAAATTTTTGGTATTTTTCTGATAACTTTCATATTTTAATTAACAATGACAAATACTGCATTTTAATTCAAAAATTCATTTCTTATAATTAATTTATATTTTTAGATTATCCTTTTAATTGATTTTAAAGTATAATTAGATTAATTTTTTGTCATTTAATTAAAATATGTTCTTTGGAAGTAATTTTATAATGAAATTTGATATAAAAAAATTGTAATCTTTTGATGGTTTTTACTTTTTAAAAACCCATTTTCACGTTCCCTCAAGAGGATTAATTTTAATTTAATTAATCCAAATTATGTATTTAAAATTTTGAGAAATGGATTTAATATTTTTAATCAGTGTTTCAAAATTATATTAATATGCTACTTTTATTTTTTGGGTATTATGAATTGTAGGATTGTTAATTTTTATTTAAAATTATTAAAAATAATCGGGTAATTTAGGTTACAAATTATTGTGATAAGGAAAATAAAATTACCCTAAAAACTGATAAAATCATATTGGATGAGTAAACATATACCCTTAACACCCAAGGATCAAAATTTACTCATTTAATGAATTGTTGTTCATGAAAATGATATAAATATTATTAAAATAAAATAAAGCGACATGAAATTGAAAAAATGTCACCCTCTTATTTCTTATAAGTATAATAAGTTTTATATAGTAATAAACTTGACAAGACTTTGATAATAAATATTATAAATAACTATAATTCAATTTTCTACCTCATTGTTATTTATTTAGAATTTTTAGAGACTAAATAATTACCTTAATGTCTTATACAATGACGATACAAAAAATTATTTAATTGATGAAAAATCAATAAAAGAATTTTTATTAAAATGATAATAACCATTAAAAGAAACAAACAATTGAATTAATATTATTGGTATAGTATATATAGACTATAATAATCCAAGAGTCTATTTATTGACCATATTGAATCACATATAAAGGAATATGACATTTATATTATTTTAATAAAAGTAGATCCAAAGTTGTCACTTTCATATTTTTAATACTAAATCATTTTAAATATAGGGTTAAATAAAAGATATATTCAAATATTAAAACTCTTATGGAATATATAAAATTTATCTTCATCATGATATTTTTATAATTTTTAGTGAACAAATATGTATATTAAATAATTAATCAATACTGATGTAGTAATTATTTTATTAAGGGAAATATAAAATGAATGATATTAAAAATATTAAAATAAATACAATTTGGGATAATTAATATTTACAATTAATTTTATTGATGACCTTGACCCTCTTATATTTATAATAAAATATTTTTTCAAGGTTATCATCTTATCTAAATATTTTTATAAATCCATGAAATGAATAGTGTCATAATTGACACTATTGACATTTTAAAAAAACAATGTTTTATTAAATTATTTAAAACTAATAATACATATTTAAAAATAGAAAAATAATAATAATATGCTATAAAATATTATAAATTATTAATTTATGGTTTGTTTTACATAAAATAAGTAAAATTTATAACTTTTAATATTGGAAAATTTATTACTTTAGTAAAAATTTAAATAGATAATTTAGGATTAATAAAATATATAAGGTTTAATATGACATCAAAACTTGTATTAATTTTTTTGTTGAATATATTACAATATAGTAATATCTTAGCATCAGATATATCTTATTATTGAGGTATTTGGATTTATTTTAAAATTAATATAAATTAATATTTTCAGAAATTCCAAAAGTGACCGTCGCCTCAATTATAAATGGGAACCTCCTCCCTCAAATAATCACACCCCTTTATGCCATTAAGCTCAAAAAAAACTCAGAAAATTTCCCTTATTAACATCCCTAGTCACAATATAATGGTTCTATTCTTCTGAAAGGACAAACTCTTGTGTTCCTAAAAGGATATTTAGAGAGTGATCTTCAAAAAAGAGGTAACTTATTTAACGACTTTTCAAAATAATTTCTTCTTCTAATTTCTATTCTTATGTTGTTTCAATTATTATATAATAAATATAGTATTAACTATATTCTGAGATGTTATTATGTTTATGGAACAACCATATTCTACGTTCTATCCATCCAATAAAAAAATGAAATCACCACACGTGCGTACATACGACCTATTGTCTCCACGCCGTGGTGTAATATATTTTTCATCACAAATTTAATTGGATTGGTATAATGATGGAAGTAATAGACATATATAAAAATTATAAAATTATATATATTCTTTAAACAACACATACACCCTTAACTTCAATAATTATTACTAATAAGGAAATGATACTGTCTCTTGTGCGAATGTACAAACTACCATATCTATGACACGATGAGATTCATTTTCCTTATTAACTATTAATTAATGATTACATAAATTTATAGCATGAATAAATATGATATATAATACCTTAATTCCATTCTATAAATTATATAACTATAAACTATGAAGAATATTTTTGACTTATATGACAAAACATTCTTAGAAAAGATGAAATAATTAACACCCAAAAGAAGTGTAATAATGAAATATTATTAAATAGGTGATAATATGAATATATAGGATATAATAAATATAAATATGGTTCTAAAATTAGATAGTAAAATTATTGAATCAATTATATAAGAGTGTTTTATATGTACAAATCAACCCTAACCTAAGGTAAATGAATTTCATCTCACTTCTATTTCCTTTAGATACATGACATATTCACCACTCATTTATTCTATATGGTGTAAATACTACACATGAATGTATTATATGACTTTTTAATTTAATTTATGGTTATTTAAATACCCATTTTATGATCTCTATTTCATGGGGTTTCACAGTTGAAAAGTTACCAAATGAGTAAGTTATTTTTTGTCTCAATTTTCCTTCATTGAGACACATGTTTTGTTATGAACCTATGTTCTTATACGAGGTGTATATACTTCCATTTGACATGTTATATCATAAATATAATTATTTTCATGATATTATAAGCTTCTTTTATTATTATTATTTCATGGGGATTATGATTCAAATTTTTCAAAGTGGTATGAGATACTTTGAAATGTTTGAAGATTATATCCTGTATGAAATGTTTTTAAAAGATATATTAGACTCATTTTCATGTAAAATTATTTAAAAGAAATATTTTATGTTATAAAGTTTTCCATTATAATTTTTAAAATCTATTTTCAATTAATTTTTTGATGTTCTAAAAAGAATTTTTCAAAGAAAAGGGATATTTTCTTTATGAACCGTTTTCAAGAGTTCTCTCAAAATTATTTTATAACTAAGACCATGTTCTTTGATTTTTAATATATTTTATTGGGTATATGAACAAATGATATGATTATTATTCTTTATTTTAATGGTTTACATTTATTATAGATTAGTAATTATGAATTTTGTTTCTTTTCCATGAGTTCTTCTATGATGAAGTGTTTTATAAAACCCATTTATTTTCATGGGTTATGTATGATATATGTTATTATGGAACACGTAAGAGTTTTTTCATTATGATATGGGTGGTATATATATCTCCCTCCAATGAAATGGATAAAGATTTATATATCATGATATAAACATGATTGAAATAATAAGTAAATCCGGTTCAGTAATACGGGACTGGAATGATAAGTAAATCTAGTTTAGTAATACATAGATGGAATAAAGAGAAAACTCAGTTTAGTATAGAACTTTTCCTATTTTGATGGTTTTGGAAGTGATTCCATGGATACTATGGAAATCATATTATATACTTATTTTTCTACCACAAATTCCATGTCTTATTCATATGTTATGATTTCATTGATTATGTTCTTCATTTTCTTATCATACATGTCTTATAAACTTCTAATATTTATTACCTGACTCATGTTTATGATCTTGGATAATCAGGGTAGGATCTTTTACTATTATGATCAAGTTATCATACCCTTATGTTCATGTTTATGCTTACATATCTCTTTTTTAACCTTACTGATCATTTAATCTCACCCTTTCTTATGTTTCTTTTACCCAAGTTAATTGGAAAAATGTTAAATGAGTTTTGTCTAGAAGTATTTCACATGGATGATGTTGATGGTAAAATGTGAAATAAGAAAATATTGACATAGTTGGAGATATTGTGTCTTTATTTATAAACAAAAGTTTCTAAGAGTTTTTCCTAATTATCTAAAGCTCTAAAACTAAAAGGTCCTTGGGTATGTAAGTGGTCCATTATATTTCTTTTGATGTTGTAAGTTTTGATGGAAATAATTGGGTCACATTTGTAAATTTTATGTCATTAGTCCTGAATCTGAAAGTACGGATTCTAGGCTATTATAATGTGCGCCTCCCCATACTCCAAAGGCTTATGACTAGAAACAATGTTTTAAAGTGGGCACATTGGGGAGACTATACCATCATGTTAAAGTGATGCAGTAGATATAACCCTAAACATATAATATACAATAGTGGAAGCATGATATAAATAAATAGAATAAAAAAGTAGTGGAAGAATAAATAACTGAACAACTGGATAATAATCAAAAGCCACTAGGTAGTGTCATATACATTTATTAATGGAATTATGATATAAATAATGGGAATAGGGTATATGAATATACAAAAACTACAAGAAAGGACAAAAATATACTCCACAAGTATCACAATCCTATACTCGGTCCTCTTCTCCTACGCTTCCTCTATAAGAAAAAGTATCAACAACTTATAATTGGGACCTTTACCTTATCCAAACCTGCAGTCATATAATCTTATCGGGTACTAAAGGTATCCGAGTAGGGTGTGAGATAAAGTCTCCTTAGGCCAACACCAACGGTGTCTAGATGTAATCCAATCAATGCTAGTAGCTATAAAAATGTTTAAGTATAAAAATAATAATAAAATGATTCTAAAATAATAACCATCCCACTCAGGTTCCTAAAGAAAACCCGGCGGTTCTACCTACTTGGGATAAAAGACGGAATGCGTGTCTAATTAGGATATATATATATATATATATATATATATATATTAATAATATATATAATATATTTATATATTTCATCCACTTATATGAACTATGTACATGTGGACGTAAGTGTCCATTTACCTGGAATACTAGGTTCTGAATGGACTGGGGTGTAACTTAGACATCCATAAATAGTCTAAGGAGCCTATAAGATCAAGAAATAGGGTACATTCCCTACATCTCATAATAAGTTAGAGATTCCATACTCGTCACTCGAGATAGTGAGTGTGTCATTATGTCAACACTCTAAGCAAGGGATGTGTCATGTCAATCCCACCATCCAACTGGTGTAAATGGTGTGATACATCATGCTCAACACCCAATGTAAGGGAGCATGATACTGTCATGCTCAACATATCCCTTACCATAATAACACAACCTATATCAATGTGTAATTATATTTATAAAATAATACCTGAGGCACTAACTCTTATGTTCCATGTTTACAAAGCCCATTTATATAAATAAGGCATAACAATTCAATTAATAATTTTATAAGGTAAGAAACAATTGGAACAACCTTACCACCCTTTAATCATTTCATTTAAACCATTCAACTCATTTAAGGAAAATTGTAAAGACCCGTAAATTGCAAGGAATTTTTTTTCTTAAATTATTTGAGATTTTACGAGTACGCAGTTTCTGACGGCAACTGATTCCGCGGCCCGGTGTGCCCGGAATCAATTTCTGAAGTTTAGATCGGGTACGTTCAGTGAACGAACGAGCGGGTTTTTCTATCTTTTGAACCGGTTCTCAGAATTGAAATCTGAGGGCACTGATGGAACCGTAGGGCTAGTAATTTCTTAAGAGGACCTTTACCGAAGATGTGTCTGCTCGGGAGGAGTTGATAAAATATTGTGGATTAAATAAAAAGTAAAATAAAAGTATGTTACAATTTTATTTCTTTTTCTAAGTGGTTATATCCTAGGTGTGGGAGTTGGGGTGGGACCCACTAGTTACTAACTACCCATGAGAGGATTAAGGTGAGGTGGGTCCCACACGAGCCCAACCCTTTACATTCCCTAACTCCCTAACTCCCCCTTTATGTGAGTAACTCCTCTCTCTCACCCTCATTAAACTTTCCCACATAACACCCAATTAATTAGACAACTCAAGTCTAATTAATTAGGTGATTTTTTTTTGAATTTGGTATTTTTAAATGCATTCCATTCTTTAACAAAATAAGAGGAGACTTATTTTATTTGGGGGTTGGCTTGTTGCGTTGAGGATTAGAGGAGAGAGCTCAAGTTCCTTTGGAAGAACTTCATCCTTCCGTGAAGAACGTCACCCTTTGACGAAGAATGCCATCACCACAAGGAGAGAAGACATTCCATACCTTCTTCTCTCCACATCTAGTATGAGACGTCGTCCCCTCCTTATATGCATGCCAACATTGTCTTCGAAACCTCACCCCGCGACGCCATCTTCCGCATCGCTGGAAAACAACATCGTTAAATCGAGGTAGGGGTGTGTTTGGATTGTGTATGTTGGTTTTCCTTCCATGTTGATGATCCTCTTAAATCGCTTGTTATTGGACTAATGCGGAAGGGACCAGACCAAACTAACACGGTCCGATTCCTCCACTGTTCTTGTGAATATGTGGAGTTCTTCAAGCTTTCTTGAGCGGTGAATCAAGTTATGTTTTCGGACCCGATCGGAGGCCCGGAAACATCGTAAATGGCCTCAGAGAATCGGGGAGACCTAGAAGTGGATGTTTTGTAGAAATCAGATCATTGGAATGAAGAATGAACACATCGAGAGGTGTGATGGCCAGAGGCATCATTTTTGGAAAATTCCAGAATACACGGTGTGTACCCCAGGAGCACACACCGTGTAGTACAAGCGTACTGTGGATTCCATTTTGGACATTAGAAAAGCAGTAAATGACATGTGACTCTAGACACACGGTGTGTACTCTCCACACTATTTGATAGAGGAGGCTTTGATGGACATGGCGTGTATTCAGGGAAAATACATGGACACAGATAGCAACACACGACCAAGTAACACGACGTGTATTCTCTTCTTAGAAAGGCATAAGCGGCTTCGCGAGGCTCAGGGTGTAATATGGGAGATACACAGACATGGGCAGAACCACATGTCCAAGCGGAACAGTGTATACTACCTTCACCATGGAAGAAGCGACTTCATGATGACACAATGTGTATTCCAGAAATACACGGACACGGGGTGGAGTACACGGGAAAGTACTCCACCACACGGCCAGGCATGGCCAACAAACATGGAACCGAACCTAGAGGTTTGGACAAGACATGTAACCATACTACATGCTGTGTACTTACTAACCTACACGTCCAGACCTGCGACACAGGCCGTATCACACGGGCAGTACCAAGTGTCTGATGACACGGCGTGTATCGATTATCTACAGGCCATGTACTTTAGGGAAATGGCTTTGTTGTCTTGTTCTCTGTGAATTGGGATGTTTTGCTTGGTTTTTCCCCTATGACGTGGGACAGAACTATGGGATACATCAACTCTGGCTGTCATGATAGTTGATGTACCGATCTTTGACTCGAGGTGTGGACCCTCCGGAAATCGAGCGTGCTGTGTGCAGGAACCCTTGAGCTGGATGTGACTGCGACGATGATGGAGATTGTACTTAGATCCTACGTGGTTTCGGCAGTGAGGACGAATGTACTTGGATCCTCCATGGGTTTGGAAGCAATGACGACTGTACTTGGATCCTACGTGGGTTCGGCAATGATGGTTACTTTACTTGGATCCTACGTGGGTTTGCCAGCGACGGCATCTGTACTTAGATCCTACGTGGGTTCGGCAGAGGAGATGATTCAGAGGCTACATCAATCATCTCCATCCCTCTTCGTGAGTAGTATACCCATGTGAGCTGAGTCTTGAAAATCAATCATTATCTTTGATGTGGTTGACATGATTTCCTGTGTGGATTGGGTTGTACTTTCCTATGTGGATTGAGTTATGCTATCCTCTGTGGATTGGGTTGTACTTGAGCTCATGAGTTGGAGCAGAACTGGAATTGATGACTTAGGTATATGTATGGGCATATACCTAAGTAGAGTTGGTTGATAATTCATGTTTTTATCCTTCCTTTGTGGATTCTGGGAGACCTTCGGGGGTCTCAGGGTCCCTACTGAGTATCATATACTCACCCCTACATGGGCTACGCCCGCACTACGTTGTGTTGGTTGCAGACGATAGGCAGCGCTGATCCTGGTTGAGGCTTGTGGAGTGGGATGGTACCCAGAGGTGGACTATCAGCCAGGACGTACACGTAGCGGACGGATAGACCAAAGGAGCCGACGAGACTATATGTACCCACCCTTTAGGTGGGAATTCCGGAGGACGACTTGGTGGTTGCTACTTTACTTTTCAGTTGTTGTACTTTTTTTCTCAGTTGTACTGTACTTTCAGTCGGGTTTGTATACTGGCCCATTTAATTTCCAGCACTTACTTTTGTACTCAGTTTACTTAGTGTTTACTTCAGCATCCATACTCTATGGTCTTTGTTTTATTATATTAAGGAAATTTCTTCCCTTATATTTGTATTTACGCCTTTGGTGCTAGTCGCCAGCCCCTGGCCTATGGAAGGCGGGCTTGGGGTAGTCACAACATGAGCCCCGAGGAAGGGTCGTGACAAATTGGTATCAGAGGAGTCAGTTCTACTGCAGAACTCAGGACTCTGATAATTTATTCTGTGTGAAGCAATAGTTTTTAGGGTATTGAGTGTGGTTATTAGTCCAGGGAGTCCAGTGTTGGTGTGGCGGTCGACGTATCCATACACCAAGACCCTGACTTCTGATTTTCATCTCAATGCATGAAAACATTGATTGCATGTGTGTTTCAAAAGTTTTCTTTGTGATTACTTTGTTTCAAATCACCAGGTATACTGTATTTACCGTGGCGCACCTATTTCATTTCAGGATGGCCCCACAACAACAGCCAGTTATTGTTCCGAGCTTTGTGCGAGACGGCAGCCCACCGAGTGACGAGGCCTCAGTACAGGGTCCCATTACAGCAGAGGCACCGACGATACCTCTACCCGTCGAGCCACCGATTCCACCAGCCCCAACAGTTGAGAGTGCACGTCTCCTGAGTGCACTACACGAGTTTTAGCGTCAGAGACCGCCTAGGTTCCGTGGGGATACGAACCCTTAGGTAACCGAGGATTGGCTGGAGGCTATTGTTTGAGTCTTCAGATTAGTGGGGACACTAGCTAACCTCATGGTGATCCTTGCGGTGAGTCTCCTACACACAACAACAGGTAGATGGTGGAGCCTGATGCTCTAGGTGCATGATGAGGAATATCTTGTTTGTTCGGACTTCGAGATCCTCTTTCGCTCAGAGTTCGTTCCATCCACCCTCCGTACGGTGCGCATTCAGGAGCTACTACAGCTGTGACAGGTTAGCATGACAGTGGCCTAGTACTCGGCGAGATTTACTGATCTCTCGCGCTACTCCACGGGCATGGTACGAGACCCATTATTCAGGGCCCAGACATTCGAGCAGGGACTGAGGCATGAGATCAGGGCATCGATGATCTCCCTCAGTATTCCAACATAGACAGGATTACTGGAGAGAACCCTTCTTGTGGAGAGATTTCTTGCTGAGCCTACACCAGCAGCAAGACCTACCGCAGGGCGGAACGTAGCAGAGTCTTCTGCAACTGGAAGTAGACAGACGTCGCAGAGGTCCAAGTGGACCAGAACATCAGGTGAACAACCTCAGGATACTGGTTCAGAGGTGCAGGGACATGCAGTAGAGCTAGTCATACGAGAGGTAGACAGTTCTATGCGTGTGGCGGGCAGGGCCACATGGCTCGTGACTGCTCGACCCGCCATGCATAGGAGTAGCAGATGGCTAAGGGACCACCCAGGTAGAGGTAGAGGTTCGACCATGGCGGTCTGTAGGGAGCATGAGGATGAGGCAGAGGAGCTGAACGGGCAGCAGGTGGTGGGTGACACTTTGAGCCTCTACCACAACCACCACTAGGAGGTCCACCCCGACCGAAGGGAGCTGGCGGATGGGGGAAGGCTCAACTTTAGGCAGTGGAGGCCTACGACCAAGGCGCACCTGAGATGATTCGAGGTACTATCTGTGTCTACTACACCCTTGCTGCAGTTCTTATAGACACTGGAGAGAGTCAATCTTTTATTTCCGCTGCCCTTATTCGGAGCTCGGAGATTCCGACGGAGTCTTTGGCTCGATCATTATGGCTAGAGACTCCTATGGGAGCAGACTCAATGATTACACATTGGTACCGGTAGCGTCGTCGAGGCCTTACGATGCCATCTTGGGCATGGATTGGTTATCTACAGTTCATGCTCAGATCGACTGTATTAGGAGCAAAGTGCGGTGTGTCCGCACAGATGGGAGCAGGTTCACCTTCAACGGTGAGAAGGGAGCCTTTGCAGCATATGACATAATCATGTAGAGGAGAGGACAACTGATCACCCATCAGTTGGCTAGTCTCATTCTAGGAGCAGTTGATGTGCGGAGTCCGAGTTTTCCTGTTGTGGTGGATCAGTATGCGGACGTTTTTATTAACGACATTCTAGGACTACCTCCTCACAGAGAGGTAGAATTATATATTGACCTATACCCCGGGAAAACCTCAATATCTACTCCGGCATATCAGATGGCTCCTGCTGAGCTTCGAGAGCTACGAGTACAGCTGGAGGACTTGTAGGGAAAGGGATTCATCCGACCCAGTGTTTAACCCTGGGCTTCCATGATTTTATTCACCAAGAAGGCGGATTGGAGCTTGTGACTGTGTGTCGACTACTGTTTCCTGAACCAGGTGACCGTTAAGAACAAGTATCCACTTCCGAGGATAGATGATCTCTTTGATTAGATCAAGGAAGCATGCTGGTTCTCGAAGATAGACCTCAGGTCGGGCTATCATCAGCTCAGAGTTCGAGATGAGGATGTGCAGAAGATGACCTTCAGGTGTCAGTATGGCTACTATGAGTTCTTGGTTATGCCTTTAGGCATAAACAAAGATCCAGCAGTGTTCATGAGTATCATGAACAGGATCTTCCAGCCTTACCTTGATCGATTTGTCGTAGTCCTCATCGACGACATATTGATTTACTCGACTACTGAGGAGGACCACACCTACCACTTGCGGGTTGTACTGGATACACTCCGAGAGCACCAGATTTATAGTATGCTCTCGAAGTGTCACTTTTGGATTCGAGAGGTCCACTTCTTGGGGCACATAATCTCTGAGGCGGGAGTTGCAGTGGATCCTATGAAGATCGAGGCAGTGCTAGCTTGGGAGCCACCTAGGAGCGTGACAGAGGTGAGGAGTTTCCTAGGTTTGGCTGGGTACTATCAGAGATTTGTACATGACTTCTACAGAGTTGCAACACCAATTTCATCTTTGACGAAGAAGGGGAAACCATTCGTGTGGTCAGATAGATGTCAGCATGGATTCTAGGAGCTGAGACAGAGATTGACTAGTGCACCCATCTTGAGGCTACCAGAGGAAGGCATAGGGTACATAGTTTACTGCAATGCATTAGGGACTGGACTCGGGTGTGTCCTGATGCAGGAGTGGGCAGTGATCTCTTATGGTTCATGACATTTGAGTCAACATGAGTAGAAATACTCTACCCATGACCTGGATTTAGCAGCATTGGTCTTTGCCTTGAAAATGTGGCGGCACTATCTGATGGGAGAGCGCTTTACAGTCTACTCTGACCACCAGATTCTTAGGTACATCTTCTTACCGAAGGACCTAAACCTGAGATAGCGGTGATGGCTCGATTTCCTCCAATACTATGACTTCTAGATAGTCTATACTCCTAGAAAGGGGAACATAGTAGATGATGATCTCACCAAGAGGTCGACCATTTAGCTACTTAGAGAGGCAATAAAGCAGCTAGCTGCGATGTAGATATCCTTCGTGGATAGAGATGGGGAAACCTTTCTACAATCACTCATAGTCACTCCTACACTACTTTAGTGGGTCTGAGAGGCACATCGTGGGGACGTTGAATATGAGACGCGACGTGCACAGATATCCACAGGACAAGCACCTGATGGATTTTCTATAGGAGGAGAGCACATCATCCTTTTCTGAGGACGTACCATGGTACCAGTTTCATTACATGAGGAGGTTCTGAGAGATTTTCACAATTCCCCATTAGAGGTACATCTAGGAGTATCAAAGATGTACTAGAATCTCAGACGATAGAACTGGTGGTCGGGTATGAAGAAGGCTGTGGCAGTGTTCGTTTCACGATGCCTCACCTGTCAGTAGGTGAAGGCGGAACACCAGGTAGCATCAGGATTGGTACAGACCTTAGAGGTTTCGGAGTGGAAGTGGGATGTGATATCTATGGATTTCGTGACAGGACTTCCATGTACTTCCAGAGTACATGACTCCATCTGGGTGATTGTCGACCGACTCACCAAGTCGGCCCACTTCTTACCCATGAGAGAGCAGGGCTCGGTGGAGAGCTTGAGATGCCTCTACATTCAGGATATTGTATGGTTTCATGGTGGACCATCATCCATCATCTCTGATCGAGATGCTTGTTTTACTTCCTGGCTTTGGAAGGGGTTGCAGGAGGCATTTGGGACGCAGCTACGCCTGAGCACCGCCTTTCACCCTCAGACGGATGGCGAGACAGAGAGGACCATTCAGACTCTCGAGGACATGCTCCGTGCATGTGTCATTGACTTTGGTCACAGCTGGGAGGATCATCTACCCTTGTTGGAGTTTGAGTACAATAACAGCTACCACTCCACCATCGGGATGGCACCATACGAGGCATTGTATGACCGACCTTTCAGATCACCTATGTGCTGAACAGACCCTGGGGAGTCAGCACTTGTAGGACCAGAGATGGTCCAGACCATGACAGAGAAGGTACAGATCATCCAGGGGCATATGAGGACTACTCAGAGCCGAAAGAAGTCCTATGCTGACAGGAGGCAGAGACCACTAGAGTTCGAGGATGGTGACCACATTTTCTTACGGCTCTCACCTCGACATGGATTATAGATATTTGGTCGGGGCAACAAGTTATCTCCGTGCTTCATCAAATCATTCCAGGTTCTTAGCAGGATAGGTGAGGTGGCTTATCGCCTGAGTCTTCCACCTCAGTTGCACCAGGTGCACGACGTCTTCCACGTATCTCAACTGAGGAGATACGTGCATGACCCGACGCATATCATTGATCACGGGGAGCTGAACATCGATGACGGGGCGACATTTGCGGAGGTCCTGGTAGAGATCGAGGATCGACAGGAGTGGGTCCTATGTGGACAGTCGATTCCTCTAGTGCGCATCAGGTGGCAGTACGAGAACCTCTAGGAGAGCACATGGGAGCAGGAGGCTCAGATGCGTGCACAATACCCTCATTTTTTCCCTAGTTTTTGATGTATCTTTATGGGGATGTAAAGCCCTGAGGTGGGATTAATGTAAAGACCCATAAATTTCAAGGAATTTTTTTTCTTAAATTCTTTGGGATTTTACGAGTATTCATTTTCTGACGGCACCTGATTCAGAGGCCCGGTGTGCCCGGAATCAATTTTCGATGTTTAGCTCGGGAACGTACAGTGAATGAACGAGCAAGTTTTTCTATCTTTTGAACCGATGCTCAGAATTGAAATCCGAGGAAACTAATGGAACTGAAATTCCATTAATTTCTTAATTGGACCTTTATTGAAGATGCATCTGCTCGGGAGGAGTTGATAAAAAATTGTGGATTAAATAAAAAGTAAAATAAAATTGTGTTACAATTTTATTTCTTTTTCTAAGTGGTTATATCCTAGGTGTGGGAGTTGGGGTGGGACCCACTAGTTACTAACTACCCATGGGAGGATTAAGGTGAGGTGGGGCCCAAACGAGCCCAACCCTTCACATTACCTAACTCCCTAACTCCCCCATTTATGTGAGTAACTCCTCTCTCTAACCCTCATTAAACTTGCCAACATAACACCCAATTAATTAGACAACTCAAGTCTAATTAATTAAGTGAATTTATTTTTTTCTAATTTTGTACTTTTAAATGCATTCCATACTTTAATAAAATAATAGGAGTCTTATTTTATTTGGGGGTTGGCTCGTTGGATTGAGGATTGGAGGAGAGAGCTCAAGTTCCTTTGTAAGAACTTCATCCTTCTGCGAAGAACGTCACCCTTTGACGAAGAACGCCGTAACCATAAGGAGAGACAACATGCCATACCTTCTTCTCTCCGCAGCTAGTGTGAGATTCCATCCCCTCCTTGGATGCACACCAACACCATCTTCGAAACCTCACCCCGCGATTCCATCTTCCGCGTCACCGGAAAACGACATCGTTAAATTGAGGTAGGGGTGTGTTTCTATTGTGTATGTTGGTTTTCCTTCCATGTTGATGATCCTCTTAAATTGCTTGTTATCGGACTAATGCGAAAGGGACTGGACCAAACTAACACGTTCTGATTCCTCCGCCGTTCTTGTGAGTATATGGAGTTCTTCAAGCGTTCTTGAGCGGTGAATGAAGTTATGTTTTCGGAGTCGATCGGAGGCCCGAAAAAATCATAAATGGACTCAGAGAGTCGGGGAGACCCAGAAGCAGAAGTTTTATAGAAATAGGATCATCGGAATAAAGAACGGACACCTTGGGAGGCATGCTGGACAAAGGCGTCATTTCTTGAAAATTCTAGAATACATGACGTTTCCTCCAAGAGCACACGCCGTGTAGTACAAGTGTACTGTGGATTCCGTTTCGGACGTTAGAAAAGTAGTACACGACATGTGACTCTAGAAACATGGCGTGTACTCTCCACACTATTTGATAGAGGATGGTTTTATGGACATGGCGTGTATTCAGGGAAAATACATGGACACAGAGATCAATACATGACCAAGTAACATGGTGTGCATTCTATTCTTAGAAAGGCAGAAGCAGATTCGCAAGGCTCGGCGTGTAATTTGGGAGATACACAGACACGGGCAGAACCACATGTCCAAGAGGCACGGTGTGTACTACCTTCACCATGGCGGAAGCAGCTTAGTGATGACACGGCGTGTATTCCGGAAATACATGGACACGGGGTGGAGTACACGGGCATGTACTCCACCACACGGCCAGGCATGGCCAGCACACATGGAACCGACCCTAGAGGTTTGTACATGGCGTGTAACTATAATACACATCGTGTACTTACTTACCTACATGTCCAACCCTGAGACATGAGCCGTATCACACGGGAAGTACTCGGTGTTTGATGACACGGAGTGTATCGATTACCTACACGCCGTGTACTTTAGGGAAATGGCTTGGTCCCCTTGTTCTCTGTGACTTAGGCATGTTTTTCTTGGTTTATCCCCTATGACGTGGGAAAAAACTACAGGATAAATCAACTATGGTCTTTGTGACAGTTGATGTACCGATCTTTTACTCGAGGAGCGGACCCTCTGGAAATCGAGCGTTCTGTGTGTGGGAACCCTAGAGTTGACTGCGACTACGATGATGATGGAGACTGTACTTGGATCCTACATGGGTTCGGCAGTGAGGACGACTGTACTTGGATCCTCCGTGGGTTCAGCAGTGATGACGACTGTACTTGGATCCTACGTGGATTCGACAGCGATGGTTACTGTACTTGGATCCTACATGGGTTCGGCAACGATGACATATGTACTTGGATCCTACATGGGTTTGGTAGAGGCGATGATTCAGAGGCTAGATCAATCATCTCCATCCCTCTTCGTGAGTTGTATACCAGTGTGAGCTGAGTCTTGAAAATCAATAATTATCTTTGATGTGATTGACATGATTTCCTGTGTGTATTGGGTTGTACTTTCCTGTGTGTATTGAGTTATGCTATCCTATGTGGACTGGGTTGTACTTGAGCTCGTGAGTTGAAGCAGAACTAGAATTGATGACTTAGGTATATGTATGGGAATATACCTAAGTAGAGTTGGTTGATACATCGTTTTTCTATCCTTCCTTTGTGGTTTATTCTTTGTGGATTCTGGGAGACCTTCAGGGGTATCGGGGTCCCTACTGAGTATCATATACACACCCCTGCATGGGCTATGCCAACACTACATTGTGTTGGTTGCAGAGGATGGACAACACTGATCGTGGTTGTGGCTTGTGGAGCGGGACGGTACCTGGAGGTGGACTATCAGGCGAGGTGTACACGGAGTGGACGGACGGACCTGAGGAGCTGACAAGACTATCTGTACCAACCCTTCAGGTGGGAATTCCGGAGGATTACTTGGTGGTTACTGCTTTAGTTTTCAGCTATTTTACTTTCTTTTCTCAGTTTTACTGTACTTTCAGTTGGGTTTGTATACTGGCCCATTTACTTTCCAGCACTTACTTTTGTACTCAGTTTATTTAGTGTTTACTTCAGCTTCCATACTCTGTGGTGTCTTTTTCTTATATAAAGGAAAAACCTTCACTTTAATTGGTATTTACACCTTTGGTGCAAGTCACCAGGCCCTAGCCTATGGAAGGCAGGCTTGGGGTAGTCACAGAACGGGCCCTGAGTACGGGTCATGACAAAAATAAAACCCACATGCATAATCCATTCCATTTAATACATGTCATTCAATGAACCAAGGATATAAATTAAATTTATAATATTCAAATCCCATTAAAAGGTGACATGTTCAATAAAGAAATTTACAATGCGGTAAATTCCAATTATAGGTGGTCCAGGAAGTTAGGAGGCACCTAGGGTTCAATTAAACATTCATATAATAGGGGAAAATTCATTTAAAAATATACCCAATAGCCAAAAAGTATTTCCAAGCATTTGGAACAAATAAAAACAAGGGGAAATTCAACTTGGAATACCCAGGGGGTGTTTATACATGAGGTAAACCTCATAAATATTACTAAATAGGGATCAAAGGGAGTGTATCTAGGTGAATTGATAAATTTGATATGAAGAACTCAATAAAAAGGCTATGCTCTACAAAAGCCGGTGTATGACACAAAAACAAGATACCAAACATAAAAAATCATGTGTAAAATGATGATACCACCTACCTCAAGGCTGTAGATGACTCCTTGATTAATATCAACCTCATATTTAGAGCAGGTTGGAAGAAATTGAAAATACAGTCCAGTAATGTGAAAATAGAGGAAAATGGATTGCACCTAAATAGCATAATGGATACAAAGATAAACTTAGATCGAAGGTAAGAGGAAGGAAGAGCATACCTATAGCTGTCCAATTATTCATTTTTATCTTGAATGAGATAGTACATGTGGGAGATATATGAGAACCTAAGAGAAGGAATATGGGAGTTCATGGGAGAGGAGAACCGTGGCCATGCACTGGAAAAGAAAGGGAGAAAGAGAAATTGGTTTAAAAGTTAAATGAGGTGAAAAAATGTAATTTCACCCCAATAAACAAGGGAACACGGTTGGTGAAATTGTGTACCAACCATCCACTATTAACTACTTCAAAGGGGAACCCCGCATGGTTAGGCGCATAGTTTATCTAACCATGTTAAAACCGTGAAAAAGCGCTCTTTCCTAAAACTTTTTAGCACCATAAGACTGTGTGCCTTTGGCCACATAGTTGTAGACAAACCATGCAGTCCCCAGGTCTCTACTATATGCAACCACACAATTTCTACCAACAATAAAACCCAATATTTTCTTCCCTTTACGGGGCTTCGAATGATCCCCAAACATAGCTAAAATCACCTTGACTTGATTTGGAATCATTATGTGGATGTTTAAACGAATTTAATCCAAGAAAATGTTTCGTACCTACATTTAAAGAGGTTTATTACATTGATGACCATCTTGGAGTATTGTGGGTTGTGATGATATGTTAATATTATCATGAATATAATTTTGTAATTGATTCAAAGTGCCATATATAATATATAAATAATAGACTCATAAGATAATAATTTTAGATTATTATCTGATTTGACCCATCAAATTATATCACATGGAATGCCATATGATCAATGATATACTTAGGGTGTATTACTATTATGAATATTTATTATGTAAGTTTGGTGAGATACCTAGCATGAGAATATTTATATACATTGATACCCTTATTAAGTAATCCTTGAGGTTTACCTAATCAAGGGTGGTTGGGTTTGTTGTTGATCATATCATTAGTTGCATATCAACCAAGATGGGATTTTTCAGTCATATGTCGAGTAAAGATATATGGGGCCTTCATTGAAAAAGGACAAGAAAATGAAAGGTCATGCATAGTTGAGTAATGTTTGATGTTCTTGGATAATTTCTTAAACAACAAGTAATTTATTAATTCATATCAAGGACAATCTATTTAAGAGAAAAATGAAGTTGTGACATGAACTATACTATATTGACAAATTCTGTGTCTTGTGGTCACTCAATTTCATGGACAAAGGGATTATATATGTATACATACTATTATATTTAAACATATTATGGTGCACATAGTTATATGAAGATATGAGTATGTTTGATCAAGACCATATTAAACTAATTTGTATCTTGAATATAATTGTTGTATTTCTAGAGGCATCTCTTTACATACATCTATTACATTAGGATTTAATTTTTGTTTCCAATGAAACAAAGGCTCATAGAGTCACACAGTTACACTTTAGAAAAATATTAAATTTTGGAAAAATTATTTCTTCCAAAATAAAGAGAGCTCAAAAAATCCTATCTGAAAGAATTTTGATAGATTAAAAAAGATTTTTCATGTTTTGAATATAATAATTATGGAATTTTAGTGTAAGTGGGATATTTTTTTATATGAATTAAAATATGGATATCATATTATATGATATTACCTAAGTCTTAGACTATGATACAACATGAATATTCCTTTATCATAGAATATGACATTCATCTATTATAGTGTATGATAGGTTGAAGATATGTGATATCGAGTACATGAATTAAATTGTGTATTCCATTCCATTTACTTCAGTTATGAATAAATAGGTTGATTCATTTACATCTATGCATAATTGTTTGAAACATTCAAATGATCATGAAAATCGAACGAGCATTCAGTATGCGCATCACATGATGGATTCCATGTGATGGAAACTAAATTTTGACTCGATTAATTAAAGGAAGATAGACTAAATAAAGGGGTGGGATCCCTCTATTGGGGTGTTTAACACTTACAAGTCATATCCAAAGCTCTATCTTCATCCCTATTAACCATTCATCTCCGCAGATAGTTTTTTAACCCACCTTTAGTGTTTGGGGGTTCTCTCATAACATAAAAACATTTTAGTGGAAGGTGTCATCTAGATCGAGGCGAAAGTATTTAGGAAATTTATAGGTGATTAAAATCAGACATAATCCATCAAGAATATCTAGAATAGAGAACACTACATTTCGAGTATGTCTGTTTATATTTCATCTTCTTCATAGTACACGTTCATTCATGATGATAGATCAGACACTTTAAATGTATTTATTCCATTTCCATGATCATGCGATGATCCTAAAAAACCTTTCAATAAATTGACTGTATTATTCCTTATATTTTTTTCTATCATTATTTTTATATGTTCTTGTATGGAGGTAGATTTTGTTTGTGTGGGTGTGGTGATTTGTCTTCTCAGTTCTAGATAAATAGATTACGCATGTTCGTTCTATTTTTGAGATTTTTGGAACTTTGTTTTCCCTTTTAGGAACTAAAGGGTGCTTTTGATTTCAGTAGTTTTAGATCTAGAAATTTGTATGGAAGCTTGTTTCTAGAGTTCAGTGCATTTAGAATTTATTTAGGTTATTCATAGATTAGTTTAGTAGAATTATTATACACTTGGACATATAGGATAATTCTTTTAAGCATTACTTGATCTCTCTTATGTATTTTAGATTCAATGGGAGTTCATTGATTTGGGAAGGATGGAATTATATGTAGTTAATTTTTGAGATATGAAATTTTATGAGATAGATTTTGTATTCTAGAGAATGTAGATAGAGGATTATCTGATCTAGAAAATATAGAGCTTCCATTGAAGGGACTCAAACCATATTCAATGAAAAAGGAAGAATATTAAATACTATATTAGAAATCATGTGGAATGAATTAGATGTATCTTAGTTTAAACAAACCAAATAATACTTATGAACTAGATATGGTTACAAAACTTATGTCATATTACATAATATACCCTAAGTCATAGTCTATGATATGCATTTGATGTATATCATATTTTCCCCTATCATAATATATGAAATTCCTATGATAGTTTCAAGTATGTAGACATTGAGACCTCTTCCACATAGTATATCATTAACAGGTGGATCCATTTATGAATTTATAAATATATTGTGATTTTTGAAACATTCCACAATCACAAACCCCAATGGCCATGTGTTATGGGTAACACATATTGGATGACAAGAGTTGGTAGTCAACCCTCGAATTCCTTCTTTTATGAAGGGGACCTATATAAAGGTCGAGATCCTCCTTTTTAGGGTAAGTGAGATCCTATAATACATATTTGAAACTGAGTTGCACTCTGATTCTCCATTTTTCTTCACTGATGAAGGGTTTTACACACCTTTGGAGTTCAGGGTTCCTCTCATAGAGTATGGTCATTCTAGTGGCTAGTGTTATCACTTATAATGTGAGATTCCTTAGGCCATAAATCAATAATCTCCATCAAGAAACCTCCATGAAAATGAGTAGATATAGTGCGCACTACGATAAAGGCATGAATGTTTATATTTCATGTTCTTTGTTACATATTTCATTGAAGAAGGAAGACGAGACAATATAATGGGACTATTCTACTATGATTATCATGTGATGATCCCACAAAGAAAATCCATGGTATTAATTCCATGACCATCATTAAATCAATATTTTTTTAGCTTTTTTCTATAATAACATGTGAATTTGAAGGTGTTTTATGCCATATCATAGTGTACAATATGATGTAGTTGAATTTCATTCATTATATTGATCTTACACGCTTATGATATAGGATATTGTATTGTATGATGTTAAGTTATATTATAATTTATATGGTTTTTTATATAAAAATTCTATGATATGGGATATATCATAGGATATGACTAAATCCTAGGTTTTTCTAAAACATAGTATTGAATCATAACAGAGATATAAAAGAAATTTTCGATTATGATTAGGACCTACATAAGAGTCATCAGTCCATATGTGTAAGGTTAAAATTGAATTAAATTTTATCACTCATCCTATCACTAACTATGACATGGATCACTTGAGAGGACAGACAAGTGACCCATGTTATATTAAATAGGAATACTGCCATATATCATGGCTTACGATAGAGACCTCTGTAAGGTACAAAATGTTGTTTTCAAGTGCGCAAAATAAGTATAATAGATAGTAAAATTTTAAAAAATTATATGGATCAACATCATAATGTGTTATTAGACATAAAACCACATGATTATCAACCCAAAGATCTTGTGTGAATTAAATAACTACAAAAAATACTTCATTTTATTTTTATCGAATGTGTGTTCTCCTAGTCACTGATGATCATAGATTTTAGTAATTGAATCGAAAACTATTTGGGATATCAAAATTTTCTTCAAAATATTTCTATGATGTCGATATTTGAGCTCCGAATGGTAGTTTAGAGAATCAAATGATCTTTAAAGGTCCACACAACTGTGAGAGCTTTATTTTATCAATTTAGGATGAGGTTATTGTATCGAGGTACCCCATGCCTCCCTGTCTATCTTTAGAACTTGGGAGAGAAGAGGGAGAGATAATAAAAATCATGGTAATAATAGTCACTCAAATTAATATTTACATAGATCAGTTGGTTTAAAATATGAAAATTTCACTTTGTACCTTTAATAATTTAATTCTTCTAATTTAAATCATACTTAACACTTATGACCTATTAAACATGTCATGAATTTCATAAGCATTTTATTACTTATAACAAAAAAAAATATGTTACATGATAAAATACGAGTCATTAACTCAGATCATTTCTCAGAAAAATATTTAACAAATCTTTAACAGTGAATATTCGATTGTAAAATATTTTATATTTATTCACTTAATAAATTGTGAATATATTGAGTTAAAAAATTAAACAGTTTTTATCCTAAACTTGAATAATTTTGAATTTATATATTAATTACAATAATTTAGACTTGGATATTACCTAACATGTGTCATGGGTCCCATCATCTCCTAATATCTAATCGTTTATAGTTGAATAAGATTATGAATATTCTTTAAATATGACGCTTAAGGACCTTATCTCAATAGCAGTGAGTCACACTCATAAAAAAGGATAAATTTCAAGAAACACATCAATCCCCTAAGGCCATAAGGTTTTGTTATAGAAAAAATAACCCCTCCTATGAACATACACTATGTAAAATAATCCATTTGGTGCATGGTATCTAATAAAACATGATGCATATATGTTTTTTCCATCCTTACATGATTTATTTATTCTTATAATGACCATACTTGATAGAATTAAATTCTTATACCATTACCATAGATTTTATGAAGTTTCTACCATCCTCGTTAGCTGGGCCCAAGATATCACTTCTTATCTAGAAGCGAAGAATCCTATCTTGATCATTCAGTCAATTCCATATCATAAATGACACATCCAATGAAAATTACCATTCCAAAAAATAAATGTATTGTTTTTTTCTTGAATAAATGTATGAAATAAAGTGAAACACATTCCAAATGATATCATATTGAGATACCAATACACATGTTCATATATAGGAACATCCAATGGAACCCAAAAAATGTGTTTTTATGGATATACCAATCCTCATGATCTCATCTATTAGAGATCACTAATTATGAACCTCATTAGAATAAATCTAAATGCTTATGAGCCCTAAATTTATGATATTCTATTTTCATCTATGTACAATTAGTATGATGTATATTGACCATTTTATACATGTTTTGAATTACTATCATTATATATCAAGGTTCTCATTATATCCATAAACTTCTATAACCATTTGATATGATAAATAATCCAAGGATATTACCATGTAAATTGTGTGTAGAGAAGTATTACCACTATTATGTTAAGATAACATCATTCATAAATCTATCCATTCTTGATATGGTAATCACAAATTACTACTAAAGTTTGGTCAGAGTGCCTACTTTTTACAACAATCCCACATTCAATAGAGCCAACTTGCTAATTATCAACTTGTTAGATCACACAAGATAAGATTATTGTAATGACCTAAATCATTATATGTTTTAAATTCCCAAGGGAGTTTTTATTTTGGATCTAGAGATGGTTTTAGATCTTGAATTAGTATTCAGATTGGAATTTTGATGGTTAAAACATCTTAAATATATGTTTTAGATGTGGTTTGAGACACGATTAGTGGCATGGGTGCTCAGAGAAGTGTTTGAGGAGGGTCAAGTGGCTATGATGCTAAAAGTTTACAACTATAGCCCATTTAAAGCATAAAAGGGTCATTTAAACTATGAATGACATTTATATAGGTCCAATAACCGTTCATAGGTCACTTATTCCATGAATGGGGAATTCAAACTATGAAAGTTACCCTTATGTGAGGGGTTAGTGACCCTTATGTGTGCTATTCATGACATGAATTATGGTTCACACCATGAATGAGGTTTAACCAAGGTTGTTACCCCTCTTCTGGAAGGATTTAGTGGTGTGAACCCGTGGTTCACACTAGGAAAATTATTCGGGTGTGTTTTTTTGAGAATGGGAAGTTTCATCTTTTCTTGGTCGAGGTTATTGGATTTTAGGTTGTTTGGGGGGAGTTGGGGAGAATCCATTCAATCGGTTCCACTATTCTGTATCCCCTTCGATATCTCTTTACATGGGATGGATTTTATAGTGTTTTTTTGGTGATTATATGTACTTTTATCCTCTCATATTCTTTATATTTGGTTTCCATTCATTTCCCTGTGATTTTAGTGGTAATAAAGCTAGGATTTTGTATCAATTCCACTAGATCATGGTGTAATCAATGGAGAAAAATGGGGATTTAATGTTTAATGGCTAAAAGAGGACCCAAAAGGCTAATCACATATCATATTTTCCATTTCAGTTAAGGTAATACACTAACCTAATTTATGTAGGGTTTTTTTTACAAAAAATTAAAATAAATTGATGATTAACCAGGTGTTACATGATAGGGATTTTGGATGAGATGGTGTCTGGGGTACATTGATGACTTTCCACATACATATGGATAAGGTTTCAATGTGATGATTTACTTAGTGAGAAATTGGGAGGTTATACCTATTTGAACAGATTTAAAGAATTCATTATAATGTGTTATAATTAATTATTATGACATTGTGGTATGAGATAGGTGATCTAAAGTTTCTAATGGATTGGAATGGGATTGAATGAGGCTCGATGGATATCAACGAGTGGTAAACATTGTGTTTGAGGTAGGTGGACCCTATGATAAAATTTCATATGAATTTCTATTTAAGAGTGTGCATTCCTAACTAACTACATGGGTTCCAGAACGGGCCTTATGGATAGAGTTTTATTTGGTAAGATGATATATGAGAGTGTTTGGCCTCCAATAATTGATATAAGATACCTTGATAACTTAGGTGAGATTGGATCATCCAATGACAATATTTACAAGGTGAAAGGGTACCAGTTTTCCTAGTGTGTGGATTTATTTTGGTCTCTTTTTGTGAGTGAGACATTTAATTTCCTAGGTCAGGTTCCTAGTGTTACTGGGTAGTCATGAGGGGCTTGGGTCTAGGTGAAGATGGTTAATATGGATGTACATCTTTTGAGTAGTTAATAAGACCTTCCTAAGGCCGAAGGTGAGTCTTGGAGTGTGAGGAGAGTGAAATAATTCCTCTGAGGCTTAGGGTATATAATGAGGATGGTTTTTGTTGGGTAAGGGGTTATGAAATCTACCAAAGGATATTTGTGATATGACCGATGTGAGGGTCATGGGAGTTGTTCAGTACATGGAATTGTGATGTCAAGGGAGTTTTGGTTGGGTTTTGGACCCCACCTATTGAGGCTAGTGTTGGGTAGAACATGATGGATTGGGATGGTTTCTAAGTAGTAAGACTAAAAGTGATGAGGGTTTTGGTGGGGTTGGATTAGACCTTAAGATATGGGCTGTGATGAGGATTTGGGAAGTGTTATCATCGATGAGTGATAAATGTGAAATGGTATTGATGTGTAGATTCTATGGCAAGTTCGGAGGAACCATTGGAAAAAATAAGACATGGTTGAGGTGAGGGGATCTATACCAAGTGACTAGCACCCTAGGATCAGCTATTGAATTGTGTGATGGGTTGAATTACCTTCTTATTTTTTATGTTCTTCTTATAGGTAATATATTATATTAGGGGAGTGGATCTCAAGGCCTATACTTGAAATGATTGATATGGATTGTTATAATTCCATGCATGTGATGGATTTATAGTGTGCATGATAGTTTGACCATACCTTGAGTGATAATGCAGTGGTTGTGTAAGGGGTATTTTCCTTGAGGGAGAAGGCATGAACAACAATATCTTAAGTGATAAGGCCTAGGATTATTGATGATAAAGGACCTTAACATGAGTGTCTTGGTATTGGGTAGTATACCTCCTCGTGTGAGAGGGATGGGTCATGATGTGATGTGAAATGTGACTGATAGACTCTACCTTGAGTGAAAAATAAGTGACCTGATATGTGGATGCATGACCATGCCTTGTTCCTTCAAGTAGAAGGTTGGGGTTTAGAGAATGCCTTAAACAGATTCCTTGGGTGTGGGTTGGGTATCAGGCACATCAACATGTGGTAATGACTAGATTTTGGTATGGCTCTAAAGTAGGTATGTTTAGGCGCCATGGTGGCTAGTTTAGTACACAGAGTCCTAATTGGTGTGTGTATCTCATCGAGTGTTTTGGTGGCCTATTTAGCAGATGAAGACCCAACAAGAATTTTTATTTACTATATTTCTTTTAAAAAAGTATATAAATAAATTTTATGATGTATATTTTGGGTGCTTGATGAGACCATACTGATTTATATGCTCACACCCATCATTGGAACTCTAGTGCACATGTAGACCTTATATTTGATTTCAAGTAAGATCATATGATGTGAAGTGGATAGGGTTGGGACAACTCCATGGTACCAAAAGATTGTAATGATTCCCAGGGATCAAAACATGGCTAGTGTGAATATTTATAGTGTTTGGTTTATTTTTTATATGGGATTGGCTCAATGGGTGATTAGTTTATATTTTTTATAACTACTCATGTATGATATTAGATGTGTTTATTCATTATGTGTACTCTGATGTGGATGTTTCTTGGTTATTTACTATTATTTATTATCATGATATTGACGGAATAGTCTCCCCAATGTATATTTTAGGACCTCATTTCCTATTGTTAGCCTCTGGTTTATAGGGAGGTACACTTGCATCCGTGTAGCATCTGTGACCTGGTTATTGTTGAGAAGTATATGTTTGGGTAATTACAAAGAGGCATAAAATATTTTGTTTTCTTTTATATTTTTAGGATACAGTAGATAAATGGTTTATGAATGTGTTAGATACTATAATGGATCAAAAACTGATGCGGTATCAACAATTTTTTATCAGAAGTTTTGGTTACTAGGGGTATGAGTTTTCCATTATGGGTTTTGAGGTTACGATTTAGATATTGATTCAATTATGATGTGCACATTTGGAATCTTTATTTTGGTTTGGATCTTGGACCATTGGAAAGAGTCATCAATCATGCATCATGATTATTCATCTAATATCCACATGACATATGTTTTCTTTCTTATGGTTGTTTTTAATGATACATTTAGTTATTTAAACTATCAAAAAACTTATATGGTATTTTACTATACAACTTGTTGGTGGAATTCTACATATCTGGGCCATAATGTATTTCCTTTTTTGGAAGTTCATGTGGATCCTATGGCGGGAGGTTCTCTTGAGATGGTAATAATATTTATTCATCAAGGGATGTATGGAGATCCATAATGGGATAGTATGAGCATTCAATTACCCTGTAATGACTTGATAAATGAATTATATTCCTAAGAGGTGATCTGAGGATGGGAAAAGATTTTTTTGATAATGAGGTACATCTATGGGTTATTGAGATGCCAATTTGGTTATTTAATGTTTAGTCAACATCTTATATTATGTTTTATCATATAGATTCTTGGTGTCACTCTACCCAACCAAAATGGGTAGTTATGTATACACTTTAACTCAATACAACAAGTAGTTTTGGGTTTCATAGGGAAGGATCTATGGGATTCATGGCCCTATAGTTCATGTATGTGATTTCCAATAGCATGGTGGGAGTGTGGGTAGACACTCATGGTTTTGGGAACGATGCTTGTATGGAAGGTGTTCATGGAGTAAGACATGGTATGGATGATATTCCTTGTATTATGGGATGAGATTGACCTATATGAGGATCATGGTTAGTGGTTTAGGCATGTGATCTTGGGTTATATGAGCCAAAACACTTGGGAGTATGAGTCAGGGGTATTATTGGGTTGTATAGAACTATTGGGTTCTAGTGAGATCAAGGTAGATCCTAGGTGAGAACCTTTGAGGGGGTTCTAAGTGGATAACTCTACCTCTAGGGGAGGAGAGTGAGAATTTGAGTGACTCTTCAAATAATATTATTTTTGTGTTAGGTAAGAAACATGCTGGTTACACACAGTGTTCAGTTGTGTTACAAATTAGTGATCATGAGTTGTAAAGGTTTGTTGAGAAATGGTTTAAGCTGTGAATGAACCTAAATGGTCTTGTGTTGATAGTTCTATAGGTTCCAAGTGCAGTGTACGTGTGTTTCTGGGTTTACCCAACTTTAATTTTAGTGTTAAGAAATGTTCAATCCAAGATCTATCATGATAATTAAACGCTTGATCTTCAAAATAGAATGAATAATGAAAAGAAATAGAAGGGTCACAGAACCATCAAGAGGATCATCATATGTTGGTTATAATTAATTTAATTAATTGAAAAGAATTACTTTGATATAATTCTTTCTTCATTGATGTTTTCCGGTCACATTTCGATGTGATTCGTCTTTCCATCGCAGAAGCCAAGTGTAGACTTCCTCTAGCAGTGATCCACATGTGCACCACGTATCTTTAGACGTCGCCAAAGGAATTTCCAGGTGCTAGCATGGAGAAGAATTTTCTTGTGTGGTCCACCTTAGATCACCTTGATCTGATGGAGGAGGATCTCTCTCAGTCTTGAGAGCGTTCTTGGAGGAAGGAGTTCTCTCGGCCTTGAGAGAATTTTCCAGAATTGTTGTGCACATCTATTCTCTCTGTAAAAGTGTTGGGGTTGTGAGGATATTTATAATCATGATTGAGGTTATAGAGTTATGACAATAAATAAACGTGTTATGCATTTTATTTATTTCATTAACTCTTATTAAAAACCCCCATGTCGAATGATTAATTCCTTGACATGCACCCACACTGATTACAATAAATATCATTTAATAAAATAATATTATTTTCCTCAAAATCACGATTGGAAAAACTACATGGCGTATAATCATTAATACACGATGTGTACTCATTTTCCATGAAAACTAAACGGCGTGTACATTCAATGTACATGTCGTGTTTATCTTGTTTTCATTTTTATTTATTCCCTCCACCACATTTATTAGACCTTGAGTAATGGCAGTTTATTTCTTAAATAAATGTAACTGCATTACTCGCTAATAAATATATATTATTTCTCCCACAATATATTCTCTCGAATAACTAGTGTCTAAATGAATGCGATCAGGCATCCTTAAATAATTATTAAACCACAGTCAGGAATAATCTTTATTTAACTTGTTAAATTAAAATTTAACTCAGATACATGGACCCACTTAGTGTGTGACCCTCTAGGCCTCTTTCTGAGTGGCATTAGGTAGAGCCTGCCTAGATTCCCAGGTTAGCATCTTGAAACATGCCAAGGCAACCATAGAGAAAGAAGTTAATGCCACAATGACGTGTCACCTAATACGAATGCTTACCGTGTAATATAATACCTTTTTCATGATATCTCGAATCAAGAAGGCTGCATGCTAGTGCCATCAACCCATGTGCTTGATTATTATTTCTTTAACTTTCCAGAATTGAACTCACCCATTCCTTACCATGTCCATGGATTTATTTAAGCTATATCAATTCCATCAAATGGCCTCAGATATCTACTTCCTTTATGGAATAGAAGGGAAAAATCCTTTATCGCATTATCTATTAATGCAATATTACTCGTGGCTCACCCAACATATCCTACCTCACTGCAAATAGTGTTTCGTCACAGTTTTCGTTAATTCATCTAAGTGCATAGGTTATAATACCCATTAATAATAATCTTAAAGTCTAAGGACCAATACACACGTTCACAGATAGGAACATACAATGACACTATGAAATGTGGATTTTCTACTGGCGGGTCTTGTTCTCATAATATCCTCCTAGATACTACCAAGGGTACACACCATGAGAAGGTGCCTCAAAGTTTTATGAGTCCTCACCCCTAATGGCCTGTATTATTTGTGTCCCTCTAATAAAATCATCCAGCCATATAACATATATTCAAGAATAGTTTTATGGAACTTTCGGGTTCTCATCATAGCAGGGATCTGCTAAGACCCATTAATGCAACAACTATCCTTGGGATATTATCACATGCATTTTCACGTAGAAGAACAATCAAGATGTGATAAGGTTTTTATTTAATGAATAAAGTACAAAGTAGTTTATTCTAGGCCACCAACTCCAATAGACTCTCACTTGGACTAGAGCCAACTACTAATAACATTTAAACCACAAGCTCTCACATGATATTCATGCTTCTGCTAAGATAAGCCTTTAGTCATGGGGTCTGCCACGTTCTCTTCCGTGGACACTCTGCTCACTGCAACTTCACCCATTTAATAGAAATCCCTCAAGAGCTGATACTTTTGGAGTGTGTGCTTTTTCCGTTGATGTGACCTTGGTTCTTTTTCAAGAGCCACCGCTACAGTATTATCACAATACAACGTGATAGGATATTTACTACTATGCATCACATAAATCTCCTAGACAAAGTTCTGAATCCAGACGGCTTCCATGGCTGCATCAGAAGTGGCTATATATTTAGACTCCACTGTAGAATCGCCGATAAATAGCTTCTTTGAACTATTCCAGCTCACAGCTCCTCCATTGAGATAGAAAAAATATCCATATTACGACTTCAGATCGTTCTGATCTGTATGAAAACCAGCATCAGCATACCCTCTGATGATAATATCTTGGTCTCCTCCATACACCAAGAACATATCCTTAGTTATTCTCAGATACTTAAGGATTGTCTTAACATCATTCCAATACTGTTCTCCTGGATCTTCTTTATATCTACCTACCATGCTCAGTGCATAGGCAACATCAATCCTGGTACATAACATGGAATACATGATGGATCCTATAGCCTAAGCGTATGTGATCTTACTCATTTTATCTTTCTCCGATTGTGTCTGTGGACACATTTTCTTAGAAAGTTTTAAGCCATGTGACACTAGAACTAATCCCCTCTTGGATTGTTCCATACTAATTATTTTTAGTATCTAGTCAATGTATGTACCCTGACTTAGTCCAATAATCCTCTTGGATCTATCACTAATGATCTTGATACCTAGAATGTAGGCTGCTTTACCCAAGTCCTTTATAGAGAAACACTTGTTCAAACAGTCCTTAACTAACTGTAAGACTGGTACATCGTTTCCAATAAGCAATATGTCATCAGCATATACTATTAGGATAATGATCACATTCCCATTAAACCGCTTATAAACACATGGCTCACATTCATTCTTAATGAAACCAAATTCCTTTATGGATTCATCAAATAGAATGTTCCATGACCTAGATGATTGATTTAATCCATAAATGGATTTTTGAAACTTGCAAACCTGTTTGGATTCACCTGGTGTCACAAACCCTTATGGTTGTGTCATATAGACATCTTCCTGAAGGTTCCCATTATGGAATGCCATTTTGACATCCATCTGCCAAATCTCGTGGTCATAGTAAGCTGCTATGGAAAGTATGATTCTTATGGATTTAAACATGGAAATTGGAAAAAATGTTTCATCATATTCAATTCCTTGACATTTTCTGAATCCTTTAGACACTATCCTTGCTTTATAGGTGCTAACTTGACCTTCTATGTCCATTTTTCTCTTGAATACCCATTTGCATCCAACAAGCTTTACATTAACTAGCTCATAGAATAGAACCCAGACTTGGTTCTGATACATGGAATCCATCTCAGAATTCATTGATTCTAGCCATCTTGCAGCTTCTGAGATTTCTATTACTTCCTTGTAGGAGAAAGGTTCATCATTGTCCAACAATAATGATTCACCATCCTCGGTGACTAGGAAACCAAATCTCTCTCATTCCCTTACCTCTCTTGAGATCCTACGCGGTACTTGTGTTTCTGGAACCTCTTCCATGGGTACCTGTGGAAATTTTTCCTATACCAACTCTTGTGTATCTTGATCATCAACTTTGTCGAAGTCAATATTTCTCCCACTATCCTTTTTGAGGATATGCTCCCTCTTAAGGAAGACGACTTGTCTGGTGACAACCACTTTCTGGTATGAAGGGTTATATAGGTAATATCCTTTTGTTTCCTAGGGATATCCTATAAAGATACACCTCATGCCCCAGGGTGCTAGTTTGTTCCCTAAGAATGCCTTAACTAATATCTCACATCCCCATACACGTGTGTGTGACAAAATGTGTTTCTTTCCATTACATAACTCGGATGAAATTCCATTTTCCACCTTAGTTGGTACTTGGTTTAATGTTATGCTATAGTTTGTAATGCATATCCCCAAAAGGATAATGGAAGATTAGCATGGATCCTCATTGACCTCACCATGTCCAACAAGGTGCAGTTCCTCCTTTCAATAACACCATTCCACTGTGGTGTATAAGGAGGAGTGAGTTGAGATAGAATCCAAGACTACCGTAGAAGATCGATGAACTCTTGGTTCAAATATTCTCCACCTCAATCTGATCAAAGTTTCATTATCTTCTTACCAAGATGATTCTCTAATTCATTATTGAATTCCTTAAATTTCTATAAGGCTTCTGACTTATACCTCATTAAGTAGACAGATCCATATCTACTCAAATCATCTGTAAAAGTAATGAAGTAAGAATATCTACCTCTGGATTCTACTGGAAGTGGTCCACACACATCCATGTTCTCCAATCCTAGAAGCTCGATGGCCCTTTCACATTTTCCATTTAAAGGTGACGTGGTCATTTTACCTTGTAAACAAGCGTGACATCTATCAAGTAGTTTTAGCTCAGTAGAGTCTAAAGAGCCATCTTGGCAGAGCTTTGTCAAGCATTTCTCATTTACATGACAGTGATGGTGATGCAACAACTGGGTGATGTATGAGTCATGTGATTTTGTTTCAATATAAATTCCCAACACATGTTTTTCATAATTTAATACAAACAAACCATAATTTAAGTGCGCCATACCATAACATACGTTGTTCTTATAAAAGAGACAACCCTTATTTCCAAACTTGAAAATAAATCTATCCATATCCGAACAAGATACATAAATTATGTTCTTTGTAACACTAAGAACATAATAACAGTTATATAAAACCAAAATCATCCTAGTTGGAAATGGAAGGTGGTAATCGCCAATAGCCAACGTAGCCATCCTTGCACCATTGGCAGCTCGAAGATCCACCTCTCCTCTGGAAATATTTCTAAATATACTTGGTTCCTGCATTTCAATACATATGTGAGCCCCCCAAGCTATATATAATACCAAATGTGTATAAATATAAAGATTACACTTGATAACGAATTCACCTTTAGCGTCCCCATGCTTCTGAGTGTAGTTATTCTTCTTGTGGCCTTTCTTACCACATGAAAAACAGACTGCCTCCCATTTCTTACCCTACCTCTTGATCTTGCCCTTCTTGGAGGTATGACGCTTGGTGGCTTCAGACTATTTATAAGTATTTGGCCCTGTTGCCTTGTCTTTCCTTTTCTTATTCACTATAAGGACTGCAGGTTTGTCACGCACCATGTCCTTATCTACCTGGCGAATTAAGGTCAGAAGTTACGATAGAATATTCTCATTGTTGATCATGTTATAATTGATAATGAAGCTAGATAAGGTCTTGGGAAGTGATGATAGGATGAGATTTGTATGAAACTCATCTGTGAATTTAATCCCTAAGATGTCTAGACATTCAATGTAGCTAATAATCTTGACTACATGAGGCCTAGCTGGCACAAAATCTCCAAGATTAGTTGTAAAAATAGAATAAGAGATCTCATATCTCTCTTGTATCACCTTCTATTTGTATATATCCTTAAGGCGAGACATCATTCTATACACGTCTATGTTTTCATGTTGCTTCAAGAGCTCATTAGACATGGACGATAGCATGAAACACTAGACATCTGTGGCATTATCCATATGTTTCTCATAGAGAGATATTTCCTCATCACTGGCCTCTTTCCCAGGTGCAACTGGAATAGGCTCTTCCATCACATACAATTTCCTCTCATGGAAAAGGATAACATGTAAACGCCTCTGCCACTCTTGGAAATTGGTGCCGGTGAGAAGCTTTTACTTCTTGAGTATGGTTCTCAATGATATGTTTGAAGTAATTTTTTCTTGTAATTTCTACAAATTAAGATGAGAAAAGGTTTTAGTACTTTATAAAACTGAGACAAATAAATAAATTAATACTTATTAGTCTCCCACTATTTTATTGAAATCCAATAGCCCTCACCATTGACTTCAGAATATTATGTTGTCTGAATACTCTAGTGGAAAGGATCCAAATTTCCCTTAGCATTACCCCAAATATGGTTGGTCAAGAAACTTGAAGGGTTTTAGGTAGGCATTCCAAATTCCAACTACATTAAATCATAGCTCCTTGATCCACTGAGTGGACTCCCCAATCCTGAAATCCTTTTATTTTGGATTTCCTCAACCTTTACCTCTTGGTCACACCAAGTCCTACTGTGGCAGTCAACCCTTGATGAGAACCAATTCAATTCAACCAAAAAACATGAATTAGAATTCCCTGATAATTGAAAGCACCCCAACTAGGGTTGGTAAAGCAATTTGAACTATGGTTCGATTCTAACCAATATTATGGAAGGCTATACCGACTTAATATTTCTTTGAGGGATTTTATCCTTATATATAAATATCCATTTTATTATCTTTGATTACATGCTTTTTAATATTAAGTGGGATATAATTAAGTGATTAACCATGTCTAAGATAATATTTACACATAATCTAGTCTTATTTTAGTTCCATATAGCATGCTTTTTTAATTTATTAATTATGTGATCGTGACAAAACATCCACAATAAATAAACCATGCAAATGACAGAAATAAATTGTATAATCATGATCTTGTTCTATTGGTTAGTTTATCTAGCGGTTGACAAACTAACCCAATACCTAGGGGAGAAACACCTTGAAGCTTTCGAGTTCGTGTTTACAGCTTTCCACCTATCCACATTTGTATCTATTTGGATTGGTTTCACCTTGGATCCCGACTTGAGATGCCTCCACTAGCTTGGGAGATCCATCCATTACATATGCATTTATCTCACACATAGGTGAGGGGTAAAAGGGGTTTTTACATAAAATAATCCTTGAGAGCACATGCCTTACATATTAATGAGGAGAAGGCTCGTAGGACAATAAATTTAATTTAAATAAATAAATTAAAATTAATAATTCATATACAAAGGTCTTGGTCTAGCTCATGATCATCCATACTTGCAACAATATTTACACATAAATAAAACAAGCATTCAATTATTTAATCATTATTTCTTAAGACAAATCATGCTCAAATCAATTAATTGTCCTTAATTAATCAATCCTTTTATCTTAAACCCTTTTCTATATTTCCTTGAGATTCTCATCCATCATAATTTTAAACAAATAAATTAATTTAAAATTATCTTTTTTATGTAACTTGTACCTTGGACGCAACCCGGTGAATTCCCATTCATTACACAGATGTTAAATTAAGCACATATATATAAAACACCTATCACGTGTTGTGCTTCAGCTTTACGCCTGCACTATGGTACACGTCTCAAGGTTTTGTATAATATAATAATAAATTTTAATAAATCTGTGTAATTTGGATGAGTACACGACATGTTTTTATGACTACACGACGTGTACTTTTGTTCACCGTCCATCCAAAGTACACGCCTGAGGATATGGCGTGTAGATATACTTCAGAAATTTTCGGAGCACACGGCGTGTTTAGTGGGACACACACCATGTAGTATCTGCGTTACACGGTTTCCAGCCGAGCAAGTCATGTATGGGGTACACGGTCCAACCCTAACCCGAAGGGACTACATGTCATGTTCAGTGGACCACAGGACATGTAATACGGAAACTGCATGCCACCTATTCTTGGTCAATGCATGGTGTCATTTATGACTTAAGTATACTCCAATACACAACCTGATTTGGGGGACCAATCCGATGCATTGAACCTAGACTACACGGTGTGTACATCCAAATACACGCCGTGTATTCTTGTGTTGTATGGCCAGGAATGTTTGGCACCTCCAAATGAGATCCTTTATTTTATTTTAATCAAAATTTAACAAAAAAATTGTTTCTGTAAGGTGAACGAGAAATGAGAGAGGAGGAATAGATCTTGAGATTAAGATTTAAGGAATGATTAAGTTGAATTGAAACAACTAAATTATTAAATTAATAAATTTCCAACGAAAAACTAAATAAATATAATCAATGATATGACCTCTTTGATATCTCTTGTAGGTTCTGGGCGTATTAGAAACACATTTGTGGGTTTTCCCAACATTAATTTTAGTGTTAAACAACATTCAATCCGAGATCCGTCATGATAATAAAACATCGGATCTTCAGAACAGAACAAAGAACAAAAATATAGAGAAGGGTTCTAGAACCATCGATAGGATCATCATATGTTGGTTATAATTAATTTAATTAATTGAAAAGAATTACCTTGATGGAATTATTTCTTCGTTGATGTTTTCCAGTCACATTTTGATGTGATTCGGCATTGCGTCGTAGAAGCCAATTGTAGAATTCCTCTAGTGGTGATCCACACATGCACCACGTATCTCTGGACGTCACCAAATGAATCTCTGAGTGCTAGCATAGAGAAGCCTTTGCTTGAGTTGTGCTCCTTAGATCACCTTGATCCGATGGAGGATGATCTCTCTTAGTATTGAGAGCGTTCTTGGAGAAAGGAGTTCTCTCGTCCTTGAGAGAATATTCCAAAATTATTTTGCACAATGATTATCTCTGGAAAAGTGTTGGGGTTGTGAGGATATTTATAATCAGTTTTGAGGTTATAGAGTTATGATAATAAATAAATGCATTACACAATTTATTTATTTCATTAACTCTTACTGAAAATCCCCATGTTGAATATTTAATTCCTTGACATGCGCCCAAACTGATTATAATAAATATCATTTAATAAAACGATATTATTTCCTCAAAATCCCAACTTGAAAAAATACATGGCGTGTAATCATTAATACATGGTGTGTACTCATTTTCCAGGAAAACTACAAGGCGTGTACATTCAATGTACACAACGTTTATCATGTTTTCATTTTTATTTATTCCCCCACCACATTTATTAGACCTTGAGTAATGGATATTTATTTCTTAAATAAATGTAACTACATTACTCACTAATAAATATATATTATTTCACCCACAATATATTCTCTCGAATAACTGGTGTTGAAATAAATGTGATCAGGTATCCTTAAATAATTATTAAACCATAGTTAGGAATAATCTTTATTTAACTTTTTAAATTAATATTTAAGTGATATACATAGACACACTTAGTGTGTCACCCTCTAGGCCTCTTTCTCAGTGGCGTTAGGCAGAGCCTGCCTAAAGTCTAAGGTTAGCATCTAGAAACACACCAAGGCACCCATAGAGAAAGAAGTTAATGCTGCAATGATGTGTCACCTCATACGAACGCTTACAGTGTAATATAATCACTTTGTCATGATATCTTGAATTAAGAGGCCTGCATGGTAGTGCCATCAACCCATGTGCTGGATTATTATTTCTTTGACTTTCTGGAATTGAACTTTCCTATTCCTTACCATGGACATGGATTTATTTATGCTATATCAATTACATCAAAGGTCCTAAGATATTTACTTTTGTTATGGAATAGAATGGACAAATCCTTTCCCGCATTATCTATTAATGCAGTATTACTCATCACACACGCAACGTATCCTACCTCACTACGAACAATGTGTCATCATAATTTTCATCAATACATCTAAGTGAGTGAGTTGTAATACCCATTTATAATAATATTAAAGTCCATATAACAATACACACGTCCGTAGATAGGAACATCCAATGACACTAGGAAATGTGGATTTCCTACTGGTGGGTCTTGTTCTCATAATATCCTCCTGGATATTTCCAAGGGCACACACCATGAGAAGGTGCCTCAATGTTTTATGAGTCCTCAACCCTAATGGCCTGTATTATTTGTGTCCCTCAAATAACATCATTTGGCCATAGAACATATATTAAAGAACAATGTTATGGCACTTCTGGGTTCTCATCATAGCAGGGATCCACTATGACTCTTTAATACAATAGCTATCCTTGGGACATTATCATATTAATTGTTATGTAGAAGAGTAATCAAGATGTGATAAGGTGTTTATTTAATGATTAATGTACAAAGTAGTTGGTTCTAGGCCACCAACTCCAACAAGTTCAATAGCAAGACACATGTGGTCATGGTGGGTTAGGGTTTGGTGAGATGGTATGTGTCACTCGATAGTGAGGGATCGCATCAGAAATGAATCAGGGTACAATATTATAGTCAACCTGAGTGGATGGATGGGTAGGGTTTTGAAGACCAGTGTAAGAGAAAACATATGGTGAGACAAACACCATTAAAATTTGGTGTATGTTGAGGTTAACATTCCTAGTCAGTCGGGAATGAGAGAAGATTAGAGTTTTGGTATTGAAGGAAAAAATAAGGATACTATTATGGTAAGGTGCATTAGATTCTTTGTGGGTGAATGAAAATCATATAGGATAGCTCATGGGAATTGTGATACTAGTTGGATGAAAAATCTTGGTGGCACAACTATTCTGATGTGTGGTGATATTTTATGTGATATTATGTTATCCCACTTTTTTTATTACTTAAACCTTTCATTTACATTGTAAAAACAGATGATCTTTTAAAGTTTAGTTTCATGGGAAAAAGGTACATGATAAATGAAAACTGAAATAATTATTTTAAACAACTTGAAAGGATTATTCATTGGTTTATCCTATATACTTTTACTAAATATCATAACCTAGGTATATACATCAAAGGAATAGGTGATTATAAGGCCTAGTAAGGGAAAGAAAAGGAAACAATTTACTTGTGATCTTGGTGAATATCAATAAGAACATCAGTCATATGGATAAGGAATGGGAAAGAGGCATACGATAATAAAAATGACATTATTCATAACAAAATTTTTTGGCTACAATATTTAAATGACATATTCATAATCAAATCACCAAGTTTTTCCACTGAGGTTTCACAAAATTTACCAAGGTAATAACCAAGGTATCGTCAAATATGTCATATTTAGAGTTTAATTATTTACCCAATGCATTAGAGAAATATTAGGGTGAACCCTTCATATTTATAAATTTTAATGTGATCTAAATATATCATAATAAATAATTTCATAAATAACCCATCCAAAATTAAAGAAAATAGGTTTATATCAAAATCATGGCGTTTCAAAAGTGCTTAAAAACATGATCATTCTATGATTTTCAACCAAAAAAAGGAACTTGGGTTTAATTTATGTTAATAAAAAAATAAAATAAATCATTTTTAGATTTTATTTATACCATTGTAAAAGAAATAAGTTTGTTTAATCACAAAAAAATATAATTTCTTGAGAAGAAGAGAGAAATTTTGAGAAGTAAATTCGGCAACATAATGAGTATAACATGTGGTTTTAGAAAAGGGTAAAAAGAGAGGGTACATGGGTATCCCATTTATAAAAAATAATTTGACAATAATGGATTGAATAAAAAGGAAATAAGAGATATTTACTACAACATTCATAATACATACACAAAACAGGTTCTTGAAACAAAGAGAAAATAAAGGTAATTCTCTTACCTTGGAAAGTAACTTTTAAAACAAGAGGATGAGACATTGGGGGATTGAGGACACCTTGAGAAGAATCCTTTTGAGGTAAAAATATCATATCTTCATGGAGGAAGAACTTTTAGTGAAATTAAATGGATAAATGGGTGGGTATTTATATCCAAAGTGGAATATTAGTTTATTCATTTACAAATATAGGCCTTGGAAACCTAGGTTGTGGAAAATAAAAAACATGGGCTTGACTATGATATTTTACCATGGTATTGGAAAATTGGTACATATTTTATGTTATTTTAATCTAAAATAGTTTTCCATTATTTTATGTTACTTATTTTTTAAAGGAAAAGCAATGTTTACTCAAAATTACATTTTTAAAGTTAATATTTTTTTGAATAAGGAAAGTAAATTATAGATTTAGAAATTGATTTAAATATATTAAAATACTTTATATTATAAAAAATATCATATTTTATGTCTTATATTAAGTTTAATTAGTTATTATATCATTATGACATAATTATATAGTCATTAAACATACAAAAAAACTCAAACTGCATTTTTACTATTCATGAAAAAATAAAGTATTTTAGAAAATTATCATAAATTATCCATAACATAATTTTGACATTCTTATTTCAAATAATTATATTAATTTTATCAGAAAAATTATGCAAATATCATAATTCTATATTTAAAATATAAAAATTCTTACTTATTGAAAATAATAGCTGATTGAAAATGCACAGTAAAATTTCTATCAGTTGAAAAAAATTATTTTATCATTTCAATTTGAATAAGTGTATTTCTATAATACTATGTAATTAAAATATGTATTATTCATAATTTGTTCATTTACTATAAATATTTATATCTTTTCTTTAAAGTACAATTTCTTACTGAAAAATCAATTTATCAAATTCTATCTCAATTTTATTAATAAAAAATATTCTTAAAACAGAATTGATGGAATAAAAATTTTATTTATACAAAGGAATTATAATTTAAGTAACGAATTCCTAGACACGTAACCCCTTATTACACCCGCATATTCCCTAAGAGTAAGGTGTTTTATGGTGGTAGTTTTGTTGGGTGCCTCAACTAACATATGTTGAGAAGTAATCTCCACTAACTTTAACTTCTACAATAGGTGATTTTGTTCAAGCTTCACATATTGAAGATCATATTGGGATTGGTCAAGGGAGAACCCCAATGATGATACCTCCCTACGAAGTTCCAATAGTTGGTCTTCAAAATGAAAAACTCTACTGGTTGATCCCATTGACTCTTTTTTTGTATCAATTATCCATTTCCAAAATTTTAATTATAAAAACTAATTATAACGTTAAAATTATTATCAAGAGTACAGTTTCAAAGGGTCAAATTGACCAATTGTCATAATTCACCAAGAGTTATATAATGATTAAATCTATAGGGTCACATTTCCCTTTATATTTACTTCATTATTATAGATATATGGTTTTCATGTGTTTAAAATAATATAGCACACATTTTCCTTAGAAAAAAATTTTATTCAAAAAGTTTGAGTGGTTACATTCCTCCCCCATTAAGAAATTTCTTCTCCAAAATTTATACTCATTATCTTAGTTGAGAAGAGGTGTGGGATCTTCTTCCTCATTATCTCCCCAAGTTCCCATGTCACTTATTCATATTAATGGTTCCTGTATAATACTTTGATGAGGTGGGTAGTATTGTTGCATAAAACCCTATCTCTATGGTCCAAGATCTCCACAGGATGCTCCTCATAAGAGAGGTCATGTTCTAGTTATACCACCATAGGATTAAATACATATGAAGGGTCAGGAAAGTAGTCCCTCAAGAGAGATATATGAAAAAATTCATGAACTTGATCTAGATTTGTAGGATGTGTAAGCTGATAGGACACTAATCCTATGAGATTAAGGATTTGATAGTGTCCAATGTACCTGGGGCTAAGCTCCCATTTCTTCCTAAACCGCATGACTCCCCTCCAAAGTAAAATTCAAAGGAATAATTTTCTTCCTACACCAATCTCCAATTCACATCGATAGTTGTCAGCATAGATCTTTTGCTGAATCTTAGTAGTCTTTATGTGTTGTGGGATGACATGAACCTTTTCTATCATCTCTTGAACAAGATTAGGTCCAAAAAGATTTCTATCACTAACTTCATCCCAACAAGTTTTATTTATACATCTCTTACCATATATATATTCATAGGGTTTCAATTTAATTATCGATTGGAAGATTTTTTTGTATGAGAACTCATCTGATGGGAGATGTTGATCCCAAACTCCTTTAAATTTCAATGAGTATGTTCTCTGCATGTATGATTTTTTGAATAGTCCTTTCAGAGTGGCCATAAGTTTGGGGGTGATAGGCCATACTTAAATTAAATTTATAACTTAGAGCATGTTGAATACTTCTACAAAATTTTTATGTGAACCTTGGATCACGATTAGAAATGATAGATGGTTTTACTCTATGCAACCTCACCACTTCCTTTACATAAATCTTGAAAGTTGGTCAAGAGGGAAATCTTCCTAAATAGTGATAAAATGGGATGTCTTGGTGATATGAACCACTATAACACACATCACATTGTTTCCTTTGGATGTTCTCAAGAGAACAATGAAAAATTAAATAACTATATTTTCCCACTACCATGTTGGTATAGGTAGTGTTTGTGATACCCCTTTTAGTAGTTGTCTATATTCCTTCACTTTTTGACACACCAAGCACCTAGTGGTGTAGTCAACAATATCCATTTTCATGTTATCACACCAATAATGATCATGAAGGTACCTATACTTTTTTTTGATTCTAGGATTTGTAGAGAATGTAGATCTATGAGCTTCATCCATTAAATCCTTCTTTATTTTCAGAATATATGGAACACATATCCTTGTACAAAACATTAGTACAACTTCATGACAAATATTGACCTTAGTAAACTTTCCATTTTTCGCAACCTTTATCTTCTTCTATAACAAAGGATTTTCTCTTTAATATTTCTTGATATTCTCTAGTAATGATGTTTAGGAAATGATTTTGTATAGGGTTGATAATTTACCTTACCTTACAATTCCAATGTCTAGTTTTACTAGGTCTTTTATCAAAAGATCTCCTTGAATACTCATCATTTCCATCATAGCATGGTCCTTTCTACTTAATGCATCAGAAAATCTTTTTGCTCTTCTGAGATGATAATTAATTGAATAATCATAGTTTTTAAGAAGTTCCAACCATATCCTATATATAATGTTCAATTCCTTTTGTGTGAAAATATACTTAAAACTTTTTTGGTCTATATATATATATATCACATTTTCCTCATAAATATAGTGCCTCTATATCTTTAGAGAAAAAACAACCACAACCAGCTTCGAATCATGCATAGGATTATTATACTCATGAGTATTTAACTGTTGAGATTCATAATCAATCACCTTTTCATTTTTCATGAGGACACACCCAAGACCTTTCAGATATGCATCACTAAAAAAATGAATCCTTCTCTGATAAAGGGTAGAGTTAACATATGTGAAGTAAAAAATCTCTTCTTTAGCTCTTGGAAACATTCTTCACACTCATTTTTCCAGATGAACTTTTCCCCTTTTAGAGTTTACTTTAATAGTGCATTTTAAATTCATGAGAAATTTTTCAAAAAACTCTTATAATATCCTAATAAATCAAGGAAACTAAAAATATAAATTACTATTGTAGGATGAGGCCACCCCTCCACACCCTTTTTCTTGGTAGGGTAAACTGATATTACTTCATTGGATACAACGTTCCCTAAGAAAGAAATTTTTTTAACCAAAATTCTAATTTTCTAAATTTTTTGAATAGCCGATACTTCCTTAGGGTTTTCAATATAAACCTTATATGATCCTCATGCTCCTCACTAATTTTAGAATATATTATAATATCATCAATAAAATGTACCAAAAGTTATCTAGGTATTCCTTAGAGACTCTATTCATCAAATCCATAAATATAGTATTTGCATTATTCAAGCCGAAGGGAATAAAAAAACTCATAATTCCCATATATTGATTAAAAGGTAGTATTTGTAATATCTTCTTTATTCACCCTCAATTTATAATAACTAGATAAAAGATCAATCTTGGAGAAGAATTGAGCAACAAAAATCTACTAAAATAAATAATCAATCCTTGGAAGAGGGTAATTTTTGTTCACTATGATCCCATTAAGTTCTCTATAATCAATGCATAACTTTATTGATCTATTCTTCTTATTCCTCACAAAGAGAAAATGTGCTCTCCAAAGAGGCACACTTGGCCAGATAAACCCCTTCTGCAAAAGATATTGGAGTTTTTTCTTTAATTCCTCCTTCTCCACATTTTCCATTATATACGGGGTCTTTGATATAAACTTGGATCTAGGAATGAGTTCAATGGATAACTCTACCTCTCTTTTTAGGGGGGGGGGTCCAAGTAACTCCTCTGGAAATATGTCAATTTATTCCTACATGATAGGGACATTTTCTATTCTTATAAGTTCATCTCATTATTTAGATTCACTTATAATCTCCATAAAGAATGATATGATATGTGCTTCTAGACAAAGTCTAGGTTGAGATATCTCTCATTTGAAAAAAATTGTAGGTTTTCCATTCATGTATACTAAGACTTTCTTTAATAGTTGATATTAGCATTATACTTTGAGAGATAGTCCATCCCTATTATAATGTTGAATTCCATCATGGGAATGACTACTATATTTGTGATGATATTCTTCTTACCAAACCAAATAATAGAGTTTCTATACAATGTTGATTCTTTTATAATCCTTACATGAGTCTTGATAGATAACTTTATTTCTATCAATTTAGTGATTGATTCTATGTTCTTTGGAAACATGAAGAAAATAAAGGAATGTGTAAAACCATAATCAAACAAAGTAATTTCTAGATTTTAGATAATAATGAGAGTACCTGCCACTACCTAATTTGGATCCTCTTCTTCAACTATTGGGACAAAAAATTACTAACATTCATCCCATGGCCTATGCTGAGGTTGATGGTGATTACCTTCCATTACCTTATGATTTGAACAGCGATTGGAAAAGTTCCCCATATTTCCACACTTATAGCATTTGACTTTATGTTGGGCTTGAACAACCTTCCCTTTATCATTTGTTTTGATAATTTGAGGCTCCACCTCACTACAATAGTTCCAAGCTATATGGTTATCTCTTCTACACTTGTGAAATTTCCTGCTCCCAAGAAATCAGTTCCTCGAATGCTTCTTCCCACATGTGTTTCATGTGGGAAGTTTCACTTGATTTACTCCTCTTTCATGATCAAAGTTCTTCCCTAATATAAGATCTATTTATCACTTATTCTCATTCAATCTATAGAACTACTAAATCTCTCCAAACTCCATTTTAACCCTTATAGCACTTCACAATATCTTCTTATAGCAATCATAGTCTATATTGGCTAGATTCCTCTATAGATGTGGTCTTAGTCCTCTAAATATTCTATCAATATTTCGATTATGATCCATGAAAAAGGTATAAGTGTAAAGATAAAGTCTTTTAATGTTCATATCATAGCTTCCCACATATTCTTTTTTACTTTTGCTTTAACTCAAGGATTATCTTCCCTATTTTAATTTGTATTGAATGCGGGAGGAGATATTTATTGAAAAATGATCCCTTAAACTCTTCATACTATATAAATTCATTATCCCTTCTTATATTTGTGTTTTTAATCAGTTTCCACCACTTAGAAGCTTCTCCCTCTAAGAGGTACCTAGAAAGGGTGACTTTCTATTATTTCAAACAACAAAGTACAAAAAAAATCTTTTCTATAGATCTTTTCCATTGTTTAGAAATCAACAGTTCAATCAATCCACTAAAAGAATGTGGTTGTCTATATATAAAGGTCTCACAAAAATTTGTTCCCTTCGAGTTGAATTAGTTATCTCATCTTGATTCAAGTTATTGTTCATAACTAGAGTTAGTTGATTCCTCATTCTCATAAAGTTTTCCATTCTAGATTTCATCAGAGGGTTATCAGTGCATGGTCCATTGTGATCACCATTTACATGGTTCAACTAAAATAAAAAAACCTTAGTGGTAAATGTGTTTATTATAATAATCTTATAATTATAAAAGAATTTTATGTCTTAAAACATCATGCATAATAAGTTAATAATTAAAAATAATTATAATTTCAATAAATCCTTTATAATGGTTTATAAAAATATTTTGATTAACCAAACATATCACCTAGGAGTGTCAAACCAGGAGTAAAAAAATTCAATTTGTTATGCACCCATTGTCTTTTGAATCTAGATCAAAGTAGTGTTTTAAGGTTTTACCCCTAGATACATTCATACAAGAGCCACATCCACTTGTTCGTATCCAGACATATATTTCTCTACTCAGAAACCACATACTTAATACTTCACCAAAATACAAGGATATTTTCATATATTTTGACTTGTCCCTAGGGTTCTTCCTAAAGTTTTAAAATCCAAATTTCCACAAATAAATAATCTTACTTTGATACCAGCTATGGAATTCTTTCTTTTTATTACAAAAAAATTTCATTTACGTGGTATAAACAAAGGATCTTGTAAAGTCTAGTTTCATGGGTAAATGGTAAATAATACATGAAAAATTTAAAAATTATTCTTAAAACCTTGAAAGGATTCTTCATTTTTCAATCCAAATTACTTTTACTGCATCTCAAAACCTGGGTACATACATCAAAGGAAAGAGTGAGCATAAGGACTATTAATGAAAAACAAGGGAAATAGTTTACTTGTGATATTGAGGAATTTCAATAAGTACATGATTCATAATGATAAGGAATGAGAAATAGGTATATCATAATAAACATGAAGTTAATAACATCATGAAAATGTGGCTAAAACATTTAAATGATAAATTAATAAGAATATCACCAAGGTTTTTCTCCGAGGTGTTATAAACATTACCAGGGTTATTCACCAAGGTATCATAAAACATGTCATCTCTAGAGATTAAATTCAACCCCCAATGAATTAGAGCACTATCAGGTCCCAACCTTCATATGTATAAATTTTCACGTGATCCGCATATACAATAATAAATCATTTCATAAATAACCCATGGAGAATAAAAGAAAATGGGTTCATATCAAAATCATGGCGTTTCAAAAGTTCATAAAAACATGATCATTATGTCATTATCTGCCCATGAAAAAGGAATGTGGGTTTCATATATGTTAATACTAGGATAAAATAAATAATTTTTATATCTATGTGTATACACTTATAAAATATAGAGGCTTGGGTAATCAAATAATGAAAATAAAATAAAATTTATTGTGGAGAAGAGAGAAATTATGAGAAAACAATTCGGCAGCATAATGGGTATAAAATGTGGGGTTAGAAAAGGGTAAAAAGAGAGGGTAAATGGGTATCCCATTGATAAAACATAATTAGAAAGTATATGATTGAATAAAAATTAAATAATATAGATTTACCATAACATTTATAAAACATATAAAAAAGAGGTTCTTGAAATGAAGAGAAAAGAAGGATAATTCCCTAACCCTGAAAAGTAACTCCTAAAACATGAGGATTGGGACCTTGGGGGATTTAGAAAACATTAAGAGGTAAAACTATTATATCTTGATGGAGGATGAATTTTTATTGAATGTAAATGGATAAATGGGTGGGTATTTATAGAAAATGTTGAGGGTTTTTTCATTAATTACCAAATATAGTCCTTGGAAACCTTGGTTGTGGAAAATGAAAAACCATGGGTTTTACCAGGGTATTTTACAATGGTATTTGACACTTGGGACTAATTTTATGCTATTTTAATCCAAAAGTGTTTTCAATTATTTTATATTACTTATTTTGGAAAGGAAAAGTAAAGTTTACTCAAAATAACATTTTTAAAGTTACTGTCTATATTTTAGTATTTGGAAAGTAAATTATCAATTTGGAAATTAATTTAAATCTATTAAAATACTTGATATTAATAAAATAATATAATTTTTTTCATGGATTTCAGTTAATTAGTTATTACATCATTTTGACATAGTTATGTAGTCATTAAACCTACTAAAAAAACTCCAAATGTATTTTTAGTATTTCTGAAAAAAATTAAGTATTTTTGAAAATTATCCTAAATTCTCATAAATTATCCCTAATCTAAATTGGATGTGATGATTTAAAAAAATCATATTTATTTTTTCATAATAATCCTCTAAATATTATAAATATAACTTTTAAATATAAAAACACTTATTTATAAAAAATAATAGCGGATTGAAAATGTATAGTAATTTTTTTTTCACTTGAAAAAAAATTATTTTATAATTTAAATTTAAAAAATAATGTTTCTATAATAATATTTCATTAAAATAAGTATTATTCATAATATATTTGTTTATTATAAATATTTATATACTTTTAGGAAAGTACAATGTCTGGCCGAAAAATAAATTGATCAAATTCCATCTCTATTTTGTTAAGAAAAACAATTATCAAAACATAATTAATGGAAAAAAAATTATTTTTACAAATAAATTACGTTTTATGTTACTAAGGAATGGATACATAACCCTTTATTACACTTGCATACTCTCTAAGAGTAAGGTCTTCAATGGTTGTAGTTTCATGGGGTGCCTTGACTAATATCAACTAAGTGGTGATATCCACTAACTTGAACTTCTCCCATAGGTGATTTCATTCAAGATTCACTTTTTGATGCACAACTTGAGATTGGTCAAGGAGGAACCCCAGTGATGATAGATCCCTCTTAAGTTATAACATATGGACTTCAAAAGGAATTAATCTATTGGTTGATTCCATTGAATTTTCTTTTTTTATCAATTATCATTTGTCAAAATTTTAATTATAAACACAAATTATAATGTTAAAATTATTATCAAGAGTATAGTTCATAGTGGTTATATTGAAAAATAGTCATAATTGACTAGCGATCATATAATGTTAAAATCCAACGGGTCATATTTCCCTTTATATTTACTTCATTATTGAAGAGATATGGTTTTTTAGTGTATAAAATAATATAACAAACAATTTCTTAGTAAAAATATTTTATTCAAAAAGTATAGGTCATTACAGATATGTTTCCTTTGAGAATACCATATTTAAATTTTGTAAGTGGTGTCGATTAGAGTCAATGAATCTTCATTGAGCTCAAGTTGGAGTTTTCATGATCCAAGGATGAGTTATATTAGTGATACACTAGTTCGCATGGTGAGAGCATGATGGATTGTGTGATGGTTGGTGATACAACTAGGGAATTACACCCTAATTTGGGTTAAGAGTTTGATGTTGGTGTTGGATGATCATAGGACATATTTGATTGTTAAGGCATCATGATCGGGCATCAAAGTTGTGTGTCAGTGGGTGATACTAAGAATTTTTAAGAAAGTTTTACCAAATGAAGTCTTACTTGTGTTTTTTGATGATTTTGGATGTGGTGAGGTGGATACCACTTCAGGAGAATGATTTGAAATGTTGTTGGAGGGCCAGTGGACCACTGGAATTGTTATTTCGGTAAGAAATTATTATAGAGGGGGAAACTATGGTTCAAAATCAACCTTCATGATTGTATCCTTTTGTTGAGGATTATCATATTAGTTGAGATGAATAAGGTAAATAAACCATGATTTTTTTGGGAGAGATGGGTGTGGTAGAGTATCGTCTTGGTGGAAGAGTTAATGGCATGAAGGTGGCTAGGTTTATAGTAAATAGTTTGCTCTAGTGTTTAAATTTACACAACAGAATAACGTTTTACATTTAGAAGTAGAACATAGTGATATATTAGTGAATTATCTACTATAGTAGGGTGGGAGTTTTAGTTTTATGATTACAATTTCTTCTTGGAAATGAGAAGCATTATGGTTAGGAGTTTGTAATGATCCTCATCGTTATGGGTTGTAATTTCTTGAGGGAATTTAAATTTTAAATATTGATAAAGGATTATATTTCTAATATGCTTAAAATTAAAATTAAAATGATCAGAATATCTCAAATCGATGTTTTAAAATGTAGTTCAAAACCCGATTGGTTGTATGGGTTGTTGGAGAAGCGTTGGAGAAGAGTCAGGTGGCTTGGATTTTGAAATTTTGTAGCTTTAGGAAATCAACATCTTGAAGGAGTCATTCACACCATGAATGAAGTTTACAAAGGTCCAAGAACCTTATGCATGGAATTCACACCATGAATAGGGAATTCACATCATGGTGGGGATCCTTATAGGAGGTTTTGGGGACCCTTACATGGGTTGTTCATGGTGTGAACTATGGCTCATACTGTGAAGGAGGTTTATCTGAAGGGGTACCCCTCTACCTCTAGGACATTAGGTCATGAACCAGGGGTTCATGCCAATAATTTTTTTCGAGAGTGTGTTTTTTTAAGCAGGGTTTGTTTCTACTTTTTTAGGTCAGGTTACTAAAATTTTAGGGGGGGGGGGTAAGGGAGACACCATTTTGTTGGATATCCCCTTTCTTTGCCTCTCCTTAACCCCCCTTGGGTGGGGAGGGGGGGTGGATTTTTTGGTACTTATATAGATATTCTAGGTAATTTTATCTTACCATATTGTTTTTTTAGTTTTTCTTCATTATCCCATTATTTTAGTGTGAAGCAATCTAGGTTTTGGTGTCAATTCCATCGGAGCATGGTGGAATCGACTGAGGATGATGGAGATATCTTATTTTGTTACTATAGGAGGACCTAGAAGGTTGAATGGACACCTTATTTCTCCATTTTATTCAAGTTAATCCACTAACCACATTTATTTAGGGTTTTTATGATATTGGATAAAATTGATGATTGACATGGTGTTGCGTGAGAGGGATTTTGGTTGGGATGATGTCAGGGGTATGTTGTGAACTTCCCACATGTAGTTGGATGTGGTTTAGATATGTTTGAAATTCTAAGTGACATTTTATGAGATTATTCATTTTTTAATTATTTTAAATAATTAACAATAATGTGTTATAATTATTTATTAAGTCATTTTTGTATGAGATAGGTTATTGGGAGTTTATGTAGGATTGGAGGAGGCATAAATGAGACTCATTGGAGCTCAATAAGGGTTTAACTCTTTTTTAGATAGGTTTCGTCTGTGATAAAATTTCATATGCATTTCTATTTGTGAGGATTAATTCCAATATAACTGCATGGGTTTGAGAATAAGGCTTAGGGACCAAGAGTTCTTTGGGTCGATGAGATAAAATGGTGTTATTCATCATTTTCTTGGAATAAGTGATCTTAATCACTTAGTTGAACTTGGATCACTAAACTAATATTTTTCCAAGGGGTGAGGGTACCAATTAGGGTAGAGTGATAACTTTCATAGGTCTGTTAGTGTGATTGAGACATATAATATCTTTGGTCATGTTCTCCGGGCTAGAAGGAAATTATGATGGGATTAAGGTTAGATGGTGATGGGTGAGACTAATATATGTCTTATTAGGGTCTATAAATTCCCTCCTAAGGCCATAAGTGAGTCTTGATGTGTAAAGAGAGAAGGATAAGCCCTCTCGATTTTGGAATATGTGACTGAGAGTGTTCCCACTAAGTAATGAGTTAATATATCACCCTTAAGAGATGTATGACGAGACCTAGGTGAGAGTCATGGTAGTTATTTGAAACTTTTCATAGAAACTCTAATAGGGTTTTGATTGGGTTTTATACCTCACCTATTGAGGACAAGATTGGGTAGATCATGATATCTGAGGATGGTCCTTGGGCAGTGGGATCAAAACTGATGATCTAATGACTCTGGTTTAGATATTTGGACCCTTTGGATGTTTCTATACATATAAATGGGTTTTCTTTCAAAGTTGTCACAATGTTACAGGTTCTAGAATACCTTAGAATATATGTATTAACAATATCAAAAAATTAAACTATATGAACAAATATTTTTATAAATTACAGTTTTCTTGTTGAATATAGGTAGTAATGGGAAATATAAGACCATGGTTGGATCCATAACACATTTTTTACCCTAAAAATGACATAAGTTTTGTACGAATATTGTTTTAAGTCAATGTGAAGTCTTTGGTGGATACATAAAGAAAATTAAATAATAAATTTATTTGATTTATTTAATGTTTAACCAAGTATGAGAATCTATTTAAACCCCATTACAAAAAATCTATAAGTTTATCCACAGAATCCTAGGATATTGAGATCTAGAGGAGATGTCACCTTGTTGGACCTTGGACGATTCGATGAACAAGGATTGAGGATTGAAGATAAAATTTCTATAGGATTCTTCATAAAAAATAGAGTTCTCAGATCACTCCAAAAATGATGATGTGGAATCATTCTTCGTCAGCGATCCATCCAATCTCTAGGTATAGAATTTTTATTTATGGATTTCCACCCTATCTTTCTTGATTTATAGCATGGATTAATTTATCATATATGGATCCTGACGTCTCTCTGTATTCCCTTGGCTCAGTCAAATTTAAATTTTGGATTTAAATTTTGTTGATGAATTCTTCTGCATTCTTTGATTTCAATAGATGATGATCATTGGCTAGATCCATATTGGAAAACAATATTTTTCACTTTGATGTTTCTCTAGTTTTCTCCCACCATTATTTGTATCCTTCACTATCAGCTCTATTCTAGGTGGCAGTTCTACTATCGCCATTACTATTCAAATCATGATAAAACCTACAGATTATTATTTATGTTTGTAAATATATATGTGATGATTATGATTCCTATATATTTAAGAAACATTAGTGGAAATGAGGTATATATATGGTTCTGGTTTAGTTTCTTAGAGATTGGGAAAATGGGAATGGAAGTCTTCAATAATGATTTCTCTTTCGATTATGAAAAATATTTAAATCAACTTATGGTGGTGGTAGATCCAAGACTAACACATATAGAGGTATCTTCAGTGATACTCATGGTGATATTTATATACTTTTTGTGATCCAAGAATATATACATTATTTTATATGAAATTGTTGATTATACACCACGTGTTATGAAAAAACAAACAGTGTGTAGTTAGCTTCCTAGACATCTTGGTTTTCTAAAAAAGTTAAATATCACACATCCATTGGTAGGACCACACACCATGTGTCCCTACCTAGCTAGTTAATACTTCTATAGGGAGTACACACCTCGTGCCTTGAGTGGTCCCACATATTATGTTCCATATTGAACACGTCGTGTATGTGATTCTCCACATGCCAAGTGGAGAAAAAGTACATGATTAGGCTTGGAATTGGGAGTACACTATGTGTACACCAAGGGACATTCCATGTACATCTCATATAAGGTTATAACTATTGTATCTCATTCTTGGGTTCTCAAAATCAGGCCCACGATCATTACTTTATAAGTATTTTTCCATGTAGAACGTGATGGTGATCTTCATTTCAATATCAAATATATGGCATGAGGTGGCATGATCATATTGTTCCTTCCAACATTTTTGGATAACACTGAGGCTTGAGTGTGATCTCTAGAGTGATAACATGTTTGGAAACCCCCTTGATGTCATGAATAGGTCAAGGTGTGGGTCCCATATTATATATATATATATATATATGGTTGGAAACCCCTCATACACACCCCCAAGCATGGGTCTATTATTTGTGTAGTGAAACCCTTTCACTATTGATTGAAAAAGATGTGTGGGTCCTCCACACTCTTGGGGTTATCACCACTATAGCCACGAAATTTCAACAATTAGGCATTATTCACTCATAGTTGGTGGGGATTACATTGGAATACTGTCATTAAGAAAACAATGGCTCTTATAACTTCATATAGAATTATCATCCTTAGCTGGATGTGAAGATTGGGAGCTTTCACCCTCGCTCTTTATTGGGTTCCTTATATGAGTGTATCTATTTTTTGGATTACTTCTCCCTTATCATGGGTTCAACCAACTTATTTATCATATTTCTTCCCCTTTTGTTTTTGGGTGTTCTACTGGGTATGTATGTACTCATCCCTACATGGAATTTACCCACATGTTTTTCTCCTTCTGAATGTGATAAGTAATTATATGCTAACTTTGGAATTCCTAGTGTAGCTAGATCTTAGCAGTACTGGATGATGTTGGTCAAAAGTTAGTGGTCTGTATTAGATATTTTGAGAAGAACCTTATTCTTGATATGTTGTTAGGTTGTGAATCCCTTTATTTTTGGTTTGTAATGTATTTTTTACATTTCATATCTTGTTTATATTTATATTGTTACACTCTAGTTATTTTAGATGTTATTACATGCATTTTATCCTCTTGGGTTTGTATATTCTTTTATCTTGGATGGTTGTGATGTACTTAGAGGTGTTCATGTGTAAAGTGTTATTAGGATAAGGCCTCCTTTTTTGAGATATTCTTACTCAATACTAGATGATGACTCAAAGCCTATTTGAAGTGGTGTGGGGGTGTCATAATAGACTTACTTATAGTCCTGGTTGGGCCCTGGTGGGTTAGTTCATGATATATGAATATTTTCGCAAGGTTGGATCAGACATTGAGATCCGAGTTTGGACAAGAATCCGAGCAGTATTGTCACTTATGAGAGAAAAATGTGAGATAGTATCAATGAGTAGAGATCATGATGGGTTTGGGGGACCTAGGGGATTCTCTATTAGGTGAGGTGAGATGTTTTTAAGCTAATTGGATAAGTCTTAAGTGAATAAAACCATGGAATCATCATCTTAGTTGTGTGATGGGATGCATGCCTACTTGTGCTAATTGTGTTTTATGTGCTTCTGATAGGTGATGAAGGTTGGTGGGGGAGTGTATCTTGAGGATTAGTCTTATCATGTGTGAGATGAAATGAAATAATTCCATGTGTGAGATAGAGTCCTAGTGTGAATTATATTTTGGACATACCTTGTGTGATAATGTAGTGGTTATGGAAGGGGGATTATCCTTAAGTGAGAAGGCATGTTCGACCACATCTTGAATGAGAAGGCATGAGTTTATTAATGACAAAGGACCTTTTTTAGGAGTTTTTTTGGGTTGTAGAAGTGGATCAACTTGAGTTATAGGGAAGGGTTATGACATGATGAGAGATTTTATTGATGGACCTTGCCTTGAGTGATAAGGTAAGGGTTGAGATATGGTTATTTGACCATTCTCTGTTCCTTCAGGTAGCAGGTCAAGGTTTCGATGAAACCCTTCTCCGAGTCCTTGAGTATGGTTTGGGTGTTGTGGTTCCTTGGTTAGAACAAAAAATATACAACTATAATGTTTATTTATTTTCCTCATTATTAATAATATATAAAAATTATATATTAGGGGTTATTGGTGATAACTTAATAAGTTATATGCACATAACCTATATTGACACTATAGTTCACATACAAGGCTTATGTTTTTTTTTTCAGTTCAAAGCACCAGATGTGAAATGGATCTTTCAGAGATAGCTCAAGAGTATCTGGATATTGAGATGAGTCCCATGGATGATAGTAAGTCTAGTGAGTCTGTTTTTGGGCATCAATTTATTTTTTGTATTGTATTGTCCCAGTGGGAAATCAGTGTATATTTTTTATGACTACATAGTATATGATATTTTATGTGTTTTTTTATACTTTGATGTGGATTCTTCTTATTTATTTACCATGATTAATTTTTATGATATTTTGGGATTATTCTTCCCATTACATGTTTTAGGACCTCACTGCTAGTTGGAAACCTCTAGCATACAAGAAGGTGTGTTTGATTCTATATAGAGTTATCAGACCAGATAATTTCTAGTGGAAAATTCTCAAGTATTTATAATTAATCTTCTTCTATGTATTAACTTTGGACATTTATCCTTCCACATTTTCTTACATGGCTACTCTACCATCTACGTACGATATCACCTCCTTGAGTAAAATCCCTTAATATATGACATCCATGAACATATACCCTTTTCCCCCTCTTTTACAATATTTAAATCTTAAATAGTACAATATTTATAATATTTTCATAATTTATATTATTATTATACTTTATCTTCATTTTATGATTCCAATAACTTGACCAAATCATTACATATTTTATACTACTTTTTAGTTGTATCAAATTTTTTGACTAACTCATTATTTTTAGATATGGATACCATTGCATTTAATGATATTATCTTTATCATTTCCATTTATTAAATATGATATAAGATCAATTGATCTATAAGAATACAAGTTTTATATCCCATTTATAAACAGTGTCCCTACCTATCCAAATACCAAATACATATCCCTCTCACTTTCTTAATTACTATTGGATAGTTATTACTACTATATGTGTATCTATCCAAGATATATTTGATATTTTCTTAACATAATGTATGTATTGGAAATATAATATCTAGTACATATCATGGAATATGTGATTAATCTATCACTGGAGTTCATGATTTTCTAACCGCCATTTTAATCTAATCCTATGTATTATACATATATTCTTGGATTAATTTATTCAATTTAAAATTGGAAACAATTCCCTCTCAAATTATCCAAAATTTTATTTTTCAATACTTTGTTAGTATATATACTTTGACTAGGTCAAGAAAGACATAGATCCATCTCAATAGATCTTGTCCCCAAGAACTTGGGTTACTATTGTAAGTAAATATTTAGAGAGATTATTTTAAATTATTTTCTACTAAACCAAGTAAAAATAATTTTTTTCCATATGTTACTAATATATTTTACTTCAAAAACCATGACACTCTCACTAACCTCTTATATACACATGGAAAATTTTCATTCCAAATGAATATTCTACGATCATGATTCTTTTATTAATCTATTTATGGATCTCTTCAACATTAATTACTTATTGTAATTTTGTGGTGTCACCAACCCTTTTTGGTTGGGTCATATAGAAATATTCTATAAGGCTTCCTCAGGGGAAGGTGGTTTTGAAATCAAATTCCCAATATAATGACCTTAAAAAGTTTCCATGACAAGTAGAATACTAATAGATTTAAGCCTAATGAATTGTTATAAGCAATCAGTACTTATTGGGACCATACTGTACCACCCATGTATAATTTCTCTTGAATACCCACCAATGAGTTTACATAAACTGGGGAAATTACAAAAATACAGACTTGATTTTGATATATGGAATCCCTTTTTCTGAATTCGTATTTTTTTCATTTTATCTTATTAAAATTTAATAATTCCGTATAGGATAAAGATTAATTATTCTTATCAAATAATATATTACATTAACTTGATGATAAAAAAACTATCACTATGGTTTTAACTTTTCTACTTAGTATGTGTCTTTGAAATATTCATTTTCTATGGGATTTTATTCCTATGAAAACTAGTTATGCATATGAAGCCTTGAATTTATCCAAGTCTACCATTCTACCACTATATAAAATAGATATGTGCAACCTATTATATAAGTACAGTCTTTCACTTGATTATAACTATTATATCTTATATATTTATGAAATATTGTTAAAAACCATATGAATATACAACTAAGACACACTCTGTGTTTTTCTTTGTGAAAGTTTTTTTATAGACTTATCCTTCACAAAATCATTGCACCTAAACACATAAACAACATAATAATGTATTTCTTTCAAATTATGATTTAGATATTATCCATATTTTATTATAGTTGGAATATTATTATGAGTTAACAAAGAATTTTTCAAATCATTTAATAAATGAAAATAGAAGACTTGCAGGACTTATAAGACTCATCATCGATCCTCCTATTGATAACATCATAACTCTAATGTGTATAAGAAAATGAGTGTTTTTTAATTACTATAACCTATATTTTAATGATTTATGAATGCTTCGTTAATGTATACCTTGATAAGCCTAAAACTATAATATATTTTACCATGTGTATTCATTTCTTTACTGATAATACCTAAAATTTCTTAAGGTATCTCATGAGGTATTTGAATTTTACCTTATGATTCTCATTAGAATTGTTCATCCCTTCAAGCTAAATTAAATATTTAATATTTATAGTTCAAATTTATTTCTAATTAATTATTTACCTAAACAAATAATTAAATTTCTAAAACTGGATATGAGTCTTCTATTTTATATTCATTATTTTTTTTTGACAATTCAAGTTTTAATAAACTATTAGTTGAGTATGAAACACTATAAAAAAATTTATTATAAAATCAAATAACATCTCATTGTTCCCAAAGAACACATGAGATAATTTTTTTTAATACTTAATACAAAATAATAGTCCAACTATAATAAATAAACTTGGTAAAAAAATTCATATTTTTCTCATTGCTGACATAAGAATAACCCTTTCTCAGCTACTGGGAAAATTCACCTTACTTATTGTATTGTTTATAAAATTCCTTGGTTTTTATATTTGAATGTAAATATTATATTTGATACCCAAGTAGTAAAAAAACATTATATACATTTATGAATATACCTGAATTAAATGTTACTATAAGATTCTTCATTAACTTATTGTAGTTCCTCTTACAGTGACATTTCAAGGCACATAAAAATAAAATGACTTCATGTTCAATGTTATCCCCTATAATTCTTTATATATTTTAAGTAAATTATAAGATATTGATTTACTTAGAAATATTCATGTTTTTCCCAACCTTTTATTTTAATATGTTAACCATAAGGGGTGAGGAAGCGTATTCCCATTGATCCTTATTTACATGGTAAAGAATATTCAAAAGATCCTTGAGCAGATCATTCAAGCTATTCATCTTATAATTCTTAATGAGTATAGTGAAAATGATATGTAATTATGATAATATAATATTAATGGAAAAATTTTTATCCATAGAGAATCCCAAATCCACTAATTGGTTAATATATTTAATAATTTCAAAGGCCTGATCACTATCTAGGTCTAAGATTTCCTGTTTACACTGGTATAGTGTAGTGACAATCTCAATTATCTTAAGCATCACTTTCTCATTCTGATGTTAAAGTAGATTATGTTTCATGGTTTAATCATCCATTTTTTAAGTTACATCATCATCTCTCTATATATTTATTATAAAATGATTCAATGAATATAATAAACATCCTCCATGAATCTCTGGAAGGATTCATTTTCACCTTCCCTTTCTTAGTGAGTTGGATGAACAGGTATAAAACCATAATAGAAATTTTAATCTAGTACTATACTTTATAAATTATTTCAAAACTCTTGTAAATTAATATTGATGAGTAAATGGTCTATAAAAAAAATGATCACAGTGTTTTTGTGGTTTTCCTTTCCATTTTATACAAAATAAAACTTTAGTTTGTTATTACTTTTAACTTGATTACTGAATACTAGACATTATATACTTATTAATATTAAATGTTTCCCACTATTTTAACAAATCCTAGTATCCCTAAACTACTATATTTGAAAAAAATAGTCTCTTGATTATTCAAGTGGAAATGATCCTTAAAACCTCTCCTTATAATCCATCTATGTCTACACCATTACCCATACTGTTTCAAGGAGGGATTTTGGATGACTGACCAAATTGAATTGTGGATCATCAATTATTTTATTGAATTCCCAACTTATATGAATCATAACCTTGATTTAATATATTATTTGACACTAAAATTGAAAAAATTTAGCTATGGATATTTCTTTAATGGAAATTTTAGTAAATTCAACCCACTAATTTTATAATAAATCCTCAATTGTTATAGGAACCCTCATCAATGGGTGGAAATAACCAAAAAATTATGGTTTTATTAAAAATAAAGTGATGGAAGACATTTGAAATAATATTTCCTTATTTTTTTTTAAATTTTATCAATGAATAAAATCTGTTTCTATTTAAATTTATTGTTTTATGTGATTATACTCACAACTTATCAATTCTTCAAATACAAAACATTCACTAAGAATTATTTAAATAACATCCTACGATTTAAGTATATTTTTTTTTGTGAAATTAATAAATGGAATCGATAGGTTGTGATACCCACAAATTTGAAATTTAGTGAATAATGAAATACATTATAAAAATGATAAAATAAATGATTATATAAAATAAAAATAATCTAATTCACTTAAAAAAATACCATAATTTCTATAGAAAATATTTTGATGAATTATGTATTTTTTTTATATTTATGATTTTGAGGAATGATATTAAAAGTATTTATTGATAAAATTTAAGTGATAAATAAAGAAATAAATTATACATATAAAGAATAGTTAAGTAATGATAGGTAATACTAGTATAATAGTTCTTGGATAAAAGAAAATTATTTGTTTATAATAAATATTTTAATATATATGTTTTCTTTAAAAGGTAAATTATTTTTTAGAGTATTAAAATTTTCATGACCTGAACCACTGGGGCCCTCCTGGATGAGTATAGGTTGAGTGTGAATACCCAAAATCTGCCTCTAATTGGCCATGGTCTAGAAACCAACATCAAGTAGGCATATCACACACATGGTAGACATTATACAAATGTGCCTTTTCGCATGCAGACATCTCCAAGCCCATACAATACTGATAAAGAAAAAAATAAACTAATACTAATGCATGCATAGAATCTATCCCACATTAGAATATTAAATAATTACTAAAAGAAACAAAGGGGATAAATTCAAGACCAACCAAAATTGAAAATGATCCAAACCTACTTAGAAGAAGGGGACTACTATCATATGGAACACTTCGAAAGCACCCCGCTCTATCTATATTACTATGCTCTACCTTTTCCCAATCCTCATAAGACTCCATAAAAATGTCATTCATCATAATAAGTAATGAAATGTGTGGGATGAGTTTATGTATGGGTGAGTATAAAAATATGCACTCATCCAATAGGTCATGTTAATTGGTACCTTCCCAAGAAGTACCCACTAGATCTCATAAGATCTCATCATCAAACTAGGGGATCACACCCAAGTCCATGGGGGGGAACCAAAAAACCTACGGGATAAAAATTATAGATAGTGGATCAAATATTTATTCATGGTGGTCATGTCTATACCACAAACCCCACTTAATAATGATAGAGGATTCCACCCTGGTTCAATAGGGGATACACTAAACTCTATCTAAAACCAAACTTTTAGAGGGGATCACAATCCTATTTCCAGAACATAATATCACACTGTAACCTCATAGAAAGGGAATAATTTAACACACTTAACTGATCCTAGTGTATACTGGGGAGACAAAGGTCTCCAATCTATCTTGGGGGAAGTACATGGCATGTACTAGGGGTATAAGACATGTCTTTATAACCCCTATCCTACCTATGTATCACTATATCACACAAAATGTAAACTTCCAAATAAAATATGTGTCATCTCTAGGTACATGGTGTGTATAGGTCAGCTAAAATATAATATGTGACACCTTCCCATGCTCGTGTACACCTGTCCATTCCCAGGTACATCGGTTCGTTCCCTTGTACAATGGTTGTGCCCGTGTAATGGGATATGTTTGAGTAATGGGTCATGCACATGTACTCTACCCATGCCAGTGTGTCTATCCATATAAATGCTCATATAATCCCATAATACATAGTGAGACTCTATACCTAGGGCACAAAACATATGATAGGTGTTACACAACATGTGATCTTTAACTTTATGGTGAAACCCAAGCACCGTAGACAGGGGTACCACATGGCGAGTATCTCCAGATTACATGTTATGTACCATGGGGTTTGAAGAAAACCGTAGTTCCTCTCTATGTGTTCTCATGCTGCTGTAACCTCCATATGTACCATTAGTCTAACCGTAGGATGGTGGATCTTATCCGACCCAGCTTCTTCATCTTTAGATATCCATTTCCATCCATCCAAATTGACTTGGAAATCATTTCCACCACTCATTCTATCACTGAGATTTAAAATGGTAAGAGAGGAAACCTCTAATCTGGTATCGTTCCACCTCCAAGGACCCACCATAATATTTAGACCTCAATCAGATCCTCGATCATGAACAACACCCGCAATATTGATCTATTTCCTCGAATAATGGTCATGCACTAATCAGATATTGGGTATTCATCGAACCACGAGCCATATAAATTTTCCACAATGATTGTGTGAAGAAATGGGGGAGAAAATCAAAAAACACAAAATTTGGAATGAACCTCAGACATGTTTGGGTTGGCCTCATTACATTTCCATTATAATGATGAATGAAGAACTAATAAATAATCAAATGAATCCACCATAAATCAACCATCGATGTGAGAATAAATTATTGATAGTGGAATTGATCCATGTTCCACATGGGATAAATAAATGAGTTGAATCCATATATATCAAACATCATACCTTGATATTGGATCAATCAATGACAAAGAATGATCATGTGTCGTATTCATTGGAAAGTTCTAAAAACTCTTTTGGTATAAATGATCCCTATGTTATCTAATAGATCCTCTAATCCGTTTTCATCCACCAACAATTTCTTCTAATGATCTATCTCAATTATAAGGGTTATGAAAATAACCTAGTTAATTGTTCATAAATGCATATTTATAGAGGATTATATGGTTTTGGCTTCAATTAAACAATTAAATATTTTTTTATTTAATTATTTATCCACCCATGTTGAAGCACAAGATGAACAACTGACGCATATAAGGTTTATGTCATGAATAGGATAAAAACCATATTATTAACTCAACAATGGAATTATATTTCCAATAGGAGCCTCCTTTATGGGGTTATTAAAGTTTTTCATGAAAATAGAATGCACAAGATATTAATACATTTAATATTTTTAAAATATAAATCCTTGGATCACCAAGACTTATAATCATGAATCATCTCAGTACCTAACTCTGGAAATGTTACTAGAAATATTTAGATGCTTTACATATAAAAAATAAAGACATTACATTGTCCCTACATTGGATCTTTTCATCATAATAAGTGATAAATACTTCCAAAAAAGATATGTGTATTCATATCGCATCCAGGTCTCTCACTCCTTGATTCAATCATGAAGACTCCCATGCTACCACTAGACACACACCAAGGTAATCACTCACCCACATAGTATATTATCCTACTGATTCTAGGTCTCCATTAGGTACTAAATAAAGTTAGATCCATCCTAGATTTTAAGATCACTCTAGTCGATAACATGTGAATTGTAATGAACATGCCTCTTTAGTTGTAAAGCATGGAAGGAATCATATAATCATTTTAAATGCGACAGTAGAGAAAATAGGTATGCCACCTTTTCGACTTTGTGTAATATTTTGAAAAGAATAATTAATCTCTGAGATAAATTTATACCTCAGAAAAATATCCATAGCCCACATTGAGTTGATACCCTTAAGAAAACATGGTACCCTCCTCAAACTCCAAAGGCCTTCATAATTGGTATGCTTTGGAATTTTGATGGCTTTGTGTAGTCCTAATTTGATTCTTAATGATCATCACCTTCTCTATCATATCTCACAACAACTCTGGACCCATGAGTGGAAACTCACCTAGATCATTCCAACATAGTGGTGACCTAGAGGGTCACCCGTACAAGTCCTATAATAGTTCCATACCTATGGTGGAATGGTATCTATTTTTGTACGCAAAATCCATCAAGGGTAGATGATCCTTGAAACTATGGTCAATGTATATCATGCAGGCATGAAGAATTTACTCTAAACCTGAATGGTCTGCTTTTTCTATCCATAATTCTATGGGAGAAACACCATTCTCAAATATAACTTAAGACCAAATTCCTCTTGTAATCATCTTCATAATTGTGATGTGAATAGGGAATCATGGTATGAAATGACTGTTGAGGAAACACTATAGATCCGAACAATATCATACAAAAAAGGAATCCCAATATCTATATTGAAATATTCTCTTTGATATCTTGAAAGTGGTTATGTCAATGTATGATCAAAAAAATGGTATCATGTCCTCCGGATATATGTGGTAACCCCCTCAAAAAATCCATAGATATCGCATCCCACTTCCACTCTAGAACCTCAAGGGGTGGAGCTAAACCTGCTGGAACACGGTGCTCAACCTTCACATGATTACTAGTGAGGCATCTAGAGAAAAACTCCACTACAACTTTCTTCATACCTAGAAACCAAAATTGATATCTAATGTCATGGTACAACTTTTCTACACTTGGATGTACTATAAAAGGTGATGTATGAAACTCTCTAATCACCTCCTCCCACAACGTCACTGGTACCACAGTTCATCCTCTGAAAATGGTGCTGTTCTCCCCACATTCAGAAAAACCATTAAGGGAACATCCAGTTGACATATGAGTATGCAAGGTATTATAGTTGATATCTCCATACTGATCCTCCCTAACATGCTGTAAAAGTGGTGGGGTAACAATAGTCTATTAGAAATATGAAGCACCATCCTTCTCCACTAAGGAGAACTGCAATGAGAAAAACTACTCCAATTCCTTGGTCAACAACTAATAGAAGTATCATCTATTGAAAGAATCTACTACCACATTCCCATTCCTAGGATTATAGATTATCTAAAAGTCATTATCCTATATGAACTTCAACCATAAAATTTGTCTCAATATAAGATAACTTTTATAGAATATATACTTGAGACTATAATGGTAAGAGTAGATGATAAACTACTCTTTCCCAAATCATTATCTTTAAATAATCAAGGAAAAGACTACTATTTCTAACTCAATATCATGTGTTATGTAGTTCTACTTGTGTAGTCTCAACTTATGTGACCCATAAGAATTCATTGTCTACCTCGGCATCAAACAAAAATCATTTCAAAACCTCAAGGAATCATAAGAAACTACCTACTCAACACCCTCCTCCAGCAATTTCAAGATGGAGGTGCTCATCAACCTCTTCTTAAACTCTTGAATAGTCTGCTAACACATCCATGTCTAAATGAAAGGCTAATACTTTTTAGTAAAATCAGTCCTAGAAGTTTATATACTAAAGAAATTTGTCATGAATATCCTGTACCAGTCTACCCACCCAAAGAAGCTTCGTACCTATTTCATACTCTTGGGTGGCCCCATGCTAACACTTCCTCAACCTCTACTAGGTCCACCACTACACCATCATCCAAGAGAACATTTCCTAGAAAATGGACCTCTTTAATCCATAACGAACACTTTGAGATCTTCCCATAAAGTTGGTTCTCCCAGAGTACGTCCAAGACCATCCAAAAGTGTCTCACATCCTCATCCTCAGACACTAAGTATACTAGGATATTATTGATGAAGAACACAAAAAATTGGTCAAAGAAAGGTTGAAAGATATATTTCATGAGTCCCATGAATACTTATGGGAAATTCATCACATCCAAAGGAACCCCCAAGTACTCATAGTGATTGTAGAGACTTCTAAATTCAATATTTATAAAATTATCATCCTATACTCACAACTGGTGATATCCTGATATGAGGTCAATATTTGAGAATTATTGTACCCCTCTAAAATAATCGAATAGGAATTCAATCCTTGATAGTAAATACTTATTATTCAAGATAACTTGGTTTGGATGTAAATATCCCACAAACAACCTCAAGCTTCCATCTTCCTTCCAGGCAAACAACACTGGGACTACCTAGGTGGAAACACTAGGTCCCACAAATCCATTCCTTTATAATTACTTAAACTGTAGTCTTATCTCTCATACCTATATGGGATCCATATGATATACTGGATCAGATACCATTTTGTCACTAACTAACCTTGGTTGACGATAAACTAGTCAACCGAGAAAGCCTACAACAAGGCTCGAGAGGCATTCCCAATCCTCCTGGGCAAGAAACTAGTTCATGGAATCAAATAAAACTCAATTGGGAATTTCTTATCCCATAAATGATAGAAAAATGAAAAATAAAAAATATAATAAAAACTATAAATAGAAAATAAATAAAAACCTAATGGATAAACATACCTCTATACAACCTCACAAGTCACCTCCAATCATAAAACCACATTCAAACTATGAGAAATATAGTACTGAAAGATCTTGAAACATAAAAATGATAACGAAAGTATGTGTGATCCTTGAGATGTTTAGTAGGTATACCGAAAGAGGAACCATTCCCTATGTCATACCTTTAAAAATAAAACAATTTAATTATAGTTTGAAATAAATATATTTAAAACAAGGTTTTTATTTCATTTTAAATAAAGTAACAATCTAAAAATTTCAAAATAATCATTTTCCTATGCACTATTATAAAATAGTTTCCAAATAATGAAATGTTTTCCAATAAAAAATTTTCCCAAAAAGAAGCATGCGGTGAAGGAGGAATCATTGTGAAAATCAATTAGTGGAAAACAAATCACTCAGTGATATCAAAAAAAGGAAAGAATATTACATGTAAATAAGCATTGATATAATAATTTCTAATAAAAACATAACAATTGGGATGATTTTATTCGAAACATACCTAAATAAGGGAAAGTATTATACCTATGAAACAATTATGATGGGATATACCTCGATACCAAGTGAAGATACCATATATGTACATGGTTTGGAATCAATTTTCGAGCCTATCGATGTGATCCATATTTAATAACCAACCCAGCTTCTCTCAACTTTCCTCATCGGTGGCATAGATCACATGACCACTCCATGGGGATCTAGTTTATCTAATCAAGACTAAATGGGAATAATCTCTTGAATTTCACTATGATTCCTCGAATCCCATATAAGTATCATAAAGAAGAACTTATGAGTTCATCACATGCTAGGTACTTTCATGGGTGACAACGTGTATTCTTTATCCACATTCAAACAACATCCATGCCGATACCCTCTTTAGCTAGATGAAAACCATGGGGGTTCCCATCATACAAGTCATTTTGAAGGTTCCAACTGGGCTTACATATCATGATAGTTCAAATCCATTTTTTGAGAAATACATAAATGTTCTAAATGGGCCTTTTCATTTAAAATATATATTTATCATTGGAAAAACCTTTTTATATATGGATATCACATTTAAAAACTATTCTTTATAATTAGAACATTTAGAAATCTGATGGAGAATTTTTGGGAAACAAAAATATGTTAGTGGACTTTATAGGAATACCAGTAGAAGGACTAAAACATAACTATTCAATTCAAAATCTTTCCTTTTAAACCATTTAGGAAATTAAAAAATCTTCCATAGTTATTCTAATTTAAAAAAATGTATAAAAGATTTTTTTTGCAGGAGGAACCCATGGAAAAAACATAGGGAATTATGTAATACCATATAATAACCAATTTCTAGCATGAAAACATTTTCTATAATGTATATACTTCATAATATAGTGAAAAAAACATTTAAACACCCAATAAATCATAGATTCAAATTTAAAGGCTCATACATGAGGAACCAACCTTAAAACATATTGCCTTTGATGATGATCACTTCAAATTTACACATTTATACACCTTTATATATAAATTCACCCCTTGATCCCATGTACATATCTCCCTCTCCATGTGCGAATATGTTTTAAGAAGGTATATATATATACTTACCTATGTATATGCATGTAATACATCTTCAAGGATCCACAAATCATTGCGTATGACGAATGCCACAAGAATGACCTAAACTCTATTCTAGAGAATCCTAAGAACTATGGAATTACCAAAATAGAAACCCAAATTAGGTTAGGGTTTTACCCTAGGTCACACACACCATAAGGGTAGAAAAAACCATGAAATATAGAAGGAAGAAGGAGAAGTAGAAGAGAAAACACTCATTGGATCTGAACACACTGAAAATTAGAAGAAGGATCAGCTAAGAATCGAAGGGGGAGGCGGGGGAGGTCGCACACCAGGAGAACCATATGGGCATAGAGCATGAGAGTGGGGATGGGGTTGGTTCGGGAGGGTAAAGGGAAAAGGTTTAATGGGTTATTAGGTATTTATTTATTATTAATATAATTTATTTATTTTCAAAATACTAGAGATTGTTCAAGGTTTTTTTACATGGTTGGCCACACTATACGCTAACTGTGAACTACTACTGGAGGTCTTGGAAACCCAACACAAGTAGTTTGCATGTTTAGGGAAACTTTTCATCGATTATGTGGCAAAAAATGCTAAAAAATGAAGACACCATTATGTGATATGTGCACAGTTTCTTCTTACCATGCACCAACTGTGCACCTATGCTGAGAAACCCAAATCTTAAAATTTAAAATCAGTTTGAACTGAAACATTTAAAACAAAGCTTAGAATAATTAAAAAATTAAAAAAATTAATAAACCATGGTCAGGGTGTGTTTTTTCTTCCAACCATTTACAATTTTTTCCATCAAAAAAATCCCAAAAGACTTGATTTATTAGGACACAAGACAAGGATTAAATTCCTCCCAAAAATAAAACCTACTCCACCAGAAGAATAAAAACAGAAAAATCTCTTCCCTCACAAAGTATGAAACCTTTAAAACCGAAAATATTCAAAGAGTTCATCCTCAAGAAAAAAACCAACACCCATGGTAAAAACTTAGGATACCAAAGTAACTCTAACATCACATAAAATAATGGAAAGTTAAGGACCTTCATGTCTCTAAAAATATCATGAAACAAGGAATGCCCTGACCCCTATCATAGAAATCACCAAAGAAACTCATTGGGGTCAGGTGGGATAGTGATATAGAGTTACCCCATAAAAAGGCTTTGAATATCTAATTCATTATGAATCCCTTTTATGGTGGTCTCCCCACTATTTTTGGACTTTGGTCAAAAATTGATTCTTAGGTGAAAAAAATCTCATAGATCTTAATGAAAACCAAAGCTACAAGAAACAAGGAAATGAATGAGGAACACCCACATTACATGGAAATAAAATATATTATTCCCAAAAATACATTTACATTAAAAGTATATTTCCCAACAGATACATTACATCATCATTCATACCCAAAAAGATGAAAAAATCACAGAATACATAAATTAAAATAAAGGGCATTTATAATAAAAAGAATCTTTAGTTTTAGATTTCTCCATCCCTACATCCATCAAACTAAGCTATATTGTTTTTCAAGGGAGTTGATTTAGATCCATTTAAATTCATAGAAACATCCAAGAAAAATATTTTAAAATGATCTAAATAACCATATTTATGATAGATATTTTGTGAATTACAGTGTGCAGACTTCCTATTCTTGGGCTTCCCACAATAATAGCACTACTGGAGAATACTCTTGGATGTTTCTACTGATATGATACACAATGGAATTTTCATACTACTTCTCAACAAGCTAGACACAACTAAACCACATTTGGTTTGAATAGCCTACGTCACCACTTCTTTATAAGTATGATGGAATAAATGCACTACCTGATGAAATTATAATCATAGGCCACTTTCAAGGAATCGAGCATCAAATATTTCATCTTTGGAATGATTTGGGATATACAACATCATCTCTAAAAAGTTATTAGAATACTTCAATACTATTTGATCACCCTTATCTAGGTAGTATAATGAAGAACCCTTTGGAACCCTAATAAAATCGGGAAAAACTAATGGTTGAATAGGGATTTGAAGCAATCCCATGAGTGGCTTGGTATAAAAAATGGACTTCCACCACTCCCAACTTAGGCCTTCTAACATGAAGGTAGAAAAATAAATCTTTATAGGTTCAGTAGACTTAAGACGAACAAATATATCCTTAATATATCACAACTGTTCCTCATTTTATTATGGTTCTAGATGCTCGAAGAAATGAAGAGGGTTCGACTCTCAAAACCTCTAGAAAAAATTACTGATACTAAGTAGTTGGCTGAGGACTTTTAGGCTCCATATTCAGAAAATATAAACTAGACCTCCAGGACGAGACTTAATTAACCGAACAATATATGATGGAAGAACCACCTATGGATACTTATCAATATTCCTCATAACTTAGTGGGGGTAATAATCTGGATAAGAAACACAAAACCAAATAAAAAATCATCACAAACCAAAATTCTACACATCAATCAAAAATAAAAAATATCTAGTCAAAATTTAATTTCAACAACATTTACAACACCAAAAAACCAAAATACCTAAAACAAAATCACTAAACAAAAAATGGAATCATCAATCCACACTCACTTTTCAAACATCAAATTTCCCACTTTTAAAAAACTTTAAGAAAGTTAACCATAATATATTAAGTACTTACCATTAGTATTATATTAATCCTCACACATACATCCATAGGTAAGCTCAAGAACCCATCAACACATTCCCACACCCATCTACTTAAAACATACATACATCCATAAATTTGAGTATTCAAAGGAATAATAAAGGTAAAATGGGAATGGGTCCATTTCAAATATATTTTTAAAATAATTACAATAAATTTAAAAGCACCCTACTCTATTCCAAAAAATATTAGATCCCATTTTTAAGATGAAAATAATTTTTCATTTTTGAAAACAACATTATTAAACTAGATGTTATTTCAAAATCCAAGGTAAATTTTTCAAAAAATCTAAATGAATAGGAAAAAAATCACTACACACGACTTTGCCACCTGATTTGGTAGGTCGTGTGCCAACCGGGTGTGCACACTAGAGGTTAACAGAGATAGTTGCATGGTTTTCACATGGTTTTCTAGAACTGACATAGAAACTATTCACCATCTGAATCCTTACAAAATAACCACAAAATCTTGATACCAATCATAAATTCTCAAACAAAAACAAAATACCTTGAATAAATCCAAGATCCAAGATCTTATCTTGATGCACAACCATCATAGACCACCCTAAAAATTTAAGTATCCTTTTGAATATGTGGTGACCAAGAACCTACATGTGGATAACCACCTAAATTTCAATAATACTTGTTCCAAGCTTCCATACATCCCCAAATAAAAAGGTATGATTCTTTAATACCCTTTTTTCATTAAACAACCCGGGTTGTCCCCAATCCAGTCACCCGGGACAACCCATAACAAGGCCTGAGAAGTATTCTTGATCCTCTCGGGCTGAAAACTATTGTAAGATATCAAATACAAAATAATTAGGGATGTTTTATTCCATAAATGATAGATAAATAAACAAGATCAAATAAAATAAAAACAAGAAACAAAAACCAAATAAAAAATAAATGGATAAACCTACATCCATGCAACCTCATGGGTCACATCGAACAATATATCCACACTCACTCCATGAGAAATCCTAAGATGAAAGAACTTGAAGCTAAAAACACATCTCCATCCCGAAAATGATGAAATGTAAAAACACTAAGTAAAATATTCATGCATACACAAATATACCCACCACATAGTATGATAGTAGAAAAACTTGAATGTGAATAGGGCAAGAATACAAGCCCCCCAAAAGAAATATTTTGTCAAGTGAATGGACAAGTTCCGGAAATTTGTCTCCAAAAAACCCTACCTGAAGGGTAGGTGTAGGATAACTGTCTGAAGTTGTAGGATCACCACACATCTGTCTGATCACTCTAAGCACCAACTGGTCCTGTTCCACCTAGGACACTTTCAAAGCATCGATCATATTCACAAGACAAGATATGTGTGGGCCAAGCCCATGCATGGGTGAGTAAAACAATACTTCAGAGGACACCCCAAAACCCCAAAGGTAATACCACTAAAAAATACATGAAGTATACCCTAAAGGAAACACATGAATTACACCATAAAGAAAACACACTAAGTACACCACAAAGGAAACACACAAAGTATAGTCAATATGGTCAGCTCACACAAGTATAAGTCTAAAGCACTAAGAGAATGATTTCTAGTTATAATCCACAAATCTATCAGTCTCCATGAAACTAGAAGTGTTGATCGTGCATGTAGCATCGATGGAGCATAGAGCTATGATGGTTCACAGAGTGTCGATATCACATAGATCTCCAATGGCCCATGGAGCGTGCATGGTGCATAGAGTGTTGATGGCGCACTACTGGAAAATGGGTTTATAACCACAGTTTTACAAAAAACAGTGGGTATAGAGTACCCCTATACCCACGGTTTTCCAAAACTATGGGTATAGGGTTAATATGGGGACCTATACCCACGGTTTTCCAAAACCGTGGGTATAGGTCACCTATACCCATAGTTCTACCTGAAACCGTGGGTATAGGTTTATTTTAAACACCTATACCCACAGTTTTGATGAACTGTGAGTATATGTGTTTTTTTCAAACCCTCTACCCACGGTTTTGGCCAAACCATGGGTATAAAGTTTTCCCTGAAAACCTATGCCCACAGTTTTATAAAACCGTGCGTATTGGGGTTTTTTTAAGACCTATACCCACGGTTTTGGAGAACCATCGGTATAGCATTCCCTCATTATGGCGGAAAAAAAAAATTAGGCGGTATGATAAAAAAATTTGGTAGGAACATACTTCTTATTAATATTATTAAGGAAATAAAAAAATAAGAACTAAAAAAATCTGTAGCTTAGTTGGTTTGGGTGTTAGTCTACTCAGTGTGGTGCGGGGTTCGAATTTCAGCAAGATTTTTTTTCAATTAATTTAGTTTAATAAATATAAGTAAATAGATTCTATCTAAATCGGTATAAAATATCAACAGGTTAGTTGGTTAAGTGCCGCTTTGTAGACCGAGAGGTCTGGTGTTCGATCCTCACTGGGTTTTTTTTCATATAACCAGATATATTAATATATTTAGAGAAATAAATATATAAAAACCAGTAACGACTTTGGCTTGGCTGGTCTAGCAGCTCGGTGTGAAGCGGGGCGTGCAGAGTTCGAATCTTCCTGGGAGAAGTTTTTTAAAACTAAATGAATAAATTCCCCACGGTTTCAAATCGTGGGGTAAGTGCCTGCCATGCTGTATAGCAGGGTGTAGGTGTGTGACACACCTATACCCACAGTTATACCAAACTGTGGGTATTGTTCAAGACCCCTATACTGACACCATTCCATCCCATGGTTAATAAAATTGTGGGTATAGCATATACCCACAGTTTTGGGGGCTATACCCACGGTTTGGAACCATGGGTATAGCCCATTTTTCCAGTAGTGGCGCTCGAAGTGGAGATGGAACCCAGGGCATCGATGAAGCATGTGGCGTTGATGGTGCAAAAAGCATCGATGGAACACAAAGCATAGATGGAACACAAATCATCGATGGATCACATGGCATTGATGGGTGATGAATCCCTTAAGTCATGTAGTCACCAATATCACATAGTTACAACTAACCATAGGATTTCGCTCGTCGTGTGCTTGTTCTAGGATATCCTACTCCTCAAGCCATTAGGTCCTAACCCAAATTCCACAAAAACTCACTTAGAGTGTCTAAAAAGTACTCTATTATCGCAAGGGTCCTAATTCTATAGATGGATCATCAAATTGACCTCTTGTTTAGAAGATATGAACAATTTAGTAAAAAGGGTCTTGTACGATCCGAGTCTGACCCAACCTGAACTAATCGGTCTAGACCACCCTAACGGGCCCTCCCCATTGGGCCGCTGGACCATGACGTAGTTCTCCATCCAAGATCAAGTCATTTGGACCATCTTTTCTCTACTAGACGCGGCCTACCCTGGCTACATCCCTTTGGTCCACGCGGTCGCCACCGTGTGGCTATCCGGCTCCCCTAGTCAATGCAACACCATACCACATTTCACGAGGCCATCCCACCTACTTTTCTTGGTTTTTCAGCCTCACCATTGCTGCAGGGTACTCCACCTGACGTAGCTCCAAGCCTCATCCCTACTACCGTAGCTGTGGCCTCCTTTCACAACACTTAGTCACTGCCTACAACCTACGCCGCCATGGCCCCCCTCTCAAAAGTGGTCTTTCCAGGACTGCATCACATCGTTTCCATCGGCTATCCTATCAATAGCCTATTCCTACTACAACCAACCTAAACCAACCTCCCCTTTCAGGTTGATGATATCTCTACTGATGAACACCCCACCGGCAGCCTTGCCCTGCCTCGCTCCGCCTGAACTGGATAGAGCCACCACCTAACGCTGCCGCCACCTTGCACCATCATGGGATCAACTTGATTTAGATAGGGTTTCATAGGGAAAGGTAAGGTTATGAACACATGAATACCACAATAGATTTAGTAGGGAGATATAAGGCATAATAACACCCAAAGGATGGATCATATACTTGTTTGTGTCAGCCTTGATTCGTTTAGGTTAGTGGGATCCCGAAGAAAACAATAACAGACAAGTCACTAAGATTTAATCCCATTTAAACCTGAGATAATTATCCTTCCCACCAGAATGATTGAACCATAGATCAAACTATTCGTTGGTTGTTACATGTTTGTTGTTTGAATTTAAGAAGGGGAAAGAAACCACAATGAGATCAATACCATACCTCAAGGTTGGATCTATCATTGATGAAGAATAGAAGACCATGTTAACTTTGATCCTTGATCTGCCAGTGTTTGTCGATTTGTCGTGCTCCAATCAGATTTTCAATCTTAATTCACCAAAACACTAGGATAGCCTTCCTCTCTCTACCACAGGGACACTCCACAGTTATGGAGATAACTCTATATTTTTGAAAAAGGGTTTATTAATGATAACATCCACTATGTTAAACAAAATATTTTTATTAAAATATTTTAATGATGTTTACGTCTAAAATATAAATTTCACTGTCGACCCACACTGGTTGATGTTTGGAACCATCTAAGGTAATTTCACTTCTCTATATGTAATAATTCCCTTATATTTCGGATCCAGTCACCCATTTAGATGTTATTCCCATTTAAAGAAGAAACCTCCCTCACGCTTTATTAAAACATAAAATTTTCCACCATATCATTCCGAGTACATCGGGCCTCATAATCACATACCATCTCAGCCCCAGGCCGTATAATTTATCAAATTAATTTATAAAAATAAAACTAGAGAAAATACAAGTCATTACATTCTCCCCACCTAAGGGATTTACGTCCTCAAAATCCAAAACAAGTGATACTCAACAAAAAGATGATGGTACTGAGCACTAATCTGAGCCTCCCACTCCCAAGTTATATCTGTAAGATTCCCGTGAAGCCACTGAATGCGCAACAGAGGAATTAAATGCCCATGAAGTATCCGCTCATGATGATCCTTTATCTCCACTAGGTGATCTGCAAAATTCAACCCATCATCAGTGTCCAGCTCTCCCCATTAGATGAAATGTGTTAGATCATGTACGTAACTCCTCAGGTGTGACATGTGGAAGAGATCATGCACCTGGTGAAACTGCATGGGTAGATATAAGAGGTTCTCCACCTTGTTAAATCTACTTAGAATCTGAAAATGGATGATTTATTACGAAGATACCTTGCCAACCCATCCAGATCTATGCAATCCCCATCAAGGTGAGACCTGAAGGAACACATGGTCTCCCTCCTAGATCTCCAGAGGCCTCTGCCTCCTATCAGCATACAACTTTTGCCAGCTCGATGTAGTCCTCATCCACTCCTAGATGATATAAACCTTCTCATTGGTATCCCAAACCAACTCTGGACCCATGAGTGCTGACTCCGCTAGGTCCATCCAACATAGTGATGACCTTCATGGTCGCCTGTAAAATTCCTTGAACAGTTCCATACAAATGGTGGAGTGATATATGTTGTACGAAAAATCCACAAGTGGTAGGTGATCCTCAAAACTGTGGCCAAAGTCTAGGATGCAAGCCTATAGTTTGTCATCAAGAACCCGGATGGTCCTCTCCATCTAGCCATCCTTCTGAGGATTAAATGTTGTGCTCAAGTGCAGATGAGTCCCAAATACCCCTTGTAATCCTGTCCAAAACTAAGATGTAAATCAAGAATCACAATTCAAGGCAATAGTTGATGGGATTCCATGGAGTCGAACTATCTCTTGCACATAGAGGCATCCCAATCTCTCTACTAAGATTTTCTCAAAAATCGATAGGAAGTGGGATGAATTGGTGAGTCATTCAACAATAACCTAGATATTATCGTGCCCCCTGGACATGCATGGTAAACCGGTCATGAAATCCATCGATATCTGATCCCACTTGTACTCTAGTATCTCAAGTGGTTGGGTCAAGCCTGGTGGAACTTGGTGCTTGACCATCACTTGTTGGCATGCGAGGCATCTTGAAATGAACTCTTCCACCTTCTTTTTCATCCCCATCCACCATAACTAATGTCGGAGGTCCTGATACATCTTTTTTAGTCCTAGATGTACTGCCAAAGGTTAAGTATGTAACTCCCTCAGGACCTCCTCCTGAAATTTTGTTGGTACTAATGTGCATCATCTAAAGAAAAAATAATGCTCCCCACCTATGAAATATCCGTTAGGGGACTGAACTATGAACATATGAGCACGTCGGGTATCACAGTTGATGTCCCCAAGCTGTGCCTCCCGGAATCATTGTAAGAGTGGATGTGTGACAACCATCGACTGGAGGTAATTTGATCCATATCCATCCACAAATGATATCTAGAATGTAGAGAAGTACTCTGACACCTCACTCATCAACTACAAGCTAGATCTTCTGTTGAGAACATCCACCACTAAATTCCCCTTCCCAAGAGTATAGAAAATCTCAAAGTCATATACTTAGAAGAAATATAGCCATTATCTCTGTCTCAAGTTCATATCCTTCTGAGAGAAGATATACTTGAGACTCTTGTGGACAGAGTTCAAGGGTAACCTCTCACCAATTAGGCAGTGTCTCCACATCTTCAATGTAAAGACTACCACTGAAAACTCAAGATCATGGGTTGAATAGTTATGTTCATTCTTCCTCAAATGAAATTAACCATAGATAATCACTGATTTTACCTAGACCAGGACACAACCAAGCCCGTTACTTGATGCATCACAGAACACCACATACTCAAAACCCTCCTTCTATAATCTCAAGATATCATCTCTCTTCAACCTCTGCCTCAACTCTTGAAAGCATTGTTGGTACTTATCTATCCACATGAAAGGATAAGCCTTCCTTATAAAGGAAATCAAGGGTGATACTAACCTAGAAAAGTAGGGTAATAAACTCTGATAGTACCTTGAAAAATCCAGTAAACTCCACACCTTGGTAACACTATTGGGTGGGTCCAAAGAAAGCACAACTTAAATCTTCATTGGATCCACTGCCACTCCATCCTTTGAAATGCCGTGTCCCAGAATGTGGACCTAATAAATCTAGAACTGACACTTTGAGAGATTCCCATAAATATGGTTCTCTCAGAGTGTGTCCAAGACCATCCTCAAGTGTATCGTGTACTCCTTCTCGATTGATGAGTACACCTGAATGTCATCAATGAAGACCATGAAGAACCAGTCTAATTAAGGTTGGAAGATCATGTTCATGAGTCCAATGAACACTGTTAGAGAATTTGTCACTCCAAACATCATCAATAAGTATTCATAGTAGCCATACCAACACCCGAAGGTTATCATTGAGATGTCATCATCCCGTACATGAAGCTAGTGATAGGCATATCTGAGGTTTATCTTTGAGAACCACATCGTTCCCATAACTTGATCAAAGAGGTATTCAATCCTTGGAAGTGGATACTTATTCTTCATGTGAACCTAGTTTAGGCATTATAAGTCCACACATAACCTCAAGCTCCCATATAACTTTTTGGAAAACAAAAATGGGTCCACCCAGGGTGAAAAACTAGGTCCCATGAATCCCTTCCTCTAAGTATTCCAAATGTACCCTCAGTTCAGAAAGATCTGTGGGAGCCATATGATATAAAAGTGTAGATATAGGTTCCATCCTGGGGTACAAATCAATATGGATATAAACCACCCTATGAAGAGGTAATCCTAGAACATCTTCTAAAAATATGTCCTCATACTTATCCACCACTGTAGGAAACTAAGGACTCATCTCATCAACTACACCGAGGGTCATGCTAGCCAACTGGTGTGTGATCAGCTACACCATCCTATGTGAAAGTCCATACTATGCTAATTGGGTTTACTTTATCTAAAAAAGGAAAAACTAGTACCATCTCTATGGACACACTGCATTGTGTGCCTGAAATAGTTAATCTGGGCATGGACTATGAATAAACAGTACATGCCAAGAATGACATCGTAAGGCCTCAACGCTATGACCAAGAGACCCCAACTGAAACTGTCATCCCCTAGAGTAAGGGAACACTATCGACACCAGTTTTTGATCATCAAGTCTCCCCCCATAAGAGTCTCTAAGTTTAGGGATCAAGTCAAAAGTTCTACTAGAATCTCCGAGTCTCGAACACAGGGTCATAGTGAGAAAAGAGTGACTAACACCTGGGTCTATCAAAACTATAGCTAGGGTGGAAAAGACATAGATCATACCTTTAATCATATCTAGAGCACCTAGTTCATAAGCTTCCATCACATGAAGCTAGAATTGTTCCTATCAACCAACTCCCTAAGCCCATGGTGGACCACCTGGGGGTGGTGGTGGTAGTATGTAGATCCTACACCCACCACTTTCTACCCAAAAAGCTCCTCTACCACATCCACCACCTAGAGGAATGCCCTATTCCTGACTTGTACTCTACCTCAGATGTCCCTTTACCATCTTTTAATTGGTCATCCAATGGGTCATACAATCTTTATCCAGATTTCCTTGGCCACCACATGAGTAACATAACTTGTTCTTCGACCGGCTCACTCTTCCCTGGGAGCCTCACACTACTGACCCTATATCCTGAGGTCATACCCTAAACTATATGATCTTCTTTGATCCCCAAGTCATCTACCAGCTACCTACTTCCAAATATTCAGCTACCTGATGCCCAATGATAGCTCCTATTACCAATATCTTCTCCACCAGAAATATCTCTACTAGAAGAGCTCTCTCCTGTACCCCAACATGTGTCAGAATGCTAAGGGATATCATAGATTCTCTGATCTTCCAATGTAGTCCCTACTCGAAGGTCTAGTCCTAGAAGAATAGTCCCCACACCATATTTGAGGAATAACAATAAAGATCCGTAAATATTTCTGAGTAATCCACTACTATATGGCTTCCCTACTATAGATTCATTTTCTCTTGTATACCCATAGAGCATAACATCACTAGAAATAACTCCTCCCTAAAGAGATTATTGAAGTTTGTCCATGTGAGGGACATCTCTTCATGCATCTGGATCACTAAGCTCCACCATCTCCCTACTTATCCCTATAGAAGACTCATGGCTAAGACTTCCATCTAGTCGAGAGGCATCCTCACTAGGATGAAGAAACATGTAACCACCTCCATCCAATCCTCAGCTACCTAGGGGTTTGGCTCACCGCTGAACCTGGGAGGTCACTGCCTATGGAACTCATACAACATACTTAGCCTATCTGCATCCTGTACCAGTAATGTTTGTAGTAACTACTTCTCTATAGGTGTTGGTATCACTAGTACGTCACTCAGGGGTGATATCTCCGATACTAGTCCCAGTACCGACACCTCATCACTATGTGGATCATCCCCATGATCACACATCAGAATCCTAGATGGCAGTCTACATGGAGGCATCATGAAATAGATCAAGATGTACCATAGTCAATAGAGTATACCTAGTGAGATGACTCCAAAAGGACATGAGAACATAGTAAAAATCCTATATGAAACATGTACCATTTATTGAACCTAAAACTAGTGTTTTCATGTATTAAGTTGAAAAGAAAAATTGAGAGCCCTGGTGTATGGATACGTCAGCCACCACACCACTAGTGGAGTCCCTGGTCTAAAATCCAAACTCAAAAAATTTAACACTATTTACCCAAACCAATATGAGAGACTCTTGGTTTGTTAGGTAGAAACAACCTCCTTTGATGCTACTATGTCACAACCCATACCAGAGGGGCCCATGATGTGACTACCCCAAGCCTACCTTCGATAGGGCAGGGGCACGCGACTAGCACCGAGTAGGTATATCCCACAAATGGGAGGGATTTTCCTAAGTACCTGTACACACGCAGACATCTCCAAGATGAAAATTCTGAAATGTAAAAACAGTAGGTAAAAAATGCATACAAACACTAAGATACCAACCACAAAGTATGACAGTTGGAAAAATGTAAAGTAAATAAGGCCAGACTACAAGCCCACCATAAAGAAAGGGTCTGTCAAGTGAATGAACAAGTTCCTGAAACGCATCTGTAGAAAACCCTACATGAATGGTAGGTTAGGACAACTGTCTGAAGATGTAGGATCACCACATGTATGTCTGATCACTCTATACACCACCTACTCCTGGTCCACCTTGGACACCATCAAAGCATCAATTTTCTACACCAGACATGACACGTGTGGGAAAATCCCGTGCTGGGGTGATTAAAACAATACTCAGTAGGACACCACAAAACCAAAAAGGTAATACCTCTAAGAAATAAACAAAGTATACCAAAAAATAAAACACATGAAGTACATGAAAAATTAAACAAATGAAGTACACCATAAAGGATACACACAAATTATAGTCAATATAGTCATCTCACATAGGTATAAGTATAAATCACCAAGAGAAGTATTTATAGTTTTAGTCCATAAATATATCATTATCCATGTCACTAGAAGTGTCGAAGGTACACAAAGTGTCAATGGCGCACCGAACATCAATGGTTCATGAAGAGTAGATGGCGAACGAAGCGTTGATGGAAACCAGAGAGGCGATGACGCCTGGGTCATCAATAGCGCATGAAGTATTTATGGAGAACGAAACATCGATGATACATAGAGAGTCGATGAAACATGGAGTGTCAATGGCCCATGCAGTGTTGATGGTGCACAGAGCATCGATGGAGCATGGAGCATCGATGGAGCACTGAGCATCGATGGGTCCTCCCCTGATGAGGCTCTAATCCCCATCCCAGTTGGCTCTATCACGACCTCCTGCCACGACCCCTCGTTTCCGTCTATGGCATGTACAACCATGGGCCCGCTCTCTGTTGCGGTTCCACCTAGACCATGTCTCATTGCCGCCTCCGTCCAACCTGCTGGTGGCCTATTCCTGCCGCACCCTGTTTGGCCCGTCCGCTCCTACTAGGCCGATGCTTCTTTTGCCGGTGCCCTTGCCTTGCTGCACTCTGACTGAACCAGCCAAAGCCACTACCCCTAACCAATGCCTTACTCTGACACCACCGTGCACCATCATGGGATAAGTTTTATTTGGATAGGGTTTTATAGGGAAAGGGGAAGGCAGAGAACACATGAATAACACAAGATATTTAGGAGGGAGAGATAAGGCACATGAACACCCAAAGAATGAATCTTTTTCGAGATTGTGTCGACCTTGATCTATCCAGGTTATAAGGATCATGATGAAAACAACAATATAAAAATCACTAAGATTTAATCCCCTTTAAACATTCGATAATTATCTATCTCGCAAGAACAATTGAAGCACATATCTAACTATTTGTGGGTTGGTCTATGTTCATCTTTTGAATCTAAGAATTTGAAAAAATCACAATGATATTGAAACCCTACCTAGAGGTTGGATCCATCATTGATGAAGAATGGAATTCCATGTCATCTTCAATACATGATCCGTAGGTGTTCATTTATCTATAGTTCTATGATTATATTTTCGATCTTGATTCACGAAAACGATGGGAGAGATTTCTTCTCTCTACCTCAAGGAAACTTCAAGGTTATGATGATAATCTTATATTTCTAGGAAAGGATTTTTTAAATAGATTATCTATAGTTTCAAACAAAATATTCTTATTAAATTATGTTAATGCTGTTTATGTACAAAATATAATTTTCACCGTCGACCTGCATTGGTCTATGTTAGGCCCCGCCTAAGGTAAAGTCGCTTCTTTAGATGAAACAATGCCCTTTGATTTCTGATTCTGGCACCCATTTAAAAGTTATTACCATTTGAATAAGAAATAATTTATAGGCTTTATTAAAATTTTACATTTTTAAAAATATCAGTTCGGGCACACAAGGCCTCGGAATCTCACCTGTCTTAGTGTCGGGCCTTGGAATTTTACTAACTAATATATAAAAATAAAACTGGAGAAAATCTAAGTCATTAAATGATATATCTCATTTCTCAAGGTTATGCATCATACCTTGAGAAATATAAATAACTACATATTTATAGTGGAGTCTAGGTTTTTTGATTTAATTAGATAATTAAATAATTTATTTATTTATTTATTTATTGATTCACCCATGATGGTGCCCAAGCCAAATACCCAACACACATAAGGTTTACATCATTCCTAGGGTAAAACCCACTTTCTAAACTCAACACAGACCTTATATATTTGATCCGATCCTTAATTATATATTTAATCAAATTTTCAATAAAACTATGAATGAGAATATCAAAATATGGTTATAATGCCTTTTTTAGTCATAAAAAATACTTTCCATGGTAAATGATAATCCATAATTGTAAAGGTTATAATTGTTAATGAGGGTTAAAATAAGGGATTTAGCCTATAATACCAAAAAATATTATATTTATCTGATTGTAAGAGTTTATATATGAAATTTGTCATCATATATTAAAAATTAGTTTTCTGTGGTATCACATTCCCATGAAAATGACTTTATGTTATTTTAAAGTTAAGGGTATTTACAATAACGTTAGTCACCTCACTTATAAAAGGGAACTTCCTATCCTCACTTATCTACACACTATGAGCAACTTAGATCTATCAATATATACCCAAATAACTTTCCAACACCCCTTAACATTACCTATAGATTCTAATATCACTAAAATATCAAACCAAGAATCCATAAAGAGAGATGAAAAAATGGATACCCAAGGATGAGGCTACTGACTTAACTGAGTTCTTTTAAGTTTCTTTACTCTTACACCTCATCTAAATATTATATAAACAAATTAAAATAATTTAATAATTATAATTATTGTATTTAAATTTTATTATGTTTATGTAAAAATAATTATCTACCTCTTTTCATTCAAATGGAAAATGAAAATATCTCTCACACACTATAGTATCTTTGAAGCAATGTATTTTATTTTTCATCACAACCTTGAATGGATGGTTATAAATATGTATTTAATGAATAAATGTGATAAATATTGAATAATAATTTTTATGTAAAGAAAAATTATTGTTTACCTACCTTTATTTTCATCCATTGAAAAATGAAAACATCACCCATGTGTATGTGTAGATTACAACCTCTATAAAGAAATATATTTAATTTTTCATCACCTCATTATATGGATGGTTATAAAAGTGTATACAATAAATAAATATGTTATTAATTAAATGACTAAGATTATGAAACTATAACCAAGGTGAAGGGACTAGATCTATCAAACCAAAACAAGCATGGAAAATGGAACAGTTAACACCTAAATACTGACTCTAACATAGAATTATTAATAAAAGGGAAATAAAAAGTAACATGTGAGTGGTATCTAGTAATATAAATATAAATATGATTATAATATGGATTTATAATTAACTTAAATTCATTATATACGAGTTGATAGTTTTTTTCATGTAAGCGGAAGATCAGGGTAAGGGTTTATGTTGCAATCTCACTTTTCACCGGGTTTGTCCATGTCTAAATTTCTATTGGGGAAATGGTATACTCTATCTATATTAAACTACATACATTTTCATATCCTATGGTTATTATTATGTCTTAAATTTCTTCTTATAATTTTACCCTTAGGTTCAATAATCAACCTAAATAATGTTTATGAGAAATTATGACCTTATTTCTTCTTTTGGGTTGGAAATATTTTTCTTCCATGGCCATATTTTTTTTATTTTTTAAGAATTTTATTCTATTTGAATCAGTGATTTTTGAAGTTCATTTTCAATTATATTGTAATTTATTTACCTACTTTTTAAAATTAATTTTTCCACATTTTCTATATGGGTTATTTTGAGTCTCTTTTAATAAAATGTGAACATAATGTTTTCTTAACATTTATCACTTGACAAACCTTTCCAATTATCATTAAAATTAGTTTTTTTGAAATATTCATTTATAATTTTTCATTTTCTTCAAAAAAATAATATTTCAATTTTATGGGATTTATTTAAATTATCAAAAGAAAAGGTGTTTCATTCTTGTTTTCAAAGGGTATTTCCAATCCTTTATAAAATTTCATCTGTGTAAACATATTTTAATGATAATTATGATTTAATGTGTTTATAAACTAATAATTACATAAAAATTATTTATTTTGATGACTTATGATGATGTTTTAAGTGAATATTCCTGAAACCCATTTATTTTCCATGGTTTGATTAATATTTGAAGGAACAATGAATGGTTTTATTTTCTTTTGGAATATATAAAAATATTTTATCATTATGTTATCGGTGGGTCCATTTTATTCCAATAATTAATTGATTATTATTTTATATCTCATGATCTCAAAAGGTTACACATGCTGTTAGCTGAAGCTCAAGAGGGTACATAGGCAGTTAACCCATGCACAAGAAGGCACATAGGTGGTTAATCAAATCCTACCATGTGATGAATGTCTGGGTGAGATGACTTGAAATATGATTATTATACTTATTATAATGATAATTTCTAATTCCTATGCTATATTCTAATGGATGATTATAATTTTATTACGACTCATGTTTATGATATTTTTTTGAAATGATTTAATTATTTGATAATGTATATATTATTGGGTATGAATCGACTATGTCATGTTATTTTATTATAATTATTTTCTCATACCCACATTCTCATCTTATGCTCACATATTATATCTGGTTAATATCCTCCATGTTTTCCATTATTGGGAATCATAGATCACCTTTTATTATGTTTCTATACCTTAATTTATGAAGAAGGATAATAAGTTTGATATGTCTAGAAAGGTTGAATCCTGTAAATGTTACTTATGGAAAATATTGAACATTGTTCTTAAATTAGTTAATTGTATATCTAGTATCAAAATAAACTAAACCTTTTTATTCACAGGTCTGAATTATTTTGAGTTTTATTAAATTTTCATCTAAAATGATGAAATATGTATGTATGTTATGTCTAGGTTACCTAAATTAACATTAAAGTTAGATTTATTTATTTATGGGGATTTGGTTATGAATAATGAGAGAGTTTAACATAAATCAATCTATGGTAAAAGTGATATCTATTGAACCAAAGGCATCATAGATTAAAAATTTTCCATAATCTAAGACATATGTGGAATGATTTTATTCATCATATTATTTTCTACTTTGATTAATGTGGATTAATACTTAAAATGATGATTTTGATTTTAGTAAATGGTAGGAACCAAGATTAATCATTTGAATAATGAAAACGATGACCAATGAAATCACCATCCTCATGAGAAACCAAATAGAATGGGAGATGGGATGGAGAATATTGTTTTCATACTCACCCAACAGTCTCAAGAAATGAATAATTATGACAACCATATATAAATTTTGAATAAAAAAAGGAAGGAAAAACTCACCATTAATTCTTTTATGTAATCGTGTATACCTTTAATTAGTGGGTCCTCAGATCCACTAATTTTCATGTGATAGATCAATTAAATAAAAAAGATATTTTCTATTCTCCTATTATCAAATCATGAGAAGGTTTTTTTTGTGTCTCTTTTTAAGGTGAATCTCATCAATGGGGTAATATTATCAAGAATACTTAGTAGGAGTATTAATCTAATATATAGCATGGGAAGATTTTAAAAAGGTATTTTCAAATAATTAATTTCCTCAAAATCTTCATAATAAATTGGATAGGTAATTCCTAGAACTAAAATAAAATGATGATGAATCTATTAGTACTTATGCTGTAAATTTCATAAAACATTAAATGTATTATTATGGTTTTATCATCAACCCAAAAGGAAAAACTGATTTATTCTTTAGTGTCTTAGAACAAAATATCTAAAATGAATTTTATATAAGAGAATTTGGTCCTCTAAATAATTTTATTTGATTTTATGTCAAGGTAGAAATGAAAATTTGAGACTCCCATAATTCTCCCAGTTTTGGTGAAAATAAGGAAAAAATAGAGTTTTATAGAAACTCAAACAATAATACAACCTATAGAAGGAATAATTTATGACTTATTATATGCCAAAAATATTAGAATAAGAATGAGAGAAATTGTCTTTAAGGGACAAGTAAATACATCAAGGGTAGAAGATAAGGTCATTGAGAACATGAATTCTGAGGAGATATGGGTGAATAGAAATGTCAAAAAAAAATTACACCCATACTCTAATGATTCAATTGTAAATAGTATGGGAATTATGAGAAAAATATTACAAAAACAAGTTTTAATAATGATAATCTAAATCCCCAACCTCCTCAGCCAATGGAAAAAAGGGAAGGCCTATGCAAGAACAACTGATCATGAGAATTAAGTGGTGAAAGGTACACATATCATCCAACATACAACTTCAAATGTATTATTTGATTTTGGTTATTCCAAATATTTTATGTCAGGGTAATTTGATAAGGAAATCACATATACACCTCAATGATTTTATATTGATATATTTGTGAAAACATAAAAGTGTATAATAATTATATCTCAAGTATATAATTCATCTTTGATAGAAGTTTTTGGGAATTAAATTCCTATAAGTCTTATTATTCCACCAATATTTGGATTTGAAATGATTTTGGGAATGAACTTACTTTTTCTATATATACCGATATCAATTTCCATATAAGATATGTTTCATTTGATATCCTAAATTTACCTATGATTATCTATTAGTTCAAGGAAAAATATAAACTTCCAATAGAATTTACTTATATTATATGGATCTTAATACCCACCCATGAGATTTATTTAGATCAAAATGGATAGGGAGAAACTAATCCTTGAATATATGCCTATAGTATGAGAATATATTTATGAATTTACTATAATGTTACCTAGTATTAATTTGAATTGAAATTGAACTCATACATGGTGTAGTTACTATACCAATGACTCCTTATAGAATTTTCCTAATTGAGTTACATGAATTTATGTATAAAACAAAAGAGAATACAGATAAGGGATTCATATTCCCTAGTTAACCACCAGGGGTTCACAATTTATTTATTTAGAAGAAATATGGGTCAATTTGTCTTTCCATTGGGTATCATGAATTGAAGAGGATCAAAATCAGGAAAAATTACCCCTACACTATATTGATGACTTTTTTGATCAACTATTTGGAGATAAATACTTCTAAAATATTATAATTTGAAATGGATATCATTAATTAAGTGTTAAAAGGGAGGATATACAAAATTCAGGCTTCTATTTGAGGTGTAGACACTTAATTTATAGTGATTTCTTACCAATTTCCCCAGTATATTGAAGGATATAATAAATAAAGTCCTTGGATATTACCTTGATAAGTTTTTGGTTTAATTTATACATGATATTGTCATATATTTCAAGAGAAAGTAAGAGTATGAATATTATTTGAGGATTTTATTGATGAAATTTAGAAAGGATAATCCATTTGAAAAATTTAGAATATATAAATTTTGGACACATAATTCTAAAGTTTTATAATTACAAGTGAGGGTATATCTATCGATCCTTTAAAGGTTGAGGTTATTTGACAATGGCCCAAAACAAACATTATGATTGAGATTCATAATTTTATTAGATTATATATATACTACTGAGTCTTAAAAAAATTCTCTTGAATATAAAATTGACTATCCAAGTTGACATGGAAGAGAGCCAAGTTCCCTTGGATTGATGAATGCAAAGAAAATTTCAAGGATTATAAGATAATGTTGTCAAGTGAAACTATTCTTACACAACCATACATTAGATAAGGGTTTGAGATATATAGTGATGTATTAAATAAGGGTTTTGGATGTGTTCTCATGAAAAATTACACGGTGAAAACATATGAATCACACTAATTAATGGTTCATAAGAAAAATTACTTGACTCATGATTTGGTGTTGGTAGTGTTAATTGTATCATTGAAAATATGGAAGAATTATCTTCATGGTGAAATGTGTGATATATATACTAATCAAAACAATCTTAAAGTTAGTATTCACATTAAAATATTTGAATATACACTAAAGTAGATGGTTGGAGATAATATAATATTATCAAAACTAAATACATTACCTCCTTAGGAAGGAAAAAGGTGTCTGATTATCTATGTCAAAAGGATTATGTTAACTTTTCTATGATGTGGATTGAAAGAGATTTGATACTTATGGATTTGCAGAGGATGGGCCTTGAAATCACAAAGGAAAGAAATTCAATATTTCTCAACTAAATGTTCAAAAATCCATGCATGTGAATATTAAAGAGGCATAAAAAGAAGACATGGAGCTAAAAAGTTAGGCGAGGAATATTCTTTTGTTAAACCATGACCTTTAGGAAATTATATGATCCAGGACCCGAATATGTGTCCATTAAATACTACAATTAAATAAGTAACTACTGGATGATGTACACATCTCTTAATTATCTATCCATAATGAAGTCACAAATACGTATAGAGATGTAAAAGAATATTTTGGATAGGAAAATGTATAGAGGGAGATTGTGAATCATGTATCTTGATGCTTTTTATGCCATAATGTTAAAGATGAATACTATAATTTGAAGGGGACAATGAAATCATTACCCTGAACAGTATAGAAATGGAAAAAATGACCATGGTTTCCATTATAGGACTCCCCAAGACATCTAAAATACACAACACTATTTGGGTTAAAGTTGACCACATTATAAAGTTAGTGCATTTAATTTCTATAATAAAAGACTTATCACTTGATAAAATATCCAATATATACATTAGGTATTTGGTAATGAAACATAGAGTACCACAATCTATTGCATATGATAGAGATTCAAGGACTACCTTGAAGTTATTGAGTAGTATTCAGGAATAATTGAAAAAAGAGTTAAAATTTATAATTTCATATCATCCTTAAAACATATGGTTAGTCTGAGAGGACCATTAAAGCCCTTGAAGATATGATGAGATATTTCTCTATGGATTTTAATGGTGTTTGGGATAAACACCTTCCTTTGGTCAAATTTTTTTACAAAAATATTTTCCACTAGAGATTTCAGATGTATCCTTATGAAGCCCTATATGATAAAAAGTGCACAGCTCAAATATTAAAGGAAGTAGTTGGAGAATGTAAGATATTTGGACCTGAGATAGCTGAAGAAATAACAGATAATACTAGATCAATTCCATATGAAATTAGGGTAGCTCAAAGTTGAAAAAAAGTTATATGGAAAATTATTAATGTGATATAGAGTTAAAAGTTAGTAACAAGGCATTCCTTAAAATATCTATTTAGAATAGGATTATGAGATTTTTAGATAAGGGGAAAATAATACCTATATACATCCATCCCTTCAAGATTATTAATCATATTAGGATGGTATCTTATTACATGGAACTTCCACTAAACCTCTCTCAAGTGTATCCTGTGTTTCATGTATCAATTTGGGGGATGTACATATCTAATCCTTAACATGAACAAAACTCAGAGGCTATATAGTTGTAGAATGATCTTTCTATTGGGGAAAAACCAATGGAGATTATTGATCAAAGAGATAAGTTTATGAGAAAAAAACCACCAAATTTTTAAAAGTTTTATGGATGGATCATAAGTTTTAGGAAGCTATGTGGGAACCTAAGGATGTAATAAGGTATAAGTATCCTAATTTATTTTAATTATATTAATATAATTTTCAGGTTGAAATTCTTTTAAGGCGCTAAGAATATAACACCTCATGATTTTAGTATATTTATTTTACTATAAAATAAATAAATGTATTCAATGTCTTGTGATGTATGTAACAAAAAAATTAGTGAATAATTAAGTTCATTATGAAAATGATTAAATAAATTATTTAATAAATTAAAAAAGCTAAAATTTAATTAATAAAACACCATTAATTCAATAGAAATTATTTTGAATTATTTTTTTGAATTACATATTTTTATTAGATTTAATACTTTAAGGAATGTTATCAATATCATTTTTTGATAAAATTGAATTAATAAATAATAAAATAAATTAGTTACATCTATATAGTAGTTAAGTGAAGATAAGGAATTTTAGTCTAATAGTTGTTGTCTAAACGAAAATGTTTTGTTTACAAACATTTTTTTATAATATATGATTTATTTAGAAGGTAATTTCTCTTATTTAGAGTATTAAAATCAAGGGAAAGTAATTTTTTTACATTTATAAAAATTAATTACCATTTAAAAATGATTATAAATTTATTGTACATGATTGTAAAATCATTTAAAGGTAAAAGAGATATTTTTAAGAAAATTACTTTTTATGTGCGTAATGTATTTTTATCTAATAAATTAAATTATTAATTATTTATGAATGATTTTAATGAAATTTTTAGATAAAATATTCTGTTAAATAAATCAACATTCATCTAATGTTTATTACTGGGTAAAGAATAAAAGTAAATTCATTTTATTCATTAGAAATAGATTATTTTTTAAAAATGGTTTTAATGCATTTTGTGTGTGAATATTAGAATTAATTAATAACACCTTAAAAAATTGAATTTGATAAGATGTATTAAATATTTGCAATAAAAAACTCTTTTTTTTATAATTTCATTTTTAGTTTTAGTTATAAATTATAGGTACCATGGTAAAAGTTAATCCATTTCAGTAAGGGATAAAATGGTTAAAAGAGGATAAATTAAGGGATAAGACATGTAATAACCCAAAAATCTTATATTTATTTGATTTTATGAGTTTATTTTATCCCTAAATCATATTATATTCTGAATTTTGTTTCATTGGTGCCACATTCCCATGACAATGACTTTATATTATTATAAAGTTAAGGGTATTTACAAGGGTTCCACTACTCTCAGTTATAAAATGGACCCTACTCTCCTCACTTATACAAACACTTTTAGCACATTATATGAGAAAATATTAACCTAAATAAATTTTAAAAAAACCTTTTCCGTGACCTGGATTTTTTTTAACAAAAATACCAACCCATTAAAGCTTAAGTTGAGATCCAATGAAGGATACCCGATGAAGAGGTAATTGAGTTAACCGAGCACTTTTAAGTTTCATTCTTCTTCTACCTCCTCTAAATATTATATAACCACCTAAAAATATTATAATAAGTATATTTATTATAATAAAACCTTATTATGTTAATTTAATAGTCATTATCTACCTACTTTTCATTTAATGTAAAATGAAAATGTTTCTTATGCATACATAAAAACTATCACCTCCATGAAGTGTTGTATTTCATTTTTCATGATTTCGTTTCATGAATAGTTACTAATATGGATTTAATGAATAGATATTTTATAAATGAAATAATTATTATACTTTAAATATAAATTATTTTATAATTTCCTTTATTTCAATCCATTGAAAAATGAAAACATTATCCATGTGTACGTGTAGACTGCCACCACCACGAAGTAATGTATGTCATTTTTCATCACCTACATATATGGATGGTTATAAAAGTGTATAAAGTAAATAGTTATTATATATATGTCATGAATAATAATTTTGAACCATGACCAAGCCACAAGGTCTAGAACCTTTGAATTGAAACATGCAAGGGAAAAAGAATTGTTAACACCCAAATACTAAATTTAACAAATAAATATTAATAAATGGGTAATAATAAATTATAATTGAATAGTATATAGAAATAGAAATAGAAATATGGTTATAATATATATTTATAAAAAAAATTAAATTTATTATAAAGTATTTTAGATTATGTTCAACTAAGTGGGAGATCAAGGAAATGGTTTATGTTGCAATTATGAGTTTTCATGTTTAAAATTTCATTAGTGAAATTGTATGATATAAATCGTTCAAACTCCATAAATTTTATTCTCACATGGTTTATATTAGGTTTTAAAAGAATTATTAATATTTATTTTACACTTTGGTTCAAAATTCAACTGAAATATTGTTTTTAAGAAAAACTGACCTTATTTCTCTGCTTTTGTTGGAAATAATTTTCTTCCATGACAATTTTATTTATATTGTTTCAAGAATGTTCTTATAATTCTTCGAATTATGATTTAAGATATTTTAAAAATATCTTTAACTTTTTTGTGAATTCCCAAGAAATAATTTCATTTAGTTACAATTCCTCTCAATATGTGTTTAAGGAAGGTGATGGTGAAATGACATTAGATGTCATTCTTGACATCTATTTGAGTCTATAAGCTTAAGAAGTTACCATCATATTAAATGGAAAAACTTAGTTTAAAAAAGTGAATAAATAAAGAATACTAGAGAGTTTTTTAGAATAACATGAAAATATATACAATTTTTTCATGGAGAATATTGAGATAAGTCCATGCATTATTTTTTTATTTCATGAAATGATTTATTGAGAAATAAAGATAAAAAAAGAATAATATGATTTAAGGAGGGTAATTACTAGTTTATTTTATTAAGGGACTTGTAATTTTATAATTATTATTTTTCTAAGTATTTTGGGTTATTAAAAAATGGACCAGCAATGACATACCATAGGAACCAGCTCATTTTAATAATTATCCATTTCAACCACACCTAGCCAACCAAAGAGGATATTATGTATATAATGAAAGAATTACCTATGCATGGTTAGGAAATGGTGAATGGATAAGAATTCTAGGGTTCTTGTCGGTCTATACGAAGATGCACAATACATGAGATGTGTGTGCATAGTATGCCAATGAGATAACCTCGGTGTCGTGGCTGAGTGATTTATAGAACATCTAATATTATTAATCATTTCCAGGACCCATGTGGAATAAATATCAAAAGAATCTATACATGTATTATTCAACTACTATTAAATCATACAGATCAAATGAAGTTAATTTGATTAATTTTATCTTCACCGTTCATTCAAAAGTCACTTAGTCTTCTCCATTGGATAAACCAAACACTAGATCAACCACAATATCTCAAGGATTGACAACATCACGATCTACCACATGTATAAGCAATGTTAAAACATATACCTAAAGCTATGAAAATAAAAAGTGTGTTCACTACATTGATCAAATGATGAACTACCGACGAACCACACACATATAGGCTACCACATGATTTTTCATAGTATATGCACATACCAAAAGAAATGTAATTCCATGGATGATATATCAACCACATAAAGAACTAACACCAAATTCATGAACAAATTGAATCTTCCCCATGAGACGATCCACCACAAGAAGAACTAAAAAGTGACTGTGAGAATATATTAACCAAATGATGAGTGGTTAACCCATCATGAGCTTTATATGGTAGTAAAACATCACCTTATGTGTTGGTAGGTATTTAAAATTCATACATCCAAACTGCCACAAGTTATGAAATATTCCATTAGTATTTTCCAACCAACTGTAAGGCATAGATATTGACTTCAAGAAATATATAGTATCCAATTATGAGTTTATATATTCATGGTAGAGATAGTAAATTTGATATGTTGAGATTATAATTTATTTTCACATGCATGATTGTAAGTCGAGTGAAAAGAAAAGAAAACAAGATGTCTAGGCGTGGATCATGATTTTCATCCCCATGGAAGTATTGTATATATGTCACAATCAAGAGGTGCATGATGTATGTGTTTCAAGAATTAAAATAATGAGGATCAGTGAGATCGATATATCAATACAAACATGTAGATTGAGTGATAAATGAAAAAATGAGAGATCTATTTTTTGAGATCAAGATCTTCCATGAACGTCATGAGAAGAAATTGTAAGCATGTTTAATATTCATGAAGATTATTTTTCATGGTATATGCATTCCATATTAGTTTATACCATAGATGATAAAAGAGAAACAACATATTGATAATGTTGAATTGGAGTATAGATAAATAATGTTTTCATGTTTCAAAATACATGAAAATGTGAAATGAAATTAAGCACATGCATGAGTTTACATTTATTTATTAACTGCATGGAAAATGAAGAAAATCCAAGACTTTTAGGTATTTAAAGATATGTTATATTACAAAAATATATGTTTTTTGGAGAATGGTTTTTGAATAATAATTTAACGAGGAGTTTTTATGGTATATTAATCATTCCCATTATATTAATGAGGAGTTATGGAATTAAGTATGACAATGCAATTAAGTTGATATTTTAATTTCATAACATCATGTTAAATGTATTGTGATTTACGAGGTGTTTAAAGGGGAATAATAATGAGTTAATACTCAAGTACTTTAGGAATTTTTAGGATACAAGCTGATGTAATATCTGTATCATTCCAATTATTTTAAAACCATATTAAGATGGTATTTAAATTGAGGATTTGTTATTCAAAAATCATTAATCAAATTAATGAGGAATGTTCCTACTGCTGATGACCATGGTATTTTTTATTCATGGAATAAATACTATGATAATTGTGGGGATAATATTCATGATATCATTATTGATAATATAAATGAAATATGTAGGTGAAAAACCTATTTTTTTGTAAATATGATTCTATGCATACATTAATATCATTATAAAGGAAACTGATAAACAAGTGTCAAGGGGTGAAAGTGAGTTGGACCCAAGAGTCCTTTAAGGATACATAACATATTATTTAAGGAAGTTAAGGAGAATCTAAATTATACAAAATATATAAGGATTTTCTAGACCATCAGATATGTTCTGGATGTTGTCGAAGATATTGATGTTGTACATGAGAAATCCTAATCCTATAGGATCATAGAGGGGGGACCATATAAATAATATGATCTTATTATTGTTGGATCAACACCAATAAGAGAAGGATCTTGTGAATGTGGTATCAAACCTGTTATTAAATAGGATCAAGATATGGGGTGTAAAACCATGTGAGGAAAAGGATGAAAAAAGGATAGTCCTGCTGTATAACTAAAAAATGTATAATATTTGGTGTCTTTTTGTAGAACCAAGATCAACAAGAGGATTGAGTACTAGTGTTTATAACCAGTATTTCACAAATCCAATCTACCTAAAAAAAATATTATAGTAGAGAATCCATATTGGGGTGTCTAACGAACATGGAAAGGAGTAATAATTTTTTAAAAACATATTAAATAACATGTTTTGATCTATCTCTCATTACTATTTCATATGAGGTGAGGTTGTGATATATTATTGATTTGGTTTAAAACCTTAATAAGTTAAAGAAGTTGAAATAAATAGAATTTATAAAATAAACCACTTATCCACAACCACTCATTGGTCAACTAGCATGGGGCTCTACAAGTGGTAAGGGTAAGTTCTCACAAAATATCAAAAAAGTAGTGTTTATGGAAAGGAGGATGTCTATATTCAGCAGGAGTGTACCAAACCCAAATATGATTGATGTGGATTTAAATGAGATCATTTAATTTATTTCAATAAAGTTCAATATGGTTAAAGAGAAAAGAGAAGGAAAAAAATTACCAAAATATTAGAATTGTAATTCTAATTAAAATTTTCCATGAATTTATCTTTGAAGAATCAGATGATAAGAAATGATAAAATCAATCCCTCATTTTCAGGAAATCAATATAGCGATGAAATTAATATTCCTTCATTTAGTGGGAATGAGAGAATAAAGTATGTAATGAAGCTTTTTAAACTTAAGAATAAAATGATAGATCTCAAGGAGAAGCTAGATATAAGGGAATAAGAATTAGATGAGACAAAATAAATATGTTTTTTAGTTCAAAATGAGGTGAATAAAGTTATATAATATTTTATCTATTCAGTAAAATATTATTCCTCTTAAGATAGTGAGAAGAAAGTTCCAAGAAAATAAGGTAACTATTTTTTTTATTAATTTACAAGTGTTAAAACTAAATTTGAATATGTTTGGGGAAAAATAGATGAGTACCATTCTTCCTCATAAAAGGGAGATGATATGATGAAAAAAAATACATAAGATTAAAATTTAAAGGGTTATTAAATTATTTCTGTAATTATTGAAACAATCCAATTTTTAAAGGTTTAATTTGTCTTTTCTGAAACTAATGAGGAGTCACAGTGAGAAAATGTAGACAAGATATTAGAAAAAACAATAAGTGAATAGAACTACAAAAAAATGTACACCCAAAATATAATTGAGAAATTAAGTAAAGTTTGTGGAAGATGTGGTCAAGTAGGTCACAAATCATAGTTTTTAATGAAAATATTATCAATAGAAGTTACATATGGTGAGAAAGGTAATGAAATTCTGAATACAATTGGAAAAGGGTCATTAAAATTTGAAGTGTTCAAGAAGACATGTGAGAATCCTGAAGTAGATGTGAAATAAATGAAAGAGTTCTTGACTTTTCTTGAAAAATTTGCCAAGAATTTTTTTTTTGGAAACACTAGTTGGTTTTATGAATAAAGTAAAATAGATAGCTGAAGTTCATGAGGATTCATCAGAAAAAGTTTCCTTGAAAACTGAGATTGAGAAAAAAACTCCACATAAGGAGTCAATTCATTGTATGAAGATATGTGCAGAATCTATGAAGGATAAAAATAAGGAAGATAATATATTATACTGATCTTAGAAATAATAAGAAAACAAGGATGGTGGGAAACTCTCCCCTTGAATGTTTCTTTTATTTAAACAAAGAGGTACACCCTTATTTCCGATTCTTGTCTATTTTTGAGATGACATGCAGGGAATTGAATGAGTTGAATGGGTGTTGTACTCACTATAAAACAGAGGGGAAATAATGAGGCTATAAAAGTGGGATAATGTAAACATATTGTCCTTCATGAATTCTACTAACTAATATAAGATAATTATAACCCTTTAGGGGAATAAAATTTTAGAATAATGTTCATTTCACAGAATTTTAAGTGAATCTAAAAATTCTAGACAAATTTCGAAATTGGAATATTGAGGTATTTCAATCACACTTTTATCCCTTATATTTTTTTACATTAGACATATTTATAAAGGGATTGTTTTGGTTGATGGAATGATAAAAAGGGGGAGTTATATTCTTTTTATTACAACTTTTTAATGTGTTTGTTGAGATTTTTTTCATGATACAACATATTTATTAATAATTTTTTTTATAAAAGACTTATTTGATAAATGATATATTTTTACAATGGTATCATATGCATGGTAATTTATAGACAACTTAGACAAAATTGGCTATACCTATTTTGTTTTTTTACACTGGGCTGCCACACATAGACTTAGAGTAGACCAACTAAAGGATCTTTACTAAAAGACCCACATGGTATCATCATTCTATTGTATCTAAAAAAGGGGAAAAACTATTTGTTCCTTGAAGGTAGATGAAAATATGAGGTAAACCTTACATTTACCTTTTCATTTATTTTCAATAAGGGTGATAAGAAAGAATCTATCTAAACATAATTATTGCTATTGGGGATTTATGGTATAATCAATAGATTTAAAGAGAGGTATTGAAGTTCCCTAGAAACAATTTCATTTTTTTGTCAATGTCTATAAATATTTGTTTAAGGAATATGATGGTGATATGTAATTGTATTTCTAAAATTATAATCAATTTATGTCCTGCAGTTATTGAAGTTACTGCTATATTGAATGGATAAGAACATTATTAAAAACATATTTTACTAAAAATTATGCTTCAATGGGGATATTCAATAATAATTCCATCCACCTTCTTACTATAAATGGATTATGGTGATATTTTTAGGAAATATTATTGAATCCCATTTATTTTCCCCGATTTAATTATTCTTTGAATGAATGATGAATTCTTTTATATTCATATGACATACCTTTGAATATTTTATTTTTATTTGAATAATGGGTGAATTATAGTCTTCCAATGAATTAGGTAATATTTTATATCTTATGAGCACAAAATGATACATGGGATGTTAAACTAAGTCTAATATGGTATACAAAATATTATCTCATGACCAAGGATTTACACGGGTAGTTATCCCAAGATTACTATGCAATGAATGTCTTGGTGAGGATCCTTGACATATGATTTCTATGATTTTATTAATCCCACTTTATAATTCCTCTGTTATGTTATTATGGATCAAGATTATTTTATTATGACTCATGTTTATCCTAAAATATTTATGCCATGATTTGATGATTTATGATTCTTGTATTATTGGTTATGAATATACTATGTTATGTTATTTCACTATGATTATGTTCTCATAACCTAATGTTCGTCTAATGCCCACTTATGATCTCTAATTGATATCTATCATGTTTACACATACTGGGAATCTGAGATCATCCTTTTCATATGTCTATATTCCCCAGGTTATAAATAAGGATTATAGTTAGGATATTTCTAAAAGGGTATCACATGTCGAGGTTAGTTATAGTAAATTCTAAAGATTGTTATTAAATATGTTGATTATGTATCTAGTATCCGAATAAACTAATCGTTTTCGGTTATAAAGTGTGAATTATTGGTAATTATATTAAGTATTTGTCTAAATTGATTGACTATGTATGTATGTTATGCTTGAGTAACCTCAATTTGATTTTATCTATGTGTGTTTTTTATTATTCTATGCGATCACATATAATATATATTCCCAAAACAATAAAACAATTAAAAATAATGAAATAAAAACTTTATCATGGTCATTTATAATCGTTGATCCATTGAGGTAAAATTGGACCAACGTAGACCTTAGGGGAAACTCTTTGAGTTGAAACCCACTTGAGTTGAAGAGCTCATCCCGTCTAATGTATCTATCTCCCATCTAGTGCTTCATCACTTCTTATAAAAAAACTACCTTCTCCATAATTATTATATAAATACACCCACACATAGGTGAGGGGGTATCGAGAATGTAGGATACACATGAATAATATCACTTGTGTACATGGAGACCCTTATAAATATAATTAAGTAAAGGGATGATATACATATCATCCTTAACAAATTTATTAGTATAAACCAATTCACATTGAAATAATTAAGTAAATAAATAAATATACTAGACATACATTGTCCCATATCACTCATGATAAGTTGATATTAAATAAACTTGTAGAATAAAATTAAATTTATAGATAATTCTACTAAGGGGAATAAATTATGGATTAAAATAAATTAAAATAATTTCAACTCATAATTTACCTATTAAAAACCTAGTAAATTATTTTATAAAATTCTATATATATATATATATATATATATATTGAATATTTTCTTGATTTTTTGGGCTTTCTAGGAATTTTAATCTTCCCAAGAGGGGTATAGGGCCTAAAACATGCCTGAATTAGTCATAATGGTCAGATATAGTATGAGAAATACCGACCTAAGTATGACTTACTTGGATATTCCATTAAGTTAGAGGGGCGTTGCACCCCATGCGAGTGCGCATGGTCTCTTCGGGAAGTGCCAACCAGGATCCACCAATCAGATATAATATTTTTTTAAAGGAAAACTCTACCACAATGCTGTCTTACATTCTTTCTAATAAATGGGGGCGGGGATGGTAGAATAATGGGTAGATTTTCCACCCACTATTATCTATTTTACATACTTTTATCCCTTTTTTGATTATGTCTATATGTATGAATTTTATTCTATTTTATAAAATAATACATGTCGCTATAAACATCACCCCTTGGAGAACTCTACTCAAGATGACCACTAGCAGTCAGACAACCCCACATTAACCCTACCACCTCTGATATATGTATTCAAATAAATATTTGTTTGTGTGTTTTATTATAATATTTAATCCCAAAATCCATTTATCTATCTTTATATGGACATATCTCAACAATCTGACCATAAATCAATGTGTTTTTAGTGGTGTTTGGACCATTAAAATATCATCTACTTGAATTCCTAAAAATATAATTTAAATATTTTATAATAAATCACATGATCACTATGACACCACATTTTGATATAGAGTTCACATCAGAATGATAAAGCAGGTAAGTTTAAAAATCTTACGTGGGGTCATCATATTAATGTACTATATTACCAAGAAACACCTGATTATCAATCCAAGTATCTCATGTTAATTAAATAATCATGATAAATTAAAATAAAAAAAATAACTTGTTTTATTTTTATCAAATACATTTTATTCTCATCACTTAAAATAACTGAATCTAGAAACCTCTAGATCAACCAAAAACACTTGAAAATATTGAAAGAATTTAAATCTTAAAGCTTCAGGTGTTAGCATAGATAATCAAAGTCATTTTCAATGATTAAGAAATAATGGGAGAACTATTTATTTTATTTGAAAAGGAGTTCTTCGTTCCAGGTTCCCCAAACCCACTTTTTCTCTCAAAAATTTGGGAGAGTAGAGTGAGAGAATCAAATATTTATTCGAAATAGTCACAAAAATTCTGGACATTCAATAGCTTAACCATTTTAAATTAAACTATATTTGACACTTATGACCTAGTAGACATGTCACAACTATCATAAATATTTCATAACTTTCTTGTGACATCAAAAATATGTAATTTTATTAAATATGAGTCATTAAATTGACTCATTTCTCTAAAAAATAGTCATTAAACCTTTAATAAAGAATATTTATATGTAAAATATTTTATTTTTATTCACTTAATCACCTGTGAATACACTAAGTTAATAAATTAAAAAATTATTATAATAATATCAAATAAAATTTAATTTATATATTTATTGTGATTTTTCAGATATAGACATTACCCGAACCCCACCTCAGGGCCCACTAAGTCCTAAAATTTAATCCTTTAGAATTATCCAAGCTTCTAAATATTCTTTGAGCATAACCATCTAGTCCTTTATCTAGATGGTATTGAGTTTCACTCCTAAAACATGACTGGTGTTTAGAAACACATCAAGGATCCTAAGGAGATAAGGTTTATTCATATAATTGATAACCTCTCCTATGAACATAAACTGTGTAATATAATCTCTTTGCCTTATGATATATGATAAAGTAGGATGCATATATTCTGTCACCATACTTACATTATTTATTAATTATTATAATGACCATACCGAATGGAAGTACCTTCTTTTACCTAGTACATGGATTTAGTTATGGTACTACCATACTGGATATCTGGTCTTAAGATATCTCTTTTTTTATGGAAGAAACAAATCTCGTCTTGATCATTCAATCAATTGCATACCACTAATGATGTACCCAATGGAAGCTACCTCACAACAAGCATAAATTCCATTGATTTCATCTTGCATCCAAATGCGAGAAAAAATGATACACGATGATAATGATATAATGTTGAGAGAACAAAACACATGTTCTTAGTAATGAACATATAATGACACTAAAAACACGTGGTGTTCTTATTTGTGAGTTATTCTTCATGATCTTTTATACCCCAGGTCACCAAGTGAAAACATTGTGTAATGAAGTATCCATATTAATGAGCCCCTGACACCTGATAGTATAACATAATCTTTGTCTTATCAGTATGATATATTTATACCATAGGAAATATGATTAATATTACTATCATTATATCCTAATATTCTCATTATAGCTAAGAACTAGTATAAACTTTTGATATGACCAATAATGCAAGGAGAATAACATGTAAATAGTGTATGTAGAAATATTAACACTAATATTATAAGAAAACATAATTGATAATCATCTATATTCAGGATATGGTAATTGAAAAGAACTAGTAGTGTTGTTTCTAGGGAACCCAGTTTTACTATATGCAGAGACCCATGTGAGATACCAAATCATGGATTATAGTAGAGATACCTGTATACGGAGCACTATAACCCATGTCAAGTTACATATTTAAGATACCCTATAATTAGTACCCATATAAGGTGTGTTGAAACCTGTGTAAGATACCCATTTAAGATTACTAATTGCGGCTTACGATTGATATTGGTCCCATTGACTTTAAGATATGATTTTCCTTAAAAATGTGAAAAAATTATGTTTATGTAAAATTGATATATGATTTTTTAAATTATTATAAAAGGTATGTTCTATGTATTTTAGATATTAATTTTTATGCTTAAATCAAATATAAAATGTTTATATTAATATATTATGTTTGTAAAATAAATAAAATACTCATTTATTCCTTTTAAGTATTCATGTTCATAAATTGTGGATATTTTATATGATTTAATTTATTTGAAAAATTACTTACAAAATTATAATGTTGTGTATTAAATTTTATGTATGAAAGCATAATATTTAGTTTTCAACTACCCTGAATTTAGTTTTTGTGGCTCCAAGATTACTCATGTGGGGATTATTAATTTTATATAATTATAAATTTTTACATGAATTGTTTGTGTACCTTGTGTATAAGATGAATTTGGGTATGTCTAAACATCTTTGTCTTCTATTTTTGATGAGTAAAAAAATTATGAGTTGTGTAAATAGTTATACATTAATATAGTTTGAACATGATTATTTGGTAGATGTAATAGAAATTTTAAAACTATAACATTAGAAGTGTGTATACATAAATTAATAAATCATGAGATAATAATGATTTCATGTGATAAAATATTTATAAATTTAATATGCATGTGATGCATATTAAATTATTGATAATCTAAAAGAAAATATCTCAAATAACAAGCATAAGATTCATTCCAAAGAAAAAACATGTAAATACCTTGATCATCTAGATGGATATGTTCATTCCAAACTGGGGTGACCATGGATTATATTGTGTATGGAATAGGGGATGGGGATAAAACTAAGAGTTGGGTAATCACATTTTGATGAGGGAATTGGGTGAAACTTATCTAGAAAAAAGTAAGAGTTAGGATACTAGAGGAATATGTTCTAGTATTATCAACATGATATATTTGGAAAAAGAGTTTTACACTCATATATATCCAAGATTCATATATAATATAATTGAAAAAACTGCAAACCTAAATAGATAATGTAATGAGGTTTATTAAAAAGAGAGGTCATTACTTTGTAAAATATAGATATTGACTCACAAAAGATAATAATAAATGGGGTAATCATTTTATTGGGAGTACTTTCATTGAAATTCCTTAACAAAAAGATAAAAAACATGATTCTCACCCATAGATATGTCTTTGTTATAGATTATGACATGCATTATGTTTTTTTATTTTTATGTATTTTATAGGTAATACCTATAAATCTATTATATATTAGTATCTATGGTTTAGAAATAATTAAAAAAATAAGAATTCGGAGTATAATAATGTGAATGTTATCAAAATAAATTTCACTAGCTTTTACTTAGGGGTATTATATACTAGGTTCACATCACAAATTTGTACTGATAATCACAGACTCATAGGTAAGAGAGAATTGAATAAAGGTGAAGTAAATCTAAATTTTGTCAGTGGAGTGAGAGTTTCTATATTCGAGGTAAAAATTATGATCTAAGTCTAATTAATAGACTATTTTTTTTAATTTTAAAACTATTACTATTTTATGATATAAAAAGAAATTTGATTTCAATATCTTTGTATGTATAATATTAGTTTCCTATTTTTTATTAAGAACCTGAGTTGTTACATATATATTAATGTAACATTATATAGAATTGGGAATATAATAAATGGTTCATACTTTATATATATGGATAATACTATATATAACACTCATAATAAGAAGGTTAAGGTTTATTCTAACCCAACATACCATTGATATTGTCACTTTGAACACATAAACAAGAAAAAATTTCAAAGACTCTATAGATATGGACTATTAGAATCATTAAATAATGAAGTTTTTTTTTATAATTTCAATTGTTTTTATGAGGTAAAATGACTAAAATACTATTTAGTGGAGAAAATAGAAGGGTTAGTGTACTATTGGACCTTATATATAGTAATTTTTTTCTAGAGAAATGAGTACTCAAGAATATGGTGGGTTTAGGAACTTTGTAACCCTTATCAATTAATTTGGTCAGAATAGTTATGTGTTTCTGATGAGGTAAAAGTTTTTAACTATTTAAAATTTCAAATAGTTTAAAAAATAAGTAAAAAATCAAATGGTTAGAAGTATCATGATTCTCTGATCAGATCAGGGCGGTGAATGCTTAATCTAGTAATTCACTAATTATCTGAGAGATTGTGGATTTGTTTCATTACTAACTTCTCTTAAAATAAAAAAATTGAATTGTGTGTCATGGAGGAGGAATATTATGACATTGGACATGGTTTAATTAATTATGAGTATGTGTGACCATCCTATTTCATTATGGGGATATTTTATGAAAACTACATCATTCTTACTTAACCGCATTTCATTTATAATAATTGTAAAAGAAAAATACAAGATATGTATAGGGAAATGTCCCAATTTAAATTTTTATGAATATTTGGGATTTTTATTAATACATGCATTGTTTAAATTTTAAAAAAGTTATCCATAATTATGAGAAGTACTTATTTGTTAGTTATCCTAAAGAGACTATGGGATATTATGCCTAGGCTTCTACTGAGCTGAAAGTGTTTATGGCTCAAGATGATATTTTATTTAGGAAGGATAAATTGAATCATGGATTCAGTGGGAATAATATAGAACTTAGATAAGTTTAAAACAAATAAATAGGAAATTTTCCTTAGATGGAAGTTGATATGGTTCTATAAATAGTTGTGGAAGAAATTCTGATTCAGGTTATATATGAACCTCAATGTTTTTTAGGATTTATTAGCATTCTTAGAGAAATTGATTTTTTATGGAAAATAATAATGAAATAATGTTCATATAAGATGACCCTAAAACCTACTGAAATTACATTGTTATTACCAATTATGATAAATGACTAAATTCTATGAAATATGAGAAAGAACCCATGTGCACAAACCATGTTTAGAACTTGGTGGTTGAACCTGAAGGGGAGATAACCATAGCGAACAATTAGGGTTTTTGTAATAAAATTTTCATGTCTCGTAGAGTATAACTATAAATCATGCATGGTGGAAAAGGGTTACAAAAAATTCATTCTATGGATAATGAAAACACATTTTCTATGCTAATAAAAAAATAACATTCAGATATTTCTTGGTATAGTAACTCTTTATGATTATAAGATATAAAAAATATATATAAAAAACACTTTTCTTAATGAGAAATCAGTTTTGAATGTGTATATGATACAAATAAAATGTTTTTAATTTAAAAATGAGTCTGCTATGGTTTTCAAGGTACAATGATTCATTTATTGATTGAAGCAAGACTCTCAGAGTTGGAAAATTTAGTTTGATGATGTAATTATAGAGGTTAGTTTCATAAAAAACATGTATTATTATTTTATATAAAAATTAATTTGTGAGAGTGTTATAGTATTTATGATATTATAAATATATATAACCTAATTCTTACTCAAAATGTTATCCTGACTTTATTCTCCGTAAAGGCATGGTTCAGAAATTTCTTCTTAGTGAAACACATGAGTAAAAAATCATACATACTTGGTATGAATATATATAGAGATAGACCAAAAAAGATTATTATATAGAGTCAAAACACATATATTGGTAAATTGATGAAGTGGTTTAGTATGGATAACTCTAATATGGGGACTTTACCATTGATTTATGGCATGAATCTAAGAAATATTTATAAACCTTCAAAATATTAAGAAAGTATAGATATGATTCATCATGCATATTCCATAAGATCTATCATGTACTCCATATCAATAACATCCATAAGTACTTAATAATAAGTATAGATGTGTTCTTGAACATTAGAGGAGAGAATAATCTTGTTGGTACTAGGTTCACAATGGAAGTGGGGAAGCGGGTAAAATTAAAATTTGACACCTGATCGATGTTATAAAATCATATACACCATTATAGCACGTAGTTTTCCATCTAAGGATCATGTGTGAAATAAATAATCATGAAAATTAAATTGAAATGAAACCTTATTTTATTTTAATTCTTAGGCGTGTTCCCCATAATGAGGAAGATAGCTTCTTAATGTAAATGAATCCAAAACCCTCTTGATTATCTAAACATGTTTAGAAATCATGTTTGAACATTGATCTTCTATCATTGAGTTTTACTGTAATGAATTGAAGGTATTTTTATTTCGAAAAGATAATATTAGAACTGCTACATTGATCCAAAAGGGTGTTCTTGGATCATGGTTTCCAAAAATTTTAAACCACCCTCCACCTCTATAACTTGGGAGAGAAGAGGGATAAAATCTAGAATTCAAGGGAGGAACCATTTTCTCATATTTTATAGAGCCCCGACACCAGTAATCATGGATCTGGTGTCTATAACCATTAAATTGGTATGATTACAAAGAATAAAATCCCAAAGGGACAAATGTGCCTAAAACATTACCATGGAAAGGAAAATAAAAAGGGGGATCTAAAATTCTCAGTAAGGGTATAATATATAGGAATCTATCATAAATTAATAATTAATTATCAATATGTAAGGAATAAAATATAGTCTAATAATTTAATATAAATAATCAAATGTGCCTTAAACATGACCATGGATATTATAACTTATAAAATAATCACATGGAATAATAATAATGACAAAATTCCTAATTTTGGATGTATACACTATCAATAACTATACTCAAGATAGTTACTGTCAAGATATATCCTCAAGAAAGTTTAATTCTCTATGTAGAAACCCATCTTATTTGTGTCAAGATCTATCCTCATCACAAGTTAAAACTGCATGGAAATAATCGTGATGGGTTTTAAACCAACTGATTTCATCCCATGAGATTACCAATGCATCATGGGTCTTGTATTAATCAATCCCAAACCTTTATACCTTAAGTACAAAACATTCCACATATATTGAAAAATAAATTTGAATTATAAAAACTTTTTTTATCAAATATCAGTATTGATTAAAGGATATAAATTTATCAACTTCTCCCTGATAAATCATATAATAATAAAATTGGAAACCACATGTAAAAATAGTATATAGTTTAATAAATAATAATATCCATCAAATAATAATATTAATATTAAAAGAAATATAATTTCTAAGGAAAAAGGATTATAAGAAAGTTATTGTTTCGAGAGACAGTTAACAACCACAAAATAATGTGAGATTTCAAATATAACTGTTAGCACATGTAAATTTTATATAATACCCCTTGGATGAGATAATTAAAATTTAAACTTATAATACCTTTATATATTATTTAATCATGATATTAAATGGCAAAGGTTCATAATATACAGAGCACAAAAGTAATAAGTTGTGAAAATGGTGTATGCCTCATAGATTAAAATGTGAGACAAGAATCCCTTACCTTGAGTCCAACTTTTCATGTATGTATTTATCTTTATAAATAATAAAATTATTTAAATTATTTACTTTATTGAGATAATTTTAATTATTATACAACAACATATAAAATTTAGTTTACATCAAGTGTTTTGACCAAATTCGGTTCATGTGTTAAAAACAACTCTGGAAGCTCAATTATGGTCAAAGGATTCATTATATAAACATATATAGAATAATAATAACGAAATAATTATAATATTAATACATAAATTATGTTTTTAAAATCAGTCATTCAATATGATTATGAAAAATGAATTAACGTTATGATCATGGAGACAATAGGTCGTACCTACACATGAGTAACATTTCCATTTTTCAAAGATCATTATGGAAAGAAGGAAATTAACATTTTATCTTTCTATAATTATAATTATATAAAAATATTATTTTATTTAATCATATATACTTTTATATATAATTATTTTTATGTAAAATGAATCACATCGCATTGAGGAGGCGGTAGTCCACACATCCTCAAATGACGTTATCAATTTTTTAGTGCGTGGAAAAAGGTAATAAAGAAAATAATATATTATATTTCCAGAAAGGTAATTATTTCATGAATATATATTTTTTTCTTTTATATAAAATATTATTATTTAAACCCATTTTAATGTGTTTCATGAAATGTGTGAATGTATCACATCGCTTTGAAGTGGTGGTAGTTCACACGTCCCTAAATGATGTAATTGTATTTACACAAAATGGAAGGCATGAATGTATGTGTTATATAAAAATTAAAGTGGTATTAATAAATAATAAAAACAACATATATAATATGAAAATAGTGTTTCCATCATAATTACCTACCATGATAGGTTCTAAAGGAAAAATGAACAACATCATTTCGCGAGGCGGTAGTCCGCCACACACACTAACAATAAATTCGCTACCAATTTGATAAAGTGTGTGTAGTTGTAGGTCCAAAACATTACATAAAAACATATAATTATATTTAGGACACTTATTTTATTATGTAATCATGAAATAAGAATAATTTAATGGTTTTAGAAAGAAATAAAACCAAAGTGATCGTTGAAAAATGTTACCACTTTTTCTGGTAACTCCTTTTGGTTTTCCCCAAAGGGTTTCCTTGGATCAATTTATTAACAAATTGAGGATTCTAGTTTTAGTTGAGGGGTGTTTGATGTAATTAATATTTTCATGACTTATTATATTCCCCCTTTACTTATTTTATATGAAATGTGCATAATTTGTGTGAAATATTAATGTTTTAATATTAAGTATAATATTTGAGCATTTTTAGAAGTAGTCAAATTGAGTCAGTTTAATGTTTTAAGTATAACTATCACTATACTGATCCAAATTGTGTGGTTCTTGTTTTTTAAGATTATAGTTTCAATATAAAACATTTCATTATAAGGAACCATGATCCAATTCTGCCATTTGAAGGGTCATATGGTCCTCACAAACAAGACCAAAGAATCTGTGAACAAACTGGACTAGCCTTGAAGATTGATTTACTGGGATCAATACAGAAGTCCAAAAACATTAACTCTCCACCATAATTCGGGGGCCACTACATTTCATCTTGGATAAAAATTTCAAGGCCCAAATCCAATTACAAGGGGCCCAAATAAATCTTTGAATTCCAGCCCACCATTCTGGCTGAGAATTAAAATCAGTATAGTATGCATGAAATATCTCCTGATTTAAGAATCCAAGCGAGATGAGATTTTGCAGTGTGAAAGAGGAGATATAGACGGCCGCCTTTGTTGAAGCAAACATTCGTATTTGAAGGCATCTTCATATTCAAAAACCCTTTCACATTATAGACTTCAAAAAGAATGGATTGAAATGGACAGTTTACCTTTTTTATTAAAACCGCCATAACATTGGATCCCCTTGTCCAACTGCCTGAATATTTTGACAGTAGTCGGAAAACTTTATTATCTACAACTTTGAAGAAGGAGATATTTGGAGATTCGGGTGTCTGAATAGCCAAATTGGCGATGAAAGTGGAGGGACAGATTAGGAATGCAAACAGTCCACTCCTTGGGCTATAAATACTCTCCCCTTCTCTCCTTGAGAGGGGTTGGCATTTCAGAAGAGAGAATATCATATTGGAACGACCAAAGCCTTGCCAAAGGATTGGGAGGACCTACCATACTCAAGTTTTCACTTGAGAGACCTTTCCTCCTCTCTTTGTTTTCACTTACTTTTGTGTTCTTCATTTTTGTAATCTTGTAATTCTCTTTCTTTGTAATTCTGTTTTAATGCAAGTTACTTCTTCAATATCTCTTATTCTCATCAATCTTCTGTAGTTTAATATTTATGTTCCCAAAATAGTTTAAATTCAGTTGAATGCCCTTCCCTTCTTTTGCTTCCTCATTCAATCGAAAATCTGTTTTTAATTATCATCATCGTTCGTGTGTGTGTGTCAACGTACCACTCTTTTCTAATACATTTATTTTTATTCTATTATTAATTTATCATCATAATTCTTTTAACCAGAATATTAAACATCCAAATGTCTAAGTAAATCTCTCATTGGGTTGAGTTATAATTCGGGGATGTTAAGTGATTGAGAGTTTTGCTCGATGAGTATTCTTTAAATTAATATTGTGTATGTTAAACTTAATATGTCATGGATTAATGATATGTTTTGTTTAACGAGTGGTTTCCATGGATTATTGGAACCATAAATACACTACCATAAATAAGTTTTGATTGAGATTAGAACCCTAAGTTAAGTTAAGGCTTGGATTAAAGCCTTCACACTTAGGAATTCCAATCAACGTCAACTTATGACATGAGTGTTAATTTAATGCAATACAAAGTAAGGCTCAAGGATATCACATGCTTAACTCCCCAATGATGAACTCACCCCAATATTTATCAATTTGGTAAATCAAAAATCATCCAAAAATCATTTCAATTAAGCTCTGCAAACAAACCCCCCTAATCAAAATACAATCAACTAAAAACAATCGACTATTACGAAGTACCATCACCGAGGATTCGACCCGAGTGCTGCTATACACATTAGCAGAGCACCGGAACTTTGAACGGTCGATAGGCGATAATCGGCCGCACTTTCAAATGGCGTCGTTGCCGGGGATGGTTCTTTAAGTAGTCATTAGTTTCTGGTTATTTTCAAGAAAACACAAAAAAAAACAAATTTTAAAAAAATTGAAAAAAAACACAAAGAAAAACCCGTCTTCACATAAAATTCATAAACTGAAAAAATACAAAGAAAAACTCGTCTTCCTCTTTCTTCCAAAATCTCTCTGAATGCCCCGTAGCCTTCCAAACAATCCCTCGGATTTGTTTGACCCTGAAATTGAGCAAACACTTCGCCAACTTAGGAGGAACATAAGAGATACTCAAATAATTCAAGAACCAGTCCTCATCCAACCAGTTGAAATTGAAATGGCCAATCCTAGGGAACAAACCCTAAAAGAACTCGCTACCCCTGATATGAATTACCAACCCCTTAGTATTCAATATCCAAACATAGAGGCTGACTTCGAACTCAAATCAGGTTTGATTCATCTTCTTCCTCATTTCCACGGGCTAGCCGGCGAGGATCCACATCTCCACCTTAAAGAGTTCCAAGTAGTATGCTCTACCATGAAGTCTCAAGGGGTTTCTGAAGAACAAATCAAACTCCGAGCATTCCCTTTCTCCCTAGCTGACTCTGCCAAGTCATGGCTCTACTACCTCCCACCTGGTTCCATAAACTCATGGGTTGACATGAAGAGACTTTTGCTTGAGAAGTTCTTTCCCGCTTCCCGAACAGCTTCTATCCGAAAGGAAATAAGCGGCATCCGTCAATTCCCTAATGAATCACTCCATGAGTATTGGGATATGTTCAAAAAGCTTGTGGCAACCTTCCCACACCATAAAATCCCTGACCAACTCATGATCCAATACTTCTATGAGGGGTTATTGGCTATGGATAGAACTCTCATTGATGCCGCAAGTGGCGGTGCTCTTGTTGACAAAACTCCTGCAGCTGCAAGAGATCTCATAAGTAACATGGCTGCAAACACATAGCAATTCCATACTCGAGCACATGATCAAGTGAAACAAGCCCAATAGAATCAATCCATAGAGCCCAACAAGATGACTGAGTGGATGAGTGAACTTACAGGTCTTGTGCGTCAACTAGCAGTGGCTACCAAAGCCCCAACCTCATCTTCTCCACAGTCACTATTCCCTGGACCTATCAAGAATTGTGGAATCTGCAACTCTCCATCTCATCCGACTGACACATGTCCACAACTTCAAGATGATCCATCTGATTCATCTAGTCCAATGGAGATCAATGCGGCATATGCTCAGTGAAACTTCAACCCTCAACAATCAGGTCAGTTTGTTAGAAACTTCAACCAACCCCACTCTGAGCCCTTCTCTTCTACCTTTAACCCACCTCTGAGGTATGGTAATCCCATTTCTCATCCTCCTCAGTTCCCTCATCAAAACCCAAACCAGTTTCTATATAGTCAAGGTGTTGGTAACTTCCAAAAACCTTATCCTTTTGTTCCTCAACCCCAAAGGAACAATCCTCCTCCTGGATTCCACTATCCTAACGAGCCTTCCCAATTCCCCACCCAATACAATCGCTTTCCTAAGAACCAAAATCAAGGCCAACCCAATTTGGGACAAGCCTCTTCTTCTAAACAACCATGGGAATGTGCTATAGAGGATCTTGCTTCCTTCACCCATTCTAGCCTCAAGAACATTGAAACCCAAATAGGTCAACTTGCATCCCACCTGAGCCAGCAACAACCATCCAATTCATCCCAACTCCCAGCTCAACCATTACCCAACCCTAAGGGTAATGTAAGTGTGATTGCACTTAGATCGGGAAAGCAAATTGCTATGCCCCATGCTGATTGCTCTACCTCCCCTTTCGATGTTGATCTAGAAAATGAAAAGAACAAAAAGCTGGAAATGGAACTTGAATCCACTCTTTCACCTCCTTCCATTCCTCTAAGGAACCCAATTCCTTTTCCTTAAGCCATCTCCAAGCCTAAGAAGTCCTTTGAACCTGATCCTGAAATGCTTGACATGTTTAGACGTGTTGAAGTGAACATCCCCCTCTTAGATGCCATCAAACAAATCCCTAAGTATGCCAAGTTTCTTAAGGAATTGTGCACCCATAAGAGGCAACTTAGGAACATTGAAAATGTTTCAACCCAACAGTCCATTCCCATGAAGTGCAAATATCCAGGGACCTTCACGGTTCCATGCCAAATTGGAAGTTCCAACTTTGATGATGCACTCATAGACCTAGGAGCCTCAATTAATGTAATGCCCAAATCCATATTCTACAACCTTGGTCTAGGTCCCTTGCACCCAACGGGTATTTTCATTCAATTAGCCAATCGAAGCACTGCCAGTCCTGAGGGGATAATTGAGGATGTTCTTGTTTGGGTCAATGATCTTATCTTCCCAGCTGATTTCTATGTCCTTGACATGGAAGGTGAGACGACCTCTTCTCGATCTCCCCTAATTCTAGGAAGACCATTCCTCATGACTGCGAGAACCAAGATTGATGTCCACTCAGGCATCTTATCCATGAAATTCGGTGACCAACTGGTCAAGTTCAACATTTTCCAAGCCATGCGATACCCATCTAAGGATCACTCTGCATTCTCAATCCATGCTTTTGAGGACACTTCTAAGATTCAATCGAACCCCAATCCACCATGTTCTTCATTTTCTAATGATAAAGCACTACTAGAAAAACAGGTATTTGCGACGGGGGCCCATCGCAAATAGCCCGTTGCTGAAAACGCCGTCGCAACTACACTTATTTGCGACGGGCCCGTCGCTAAAGCCTTTTTTTTTGCGACGGTCATTCTCCCCATCGCAAATATTATTCCGTATTTTTGTAAAAAAAATTTAAAATAGTTTTTGCGACGGGTCCCGTCGCAAATACCATTTGCGACGGGTCCCGTCGCAAATACCTTTTGCGACGGTACCGTCGCAAAAACGATTTTTAAAAAAAATAAAAAACTATTAATAATACTAGTATTTGCGACGGGCATCGTATCCCGTCGCAAATACTATTTTTTTAAAAAAAATAAAAAACTATTAATAATACTAGTATTTGCGACGGGTATAGTATCCCGTCGCAAATACTATAAAAAAAATAAAAAAAATAAATTATTAATAAATTATTTTAATTAATATAATAATAGAATTATAATTTACAAATGAAAATAATAAATTATTTTAATTACTATAATAAAAGTAGAATTATAATTCAAAAATAAAAAATAATAGAATATTAATAAATGATTTAATTAATATAATAATATTACAATTATAATTCATAAATAAAAAAAATATTAATAAGTTATTTTAATTAATATAAAAATAATAGAATTATTTTACATTCAAATATTAAAATAATTCAAGTATTACAAAAAATATAATTAAATTATAATATTATAAAATTTTAATATATATATATATATAATTTTAATATATATATATAATTTAATATTATAAAATATAAATAATATTATTATTCATATTAATATTGTTATTTAAAAATATAATATTATTAATATTTTATAATGAGACAGAAACTACGAATAGAAAAAAAATATTTTGATTTCACAAATTTTATAACAGAAATACAAACTCTAATCTGAAGGAGGGGGGGGGAGGGGGGGAGGTGGGGGATCTGCAGATGGTGGTGGAGGAAACTCCATCCCTAAAGCATGAGTGAGTCGGCGCATGTACTCCATCTGCTCCTGATGCTGCTGCTGCCACCGACTCGCCTGCTCCTCGTACAGCTGCTGTTGGCGTCGACGCTCATCCTCATGCTGCTGACGCATCTGCTCCTGCTCCTGTCGGAGACTCTCTATCTGTGCAGTCTGAGATCGCAACTGATCCTCATAATGTGTAGAAGAAGATGCACGAGATCCTCTCGAGCTGGACGCCGACATCGCAGCACTGCCATAATAATATCCGGGAGTCAGTCGAGAGCCGATACCAACTACCCGGCCCTTCTCGAAGGCATACTGGGTGGCCTGCATCCATGTCGCCTCATCAAACTGACGGGCAGTGGTCTGATCTGATGACTCGGCCTGACTCTCAGGCCGGGCCTGTGCCGCTGCGGCCTCATATGACTCCTATAGTTGCAATTTAAAATTAAAATTGTGAATATATTATATGCAGTTAATTTTTAAACTTGAAAACAAATAATACTGACCACGATGTGATGCTGACGATCACCTCTGAGCTCCCCAGTAGCAGGATCACTATACATCCTCCGATATACGTCGTACTCTGTAATATCGGGGTGCTCGACAGCCTATAAGAATAAAAAATAAACTGTTAATATTTATAGTTATATAAAATATTTATAAATAATGTACGTACCAGATTGTGTCTATGAGTACTGAAAGAATGACTCCTAGCTCGATGAGTCACCTCCTGTCTCCCCCGATTCTGCCTCCCCACCGATGATCTCCTCTGAAAGGCACCACTCAACCAGTGCACACATAATCCATCCCATACATGGGATGAAATATACTCTGGTCGGTGTGCTCTACATGACTCCTCAAAATCTGACACTCCTGCTTTCTTTATCGCAGCTTTTCTTAAATTGTGCAAAAAATGACGAAGGCGATCACGCATGGCCACCTCCCATGCCTCGTGGATGGCGTCACGCATGGTATCCTCGATCGGATACCATAAACCCTACAAATAAATCAAAATATCAAGTTAGAAATGAAATAATTTTCAAAATAAAAATTATTTATTTACGTACGTACCAACCAATGGCCGAACATGGCCTGCTGCACATCAATGGGAATCTGCTCCCATGTGGTCCACGGTTGAGAGAAATAGTTGCGCAAAATAGCGCTGCCCTGTCCGACTGCTATATGCGGAAAACTGAAAAAATAATAAACATTTATTATGTGAATAGATTAATGAAATCTTAGTCAAATCCACAGGTTATCACACAGGTTATCACACCTCCGTGTGCGTGGATCAAACCCAAGACGTGGACGTCGCTCGGGGACGGGGTCAGGAATCATCAATCGTGCAAGACCGCGCCCCCTCCGCATACTCCCTGGAGCGCCTGCAGGATGAGGGTCATCTGTCAGCAACTCATTCGCATCAAAAGTCAGGTCAGCATCCGCCAACGCACGAAATGTGGCATCGTCCATCTGAAACAGAAAATGTTAATGTTAGCAAATAATTGATAATTACTATTATATATACATATATACATATTATGATTTTATATAAATACCATGGAATGCTATCAGTGTTCATCTTCATCATCATCTTCATATATGTCAATGTCATCTTCATATTCCTCCTCAACATCATCGATATCCATTCGAGTTACAGTTGCTTCATCTCTTACCGTTTCAAATTCATATGTGACATCATTAACATCATCGTCATCACCGAATCTTAAATGTGGGGTGTCGTCATCTATACTCATGTCTCTTTGTAAAAAAGATTGATTTTGAGTACTCTCTTGAAAAACTTCAATTATTTGCACATCAGTGAAAGCACATTCACTTTGACTAAACTGATTGTCTCGAATTTTGATTTTTATTACACTCCACCAATCAGTCAAGTCTCTTGATGTTTCACAGTACTTTGCATAATAAAATTGATATGCCTGTTGAGCCAATAAGAATGGTTCATTTACTGCGAGAACACTTTTACATTTAATATCGATGATTCCATGAGTCGGATGAACACGCACGCCTCTCTCTGTATCCAACCACCGACATTTGAACATGGTTATGTAATGTTGTCCAAGATAACAGAGTTCAATGATTTCATCAAGTATGCCATAAAAGTCAACTTCATTTTCTCGATGATGAGATCCTCTCAAGCTAACTCCACTGTTCATTGTTTTTTTCGATTCCCCATATGCATGTGTGTGGAATCTAAATCCATTCACCACATATGCATTATAAGTTTTAACAAGTTTGGAAGGTGGGTTACTCAATACACACAGTCGTTTGTCAATTTTATCAGCATGTCAAGACACCAGAAAATTTGTGAAATAATTATCAATATAGTAAACTATACATTGAATGAGTTTCTAAAAGATAAAGAATTTATGTTACCAGTTTTTGAAACCACTGAGAGAAATTTTTCAGTCGACGTTCTTCGAGAGCAGCTGCTGTAATTTGTGGAATTTGTTTCTTGATATGATTATCATACAACCTATAAAAACCAAAGTTATTTACTGTAACATAAATGATAGAATAAGTGATATAAACACTTACAGTACAACTGATGTCATCTCTTCACAGTTGAGCAGAACATACGTATGAGCTCTATGATGTTCATCATCTGAAAGCCAGCGTTCAGAAACTCCACCAAAACCAAGCTCTGACTGGTTGAAAACAGATAATTGATTGTCGATTTCATCAATATTCCTCTCATTCCGTCCCATTCGGTTGTGTTTTGAAGGATACTCAGATTCAAAATAATGGGAGCAGAAAAAAGATATTTCCTCTTGCAAATAAGCTTCTGCAATAGATCCTTCAACAGATGCTTTGTTGCGTACTTTTCTTTTCAATTTTTTCATGCATATTTCAAATGGGTACATCCATCGAAACTGTACCGGACCTCCACATTTGGCTTCATATGGCAAATGTAACATCAAATGTTCCATTGAGTCGAAGAAAGACGGCGGAAATATTTTTTCCAGTTTACATATAATTACAACAACATCTTTTTCAAGTTTTCCTAGAGCATCATAATCTGCCGTAGCCGCACAAATTTCCCGAAAAAAATGAGACATGTCTGTTATGGAATCCCAAATCACAGAATTCAACAGACCTCTTAATCCAATGGGTAGAAGTCTCTCCATTATAACATGACAATCATGACTTTTTAATCCAGTAATATGACCATTCTTTACACATCTACCCAAATTGGAAGCACAACCATCTGGAAGTCTCAAATCTGCAATCCACTGACAAAATAATAAACGGTTTTCTTTAGACAGTGTATAAGCTGCTTTTGGTTTCAGTAACCTTTCTGTTCTGACATTCTCAAATAGTTCTAATTTTGGACGCCTGCAAATTTGGGCAAGATCTAAACGTGCATTTACATTGTCTTTGCTCTTTCCTGGCGTATCCAAAACTGTATGAAACAAATTATCAAAACAGTTCTTCTCAATATGCATGACATCTAACATGTGTCGGACCGACAAATCAGACCAATATGGCAAATCCCAAAATATGCTACGTTTAATCCAATTGTGTTCTTTCCCAAAACCATAAATTTTCTGTTGGTTTATTGTGGGACCAAAAGTGATGAGAGGTAATGAAAATACAACCGATTTTAACTCCGAACCTGATAGCATTTTTGGAGGTCCATCCCTTTCAGCTGTTCCTTTTCTGAAATGAGATCTGTTTCTGCGAAAAGGATGATCAGCTGGAAGAAATCTGCGATGACAGTCAAAATAACAAGGTTTATTTCCATGAATGAGCATAAATGCTTTGTTCTCTCCCATACAGTAAGGACATGATTTCTGACCATGTGTACTCCAGCCAGATAACATCCCATAAGCCGGGAAGTCACTTATTGTCCACATCAATGCTGCTCTCAGTATGAAATTCTGTTTCATTGCAACATCATATGTACTGACACCAGTACTCCACAATAAATTTAATTCAACAATCAATGGCTTCAAATAAACATCAATATTTTTCTTCGGATGTCCTGGAATTAGTAAAGTCAAAATGATATATGGCTCCTTCATCAACATCCATGGAGGTAAATTGTACGGAGTTAAAAAAATAGGCCAACATGAATATTGACTACCATAAGATCCAAACGGACAGAAACCATCAGTGGAAAGGCCCAGTCGAACATTTCTAGCTTCTAAAGCAAAGGATGGATGCACTCTATCAAAATGTTTCCATGAATCACCATCGGCTGGATGATTCAATCTTTTATTGGTTGAAATATTCTCTTTATTCCATGACATCATTGTCGCTGTATTCTTAGACATGAATAAACGCTGAAGTCTGGATGTAAGCGGAAAATATCTCAACTGTTTTACAGGAATCAAACCAGACTTCCCGTGTTTTCCTTCTTTATATCTCAGTTGCCCACATGTGGGACAACTATCCAACGACTCATTTTCCCCAGAATATAAAATGCAGTCATTTAAACATGCATGAATCTTCTGACAAGTAAGTCCCAAATTTCGAACGAACCTCTTACTTTCATAGTAATTTGCAGGTAAAACATTTCCTTCGGGTAACAGTGTTTTCAGCAAAGAAAATATCTGGTCAAAACAGGTGTTTGACATTCCGTTATCTGATTTGATAGCCATAAATTTTGCAACTGCTTCTAATTTGCTCATCTTGCAGCCAGGATATAATGCATCCTCAGCAGACTTCAACAACTCATAAAATTCAGACGGTCCCAACTCAGGATTTGAAGCTATATCAGCCGGATTTTCTGTATGTTGAACAGATGAACCTGCAACATCATGTACTAAATCTTGAAACTGGGATGGATCTGGAATCAAGTTGGTATCACCTGCTCTGGAACTGCGTTCACCGTGTTGATACCAAAAAACATAATCTGCTTGAAAACCAAAACGCAAGAGATGTTCCCCCACTTTGTCAAACGTGTCAAACGTTCTCAATGCACATTTTCTACAAGGACATTTTATCTTTCCTTCTGAAACAAATTCTGGATTTGATGCCGCAAATGATAAAAAAATCTCCACACCCTCTATATATACTGGATTTAAACCAGAACCATTTGGATTTCTACGTTGATTTATCCATATGCAGTCATCTAATAATGACTGTTGACGACCTCGTTGTTCCATATTTTTCTATAAAATATAAAAGCATTACTAGTTTTGAATAATTTGTTAGAAAAAACACAAGCAAGGATTGAATATATTGAGAATAAAGCAAAACCTGTTACAAATATTGATAATTTTAATATTATATTGATTTTTTATTTTTTTTAATAATACTAATATAATTTTTTTCATAAATATTAATTATATAATAATAACATCATTACATTATTAGTATATTTTATTATTAATATTAAAATAATATAATTTTCTATATTATATACAATTCTCCTTTCATCTGTGTGTTTCACATTCTGTCTCCACATGTAATATTGGCATTCACTTTCACCTCTCCATTGGCGAGTAGGTTGATAATTTTGAAAAAGAATGCCAATATTACATGTGGAGACAGAAAAAACACAGAAGAAAAGAGAATTGTATATAATATAGAAAATTATATTATTTTAATATTAATAATAAAATATACAAATAATGTAATAAGGTAATTATTCCTAATTATTGGTAATTATTTCAAATTATTGGTAATTATTCCAAATTATTGGTAATTATTCCAAATTATTGGTAATTATTCCAAATTATTGGTAGTTATTCCTAATTATTGGTAGTTATTCCAAATTATTGGTAAATATTGGTAATTATTGGTAAATATTGGTAATTATTGGAAAATATTGGTAATTATTGGTAATTATTGGAAAATATTGGTAATTATTGGTAATTAATGGAAAATATTGGAAAATATTGGTAATTATTGGTAATTATTGGTGATTATTGGTAATTAATTGTAATTATTGGTAATTAATACTAATTATTGGTAATTAATACTAATTATTGGTAATTAATACTAATTATTGGTAATTAATACTAATTATTGGTAATTAATACTAATTATTGGTAATTAATACTAATTATTGGTAATTAATAATAATTATTACTAATTATTCCTAATTATTACTAATTATTCCTAATTATTACTAATTATTACTAATTATTGTTAATTATTCCTAATTATTCCTAATTATTGTTAATTATTACTAATTATTACTAATTATTAGTAAATATTGCTAATTATTACTAATTATTAGTAATTATTGCTAATTATTACTAATTATTAGTAATTATTGCTAATTATTACTAATTATTGCTAATTATTACTAATTATTACTAATTATTACTAATTATTACTAATTATTGATAATTATTGATAATTATTAGTAATTATTACTAATTATTGGTAATCATTACTAATTATTCGTAATTATTACTAATTATTCGTAATTATTACTAATTATTTGTAATTATTACTAATTATTCGTAATTATTACTAATTATTCGTAATTATTACTAATTATTCATAATTATTACTAATTATTGGTAATTATTGGCAATTATTGGTAATTATTGGCAATTATTGGTAATTATTGGCAATTATTGTTAATTATTACTAAATATTGGTAATTATTGGTAATTATTAATAATTATTGTTAATTATTACTAATTATTGTTAATTATTGGTAATTATTACTAATTATTGTTAATTATTCCTAATTATTACTAATTATTGGTAATTAATACTAATTATTGGTAATTAATACTAATTATAGGTAATTATTACTAATTATTGGTAATTATTACTAATTATTGAGAATTTTTACTAATTTTTCCTAATTTTTCTTAATTTTTTCTAATTTTTCCTAATTTTAGGTATTTATTACTAATTATTACTAATTATTGCAAATTATTGGTAATTATTGGTAATTATTGGTAATTATTGTTAATTATTGTTAATTATTGCTAATCATTGGTAATTATTGGTAATTATTGGTAATTATTGGTAATTATTGGTAATTATTGGTAATTATTGGTAATTATTGGTAATTATTGGTAATTATTGGTAATTATTGGTAATTATTGGTAATTATTGGTAATTATTGGTAATTATTGGTAATTATTGGTAATTATTACTAATTATAAATAATTATAAATAATTATAAATAATTATAAATAATTATTACTAATTATTACTAATTATTACTAATTATTAATAATTATTACTAATTATTCCTAATTATTACTAATTATTCCTAATTATTACTAATTATTCCTAATTATTCCTAATTATTCCTAATTATTCCTAATTATTCCTAATTATTTGTAATTATTGGTAATTATTGGTAATTATTGGTAATTATTGGTAATTATTGGTAATTATTACAAATTATTCTTAATTATTGATAATTATTGATAATTGTTCCTAATTATTACTAATTATTCTTAATTATTGATAATTGTTCCTAATTATTCTTAATTATTACTAATTATTACTAATTATTACTAATTATTGATAATTATTGATAATTATTCCTAATTATTCCTAATTATTCTTAATTATTGATAATTATTGATAATTGTTCCTAATTATTCCTAATTATTACTAATTATTACTAATTATTGATAATTATTGATAATTATTCCTAAATATTCCTAATTATTCCTAATTATTCCTAATTATTCCTAATTATTCCTAATTATTCCTAATTATTCCTAATTATTCCTAATTATTCCTAATTACTGGTAATTATTCCTAAGTATTCCTAATTATTCCTAATTATTCCTAATTATTGGTAATTATTGGCAATTATTGGTAATTATTACTAATTATTACTAATTATTGGTAATTATTGGTAATTATTACTAATTATTACTAATTATTGTTAATTATTGGTAATTATTCCAAATTATACATAATTATTACTACTTATTGGTAATTATTACTACTTATTGGTAATTATTACTAATTATTACTAATTATTAGTAATTATTACTAATTATTACTAATTATTGGTAATTATTACTAATTATTACTAAATATTCTTAATTATTGATAATTATTGATAATTGTTCCTAATTATTAGTAATTAAAAGAATAATTACCAATAATTAGGAATAATTACCAATAATTACAAATAATAACATTATTAGTATATTTTATTATTAATATTAAAATAATATAATTTTCTGATTTATATACAATTCTCCTTTCATCTGTGCGTTTTCTATCTCCACATACAAATAATACATGTGAAGACAGTAAACACACAGATGAAAAGAGAATTGTATATATATAAAAAATTATATTATTTTAATATTAATAATAAAATATACTAATAATGTAATAATGTTGTTATTCCTAATTATTGGTATTTATTACTAATTATTAATATTTATTCTTAATTATTAAAAATTATTACTAATTATTCCTAATTACCATTAACTATGAACAATACTAATAATTTAAATTTATTAAGTAAGAAAACAATATAAACATAATTAAATTACAACTAATTAAGAATAATTGAAACTAATAAAAAAATAAAAATAAATATTAAATTAAAATGAACATAAATACCTTGAAAATTGATCTGCTCTGATCGTTCTTCAAAACTTTAATATCAGCTCCGAAAAAAAAATTAAACTGAAGAAAAACTCAACTTTAGAAACAAAAGTTTGAGAGCAGGAGAAGATAGAGAATGAGAATGATTTGAAAAAAACGGATGGGGGTATTTATAGGTTAGATTAGTTGCGACGGTCCCATTTGCGACGGGTATCCCGTCGCAAATACCTTAGCCCGCATTTATTACGGTCAACATGTAAATAGTTATTTGCGATGGGACCCGTCACAAATAACATACTATTAGCGATGGGAAAATATTCACGTCGCAAATACCTTTTACCGCCGCTGGTTATTTGCGACGGGAAAATATTCCCGTCGCAAATACCTTTTACCGCCGCCGGTTATTTGCGACGGGAATATTTTCCCGTCGCAAATAGTTTTCCTGCGATTTGGCGCGCATCGCGGGAAAACTATTTGCGACGGGGAAAGCAATCCCGTCGCAAAAGCCCATTTATTTGCGACGGGTAACTACCCCCGTCGCAAATAAGTTTTTAACGGGACTATTTGCGACGGGATTTATTCCCGTCGCAAATAACCCGTCGCAAATACCCATTTTTCCCGTAGTGAAGGATCTTGAGAAATCTGCACCATGATTAACAAAGTCATAAATGGTGAAGTTGATGTGGACCTCTCATTCATAGACTCCATCAATCTAGAGGAACTTGAAAACTCTCTTGAATCCCACATCAACTCTGATCTCTACTGCTCCAACTTGGACAGTGTTGAGGAAAATGATCCAAACCCATCTGGAATCCCTTATCCTGCTCCTAACTTGTCTAGCTCTCAAATCAAGGCTGAAACTGATCTAAAACCACTTCCTTCACACCTCAAGTATGCATTCCTTTTCCATGATCTCTCCTACCCTGACATTATCTCTGCTTCACTTTCTGAAACTGAGGAGTCCCAACTTGTTCAAGTGTTAGAGGAAAACAAAAATGCCTTAGGTTGGACCCTAGAGGATATTCCAGGAATCAACCCTGCCCTTTGCATGCATCACATCCATCTAGAGGAATCATCCAAACCAATTAGGCAACCTCAAAGAAGACTCAATCCACTCATACTTGAGGAAGTTAGGGAAGAGATTACCAAGCTTCTTCAAGCTGGTATTATCTACCCAATTTCTGATAGTGAATGGGTTAGTCCAATTCAAGTCGTTCCTAAGAAGGGCGGGATAACAGTTGTCACAAATGAACATGGAGAAGTGGTCACAACTTGAGTGAAAAACAAATGGCGTGTGTGCATCGATTATCGCAAATTGAATGCTGAAACACGAAAAGATCACTACCCACTTCCTTTCCTTGACCAAATGCTTGAGAGATTGGCCGGAAAGTCACACTATTGCTTTCTTGATGGTTACACCGGCTACTTCCAAATTCAAATCGCACCTCAAGACCAAGAAAAGACCACATTCACTTGCCCCTTTGGAACCTATGCCTATAGGAGAATGCCTTTTGGCCTTTGTAATGCTCCTGCAACATTCCAGCGGTGTATGATGAGTATCTTTTCTGAATTCATTGAGAATTGAATGGAGGTCTTCATGGATGACTTTACCATTTAGGGCGAGTCATTTGAATCTTACTTACATTCACTCTCTTTGGTCCTTCAAAAGTGTGTCAAGTGCAACCTTGTGCTGAATTTTGAAAAATGTCACTTCATGGTTTTAAATGGGATTGTTCTAGGGCACATAATTTCTCAAGAGGGTATCCAAGTTGATCCAGCCAAAATTGAGGTGATCCAATCACTTCCTGAACCCAAATCAGTTCGAGACATTCGGTCCTTCCTTGGTCATGCCGGTTTCTATCGGCGATTCATTCAGAACTTCAGCAAGATTTCCCTCCCACTCAATCGTTTACTTCAAAATGATGTCACATTCAATTTTGATGAGGCTTGCAAGAGAGCCTTCATTGAACTCAAATCTGCTCTCACATCTGCTCCAATAATCCAACCCCCAGATTGGTCCTTACCATTTGAATTGATGTGTGATGCTTCTGATAGGGCCATTGGGGTTGTTCTTGGTCAAAGAAGAGAAAACATTCTTCATGTCATCTTTTATGCATCAAAAACATTGGATGAAACTCAATCACACTACACTGTGACTGAAAAATAACTTTTAGCTGTGGTTTTTGCCTTGGATAAATTCCGGCCCTATCTCTTAGGTGCCAAAATCATCATCTTCACGGACCACTCAACATTAAAGTTATTACTTAAGAAAAGTGATTCCAAACCAAGGCTAATAAGATGGATTTTAATGCTCCAAGAGTTTGACCTTGTGATAAAAGATAAACCTGGAAAAGAAAACCCTGTGGCTGACCACCTGAGTAGAATTTCTAATTCTTCTCATTCTGAAATAATTGATCCTGAATTTCCAACTGAACACCTCTCATCTCTCACTCCAAAGTTACCATGGTATGCCCCAATTGTCAATTACTTGGTTTCTGGTGTTTTCCCTGAATATTTTTCAAAAGAACAAAAAGAAAAGATGAAAAGTGATTCAAAGCATTATTTTTTGGAAGATAATAAACTTTGGAAAACTAGGGCTGACATGGTAATTAGGAGATGTGTTGATGAAACTGAACAATCCTCCATCTTGGAATTCTGCCACTCAATGCCTGGAGGTGGCCACTTTGGACCACAAAGGACTTCTCGAAAGGTCCTAGATTCTGGATTCTTTTGGCCTTCACTCTTCAAGGACTCACACGAGTTCTGTCAATCATGTCCCACTTGCCAAAATTTTGGCACAATTTCCAAAATAAACAAAATGCCTCAAAATCCATTAATCTTCTGTGAGCTCTTCGATGTTTGGGGAATCGATTTCATGGGACCTTTTCCCCCTTCCAATGGATTATCCTACATTCTCCTTGCTGTTGACTATGTTTCTAGGTGGGTCAAGGCCAAACCCACTAGGAAAGATGATGCTCAAACTGTGAGTGAGTTCCTCAAAACCCATATCTTCCATCGATTCGGAACACCACGTGCTTTGATAAGTGACTTAGGAACTCATTTCTATAATAGAACCATGGAGTCACTTTTGAAAAAGAATGGGGTTGTACATAAAACATCCACTGCATATCACCCTCAAACAAATGGAATGGCTGAACTTTCTAACAGAGAAGTGAAAAGAGTGCTTGAAAGAATTGTTAATCCCACAAGAAAAGACTGGCCCGATAGACTTGGTGAAGCACTTTGGGCCTATCGAACAGCCTATAAGACACCCATTGGGATGTCTCCATTTAGGCTAGTTTTTGGTAAAGCCTGTCATTTACCAGTTGAAATCCAACATAAGTCATTTTGGGCTGTCAAAACTTGTAATTTTGATTGTGAAAAATCTGGTGAAGAAAGATTGTTGCAGTTGACTGAATTGGAGGAGCTTCGACTCGATTCGTATGAGAACTCCATTCTCTACAAAGAAAAGGCAAAGTCACTCCATGAAAAGCACATTCTTCGAAAGGTATTTCATGAAGGTGAAAAGGTAATGCTCTTCAATTCTCGATTTCGACTTCACCCAGGTAAGCTCAATTCTCGTTGGGATGGACCTTTTATTATTACTAATGTTTACCCATTTGGTGCAGTGCAAGTCGAAGACCCTTCTTCAAAAATAACATTCACGGTTAACGGAAATCGGTTAAAGCATCACCATGAGAGGTCTCACAATCCAGGAACCACGTCGACTTCCATCGAAACCCCATCCACTTCAATAGAACCACCACTGGATGGAGACCCGCCAAATCCAAACCTGGGGGCACCTCTTTCCCTTTAACTCTCTCTCTCTCCTCAATCTGTCTTCCCTCTATTCTTCTCTCTATTTCTTCTTCTTCCTCTCTCCCTCTCATTTTTTTTACAACATTCTTCCACAACCTTTTTTTTCTATTTTTTCTTTTGTGTGGATGTGTCATTAAAAAAAAAATTAAAAAAAATTTTAAAAAAAATGAAAATTAACAAAAAAAGGGGCGTCATAATTACTAATCATCCAATATTGAAATTCTGTCCATCCATTTTGGGGAGTCAAAAGGCTTGTTTTGAACCCAAATATATTGAATTTTTATCTCAAACTTGGGTAAACAATTTTGTGTCAATAACAAACATTTTGAATGAACAATTTTTGGTGGCAAATGATTCTCCCCTACCGTGAGGATTAACATTAGCCTTCATGCCAAGGTCATCTTGTAATTCTGTGAGCTTTGGGGTGTATATGTGTAATTGTCATTTGTACAAAAGTCATTGAAAAGTGTTCAAAAAAAAATGAAAAAAAATTATATTAAAAAAAATGAAAAAAAATGAAAATAAAAAAATGGAATGGGTTGTGTCTTGGGTGGGTCAAAAATCATTCATCATCAACCTTTGATCATGTTATAACTACTAAAATTAGTTCCATGAGGAGATCAAGCATGGGTTGGGAGATGACTGTGAGACTTGTTTCAAGCACAACTTTCGAAAAAAAAGAGCAAAAAGAGAAAAAAAGAACACTTGAATCATCTTGTATTGTGTCATTATTGGAAGTCTTCTATGTTGTACATATTCCGTCATCTCACCCTATTCCATTTTCTATATCCCTCACTTTTCATTCATCACACATTCATGCCCTTGTAAATATGTGTTTCTATTTCCTTTCAAATCAAATTTCAAAAAATGTGAATTGATTTTTCCATGTTGGTGTTTTTAACCCCTCTTTTCCTTTGGACATTATATACCTACCGTCCCATAGCCACTGAAAAACACCTTAAAAGACCTCTTGATTCTCGTACACATTATATTTGGGAATGGAATCTGAGAGCTCTTACAAACTCTTGATTTTCACTTTTTGTTGGTGAATGAGTGAACCTCCTAAAATACATTTTTATCATCTTGAGAGGAGTAAGTTTTGAGTGCCTACATTTTCCAATTCAAACCTTGAACATGAAAAAATGAATTGTTTCTGATGCATTATTGTGAACCAAATTTGTGATGGAATTCAATATGGATGAGTGAAATAGTCTAAACCTCCCCTGATTGGAGAAAACAAAATATTAATATTTGTTGGTGAGTGAAAATGATTTTTTCATGTTTTTATATTTGTTGCACATGAGGACACGCACAAATCTAAGTGTGGGGGAGTTGATGTTATTAATATTTCCATGACTTATTATATTCCCCCTTTACTTATTTTATATGAAATGTGCATAATTTGTGTGAAATATTAATGTTTTAATATTAAGTATAATATTTGAGCATTTTTAGAAGTAGTAAAATTGAGTCAGTTTAATGTTTTAAGTATAACTATCACTATACTAATCCAAATTGTGTGATTCTTGTTTTCTAGGATTCTCCTTTAAATATAAAACATTTCATTATGAGGAACCATGATCCAATTCTGCCATTTGAAGGGTCATATGGTCCTCACAAACAAGACCAAAGAATCTGTGAACAAACTAGACCAGCCTTGAAGATTGATTTACTGGGATCAATAAAGAAGTAAAAAAACATTAACTCTCCACCATAATTCGGGGGACACTACATTTCATCATGGATAAAAATTTCAAGGCCCAAAACCAAGTATAAGGGGCCCAAATAAATCTTTGAAGTCCAGACCACCATTCTGGCCGAGAATTAAAATTAGTATAGTATGCATGACATATCTCCTGATTTAAGCATCCAATCGAGCTGAGATTTTGTAGTGTGAAATAGGAGATATAGGTGGCCGACTTTGTTGAATCAACCATTCGTATTTGAAGGCATCTTCATATTCAAAAACCCTTTCACATTATGGACTTCAAAAAGACTAGATTGAAATGGACAGTTTACCTTTGTTTATTAAACCGCCATAACTTTGGATCCACTTGTCCAACTTCCTGCATATTTTGAAAGTAGTCGGAAAACTTTATTATCTACAACTTTGAAGAAGGAGATATTAGGAGATTAGGCTGTCTGAATATCCAAATTGGCGATGCAAGTGGAGGGACAGATTAGGAATGCAAACAGTCCACTCCTTGGGCTATAAATACTCTCCCCTTCTCTCCTTGAGAGGGGTTGGCATTTCAGAAGAGAGGATATCATATCGGAACGACCAAAGCCTTGCCAAAGGATTGGGAGGACCTGCCATACTCAAGTTTTCACTTGAGAGACCTTTCCTCCTCTCTTTGTTTTCACTTACTTTTGTGTTCTTCATTTTTGTAATCTTGTAATTCTCTTTCTTTTTAATTCGGTTTTAATGCAAGTTACTTCTTCAATATCTCTTATTCTCATCCACATTCTTTAGTTTAATATTTATGTTCCTAAAATAGTTTAAATTCAGTTGAATCCCCTTCCCTTATTTTGCTTCCTCATTCAATCGAAAATCCGTTTTTAATTATCATCATCGTTCGTGTGTGTGTGTCAACGTACCACTCTTTTCTAATCCATTTCTTTTTATTCTATTATTAATTTATCATCATAATTATTTTAACCAGAATATTAAACATCCAAATTTCTAAGTAAACCTCTCATTGGGGTGAGTTATAATTCGGGGATGTTAAGTGATTGAGAGTTTTGCTCGATGAGTATTCTTTAAATTAATATTGTGTATGTTAAACTTAATATGTCATGGATTAATGATATGTTTTGTTTAATGAGTGGCTTCCATGGATTATTGGAACCATAAATACACTACCATAAATAAGTTTTGATTGAGATTATAACCCTAAGTTAAGTTAAGGCTTGGATTAAAGCCTTCACACTTAGGAATTCCAATCAACGTCAACTTATGACATGGGTGTTAATTTAATGCAATACAAAGTAAGGCTCAAGGATATCACATGCTTAACTCCCCAATGATGAACTCACCCCAATATTTATCAATTTGGTAAATCAAAAATCATCCATAAATCATTTCAATTAAGCTCTGCAAACAAAACCCCCTAATCAAAATACAATCAACTAAAAACAATCGACTATTACGAAGTGCCATCACCGAGGATTCGACCCGAGTGCTGCTATACACATTAGCAGAGCACCGGAACTTTGAACGGTCGATAGGCGAAAATCGGCCGCACTTTCAATGTTGTTAGATTATGGTTTCAGATTTTTTATGATCCAAATTGTCTTGATAAGTGTGATTAAGGGGATGAGTGAATACTTTTTTATAGTGTAGAGGAATTGGAATTCTTGTAAATATAAAAAGGTCAACAATATTGAAAGGTCTAACTTACCTCATGTTCCTAAAAAATTGATAAATAATGTATTAAATTGAATTAATCATCTATTAAAAACCTCCAAAATAAAAAAATGTTGATTTATATAATTTTTTTCTTACTTCTATGTTTCCCCACTTTTACCATATTGGTTTTTACTATAGTAACTAGTTTTCTAACCTAAGTAATTTTACCATTAAGAATAAATTAAAGTGAGATTTATTAGAAAATATAGATCTAATAAATTATAAATATGTTATATAATTTTAAAAAAAGAAAATCCCATGTGTGTTGGAAATTAATTTTAAAACAAACACATGTAACTCGTAAAAATACTACTTTAACCCGAATTATGCTAACAATTTTTTTTACTATTTAGGGGTCAATATATTCATTATAAAAGATCCATTTATCCATTAATATAACATATTTTATATTTATTAACATTTATAAATCAATTTTAATAATACATTATTTTTATTAAATTTTAAATTGTTAAATAAAATATCATTTATTATAAAATAACATTAATGTCAATTTTGACATTATTTACTTAATTAAAATTTAAAATATAAATAAAATGGTGTAATTAAAATATATTAAGTTAAAATATATTTAAAATTACATATTATTCTAAAAAAATAAGGTAACACAATAATTTATTCAACCTTTTTGACTTTTAATATTTTTAGTATAATTTATTTTATTTGATAATTAACTAAATAATCATTGCGTTGGAGTTTCTTAAGCATTTTAAGTTACTAATTCATATTTAAAAATTAATTATAAATTATTAATATAAAAATAACTCATTTATATTTAAAAATGATATGTTTAACCTAAAATATGATGTTTTATCCTTATCTCAAGTCTTTATAAATGCTAAAAGTATGGAAGGTTCATTTTTGTCTTTTTTCCTTACATAACTTATTATATGGGTCAATTTCATGGAATATTATACAAATAACTAATAAAATTAGAAACGATAAGGGATATGGCATATATATGGGCATAAAATAGACTTTTTAAAAGTGTTTAGTTCATTTTCCCCCTTTATATTAAAGTTAAACCACTATGTAGACTAATTTTTACCTTAATCACTATAAATAACTTTAATTACTTTTACTAATATTTTTTGTTAAAAAATAAGTAGATATTATTAGAATATAAATTTTATAGTGATTCCAACTATGTTTTTATGTTTTTACAAATTCAAATCATAGAAGACACAAAATTAAATTTAAATCTAATCCCACAGATGTAGAGAGAAAATAGGTTTTTAAAGTGAAAATATTCAAACGTTCATTAAGATTTTATATCTAAATTCAATATAAAAATTATTCAAATAACATAAATTGGATGAATAGATGTATAGATTATTTATTGTGACTTTAAAATCAATTATAAATATAATTTAACATTAATAATTATTTAAATGAAAATATATTTTTCAACTAAAATGTTTTATTTTTCACTATTCATCAAAAAATGAAACGTCTCATAAAAATAAAAAAAATCACCCTAAGGTAATTTTGAAATTATTAATAATAAAATAAACTTTATTTTGAAAAATAAAATTTATAAACTTTTCAAAACTTTGTTTTAAAATAGGCGCAACATTAAAAGGCGATAAAACTCGATCTTATGTATAACACAAGATAACTCAATGTTGTGTGTAGTGTAATCTTAACATTGTGTTGAGTATAAATAATTATAGAAAAAAATAAATTTATTATAAAATGATAACATCATAAAGTCTTAGGGTGTTACATTCTCCCCACCATATATAAATTTTGTTCTCACAATTCAAACTTGATATCAGTAATCGATGGTTTGATAATTAAAAATACCACTATTAAAAAATTCACATCATAAATGGGGTTAATAAAAAATATTATTTATAAGATGGAAATAAAATTTTTAAGGTAAAAAAAACTATTCTTTTTAATTGATAAACATTAGTGAAAATATACACATGGAATAAAAATATGACTATCAACTTCTAATGGAGAGTGATAGAGGACATGTTCATGAGAATGTTTTTAACCACAAAGACATAAACAAGAGGTGTGAAAGAGATTTTTGATATCATAAAAAATGATGAGAATAGGATAATTGTTTTTTCAAGACCTTTTTCCTAGAGTTGAGAAAATATTTCACTCTCTAATAATATAGGTAAATATACTTACTTGATATATGTCTCTTTCATAAATATAATATTATCCTTTGGTTGTTCCATAAACTCTTTATACTTTATATATTAAAATAGGATACATAATATGGATAAGTATTACATTAACCTATAAAACCTTGTCCAATGTTAAAAATAAACCATTTCATAAACGGTTATCCTTATGAATCTTCCAATAATTATGATCCAAAACATTATAATTAGTTTGAAGGTTGTTAGTATTATCCAATTTTCATTATCTATACCAATAATCTCTTTATAAAAACTTTATTTCTCAATATAATAAAATATTTAGGTTTATATTTCCCTCAACCATGTGTTTTCCAAAAAATTTATGTTTCTATTGAATCACTTTTTTGGGTACCATTAAATATATTATCTCAAATACATAATAAAATAATACCATAGTATAATCCTAATATATTTAAAAATTCATATTATGAGTGCATCATCTATAAAATAGTTTTCAATATATTTCTTAGATGCATATATAGAATTATGTTAATCATTCCACTTCAGTTCTTTCAATAACAGAAGCTTGACCATGGTGCCTTATCTTCCCTTGACGCTTGGGGAATTCATTTGTGAAGTGACCCATTTCACTGTAGTTAAAACACATAATATCAGTTTTCTCTTTCTTCCCTTTGAACTCTTTTTCCTAGTCACTATTTTCTCCTCATTTATAACATACTCCCAATAACTTCATGCATTTCACAGGGATATTCTTTCAATAATTATAAAATATGGGAAAATTAATCTTTCCCTTATTCCCTTTATCCAAGAGTTGTTCTTCCATCCTCTTCTTCTCTTTATTACCATTAAATCCATAAGACTTTGAGAATTATTTATCTATCTTTATAGCACTTAAAACTATTTAATTATATGAATATTTTTTAGAGAAACCAATTCCCCTATAAGGCGTGGTTTAACCCTTTCAAATAAATGGTAAATCTTTCATTACCTGTTGTGTATACAATCCATAGTATACCTTGCTAACCTTGGAAAGGAGGATTCATACTATGTAACCCTTTTTTCATCATTTTTCTTTAATCTAGAAAAATTTCTATTGATTGTATGTTTTTTCTCATGAGGGAAATATTTTTTGAAGAATTCAACCTCAAAATATTTTTTTTCCATGAGTTATATTTCCACTTCCTCCCTAGTATTTTTTATCAACAACCACCATTGATCAATATCACTATTGAGACAATACAATAAACATGTAACCTTTTCCTTTTCACCACATCCCAAGGTATAAATATATTCTCCGAAGACTTAGTCCATTTCTAATCCTCCATTGGATTAGTAGTTCTATTAAATTATGGGGGACTCTATTGCACAAAGAGATCTAATATAGAAGAATCTCATTATGGAACGAGTTTCTCTATCAGGGAGAGGAAATTTTTCTTAATAGGATTAAATTGACATAATATATCCATAATATTCTTAGATGTGATACTAGATATATTGGATTTATCAACATGTAAACCTATATAATGGCTAAGAGTTTTGATACCCTTCTTCCTTCTAGGAGTGATTTCTAAAAAATGGCATATACTGGATTAGATCATATCATTATTAAACATAATGTATAATCCCAAAACAAGTGAAATAATTACATAAATTAAAAAATTTATTCATTTATAATCTCATAATCACTAACACGGTATCGTTGGGATGATATCCTATAGTATATCATAGGTTTATGTTCGCTAATATATATTTTCAAAAAACAATTTTTGATGTTTTCTACTAAACTTCCTTTGATACCAACTATAGTTCCTTGACCCAAGTAAGCCCAGAGCTAGTGTCTATAACCATTAAATTGGAATGATTATAAGGAATAAAATCTTGAATAACCAATTTTTTTTTGTGATTTTGGAAAACTAGATTACATACATGGAAACCATTTTACATTAGTAATAAAAAATCATAATACATAACAAAATAAAATTCTTGGCATCCTTGAAACTCATTCTAAGAATTTATCTTCATTCCATGGGGAAAGAAAAAAAATAAGGGTGAGCTAAAATTCTTAGTAAGGGTAAGGTTTAGTGTAATATATCATGCATTAATAATTAATAATCAATATGGAAAGAAAAATGATGATCAAATTGTTCTATATAAATTTTCACATGATCTTAAAACTTAACCATGGATATTATAATCAATCAAATAATCACATGGAATAATAATAATGATGGAATGCATAATTTTGGAAATATAAAAAATCAAGTTATATCCCCAAGATAGTTAATTTCAATATATATCCTCAATAATTTTAACTATGTGGGAAAAAACCCATCTGATTTGAGTCAAGTTCTATCCTCCTGCCAATTTAAAACTTTTTGGAATGAAACATGAAGGGTTTATCTACAAATGATTTCATCCCATCAGAATATATATTCATTGTTGGGATTAAATTAACTAGTCCCAAAACTATATACTCTATTTCTAAAACATTCCTTATATAATGGAAAATCAATTTAAATTGTAAAAAATATTACTTATTAAATATCTGTATTGAGTAAAGGATAAATATTTTCAACATCTCGCCAATAAATAATATAACTTTAAAAGTAAATATTGTATGTAAAAATGGTATATGGTTTAGGAAATAATAATACCCATCATAAAATAATATGAATATTAAAATAAATATAATTTTGAATGAAAAACTATTACAAGAAAGTGATTGTTTCAAGAGAAAGTTAATAATAATGAAAGAAAGTGAGATTTTAAATATAATTTTTTTACTTATAGATTTTCAAATCGAACCCCTTGGATGAGATAATTCAAATAGAAAATTATAATACCCTGAAATATGAGTGAATCATGATATTAAATGACAAATGGTTTTAACTTGTAGAATAATAAACTTAGGTAAAATATTTAATTATTTTAAAACAATTTCAAGTTTATTATTACTTTTCTTTCACTTATTACAAATTTTTATTCAACTACTTAAAAAAAATTAAGTTTACATCAGGCGTTTCGATCAAATTCGGTTCACGTGTTAAAAACGAATTTGGTAGGTCGACTATAGTAAATTGGGTCATTATATAAACATTAAAAGAATAATAATAATGAAATTATTATCATGTTTATACATAAATTATACTTTTAAAACCATTTATGGAATATGGTTATGAAAAATGAACTAATATTACGATCATGGAGACTATAGGCCATACATACACATGAGTAATGTTTCCAGTTTTCAATGATCATAATGGAAATAAGATAAGTAACATTTTATATTTACATAATAAAAATAATTATATCATAAATAAATTTATATTTCATTATATATACTTATATATAACTCTTTTCATGCAAAAGGAATCACATCACGTTGACGATACTATAGTCCACACGTCCACGAACGACGTTATCACCTTTTTAGTGATTGAAAAGGGTAATAAATAAAATGATATATTATATTTATTGAAAGGTAGTTATTTTATTAATATCATATATATTTATTTTATGTATAATAGGTTTAAATAAAACCATCCATAATACATTCCATACAGTGTTTGAATGTATCACACTGCTTTGAGGAGGTGGTAATCCACACGTCCACAAACGATGTAATCGTATTTAAATAGAAACAAATTAATGAAATTATGTGTTATATAACAATTAAATAATTTTTAATAAAACATAAATATCAAATATATCATATAAAAATATAAAAATATTTTTTCTCTCATAAACACTGAGCATGATATGCAGTAATGGAAAAAATAAAGACATCATTTCGCGAGGCGGTAGTCCATCGTACACCCGAATGGTAAATTCGTTACCCATTTGATGGAAGTGTGTGTAGGTGTTGGTATAAACCTTAACATAACAAAATATTAGTATATTTAGGATAATTATTCTATTATATAATCATGAAATAATAATAATTTAATTGTTTGAGAAAGAAATAATACAAAAGTGATCATTGAAGAACGTTACATCCTTTTTGAGTAACTCCTTTTGGTTTTCACCAAAGGGATTACTTGGATTGATTTATGCCCAAAGTTATGATTATAGGTTTTGAAGAGGTATTTATATATATTATTTTTATAGAGTTTGTGAAATAAAAAGTTTCTGAAGAAGTGTAAGGAAGGGGAAAGGTGAATGCATTTTTATAGTGAACGGAAAGTGGCATTCTTGTAAATATAAAAAGCTAAACACTATTTGGAGGTCTAACATACCTAATATTTCTAAAATATTGAAATATAATGTATTAAAGTGATTTTATTATCTATAAAAACCCCGTCCACATAAAAATATGCGAATTTTGGTAATTTTGTTCCTTAAATTGTAAGTTTCTCCACTTTTACCATTTTGGTTTTTATTAAGGTAACTGGTTTTCTAACCTATGTAGTTTTACCATTAAGACTAAATAAAAGTGATATTTATTAGAAAATATATATCCAATTAATTATAAATATGGTATATATATATATATTTTTAAAAAATAACATGTTTTTTTCAAATTAATTTTAAAACAAGCCCATGCAACGTGTAAAAATACCTCTTTAACCCGAACCATGTTAATAATGTTATTTTCTATTTTGAGGTCTATATGTTCATTATAAAAGAAAAATTGATCCATTAATATAACATATCTTATATTCATTTAAATTTACAAATATGTTGGTAGAATATAGTATTTTTATTAAATTTTAAATCCTTAAATAAAATATCATTTATTATAAAATAACCTAAATGTCAATTTTGACATTATTTAGTTAATTTAAATTTTAAAATATCAATAAAATGTTGGAATTAAAATATATTAAGTTAAAATATATGTAACATGACAAATTAATCTAAAAAATAAAGTAAAATAATAATTCATTCAACTTTATTCACATTTAATATTATTCATATCATTTATTTTATTTAATAATTAACTAAATAATCACTATGTTAGTGTTTCTTAAGAATTTTATGTAACTAATTCATCTATAAAAATTAATGACGATTTATTATGATAAAAATAAACCATTTATATTTCAAAATTATATGTATAACCTAAAATATTATGTTTCTTCTATATCTCGAGGCTTAATAAATGTTAAAGGCAAGGAATGTTTCTTTTTTTTCATTTTACTTACTTAACTTATTATTTGGGTCACTTTCATGGAATAATATCACAATAACTCATAAAAATAGAACCAAGAGGGGATAATGTATAAATATGATATGAAAATGGATTTTTGACAATTTTCAGGTCATTCTTTCCCTTAGATTAAAGTTAAACCACTAAGTAAACTATTTTTTTAGCTTAATCGCTGTAATAAATTTTAATTATTTTTACAAATATTTTTGATCAAAAAATAATTTGATATTATTAGAATATAAATATTATACTGATTACTACTATTTATTTCCATTTTTCCAAATTCAATTCTCAGCATGGTAAAAATAAAATTTAAAGCTAATCCTGCTAATGTAGCGAGATAGAGGGTTTTAAAGTGAAATTATTCAAAAGTTAATTATGATTTTATATATAAATTAAATATAAAAATTATTCTAGTTAACTAAATTTTATTAATATATGTATAATATATCTATTTATAATTTAAAATCAATTCAAAATATAATTTAACATTACTAATTATTTAAACGAAAAGAGAGTTTTCACCAAAAATGCAGTATTTTTCACTATTCATAAAAAAATTAAAACTTCTTTGAAAAATATAAAAAATTAACCCTAAGATAATTTTGACATTCCATATTAGAAAATTAATTTTATCTTTAAAAATAAAATTTATAATATATCAAAATATAGTTTCAAAGTTGGTGATCCATTAAAAGGTGGTAAAAATCGGTCTTGCATGCAACAGAAGATAACGCAATGTTGTGTGTAGCATAAGAATAACATGGTGTTTTTTATAAATAAATATAAAAAATTATATTTATTCTAAAAGTAAAATATCATAAAGTCTTGGGGTGTTATGTGATTGCAAGAAAATTGAAAATATTTTATTCCAAGAAATCAACTTTTAAGGTTGAGTAAGAATTTTACATGGAGCCATAGAGGGTTTGGCCTCATAATACATGAAAAGGTAATTCTATAATATTTTTAAAGTGTTATAACCAATAAACCTATGTAAATTCTATTCCATGGCCTTTTACTTATTCTTCGTCTCTTCTTCTATGGGTGCTTCAAAGTATTCCAGCATTTTTCCCCAGGATCGTATGGACTCATCCATATTAATATTACTCTTGTTAATGATATGAAGAAGGATACATTCTTGGTAGTTGATCCATTTTTTTGTTCCTAATTCAAGTAAACTTGTATCTATCATTTATAAATTCTCTCTGCTTCTTTCTTTGTTCCCCACATGGTAAGAGACTCATCCTCCATTCCCCTATTATAGTGAAGCAACGATTCTAACTTGGTTTTAAGTTGTTCTTGCACTTATTTCTCATTTTCTTTGACCCATTATTCTTTCACATCAAATTTCACCTTCTAATTTCAGTTCCTTTACTAAGTAGGGATTTGTCTCTATAATATCAAACAATTTATGTTTATATTGGTTGGAAAAAGTTATTACAAATTTCAATTTATTTCTTTAATAAGTGTACCGTTTTAAATTAAACCATATTTGAAATTCATGACCTATAAAACGTATTACAATTATCATTAGTGATTTATCACTTTCTTGTAACATTAAAAATATTCTACATGATAAAATAAGAGTCATTAACTTGACTCATTTCTCTGAAAAATATTTAATGAACCTTGAATAATAAATATTCATTCCTAAAATAGTTTCATTTTATTCACTTAATGTCTTATGAATACACTAAGATAATAAATTCAACACTTATTATTATAAAATAAAATAATATTTAATTTATATATTTCTTTAGATCATTCAAAATTATAAATTACCTAGCCCCCAATGTGGGCCCACCATGTCTTAAACTCCAATCCTTTAGAATTGAACAATATTATAAATATACTTTATGTGTAACCCCCTAGGACCTTATCTCAATATATGTTAATGTTACTTATAGACCAAGAGTATTTTTTAAAAACACAAAAAATATTATAAGGATATAAGGTTTAGTGAAAGCCACACCAATCTCTCGTATGATCATACACTATATAATATATTCTCTTTGTCGCATTATATCTCATAAAGCTAGAAGTATACCTTGCATCACCATCCTTACATGCTTTGTAACATCCTTCTACCTTCTTCCTAGTAATTCTTATATCACTTTTAGTTTAATCTTTTTATTTGGGTCAATTTTGGACCATTAAATGTTAGAGAGCGTTGTTTGGGAAAATGACCTAAATTCTAGGGATGTATATTTGTTTTAATTAATAGATTCCAGGTATAAATCTGTCAAAGGATTAAGAGGATGTTGTTTGGGGTTCAGGTTGAACCAAATATTTTCTATATTTTTCTAAAAAAATATTTCTACAAGACTCATTGAAATCCTAAATTGGTTATATGATGTGAATTTATTACATGTTAGATTTCATGAATGAGTTCAATGTGTGAAAAGTTTACAATATGAGAAAGTGGTTCTTGTCATGGGATGGTCAATATCAATATTTTTAATATGATGTGATTCCTTTTTCAGAATATCTTGTAAAATATGAAATTCATTTCATGAAAGGGGTTCACATCATGAATTATTCTAGACTAGTAGTTTTTACCACACTACACATATGATTTTTTTCATTCGACATGCATGATTTTCTCTTGAAACATAAGAGCTATCCAAGACAATTTTGGGAATCTCCTCTCCTTTTGGATTGATTTATTTATAAATAAATCTCTATGGTGGTAACATCGCTTTTCCTTGATCTATGGCGTGATCTTATCCCAAAGGATAACCCTTGTGTTGGTTATGGTGATGTGTTCATGTCCTTTGAGGTATGTTTGACCTAACCTCTTTGACAACCATTGTTGTTTTATAATATAATTATAATGTTTGATAATCATTTATAGGGAATACATTTGTTGTTTTTCATTCCTTCATGTTGTTGTGGATGAAATCGCTTTTGGTGTACAAATCAAGTTGAGGTTGGTAGTTCAATCTCTAGAATTTTTTTGGATGAACCATGAATTCTATGGTCTTATAATTTTTTTAATAATTAACTTTCATGATTTATTGAATTGTGTGTGTAATTTTTTTAGAAAACAAGGTTTTCCCCTATTTTTGTAAAATAAATGGTATTTTCAATGCATTGTGAAATGGATTTATGAAATGGTTTTCAAAGAATGGTTTTGATAAAATGTTTTAAAAAATGTAGTAGATGGGAATCCTTGGGTACTTATGTGGAAGGTATATTAGTATGTCCCTTCTATTGATACCATTGAGGGGGTTCACTCATGGGTTGTTCCTATAATGACCCAATGTTTTTGAATGATAATTGTTTCCTAAAAATGTGTGTGATATTATATTATTCTAAACAAAACCATGCCTTTTTAATGAAGTTAATATAAAGGTAAATGTGACAATGCGGATTCGACCATTATGTGAATGTTGTTCAATTATGTGTGTTGTTCAATTTGACTATTTTTAACTTTTCTATTGATAATAACATTAATTTTGTCATTAGAGATTATAATTGAAATTTTGACAAAGGAAAATTGGTACATAAAGAGTAGTTGATGGCCCCAACTAGTAGAGTCATTCCGTTAGAAGATCATCTATTTAAACATAGGAGGTAGGCATCGTCACTAGGGGTTTCCCTTTACCAATTCCAAGTTGGTCTTTAATAAGTGAATCTTGGTAGAAATTTCCTATTAGATAAGTTTAAGTTAGTGGAGATTACCACTCAGTCGATGTTAGATAAGGCACCCCACAAAACTACCACCATTGCACACATTACTATTAGGGTGTATATGGGTTTAATAAATGGTTATGTATAGAGTCCCTATTTAATTAAAGTTTAATTCCATTTTATAAATAATTATTTCCATTAATTTTTTATTAAGAATAGTTTTTTTCTTAATAAATTTATTTGGAACTTGATAAATTGATTTATCAAGCAGAAATTATTATTTTCAGAAAAAATATAATTACTATAATAAACTAAGGTATTATGATTTTTTTATTTCAATTAAATAGTATTATTAAAACAATATTATTTAAAAATAAATGATGACATATTTTTTTTCAAGTGTGATAAATTTTACAATACATTTTCATTCCACTATTTTTTTTGATAAATAATGATTCTTATATTTAAAATTTGATATTATCATATTTATATAATTATTATGATATAATAAATATCATTTTTTAAATCATCACGTATAAATTAGGTTAGGTAGAATTTATGATAATTTTCTAAAATGCATTATTTTTTCATGAATAATAAAAATATAGTTTGAATTTTTTAGTTTGTTTAATGACTTCATAATTATGGAATAATAATGTAATAAATAATTAAGAAATAAATGAATTGAATTTTTTATTTTATTAATATCAAATATTTTAATATAATTTAATCAATTTAAAAACATATATTTTACATTAGAAATTCCAAAATTGAAACTTTAACTTTAAAAATTTTATTTTTTGGAAATTTTAATTTCACTTTCCAAATTAAGTAATATAAAATATTTCTTGAAACTTATTTATTAAAATAAAATAAGTGTGTCCCAAGTGTATAATACCATAGGAAAATACCATTTTCAAGCCTATTGTATTTTATTTACCAATATATTGTTGTCCAAAGCCTTTATTTAGAAATTAACAAATAAATACCCCACTTTTTCTATAAATACAAAACCATTTATCAATTTAATCTCACTCAAAATTCACCCTCCATGAAATTATAATAGTTTTACCTCTCAATGATTCCTCCCAAGGGGTCCTCAATCTACCAAGGTCTTAATCCTCAAGTTTTAGTGGTTACTCTTCAAGGTATGGGAAATCTACATTTCTTTTTTCCTTTCGAGTTTCCTCTTTGTGCAATATGTCTTTCAAATTTTCAAAATAATTTCTTATATCCGATTTATTTTATACCTTTATAATATTAGGAGTATTGTTTACAAGTTTTACCCTTTTCCATTATCTTTTTACCCTTTTTTAAGAACATTTTTTATACCCGTTATTCTATCGATTTTACTTCTCAAAATTTCTCCCTTATCCTCAGAAAATTACCTTTTATTATCTTTATGTGAATAACCAAACCTATTTTTTTTCCAAGGTTATTCAAAAATTTATAAAAAATATTTATTTTATTCTATAATTTATATACATAAAACCCTCATTCCATTTTTGTAGGTTATAAATGACAAAATATCTTGTCTTTAAGGCCTTTTTAAAATTCCAAAATTTTTATATGAAACTCATTTCTTCTATCTTCCATAGTTTATTTATGAAATTTTTTATTATGATTTATATGGATTACATTAATTACGAAATATTATGGTTACTCTATGATATCTCTTCAATTCATTGGGTAAGAAATTTAATCTCCATAGATGACATGTTTTTACCATACTATAGTGATTAACTTTGGTAAAATTTTATGACACCTCATTGAAACACCTTGGTGATATGACAATGAATGTATCCTTTAAATTTTACACTCACATTTACATGTTATTATTCCTGTTCTTTTCATTATTATATTCACCTTTTCTTTTTCCCATTCCTTAATTATATTTTAGGTTTCCTTTTCTATTGAAATTGTACTTTGGGATGTTCTGACTACTTGAGTTGTATCATTTTTTTGACTTCTTTCAGTGTTATGGAATATATTTTCCTAATTTATATTGTATTGTATCTCTATACTTTATATATATATGTCATTTTTTCTTTATCAAGTTGGGTGAGATCATTCCCTCTGGCTGTTGTTTAATGCTCGGGTCTTTGTTTCTAGCCTATGAGGATCATGAACACCCTTTGGGTAGCCACAAAATTGGTCGTGTGCTATGTTTAAGGGTAAGCAAAGTAAATTTGTGGAAAATTGGTATCAAATGCGGTTTTCCCTTAAGATTCCTTATCTTGGGATATTTGATATACAAGAGATTGGATTTTTGGAACTTGTTAGGTTTATTGTGGTGAGTTCCTAACCAGATCTTACAATGACTAGATTCAAGTTACCGTTTGATGTTGGGAAGTGTGTCTCCTATATTTAGTTATGGATATTAATATCAATTTTTATTTTGTTTTCTTGGTTTGAACTGAGATTATTCTATGTATTATAATATATTATATTTCTATTGGGTAGTGACATGACTCTAAGATTTATTCATTGGGTTCCATAAGAGGGTACATCAGATGATCCTCAAGGTAATCCCCCTAGATTAGAATATTATATAGAATATCATTATATCAGTTTGTGAAATGGACTAAAATGTTCTTAAAGTTTATAATCTAGTGTTTGAGGTATAAAAAAGTGATGGAGGATAAAGGGATTGATATCAGGAGTTACTTTGTAGGAAACCATCAAACATTAAGGGTATGAATGAGACCTAAGAGGTGGAATAGTTATAAAGGACTGATCAAATATTTTAATTCCTAGATACACCTGAAAATATACAGGTGAAGTGAGGGGCATTCATACTGGAGGTTCCTAGTAAGAAATGGTGGTATTCTATGGTAGTTGCAGATAGATACTTGGTCCTTGATTAGAAGAGTTTCAAGAACATATTATTCAAGATGTTCTATCCAGAGTATCTAATGATATAAAAGTTTATGGAGTTCCTCTCTTTGTAGTAGAAAGAGCGATCTATGTCAATGTACACTAATCCATTCATAGAGCTAGTTGGTTTTTCTATATAGGTAGTAAATAATGGTCAATTGAAGGCTTAAAAGTACCTATAGGGTTTGTGACCATATATAAAATCATTGGTAGTAATTTTTAATATTTATTCCTATGTTGAGATAGTAGATACATAAATAATGGAAGAAATAGATATGGTAAGAAAGGTTAGATTTTCTTTTACTTCTCTTCTACATTGTGGAAGCTTCAATGGAGCACATGGGAAGAAGAGGAAGTTTCATGATCATCACAAGGGTATTCAAGGTGGTTCTCAGATGTGGGCATCCTCTACACCATTAGTTATAGCGAGCATCATTACCTTGAATTTATATTATGGTGGAAATGTTGGGTATACCCTGCATTAATGTTCCACACCCATGAAGATGTGAAATAGTTTTGGACGCTAAAACATTTTATGGATATTCTACCAAGATATGTATATACCTCATTATAGTATAGGATCATCAACTCCAAAGATCACTGTAGTTCAATCAGACTTATAAAATTATATAGCGATCTAGACATATGTTTCTGGAGTGAATTAAATTTATGGAGTGGATGAGTTTTTGACGAATGTTGTCGTAGGTCTAATGATAGTGAGAGGTACAATCTTTTTTTTCTATTATATAATGACTACTTTATTTGATACTAGTTCCTCCCAAAAATTTATTTTGCACTTTTTTTATGTTATTAAACATCAAATGGATATCAATTCCTTTGTTATAGAGTTAGTGAAACCTATTATGAAGAGGAAATAGAAGGTATTTCAGTGTCTTTCTTATTCACTATTAATAGTTGATGTAGAGTTAGTCTAGTATTTTTTTTCTCAGTATGGATCTATTAGATGTTATCATTTTTATGGATTTGATTATCAACCATTGTGTATAGACTTATTTTTATCATTTACATGTCTAATTATGTGATGATTATGGGAGCTATCATGTGTTTCAATGAGAGTGGGATCTAAGTTCTAGTCTTATAGGACCTTTTTTCAAAAATCCCTAGAGTTTTTATCTATTGTTTTAGATGATTCCAATATTGTTTTCTCTACTGGTGATCCTCCATTGGTTGTCATGGATATTTCTAATGTCTTCCCACAGAAAGTCTCCATTATTCCTCCAAACATGTAGGTAGAGTTTGTAATTTATCTGGTTTAGGGTACATAGACAATATGGATACCCTCTTATCACATGACACCAATGGAGTTGAAAGAGATAAATATTCAATTGGATGATTTGATGGAAAAAACGTTTTTCTTTCCCTAGTTCTTCACCTTTGGTATCCCTAATTCTACTTACAACGAAGGTAGATAGTTCAATTTTTTTGAGTGGACTGTCAGAAGTTGAACAAGGAGATAGTTTAGAATGAGTATCATTTAACCCACATGGATGATTTTTTTATTAGATAAAGGGGGAAACTTATTTTTGTTGGTCAATAATTGGTTGGGTTATCATCTGCTTGGATTTTAGTAATCTGATATTCTGAATATGGATTTTAGGACAAGTTTTAGAAATTATAAATATCTTGTGGTTTCATTTGGTTTGACTAAATATCTTGTAGTTTTTATGGATTTGATGAGTAAGATATTCCATAATGATCTCAATACATTTCTGGTAGTGTTCATGAATAATATTTTGGTTTATTCAAGATCTGAGTGTTAGCATGAGCACCATATGAGTTTGTTTTTTGAAATCCAGAGAAGTCATTGTTTATATGGAAATATTTTTAAATAAATTTTATTAATAAAAGTGGTAATGTTTTGGGACACATGAATTATTATCATGCATTATCAATTTATCCTAGGAAGGTGAAGGTTGTGTTTTTATGGGAGGAGACACAAAACATATTTTAGATTCAATGATTCCTTCTTATTTCTATATCTATAGATAAATGTTTGAGTATTTCTCAAAGATAGCATCAACTTTGACTATTCTTTCCAAGAAAGGGGTGAAATTCACATGGAATGAAAAAATTTAGTAATCTTTTGATGAAATGAAATTATTTGTGACACAAGATCCTATTCTAATTTTACCCGATCCTAGAAAGGGTTATGTGGTAACTATGATGATTCTGGTGTTGGTCTTGGTTGCGTGCTTATGCAGGGTGATCATGTTATATCTTATGGATCTTATTAGATTCAGGATCATGAGAAGAATTACCTCATTGTTTTGGATCTTTTTTTAGTATTCATAATTTAAATGCTGGGGGAATAATATTTTTAGGGATATATTCATAGTATTTTCTTACTATAATTGTCCAAGATTCATATTTTCTTAGAAGGACTTGAATCCCAGATAGAGATGGTGTCTAGAATACCTTCAAATGTTCGATTTCAACATCACCTATACCCCGAGGAAGGGGAATGTCATCACATATTCTCTCATTAGTAATGTACCATCATAGGATGTATTAGAATCAAAGTAATAAAGGAATATTATGATAATATTTACTTAGTTGCATATGGATGGTCATGAGGATGGTTCAAGCATGGTTATGACCAGTTTTCATTAATCTTCATCTCTCATAGAGTCTATTTTGTAGAGTTAGTAGATGGACGGCGAGGTCAGAGTAATTTGAGAAACCCTTTATAGCGGGGAGACTGTTTCTGGTTGGTTTCACCCTTTAGATGGTATTATCCTCTTTGGGGATTAGTTTCTCATCCTAGTATATGTGATAAAATTAGTTTAAATGTCATAGTTCTTTATGGGAAATTCACCTGGGAACTAAGACGATTTATTATTACATAATATGGAAATTTTGGGGGCTATGTATGAAGAAGACATTAAAAATTATGTATCTAACTGTTACACCTAACAAAAGATAAAGGCAGAGCATCTGAAACCTTTTGGTTTTCTCTAGCCTCATCCGATGATGGTTTGGAAAAGGGATGAGGTGTCCATAGATTTTTCTATTGGATTATCAAGAAATCCCTAAGGGAATAATTCTATCTAGTTTTTGATTGATTAGATGATGAAATTTGATTATTTCATTCTAATCAGGGACACCACTAAAGTTTAAGATCTTGATAATCTATATTTTAATGAGTTTGTAAGGTTACATGGGGTTCCCTTTACCATTTTTTTAGATAGGGATCCTAGGTTTACCTTTATGTTTAGGAAGATTCTCCATGTGGTGATGGGGACTCAAGTCAGGTTGAGTACAACTTAATATCCACAGATAGATGGTCAGCTGAAACATTCTATTCAAATCCTGGAGGATATACTTCAGGCATATGTCTAGGAATTTTGTGGATAATGGGATAGTCATTTGGGAATAGTTGATTTTTTATATAACAATAATTTTCTATCATCTATCATAATGGATCCCTTTGATAATTTTTATGGTCACTAGTGAAGGTCACCTCTTTTTTGGGATGAGGTGGGTAAGTCTTATCTTGTTGGACCAAGTCTCATTTAAGATACGTTAATGAGGATTCTGGATATACATTTAAATATAGTTACAAAATAGATTCATCATAAATTGTATTTGGATTTTCAACATTTACCTTTTGAGTTTCCCATGGGTGATTGAGTTTGTTTGAATGTTTCTCCTCTGTTGGGTCACCATCGGCTTAGAAAATAGGGAAAGTTGGAACCAAGATATGTTGGACCATTTGAGTCCACTAATAATCTTGGAAAGGTTTCTTATCATTTATAATTACAGGCTTAGTTGATAGGTATTCATGATGTTTTGCATATATCTCAACTCATAAAGTATCATCTCGATCCCTCTCATGTTTTGATTTGGGAAGAGATTGATTTATAGATATACATTCCTGTTATATAGAAACAAGTGGATATTGTTGATTTTCAATTGGAATTGTTAAATGGTAATTCTATTATATTATTCAGAGTGTTATGGTGACATAGATCAGATTCTCTTGGGACCTAGGAACATGAAGCGTCAGTGAGGGGGTAGTGTCCTCACCTCTTTCCAAAACACCCTTCTTCCATATGACATCGCAAGGATGTGAAGTCTTACGGTGGTTAGATTGTAACACCACATTTTTTCACATCTCGTGTTTTGAACTGGATAAAATACGAAGGTTTTTGAGCTTTTTCTTTTATTAATGGGTCAGTTTTAAAAACCGAGCTTCGGAACGAGGTCCCGAGTTTTGGAACCGTTTTAAGCGGTGATATCAGACTACGCGCAGTATGTTTAACCATGCGGGTTAGCCATGCGAGATACCCCGGGTATCCGGTAGTAGGCGTGTGGGCTGCGCACGAGTTTTCATACGGTGTGAGTCAAGACGTGCGGTTTATCCATATTTAAAATTTGGATTTTTATTTAATTAAATAAAATTTAAAAGGATTTAATTAAATATGTGTAACATATATATTTAATCTTTTGCGAATTTATTAATGCGTAAGGAATTAATTAATTATTTTGTAAGTTAATTAATTACATTTAATTAATTAATTGATAATTAATTAATGTGTTGAAATAATTAAATGTTCGTTGTAATGTTTAATTAATGGGGAGTTTCAAAATTTAATGAAAAATCCTTTTTAATTTTGGGTAAGATGATATTAAAGGATTCTTATTGAATAATAATAATAATAATAATATATTTGAAATTATTTATCATATTATATTGTGTTTTATTTATTTTATTTGTTATTACCATTATTATTATTATTATATTTGTTATAAGGTTTTTTTTTGTTTTTTTTGTCTGTGAAAAACCAAAGGGGTGGCGCACAACAGGAGGCGCGGCCCCCTGGGTTTTCTTCCTCCATGCGCAGTGCACCAGGTCTCCTCCGTGCGGCTCCTCCATGGCCAGAGATGCCTCCACACGGCCTCCTCCTCCCTTGGGCCGATCCTCCTCCTCCTCGGCGCGGCCTCCTTCCTTAGCCAACCCCCCTTGCCGCACGGCGTAACACCCCCATGGAGTTCCCCCTTCGACGTGCACCACCCCTCTCCTATGACCTCCTCTCCCCTCGCTAATCCAGCCGTTTTTCATCGCGAATCTAGTCTAAACCTCCATGGTAGGCCTCTCTTCCTCCTTCTCATGCTTCATTTTGGTCGATTTCGACATCTTCGTCACCCTAAGAATTTCAGCCAAACCCTAGGTCAAGGATTAACAGGGATTTTCGATTCCTATTGGTTCTATGGTGGTGCGGATTGCCTCTTGGGCCATGTTCGAGCAATTTCCGGCAACCGCCGCCGAAGGAGAGGCGGTTCGATGTGTTTTGTTCAGCCGAATTTGCTTCAGGGTAAGGTTTTGCTTTTGTTGCTTGGTTTTCACCTATTTAATTTGGGGATTTTAGTGTTTATGACTCACTGGTATTTATTTGACAGGGCATTGGTTGGTTTCTTGTGGTTTTGCTTTGTTTTGGTTTATCACCGGCACCCATGGTAAGGGTTATGGCCGTTGTTGGTTTTCGCACCATCTGTTTTGGTCTCGTTATATGTTATAAGGTTCCTTTTTTTTGCTGCGTAGTGCGTTGGGCTGTTTTTGTTGTTTCGAGTCTTCGGGGCAATGATGACTCGCCTGCATATGCATAGGTAAGTATATATATGTATATAGGTTCCCCCATTACGTGTAATTTCACCCATGGAAGTGAATTTCATGTATGGGGAAAGGTGTGCCTATGTATATATATGAAATATGCATGCGTAGGTGAGTGGAGGCTAGTGTATGCATATAATCATATGTGTAAGGATTCCCTTGCGCACTCCCATGGCCATGCGGGTGTGTGCATTGGGGATAGGTGTCCTTGCAAGTATGTGAAAGTGCGTATACTCAGTGGGGGAGCAGCTAATCGTAGTTAGAAAGTGTAAAGAGATGGAGTGGACGGCTTAGTTCCACTTGAGGTAGGGTCCCTCTCCTTTCCCTTTAAATTTATGTAAATTAATAGTGAGTTTAATATTACACTACCTTAGCATTTTAATTATACAAGTTTAGTTCCGATTAAATTCTTCTGTGGAAATCGTGTGAATTTTAGGGATAAGATAAAAGAGGTTTCTTGGTCACTAAACTAATGATATATTAATAAAACCCCTCTTCTGAGGTGCGCTGCCTTCTGTCTAAAAATTTAGCGATATCATTTCATGATTGCCTTATTTATTTCTTGGCTTCTTAATTTTGTTAAGGGTTGAATGAGTTTTGAAATAAATTTTAAATATCACTAAATGAATTGTTTGATAAAGTAATGACATGTTTTCTAATAAAACTCCTCCAACGGAGGTGAGCTGTCTTCAATATAAAAATGTAGTAGTAGATTTTTGCGCTTTCTTGCTTAAATGTCTTATGACTCTTTATTCTTGACATTATACTTGATAAATGACATACTGGTTTATGTACCTTACTGGTTACCTTAAATGATGTTCCTTCTTGAAAAATAATAAATGATCCATGACACCTCTTAATTTCATGGCTTAACATGTAATTAGAACTTTTAGTGTAGGGTGTTTACCATCTTCCCTTTACTTCGGCACTTATGTCATGCCACGTCTTGTGCCGCTCTTCGCAACCTTTCAGAAATGCCTCATTATCTCATATTGAAATTACTGGGGGGTTTTCTCATGCCCATTGTGGCCTTCGTTTATGGTGAAGCCCATCCTGGGTGCTCGCTTTGCCTCTTGGCCACCCCCTTGGGTGTGCCCCGCCTAAACGCCCCCCTTCTTCCATGTTCTTTATGTTATAATTGTAACATGATAGTTTGAATTTAATGCCTTTCTTGAACAAGTTTGTTGGCTTGTACCATTTAATGTCATTAATAACCCATCATTGAGGCATGTTGATTCTACACACTTTTGTTTACCTTCTATTTCTCATGCAAGTTCCTGAATTCTGATTAAAGATTATTAATTATGAGAACTAATTAGGAAAATTTGAGAATGGATTTGGATAATTAAATGTGAATAATTAATTATGAAATGGTAATTGTGTTGACTGATTAATTAATTGATAAAGGGTAATAAATAAATGAGATTCTGGGTCCTAGACATGGCGTTCTATACTGATTTAAATGTTGGGTTTGGACATGGTATTCTTTCCCAATGGTTGTCCAAGCTTGTGATATAGGGTGTTAGACATGTCGATCTACACCAAATAACTATCTAGGTGTTCGACATGGCGATCTACACCAATTGTGATTCGGGGTGTTAGACATGGCGATCTACACCAAATGAGAATTGGGGTTCTTGACATAGTGTTCAACACCAAATGAATGGTAATAATAATTTAGAAAAAGAATGAGAGATGTGATTAAAACCGGAGTGAAATGTTATCAAATAAAGAAAGGTAGGAATGAATGGATTTACAAACTGAGTTGAAATGAGAAGTGAATAAATAGAGTAAGTGAGAAAAATGATAAAAAGTATTTTTATGCTTGAACCAAATGTACTTGTGTTGTTTTAAGCAGGTTCTTATTCTGGCTATGGGTCGAGGTAGGTATTGTTGTTAGGTGTCCTTTTTGGAACCTGAACGAGCATTTAATGTTTGTATTGTATCGTTATTGTTTGGAAATACCAGCACACTGTTGAATTAAATTTCATTGTTTAGAGTGGGATAGAACTCAGTGGTTCTGGCCAACTGAGATATATATCTCACACCATACTCAGGACTCCATTGCATTGGGATACCTTAGTAGATTATATTTGGTTGTAGGACCTTGTCGTTGCTGTTTCTTGTACTTGGAGTTCGGAGAAAGGATCGACCTAAGGCTCAGGATGCTTATGGAGGTCTTCCTCGGGCTTGAGTCTTTTTTTTATTTACTTCTTTCATTGATGTGTAAGTATTTCGCATGGTTTAATGCTTTCATTTTATCATTAGCATGTCATGCATGCATCTCCTATATAAACTGACATTCGCCAATTTTATTCAAACCTTATAAATGAAAAATGTTTTTTGCTGTTTTCTTATTATTTACACTACTTTTTTTGTTGATATATTTTGTCCGTTTCTTCACTTTGATAAGAGGGTATAGTCTCTCCCTGACTTACCTTACACCCTCACCGCTAGTCGGAAACCTATGGCGTAAGGGGAGACGCGCTTGAGGCCATGTCGCGGGCCGGCTCAGGTGACTGGTTTATGGTCGACCCAGGTTGGTTCATGAAAAAATGGTATTAAAGGACCCTCATTTTTTTTGTCCTTCTATTTTTGGGATTGGTAGACAAGAGACTAGAAATGTGTCCGGACTTGGGTTAATAGCCATGCTTGGGACTGATCACCCCACGTATGGGAAATGACCAAGTGGCCAGGGCTGGGATTGTTGTTCATGCTTTTCGATATTACAGTTGATATGATTTCACCTTGAGTGATTGGCGTAATTTCCACTGCTTATAGTTTATGATCATTATTTTATTTAACCCTTAACCTATTATGGAAAATACTAAGCATTGCATGCATCATAATAGGCACTTAGAGATTCACATGTCATGCATATATATCATGCCATGTAGTTGCATCAGTAGTACGCTTTATGATATGTATTTTGTTACTTGAATATGCCATGTATTGTAATTTTTTACCATTCCCTATTTGATAACATGTTTCAATGGTAAATATAACATGCTTGAGTGATAATATGTCATGCTTTTGTGCCATGCTTCTGTGTTATAGCATGTTTTTAATAGTTTCATCATATTGCTCTGTGTTAGCTTCTTGTAAAGACATGGTAGCTTGTCAAAAAATGATTAATTGATTTGATTAAATTTATTAGTTGCGATTATGACATAACCAGTTTTCAAGTTGTAAGGTGTATGGGTGCCTTATAGCTTAGGAAAAGGGTAAATCGTGTAATTGAACTTTCAACCCATGAAGTGTATGGGCGCTTCATGAGTTGGGAAATGGAAACCCATATTAAATGTGATGGCGATGCCGTATGAAATGCTTATAAATGTGAAAGATGTTTGATTTTGATCTGTAATCAAAATGATTATCATTTAATATGAAATTGGACCCAAGTAGGTTGGTTGGGGAATGTTTTTATGTGACGAACCATTTGGATTCTTTAATTTTAATAATTTTTAAAAATTACTATTGGGTTGCATGATAATGAAACCAAGTTTTCTTAGTGGGACCCTTGTAGGTCACATTAATGATTATGGATTAAATGTGATTAAATATAAAGGGCTAGGAAGTGGAACCAATAGTGACATCCTCTTTTTAAGACCCTCGTATAGGGGTGGATTGAGTTTCTCCTTAAGTCACTTTGGAGAAGAACCTCCTGCATGTCGTTGTCCCTAGTCAGATTCCCTAGCTTAAATTGACACATTTTTTCGGAAGTGTGGTCATGTGTTCCTTGATCTTTGTTTTGGGCTAGAGAATCATGTAGTGCTCTTTTTCAGCAGGTTATACAATCTCAGTTAAGTGTCGTCATGGTGTTTCGATTGGAAAATGAATGTTGGCTCAGATTTTAATGGCTAATGTGTCGCTTGCCTAACCAATGTTTGATTGTGTGTTGGACATTTGGAGATGCAACGTGACCCCCATTATGAAAGACTTCCTGAATTGCATAGGATGGGTGAGGGTTACGTTGTTCCCGAAGGCTTCTCGGGGACGAGAAGTTCTAAGGTGGGAAGGTTGTCACATCCCGTGTTTTGAACCGGATAAAATACGAAGTTTTTAAACTTTTTCTTTTATCAATGGGTCAGTTTTAAAAACCGAGCTTCGAAACGAGGTCCCGAGTGTTGAATCCGTTTTAAGTGGTGACATCGGACTGCACATGGTAGGATTAACTGTGCGGGTAAACCGTGCGGGATACCCCGGGTATCCGTTAGCATCCACGTGGGCTGCGCACAGTTTTTCAGATGGGGCGAGTCAAGATGTGTATTTTATCCAGATTTAAAATTTGTATTTTTATTTAATTAAATAAAATTTAAAAGGATTTAATTAAATATGTGTAACATATATATTTAATCTTTTGAGAATTTATTAATGCTTCAGGACTTAATAAATTATTTTGTAAGTTAATTAATTTCCTTTCATTAATTTATTGAGAATTAATTAATGCGTTGAAATAATTAAATGTTTGTTTAAATGTTTAATTAATGGGGAGTTTCACAATTTAATGAAAAAGCCTTTTTAATTTTAGGTAAGATGATATTAAAGGATGATTATTGAATAATAATAATAATAATAATAATAATAATAATATAATTGAAATTATTTATCATATTATGTTGTGTTTTATTTATTTTATTTATTATAACCATTATTATTATTATTATCTTTATTATAAGTTTTTTTTTTGTTTGTGAAAAACCAAAGGGGTGGCGCATAGCAGGAGGCGCGACCCCCTGGTTTTTCTTCCTCCATATGCAATGCACCAGGTCTCCTCCATGCGGCTCCTCCATGGCCGGAGCTACCTCCACACGACCTCCTCTTCCCTTGGCCGAGCCTCCTCCTCCTCAGCTCGGCCTCCTCCGTTGGCCGACCCCCCTTGCTGTATAGTGCAACACCCCCATGGGGTTCCCCCTTCAACGCCCACCACCCCTCTCCTATGACCTCCTCTCCCCTCACCAATCCGGCTAGTTTTCCTCGCGAATCTAGTCCGAACCTCCATGGTAGGCCTATCTTCCTCCTACTCATGCTTCATTTTGGTCGATTTTGACAACTTCATCACCCTACGAATTTCGGCCGAACCCTAGGTCGGTGATTAACCAGGATTTTCGATTCTTATTGGTTCTAAGGTGGTGCATATTTCCTCTTGGGCCATGTTCGAGCAAGTTCCGGCAACCACCGCCGAAGGAGAGGCGGTTCGGTTCATTTCGGTCCGCTGAAATTTCTTATGGGTGAGGTTTTGTTGTTGTTTATTAGTTTCCACCTGTTTAATTTGGGGATTTTAGTGTTTATGAATCGCTGGTATTTTTTTGATAGGGAATTGGTTGGTTTCATGTGGTTTTGCTTCATTTTGGTTTATCGACGGCACCCGTGGTAAGGGTTATGGTCGTTGTTGGTTTTCGCCCCATCTGTTTTTGTCTCTTTATATGTTATAAGGTTCCTTTTTTTTCTGCATAGTGCCTTGGGCCGTTTCTTGTGGTTTCGAGTCATCGGGGCTATGGAGACTCTCCTGCGTATTCATAGGTAAGTATATATATATATATAGGTTCCCTTGTTATGTGTAATTTCACCTATGGCAGTTAATTACACGTATGGGGCAAGGTGTTCCTATGTATATATATGAAAAATGCATGCATAGGTTAGTGGAGGCTAGTGTATGCATATAAGCCTATGTGTAAGGATCCCCTTGCACATTCCCATGGCCATGTAGGTGTATGCATTGGGGCTAGGTGTCCTTGCATGTATGTGAAAGTGCATATACTTAGTGGGGGAGAAGCTTCTCGTAGTTAGAAAGCATACAGATCCAGAGTGGATAGTTTAGTTCCACTTGAGGTAGGGTCCCTATCCTTGCCCTTTAAATTTTAGTAATGTAACAGTGAGTTTAATATTGCACTTCCTTAACATTTTAATTATTCAAGTTTGGTTCTGATTAAATGCTTCTATGGAAATCGTGTGAATTGTAGGTATAAGATAAAAGAGGTTTCTTGGTCACTAAACTAACGATTTATTAATAAAACCCCTCTTCCGAGGTACACTGCCTTCAATATAAAAATGTAGCGATAGTGTTTCATGATTGCCTTATTTATTGCTTGGATTATTAATTTTGTTAAGTGTTGAATGAGTTTTAAAATAAATGTTAAATATCACTAAATGAATTATTTGAAAAAGTAATGACATGTTTTCTAATAAAACTCCTCCAATGGAGGTGAGTCGTCTTCAAGATAAAAATGTAGTAGTAGATTTTTGTGCTTGCTTTCTTAAATGTCTTATGGATCTTTATGCTTGACATTATACTTGATAAATGACATGCTGGTACATATACCTTACTGGTTAACTCAAATGAATTTCCTTCTTGAAAAATAATAATTGAGCCATGACACCTCATAAGTTCATGGCTTAACATGTAATTAGAACTTTTAGTGTAGGGTGTTTACCCTCTTCCCTTTACTTTGGCGCTTATGTCATGCCACTTCTTGTGCTGCTCGGTGCAACGTTTCAGTGATGCCTCATTATCTCTTATTGAAATTCCTGGGTAGTTCGCTCATGCCCATTGTGGCCTTCATTTATGGTGAAGCCCATCCTGGGTGCTCGCTTTGCATCTTGGACACCCCCTTGGGTGTGCCCTGCCTAAATTCCCCCTTATTCTATGTTCTTTAAGTTATAAATGTAACACGATAGTTTGAATTGAATGCCTTTCTTGAACAAGTTTCTTGGCTCGTACCATTTAATGTCATTAATAACCCATCATTGAGGCATGTTTATGCCATACACTTTTATTTACCTTCTATTTCTCACGCAAGTTCCAGAATTCTGATAAAAGATAATTAATTATGAGAACTAATTAGGAAGATTTGAGAATGAATTTGGATAATTAAATGGTATGAATTAATTATGAAATGGGAATTGTGTTGAATGATTAATTAATTGATAAAGGGTAATAAGTAGATGAGATTCTGGGTCCTAGACATGGCATTCCAGACTGATTTAAACATTGGGTTTGGATATGGAGTTCCTTCCCAATGGTTATCCACGCTTGTGATATAGGGTGTTACACATGGTGATCTACACCAAATAATTATCTAGGTGTTGGACATGGAGATCTACACCAAATGTGATTCGGGGTTTTAGACATGGAAATCTACACCAAATGAGAATTGGGGTGCTTGACATGGCGTTGAACACCATACGAATGATAATAATAATTTATAAAAAGAATGGGAGATGTGATTAAAACCACAGTGAAATGTGATCAAATAAAGAAAGGTAGGAATGAATGGATTTACAAACTGAGTTGAAATGAGAAGTGAATAAATAGAGTAAGTGAGAAAAATGATAAATAATATTTTTATGCTTGAACCAAATGTACTTGTGTTGTTCTAAGCAGGTTCTTATTCTGGCTATGGGCCGAGGCAGGTATTGCTATTAGGTGTCCTTTTTGGAACCTGAATGGGCATTTATTTTTTGTATTGTATCATTATTGTTTGGAAATACCACCACACTATTGAATTATATTTCATTGTCTAGAGTGGGCTAGAACCCGGTGGTTTCAGCCTACTGAGATATATATCTCACACCCTACTCGGGCTGCCATTGCACTGGGGTACCTGAGTAGATTTTATTTGGTTACAGGACCTTGTCGTTGCTGTTTCTTGTACTTGGTGTTAGGAGAAAAGGACTAAGCTAAGGCTCTGGATGCTTATAGAGATCTTCCTTGAGCTTGAGTCATTTTTTATTTACTTCTTTCATTGATGTGTAAGTATGTCGCGTGGTTTAATTCTTCCATTGTATTATTAGCATGTCATGCATGCATCTCCTTTATAAACTAATGTTTTCCAATTTTATTCAAACCTTATAAATGAAATTTTTTTTCCGCTGTTTTCTTATTATTTACACTACTTCCTTTGTTGATTTATTTTGTCCTTTTTTCTTCACTTTGATAAGAGGGTTTAGTCTCCCCCCTGACTTACCTTTCACCTCGTCGCTAGTCGGAAACCTCTGGCGTAAGGGGAGACACGTTTAAGGAAATGTCACGGGCCGGCTCGGTTGACCAGTTTAGGGTCGACCTGGGTTGGTTCGTGACACATTTCCTCCTTTCAAGTAATTCTTATCCCTCTTTTGGTTTCCCCTTTTTGTTTGGGTGCATTTCAGGTCTTTCAAAGTCCGAGATTTTTTTATAGAAAAATGAACAAATTTTTAGGGGATTATATTTGTTCAAATTAATTGAGTCTAGGTATAAATGTGTCAAATTCTTATGAGGATTTTCTTTGGGGCCCAAATTGACTTGGTGGATTTTCCATGTTTTTATAAAAAATATACCTACTAGAAAGATTCACATCATAAACCGGTAACATAATGTTAATTTATTGTAGGGTATATGTTGTGAATTAGTTTATTGCATGAAATATTTACAATACTTGAAACTGGTTCATGTTGTGTGATGGTTGGTATCGGGATTTTTAATCTGAGGAGATTTCTCTTTTGGTGTATCTTCTAAATCATGAAATTACCATGTTGAAAAGGGTTCACATCATGAATGGTTTGAGACTATCTGTTTTTAACACACTTCATATATGATTTTTTTTAGTCAAAATTCATGATTATCTCTTGAAATATAGGAGCTCCCCCAAGTGATTTTGGGGATATCTACTCCATTCAGATCTCTCTATTCAAAAATTGATCTCTATGGTGGTTGATTCTCTTCTCCCTAATCCATGGTGTTATCTTCTCTAAGAGGTTAATCATTGTTTTGGTTGTGGTATGATATAAATTCTATTTTAGGTATGTGTAGAATAACCTCTCCACTAACCTTTTTTTTGAATAAGATTCTAAAGTGTGAGAGTCATTGATAAGGCCTTTGTTTTTTGTCCTACATTCCTACCAACAGTTGTGTATCTCATCACTTCTGGTGTGCGTCCTCAGTTTAGGTAGGTGGTTTCGTCTCTAACCTGTATTGGATGAACCTTTAATGCTATTATTTTAAAATTTATTTTAATAATAAAATTTCATTACTTATTGAATTGTGTGTGTAAACGTGTTTTTTGAGAAAATATCATTTCCTCTATTTTTCTAAAATAAAATATATTTTTAAATTATTGTGGAATGTATTTTTGGAATGGTTTTCAAATCAAGGTACTGATGAAATGATTTGGAAAATGCAGAGAATGATAATCCTTGGGTAATTAGGTGGAATGTGTAGAAATATGCCTCACTTATTGATATTATCTGTTGATTCAAAATTTTATTTTTACTTTTCCATTCCTTAGTTTTTAAAATCACAATAAGTTCCTTAAAACACTATTTTACAACCATTATATTTCCCAATTTTTTTAGTATGTTTTTTAGAAATCATTATTTTATACAAAATGAATAAATATTTCTAAATAAAAATAATATAATCTTCCTTTATTCAATCTGATCCATTGGAATGAAGAAGTGGCTCATACATTAGACCAACCATCTTTTTGACCCATGGTTTGACTTATGTCCAATCTACCAGACTGACAAAAGTCCTGACCATTAGACTGAAATTGGTACCGATACATCTGAGTGACCTTTGTTCAGATCATTGGATTGACAATCAAAAGTGTATTCCATTGTACTATCCAAATTTTATAATTAGATTGATTAGATTATATCTATCTAATTGAATAAATAATATAATTTTAATGGTTCTAAGAAAATGATGTTGGAAAATGAAATACTTAATTATCAAGTTGAAGATTTGGATCATTATCAGCAGTCAAAGTGAAATATATCCATGGTTTTTATAACCAACTAAAAAATATGACTGGTGGGGAATCACCTATATATATAAATTCATCTCAGGATATAGTAACTGATGAATTTTCACAACTCAATTCATACAAATATTTCTCTATGTGACCATCTTGTTCTAAAATTTTGTAATATTTTAGAGAGTTAAAGTTCTAAGGAATCCATGTGAGTATTTTAAATTCCATTAGAACAATATTTTTTATTCCCTGAATCTGATCATGGTATTGATTAAGGGCTTCCAGGTATTAGAAGATGGTAGAATATTATCCATCAGATCGTGGGATTCCAAGGCTTGGAAGATAGAGACTGGTCATCCTTTTAAGGAATTTCGGGGGAATGAAGACAAATCCATTCGAATCACTATGTAAAAGTATTTTTTTTAATAGGAAATAAAAACCATTACAGTTGGTATAAAACTATGGATATCATTAGTCACTTTTTATGACTACCATAACTCTTAAGTTTAAAGAGTAATTTCTTTTATTGATCATGTAATTCATTCTTACTACTATAATCTTTTATATTTCTTATTTATACAATATTTATGTACAACTATTAATATATATTAGAAAGTAATATTTTAATTTACATTATTATATTAGTTTTATCATACAGATTATGATGATGATAAAATACTCTGATATAATCAAACCACATTTGATACTAGTTTCAATACTCTGATAATCAAACAATATCTGAGTTTGATCTTTTTGAATTAAGAGGAATTGTATTTTTCCTCAGTTTAAATTAATTAACTAAAAATTCACCCACCCTATTATATCCATTATAAACCCTTACTATCCAACAATTGGAATCGAATAAGAATCTACCCGTATATACTTAATTATTTTTTACTTTATCTATCAACTGTTTGTTTATTAAGTGTTGTTATAAACTACTTGATTAAAATCATTGTTAAACTAACATGTTTTATAAAAAAGAGTTTCTATTTTGATAAATATGGAAGTTCTATATTTTTTTTACTATATAAAATTTCAATCCCATTCGAAACCTATATTTTAAGGAAATGATTATGAGTAATAGAGAGATAGAATGAATACATTTGTTACCAACACTAGAGTGGATAATTTTGTAATGTTAACTGGTGATTATAAAATTTAGGATAAAGAAGTTACTAAATTTAAAAATTAGAGAAAATAAGCGTATCAACTGAATTATAGATTAGAAATACTCTATGTTCTATAAAAAGGAATATATATCCAAATTTATTTATGTGAAGATGATATTAGAATATGGGAAATTTTTTGAAGATACTATCTTTGGATGTTCTAAAGTTATTAAGACTAGTATAGATATTATGAGAGAAGTCTATCAAGCCTTTGATTTCCCAACTGTAGAATCTGTAGAAAAAATACATCAAATATTTATAACTATTGGAAATAGTTTACATACTCTTGGATAAAAGGATTTTATATATGGAATAATGGTTGAAAAAATCATATAAATCAAGCCCAATGAATGTGAATCCAAAAGGAAAAACATGGATTATATAGTAAAGATTAAAAAACTAACTCTTGATGATATTATTGGTACTCTCATGAAATATTAAGTTATAATAAATAGATATGTTGAGAAAAAGAAAAAGAAAAATGGAGTATTTTATTTTGATATAACATATAATGATCTTGTGAAATTTTAATATTTTGAAAAAGTTATGAAATATTCAAAAAGAATGAAAGTTATTGTTCAGTCTCATTCTAGTTTATCATAACCTTCTAAAAATGAATTAGGAAATACTATAAGAAGGAATAATAATATTGTTGGAAATAAATACTTTCGATAAAAATATAAGAAAAATCATAATGATAAGAATGAAAAGAAAGATTCTTCTAAGGTTACATGTTATGAATGAATGAAAACAGAACACATTCGACCTGATAGTCCTTTGTTGAAAAAAAATAAAAAAATTTAATTTATATTGATATACAATGAAATATTACAATAATAAGATCAATAAGAGTTTTAAAGCTTCAGACACTAGTAATGAAAGTGGTGTAGATAGTTCTTTAGAAAATTATTCATAAAATTAATGTTTTAGAAAAAATAATAGTGGTTTATTTTCATCAATAATATATGTGAATAAATGTTTCATGTTAAAGGTACACACTGATAAATCTCTTACCAATATTTTTTTAAATACAAACTATCCTGATAAAAATTATTGGAAAAATTATACCTCTTTTGATGTTTAATATTCCTTAGCTAAAGAGGATAATATCATACCTAGTTGTGTAGAAGTATCTAGGTTTTCAAAACTACTAGATTATGAAAATTGTAATTTTTTTTAAAAAACAAGATAATTCCCAAGAAAAACATTCAAATAAAAACTAAAGGATTTCTTTTTTAACTAATGAAATATCAAACTGTTTTAATGATCTTGATTAGTTTAATTTTGAAATGGATGGTATTTGTAAAAACCTTAAGAAAAATATTTCTAAGAATTTTTTTTACAAACTAATTTTTAAAATATTAGTTTTAATATTATTACTACTGAGGATATAAAATTATTTGTTAAACCAAAATATGAGATTTTGATATTGCGAAACTTGTATTTAATTTTACGTATGGAAAAGACAACATTAATAGAATATATAAAAAAAATTAGACCTCACAGTGATATTAATATAATTGGTTTCTCTAAATAAATACCTATTTTTAATAATAATTACTTTGTTACAAAGAGTGATCCATTTTTCAAAAAATATCAAAGTGGAAGACATTGGAATACAAAAAATATATTGATCAAATTTCAATATTTTTGTTTTCATAAAATTTACTTCTTAAAAAAATGACATTTTCTCAAAATAATAATGTTTTAAAAATATGGTTGCCATAAAATATATTTTATTGATAATATGAGATATGAGAAGGTTTGGGTTCCAAAAAACTAATATTTTTTTCCAGGAAAATAGAGAATGTTTCAACAGAAAAACATTTGTTACATGGATAGTGGTTTCTCTTGACATATTTCTGGAAACAAAGATTTCATTTAGAAGATAATTAATACGGAAGGTAGAAAAGCTAGTTTCATAGATAATGCTTAGGGAGATATTATTATTATTGGTAATATTTTTCTTCATAGAAAATCTATTATTTCAAATGTGTATTTATTATAGGGCTTAAGAACAATCTTATAAGTATATTCCAATTATGTGATGAGAGTTTTGATGTGAAATTCAAAAATGACAAATGTATTGTTAATATTTCAAAAGATGATTTTATTGTTTCTTCTAATTAGTATGAAAACTTTTACACTTTAAACTGAGATGACCTAAAAATCCAAGATCCATAATGTATTAGTTCCATGAAATATCAATCTTTGTTATCATATATATGTCTAGGACCCTGTAACCTTAGAATTCTATCTAAGTAAATAAGAAAAGGGATTGTTAAGGATTTACCCGAACTTATTTTTTATACTAATAATTTTATTGATCCTTATTAATATGGTAAGAAACATAAGTCATGATTTAAATCTATGAGTGGATTCTCAACTTATTATGCTTTATAGTTTTTTCCCATGGACTTATTTTGTCCTACACAAACTAGAATTGGAGTAAAGTAATACGTATATTTTTATGTTGATGATTACAATCAATACACATGGGCCTATTTTATTATAAGTGAATCTGAATCCTTTAGGTATTTTGAAAATTTTGTATCGAGATAAAAAATGAAAAAACCTCCCTTTGATAAATATTTATAGTGATCATGATGAATAATTTGAAAATTCATATTTTAAAATTTTTTGTTTTAATAAAGGTATTATACCTATCTTTTTAGAACCAGGAAATACAGAACAAAATGGTGTATTCAAAAAATAAATAGAGTTCTTTTTGATATTACTAGAAATGTTCTGAGTGAATAATAAACTGCTAAACATTTTTGGGCTGAATATATTAGTACTTCCTATTTTACTATAAATGGAGTTTTAATAGGAATTTTTATTAATAGATCCCATTTTTATTTTGGATAGGAAGAATAAAAAAACTTTCTTACATCAATGTATTTGGATGAAAAGTATTTATATTGAATACTAAAGATAACTTAAATATGTTTTAACCAAAATATAATGAAGGTATATTTTTAGGTTATTCCGCAACATGTATATCTTATTGAGTTTTCAAAAAAATTACAAGTACTATTGAGTAAATAGTACATGTTATGTTTGACGAAACTGATCCCTTTATTTTAAAACAACCCCAACCTACATATTTAGATAATATTTCTAAACATTATTTTTAACCTATGTTAGAAAATAATTTTCATAAGGAAAAAACTCAAAAATATGTTTTTTATGTTTCTAATAAGGAATATTTTCAACAAATTATTGAATAATATACTTTTAAAAATCCAATGTTGTTTATTAGGAATCATCATATTGATAATATCATTAGTGATGTAGATCAACCACTTATGACTATAAGTTCTTTGAGAGATGAAATTGAACATCAATATTTGTTATCAAAATTCAAACCTAAAAATACTTATGAGGCTTTAGGTGATGATGATTGGATAAATTAAATGCAAGATAAACTTAATGAGTTTGAAAGGAACCAGGTCTATAATTTAGTTTAATATACTAAATATATATCTATAATTGGAGTAAAATGTATTTTTGGAACAAATGTGATAAAAATGGTATAATATTTAGTAATAAAGCTATAATTATTGCTAATGATTATAATCAATAATAAGGAATTTAATTTTAATAAAGTTATGTTATGGTAGCAAGACTTGAGGCTATTCGTATACTTATAACTTATAAAACTTTGTTAAATTTCAAACTATTTAAAATGGATGTGAAGTGTTATTTCCTTATTGTATATGCCTAGGAGGATTTTTATGTAGAATAACCCCATGATTTTGAAAATAAAAAACATCTAGAACATGTTTATATACATAATAAATAACTTTATGGACTTAAACATGCCCCTAGAGATTGTTAATATAGGTTAAATTTTATTTTACAATACATTTTTGTTAAGGGAGTTGTGGATCCAACAATTTTTATAAAAAAATTTAATAAAAAATATTATTATTGTACAAATTTGTGTTGATGAAATTATATTTGGATAAACCTAAAAATATTTCTTAGATTCCTTTATTGAAATTATGAAATCTGAGTTTAGAATGAGTATGATGTGTGAGTTAACATACTTTCTAGGTTTTCAAATTTTACAAAAACTAGAAGGAACTTAAATATAAAAACATAATTTTATAATGTATCTTCTTAATAAATTTGTGTATGAAAACACTAAAAGTTTTAATACTCTTATTAGTACCTCAAATAATTTATATCTTGATGAATATGGGAAACCAATCGATCAAATTATTTTTAGAGGTGTGATTGGAAGTTTTACTTTACTTAATAGTTGGTTATCCAGATTTAATGTTTTCACAATGATTATGTGCTTGATATCAATACAATCCAAAATATTATATTTATAAAGCTATTAAATAATTTTTTTACCTTAAGGGAACTATGGATTTAGATTTGTTTTATTCTTATAGAAATGATTTTGAACTATTTTTTTTTTCAGATGCGAAATTTTGTGGATGTAGAATGGATAAAAAAAGTACATATGAAACATGTCATTTTTGAGAAGACTCTTCAGTTTCATGTTTTTTATGAAACAACACTCAATGGATCTTTACACAAATAAATATGAAAATGTGTCATTTAGAATTTTTTGTACTCATGTGTTGTGGATGCAACATAAACTCACTGACTACAAAATGAGTTAACTAAAACTTACATTTTATGTTATAACACAAGTTCCCTTTACCTTTTTAAAAACCTATAATATCACTAACATGAAAAAAACATTGATATAAGACACCATTTCCTTTAGTATCACACATAAAATAGAGATATTATTTTATAGTTCATCGGAATTTAAGAACAACATTATGATATTTTCACTAAATCCCTTAGTTCTAATAAATTTCAATACATTAAAGAGAATCTTGGAATGATCAATATAAAGTAATTATTCATATCTAATTATTTATTACCAGTCTCATTACATTAATGAAATTATTATCAAAGGGGTAGTACATATGTTTTTATGTTTCTTAAAAACTTATGTTTTTCTAAAAAAATAGAAACTTTTTAGTTTTACAAAACATTATGTTTTGTGATTGAAAATTATTTATAATAATTTCCAAACTCTAAATTGTTTAAAAAAATTTTGGGGTCAAAATTAATTAATCCATTTTTTTCTTATTCATAATTTTTATAAATTCTTTTGAACCAAAATGTTTGATAAAATATTATTCAGAGTCAAAAAATTTCGAGACTAAAAAATTATGACAAAATTTATCCGGATAATATTTTTATTACAAAATATATTATAATATGTTTCTATTACAAAAACCCAAGAAAAACATGTAACTCATACTAATAAAAATTTAATACTCTGAAAGGTATTATTATTTAATTTATGAACATACTGATTAAATTAGTTTATAAATTTTATTGTACTTTTATTTTAAATAAATTGTTTTTTTTCCAACATAAAATTTTTCTTATTGAAATGAACCTCACTCTGATAAAATTTTTATTAAAAAAATTAATTGTTCAATGTTATATTTAAAAAACATCAGTCAATTAAATCACAACCATTAGATCAAGAATTCATTTTCATCTAATCCATTGAAATATTTGGGAAGATGTACCGTCAAATCCCATTCCAACATAATGATGGGTCAACCCATGTCCCATATCAAATTTAAGATAATTTATTCTTGACTCTTTCTACTCCTTTTAGTTCCCGTTCAGATATTTTTTGATTTATTTTATAACGATCCAGTCTTAACGTACATTAATATTAAATAAAATTTTCATAATACATAAAAATTTATACAAACATACTCCCAAATATCATACTAGTCTAGTTCCTTTGGAAATATAGAAGCATAAGCACTCGTACATAAATGAGCTACATCATCTCCTACTAGGTTCTTCTTGACTAGAAACCTTCTTAGAAAAATCAAACATAATACATATATTTATAACTTGGGGAAGAAAACACAAAAAAGGGGTGTGATCAGATGTACTGTAAGGGTAAAAAAGGGAGTTACATAAGTATAATCATGAGAATAAGGGTATGAGAACATGAAACTGAAAAATAAAAGATCATACCCTTCATATCAAAGACCATAAACATGTATCCTGGAATATATCATACTAGTTCATAAGATGTGAATAATAAGGAAATAAATAACATAAGACATGAAAGCATACCATTGGAATAAAACCTAGAATTTTGGTAGACACATAAGCATATAAAAACCCTATGTTAAGGCAGCCTAAAAATTCCTTTGTAACTTGATAGGATTTGGTTAATCACCCGTGTACCTGCTTCGATATTGGGATGTCCTCCCTTGTAACCTCTTGTTTTAGGCATGGTATATTCTTCACTGTACCCTCTTGTTTTGGGCTTGGTATATCCTCCCATATACTCTCTTTCTTTGTGCTTGGGATGAATTCCTTTATACACTTTGTTCTCATAAAACATTTATCATTACCCAATTCATTAAAGGGGGATATAGGTCCCAACCATCTCATATTAAAATCTTATATACACATGCCACAAAATTATAAAATTCATACCATAACCCATGAAATGAAATGGGTATCATAAACAAGTAATCACAGCTTAACCTATGAAAAAATATATGTTTCATAATCATTTCATCAAAATAATAACCCATGAAAAGAAGAAGATTTCCAAAGAAAATAACCAGTGGAAGAGAAATAAGTTTCATATGCATCATTCCATAAAAACATAAACCATTCAAGATAGAATATAAATGTAAACATTGTCTTATTTCTTATAAGGGATGAGTAACATCCATAGATGTCATCTTAGATGGAATATAACATAGAAATATATTTTGAAATAATTTCATGAGGAAAATATCCTTTCTTCTTTAAAAAATGAACTTTAAAGAATTAAAACGTTTTTAAAATAATTTTCTTGAAAACTAAACTTGTAATTTTATAAATGATCTTTTAAAAACTTTTAAAAACCTTTTTATTTGAAAACTTATAATGATATATTGAAAACTTTCTGAAAAAACTCCCTTGAAATATTATAAAAGAATAATTAAAACATTTTGAAAACCATTTATATTTAAAAATATATTTCAAATTTTTTTCTTAAAAATAACCCTTTAAACATGAAAATAAATCGTCAAATAATTAATGGTGGGTAAACTTATACTTTTCGTACGAAGAAAAAAGAACATTCATTTTTCACGGTAAAAAGGTTAGAAAAATGCCTTATTCAGAAAGCGATAAGAAGATTCCATTAAACACATTGGTAAAATAAAAAAAGGGTAAAAATGATTTTTAATGACCATGATATATTGGTAGAATATTCTTGGAAACTCTTTTTAGAAATCATGGTTTTTAAGGAACATAGATTTCAGAACGAAGAGAGGGTAAAGTTGGGATTTCTTAAAAACACTTTTTTAAATATATTTTGTAGCAAAGAGTGGAAAAAATGGTACCAATACATAAATATATCATGAATAACCATATGAGAATAAAATTAATGAGAGTTATTAATATATGAGTTGGATTTGGGGATGTACTTTTGGCATTGGTTCTAAGCTGCGGGCGATGTTGCTGATGGTTTGAATTGTTTGACATTATGGTTGAGTTAAGTGATGTTTTGATATGGTTAAAATCTATTGGAATGGAGATGCACCTGGACTTGAACACATGGATCAAGCCTTAGAAGAGGTTCTAGAGCTAGTTTTTCATCATTTTAGTGCTTCATGGATTTGGATTTTTGAGAGGGCATGACGACAGCCACTGGGTCGGGCATGTGCTTTTACACATGACACTTTCTTGTCATTCAACCATGAAACGATGAAGAGATTTACCAATATTTTATGATATGGAGGGGTGCTCCATGTTGTCTCTTTGGTTTGTATATATTTCCATTTGGGTAGTTATTTTTATGTTTATGATTTCTATTTTGGTTATCCCCTTATTACCTTAAAAGGGGGATTGCTTATAATGAAAAACATTTAAGGCCTTCGGGCATTGGATGAAATTGAAGTAAGATTCCATTATTGATTTGCTAACTTTTGAAACAAAAATAACATGAAATAAATATCATAAAATGGATATGTAAATTTCCATAATTTTAATTATAATAATAATATAATACATGCATGGGATGTATACACCCCACAAAAAAATAATGTGTGGTTAATAATGCATGTATCATATAGAAATAAAAAGTGAGATGAAATTACCTTACCTTGTGTGTTGAATCTCGTTTTACTCATTCAAAACACCTATATAATAAATATAAATTTGTTATAAATATTTCAAGGAACCATATTATTATATCTAATACCATATATGGTTTAATTATGTCCTTATATTACCCTCTTATTAACCATCCTTTGTTAAGATTTCACTTCAGATAATATTCACTTTGTTCTTCGCATGTGTCTTAATTTTTTATATCTTTGGTTCATATACTTATATAATGATTTTTAGAATGTAAATAGTTATATAAATATCATGTATTTTCAGTATATTTTTATTTTAATAATTTATATAATATATAAGTATGAAATAGAATACACTGTTCATGGAGACAGTTAGCCATACATACGTGTGAACACAATTTCCATTTTTATTATTGTATTAAAATAAATAAGGAAAATAAAATATGTATATATATATATATATTTAATTATTATATTAGAATTATTATATCATATATATCATATAAGTTTACTAAATGTATCCTTAGTATATTCCAAGTAGTGTGTGAATGATCACATTGCTTTGAGGGGGCGGTAGTCCACACTTCCTAAAACGAAATTATCATTTTTACAAAAATAGAAAGTAATAATATATGAATTATAAAATAATTAAATAATATTAAATAAATAATAAATATAATATATAACATATATAAAAAAAGTGTTCATCATAATGTCAACCATGAGAGGTGGTAATGAAAAAATGAACAATCATCATTTGGTGTGGCAGTAGTTCGCCATACACATATAAAGTATGTTCGTTACCCATTATATAGAGGTGTGTGTAAGTGTAGGTCAAACCCATAACATTATAAAATCCAAGTATATTTAATATACTTATTTTTTTATAAAGTTATAAAATAAAGATAGTTTAGGGGGTGGAGAATGAAAATAAAAGAAAGGATCTAGAGCGAAGACATTACCTCTTAATCAGGTAACTCTTTTTGGTTTGTACCAAAGTGATTCCAATGATTTATTAATGAAAAATTAGAGGATTATATGAGGAATTTAGAAATTTTGGGAATCTATTTAGGAATATCTTGTCTAAACAGAATTGATTTTAGAGGTGTGAGGAAGTGGGATAAGTAGTGTCCTTTTATAGTGGAGGAGGACACTCTTGTAATATTTTGATAAAGAAATTCCATACACATTTTTCACATGTAACGTGTATACAATAATGCATAAAATTAGACCCAATGGACAATTTTGTATAAATATTTTCATAAAATATCTGTTGGACAAGTCTCTAGGTCATTTTGAATCTTAAATTTAAGGTTTAGTCCTTAGTTAAACTTAATTTTACCTTAATTGATCTAATTAATTTTAATTACATTCCCTGATAACTTTAGTAAAAAGATATATTGACATTATTAAAAATTATAATTTATTATGAATCCAAATATATAATCCATTTATACAAATTCAAATGACATAAGTGAAAAAAATTAATTTAAATGTAATCCTACAGTTGGGTTGACAATGTAGGTTTTTAAAGTAAAAACATTCAAACTTTTACTATGTTTTTATATGGAAGTTCAAAATAAAATTGATCTAAATAATTTAAATTTTATTAATTGATAAACATATTATCTAATTAAACTTTGAAACCAATTTAAAATATAATTTAACATTAAAATTAAATTAGTTGAAAAATCATTTTTGAATTAAAATTCAGTATTTTCATTATTCATTAAAAAACAAAACATCATAGAAAAATGAAATAAATTTAACCTAATCTAATTATTATGTACCAATTTCAAATACGAAGTTTATTTTGACATATTAAATCTATAAAAGTTCCAAAAATTGAATTTAAACTGGATTCTCCATTTAAAGGCTCTAAAAATGCCTTAATAAAAATATTAGGTTTTAAGCATAAAATTGGGTTTGTTCTTGTCTTATGTCTATAAAATATATTTGATGAAAAAAAGAATTATTTATTTAATAGATAACATATATATTAAATCAATATCACTCAATAATTTTAATTAATTTAATTTATTAGGGTAAAATAGATTTGTGACTATAAAAAAAATAATATCTCCCTTTATACTTAATCAATTTTCATATTCATTTCTAATTAATTGGTAACCTATGAATTCATATTATATTTTTGAAAACCATATATTTTAATAAATTATTTGATTTTATTGATTACCAAAATATTTAACCGCTCGGTTATATCTTAATAAAATTATAATGATATACTATTGATCACTAAAACTCAGTCTTGCATTTTACGCAACACATTGAGGAAAGTAATTATTATGTGTAATGAAAGATAACTTCAATATTCTGTGTAGAGAAAGATAAATTTTATGTTGTGTATAGTGCACGATTAAATTTTCGTTTTATATAATTCAAGTCATACATAGTGCTTTAATATAAAATAAACTATTTTCGGTGTTGCATGAAATGAAAAATATCAAAATGGTAAAATTAATTCGGAAAAGAAATAATTCACAAAATCTCAGAGGGTTACACTTTACCCTCCTAAAAATGAATTTCTCCCTATAAATTATTGTTGGTTATCAATGGTTTTATACTTGAAGGTTTTATTCACAAAAACCCACATCGTAAAAATGAATACTAAAACATCCCTTCAAAAGGGAAAGTTAGAACCATAATAGTTATCCAAAGTAACATATAAATAGGTTTCCAAATAGGAGAACATAGGTGGGAATTTAAAACATTGATATAAAAGAGAAATCTAACTTTCATGTTCTGATGTAGGATGATATATAATATGGTTAGGAGAAATTGAATAATCACAAATCCATAAATATGTGATTATCTAAGGGATATTTGATTCATCATAAATGAAGGTAATATGTTTTTCCATTGAATATATTTTTTCCTAATGTTGAAGAATTTTCATGAAAAGACATACTTTCATTATTTTAGGACAACATTACCCATTTTTGTTCATTGATCCACATCACCTCTTTCTTTAAAAAATAAGGTGAATTTTTATTTCTTAAGTACTAACAGATCACGAGATCCATGATATACCATCACAGTTTTCATCAGGTATCATCAATAGAATATAGTTTGAACAAGATATCCAATATGAATAAATACTCATTTGGAGAGATAGTACTTTAATCTTAATGACTTCATCTGAAGTTTAACTTAAAGATTCCATAAATGGTTAACCCTATTACCCTTCCAAAAGATGAAAATCCATAACTTCAGAAATAAATTCATGAAATCAGCTTAACATTGATCTCCCATACATCACAAAGTAGCTCTAGGTTGTCACATTCTAAACATGAGAATACCTTCATCATATTTTCTCTTGAAACATGATAATAACCTAAATTACCACAATTAATTATTGAAAACATGCATGTTTCCTTATTACAAATTATGTTGGATATGTTCCTTAAATTACAAAATGTTGTAAACATAATCCTTAATGACATAGACTACATTGTCCATAATTAGTTCCAGGTTAATCGATATTGTCCAATTTACTTATATATAACTAGCATATCTTTATCCAAACCTCATTATCTCAACATCTAAAATTAATTAAGGCTTAACTTCCCTTAATAAAAATATCACCTTTCCATTAAATTACTTTTCTATATCTTCATCACCATTCAACATATACATTTAAATCATTAATGAAAACATATACTAAAAATACTTATATATTTCATGATTCATATAACATAATATATGAATTCCAAAACCTAATTACTTCATTCATAAAACATCATTCTTAAACCATTAATCAGGCTTCATCAACATATTCCTTAATACCTCTTTCCAATAATATGAAATTTGAATCATGTCTTAAGGTTTCTGGACATAAATCTAATCATGATTATTATACTTAATATAAACAATGCTGAAAGAACATCCCATACCTTTAACATTTCAATTTTGGTCTTCTTATCTTCAGAAGTATAACCAAAACTCATTCCACCTTCTGGATTCTATTTATTAGATTTCTCACATAATGTCCATATTTCCACATATGGAAAATTAAATTTTAACCATGTTTTTTATAGTTATCTTTATTGACTCATACTAGAAATCATAGTGTAAGAAACACTTATCATAGTGTAAAACCACGTAATCATAAAAAATAATTACTTACAGGAGGTATAAATAATGACACATTCTTTAAACTATTACACCTCAGGTTAATCCTAGGTTATTCGTAGTCAATATATATTTAAATTCATCATGATGGATCATGAATAATTTGTGAATTTCCAAAGTGTATCCTTTGGGAGTATCAAACTGGGTATGTAGCAAGGCTCATATTCATGTACCATATTACCCCATGTTATGACCAATACATCTTATCAGAGTTTTTAACCCTATGCACATCTATACCAGAGCCACATACACTTTTTCTATCCAAATAGAGTTTTATTTCTACGAAACCACTCACTCTATCCTTTACCAAAATTCTGGGAAATTTTCCTAAATGTGAACTCATATTTATACTTATCCTTAGAGACATCCCTAAGGAAATCTGTAGAAATATACATAAGGATCTCACTAAAGTTTCCCTCATTCTAGTTTCCAAAGGTCAACTATAACGTTTCTCTGATTCTAACTATAATGACCCAGTTTTGAAATACATTAACATTACATAAAATTTTCAAAATAATTAAAACATTATACTAATAGATACCCAAATAATGTACTAGTCTAGTTCCATTTGATACATGGAAACATAAACACATGTACATAAATGAGCTATATCATCTACCACTAGGTTCTTCTTGACTAGAACTCTTTATTAGACACATCAATCCTAATACATATCTTTATAAGATGGGGGGAATGAAACATAAAAATGGGTGATCTTAGTTTCTCAGTAATGGTAAATAAGGGATATACATAATAATAGTCATGAGCATAATGTTATGATAAAATGATTATGAAAAATTCAAGATCAAACCTTTCGTACAAAATATCATAAACATGTATCATGGAAATAATCTCAGTAGTTCATAAGACATGGATCATATGGAAATAAATAACCTAATACTTGAAATCATAATATAGGAATAAAATATTGAATTGTGAAATACACATAATCATATAAAAAACCTATGTCAAATAGGCCTACCAAGGCCTTTGTAACTTGTCAGGCTTGGGTTAATCACTTGTGAACCTTCTTCGGGCTTGGTATTCCCTCCCGTGTACCCTATTATTTTAGGCATGGGATGTCCTCCCATGCACCCTCTTGTTTGGGGCTTCAGATGTCCTCCTATGTACCCTCTTGTTTCAGGGTTGAGATTCCCTATCATGTAATCTTTGATCTCATAAAACATTTATCCTTAACTAATACATTAGAGGGAGATATACGTCCCACCCATCTCATAATGAAATCATAAGAACATGTGACAAAAAATCATAAACAATCATACATTAACCCATGAAATAAAATGGGTGTCATAAACATGTAACCATATCTTAACCAATGAAAAAAGATAGGTTTCGTAACCATTTAATCAAAATAATAACCCATTAAAATAAGAGAGTTTCAAAATCATATAACTCAAGGATGTGAATTGGGTTTCATAATCATAATTCCATCAAAACATAAACCATTCAAGTAGGAATATGAATAGAAAATTTGGATCATTTCTTATAAGGTAATGAGTAACATCAACATATGTCATCTTAAATGCAATATAACTTCAAATGATATTTTCAAAAAAATTCATGAGGATAATATCCTTCATTTTTTTAAAAAGTATCTTTAAAACATAAAAACTTTTTTAAAACCATTTTCTTTAAAAAGAATCTTGAAATATTATAATTAAATCTTTGAAAACCTTTTCGAAGTTTTTTTTATTGAAAATGTATAAAGATATATTGAAAAAATTTTGAAAATCATTTTCCTTGAAAAATTATAAAATAAGATTAGAAAATTTTGAAAACCATTTCTTTGAAAATATATTATAAAAAAATTCTCAAAAATTAACCTTTTAAAAATGAAAATAAAGCATCAAATAATTGACAATGGGTATATCTGTACATGTCATATGAGGCAAAAAACAATAATTTTTCATGATAAAAATGTTAAAAAAATTAATCATTCTAAAAGTGACAATAATATTTATTTGAAAGAATTCGTAAGAGAAAAAAGGGTAAAAATTTATTTTAATCACCATAGGATATTAGTAGAAAATTCTTAGAAACCCTTTTTATAAAACATGGTTTTGAAAGAACACATATTTCTGACTAAAGAGTGGGTAAAGTTAGGATTTATTAAAAACATTTTATTAACTATATTATGTACCAAAAAGAGGAAAAATGGAACCAATAATTGAATATGTCATGAATAAATAGAGGATAATAAAACTAAGGAGACTTCTTAAGATATGGATCCAAATATTTAATCAAAGTAACCATAAATATAAACAATATCAAAAATCGATGAGATTATTTCAATAAAATCTTACCAAAAGGTAAATTTTAAAAATAGTCCCCATGTAATAAGATGTAATTACATTAATATTAAAATTAAAATAATTATATCCATGATATGAAATTTAAATGTAATTATATACACCTCATGTAAAAATATAGGTCCATAACATGGCATGTGTCTAAAATAAGGGAAATTGAGAAAAAATTACTTTACTGATTTGGTAACTTTTGAAACATAAATATCATGATAGAAATATCATAAAATAGATATGTATATAAAAATAATATTAATTGTAAGAAAAATATAAAATATCAATGTGAATTATACACACCACACAAAAGGAATGGGTGGTGAATAATGCATGTACTCATAGAAATAAAAAATTAGGTGAAATTCCCTTACCTTATGTCTTGACTCTGATCATAATCATTCAAAACACCTTTATAATAAATATAAATTTATTATAAATATTTTACAGAACCATATTATTATAACCAATATCATATATGGTTTAATTATGACCTTATATTACCCTTTTTTTAACCATCATTTGTTAAGGTTTCACTTCGGATAATATTCGCATTGTTATTCACATGTGTCTTGATTTTTAATATCTTTGGTCCTTATACTTATATCATGATTTAAAAAATTTAAATTATGATATAAATATCATTTATATTAATTATATTTTTATTATATTAATCTATATAATATATAATTATGAAATTATATACACCGTTCATGGAAATGGTAAGTTGTACATACAGATGAACACTATTTTCGTTTGTATTGTCGTATTAAAAGAAGTTAGGTAAATGAAATATGTATGTATAAATAAATATTTATTATATTATAATTATTATATCATATATATCATATAATTTCACTAAACCCATTCTTAATATATTCCATGTAGTATGTAAACGAATCACATCACTTTGAGTTGGAGGTAGTCCACAATTTCTCAAATGAAATTATCATATTTACACCAAATGGAAAGTATAAAGATTTATGTTGTAAAATTATTAAAGGAGATTAAATAAATAATAAATATAATATATGAAATATATAAAGATATTTTCCATCATAATTTCCCCCATGAGAGGTGGTATGGAAAAATTAACAATCATCATTTTGTGAGGTGATAGTTCAGTGTACACATAAACAGTATGTTTATTACCCATTAGATGGAGGTGTGTGTAATTTTAGGTAGAAACCATTGAAAAAAATCCTATTATATTTAATAAACTGGTGTTGTTACACAATCATGGAATATAGATATTGTAGGGGATGGATAAAGAAAATAAAAGTAAGGAGCTTCAGAGAAGACGTTACCTCTTAAACATGTAACTCCTTTTGGTTTGGGCCAAAAAGCTTCCTTGGATTTCTCTATGCACAAGGTGTGGATTCTAGGACAAATTTAGGGATGTTGGAAACATATTTTAGAAGGTATTTTCCAACCCTAAGTGGTTTTAGAGGTTTGAGTAAGTGAGATATGTGGTGGCCTTTTATAGTGGAGGAGGAGTGACACTCTTGTAATATTTTGAAAAAGGATTTCCATACACATTTTTCACATGTCAAGTGGATATAATATTAGAAAAAATTATATAAAATGGATGTAAGGGTCTAAATACATCCATTAAATAACTCTTTGAAAACCGCCTATGTCTTTTTGGGTCTTAAATTTAAGGTTTATTCCTTAGTTGAGCTTAATTTTACCTTAATTGATGTAATTAGTTTTAATTTCATTCAACAATAAATTTGGTAAAAAACTAAGTTGACCTTATTATAAATTATAAATTATTATAATTAAAAATATGAAATCCAATTTTCCAAATTCCATTCACACAAGTGGAAGAAATTAATTTAAATTTAATACCATAGTTGGGTCGACAATGCATGTTTTTAATGTTAAAACATTCAAAATTTTGATTAGTTTTTATACCCTTGTTCAAAGTTAAATTGATCTAAATGAACTAAATTTTATTAATTTTTAAATATATTATCTAATTTAAATTGGAAAAAAAACTTAAAATATAATTTGACCATATAAATAAATTATATGAAAAAAAAATTTTGAATTAAAATTCTGTATTTTTCACTGTTAATTAAAAAATAAAAATTCACAGAAAAATAACAAACAATTACCCAAACCACTTTATTATTTTCTAATTAAACATATTAAGTTATGTGTTGAAATATTAAATCCATAAAATTTCCAAAAATTGGATTTAAAATGGGTTCTCCACTAAAAGGTTATAAAAATATGTTAATAAAAATATTGGGTTTTAAGCATAAAATTGGGTTTGTTCTTATGTTGTGATAATAAAATCTATTAGATGAATATCAAAATCATTTTAACGAATATATAAAATATATTTTACATTAATTTCTCTCTCTAATTGTAAATTATTTAATTTATTAGGGTAAAATAACTTTGCGACCATAAAAATAATAATATTTCCCTTTATATTCAATATGTTTCCATATTCATTTCTAATTAATTGGTAACCTATAAATTCATATTATAATTTTGAAAAACATATGTTTTAGTAAATTAGTCAATAAAATTCATAACCTATAATTTAAAATCAAGGTTCTATCTTAATAACATTTTAATGTTATACTATTGTTTGATAATACTCGGTCTTGTGTGTTACACAAGACATTGAGGAAAGTCATTGTTGCGTGTAATGCAAGATAGACTCAGTGTCCCATATATAGAAATATAAAGTTTATGTTTCATTTAGTTTATGATTAACATGATGTGTTATATAACTGAATCCAAACATAATGATTTAATATAAACTAAAATATCTTTCGTGTGGGGTGAAATGAAAAATATAAAAAATGTTAAATTAATTTAAAAAATAATAATTCACAAAATCTCAGGGTGTTAAAAATTTGACCACCAATTCAAGCCTCAATATAATGCCCAAAAATGAATATTTTTCATAGAGATAAATTTTTAGAGAGATAATTTTTGAGATATAATTTTATGACAAGTATGATTCAATTTTTAAAGGTCATTACATTTCAAAACTAGGAAAACTTTTGCATTGAAAAACCAGATAAGGATTTTTATTTACATTACCCTAAACTTATAAGAGAATATTGTAATTTAATTGAGTTTCCTTAATGAGATGATAAGAAGTAAGTGGATTTTATATTATTTGATGAAAAGTATATGCATTAATACTAATAAGTCAAGGAATTAATGGGAGTACGTTTTGAAGGTGAAGCATATCTTCCTTCATACAAGTTACCCGATAATTATATAAGTTTTGTTAAGATGAATGGTGATGCATATTCATTTTATTCTTATGATAATTTTAGAAAGGTTCCAAAACTTTCACCAGATGTAAGGGTCATGACATTATGGATGTAGGGATATCTCATTATAAGAAATAGTGACATGGATACCCAAAAAAGTATCAGACATATTTGTTTTATATTTTATAATAAATATGATGAAAATCAACTTAGAAAAGTTTTTTTTATTAAAATAGAATAAGTTAATAAATCCTCAATGAAGTTAAATATTTTTATGTTTCCATGATTTGTTAACAAGATGTTAGAGAATTGGTTGAAAGGTCAAATCATCCCCACAAAAATATAATTAAAAAGTAAATAAAATGATATATGATGAGTTTAAGAAACTCATAAGAATCAAAAGAAACCTAGAGATCCAGAGTTTTGTCTTGATCTAGATAAAGTCAATGCTTCAAATATTTGAATGGATGATGAATTAAAAGAATCAAAGTAAATAAAGAAACACAATAATAAGTTAGTAGAGGCTATATTGGTAACAATTTTAATTAAGAGTGTAGTACGAGATTCATAGAATATAATTATATCTATTTCTCCTATATCCGTGGTATAAATAGTTATTCAATCAACATTAGTTCCTCATACCTATCTGATAATTCTAGATGTTGGAATAGAGTATTTAGAAACTTCAACAATTCCACTAGTAGTTCCATCATTCACTGATAAGGTCAAAGGTAATATAGAAATTGAAGAAATCACATAATCAATCCCGAAAAAAGTTTATATGTTTATTTAGAAGGAAAAAATCATTTCCTAAAAAGTTTATTAAATATATTTTCAAAACTACTTGACAGATAGAAAAATAATTGGAATAAGAAGAGGAATAAGTATATGAAATTAACGAAAGAGAAGAAGATGAGGAATAAGAGGAAGGAGAGGAAGAAATTGATGAGAATAAATAGGCTATGACGAAAAGAGAATGGAAAAGAATATTTCATTAGAGTTATCTTCATATTCAACTCTCTTACCTTCTCAGTCTGATAAGGATCCTGCCAAAGAAAATTAAGGGGAAGAAAAATCATTATCTAAAGAGGAATACGTGTCATTTTAAAAAGTAGAGGATGATGATCAACAATCTCACACAAAATTAACAAAAAAACATGAATTTGATAAGGATGTTGATATTATGAATGTCCCAGAGTAAGAATAACTAGAATAAATAAAGAATATTGATATCATACCAAGTCTTCCAAATGATGCTAATAAAATATCAGGATCATTGGAATCAAAAGAAACAATATCTCTGAAAGGATTTGATTTGATTTTTCAAACCATGAAAAAGTTAAGTGATTCAATACCATATATTTCAAACATAGATGCAAGATGTAAAATGATTCAGAACAACATAAATGAAAAATTAAAATCAATGAATTTTTTATATAATCAGATGTTCATTTTAAAATTGACTTGAAATAATTCAATAAAAAGACCAAGGTAAAAATAGATCTAATATTTAGATGGTAAAATGGTCAAACCAAGTTGAAAATGATCTCAAGTAACATGATGATTAGATCATAGAAGCAAAGAAAATTTTTCTTAAATAGATTAATCCTTTGACTAGTATTCAATAGGTGTGTTATATTGATTGAAGTTTGTAGAAATGTTCAGAGACATGACTGATAATCTTAATGAATAAGTGAATGTTCTAAAATAAATAGTTCACAACTTAGAGTTAGAAAATATAAGACTCTGAACATGTGAATATGAGTTTTTTATTGTGAAAGAATTGAATAATAAGTTAGGTGAGGATGTTACAAGTTTGAAGATATAATTTTAGAAGAAAGCTATTTTGGAAGATAATATTATAATGATTGAGTCATCAGATACAGAATCTCAAAAGGATCATGGTGATGTCAATAAAATTAAGGAAACCTTGAAAAATTTGTTAAATAAAGAATATATTTTTTTCATTTGAACTCTTGATGTAATATTTTTAAAATTTTATGGAATATTTAATGAGAATAACAATTTATCCATATACTATATGTTTGAATGTATTTCAATTTATTTTGGATGTATGTTCTTTGTTTTTTATCTTACATGATTTGTTAATTCACATACCATTGTTTCATATTTTATCTTTTTCTAACATTTCAAGTGATTTTATAATTTCCCTATTATTTGTGAAAATAAAAAATGTGGAGAAGTTTTAAGGAGATATTTTTAAGGGGAATAATCCCAAAAAATGGTACATATTTTTAGAGAATTTTATAAAGTTGAGAGTTTATTTCTAAAGAAGAGTATCTAAAAATGGACATAATCTAAAGAATTAATCCTCTACATCAGATCATAGAGAATTTATAAATTCAAGGGGAGTTAATAAATGAATTATAACTTTAAAGTTCCTAAAATAATAAAGGTATATATGTTTTTAAAGTTATTATTTTTTATTTTAAGTATTTGGTTTTGTAATTTCCATAATAGAGGGAGATTATTGAGTTGAAAGTTACTTCATACTTTTTCCATTCCTTAGTTTTGGAAATCACAAACACTTTATTAAAATATTATTTCAATAACATTATATTTCAGAAGTGTTTTATTATGTTTTTTGTAGAAAACATTCATATATACTGAATGAATAAATAGTTATAAATAAAATGAAAATACACATATATTATTCAATATGATCCATCAGACTGAAGGTGTATCTAATTCATTGAACAAAACAACTTTGTGAATTGTGGTTAGACTTTTGTCCTGTCTATCAGAATGATAAAATTCATGACTAGCAGATTAATAATGGTACCAATACATCATAGTGGCATTTATTCAGATCATAAGATTGACAATCAATAGTGATGTCCATCATACTATCCAAAGATTATAATCAGAGTGATTGAAATAATATCTATCAAATGAAATATAGAATAGGACTATAATGATGTTAAAAATAAAACTAGACAATGAAATGATTAGCTACCAATTTGAAGATCCATATCATTATAATAATTCAAAGTTATATTCATCCGAGGCCATTACAACCAACTCAAAAATATGACCATTGGGGAATTAACTATAAATTGGATCACATTTGAAGAGATATAAGATGATGAATTTTCACATCTCAAGTAATCTAATTATTTATCTTAGGAACACCTCATTACAAATTATTGTAACCTTTTAGAGAGTTTAAGTTATAAGGAATCCTTTTTAGGAATGTAAATTACTTTAAAAAAATTTTATTTTGTATTTATTTAATCTGATCATGGTACTGATTGAGGGATTCTTGGGATATGGAGATAATAGAATTTAATATATCAGATCAAGGTATTCTGAGTATTGGAAGATAAATATCTATTATAGTATCAAGGGATTCCAAGGAGAGGAAGACATAGGCATTCCAATCATTACATTAAGGTATTTCCTTGTAAGTAATGACAGATCTTTATAGTAGGTATAAAAATAGGTATATATTTAGTCCATATTTCTAACTACATCATCTTTTAAGGTTAAAGAGTAAATTATTTTCTTAATCTTGTTAGTCATTCTTAATACAATAATCTTCCATATGTCTTGTTTATACAATTTTTATTTCCCTCTTTGCATATAATTTAGAAAGTAAGTTTTTACTAAAATTTCTTATATTTGTTTTATCATACTAATTGTGATACTGATAAACTACATTTATATAATTAGATGGTATCTTATACTGATTTTAATACTCAGATCATTAGATAATATCTTAGTCTGGTATTTTTTACTTAAGATGAATTTTTTGTCTTAGTTTATGTTTTTTAAACAAAAATTCACCCCCTTGGTAAAAATTGTAAACTCTTACAATTCAAAGATGTTGATAGGATGAATCATGGGGAGATCCTCTTCTCTCTGGGCCTATTTTTCAAGGGACTTGTTTGACACTACTAGGAGGTTCAATTTCTAGGGTGTTCCTCTGCTCTCTAGATTTGATGCATATTTATAGAGGCTTGATGCAAAAAAATTTCTATACTTTGGTATGAGTGTTCTAGCTAGACTAACCTATAGTGATCCTTAGCATGATTTACCCATTCTTGGGGTTGTAATATTTTTAATTTAATATGACATGTGATACATGCATTTAAAAACTTTGATATATGCGATATCCTTTGAAACTCTTTTACCTAGATTATTTGTAACTATAGAAAAGGGGACTGTTTTACCATGATTTTGATATAAAAACTATTTAACTAATTATCATTCATTGTTTTATTCAAATTTAAGCATGTTCATGTTATTATATAGAGACTTATTATGGAACACCTGGGTGGGATCCTATTGATCCGATTTAACTCACATCCTATGTAACAGACAACCCCTCCTCATTGTCTTGAGTCAAGGAAGAATTGATACTAGGCCTTAATCGACACGCCCAAGATACCGAAGGCTGGAAATAAATATGAAGGGATTCAATACAATTAGTAGATAATTTTACCCCTTAAATTAAAAAACCACAACCAAACATACCATAACCAAACCACCATATAATGCATGATAAAAATATAACATAACTCAAATTAATACAAAAGGACAACAATACTAAACAACACAATCACCAATATCAGAGGAAAAAAGTGAAATACTAAACAAAAAAACTCAAAGAATCAGAATACATGGATCCATATCTCCAAACATGATCTATGCTCCAAATCCAAAATACAATTAAAGTATCACAATGAATCATTAAAGAAATATAATACTTTCCCTTTACACATTTCTCAATAAACAATATCTAAAAAATCATCAAAGTTTCAATATAAGGGTGAGTAATAAAAATTAATAAGTTTTCTCTAAATGAATTCCATAATCATTCCACTTGATAGAACATTTCTAAAATTTATATAAAATAATTAAAAATTGTTATTTTTAGAATATAATACAATTTCCATAACACAACTTTTTTCTCAGACCAAAGCCTTTTTTCCAATGAGAGCTACTAAAAATACCTTAAAGCATTTTTCAAATACCATTTTTTAGAAATTCATTATTTTACAGATATCCACACACCCATCCATTCATGAAACCATGGACCTCCATATACTCGCAAATGGTGAGTCATCCTTTCACCATGATGTCACTTTGTAAACTATTTTGGCAGGGAAAATTTCATACCCCTATCCATCCCATTTTGATGGGGGAAATTTCATACCCACACCCATATCATTTTTATGGGGGAAAATTTCATACCCTTATCCATATCATTTTTATGGGTAAAACTTCATACACTTTTCCATCCAAAATTCACATGAAGACACACCAAAAATTATGCAAAAAACTCAATCCAAACCAACAATTTCAATCTATTTCAATAAAAAAAAAATATTTTATTGAAAACCTTTATATCAAACAATTTAAATGAATCGATTCCAATCCATATTTTAAAACATCATTTTAAAATAATGAAACAAATTAGTTTTCACAATAACCAATTTCCACAATTTTCCAAACCATCATGGAAGAGGGTTTCTACCAAGATTTGGTCAAAATACTCACAATAAATTTAAGAAAATTAAAACAATTTTAACATAAGACATCATGTTCTAATAATAGGATTCTAGAGTGAGGCTACCTACCTCAGAAATTATGGTGAAAGAATGAAATTAATTTCTCAACAAAACCAAGTTGAATCTCCAAAAAGCCATCTTAGATGTCATTACTAACATCCAAACAACCATATCTCATAATGTTTGGAATAAAGTATCATAGATCTATCCCCAAAGAACTAGATATATGAATCCAGGATAGGTAAGAAGAGTATATCTAAGGAAAACCATCAAGAACGAAGACTTACCACACAAACTAACCTTCAAACTACCATGATTTTCTATAAGGTTGCTCCCAGATCAAAGGGGAAGGTCACCACAACCTTTGGAAGGAAGAAAAGTCAAATAAGGGATTAAATGGAGGAAAAAAAGTGGTTTAGAGTCAAAACAAGGTGAGATACAATTTTTTAGGAACTAAGTTTTAATAATGAACGGTTGGGTTGCACAATTTGGAAAACAGTGCCACAACCATGTTCCAATAACTACATTAAGAAGTAACTCGTACGGTTAACCCAGATTGTTAGGAAAACACTACACCAACTATGTCGAATACCTATATTCCACTTTGTAAGGTTACTCATAGGGTGTCCTCACGGTTTTTTCAAACCATGTTCCTAACTATGCTCCAACCCAACAGCCTCTGTATCACTGTTCACAGTTTCTTGTAAGAGTTTAATGGTTTCTACAAACCATGCATAGACCGTACACTGCTAGAAAAGACCCAAAAATATGGAAAATTCCTCCAAAACCTCCCAAACTTTACCCAAAAACTTTATGTACTTAAAATAAATAAATAGAGGGTTATTTAATTAAAAATAGGGATTAAATATTATCCCAAACATTGGAATTTCCATCCCCAGAAAGTAGAAAACTAGTACTATCACAAAGGTGTTTGGGCTATTACTCGACCATTTATTTCTAAAATTCTCAAGTATCTTCTTGAATCTGGCCATGTTTCCACAAAACCCTCATAATAATGACACTTTTACAATGAAATAATTTTTATTTCCTATCCACAACCTGTACTGTAATATGTACCAATAAAGCATCCGACTCTAAGTTAGTGCGATTTTATGGAATCACATGGTCAGGATCAGGCTGATTCTTTTTCAACTAAGATACATGAAACACATTATCCAATTCACTAAACTATGGTGTAAAAGAAAACTTATATTCCACCTCACCAACCCATTGTAGTATCTCAATAGGGCCTATGTATCTAGGATAAAACATTCCCTTCTTCCCAAAATGATGATCCCAAGCCTTTGAGAGATTTTCAAGAATAAATAATCACTCACCTAGAATAAAAAGGATAATTTAAGATGATCCGAAAATTATTTATGATGATTTTAAGCAATATCCATTCTCTTCTTGATCAACTCAATCATCTCTGTTATCTCTTGGACAAGGCTCGGCCCAACCAGTGAAGTCTCACCTATTTCCACCCAACAAAGTGGAGAATGATAAGAACTCCCATACAATGAATCAAAAGGATCTAAATATATTGAGGCATGATAACTATTGTTATATGGTAACCCCACTAACAGTATGTTCTCCTCCCATGAGCCACTAAAATCCATTACACAATACCGTAACATGTCTTCCAGTATTTTTCTCATTTTTTCATATTTTCCATCTGTCTGAGGATGATACGCTATAATCATAGTAAAATAATTTACAAGGTATTTTTAAATGTATTTATAGAAATGATATGTAAAAAATTGATCTCTATGTGAAAATATCAAAATTGGTACCCCTTTCCTTTTTTCCACTTCTTGGATTTTGATTTCTGAAAGGTCCACCACCATATGAGATTCAAAAATATGGATGAAATGGGCCATCTTTTTTAGCTAATCCTTTGTCACCAATAGGGAATAATGTTTTTGAAGCATTCATGGGATTCCTATTACAAAATCCATAGCTATATATTTATATTTACAAATAGTAATATGTAATGATGGGAACATACCCATTACATGTTGGTGTTCTAACTTAACCCGTTGACAAGTTAATTATAGCAAAACATACTCTTCCATCTTCCTTTACATAACTAATAACCAAAACTAAGCTTTCAACAACTCATATGTATTTTTTATTATATGATGAATATTCTATCTTGATGGTGGTAATATTGAAGTATTTTCTCTTAATGAGTCAATGGTATAACCTTCCATTTTTGAAACCACAAAAATAAACTCCCATCCAACTTTCATCCCTCAATGGTCTCCCCACTATTGAGTTTTAAACTTATAGAAAAACATTTTGATTTAGTCGTATATTCCTCATAAAACATGTTTACTAAATCAAGAACAAAATAAACTAGAAATAAAACAATAACATCATTGTGGCCTTTACATTCCATGTGAATGTCAGCAATGACCGACATCAATTTCTACTGATTTGAAGCCTCTTTTTCTAACTGAACATATGGATTTCTTCTTAATGAATCTAACACTGAATTTCCTTTACCCAGTGTATACATAAAATAAAATTCAAACATTTAGAGATAATACATCCATCTTCTTTATCATAGATTCTAATACCTATGTAATAAAATATGTTTCAAACTATTATAATATGTAATCACTATAAATTTCTCCCCAAGGATGTAATGATGAAACAAATTCAAATCATAGACTATTATATCTAACCTGAAATCATGTGTTTGTTTCTTTTCTCCTAAAAACATAAATTTCATGATCCATAATCAAAAATATGATCTCCCTCCATGATAACATATCCTAGACCAGGTCCCAAAGCATCACAATACACTACACACCCTTGTCCTGATTACAAGAAATATCATGATTAGTGCTAAAGTAAGCTTAAATTTAAGCTCTTAAAAAAACTTATGACATTCCTTACTCTATTTAAACAGAACATTATTCCTTGTCAAAGATATCATTTATAAAGATAATCATGGAAATTGATGAACAAAAAATCAATAATAACAAGTTAAGATAAGGAAAATATGTATCTAAAAAACATTCCATGGTGGTTTCCAATAGATAAAAACCTTTATCTTTTTTGGATCCATAAAAACACCTATTTCAGATATTACATGGCTATGGAAACGTACATCTTGTATCCAAAAATCACAACCTAATAATTTTTCAGACAAACTATGATCCCTAAAAATTTTAAACAATGTTCTCGATTGTTTCTCACACTCATCCATTGTCCTTGAATACACCAATATGTCATCCAAAAACACCGTAATAAAATTTTCTAGATATATCTAAAAAAACCAGTTCCTTAATTCCATAAATAATACTAGTTAATTCATAAGAATAAAATTCATAACCACATACTCATAGTGGACATATTTACTCCTAAAAGGTCTTTTCAGAATATCTTTTTTCTGAACCTGCAATTGGTGATATTCTGATCAAAAGAAAATTTTATATAACCACTAGGATCCTTTATATTTATGAAATAGATCATAAATGAATGGAAGTGGATAAAAATTATTTATTTTATCTTGGTTAATATTACAATAATCCACTCAAAATTTTAGAGTTCCATAAGTGGTTTTGACAACAAGAACTGTACTTCACATGGAGAGATTCTAGTCCAAATGAACCCTATGCATTCTATCCCCTTAAACCACCCTTTATAATCCCTTAATTATATTTGTTCCATCTGATAAGGTGGAGGGTAAATAGTAGTAGTCCCAGGATAGAGATAAATTGTAAACTCTGCTTCTTTTATGGGTGGAAACCCTAATAAATTTTCGGTAAAACATCAAAAAACTGATAAAAAATCATTGGAAAACTACTATTCTCGATCTATTCCATAAATTACAATGTAAATGTTTCTAATTGGTACAAGATCATTCCAACTTCTCGATTTAACAAGATCATTTCACCCACCTTTACATTCCACTATCCTATAAAGAGAAGGTTGATGGCATCTTTAGTCCTGAAACTAACCCTTCAGTTATAAAAATAGATGTGATCCTTGAACATTATTAACTAATCCATACCCAAGATTATGTTATAGAAATACATAACAAGCAAAAATAAATCCCATGTCAACTCTGTTCCATAAATAGTTATAGAACATTCTCTACAAATAATGACACAACATTCTCTTTGACCAAGATGAGTTTTAAGTTTTAAAATAGAAGGCATCGTCTCAACATTTAAACCTATAAGATCAAAAACATGATAAGAAATTAACTAATGGGACACACCCATATCAAACATAGCTTTAAAAATGATATAATTAAAAATAATAGTACCTCTCACCATCGATGGTCCAGACTGAATATCCAAAATCACTTAATCAGCTCCATATAACTTCTTACACTCTACACATTGTTCTTTATTTCCCAATTGAGATATACATTAATAAAGAGTCATTGTATTTATGGAATCACTATGTCTAGCTTAACTTTATTGATGAGGTATTATGCTACCCACATCCCTTTTAAGAAAACAACATTTGAAAAACATGAGAGTTGTCTTATACACCAGACCTTAGAGAACCATGATAATAACATCGAATATGCCCCATATAGTGGAAGTTGTGGAATGTTTTAGGTGGTTTCATACAATATCTCTTCATGTGGTAAAATTAACCACATTGGAAACAACCTTTCTTTCTCTTAAGTCTTGGAGAAATATTTACCAATCAAGTTATCTGATTTTGATCCACTCCACTACATTGGAAATAGGGGTCTCTCTTCCACTTGTTCCCAGAATTAGATTTTCCACAATTTATCATAGGTATGAACATTCTACCTCCACCCATAACTCCTAATATTTCCATTTCTACCACTATTTCTCAATAGAACATCTCTGTATAATTTTTATACAAATATTACAATCCTTGAGCAAATCTCTTGCCTCATCCCTGATTAATAAATGTATGCCTTCAAGGATTCACTTTACAGCAACTTCGGGTGCAAAGGGAAATAAATTCATATATTTATCTATGAGCTCTGTCACAGAGAGGTTCTCATCCTTCAACATAATTTTTTTTTGTTTTTTCATTAAATCCTAAAAATGTGAAGATAGAATTGTTTATTGAACAATTCCTTAAAATCCTCTCATGCCATTCTTTCATCTAATTTAGTCTGAACTGAAAAATCCCACCATTGGCATACAATATCCTCCATCATATATGTCACTAAATATACTTTTAACTCTTCTAGTGTGCCAAAGAAATATAAGATTTTATTCATCCTATTTAGCCACACATCTGCCTTTTATAGTTACGAGTCACCTCAAAAGATGTGGGGATTCTTCTTCAAGAACTGAATGGAATAATACATTTCCATTGGTTTATACCTTTAGTTCCCTCAATCTACATCTTAAAAATATTATAAATTACTTTGAACAAGCTGTTGGTTCACCTATGGATCATGTAAAACCACATTCTCAATATCTTGTTTTAGTTTATTATACTGGGTTCTATTTTCTATAACCAAAACTCAAGGTCATAAGTCTCACTCTTTATAAACTGAAGGCTTAATAACTTAAAATCTACCAAATCATATATCACAATATTGCTTTCTGAAATTAAAAATTCTCCTTGTTAAACCTTTTTTGAAAATTACACCATTCTTTTGAAAATTATAACATTTTTAATATACCACAAAAATTCCATTTTCAAAATCTCACATTTGAAAACAATTTCAACATTTTTCAAAAATAAATATGTTTGCACCAAATCATAAATCACAAATTAAAATGAAATTTTCACTCCTAGTGAGAAGTCATTTTTATCAATGCATGTCATTTTATTCTCATAGGATAAACCCATGACAATGAGATTGAAAATTTTATAAGTGTCTCTGAAACATTTATGTAACAAAGTCCATGGTAACTTAAAGTTCAACCCAAATAGGTTAGCTATGTATTTTTATTCTCTACATTTCATGTCCTGATAATCCTACCCCTCTATACCAACCCAACATAAATACTAAACAAAAATGAATTTCAACTCCGGGACCAACAAAAACTATAACCATGGATCAAACAAACTCATACCATTTTCAAGTCAAGGACCAAACAAGTTGATACCACTTGTAACATCCCACCCCTCCTCATTGGTCTGAGTTAATGAGGAATTGATACAAGGCCTTAAGATACATCCCCATGATGACAAAGGCTGGAAATAAATTCCAATGGATTCAATAAAATTGTGGAATGATTTTAACTTTGAAAATAATAAACCACAACCAAATATACCTGAACCAAAACCACTATACGATGCATGATAAAAATGTAATTCAACTCAATATAATAAAAAAAACAACAATACCAAACAACACCATCACTAATATCAGAGTAACAAAGAGGAATAATAAACCACAAAGCTTAAAGAATCCCAAGACATGACTCCACATCTCCCATCATGGTCTACGATCCAACTCCACAATAAAATCTAAGTGTCCTGAATCACCACTAAAAAATGAGATACTTTCCCTTTACTTGTTTCTCAATAAACAATATTTATAAAAGCACTAGAGTTCTAAATAAGGGGTGAGTAATGAAACTCATTAGGTTTTCCACAAATGAATTTCCTACTTATTCCACTAGTATTGAAAATTTTACCACATTTATATAAAATAATATATATAAAACAATTTAAATAATTTTATTTTAGAATATAAAATAATTTCTATAACACAACTGTTTTCTCAATCCAAATAATTTTTTCCAAGGAAATAAACTAATAACACTTTAAAAAATTTCTCAAATCCCATTTTTACATAATCCATTCCATTCCGCAAATCCACACATCTAACTATGCATGCAACCATGGAGTTACCTATACTCTAGAGTGGTGAGACATCCTTTCACCAAGTTATCACTTGGTGAATCGTTTTGATATGGGTATGTTTATACCATTATCCATCCCATTTTTATGGGGGGGGGAACCTAATAGCCTTATACATCCCATTTTGATGGGGTAAATTTCTTACCCATATCCATCCCATTTTCATGGGGGAAAACTCATACTCGTATCCATCTAGAATGTTTGTGAACATACACCAACCCTTATGCCAAAAACCAAATAAAAATTAATGATTTCAATCTATTTAAATAAAACATTGATTCTATTAAAAAACATTACAATAAAAAATTTCAATGAATCAAAACCATTCAAAATTTTAAAACCTAATTTCTAAATCATGAAACTAATCAGATTTCAAAACAAGCAATTTCCACAATTTTCCAAACCATGACGAAAGAGGGTTTCTACAAAGATTTTCAAAAAAATTTCACATACAATTTCATTTCATTAAAATAATTTGAAACTAATCCTTAATTTTATAATACGAGGAGACAATATTGAATCCACTTACCTTGGAAATTATGGAGGAAATGAAGAATTACATGAATTTCTCAAAAAAATCGGGTTGAATCTCCAAAAAACCACATTTGGTATCATTCCCAAACATCCACACACCCATATATAATCATGTTTGGAATCAAATATCATAGTTATATCCCCAACACAATGGATCAATGAATCCAATATATGGAAGAAGAGTAGATCGAAGGAAACCCACCAAGAACAAAGACTTACAATGCAAACCGGCCATCAACCCACCCTGAATATCTAGAAGATTACTCCCGAATCAAAGGTGAAGAACTCCACAAACATTTTGAGGATGAAAAATAAAATTAGGGTTGAAATGGTGAAAAAAGGTATAGGGTAAAAAATGAGTGAGATCAGCTTTTTTAGGATCTAAGTTTTAACCATGCATGGTTGGGTTGTACGGTTAGACAAACTGTGTGCCAACCATGTGCCAATCACTACCTTAAAAATAACCTATTACGGTTCAACCACATAGTTATAGAAATTATTTACCAACAATATAGAATACCTATATTCCACTTTTCATGTTTACTCATAGGGTGTCTTCACATTTTGGTCAAACTATGAGCCTAATCGTGCACCTTCCTAAAGCCTCTGTCTCACTATGAACTGTATCTTATAAGAGTTTCATGGTTTCTTCTAACTATACTCAGACTATTCCCCTCCAGAAAATCCCCACAAACATTCCATAAGTCCTCAAAACCCTCTAAAATTTCACCCAATAACTTTACATACTTAAAACACATAAACAAAGGATTACTTAAATTAAATCAGGGGTCCTATACCCTATACACCTCTTAAGAGGTGTATAGACCTAGTTTTTATTTTAATGTAGGGAAAGTAAGGTTCCACAGTGAGGTGGTGAGGTTTATGTCATCTTAGTTTGGGTAGCTGGTGGTGAGATGGTGGGAATCTTCCTAGGCTATCAATAGAGTAGCTAGTTTCTATATTATTTTTTCTTTACTATTGGAATTGAACTTTTGGTGGTCCTGACTATTTGCACTATATCATATCTACTATATTCTTTCAATGGTATGACATACATTTTCATAGTTCATCATTATCTATTTTTCCCTTATTTATATATATATATTCCTTGTTTTCTACTTCAGGTTATGAGAAATCATACCCTTTGGTTTTTGTTAAATTCTCAAGTGTTAGTCTTCCACTCATGGGTATTAGGAATGACCTTTAGGTATGCTGCAAATTAGGTTAGGTTCTAGGTTTGAGGGTAACCTAGGACATTTATTGATATGATTTATTTATTATTTTAATGAATATAATAGGTGAAAATACTTATTTATAAATTGGATATGGATTTAATGTAGGCACTTCAATCAAGATCAATTGGGCCCAATATATCCATTCCTTTACATGGAAGTGATAAATTCTTTCTTGACCATTAAATCAATGCCATATCACCAAATAAACACCCAATATATGTTACCTCACCAAAAACAAATTAAGTTTTTTTAGTATTATATAAAAAAACATAATCAAATGATAATCATTGATAATGATATAAATTTTAGAGAACCATAAAAATTCTCATATATAAGAACATATAGTGACACATGATGAGTCTAATAAAGAAAAAATTCCATATATATTAGATTATTTTATATAATAACATAACATATTAAATAATAATTCCTAAAAAAAATGTTTAGGATCTCTAAATACTATATAAATAATAAACTTATTTCATGAAATATATTCTACTTCTTCAACAAATTTCTTCTCTCAAAGTAACATCCTTTGATATATTCTACTTAATACCATTCTTCATAGCCCATGGAAATGGAAACATATAAAAGGGTGAGATTAGATTATATATAAGGGTAACAATGGGAGATATCAATCGATGGATTTATTCAAGAATAATATAGAATAAGGGTGTGAGAGCATGATCACAACTCATGAATTTCATACAACATCATTTCAAGATCATAAATAATGAGTCATGGAAAAAGCCTTAGAATTTCAAAATACATCAGTCATAAGAGTAAGGAGTAATTATTAATAAATAATGATCTATAATATGATATCATACACATAATAACATATTATAGGAATTACGGGACAATCACAATAGTATGAAATCATTCCATTAGGCATGGATCATTGCCAAGAATATTATCACATTGTAGAGAAATTCACATAATGGATTGGGTACACTCTACATCCTCTTTAAATACCCGGAATGAGTTCACTCCCAATCCTATTTATGTTATATCATGAGTTATAAATCATTACACAATGCATTCTAGGGATATATTTTCATGAACCAACCCGATTCAACCCTAAACGGGCCACCCAAGTCAGCTTGCAACAAGGCCCAAGAGGCATTACTAATCCTCCTAGGATGGAAACTAGTGTCGGTCATCATATATACTCAATTAGTAATGATTTATCATATATCATAGAAGTAAAAAAATAAATAAAGAATCACATATCAGTGAAAAATAATTAAAAATAGAAGATACCTCTAGGTGACCTCACATGTCACCTCCATCCAAATAACCACATTCAATCAATGAGAGAACAAGAACTAAAAAACCTTAAGATGAAATATGATAAATAAAGTTAGAGTGATCATTAAAATACCTAATAGGGATATAAAAGGATAAAAACCCATATTCATTACCTTTAAAGTGAAACCCAAGTCAAACTAGTTTATAAATAATATATATATAAAGTACAGTTTCCAATTTCTTTCAAAAACAAGAAGAAATTTCCATTTAAAAAAAATATATTTCATAACATTTTTCAAAATAGAAATATAGCAAGAAAAAATTTCAATAAATTCCTTTTAAAGGATCACTAATAGTAAAAAATGTATCCCAGTGTTAAAAATAATATAGAAATGTCACTCTAAAAAGAATAAAGGAATAATTAATTGTTGTATATATGTCAAACCAGTGTCATGGGATATAGGGTGTTGGTAAAGATTAAATAGGAGATATATATATATATATATATATATATATAATACAAAATCAATCTCTATAGGTGTTGGATATCATCAAACACATCCCTAACACTCAGTGATAACCTCATTGTCTTGACCAAGGGGCACATCCCAAAAGCAGTCACACTATCAACTGAGGACCACTACCTAGTTCATAATTTAAACTAGTGAAACATGTGTACCTAAGTCTCCTAAATAACTATCCAAGGCTTCCCATGATAATTAAAATAGAGGAAATTTTTTATCAAGATGGAATATGAATACGTAACAAATTCTTTATGCAAAAGACCATCCGCCTGTTCACCCCTGGACTCTAATCTCAAGCACAACCCTTTCCCTAGTTACACAATAAAGAAAAATACTCTTCATTGGGAACATATAAAAAATCAAAAATTTAACACATACATCATATTTCTAAATCAAGGGGAATGCCTCAAGATGTTTTTTCCACTTTCATAAGACATTTTTAAATTTCTAATCAGGACTCATCATTTTGAAAAGAATACTTCCAATTTTGAAAACAATAATTCCCAAATTTTTTGAGTTCAAATAATATTGATAAGACCAATTGAATTAGTATGTCCCAATTTTTTTTAAACATGCTTGAAAACATTCTTAAACAACTGAAGTCCATGTTGAATGCTTAGGGAAATCATGAGATCTAGTGAGGAAAAAATTTCACAAAACTACAATCCATTTTCATTCCATATATGTTTCATATAATAGAAAAAACAAATTTTAAAACCATAAAGCAATTATATATTTTAAATTAAAGGCTTGTACATAGGTAACCAACCTCAAGACATATTTATTTAGATGAAGACAACCCAAAACCAACTCTCACTTAAATTCATACACACCTTCACATTTATATATATATATATATATATATATATCCCTTAACCTAATATAAATATTACCCTCATCATGAAGGAATATGTACAAGGAGGATATAGGTACATACGTTCTTACCTATGTATATTCATGAAATTGTCCTTCAAAAAGTAATAAGATGCCCCAAATAATAAAAGTACAACTAAATATCATAAAATTCATAATTAAAATTGGGTCGAAGACAAATAATGGAGGGAAACATACCTGGAAATGATGGTGATCCAAATTCATTCAATGATTGTGGATAGAACAAAACTTAGTGGGACCCAAGATCCGTAAACATCAATAAAAAAAAGAAACACAAAAATGGGGTTAGGGTTTAGAACAAGTCATACATGCCACCTAGGAAAAAAGGAAACTAGAAAAATAGATGAAGAAGGAAGAGGAGGAGAATAGAGAACCCCAAGAAGAGATCAGATAGAAAATCAAGAAGAGAAATGTCCCAATAGAGAGAGAGGATGAGGAGGTGCGCCATGAGAACTTTAGGCTAGGGTGTCGCGAACTTGGGGGGAGAGGGGGGTGTGGCATGGGTAAGGGTATTGAGACCTCTTAGGGGTAAAAAAAATAACTAATAATAATAATATATAAAAATAATAATAATAATAATTAAAACATTAAACACTCCTATTTTTTTAAACCTATGGGAGGCCACACAGTTTGGTCATACGGTTTGTCAGATCATACACCAACCTTTCAGTCACCTCTTTCTAGGGATGCATGGGTTTTAGATACCGGATAACAGTTATGAACCTAACCACACAGTGTATAAAAACCCACTATCTGGGCCACACAATTTTCCCTAACAGAAGTACAATTTACCCTAATTTTGTGCCAACTATTTGATACCTTGGAGGTCTCCAAAAACTACCATTTTAAGGGATAAACACTTGGAAAACTATAAAAAAATAAATTAAACAAAATAAATTAAATAATAGATTCCTGGTGGGATAGGGTTTGATAATTCTCCCCAAAATTGACACTTTCTACCCCATTAAAGTTACCAAATACTTGACTAATTGAGACCTGAACAAGCCAATACCCAAATTGAAACCTCACCCACCAGAAAAGTGATATAAAAAACTAACTTTACATAAAAAACCAGAAACTATAAGACCCAATGAAACTAGTAAGACCATCATAAATAAACTAACTAGACATATAAATAAACAACCAATGTTATCCAAATACCATAACCCCCAAATGAAAGGAACAAAAACGAGGAACTCGCATTTCCAAAAATAACTTTTTAAAAAAGAACACCCTGAACCCTAACATAAAATTCCCAAAAAAACTAATCGAGGTAAGGTGGTATGGGATCAAAGGGTTACACTAAGGATAAAGATAAAATACACCACAATTCATTTTTTATGGTTTTCCTCCCACCATTTTGGGATTTCGATCGAACAACTTTTCTCAGGATTAAAAACCCACAAATAAAAAATAAATATGTAACATTAGTGTGACGTATTAATTTATAGAGTCACACTTTAGCAACTTATGAGAGGATATAAATATGGCTCGTAGTGGATCTCCCAACCATTAAGGTACTGACTAGTGAGGCGATTGAGCTAAGATGAACACTAAATGGAATATTTTCCACACAAAAGGGTCCAACTAAGGAAACTCAAACCAGGAACCGAACTAGATTCGTAATTTCCACCAGACACAAGCATCCCCAAATAGGCACTAACCAAAAAACTAAAACCATTCCAAAATAATTCCATTGATTCAATGTAAACATTAAAAAGGAGCAAATGTAGAGATCTTAAAAGAAATGAGGACACCCAAACCATTTTAACATAAAGGGTCCTTAAAATTGAAACCCATGGGATGGAAAGATCAAATGGATTCTTATACAATTTTGGATACAAAAAGTAGGATCAAAATCCACAACACCCAATATCTCGTCTCCAGTGTGAAATTATTCACTTTGAGGCCTATGGATAGAGCTCTGATATCTTGAAGTATATACTAACCCAATGTTAGGAGCATACAACCCTCAACTGAAACCTCTTCATTTGGAAGCTACACTTAAAGAAACTCTTCATGTGACCCAAAAGACCACACCAAATGGAATAGAGAAACACTATGGGGACTGACCACCCACTCCTTACTGAGATTTTTATAGGGAATACTCGAAAAATGTAAAACGTAAAACCAAATCAAAATGCATCATAACCCTAAAATCTATGTCTCAATAATAAATCAACAACACAATCTCAAAGAATCATTTAAATCACACCAACAACACATCAAAAACAAAGTACAAAAAATAAAACTCCAAATACAAAAAGGACGCATCATAAAACCCCCAATTTTTTAAACATTAGAATCCCCATTTTTGGAATTCATTTTTAGAAAACATAACAAGCCTTATAAAACAAACACCCACCATTGGTATTCCATGAAGCCTCACACACAAACACATATATCCTTAAGTATGCTTGTGCACCCATCCATAAATAAAAATTTCCATCCATTCTTCCACAAACATCTATCCCTATATGTGAGGATTTATTGGAATACCATGGGTGAAATCAAGAAACTTCTATATCCAAAACAAAAATCCAATCCAAATTTCAAAATTTTAACCAATTTTTTAATCAGCCTATTATCATTAAAGAAACCAATTTCTAATTTCCCTAGAATCTTTCATTTCACATTTCACAAATTTTTTAAAAAATCCAAAAAAGTTTTCCAAATCCATTCTATTTAAAAATAAATTTCCACTTCCAAAACAACATATTTTTTAAAAAAATGAAAGGTTTTATTTTTGGAAAATATACTCTGATAAAACAGATGTAATTTTTAAAGTCCAATATAAAAACCCCCAGAGCAACTTAAATAAATACCAAAATAAAATAAAATAAACCAACTAATTGATCAAAAATTTCAAATCCCATAGGAACAATCATTACATGAGGCTTGGTCATATAGTTTGGTAGGTCATGCACCAATCAGGTTAGCACAGCAAAGGTCATCAGAAGTAGTTTCATGGTCTTTGGATGGTTCTCTAAACTCTACATAATAACCAAAAACCCTATTAATCCCACCCATAATAACTTCCAAATCATCAAAACTAACTATAAATACTGAAAAAACCAAGAACCTACAAAACATCCTAGAACCAAGCTCAAATTTTGAGGAACAACCATCCCATTCCACCATTGAAGTTCTAGCATGCATCCAAATAGGTGACCATCAAGAACCTACCTATGACTGATTACTTTAATTTATATAATATTATATTCGTTATACTAGAAATACCCATAGGACAAGGGATAATCCAATGATACTATTTTATCACTAACCAACTCGGGTCAACCCCAAATGGGTCACTTGATTTAGCCCATGATAAGGCCCGAGAAGAATTCCTAATCCTTCTAGGAAGGAAGCTAGTTCCATGAATCATGAATACTCATTTGGAAATGATTTATCCCTTATATGATAAATAAATAAACAAAAATAAAGGGACAAATGAAATCCGAATAGAATTAAAATGAAACATACCTCAATGTGACCACTCAAGTAAATTCCAAAAAAAGAACCATGTTCTCTCCATTAGAAAACCAGAACTAAGGGAACCTAAAGATTAAAAATGATAAATAAAGTAGGAATGAGAATTAAAATACCCATTAGGGATGAAAAAGGATAAAAAACCCTATGGATTACCTTTAAAGTGAAACCCAAATCATGATAGTTTTAAGTAATATATATATAAATCAGGGTCTCATATTTCATTGAAGAACAAGTGAAAAGAGTCCATTTTTAATAAAAACAACCTTTCATCACATTTTTTAAAATATCTTGAGAACATGAAAAAAAAAGAAAAATTCACTGTAAAGGATAACCAAAGGTAAAACATGTTTCCATGTGTGAAAAAAAACTAAAAGCTCACTTTAAAAAGAATCTTGGAATAATGAAAAGATACTTTTGTGTAAAACCTATGTAATGGGATCAAGGGTATTAGTTGAGATGTCCTAGTATTGATTTATAAAAACTAACACATAATAAAACTCTTCTAGTGTTGGATATCATCAAATAATACCCCAACACTCAACGACACCCTGACTCACTCGACCAAGGTGAATATCACAAAAGAAGTCAAGAAATCTACTTAGGGCCACTAGCCGGTGCATAATATCAACAAGCATAGCATGTGTACCTTAGTCTCACACCTAACTACCCAATTATTCCCTTGGAAATTAAAATGGAGGTGATTTTTTATCATTCGGGCATATGCATTCATAACACATTCTTTATGAAAAATCCCATCAACATTCCAACCCTTAATATCCTATATAAAGTGAAACCCCTTTCTAATTAACACAACAAAGAACAAGAATCTTCCAAACTGAAAATATTTTGTCGATTAAAAGGTAAACTCTTAATGGCACCTCATTCGATGAGGATTCTCTTGGGCTCTAAGCTCGCCTTCACCTGTATAGGGTTTTTCTCTCTCCCCAACAAAGGTGGTTCCGATGCTCCACTCCCTTATGTTCTTCCTTCTCTCTCATTTTTTCTATAAAGGTGCTCTTCTTTCTCCTCCACTGCCTATATTGCGCTCTTTCCTTGTGCTCTATAATTCATCTTGAGGTCAGATATGGAGATATATCAACATTGAGTATTTGGGTTATGTGGTTAGGCGACAATGGGTTTATCAGGAGCTCATTTCTTCCTCAATTTAGGGTTTCATTCCCAAGTTCAGATTAAGGATTTTATCCCCTCATTTTGTTTCATTCTGGCAGTCCTTAATTTCTCCTTTTTTTGGTTTGGTGTGTTTCTTTTTCGGAGAATTTCTCACTATGCTCGATGGCTTGCTGGGTAGGCCCTTCTTCTCGCACTCTCTCTGGCCTCTAGGCTCTCTGATTCCTTCCAGGTCGGTCAGGTGCATTGAATCTAATGAGGTTTTGGGTGAGTGGTGTGGTGTGGAGGGGGATCCAGGTGATGCTTCTTGTTCTTAGGTGAGGGTTTTGTGTTCTTTTAGGCATTGTGGTGATGGAAAAGGGCGGTGTCGATGTAGAGCGGTGGGTATTAATAGTGATAGTGTAGAAAATATTGAATGGCTTCTGGTATTATCTTCCTCGATCAGGTTCTTTGATGGATCATAGGATTTCATGGTGAACTTCTCAGTTTTTAGGAGTCTGATCTCACAGTATGTTGGAGGGTTCCGATGGTAGTCTGAATCAGTCAGGCAGTTGTCGATGTTTGGTGTTATGGGCTGATGGCAGTGGTTGCATTATCATGTGCTGCTCTTGGAGGATTGATCTTAGTGGTGTCAGTGTTGATGCGGTGATGGATGAAGTTGGGGATGTCGATGTATAGAGGGATTTATTTCAACTATATGATGACTGAAGTGATGGTTTTGGATCTCGAGGTAGGAATGTGAATGTTGGATGGTTTTTTTAATTTTTAATGTTGTGTTTTTTTGAAGTCGGCAATGGTAGTACAGATATGGGTTGGATGTAGTGTTCATTTGAAATTTGAATGTTGTATAGTGTAATTCTCGTAACAGGTTGAATATGGGGGTTTTATGAGGGTCCAAACATACCCTTTAAAAGTGTTATTAATAAAATACAAAAATATGGATTGTGGACAAGAACAAGCCTCTTCACTAGCTACATATCACAAATCACACATTTACCTCATACATACTATTTATAAATCAAGGTGCATCAGTCAAGAGGGGTTTTCCACTTCCATAAAACATTTTTAAAGTGCTAATTGGGCCTCATAATTTTAAAAGAAATAATTTAAATTTATAAAAAACTAATCCCCAAATAATTTGAGTTCTAAAACCATTGAAAAGATCAACTAATCAATTAAGTCACCACACATTTATCAATAATATTGAAAATATGTTTAAACTAAGGAAATTCACATTGAAATCATTGGTAAATCATGAGAGCTAGTGAAGAGTTAATTTCCCAAAACTATAATCCATATAAATATAATATAAATTTCATATAATAGGTAAAAAAACACTTTAAAAACATAAGGAAATCATATATTTCAAATTAAAGGATTGGGTATGGGGAGCTTACCTCAAAACATTCCACTTTTGATGAATTCAACCAAAAAAACATATCGCTTACATGAAGACACAAATTTATTTATTTATTTATATATCCCTCGTCCCAATGTACATACACAACTAAAAGAAATTTTATTTGTGATGGGGTATTTGTGACAGGGTCCTATCATGAATACCCATTGCCAAAAACAACATAGAAAAAATATATTTTATGAAGGGATGGTGGATCATCAAAAATAACTTTTTTACTAGATTATTTACTCAATTATTTGTGATAGAAGAAGTGTACCATCACAAAAAATAACTTATGATAGGATACTGACCTATGAGAAATAATTTTTTCACCATATTACTTACTCAGTCATTTGTGACTGGATATGTTACCTATTGCAAAAAATATTTGTGACGGGTTGAAGTCTTGTTGAAAATAAGTATAAAAAATAGAAATATAATAATAATTATATTAAAAAATACCAAAATACCAAAATAATTTTAAATATGTAATAAATAAAACTATAATGATCTGAAATAATAAAAATATTACACAGAATATTTTCATTCAAATTTAAAGATAATTAATGTGTATATAATGTATCAATCACTATTGAGGGGGAAAGGTAAAGAGAGGGTCATCTGGAAGAGGGGGGTGGGAGGAAATCCATCCCTACACCCAATGTTGACCAACACATGTATTCCATCATCTAATCATGTTATTGGTCCTTCCATAATCAAATCTCCTCCTACTAGTGCTGCTGTTTTTGAATGAGGTTTCCATGATCCCTACACATGGCCTCTATAACCTCACTTTAAGCTCACAAATGCTCCTTATACTATGAGGCCAATGATGTAGAATCTCCATGATCTCCCCTTGAGTTATGGGTAGACCATGAAACAATGCCATAAAAACTATCTGGTTTCAATCAAGAACCAATTTGAACCACTCGAATATTCTCATAAGCATACTCAGTTGCCTAAATCCATGTTGTATTATAAAATCATGCCACACCGGTGGTGTAAATCTCATTCATAGTCTAACTCTCATCCCATTTCTGAGAAGTTTTGGCCTTATACGATTCCTTCATTTACAATTTGAAATTAATATAGTCCAAATATTATTTTATGTTAATTTTAAATCTAAAAAAAACTACACTGATAACAATCTCACACTGGTGACCACCAGTAATCTCTATAGTGACATGATCATTGTACATCCTCTTAAAAAAGTAAAACACCATAATATTAGGTTTTTAAACTACTTATATGAGTATAAAATAAATAGTTTACAATTAAATTTATATAAATTATTTAAAAATGTACTTCTCATTTGTCATCGATGAGTACTGACTGTACGACTACCATCTCGATGCATTACTTCCTACCTCCTCATGTTTGGCCAACCTAATGATGTAATCCTCTAAAAATTATTTCCCATATACTATGAACATAATCCATCCCAAAACTCAGATGAGTTGTAATCTGGTTGGTGGGTGCAACATGACTGATCAAAATTTGTGACTCCCTCTTTCTTTATAGTTTTCCTCCTCAGATTGTGCAAAAAATGACCATAATGCTCTCTCTCACACACACCTCCCCGATATAACTCTACATGCTATCATATATGAGATACCATAAATCCTAAATTTTTTAATAATAAAATTTTAACAATTAAATAAATTTCAAAATAACTATTATTTATTTATGTACCATAAAATGATCAAACATGCAGTGTCGAACATCAATTAGAATCTGGTCCCACATTACCCATGATCAGAAAAATATGTTTCTCATAATAAAAATCCCCTATCCAATAGCTATATACAAAAAATATTCTTAAAAAATAGAAAAAATAATTAAACAATTAGTACACAAATAAATTAATGAAAAGTAATGAAATACAACTAAAACAATCAACGGAACAAACCTCTATATGCGTGGATCAAACTGTAGATGTGGATATTACTTGGGAATAAGGTTGGGGATCATCAGTCTCATAAGACCAAAATACCTCCAAGTTGACACTGAATTGCTAAGAACATAAGGGTCAGATGATAATGTACTAGGATCATCACCAGGTAGTACAACCTCCTTGAGGTTATGGAATATATCATCCCAATTCTTGTTAGCCATCTAAATCATGAAATTTTTTTGTCAACAAATAATTAAAAACCCAAATTAAATATATATAGATTATAACTATCAATTAATTATTAAATTCTTCATCTTCATCCTAATATTTGTATATGAATTTGTCAACATCTTCATCTTCCTCCTCAGTATCATCAATTTTGATAGAATTTTTAGCTTTGTCATCACTTGTTATTAAAATTTATGTGTTACATCATAAACATCACCATCACCATCAACCCATAACTGTAGGGTATCATTATCAGTAATCACATCTCTTCATTTAAAATAGATATTGGGAGTTTTCTCTTTATAAATTTCATCTCCACTCACTTTAATAGAACCATATTCACATTGCATAAAATGATTTTCTTGGGATTCCATTTTTATAATTATCCACCAATAAATTTACTCACTTGAAGTAGTATAATAATTGGCATAATATATTTGGTGTTCTTTATGATCTAATAAAAATGGTTCATTTACAACAAGAAGGATTTTATATTTAATGTAAATGATTCCATTGAATAGATAAACACACAAGCCTCTATCAGTATCAATGTAATGACATTAATGCATTGTTAAATAAATCTTTCCTAGATAAAATAGCTCAATTATATTATCTAGAATGACATAAAAGGTAGCTTCACTTTCTCTATGATAATATCCTCTAATGAAAACAACACTATTCATTGTTTCTGGATTCACCATATGTATGTGTAGGAAATCTAAAACCAGTCACCACATATGCATTATAAGATTTAACTATTTTGGATAGTGAGTTACTCAATACACAAAATCTATTATCAATGATATCAACATGTTGAAATACCTAATAAACATAAAATATTAATATTATAAGAAATAATAAATTTATTTCTTATGTTAAACTATACATAATTTAATTTGTTTGTATTTGAAACCAGTAGAAAAAATTATGTTTCTGATGGTATTCAAGACGAGCTGCTATAATTTTTAGAAACTGTTTCTTGAAATAATAATCATACAATATAAAAATAAAATAATATTAATTATTTTTAAAAAAATATGTGGTAGTATAAATCACTGTTCAAATATTTTTAATTCTTTATAGTTGGACAGAACATATGTATAGGCCTTGTGGGGTTCATTATCTGAAATCCATAATTCATGAACTCCAACAAATCCAAGTTCAGGTTGATTAAAATATGATAATTTAATGTTTAGTGAATTATCAACATTTCACTCATTATGACCCATTCAATAATATTTTGAAGGATTTTTAGGTTGGAAATGATGAGAGAAATAAAAGAAATCTCCCCTTGTAAATACGCTTATACAATTGACCCTTAAATTGATGCTTTGTGACAAACCTTTTTCTTTAGTTTATATATACATCTATCATATGGATACATCAATCAGAACTGTTTGAACCCTTTACATCATGATTCATGTAGAAAATTAAATATCAAATGTTTCATTGAATCAATGAAATTCGACATATTTTTTATAGCTAACATAAAATTAAAACAAAATATTCTTGCATTCAACTAAGTGATCATAGTCTATTGTCACTCAAAAAATGTATAAAAAATTATGATATTCATGTTAGTGAATCCCAAATAGAATAACTCAACAAACCTATAAATTCAATCAGTAAAATTCATTTTAAAATAAGATGACAATCAAGATCTTTTAATCCGGTAATATGTCTATTTCTGATACAAAATATAAATTGGAAACATAACCATCTTGTAGTCTCAAATCCAAAATCCACTAAAAAATTAATAAACCATTTTCTTTTGAATGTTTATAAGCCTCTTTTAGCTTTACTAACTTCTGGGATCTATTATTTTAAAACAACTGAAGTTATGGTTGCCTATAAATTTGGGCATGATCTAATAGTACATTTAGATTATCTTGAGACATACAAGGTGTCTCATGGTCTATATAAAACATATTATCTAAATAGTTATTCTTAATATTTATGGCATCCAAAATGTGACATACCAACAAATCTGACCACTATAGAAGATCCCAAAAAATACTTTTCTTAATCAAATTGTGATCTTTCCCAATGCCATATATTTTTTGTTGGTTTATATTTAGTCCAAATGTAATGGATGATAATGAAGAGACAATAGATTTTAAATCAATAAACTAGATCATTTTTAAAGGTCCATCTCTTTCAATTTTACCTTTTTTGAAATTACTTCTCTTCCTTTAGAAAGGATGATCAATAGGAAAAAACCAATGATGATAGTGAAAAAAAGGTTTTCTACCATTCACAAGCATAAAAATGTTTATATCACTCATCCAATAGAGACATTAATTTAAACCATGCATACACCATCCAGATAACCTGTCATATGTTGGTAAGTCACAAACCGTCCACATTAATACATCTTTCAATAGGTAATTCTGTTTGACTACAACATCCTATATACTGACACCATTACCTCAAAATAAATTTAACTCATCAATAAATGTATTTAAATAAAAATAAATATTCTTTTTTGAATGTCTGAAAATTAATAATGTTAAAAATATATATGGTTCATTCATAAATATCAAAGGAGGCAAGTTTAACATAGTTATAAAGATGGGCTAACAAGATTATTGACAACCGTACAAAATAAATGGACATAAACCATCTCTAAAAAGAATTAATCTCATGTTATGATCTTTTAGAGAAAAAGTATGATATATATGTTACAAATGTTTCCACAAATCACCATCATAATGATGATTTAAACTTTTTCTAGCTAAAATTTTTTATTTGTTCCATGAAATCAATAAAATGTTGTTTTGAGACATAAATAAATGCTAAAATCTAGGTATAAGTGTGAAATAAATCAACATTTTAATAAGAACCAATCCATACTTCCCTTGTTGAGCCTCTTTGTACCTTTATTTTCCACATGTAGGTAAAAATACTAATAAATAATTTTCATCATAATATAATAAGAAATCATTTGAACGTGCATGAATTTTCTGGTAACCAAGAACCAAATTACGAACTAGGCTCTTATTCTTATGGAAATTGATAAGAATACTATTCTATTTAGGTTACAATGATTAAAAAAAATAATTTCTAATAAAAATATATATTTGACATTCTATTATTTTAATTAGTTTCCATAAATTGTTTTTATCATTATTAATTTTCTTATCTTGCAACAAGGATATAATTAATCTTCAATGGACTATAATAACACATAAAATCAAGATGGTTTTAAATTAGAATTTAAATCAATATCGTTCTTAGTTTATGTTTTCTTAAAATATGGAACATCAACCTCATGCACTAATGTTGAAAATTTTGATTGATCTAGAACAAAATTATTAGTATCATCTATGGAACTGCACTCACCATTTTTGGTACCAAAAAACATAATATTTCAAAAAACCAAAATGAAATTGATGACCACCATATTTTCAAATGTTTCAAATCTCATCAGATCACATTTATTACAGGAACATTTAATTTTTCACTCTGAAACAAATTTTAGTTTAGATGATTCAAATGATAAAAAAGGTTCAACAACATCAATAAATAAAGGATTTATACCACAATAGTTTGGATTCCTATAATGATTTATCCAATCACGATCTTGTAATAAAGACTACAATATACTTCCTTGTTTCATATTTTTATAAAAAATAGAAAATAAAAATATTACTTATAATTAATATAATATAAGGAAGTTAATATCCAAAAAAATATAAAATTAAAAAAATCAGATTAGAAGTAAACATTATTAATTCTATCAAATTATCGCTAAATTTTTCATATTCCACAAATGGCCTCTGTTTTTTTTTCTAATTACAACTAATTTTTTCTAATTATCATTATATATATTATTAAGGGAAATAGATGGATGACCAAGGGGTGTGAGGGAATCATGGAGTGGAGGGGATGAAAGAGACGAAAGAGAGAAATAATTACACTGGCCCTTTATTCAGGCCATTTGGAGGAGAGACAATCATGGGTAAACCTATAGGTTTACCCATGACTATTTATTCTTAAAAATATCTGAATATAGGGGCACTGAAATTCATTTACTATGTCATTGCATTCATCCTCTCTTCTCTTTGGTTGCCTTATGCTCATTCATTGATATTATATTACTAATTGTGGTTAATTTTAGTTTATTGTGGTTAATTGTGTTTAATTTGGATTAATTGTGGGTAATTGTGATATTTGTTAATTATTAACACTCATTTTTGGTATTTTTTACAAATTAACACTCATTGATGGGTTTTTATTGATTACCACTCATTATCGGTAATGACCATTTCTTGTATTATTTACTGAATAAATATCATTACTGATATTTTTTACAGATTAACAGTCATTAACGATATTGTTTTTCTGATTAAATCTCATTGCTATCATTTTTTACTAATTAAAACATGTTTCCTGTATTTTTTTATTGATTAATAATCAGTTATAGTATTTTTTTTCTGATTAACACTCATTTATGGTATTTTTACTCAATACCACTAACTTCTAGTATTTTTTCCTCAATACCGCTCAATTCTAGTATTTTTTACTCAATACCACTCATTGCTTGTATTTTTTTTAGGAAATACCACTTATTGGTAATAATTTTTTACTTAATATTGGTTATTTCCAATATTTTTTTACTAAATACCACTCATTTCAAGTATCTTTTAAAGATAAATGCGCATTATCGATATTTTTTATTTATTAAAGCTAATTGCCGGTATTTTTTTACCTATTCTTGCCAATTTATGATATTTTTGTACTGATTAACACTCATTCTCGGTATTGTTTTTACTAATTATTGTTCATTGCCTATATTTTTTACTCAATACCACACATTTCTGGCATTTTTTACTAAGTACTTCTCATTGTTGGTTTTTCTTACTAAATATCGCTCATTGCCAATGTTTTTAATAAATAATTTTTAATTCGGGTATTTTTGTTCTAAATAACACTCATTTCCGTTATTTTTTTACTAATTAATACTATTTTTAGTATTTTTTACGAATTAACATTCATTGCTAGTATTTTTTACCGATTAAATCTCATTGATGGTATTTTTTATAATTAACACCCATTAAAGGTAGTTTTTACTAATTAACGCTCATTACCACTATTTTTTACTTATTAATACTCATTATCGGCATTTTTTTACTCTATACTACTCAGTACCAGTATTTTTTACTAAATACCCTTCTTTGCCAGCATTTTTTACTAAATACCTCTCATTATTGGTATTTTTTACAAATTAAATCTCATTGCATGTATTTTTTTACTAATTAATGCTCATTATCAATATTTTTGACTAATTAATGCTTTTTGTTGGCAAATTTTTACTGATTAATTCTCATTAACATAATTTTTTAATTAATACCACTAATTTTAGATATTTTGATTACTAAATACCGCTCATTTTTGGTATTTTTTACTCAATACGGCCCATTGCCTGTATTTTTTACTAAATACAACTCAATTTCGATATTTTGTTCTAAATACCACTCATCTCTAATATTTTTTTTCTAAATTACTCTCAATTCCAATATTTTTTTACTAAATATCATTTATTAATAGTATTTGTTTACAAAATAATGCTTATTATGATAATTGTTTTACTAATTAACACTCATTGCTGGAATTGTTTATTGATTAAGGATAATTGTTGGTAATATTTTATTGATTAACACTCATTGATGGTATTTTTTTACAGATTAATGCTCATTGCTAGTATTTTATAAACAATACATCTTATTGTCAATATTTTGTACTAAATAATGCTCATTATCAGTATTTGTTACTCAAAAACTTTCAATATCAGTATTTTTTTCACTAAATAAAGCTCATTATCATCATTTTTTTACTAAATACCACTAATTATCGATATGTTTTACTGATTACCACTGATTGGAATTTTTTTTACTGATTACCGCTCATTTCTAGTATTTTTTATGGATTACCACTCATTATCGGTATTTTTTATTGATTAACGCTCATTGCCGGTATTTTTTACTGATTAATGCTCATTTCTAGTATGTTTTACTGATTAACGCTCAATGCCGGTAGTTTTTACTGATTAATTATCATTTTTGGTATTTTTTACAGATTAACTCTCATTACTAGTATTGTTTTACTGACTAAAACTCGTTCCTTGTTTTTGTTATTGATTGGTGCTCATTACTAGAAATTGTTTTACTGATTAATGCTCATTACTGGTATTTTTACATAAATATAAGTCATTGCTAATATTTTTTTACTAAATTCTGTTCATTGGTGGTATTTTTTACTAATCACTAATTATTACTAGTATTTTTTTCTTATTACCTCTTATTGTCACAATTATTTTACTTATTACTGCTCATTACCGCTAATTTTAGCTAATTAATGCTCATTTCCTCTACTTTTTAGTAATTCCTACTTATTGACAGTAATTTTTAACAATTCCTTCTTATTACCTCTAATTTATAACAATTATCTTTCATTATCAATACTTTTTAGTAAATACCACTTATTTATGCTAATTCTTACTATTTAACACTCATTTCTGCCAATTTTTACTAATTATTACTTATTTTCATTAAGTTTAACTAATTACAACTAATTTTCACAATTTTTTACTAATTACTGCAATTTTCTACTTATTTCTGATTATTTATAATAATTACCACTAAATATTGGGAATTATCGATAATTTTATTGATTGCCGCTAATTTTTACTAATTACCATTACTTTTTAATAATTTCTTTTAAATTCATAAAATTTAGTGTTAATTATTAAAAATTAGTGTTAATTAGTACTAATTACTAATTTCTATTATTTATTAGAAATTAATATAAATTTATATTACTAATTACTACTATCTAAAAATTATTTCTATATTTTGTTAATTAATACTATTTATTTATCAATTATAAGTAATTACTATTATTAATAACCACTTATTGATAATTAAAACTAATTATTGAAAATTTAAACTATTTACTGCTAACTAAAAAAACTAATGCAAATTAAAATAAATATTTGTAACTAAAAACTAATGACAGTTATAATTATTTACTTCTAGTTAATGCTAATTACTACTAATTTGTAATACTAAATTCTAATAAAAATTAATAAAAAAAATATATCAAATAAATACCTCAAAATAATGTTTTTGTTAGATGAAAAAACTCAAAATTTACATCCCTGTAAAAAAATTAACTTTTAATTAATGAAATGATGAGGATAGGAGGGAAGAGAAGCATATGAGAGATCATGTTAATAATGAATGAGAAAAATCAAGTGGGGGTATATATAGGTTGGATTAGTAGCGACGAGACTATTTGTGATTAGTTTCACATCATAACTAGTATTATTTTTGATGATATCCATTTTATATAGTACCCACCATAAATTACTATGTCAGTGGTAAAAAAGTTATTTGTGATGGGATCCATTGCAAATAGTCTTCCACCGACAGTTTATTTGTGATGATAATTAAATCTCGTCACAAATAACAATAATGATTAATGGTATTTGCGACAGGGGTAAATACTCGTTGCAAATACCTTTCCCATGGTTTGGTGCGCAAGCCTATCCAAAAGAATTTATGATGGGGAACAAATCTTATCTAAAATAATCCTTAATAATAAATTATTTATGATGGTAAATGAGTCCCATTGTAAATAACCCATTGCAAAAACCACTTTTTTCTGTAGTGATATTCTCCTCACTATGAATGAATATGTGCAAGGAGGATATTGTTATATATGTTCTTAACTATGTATATACTTTTAAGGCACCTTCAAAGAGCCGCAAGATACCCTAAATAATAAAAATACAACTAAATTTCATAAAATACCTAATTAAAATTGTTCCAAAGATGAAGAACAGAGAAAAACCTAACTGAAACTAATGGTGAACCAAATTCCTTAGACGATGGTGTAAAAAGAATCCCCAATGAGACCCAAGATCACTAAGCATAAATACATAAAAAAGAAACACCAAAAAATGGGGGTAAAGTTTGGACCAAGTCACACGCACCACCTGGGAGGAAAAGAAACAAAAAACAGTGGAAAAAGGGAGAGGAGGATAAGTGATACCCACCAAAAGAGATTTAACCACAAATTGGGAGATGAAATGGCCCAGTAGAGAGAGTGGAGGAGGTGGTGCTTTAGAAGACCTTCAGGCTAGGTAGTCCTGAACTATGGGGAAATAGGGGGTTGTCGCATGGGTAGGTGGGGGGGGGGGGGTATTAGGGGTAAAATAATAATAATAACTATAATAAAATAATAATAATAATAATAGTAATTAAAATATAAAACATTATCTTCCATTTTTAAATCCCTATCAGGAAACACAGTTTGGTTACATGGTCTGCCAGACCATGCACCAATTGTGCGGTCACCTCCATCTGAGGCCGCACAGGCTGCAGAGGAAGGAACATAGTTGTTTTCCTAACCATACTTGTTGGATAAATCCACTATCTGGGCCACATAGTTTTTCCTAGTATGGATCGTGGTTTCTCGTAAACCATGGGCCAATTATGTGCCACCCTATAGCTCTCCAAAAACTCCCATTTTTTAATGAAAACCACCGAGAAAGACAATATAAAAATGAAATGACCAAAAATAAATAAAATTATAAATTATTTTCAGGTTGGGGTGTGCTATATATAATTCTAGATCCACCCATCACATAATCGAAACGATACACATGTCTACACCAATATCATAAAAACATTCATAAATTCATCATAGCATAATTAACCCTTGAAAAAGAAACAAGTTTAATATATATTTTTACATCAAAATATCATAATCTATATAGAAAAATAAAATGGCTAATATTATTATATAATATCCCCATTGAATCATATGAAACAACATTGGATGTTTACATAGATTAAAAATACCTTTAAAAGTGAATTGAAACCATTCTTTGAAAACACAATAAAAATATCCTATTATTTTAATAAAATTTAAGATAAATATTCATAGAATATTTATAAAATTATTTTATTTGGAAATAACCATTTAAAATTTTAAATTAATCTTCAAGGATAATGTCATTCATGAAAATGTGAAAATTTGTTCATGCGGTACATGTTAAAACAGTGATTCATTTCAAAAATTTTGTAAATGTCATCAATAACATGTTCGAAAAAATATTGTTAATGTTCCTTTTGTGAACTTTTAAAAGGTATTAAAATATCATTTAAATTAATCTAAATAATAATTTCATTAGGAAAATAACATTCTTGAAAACAATTTAATTAATATGGATATGGAAGAAAAAGTTCTCCGACCTAAGAGAAAATATTGTCGAATTTTCTTAAAAACTATTTATCAATAGTTTTAAGTACTAAAGAGTGGAGAATAAAAAGAAAACATGAATAAGCTACCTGTATAATAAAATTTAATGGTTTTTATTGGTTAAGATAAAATAATTCCCCAATGGATATTTAAGCATAAATAATCTCGATTAAAAATGAGATAACAACATAAACACTTACCTCAGGTCCTGAATTTCCTCATATGAATTTATAAGATCCCATATAATAAATTAATATTTATTATACGTATATATAGAATCCATATTAATAATTATATCAAAATAATATACTTCATTATAAATTATAATGACCCATTTATTAATAATTATTTATTAAAATCAACATTCAGGCTGTCAATTGTTCTGTTTCCAATGCATGTTTTCGTTTAATGGTTGTAATATTTGTGCCTTTTTCAGGATTTTATCATATAAAAAATAATAATAATGTTATAATTATAATAATTATTTATAATATAATCTTTTTTAATAATTCATATAAGGTGGTAATGAAAAATTAATTACATCACTTCGTGGAGATTTTAGTCTATACACACACATGAGTGAAGTTTTTATTTTTTAATAAATGAAAATAAATAAAGTTAAATAATAATATATATTCAAATAATCATAATAATAGAATAAATATCATTAAAAAATCATTAAATCCAACCATAATACCATCTATGTATGGAATACATGAAAAATGAATCCCATAACTTTCTAGATTTGGTATTCTTCATGTATGCATGGACAATGTTATCATTTCTCATATGATAGAAAACATGAATAAAATGGTTATAAAATTGACATAATTTTTTTGTATAGTAATTATATTTATTTCATCATTATAATATGGTTATTTAAGATTTATAGGAGTTTAAGGAAGAAATAAACTCAAAATAGATCGATGAATATATTTCCCTATTCTTTGGAAAGACTCCTTTGACTTACACCTTAGGATTTCAAAGGTTGGTCTTTTAAAAATACTAAAATTTATAGGATATGGGGATGAAATCTAGGAACAAATTTAGGTAGGTACTATCCAAAATAGATTGCTAAAATTTTGAGAATAAGTGAACAGAGGGGGTTCTTTTTATAAGTGATATGTGTGGTCGTCTTTGTAAATACTTAAAATATTAAAATATAATAGAGCCATATTCAAGTGAAAGTGGAACCATGGAAACCCAAATTTGAAGATAAGATAAGTTTTAACTGAATTTGTTTTCATAAAATCACATTTAGCTAAGTTTTAGATATATTTTATACCTTATCTCCATGTTTAACCCCCATTAATCTTTTTAACCCTTACTATGGTGATAATGTTTTACAATGGTTACTATTCATAATGACCACAAATGAAATTGACATATTTACGGAATTTGAAAATGGTTATTCCAAATTTATAATCCATTTTATCAACTTAAATTTCAATAATGTTTAGAAACTCATTTTAAAAAAAGTTTGCAAAATGCAATGAAAACCATTTTAGAAAAATCCATTTTATGCATCAAACTGAATTTAATCCAATTCAATTACTAGTAAAAACCATTAGATAAAAGTTAAAATATTTTATGGAATATATTATCTAAAAATTTAATTATAATTATTCATAAATTTTTATTAATTCAATTTTTTAATATGAAAACATAATGTGCATATAAAAGTAGTTTTTCATAAAAACACATATTTTTAACTTCAAATGATTTTATTTTCAGTTATAACCAATTGATAACTAATGAATTTATTTAATAAATGTATTGAAAATACATTTTTTATTAGTTTGATACACTGAATTATTTTTTAAATAAAACATATTTGACAAAACAAATTCTCATAAATAAGATATTTCAAAACTATTCTTTGGGATCAATAATATTTCCTGAGTTAATTATATATTATTTTCAAAAATTATATTTCAATTAAATACAAAATTATGTTATTTATTTTATAAAATATAAGGTCTATTTAAATAATTTTTTGGGTTGTGTGCTTTATAATATATTAAAAACGTTTATTTGTTAAAGATAAATATAATTTAAATACTTGGGGTGTTATATTCTTCCATCCCTTATAAGAAATTTCCCTCAAAATTATATCACTTTGATACAAAAAACTGAAGATGCCATTGACTCATCACATCCTCAAGTTCCCATGTGGTTTCATAAAATTTCATATTCCTACATTGAACCATAACTTGGTGAGTAGTGTCGTTCCGTAGCACTTTATCTCTACAATCAAGGATTTATACCAATTTATCTTCAAAAGAAATATTATTCTCCAATGGTATGACATCCGATATCAGTAAATGTGAATTATCTAGTATGTATTTTCTCAAAAGAGATACATGGAACACATTGTGAACTTAAAATAGGTTCATAGGAAGCACCAATTTATAATCTAGTATCCTAATGTGATCAATAATCTCACAAGGGCCAACATATCTAAGGATTACCATTCACTTCTTTCCAAATATCATAACATTATTACAGGGAGATATCTATAGGAACACTTTATCATCAAATTATAACTCCAAATATCATTGAATATCGTGAACATATGTTTTCTATCGACTATGAGATAACCCAATGTTTTACTGAATGAGTCTAACCTTCTTTCCAATTTCCTCATGTTGCTCATGTCTAAATATTTTTCATTCCCCAACATCATCCCAACATGTTAGAGTGTTATAATTCTTTAAATATAGGGATTTAAAAGGATCCATATGAATTATTGAGTGAAGGAATCTTTTAGGATAATTAACCAAAGGATTGAATTGAAACAAACCTTCTTTGAAATCCATAGATAAATATTTAAATATATATTCTAGAGTTTGAATAGTCCTCTCTGAATAACCATACGTATAAGGATGATATGTAGTTCTAAAGATCATTTTTATATTAAAATATTTCTAAATAATTATCAAGAAATGTGAGGCAAACCTTGAATCTTGATCAAATATTATTCAGATTGGTACTCTATAAAAACATACCACTTATTTAATGCATATATTGGTGGGTTGAATATGATAGAAATATTCCTTGATAACAATGAAATGTGACTATTTAATTCATCTATTGACTATAACATAATTTAATTATTCCTTTTATTTATATTGGGGAGTCCCATGATGAAATCCATGGTGTTATTCTTCAATTTCCACTCAGGTGTGAGTAATTCTTGTAACATTTCGTTAGAATTCTATAAATTATCATTAATTTTCTATCATACTATTCAATGATATACATACTCCACAACACCCCTATTCATGATTTACCACCATAAATTATCTTTAAAATCTCTAGACACACACACACACACACAAATATATATATATATATATATATATTAGGATCTTCGGGGTATAATTACATTCAAACACACACACACACACACACAACAAACAAGCCGCAGAGGCATTCCATAGCCCCCCAAGGAGATAAACCAGACATAAAGCCTTATTTATTTATTATATGGCATGTAGCCCTAATGGTAATGAAGAACATGACATGACCCAAAATTCCCGAGTAGTATCATGCCTACATCATCCTGCATGCATCACCAGGAAAGCATCACCACCTACCGTATCATACCTAACAAAGGTTTAACTTTAGAAAATTCAATACCTACATTTTTCACTCTAGATCACCCTTCCTTGCCTCTTTAATATTCACATAAATTAGTGGTTGGACATTAATCCTATAAATATAGGATCATTCTACTTTCATTATAATGTAAAGTTTTATCCTATGAAAATCTGTAAGTATTGGATCTCATTCAATGCTCATCATGGGAAAAATAGAATAGTCCTTCCAACATAGAGCATCAGCCACCTTTTTCACCTTCCCAGGGTGGCAATGTATTGATGAGTTGTTATCTTTAATCAATTTTAATTATATTATTTGGATTATATTCAACACTTTCCATGTGAATAAATATTTAAAGATTTTATGATTAGTTTATATGTCCCAACTTTCACAGTAAAGTTAATTCCTCGATGTTAAAGGTTCCAGGAGTAGTAGATTCACCTTTAGTGGGTGTTATATTGAAATTTATTTTAGCATAGTGTTTCCCGAATACTCAATAGAAAATATTTACATTTTAAATTTAGAATTAATTTATTTAGGATTGGAGGAAAATCTTTCCTCATATTAGTAACTTTATTCAATGTAGATATTGATCTTCTGAAAAAACTTTTTCAAATTACCTTTATTTCACTATAAGGATCCAAGTATATAAACTCTCAAGAGGTGATCCACATGTGATCTTTTGATCACCAAATAGTGATGATTGATTTCTAAGTGCTATCATGGTGAATCAATTGTAATCAGTTGTTCATATAAATTGATTCAGGACCCTTCATGATTGAAGGAGTTATTCTCATTCATTAGAATATTAGAGGTATAATTCAAGAGATAATTCTATTGTGCACAATGATTGTCAATTATAAACTAACTATAGACAATAGACAAATCCATATATTTATAGAATTATGTTTTAGATTAAAATATTATTTAATTTCATACCAACCCTTAAATAATATTATAATCCTTAGTAAACACCATTCCATATGATAAAAATATTAATAATATTATTTTATGGCCTATTCAAACTCGCACAATGATAAATATTATTTTACTGGACTGTAATTTAATATCAAACACAAGACATGATATTTGTCCACTTTAATTCATTAACATTTATTTAATATCAAAATAAATAATTTTATTCACATAGATAAATATTTTCTTCACAAACCATAAAATTAATATTTATTAAATATTTAATAAAATGTATATATTATCCACAATCCAATAAATAAATAATTATTAGATATTCATCTAACTAAATAGATTTTTTATCAATGAATAAATTTATTACCTAGTGATTGTTTTCCGTCAATACATATTGAATGAAATTATTGATTGGTCTTGAGAATAATATTTATTTTAATAATTAAATTCAAATCGAATCAATCGAGATCAATGGAAACACATAGTGTGTAACCCATTAGGATTCTTTCTCGTTGGCATTATACATGATTTCCTAAAGTCCAAAACTACTATGTAGAAAATATTTAGGGAACCCAAGAGAAAGAAATTAATGTTTCAACATCAACAACAAATTAAAAATAATCATTATTTAAAATAATACCTTTTCTTCAATATATTATCAAGTTGGCCGCACATATGTTTTATCAACAAATATTCTTGATCTACCTTTTTGAATATTTGAAATAAAATTCATTACACCCTATTAATCAAATTTGTGAGATAATTATATTTTAATCAACGGCCCGATATATTATCTTTTATAAAGATGTAAGGGATAAATCCGTCTACAACTTATCCATTAATAACATTTCATTCATGACACGCCCAAAATACCCTACTTCCTAGAAATATATGGAATGATTTTTTTGTCTGTAAATTTAAGTACATAAGTCATGATATGAATTAATGATAACCTTAAAGTCTAAAGACCTTTATAAATGCTCACATATTGGAATATCTGATGACACCAAAACATGTGGAATTCTTTTTGGTGGGTCTGTTCTTATAATCTACTATCTTGGAGATTATTGAGAGCATAATTAATGAGAATAACTCTCATCAATTTATGAGTACTTTGACCAAAAAAATCAATATAATATATTCCTTATCATTTTATGTTATCTGACTATATAAAACTATTTTAATAATATCATCATGTAATTTGATGGTTCTCATTATAGTGGGGAACGATTATGACATTACCAATGTGACATTTACTCTAGGATTTTATCACATTAATTTTATGTAGAATAATAATAAATATGTGATAATATATTTATATTAATATTCACTTCTTTGAATTTATATACAATATAATGTTTGAAGTAGTTGGTTCTAGGGAACCTACTCGAAGAAATATATTTAAAGAAAAAATTAAACATCCAATTCCAAATAACGAGTCATGTAATTTTGATCATTAACCTTTTATTATCTAGAGGCATAAGATACCACCATTTCATTCTTAATGATAAAACACCCCAATGCCTTATTTGATTAATCATTATAGATCACAAACCCTTACCACTATAGTGTAGTGTGAGCACAGGTTCACAGAACCACATTCTCTTTTGCTCTTTGAAATTTTATTCACATTTATCTGTCCAAAAGAACTTGTATCCTTTCAGTGTCAACTTAATTAGTGTATTTGATATTCATGATATATTTTTCACAAAACAGTGTTAGTATCCATGAAATATAAGAAAAATATGGATCTCAGTCATCATGGTTAGTTTGATATATTATTAAATAATTTCTATCATTGAGTGATCCACCAATATACATTTTATTGTAATTACATTATCCAAAAAAGATACACTCTATAATGAGAATTCACACATGATAAATTTGTAAAAAACAACTTATTTATCAAGTTCTTCAACACAATCCTAAAAAAATCTTCATGATTTTACTTTCTATTAAAATATATAACAATATCATCTATAAATACTACCAAAAAATGATCAAGGTAATCTCTGAGAACATTATTCATCAAATATATAAATATAATAGGAGAATTGTAATGTTTAAATGGAATAACTATAAATTCGTAATGATAGTACCCCATATAAATGGTTTTCATGGATATGTCCTGCTTTTTAACACTCAACTTCTGATATCTAGAGTAGAGGTAAATCTTTGAAAAGTACTGATCTCCCCATAATAAATCAAACAAATTTTTAATACTAGGTGAAAGATACTCGTTCTTGATAGTGATATTCTTATCTTCTAAATAATCAATTGGAAGAAAAATTTAACTATATTTATTATTAAAAAAAAGAATATTTGAACCATATTATGACACACATGACGAATTAATATCTTATCAATGTTATATGGGAGTTTCTTTTTCAATTCCTGTAACTCAATTGAGTAAATTCAATAATGATTCTTTAAAAAAGGTGTAGAACCAAGTATGATTTTGATTCAAAACTTAAACTCGTGATTTTATGGGTGACTAGACAACTCTTCAGAAAATTATTCATTATATTCCAAACAAATAAGAATATATTCAATTTTCCCTTCTCTCCAACCATTTGATATGGACTCCCATCATGTATAGACCATAAAACTCATACAATGGAAGTAATTTCAATAGTAAGTTCATATTCATCCACAAACTGATATAAAATGGTTTGGTTCATTTAGAATATGAATTGTGACATCCATTCATTTTATTTTTTTTGGGAAATATATAATTAAATCCAACACATTCCCAAAATCACATTAGATTAAATGAGAGAAAGATTAACATGATTTTATAGAAGCTCATTCCCAAAAAACTCTATTATCATGGAGCTATATACTAGATATTATATCATCATACAATTAGTATTTTTCATTAATAATTAAATATCTAATCATTGAGGTGGTGATGTGATACCATTTTCAAATTAGCCAGATATCAAAGAGTGGGTTGAACTGAAATCAAATAATAAATTTTTAGTTATAGAGTGAATTATAAGTGTACCTTTCTGCAATTTGTTCTCAAGACCCACATTAGTAGTTTTGATTTTATGATATTTCCCATTATGTAACACCCCAAGCTTCCACGGTATGTTTCACTTCGAATAATGCAATAGCGTGTGTTGTACGCAACCTCGAGCTCTAACACACACCACAACGAATTAAACTAGCCATTGTGAATAGTAATACCTACTTTTTGAAATTTTATAAATTTTATTTATCAAAATGGACTTCATTTTTGGATTCGGAATATCGAAATTAGCCTATGTTGAATTTTTGGTATTTTTCTGAGAACTTCTATTTTTTATGAATAGTGAAAAATACTTAAAAACAACTTTTTTAATCAAAATAATTTATAGTGATAAATTATACTATTTAGTGGTTTTAAAGTATAATTAGAATATATTTTTACCATTTTATTCAATGGTGGTCATTATAATTAATTTAACATTGAAATTGGACATAAACAATTGCCAATCATTTGATATAAATTGTTTCTTAGAAACACGCCATTTTTTTGTAACATCGGGAATTAATTATAAAATTAATTAATGCAACTTATATGTTTGTAATTTTGTAAAATAGACATCATTTTTGAATTCAGAATATCAATTATAGCTTAGGGTGAAATTTTGGCTTTGTTCTGAAAAACTTCAATTTTTGATGAATAGTGAAACCACTAAGTGGTAGTTAAATAACTGATTTTTCGTTTAAATGAAATATTACCACTTCTGTGATTTGATTTTCAAAAATCCGACATACATGGTTGTCATTAATAAGTAAAATGTGGTTCAGTGAGATTAAAATAATTTTTTGGTGAATAGTAACTTTTAAGTTCTTAATCGCGATTAGAGGTAATTAGTGTAGTTTAAGGTAAAAATGATGTTTTAATAATATGAGATGAGCTTGACACTTTTCCTACTCCTATTGGATGAGTCATGGCCGACCAAGACAACCCATTGGTCAACTTGGGGACCCCATGGAGCCACTTTGGTTGGAAAATGACATTAATATATATTTATTTAATGTTAAAATTAAATTGGCACAAACATGAGTTGTTTTACTAAAACAGACTTTAAGTGGGGTTACACAAGTCCAAATTTTGACTATAAATATTCATTAGAAAGCTAAAAAGATTTACTACATCATAGTATTTTTTTTATAATTTTTAGACATTAAATAAATTAAATTATTTATGACATCATTATGATGCAGCGATGACCTCATTATTTAACGATTTTAATAAAATGAAAAGATAATGTAAAATACAAGGCTTACACTTGTCCAAAGACTATTGTATGGGTAGATTTCTAACCATTATCACCTTATCCACGAATTATATAAGTGCGGGACCTTTAGAATCCAAAAATCATTGTATAATAATGTAAAATCCCCTTACATTCCAAGAGTGCCCCTCCTCTCCTCTTATAAAAGGCCCCCACCTCTACCACCTCATTCACACTTTCAATCCATTTGGCTCGGCCAAACTCTGCCCCAATACTCTCCCAACTTCCCTCCCTTACTCCTAGAAGCCTCACTTTGGGAAGAATTCTTCCCAAGGAAGCCTTTGGCTCAAATCAAAAAGAGTTACCCGATTTTTAAGGAGGTTAAAGAACGGTCGAGTCAGGACAAGACGCAAGGTAAGGGAACTTCATAACCCAATTTCCATTCTTTGGGTTAATTTAATACTTTCAAATTATGTCATGATATTATTATTTCCTATTTTGTATTTTTACTTTCTTTATGTGTACCTATAGTGAATACACATAATAGATCTATTTTATTTTAAAAATGATCTTTTTAAGGACTTCGTCTCAATCTCCATTCATTGAGGCATATTTGGTTTTATACACAACTTTCTTTTATACGGTGTATAAACCCCTTTGACTTTCACGTTTATTCAAAAGGAATCTTTTTTTATATGAAGCGTTTTACTAAAAGACAAAAAGGGAATGTTTTTCTTTCCGTACATATGCGGTGATAATAACCTCTCCGCCGCCGTGACCATTATTTGAGTTTCGGCTTCCTCTACAAGCCATATTTTTTTAATGAAAAATAAATACCATTTTATACTTTTCATTTATTTTGGTATTGAAAATGGTTTTGAAAGCATTTTTATTATATCAATGTTTTGTATTGATATCTTGTGATTGAGATGTGGAAATGTTATGTTTCCTTTATGCATGTTTTATGTGATACGATTATGTTATGGTTTATGATATGTTTAAACCTATTCATATGAGGAATGTATTGGACTTAATAAGTGACGGGTGGAGCCCGCTATAGCTCCTCGATGAATCGGTTGGTCTCATGAGACAATTAGACGTGGAATTGGCCGAGGCCCTTTCCCAATTTGATTTATGGTTTTGGCCGAGGCCTTAATCATTTTAGACGTCTTGGCCGAGGCCTTGAAAAAATGTTTCAGAATGTCCAGCATTATACATTCCCTCATTATGAAAGTGGTTATTGATATTTCATGTGATTATTCGACCAGTAGAATATCCATGTGAATAATTGAATGGCATTATCTCATTTTACTTTTGCCATATTATGTTGATGTTCAAGTTTAAAAGGCTTTTGTTTTAGTTATACATTGCCTTAAATTTTTATGTTTATTTATGAAAGCTTCCGCAATATTGTTATCCTTATTGAGCATCTGAGCTCACCCCTTTCAATGTTTTAATATTTTCCAGGATGTGAAGAAGTATTTTATGAATGACCTGCAGGGATAGTCAGAAGAGGATATGAGTGTGGACTATGGAGACTTTGTTATTGTAGTTTTTCACTTTATGAAGTAATGTAATGTTTACGAATGTATCTGGTGTTTCCAAGGCTACTAAACTAATTGGTCTTTCGAGACTTGATCTTTTGTGATCATGCCAATGTTACGAAGTAATGCACCGACTCTGGGTAGCTGGGGTCGGGGCGTTACAGTTGGTATCAGAGGCAGTTTAGTACTAACCTTGGAAGCTAGATGTAGATAAACTCTGATTAGAGCACATAGCCCAAAGATAGACTTTGTGGATTAGTATAGAAGAACTTCCTAGAATTTTGGCATTATAGAGATGTTAGGAGTTTTCCGAGCAATACATCCCTGTCTGGATACGAGCAGGTAGAGGCGGCTCTGGCACAGATGTACCTAGGGGTAAAAACCGAAAACACCGCTTTGAGCTAGACTCGAACGGGAACTGGTGCACGACAACGGGCCTTGCTGCACTCTTGGTTACGACACTCTCGGGGGATATGCTTAGGATAATTCTCATTTTCTCTACAAACCACTATGAAGGGGTATGAGTATATACTTCCTCAAAGGAAACATTTCTTTTTATGATTATGGATTATATCCATAAATAGTTCAATTTATGTAAAGTATTTTACAAATATGGAATTATGTATTTTATTTCATAAACTAATCTAGTTTATGCCATTGTTTAGAATTGGCGCCTAGTGGAAGGAATGGAAACCGTATCAATTCACGCACTCCGTGTAGGGATTTCCCTCCTACTCAAGATAATTATGGTGGGGCTAGTGATACAACTGGTGTTGATCAGCTTCTCACCGTAATGGGACAACTCACGCAGGTTATGAATAATAACCTTACTCGTATAGAGCACCCTAATCTGCAACGTGGATGATCAATGCTAGACCGTTTCATGAGGCAACAACCACCAACCTTCAATGGGAGTACAAATCCTATAGTAGTTGAGCAATGGATAAATTCCTTAGAGAAAATATTCCATGCCTTGGGGAGTAGTGAAAGGGAGAAGGTTGTCATGACAGTTTACCGCCTCACTGGAGATGCCGATCAGTGGTGGTCGCTGATTCAAAACACAAAGGAAGATGATGATGTATCGAATATGGAATGGAGGGAGTTCAAAGAGCTTTTCTTAGAAAAATACTTTCCTCGTGACCATCGAGCAGATATGGAAATGCAATTTCTGAGTCTGAGGCAGAAGGAGGATGAGAATGTCGCAAAGTATGAGGCTAACTTTACAGGGTTAGCGAGGCATGCTGCCAAATATATACTTAACCCAAGGAGTAAGATTGATCGTTTCCTTGATGGGTTAAAACCATTTCTCCGTCGAGCTTTTGTATCACAATCCTTCTCATCATACGAAGATATTGTCTCGTGTGCTATCAAGACAGAAAAGGAATTCTCTAAGTTTTATGACAACAAAGTAAACAAAGAGAAGAAGAGAACAGGGGAACAAGAGACAGATAAAGGGAAAAAGGGAAAGAAGGATTTTCCATTATGTGATAATTGTGGGAAGAATCACCCTGGTACGTGCCTAAAAGGAATGGGAGTTTGTTATAAATGTGGAAAAAAGGGTCACCAGGCTCGTGATTGCAAGGGAAAGAAAGAGGCTGTCAAAGTTGAATGCTACAATTTTAGGGAAATGGGGCATTATGCAAATGAATGTCCTAAGCGTCAAGGAAACTTACCTCAGAAAAGGCCAAGGGATCAAGGCCAATCTTATGCTGTGACTGCAGTTGAAGCGGAATAATTAATGTATAGGTGCTTTTGGACTCAAGGATTATATTCTGGTTATAAGAATAATGTGATATATATATAAGGATTGTACTGCAGTACTTGTTGATTTCAGTAAGGTTTTAATATGATGAAGGTAATCATATTTTTAGTATGTGATAATAAGAGAAATTTTACTTTGCTTGGGGAATCTGATAAATTGATTTTGGAATTAAGAGACCTTTTAGAGAAAGTCTAGACAGAGGTATTTTGGATAACTATAAAGTTTGGAGTGGATTAAGTTGATCTTTGGATAGTATTGTTTAAGGTTAAAAAAAATTAAGAAGATTATTTTTGGAATATTATAATACTATAGTTTTAGGAAAAGGACAACCTGCAGGGTGGGGTATAACCCGTCGCATCGGACAAAGCTGCAGGAATCGAACCCACAACCATAGTGCGACAGGCCTTTATTTCCTACCACTAGCCTACAGGAAGTCCCCGGTTATTACAAAATAGTTTTACTAATCTAAATTGTATGTGTTAACATTTGGAACCTTATACAATTAGGATAAGTATAATATTTTTGAGTCCTATTATCTTTTTTAGTGAAAGATGAGTTGAAGGTTGAAACTCTAATTGTCAAGTATAAATATATATATACCTATCTCTTATTCAAAGAATAAATTAATTCTTAAACTTTAGTAAAGGGATATTAAAAAAAAGTGTTATCTTAATACCTTATGTCTTGTTGAACTGATGATATTTTAAATCAACATAGAGTGAAGGCTTTGAGGCCCTCAATTTGACAGTTGATTGTGATTGATGACCTCAATCACTCCCTACAAATATTTACGTTTTTCCTCCAATTATATGTCTCTAATTGCCACCAATGTTCTCCTAATCGAGATCATAATTGGGTGGTGACTTTTTCATTTCCCTTTCCCTCTTATTAAGGCTAAATTTTATTAATCTTATTTCCGATGTGGGTTTTCCTCAAAGGTATTTTCTCCTTTCAACCTTTTACTTTCAAAGAAAAATTTCAAATTGCGAGGATGCAATTTATTAAAGGAGGGGATAATGTAACACCCCAAGCTTCCACGGTACGTTTCACTTAGAATAATGCAATAGCGTGTGTTGTACGCAACCTCGAGCTCTAACACACACCACAACGAATTAAACTAGCCGTTGTGAATAGTAATACCTACTTTTTGAAATTTTATAAATTTTATTTATCAAAATGGACTTCATTTTTGGATTCGGAATATAGAAATTAGCCTATGTTGAATTTTTGGTATTTTTCTGAGAACTTCTATTTTTTATGAATAGTGAAAAATACTTAAAAACAACTTTTTTAATCAAAATAATTTATAGTGATAAATTATACTATTTAGTGGTTTTAAAGTATAATTAGAATATATTTTTACCATTTTATACAATGGTGGTCATTATAATTAATTTAACATTGAAATTGGACATAAACAATTGCCAATCATTTGATATAAATTGTTTCTTAGAAACACGCCATTTTTTTGTAATAGCGGGAATTAATTATAAAATTAATTAATGAAACTTATATGTTTGGAATTTTGTAAAATAGACATCATTTTTTAATTCTGAATATCAATTATATCTTAGGGTGAAATTTTGGCTTTGTTCTGAAAAACTTCAATTTTTGATGAATAGTGAAACCACTAAGTGGTAGTTAAATAACTGATTTTTCGTTTAAATGAAATATTACAACTTCTGTGATTTGATTTTCAAAAATCCGACATAAATGGTTGTCATTAATAAGTAAAATGTGGTTCAATGAGATTAAAATAATTTTTTTGGTGAATAGTAACTTTTAAGTTCTTAATCGCGATTAGAGGTAATTAGTGTAGTTTAAGGTAAAAATGATGTTTTAATAATATGAGATGAGCTTGAAACTTGTCCTAATCCTATTGGATGAGTCATGGCCGACCAAGACAACCCATGGGTAAACTTGGGGACCCCATGGAGCCACTTTGGTTGGAAAATGACATTAATATATATTTATTTAATGTTAAAATTAAATTGACACAAACATGAGTTGTTTTACTAAAACAGACTTTAAGTGGGGTAACACAAGTCCAAATTTTGACTATAAATATTCATTAGAAAGCTAAAAATATTTCCTACATCATAGTATTTTTTTATAATTTTTAGACATTAAATAAATTAAATTATTTATGACATCATTATGATGCAGCGATGACCTCATTATTTAACGATTTTAATAAAATGAAAAGATAATGTAAAATCCAAGTCTTACACTTGTCCAAAGACTATTGGATGGGTAGATTTCGAACCCTTATCACCTTAGCCACTAATTATATAAGTGTGGGACCTTTAGAATCCTAAAATAATTGTATAATAATGTAAAATTCCCTTACATTCCAAGAGTGCCCCTCCTCTCCTCTTATAAAAGGCCCCCACCTCTACCACCTCATTCACACTTTCAATCCATTTGGCTCGGCCAAACTCTGCCCAAATACTCTCCCAACTTCCCTCCCTTACTCCTAGAAGCCTCACTTTGGGCAGAATTCTTCCCAAGTAAGCCTTTGGCTCAAATCAAAAAGAGTTACCCGATTTTTAAGGAGGTTAAAGAACGGTCGAGTCAGGACAAGACGCAAGGTAAGGGAACTTCATAACCCAATTTCCATTCTTTGGGTTAATGTCCTACTTTCAAATTATGTCATGATATTATTATGTCCTATTTTGTATTTTTACTTTCTTTATGTGTACCTATAGTGAATACACATAATAGATCTATTTTATTTTAAAAATGATCTTTTTAAGGACTTCGTCTCAATCTTCTTTCATTGAGGCATATTTGGTTTTATACACAACTTTCTTTTATACGGTGTATAAACCCCTTTGACTTTCACGTTTATTCAAAAGGAATCTTTTTTTATACGAAGCGTTTTACTAAAAGACAAAAAGGGAATGTTTTTCTTTCCGTACATATGCGGTGATAATAACCTCTCCGCCGCCGTGACCATTATTTGAGTTTCGGCTTCCTCTACAAGCCATATTTTTTTTAATGAAAAATAAATACCATGTTATACTTTTCATTTATTTTGGTATTGAAAATGGTTTTGAAAGCATTTTTATTATATCAATGTGTTGTATTGATATCTTGTGATTGAGATGTGGAAATGTTATGTTTCCTTTATGCATGTTTTATGTGATATGATTATGTTATGGTTTATGATATGTTTAAACCTATTCATATGAGGAATGTATTGGACTTAATAAGTGACGGGTGGAGCCCGCTATAGCTCCTCGATGCATCGGTTGGTCTCATGAGACAACTAGATGTGGAATTGGTCGAGGCCCTTTCCCAATTTGATTTATGGTTTTGGCCGAGGCCTTAATCATTTTAGACGTCTTGGCCGAGGCCTTGACAAAATGTTTCAGAATGTCCATCATTATACATTCCCTCATTATGAAAGTGGTTATTGATATTTCATGTGATTATTCGACCAGTAGAATATCCATGTGAAGAATTGAATGGCATTATCTCATTTTACTTTTTCCATATTATGTTGATTTTCAAGTTTAAAAGGATTTTGTTTTAGTTATACATTGCCTTAAACTTTTATGTTTATTTATGAAAGCTTCCGTAATATTTTTATCCTTACTGAGCATCTGAGCTCACCGCTTTCAATGTTTTAATATTTTCCAGGATGTGAAGAAGTATTTTATGAATGACCTGCAGGGATAGTCAGAAGAAGATATGAGTGTGGACTATGGAAACTTTGTTATTGTAGGTTTTCACTTTATGAAGTAATGTAACGTTTACGAATGTATCTAGTGTTTCCAAGGCTACTAAACTAATCGGTCTTTCAAGACTTGATCTTTTGTGATCATGCCAATGTTACGAAGTAATGCACCGACTCTGGGTAGCTGGGGTCGGGGCGTTACAGTTGGTATCAGAGGCAGTTTAGTACTAACCTTGGAAGCTAGATATAGATAAACTCTGATTAGAGCACATAGCCCAAAGATAGACTTTGAAGAATAGTATAGAAGAACTTCCTAGAATTTTGGCATTATAGAGATGTTAGGAGTTTTCCGAGCAATACATCCCTGTATGGATACGAGCTGGTAGAGGCAGCTCTGGCACAGATGTACCTAGGGGTAAAAACCGAAAACACCGCTTTGAGCTAGACTCGAACGGGAACTGGTGCACGACAAAGGGCCTTGCTGCACTCTTGGTTACGACACTCTCATGGGATATGCTTAGGATAATTCTCATTTTCTCTACAAACCACTATGAAGGGTTATGAGTATATACTTCCTCAAAGGAAACATTTCTTTTTATGATTATGGATCATATCAATAAATAGTTCAATTTATGTAAAGTATTTTACAAATATGGAATTATGTATTTTATTTCATAAACTAATCTAGTTTATGCCATTGTTTAGAATTGGCGCCTAGTGGAAGGAATGGAAACCGTATCAATGAACACACTCCGTGTAGGGATTTCCCTCCTACTCAAGATAATTATGGTGGAGCTAGTGATACAACTGGTGTTGATCATCTTCTCACCGTAATGGGACAACTCACGCAGGTTATGAATAATAACCTTACTCGTATAGAGCACCCTGATCCGCAACGTGGAGGATCAATGCTAGACCGTTTCATGAGGCAACAACCACCAACCTTCAATGGGATTACAAATCCTATAGTAGCTGAGCAATGGATAAATTCCTTAGAGAAAATATTCCATGCCTTGGGGAGTAGTGAAAGGGAGAAGGTTGTCATGGCAGTTTACCGCCTCACTGGAGATGCCGATCAGTGGTGGTCGCTGATTCAAAACACAAAGGAAGATGATGACGTATCGAATATGGAATGGAGGGAGTTCAAAGAGCTTTTCTTAGAAAAATACTTTCCTTGTGACCATCGAGCAGATATGGAAATGCAATTTCTGAGTCTGAGGCAGAAGGAGGATGAGAATGTCGCAAAGTATGAGGCTAACTTTACAAGGTTAGCGAGGCATGCTGCTGATTATATACTTAACCCAAGGAGTAAGATTGATCGTTTCTTTGATGGGTTAAAACCATTTCTCCGTCGAGCTTTTTTATTACAATCCTTCTCATCATACGAAGATATTGTCTCGTGTGCTATCAAGACAGAAAAGGAATTCTCTAAGTCTTATGACAACAAAGTAAAGCAAGAGAAGAAGAGAACGGGGGAACAAGAGACAGATAAAGGGAAAAAGGGAAAGAAGGATTTTCCATTATGTGATAATTGTGGGAAGAATCACCCTGGTACGTGCCTAAAAGGAATGGGAGTTTGTTATAAATGTGGAGAAAAGGGTCACCAGGCTCGTGATTGCAAGGGAATGAAAGAGGTTGTCAAAGTTGAATGCTACAATTGTAGGGAAATGGGGCATTATGCAAATGAATGTCCTAAGCGTCAAGGAAACTTCCCTCAGAAAAGGCCAAGGGATCAAGGACAATCTTATGTTGTGACTACAGTTGAAGCGGAATAATTAATGTATTGGTGCTTTTGGACTCAAGGATTATATTCTGGTTATAAGAATAATGTGATATATATATAAGGATTGTACTGCAGTACTTGTTGATTTCAGTAAGGTTTTAATATGATGAAGGTAATCATATTTTTAGTATGTGATAATAAGAGAAATTTTACTTTGTTTGGGGAATCTGATAAATTGATTTTGGAATTAAGAGACCTTTTAGAGAAAGTCTAGACAGAGGTATTTTGGATAACTATAAAGGTTGGAGTGGATTAAGTTGATCTTTGGATAGTATTGTTTATGTTTAAAAAAAATTATGAAGATTATTTTTGGAATATTATAATACTATAGTTTTAGGAAAAGGACAACCTGCAGGGTGGGGTATAACCCGTTGCATCGGACAAAGCTGCAGGAATCGAACCCACAACCATAGTGCGACAGGCCTTTATTTCCTACCACTAGCCTACAGGAAGTCCCCGGTTATTACAAAATAGTTTTAGTAATCTAAATTGTATGTGTTAACATTTGGAACCTTATACAATTAGGATAAGTATAATATTTTTGAGTCCTATTATCTTTTTGAGTGAAAGATGAGTTGAAGGTTGAAACTCTAATTGTCAAGCATAAATATATATATACCTATCTCTTATTAAAAGAATAAATTAATTCTTAAACTTTAGTAAAGGGATATTAAAAAAAAATGTGTTATCCTAATACCTTATGTCTTGTTGAACTGATGATATTTTAAATCAACATAGATTGAAGGCTTTGAGGCCCTCAATTTGACAGTTGATTGTGATTGATGACCTCAATCACTCCCTACAAATATTTACGTTTTTCCTCCAATTATATGTCTTTAATTGCCACGAATGTTCTCCTAATCAAGATCATAATTGGGTGGTGACTTTTTCATTTCCCTTTCCCTCTTATTAAGGCTAAATTTTATTAATCTTATTTCCGATGTGGGTTTTCCTCAAAGGTATTTTCTCCTTTCAACCTTTTACTTTCAAAGAAAAATTTCAAATTGCGAGGACGCAATTTATTGAAGGAGGGGAGAATGTAACACCCCAAGCTTCCACGGTACGTTTCACTTCGAATAATGCAATAGTGTGTGTTGTACGCAACCTCGAGCTCTAACAAACACCACAACGAATTAAACTAGCCGTTGTGAATAGTAATACCTACTTTTTGAAATTTTATAAATTTTATTTATCAAAATGGACTTCATTTTTGGATTCGGAATATCGAAATTAGCCTATGTTGAATTTTTGGTATTTTTCTGAGAACTTCTATTTTTTATGAATAGTGAAAAATACTTAAAATAAACTTTTTTAATCAAAATAATTTATAGTAATAAATTATACTATTTAGTGGTTTTAAAGTATAATTAGAATATATTTTTACCATTTTATACAATGGTGGTCATTATAATTAATTTAACATTGAAATTGGACATAAACAATTGCCAATCATTTGATATAAATTGTTTCTTAGAAACACGCCATTTTTTTGTAACAGCGGGAATTAATTATAAAATTAATTAATGCAACTTATATGTTTGGAATTTTGTAAAATAGAAATCATTTTTGAATTCGGAATATCAATTATAGCTTAGGGTGAAATTTTGGCTTTGTTCTGAAAAACTTCAATTTTTGATGAATAGTGAAACCACTAAGTGGTACTTAAATAACTGATTTTTCGTTTAAATGAAATATTACCACTTCTGTGATTTGATTTTCAAAAATCCGACATACATGGTTGTCATTAATAAGTAAAATTTGGTTCAATGAGATTAAAATAATTTTTTGGTGAATAGTAACTTTTAAGTTCTTAATCGCGATTAGAGGTAATTAGTGTAGTTTAAGGTAAAAATGATGTTTTAATAATATGAGATGAGCTTGAAACTTGTCCTACTCCAATTGGATGAGTCATGGCCGACCAAGACAACCCATGGGTCAACTTGGGGACCCCATGGAGCCACTTTGGTTGGAAAATGACATTAATATATATTTATTTAATGTTAAAATTAAATTGACACAAACATGAGTTGTTTTACTAAAACAGACTTTAAGTGGGGTTACACAAGTCCAAAGTTTGACTATAAATATTCATTAGAAATCTAAAAAGATTTCCTACATCATAGTATTTTTTTATAATTTTTAGACATTAAATAAATTAAATGATTTATGACATCATTATGATGCAGCGATGACCTCATTATTTAACGATTTTAATAAAATGAAAAGATAATGTAAAATCCAAGGCTTACACTTGTCCAAAGACTATTGGATGGGTAGATTTCGAACCCTTATCACCTTAGCCACGAATTATATAAGTGTGGGACCTTTAGAATCCGAAAAGCATTGTATAATAAGGTAAAATTCCCTTACATTCCAAGAGTGCCCCTCCTCTCCTCTTATAAAAGGCCCCCACCTCTACCACCTCATTCACACTTTCAATCCATTTGGCTCGACCAAACTCTGCCCAAATACTCTGCCAACTTCCCTCCCTTACTCCTAGAAGCCTCACTTTGGGCAGAATTCTTCCCAAGGAAGCCTTTGGCTCAAATCAAAAAGAGTTACCCGATTTTTAAGGAGGTTAAAGAACGGTCGAGTCAGGACAAGACGCAAGGTAAGGGAACTTCATAACCCAATTTCCATTCTTTGGGTTAATGTCCTACTTTAAAATTATGTCATGATATTATTATGTCCTATTTTGTATTTTTACTTTCTTTATGTGTACCTATAGTGAATACACATAATAGATCTATTTTATTTTAAAAATGATCTTTTTAAGGACTTCGTCTCAATCTCCTTTCATTGAGGCATATTTGGTTTTATACACAACTTTCTTTTATACGGTGTATAAACCCCTTTGACTTTCACGTTTATTCAAAAGGAATCTTTTTTTATACGAAGCGTTTTACTAAAAGACAAAAAGGGAATGTTTTTCTTTCCGTACATATGCGGTGATAATAACCTCTCCGCCGCCGTGACCATTATTTGAGTTTCGGCTTCCTCTACAAGCCATATTTTTTTTAATGAAAAATAAATACCATGTTATACTTTTCATTTATTTTGGTATTGAAAATGGTTTTGAAAGCATTTTTATTATATCAATGTGTTGTATTGATATCTTGTGATTGAGATGTGGAAATGTTATGTTTCCTTTATACATGTTTTATGTGATACGATTATGTTATGGTTTATGATATGTTAAAACCTATTCATATGAGGAATGTATTGGACTTAATAAGTGACGGGTGGAGCCCAATATAGCTCCTCGATGCATCGGTTGGTCTCATGAGACAACTAGACGTGGAATTGGCCGAGGCCCTTTCCCAATTTGATTTATGGTTTTGGCCGAGGCCTTAATAATTTTAGACGTCTCGGCCGAGGCCTTGACAAAACGTTTCAGAATGTCCAGCATTATACATTCCCTCATTATGAAAGTGGTTATTGATATTTCATGTGATTATTCGACCAGTAGAATATCCATGTGAAGAATTGAATGGCATTATCTCATTTTACTTTTGCCATATTATGTTTATGTTCAAGTTTAAAAGGATTTTGTTTTAGTTATACATTGCCTTAAATTTTTATGTTTATTTATGAAAGCTTCCGCAATATTGTTATCCTTACTGAGCATCTGAGCTCACCCCTTTCAATGTTTTAATATTTTCCAGGATGTGAAGAAGTATTTTATGAATGACCTGCAGGGATAGTCAGAAGAGGATATGAGTGTGGACTATGGAGACTTTGTTATTGTAGTTTTTCACTTTATGAAGTAATGTCACGTTTACGAATGTATCTAGTGTTTCCAAGGCTACTAAACTAATCGGACTTTGGAGACTTGATCTTTTGTGATCATGCCAATGTTACGAAGTAATGCACCGACTCTGGGTAGCTGGGGTCGGGGCGTTACAGTTGGTATCAGAGGCAGTTTAGTACTAACCTTGGAAGCTAGATGTAGATAAACTCTGATTAGAGCACATAGCCCAAAGATAGACTTTGAGGATTAGTATAGAATAACTTCCTAGAATTTTGGCATTATAGAGATGTTAGGAGTTTTCCGAGCAATACATCCCTGTCTGGATACGAGCAGGTAGAGGCGGCTCTGGCACAGTTGTACCTAGGGGTAAAAACCGCAAACACCGCTTTGATCTAGACTCGAACAGGAATTGGTGCACGACAACGGGCCTTGCTGCACTCTTGGTTACGACACACTCGGGGGATATGCTTAGGATAATTCTCATTTTCTCTACAAACCACTATGAAGGGTTATGAGTATATACTTCCTCAAAGGAAACATTTCTTTTTATGATTATGGATTATATCCATAAATAGTTCAATTTATGTAAATTATTTTACAAATATGGAATTATGTATTTTATTTCATAAACTAATCTAGTTTATGCCATTGTTTAGAATTGGCGCCTAGTGGAAGGAATGGAAACCGTATCAATGCACGCACTCCGTGTAGGGATTTCCCTCCTACTCAAGATAATTATGGTGGATCTATTGATACAACTGGTGTTGATCAGCTTCTCACCGTAATGGGACAACTCACGCAGGTTATGAATAATAACCTTACTCGTATAGAGAACCCTGATCCGCAACGTGGAGGATCAATGCTAGACCGTTTCATGAGGCAACGACCACAAACCTTCAATGGGAGTACAAATCCTATAGTAGCTGAGCAATGGATAAATTCCTTAGAGAAAATATTCCATGCCTAGGGTAGTAGTGAAATGGAGAAGGTTGTCATGGGAGTTTACCGCCTCACTGGAGATGCCGATCAGTGGTGGTCGCTGATTCAAAACACAAAGGAAGATGATGACGTATCGAATATGGAATGGAGGGAGTTCAAAGAGCTTTTCTTAGAAAAATACTTTCCTCGTGACCATCGAGCAGATATGGAAATGCAATTTCTGAGTCTGAGGCAGAAGGAGGATGAGAATGTCGCAAAGTATGAGGCTAACTTTACAAGGTTAGCGAGGCATGCTGCCGATTATATACTTAACCGAAGGAGTAATATTGATCGTTTCTTTGATGGGTTAAAACCATTTCTCCGTCGAGCTTTTGTATCACAATCCTTCTCATCATACGAAGATATTGTCTCGTGTGCTATCAAGACAGAAAAGGAATTCTCTAAGTCTTATGACAACAAAGTAAAGCAAGAGAAGAAGAGAACGGGGGAACAAGAGACAGATAAAGGGAAAAAGGGAAAGAAGGATTTTCCATTATGTGATAATTGTGGGAAGAATCACCCTGGTACGTGCCTAAAAGGAATGGGAGTTTGTTATAAATGTGGAGAAAAGGGTCACCAGGCTCGTGATTGCAAGGGAAAGAAAGAGGGTGTCAAAGTTGAATGCTACAATTGTAGGGAAATGGGGCATTATGCAAATGAATGTCCTAAGCGTCAAGGAAACTTACCTCAGAAAAGTCCAAGGGATCAAGGCCAATCTTATGCTGTGACTACAGTTGAAGCGGAATAATTAATGTATTGGTGCTTTTGGACTCAAGGAATATATTCTGTTTAACAGAATAATGTGATATATATATAAGGATTGTACTGTAGTACTTGTTGATTTCAGTAAGGTTTTAATATGATGAAGGTAATCATATTTTTAGTATGTGATAATAAGAGAAATTTTACTTTGTTTGGGGAATCTGATAAATTCATTTTGGAATTAAGAGACCTTTTAGAGAAATTCTAGACAGAGGTATTTTGGATAACTATAAAGGTTGGAGTGGATTAAGTTGATCTTTGGATAGTATCGTTTAAGGTTAAAAAAAATTATGAAGATTATTTTTGGAATATTATAATACTATAGTTTTAGGAAAAGGACAACCTGCAGGGTGGGGTATAACCCGTCGCATCGGACAAAGCTGCAGGAATCGAACCCACAACCATAGTGCGACAGGACTTTATTTCCTACCACTAGCCTACAGGAAGTCCCCGGTTATTACAAAATAGTTTTACTAATCTAAATTGTATGTGTTAACATTTGGAATCTTATACAATTAGGATAAGTATAATATTTTTGAGTCCTATTATCTTTTTGAGTGAAAGATGAGTTGAAGGTTGAAACTCTAATTTTCAAGCATAAATATACATATACCTATCTCTTATTCAACGAATAAATTAATTCTTAAACTTTAGTAAAGGGATATTAAAAAAAATGTGTTATCCTAATACCTTATGTCTTGTTGAACTGATGATATTTTAAATCAACATAGATTGAAGGCTTTGAGGCCCTCAATTTGACAGTTGATTGTGATTGATGACCTCAGTCACTCCCTACAAATATTTACGTTTTCCTCCAATTATATGTCTCTAATTGCCACCAATGTTCTCCTAATCGAGATCATAATTGGCTGGTGACTTTTTCATTTCCCTTTCCCTCTTATTAAGGCTAAATTTTATTAATCTTATTTTCGATGTGGGTTTTCCTCAAAGGTATTTTCTCCTTTCAACCTTTTACTTTCAAAGAAAAATTTCAAATTGCGAGGACGCAATTTATTGAAGGAGGGGATAATGTAACACCCCAAGCTTCCACGGTACGTTTCACTTCGAATAATGCAATAGCGTGTGTTGTACGCAACCTCGAGCTCTAACACACACCACAACGAATTAAACTAGCCGTTGTGAATAGTAATACCTAGTTTTTGAAATTTTATAAATTTTATTTATCAAAATGGACTTCATTTTTGGATTCGGAATATCGAAATTAGCCTATGTTGAATTTTTGGTATTTTTCTGAGAACTTCTATTTTTTATGAATAGTGAAAAATACTTAAAAACAACTTTTTTAATCAAAATAATTTATAGTGATAAATTATACTATTTAGTGGTTTTAAAGTATAATTAGAATATATTTTTACCATTTTATACAATGGTGGTCATTATAATTAATTTAACATTGAAATTGGACATAAACAATTGCCAATCATTTGATATAAATTGTTTCTTAGAAACACGCCATTTTTTTGTAACAACGGGAATTAATTATAAAATTAATTAATGCAACTTATATGTTTGGAATTTTGTAAAATAGACATCATTTTTGAATTCGGAATATCAATTATAGCTTACGGTGAAATTTTGGCTTTGTTCTGAAAAACTTCAATTTTTGATGAATAGTGAAACCACTAAGTGGTAGTTAAATAACTGATTTTTCGTTTAAATGAAATATTACCACTTATGTGATTTGATTTTCAAAAATCCGACATACATGGTTGTCATTAATAAGTAAAATGTGGTTCAATGAGATTAAAATAATTTTTTTGGTGAATAGTAACTTTAAGTTTTTAATCGCGATTAGAGGTAATTAGTGTAGTTTTAGGTAAAAATGATGTTTTAATAATATGAGATGAGCTTGACACTTGTCCTACTCCTATTGGATGAGTCATGGCCGACCAATACAACCCATGGGTCAACTTGGGGACCCCATGGAGCCACTTTGGTTGGAAAATGACATTAATATATATTTATTTAATGTTAAAATTAAATTGACACAAACATGAGTTGTTTTACTAAAACAGACATTAAGTGGGGTTACACAAGTCCAAATTTTGAATATAAATATTAATTAGAAAGCTAAAAAGATTTCCTACTTCATAGTAGTTTTTTTATAATTTTTATACATTAAATAAATTAAATTATTTATGACATCATTATGATGCAGCGATGACCTCATTATTTAACGATTTTAATAAAATGAAAAGATAATGTAAAATCCAAGGCTTACACTTGTCCAAAGACTATTGGATGGGTAGATTTCGAACCCTTATCACCTTAGCCACGAATTATATAAGTGTGGGACCTTTAGAATCCGAAAAGCATTGTATAATAAGGTAAAATTCCCTTACATTCCAAGAGTGCCCCTCCTCTCCTCTTATAAAAGGCCCCCACCTCTACCGCCTCATTCACACTTTCAATCCATTTGGATCGGCCAAACTCTACCCAAATACTCTCCCAACTTCCCTCCCTTACTCCTAGAAGCCTCACTTTGGGAATAATTCTTCCCAAGGAAGCCTTTGGCTCAAATCAAAAAGAGTTACCCGATTTTTAAGAAGGTTAAAGAACGGTCGAGTCAGGACAAGACGCAAGGTAAGGGAACTTATTAACCCAATTTCCATTCTTTGGGTTAATCTCCTACTTTCAAATTATGTCATGATATTATTATGTCCTATTTTGTATTTTTACTTTCTTTATGTGTGCCTATAGTGAATACACATAATAGATCTATTTTATTTTAAAAATGATCTTTTTAAGGACTTCGTCTCAATCTCCTTTCATTGAGGCATATTTTGTTTTATACACAACTTTCTTTTATACGGTGTATAAACCCCTTTGAATTTCACGTTTATTCAAAAGGAATCTTTTTTTATACGAAGCGTTTTACTAAAAGACAAAAGGGAATGTTTTTCTTTCCGTACATATGCGGTGATAATAACCTCTCCGCCGCCGTGACCATTATTTGAGTTTCGGCTTCCTCTACAAGCCATATTTTTTTTAATGAAAAATAAATACCATGTTATACTTTTCATTTATTTTGGTATTGAAAATGGTTTTGAAAGCATTTTTATTATATCAATGTGTTGTATTGATATCTTGTGATTGAGATGTGGAAATGTTATGTTTCCTTTATGCATGTTTTATGTGATACGATTATGTTATGGTTTATGATATGTTTAAACCTATTCATATGAGGAATGTATTGGACTTAATAAGTGACAGGTGGAGCCCGCTATAGCTCCTCGATGCATCAGTTGGTCTCATGAGACAACTAGACGTGGAATTGGCCGAGGCCCTTTCCCAATTTGATTTATGGTTTTGGCCGAGGCCTTAATCATTTTAGACGTCTTGGCCGAGGCCTTGACAAAATGTTTCAGAATGTCCAGCATTATATATTCCCTCATTATGAAAGTGGTTATTGATATTTCATGTGATTATTCGACCAGTAGAATATCCATGTGAAGAATTGAATGGAATTATCTCATTTTACTTTTGCCATATTATGTTGATGTTCAAGTTTAAAAGGCTTTTGTTTTAGTTATACATTGCCTTAAATTTTTATGTTTATTTATGAAAGCTTCCGCAATATTGTTATCCTTACTGAGCATCTGAGCTCACCCCTTTCAATGTTTTAATATTTTCCAGGATGTGAAGAATTATTTTATGAATGACCTGCAGGGATAGTCAGAAGAGGATATGAGTGTGGACTATGGAGACTTTGTTATTGTAGTTTTTCACTTTATGAAGTAATGTAACATTTGCGAATGTATCTAGTGTTTCCAAGGCTACTAAACTAATCGGTCTTTCGAGACTTGATCTTTTGTGATCATGTCAATGTTACGAAGTAATGGACCAACTCTGGGTAGCTGGGATCGGGGCATTACACATTATCTCTTGTATTAAGAGGGTTTTGATACAAATTTTTATCATTAACCCTCATATTTGTTAAAAAATCATTTTTACCTTAAGTATATTCTCTCAATATACCCTTCTTAGACATAGTCTAATTAGAAACCTACATCATAACTTGGGGAAATGGAATCACAATAAAGAGTGATATCAGATGCTTAGTAAGAGTAAACATGAGATATATCAGTGCATGATCATATGCAAGAATAAAATAATAATTAGTGTAACACCTCAATATTTTAATATATAAATTCATTTAAATGAAAAAAATGTGTTTGATAGATTTCTCCACATGTAAAACCAAAGTAAAATATAATTTGTATATATTAAGACAAAATATATATATTAAGTATGACCATTAAACTTATCCATGGAATTAGAGAGAATAAATAGGATTACCCACTTTATGAAAGATTTATAGAATTAAAATAATTGATACTTTTAATATAAATGAAATTGAATTTGTATAGCAGAAATTCAATTATTATTTTTTGAATTAATTTAATTATTTTGATATTTTATATTTCACATAACACAAATAATTGTTTATTTTATAATAATAACTATATCTAGATTTCATTATACACAAAAAAAATATAATCATGCACTACATGTAATATATATTTTATCATTATCTATAGGAAACATCGAGGTTATCTTATATTACACGCAAGACTGACTTTCCTCGATGGCTTGCATAACTCGCAAGACTGAGTGTTACCGAATAATAATTCATAATTAAAATACAGTTATTTAATAGGATATAACATGGACATTAAACTAATTATTATAGGATTAATTAAATAATGAATATATATTTTAGTTCACTAGTTACTTGTTTATTAGATAATAATATAAAAAACAAATGAATATAGAGGTACTGATTTTATAAAAGTATATTTTTATGTGGAAAATATTATATATATTAATTAGTTAAATTAATTATTAATAGTGAATTATATTAATTATATTTATATTTTATATATTCAAAAAATATTTCTAACAATAATCCCATTAGATAATATATAAGGACAAACCTAATTTTGTTCTTCAAAAACTAGGATTCTATAAAGGTGGTAGTACTGAATTTTTTTTGGTGAACTCATTTTAAATCCAATTTTTGTAAATTTTAAAGATTTAATATGTAAAAATAAAATTAATATTTTAAATATAAAAATAAAAATCAGGTTATATATTTTTTGGTATTTTTCTGTAAGGTTTCAGTTTTTTAATGAATAATTGAAAATACAGAATTTTACTTCAAAAATGTTTTGTCATATAATTAATATGTGAGGTTAAATTTTATTTTAAGTTGTTTTTAAAGTTTATTTATATAATAATTCTATAAATTAATCCAATTTAGTTCATTGAAATTAGATTCACTTTGAAATTTCAAATAAAAACAAAGAAACATTTTAAATGTTTTTACTCTAAAAACTCACCGTGTTGTCCTATCAACAAGATTACTTTTTAATAAAATATTCTAATTATGTGATTAGATTATAGAAAAATTTATTCCATATTTATAATAACCATAATTTCTAATTTCTAATAATTTTGACGTAGTTTTTGACAAAAAATATTGGTGAATGTAATTAAAATTAATTTCGTTGGTTAATGAAAAATTAAGCTTAACCGAGGACTAAACCTTATATTTAAGACAAAAAAGAACATATAAAGATTTAAAAAACCCATTTTATTTCCATTTTTAGTCCATGAACCTTTATTTATTTATTTTGGTGGGTTTTTATGACATTTTTTATGTAATAATGTGGTTACACCTAAGAGGTAAAACCTTCTCTCAAGTTCTTTTTATTTATTTTCGTTTTCCAACCATAAAATCCATTAATTAAATGATTATATAATAAAAAAGTATCTTTAAAACACTATTATGTTTTTATACTATGGTTTTGACCTAAAATTAGAAACACCTTTATATAATGGATTAAAAACATACTGTTTATCTGTACGGTGAACTACCACCTCACTAACAATTATTGTTCATTTTTCCCTTTACCACCTATTATGGTGGAAATTATAATATAAAATAAATTTATATAAGTTATATATTATATTTATTATTTATTTAATATTCTATAATAATTTTACCACACATATCTTTATACTTTTAAATTTATGTAAATACGATAATTTGGTTTGAGGAAGTGTGGACTACCGCCCCCTCAAAGCGATGTGATTCATTCATACACTTCATGGAATGCATTAAGGGTGAGTTTAGTGAAATTATATTATATATATTATATAATAATGTTAATAATGATATATATATATATATATTTCATTTACCTTTTTTTCTTTCAAGACGATAATTAAAGGGAAACAACGTTAATATATATGTATGGCCTACCATCTCCATGAACGGTGTATTCCATTTAATACTTTTATATTCTCTAGATTTTTAAACTACATATATAATTAATATAAATTATATTTATATCAAGGTGTAAATTATTGAAATCATTATATATCTATAAGGACCAAAGATGTAACAAATTAAGACACATGTGAAAACGAAGAGAATATTACCCGAAGCGTGACCTTAACTTGAAATTAGTAACAAGTATGTAATATAAAGTAATAATAAAACCATATATGGAATTATATGTAATAATAAAGTTCTATGAGATATTTATAATAAATTTATATTTATTATAAAAGTTTTTTAATGATTACGATAAGAGTCAATACACAAGGTAAGGGAATTTCATCTTATGTTTTATTTTCGTGAGATACATACTTAATTAACCAATCATTATTTTTGTGTGGTATGTATAATTACCCAGGATTTATTATATTATTATTAAAATTTAATGTTGGGTTATTTAAATATAAATTTTATTATCTTTATATCATTGGAATTATGTTTCAAAAGTTACCAAATCGGTAAAGTAATTTTGTCTCAATTTTCCTTCTTTGAGACACATGCCATGTTATGCACCTATATTTTTCTATGAGGTGTCTATAATACCATTGAAATGTTATATCATGAATATAATTTCTTTCATGATATTTTATACTTCATTTAATTTCACTCTCTTACATGGGTAGTATGGTTCCAACTTACAATGTAATAAGAGTTTATTCAAACAATATCATCTCTTTTTGAGATTGCTTATGGTTATGATTCCATTATTGAAATATTATAATACATATCTAAAAAAAATTATTGATTTTTTTCTCCTCTGGTTATTAATGATATATTCATGTATTGGTACGATTTTCTACTCTTTGGTACATACTATAGTAGAGAAATTGTTCTTAAGAAAGCCCAACTTTACCCTCTCTTCCGGGAAAAATATTTTTTTAAAAAAAATCATGTTTTCTAAAAATGGTTTCAAAGAATTTTATAATATTCTCCTATAATCATAAAAGAATTTATTTTTCCATTTTTTTCTTTTACCAATGTTTTCAAAGTAATCTTCTTCTCTATTTCCAAAGAATTCATTTTTCTAACCTTCTACTATGAAAAGGAAATGTTCATTTAGTCCTGTATGACATGTATGAATTTACCCTCCATCTTTTCAGTAAATCTTCATTTGTATGTTTAAATTGTTATTTTTTAAGAATTTTTTTAAAAAATAATTTTATATTAAATGGTTTTCAAAAAAAAATCATGATTTCATTATATGTTTTAAAATTATTTTTAAAGTAAAGTGTTTTTCAAATGGTTTTTAAGATTATTTTATATGTTTTTAAGGGAAATTATTTTAAAAAATTTTTTAAGATTATTTTATAAGTTTTCAAGGAAAATGGTTTCCAAAACATTTTAATGATCTGTTTATATGTTTTTAAAGAAATAATCTTCCAAAAGGGTTTCAAATATTTCTTTATAAGATTTCAAGTTTGTTTTCATGAAAATGGTTTTCAAAAGGTTTTTATGTTTTAAAGATATTTTTTTGAAATAAGAAATGATATTTTACTAAAGAATTGTTTTAAAAATATCTTTCCCAATTATTTTCCATGTAAGACAACATATTTTTATGTTATTCATGCCCTTATTGGAAATGATCCAAAGGATTCATTCATATTATTTCTTTAATGGGTTATGTTTTGATGGATGATGCTTATGACACCCATTTCTGTTACACAGGTTATATGTTTATGAAATCCATTTCTATTTCATGGGTTAAATGTTTAAGAAATCAATTTCTCTTTCATAGGTTATTATATTGATGAAATTATTATGAAACTTGTGTCTTTTTCCATAGGTTATGATATTTTTACATATTCATGATAACCATTTCATTTCTTGGATTATAATATTATTGTTAATGATTTTGTGGCACATGTATTTATGATTTCATGGTGAGATGGGTGAGACCTATATCTAACTCCAATTAATTGGGTAAAAATTTATATCTCATGAGATAGACATGGCTGGAACAAGAAATTATCTCAGTTCAGTATTATAGGGAAAGAATGAGAAATTAACACAGTTCAATATTATAGGGCTGGAATAAGAAATGAACTCAGTTCCTTATTATAGGGATGAAAGGAGAAATAAACTCAGTTCAGTATTATAGGGCTGGAATGAGAAATGATATTGGTTTAGCATTATATGGATGGAATGTGGAGTGAATTGGGTTTAGTAATATAGGGCTGGATTGGGGTGTTAACCCTATTTAGTAAATAAATTTGTCTACTAAGATGGCCTTGGAAACTATTCCTCGGCTACTATGGAAATAATTATATATGATTTTGTGTGTACACAAATTCTATGTTTTTTTCCTACGTTAAGCTTTCATGGATTATGTTACCCATTTCCTTATGATTCATGTATTATGAACAACCATGATTTATTCCATGATTCATGTTTCTGATCATTGATATGCATGCATGATCTTATATTTTCATGATCATGTTATTATACCCTTATTCTCATGATTATGCATACTTGGATCCCCTATTTACCCTTAATGAGCATATGAGCTCACCCCTTTTTTTGTTTCCTTACCCAAGGTTATGAATATATGTATTATAATTAATGCGACTTCAGAGGTTTCTAGTCATTAAAGAACATATTGTGAGATAATGTATCTCATTAATTTATCAGTGTTTATGTTTCCATGTTTCCATAGGCACTAGATTAGTACAGTCATTGGGTGTCTATATGTATAATGTTTTATGTATTTCAAAAAAGTTATGTAAAGTTAATGTATGGAATGTGATTGTACTTATATTTAGTATTATACCAAAGCTTAGTAACATTTGTAATCTAGTATGAGAAAACATTAGTGGGAACTCTAAGTAATATTCTAAGGATAAGTATAAAGATAATAAAAAGTATAAGAAAATTTGTTGGAATATTCGTAAAGGATAGAGTGAATGGTTTCCTAGAAATATATCCCGGTCTAGATAAAACAAGTAGATTTGGATATGGTACAAATGTACCTCTGGGTAAAAACTCTGAAAAATGTCCCAGTCCTAACTAAGGGTAATCTGGTACATAAAACATGGCCTTTTTCACACCTAGTTTTACACTACCATTGGATATGATTTGGGAATTAAAAAAACTCTTTATGAACCATTATGAAGGATTTAAATATAGGTTGACTATGAATAACCTAGGATAAATCTAAGGTTTCATAGATTAAAGAAGTAATATCCATAATCTAGACATCCTATAATTTCTTTTTCATGAAAATTTGGTATCCCATTATGATAAATGTTTCTCACACTATGCTTTCTTATTTTAGTTAATGTTTAGAATTAGATGGAAAGTGGTTAAAATTGAATGTTTCAGATGTAGAAAGTATAAGCATTATGAAAATCCATTTCCCAAGTGAAAATCTCGAAAACAGAATTAGGAATATGGTATGAGTATTGGTTATACTTCTCAAGATAAATATAACTCAAATGACAGCTGATTTTATTCAAGTGTGGTTTACATTAAACATAAGAAGCATGGTTATATTGAGGTTGGGGAATCTTTAACCATGATTATTATTTCATATTCTATAAAATATGAATTAATGAATAATTTGATGAGGCCTGAGTAATGGTTTATGAATAAATTTAGATGAATAATGTATTTATGTTTTGGAATTCAAATATTATATTATATGAATTATGAAATAAATTATTATTTTCAGTATAAGTTTTCATTAAGGATTGAAAAGGACATGTTTATTGGTGATAAAGACATGGAAAATGAATTTCAAAGAAAGGTTATATTTCAGTTAAGGGTAGGTAGCCCTTAATTAATTCATAATGTTGAGATAATGATGTTTTGATAAAGATATTATGGATACAAATAAGTAAATTGGACAATACAGATTACCATAGAACTGATTATTGACAATTGTTCTCTATCACCAAGAATGAAGTTTAAAACATCTTGTATTAATGAAATATATCCAGTAATGTTTTGAATAGGTAATCATGCATGTTTTATAAAAGGATTTATGGTATTTGAGGTTTTTACCATGTTTCATGAGGATTTATAATGAATGTATTCACATGTTTGGATTGTGAAATCGATGTGGTAATTTGTGATATATAATGAATCAATTTTAAACATATTTCATGAATTTATTTTTAAATATTTGAATTTTTATCTTTCATAAGTGTTATAACGTTAACCATTTATGGAAATTTTAAGATAAACTTTAGAGGATGTTAGTAAGCTTAAAGTGCATTCTCTTCATACGGGGATTTATACATATTGGATAGCCTATTCAAAATAAATCGTGTTGATGATGACTGGTGACAAATAAAATGGAATATAATGGATCTCATGATCTATTAGTAATTTAGGAATGAAAAAAATTATTCTTGTTTATTAGAGAAAGAGGATAAGTGGAGCAAGGAACAACAAAGGGTGAGGTTTTTCTATATCATGCAAGTACATACTTTCATAAAAATTCCTAAAACATTAGGAAAAAGGATCATGAAACGAAAAATGTTATCCTAGTACCTGTGTTTCTAATGAATTAGAAGGTCCCTTAGATCATCACATATTTATTGATTTCTGATTGTTATCTTTCTCCTAACCATGTTCTCCATCACTCTCCATCATAATAGATAGTTAGATTTCTCTTCCATATCCATATTTTCACTTCCCACCTATGTTCTCCTATGTGGAAAACTATTTATATGTTAATTTGTGTTACCATAATGGTTCCAACATTCCCTTCTTTAGGGAAGTGTTCATATTAATTTTTACAATGTAGGTTTCTATGAATGAAACATTAAAATATTAAAACATTGATAACCTAGATGAATTTTGGGGGAGGAATTAATTTTATGGTGGGTATAATGTAAAACCCTGAGATGTTTTGAATTATTATGTTTTGAATTATTTTAATCTTTTCCAAAAATTTCATGTCACACAATAAAAAAAATAGTTTCTTTAAATTAAATAACTTTTTATCTATTGAAATGTTTGAAATATCAAGTTAATCATGCACTAAATGAAACATAAATTTTACATTCTCTATAAAGAACACCATGGTTAGTTTACATTACATGCAATACTGACATTCCTTAATGGCCTGAGTAACATGGAAAAATGTGTGTTATCAAATAATAATTCATTGTTAAAATATTATTATTCAATATGATATAAATTTTGTATTGAATAAAGTATACATAGAATGTGTTTATGGCTCCAGATGTGGGATTGAGGGTCCATAGAATCATAATTGGCATTAGAGAAGGGTTTAGATAATTTTAGATATTATAATTTTTATTGAGGATAATCCAAGAGTTGATGAGTTAAGGTTGATCTCAATTTAAAATTAATATAAAACTCTATAGGTTATTTGAATAAATATTGATTAATTTTAGGATTTTTATAAGATAAATTCAATGAAAACCTTAAAAATAATTCTATGTATATAATGATCCTGATGTTTTGGTAAATTAAAGAGTATGTGGTTTTCAATGGAATTTCATCCATGTTATGAATCTATAAGTTGATATAAGAAATTGAAAAAATGTTCATAGGGGTAATAACCTCTATAAATTGGATTGGGTATTAAATCCATCACCACATAGTGCACAATAAACAGACCTAATCTTCCACCAGGTTTGAAACTCATAGGGGATAAGCTTTACATAATTCAAATAATTTTTATAAAAAATTATAAGGTATTTGAATATGTTTAGGATACAAAAACTTATTGGAAAGTGAACATGGTTAAAAATATGGAAATATATAGATTCATAAGGTATATATTAATTGATATTTGATTTCAGGGATAAGATTTGTGGTGAAAAATGTTGTGATTATACTAAACTAGCTGTAATGAAATATGATTGAAAATGTGAACATAGTAAAAGTAACAAACACACTAAATAAGATAAATATATAGAATTATGAAAGGTAAAATGAATAAGATGATCAATGAAAGGAAATTCAATTTCCTACTTGTCAAAATTGTGGGAAGAATCATGAATAAGTTTCCTTAATGGAATAGTTAAATTATATAAATATTGAGATGAAGGTCATTAGACTCACAAGTGTAAGGTAAAGAGTGATTCCAAGAAATTGGTTTCTTAAATTACAAGAGATATTGGAATTATGTAACTCAATGTCCCAATCCAAGGGACAATAAGGGAAATAGTCACCATCAACCATACGAATAAGGAAAATCCTCGAAAACTACTTCCAATATAGCAGATACTGAGTCCTCACTCTAGATTTTCTTGTTTCATATGAAATGTATATCTTCCAAAAATAATTTTTATTTATTTATTTATAAAACACATAGTGGTATTTTAATACACCATGATTTTAAAATAAGAGAATTATTTTCGATATTGTGTATGACACACAACACCGAGCATAAACAAACTATGAAATATATTTATATAAATATGAGCATCATAACATGGAAATTAAATTGGAGAATATGAATAAAATTAAATATTTTTCTTAAATATTTTTATATATAATGTTTTTTATCAATATGAATTTATTGATTAATGATTACGAAAGAATAAATTAAATTTTAACTAAAGTTATTTTTTTCTTCAAATATATTTTTTCTTTAAAAATATTTTTTTTGAGTTCTGTTAGTGAATATTTTAATAAATATTTAGAAATTTTAAGAAATTGTATTTTATTAAATATATCTCATTTTTTTAAATTATAATATCAAAATTAAACTATATTGAAAATTATATTTTTTTTGAAAAGTTGGATTTTTATTGAAAAGTGAAAAATATTGAATTTTACTGAAAAAAATGTTTTATTTTATAGAATTTAGAAATTAAAATTGTATTTGGGATTTGTTTTAAAATTTATTTATTTAGTTTTTAATTAAAATAATATAATTATTCTATTTGAAATTATATTTATACATTAATTTAGTATAAGAAATTTTATACTTAAAATTAGTATTTTTCTAAAAAAAAATTTCATCAAATTTGAAAAGTTGAATTTTAAATTAAATTATACTAATATATTATTTTATACATTTAAAAATGGATTCTATATTTTTAATTATTGTGTCCAAATTTAGTAAATAGGCCCCTTTTATTTTTTGGTTAATATTAATAATAACCTTTTTAATTTGTGTTAACATAGTAAAGGGTTAATCATGCATTTAAGGGTCAAAAATAATAAGATATAGACTATAAAATGACCCTAAAGCTTTTATTGATTTTATTTGATGATTCAAACTCAAATATAATCAAGAAATATTTAGTTTTTTGGATTTTTTAAAATTTGGTGTTATTATTACCTTTATAATATTTTATATATTGAAAAGTCAACAACCTTATACTCCTGTTTTTAATAACAATAATATTTTTTAACATGTTGATAAAAAGAGGCTCTATTTTTTTTATAAATATTCATTTTAAATTGAAATTATCTATGTTTATAATGATAATTTATTTATTTTTAATTAAAAAAACAATTTCATTAAATGATTGCACAAAGCTAACGTAATAATTATTCATTTAATTGAAAAATTAAATAAATGATATTAAAAATATTAAAAGTAATATAATTTGAGGTAATTAATATGATGCATATATTATATAGATTAATATAATGGGTTAGGGATGTATTAAATTATTTTTTTCTAATTTAATTTGTTTTCTTGATGTTATTAATGTAAAATTAATGAATAGATCTATAAATTGACATTAAGGATGTTTTATAATAAATAATTTTTAATTAAATGATATAAAATACCTAAAAAGATTATATTCAGAAAATTTATTAGTAAATGATTTATAATATCAATAATGGTCCATTTATTGGTCGTTTTTATATTTATTGTAACTATCTTCACCCTCAAATATTAAAAAATCTTTATGTCATGGTAAGTGTGAAAATTATTTACGAGGGGTTAAAAACAAAATATTCAAGTAAATATGTGATATAAACATGTAAAAAAAATCATATTATAAGATTATTTTTAATCATAATAATTTTATATCATAATATTATCAATTTAGAGAATATTTTATATCAAAATTAATATATTCTAAATTAATATTTCAATAACTTCTAAGAGTTCCCCTCCATTCTATTATAAATTGTAACAACTTATTCTCATTTACTCACACATAAAAACCATTTGGTTTTTCCATGATATACCAAATTAAATTCTTAATTCCCTAAACACATTCTAGATTCATTATTTATGTAGTAATACCAACCTTAGTGGTATTAATGTTTAAGGAAAAAGAGGTTTTGTAAAGAATTGGTATATCATTTAACAAAATGTTTTTGTTTAATTTCCTCTTCTATATCCTTAAAATATTATTCAATAATGACTATAAAACAATTTAATTTTCTTCCATATACTGATATTTTATTTTATTTTAATGGAATAAATTTTACATATCCAACCTCTATCAAATTTTAATGAAATCCATCGTTCGTTTGTACAGTGGACTACCACATGTCGGACTCATATAATTTTTTTCCATCTATTCCCCTCACATATGGTCATAAAGATAGAATTAATTTTAATATATTATATTCATGATATATTTATCATTATTAAAATATAATATATCATTTAATTTCTGATATTTAAATTCAGTAAATAATTATAACGTTGTTCATGAGTACATGTGGACTACCACCACCGTGAAATGATGTGATTTGTTTTTCATGAGCACATCACATAGATTATATGAATATGTAGGTTTAAAGAAATAATTTTTTTATGATATAATGATTATTTAAATATAAATAATACTTACTTTTTACATAATCATCATTGATTAATGGAAACATTACTCATGCGTACATACAACCTACCATCTCTATGATTGCAACATAATTTATTTTTCAAAACCATCATTAATGAATGGTTTTAAAATTATTATTTACATATAAAAATTTTAATTATTTCATGATAATTAATATGTTTATGATTTAATAATGACCTATTTGACCATATTAAACTAAACAAAATTATTTTGGACATATGAGATGAATATCGCCAGAACTCCCAATGTGAACTTAATTGATTAAGTAATTGTGTATAATATAGTTTTAAGTGAAATATATGGAAGAATAAAATTGGAGAAGGTTATCAAGAAAGTTAATAATTAACATTTGTTTATTATTCGGGATGATAATGAACATACATGATTAGTCAGAATCGATGTAAGAGAAACATACTTTAAAAACACCATTTTAAATGTTTTTAAGTTTTATTTTCCAAATATTTATCTTTCATGTTTATGTTATTATAAAATTATTAAGAAAAATTATAACTTTTACTTAAAGAGTTTATAAATTTTAATTTTGACCATATTTTACTTCTTTACAAAGTCTTTAATAAAAATAATATTTTTATTATTTTACGTATGTGACTTTATTTTAATTTTTTTTAAGTTTCCATTTGAAAACCTTTTATTCTATGTGAATATTACTTAAAGTTATTTTGTTGATTTTTTATATAAATAGAAATTATTTATAATTGAAATTTTAGCTCTCTTTTTTTACTTTCATAAAAATATTTTCAAACTGAATATTTGTATTGAATCTTTTGATGTTCTTTACCAAAAGACAAAATAAATGTTTTATTTTAATATATATGGTGAAAATGACCTTTTCCACAATTGTAAAAATTATTTTATTTTTTAATTCCTTCATTATATTACATGGTTTATTAAAAGAAACACTATCTTTTCTTCTGATATGGTTATTTTAAAAAATGGTTTTAAAATGGCCAGATTTATTAATATCCAAAAATTATTTCATATGTGCGAAATGAACATTTTTTTGATACACTATTTTATTTATTATGTAATGGTTCTAGGGATTTTTTATGAGAAAGGGTGGTTCCATTATAAAATGAGGGTGGGTGATCTTTTTATAAGTCTCCAATGCATTGGGTAAAGGGACAAAGTTATCCAATTATGTTTCTCATAAGATATTGTTAGAATATACTGTGATAGTTATTTTAATTGTAACAATGATGGTTTTTTATTTTTAATGACAATGGTTATAATCTATATAACCATTAAGGGTATCTCATTTGTAAGAGTGATTTGAAAATTATTCCCCATATAAGATAAATTTTTTATATAATATTTATATGATATATTATGGAAATATTATGATTTATTAAGAAAATATAATTATCTAATATTTTTAAGGATTAAAAGTATAAATTTGGGAAAAAACTATTGTAAGTTTTTCATGATTTCAAATAAACCTTTATGAGTTTTATTTTTCCTATAATGTTTTTATGAATTTTTTTTAGAATATTTGGGCTTATAAAGTGAATTATTAGGTAGTACAACATTTATTTTAAGCCCAATGTTAATTTTGAAATGGAGAAATATATATAAGAATCCACAAACTAATAGTTTCTTTTTAATTTGTATGTACCTTTATGATATTTTTTTTCTCATTCCAGGTTTTTAAAACGTTTTTCATATTATTTATTCTTGGATTAGGACAAATAATAATCCACATATAAGTCATAAAGATTCTTCCTAAAATGAAAACATGTTTCTCTCTAATATTTTTTATATTTTGAAAAAAATGGATACTTATGAGAAGCGTATAATGTTTAAAATATTGGATTGTTATTTATAATTTACGAACCAATTATCTAAAACTCTAAAGAAAAAAATATCCTAAAATGTAAGAGAGTAATTTCTTGACTTTTAACTCAACATTATGTAATTTCTATGTCTAGGCCCTTACAATTGGTATTAGAGTATATTTTAGATAACTTTAAAGGTTAGGATATAATTTGGACATTAGTTAAAATCCATATATAACAACATTAGGTAGAATTATGGTTATTTGAAAAAATAGAATGAGTTGAAAAATAACATAGTTAATGATATGTTAGTATTTTTATTGATATGATCACACTGAATATTTTTTGTTTTAGTAAATGTTCGGATCTAATAGGAACCAAATTAATAATGGATGTGAAGGACAATGGGGTGGTTTTATGAATAGGAAACCAGAAAAACATGATCTATTGTGAAAAATAATATGGTTATTCTAAACCAGCTATCACATGTTATGATTAAAAACATGAATATAGGTAAGTTTTATAATGCATAAACAAACATATATAAGAAGGTAAGTGGAAGTTTAGATGATAAAAATCATAATGTTAAAAATATTTGATGAACTATGTGTTAATAATGTGGGAAGAATCATCGAGGAAAATGCCTTAAGATAATGGGAAGATGTTTTGTAAGTGGTAAAGGAGGGAATAAATCAATAATCTTCCAAAGAAAAAGGAATAATTTTGTTTAAACCATTAAGGAGAAATAATTTTATTCCCAGTTAATCCATTTAATTTTCAAATTGTGGGGAGTATAGTAATTTTCAAAATCAATGTCATAAGGGGAAATATTAAGAATGAGATCAGAAAGACCATATAGATGAATGTTTATCAATTCCTAATGCCATTTATGATGAATATACAGAAGCTACAAATAAAATATGAATGTTATTGATTATATCTTGGCCTATGTTTTGATATTTTTTAATAATATAAAATGATTCATATTTTGTTTTTTAGAAGTAATTATTAAGGAATAAGATGAGAAATGGTAGTTAATGAAAAAATTTGATTGGTTAAGGTATCCACATATATGGATTCAAGAGTTATTATGTATTGGTATATTTATCGTTGATCATAAGTTACAAGTCTCAAACACACCTTTTGAGGTTTTATGTGAGAATATTACTACGGGACACATTTATTATGCTTTGGTAGATTTTTAGGCATATTTAACCCTTAAGTTTAATATACGAAAAATGCAATTTAAGGAAGAATGATATTTTCAATTTTTGGACATAAGTTAAAATTGATTGATAAACATTAGGTTTTATATTATCATTGATGATTAAGGTTATTTATGAGGATTTTAATTATATTTTGGGAAGGTTATAAGAGTTAGATTGATATAGTTTTGACAAAATGATAACCATATTCTGGGTGACAACCTGTCACATCCTTTAAGGCCACATGGTGTGAAACCACAATTGATGCTAATCGAGGGTGTAGTTCCAACCACTGGCATATTATATTTTTTGGTTAGTATCAATTTTTTTATTAAATAGTTTTTATATAATTAATAAATTTATTTTAGGTAAATATGTTTTATTTTAGAGATAACCAATGGATTGAAATGTGATTTGGTGATTAATTTTATTCTTGAATAAATTCACTATTTTGGGAACATTATTTAATTAAGGTTAAAATAATCATGTTAGATTCTATTTGGGTATTAAAGATTAAATTATATTTTATAAATAATACATGAAGAATATATATTGATTTAGGTTATTTATGTAAATGATTAGTATATCATGGAGATTATATCATTAAGTCAAATAATTTTTTTGGGTATATAATTTTAAGAGTGATTAATTATGATTATAGATAAATGATAAATTATTTTTGGATGAATATGTGATAATGTCATGAATTTTATGTTTTAATCATTTTTGTGAATATTTTGAATAATTTCAAGGATATATCTATGTAATACATTGGGTGTAATTTTTTGAGGTTTGGGAGATTAATGTTTTATTTCTTGATATGAAGGTTTATTATTTTGGGGAATTATCTTATATTTTCCTAAACATTATGGTATTGGTTAATGTGTAAATATAAGAGGTATATATTTATATCCATTTATGAAAGTATATGATCTAATAAAATATTATTTTATTTCCTTAAACATAAAAAATTCAACTTGGACACTCATTGATCAGATAAAAAGATTATATTATGGTAGAAATTGAATAAAGGATAGAATTATACTTTTGATGTAAGTATATTTACTTATTTTCTTAGTATTTATGGTAATTAATTCATAAAATCAAAAAAAGGATCTCAAATGTTTTTATACTATTAATTTCTATTCTAATGGATCAATTGACTTTTTCACACCTCTTTGATTTATAGTTTTGTGGTCGTTGAATTTCTCATGATCATTAACTTTTTTATTTGATTAATGATCTCAATATATATCCATCTATATTTGGACATTATAATGTTCTTAAATTTCTATATTTTTAAATAAAACTAATGGTTTCCTATCTAGAAACATAGTTATGTGTCACTCGATATGACCTTCATATTTACATTTAACTATTTTTTAGTAAGATGTTATATTAGTCCTTATTATGATGTGGAATTTTAACAAAGGTATTTTAAAATATAAAACATTTATTATTGAGATAGTGTTTTACATTATAAGGATAAAATTTATTAATGGGTTTGTAGAAGTAAAATTCTGATATTTTAAAAGAAGGAAATTATGTTCAATAACGTGTATGACACACAACAATGACCGTAAATGAACCAGGAAATATATTTATTTAGATATGACCATTATAACCTAGTAATTAAATTTGAGAGTGTGAATATAATTAAATAATTTTTAGTATATATATATAAAGGTTTTAATAATTAAAAATTAATTTATTAATTATTATGAAATAAACAATTAATTTTTAGTAAAGTCAATTTTTTCTTCAAAAATATATTTTCTTCAAAAATGATTTTTATTGTTTTTTGTGATTGAATATTATAATTAATTTTTTGAAATTTTATAAATTGTATTTTTAAAACAAATATCATTTATTAAATCATATTTTCAAAATTATCTTATGGAGAATTGTTTTTTGAATAGTTCGATTTTTCAGTGAATAATGAAAAATTCAGATTTTTATTGAATACAATATTTTATTTTAAAGTATTTACAATGTCAAATTATATTTTTGGACAAGTTTTAAAATTTAATTGTTTAATATTTATTTTAAATAGTCAAACTATTTTTTTAAATGAACTTTATACATGAATTTAGTATAAAAACATTATATACTTTAAATAAGCATTTTTATAAAAAACTGTTTTGCATCACATTTTTTCAGTTTATTTTAAATTAAATTCTAGTACTTCTGTATTTTTAATTTTAAAAAAATTATCCCATATTTGGAATCATTGGTTCCATATTTGGTAAATAGACCCCTTTTATTTCTATCAATATGAATAGTAACTTTAATAATTTTTGTTACCACGGTAAAGGGTAAATCATGTAATTAAGGGTTACAAATAATATGAAAAGTATTATAAAATGATCATAACACATGCCGTAATTTTTTTGGATGATTCAAACTCGCCCATAATTTTCTAATATTTAGTTACGTGACATTGTTTTCTATTTGGGTGTGATTATGACCTTTATAATATTTTATGTCAAAAAGTAAAAAAATGTCACAATCTTGTTTTTAATAAATATATTATTTTTTACATGGGGATAAATAGAGGATAATCTCTTTTATAAATAATAATTTGATATATAAATTATTTATATTCATCATGATAATTTATTTTTCATTTTTAGTGAATAAATAATTACCTCAAATTCTTACGCAATATTGATAATGTATTTATTCAATTAATGGAAAAATAAAATAAATAATATAAAATATATTAAAAGTAATAAAATTTGAGTTAATTAATAATATTTAATAATATTATTGATTAATATTATAGTTTATGGATTTAATATAATATTTGGATATAATTTTATTTGTTTTCTTGATGCTATTAAAGTCAATGTGATGAATAGTTCTACAAATTGATATTAATAGTATTATATAATAAATAATATTTTTTAAATAAAATAAAATTCCTTAAAATGTTACATTCAGAAATCTAATTATTATATGTTTTATAATATCAATCATTATCTATTTATGGGATTTTATTCCATTTATAGTTACGGTCTTGACCCTTAATGTGTAAAAAACCTTGTTGTTAGGATAAGTGTGAAAATGGTTAATGGGAGTTAAAACCAAACGATAATTGGAAATATGTTATCTGTACTTGATTTTTTTTCATGAGAGTATTTAGACTCATACTAATTTTATATTATAATATTATTAATTTTTATCCATGTTATATCATAATAAATTTATATTAAATTAATATTTTAAGAAATTTTAAGAGTGCCCCTCCCATATCTTATAAAAGGAAACAAATTATACTCATTTATTCACATGTAATAAAAAATTTTGTTTATAAAAAATATTCCATAATACTTTAATAACATCCCTACCAATGTAATAGATGCATATTTTATGGAATAATATCACCCTTAGAATTTTTAAGGTGTAAACCAAAGTAGGTCGTCCAAAGAAGAGGTATAACATTTAATCAAATGTTTTGTTTTATTTATTATTCCACAAACATAAAATATTATTCAAAAATTAATATATAATAAAATTAATATATAATATATAATATTATGTTAATATTTTAATGGAATATCCTATATTCATCTCCAACCTCCATCAAATAGGAAATGAAACATCATTCGTGTATGTGGAGGTCTACTACCTCACAGACTTATGTAATTCATTTTACAGAACCACTAAAACAAATAGTTATATTTATGTAACTACTATTTATATATTATATTAATGAAATTTTTATAATTATTAAAAGTTAATATATAATATAATTTTTAACCTTTCCTTTCACCAAAGAATGATAACGTCAATCGTGCGTGCGTGTGGACTACCACCTCTACCAAATGATGTGATTCATTTTTCATCACCACATCACATGGATGATACATATATGTTGGTTTAATGAAATAAAATTTTATATATCATATAATTATCAATATTTAAATATAAAATAATATTTATATTCTTTCTATAATGATCGTTCAAAAAATGGAAATGTTACTTATGCTTATGTACGACTTACCGTCTCCATGATTGTAACATTGTTCATTTTTCATAATCATACTTCATGATTGGTTATGAAAGTATAATTCATGTAAAAAAATTATAATTATGAAATTATAATTGTTATTTAGATGATTTCATAATGACTTTATTGACCATATCCAACCTACCAAAGATATTTTTGACATATGAGATGAATATTTCCAAATGACCGATGTGAACTTAATTGACTAAGTACTCATATATAACATGTTATTAAGTGAAATAAAAGGAAAAATAAACTTTAAAAAGGTTAAAAAAAATTAATAGTTATTTTTTATTATTTAGGAAGATAAATAAAATACATGATGATTTATACTTGAGGTAAGTGACACTTTACTTTAAAAACCTTATTTTAATTTCTTTTAAGTTTTATTTTATGAATATATCTCTTTCATATCCTCTTCCTTATAAATGTTTTAAGAAAAAATATTATCTAGACATAAAGGGTTTATATATTTAATTTTTTACCATATTTTAATTATTTTAGTTTTTAAAAAATAAATAATCTTTTTAATATTTTACATAAGGTACTTTCTTTAAAAAGTACTCTTTCAAAGTTTCCCTTTAAACTCATTTTCTTCCATGCCCATATTTTTTTAATTTATTTTATAGATGTTTTTATATGGATATAAATGAATTGTAAATAAAATTTTAGGTTTCTTTTCTTACTTTCTTTAAAAGGGTTTCAAAAGTATTTTTTGCATAATTTTTTTACTTTATTTACAAAAATGAAAAAATGAATGTTCTATTTAAACATATACGAAGACAAAAAAATACCCCCATAGTGATTGATTTTTGATTTTTTACTTCCTTAACAATATTCCTTGTTTATTAGATGAAAACCCCTCCTTAGGTATGTTTTTCTTGTTTTCAAAAAAGGTTTTTAAAATAGAATGGATATATTAATATCAAATAGTGTTTTCTTATGGGTTAAAAAGAATATTTTATAATGATTATATATATTGTGTTATGGTTCTTGGGTATTTCTTTTGAGGATAGTGGTTCCATTATAAACTGAGGCTAGGTAAGCCCCTTATAGCGCTTCAATTCATTGGGTAAAAAAATGGAGTTATCCGATTAGGTTTTTTTCTAAGATATTATTATAATATACTGTGTTGTAAATTCTAATTGCAACCATGATGGTTATTTATGTGTAACCACAATGATTATTATATGTGTAATATTGAAGGTTTTCCAAATTTTAAGAGTGATTTTAAAATAACTCCCCAAGGATCTTACATGTTTTATATATGCTTCCTATGGGTTTTTATGGGAATATTATAATTTCTCAAGGTAAGATAATGACTTACTTATTTTAAACAGTGAAAAGTATACCTTTTGAAAAAGTTATTATGATTTTTATAAGATTTCATAGAAACCTTTATTATTATTTTACTTTAATTTTCTTATGAAATGTTTTATTAAAATCTTTGGGAACATAAAGTTATTTTTTGGGTAAGAAAATTATTATTTTGATCCCAAATTTTATTTTGATAAAGGAATTTTTTTAAGTATTCATGGAATAATATTTTCTTTCTTTCTGTTTATGTCCCTTATTTAGATTTTTTTAACATCCCACAATTTTAATTTTTTCCCATAGGGTTTAAGGATGGGTAATGACAAAGAATAAGTCATATTGAAAATCATGAATTTTTTTTCAATAAAAGAAAACATGTTTCATTTTAAAACGTTTTATATTATGGGAAAAGTTTATACCAATTTGATGTTTAAACTTTATAAAATATTAGTTTGTAATGTGTGATTTATGACCTAATTATCTAAAACTATAATCTTAAAATGATCCTTAAATGTAAGAGAAATATTCTTTGACTTAATGTGAAGATTGTGTAATGATTAAAGTCATATATTCATAGTAATGATTACCATATAAATAATTTTCACGGATTTTGTGATGTTATTCCATATGGATCTAAATATTATTAAATTAGTATAATTCTATGTGAAACTAGTAATAAAATACCCCATCCATAAATATTACATACTCTTGAAGTAAGTCAAAAATTTGAATTTAATTCAGATTGAGGATATTTTCCATTTTAGAGATTTGGATATTTTGTTCATAACTCATACATAACAAATTAAACATTATAAAGTAGACACTTCTACTAACTATCCATTTTTTATAAAAAAAAAACTTTTAAAAAGAAACATGGTTTCATTTCATGTTTAATCATCATAAGTCTTCTTTAATCCCATCCTTAACACCATTCCTATTTAAATACTATGAAAAAATTTTCAAAAATGGGATGAGAATAAAAATCTCAGTAAGGGATACATAAATAAAAAAACTTTTAATCTCTAGAAAACATGTAAACCATGAATACTTTATCATAAAGTAATATATTTCACCTTTAGGAAGTAGTAAATACTATTCCAGGAATATAATCTCACTGAATACCATTTTTGTAATCAAAACATTACCATAAAAGTCATATAAAAAACATATAACATCTAAAGGTAACTTGGGACATAATCATAATTAAATGGAATAACCATATGGTCCACTTCCACTCATATCACTCTTACAAATAGAATAGCCATACAACCGACTTCCTGCCCAATACATTGGAGGTTATAATATAACCACCCATATATGATTCATTTTGGAACCACCCATATTGGGTTTATCATGTAACCACCCATATTTGGTTTACCATGTTACCACCCTTCAAATTTCCAAGTACCATTATATAATCATGACACATAAAAGATTGAAATTATCAACATTTTACTCTTAAAATTTGTTATCATAGTGAATCATTACAAGATATTGATATAATAAAACCCTTAATAAAAAAATTTTCAATACAAAAATACCTGAAATGTAAATATGGAATTTATGTTTCTTTTAAAAAAAATTTGTCTTATAGAGGAATCCAAATACCAAATAATGGTCACAGTGGACGAAAAGTCATTGTTGTCACGTATGTTAAAAAAACATTCATTTTTTTGTTTAGTAAAATGATTCATAGAAATATATTCATGTAAAAAACATTTGAATTACATTAAAATTCAAATGGTTAAACATACACAATATAAAAAAAGGTGGTGTATAACATTAAAATATGTTTTAATTAAAGAAAATTGAGTTGAAGTCCCTTACCATAAGTTCGATTCATCACATATGTTTCTTATTCATCCTGAATAAAAAAAAATTGGTTAATTTATTCTAGCTTAATAACCTGTTTCAGGTTTATTATTACTTTTATATCACTTATTACCATGTTATAAATATTAAATAATTATTTAAGTTCATATGGAACGTTTTTTCAATATTTGGTACTTGAGTCAAAAATGAACATGGTTTGATGTCACTAGCCCATGTGGTCATAAGTAAATCATCTCTAGAATAATAGTCATGAAATTATTATGATTTTTATATGTAAATTATATCTTTAAATCAATCCACAAGGTGTGGTTATGAAAAATGAACAATGTTATATTCACGAAGAAGGTATGCCATACGTACACCTAAGTAATGTTTTCCATTTTTCATTGATAATTATGAAAGTAAAGTAATGATTATTTTTTATTTCCAAAATTATCATATAATAATTAATAAAATATTAATAATTTAAATATACTTATATATATATATCATACAAGTTTTATATTGAGTAAAAATGAGTCAAATCGCTTTGTGGAGGAGATAGTTCACACGTACGCCCAAACAATGTTATCATTTTTATGCACAAGTAAGAAATAATTTAATTTATATATTATTATATTATAATGATTAATATGTCATGAATATGAAATATTAACATTAATTCAATTATTATAACCATCCATGAGCGACTTTTATGGAAAAGGAATTAGATCAGTTTGTGAAGGTGATAACTCACATGTAAACACAAATGATCAATTCCATTCCCATCTAATAGAAGTGGAGATGAAATTTGGTGATGATATTAACATAATAAAATATAAGTATATTGATGACAGTTTTGTTTTTATATCTTCATGGTTGGAGGATATTTGATGGATGTGGAAGAAGAAAAAAATATAAAAACTTAAAGAATATGATACGACTTCTTCAATTGGACACCTTTGAAGAACACCTTAACACCTCTAAATAGGTTGTGATAATTAAACTTAGGATTCAAGAATGTGGGGTTGGATTCTTGGAAGGTTTTGGGAAGATATTTTCCAAACCAAAAGGATTTTGATGTGTGATAAATAAAGAGGAATGTTTTCCTTTTTATAGGATACGGGAGGGGCACCCTTGGAAATATTAAAATTATAAAATTAATATAAATTAAATTTCGATTACAAATGGTCCAAAAATAATTTTTTATAAGATAATATGTGAATAGTTATAAATCAACTCATCAAATAATTTTTATGCATGTATTTATTTTCTTATAAACCTTATCTTTTTGGCTTACCCTTAATTATTCTCTTTTAATTTTAATTCTGGTAATAAAATTTTAAATATTAATAGGCCAGAAATTTTACATTTATTGGGAAAATTACCCATAAATGGATATATTATGAACTTTTAGACCTTTTTATAGTAACTTTATTATTTTTTAATATATTTATTATATTTAAATAATTTAATAAAATATTTTTTTAAAATTATCAATAGTGAAAATCATAACACAATTCATTTAATTGAATTTAAAAAAAAATCAAAACAAAGAGATAACATAAAAATTCCATTTAATGGGATTATAATATTTCATAGTATTTTTAACCCATTAGTTGAAATTATATTTATTTTAATATTATTAGTATCATATATTTGATTATTCCTTCAATAAATATATTATTACATCATTATTCTGTCATAATTAAATTTAATTATTTAATTTCTAGAAATTATAAATACAATACAATGATTTAGGTAATATTTTTATATTTCTTATTAATATTTATATATAACCCCATATTAAAATCATTTTAGTATGAGGAAGCATGTTTATGATAGTTTTTCCTATACGTTAAATTAAATGTTTTAAATATCTTAATCACAACAAAGTGGCTTCAAAAGGCCTAAAGTTCAGCCCACAAATTGTCTTTGTTTCCCATAACTCATTCAATAATATTAGGACAAGTTTTGAGGTAGTTTTATATGATTATAATATTATTTTAACCTTTATTTACCTGATTTACTGTTTAACCATGGTAAATAAAATAATAAAGTTATTATTTGCCAAAAATTATTTTGATCATATTAGATCACATTTTTCATACTGATTACAACCATGTATGTCCATTTTTAAAAATTTCAATAAAAAATGTGACTAAAATTATTTTAAAGTTAATCTTGTTGCTAGATTGAGGAAACATGTTTTTGAAAAGTAAAAACCATCAAAAGAATCACATGTGTTTATATCCAATTTAAATGTGAAATTACTTCCAATGGAAAACATTGGATTAAATAATAAAAATGTCATGAAATTATTACTTAAAACTATGTTAAAGGATAATCTAACAATATAAATAAATTAGATGGAATAAAAGTTTTGAATTAAAATATAGTATATTTCACTATTCATTAAAAAATGAATATTACCCAAAATTAGACCAATGAAAATCTTGATGTCCCACTTATAACGAAGTTTATTTTTTCAAATGAAACATATAAAGGTGAAAAAAATTATATTTAAAAAAGATTCTTTTTAAAGGTGGTAAAGATACCTTTTAAAAATATTAGCGTATTTATGCTTAAAATTGGATTTATTCTCCTTTTAATTGTCTAAAATTTATTAGAAGAAAGTAAAAACATTTAATAAACATTTTTTAACATAATATGGATAGTTATACTCATTCCTTCCAATACTATGGCTATGAAATAACAACCATTTTAAATAATAATATTACAAAATTTTATTTTTTTCGTTATAATAGAGTCTTCTGTACAATGTAAGATTTTGGAGAAACCCATTATTATGTGTCAGGTATGCTATTGTACATAAAACCTATTTAAAGAAAAATTGACTATCTAATTCACAAATATTAATAAATATAAAAATTAATTATTCTATAAATACCCCGAGACACTATATCTTTCCCCCATTTTGGAAATTGCATCCCCACAATTTTATTTACTTATCAAATAAGTGGGGGTATTTCTGCCTCATATTATTTTCAAGTTCCCATGTTGCCTCATCAATCATATGTTTTTTTCCAAAAAACATTAACTTGATGAATAACTTTATTCCACAACACATTCTCTCTACTGTCAAGAATCTGGACTGGCTGTTCCTCATAATAATTATTCTCTTACAACTAAAGTACTTCTCGACTCAAAATATGAGATGGATCCATCATATACTTTCTTAACATTGAAACATGGAAAACATTGTGGTACTTGGGATAAACTCGGAGGTAAATATGCTTTGTAGGAAATCAATCCAACTTTATCTAGAATTTCATAGGTTTTAATTGACCTTTGACTCAACATCCCCTTCTTACCAAAATGTATCACACTTTTCCAAGGATAAACATTAAGAAAGACATGATCACCTATCTCTTAAGAAAGTTCCTTCCTCCCGTTATCCATATAACTTTTCTACTTAGTCAAAGTTGTACTCATGTGTTTTTGAATCAAATGAACTTTTTTTCCATATCTTCTACCAATTCTAGTCCCATAAACTTCCTTTTACCCACTTCATCCCAAAAAGTTTGAGTTCAGCATAGATTTCTATATGATTCCTCAAATGGGGTCATCTGTATACTAGAAAGAAATCTATTATTATAATAAAACTCAACCAAAGAAAGATGTTGATCCCAAATTACATAGTAATCCATTGAACTTTCACATAGAATATCCTCTAATTTCTGAATTGTTCTATCTGATTTCCCATCTAATTGAGGATGAAAGACTGTAAAAAAATTAAATTCAGTACCAAACAACTTATAAAGGCATTTACAAAAGTTAAAAGTAAACCTGGGATCATGATCAGATACAATACAAAGGGTAACCCCATGTAACCTAGCTATCTCTTTAATATAAAAACAAGAAATTTGATCTGGAGACATAGTGTCTCGAATAGGAATAAAATGAGAAGATTTCATCGTTCGATAAAAAATAACCCAAATCACATTGTTACCTCGATAAGTATTTGGTAATACCACTACAAAATAAATTCATATATTTTCCCTTTTCCACTATGGCACTGAAAAAAGATAAATTAGCCCTTTCAGTAAGTGTTCCTCTACTCTAACCAATTGACAAAAAAACATCTCTGGGTGAAGTCATCAATATATCTTTGCATTCCATCCCACTAGTAAAACTCACGAAGGTCTCCATACATATTACAACTTCCAGGATAAATTAAAAAATGGAGAAGTATGATCTTCACAAAAAAAATATTTCTTTAACCGTGAATCAAAATCCACAAATAATCTATTTACAAAGCTCGTAACAAAATATTTATCAATGTTAAATTTAGGTAACTTAACCTTCTGAACCAATTATACCTTTTTATATAACTCACTATCTTCCTTCTATGCTTTTAGAATTATTTTTGATAGATATGATTTCATTGAAACCTAAAAGAAAATTGACAAATTTCCTACCCCAATAAATTCCAATCCAAAATTCATCAAATCAACAACCAACGGATCTCATTCCAAATGTAGTATAGTAAATGTAGCAATACTTTTTTTACTCAAATCATCATACACTTTATTAGCTTTTCATGGATGGTAATGAATTATGAAATCAGAATCCTTTATTAATTATATCAATCTCTTCTATTTCACATTCAATTATTTCTGAGTGAATATTTAAATCAGAATTTTGTGATCAGTATATATTTCACACTTTATGACATACATATAATGCATCCAATTTTTTAAGGAAAAACAATAACATGTAATTAAAATCATGTTTAGGGTGATTCAACTCATGTGGTTTCAATTGACATGAAGCATAATAGAGTTCCTGATCATTCTGTATTATGACACAACCACGTCCTTTCAATAAAGCATGCTATAGATAATAAAAATTCCATTCCTAGAAGAAAGGGACAAAACTGCAACATTTACTATTCTTTTTTTTCAGTTCCTGAAAACAATCATCACATTATTTTTTCCAGATGAACTTAACTCCCTTATGTGTTAAATTTTTTAGTGGGATAGATAACCAAGAAAATTTTTCACCAAAACTTTGGTAATTACCCTTTAATACAAGAAAACAATGAATCTTTGTGATATTGGTTGGTCTCGGCCACTCTTCAACAACTTTTATTTTAAAGGGTCCACAATTATTCCATATTTAGAAAAAAATGACAATAGAAAGAATATTTTTGCAACCAAAATTCACTCTTAATAAAGTTTTCATTAAAATTATTTTATTTTAATGTTTTCAAAACAATCCTTTGGTAAATTTCATATTCCTCTTGGATTTTAGAATATACCAAAATATATTCTATAAGAACAACCAAAAACTGATCCAAAAACTGAAGAAAGACTCCATTCATGAGATTAAAAAATACACCAGGTTCATTAGATAACCAGAAGTGAATAACTACAAACTCAAAATGCCCATATCTAATTCAGAATTCTATCTTTGGAATGTCATCCTCATTCACCTTAAGTTGATGGTACCCAAACCTCAAATCAATCTTTAAAAGAATACTGAGCTCTGTGGAGTTGATCAAACAAATCATAGATATGAGGAAAATGATACTTGTTCTTAATAGTGATGTTATTAGAGGCTCTGTAATCAATATAATGTCTCATAGAACCATATTTATTTTTTACAAATAAGATAGGAGCATCCAATGGTGAAGTTCTAGGTCGAATGAAATCTTTACAAGCAATTCTTGAAACTATTTTTTAAATTCTAAAAATAACACTTGAAAAATTTGATAAGGGGGTTTAGAAATAGGCTCAGTATTAGTCACTATATCAATATTAAATTCAATATCCCAATTAGGAACAATACTATACAATTCATTATAAAAAACATATATGAATTCATTCACTACTATAATGTCACTAATCAAAATTGTTTCTTTTTTTAAACCACATGAGAAACAAATTGTTTACTTCCAAATTTAATCAATATCTCATCATCTTTGTAAGTTATCAAAGGTATGAAATAATTGAATAAAACATTATTGGATTTGCAATATATTTTAGGATGATAAACTGAAAACCAATCCATACCAAAAATAATATCAAATTACACTCTGGTATGTTCAATAAGATTTGCAGGAAAGACCATCCCAGTAATGATAATAAGAAGATTATTATAAATCATGGTTGATTTAATACTTCCACTCAGATTTTTTACCAAAAGTTCTATATCTCATTCATGAGGCTCTATTTCCAATTTAAATGAAAAAATATTGTTAATGAATTAATTTGATGATCTAGAGTCAAATATAGTATTGGAATACTTTTAAAAATCTAATAACATACCTATCACCACTTCATTTGATGGTCCCACATCAACCGTAGAAGAATAAAATGACTTTTCCACACCCTTGTTCTTTCAATCTTGCTGGTTTCCACTATGGGTAATCAACATGGGACACATATTATAATAATTTACTAACTCATTGCAACTAAAAAATCTTAATGATAACTTTGTATTTCTCTCTTGATCACATCCATTGTAGTCACAAGAAATATTACTAATATTACAATATTAGAAGCACTTCACAGACTTTGAGAGGAATTATCCAAGATTCTTTTTACCAAACATCTCACAAGATTGAAATGTAGTTTTCTTACCACCAACTTTCTTTGATGAATGCTTTTCCATTTCCTACCAACTAAATTTCTTCTTCTTCTTACTCTCATGTAACACATGATCATTAAAAAAAGTCCATTTATACCTTATCATAACATTGAAAAATTTTCTCATAGATTTTGAACTCCTGAGAAGTTAATACCCTTCGATAATTCGGCCTCAATACTGAGTAAAAATTATTTATCTTAATATCAATATCCTGGATAAAATTTGGGGTGTACCTTTAAAAATAGATGGAATTTTCCTCATATGAAGCCAAAAAATATTCCTCCTTTTGTCTCAATTCCAAGAATTTATTTTCCATCCAAAGTTGAACAACCTAAGGATAATATTTCTCAAGAAATATATTCTTAAATTCATCACATTCCATGGAATCAATCTCTACACTTCATATGATATATTTAATCATTGGCTACCTTCTATTAGATTCACCTTCAAAATGATAAACAAAAGTACTACACATTTGACTGTATAAAAACCCCATTACATAAATAATATTTTCAAGTAATTTAATTCACCATTCAACTTTCACATTATTATATGATCATCAGAATGATGAGGGATGTTGCCTCATGAAATGATCCACTACCAATATATTCCTCTGTGGTTGATCTGTTTAATCTCATTACGGGAAACCACCACCATTTATCACCTGACTCAACTGATACATCACTATGATAAACTATTAAATTATTATTATGACAATATTTGGATACTGATTTGGAAGGTTGTTTCCTCTCTATGTCATCCTAGCACAACTGCCCTGTTTCCTCTGTGGAAAACCATTCTGAAAAGAAATATCTTAAATGAGGAAACATAGTAATATTCAAAGTATATATCAATTTCAACTAGACCATAAAGTAAAAAATAATTTATGGATATTCTATAAACAATATTCCAACCCCTAAGAATATCTAAACTAACCTCTGATACCAACTAAAAGGCCCAGGCCTTATATATTACATAATCATGAGATAAGTCAATAACTTGCCTTTAATTCACATCAAAGATATTTTTAGGTTCATATATTTAGACATTTAGTTCATAACACTTATATAAAAACATAAATACTACAAAGTAAACACTTATACTCACTATCCATTTTTTATGAAAAAAATATTTGAAAAGAAATAAGGTTTCATTTTATGTGTAAACATCATTTCTTTTCCTTGATCCCATTCTTGAATCTATTATTATTTAAATGTTTTAAAAAACACATAAAAATTTGGATGTCCATAAAAATATTAGTAAGGGATACACAAAGATTTGAAACTGGTAGTCTTTCAAAAACATTTAAATCATGAATACTTTATCATAAATTAATAATCTTAACCTTTATAAAGTAGTAAATATTATTCACTGAATATAAGATATTTTCTTACCCTTTTTGTAATTTACAAATTACCATAAAACTAATATAAAACACATATAACATATAAAGGTAACTTTGGAAAAAATCATACTTAAATGGAATAAAAATACAATCAACTTCCACCCATATCACTCATACAAATCAAATAACTGTACAACTGACTTCCATACCCAATGCATTGGAGGTTATAACATAACCACCCGAACTTGGTTTGTAATGGAACCACACATATTTGGTTTATCACATAACCAAATGCCTTTGTTTTATCACATAACCACCCCTCAAATGTCCAAGTACCATTATAAAATCATAACAAAAAAAATATTGAAATCATCAACATTTTACTCATAAAATTTGCAAGCATAAGGAATCGTTAAAAGATATTTATATAATCAAAAAAAATATTAAAACCATTTTAAATAACAAATTACCTAAAAGTGGAATTTTGTTTTTATTTTTATTTTCAAAAATTTCTATCTTGTAGAGGAATACAAATTCCAAATAAAGGTCACAGTGGTGGAAAGGTCACTGTCATAATGTACATTAAAAAACATTATTTTTGTAATTTAGTAAAATGATTCTTAGAAAAAGAATCCTTTTGAAAAAAATTTATTGAAATTAAAATTCAAAGTTATTAATTATAAACTATATAAAATGTGGTGTATAACATCAAAATATTCCTCAATGAAAGGATATTGAGATGAAGTCCCTCACCTTAAGTTCGATTTTTCATGTATGTTCATTTTTCTTCCGGAATAATAAAATTTGGTTAATTTGTACTCGAATGATAAATTTTTTCCATTTTATCATTAATATCATATTAATTATTTAAATATACATATATATATATATATCATAAAATTGATATAATGAATAAAAATGAGTCACATCGCTTAATGGAGGTGATAGTTCACATATACACACGAACGATGTTATCATTTTTATGCATATGGAAGTTAGATCATAATTGAAATATTATTATCTTATAATGATTAATATTTAATGAATATCAAATATGAATATTTGTTCCATTATTATAACCAACCATGAGAGACAGTTATGGAAGACGAATTTGATCATTTCGTGGTGGTGATAGTTCCCACGTACGCATGAACGATTAATTCATTTCCTATTAAATAAAAGTGGAGATGGGTTTAGGTGATGATATTAAAATAATAAAATCTAAGTATGTTGATGATTCTGGAGTTTTTATCTCATCATAGTTTAAGGATATTTAAAGGAAGTGTAAGAAGAAATAAAATAGAAATACTTAAAGAAAACGATACCTCTTCTTCGATTAATTACCTTTAAAGAACACCTTAACACCTCTAAAGAGGGTCTTATGCTTAAAATAAGAATTAAAGAATTTGGGAAGGGATTATAGGAATTTTTTGGGAAGAAATTTTCTGAACCAAAAGGATTTGGAAGTATGGGTAATAGAGAGGAATTCATGCCTTTTTATAGGAGAGATGAGGGGTTCCTGGGAAATATACAAATTATTAAATTAATTTAAATTCAATTTTGATTCCAAATGGTCCAAAAATCATATATTAATAATATAAAATTATTTTAGTTCTAAATAATTTCATCCAATAATTTATATATATATTGATTTGATTTTAAACTTTATCTTTTCAGTTTACCTTTAATTATTCTCTTTTAATTTTAAGTGTGGTAACCAAATTTTAAATATTAGGAGGCTATAAATTTTAATTATATGGGGTAAATTTACTATAGATGAACTATTTATGAAATTTTATACCTTTTAATATTAAATTTTTAATTTTTAATTAATTTTATGATTTTTAATTAATTTAATAAAATATTTTTTTATAAACTATCAATAGTGTCAATTTTAACAATATCCATTTCATTGAATTTAAATAAATTCAAAAGAGAGAGATAGATTTGAACAGAAATTAAATGGAATTATAAATTGTCATAGTCACCTATAAAATTCATTTATGGCATCCATTAGTTCAAAATTTATATATTTTAATTTTATTAGTATCATTTATTTGATTCTTCCGTAAATAAATATTTTATTGTATTATGATTATGTCATAATTAAATTTAATTATTTAATGTTTAAAAATAAAAAATAAAATTACATGATATAGATAATATTGTTATATTTATAAATAAAATTTATAGTTTAAGATATTACTTATATAACCCCATATTAAATTGTTTTAGTAAGAATAGACATGTTTATGATATTTTTCCTTTGCATTAAATTAAATTTTATAAATGTATTTATCACACTCAAGTTGCTTACACAGGCCAAATGTTTGGCCTAAGGATTTTCTTGGTTATCCAAAACTCATCTAATAAGGTTAGTACAAGTTTTAGGGTAGTTTTATATTATTATAATATTATTTTAATCCTTATTTACCTAATTTACCCTTTAATCGTGGAAAATAAAATAATAAAGTTACTATTCATAAAAAATATTTTTATTATATTTGATCACATTTTTTATATTTAGTACAACTATATTTGTCCATTTTTGAAAATTAAAATCGCAAAAGTGATTATTTTAACATAATTTTAATCCCCATGACAGATTGGGGAAACATGTTTTTAAAAATAAAAAACCATCCAAAGATTGACATGTGTTTATATCCAATTTAAATGTGAAATTAATTCCAACGGAAGACATTAGATTAAATCATAAAAACATCATATAATTAAAAATTAAAACCATGTTAAAGGAAAATATAACAATATTACCGAATTATACTAAAATAAAGTTTTGAATTAAAATGAAATATTTTTCATTATTCATTAAAAAAAATGAATATTACAAAAAATTCAACCAAAGTAAATTTTTATGTCCTAATTCCACATAAGAATTTTATTTTGTAAAATGTAATATATAAAAGCATCAAAAACTAGATTCAAAAAGAGTTTTCAATCAAAAGGTGGTAAAACTATTTTTTCAAAATATTAGAGTATTTATGCTAAAAATTTGATTTATTCTCATTTTAAGCCTCTAGAATTTATTTGAAGAAAGGAAAAATAGTTAATAAACATTTGTAAACATAATATAGTTAGTTATGTTAATTCTTACTAGTATAATGGCTTTTAAATAACAACCATTTAAAATATTAATATTACAACATATTATTTTTTACAGTATAACATAGTCTTGTGTCCAGTATAAGATTTCAGAGAAACCCATTATTCTGTGTCAGGTACACTATTGAACATATCACCCCTTTAAGAAAAAATTACTTTTTAATTCATAAATATTTATAAATATATAAAATTCTTATTTTATAATTACCTGGGTTGTTACAAGTAATGGGTAATTTCTCTTTATAAAGCAATTTTATTAATTTTTCCTATAGATAAACCCACGACATTCTAATGGTGTATGTTTAATTTTGAGTTCCTTATTGTAATTACTATGATCTGATGACAAAAATTATAGGGAAATGATTTATTAAATAGGGAGATAATATAACACTTTGTTATTCTAATATAATAATTCCTTTAAATTAGTTAAATGTGTTCAATTGCTTGCTCTACATGTAAGAATAATGTAAAATGAAACCATGATATTTTTTGATAAAATATTAATATAAAGTATGATCATTAAAAATTTGAATTTAATTATAATGAATGAATAAGAGTAATCATTTTACAAAATATTTAAAAAATATAATTTGGGATACTTTTAATTTGAATGAACTTCAATTAGTATAGCTAAAAACTAGTATGAAACTCATTTTATTAATAAAGATATATTTTTCTAAGATTGGTGTCTTATTTCAAGAAAATAAGTATGTTAAGATTAGATAATAATTAAATATGTTAATAATATTAACAATATATCATCCATAAATTAATTAGTAATTTATGTGAAATAAGAATAAAGAATAGTTAACATGTTAAAAAGTTATTTTCGTGATTTTTCGCTGTATTTAAGGATTTTATTTAAATATTGAATTATAAAATTTGATTAATTTATTAAGAATAAATTAAAATATTTTTGGATTAATATTTATAATATAATCTTAAAATAATTTTTTCAATTTTTATAAAAAGAATGATCTTTTAGGTGAATAGTGAAAAATACAATTTTATTCAATTAACATGACTTTTATGAAATCATTAGTTTATAAGTAGGAATCAGAAAATATTGAAAAAAAATTATATGACCATATTTTTTTAATAAGTGAAATTATAATTTTAATAATGTTTTTTTAATTTACATAACCATATTTCATATTTTATTACATAAGTAATATTATTTCAAAAATTGTTTCTTAGGCATTATACATTGTAATTTTAAAATTAAATAATATGAATTTTTAAAATTAAATAAAATTAAATGTATTAAAAATTTATAATTAGTGGTTACAAATTATCTAATAAGGAACACTTTATTTTTAGTCGTAAATATTAAGTCACCTTAGGTAAAAACTAGTTACTTCTATAAAAGGTAAAATGTAAAAAGTAAAAATTTAATGTGTGAAGGGCATGAAACATAATAAAAACATGTTTATAACTGAGTTTATGATGTATATATTTACATTATATCTTATTCATCCCATTTTTTCTCATTGTTTGAGAAACATTACATTATTAACATGTGCTCCCTTTATATTAGGTTGAAATATTTAAAAAAAATGCATTCTCACCACTTATAAAAGGGGCCTCTCATCACCCCTTCAATGAACTCATAAATAGTAGGATTACTCCTTAAAATATAAAATTTTAAATTCCTATAGAACACTCTATCACTCTACTGAGCTTCTGGAAACAAGAATTATCCGATTCTACCCATTTTCAAGAGAACTTCTAAGGAAATCTCAAAGTGCTCAACATGAGTAACCATTCTTATATAAAATATTTATTTTATATTTATATTTTACAATTATAATTTTTAAATATATATTTAATGACATAATTTTTGTTTTATAATTTCTATTATTATTCTATTGTAACAATTATCGATCACCTTTTCCACTTTATTTAAAAATAAATAAAATTATCATTCATGCATTTTGCAGACTACCGGCTCTATGACGCAACATGTTTTGTTTTCATTAAATAAATTATAGAGATAATATAATATTTAAATTTAATAAATAATTATGATAATTATTTAATTTTTATTATTATAAAATTATAAATCATATTTATTATTTATCCCGTTCTATGGAAAATGAAATTGTCAACCATGTATATGTGTGGACTAGCACCTCCAAGGAACACTTGATTTATATAATTTTTTCATTTACTTAAGAGGATAGTCCTCAAGATGTGATAAAAGGATAAATATTATTTTGATTATATCATTAAAGGTATGGTATGGAAAATTTCATAATCTATTAATGATAAGATCAACAAAGTATTACTGTTAATTTAATCGTTTAAAATGAATGAACTAAGTGGAAAATGATATCTTATTTATAACTAATGACCTTATATAAATTATTGAATGTTTATGTATAATTAATATTATGAAATATCACAATAATAAAAACCAAAAAATATTATTAGGCTTCTGGAATAATTATATTACAACTAAACCACCTTACAGTCACCCACTAATCATGGCAGATTCATGTTAGTGTCGGTTTGACCACCTACTTCAGCAATAAATTGAATTTATATAATGGATGAATATGAGAAATTATTTAATGTTATAATATGATATAAATATGTAAATAAAGTTTTTTGGTTCTAGTAATCTTATATGATTATTTAACTCATTAATTAAGAAATCACCATTCGTCCATTAAGAAACACTAAAACATGATCACAGATGATTTAAACCTCATAGACCATAACCAAGACAACCATGAAATGTGATTATAGTTCTATAAAATATACTAAAAAATATATTCCAGTACCTTAAAAGATATAATAGTGATGCGATTTGAACACATAATTGATACCAACACCTCTTTTGTGAAATAAGTTCAAAGCAATAAAGATTACTTACCCCTAATTTTGAAAATAAATAAAAAATAACTAATATATATATATATTATTGGAATGATTATAAATGATATTTTTAAATGTTTATAGTTATTAATAACTTTCTTTAGAATATATTTAATGATCTTAATTTAATTCTTTAGAAAATTTTGTGCGACTGATGAAAAAATCTCGACCGTGGTAAGGGTTCTCGTTTCAAATTCCTCTCTTTGAGATATGTTTCATATTATAAACCTAATTTAATTTATATAATGTATTTAATTCTCATTTGAAATACAATATCATTAATTATATTTTAATAATGGCATTTTAAGTTGAATTATAAGTCCCCTCTTTCAATGGGTTTTTATTAAAATGTTACTCAAGATGAAACGATTATTCATCTCAAACATTAATTCCTTGAGACATATTTTTATTATGGACCATGTTTTTATCTAAATGGTCTATTCAAATCCCTTTTATGAATATTTTTATTATATTTTTGTTATTCATAGGAAATACTATTCAAAACCATCTTCCTTCCATCAAATGAATTTTGAATTGGTCATTAACTTAGTTGTAAGGCTTTTTGGTAACTAAATTTTTATTTATTTATTTATGATCATCCTATTGTAATTAAAAGTTTGTTAGATTATAATAATTGATTATATTATTTTATTTTATTTTTAATATTAATTTATATTTTTCCCACTTAATAAACATTTTTTAAATATTTCTTACTTCATGGAGTATGTTGCACATAAGAAATATTGACAACTCAAGACTATTTTCCTTTATTTATATCATTTCATCATGAAATACTTTATTTCATTCTTGGGTTATCCCACCATAATATTTTAATATATGGTATTTTATAATCATATTTAAGAGAATTAATTTCTAATACAAATGAAAAAATCCACTATTTTTATAATGTGAGTTTTAAACAAATGTATTTTGAAAATAAAAAAAAATGGATTTACATTAACTTTAATATATTTTGTATTAATCATATCATATCTCCAAAATAAACATTATGTGTTTTCAAGTATATATTATCAAATATTATTTTTAAAACTAAATGTTTTCAAAATCTTTCACATAACCATTTCACAAGTTACCTTAGAAATACACCTGAATTTTTTTGATTTTACATTAATGTTAGAAATATTTTCTAATATATATTTTATGTTTTCCCATCCATTTACCATAACATTTTCAAATGTATTTACCCCAAAGGGGTATATTTTTTAAAATTTATCCTATAATAGATATATATTATCATATAGGGAATTATAATCATGGTATCAAACAATTTGATTATTGTTCCCTTATTTTGTTGTACCATTCGAAGAATTATTTTTTACAAGGGTGTTTTTTATTTATGTCAACCCCATTATATGTTTCCTTTATTGAACTGTGGTTATGTTTTATCAAAACCATCAAATTTATTCCTTTGTCTGTATTATGATCAACTTAATCCATTATTGACTTAACTATATATCACTACTCCATACAGTTTTAGTTTGAGGGATACTTACATAGAAATTTATTCCACTTACTAACTAGGTAACTATTGAAAATCCATATATTTTTTATTTTAATAAAGATATTTATTGATCACTTTGGAAATTTAACAACATATTATATAATCATCCAATTTCTTCATATAGATGGGTTATGAATCTATCATCCCTTTTATTAACATGGTTAAAAGTATTGAAATTCTAGATGATTATTTATTGAAAACACCAATTGATTATATATTTAAATTTTTTATTTTAAATTATATGGACTTATATATTTTCATTTAACTAGAGGTTCTTTAATCAGTGGTATGAAATGTCTTTTTGACTATTAAAGTGAATTCATTGGACTTAATCAACTAATATGTAGAGCCTAAAATAATATAGCCTCTTGATGAATCAATAAGTCTCATGAGACAAAACAACTTGAGTTTTCATGTATGCCTCTCCCTGTATCTATAAAATGTATTTTCACAGGGCCTTGAAAACATGTTTATGATGTCTGGAATTAGGAATATCCTCAATATATGATCCATAATTATTATTATCTATGTTTTCATTTATTATAGTTGATATAACATTCTCGATATTTCAGTTTATTATGGAATTATTCAGAATATTTATTCCTCTATATTATATATACCTTGCTTATTTTTTAACAAATTCCATTATATGTTTCCATTATTGAGTATTCAAGTTCACTAGTTTCTTGTGTTTTGATTCCCCAAGTTTTAAAGAAAAGTAGAAAACATTCCATATTTAGAAGGATAACACACATTTAAGGATTCATGGGAGATATTGAAAAATTATCATGAATTAAGTAGTTTCTTATAAAGTGAAAAAATGTCCATTAGTTTTTAAAGTCATGGGATCCATTTGTTAATGATGTTTCCTAATTATCTAATGATATAAAACTAAATGGTATTGGTAATGTATGAAATTCAAAATGATAATTAGGTTATGTAATTATGGTATTCTTATGTTAAGTATTTTATAGCTAGAATCAAAGAAAATATAAAATTCATGTGTTTATGGAATGAGATCTAGAAGTGCTGGTTTATGGCATGAAATTTTTTATCAGAGCATGGTTTATATAATTTTTTATTAGGATGTTTGTTGAGGATAATTTAAGGGTTTTGAGTTTTTTTATATTAGAATTTCAAAGGTATTAATAGCCCTTTAGGTTAGTTGAAGTAATATTGAGTATTTTAAGGGTTAGGATGGGAGAAATTACATGAAGATACGTTGAATAACACTATTTATAGGAAGAAATAAAGAAAATTTGTTAAAGTCTTGAGTTTTGGTCTTACTAGAAATTATATCTCAGTATGGATACTAAAACTGGATGCAGGATCTCAAATATTTGTACCTAGGGGTAATAACCTTGAAAAGGAAAAATTTGGTATCAACTTGATCATCACATGGTGTATAGGGAAAAGGCCAAATGACAGACTTGGTTTGATACTCCCAGGGTATATACTTTGTATAATTCAAATTATATTTATGAATCATTATTATGTATTTGAATATGTTTAGGTTAGATAACCAAATAATATATTTACCTTGGAAAACTTAGATTGAAACATAGAGATTCATAAGTTACATATTAATTGATATGCTCTTTATAGGAAAAAAATTGGAGTGTGAAGTATTATGACTATGAAAAACTATATATCAAGAAATATGAACATAATTGAAGTATCAAACACACTAAAGAAGAGAAAGATATACTATTATGAAATATTAAGTAATGAAGATGTTGATGGAAATGAGATCCAATTTTCTACATGTAAAAAATGTGGGAAGAAGTATAGAGAAATTTCCTTGAAGGGATAGTTAATTTTTATAAGTTTCGAGATGAAGCTTATCTGAGTCACAAGTTTAAGGTAAAGAGTGAAGCTATAAAAATTTATTGCTTCAATTACAAGAGAGTTGGTCATTATGTGACTTAATATCCCAATCCAAAGGGAGAAAAGTGAACCAGTCACCATCAAAAATGAAAAAAGGTAAAGAATATGAAAATACTAATAATGGAGAGGATATCATGTTTTCACTCAAGCTTTTATAGTGTCGTAAGTCATGTAACTCTTCACTAACTATTGGATATTGACTAATAAATAAATCCCTATATGATTTTAAATTAAAACATTTTCAAGGATTGTGGGAATTTGTTTCTTATAGATATAGATCCTATCCCCTTAGAAAAATTATTTATGAAATTTGGAATTATTTCTCTTTATAAAGTTCTTATCATAATTTTTCAAATAGAAAAATATCATTTCACATCCAAAATAAACTCATGATCATCTATAATGGTTGTTTAATTTTGATTTCTTGATTGAAATTAGTTTGATATTATAATAAAAATTTAGAGGATAAAATTTATATCATGGGGGTGGTGATGTAAAAAATTTAGATTTTAATATATTAATTTATCTAAATTAGTTAAATGTGTTTGATAACATGATCAACATGCAACACCGAACTAAAAAATTCACTATATATTATTATGAAAAAAATATTATGTATGACTGTTAAACATAGATATTCGATTAGAGGGAATGAATATGATTAACCAATATATGAAATATTTATAAAATGGAAATAATTTAACATTTAATTTGAATAAAATTAAATTACTACAGCTAAAAACAACTAATAAAATCATTTTATGGTTAAAAATACATTTTTTTTCTAAAATTGGTTTTTTATTTAAAAAAACTATGTATATTATGATTATATAATAATAAAATATATTTATAATATTAATAAAATATTTTCAATAAATTAATAACTAATTTATAGAAAATAATAATAAATAATAATTAATATCTTAAAAATATATTTTCCAATATGAATATTTTTCACTATATGTTGGGATTTTATTTAAATAGTGAATTATAAAATTTTATAAATTTAATTAAAGAAAATAAACAAAATTATTTTATTAATAAAAGTAATATAATCTTAAAATTAATTTTGGGGATTTTTAAAAAATTATGTTTTGGGTAAATAAAACAAAATACCATTTTTACAATTAATATCACTTTTATGATATTATTAGCCTATAAGTATGAATTTTAAATTTATGAAACATTTTTATGAGACCATATAATTTTTTTATAAGTGAATTTATTATTTCATAAATTGTATTTTTAATTTACAAACACATTTCTTATATTTTAGAACAAAAGTAAAATTTTATAAGAAATTGTTTTAATGCATTATATCTTTTAATATTGGAATTAATTTTTACCACTCTTATAAAATGAATCAAATAGAATAGATTTAAAACATAGAATTGTTGGATCCAAATTCTATAGTAAGGAAAACTTTATTTTTAAGCATAAATATTAAGTTACATTAGGTAAAAACTAGTTATCAAGGTAAAATCTAAAATGATAAAAGTAATAATTCAATGGGTAAAGGGATTTAATCATGATAATAACATGTCTATAATTAAGTTTATTTGTTCTTTATTGACTGTTGACGCTCCTTTCGTCACAGACTCTAAAGATCGGAAAAGGGAATATCTCAGCTGAAAGTGATTCATCCTTTGAAGAAAACATCAAAAATCGACAAAGGCATGAACAAAGGATCAACAGAAAATCCACCGCGCAAGTCATACCACTGCCGCGCAAGTATACTTGCGCGGTTACCTTGGTCGCGCAGGTGACTTGCGCGACCTAATTGGTAACCGCCCGGTAACCACCCTGGGTCTTCTTTTGCCTATAAATAGACCCTGTGGGCCCCCCATTCAAGAGGATCTTTTTACAGAAACTCGGATTGAAGCTCCCAACGCCCAAGTCTCTTCTCAAAGCTTCCGGAACACTTCTAAGGTAATTTCTTACCTAGAACGGAAGATCTAAAGAGAAGAAGGAAGGCCTAAGTGTTGAAAATTATCAAACACTTGCGCGCCGACTTATTTCCTTCAATATAACTTGCGCATTTCTTTTCTAGAAGAACCTCAAGGGGATTCTAAAGGTTTTTATCAAGAGTCGCTCAAGTATTTCAATTCTGATGGAAAATCGCGCAAGTACACCATGTGTCGCGCAAGTATACTTGCGCGGCCAATACTTGCGCGCCGCCGCAGGACTTGCGCGCCTTTCAAGACTTGCGCGCCCCTATCTTTTTGGGTGCCCATCTTGCCCATTTTACCCCTCTTAAGCCATTTCACCTTTCCTTTTCAAGATTCAGTCTTCAAGACACTCTTCAAAGCCATTTATGGCATGATTTCTTGATTTGACTTTCTTATCTGAAAGGAATTCTGTGGAATCTCTCTCAAAGTCTAGTGATTTAAATATCCTTATGTCACTAAAATACGGAGAGTTCATTCATTCAACCTCATCCTTTAAAATGAGAGAATCTTAACCTGGGTCTCCTTTTCAGGAATAATCCCCAGTTATAAAACCTTTAATCTGGGCATCTTCCTCAGGAGTAAGCCCCAAATTCTTAAAGTTCCCAATCTTGGGCATCTTTCTTAAGAATAAGCCCCAACCTCAAATATGGGCATCCTCCTCAGGAGTAAGCCCCAAACCTTAATCCCTAACCTGGGTCTCCTTTTTTCAGGAATAAGACTCAGTCATAACTTTGGGTCTCCTTTTCAGGAATAAAACCCAATCATAAGTCCCCTCCTAACTTGGGCATCCTCCTTAGGAGTAAGCCCCAAGATTAGAGTATTCAAATCTCCATGAAGCATATATAACTTTATGGACCCTGTTCATGGATTTTCTCCCTAAAAGTAAATCCTAAACCTTCATCTATCTGGGCAGTCATCCATACATAAGCCCCAAAAAAATTCTTATGATTGCATCTTTCATGGCACAATTGTCTAAATTTTACTAATACCTCTTGTTTCTCACACCGAGCATGAATCACGTGAGATTAGAGTGTAAAAGTAATTATGAAATTCATCTTTGAGCCATCAATCATAAACATCATACTCCATAACTCGAACTACGTGGGTTCTGATTCCTTTTCCAAAATAAAGGATACGTAGGTAGCCCATTTATGGGTTCGATCCCAACTTTGAAATAATCCTTGTCCTTCTGAATGACGATAAACTTCAAGTGCCCCACTGAGTGGCTTTAAAACCAGCCTGGTCGTCATAATGACCAAGAGACTTTTATATAAATGTTTTGAAGGATACCATTGACCAAGAATCTCTAAACAGATATAGATGATTCTCTATTGATTAAGAACCTCGAATACATATAAAAAATTCTCTAAATTTCTTGCATATTTAATCATTTATTGTTAAAATTAAAGGAAAGCACATTTTTTATACTTGGTAATATAATAAGGATTCACGAACATAACTTAATTCTATAAAGAGAGTCCCGGAGTAGACAATAATTCCCCTCAAAAAGGTGTGATGAGTCCGACCTCCCATCCTCTCGACCAATGCAAATTCCTAAGTCTCATTAGTCCACAAGATAATGAGCGTCTGCCTTTGGAAAGTAGGTCCAAACGGATGTGGAATCATTGGATGTTTCCGGTTCTACGAACAAACCCGTTAGAAACCGATCGGAACGTTTGAATCTCCCGTCCAGGAGGTCATCCCCGGATTCCGTGCGAAACAAAAATGGTGAACCCGACGTGAATCCTTAACCAAGTGAAAGTGATGTTCTTATTATTTTAGGCCCCTTGGGCCAACAAGGCAATCATTGACATATGCTCATCCAAAAGATGCAGTGGCCGGATTCATCTTGATTATGTCTGTTACATGGAACAGGCACTCTTTTCTCAAGATCTTCTGCAAAAATGGATTTCCTTAAATTCACCCCTGTGAATACTGCTGCTTTGAACACCTCTACTGTGAGGTCTGCTGCTGTGAAAACCAATGCTGCTACTCCTGCTGGAACGTCATCCGCTCTGAGGATGACATCACCAACTCAGTGTCTTCAACGCTGTGTTTCTAATGCACTGGTTAAGGAGTACCGTCGCAATGGTACTATCCCAACTCTGGAGGCCGCTCGTCAAGCACTCCAAGTTAACAACTCTACCTGGTCGTCCGGACAACGGCGGCCAGCAATCAAGAAGCAGGCGGTGCTGACTACCGTCTCCAACCGTTTCGGGTCGTTATCCCCGGAACGCAATTTCCATTCACTCCCTTACTCTGAGGAAGTGAATGAGCAGGTCCCTCGGGGCCTTAATTCAAAAAGACAGGAGTCCTTCCCGAGGGCTCCCATCAACAATCTCCGCCAGACTTGTGCGGTAGTGCACCCTCAACATGATGAGGGTACCGACTCCAGGCATTCAGCTCAGGTTCCTCGAACCCGAGCAGGCAAGATGAACCGCCAGAGACGGAATCCGGTTAACAATAGGCAGGTTGTCATCCCTGCCATCTCCGGAGAAGTCCACCAACCTAACTTGGTGGCAAACAACGAGCAGGCATACACACCTGCCCGTTTTAATTCAGCTGTCCAGCAGACTCGTCTGGCAGTATCAAGCCGATCCCGCCAGGAAATTCCAGCGGAGTACCATAGGCAGGAACATACACCTTCTTATACATCACCAGTTAGTCAGCAGGCTCGTCTGACTACATATGATGGATCTCGTCAACCGTGTTTGGCGAAGTGTAATCAGCAGGCACATACACCTGCTAATACTAATCAGGCCTACCAACAGTCTCGCTTGGTAGCGTCCGGAGAAGTCAGTCGGAAAGTCCCAACGACAAACAGGGGGCAGACTCAACTCTCTGCCTCCACACTTGAGTACTGTCAGGATTCACTGACAGGAAAAGGAGGACAGGAGCAGGCACATACACCTACTCCAAGCCCAGAATGGACGTATATCCCCGTTCCGGCGGCTGAAGTCACCAAACATATTTTGTCAATGGTGAAAGAGCAGAAGAAAATTCCTGCTCATATTCTGGATGCTTGCCAGGATATCATAACAGCTTCAGCATCATCTCAGGGACAGACACATAAATCTATCCCTAGCAATGGAGTGACACATCAACGATTCACTCTGGAAGAGACACACACATCTGTTCCAGTCCAAGAGGGTTATGGGGCATACTCCCCCATATCATACGGACAACCAAGTCAGGCACATACACCTGATTTGAGTGGAGATCGTCAGCCTAACCTGACCATCTTTCCTGATCAGGCACATACACCTGCTCAGAGCAATCACTTTCGTCATCAAGTGGTTTCTAAAGCGAGTAAGAAGGCATCTAAGAAAAAGATCTGCCCAGCACAGTCAGGAGATCAAAGGCCAATCTGCAACAAGGCCTTGCTCGATGCTGGAGTTCTTGAAGCCCTCAGACATTTATCTGTCGGAATTCAAGATTCTACTCCCTCAGTTCCCAATAACTGGAACATTAATTCTGAAGGTCTTCAACAGACACTTCCTCATGAAGACTTGCTTCATGAAAATTCGGTCAATCGTGAAGTTTCTTCTTCAGATGAGAGCCACAGGAACCCTCTGTGTGGTCAGAAGGCCAAGGAGCAAGAGATTTCATCTTTTGTTGTAACCCATCATGACGGTCCTCCTCATGGTGATGAACTTCGCTGCGAAAGTCCTCTCCGCAGTAGTGATTCACGTTGTCTCGAAAATTCATTAGAAGGAAATGTAGTGACGAGAAAGCCCTCATATCTCGAGGCACTTGAAAACGTAAAACCATTCATGTCTGATGCTTTACTATCGGCAGGTGAAACTCTTTCTCCATCAGAAGATAGCCTGGGGTTCAGGTTATTCTCCGAACCATCCCTGGGTCATTCATCTTCCAGCATGAATAGTGATTTCTCTACCAATCTTGTTGAATCTGATGAAGCAACAAGGAAACACCAACTCTGGTCCAAACAGGTAGAAGAATCTTCATTTAATGATAAAGAGGAAATTCTGAACATGAGGAAAAAACTGGCAAAAGGTGAAGTACCAGTCATGTTTTGGCCTTTGGCTGATTCCCAGTACGACATTCCAAAGATGTTGACGGATGATGGAATCCATGATATTCGTCTCAACATATGGAAAACTCTTTGTCAATTAAAGAAGAAGGTATTATCTTACGATGAATATGAAAATCATCTTAAGATAATAGAAGGGTTACAACGCCAGATTGATTTGGCATCTCTATCAGTCTCTCGGTATCCGAAGGCTGAAAAGCAACAGAGAACCCTTCAACGTTCATGCCTTGGCGCACTAAGAAGATTGCGTCAGTTAATTGCCAATGCTCCATCTGATGTTCATATCAAAGGATGGGGTGTTCACGGAGCACTACATTTCACAGTGCTTTTCGGTCAGCAAAGCCCTCCGAAAATGGTCTCATGCAATGTTATTGCCCATGGTCGGCCACAGTCAATGGGCTTTGTTCATAATCAAAAGCTTGCTCAAGAACAAGCTTCAACTAGTTCCTCTCAAAATCAAATATATAGAGAACAAGTTGTTGAAATGCTCCTACATCAAGCAGGTGAGAATATTGCACAAGCCTCTCGTCTGGAGCAAACACGTCATCAAATGACAGAAATTTCGGAAATCATCCAACGGTCTATTGAACCAGGTGATAAAAGTGGATACAGGTTAATGCATCCAGCTAATTTCCGAACTAAGATTCACAAGATCAAGAGAGATTTCAAGAAGATCTCAGACATAGCATGTCAAGAGACACCCCAGCTTTCCAGACTGGGGACTTCTCTAACCCAACCCTCAGAGTCAACGAATGGGATTCGAGGAGTTGAGCGGAAGCAGCAGGAACATCCCCAGTCCACCGGACTGGGGACTTTTTCAAATCTTCAATACTTCCCTCAGAGAAAGTCAGTATTCTCTCGATTAGGGAATAAGCCTCAAGAGGAACGAAGAGCCAAGCTGTCAGGAGATTCTCTCCAAGTGACGGTTCTCCAAGAAATTCCTGAGGGATCAAGTCAACGGAATGCCATGTCTCATCATGGACATAGAAGGAGACAATATCACAGAAATGCTGATAGAAAGGATTCCATGCAATATGCATCCATTAATGTCATCAATGTCGTTGCTGATGATTCACCAGATGAGGCTCAATCAGAGGGATCAGACGAAGAGGTTCCTGCTCAAGAAGTCGCGCACACAGACCTAAATGAAGAAGGTGTGCGCACACGTAATCAAAGACTTACCCAAAATCTGGGTATTCCTTCAAGTAACCCACTTCCCCCTCTCCGAAAAGGATCCAATAAGGGGAAAGGAAAGAATCAGGTTACTTCTCACCCTTCCTCTGAAGGAGGTCAATCGCTCTCATTAGAGAAAAGGTTTGCACAACAGGAGGAAGAAATGAAAGAATTAAGAAGGTTGAATGCAGAACTACTTCAGAGTAGTCTTCTTCTTAAGAATACTGAAGTCCGACAGCCGAAAGAATTTGTTGTAACTACTGAGATGGATCAAGAATATCCTCCTTTATCAGTACACCCACAGAGGTCTAATCCTACGGGTCAAACGCAACAACGGTTGGCAGCACTACCATCAGTTGCAGCACCAACCACCACGTCTGTTCAAGCTCCATTCATTGCACCTACCCAAAACCAAGTTCAACCTGACATTTCTCAAAAGTTAATAACTACTATTGAGTCATTAACAGCTCGGTTAGAAACTATGGAAGGGAAACGGGCGCAAGTTCAACCTGAAAGGAAAGTTTACCCTGAATGGGTAGATTCAATTTCTCCTCCATCCAGTTTTGGAAACCCTATTTTCCCTACTTTCAATGGATCAGGCGACCCTGAACAACATTTGACGCATTACGTGTCTTGTTGTGATCCTATGATGGGAACTCTAGAGCAGCAAGAAGCAGTGAAACTCAGATGCTTCGTGCGAACCTTGCAAGGACCAGCTTTTGTCTGGTATACAAGCTTGAAATCCCGGTCAGTCATCGGATGGGAGGATCTTCATCAAAAATTCCTTCTTCAGTTTAGCTCAACTTTGCCAAAAACGACAGTTTTCGATCTTACAAACTGCAAGCAAAGGGAGAATGAAAGAGTCTCTGATTTAATTGCTCGTTGGAAGGGATTAACGTATTCCTTGAGTTTATCACTCCCTCAGGAGGAATTGTTGCCAATCTGTGTGGCAAATTTTCGTGACGAATTACGCACGCCATTGATCCCTGTGAAATACACAGGAGGGTTTCGAGACCTTACTTCAATCGCTCAACAGATTGAAGATTCCCTTATACAGGCTAAGGTTAAATCTCGTGTAATTCCATCAGCTCCAGGAAGAAGAATGGGTAAAGCAGAAACTGCTACAGTTATGCTTAAACAGGAACCTGTACCTATTTCTACTTCAAAACCTTCATCTTCTCGAAGGGCTCCACCTCCTGAATGCCAACAAAAAAGGCTGTTTCGTCCAAATGATCAAAAAGATCAACGAAGAAAACAATTTGAGGATATGAAGAGTAAAACATACTCTTTCCGAAGTGAGTAAGTTCCTGGTTACTTCATTTCAGCCCTGGAAAATAATTTGGTTCAATTACCAGTGCCGAAGAGGCCAAACAAGGAAGGAGATGAAGACCGTCCCAATTATTGTCCCTTTCATCAAATGTTGGGGCATCCCATCCAGGAGTGTTTTGTCTTTAAAGACCTCCTGCAAAAGATGGTTGACTTGGGACAAGTCAAATTGAAGGGTTCTTCATCTCATGTAGCGTGTATTACCGCTACAGATCCAGAAGAAGGAGGCGAGTGACAGGAAGTCAAAAGCAAAACTGCAAAAAAATATGATGATTGGATGGTCAGAAAGACAATCTATCGAACCCATTCCATTTTGCGAACACAATTGAAGAAGCCAATTGTTTCTCCTACAAAAGCTGCAGTAAAGCCTCCATCAAAAGACAAATCCTCAAAAGGGCAGCGCAATTCAAAGAAGAAAGAGGAATCAGGAGAAGATGAGTATGCATCAAAGCCTAAATTGTCTTTGACTCTGGCAGATTTCATGCCATCTACTTCAAAGCCACGGGCACCGTCCCACCAAACGGGACAGCCTAAACAGGCTAACCAGGAAGAGTCTTTATCAGACGAAGAATTAATCTTTGGTTCTGTTAATATGATTCAATTAACAGATTCATATTCCAGTCTTGATGAACCTGAATTCCCTGTATCAAATAAGGGAACCCGAGGAAGTTCTAGAGGTTCAGGATACAGGGGAAGACGTGGATCTTTCCGAAGCCACTACTCTAATTCTACCCCTGCTAGCACTGTATATGCAGCAGAAACTCGTGGTAAATCCCTTCAGCGAGCTCAAAAAGAACAAGCAAGTTCTTCTGCCAATGGCCAACTCAGTTTCGGCACAGTTATTTTGGAAGACCGATTAAAAGTTCCATCTTCTTTATCTCAGCAAGTAAATGGATCTAATCAGTCTAATTTTCCAAAACCAAGGATGTTGCCAACTTCAATACAAGATGCATCAGCTTCCAAAGCATCTGCTTCCAAAGTACCTGCTAAACCGCATATTCCTATTGTGAAACGCAGACCTCTAGATCAAAAGTATGATATATTGAAACACTTGGCCCAAGTACCAGCCAAGTTATCAATTTTGGATGCTTTGAATCTGTCAAGAGATCTTCGGGAAGCACTCATCGAAGCTTTGTCAAGTCCTCAGGAGTTTGAAACTGAAATTGCTGTAGCTGAAATCTATCACATAGAGAATAATCTTGCGGAATGCCATGCAGTGATATCTTTTACTGATAAAGATGAAGATGATGTTGTTCATGGGCACATAAAACCTTTGTACTTATCTGGAAAAGTCAATGGTATAGATGTTCGAAGAGCTTTCATTGACAATGGTTCAGGATTCAACCTCATGCCCATTCGCACACTTCGTCGATTGGGCCTCACGGAATCTGATTTATCTCCTTCTACCATGATGTTGCAAGGATATGATAAAAATGAACAAGAACCACTGGGAGAAGTTACGCTCAGAACTCAGTTTGGAGATCTTGTTTCCAATTAGGATTTCATGATTATTGATCAAGACTCAGCTTTCAATATCTTGCTTGGAAGACCCTGGCTACATCAGCATGCAGCTATTCCGTCATCATACCATCAATGTCTCAAATACTGTTTCGATGGTCAATTTGGAACATTGTATGGTGATAAGGCCCCGTTCAAGACATGTGAGTCTCAATACATTGAGGCGGAATTTTATCACATGAAGGGAAGGGAAAAATCTACAATGAAGGAAATTACCAAAGTTAATGCTCCGTATGGTTTGGAAAAAATTCCAATAAATCCATTTTCACTTGTGAGTACAGATTATGTGTTACCTATCAGTCAAATTGACAAAATAGGCCCAAATCAAAATACTCTTATGGAATGATCCATAATGTCAATTATGGCAATCGAGCCAGACAACATGGGAGAAATTGGTAACTTACCAAGTAGTGATGAAAGCATAAGTGGTGACGTTTTCATTTCGTCTGCTGAAATCCAAAAAGTCTATACTTCGCTAATCAGGCCAGAAGAAGTTATAGAAACACTAGAGGTGAATATTTATGACGATTCTCAATCCATCATCTCCTCTTTATTTCCCAAAGAAGACCCTTTATCATCAATAGGGTCGGAAATGGAAGCTTCTTCTTCAAAATGTGAAAATTTTGACATCTCTTATGATCATGAGAATTTCGTTTTTTCATCTACTTTGCAAGTAGAAACGGAAGAAATAACACATGATGAAGAGGAAGAGGAAGATCTTAGAGATGCTCCTCCAGTATTTGAAGAGGGTATCTCTACCACTGTGGATGAACTTAGAGAAGTAAATCTGGGTACAGAGAAAGATCCACGCCCCACTTTAATTAGTGCGGCCATGACCCTTGAAGAGCAAGAGATGTATATTTCTTTTTTAAAGCAAAATAAAGATATTTTTTCTTGGAATTATACAGAGATTCCTGGCCTTGATCCTGATGTTGCCACCCATCATTTGGGTTTGCCAAAAGAACATCGAGGATTCAAGCAAGCCGCGAGAAGAACACACCCAACCTATGTTGCCAAAATCGAGGCTGAAGTGGATAAGCTTATCAAAGCTAACTTCGTCAGAGAAGTTCAATATCCCAAGTGGTTGGCTAATATTTTCCCTGTAAAGAAGAAGAATGGACAAATTAGGGTTTTCATCGATTTCAGAGATCTTAATCGGTATTGTCCTAAAGATGATTTCCCAGTTCTGATTACAGAACTCTTAATTGATGCGACGGCTGGCTATGAAGTACTTTCTTTCATGGATGGATATTCTGGATATAATCAGATCCGAATGGACCCAGAAGATGAGGAATATACAGCCTTCAGAGCTCCTCAAGGTGTGTTTTGTTACCGGGTGATGCCCTTTGGTTTAAAGAATGCAGGTGCAACATATCAACGCGCCATGCATCGTATCTTCAAACCTTTTCTAGGGAAATTTGTTGAATGCTATGTAGATGATCTGGTGGTTAAATCCAAACAACGTTTTGATCACTTGGCTGATTTGGAAGTCGTATTCCACAAGCTTCGACAACATAATTTGAAGATGAACCCCTTAAAATGTGCTTTTGGGGTAACCTTAGGAAAATTCCTCGGCTTTGTTGTATGCCATCGTGGTATTGAAGTCGATCCTGAGAAGACCAAATCAATCCTTGGTATGTCACCTCCTCAGAATTTGAAAGAATTAAGAGGAATTCAAGGACACTTAGCCTATATTCGGCGTTTCATCGCCAATTTGGAAGGAAAAAGTTTACCCTTTACCAAATTATTGAAGAAAGGAGTCACTTACCAGTGGACTGAAGAATGTCAAGAAGCATTTGATGTTCTCAAGAAATACCTCTTAAGTCCACCAGTACTCATGCCACCTGTTGAGGGTAGGCCTCTTATCCTCTAGGTGACAGCTTTAGAGCGATCATTGGGTACCTTTCTCACTCAAAAGAATGATGCTGGGAATGAAAATAGTCTCTACTATCTCAGTAGAACTATGCTTGAAGCAGAAACCCGGTATTCGAGTATTGAAAAGTGCTGCCTAGCATTAATCTTTGTAGTTCAGAAACTGAGACACTACCTGCAACATCACGAGGTCCAATTGGTATCTCGTAATAATCCACTCAAATTCATCCTTAGTCATCCAATGCTTACAGGACGTCTGGAAAGGTGGGAAGTTATTCTACAGCAGTTCGACATCCAGTATGTGTCTCAAAAGGCAATTAAGGGCCAAGCTCTGGCTGATTTCCTGGCTGAACATCCTTCAGTGGAAGACACGTATTCAGATATCGAACTCCCTGATGAGGAAGTTTTCTCTATTCAAGAGAGTCCTCAAACATGGGAAATGTATTTTGATGGTGCTTCTAGAAGTCCAACAGGGAAGAAAATGGAAAATCCTAAATTCAACAAAGTTGGTTTAGGAATTGTGATCATTTCTCCAGATAAGGCAGTGTTACCTTATTCCTTTTTGTTGTGGGAAGGTGGTACCAATAATGAAGCTGAATACCAAGCTCTCATTACAGGCTTGGAGTTAGCGCTTCAAGCATAAGTGAATCACTTAAAGGTGAAAGGTGATTCAGACCTGGTAATCAAACAAGTCAATGGGGATTATGCCATCAGAAAAGAAGAATTAATCCCTTTGTATGATTACGTCAGAGAGTTAATGTCAGAATTCCCTTCAGAACCGACATTTTCTTATGTCCCAAGATCACAAAATGCTCAAGCTGATGCACTGGCTAATATAGCCACAGCTTTAGAAAATCCAAATCGGGACGAGACAACCATATGTATTTCCCACCGTCGTGCAATTTCACCTTATGTTCAAGTCAGAACAGAGGAAATTTATGAAATTAGTCCCATTCCTGAACCGTATGGTCATACTACAGGATGGATGTCACCTATCAAGGAATACCTTCAAAATGGAACACTTCCACCTGATAGAGCCGAGAAAGAACAAATTCGGCGACGTGTGGTCAATTTTACTCTTTATGATGGTCCAAACCACCTCGAGAAAATTCTCTACAAACGTGGTTTTGATGGAGTTCTCTTCAGATGTATTGATGGTGAAGAGACAATGGCTGTCATAAAAGAAGTGCATGCAGGAGTCTGTGGTGCCCACCAGTCTGGACATAGACTGTCTGATCAAATTCGAAGGCTTGGATACTTATGGCCTTCAATGATACAAGATTGTGTTAATTTCACAAAGAAGTGTCATTCATGCCAAGTATATTCCAACTTCATTCATCAACCTCCAGAGTTGCTTCATACAGCTAAATACTCATGGCCATTTTCCACATGGGGAATGGATGTGGTGGGACCTTACCCTTCAGCAACGGCCAAGCAGTTTAAGTACATTCTTACTGCTACTGATTTCTTTTCCAAATGGGCAGAGGCAGTACCTCTCAAAGAAGTCAGTTCTAAATGCATTGTTAGATTCATCAAGTCTAACATCATTACTAGATTTGGTGTCCCTCATACCATATTGACGGACAACGGCACCAACTTCTGTTCTTCTGAGGTAAAGAAATTGTATCAAGAATACAACATTAAGTCCAACCATTCATCTCGATATCATGCAGCGGCTAATGGCCAGATAGAGGCCTTCAACAAGACTCTTTCAAACATACTGCAAAAGATGGTGGATAAAGATAAGAGGTCATGGCCTGATAAACTCTTTCATGCTTTATGGGCTTATCGGACTACCACTCGCAATGCAACACGGTCTACTCCATATTCATTGGTATATGGAACAGAAGAAGTCTTGCCAATTGAAGTTCAATTGCCCTCACTCAGAATAGCCATTTGTGATCAGTTATCAACAGATGAGCAATCCCAAAAGCGGTTGAATGAATTGGAACAGTTAGATGAGAAAAGATTGTGCACTTTGCACCACTTGGAAATCTATCAGAATTGGATAGCACGAGCTTTTAACAAAAAAGTTCATCTTCGTTCATTCATTCAGGGAGAATTGGTATTGGTTCTCAGAGCACCAATGATACCAGGAAAGAAGCCTCCCAAACTTGAACCAAAATGGGAAGGACCTTATTCAATACATAAGGTCTACTCCAATGGAGCATATTCTCTGATCTCAATGGATGGAGAACACATCACGACTCCAACTAATGCCAGATTTCTGAAGAAGTATTTTGTATAAACACAAAATATTGTTCCCAGAACCAAGACTCTTACAATTGGTTCATACAGCAATGGTCCAGTATGACCTTAAACTGCAACTTCGTCCAACATGACGTTAAACTGTGTCACCTTCAATGTCCGAGATGACATTAAACTATATTGTGTCCTAGCAACATGACATTAAACTGTGTGGCACTTTCATCGTCCAGCATGACGTTAAACTATAAAAAGTCCCCAGAACTGATATCCTCATATTGGTTCACCTTAGTCCTAGATACATGACTTTAAAACTGTACAGCACCAGTTCATCCTTGCTATATGACGTTAAACTATACAGCAATGGTCCAGTATGACTTTAAACTGCAGCTTCGTCCCACACGACATTAAACGGTGAAAAAGTTCCCTAAACCGTCCAGCATGACCTTAAACTGCATCATCCTTGGTCCATGTATATGACCATAAACTATTTGCAAATCCCTTATGTCCAACAAGACGTTAAACTGTGACGTCCTAAATTACATGACGCTAAACTGTATAAAAGTCCCTCACGTCCGGAAAGACGTTAAACTATATAATCTCAAAAGTCCAGTATGACATTAAACTGCACTATTCACGGTCCATGCATATGACCTTAAACTATTTCGCACCTTCGTCCGACATGACGTTAAAATGGTACACTCTTTTGTCCTTACTGCATGACATTAAACTGCACAGTCCCCCTTTCGTCCAATATGACGTTAAACTATTTTATCCCCATCGTCCTAACTACATGACGCTAAACTGTACAGAAAATCCTTGATATGTCCTACATGACATTAAACTGTATTTTGTCCCTGCTACATGACACTAAACTGTGCAGCACCAATAGTCCTATCTACAAGACTTTAAACTGCATAGTCCCCTTTTTTTTGTCCTACATGATATTAAACTGTACATTGTTAAGGTTGTTATTACCTCTTGTTTCTCACACCGAGTATGACTCACGTGAGCTTAGAGCGAACATCAACCATAACACTCCCTTTGGGCCACTAACCATGTGTAAGTCCCAACAATATTTTTTATTAGATCATTGTCCACAAGAACAACTTGATCATTGATTCATTCTTTAATTGAACTACACGGACTTTGATCCTTGCCCTCTAGGATGGGTATGTAGGCAACCTCCCAGGGTTCAAGCCCAAAAACAATCTCTTCACATCGGTTCACCACAACCTCATATGATGTTGATTTGTGAAACTGCCCCTGGAATCAATATCTTTACATTGATTCACTTTCGTCCTTGTTATATGACGTTAAACTATACAACACTTTTGTCTGGTACGACAATAAACTACAATATTCTTTGATTTCCTCATTTGAGAGAGAACTATTATTGACATTGATTTTTCAATCATGGTTTTCATTTTCAAAAGACTACGTGCATACATGGTAATGCCTGAACTTTTTATCTCAGGTTAAACCATCATTGCACTAAAGTCCCCTTTCACCCTTCACATGTACGAACCAAATTTGTACAAAGGGTAGTTCTAGAACTACGTGGACTTGATTCCCATCCTTATGGGATACGTAGGAACATTCGAGTATCCCTCGAATCCAGTCCCAAGTCTTTTGGGCCTAACCCCAAATTTCACTTTCAGTCCCTTGGCTGAAAAGTCCTCATGAAAACACACACTGTGTATTCATTATTATGGTCCGAATTCTATGACCCTAAACTAAGATCACTCATACTTTCGTCCTGCACGACGTTAAACTGCATTTCCAGAACTATGTATGGCTTGATTCTCATTCTTATGAGATACGTAGTGAAGTCCAAGTTTCAATTCAGGACCCAGCCACAACATGATTATGGTTTTCATTGACCTATGTATCTCTATATACATTGGAAAATACCCATCTTTATGTGTTATAATCCTAACCTTAAATATTTTCAGATCTTCATAACCCTTTTCATGACTTCTAGTCACAAAAATGTCAAACTTCTGAGAATTCTTTTGCCTGACTATGCAGCACGTGCCCATAGGCGGCCTTGCATAAATAGTCCACATAACAGACTTGTCAGCCAAAAGATGCTATTCATTTGACCATGCAGCCAATGCCCATAGGTGGCCCTACATATTTCAACCCCCTAACGGGTTTTGTTAAATAATAGTAACTTCATTCTTGGGAAGAATGCCTCTTTTGTCCTTATTTGTCTTAAACGACAATATGAAGGGGTCCGCAAAAAAATAGCCATCCTTAACATATTTGTCCCATATCCTTTTTCATGATCTGAAAGTATTCAAGTCTATGGTTTATTCTTCTTCCCTACGTTCGGGTCAGACCTTCGTAGGAGTGATATTCATCCAGTTCTTCAATATTCTTTTTTGGAAATATCTTCTCCATATTCAAGTACCTCTTTCCATACAACAAACTCTATACTTTAGAAAATTTGAATCTCCATAAACTTTCACTGGCTTTTAGCACTAGGAAAGTAAATTTCTGGGAGTTCTTTTGCCTGACTATGCAGTACGTTCCCATAGGTGGCCTTGCATAAACAGTCCACATAACAGACTTTTCAGCCAAAAGATACTATTTATTTGACCATGCAGCCAATGCCCATAGGTGGCCCTGCATATTTCAACCCCCTAACGGGTTTTGTTAAATAATAGTAACTTCATTCTTGGAAACTAATTCTTCTAATTCCTTTTATCTCTTTTTCATATCATTCCTCAGATTCAAATATTCTTAAGCCATAGTTTACATTTTTTCCCTCATACTTGAGTATAGTAATATGTTTTCAGATAAATTGTCAAGGAATTGAATCCATTTTTAATCCATTTTCGGTCAAAGCTATTTCGACCTTAAACATTATCCCCTTTATGTCTGGCGTGCATGACTTTAAACTGCCCACACAAAAGACAAAGGAACTCTGAATAAAATTCAAGTTCCAGCTCACTAAATATACATTTTTGTATGATTTAGGTAATATTGAGCAGTTAAAAGATTCAAAGTTTGTAGGGTTATTTGTAATAATCCTAGTAAAAATCAAACTATGATTACTAAGCCCATTGGCTTAAGTAAATTTGAAGCAGGTAATGGAAGAATGCAGGTACAAATGATTGAAGACAAAAGTGTTTTTTATTGATACACAAGAGTTAGAAGGACATCCACAGACTGGAGTCTCTTCTTTTATTTCAAGAATTACAAGAGGCTTTCAACATAACACTTCATTTGATTTACGGCAAACCGATCTTCATTAGCAACCACCTAGAATTCATTCATTCAACTGGATACAATAAGAGATGCAGTGATACCAGCTCTTCTTGGAACAATTGTAAAAGGATGTTCTTGAGTGCGGTTTGAGAAAATTTTCTGCTGATCAAACAGTGACTCTGTTTCTGTCCAAGAGACTTGGAAGATGGATACATGGATTTGAGAATGGAGCATTGGAAGTAAAGAGCCATTTGGAGAGAGTACTCTTTTCATATATTGCTCTAATACCATGTTTGTCTTCTCTCCACCAACCGGCAGTGGAAAACATTTCAGCCCATGGGTTTTCCATTTTCATATCAGCAAGGGAATGACATGGAGGAAGAATTTGAAAGTTCACACCATTGTTGTTACTCTTAATGCACAGCATAACCGAAATAGAGAAGTAGCAGTGCAGCTGCATCTCAGGTGTATAATTGTTTGCATTTGGAACATTGACTCCTTGAAGATGACCATGAACACACAGAGACAGGTAGATGCTCTGTGGGAAATTAAGATGATATTTCTTCAAGTACTTATCCAAATCTGGGAAAGTGCTGTCGCAGATATCATAGTAATCATGGCCAATAATGTTCATCATGTCATCAATCCGCTTGCTAGCCAGTTCATCATCCGTTTCAATTCCCTTAGGAACCACTGAATCTGCACAAAAGATGAATAAACTAACTCTTAAATGGGTTTATTTTCATAAAATTTTTGAAGAAATTTGGAAAAATGGCTAAGGCATTTAAGTCGCGCAAATCTAAACATGGCGCGCAAGTATTCGTGTGTTGCACTAGTTTTTAACGCGCAAGTATAAACCGCGCAAGTACAAATACCTTTACAGTGGCGCGACATCGAGGAAAACACTAGAAAACAGAGCAACCTGCGCGGTCAAGGTGACCTGCACGGCGAGAGCTCGAGAAGGGATGATGTCCGGAAATCCGGATACTTGTACAGAGGTGAGGCCATGTATTTATAGGCCAGGAAGCCTACCTGCGCGCCACACCCAGAGCGCTTAAGGCCTGCGCGACGCAGACTTGCGCGCCGCCCTCTGCGCACTGAAAGACTTGCGCGCCCTCCCTTTTCCTTTGGAGGGATTCGATTTCCTCAGAGTCAAATCCTCATTTCTCTCCGGACCCAACTCTGAGGGGGGACTTTTGTTGACGCTCCTTTCGTCACAGACTCTAAAGATCGGAAAAGGGAATATCTCAGATGAAAGTGATTCATCCTTTGAAGAAAACATCAAAAATCGACAAAGGCATGAACAAAGGATCAACAGAAAATCCACCGCGCAAGTCATACCACTGCCGCGCAAGTATACTTGCGCGGCTACCTTGGTCGCGCAGGTGACTTGCGCGACCTAATTGGTAACCGCCCGGTAACCGCCCTGGGTCTTCTTTTGCCTATAAATAGACCTTGTGGGCCCCCCATTCAAGAGGATCTTTTTCCAGAAACTCAGATTGAAGATCCCGACGCCCAAGTCTCTTCTCAAAGCTTCCGGAACACTTCTAAGGTAATTTCTTACCTAGAACGGAAGATCTAAAGAGAAGAAGGAAGGTCTAAGTGTTGAAACTTATCAAACACTTGCGCGCCGACTTATTTCCTTCAATATAACTTGCGCGTTTCTTTTCTGGAAGAACCTCAAGGGGATTCTAAAGGGTTTTATCAAGAGTCGCTCAAGTATTTCAATTCTGATTGAAAATCGCGCAAGTACACCATGTGTCGCGCAAGTATACTTGCGCAGCCAATACTTGCGCGCCGCCGCAGGACTTGCGCGCCTTTCAAGACTTGCGCGCCCCTATCTTTTTGGGTGCCCATCTTGCCCATTTTACCCCTCTTAAGCCATTTCACCTTTCCTTTTCAAGATTCAGTCTTCAAGACACTCTTCAAAGCCATTTATGGCATGATTTCTTGATTTGACTTTCTTATCTGAAAGGAATTCTGTGGAATCTCTCTCAAAGTATAGTGATTTAAATATCCTTATGTCACTAAAATACGGAGAGTTCATTCATTCAACCTCATCCTTTAAAATGAGAGAATCTTAACCTGGGTCTCCTTTTCAGGAATAATCCCCAGTTATAAAACCTTTAATCTGGGCATCTTCCTCAGGAGTAAGCCCTAAATTCTTAAAGTTCCAAATCTTGGGCATCTTTCTTAAGAATAAGCCCCAACCTCAAATATGGGCATCCTCCTCAGGAGTAAGCCCCAAACCTTAATCCCTAACCTGGGTCTCCTTTTTTCAGGAATAAGAATCAGTCATAACTTTGGGTATCCTTTTCAGGAATAAAACCCAATCGTAAGTCCCCTCCTAACTTGGGCATCCTCCTTAGGAGTAAGCCCCAAGATTAGAGTATTCAAATCTCCATGAAGCATATATAACTTTATGGACCCTGTTCATGGATTTTCTCCCTAAAAGGAAATCCTAAACCTTCATCTATCTGGGCAGTCATCCATACATAAGCCCCAAACAAATTCTTATGATTGCATCTTTCATGGCACAATTGTCTAAATTTTACTAATACCTCTTGTTTCTCACACCGAGCATGACTCACGTGAGCTTAGAGTGTAAAAGTAATTATGACATTCATCTTTGAGCCATCAATCATAAACATCATACTCCATAACTCGAACTACGTGGGTTCTGATTCCTTTTCCAAAATAAAGGATACGTAGGTAGCCCATTTATGGGTTCGATCCCAACTTTTAAATAATCCTTGTCCTTCTGAATGACGATAAACTTCAAGTGCCCCACTGAGTGGCTTTAAAACCAGCCTGGTCGTCATAATGACCAAGAGACTTTTATATAAATGTTTTGAAGGATACCATTGACCAAGAATCTCTAAACAGATATAGATGATTCTCTATTGATGAAGAACCTCGAATACATATAAAATATTCTCTAAATTTCTTGCATATTTAATCATTGATTGTTAAAATTAAAGGAAAACACATTTTTTATACTTGGTAATATAATAAGGATTCACGAACATAACTTAAATCTATAAAGAGAGTCCCGGAGTAGACAATAATTCCCCTCAAAAAGGTGTGATGAGTCTGACCTCCCATCCTCTCAACCAATGCAAATTCCTAAGTCTCATTAGTCCACAAGCTAATGAGCGCCTGCCTTTGGAAAGTAGGTCCAAACGGATGTGGAATCATTGGATGTTTCCGGTTCTACGAACAAACCCGTTAGAAACCGATCGGAACGTTTGAATCTCCCGTCCAGGAGGTCATCCCTGGATTCCGTGCGAAACATTGACCTTATATCTTCCTCAATCCATTGTATCACATTTTCAGAGCCACTTGACATGTTTAACATGTGCTACCTTTATATTAAGTTGAAATATTTACACAAATTCCATTCTCACCACTTATATAAGGGGCCTCTCACCACCCGTTTATGGAACTCATAAAATTAGTTTTCCCCATTAAACAAACTCCTTTTCCTTTCTATATAATAATTTATTACTATATTGATCTTATGGTCATAATAAATTATCCTATTGCACTCATTTTCAATGGATTATCTTTGGAAATATCCAAGTTCTCAAAATGATTAATTATTTATACTTAGCTTATTTATTTTCCATTTCTCTATTCCAATTATAATTTTCAAATAAATATGCAATGAAATTAATATTTTTTATATAATTAATGTTATTATTATATGGTAATAATCATTAATATCCTCTCACCTTTTATATTTATAAAAATGAAGTCGTTATTTATGTGTTGTGTAGATTACCACCTCCACGAAGCAATGTGTTTAGTTTTCCTTCACCACCATATAATGGTATTTTAAAAGGTAAATTTAATAAATAATTACGTTATTTATACCATTTTAATGATTCTGGAACAGTAAAATAAAGTACTCAGTTATCCCATTCGTTGAGAAACAAAATCATCAACCATGTATAAATGTGAACTACAACCCTGTGGAACGAATTATTCCCATTTTTATTTTCATAAAAAACATAAAATGGATCATCATTAAATAAATACTTAAAAATAAATATTATTATTATGATATCATTAATTTATTGTTATTGTAAATTTTATATCCAATTAATGATAAGATTGAAAAACAATTATCATGAATTTAATCATTTAAAATTAGTGATCTAAGAGGAAATTGATCTCTTATTTATATATAATGGCCTTATAGAAAATATTTTAAATTTATAATTATTTAAAATTATGAAATATAACAGCAATAATAAAAAAATATGATCATTTTGATTTTGGTATAATTAAATTACAACTAAACCACTTTATAATCACCCTTTAATAAGGGTTGGTTCATGTTTGTGTCTATTTAACCACCTATATAAAAAATACTATGAATTTCTGTAAAGTATGAATATGAAATATTTACTAGTATAATATGATATAATTATTTAAAAAAATTGGTTATTGTAAGCTTATATGAATATTTAACACATTGATTACGAAATCAACCTTTATTCATTAAGAAACCCTAAAACATTCTCGTCGCTGATTTCAACCACATGGACTGTAACCCAAACTATCATTAAATGAGGATATATATTAATAATATATCTTGGAAAATCTATTCAATTACCTTATATAATTTAATAGTTATGGAATTATGAAAAATAAAAGACACCAATACCTCTTTTACAAATCTAGTTCTAAGTGATAAAGATTACTTACACCCAATATTGAAAATAGTTAATAACTAACTAATATATAGGTATATAATGATTACAACTGGGCGGTATAAATTTTTATAATTATTAATATATTTATTTAGTATATATTTAATGCACTTAATTTAATTTTTCATGACATTTTGTGTATGTTTAGAATGAATTAGGACAATGGTAAGAGTTTTAATCTCAAATTCCCCCCTTTTAGATATTTTTAGTATTATACACATGAATTTCATTTATATGGTACATATAATACCTATTTTAGATACCATATCATGGATTATATTTTAATCATGATATTTTAAGTTAAATATTGATCCGTCTCTTTCAAGGGTTTTTGATTTAAATGTTACTCAAGTCTCAAGGGTTCCTTATCCTAAACTTTAATTCCTTGAGACAGGTTCACATCATGCACCATGATTTCATTTTAATGGTGTATTAACTAAACATGGATATATATTTCTCATATATTATATTTTAAATGGGAAATAATAATCCAATTTATTTTCTTTTTATAAAATGTATTTTGATTTTTTTTCCCCAGTTGTAATTTTTTTGATAACTCAATTTTCCTTCACCGAGTTATGATCGTCCTATTGAACTTAACATTTGGGTACATTATCTCAAATGATTTTATTATATGGAATTATATTTTTTTCTATTAACTTACCTTACTAAAAAATAATACATGGTTTTAAAATATTTATTTCTTCATGGATTATGTGTCTCGTAATGAATAATGATAACTCGAGTCTCCTTTCCTTAAGTTATAATATTTTTTCATGAGCTTTATTCTTACATTATTGGGTTATTCCATCCTAAAATTTTATTATATTGTATTTTATACTCCTTTTTGTGAATTTAATGTTTTAATACAAATGAATTAATTTTTACACTTCTTAAAATGTATACTTAAAAACAGGTATTTTGAAAATAATAAAATGTGTTTTTATTTTCCCTTTCACATGTTTTTTCTTTATATGTTCATTAATCCAACATAAAAATTATATAATTTGAAAGATTAATTATTAGATATTACTTTTAGAAGAAAATTTTTTCAAAATATTTCACATCACCATTTCATAGGGTACCATAGAAAACAACTTGTAAATTTGTATTTTACATCATTGTTAAATATGTTTGCTCAAATATCTTTTATTTTTTCACTTCTATTTTCCATATCATTTTCAAAATTATTTAGCATAATGGGGTTTATGTTTTTTGATTTATAATTATATATATATATATTATCATTTAGGGGATTAAATTCACTTTATTAGACAATTCGATTCTTGATCTCTTCTTTTGTGATACCGTTCAAAGAATTATTTTTTACAAGGGTGTTTTTCTTTTATGTCCACACCCTTCTATTTTTCCTTTATTTAACTTGGGTAATGTTATTTTGGAACCATAAAAATTATTCCTCTCCAGGTTTTAATATCATGTTATTCCATAATTTACTTAACTATATTCGACAACTCCATGCAAAATTATTTTTAGTGTGACTGACATAGAATGTTATTTCATATAACATATCATGTTTTTGACCAATTGAAAATTTTAAAGGAATTTTGAATTTCTCTCTATTAGCGGATGTTTTTTTTTAGGAAATAATAATAAAAATGGGTCTCTATGTGTTGGAATGTCTAAACATGGTTTTTTTGATATGTTATAGGTATTAGTGTATGGTTTAGGTGTATTGGGAAACATAGTGGGGAGAGGGGATATGAATCAATTTATATAGAAATAGGCTAAAAAATCCACTTACATAGTAAAAATGATATTTAAAACATAAAAGGGTTTTAGGAGGTACACTCATGAAACATATGACATAGAAAAATAGGGGATCTAGTCAAGAAATGTATGGTATAAAACCTTGATTTACTCTGTAATATCCCTTGGGAATTTTTATTGTACATGAAAGATATGGAATAAAACCTATTCTTACAACATAATTTTCCCCTATTATGCTTTAAGAGGATCAACCCTCTTCCTCCATCATTTGCACCAACGAAAAAAACCCTATGCTATGTGAGAACACTTATACCCCTCCATTAGGTTTTGATATTTCTCATTCATACATGACCAAATTTGAATGTCATCGGTCATGTGGGATCTCCTTTGGTTAGTCTACACACCGGTTCTCTTTCAATATTGGATGATATTTCCATGAATGAAAATATGCCATATTTTTAGGATGTTTTTTAATTATTCTCATTTATCTCATTCTGACATAAATAAATTCCCAATAATGGTTGAGTAAGGATTCCAAAGAATTAGGTAGGTGGTGTGTATTACTTTGCCTTAAAGTTTATTTATAAAATGTACTATTGTGTCGTATACTATACTTTCAACACATTTCACCCAAAAAAATAAATATTATAATTTGGTCACCTAGACATTGTTTAGACATGATATAACACCCTTATATAGTGTTTGAGGTTGATGACCTCAACCAGTTCAACCCCTGGGGGAGTTTTATTATTATCCGTAATGAGATATTCTTTATTTATGACCAAAACACCACTAAGGAGTGTTTGTATTTAAATTGGCTAGTAAATGTCTATAAATTTAATTGATTTTTTATTAATTAGTATGATTAATTACTTAGACCACATTTCTGATAATAAATCCTGATGGATTATGTATTGAGTTCCCATGATGTACCTTTTTAGTGTTTTATAATGGTTTGGAATCCACATAAGACTTTTATGAAATATATATTACCAAACCACCATCTAGGTGGGTTGAGGATTCACTCTTAGATGAAATGATTAAGTGCATGTTTGAATTTATAACTACATGGATAAAATTCCTTAACCATTGATTATAAGATGTAATAGATGCTGTCATAGAATGTATTAAATACGTAATGTGACATGCTAATGAATGTATAATGTACCTAGAGTGATATTGGGTTCTAATTTACGCACTATAGGATAAAACTGATTTCATGGTTATTTGAAAAACCACCGTTAATTTTGTGATTTTTTTAAATTTTTACCATAAAAAATAGAATTCATTTTATTTTTGGTTTTAAAAAAAATTCTAGGAAATATAGGTGATTTTTTAAACCCATCACTAAATTAAAAGAGATTTTTAGTGAAATGAAATATTTAATATTTAATTATTAATTATTATTTACTATTATATATTCTTTATTATTTATAATTTTAATTAGTTATAATGTTCAAATTAATAAATATTTATATTTATTAGGTTATAATAAATTGAATCTTAAATCAAATATTCAATAAGTTGAAAATCATACTTCAACATCAAATTACTATAAATTTTGATCTGAGAGTCTATTTTATGTCTACAACTAGTCAAACCAAAGCATGTAAAATGAACTAAAAACACAATAAATTTAAATTTTTTAATAATTAAAAGAATAAAATTTAGTATAGTTTCAATAGAATTTGGAAATCAAACTCGAACATTAAACGAACATAAATTTTGATCTGGGTGTCCATTTGAGATCTTCCATATATCAAATTGAAGCCTGCAACATTCATTATGCTCTATTTACCAAGAGATCCCAAGTTATGTTTTTAGGACAAAAATCCCTATAAGGCCTCCAAAATTGAATTTTTAGTGGGGGTATCCCACTTTTTTAGAATTTTATGGAATTTCAGCATTGTTTAACGGGGTCTTATTGTATTTTTTCAATGGGGACTGAATTTATTCTCAAGTATTACATTCATATTGATACTATTTTTTTGAATTTTTATAATTTTCATTATGTAGTTTTTTTATAATTAAATATATGCATATTTTCTTATAATTAATTATAAAAAATCACTTCAATAAATACATATTTATATAGAAATTTGTTTTTAAACATATGAATCATATGTAAATAAATATTTATTATTTATTTAATTTTAAAAAATAATTATCTATTTTATTTACTTTATAAAATAACATCAATATATATATATACCTAAATAAGTAATGTTTATATATAAATATGTGTGTGTCAATAAAAAATCTATATTTAGGTTTTTATTATAATATATGTAAATAGATACATATATATGTAAATATTATGTGTATAAATCATATATAAATGTATTTTTATATAAATATATCATTATCATCAAAAATATTATATAAATGAATTTAGTGTAAAACTATATGAATATATATAAATATACATATTTATAAATAATGTATATTTATATATAAGCATGTGTATTGATAAACACATATATATTAATATTTATATTATAATATATGTAAATAAATATTAATAAAAAATAAGTATATATATATACATCATACACATTCAATGAGATATTATCTTCATTTAGAGTGCCTTCATATGCTTTTTTTCTCCTTTATGATTTTATTCCATTGATTTATATTTCTATTGACTTGAAACAGTTACAATTATTGTGATTTCCCTACTTTTGGTAATTTATTAACAATTATATATATATATATATATATTTAAATGAATTTATGAATACTTGTGTATATTTATATCCATTTGTAAATATATACACATATTTAATTTTATATCTTTTTATATCATATATGTGTAAATATATATACAGAGATATTTATATTTTGTTCTGTTAATATATATATATATATATATATTAATATATAATTATATATATGAGTATGTTTATATATATTTATGTAACATAAATGTGTGTTTATATTTATTTATGTAAATTTTGTTATATGTATAAATATTTATAGATATTTATATCTGTTTATTATTTATTCATTTATTAATAACTAATTATTTATTATTCATTAATCTTTTGCTGATCATTTATTTATTTATTATTTATTATTTATTATTCATTATTTATGAATTATTTATGAATTAGTAATTAATAAATAAATGAATAATTTTGATATATTTATTTGATAGATATTATTGATGTTGTATTAATTAAACAATTAATAAATAATTTATTATTTATTATTTTTCAATTGTTTATTTATTTTTTATTATTATTATGTAAATTTATTATTTAGTTTTTTATTATTAATTTATTAATTATTAATTATTAATTATTAAATATTTATTTATTATTTACTAATTATGCGAACATTAGTTATCAAATTATTATTATTTTAGTATTAATTTACTTATACATTATTATTTGTTTATTTTTCAATATTATTGTATTATTTATTTTTTTTATTATTTATTTATTCATTATTTTTTTTTATTTTTTATGCATTAATTATTAATTTAATGTTTATTTATTATTATTTTATTGTTATATTATTAATTTCTTATTAATTTATTATTAATTAGTAATTTATTATATATTCATTATATATTCTTTATTTATTTATTCATAATTTTTTACCTATTATTTATTATATATTATTTCTTAATTTATTATTTATTATTTATTATTTACAATTTATTATCATATTATATATTTATTTTACATTCATTTATATTTTATTTATTAACTAGTAATTTATTATTAATAATTATTAAATTTTAATAGTTACTTATTAATTTTTAATTATCAATTATTGACTATTAACTATTAATTTTTAATTATTAGTCAGTAATGATCGATTATTTATTATTAATTAAAAAATATTGATTAATAATTATTGATTAATAATTTTTTAGTTTATATATATTTTTAATGTATTATTTATTCTTTCAATAAATATATATATAATTCTATTAAATTCTATTTATTCACCACATGAAGACACTGATGGAGTGGTAAAGTCTTTGGAGAATAAGCTAGATGTATGAGGTTTAAATCTCACCCAATGAGAAATTTCTATTTATGGCCTATGTTTGACATGTGCATATCCGGGGAGATAAATAATAAATAAGGTAATAAATGAATTATGAGAAAAAAAATTTACAAAAAGAAGAAAAATAAAATAAAAATAAAATAAAAATAACAATAACCGAAATAAAATAATAAAATAATAAAACTAATAATGATAATAATAATAAAAAAATAAATTATGAGAATAAATAAATAAATTAAAGATAATTAATAATACATTATAAATAATAAATAAATTAATTGATTACAAGAAAACAAAATTAAAAAATTAAAAAAATAAAAAAATTGCAAAATTTAACAATTTTTTTTAAAAAAAATTTAATTTTAAAAATAAAAATAAAAAAACAATTGCTAAATGATTCCCACAATTTTAAAAAACCACTACTAAATAATTATGTGGTGATTTAAAAAAAATGCTGCTAATTGATTATCGACGCAAGATTTAGGAGCGGTTTTCCAAAACCGTCGATGAATGTTTTAGCAGCAGTTTAAACCACCACTAAATGCCAATTTTGGCATAGTTATAGAATGGAATGGTTGTGGGCTCATTGGGAATGTGGGTTTACTATATGCCAGATTATTAACAAGGGACTTTGTTTAGGGTTTCTAGACAAGATGTTATACACCCCCTTAGAAAAGGATGTCGAAAATTCCACTTCACATCATTTTGTGTTACTGGACATGAGGATTCATTCCCCTTAGTCTAGGATGTTGAACACAGAACCTCACATCATTTTGGGTTGTTGGAAACGGTGATTCACACCCCTTTATTAGGTTATTGGATATCACTCTTAAAATATTTATTTTCATTTTTTAGGAATGGATTCTTGTATCCCCTATACAAATTCTTGAGTTTATTCCCCATTATGACATAAAAGAACCTTGTTATACGATCATACATTTGTGATCATTTGGAATTACGTTCCTTATTTAGCATATGAGACTTGTATGTTTTCCTTATGTGGATTCCCCGAGCTTATACCTTGGTTCCTCGCTGGGTCATGTATATATATATATATGAATATGTATATATGTTCTAATGTGTGCCTATATATTTACATGAAGGCACATGTTCTAAGAAATTTATGCTTAAACTGAAGCAGGTATAGTCGACTAGATGTCTCTGGTGAGGATTCATAGTGGAAGTGGTATGATATTAGTGGACTTCATTATAGGCATTCCATGAACATCTAGAGAACATGATACTATCTGGGTGATCTTAAAATGACTCAAAATGTAGACTCACATCCTATCTATCTAAGATAATAGTTTAGTAGATAGCTTGGGAAGCCTATATATATATAGATAACCAAGATCTATGGATTTCCCTTGATGATCTTTTCTGATAGCGAGGCTCTACTCACTTCACATCTCAGTTATGGAAGTGACTACGTGATGCCTTTGGGACTCCGTTTGGTTTGAGAAAAACATTTCACCCCAAGGATAATGGCCGGATTGAGCAGACCATTCAGGTCATGGAGTACATGTTGTACTTTGGAGGATCACTTACCCCTGATGGATTTTTCATGAAAAAAATACATACCATTACATCATCAACATGGAACCATTTAGGGCCTTTATGGGTGACCCTGCAAGTCACCCCTATGATGGACCAACCTAGGAGGGTCAGCACATATAGGACTAGAGTTAGTGTGAGCCATTACAGTGAAGGTGTAGATCATCTAGGATCATATGAAGACTTCACAGATCTTTCATAGGTCTTATGCGAACCAATGAGGGAGGCATATGAAGTTTGAGGAGGGAGAAGATATGTTTCATCTTGTATCACCTCAATGTGGTCTATAGATATTTTTCCAGGGTGATAATATATCTATAAGATTCATTGGACCTTTCCAAATACATTGTAAATTCATTGAGGTGGAATACCACTTGGATCTAACACAACAGTTTATCGAGTACAAAAGTTTTTCCATATATCATAGATGAGGAGGCACATGCATGACACATCACATGTTATAGAATGTGGTGATCCAGATATAGAAGATGGTGCTACTTTTGTAATGTTTTCGGTATATATTGAGGATCGATATGAGAAGATCCTACATGGGTGATAGATTCATCTAGTGAGTGTTCGCTAACTCTATAAGAATATTTAGGATAGTACATAGGAGAAATAGATCTAGAAGCATTCTTACTACCCACATCTATTTGTGTAGTTATTTTTTGGTTTTTGGGATTTAAATCCCTAAGGTGGGGAGAATTTAACATTACTGTTTTCCCATGTAAATTATTATAAAATATATACTAATATTTCTAATACCAGGTGCTAAGACAACACATGATTTTGGGGCCCGATGAAACATAGATTAATGTTTTATCTATATAAAATATATTAATTTAACACATGTATAGCTTTCGTGTAAAATTGAAATAACTCCAAAATGAGGACTCAAATAATAAATATGAGGCCACCATTGAGTTCATAGTGTTGGTTTTACCCTAGGTATAGAAAAACATTTCTTGGTGTCAGACGTTGTGAAAAAGTCATCATGAGTGTAAATAATAAAATAATTAAAAAATTAGTTTATTATTTATTTAAAGATAAAAAGACCTAATAAAATCCAATAGAAACTTAGTTATAACAAAATTTTAGGGTAGTACTTATATCCTTGGAATTTATGATAGGATTTTCTAGAGGATCTTCCATTGATGAACATCAATAGATCAAGATTTGGTAGTCTATGTGCCAATGGAAATCAAGGATCTCACCAAAAAATATAGTAGAAATTTTTTTTAATGATATATCCTTATTGAGGTAGTATATCTGTTTTATGTGGATTTATCACTATTTAATGTCTTCTACGATGAACTCATATCAATCAACCACCACATTGATTCATAGATCGAGCGTATTTCAGGTACATGTTAGATTTATCTAGGATTTAGGGATTTATATTATTGATTATCTGTATCAATTCATTCATTGTTGTAATGAAAAATAATTGAGGCCAACATTAAAATTGGTCGAGGTCTGTTCCTCATGGTTTTGTTTTCTTCATTTCTTCCCCAGTCTTTGTTTGTTCATCGACGATGTTCTCTTTGGCTGGTGGTTAGACAATTTCTCTTTTATCAATCATTGAACACCCATTTATTGGATAAAAATATTGATACCACATATTCAAGTTTGGATTAATGATTTGATTTAGATACAATGATGGATCAAAACTAGATTAGAGTTCATCATGTGGGTTTTGATGTGCATCAATTGGCAGACAAGGAAGTTGGTTTTCCTGTGTGAATTTAATGGATTGATTATAGATAGCGACAATGACGAGTATCATCTAGACCAGATCCTTTATTTTATAGATGATCCCCAACTGGATCGAAGGTCAGAGTAGTGGATACAGATGTTTGAAATGGATCCACAGTTTTTGAAGAATTCAAGGTTACATGGTGTGTAATCCGGGATCACATGCCATGTGGGAAACTTTGTGTGTCGCTTGAGTTTCTATGGGGGGAAAAGGATCACACGACATCTAATAACTATCATATTCCATGTGAACCATGATGGTGTCTAGAAATGTACCTTATAGGGTACATGGGCGTATAACGATCATTGTACCCATACAAGGCCAATGTACATGGGAATATCACTGTACTTGGAAATGATTAGGTGTACAAATACACATCATAAGTAAGTGTACATGAACATGGAAACAAGCATGGTCTATGATATATAGGTAGACTCAGGGATGAAGGGACACACCTTGTACTAATAGTACCCTCTAAGTACTTCTTCAATGATGTCATGGATCCCCTTTTCCCTTCATTAAGAAAATTTTTCGTTAGGGTGTGTTCCTTTTATCATTCCTTGAGGGTTTCTTATGGAACCAGGTATTGTGTAAAGGATAGTGATTCCTTCTGAGGAACTTTTGTCTCATATTGATTTTTGGGAATCCTTCCATGAGGCCTGATGTGAGATCCAATATCATCATCATTTTCCCTAGGTTGGGTTCAGGGAACCATTGTGACCAAAAATACAAGGGCGTTGATCCCCTACTTAGTGAGTTAATCTAGTTTGAGTTATTGGTATACCCCAAAAAATTGGGCATGATATCAATCTATGTATCCACCATTTCATACTTATAGAATGTGATATCCAAATAATGGGGTGTGTTCTCTTAGAATATTATGAATGAAACCTTCTAGTTGGAATCTTAGTATGGATATTACAGTTGCGACCTTACCTTGAGACTGTGTGTATTTTTTGAGTATATCAGTATATTCTTGTAATGTATGTTATTGATATATCCCTATGATTAGTTACCTACTATTATTGATGATTTATTATTATTGTTATTTGGGTGTCCTATTGCGTATTCTTATAATCACCCATGTATGGGCTCTGCCCACACACGTCGTGCCTTATATAGACAACCAACCATTCAAAGGGGTTGTCGATGGACAATGAACAAATAGAGATTAGATTTGGAATAAATATAAAATGGTTCATAATAAGATTCATATTTTAATGTATGTTTTTATTTATATTAGGTTTGGAAGCTTTATAGTTTTTTGTGGTCATGTATTTTTTCATTATTTCTTTCTAGTATTTCATTGTACTCTGATTGGGGGATTTAGAGGTGTGCATGCATTGGGTACCAGTTTTATTTTACAATTAATAATTTTATGGTCTTAGAGACATATGTGTGCATATAGGTACCTTTGGATAAGGCCTCCCATGTGAGTGGTATACATACTCAGTGCTGGTTTCTAGACCTTAACCTATTGGAGGCAGACTTGGGGTAGTCAGAGTCATCTTATTACCGACAAGGTGGGCCCTAGTGGATTGGGTCGTGACATGGGAATTGAGGAGATCACTGAGGGAGGATTAGGTGGTAGTGGCAACTAAAATAGGATTAATAACCCATTTACACCATAAAAATGGTATTTATGGTGTAAAATGGTTTTACATAGTGCCTCATGAAACTTATAGTGTAGAAAAAGAGGGGCGCTAGCTAATAAATGTATGACATAAAACATTGATTGATGCCTTAAAATCCCCATTACATTACTTCTTCCTGTGAAACATATGGCGTAAAACCTACTCTTATACCATAAGTTTCCATTGTTATGTTTTTAAAGTGACCACCCTCTTACTCCATCATATGCACAGATACCAAAAAAACCTCTTTTCATGAGAGAACCTATGTATCTCTTATAGGGTTTAAGCTACCTACCACATACAAGATCAGATTCAAATTTCATTGACCAGATTGGATAAACCAAAGTTATTATAATTTTCCTTTTTATTATTTTCTCTAGCTCTTCTTCTATTTTGGATGTGATTTTTACGCAAGATGATTTGGCCTATTTTTATGGGTTTTTTTGATTATTATGTTTTCTATCATTCTTATTCAAATAAAAGCCCAAGAATAGATGAGTTATGTTTCCTAATATTAATTTAGGTGTTCTATATTTATTTCCCTTTACTTTGGATCATTTATAAAAGGCTTCATTGTGCCATATTACAGACATTCTTCCTATTGATCCTAAAATGGGGAAAAATTTAATTTGACCACCTAGACCATCTTTAGACATGATATAATTACATTATAGATGATTGGAGGTTGATGAAATAAACTGGTGATAATTCTGAGAGAGTTCCATTACAATTCTTAAGTACTTATTCATCCTTTTATGACCAAGACACCACTATGGTATATTTGTCTTGTCTTTGGCTACTGAAAGACTCTAAATTATATTCATAAATTGTAAGGTGGAATGAATAATTACTTAGACCACTTTTTTATTATATATATTGATGGATTATGGTGTGAGTGCCTATGATCTCACATTTTAGTATTGTTTAATGCAACATACCACACAACGGACTTTTATAAATGCAGCATGACCAAACCACCTTCTATATGGGATGATGCTTGGATCCTAAAATGAAATGATTAAGTGAATGGTTGAATTTATAAACACATGGATAATATTTTTTGACCTTGAAGTGCATTATGGATTGGATGATCTCATGTTCTATATTAAATATTTAGTGAAATATGATAATGAAATTGCACTACACCTAGTGCAATATCGAGTTCCTCTTTACGGAATGCCTTGGTTGCAAGCTCATAGAGAAAGTGGGATTAAAATATGTCATATTATTAGTAAGGGACCTTGGTTAGGGTTGTTAGACCTGACGGTTAACACCCCCTTGGTCTAGGATGTTGAAAATGGTAGTTCACATCATTTTGGGTTGTTGGAATAAATGATTCATATCCCATGGTCTAGGATTATGAGCATGGATCTTTACATAATTACGGGTTATTAGACATGATCATTCATGCCCCTTGATTAAGATATTGGACATGATGCTTCATATCTTGATTTATATTATTGGGAATGTCATCCCACACCCCTGTACAGATTCTTGGGATTATACCCATTTATGATATATGATAACCTTATTATATTATCATATATTTATGATTTTTGTGCATGAAATACTTTATTTAAAATATGAGACTTGTATAATATCCTTATATGGATTCCATATACTTATGCCTTAGGGTCCTTCTCGGGACATGTATTTTTATGAATATGTATATATGTTAATAGGTATATATATATATACATGATATATCATGTCCTGATACATTATAGCTTAGATAGAATAAGGTATGGTTAGCCAATTGTCTTTTGAGGAACCAGATCATGAATTAATTACTTTTTTACTTACTTCATTATTTATTATACATGCGCACTGATCTATTTTATACTCATAGACTCAATTATATTATATTAAATTGGTGGAGGTCTATTAAGTTTATCTCACACCCCATATAGTTCATCATTGGGTACCTAGATAGACATCCTTTTTGCAGTTTAGGTACTAGACTATTCTTTGTGCTGTTTTTCTTTATGGATAGGGATTGGAAATGGGTTCCCAAGAGTTGAAATTAGGCATGTTCTCATACCACCTTCCAAATTTGGATTATTTTATTATCTAATATTTAAAATATCTATCTTATTTTATTATATGTATCTTCTTTATGTTTATTGAATTTTACTTCTTGGCATAAAATGGCCATGCATGATTGGATTACATAAAACTAGTATGGTTATTAGTTTATTATTAATTATTAGTTTATTATTACCTTCCAATTCCTTTTGTTTATTATGATTTTTCCCTATTTATTATTGATCCATAGGGTATTTTTTCTCCTCTATACCATCATCAGACCTTTTATTCTAGTCAGCAGTCTCTGATGTATGGGGAGGAATGCTTGAGGATAAGTGGCCAATTATCTCGGGGCTTTGTTTTAGTGGTTTTCGGGTCATGATGGTACATTAAAATTAATGATTTGGTAACTATTAAAAATCCATATTTTTGTTATTATGATATAAACTTTATTTATTACTCAGGTAAGTTGACAATGTACAATTTAACCTTCCACATTCTTCCACCAAATGGGTTCTTTTGAGGTTTTCCCTTTTATTGACATATGAAAAATTAATTTAAATCTTGATTATTATTGATTGCTAATGTAGGTTGATTTTGTTACATACATTATATATTTTTCATTATAAAGATAGTCATGTTTTCATTTAGGCAGTTGTGACCTAGGTAATGGTATGAAATGTCATGTAGACTCTTATTCTGAATAAATTGGACTTAATCCTGAGATGGGTAGGGCCTAGCATTATATAACCACCTGATGAATTATAATGTATCCTGATATAAAACAACATGGGTTTTGGTGTATACCTCTCCCCATATTGTCATAAGGTATTAGAATAAATCCTTGATAAAATGTTTTTGGTGTCCATAATTTTCATTCTACCAGTTTGAGATCAGTAGTTATTATTATCCATGTTTTCATTTACTATAATGGATATCTAATTCTCTTAGTTTCAGTTGATTATGAAGTTTGAAGACTATTTATATATACCTTATTATTTATACCATGATTAATCTTTTAATATATTTAGTTATATTATTATTTTATGGAATGTTTTAGCTCACCTATTTATTATTTTTCCATTCCCCATATTATGAATAATATTAGTACAAGTGACATTTTTAGAGGGATAACATTTGTGGAATATTTAGTGGGAGATTTTGAGGACTTTTCATGAATTTAGTAGTTTCTTATATAGTAGAAAAACAATGTCCATTATTTAATAAAGGAATCAATTTTATTACATAATGATGTATTCTTATTCTCTAAATATTTAAACCTAAGAGGTACTTGGAATGTATATAATGAATTGATTTATTTATGTCATGTAACTATGGGATTTTTATGTCATGTAATATATAGTTAGTGTAGAATATTATATGTAAATTATCTGTTTACAGTAATGGATCTGGGACTGTGTGTCCTAGGAATCATAATAAAGATGTGGGAGTGTGATAAAAACTTATAAAGTTCATGCCCAATCATTCATAGATCATAAATTATGAGTTATGGCATTAAGTCTTAATATTTTAAATGAAATGAGTCATAAGAGTAAGAAATCATCATTAAGTAATGTTTATCTTCGATATAATATCACAATAATAAGAATATTTCATAGGAATTATGGCACCATAATAAGCATAAAAAATCAATTTATTAGTCGTGGATCACTTTCAAGACCATCATTACATAGTTGAAAAAGTACCATAATATATTTAGTTCCATCCCCAACATATTTTCACCCCTTGAATGAGTTCAATCCCCACCCTCTTCATATTAGCTAATGAGATACTAATAATTTCAAAATGAATTTGAGATTTATATAATTTTGGGCTCACCCATCACATATTAAAAACCATAAATATGGGTGTCATAAGATCATAATAACATTCATTATTGAATAATAGTGTAATTAAACTGTGTAAAATAAACAAGCTTCATAAATATTTAAACATATTATAATCATAATCCATCTATAGAAAGAACATTGTTAGTATCATTAGATTATATCCCTAGTTTAACATAAGAAACAACAAAATATTGATATAGATAAAAAATAATTTTAAAATAAATTCCAAAAAATTCATTAAAAAATGAGAAAAACATCCTTTTTTATTTTCATTATATTTAAAATAAAAACTTCCAAAATTTTGAGAAAATTATTTTTTTTAAAATAAACATGAAAATTATTAAAGGAATCATCAAAGTAAAGTACATTCCTGACTATAGAAAAATATGTTCATGTAGTAAATATGAAAATGAATATTTTATTCACATATTTTTTTAAAAATTCATTAATAAGCATTTTAATAAAAACATTATAAAATTTCGTATTCAAAACATTGAAAAGAGAGTCAAATATGGCTCAAAATGACATTAAATCATCATTTTATAATATAAAATAACATTCAATATTAAATTTAATAGAATGTGGAAATGGAATGAAATGTTATCTCACCAAGGATAAAATAAGTTCAACTTTTCTTAACAATGTTTTATCAATCATTTTAAGTATAAAAGAGAGTAGAATGAAAATAAAACATGAAAAAAACCATATATAACCATAGGTGAAGAAAATATATGGGGTTTAAGAGATAAATATCATATAATTACCTAAAAGTAGATTCAATCATAAATAATATATATTAATTTAAGAGAAAAATATCATGTAATTCACCCAAATAAGATTCAATCATAAACAACAATGATTAAAAATGACAGTGAAACCTAAAACCCTACCTCAGGACCTGAATTTCATCATACACATTCTCAAGTTCTACTATAATAAATTAATATTTATTATAAATATATAAAATAAATTTATTAATACTTATCTTACAATATAAAATTCTCATATAATTTCAAATTACCCATTTATTAACAATTATATTTTAAAATCAATGTTTGGAGTGTTAATTGTTCCATTTCTCATTCATTTCTATTTTTTGGGTTTTAGTCATTGTAACTTGTTCATGGTTTAAACTTCACTAATGTCTTAATAATTTTATAAGTATCATATTTATTCATTATATAAACTATTATAATTATTTATACATGGTGGTGATGAAAAATGATTTACATCACTCTATGGAGATGGTAGTACGTACACATGTATGAGTAATGTTTCCATTTCCCAATGAATGAAAAGAAAGCTAAAAAATAATATATTAATAAAAAATTATTATACTTTCATAAAAATCACATATATTCATTAAATCCATACATATGACCATCTATGTATGGAGGACCTGGAAAATAATTACATCACTGTGTGGAAGTGGTAGTTCACATATGCACACGAATGATGTTATCATTTATCATAGGATGCATAGATGGTAGAAAATTGTTTTACCATTAACATAAAATGTTTAATTAAATTAACTATACACATTTAATGATGTTAATATTGATATAGAATATTTTTTGGAGTTTATGTAAGAAATAATCTTTCAATATATCTGAAAATATAATTACCTCTTCTTTGGGAAACCTACATTGTCTTATAAACTAATCCTTCAAATTATAGTACTTTATAGAGATCATAAGATATAAGATATGGGGAGAGAATCTAGGAAGATATTTTTTTAGTGTTTTTAAGAATAAGAAGGCTCAATCTGTGTGAGTAAGTGAAGGTATGGGGTTCCCTTTTATAAGTGAGGTGGGTGGCAGTCTTGTAAATAATTTAAACATTAAAATATAATAAATCCATATTCAAGTTCAAATAGAACCAAGGAAACCAAAATTTTATGGTTATATAATTTTGGTATTAATACCTTCAAAAAAGTCACATTTATACATATTTTAGAGATATTCTGTGCCTTATCTCAATGTTTAACACTCATTAATCCATTTATCCCTTACCATGGTGACAAAGCTTTAAGAAGTTTACTATTTATCATGACAAAAAAATAAAATTTTCTTATTTACCAAATTTGGAAATAATGATTCAAAATATAGAAACCATTTTATAAAATTTAATTCCTATAATTGTAATAAATTCATTTTAAAATAAGGGTGCAAAAGGTACTGATTTTTTCAGAAAAAAGAAATTTTATGAATAAGAATAAATTAAATCCAATTCCTTGCCTTGTAAAAAACAGTAGATGAATGTTAAAATATTTTATTTAATATATTAGCAAAAAATTGATTTAAATAATTCATCAATAGTGATTAATTTTATAATAAACCAATCTTGATGTACATGGAAATTATATTTACTTTGCAGAATACTTAATACATTACACGAATTTTTTATAAAAGTTTGAGGTTTAGAGACCCCATTTATTAAAACAAAAAAGTGAAAAGAGGAGGGGAATACAAAACATAAAATATACAGTAAATTCAAAATATTTCATAAGGGTTCATGTACCTCTGGATCTTGTACTCATGTTGTGTTGAGAATCCCGACCACCCCTGCCCTGTTGATTTCATCCTCTTCTCCATGTTTTAGCTTGTGTCCACAAAGCACAATCATTATCTGAGTATTCATCATTATTGACCACCGTTTTTTCTTTTACTTAATGCACATGAGAATTATAAGTTTCATAATCTTCACTAATACTAATGTAAAGCAGATTAAATGCATTTTTAATGGTCACTTTTGAAAATTATTTTAAGCGAGCAACCTTTCTTGATAAATACTGATGCATTTTTAGTGTTTTTATCCTGTTTTATAGGTGATTTCATAAATTTTTTTTGAGTCTGACATGAATTTTATAGAACCTAAACATGTATCTGGGAATTTACCCTCTGAAGGATAAGGAAAAATTACTATATCATGTTCCCCTAAATGCATCTTTTCTTCATATATGGTTTTATGAGAAGACTCTTCACAGTTTCCAATAGCCTTATTGGAGTCATCCCCAGGAGAATTCAAGTCCTGCATCATCCTAGTCATTGCAGAAAAATTTGAGTGTGTATGAACATCTCGATTTTTACCCTGACCAGGATTCACTTTAGCCTGCATATAGACTGTAGATATTTTATATTTCTTTGTTGAGACGACAACTTCCATTTTAGACTTCCCTTTTCTGGTTCTGGAGTAAACCAACTTATCCTACTACCACAAATTGAAATCAACCTCTTCCTGGATAGATGCTTATTTGTCCTCCTGACTATCAATAAAACCAACCTCCATATTTCTATCAACCAATCCTTTGCAAAGGGTTTATTTAAAGTACACAACTAAAAGAGGTGAATACCCTTCATCAAGGCCATCTTTCCAAACCAATTTGGGCTTAAAGAGATTCATTGTATTTTTAAAGGATGAGATGAGGGAATATATTTGGAGTTGTCATGCCTTTCAAACTCCTTCCTATTATGAGCAGGTTCAATAGGGACCAACAGTGGAAGGGGTGTCTCAATTTTTGATTGGTTGTTTTCAACTAAGTGGAAACAATAGTCATACCATGTTCTTGGGCAGGAACCTATTTCTTATTTCTATGGTAGTTAAAATTATCATGACCTCATATGTGACAATTATCACAAACGATATCCCTTATACAATCACAATATTTATTCCCAATAATGCCATAAGAGTCCCAAAATGGTGGAACTTTTTCATATTGAAAAATTAAGTAGACTTCATCTTTAGGTGTGGATAACACTACTTTGTCTATACGAGTAGAGCTTAGATATATCTCTACCAAAATATATGCATAATGCCCATAGAAAACTAGTTATGTAGTAGTATCCAATCGAACATGAACTCCAAGTGAAAATGCTATGTCGAACCAAATATCACAGTTCAGTAGGACCCAACTCAGTCTATGTATCTTGACCCATACATGAGTTCACGTTTCTTTAAAATATTTTAAGTTAAATTTTAGAGACCAATTATGTATTTTTATAATTACAGGTTGAAGGATGAAGGATCCAAAACTCCAAGATTTTCCTTTTAATTCGGAATAAGGAAAGAGTAAATGAGAAAAACCACTTTTGATCAAGATGCTTTTGAAATCAGCAAATCCCAAAATCGAAGCAAGCATAGGAATATGGTCAGAGATCTTCTAGGGTTTCATACCTTTGCACATTGAAATGCACGTTAATTAAGAGTGACAAAAAAGTTCCATCTGATCTGAGATCGCTCCCTCCAAGGTCGAAACATGTGCAACATAGCCCTTTCTAATGATTTATTAATGTGGTCGATCTTTGATAAGGGAAAAAGTTCCACCTTAAAATACCACAAAATTTTGAAGGCTTTTGAAAACCTTTTCCAGTTACTTCAATTTCTTAGATTCCCGAGCCGTGATATGATAAATTGTATAATAATAGTATTTATTCATGGGTGATCGTGAAAGGCATGGTCACTCGAAGGTTCTGATAGGGCTATCTCCCACTCTTCCATGAATTTTTGTTAATAAATTACACAAATAGATGCCCAATGACCATATTAGTTTACTATCTTTGGAAGCTTGGAACACATTCATCTAGATTGGTGAAAGATCTTAATCATCTCCCATAAATATATTCCCAATTAGTTTTCCTACCAAAAAACATTATTTATATATTGGTGAAAAGAAAACATAAAAAATGGTGAGATAAAATTTTCAGTAAAGGTAAACATGGTGAAAATCAATCAAAAAATTAATAGAATAATGTAAAAATATAAACATATATTTTGAATATTCAAATATTGAGCCATAAAATAAAACTTGGATGTACATAAGGCATAAATCATAAAGGAACATTAACCATCATAAAATAGTATTGGTATAAAACATGTAATTTTGGAAAACACATAAGCATAGAAAATCATTTCTATATTATCCAACACTCGTTTCCAAGAGCATCATAGTAGACAAAGTCCATTAATGAACTGAGTTCACTCATCCTTCTAGCCCTATATTACTAAACCATATTTACTTGTCATTCTAATAATGTCTATTTCATGAGATATAAATCTTTACCCAATTTATTGGATGATGATATAGGTCCTACCCATCTCATATGTAAATCATTCTTACATGTTCCACAAAAACAAAAAAAAAATTATCATAGCATAACCCAAGGAATAAAATGGGTTTTGTAAACATCATTCCATTATAAAATAATCCATATAAAATATCATTACACCATTAACACAATAAAATCATATTAATAATAGGGATAGAAAAAAAAACTCTATTAAAAGTGCATCATCTTAGATAGAAAATAATTTTGATAAAACACTTGAACATAATTTTTGTGGAAAACATCATTTCTTCATCAAAACCATTTTTTTCTCAAAATGTTGTGCACCTTTAAAAGAAAAGAATATAGTTGAAAATAAAAATGAAATATTATAGAGGAATATTCATGGAAATAAGGGGTAAAAATCTATCCATGCTGTAAAAGTAAAAAAAACATTCTCCTCGTACATTTTTAAAAAAATTCAAAAAGTACCTCGTATGGACAACAGAAGAAAGATTCCTTCCAAACCATGTATTATAATTCCAAAATGGGTGAAATAACTTTAAAAATAAATAGAATAATAGTACACTTTTTATGATATTTTTTTAGAAAACATGGACAAGGATGATAAATATACCCCCACTAAATACTTACATATATACAAATATCAGATAAAAATGAGATTGTAATGTTATTCCTTACCTTAGGTCTAATATCCATTGTAGGTATCCGAAAATCCTGTATAATGATTTAAATAATATAATTGAATTATTAAATAATCATATTCATTTTTATGATATCCTATATGATAATATTGTCATCAGTTTGGTAATAATATTTCATTATTACTCATTATTTGGTTATTAACTACTTCATTATCTCTTGCATATTTGGTCGAATAAGTTTATTTTTTAATTTTAAGATCATATAAATATCATTAAAAACGATATTAACATAATATTTATCATATTTAAATGATCTTTACATTTATATAGTCATTATTAAATGGATATCATGTAGAACGAATCAATCACATCGAGGAGATGGTAGGCCGTACGTATGCGTGAGAGATGATACCATTCCTTTAATTATGAAATGGTATGGATGTGTATGATATATATATGATGTTCCCAAATAAATAAATTGTTATAATAATCATATATAGTTATTATTTCCATCATTATACCCATCTAATTCAATTGGTGGTGAAAAACAGATTACAATACAATGTTGGAACGGTAAGTCGTACGTACACACACATGATGATTTTGTTTTTCTCATAGGATGGATTGAAGGTGGAATAAGGGTTTTTCATAATTATAATAACATATTAGTGTATATTTTAAACTAGATTTATAAATTTATAATGAAACAACTCATGAATATGAATTACAAGAAGAAAGAAGTTTGAAATAATCGGTAGATGAGATTACCTCTTCTTTAACGTGCTTCCTCTAAATCTCCTCTAAAACCACTAGAGTTGGTTTTTTATGAATGAAAAAACCTATATAATGTAACTAGGGAAGTTGATAAGGAAAAAATTTATGGTATTTCTAATATTTAATTCTAAAATTGATGCGAAGAAGTGTGGGAGGAGGTTCTCTTTTATAATTGAGGTGAAGGGCATTTTTGGAAACCTAAAAAATATTAAATTATAATAAAATATTAACTCTATAAAAAATCAAAAAAATTCCTAGTTTCAAAAATGAGATGATATTGGGTTGTAATATCATAAAAAAATAATTTTTATCGAAGTATTTATGTCAATTTAAACATTATCATTTTAATTAACACTTAGTTATTCAATTTAATTTTAATTAAGATAAAACATATTTCAATATTAAAAGGGTGAAATATTTATTTATTAGATGTAATTTAGACCATAAATAATTAACATAGATATCTTTAGACCATATAAAAATTATTATATATTTTTTAAAAATATTTTATGATTTCAAATAATTTAATAAAACATTGTTTTGGAAAAAAACAATTATGTAAATTTTGAAACTATTAAATTCATGGAGTTTTATAAATATCAAGATAAGATTTTATCATCTAAAAAATTATTATATTATATAACTATGGGGTATAGGTCATCTATAAAAATAATTGGACATATAAATTATCTCCAATTATATTTAATTTAATATTTTTAATAACATTAATTTGATATTTCTATTAATAAAATAATTACTACATCAGTTTTGTGTAATTATTTAATATAATTATTTGTTGGGTAAATATTAAAAATTAAATACTAGTATGAAGATAAATATACCATATTTCATAATAATACTTGTAGTCAAATTTATATTCTAGAAAATTAAACATTAAAATTTTTATACTTATAAGACTATGAATTTGACAACTTTAACATCACTTTAAATAAAATAATATAGCAGTCACAATATCTTCCATATAGATCCATATGGTAAATGAAATGATCCATGGATGATTAAGGTTGATACATACTCGAAAAATGATAATTTGGCATGTTTTTGGGTCTTCTGATGGTTTTTTTTATTTTAATAATAATTGTTTTATTGATTTCTCATCAATTAATTAATTTGTATACCATTAAAGTATATGTCAGTATGGTAATTGTATACTTCCTAGAAATTTTAAATAAAATAAAATGATAAAAAAATTTATATTTAAAATAAGTATTTATAATTGAATTTATCTTCTGTATAAAATTATATAAAAAATTGTTTAGTTATTAAAATTTGTGTTAGACATATTAAACTTTTCTTTAAATAAAATAAATTAAACATCCTAATCTCATTAAAGTGGCTTCTAATGGAAACCATTTCGACCCAAGGATTATTTAGGTTGAAAAAAAACTCAAAACAGTTTATTAAAATAAATGTTATGGTGATTTTATAATATTATTCTTACCCTTAATTACCGATTTCATCCTTTTACCATATTGATAAAAATTACCAATATTACTATACGTAATTCCAAAAAATAAAATAAAGATATGTACATAATTTGGTAATACTGATTCCAAATATAGAATCAATTTCTCTAAATTCAAAACATAGATGTTTTATTAATTCAGTTAATATTATTCATATATTTAGAAAGAGAGAACATGTTTTAAAAGTTAAAACAATGCAAATGATTGAAATTTTTTTACATCTGAGTTCAATAAAAAGATAATGTTAATGAAATAAATTATATTATATGATATAAATATATTCTATTTATACTTTATTTCCATTCATTATTATAATTTAACTACATAAAATATTTTGATGGAAGATTTTGTTTTCAATTAAAATTTAGTATAATTTTACTATTCATCCAAATTTAAAACTTATCAAAAAAATATAAAAAATTACTCTAAAGTAAATTTTTATATCCTAATTCCAAATAAAAAGTTTATTTTTTTAAATATAATATATAAAATAGTAAAAAATTAAATTTAAAATTGGTGCGCCATCAAAAGGTGATAAAACTACATTATTTGAAAAATAATTCTTTTATCTGAAAATTTTAATTTTTTCTTATATAATGTCTAAAAAACATATAAGATGAATTTTAATCATTAGATTGAATCCATAATGAGTGATTTTATTATTTTATATACTCACTTATTTTCATTTAAATAGGTTTTGAAGGAAGTGAATACTATTCATACCCACAAATATAATGACTAGGTCATAATATTTATTTGTTCACTTAAAATCAGTATTGTAAGAAGTGAATTCTATCAAAATAACTTTAAACTATGTTTAACACAATCTATTAATAGTGTTGTGTATACTACAAGCTAATACGGTGCTGCATATAACACAAGCTAATCATGGTGTAGTATACAATACGAGACATCAAATAAATTAAAATGAATCTATCTCATAAAATCTCATGGTGTTACATTCTACCCCCTTAAAATGAATTTCTCTCTCAAAATTTATTAGGGTTAGAAAATGTTTACTACATGAACATTTTTTTCATAGAAATCCACATCATAAAAAGAAATTCTGAAACTTCATTTTAAAAATGAAAGTTAGAAACATAATGTTTACCCAAAGTAACACCTCACTAGGTTTCCATATAGAAAAAATAATGTGGGAAGAAAAAAGATATAGAATAAAAATCTAACCATCAAGTTATGATGGAGAGTAATATAGAACAAGGTTTGGATAATGTTAATAACCCAAAATCCATAAATCTATGATGATTTAACGGACCATCTAATTCATTAGAAAAGAAGGTAATAAGATAACATTTTTTTTCAAAAACCTTTCCTTAAAGTTAAATAACATTAGAAGAAATAATTAATTTATTTCAGTACAATCTTACCATTGGTCATTCCTTGAACAATTTCTAATTCATTTCATACTCAAAGAAATAATGTTGTCTTTTTTATTCTTGAAGTGTTAGTAGATCATCCGATCCATAAATAAAATGATAGGTTATTCCATCTGTCTCAAAAAAAAATGTAAACATAGGTTATCAAATATACATAAGTCCACCTATAGTGAGATAATACATTAATATAACAAACATAAACCATTTTATTACTTATATAATAAAAAAATGGACAACTATACACTCCTTCCAAAACTGAAATTGTAACACATTAGAAATAGGTGAACTAAATAAGCTTAGCATTTAACTCCCATATCTCATAGGGAAGTTATTGGTTGTCACTTTCCAATCATTTGAACTCCTTAATCATGTATTCTCTTGAAACATAGAAATAATTTGAATTACCATTTAAACATAGTGAAAGAATGAACGCTGTAAAAAAATTAACTCTTTCAATATACCAAAAATCCCAAAATTCTAAATACTCAAATCATAAGATCAATTTGTCCTTATATCCGTCCTAAGGTTATTAATACTGTTAACCATATCATTATCTATTTATCCCATCATTATGAACATATCATGTGTTTTCCAAAAATATCTGAATAACTTTTCATGGTTACTAGTAAAATTCAACATATACTTTTAAATACATAAAGAAAACAGTATTATAACATTCCTTAGATGTTTCTTTATTGCATAACACCATAAAATTACTTTTAAAACATTATTCATGATAAACATCTACTCATTCCATTATCTTCTTAAATCATTGAATGAGCTTCATCATTTTATTCGTTACACTTATTTCATCTCATATATCATTTAAAATCTCTTCATTATCAGTAACATAAATAATTCTTATATGACCCTGATGATTATCTTCATGAGATTGTATCCCAAGGAATCAATTTTCAAAATTCACATACATTACAAATTTAAAACATTTTGTCTTTGTTGATGCCGTAGGAATATCATCATCCTTGTCTATTGTGTTAACTGATATTTTTTCCTTTTCAATTACTAGATTTGTGTCCATCTTTTACACACCCAAATAATATTCTAGTTATTTTGAAATATTCTCCATGATGCCGCTTCTCACGTGATTTACATGTGGAAAATTGATCTTTATTTCCTCTGTGGTCACCATGAAACTCCATATTTCTCTTATTAGGTGGGTCTAGAAACTCAGCAAATTTGAGACTAATGATCATATTATGATATTTTTGATTAGGAATAATAAATATTTTTTCACCTTCCAAATCCCATTTCATTTGTTTTCTCATGAGGAGTTCCATTCCATTTTCCATCATAATCTCAATTAACATGAATCCTCATGTTTCCATCTATATTCAAAAATTGTAAAAGAAAAGTGTGAGAGTCAAAAATCATACAAAGAAAACAACATAATCATGGGTGATTACTTTCAATATCTAACATATTTGGTTTAATACTTAGTTATTCAAGATAGTTACCATAATTCTATCACTGTAACCTATAGTTAGACTTACCCTTAAGGACATCCGTGGATGTATCCTTAGACATATCTCGAGGGATCTCAATAAATTTCACACATCCTTGTTTCGAAAGATTAACTAAACATTTAGTGTGATACCAACTCTAACTACCCTACATTTAAGTACTTGGAAATTATATTTCTTTTGAGTAATACATAATACATTACACAAATAGATTCCCAAAGATCATATTATTTTAGTGCCTTTGGAAACTCAGAAAATATTCTTCTAGTTTGGTGAGAGATATTCAACATCTCCCATAAAGATCTTTCCAATTATTTTTCCTACCTAAAACCGTTCTTTATATCTTGTGGAAAATAAAACATAAATAAGTGTGATCTCAAATTTTTAGTAAGGGTAAACGTCTAGAACATCCAACAAAACATAAACATGAAAATGTAAAAACATGAACATATATTGGGAATAACACAATCTTGAGTCATAAAATAAAACATGGTAGTACATAAGCAATAAATCATAAAGTAACATTAACCATGATAAAATAGTATTTTAATAAAACATGGAATTTTGGAAAATAAATAATCAAATAAATTCATTTTCATATTATCCAAGGCTCATTTCAAAGACCCTCACAATGTACAAAGTCTATTACTAAACCGAGTTCACTCCTCATTCCATCCCTATATAACTGAACCAGATTTACTTATAGTTACAGTAATTTCTATCTTATTAGATATAAATGTTTACCCAATGCATTAGAAGGTGATATAGGTCCCACCCATATCATAATGAAATCATTCTTACATGTGCCACAAAACATAAATCATTAATCATAGCATAACCCAAAAGATAAAATGAGTTTCATAAACACCATTCCATCATAACATAATCCTTGTAAAATATCATTACATTATTAAAAAAAAATAATAGCAATAATATGGATATAAGCATAACCCTATTTAAAGAGAATCATCTTAGAAGGAAAATAATTTTGATAAAACACTTGAACTTAATTCTTCAGGAAAATAACATTTCTTCTTAAAAAATGTTTTCTTTTCTAAAGATTATATGAATGTTTAAAAGGAAATAATTTTGATAAAAATAAACTTGAATTAGTATAGAGTAATAATCATCGAAATAAGGTGTAAAATTCTATCAATGTTATATAAGTTAAAAAAACACTCCCTTCAAAATTTTTCCAGAAAAGTCAAAAAGTTCCTCATATGGTAAATGGAAGAAATATTACTTCCAAACCATGTAGTAAATGAAAAAATTGGGTAAAAATGAATTTAAAAATACATAGAATAATAGTAAACATTTTATGAAAGCATTTTAAGAAAACATGGATATGGATGATAAATATACCCCTAGTAAATACTTACATATAAACAAATCTCGGATAAAAATAAGATTGAAATATTATCCCTTACCTTAAGTACATTATCATTTTAATGTATCTAAACCTAATGTATAATTATTCAAATAATTTCATTTACTTATTACAGAATCATATACATTTTTATGATACGATATATGATCATATTATCACCCATTTGGTAATAATATTTCATTATTACTCGTTATTCAGGTATTAACTACTTCATTTTTTCATGAGTGCTTTAGGGAATATGTTCATGTTTTCCTTTTTAGGTCATAGTTATATCATTACATGGTGATATTAACATAATATATATCATATATATATATATATATATTTTACATTTATATAGTCATGATTTAATGGATATCTTGTAGAACGAATCACATAACATCGAGGATACAGTTGGTCGTATGTACGTGTAAGCGATGATAGCATTCCTTTAATTAGAAAATGGTATCAAAGTGGACGATGTATATATTATTAAAGAATAAAATAATTGTTATAATAATCGTATATAATTATTATTTCAATCATTATACCCATCCAAGTGAAGTGGTGGTGAAAAAAAGATTACACCACGACGTGGAGAAGCTTTGTCGTACGTACGCACACATGGTGGTTTTGTTTTTTTAGGATGAATAGAAGGTGAAATATGGTTGTTTCATAATTATAATAACATCCCAGTATATATTTTATAATATATTTATTAGTGTAAAATGAAAAAACTCATTAAGAGGAAGTAGAAGAATAAATAATTTTGAAAGAATCGGTAGATGAGATTACATCTTCTTTGACGTGATTCCTCTAAATCTCCACTTAGAGCACTAGAGTTGGTCTTTGAAGATAAAAAAGAACCTCTATAATGTAACTAGGGAAGTTGATAATGGAAATTATCCTGGGACGAACATGATTTAAGGCTAAAATTTATGTGAAGAAGTGAGAGAGAAGGTGCCCTTTTATAATTGAGGTGAGGGAAACTTTTGGAAACCTCAAAAATATTAATTTATCAGAAAAATAAACCCCACTAAAAAAACTAAAAAATGTTCCAAATTAAAATATGAGATGATATAGGGTTGGGACATCATCAACCAATAATTTTTAGACATGATTTTATTTCACTTTAAACATTATCATTTTAATTAACACATAGTAATTATTTTTATTTTTAATTAAGATAACACATATTTCAATATTAAAAGGGTGAAATGTTTATTTATTTGATTTAAATTAGTCCATAAATAAGTACCTTAGTGATTTATAGACCATTAAATAAATATTAAATATATTTTAAAAATGTTTTATAATTTTTAAATAACTTAACGGAACATTGTTTTGACAAAACAAAAATATTGTTAATTTCAAAACTATTCAATTCATGGATTTTTAAAATTTCAAGATAAGATTTTTATCATCAAAAAAATTAGTTTATTATATCTTAATGGGTTCTAGGTCATCTATAAATGTAATTGGATAGATTAATTAGCTAAAATTTTATTTATTTTTATATTTTTTAATAACATTAATTTAATATTTCCTTTAATAAAATAATTACTACATCAGTTTTGTGTAACTATTTCATATAATAATTTTTTGGGTAAAGATTAAAAATAAAATAATACGATTAATATAAATATATTGGATTTTATAAGAATATTTTTAGTCGAATTTAGCTTCTATAAAATTAAACATTAAAAATGATATAATTATTAAAAATTTAATGTCACAACTTTAACATCACTTTAAATAAATAAAATATAAGTGTCAAAATCTATTAAATATGGATAAAAATATCCAATAAGTCTACCCTTGGATTATTATTGTCGATATATACAATACCAATAATAATTTGGAATGTTTTTGGGTCTTTTTATGGTTATTAGCATTTTAATAGTAATTGTTTTATTGATTTCTCCTCAATTAACTAATTTGTACACCATCAAATTATAAGTATTTAAAGTAATTATATACTTCATGAAAATTAAAAATAAATAACCATGATAAAGGAAAAAAATTTATATTTCAAATAAGTTTTAATAATCGAATTTATCTTCTGTGAAACCTTATAAAAAATGGTTTTGTTATTAAAATTTGGTTGATACATATTTAAATTTTCATCAAATAAAATAATCTAAATGTCCTAATCTCATCCAAGTCGCTTCCAAAAGACACTATTTCATACCAAGGATGATTTAGGTCTAAACACACTCATCCAATGACATTAATACAATTTTAGGGTAATTTTATAATAGTATTCTTACCCTTAATTACTGGTCTTACCCTTTTACCGTATTAATTAAAATTACTGAAGTTACTATTCATAATGCCCAAAAATAAAATAAATATATCTTCAAAATTTGGGAATATTGATTCCAAATAAGGAAACCATTTTTCAAAATTCAAAATGTATAAGTTGTAATAATTAGTGTAAATTTTTTCCTGTTGTTGGAAAGAGAGAACACGTTTTTAAAAGTTAAAACATTGCCAAAGATTGAAATGTTTTTAAATCTCATTTCAATATAAAATTAATGAAAATGAAATAATTTATTTTAAATCATAAAAAAATATTCTATTTATACTTTAAAACCATTCAATAATATAATTTAACTACATAAATAATTTCCATGAAAAAATTTGTTTTCAATTAAAATTTTGTATAATTTTAATAGTCATCCTGATTTAAAACGTATCAGAAAATATCAAAAATTCATTAAAAGTAAATTTTTATATCCCTCATCCAAATTAAAAAAATTATTTTGTTAAATAAAATATATAAAATTGGTAAGATTTAGATTTAAAATGGGTGCACCATCAAAAGGCGGCAAAGATTCATTTTTTGAGTGATACCTCATTCATCCGAAAATTTGAATTTGTTCCTATATCATGTATAGAAAACATATAATAAGGATTTTAAACATTATATTGAATCCATAAAGTTTGATTTTATTATTTTATAGACTTATTTATTTTCATTTTAAAATAATTTATAAGGAATTTAATACTATTCATACCCAGCATTATAGTGACTATGTTATAATATTTAGTTGTTCACTTATACTATGTCTTGTGTGAAGTGAATTATATCAAAATAACTGGAAATTGTGTGCAAAAAAATCCAATAATTGTGTTGAATATACCGAAAGATAAAATGGTGTTTCATATAGCATAAGATAATCTTGGTGTAGCATACAACATAAGATTTCAATGAAAATAAAAAGAATATATATCATAAAATATATTGGTGTTACATTATACCCCCTTTAAAATGAATTTCACCCATGAAATTCATCGTGGTTATAATTGGTTTACTACTTGAATGTTTTTTTCATAGAAACCCACATCCTAAAAAGGATTAATAAAACATTATTTTAAAAAGGAATGTTAAAAACATAATGGTTACCCAAAGTAAGTCCTCATTGGGTTTCTATATAGAGGAAAGTAGGTGGAAAGTGAAAACATAGATATGGAAGAAAAATATAACCATATAGTTCTAATGGAGAGTGATAGAGAACATGGTTTAGAGAATTTTAACAACCAGAAATCCAAAAATTTGTAATGATTTAAGGGACTATCTGATTCCTCAGATAAGAAGGTACTAAGATAACATTTTTGGTTTTCAAGATCCTTTCCCTAATGTTGAAGAACATGAGAAGAAATAATTACGTTATTTCAAACAATATCATCATTTTTCATGCTTTGACCAATTTTCACTTCATATCTTATTCAAAGAAATGAAGTTTAATTTTTCATTCCTAAAGTGTTAGTATATCATGTGATCCATAAATAGAATGATATGTCATTCCATTTGTCTCAAAAAAAAGTTTAGAATAGGTTTTCAAATATGCATAAGGCCACCTATAGTGAGATAATAAATTAATCTATCAAACTTAAACCATAAAATTACTTATACTATCTAAAATTGATAACCTTACAACCCTTCCAAAACGGAAACTATAAAACTTTAGATTGAGGTGACTAAATTGGATTTTCATTTAACTCCCATATCACAAAGGTACGTTCTTAGTTGTCACATTCCAAATATGTGAATCCATTAATCATATATTCTCTTGAAACATGGTAATAACTTGAATTACCATAGAAAAATAGTGAAATCATGAATGATGTCAAAAATTAACTCTTTCAACATACCAAAAATCCAAAAATTCTATATACTAAAACCATGATATAAATTTTTCCTTATATCAGCCCTGAGATTATTAATACTATTAAACATCTCATTATCTCCTAATCCCATCATTATGCACAAATCATGTGTTTTCTAATAATATCTGAATAATTTTTCATGGTTACCAATACCATTAAAATATAATTTCAAATATGCAAGGAAAACCAATAGTGTAACAATCCTTAGATGTATCTTCATTCTATAATACCATAAAATTATTTATACAACATTATAATTGATAAAAATGTAATCATTCCATTATCTTATTAAACCATTGACTGAGCTTCATTATTTTATTCTTAAACACTTCTATAATCTCATTTATAATTTATAGTTTCTTCATCATTAGCAACTTAAATATTACCCATATAAGCATGTTGATTATCTTAATGATATTTTCCCTTAGGGAATCAATTTTCATAATTCCCATACATTACACATTTAAAACATTTAATCATCATTGATTTCATTGGAATACAATTATTTTTTCTATTTTGGTAACTGACTCTTTACTTTGAAATTACTAGTTTGTGTCCTTCATTTCCAAAACCAAATTATATTCCAGTTCCTTTAAAAAATTATCCTTTACGCCTCTTCCCACGTGATTTACATGAGGAAACTCTAACTTTATTTCAATTGTGGTCACCATGAAACTATATATTTCTCTTATTATGTGGGTTAGGGAACTCACCAAATATGATATTATTGATCATATAATGATATTTTTGACAAGTATTAATAACTATGTTTCTCCTTCAAACTCCAATTTCATTACTTTTCTCATGAGTAATACTATTACATTGTCAGTCATATTCTCCATTAATATGAATCCTCTAGTTTCTTTCCATTTTCTAATATCCAAAAAGAAAAGTGTGAGAGTAAAAAATCATGCTACGAAATCAACATAATCAAGGGGGATTACTTTCAATATCTAAATTTTTAGGTTTAATACATGGTTATTCATGATCATAACCAAAATTCCATTATTGTAACCTATAATTATACTTACCCTTTAGGAATTCCCTAGATGTATCCTTAGAAATATCTCTAAGGTTCTCACTAATGTATTCGCATCCTAGTTTCCAAAGGTTAACTAAAATGTCTAAATGATACCAAATCTAATGACCCTATATTGACGTACATAGACATTATATTTTTATTTCATAATACATAATACATTACAAAAATAGACACCCAAAGACCATAATAGTTTAGTGTATTTGTAAAATCATGACACATTCTTCTAGCTTGGTGAAAGGTATTGAAATTCTTCAATAAAGATCTTCCCCATTAGTTATCCTACTTTAAAACTTTTTTATATCATGGGGAAAAGAATATGTAAAAAAGGATGAGCTCAAATTCTCAGTAAGGGTAAACATGTAGGACATCAAAAAACATAAACATAATAATGTAAAAACATAAAAATATATTTTTAATATCAAAATATTTTGTAGGAATGTTATTATGTAATTTTAAAATATTTATAAATGCTTTTACACTATCTTTGACTTTATTTACAAATTTTTTAAAAGAATATTCTTGTCATTCTCTAAATTTTCCATTTTTTTGTTCCATTAGAAATGTGTAAAAATAATGTTTTTAAAAATTTATAGAATTTATAGGTTTTACCACCATCTTTTCATTTCATCATCATTATGATTTCTATAAGTTTTTTCATGTTTTTAAAAATAAAATCCAATTCTAATTATGTTGGGGATTTTTATTTTTTAATGTTATAAAAATAAAAGTATGTTTCTTATTATTTTTTAAAGAATATTTCTAATTCCTTTATAAAATTATTTTCTGTCTATGTTAAAATATGTTAATTATTATTATAATTCACTAGGGATATGTGATTACGAAATTATCCATTTCATTTATTTGAATGGGTTATGATGATGGTGTTTTTACTATGTTTCATGAAACCCATTTCTTTCTCAAGGGTTACATGAACTATGAAGGAGTGATTGATGATAAAATATTCTTATAGTATATATATATGGATGGTTTATTATTATATTAGAGCTGGGTCAATAATAAATTTGAAATGTCAATATTTTACCCATAAGGGGCCCACTGGGACTGGTAATAAGTTGATAGTGACACCCCAAGCCCACCTCCAATAGTTAATAGGTTGGTGACTAGAATCGAGTGGGAATATAACAAATGGGGGTAGGAAAAAAAATTATGCAAGTATTTTAGGATCTAAAATGGCTATTTGGTATAAATTAATTTATTAAACTGACTAATATTTAATCAATTTATGATTTATAGTTGGATTTGTAGTCTGATAAAAGATAAAAAAAATAATATGTACCTAGTGAAGAGAAAGTGGTGAGACAAAATAATGAATTGGTGAAGGTCAAATATGATGACTTGATGATGACCCATGACGATGGGATAAGTGAAGGACGAAACCTATAGCTTGAAAAAGAAGATCTTGGATGATTCTTAATGAAACCTACTAGAAATAAACTCTTCACATTGTGTAATTCGTTCATGAGTTATTATATGAAGATCTACACAATGTGAAAACAATCCATGAGAATTATGATACCAAACAATTCACAACATGAATAAACTATTCAAAATGTGAAATCTTTTTGATATTAGGAGGTTAGTCCTACACTTTACTGGCTATGAATCAAGTACACGACAAAAAACTCCCTCTATAGAAATAGGAATGGATGTTTTTGATAAGATTTAATGACCACTCTCATTTATGACCTATGGAATCCCATGAATGGACATTATGATACCTTGAAGGCAATTTGTCTCCATAAATAGAGGCACTAGTGGATGGAGAGGGGATCAATCAATAAGAGGAGAAACAGAAAATAGACTATTGCATATTTATTTCTCCGATTTCTTTCTCTTTTCATTCTTTCTTATAATGTATTACCACTCACAAACCCACATGGCTTCCCCATCCATGGAGGGGTGGTTTTTGTTAGTGATTAGGAAAGGGGGAGGCTATACCTATGTATTTTTTTGAATTTCTATACATCAATTAAATAATTTTTTTATTTTGGTATCAAGATTAAATTATTAATTTTTTTTAAATTCTAAATGATATTATGTTAGGTTTTCATTCTGTTAATTTAAATTTCCTTGGTCAATGGTCAATTTCTCCTCCCACCCAATTATTTTCAATATGTGGAGGAATATATTAGGTTTTTTTGGTGAGTTCTTGATGGTCATCAACATGTGTGTAAAATTGTAAGTATGGAAAATTAGATTATTAGGGAACATAAATTCCTAGTCAAGGATTGCCCTAATTAATCAAGAGAACCCACTGCAATTCCATAAACTAATGATGGTGGGTAGACCAACCTAAGGTTTCTAATAGAAATACTATAATAATTACCATTTGGACAAGGGGAGAGAGATGAATCAATATATTAAGCTCTATTATATTAGCTAGAAAAAAAATGGATAGAATTGGAAATCCATGAAAGCACCACACTAGGTCTAGACAAACCCACTCTAGTCACTATCTTAATCAATTGTTTTAAAATCAATTAAATAAATATTATTCCTACTCTAAATTTACCAAAATTAAATAAAAAAAATTATTCCATAAATCAACAAAATATGACAACCTTGTTTTTTTTTTGCTCTCTACATTCAGAGAAAACTTTTTGTATAACCCCTAAAATATACATAGGTAATAATAAAAAAATTATTTATCTTAAACCTTTGAAAGGAATGTGTATAACATATCCTAATGAGCCTACACACACATAGACACACAAAAACCTCCATGTAAATCACAATGAAGTGGGATAATTAAATTGTACAAAACCAAGAGGAAGAAAATACATGTAATAACCTAGAAAATAACCATAGTGAATTGATATAAATACATAAAAATTATGAAGGGGAAAATAAACAAATAATCATAAACTAAGATAGTCCCAACATTATAATAAAAGGGGAGGGATATTACTTCTCACGAACATCAAAACTAATCCCCATTTGTTATTAGCTTCACCTTGTACTACTAAGATGAACCAATATCAGTCTCATTAAGGTCGACATCTAACTGTCTATCATATATATAATAAATTCTATGTGCAATAAAATATCATAGAGGTTTGAGTATATAAAGACCTTTTAGGAACCCCAAAAATGAAAAAGGGGATCAATAAAAATAAATACTCATATGAATCCATGAGACCAATAGCGAAGAAAAAACCCAATAATAGATATCATCATAGAAGAAATCAAATATAGAGAGATAAGAATATCTTAATATTTATAGATAGATAATGTTTACAAGTCTATATAAACCTATAATTCTTAGTGATATATTTATTTTTGTATTCTAATTTAAAACTCATCAAATATGGTGGACTCATCCCTCAACAATTCCACATGATGGGTGAGGGGGTGCGAAACCTAAGATGGTGGAGGACCCACACCTAATTTTTGTATGATGATAAGGGGAATCAAATCATTATATAGAAGACCCATTATTAAATATGTGTATGGTTGGGATTCCAATCCTACCTATACAAGAAATGTGGTACCCACACCCTATCCCATGCATGTTGTCTGGGGGTTTACAACAACAATGTTTATTCAGAGATCACAGTCGAGTTTTGATTTATCCAATCTCTCCTGAAACCTCCAGTCATATTTCAGATTTTAAAATAAAGTCCCCAATCGCATCCTATGAAACAATATAATTAGAGAGAAAAAATCATAGGCCTAAATTATGATTCATGAAGAAGGAGACATGATAGGTGTAGCATTCAAATAACAGAACACAACATGTCTCTTAGTGTACATGGAGTCGACTCCCAATCTCTCATTTGGTTGTGTCTCTCTACCATACATGGAATATAAAAACCCATTTACATAGTGTGTTGTAATGTCCACATGGAGTTTAGAACCACTCATGGGTATCAATAATATACTACTCATACATGACTCAAATTACCAGACAATGTAACACCTTGTGTCCATTGGCGAACACAACTTATAGGAAAACCTAGGGTCTTAGTCATATACTCCATGTACATGACTCATATGACATGGTAGGGTCATACGATGTTTTTTTAATAAATTTTTTTATGATAATTAACTTATCTGGAAACCTTATCCTCCATAGAAAGAAGACTGCATAGTGTTTATTCTTCCAAAATGCATGTTTGTAGTCAGTAATTTCGCAGATAGTGATGTCTACTTCCAAATATTCATGCAAAAATAATCTTGATACTAATCTCACCTAGAGCTCCATAAAATCCCCCAATATATAATTTAACATCTCTGGTCATCATTTTTTAGCCTCTTATGGCCATAAAATGGGATTTATATTGGCCTAGGTGATATTTGCACCCTCATCATGCCTTTGTCACAGTATAAGGGCTCAACACTACATTGTTCATCTGCAATCCACTACAAATATTCATCACATCCAAAAATTACTATATCTGTCATCTATCACACAAAAAATTTTGGGTTTAAGGTTTGATCATAATATAAACTAGATTGGTAGTCGAATATATGACCCCTCGTAGGATAAAAACAAAAACATGAAGATCAAAGATAGAAAGGGGCAATAAATAAAGTAAATTCATTGATGGAAATAGAGAACACAGTCATCAATTTGAATTATAGAAAAAAATATAAAAATGGAGAATTCCAGCACAATGGATTAAATCCAAAGTAAAAGAAAATAACAATGTTTAAAATGGAAACTGAATATTTAGAATAAAATGGGAAATCAAATAGATATAAAATCTATACTAGAATTGAAGAATAATAGGGTATAAATAAATATATAACATAATGTACTTCACCATTGGATCAATTATTGATAAAAAACATGTATTTAATGGTTTAAATGATGTTATGAAAGATTTTTATCACTGATAATGAGGCCCTTTTAAATCAGATCATCATTCCCTGATCCTCCTTTAATTATTATCAAAGGTTCTATTCCATGGTTACAACATATCCCACTCAAGACCACATGGTTATCTAGATAAAAATAGTTATTGGATATATTTTAAATAGAAGGATAATATGTTTATAAAAATAAATTAGTGAATTAATATTTTTCTTCTAATAGTGACACGTGATTACACAATGATGAGGGGTCTATTGAAAATTAACTTTAATTCATGCCTAGTACGAATCCCATGATTTGAATCCAATGAAAGTATCATATTTTCCATATGAGACTTAGATCAATGATAATATCATTATTTACATAATTAAGTGAATGATTTTAATAATATATTTAATATTTTAATATATAATTTTTGTGGTTTTAGGGAACTCATAAAACCAAATAATCTCCAAAGAAATACTTAAATTATTATATTGAAATTTCCAAAGGGTCCAAAAATCTAAACTTGATTTATTATATTCTCCAAAAATTTTAGGATTTTTACCCTAAAATAATAATCCAACTCTAAAATGTGTGGGTACTAAGCATGTATCTGGATCTCATACTCACATGGGCTCTCTTGGTAGTTCCCATGATACCAACGAACACAAACTGGTGGGATTGTTTTCCCAAAAAGACCATCTCCCACTAATTCGCTATATACAATGAGTACCCTAAAAATTTGGCTCCATTATAATTGTTAATCTCACCCTAGATAATAAAATGTGATGGTTCATGAACCTATCACCTCATCTATGAGAATTGGATGATTCCATTCACTTTGTCCAATTGTGAGGGTAATTCCAATTGGTAAACAACCTCTATAAACATCTATTGTATCTGAACATCCCAACAAACCTGGGAGATAAATTGATATCTCAAAAAAACCTTTATAATCCTACTATTTTTGTAGAATTAAAATAATACATGGTCTCTCATATTGAACTCTAAGGGCCCATGATATTTTTCCACAATATATGTTTACCGACTTTGCAAATTCTTCACTCACATATAGTTCACCTAAGATTTCTCTATCATCACATGTACTAGATATAATACCATATGTGATGAATGAACTATCTATATACAATAAAAGGGTGACCCATATGGAATCAAATATAGATATTTGAAAGGTTCCAGGCCAACTATTCATTGATATTTGTTATTATAAGAAAACTTTATCAGAGGTAGGTGATCCTTAAAACTCTAAACAAATTCCAATACATAGGCTCTTAAAATATCCTCCAAAACATGGATGATTCACTTCATTTGGAAATAAGTTTGGGGATGAAACACCATTTTCATACAAAAATAGGTCATAAAATCCACTTACAAACTAATCCACAATTGAGACATGAACCAAACATCATAGTCAGAGACAATCATAGAGGGTACCCTATGAATTCATAAGTTCTCTTGAACAAAAAAGATCTCTAAAAGCTCTATCAAACTATTCTCTTAGATGGAAGGAATGTGAGAGGGCTTGGTAATATTATAAAAAATTACCCAGATTGTGTCATGGACTCTCAATATCCATAGATTAAACGAAAAAATTCAACCATTATTTCATCAGAATTATAATTTGAGATATCAAGAGTTTGAGTGAAAATTGATAGATTTTGATATTTTGTCTTCACCAGTTTATAGGTGAAGAATTATAGAATAATAAACAAAAATCCACCACATAACATTTCATCATAACTTCCATCGAAGTTCCTAGTATGTATTCATCACTCTTGTATTTTCTTCCAATGGGTTTGCATGAAAATATCTCAAAACTCCTTACACAACATGATCTAAACCACTACCCTTTATTAGAAAAACATTACTTTCTCCCCAACGTAAAAAAATAAAATTAGTGCATATCCTAAAGATATTTTGGTACATAAAACATCAAAATTGATGTATACTAGTTGGTCCTATACCACACACTAGAGAAGTGGTGGAGTTACTACCATAAAATAAAATTAAGTTGTCCCTATATTCTCTACGAGAGATAGTTATAAAGAGGATAACTTATTTGATTATTCTTCCACTAGAAAGGAGTGAGAATTACTGATATGGGATTCTTCGAACACATTGAAATTTCTCATAGTATAGTCTATCTCAAAGTCATAGTCTTATAGGAACTACAAAAACCACCTCTATCCCAGTTTGAGGTATCTCTAGGAGAAGATATACCTGAGACTTTGGTGGTGTGAGTAAACCACACAATACTCACCTAAAAGACAATTCCCCAATATATTTAAGGTGAAGACCACTACTTGCAACTCCATATATTGGGTCACATACTTCTTCTCATTGGGTATCAACTACCTTGAACCATAAATAATATTCTCTAACCTATGTATCAACATGCACCAGATCTCAACTCTACAGGCATCAAAAAACACTACATACTATGCTAACTCCTCTAGAAGTCTGAAAATAAGAGATATGGTAAAAAATTTATTTACATCATAAATGAATTCTTGGTACTTATTTTTCTAGGAGAACAAAAACACTTTTTATACCAGTACATTGAAATTGGCCATAATCCAAGAAAACTCTTCCAAAAACCTTTGATAGTTCCTAGGGAATGTAAGAAAACTCCGCACCTCATACATTCTATTAGGAGGGTACCAAGCTAGAACTACCTTTATGTTTTTATGGTTTACAACTGCATCATTCTCAAATATGAAATTACCAAGAAATTGTTACTATCTTATATAAAAATGGAAATTTGAGAGATTACCATATATATCTAGTACTCTTAGAGTAAATCTAGGACCATCATAAAATTTCTTGTATGCTCCTCCTCTAATGTAGTGTAATTGAGATTGTATTTGATAAATAAAAACATGAATTTACCCAGAAAGGTTGAAATATTTGGTTTATAAGTTTCATAAATATAGTGTGGAAAATTATCACACCATATGGAATCACTAGGAACTCATAATGCCAATAGTGACATCCAAGTGCATCTCTAACATGTAAATCCCATGAACTCATGACAGGAGGTATCCATACTTTGGATACAACATTCCGAACCATCTAAAAACACTAAACTAGTTGAAGAGGTCACCAATACTATATAAAGGGTATTTTTTGTTTATTTTCACTAGAAATAGGTGACAACAATAAAGATATAACCTCAATATCCCATCCATCTTATTAGAAAACAACATTGAAATTTCCTTGGGGGACAAACTGGGTTCAATGAGAAATTTATCCTGAAGTTCTTATAAATTAATATTTAGATCCAAGAGACCAAAAATGTTCATATGATATACTACATAATATATCATAGGGGAAGAAGGGGTGTAATTAAATATAGAATTCAATATCTCAACATAGAGGTAGTCCCCAAACATCTTTATTGAAGACAACTATGCACTCATCCACTACTATTGGATGCTAGGTGTCTGAAGAGCCTAATGGGGAAAAATTTATAACTAATGAGATATAGGATACATATTCCTTCTAGTGAGCCCCACTCATTCCATTGGGAGGTCCTACACTCCATTAAAAGATAATATTACCCCACCCCTATAAGATCCTAATTATCCAGTAGTGAATGTATATTTTATCATGTACCATGTATTACTATTAAATAACTCAAATGAAATAATAAAACATCATAATAAATACTAATTGGTTCCTTGTGATGTTTTCTCCACTAATCACCATCTTGAACTATCGATATATGGTCAAAAGGTGTAACTTCTCCCCATATGAATCTATGATCACAGTTGTTGTGCTACATGCTTGACACAAATATCAAGCTCTTTAACAAGGGATAAGGAAATGAAAAATGACTCATTGTAGTTTCTAGAAGTACTGATTCCAAATTATAGAAGAAATATATCATAACTCAAATAATTTCATGTGTAGCCTGATCATATTCACCCATATCCAATAACTAACGATATCCTATTCCACTATCCCTTTGAGCCCGGTGAGGAACACCTAGGATAGTGGAGGAAGTAAGTCATAAAAACATCCTATACTTGAAACTCCTCATTCTAGGGATCATTAATTCCATTCATTATAACTTCTTACCTAGGGACTACCCTTTATATCCCTGAGAGATCCCTTATTGTGATGATACTAATGCCACAAAGGCCCATCCACTACATATCGACCATTTTCAATGGGCTGGATGTGGGGAATCACGCACCAAGTTTCCTTATTTTTTATTATAATAACATTAGCTATCTCTCAACTAAATGGATCCATCATAAGATATATGTTATTATTATCCCTATGTATGAGAATAATTTTGTAAATACCTCATCTAATAAGAACCGAAAACCCGACCTTTACTAGATGAATCAAAAGACTATCCTCCAAAATGACCACTACAAGTTCCTACTACCCAAACTACACTTCCTAGAAACCATTTATCACTATGGTCCACTACAGAACAATAACATATGTAGGAATTAATAGAGAGACCATGCTAGTTATGTTAGACTCAGGTTCTTATTTTCATTTTTGGATCCAATTCATTTTTGTGTATCGATTTTTTTCTAGAGAATCGAGTGTGGAGAGTCTAAAATTTTGAGGTAATATACTATTTATTTTTATCTACCTTTTTTCCTTTGGGTTTTTTTATAGTGAAAAAGAGAAAATTTTGGCCTTAAAGCATGAGGCACACGGTCAGCACATGATTTTTCAAACAGTTCACTATTCTCCTAGAATTTGTACGGCATATGGCCATTTTTTGATAGTGGAAAACCACATTAATAGCACATGGTTTTTAAACAATGTGGGATAACCCTAAGGTGTGTTCCTATTGAATATTAAGGGGAACATGACATCTTTATAGTTTGATAAACCTTGTGGTAAAGCCATGTTACTTGTTAAGGTTATTAAAAACATGAAAATTCTTTTTATTGTATCCCAGGATTTAAACCTAAACCACCCCATCTGTCCCATTCATGATTTTTAGCCATGGGATGGCCCATCAAGATTACCTAGGCCACATGGGAATCAATCATTAGGTTATTTTGTCCCCTATTCTTTAAGGATTCATCATGTAAGTGTCATATCCCTTTATTCCTCCCTGTTTTTAAGGTTCCTCTTCCTCCCTTCTTGAGTTTCTAATTCCCATAAGGTTGTATGACCGTGGGTGGGTTCTTTCTTATATTTTTGAGTAAGATATTAATGTTTAGTGTTCAATATTTCATTTATATTGTCTTATGATGTTGAAGTTGCAGTTTCACATAATTTTTCCAAAATTTTCCAAGTGTGTGGTAGGTGGCTCTATGCTCTAACATTTTTAGATCAATTAAACATGTTTTCATTGTTTCATAAATTTTTTCTATGGTTTAATTTTGTGGTGTGAAGTATATTTTGGAAGTGTTTTGTGTTGAATTTGGTGGCCTATAACCAACTAAATTCTTATTTTATGATAAACTTGTATTTATGGATTTGAATATTAATAAATACCTTATCAAATCATGACTATTATACTTCATGAAAATTCATGTAATAATGTCTCAAAGATAGCTATTTCACTAAAGAATCATAGAGGATCACTATTATGAAGAGAACCCAAAAGGGACATGACAATATTCTTGAATAGATGTTTTATTGTCAGATGATGTTATTTGAGGGACACAAATAATACAAGCCATTAGGGGTGAGGACTCATAAAACTTTGAGGCGCCTTCTCATTGTGTATTCCCTTGGTAATATCTAGGAGGATATTATGTGAATGAGACCCACCAATTAGAAATCAACATTTCATAGTGTCATTGGATGTTCTTATCTACATATGTATTTATGGGCCCTTATACTTTTATATTATTATTAATGGGTATTACAACTTTCACACATAGATGTATTGACAGAAAATGTGATGAAACACTATTCGTAGTGAGGTAGGATATGTTGGGTGTGTCATGAGTAATAATTCATTAAAAGATAATGACTGAATGGATTTTTCCCTTCCGTTCCATAATGGAAGTTGATATCTCACGCCCTTTGATAGAATTAATATAGTATAAATAAATCCATGTACATAGTTGGTAACGGGAAAGTTCAATTCTGGGAGACCAAATAAAGATCAATTGAGTGAATTGATTGACGACACTAGCACACAACCCACTTGATTTGAGATATTGTGATAAAGGGATTACATTACAAAGTAAGCATTCTTATGAGGTGACACATCATTGAAGTGTGTATTTCTTTCTCTATGGGTGACATAACATGTTTATAGATGTTATCCTTGGACATTAGGTAGGTTCTTTCTAAAGCCAGTAGGAAAGAGGCCTAGAGGGTCACACACTATGTATATCCAAGAATCTTATTTAAATATTCATTTAATAGGTTGAATAAATATTATTCCTCGTTACGATTTAATAATTTTTCAAGGTTGCCTAATCGCATTTATTTAGACACTAGTTATTTGAGAGAATATATTTTGGGAGAAATTATATATTTATTTTTGAATAATGTAGAGATATTTATTTAAGAAATAAATAGTCATTATTCATGGTATAATAAATGTGGTGGAGGAAATAATGAAAATGGAAAAAAATACACACCGTGTAAATTAATATACACACTGTGTAGTTTTTGGGGGATTTGTGATAAATAATAATATTTATTTAATTAAATAATATTAGGTGTAATTCACTAGGAACATATCAAGTGATAATAATAGTCAAATTTTATTATTAGACCTAGGGTCTTAATAAGAATAAAATGGAAAGAATAAATCTACTTGGGTAATTAATTCATTTTATTATTCTAAGTAATATAAATACCAATTACATTATTCTCATGAGATCTAGACATTCTCTCTAGTTGTGCACAATGAATCTAGAGAAATATTTTAAGACAAGAGATAATTCATTTTCTACAAGAATTCTCTTAAGTCACTAGAGAGATCCACCTCCACCAGATCAAGGAGAGCGCTTTGGAAGCAGATCTCAAGGTGATCAATGGTCGACATCACATGTGAAGAATCTTTTGTGCTAGCACCCAGTGATCCCATTGGTGACATCCAAAGATACGTGGATCATTTGTGGATAACTGCTAGAGTAAGCCAACACTTGGCTTCTACAATGAATTGAAAAATCACATTGGATCCTGACTAGAATCCTCAATAGAGAGAGAATTCCATCAAGGCAATTCTTATCTTTTAATTAAATTAATTATAATAAACATATGATGATCCTATCTATGGTTCAAAAACATCCCTCTTTTCATTTTGTTTTTAATTATATTCCCAATATCTTGAATTTTCTCATAGTGATGGATCTCGTATTGATCATTGTGAATGGTCAAATTGAAGTTAGGTACACCTAGTACATGCACTTCCGCTGCGCCCATAACCTACAAGTTTTATCAGAGTAGTCATATCATTTATTATAATTATTTAGTTTTTAATTGATGATTTTTGAATTTAATAATTTAATTGTTTCAATTTATGTTAATAGTTATGTAAATTATAATCTCGATATCTATTCCTCTTCTTTTATTTCTCATTCACCATGCATATACGATCTTTTCATTTAATTTTGACTAAAAAACAAAGGATCCCATCCAGAGGTGGAAAAGGTTCATGGTTGTAGAACACCAGAATGCATGGTGTGTATTCTACCTCACACTCCATATAGTCAATGTTCAATGCATTGAGATTGGTCTTCCAAATCAAGCCTTGTGTTTGAGTTTATATGAAACTTTATGACTCCGTGTGTTTTTCGAGAATCGGTGACACATGGTTTTTTGATTACACGACATGTAGTCCCTTTGGATTAGGGTTATACCATGTACCTCGTACACAGATTTCCTACCTTGAGACCGTGTAACACAGATACTACATGGAATGTGGCCCATTAGACATGTCGTGTAATCCAAATAATCCTGAAGTGCATATACATGCTGAAACCCTGGGTGTGTACTTCGGATGGATAGTGAACAATAGTACACTCTGTGTAGTAGGAACTACACACCATGTACTCATCCAAATTATACAGATTTATTAAAATTTAATATTATATTATATATACCATTGAGTCGTGTACCATGGTGCTAGTTTAAATCTATGGCACAACACATGATAGGTGTTTTTATACATATGTGTTTAGTTTAAGATCTCCATAATGTTCATTTCTACTCATTGGGTAGTTATGAAGGAGAATTCACTGGGTTTCCCCTAAGGTAAAATTTACATACAAAGATAAATATAAATAAATTTATTTTTTTAAAATTATGATGGATTATAATGTAAAGGAAATTCAGAAAAGAGATTAAGATAAAATAATTTCTTAATTAAAGATAATAATTAATTGATTCAAGCATAATTTATATTAAACCAGGAAAATTAATGAATTTAATTCATATTTTATTTATGTTTAAATATCGTTTCATGTATGGATTATCATGGGATATACCATTACCTTTTTTATGTGGATGTATTATTTTAATTAATTTATTTAAATTAAAATTGTTGGCCAACAAGCCTTCTCCTCATTAATATGTAGGGCATTCATGCCAAAGGATTAATTTATATAAAATACCACTTTACCCCTCACCTGAATTTTAGATAAAATCATATGTAATGGATGGAGATCCTGAGCTAGTGGAGGTGGCTCAAGTTAGGAGACAAGGAAAAACCAATCCAAGGAGATACAAAGGTGGATAGGTGGAAAACTGTAAACCCGAACCCAAAAGGTTCAAGGTGTTTTCTCCCCTAGGTCTTGGGTAAGTTTATCAACCTCTAGATAAACTAACCAATATAAAAAGATCTTTATCATTCTATTTATTTTATTTTTGTCAATTTTATGGTTTATTTGTTATGAGTGTGTTGTCGTGATCACACAATTAATGAATTAAAAAACCATGCAAGATGGATGTAAAATAAGATCGTATTATTTGTAGATATTATCATATACATGGTTAATCACTTAAGTATATCAAACTTAATATTACTAATAATGTAATAAAGATTATAAAATAGAAATGTACACATAAAGATAAAATCCCTCATGGAAATTTGTAGTCGGTATAGACTTCCATAATATTTTTTATAATCTAACCATAATTCAATGTGCTTGACCAACCCCAATTGAGGTGATTTACGTTATTGGGGAATTCTAATTTATGGTTTTTTATTGACATAAATTGGTTCAAATCAAGGGTTGACTACCACAATAGGACTTGGTGTGACCAAGAGGCAAAGGTTTAAGAAATCTAAAATAAAAGGATTTTGGGATTGGGGAGTCCACTCAGCGGATCAAGGAGTTGTGAGTTAATGTTGTTGGAATTTGGAATGCCTACACAAAACCTTTAAGGTTTCTTGAATAACCCTAGTTGGGGTAATGCGAAGGGAAATATGGATCCTTTCCACTATAATATTTAGGAAACAAAATATTCTAAAGTCAATGGTGAGGGCTATTGAATTTCTATAAAATAGTGGGAGACTAATAAGTATTAATTTATTTATTTGTATCAGTTTTATCTTGAAAAAGTAATAAATATTTTGTGGTATTAATTTTTATAAATGATAAGAAAAATGACATCAATCATATCATTGCGATCCATACTCGAGAAGAAAAAAAATCTCATCGGCACAAATTTTCATTAGTGGAAGAGGCGTTTAATGGTCATCCATCACCATAATAGGAAATTCTATGTGATGGAGGAGCGGGTTCTAGTTGCACCTAGAAATGAATCTAGTGACAAGGAAATATCTATCTATATGAAACATTTGGATTATTCTAAATAAGTACAATGTTTCATGCTATCGGCCATGTATAATGAGATCTTGAAGAAACATGAAAACATGGACACGTATAGTATGATGTCTCACCATAAGGATCTCTATAAAGAGAAGTTGAGACATGAGATATATGATATCTACACTGCTTTTTCACAACTAATCATGGAGATTCTGCACCATCTAGGCCTCATGCAGTCATGCTTATTGGCTACATTGAACCCCTGGACATATTAGGGATTATGTTCTTGGATGAGTTGTGAACAGATCTCATCCTATCATCACTTCCCAAGACCTTATATAGATTTTTAGTCAACTACAACCTGAGAAAAAATGAGAACATTCTATTAGAACTGTTTTCCATGATTCACCAAGTAGATAAGAACATGGAGCATGAAAAACCTACAGTCCTTTTGGTAAATTAGAAGAGGAAGTACAAGGAAAATGGGTATGGATTTATAAACGATCTAAATCCCCCAAGAATTATCCCTCCAAGAAGGGAAAGATACAGAGGCAAGGTAATAAATTAGGGGAATAATACTTTCCAAGTGGCAAGATAGTCCACTAGAAGTGGAATTATACCCATACGCATGGGGTTTCTAAAGGTGTTTTTTTTATCTATTGTAATCTTTCCATTTCTACACATTGGGTATTAGATACATCATATAGGGATCACATATGTATTCAAATTCTAGAACCAAGTAGATTTAGAATTATTTCCCTAGTATAGGTGGATATCTTTGCTTCCAATAGTGCAAGGATGGCCGTGTTTTCCTTTGGCGATTACCATCTCCCATTTACAATTGGGATGATTTTGGTTTTACATAATAGTTTTTATGTACCCAGTGTTACCAAGAACATATTTTTTAATCATATTTGGATATGGATGGATTTATTTTGATATTTATAAATAAGGGTCTCTTCTCTTATAATAATAATGTATGTTCTGGTATGTCACATATAAATTATGGGTTGTATGTATTTAATTAGGAAAACAATGTGTTGGAAATCAATAATGAAACAAAATCAGATTACTCATACAACACCCAGTTGTGGCACCACTGTCTTGGTCATGTAAAAGAGAAGCACTTGACAAAGATCTACCAAGATTTTTATTTATACACTATTGATCTAAAACCACTTAATAGATGTCACACTTTCTTATAAAGAAAAATGGCCAAGATTCCTTTCGGTGGGTAGGGTGAAAGGGCCATAGAGCTTCTAGGATTAGTACACATGAATGTGTGTGGACCATTTCCAATAGAAGCTAGAAGTGGATATTCTTATATCATTTATTTTACTAATTATTTGATTATATTTGGATATATCTATGTAATGAGGTACAATTTAGAGTCCTTGTATAAATTTAAGGAATTCAAGAAGGAAGTAGAGAATCAGCATTGTAAGAAGAAAGAGAAGCTTCAATCAAATCAAGGTGGATAATATCTGAATCAAGATTTCATTGACCTTTTATGAGAGTCTGGGATTCTCTCTCAACTCACTCATCCTTATACAGAATTTTTGAAGGGTGTTAGTGGATGGAAGAACTGCGCCTTCTTGTGCATGGTGAGGTCAATGATTAGTCATGCAGATCATCCATTATCCTTTTGGGGAAATGAATTAAAAACTAAAGCATACACATTAAACCGTGTACCAAATAAGGTGGAAAATGGAATTACCTTAGATTTATGGAATTTAAATAACCCATTTTGTCACACCCATGTGTATGGGTATGTGAGGCATTTGTTAAGGCCTTATCAAGTAACAAACTATCACCTCAGGGAACGAGGTGTATCTTTATAGGATATCTCAAGAAGAAAAGGATATTACCTATTTTGCCTTTCAAACAAGAAAGTGACTATCACCAAACAAGATGTATTTTCTGAGAGGGAGGATATCTTCCAAAATGATAGTGAGGGAAAGATTTACTTGGACTAAGTCGATGCTCAAGATACACATGCGTTGGTATAAGAACAAGTTCCACTGGTCCCCATGTAAGAGGTTCTTGAAACACAAGTACTGCATAGTAACTCAAGATAGGTAAGGTAACGAGAGAGATTTGGTTTCCTAGTCACCGAGGATGGTGAATCACTATTATTATACAATGATGAACCTCTATCCTACAAGGAAGTAGTTGAGATATTAGAAGATACAAGATGGATATAATCTATGAATTCTGGGATGGATTCCATTCATCAGAACCAATTCTGGGTTCTGGTTGGTGAGGCAGTTGATGTAAATCTTGTTGGATGAAAATGGGTGTTCAAGAGAAAGCTAGACAAGGAAGGTGAAGTTAGAACCTATAAAGAAATGGTACTAGATAAAGGATTCTGACAACATCAAGTAATTTAATATAATGAATCCTTCTCTCTAAGTGACATGTTTAAATCAATAAGAATCATAATTTCCATAGAATCTAACCATGAATACAAGATTTGGAAGATGGATTTCAAAAATATAATTCCCTAATAAGAATAATTAAGAAGATGTCTACATGAAAAAACTGGAGGGGTTTATGACACTAGGTGAGGCCAAATGGGTATAGAAGTTATATAAATCCATTTATGGATTAAATAAAGACCCCATGTCATGGAAAATTTGATTTGATGAATCGATAAAGGTATTTGGTTTCATTAAGAATGAATGTGAGCCTTTTGTTTATAAACGGTTTAATGGAAATGGGTTCATTATCCTTGTAGTATATGTTGATGACATATTAGTTATTGGAAACAATGTACCAATCCTACAGTCAATTAAGGACTGGTTAAACACGTGTTTCTCCATGAAGGACTTTGGTAAAGAAGCCTACATTCTATGGATCAAGATCATTTGTGATAGATCCAAGAGGCTTCTTAGACTGAGTCAGGGTACATACATTGACCAGATACTAAGGGGATTTAGTACGGAACAATCCAAGAGGTGATTGGTTCCAATATCACATGGAGTACATCTTTCTAATATGATGTGCCCTTAGACACAATAGGAGAAAGAAAGGATGAGTAAGATCCCACATGATTTAGATGTTGGATCCATCATGTATGTCATGTTATGAACTAGGATTGATGTTTCCTATGGACTGAGAATGGTAGGCATATATTCAGCAGATCCAGGAGATCAACATTGGACTACTGTTAATACTATCCTTAAGTATCTGAGAAGAACTAATGATATGTTTATGGTGTATAGAGAATATGAGGAGCTTATCATACGATGGTATACTGATGCTAGTTTCCAGAAAGATCACAATGATATGAAGTCATAATCAGGATATTTTTTCTTTATCAACAGAGGATACGTGAGCTGGGAGAGTTCAAAGCAGCCTATTTTCACTGATTCTAAAACAGATTCTGAATATATAGTGGCTTTTTATGTAGCCAGGAAATACATCTAGATTCGGAACTTTGTCCCAGAGCTTGATGTTGTTTCTAGTAGTAGAGACCCAATCACATTTTATTGTGATAATAGTACATTGATGGGTCTTTCAAAAGAACCAAGGTCACATCAATGGATAAAGCACATTCTCCCAAAGAATCAACTCTTGAGAGATTTCTATAAAAGAGGTTATGTTTCAGTGAGTAGAGTTTCCACAAAAGAGAACGTGATAGACCCCATTACTAAAGGCCCATCTCAATAGAAGCATTAATATCATGTGAGAGATAGCTGGATAAAGGTTGTTATAAGTTTTCTCTAGTACAAGTGGGAGTCTATTGGAGTTGGCATACTTGAACCAACTACTTTTTACTTTATGATATACTTATATTCATGGATTTTAATATTAATAAATACCTTATCACATCTTTATTGTTTTCTTCATGACAATACAATGATTATTTCTAAGGATAGATATTTCCCTAAATGGACATAATAGATCCCTACTATTATGAGAACCTGAATGTGCCATAACACTATTCTTGAATATATGTTATATGTTTAGATGATGTTATTTTAGGGACACAAATAATACAGACCATTAAGGTTGAGGACTCATTAAACTTTGAGGTACCGTCTCATGTTGTGCACCCTTAGTAATATCAAGGTGTATATTATAAGAACGAGACATGCCAATAATAAATACACATTTTATATTGTCATTTGATGTTCTTATTTGCGGACATGTGTATTGGTACATGGAATTTAAGAGTATTATTAATGGATATTACAACTTGCACACTTAGATGTATTGAATAAAACTATGATGACACACTATTTGCAGTGAGTTTGGATATGTTGGGTGAGTTACGAGTAATACTGCATTAATAGATAATACATGAGTGTATTTGAATATTCTGTTCCATAGCAAATGTTGATATCTCAGCCCCTTTAATGGAATTAATATAGCCTAAATAAATCCATGGCCATGGTGAGGAATATGAAAGTTCAATTTCGTGAGATCAAATAAATAGTAATCGAGCACATGGGTTGATGAACCTAGAATGAAAACCTCTTGATTTGACATATTGAGTCAAAGGGATTACATAACATGATAAGTGTTCGTATGTGGTGACACATCATTGTAGACTTAACTTCTTTCTCTGTGGGTTCTTTGGCATGTTTTTAGACGCTAAACTTGTACTTTAGGTAGGATAAACCTATTTCCACTAAGAAAGTGGGCTAGAGGGTCACAGACTATGTGAATTTATGTATTTCAGTTAAATATTCATTTAACCAGTTGAACAATGATTATTCCCGATTTTGGTTTAACAAGTATTCAAGGATGCCTGATCGCATTTATTTTGATAGTAGTATTTCAAGAGTATTTATTGTGGAAAAAAATAAAATATATTTATTTTTGAATAATGAGGTGATATTTATTGAATAATTAAATATTCATTATTCACGGTCTAATAAATGATGTGGAGGAAAGAAAGAAAAAGAAAAAACTAAAGTACACATTGTGTATATTAATATACATGCTATGTTGTTTTTTATGGGGATTTGTGAGAAATAATATTAGATATTTAATTAAATAATATTATGTGTAATTCGCTGGGTACATGTCAAGTGATAGTAATAGTCAAATGTTATTATTATACATAGTGTCTAACTAAGAATTAAATGTAATGAATAAAAGCCTTTCGGTAATTAATTCAAATTATTATTCTAAGTTATATAAGTCCCAATTACATTATTCTAATGAGATATATCCATTCTCTATGGTTGTGCACAATGTATCTGGAGAAATATATCAATACAAGAGATAATTATGTTCCTCATAGAATGATATCAAGTCATGAGAGAGATCCTCCACCATCGGATCAAGGAGAGAAATTTGGAAGCAGCTCGCAAAGAAATTATAGGTGGACATCACAAGTGAAGGATCTTCCATGGTAGAACCTGGATATCCCTTCAGTGAAATCCAAATTTATGTGGAGCACATGTGGATCACCTATAGAGTAAGCCTATAGTGGGATTCTGCAATGAATTTATGGATCACATTGTTTTGTGAACGAAAGAATCAACAAAGAGAAAATTCTATCAAGGTGATTTCTTTCTTTTTATAAAATTAATTATAACCAACATATGATGATCCTATATATGGTTTTAGGATTTCCCTCTTTCCCTTTCATTCTTATTTCTATTACTAAGATTTTATGTTTTATCATTTTGATGGATCTTGGATTGATCATTGTTAACGGTAAAATTAAAGGTTGGTACACATATCCACACACATCTACTATGCCTAAAACCTTAATTTTGAAATGATTATGTGATATAAAAGGATTTTTATATTGTAAAATGGTTATGTTTTTTATGCGACTTATTCTAGTGCTTCTTTGATGTGTTTTTATAATTATGTAAAAGGTGTTAAATGGGTTTCAAATGGAACTTAAGGCGAAAAAGTTATTGGAAGTAGATTTTCAAAGGAAAATTTATTATTTTGGAATGTGTGAATTTGTTGTGTACCTTTAGATGTAATATTTAAATTAGGTAAATAATGGGAAGAATGTTTTATTGTGATATTGTTTTATCTATGGATTTTAAAGGGTCTTATCCCATAAAATTTTTTAGGATGTTTATGTGTTTTTCTGGTAGTGTTTCCTAAAAGGTTTCATATCTTTTTCATGTGGAGTGAAATGTTTTTTAAAATGGTTTTGGTGTGTGTAAATAAGAAAGTGGTTATTTATAGAAAATTGTGTTTCTAGGTGTATTTATAATTCCTAGTATGTTTATGTGTAAATGGTGATATGTGTGGCTTACGAATATAAATTTGAGTGCAAAGGGAAAGGTCGGGTATCTAGGTGGGAAGACTAGATCTAGTATGCTAGTGATACAAAAGTGGATAGTCCTAGTTTCACTTATTTGTATTGATGATTACCACACAATATAAATATGTATTATGATTGGAGACTAATAAGACCCTTGGGTGTCCTCTCCTAGTGGGTCATGCATGAGATATCTGGTGGTCATGGTTTATATACCACTTTTTAACTAAGGTATGAGGTTAAAATATCTCACTCGATCCAGATTACACCTAGAGATTTACCCAGGGTTCTCTATAGTGGATTGATTCTTATATGGTGTGGTGAAATCCATCAATATATGTTGTAAATTTTATTTATTCTTGAGAATTTAATTTTGAAGAATGTTTAATGTGAAAATGTTTTTCCTTGAAATTAATTTTCTTGAAAATGTTTTTTTTAAATTATTTCATAAAAATGTTTAATATATTTTTCAAAAATGTTTCATGTTAAATTTTATTATAAAGTTATAGTATGAAATCCTTTATTTTGGGTGGAATCATACTGGGATTTATATCACACTCTATATACATATTTGGGTGTTTGTAAAAAATTTTATATGTAAGACTCAAATAAAGGTAAGGTGTGTCATGGTGAATTTGGTTGCTAGATATCTGCTACTTGTTACAGGTATTGGTGGTACTGGATTGAGGGTGGATCCATCATGTTGAATGAAGGTTTTTGGGATGTTTTGTGTTTCCATTTCCTTTAAGTATTTTGGTATTTTCTAAAAAATGTAAAACATTTAATCTGAAATTTTTTCACCTTACTTGTTTGTTAATATTAGTTATTGTGTTATCCATTCGTGTGAGTAGTTTATTATTATATACTCAGGTTATATTATTCCCAGTGTGTTTTGTTGATACCTGAGCACTAGTTTCCAGCCTGTGGTGATTGGGAATTACTTTCAGTCCATGCCACATGCCTGGTCAGGTGTCGGGTTGGATTACACCTCATCTTGGTTTGTAACAAAATGGTATCAGAGCAATTTATGCTCTTTTGGGTAATTTTATCTAGGAAATATTCTAGTTAGACAAAATCTAGGATTATAAAGGCTTGAGGTTCTAGTTATGAATAGGGTTTATGGCTAGCACACCTCATGACATGACTTAAGTTTCCATGGGATGTCATAGGTTGTTTTGTTTTTAGGAAATGAAAAGGGAGTTGGGTCAATGGTCTCCATTAGCTCATAGGTCCTGGAATGACATGGGAATCTGGGGACATGATCTAATAATACACTCTATAATGATGGTGTGATTGACATATAGACACCAACTGTATGTCTAAGTCACCCATTGACACTAGTTTCCCGTATGTAAGTTGTTCTAAGTATTTCTTGATTATAAAAGATTATTTTGTGATCTTTTTGGGAAATAAGAAAAATGGATTTAAAATAGTAATAGTTTAGTTTTGGAAAGATGAAAAATGTGTTTTTGAAATACTTTTAAAGTAATATTTAGAAAATTTAACTATTATAAAATTATTTATATGTAAAATAGGAAGAGATTATCGAGATTGTATTTTTTAATTGAATCATGTTGATTATCAGAATTGGTTGTTTGGAAAACATGAGTTATTTCAAGGTGTGTACTGGAAATCCATTTTAAATAGGATTTGTTTAACTATTAAAAAGTGTTCTGAATTGGGTGAATTGATATTTGAAAATGGTGTTTAATGGGTTGAGATATTTTGGGATTGATGTGTGGAGTTTGAAAATAGTTTTTGGTTTGGTAATTAGTGATATTTTTAAAGGTTTTATGAAATTTGGAAATTTTAAATGAATTGAAAAGTTGAAAACATTCGTTGAAGGTTCTATCATGAAAAGTGGTAATGTTTTTTTACCTTTTATACTTACATTAGTGATCACATGCACATATAAGTGTGAAAACATGGATATTCAATGGCATGACTGGACGAGTGTCCATATTGACATAAGATGGTGGGTTCCCAGTTTGGTATGAGGATATGAATTTCAGGGGCTCCATGGAATTCCATTGCTGAGTGTAAAACCCACCAATATTTTTATATTGTCACAAGTTATTTTTAGAGAAGTTTTGGTTTTTTTATGACCATTGGTTATGTGGTGTGTCTTTTGGTGATTTGGGGAGGTTGTTTTCTAGGTGTTTTGAGTTTTATAAACCTTCTTGTTTCAATGGTGTTTCAATTATGAGTTCTTATTGATGAGTTGGTTTTGTAATAATGGTTAGACGGCTCTTTTGAGAAGTGTTTGGGGAATCCTTTGAGTTGGTTACCTTTGTGCATTTGGGGTTTGATTGGTGTGAGTTTTGGATGATAGACTTGTTTGATCAGGTCCTCGATCTCCATAATTGGTTAGTATATTCACCCACAAGATTCAATAGATGTTTTATGTGTGTCCATGGTTAGTTCCCCATTAAAACACCCTCATGTTGATCAACATAAAGAATTTTTCCATCAGTTTATGAAGTTTAATCATCATAACTTTTATGATCATATGAATCCTCTTAAAGAGAAAGGATGGATGTGGTAAATCGAAAGATTGTTTTATTTCTGTGAGTTTTATGAGTCATTAATGGTGAAGTTTCCCACATTTATTCTTGATGGTATTGTGTAGAAGTGGTGAAGGAAATTCTTCTAAGGGTAATGGATAGAGACTTGAGACTTATAGTGCTAGACGTGGTGTAAAAAGACCCTTAGATCTTTGGTTGGATTCCTATAAGTGTGGGATCGATTTGTTTAAACAGTGTGGAAAATATGATCATAAGAAGTTTCTATGTTCATTTGTAGAAATAGTGGGATATTTGGATCTTGGATTAAAGTTACCTCCATTGAAAATATTCTTCTTTTTTAACAGTCGCATCAGGTGGTGTTTAGTGGTACCATATTTTCTTTAAAATGAAAAAGAGTATATTTTGAAATCATTTGTGAACATTTTTGTTAATGGAAGAATGTTTTCTTTCTAGAACTCTAAATCATTATATTTTAAACAAAGGTGTAATTCATGGACATCTTTTTTCTGTTGTTGCTAATTCTAAGTGGAAGAGGATGATGTGTGGAAATATTTTATGTCTTTGACATAGTGAAGCACCATGTTGAGGAAAATTATGTTCTATGGTGTGTGGTTATCCTTTGGTTCTTTTTAGAGTGTTGTGTGGTCTCTCATGAAACCAATGAAAGTGTCCCAAAAAGAGTTCTTAGAAAATTGACTTCAAGGGAAGATATTCTTAAAATATCAGGTCTCCAACCATAGGCACCATAGTGAAGCTCTCACGCACTCAGGAATCATGTGGTATGTAAGGGACCTTGGTTCGACTTGTTTTGTAGTGTCGGATGGGGATAGTTCAGGCACTTCTATTATAACATAATTTTGTTGTAAAGGCCCCATTTTTTGGGAATTGGCATAATGGTATCATTGTTTGTTGTGACCTATATGGGTGGAAGAGTTCCTCGTTGACTATAAGGAGGTTTGTTTGTATCATTTTATTTAACTTCAGTGTTTGTACCTTTTTGGATTATAATATCCATGTGGGTGTCCTTGTGTAACCGACCATGTAAATCAATTTTAGTTTTGATCTATGCGGGAAATTACTATATTTTCCAATATAGGGTTTCCCATGTCGCTCATTGCTATTTGGTTGAGCTGGTTGTTTTTTAGGGTGAGGAGATCCACCAAGGGTCTCGTTGGAATTCCTTCTGGTGTAAATTAGTGCTAGGTCATTCCAAATAGTCGGGCATCTATTCAGGCCTCACCATGTTGGTAATCCAGTTCAATATTTTCTGTAGCTTGGAATTGAAACGTATAATTTATAAATATTGAGTTATAGTTTTACTTCCAAGTAAATGTGGTCCTTTTTAGAGTGTACCCAATCATATTATTTGAATAAAAAATGTAAAATTCTTGGTTTCAGTTTTTCGATGCTCTTCAGTAAGTGGTATAGGTTTCATTTGATTATGTATGAAGTTTTATTGGCTTGATAGGTTGGTATTTGGATTGTCTGAATCCATTTTTTTCTTTTATTGAGCCACTGGATATGTCACATATTTGGGGGGGAAAGGCATATGGTAGGGAGACCATTCTAGCCTCCTGTTTTGAAACATGTGAAAAAAATTATATTCTGTGTGTTCATTATTTCTTTTCATTTTATTTTATTGGAAATATATTTGAGTTGTGGAAGAGTATGATTTTTAGTTTTTGGATCAAGCCTTATTATGGATTTCTTGGGGTGGAAATTGTTATGTAGGGGAGAATTGTCATACCCTGGTTCTTCTTTGCATTCTTGGATCCTATTCATTTTTGGGTCTCATTTTTTCTCTCCAAAACTAGCTGTGGAAATTCTAGATTTTTGAGTTAATATTATACTTATTTTTGTGTGTAGCTATTTCCCATTAGGATTTCTTTGTATTTTTGGAGAAAAATGTTAAACCTGGGCCTTAAAACATGAGACGCATGGTCAGTAAATGGTTTGTGAAACTGTGCTCCATTCTCCAAGAAACTGTGTGGTATATGGATATTTTTGGATAGTGGATAACCACATGGTTAGTGCGAGGTTTATAAACTATGTAGGATAACCATGTGTCATGTTCCTCTTGGATAGTAAGGTCACACAGTTTCTGCATGTTTTGGAAAACAATGTGGGAAAAACATTCCACTTATCTAGGTCATTAAAAATTTGAAAATCCTCTTTATGTTATATTATGATTTGACCCTAAACTACCACCATCCACCCCATTATGGATTTTAATCCAAGGTACCTCCCTTCAAGCTTCCCTAGGCATCTTGGGAGTTATTATTTGTGTGATATTGTCCCTAATTATTCAAGGATTCATCAATTAAGTGTCATTTCCCTTGATTAATCTCTCTTTTTAGGGTTCCTCTTCCTCTATTCTTGAGTCTCTAATGTCCAGAGGGTTATATATCTTAGGGAGGTTTTGTTGTTGTGTTTATGAGTAATATCTTTATGTTTAGTGTTTGATCATTCCTTTCTAGGTTCTTTTGATGGTGCGGTTGCAATTTAACATCATTTTTCAGGAAATTTCCAAGAGTTTGGTAGGTGATACCATTCTGTATCGTTTTTATATGAATTTGATATATCTTCTTTCATACATAAAAGTGTTTTATGGTTTCATTATGTGTTTTAAATATATTTGGGATGTTTTTTGACATGATTATGTTATAGAAAATGATTTTTATAAAATAAAATGGTTATGTTCTATGTGAGCCTTATTGTAGTGATTCTTGGATGTGTTTTTATAATTGTTTTAAAGGTGAGAAATGGGTTTTAAGTGGAACAGAAAGTGATAAATTATTTGATAATGGGTTTTAAATGGAAAATGGATTATTTTGGCATGTGGGAATTTGTTGGGTACATTTAAATTTTATTTCGGAATTAGGTAAATTATGGGAATCATATTTTAAATTGAGTATGGTTTATGTGTGATTTTGAAAGGGGATTAGCCCATAGAAATGATTTATATGTTCATGTTTTTTTTTCATAATGTTTTCTAAATGGTTTATGGATTTTTCAAGTGGAGTGAAATGTGTTTTTAAATGGTTTTGGTTTGTGTAAAGTTGAAAGTGGTTTAGATTATGGAAAATGGTGTTTTTAGGTGTATTTATAATTCTTAAAATGTGTATGTTTATGTGGTGATACGTGTGACATGAGAACATGAATTTGAGAAAAAAAGGGAAAACCCAGGTATCTAGGTGGGCTGACTAGATAAAGAATGCTAGTGATATGGAAGTTTATTGTCCGAGTTTACTTATCTAGATTGATGATTACAACAATAACTAATTATTTATTATGATAGGAGATCACTAGGACCATGGGGTGTCCCCTCATAGTAGATCATGCATGAGAAAGATGATGGTCATGGTTTCTATAACATTTTTCATTGAGGTATGTGGTTCTAGGGTCTCACTCAAGCTAGATCACCCCTTGGAATTTACCCATGCTTCTCTATAGTGACATGATGCCTGCATGGTGTGGTTCCATCTATCGGTATACGGTGAAACTTGTATGTATTATTGTGTATTTCAGTTTAAAGAAGGTTTGGTGTGAAATGGTTTATCCATGAATGTGTTTTCCTTGATAATGGTTTTTCTTAATATGCTTTCATAAAAATATTTTAAAATATTTTACAAAAAAATGTTCATTTTAAATTTCCTTCGAATGTTATAGCATGTATTCCTTCATTTTTCTTAGAATCCTATTAGGATTTGTCTCAAACCCTACATAGTCCTTTGGGCGTGTGTAGACTTTGTTATATATATAACCCATGTAAAGAAAAGGTTTTTCATGTTGGATTCTGTTTCAAGAGTTATGTTGTTTGTTTCAGGTGTTGGTGGTGGTAGCTTGAGGGTGGAGACCTCATATTTCATGGAGGTTTTTGGGATAATTTTTGTTTCTCTTTCATTTTAGTATTTTTTGGGATAAATTTGTAAAAGAATTAATTTGAAAATTTTTGTACCATATTTGGTTGTGAATATTGGTTATTGTGTTATCCATTCTTATGAGTCTTTTTTTATGATTATATACTTGGGTGAAATCATTCCCAATGTGATTTTTTGATACCCAAGAACTAGTTTCCCACACTTTGGGATCGAGAATTTCTTTCAGGCCATACTATGGGCCGGGTCAGGTGTCGGGTTGGATGACACTCCTTCTTGTTCATGAGTAGCTTATATTTCCCTATAGAGGCCCTACGAAAACATCTATTCCATGAAGAATCCACCTCACCCAATATCAAGAGATCAACATGTATGTTTAGTCAACCTCAATTCCACTCTATAATGTTTATTCCTCCCTATTGTTTGTTCAAATTCTCTTAAATCATAACATAGTTTAAGACCGATAGATAGTAGAGATCGTGGAATAATTACTTAAACTTAGCCCATTAAAGATCCACCTTATACTAAGTCTATGGGGACCAAAATCCAATATTTCCTTGATGCTTCATGATGAAGACTAGTCATGAGAAAGACCATCAAATTTGTTAGTTTCCTAAAAGAAATAAAACATGATAGACTAAATAAATCCAATCCACCACTACCTGGGGGTCCTGATCATAAAAAATATTGAGTGGTATATGTCATTGAAACTCAAGAACCATGCTATGTCATTACACATTTTCATCCTAGTCGGTTAGAACTATCATTTTCTCAATATAAAAATGAACACTAGTCTATACTTTTGTATATGATTCCATTAATTTCTCAGTGGGTGTAATCGATTCTCTCAAGTATCATGGAGGAATATTCCCCTATACCAAATCCTCATCACTCAATTAGTTTTCATCACTACACTATCACAGAATCCAAGCTAGCTGTCATTGTGGTGTCATCCTGAAAGATGATAAGGTGTAACAAAATAAAATGAGAATACCTAGGGAGAAGACTCAAGAAGTAAATAGAAGTTAAACTACTATTACTATATGAATTTTGTACTATTGGTTTACCTATATCCAATATCTCATTATTCTGAGTCAACAAGCATGTGGTTAGGGTCATGGTGTATAGACACATTGGATTCCAAAAAATCATTGGCTTCCCTAGATAAAGAAGAGAACTTGAGGCACCTTAACATTATTTCCATAGGTTCCCAACCCATTCCTCATAACACATCTAACTCTAAACAATGTTCCTAGGTCAGAACTCTCTAATACCACATTTTTCTGACCCTACCAACTTGGGCTCCAAAAATACTAGTGATAATTTGATAGTGACACCCCATTACATCCTCCAATTGTCTAGGGGTTAGCGACTAATGATGAGTAGGAATATCACTCATGGGATACCTTTTAATAATTAATTTGTACCGATGAACACCTTTAAGTACGACACCATCATGTAGAATAATAAAACTATACTAAACTAAGAGGAAAAAATATATGTAATAAAATTTAGTATAACCAAAGTAAAGTAATAGAAATACATCAAATGTATTGAGGGGAAAAATATATCCCCATCTAGAGACAAAGGGTTTCCAAAGCAAACAAAAAAATGGGTGAGAGAGACCTACCCATAAACACAAAAAATAACCACTGTCTACGATTACCATTAACATGAACCACTAAGATCCACTAATATAAGTCCCTCCATAGTCACGGTCTAACTATCTATTTCCTATGTCAAAACATGAAAGAAATAGGAAAATTCAATGAATGGGTGAGCATATACACACCCAGCTGGATACGTCAAAAATAAAATAAGAAGAAGTATAAATAAATAGTCTGATCGACCCATGAAATAAAAATAGGAGAATAAATCCACAAAAAAATTATATAAGAAACCGAATAAAGAGATAGATAGATATATATAAATAGAGTGGGAGGAAGCCTTCAATATTTATCACCAACTAAAGATGTTGTGTCTCTCTATATCTCTAAATTTTAGTGTTATCCTGATAAAAGTAGCCTAACTTAAACCTCAATTAATATTGGGAGACCACACCTTTTTGATGGAATATTAATGGATGAGGGGGTGCTGACCCCAAGAGGTTGAGGACCTATGACTCATATATAGATCATTATACCTGAGGGGGTAATGAAACCCATATGATGGGTGACCCATGAAACTTCTTCACACGATTGTGAGGGGTTCCACTCTAAAAATAGAAAAACCACAACCTATGACACATACAAGGGGGGGAGGGGGGAATCCTACATAAATAGAAAACTAGGGTCCTACTCCCAGACCTACACATTCCTTTTGGGTTTTTTTAGCTCGATGTCCCCATTGAGATCAATATCAAGTCTTCGTGTAGTGAACCACTCACACCACCTCATGCCATAAATTTGCTGACAAAATAAAGGTCCACATCGTGTAATAATTGGGAATCTAATTTGTATTGAATACTCATGGGACTGATTTTAATTCTGAAAGGAGGTATGGAGGTTATAATATCACAAGAATAATACATATCATGTCTCTTAGTGCACACAGGGTGCACTCCCATTCCATCAGCTTCATGTGTTCCACTTTCTGACAGGGTGTGTAGAAACCCATTTACATGGAATGTAAAATCACTTTATATCCCAGGTATATAACACTTGAACATGGAATATATGGTTTGGTAGTGTTAAACAATGTCTCCATTAGTGAAAACGACATGTAGAACCACTTGAGGTCCTTGTGATGTCCTCCCTGAATAATTCTTGTTTTGAATGGTAGTGTCACATGATATGTTGCGTTACTATATATATGTGTGATATTTAACTAATATATAAACCCTAGGCAACATAGAAATATAACTACATGACATGTGTTCTTCCAAAACACAAAATGTTTTGTCATTAATTTCATAGAATGTAAAATTTTCTTTCCCGATCTTCACCCCTCTGTCGATTCCACCACCAATCATGATTAAAGCTCTATCTAAGGCTTGGATATTGAAGAAAACATATAATATCACCAATTTTCATCCTCTTATAGTTGGAAAATGGTATTTTTATTGGACCATGTAATGTATGTAAAACGTTTCATTCCTCTATCTCTTTCTGAGTGTTCAATCCTGCATCATTCATCCAAAATCCAACATGGATCATCACCACATCCAAAAATCTCCATCTCCATATTTGATCACACAAAATATCTTGGGTATGAGGTTTGATAATAATTTTAACTATAACGGTAGTCAAATCATTGGTGTTCCACAAGAAAATAATGAACAATCAAAAAATGAGTTGATAAGTGGATAATAAAAAATATGAATTTATTAATAGCTACTATGAATTCAGACATCTATAAAAATCAAAAAAAGTAATAATAAAATATTATAATTCCATAATGATGGATTATATTAACAGTCAGATAAAACAAAATAAATTTATATTGGAATTTAAATAATGAGAATAATTCTTTAAATAAAACAGATATAATATCCTTGATCAAATTTCAAAATTATAGGGTAGAACACTATAAATAACCAGAACAACCTCATCGTTGGATCAATCAATGAAGAAGAGTGGATACATGATGATTTTTATGACGATATTCAATGATTATATCATCAATCCTACTTTTTGAACATTTATGGTTCTCTACTATAGTGATGATTTTTCCTCTCTATCTTGAAAGGTTATATGGATAACCCGAGAGATTGGATAAGACTGTGATTAAATAGGGAGAGGATTAGGTTTATAAAAATATATTAATAAATTAATTTAATGTATTTATCTAATTTAATACCCACCTAGAATTTATCATTGACTGTGGATATGATATGAAAAAACCTAGTGTCACACACAGAGTAAACCCTGTGTTATAAATCCAACAATAGTCTCATATTTCCAATCTGAGACTCCGAGGAATGTGAATTTCATTATTTTAATAAATATGTGGGCACATGGTTTAATTTATTATAATATTTTAAATATTTAACTTATATGGTATGGAAACACCTATAATATTATTAAAATTTTAATGAATAATTTAAATCAATATATAGAAATATATAACGGTCCCAAAAATTAGAATCATATTGTTTACACTCTAATTAATTTCGTAATGTTTTTTATCTCATGAGATAAATAATTTTGTGCATGGACATGTTTTTTGGTAGAAATATTCACAATATTTTATATGGGAATAATTTTAGATAGAAATTTTCATTATTTTTTGAGAGGAAAAGATAAAACGAATCTATGGTCACATGTTCATGCATGGAAATTATTGTAGTTATTTAATGCTACAATGTCACGATTGTCTATGTTGGAATTTATGCAATAAACTTATGTCTTATGATTATTATATTCTATTATCGATCATAATTTACTATTAATGATTCCATTATCTTTTGAATAGTGTATTTTATTATAAAATAACTTTATTCCATGACTAATGATTTATCTTTTCAATACATTGTTTTTTTATATACTCTAACTTGGTCTAAAAAACTCATAGATAAACGTTTTTAATTATTTTTCCATAGAAATATGGTTTCTATTTTATATAAGTATTAATAATTATTTAAGCATAGTAATAATATCTAACAAACCAATATTTTTATAAGATATATTGTTTTTAATTTCATTGATGTCTGGTGTTGTTTGATACACCAAGATTATCTTACGCTATAAGCAACATCGTCTTAGCTTGCAGTATACACAACACTATGCATGTCTTGTGTTGCACAAAAATTCAAGTTCATTTGATATAATTCATTTCATAAAAGAATTATTATAAGTATACAACTAAATATTATTATGTTTCCTTATAATATAGTCATTACAATGGTAGGTATGACAATATTAACTTCCTTATAAAAAATATTTAAATGGAAATATGTGTGTTTATAAAATATTAAAATCACTCTTAATGGATTTTATTAATAAAATATATATGTAATATATTCGATATATTGTTTAAAATTAATATTATATGTTTTCTATAAATTTTATACGAAAAAATTCAAATTTTTAGATAAAAGATGTATTTTTAATAAAATATAGTGTTTCTGCCTTTTGATAGATCACACATTTTAAATCTAGTTTTTGAAAATTTTATATATTATATTAAAAAAAAATGTTAATTTGGAATGAGGATATAAAAATTTACTTTGGAAGAATTTTTTATATTTTTCTGATTACATTCAAATATTGATGAACAGTAAAAATACACTAAATTTTAATTGAAAACAAATTTTTTCCATCTAAAAAATTTATGTGGTTAAATAATATTATTGAGAGGTTTTAAAGTATAAATATAAAATATTTTTGTCATTACAAATAATTTAGGTCATCGGAAATAATTTAACATTGAATGTTTTTGTAAAAACATTTCAATCTTTTGGAATGTTTTTTATTTTAAAAACTCGTTTTATTTCCAACAATGGGAATAATTTTAATTTAATTACTATAAATTATGTGTTTAAATTTTTTAAAAATGGGTTAAATATTTATAATATTTGGGTAAAAACTATTCAAATAGGATTCTTTTATTTTTTGGATTCTATGAATAGTAACATTGGTAATTTTTATTCACCACAGTTAATGTTAAATCGGTTAAATTAGGGTAACAAATAATATGACAAGGATATTAAAATTACCCTAATACCTTAAAATATCAAAATTTATGAATAAAAGTTGACTCTTAACACATAAATATCATAATTGACTCATTTAATGGGATATTTTCCAATAAAATGATATATATATATAAATTATTAAAATAAAAAAAAGTTACAACATGTCACTTTCTTATATCTTATAACTAGAATAATTTTAACGAAGTGATAAATATGAGTTAACTTAGATAATAAATAGTTCATAGAAATATAATAAAATTATATACATCTGGGTAATTTATTTAGAATTTTTAGAGACTAAATAATTACCTTAAATGTGTGTACAATGATGATGAAAAGAGTATTTAATTTATCGAAAATTGAAAAAATAATTTTTATTAAAATTATAATAACCATTAAAAGACAAAAACACTTGGATTTTTTTTATTTTTAGAGTGTATATATTACATTATCATCCAAGTATAATATTATATACCATTTTTAGGCATATGGAAAAGATTATGACACTTATAATATTTTATTTAATCTGATGGTGAAGTTTTCACATTCAAGTTTTAATAAGTATATCATTTTTATAGATGGAATTTATAGAAGATATATTTTACTATAAGAATTAATATAGAATATAGTATATTTAACTTCATCAAAGAATTTTTTTAATTTTTATTCAACAAATATGTATATTAAACAATCATACAAAACTGATGTTGTAATTATATTATTAAGAGAAATATCCAATAAATGTTAGTAAAACTATTAAAATAAATATAATTTTAGCTAATTAATATGTCTAATTAATTTTAAATACGACCCTAACCCCTTATGTATATTATAAAATATTTTTTTCAAGGATAAAATATTATATTTATATTTTTAAAACTCTATTAAATGTATAGTTCCAAAGTTGACACTATTGATTTTTTTGTCAAAATAATGTTTTTTTAAATTATTTAAAAATCATAAAATTTTATCAAAAACATAAAATAATTATTATATAGTCTAAAATTATATAATAGTTAAATTATGGTGTATTTTAGGTCAAATAAGTATCAATTACACTATTTTAATATTCAATAATTTATTACATTAGTTAAAATTAAAATAGGATAATTAATGGTTAATTGAAATGATAAGGATTAAATTGAAAAAAACATGCTTAAAAATTATTTTTTATGATATTACAACCTTATATCATCTAATATTCTAAACTAATACATTTTTGTGGTTTTTGGTTGGGTTTTTAATTTATTATAAATTAATATTTTTGGTGATCCCAAAAGTTCCCTTAACCTCAATTATAAAACGGAACCCCCTATCTTACCTATTCAATTAAATTTGAGACTTTAAGCTTAGAAATACGATAAAAATTTCCCTTTTTCAACTCCCATATTCATATTATTTGGGCTCTCGTATTCTCAAAATTCCAACTCTAGTGCCTTTAAGAGGAGATCTAGAGGGAGATCACCAATGAAGAGGTAATCTCCTTTACCAAATCTCTCAAGATCATTTCTTCTTCTACAACCTTTTACATTTTTCCATTATAATGTATTAAATTAATTATCAATTATATACTTAGATTTTATTATGTTTTGGAAAAACCTTATTCCACCTTCTATCTATCATATGAAAAATAAAATCACCACGCGTGCGTACGTACATCTTACCATCTCCATGAAACCGTGTAATCTATTTTCACCACCAATTTACTTGGATGGGTATAATTATCTTAATAATAACTATATAGGATTATTATATTTATTATTTAACAACAAATATACCATCAACATCGATAATGTATCCTATTAATGAAATGATACCATCGCTAGTGCGTAAATACGACCTACCATCTGCATGACGTGATGTGATTCATATCCATGTAAACCATTTATGAATGATTATATAAATGTATATAATTAATAACTATGATATATATTACCAAAATATTGCTCTCTAAATTTTGGAAATTATCCAATTTACAATAATTAGTAATTATATTAAAAAATGAAAGAGAAAATAAAGCAGTTAACACCAAAAGAAGAGATGTAATGATATATTATTAAATAGATGTCAATATGATCACATATGATATCATAAATATAAATATTGTTCTGGAATAAGTTAAATAAATTATTTAAACTACTATATAGGAGTTTTAGGTACGTACAATGGAAAATTTCCCTATGTTAATGGATTATTTTGTCCAACTTTTTTTGTAGGACATATGCCTTATACAAAACCAATTTCTTTTGTGTGATGTTTGTGCCAAAAATGAATGTTTTTGTGATTATTATTTTAAAGGTTATGATGTTTCAATATTCATATATTTTTCTTTATTTTATGAGGCATATAATAAACTGTAATGGGTTATTTTTGCAATCTCATTTTTATCTGACACTGTTTATACTTAAGTATTTACTGGGGTATATTTATCATCCATGTATAGTTTTATACATATTTATTTTAAAATATACATCATATACTTCTAATTTTTTATATTCACTTTTAACCATTGGTGAATTTTTTAAATAAATGTATTAATGTAATTTTTATCTCTTTTGTTACACGGTACTTTTTGAAATTTCGAAAAAAGTATAAGAAGATGTTTTTATTTTAACATATACAAAATAAATAGTTTTTTAGGATTTCATAAAACCTTATTTCCATGAATATTCCATTCTAATATTTCATGTTTATGTTCAAATAAATTCTTTTCATTTAAAATTTCATGGAATTTTGAGAAATGGAAACATTTTTGAAGAAGTAAGAATATTTTCCTATTGAATTAATTTCAAGTGTTTTATAAAAATTATTATCCTTCTAAGATGAAATTATTTAAGTAGGATTGTTTTTATATACATATTACTAATAAAGATTTATTGTTTTTATGATATAATTGTATTTATGAAATCAAATTGTTTTATATTTATTAAGATGTAATGATGTTTAAGAAACCCATTTTATTCTTTGTGTTATCCTGTGATGAATGATTAGTGTTATTATGGAACGCGTAAGAAGTATTTAATTATGGTATTGGTGGGACCCATATATCCCTCCAATTCATTGCGTAAATATTTATATCTTATGATATAAACATGAATGGAATGGAAAGTAAATATAGTTCATTAATACAGGGATGGAATGACAAGAAAATATTATTTAGTAATACAGGGATAGAATGACATGTAAATTTGGTTCATTAATATAGTGTTGGAATGACAAGTAAATCCAGTTCAATAATATAGGGTTGGAATGACATGAAACCCGGTTTTGTAATAGAATTTTTCCATTATGATGGTCTTGTAAATGATCCTTGGCTAGTACATAAATGATCTTTTATATTTATATGTTTTCCATAATTAAATGTTATATTACAATTATATTTTCTCATGGTTCATGATTCCTTTATAATTTTTGACTTATTAAATGACAATATTTATTTCATAACTCAATATTTTATTATACGTGGGATGGTTTTTCAAAATTTATGTTCATGATTTTTTATTTATATGTTCATTTTTTATTTTTTATTTTCATTTTTTACCCTTACTGAGCATCAGAGCTGAACCTTTTTATTTTTTTCTTTTATCCTGGATATAAAGAAATATTTTTGGTAGGATAAATAAAGTGGAAGTTGTTTAAGGGAGATGTTGAAGATCTTCCACCAAGTCAGGAGAATGAGTTCCATGTTTCCAAAGGCACTAAACTAATATGGTCCTTAGGATCCTGTCAGTGTAATGTATTATTTATTCAGAAAAAGTGGTGTAATTTTCATTTACGTCAAGCTTGCAGCAATATAGTTGGTATCAAGGTGAAGGTTTATTCAACCATTAGAAACTGGGATGTAAAATATTTATCGACATCCCAAGAGATATTTTTTTTGGATATGTCTTTGGATGTATTAATGATATGTCTAATTATAGGTTATAGTCCTAGAATTATGATACTGATTATGAATAACCTTGGATTTAACCTAGGATTGAAAGTACTCCCCCTCGATTAGGTTATTTTACTAGTATTATTTTTTCCTCTCACACAATTATTTTTGGGTTATAGACAATGGATGTAACCTGATGTAACCTTGTTAATGATGAATACAATGGAAAATATAATGATTTTGATTATGATAAACCAAATTTTATGGGTGTTGGAATCCAAAATCTTATTTCTATGACCAAAAAACCATATCAAGTCATCAATACTTCTAGGATTCTCAATTAACAATAGAGGGAACAATGTTCTCTTGTGTCTTTCATAAGGAAACATCCACCTTATTTTAGTAGAACGATTGATCCACTTGTTGTGGAGAAATTTATTTGTTACATTAAAAAGATATTTTTCATTATCTGTTGTTAAAAATGTGAAATGGTTATGTTGGGAACTTACCTATTGAAAGGTAAAGAGCATATGTGGTGGAAATTTATCAAGAATACGAGTAAAAAAATATAAGATTGAATCCATGAAATGAGATCAGTTCAAGAAATTATTTTTTAGTTTGTACCTTCCTCTTATTCTTCTTACAAAAAGGGAGATTGCAGTTTCTGATCAATCTCAGGGTTATGATGATAAAAGAAGGATAGAGTTCAAAGGAAACTCTAAATACTAGAGATTACAAGAGATTGAATTTTATTTATGCTCAATGTTTGATAGGATACGTGGAATAAATAGTCTAAAGAGGGATGATAAATGTTTTAAGTGTGCGAAAAATGGTCATCAGGAATTTTACGGATTAAATAATGGGAATCATAGAAAGATCAAAAGAGTGCACCTCCCAAAATTCAGTGTTTCATGAGAAAGGAAAATGGGCATTATTCTACCCAATTCCGAAATTAAAGGGTTAATTATGATGACCGACATTAGACATATCTTAAGGTAAAAGATAAAGGAAAGTCACATGTGATCACTTTTGGTAATGTGGCATATAAAAACGAATTTTTGGAATGGTTGAGTGTTTCTATATTATAACTCAAGAATAATATTGGGAAATTTAATTTGTGGAATTATGGAAAAATGAATAATATATGAATTGGTCCATTGTAGTTTTTTATAATGATTTAAGAGAATACATTGAATGGTACTAGTAAACATGAATAAAAATTAAGGAATTAAGTTGATGTTTTTAAAAAAACATGATTAAAGGAAGGATAAACCTTAATATAAGCATGATGTTGAGATTAGGATAAAGATATGTTGGATATGCATAATTAAATTAGATTATTTTAGTTACCTTAGAAATGGTTTAGGATTTATTGACCTATGGGTTATGCTATCTTGGATGATTTTAACTACTATTGGACTTATGAATAAGTAAACATGCATGTTTTCTATAAAGATTCATGGTAAATAGAATACATGATTAAGGTATTCACATGTTTGGAATGTGACAAACAAGAACCACCTTATGTGATATGGGAGATAAATGGTAAACTTATTATATTCAACTCCTTCTATAGTTTTATATTTTTAACATTCATAAGGATTGTAATTTTATCTATTTTTTTTAAAAGGCAATGTCTTGGTCAAATACTAGGACAAAAAATTTTATAAATAAAGGAAAGGAAGATTACAAAAGTCTTAAAGAGGAAATTTTATTACAATCTTTTTCATAAAATGGAAGGAGCTCAACTAGAAAAGTATCACTCCATGTAATGGCCTGGTTAATTCCTTTGTTAGCAAGACCATCAGCCACCTTGTTTGCTTCTCTGTATTATCTCACCATAGGTGGACTTATGCATATTTTATAACTTATAATAAACTTTTTTTGTGATAAATACATATGGAATGACTTATCGTTCTATTTATGGATTACATGATGTGCTAACACCATAGGAATGACAAATTCAAATTCATTTCTTTGAATAAGAGATAAATTAGAAATTGTTCAAGGCATGGCCAATGTCGAGATTATACAGAAATCATTTAAGTATATCTTCTCATGAATATTATTCAACACTAGGAAAAACCTATCGTGATATAAAATGGTGTATTATTAACATCCTTTTTTATGATATCAATGAACTCTTTCACGCTTCTTTAATTTACAGTTTTGTGATTGTTAACTTTCTCTAGATCACCTACTTCCTTGTGATCAGTGATATTTTTCAATATTTATGATAATTTATGTTTTTCTTCTATGACCAAATATACACATATGTTCTCTTATGTAGATTCCTAGTCATGATTTATTTTGGGAAACTTTTATTATCTAAAATTCCTTTTGAAAATAAAGTTGCAGTACTTGTTTTTATGATGGGAGATTCTACCTTTTTATAACCCTGAAAAATTTCAAGGGAAAATAAATTTTAAGAGGGTTAGAATGTAACAACAAAATATTTTTATAAGATATATTCTTTTTAATTTCTTTTTTTCCCTTGTGTTATACACTACATCAATATTAGATTGTGATGCACACAACATCATCTTAGATTATTGTATACACAACACTATGCTTGGATTGTGTTACACATATTTTCAAGTTCATTTGATAAAATTAATTTCATACAAGGCTGATTATAAGTGAACAACTAAACATTATTTTTTACCTTATAAACTAGTCATTAAAATGACAGGTATAAACAATATTAACTTTCTTCTGAAAAACTATTTAAATGAAAATAACTGAGTTTATAAAATAATAAAATCACTATTGATGGATTATATTAATGTAATATATATTTAATATATTAAATATAATTTTTAAAATTATAATTATATTTTATCTAGACATTATATAAGAAAAAATTAATTTTTTGGATAAAAGAAGCATTTTTCAAAAAATGCAGTTTTGCCACCTTTTGATGGCACACCCATTTTAAATATTGAATTTGTAATGTTTATAAACTATATTTAACAAAATAAACATTTTATTTTGAAGTGGGATAAAAAATTTATATTGGATTAATTTTAGTTATTTTTCTAATAACTTTCATGTTTTGTTGAATAGTTATAATACACTACCCCAAATGGCCCAAATGCCTTCATTTTTATTGATTTTTGATAACCCCCCTTTCATGGGATGAGGGGGAACCCTTACAAGGCCCGTAGGATCAGAGATTACATGGCCCATAGGCTTAGGATATTAAAAGAACCAAAGGTCTTAGGGAATTTAACCAGACTATTTACAAGGAACTTCCCCTCCCCAGCATCTGCATCCTGATAGTAGCTCTCCACCTTCACATGGTCGTCTGGATAGGCATCCTGTGCAAGCATAGGGTGGTCCTGATGGCATAAACATACCCTCTCATTCTGAAAAATCCATTTGGCTCTGGTCTAGTGAGTGCACCTTCTCTGAATCCTCTTCTATCGATGTTTTTTTTGTAGTGTGTCTGGGGCAATAGTGTGTGGCCCGAAGGCCTTGAGGTGACCTGAAGGCCTTAAAGGTGGCCCAAAAGCCCAACTGACCTAATGTCCTGGGTGGTCCAAAAGCCTTAATGACTCCAAGCCCAAATTGGTGGCCCAACGTGAATAGTTCCAGCTGCTACAATACCAAACAGTACCTGCTACAGTACCTGCTACAGTACCACATTGTACAGTTCTACTACAGTACTTGTACTGTGTATAGTTCTACTATAGTACCTGTATAGTTCACAAGTCTACTATCATACCCACACAGTGTATAGTAATACTACATTACCTACTACAGTACCTGATTCAGTACTGCTATAGTACCCAGAAATATGCCTCTTACTGGTGTACAATGTACAGTTTTACTTTGATGTTTGATGTAAAAACATTTCAATCTTTTGCAATGTTTTATCTTTTAAAAACTCCTTGTTAATTCCGACAACAGGAATAATTTTAATTTAATTTCTGATATTTTTGTGTTTTAAAATTTTAAATTTGGATTAAATATTAGGAATAGGTGGGTCCAAATTAATTAAATAGGATCCTTTTACTTTTTTGGATATTATGAAATATAACTTTGGTAATTTTTATTTACCATAGTTAAAGTTAGATAGGGTAAATTATGGTAAAAAATAATATGATAAGGATAATAAAATTACCCAAAAACAAGATAAAATTTTATTGAATGCATTAAAGAGTATACTTAACAATTAAGGATCATAATTGAATCATTTAATCGTCTCTTGTCTATGAAAATCCAATATATATTATTAAAATAAAAGAAAGTGACAACATGTCACCCTCTTATATATTATAAGTAGAATAATTTTTATATAGTGATATATATGAGATAAATTAAATAATTAATACTATATAGAACTATAATGAGATTATATATTTAATTGTAATTTATTTATAATTTTTAGAGATAAAATAATTACCTTAAATTCTTGTTCAATCATGATGCAAAAATTATTTAATTGATGGAAAATCAATAAAATAATTTTTATTTAAAGTATAATAACCATTAAAGGACCAAAAACTAGAAAAAATATATTATTTTTAGATTATATATCAACTATAATCATCCAAGGGTATATTTATTGACCATTTGGATCCATATGGAAAACATTTTGATAAATATAATATTTTATTTAAAGTGATGTTAAAGTTGTCACATTCATGTTTTAATAAGTATTTCATTTTTAAGGATTTATTTTCCCAATGATATATTTTAAAATAAGTATTACTCTAAAATATTATATATATATATATATTAATTATATAATTTTTTTTTTAATTTTTATGAAATAAATGTGTATTAAAAATTACACAAAATTGATGTTGTAATTATTTTATTAAAAAAAATATCAAATAAATGTTATTAAAAATCTTAAAACAAATATAATATGGTCTAATTAATATATAAAATTACTTTAATTGACTACCCTGACCCCTTATGGATATAATAAAATATATTTTTGTGGATAAAATATAATCTTGATATTTTTAAAATTCCATTAATTGAATAGTGTCAAAATTTACACTATTCATATTTTGTCAAAATAATGTTTTATTAAGTTATTTAAAAATCATAACATATTTTAAAAATATAAAAATTTTATTATACAGTATAAAATGCTCCAAAACTTTTATTTATTGTCTAATTTACATCAAATAATTAGAAATTTCACAATTTTAATATTGAAATATTTGTTACTATAGTTATACATAAAATTGGATAACTAAGGATTAATCGAAATAATAATGTTGAAATTGACATAAAAAATGCCTAAAATTATGGTTTTATGAGATTAAAACCATATATAATATGATATTCTAAAATAATATATTTTTTTAGGTTCTTGGATCAGGTTTTAATTTATTATAAATTGATATTTTTGGAGATCCCAAAAGTGACCCTACCTTCAATTATAAAAGAGCACAAATTAACCCACCTCTTTACTTAAATTTGAGCCTTAAAATCGTCCATAACCTACCCATTTAACTTCTAAACTTCCTTAGTCACATTATAGAGGTTCTTGTATTTTCAAAAGACCAACTCTAGTTCCTTCTAGAGGAGATCTAGAGGGAGCTCGCAGATGAAGAGGTAATCTACTTTACCGACTCTCTCAAGATCATTTATTATTCTACATAATTTTACTTTATTTATTAGATTATTCATTAATAAATTCAGAATCACCTTTATACTGATATGCGATTATGGGTTTTAACAACCTTATTTCACTTTCTATCCATCCTACGAAAAATGAAATCACTACACGTGCGTACGTACGACTTACCATCTCCACACCTTGGTGTAATATTTTTTTCACCACAACATTACTTGGATGGGTATAATGGTGGAAATAATAATTTTATATTATTATGATATTAATTATTTGATAATAAACCTAACATAAACTTCCATACTTTTACTATTAAGGAAATGATACCATCACTCGTACGTACGTACGTATGACCTACCGTCTCCACGACGCGATGTGATTCATATCGATGTCCACCATTCATGAATGACAATATAAATGAATATAATGAATAAATATGATATATATTACCTTAATATTACTTTTTAAATGACGGAACTATATCCTATTTACAATAAATGGTACTTATATGACAAAACATGAAAGAGAAAATAAAGAAGTTAACCCCAAAAGAAGAGTAATAATGAAATATTATTAAATGGGTGTTAATATGATCAAATATGATATCATTAATATAAATATGTTTCTAGAATAAGTTAATTAAATTACTTAAACCATTATTAAATTTGTTTTTATATTTACAAAGGAAATCAAACCTTAGGTAAGGGATTATTTTTTATCATTTTATTTCTTTGAGACATATGTCTTATACAACACCTATTTATTTAGTGTGGTGTTTATGCAGACCAAGATTTTTTTTGGTTTATATTTTTAAGGTTATGATATTTAAATATGTATATATTTCTCTTTATTTTATGAGGCACATTATAAATTGGTAAGGGATAATTTCTCAACCTCATTTTTATCAAAGATTGTATATATTTAAGTATTTACTAGGATATATATATCATCAATGTCCATGTTTTATACATATGTATTACAAAATATTCTTCACGCCCTTCTAATTTTTCATATTCAATTTTACCCTTTGGTGAATTTTTATGAAATTGTATTAAATGAATCTTTTTCCACTTTCATTAAGAGGTACTTTTGGATATTCCAAAAAAAGTACAAGAAGAATGATTTATTTTAACTTATACAAAATGATCATATTTCTACATTTTCATAACGCCTTATTTACATGAATCTTACATTAAAATATTTCAACTATATTTTCAAATAAATTATTTTCTTTTAAAATTTCTTGGAAATTTGAGAAAGGAAAATTTTTTGAAGAAGAAAGAATATTTTACTCATGAATTAACTTCAAATGTTTTATGAAAATTATTTTCCATCTAACATGACATTCTTTAAGCTGGGTTATATTTATATTACTATTATCAATATGGTATTAATGTTTTTAGGATAGAATGTAATTAATGAAATATATTTTTTATATGTATTATGATAGAATGAAGTTTAAGAAACCCATTTTATTCTTTGGGTTTTTCTCTTTTGAATGATTTTTGTTATTGTGGAATATGTAAGAATTATTTCATTATGAGATAAGTGAGACCTCTATCCCCCTCGAATTCATTAGGTACATATTTATATATCATGAGATAGATATGGATGTAATGACAAGTAAATCCAGTTCAATAATACAGGGCTAGAATGACATGTAAATCCAATTTAGTAATACTAGAATGGAACGACAACTAAATATGGCTTCGTAATTCCAGGATGGAATAGAAAGAAAATATGTTTCATTAATTCAAGATTGAAATGACAAGTAAACCTGGTTATGTAATGGAATTTTTTTCACTAGGATAGTCTTGAAAATAAGACTTGGCTAATATGGAAATGATTTTCTAGGTTTATGATTTTTCTATAATTCCATGTTTTATGCCAATGATATTTTCTCATGGTTCATGATTCCTTTATGATTATGACTTGTTAAATACCATGATTTGTTTAATAACTCACGATCTTAAATTATGTGGTATGGTTATTTAAAATTCATGTTCATGTTTTTACATTCTTATTTTCATGTTTTATTTGATATTTTCCTTATTTACCCTTTCTGAGCATCTGAGGTCACCCTTTTTTATGTTTTATTTTCCCCAAGATATAAAGAAAAGATTTATTTAGGAAAAATAATGGGGAATAACTTTATGGTAGATGTTAAAGATCATTCACCATGTTTGGAAAATGTGTTCCATGTTTCCAAAGGCACTAAACTAATACGGTCTTTAGAGGCCTTTTTGTGTAATGTATTAAGTATTCTATAAAAGTGATGTAATTTACATGAACTTCAAGCTTGGGGCTTCAAATAACAAACCTTAAGAGTAAATAATGTTTTCAAATTTTATTAAAACATTTAACATGGGAAACTATTACACTCCCACCAACCTCTTACAAATACTTGGGAAAATAATTATTCCAGTATTTAATGACCAAATTGATCCATAAATGGATTCTTATACTATTAATATAATGATCATGGTAGCTATTATAGAAATTTTAATTTAAAAGGATTTTTAAATCTCTTATGGTTAAAAGGTTCTAAAATCATTAAAACTTTGAATGATATTAAACCTTTAATAACCAATATTTTGTTATTGGTAATCACTTTACCATCTATGTTTATCTCTCCCTTCAATACCCATCTGAAGTAGTTGGATTTATATAAAATAGAGAAATTACTAAAATATTGTCTTGATTTTCATACATGTAATACATTTTCTGAATTTATGTTCACTATTCGTTGCTGGTTATTTCCATCTACTACTTCGTTATTTTATAAAGATTTATTATTCTCAATAAATAATATATTACCTAAATCAGTGATAATATTACCATATCAATTTGGTTTTATCATTAATATGAAGTATGTGTCCTTAGAACATTCCTTTTCCATGAACACTTGTGGAATTAATTAATATGAAAACAAATTTTTCATCTCAATCATTCAATTTGTCCAAGAAAACCCATATCACATTATCTCAGATAGAGATGTTCAGCCTCTTATAGTGATATAGTATTTCACAAGTGTATAACTTTTCTATCTTAGGGATTTATATAATATCCTTGAAAACCATAGGGATAATTAAGTGAGTTTTACTTTATGATTTTATTGATTCATGTTTGTTTATTCACATAAAATTAATAATGAATTTTCGTATTGACACATGGATCTATGAAATTATTGATTTATATCATATTATATCTAATTTTATATCAATTTTTCATTATAGTTGTATATGGTTAAAGGTTAACACCAATATTCATTGAAGAATGTATTTAAAATTGATAATGGAATACTTACATGTCTTATAAGACTCATAATCAACCTTCTTTTTAGTAAAATCATGAATCGAAAGTGTGTAATGAAATATGAGTTTTGAAATTAGTCCACTCAAAATTTTAATGATTTATGGATGCTTGGTTAAGATATTATTTAGCTCACTAACCTAAAGCATCACTTATCTTCATACTAAGAATATTCCTTTCCTAAATTTTATTTTAATTAAATTTATTATAGTTATATGATAAAGTATATGAATTTAACTACAGTTTCCACTTTAAATATTTTTCAGATAAATTATTAAACTATTTCTAGACACTTTGTGTCTTTATCACCTTTAATTTCAAAAAAATTATTGGTAACTTTATTCTAATAAGTAAATAATGTGTAATACCTAATATATTTGACCTATGTAGAGTATGAATGCACTTCTTGGTATTTCCTTTTAATTTGGGTATGGATTTACATTTCCCAGAATTATATTTTCAGAACTTGGTATAATTTGAGTCTTATATTTTATATTCACCATTAATTAACAATATTGAACACCTATGATACAAGTATAATTAAAATATTAATTAAATTTGATATATTATAATTTATTTTGAAATAGAAATAAAATCTCACTCCACACTAAGACAAATGTTTTTGGTAACACACATTAAATAATAATAGTTTTCAATTACATGAATCTTTCTAATATGAATTTTGATGTAATGATCTTCTCTAGCTGATGTTGGAGTAAAGTTCCATCTGCAACATGATGATCCACTTTAATCTTGTGATCAGTATATACTTCCATGGTTCCTATATTTGGAAAAGGATATGTAAGGCACAATGTATTTATTATATAGAATAATTAAAATAGAAATTTAATTTGCAGTGATTAATATATATGAACTATAATCCTCCATTTTATGTTCTATAATTCTTTGAAGTTTCACTTATAATGGAATTTTAGTCCATATGTGAATCAAATAACCTCATGTTTAATCCCCTCCCGCTTTACCTTTGGTTTCATATAAGTATGTTGTAAATATTCCTTTGGAATTTCAATTTCTAAAATCATTTTAACAATGTATTTATTCTTTTTCTCCCTAACCACTAATGATTTAAATTTTATTAAGTTATTATATTCTTGTATAAATATACCCAAAAGATTTTGAATCAATTACTCCATGTTTTTCATTTAATATTTCATAATGAAATCAGAGTAACTGGGTGATAAGTATGAAAGTATTAGGTTTATTATAATATCAAGATTCATCTTGAATCCTAATCATGTTAATCAATATAATCTATGATCTTGAGTACATTGGACTAGCCTGAACTCCATCTTTCAATTTACATGTGTTCAATGTAATTATAATCTCATTGATTTATTTCTTCACTTTCTTCTCTGAAACTTCTGGGAGATGAGAAAACCTGGTTTAACTATCCAGTTACCTATGTTTATTGTACAAATCATCAGACAATTATTATATAATTATGATGTACACCCCAAATGAGTCATCAACGAGTCTCATTTATGTTTCCTTTTCCCCCTTGCTTTATTCCAAATGTAGATAACCAGGTAGTGTGTGTTGGGTACTGGGACTACGCAGCGGAAGTTGGTGGGCCATGATTTTAAAAAAAAAGTCTGCTTCACCGGAGTGACATAACCCTGTCAACTCCGGTGATCTTGTCCCGGCTTGGTCCGAGGATCTCGCAAGGTTCATAAAGAGCACAAAAAATAAAACTAAACGTTTACCTTGTTCATAATTGGTGCACAGGACGCTGATGATCATTGCTCGAAGACTGTGACGTCGAATCCCTCTAAATCATCCACACATGCCTCATGAATCTGCTCGCGCGCAATTCGTCAAGATCCGGGTGATAGAGCAGATCTTCGATGCTCACTTCAGCGCAGCAATGATCACCGTAAAGGAGAAAGCTTCGATCCAGGATGGATGACCTTGAAGATCCTTCTTTTCTTGAGAGTCACTCTCTCTAAATTCCAGGAGGAGAGAGATTCTCTCAATTGGGAAACATGAATAGTAATGGTGGGAGATCATCTCTCTCACTTATATAGGGAGTGTTAAAATACGCGGTATAGGTTCTCAAACCCTCGTGTAATAGACGTCCGCTATATAAGCGATATAAAAAATTATTTATTACAAGTAAAATTATGCCATAAATAATATTTACAATTTATCAATTACTTGTAATATATATAAATATATTACGTGATAAGTTTGAGTCTTTAACTTGACTCATTCCTCCTGCTAATATTAAAAGAACCTAGGATATTTAAATCCAGTCGAATAATATTAATACGTGTATTTACTATATAACTTGTAAATACATGTTATAAATAAATTAAAAGTATTATTCTAAACTCGAATAATTAATGAATTTATTTATTCTTTGGTGATACATAGAACTTGGATATTTCTCGGACCCTTTGGCGGGGCCCACCAAGTTCTAAATTCCTATTCCCAGAATAGGGATGATTCTCAAGGCACTATCGTGTGTGACCCTCTAGGCCATTATCTCAATAGCACTGAATAATATAACCGACCTAGAGCGGGGTCTAGAAACCCATCGAGTCCCTTATAGAGATAATGCAAAGTCAAAGAAACGACTGCCTTCCTATAAACACGGTCTGTGTAATATAATCTCTTCATCATCGATATATCAATAAAGCCGAATTCATACTAGTGTCATCATTCTTTATTTGCTTTATTTTGTTAGTTGATTTGTCTGGACAGTCTTACCTTCGACTACCATGGCCATGGATTTAATGAAGGTGCAACCATCCTAATCAACCAGGCCCGAGATGTAACACCCCAAGCCTCTACGATACGCTTCTCTTTGAATAATGCAGTAGCGTGTGTTGTACGCAACATTGAGTTCTAACACACCACAACCAATCAAACAAGACGTTATGAATAGTAATACCCACTTTTTTAAATTTATAAATTTTATTTTTCAAAATGGACTTCATTTTTGGATTCGGAATATAGAAATTATCCTAGGGTGAATTTTTGGTTTTTTTTGGAAAAACATCATTTTTTTATGAATAGTGAAACCACTAAGTGGTAGTTAAAAACCTGAATTTTTCATAAAACATAATTTTACCACTTCTGTGAGTGGAATTTCGAAAATCCGAGAGACATGGTTAATATCAAGGAGTAAAATTTGGTTCAATGAGATGAAAATAATTTTTGGTGAATAGAAACTTTTTACTTTTACTTACCACGGTTAAAAGTAAATAGGGTAATTTAGGGTAAAAATGATATTAATATTACCCTAAAACATGTCCTAATTCTATTGGAAAAGTGTATCTCGACAAAAAAAAACCTTAGGGATAAAATATTATCATTTAGGTCCACTTGGATTAGATTAGGACATTTATTATTATTTAATTCAAAGAAGAGTTAAAAGAGTTAAAATCAAAGTTTATTTACTAAAAAATATTTATTATAGGGTTATAAATAAGAAAAATTCGATTGTAAATATTCATTAGAAATATAAAAATATTTCATAAATATTGGTATTTTATTTATAATTTTTAGACATTGAATAATTTAATTTATTTACGACACAATGATGATGCAGTAATTACCATAATTGGGAAAAATTAAAATAATTGATATTATAAAAACCCAAATAAAAATAATTTGAAACTTTATATGAATTACAATAATTTTATAGATTAATATGACATGTTAGGATTGATTTAATTAACATTTTTCAAAATAATCATTCTGTTATGATTTTTACAAAAATCAATTTTCTAAATAGTGTCAAAATTGACATAAAAGTGTTTTTAAAACAAATATTATATTATTAATTGATATTCAATTCCTAAAAATCAATGGATCGGCCAAGAGACTTATATCATGATAGTTGTATCATTAATGGACCACTTGGGGGTCTCTTAAGGGTATATAGTATATTTATTAACTATATATTAAAAAAATACAAAGTGACAAGGTAAGTTTCAAACTAATTAACTAAGAGTTAAAACTAAAAGATAAGGTTAATATAATGACCCAAACCTGTCTAAATTCTATTGGTTGAGTGGTTTTCGACCCATACCCACCTTAACCTTTAAAAATACACTTTGGAGACATTATAAACTGAATATGAATTTATTATAAAATAATATTTCTAGCTTTTCCAAAGGTGCCCCTCACCCCTCTTATAAAATGGAACTCCCCCTTCTCACTAATTCACACATTCAAAGCCTTTTGAATCGGCCAAAACCTGACCAAATACTCTCTCAACATCCCTTAATTCAACCTAGAGGCCTTAGTTTGATCATAAATCCAACCTAAGGATCCCTTTTGATCAAATCAAAAGGAATAACCCGAAGAAGAGGTAATGTTTTCACCACCCTCTTTCAAGTTCCTTTCTTCTTCAACTTCTTCTTTCTTTTTTATTCTTATTATAAATTAATAACTCCAGTATCTTATATATAATATGATGTTATTATAAATATGGTACAACCATATTCGGTATTCTATCCATCCTTTGAATGACATGTCACCATAAGTGCGTACGTACGGCTTACCGTCTCCACGTCGTGGTGTAATTGTTATTCAATAAATTATTATTTTGATGGGTATAATAATGATGTGTAATTCATGTAAATAAAAAATATAACATTATAATGACTCTGTATATATGATATATAATCCAATTATATATTATTTTAATATCAAAAGAATGATATTGTCTCCCGTGCGTATGTACGGACTACCGTCTCCACGAACGCGATGAGATTCACTCTCCATCATATCCATTCAAGTATAATTCTCATTTGATGATTAAAAATAATGTTTAAGGACTTGATATAATTATGGATATGAATAAGATACAAACTATCCATAAAAACATGACTTATGTAACAAAACATATAAAACAAAATGAGTAAGTTAACACCCGAAACGACGATAATTCTAAGATATTATTAACAAAGCAATGTAAAAAGATCATATATGATATCATATTAATGTATATGATTCTTGTATAATTTAATAACAATTATTTTACCATTATATATGAGGTTAACCTACCCTCAACCAAGGGAAATTACAAGGTAAGGGTTTATTTCACAATCTCATCATTATCCGAGATTGTTTATACGTAATTATCTACTGTGACCACTTTATCATCCAAATCCATGTTTCTTAAAAATGTATTTCAAATAATATTACTATTTTAAAAACTATGGGTTAATGTAATTTATACCCTTTTTGACTTTTTATACTAAGATTATAAAGGAATCTTTCTGTCATTTTCCAAACAAAGTCCTTTTTAACCTTTTCGACAGAATTAAGGTATGAATGTTTTTTTAACTTATATAGTGGGTGCAGCTGTTTTCCGCCACTATAAAATCATCGAAGCTTACCTTATAATCTTATAAGAATATTTTCAAATTAAATGTTTTATTTTATAATTATGTGACTTTTAAATGATTTAAAAAAAGATATATTTCTCTCAAATAGTTTTGATTTCATCTATGTCAATATCCTTTGATGGATTTTAAGCTTTTTTAAAGTTTATTTATTATGATACAAACCTTACATATATTCTTTAAGGTTTTGTGATATGTTTGACTATGGATGTGTTATTTTTATACCATTCATGGTTTATGAAGGAGGTATTGACATTTCTTATGCTAGTTTTAATAATAATATTTATGTTATGTTTAAACATGTTCATATGAGGAATGCATTGGACTTAATAAGTGATGAGTGGATCCCGCTATAGCTCCTTGTTGAATCAGTAGGTCACATGAGACAAACTAGTGTCTTGGCATAAGGCCTTGACAAAATATTATTTGTAGTCTTGGCACGAGGACTTGGCTACGTGGTTATGATAGTCTAGCATTATGAATTCCATTATTATGAAAGTGGTTATTGATATTACATGTGAATATTCGATTAGTAGAATATCCATGTGAATAATTAAATGGAATTATTTCGTTTTATTTTTTTCCATACTATTTTGAAGTTAAAGTTTAAAAGGCTTTTGTTTTAGTTATACATTTCCTTAAATGTTTATTCTTATTTATGAAAGTTTCTGCTATATTGTTATCTTTACTGGGAATTTGAGCTCACCCCTTTTCTATGTTTTATTTTTCCCAGGATGTGAAGAAGTAATTTATGAATGACCTACAGGGATAGTATGAGGGGATAAGAGTGTGGACTATGGAGACTATATTGTTGTAGTTTTCATTTTATGATTTAATGTAAACTTTATTAATGTATCTAATTATTCCAAGGCTACTAAGATAATCGGTCTTTCGAGAATTGATCTTTCTTATGATCATACCAATGTTATGTAATAATGCACTGACTCTGGGTATCTAGGGTCAGGGAGTTACAGTTGGTATCAGAGGAAGTTTAGTACATACCTTGGAAGCTAGATTTAGATAAACTCTGATTAGAGCACATAGACCTAAGATGGACTTTGAGGATTAGTATAGAAGAACTTTCTAGAATTTTGGTATTGAAGAGATTTTGTGAGTTTTCCGAGCAATACATCCCTGTCTGGATATGAGCAGGTAGAGGTGGCTCTGGCATAGATGTACCTAGGGGAAAAACCCAAAAACACCGCTTTGAGCTAGACTCGAACGGGAACTGGTGCACGACAATGGACCTTGCTGCACTCTTGGTTATGACACTCCTGTGGGATATGCTTAGGATAACTCTCATTTTCATTTCAAATCATTATGAAGGGTTTATGAGTATGTACTTCCTCAAAGAAAACATTTTTATGATTATGGACTATATCCATAAATAGTTCAATTTATGTTAATTGTTTTAAGTATGGAATTATGTATTTTGATTCATAAATTGATGTAGTTTATGCCATTCTTTAGAAATGGCGCCTAGTAGATGAAATGAAAACCGTATCAATACACGCACTACATGTAAGGATTTCCCTCCAGCTCAAGATAATTATAGTGGAGCTGGTGATGCAACTGGTGCTGATCAACTAATCACCATACTGGGACAACTCACTCAGGTAATGAATAATAACCTTACCCGTATGGAGCACCCTGATCCACAGCGTGGAGGATCAATGTTAGATCACTTTATGAGGCAAAAAACACCAACATTCAATGGGAATACAAATACATTGGTATCTGAGCAATGGATAAGTTCCCTGGAGAAAATATTTCAGGCTTTGGGAAGTAGTGAAAGGGAAAAATTTATCATGGCAGTTTACCACCTCATTGAAGATGCTGATCAATGGTGGTCATTAATTAAAAAAATTAAGGTAGATGATGAAGTATAATATATGGAATGGAGGGAGTTCAAAGATATGTTTTTAGAAAAATACTTTCCTCGTGACCATCAAGCTGATATTGAAAGGTAATTTCGGAGTCTGAGAAAAAATGAGGATGCGAATTTCACAAAGTATGAGGCTAACTTTACAAGGTTAGCAAGGTATGCTGGAGATTATATATGTAACCCAATAAATAATATTGATCATTTCTTTGATGGGTTAAAACCATTTCTCCGTCGAGCATTAGTCTCACAATCCTTCTCGTCATATGAAGACATTGTCTCATGTGCTATCAAGATAGAAAAGGAATTCTCTAAGTCTTATGACTTTAAAGAAAAGCAAGAGAAGAAGAGATCTATTGATCAATCTGGGAATGAAAATAAGGGGAATAAGGGAAATGTTGAATATCCAACCAGCCGTAAATGTGGGAAGAAACACCTCGGTACTTGCTTAAAAGGAATGGGAGTCTGTTACAAGTGTGGTGAAAAGGCCACAAGCTCGTGATTGCAAGGGGAAGAGGGAATCTACTGATGTCCAATGATACAATTGCAGGGATATGGGACATTATGAAAATGAATGTCTTAAGTGTCCGGGGAACTTACCTCAGAAAAGGACAAGGGATCAAGTCTAAGCTTATTCTATCACTACAGCTGAGGTAGAAGCTCCGAAAGACGTGGTGGTAGGTAATTTAATGGTTTCCTCAAGTTTAGAAAATGCATTATTTGATTCTGGATCATCTCATTGATTCATATCTTTCCAGTTTTCTAAGAAAATTAGATATTTCCAATTTGATTTAACAAGGTAGTTTTCAGTTAAAACTCGTAAGGGAAGTATCATTCCAACAAAGTTTTGTGAATCAGTCCCCATTAGAGAACATAAATGTTCTTTATCTGCTGATCTCATCGTCATACCTATGATTGATTCTGATATAATTATCATTATGGACTGGCTTTCGAACCATGATGTGAAGATTTATTGTAAGAGGAAGGAGGTTACGATTTTTGATGATGATGATAAGGAACACCTTATCTTTAGAGTAGAATTTTCACCACCTAATTCTTATCTAGATCCACCCCCAGTAACTCAAATAAATTTAATTATTGGGGAGGAAGAGAATGAAATGACTGTGGGTGAGGAAACAAATGTTCAAATAAAGGATGTACCTATTGTGAAAGAATATGTAGATGTGTTTCCAGAAGATTTACCAGGACATCCACCAGAATGAGAAGTTTTGTTTTCCATTGATCTAATTCCTGGATCAAGGCCTATATCGAAGACCCCTTATAGAATGGCCACTATAGAATTAGTTGAACTAATGAAACAACTAGGGGAATTGAGTAATAATGGATTTATTCACCCTAGTGTTTCTCCATGGGGAGCCCCTGTTATTTTTGTTAAAAAGAAAGATGGATCTATGAGGTTATGTATCGACTACAGGGAGATCAATGCTATAACAATAAAGAACAAGTATCCCCCACCTCACATTGATGATTTATTTGACCAACTTCATGGAGCTCAATACTTTTCAAATATTGACATTCGATCTGGATACCATCAGTTGTGTGTGAAGAAGGAAGACATTCCGAAGAAAGAATTTTAAACAAGGTACGGGTATTACGAGTTTACGGTAATGCCTTTTGGGCTGACTAATGCACCCTCGGTATTCATGGATCTGATGAATAGAGTTTTCTAGGAATATATCGAGAATTTTTTGTGGTATTTACTAATGATATCTTGGTATTCTCCAAAAGCTACGAAGATCATGAAAATCACTTGCGCATTATCCTGAAGACTCTGAGAAGACATGAATTATATGGGAAGTTTAGCAAGTGAGAATTCTGGCTTCAGGAGGTTTCTTTTCTTGGCTATATTTTCTCTAAAGATGGAATATCTGTTGATCCTTCTAAGACCAAGGCAATCCATGAATGGCCAGTGCCTACGAGTATAACTGAGTTATGCAGTTTTATTGGTTTATCAGGTTATTATCGACGTTTCTTCTAGAATTTTTCCCAGTTGGCTAACCCATTAACAAAGATCACATTTAATGGGGTTAAATTTGTTTGTAAAAAAGAGTGTGAAGAATGTTTCGAAGAACTGAAGAGAATACTATTCAATGATCCTCTATTGACTGTACCATCGGGGAATGATGGGTTCGTTATTTATAGTGATGCATCGAAGAAAGGACTTGGTTGTGTCCTTATGCAGAATGATAGGGTTATTGCCTATGCATCACGAAAGTTGAAAATTCACGAACAAAACTATCCTACTCATGATCTCGAGTTAGCAGTTGTGATCTTTTCTTTGAAGATATGGAGGCACTACCTCTATGGTGAAAAATGTGAGATTTATACTGATCACAAGAGTTTGAAGTATATTTTCTCACAAAAAGAACTCAACATGAGGCAAAGGAGATGACTTGAATTACTCATGGATTATGATTGTACGATACACTACCACCCGGGGAAGGAAAACAAGGTGGAAGATTCTTTGAGCAGAAAAGATCATGGAGTTTTGAACAATATGAGAATTGAAAGGGATCCAATTTTCATGGATCTAGTGAAGATGGAAATGGGAATAACCATGGAAGGTGAAACATCAATTCTTTTTCAAATTTTTGCCAAAATATCTTTACTAGAAAGGATTAAGAGTTCCCAGACTTATGATGAAGAATTTCAAAAGAATATTAAAGTTGTGAATGATGGGAGATTGAGAGACTTTGTGTATGAAGATGGATTTATGAAATTTGGGAAGAGGCTTTGTGTTCCCGATATACATGATCTAAAAAAGGAATTGCTAGATGATGCTCATGGTTCCAATTTCTCTATACACCCTGTGAGAACCAAAATGTATAGATATTTGAAGGAACATTTTGGTGGGACAACATGAAGAGGGAGATTGCCGATTTTGTGTCAAGATGTATGGTTCATCAACAAGTGAAATCTAGAAGGCAACAACCTGGTGGAGTATTGCAACCTCTTCCCATAGAGGAGTGGAAATGGGACAATATTACGATGGAATTTTTCATGGGGCTACCAAAGAATCCTATAAGGAACGATTCAATATGGGTCATTTTTGATCGTCTCACTAAGTCATCACCTTTTCTTGCTATAAGGTAAGATTTACCACTTGAACGGCTAGCAAGACTATATATTAATGATGATGTGAGACTTTATGGAGTACCCCTATCGATTGATTCTAATTGTGATCCCCGTTTTACTTCAAGATTCTGGTAAAGTCTTCAGAAAGTCTTGGATAATGAACTTAATTTGAGCAGTGCCTACCACCCTCAAATAGATGGACAATCAGAATGAACTATTCATACCTTAGAAGACATGTTGAGATCCTGCTCACTTGACTTTCAGGGTATGTTGGATCAATATTTCCCTCTGGTAGAATTTTCCTATAACAATAGATTCCATTAGAGTATTCAGATGGCACCATATGAAGTGTTATATGGAAAGAGATGTCGCACACCAACCTGTTGGGATGGAGTTGGTGAAAGAAAACTTATAGGTCTAGAACTGGTGGAGGAAACAATGGAAAAGGTGAAGGTAATCCAAAATCAAATCAAAGCAGCTCAAAGTAGGCAGAAGAGCTATGCCGATAATCGAAAGAAGGATTTGGAATTTCAAGTTAGTGATCATATTTTCCTGAAGGTATCTCCATGGAAGGGAGTCATACATTTTGCTCAGAAAGGTAAATTAAGTACCAGGTACATCGTAACTTTATAAATTCTAGAACAAATTGGGGCTGTATCTTACCGATTGGAAATGCCGCCAAGTCTCTCCAAAGTTCATGATGTGTTTCACATATCTCTGTTGAGGAAATACATGCCAGACCCAATGCATGTACTCACCTATGAGGAATTAGAACTGGAACCCGATCTGTCTTATTGCGAAGAGCCTGCCAAGATTCTTGATACGAGAGAACATGTACTGAGAAACCGGACAACTCGTCTGGTAAAAATCTTGTGGAGAAACCATAAGATGGAAGAGGAAATGTGGGAACCTGAGGAACTTATGATGAAGAACCACCTGAGTCTTTTCATGTGTTAGTATTCTAGAAATTTTGGGGAAGAAATTATTTGAAGGAGGGGAGAATGTAACACCCCAAGCTTCTACGGTACGCTTCTCTTTGAATAATGTAGTAGCATTTGTCGTACACAACATCGAGTTCTAACACACCGAAAACAATAAAACTATCCGTTATGAATAGTAATACTCACTTTTTTTAAATTTATAAATTTTATTTTTTAAAATGGACTTCATTTTTAGATTCAGAATATCAAAATTTGCCTAGGGTGAATTTTTTGTATTTTTCTGAAAAACATCATTTTTTGATGAATAATGAAACCACTAAGTGGTAGTTAAAAAACTGAATTTTTCATAAATCTTAATTTTACCACTTCTCTGAGTGGAATTTCAAAATTCCGAAAAACTCGGTTAATATCAAGGAGTAAAATGCGGTTCAATGAGATGAAAATAATTTTTGGTGAATAGTAACTTTTTACTATTATTTACCACGGTTAAAAGTAAATAGGGAAATTAAGGGTAAAAATGATATTAATATTACCCTAACACATGTCCTAATTCTATTGGACATGGGTATCTCGACCAAAAACAACCTTAGGAATATAATATTATCATTTTGGTCCACTTGGATTAGATTAGGACATTTATTATTATTTAATTCAAAGAAGAGTTGTAAGAGTTAACACCAAAGTTTATTTACTAAACAATTTTTATTGTAGGGTTATACATAAGAAAAATTCAATTTTAAATATTCATTAGAAGTCTAAAAATATTTCCTACATAGTTGTATTTTATTTATAATTTTTAGACATTAAATAATTTAATTTATTTAAGACACAATGATGATGCAGTAATTACCATAATAGTGAAAAATTAAAATAATTGATATTATAAAAACCCAAATAAATATAATTTGAGTCTTTTTATGAATTAAAATAATTTTATAGGTAAATATGACATGTTAGGATTGATTTAATTTACTTTTTTTGAAGTAATAATTCTGTTATAATTTTTACAAAAATCAATTTTCCAAATAGTGTCAAAATTGACAAAAAAGAGTTTTTAAAACAAATATTATATTATTAATTGATATTCAATTCCTAAAAATATATGGTTCGGCCAAGAGACTTATATCATGATAGGTGAATCATTAATGGACCACTTAGGTGTCTCTTGGAGGTATATAGTACGTTTATTAACTATATATTAAAAAAATACAAAGTGACATGGTAAGTGTCAAACTAATTAACTAAGAGTTAAAACTAAATGATAAGGTTAATATAATGACCAAAACCTGTCTAAATTATATTTATTTAGTGCTTTTCGACCCATCCCCACATAAAAATTTAAATAATCCACTTTGGAGCTATTAGAAACCAAATATGAATTTATTATAAAATAATATTTATAGCTTTTCCAAAGGTGCCCGTCACCCCTATTATAAAAGGGAACTCCCCCTTCTCACTAATTCACACTTTCAAAGCTTTTTGGCTCGGCCAAAACCTGCAAAAATACTCTCTAAACATTCCTCACTTCAACCTAGAGGCCTTATTTTGATCATAAATCCAACTTATGGAGCCCTTTTGATCAAATCAAAAGGAAGAACCGAAAGAAGAGGTAATGTTTTCACCACCCTCTTTCAAGTTCCTTTCTTCTTCAACTTCTTCTTTATTTTTTATTGCCATTCTAAAATATTAACTCCAGTATCTTATATATACTGTTATGTTATTATAAATATGGTACAACCATATTCAGTATTCTATCCATCATTTGAATGACATGTCACCATATGTGCGTACGTACGGCTTACCGTCTCCACGTCGTGGTGTAATTGTTATTAAATAAATTATTATTTGTATGTGTATAATAATGATGTGTAATTCATGTAAATAATAAATATAACATGATAATTATTATTTATATAATATATAAAATCCAATTATATATTATTTTAATATCACAATAATGATATTGTCGCTCGTGCGTACGTACGGACTACCGTCTCCACGAACGCGATGAGATTCATTCTACATCGTATCCATTCAAGTATAATTCTCATTTGACGATTAAAAATAATGTTTAATGACTTGATATAATTCTGGATATGAATAAGATACAACCTATCCATAACAGACATGTCTTATGTAACAAAACATATAAAAGAAAACGAGTAAGTTAACACCCGAAACGACGATAATTCTAAGATATTATTAACAAAGAAATGTTAAAAGATCATATATGATATCTTATTAATGTATACGATTCTTTTATAATTTAATAACAATTATTTCACCATTATACATGAGGTAAACCTACCCTCAACCAAGGGAAATTACAAGGTAAGTGTTTATTTCACAATCTCTTCATTATCCGAGGTTGTTTATATGTAATTATCTACTGGGACATCTTTATCATCCACATCCACATTTCATAAAAATGTATTTTAAATCATTATTACTATTTTATAAACTATTGGTTAAAGTCATTTATACCCTTGTTTTATTTTTATACGATGTTTATAAAGATATCTTTCTGTCATTTTCCAACCAAAGTCCTTTTAACCTTTTCGACATAATTAAGGTAAGAATGTTTTTTAACATATACAGTGGGTGCGGCTATTTTCCACCGTTATAAAATCATCAAAGATTCCATTAAAAGATTATTATAATATTTTCAAAAGTAAATGTTTTATTTTATAAATATCTTACATTTAAATGATTTAAAAAAAGAGATATTTCTCTAAAATAGTTTTGATTTCATCTATGTCTACATCCTTTGATAAATTTTAAGCTTATTTGAAGTTTATTTATTATGATACAAAACATCCATATATTCTTGATGGTTTTGTGATATGTTTGACTATGGATGTGTTATTTTTATACCATTCATGGTTTATGAAGGAAGTATTGACATTTCGTATGCTAGTTTTAATACGAATGTTTATGTTATGCTTAAACCTGTTCATATGAGGAATGCATTGGACATAATAAGTGAGGGGTGGAGCCCGCTATAGCTCCTCGATGCATCGGTAGGTCTCATGAGACAAACTAATGTCTTGGCACAAGGCCTTGACAAAATCTTATTTATAGTCTTGGAACGAGGCCTTGGCTATGTGGTTATGATAGTCTTGCATTATGCATTCCATTATTATGAAAGTGGTTATTGATATTGCATGTGAATATTCGATTTGTAGAATATCCATGTGAATAAATAAATAGAATTATTTCATTTTATTTTTTCCATACTATGTTGAATTTCAAGTTCAAAAGGCTTTTGTTTTAGTTATACATTGCCTTAATTGTTTATTCTTATTTATAAAAGTTTCCGCAATATTTTTATCCTTAATGGGAATTTTAGATCACCCCTTTTCTATGTTTTATTTTTCCCAGGATGTGAAGAAGTAATTTATAAATGACCTGCATGGATAGTAAGAGGGGATAAGATTTTGGACTATGGAGACTATATTATTGTAGTTTTCATTTTATGACGTAATGTAAACTTTATTAATGTATCTAGTTATTCCAAGGATACTAAACTAATCGGTCTTTTGAGACTTTATCTATCTTGTGATCATGCCAATGTTATATAATAATGCACCGACTCTAGGTATCTAGGGTCGGTGCATTATAGTTGGTATCAGAGGAAGTTTAGTACAAAACTTGGAAGCTAGATTTAGATAAACTCTGATTAGAACACATAGACCTAAGATGGACTTTGAGGATTAGTATAGAAGAACTTCCTAGAATTTTGGTATTGTAGAGATTTTGTGAGTTTTCAGAGCAATACATCCCTGTCTGGAAACGATCAGGTAGAGGCGGATCTGGCACAGATGTACCTAGGGGTAAAACCAGAAATCACCACTTTGAGCTGGACTCGAATGGGAACTGGTGCACAACAACGGGCCTTGCTGCACTTTTGGTCACGACACTCACGGGGGATATGCTTAGGATAAATATCATTTTATTTACAAATAATTATGAAGGGTATATTAGTATATACTTCCTCAAAGAAAACATTTTTATGATTATGGATTATATCCAAAAATAGGTCAATTTATGTTAAGTGTTTTATAAGTATGGAATTATGTATTTTGATTCATAAACAGATCTAGTTTATGCCATTGTTTAGAAATGGCACCTAGTGGAAGAAATGGAAACCGTATCAATGCATGCACTCTATGTAGGGATTTACCTCCTACTCAAGATAATTATAGTGGAGATGGTGATGCAACTGGTGCTGATCAACTAATCCCCATACTGGGACAACTCACTCAGGTTATGAATAATAACCTTACCCGTATGGAGCACCCTGATCCACAGTATGGAGGATCAATGTTAGATCCCTTCATGAGGAAACAAAAACCAACATTCAATGGTAATACAAATCCATTGGTAGCTGAGTAATGGATAAGTTCCCTGGAGAAAATATTTCAGTCTTTGGAAAGTAGTGAAAGGGAAAAAGTTATCATGGAAGTTTACCGCCTCACTGGAGATGCTGATCAATGGTGGTCATTAATTCAAAACATGAAGGAAGATGATGAAGTATCAAATATGGAATGTATGGAGTTCAAAGATCTTTTTTTAGAAAAATAATTTCCTCATGACCATCGAGCTGATATGGAAATACAATTTCTGAGTCTGAGACAAAAGGAGGATGAGAATGTCGCAAAGTATGAGTCTATCTTTACAAGGATAGCAAGGTATTCTGGAGATTATATACGTAACCCAAGAAGTAATATTTATCATTTCTTTGATGGGTTAAAACCATTTCTCCGTCAAGCATTAGTCTCACAATCCTTCTCGCCGTATGAAGACATTGTCTCATGTGCTATCAGGATAGAAAAGTAATTCTCTAAGTCTTATGACTTTAAAGAAAATCAAGAGAAGAAGAGATCTACTGATCAATCTAGGAATGGAAATAAGGGGAAGAAGGGAAAAGTTGAATATCCAACCTGCAGTAAATGTGGGAAGAAACACCCCGGTACTTGCTTAAAAGGAATGGTAGTCTGTTACAAGTGTGGTGAAAAAGGCCACCAAGCTCGTGATTGCAAGGGGAAGAAGGAAGCAACTGATTTCCAATGCTACAATTGTAGGGATATGGGACATTATTCAAATGAATGTCTTAAGTGTTATGGGAACTTACCTCAGAAAAGGCCAAGTGATCAAGGACAAGATTATGCTATCACTACAGCTGAGGTAGAAGCTCCGAAAGACGTGGTGGTAGGTAATTTAATGGTTTCCCCAAGTTTAGAAAATGCATTATTTGATTCTGGATCATCGCATTATTTCATATCTTCCCAGTTTTCTAAGAAAATTAGATATTTCCAATTTTATTTAACAAGGGAGTTGTCAGTTAAAACTCCTAAGGGAAGTATCAATGCAACAAAGTTTTGTGAATCAGTCCCCATTAGAGAACATAAATCTTATTTATCTACTGATCTCATCATCATACCTATGATTGAGTTTGATATAATCCTTGGTATGTACTGGCATTAATACCACGACGCGAAGATTTAGTTTAAGAAGAATGAGGTTATGATTTTTGATGATGATGATAAGAAACACCTTATCTTTAGAGTAGAATCTTCACCACCTAATTCTTATCTAGATCCACCCCCAGTAGCTCAACTAAATCCAATTATTGGGGAGGAAGAGAATGAAATGACTATTAGTGAGGAAAGGAATGTTCAAATAGAGGATGTACCTATTGTGAAAGAATATATAGATGTGTTTCCGGAAGATTTACTTGGACATCCTCCAGAACAAGAATTTGAGTTTTCCTTTGATTTAATTCCTGGATCAAGGCCTATATCGAAGACCCCTTATAGAATGGCCACTACAGAATTAGTTGAACTAAAGAAATAACTAGAGTAATTGAGTAATAAGGTATTTATTCACCCTAGTGTTTCTCCATGGGGAGCCCCTATTCTTTTTTTTTGAAAAGAAAGATAGATCTATGAGGTTATGTATCGACTATAGAGATCAATGCTATAATAATAATGAACAAGTATCCCCTACCTCGTATTGATGATTTATTTGACCAACTTCATGGATCTCAATACTTTTCAAAGATTGAACTTCGATTTGCATACCATCATTTGTGTGTGAAGAAGGAAGACATTTCGAAGACAGCATTTCAAACAAGGTACGGGCATTACGAGTTAACAGTAATGCCTTTTGGGATGACTAATGCACCCTCTGTATTCATGGATTTGATGAATATAGATTTCAAGGAATATCTCTATGAATTTGTGGTGGTATTTATTGATGATATCTTGGTATACTCCAAAAGCTACGAAGATCATGAAAATCACTTGCGCATTATCCTGAAGACTCTAAGAAGACATGAATTATATAAGAGGTTTAGCAAGTGTGAATTCTGGCTTCAGGAGATTTCTTTTCTTGGCCATATTGTCTCTAAAGATGGAATTTATGTTGATCCCTCTAAGACCAAGGCAATCCAAGAATTTCCAGTACCTACGAGTATAACTGAGGTACGCAGTTTTATTGGTTTAGCAGGTTATTATCAACATTTCATCCAGAATTTTTCCCGGTTGGCTAACCCATTAACAAAGATCACACGTAAAGAGGTTAAATTTGTTTTGAAAAAAGAGTGTGAATAATTTTTCGAAGAACTGAAGAGAATATTAGTCAATTATTTTATATTGAATCTACCATCGGGGAATGATGGGTTCATTATTTATAGTGATGCATTGATGAAAGGACTTGGTTGTGTCCTTATGCAGAATGATAGGGTTCTTGCCTATGCATCACGACAATTGAAAATTCCTGAGCAAAACTATCCTACTCATGATATCAAGTTAGAAGCTATGATCTTTTCTTTGAAGATATGGAGGCACTACCTCTATGGTGAAAAATGTGAGATTTATATTGATAACAAGAGTTTGAAGTATATTTTCTCACAAAAATAACACAACATGAGGCAAAGTAGATGGCTTGAATTACTCAAGGATTGTGATTGTATGATACACTACCACCTGAGGGAAGAAAAAAAGGTCGCATATACTTTGAGTAGAAAAGATCATGAAGTTTTCAACAATATGAGAATTGAAAGGGGTCCAATTTTCTTGGATCGAGTGAAGATAGACATGGGAATAACCATGGAAGGTGAAACATCAATTCTTTTTCAAATGGTTCCCAAACCATCTTTACTAGAAAGGATTAAGAGTTCTCAGACTGATGATGAAGAATTTCAAAAGAATATTAAAGTTGTGAATTATGGGATATTGAGAGACTTTGTGTATGAAGATGGAATTTTGAAATTTGGGAAGAGGATTTGTGTTCCTGATATACATGATCTAAAAATAGAATTGCTGGATGATGCTCATAGTTCCAATTTCCCTATACACCCTGGGAGCACCAAAATGTATAGAGATTTGAAGGAACATTTTTTGTGGGACAACATGAAGAGAGAGATTGCCAATTTTGTGTCAAGATGTATGATTCATCAACAAGTGAAAGCTAGGAGGGAACATCCTGGTGGAGTATTGCAACCTCTTCCCATACAGGAGTGGAAATGGGACAATATTACGATTGACTTTGTCATGGGGCTACCAAAGACTCCTAGAAGGAACGATGCAATATGGGTCATTATTGATCGTCTTACCAATTCAGCACATTTTTTTGCTATAATGGAAGATTTACCACTTGAACGGCTAGCAAGACTATATATTAATGAATTTGTGAGACTTCATGGAGTACCCCTATTGATTGTTTATGATCGTGATCCCCGTTTTACTTCAAGATTCTGGAAAAGACTTCAGAAAGCCTTGGATACTGAACTTCATTTGAGCACTGCCTACCACCCTCAAATATATGGACAATCAGAATGAACTATTAAAATGTTAGAAGACATGTTGAGATCCTACTCACTGGACTTTCAGGGTATGTGGGATCAATATTTACCTCTGGTAGAATTTTCCTATAACAATAGCTTCTATTTGAGTATTCAGATGGCACCATATGAAGCGTTATATGGAAAGAGATGTCACACACCATCCTGTTGGGATGACGTTGGTGAAAGAAAACTTGTAGGTCCAGAACTGGTGGAGGAAACGATGGAAAAGGTGAAGGTAATCCAAAATCACATCAAAGTAGCTCAAAGTAGGCAGAAGAGCTATGCCAACAATCAAAAGAAGGTTTTGGAATTTCAAGTTGGTGATCATGTTTTCTTGAAGGTATCTCCATGGAAGGGAGTCATACATTTTGGTAAGAAAGGTAAATTGAGTCCCAGGTACATCGGATCTTTCAAAATTCTAGAACGAATTGGGGCTGTATCTTACCGATTGGCAATGCTGCCAAGTGTCTCCAAAGTTCTCGATGTGTTCCACGTATCTCTGTTAAGGAAATACATGCCTGAACCAACGCATGTACTCACCTATGAGGAATTAGAACTGGAGCATGATATGTCTTATTGTGAAGATCCCGTCAAGATACTTGATACGAGAGAACAAGTACTGAGAAACCGGACGAATCGTCTGGTAAAAATCTTGTGTAGAAACTATAAGATGAAAGAGGCAACGTGGGAACCCGAGGAACTGATGATGAAGAACCACCCGAGTCTTTTCATGCGGTAGTATTCTAGAAATTTCGAGGAAGAAATTATTTGGAGGGGAGAATGTAACACCCCAAGCTTCTACGGTATGCTTCTCTTTGAATAATGCAGTATTGTGTGTTGTACGCAACATCGAGTTCTAACACACCACAACCAATCAAACTAGCCGTTATGAATAGTAATACCCAATTTTTTTAAATTTTTAAATTTTATTTTTCAAAATGGACTTCATTTTTTGATTCGGAATATCGAAATTACCCTGGGGTGAATTTTTGCTATTTTCTGAAAAACATCTTTTTTTGATGAATAGTGAAACCACTAAGTAGTAGTTAAAAAACTGAATTTTCATAAAACTTAATTTTATAGCTTTTGTGAGTGGAATTTCGAAAATCCAATAGACACAGTTAATATCATGGAGTAAAATGTGGTTCAATGAGATGAAAGTAATTTTTGGTGAATAGTAACTTTTATCTTTTATTTACCACGGTTAAAAGTAAATAGGGTAATTAAGGGTAAAAATGAAATTAATATTACACTAACACATGTCCTAATTCTATTGGACAAGTGTATCTCAACTAAAAACAACCTTAGTAATAAAATATTATCATTTAGGTCCACTTGGATTAGATTTGGACATTTATTATTATTTAATTCAAAGAAGAGTTAAAAGAGTTAAAATCAATGTTTATTTACTAAAACATTTTTATTATAGGGTTATACATAAGAAAAATTATATTTTAAATATTCATTAGAAATATAAAAATATTTTCTACATAGTGGTATTTTATTTATAATTTTTAGACATTAAATAATTTAATTTATTTATGACACAATGATGATGCAGTAATTACCATAATAGTGAAAAACTAAAATAATTGATATTATAAATACCCAAATAAATATAATTTGAGACTTTTTCTGAATTAAACTACTTTTATAGGTTAATATGACATTTTATGATTGTTTTAATTAACGTTTTTCAAAGTAATCATTCTGTTATGATTTTTAAAAAAATCAATTTTCCAAATAGTGTCAAAATTGACATAAAAGAGTTTTTAAAACAAATATTATATTATTAATTGATATTGAATTCCTAAAAATCTAAGGTTCGTCCAAGAGACTTATATCATGATATTTGTATCATTAATGGACCACTTTTTGGGTCTCTTGGAGGTATATAGTATGTTTATTAACTATATATTAAAAAAATACAAAGTGACATGGTAAGTGTCAAACTAATTAACTAACAGTTAAAACTAAAAGATAAGGTTAATATAATGACCAAAACCTGTCTAAATTCTATTTTTTGAGTGGTTTTCGACCCATCCCCACCTCAACCTTTAAATAATCCACTTTGGAGCCATTAGAAACCGAATATTAATTTATTATAAAATAATATTTCTAGCTTTTCCAAAGGTGCCTCTCACCCCTCTTATAAAAGGGCACTCCCCCTTCTCACTAATTCACACATTAAAAGACTTTTGGCTTGGCCAAACCCCATCCAAATACTCTATCAACTTACCTAAATTCAACCTGGAGGACTTAGTTTGATCAGAAAGACAACCTATGGAGCCCTTTTGATCAAATCAAAAGGAAGAACCTGAAGAATAGGTAATGTTTTCACCACTCTCTTTCAAGTTCCTTCTTCAACTTCTTATTTCTTTGTTATTCCCATTATAAAATAATAACTCCAGTATATTATATATACTCTGATTTTATTATAAATATGGTACAACCATATTCAGTATTCTATCCATCCTTTGAATGACATGTCACCATACGTGCGTACGTACGGCTTATCGTCTCCACGTCGTGGTGTAATTATTATTCAATAAACTAATATTTGGATGAGTATAATAATGATGTGTAATTCATTTAAATAATAAATATAACATGATAATGTTTATTTATATATGATATAAAATCCAATTATATATTATTTTAATATCAAAAGAATGATATTGTCGCTCGTATGTACGTACGGACTACCATCTCCACGAACACGATGAGATTCATTCTCCATCGTATCCATTAAAGTATAATTATCATTTGATGATTACAAATAATGTTTAAGGACTTGATATAATTATGTATATGAATAATATACAACCTATCCATAACAAACACAGCTTATGTAACAAAACATATAAAAGAAAACGAGTAAGTTAACACCCAAAACGACGATAATTCTAAGATATTATTAAAAAAGCAATGTTAAAAGATCATATATGATATAATATTAATGTATATTATTCTTGTGTAATTCAATTAAAATTATTTCACCATTATACAGGAGGTTAACCTAACCTCAACAAAGGAAAAGTACAAGGTAAGGGTTTATTTCACAATCTCTTCATTATCCGAGGTTGTTTATACGTAATTATCTAATGGGACCTCTTTATCATCCACATACATGTTTATTAAAAATGTATTTCAAATAATTATTAGTATTTTAGAAACTATGGGTTAAAGTCATTTATACCCTTGTTGACTTTTTATATGATGTTTATAAAGGAATCTTCATGTAATTTACCAAACAAAGTCCTTTTTAACCTTTTCGACAGAATTAAGGTAAGAATGTTTTTTTAAATTATACGGTGGGTGCAACTATTTTCCGCCGTTATAAAATCATCGAAGCTTCCCTTACAATATTATAAGAATATTTTCAAGGTAAATGTTTTATTTTATAATTATGTGACTTTTAAATGATTTAAAAAAGAGAGGTATTTTTCTCAAATAGTTTTTATTTCATCTATGTCAACATCCTTTGATGGATTTTAAGCTTATTTGAGGTTTATTTATTATGATACAAAATTTCCATATATTCTTGAAGGTTTTGTGATATGTTTGACTATGGATGTGTTATTTTTATACCATTCATGGTTTATGAAGGAAGTATTGACATTTCGTATGCTATTTTCAATACGAATGTTTATGTTATGTTTAAACATGTTCATATGAGGAATGCATTGGACTTAATAAGTGACGGGTAGAGCCTGCTATAGCTCCTCGATGCATCAGTAGGTATCATGAGACAAACTAGTGTCTTGGCACAAGGACTTTACAAAATCCTATTTGTAGTCTTGGCACGAGGCCTTGGCTATGTGGTTATAATAGTCTGGAATTATGAATTCCATCATTATGAAAGTGGTTATTGATATTGCATGTGAATATTCGATTATTAGAATATCCATGTGAATAAGTAAATGGAATTACTTCATTTTATTTTTTCCATACTATGTTGAAGTTCACGTTTAAAAGGCTTTTGTTTTAGTTATAAATTGCCTTAAATGTTTATTCTTATTTATGAAAGTTTCTGCTATATTGTTATCCATATTGGGCATTTGAGCTCACCCCTTTTCTATGTTTGATTTTTCCCAGTATGTGAAGAAGTAATTTTTGAATGACCGGTTGGGATAGTATGAGGGGATAAGAGTTTGGACTATGGAGACTATATTGTTGTAGTTTTCATTTTATTTTGTAATGTAAACTTTATTAATGTATCTAGTTATTCCAAGGCTACTAAACTAATCGGTCTTTTGAGACTTGATCTTTCTTGTGATCATGCCAATGTTATGTAATAATGCACCGACTCTGGGTATCTAGGGTTGGGGCGTTACACAAGATATCTCTTCCTAATCTCATAAGTGACAAATCCTTTCTCGATCATTCAATCAATGCCATTCCACTAATGACGTACCGAATACCAACTACCTCACCACAACTTTGTCGCCATGGTTTTCACCTTATATCAAATGTACGTAATTAAATGACATTCATTGATAATGATATCAAGTCAGGAGACCATTACACATGTTTGTAGATAGGAATGACCAATGAAACCAGAAACATGTGGTGTTTTTATTAAGTGGGTCTGTCCTCATGATATCAATAGCTAGAGATCATCAAGTGCGATCTTTATGAGATGAAGTCTCGATGCTTATGAGCCCCCAACACCTGATGGTCACACATCATCTTTGTCCTTTCAGAATGATATAACTGGACCATAGGATGTTACTTTAATATTACTATCCTGGCATTTGACGGTTCTCATTATAGCCTAGGACCTGCTATAACCATTTGATGTGACAGATAATCGAAGGATATTTCCCTTAAATAAGTGGATGAAGAAGTATCTACACTATCATGGCAAGATAAACACATGTATAAAACAAACTGAATACATGTAACAATAATCAAAGTACAATACAAGTTGGGTCTAGGGAACCCACTTTCAACAGTGTGGACTCCATGACATCCAATTTACATTCATATCATCGTACTATATGTGCACAAATTCCAACGTTGATCATAAAAAGGTGCGTAGGTAAATATGTATTAATTGTACAATATTGATCGCATTGTTATTGTGGTATTAGTAGCCATTTTTGTATAAAAAATATTAGTAGATTATTAATTTTATCTTGATTACCAATATTTAGACATTATATATTTTTTAATATTATATTTCTCCCATTCCTTTTTCAAATCCTAGTAGGTCATGAATACAAGATTCAGAATACTAAGTCTCTTGAGTGTTCTAGTTGAAAGTGTCTCTACACCTTTCTTACTAACATGAGATATGGAATAACCATTACTAAAAAAGTATAAGGTAATATTTTGGCAATAAAAACACTATAACTCACAACTCATTGATATGTTGAGTGGAGTAATATCTTGTCTAAATCCTTAACTTGGATTGTCTCAACACTTTCCTATAAAATTTTACCAAGAGAGATATGACTATTTATTTGAGGCTAATTTTAGTTAATATTACCCGCCACTATTTTTATATCTCTCCAATAGCATAAATAACCCTTATCTATGACTAAAAAATTCTTATACCTATGGTTTCCTTATATGTTGAGTAGTGGAAGTAATTTATTACATAATATTTTTGTGAGGTATGTTTTTTTTTCAATGAATGAAACCCATTTATATTTATCATGATTTTTACAATATAATCACATATAAAACATAAAAATTCATAAATACAATTCAATCATCACCCATTAACTCGTTTTTTTCTTTCCATGCTTATTTATTATGCTATATGATCGCATAAAAATTACACATACACAAAAATAGAGAACCATGCATATGATACAATTAAATAAATAGAAACATGACCATGATCATTCCTAATAGTTTATCTATCGACTAGATAATATATTAAAATATACCCCATGGGTAAATATTTGTGTCATATTGTAAGACCCCAAGATTTCATAGTATGGTATCTATTCAAGGCAATTCAATAACATGCACTACACGCAACAACGAGTTTGAGTGCAACACGTCTTACCATACTAGCCGTTCAAAAAGTGGTTATGAATTGTATTAACTGAATTTTGAATTATATATATATACAATAAAATTTTAACATTAATTTTTTGTGTTTCTTAGACATAATATAAGGACAAATTCAATTTTTCAGATAAAAGAAGTATTTTTCAAAAAAATAAAATTTTACCACCTATTTAATGGAGAATCTTTTTAAAAACAAATACTTGACACTTTAATATATTCAATTTAATGAAATTAAATTTTTCTTTAGAACGGGGACATAAAAATTTAGTGTGGATAAATTTTTGGTACTATTCTTAGAACTTTCATATTATGATGAATAATGAAAAATACTTAATTTTAAATGAAAACAACTTTTTAACTAAAATAATTTATAGTGATAAATTATGAATTTGAATGGTTTGGAAATATAATTAGATTATATTTTTATCATTTAATAAAATTTAGGTTATTATAAGTTATTTCAAATTTAAATTTGACATAAACACATGTCAATCTTTTGATAGTTTTTAATTTTAAAAACCCATTTTTTGGTTTTGAAAAATAGAATTAATTTTTAATTAATTAATGAACTTCTATGTTTTTAATTTGGAAAAATAGAATTAATTTTTTAATTCTGAATATCAGAATTAGCTTAGGGGGTATTTTTGGCATTTTTTTGAAAATATTCGGTTTTTGATGAATAACGAAAAACACTCTCTAATTGTTTAAAACAAAATTTTTATTAAAATTTTTATTTTTTTATTTAATTATTTTTTAATTGAAAATAGATATATAATACTAATATAAGTTCAATGTAATTCATTTCAGTGATTTTATAATAAGATTAGATGTATAAATTTTTATTTAACTTTTTACGATCTTTTACCCACCTTGAAGGAGAATTTGCATAAAACATAATTATACCACTTCTGTGAGTTGAATTTCAAAAATCTGATAGAAACTGATGAAATTTGTAAGTAAAATGTGGTTCAATAAGTTGAAGATATTTTTTTGGGTGAATAGTAACTTTTGATTTTTATTAACCACGGTTAAAAGTAAATAGGGTAATTAAGGGTAAAAATGATATTATAATTATCCTAAAACATGTTCTAATTCTGTTGGATAAGGGTAATTAGACCCAAAAAACATTAGGAATAAAATATGACCCCCTTTGGTACACTTGGATTAGATTAGGACATTTATTAATATTTCATTTAAAGAAGAGTTAATAGAGTTAAATTCAAAGTTTAATAACTAAACCTTTTTAAATATAAGGTTATACACAATTTAAATTTGACTATAAATATTTATTAGAAATATAAAACGATTTCCTAAAAAATAGTATTTTATTTATAATTTTTTGGCATTAAATAATTTAATTTATTTATGACACAATGATGATGCAGTAATTACCTTATTAATGAAATATTAAAATAATTGATATTATAAATAACCAAATAAATGTAAATTTATACTTATAATGAATTAAACAAATTTTATACATTAACATGACATGTTAGTGTTGATTAAATAAGTTTTATTCTAATTGATAAAGTTTTTATAGCTTTCAAAAAAATCAAATATTAAATAGTTTCAAATTGACATAATTGAATTTTTAAAACAAATACTATATTATTAATTGATATAATATTCCTAAATATCTACGGTTTGGAAAAAGGACTTAGATAAGGTTATATATATCAATAGTAAACTACTTGGGGTTTGATTTTCAGTTTATAGTAATTTTACTAACCATATAATATAAAAATACAAAGAGACATTGTAAAGGTCAGACTATTTAACTAAGAGTTAAATCTAAAAGATAAGGTTAATATGGTGACCTAAACCTGTATAAAACCTATTGATTGAGAGGTTTTTGACCCATCCACTAATTAGCCTCTAAATAAATGATTTTTGAAACATTATAAACCAATAATTATTTTATTATAAACTAAAATTTCAAGTTTTTCCTAAAGTGAACCTCACCTCTCTTATAAAAGGGTACTTCCCTTCTCTTAATTTCACACCACCAAATCAATTTTACATGGCCAAAAACTGCCCAAATACAATCAAAATTCCCTCAATTCAACCTATAATCCTTACTCTTATCTAAAATCAAGCCTAAGGAGTCCTTTTGATCAACTCAAAAGAAAACACCCGAAGAAGAGGTTAAAATTTCACCACCCTCATTCAAGTTATTTTCTTCTTCCAGTTCCTCTTTCTTTGTCATTTCCAAAAAAAATAATAACTACATTAAATTATACATACTTTGATGTTATTTTAAATATTTTACAACCATATTCATTATTCTAACCATCCAATAAATGACCAAGTCACCATACGTGTGTACGTACGGCTTACCGTCTCCACGTCGTGGTGTAATTGGTTATTCAAACACTTCATTATTTGGATGGGTATAATAATGAGTATAACAAATGTAAATAATAAATATAACATGTAAAGGATTATGTATATATGATATACCATAAAATTACATATGATTTCACCATTAATAAAATGATATTGTCCCTCGTGCGCACGTACAAATTACCATCTCCACGAATGCGATGAGATTCATTCCCCATCGTAATCATTCTAGACTAATTTCCAATTTATGATTAAAAATAATGTTTATGAAAATAATATAATTATTTATATGAATCAAATACATCCTATCCATAAAAAACATGGATTATGTAACCAATCATATGAATGAAAATGAACCAGTTACCACTAGAAATGATGATACCACTGAAATATTATTAACAAAGAAATATAGAGGAACATATATGATATCATATTTATGTATATAGTTCTTTTATAATTTAATAATAAAGTCTTAACTATTATACAAGAGGTTGAAAAACCATTGACTAAGGAAAATTACATGGTAAGGGTTAATTATATAATATCTTTATTATCCGAGGTTGTTAATACGTAAGAATCTACTGGGATCTCTTTATCTTCCACATCTGTGTTTTCTTAAAAATGTAATTCAAAACTATTTTACTATTTAATATACTATGGGTTAAAGTCCTTTATATTATTATTTGACCATATATGATTATAAATTAATATTTTTGTCATTTTCTATACAAGGTACATTATGGCCTTTTTGAAAAAATTAAGGTAAGAATGATTTTCTAACTTATATGGAGGGTGCAAATATTTTCAACTGTTATAACATCATTGAAGCATCCCATACTATCTTATGAGAATATTTTCCAAATAAAGGTTTTCTTTTATAATTATATGACTTTTAAATGATTTCATAATAGGAAGGGATATTTCTCTAATAAAGTTTTGATTTCTTCTATGTCAACATACTTTGATAGATTTTAAGCATTATTGATGTTGATTTATTATGATACAAATCATCTATATTTTAATAAAGGTTTTGTGATATGTTTAAATATGGATGTTTTATTTTTACTCCATTAATGGTTTATGGATAAAGTATTGAAATTTTGTATTCTAGTTTTAATACGAATGTTTATGTTATGTTTAAACCTTCTCATATGTGGAATGAATTAGACTTAGTAAGTGACGGGTGGAACATGCTATAGCTCCTTGATGCATCAGTAGGTCTCATGAGAGAAACTAGTTTGTTGGAACAAGCCCTTGACAAAATATTATTTTTAGTCTTGGCAAGAGGCCTTTACTATGTGGTTATGATGTTTGACATTATGAATTCAATCATTTTTAAAGTGGCTATTGAAGTTGCATGTTATTATTCCACTAGTAGAATATCCACGGGAATAAGTTAATGGAATTATTTGATTTATATTGGCCACATTATATAGTTTTTTTATGTTTAAAATGATTATTTTTATTCTTTTACATTGCCTTAAATGTTTATGCCTATCTATGAAACTTTCCGCTATATTGTTATCTTTATTGAGCATTTGAGCTCACCCCTTTATTATGTTTTATTTTCCCAGGATTCCAAGAAGTGTATTATGATTGATAAGTATGGTTAATATAGGGGATTAATGGCATTATAAAATGATCATTTCTGTTGTTTTTATTTTCTTATGTGTAATGTAACATTCATGTATGTAATATATTTTCCAAGATAGCTAAACTATTCGGTATTTCGGGAATTGATTCCTTATAATCATTCCAATGTATTAAAATAATGCACCGACTCTCAGCTTCTAGGTTTGGGGAGTTACAGTTGGTATCAAAGGAAGTTTAGCAATAACATTGGAAATATATTTAGATAAACTCTGATTAGAGAAAATTACTCTTTTATAGGGTTTGAGGATTAGTATAGAAGAACCTCATAGAAATTTTCTAATGTAGAGATTTTATTAAATTTCCAAGCAATACATCCCTGTTTAGGTTTGACCCAAGGTATCCTAGTACATGACAATGGGCCTTACTGTACTCTTGGTAATGACACTCCCATGGGATATTCTTAGGATAATTCACATTTTCATTACAATCCATTATGAAGGATTTAAGAGTAAATACATCCTCAAAAAAATATTTTATGATTATAGATTATATGCATAATATTTTCAATTTACGTTAGGTATTTTACATGTTTGTAATTATGCATTGTGATTCATAAACTAACCTAGTGTATGAAATTATTTATAAATGGAGCCTAGTATAAGGAATGAAAATTCCAAAAAATATGCATGATAGAAAGATTAAGAAGGATCATATCTTTCATGGTATTAAGCCAACATTTAAAAGGGAAACAGTCTCCCATGTATTCCCATCATATGAAGAAATATTATCATGTGTTAATAAGATAAGTAAATAATTCCATAAGTCCTGTAGATTTGAAGGGAAGCAAGGGAAGAAAATGATGGAAGAGAGAAATAAGGATAAAAGGAAGAGGGGGAAGAAGGATTTTCCAATATGTGATAACTGTGGAAAGAATTGCCTTGTAAATGCTTGAAGGGATTGAAAGTTTTTTATATTTGTGGAGAAAAATGACACCATGTATGTGATTGAAAGGGTAAGAAAAAGGTTTCAAATGTACAATGATTCATCTGCAAGGAGTTGGGAGACTGCACGAATCAATGTCCAAATCATCAGAGTATACCTTAAATGCTACAATTGGATAATAATAATGTTATGATACTACTAAAGATAAAGAGGAGTGATTAGAGTTCTTATATTTTTATTAATGTATTTTGTCTTTTTATTTTTCTATTAATGTTGTAGATGTTATAATAATTACAGAGTATATAAAGATTGTACTGCGGTACTATTTCATTAAGGACTTGAGATTGTGTGGAACCAAGAATAGTGACTTAATAACAGGATAAATATTCTGGAAAATATATGGTTGTGAGAAAGATAAACCTTAATATTATTCTGATATTGAGGTAGTGAATTTGGAATAATATATGATTGATTTGGATAAAGTATATTGGATATTATTGACTACCTTGAAACTGATGAATGATTTGTATATTTCATCATTGTTGGAGTTTATAACATTTTTTGATATAAGGAGTATATTAAGTATTCTATAAGGAATAAGGGAGCATGAATGCAATAAATAAGGTTTTATGGTAATGTAGTGTGTTACCGTGTTTTAAAAGAATACATGATGAAGGTATTCACATGTTATTATGTGTAAAAAGGATCTTCATTGTGTTTACATTCCTTATAAATTTTGGACTGTGAGTTGGGACAGAAGTATTTTAAATAAGTCTAAAGGTTGGAATGGGTTAATTTAAACATTGAATATTATTGTTTAAGGTTAAAAAAACTTCTGAATATTATTTTTTGGATTGTTATAAAATGGACATGCTGGAGGTTAGGAGACAACCTGTTGCGTCTGGAAAGGCCGCAAGACTTGAACCCGCAACTGAAGGGTGACAAGGGTGTACCACCTAAAAATGGCCTAAGTGATGTCCTGGTTTGTATAATGTAGGTGTTTTTAAATATTCTTACATATCAATAATAAATTAATTATTTTTGGAACCCTATACAATTAGGATAAATTGAATATTTTTTAATTCTATTATATTTTGGAGTGAATGATGAGTTTGTGGTAGGAATTTGTTGAAGGATGAAACTATACTTTTCAAGTATATATATATATATATATTCCTCTTATTCTTTGAATAAATTATTTCTTAAACTTTAGGGAAGGGATCTTAAATCCAAAAATTTGTTATCCTAATACCTTATGTTTTGTTGAATCGATGATATTTTACATCATCTTAGATTGATAGATTTGTGTCCCTAAATTTTACCCTTTTTTTCATTGATAAACTCAATCAATCCCTATAAATACTTAAATTTTTTATCCAATTATGTGTCTCTAATTGCCACCAATTTTCTCCTAATCTAGATCATAATTTAGTGGTGACATTTTCATTTCCCTTTTCCTCTTATTAGGACTAAATTTTATTAAACCAATTTCTGATGTCGGTTTTCCACAAAGGAAGTTTTCTATTTTTAACCTTTTAGAATAACAATTTAAAATTTCAAGGACACAATTATTGAAGTAGGGGAGAATGTAACACCACAAGATTTCGTAGCATGTTATCTATTCAAAGCAATTCAATAACTTGCTCTACACACAACAAAGAGTTTGAGTGCACCACGACTTACCAAACTAGCTGTTCAAAAAGCAGTTATGAATAATATTAACTGCATTTTGAATTTTATATATATTCTATAAAATTTTAACATTTATATTTTTTATTTCTTAGACATAATATAAGGGCATCTTCAATTTTTCATAAAAATGAAGTATTTTTCAAAAAATGCAATTTTAACACCTATTTAATGAAGAATCACTTTTAAAAAAAATATTTGATACTTTTATATATTAACTTTAATGAAATTAACTTTTTATTTAGAATAATTACATAAAAGTTTAGTTTGGATAATTTTTTGGTACTAATCTAATAACTTTCATATTTTGATGAATAGTGAAAAATACTTAATTTTAATTGAAACCCACTTTTTTAGCCAAAATAATTTATATTGATAAATTATAAATTTTAATGGTTTAGAAGTATAATTAGATTATATTTTTATAATTTAATACAATTTATCTCATTATAAGTAATTTCACATTTAAATTTGACATAAACACATGTCAATCATTTGATAGTTTTTACTTTTAAAAAACCTGCCTTCTGGTTTTAACAATGAGAAATAATTTTAAATTAATTAACAAAACTTCTATGTCTTGAATTTGGTAAAATAAAATTCGTTTTTGAATTAGGAATATCAAAATTATCTCTGGGTGAAGTTTTGGTATTTCTCTGAAAACATTCAATTTTTGATGAATAGTGAAAAACAATGTGTTATTTTTTAAAACCAACTGTTTATTTATATAATTAATTATTTTATTTAAATTTATTTTAATTAAAAATAGATATATAATTCCTATATAAGTTCATTGTAATTACTTGGAGTCATTTTATAATAAAATTTGATGTATAAATTTTTATTAATCTTTTTACCGGTGTTTACCCACCTTCTAGGAGCATTTGCAAATTTACATAAAACTTAATTTTACCGCTTCTGTGTGCTGAATTTAAAAATCATAGGGACACAGTTGACATTAGTAAGTAATATGTGGTTCAATAATTTGAAAATAATTTTTGGTGAATAGAAACTTTTGATTTTATTTATTACAGTTAAAAATAAATAGGGTAATTAAGGTTAAAAATGATATTATAATTACCTAACACATTTGTAATTCTTTTGGATAAGTTTAATTAGACTACAAGAAACCTTAGGAATAAAATATGGCCACCTTTGGTCCACTACAATTCAATTATGACATTTATTATTATTTTATATAAAGAAGAGATAAAAGTGTTAAATTCAAAGTTTAATAACTAAACCATTTTTAATTTAGGTTAATACACAATATAAATTTGACTATAAACATTAATTAGAAAGATGAAAATATTTCATATATAGTGGTATTTTATTTATAATTTTTAGGCATTAAATAATTTAATTTATTTATGACACAATGATGATGTAGTAATTACCATATTAATTAAATATTAAAATAATTGATATTATAAATATCGAAATAAATGTAAATTGAGACTTTTGATGAATTCCAATATCTTTATAGGTTAATATGACATTTTAGGGTTGTTTAAGTAATTTTTATTCGAACTGATAAATTTTTTATGGATTTCAAAAAAATCAAATACTAAATAGTGTCAAAATTGACATAATTGATTTTTTTAAAACAATACTATATTATTAATTGATATAATATTCCTAAAAATCTAATAATCGGCCAGAAGACATAGAAAAGGTTAGATATATCAATAATAAACCACTTTGGGTTCTCTTCGTAGTTTATACTATGTTTATTTACTATATAATATAAAAATACCAAGAAACATGGTAAATGTAAAACTATATAACTAAGAGTTGAATCTAAAAATAAGGTTAATATGGTGATCAAAACCTATCTAAAACCTATTGGTAGAGAGGTTTTCGACCCATACCAACCATATACTTGGACTAAAACATTTTAGAGCCGTTGGAAACCGAAAATTATTTTATTATAAAATAATATTTGAAGCTTTTCCTAAAGTGTTTGTCACCTCTCTTATAAAAGGGTACTTTACCTTTTCATAATTTTACACCTCCTAATCCATTTGGATCAGCCAAACCCTGCCCAAATACCTTCCCAAATTCCCTAAATTCATCCTATAATGCTTAATTTCATTATAAATCCAACCTTAGGAGCCCTTTTGATCAACTCAAAAGTAAACACCTAAAGAAGAGGTAATAATTTCACCACCCTCTTTCAGGTTCTTTTCTTCTTCCACTTCCTATTTCATTGTTGTTTCCATAAAAAAATAATTACTCCATTACCTTCTACATAATTTGATGTTATTATAAATATGGTACAACTATATTCATTATTCTATCCATCATATAAATTCCCAAGTCACCACACACATGTACGTACGGCTTACCGTCTCCACGTCGGGGTGTAGTTTGTTATTCAAACACTTCATTATTTGGATGGGTATAATAATGAGTATAGCTAATGTGAATAAAAAATATAAAATTTAATTAATTTTGTATATATGAAATACAATTAAATTACATACAATTTCACAATTAATATAATGATATTTTCGCTCATGCGTACGTACAGATTACCATCTCCAGGAACGTGATACGATTCGTTCCCCATCGTCATCATTCAAGAAAGATTTTATTTTTATGATTAAAAATAATGTTTATGAATATAATATAATTCTGTATATGAATCAAATACATCCCATCCATAACAAACATGGCTTATCTAACCAATCATATGAAGGAAAATGAATCAGTTAACACCTGAAATGATAATACTACTGAAATATTATTAACAAAGAAATATTAGGAGATCATATATGATATCATATTTATGTATATAGTTCTTGTATAATTTAATAACAATATTTTAACTTCTATATAGGATGTTAACATACTATCAACTAAGGAAAAGTATAAGTTAAAGGTTAATTATACAATCTCTTCGCTTATCTGAGGTTGTTAATACGTAACAATCTACTGGTACATCTTTATCATCCGCATCCGTGTTTTCTTAAAAATGTAATTCAAACATTTTTACTATTTAATATAATTTGAGTTAAAGTTAATTATACCATTATTTTATCATATATTTTTTGAAAGGAATCTTTCCAACATTTTCCAAACAAGGTACTTTATGACATTTTCTAAAAAATTAAGTTAAGAATGTTTTTTAAACTTATACGAAGGGTGCGACTATTTTCTGACGTTATAACATAGTCAAATATTCCCATAACATCTTATAATAATATTTTCAAATTAAATTTTTTCTTTTCTAATTATATGGATATTAATTTATTTCAAAATAAAAAGAGATATTTCTCTTAAAAAGTTTTTATTTCATCTATGTCAACATCCTTTGATGGATTTTAAGTTTTTTTGAAGTTGATTTATTATGATACAAATATTCCATATTGTATTCTGGGTTTTTGTTATATGTTTTATTGTGGATGTTTTATTTTTACACCATGCATGTTTTATGGAAAACGTATTTACATTTCATATGCTATTTTTAATACGAATACCTATGTTATGTTTAAACCTTTCCATATGAGGAATGCATTGGACATAGTAAGTGATGGGTGGTGCCTGCTATAACTCCTCAATGGATCGATATGTCTCATGAGACAAATAAGTGTCTTGGCACAAGGCCTTGAAAAGATCTTATATGTAGTCTTGGAACGAGGCCTTGACTATGTGGGTATGATGTCTAACATTATGCATTCCATCAACATAAAAGTGGCTATTCATATTGCATATGATCATTCGACTAGTAGAATATCCATGTGAAGAAGAAAATTACATCATTTGATTTATATTGGACATGTTATACAGATTTTTATGTTTAAAAGGCTTATATTTTAGTCTTATATATTACCTCAAATGTTTATGCTTATTTATAAAAGTTTTCTCTATATTGTTATCATTACTGAGAATCTGAGCTCACCCCTTTTTTATGTTTTATTTTCTCATTATTCAAAGAAGTGTATTATGATTGATTAGTAGAGTTAAGATAGGGGTTTAATGGAATTCTCAAATGATCATTGGTTTTGTGTTTTATTTTCTAATGTGTAATGTAACATTCATGTATGTAATCTATTTTCCAAGATTTATAAACTGATCGGTCTTTCAGGACTTGATTCCTTGTAATCATGCCAATGTATTAAAATAATGCACCGACTTTGGGATTCTGGGGTCATGGTGTTACACATATTTTATTAAGATATATTTATCCCCCCATCCAATGCATCTAAGTCCAGTTTAATGCTTCACCAGGTCTCAACATGAATTATGTCTACTTTTTTCCTCTTTATTATAGAACAATTCTCACATACATGAGAGGGTGTCTATGGAATATGAGATAAAGATATACAATAACAATCCTGTTTACATAGGCCCTTATACATATAATGAGGTAAATGGGTTATGCACAAATCCTTATTTTCTAATTAATTATTACATACATCACACATTGAAATAATAAAATAAATAAATAAATAATACAAGACATAAATTTCTTCTTTTAGAAAATGATTTGTTGGAATGAATTAAACTCACATTGTAAAATTAAATTTTCAAAGAAGTTAGCATGAGAGAATTAATTGTGAATTAAAAATAATTAAAAATATTTTTCTATTCACAATGTTCTTTTCAGACGATATGATAAATAATTGTATAAAATTAAAAATATTTTTATAATATTTATGTTTTTTTATAATTTTAAGCTTCCCATGACTTAAGAACCCCCATTTGGGGGGGTTTGGGTCCTTATTGGGCCTGAAATGGTCGATTATCCAAGTTGGTGGGGAAGGTCACCCCATGTGGGTTTAACAAGGTGGGAAGGTGTCACCTATATGGTGCTACCATCGCTTTGGAATAAAAAATGAATTTTCATTTTTTTGTAATGTTGAAGTTACACTTTCCCTTTTGTGAGAACTATTTGAATCCTCCCACGAGTGTAGGAGGGAGGGGAGAAAACTGTGAGAAAATCCACCCACCACTTTATGTATTATTTATATTTTCCCCTCCTTTCATGTTGATGCATACTCACCCCTGACCCTCAAAATTCACTAACTCGACATCTTGTGTCGAAAAACCTGTGAACTGCACCACCCCCATAGGAAATATATATATGTTTTTAATTTCAAATTTTAAGCCAAAAAATATTTTTGACCTTCGAATCGACATATCTCGGCCATCTAAACATGGTCAGAGTGTTTTATATGATGTGGATACCATATCAATCCCCTTTAAGTAAAATCATGAAATTTTAATTTTAATTTCAACATACAAAATCCAATGATCACCTAGATACCACTTGTTCATACATTGTGCACAATAAATGTATTGAAGTGGGTAAAATTATATTTTTTATGCTGTATAGATGTTATAATATCATATATGACCTTAAAACACATGTTTATCAACCTGAGGATCTTGTATAAAATAAATGAAAATTAATAATTAATTATAAATGATACCTCATTCTATTTAAATATGTATATGTGTTCCTCTCATCGAAGATGATCGTAACCTGAAGAAACCAAATATATAACCATTTATATTGTCCACATGTGCAAAAAAGCTTACTAGAATATCAATCTTAGAGCTATAATTGGTTTCATGGAGAATAGAAGGGCCTTTTTATTCACTCACTATCATAGGAGCACTATTTCTTTTATTGAAGAGGGATTTCTTGGATTGGGGTTCCTCAACCCTCAAATTATCTCTCTATAAATTTGATGATAAGAGGGAGAGACTATAAAATTCAAGGTAGTAATAATTCCCTCAAAAATAAGAAAATTTTAGTTTATATAAGTAGTTTAAATTTTTTAGAAATTTCACTTTGTGTCATTAATTGGTTTAGTTGTCTAAATAGTTCCCATTCAATATTTATCACCTATAGAATGTGTCACAATTTTCATAAATAATTTATTACTTACCTATAATATAAAAATTATGTTATGTGAAAAAATATGAGTCATAAGATAAAATAATATATCCCATAAATATTTTAAAAACCTTGAATAGTAATATTCATTCATAAAATATTTTATTACATTCAAAAAATAAATTGTTAATATATTGAGTTAATAAATTCAAAAATTATTATTCTATACTAAAATAATATAATATTATATTTAGTTTTTGTTTTAATTTAAACTTGAACATTACCTGAGCCCCATCGTGGGGATCACCCTGACTTAAAATCTAATTAATTATAATTAATGAAACTTTTGAATACACTTTGTTTGTGACCATTTAGTCCCTGATCTCAAAATTTGTGAGTGTCACCCTCAGAGTAGGAGTGATTTCTATAAACACACCAAGGACCATAAGTACCTAAGGTTTAGTCATAGCTATGAAAAATTATTACGAACAAGAAATATTTAATATTTTAATACCCTAAGATTTTCCATGTGGTGAATTTCTATGGAAATATGATTGTTTGAATTGCAGATGTGTATGAGGATTAAAAGGGTTGTTTTTTATATTATAATATTTAAATAATTATTTTTAAATATTACATGGATCCTATATTGGGGTTTTTACTCATGGTCTTTAATTTTATGAGATTTTGAGTTGATGTTATTTTTCATAGATTTTAAAATTTTATTAAATTAAAAGTTAATTATCCCATTAATGAAAACACAGATATAATTTAAACACAATTTTGGATTTGATTTATTTCTTCCCATTTCAATATTGAATTCACGCTTTTTATAGGCAAGGTATAAATTTGGTTTGGGTTTTGGGATCTGGGTTAGATTATTTATATAGAAAATTAAATTAAATAAAATTATGTTAAATTATTATGTTTTTTAATTGCTTCACACATTTTCTATTATTTATATCACATGATGGAATAAGATTCCGAAGGTAGCTACAAGAGTTAAAATTGGAATGGGGGAGAAATGGTATGGGGTTTTATTGGAGGTTCAAACAAAGTTATACTTGGACCTGAAAATAATGTAATATTAATTTGAGGATGAAGTTTCAACATTTCACCATGAGGTATGATGCCTATTTTATTTACTCATAGTTTTAAATTTTATCATGAAATTTTGATAAAAATAGGATATTTTCAATATAAGTTGGATTATATTTATTGTTTAAAATTTTTATTTTTATTTTTTAAATAATCAATACATTTTTTTGAGAAAGGTTTTCTATTCTGTATAATATTCAATGAAGAACAGGAAAAAGAAAGTGTGATAGGTTTTTTAGGGGTCAAACGTAACCATAAAAAGGGGGGGACTTACATAATGGAAAGATATTGGATTACCCTTATATTAGGGAGGACCTATATAAGGGTAGGTTTTGGTGTTCCCTTATATGTGGACCTATGTTTTGGTAGAGTTTAGTTTAACCTTCTGGATGGACCAATGCAATCATAGACTTCTATTTACCATTATAAACGTCCTTATTAAAGGAAAACTTATCTTTAAATTTATGTTGGGGACCCATTTATGGGTAATATATTTTTTCATTTCCCATTCCCCTTGTGTAAGTGTGGATTTTTTTAAGATTTTTTTTAAATAAAAGGTGATTCTTCCAATTTTCTTTATAAGGACCCAAACTTAAACATAACATATTCTAGAGACTTTAGACTCTAATTTACATTATTTAATTCTCAATTATATTTCAGATTTATAGTTATAAATAATAAGGAAAAAAATCTTACATTGTGAACCCATACATTACAAGTGGACACTTATACTCAATATCCATTATTTTCCATTGATTGAAACCCTTTTAAAATAAAAAATATTATATTTTCTTGAAATATCTTAAAAAAATTTACCACGACCTCATCATTTCCCCAAAAATTAAATAATAACCTATGAATTTTTTTAAAATGTTTTATGATCATAAAAAGATCAGTAAGGGACATAAAATAATAAAATAATTATTCCCGTGAAAAACATGAAAACCCATTAAAAACCATTTCTTAAAAACTAATTAGAACGAATAGAGAAATCTTGTTGGTTGCTTGGGGAATAATTGCGATATTGATATTAAATTTACCCTTAATGATTGTATAACCATATAGTCAACTTCGATCATTAGAGAACCCAATTCATTGAAGAGATATAATGGGGTTCACTCACCTTATCTTGAGCTATAATGGGGATCAACTCATCATATATTAAGCATAAATAGGGATTAAATCATCATAAATTGAGATATAATTTGTTAAATTATTCATAAATAATCTCCAAGGGCCATATCAGGAATAAAACTATTGAAAAATCTTTTAAACTTGGGTGCAAAAAAATTGATTGGAAAATACATTTTTTAAAAAAAGAAATAAGTTTTAAAATATAAACACCGCACACATAACAATGGAACTATTTTTTTGAAAATAAATTTACAAAATTACATAGGAAAAATTAGATAATTAAATCATCATAAAATTTGGAGAAATCTCTAATTATGTAAAAGTAAAAAAACATTCCTTTTGACTTTGGTAGAAAGAGTTGAAAGAGGAAATTTAAAAGATGAAATTTAAAATAAAGTCACCTATATAAAACTTTAATAAGATCCCTTTTTAATTTTTATTTGATATAAATATATAAATTCACATTTTAAAAAATTCATTTCCATATAAATACATGCATAAAAATCATTTTGAATAAATTAACAAGAAACATATTGATTTAGAAGAATAATTATTTATAACATTTCAAATGATGTTTTAGTTCAAGTTTCATATACCCTTGGACTAACTCATCACATAAAATACATATATTCATAAATAATAAACCATTTTAAATTAATTACTTTGTTGAGAACCTCTTTAATTTTTATTAATCCTTTAATATCACTTATTTTCATGTTTTGACAATTACATAATTATTTAATTTCAAGCGAGATGTTTTGAAGATATTTAGTACATGATTCCAAAATAACTATAGAATGATTCCTATAGTCAAGGTTTTCATTAGTCCATAATATTTGAAATAATAATAATGAAATAACTATCTTTTTTACATAGAAATTTCACCTTTAAATTCATTAATTAAATATAGATATGAAAAATGAACTATGTTTAAATCATAGAGATGGTAGGTCATACGTACACATGAGTAATGTTTTCATCTTTCAATTGCCATTATATAAAGAAGGTATGTATTATTTTATCTTTAAATACTGATAATAGTATCATTAATATCATATTCATCATTTAATTATACTTATATATATATATATATCATCCATGTGATGTGGTCATGAAAAACGAATCACATCGCTACGTTGAGGTGATAATTCACACGTATGCATAAATGATGTTATCGTTTTTTTTTTGTGAATGGAAATGTAAGAATTTAAATGAAATATTATATTTTATTAATTTTAAATATTTTATTAATATTATATAAATACATTAATTTATAATTATAACCAGTATTTATATATTGTAATGGAAACCAAATTATATCGGTTTGCGATGTAGTAGTCAACCATACACATGAAACATTAATTTTTTACCCATTCGATGCAAGTGAAGATGAATATAGGTCATTAAAAAGACATAATAACAAATAATTATAAATATGATAACGAATTTATTATTTTATCATGTTTGAATAAGATTTTATGGGTGTGGGAAAATAAAAAACTGAAACCTTACATATAAAAAATACAACTTGTTCAGATGATCTCATTTTCTTAACACATTAACACCACTAATGGTGGTGTTATGAGTAAAATAATTCATATATAATATATATAGGTACTATATTAATTTATTTTGGTAGATATAGGCTGAAAAATGGGTTTTAATTGTGATGAAATGAGAAGAAGGGGTTCTTTTTTGGAGAGGGATGAGGCACTCTTAGAAATTCCCAAAATATTAATGTAATATAATTTAATATTCAATTAATAATTTATCCAAAATTATATATTAAATATATAATTTTATTATTCGTCTAAATAACTTTATCCAAAAAAACTATATATGTTTTGAATAATTTTTACCCTTATCTTTTGGTTGTGACCATCATTTAATCCAATTAATTTTTACAGTGACAACATGAATTTTTACTATTTCAGGGACAATATTGTTACCTTAAAATGTAAAAATACCATAAGTGGATAATAGGTGACATGTTAAACCTTATACCAATAATTTGGAAAAAATTTAGTTTTTTATAAATTTAATGTCATATAATAATATATTATTTATTTTAATATATCATTAAAGTCAATTTTAAAACTTTCCATTACATTGAATTTTATAAATATGAACAAAAAAATATATATTCCAAAAAACACATTTAATAAATTACTAAAAGTTAAAATTCCTCTATAATATTCATTTATGATATTAATTATCTCAAATTATATTTATTTTAATATTTTTAATATCATTTATTTGATATTTCAATTTGTAAAATAATTACTCCATCACTGTTGTATAATTATTTAAGTTGATTATTTCTTCACTAAATATTAAAAATAAATTACCTTAATGAATATAAATATTTTATATTTAAAATTACTCTGTATAGTTAAATTTTTCTACTAGATTCCATGATATTAAAAATATTATAGTTATTAAAAACATGATTGTGACATCTTTGACTTTTATTTAAATGAAATTACATAAACCTCATAATTTCATCCTGTTGACCCAAAAGTCCTAAATGAATTTTTACTAGGAAAATAAGTGTTTAATGTTAAAAATTTAACCTTTTATTTGTTAATAACCTACCATTTTCATCATGTGGAAACATTAGAGATAATTAAGTCAAAAAGTTACATTTTTTGAGTTTATTTGATTTAAATAATATATAAGTCATTTTACTGGAACAATTTCCAATGAAATAACTCAAATTTTTAATTAGTTATTAAGGGTCAAATAAACATAATCCAATTTATTTTTTAAATTTTTTGGGTCATTTTATAGTCTTTATCATTTTATTTTTAACAAAAATTACCAAATTCCCTCTTTAATATGGCGACAAAAATTACTAATGTTAATAATTATATTGGTAAAAAATAAGATTAACTTATTTAATAAATTTAGATATTCTGATTCAAAATATGTTATCAATTTTCATAACCTAAAACACATAATTGGGGGAATTTATTTTAAAATTAAGTCATAAAAATATAAAGAAAACCATAGTTTTTTTAGAAAAATAGATTTAAAAAAAACAATTTAAACTAAATTTTAATATAAAATCCTTCCAAAAACAATAATTAGATTTTTTTTCAAAATTAACTAATTAAAATTTAAAACTAATAAAAAAATAATTTAACTTTTTAAATTATTGGAAGAATATAATTTTGAATAAAAATCGATATTTTTAAAAATTGATTGAAAAATCAAACATTGCATGAAATTATAAAAATTCTAACACATGAAAAGTTTCATTTGATAATTATAAAATGAAGTTCTTTTAATCAAATTCACTTTATAAAATATCCACAAATTAATTATTTTATTTTTACACAAAATTTATTAAAACCATTTATGAATAAATTGAATTTCTCCTAAAGAATAAAATGACTTCTTAAAAAATCAAGTACTTATTTAAAATCATCAATTAATACATTATAATTGGTTAATAATGTTAATTATTTCATAAATAAATGAATACTATTCATTAAATCTTATTTAAAAATCATAATTTATTTGTTTTATATCACAAATTAGAATGTTATAATAATTACTTAATTATTTAAGTTCATGTTAGATGTTTTGACAATATTCGATACTTGAGTCCAAAATAACTATGGTATGATTCCAATAGTCAAAGTGGTCATTATTAAATCATATCTAGAATCATAATAACGAAATAATTATTATTTTAAACATAAATTACACTTTTAAATCAAATAATTAAATATGGATATGAAAAATGAATTGAGTTATAATCATGGAGATGGTAGACTATTCATAAACATGGGTGACCATTTCATTTTTGTTAGGACCAATAGGGGCCTATATACCCTGAGAGGGGGGTGAATCAGGGTATGGATATTCTTTTCAAAATAATTCTTGCCCCACAGGATCTTGACCACTTTATTACAAGGGTCACTTTGTTTGCACTTGTGTGTTTATTATGATCACTTATTTTCTGCTTTGCCTGATGATGATGCTTCAAATGCCATGCAGGGAAGTAAGCAGGAAGACAAAAAGATTTTTACTTGGTTTAACCTCACTAGGCTATGTCCAAGGAGCATATGCCGACAAGTTGTCGTGCGTATCAAATCCCACTAATCTTCATAAGATGTGGATACAAAATTTGGGATAGAGCACTTCTATTCCCAGGATCACTGCCTTCACAAGGTTTAGGGTCAGCTCACTACTTTCCCAAGGGTCACTCCCTATTTCTCTCTCTCTGGATCACTACCTGTGGAGAGGATCACTTTTTCCCTATTCCTAAGCTCACTGCTCTGTGAAGGGATTCACTCACAGTTTATAGACCTGTAGGTCTCTTCATATGCATGAATGAATGCATCTTCAACTGCAGATAGATGCTCTGTTAAAGTCCAACATTCATCCAATGATGAATACCCCTATGCCTCTGAACACTGGGAAATTACTTTTGGAAACACCTTCGCAAAGCACCTTACTTCGCGAAGCTCCCAATTTCCCAAAGCTCAAACAAGCCTTCACGAAGCTCCTGCCTTTTCGTGAAGCACTTTCGCGAAGCTCAAGCCGTCACAAAGCAACGTCCCTCGCGAAGCTTACTAAGCCAATACAGAGATCACAGGTTTCGCGGAGCTATAATAGCCTCCGCGAAGCTCCTCTTTCGTGAAGCACACTGGCTCCGCGAACCACCTTCACAATACGAGATCAAAATATTTTCTCTAAAAATTCTCTCTACTTCTCTCGAGGGGGTCGGCCTCTATTTATAGGCAATTCCACCGACCCTCAGCCCTTCCGTGCGAAGTCAACGCCACGTCATCTCAAATCACAAAGCTCCGAAGTTTCCGCCGGAATTCATTCCAAATCGCGAAGCACCACGGCAATTTTTCATTCACGGAGCTCGTCGTAATCGCGAAGGATCACCGTCAACATTCCTTCGCACCTTCGCCGTGAAGCTCCCTCGCAAATCCCTTCACCGCCGCGATGCACTTCAACTCTGACGTTCTCGAATCTTTGACGTAATCACGAAGCATCACCACCTCCATTTTTCTGGTCTTCGCAAAATCCAAAGCATGCATCCTATCTTCGTGAAATTCATGATTTTGCCATATTAAATTATGATCTTCATGGAAATCCTCTTTTCGCAAAGCTTTGATGGCGCCACCTTGTACTGCTCTTTTGTATCGCCTCCAGATCGTCCTTTCCTTTTTCATTGTTCTTTGTTAATAAAGATTGTCATCATCTTCTTGGGAACTCGATAAATATCCATGAAAACCTGCTTTGTCAACAAACACAATCAACCAAAAATACAGCAATGTTACCTTGAGGGATTTTTGCCAAACAATTTTTCAATAATCATTATGAAAAGATGGAATTTATTATTTTGTATCTATAAATTTATAATAATATAATTAATATCCTATAAATAAATTAAATATACTTATATATATCATCCATGTGATGTGGTGATGAAAAATTAATTGCATCGCTTTATGGAGGTGATAATTCACACGTAAGGATGAACAACGTTATCAATTTTTTTGTTCATGGAAAGATGTGAATGCAAATGATATAAAATATTTTTATAATAATAAATATTTCATAAAAATCATATATCAATAATATATCCATCATTTAAACCAGTCATGAGATATAGTGATGGAAAATGAATTTAATCAGTTTGTAAGGCGGTAGTCCACTGTACAAACAAATGAAGAATTATTCCCCCATTTGAGGGATGTTGATATTGATTTAGGTCAGTAAAATGACATAATATAAAATTATTTTATGGAGGAGACTAGATTTATTATTTTATCATGTTTGATGAATATTATATTGGTGTGTAAGTATAAACAAAACAAAAACACTTGATTAAAAACGATACCTCTTCTTCATATGATCTCCTTTTTTTTAACACCTTAAGACCACTAAAAATGGCGTTATGCCTAAAAGAATACCTCTATAATGTGTACAGGTATTATATTAAGATATTAGGGTATATATTTTATAATAAAAAATTGTTTTTAATTGTTATTAAATGAGATGAAGGGGTTCTTTTTTACGGGATATGGGAGAAACACTCTGGGAATTTCTCAAAATATTAAATTAATAAAAATTAATATTCAATTAAAAATGGATAAAAACATATTAATTTATAATATAATGTATTTTTTGGTCTGAATCCATTCATCTAATAAAAATATTATAACTTTTTACTAAGTTTATACCCTTATCATTTGGTTTTATCCCTTATTCAACGCCTTTAATTTTTTCCATAACAACATTGATTTTTACGCTTTGAGGGTCAATATTGTTATCATAAAATAAAAAAGACCATAAAATGTCCATATAGTAAACTATAAACCTTATCAAAATCATTTTGAATAATTTTAAGATTTTTATAAATTTTATATCATTTAGTATATTGTTTTTTATTCTAAAAGATCATTAATGTAAATTCTAAAGTATACAATAATTTTATTTTTAAAAATATAAAAAATAATATATCTTCACTTCAAATACACCAATATCCAAATATTTTAAAATTTAATTTTTTTATGACATTAACTATTTAAAAGTATATTTATTTTAATATTTTTAACATCAATTATTTGATATTTCCATTGGTAAAATGGTTTCTCAATCACTGTTGTATAATTATTTTTGTTAATTATTTATTCGCTAAAAATATGATATAAATTAAAATTATGAATATAAAACATTTCTATTTGAATAAATATTTATACTTTAAGTTATATTATAGATAAAATTATATTACAAATTTTATAGTTATTAAAAACATGAGTATAACATCATTGACATTTCGTTAAATAATATGTCATAATCTTCATAATCACATAAAAGTGGACCCAAAAGTAATAAATAAATTTATATCATCAAAGTGAGTTTATTAGAATAAAAATTGAATCATATATTCTTGCATAACATAGAATTTTCTCCATTTGTACACATAAGAGATATTTAGGACTAAGAATGTGACGTTTTGTGATTTTATTTGATTGAAATAATATATAAGTAATTTTATTGAAATACATTCCATTAAATTACTAAATTTAGATCATTATGGGTTAATGGGATAATTATATACATCAAATAATTTTTTATTCAATTTTCAGGGTCATTTTATTTCCCTTATCATTTTATTTTTATCTAAAATTATCCAATTCAACCTTTACCGTTGTAACAAATATTACTAAAGTTACTATTTTTATTGAAAAAAATAAAAGGAAAATATTTAATAAATTTGGAAATATTAATATCAAATATGTAATCCATTTTTTAAAATTCAAAAAAAAATAAGTGGATGAATTTAATTTAAAATTAAATTGGAAGAATGCAATAAAACACAGTTTTTTAGAAAAATATATATTTTTAGATATAAAATGATTTTATACTAAATTCAAGTACAAATTCCATTTCAAAAATAATAATTATATTATTTTAAATTAATATTAACTACGAAAAATTGAAAACAAATCCAAAAAATAATTTTACTTTGTTAATACAATGAGAAATATAATTTTGAATAACAATCATTATTTTTCAATATTCAATGAAAAATAAAACTTTTTATAAAATCATCAAAATTTAAACATAGTTATTTTGATATACCGATTTTAAAAATGAAATAAAATTAATAAAAAAATTTCATAAAATCTTTATCAATGGGATATATTATTTTAACATAAAAGAAATAAAAATCATTATTTGAAATTTATTTTTTTTTAAGAATAAAATGACTTTTCTAAAAATATAATACATATAATTAATAAATTATAAATGAGTAAGACAATTAAATATTTCATAATGTCATTAATAATAATCATTTCTGCCAAATTAATGGCTAGGTTATAATAGTGACATTTAAATAGTAAGAATCCATTATTCCTTTAAGTTAAATGTTAATTATCTTGTATTCTATCAAATGTATTATTTTCTTTTAAAAATATTGGGTTTTTACATTCATAGTTTATTATTTTATGGAATAAATGTGGTTTTAGGGGATATCATCTAATTAATTAATCAATTTAAATTTTTTATAGAATTATTTTATAATTAATTAAATGCATAATTTAATTATAGTTGAAAAATAATTAATTTGAGACGATCTAAATGAACGTAGGACCTTGTATTGATGGTTAACGGCCATAAATATTTGTAATATGTTGAGAGAAATATTTCAGGATATGATTAAAGGGAATTACTCTGGCTTGGGGTAGCTAGTCCCTCCAACATACCCCTTTAAGTAAATACATTTTTAATTACTTATGACTTGTGATATGAGGCCTCACCACCATAGTTGACTGAATTTTTTAAATTAAATAAATTTATTAATTAAGTTTAAGTCCTATATATAAAATAAATAATGTCCCAAGTTCCATGGTGGACTATTTTTCATTATCTCGATTTTCTGTGGACCAATGTATAGGTCATTAATTATGATGAGATGACTTGTGATACATGTACCTTGATGTGTAATACTTTAATGAAATTCATGACCACAAAAAACCTTGATATGTTTCTATAGATCCCTTTGAGTAGGTATATATATATATATATGAAAACAAATTGACCAAATAAACCTCAGTGTACCCTTTTTATTCCTTAGAGCTAGCGGACTCATTGAGATGAGATCAAGGGTGAGTAACCCCCCTGGTAATTGAGCATGGGGTAGGGATGTTGTCGGTGAGAATTATGATAGGTTGGGGGATTGAGGACCAACCTAGGTAGAATATAGAAATTGAGATGGTACTTATTCCATCACTCTATAATAATTCCTTTAAGGTTTGTCCTCTATGGTTAATGAGGATGTGATATGATTATGAAAACTCAAAGGGACTATATACACTTGGAGTGATGGGTGTGTCTCAAGGATTGAGATTTAGATCAAAGATCCCATGTAGGTTATTTTTGTGTGACTTTATTTATGGGACCTCAAGTGGTTCCACAATTATATGTATATAAAACCTCTAGAGGGTAAATATATTTGAGGTAATATAGATTATCATGCATGTGACCCTCGAAACTGAATCAACAATATAATACTTGTATGGATATAATATGATAAAGGGTCATGAACTTAAGAGGTTTTCCTTTTATTACATGATCATATGGGAATGTTCCCAACCAAAATGGTTATTGTTGTTGAAATTTTTATTTTTATTCAGGCAGATCCAATCCCCTACATATATAATAATGGATTCCTTGGAGTACCTCTTAAGGATTTGATTGTTCTTAATGATGAAAAATTCTAAGGATTTTATCCCTAGGGTTCGATTTCACTTGATTTATAAGGGATACTAGAGATTAACTCCCTAGTATCCTATAGTGTTTGTTGATTACCAGATACTATGTATTACCTCCCTTGGATCCAGTGATACTGAGTGACTCGAGATGCTGAGGATTACCTACCTTGGATCCAATAGTAGTATCTTATGATGTTAAGAGAGATACTAAGGGATTATTATGATCCAGTGCGATTTCTGGTGTTAAATTGTGATATTCTTAGTGATGATTAGGATATGGATACTAAGCCTAGGAATGATAGAAAATTTAGAGGATTCCCTGGATTTGGTAGTTATGTACAGTATTATGAGATTATTGGGATTTCTAGGATCTTTCTACTAATCCTATGGATGATATAGGTTTCTTAAGATTAAGTGATTATACCATATTGTATTAGATTCCAAGGAAAATACCTAATATTTACATTGAATGTACTAATATTTTGAAATCCTAGGATGCTTTCTAGAATTTACTATTTACACCTAATAAAGGTGTCTTCAAGAGGTATTGGTGTAAGAATTGAATCCCCTTAGGATATGTGACATTCATAGAGACAATCTGACATTGACCAAAGATGATGTAGTCAATAAAGAGAATCACATTAGAAACCAAGGTTTATTGATAACTATTATTTATGCATTCAAATTCAATTTATTCAATCATATGACCATATCACATTGCACATGCACTTAATTTACTAGTTTTGTATGGAACAACATTGGTGGTTCCTTTTTGATTTTCACTCACACCCTACTCAAGTAGCCCTATTGCTTGAGTACCCATGCTAATCTTCACTAATTATAGGTTATGGTTGGGTAGTTTCCTAATATTTAATCTTTTATCTAAATATCATAGAAAATGGTAGGATATAGATGAGGTAAAACTAATATATAATAGTAAAAAAATGTTATTATATTTTATTAAGTTTGTACATGTGATCAGATTAGTGGGAAATCACTGTCTATATTCTAAAATGATTGTGAGTCTGTTTGACTGTATAATTTAAAATATTATTTTGAATAACATTTATTTTTAGTTATATATTTCCAAATAATAATATTTTTATTATCAGAGATTTTTTTGGTAACTTATTCTATTATCCCATACTCTAATATTAGTGAATAGCCTCCTTATAGTAACCCCTTAGACCCATGTTCCTAGTTGGAAGCCTCTTGTGTATAGTTAGGTGAGCCAAAGGTCAAGTGGTGGATTAATCTGATTTTAATACAAATTGAACTAGGATGAATATTTTTAAAATTGGTTTCAAAGAATATATATTACGGATATCATAGAGTTTAGTTTTGTCTTACCATTTGGGAGATGGTAGACCTATGACAAAAGGATGTTTTTAGGCTTGTGATATACCTCAAACTGGTTTTTTCAGGAACACCATTTATAATTGAAGGTCTAGGTTGAAAGGGATATAGAATATTTTTCTTGATTTATAATTGTATGGATATATTATTTCACCTTACATGATATACTTGAGTTTATGAGGTTTATAATTTATTATGGTTTTTTAATCTTAGCCAATTGGCAAGAGGGTTGTATACATACATCATATTAATAACATATAATTCAAATGAAATGCATCTGATAGTGTGATTTATTTCACTTAATATTGGTCTCAGTAATTTATTGTGTCAATATCAACTTATAAGGTGTTTCCCCATATAACTTAATTGTGTAATTCTTCTCATGTGGACCGTGATGTAACTTTTATTTTCATACATGTCATATGGATTCTATAGAGGGTTTCTCCATAATGATGATGAATATATATTTATTTTTTAAGTGATTTCTAATGGTACTTAGTGGCCTAGTTATAGAAATTACTTCCTTTATGGGGAACCACTTATGGGTGGTTTAGAAATGGGTTCAATTATTTAAAGTGATAATGGAATCCTGTATGGTGTTTTCCCATATTGGTTTTTGGTGCAATTTTTCACCAAACCTTCTAGAAATGGATTATTTATATAGATCATCTTAGTTGAAGTAATCATATATAAATGTTATAGTAGATGAGAATATATTTATTGAGGTTGTGGCTCCCATTTTTGGAACCTGAATTAGGATTAACTTGATACTATAATTTTTTAGGCGGTAGTATCATAAGTAAATTCCCAACAAGGATCAATTCCCTTGATTAGGATAATTAGGTGGAATATGATTCATGATATTTATGAAACCATAAGTTAGGTTTTTTTGGTATGTGAGTGTCTATGTGATCATAGAAACTGAAAAAAGGGTAATTCCCATGATTTTTTCCCTGTGAGATACTTTTTTTGTGCTTAGTGGGAAAGAATAGTGCTTAGATATCTTGATCAAGATAGTAGAGATCCTAATATTATTGTTGATAACAAACATGTTTTCTATGGGTAACCCTATAAAATGTTTAACTTCTCTTCTGAGTGACTTGGAGATAAGAATCATTTTAAAGACCCTAACCCCAATAGCCCGAATCCATTGCCTTAATTTCATACATTGGTAATATGAACATGTGTTTGCATCTTAAGGGATTGAATAGTTTTCTAGTTTTATAAAAACAAAAAAAAATGTTTTTCATTACAATATTAAAGGAAAAAACATATAAACTCTATTAGAAATAAACAAAACTCCTCGATTATCCCTACAAGTCGATCATAATATACCACTTCGCATCTTGAGGAAAATCAATCAAATGAAAGGGGGAGATTAGATTCTCAAATAGGGTAAAAAATACAGTAGAAGAAATCCTAAACATAAAAAATAAGACAATTTGAACAACTAAAACACATGCCAACAAAACATAATCTTGAGGATAAAATGACAATAATAAAATCTGAATAAATAATTCTCTATAAATAATCACATGAAATATAACCATGGTTATTTTTCTATTTAAATAATCACATGGAATATAACATATTATAATCATAATGATAGAATTCAAAATTACAGACATCATTAACATACTATAAAGGCCTTGACCAAGAAGTCTACAAAAATGGGTAAGGCCACATCAGAAAACCTAGTCTAGTTTGTCTCATAAGACCTATTGATGCATCTAGCGGATATAAAAGGCCCTGCATGTCACCTAATAAGTACAATCCATTCATCATATATAAAATAAAAAAATTTATTTATAAAAAAATGACCCATATTAATTTGAAATATTTTAATCATAATCATAGATTAAAGTACTCTAATAAAATCATTGAAAATTTCTTGAGAGAAATACCCTTCTTACTTTGGAAAGAAGTGTTCTTTTGGGTAAATCATTTTTTTTCATAAATTTATATTGTGACATGTATATACTAGATTTTAAAATTGAGTAATGATGAAATTATATTTTAGTCTTAAATTATTTCCAACTAAAGTGAAAACATGTAAAAATAGTTTTTATAAAACATTATAAATGGTCCGTGTTATTGTAGTTTTAAGGGAAAATATAAAAAGTTATTTAAAATGGAAAATTCGTAATTATTTTTATAAAACCATAAATGAAAAATATATATTTTTATAATAAATAGAGTTATTTTATAAAATTAATGGTGGATTAAAACATATTATGGAGTTCACTTGAAAATGGGTAAGAAACTGGGAAGTTCCCTTAAACTGGGCTTGCTTATCAGAAGGAATTGAGAAGGGAACTGAAAATGATAACATTTCCAGATTTTTAATATTGTAATTCAATGTTTATAATTACACATTTGTATTATTTAATGGGAAATTGTAAAATTTTTATGTTCTAAACGTATTTTGAGGTTAATTACAAAAAATCCTGAATTTGGGATTTTTAGATATTTTTGATAGCTTTTATACTTCTTGGTGCAGTTAAAAGAAACTTCACACCATAATGGAAGCAAATATGTGAAAAATAGATTTTGGAGGATGGAGTAAAGCTAGAAAATTGAGAGGAATGATTAAATAACACGTAACAAAATTAAACATCATGAATTAATAAAAAATAATTAGGCGTTGCAAGAAAAGTCATGATTTAAGAACATGTTGTGAAAAAACCATTACATATCCTGTAACAACACGATTTGAAATTTTCCAATACACATTTTTATAGAATATTATACTAATATTCAAGGTGACTTTAAACCAAGAAATTACACATTTTTACGAAAATGGTGAGTAAACTATTAAATTCATACATGAATGAGTTTTTACGGGGTTTCCATATATATTCACCCCTAGGATGCCCTTCAAAGACATTATATTGAAGGAAAAAAGAGGTCAAGAGACACTGCATAGAGGAGAGTCCAATGTGGCTATTTTCTTCATTTTTTAATTGATTGAATTTGTAATAATTTTTTACTTTTAATATATTAGTCTTGTTCTTCATACCTCCCTTCTTTAATTTTTTATTTTATGTGCTTTCCCACCAAGCTACACTCTAAAATCCATTAAAAATAGTAGTCTAACATTTTTTCTTGTTCAAGGTAGGGAATGGTGTTTTGATTGAATTTTTTATTCTTTAAATCATAATCTCTTTATTCAATTCTATGAATTTTGATTATGGTTAAATTGATTATGGTGTGTGGTTGCCTGATTTTCTCTTCAACCGTGTTATTATTTTGGTTTATCAATCATCCTTCCCTTCAGATCTAAGTCATATATACGGTGGAGTATGACTTGGGGCGTGGTGGTTGATGAATAGGTATCCCAATTTCCTTAAGGAATAGAATTTCCTCATATGAAAAGAGCACAGTATGGGGTGATGATAATTCAAATTAGAAGGTGTGGTGTAATAGGCATTTATCACCTCATTGAGTTGAATATTAAGAATCATTTCGAACAATTATATCAATCACCAGATCCTTTCCACAAAAGTCGACTTATTTTCTTCTTATAACAACATTTGTTTTATATAATTAATATATATTATATTAAAAATTTATACATTATTTAAATTCCCTCTTTTATTAGTATATAAGTTTATTTATATTAGTTGATTTATTATTATGGTATTAGAAGAGTAGATTGTGTTGTAGGCCTTATTGAGTTTTACCGTAGGGTGTGACCCCATAGTGAATTTTTAGGTAAATAATAATTTAAAATAATTTTGGATCCACTGAAAAATCTATCATCAATTTGGCACCGTTTTGGGTAGGCCAAGTGCTCTCTCACATTAGTTAAAAAAATATATTTCAAAAACTAAAAAAAGAGATTTTCATTGCATATAATTATATCATTTGGTAGGGAATTATTTAAGTTATTTTTTATAATCATGTACTAGTGATGAATTATTTAGTAGGGAAGATAATTTCATGTTTAATATGGAACACTATGTCATGATGACTCAAAAAAAATTCAATGTTCTGGAAAAAAACAAGCAATCTGGTAGCATCGTTGGCGGCTGATGTTGAGGATGGAAATGTTCTATGGATGGAATGGAAACCAAGATAAGATGAAGAGAATTAAAATATTATTACACATAAATTTTAAGTTAGAGAACCCATGTAATAATTAATCACACAACTTGAAGATTCAATCATCTCTCTTAGTCCATTGCTTGAAGAGGTTCCTTAAGTAGACATGTTGGCTGCTGCATTATTGGGAGATCAACATGTTTTGGAAGAGAATTGGTTTGATTTTTTGAATACCAATAATTAAGTGATCCTACCATATTACTCAATGAAAAATATGACCCTATATACCTATCTCTTTATTTATCGGAAGATAAAGATGATTCCTCTACTAGGATAGAGTCTCTGGTGGTCTTGCATGAAGAGATTGACATTCAATCTGGTTTACTTGAAATAGAATTTTTATTTCTTGATTCAACATGATTTAATATAATTAAATTTATATTGATTTATTAATTCCATTATGAAGGAATTTATAATGCAGTAGAAAATACGAAGGCCCTAGATGATGAATAAGTGGCCAAACCATACATGACCATAGACGACGGGGACTCATTATTTCTCCTTCCACTATATTCTAAGATTTTCATTATGGAAAAGGTGGAGGAGATATTGTACTCTATAAATGGTTTCCTCCATGACTATTTAATTTTGAATACCAATTGACGAATTTTTTGATGGTTTCTATGAATTGAAATCTATCCACCATTGTATTGGGGTTAAACCGCTATAACAACCTGACTAGGGGTAGTAAAAAAACTAGCACCATCTTGGGGGTCACACCAAGAATTATCCCTTTTATTTCCCTTTTTTTATTTTTATAATATTTTTCCATTTCATTAATTTATGTTTAATACGGTAGAATATAGGATCTTAACTAAAAGCTTCCACTGAAAAATAATGTCAGTTTGTATCTTTCATTCAATTTAGTTTTTCTACTATTTTTATATTCTTTTGAGATAAAATGAAGGGTACTGAAATTTAAGTGTGGGGGGAGTTTTGAAAAAAAAAATTGTTCCTTTTTTTAGTATCCTTGAGCTGAAATAAATATTATTATCACTTTTTACATGTTAATTGTTTTTGGAGGGAATTGACATGGTTTTCAAAAGGTGGATTTTAAATGATTTTTGATATGATTTTTTCCTGGAATTGGATTTTTAGGAATTTTTATGAGTTTAATTTATTTTTTAATGGATTCCCATGAAACAATGACTCAAAAAATGTTTAATTTCTAGTGAGGTATTCTGAACCACATTAATGTATTCTTTCAAATACCCACAATTTCATTAGAGAAACTTTGATTTTTGTTTGAAAAACAGAACATGTGATTTTTCAATTTCAAAGAGTTGGATTTAAATGATTTTTTTAATATGATTTAGGGACTACTTTTTAAATACTCATATTATCTAGAGACCCACCTTTACAAATACCATTCGTTAGCCCATAGAAGCCATGAATTCCCTTATAGGTTTAAGCCACATTACAAAATGATTTTTCCTTAGATACCCATAATCTTAGTATATTTTGAGGGATATTTAATGTTTTAATGTGGGGAAGGGAATTTCATGTGTGATACTTGGGGTGTGTATCATTTTTGGGTGGTTTTAGGTGTCTTTCAACAAATCTGGTAATTGGATAAAGAGATTTGGGGATGTCTCATCATTTAATTGTAAATTATTTGTTTCCTACATTTATCCTTCATTTTTTGTAAAAAAATGGAGATGAGATTTAATTTAACATTTTAATTTATTTTATGAATCATGTAAATCTCTAAAATAAATGGTATTACTTTCATTCTTTCATTTCATTAAATTTTCATTACATCCTCTAGGAAAAGATAAAAAGAAAAAAATTGTCCCTTTCTAGTGCTTTATAATTTTTATTGTAAAAAGTGGAGAACATGAATGATATAATTCTTTTTAATTAATTAATTTATCATGTACCATGACACAAAAAATGGTGTGGTGTTTTGGTTGACATTCTCAAGAGGATTTTCATGAGTAATTTCTTGTGTTTTCACTTAAATCATTCACGGAATGTTCTTAAGAGTCCAGCCTCTTCATTTTGGCCGTAAATTTTTAGATAATTTAACCCACCAACCCTATTCCACATAAATAACCTAGAAAAATACCTCATTAATGAAAATATTTTCATGATATTTTAAAAACCTATGGTGTTACATGCACTTTCCAAGTAAGAGCCTAAATAGAGATTTAATTTCTGTTGAGTGAAGAGTGGCATAAAATTTAATGTGAGGAAAGTTGTGATTGGTCCATGGATGGATTTATGTGGTTGAAAAAAAATTATGTGAGGAATAAAAATTAATGGTAATTGTTTTTCATAAACAAGACATGATGAAATTCTATTTTGAAAAAGACCATTGATTTTTTCTCATTTTAAATTATTGTTTGGATTTTGAGTAGAATATATGATTACTGACTAGGAGTGCAATGGTTATGTATGGGGGAGCGATGAAGATAATATTTTCATATTATAAATACTTTAATTCAATGTTAATAATCCAATAATAGTGTTATTTAATGGGAAATTTTCATGTTTTCACATTTTCAATGTATTTTGAGCTTAAATGTAAAAATGCCCAAAATTGGAAATTTTATCTATTTTTGATAGCTTCATTATTTTTTGGTTTAGCTAAAAGAAACATCACACCATGTGTGAATAAAATAGGCATGACAATTTATTTTTGGGGATGAAGCAAAGCTAGAAAATGGATTGGTGAATTTACATGACATGTGACGCAATTAAACGTTGTGACTTCATTAAAAATAATTAACTGTAGTAGGACTAGCCATGAAGATAGAACATCCTATGAAACACCATTACACTTCATGTAAATACATTACAATACATGACCTTTTTATACAAGTTTTATGAGAATATTATGTCAATATTCATGAACATTTTTGACCATGAAATTAGACGTCACATAACATAGTTACACATTGTGATGACAACTGTGAGTAGAAAATTAAATGCATACATGACCGAGTTTGGAAGTTTTTCCCTATAAATGAACCCCCCAGCCTCCCTTCCAAGACATTATGGGAGAGGGAAAAAAGAAGCCAATTAACACCGTATAGAGAATATAAATTCAATGTGGCCCTTTTCCTTAGTTTTGTATTAATTGAATTTTTCAAAAAATTGTTTTTTTAATGTATTAGTTTTCTTCTTCACACCTCTCTTGTTCCATTTTTATTTTATTTTCTCTCAAACAATTATCCTTTATAAACACCATTGAAAATGGGGGACTAACATTGGAACTTGTATGGGAGAGGGAATTGTGTTTCAAATGAGTTTATTATGCTTTAAATTATAATCTCTTTATTTAATTCTATGAATTTTAGTGATGGTTTAATTGATTATAGTGTGTGGTCATCCTATTTTATATTTCATCGTGTTGTTCGTATTTTGTTTCAATCATCCTTCTATTCACTATCTATTTCATACATACAGTGGAGTATGGATGGGGTAATGATTGTCAGTGAAGAGGTCTCCTAGCTGATTTACGGAATATAATTGCCCCATATATAGAGGTCTTGGTATGGGGTGATGAAAATTAAAATGATAATGGGAGGTGTGATATGTCTTTATCACCTCATTGGGTTTCATATTAATAATCATTTAGAACAATAATATCAATCACCTGAAAAGCAGTGCATGTTGGTTGCCTTCTTGTTCTCCCATTTTATTATTATATAAGTTTGTTTTATATTATTTAATTTGTAATAATGATAATAGAAAAGCATTTCATATTGGCGGCCTCCTTGAGATCAACCCTAGGGTGTTCCACTATTGTGCATTTTTAGGTAAATAAGAATTTAATTGAATAGTGGATCCACGAAAAACCCATGTTATAAAGAACCTTATAAAACATGTATTCTCTATCAAAAGAAAGATCAAATGATCTAGAAATATTATGTTTGAACATATTAGAAAAATTTAGAATATGTATATAAAAAAATAAATAATTACATTGGGGTAAATACAGTTATAGCTTATCCCGAATGAAAAATAGAGGTTTGGAAAGAAACCCTTGCCACGTTGAAAATAGTGGAACCGTATGCCCCATTAAATTTAAGGAAAAAAAAGAGACATTAAAAATAGGAAAATACATATATTCATGATATTATACATCAGATGAATGTATACATGCACCCCACAAAAAAAATAGTGATGAATAAGGAAGATCTCACTAAAATAAATGTGAGACGAGGAAAACCTTTACTTTATGTCTGAGAGTGTTCATCACATGTACATAAATTTCTGGACAATGAAATTATATTCATTGTTAATTTAATTAATAACCTATTGAGTATGTATTTATTTTATTATATTTTTATTAATTTTATTTAGGTCCATTTTTATGAGTTTAAAGATTCAATTTTTTCGTTTAGGAGTATTTGTTTCCTTGGGTTTAATTATGGATTCACTTGTATATATGTATAAAAGATCATGTAAAATGGGAATAGTTTTAAAAAATTGAAAATATATTTATTAATGAAATTCGTTAAGATTAAATAGTCTTATATAACATTTTTCATATATTATTATGATTCATTAAATAAAATAATAATGATAATTTTTTAGATTATCTTGGAGTTTTTCAATCATCATGAACCAGTTTTGTCTTATAAATTAAAATTACGTATATATACTGGATCCAAAACATTAAATAACTTATAATATGTATAAAAAAATTTATTTTAACCATATTTATGGTGGTATATCTTGTCTTGAAGGTTTTAACGGAAAATTGAGTCACATCGTCCTTGAGGGTGATAAATCAACACATTAGAGAATATGTTTTCAATTTTAGAATAAAAGTGGGGGTGGAGAATAGGTTTGATGATGTATATTACATTAAAAAAAATAAAAAAAATTATGTATAAGATACTATATCTATCATTTATATTTGTATAGAATATGAAAGGATCGAATAGGAAGTAAAGAAATGAATATAAATTTAAAATGAATAAAAAAGGATTTACCTATTGGATTTTTCTCCCTGAGAATCTCATTATGGGACATTAAAGTTTTTTTTTGTGAGAAAAGAAACACTATAATGTGTATATGGGTGAAAATAAAGAAATTTGGTAGGTATAGTCTAGGAAGAAGGCCCATGTTGATGAAATTAAGTGAAAAAATGAGTCTCCTTTTATAATTGTGGTGAGTGGTAACATATGAATTACTTAAAATATTAAAAAAATAAGAAGTCTAAAATAGGGTTAAAGACTTAGAAAAAGCCTAAAAATACACATGAGATAACATTTTCTTCATAATAATTTAATTTTTTTACGTTTTATGAATTATGGTGATTTTTATGTAATTAAAAAAAATTTATATTCATGGAAAGTAGTTTTTTCAAATTAAAACCTATTCATAAAATAGAATTTAAAAACATCAAGATATAGAATTAAATAAGAATAAAATATTTTATTATACCTTATGCATGAAATAGTAATCAATATAATTCATGTATTACATTAAAAGTAATAAATTATATGTATTTTATTCTTTTTAACATTAATTATTTGGTTTTTTAGTTAATTAAATAATTATTACATCAACGTTGTACAAGACATTAAGGTAATGATTTATTTCCAAAAAATTTAAAAAAAAATTACATGAAGAAGATAAATTTATAAGATTAAAATTTTTATTTATTATCAAATTAAAAAATTTTAAAACCAAATCTAAAAATATTATACTAGTTAGAAACTATAGTGTGAACATCTTTCATCTCTTTTAAATAAAATATTATAAATATACTAAAGTGATTCAAGTGGGTCCAAAAAAATTCAAAATTAAAATTAAAATATTATATTTTCATAAAAATACACCCAAAATTATATTTATTTATATTTTTTTGCTTATTTAAGTGTTCGTATAATTTTAAATAATTATTTTATGTTTATCATCTCCTTGCACAAGAATGATCTAAGAATTGCATAAGTATTAAAGTAAATAATTTCCTTTATAAAAACTAGAAATAAATTAATATCATAAAAATTATTTTTATAGGTTCAATATAATCATTTATATTCATGAATTATATATATTTAGTCACATCCATGTCAAGAAAACTTTCTTAATTTGGTAATTTGTTTTTTCTTGTCTTGCACAAGAATTGCACATGGATTTGGATAAGAATCATGTTATATAACAGTAAAAATAGAATTTAAAATCCAAAAAACAGAATTAATTAATAAATATTAACAAAAATTTCATCAAAATAAATTTTATTACTAAATTATTAACTATAACTGGCTGAATTTTACTTTTCTAACATTGTGCAGGCACTGTGCCGACATTGACAATGATATTTGTATTTATCATGATATAAATTATAAATTACATGTTATGAATTATTTTGGAACAATATTTATTTTTTATAATAATTTATTCATTATTTGTTTTCATTAATTTTTTATCAAAACAATATCTTGATGATGTCATACAAAAAAATTAATTTTATAAAAAAATTTTTTTACCATTCACCAAAAATTCATGTTTTTCAGAAAATTTCTAAAACATATCCTAAAACATTATTTGACAGGTAGAATTAATAAATAGACACAATTTTAAAAAAATTAGTATCTAAATATGATTAATTTAATTTTTAATTAAAATTATTATTTGTTTGAAAAATTACGATTTCAAAATTATAACTCATTTTATTATACTTTCAAAAATTAATTATTTTTCCATAAAATCTGCTTGTAATCTAAAGAAAAATGAATATTAATTTATGAATATATTTTATGAAAATAAATTATCTTTTAAATTATTATATTAATTATTAAATTGTAAATAAACATTTACGTTTCACAAAAAATACCAACTCTGAATGGATTATTTTTAAAATATTTGTTTAGTTATTCCATTATATAAATATATTATATTTTCAGTCATAAGATTACTAAATTTTATTAACAATTTTCTTTATGATTTTACTATTCTATTTGCCATATTACTATTCCTAATGGTCACATTACTATTATATCAGCCATGTTAATAATATAGTGCAGTTTGTTTAAGCTTGATTCATAGGCTATAAAAGATGATAAATTTAAAAAGAGACATACCAAAAAATATTAGGGTGTTACATTCTTCCATCCTTCAATTAATTTATTCCTCACAATATTATATTTCAGTACAGAAATTAATGGTCGATACTTGATAATTCCTTTGTGGAAAACCCACATCAAAAATAGTATTAATAAAGTGTCTATTAATAAAGTTAAAGGGAAAAGAAAAAGTCACCACAAAACATGGATTTCAGGTAAGAAATCATTAGTGTAATGTAATAACATGGACATGAAAGAGTAATCTAAGTATCATGTTATGATGGAAAATAATAGGAAACATGGTCACTAGAAATATAACTATCACATAACCATAAATATGTGATCAGTTAAAAGACAATTGATTCCTCAGAATGAAAAGTAAATTGATAATGTTTTTGTTTGAAAAATATTTTTCCTAGAGTTTAGGGATTATTTTAATATATAGATAAGCACACAATAAAATAAACATACTTGATTACATTATGTGTCATAAGAATAATATCATCATTTAGTTGTGTTTCAATCTATTTTCAATTCATTCTATACACCTAGAAATGAATGTTCGAGTAGATTTTTTAACACCAAAAGAACTTTTAACGAATCTTATGGACCTTAAATTATTATTATATCCATTAAATGTTTACTGAAACCAAAATGGTTAGAAAATGTTATCAAATATGCTAAATCATACTTTAATCTTAATCAATAATACCCTTAATCCATTTCATAAGTAGTTAACATTAAGACTCAACAGAAATATGTTTGTTCAAATTCAATAACAATGATTTAGAATAATGGTTAATTAACATTAGATTTTCTTGAAAAGTGAATAATGTATCACTTATTTTCACGTACCAAATATATTATTACCTTGATCACCTTTAAAACTTTATAAAACATGAACACTTCAAAGAGTAAAATATCATGTTGTCCTTAAATCCAAACATCTAATTATTCCATCATAAAGTAAACCATCAGTTCACTAACCACCTTCATAGTCACCAATACTATCCCACAAGAAAATATTTATTATTATCTCAATCATCAAGAACATATTTAGGGTTATGTTTCCCATGAATTGTGTTTCCAAAAATATAAAACTATGATATAATCACTTCTATTGATTACTGGTCATATTCATCACATGGTTCCAATTCCATAAGGAAGAAGTAATATAATACGATCTCTATATATCTATTGAATCTTTTAAATTGAGAAATGTTGATAAAATAATCAAATAACATAATCCATGAATCCAAACATAGGAATATTAATCATTCCTCTTCATCAGAGCTACTAACGTATGATTGACCATGATCCCTTCGCATCTTATGAGATATATTCCCTTAATTCATGAGACATTCATTTGTGTAGTGCCCCATATACTTATAGTAGAAGCATTTAATAATTTAAAATTCGTTCCATCTCTTTAAATTATGAGATTGGTGGCCTTTTTATCTACAGATGAAGGAAACTACTTTTCCTCTTAATCATATACCATGGTGTTTCGTTCCATAATTATCACATGTCAGAAAATACTTCATTCCCATCTTCCATTTATCTATCATTTTTATAGTTGTACTCTTCTTCTAATACTTCCATTTTAACCCATGAAAACAGGATAATTCATGATCTATCTTGTTAGAACATGATATTACTTCATCGTATGATTAGAATATTTTGGAGACTACTTCCCTTTGAATGATTGTCTTAAGATCATAAAAGATGTTATCATTCTCACTCTTTAGATCACGTGCATTGGTGAGGTTCACATTCTTTCTGAAAGGTTACTTTATAAAAAATATCATACACGAAAATATGTAATGAATCATAACATATATGCTCAAACTAGAAAAAAACTGAAAATAAATTGAATATTTATTCATAGCTAATATCATAATCACAAACATGGTTTCTTTGGGGACATATTTAGAATTAAATCCATCATAACTGTTTATAAATAAATTTTTAATTAACCTAACCATATACCTTAGGAGTTTCAAACCATTTAATCCATAAGTACCATCACCAAAAACAAGGTTATGCCTATTGGTAATGTATTGTCTCAATAATACTCTATAATTTATGATGATTTTGATGCTCAAAAATACCCTTGTTTATTTTACTAGTGATTTTAATTTAAGTGTATTTAAAGGAATTAATATTCATTTTTATTTAGTTTGAAGTTATTTTATTGCTTTCAATTCATAGGTAATATTTATTAATTGTTTTTAAGATATGTTTTTAGCATTATAGAAACATTGTTCATACCCTACGTGGTTTATCTTAATGTATGGTATCAACCCTATGCTTTTTACATCATGTGTGGATCATGATCCCTATGTTTGTCTTCAAAATTATGATGGAAGAAGAAATTATGGTTTTTAAACCCTAAATTCAGATTAGTACATATGGCTATTCAACCTTACATTATCAGAAAATTATGGTAAAAGAACCTTATGTTTGAAAGAAACCTTACGTTTGGAAAGAGAAGAAAGTATGGTTAAAAAGACCTATGTAAGTAAGGAACCTTACGTTCTAAGGAGAAACGTATGGATCAACAACATTAATTTTATGATCAACCCTATGTTTTCAAACTTAAGTTCGGAATATGGACACTATGTTGTTGAATCCTATATTCAGTATTTTTTCACTTTGTGAGGGAACCCTACATTTGACTTTTCAACATCAAAGATTCATTTTCCTGATATTTATGGGGATTTATGCGACGAACATCACAGAGTTATAGACTATTTTAAAGATTATTTTTGACCATTTTGAAGATATTTTTATTTTATTAAATGAACTATATCAAATGGATAATGTTACTCATATTCTTAAGGAATTTATGAATCCCCTGGTAAATTCAATTTAGAATTTTTAAGGTTTAACAAACGTCTTTTGTGGATCTGTATTTTAGAAGAATGAGGCTACTTATATATATCTTCAAGTACTATTTTCTTCATATGATTAAGAGTGATGAATATTTTGATTAATATTCAATATTTCTGGTGATCATATATATAGTGCTTCAACGAATGAACAACTCAGGAAGAGGGCTCCACTTTGGTGAGATACGGGTTCAATCATGAAAGTGCACTTCTAGTCTATTTTTTTGTTCTCAAAATTGATGATATCTTTTGGAACTAGATATATTGATACTTATTTCATCTTGAAGATTGTATTTCAAAAGAATAAGATCCATCAATTGTCAGTTACGTGGTACTGCAACTATGGAGATCAATATTTTTCAACCAATCAGATCTCTTTTTTATTAATTTAAGTTTTGACTGCTCGTACTCAGTTGAACTGGAGTGTAATCTTATCAACCTATTATGTGGATAATAGGTTATCTATTTAAAACCATAGCTCTTAGAATTAATTGTAAAGGTTTAAACATCATGTACCCAGTTCTTAGAATTTTGGTCTTATGATAAAAGGACTAGACTAGTGAAATTAACCAATCTTGCAGAGAATAATTCTAGTGGAGTGGACTAGGGGATATTTCTGCCTCATAACACTATAAAAATTTGCAGCTTTTATGTTTGTTTTCCTACTTCGTATTCTTTGATAATAATTAAAAATACCTCTTATCTACGCTAATTAAAAATGGTATTTAATTTTAGAATTGTGAAAGTGTTTTTGAAAAGAAACAATTCACCCTCCTCTTGTGAGTTTTTATATTCTAAACTAACAATGCCATGCCAGGCCTGATGCACCATGTTAGAGTTATAACCTATAGTTATATATGTTCCATAACCACATCCACATGTAGTATCCAGATAGGGATGTATTTCTAGGAAGACCCATATAATCTATACCTAACCAAAATTTTGGGATGTTCTTATATGCTTATCCTCAATGTCGATCTTAGGGTTATGTTTCTTAATATTTGTATTCTAATTCTAGTTTCCATGTTTTCTACTAATCCGGGATCTGATACCAACTGTAATGATCCTTACTACAGTAGCATGGTGCATCTTCCTTAATTAACTAAATTAGTATTATGAACAACTGTTCACATACCAATGGATCTAATAGTTTAGTAGTTTTGAGAAACCATATACAAACATACATTTTACATTATAACTTGAAATGAAAAACAAAAGAGAAACTGCATTGGAAACATCCATAACTCGTAGATTATACCTACTAGTCATTCATATTAAACCTCTTTGTATCCTGTGGAAAAATAAAATATATGAAATGGGTGAACTCAAATGCTCAGCAAGGGTAAACAATACAATGGAAGTTATCATAAACATAAACAATACGGAATGCTGAATAACTGGAACTCATTCCAATAAAAAATATTCTTGAGCACAAAATGGAAGGAATAAAGTGTAAATATATAATACCATATAAATAATCAAATGAAACTTAACCATGGATATTCTATTAGTCGAATAATAACTTGGAATATCAATTAATACAATCAAAATGAAGGAATTTAGAATTATAGAAATCATAAATATACCATCAAGGACTTGTATAACAATTCTATATAAATTGGTAAGGCCTTGGCCAAAAAAACTAGTCTAGTCTATCTCATGAGACCTGTGGATGTATCTAGGGGATATAACAGGCCCCACCCATCACTTACTAAGTTCAATACATTACTTATATATCAAATAAAAAGATATCATTAAATAAAATTTTCCAATTCCACTTTGAAATATTTGAATCACAATCATAGATAAAAGTAACCTAATAAAATCATTAAGAAAATCTAGATTGAAATACCCTTATTATATTGGAAAGAAGGGTTCTTTTTGGAAAATAATTTATATTTTGTAAAAAATTTAGATTGTAAAATTTATATAACAGAAATGAAAATGGAGGGACATCAGAATTATATTTTAGGTATAAATTATTTCGAATTTAATTGAAAACACGTCAAAATAGTTTTTAGGAAACTTTAGAAACGGTCCACATCGGTGGAATTTAAAGAAAAAATATAAAATAGTCATTAAAATGGAAGAATCCATAATTGTTAGTATAAAACTAGAAATTAGTAAAGACATTTTTTCATAATAAAAAGTTTTATTTTACAAACGTAAAGGTGGATTAAAAAATATTATGGACTGCACTTGAAAATGGGTAAGAATCTGGGATGTTTCCTTAAATTGGGATTTCTTATCGGGAACAATTGAGAAGGGAACCTTATAAAACATATATTCTCCCATAAAATAACGATGTAATGATATGAATATATGATTTTGGAACATATAAAAAAATTATACGAGTATTTTAATATAATAAATAATTATATTGTGGTAAAGAGAGATATATTGTAACCTGAATTAAAAATGGAGGTTTTGGAAGAAACTCTTACCACATTGAAAATAGTAGAACAATATGCCCCACAAATTTAATGATCCAAAAAATAAACAATTAATATAATGAAAAAATAGATTAACTATATGATAAATAAAAGGGACATATGCATATACCACTGACAATAAATAGTGGTGAATAATGTAGATCTCATAGAAATAAATGTTAGATGAGTAAGTGAGATGTGGGAAACACTTATCATATGCCCGAAAGTGTTTTTCAATTGTAATGAAAGTTATAGATAATGAAATTATATTAATTAATAATTTAATTTGGTACATATTGAACATGTATTTAATTTATTATAAATTTTCAAGTTCTTTTTTCGATTTTTATGAGTTATAAATTTCAATTTGGTCATTTGGGATTGTTTTTTTCCTTGGTTTTAATGATTGATTAACTTGTATACATGTATAAAAGGTCATATAAAATTGGAATAATTTTATAGAATTGAAATTATATGTCATTCAAGAAATTAAATAAGATTAAATGGAGTTATTTATCTTTTTTTTTCTAGATATGAGGATGATTCATTAGATAAAATTCTTATGATAATAATTTAGATTATTTTGGTCTTTTTCGATCATCACGAACCAGTTTTTACTTATGAATTAATATTATATTTATAATAGTTATATATCATAAAATAAAATAAAATATATATAATAAATAAAATTAACCATAATATTTGGGTTATAACTAGCCTTGATGGCGGTAATGGGAAATAAAGTCACAATGTTCGCGATGGCGATACATCAGTATACCAAGGACAATTGTTTCATTTTTTTAATAAATAGCGTAGGAGAAGTGGTTCTATGAAAGATCTTGCATTAAAATAATAAAATTATAGTATATATAGGATACAATATTTATCAGACATTTTTGGATAAAAGATGCAAGGATAGAATAGAAAGGACATAAATTAAAAGAAATTGAATTTCAATGAAAAATGATTTACCTTTTGGATTAATCTCCCTGTGAACCTTCTATTGGGAATTGGAAGCGATATTTTGTGAGAATAGAAACCCTAAAATGTCATTAGGGGTGAGGATAAGGTAATTTTTTGGAGTATAGTTATGGACAAATGTTCATATTGTTGAATCCATGTGATGAAATGAGTGTCCTTTTATAATTGAGGTCAGGGGTAACTTTCGAATTACTGAAAATATTAAATAAAATAAGATATCAAAAATTGGGTTAAATAATTCCAAATAAAAAATCACATTAGATTAAATTATTTATATATTATTTTTATATTTTTCATTATTAAATTTTTTTTTGATTTTTATGTAATTTTAAAAAATATTATACTCATGATAATAATTTTTGTCAAGTTAAACACTATTCACAACTATGACTTTAGAAACATTAATAAAAAGAATAAAAATATAGTAATTTTTTTATATCTTATAAATGAAATATCTATAAATATAATTATTTTATTACATTAAAAATAAGAATTTATTTTTACTTCATTATTTTTAATAACATTAATTTGATTTATACATTAATTAAACAATTACTGCATCGTGGTTGTAAAATCCATTAAGGTAATTATTTATTTCATAAAAAATAATAATAAAATTACATGAAGAATGTAAATTTATTTTATTTCATAAAAAATAATAATAAAATTACATGAAGAATGTAAATTTATAATATTTCAAATGAAATTTTATTTTCTAATTACAATTATGTAAAACCACATATTAAAATATTTTAGTAATTAGAAACTACAGTGTGAAACTCTTATCTCTCTTTTAAATAAAATTTTATAATGGTATTAATGAGACTCAAGTGGGTCTAAAAAGGTCCTAAATTTTAATGAAAATAAAAAATTGACTAAAAAATACCCATTAATGTAGAATTATTTATATTTTTTTTGTCATTTTATGAATCTAATAATTTTAATTAAAAACAGTTTTTTCTAATTTTTATTCTTCTGGCAGAAGCACTGCATAAGCATTGCATAACAATTAATGTTATTTATTTCATATATAAAAATTAAAAATAAATTACTTTAACAAAAATATATTAATTAGGCTCAAGAAAATAATTTATATTAATTAATTAAGTATATTTACTAATATCTATATAAATATAACATCCTTAATTTGGTAATTTGTATTTTCTTGCATTCCGCAAGCACTGAACATGCTCCTTAAAAAGACTCATGATATATAACACTAAAATTCCAAGTTAACAACCAAAAATATAATTAATTAATAATAATTAATAAATTTTCATTGGGATATTTTTTTAAAAAAAATTATTTTCTATAAGTAGTCATATTTGAATTTTTCCAGTAATATATATACACGACGTTGTCACTGAAAATGTTATTTTTATTTATCATGAAAAAAATATAATTCACATGTTCTGAATTATTTTTTGTAAAATATTTATATTATAAAAAAATAATTTATTCATTCATTCTATTTAATTAAATTTTCATTTAAACAATGTTTTGGTGATTTAACAAAAATACAATATTTTTTAAAAAAAATTATTTTTTATTATTCAACAAAGATTCAATTTTTTATGAAAATTTTAAACAATTCACCAGAATATTTTTTTGACATTTAGAAGTCAAAAAATGACTCCATTTTTTTAAAATCTTTTTCAACATATAATAAATATAATTTTTAATTAATTTTATCATTTATTTGAGAAATACTGATTTTAAAATTATAAAAGATTTTATGATACTTTAAAAAAATTGTTACTGTCTCATAAAATCATATTATAATCATATGAAAAAATAATATTAATTTATAAATCTATTTTATGAAAATAAATTATCTATTAAATTATTATATTATTTATTAAATTGTAAGTAAACATTTACATTTCACAAAAATACCAACTCTTAAATTTTCATTTTCAAAGTATTTGTTTAGTTCTTCCAAGATATAAATATATTAAAATTTCAATCATAAAATACCTATATTTTATTATTACTTTTCTATGTGATGTTACTCTTTTATTGGCTATATTACTATTCCTAATTGTCACATCACTATTTTATCAACAATAATAATAGTACAGTGTGGTTTGTTTTAGTTTGGTGCAGCAGCTATCAAAGATGATAAATTTAAAATATACATACCATAAAATATTTGGGTGTTACAATCAATGTTAGATGATTGGAGTCATGAGGTTGGTGCACATGGTGTACTACCAGGTATGTGGTATAGGAATGGTGATTACTTCATCCATTTGTGAAAGAAAGCAATATGAGTTCTATGGATTTTGGTATTGAGGTACGAGTTTAGAGGTAAATATTTGTATGATTTGATAACATGTTGATTTTTAGTGTGATTCATAATGAGAAAGTAGAGTTAGATCCTAAATATTAAGGTTTATAAAGTCCAAAGTATGGGTAAAAGATTTTGGTTTAGAAAATAAAACCATTTGGGAGGGATATAATGTGATATAACATAGCATTGGTGAAACGTCTCAACATTGAAGAGGATAATTTAGGGTTCTTCTAGTTAGATGATGTTGACCTGTATTGGGATCGTGGTTAGTGATATATGTGTGTGAACCTAGAATTGTTTTCATGGGACTTGAGGTGGTGTTATTCATAGGATATTTTAGGAAAACATCATGATTAAATATAGATTGGGTATTTTTATTTTAGTAATGGGGATTGTTGAGAACTATTATAGAGAATAAATCATGCAGCGGCATGGGACACATAAGATTGGTTTTATACGATATTTTCACCTGAATTATCTCATAGAGCTAGTGAATTTCATATGGTTGATGAAATAATTGTTTCTCAAGAGATTTAATGAATGATATATGTACATCAATGGTATATTAGATATCAGATATGGATCTCTTTACCATGGAACCATTGATCCCAGTGATTTATTTGATTATTACTATTAGAGAGACAAGTAATTGGAACTTATTGAGGTTGTGATCATGTATAGGTACAAGGAGAGACATATTATGGGACCAAATCATTACTCATTTCAAGATATTCCCCTCATTATGTATAGAACATTAGTAGAATTTTGATTATGATGTTTCCAAAATCCAAGAATGGTTTGCTGCTAGTTTTTCACCTTAAAGATCAGTTATGAGTTAGATTCCCACACCTAGTCATCAGGTGTCCAGATAGATAGAACATTGGATTAGGAGGAGTGACCCTCATGTTGGTAGGGTCATGGGTGTGGTGATACTAATTATTATATAGATGATAGGGATCTTTGACACTGTTATGAGGAAAGATATGTTAAAATCTGGTCTCATGATTAATATTAGATTCAAAATGTGGATGTTGTATTGGATGGAGTGCATGTGTGGAAACCTAGATCAAGATGAATTTGATGAGATCCCAGGGTAAGATAGGTAATTGATGTGTTAGGGATCGGGGTGAGTTTAGGATAACTGGTGTGGGTGGTTGGTGATCCAACTATGTAATTACCATGAGTGTTTTATATAGTTTTTGGTTTTAGTGTTGGAAAATTTTAGGATTCCATTTAGAATTAAGGCTTCATGATCGATTAGTGTGATAGTGAATTAACAGTTGTGACCGAACATTTTCAAGAATGATCATATAAAGGAAGAATGAACAATTAATTCATGTAAACTTGGGTGTAGTGAGATGTAAAATAAAATAAAAATCTCATCAGACCATTAAAATTATGCATTAGTAGGTGATTCTTAAAGAGGGGAGAACTATAGATTGGAATTGGAACATATTTGTTGAGATGTATAGTGGGGGAACCATAATCCCAGAGTTAAATTGACCAATGACTATAACACCCCAACTAAGTAAACCTAGAGGTAGTTCTTACTATATTGCATTGGTTAAATATACATGGTTTTTCACTATGCATGATTGATTAGTTTTGCTTTTTTTTTGAAAAACTTGGTATATACAAGATTCCCATATTAAATTTGAAATATAAAAAATATAGGAGAATAAACATTCTTGTATCCTTGAAATCAATGAAAATATCCCAAATCATATCATGGGATAAAAAATAAAGTGTGAGTTTAGATGCTTAGTAAATGTTGCATACATCAGAAGCTATCTGGTGTGAATAAGGTATAGTCAATATGGTAGAGTTGATAATCAAAACACATTTCATTCAATCAAAAACTATAGTTCTATAAATATCCATGTATTATATCAAAATAAAAATCTCATGGTTAATAGAAACTAAATTTTCAATAATATAAATGCATAAATCTTAATATTCATGAACTTCCCATCAATTCCTCATCAAAGTTATCATGAATCTTATCGTTAAGGACTCAACCAAGACATAATTAGTAATAAATGGTTAGTTGTAAACTAGATACCCATATAATATAGAATAATTATTATTTTTCCTCATTAGACCTATATATTCATTTATGGTCCATCTATAATTAAATCCTGCCCTCCCTTGTTTGTACTATGAATTACTCTTATATTGAATTATCAATACAATTCAATCTAAAAATTCCTCATAAATCAATATTTATCATTAATGAATCAAGAATATGAAAATATTTCTATTGTTAATGAAATAAAAAAACATGACATTAATCCACATAGAGAAATTAATTTTGTGGTATCATTAGATTATATCCCTAGTAAAACACATGAATCATCAAAAGATGTTGGGATAGATGAAAATACATTTAAAACAACATTTTATGCTTCATTTGAAAACATGTGAAAATTACCTTTTTCATTCGATAAAATTTTCAATAATTTTTTTTAAAAAAACTGAGAAAATATATATATTTTGGAAATAAAAATGAAAACATATAGATTAATTTTTAATCACAACAATGGTTATGGTGGTGGTAAAATCCATTCATGTTATATAAGTTAATAGATAACATTATTTTTCAATGTTTTTTAAAAATTCATAAGAGATAAATATAGAAAAACATTTGAAATATATTCATTTTAATAATTAGTAAAAAAGTTAAAATTATTTGAAAATGGTCTTTAATAATATTTGAAAAAACATATGAACATTCATGAAACATTTTATGAACATATACATACAGTATAAATATTTTGAATGGAAAAATTAAAAACAATGTTTTAATGGAAAATCCAATAAAACTTTTGTAACTATTGAAAGAAAATAACATTGATTAATAGAACATGAAATAGTTTTTTTAAACCAATTTAATTTTATCTAATTAATTATTAAATAAATCTATAATGAATTTCATTCACCAGAAAAAATAAAATATGTGGTGAAAATGCAAACTTCTCAATGAAGGGAAAGTTGAATGAAAAACCCTTACTATAAGTGCGACTAGATTTCTAAGTGATATAATATACTTTATAATAAATTTATATTTTTTATACTTATATAAAAAACAAATAATGACTTATAATATCACATATGATATAATTATTATAATTAAACACATAATTATTAATAATTATCTATTAATGTCATCATTTCATGTGCTAACTACTTCGTTTGTCAAGTATGTTTTGTTACAAAAGTTATGGTCCTTTCATAATGGTCATTGTTTCATCATATCTATAATTTTAATAAGGTTATATATATATATATAATATTATTACAAAATATTATTTGTATTCAAAATTCCTTACTCATCCATGTCATAAATACACCAACATCACTTATGTAGGTGGTAAAACTGACCAAAAGAAGAGTGTTATAAATATTGAATAAGAAAATATAAAATATTAATAAACTATTTATAAAATATAATTAATTTCATAATTATCATATATATATATATTCATTATATATATATATATATTTTTGGGACCATCAATATAATTTGAATACTGAAAATGAAATATATCACTCTTAAATATGGCAGTCTGTACGCATGCATAAATGATACTAACATTTTATATTGAATAGTAGGAAAAGAAATTAGATAATATTTTATAATTAGAGAATAACTATCAAATCTTATATATCATATATATTTATTGCATCCAAAATTATAACCATCCATGGGAGACAGTGATGGAAAATTAAATACATCGTTATATAGAGGTGGTAGTCCACATGTATGCACGCGCGATACATTCAATTAAAATTTAATGGAAAGGAGGTTGAAAATGGTTATACCATAATTATAATAACATCTTATTATGTCTATGAAAATATATTAATTACTTCATGATAGATACAATATGTTTGTATTAAGTATAAGAAAAAAATAAACATTGAAAGAGTCGCTAAAGAAGATTACCTCTTCTTTAAGAGACATCCTTTGCCATACACCTTCATCCTTCTTAGGATGGTCTTAATTGAATAAAAAGTATCAATAATGAAGGGAAGGAAGATTTTAATGTATTATGGTGAATTTTTTATGATATAGGTTGCCTAAACACTATGAATAAAGGTGGATATGAGGTGGCCATTTATAAGTGAGGGAAAAACACATGGAATTAACAAAAATATTTAAATTTAGTATATATCATAATATTTTAAAGTGGAAATATACAACAAAAAAATCATAAATAAGATTTTATAAGGTCAAAATAAACTAAACAAGCCATATTTTGGAAGGTTTCAAAGACATTTTAATCCTTATCTTCTAGTTGAACCCCCATTGTATCAAATTTATCCTTAACCACGATATATTTACTATTTGTTGTGAAAGAATAATTATATATACCAAAATGAAAGTGTAATTATAGTTTTCTTTGGAAATTATTATTCTAAATTTGGAATAAATTTTACCAGATATAGAATATAACGGTGGAAGATATTACATTTAATATAACTAAGAAAAACTCATGAAAAATTATTTTTGTAAAAATACCAGATTTACGCATAAAAATAATTTCCCCTTTAAATCAAGTAAGAAGATTATTTAAACAATTTTTTTATTTAAATTATAAAAATTGATTTTTTAAAATTATTTTAGATCAATAAATATCTAAATTTCACCTTCCAAATAAACCATTAAATTTTCAGAGTCAAAATCATTTTAATGTGAATAATAAATAATTTAAGCTTATAAAAGTCATGTATGGGTTCCAAAATTAAATATTATACATTAAAATATATTATTTATGGAATTAAGCATTCATATCTAAATAAACACTCACAAAAGAAGATAAAGGAATGTTTTATGGGGATTTTAAATCCTTACCCAATAGTGTTAACTCAATTTAACCAATTTTACCTTTACTAAGGGGAAAAATATTTATCACGGTAACTATTTTTAATAACCAAAAATGAAAGGGAACTATTTAAAAAAAATTAACCCCCTAATTCAAAATATGGAATCCATTTTTAGGGATTAAATAATTATAAGTGGCATAAATCAAATCTAATATAATTACATAAAACAGAATAAAAAAATAGTTTTTAAAATGTGTTTTTCAATCCAAAATAGGAACTTATAGAAAATCATGTATAATACTAATTACTATATAAATAATTTTATTATTTATAATTAATGAATTATATTGATAAATTAATATTACCTTTAGTTTGAAATTATATTTCTAAACTAATTTACTTAATGAAAATAAATGAGTTTTTTTACAAAAATAAGCATTTTTACTACTCACTTAAAATTAAATCTTTTTATATAAATCAATGAAATCATGTTGAGAAAATATTTTATTAATTATTTGCAAAAATATATTAAATTCTACAATTTTTTTAAATGTTAGATTTTTTTAATTTAGACACAAAAATAAAAAAAGGATTTTTGAAAAAAAAATACTTTTAAAGCATAAAATGAATTTTCAAAAAAATAAGAATTATTTATTAAGAATTACTTAATAAATTGAAATTATATAAATCCTTTATAAATATTCTTCACAATTCTGTTATTCTTATTCAGACCGCCATTTTAATGGTGAATTTATAGTGGTAAAATTTAAATAGTACACTTTCTATATTATATTGTGCTTCTCTTTGAGCTCGGTGTTTCATGTTAAGAGAGCTTGGTGTTTCATGTTAAGAGAGATATCTAGATTATTATTCTAATAAAATAATCTACTTTGTGTTGAATTATCCCCTATTAAATAAATTTATCTTCATAATTTTTTATGTTAGTAGTTATGGTTTCAACAATTAAAACTACCTTTGTTGAAAACCCACTTCGTAAAATTGAATAAAAAATGTCATTTGAAAAGTGGAAGTGGGAAAAATTAATTCTACCTAAAAAACGCATAATCAGGTTCCATTATAAGGATTATATTTATGGGAAGTGAAAATATGGATATAGAGGATAAAGATAATTTTTAAAGAGTTTTATATAGTCATAAATTATATGATTATGAGAATGTTAATGACCACACAACCAAAAATCATTAAAGGATAATAGAGACCATAAAATAAATATAAATTAATGTTATAGGATACCATTTTTATTTCAATATCCATTTCCTAGAATTGAGTGATTTTTTTCTATCAAGATAAAAAACATGAGAAAATAAACTTACTATAAATCTTATACTTTTTAATTTTTTTTAATTTGATTTAATATTTTAATAAATTTTCACATTAGATTTTAAATATGAGTGAATAATAGGATTTTTTTTAAATCGTGAAGAACAAAAATAATCCTTTAAATGATCATAATACCAATAAATGGAAGAAAATTTATTTCAACTTTATAAATAAAATTATTATAACAATCTAAGATAATAGTCCAAATAAATAAACCTTTTTTGAATAAGTTGTTATTTAATTCTTATAATATGAATAATATCACCCATTGATATGATAAAACAATGTGAAAATTAAATTATAATACCACATTTTCAGCATAGATTGATTTATGCTCTAACTACTTATTCTAGAATCCTCACAAGTAATTAATCTGGAAAAACCCAGATTTTGTTGAATCCAAACAAATTTATTATAATCATGTTCCAAAATAGGTTATATCTTTGTGTCAGAATGATAACTGTATGAAATATCAGTTTTGAAATAAAGTTTTCAATAGGATTATTTTTTCAAAATCCATTCTTAAGGTGAAATAGAAATATATATTTTTCAGTAGTCATGGAAGTTAAAAAAGAGTGAGAATATCCAGAATTGAATAAATCATTAGTAAATTTTATCTTATGATCATGTTACCTTGTATCACAACTTAATGAATCTTAATTTTAGTTGTTGAAATTTTATAATATTAGTATTAATCCATTCTATTTTTTAGGAAAAGTATCATGATTTTTAGGTTATTTGTTTGTGTAGTTCCCTTATATCCTTATATTTGAAACACTTGACAGTGGATGATTCATTATCTCCCTTAAATTAATCAACTTAATGAATAATATCTCCACACTTGATGAAAAATTCCATTACATTCAATAAATAACTGAGGTGTTTGTCTCCACCATTATCACATGTTGGATGTTCCATCCTTCCCTTTTATTATTTCATCTCATTCCTTCATCCTTGGTTCTAGGTCATCCTCTTAATATATTGATTTACTTTGAAAATATACAACTTAGTGAATTATTTCTCCGTATTGAAGCCAAATGATACCATATCATCAGATGAAAAAAATGGAGACTAGTTCCCTTTAGATGATTTAGTTAATATAGTCAAAGGAATTATCAATATTACATTCCAAATAACATATGTAGTCCAAAACTTGCCTTTAAAATCATGTAATGTTTTTCTTATACTCAAAACCACTTTCCTTTTCCTTTTATCAAATATTAAACAATTTCCTCTCCATATCATCTCATTTCTAAAAAAAATATTTTTAAAATATTATCTCATTACAATACTTCCATTCCATTCTCCCCATATCATCCTCTTTTTTTATTTTGAATTAATGGAATCCATTTATCAACATATTAATCTAAAAAATACACTATTAGAATAACCATATCACTTTTATTATATATCAAATATAGAAAAAAAATTCAAAGGACTTAATCCACTATTTAGATACCAGTGGATTAGTAGTTTTATTCAAGGATAAGGTTTTTTACCATATGAAGTGTTCCAAAATTAATGATTCATACTGTGAAGTATTAAGTTTTTCTATATAATAAATATTACCGGTGATAACCTAATTCAAATATCCTAATATATTGATAACTTAATCTTCTACAACACTAGACATATTGACATTATCACGAGGTAAATCCAAATATTGATTATTTGTGTTAAAATGTTTTTTATTCCTTCTAATAGACACTATTTCTTAATAATAGCATAAACGATATAATATCATAACATTATTAATCGTATAGTATAATTGCAAATATATTTGAATACATAACATAAATTTAAAATTTATGCATATATGATATTAGAATAATAAGTTTAGTATCATTTTTAATATCATTAAATCATAAATATATATCAAAAATATTTTATAATGGGTCAAGAATAGAATGTCAATCAACCAAATTATATCACCCAAGAGTGTCTACCTATGAGTGAATACTTGGACCCACTCATCATGAACTTTTTGAAGATCACGGTGTAACTCATCCGACCATTTTCAGGATGTTTACCCATATGGTCTTCTATTCCATATCCGCAACTATGTTCCAGTATACAGATGATGACATAATTTCTATGAAGCTGATCTTTTTCTACCTTACGAGAACTTCATGAAATTAAAATTTACGCTGGCTTATTCCAGTAATATTTCACAGGGTTATGTTCTATAATATATTTTCCAAAAATATAATTCCTATGGTTTATACTAAACTCTCAATGATCTAAACTATAACAACTAGAATCTGATAACCCCACCTTGATGATGACATTATTACATTGGTATTAGATATAAGATATCACACGAAACTTGTTCAATCTATTTAGTAGTATTGGAAAAAATTATTCATTCATGATTTTTATATTACATTTTAAATAAAAAAACATAGCATAAGATACATTTTTACATCCTTGAAATAATTCAAAATATTCTTCTGTAGATCATAGGGAAATAGAAATAAATAAAGTGCGAGATTAGATTGTTAATAAGGGTTACATATAGTGGAATATATAATGATTAAATAAGGTATAATTTATATTACATAGTTAATAATCAAAACAAATCACATTCAATCAATAACATCTGTCAAATGAACATCCATGGATAATATCAACATAACAATCTCATGGATCATGAAAAATACATTCTTAAAGGAGGAAATTCATAAATACACACATATATGAACTTCCCATAATTGACTAGACCAAGTTACCTTGAAACCTTTAAAACTACATGATTTTAATAAAACTATATGTTTAACAGCATATTCAACAAACAACACAAAGTTTAAACAAACCACAATACAATATTAATATATTATTATATAAGGGTGAAAAATTTAAACTAGCCAATAATTTGGTAGGTATGAATATTATTAAATGATTTATGATATTTTAAAAAAACTTCCTAAATAAATTTATCCATAAATTATTAATAAGATCTTTACTTCTAGTAATGCTATTTTGTTCTTCAAAAAATAAATTTCTTTAAAAAATGTTATTTATTTATTTTTGTGAAAAAATATTATAATTAATTATGGAACATATAGAAATATTATTTTATAAAATTAAAATAATTTTTAAATCTAAATATCAATGTTTACTTAAGGGGAAATTTTGTGTTTTTCATAAAATATTGATTTTTCAGTGAATTGTAAAAAATATTGGTTTTCGTAAAATTATCATTAACATAAACTAATTATGTAATTTAAAGTACCATTATTCATTAAATTTGATATAAAATTATAATATGTATTACTTATTTTTGTTTAATATAATTAATTATATTTATGTCTCCTTTATACTAGATTTAGTATATGTTTATTTTTAGGTTTAAAAAACATTTTTTTTCTGAAAACAGTTTTAAAGGGAATAATGTTTCTCCAATTTAATTAATCACAATAAAACAAAAATATGGAATTATTTAAATAGAATTTATATATTATACATATAAATCTATTTTTTTAAATTCATATAAATATGATTATTATTCATATAGTTAATGTAAGATCATCTTATTCTTAAAAAATACATTTCTTGAAAAACTATTTTCAACATGTTTTGGAGGTTTAATTTAAAATTAAAATTTTCCAAATATATGATTTTAACCTAATTAAATGGATTCCATATTTTAAATCATAATAATTAATAATATATATTAATTTGAACATAATTGTTTTCATAATTAATAGTAAAAACAGTAAAAATATCTTACCAGGGTTAATATTAAAACCATTCTACCAGGTGTTAAACTGAAGAGTTAATGAGAGTAACATGATTGAAAATAATTATTTAAAATTAAGGTGGGTCATATTGAACATATGATAACTCAAATACATTATTTTTCAATTTTTGAGGTACTTTTATTGAGAATGACATACCATTTTTTAATAGTTCTGGGTTTTCACAAAAATGACACTCCTCCCCAATTATAAATGGGCACGCCACCCCTCACATATTCACACATCTCAAGCCATTTGGCTTCATCAAAATCTTCCAAAATATCTTCCAAAAATAATTATAATAATTATAAATCCTATGTTCATCCTAAAATTCCATCTTTCATGTCCTTAATAAGATACCCATAGGAGGTTCTTCTAAGAAAATTTAATAAGCTTCACCAAGATCCTTCTTTTTAATTTATTTATTTTACACCATCAGTTATGTATTAAAAATTTAAATATAATAACATTTGTATATATTATAAAAATTATATATTATTACGTTTATGTAATAATATTTATCCATATCCTCCTCCATCAAATGGGAAATAAAACCATCATTCGTGTGTATTACGAACTACAACCTCACAAACCGGGGAAATTCATTTTCAATAATCACTATTCAAGAAGGTTCATCATGATTTATTTAATATTTATATAATATATTTATGAAATTTTAATCATCATTTAAAATTAATTTAACATTTAATTTCTTACCTTACCATCCATGAAAAGGATGATAAAGTAGTTTGTATGTACGGCGGGCTACAGTATCATGAAACAGTGTGATTCTCTTTTTTATTACCGAATAAAATGGATGGTATATGTAAGTATATGTAACGAAAAATATTTTTTTTAAGATATTGTGATTTTTATATAAAGATAAAATAAAACCCACCCTCTTTCAATCATGATCATTGAAAAACCAAAATGTTATATATGCATACGTACGACATACCATTTCCATGGTTGTATCAAATTTCATTTTTCAAAACCATAATTCAATGATATTTTAAATATTATAATTTATTTTTAAAAGTTATAGTTATTTAATTATTATTATTCAGGACATTATGGAATAATGACCCATTTTATGATGATAAACACACTGATCCTATGTTAATACTATGAATTGAGGGTCCTCAAAACAGGTGATGTGGACATAACTGATTATGTAACTAAAAAAACATTAAATTAAATGAAGTAAATTTATTATGTAAAAGATATTTAAACTATTAAAGTTTATTAAGGAAAAACTTGATTTAAATTTATTATATAGGAGAGAAAAAACATACACAACAAATCCTGGACTCACGGTCATGGTACTATCTTAAAACATCCTTCTCTATAATACTCATTCTTTTATGCACCTAATTTATTTTAAATGGTGTATATATTTCTCATTTAAATATTACATCATCAATAATTCATAAATCATGATATTATAAGTTAAAATTCATCTACTTCATTCATGGGATTTATGATTCAAAAATTACCTAAGCGGAAGAGGTTTATGTTTCAATCTCATTTTAATCAGGATTTTTATTATTGAATTTCTATTATATGAAATTATATAATTTTTACCTATTAAATCCCATTAATTTTATTATGCTATTTTTATTAATTAAATTTTCATGTAATTTTACCATTTTTATCTTTTTGGTAGTTAGAATAATTGATAAAATATTTTTAATAAAGGATAACTTCATTTATCTCTTTAGTAAAAATTCGTTTTTATTTATATCAATGTTATCTAAAATCTTTTGAATAATATTTTTTAAATTCCCCAAAATATTTATTAAATAAAATTTTACACTTTCATGAATTTTTACAAAATATATTTAATGCATTGTTATTGTTCTTTTTCAAATGAGGCATTTTTTTAACCTTTTTACAATAATTTGAAAGAAATGTTTCTTTTAACTTATAATGTATATATAAAATTATCCACATTCATTGAAAAATAAACCCTGTTAATAATTTTTTATATATTTCCATGTTTATATATACATATTATTATTATATAAAACTTTAGATATTTTTAAATTTTTAAAAATTTATTTCAAATTTAATAAGGAAGTTTTCTTAAGAAATATTCCATGTAATCGTTTAAATAAATTTTCATCAACGTTGAAAACATTTGAAGTTGGGGATTTCATTAAAATGATATATATATGTCTCTCACATATACACCATGATTATTCTCCCTTAAAATTAGAGGGAAATAAATTCTGTTTGTTTATCTCATAAATAAATTCATTATGAAATTTATTTGATTATGAAATGAGACAATATCATACTGCCCATTTCATTCTAGGGGAGATTCTTATATTTATGATTGAAAATTTATTTCATTTTTGTGGAACACATAATCATGAAGATTTTATGATTTTTTATCTTAGGTAATGCTTTGATTCATTAGGTATCGTTTTTAGTCTCATGATTGGTTATTTGTTGGATTCAGGAGTAAAGATAATACATTATGGGAGTTTGTTTACAAGGTGATATTGTCTAGGAATTTAATCTTGAATCATATTTGTATCATGTTATATGTATCAGAAACATCTCTTATGATTCCAAAATCCTATGATACCACATTATTTTTGTTTTTCTCCCATATGATTACCTTTTATCTTCCTATTTTATGATATCATGTTATACCTTTGACTCAAATGTTATATTTCCTTATAATATTTTTTCAATTACCATTATTTTTAGATCACCCATTTTTTATATTTATTCCAAAGGGTATCTGATACAGTTTTAGGAACTCATATATCATTTTAGATTATAAAATAATTAAGTTTTATTTTAGCATTACTTTGATGTACTATGAACCACATATTCCAATGAAACAAAGACTCAAGGTATTTTGGCTGTAATTAATATATGTTTATGTTAAGAATAATGTAATAATTTGTGTAAAAGGATGGGGTTTCTATAGTTTTTATTTGAGAAAGTTGTAGTTATTTTTTGGGTATGATAAATGAATAATTTAGTGAGAACCTAAGGGATAACTATAAGGAATAGGATAAGTATACATAAATATCCTAGATTTTTTTTGATGTTTAGAGTCAGTGGGCTCTAAAAAATCACATAAATGTGTGAAAAAAACTAGTGTACATGGATCTATTACACTTGTACATAAGGGGAAATAACTCTGAAAACGGTGTGTCGAGTGACACATGATCTTCCCCTGGTTCATGAAAAAAGGTTTATTTGCAGACATATTTTTCACTCCCGGGGGATATTCTTTGGGAATTAACAAACTCTTTACAAACCTTTATAATGGACATGAAAATATGTCTAGGTAAGGTAATCTATTAATAAATAATTCTTTATATAACCTAGATTGAAAGCTAGAGACTCATAAGTCATGATATTCTTATCATTTATATGTTAATCCTTCTAGGATTATAATATTTCTTTTTTTGTTAATCCATTATCCTCTTATTTATATGATTATTTTTAGTTATAAAAAGGAATTAGGAGAAATCATGTTAATAACCAATGTGATGGAAAATTAAATGATTTACATAATGAGATTCTTAACCTAATAGTAATGGGAGTTAGACATATTTTGATCATTCTAAATGAGATATCTCAAATTAATAATAACAAATAGAACATAGTTAAATATACAAACACATCAAAAAAGATAAGGACGATGTCTCATGGAAGTTAAAGTGTTAAATATCATAAAGAGAAGAAGATTCAACTTTCTACATGTAAAAAAAGTGGGAATATAAATATTAAAAAAATACACAAAGGAACTACAATATTATTTATGTGTGGTAAAGGAGACCATAAAATTACTAATTACCAAAAAATGAATATTATAGTTAATAGGAAAAAGGTAAAAAAAGTTAAACCTAATGAACCACTAACAGGTCAATGTCATATAAGTTGAATCATTGTTCATTATCTGAGTCAATTCAAAAATAGAAGGATTAATTACTAAGTTCATATTTTATGAAAATCATTCAAGTAGAATGTTTGAAGTGTTATGTTTTGGAATAAGGGAATAATTTTGTTGAATTATTTTTATTAATAAAATTATAGCTATAAGATTCATGAGTATTTTAAGGATCATTCAATAGTTGTTTTTATTTAAATATTTTTAAGAATATGTTTAATATACCTAATGAAATAGAAAATAGATATAATTATAAGGTGATACTTTTATAGAAAGCACACATTATTGAGGAAAATAAAATATTTGGTATGTTCTTGATGTGGATGTAATTATAGTCAATTAAAATTATTTGATCTTATCAAAAGGATAAAAATAATTGAAAACCTTAGAGATTAAAAAAAAGGTTTAGATAACATATGTTATTTTTGAATATGTTCAACATATTCTTGAAACAATTATAGGATCAAGGAAAAGTTTGAATATTATTATCAATTTTTTTAATCTATAGTTTGGGAAAAAGAAAAACTATAATCTTAGTGAAAAATCATTACATACGAAAAGGCTATGGGGCATGAACCCACAACCAAATCATGACAAGGTTGTAATGACCACCCTTATTCTACATGATGTACTAGTCAACATGATTGTTTAGTTAAACCATTTGATGAAAAAACATTAAGTCAATTTTGGAAAACATATTATCGAATCTTATTTTTTGAATTTTTAGGATTTTAAAGTGATTAATGGTATTTTATGAAAAAATTAATTGGGCTTATGTATTTGTAACCATTTGGTCACACATGTGATTTAACCTAAAAATTTATTTCTTAAGAGCACAATTAAATCCTTTAATATTGAAGTTATTTTGGATATGGAGTTACATAATGATTTGTGTTCAACTTTGGATTTGGATATTAACATGAAGGTGTATTGATTTTTGGAATTATACTACATTTTGAAAACTATTTCTATTTCAGGATATATTTAAATGTAACAAGAATATCATGATATCAGTTTGAGGGATCATGTGATCCATTAAAAGTTAATTTTAGTGCTTTAGGAATTGTAAATTAGTCTTGAATATTAATCGTTTGAATAAAAGAATTATATTTTCAGGAAAAATGATCAAGTTATAAAATTATAATTTTAAAATAAGTATAATTACTTATGTTCTTATTCTATTTCCTAAAATGATCAATAAACTTTATATAAAGGATATTGAAATAAAAATTATATTTATTTTCAATAAATCAATGGTATCTTCAATATAAAAAAATCAAAACATTATCTCTTAAGAGGATCATATTTACAAATCAATATTTTCACTTAAAAAAATGATATCCTATGTAAAAACTTAGTTATGTGATTACCTTTATATTTCACTTTCCCTCTTTTGAATAGAAATTTTTATTAATCCAATTTACAATGTGGGTTTTCCATATATGAATTTTCAAATGTAAAACCCTTTATTAACTGGAAAACATTTAAATTAATATAATAGAATTTATTTAAGTGTATAGAATGTAACAACCCAATATTTTAAAATACAAATGTTTTTGATTGTGTACTCAACATGCCAAACCGATTTTGAATGAACTATGGTACAATATTAAAATATTATTATATAATCATGACTGATTTAACAGACATTTTATATAGGTGGGTATGAAAAGTATTAAAATATTTATGAAATATACATAAATACCAATAAAAATTTACTTATAAATTCTAAATAAGTAATAAACTTTTAATATAGAAATTTTATTCTACCAAAACACATTTCTTTCAAAAATGTTCTTATTGCTTTTTGTGGGAAAATGTTACAATTAATTTGTTGAATATTTAGACATTTAATTTTATAAAACGAAAATATTTTTTGAAATCATTATATAAAAACTTACATAGGTGGATAATTTGGGATTTTTTGGAAAATATTTATTTTTTAGATAAAAATGAAAAATACCATTTTTTATAAAACTTTAAATTATTTTAATAAATTAAATAATTTAAAAGAATTAAATTTTTTTACTTTAATTTAAATATAATATAAGTATTATATAGTTTTATTTAATAAAATTAATTACATTTGAATCACCTTTATATAAGATTTTAGTATAGGTTTATTTTTAGGCTTAAAAACGCCTTTTATTTTGCAATTTATATCAAAGTGCATAATGTTCCTCCATTATAATGAGTAAGAATAAACCCTTAATAGGAATTATTTTAATTAAATATATATATTATAAATATATAATTATTAATTTAAGTTCATATATTTATTTTTACTATTCAAATAGTTAATGTAAGAGCATCTTCTGCTTAAAAAAATGTATTTCTTGGAAAACCATTTATCGACACATTTTATGAGATTAATTTTAAATTTAATTTTTCAACTTCTATTATTTTAATTTCATAAATTTTATTTCATATTATTAATCATGAAAATTATGATTTTATAAAAATGGAAATTTCATTTCGGGTTATAATGAATAGTATAAATAAAAAAATCTATTACCATGATTAATGTTAATACCATTTTATCGTGGGTAAAATTAAAGATGTAAAGGGAGTAACATGTTAAAAAATTTATTTTTAATGTTGTAGTGTTTTATCAACCATATAACCCATTAAATATACTATTTATCATTTTTAGGGACTTTTTTTGTGAGTGACTTTCTATTTCTAAATAGTTTTGGGTATTTGAAAAAATTTAAATACTCTTTAATTATTAAAGGTGCCATCCTCTCCTCAAGTTTTGACATATATATATCCATTTAGATCAACCAAAATATACCAAAATATCTCTCCCAAAATCCTTTTAAAAATTATAGTTATTTTAGTCTTATGAAAACACCAACCTTATGGTATTTAATTTGAGATCCAATGGAGGTTCTTCGGAGAAATGGTAAAAACTTCAATATTCTCCTTTTTTTACTTCTTATATTTCCACCATCAATTATGACTTAAAATTAAAATATAAAAAAACATATACAATATATAATGATATGTTATCATTTTTATGACATTACATTTATATATCTCATCTTCTATCAAATGGTAAACCTAACCACCATTCGTGTGTATGACGAAATACCACCGTACAAATCAATATAATTTGTTTTCCACCATCACCTCTCATGGATGCACATGATGATAGATTTGATATTTATATATTATATTAATGAAATATTTAGCATCCTATAAATTTAATATACCATATAATTTCTTAACCTACATCACATGAAAACATGATAATGTCGTTTGTGTGTACAGAGATCTACCACCTCACGAAACGATGTGATTAAATTTTTTATTTCAAAATCACATAAATGGTATATGTAAGTGTATTTAAAAAATAATATTATATTTATTATATGATTATAATTACTTTATGATAAAATTATAGAAACCTTATTTTCATCCTAATTATTGAAAATTGGAAAGCTTACACATGCGTATATACGACCCAGTGTCTCAATCACTACAACATAGTTCATTTTTCATAACAACAATTTATGTGTATTTTGAAAAGTATAATATATGTATAAAAACGAATTTTTATTAATGATTATTATTATTTATATTATTTAATAATGAACTCTTTTACCAAGTTAAACTTATTGATATCTTTTTAAATTTATGAACCGAGCATCCTAAAAACACCCAATGTAGACATAACTGATTGTGTAATTAGAAAAATAATTAAAATAAATGATATAAATGGATTAAGTATAAGGTATTAAACATTTAAAATGTTATTATAAAAAGAAATAATTGATTTAATTTTATTATACTAGATATAAAATACATATACAACAAATCCTAAACTCGACATAATGGTTTCATCTTAAAACATCCATTTTTGTGACACATGTTATTTTATGTACCTAATTTGTTATAAGTGGTGTATATAATTTCCAATTAAATATTATATCATGAATAATTGATAAATAATTTTATTTTATTTTAATGTTATCATAATTCATTCAAGTTATTTATTATTAAAATGTTATGAAAGTAGTAGGGGTTTATTTTTTGATCTCATTTTAATTGATTTTTTATGCATGAATTTATAATATTAAAAATTATTTGATCATTATATAATAAAAACCTATAATTTTATTCATATGTAGTTATTAATGAAATATTAAAGCATCAGCATGATGTCATCTCTTTGGTAATAATTTTTTTGAGAAAATGTTTGTAATAAAGTGTGACCTTATTCCTCTCTTCGGCCAAAATACCCTTTTCCTCCATATGCATGTTTTCAACAAAAAAATATGCATATTTTTATCTTTCCCTAAAAAATATTAAATTAAAATTTTACCCATGTTTTAATTTTTAAAAAATTTAATGAAATAAATATTTTTATTGTTTTATTAATGAGGCTCCTTTTGAACCTTTTACAACAGTGTGATTGGAATGTTTTTTGAACATATGCTGCATGTATAGAATTAACCACCATCATAACCAATAAACTATTTGGAGACTAATTTATATGTTTACATGGTAATTTTTAAATAATTTTTTTTATTTAGTAATTTGAAATCTTTTAGATTTTGAAGAAGTCATTTCAGAGTAAATAGTGTATTTTTCTCAAGAAATATTTTATCTTGTATTTTATAGACATTTCCATTAATAAAGGAATCCTTTGATGTTATGGATTGATTATAATTTATGTATATATGTCTATAAAATATATACCTATCCAATTATCCCTTAATTGTTTTGGTAATACATGACTTATGTTCAACTCTAAAATGAATTCATTCTGAGATTTATTTTATTGTGATAAGGGATAGGATAATGAAACCCATTTTATTCCATGGGTAATTATTTTCATTATTCCTAATGATTTTTTATCACACATAATAATAAACATGTTATGATGGGTGTTATTGTATATCTCTCCACTGCAATTCATTTTTTAGTCACATGAGATGTAATGTATGGGATTAATGAGTAAACTTAATCCATCGTGGATCTTTTTCCACCATGTGGTGTTGTCTAGGCTGTTATCTATGTCTCATGCTTATGTAATTATATTTGTTTTTTCCACATTTACTATGATTCCATAACATTATGATACCATGTTCATTACGTTATTCTCCCAGGTGATTAACCATGATCCTTGTCTTTTATGATATCATGTTATACCTTTGACTCAAATTTTATGTCCCCTTATCAGGTTTATTCCCTTACTGGTATTTTTTTCTCATGATTTTTTGTATGTATTTCCGAAGTTATGCAATGCAGTTTTAAGAGCTCAGAGCTCATTATATAGAATAAAATAGAGATGTTTTATTTTAGACTCACTTTTATGTATTATAAACCCAATATTCTATAGAAATTACTACTCATGATCTTTGAAGTGTAATTAATAAATGATTATTTTGAAAATCAGGTAAAAATATGTGTAAAAGAATGGGTTTTCTATATATATTATCATTAAGGACTCATCGAAGACATCATTATTAATAAATGTGTAGGTGTAATCAAGATACATAGCTAATATGACATAAACTATTTTTGCCTCAGGATACCTGTCAATGAATCAAGGGGATATAAATTATTTGGCCCAAACTATCAATTTAAAATCATAAACATTCTTCATATGTTTAATGAACAATAATATTAAATCTAAAAATTTATTATAAATAAATATTTATCAATATTTAATTACAAATTCTTAATATTTCCCCTTTGAATTAAATGAAACAAAATGATCCTAAGTCCTCTAGAGAAATAGGGAGTATGGAATCATTATATTATATCCAAAATAAATAATAAGAGTCATCAAATAATGTTGACATAGAAGATAAAACAATTAAAAAAATATTTAAAGCTTTCTTTGAAAACACTAGAAAATTATCAATTTCTTTTGAAAAAACATTAAATAAAAATTTCTAAAACATTTAGAAAATTAATTTCATTGAGAATAAAAATGGAACAAATAAATTAGTATTCCAAATAAATGACTATCATGCGGGTGGATAATCTATTCATATTGTACACAATAAAGGAGAACATTGTTTTCATTGTATTATAAAAATTAAAAAGTGACTCATACAGAAATGATTTTAAAAATATTACCTTTAATATTTTGTAAAGGAAGAAAAACCAATTTGAAAGAAAACATTCAAAAAAAATAAAATAAAAATATGTAAATTCTTGTAACATTTTATGAACGTAAACATAGTGGAGAAAATTATCTAAAGGAAGACTTTAAATTATGGTTTAAAATGAAAAATCTTCTATAACATTCGTAACTTTTGAAAAAAATTATTTTAAAGAACATAAATTGAAAAGGATTTGTAAATAATATTATAATTATTAAATTTTGATAAAATATATCCATAAGGTAGTTTATACAAAAAAACATTGGGTGAAAATGGAATAAGTTTGAATGAAAGGAAATTGAGACAAGAAATCTCTTACCTTAAGTACAAGTTGATTCATATGAACTATAACATACTTTATATTAAATTTAATTTTTATACTATTATAATAGATTTATATACATAATTATAAAATCATCTATTATATAGTTTTTAAATTTTGAAATTATTTTATTAATAATTATCTTTTAAGTTTGTTATTTTAAGTGTTAACATCTTTGTTTCTCATGAATGTTTTTTTATAAGTTATGGTCCTTGAATATTAGTCAAGGTTTCATGATAACAAAATTTGTATCATGTAATATATATCATATTATAACATAAAATCATCATTATTAACATTTAATTGTTATTCATGTTCTTAATACTATAAAATCACTCATGTTATTAGTAAAACTTCTCTAAACAATAGAAATTCATAAAGACCAAATTAGAAGGAACATGTCATGGTATAATCCTAATATAAAATTTATAGAATATATATTCATGTCTTATGTATCATATATATTCACCATATATATTTTTAGGACCATCCCTATTAGTGGGATATTAAAAATGAAATATATCGCTCAGTGAGATAGTAGCTTGTACATACATATGAACAATACATCCATTCTCTAATGGAAAATGGAAAATAAAGTCGATAATATTTCATAACTAAAAAACCATTAAAAATAATTAATATCATGTATATATTTATCAAATAAATCATTATAAACTATCATGGTTGGTAGTGTTAGAAAATGAATTACATCGCTATGTGTTGGAGGAAGACCACATGTACACATGGGTGATAATTTCATTTCACATTTGATAAAATGGAGTTTGAAAATAGTAGTACCATAATCATAATAATAGATGAATATATTTATTATAATTGATTAATTATGATAGAATTTATAAAATATATTTAGTGGATGTAGAAGAATAAATAAACATTTAAGGAGTTGGTAAAAAATATTACCTCTTTCTTGAGATGCCTCCATTGGATTAAACCATATGACTTCATAGGATGGTTTTAGAATAATAAAAAAGTCTCCAGAGTTAATGGTCGCTTCCTATGAATAACCATTACACAAGCCATTATACTTTAATCATCAATGAAAAAGACGAACTACCTCTCTCCATGAGTTTTGGAAATGTTTATCAGACCACATATGTCTGTATGGATGAGATCAAGAAGGTGTGATGCCCTTTTCTTCATTGGATAATATAAAATACAGACTAGCTTCCCATATATTCAATCATCACAATTCTTTTCCCTTTCAAGTTTATGAATGGGGATATCCATGACTATCTTCAACATAGATATATTTTCCATGTCTTGTTGGTTAATGTACCCCATCCTTTGATGCCACAGGTTTTTTTCTTCTTTAATAGACATATAGTAAGAGTTATCCTTATTGTCAACCTGATATAAGTTTCCATCTATTCTATAGAATTTCATGAGAGAATTCCCTATTTTTTCCTTTATGGTGCAGCCTTTTTGATTGAAAGTTACTATGATCCCTGAGTCACAGAGTTGACTCACACTGAGGAGATTGTGATGTAGACCATCCACATAAAGAACTTTAGTCTTATTCAGCTCTCTATTGGCCAGAGCAGCATTTCCATTTCCTTTAATCTTTAAAGCACCATCATTACCAAACCTTACTGTTCCATCAACTTTCTTTTTAATGTTCTTTAAAAGTTCATCATTTCCTATCATATGGGAATATCATCCACTATCAAGAATCTAGGTGCTTCTTCTTTTTCTATCTTTGAGGGCTACTTCTGCAAGATTGGATTTCTCAATTTTCTTCTTCCTTTCCATGAGATATTGTATTGAGTGTAGGACATTGATGGCCTTCTAATTATTTCTTCCACATAATCAGATTCTTCATACCCATACTCTTCTTCCAGAGAAGAAAACCTATTTTTGAGAACAACACCATAGGGAGGGTGAGTATTGACTCATATCTAAGAGTTATATGAATTTCTCCTATAGTACCTCTTCCTTCAATACATAGATTTGTGGCCAAAGTTTGAACAATGAAAGTATTATCCATAGAAACTATTTCTTCTATAAGATGTAGAATGTGAAATAAATATTCTTTGTTGACTTCCCATATCTTCCCCATTCAAGTAGCTTCTTGCCTCTTTGCAATATGACATGTTATGAGCCAGATATCCATAGAACTGACACTTCATGATGGGAAATGTCTTATTAGTTATATTTATCCTCATGCCTTCTTCCTTGGGAAAATGGTTGGACTTCCTGTCATTTTTGAAATTTTGAGGATAATCTTTAGTTCTTCTTTTAGTTTGGATTGAGGGTTTATTTTTCATCACTTCATGAAACTTTTCAACATTTCTAACTTTCATCTTGTCTTTCTTTTAGCTCTCTTCACTTCTAGTAGTTGATTCCTTAACTTCACAATTGATTCAACTCTTTCCCATGAAATAGGGTCTTTGACCACTCAAGATTTTTCCAACCCCATATAAACCACACTTTTCTCTTACCAGTAATTCTGTATATGAGAATCTTCTAAAATGAATTTTCTTCTTACCCTCATTTTTGGTAGATTGACACTCAAGTTTACTCCTAAGAGTAACAACTTCTTCCTCAATACCCTCAACAGTCTTGGACTTCTCTTACAATCAAGATGTAAGGTCATTTTTTGACCTTTTCTTGTTCTTCAATTCTAATCTTTAGTTCCACAACATCATTTGTGATTTCAAGGATTGAATATTGTACTCTCACTATTTCTTCTAGTCATTCAATTTCAGCTTCAAGATCATCAACATATTCTGATGATTCTTCCACCATTTCTTTCCACTTATTGCATCTCTTACATTTATTCTCAAGCTTGGAAAAGGCATCCTTAATTTGAAACTTGGGATCACCATTAAGAGTCATTTGATTATCTCTGTCTTTATCGATCGAGGGTTCTGATTTTTAAATTTTAGCCATCATGGAAGCATGGTTTCCAATTTTAAATTCTGGTTTTTCTTCTTCACAGAATTCAATATCCTCATCTTCCTCTTCATAGACAAAACTCTTCTTCTATACTTTCATTCCAAATTTGAGGTCTCCCTATTTGAGAAAACTTTTCAAGGATTTTCAATGTCTTCTACTTCACTCTCTTAATCATCGAACTTTATTTGGCACTGAGAGGAAATGTACCCAAATCTTCCATAATGAAAACATGCCAGGGGTAACTTACCTTTTAAATTTACCTTTTCCCTTCTTCAGCTTCTTGAAAATGAGAGAAAGAATTTATTTTTCCTCATCATATTCACCACCACTATCTCCTGAAATTTTATGTTTTTCCTTCTCTTTTAACTCCATTTCCTTGATAACACGAGTCGTAGCAGCTTCGGGTTTGACTGTCATCTCATATGCCACTAGACTACTTTACAGATCATCCATAGATAGTTTAGATAGATCTATTTCTTCAAGGGATGACAAATTTTCATTTTACAAAGGAGGAAGTATTCTCAAGATTTTATTTACGATATGAATGTCTTTGATTTCCTCTCCAAGACCTCAAATTTCTCTCACTACTTCAGTAATTCGATTGAAAAATGAATCTTCATTCTCATCAGGATGCATCTTTAGATCGTTAAACCTATTTTACCGGACTTGAAGTTTTTCTTCCTTCACTTTGTTGTCTCCTTCATAAATATTTTCAAGTTTATCCCACATAGACTTTGATGAGGTGAAACTCATTACCTTTAGATAAATCTGATCTAAAAGAGCCATAGTGATATCATTCTGGGCTTTAGCATCTACATCAAGAACTTTCATATCTGTATCAGTCATACCAAGACCTATTGGATCAGTAACTTTTATTACTTGCACAGTAGCAAAGAGGACTTCCATTCCAAGGGATCTTAAATGAGATCTCATTCTATTATTCCAAATCTAAAAATTACTTCCATCGAAGAGAGGTTTTCTCCTAGCATTGACAGCATTCTCCATAACATAAAAGGAAAGATCTAACACCAGTAACCTTTACCCTCTAATACCACTTGTAGGACCCTAGTACACCCTGAGAGGGGAGGGGTGAATCAGGGTGTCAGATTTTTATTTTAAAACAAGGATATTGTTCCCACGGTGGTAGGAACTTGTTAAACCTATAAGATTAATGGGAACAGAAAGCTAACAACCACAAGAAAATAGACCACACATCACTTTTACTTGGTTCACCACTAAGGGCTTCGTCCAAGGAGAATACACCGACAGGTTTCCGATTGTACCTAATTACACTAAACTTCACTAGTTTTGGATTACGAGGTTCGGGTACAGTCACTCTGTCCCAAGCACATTGCCTTTACAAAGGTTCAGGGATAGCTCACTACATCCCTTGAATCACTTCCCTCGACTCCCCCTATCTCACTGCCTTGAGATAAATAAAATTCAGATTATTGACTTGAAGGTCGCTTCAATATATTTTCATTGAACTATTTATCACTATTCCACACAAGAAACTTCTTACATCAAAGTCCTATACTGATGCACTTGAAAGCATTGAACCACTAAACCAGATATTCAGAGCAAGCAATCAACTTACACTGACAATTGTGCACAACGCCTACCCTTTGTGTGCAAGATCTTACTTTTTCATGCAATATTTTCTTTTTGTGCAGAAAATCATTCATGCAACTACACCTTTTAGGTGCAACTTTGAATTTTGAGCGCAAATTTATCTTTTTCACACAACTTTAACTTTTCCGCGCAGCTCTGAATTTTCTGCGCAACATTAACATTTCCATGCAACTCTAAATTTTCTGCACAGATTTAGATTTTCCACACCAGTACCTTTTAATGAAACTTTTACGTGCATCAGAACTTGAATATTCTCTAAGTCTTCATCCGTACCGAATGAGGGGGTCACCTCTTATTTATAGGCATCGCCAACCCCCATGCGCAAAACCCACTATGTTGTGCAAAACTCCCTTTCTGCGCGCAAATATTTTCACGTAAGAACAATTTTTTGCGCACATCTCCAAATTTTCCATGCACCTCATACCTTTTCCATTTTTCAACATTCTAATCCCGAAACACCTTTTGCGCGAAAAAAAACCAACATGATTTCACTATTTTGCAGAAGCCCAATTTAGCGCACAATCCATTTTTTTTGTGCACCACTCCAATTTTTCACGCATCTTCCTTTGAGAAAAACACATCTCTCCATTTTTTTATTTTCAGGCCCAAAAATTTAGCAAACACTAGAAAACGGCGCCACCTTAAATATTGTTGTCTTATTGAACTATATAATCCCTTTACTAGAAAAAATTTTGAACTTACAATGAGTATTAACAACAAACACAATTTATACTCCATTTCTATTATAGAATGGTCGTGGTTCTAACAGTATCCTTATCAAAAAATTTAAGAAAATTTTCCCTATCCAGCTCAATTTTCTTATCTGCATGAGTCTATTTATCTTCCTCAATCATTTCAATAAATTTCACATCACAAGAATCAAAAATTCTTCCTATTTATTTATTGAAACATCTGTATCATCTTCCATTCAGATCATATCAAAGAAATATTCCATCTTTAACTTTCTAATAAAACATTCCAAGATTTATGCCTTTCTTCTTTATAATGCATGGTATCTTGAAAACTATTAAGTGCTTCAAGCTTTAAATTTTATCATAAAAAATTTCATATGGAGTTATATGTGAGTTTGTCCTATAGAAACATCAGTTTTCAATATATACAACAGTACTCATAGCTCACCTCCAATAGTAATGAGAAATACCATGTTCAAGTAACATAGTTCTCCCCATTTCCCCCAAACTTCTATTATTCCTTTCATAAAATTCATTTTTTTAGGAGTATATGAGGAACTATACTCATGTTTAATTCCATGCTTCTCAAGATAACAATCAAATTATTCATTCTTATATTCACCACTATTATTAGATATTAACTTCTTCACTAAATACTCACATTCCTTATCATCTTTCCTCCTAAATATTTTAATCATTTTTAAATAATATGACTTATGTTTTATAAACATAACACAAGTAATATGAGTAAAGTCATTAATGAAAGTGATGAAGTACTTATCTCCATTTTTTGATTGTTTTCTCATTAACCCAAAATTTCAGAATGAATATCTACCCGGGATTTTTTTGAACAAATATCCTCTTTCTTATGCATACAATTTGTAATATTTCCTTTCTAAATAATAGTGCAACATAAATCTCTAATTCTTGTAAAATCAATAATATCATAGATACTATCTTGATTTGATAACTTTTTCATGTTTTTATAACACATGTGTCCCCACATTTTATTCCACAATTTATTTTCTTCCATTATACTCAAGTAACAAGAGTTTTGTATTTAACCAACTTGAAATAAGTTTCCTTTGGTACGTTGGCCTCCTGTAACAATCTTTCTATCTTCTTAACTTTTCAAAAAAAACCCCATATTTTCGTAAGATAAATTTTTTAACCTCATCAAAAATTATTGAAACACTTAGTAAGTTGTGTTTCATCCCATCAATATATAAATATTTCTTAGATATCGTCTTTTCTTTCCTAATAACGGTTGAACCAACACCTTTGATTCTCAGTGATTCATCATTTTCAAATGTATTTGTTCTTTATTTAAAGTCATTAACCTTCATAAACATAATTATGTATCTTTTTATATGATAATAACATCCACTATCAAGAATCTAAGATCATTCTCTTTTTAAAACTTTCAGAGCGGTGTCAACAACAAGAGCCGTTTCTTCTTTATTTTATTTCTTCACTTCCGGCTTCTGAGAATTGTTAATAAACTTTTGTTGTGATGGAAACAAAACAAGACATCCTTTTTCAAGGTGTCCAGGATATTCACATCTTTCATAAATATTTTCCATAGGTTGGAACCTATTTTCAACTTTCACACTAACCTTCTCAGGTTTATTTTGAACTTTCTTCTCATACTTCTTATTTTAAGAGGATTGACTCCCTCTCAAACATTTCCTTCCATGACATGTGGAATAATAGTAATGTTTTTGTTTAAACCAACAGATATTTTTCTTATTTTTTAATCCACCACAACACTAGTAGTATCCATATAAAGTGTGTTTTCCTCTAAAATGTCCATACTGGCTGGAGTTGTGAACATGTTTCTCAAAAACCTTCTTTTCTTTCTTTTCTGAACCACCATCCTTTATGTTGTCATTTAGAATCATCTTTCTTAGCCTGATTTTCTATTTAGATTTATCAAAAGAAGAAGTATTATAAATATTTTTAGATTCATAATGTTTACAAAAAATTTTTGGACTCAATGTTTTTAAAATCTTTTGAATTCTCTACTTTTTTAATCTTGAGAACATATATAACGTTTTCATCTGTCTTCCCAACCTTTAAAAGTAACTTTTTTTATCCTTCTCAAGTTTATCATTATGAGAAATTTCACCAAATTTAGAGATATAGTTTTTGAAACTTGTACCTTTCTGTTTAGCTTTATAATGTTTTTGTTGGACAAGTTCCAACTCTTCTTCTTTTACCTTCATTTTCACTTCCAGATATTCATTATGATTCATTTCTCCCTCAAGAGATTTCTTCAATTATTCATTCTCTACCATTATCTTTTTCTGATCTTCTGAAAAAAATCTTGTTTTTTTTAGGAAGATCCATCTTTCAACTTCTTATTTTTCTTTTAAATCCTTCAAATCTTTCTCAGTTATTCTTTCAATTCTTCTTTCAAATGATATTATAGTTGAGTTTCTTCTTCATTAGAAATGTTGAAAGTATTCTCACCAACATGATTATTAGACTTTTCAAATTCATCTTCATTGTCTTATTCTTCTTCATCTTTAGATAAGAAACTCCTTCTTTTGGATTTGATAATATTATTATCTTTCCCTCTATGAAAATATTTATCTTTATCACCCTATTTATTTTACAATCTTCTCGGTCTTATTTATTCTTTATCAGTATCTTATTCTTTCATTCTTCATGTACAGTTTTCCGCAAAGTTCCCAATGGATCTACATTTAAAACATTTTAATTGAATTTTACCTTTATATTTTCTTGTACCTCTTATCACATTTTTAGAATACAATGATAAAATATCATCAAGATTTTTACATACCTCAATTTTGAAATTAGAATCACCAACTTCTTGTTCAATAATAATCTTCTTTGACTTCTCTTTCTTGGAAGTCTTAAAAGATATTTTTGTATCAACTTTTGTTTTTGTTTTTATTTCTTTTTGTCTTATCATTTCACAAGTTATGATAGTGCTATGAAAATCATATAGATATAAGGTTTCAAGATATCTATATTCAAATGAATAAACTCTAGCATAAAACTTTTCAGGAAGGATTCTCATAATCCTTTAAAAAACTATGGAATATTTTAACTTTTCACCAAGACATCTGATAGTGTTGACACTATCATTTACCCTGGTAAATAAGTCTACAAAAAATTAATACTCATCAATTTTCATATATTGATACTTCAGCCTCTATATTTGTAATTTTTCCTTCTTCACTTTTGTATCGCCTTCGTATGTGTTTTTTAATTTTTCAAATATATCTTTGGTTGTGGAAACTTCTTTCACCCTTATAAATTAACTTTTATAAAGTGATGATAGTAATGAATTATTGGCCCTTCCATCATTCTCAATATTCTTCTTATCAACAGATGTAATAGGAACTTTATCATCAATAGAAGTAAATCCATTTGTTTCAACTTCAAGAACACCATAACCAATAGATATAAGATAAGTCAACATTCTATATTTCTAGATATGATAATTATTTCCATAAAAAACAGGGATACCTTTACTTTTAACACTTTTCAAATTCTCCATCAACTTCTTTTTAAAACTTCAGCAAAGAAAAATTATGGGAACCTTCAACTCTAATACCAATTGTAATTGCACAGTTAGGATAAATGTATCACTGAGATGGGGGTGAATCAGTGGTGCCTTTTTCTTTTATGTTTCCTTACTTATGAAACATCATTCGACACTTATTAAAGATTAATTTCCCTACTAAAAACAATTCAAACACACATCCACAAGAACACATGAATTTACAAGGTTCTCTATTCAATAAGAATTGCTATATCCTTGGTATGTTTTAGAAATGATCCAATACCAGAAAATCCACTAGAAAACAATCCTTTTGTGTATAATAAAATGAGTAGGATATACCCTTTCACTCGTGTAACACTATGTAAATAATCCAATATTATGTGTTCTCCTAGAACAAATGATTTAAAATAATTTTTTTGTAACAAAACATCTTATGGTGGTTCTTTATAAACTTCCAAAAATGTATTCTTTCAAAACTATTCTTCACTTTCTTAGCTAGAAGCTGGTAAGAACTTACTAGATTTTGTTATAAACCTCGGTTTTATTTCTATTTTTATTATTCTAGTTCAATTCTCTAAATCTGATTGCTCAATATAGAAAATATAACTTTATCATAATACAGTTGATACAATTCTGAACACATCCTTCTTTAGTCCATAAATCCCAATATGATAATCCTACCCAATATGATAACTGGATGAATATGATAATCAACTAAATATGATGATCATCTAAATACATTATAATCTTGTCTCTTCTCCTTTCTCTTATATACAACGTGACTTCTTCAAGAAACACCCAATCCATAACCTCTTCTTCTCCCTAGATATCCTACTTCTCTCTAATTATCATAAAAATTACTTCAATCAGAAAAGTACAATTTACTTTTCCCCTTTTATACTCACCCCAAATATGGTTTGTGTAGGATTCCAGAAAACATTCTCACTCAACTAAATTACCTAAATTTTCATGTTTCCTTGAATTCCAGGTATATCATGACATTATCAGCGTTTCTCACCTCTTCTTATTTCTTCTTGATCCTTCTCAAAAATTCTAAACACTTTATCTCTCTTCTGAATTTCTTCACAAACACCGGTCTAATTCTGATTTCCCATTCTAATTTAATCAGTACAATTTTTTCATTATGATTCTCTCTACCAGTTTTATATATGAAAAACTAGACAATATTATGATTTCCTGATACGTTTTCTCCATTATTATGATCTATACCATCTGATGAAAACAAACATCTTCTTAGGACTTCAAGCTCCCCTTTCTAGTACTTTTTTATCTCATTCAAGATATCTAAATTATAATTCCAATTCTGATTACGATTTATCTCATTACGATGAAGAAAAATGTAACTCAATATATTCTTCTTCATCTCTTCTCTTGACCCATTTAAATGATAAAAAAAAGTAATGAAACCTATTGAAAATGGTTGACTACAGTGTTGATTAAGCTCTGAATTTATTCATCACATTGGTAAATTCATTATTTTCTTCTTCTTATAATTCATCAGTCCCAAAAAAACTTCCTATGATGATTACAATGGTATACTGAGTCCAATGGATCAGTATCAGTAGCTTCAGCATCATCAGCTTCTTTCTATTCTAAATATGATACCAATGAATTTTCTTTTAATGAATATGATGACATACTAAATGCTATGGACTGGTGTCAGGAACTTAAAATTTGAAAACTTCTTTATTTCACAAACTTTATCATATATTATGACTTCCTTCATGAATTCAAATACATTGAAGATCATATTTAGCACCATCTAACTTACAATGGAAAGTATTTTAACTTCCTATTCCTTCAGTTACATCTTTATTTATTTCTCATCCTGAATATGATTGACATGATTACGATGACACTAAATATGATTTCCAACACCTTTAATCCACCTTTCTTTTATCAATCCTACATCAAAAGTTTTATAGAATACTTATGATTTATGAGAACTCCAATATCAACAAAGAATCATAAAATTTATATCGTATTCATGTAGACTCCGATAATATGTGTATATATAGCTATATAAGTAATGTTTATATATATAAACATGTATGTGTCAATAAAAAAATATATATGTATATGTATGTTCTAATACATGTAAATAAACACATATTACATAAATAAAAACATCTTCTGTATATTCTAATATATTTAAATAAAAAGTATGCATGTAAATATATATATAAATAAATATAAATATCCAAAAGATATAATAAAACAAGATGGTGTAGTGGTAATGGAATTCAAATCCAAAAGGGGAGGTACAAGGTTCAAATCTAGGCATGCGTGGGAGGGCTATAATTTTTTAAATCATTATTAAAGGTTGGGGGAAGCTCTATTAAAGGGGGGGTACACAAGTGTATGAAAATCACTGAAAAAGTGGGTGGGTAAGAGATGATAAAGTGTGGGAGCACTAGCAGTAGGGATAGGATCGAACAAAAAAATCCTCCCTTTATCTATTCATTTTTTAGCATTGTTAAAGGGTTCCTTTATCAGATCTTTTTTCAATCATAGATAATGGTTGACTTTTAACCTCTCTTTGGTAGATAGAGCATTGTAAGCATTGTTAAATCCCAAAACTAGTTCTATTAAAAGTGTGTTTTGTAGTAGTGTTGATTATGGATTATCTATTCATGGAGTGAAGTTATTTAAACAGAATGTGCGTTCAGTTATTTACCATTCCATATTGATTATAATTATTATTGATTCATGATATATTTTGTTTTACTTAATCTTTATTGATCATTTTAGCTCACCCTTATTTTGTTTTCTTTCCCTAGGATATAAAGATGTATTCTTGGAATGAGTTTCAAAGATGTTGAGATTTTACTTTTGTTATACTTTATTTTCTTTTCCCGATGTAATATGAGTATCATGTGTGTAATATAATTTTCTAAAAATGCAAAGCTATTCATTCATTAGGGATTCATTTCTTTGTATCTTATTCCAATTCAATGGTAGTAGGCACCGGATCTGGGATTCCGGGTTCAAGGTCACTAAAAACTCAAAATATCAAAATGATTAAATTTATTTAGAAAAAAATCAAAAAATCTTTAGATGTTAGATTCTACCCCCCCCCCCCCCCTCCCCAGACACACACACCCACTAAATAAATTGTGTCCTCGCAATTTTAACTTAGAATTCACAAATAATGGTTTAACATTTGAAAATCCATTCATGGAAAACCCACATCATAAAAATGGTTAATAAAACATCCTATTTAAAAGAGAGGAAGGAATATGTGAAGTTCATCTATAAAAACATATACTAGGTTTCTAAATAGGATAAAATCAGTGGGAAGTGAATATTTGGACATGGAATAAAATAATAATGTCTAAATAATGATGGATATTAATAGAGATCATTGATCATGATAAAGTTAATGATCATGTGAAAATAAAAAACCATAAATTCGTAAACCAAAGACGTGTGAAAAGGTCATTGATATCCTTAAAATTGACTGTAATATGACAACATTTTATTTCAATATCATTTTCCTGATGTTGGTGAATTTTCATGAGAAGATATACTTACTTGATTCTATTCCATTTCATCAACATGATCTCATCCTTTAGTTTTTCCTTGATCAATTTCCACTTTATCTCTTACTCTAAGAGATGAATTTTTCATGTTTGAAGCACTGATGGATAATAATATCCATAGAATATTGATAATTCATTCTTTATATATCTTTTTTTTATCAAAAAAATGGTTAGAATGGGTTATTCATAAACATTCATATAGTGAAATAATATATTAATCTCTAAAATATCTACTAAAGTTGAACTTAAACCATTCTATAAAGGGTTAACCTTATGATCTTTACAAAATTCAAAATTTATAAATAAGGTCACTAAATTTTCCAAAATAAGCTTAATATTAAGCCACCAAAAAATATAAAGTATCTCTTAATGTCACATACCAAATATGTGAATACATTGATCATTTATTATCATGAAACATGGAAATATCTTGAATTACTGTAAAACCTTAATAAAAACATACCTTCTTTCAAAAATTAACTCTTTCTTCATTCATTAAATAAAAACACATATTATTGAATATATTCTATAAATCCAAAAATGTTGTAAACTCCATCAATGATAATATAAAAAACTTTGTCATCAAATCATTATTCAGTTCAAAGGTGGAAATAATATCCAATTTAATTTTCCATGTCAATCATCTCTTTATCAAAACAAAACACCATTTCCTCAACATCAATAACATATTACAGGTTATATTCACTTAATATAAATTTCACCTTTACATTAAATAATCTTTCTAATCCATCAGTACCATTTAATATATTATTTTAACTCCTTAATGAAAAACTATTGTGGAATAATATATTGATGTTTCGGGAATATAATAACAAAAATACCACTAATAAAAATATAATTCTTTTAATACCAATATATAAACACATCAATCATTCCAATTTATTCATACACCATTAACTAGGCTTAGTCATTATATTCCTTAACACTTGTTTCATTTCATATATCATTTTTAGTCTCTTTATCATTAGAAATATAACCATTACTCAAACAACCTTTATGATTATATTTATGATCTTTCATTTTAGGATGTTGATTTTCATAATTCCCATAATTTCCACATTTTAAACATTCTACCATCGATGATATCTTTGGATACCATTATTATCATCCATTGTGTTAACCAAACTTTTTATTTTGTTCTCAGTAATTACTTGCTTTCTTTCCTTATTTTCTACACTAAAAACATCTTCTTATCTCTTTGATATATTCCCTTGAGTGATTATTCTTACATTCTCAACATATAGGAAACTAAATCTTCTTTCCTCTATAGTATTCCCCACCAAAAAAACTCAATGAACTTTTTACTTCTGTTCTTTGGTGATTCTGAGAGTTGGTTAAGGTGAAATTTGTTAATCATATATCGTGATAAACTATTAGGCGTAATCACAATATTGTTCACTCCAGTCATCATACCATTTGGTTTCTCATAAACACATAGTCTATCACATTCAATGTTAATCGAGTTCCTTCTGGTTCCTACTATTGACTAAAACCAAAAAAAATAGTGTGAGTAAAAAAATTCATAGTGGTAAACCACATAATCCTGAAAAATAACATATAGGACATCTTAATCAAAAACCTTATTTTAAATATATGACACTTTAGGCTTAACCTAGGTCTTTTATAGTCATTATTTTAATCCTTCATAATGGCTCATAAAGAGCTTGTGAATTTCCAAAGCATATCCCCTCAGTGTTTCAAACTAAGTGTGCAGAAAGGCCCATTTTCATGTGCCAGGTGATGATTGATTCAAGATCAATGAACCATTTTTAGAGTTATTACCCCCAAGTACCTCTGTTCTATATCCACATCCACTTATAGTATCCAAACATGGATTTAATTTCTTGGTAACCACTTGCTTTATCCTTTACCAAAATTCTAGTACATTTTCCTAAACCTTTACTCTTATTTAGACTTATCCTTATATGTATCTAAAGACATATCCTTAGAAATATCCCAAGTGATATCACTAAAGTTTTCTAATCCTAGTTTAAAAAGGTTAACTAAACCTTTCCTATAATACCAAGTGCAGTGATCCAAACATAACATATATAGATATTAAATCTTTTTAGATGAACATTCATTAAATGTCACAAGCACACACCTAATGGTCATAATGGTTTAGTTTCTTTGGTGACTAGGTACACAATATTATTATTTAGTGAAATATCTTCAATGTTTCCCAAAAATATATTCCCATTAAGTACTATTTAATGATATACCCTACTTAAAACCATTCTTCATAACCTGGGGAAAGGAAACATAATAAAGGGTGAGATCATATGCTCAGTGAGGGTAAAAAAGGGAAAATGTATAAACATAACATCAGCATAAGGGTATGAGAATGTGCTAATAACATATAAAAACCATACCATTTATATCAAATATCAAAATCTTGAGTCTTGAAATAAATATTAGTAGTTCATAATAATGAAACATAAGGAAATAAAATAACATGAACCATGATATCTTAACATTTACATAAGACATGGAATTATGGCATACACATAAGTATAGAAAATAATTTCCTTAGTAGTCAAGGATTATTTCAAAAACTATCATAGTGGAATGGGTTCACTCCTCAGAACATCATAGTAGTCACGGTTTTTTCTAAATACTATCATAGTTGTAGAGTCCCGTGTTTTCATGCATAAATATCACATCTTTTTAGATGAATATTCAATACATTTCATAAACACATGTTCAAGGATTTTGATATTTTAGTGTATTTGGAGACAAGAAACAAAATATTCTTATTTCATGAAATATATTCAATATCTCCCAAAATGATCATCTCACATAGTAATCCTCTTAGGAATACACTACCAAAACCTTTCTTCATAACCTGGGGAAGGAAACATAATAATGGGTGAGCTTAGATACTCAGTAAGATTAAACATAGGAGATATCAATCTATGATTATATAAAGTCATAAGATACTCATAAGGGTATGTGATCATGAAAATAACTTGAGAAGTTCTTACCCAACCTATAATAGATCATAAACATTATTCCTTTCATAAAACATTATCATTTAATAAAACATGGACAATAAAAGTGATAAATCATCAGAAATCAATCATGAACCATAATCTCATGTCATAAAATTGTAGAACCATCATAAATATATAAAAAAAATTAATATGTATATGTTAAATACCAAGACCATAAACATAATGGATCAGGACCTACCATATGTTTCAAATTGTGGATCAGCACACACATGTTTCCCATGGTGTATCGGGATGCACCTGTTTCCCATAATGGATCAATCCCATTGACTTTTTCCCATTGTTATCTCATGAGATAATAATCTTTACCCAATGCATTAGATGGAGATATAGATCCCACTTGTCTTTGGTTATGGAAGAACCACCATCCTTGGCTTTAACATAACCACCATCCTTGGTTATAACATATCCAACATCACATAATGAAAATCATACATATGTTTTCCATAAGATAATAAAATATTAATCATATTAAACCTCATGAAAAGAGATTGGTTTCATAAACATTTCATAAATATAAAAATTAACTATATAGATAAAGAATAATGATGGTATCATTCAATATTATCCCTAGTAAATCATAAGCAACATCAAAGGATGTCATCTTAGATGGAAAATTATTTTGAAATTTTATTTGGAAATTTTATTGAGGAATATTTCCTTTACACTTTGAAAATCACTTTTTAAAACATTAAATTACTTTAGAATCCTTGTCTTTAAAAATAACCTTGGAAAAATATAAAGGAAGTTTATAAAAAATATTTAAAACATTTCTTGAGGAAAATATCTTTTCCAATTTGAAACATACATTTTAAAACATAAAAAAATTAGAAACCTTTAATTTGAGAATAACCTTAAAAACTTATAAATTAATCTTTAAATAAAATAATGGTCATGATGGTGGGAAATTTTTTCCACATCGTACACATTAAAACAAATATTCCTTCCACTTTTTTGGTAAAATACAAACAGTAATTTTTTGGAAAATGACATGAAGATTACCTTAAAAAAATTAAAAAATTAAAAAATTAATAAAAATGTATTTAATAACTAATTTTAATAAATTAAAAAAATTAAAAACATTTTTAGAAAATATGCTTTTTTAAGAAAAGGGGTTTTCGACTAGAGAGAGAAATAAAGATGATTTTTATTAAAAAAATTATTTTATCATTTTGAGTACATAAAGAGATGAAAATGGAGGGAAAAATTTATTCTCATGACATAACCATAAGAAAATAAAATTTATTATTTTCTTTAAAGATAGATCATAATATTTCATTATTGGAAGCATAATTATAAACAATCCTGATAAATGATGAGATCGTAATATAAAACTCTTACCACTTTGGTAACTTTGAATCATAATCCACATAAAATAAAAAAATTAAATGAAACTTATAATATCATTAAAATAATGATATTCATGATATAACATGTCAATGGGGAAGTATATATACCTCAAAGTAGAATATAGATGCATAAATAACTTATGTCTCAAAGAAGGAAATTTGAGATAAAAAAATTCTCTTACCGCTTTTGAAATTATTGAACTGTAAACCCCATGAAATAAAGATCCAAAAATGTATATGTAAATACCAATAATTTTCTTCAGAAACATCATTGAATAAATTTATGGTCATTATATACACCACATAAAATAAATAGGCAGTGAATATGGTATATTCCTCATAGAAGTAAAAAATGAGACGAAAATCCCTTACCATTAGTCTTGACTTCCTTCATATATGTTCGAACCTCCTATATGATAAATATTATTTTATTATAAATATATTAAAGAACCACACACACAAACACATATATATATATATATATATTATACCATATAATATTTATTTATAACCTTTTATTACCATTTTATTAACAATTCCATGTTAAAGTCATGTTTTAGGTAATAAATGCTTTCTTTTTCATGTATGTTTTGATTTTTTATTTTCAGTCCTATTACTTTGATCATGGTTCCATAATATCTAGAATTTTATCAATGATATAAATATAATATTTATTTATTATATATTTATTTATAATAATCCATAAAATTTAGAGGCAGAAAATGAAAAACACCATTCATGGAGATAGTTGGTCATACGTACGCATGAGCATTGTTTCTATTTTCTCAAAAGTATTGAAATAAATAAAGGTAAATAATATATTACTATAAAAGAATCATTTTTATGTCATTTATATCACATATTTTCATTAAAACCATCCTTATTATGTTCCATGAAAAGTGTGAATGAATCACATCGCTTCACGGGATTGTAGTCTACCGTACACATGAGCGACGTTATGTATTCCCATAGAATGAAAAGTAAGAAGGTATATGTGATATAATAATTCCATAATTATAATAATATCATAAATATAATATATAAACATTTAATATATCATTATATCTAACTGTTATAGGAGGTAATAAAAAAACAAATGATATCGGTTCACAAGGTGGTAGTCTTTCATGCACACGAATGATCATTTCATAACCCATTTGATGGAATTAGAGAAGGATTAAAGTTATAAAAAACATAAAAACATATAATTATATTTAAGATAACTATTTTATTATACCATCATGGTTTAATAATAATTTAATAAGGTGGAGGAAGAAATAAAATAAAATGATTTACTAGGGACGTTACCTCTTCTTCAGACAACTTCTTTTGGTTTTCACCAAAAAGATTCTTAGGTTGGATTTGTATAAGGACCCTGCCTTATTACATTACATATTCTGGAATTCTAGTCAATAACTTGCTTCCTTTAATGTTGAGGATCTTTTAAAGTTTATATTTTTATATAATTGGGATATAAAACATACATAACATTCCACATTCATATAGAGAAGATAGCACAAAAATAATATCCATTTCATCCAAAATATAAAACTTTTCAAATAAAACATGATTTCTTTGAAAAATATTCATAACATTTAACATAGATTCCTTATTTGTCTTACAAATCCTTATAACCTGTGAAAATTATTTAAAAACTTGGGATGAGCAAAAAAATCTCAGTAAAGGGTATAAAAATAAAAAAAAGAACACATTAGTCCATGAATACTCGTAACATATGAAATCATTTTCAAAAAGACAGACTTGTCACCCATATGAACTTACTTTGTGAAACTTGATATTTCTATGAGATTTATAAAAAACATATAAAAAATAAATAGAACCATAAAGGTATATTTGGGAATTAATTACTCATTTTTGTAACCATAATGACTACCTTATGATTTGTAACTCTCACAGCAACTGTACAATGTAACCATCACGGCTACCTTATTGTGTAATCATCATAGTTACACTTGAGGTAACCATGAAGCTGACCTCCAACTTACACATAACCAATAAATTGTATGGAGAAATAGGTCCCAAACTGAATAAAAATAATTCCATAGAACCATAACATAATCATACAACATGAATAATTGCATAAAAATATTTCTTTTGAATTTTGTAAAGCGGAATTTTAAAAGAAAATCCCCTTTCAAATAGCATATAATTGAATTGATACTTAAAAGAGTATATGTAATATGTATATACATTGTAAATACACATAATTGAATATAATATATAAAAAATTCATCACAAAAACAATTTTAATACCACATAAATAATGAAGTAGAAGGTTAACCGAAAGAATGGAAATCAAGTTAATAATTTCCTTACCTCAGGTTTTTCTTACTTAAAACTTATTTAAACCTCCTTTATAATGGTTAAAAGAGTATTATTAATATTATAAAGAAACATTTTCATGTTTATAACACATTATATGATCATTTTATAACATTATTTCACCCTTTAGTTATTAGTATTTTGTTTCTTCCATTGTTTCGGGAGCGTTCTTTACACGATTTTCATGGCCGGTTTGTAGTTGATATTCTTGTCGTACGGAAATGAAGTTATAGAAGTGCAATGAAATGGTATTCATATGTTTATAGAATATATAATGATACCATAAATCATTTTTCTATCATGTATTATGATGAATCCTTTGATAAAACAATAATGATATTTGTTTAGATCATTTTTTTCAAATCCTCGATAATCATGAACTTATTTCATTATATAATTTAATTTCATGCATATAAGTTAATTAAAAAACATAAAATAGGTTACATAATACACTTTAAAAAAATTTCAACCATTAAAATTTTTTTATGTTCATATTTTAAGGAATTAATGGAAATTGAAGACATATCATCCACGGTTTTGGTAAATCAGCACATCGTGGATGGTGTTTTTTATTATTAGAATAAGAGGTAGAAGAAAGGAAAAAAGATGGTAAATTTTTTTACATGAACGTTATAACATAGATAATATATAACATTATATAGATTTCATACCTTCTGGATAAGTTAAGGGGAAGATATTATAATAAAATAAAAGAATTAAAAAAACACATGAAAAGGGAAAAGGATTCTTACCTCATGATCTCCTCTCCTTGAGATCCTCCTTGAGGCCTTTATTTTTTTCCTTTTTGAGAGACCAGAAGGTCTTGGATGTAAATAATAACCTTTGGGAGGGGATTTGGAAGAACTTATAAAATTATCAAGGCTTGAGAGGTGTGAGAAGAAGAGGGGAATGAGGGTGATATTTATAGTGGAGGAGAGGAGGGATTTTACATTATTTTAATTAGTTTCTTAATATTTTTTCTCAAGACTATTAATAGTATTGGTTCATGTAACCCCAAATATTAATAATTTCATGTGAGTTCAAAACAAGAGGGCTTAAATTGTCCTTTCATCACCTATGATGCAGTAAAACAAGTATTTAGCATTTATCGTAATTTATCGTGTTGTATTATTCATCAAAAATTCAAGAATTTCAGAAAAATCCAAAAAAAATCACCCTAACCATTTTTTAATGTGTAGAATTAAAAAATGAACTCCATTTTTTGAAAATAATTTTCTAAATATTATTAATTTAATTTTTAAATAAAATCATAAATTATTCAAATATAACAATTTTAAAACTATAACTCATTTTTAACACCTTGAAAAATTAATCAAGATATCATTATCTTATAACCTTAAGAAAATAAAATAATATTATTATTTACTATTCATAAGGTTCATATTACAATTCATATTACTATTCATAAGGGTATGTTACTATTCGCCAAAAAAACAAGTTTGTTCTATCAGACTCCAAATAACTTACTGAACACAATTGTAGATGACCGTTTCTTTAAATTCAAAACATAGAAGCATAAAAAATTATGTTTAAATTATAGTTATAACTATCTAATTAAAAAAATCATGCATTTAATTTATATTTAAAACCTTGGGGTGTTACAATATCCCCACCTTCTAGAAATTACGTCCTCTCAATTTTATTAACTTATTAAACAAGTGAGGCTAACTTTCCCTCATCGAATTTTCAGACTCCCATGTTTCTTCTTTAACCATGTGGTTTCTCCACAATACCTTTACCTAGTGGATTACCTTATTCCTCAATACTTGTTCCCTTCGATCGAGAATCTAAACTGGTTTCTCTTCATAAGAAAGGCTCTCTTCCAACTAAACTAATTCTGGGCTCAAGACATGGGATGGATCTAGCATATACTTTCTCAACATTAAAACATGAAAAACATTTTGTACCTGAGATAAACTCAAAGGAAAAGCTACTCGGTAGGCTGTTGGTCCAACTTTCTCTATAATTTCATAATGTTCAAAGAATCTTGGACTTATCTTTCCTTTCTTACCAAAACGCATCACACTTTTCCATGGTGAGATTCTAAGAAAAACACGATCACCTACTTAAAAATAAAAGTCTTTCCTCATATTGTCTACATAACATTTCTTCTTACTCTAATCTATCCTCATGTGTTTCTGGATCATCTTCACTTTCTTATCCACTTCCCGACTAATTATATCACCATAAACTTTTTTTCCCCGAATTCATCCCAAAAATCTAGAGTTCGACACCGCTTCCCATACAATGCCCCAAAAGGTACCATATGTATACTAGAATGAAAACTATTATTATAAGAAAACTCAGGTAAAGAAAGATTTTGATCCCAACTTCCCTGATAGTCCATTGAACAACCTCAAAGAAAATCCTCCAAAGTCTGAATCGTTCATTCTGTCTACCCATCTGATTGAGGATGTAAAGGTGTACTAAAATTTAATTATGCGCCCAATTGTCACGACCCTTCCCCTGGGGCCCATGCCATGACTACCCTAATCCTTCCTTCCAAAGTCCAGGGGTTAGAGACTAGCACTGGAAAGGCATGTCCCTAAAAGTGGGAAGGCATTTTCTTTAAACCTGTGAACACGTAGACGAAGAACATGACAAGATGCAAACCACATAGTAAAACTGCAGTAGTAAAAGTTTGTATTGAAAGTAAAGGGGCCAAAATACAAGACCAACTGAAAAGATACAACTATAATAGAAAACAGCTCTAGAGATCATCCACCACGGATCCTACCTGTAGGGTAGGTACAGCTCGTCTCCGTAGCTCTCCACGTCAACCAGTCCCCTCCGTATATCGCTTGGTCCTGGCTCCCCAAAGTCTCAGCCAAGATGCTCGTCATCTGCACAAGACACAACAAGGTGCGGGCGAATCCCATACTGGGGTGAGTATAACAATATCCAGTAAGGACCCCAAGACCCTGAAGGTCTCTCAGAATTCCACAAAGGAAAACCACAAATCATGATCTCAATTACAAAGCACGAAGAAAAAGACTCGGCTCAAACTAGGTATACAACTCAAAGATCAGGAATAAAGATGATTAGTCTTAACCTATATAATTTTATTCCATTAGAAAGTTCTACAACTGAACCAAAAATAATTTTTTCCATTATCAATCCACACAGGTTTGTATGTCATTAAGCCACGACGGACCACTCTAAGGCTAGTCCTCTTCGGGTCACGCACTACTGATCCACACCGGGTCGCTAGAATGATGATCCACATAGGGTCACTATGATACTGATCCAAATAGGGTCACTATGATGTGGATCCACATAGGGTTGTTATTATGTTGATCCACACAGGGCCGCTATGATGTTGATCCACACAGGGTCACTATGATGCTGATCCACACAGGGTCTCTATGATTCTAACCCACATAGAGTCGCTCTTATTTTTATCTACACAGGGTCACTATGATGCTAATCTACACAGGGTAGCTCTTCAATTGACAACCAGCCACAGGATTCTACACACTCGGTGCACTTGAGTTTCGTAGTATCTACTCCTCAAGATATCGGTCATGCCTTAACTACCACGACGTTCCACAAAGTAGTATCCCAAAGGACCACCATGTTTTAAGGGTCCCAATGCGATAGACTACACGTCAATCAGACACCTGTTCTGTGAGTTATAAGCATTTTAGTACCCAGGGCCTGGTTGGATTCGAGTTTGATCCAACCCATCCATACTCCAACTTTCTCCAAAACTCAGGTAGAGTATCTCAAAAGGACCTTCTCATTCCAAATATTCCAGTGTCATAGATGATTCTTCAAACGGATGTCGGGTTTGTGAGATATGGTATTTTATGCATATATGGGCCAAAAAGAGTATGGGTCTGGTCCAACCCGGTCGGACTGACCTGACCCAGCCTGAACCGGATGGGTCGTGGGCTCAACCCACTGAGCCATGGACCAGTCAGGCCCACCGGGCAACCCGGCCCGGTGGCTCGCGTAGTCCTCCATCCGAGTGGTCGCCCCCTTCTCAAACATCAAAGCTGTTTGGGTTAATCAACCGGTAGTGCCACGTGGCGCTGCCCCTCTATCAGTGGGACCCGCGGGGTGCGGTTCCCCTTCTTTGTGGATTCAAAGTCGCGGCCTCCTTTTGTGGCACGCGATGGTGTGCCTCCCTGCTACCACCATGGCCGGATGATGTTGGTCGCCCCATCCATCCTTCGCAGTGCCTCTAGGCGCCACCTCTCTTTCGCAGTCGGCGACAGCTGGCCACCGCCATCGCCCACTAGTGCCACGTCGGCGAGGCTTCCACAGGCTATCGGGTGATCTCTAGTGGTCTTTTTTCCCTTTCTAATGTGTCTGCGGGACTCTTGGGATGCTTTTGTTGCTGAGTGGCTTCCAAATTCAATATTTCATCGAGTTGGAAAACTACCCCCAAAGAACACGTCAAAACCCAAAGAGACAGAGGGTCCGAGCCTTATTTGTTTGGACCGCACCCTCCGCATTAGCATCATATCAAGCGGGTAATAATTATATCATCAAAGATAAACTAAAACTCATTCAACACTTCTTCGATTCATCGTGATTTTCAAGAACTTAGAAAAGAAACAAATTCTCATGAATTTAAACATAAACAACCCCTACCTCAGATTCGGAGGAGACATTGTGGTTGTGGAAGAAGAATCCACATTGGATGGAGTCTTCAGCATTCTTAATTTCTAGATTTATTCCTCCAACATTGTTTTCCAAGCCTCCGTTATTCATTGGTGGAAGATTTTGTGGTACTTAATCAGAGGTTCCTCACTTCCATGTCAAAAATCCAAGCCTGAGCTTCATTTAAATAGAGGGGAAGGGGGATTAACACATCGTAAGAATTAATGAGGTTCATTAATGAGTTTTAATTAATGAACCTCTTAACTCTCAACGGTGTGGTTACAAAATAGAAGGGTCAATCCATTAAATGGACTGACCACCCAACGGTCCTTCCACCATCACTCAACAGTGGTAGAAAAATAAAATAACATTTTTATGTTATATTATTATTCTTAAAAAAGTCTGAAAATTTTTCTTTTTTCTAAACTATTGTGGTCAAATCTAAGGATCCCTTAAGAGAATCTAGGCATTGTGGATTCAATGGTGCCCTCGGATTTTTAATCCGAGCACCAATTCAAAAGATATAAAATGTTGTTCGTGCATTTACTGAACGTACCTTAAAAAAAGTTCAAAATTATGTTCTGGGAACACTGAGCCTTGGAATCAAGAGCCTCCAATTTCCATCGACTCATAATAATCCCAAATAATTTAAAAAATATATATATGTAATTTCCTAGTCTTTATATGCTCCCCACCTTAGGGATTTTCATCCCCAAAATCTATAAAAAAACTAGGGCAACAAATGGGGGTACTGAGCACGTATCTGAGCCTCTCGCTTCCAGGTGCTCTCATGGAGGTTCTCGTGCTGCCAACGAACTCGTACTAGAGGAATAGACCGCCCATGAAGGACCCACTCATGTCGATCCTCTATCTCTAATAGGAACTCCACAAAAGTCACCCCATAATCGATGTTCAGCTCGCCCTAGTCGATAACGTGTGATGGATCATGCACGTACCTCCTCAACTGCGACACATGGAAAAAATTATGCACTTGGTGCATCTATGGGAGAAGAGCTAGACGGTATGGAACCTCGCCTACTCTTCCGAGGATCTGGAAAGGTTAGATGAACCTTGGAGATAGTTTTCCTCCCTAGCCAAACCTCTATAATCCTCATCGGGGTGAGACCAGTAGGAAGACACAGTCTCCCTCCTCGAACTCCAAGGGTCTCCATCTCTTGTCAGCATAAGACTTTTTTCGGCTCTGTGCATTCTTCATCCTCTCTTGTATGATCTACACCTTATATGTGGTAGCCTACACCAACTTTGGACCTATAAGTGCTGACTCCCCTGGGTCTGTCCAACATAGAGGTAATCTACAAGGTCTCCTGTAAAGGGACTCAAACGGAGCCATACTAATGGTGGATTGATAACTTTTATTGTAAGAGAACTCCACCAGTGGCTGGTATTCCTCTGAACTACATCCAAAGTCAAGTACACAAGCACGAATCATTTCCTTGAGTGTTTGTATGGTCCGCTCCATCTGACCATCTGTCTGAGGATGGAAGGTTGTGCTCAAATGTAACTAAGTCCAAAAAACCAAATTTAATCCCCTTCACAAGTGGGATTTAAAATGAGCTTCGTGATCTGAGACGATCATCTATGGCACCCCGTGAAGTCGTACAATCTTCTGTACATAGAGGCATCCCAAGAACTCTACCGATCCCTACTCTCAGATGGGTAGGAAGTGGGTCAACTTGGTGAGTTGGTCAAAGATCACCCATATGGAATCCTGGCCCCTAGACGTATGTGGTAGCCCTATCATGAAGTCCAAGGATATATCATCCCACTTCCACTCTAGTACCTCAAGTGGTTGTGTTAAGCCTGCTGGAACCTGATGCTCATCCTTCACTTGCTAACAAGTGAGACATCGTGAAACGAACTCTGCCACCACTTTCTTCATCCATGGCCACCAGTACTAACATCGGAGGTCCTGGTACATCTTCACCACACCAGGGTGTACCTCCAAATGGGATGTATGGAACTCTATCAACACCTCCTCCCATATCATCAATGGTACCATAGGGAATTCTATGAAGAGGATGACGTGCTCCCCACCTTCAAAAAATCCATCAGGAGTCTGTCCAGAGGATATTTGAGCACGTCGGGTCTCGCAGTCTACGTCCCCAAGCTATGACTCCCTGACTCGCTGAAGGATTGGGGGAGTAACTTTCATAGACTGAAGGTAAGCTGCTACATCACTATCCATGAAGGATAAATGCAACGCGGCTAACTGCTCTATTGCCTCACTCAGCAATGGTAGACCAGACCTCCTATTGAGTGTGTCTGCCTCCACGTTCCCCTTCCTAGGAGTGTATAATATCTCAAAGTCACGGTCCTGAAGGAACTTTATCCATCTTCAATGTCTTAGGTTTAGGTCCTTCTATAAGAATATGTACCTAAGACTCTTGTGGTCAGAGTAGACTATAAAACTTTCCCCCATCAAGTAGTGCTGACACATCTTCATCACAAAGACCACTGCTGCTAACTCCAAGTCAAGGGTAGCGTAGTTTTTCTCATGTTGTCTCAGCTTCCATGAGCCATAGGTGATCACCGCTCACTCCTTCATCAGGACACAACCTAGTCTGGTCTGTGATGTGTCGCAGTATACTACATACCCAACACCCTCTTCTGGTGGCCTCAAGATGGGGGAACTCATCAGTCTCTACCTTATCTCTTGAAAACTTTTTCGGCATCTCTCCGTCTACATGAAGGGATGTCCCTTCATTGTCAAATATTAAAAGGGTCCCGCAACTCTGGAAAATTCACGTACGAATCTCCGATAGTACCCAGCTAATCCTAGGAAACTCCACACCTCGGTCATGCTCCTGGGTGGCCCCAAGTAAGCACTGCCTCTATCTTTATCAAATCCACTGAAACTCCAGCCTCTGAGATAATGTTCCCCCAGAAGTAGACTTCCCATATCCAGAACTAGCACTTCGAGAGCTTTCCATAAATCTGGTTCTCTCAGAGTGTATCCATAACTATATGTAGGTTGGTGGCGTGCTCCTGCTCCAACACCGGGTATATCAAGATGTCATCAATGAAACCCACCATGAAGTGATCGAGGTAAGGTTATAATATCCTATTCATGATTCCCCTGAACACTACCAGATCATTGGTCATGCCGAATGCCATCACCAAGAACTCATAGTGTCCATATCGACATCTGAATGTTATCTTCGGTACGTCCTCGTCTCATACCCTAAGTTGATGATATCTTGATCTGAGGTCTATCTTCAAAAACCATCAATCTCCCTTCATCTAGTCGAAGAGATAATCAATCCTCAAGAGTGGATACTTGTTCTTCACAATCACTGGGTTCAGGTGCCGATAGTCCACACAAAGCCTCATACTCCCATCTGCCTTCTTGGAGAACAAAATCGGGGATGGCCATGGAGAAACATCAGGCCATATGAACCTCTTCCTCTATAATTCCTCCAAATGTACTCACAACTCACGAAGCTCCGCGGGAGCCATCTGATATGCTGGTGTAGATATCAGTGTTGTCCTAGGGTACAAGTTGATGTAGAAACCTAACTCTCTGCAATGAGGTAGTCCCATAACATCATCAGGAAAGACATCAGCATATTGGTCCACCACTATAGGATAACTCGGACTCCTCACGTCAACTGATCTGAGGGTAAGGCTAGCCAACTGATGAGTGATCGGTTGCACCCTCCTCTGACAAAGTCCATCCTGTGCTATAAAGGTTCCCTTATCGCTGGTGAAGGAAAACCCAATCCCATCCTCACGGACAAACCACACTTTGTGCTTAAAATAATAAATCTAAGCATGGAATGTGGATAACCAGTCCATACCTAAGATGACATCGTAAGGCCTTGATGCTGCTATTAAGAGATCCCAGACAAAGATCTCACCTCCTGGAGTAATCTCACACTGTCGGAACCAATGTGTAATCATCAAATACTCTCTTGTGAGAGTCTCTAATCGTAAGGATTGAGCCAATGGATCTACCGAAATCTATGAGCTCTGAATGAGAGTTGTGGAAATGAAAGAGTGACTATAACATGTGTCTATAAGTACTATATCTAGGGTTTAGTAGATATAGATCATACCTCAAATCATCTCTGGAGCACCATGGTTGTAGGCCTTAATTGCATGAAGTTGTGCTCATCCATGTCCGCCTGCTCCATGAGGTCGGGGTGGACCACCTAGTGGTGGTGGTGGAAAAACCTCAAATTGTTGTCCACCGCCTACTGCATGCCCCGCTCCTCTACCACATCTACCACCCTGCGGACCTCCTCACTCGAATATATAACTCTATCTTGGTAGTCCCTCGACCATCTGTTGATCATTGGTATGGTGTTTCAGGAATTCGTGAGCCATGTTTCCCTAACCACTGCACATGACGCATAGTCTGCTCCTCTGTTGGCCTGCTCTACCTCGTGAGCTCCGCACCTCCGACCCTACATCCTGGGGTCATCCTTTGGAAGGTCGGGCCCACTTGGACATCTACAGCATCTGCCTACTACCTACTGTAGATGACTCGGATACCTATCATCTGGTGGTGGATTTCACCATTGGTTCCTACTCAGCTAAGAATCTCTCCCCCAATAACGCTTTCTTGAGCACTCCATCCTGCGTCGGGATATTGAGCGATATCATCGACACTATGATCTCCCACCGGAGTCCCTGCTCAAAGGTTCAGACCCTGAAGAAAGGGTGTCATACCATGTCAGTGGAGTATCGCAAGAGGTCAGTGAATCTCTCCAAATATTGGTTCACTATCAGGCTGCCCTACTGTAAGTTCAGGAGCTCCTGAATACACATAGAGCGTAGTGTCGCTAGAATGAACTCCACCCAGAAGAGGCTCTCGAAGTATGTATAGATGAGAGTCACCTCGTCATGTAACTAGAGCATCAGGCTCCACCATCTCCATATTATTCCATGTAAGAGGCTAGAAGCTAGGATCACCACCTACTCTATAGGTGTCCCAACTAGGCGGAAAACTCATGCCACAGCCTCTAGCCAGTCCTCAGCTGCCTGGAGATCTGTCTCGCCTCAAAAACTCATAGGCCTCTGCCACTAGAACTCTTGAAGCATGCTCAGTCGGCATGCATCATCCTCTAGTGGCGTTGGTGTCAATTGTTACCCAACAGGTGGTGGTACTACTGGTTCACCATCCAAAGGTGATATCACTGTAGGAGGGCCCTCCACCGAAGCCTCGTCACTCAGTGGGCCATCATCGTGAACTCTCTCTAAAATCCTTGACGGTTGTCTACGTGGAGGCATTCTGAAAATAAATAGTTGTTCCACAGTTAATAAGTTATACCTAGTGAGCTGAATCAAAATAGATCAAAATTAAAACATTTCCAAAACACACGCTATCAGTGTTTTCTTGCACCAAGTTGGAAAATAGTATTCAGGGTCCTGGGGTATGGATACATCAGCCACCACACCAAAACCAGACTCCCTGAACTGAAAACCACACTTAAAACATTTAACACTATTTCTCCATTGGAAAGATCATAGTCTTAGTTCTTCGGTAGAATGGACTCCTCTGATAACACTTTGTCACAACTTGTCCCACGGGGCCCATGTCATGACTACCCCAAGCCCACCTTTCATAGGTCAGGGGTTGGAAACTAGCACCGGAAAGGCATATACCTGAAAGTGGGAAGGCATTGCCTTTAAACCTATGAACACGGATACCAAGAACATGAAAATATGCAAACCACGTCGTAAAACTGTAGTAGTAAAAGTGTGTACTAAAAGTAAAGGGTTCGGAATACAAGCCTAAATAAAGAGATACAACTACAATAGAAAACAGCTCCTGAGATCATCCACCATGAATCCTAACTAAAGGGTAGGTACATCTCGTCTCTAAAGCTCTCCACATAAACTAGTCACCTCTGTGAACCGCCTGTTCATGGCTCCCCAAAGTCTCATCCAAGCTACTCGTCATCTTCACAAGACACAACAAGGTGCAGGTGAAGCCCATGCAGGGGTGATTTTAACAATACCCAGTATGGACCCTGATAGCCCTAAAGGTCTCTTTGAATTCCACAAAGGAAAACCACAAAGCCTGATTTCAATCACAAATCACAAATAAAAAGACTCATTTCAAACCAGGTATACAACTCAGAGATCAGGAATAAAGATGATTAGTCTTAAGCTATATCATTTTATTCCATTAGGAAGTTCCACAACTGAACCATGAAGAAGTTGTTACATTTTCAATCCACACAGGGTCGTATTTCACTGATCCATGACGGGACGCTCTAAGGATGGTCCTCATCGGGTTACACACTGCTGATCTACATAGGGTAGCTAGAATACTGATCCACATAGGGTCACTATGATGCTCATCCACACAGGGTCGTTATGATGTGGATCCACACAGGGTCTCTATGATGTTGATCCACACCAGGTTACTATGATGTTTAACCATACAGGGTTTCTATGATGCTAATCCACATAGGTTCACTCTGATGTTGATCCACATAGCGTCGTTATGATGCTGATCCACACAGGGTCGCTCTTCAATTGACGGCGAGTCACAGGATTCTCTGCACTCCATGCGCTTGAGTTCCATAGTATGTTACCCTCAAGATATCAGTCTTTCATCAACTTAAACAATGTTACACAATGTAATAACCCAAAATAACACCATGTCTTAAGGGTCCCAACGTGATAGACGGCATGTCAATCGGATGCTTGGTCTGTGAGTTATAAGTGTTTTAGTACCGAGGGCCCGGTTGGATTTGGGTTCGATCCAACACAGTCATACTCCAAATTTCTCCAAAACTGAGGTGTAGTATCTCAAAATTATTGTCTCATTCCAAGGATTCTATCACCATAGACGGTTCGTCAAACAAATGTTTGGTTTGTGAGATACGGCCTTTTATGAGTATCTGGGCCAAAACGGGACTGGGTCCAGCCCGACCCGGTCCAGGTCCGACTTGGGTCCGACCCAGCCCATCCTGAACTGGCTGGGTCATATTTATTGGGTTAGGCCACGGGCTCGGCCCGTTGGACCGCAAACCAGCCCGTCCATCCTCGGCTGGGCACGGCCCGCCGAGCAACCTGGCCGGGTGGCTGGTGTGGTCTGCCATCTGGGTGGTCGCTCCCCTTCCCGAATAGAAAATACATTTAGGTTAATCAACTGGTGGCACCACGTGGTGCCGCACCTCTGTCAATAGAACCCGTGAGGCACGGGTCCCCTTTTCATGGCTTCGAAGCCATGACCTCCTTCTGTGGCACGCGACGGCGCGCCACCCTGCTGCCACTGCGGCCAGCTGACGATGGCCGCCCCTTCCGTCCTCCGTATTTCCTCCAGGTGTTGCCTCTTTTCCACATCCGGCACCAGCCGGTCATCACCGGTGCCCGCTGTCGCCCTCTGGTGCCATTCGTCACCTTTACCCGCTGGTGCCACATCGGCAAGGCTTTCACAGGCCACTGGGTGATCTCTGTTTATCCGTTTTCCCTTCCAAACACTCCTACAGGACTCTCGGGATGATGTCGTCACTACGTTGCTCCCGAATTCAATATTCTATCGAGTTGGAAAACTTCCCCCAAAGAACGCATCAAAACCAAAAGCGGCGGAGGGTCCGGTCCTTGTTCATTTGGCCCGCGCCCTCCGCGTTAGCATCATATCAAGCAGGTAATAATTAAATCATCAAAGATAAACAAAAACTTTTTTGACACTTCTATGATTCATCATGATTATCAAGAACGTGGAAAAGAAACAAATTCTCATGAATTTAAACATAAAAAACCCATACCTCATATTTGAAGAAGACGTCGCGGTTGTGGAAGAAGAATCCACATTAGATGGAGTCATTGGCGTTCATCATTTCCAAATATATTCCTCCAACATTTCCATCAAAGCCTCTGTTCTTCATTGGTGGAAGAGGTTGCGGTACTTCGTCTGAGGTTCCTCACTTCTGTGTCAAAAACCCATGCCCGAGCTTCATTTAAACATAGGGGAAGGGAGATTAACCCATCGTAAGAATTAATGAGGTTCATTAATGAGTTTTAATTAATGAACCTCTTAACTCTCAATAGTTTGGTTACAAAACAGAAGAGTCAAGCCATTAAATGGCTGGAAAACCCAGCGGTCCCACCACCACAGCTCAACAGTGGTAGAAAAAAAAATAACATTTTTATTTTATTTTATTATTCTTCAAAAGGTTCAAAAAACTATCTTTTTCTCCCAACATACTATGGTCTAAGTTAAGCCTCCCTTAAGTGAATCATAGTGTTGCGGATTCAATGGTGCCCTCATATTTTTAATCCAAGCACTGGTTTAAATGATAGAAAACGCCACCCACGCATTTACTGAATGTACCTTAAAAAATTTTAAAATTATGTTCTGGGTACACCGGTCCTCAGAATCAAGTGCCTTCAATTCTCACAGACTCATAATAATCCCAAATAATTTAAAAAAAATTATATGGAATTTTTGGGTCTTTACACCAATGACTTCTGAAGGCCCTTCTAAAAATTAGAATTGAACCCTGGATCCCAGTCAGATACAATGTAAAGAGTCACTCCATGTAACCTGACAATCTCTTTGAGGTACAATCAAGAAATCTAATCCAAAGGCATTATATCTCGAATAGAGAGAAAATGTGCAGATTTAGTCAGTCAATCAAGAATAACTCATATTTCATTGTTACCTCGAGAACTCTTTGGTAGTCCCACAACAAAGTCCATGGATATATTATCTTATTTCCACTCTAGCACTAACAAAGGTTGAATCATCCCCTTTGGTAACTGCCACTCTTCTTTAACCTCTTGACATTTCAAACATTTCATAGTAAAATATGCAATATCTCTTTTCATTCCATCCCACCAGTAATACTCCCAAAGGTCTTTTTACATATTAGTACTACCATGACGAACTGAAAATTGAGAACTATGAGCTTAACACAACAATTCTTTCTTCAACTAGGAATCATAAGGAACACACAGCCTTTTACCAAATCTTAAAACACAATTTTTATCAATTTTAAATTCTAGAAACGTACCCATTTTAACCAATTATACCTTTTTTTTGTAGCTCATGTTCTTCCTTCTACGCTTGCTTAATTCTGTCTGATAACAATGACTGTATTGAAACCTGAAACAAAATAGAGTTATTTGCTTCACCAATAACTTCTAATCCAAAATTCATCAAATCATTAATCAATGGATCATGTTCTAAATGTAACATGGATAGTGATGCATGATGTTTTTGACTCAAGTCATCCACAACTTTGTTTCTTTTCTCAGATGGTAATTATTCATTCAATCATAATCCTTTATCAGTTCAAGTCATATTCTATGCCTCATGTTTAATTCCTTCTAAGTGAATATATAATTCAGACTTTTATAGTCAGTATATATTTGACATTTGTCTCTGTATAAATGATACCTCAAAATTTTCAAAGAAAAAACCATATCTGCCAATTCCAAATCATGTGTGCGATAATTTAACTCATGTGGTTTTATTTGTCTTAAAGAATAAGAAATTAATTTATCATTCTGCATCAAAACACAACCAATTCCTTTCATGGAAGCATCATTTTAGATGATAAACTCACTATTTTGGGAAGGTAAGGACAAATTGGAGCATTAACTAATTTATTCTTCAGTTCCTAAAAAAACAACACAATCTTCTGTCCAAACAAATTTAACCCCTTTTTGTGTTATCTTAGTTAGCGGGCTAAATAAAAGAGCAATGTTCTAAACAAATCATCTATAATAACCAGCTAATCCAAGAAAACTAAGAATCTATGTAACATTTGTAGGTCTTGATCATTCATCAACAACTTTTGTTTTAGAAGGATAAACTATTATTTCATCCTTATTTACAATGTTCCCAAGAAAAGAAATCGGTTTCAACCAAAAATCACAATTGATAATTTTTTAATACAGTTTCTTTCCCTTTAATATTTCCAAAACAATCCTTAGATGTTTTTCACACTCCTCTTTACTCTTAGAAAATACTAGAATGTCATCAATAAACACAACCACAAACTTTTCAAGAACTCATTAAATATTCTATTCATAAGATCTTTGAATACAACAGGTGTATTAGTTAACCCAAATGGCATAACAAAAAATTAATAATGCCCATATCTAGTACGAAAATCTATTTTCAGGATGTCATCTTACTTCACCTCCAGCTGATAGTATCTGGATATCAAGTTAATATTGGAAAAGTACTAAGCTCCCTAGAGATGATAAAACAAGTCATCGATATGAGGAAAAGGATACTTGTTTTTAACAGTGATGTTATTCAAGGCTTTATAGTCAATGTAAAGTCTTATAGAACCATCTTTCTTTTTAATGAACAAAACAAGAGCACCCTATGGTGAAGTTTTAGGATAAATGAATCCTTTATCAAGAAAATCTTGCAACTAGTTTTTCAATTCAATAAGTTCCATGTGATACATTCTATGTGGTGGTTTTAAAATTGGCTTAGCATCAGGAACTAAGTCAATTGTGAATTCTACTTCCCAATCAGGTATGAAATCGGGTAAATCGTCGGGAAAAACATCAAGGTGTTCATTTACCAATAGCACATCATTAATATGAATAGTTCTCTTATTTTCAATAATATGAGCATGATAAATTTCATTTTTATCTGTTAACAATTTCTCAGCTTCCTGATATGTTATTATTTGTATGGGTTCATTCTTGTATAAAAACTAAAAATATTTCTGAAAAACAACTTCTTTATCTCTACAATCAATGTTATCATGATAAACAGAAAGCCAATTCATTCCCAGAATGACATCAAACTCTACTAATGTAAAAACAACAAGGTTTGCAAGAAATTTCTTTCTACAGACCAAAATAGAAAGATTATTATAATTTTTATTTGCTATAATATTTCCACTGTTGTTTTAACAATAAGTTCTGGTCTCATATATTGAGGTGATATTTCCGATTTACAAGAAAATTCCTCAGAAATAAAGGAATGTGTAGACCATGTATCAAACAAAACTTTATAAAAATATGAGTAAACAAACAAGTTACCTGATACAACTTCATTAGATGGTCATACATCTACTAATATAGTCACAAAAGATCTCATACACCTTTCTACTTATAGTCTGGTTTCTTTTCATCATCTTAATCTCTCTTTGGGTAGTCATTTTCATAATGACGCATCTCACCACATTTAAAACACTTTACAATTTTCTTATCAGAATTTGTATTAGGATCATTTTCATTACAATATCGGGTCATATTCCAAACTTAACACATCGAAAACACTTCCTAGTTTTGGTAAGGCATTCCCCGTGGTGCTTTTTTCCACACTTTTCACAAACTAGAAACTAGACTTTCTTACCATCATATTTCATTGATTGATTCTTACCCATAATTTTACATTTGTACCTCTTCTTATCCTTTTTTTCAAAGTGTACATGATCATAAGAAAACTCCATCTCTACCCTCTCAGTACATCATACAAGTTTCTCATAACTTTTGAATTCATTGGAGGCCAATGACCTTTGATGCATTGGCTTTAATCTTGAGTAAAGGAGGTTGATTTTTCTATCAAGATCCAGAATAAAATTTGGAGCATAACTTTCCAGTTGAGTGAAGATTGCTTCATACACTCCCATTGAATATTCATCATTTTGCTTCAATTCAAGGAATTTCTTCTCCATCATAAGTCACACAACCTTAGTAAAATATTTTTTAAGGAAAATACTTTTAAATTCATCCCACTCTAATGAATCAATCTCCTCTCTAACCCTGATATTTTTTACAATTGAACACCACTGATCAGCTTCACCTTCAAAATGATAAACGAAAATACTTAGCTTTTTATTATCTGAACATCCCATAACATTAAATATCTTTTCAATGGATTTAATCCATACTTTATCCACTATTGGGTCAGAAGATCCATTGAAATAAAGAGGGTATTTTCTCATAAAATGTTCCACTATTGTCATGTTCTTTTGTCGTAGCTCTAGTTGTTCTCTTGTATGGATGGAACCACCATTTATTTTCTGTGTTAGCTAAGCCATTACAATCACAAACTTCTTGGTTCCAATACCTATCATTCTGGGCTACAAATTCAAAAGGATATTGTTCGGTCGGTGCCTTTCCACTTCTGCTTCCCTGTTTCTTCTACAGAAAACCATTCTAAACAAACATATCATAGTTGAAGAAACATGGTAATATTTAAATTTTATAACATTTCAAATTAACCATAGAGTAAAATCATTTATGGTATTCTATTAACATCATCATAACCTCTAAAGTTATCTAAACTATCATCTGATACCAACTATAAGGACCCTACCTTATTATATTTCATAATCTTGAATTGTAGTCAAGAACTCACTTAATTTTATATTGAGGATCCTTTCAAGTTTAGAGTTTTATAGAATTGGGATATAAAACTTACATAACATTCCGCATTCATATAGAGAAGATACCACAAAAATAGTATCCATTTATTCCAAAATATAAAACTTTCAAAATAAAACTTTTTTTCTTTGAAAAATCCTCATAACATTTAACATGGATTCCTTATTTATATTAAACATCCTTATAAACTATGAAATCATTTAAAAACTTTTTATGAGCACAAAAAGAATAGTAAGGGATATAAAAATAAGTAAATAACACATTATTCCATGAATACAAGTAACGTATGAAATTATTTTCAAAAAACATACTTATCACCCATATAAACTTACTTTGTGAAACTTGAGATTTCTATGAGATTTATAGAAAACATATAGAACAAAAATAGAACTATTAAGGTATATTTGGGCATTACTTACTTAGTTTTTTAGCCATAGTGGCTACCTTAGTATTGGTAACCCTCATAGCTACCTTACAATGTAACCATCATGGCTACTTTATTGTGTAACCATCATAGTTACACTTGGAGTAACCATATGGATGACCTCCAAATTAATCATTACCAATGAATTAGAGGGATATATAGGTTCCACAATTAATCATAAACAATTCCCAAGAATCAAAACATAATCATACAACATGAATAATTGCATAAAAATATTTCTTTTGAATTTTGTAAAATGGAATTTTAAAAGAGGATTTTAAAAGAAAAGCCTCTTTCAAATATCATATAATTAAAGTGAGACTTAATAGAGTGGATGTAATATGTATATACACTATAAATACACATAATTAAACATAATATAAACAAAATTCATCACACAAACAATTTTAATATCGCATAAATAATGAAATAGAAGGTTAACCCAAAGAATGGAAATCGGGTTAATAATTCCCTTACCTCAGATTTTTCTTACTTCAAACTTGTTTAAACCTTATTTTTAATTATTAAAATAGTGTTATTAACATCTTAAAGAAACATATTCATGTTTATAATACCTTATATTATCATTTCATAAAATTATTTCACCCTTTAGTTATTGGTATTTTATTCCTTCCATTGTTTCGAGAGCGTTCTTTACACGATTTTCATGGCTAGTTTGTATTTGATTTTGTTTTCGTATGGAAATAAAATTATAGAAGTGTAATGAAATGGTATTCATATGTTTACAGAATATATAATGATACCATAAATCATTTTTTATATCATATATTATGATTAATCTTTAGATAAAACATTAATGATATTTTTTTAGATCATTTTTTGTGGTTTCTTGATAATCATGAACTTGTTTCATTATATTATTTAATTTTATGAATATAAGTTAATTCCAGAACATAAAATAGGTTACCACACAAACATTAAATTATTTTTCAACCATTAAAATGGTTTTATGGTCATCTTTTAAGGAATTAATGGAAATTGAAGACACATCGTCCATGATTTTGGTAAATCGGCAGATCACGGACGGTGTTTTTATTTTTAGAATAAGAGGTAGAGGAAAGGAAGAAAGATAATGAATTTTTTTACATGAACGTGATCAAATAAAGAATATATAAGATTATGGAGATTTCGTACCTCCTGGATAAGGGTATGGGAATATATTATAATAAAATAAAGGAATTGAAAAAAGCACGTGAAAAAGGAAGAGGATTCTTACCTCTTGATCTCTTCTCCTTTAAATCCTTTTTAAGGCCTTTGGTTTTGGCCTTTTGGTGAGACCAGAACGTCTTGGAAGTGGGTAAGAGACTTTGGGAGGTTATTTGGAAGAACTTATACAATTCTCAAGGCTTCAGAGGTGTGATAGTAAGAGGGGAATGAGGGAGGTATTTATAATGGAGGAGATGAGGGATTTTACATTATTTTAATCATTTTTTAATATTTTTACTCTAGACTAAATAGTCTTGATTCATGTGACCCCAAATAGTAATAATTTCATTTGAGTTCGAACCAAATGGGCTTACATTAGCCTTGAATTACCTATGATGCAGTAAAATAAGTATTTAGCATTTATCATAATTTATCGTATTTTACTATTCATAAAAAAATCAAGAATTTCAGAAAAATCCCAAAACTTCACCCTAAACATTTTTCAATGTATATAATTCAAAAATTAACTCCATTTTTTGAAAATAATTTTCTAAATACTATTAATTTAATTTTTAAATAAAATCATAAATTATTCAAAAATAACAATTTTAAAACTATAACTCATTTTAACACCTTGAAAAATTAATCAAGATCTCATTATCTTATAACCTTGATAAAATAAAAGAATAATATGATTTAATATTCATAAGGTCATATTACTATTCATATTACTATTCATAAGGCTATGTTACTATTCACCAAAAAACAAGTTGGTTCTATTAGACTCCAAATAACTTACTGAACACAATTGTAGATGACCGTTTTTCAAAATTCAAAACATAAAAGCAGAAAAAATATGTTTAAAGTCTATTTATAACTATATAATTAAAACAAAGTTTAATGAATTTCAATTTATTCTTAAAACCTTGTGGTGTTTCATTATCCCCACCTTTTGGAAATTTCATCCTCACAATTTTATTTACTTTTTAAACAAGTGAGGGTACATTTTCCTCATAGCATTTTCAGACTCCCATGTTGCTTCTTCAACCATGGGGTTTCTCCACAAAACATTTATCTAGCAGATTACCTTGTTCCGCAATACATGTTCCCTTAGATCAATAATTTGAACTGGATTGTCTTTATAAGAAAGGTTCTCTTCTAGCTGAACTGCTTCTGGTATCAAGACATTAGATGAATCTGGCACATACTTTTTCAACATTGAAACATGAAAAACATTGTATACCTGAGATAAAATCTAAGTCAAAGCTACTCGGTAGGTGAATATTCCAACTTTCTCTTGAATTTCATAAGTTTTAATGAATCATGGACTTATCTTTCCTTTCTTACCAAAATTCTCAATACTTTTCCATGGTGAGATTCTAAGAAAAACATGATCACCTACCTCAAAAGAAAATTATTTCCTCATATTTTCTGTATAACTTTTCTGCCTACTCTAAGTTATTCTCATTTGTTTCTAGATAATCTTAATTTTCTCAGCCACTTCCTCTACTAATTTTGGCCCCATAAACTTCCTTTCCCTGACTTCATCCCAAAAAGCTGGAGTTCAACACCACTTCCTATACAATGCCAAAAAAGGTTTCATATGTATACTGGAATGAAAACTATTTTTATAAGAAAACTCAACTAAAGAAAGATGATAATCTCAACTTCCCTGATAGTCCATTGAACAAACTCAAATCATACCCTCCAAAGTTTGAATCATTCATTTTGTCTTCCCATATAATTGAGGATGGAAAGTTTTACTGAAATTTAATTATGTGCCCAATGAATTCTGAAGGCCCTTCCAAAAATTATAAGTGAACCTAGGATCCTGGTCATATACAATGGAAAGAGGGACTTCAAGTAACCTAATAATCTCTTTGGGGTACAATCAACAGAGATGATCCAAAGATATTTTAAATCGAATAGGAAGAAAATGTGTAGATTTAGTAAGTCGGTCAACAATAACCCATATTGCATTATTACCTCAAGAAGTATTTGGTAGTCCCATAACAAATTTCAAGGATATATTCTCCCATTTCCACTCTAGCACTGGAAAAGGCTGAAGTATCCCCTTTAGTAACCACTGCTCTGCTTTAACCTGTTGACATGTCAAACATTTCATAGTAAAATATGTAGTATCTCTTTTCATTCCATCCCACCAGTAATACTCCCGAAGGTCTTTATACATATTAGTAATGCTAGGATGAACTGAAAATAGAGAACTATGAGCTTCACACAACAATTATTTATTCAACTGGGAATCACAAGGTGTACACAACATTTTTTCAAATCATAAAACACAATCTTTATCAAGGTTAAATTTGGGAAACTTTCCCATTTTAACCAATTATACCTTTTTCTATAGCTCACGGTCTTCCTTTTGTGCTTGCCTAATTCTATCTGATATCAATGACTGCACTAAAACCTAAAACAAAACAGAGGTATTTCCTACACCATTAACTTCTAAGAAAAAATTTATCAAACCATTAATCAAGTTATCATGTTCCAAACATAACATGGTTAATGATACATGATGTTTTTGACTCAAGGAATCTTCCACTTTGTTTTCTTTTCCTGGATGCTAATTGATCGTGCAATCATAATCCTTTATCAGTTCAAACCATCTTATCTTACTCATGTTTAATTTCTTTTGAGTGAATATATACTTCATATTTTTATAGCCAATATATATTTAACATTTGGATCCGTATAAATGATGCCTCCAAATTTTCAAAACAAAAACCACAACTTCCAAATCTAAATCATGTTTGGGATAATTTAACTCATGAGGATCTAGTTTTCTTGAATCATAATCAATTACCTGATCATTCTGCATCAAAACATAACCAATACCCTTCAAGGAAGCATCACTATAGATGAAAAACTCACCATTTCAAGAAGGAAATTATAAAAATGGATCATTCACCAATTTCTTCTTCAGTTCCTGAAGACAAACATCACATTCTTTTATCCAAACAAATTTAACCCTTTTCTTGTTATCTTAATTATTAGGCTAGATAACCATGAAATTTTTTTAACAAAACATTCGTAATAACTTATTAATTCAAGAAAACTAAAAATCTCTGTAACATTTGTAGGTCGTGTCCATTCATCAACAACTTTTTTTTTAGAATGATCAACTATTATTCTATCCATATTTACAATTTTCCCATGAAAATAAATCTATCACAACCAAAAATCACACTTGCTAAATTTTCGATATAGTTTATTTTACTTTAAGGTTTGAAAAAAAACCCTTTTATATTTTTCATGCTCCTCATTAATCTGAGAAAATACCATAATTTCATCAATAAACACAACCACAAACTTATCCAAGAGCTCATGAAGTATTCTATTCATAAGATCCATGAATAAAACAGGTGTATTAGTTAACCCAAATGAGATAAAAACAAATTAATTATGCCCATATCTAGTACAAAAATCTATTTTTAGGATTTCATCCTCCTTCACCTTCAAATGATAGTATCTGGATCTCAAGTCAATCTTGGAAAAGTACTGAGCTCCCTAGAGATGATCAAACAATTCATCGATATGAGGAAAATGATACTTGTTTTTAACAATGATGTTATTCAAGGATCTATAATCAATGCAAAGTCTTATAGAACCATATTTCTTTTTAACAAACAAAATTTGATCACCCCATGGTGAATTTCTCAGATGAATGAATCCTTTATCAAGAAACTCGTGAAATTAATTTTTTAATTCAATAAGTTCCATTTGAGACATTTCATATGGTGGTTTTGAAATTGGCTTAGCATCAGAAACTAATTCAATTGTGAATTCAACTTCTTGATCATGTATGACATAGGGTAACTAATCCAAAAAAAACATTAAGGTATTCATTTACCACTAGAACATCATTAATCTGAGAAGTTCCCTTGTTTTCAATAATATGAGCAAGATAAATTTCATTTTTATCATTCAATAGTTTCTTATTTTCCTGATATGTTATCAATTGTATGGGATTGTTCTTATATACAAACTGAAAATATTTCTAAAAAACAACTTTTTTATCGCTACAGTCAATCTTAGCATGATAAACAGAAAGTCAATCCATTCCCAGAGTGACATCAAACTCTACAAAGGTAAAAACAACAAGGTTTTCAGGTAATTTCTTTATACAAACCATAATAAAAATATTCTTATAATTCCTATTTGATATAATATTTCCCCTAGTGTTTTAATAATAAGTTCATTTCTCATTTGTTGAGGTGATTTTTACAATTTACCAGAAAATTCCTCAGAAATAAAGGAATGTGTAGACCCCTTATCAAACAAAAATTTAGCAAAATCTGAGTAAACAAACAAGGTAACTTATACAACTTCATTGGATGGCCCAACTTCTATTGATGTAGTCATAAAGGATCTCAACACACCTTTGTACTTATAGTCTGGCTTTTTGCATCGTTTAGATCTCTCTTTGGGTAGGCATTTTCATAATGACCCATCTCACCACATTTAAAACACTTTACAGTTTTCTTATCATGATTAGTTTTAGGATCATTTTCATTACAATATCAGGCCATATGTCTAAACTTACCACATTGAAAACACTTCACAGTTTTGGTAAGGCATTCCCCATGGTTCTTTTTTTGACACTTTTCACAAACTAGAAATTGGAATTTTTAATGTCAGATTTCTTTGATTGATTATTACCCATCCCTTATCATTTGGACCTATTCTTCTCCTTGTTTTCAAAGTGCACTTGATCATCCGAAAACTTCATATCTACACTCTCAAAACATCGGACAAGTTACTCAAAACTTTTTATTTCATTGGAGTCCAATTCCCTTCGATACCTTGACTTTAATCATGAGTAAAAGCAGTTGATTTTTCTATCAAGATCTAGAATAAGATTTGGAGAATACCTTGCCAGTCGGGTGAAGATCTCTTCATAAAATGCCACTAAATATTTCTAATTTTTATTCAATTAAATGAATTTATTCTCCATCCTAATTCATACCACCTTAGGAAAATATTTTTTAAGGAAAAGATTTTTAAGTTCATTCCACTCTAAGGAATCAATCGCCTCTCTATCCCTGATATTTTTGACCATTGACCACCAATGTTCAGCTTCACCTTAAAAACAATAAATGTAAAGAGTTTCATTTTTATTATCTAAATATAACATAACATCAAATATCTTTTCAAGGAATTTAATCCATCCTTTAGCTACTACTGGGTCAGAAGATCCATTAAAAGTAGGAGGGTTTTGTCTCATAAAATGTTTCACTATCACCATGTTCCTTTGTGGTAACTCTGGTTGTTATCTTGCAAGGATTAAACCACTATTTATTTCCTATGTTAGATGATCCATTAATGTTAAAAACTACTCGGTTCCAATCCCTACCATTCCAGGCTGCAGACTTAGAAGGATGTTGTTCTGTCGGTGCCTTTCCACTTCAGCTTCCCTGTTTTTTTTGCAGAAAACAATTCTGAACAAACATATCTTAGTTAAAAAAATATGGTAATCATTAAATTATATAACATTTCAAATTATCCATAGATTAAAAATCATTTATGGTATTCTATTAACAACATCCTAACCCCTAAATTTATCTAAATCATCCTCTGATACCAACTATAAGGACCCTTCCTTATTATATTACATAATCTTGAATTTTAGTAAAGAAATCACTTCATTTCATATTGAGGATATTTTCAATATTATAGTTTTAGAGAATTTAGATATAAAAAACATAATATTCCACATTCATATATAGAATATACCACAAAAATAGTATTCATTTCTTCCAAAATATAAAACTTTTCAAATAAAACATGTTTTCTTTGACAAATATTCAAAACATTTAACTTGGATTCCATATCTATCTTACACATCCTTATAACCTGTGAAAATCATTTAAAAACTTGTTATGAGCAAGAAAATCTCATTAAGGGATATAAAATAAGGAAAGAACACATTAGTCCATGAATACTCATAATGTATGAAATCATTTTCCAAAAGACATGTTTGTCACCCATATAAACTTACTTTGTGAAACTTGATATTTATATGATATTTCCACAAAACATATAGAACATAAATAAAACCATAAATATATCTTGGGAAATTAATGACTTAGTTTTGTAACTATTATGGCTACCTTATTATTTGTAACCCTCACGGCTTCCTTACAATGTAATCCTTATGGCTACCTTATTGTGTAATCATTACAGTTACACTTGGAGTAACTATACGGATGACCTCCAACTTACACATAACCAATGCATTGGAGGGAGATATAGGTCCCACCATTCATCATAAAAAATTCCCAAGAACCAGAACATAATCATATAATATGAATAATTTCATAAAAACGTTTCTTTTGAATTTTGTAAAATGGAATTTCAAAAGAGGATTTTAAAAGAAAAGTCCCTTTAAAAGATCATATAATTGAAGTGATACTTAATAGAGTGGATAGAATATGTATATAAACTATAAATAAACATAATTAAACATTATATAAAAAAATTAATCACACAAATAATTTTAATACTACATAAATAATGAAGTAGAAGGTTTACCCAAAGAATGAAAATCGGGTTAAGAATTCCCTTACCTCAAGTTTATCTTACTTCAAACTTGTTTAAACCTATTGTATAATGGATAAAAGAGTGTTATTAATATATTAAATAAACATTATCATGTTTTTAACACCTTAAATGATCATTTTATAACATTATTTCACCCTTTAGTTATTAGTATTTTGTTCCTTTCATTGTTTCGGGAGCGTTCTTTACACGATTTCCATGACCGGATTGTATTTGATTTTCTTGTTGTATGGAAATGAATTTACAGAAGTGTAATGAAATTGTATTAATATGTTTTGAGAATATATAATTATAACATAAATTATTTTTCTATCATATATTATGCTGAATATTTAGGTAAAACGTTAATGATATTTTTTTAGATCATTTTTGGTTGTTCCTCGATAATCATGAACTTGATTCATTATATAATTTAATATCATGCATAGAAGTTAATTTCAGAACATAAAATAGGTAAAATAATACACCTTAAGTTATATTTATACCATTAAAAGGGTTTTATGATCATATTTGAATGAAGTAATGGAAATTGAAGACATATCGTCCACGATTTTGGTAAATCGGTACAGTGTGGATGATGTTTTTATTTTTAGAATAAGAGGTAGAGGAAAGGAAGAAGGATGATGGATTTTTTTACATGAACATGATAACATAAAGAATATATAATATTTTGGATATTTCATACCTCTTGGATAAAATTAGGGGAATATATTATGATAAAAGAAATGAATTGAAAAAAACACATGAAAAAAGGAAGAGGATTTTTACCTCTTGATCTCTTCTCCTTGAGATCCTCCTTAAGGCCTTTGGTTTTGGACTTTTGGTAAGACCAGAAGATATTGGATGTGGGGAAGATCTTTTGGGAGGTTATTTTGTATAAATTAGGCAACGCTCAAGTCTTGAGAGGTGTGAGAGGAAGAGGGGAATGAGGGTGCTATTTATAGTGGAGGAGAGGAGGGATTTACATTATTTTAATCATTTTTTTAATATTTTTGCTCAAGACTATGAATAGTTTTGGTTTATATGATCCCAAATAGTAATAATATCATATGAGTTCGACCTAAGTGGGATTACATCATCCTTTCATCACCTATGATGTAGTAAAAAAAGTATTTAGCATTTATCGTAATTTATCATATTTTACTATTCATCAAAAATTCAATAATTTTAGAAAAATTCCAAAAGTTCACCCTAACCATTTTTTAATGTGTAGAATTCAAAAATGAACTCTGTTTTTTGAAAATAATTTTCTAAATATTATTAATTTAATTTTAAAATAAAATTATAAATTATTAAAAAAAACAATTTTAAAACTATAACTCATTTTTAACACCTTGAAAAAATTAGTCAAGATCTCATTATCTTTTCACTTTAAGAAAATAAAATAATAATTTGATTTACTATTCATAAGGGTTATATTACTATTCATATTACTATTTATAAGTGTATGTTAATTTTCACCAAAAAACAAGTTGGTTATATCAGACTCCAAATAACTTACTGAACACAATTGTAGATGACCATTTTTTGAAATTCAAAATATTGAAGTGGTAAAATTATATTTAAAGGATAGTTATAACTATCTAATTAAAACAAAGTTTCATGCATTTTAATTTATTTTTAAAACATGGGGTGTTACAATTTCTGACCAAAATAAGGATTATAGGATGAGATAATGGAATTAAGAAATTTATTTGGGTAGGAATTTTCTAAAATAAATGGTTTTTTATGTGTTAAGAGGAGAGGAGAGTGGGTGGCCTTTTATAAGTGAGGTGAACGACACACTTGTGATTTTTAAAAAGAAAAAGGTGTACCCATGTTTTTCACATTACACAAGGCACCAGAATAGTAAATTCTAGAACCTAGAAGATATAATCTCAAAATATGGCCATCAAATGGGTTTTGGATAAGTTTTGGGTCATTTTTAACCCTTATTTTTTAGTTTAACCCTTGTTAAACCCATTTTTACGGTAACTATGGTAAATAGTTTTACTATTTTCACTACTCATTAGGGAAAAAATTAATTTGATATTATTATACAATTTAAAATTATTCTAACCAAGTATGCAATCCATTATTATAAATTCAATTCACAAAAATTTGGCAAAATTTAATTTAAAATTAATCCCATAAAAGCGATGAGAAAGTGGGTTTTCAAAGAGAAAATGTTCAAAACTTTAAAACATTTTATATAAGAATTAAATATAATAATTATTATAATGAACTAAATTGGATAAATAGATGCATAATTGAACTAATTTTTCTTTTAAAATCATATTAAAACAATTTTTAAGTTTTTAAAATCATTAAAATAAATGATAACTCTTAATAAAAACCAGTATTTTTCAGTTTTCATTGAAAATTTTATCTCCTCAGAAAATTCTCAAAAATTCACCATAAAATAATTTTGAAATTATTATTTAAAAAAATAACTTTATTTTATCAAATAAATTATTTAAAAGTTTCAAAATTTAGTTTTAAAATAATTTTTCAAAAGGTGAAAAAACTTCGTTTTAGAGAAATAGAGTTTTTAAGCATAAAAGTTGATTTATTCTTATATATTATCTATAAAACACATAATATGAATGTTAAAAAATTTATTGAATATATAATATATAAATTTCATTAAAATAATTCACCAAAAGTGGTTTATTTAATTTATTAAGGTAAAATGATTTTTTTCATAAAATAGTTTTTTAGAAAAATATCTCCTTTATTTCCAAATAGTTTTTATTTTCATATATAATTAATTGGTCACCAAATAATTTATTTTATATACATGTGTAAATCATATAATTTCATAATTTATTTAATCTTATTCATACCCCTCATTTCAATGGCTAGGTGATAACTATCATATAATAATTTTTTAATAATATGTCATATTTCATTTAAACTTGGTGTTGTGTGTAATGCGGGATACACTCAATGTTTTGTGTAAGGTAAAATATATAAAAGATTAAATTCATTTTAAAAGATATATATTTCATAAAATCTTAGGGTGTTATACTATATCCCCTTAAATTAATTATGTCCTCGTAGTTTGACCTTATGCTCAGTAAGCAAGGGTTTAACATTTGAAAATCCCATTGTAGGAAACTCACATCATAAAATGGGTTAATCAAACTTCCTCTTGAAAAGAGAGAAAGGGGTGTTGGAAGGTTATAAAAAATTACACATAAATAGGTTTACATATAGGATAACAAATTTGGGAAGTGAAACATGTACAAAGAAGAGAAAACTAACACCCAAATACTGATAGGGAGTGATAGAGAACATGGTCAGGAGAAAGTTAACGACCACAATTCCATAAACCAAAGAGGTGTAAAAAATGTCATTGATATCATAAAAATGATGATATTAGGATAAAATTTTATTTCAAGATCCTTTTCCTAATTTGGGGGAATTTATATGAGAATATATACTTACTTGATTTCATTCAATTTCATAACCACAATCTGATCCATTGGTTATACATTAGTTAATTTCCACATCATCTATTAGTCTAAGATATTAATTTTTCATGTATGAAGAACTAAATAAGATACAAAAAAAATTATATGTAATTCCTTATATATCTAGATATTATCAAAAAATGGTTAGCACAAGTTATGCATAAATCTTCATATAGTGAAATAATACAATAATCTCTAAAACCTCATCCAAAATTCAACATAAAACATTCCATAAATGGTCAACCTTATAACCCTTAAAAATTCAAAATTTATAAATAAGTTCACCAAATTTCTCAAAATCAACTTAACATTAATCCCCCAAATATCATAAATTGTATCTTGATTTTCACATACTAAATATGTGAATATATTAGCCATTTATTTTCTTTAATCATAGTAATAACTAGGATTACCATAAAATCATAATGAAAACATATATACTTCCTCATTCCTTGAATAAAACCACACATTATTGAATATATCTCATAAATCAAATAATCTTGTAAAATCCATCAATGATAACATAAACCACTTTTTCTAAAAATCATTAATCAGTTCTAAGTTCATTAATATTATCCAATTTACTTTATTTGTATTAATCATATCTTTATCCAAACTAAACGCCATTTTCTCAACATCAGTAAATTATTAAGAGTTATCTTCTCTTAATAAAAATATCACCTTTACATAAGATCACTTTTTCAGGTCATTATCACCATTCGACATATTTTTGAAAATCCCTAACAAAAAAATTATATTGAACAATCCATATATGGTTCATGATTCATATAACATAATTCTTGAATTCCAATACATAAACACTTCAATCATCCCACTTCTTTCTCAAACCATTAACTAGGATTAATCATCTTGTTCCTTAATACCTATTTCCTAAATTATAAAATATGAATCATGTATTAACATTCATTAACCTTAATTTAATCATGCTTCTCATGTTTACCATAAACAATACTATTTGAATATCCCATACATTTCATATATCATTTTATGTATCCTTATAATCAGTAGAATAACAATTACTCATACCACCATGATGATTCTCTTCATGATATTTCCCCTTAGCACATTGATTTGTATAATTCCCATACTTTTCACATTTTAAAAACTCAACCTTCGATGATATTTTAGGGATACCATTATTATCATCCATTGCATTAACCAAACTTTTCATTTACCCTCTATAATTACTTGATTTGTGTCCTTATTTTACATAATCAAAACAAATTCTCATTCTTATAATATGTCAACTTAGTTTCTTATTCCCACATTCTCGACATATAGGAAACTAAATCTTCTTTCCTCTATGGTCTCCACTATATAAACTCTCAAAAACCTCTATCTTTATCTTCTTTTGTGAGTCAGAGAGTTGGTTAAGGTGAATTATTTTAATCATATATCATGATAACTGATTAGGAATAATCATAATATCTTTCACTCTTGTTTTCATCTCATTTAGTTTCTCATAAACACATTGTCTATAACTTACAATGTTGATCTAGTTCTTTATGGTTCTCGCAATTGACTAAAACCAAAACACATAGTTTGAGTAACAATATATCTAGTGGGAAACTACATAATTATGAAAAATCACTTATATGATGTCTAAATCATGAAACATTATTTTCAATTTATGACATCTTAGACTTAACCTAGGTCATTCATGGTCATTATTTAAATTTTTCCTAATTTTTTGTAAAGAGTTTATGAATTTTCAAAGCATATCCCTTAAGAGTGTCAAACCAGGTAAGTCCCATTTTCATGCACTAGGTAAAGATAGAGTCCATCTAAATGAACCCTTTTTAGAGGTATTTCCCCTAGGTACCTTTTTTTTATATCTATATACACTTATAGTATCCATAAGGGGATTTAATTACTTGGAAACCACTTTCTCTAACAATTACCAAAATTCCTGGACATTTTCCTATACTTTTACTCATCCTTAAAATTATCTATAGAGACATCCCTAGATATATCTTTAGAAATATACCTAGGTATTTCACTTAAGTTTCTACACCCTTGTTTTCAAATGTTAACTAAACCTTTCCTCTGATAAAAACTATAATGGCCCATGCTTTTCATGCATAAATATCACATCCTTTTAGATGATTCTTGAATACATTTCATAAACACATTCCTGAGGACCATAATAGTTTATTTTATTTAGAGACTAGAAACACAATATTATTATTTCATGAAATATATTAAACATATCCCATAAATATCTTCTCACATAGTACTCTTCTTATGAATACCCTACCAAAACCTTTCTTCATAACCTGGGGAAGGAAACATAATAAAATCTGTGCTTAGATTCTTAGTGAGGGTAAACATGGAAGACAAAAATCTATAATCATATGAAATAATAAGATAAGAATAAGGTAATGTAATCATGATCATAACATATGAAGTTCATACATGAACTATCATAGATAATAAACATGATTTGTGTTATAAAACTTTATCATTTAGAAAGCATAGGTCATAAGAGTGAAAATCATCATAAATCAATCATGAACCATAAGATCATGTCATAAAAGTGAGGAATCATCATAAATATAGAAACCCATTTAATATTTTAAGGTTAATAATCAAGACCATCACATAATGGATCAAGACTTATCACATGTTTCCCATTTTGGATAAGCATTCACATATTTCCCATAGTGGATCAGGATGCACCTATTTCCCATAATGGATCAATCCCATATACTTATTTCCCATGGTAATCGCATGATATTTTAAGCTTTACCCAATTAATTTAAGGGAAACATAGGTCCCACCCATCTTTTTTTATAATGTAACCAACATCATTAGCTATAATGTAACCACCATCCTTAGTTATGATGTACCCACCATCACATAATTAAAATCATATATATGTGTGCCCTGATATCATAAAACATTCATCATATTAAAACCCATGAAAATTAATGGGTTTTATAAACATTTAATCAACATAAACATTAACCATATATGGAAATAATAAGTTTGGTATCATTCAATATTATCCCTAATAAAGCATAAGTGACATCAAAGGATGTTATCTTAGAAGGAAAATGATTTTCAAATATCATTTGGAATATTTATTAAATAATATATCCTTTCTACTTTGAAAAATGATTTTTAAAATATAAAAAATTTTCAAAATTATTTTCTTTAAAAATAACATTTGAAACTTATAAAGGAATATTTAAAATCATTTCAAACATTTCTTGAGGAAAATATCATTTCTTCTTTGGAAAACACCTTTTAAAATCTAAGATTTTTTGAAAATATGTTTCTTTGATAATAACATTGAAAAATTTTAAAGTAATATTCAAAGAAAATAATGGTCATGGAGGTATAAAATTTGGTTCATGTCGTACACAGAAAAATAATGATTTCTTCCATATATTCTATAAAAGACAAATAGGCATTTTTTGGAAAACGACATGAAGATTCATTTTAAAATATTTTTTTGAAATTAAAACATGGGTAAAAATATATTTAATAAATCATTTTAATCATTTTAAAATATTTTTTTGAAAAAATTTCAGAAAACATCGTTTTGGAAGAAAAAGGGTTTTAGACTGAAGAGAGAAATAAAGAAACTTTTTCTAAAAAAATATTCTCTTTAACTATTGAGTAATTAAAGAGAGAAAAATTAAGGGTAAAATTTTATTCTCATGACATAACCAGAAGAGAAAAAAAATTTGAGTTTCTTGAGATATATATTATAATATTTCATCATTGGAGGAATAATCATAAACCATCCCAATAAACGATGATATTATAATATAAAACTCTTACCATTATGGTAACTTTGAAACATAGTCCATGTGAGAGAATAACATTAAATAAAACTTATAATATCATGAAAATAAGGATATTAATTATATAACATGTAAAGGGGGTATTATATACACCTCATAGCACCAGATAGGTGCATAACATAACTTATCCCAAAGAAGGAAAGTTGAGATAAAAAATCACTTAGCATTTTGGTAACTTTTAAACTGTAAACCTTGTGAAATATAGATCCTAAAATGGATATTTAAATAGAAATAATTTTCTGTAGTATCATCATAAAATACATTCATGGTCATTATATACACCGTGAAAAAGAAATAGGCAGTGAATATGGCATGTGTCTCACAAAATTAAAAAGTGAGATGAAAATCCCCTACCATAAGTCTCGACTTACATTGTACACATTAAAATATCATAAATAATAAATTTAAGTTTATTATAAATCTATTAAAGAACCATAAATATATATATATATATATCATACCATATATGATTTATTTATGACCATTTATTACCTGTTTATTAACAATTCCATGTTAAATCTATGTTTCAGGTAATAACTGCTTTGTTTTTTATATAGGTTCTGATTTGATATTTTCAGTACTATCACATTGATCATGGTTCCATAATATATATAATTTTAACCATTATTTAAATATCATATATATTTATTATATATGTATTTATATTAATCCATAAAATTTATAGGTAGAAAATGAAATACATCGTTCATGGAGAGGCTAGGTCGTATGTACGCATAAACTTTGTTTCCATTTTCTCAATGGATAAAAAGAAAGGTAAATAATATATTTATATTATAGGATAATTTTTATGTCATATATATCACATATTTTCATTAAACCCATCCTTATTACCTTTTATTTAAAGCGTGAATAAATCACATCGCTTCGTAAGGTGGTAGTCCTCTATACACACGAACGATGTTATGTATTCACACTGAATGGAAAGTAAGAAGTTATATGTGATATAATAATTAAAAAAGTATAATAATATCATAAATATAATATATAAACATTTAATCAATAATTATATCCATATATAATAGGTTGTAATGGAAAAAATGAATGGCATCGGTTTGCAATGCGGTAGTCTGTCGTACACACGAATAATGATTTAATAACCCATTTGATGGAAGAGGTGAAAGATTTAGGTTATTAAATTAAAATAATAACATATAAATATATATAAATAATAATGTTATTATATCATCATTTTTTAAAAAATAATTTAAGAAGGATAAGGAATAAATAAAATAAAACTCTTGATTAGGGACGTTGCCTCTTCTTTGGATAAATTCTTTTAGTTTGCACCAAAAGGATTCTAAGGTGGGATTTAAAAACAAAAACAAACTATTATAGGATTATAAAAAAGAATTAAGAAATTTATTTTCATAGGGATTGACCGAACCAAATGTTTTTTGAAGTGTGAATAGGATAGGAGAGGGGGTGGTCTTTTATAAGTGAGGTGAGTGGCACGTGTGTTATTTTTTTTAAAAAAAAGTTATACCCATTTTTTTCGTATTAAACAAGGTTAAAAATGGGAAATAATCTAACCTATAAGGGATAATGTCAAAATATTGACATCCAATGGGTTTTTGGTAAGTTTTGGTTCATTTTTAACCCTTATCTTTTTAGTTTAACCCCCTGATAAACCCTCCTCCTCCTCCAATGGCCCGAAGACCTTCATTTTTTATTGATTTTTGATAATCCACCTTTCAAGGGGTGAGGTGGTACCCTTAAAAGGCCTGTAGGTATAAGCATTACATGTCCTTTAGGCCTTATAGGAATTCATTGCCCGTAGGCTTCAAACATTACATACAACCCAGACTAACTACTTGGAACTGCTCCTCCCCAGCATCTTCATCGTGAAATCAGCTCTCCACCTTCGCATGGCTATTCAGCTAGGCTTTCCCGTGCATGCACAGGCTTTTCTCGATGTCAGGTTCCATACCCTCTCATTCTTGCAATTAGTTTATCTTCGTTTATGGTGAAAGCTCCTTGCTCTTCCTCCTTCTTGAAGCTTGTTCCTTGTAGGTTGTCTGGTTTTCATCTGCACTTTAAGGTGTCCTGAAGGCCTTAAGGTGGCCCAAAGGCCTTAATGACCCAAAGGCATGGGTGGCCCAAAGGCCTTAAAGGACTCGGGGACCAAATCGGTCGCCCGAAGGCCCAAATGGGGGCATATTCTCAGCTGCTACAGTGCCAAGAGAAAATGTTCAAAAGTTCAAAAAGTTTTTATATCAAAATTCAATATGATAATGATTATATTAACCTAAATCATATTAATATATATATAATTGAACTAATTTTTCTTTTAAAAAAATATTAAAAAAAATTAAAGTTTTTAAAATCATTAAAAGAAATGACAATTCTTAATAAAAACCAGTATTTTTCACTATTAATCAAAAAATTATCTTTTAAGAAAATTCTCAAAAATTCACTGTAAGATAATTTTGAAATTATGATTTAAAAAATGAAATTTATTATATCAAATAAATTTTTTAAAATTTTCAAAATTTAGTTTTAAAATAAGTTAAAAAAAATGACAAAACTACTTTTTAGAAAAATATAGTTTCTAAGTGTAAAATTAGATTTATTCTTATCTCTTATCTATAAAATAAAAAATATTAATGTTAAACATTTTATTGAATATATAATATATAAATTTTATTAAAATAATTTACAAAAAAATTTTGTTTGATTTATTAAGGTAAAACGTGTTTGTTTGCGTAAAATAGTTTTTTAGAAAAATATTTTATTTATTTTAAAATAGTTTTTATTTTAATTTATAATTAATTTGTCACTAAATAATTCATTTAATATACATGTGTAAACTGTATAATTTCATAATTTATTTAATCCTATTAATACCCACCATTCCAATTGATGGGTGATAACTAGTATATAATAATATTTTAATATTATATCATTTCGTTTAAACTAGGTGTTGCGTGTAACACAAGATACACTTGGTTTTGCATGTAATAAAAAATATATAAAATAATAAATTCATTTGAAAAAAGATATATTTCATAAAATATCAGGGTGTCACAATGGTGGAAGTATTCCCTTACTAAACTGGGTTCACTCCCCATTCAAACCTTGTTTATATCATGAGATATATATCATTATCTAATGCATTAGAGAGATATATAAGTCCCACTCATCTTATTTATAATGTAACCATCTTCCTTGGTTATAAAGAAACCACTCTCCTTAGCTGTAATGTAACTACCATCACATAATTAAAATCATATATATGTGTGACACAAGAGCATAAAAAATTCATCGTATCAAAACCCACGAAAATAAATCGGTTTCATAAAAATTTCATCATAATATAACCTGTAAAAAATAAACAAGTTTCATAATCATTGAATCATCATATTATAACCCATGGAAAAATAAGTGGGATTCAAAAGTATCTTAGCATGGTATAACCTATGTAAGAGAAACAGGTTTCATAAATATGTTTCTATCATAAACATAAACAATCCAAAGGAATAATAATAATTTTATCCTTATCCCCAATAAAGCATAAGTAACATCAAAGGATTTCATCTTAGATGGAAAATGATTTTTAAAGATCACTTAGAATGCTTCTTTAGGAAGATAACTTTTCTTTGAAGATCGCCTTTTAAAAATAAAAAATCATAAAATATTTTGGAAATCATTTTACATGAAAATAACCTTGAAAACATATAATGTAAGCTTTAAAGATCATTTAAAACATTTCTTTAGGAAAATAACTTTTCTTTGAAAACACTTTTTAAAACTAAAAATTCATTAACCATTTTGGAAATCCTTTTCTTTGAAAATAAACATTAAAACTTATAAAGAAGTATTTAAAATTTATTTAAAAAATTCCTTGAAAAAGATAGCCTTTTGGCTTTGGAAAAAAATTATTAAGACATAAAACATTTTCAAAATCCATTTCTTTATAAATAACCTTTGAAACATATAAGGGGGTGATGGATACTAAGGAAGGGAGAAATAATCTGAGGATGGTGGAGATGTGGAATGAGGAAGAGAGGTCTCTTCCTATGTTGTGCCATTGTTTTGGAGCCTTGGGGGAGGTTAGGGATCCTCCGGAGCAACTGGCAGTGCACAAGGGCAGTGTGGTGCAAGCCAATGTCCCTTTGCGCAATCAGTTTGATGGTTTGGTTTCTGTGGACATAGATCATGAGCAGCAGGATGTGCAATAGAATCTGGATGATTAAACTGGTGTTGGGATTGAGTTAATTCATTTGAAGCATGATGCTAGCTAGAGGAGTGATTCTAGTGATGGAATTGTTGAGGAACATCCTAGGAAGGTCGCTTTCTCTAGGCTTAAGGGTGATGAGTGTGAAGAGAGGATTAAGGGTTTGCAGTATTCCTTGATATGTGGTGATGTTTTGATGGCTGGTATAGTGGAGTTGTGTGATTCTATATATGTGGACTATAATTCTATGCATGATTCTAGTGTTGCTAAAAATGGGTATCTGGTGCAGATTATAGTGGCTCATTCAATAGTGCAGGTGCCTAAGTCAAGTTATGAGTGTTATGAGTAGAGTGAAGCGCATAACCTACCTCTGGTCCAGGAATATGGTGATGGTGTTAGGAATGAGGAAGGACGGAAGCCTGGAAATGGTTCACAGACCCCTGACTGTTATGTACGCGAAGAGATCCCAGTCTGTGGGGTTCAAACTGATTATGCTGGTCTTGAGGTGGAGGTGGACCAGACTGCCATTGTTGTGCAGGAGGGAGTACATGATGCTCAGTTTTAATGTGATGAGAATGAGGATTTACAATTAGGTGTTGAACATTTGTCCTAGATTCTGGAACATAAAAGGATGGACCCAAGTGCTTATCTTGAGAAAGAAGATTAGGTCTTTAAGGAAACGGTTTTGGAGAACATCAACATGATGCATATACCAAGGAAGAAAGGTCTCTTACAGGATGGAATGAGCTCACATGTTTCTGATAATCTAGGGGATATTACTGATAATGATAGTAGGATGAACACCAATATGTCTCAGATCATGAAGGAGAGGTCATTGATTGGAGATTCCATTCCATATAGGAAATAGAATAAATCTTCAGGGTTCATTTTAGCTCCCCCAAAGAGGAAGTCGAGGAACGACTACTCAAATTTTCCATAGACAGTTTCTACTAGATCCTCCTCTAAGGCTTCAAATAATAATGCTTATAACAAGAAAGGGCATCCTAATAAGCCTTCCTCTAAGGCGCAGCTAACTGAGGAGTAAATAAGGCTCGGGGATATATACACTACACTCTTAAAGTAGTATTAATCTGAGTGGGAGTTGATGGATGCTGATGCGGCTTCTCGATATGGTGCCTATGGTGACCCATATAGTGTAGATTCTAATTATGACTATGGTGGGGTTGATTACCCCTATGAAATGTATCTATTTTTTTGTGTGGATTGTTTGAATCCATCCCTCCCTTGGTTACTTTTTATTTTTTCTATTAGATTTTAGGGGTCTAGTAATAGCCTAGTTATGTGCCTTCTTTTCATATAAAGAAAACTTTAAAAAACATTTAAAACATTTCATGAGGAAAATAACATTTCCTATTTAAACCCACTTTTTAAAACATAAAATATTTTTAAAATCCTTTTATTTGAGAATAGCCTCAAAAACTTATAAAGAAGCCTAAAATAAATTAATGGTCATGATAGTGGGAAATTCACTTCATGTCATGCAAGTTAAAATAAAAATTCCCTTGACATTTTGGGTAAAATACAAATGGGTATTGTTTGGAAAATGAAATAAAGATTACTTTAAAAATATTTTGTAAAAAAATTAAAACATGGGTAAAAATGAATTTAATAAATCATTTTAATAATGTTAAAAAAATTGAAAACATTTATAGAAAACGGGTTTTTTAAAGAAAAAGTGTTTTCAAATGAAGAGAGAGGTGAAGACAATTTTTCTTAAACACATTATTTTGACTCTTTGGTACATAAAAAGAGAAAAATAACGGGAAAAGTATAATCTCATGACATAAAAATATTATAATAAAATTCATGGGTTTCTTAAGAGATGGAACATTATATTTCATTATCATAAGTATAAAAATAAACAATCCTAATAAACAATGAGATTTTAAAATCAAACCTTTACAACTTTGGTATCTTTTGAATCGCATGCCCCATTAAATATTAACATAAAATGGAACTATTAATATCATAAAAAGAAGGATATTAATTATATAACAGGTAAAATGGATATTATAAACACCTTATAGAAGAATATAGGTGCATAACATCACTTATCTCTCAAAAAGAAAATTGAGACAAAAAGATCTTACCACTTTGGTAACTTTTGAACCGTAAACCCCATGAAAAAGATATAATAAAATGGATATGTAAATACCCATAAATTTCTGGATAATTTTTATAAAATACATTCATGGTATTTATATACACCACATAAAAGAAATAGGTGGTGAATGTGGTATGTGTATCACATAAGTAAGAAGTGAGACGAAAATCCTTACCTTAAGTCTTAACTTCCTTCGTACATGTTCAAAACTCATGTATAATCAATATAAATTTATTATACATCTATTAACCATAATCATATTTATCATACCATATATGATTTACTTATGACCTTTTATTACCCTTTTATCAGTAATTCCTTATTAAAATCATGTTTCGGGTAATAATTGCTTTGTTTTTCGAGTATGTTTTGATTTTTTATTTTTGGTAAATTTTATTTGATAATGGTTCCGTAATATATAGAATTTTAAACTTGAAATAAATATTATATATATTTATTATATATTTATTTAGATTAATCTATAAAATTTATAGATAGAAAATGAAATACACCATTCATGGAGATGGTAGGCCATACATACATAAGAACGTTGTTTCCATTTTCTCAATTGATGAAATTAAAGAAAGTTAAATGATATATTAACTTTAAAAAATAATTTTTATTTCATATATATCACATTTTATTATTTAAACCTTTCATTATTTCCTTCCATGTAAAGCTTATAGGAAGAACGAATCACATTGGTTCGCGAGGCAGTAGTCTGTTGTACACATGAACAATGTTATTATATTCCCACGGAATGGAAAGTAAGAAGGAATATATGATATAATGGTTAAAAAAGAATAATAATATAATAAATATCATATTTTAATGTTTAATATGTCATTATATCCATCTGTGAGAGGTGGTTATGGAAAATTAATATCATCGGTTCACGAGTCGGTAATTCATTGTACACACGAATGATGATTTCGTATCTCATGTGATAGAAGAGGAGATGGATATAGGTAATTAACTTAACAAAAAAATATCTTAGTATTTTTAATATGATGAGGTTATTATACTATCATGTTTTAATAATAATTTAAGTAGGTGGAGGAAGAAATAAAATAAAACGCTCGTTTAGTGATGCTACATATTCTTCAGACAACTTCTTTTAGTTTCTAATAAAAGGATTCTTAGGTTGGATTTATAAACAAAATAAGGATTCTAGGATTATATTAGAGAATTAATGAGGTTATTTGTGTAGTTATTTTATAAACTAATGGGTTTTGTAAGTGTGAAGAGGAGAGGAGAGGGGTGTTTATTTTTAAGTGAGGTGAGTGGCACACTTGTAATTTTTGAAAAGAAAAAGGTTTACCCATGTTTTTCACATGAAAAAAGGATTAAAAAATGTACCATTATAGATCCTTGAAGATATAATATTGAAATATTTCCGTAAAATGGGTGTTGGAAAATTTTTGGTTCATTTTTAACTCTTATCTTTTTAGTTAAACCCCTCGGTAAACTCATTTTTACCTTAACCACGATAAATAATTTTAACTATTTTTACTATTAGTTATGGTAAAAAATAAATTTGAACTAATTAGATAGTATAAATTATTCTTATTAAAAATAAGGAATTCATTTTTTCAAAATCTGTTAATAGAATTGAAAATTTTTAATTTAAAATTAATCTCATAGTCATGATGAAAAAAGCAGTTTTCCAAAGAGAAATTTTTCAAAAGTTAAGAAAGTTTTTATATCAAGACTCAATATAAAATTGATTAAAATGACAAATATTAAATTAATAGATATATAATTGAATTAATTTTACCTTTAAAACCATATTAAAACAATTTTTTAAGTTTTTTAATTCTTTAAAATAAATGTGAATTCTTAATAAAAACCTGTGTTTTTCATTATATATCGAAAAAATATATCTTTCCAAAAAAATCTCAAAAATTTACCCTAAGATTATTTTTACATTATGATTTAAAAAATAAATTTTATTTTTTAAAATAAATTTTATAAAAGTGGAAAAACAATAAGTGTGAAAAATGTGATAAAACTAATTTTTAGAAAAATACAGTTTTTAACATAAAATTAGATTTACTCTTATCTCTTGTATATAAAACAAATAAGATGAAATTTAAACATTTTATTGAATATATAATATATAAATTTCATTAAAATCATTCAAAAAAGTGATTTTTTTAATTTATTGAGTAAATACATGTTTGTGCGCATAAAAATAGTTTTTTAGAAACAATTTTCCTTAATTTTTAAATAGTTTTTGTTTTCATTTATAATTAATTGGTCACCAAATAATTAATTTTATATACATTTTTAAATCATTTTTTCATAATTTATTCAATCATTTTCATACCCTCAATTCCAATGACTAGTTGAAAACTATCATATTAAATAATAATATTTAAATAGTATGACATGTTCTATTTAAACTCAGTGTTGCATGTAATGCAAGATAAACTAGATATTGCATATAACACAAGAAAAACTTAAAGTTTCATGTAATGAAAAATAAACTCAGTGTTGCGTGTAATGAAAAATATCAAAATGATTAAATTTATTTGAAAAAAGATATTTCGCAAAATCTAGGGATATTGCAGGATCATTATTCCTTCTTTTAGTTTTATATGTGGTAGGGATCATGCTTCTGTTATCCTTTTGGAAGATGGTATATCTGTCATAATAAAGATAATAAGTTGTTTAATTGAAATTGAATGGTAAGGGAATAAATTTCATGAGTTTACTTGTTTTTGTGTCCTGTCATTATGTTGAGCATGATTGTTATTCTTTTAACCTTAGCTTATATTGGGTTTTGTTATATTGTTGAGGATATTGAATTAGCAGCCTTTTTTCCTTGTTTTTGAAGCCACCACACATGAAAAATGGTTAAGAACTGTTATGTGAGAGAAGATAATTATTTTATAGAATACAAAATACCCAAAGTTGGGTGTCCTACTGAAGTAGAAGAAGTGTAATAGGTAGTTTTTATTATACAATAGGATATTCAAATTAAAAACACTAAAAAAAGAGAAACAGAAGAGTCGGACCGCTAACACTAGAAGTGAGACTGGATCTACCTAGTTTAAAAAGGTCCAATGGGTATGGATGGTACATGACATTACATTTAGTTCATCAATATTGAGAAATAAATGGTCGATCGGGCAGATGGAAATCAAGCAATTGATGCCATCAAGAAGAGTTAATATATTTATAGATAAAGGGAAGAGGCTAACTTCTATGGATTGAATACAACTAAGAACACTCATAGACCACAACTAGGTACCATCTTTCTAATCATCTTCCACCTGAGATGAATTTTAAAGAGGTGAGGTTGAGCAAATGACATTAAACAAAATCACTTCCATGAGGCAAGGAGAGTTTTAAAAAAATCATTATTTATTTTTTATTTTTAGGAGCATGCACTCTCCCCATGAGTAGTTAAAATTTTATTAAAATGGACAGTACTTTTACCTATTATTTTTATTTTTTAAGGACCATTAAGACATCAGTAGGCAGTAAGTAGTATATAGAATGAAAATAAGATTTGTTAAAATGGTAGTAAGCATTTCAATTCTATAATTTTCTACTATAATAACCATATTATAATTGTTTAGGGTTCTGATTTCGAATTTCATTCCCCACATTTGATTCTTTCTTTACTCGACTAAACTAGGGGACATAAACTAGTTATGATAATTTTCATGTCATTGTTGGATCGAGAGAGTTTACGATGGATATAATAGGGGATGAATTTTAGATTAAAAATTGAACTAAAAAAAACACAATACCTATTTAAGTAAAAATATCAGACTCTATGATAATATAATTATCAGAGTTTTGAATCATAATCAAAAACTTTTTGATTAAATAAAATTACATTTATTGGTCTTACAGTCGCACCGATAAAACAATTAATTAGAAAGATCAGTAAAAAATTCTATCATAATATGCACAGCGGAATAAATACTTGTAAAAAAAATAAATACAAAAGATTTTAATAGTAATAATGAATTACAAGATTATAAAATATTTTAATATTTAACCTTAAGAGTTAAGAAAGTTAGAAACCTTGACTTAAGGTATCCACAGTTTTATACCTCATGTAATGTTATGTCTTTCCTTACCAAGAAATACCACAATATAATGATTAGTAATCTCTATATTCCTATCCCTAGAATCCCTAGATATGATGATCATTATTTGAACTCCTATCCCCATAGGCCCTTGATCTGATGGATCAGATTCACTATCTTCCTATCCCTAAAATCCGTCGATTGGTACAATGATCGAATGCAAAATACAAAAAAAATTATTCTAAACAAAACAGCCCTGACAAGAATTCTTAGAAATAAAACTCTCTAAAGTATTACAAAGACGAAGAATGATAAATCATGCTAAGAAATATTTTTAAAACTTGAGTTGTGAAATATATCAGCTCCCAACTCTTCAAATGACCTCTTATTTATAGATGAAGCTCTGACGGTCATATTTTTGAGTTAGTTGTGACATCCTCAGACAACTTTCACTTGACAGCTCATCTATAACTAAATGTTCGATGTCATTTTGTTCAGCAGCATTACAATTCTAAGAGTATTCATTGTGGTAGAAATAATTTCTAATTAAACCAATTATAATATTTTGATAGTCTAATGGACTTCCTTATTAATTTTCAAACTAATAAACTGAATAAGGGATAGTCCATTGAATTAGTACCAGGATTAGTCTAATGGTCATGAATTGTGTTAGAAGACATAAGTTTAACCACTAATAAAACCACTAGTAATTCAGATGTATTGGATTCTCCTTCAGCCCAGTGGATCTGAATGAGTAATAATAAGTTTATATTTTATTCATCGGAACTATTTCTTTATTCGGTATAAAGTAATGTTTCCTAAAAAAACATGCCAAAACACATGGAATAAGAAGGTGTTTTTTATTTCCAAAACTAAAGGAATGTAAAATTAATAAGTAATAATTTTTAATCAACAATATCCCCCTTTTTGGAAATCAAAAAACGCAATATTTAAATAAAAAATAATAACTTTGAAAAAATTATATCCCTTTTTTCTTTTAATAACTTTGAAGATATTATTTAACTTCTAACTCCACCTAAGTTTGTGACTCCTTTATGATATGATGGAAATCATTAATACTTCTCACCCTTAGGATAGTATCTCTTCTTTTTAGAAAATAAACTTACTCTAAAAACTTCTTGATACGTCTCCCCCAAAACTTCTTACCCCTTTTAGAATACTTCCCCTTAAACAGATCTCCTTAGAATTTTTCTCCCTGAGTTTCTACCCCTTTGTGATTTTCAAAAAGAATGGGAAAGTAACCATAGTTTCCAAAGGATTTAGAAGATTAATAATATATGAAATTATTATTTGTGAACTAACTAATCATCCAAGAAATAATAGGAAGAACATGCGTCCAAAAGTAATTGAAAAACATTCAAATAAGTATTAGATAAAAAGTTATTCAAAAATTAACCATTTAAATGTTTAAAAATATAAATCAAGAGTTAAAAAGTAAAATTGTTCATTATTTATTCATGAATTTCTTCACATAATCTTTCAACTTCTTGAAATAATGGTGATCTTTCTCAATCCTCGTGATTTTTTATTCCATCACTCCTTGCTTCTATACTTCAGTCTTCAAGCTTTAAACCTCATCAGTAATCTTTTTATTCTCTTCTTTTATAAGGATAAATTCATCTTTGCATGATCTAAGACTATTATTCTCCAAATATAAACTATGAACCTTTTCTTTCAAAAATTTTACTTTCTTATACCAATCATTGGTTATGTCTCTGAACTCTTCCAAAAACTTCACTCTGTCAAAAACATATGAAGGTAACTTGTTGAAGGATTCCACCATTTCTATAGTAAGTTTCTTTATTTCTATAAAATGGTCATAATAATCTCTAATATCATTGTCAACTTGATTCGACCACTTCACCATTTGATTGTATGATATTTTTTTCACCTTGGTCCTTTATTCCAAAGATTTTATGCTTGTCTCAATATATACTACTGATTCTGTAATAACTTTAAAAGTATCCATTTTCTCATTAAGGATACTCTGAATGAGTTTACACCTTTCTTCAAGATTATGGAAATATGGAATGGTGTAACTTAATCTTCTCAAAGTTTGACAAATATTGTTGAATCCTTTTTTAAGCAATTGTTTCCTATGAATATGATGAACCTGATGAAGCTTTTAGAGGTTTCTATCTTGAATATTTGATATCTAGTTTTGTTACTTCCTCAACCTTTTCATTTCCCTTCTTAAAAATAATATTATCTTCTAAAACTTCTACAATGTCCATATCTTTATCTGATTCAATATTTTCATAAACTTTTGTATGCAATTTTTGATCTTCATCTTCAGGTTTAGAAGATTCCTTTCCTTTTACTTTTGAATATGACTTGTATTCCTCTTCTATTTACAATTTTTCTTATTCTAATTCTTCTGAGTTATCATCCTTATTATACTGAGAAGGTAATGATGATAATGATGATTCTAAAGATTTATTTTCCTTTATCTATTAATCAGACACTATTTATTCATTGTCTTTTTCTTCCTTTTCTTCTTTATCCTCTTATTATTTTTCCACTTCTACTTTTTCTTCCACTTTTACTTCCTCTTTTAATTATTTTTCCTCTACTTCCTCAATCACTTTTTACAATTTCCTTACTGTTTACAAAACTTCCTTTTCAACTTATTTTGAAACAAATTATTTTTCCTTCTTAGAAACAGTTGGGACCAATGTTGTTACTTATTCAACTATTTATTTTTCTTTTCCATTATTAGCGGTTGAAGGGGTGACTGGTGGAATTATATAAGTTTTTAAAAACTCTAACTTGGCAGTGGGGATAAACTAATTGCTATAAGAAACAGGTATAACTAGATTATGAGAAGATATTTTAACCCCTTTTAGAAAACTTTCACAAACTCTTGCCTTATCAATCATTTTTCTTTTTCTTTTTTTTGTTTTTTTTACTCTTCATCAGTATGAATTTATAATACTAAGACTTCAGCCTTATAAAACCCAAATTCTACATCACCAGGTTTCTTTTGAGCATTTTTATCCATAAATTCTTTGAAATATTTATCTAAAATTTTATTTTCTTTATTTTTATTCTTCGGTGGGGAAGAAATAGCTTTTCTTTTCTTATCAGTATCCTCTACCTTCTTATAAGGTTGTTCTTATGATGTTTTTCCATCAAGTTTATCAACAAAATTTTTTGACTTAGAATCCAAAACCAATTTAATTCTTGAAATTGTATCTTCTTCAATGAAGGAAACCTTTTCTCTCATGGGGTGAGTTTTGTTCTCAAATTTTTAAAGTTTTATAGATTTCACAATAAACTCATTAATGAAATATGGAAAAATAATAATATTTGACTTTATTGAATCACTCTTGATTTCTTCTAATATAATGGAAACAAATTTAACTAGATTAATTTTCCTCATGTTGATCAAGAAATACAAAATAAATATGCCTACTACTTTAAGGGTATCTCGGACACCCTTTCTTGGAATGCGGTACCCCTACATCTATAACACTACAACCCTAGAGTCTGGTGAAAGATGAGATACTTTTTTGAATTTATCATAACATGAGAACAAAGAATCTTCTAACTTCGATTTTTCAAAATACCTATGCTTATCTGGTAACTTATGTGAGGGTAAATAAGATTCACCTTCAATAGGTACACCAACCAAATCTGTTAATCTTTTTCATGAAATATTATACTATTTAGTAAAAAAAGTTAAAGAGACTGCATCCTTACCATATTTTGATAGAAAATATATAGAATCATAAAATTATATGATGATTTTAGGGTGGTATAAATAAAAATCCTTATCATATTTTTCTATAAAAACATTTTCCCACCCTTGTAAAGAAATAATATTTTTGAGAATTGAGTTATACTTATCATACCAAGATCTATCCAAAATATATTCTATGAGAACATCCCTATTTGTGTAATCCTCCTTAGTCACCATCATATTGGGACTTTTCTGGTAAAGAGAAAAATTCCAAACAATCGAACTGGCTTCTTTAAGGAGAGAAAGAGTTCAATAGAAAATATATGAAAGAATGATGTGGGGTATAGGGGTAACCCACCTTTATATAGGTGTTGGGGTGTCGGTTCATCTTCTATATTTAAATCAATGGCTAAGATTAAAACCCTTTTCTGATCCAACAATCATGACTTAATCAAAGAAATAATTTTAAAAGTAATTTTGAAATCTTGAAGTTTTAATGAAAACTTTTCATCGGTATGAAAAACAATTCAATTAGAAAAAAAATTATGTTTGAAAAAAATAAAAGTATTAAAACTTAAAAGAATAAGTAATCAACAACATGTATAAACTAAATTAAAGGATAAGTGTAAAAACTAAAATAAGATTACCTTTTTTAGTAGAAATTTTCATGGGTATGAGTAACATGTTCTTCTTGTTTTTTTGTAATTGAAAATGATTAAGATATTTTTATTATGAAAACTGATTACAATAGTTTTATTATGAAAACTGGTTATGATAAAAATATTTTCTGGAAAATATTATAACATTTTTTGAATCTAAAACATTCAGAATTAGTTTTTTTAATAATTTTTTACACCGAAAATATTGAAAACAAATTTTATTCTAGAAAGGTTATTATGATAAAATATTATGAAAAACTAAAAAACTTTTAGAAAACCAAATATTTTAGAAAACTACAAATGTATGAACTCTCCCTTTGAGAAGGATTTAATTAAAGTAAGAATATTGGTAAAAAAGAAGTGGATATGAATAATTATTTAATATTTATCATTCCTAGATTCTGTTTAATATATTCAAATCTATTAGAACTAAGGGTTTTTAAAAAATATCAGCAAGTTGTTCTTGTGTTCTGATGAATTGTAAAATTATATCACCTTTTTGTGTGTGATCTCAAAGGAAGTTTCATCTTATACCTATGTTCTTAGAATGTGAGTGATGTGATGGGTTTTTACTTAGGTAAATAGAACTTTTTTGTCACAAAGTATTTTAGTTTTAGTAAAACTCATGTCATAGTCAATGAGTGTTTGTTTCATCCACAACACTTGATCACAACAACTTCCAGCTGCCACATATTCAGCTTTATCAATGGAAAGTTCTAATGAGTGTTGTTTCTTACAAGAACAAGAAACTAAAGAGTCTCTTAAGAAAAGTAATGCTATTGATTTAATTTTTCAATCCATTCTACATCCACCAAATTCCACATCTGAAAAAAAAATTAGTTCAAAATCATTTCCATAAGAATAGAATAGGCCTAAATCCATAGTTCCATTAAGGTAAAAAAAGATGTGTTTTACCTCTTTAAGATTAGAGAATTTTGGGTTAGCTTGATATCTATCACATAAGCATACTGAAACCATTAAATTTAGATGACTAACTATTAAGAAAAGTAATCTTTCAACCATACCTCTAAAAGTTTTCTGATCAACTGGTTTCCAAGCCTCATCAAGATCTAAAGAATTGAAGGTACCAATAGGAGTAAAAATACTTTTATTATTTCCATACCTGAATTTCTTAAGTAAATCTTTATATAATTATGTTTATATATAAAATTTCCATCTAGTTTTTGTGAAATTTGAAAACCAATAAAGTATGTTAACTCACCCATCATACTCATTTCAATCTCAGATTTCATATGATCCGCAAAATAATCTATTAAAGATTTTTGAGTTGAACTAAATATATTTTCATCAATATAAATTTGTAAAATCATAATATTTTTATTAACTTATTTTATAAAAATATATGGATCTACAACTCCCTTAAAAAAATGTTTTCTAACAAAAATATAGTTAACCTATCATAGAAAACTCAAGGGGCTTGTTTAAGTCCATAAAGTGATTTGGTAAGTTGATAAAAATGTTTTTGGATGTTTTGTATTTTTAAAATCAAGGTTTTTTCTACATAAAATTCTTCCTAAACATATCTATTAATGATATCACACTTTACATCCATTTGAAAAAGTATGAAATTTAAGAATGTTGCATAAGCTAGAAGTATTCGAATAGATCAAGTCTTTCTACATAAGAATAGGCTTCTTCATATTATATTCCCTCCTTTTGGTTATATCCTTCAACAAAAAGTCTATATTTATTTCTAACTATTATTTCATTTTCATCACATTTGTTCTAAAAGACCTAGTTTACTCCAATTACATATGTTTCTTTAAGTCGTTAAACTAAATTATATACTTGGTTCCTTTAAAACTCATTGAGTTCATCTTTCATTTCTTTTATCCAATACTTATCTCGTAAATCCTCTTTAGGATTCTGAGGTTCTAATTGAGATAAGAAATCTAGATTTTCAATTTAATTTCTCAAAGAACTTCTAGTCCAAAGTGGTTGATCTACATCACTAATGATACTATCACTAGGATGATTCCTAAGAAACAACTAACTTCTTGGGTTTTCAAAAGTATATTCTTCAACAATAGGTTGAAAAAATTTCTGAGGAAAAACTTCAAAAACATATTCTTGAGTTATTTCATTATGATAATTATTTTATACTATATTTTTAAAATTAGTTTTAAAAATAACATCTAAAGATGTAGTTTGGGGTTTTTTGGAAACAAAAGGGTCATTTTCATCAAACTTAACATCCACCGTTTCTTCAATAGTACTTTAATTTTTATTAAAGACTCTATAAGCCTTACTAGTTGTGGAATAACCTATAAATTTTCCTTCATCAGATTTTAGAGAAAATTTATGTAATTTATCTTTTGTATTTTGGATAAATACACTGTATCCAAAAAACTTTGATGTAAGAAATTTTTTGTTTTATTCCTATCTACAACTCATAATGATTTTTATTAATAAAATGTATAATTAAAAATTGATTTGTTGTATAATAGGAAGTATTGAGTGCTTCATCCCAAAAATGTTTAGCGACTGATTATTCACTCAGCATGGTTCTATTAATCTCACTAATGGAATTCCCCTCTATACCAATTCCCATATTTCAATGGTTTACACAAAACAGTTTGGAAAGTGTAAATTATGTTATGTTTTCCCAATGGTTTTGAAACAATATATGGACATTGTATATAGGGTAATGTTTTACCAATGTTTTTTTAAAACTATTGGGAAAAGTATGCATATACCAATATTTTTTGTTAACCATTGGTATAGAGAAATATCCCAATGGTTTTTAAAAACCATTGGGAAAGATTCTCCCAAATACAGTCAAGTCCCCATCCCCATTCCATTCCAAATCTGATAGTTTTTTCCCTAACACATAGTGCTATCTCCCAGTCGATGGCCACTATCTTCCAACACCAGATCCATCGTGGTTCTAAATCCATTTATTCCACTTCAAATCCTTTTCTTCCATTTCTTCCTACATTTATTTTCAAATTGGTGAGTTCAGTTTCTTCCATTTATAATTTTTGTACATTTCATATGCTAATATATTTCTGTTTAATTCATTACACACCTTGTTTTAATTTCTAAAATATTTTTATCTTGTTTTGTGGTTGCTTGTACTAAATTTTTTATTTAGAGGGAGTTTAAAAAAGATGGTTCTTACACTAACATATCTTTTCAAAGGGGATAAATGCTTGTATTAAGGTGGATTATACTTTACTATCTTAAATTTTTTTATATTATAACAATTTATATCTCCTTAATTGATACAATTTACTCTCTTAGTTTTCATTGTACCTTGTTTTTGTTTAATAATGTTAGCCATAGTTTATCATTTTATAAATATGATTAATTATTTTATATAGGGAAGAAACTTATTTTTGTTATCCACATGCTCTATAAACTTAATTTTATTTTACTTTAATTTAAAATGAATTATGATTATTGGTTTTATATTTTTATTATTTCAAGGGGTATTTGTTTCATACTCAGTCATGTTTTGAAAAATCCAAATGGGGGGGTTGTTTGGGAGATTTTGATTTCTTAGTTTTGATGTATTTCAAACCACTCAGTTTATATGCTATTATATTCTTATATACATATATGTTCTTGTTCTATTATATTATATTATATGAATTATAATATAATATACTATTATAAATGTTATACTTATTGATCTGTGTCATTGAAATAATGTCTTCATCCTTTTTTTTCTTTTTTTTTCTTAAGGATATAGGGTTTGAGTATAATGAAAATAAATATACTTTGTATTATTATATTATACAAGAACTAAAATTTAATATTGTATTCTATTTATTTTATATTTTAGTTTAGTATTATTCCATTTGCATATAGAAATATTTTATTTGGATCTCTTTTTCTTTATTGTTAAAACTTCATTTGGAATGAAATTATTATACCATTTCATATATGTGCATAACTTAGTATAAGAATGGATGGACTTTGGGTTTTAGTGGTGTTAATCACGATAGTCTATACAATGTAAGGTTTGTTTCATGTTTAGCACATGAGAGATCACATGGGTGAAGTATGGTGTGTATGTGCGATGGTGTATGTGCTAGGAGATTTAGTTAAAGAACAACATTACCTATAGGAAACAACTTGTTAAATGATCTTACATAATGTCATAAACACAATAGATATCACACAAAAATACCAAAATAACATCATTACAAGGATGATAACAATGAAGGATCATCATACCATGTTATAATGAGAACAATAACCATGATTGGTTTTAGGTCAACATCTCATATCTAATGTACTCCATTAGCTCAACACGCATAGTGAAGTAAACCAAAACAATGATGGTTGGTCTATGCACACAACATAGATACTCTAGTGAATACAATATCTAAAAAACATGTACCAAATCAATTCTTGATGAGTATATACCTTAAAGAAAAAATAAATCATATGATGTTTTTTTGGTGATTTCATAATGAAGATATGTGTATGTCATAGGGTACGATATACATGAATCCAAAGAATATCATATGCCTTTAAATATGGGATTTCATAAGGCATGATATATTGGTATCGTATTACCACTTCCATAGCCGATCACATTGCACAATATGGCCATATCATAATGTAATGATATGGTTTAAACATATATTATGACTAACATAGGCAGTCAAATGTTAAGTGTTAACATTTGGGTAAACTTTCACATAATATATCATTAATCATTAACATTTCATATATTCATTGATTCTGTTGTATATATGACATCTGTATACTCATAGATACACTAATGTTTTATAAATCCATTATATTTCATTTTTGTATATACACTAGATTTATATCATTTTCATTGAGCACCTACATGTTTCTAGTTCATGACACCAAGATGGATACCTTTTAAATAAAACACCTCATAAAAATATCACTGATCACTAATACTAGAATGACACCATTGATTAGAAATATATCATTAATTATGCAATACAATGATCTCTATAAATTTAGACTTAATGCCAACTGTTTTCTCATAATTATCCTAGAGAGATCATTCTTTATACAATTATTTTACATCACATCCGTCATGTTTCAATTAAATATCTCAATTTTATATTTATAGTATTTTGTTTTATATATAGTATTATGTTGTCTTTCATATTATGATTTTCATACAGAGTAGTGTGTCAGTTATGGTTTTATATAAATTAAAAAATTCTAGTTTACTTAAATATATTTTCTATTGAACTTCAATATTATTTAATCTCTTTCATGAAATTAATTATTACAATTTTTTTACAGAATGGATAGAAGTTATATGTATGAAACTGGTCGAATATTAATAGATTTTCAAAAATAAATTGGAGAGATTTTTAGATTTCACATTTGATAATGCTTCAGATAATGGTCACATACACTTCTCATGTTATAATTGTGTTGTAAGACCTTGGTTGAGCCATGAAGAAGTTAGATACCATATAAAAAATATTGTTTTAAAAAAACTACTATGTGTGGTATCACAATGGGGATAAAATGGAATCTCAAAATACTGATGATCCAAATGAGAGGACTGTATTGGAGAATTTGATATATGATCTATTTCAGTTTATTCATCATCATGAGAAGGAAAGTATGTCAACCCAAGAAGACTTTGATACGGTCACACATGATGCGTCCAATGAAAATGATGATGTTGACAGAGTGAAAAAATTGAATGATGTTGCAACAACTTCAATATATTGGCAATGTGGAAAAATGAAAAAGCCAGAGTTTTTAATCCGATTGTTTCATGGGAAAACCATGTTTGGGATTTATAATACTTCCATCGATTACATTATTACCTTCTTGAAGGACTTACTTCCAGATGATATAGATATTCCCTCAAACCACTATATGGAATGGAAGTTATTTGAAGAACTTGGATTTTCCAAAAACAAAATTCATGCTTTCCCGAAATATTTCAGCTTATTCTAGGAGGAAAATACTGAAAGAAATGATTATATAAAATGTGGAACATCTCGATGGAATCCAAAAGTTGACGGAACACCATCCCATGTGCCGTAGAAAGTAATACGGCACTTTCCATTGATCACCAGACTCCAGAATATTTTCAGGCCTGATGAAATATCAATAAAAATATGATGGCATGATACCGAGAGAAATAAGAATAATGTAGAGTTGGTTCACCCTGTAGATGGATTTTCATGGAAAATATTTGATGCTCGATATCCTAGTTTTGTATCTGATGTATGTAATCTGAGAATGGGTCTTTTATGTGACGGTTTTAATCTTTTTGGGAATATTATTACTTCACACAGCACATGGCCGGTTTTTATAAACATTTATAACCTTCCCCTATGGTTGTGTATGAAAAAACCTTTCACTTTTATGAGTATGCTTATATCCATCCTTTCTGATCCATGCAATGATATTGATGTGTACATGAAACCTTTAATAAAATATTTGAAACTTCTTTGGGATGTGGGTGTGCGCACATATGATGCATGTTCGAAAGAAAAATTTTAGATGTGCGTTGCACTTAAGTAGATGGTCAATGATTTTCCTACTTATGCAATGATGTATGGATGGAGCACAAAGGGAAAACTATCATGTCCTATTTTTATGAATAATACTCAATCCAGAAGGTTGATATATCACTGTATTTTTAGTTTTATGGGACATCGATGATTCTTTCCAGTGGACCATCCATATAGAAATAATCATCGAATATTTGACAATACCATGGAGACCGATGATCCACCTTAGCGTATGTTTGGAACTGATGTGCTTAATGAATTTCAATATTTCAGTTTTTCCTTAGGTAAGGGTCAAATGAAATATAGAAAGAGGAAGAATGTTTCCAATGATACATGTTACAATTGGAAGAAGATTAGTATCTTCTTTGAGTTTCTTTATTGGTCAACCAATTTGTTACATCATTTCTTAGATGTAATGCACGTCGAAAAGAATATATGTAAAATGTTAATTTTTATTCTTCTAAATGTTAAAGGAAATACAAAATATTATTTACGATCTTGGCATGACTTGGAGGATTGGGGGATTATACCAGAATTGCATCCAGTGTGTATCACTGAAAATAAATGGAAAGTTCCATGTGCTTCTTATGTGATGAAACCTACAGAAAAAATTAATTTTTGGAAGTACTAGAGACTATTAAAGTTCATGATTCCTATTCAAGAAATATATCAAAATGGGTCAACAAAAGATATTTGAAGTTGAAATCTTTAAAGACTCATGATTATCACATCCTTTCTATATGAGTTGATTCTAATAAAAATCTATCATCTTTTGTCCAATAATTTAAGGGTGTTAGTTATTCAGTTGTTCCATTTTTTTAGATATCTTTATGCTAAGAAGTTTTCCAAGTATTTCTTCCAAAAAATGTTGGTGGAGACACCATTAATTTTGTGTGAGTTAGAGAAAATATTGCATCCATCATTTTTCACATGAATGTTGCATCTGACTGTCCATATTCCAACCAAAATACTTCTCAGAGGACCTTTAGCTTTTCGTTGGATGTATCCAACCGAAATAAATGTGTACACATTGAAATCATATGTCTGGAATAGGAATCATCCTGAATGTTATATCGTGAACAGTTACTTGGCTCAAGAATGTATGGATTTATTCTCAATGTATTTTTTTGATCTAACTACAATAATTAATAGAGCAATGAGAAATGAAGAAGAACAGTATGAGAAAATTGAACCCAGTTTTCTATCACTTCCAAAAATAGGAGGAATTTTCAAATCATATACATTGATGACATTAAGCCTTAAAGAACGGGAGATGGCACATCGCATAGTGTTTTTCAACTATGATTTTTTTGATGACTACATCAAGTAAGTAAATTGAACATGTATATCTTATCTCAACTATTGTAATAGTACATATCTATTAAACTATTCCTATTTTTATCTAAAGGGAACATAAAGAAATGATAAATAGAAAGCATTGTTCTTTATCTTTGAAAATTAGAGGGACTTTGTATAGCAAATAGTTTTCTATTTGGTTGAAATTGAAGGTATAAATATTGACGTAATAAATAAATAAAATAAATATTTAATTAAGTTTAATATTTGTTTATATTTTAGGTATCGATTTTTTCTACTGAAACTGTCTTTGAAGAAATAAGAGCTTTGGCCTTTGTTCCTAATATCGTGGTTCATGAATGTAAATCAAATGTGATCAATGGGTATAGATTTATTATCACTGAAATAGAAATGAACATGAGAACACAACATGATGGTGTTATGCTAACTACTACAACAGATTGTTATGCCAGTGCATTGAATAATAGACCTCATTTTGAAAATGTAGCTTATTATGGGGTCGTTGAAAAAATAATAATATTGGATTATTACTCTCATGGTCGAGTCACTATGATGAAATGTCAGTGGTTTGATTTGATGACAAAGCAGGGCACCTTTATTGATGATTGTGGATTTCAAGTTATTGACATGACTCGTACTCTTGCTACCGATGAACCATATGTATTGGAATCAATGACGAAACAGGTTTTTTATGTCAAATATCATCTTCGACCTGAATTTTGTGTCATTATTGAAGTAATCCCAAGACATATTTTTTATGGTTGTGATAATGGAATCGACACCATCCCTGCACTCATTGGCCCCAATCCATTTTTTACTTATGATGACTCCAATGCTTCAATTGTTAGAGTTGATTTCGAACCTAAAGTTGTGGTGGGAAATATATAGAATCATTCGTATCTGTTCTTAGTTCTATTGGTTTATCTAAACTTGAGTTGTTGAGGTTTGTGTTATACAAATTGATTTATTATTGATTAAAAATATTTTTTATCCAACTAGACCTTCATGTGAATTTTCAATATTTACTGGTTGTAGTTTTCTTTGAGTTTCATTTTATAATATTAAATTGTATTATATTCATACCTACCAAACCAAACAAAATTGAAATAGTTAAATTGTAACAAAAAACTAGATGAGTTGAATTGTACATATTAAACTAATTGATATGAAAATCAAAACTAATCAAAATAATGACCTAACCCAAAAAATAGCTAAATTACCTAACAGAAAATATAAACCAAATGACCTAAGGCAAATAATCCATGTCTCAAATTTTTTATTTTTTTGGTGACACAGTAGTTATCCTTTTCTAATTACTGTAATTTTTTTCTAATGAAGGAAATGAAACCATATAAGGAGTGGTAAAGAAAAAATATGACGGACAACAATCATTGAATGTCTAAGATGGTCATTCCTCTATTAGTGCTTGTTGTGGGTATTTTATTTCATATATATATTTATATATATATCAATAACATGTAATGTCATGTGATTAATTTTGTTTTAAACTTTTATATAGGATCCACCACTTATGTGCTAGTTATTCGATGAGTAGCCTAGTAGTGGTCCCAGTACTCAGGCCGGTGGTATGAGAGGGGTGGTATGAGAGCTAGGTTCTTTAGTCAGCATACCCGTTTAGACCCTGCCCCTCCCACTGACGTACCATATTCAACACATTCTGATCCTATTGTGTTGTTAGGGACACGTGGGATATTTAGGCCTCCCATTTTTTCACCACCCTTCACATATGAGCCTCCTCAACCATAATTACCATATACCATGATTATTCCCACTACTCATCCATATTATGCAGTTGGTCAGTCATCCATTCCATCTTCTTTACCATCTACTTCTTTTTCTTCGGGATTCTACATTCCTTATTCGACTCTTGCTCCAACACAATTTGTACCTACAGAGCATACACTAGGACCCATTCCACTGGTATAGGGTGATGTTCCTTAAGTGGTAGTGAATCTAGAGGCTCCCATTGAGCATACTGGCACTGGTATATCTTATAACCCTAACAAAAAAATTTACCATAATTTATTTTCATTATAACATGTATTGATATAATATTTGTTTTTCTATCATAATAGATACATATACTGATAGAAAGCGGGGGTTGGTGCATACACACATGCATTCAGTGTAGAACTATTGCATGCAGTTGATGGTGGACTACAATGAAGATAGTCAAATGATTGAAAAAACAGGGCAGCAATGTCGGAGTTTTTTGGCGATGCTTTCCAAATACTCTGACATCATTCCTTTCAGGACAATCTCATGGAGATAGTTGTCAAAAAAAGTCAAGGATAATTATTAGGCATAGATATGGGTAAAAAAATATGTTTCATTTAATGTAATATTATTTTTGTATTTATATGAATTAATATTTTGGTGTCATCTTCAGTTTAGTTTTCTCGGTGGTGAGGGTGCACGACCAGCACGTTTGAAGGAGTTAGGTGATATTTGGAGATCCTATAAGCATGAGTTGTATATTTGATATCATGATAGAGTTGGTATAGAGTTATAGGTGGTACCTATATTTTATTATTTTCTATTAGAACAATATAAGAAAATTATTACTCATTGGACGACTATCAAGTTTAAGGTATTAAGCACATTTGTAGAATTTAAATGAGAATTTTCATGTTTTGCATTAATACTATCTTTTGTATTATTTAATTTTATTTAGGAATAATCTAGAAAAAATAAAAAACATTGATTCTAAAAAATAACTCCACACATTGGGACGTACTACGGTGTCAGATCATGAGAGGAAGTAGGTATGATAGTTGTTTATAATTTTTCTTTAGGAATTACACTTTATATTGTTTCATCTATAATTTATTTGATTTATAAAGTTTTCATATAATTTTATTTATGAAATTCATTATTGGTAACATATTTTTAATTATGGTTTCCTAAATTCAATGTCATTGTAGAGGCAGGTATTTAATATTGAAGGACGTGTGCATCGAGAAAAACTGTTTTGCTCGAGTAGAAGGAAAAATATGGAAGTGTGGTTAACGAACTGACACAACAGTAAATTTTAAATTTTACTTTGTTGATTTCAAATTTTAATATCTATTTTTTAACTTAATGATCTATTTATATTTTTAATAGGCTGCTTTAAAGTCCCTTGATGCCCAGGAACCTGATAATTTTGGGCTAAATGACCACTTACATCAGGTGTTGGGAGATGAGTATCCTAGCAGAGTACACTACTAGCCTAGGAAGAGTATAGTCCTGATGAGGTATTGTCCCTCTTCAGGTACCAGTTATAGTTCCACCAAGTTTGAACAGGTTAAGGAACGGGCATAACAGGTTGAAAAAAGGTCCACAGAGGTGGAAGAATGGTCTGTTAGGGCAAACACTGAATTTATGAAACTGATGAAAGTTTTATGTCCAGTACTTCCCCCAGAGGTCAGCATATATTGTGATAAATATATATCATCAATGATTTCAATATATCGTGCACCAAGTTTCAGTTATATTGTTGGTCAATACGATGTTATTCTTGGTGATGTTGATGGCGAGGAAGAGGCTGAGGATGAGGATGATGCCAAGACTGAGGTCGAGGATAAGGCTGAGGATATGGATGAGGCTGAGGGAGAGGCAGAGGCCAAGGCGGAGTACGAGGGTGAGGATGAGACCAAGGATGAGGCTGAGGATGAGTATGAGGATAAGGATGGGGATGAGGATGGGGCGGGGATGAGGATGAGGATGAGGCTGATGATGACAATGGTGATAGTGATGGTGATGGTGATGAGGGACAAATTGATCTGTTACATTTTTTTACTGATATTACTAACATTTTATGTTTGTTGATTTGTTGTGACTAAATATATGTGCTATTAGTTTGGTCACATTATGCTTGTATCTTTATTTTTGTATCTATAATTGGAGAGGCTATGAGTGAATTTGAGCAAAATCTTTAATTTTCCAGATTCATGTAAGAATTTCCAGTACATAGGAATTTTATGTAGCCAAATATTTCACGTAGCTAAAACACATATCCAAATATTCTATGTATACCTTTTGGATAGATTCATATAAATGACCTAACAAAATTTAGAAATTTAAGCAACCTATAAAAAAGGACTCACTTATCCATTTTAGTGATGAACCTAGAACCACATAGCTGAATTCTACTACATATGAAAATATGGGCTACCATGTATCTGAATTGAGTCACATAAAAAATTCTTGGGATTCATATAGGATTTTTTTAAACACATAAGGTATAGTATCCTTATCTTCAAGGATAATGAATCAAAATCTAAATTTCCAACAGTTGATGTTCCAATGGAAGTGTTGCATGAGGCAGTGCACTTGGAATCACCCATAAACCACCATAGATCTCATGTAATCCTTTGAGAATATAAAAGATTCTCATGGTAACCTTAATGATACACCATTATACAAATCTTAATGAACTCACCACTAAAATCTTTTAATATTCATAGCACACCCTTTTTTAGAGTATTTTCACCAAGGTATTACCCATTGGAGACATTTTCAAATCATGATTGATGTTCTAAGAGAAACTGCTTAATGAAATTTGTTATCGATGCCAAGCTACTCACCTAATTATCATTCTTAGAATAATAATCCATTTATTCTCAAAACATAAACTATTCAAAATTTCTAGGTTTCTCAAACCACTAGAAACCAAAACCCATGAAATTATAAAACATGCCTCTCTAATAACATCACATCTCATTAATTAATGGACCATACCCCACATGGTTTTCATAACCAAATCTATAATGATAGTCCCAAACCTAAACCAAATAAAACATTAGTTTCCAACATAAATTGCAATACAACTATAATCTACCCAATTATATAAGGACAACCTACCCATCATAAAGAAATGATGATTTCCTCATTCATAGAACACCAAAGGTAATGCCTAAAGAAATCGAGCACTCAATATTTCACCTATCAAGAATTTATCTAACAACCTAACCATATACCCATGATCCTCTCATCATAGTATGTTTACATTCATGTACCTAGCTCAATAATAAACCCACTTTCCTCATTATGAAAATAATTTCACACCCACAAGGAGTCATGACAATGTCCAAGTATACAAACCTGTATGATGCATGAACCCACACTCTTATAACACATCAAGATAAGAGTAAAAAAATAAATAATAGCTCACCCAAAACATCATAATTGAATAAAAATCTCAATTAAAACACTAAAAATAAATGAACAACAATCTCATCACCTTGTAGATTTGACTTTCCTTATACATGGGTTAGTTACATACCAGTACAAGGTATATTCCAAGTTCCAACAACACATCCTGCCTCCAACTACCATGATCAAATAGTCAAACAACCAAAAACAATTCATTGTAACCTCTTTGTACTACCTCGGCTAAAATAGCTCATATAAAATCATTAATAAATCACCACAAGACCTCAGGAATACCTACCCTTATACCAGACGCTTTAGACTAGTGGTGAGAGTCTATAAGTATCGTGGGGATATTATATTCTCTATACCCTCCTAAATAAAAATATATAAATAACATAATCGAAATAAAACATTAGAGTATGCATAAAAAAATACAGGTAAGAGACAACCAATAATAACATATAACATCACCATGATATAACATAAATGAAACTCATGCTAAACATACACTCATACAATAATGTCCACCCACCATGATGAAAATTTTAAAAAATAATATAAGGGTGACTTGACTATAAAACATTGGTTCTTCAGGTACTGATCTCCCAATATCCTTCTAAATGATCCAATATGATTATTTATACAACCTATCACCTAAAAGTGAAACATAAGGTCTCAACAGGAAATAGTGGGCTCATGCAGGGTGTGAGCATATAACTTGGTAGGGTCTCACCAATTTTTCCCAATATGCATCATTATATATAGTTTATACATGTATGGGAAAATAAAACAAGTACCAATATACAACATGAAACAATTATAAATGGTTAGAAGGTTCTACCTAGGGAGACCCAACACCTAACCTCACTTGATTTGGATAATGTTGAAATAGAATTCATCTCAAAACACAACCCCAAACTCATACCCTGCCACTTAGGGAAGGTTCATGAATCTTAGTCTTGACCTCCACCCTCTCACTCAGGTTAGAGCCTTACAACAAGTCTAGATCTCATATTTATCCTCATACTTCCACCCACTTGTTCAAAGTGAGGTCTGGTATCACATACTGACTATTAACCAATCACTTGAGGTAGGATCCTATATCATATATTGACCACTACCCTCTCACTCGAGGTTAGGTTCTATATCATATCTTAACCACTACCCTCTAACTCATGGTAAGGTCTTATATCATATCATGGGCACTATTATCTAACTTAAGGTAAGGTCATGGTTCATATCACAATGGTTATCCTCTACTAAAGATAAGGTCTGATATCACACCATGAATACTATCCACTCACTCATATTAAGGTCCCATATCACATCTAGGATACTTCCCTCTTTCTTAGGGAAAGGTCCTATATCATATCCTGAACACTACCCTCTTACATAGGGTAAAGTCATGTATTATTTCTCATGCCATGTCACATACCTCAAACTTATAACTCAGAGTGGATATCATCACTATTGTACAACATATTTAGATCATAAATAATGAGAATAAAACAGTATTAATAGCTTATATCATATCCCTTAGTTATCTACACAACCATTCCCATTTAGCTCTATGTTATAAGGTAGCTGATATATCTCAAAAACACCTACCCTAACCAGCATCACCATCATAATCCGAACCTTAGATAATACCCACCTATCATTGTATTGTATATTTTCTATATTTTTAGGTGAATTTACAGTGGTTCTTTATAATGTGTTGTATTATTTTTTTTTAGGTGTGTATTCATCACTATTTAGTATTGTTTTTTCAGATGTTGGTAGGGTTTTTCACGTTTTTTTCTTTCAATGTTATTTTTTATATTTTCTCTATGAGTTTTTTTTTTGAATTATATATATTGTATTGTGGGCATGAGTGTTTGTTTGAATTACGTATTTTCAGGTGTTGTATTCATCAGTGTATATTGTCTTTGTATATTGACTTTGTTGTATTTTCAGGTGTTGAATTCTATATATTGTCTTTGTACTATAATTGTAGAGGAGAGGCAATAGGGGAGGCAGGCTACTATGTGGTTATAGAGTACTATATACCAACTATTCATAAACTGTTGGTATAGAGCTGAAAAAAATCATCTATACCAATGGTTTAACGAAAACCATTGGTAAAAAACTATATCAATGATTCATAAACTATTGGTCTATATTTAAAAATTCAAGTATACTAACGGTTATTAAAAAACCATTGGTAAAAATCTATATCAATAGTTTATAAACCATTGTTATAGCTTCTAGACTTAATATTTATGAACATTTTTTCAACCGTTGGTAATTTTCTATTCCAACGGTTTTCTGAAAATCGTAGGGATATTGTAATTTATATTTTCCTATACCAATGGTTATTCTATAACCATTGGTATAGGTCTATCCTCACGCCTCAACAACCAACATTTTGGGAAAGTGTTGGTATAACCTATACTAATGGGTTCCCAACCTGTCCAAGTAGATTAAAACTGTTGGGATATCCTTAGTTTACAGCAGTTTCTCATGAAGAACTTTGTTTCTTCTTTCAACTACACCATTTTTCTAGGGAGTTCTAAGTTATGAAAAGTTATGTATAATACCATTTCTTACTAAGATAAGTTTCAAAATTATAATTTTCAAATTCTCCACCATGATTACTATGAATAGTTATCACATAGAGGTTTTTCTCATTTTTAACTCTAGCCACAAAAGTTTTAAAATAACTAAAGGATTATAATTTTCTTATAAGAAAATAGAATCATGTGTATCTAGTGTATTAATCAACCAAAAAAAATACATAGTATCTTCCACTAACACTTCCAGTTTGTGTAGGACAAAATAAGTCCATGTGTACTAACTATAAAGCACCAAAAGTTGAGATTTCACTAATAGATTTAAAACTTGACATATGTTACTTACCATATTGATAAGGATCATATATTTTTGAAGTATCAAACCTATTTTATGGTAATTCCTTAATAAGTCCTTGTTAATTAAACTTAACTAAAGTTATTAGGTTATAGTGTCCTAGCCTTCTATTCCATAACCAAGATTTATTTTTCCTTACAGTAAGGCAAGGTAAGTCTTGGCTCTTAATGTCTTCTATGTTTTGGGTGTAAACATTCTCATGCCAATTGGAATAAAGAATAATATCAACTTTTAAACTATGTACAATAAATTTTTCATTCCTGAATTTCACAAATAACATTCATCTCATAATTGAATTATGCTTATGAGGTTGTGCTTAAGTCCTATAGTAAATAATACATTTTTAGAATTCTTTGTTTCTAGTCATGTGTCTAGAGAAACCAATATCCATGTACCATATATTTTTTGGTTGGTACTTTCCCTATTTTCCTAAAAACAAAGAAATTAGTTTTTTATAACCCAAACCTTCATGGGTTCGATTTCATTAGGAAATAAGATTTTAGGTAACTACATTTTTTCAACATTAGTTCATTGAGAAAATGTCATTTCCTTAGAAAAATAATCTTTATGGAAACCCAAAGAATTTACTCTATTTGAATAACATTTTTTCTTCCAATGTCCACTACTTTGACATTGTGAAAAATGGATCACTTTTAGGAATAAAGTAATTATTATTAAAAAACGTTTTGGTTGATAAAACCCATTCCAGTAATATTACTACAAGGTCTAATTTTATTGTATATATTATCGGAGTCTTCTTTCCCAGACCTAAACTTAGAGAGAAGTTTCTTCAAACTATATATTTCATTTTTAGTTTGATAACTAAATTTTTATCCTCATTTGTAATTGTATTATAACTAATTTTTTCAAAATTAGTTTGTTTACTATTTTTCTCATAAATAGATTTCTCAAGATCTTTTGAAATATTATCTTTTTCAAAATTTCACTTATCAAGATCCTTTGAAAGATTTGATATTTCATTAGTCAAAAGTTATATTCTCGAATCATCTTTAACAAGTTTTTCCTTGGAATTATCAATTTTTTTACAAACTTTACATTTTTCATTTTCTAATAAGCTTTGAAAATATAGAAACTTCATCAAAAATATGTAATGTATTATCCTATTCATCTAAGGAAGATTCTTCATCAGATGATGTATAATTTTTTTCATTGGGATGGTTTTCATTTAAAGACTTATTGGTAAGGGATTCAGCTATGTGTACATTATCCATTATACATTTATTTACCATAGGTACTTCAGAAAAAATATCTAATATTCCTCTATCTGTAATTTTCACTATATGAAGAATCGTCTAAAGAAGTTTCTCCACCACAGACACTCCAAGTGTCAGAAGATTTCAAGATTTTATTTTTCTCTTTGACTTATAATACTTCTTTGAATTTCTGCCTGTATTTCTTTTTTTCCATTCTTTTATTTTAAATTTAGGAAAATATGGTCTGATGTGTCTTGTCTTCTTACAGTCATAACAAGTAACTTTAGAATATTTCTTTTCATTTTTTTCCTTATAAATTTTCTTATATTTTTATTGGAATTCTTTATTTCCCATGATCTTGTTCATCCTTCTAGAAATATTTTCTAATTCATTCTCATAAGGTGGTGATGAACTAGAATCAGATTCAATGATAACTTTCTTCTTTATTGAATACTTCATAACTTTCTCTTCTTACTGAAATTTGGTAGGAATATTTGAATTTGTTGCAAAAGAAACTCCACCATTCTTATTTTTAGCCTTTTCATCATCTCTCTTTAATATTACTTCATATTTCAAGAGGGTATCAATAAGATCACCAAGAGTAAGATTAGTTATCTTCCTTGTTTCATCCACACCAATTCTTTTAGATTCCTTCTCATTTGGAATTATATCTATAATATTTTCAACCAAAATATTATCATCAAGACCTTTCTCTCCAAGAGAATATAAACTATTATCCAGGTAGAAAATCAAAGGCTTGATAATCCGCACAAAGCATATCTCTTCTTGTTTCAATAACTTTGGAAGTACCAAAATTTTTCACTTCTAACTTCCTCTAAATATTGTTAGTAGCTTCACAAGATGAAATATAACTGTATATACTTCCATTAAAGGAACATAAAAGAGTATTCCTTACTTTATAATTAAGTTTATATTACAAATTCTATTAATTGTTTAAAATTTTAACATCCTTATCATGAATATTTTATTACCAGTAAGCATGAAAAAATTATCAACTCTGGTGTTAATAATAAAAGTTTTCATCTTCTCTCTCCAATACTTGTAATCAGCACCATCAAAGATAGGTGGTCTTCATGGATTTATATTTTCAAGGGTTTCAACATTTAACCCTTCCATATTCGAAATAATAAAAACTCTTTTTCTACAAAACATGTTAGTGTAAAAAAAGTTTATAAACAAGTAGATTATTTAAAAACTTTGATAAACTTGCTGTTAATAAAGAAAGTAAAAAATCAGTAAGTATAAGAAGTAAAATTTTCTATGATACCAATTGTTGGATCGTAAGAGTTTACAATGTCTACAAGAGGGGGGTGAATTGTAGGTGAAAAATTAAACTAAACAAAAACACAATACCTCTTTAAGTAAAAATATCAGACTCAGTGATCGTCTGATTATTAGAGTGCTTGAATTGGAATCGTAAATTGTTCGATTAAATCAGATTACGTTTATTGGTATTACAATTGCACCAATAAAACAATTAATAAGAAAGATTTTTTAAAATAACTTTCTATCGTAATATGCACATCAGAATAAAGACTTTTAAAACAAGCCATACAAAAGATTATAATAGTAAGAATGACTTACAAGCTTATAAAAGATTTTACTCTTTAACCTTAAGAGTTAAGGAAGTCAGAAACCCTAACTTAAGGTATCCATGGTTTTATACCTCCTATAAAGGTCTTTCTTTTCTTAATAGGAAATCTCTCAATACGATGATCGGTAAACTCTGTCTTTCTATCCCCAAAATCCCTCGATATGATGATCGGTGTCTATCTTCCTAGCCACAGAATCCCTTGATCTGATGGATCAGATTCACTATCTTCCTATCCCCATAAGTCCTTGATTTATACAATGATCTAATGCATAATACAAAAGAAAAATTATTCTAAAGGAAACAACCCTGATAAGGATTCCTTAGAATGAATACTCTCTTAAGTAATATAAAGACTAAGAATGATTAGTTCACACTAAACAGTGTTTAGAATACTTGAGTTGTGAAATGTATCATCTCACAACTCTTCAAATGACCACCTATTTATATAGGAAGCTCCAATGGTCATATTTCTGAGTTAGTTGCAGCAACCACGAAAAACTTGCACTTGAAAACTCATCTACAACTGAATGTAAGACGTTGTTTTGTTTAGAATCATTAAAATTCTAAGAGAATTCCTTATGGTAGATATAGTTCATAATTAAACCAATAATAAACTTTGGATAGTCTGATAGACTTACTTATTGATTTTTAAATAGATAGACTAAATAAGGGTTAGTCCGGTGAATCGGTGTGAGGGTTAGTTTGATGGTTATGAATTTTGTCAGAAGACATAAGTCTAACCACTGATCAATCCACTAGTTAGTCAGATGTGTCAAACACTCCTTCAATCCAATGGATTAGAATGAGTAATAATAAGTTTATATTTGTTTTCATTGGAACTATTTCTTCATTCGGTATAAAGTAGTTTTTTCTACGAAAACATACTAAAACACTTGGGATATATAAAAGTCATTAAACATAGTTTTAAGAAGGTGTTTGTGATTTCCAAAAATAAAGGATTAAAAAAATTAGAAGTAAGACTTCTGACTCAACAACCATGAGTTTAAATTTTTTTTTGTCAATAAATTTGAATTAGAAGAATGAGAAAATAATTAGTTGGGATAAGTATGTTGATTGGGATTTGGAAAATATTTATTTTGGGGGAGCATGTTGATTTTGGTAAATTAAATTTTTCTGAGATCCAGTCTGCCTTGAATTTCTGGTATTTGCATTAATTAATTTAATTATTTGTATGCATTTCCATGAGTGATTATCCCAGCCCTTTGTTCTCATTCCTGAGAAATCCTTTGAGCCTAATTTTTCCCATTCTTTATTTCCTGATATTTCTTGAGAGACTCGGGCATGTTCTCCTTTAGAACTTTATTTTCATGTTATCGAAGCTATGACTGATCAGAATCACATTTAAAATGATTGATATATTTTTATTAATTAACACTTTATCCTTAGACTCACCTAACAATAATCATTTTTAAGCCCGTATAATCAATGGATAGCCTTGTTAATAAACGAGTCATATTACAAGCCTATTTTATTCATTCTTACCTTCATCTAAATATATTGCATGATAATTAAAAGAATAAGTCTGGGGAGAGACTTTCCATGGTGGATATGGATTAATTTCATTGAGCGGAATGTTCTGGGGGTTTCCTTGTGATTTGGGGAGAGGACATGTAATTTTCATTGTACTTTATTATTCACCTCTCTTGTTAAAAAAATAAAAATAAAAATTAAAAAAAATACATAAATAAAATGGTTTGTGTCTTGGGAAGATCAAAAGTCACCACTTCCATACTGGAAATCTTTTTATCGTATGTGGTTTGGTGGTGGATATGAGATTTCTCTTAATTATAGCTTTTGAAAAGTAAAAAGAAAATGTAATAGAAAAGAAAAAAATGAGGAAAAAATGAGCAAGAGAGGTTGATTCATTCATTGTGGTTGCATGTATCATGAGTCTACTTTGAGATTTTTAGGGTGTAGAGAGATATGATATATGTAGAGTGATATTTTTATTGAGTTTATGTTTTTATATCATACATTGTTCTTTAGAGTTAAGCCTCCTTTTTGAGCTTTACTTTTTATATCATTTACCCACCTACCCTGAAGTCTAAGAGTCATTTGATCCTAACGATGAAGCTCCCATGATTAATTGTGATTTTGTTTTAACACGATGGAGATGTTAGATGTCTTGAAAGCCTATGGAAAGTGACATTTTCTTGAGGTATATGTTGAAGTCTATTTACAATTGTACCTTGATGATGAGTGGAAAAATTCATGTGAGGTAAATTGAAAATGGCATGCATATTAATAATGAATTGAAAAATAAAAAATGGATAAATGAAGAGGTGTGGTTATTTCAAAGGAGAAAAGTAAAATACTTGGTTGATTTTTGTCCATGTGTGATGTTCGAACATTTAATTTCTCATTTGATCAATTGTTTTCATTGACATTGAATTTAAATCTTGGTAGAGTGGACGTATTTTTTAGTATTTTAAGATTTAATCCTTGAATACAAGTTTGAATTCAAGTGTGGAGGCATTTGATAAGTGTATTTTATGCTTACATTTTAGGGTGTTTTAGTACATTGATTTCAGTAAATAAATGATTAATCTTGTCACTTCTTAAAATGTTTGACTTGTTTTATGTTTTATGACAGGATGCTACCGATAATTGAAAAAAGAGAAAAAATAGATGATTTTCATGAGTAAAAGCACTTTGCATCGGGGTGCGAAGTGGCGCGACGACACATTGGAATTTTGAAACTGAAAGCGAATTTCATATGGACCGAAAGAGGGCAACAGAACTTGGAGGAATACATTTACACATCGTGTAAACATTACATGACGTGAGATCATTGAAAGACGCATCACCTCATCCAGCTGTGAAATAGAGATTAACGGTGTGTGATATTATAAGTCGTGTAAATAATACATGTCGTGAGAGTTTCGAGACATAAGTAGATTCAGAGAATCTGCCGTCACCGCCACTCATTACAGGTTATTTATCCAATAAACATCATGAACCCACCTAAATTTCAAAATCATTAATGTGTCGGCGGCTAAGAGTTTGAAGAAAAACCTTATATTTTCACCCTTTCGGCCACCTACTTTGGGGGAGCCTGGATAACCTGATGGACGATCAAGCACTACCAAAGACACGCGTGTGTCCACAGAGTCCTTCTTTTCCACCATTCTTCATTGTCTTTCTTCTCCGGGTATCTATGTTGCTCATTCTCATCATGCCTAGCGTGATCTAGTGGTTTTCTTTGTGTCGGGTGATGTGTTTGTAGGAGAAAATGATTTTAGGTATTAAAACTATTCTCTATTCAGGTTTTGGATTTCTGCAACTCTGTTTTTCAATTGTAATTTTTCTTTTTTACTTTTTACGTGATTATTGTTTGAAATTTGAGGGATTTCATCTTATTTCATTAGGTAATTGCCCTAGTTTGCTTATGACCATTATGAAATCTAGGTTGGTTGTGTTTAAATATGATTTTGGAACTCCTAGTTTTGTAATTGAGCCTAGTAGATGATCATGCCAATGGTGCAATTACAGGATTAGTGTAGGGTACCCAGAACAAGGATCTTTGGTGACCTAAGTCTAACACCAAATCATGAATGACCTCATAATCAATTGAATCCCTAGAACATGCATCTAAAAAACACTGAACCTGGAATGCCCCATCTATTGATTTCAAAAAAAATTCTTTGATTCACTTTCTTTCTCTTTCTCCAATCAATCAATCAATTGCTTTTAATTCCTTTAATTAATTTAGAGCATACGGACTGTCATTGTGGGTTCAACACTCAAGCTTTGCCAAATACTACATTTTTATTTTGGTTGTCTTAGTTTTATAAATTACTAAATTTGTATAGCCCTGTAGGAATTTAACGACGCCATACAGACTGTCAAGATCCTTCAGCTATAAACTCTCAAATTTTAAACCTTTTATCTCTTCCCCCATAATGCATATTCAGATTAGTGGAAATAACAATGATGGATTGATTTAAAGATATGGGTGGTATATAAGGTGCTATAAAAAGGATACAAGCTTTCACAAATGGTCCAACCTTTCAAAAATTCTAGTATCCAAACTCCTTCATCGAAACCATACAACAGTTCTTTATCATACCAAAGATCTATAACTCAGCCTCCATGTCAGCTTCTTTAAACTGTTGGAACCATTGTCTTTTATGCATGATTTGGAGTATGATTTGTGTTTGTTTTCAATCCTCAGTGGAAGTTCAGAATGTGTACCAGCAAAGAGATCATACAGTTCAAGCAGACAACAGTATTGATGGTGGCGCCGTTTCCCAGTGTTTGCCAAATTTTTGGGCCTGGAAATCGACAAATAAAGAAGAGTGTTTTTGGAAAAGAGACTTGCGCTCCATGTACTTGATGAAGAAGAAACTTGCGCGCCATATGTTTTTCAAGATCAGAACATAGGAAAATGGCAAAGGGATAAGGGTCGTGCAAGTTTTGGGCTGGTCGCGCAAGTGACCTGCGCGCCGTGAAGAGACTTGTGCGCCGATGCCTAAGAGGACTGGAAACTTGCGTGCCTATTGTTTTTCAAGATCATAACTTCAAAATATGGAAAAGTAAATAATGTCGCGCAAGTATTTGTGTGGTCGCACAAGTGAGTAGCGCGATAGAGGCTAGGGAGGATGAGATGCATGCCGGAACCTGCGCACCGAGGGAAGACTTGCGCGCCGCCGCGCAGGGGGTCCAGTGTGCCTATAAATAGAGGACCCCCCTCCTCATTTATAACGAAGTTCAAGACTTAGAGATTTTTGGAGCTCTTGCTGCGCAAGTGGTTAAGTCGCGCAAGTGGTTGTTGGGTCGCACAAGTAGAGGTTGCGTGTCGGCTGTTGGCTGTGCATCCAAAGTGGTTTGGGATTTAGAGGCGCTGAGTCGCGCAAGTTTGGAGTTCAAAGAGGCAGTGTCGCGCAAGTTGTTTGGAGTCACCTGCGCGCTGAGTTTGTACCGTGAAAGTGACTTGCGCGCCATTCCTGAAACTTGCGCGCCGGAGCTTGGAGAAGCACGCCAGGGTTATTAAAGTACATTCGTCCTTTTGAAGTTGCACGAAAGCTGGAGGATCATCCGGTACCCTCAGCACAAAGTGTGATTCGTCTTCATGTGAGAGTTGGACTTCAACAGAGCATCTACATACAACATAGGATGCATTCTTATGCAATGATGAATAGACCTTCACATCTATAAACTAAGTGTGACTTCACCAAGGGTAGTGAGCTAGGGGGAGTCAGCGGGAGTGACCCGAGGGAAGCAGTGAGCTATCCCTGAACCTTTGTAAAGGCAGTGAGCCTGAGACAGAGTGACTATGCCCGAACCTTTGTAATCCACAGCTAGTGAAGATTAGTGGAATTTGGTACGACCGACAACTTGTCGGCCTATGCTCCTTAGATATAGCCCTTAGTGGTGAACCAAGTAAAAAGTGTTGTGTCGTCTCTGTGCATGTGAATGTTTGCTTTCTGATCACATTCATCATACAAGTTCAACAAGTTCCTACCAACGTGGGAACAAGATCCATCACATTAGAAGAAAAAGTTGTCACCCTGATTCACCCCTCCCCTCTTAGGGTGTCCCTGGGTCCTTCAAGTGGTATCAGAGGGAGGTTGCTAGTGTTGAATCTGTCCTTTATCATTATGGAGAATGCAGTTATTGTCAGGGGAGTCTCTCACTTTGATGGAAGTAATTTCCAGATCTGGAAGAACAGAATGAGATCTCATCTAAGATCTCTTGGAATGGAAGTTCTTTTTTCTACTGTGCAAGGAATACAAGTCACTGATCCAACAGGTCTGGCTATGACTGAAACAGACAGGAAAATTCTTGATGCAGATGCTAAATCACAAAATGCACTCACTACATCCCTTTCTGATCAGATCTACCTAAAGGTGATGAATTGCACCTCAGCAAAATCCATGTGGGATAAACTCGAGAATATTTATGAAGGAGATAGCAAAGTGAAGGAGGAAAAACTACAAGTGCTGCACAATTGGTTTGATGATCTGAAGATGCATCCAGATGAGAATGCAGACTCATTCTTCAATCGAATTACTGAAGTGGTTGGAGCAATTCGGGGTCTAGGAGAAGAAATCAAAGACATTGATATTGTAAAGAAAATATTAAGAAGACTTCCACCTCTGTACAATGAAAAGGTGTCAGCTCTTGAGGAAAGATATCTTTCCAATCTTTCTCTGGATGATCTACTGAGCAGCTTGGTAGCATATGAAATGAGAGTCAAACCAGAAGATGCTACGACTCATGTGAGCAAGGAAATGGCATTCAAGGCCATGGATAAACAGAAAATCTAAAAATATAGTAGTGTTGAAGATGACGAAGAAAAAGAAATTCTTTCTCTCATTGCAAAGAAGTTCCATAAGGGAAAAGGGAAATTCAAAGGGAAGTTACCTCTCACATGTTTTCGTTGTGGAAAAGTTGGGAACATTGCCTCTCAGTGCACAAAAAAGATCAATGATGAATATAGTGAAGATGAAAGCTTCAATAAGCCTCAGAGAAGGTTCTTCAAAAAGGGAGACTTCAAATCTGGAAAGAAAATGAAAAGGAAGAGTTTTGTCTGTGAAGAGGAAGAAGATGATAATGAATTATGTGATGAAGAAGAACCAGAATTCAAAACTGGGAACCATGCTTCCATGATGGCCACTGTTGAAAAGTCAGAAGATACTGGTGGAGAAAAACAACTGAGAACTTGTGTAGATCCTGAGATGCAACTTAAGGATGCGGTTAATAAGCTTAAGACTAAATGTAAGAGTTTCAATAAGTGTAAATCAATTGTAGAAGAATAAACTGAATACGTTGATCAACTTGAAGCTGAAACTGAATGACTGGAAGAATTTGTGAAGGTATAGTCTAAAATAATTGAAAGAAATGATGATGTAGTGGATCTGAAGATGAGAATTGAAGAGCAGGAAAAGGTCATCAATGACCTCACCACCAGACTAGATGAAAAATCCAAGACTGCTGAGGGTCTTGAGGAGGAATTTGTTACTCTAAGGATTAAACTTGAGACTGAATCAATTCCAAAAGAATTGAGGAAGAAAATACAGTTTGGAAGATTCTCAGATGCAGAATTACTGGAAAGAGCCAAGTGTGGTTCAGATGGGGTTGGAAAAATCTTGAGTGATCGAAGACCCGCTTGCATGGGAAAGAGTGGAATTGGCTGTGAAGCTGAGACATCTACTGCTGGAAGTGAAAAGATCCAAAAGAAAGATAAAATGAAAGTTGAACATGTTGAAACGTTGCATAAAGTGCTGAAAAAGGAACCCTTAATCCAAACTAAAAGGAGAACTAAAAAGTATCCTCAAACATTCATAAATGACAGATAGTCTAACAATTCTCCCAAGGAAGAAGGTATGAGGATAAATTCAAGTGAGAAGACATTTCCTCTCATGAAGTGTCAGTTCTGTGGCTATCTGAGCCATACCATGTCTTATTGCGAAGAGGCAAGAAGCTATCTGAATGGAGAAGATATAGAAGTTCAACAAAGGAGAACAAATTCATATCCTAATTCTTATAGAAGAAACAATTTCTATGGATATTGTTATCATTGTTCTAACGTTGGTCATAAGGCTGCTAATTGCAGGCAGAGAAGGGACATGGACACCTCATACCGAAGTTCAAGAAAAGTCAAGTCTCGACAGCAAGACAGTGTTTCTCTCTCAAACAGGTTCTCTCCTCTCAAAGAAGATTTCGACTATGAAGAACCTGGGTATGCGGAAGAGATAATTGAAAGGACATCAGTACTTTATACTCAATTCAATGTCTCATGGAAGGAAAGGAAGAAGATTGAGAAATCCAACCTTTAAGAGGTGGCCCTCAAAGCTACAAAGAACAACAGTACCTGGATTATAGATAGCGGTTTTTCATCTCATATGACAGGTAATGTCGGCCTGTTAATGGATATCAAAAGGAAGGTTGATGGTATAGTACGATTTGGTAATGATGGAGCTCTAAAAATCAAAGGGAGTGGAAGTACAGAATTAGCTAATGGAGAACTAAAGAAGAATGAAGTCCTTTACGTAGATGGCCTACGTCATAATCTCCTTAGTGTGAGTCAACTCTGTGACTCGGGACTTATAGTTACTTTTAATCAAAAAGGTTGTACTATCAAAGGAAAGATAGGCAATTCACTTATGAAGGGATGTAGAACAGAAGGCAACTTGTATCAGGTTGATAGTGAAGAAAATGTCTGTTATATGACTGTTGAAGAAGAAAACAATTTGTGGCATTGGAGATTGGGACACATCAATCAACAAGACATGGAGAAAATATCAAAATTGAGAATTTTCATGGACATTCCCAACCTGAAGCGTGAGCGTGAAAAATCTTGTGATGCTTACGTTCGTGGGAAGCTAGTCTACAGTTCATATCGGCCAAAGAAGAAAAGGGCATCTCACCTTCTTGATCTGATTCATACAGATGTATGTGGGCCGATAAATGTTGCTGGAACTCATGGAGAAAGGTACTTTGTCCTTTTCATAGATGATTATAGTAGAATGGCATGTGTGATGGTCATCCACAGGAAACGACAAGTCCTTGACTGCATGAAAACATATCGGTGAATCGCCGAGAATGATACTGGACGAACAATCAAAGTGTTGCGATCTGACAATGGAGGAGAATACACGTCCATTGAATTTGAAAATTATCTGGAGAAGCATGGGATACAACATGAGGTAGCTGTTGTGAGAACTACACAACAAAATGGAGTTGTTGAACGCAGGAATCGACAGGTGAACAACATGGCACGAACTATGCTGATTGAGAGTCATATTCCAAGACATTACTGGAAAGAGGATGTTCAAGATGTAGTGTACATTCAGAATCGAACAGGACTTTATATGGGTGAGACGAAAACACCATATGAATTGTGGCATGGACGAAAGCCCTCTTTAAAATACTTTCGTGTCTTTGGAAGTAAATGTTTCATCAGGAACAAAGAAGGAAAACAAGGGAAGTATGGAGACAATGCAGATGAAGGAATTCTCCTCAGTTACTCAATGAACAGCAAAGCCTACAAATGTTTCAATAAGCATTTAGGAAGGATTGTGGAAAGCAGTGATGTTAAGATAATTGAAGAGAAAACCACAAATGCTTCAAGGACGTCATATGCTGATGTGATAGAAAGTTAGGAAGAAAGTGAACGTGAAGAAAATACAAATGCAGAAATAGAAGAAGTTGTACAAAAAACTCAGCAGTCACATCAGGATGTTGACTCAGAAGAATAATCTGAAGAAGAAACTGTGGCTGAAGAGAATGCAACTGAACCTCGCAGGAGAAATCGAAGAGCTGAGATTGATCCATCCAACATAATTGGGGACAGGAGTGCACCCACTCAAACAAGAAGGATGAGGAATAACACGCAATCTGCATTTCTGTCAGTTGTAGATCCATCCTCATTCGAAGAAGCTGCAAATGATGAATCTTGGGTGAAATCCATGAATGATGAATTATATCAGATTGAAAAGAATCAGACATGGGATCTTGTCCAGAGACCCGAAGGTCACAATGTGATTGGTACCAAATGGATCTTCAAAAATAAGTTTGATGAGCATGGAAGTGTCATCAGAAACAAGGCATGACTGGTATGTAAAGGATACTCCCAGATTGAAGGCATTGATGTCGAAGAAACCTTTGCATCAGTGGCTAGACTGGAGTCAATCAGGCTTTTCCTTGCCATGGAACTCCAAAAAGGATATAAAGTATATCAAATGGATGTCAAGACAGCATTCTTGAATGGTGTACTCGAAGAAGAGGTCTACATTGAACAACCAGTGGGCTTTGTTTTAGGTACTGATGAAACAAAGGTCTGCAAACTGAAGAAAGCTCTATATGGTTTGAAGCAGGCACCACGGGCGTGGTACTCACGGCTGGATTCATATCTCAAGAAGCTGGAATTCAAAAGAGGAGGAGTAGATCACAATCTCTATGTGAAGAATTCTCCAAAAGATCAATTCATGGTTCTAGTCTACGTTGATGATATCATATTTGGTGGCAGCGGGCAGAAATCAATGGACGAATTTTCCAACCACATGAAATTAGAATTTGAAATGTCTATGATTGGGGAGTTTACATATTTCTTGGGGCTGCAGGTGATTAAAAAGAAGGAATACACTTTCATTTCTCAGGAAAAATATGCAAGAGAGCTGCTGAAGAAGTTTAATATGCAAGACTCCAAACCAATATCAACTCCGATTGCAGTTGGAACTAAACTTGGAAAGCATGAGGATGGGGACTCTATTGATCCCACCATGTACAGGAGGATCATTGGGAGCCTACTATACCTGACAGCGACACGGCCAGATATTGTCTTTGCCACATACCTTGCGGCCCGCTTTCAGAGTAATCCAAAGGAGGAACATATGGCGGCAGTAAAAAGAATCATGAGGTACATTCAAGGTACACATAACTTCGGGTTATTTTTTGCTGCAGGCAGGGACAGTGAATTATCAGCATATTCTGATGCTGACTGGGATGGTGATGTAGTAGACAGAAAGTCCACTAGTGGTGGAGCCTTCTATATTGGGCAGAAATGTGTTGGCTGGTTGAGCAAGAAACAAGAAAGTACTTCTCTTAGTACTGCTGAAGCTGAGTATATCTCTGCCACAAAGGCATGCACTCAACTACTATGGATGAAGCAACAATTAACAGATATTGGTGATGAGGTAAAGCAACCAATGGTGATTTACTGTGATAACAAGAGCGCAATTGATCTTACGAAGAATCATGTTCAGCATTCCCGTACGAAACATATTGAAATCAGGTATCACTTTATCAAAGAAAAAGTTGAACAAGGGGTGATTAAAATGGATCATGTGGGAACTGATGAGCAAGTGGATGATATCCTGACCAAGCCACTGTCAGCGGCTGTGTTTGAGAAGCATCGGTTGAACCTCAGTGTTCAGCCACCTTCCAATGCATAAGGAGGTTACGCTATACCCCTCTCCCCGATTATGATAACTGTTTTTATCTGTTTATGGATGTGATGCAGGTTTGTGGGGGAGATACTATCTAGGGGGAGTATGGTTTGAGATGAATAATGAACAAATAACCAAGCTTCGGTTTTATTGTCAATGGGGGAGAAATGAATAAATTCAAGAATGTTCAGGCATATAATGCTCCTGTGACACAATGCGAATTTAGTGTCACTAATAGGATGAGAAGGATAAGAAGGATTTCATCGATCATGTAATGATTCTTGGGCATCATTGAGAATTCCAAAACACTGGAACCCAATTCAAGCTTCCTCTCTTGTTTTCTACACCGAGCATTGCTCACGTAGACTTAGAGTGTTGGCTGAGTTGATTCTTGCGTTTTTGGTTTGCACATAGATGAAGATCTATTGAATTTATTTTCTGATTGCCAACAAACCCAAAGGGGGAGATTGTTGGAACCATGGTCTTCTATGCATGATTTGGAGTATGATTTGTGTTTTTTGTCAATCCTCAGTGGAAGTTCAGAATGTGTACCAGTAAAGAGATCATACAGTTCAAGCAGACAACAGTATTGAAGGTGGCGTCGTTTCCCAGTGTTTGCCAAATTTTTGGGCCTGAAAATTGACAAATAGAGAAGAGTGTTTTTGGCAAAGAGACTTGCGTGCCGTGTACTTTATGAAGAGGAAACTTGCGCGCCATATGTTTTTCAAGATCAGAACATAGGAAAATGGCAAAGGGATAAGGGTCGCGCAAGTTTTGGGCTGGTCGCGCAAGTAACCTACGCGTCGTGAAGAGACTTGTGCGCCGATGCCTAGGAGGACTGGAAACTTGCGCGCCTATTGTTTTTCAAGATCATAACTTCAAAATATGGCAAAGGAAAGAATGTCGCGTAAGTATTTGTGTGGTCGCGCAATTGAGTAGCACGACAGAGGCTAGGGAGGATGAGCTGTGCGCCAGAACCTGCGCGTCGAGGGAAGACTTGCGCGTCGCCGCGCAGGGGGTCCAGTTTGCCTATAAATAGAGGACCCCCCTCCTCATTTGTAATGAAGTTCAAGACTTAGAGATTTTTGGAGCTCTCGTCGCGCAAGTGGTTAAGTCGTGCAAGTGGTTGTTGGGTCGTGCAAGTATAGGTTGCGTGTCGGCTGTTGAATGCGCGTCCAAAGTGGTTTGGGATTTAGAGGCACTGAGTCGCGCAAGTTTGGAGTTCAAAGAGGCAGTGTCGCACAAGTTGTTTGGAGTCACCTGCGCGCCGAGTTTGTACCGCGCAAGTGACTTGCACACCATTCCTGAAACTTGCGCGCCGGAGCTTGGAGAAGCACGCTAGGGTTGTTAAAGTACATTCGTCCTTTTGAAGCTGCACGAAAGCTGAAGGATCATCTGGTGCCCTCAGCACAGTGTGATTCGTCTTCAGGTGAGAGTTGGACTTCAACAGAGCATCTATATACAACAGAGGATGCATTTTTATGCAATGATGAAGAGAGTTTCACATCTATAAACTGAGTGTGACTTCACCAAAAGCAGTGAGCCAGGGGGAGTCAACGGGAGTGACCCGAGGGAAGCAGTGAGTTATCCCTGAACCTTTGTAAAGTCAGTGAGCCTGGGACAGAGTGACTATGTCCGAACCTTTGTAATCCACAGCTAGTGAAAATTAGTGGAATTTGGTACGACCGACAACTTGTCGGCATATGCTCCTTGGACGTAGCCCTTAGTGGTGAATCAAGTAAAAAGTGTTGTGTCATCTCTGTGCATGTGAATGTTTGCTTTCTGATCATATTTATCATACAGGTTCAACAAGTTTCTACCAACGTTGGAACAAGATCCATCACATTAGAAGAAAAAGTTGTCACCCTGATTCACCTCTCCTCTCTCAGGGTGTCCCTGGGTCCTTCATAAACAAACCGATTGAATTAATATTCTTAGGAGGTCCCCCCTTTTTAAAATTATAAAAAAAATCATTCAAATCCTCTCCTACAATTGCTAGTCCCCAAAACTCCTCATGCGAACGTTTCAAGATTTTCTAAGTTCTCCATTTATCACAAATACATACCCAAACATAAATTCCAATAAAATTCCAATCATCCATTTTTTTTTTGAAATCGAGGCAACAATATGATTATACCAGTATTGTTTAACAATAAAATTCACATCCTATTTCCACAAGACACAAAACTCCTGCACGACTCTTTCTTCAAATCGAAAACACATTATGAAAAACCAAACGTGGATTTAAGAGCACCAATGTCCTTGCATTCTGGCATGGTTTTGGACCGGAAAACTATATCAAGGCAATGCTTAATACTCCAATTATGGAGCACATGACCTGTTCAGGCATTGTCACCTGAGAGTTCCAACATATGATTTCCATGGCTTCAGGTGTAGTTGGACCTCTCCAACCAATGTCTTTTCATAATTTGTACTAGTGTGTTCACCAAACTTCATACTCCAACGTCACAAAACAAACAACATCCGGAATTTATCCAAAAGTTGTCAAATAAATTTACAAATGAGATCCAAAGATAAATCAATATGAAATGAGACACTGATGAGATCCCAAGATGCACTAATAAGATACGAAGATAAGGTCACATAAATGAGATTTGATTATACATTAATGAAAACAAAAAAATATAGCAATATTATCTAATGGTGAGATGTAAGAAATGAGTTTTGTAAAATAACAAGTGAGATTCAAGAACCTTTATGTAAAATCCATAAGATTGACAATGAAAACCAACACAACCACACAACAAGGATCAACAAAACATGTGACTCAATTTTTATTACAAATTTCATATAAAAGTATGGAAGAACAAATATTTGTGTATTTTAATATTGTAATGATTCTCATTTATTAGTTTAAAAAAATTTGATGTTATTCATTAATTTTGACGATTTTAAAATATATTGTTTCGAAAATGATTCTAAATTTGACCTTAATTCCAATAAATCAGATTTTATTGTTTTTTAAATTGACTGTTTAATAATTTTTTCTTATATCGTTTTTGAACTATAAATAATATTTCTTTAAACCTATGCTGACAAAAATTCGGTCAAATATATTTAAAAGCACGTAAGATATTTTGGAAGATAAATTTAAGATTCTTTAAAAAACAAGCAAGATACTTTGGAAAATGAAATTTTAAAATAAAACCCTATATATATATTGAATTTTTTGATATTGTTGACATACTATTTCCCATTTTAAAAATACTCATAATTTTATTATAAAAACAATAAATATATATGAAAATTCTCCAGATCATGCATAGAAATTGATTCCAAACCCACCATTAATGATTTTAAAAAATAATTAATTTTTATTTAGCCTTACAAAAAACATTTACTTAGACAAACTTTTAAAGAATGTGACTTATAAGTCACAGAATAAATGATATTAAAACATTTAAACAAAAAACTTACTATTAACAACATGAAAGAAAAACAAGCATAATTACAGAAAAACTCAAGAAAATGATAAAAGGGCTTTGAATGAGTTCAAAAAGCCAAAATGCTTTATCTGATGCAGACCAATGCACCAGTCCTGTCATTATTAGTATACCCATTTCTCAAAACAGATCAGAATAGTAGCAAAATCAAGACAAAAGAACTAAACCTACTAAACTCAAGGGTAAGATTTTACCATCAGAACATTAAGAACAAGCTTAGATCTGCATCAGTAAACAGGCCAAAACAAGAAACCCTCTCAGAGATTAGATGAATCCCAGCTAGCATAAACAGCCCCAATGATCTTGTCATGGAGTGCAGGCCCAGAGCAAGCAATTATGCCTCGATCAAGTTGTTCAAGGTAGATCCCTTTAGAAAAATCCAGTGGGCACCCCCCGGCATCAGTCACAACACCTCCGGCCTCTTGTACTATGACAACCCCAGCAGCATGGTCCCATATTTTCTCCTTGTACCCAGATCTCGCAAACTTCATGAAAATCTCGGCATCGCCCCGAGCAATTGCAGCGTACTTCACCATACTATGAACCCGTAACGGCTGCTTCCTGTTGTTAAAACCATATGAATAAAAAAATAGACCCAATAGACTCTAGATCATACCTCTAGCTGAACATAAAGGTATTACAAGGTTGAAGATCCCCTTTGATTGGGAAAAAGGATAAAAAGAATAACAAGTACAACTGAAATACTTCAATTATATTCATAATCAAGCAAATTACTGTCTTCACCAACTCCCTTCAAATGCCCACATTCACACATTAGTTCATATAATGCAGAGGCATTGCTCAAAATTCAAATGGAGATAAAAAAAATTTGCTACCACTAACAAAGCAGAAAGTATAATTCAATGGAAAACACAGTCTTGCCCAAAATTCAAATGGAGATGAAAAAATGGGCTACCACTAACAAAGCAGAACGTATAAGTCAATGGCAAACACACCTAAGCCCAACACTGTGAGCAAGTCCCATTGTGAATGAATGACTAGAATTTGTCTTCTCTACAGGCTCACAGAAGGTTGCCATTGCCGGATCATCAATGGAGGAAACCTGAATCACCATTGCAGAGTGCAGCCAATCAAGCTTCTCAATTTCATGTACTAAAGGATGCATCCAGGCCTTGCCACTTCCTCTCAATGTGTACATCACACATCCTTTTCCAGACATATCGGAAGCACATCCGGACAATTTTGAAAGATTCTGGTAATTCAGACATTCCTTCTTCACCGGGTAATTAGGGCACCCTAGAACTCCAAGGACAACTTTCCCGTCCTCGAGAAGTGCAAGAGCCACAGCATACTGATCTCCACGAACAAACCCTAATGTTCCATCAACAGGATCAAGCACCCAATGTCGCCCGGAGGCCCCCCCGGTTGAATTACATTGGTTAATGGCATTCACTACTTGTGAAGAGTCAAGTTCGGCATCTGGACAGCTAAAACCAAATTTGGGTGCATCAGCCAAGCATTTGTTCACAGTGGTAACCACAGTCTGCAATATACCTGCTGATTCTGAACTGGAGAGTTTTTGGGCATCTTCCTCAGCAACGATAGATACACTTTGGTTCCCAAAAGCCTCTGATAATGCCCAGCTAACAATTGCTTGGACGCTCCAATCTGTTCATGAAGTGATGTGAGATGAATAATGCAGTCAATAAGCCAAACTTTCCCTCCGATAACCCAAACCGTAAACTATAAAGAGGATTGGATTGTTCAAATGGAGTAAAGAGATGAAAGATAAGCATTCTGAATAGAAATGGAAACGAACAGCCATATCAAACATTATAATTAGACGTAAGATAATAAATAATCAAATACCACCATTTTCCAATCTTAACTCTCATGTCTGTAAATCTAAACCATCCCAAAAGCGAAATGCGATTACCTGCAACCGTAACAGGAGAATCGTCGTCCTTAAACTTGACTTGATCGGTGCTGGGAATAATCAATCCCTCCTGCACTCTCCGGCACAGGGCACACGCCATATGCACCACCCTAACCGCAACGTCCAATTCCCTATCGTAGCTGACCTCTCCCATGGAGAAACTCCCGGAACGAGCGAGACCCAGATCGAGCCTGAGACGCCCGCTATTGGGAATATTGCAGATGAGCTCGCCTTCGCATGGATGTGCACCTCGGAATCATTCTTCCAGGGAAATCCGAGTAGAATGGGGAATTTGGAGACGCGTTTGGGGCAGCTTGGGGCTGCGGAAGAGAAGTAGCGTAGCGGCTGAAACCGGGATGATGGTAGAGGGAATATGTGGCAGGAATCTGATTCCACCATGGCTGGGCTCGGAATCCAAATGTGGACACTCCCGTGCTTTGCTCTTTTCACGCACACTCCTCTCATCTTCTTATAATCACAATACAAATATTAAGCAAAGAAAATTCCCCTAATAGTTGGAACATACAATGACTTGTGCCAAGAATAATTGAATGATCACTTTGTCAACATTAGTCTATTTCTTGTTAGCAGTCAATTAAATCAATAGGCAACATGTTTTTTAGTTAAAAATTATTCAATCCAGTAAATAATGATTTGATCTAACTGAATGAATCGTCGCGATGATCAATTGTTTTGGTCGTCTTTATGCTAACAATAAAAAAACCTAACAAAGAATTTTAATCAAGTGCCGAATCAAAAGAAGGGTATTAAAAAACAATCAATGTCTCAATACATAATGGACAATGTTAAGATGAAGGGCAACTGAAGCGATCATCTTAAATTACATGAACAGTTGAAGAAAAGTCTTTATAATAATTGATCAATAACATTAAAATTATCATGACTCATAACTTATTAACATAAATTCACACCATTTCCACATAAAACCAAAAGAAAAATGACAACAATAAACACCCTTGAAATCTATAGGATTAGTATTTTTGGAGATTATCTAGATAAAACATGATTTAACACCATGACAACATATAAATTTATTTTAAGTCTTCATAATAGTGTTTATATAATCCATTTTACTCGTATCACTACATGTAGATCCCTAGGGATATCAAAAGAAATGGATTACCTCATAGCTGAGTAAGGGGATACTCAATAGTAGACATGTGGAACATAATTAATAAGAGATACCATGACATCAATATATATATATATATTATGAAATCATACATGGGTGGAACAAGGGACAAATCAATGAAATCGTATATAAAAATTCATAGATCAAAAAAAGGTGACACGAACATAAAACATATTATCATATACATAAGTCAAGTCTCACAACCAATACTTCATAACATAATGTGTTAGGATCACTATCCATGTATCATACATAACATTTTATGAGATATATGTATTACCCAATCAATTGAGGGCGGAATAATTAAAGGTTTACTCATCACATCACAACATGTACATGCATTGTGAGTTATATGAAGGTACATAAAAGTCAAGTGATCACACATCAAACATGAAAGCAAAACAAGATAACCCATGGAGAAGATATGAGTTACATATCATTATTATAGAACATAATTGAATCATATCTCATCAAAGTAATCATACAAGTCCCCAAATGAAGAAGGGAATGAAGAATAATAATCATTCAAGAAGTGACATAAACAAAACATATATGAAATAAAAAGAGTTACATGAGAGATAAGGAAAGTAAAAAAGGAAACATGAAGAAGTTTGGAAGAAATCATCATACTAACATCGTAAGGTATGAACTAAATATCAATCAACCAGATATTGATAAAGACTCATAAATCCCCCAAAAAATAGGAAAACACTATAATAGACGTTCAATGAATGAAATATAAGAACCATAAAAGAAGATATAAAAGAAAGGAATTGTGACTCCCCGGACCGGCGCTCCCAGATCCAGTGTCATAAACACATATTTTATATACTAGCTTCGATACCAACTGCAGATTTTATGACCCAACTATTCAATAATTACATGACATAAAGAAAATATTAACTTACACACATTCTCATGACCTTTTATGTTTAGACCTTTAGAGAATTAGGACAAATCATAAACTAATAAAGCTCATGTATTTCTCAATTAAAACACGTTTTCTTTCACTATAAGAAGCTTCTTAATTCAAAACAAGTCTTCAACAACTCCCACACATTTTCACACAAGCTATATTGTTAGACATCATGTGTAATACTTTTCTTTATAACCCATGGAAATGAAAAGATAGGAAATAGGTGAGCTCAATTGCTCAGTAAAAGAAACATATAACTGAATCTATCAAAAGCATAAGCATGACATACATAATATGACAAGAATAAATAATCTGAATAATTTTATATTCAACTGAAACTAAGTGATTAATATATCAATGGAAATAAATGAATTAATGGATATCAATAATACTGATCACATAATGATGGAATTTATAATGTCAAACATAAAAAACATGTTGTCAGTGCCTTATGCCAAGTCATTATACTAATATGGGGAGATGTATACACTAAAACCCAAGTTTTTTTATTTCACAATACTTATCAACGCATCAATGAGCTATATAATTTCATTCCCCACCCTCACTTGATTAAATCCAATGCATTCGGCATAAGAGTTGACACGACATTTCATACCATTCCCTAAGAAACCTTCAGTTGAATATAAACACGACAATCCATATAATGAAAAATATGGAATGTTAATACATAATAAACATGTGTTAGCTATTATTAATCACTAAGAATGTCAATACTCACCCAATGAATAAATAAACTTCCTTTATAGGTGAACATCCTCCAATGTGAATTTTATAAAATGAGATGTCCACACTGTATAAGGCAATGAGTATATGGTTAAGACAATGTTAAAATAACATGATCATAAACCATCTATATAAAGAAGGCGGTTTTTTGAAAATGAACATATCCCCAGTGAAAAAAATGAAACATAGAAGGGTGTTGACATAAATGAAAAACACTCTCACAAAAATAATTCTTCAAATAGTATCATAAAGGAAGAAATTAAGAATCAAATTTTTTGATATCACAAATTCAGTAATTTTTTTAAATATATATATTAGAGAGGATAAATGATGAAACATAAATCTCATTAGGGTAAATACTTTTAAAAATAAAAAGGAAAGTAGAAATGAAATCTTAAAATATCTTTTAGAAAACAATTTTAACATTGATGTAAAATACAAATTTACATGTTGATTTTAAAGGTAACTTTTGAAAAGGTGACATGAAAGCTTATCAAAACCATTAATTTTGAAAATAATATCCAATAATGGTGTCTTGAAAAGTTATAAAGTTTATCTTGGATAAAATAGTATAGGAAGAAAAAACATATGAAATTGAAAGGAAACCCCTTTTTATTATTTTAAAATTACCTTTGTTCAAAAATCACATTGTAAAAAGAGTAACAAAACTTTCTTTTGTATCAAAATATCATTTGCCCACAGTGGTAGAGATATTTCCATATAATAAAATATTACAATGGGAGAACCCAGGGATAGAAAAAAGAAGTTCATGATGAAACAATACAACTCAAGGAAAGGAGACTTGAGTTATCAATATCCCTTACGAGCAACATACTCCTTGAGGTAATAAATATTTCAAGAAGGGGTTATATGTGGCATAAATATGAAAAAATAAAATACCACATAATATAATAAAAGGATATAATGTTCCCAACTTATATGAAATATGTACAAGAGATGATCATAACTCAATAAATGAAAATTGAGTTACCAAAAAGCCTTACAATTGGGGTAACAACTGAGACAAAATCCATTTGATGAAAAGGAACTGATTTGGATTTGTATTTCCCATGAATAAAAAAATATATATTGTGGTACCCATTGCGAGATAGTTGTTTTTATAATCACAAATCATGCCAATCTACAAATCCTATTAATTCATATATTAAGTTATAACTCAAGTTAATCATATCAATGAATATTTATAAATGAACAATTTATGTCACATAGTATAATAAATTTCAATAAGTCAATAAATTATGGATATTTATGTTTAAATATATTTATAAGTGTATATTTACATGTATTTATAAAATTTTAGTTAATACGATATTATTCTGTATAATACAGACACTTTGTAAGTTTTTCAGAGTCCCTGACACTGATGGTTCAAAAGAGTCACTGATGGCCGACTCACCAATGCTGACTCACTGATGAAGAAGTCACCAGTCGAAGAAGACGCTGATGCGGGACTCACCGATAGTTCAAGTGAGTCACCAGTGAAAGACTCATCGATGGACGACACACCATTAGTTCAAAGGACTTACCGATGAACGACTCACTGATGGGCGACACATCGATAGTTCAAAATGAGTCACCGATGACGACTCACTGATGCCCGGACAGACCGATAGTACAAATGAATCATCGATGCCCAAAGTCACTAATACCAATGGAAAGGACTCACCGATGCAGAAAGTCACCAATGATAACAGGCCGATGCCAACAGACCGATGCTGCCAGACCAATGCCAATGACTGACCAATATTTATGACTCACTGATAGTCATAAAAACTTTTTTTAATTTATTAATTCAAATTTATATCTAACGGTCATATTTAGACAAATTAATGTTTCTAACATTATTTAATGTTTTCTATAGGATATTCAAGAGACAGTACGAGGTACATGCACTTGGGGAGATCATTATGCCTACTGGACCTCAAAGTATAAAGGGATTACAAGCTGGATCATTCCAGACATGCATACACGAGATAAACTTCCAGAACTCCTACAACTCTCTAAGCATACTTCCAAAACCCAATAACTCAAAGGAAGAACATACATAGAGATAAATAAGTGAATCAAAACGTGCTGATCTACCCTGAACATATTTCAAACAAGAAGCTAAACATTTTACCTCCTGGAAGCTAGACCTTAGAGGATACGACATTCTGTTTTGGAGTCAACTTCCAGAAGAGGACTCAAACTTCATTTCCACTACATCCAACATGTCCAGAGCTGCACTGCATAACAAACAAAGACTTATTAACCTTTATCTACATCCTTAGATCTGTTGTGTTCCTTTTTTTACATTTCTGAGTAGTGTATGTATTTTTCTGTTACACACACTGACTCTTGTGCATAAGTGGAGGATACTTTCTATACTCAAATCTCACACTCTATTTATTCTTTCGTATCCCACGTAGAATTGTGGAAGGGGTCAAGTTTGAACTATTTTTTTGTTTTTCCCACGAATAATTGTGGTAGAGGTCAAGTATGACCTAGACAACCCTATGTGTTGTTGTGAACCTCGATCTAGGGTGTGGATCAAACTGTTTATTAATTTAAACTTCTTGGTGGAAGGTGATCACCAAGTAAAGAGGACTAAGTCTCATATTGAGTCTGAACCTATTTTTTATATCCGATATGTTTTTACCTTTTAGTTTTTACTTTTTTTATTACTTATTTCATAAAACTAAACTAAACTCTGATAGTTAGTTTAGAAAGTGTTTATAACTATTTTTAACCAGTAGGTTAATTTCAAATGGTATATTAATATTTAGATTTGAATAGCTAAGAAATAATCAATCTCTTGAGAAATTAATTGAACATTTAGGATTATTATAAATTCACTACAAACTGACTTAGATTATATTTTAATTGGGGGATAATTTCAAAGAACCAATTTTAACAGAAATTTTTATAGATACTCAATTCACCCCCCTCTTGAGTAATCTACACTGACCAATATTTGGTATTATAGGTTTTTGTAATTTTCAGTCTTCAAATATGTTTCAAATCTTTTTCAACTGTGATTTTAGTTGGATTTCAAAGATCTTAAAATTTCTGTTATTTCTAAATTTTTATCTCTTTAAAATATTTTAAAAAGTAATATTATGGATAATATACTGGAAGGTGATACTACCAATAGACCTCTATTATTTAATGGAAAAAATTATGCTCAGTGGAAGCTTAAGATGAAAATATATCTAGAAATCATGGGATTTGAAATCTGGACTGCAATTGAAAGTAAATATGAAATTCTTGAAACGTCTAGAAATAATTGGGATGAACCTACCAAGACTGCATATAAAAATAAATGTAAAGTAATGAATTCTCTATATTGTAAACTAGGAGATAAAGAGTTTAATAACATTTCTTCTTGTAAAACTGCCCATGAGATTTGTGACACTGTCTATTTCCCATGAGGGAACATCTAATGTGAAATAGATGAGATTAAATAATTATACTACTAAATATGATAATTTTATAATGAAACCTGATGAATCTATTTCTGATATTTATCTCAGGTTCAATGAAATTGTGAATACCATGATTTCTTTAGGAAGAGTTGTCACAACAAAGGAACATATCATGAGGATTCTGCGATGCTTACCAGAGAGATGGAGAGGGACATCAATGTCCATAATAGAATCATGCGACGTTGATAAGATTCCAGTGAAGGATTTTATTGGAAAATTAATGATGTATGAATATAAACTCGATGTAAATCAAGAAGAGAAAGATACAAAAAGAAAATCAGTAGCCTTCAAGACTACCACTTCCAAGAGTAAAGACAAAGAGAAAGTTCAAGCTGTTGTTGAGAGCATAAGTAGTGAAGAATCAGCCTCAGATAGTGATGAGTAAATGTCCCATCTATCCAAGAGATTTAAAAAAAATTATAGAAAGAAAAAGTTCTTCAAGAGAACAAACTTTAAAGGAAAATACGACAATAATGGAAATTGGAAAAAGGATTGGAAGAAGCCTGAAAAATCAGAAGAGATAGTTTACTATGAATAAAAAAGAAGAGGACATGTAAAAGACAACTATCCTAAATTAAAGTATAAAAATAAGTGTGAGAATAGAGATAGGAAATATAAGAAAGAAATGAAGGCCACTTGGATTACATCTAAGGAAAGATCCAGTGAATCTAATTCTTTTCAGAATGAGAAAGAAGATATAGAAAACATGTTCTTTATGAAAAATACCTCAGAGGTACTCTTAAACTCTCTTGTACTTAATTATTATTATTCTAGAGACGAATTTGAATATGAAAATATGAAAAATGATGAATTGTTTGAATATTGTAGTATGATAGAAGAAACCTGTAATGAACTAAAGGATAAGTATAAATCATTAAAGAAACAACATGCACTCTCTGTAAATATTAAATCTGAACTTACTGTTGAGAGAGAGAGAGAAATTATCAACTGCTAAAGGAAAATAATGATCTAAAGTTATCTAATGCCCAATTAAAGAAGGATCTTGAAAAGTTTACCAATGGTAAAGATAAACTTACTCAGTTAATTGGTAAACAGATATCTCCTAGGTATACTATTGGAATAGGATATCAGCCAGGAAAAAGAAATTTATCAAAAACGAATTTTGTGACTAAATCTGGAAAATCTGCCTCTTTTCCCAAAAATCACATTTTTACTGCAAGTTCTAGTTCTAAAAATTCTTTTACTGCATTGAGTTTTTTTGGACCAAATAAAGTTTATTTTTAAAATACTCTATATTCTATATATAGGAAACCCATAAGACAAGTGTGGGTTCCTAAAGCGTTTATTACTAATATTTCTGGGCCCAGAAAAATATGGGTGCCAAAATATTTCCTTGGATGAATTGTTTTTGTAGGTAAACTGTTGTTGACGCTCCTTTCGTCACAGAATCTAAAGATCGGAAAAGGGAATATCTGAGCTCAAAGTGATTCAACCTTTGAAGAAAACATCAAAAATCGACAAAGGCATGAACAAAGGATCGACAGCAACTGCACCGCGCAAGTTTTATAACTGTCGCGCAAGTACACTTGCGCGACACCCTTGGTCGCGCAGGTGACTTGCGCGACCTAAGTGGTAACTGCCCTGTAACCGCCCGAGGTCTTCTTTTGCCTATAAATAGACCCTGTGGCCCCCCCATTGGAAAATATCTTTTTCCAGAAACTCGGATTGAATCTCCCGACGCCCAAGGCTCTTCTCAAAGCTTCCAGAACACTTCTAAGGTAATTTCTTACCTAGAACGGAAGATCTAAAGAGAAGAAGGAAGGCCTAAGTGTTGAAACTTATCAAACACTTGCGCGCCGATTTATTTCCTTCAATATAACTTGCGCGTCCCTTTTCTGGAAGAACGTCAAGAGGATTCTAAAGGGTTTAAAAAAGAGTCGCTCAAATATTTCTATGCTGGTTGAAAATCGCGCAAGTACACCATGTGTCGCGCAGGTATACCTGCGCGACCAAAACTTGCGCGCCCACGGAAGACTTGCGCGCCTTTCAAGACTTGCGTGCCCCTACCTTTTTGGGTGCCCATCTTTCCCATTTTACCCCTCTTAAGCCATTACACCTTTCCTTTTCAAGATTCAGTCTTCAAGACACTCTTCAAAGCCATTTATGGCATGATTTCTTGATTTGACTTCCTTATCTGAAAGGAACTCTGTGGAATATCTCTCAAAACCTAGTGATTTAAATATCTTTATGTCACTAAATATAGAGAGTTCATTCATTCAACCTCATCCTTTAAGATGAGAGAATCTTTAACTTGGGCATCCTTCTTTAGGAGTAAGCCCCAAATTCTTAAAGTTCCCAAACTTGGGCATCCTCGTCAGGAGTAAGCCCCAAACCTTAATCCCTAACCTGGGTCTCCTTTTCAGGAATAAGACTCAGTCATAATCTTGGGCATCCTTATGAGGAGGATGCCCCAAGTCCCCTAACCTGGGTCTCCTTTTCAGGAATAAGACTCAGTCATAATCTTGGGCTTCCTTTTCAGGAGTAAGCCCCAAGCCCCCCTTAAATTTCTCTTAACCAGTCATAATTTACCCTTGATTTGGGTTTCTTTTTCAGGAGTAAAACCCAATCATAAGTCTCCTCCTAATTTGGGCATCCTCCTTAGGAGTAAGCCCCAAGATTAGAGTATTCAAATCTCCATAAAGCACATATACCTTTATGGACCCTGTTCCTGGATTTTCTCCCTAAAAGTAAATCCTAAACCTTCATCTATTTGGGCAGTCATACATACATAAGCCCCAAACAATTTCTTATGATTGCATCTTTCATGGCACAATTGTCTAATTTTTACCAATACCTCTTGTTTCTCACACCGAGCATGACTCACGTGAGCTTAGAGTGTAAAAGTAATTATGACATTCTTCTTTGAGCCATCAATCATAAACATCATACTCCATTACTCGAACTACGTGGGTTCTGATTCCTTTTCCAAAAAAAAGGATACGTAGGTAGCCCATTTATGGGTTCGATCCCAACTTTAAAATAATCCATGTCCTTCTGAATGACGATAAACTTCAAGTGTCCCACTGAGTGGCTTTAAAACCAGCCTGGTCATCATAATGACCAAGAGACTTTTATATAAATGTTTTTGAAGAATACCATTGACCAAGAATCTCTAAACAGATATAGATGATTCTCTATTTGATGAAGAACCTCGAATACATATAAAAGATTCTCTAAATTTCTTGCATATTTAATCATTGATTGTTAAAACTAAAGGAAAGCACATTTTATACTTGGTAATGTAATAAGGATTCACGAACATAACTTAAATCTATAAAGAGAGTCCCAGAGTAGACAATAATTCCCCTCAAAAAGGTGTGATGAGTCCGACCTCCCATCCTCTCGACCAATGCAAATTCCTAAGCCTCATTAGTCCACAAGCTAATGAGCGCCTACCTTTCGAAAGTGGGTCCAAACGGATGTGGAATCATTGGATGTTTCCGGTTCTACGAACAAACCCGCTAGAAACCGATCGGAACGTTTGAATCTCCCGTCCAGGAGGTCATCCCCGAAATCCGTGCGAAACAAAAATGGTGAACCCGACGTGAATCCTTAACCAAGTTAAAGTGATATTCTTCTTATTTGTTAGGCCCCTTGGGCCAACAAAGCAATCATTAACATGTGCTCATTCAAAAGATGCAGTGGCCGGATTCATCTTGATTATGTCTGTTATATGGAACAGGCACTCTTTTCTCAAGATCTTCTGCAAAATGGCTTTCCTTAAATTAACCTCTGTGAATACTGCTGCTGTGAACACCTCTACTGTGAGGTCTGCTGCTGTGAAAACCAATGCTACTACTCCTGCTGGAACGTCGTCCGCTCTGAGGATGACATCACCAACTCAGCATCTTCAATGCTGGGTTTCTAATGCACTGGTTAAGGAGTACCGTCGCAACGATACTATCCCAACTCTGGAGGCCGCTCGTCAAGCCCTCCAAGTTAACAACTCTACCTGGTCGTCCGGACAACGGCGGCCAGCGATCAAGAAGCAGGCGGTGCGGACTACCGTCTCCAACCGTTTCGGGTCGTTATCCCCGGAACGCAATTTGCATTCACTCCCTTACTCTGAGGAAGTGAATGAGCAGGTCCCGCAGGACTTTAATTCAAAAAGACAGGATTCCTTCTCAAGGGATCCCATCAACAATCGCTGCCAGACTCGTGCGGTAGTGCACCCTCAACATGATGAGGGTACCGACTCCAGGCATTCAGCTCAGGTTCCTCGAACCCGAGCAGGCAAGATGAACCACCAGAGACGGAATCCGGTTAACAATAGACAGGTTGTCATCCCTGCCATCTCCGGAGAAGTCCACCAACCTAACTTGGTGGCAAATAACGAGCAGGCACAATCACCTGCCCGTTTTAATTCCGCTGTCCAGCAGACTCGTCTGGAAGCATCAAGCCGATCCCGCCAGGCAATTCCGGCGGAGTACCATAGGCAGGAACATACACCTGCTTATACATCACCAGTTAGTCAGCAGGCTCGTCTGACTACATATGATGGATCTCGTCAACCATGTTTGGCGAAGTGTAATCAGCAGGCATATACACCTGCTAATACTAATCAAGCCTACCAACAGTCTCGCTTGGTAGCGCACGGAGAAGTCAGTCGGAAAGTCCCGACGACAAACAGGAGGCAGACTCAACTCTCTGCCTCCACACTTGAGTACTGTCAGGATTCACTGACAGGAAAAGGAGGACAGGAGCAGGCACATACACCTACTCCAAGCCTAGAATGGACGTATATCCCCGTTCCGACGGCTGAAGTCACCAAACATATTTTGTCAATGGTGAAAGAGCAGAAGCAAATTCCTGCTCATATTCTGGATGCTTGCCAGGATATCATAACAGCTTCAGCATCATCACAGGGACAGACACATAAATCTATCCCTAGCAGTGGAGTGACACATCAATGATTCACTCCGGAACAGACACACACATCTGTTCCAGTCCAAGAGGGTTATGGGGCATACTCCCCCATATCATACGGACAACCAAGTCAGGAACATACACCTGATTTGAGTGGAGATCGTCAGCCTAACCTGACCATCTTTCCTGATCAGGCACATACACCTGCTCAGAGCAATCACTTTCGTCATCAAGTGGTTTCTAAAGCGAGTAAGAAGGCATCTAAGAAAAAGATCCGCCCAGCACAGTCAGGAGATCAAAGGCCAATCTGTAACCAAGCCTTGCTCGATGCTAGAGTTCTTGAAGCCCTCAGACATTTATCTGTCGGAATTCAAGATTCTACTCCCTCAGTTCCCAATAACAGGAACATTAATTCTGAAGGTCTTCAACAGACACTTCCTCATGAAGACTTGCTTCATGAAAATTCGGTCAATCTTGAAGTTTCTTCTTCAGATGAAAGCCACAGGAACCCTCTGTATGGTCAGAAGACTAAGGAGCAAGAGATTTCATCTTTTGCTGTAACCCATCATGACAGTCCTCCTCATGGTGATGAACTTCACTGCGAAAGTCCTCTCCGCAGTAGTGATTCACGTTGTCTTGAAAATTCTTCAGAAGGCAATGTAGTGACGAGAAAGCCCTCCTATCTCGAGGCACTTGCAAACGTAAAACCAGTCATGTCTGATGCTTTACTATCGGCAGGTGAAACTCTTTCTCCATCAGAAGATAGCCTGGGGTTCAGGTTATTCTCCGAACCATCCCTAGGTCATTCATCTTCCAGCCTGAATAGTGATCTCTCTACCAATCTTGTTGAATCCGATGAAGCAACAAGAAAACACCAACTCTGGTCAAAACAGGTAGAAGAATCTTCATTTAATGATAAAGAGGAAATGCTGAACATGAGGAAAAAACTGGCAAAAGGTGAAGTACCAGTCATGTTTTGGCCTTTGGATGACTCCCAGTACGACGTTCCAAAGATGTTGACGGATGATGGAATCCATGATATTCGTCTCAACATATGGAAAACTCTTTTTCAATTAAAGAAGAAGGTATTATCTTACGATGAATATGAAAATCATCTTAAGATAATAGAAGGGTTACAACGTCAGATTGATTTGGCATCTCTATCAGTCTCTCGGTATCCGAAGGCTGAAAAGCAATAGAGAACCCTTCAATGTTCATGCCTTGGCGCACTAAGAAGATTGCGTCAGTTAATTGCCAATGCTCCATCTGATGTTCATATCAGAGGATGGGGTGTTCACGGAGCACTACATTTCACAGTGCTTTCCAGTCAGCAAAGCCCGCCAAAAATGGTCTCATGCAATGTTATTGCCCATGGCCGGCCACAGTCAATGGGTTTTGTTCATAATCAAAAGCTTTCTCAAGAACAGGCTTCAACTAGTTCCTCTCAAAATCAAGTATATAGAGAACAAGTTGTTGAATTGCTCCTACATCAAGCAGGCGAGAATATTGCACAAGCCTCTCGTCTGGAGAAAACACGTCATCAAATGACAGAAGTTTCGGAAATCATCCAACGGTCTGTTGAACCAGGTGATAAAAGTGGATACAGGTTAATGCATCCAGCTAATTTCCGAACTAAGATTCGCAAGATCAAGAGATATTTTAAGAAGATCTCAGACATAGCATGTCAAGAGACACCCCAGCTTGCCAGACTGGGGACTTCTCTAACCCAACCCTCAGAGTCAACAAATGAGATTCGAGGAGTTGAGCGGAAGCAGCAGGAACATCCTCAGTCCACCGGACTGGGGACTTTTTCAAATCCTCAATCCCTCCCTCAGAGAAAGTCAGTATTCTCTCGATCAGGGAATAAGCCTCAAGAGGAACGAAGAGCCAAGCTATCAGGAGATTCTCTCCAAGTGACGGTTCTCCAAGAAGTTCCTGAGGGATCAAGTCAACGGAATGCCATGTCTCATCATGGACATAGAAGAAGACAATATCACAGAAATGCTGATAAAAAGGATTCCATGCAATATGCATCCATTAATGTCATCAATGCCGTTGCTGCTGATTCACCAGATGAGGCTCAATCAGAGGGATCAGACGAAGAGGTTCTTGCTTAAGAAGTTGCGCACACAGACCTAAATGAAGAAGGTGTGCGCACACGTAATCAAAGGCTTACCCAAAATCTGGGTATTCCTTCAAGTAACCCACTTCCCCCTCTCCGAAAAGGATCCAATAAGGGGAAAGGAAAGAATCAGGTTACTTCTCACCCTTCCTCTGAAGGAGGTCAATCGCTCTCATTAGAGAAAAGGTTTGCACAACAGGAGGAAGAAATTAAAGAATTAAGAAGGTTGAATGCAGAACTACTTCAGAGTAGTCTTCTTCTTAAGAATGCTGAAGTCCGACAGCCAAAGGAATTTGTTGTAACTACTGAGATGGATCAGGAATATCCTCCTTTATCAGTACACCCTCAGAGGTCTAATCCTACGGGTCAAACGCAACAACGGTTGGCAGCACTACCATCAGTTGCAGCACCAACCACCACGTCTGTCCAAGCTCCATTCATTGCACCTACCCAAAACCAAGTTCAAACTGACGTTTCTCAAAAGTTAATAACTACTATTGAGTCATTAATAGCTCGGTTAGAAACTATGGAAGGGAAACAGGCGCAAGTTCAACCTAAAAAGAAAGTTTACCCTGAATGGGTAGATTCAATTTCTCCTCCATCCAGTTTTGGAAACCCTGTTTTCCCTACTTTCAATGGATCAGGCGACCCTGAACAATATTTGACGCATTACGTGTCTTGTTGTGATCTTATGATGGGAACTCTAGAGCATCAAGAAGCAGTGAAACTCAGATGCTTCGTGCGAACCTTGCAAGGACCAGCTTTTGTCTGGTATACAAGCTTGCAATCCCGGTCAGTCATCGGATGGGAGGATCTTCGTCAAAAATTCCTTCTTCAGTTTAGCTCAACTTTGCCAAAAACGACAGTTTTCGATCTTACAAACTGCAAGCAAAGGGAGAATGAAAGAGTCTATGATTTCATTGCTCGTTGGAAGGGATTAACGTATTCCTTGAGTTTAGCACTCCCTCAGGAGGAATTGTTGCCAATCTGTGTGGCAAATTTGCGTGACGAATTACGCACGCCATTGACCCCTGTGAAATACACAGGAGGGTTTCGAGACCTTACTTCAATCGCTCAACAGATTGAAGATTCCCTTATACAGGCTAAGGTTAAATCTCGTGTAATTCCATCATCTCCAGGAAGAAGAATGGGTAAAGCAGAAACTGCTACAGTTATGCTTAAACAAGCACCTGTACCTATTTCTACTTCAAAACCTTCATCTTCTCGAAGGGCTCCACCTCCTGAACGCCAACAACAAAGGCTGTTTCATCCAAATGATCAAAAAGATCAACGACGAAAACAATTTGAGGATATGAAGAGTAAAACTTACTCTTTCCGAAGTGAGAAAGTTCCTGGTTACTTCATTTCAGCTCTGGAAAATAATTTGGTTCAATTACCAGTGCCGAAGAGGCCAAACAAGGAAGGAGATGAAGACCGTCCCAATTATTGTCCCTTTCATCAAATTTTGGGGCATCCCATCTAGGAGTGTTTTGTCTTTAAAGACCTCTTGCAAAAGATGGTCGACTTGGGACAAGTCAAATTGAAGGGTTCTTCAGCTCATGTAGCGTGTATTACCGCTACAGATCCAGAGGAAGGAGGCGAGTGGCAGGAAGTCAAAAGTAAAACTGCGAAAAAATATGATGATTGGATGGTCAGAAAGACAATCAATCGGACCCATTCCATTTTGCGAACACAATTGAAGAAGCCAATTGTGTCTCCTACAAAAGCTGCAGTAAAGCCTCCATCAAAAGATAAATCCTCAAAAGGGCAGCGCAATTCAAAGAAGAAAGAGGAATCAGGAGAAGATGAGTATGTATCAAAGCCTAAATTGTCTTTGACTCTGGCAGATTTCATGCCATCTACTTCAAAGCCACGGGCACCGTCCCATCAAATGGCACAGCCTAAACAGGCTAACCAGGAAGAGTCTTTATCAGACGAAGAGTTAATATTTGGTTCTGTTAATATGATTCAATTAACAGATCCATATTCCAGTCTTGATGAGCCTGAATTCCCTGTATCAAATAAGGGAACCCGAGGAAGTTCTAGAGGTTCAGGATATAGGGGAAGACGTGGATCTTTCCGAAGCCACTACTCTAATTTTACCCCTGCTAGCACTGTATATGCAGCAGAAACTCGTGGTAGAGCCCTTCAGCGAGCTCAAAAAGAACAAGCAAGTTCTTCTGCCAATGACCAATTCAGTTTTGGCACAGTTATTTTGGAAGACTGATTAAAAGTTCCATCTTATTTATCTTAGCAAGTAAATGGATCTAATCAGTCTAATCTGCCAAAACCAAGGATTTTGCCAGCTTCAATACAAGATGCATCAGCTTCCAAAGCATCTGCTTCCAAGGTACCTGCTAAACCGCATATTCCTATTAGGAAACGCAGACCACTAGATCAAAAGTATGATATATTGAAACAATTGGCCCAAGTAACAGCCAAGTTATCAATTTTGGATGCTTTGAATCTGTCAAAAGATCTTCGGGAAGCACTCATCGAAGCTTTGTCAAGTCCTCAGAAGTTTGAAGCTGAAATTGCTGCAGCTGAAATCTATCACATAGAGAATAATCCTGTAGAATGCCATGAAGTGATATCTTTTACTGATAAAGATGAATATGATGTTGTGCATGGGCACATAAAACCTTTGTACTTATCTGGAAAAGTCAATGGTATAGATGTTCGAAGAGCTTTCATTGACAATGGTTCAGGAGTCAACCTCATGCCCATTCGTACACTTCGTCGATTGGGCCTCACGAAATCTGATTTATCTCCTTCTACCATGATGTTTCAAGGATATGATAAAAATGAACAAGAACCACTGGGAGAAGTTACACTCAGAACTCAGTTTGGAGATCTTGTTTCCAATTCGGATTTCATGATTGTTGATCAGAACTCAGCTTTCAATATCTTGCTTGGAAGACCTTGGCTACATCAGCATGCAACTATTCCTTCGTCATACCATCAATGTCTCAAATACTGTTTCGATGGTCAAGTTGGAACATTGTATGGTGATAAGGCCCCGTTCAAGACATGTGAGTCTCAATACATTGAGGCAGAATTTTATCACATGAAGGGAAGAGAAAAATCTACAATGAAGGAAATTACCAAAGTTAATTCTCCATATGGTTTGGAGAAAATTCCAATAAATCCATTTTCACATGTGAGTACAGATTATGTATTACCTATCAGTCAAATTGACAAAATAGGCCCAAATCAAAATACTCTTATGGAAAGATCCATAATGTCAATTACGGCGATCGAGCCAGACAACATGGGAGAAATTGGTAACCTACCAAGCAGTGATGAAAGCATAAGTGGTGATGTTTTCATTTCATCTGCTGAAGTCCAACAAGTCTATACTTCGCTAATCAGGCCAGAAGAAGTTATAGCAACAACAGAGGTGAATAATGATGTCGATTCTCGATCCATAATCTCCTCTTTATTTCCCAAAGAAGACCCTTTATCATCAATAGGGTCGGAAATGGAAGCTTATTCTTCAAAATGTGAAAATTTTGGAATCTCTTATGATCATGAGAATTTTGTTTTTTCATCTACTTTGCAAGTAGAAACAGAAGAAATAACACATGATGGAGAGGAAGAGGAAGATCTTAGAGATGCTCCTCCAGCATTTGAAGAGGGTATCTCTACCACTGTGGATGAACTCAGAGAAGTAAATCTGGGTACAGAGAAAGATCCACGCCCCACTTTAATTAGTGAATCCATGACCCTTGAAGAGAAAGAGATGTATATTTCTTTTCTAAAGCAAAATAAAGATATTTTTGCTTGGAATTATACAGAGATGCCTGGCCTTGATCCTGATGTTTCCACCCATCATTTGGGTTTTCCAAAAGAACATTGAGGATTCAAGCAAGCCGCGAGAAGAACACACCCAACCTATGCTTCCAAAATTGAGGCTGAAGTGGATAATCTTATCAAAGCTAACTTCGTTAGAGAAGTTCAATATCCCAAGTGGTTAGATAATATTGTCCCTGTAAAGAAGAAGAACGAACAAATTAGGGTTTGCATCGATTTCAGAGATCTTAATCGGTATTGTCCTAAAGATGATTTCCCAGTTCCGATTACAGAACTCTTAATTGATGCGACGGCTGGCTATGAAGTACTTTCTTTCATGGATGGATATTCTGGATATAATCAGATTCGAATGGCCCCAGAAGATGAGGAATATACAGCCTTCAGATCTCCTCAAGGTGTGTTTTGTTACCGGGTGATGCCCTTTGGTTTAAAGAATGCAGATGCAACATATCAACGCGCCATGCATCGTATCTTCAAAACTCTTTTAGGGAAGTTTGTTGAATGCTATGTAGATGATTTGGTGGTTAAATCCAAACAACGTTCTAATCACTTGGATGATTTGGAAGTCATATTCCACAAGCTTCGACAACATAATTTGAAGATGAACCCCTTAAAATGTGCTTTTGGGGTAACCTCAGGAAAATTCCTCAGCTTTGTTGTACGCCATCGCGGTATTGAAGTCGATCCTGAGAAGACCAAATCAATCCTTGGTATGTCACCTCCTCAGAATTTGAAAGAATTAAGAGGACTTCAAGGACACTTAGCCTATATTCGGCGTTTCATCGCCAATTTGGCAGGCAAAAGTTTACCCTTTACCAAATTATTGAAGAAAGGAGTCACTTACCAGTGGACTGAAGAATGTCAAGAATCATTTGATGTTCTCAAGAAATACCTCTTGAGTCCACCAGTACTCATGCCACCTGTTGAGGGTAGACCTATTATCCTCTATGTGACAGCTTTAGAGCGATCATTGGGTGCCTTTCTCGCTCAAAAGAATGATGCTGGGAATGAAAATAGTCTCTACTATCTCAGTAGAACTATGCTTGAAGCAGAAAACCGATATTCAAGTATTGAAAAGTGCTGCCTAACATTAATCTTTGCAGTTCAGAAACTGAGACACTACCTGCAACATCATGAGGTCCAATTGGTATCTTGTAATAATCCGCTCAAATTCATCCTTAGTCGTCCAATGCTTATAGGACGTCTGGCAAGGTGGGCGGTTATTCTACAGCAGTTCGACATTCAGTATGTGTCTCAAAAGGCAATTAAGGGCCAAGCTCTGGCTGATTTCCTGGCTGAACATCCTTCAGTGGAAGACACGTATTCAGATATCGAACTCCCTGATGAGGAAGTTTTCTCTATTCAAGAGAGTCCTCAAACATGGGAAATGTATTTTGATGGTGCTTCTAGAAGTCCAACAGGGAAGAAAATGGAAAATCCTAAATTCAACAAAGTTGGTTTAGGAATTGTGCTCATTTCTCCAGATAAGGCAGTGTTACCTTATTCCTTTTTGTTGTGGGAAGGTGGTACCAATAATGAAGCTGAATACCAAGCTCTCATTACAGGCTTGGAATTAGCGCTTCAAGCACAAGTGAATCACTTAAAGGTGAAAGGTGATTCAGACCTGGTAATCAAACAAGTCAATGGGGATTATGCCATCAGAAAAGAAGAATTAATCCCTTTGTATGATTACGTCAGAGAGTTAATGTCGGAATTCCCTTCAGAACCGACATTTTCGTATGTCCCAAGATCACAAAATGCTCAAGCTGATGCACTGGCTAATATAGCCACAACTTTAGGAGATCCAAATCGGGACGAGACAACCATCTGTATTACTCACCGTCGTGAAATTTCACCTTATGTTCAAGTCAGAACAGAGGAAATTAATGAAATTAGTCCCATTCCTGAACCATATGGTCATACTACAGGATGGATGTCACCTATCATGGAATACCTTCAAAATGGAACACTTCCACCTGATAGAGCCGATAAAGAACAAATTCGGCGACGTGTGGTCAATTTTACTCTTTATGATAGCCCAAACCACCTCGAGAAAATTCTCTACAAAAGTGGTTTTGATGGAATTCTCTTCAGATGTATTGATGGTGAAGAGACAATGACTGTCATAAAAGAAGTGCATGCAGGAGTCTGTGGTGCCCACCAGTCTGGACATAGACTGTCTGATCAAATTCGAAGGCTTGGATACTTTTGGCCTTCAATGATACAAGATTGTGTTAATTTCACAAAGAAGTGTCATTCATGCCAAGTATATGCCAACTTCATTCATAAACCTCCAGAGTTGCTTCATACAGCTAAATACTCATGGCCATTTTCCACATGGGGAATGGATGTGGTGGGACCTTACCCTTCAGCTAAGGTCAAGCAGTTTAAGTACATTCTTATTGCTACTGATTTCTTTTCCAAATGGGCAGAGGCAGTACCTCTCAAAGAAGTCAATTCTAAATGCATTGTTTGCTTCATCAAGTCTAACATCATTACTAGATTTGGTGTCCCTCATACCATATTGACGGACAACGGCACCAACTTCTGTTCTTATGAGGTAAAGAAATTGTATCAAGAATACAACATTAAGTCCAACCATTCATCTCGATATCATGCAGCGGCTAATGGCCAGATAGAGGCCTTCAACAAGACTCTTTCAAATATACTGCAAAAGATGGTGGATAAAGATAAGAAGTCATGGCCTGATAAACTCTTTCATGCTTTATGGGCTTATCGGACTACCACTCGCAATGCAACGCGATCAACTCCATATTCATTGGTATATGGAACAGAAGCAGTCTTTCCAATTGAAGTTCAATTTCCCTCACTCAGAATAGCCATTTGTGATCAGTTATCTACAGATGAGCAATCCCAAAAGCGGTTGAATGAATTGGAACAGTTAGATGAGAAAAGATTGTGCACTTTGCACCACTTGGAAATCTATCAGAATCGAATAGCACGAGCTTTTAATAAAAAAGTTCGTCTTCGTTCATTCATTCAGGGAGAATTGGTATTGGTTCTCAGAGCACCAATGATACCAGGAAAGAAGCCTCCCAAGCTTGAACCAAAATGGGAAGGACCTTATTCAATACATAAGGTCTACTCCAATGGAGCATATTCTCTAATCTCAATGGATGGAGAACACATCACGACTCCAACTAATGCCAGATTTCTGAAGAAGTATTTTGTATAAACACAAAATATTGTTCCCAGATCCAAAAAACAATCACATTGGTTCATATTTTGTCCTACATGACACTAAACTGTATTATGTCCTATCTACATGACGTTAAACTGTACAGAAGTTCCTATATTTTGTCCGAGATGACATTAAACTATATTGTGTCCTAGCAACATGACATTAAACTGTGTGGCACTTTCATCGTCTAGCATGACGTTAAACTGTAAAAAGTCCCCAGAACTGATATCCTAATATTGGTTCACCTTAGTCCTAGCTACATGAATTTAAACTATACAACACCAGTTCGTCCTTGCTATATGACGTTAAAATATACAGCAATGGTCCAGTATGACTTTAAACTGCAACTTCGTCCCACACGACATTAAACTGTGAAAAAGTTCCCTAAACCGTCTAGCATGACCTTAAACTGCATCATCCCTGGTCCATGTATATAACCATAAACTATTTGCAAATCCTTTATGTCCAGCAAGACGTTAAACTGTGACGTCCTAACTACATGACGCTAAACTGTATAAAAGTCCCTCACGTCCGGAAAGACGTTAAACTATATAATCTCAAAAGTCCAGTATGACATTAAACTGCACCATTCACGGTCCATGCATATGACCTTAAACTATTCGCACTTTCGTCCGACATGACGTTAAAATGGTACACTCTTTTGTCCTTACTACATGACATTAAACTGCACAGTCCCCCTTTCGTCCAATATGACGTTAAACTGTATTGTCCCCATCGTCCTAACTACATGACGCTAAACTGTACAGAAAGTCCTTGATATGTCCTACATGACATTAAACTTTTATTTTGTCCCTGCTACATGACACTAAACTGTGCAACACCAATAGTCCTAACTGCAAGACTTTAAACTGCATAGTCCCTTTTTTATGTCCTACATGACATTAAACTGTGCATCGTTAAGGTTGTTATTACCTCTTGTTTCTCACACCGAGTATGACTCACGTGAGCTTAGAGCGAACATCAACCATAACACTCCCTTTGGGCCACTAACCATGTGTAAGTCCCAACAACATTTTTTATTAGATCATTGTCCACAAGAACAACTTGATCATTAATTCATTCTTTAATTGAACTACACGGACTTTGATCCTTGCCCTCCAGGCTGGGTATGTAGGCAACCTCCCAAGGTTCAAGCCCAAAAAAAATCTCTTCACATCGGTTCACCACCATCTCATATGATGTTGATTCGTGAAACCGCCCCTGGAATCAATATCTTTACATTGATTCACTTTCGTCCTTGTTATATGACGTTAAACTATACAACACTTTTGTCCAATATGAAAATAAACTACAATATTCTTTGATTTCCTCATTTGAGAAGGAACTATTGTTGACATTGATTTTTCAATCATGGTTTTCATTTTCAAAAGACTACATGCATACATGGTAATGCCTAAACTTTTTATCTTAGGTTAAACCATCATTGAACTAAAGTCCCCTTTCACCCTTTACATGTACGAACCAAATTTGTACAAAGGGTAGTTCTAGAACTACGTGGACTTGATTCCCATCCTTATGGGATACGTAGGAACATTCGAGTGTCCCTCGAATACAGTCCCAAGTCTTTTGGGCCTAACCCCAAATTTCACTTTCAGTCCCTTGGCTGAAAAGTCCTCATGAAAACACACACTGTGTATTCATTATTATGGTCCGAATTCTATGACCTAAACTAAGATCACTCATGCTTTCGTCCTGCACGACGTTAAACTGCATTTCAAGAACTACGTATGGCTTGATTCTCATTCTTATGAGATACGTAGTGAAGTCCAAAATTTCAATTCAGGACCCAGCCACAACATGATTATGGTTTTTATTGACCTATGTATCTCTATATACATTGGAAAATACCCATCTTTATGTGTTATAATCCTAACCTTAAAATATTTTCAGATCTTCATAACCCTTTTCATGACTTCTAGTCACAAAAATGTCAAACTTCTGAGAATTCTTTTTGCCTGACTATGCAGCACGTGCCCATAGGTGGCCTTGCATAAACAGTCCACATAACAGACTTGTCAGCCGAAAGATGCTATTTATTTGACCATGCAACCAATGCCCATAGGTGGCCCTGCATATTTCAACCCCCTAACGGGTTTTGTTAAATAATGGTAACTTCATTCTTGGGAAGAATGCCTCTTTTGTCCTTATTTGTCTTAAACGACAGTATGTAGGGATCCGCAAAAAAAAATAGCAATCCTTAACATATTTGTCCCATATCCTTTTTCATGATTTGAAAGTATTCAAGTCTATGGTTTATTCTTCTTCCCTACGTTTGGGTCAGACCTTCGTAGGAGTGATATTCATCCAGTTCTTCGATATTCTTGTTCGGAAATATCTTCTCCATATTCAAGTACCTCTTTCCATACAACAAACTCTATACTTTAGAAATTTTGAATCTCCATAAACTTTCACTGGCTTTTAGCACTAGGAAATTAAATTTCTGGGAGTTCTTTTGCTTGACTATGCAGCACGTTCCCATAGGTGGCCTTGCATAAACAGTCCACATAACAGACTTGTCAGTCGAAAGATACTATTTATTTGACCATGCAGCCAATGCCCATAGGTGGCCCTGCATATTTCAACCCCCTAACGGGTTTTGTTAAATAATAGTAACTTCATTCTTGGAAACTACTTCTTCTAATGCCTTTTAGCTCTTTTTCATATCATTCCTCAGATTCAAATATTCTTAAGCCATAGTTTACATTTTTTCTCTCATACTTGAGTATGGTAATATGTTTTCAGATAAATTGTCAAGGAATTGTGTCAATTCTAATCCATTTTGGTCAAAGCTATTTCGACCTTAAACATTAGCCCCTTTATGTCCATCATGCATGACTTTAAACTGCCCACAAAAGACAAAGGAACTCTGAATAAAAGTCAAGTTCCAGCTCACTAAATATACATTTATGTGTAATTTAGGTAATATTGAGCAATTAAAAAGTTCAAAGTTTGTAGGATTATTTGTAATAATCCTAGTAAAAATCAAACTATGCTTACTAGGCCCATTGGCTTAAGTAAATTTGAAGCAGGTAATGAAAGAATGCAGGTACAAATGATTGAAGACAAAAGTGTTTTTCATTGATACACAAGAGTTAGAAGGACATCCACAGACTGGAGTCTCTTCACTTTTTCAAGAATTACAAGTGGCTTTCAACATAACACTTCATTTGATTTACGGCATCCCGAGCTTCATCAGCAACCACATGGAATTCATTCATTCAACTAGATATAATTAGAGTAGCAGTGATACCAGCTCTTCTTGGAACAATTGTAAAAGGATGTTCTTGAGTGCGGTTTGAGAAAATTTTCTGCTGATCAAACAGTGACTCTGTTTCTGTCCAAGAGACTTGGAAGATGGATACATGGATTTGAGAATGGAGCATTGGAAGTAAAGAGCCATTTGGAGAGAGTACTCTTTTCAGATATTGCTCTAATACCATGTTTGTCTTCTCTCCACCAACTGGTAGTGGAAAACATTTCAGCCCATGGGTTTTCCATTTTCATATCTACAAGGAAATGACATGGAAGAAGAATTTGAAAGTTCACACCATTGTTGTTGCTCTTAATGCACAGCATAACCGAAATAGAGGAGTAGCAGTGCAGCTGCATCTCAGGTGTATAATTGTTTGCATTTGGAACATTGACTCCTTGCAGATGACCATGACCACACAAAGGCAGATGAATGCTCTGTGGAAAATTAGGATGATAGTTCTTCAAATACTTAGCCAAATCTGGGAGAGTGTTGTTGCATATATCATAGTAATCATGGCCAATAATGTTCGTCATGTCATCAGTCTGCTTGCTAGCCAGTTCATCAGCCGTTCCAATTCCCTTAGGAACCATTGAATCTGCACAAAAGTTGAACAAATTAAACTCTTAAATGGGTTTATTTTTCATAAAATTTGTGAAAGAATTCGGAAAAAATGGCCAAGGCATTAAGTCGCGCAAGTCTAAACAATGGCGCGCAAGTATTTCGTGTGCCGCACTAGTTTTTGACGCACAAGTCTAAACCGCGCAAGTACGAATACCTTTACAGGAGCGCGACAGCGAGGGAACAGTGGAAAAGAGACTTGCGCGGCTTAGGTGACCTGCGCGGCGAGAGCTCGAGAAGGAATGAAGTCCGGAAATCCGGATACTTGTACAGAGGTGAGGGCCGTGTATTTATAGGCCAGGAGGCCTATCTGCGCGCCGCACCCAGAGCGCTTAAGGCCTGCGCGACGGAAACTTGCGCGCCGCCCTCTGTGAAATGAAGACTTGCGCGCCTCCCTTTTCCTTTGGAGGGATTCGATTTCCTCAGAGTCAAATCCTCATTTATCTCGGGATCCAACTCTGAGGGGGGACTTTTGTTGACGCTCCTTTCATCACAGAATCTAAAGATCGGAAAAGGGAATATCTGAGCTCAAAGTTATTCAACCTTTGAAGAAAACATCAAAAATCGACAAAGGCATGAACAAAGGATCGACAGCAACTGCACCGCGCAAGTTTTCTAACTGTCGCGCAAGTACACTTGCGCGACACCCTTGGTCGCGCAGGTGACTTGCGCGACCTAAGTGGTAACCGCCCTGTAACCGCCCGGGGTCTTCTTTTGCCTATAAATAGACCCTGTGGGCCCCCCATTGGAAAAGATATTTTTCCAGAAACTCGGATTGAAGCTCCCGACGCCCAAGTCTCTTCTCAAAGCTTCCGGAACACTTCTAAGGTAATTTCTTACCTAGAACGGAAGATCTAAAGAGAAGAAGGAAGGCCTAAGTGTTGAAACTTATCAAACACTTGTGCGCCGATTTATTTCCTTCAATATAACTTGCGCATCCCTTTTCTGGAAGAACGTCAAGAGGATTCTAAAGGGTTTAAAAAAGAGTCGCTCAAATATTTCTATGCTGGTTGAAAATCACGCAAGTACACCATGTGTCGCGTAGGTATACCTGCGCGACCAAAACTTGCGCGCCCACGGAAGACTTGCGCGCCTTTCAAGACTTGAGCGCCCCTACCTTTTTGGGTGCCCATCTTTCCCATTTTACCCCTCTTAAGCCATTACACCTTTCCTTTTCAAGATTCAGTCTTCAAGACACTCTTCAAAGCCATTTATGGCATGATTTCTTGATTTTACTTCCTTATCTGAAAGGAATTCTGTGGAATATCTCTCAAAACCTAGTGATTTAAATATCCTTATGTCACTAAATATAGAGAGTTCATTCATTCAACCTCATCCTTTAAGATGATAGAATCTTTAACTTGGGCATCCTTCTTTAGGAGTAAGCCCCAAATTCTTAAAGTTCCCAAACTTGGGCATCCTCCTCAGGAGTAAGCCCCAACCTCAAATATGAGCATCCTCCTCAGGAGTAAGCCCCAAACCTTAATCCCTAACCTCGGTCTCCTTTTCAGGAATAAGACTCAGTCATAATCTTGGGCATCCTTATGAGGAGGATGCCCCAAGTCCCCTAACCTGGGTCTCCTTTTTAGGAATAAGACTCAGTCATAATCTTGGGATTCCTTTTCAGGAGTAAGCCCCAAGCCCCCCTTAAATTTCTCTTAACCAGTCATAATTTACCCTTTATTTGGGTTTCTTTTTCAGGAGTAAAACCCAATCATAAGTCTCCTCCTAATTTGGGCATCCTCCTTAGGAGTAAGCCCCAATATTAGAGTATTCAAATCTCCATAAAGCACATATACCTTTATGGACCCTGTTCCTGGATTTTCTCCCTAAAAGTAAATCCTAAACCTTCATCTATTTGGGCAGTCATACATACATAAGCCCCAAACAATTTCTTATGATTGCATCTTTCATGGCACAATTGTCTAATTTTTACCAATACCTCTTGTTTCTCACACCGAGCATGACTCACGTGAGCTTAGAGTGTAAAAGTAATTATGACATTCTTCTTTGAGCCATCAATCATAAAAATCATACTCCATTACTCGAACTACGTGGGTTCTGATTCCTTTTCCAAAACAAAGGATACGTAGGTAGCCCATTTATGGGTTCGATCCCAACTTTAAAATAATCCCTGTCCTTCTGAATGACGATAAACTTCAAGTGCCTCACTGAGTGGCTTTAAAACCAGCCTGGTCATCATAATGACCAAGAGACTTTTATATAAATGTTTTTGAAGGATACCATTGACCAAGAATCTCTAAATAGATATAGATGATTCTCTATTTGATGAAGAACCTCGAATACATATAAAATATTCTCTAAATTTCTTGCATATTTAATCATTGATTGTTAAAACTAAAGGAAAGCACATTTTATACTTGGTAATGTAATAAGGATTCACGAACATAACTTAAATCTATAAAGAGAGTCCCGGAGTAGACAATAATTCCCCTCAAAAAGGTGTGATGAGTCCGACCTCCCATCCTCTCGACCAATGCAAATTCCTAAGCCTCATTAGTCCACAAGCTAATGAGCGCCTACCTTTGGAAAGTGGGTCCAAACGGATGTGGAATCATTGGATGTTTCCGGTTCTACGAACAAACCCGCTAGAAACCGATCGGAACGTTTGAATCTCCCGTCCAGGAGGTCATCCCCGAAATCTGTGCGAAACAACTGCCTAAAGAGTTCTTGTATAAAAATTTGGTACTTGGACAGTGGATATTCAAGACACATGAGAGGAGACTACTCAATATTCAATAATCTCATCAAGATTGATAGAGGACATGTCACATTTGGTGACAATGGTAAAGGAAAAATCATCAGCTTAGGACAGATTGGTAACCCTAATTCCATTTCAATTTCCAAAGTACTTTATGTTAATGGATTAAAGTATAACTTTATTAGAATATCTCAACTTTGTGATGATGGATTCAATGTCAAATTTAAAAATGCTTCATGCCATGTTTTTTATGACAAAAATAACTTAGTATTTATTTCTCTTAGAAATGACAATGTATATGCTATAAACATAGACACACTAGCATCACAAAATGTTTCTTGTCTAAGTTCATTTCATAAAGAGTCTTGGATCTGACACATAAGACTAGGAAATTGTAATGTACACTCCCTTAAGAAATTAACCAGAAAAGGTTTAGTTAAGGACCTACCCAAACTAGAGTTTCCAGACAATAGATTGTGAAATCCTTATCAAAAGGGAAAGAAACATAAATCTCTTTCAAATCAAATAAATAATTTACAACTTCTCAACCTCTCTAGTTGGTTCACATGGACTTGTTTGGACCATCTAGAGTTTCAAGTCTCGATGGGAAGCACTACATTTATGTTCTTGTAGATGAATTCTCTAGGTATACTTGGACCTTTTTCTTAGCTCACAAAAGTGAAGATTGCTCTCACTTTACCATGTATGCTAGGAATGTAGAAAATCTTAGTGGAATTAAAATTAACTATTTAATAAGTGACCATGGTCGTGAGTTTGAAAATCAAGACTTTGGATCTTTTTGCTCAAAAAATGGCTATAGTCATAACTTATCTACCCCTAGGATGCCTCAACAAAATGGAGTTGTGGAGAGAAGGAATAAAACCTTTCAAGAGATATCCCGAACTATACTCAATGAATATGACCTACCGATTTATTTTTAGGCTGAAGCTATTATCACATCTTTTTACATAATAAACAGAGTCTTAATTAGACATATCCTTAAGAAAAATCCTTATGAGTTGTGGAATAATAGGAAACCTAAGGTAAATTATCTTAAAGTGTTTGGATGTAAAGTTTATATTCTTAACACTAAAGATAATATAGATAAATTTTCCTCTAAAAGTGATGAAATAATATTCCTTGGATATTCAACATCAAGCAAAGAATATGGAGTCTTTAATAAGAAAACCAAATGTGTGGAGGAATCTGTACATGTGAAGTTTGATGAAACAGATCCACATGAACCTAAGACCTCACTAGGAAATCTTGAAGAGGATATGTCAAATCTGAATATTAATGTTAAACCCTCTAACCATCCTATAAAGGAATCAGTAAAAACTTATAGTTTTGTAAATTCTCCAGAATCTAGTCATAACGTACCAGAACCAAATGGTGAACCTGAAATAACTGGCCCTGCTTTTACTAGACCAACCAGGACCCTTAAAAACCATCCCTTAGATGCTGTAGTTGGAGATTTAGAAAGAGGAACACAAACTAGATCTTCTTTGAGAAATCAGGTTAAAAATCAAGCATTATTGTCACAACTTGAACCTAAAAATATCAATGATTCAATAAATGATGAATTTTGGGTGATGGATATGCAAGAAGAGATTAATCAGTTTGAGAAAAATAAATTCTGGAAGCTTGTTGATTGACCAAAATATACCTTGACCATAGGAACTAAATGGGTGTTTAGGAATAAAGTAGATGAAACTGGAAATATAATTAGAAAAAAATCTAGATTGGTTACACAAGGCTATAATCAAGAAGAAGGAATTGATTATGAAGAGACCTTTGCACCATTAGCAAGGCTTGGATCCATTAGAATTATACTTGCCTATGCATCACACTTGAATTTCAAACTTTATCAAATGGATGTCAAAAGTGAATTCCTAAAAGGTTATATAATTGAGGATGTTTTTTTGAACAACCCATGGGTTTTACAAATCCAAATTTTCCAAATCATGTTTTCAAATTAACTAAATATTTTTATGGTTTGAAACAAGATCCAAGAGATTGGTATGAAAGGTTAAGTAACTTTCTTATTTCTAAAGGTTTTTATAAAGGATTTGAAGATCCTACTTTATTTATAAAGAGAATTTCCAAAGATGTTTTAATAGCTCAAATATATGTAGATGATATTATTTTAGGATCCTCTAAAAATTATTTATGCAATGATTTTTCAAAAATGATACAAAGTGAATTTTAAATGAGTTTGATGGGTGAACTTAAATATTTTCTTGGATTTCAAATATTTCAAAATAAAGAAGGTTTTTTTATAAATAAAAGTAAGTATACTAAATATATTTTGAATATATATGGCTTTGATAGCATTAAGAGTAGTGAAACTCTTATGAGTTCTACATGTAAGCTAGATCTTGATGAAAATGAGAAATCTGTTGATCAAACTTCTTACAGATGAATGATTGGGAGTTTGCTTTACTTAAATGCTAGTAGGCCAGATATCATGTTTAGTGTGTGTATGTGTGAAAGATTTCAAGAAAACCAAAAGAGTCACATTTAAATAATATTAAAAGAGTTTTAAAGTACCTCAAATATAAAACTAATTTAGGATTTTTCTACCCAAGAAGACAACCTTTTGATTTGGTTAGTTATTCTGATACTGAATTTGGTGGATGAAAATTAGATAGAAATAGCACCTCTAGGACATGTCACTTTTTGGGAAAGTCTCTAATTTCATGGTGTAGTAAAAAGAAAATTTTGGTTGCATTATCAACTGCTGAAGCATAGTACATTGTTGTTGGTAGTTGATGTGCACAAATTTTGTGGATGAAACACACTTTATTAGACAATGTATTTCAATTCAGACATATCCCTATAAATTGTGACAACACAAGTGCTATTAAAATTTATAAATATCCAATTTACCATTCCAAAAAAAACATATTGATGTAATAAATCACTTTTTGAGAGACCATTATAAAAAAGGTAATAGAAATCTTGAGTTTATTGGGACTGAGCACAAACTTCTTGACATTTTCACCAAACCCTTAAACTCTGAGAGAATGAGATAAACAGACATAAACTATGAATGATAAATCTATAAAGACTATCCAACCTTATCCACTTAGAAATATCTGTAAAACCGATTTGTAAAACCGATTAGGTGAAACCGATCAGGTGAAACCAATATGTGAAACCGATCAGGTGAAACCGATATGTAAAACCTATCTGTGAAACCAATCTATGAAACTGATTTGTGAAACCGATCTATGAAACCGACTAGGTGAAACCTATTTGGTGAAACTGATCAGTAAAACCGACAAGAAGAAGCCAATCACATGAATCTGATCATGTAATACCAATCAAGTGAGACTGATATCGTTAGTATGAAACTGATACCGATGCCTATGAGGACCTTTCAGTAAATATGTATGTCTTAAATAAAACTACACAGTTTAATTATTTTATTTTACCATTATGTTTTTATGAAGTACAATCCCTAAATGATAAATTTAATTCGATCCACGACTCTCACTACCCTCACTACCTTTGAACCTTCTACCCTTCGACACTCTACCTCTCCACCTTCGACCTTTTGATTGCCTCTTCAAACCCAAACCTTCTGAATGTAGAGAATGAAGTGTGAAATGGATGGACCAAGTGAATAATCGACGAACAAGCATCATAAATAAGAATCTAGTAGTGTCGCAGGTTTTGTGAAGTTGGGATTAGGAAGCTGTGTGGTAACTGCTGTGAAGAAAGTGTCAGTCGAGTGGCTATTGTCGAGAAAATCTATACTCCTGAAAGTGTTGGAATCTCAAGGGTGGATCAGCTAGTTTGAAAACAATGAGAGGCCATTATATCCCCAGCTGGTGCGTGGTTTCTATCTTAACTTAAAATTATATTTGGAAGGATCCTAGGAGGCTAGGATGAAGTTAGTAGTAAAGATAAAGGAGATCTCTTTTTTTCTTCTAAAGAGTGGGATGAATGTTTAGAAATGCCACATGAGGGAATCTATGCTGATTATCAGGGTAAAATTCCTCCAACCTCAGACTTATTTTCTTATGAAAATGCATTGAAGGAATTGACTGGGAATGAGGAGTCAAGAATAGAAACAACTGTTGAGTTAAATGGAGAGGGAATATTACTTTTCAAGTTCATTCCATGCCAAATTTTTCCAAGGAAGGGAGATTTTGCAGCTGTGAAGTATCATGATGTTTACCTGATTTATTTGCTAAAGAATGGGGTGAAATTGAATTTATGTAGGTACCTCATGGTACACATTTATGATATGATGAAACCATCTAAGAAAGTAACTTGTTTATACTACCCTAGGAGGATCTCTACAATGTTAAAGAGGTTGGAATGTGTAGAGGATGGTGATGAGGTAATCCCTACCTGTAGTGGATTCTGCCTACATAAGGATATTTTCAAAATAATGAAAATATTTTGGAATCTATGGAAGATATGTTGGGTAGAAGATGAAGAGAATCTATATGAAGATTATAACCCTATTGATCATCCTACTAGACCAAGGGATCAAGATGATCCAGGTCTTAAACCTAGTGAGGAGGTTGTTTATTTTAATGAGGAAGCTGAGCTTGAGCTTCCAAGAGAAGAGGGGTCTCCTATAGATGATAGGAGTGACCCAGATATAGCTGAAATCCCTAAGAACATATCATATGGACCTAACCGTCCACCATTGGAACTACCCTATCAAGAACCTTTGTTGGATGAAGAAGAATAGGAAGAGACTAAAGTATCTATAATGGAAGGATATGTAAGAAAAATTGATGGTGATGATGAGGATAAGGATTATGAAGGTGAGAATGTGAGTGACTCATTAAAATCCAGAAAATATGGATCCAGTTCTGGTGAGGACTTGGTACATAGAGAGGATGCTGAGGCTGATAGGCATGGTGATGATGATCCTGTTGGACAGGATGCTGAAAGAGATAATGATGGAGATGCTAGAAATGAAGACATAAATGATCACCATAATGATGATGCTCAAGGAACCATTTAGGAACTAAATGAAATCATGACTGGATGAAAAGAGGAAAATTCAGAGGATTAGATTGCACCTATGCCTCAGATTGAAGAAGAGCCTCAAGTGGCTCAAGTGGGTCAAATGGCTAGAGTATCTAGAGTGGATGGAGTTCAAGTAGAACCTCAAGTTCAGTTAGTAACATTTCCACAAAATGTTGTCTTAGCTGGAGCTCAAGATGAAGAAGAAAAAGATGAGATTGTACCTAATCCTCAAGGAAGAAGAGTCAAGATTGATATAGTGGAGCCTTGAGATTAGACCTGTTCTGGTGAATGGAATAGGAACCGAGGCTATATTCTATTTGGAATGGACTATGACTCAGATGAGGAGATGGTAGCTCCTACTCCTCCTGATTCATAAGAACAAGCTGAAGTAAAATCGATTTCTCCAACTTCACCTATAGTACCTAATGCTGATGAGCCGATTGTGTAAACGATGCCAAGTGACTATGTCACCAAGACTGATCTAGATCTTTTCAAGACTGATATATGTGAGTCAGTGAGATCTGCTATTGGAGTCAGAAATGGAGCTTCTACTTCCATGAGTATTTTAGAAGCTGATGCTGCTAAGATTGCAAGAATGGTGATTCAGGAGATTCAACCTAACTTAATCACTACACCTGAGACCATTATTAGAAACATTAAAATGCTACAAGAAGAATTAAAGAGGATGAGTAATGATTTGGAATCTCTGACCACTGATTTCAAGACCACACTTGGTGGTGTTATGGAAGTTCTTAGGAATCTAGTTACACATCTACTAAGTGGATATTTGAATAAGTTGAAAGAGTATCTTGGAAAAATTATCTCTGGTTCATCCAGTTCTAAAAGTACCAGACCTGTATATATTATGGAGTCCCTTTGGACTGTGGTAAGAGAAGAGCTCAAGGGTATTTAGAGTGATTCTGATAAGGAGACTCTTACCAAATTTCATAGAAACACCGATATTGTTTATAACATGGTTAGACAGTGTACCAATGAGGCATCTACTGCTCAAAAGGAAATCAGAAAAAAGGTGGACAAGTATTTCTCAAAAATCTACACCAAGTATGATCAGATTAAACAATTTAAGTACTTGTATGAGAATCTCAAAATCCCTCCAGTAACAGAAGCCATTAAGAGGAAAGTGGGTCAGTTGAGTGATTTTACACCAACCTTCGAAAATTTCATGGAGAACAAGGAAGATTTTGAGAAGGCCATGAAATATGGAGGTGAAATAATCAATGATTTTATCAATCTTATGAAGCCATACCTGTATGTGCAAGCCGAGGCAATAGTGGTTACAACAGCTACTTCCATTGGACATAGTTCTCTGCCTCTTGCTCAGATGTCAGTGCCTCAAGCCTTATCTCATATTCGGCTAGTGATTCAGGAGAAACCTCAGAGTTGTGCTCTACCGGAAAGGAGACCAAGCCTTACAGAAAATGTTCCTACCGGTGTTACTTTACCTGGTGTAACTATTGGATCAACCCTTCCTACATCAACAACAACCACTAATGCACCTCATATTGACCCTTCAGTCAAAGTAAATGCTCCTCAAAAGCCCAAACATTAGTTGTGGATTGTCTATTTGATAGGGATTTTTACTTTTCTTTTGATTATTGTAATCTTTTTTACTTTAATGAATATCAATTTTTTCCTTCACTATATTTCCAATTTTCTTTGTGTTATATTTATTTTCACCTTTTTCCTAATCCCAAAAGGGAGGGAAATCCTTAAATGGAATCATCTCTATTAGGGGGAGAAATCTGGAATAGGAAAGATGTCATGTAATCAAAAACATATATATATATACCACCCCTGATAAAAATCCCTAAGACTGTTCTAATAAAAAGGGGGAGTATGACAATGCTTTGATATAAAGGAACCTTATATATATTTCCTCAGATATAATAATTGAGGGGGAGATTTAAAAGGAAAGACCTTAGTTATATTGAGAATTCACATTAACTGCTGATATGCTAAGTCAAGTAATTTTTATTCCTTAACATTTTTTATAACTCATTAATGCCATGATTTGTGATTATCAAAAAGGGGGAGATTGTTGGACCCTTTTTTAGATAGTTTATTTCATAGTCACAAATCATGTTAATCTACAAATCCTATTAATTCATATATTAAGTTATAACTCAAGTTAATCATATAAATGAATATTTATAAATGAATAAATTATGTCACATAGTATAATACATTTCAACAAGTCAATAAATTATGGATATTTATGTTTCAATATATTTACAAGTGTATATTTACATGTATTTATGAATTTCACCTAATCTGATACTGTTCTGTATAAGACACACACTTTGTAAGTTTTTCAGAGTCCCTGACACCGATAGTTCAAAAGAGTCACTGATGGCTGACTCACCGATGCTGACTCACCGATAAAGAAATCACCGATTGAAGAATATTCCGATGCAGGACTCACTAATAGTTCAAGCGAGTCACCAGTGAGTGACTCACCAATGGGCAGCACACCGTTAGTTCAAAGAACTTACCGATGAATGGATCACCGATGTGAGACACATCGATAGTTTAAAATGAGTCACCGATGATGACTCACGGATGCTCAGATAGACCGATAGTACAAATGACTCACCAATGCCCAAAGTCACCGATATCGATGGAAAGGACTCACCAATGCAAAAAGTCCCTGATGCTGATAGACCGATGCTGCCAGACTGATGTCAATGACTCACCGATACTTATGACTCACCAATAGTCATAGAAACTATTTTTTATTTATTAATTCAAATTTATATCTAACGGTCATATTTAGACAAATTAATGTTTATGACATTATTTAATGTTGTCTGTAGGATATTCAGGAGACAGTAAGAGGTACATGCACGTGAGGAGATCATTATGCATGTTGGACCTCGAAGTATAAAAGGATTACAAGCTAGATCATTCGAGACATTCATACACGATAGAACACGCTAGAACTCCTGCAACTCTCTAAGCATACTTACAAAACCCAAGAACTTAAAGGAAGATCATACGGGGAGATCAAGAAGCGAAGAAAAACCTACTGAGCTACCCTGAACATATTTCGAACAAGAAGCTAAACATTTTACCTCCTGGAAGCCAGACCTTAGAGGATACGACACTCTGTTTTGAAGTCAACTTCCAGAAGAGGACTCAAAATTCAGTTCTACTACATCAAATGAGTCTAGAGTTGCACTGAATAACACCGATAGACTTCAAAACCTTTCTCTACATCCTTAGATCTATTGTGTTCTTTGGTTTAAAATTCTAAGCAGTGTGTGTCTCTGTCTGTTACACACACACTGACTCCTATGTATAAGTGGAGGATACTTGTAATCCTCAAATCTCACACTCTATTTATTCTTTTTTATCCCATGTAGAACTATAGAAGGGGTCAAGTGTGACCTGTTTGTTCTTTTTCCCATGAATAACTGTGGTAGAGGTCAAGTGTGACCTAGACAGCCGTGTGTGTTGTTGTGAACCTCGATCCAGGGTGTGGATAAAACTCTTTATTAATTTAAACTTCTTGGTGGTAGGTGATCACCAAGTGGAGAGGACTAAGTCTCAGATTGATACTGAACCTCTTGTTTATATCCGCTATGTTTTTACCTTTTAGTTTTTACTCTGTTTTTATTACTTATTTCATAAAACTAAACTGAACTCTGATAGTTAGTTTAGCAAGTGTTTATAACTATTTTGAACCAGTAGGTTAATTCAAAAGGTATATTAATATTTAGATTAGTATAGATGAGAACTAATATATCTATTGAGAAATTAATTGAACATTCAGTATTCTTATAAATTCACTACAAACTGACTTAGATTATATTTTAATTTGGGGATAATTTCAAATAACCAATTTTAACAGAAATTTTTATAGATACTCAATTAACCCAACTCTTGAGCAATATATATAATAAAGATACATCTATGGATAGTTAATACACCACTCAAAGAAAAATTGGTCTGTGACATAAACATGTCTCAAGGAATTAAATTTTGTGACAAATAATCATTATTACTTGAGTAACATTTTAATCAAAACCCCTCAAAAGAGAGGGCTAGTAATTGAGCTTAAAATAACATGATTAAAAGATAATTCATGACATGAAATATAAAATAAGAATTACATACACCACATAAATTAAACTAGGATCATAATAACAAATACTTCTCAAAGATAGGAATTTGAGATGAAAACCCTTACATCGGTCTTGATTCATTCTGCAGTTGCACTAAACATCTCGACTAATTAGATTAAGTTCATTAAATAAATACCCAGGAACCTTATTCATAAATATAACCATTTATACTCCTCATTTATAATCATTACATACATACATACATACATACATACATACATACATACATACATACATACATACATACATACATACATACATACATACATACATACATACATACATACATACATACATACATACATACATACATACATACATACATACATACATACATACATACATACATACATACATACATACATACATACATACATACATACATACATACATACATACCTACCTACCTACCTACCTACCTACCTACCTACCTACCTACCTACCTACATACCTACCTACCTACCTACCTACCTACCTACCTACCTACCTACCTACCTACGTACATACGTACATACGTACGTACCTACCTACATACGTACATATGTACCTACATACCTACATACATACATACATACATACCTACATACCTACATACATACATACATACATACATACATACATACATACATACATACATACATACATACATACATACATACCTACGTACGTACATACCTACTTACGTACATACCTACCTACGCACCTACATACATACGTACCTACCTACTTACGTACGTACATACATACGTACCTACATACCTACGTACCTACCTACCTACCTACCTACATACATACCTACCTACTTACGTACGTACATACATACGTACCTACATACATACATACATACATACATACCTACGTACGTACATACCTACTTACGTACATACCTACCTACGCACCTACATACATACGTACCTACCTACTTACGTACGTACATACATACGTACCTACATACCTACGTACCTACCTACCTACCTACCTACATACATACCTACATACATACATACATACATACATACATACATACATACATACATACATACATACATACATACATACATACCTACATACATACCTACGTACATACATACATACCTACCTACATACATACATACATACATACATACATACATACATACATACCTACATACATACATACATACATACATACATACATACATACATACATACATACATACATACATACATACATACATACATACATACATACATACATACATACATACATACATACATACATACATACATACATACATACATACATACATACATACATACATACATACATACATACATACATACATACATACATACATACATACATACATACATACTTACTTACTTACATACATACCTACATACATACATACATACATACATACATACATACATACATACATACATACATACATACATACATACATACATACATACATACATACATACATACATACATACATACATACATACATACATACCTACATACACACATACATACATACATACATACCTACCTACGTACGTACGTACGTACTTACATACATATTCGGTTTATAATAGCTCCAAATTGATTTATTTCGAAGATAAAGTGGGGATGGTTCGAAATACTCTCAACCAATAGGTTTTATAAAAGTTTAGGCTACTATTTTATCATTATCATTTAGATTTAACTTAAAGTTAAAAAAATTAACTTTTACCGCGTCTTTTTGTTTTCTTACACTATATGGTTAATAAACTTACTATAAAAAGCCAAACGAACCCCAAGTGGTTCATTATTAATATATATATCTTTATATAAGTCATTTGGCCAAACCTTAGATTTTTATGAATAAAATAACAATTAATAATATAATATTTGTTTTAAAAACTATTTTATGTCAATTTTGACACTATTTGGTACTTGATTTTTGTGAAAATTATAAAAACATTATTAGTTCTAAAAAATTTAATTAAATCAATAATAACATGTCATATTAACCTATAAAATTAGTGTAACTCATAAATTGTCTAAAATTACATTTATTTGGGTATTTATAACATCAATTATGTTAATATTTTATTAATAAGGAAATTACTGTATCATCATTGTGTCATAAATAAATTAAATTATTTAATGTATAAAAATTATAAATAAAATACCATTATGTAGGAAATCCTTTTATATTTATACTGAATATTTATAGTCAAATTTATCTTATGTATAACCCTATATTAAAAATGTTTTAGTTATTAAACTTTGATTTTAACTATTTTAATTATTCTTTAAATAAAATAATAATAAATGTCCTAATCTAATCCAAGTGGACATAAAGGGTAATATTTTATCCCTAAGGTTGTTTTAGGTTGAACTACACTTATCCAATAGAATTAGGACATGTGTTAGGGTAATAATAATATCATTTTTACCCTTAATTACCTTATTTACTTTTAACCGTGGTAAATAAAAGTAAAAGGTTACTATTCACAAAAAAATATTTTTATCTTATTGAACCACATTTTACTCCTTGATATTAACCATGTCTCTCGGATTTTCAAAATTCCACTCACAGAAGCGGTAAAATTAAGTTTTATGTAAGTTTGCAAAAAGCTCCTAGGAGGTAGGTAAAAGACGGTGAAAAGTTCAATAAAAAGTTTATATATCGAAAATTATTATAAAATGACTCCAATGAATTACATTGATCTTATATATGTATTATGTATCAATTTATACCTAAAATAAATTTAAATAAAATAAATAATTATTGAAATAAAAAGTCGGTTTTTAAATAGTAACCCAGTGTTTTCACTATTCATCAAAAATTGAAAGTTTTCAGAAAAATACCAAAAATTCACCCTAGGATAATTTCAATATTCCGAATCGAAAAATGAAGTCCATTTTTAAAGATAAAATTTATAAAATTTCAAAAAGTGGGTATTACTATTCATAATGGCTAATTCATAATAATATTATAATAATATCTCGTTTAGTGAAACTTGGTATTACGTACTACACACGCTATTAAAGAAGGTCTTGATTGCGTGTAATGCAAGCCAAGTCAGGGATGCGTGTAGTGAAAGCTCCGTTTGGTGTTGCGTATAACATAATCAAAACTTATTTCATTTATACATTAAAAAAAATCTATACTTAATGTTGCGTAAAATAATTTCCACAAAATGAACTTGAAATTGTGTGTAACATGAGCCAAGAATAGTGTTGCGTATACTGCAAGCTAATACGGTTTTGCGTATAGTACAAGCTAATCTTGGTGTAGTGTATAATAGAAGACATCAAATAAATTAAAAATAAAATATCTCATAAAATCTCGGGGTGTTACATTCTACCCCCCTTAAAATTAATTTCACCCTCAAAATTCTTCGGGGTTATAAATCGTTTACTACTTGAAAGTTTCATTCATAGAAACCTACATCATAAAAAGGAATACTAAATCATCATTTTAAAAAGGAAAGTTAGAAACAAAATGGATACCCAAAGTAACTCATCACTTGGGTTCCCACATAGGAGTATATAGGTGAAAATATGGATATGGAAGAGAAATTTAATCGTCAAGTTCTGATGGAGAGTGATAGAGAACATGGCTATGAAAAAGACAACAATTGCAAAGCCCTAAATTTGTGATGATCTAAGATACCGTCCGATTCATCAGATATGAGAGTACTAGGACAACATTTTTGGTTTCCAAGATCATCTCCCTAGCATTGAGGAACTTTCACATAAGGAGAAATACTTACTTGATTTTAGTGTAATATCATCGTTCGTCATTCCATGAACAATTTCCACTTCATCTCTATTTAAATAAATGAAGCTGAATTTTTCATTCATGAAGTGTTAGCAGATCATGTGATAGAATGATAAGTCATCCCATCTGTTTCTATCACAAAAAGGTTAGCATAAGTTATTAAATATACATAAGTCAATCTATGGTGAGATTAATCATATATGATTCCAAAAATGGACTTATACTTCATCTATCATACTGCTTAAAATAAAACTAGTTTCTACTAACCAGGGACATCCTGTAGGCCAGTAGTATGCAATAAAGGCCCATCATACTTCAGTTGTGGGTTCGATTCCCACAGCCTTATCTGATGCAATGGGTTGTCGCTCGTCCTATGGGTTGTCCTTTTTCTAAACTATACTATTATAACATTCCAGAAATAATATCAAAAAACAAGTTCTATCCTTAAATAATACTATCTTATGTCCAACATAATCCATTCCAATATTTAGGATTATCCAAAATACATCTGTCTAATCTCATAGTATAAAGAAAATGATTACTAGAGAGGTCATATACCAAGCATGTGAATACCATAATTTATCTCCCATATACCATAAGATATATCTTGTTGGTCATATTACAAACATGTCAATACCTTAATCATGTATTCTTTTAAAACATGAATTACCATAGAACCTTAATGAAAACATGAATGCTGTCAAAAGTTAAATCATTCCACATACCAAAATCCCAAAAATTATATATACTCAAACCATGATATCACTTTGTCCTTATATTAGTCACGAGCTCATGAATACTATCAAAATTTCATTTTCTCTTTATCCCTTCATTATGCACATATCATCTTCTTTCCAAAAATATCTGAATAAAATTTCATGGTTACTAGTACCATTCAACATATACTTTCAAATACTTTAGTAAAAGCAATAGTGTAACAATACTTAAATGTTTCCTTATTCCATAGTACCATTAAATTACCTATACAACATAACTATTGATAAACATACAATCATTCCAATGCCTTATTAAACCATTGACCAAGCTTCAATAGTTCTTTCATATCATATATCATTTGTAGTATCCTCATCATCATCATCCACATAAATAATACCCATATGACCATGATGATTCTCTTCATGAGATTTTCCCTTAGGGCATTGGTTTACATAATGCCCATACATTCCACATTTAAAACATCTAATCATTGTTGATGTCGTAGCAATACCATTATCCTTCTCCATGGTGTTAACTAAACCTTTTCCTTTACACTTACTGGATTTGTGTCTTTTTCCACACACAAAGCATCTTCCAATTCCTTTGAAACATTCCCCTTGATGCCTCTTCCCACATGATTGTCATGAGAGAAATTGAACTTTCTTTCCTCTATGATCATCATGAAACTCCATCTTTCTCTTATTAGCTGAGTCGGGAAACTTACCAAAGTTGAGATTATTGATCATATTATGATATTTCTGATTAGGCATAATAACGATGTATGGACTTTCAAATCCCGTTTCATTTGGTTTCTCATGAAGAATATCATTTCATTGTCCATCATATCCTCCATTATCGTGAATCTTCCTGTTTCCAGCCATCTTCTAAAACCCAAAAAGAATAGTGTGAGAGGCAAAAATCATACTAGGAAAACAACATAATAAAAGGGGAGTATATTCAATATCTAACATATTAGGTTTAATTATAAGATTGTTACCTTAATTCTAGGACTATAACCTATACGTATACTTATCCTTAGGGACATCCCTAGACATACCTTAGAAATATCTCTAGGGATTTCACTAAAGCTTTTGCATCCTAGTTTCCAAAGGTTAACTAAAACTTCGCTCTGATACTAATTGTAGAGACCCAAAGCTTGAAGTACATGGACATTATATTACTTTTGTATAATACTTAATACATAACAAAAACAGATGCCCAAAGACCGTATTAGTTTAGTGTCATTGGAAACTCGGAACGTAATCTTCTAATCATGGTGAAAGATCTTCAACATCTCCCATAAAGATCTTCCCCTTTTAGTTTTATTACCTAAAACCTTTCTTTATATCCTGGGGAAAAGAAAAAATAAAAAGGGTGATCTCAAATTCTCAGTAAGGGTAAACATAGAGAACATAAAATAATCCATAAACATTTGAATGCAAAAATCTGAACATAAAATCTAAACATCAAAATCTTGAGCAAAGACATAAATCTTGGAAGTATGTAAGGCATATATCATAATGGAACATCAATCCTGATAAAATATCCTGTAAAGAAAACATGTAATTATGGAAAACCATTAAGCACATGATATGATTTCCATGGTAGCCAAGACATTGCTGACAAGACCATCTTAGTGGATAAAGTCCCTTTTTGAATCGAGTTCACTCCTCATTCCAGTCCTGTATCACTGAACCAGATTAACTTACCGTTCCATCAATGTCTATATCATGAGATATAAATCTTTACCCAATGAATTTGAGGGAGATATATTTCCCACCCATCTCATAATGAAATCATTATTACTTGTGCCACAACATAAACATAAATCATTCATCATAAACCAAAGAATAAAAATGGGTTTCATAAAAATCATCCCATAATAACATAATCCATATAAAAAATGGATATCATTTCATCATAAGAAAAGTGAAACCATGTAAATCATAGATATATTATACTTGAAACATACACATATTAAATAATGTCATCTTAGATGGAAAATGGTTTTGATAAAACACATGAAAAGAATTCTTGAGGAAAATATACTTTCTTCTTAAAAATATTTTCACAAAATGACATAAAATTTTAAAATAAAAGGATTTTATTGAAAATAAACATGAAATATCATAGAGTAAACTTCATGAAAATAAGGCGTTATGAAACCGTAAAAATCCGTTCATTCCGTATAAGTTAAAAAAAACATTCTCCTCGTACTTTTAACGGAAAAGTCAAAAATACCACATATGGTAAACAAAAGAAAGATTCCTTCCATAACACAGATTAAAAGTCAAATAGGGGTAAAAATGACTTTAAAAATACATGGAATAATATTAAAAACTTTATGAAAAACATTTTTATGGACATGGATGAAAAATATAACCCCAGTAAATACTTACGAATAAACAATCTCGGATAAAACGAGATTGGAATAGTTATCCCTTACCTTAGGTCTGATATGCTTCGTACGTATCCGAACCTCCTGTATAATGATTTAAATAATGTCATTTACTTATTAAATAATCATATTCATTGTTATTATATCATATATGCTTTACTTATGTCTTTATATTACCCGTTCTTTTGTAAATTCTATGTTAAAGCAGCGTTTTGGGTAAAATTGTTTTATTTATCGTACTTGTTTGGACTTGTTGTTAATGATATTATTATTAATTATATCATTATTTAATTACTTCCAGAATGTAAATAATGATTTATATATCATATATATATATTCAGTATATATATATAATAGATATATAAATGAAATGGAATACACCGTTTATGGAGACGGTAGGCCATACGTACGTATGAACGCTGTTTTCCTTTCCTTATTGACTTGAATGGAATTAAGTAGATGACATAAATATATATATAAATAAATACAGTAGAATTATTATGTCATATATTTCATTATTACTTATTATATATACTTTATAATCATTTTTTAATTGTTAACATGGAAAATGAATCTCATCGCGTCGTGGAGACGGTAACCCGTACGTACGCACGAGTGATGATATCGTTCCCATATTTATTGAATGTAATTGGAGTGGATGATATAATATATTAGAATCAGTATGATGTTATAATAATTATATATAGTAATTCCTTACACCATTATACCCATCCAAGTATGGTGGTGGTGGAAAAACAGATTACACCACAGCTTGGAGACGATATTCCGTTCGTACGCACGCGCGGTGATTTAGTTTTCTGTAGGATGGATAGAAGGTGAAATGGGGTTGTTTAATATTTATAATAACATATCAGTATATGAGTGATACTGATGTTATTAATTTATGATGAAACAAATAAATAAGAAGAAGTATAAGAAGAAATAAATTGGAAAGAATCGGTAAAGGATATTACCTCTTCTTTGACGCGCCTCCTTTAAACTTCTTCTTAGGGCACTAGAGTTGGTCTTTTGAGAAGAAAATAACCTCTATGATGTAACTAGAGAGGTTGATAAGAGGAATTGTCAGGGGTTGGCCGAGTTTCAATGCTCAAAAGGGTGTGAAGAGAAGAGGGAAGGGGTGCCCTTTTTATAATGGAGGAGAGGGGCACCTTAGGAAAACTTAAAATATTATTTTATAATAAAGTCATATTCGGTTTATAATAGCTCCAAATTGATTTATTTAGAATCTAAAGTGGGGATGGGTCGAAATAATCTCAACCAATAGGTTTTAGACAAGTTTAGTTTACTATTTTATCCTTATCATTTAGATTTAACTCTAAGTTAAATAATTTAACTTTTACCGTGTCTTTTTGTTTTCTTACACTATATGGTTAATAAACTTACTATAAAAATACAAAAAAAACCCCAAGTGGTTAATTATTAATATATATATCCTTATCTAAGTCATTTGGCCAAACCTTAGATTTTTAGGAATAAAATAACAATTAATAATATAATATTTGTTTTAAAAAATATTTTATGTCAATTTTGACAATATTTGGTACTTGATTTTTGTGAAAATAATAACAACATGATTAGTTCGAAAAAAGTTAATTAAATAAATAATAACATGTTATATTAACCTATAAAATTAGTGTAACTCATAAAAAGTCTAAAATTACATTTATATGGGTATTTATAACATCAATTATGTTAATATTTCATTAATAAGGTAATTACTGCATCATCATTGTGTCATAAATAAATTAAATTATTTAATGTCTAAAAATTATAAATAAAATAAAATTATGTAGGAAATTATTTTATATTTCTACTGAATATTTATAGTCGAATTTATATTATGTATAACCCTGTATTAAAAATGTTTTAGTTATTAAACTTTGATTTTAACTATTTTAATTCTTCTTTAAATAAAATAATAATAAATGTCCTAATCTAATCCAAGTGGAACTAAAGGGTAATATTTTATACCTAAGGTTGTTTTAGGTCTAAATACACTTATCCAATAGAATTAGGACATGTGTTAGGGTAATAATAATATCATTTTACCCTTAATTACCTTATATACTTTTAACAGTGGTAAATAAAAGTAAAAAGTTACTATTCACAAAAAAAAATATTTTTATCTTATTGAACCAAATTTTACTCCTTGATATTAATCGTGTCTCTCGGATTTTCAAAATTACACTCACAGAAGTGGTAAAATTAAGTTTTATGTAAGTTTGCAAAAAGCTCCTCGGAGGTAGGTAAAAGACGGTGAAAAGTTCAATAAAATTTTTATATATCGAAAATTATTATAAAATGACTCCAATGAATTATATTGATCTTATATAGGTATTATGTATCAATTTCTACCTAAAATAAATTTAAATAAAATAAATAATTATTTAAATAAAAAATCGGTTTTTAAATAGTAACCCAGTGTTTTCACTATTCATCAAAAATTGAAAGTTTTCAGAAAAATACAAAAAATTCACCCAAGGCTAATTTGGATATTCTGAATCCAAAAATGAAGTCCATTTTTAAAGATAAAATTTATAAAATTTTAAAAAGTGGGTATTACTATTCATAACGGCTAGTTCATAATAATATTATAATAATATCTCGTTTAGTGAAACTTGGTATTGCGTACTACACACGCTATCGAAGAAGGTCTTGATTGCGTGTAATGCAAGCCAAGTCAGGGCTGCGTGTAGTGAAAGCTCCGTTTGGTGTTGCATATAACATAATCAAAACTTATTTCATTTATACATTAAAAAAAATATATACTTAATGTTGCGTAAAATAATTTCCACAAAATGAACTTGAAATTGTGTGTAACACAAGCCAAGAATAGTGTTGCGCATACTTCAAGCTAATACGGTGTTGCGTATAGTACAAGCTAATCTTGGTGTAGTGTATAATAGAAGACATCAAATAAATTAAAAATAAAATATCTCATAAAATCTCAGGGTGTTACAAAACCTATACCCATGGTTTTTGGAAAAATGTTGGTATAAGGGTGACATATAGCCATGATTTTTGAAAAAATCATGGTTATAGCCTTATTTTCTAGTAGTGAAATGTTATATGGTATACCTGTTTCCTAATTTTTTGAAATCATGATAAATTATCTTTAATATCACTATTTTAATATCAATTTCATCACTTTTGAATCTTAATTATAACATACATGAATTTATATTGTTATATTTATCCATAAAAATAATATTTGAAACCATTCATGAGGGACTATGATAGATTTGAAATAACATCATCTATGTATGTGATATAAACTGACCATGGTATGAATGATGTTAAAATAAAGGATATAAAGATTATTATTATTTAAATCATATAATATTATTATATATGTATTGTATAATATATTTTATATTAGTAGATTCATTATTCAACATTATAAAGGGTGAGAATATAAGATAAATGAACAAGATTTAGCATCATGTCTAACTTTTTATTTATGATCCCCCCTTCAACATGTGACTATTCCTTTGGAGTCTTGTGTTGTAGTGAGATAAGAAACTTCACAACATGTGTTAGAAACAGTGTAAGTATTTGGGTTGTGTTTAAAAAAAGTAATAACCTTTGTAAATTAGAATAAATGGGAAATGAAGTGTGTTATTTATAGATTAAATAGAGTGTTTTGAATAAAAAAACTGAATTAACAATTATTTTTGGTTCAATACTATTAATAGTGATACTTTTTGTAACTAATTATTAAATGAATTATGATTTAATAGTAACTAGTATATTATACTATTCGTATAACATCTAGAATCATAAAAAACATCAGTATTAAAAGATACCATATTTATACAACATTTCTCTATTTAATACGACATTTTACTATTTACTAAAAATTTCAAACTTTGCCCTTACATAAATTAGATATACTTACTCTAAAAATTAAAACTATTTTATAAAAAAAATTAAATTAAGTAAATTCATCATTTAAAATTATACATAAAAATTCTAGAGTTCCCAAAATGAAGGAAGAAAACATTTAAAAAAGAATTATATCATAATAATTTATTTTTGTTATACGGATTTAAAATTTATATTCACTAATTTAAATATTTTTTTGATATTTTTATATTTATACATTCCTATTATATCCATGTTATTCATTTTTTTGTATATTTATTTCAACAACTAATTATAATGATAACTTTATTATACAACGATCAAGTTACTATTCAATGATCATATTTCCAATGAATAAATTACTCATTAAAATTGTTATATTTCATCTTACTATCCTATATACACATTAAATTTTATACATTTATTTCATTTATTTTTTTATCAAGGTTCTATATTTATTTTACAATATTATTTTCATAATCATAACATTTTTTTTCTTAGTATAATGATTCTCACAACTATGGTATTTCCAGGAGATAACGAGCCATTATATTTAGTACTGAAAGTCTTCTTATTGACTTATATTTAATATATCATTTTACTTTAGAAATAATATAAAATTTATTGTTATTATAATGTTATATTATAAAATAAAATTATTTTTGTTTTTTACATGGTACATTCAATTTATTTATATCATACCTTTAACTATGGTTTCTTAAGAAAAAAATCCATTTAATTTCAAAAAACCTATAAGTTTTAAAAAATAAAACTTCACACAAAAAACATGGGTTGTTATATCCCCTTTAGAAATTTCATTATCAAAATTTTAAATAAAACTATCATATGATAGGATATGAGGGTACTTTTATTTCATTCCATACTCAGGTTCCCATGTCATATCTTCCTACTTAATATTTTTCCATAGTACGTTGACAATTTGAGTTTTCTTATTTCCTAGAACATTATATCTAAGATCTAAAATCTTCCCTAATTCATCCTGATAAGAGATATCATGATCTAATTGTAAAACCTTTTAATTTAGTAGATGTGAGGGATCTGGTATATATTTCCTTAGAATTTATACACGAAACACATTATTTACTTGAGATATATTTGATAAAATATTAATTAAATATTCCATAAATACTATGCGATCAAGAATATTTAAGAGTATGATTTACCTAAAACTTATATTTCCCTTATTACCAAACCTTATAGCTCTTTTCCACGGAGATATTTAAATGAGTAATTTATCCCCATCATTAAACTCCAAGACATATCAATGATTATTAGTATAGCTACTCTATTATACCCACTAGGGAATATATCCCAAGAGTGGAGGGGGGGGGGTGAATCAAGGAATGTGAAATTAAAATCTCCCCCTTCAATGGTATTGTTCCTTTAGTTGTAAATAATTATTCTTTCTTCATATCCATATATAAAATTAGTAAAATACAGGAGACTATTTTTTATATGGTTCACCCGCACTGGGCTACTCCAAAAAGTATGCAATGGTGGTGTGATGATGTATTGAAATCACTCAATCACATTTCTTGTTACAAGTTTAGAGTGGACATATAGTACCTATTGGTTTATAACCTCACATTTTTAGAAATATCACTGCTCTCTTTTACATGTTTTGACACACTTTCAATTAAGTAAATGAATTTATCCTCTTAAATTAAAATAAAGACATATTATACATCTGTTAGTGTATTAATGATTTATATCTTCTATATTCAGATGAAATCCATCTTTCTCTATCATATTTTTAAAGATATATACATAATTGTTAATATTTTATTCTATTTTTCATAGAATTCACTCTCCGTAGTTCTGTTCAAATTTTATCGTTATAAATCCCAACATTTTTTTTCATTTTCCAACTATCCCTATAATCTTATTTTTTAGATTTGATATAGGTGATTAATGGATAAGGTTGCTTTATGTTGTTTAGATATCCCCTGATCATCCCATCCATCATTTACCCTTGATTATAATCAAATACCCCCTTTAAAGTTAGCTCATACTACTCTATCTTATCTCAATATTATGAGATACTAAACACACAGATATCCCAAAAAACATAGTGTGTTGGTGTATAATACATTAAATATTATTATAATAAATAATATCTCAAAAAACATAGAATTTTGAAAATTATTATCCCAAAAAATCATGATATTTTAAAATTTAGGGAATTCATCTAAAAAAATCCACCATGAAATGTTAAATAAAAAAACATGTTTGAATGCATTTTACAAAACTACAACATGTATAAAATTATTTTCCCCTTTACCATGCCAGACAACCTCAAACACTTCTTTTGGAAAACCGTATCTCCCATAACATAACCTATGACTATGTCGTATTGTGTTTCTTATGTCATCCATCCCCAAATAGTTCCTTTGGAAATATAATGCTTTAATATCACGATATCCAAACAAATCATGTTGATAAATATATTTTTTCCAATGATATATTATAAAACCACTACTTCCAAATTCTATATGTTCTTTAAAACATGTTAAATGGTAACATCAATTTGCTTCATCTTCTTCAAAATATATCCAATTTTCTAATATCCCTAAAATAAAAATGATGTGTTTTTATCTAAAATTATTTGTCTTTTGGTATATAATAAAAAATTTATTTATCTTATTCTAAACTTCATTAAACCTTATATGATTATTCCAAAACATTAATATGATCCATTTGAATAGTTTCCATCCAACTTTCACTATTATAAATTATACCTAATGCATCCATTTTTTTTCCATGATTGTCTTGGATCATGGAAATAGGTTCCATCTATTACCATAGTTTCTACTTATTTATATGGGTAGTAGAAACCATGGTAATAGTATCCACATGTCCACCCATTACCATAGATTATATCAATCCCTATGGCAACATGTGTACCTATTACCACATTTCTGGTCGACTACAGCAATAAGTGAAAATATTATTAAATTTTATAAATTATATATTAATTCTTGATTATAAAATATTAAATATTATTCATTATATGTTATTAATTGTTAAATATTAATGATTAATTTTCAATTATTAACTAATTTATTAATCTTAATTATTATTTATTAATAATTCTTTGTTATTTTTACTCATTGTTTATTATTTTATACTAGATATTAAATATTTAATAATTAATAATTAATAATAATCAATTAATTCTATTTTTATATTAATTATTTTTTATTAATAATATTTTAATATTAATGTGTAAATACTAATTAATTTTTATATTAATTAATAATTATTTTTTTAATCATTAAATGTTAAAACATTATATTAAGTATTAAATAATAATTAGTGTCATTCCCTAAAGGGGTATCCCAAAACCAATGACTCAAATTGGAATACCACATAACCTTAGGAGCATTATTCGGTCACTATAGGCTACCAACAAGTAGCGAGAGATAAATTAAATAATTTGTGGAAATGTTTTCCATCCGTAGAAACCCTAAATCCAGTAACCCAAAGAAAATGTCTTATTTATTATATTGGTACAATATACAAGATATATCACCACATAGGATCAATTAGTTTAACATTCTTAAAGAACCATATACATACATTATTCAAATATTAAATTAGAAATATTAAATAAAAAACATAAAAACATTCTCACATATTTTATATTATTCATAATATCCTTATTTATATCATGGGGAAATGAAAAAAATTAAAGGGTGAGCTTTGATGCTCATTAATGGTTATAAAAAGTAGAATATATCATGAATAAAAAAGACATAATCAACATGGATAATTAAATAATTGAAGAAACATTTCATTTAATCAATAACATGAGCATGAAATGCAACCATGGATAATATCACTACAACAATCTCATGGATAATGATATCTAAAATCCCAATAAAGGAAATGCTTAATGTTGGATTTTATGATCATAGACATCATGATATATATACCATTATATTATTTTTCTAATATAGTTTAATCGATGGGTAGATATACACCAAAAACTCATTTAATAAGTTTGGCCAACTGGTTTGTCACATGAGACCCATCGATGCATTAATATGCTATTAATTATTAGGCCCCACCCATAACTGTATGTCCAATACATTCCCCATATATTGAATAATCAATTTAATCCATAAAAAATATACCTTATCAATAAATATATTTACTGAGTAAAGGATATATAATATCAATATTTCCCTAATTAATCAAATAATTTTCATAGTAAAACACCATATGTAAAAAGGGTATATGGTTTAGAAAGTGGGAATATCCATGATAAAAAGAATCTGGATATTTAATATAAATGTAAATTATAATGAAAAATGATCATAAGAAAATAAAATTGTTAAGATAAATTTAATGAACACAAAATTAAAAAGAGATAAATGATGTATATGAATTCATCCTAAATATAGGTTTTATACTAAAATAATGTCCTTTTAAGAAATAAATAAAATGTAATTTAAATATTAAAATAATATTTAATTAAAGTGTTTTATTTTAAAACCATTGAAAAATTGTAAAAGAATCTAAATAGTGTAAAATGGTTATGGTGGTGGGAAAATATGCTAATGTTATATACGTTAAAAATAAACATTCCTTTTGACTTTTTGTAAAGAAAATAAAAATTATCCTTTTGTAAAACATTAGAAATATTCTTTTAAAACCTTTTAAAAAGTATGAGTTAACATAAAATGTATTTAATAAATATTTTTAGTGAATAAAAAGGAATTTTATAAAAAAAAATTTAAAAATGTGTGAATAGAATAAAAATATACCCGATCAAAAGATAAATAAGATCAACCTTTATTCTAAAAATTTATTTGTTGGATTAAAGTTTTTGAGAGAGGAAAATTTGGAAGGAAACATAGAAACTCCTAAAATATTTATATTATAAGAAAATATATGGATTTTATGAAGGATATATTATAATATTCCTTCAAAGAAAATAAGAGAAATCCCAAAAAATGAGATTATAAAATAAAATTATTATCACTTTGTTAACTTTCAAATTGCAAACCCTTGAAATAAAAAAATTGAATTAAAAAATTAATAATAATGAATAAATATATATTCATGTTAAATAAATCAAAGGGTTATTATATACACTTCATAAAAGTAAATAGGTGTATAATTCCAAGTATGTCTCAATGGAGTGAAAATTGAGATGAAATCCTTTACCTCAAGTTTAACTGACCTCATAAGTGTTTTTAACCTCCTATATAATAAATTTATAGTCATTAAAATTATATACCAAAACCATATAAATATATATAATATCATATATGATGCATTTATAATATATTATCACCCATTTTTAACAATATTTTATTATTATCATTGTTTTAGGTGTTAAGTGCTTCATTTTTCATGATAATTTTGTTTCGATAGTTCTGGTCCTTACACTTTGGTAATAGTTCCATCATATCCAGAATATTAATCATGACATAAATATCATATATATTCATTATATATATATATATAGTTATCCATAAAAAGTACATATAAAAAAATGAATCACATTGTTCATGGAGAAGGTATGCCATACATACATGTGACCACTATTTTGAATTTTTTATGGATGGAACAAAAGAAAGATAAATACTAATTAAATTTTAAGGAATCATTATTATATCATATATATCATATATATATTCATTAAATTTATCCTTATTACCATCCATGTAAATCATAAATGAAAAATGAATCACATCACTTCATGGAGGTGGTAGTCCACACGTACACGCGAGTGCCGTTATCATTTTCCGACATATCAGAAGGTATGAAGGTGGATATGATATTATAATTATAAAAGAATAATTATGTAATAAATATCATATATATTCATTATAATCATATTTAAAACAATTCATATGAGGTGGTAATGGGAAAAAATTACATTGGGTCATGAGGTATTAGTCCACCATACACACGAGCGATGGTTTTGATTCTCATTTGACGGAGAAGAAGATAAATAAATATTATGAAATCAACATAATAATATCTCAGTATATGGGTGATACTAGTGTTGTTATATTGTAATGGTTAGGATATAATTGAAGGTGGTAAAATAATAAGAAAAATGAAAGTGCTATGTGAAGATGATTACCTATTATTTAAAATAGATCCTTTAAATATCTTCTTAAGGGCCTTAGAGTTAGTCTTTTGGGAAGACCAACACCTCCATAACTTGGATAAGGATGTTGAGAAGAGAATTGGGTAGGGGTTTGTTGATCTAGATAAGTCAATGTGGTGTAAATAAAAAAATATAAAGAGAATTATTTTATAAGTGATGGTAGGGTAACTCTTATAATTATTTAAAGTATTAAATTAATATAAATTAATTCTTATGAAAAAAGGGATCTAAATTTACAATTACTATGATATCAATATTGTTTTACTAATTAGGGGCCAATAAAGTTACTATAAAAAGAAAAGTGATACAAAAATATACCATGGATGATATTTTTGATCATATCCCATTCACTTGGCTAAAAATATAATTTTTATAAATTTAAAATCAGTTAATAAAATATTATTTATTATAAAATATCATTAATTTCAATTTTGACACTATTCATTTAATTTGAGTTTAGATACATAAATCTAAAAATTTAATTAGAATATATTCCATTAACATATCCCTAATATGTCATATATATCTATAAAATTCATGGGACACCGTAACTTAACCAAAAAATATTACTTTTTGAGTTTTTAAAATAATTTACTTGATTTTTATACTACTTGCAAAATCATTGTGTCATCATTGTGTAAGAATTTAAGGTAATTATATCATTTCTAAATATTAAAAAAATTACCATTATAAAAAAACATTACTATTTCAAATAACCATTTATAACATAACATAAGTTGTTTTTATCCCTATCACAAAATATTATAGATATTAAAAGAAAGAAGGCATCATTTTTTACTTTCTATTTTTCTCAAATATTATAAAGGTAAAAATCAAAGTTAAATAGAAAATTTCATATTTTAAATGTTTGTATGATTATGGGTGAAATAAAATCATCCAATGAAATAAAGGTAGGTTTTTGAATGAATTTGAAGCCTTATCACATTAGTTTTTAACCTTAATTACCCGAATTACCCTTTTCTAAGGTGATAAATTTTACCCCTATTACTATTCATAATATGTAAAAATAAAACATAACTAATTACCAAACTTGAATATACTAATTCTATATATGGAATATATTTTATAAAATTCAAATCATATAATTTATAAAAATTAATTTAAAAGTAAACCCAAAAAATGTTATGAGAAATGTATTTTCCAGAGAAATGAATTTTAAGCCTAAAAATCGACTTATATAAAGATCATGTAAAATGATGATCCTAATAAAACAGATCTTATATCACTTTAATAATAAATTTAAAATATAATGTGACTTTTAAATTACTTTATTTAAATGAAAGAAAATATAGTTTTACAAAATTAGTATTTTCACTATTCATTGAAAAATAATTTTTTTTAGAAAAATACAAAAAATTAAAATTAAGTTAATATTGAAATGATTATTTCAAAAATGATAAAAATATATCTTAATAATATTTCATTAGGTTGTCGTGGTTCCTTTAAACTCAATATTTCATGTAAAGTAATATATCAATGAAATTATATTTACTTAAAGAGGAATATATCCTAAAATATCAAGGTGTTACATTATACCCCCTTATAATAATTCTTCCCTCGAAATTACATTATGAAGATACAAATGAATAAGGACAATTCTTCCTCATAATATCCTAAGGTTTCCATATAACTTACTCAATTTTATGGTTTCACCACAAAACTTAGACCAGGTGAGTGGTCTTGTTTCATAACACTTTCTCTCTACAATCCATAATCTCCACAAGTTGTTCCACATAATACAGATATTTCTCTGAGTTCAGTATATGTGAAGGACCAAGTATGTACTTTCTCATAAGATATACATGGAATGCATCATGAAATTGATATATATTTAGTGGAAGTTCTAAACAATAATCCACCTTCCTGGTACAATCAAGAATTTTGAAGGGACCAATATATCTAGAGCTCATATTTCCATCCTTTCCAAATATCACAACCTTCTTAAAAATATATATTCATTATAATGCCTTGTCACAAAATTATAACTCTAGATCTCAATAATTATTATCAGCATAAATTTTTTTCGACTTTGAGCTTCCCTTATGTGATATTTAATGAATCCAACCTTCTCTGCCATTTAGTCAACTAGATCAGGTCCAATAGCTTTATTTATTCAATTTCATCCCAACATGTTGGATTTTTTTCACTTATTTATATATATATATCTTCATAAGAATCCATTTGAACATTTGATTGAAAGCTATTTTTTTAGAAAATTCTATGAAAGGAAGGTGTTGATGCCAACCACCTTTAAAATCCATAGAGCAATCTCTCAATATGTCTTCTAGAGGTTTAATGGTCCTCTCAGACTAACCATCTATATAAGGATGATAAGTAGTATTGAAACTGAAATATGTATCTAAATCTAGCTAAATTATTCTTTAAAAACTTTCAGGTAAACCTAAGATCCCTATTAGATAAGATTGAGTGGTACTCCATGAAATCTTACAACTTCCTTAATGTATAACTGAGTAAGTTGTCCAAGAGAGAAATATTCTCTAATATCAATAAAATATTATGATTTTATTACGTGATCAACTACAACCTAAACAACATTATGAATTTTAAATATTTTTAGGTGTTTGATGAATAAATACATGGTAATGGTTTCCTATTTCCATTCTAGTATGGGTAGTGGTTGAAACATACCCTTAGAATTATATCTCTCAGAATTAACATAATGAAACACCTGGAATTAGGATACATATTATACAATATCCCTTTTCATGTTTTCCCACTAGAAATACTCTTTTAGATCTCTATACATGTACATACTTAGGGATGAATAGAGAATTATGAATTATGCACTTCATCCAAAAACTCATTCTTTAAGTCTGGTATTAACGAAACACATACTTGGTTTCTAAATTGTATCATTATATCATGATCATGGTTGAATTGTGAAATATTCCTTTCCTTATTTTATAATTCTATATCTTCATTATATGCCTTCCTAACCCTCTCATGAATGTATGATTGAATATTCATCTGAGAAAGATATGATATGTCCCTTTTCCTTAGTATTTCAAGTACAATCTTTTATAAATTCATAAATATTTGATCTATTTCAATCATCATCATAGAAAAACTAGCATGATCTCTCTCACTAAGAGAATTAAAAACCTTTTTCCTTCCCAAGGTGTTAATGTATTAAGAAGTCATAATATCTAATCATCTTCAACCATATTCGTTGGATAATATTCAACTATTTTTGTGTAAATATATACTTCAAGATTTTATGATCAAAATATATATAACACCAATCACCATATAGATAATTAATCCATATCTTCAATGTAAAAATTACCCCTTCTAACTCCAAACCATGAGTCATGTAATTTTGTTCATGAATTTTCAATTATGAAGAGGAATAAACTATCTTTATATCATTCTGCATGAGGATTCATCCCAATCCCTTCTTTGATGCATCATAATATATCAAGAACCCTTATCCACTTCATAGTAGGGTAAGCATAGGCACACTGACCAACCTTCTCTTTAGTTTTTTGAAATTATCCTCACATTCATATGTCCATAAGAACATTGATCCCTTTCGGGTCAATTTGGTGAGTGGATTAGATAATTATGGGAAATCTCTCACAAAGTGTCAGTAATATCCATCCAATGCAATAAAAATATTGATTATAGTTACTATGGTTAGTCTAGGCCATTACTGAATAACTCCCATCTATAATGGATCTACCTATATACCCTTACTTGAGATTATATGACATAAGAGTGAAACTTTTTGAAACCAGAATTTACATTTGGTAAATTTAGTATACAACTTTTCCTTCCCTAAGGTCTTTAACACAATTCTCTTGTGATCTTTCATGATTTTAATTTATTTTGGAATATATAATAATATCATCTATAAATACTACCACAAATTAATCGAGGTAATATATAAAGACTCCATTAATTAAATCCATGAAAATAACATGATCATATATAAGTCCAAATGTAATTACTATAAATTTTTAATGACTATACCTCAAATGAAAGGCTATCTTGGGTATATACTTCTTATTTAACCTTAGAAGGTGATATCCAGATCAAAGATTAATCTTGTTAAAATATTGAGATACTCATAATTGATCAAAAAGATCATCGATACAGGGCCATGGATACTTCTTCTTAATAGTGATTATTTCAAGTTCCCAATAATCAATGAAAAGATGCATTAACCCATATTTCTTCTTAATAAAAATAATTGGTGCACCACATGGTGAAGCACTAGGTTGAATGAACCCCTTATCTAGATTATCCTAGAGTTTCTTCTTCAATTCCATCTACTTAATCAGTGACATTCAATAAGTATTATTTGAAATAGATGTATCTCCAGGTATGATATCTATTAAAAACTTAGCTTCACAATTTGTGGGAAGACAAGGAAAATCTTGTAGAGTGACATCAATAACATCCCGTACAATAGACATATCATCAATGTTGAGCTTCTCCCAAACTATCTGAGATAAATATCCCTCATGAATAGGTAGTAAAACCCATATGATGGAATTAATTTCCATTTGGAGTTCATGTTCATCCTCCCACTGATATCCTATCTTAGGTTGATTCGGAATATCAAATGTAAGTTCCCAAATATAGGAATATATTTTCAAGGGGATTAATCCATTTCTTAGCAACTAATTGATTAGAATATAAATTAAAATATATAGGATTATATTACATGAAGAAATCCATCATAGATGAATCACACTATGGAACAATAAGTTTCTCTATATAGGAAAGGTTATTCATCATAACCTGAGTCAAATACACTAATATGGCCATGATATTATCAATTCCAAAACTAGATCTGTTGAATTTCACAACAGGGAAATCCCTACATTGAAAATATGTTTTGATTCCATTTCTTCCTTTAGGAACCATCAATAAATAATGTAACACATTGAGTTAACTCACAATCATCATGAATATTGATCTATAAAATAAAAATCTATATATTAGTAAAAGTTCTATAATACTATAAGGACTTATTATAATACTAATTTTAGTTATGTTCATTTAAAATATAGTTCCCAAGTTTTATAATAAACTGGCTCTGATACAAACTTTAGAATCCCAAACTTTAGTAACCCATAACTAGTGTCTTATTTATTACATTATTAAAAGATAAAATGTATCTCACCTCATATGATCGATCAACTTAGCAGTCTTGAAAAACTAGATACATATATGATTACCATATTATATTGGAAATATAAAATACATAGTATAAGAAAATTTCTCAAATTTTTATATTATTCATAATATCCTTTTTCATATCCTGAGTAAAGGAACAAAATAAAGGGTGAACTTAAATGATGAGTAAGGGTTATGTACAGTGGAATTTATCATGATTAAATGAGGCATAATCAACATGGAAAGGTAAATAACTGAAAACACATGACATTTAATCAATAACTTGAGTAAGAAATGCATCCATTGGTAATATAACTACAGTAATATCATGGATAATGATAATTGAATTATAAATAAAGGAAATGATTAATGTTTTACATCGTGATATTAGAAATCATGATATATTTTCCACTAAGACCTTGTTCCAAGATAATTTAATCGATGGATATGCATACACTAAAAACCAATTTAATAAGTTTAGGCCATTGATTTGTCTTATGAGACTTGTCAATGCATCTATGGGATATCTATAACTAGTTCCCACCCATCACTACATGTCCAATTCTTTCCTCACATATTGAATGATCAATTTAAATCATAAACAATATACCTTTTTAAAAAATATCTATACTGAGTAAAGAATATATAATATCAATATTTCCACAATTAATAAAATAAATTTCATAGAAAAACACCATATATAGAAATAGTATACATTTTAGGAAATTGGAATACCCATGATACAAATAATATGGATATTTTAGAGTAATGTAAATTCAACTGAAAAATTATCACAAGAAAGTGAATGTTTCAAGAGAAAGTTAATGGATGAATGGCCCAAAGGCCTTAATTTTTATTTTTTTGGATAAACCCCTTTTTAAAGAGAAAGGGGGAAACCTCACATGACTTCAAAGACATACAAACATAAAAATAACCAGATCTAAAAACAATAATACTAAAAATGCCCCTCCCCAGCATCAACATTGTAACGCCCCGACCCCAGCTACCCAGAGTCGGTGCATTATTACATAACATTGGCATGATCACAAGAAAGATCAAATCTCGAAAGACCGATTGATTTAGTAGCCTTGGAAACACTAGATATATTCATAGGTTTTACATTACATCATAAAATGAAAAAATACTACAACAACATAAATTCTCCATAATCCACACTCATATCCCCACATAATATCCCTGCAGGTCATTCATAATTTAATTCTTCACTTCCTGGGAAAAATAAAACATATAAAAGGGGTGAGCTCAAATGCCCAGTAAGGATAACAAAATAGCGGAAACTTTCATAAATAAGAATAAACTTTTAAGGCAATGTATAACTAAAACAAAAGCCTTTCAAACATGAACTTTCAACATGGTATGGCATAAATAAAATGAAATAATGCCATTTACTTATTCACATGGATATTCTACTAATCGAATAATCACATGCAAAAATCAATAACCACTTTCATAATGTTGGAATGCATAATGCCAGACTATCATAACCACATAGCCAAGGCCTCGTGCCAAGACTACAAATAAGATTTTGTCAAGGCCATGTGCCAAGACACTAGTTTGTCTCATGAGACCTACCGATGCATCGAGGAGCTATAGCGGGCTCCACCCGTCACTTATTAAGTCCAATGCATTCCCATATGAAAAGGTTTAAACATAACATAAACATTCGTATTAAAACTAGCATACGAAATGTCAATAATTTCACCATAAACTATGAATGGTATAAAAATAGCACATCCATAGTCAAACATATCACAAAACCTTCAATACAATATAGAAGTTTTGTATCATAATAAATCAACTTCAAATAATCTTAAAATCCATCAAAGGATGTTGACGTAGATGAAATCAAAATTCTTTTTAAAGAAATATCTCCTTTTATTTTGAAATCATTTAAGATCCATATAAAATAAAACATTTTCTTTGAAAATATTCTTATAAGCTTGTAAGGAAAGCTTTGAAGATTTTATAACGGCGTAAAATAACCGCACCCGCCGTATAAGTTAAAAAAAACATTCTTACCTCAATTCTGTCGAAAAGGTTAAAAAGGACCTTGTTTTGAAAACGACGGAAAGATTCCTTTATAAACCTATTATAAAAAGTCAAACAAGGGTATAAATGAATTTAACCCATATTCTTGTAAATAGTAAAAATGTTTTGAAATACATTTTTAAGAAACATGGATGTGGATGATAAAGATATCCCAGTAGATTATTACGTATAAACAACCTCGGATAATGAAGAGATTGTGAAATAACCCTTACCTTGTACTTTTCCTTGGTTGGGGTAGGTTAACCTCCTGTATAATGGTGAAATATTTGTTATTAAATTATACAAGAATCATATATATTAATATGATATCATATATGATCTTTTAACATTGATTTGTTAATAATATCTTAGAATTATCGTCATTTCGGGAGTTAACTTACTCATTTTCTTTTATATGTTTTGTTACATAAGCCATGGTTTTTGTATCTTATTCATATCCATAATGATATCCAGTCCTTAAACATCATTTTTAAATCATCAAATGATAATTATACTTGAATGGATATGATGGAGAATGAATCTCATCGCGTTCGTGGAGACGGTAGTCCGTACGTACGCACGAGCGACAATATCATTCTTTTGATATTAAAATAATATATAAATGGATGTTATATCATATATACAGAATCATTAACATGTTATATTTATTATTTACATGAGTTACACATCATTAGTATACCCATCCAAATAATATTATATTGAATAACAATTACACCACGACGTGGAGACGGTAAGCCGTACGTACGCACGTATGGTGACATGTTATTCAAAGGGTGGATAGAATACTGAATATGGTTGTACCATATTTATAATAACATCACAGTATATGTAAGATACTGGAGTTATTATTTTATAATGGTAAGAACAAAGAAAGAGGAAGTGGAAGAAGAAAGGAACTTGGAAAAGGGTGGTGAAATCATTACCTCTTCTTCGGGTTCTTCCTTTTGATTTGATCAAAAGGGCTCCTTAGGTTGGCTTTCTGATCAAAATAAGGCCTCTAGGTTGTAGTGAGGGATGTTGGGAGAGTATTTGGGCAGAGTTTGGCCGAGCCAAAAGGCTTTTAAGGTGTTAAGAAATGAGAAGGAGGAGTTCCCTTTTATAAGAGGGGTGAGGGGCACCTTTGGAAAAGCTAGAAATATTAATTTATAATAAATTAATATTCGGTTTCTAATGGCTCCAAAGCTTATTATTCAAAGGTTAAGGTGGGTATAGGTCTAAAACCACTCAACCAATATAATTTAGACAGGTTTGGGTACTTATATTAACCTTATCTTTAAGTATTAACTCTAAGTTAATTAGTTTCACTTTTACAATGTCTCTTTGTATTTTTATATAATATGGTTAATAAACTTACTATATACATCCAAGAGACCCCCAAGTGGTACATTAATGATGAACCTATCATGATATAAGTCTCTTGGCCAAACCTTAGATTTTTAGGAATTTAATATCAATTAATAATATAATATTTGTTTTAAGAACTCTTTTATGTCAATTTTGAAACTATTCAATAGTTGATTTTTGTGAAACTCATAACAGATTGATTACTTCGAACAAAGTCAATTAAATCAATCATAATATATCATATTATCCTATAAAATTAGTTTAATTCATTAAAAGTTTCATATTATATTTATTTGGGTATTTATAATATCAATTATTTTAATTTTTCACTATTATAGTAATTACTGCATCATCATTGTGTCATATATAAAATAAATTATTTAATGTCTAAAAATTATAAATAAAATATAATTATGTAGGAAATCTTTTTATCTTTCTAATGAATATTTATAATCTAAAATCTAACATATATAACCCTATGTAAAATTTTTTTTTCTAAAAGATATATGCTTGTGTCATTTTTGTATTCATTTTAACTAAATTAAAATAAAGTGTCATTATCACTTACAAGTGGATCCATGGGGTCCCAAAATAGACCCAAAGATTCCCATGGTCGACCATGTATCAACCAATAGGGTTAAGACACGTTTTAGGGTAATTTATTATTATTATAATATTATTTTTTTTAACCCTTATTTATCGGATTTACCCTTAACCATGGTAAATAAAATATTTACCGCAGTAATTATTCAAAATGTCTAAAAATAAAAGTTACCTATTTACACAATTTGAAAATCCTGATTCCAAATATGGAATCCATTTTCCTAAATTCAAAACACAGAAGTGGCAGAAATTAATTTAAAATTAATTCCCGCTGTCAAAACAAAAAGCGTGTTTTTAAGAGATAATAACTATCAAAAGATTGACACTCGTTTATGTTCGGTTTAATTGTAAAATTATGTCCAATGACCAACATTATATTAAATGGTAAAAATATATTCTAAATATACTTTAAAACCACTCAAATTAATAATTTATCACTATTAATTATTTTGATTAAAAAAGTTGTTTTTAATTAAAATTTAGTAATTTTCACTATTCATCAAAATATGAAAGTTATCCGAAATGTACCAAAATTTCACCTTAGGCTAAATTCGATATTCCGAATCAAAAAATGAAGTCCATTTTCAAATATAATATATATATAATTTCAAAAAGTAGGTATTACTATTCATAACGGCTAGTTTGATTAGTTATGGTGTGTTAGAACTCGGTGTTGCGTACAACACATGCTATCACATTATTCAAAGAGAAGCGTACCGTAGAAGCTTGGGGTGTTACATTCTCCCCTCCTTCAAATAATTGCGTCCTCGCAATTTCTAGGGTATTACTGCATAAAAAGACTCAGGTGGTTCTTCATCATAAGTTCCTCGGGTTCCCACGTTGCCTCTTCCATCTTATGGTTTCTCCACAAAACTTTTACCAGACGCGTCGTCCGGTTTCTCAGCACTTGTTCTCTCGTATCAAGAATCTTGACGGGCTCTTCGCAATAAGATAGATCGGGTTCCAGTTCTAATTCCTCATAGGTGAGTACATGCGTTGGATCAGGCATGTATTTCCTCAATAGAGATACGTGGAACACATCGTGAACTTTGGAGAGACTTGGCGGCATTGCCAATCGGTAAGCTACAACCCCAATTCGTTCTAGAATTTCGAAAGGTCCGATGTACCTGGGACTCAATTTACCTTTCTTACCAAAACGTATGACTCCCTTCCACAGAGATACCTTCAGAAAAACATGATCACCGACTTGAAATTCCAAATCCTTCCTTCAATTATCGGCATAGCTCTTCTGCCTACTTTGAGCTGCTTTGATGTGATTTTGGATTACTTTCACCTTTTCCACCGTTTCCTCCACCAGTTCTGGGCCTACAAGTTTTCTTTCACCAACGTCATCCCAACAGGTTGGTGTACGACATCTCTTTCCGTATAATGCTTCATATGGTGCCATCTGAATACTCGAATGGAAGCTATTGTTATAGGAAAATTCTACTAGTGGTAAATATTGATCCCACATACCCTGAAAGTCAAGTGAGCAAGATCTCAACATGTCTTCTAGGGTTTGAATAGTCCGTTCTGATTGTCCATCTGTCTGAGGGTGGTAAGCAGTGCTCAAATGAAGTTCAGTATCCAGGGATTTCTGAAGACTTTTCCAAAATCTTGAAGTAAAACGGGGATCACGATCAGAAACAATCGATAGGGGTACTCCATGAAGTCTCACAACTTCATTAATGTATAGTCTTGCTAGACGTTCCAGGGGTAGATCTTCTCTTATAGCAAGAAAATGTGCTGACTTGGTAAGACGATCAACAATAACCCATATTGCATCATTCCTTCTAGGAGTCTTTGGTAGCCCCATGACAAAGTCCATCGTAATATTGTCCCATTTCCACTTCGGTATGGGAAGAGGTTGCATGACTCGTCCAGGCTGTTGTCTTCCAGCTTTCACTTGTTGACAAACCATACATCTTGACACAAAATCAGCAATCTCCCTCTTCATGTTGTCCCACCAAAAATGTTCCTTCAAATCTCTATACATTTTGGTGCTCCCAGGGTGTATAGAGAAATTGGAACTATGAGCATCATCTAGCAATTCCCTTTTTAGATCAGGTAAATTGGGAACACAAAGTCTCTTCCTGAATTTCAAAATTCCATCTTCATACACAAAGTCTCTCAATCTCCCATCATTCACAGCTTTAATCTTCTTTTGGAATTCTTCATCATCGGTCTGAGAACTCTTAATCCTTTCTAGTAAAGATGGTTTGGAAACCATTTGAAAAATCATTGATGTTTCACCTTCCCTGGTTATTCCCATGTCCATCTTCACTAGATCCATAAAAATTGGATCCCTTTCAATTCTCATATTGTTCAAAACTCCATGGTCTTTTCTACTCAAAGCATCTGCCACCTTGTTTGCCTTCCCTGGGTGGTAGTGTATCGTACAATCATAATCCTTGAGTAATTCAAGCCATCTCCTTTGCCTCATGTTGAGTTCTTTTTGTGAGAAAATATACTTCAAACTCTTGTGATCAGTATAAATCTCACATTTTTCACCATAGAGGTAGTGCCTCCATATCTTCAAAGCAAAGATTACAGCTGCTAACTCAAGATCATGAGTAGGATAGTTTTGTTCATGAATTTTCAACTGTCGTGATGTATAGGCAATAACTCTATCATTCTGCATAAGGACACAACCAAGTCCTTTCTTTGATGCATCACTATAAATAACGAACCCATCATTCCCCGATGGTAGAGTCAATATAGGAGCATTGACTAATCTTCTCTTCAGTTCTTCGAAACATTCTTCACACTCTTTTGTCCAAACAAATTTAACCCCTTTACGTGTGAGCTTCGTTAATGGGTTAGCCAATCGGGCAAAATTCTGGACGAAACGTTGATAATAACCTGCCAAGCCAATAAAACTACGTACCTCAGTTATACTTGTAGGTGCTGGCCATTCTTGGATTGCCTTGGTCTTAGAAGGATCAACAGAGATTCCATCTTTAGAGACAATATGGACAAGAAAAGAAATCTCCTGAAGCCAGAATTCACACTTGCTAAACTTCCCATATAATTCATGCCTCCTCAGAGTCTTCAAGATAATGCGCAAGTGATTTTCATGATCTTCGTAGGTTTTGGAGTATACCAAGATATCATCAATAAATACCACCACAAATTCATCGAGATACTCCTTGAAAACTCTATTCATCAGATCCATGAATACAGAGGGTGCATTAGTCAATCCAAATGGCATTACAGTAAACTCGTAATGCCCGTACCTGGTTCGAAATGCTGTCTTCGGAATGTCTTCCTTCTTCACACACAACTGATGGTATCCAGATCGAAGGTCAATCTTTGAAAAGTATTGAGCTCCATGCAGTTGGTCAAATAAATCATCAATACGAGGTAGGGGATACTTGTTCTTTATCGTTATAGCATTGATCTCCCTGTAGTCGATACATAACCTCATAGATCCATCTTTCTTTTTAACAAAAAGAACAGGGGCTCCCCATGGAGAAACACTAGGGCAAATAAATCCCTTATTACTCAATTCCTCTAGTTGTTTCTTTAGTTCTACTAACTCTACAGTGGCCATTCTATAAGGGGTCTTCGATATAGGCCTTGATCCAGGAATCAAATCAATGGAAAACTCAACTTCTCGTTCTGGAGGATGTCCAGGTAAATCTTCTGGAAATACATCTACAAATTCTTTCACAATAGGTAAATCCTATATTTGAACATTCCTTTCCTCACCCGCAGTTATTTCATTCTATTCCTCCCCAATAATTGAATTTAGTTGAGCTATTGAGGGTGGATCTAAATAAGAATTAGGTGGTGACGATTATTCTCTAAAAATAAGGTGTTCCTTATCATTATCATCAAGAATCGTAACCTCTTTCTTCTTACAATAAATCTTCTCATCATAGTCCGAAAGCCAGTCCATACCGAGGATTATATCAAACTCAATCATAGGTATGACAATGAGATCAGCAGATAAAGAAAATTTATGTGCTCTAATGGGGACTGATTCACAAAACTTTGTTGCAACGATACTTCCCTTAGGAGTTTTAACTGACAACTCCCTTATTAAATCAAATTGGAAATATCTAATTTTCTTAGAAAACTGGGAAGATATGAAACAATGCGATGATCCAGAATCAAATAATGCATTTGCTAAACTTGAGGAAACCATTAAATTACCTGCCACCACGTCTTTCGGAGCTTCTACCTCAGCAGTAGTGATAGCATAAGCCTGGCCTTGATCCCTTGGCCTTTTCTGAGGTAAGTTCTCCTGACGCTTAGGACATGAATTTGCATAATGCCCCATCTCCCTACAATTATAGCACTGAACGTTGGTAGCTTCCTTCTTCCCCTTGCAATCATGAGCTTGGTGGCCTTTTTCACCACACTTGTAACAGACTCCCATTCCCTTCAAGCAAGTACCAGGATGTTTCTTCCCGCATTTACCACAAGATGGATATTCAACCTTTCCCTTTTCCCCCTTATTTCCATTCACAGATTGATCAGCAGGTCTCTTCTTCTCTTGCTTTGCTTTAAAGTCATAAGACATAGAGAATTCCTTTTCGGTCTTGATAGCACATGAGACAATGTCTTCGTACGATGAAAAGGATTGTGAGACTAATGCTCGACGGAGAAATGGTTTTAAACCATCAAAGAAACGATCAATCTTACTTCTTGGGTTGCGAATATAATCTCCAGCATACCTCGCTAACCTTGTAAAGTTAGCCTCATACTTTGTGACATTCTCGTCCTCCTTTTGTCTCAGACTCAGAAATTGTCTTTCCATATCTGCTCGATGGTCGCGAGGAAAGTATTTTTCTAAAAACAGATCTTTGAACTCCCTCCATTCCATATTTGATACTTCATCATCTTCCTTCATGTTCTGAATCAATGACCACCATTGATCAGCATCTCCAGTGAGGCGGTAAACTGCCATGATAACTTTTTCCCTTTCACTGCTCCCCAAATCCTGAAATATTTTCTCTAGGGAAAATATCCATTTCTCATCTACTAAGGGATTTGTATTCCCGTTGAACGTTGGTGGTTGTTGCCTCATGAATCGATCTAACATTGATCCTCCACACTGCGGATCAGGGTGCTCCATACGGTTAAGGTTATTATTCATAACCTGAGTAAGTTGTCCCAGTATGGTGATTAGCTGATCAGCACCAGTTGCATCACCAGCCCCACTATAATTATCTTGAGCAGGAGGGAAATCCCTACATGGAGTGCGTGCATTGATACGGTTTCCATTTCTTCCACTAGGCGCCATTTCTAAACAATGGCATAAACTAGATCAGTTTATGAATCAAAATACATAATCCCATACTTATAAAACACTTAACATAAATTGAACTATTTATGGATATAATCCATAATCATAAGAATTTTTTTTTTCTTTGAGGATGTATATACTCATAATCCCTTCAAAATGATTTGTAAAGAAAATGAGAGTTATCCTAAGCATATCCCCCGGGAGTGTCGTAACCAAGAGTGCAGCAAGGCCCGTTGTCGTGCACCAGTTCCCGTTCGAGTCTAGCTCAAAGCGGTGTTTTCGGGTTTTACCCCTAGGTACATTTGTGCCAGAGCCGCCTCTACCTGCTCGTATCCAGACAGGGATGTATTGCTCGGAAAACTCACAAAATCTCTACAATACCAAAATTCTAGGAAGTTCTTCTATACTAATCCTCAAATTTCATCTTAGGTCTACGTGCTCTAATCAGAGTTTATCTAAATCTAGCTTCCAAGGTTTGTACTAAACTTCCTCTGATACCAACTGTAACGCCCCGACCCCAGCTACCCAGAGTCGGTGCATTATTACATAACATTGGCATGATCACAAGAAAGATCAAATCTCGAAAGACCAATTGGTTTAGTAGCCTTGGAAACACTAGATATATTCATAGGTTTTACATTACATCATAAAATGAAAAACTACTACAACAACATAAAGTCTCCATAATCCACACTCATATCCCCACATAATATCCCTGCAGGTCATTCATAATTTACTTCTTCACTTCCTAGGAAAAATAAAACATATAAAAGGGGTGAGCTCAAATTCCCAGTAAGGATAACAAAATAGCGGAAACTTTCATAAATAAGAATAAACTTTTAAGGCAATGTATAACTAAAACAAAAGCCTTTCAAACATGAACTTTCAACATGGTATGGCATAAATAAAATGAAATAATTCCATTTACTTATTCACATGGATATTCTACTAATCGAATAATCACATGCAAAAATCAATAACCACTTTCATAATGTTGGAATGCATAATGCCAGACTATCATAACCACATAGCCAAGGCCTCGTGCCAAGACTACAAATAAGATTTTGTCAAGGCCTTGTGACAAGACACTAGTTTGTCTCATGAGACCTACCGATGCATCGAGGAGCTATAGCGGGCTCCACCCGTCACTTATTAAGTCCAATGCATTCCCATATGAAAAGGTTTAAACATAACATAAAAATTCGTATTAAAACTAGCATACGAAATGTCAATAATTTCACCATAAACTATGAATGGTATAAAAATAGCACATCCATAGTCAAACATATCACAAAACCTTCAATACAATATAGAAGTTTTGTATCATAATAAATCAGCTTCAAATAATCTTAAAATCCATCAAAGGATGTTGACGTAGATGAAATCAAAATTCTTTTTAAAGAAATATCTCCTTTTATTTTGAAATCATTTAAGATCCATATAAAATAAAACATTTTCTTTGAAAATATTCTTATAAGCTTGTAAGGAAAGCTTTGAAGATTTTATAACGGCGTAAAATAACCGCACCCGCCGTATAAGTTAAAAAAAACATTCTTACCTCAATTCTGTCGAAAAGGTTAAAAAGGACCTTGTTTTGAAAACGACGGAAAGATTCCTTTATAAACCTCTTATAAAAAGTCAAACAAGGGTATAAATGACTTTAACCCATATTCTTGTAAATAGTAAAAATGTTTTGAAATACATTTTTAAGAAACATGGATGTGGATGATAAAGATATCCCAGTAGATTATTACGTATAAACAACCTCGGATAATGAAGAGATTGTGAAATAACCCTTACCTTGTACTTTTCCTTGGTTGGGGTAGGTTAACCTCATGTATAATGGTGAAATAGTTGTTATTAAATTATACAAGAATCATATATATTAATATGATATCATATATGATCTTTTAACATTGATTTGTTAATAATATCTTAGAATTATCGTCGTTTCGGGAGTTAACTTACTCATTTTCTTTTATATGTTTTGTTACATAAGCTATGGTTGTTGTATCTTATTCATATCCAGAATGATATCCAGTCCTTAAACATCATTTTTAAATCATAAAATGATAATTATACTTGAATGGATACGATGGAGAATGAATCTCATCGCGTTCGTGGAGACGGTAGTCCGTACGTACGCACGAGCGACAATATCATTCTTTTGATATTAAAATAATATATAAATGGATGGTATATCATATATACAGAATCATTAACATGTTATATTTATTATTTACATGAGTTACACATCATTATTATACCCATCCAAATAATATTATATTGAATAACAATTACACCACGACGTGGAGACGGTAAGCCGTACGTACGCACGTATGGTGACATGTTATTCAAAGGGTGGATAGAATACTGAATATGGTTGTACCATATTTATAATAAAATCACAGTATATGTAAGATATTGGAGTTATTATTTTAGAATGGTAAGAACAAAGAAAGAGGAAGTGGAAGAAGAAAGGAACTTGGAAAAGGGTGGTGAAATCATTACCTCTTCTTCGGGTTCTTCCTTTTGATTTGATCAAAAGGGCTCCTTAGGTTGGCTTTCTGATCAAACTAAGGCCTCTAGGTTGTAGTGAGGGATGTTGGGAGAGTATTTGGGCAGAGTTTGGCCGAGCCAAAAGGCTTTGAAGGTGTGAAGAAATGAGAAGGAGGAGTGCCCTTTTATAAGAGGGGTGAGGGGCACCTTTGGAAAAGATAGAAATATTAATTTATAATAAATTCATATTCGGTTTCTAATGGCTCCAAAGCTTATTATTCAAAGGTTAAGGTGGGGATAGGTCGAAACCACTCAACCAATAGAATTTATACAGGTTTGTGTACTTATATTAACCTTATCTTTAAGTATTAACTCTAAGTTAATTAGTTTCACTTTTACAATGTCTCTTTGTATTTTTATATAATATGGTTAATAAACTTACTATATACATCCAAGCGACCCCCAAGTGGTACATTAATGATGAACCTATCATGATATAAGTCTCTTGGCCGAACCTTAGATTTTTAGGAATTTAATATCAATTAATAATATAATATTTGTTTTAAGAACTCTTTTATGTCAATTTTGACACTATTCAATAGTTGATTTTTGTGAAACTCATAACAGATTGATTACTTCAAACAAAGTCAATTAAATAAATCCTAATATATCATATTATCCTAGAAAATTAGTTTAATTCATTAAAAGTTTCATATTATATTTATTTGGGTATTTATAATATCAATTATTTTAATTTTTCACTATTATAGTAATTACTGCATCATCATTGTGTCATATATAAAATAAATTATTTAATGTCTAAAAATTATAAATAAAATATCATTATGTAGGAAATCTTTTTATATTTCTAATGAATATTTATAATCTAAAATCCAACATATATAACCCTATGCAACAATTGTTGTTCTAAAAGATATATGCTTGTGTCATTTTTGTATTCATTTTAACTAAATTAAAATAAAGTGTCATTATCACTTACAAGTGGATCCATGGGGTCTCAAAATAGACCCAAAGATTCCCATGGTCGACCATGTATCAACCAATAGGGTTAAGACACGTTTTAGGGTAATTTAGTATTATTATAATATTATTTTTTTAACCCTTATTTACCGGATTTACCCTTAACCATGGTAAATAAAATATTTACCGCAGTAATTATTCAAAATGTCTAAAAATAAAAGTTACCAAATTACACAATTTGAAAATCCTGATTCCAAATATGGAATCCATTTTCCTAAATTCAAAACACAGAAGTGGCAGAAATTAATTTAAAATTAATTCCCGCTGTCAAAACAAAAAGCGTGTTTTTAAGAGATAATAACTATCAAAAGATTGACACTCGTTTATGTTCGGTTTAATTGTAAAATTATGTCCAATGACCAACATTATATTAAATGGTAAAAATATATTCTAAATATACTTTAAAACCACTCAAATTAATAATTTATCACTATTAATTATTTTGATTAAAAAAGTTGTTTTTAATTAAAATTTAGTAATTTTCACTATTCATCAAAATATGAAAGTTATCCGAAATGTACCAAAATTTCACCTTAGGCTAAATTAGATATTCCGAATCCAAAAATGAAGTCCATTTTAAAATATAAAATATATATAATTTCAAAAAGTAGGTATTACTATTCATAACGGCTAGTTTGATTAGTTATGGTGTGTTAGAACTCGGTGTTGCGTACAACACACGCTATCACATTATTCAAAGAGAAGCGTACCGTAGAAGCTTGGGGTGTTACAAACATCATTATACAAGCCTCCACCAAAGCATGACTACTCAGTGAGCTATCCCATGCAAAAAATGCATGGGCCTGGAACTAATGGCTAGGCCATACCCTCTCAATATTTCAAATTCGAGTATCCATGAACAGTGAAAGCTACCTACACTGAATCCACATCTTAATCATGTCCTAGTAGAAAATCTAGACCAAGCCATCATCCAAAATACAAACCATCAAATGAAAAAATGGAAAATCCCAAATCTATCCATTTTCAATGGTTTCAACAGAATTCCATTCAAGTATAAATACTTTACATCTTTCCACCACTGTACAAAAGACTCCACCCCTAAAACCAAAAACCCTTTCCAACCATTACACAACAAAAATCAGCTGGATCCCCATAGAAGATTCATCCAAATCAATCTAATGTAAAAATGCTGAAATCAAATAGAGAAAAAAAAGCTAATCCAAACTTAAAAAAGAAGAAAAAGGCCGAGAAAGAGAACCCATAACCATGCCAGGATGCCATAGATCAATCAATCATATCCCATCGCTGTCAATAGTACGGAAGGAGGAGACCACCACAAACCTTCAAAGCCTTCAATCCTCCACATATCATGACCAAAACCCTTGAGCTCTAACAGACCAGGATGATGCCATGCCTCCAGTAACTGCAATCCCACGAATGATCCAAAGAGTAAGCCAGTGCAAAAAGAAACCTTGTTGTAAACCGGTCTTATCCCCGAAGATCGTGAACCAAAGCTCCACGGATCCCATATATTGAAACTATAGTAGGAGGGTGAGTTTCGACCACGGCACGGAGAGCGCCGGAAGAGTCCGCAGTAGATCCACCACAAGGGAGATGAAATTGGCGACAGGGGAAACCCTAGCGCTGTAAGCCCCTTACGAGATCATATCTTCATCTGCCTTAGTGGTTAGTACTAGGGTCTATAGGGTGAAGAGGAATTTAATGACTACAAAATTAACATGAGATAAAAGATGACCATAAATTCAAAATAAATATCGATTTTGTAGTAAAATCATTTCATTTTGATAAATAAATAAAATGGAATAAAAAAATTAAAATAATATTTAATTAAAGTATTTTCTTTATAAAACCATTGAAAACTTTTAGGAGAATATAAATAGTGTAAAATGGTAATGGTAGCTGAAAAATCAATTAATGTATTATACGTTAAATAGAAACATTCCTTTTGACTTTATGTAAAGAAAATAAAAAATTATCCTTTTAGAAAACATTATAAATATTCTTTTTGAAGATTTTAAAAATTCATGTATAACATAAAATTCCTTTAATCAATCCTTTGAGTGAATAAAAATAACTTTTGTTAATTTTTTTTGAAAAATATGGGCATAGAAGAAAAATATACTCGATCAAAAGTGAAATAAGACCAACTTTGTTTTTAAAAATTTATTTTCTTGATTAAATTTATATATAGAGGAAAATTTAAAAGAAAATATAGAAAATACCTAAATATATAGTGAATAAGAAAATATATGGAGTTTATGAATGATATATTATGAGATCCCTTCAATGAAAATAATGGAAATCCTAAAAAAATAAGATTGTGAAATAAATTCTTACCTATTTGATAACTTTTAAATTATAACCAATTAAAAGAATAAACTTGAATTGAAAAAAACAATAAAAATTAATAAATATATATTCATGTTAAATAAATCAAATTATTATTATATACATCATATAAAATTAAAAAGGTGTATAATACCAAATATGTCTCAATGGAGTGGAAATTGAAACGAAATCCATTACCTCAAGTTCAAATTGCCTCATAAGTGTTTTTAAACTCCTATATAATAAATTTATATTTATTTTAATTACATTAAATAACCATATAAATATTTATAATATCATATATGATCCATTTATAACATTTTATTACTCTTTTGTTAAGAATATTTTATTATTATCATTGTTTCTGGTATTAACTACATTGTTTTTCATAAGAATTTTGTTTTGATAGTTCTGGTACATATACTTTGATTATGGTTTCATCATCTCCATAATTTTAATCATGATATAAATATAATATATATTAATTATATATATATATAGAATAATATGTTAATAGTAGAGATAAGAAAATGAATTATACCGTTCATGGAGACGGTAATCCATACCTACGCATGAATGTTGTATTCACTTTTCAAAGGATGAAACAAAAGAAAGGTAAATAATAATTAACCTTTGTAGAATCATTATTATATCATATATATCATATATATTCATTAAATATATCATTATTTTTATCCATGGAAAATTGTAAACAGAAATGGAATCACATCGCTTCATAGAGGTGGTAGTCCACACATACACCTGAGCGATGTTATTGTTTGCCAACAGATTAGAAAGTAAGAAGGTATATATAAAATTATAATTATAGAATAAAATTTATTTCAAAAATATTATATATATTCATTATTATAATATTTATAAAAATCCATGTGTGGTGGTAATGGAAAAAAAATTACATTGGTTCATGAGGCGGTGGTCCGCCACACACATGAGTGATTGTTTTGATTCCAATTTGATGAAGAATAAGATGTATAAATATTTTGAAATAAACATTATAAAATCTAATTATATGGGATATACTTGTGTAATTATATTGGAATGTTTAGGACATAATTTAATGTGGTAAAATAATAAGAAAAATAAAAGTGATCGGTGAAGATGATCACCTCTTCACTAAAAGAGATCCTTTTGATATCCTCTTCAGGGATATAGGGTTAATATTTTGGGAATAATAAAAAATCCAAAACTTGGATAATGATGTTTAAAATAGTATTATTGATGTTTTGGTCAATATATATGGCTCAAAGTGGTGTAAATAAAATAGATAAGAGGTGTCATTTTCTAAGAGAGTGTAGGAGAACTCTTAAAATTATTTAAGGTATTAAATTACTATACATTATTTTTCAGGAAAAATGGATATAAATTAATACAATACAAATTTATTATGATTAAAAGTCTAAATCCACCCATACAATAAAATTATGACATGTTCTGGTTATATTTTTACCATTATCACTTTATTTTAACCCATGTTAACCCTTTTGAGAATTACCATGATATCAATGTTTTTTAATATTTACGGGTTAAAAAAGTTACTATAAAATTAAAAGTGAAACTTAAATGGAAAATAATTTATATTTTCAACCATATATCATTAAATTTAACTAATATAATATTTTTATAAATTTTAAATCATTTTAAAAAATATTATTTATTATAAAATATAATTAATATCATTTTTGAAACTATTCATTTAATTTTACTTTAAATACAACAAGACACAGATAAAATTATAATAAAATAATTTAAAACATACCTAATATTTCATATCCATCTAAATTTTTTTTGGGATACTGTAACTCACCTAAAAAATATTACTTTAGAGGTTTTAAAATAATTTACTTTATTTTTATACTGCTTGCACAAGCACCGTGTCAGTGTTACGTAAGTATTTATGGTATTATTTAATAACTAAAAATTAAAAATAAATTACCATTATAAAAAAATTCATTAAAATTTTAAATAATAATTTATAAATAAATATAATTTGTTTTTATCCCCACCACAAAATATTAGAGATATTAAAATCATTAAGGTGTCATTTTTTACATTATCTTTTACATAAATATTATAAAGGTAAAAGTCAAATTTAAATAGAAAAAAGCCATATTTTTGAATTTTTGAAGATTATGGATGAAATATACTCATCCACTGAAATAAAGTAAGGCTTTAAAATAATGTTTAAGGCTTATCACAATAGTTTTTAAACTTAATTACCCGATGCTTTACCAAGGTGATAAATATTATGATTGTTACTATACATAATGTCTAAAAATAAAAGGGATATTTTTACCAAATTTAAACCTCATGATTAAAAATATATAATACATTTTATCAAATTAAAATCATATAAGTTATATAAATTTATTTAAAAATAAGACCGAAAAATGTGATGAAAAACTCTTTTTCTAGAAAAAATGTGTTTTAATCCCTAAAAATCGACTTATATGAAAATAATGTAAAATATGAATCCTAATAAAATGGATTTTTTATCACTTTAATACCAAATAAAAATTATAATGTGACTTTTAAATTACTTTATTTAAAGAGAATAAAAGACTATTTTACAAAAATCAGTATTTTCAGAATTCATTAAAAAATAATTCTTTTTAGAAAAATTACAGAATTTCAACTTAAGATAATATTATCATACTAATTTAAAAAATGATAAAACTATCTCATAATAATATTTCAACAGTTTTTTATGGTTTTTTTAAAAATTTTATTGTGTATAAAGTGAGTTATAAAAAACTAGATTTATTTAAATAATAATATATTATAAAATATTAGGGTGTTACATTATGCTCCATTATAAGAATTTCTACCTCAAAATTCCATCATTCCAATACAAAAAAATAAGGTTAATTTTTCTCTATTACATCCTCAGGTTCCAAAATAGCTTACTCAATTTTACGGTTTCACTAAAAAACTTTGACTATGTGAGTGGTATTGTTTCATATAACTTTCTCTCTATCATCCATAATCTCCACGAGTTATTCCTCAAAAGAAAAATATTTCTATGAGTTCAATACATATAAAAGATCAGGCATGTACTTCATTAGGAGAGATACATGGAACACATTATGAATTTGAGAGAGATTCAATGGAAGTTCCAAATACAAACTACCATCCTGATATAATCAAGAGTTTCAAAGGTATATATATATATAGGGATCATATTTTCTTCTTTAAAAATCTCATAACCTTCTTCCAAGTAGATATTCATATGAATACCTTATCACTAACTTTTAACTCTAGATTTTTATAATGATTTTTATCATAAATATTTTATCTACTTTGAGATTCCCTTATGTGATGTTGAATGAATCTAAACATCTCTACCATTTTATCAGCTTTATCAAGTCCCAATATATTTCTTTGTCTAACATCATCCCAACATGTTGGAGTTTCGAACTTCCCTCCATAGAAAGATTCATAAGGATCCATCTAAATGCTCATGTGAGAGATATCGTTGTAAGAACTTTATTCTAAAGGAATATGTTGATCCCAACCACATTTAAAATCAATATGGAAAGCTATCAACATGTATTCTAGAGTTTGAATGGTTCTATTAGACTGACCATATATCTAAGGATGTTAAGAAGTACTGATACTCAAATCTATATCTAGATCCTGTAGAAGGCTTCTATAAAACTTTGAGGTAAACCTCAAATCCTAATCTGATATGATTGATAGTGGTACTCCATTCAATCTCACAACTTCCTTAATGTATAACCTATTAATCTATTCAAGAGATAAATCTTGTATAATAGTGAAAAATGTGCTGATTTCATAGAATTATTCCCTTTAGATGTTTTGGGGAGTTAGATGATGAAATCCATGGTAATGTTTTCTCATTTCAATTATGGTATAGGTAATGGTTGTAACATACAATTATACTTCTATCTATTATCCTTAACTTGATTACATTCTAGGAATTTGGATACATATTCTATAATATCCCTTCTCATGTTTTCTCACTGTAAATACTCTTTTAGATCTCTATACATCTTCATACTTTCAGGATGAATAACAAATGATGAATTATGCACTTTATACAATAACTCCTTTAAGTATGGTATTGAAAAAACAAATAAATGGTTTCTAAAACTTACCATTATATCATGATCATGGTTGAACTCAAGAACATCCCTTTCCTTCTTTTATAATTCCATACATTCCTTCCATTCCTTCCAAATCCTCTCATGGATTGATGATTTAACATTCATCTGATAAAGGTAAGATCTATTCCCTTTCCTCAGGATTTCAAGATCCATATTTTGAAAATCAATAAATATTGGATCTCTTTCAATCCACATCATAGAAAACTATAAATATATTTCTGACTAAGAGCATCAACCACCTTGTTCGCCTACCCAGGGTTGTAAAGTATTAAGTAGTTATAATATCTGATCAACTTCAACCATATTAATTGGATCATATTCAAATATTTTTGTGTAAATACATACATCAAGATTTTATGATCATTATTTATATCATACCTATCACTATATAGATAATGCCTCAATATCTTCAATAGAAAAATTATTGTTTTCAGATCTAAATCAATATTCAAGTAATTTTTTTGTTAAATTTTCAATTGGATAGAGGTATAATATATCACTATATTATTCTACATAAGGACACATCCCAATCCATTATTTGATCCATCACTATATATCACAAACCCTTCTCCACTGTAGGGTTGTGTAAGCATAGGTGCACTAACCAACATTCTCTTAAGTAATTTGAAATTATCCTCACATTCATTTGTACAAAATAACATGGATCCCTACTGGGATAATTTGGTCAGTGGATTAGATAGTAATGATAAATATCTCAAAAATTATAAGTAATATTTAGCCAACCTAATAAAACTATATATCTCTGTTACTTTGGCTGGTCCAAGCCATTGATCAATAAAATCCATCTTTGAAGATTTTACCGATATACCCTCACGTTAGATTATAATACCTAAGAATGAAACTTTTTGAATCCAAAATTCACATTTGTAAAATATTACATACAAATTTTTCTTCCTCAGGTTCTTCAGCAAATTTCTCAAGTGATCTTCATGACATTCATTTCTTTTGTAATATATAATAATATCATTTATAAAATTATCTAAAACTGATCAAGGTAATCTCTAATGACTCTATTCATTAAAACCATAAATATAAGAAGTGAATTTATAAGTATAAATAGAATTACTATAAATTCATAATTACCATACCTTATATAGAAGGTGGTTTTAGGCATATTCTCCTTCTTGGCCCATAGATGGTGATATCCACATCGAATATCAATCTTGGAAAAATATTGATCTCTTTATAATTAATCAAACATATCATTGATAAGAGGTAGATGATACTTTTTCTTAATAATGATGTTGTAAAGTACTTGTTAGTAAATGAAAAGATTAATTGACCCATATTTCTTATTAGCAAAAAGAACAAGTGCAACCCATGGTGAAACACTAGGCCGAATGAATCCATTATCTTGATTCTATTGGAGTTTCTTGTTCAATTATTACAACTTAATTGAGTCCATTATATATAGATTATTTGAAATAGGTGTATATTAAGGAATAATTTATATTTAAAACTAAAATTCATGATTTAGGGGAAGGCTAGGAAACTCTTCTTGAAATGCATCAAGAAACTCCCACAAAATTGGAATATCATTATTACTAAGTTTCTCCCCAACCATCTGAGATAAATATCCATCATGAATAGGTAGTAAAACCCATATGATAGAAGTAGTTTTAATTTTTATTTTAGGTTTATCCTAAAACTAATAAGCTGTCATAGGTTGATTTAGATATTGAATTTAACTTCCCAATAATATCTTTTTGAGGCACTTAATCCACTATTTAGATACCAATAGATTATAAGTTTCATTAAATGGTGGAGTCTTCTATCGTATGAATCAATCCATGATAGGTGAATCACACTATGGAAAAATAAGTTGGTCTATATGAGTAAATTTTTTTATCATAACCTGATTCAAATATCCTAATATGTACATGATATGCTTAGTTCCAAAACCATATGTATTGCCTTTCTCAATAAGGAAATCCCTACATTAACTATAGTTATTGATTCCCTTTCTTCCTTCATAATCCAACACTAAATAATGGCACTCATTGAGTTATCTCATAATCATCATGAATATTGTGCCATAAAATAAAAATTCATATAATAGTAAAATTCATCATATACTATAATTGGTTATCATAATTCTCATGTTAGTTATGTTCATTTAAAATCTAGTTCACATGGTTTCTACTAAACTAGATATAATACCAACTATAGAAACCCCAACTACAGTGACCCATAGTCACTTCCTTATTTATTATATTGGTACAATATATAATGGATCTCACCACATAAGATCGATCAGTTTAGCATCCTTGAAGAACTAGATACATACATGGTTCCCATATTACATCGAAAATATAAAATACAAAGAATGAGAAATATTATCGAATTGTTTATATTATTCATAATATCATTATTCATATCCTGACTAAAGGAAAACCAATAAAGGGTGAGTTATGGTTATTATTAAGGGTTACATAAAACAAAATTCATAAATAAGTTATAATCAATATTTTAAGGTAAATAACCGAAAAAACATTCCATTTAATCAGTAACTCGAGTATGAAATTCATCCATGGATAATATCACTGCAGTAATCTCATGGATAATGATAAATTAATTCTCAATGAAGGAAATTCTTAATGTTGGATGTCATGATCTCAGACATCGTGATATCTTTACCATAAATCCACTGTATTAATATAGTTTAATCAATGTGTAGGTATACAATAAAAACCCATCTAATATGTTTGGCCAACTGGTTTGTCTCATGAGACCTTTCAATGCAATGAGGGGATATCTATAACCAATCCCCACCCATCATTGCATGTCCAATGTATTACTTATAATTTTAATGATAAATTTAATTCATAAACAACATTACTTATTGAAAAATATCTTTACTAAGTAAAGGATACAAAATATCAATATTTCCCTAGTCAATCAAAAAACTTTGTAAGTAAGACACTATATATAGAAATAATATATGTTTTTGGAAATAATAATATCTATGATAAACATAATATAGATATTTAATAGAAATATAAATTATAATGAAAAATTATCATAATAAAGTGAATTTTTCAAGAGAAAGTTAATGACTATAAAATTAATAAGAGATAAAAGATGTCCATTAATTCATCAGAAATTTCGTTTTTGTACTAAAATCATGTCCTTTTGAGAAATTAAGAAAATAGAAGTGAAACATTAAAATAATATTTTATTAAATGGGTTTATTTTTAAAACCATGAAAATATTTTAAAATAAACTAAATAGTGTAAAATTATTATGGTGGTTTGTAAAATCCATTAACATCATATACGATAAAGAGAAACATTCCTTTTTTGTTTTTATAAAGAAAATAAAAAATAAACCTTTTAAAAAAAATTATAAAGATTATTTTAAAAGATTAAAAAAATAAATTATAACATAAAATGTCCTTAATAAATATTTTGAGTGAATAAAATGGATTTTTATAAAATAATTTTCAAAAATATGGACGTAGAAGAAAAATATACCCAATCAAAAGTGAAAAAAGATTGGATTTTCATTTTAAAATCTATTTTATTGAATAAAGTTATAGAGAGGGAAAATTTGTAATAAAACCTATAAAATCCTTAAATATCTAGAAGATAAGAAAATATATGGATTTTATGAACTATAAATTATAAGATTCCTTCAATGAAAAAATAGAAATCCCAAAAAAATGAGATTGTAAAATAAATTCTTACGTATTTGGTAACTTTCAAATTGTAAACCATTGAATTAATAAAATTTAATTGAAACATTAATCATCATGAAAAAATATATATTCATGTTAAATACATAAAATGGGTATTATATATACCACATTAAAGTAAATAGGTGTTAATATGAAATACATCTCACTGGAGTAGAAATTGAGACGAAATCCCTTACCTCAAGTTTGACTTGTTTTGGAAGTGTTTTTAACATCATGTATAATAAATTTTGATTTATTATAATTAAATAAGAAAATCATATACATAACTATAATATATTATATGACTCATTTATAACATATTATCACCCATTTATAAAAAATCATTTTTTATTATCATTGTTTTCGGGTGTTAATTGCTTTGTTTTTTATGAGAATTTTGGTTTGGTAGTTCTAGTCCTTGTAATTTGATTACGGTAAAATGATATTTAGGATTTTAATCAAGATATAATTATAATATATATTAATTATATATATATATATATTTATTTATATTCATCGATTAAAATTAGAGATATAAAAATGAATTACATCATTTATGGAGATGGTAGGCCGTACATACGCATAAACATTGTTTTCAATTTTTGATGTATGTAATAAAAGAATGGGAAATAATAATTCAACTATAAAAAATAATTATTATATCATATATATCATAGATATTAATTAAATATTTTCTTACTACCATACATTTAAATCAAAAATGAAAAATGAATCACATTACCATATGGAGGTGGTAGTCCACACATATGCATGAGCGACGTTATCCTTTTCCAACAGATTGGAAGGTAAGAAGGTAGACATAATATTATAATTTCAAAAGCATAATTATGTCATAAATATCATATTTATTAATTATTATCATCTTTATAAAAATACTTGTGAGGCGGTAATGAAAAACAAATTACATTGGTTTACGAGGAAATAATCCACCTTACACGTGAGTGATGGTTTTGGTTCTCATTTGATAGAGAAGGAGATGGATAAATATTATTTCATAAAGATAATTATATAAAAATATATGGTATATACTGGTTTTATTATATTATAATGGTTAGTACATAATTAAATGCGGTAAAAGAATAATAAAAATGAAAGTACACAGTGAAGATGATTACCTATCATTTAAAAGATCTCATTTAGATCTCCTCTTAAGGGTCTTAGGGCTAGTCTTCTGGGAATACTATAACCTCAATAACTTGGATAAATATGTTGAGAAGAGTATTGATAATATGTTTTTTGAGATCTATGGCCTAAATTAGTGAAAATAAAATAGATAAGGGGTGTCCTTTTATAAGTGAGGGGAGGACACTTTTGTAATTATTTTAAGTATTAAATTAATATAAATTAATTTTCATAAAAAATGGTACAAAATTTATTTAATTAGAATATAATATGAGTATGATTAGAAATTATCTCATAAAATAAAATTTAGACATGTTTTGGTTATATTTTTATACTTACCTCTTAGTTTTAACCCCATGTTAACCCTTTTGAAAATTACCATGATATCAATGTTTTTTACTCTTTAGGGATCAGGAAAGTTAACATAAAACGAAAAAGTGACATATAAATTGAAAATGGTTTATTTTTTAAACCAGAATTGATTTATTTGACCAAAGATATATATTTTTATAAATTTTAAATAATTTAATAAAATATTATTTATTATAAAATATCATTAATGTAATTTTTGAAACTATTCATTTAATTTGACTTTAAATACACCAAGAAAAAGTTTGAATTAAAATATAATTATTTGAAACATACATAATAAAGAATATGTATCTATAAAATAAATGGTACATTGTAACTCACCCAAAAAATATAAATTTCAGAGTTTTTAAAATAATTCACATGATTTTTCTACTACTTGTACACGCACCGTGTCAACAATGCATATGAATTTAAGGTAATTATTTCATTACTAAAAATTAAAAAAAATTATAATGATAAAAAAATTCATTTATATTTTAAACAATCATTTATAACTAAACTTAAGTTATTTTAAACCCTATCAAAAAATATTATAGATATTAAAAGTAAGAAGGTGACCTTTTTGACTTTATCTTTTACTTAAATATTATAAAGGTCAAAATCATATTTAAAGGAAAATGACATATTTTTTAATTTTTGATGATTATGGATGAAATATAATCATAAAATGATATAAATTCAAGTGTTTTAATGAATTTTAAGCCTTATAAATTTCATTTTTATCTTTAATTACTTGATTTACCCTTTACCGAGGTGATAAATTTTACAACTATTACTATTCATAATGTATAAAAATGAAAGAGAAATATTTACCAAAATTAAAAACCACGATTAAAAATATGGATTAAATTTTATTAAATTGAAATTATATAAGTTTCATAAATTAATTTACAAAATAAATTCAAACAATGCGATGAAAAACTTTTTCTTTCTTCAAAAAAAATGCATTTTAAGCCTAAAAACTGACTTATATAAAAATCATGTAAAATTATGATCCAAATAAAATAGATCTTATATCAATATAATACCAAATAAAAAATATAATAAAACTTTTAAATTAATTAATTTAAATCAAAGAAAAGATAGTTTTACAAAAATTAGTATTTTTCACTATTCATTGAAAAATAAATCATTTTAAAAAAATATTAAAAATTAAACTTAAGATAATATTGACATGATAATTTTAAAAATGATAAAAATATCACATAAAATTATTTCAATAGTTTATTTTGGTTTATTTAAACTCAATGTTTCATGTAAAGTAATCTATCAAAGAAATTATATTTATTTAGAGAGGAATGTATCATAAAATCTCGGGGTGTTACAACATCAAAGTATTAAACCAAACCATGCATATGGATATTTTTTTTAAATAAAAACATTTTAAAACAAAACTGATATGTAAAAAACTCATTTTACAAATCCATCTAAATTCCAACATTTAAAATAAACCCCATGAGATACATATCAACACAAGAATTAAAAGTTGAAACTCTAAGCCACAAAATCCTTCTCCATATCTCCAAATTGAATGTATGGATTGACACTAATGAAAAATAATGTCTTAAAATACCCAAATCATGAAAAATAATGTCTATATATCCACAGAAGTGTACATGTAGGGAGTTATCATAAATTTAGTATGGTTTACTGATGACTAAAATACACTTCCATGCATGGGAAATTTTAATAAAACATTCCACTCAATGATGAAAAATACAAATAGATTTAAACAAAAACATTTGATTTATCAAAAAAAAATTAAATCCCATGTTACAAATACCAAGTATGTCATTTTATTCACAATTTAAATTTTTCTTTTTGAAAACATCATTTCCAGAACACATCCATTTTTTAAAAATTGTAAGAAAAATATATCGTTATGACCATAAAAGGACCTATTCTATGGAATACCTGAGCATAATATATTATTCAATCACTATCTAGAATTTATTAGTGTGAAACGAGTCATCACCCATTCACACGTCCAAACTGACACTAAATAGAGTGTCATATTTCGTCCCTGATTATTCCAAAAATTCCTCGCTTTTAAGTAATCTCTATAAGTATCCTCAATACCATAGATGAATATTAGAGGTTTAAAAAAAATGCATCGAAACAGAATTTCACACACACACACACCCATATCAGGAATGAAATATAAATAAACCATTAAAATAAATTATAAATCAATCCCTTTCCTTGGTTATTTTCACATAAATCCATTTACAACAAAAATAGAGTTTATATCAAATACATAATAAAAAAATTATCCAAACATAAAAAATTCAACAAAGCAAACCAATTCCATTGAAATCACCTATTTTAAATTCATAATTTTAATTCAAAAAACAACAATAGAAAAAAATTCTTAATTTATATAAAACCCCAATTTCTATTAAAATTCCCTTTTCTCAAATCACGATCTTTCACACAAATCACACTACTATAAAAAATTACCAATGGATACCGGGATATAGCCACATACATACATGTTAGTGGTATTATATTGAAATAGCATCATCGGAAATATATTCCCATGGAAATGGGTGCATACTGCTAGGGGAATGTTTACTCTTGGTCATATTGTTTAGTGGGAAACCAGTTCCCATGTTGGAATAGTTCAAGAACTTGTTCAGAGTGTCCTACAACCATGATATGTGGAACCTCTAGTCATAAGTGATGGGTTTTAGGTTTTTATTACATGAAATTTGGTATTAAAAACAAACCCATAATATACATGATATATCTTCAACTGAAACAACATTCAATAATATGAATAATATAATTTGGGTGTACCTCAACAAAAACAAGTTACAAATTTTAGACTTTTAAATAGTAAGCCTGATGAAGATCATGATAGAAATAACAAAACACTTCTTACATCTATGGGATTACACTATCCAATGGATCCATAATTGTATCGAGATTATATTGAATCACCAAATGAATTATAGAACCCTCTTCCAAAGATATATAGTGATCGAAGAATGAAGTGAGTTTCATCTTGGATTTCATGTGTCAAGGGTGAGCTATATGGGAGGGATCATGTCTTTTTTTAGACTCTTTTCATTTAATGAAGAGGGTCATAATTCTTATAGCATTGAATTATATCTCACGAGAGCTGATATATTATTTCTCATTGGATTTTACATTCATTAAAATCTTCAATTAATATTCATAACCATTTTAACTCTTAAAATGATAATTAATGGTTTTCCATTTAATGAATCAATACTATTTATTCATCACAAAATAAAACTGTGTGTGAGACATGCAATGTTCAATAAACTTTAATCCATATTATCATGAAATGTATGCATACTATATTGGTGATCACATAGTCTCATTCTCCCAGCAAAGGTTACGTTGGTTAATAATGTAACCTTAATCTTTATATACATCATATGTATATCACTGTTTATGATATAAGGGGGTATCATAAAATAAAATATCCGCTTTAGTATATATCCAATAATCTAAAAATTACACTAAAATCTAAAAAGTACTTTATGAAATAATTTACAACTCATTGTAAACCCATCCAAAACTCTTTTGGATAAGGTTGATCAAACCCTCCTAATTTTAAAACAACCATTTTTTCCTAAATATAATCCCTATCTAAAGGCTTAAATGTTTGACCATATGGTATTTTTTAGCATTGAAAAAAATATGAAATCCTGATTTCATAGATAAAAGAAAAGAGTGGCCTTTAGTAAAGTATGATTTCTACTAAAGAAATAATGGGGTCTATTTTGATCTTGATCAAACATACTCTTATCTCAATATGAACATGTCCACCACAATATGTATCATATACATGATATATACACCCATACAATCCCTTTGTACATGACATTGAGTGACCACTAGATATGAAACATGTCAATCTAGTATAGTATATCTCATCCATTCATGATTATATGAAATTGACTAACCACATCGATGAATACATCACATGTAATTTATCTATAATATGAGAACATCACATGTCCCTCATCCATGTATCTATGAACAAAACATATGACTCAGTTAAGCATAATCATGAATTTACTTAGTCAAATTCTATCAAGGGACCAAATGTATTATCTTGTCATATAATTGGTCAAATACTATCTTGGTCAAGCTCCAAACAACGACATGATTAGTAAAATACCCAACCACCCATAATTAGTTAAGCCTAAAGGATTGTAAAATAAAGGTATCAAAGTATAAAGGTTCTCATGCTAGTTTTCTCACCAATCTCAGGTAACGAGGATTAATAATAAGAATACAATCCTATTTATATTGATGACCATATAAAATTCCATGAGATATACTTTAGTGTGTTATTTCAAGTAATAATTCTTGACTTATTACCTCAAGAGTATATTCTTCATATGTAATATACTACTTTTGTATCAATTATATGATTCTACTCACACCAACCTCAACATACCATCACAACCCATAATACACCATAATGATCATTGATTAGGGAAAACTAAAATTCTGACTTTTATGGGATATTATCATTACGCTTTTCATGTAAAATAAATTAAAACATTCATGAATGAATGATAAACAAATATTGACTTTATCATAAAACAATGATATATTTACAACCATTACAACCAATCTCTCATGTATCATATACCAAGAGATTTAACATGACCCTCATGATATTGTTGTGATAATGTATTCATAAAAAGATCTATTATATTTTCCTCTATATCCAACAAAAATATCATAACATCATCCATCTCAATGATCACTCATATGAGATAGTATTTGTGAAGGATGTATTTGTTCCTTTGGTGAGACCGGGGTTCCTCAGCTTGAGGAATGAATCAATTAATGTCATACTAAATCTTGATTGATCCCTCAATACTAGGAACCACCCAATTTAAAAAATTAAATTCATGATCCAAATGAATTCCCTCACAATATCTTATACAATGATGTAATCTACCTCTATTGTCGAGTCTTCTATGGTGGCTTGTTCAAAACTCTTCCAATTATTAGCTCTATAAGATCCCTTATTTTTACAGGTATTTCCATCTTTGAGTTTTTCATTTGAACCTTGGTATCCAAGTATTTTTTGGATATGGAGAGCCATTGTTTTGGGAAAATGACCTAATGTTTAGGAAAGTATGCTGGTTTGAATTAATGGAGTCTGGGTACAAATGGGTTAAGTGTTTCATGGGTTATTGGAAAGTTTAGAATATTTAAAGGAGGTTTGGGTTTTTTAAAGGAAAAATGGGATGAAAAACCATCTTAGAACATTTAAACAATGTGTAAATGGATTATACATCATGTAATTGTTCAGGTTTTTTAATAAAATAAATCTAAGGTGATGGGTTTTTTGGCGTATTCCATTAAAAATATTTACATGATGTGTAACTATATTACATGCTTTGTAATTCCCTAACCTATGATTTTAAAGTATGTTGTGTGGATAAATTTAATTCCATTACACTAAAACCATATCCTCTCTACCCAAGGGCTTCCTCCAAGTGATTTTGGAGTTCCAAATTTTCTTTCAGATGTCCCGATAATGCCTTTTATCCCTATTAAGTGGGTTTAGTCCAGTTTATCACTTCTCTCCCTTATTCTCAAACTGTAATTGTGAAATCCTTTAGCTCTTTGAGTTTTTGGTTTTGATCTTGATCATTTTCTATATAGGTTTCACTTAGAGATCATCCACACTTCCTTCCTCATGGGAATTTTCCATTGGAAGTGTTGTTGGATCATCATTTAAAGGTTAGGGGTCAAAATCTTAAACCTTTGGTTTGATAATTTCCATTTTTATGTAATATTTTGATTTCTCTAACAGAGAGTGCACCAAAATATATTAAATAATAAATGATAATATTATTTAGAGTTCTTTGGTTTCAATTGGCTTTTGACATAGATTATGGTTTTTACCATGGGGTGAGAAAAACTTGAATATAATTGAATTGGATAATGTATTATAGTTTGTTTAGCATGACATGATACCTTAAGTGATTGCTTGATATAGAATCCCTAAGTTATGGATTATTTCTTAATTATATATCTATTAATCAATTATAAATTAATTAAAAGTGGTATATGAAAGTTAAATTGTAATTAACATAATTAACAATTGAGATATATGATTTGATATTGTGATATCCATGCTATATGGCAAGACTTGTGTTCAATAATGAAATTATTATATATCAGGCTCGGCCCTATAACATGCATTATTTTATGTGATAATTCTAATATTTAGTGGGATAGACCTAGTCCCCTGCTATAATTCTTATAGAGATTGGGCTCTTCCCAGTCCCATGTTGTAATGCTTATAGCGATTTAACTTGTATTTTGTAATTCTTAGAGAGTTTTGACCTATATTTTTGTAACTATACCATGGTTATATGGTGGTGGTTAAAATTTTCATAAGGAATTCTTAGAGATACTCTAGAATGGAACCAAAGTAGGTTATTTTACCATGGTTATATGGTTGTGGTTTTCATGGTCGTAATAATTCTTAGAGATATTCCAACACAAAGCTAAAATAGGTTGTTATTGTATTTTATTAATTGTTGAATTGATTAATACACATGTTTATCGATTTATTTCATAAAATTATTATTAGAATGGTTAGTTTAGACATGGTGTTGGTGACCTACTGAGTTATACTCACACCCTATTTGGGCCTCCGTTTGGTAACTAAGAAGATTACATGGATGTAGGTTTGGACAAGGGAAAATTACCTTTTTATTGATTGTTTTATTGTTGAATGGGCTAGCGTTTGGAGGTGGGAATGATGTAGGGTTCAAAAATGGGGACTCTTGAGTCTTTATTTGGATCTTCCAATATTTTACTTTTATTTTTTATATCATGACATTTAGTTACATTCTATCACATCATTAAATTATTCCTTTATAATTTATTAGATTATTCTGTTTCATCTTATTTTTGTTTTCCACTACATATATACTTTGATTTATTTAATTTATATGGTTCATTTTCTACTACTATGACACATCATACTTAGGGGTATATTCACCCCACTATACATTTCTCACCTCCGCTGCTAATCGGCAGGCTCTGGCATACAGAGAGGTGTGCTTGAGGACTCGTAACCTATCCTTTTAGTCCACGTGAGAGAGTGACAGATTGGGGGATGTTACAAAGTGGTACCAATGGGATAAGGTTTTATTTTCTTTTGATTTAAAATTATGGAAAGGTAGAAAGGAGACTAGGATGTGCTGGGACTTGGTAATGAGCTTGTGCATGGGATTAACTAGCCTATGTTGGGGGAAAATCCAAGTGCCTTGGGATGGGATTTCTGTTTGTGTTGTATGCTTGTTATAATTGATGTTACTTCACCTTGGGTGATTCACATTTTGTGTGAGGTTATTGTTTTATGATGTTATTATTCTTGATATTTTTTCTCTTGGCCCTGTATGGCGTGAGATGAGAATGCATGCATCATAATAGGCACAAATATATATATCGACATGCATTGTTCATGATAGGGACATATCTATTTTTACATGTGATATATACTTTCCCTTTGAAATGTGATATGAGATATCCATTTCACTGGATAAATGAAATGAATTGACTTGTCATACTAAAACACTTTTAATCCATGTTTAGAGAGACTAAGAGTCTGTTGTACTCTATTATAGTCACCTATTGAGGTTGAACTTATTTATATACAATTCTATAAGGTTTTAATTTTTCTTATAGATAAAATTCATCCTCATCATCTTTGAATTGAGCGTTAGGAGAGTAAAAATTACTACGCTCCTAACACAGCTAAACCAGATCTTCTTGTAGTTCTTGAGGAGTAGATGGATGTTCTGCCTTATGAAAGATTTATGAGGGTCATGTGATACATGGAAGGGGAGACTGTTAATACAATTCCTTTGATGTTTGAGTTGATAATAGAGATTTATCTGTAGTATTCGCCAATGTTTACTAGTGAAGGAGGACCCGGGTAGCTGAGTTCTAGATCAATTTTGTCTAGATAATCATCAAGCATATTGAGTCACCCACAGATAGAAGGGTAAAAATTGATGCATATATGCTTCTTCGACACACCAAGAATCGATGGGATATTCTCGAGGAAGATGGGCAGTAGGATGATCTATCTTATAAGGACTTCAAGATGAAGTTCCTGATCCATTTCTATCTTAGAACTTTTAGGGATGAAAAAGCTTGTGAGTTCATGCATAGGAGGGAATATTAGTGTTGGACTATGCTGGATGTTTCACCAACCTACATCGCTTTATGCAATATTTGGAAGCTGATGAGATATCCAAGGAAATAAATTTTCCGTATGGTATTCTCTATGATATCAGGTTATAGGTAAATGTTTTTATCTTGAGAAATTTTGATGATGTGATGAACCAAGAACCCATCATGGAAGGAAATATGAGAGAGGCACCTATAAGTGGCCAAACTATTTTAGTAGGGTGAACTAAGAGATCTTCTTTAAGTGCTAAGAACTACTATAACTGTTTCCACCAAGGAAACAATGGTCATAGTAGTCAGGGTAGTGGACAAGCATCTCAGGACCATGTTCTATTCCAGTGCTATTAGTGTGAATAAGTTTTTCCATAAGCACCAACAGTGTCCTTAACCCGCAGTCGAGTGTCATATGTGATAGACTGGGTCATCTTCAGAGGTTCTATGTAACCTTTCTATAGTAGACTAGTGTCAGGGGATCAGGAAAGGCACCTGATTCTAGAAGGAGCTCAATTACCCCTCATCAAGCCGATAACTAGAGTTCCACTAGCCGTTCATGATGAGGTAGGGTATGTGGTACCCTAGTTAAAGAGTAGTAATACCAGAAAAAATAGCTCAGGGTAGTTAGACTGGAGCACAGGGAAGAGGGAAAATTTAGTTTCACATTATGCAGACTAATATAGCTATCATGGATACAAGAACATCTACCATCAGAGGTACAATTCTTGTATTTTCTACCATATATTGTGATTTATTTGATACTAGATAATCACATTCTTTTCTATCTACAATTTTTTTGTAAACAGTTGGAAAACTTGGATAGTTATTTGTCCATCAACACACCATTGGGAGTGCGGTCAAAGAATATCAAATGTTTCAAGGTGTGTTCGATAAATATTGGAGGTTATCTTTTTTCATTTGGGAACTGTTCATGCTGGAAATGATAGGATTCAAATTGATTATTGGTATATATTGGTTTTTTTATACCAGGATGATATCTAAGGTTACGGGAGGAGAGTTACGTTTTTATATCCAGAAGGATGAATCTATTTTCACCAAGGTGATTGGGATCTTTAGGATGGTCGTATAGGTCCAATTAAGCGTAGATTGAATTATCACAAGGACTAGATAACTATTCTTACTCTAGATAATAGTGTAATGTAGTATGATTATTTTCCTCCAGTGTTATACCACTTTCATGATGTTTTTCCTGATGAGGTATATATCTTACCACCCAAACGATAGATCGAGTTCATGATCAAGTTGGTGCTGGGAGAAGAGCCAGTTTGTATCCCACCTTATAGAATGGAACCAATAGATCTTCATGATTTTAAATTTTAGTTAAAAGATCAAGAATTTAAAGGCTTCATATGGCCTAGTATATATCCTTGGGGTTATCTAATTTTCTTCACCAAGAATGATGATGAGTCTTTGCGCTTATGTGTGGATTATCGGAGGTTAAACAAGATGATATTAAAGAATTGGTATCCTCTTTCAGGCATTGATGATATTTTCGATCAGTTGAGAGGTGCTAATATATTCTTCAAGATTGATTTTATATCAGGGTACCAATAGTTAAGGGTGATTCCACCAGACATACCTCATAATTCTTTTTTAGGAGTAGGTATGGTTTGTATGAATTCGTTGTGATGCCATTTATGTTGACCAACACACTGAAAGTATTCATGGACTTAATTAATTGGATATTTCATCCTTTTATTTACTGTATTGTGGTGGTTTTTTTTGATTATATATTAGTGTAATCCCATTCAATGTATGATCATTCCAAACATATTGACATCATCCTGAGAACATTGAGAGAGCATCATATTTAGGCTAATCTAAACAAATGCAGTTTCTGGATTAATAAAGTGCACTTATTGGGACATCATTTAAAAGGAATGAGTGTCATTGGACACAAAGAATGTTTCAACCATGGTATCTTGGGAACATCCTAATAAAATATTCAAGATTAATATATTTTTGTGTTTAGTAGGTCATTATTGGCGTTTTATCTAGGATTTCTCCCGTTTGGCAGCACCAATGATTGGGATGACCAAGAAAGGGGTGAAATTTATTTGGTATGATTCTTGTGAAATAGATTTTCAAGAGATGAAAGGTAGACTGACCTCATCACCTATCCTCACTTTACCTATTCTAGGTAAAGCATATACCGTGCACTGTGACACATCCGGAGTTGGACTCAAAGCAATTCTAATGCAAGAGGATAGAGTGGTTACTTATAGATCTAGGGAGATATGACCACATGAGAGTAATTACCCTACTCTTGATCTGGATTTAGTAGTAGTGGTACATTCCCTAAGATGTTGGAGACACTATCTCATGCGTGAGATATTTTTGGTATACATGGATCACATGAACCTCAGTTACATCTTTTCATAGCGAGACCTAAACCTTTGGTAGAGGAGGTGGGTTGAGTATCTGCAATCTTTCAACTTTTAACTGGATTATACACCAGGAAAGGGAAACATAATTGACAATGATTTGAGCTAAAAGACATAGAACAAGATAGTATGGGAGTCTTTTGATGAGTGGTAGATAATGGACCTCTTTTAATACATTTATCTGGATGTTTAGGAGTCTTAGGGATGGGTAGATTTGACTTCAACATCTGTTATACCCATGCTTCTAGACCAGATTAAGACTAAGAAATTTTATGATCCAGAGGGATTAGTTCCAAGAGAAAAATTATATGATGGGGAGAAACCATTAGGATGATCTCTTGGTAGTGGAATATTTCTTATTTTCTATGGATGAGTATTGGTTCTTTTGGGCATATGTGAGGTGTTGATGATGGAGTTTTATGCTTCCAGATGGGCGGTGCATCTTGGTTTAACAAATATGTATCATGATCTCCATATACAATACTGGTGGTCAATAACGAAGAAGGATGTTTCAATATTAATGGATATATGCTTCACTTGTCAATAGGTGAAAGCCAAACATCATAGGTTATCTAGGATTTTGTAGCCTTTGCCCATTCCTGAGAGAAAATGGGATGATGTCATAATGGATTTTGTGACAGGATAACCTAGGAAAACCTGTAAGAATGAATTTTTATGGGTGATTGTGTATTGTCTAACTAAGGTATCCCACTTATTAACTATTATGGAAACCTTCACAATTTATGATCTGGTAAGTCTTTATATGTGTGCGGTGGTTTAGTTGCATGGTGTTTTGAGGAGTATCATTTTAGACAAAGATCCCCATTTCACATCATGTTTCTAGAAGTGTATTCAGAAGGCTCTGGGATCACAAGTTCTTTTAATTATAATCTATCATTCACATACTGATATTCCATCTGAGAAAACTATTTAGGTTTTTGAGGATATCTTATGAGCATGCATTTTGGATTTTGGTGGTTCAAGGGAGAAAAATATGGCACTCTTGGAGTTTAAATATAAAAATATATTCCAAGCATTGATCCTAATGACAAATTTTGAAGCTTTTTATGGAAGGCAGTTTCGTTCTCCTCTTTTTTGGCTAGAGGTAGGTGAGTCAGCACTTGTTAGGCCCAATCTCGTATAAGAGACATTTGAGCAGGTTCAGTTGATCAGACAATTGTTAGTGACCATGTAGTCTAGGAAGGAATCGTATGCTTACCATTGGAGATGACCTCTAGAATTCTAGGTTGGTCATCATTTTTTATTTATAGTGTTTCCTAGGTTGGTTCAATGTTGTATTAAGATACAGGGAAAGCTAGCACCTAGGTTTTTCAGGCTGTTTGAGATAGTGGCAAGGGTCAGTCTAGTGGTGTACCATTTTTCCCTTCCATAATACTACAATTCCATGAATGACATGTTCCACATGTCACAACTATGAACATATTTTCTAGAGCCTTCCCATGTGATAGAATTGTAAAACATCAAGATTTGTGCTGATGTGTCCATTGAGGATCATATGATATGGGTTGGGGATCGTAGTGATAAATATCTTCAGGGTAGGACTATACCATTGGTTCGAGTGTAGTGGAAGCATGGGAAAGTTTAGGAGGATACCTGAGAGATGGATTCTGATATGTGAACACAGTTTCTAGACTTGTTCACTGAAACCCCATAGTGACACTTGGAGAAGATTTGGGATGAGCTGTTATATGGTGGGGAGGTTATAAAAAACCATCTTTTTCTAGGTATATCCCTCTTTGAGCTTTTTATTTGAGCCTCGGTGATCAAGTATTATTCATATATGAAGATCCTTTGATAGGGAAAATGACATAAATTTCAGGGATATATTCTTGTTTGAATTAATGGAGTCCCAGTATAAATGGGTTAATTGTTTCACAAGTTCTTGGTAAGTTGAGAAGATTTAAAGGAGGTTTGATTTGTTTAAAGGGAAAATGGGATGAAAACCCATCCATAGAAAATTTACAATCCATGTAAATGGATTACACATCATGTAATTGTTTGTGTGTTTTAATAAAATAAATCCAAGGTGACATATTTTTCAGCATATTCCATTTAAAATATTTACATGATGTGTAACTACATTACATCCCATGTAATTCCCCAACCTATTATTTTAAAGTATTTTGTGCACATGATTATTATTATATTCCACTTTAGGCATATCCTATCTACCCAAGTGAATCCTCTAGAAGATTTTAGAGTGCCAACATTCCATATAGACATCTTGATAACGCCTTATATCCCTGGTAAGTAGTTTTGGTCCAGTTTCTCCCTTCTTTCCCTTGTTCTCCAACTATTGTAGTGAAATAATTAGACCATTTGCGTTGTTCATTTTGATATTGATTAGTTTTTATCTAGGTTTATTTTAGAAATCATCCAAACCTTCTTCCTCATGGTTTCTTTCCATTTGAAGCATTGTTGGATCATCAGTTAAAGGTAGGGGTATAAATATTAACACTATTGTTTGATAATTTCCATGTTTATGCAATATTGTGATTACGCCAACATATAATGCATCCAAATATGTTAAATAATGAATGATATTATTATTTCAAGTCCTTTTTTTCAATTGGATTCTGAACTAGCTTATGGTTTTTCCCATGGGGTGAGAGAACCATGAATATAATTGGATTGGATAATGACTTAAAGTGTGTTTAACATGAATTGATACCTTAGGTCATTGATTGATATAAAATCCCCAAGTTGTGTCTTATTGCTTATTTATATAAATTTTAATCAATTGTGAATTAATTGAAAGTGGTATATGAAAGATAAATGGTAATTCACATAATTAATCATTGAGATATATGATGTGATATTGTGATATCCATGCCATATGATAGGACTTGTGTTCCATGCAAAAATGATTATATATCAGGTTAGGACTCGACACACACACACACTTATATTCTATAATTATGATATTGAGTGGGATCAACCCAATCCCATCTAGTAATTCTTATAGAGAGCATACTCTGCCCTATCTCATACTGTAATTCTTATAGGGATTTGACCTAGATGTTATAATACTTATAAGGTTTTGACCCGGATTGTTTTGAATATACCATGGTTAAATAGAATTGGTTGGTATGGTCGTAAGACATGATCAGAGATACTCCAATATGGTGCTAAAGTTGTAAATTTTACTATGGTTACATGGCTGTGGTTGTCATGGTTGTAATACATGATCAGAGATATTCCCGTATGGAGCCATAAATTAATTTTGTTGTATCTTATTAATTGTTGAATTAATTAATACACATATTTATCACTTTATTGCATACACTTATTATCATACTAGTTAGTTTAGGCACAATGGTGTCGACCTAATGAGTTATACTCACACCTTATTTGGGATTCCATTTGGTACCCAACTAGATTACATGAATATAGGTTTGGACAAGGACAAAGGACCTTGCTGTTGATTGTTTTTTTACCAGATGAGCTAGAGTTTGGAGGTGGGACTGATGTGGGGTTCAAAACCAGAGACTCTTGAGTATTTATTTTGGTCTTATATTCTTTTACTTTTATTATTTTTATCATAAAATTTAGTTACATTACAACACCTCATTACATTATCCCATTATTATTTATTGGATTATTCAGTTGGATCTTATTGTTGTTTTCCTCTATGTTTATAATTTTTTTATATAGTTTATTTTATAATGATATTAAAATTCATACCATGGGGTATAATCTCCCCACTATACATTTCATACCTCCATTTCTAGTTAGCAGCCTCTGGCATACGAGGAGACACATTGGAGGTCTTGTAACCAACCATTTTTGGCCACATGAGAGAGTGTCAGATTGGGGGATGTTATAAGCTCTACCATTCAGAGAAAACAAAAAACCATATTGAGATCTAATGTCATATTTTATGAATTGGAAACTAGAATTAGTGTAATCCTTTACCCAAATATCATCCCCACCTTCAAAGACCAAGAACATATCCCTAATCCTTAAGTACTTCAAGATGATCTTAGAAACAATATAGTGGATCTCACTAGGGTGGTATTAGTATCTACTAGTTATAATAAGATCATATTTGGAATTATATTGAGTAAAAATAATGAAATACATGATAGATCCTATGGAATACTAATAATTAATTATATTTAACCTTTTTAACTCTATAAATATCTTGAATCTTCTTAGATTCATGCCATGAAACACTAGTAAAGTCCACTTTTGGAGTTCTCTAAGTTAAACCAATTTAGAACTTTACCAATGTACATGTCCTGAATAAGTTTAATTAGTCGCATATACCTATCCCTATATATCTTCATATATGGAATATAGGTTGCATCACCCATGTATTCCATAGATAATCATTTTTGAAACCATATCTTTATAGAGAGTAAAGTTAGGAAATCATTTCAGATAAGAAGTATGCCATGCACATAAAATATAAAAAATACTAAAAAAATACCACTAACCCATTTATATATATAGGAATCACCCACATTTATGAGGAAACCAAAATCATTTATTACATCATCAAACTAGATAATCCAACTATGTGAAGCTTGTTTTACTCTATAAATAGATCACTGCAACTTTCATACCTTAGTCAACTCATTTTGAACTTAAAAACCTTTAGGCTATATCATATACAATTATTCAACTAAATTACCATGAATTAAATTAGTTTTAACATAAATTTGATATATCTCATTATCAAAATGAACGGCTGTGGAAATAAATTTTTTTGTGGAATTTATCATCATAGTAGGTGAAGAGTTTTCTTCATAATCAATACCATGAATTTGCTTGTGACTCTTTCCAAAAGGTGATATTTATAGGAAAAACTATATTACTCATGTTAGTTTTTTTTTGTGTAAATCCCACTTACACCCTATGGGTCTCACCCCTTCAGGTACATCTACCAAGTTCCAAACTTTATTAGTGTACATGGCGTCCATATCAGATTCCATGACTTTTAACTATTTCTCAAAATCAATACTCTTAATGGAATCTCAATATGTCGTAAGTTCATCTCATATCAACATCAATTCATCATCATTTTCTAAAAAAAATCATCTCTGTGGATCTTTTCAAATCCTAAAAGACCTCTGAGGTTCTTATGTAATTTGAGTTAGTTGTTCTTCCACAATGATTTTTAGGACCGACTCAACTTCCATCTTAGGAAATCTTCCTATTTATTGGTCTTGAAATTTTACAAGGTCAACTTTACTCCCATAAAAAACTTAATTCATATATTAATTCTTTATAAATATACTATTTATAGCTATAAACACATTGTGTTAAGTATAATTATAGAAATAATATCTCATAGTTACTTTGGGATAACTGTTAAATTAACATTTCTCTAATTTACATCTTAGCTTATCAGAATACAATATTTGTATGAGTGATTTACAACTAAAAATATTTATAAAATAAATTTTGGGATTTTTCCCAATCTATATCTCATATTATTTATTACTGACTACTTTAAATTTAATGTTGTTATGTAGGAATTATCAGTCTCTAGAGAATAGCCCTAGAATCAAATATAAAGGTCACACTGAATATTCATCAATCAAACCATGTAAAAAAAGTCATATTATTCCTCTGAGACATACCATTAAACTATGTTGTTCTATTAAGAGTGATTATAAGAACAATTTTAGAATCACTTAACTGATTAGTGAATTATTGGATCTAGTATTCACCACCTTGATCTAATCGGAGAATATTAACAATTTTTCCTATTTGATTCTATACTTTGTTATGATACTATTTTATCTTTTTAAAAGTTTAATACTTAGGTATCATTAACACTTAACCATACCAACTAATTTCATCATTAAAAGTTAAAAAGTACCTAAAATCGCCATGTTCTTATGTTCCCATTGATCTATATACATCACTATGTAATAGATCCATGATCCCACTATCCCTTTTTTCCTTTTCAATTAAAAGGATCTTTGGTTATATTTCCTAATAAATAAGATTATCATGTGTCAAATGATTCATAATTAAATGAATCCAATAATAAATCTTTATATATTATTTATATTATTTTATCATTTGTTTTTCTAAGGTGAAAATACAAAATATTGGTGGGATTTGAATAAACCATGACCTTTTTATTTTGAATTTTATAGTCTATATTATCCATAACTAGAATGTATAAAGTATTAAACATATTCTTGATTCTATAAAATATTTCATTATTGTATATACAACTACTATTGTTCTTAATAATGAATAAAAATCCCATCTTATCTAGACATGACACAAAAATTTAAATTTTGTTTACTACTGGAACATAATAACAGTTCTCCAATTCCAAAATTAATCCACTACTTGGACTTAGATTATAAGTGTAGAATTCTAAAACAACGAATCTTGTAATATTACCATTATAGTGATATAATTACACCTTCTTCAATTCCCTCTTAAATTTGAGTTTGTGTTTATCAACAAAAATGTGTGATGTACACCCATGACCAATACCCATGAGTCAGAGTTATAGAAATTGATATCTATAACATTTATATTCAAATGATCAAAATTTATCTTATTGAGAAAACTTTTCAACCTTAGATACCTAGAACTATTTTAAAAGTCATACCTATAAAATATTTAAAAATTATTATCATGATTTAATCTATAATCTACAAAAAATACATATATATGAGTGAGTACCATGTTTTATATCTCTTAATCAAAGATTTTTAATGAAATCACTCCCAATAAAAATGATAACCCCTTATATCATATCTTTTAGTGATCCAAGATAAATATTTAACTAATTTTTGGGTTGCTTTATAATTTCCCCCATATCTTATATATTTATCTAGGAAATCATTCCAATCATAATAGTTATGATTCTTGGATAGTTGAGAAGATAAACCTTTATCCAAATCGATTATATGGATATAATCAACTCTAATCCTTCAATAACCTATTTCTATTAGGGTCCTTGAGTAGTATAACCCATATCAAATGACAAGAATGAGAACCTAATACTATTATGGTTACCCATTACATTCTTTCCTTACATTAGATAATCGAGAGGAACCTAGATTTTACATGATCTACCCAATTGGATGATTGATGTCTTGAAATGTTCCACTTTGGAATGAATCTGACACTTAGTATTTGATGATTTTTTAAAGTATCATTAATTTAATATAAATAATATACATATTAAACACGTAAATATTTCATAATATTCTATATTTATTATCTCACATTTTATTCTTTTTTTATGTAATATTTTAATGATTTAGTTCCTAGAATCCCTATTCTATCCACCAAATTAATATATTCACACCATATTAATGTGTAACTCTTTACACAACTCACAGTCTATGTTACTTACCCAAATATATAATATAAATATCTCTATACATATCCAAATTTATCCTATTCATAAGGTATATGAACCCATTATATAAAAGTTTAGAACTATATGAGATTGAGAAATATCCACATGAGTAAGCCAGGAGTGATAGATATACAACCCCTACCTTTCTAAAATAAGGAACAAGCCTCTTGGTTAGTGGGAAGTCTAACCCAAAGTCCCTCTCCCTGGGGAGACTTTAATCAAGATAAAATCAAATTCATAATAAATCTAAAACCTAATATGTGTAAACTATATTAATAACTAAATTTAATCTTATAACATTAATTATAGACTGAGGTTAAGGTAGACGAAAACTAAATATTATGTTGTCATATCTATCATGTACTGAATGGAATAAAAATATTCTTAAATAAATTTATCTCATAAATTAAGAAAATACAATATTATTATTTCATAAAAAAATTATAAACATGAATATTATAAAATAATTATTAAATAAATAAACACTTTATTTATTTTTCAAAACATGAAATACAAATATGAAATTTTCATATTTTATTTAGACATAAAAAATATAAATTTACATGGACTAAAAAATATCATTTATAATCATTTTATAAAACTTAATAAAATATATAAAAATATTAAATCTTTTAATATTTTCCCGATATACTAATTTATGAATGGTAGTAGGATTATTAGTCAAAATTTATGATTTATACACAAAGATAAACATATATATCAATCATACTTTATAATATAATATAATTTTAATTAGTAATTGATATAATTTCTTATTATTGGAAATATTATAAGGCCCAATCATATTAATCAATATTCTAAATGTCATAAATACGTTATGATTTTCTATTTTTCCAAAATATTGTGACTATTAATATTTTAAGATATCATATATCATATTCTATAACATAGTTCAAATATGAACAATTCCATTATATATTTCCATATGATACAAGGTAGTCATATTATATTACTAAGTAAACCAAAATCATTTCCACATATCATATTTTATTATATAACATAAAATTTCTTATTATAGATATGATATTTGAATTTTTTTGAACAAAATGTTGATTTTTTAAATAAAAAGGCTTTGATACCACTGATGGGATTTGGGTGTTTATCACACGAACTTTGGAAGTAGAAACAAACCCATAAAATAATCAGTCTATCTTTAACTGAACCAACATGAAAGAATATAATGTGAATAAATCATGCATGCCTTAAAAATATAATCTCTATATTTTACACTTCAAAAAAGTATTCTTGATAGATATCATGATTTCATAACCAAACACTTCCTGTATCTAAGGGATTACACCAGCCAATGGATCCATGATTATATTGAGAGGATTCCAAATCACTGAATGGGTGGTAGTGCCTTCTTTCAAATAAAAATGTATATTTAATAATGAAGAGAGTTTCATATTGGATTTTATGCATCGAGGGTGTAATATATAAGTGGGATCACATCCATTTTATAAAATCTTCATTTAATAAAGAGAGTTTTAATTATTGGAGTGTAACGCCCTGACCCCAGATAACCTAAATCTAGTGCATTATTACATTATATTGGCATGATTAAAAGGAATCACATACCGAAGGACCAAATAGTTTAGTAGTATTGGAAATCCAGATTATATACATGATACCCATAGTACATTGGGAAAAAAATAAGACATGCTACACAATAACTGAAATAAACTACATCCTTGAAAGCTTAATCAAAGTTCTCTTCTTCATAACCTAGGGAGTGAAACAAAATAAGGGTGATCTCAAATTCTCAGTAAGGTTAAGTACAACAAAAGTAATTATCAATCTATATGGAAAGGTAAATATATGAGAACACTTTCTATTTATAAAACTAGATAAGGAACAAATAATACAGAAAATAAGAAATTGAAATATATTCCATAAATCAATAAACTAAGAATGAACCACATCTATAGATATGTCGATGCAAAATCTCATGGATAAATAATAACTGAAATTAAATGAGGGAAATACTTTATTTAAGGACGTCATGTCTCAGGAACATGAAAACCTATTACCGTCAAGACCTTTCACAAGACGGTTTAAAATTAAGGGTAGAAACCCATTTGGCTAACTTATTTGTCTTTTGAAAACCTGTCAATACATCGATGAGCTATATAAATTCTGGGCTCCACCCATCATTGCCAGTCCAAAGTATTTCTCATATTGAATAACCAACATAAATAATATGCCTTATCAAATAACCATATTAAATGAGTAATATAGATCTTTCAATAGTTCCCATGAAAGAAATAATATCATTAAAATAATGAGATTCATGATATAACAATTCAAAAGGTATAATATACACCGTATAAAAGGAACTAGGTGTATAACATTACATTATGCCTTAATGAAATGAAATTGAGACTAAATCCCTTACCTTAAGTTCGATACTCTCTTTATTTGTCCGAAACTCCTATATTATGGTTTAAACATATTATTAACTTATATTAGAATCATAATAATATTTATGATATCATATATGATTCTTTTATGACTTTATATTACCCATTTATTAACAATTCCAAATTAATGAAACATTTTGGGTAATAATCACTTCGTTTATCGTACGTGTTTTGACTTGTTATTCTTAATCATATTACTTAGATCATGATTTTATTACTTCAAAAATGTATAATATTATTTACATATCATATATATTCATAATATAAATATATATAATAGGTAGATATATTACATGGAATACACCGTTTATGGAGACAGTAGTTCATACGTACGCATGAACACTGTTTCCGTTTTCTTATCGTATTGAATGGAAGTAAGTGAATAACATATATGTACACACACAAATATATATATATATATATATATATATATATATATATTATTCCATGAGCATTGTTATGTCATATATTTCATAATTATTTATAATATATATCTTTATAATCATTGTTGGATGGTGAACATGGAAGATGAGTCTCATCACGTTGTGGAGACGGTAAGCCGTACGTATGCACGAGCGGTGATATCATTTCTTTAATGGTTTAATGGTATGGATTTGGATTTAATATTAAATTTAAATAAATAATATCATGTTATATTTATTATTTAGTTCATTTTTATTCATCATTATACACATCTAAATGAAGTATAGATGAAAAATAGTTTATACCACGGCATGGAGACGGTAAGTCGTACGCACGCACGCATGATGATATTGTTTTTAATAGGATGGTTAAAAGAGGAATATGGTTGTACCATAATCATAAAAACATATCAGCATATAGTAGATGTTGGATTTATTATTTTAGTTTGATAACAACTTAGTAAGAGGAAGTAGAAGAAGAAATGAACTTTGAAAGAAGGGATAAAATGATTACCTCTTCTTTGGGTGTCTCCTTTTGATTTGCACTAAATAACTCCTTAAATTGGTTTTCTGCCAAAATAATGGCCTCTAGGATGAATTGAGGGAATTTGGGAGGATATTGGAGTAGGTTTTTGCTGATACAAAGGGATTTGGAGGTGTGAATAAGGGGGTAGAGGTGGTGCCCTTTTATATGAGGGAGGAGGGGCACTTTAGGAAAGTCTAGAAATATTAATTTATAATAAATTCAATTTCGACTAAAAATGGTCAAAAACTCATTTAATTTGAATATAATATGATTTTGATTCAAATAACTATAATAAATTAATTTTTAGACAAGTTTTTAATATTTTGTTATCCTTATCTTTTGGTTTAACCCTTATTTTACCCTTTTTAATCTTACCGTGATATTATGTTATTTACATATTGTGGGTTAATGTAATTACCATATCATGTAAAAAGACCTAAAAAAAGTCATTTGTGACATATTTTGACTTTTCTTAACTATTTGGATGAATATTATATTTTTAGGAATTTAATATCATTTAATAAAAAATTTATGTTTTAAGTTATGAATTATGTCAATTTTGGACACTATTCATACATGACTTTTTTAAAAAAATCATAACAACATGATTACATAGAAAAAAATGAATTAACTCAAATATAATACATCAATATCATCCATAAAATTCTTTTATAACATCAAAATAACCAAATTACATTTATTTTAACATTTATAATATCATTTATTTAAATCCTTTATTAACGAAGCAATCACTGCATCATCATTGTGTCATAATTAAATCTATTTATTTAATGTTTAAAAATATTAAATGAAATATCATGATGTAGGAAATATTTTTATATTTATAATTATTATTTATAGTCTATGATATCAATTATATAACCCCATATAATTTTCTTTAGTAAAGGATACATGTTTATGTTATATTTTTCTATACTTTAAATTAATTCTTATAAAATGTCATTTTCACACCCAAGTGGCTCTATGGGGTCCCAAAATCTATACAAGGATTCCCATGGGATGAAATATTTAATCCAATAGGATTATGACATGTTTTAGGGTCTTTTTATATTATTATAATATTATTTGTTTCCATTATTTACTAGATTTACCTTTTAACTATGGTAAATAAAAATAATTACTGAAGTTACTATTCATAATGTCCAAAAATAAAAGGTCCATATTTAAAAAAATTTGACCTTATAATTCCAAATATGGAATCCATTTTTAAAAATTCAAAACATATAATTTGAAGTAATTAATTTAAAATTAATTCCCGTTGTCAAAACTAGAAAGTGTGTTTTTAAGAAATAAAAACTATCAAAAGATTGACATGTGTTTATGTACAATTTAAAAGTTAAATTACTCAAAATGAATATAATTGGATTAAATAATGAAATATAAATATAATTACACATTAAAACCAATTAATAATACAATCTAACAATATTGATAAATTATATGAAAAGATATTTTTGAAATAAAATGCAATATTTTTCACTATTCATCAAAAATTTAATCTTTTTAGAAAATTACCTAAATTTCATCCCAAGATAATTTTGATATTAAAAATTCAAAAATTAATTCTATTTTGAAAAATAAAGTTTATAAAATCTCAAAATGTGGTTAGTACTATTCATAACTACTTTTTAAATGGCTACTTCGATAGGTCATGGTGTGCTTGAACTCGAGGTTGCATATATTGTAAGAAATTGAATTATTTAAAAAGAGAATATCATGGAATATTGGGGTGTTACATTATCCACCCCTTAAAGTAATTTTTTCCTTGAAATTTCTAGGATATCATGAAATAAAAAGATTTGGGTGGTTCTTCATCATATGTTCTTCAGATTCCCACGCCGCCTCTTCCATTTTATGGTTTCTCCAAAGAACTTTTACCATACGAGTTATCGAATTTCTCAAAACTTGTTCTTTGGTATAAAGAATATTTATATTCTCTTCACAATAAGATAGATCGGGTTCTGGTTATATTTCTTTATAGGTGAGTACATGCGTTGGGTCTGGCATGTATTTCCTTAAAAGTGATAAGTGGAACACATCATGAACTTTTGAGAGACTTGGAGGCATTTCCAAATAGTATGCTACAACTTCTATTCTTTATAGAATTTCAAAAGGTATGATGTACCTAGGAGTTAATTTACCTTTCTTAACAAATCATATAACGCCCTTCCATAGAGATACCTTCAACAAAACATGATCTCTTACTTGAAACTCCAAATCCTTCATTCAGTTATCAGCATAAATCTTTTTCCTACTTTGAGATGTTTTGATATGGGTTTGTTTAATCTTCACCTTCTCCATTTTTTCTTCAACAAGTTCTAGACCTAAAAATTTTCTTTCACCCACATCATCCCAACAAGTTGGTGTATGAAATATCTTTCCATATAATGCTTCATATGGTGCCATTTAGATACATTAATGGAAGCTATTGTTATAGGAATATTCTACTAGAGGTAAATACTGACCCCACATACATTTAAAGTCAGGTGAGATGGATCTAAACATGTCTTATAAAGTTTGAATAGTCCATTATGATTTTCCATCAGTTTGAGGGTGGCATGCAGTTCTCAAATGAAGTTCAGTATCTAGGTCATTCTGAATACTTTTCTAGAATCTCGATGTAAAACGGGAATCACGATCAAAAACAATTGATAGGGGTACACCATGAAGTATTACAACTTCATTAATATAGAGTCTTGCTAAAATTTCAAGTGGTAAATCTTCTCTTATAGTAAGAAAATGTGCTTACTTGGTAAGATGATCAACAATAACCCATATCGTATCATTCCTTCTAGGAGTCTTTGGTAGCCCCATGACAAAGTACATTGTAATATCATCCCATTTCCACATAGGTATAGGAAGAGGTTTCATGACTCCTCTAGGATTTTGTCTTCCAGCCTTCACCTATTGAAAAACCAAACATTTCGATGCTTAAACAACAATTTCCCTCTTCATGTTGTCCCACAAAAAATGTTCCTTCAAATATCTATACATCTTAGTTCCACTAGGGTGTATAGAGAAATTGGAACTATGAGAATCATCCAATAATCCCATTTTTAGGTTAGGTATTGCAAGAACACAAATCCTCTTCCCAAATTTCAAAATCCTATCTTCAAATATGAAATCAATCAATCTCCCATCATTTAAAACTTTAATTTTCTTTTGAAACTCCTCTTCACCAGTCTAAGAACTTTTTATCCTTTCCAATAAAGATGGTTTGGAAACCATTTGAAAAAGTAGTGATGTTTCACCCTCAATGATAATTCCCATATCCATCTTTACTAGATCCACAAACATAGGATCCATTTCAACTCTTATCTTGTTCAGAACTCCATGGTCCATTATTCTCAAGGCATCTGCCACCTTATTTTCCTTCCCTGGGTGGTAGTGTATTGTGAAATCATAATCCTTGAGTAGCTTAAGCCATCTCCTTTGCCTAATATTTAGTTATTTCTATGAGAAAATATATTTCAAACTCTAATGATCAGTATATATCTCACATTTTTTACCGTAGAGATAGTGTCTCCATATATTCATAGAAAAGATTACTGAAGCAAACTCAAGATCACGAGTTGGATAGTTTTGTTCGTGGGTTTTTAATTTCCTTGATTCATATGTAATAACCCTATCATTCTTCATAAGGACACAACCAAGTCCTTTCCTTGATGCATAAATATAAATAAAAAACCATCATTCTTAGATGGTAAAGTCAAGATAGGATCATTGACTAATATTCTCTTCAATTCATCAAAAAATTCTTCTCACTTTTTTGTCCAAATTAATTTAACCCATTTATATTTGAGTTTGGTTAATGGGTTATCCAATTAGGAATAAATTTCGACAAAACGCTGATAATAACCTACTAAACCAATAAAATTGCATACCTCAGTTATACTTGTCAGTGATGGACATTATTTAATTTCCTTTGTCTTTGAAGGATCAATAGTGATTCCATCCTTGGAGACTATATGGACAAGGAAACAAATTTCCTAAAGCCAGAAATCACACTTTCTAAATTTACCATATAATTCTTCTCTCCTTAGAGACTCATGAATTATTCTCAAGTGATACTCATGGTATTTAAAGCTTTTATAATATATCAGAATATCGTCAATGAATACCAAAAAAAATCATCAAGATATTCCTTAAATACTCTATTAACAAGATCCATAAAAATTGAGGGTGCATTAGTAAATCCAAAAGGCATTACTATAAACTCATAATGACCATATGTCATTCGAAAATCTATCTTCGGAATGTATTCCTTCTTCACTCGTAATTGATGATATCCAGAATGAAGATCAATCTTCGAAAAGAATTGATATCCTTTAATTTGATCAAATAAATTATCGATATGAGGTAGATGATACTTGTTCTTTATTTTAATCATATTGATTCCCCTATAATCAATACACAGCCTCATGGATCCATCTTTCTTCTTAACAAAGAGAATAAAGGCTCCCCATAAAGAAACACTAGGGAAGATAAATCCATTTTGAACCAACTCTTTAAGTTTTTTTTTATCTCTATTAATTACACAATGTCCATTCTATAGGGAGTTTTTGATATCGGCCTTGCATCAGGGGTTAAATCAATACAAAACTCAAATTCACGCTCTAGGGGGTGTCCAGGTAAATATTCAGGAAATAAATCAATGTATTCCTTTACAATAGGTACGTCCTCAATTTGAAGATTAACTCCTTCATACCTAGATGTTGATTTATCTTCCTCCTCAATAATCTCATTCAGTAAAGCTACTGGGGGTGAATTTTGATAAAAATTAAGTGATGAAGTTTATGCTTTAAATATAATGGATTCTACATCTTCCTCAAAAATGGAAACTTCCTTCTTCTTGTAATAGACTTTCACATCATATTTTGAAAGAAAATCCATATCGAGGATTATATCGAAATAAAAAATATGTATGATAAAAAAATTAGCAATTAGAGCACATTTATATTCCAAAATAGGAACTGCTCCACACATATTTGTTGCGGTAAGGTTCCCACTAGGAGTTCTAAATGATAATTCCCTTTTCACGGTGAATTGAAAATATCTAATTTTTAATGAAAACTGAGAAGATATAAAGGAATGCGATGATCCAGAATCAAAAAAAGATTTATCTAAATTTGAGGAAATAATTAAAGTACCTACCACCACATCATTAGGAACTTCAACCTCAGCAGTTGTGATCACAAAATCTTGGCCATATCCCCTAGACCTCTTCTGTGGTATATTACATTGACTTTTGGGGAATTAATTTGAATAGTCTCCCATCTCTTTACAATTGTAACACTGGACATCATTGATTTGTTTCTTCCCTTTTCATTCATGATCCATGTTTTCCTTATCTCCGCACTTATAACAAACTCTTAATCACTTCAAACATTTCCCAGGGTGTTTTTTCCCATAGTTTTCACAAGATGAAAATCATTCAAACTTCTTCTTCTTATATGATGCATTCCATTTTTCATGGTTCTCATATAGCCTCTTATTGTCTTGTTTTCCTTTGAATATATTGATCCGAGAAAATTCCATATCCATCTTAATGGAACATAAAAGTATTTCATCCACTACTATAATTAAGGCTATATCCACGATTTGAAACTATGTCTATAAGTTATATCCACATTTCTAAGGACCATGGTTGGTATTGGCCTGGTGATAGGGCAAGACCTATATCCACAGTTTGAAATCGTGGAAGAACCTTAAGCAACACAGAAACTATATCCATAGTTTGAAACTGTAGCTATAGGACTTTATCCACAGTTTTAAACTGTGGAAATAGGCCTATAGATACAGTTTAAAACCATGGCTATAGGACTTCCAATTTCATAAACAAAATACACCCATATCCTCCCTGTAGCCCCTCAGCACACCCCCTCCCCCTTTCACAACCCCACTCTCCCCTTAGAAGACCCCCATTGCACCCCCATGAACACCCCCTCCCCCCTAGACACCCCCCTTGGACACACCTCCCCCTAGACACCCCTGGACACCCCCCCACTGGACACCCCCTGGAAGACTCCCCTTGTACCCCCCCTGAACACCCCCTTACTCCCTAGACACCCACTTGGACACCACTCCCCCCCATAAAAACCCCTAATAGACCCCCATTGCACCCCCTGAACACCCCTACCCCCTAGACACCCCCATGGACAACCCCTCCCCCCCAAACACCCCCCACTGGACACCCCATGGACACCCCCTTGGACAATCCCCCCTAGACACCCCCCCTGGACACCCCCTGGACACCCCCTTGGAAACCCCCTCCCCCTGGACACCCCCCACTGAACACCCCCCCATTGGAAACCCCCTCCCCCTAGACACCCCTCACTGGACACCCCCTGGACCCCCCATAGACACCTTCTGGACACCCCCCCCCCCTTGACACCCCCTTGGACACCCCCTCCCCCCCTCAACACCCCCTGAACACCCCCATGGACCCCCATAGACCCCCCTAGACTCCCCTACTGGACCCCCTGGACTCTTCCCCTAGACTACCCCTGGACCCCCACCACCGGACCCCCCCCCCCCCCATGGACCCCCCATGGACCCCCATGGACCCCCAGATACTGAACTTCAGTGACCTATTAAACAAAAATCTAAAGTAGATGATCCTAATTGATCAAATAACCCGACTCGATTTGATTTATATACTAGGATAACACCTTACAGAATCATGAAACTAGACCAATAGATATTTGGAATATATCCTCAACTATATATCTCAAATCACAACATATTGGAAATACAAAATACTCTACAGAACATACTTTATCAAAGACTATACTCCACTGGGTAATATCCTTACTCAAATGCTAATGGATATACCCAAAATGATATTATGGGACTACAGTTATCATATAGCAGAATTTGATGATTTTTCTCCCACCATTGGGAAGAACCATCAAGTTTACCTCCTATAAGTTTCAATTTTCATGTTTATACTCACTGTATACCCTTAGAATGAGTGTTATTTTATACCTTAGTCCAACATAGAGGAAAACAACGGTTCTCCCTCAAGAAAGCTCTCACAAGCACCATTACAGACCCCCCTCCTGGACAACCCCCTTCCCCCTACAGACCCCCTTGAACCCCCCCTGGACAGCCCCCATCCCTCCTGAACACCCCCTAGACAACCCCCACCCTCCTGGAAACCCCCTGGACACCCCCTCCCTCCTGGAACCCCCTCCTGGACATACCCCTGGAAAACCCCCCGGACAACCCCCCTGGACATCCCCCCACCTGGGTAGCCCCCCTGGACAACCCCCTCCTCCATGAAGACCCCCTTGCACCCCCTGGACAACCCCCCATCCCTCTAGGACACCCCCCTAGATAGCACCCCTCACCCCTCCTGGACATCCCCCTCCCTCCTACAGACCCCCCTTGCACCCCCTGGACAACCCCCATCCCTTCGGGATACCCCCCTATGGATGTACCCCCCTCCTGGACCCCCCCTCCTAGACAGCCCCCCAGACAAGACCCCCCTCCTAGACACCCCCTGGACAGCTCCCCCTCCCTCCTAGATAGCCCCCTCCCCCTGCAGAACCCCCTTGCACCCCCTAGACAACCCCTCCCTTCTAGACACTGGACCCCCTTGACCCCCCTAGACAACCCCCCTTCCTCTTAGACACCCTCCCTCCTAAAAACCCCCTCTTGGATTCCCCCCTCCTGGACAGGACAACCCCCTCCCCCCTGCAGACCCCCTTGAACCCCCTATACATCACCCCCCTCCTGGACACCCTCCTTGACAACCCCCTACCCTCCTGGACACCACCTCCTAGACACCCCTATAAAATACAGGGAGACCCCTAAAATACATGTTCCAATGAAATAAAAATAATCAACTGGTCAAAAATGATTTCCAGTGTGCACATGCATCAATTCATTGAAAACCTAAAAAGATTTCCCGTCAAACACACAGAACAACATGTAAAGCAACTCTTTTCAGTAGGATAAGAGACAAATACAGTGAAAATTTAACATTAAAATCACCATGAAAACATTTTTTATATTACCACTCTACCCTCATTAAATATTTAACATATTTTCAACAAAAAAATCATGAAATATAAATTTCCGAAATAAAAATCACCATACATTAAAACTCAACACTCAGCATGTTTTACCATAAGCTAGAATATTTTCAATAACCATCATAAACAGATTCAGTTCAATAACATCATCATGAAAAGTATTCAACAGTTTAAGCACAAATACTCAACAAGCATAACATCCTAAAATCAATATTTTCAATAGAGTTCCAATAAGTGGCATCATGAATGAATTGTTCTAAACAAGTAAAAACCAAATTAAGTACTCCCCTATGATGATATGATGCAGTCTTCTTCTTTTTAATGATCCAACCATCCTCTTATATTTTTCACTCAACCTGGATATTCTCATTGAAGTACCTAAAAAGAAACAAAATCAACATCAGATTCACATAACTCTATTCCTCATTAGATAACATTAAATAATCAGAAACAACATTATAAATTACTGAGTTTCAAAGGACATATTCAAGAAGACACCCCTCCTTCCTGGACAGACCCCTTTGTAGACCCCCCAGACAGACCCCACCCCCACGGACAGACCCCAGCCCCCGAATAGACCCCACCCCTTGGACAGACCCCCTCCTTGATAGACCCCACTGGAAATCCCCTCCCTCATGGACAACCCACATCCTTCTTGGATAGACCCCCTCCCTGAAAGACCCCCTAGATAGCCCCTCATCCCTCCTGGACACCCCATCCCCCTGGATAGCCCCCATCCCCCTTGGACATCCCCCCTACTAGATACCCCCTCCCTCTTAGACCCACCCCCAAGACACCCCCCAGAAACCCCCCTCCCTTCCTGGACAGACCCCCATTGCACCCCCTCCCCTCCTTTCTAGACAGACAGCCCCCCCTCAGTCTAAACTAATCTATTCACACTTTTAAATTCAAGTATTATTGACATATTACTAGGACTTGCTTCATTATAGAAACTTCTTGAAGAGAGGGGCCAGATTATACTAGGTATGTCTGTCTTTTCATGAATTTTAGTTGGATATATAGTGTGTTGGGATCTATGAGCCAACATGGTGATAAAAATTCCACATCTACAATAATAAAGACTTCATTCTAGAGCTGCTGAGAAATTGGACACGAGGGACCAACAAATTTCTCATACATCATTGGGAGGTCAACAATGGTATATGGGACCTCTACCACTTCATGATAACCTATATCTAGGGATATATTTATGATGATCTCCAACTGGATAAGGGCGTCTGCGAGGAAAAGGAGGAGAAGCCAATGATCACATGGGTGTCACAACACTTGTCCTAGGAGAGAGTGACCAAAAAATACGGATGATGGACATCCATTTCACACAATTTTTAGGGTATTTTTAGAATGAATCAATGGACATAAATACAGGGAAGTTGTGTCATTATCCAAAGGATATTTAATAAGTCAAGGATAACTAATTTTATAAAATACTAGAGGATAAAAGATTGTAGTTATGGGGATAAAACATGATGCTCAAGGATCCCATGGTTAGGTTAGCTATATGTATTACTATTATGATTTGTATGTATTACTAATATGATTTTTAGGTGGATGATATCATTTTTGGATGCACACATTTGGTTATGGACATGTGACCTTATCATGGAAGAGATGATAGAGATGAGGTAGAAAAAAAAACCTAGTAGTCCCAATGCAAGTGAAGCTATACAATTCATTACCTCTATCAAACAGCAGAAGACTCTCTTTTATGTGTGCTACCCATTACACTTCCTTTATGGTTGGATTTCTAAACACATGGGGTTATATGAATATAAAAACCAAATCTCCCATCCCAGAAATGACTTTCGGTCATCAATCATAAACATCACTAAGAGTCACCCTCTCAACCTGGTCTTAGTTCTAATCAGGTGTAGGAGATGACCTTGTTGACTTACAGGAGAAAATTTTTATGAGTTATGATACCAGTAATGGGAAGAATTACCTTGGAATTATGAATGTTTATTCACCTATTCAAACTCCCTCTATTAGGGCTGATAAGAGGGATAAATATGTGAAGTCTACCTTTGTTTCAATATCAGAGGAAGTTAAAAATAACCACTCTATTAATGGAAAATCCAAGTTTATCTCTAGATATAATTCCTTATTTATGGATTTAATAAGGATGATACAAAGAATGAGAATGATCAAAGTATGGAATTGGATGGTGGTACTGCTAGTGGTGATACTAACAGCTTAGTTGAATCTAGGAAGGCTGAGAAGGATACTTTAATAGTGGGGCTCATTGTATAGAAGGCCTTCAACAATAACAACTTACAAAATACACATCTCCAGTACACAAGATAAATCCAAAATACTAGTAGAATATATATAATCAACTGAACTGTATATAATATATGTAAGAGATAGTAGACACAAATATATCCCATGAGATAAATACAAGGAAAATAAGACATATGAAAACTCTATAGAACATGATGTACTGAGAAGATACTCCACATTTAACATACTATTGGATCACTCTTTATCTATATTGTTGACCACTACTATCACAAATCCCCATTCTCCAAAATGAATCTCCTAGAATCCCCTAGCATTTGCTCTAAAAAATCCACCCCAACTCTATGTCTATCCAAGACATCTCCAAAACCATGAATCTTATACTCAATCACAACACATGTGGGCATAATTATTGTGAATGGTTGAGTAGAAATATACCCAATAATTCATAATAATCAATGAAAGCCACACCAAATAGCCTTTATAACTACTATAGTGTCACCAAAATCCATGGAGGGTAGTTTTCTCACCATTGAAGTTAGCTATCCAGTCAAGATAGTACTACATCCTCTACCCAATTAATACCATATGATTGATCCAGCCTCTAAACTACCCTAATTCAACAATCCACATAACCTCTCTAGAAGAGTGGTGGGGTAACCATGCCTCACTGATGGATCAAAAACATTAAAGGGGATACTGACCCAATTATATTATTTATACCCCACCATATTTCTTAGATTGGGGGATTAAGAAACTATAGATAAGGGACCTACACCCCTGGTGTGTATGGTTTGATACTTACACTATCTATAAAAATGAAGTGAGGGGTCCATTCCACACTAGAATTCATCATAGTTGAGGGGATACCAACCCCAATATCATTCCATTGATTACACCTAAACTCCATCCCCAGTATTACATAGATAAATCATAAATCTACCTATTTTTCCTTATAAATAGCCTTGGATAGATAAATTTAGCACTCCATTGTGATCTATATAGAAAAATTGTTTGGATTAGCTATCCACTTATAAAAATTATATAATAAATGATTAATTTGAATTTTATTATATAAAACACATGATATATTACCTAATATGGATTAGGGATCATTCTATGAGTTATATTTAGGTGCCAAATATTGGCCTTGAATCGTTCATCTCATTGTTTTTCCATAATGCAACAAACAAATTATCAATCCAACAACTTGGTTAAAAGTTATAACTGGAACAATGATTAACAACAACAACAACAATATTATTATTATAAAATTTATATAAATAATTGGGATAGGGGGAAGTGATTCTAGATGCCTACCCCTCACATTAACCCTAGGAGATAAATTAACTTGAATAGATACCACTTATTATGATAGATGAGTGCCTTGTGTGACTACCTCTTAATTTGGCACCAGAGGACATGTGTGGATGACCTATAATTTCACCACCAAGTACCTCATGTATCTAATCCTTATTTCCTTGAGTACACCAACACCGATGGAACTATCAAGGCTATTCAGGTCAGTGATAAATTCAAGAAGGCGGTGGTTACTTTCCATGCACCTTATGATAATGGAAGCAAAGGAGATTCTCTCAAAAACTAGGGCACAATGGTCACCATTACATTGGTTATAGATGAAGAATGTAAGATCTCTTACCCCCAAATTTTTATAATTCAATGAATGTTATTTATGAGAGCCCCCCTGGATAGACCCCCCTAGACAGACCCCCCCACAGTGGTTCTCGCACATGAATTCACATGATGATAATCTAATGCTCTAATAAATGACCCACTTCTCAATAGAAAAAAACGACTGCTAAAAAAACATGTTATAATGGTCTAAAAAACTATCCACTGCTCAAATTAAATAAATAATCCACTTCTCAATAAGAGTAAATTCAGTCTAAAAAATGAAGCACAACACATATTTAATAAAATTGAAAGAAAATATTAACTGAAACAAAATAAAATGACCCACTTCTTGAAAATATACCGTTGCTCCAATCTTTCATGATGGTGTATTTCTACAAAATTGAGTGTTATTCCACCCTGTCACCTTGAATGCAGGATTTAAACCCTTCATAGATATTTATTATACTTAATATATTGAAAACATACATTTTTGGTACATACTATTTCAATAAAAGTGGATTAAACATGAGTAAGCAGCATACGTTACAAAAAATTTAAATTTGAATTCATGTAAAAAAATATCACCAAATGTAAGAATCAATTTAAGACATGGTGAATGTTTACATGGCATGGCTTATAATTCATGGTAACAACATCCTGATAATTGAACTGGGATCGCAGACACATGGTTATTGTTCCTCTATAATAATTAGATAGATAAAATGATGTTAGTTTGATCAAATTGATCCGTGTATTCCATTTGTGCACACCCCCTTGCACCCCCTCCCCCATCCCTGCTACACACTCCTCCCCCTCCCCTACATACCCCCTACCCCATTCCCTAGCACCACCCCTTGCACACCCCCGACCCCCTCCCCTACACGCACCCCTACCCCCTTCCCCAACACCCCCTACCCCACCCCCTTTCACCCCCACCTGCCCCTAACACACCCCTCCACACCTTTCACCCCTCCCCCTCCCCATTGTACCCCCACTGCTCCCTCCCCACTGCACCCCCTCCCCCTCCCCTACACACCCCCTTGTAAAAATATATTTCTTAAAAATGCCCACATTTTTAAAAGAAGAATGAAAATTCATTTAAAAAATAAAAGAACATTGAAAAGAATATCACTTCCTTAAGGAAATACAAAATCTAGGGTAAAATTAAAACTTCCAAAGTATAAAGTTTTAAAAAATATTAACACCATATTTTATAATCATGAAATTATTTAAAATAAAATCTCACTCAAACTTCATAAAGTTCTCCTCTATTTTCAAAACACCTCATGAATTTCATCATAAGACCAAAAAAATTCCTGGAATCCCATTTTGTTTTAAATCATTTCCCAAATTATATAATGTAATCAAACACTTTGAAAGAATCATGTGAAAGTCAAAAAAAATCATAAACCCTGTTTTTTTAATCCAAAACATCCACGAGTCCCATTTTCAAATTAATGACATATTTTTTTAAATTAAAACCCTTCATGAAATTTATTTTCATTTTAAATCATTTCACAATTTCCTTTTAAACCTTACTACTCTTGAAAAAATTATACATTATATTCAAAATAATTTATAAATAATCCCCCAAAACTAGTTTTGGAATAAAAAAATTTCAATAAATGTACTTCTGTACAAAAAAATTTGAAGCACCAAACATAAGAAAACCATAATGTGGAAAACATACAAAATCCATTACAATAACACCAAAAAATCACTAAAAATACCTTTGATCCATCTCCTAGGGTGTAAATTTCCTTAGGATCCATTAGAAATCAAAATAAGTTTACAAAATAAATTCAAAATTGATGAAAAGCTCTGCATGACTTGGCCACATGGTTTGGATGACCATCCACCAATCATACAATAGAATCTGAAAAATTTATGAGACCACACGCATAGGCTCCATATATTTTTTCAGAACATGTGAGATGATGATGATACTTTGGTTCCTTCCTACTTTCATCCCAAATATTAAATAAATCCCCCAAAGTATCTGATATAACTAAATGGGGATCTAATCATCATTATCAAAATAATTAAAACTGGAATCCAAATCGAAGATTGAAATAACAACTACTCATGGAAACTCATGTTTTGTTATGAAAAGTGGTGATCAATAAACTACTTGTGACCTACCTATTGAGTCCTGATGATGATCATATCGTCTTTATACTAATATTAACTCTAAATAATAAGATGATCCTTTAATACCATTTTTTAATGAACTTTCCTAGATCAACCTGACATGTCACCCAACCCAGATCTCCACAAGGCCCAAATAATGTCTCTGATTGTTGTTTAATGGTGACAAGTGTCAGTGTATCAAATTATAACCATTTGTAATGGCTTCACACTCTTAATATGAATAAATACATCAAGTACTCCACCCATAAATCTAACATGACTCATCTATGCATCGGTCACTCATGCACAAAATAGATAGTTTCAATATAAACAAAACAATGAAAAATATTATAATATTTTAGAAATAATAAAAGGTAATAAATAAAATTATCACATAATAAAGTAATAAGAAGAATCCCAAGTATATAATAAACTGAAAGAAATATCTAGGCCAACAAGGATTATATATAAACATCCAAAAATATAACCAAACTAGGATCACTACTAAATACCTCCTTATGACCCACAGTCCCCAATACCATCCTATACCATCTATCAACAAACCAACTCAAACATTAACCAATGTAAAAGAACATAACCTGGGATCTTGAAAGTAAACATGAAATTTTCATACACCCATTGGTGTATGCACGGTGTGAACCAAATTGTGCTTAGTATAATTTCACTAAGGATTTTGTATAATTCCTTTGAAAATTAATTTTATTAATGATAGTTTAAAATATAAGTAGTGAATAGGTTTCTCATAAGAGGGTGTAAAGAAAAAGTGTAACTTTCCATAACTACTTTTATAAAACAGCTTCCATTTTCATTTTAAAAAGAAATGCTTTCAAACTAAGGAGAAAATGAGTTTCAAATCCATTAAAAGATAACTAATCCTTTTTCCCTTTTTTTCCAAATCCATATCTCAAAAACACACCTTTAAATCAAACATCATTATTTTCTTTAATAATATAATTTCAAAACTATTTTTTAATTTAGTTTGAATATAAACCAAAACCATAACTGAAATGGAATATAGAAACATAACATGCACCAATATATCAATGGGAAGTTGATAATTAGAAATAACTGAAGTAATAGTGGGGATACATCCTCTAATCAATATTCAATGAATTATAGACATCATGGGAAACTCATTAGGCTCTAGAATGGGTGATACTAGACCTAGTTCATCAAATGACTAATTAGGACCCTATGTGAAATCAGATCATCCCATTCAGATTCCCCTTTCTGGTCTCTCCACATATAAAATAGACCCTTGGTAGGGTGATAATCTCCTAGGGAAATATCCATCTAACATACACTAAGCTAGTATCAGATGTCGCTATAACTTCCATTATTTACCTAAGTTCCCATGATAAATCAATCTAGTAGAGGTGGAAAATCAAAATAATCACAAGAATTGATAAAAAATTATTTTAAATAAATCACATCTCACCTCAAACTCCAACTCCCTCGCAAGAAATAACACCTTTCATTTAATCCATATAAAAACTATAATACAACATTCCTCTTGGGGGGGCACAATTCAAATCATGCATAATTGAAACAAGGGGAATAATCAATGGTTAGATACTCATTATAAAAATATCTTATATAAAGTGAAAATATGCCTTTTCAAAAACCAACTAGGAATTCCAAGTCATTTAAACCATTTAAAAACTGACTTTATCACCTTCTTTATAACTATTATATGTGAAACCAAACTTAAAATCATTTGAAAAACCAACTACCATTTAATTCAAGTCATTTTAAAATAAATTAAACCAATTCCATTTCAAAAAATCCTTGAAAATCATAATAATACCCAAATGGGTTCAAATACCTTTTTTATATAAATTACTTTAAAACAAGCCATATAGGCATTCCCACAAACACTTTTCATTTAAACCAATTAATTAAAATTTATAAAACCATTATAAAAACTTTATTTCAAGAGAGAAATACATTTATAACACTTTTGAAACCCACTATATCTATTAAATATTGATTTAATTTGATAAAAAAAGTTTTAGAAAACACCAAGCACAAAATGACATGATAATTAAAATAAATACACAAAAATACCTACCTCAATCCAAGAATAACTAGTTGTTCAAGAGATATTAAAGGTGGAATTTCATGAAATGTCAAAATAATTATATATATTTGATACAACATAGATATGAATAGCTGATAATAAAATTATGAACACATAATTGTTCATAATAAGGAGGAGGATGATCACTAGGAGGGGGTTGGCCGCATCGGAGGAGGTGGGGAGGCCACCTAGGAGCAGCGTGAGCAGGGGGAGTTGAGGTGTCCTGAATTTGGTGGCAGCATCAAGGAGGAGGATCAGAGATGAGATCTGGTGGTGGGGTTACATTGTTCGGTGGTAGCGAGGGGCACCGTCGCGAGGGTCACCGTCGGTGGAGGAGTATCAGGGGGGAGAAGAGGTCGCGATGGGAACTGTCGGAGAAGGAGGGTCGTGCGCAGAGGGTATTGGGGAGGAGGGCACCACTGTGAAGGTCAAGGGTTCTAAGGGTGGTGCATAGAAGGTATCGGGGAGGATAACATATCCATGAAGCTCAAAGGGTATCGGGGAGGAGCGCATCGTCATGAAGGTCATAGGGTATCCGAGGGTTGCACAGAGAAGGTATCGAGGAGGAGGGAGGAGAAGCTCGATGAGTTTTGAAAAAAAAATAGAGAAGGCATGTTCTAGACATGTCTCTATCATCCAATCGTGGATATAGAAAATCTATAGCCACATACATATAAAATCGTGGCTATAGGTCCATGTCTATAGCCTAGATTTCCAGTAGTGATCATATGATGAAAAATTCTATGAAACTAGTGCCATTCGTAGATTTGGCTTAAGACCTTCAAATAAGTGATCGATCTTTCACTCTATGTTGCGTATATAATCCACAGAAAACCTAGACAACCTTGTAAAGGTAGATTCATAATCTACAATACTCTCTTCTTCCTTTTTCTTTAATATAAGGAACTTTCTCTTCATCTCAATTTTTTGATCATGAGGAAAGTATTTGTCAAAGAATATCTCCTTAAAATTTCTCCATTCCATAAGTTATATTTCTTCTTCATCCCTAGTATTTTGGATCAATGTCCACCATTGATCAACATCACCTTTGAGACAATAGACTGAAAAAGTAACCTTTTATATTTCATTGCATCCTAAGGCCATAAATATCTTTTCCAGATACTTAATCCACTGCTCAGATACAATTGGATTAGTAGTCCCACTAAATGATTGGGGATTTTGTCTCATAAAGAGATCCATCATAAAATATTCACTCTATGGAATGGGATATTCCATTATGGAAAGTTTATTTACCATAACTTGATTAAGTTTCCCTATTATATCCATAATTTTCTCCATTCTAATAACAGCTGTATTGGTTTCCTCTGTAGGGAAACCCCTGCAATTTCTTCAAGTATTGATATCATTCGTCCTTCTAGGTGCCATCTCTATATAATGACACTTATCAGATTAGATCCTAAAATTATGAGATTCAAATATGGTAAAACACTCAACATAAATTAAAACTTTAGGAATCATAAATCATAAACTTTTGTTATTTTGGGTTAATTATCATAAGTGTATCCCCAAAGTCCAACTTAGGGTATGTTCCCTGATCTATGTTCTCTAAATCTAGTTTCCAAGGTTGTTTCTAAACTTCCTTTGATACCAATTGTAACGCCCTGACCCTAGATAACCTAAAGCCGGTGCATTATTAAATTATATTGGAATGATTACAAGTACTCACATCCTAAAGGACCATACCGTTTATCAGTCTTGGAAATCCATATTACATTCATGACACCCACAATACATTGGGAAAAAAATAAGTCATTCTAAATAATAACTGAAATAAACTGCATCCTTGAATGCTTAATCAAAGTTCTATTCTTTGTAACATGGGGAGAGAAACATAATATGGGTTAACTCAAATGCTTGGTAAGGGTAAGTACAACGGAAGCAATAATCAATCTATATGGAAAGGTAAATATCTGAGAACACTTTCCATTTATAAAACTATATAAGGCATAAATAATATGGAAAATAAGAAACTGAAACATATTCCATAAATCAATAAAATAAGAATAAACTACATATATAGATATTTCGATGAAAAATCTCATGGATAAATAATAACTGAAATTAAATGAGGGAAACACTTTATTTAAGGACATCATGTCTGAGGAACATGAAAACCAATTACCATCAAGACCTTTCACAAGACAGTTTAAAATTAAGGGTAGAAACCCATTTGGCCAACATATTCGTCCCATGAGAACCTGTCGATACATCTAGGAGCTATATAAAGTCTGGGCTCCACCCGTCATTTCTATTCCAAATTATTTCTCATATTGCATAACCAAAATAAATAATATGCCTTATCAAATAACCATATTGAATAAGTAATATGGATCTATCAATAATTCCCATGAAGGAAATATTATCATGAAAATAATGATATTCATGATACAACAAGTCAAAAGGTATAATATACACTATATAAAAGGAACTAGGTGCATAACATTACATTATAACTCAATGAAATGAAATTGAGATGAAATCCCTTACCTGAAGTCTGATACTCTCTGTATTTGTCCGAAACTCATGTATGATAGTTTTAACCATATTATTAACTTATATTAGAATCATAATATTATTTATGATATCATATATGATTCTTTTATGACTTTATATTACCCATTTATTAACAAATCCAAATTAATGAAACATTTCAGGTAGTAATCGCTTCTTTTATCGTACGTGTTTTGATTTGTTATTCTTTATCATATTACTTAGATCATGATTTACTTACATATAAAATGTATAATATGATTTATATATCATATATATTCATAATATAAATGTATATAATAGGTATATATATTACATGGAATACACCGTTCATGTAGACGGTAGGCCGTACATACACATGATCACTATTTTCGTTTTCTTATCCTATTGAATGGAAGTAAGTGAATAAGATATATGTACATACACACACACACACACACAAACACACATATTATTATAGTAGAATTATTATTTCATATATTTCATAATTATTCATAATATATATCTTTATAATCATTGTTTGATGGTGAACATGGAAGATGAGTCTCATCGCGTCATGGAGACGGTAAGCCGTATGTATGCACGAGCGGTGATATCATTTCCTTAATGGTTTAATGTTATGGATTTGGATTGAATATTAATTTTAAATAAATAATTTCATGTTATATTTATTATTTAAGTAATTTTTATTCATCATTATACCCATCTAAATGAAGTATAGATGAAAAATAGTTTACACCATGACATGGAGACGGTAAGCCGTATGTATGCACGCATGGTGATATTTTTTTTCATAGGATGGGTAAAAGAAGAATATGGTTATCCCATAAGCATAAAAACAACTAAGAATATAGTATATCCTGGAGTTATTATTTTATTATGGTAACAACTTAGTAATAGGAAGTAGAAGAATAAATGAACTTTGAAAGAAGGGATAAAATGATTACCTCTTCTTCGGGTGTCTCCTTTTGATTTGCATTAAAGGACTCCTTAAGTTGGTTTTCTGACTAAAAGGAAACCTATAGGATTAAGTGAGGGAATATGGGAGAATATTTGGGTAGGGTTTTTCAAATCCAAATGGATTTGGAGGTGTTAATAAGTGGCTAGAGGTGGTTCCCTTTTATATGAGGGAGGATGAGCACTTTAGGAAAGTCTAGAAATATTAAATTATTTTAAATTAAATATCAATTAAAAATGGTCCAAAACTCATTTAATTAGAAGTGAAGATGATTTTGGTTCGAATACCTATCATAAAGTAATTTTTAGACGAGTTTTTAATATATTTTTTCCTTATCTTTTGGTTTAACCCTTATTTTACCCTTTTTGATCTTACCATGATATTATGTTATTTACACATTGTGGGTTAATGTAATTACCATATCACATCGAAAGACATAAAAAAATTTATTTATGAAATATTTGGACTTTTATTAACCATTTTGTTGAATATTATATTTTTATAAATTTAATATCATTTAATAAACAATTTTTTTGTTTTAAGTTATGAATTATGTCAATTTTGGACACTATTCATACTTGACTTTTTTACAAATTCATAACAACCTGATTCCTTCAAACCAAAGGCATTAACTCAAATATAATATGTCAATATCATCCATAAAATTCATTTATGACATCAAAATAACAAAATTACATTTATTTTAAGATTTATAATATCATTTATTTGGATCCTTTATTAATGAAGCAATCACTGCATCATCATTGTGTCATAATTAAATTTATTTATTTAATGTATGAAAATTATAAATAAAATATAATGATGTAGGAAATATTATTATATTTATAATTACTATTTATAGTCAAATAAATCAATTATAGAACTCCATATAATTTTTTTAGTAAAAGATACATGTTTATGTTATATTTTTCTATACTTTAAATTAGTTCTTATAAAATGTCATTTTCACACCCAAGTGGCTCTATGGGGTTCCAAAATCTACCCAAGGATTCCCATGGTTCTAAATATTTAATCCAATAGGATTATGACATAGTTTAGGGTAGTTTTATATTATTATAATATTATTTTCCCCCTTATTTACTAGATTTACCCTTTAACTATGGTAAATAAAAATAATTATTAAAGCTACTATTCATAATGTCTAAAAATAAAAGGAACCTATTTAAAAAATTTGGACCTTATGATTACAAATATGGAATCCATTTTCCAAATTAAAAACATAGAAGTTGCAGTAATTAATTTAAAATTAATTCCCGTTGTCAAAACCAGAAAGTAGGTTTCTAAGAAGTTAAAACTATCAAGAGATTGACATGTGTTTATGTACAATTTAAATGTTAAATTACTTAAAATTACCATAATTTTATTAAATGATAAAATATTAATCTAATTACACTTTAAAACAAATTAAAAATTCAATTTAACAATATTAATAAATTAGATGAAAATGCAGTTTTGAATTAAAATGCAGTGTTTTCACTATTCATCAAAAATTGATTTTTTTCAGAAAATTACCAAAATTTCACCCTAAGATAATTTTGATAATCCAAATTCAAAAATGAAGTCTATTTTTAAAAATAAAGTTTATAAAATTTCAAAATGTGGTTAGTACTATTTATAACTTCTTTTTAAACGGCTACTTTGATAGGTCGTGGTGTGCTTGAACTCAGGGTTGTGTACAATGCAAGCCATTGAATTATTTAAAAAGAGAATATCGTGGATTCTTGGGGTGTTACATGGAGATTAAAATTCCATATCATGTAATCCAATGTGTTAATAACCATTGAAGCTATCATTCATTGAACACTTCAATGAATAATAATAACCATTTTAACTCTTCAAATAATTATGAATGTTTATCCATTTAATTATAAATATTATTGATTCATCACCAATGAAAACCATATGTGAGACGCGGAATGTTCCATGCAATATAATATATATGATCATGAATTGTATACATAATATTATAGAGATAATATAAAATCTATATCCTTCTCAAGTTTACGTTATTTATAAACATAACCTTAATCTTGATACACATCATATTCATATTAATGGATATAATATAGGGGGATATATTATGATATAATATCCCTTTTTAGTGCATATCCAATTGTAGGCACCACTATAATACCACAAACACTCATTCATTTGGTCAAAATCTTTGGTGGTAAAATAGTTCCTACATGAGAATAGTGTGAGAACAAGGTGGGAACAAACTACAACCAAGGTCCATGATGCCTATGTCTTTAAGAACCACCATGAAAAAATAAACCTATGGTAGTAGGGACACTTAGATACTTCCATGGGTGAAATTCCCATGGATATAGCTCCTCATCACCATATGAACTTATGCCTGTGGTGGTAGAACTGTGAAGATACTACCATATATACAATCCTCATGGTTGTAGCTCCATACTAATATGGGTGTAAGTGCTCATGGTTGTATGTCCTGTCTGATGCCCTTACATCCATGAGAATTATTACCATGGTGGTAGGTGGCACCACATGGATGAGTCCATCATTTATAATGTAAAATAATTATAAATATAACATTTAATATTTTTTTTAAAAATATACATGTATTTATATATGTATGTATCGATGTATATATATTAATAAAATGTGTTATACAAGAGTGCTAATTTGATCATGTGTTAATTCATTCGGTTGGTGGTTCAAAATATAAAATCATTTTAAAAATTTTAATTAGATATAGACGTAGGAATATACCATATAAATAGCCTCAAGATATAGGCACATACCTTTTCCCCGTGGATATAGTTAGAGTTGTAGAATCCCTACATATGGCCATGGGCATTGCCCATGGATATATACCATGCCCATGGTATTTTCCCAAGGAAATATCCCCAAGATACTACCTCCATTATTCTAGCCACAGGTTGTGCCCATGGTAATATCCCTAAGAGATATTTCCATAGTAATACTGGCCATGGGAAATATTACCTGGAAAATATGTTACAACCTTGGGAATCAGGCCTATAACCATATGAATTTCATATGTATATAGCCCCTTGTATACTTATTTCAAATAATAATCCATCACAATCAATCAATAATGAATAAAAAAGTATCCAATATCAAAAAATAAATAGTATCCACTTACATAGACATGTCAAATATGAAAATCCACAAATTCCATGATCCAAAATTCACATGAAAGGATTGAATCCTTCAAATCCATAACAAGATAAGAATAAAAACTCAATTTAAATACATAATTTTATTAACCTGACATCACTATGTTTAGATCCAAGAAATATTAATAGATAATAAGAGGGAGATAGAATAATATGTACAAAACCTAAAGTATCACCAAGACATAATATTTGATTTGATGCCGATTCAATTGATCCTTGAGATTTTTTTTGTTTTTTGGTGGAGGATCCCCAATGTTACTCCCAATAATCCCTAAAATAATTTAAGTTATAAGGATAATAAAAATGGGAGATATGGAACTGAAATATAATTTTAAAATATAAATCTAGGTCACGTTTCTTAACATGCACAGTCAACACACATTATGTATGGTAACTTTGCATATAACTATGATAAGATTTCTAGGTATATAATCCAAGAAGTATTATTATATTATATGGTTACCCTTATTGAGTTCCTAACTGTGCATGAACTACTGGACCATTTTTTTCCACTCATCTATTATTTATACGCCACGTTTGACCCTATTCCTAATCATGTTTTCTCCCCACTACTCTAAAAACTCTAAATTACAACCCAAAACACCCAAAATATCAAAAGGAAACATAACTAATAGACACAAGAAATAAAAAATCTCCCAACCATAGGGAATTTAATCCCTAAAAAATCACCAAGATTTACCCTCCGTGAATAACTATGATAATTTGTATCACATCTTGAGATCTCTCTCCCAAGTCTCTTACTAGATTATCCCATGATTCCATAAAGCCCAAACCAATAGAATAATACTTACCCTGACAATATTCTAAAAGATAATCCAAAACATGAATTAGTTTATACACATAAGATGAATTAGGTTCTAATTCAACTACATTTCACCTCAAAACATAATTTGGACCTAGTTGACATTTCTTTAAAATATAAACACAGAAAAATTATGATTATTCATATAATGTTGTAAAAACACTAATAGATAATCAACTCCACTGATCATATCAATTCATTTCAAAGGGTATCATATATCATTTTAATCACTTACCCCGCCTTCTAATATGTCGATGAACTGATCTGAGTGTTAATTTTAAAAATAGGAGATATAAATCCTAAAATCTCAATGGTCATCATCGATGATTAATGTAACATTTATATAAAATCTTATATGAGACAAGAGAATTATTAATAAATTTAATTTGGTCTATAATCTCTTGTAATAAACTAGGTAACATAAGATTCGTCTCCTCATTTAATTCTAGAAAAAAGGTGATTGACATGGTGGACCACACAACACATCAACTGATGTCATACTGGTCGATGATTGATAAATATTAATTTAAATAATTCCCATCAATGAAAGATTATCCTTCCAAGATATTATGAAATCAAGCACACATACCCAAATAATATCTTCCAAAATATTAATAATACAATCAATATAACCATACTTTTGAGGATGATATACTATACTTGTATTCAAATACATCCCCATAGAATTATGAAATCCTCTCTTGAATTTAGATTTAAATTGGGGACCTCTATCTGAAATGATATAAATTTCAACTCTATAAATTATAACAATCTTCTTCACATATATCTTATTAAGATCATATATCAAAAAAATTTCTAGTATAATAAAAAATTACACTAATTTATTAATTTTATCCACCAATAACCAAACACCATTATGATTCCACAATGATTTTTGAAATTTGATCACAAAATCCATTGAAATATCTTCTCATTTCCACACCAAAATAAGTAAAGTATGAAATAATACCACTGTTTTTTGATGTTATTGTTGTATGTGAATCAATTTTTTATTCACCTAATATAGTCAACTAGATAGGGTGAAATGGAAGATGGTTATACCTAATGTTCAAAAATAAATATAAAAATCTCTACAAAGGACAACAGGTTATTCAGACGATGATACCTTTCAATGGTGTGTTCATTGGTGATGGTCTAGACATGGTGAATGGAAGTTACCATCAAGTGTATCTTGATCTATTTTTCAAGAAAATTGGTGATATTTATGTTTTTACTAGAGATAAAAAGTCATTATTCTAAATGAGGAAACCTTCATAAGGGTTGGTACAATTTTTTTGACCGACTAAATCCTTTTATAAAAGGATATATTGGGACCTCATGCACATTAACCATTAGTCAGAATAGTGATTGAAATCTAATAATGGATCATATAATTACAGATAGTTCAGTCTCTATAATTAGTCTTTACTAACTATTTTATCAATTAAACCGTAATTATTATAAATTTATATTATAATGGAAATAGCCACATTGTTTCCCCTGTGTATGTAGGAAATACTATAAGAACCATATAAAATTCTTATATCCTTTTACCATTTTTTCTCGAATATTTCTAAGTTTTTAGTTTACTTGATAGTGTGTTATATTAAACTTAGTGTGGAGAGTAAGGAAAAAATTCCAATATTTTGGTACACTAAGCGAATGGTGTCCTTTGAAATGATCAGTTTTTTATTTGTAGAATAATTTAGTGGTTTGTGTCCTGTGATCTGATGCTAGGGAAAATTTACAAAAAGTGGTATCAAAGCTTTGTTTTGTTAATACCACTTCAATCACACTCTGAGGCAGCTCAGGTAACTCTAACTTTTTCCCTTGATCTTATCTTTGATTTTAGTTGGAGTTTATAGTTATCGGAAGATAATTCATTAGAAGAAGGTATATTTTTGATAAATAAGTTTTCTATAATGGACTTTGGATTCTATAGAATACAGATGGAGAAATATATCATTCATAAAAACTTGGAGGCTTCATTGGATAGAGTCAAATTGGACATGATGGAGAAAATGTAATGGGAAATATTAGATAGGAAGGCACTTGGGTTGGTGTGGATTTCATTGGTACAAAATATGACTTTTACACCCTAGAGGTGAATTCTATGATAGTTTTGATGAAGGTCCTATAATACATGAATGAGAGTTGAGAAAACTTAATAAAGTGTTCGTAATATAAAGGTTGTTTAGTATGAAGATATCAGAATGTAGACCTATGTCATATCATGTGAATGACTTCAACATGACCCGAGAGTAGCTTGAATAAGTAAAGGTGAAGTTTACAAATAATGTTTTAGTGATTCCACTACTATCATCACTTCTTGATTCATGTGATGAAATTGTAACAATAGTGGCTAATTCCTTTGGAAATAATAACTTAGTAATTGAGGATATCTATAAATTGATCCTCAAAAAATAACCCAGATTAAGGGAAGTCCAGGATCCACCCGAGAGTGAACTCAATGCACATAGATGAGGATTTTCAACCCAAAAGATAAATTGTAGGAAAAAATCAGATGCTAAATTGAGAGAGAGTTATGTAACACCCCACCTAGGTAGAAACTAAACTGGTGATATAGGATGGTAGGGAACATAGCCTCAAGTGTGCTTCCCATATGACAGAGGCTGCTAACTTACAACATGAGTCTATGTTGGTATGGTGGAAATAATTTTCTAACATATCAGAGTAACAATATTAGTAAAAATAATAATAAACACATAGAATAAATAAAATACACATCATAGATAAATAAGGTAAATTGAAAAAAATAACTACTGTCACAAATTCTATAAAAATGAGTAATTCTATACATGCCATAACTGATCCCTCATGGGAGGATCACATAAAAAGATAATACAGAACCATAAAAATAAGACTAAAATCATCCTCAATATGGTTTATAGTCTTACCTGATCTCATCATACACACTCCATGAAAGCCAATCCAAACCAAATAAATCAATAACAAACAACGATCCCTAACCCTAAACTAGTAAACTAAAACCATATAGTCTTCTTCCCAGGTACCCAAGTTCCTGAGCATCCTGAGTAGGGTGTGAGTAAAAATTAGTATACCATCACCAATGATGTACCTAAAATAACTATTCCCTAATAGAGTGAATATAGGGGTTCTATAAATAAGGAACTATATAGTTAACCAGTTTATCAATTTAGTAGTTATGAATTAAAAAATTAAATAAAAATTGGTAGCACAACCACCAATGATCAGGATTCATGGCGACACATGGAACCAATTTATACCTAATTCATCTCAAGATGATGGTTCTCTGATCACATTATACATTATATCTCATACCATTACAAAATATATTACTAATAAAACCATAGTCGTAACAAATAGAGGGAACCCACATGGATCCACCAGGCATTCCCTCTCAAAAAACCCATATAGAATCCAAGGGAGGGGTGAACCTTGGTATTTCTCTAATTTTAATTACCAATTTGAATTCAAGGAACCATCCTTGAGATTCAGAATCACGGACTAATGGTAATCCCCATATTATACCTAAGGTATTCTACCTAACATAATGAGGGAAAATACGGGGAGCTCATCCTGATACATTCACTAAAGTTGTCACACCCTGACCCGAATCACCGAGTCTGAGCCAGAATACCACAAGACAAAAAACACACCTCCCCATATTACAGATTCTACCAACTAGTAGCAAGGGTATAAGTAATGTCACGAGGATACACTACCCTCCATTAGAGTTCTAAAAAATATATAAATAACCAAACATGTAACAATAAAAAAATAGTGTACATATAAGAATAACCAGATATCTATATAGATGAGATGCAATAATATGAAAACTCAAGAGTCATACAAACTCAATAGCTGATCACCCACTGCACCAATCACATTTTAAAATAAATAAAGATAAAAAAAATCAAAAATAGTCTCTACAACTCCTAGCCTCACCTCATCCTAATCTAGAGATTCATAGTGAGCTATCCAATTAGATGATCAACCTTTGTCCTTGGCCCAACCTATACCTGCAACAAGTGACAGTTTCTTAGATACCAAAGTGCCATGGTCTCCCTAGAAGAGTGTGAGTACAAATCAGTAAGACACCACCAATTAGGTTCAATAAATGACTGGTAAATATAGTGTGAATTCATGTGATAATCTTAGCTAAGAAGAAAGTAAATAGACAAGTCATAACTGGAAAGACATAGAACGTGATCACCAAATCACAAGAAAACAACAAACAACCATATTCTGATTTTCCATGTGCTCACTAAGCCACAAAGAACCTTAATTACACCTAAATTGTCTCTATTCCATAAATAAGGACAACCATACAACAAACATATCCCTCCCTTGATGGGATAGTCCAAAAACATGACTCACACATCCCCTAGAGGGATAGTCCAAGAATGATGACCATTATATTTGACACATCCCCCTGAGAAGGGATAGTCTATGAGGCTCATCCTTCACACTCAACTGAAAAAGATAGAATAAAATAACATTCTATAAAAGATACAATTGAGAGACCTAGAATTACATCACGTTAAGAAGTATCATAATCATAACAATCCACATGTTAAAAATATAAAACATAGGTCAAGGGATACACACACACAGTCACACACTTATTGTGATAAACCATCAAACATAGTTTTGGAGGGCTACACACACATAAAAACAATGTGATCAAGAATGAATCATAGGTCACACAGGCTACACACGCACACCATGTGATCAAGCATCAAACATAGGTCTAGTAGAAGAAGTAGATGGGTGAAAAACCTAACCATCCATTCCTTGGACATTGGTGGTCAGGAAACAAGACAGAATATAAGGACAAACATGTAACTTAGAACATTGTTAGTTTATTAGGAATATTCATTAAAATTAGTTATGGAAGGACATTAATTAACTAATTAAGCATGACACTAGGTATCTTATTTTAACTGACCATACTAATCAATTAAAATATCATATTGGGGGTCCAATTTTTGTTTCTAGGTGTTACATGAGTCTCAAGGCCAACTATCAAAAGTTGGAATGCCTGTATATCAAATTCCAATAGACTAAACATAATACCATAGGGATAGGTACAAAGAACCACCTACCTCAAATAGATCCAACTCTATCCAATAAAAGATATTCAAATTTTCCTGATCCATCCAAGTCCATTAGGCCACCAATAAAACCATGAAGTTATATTAACATAAAAGTATTCAAAAATAATTAATTATAACTAAATTATACCACTAAAGTCTAATCATAAGTAGTAGCATCTCACCATTTATTAAAAGTAAGAAAAAGAGTCAACATACAAAGAAGATAGGGAAAACAATGATAGTTTTCATACATCAAAAGAAAAGTTACATGTTATAATATGAAAACTCATTCCTATACCCATAATCATAGTTAGTTTCCCATTTGTACTGAGAGGTAACTTGACTGAAGATCTTGAGAATATTAGTATTAGCTCACCTTGACGCCTTAGATGTGGATCTGGTAGTCACGATCTTCAGCATGTTGGAATAGTTATTCCTCAACTTTCTCTTCAGGGGGAAGAGGAAAATCCCACACTATTAGCTAGTTGCTTACCATTGTAACAATATCCTTAAAGGAGGATTTATAGCAACCCAAATATTTAATGGGGTTACTGTCACTTACCCTTTCATCATTAGTAGCACTTTCCCATTTATCATGCATTGATGAGGCATTGTACAATTCCTGGATCTTCTCTTGAATATTTCTATTATGTGCACCAGTACTAAAACCACCATCAGTTGGATTCAATTCTGGCATAACAGTATCACACATCTGAATGAAACCTCACCCCATAAACTGGGGCTATGTGTTGGTGTCCTCCAAAACTGGACCATCAGGAGATTCAATTGGGTGATATACCATTGATTATAATTTTTGAAACAATGTGTGAGGGCATGTAGACATTGTATTGGGTTCTACTATATCTAGGTTGAGTGAAAACCCCATAAAAAATGATTGATTCCATGATATTTGGTGGAATTGTAAAAATACCTTGAATAGAACCACCTGAAATCAAGAAAAATGGGGAAAAGAAACCTAGAAGGAGGGAGGATGAATATATCAACCTAAGATATTGTCGAATTGAACATGGAACTGCCTGAATTATAGAAGAAACGAGGGATAGGATCTCTAACCGAGCCCTCTCATGTGCATCATGTTCTACCAAAGAAAAGGGAGAAAATCCCCAATTTTAATTAAAAAAGAGGCTACCATCTATCTATTGTGGCATGAAACATAATGTTAATTTTTGGGATCTCCCCAAATCTTCCTTTTTTATGACTTAAAACATTTCAGGACACCCCATAAAAACTCTTCACACTATGAATACCATATTCAAGATGTGAATGATTCACTATAGTAATTTTCTATAGTCCTGGATCCTCAACCACTCCCTTGGAGGCCTTCTAAAACCCCAAGTCCACACTCGAACCTTGGACCCCATATCAAAGCACTATTTTGGGATGTTAAAACTCTCAGTACCTCATTTTGATTTCCAGTTATCAAAATGAACCAATTAGTAAAGAAAGATTCATAATTACCTAGGAATTTTTAAACTATAATGACATGAGATGTTACGATATCCACACTATAGTGCTTCTCATCCTATAGAAGTCACAATAGCATGTCAAACATGTTACCCAATCTGACTTGATCATTAAACACATGGATTTCTCTACATTACAACCCCGAATTCTAACTTTCCAGCCTAAGTCCATGATCATTCCTAGAATCCCATCATTCTCCCGTTACAAAAATCAAATTATGAACACCAAAAGATGATCCAAAAGCTCATTGTTACCCAACTTCAAAATCGCAACCACTAAAACTATCCAACTTGACAAACCATAGTGTCTTCTAATAACTCCTTGAAAATCATCCAGATGATACCCACTATAGGAATCACCACATGGAATAGGATTGTGGAAGTCCAACAAAGTTTCTAGTGTGGTTAAATTCCATCACATTTGACCAATGTAAGATGCAATATGAAGGTAAATACCAAAACATTGTTTCCAGTTCAGAGTTAAACCAATGAGTCTCTACCAACCAACACAACCCAAACAAGATGATCTCTCTTAAAAGGTCCTGGATGATTCTTAACCACCTCATTCATACCCAATATGATGAGATCGGTGTAGTTCAAAACCCCCAAATTTAGGATTATATGGAAACACCAGTCGATACTCTTCTAATCGACTACCTTCAAAGGTAAACAACCTAAACAAAAAACACCCCATGATTCCACCGATCATGATACCTTAATCATCATAGGAATTATTAGATCGGTCTAACAACCTAACCAAAGTCTGACTGACTTCAAAGGAGTCCCCCTGGTTGGTCCACTAACCACTTACACTTGACACAAGACTCTCAAATATGCATCAATTCACCAATGATATGAAAATCTCTCATCACACACCGATTCTTCCTCAAGTGCCAAGCCTACATCTGGTATCTTTCCAATAGTAAATCTAAATCAAACACTATCCATTAAATGTGGAACCAAATACTCTCGGTTACACTACACATTTATCTTAGGAGTCCCATGATCCTTCAACAACTAGTCTTTCAAAGAACATGACCATTTCCATAAGATAAGTCATTACTCATTCCACCATGTCGATGATCCCCAAAATAGGAGTATCCTTATTATCAAATTATAGCAGTTAAATCAGTGTACCTGAACCTTGACTAGTCCATCACCAAATTCAATGACTAAACATGACCTTCTATTGAAACCTAATTTTCAAGAAAGTACCAATCACTATACACACTTGGATTATTCAGAACATAGTCTACTACATTCAATTATCCATATCAACACACATAGTGTTCTCCAGTAGACTAGGTGGAGGTTATGACTCTTGAAAGAGGTAATATCATCCCATTACATAAGCCTCTATTTCAAACAATGAAATCTTCATCAATGAAAACCTCAGGTTAACAGCACAATAGTACTTTGATCTATTTCCAATGCCATCATCAACCATAAATATAAATTCAAAAGTGTTAACCACTTGGACACTAAGACCTGATATCTTTAGGATAAATCATTAGTTTCTATCTATAATGGTGTCACTAAACTAAATTCATTAGTGACCTACCACCACCACCTCCTATGGGTTCATCCATATGACTAGGAATATTGTTAATGGATAGATCACCACCCCACTTCACCGATTCAACCATTCACACATGTAACCACCACATGAATACTCAACCATTAAGGATCTCAAATGAGTCAAGCCAACATCAATAATCACTCCAAATAAGTGATTTTTTCATGATTCACATACCTTTAAGCCAGACTCAGTCACCTTTCTAGTTGTCTATGCACTAAAAGTCACCAGAACTACCAAATTGAGCACTAGTAACAATTATTTTTATAAAAGTAACAACTTTATACCAATATTCACCGCACACCACACATCAAATGGGTGTCCAGTTGTGTTATAGATAATCTAACCATGCTCTAACCCTACTATATCCAACCACATATGATCTTCACTCGATAACCAATGAGAGTTTAATTTTGAACTAATAGTTTAGGAAACCCCTAGTCCTATCCTCGATGTAACAAGCATCTAAAAATTTCAAAACCCAACCTCGTATCATGAGTACTAACACTCAAGGTGCTCTATACTTTTAGGTTACAAGGAAACTTTTAATACCTTCTATTAATCCTTTTATATGTTACTTAAACATACCAAAAATTTTCTTTAATAAAATTCTACTTTAGGTCATAACCTAGAATATCCATTCCTAGGGAAGAACTCACTCAGTTACCTTCAAGCAGCATAAGAAAATATCTCCCTAGTAGTCAGAGTCACATTTCTAAGGCCACAAGGTATTTAAAATAACTTAAAAGAGGTTCAATAAGGGTTAAAACCCAAATAATTTCATTTAGGAATATCCATACAGACATTCCATGACAGATTCACTCTTAGACTAACCACATTGAAAATTAAGGATGTATGGTTTAGTTTAATAGGATGACACTAGGTTCTATAAGGAAAAATACACTTAGAATATAGTCAAATCCTTAATCAAAAATAAATATCCATTGGATTCTCATAAAATTTTCTTTATTAAGTCATTTAATTCCCGAAAATAGCCTAACAAGGGATTGGACACCACTTGTGAAAGGAAGGGTGGAATTGTCATTTCCATCATCATCACCATCATAAAAATCATCACCATATTTTTCCAAGTGCACCACACCATAGTATCACATGAAATACTTTGTAAGTACACATGCATTGGAGTCTATCTGAAGTAATTTCACCAAGAGATCATAAGTGAAACCACAGTACAAGTTGGTACCACTAGGAATTTGAATCCTCCATCATTAGTACAATCACACACAAGTATCATGTATATAATGTGAAAAATATGTGCCTAATTTGAAGCATACGAATCCGCCTGCCGATACATACAAGGTTCAAATCTATATGAAATCATGAATCACAAAAATCCATGTGCATCATATGAGGTTGAATCATATACAACCATAACCTCATAAACCAAGAACATCTATCCTATGCCCTGATAACTTGGACTACCCTCCAAAATGGTGTTTATGGTGTACCAATATGAGTTTTATCATAAGATTTGACACATTACTGTGTAACTTATCTACAAACTCCCAAAAATAAGAAGAACAAGACAACCTACCTCTAATAACATTTTGTAACACCCCTACCCTAATCACCGGGTCTGAGATGGAATGCCACATGACTTTAATAATGCCTCCATATATGATAGAGGCTATCGACTAGCATCAAGGGTATAGGTAATGTCATGGGGAGACTATACCATCCATCAGAGTGATAAAAAAGATAAATAATGAAATTAGTAACTATACATGAACATAGTATGCGTAAGAATAACTAGACATCTATATAGATGATATTCAACAGTTTGAAAACTCAACAGTCATACACATACAATAACTGATCACCCAATGGGAAAATCACATACATAAATAAATCTACAAAAGAACATGGAGGATATATAACTCCACTCTTCAACTCATTCTGATTTGTATGATCATAGTGATCTATCCCTCTAGATGATTAGCCTTAGGTATTTTCCCAACCTATACCCACAAAATGTGATGGTTTCATGGGTACCCAAGTTCTATGGCTGCCCGAGCAGAGTGTAAGTATAACTTAGTAAGACACCACCAACTCGGTTCCATACATGACCAGTAAATATAGTGTATACACATTTGATAAGCTTATCTAGGAAAAAATGATACAGAAAACTCATGATTGTACAAATATAGCATGTAATAACCAAATCATTGGAAAAAAACCAATCATATATTGAGCATTCGTGCACTCAATAATCCACAAAACCCCCCAACCATACCCAATTTGGATTCTTAATGGAAAGAAATCTAATCATCCACTTGAAACGTTTGCCATGAATTTTGGTGGAAATGGTAGGTTTTCAAAATTTGCGCCAAACCGGGGGCCCATTTTCATATTTAAAAATTATTTTTTTTTCTTTTATAACTCCTTTTTTCGACATTTTACACCCATTCCACTTCCCAATTGTAGTCTCATAGTATATTAAGACCACCATATCAATTTTTTCCCCATAGGAATCCATAATAATGATAGATTTGGGTTTTTTGTTAAGGTGTTGGGCTATCCCGAAAGCTCATTTCCTTCTTTAAATATTTTTTTAATTCTTTAATACCTCATTAAATTTTTATGTTTTTTTAGTGATTCCAACTCCCACCTAAGACCACTTACCCAAGACGCATTCCCATTATCTCCTCCCCCTATTTGGTGCTCATTTGAATCACTAATTTGGGAAACAATTATATCAATTTCACAAATCTCCTAGATTTGAAGAAGAAAATCCATTCTTTCATAAATCCTAATTTTACTCCTTTTCTCCCATTATAGTTCCTACATGACCTACCAAGCCTTATTAGAACATAAATTTCATTTATCGTTAGTTTTAAATTCGTCTACTTGTGTTTTTGGGTCATTTTCTTCAGGATTTATTTGGGAATGTATTTCTCTCTTCATTTCATTCATTTTCCTTAGGGTTTCCTCCCTCTTTCATTAATTTCAAAAATGTCCAGAAGATTGGGTTCGAACTTAAGGTTTGATTTGTTGTATTTTTTATAAAATCTTGTGTTTTAGGGTTGGTTTTAACTCCCTTGTGGTGCGGTGGTGGTGCAGTTGATATTTTTCACCAAGATTTGAGGGTTTCAACACAAAAGGTTGGTGGTTCCATGTGTAAATTTTTTTTAAGGAGTTGGATTTCTTGATTTACAAGATTTCACGTTTCTCATATGCTGCTTGTGGTGAGAAAATATTTTTTGATGGATTTTATTAATCATTTAATTTTATAGTTGCAATTTAGCTTAAAATCAGGTGATTTTCATGGGTGACTCTTGGGGTAATGTTTCAGTATATTTTATAACTCATGAAAGTTATTTATTAGTTTTGAAAGGGGCTGAAAATTATGGTTTGTTAATTCCTTAATGTCATATGGGCCTTGAAATGGAGTTTTCTAATGGCTTTAATGTGTAAAATCATGTTATACTTCTTGAAGGTGCTTTTATGAAAATGTGTGTTTTCATGTGTATCGTTTGTGGTATTATTTGGAGTAATTTTATAACAGTTGGGGTTGGTTTGATAAATGTTTCTTGTGATGTCTTTTCATTGTTTTGTACCTTTGTAATGGTCTTTAAACATTGTTTAAAATTTTGTAATTCAGTTCTGAGTTTTAGTAAAAGATGTTTTGTTTTGAAAAATCCAGATTTGGTTTATTGGTTTTGTTTGTTGTTTTATGTAAATAAAGTCAGTAAAATAGTTCCAAATTTTCTTTTTACGATACCCGGGCACTTGGTGCAGCTCGTGGGGATTGGGAATGCCCTTCGGACCTTGTCGTGGGCCAGTTCAGGTGCCGGTTTTGATGGCGACCAGATCTGGTTCGTGACATATCACCACTCCATTAATTTTCAAAATGGATACATAATATCCATAATTATAATCATGATAAAAATATCATATATACTTATAATATATGTATTTATATTCACCCATAAAATATGGATATATAAAATGAAATACACCATTCATGTATAAGGTAGGTCATATGTAATGATGAACTATGTTATCATTTTAATAAAAGATGAAAAAAGAAAACAAAGTAATAAATTACCTTTAAAAGTCAATTTCAATTTCTATATATCAAATATATTTATTAAATTTAACCTTATAATCTTTCATTAAAAGTGTTAGTGAAGAACTAATCACATCGCTCTACAGGTGGTAGTCTACCGCACACATCAATAACATTATCGTATCCCCCCAGAGAAAAGAATGTAAGATGGTATATGTGATATTATAATTATGAAATTATAATTATCTAAAAATATTTTATATATTCATTTAATCTATTATTATTACCATCTAATAAAATCCAAAATTAAAAACACATCACATCGGTTTGCATGGTGTTTGTCCTTTGTACAAACGAGCAACGTTATTATTCTCCAACGATTCTGGAGGTAAGAATATAGAAATTTTAATATAATTACATAGGTATAATAATATCATAAATATCATATATTAATATTAAATCCATCATTATATCCATTCGTGAGAGGTTGTAATAGAGAAAGTGTAACATTTGTTTGTGAGCCAGTAGTCCATCGTATATATAATCAACAGTTTCATTTCACATTTGATGGATGAAGAGATTTATATGGTTTTTTCAATTATCATTATATAATTTAATTATATGTGTGATAATGGTGATATAGTATCATCATATTTGATGAATATTTAATGGAGTTGGAGGAAGAAGTAAAAAAAGTATCATGTTAAGAATTCCACCTCTTCTTTTGAGAATCTCTATAGGTTTTTACCTAAAGCATTCATAGGAGGGTATCCTAATAAAACAAATCCCTCTATAAGTTTTATAAATAATGAAGGATTTTATTTGTATAGGTATTGGTTTATCCAAAGGTTTTTAGATGTGTGAAGTGTGGATGATGGTGGGTGGAATTTTATAATTGGGGGAAAGGGCATACATGGAATTTTTGAAAATAATGAAGTGTACCCAAATTTTGTAAAAGATAAAAGGCCCAAAAATGTGTCATTAATGTACCATAGTGGTTATAAGGACGAAATATTTCCATCCAATGTATTTTTTACAAGTTTTTATGTGATTTCACTACTTATCTATTTTGTTTAACCCCTGTTAAACCCCTTTTAACATTGACCGTGATAATTTGTTTTTTCTGCTTTTACTACTAATTATGGAAAAAATTTAACATTTTAGGTAATTTTATTTATTATGATTCCAAACCCAGAATCAATTTTTATAAATTCCATTCATATAAGTGGAACATTTTAATTGGAAATTATACCCGTAGACACTATGAAAAAGTTGTTTTCTAGGTAGAAAATCATCAAAAGTTTAAAAGGACATCATATCAAAATTCAACATGAAATTGATTCACATGAACTAAATTAAATTATTTATAAAATAATTGAGATAATTATTATTTTAAGAGCATTTTGATACAATATTTTAATTTATAATTTCTTCAAATAAAAATTTATTTTATAAAAAACTCGTATTCATTACTATTCATCAAGAAATTAATGTTTTTAGAAAATTAGAAAAAAATCACCCTAATATATTTTTGACCAATAGAATTGAAAAATATGGTTTATTTTTTCAAATAAATTTCCAAAAAGTGGATAAAATTTAATTATATTATTTTTTCTAAAAAATTAACAAAAAACGTTTTTTGATTAGAAAAAATTTTAAAAATATATAAATACATTAATAAAAAATAAGTAATATTTTATCAATATGATTTATTTATAAAAACCCATTATAATTAATATTTATAAGGTGGTTATTCTTATTCATACTTCCATTTTTAACACATAGGTAATAAAGGTCATATTTAAATATTAATATAAATAGTATATTGTGGTTCATTACAGTTTGGTGTTACGTGTAACAAAAGTTATTGAAAAGTTAAATTATTCAAAAAATATTCTATAAAAAATAAAGGTAATAAAATTTTCTTCAATAATTGTTATGTAAACTGTGTTTCAAAATCATAAATAATGTATAGTGGGTCCCTGTGAATTATTATGTTTTTATTGATATAATTTCAGGAATGGGGATTTAGGGGTATATCTTCTAATATCACATAGAAATGAGTATAATTTGTAAGACGATTGATGATAACCCATATCAAATAATTAATAAATTATTTTTTGGTATTATAGGGCCAATTTCCATTGTACCATTGTACCACTTCCATATAGGTATAGGAAGAGGTTGCGTAAATCCCATAAGATGTTGACTTTTAGCCCTTACATACTGAAATAGTATTCATCTAGACAGATAATATACAATTTCCCCCATCATAAAAACCCAAAACAAATTTTATCATAAATCCATAAAAATATGTTCTTTCTTTTATATTGTATAGAGATATTAAATCCCTCTGATTCATATAGTAGTTCCCTATTAATCTCTCTTATTAATGGAACACATAACGTCCTTAAATACTTCAACACTATATATATATATATATATATATATAGTTTAAGTATTTAAATTTACAATCATTCACTCCCTTAATATTCCTTTGCACATTCACATTATATAGCTTGGACATCCTCATAATTTCTTGAATTGATTGTTTAGAAATTTCTTGAAAAAGGACAGATGTCTCCCCATTCCTAGAAATCACCATTTCAATTATTAATAGATATCAGTATATGTGAACCTTATTAATTATCATCAGGGGTATAACCCCATTCTCTCTCATTACCAATACATCAAATAACATGTTTTTCCCTAGGGTGGTATTTTATTAAGGAATGGTAGTACATTATTTATTCTAACCGTCTCATTTTCCTCATGTTGAGGTCTTTATAAGGGAATATATAAATCAAACTATTCTAGTACTTATATATATTACATATTTCCCCATTGAGGAAATGCCTCAATATTTTGAATGAAAATATTACGGATTCTAACTCAAGATAAAGAGTCGGATAGTTTTGATGATTCAATTTCAATTTCCTCAATGCATTGACAATTAGTCTATCATTCAACCTAAGGTCACAATGAAGTAATTTTTTTGACCCATCACTGATAATTAAATATACTTATTCACCTAGTATTAATTTAAATAAGTATACATTACATAAACTCATATTAAGCTCTTTAAATCATTCCACACATTCCCATGACCATGTCATTTTATTCCCATTACATGTGAACTTGGATAACGGGTTAGTCAACCAATGAAAATAATGAACACACTATCGATAGAAACTACCTAATCTTAAGAAACATAAGAACTCGATTATACTATTTGGGGTAGGTCATTCATTAATTACAATTTTCACTAAGGCATCAACATATATTACATCATTTTAGACAATATTGTTTTTGAAAATAAACTTTAATGCTCCAAAATTAACACTTTCTATATATCTGATATAATTCACTTTTTCTTTAGGGAATCCATAATTATTTTTAGATGAATCTCAGTATCTTTATAACTCTTATGGTATATCAATATATCACCAATTATTACCACTAAAAATTTATCAATATAATCCTTAAAAACACTATTAATCATATCAATAAATACATAAGGTTCATTAGTCAATCTAGAAGGTATTATTATAAACTCATAATGTTTATACCTTGTCTGAAACTCAATCTATGATATATTATTTTTCTTCACCATATGTTCATGATAAAAATATCAAATATTAATCATTTAAAATAATTGGGATTATTAAAGTTGATGAAATAAGTCATCAATGAATCAAAAATGAATCATATTCTTTATAGTGAAGGAATTTATCAACCTATAATCTAAGAATAAGCTTAGGAAATCATCCTTCATTTCCACAAATAAGATTTGGGATCCTCATAGTGAAATAATAATGTATATAAATCCCTTTAAAATCAACTCCATCAACATTTTTTTTTCATCTTGACCAACTCCTTTGGTGATATTTTGTACAATGTGCTAGATATAGGCCAAGAATCATGAGTGAGTTAAATGGAGAACTCAACTCCACACTCTGGGGGATAATAAGTTATTTTTTCACAAACAATATCAATGAAATTTTCTACCAAGAGTACTTACACCATTCATAGGGTACCTTACTCATCCATAGATTGGGCTTAATCTTCCCCTTAAATATACTTTCATTAAGGAGCACTAATAGAGGTTGTTCTAGAAAAGACTTATGAAATTTAGTCTATCCATTAATTATTTTTGACTCTATGATACCATCATATATATTATAATTATTTTAATAGTTTCTACCTCTAAATAGTGACATTATCTTAATTAGATCATGATATTGAATTGTAAAATAAATTTACGGTATTTTTATCTAGAGTGTTATTTGAAATTATGAGGCTTTTTTCTAGAACTTGTTATATCGTACATGGTTCATTTAAATCCATCCCTCTATGTTACTAATAAAAAAATTGATATGAACTATAACATTTAGGATTCACGAAACCCTGAGGTGGTAGTTATATTACACTATTAGTGAAAAGTGGAACAGTTCCTGAAAGATTGAATAGTTTAGTAGTTTTGAAAAACATAACACATAAATATATGAATTTTCCAAGCATAGGTGAAAACATAAAAATATTAAAATAAAAAGGTTATCCCCTATATAATATCCTTGAAAATGACACAATATACAATTCTAGGTCTCCTAGGTAATATAATATCATTAAGCGTGAGGTTAGATGCTTTGTAAGGGGTAACATACAATAGAAGAACACATATCATAATCATGAAATAAGTGATATTTAATGAATAAATGAACAATATGAATCCATAACCTACTAAATTCAAGGAAATATGATATTCATTATAATAGATAATAAATCAAGGAATGTAGTCATTGATTTAATAATGAAGGAATTCATATTGTCAAACATCAAAAAGCATCATTCAAGTCCTTATCTAAAGTCACATTAATATCTTGGGAAAATGTATATAGAAAAACCCAAACATTTTTTTATCTTCATACTTTTGGAGGTATTGAGGTGATATATAATTCCTAGTTCCACCCATCACTTTTTTTATGTTCAATGCGTTCACCATAAGATTCCAAAAGAAATTTTATACCCTTCCATAAAGAACCAATTTCTAAATAAAATTTTCCTATCCATATATTTAGAAATAAAGACATCAAATACTTCACCATTTAATATGTTAATTTAGTTGTCCATGATAAAATATAGTAAACAAATTGGATGTCATGGGCTATAATCAATGTAACAGGTAAATCCCTTATAAAAAATATCTAGGAGAGGGTACCTTCATGCTGATGGGTTATCCATAGATTACAATATTTGGGTCTAATATTTTACATTTTTATGAGACAAAAAAACTATTTGTAAGTATCCTTAATTAGTATTCATTATGATCATTAAAATATTTCAAATCATGTCTGCCAAGAGTGTCTCAAATTAAGAGTAGTCCTAAAACCACTCATCATGCTTTAGGATTTTGATTAAGTCAGTTCTCAACAAATCATTTTTGGGGTGTCTATCCCCTCACCCTTTATCTATCTTTGGATGTAGTAATATATGGGACTATACCAAGGGGGGTTTTCACACATGTGTATTGTGGTCTATGATGGGTTGATATAATTTCATAGTCATGTGTTAGATATGTAGTATCTGATGGATTATTGTATTTTTATTATATATAGGATGTTTCGGATTGAGGTGTAGATATAATATGTATGTTTTAATGGATTCTAGAAATAAACATGGTTAATACATAGAGGATGTGGAATTTATGCCATTGTGCATGGCATATATGATATTATATAGTTTTCATTATGTTTTTTTCATTATATTTGTATAGAAGTTGTTTAACTCCTCATGAACTAATAATGTTTTAATGATCACAAATCATATTAAACTTAGTTAACTCCTGTAAATTATATCACAATCATGTGTATTAATGTTTAAAGTATTCTCGTGCTTTACGAAGAGCCATTCAAGATCTTAATTGCTCTACATTTAGTTTAATTACTTTATACTATATTTGATCTACTCTCATAATACCTTCTTCGAAAAATTATTAAGTCTGATCCACACTATTATCATTATTTCTTAAGTCTGAACATAGTTACTTTGAAATTTCTGAGACACTGTGAGTCTGCCACTGGTTATGTCTTTCTGGTACTGTGTAGCAAGACACCGTGAAGAAAGACACCATGATGCAAAACACCGTGAAGCAAGACACCATGAAGAAAGACACCGTGACGCAAGATACAGTGAAGCAAGACACCGTGAACAAGACACCGTCATGCAGACACCGTGAACAAGACACCATCAACAAGATACCATGACCAAGACACCGTGACCGCGAGACACCGTGACCACAAGACACCGTGATCAATCTATACACCTTTTGATGGAGACACCATTTTTAGGACTTACTGTGACACCGTTTCTTAAACTATTTTTTCATCTTTCAATTTAATCTCTAACGGTCATATTTGAAGATTTTAAATGTACTTACATAATTAATGTTTCTTTGTAGACATATTACCTGACAGTACGAGGCACGAGGTGCGGTATCCATGCAACCTGTCGGCTCCAACACATGCATTCCAAGATAAAAGAGAAGTGTGGCCAAGAATCAAAAGGGCGATAAAAAAACAAAAAGAAAGGCCGTGAGCACAATAACAAAGTACATACTTAGAGAAAGTTTCAAAAAGAAAGGACTACTACATGCAACTCGACATTGCTGAAGAACACACGAAGCATATTTGAATCTTAGAGAACATATTCGCACTGTAAAACCTCATGAAGAACACAAGCTGAATCGCGACACTCTGTTTCACATACAAGGACTTGAATTCTGCATCTGCTTCATCTCAGTAGTCTAGATCAACAAATACAAACACTTAGAGCACTTCTAAACCCATCTCCATATTTCTACTCTTTGTGTATCTGTTTATTACCTTTCTAGAAGAGTGTGTACCTATATAACAACACACTCTGTATTCTACGTTAAACTGAAGGATATAAGATATCCTTAATCAAACCTCTATTTACTCTTGTATACCCATAGATAAGTGTGGAAGAGTTCCCTGTGTGGCCTGATTATTTTGTACCCATGAAAACTGTGGAAGAGGTCCCTGTGTTACCTAGATAGTCAGTGTACTGTTGTTAAACCCGATCTAGGGTGTGGATCAATGTTTATTTATATAAACTGCTTGGTGGAAGGTGATCACCAAGTGGAGTAGATTAGGTCTTGGATTGAGACCGAACCACTTGTTTCATATCTATTGTGATAATTAAATTAGTCTTCTTTGTTTTATTTCTTTACTGTATAATTCAGAAATCACTAATTTCACTTTGATAGTTAGTCTTGGAAAGAATTTATAACTAGATTTTCTTAGTATAATAACATCAAAAGTAATATTAATAACCCACATTAAGATTACTGAGAATTAATCAATCTTTAAAGAAGTTACTTAAACAGTCAAACTCTTATAATAGTATAACCTTGATTAACTAGGCTGTATTTAATCATAGGGGAAACATTTTTTGAAATAATTTTTTGCAGAAATTTTTATAGTTACTCAATTCACCCCTCCCCTCTTGAGTAATCTACTCCGACCAACAATTGGTATTAGAGGATTGTTTATTAGGATTCTATCTACTCTTATTCAACTGTGATTGTAGTTGAACCTTAAAGATCTGTAAATTTCTTTTAATTCTAAATTTCTAGCTCTTTAAACCTATTCTATTATTATAGATAATAGATTGGAAGGTTCTATAACCAACATACCACCATTCTTTAATGGAACTAATTATGCTCAATAGAAAATTAAAATGAAAATGCATTTACAGAGTATGTGTTTGGAAATTTGGTCATCCATTCTAGATGAATACAAAATTCCTACAACTAATAGAATCACATGGGATGAACCTACCAAAACTGAAAACAATAATAACTGAAAAGCTATGAATGCTTAATACTGCTCCTTAGGATATGAGGAATTCAATATAATTCCTACTTGTAAAACAACTCATGAAATTTGGGATACCCTATCTTTATCACATGAAAGAACATCTAGTGTAAAAGAAATGAGACTTAATACTTATACTATCAAATATGGTAATTTTAAGATGAAACCTGATGAAACTATACCTTACATGTATCTTAGGTTCAATGAGATTGTCAACATAATGATTTCTATTGGAATAGAAGTCACTACCAAGGAATAGATCATGAGAATTCTTAGATTTCTACCTGACAGGTGGAGGAGAACCTCTATCTCTATTAGAGAATTTTGCAACATCAGCAAGCTACCTGTAAAATAACTCATTGGGAAACTAATGTTGTATGAAGAAGAGCCAAAAGTAAACATGGAAGAGGAGGACGAAACAAAAAGGAAATCTGTTGCATTCAAGACCACCACCTCTAAGCACAAAGACAAAGGGAAACTAGAAGATTCTGTAGAAATCTCCACCAGTGAACAATCATCACCTAACAGTGATGATGAGATGGCTCAACTATCCAAAATATTCAAATGATTTTACAAAAAGAAGAACATTTTCAGAAATCCTAACTTCAAGGGAAAGTATGACAAAAAAGGAAACTGGAAGAAGGACTAGAAAACAAGTGAAAATATTGATGACATTTTCTGCTATGAATTTAAGTGCAAAGGACATATAAAGGCTGACTATCCAAAGCTCAAGTACAAAAAGAAATATGAGGACAAGGATAGGAATTACAAAAAGGCAATGAAAGAAACCTGGAGTGCTTTTGAGGATAGTTCAAGCGACTCAGAGACATCACATGATGAACAAGATAACAAATCCAATATGTGTTTTATGACAAACACATCTGAGGTAACACTGGACTCTTCTATACATAAGTCATACTATTCTGAAGATGAAAGTGACTCTGAAAAAATGACCAATGAATAAATGTTTGAATACTGTAACATTCTTGAAGATACATTCAATGAACTAAAAGACAAATATAAATCATTGAAGAAACAACATGCTCTCACTGTGAATGTTAAATCTAAACTCACAACTGAAAAATAGAAAAATGCTCAATTTCTCAAAGAAAAAAATGAGTTAAAAATGTATAATGTGCAATTAAAGAGTAACTTAGAAAAGTTTACTAATAAGAAAAATACCCTCACTCAATTGTTGGGAAAACAGATAGCCCCTAAATACAACAGTTTCATTGGTTATCAACCTGGTAAAAGAAATCATGGTAGAACAAAGTTTTTTTCAAGATCTCGGACATATAGTTTTACTCTATATTCTGGACACAAATCAAGTAATTTAATTCATGATACATGTTCTAATGTTTCAAGATTTTATTGACCGAATAAAGTTTATTTTTCAAATACTCTACATAATGATTATAGGAAACCTATGAGGAAAATATGGGTTCCTAAAGCACTTATTACTAATATTACTGGACCCAAACAAGTATGGGTACCAAAATATGTTTTTACTTAATATTTTTGTAGGAAAAATACTTAAAGAGATCCTACCAAAGTCTATGGTACTTGGACAGTGGATGTTCAAGGCACATGATAGGAGACTAATCATGCTTCAAGAACCTGATAAAAGTAGATGGAGTACATGTCACATTTGGTGACAATGCCAAGGGAAAAATTATTGGCCTCAGCTAAATCGGTAACTCTAACTCAATTTTAATTTCTAAAGAACTGTTTGTTGATGTTTTAAAATATAATCTTTTTAGTATCTCAAAATTATGTGATGGTGGATTTCATGTTAGATTTGAAAATGATGCTTTTTATATCTTTAATTCTAAAGATGAATTAGTATTTTCTGCATTAAGAAATGAAAATGTTTATTTTGTTAATTTAGACTCTTTAGCTTCTCAAAATGCTTCATGCTTAAGTATATTTCACAAAGAATCTTGGATCCAACATAGGAAACTAAGACACTATAATGTTCAATCCCTTAGAAAACTAACTAGAAAAATCCTAGTTATTGACTTACCCAAGCTTGAGTTTCCAAATGACAAAGTGTGTAATCCTTGTCAAAAGGGAAAACAACATAAAGTTTACTTAAAACCAAAGAAAGAAGTGTCAACCTATCAACCTCTCAAACTGGTTCATATGGATTTGTTTGGACCATATAGAGTTTCTAGTTTAAATGGGAAGCACTATGTTTATGTTCTTGTAGATGAATTTTCTAGATATACTTGGATCTTCTTTATGGCTCACAAAAGTAAAGCCTACTATTATTTTACCAAATATGCTAAGTCTGTAGAAAATCATTGTGGACTTAGAATTAAATCATTAAGAAGTGATCATGGCCTTGAGTTTGAAAATCAAGAGTTTGAATCCTTTTTCTCACAAAATGGTTATAGTCACAATTTCTCTGCCCCTAGAACACCTCGTCAAAATGGAGTTGTAGAGAGAAGATATAGAACCCTGCAAGAAATTGCTAGAACAATGCTTATTTAGCATCACCTACCTATCCATTTTTGGGCTAAAGCTGTCAATACAACATGTTACATAATCAATAGAGTGTTTATTAGACCTATTCTTAAGAGGACTCCTTACGAATTATGGAACAATAGAAAACCCAAGGTTATCTACTTCAAAGTTTTTGGTTGCAAAGTCTATATTCTTAATACCAAAGAAAATATTGAAAAATTTGCATCCAAAAGTGATGAAGGTATCTTTTTAAGATATTATTTGTCTAGTAAAGCCTATAGATTGTTCAATAAGATAACTAAATGTGTGGAAGAATCTGTTCATGTCAAATTTGATGAAACAGATCCACCTGAGCCTAAAAACATCCTATAGAATTTGGAGGATGATGTATCAAATCTGAATATTAATTAAAAATCCTCAAATTATTTTCTGAATGAATCTGTGAAAACATAAAGCTCTAGAAATTCTTTAGAATCAAGTCACAATTAACCTAAATCTGTTGATGAACCTGAAATCACAAGTCTGTCCTTCTCTAGAACTGTTAGAACCCTTAAGAACCACCCCTTAGATGCTGTTGTAGGAGACTTAGACAAAGGAACTCAAACTAGAGATTCTCTTAGAAATAAGGTTGAACATAAGTCTTCTTGTCACAACTTGAACCTAAAAACATTAATGATGCTATCAATGATGAATTTTGGGTTATGGATATGCAAGAAGAACTTAATCAGTTTGAAAGAAATAGAGTTTAGAAACTTGTTGAAATACCCAAGGAAACATTCAACATAGACACTAAATGGGTGTTTAGAAATAAGTTAGATGAAGCTGTTAATATAGTTATAAACAAGGATATATTAGTTGCACAAGGATATAGTCAAGAAGAAGGAATTTACTATGAGGAGACCTTTGCACTAGTATCCAGACATGATGTCATCAGAATCCTACTTGCCTATGCTGCTCATCTGAATTTTAAACTACATCAAATGGATGTTAAGAGTGAATTCTTAAATGGGTATATAGCTAAGGATGTTTTTGTTGAACAACCCCATGGATTTAAAAACCCCAATTTTCCAAATCATATTTTTAAACTATCTAAATCTATATATGGTTTAAAGCAAGATCCAAGAGCTTGTTATGATAGATTGAGTACTTTTCCTATTTCTAATGGTTTTAAAAAAGGAATAGTTGATCCTAAACTTTTTATAAAAAGAATTTCTAATGATGTTTTTTTTGTTCAAATATATGTAGATGACATTATTTATGGATCTTCAAAAAAAATTATGTGTTGATTTTTCTAAAATGATGCAAAATTAATTTGAAATGAGTTTAATGGGTGAACTAAAATTCTTTCTTGGATTTCAAATCATAAAAATAATGATGGAATTGTTTTAACTTAAAGAAAATATATTAGAGATCATCTAAAACGTTTTGTATTGGATAGCCATAAATGTAGTGACACTCCCATGAGTACCACTTTTAAGTTGGATCTTGATGAAGATGGAAAATCTTTTGATCAAACCACTTATAGAGGAATGATTGGAAGTTTACTATACTTAACTTCTAGTCATACAGACATTATGTTTAGTGTGTGTATGTGTTCTCATTTTCAAGAAAATCCTAAGGAATCTCATTTAAATTATTTAAATAGAATTTTCAAATACCTCAATCATACACCGAATCTAGGACTTTTTTATCCTAAAGGACAATCATTTTATTTTATTATTTATTCTGATGCTGACTTTGGTGGATGTAAGTTAGACAGAAAAAGCACCTCTAGAACATGTCAATCTTTAGGCAAGTCACTAGTTTCATGGTGTAGTAAGAAACAAAATTTTGTTGCATTATCTACTGCAGAAGATGAATATATAGCTGCTGGCAGTTGTTGTGCACAAAATTTGTGGATGAAACACACATTACTAGATTATGGGTATCAATTTAGACATGTACCTATAAATTGTGACAACACAAGTCCTATTAACATCTCAAAAAATCCTGTTTCACATTCTAGGACAAAGAACATTGATGTAAGACATCAATTTTTGAGAGATCATTATAAAAAATGTAATATCACTTTGGAATTCATTGGTACTGAATACCAGTTTTCCAATATATTCACCAAACCATTAAATTTTGAAAGAATAGACTATATCATACATGAACTAGGCATGATAAACCTCAAATAGATATCTTACTATTTCAGGTCTTACTGTTCGATATCTTACTTTTTTATATTTTACTATTTCATGATTACGGTTTCTCAGCTAATCTTTCATTCACTGTCTCACCGTAATGTTCAGTTTCTATCTCACAGTTTACTATCTCATAGTTTACGGTCTTATAGTTGGTATGTTTTGTGTTTAATATCTAACGGTTATTGTCTCACCCTAACGTACATTCACTGTCTCACCGTGAAGTTCCTTCACTATCTCACCGTAACGTGTGTTTACTGTCTCACCGTAACATGTGTTTACTGTCTCACCATAACATGTGTTTACTGTCTCACCGTAATGACCAGACATGGTCTCAACATAAAAATTATTTTTATTTTGTTTTTTTAAAACCTGTATTGTGGTAATTATTCATTTCACCTCTTTACTTTCCCGCATTTTTATTTTTCAACGTTTGGTATTCCGAAATGATAAAATAAAGAAAATATCACTTGATTCTTCACTTAGGGATTCTTCCACTTAACCATTTCAAACACTTATTCATCCCTACAACCCTTATCTCTCTCTAATATTCAATGAATTCCCAGGATAAAACGTCCTTCATCATTGACACTTGAGAAGTGCAGCTCAAAGAAGAAGAAGATTGCACCTAAGCTATCACCCGAAGGAACCTTAAATCTGAATCTGGTAAACAATGTTATTGTACCTGAGAAAGATATTTTCCCCAAATGTCTTCTATCTAGTATGTCTTTGTTATTAAAATTTTTAGAACATAAAGGCTGGTTAGAGTGGTTCTTGAAGAAAGATAGACCCATCTACCCTAAGTTAGTGGATTAGTTTTACCAGTACGTACAGTTATCTTTTGATTCTGGTGATAGTTATGTTGTAAGAAGCTGGGTCAATGGTTAGAGATTCTCATTCACTTTAAGGTTATGGGCGGCATGCCTTAGGATACCTCATGAAGGCATCTTTGAGTATTATCAGAGAGGACCTCCACCTTCAAATAAATACATTAATTTAGAGGATGCTTTGAAAGCATTAACTAGAAATGGAACCTAGAGGAGAGCCATTGCTGCTGAATTATTTAGAGAATCAAGGCTTCTGTTCAAGTTCATAAAGAATTTGGTTAGTCCCAAAAAAGGAGATTTTTATTTTTTGAAATATCAAGATGTGTTTCTAATCCACCTTATGAAAAATGGGCATAATATAATCCTATGAAAGAATATCATATACCATATATGTGAGCTGATCAAAATCACATCTAAGTAAACTTCCCTATTTTACTCTCACCTAATCTCATCCATGCTTCTTGCTAGAGGTATGGTTGGAACTAATGAGGAAGTGATTAAGGATTGCTAATTCTGACTCTCAAAATCCACTATTAAAAGAATGAAGATAAATTGGAATCCTTAAAAAAAGGAATGGGTGGAAGAAAATGATAGAATTTATGAGAAATTCAATCCACTGGGACATCCCTCATGACCAAGAAATATTTCTGATCCTATTTTGGAACCAAATGAGATTGTTGAGTATCCTGAAGAAGAGGAAGAAGAGGCTGAAGTGCCACCTAGAGAAGCTGTTATTGTTGAAGAAGACATTACTACTGTTCCTCATGGAGTTTTTGAAGAAGAATTCCCTGCTCCTAAAGAAGCTGCTTATCTGGAAAGTCAACCCAAGGATGAAATAGAATCAGTTTCCAAATAATCTAAAAAGCATTCCATGGAAGAACCTATAGTGTAAGAGCTACATATTTTGAAAGAAGTCCATCTTGAAGAACTCCCTATAGAACAATCTATTTATGAAATCATCACTTCAGCTGAAGAACGAATGGAGTTAGATTTTCAGATGGCTAGATAGGAAATGAGTGAGGAACTTAGACCTGAGTCTGTGGGATTAGACCAAGATCCTAAGCCTCTCAGTCCTGAGAAGGAGGAACCTGTTGAGGGGGAGAAAACCCCAAATCTTGAGTCTATTTAAGCTTCACATATGACTGAGTCAAGTCCTATAGACACTCAATATAAATTCCCCGGTTTCTATGATATGGAATACTCTCAGCATGTTTCAGCAACCAGACTTGATCGTTCCTCTATATTCCAGTTGAAATAAGTCTCTAATATCACACCTGAGAAGGAACCTGAGCCTGTACCAGTCCCTATTCCTGAACCCTTACCTAAAAAACCATCTTTTGTAAGTAAGGATGATCTAAAGGAATTCAGTACCACCCTCTTTTCTAGAGTTGAGAAACTTATGAATACCCAACCTCTTCCTGTAACCAATCTAAGTGATAGAGATGACTCACTGTTATTGGAAATGATAATACGGCAGATTCAACCAAAAATTTTCCATGAGATTAAAGAAGTAAGAGTTGAAAATAAGCTACTTAGTAATGAAGTAAAGGCCCTAAGAAGTATGGTTGAAGACATGCAGAGAGAGCTACATTCGAGATCAGAGCTTATTGTTCCTCTTATATAACCTGCTATTACTCAAATTCCATAGGTTGTTGTGTCTTAGATTTGACCTTATCTAGCTTCTTTAGATGAAAATATCACTAAAAGGAACAAACAAATTGTGAAGTAGATGATAGATCTTGTTGTAAATCTTAACAAACTCACTGCTGAATATACAGGGTGTCTTTAAAAAGTGCTAAATCAACTAAAATATCTAACCACAACTGTCAATACCTCTAAAGAATATAGTCAATCCTTTAAACCCTCATTAGACAACGATCTACTCAGAACTGTAGTCAACTAAGAGCTTCAGAATTTTCTCAGTGGTTTCAATACGGCTTCTCTATCTGAAGTTGTCAAGAATAGTGATAGAGTTCTTGACCTTGTCCAAATCCACTCAAAAATTGCCAATGATGCTCAGCAAGAGATTGCCAAGAAAGTGGATTTCTAATTCAATAGGATATTCTCCAAGACTGATATGACAAATCATTTCAAGTATCTTATAGAAAATTTGTGGATTACTCTTGTGAATCAATCTTTCAAGACCCAAGTCCAAAAGCTCCCAGAGTTTACTCGATTGTTGGACAAGTTTATAGAGAACAAGGATGATTTTGAGAAAGCCATGCAGTATGGTGGAGAGATCATTATCAAACTTCTGAGGCCCTATCTTCATGTCCAAAGTACATCCATTATTTCTCTAGTGGCTGCACCTCTAAGACCTAGGCTACCTACCTTCACCTATTCCCTAGCCTCCACCACTCTGTCTGTTGGCCAAGCACTAAGTCAGATCAGGCCTGTGATTTTTGATCAAAAACTACCTAGATCTTCTACTACTCCTACTTTGGCTCCATCAGTATTTGAAGGTCTTCCTTTACCCTCCTTATCAACCACCTCACTCCCTTCCTCTACCTCTAATTCTGCCCCTATGGCTTCCTCCTCTGCCACTGCTACTAAAGTCAAAGAGAAGTCCAGCCCCTGAAGAAGAACAATGATTACTCTTTTTTGATAGGAATGATGTTGTTTTTGTTTTGATATTTTACATTTGTATTGAACCTTATTTTCTATTAATGGATTGTGCACCTTTTGACTACTCTTATTATATCTTTTTGATAATCCAAAAGGGGGATAAATTTATATATGTTAGAAATTTATCTATATAGTTGAATCCAATGTACACTCTGACATTACATAAATTTTCATCATCAAAAGGGGGAGATTTTTGGACTCCTCATGAACTAATCATGTTTTATTGATCACAAATACTATTCAACCTAGTTAACTCCTATAAATTATATCATAATCATGTGTATTAATGTTTAAAGTATTTTCATGATTTAAGAAGAGCCATTAAAGATCTTAATTTCTTTACATTCAGTTTAATTACTTTATAATATCTTTGATCTACTCTCATAATACCTTCTTTGACAAATGCTTAAGTCTGATCTACTCTATTATCATCATTGCTTAAGTCTGAACATAGTTACTTTGAAAATTATGAGACACCTTGAGTCTGCCACTAGTTATGTCTTTCTAGAACAGTGTAGAAAGTCATTGTGAAGAAAGAAACTGTGAAGCAAGACACTGTGATGCAAGACACCGTGAAGCAATACACCGTGAAGGAAGACACCGTGAAGCAAGAAACCGTGAACAAGACACCATGATGTAGACACCGTGAACAAGACACTGTGAACAAGACACCGTGACCAAGACACCGTGATCACGAGACACTATGACCACAAGACACCATGATCAATCTAGACACCATGTGAAGGAGACACCATTTCCATGAATTATTGTGACACCATTTCTTAAACTATTTTGTCGTCTTTTGATTTAAGCTCTAACGGTCATATTTGAAGATTTTAAATTCACTCACATAATTAATGTTTCTTTGTAGACATATTACTTGATAGTACGAGGTATGAGGTGTGGTATCCATGCAACCTGTTGGCTCAAACACATTCATTACAAGATAAAAGTGAAGTGTGGCCAAGAATCAAAAGGGAGATACAAAAACAAAAAGCAAGTCCGTGAGCACAATAACAAAGAACAAACTTAGAGCATGTTTCAAAAAGAAAGGCCTACTGCATGCAACTCGACACTACTAAAGAACACACGAAGCATATTTGAAGCTTAGAGAACACATTCACACTGTAAAACCTCATGAAGAACACAAGATGAATCGAGACACTTTGTTTAACATATGAGGACATGAATTCTGCATCTGCTTCATCTCAGAAGTCTAGAGAAACAAATACTAACACTCAGAGGACTTCTAAACCCATCTCCATATTTCTTCTCTGTTGTATATCTGTTTATTACCTTTAGAGCAGAGTGTGTACCTGTAGAACAACAAACTATGTCTCCTGTATTAAACAGAAGGATATAAGATATCCTTAATCAAACTTCTATTTACTCTTGTATACCCATGGATAAGTGTGGAAGAGGTCCCTGTGTGGCTTGGTTATTTTGTACCTACGGAAACTGTGGAAGAGGTCCTTATGTGACCTAGACAGTTAGGGTAATATTGTTAACCCTGATCCAGAGTGTGGATCAAAGTTTATTTATATAAACTGCTTGGTGGAAGGTGATCACCAATTGGAGTGGATTAGGTATCATCTTGAGACCAAACCACCTGTTTCATATCTGCTATGCTACTTAAATTAGTCTTCTCTGTTTTATTACTTTATTGTATAATTCAGAAATCACTAATTTCACTTTGATAGTTAGTCTTGGAAAGAAGTTATAACTGGCTTGTCTTAGTAGAATAACTTCAAAAGTAATATTAATAACCCACATTAAGATTACTGAGAATTAATCAATCTTCAAAAAAGTTACTTAAACAGTCAAACTCTTATAACATTATAACCTTGATTAACTGGGCTATATTTAATCTTAGGGGAAACCTTTTTAGAAATTTTTTTTTTACAGAAATTTTTATAGTTACTCAATTCACCCCTCACCTCTTGAGTAATCTACTCCGATGAACATAAGTGGTGATGTATTATGATGTGTAATATTGGGGTGTTAATGGAACAAATAAGTGGGGAAGTTTTTTTGGGTTATCCATTTAAATATATATATTTATATTCTAAATAATTTGGTTATTATTTTGTGTGTCTCTTTTTTAGTGTGACATGTTAAGGATAAGAAAGGAATAGTATACATATTTTTTAACATGTATGTTTTTTCATTCATATTTAGATATTATGACTCTTCACATTATTTCATGAGATTTTATAGGAGCCCCATTTTATGTAATAATATTATACTCACCCAACATATATAAAACCATTTTTTATTAGAAGTATATGGTTAGTGTTTGAGCTAGACTTTTTCTGTTTTCTGGATTTGTTCAAGAGTTGTTGGATCTTTATGGTCACTACGAAGGATTTACCTTTTTTAAATTTTCATTTTATTTTTTACAGTTATGTATGACATGCCATCATTTATTTGTATTGATTATTCATTTATTATGAGTAAGATTTTTTTATGGTATTACACATTTTAACTTTCACATCAAAAATCATTAATGGTTAAATGAATCCCATAGGTGATTATATACCCTTGGTACTAGTTACCAATAGGTGGCCTGCAAGGGGATGGTTGTAGGCATCACTATTAGTATTTATTCATTTCCAGTCTATGAGGAGAATCTTTGGTGGGAGGTTGTCATGATATAGTGTTTTCAAAAAGGATAGTTGATAGATAAGATAAAGTTTGGTGTTAGTAAATTGTGATGATGCATGGGTTGGTATGTCTACAATATTAGTCAGACATAATATGTTTATAAAAAAGTCATACCAACTAGGAAATTTTATTTAACACTCCCTTAATATCTCATGAAAGGATGTTCAAGGTTACTAGAAATACTATGAGATTTGATACTTCACGTGGTATTAAAACCAAGTAATGGACCATTATCCATAATTTAATGCACCTACGTATGAATTGGGTTGATAGTGGAGAATATGTTAAAATGAATTACATAAATGTACTCTTGTTATATCTTGTTCATTGTTCTGCATGACTATAATGTAATAATTTCATGGAATATTTGTTGCATTAATAAGGTCATGACATATCCCCACTTTGATGAGAACCTTGAAATGCTATAAAAATATTATTAAATAAAGTTCTACAGTTGGATAACAGACTATGATAGGACACATAGTATACAGACCGTCATGTGTGAGTACTCATAAGAAGACGAGACTCTCTCTCATGGACTTCGCACTTGGTAATCTTCAAGATGGGATATTATGAGAATATATCCTCTAGTAGAAATTCCACATTTCTTGGTGTCATCAGATATTTCTATCTACGAGTGTGTGTAATGGTCCTTAGATTGGAATATTATCAATAACTCATGTCATGACTCACGCACGTAGATTTACTGATGAAAACCGTCACGCAGACAGTTGGCGGGAAGTAGGGTACGTTGGGTGTGTCACAAGTGACATGTTGTTAATGGATAAGTTGAGGAAGGATTTGTCCCTCCCATTTATGGAAGTTGATATCTCTAACCTTTGATTGAAATAGAACAGTCACATGAAATTCTATCTCCATGGTGTAAACGATGAGTTTATTTTAGGTAGTCAAAGAATGACGAATCAAGCATATAGGTTTATGAAACTACCATGAAACCTTCTTGATGAGATATTGAGACAAAGGGATTAAATTACACAGTAAGTGTTCGTATGAGTTGATACATCAATGCAGCATCAACTTTTTTCTCTTGGGTTCCTTGACCCGTTGCTAGATAGTAATCTTGGACTTTAGTCAAGCCCGCCTAATGCCAACGAGAAAGGGGTCGAGAGGGTCACACACTAAGTACATTCAAGTATCTCAAGTAGAATAAAGATTATTCCTGTACTTGGTTTAATAATTATTCAAGGAATCATAAATCATTTTAATGTTGGAGGAAGAATAAAATGAAAAACAAGTACACTCCGTGTATTAATGATTATATAAAATGTAGTTTTTATTTTGAAAAAAAGTACACGCCGTGTATTATTAAATGTACACGCCGTGTAATTTTAATTTTGGAAAGGAAATGAATATATGAAAACAAGATATACACGCCTTGTACATTTAATGTACACGCCATGTAGTTTTCAATGAAAAACAAGTACATGCCGTGTATTTATGATTACATGCCATATAGTTTTTCTAGTCGGGATTTTGAGTGAATATTGTTTTATTAAATGATATTTATTATAATTAGTGTGGGAACATGTAAAGGAATTAATGACTCAACATGGGGTTTTCAAAAGAGTTAATGAAATAAATAAAACGCATAACACATTTATTTATTTTCATAACTCTATAACCTCAAACCCGATTATAGATATCCCCACAACCCCAACTCTTTTACTAACACAAGAGAATCATTATGCATAACAATTCTGGAGAATTCTTTCAAGGATGAAAGAACCTATTCCTCCAAGAATGCTCTCAAGACTGAGAGAGATCCTCTTCCATCGAATCAAGACGATTTAAGGTGGACAACGCAAGTAAAGGTTTCTCCACGCTAGCACCCAAAGACTCCTTTTGCGACATCTAGAGATTCATGGTGCACGTGTGGATCACCGCTAGAGGAAGTCTACACTTGGTTTCTGCGACGCAATGACGAATCACATCGAAACATGATCAAGAACATTAACAAAGAAAGAACACCCAAAAAGGTACTTCTTGTCAATTAATTAAATTAATTATAATCAACTTATTATGATCCTACTTTGTGGTTTTGGGAATTTCCTTTTCTTTGTCTATTTATATGATTCGATCTGTGGAGACTGGCGTTTATCATCATATTGATCCCAGATTGATCATTGTTAATGACAAAAAGCCAAGTGGGCACATCCACCCACCCGCTTCCGCTGTGCTCGGATCCTTAAAATGGTATCAGAGCGAGGTTACAATGTTGATTATAGTTATTTAATTTTCGTTGATAATTTACGAATTTATATTTGATTCAATTCAAGATAAATCGTTCTCTAATATAAATAAAAGAGATCTATTCTTCCTCCATCGTTTCTCGATTCATATCACAGAAATGACCTTTTAATTTTAATTTTTGATTAAAATAAAAACGTGTAACTCATCTGGAGGAGCCGCTCTTTCTATCTGTACAACATGTAAATACATGATGTGTAATGAAAACTACATGCTGTGTACTTAGGTTCAACGAACCGGCGCTGGTCTGCCAAACTACTCCATGTGAATTGAGTATGCCTAAGTTTTTATTACTCCGTGTTGACCAGAATGAAATGGAACATGGGAACTAGAATACATGGCGTGTATGTTGGAGCAACATGTTGTGTAGTCCGATCCAGCCCAAGTGAAACCATGTACAAAGGAGAATCCGCGTATCGCGTACACGGGATTTCCAGGCTGGTAACCATGTAACAAGGAAGTACACGCCGTATTAGATTAATCTACACGTCGTGTACTCCAAAATTTCCAAAGTAGAGAAAACACACCAAAGCCCTCGACGCGTACTTTGTATAAAAGGTGAAAAGAAATACACGCCGTGTAAATATAAACTACACGCCATGTACTTTCCAGAAATTTCACCAGGTTTCCTCCAAAAGTACAATGACCTATACAAGGGATATGGATGAGAATAATCTCAAGGAAATTCAGAAAGGAATTTAAGATAAATAATTGATTAATTATAAGATCATAATTAATTAATTTCAAGAGAGACTTATCTTAAATAAATAAAAGGATTAAAAGAATTTGAATTCTAAATATGCGTAAATGTCGTTGCATGCTATGGATGATCATGAGCTACACCAAAGACCCTTTGTATGTGTGTATGGTTTCATTTAAATTTGTTTCATTTAAATTTGTTGGCCTTCGAGCCTTCTTCCAATAAAATGTAGGGCCTGCGTGCCCATGGTTTATTTAATGTAAACCCCATGTAATGGAGGATCTCAAAAGATAGAGCAGACGATTCAAAATCCAAAGCTGAGGTGAAACCAACCCAAGAAGATACAAAGGTGGACAGGTGGGATCTGCAAAACACGAACCATCGGTTCAAGGTGTTTTCCCTAGGTCAGGGTTAGCTTATCAAAAATGCTGGATAATCTAACAAATAGAAGCTCATGATCATTCCATCTTATTTTAATTATGTCTAATTTCATGGTTTATTTATTATGTATGTGTTGTCGCGATCACATAATTAATAAAAAAGCATGCAAAGATGGAATAAAATAAAAACCGAACTATGCGTAAACATTATCAGAACATGTTTAATCACTTAAGAAAGCATCACTTAATATTAAAAAGCATGTGATAATGCAAAACTACGCATAAAGAATAAAATCCATCAAATACCATATTAAGTCAGACCAATCCTTCCATTACTTGATTAAGGGAAAGACTCAATAAAACTATATGTTTGACCAACCCTTGTTGGGACACTTACTTTTATAAAGGAAGCCCTTATGAAAGGTTTCAGGTTGACTTAACCATATTACATTAAGAGGAGTATCCCTTTATAGACTTCATGTAATATTGGAGGCAAGAGTTGAGGAAATCCAAGTTAGAATTTCAGGATTAGGGAGTCCACTCAATAGATCAAGGAACTGTAATCTCATAGTTGACAAAGACATGTCTACCTAAATACATTCAAATAGCTTGACCAACCCTTTTTGGGGTTATGCGAAGGGAATATGGATCCTTGAAACTAGAATGTCAAAGCAACTAGACATTCCGAGTTCAATGGTGATGGCCATTGGGACTTGATAAAATAGTGGGAGAATTAATAAATTCATTTATTATTTTTCATAAAATGTAATCAAAAGGTACTGATAAATCTACTCTTTTAATTTGTAGAATAAATATGAAAAACTTTTCAACCACATTTTCTCTACGATCAATTCTGGATAAAGACAATATCCTCACCTATAGTAACTTTTAGAAATGTTTTAGGTTCCTTCGGGTTATCCTATGCCATAAATGAAAGTTTTACGTGATGGAGTCCTCACTTCTTGATCTGCATTCCCAAGGGGCAAGTGATGAAGATTTCCTGGTCTATGATCAACATTTGAGTGATGCACTCAATGTTCAATGTCTGATGCTTTCATCAATGACTAGTGAGCTCATGAAGTCTCATGAATACATGGATGCCTACAACATGCTCGAGCACCTCCATGGTCTATACCAGGAGATAAAAAGACAGTAAAGGTTTGAGATCTCCAAGGCTCTATTTTAGAGCAAGCTTGGAGAGGGTGGCCCATTTGGGCCTCATGTAGTCAAGATCATTGGCTACATTGAGCACTTGGAGGTTCTAGGGTTTAAACTCCCCAAATAACTGGGTACCGATCTCATTCTTGCATCACTACCCTAGAGCTTCTCAAACTTTTTTGTGAACTTCAACATGAACAACATTGAAAAGTCTCTGTCTGATCTCCTTATCTTCATTCACCAAGTGGACAATGACATGAATTGTGAAAAGCCTTATGTCCTCATGGTGAATAAATGGAAAGGGAAGGCGAAGAGATTTGATCCCAAATCTTCTTCAAGGCCTTCCAAGAAAAGGAAGATCAAAGGGGAGGCAAGAGAACAGGAGGCGTTTTGTTTCGCAGGTGGCAAGAAGGGCCACTGGAAGAAGAATTGCACCCAGCCAAGGAAGCAAGGGGAAGCTTCAGGTGTGTTTGTTATCGAATGCAATATATATATTTCTACCAATTGGGTATTAGATACTACTTGTGGTGCTCACATCTGTATCCAACTAAAGGAACAAAGTAGATTCATAAATATTGACCGAGGTGAGGTGGATCTACGAGCAGCCAACAGAGCCAGACTCGCTAGTGTAGCTATCGGAGACTACCACCTCACATTGCCTATTGGGATGGTCTTGGTTTTGAAAGGTTGTTATTATGTGACTTCTGTTACTAAAAACATTATTTCAGTATCCATATTAGATACTGATGGATTCATGTTCAAGTTTGGAAATGAATGTTTCTATTTTTATAAAGATAGAAATTGTTTTGGTAGGGCACATTTATATAACGGCCTTTATGTGTTAGACTACACAAACCAAGTAATGGAAATCGATGACAAAGTTAATTCACATGACTCATACCACACCCAAATTTGGCATCACCGACTTGGTCATGTCAATGAGAAATGTTTGACAAAATTACTTCAAGATGGGTATTTAGATTCTTTAGAACTAAAACCACTTGGTGTATGTCATACGTGGCTACAAGGAAAAATGACCAAATACCCATTTAGTGGGAAAGGTGAAAGAGATAAAGATCTTCTAGAATTAGTTCACACAGATGTGTGTGGACCATTTCCAGTTGAAGCAAGGGGTGGGTTCTCGTACTTTATAACTTTTACTGATGATTTTAGTAGATATGGATATATTTGCTTAATGAGGTATAAGTTAGATTATTTTGATCGGTTCAAAGAATACAGGAATGAAGTTGAGAACCATCTTGGTAAGAAGATTAAGAAAATCCGCTCAGACAGAGGAGGAGAATATCTTAATCAGGACTTCATTGATTTCTTACGGGAGTTTGGGATTCTATCTAAACTCACTCCTCCTTACACACCTCAGTGGAATGGTGTAAGTGAAAGGAGGAACCGCACCCTGTTGGACATGGTGAGATCAATGATGAGTCATGCAAGTCTTCCATTATCATTTTGGGGATATGAATTACAAAAAACAGTACACATACTAAACCAAGTACCAACTAAATAGATAAATGGTATTCCATACGAGTTATGGAGTGGAAACAAAGCCATGTTATCTAATTTACACATGTGGGGTAGCGAAGCATTTTTTAAGGCCTCTTCAGGTAACAAACCCGCAATCTAAGGCACAAAGTGTATCTTTATAGGATATCCCAAGGAAACAAGGGGATATTACCTATACAACCCCTCATACAAAAAGGTTACAGTGGAAAGACACGCTATATTCCTTGAGAGGGAGCACATCTCCAAAAGAGATAGTGGGAGCGAGATAGACTTCGATGAAGTCAAGGCTCACGATACACAGGAGTTGGTACAAGAATAGATTCTACAAAGCCCCGTGGAAGAATAATTTGTTCCAGAGACACAAGAACTACATAGGAGCACAAGAGAGTGGAGAGAACCAGAACGATATGGTTTTCTTGTCATCGAGGATGGTGACTCGTTATTGGTTGACAATGATGATCCTCTTACCTACAAGGAAGCAGTTGAAGGCACATACATTTCAAAGTGGCAAGAAGCCATGAATTCTGAAATGGATTCCATGTACCAAAACCAAGTCTGTATTTTGGTAGATCCTCCAGTTGATGTAAATACTATTGGTAATAAATGGTTATTAGAGAATAAAATGGACATGGAGGGGAAAGTCTGCACCTATAAGGCATGACTGGTTGCAAAAGGTTTTAGATGGCGTCAAGGAATTGAATATGATGAAACCTTTTCACTGGTTGTGATGCTGAAATCCATCAGAATCTTATTGGCCATTACCGCTTAACATGAATATGAAAATTGGAAAATGGATGTCTAAACAGCATTCCTTAATAGGAACCTCCAGGAAGATGTCTACATGACACAACCTGAAGGGTTTGTGACTCCAAAGGATGCCAACAAGGTATAAAAGTTGTAGAAATCCATTTATGGATTAAATCAAGAATCAAGGTCATAGAACATTCATTTTGATGAACCCGTAACGGAATTTGGCTTTGTTAAGAACGAATGTGAGCCTTGTGTCTACAAGAGGTTTAGCGGGAGTGAATTTGTTTTCCTAACAGTATATGTTGATGACATATTACTAATTAGAAACGAAGTACTTGTCTTACAGTCAGTTAAGTCATGGTTAGATAAATGCTTCTCTATGAAAGACTTGGGAAAGGCAGCATATATTCTTGGGATCAAGATCCATCGTGATAGATCAAGGAGAATGCTGGGCCTGAGTCAAAGTACATACATTGACAAGATACTAAAGAGATTCAGTATGGAACAGTCCAAGAGGGGATTGTTTCCAGTGTCACATGACATTCATCTTTCCAAGAAAATGTGTCCTCAGACAAATGAGGAAAGAAAGAGAATGTAAAGGATCCCTTATGCATCCGAGATTAGGTCAGTCATGTATGCTATGCTATGTAGGAGTCTAGATGTTGCTTACGCATTAAGTGCGGCAGGCAGATATCAAGCTGATCCAGGAGACCACCATTGGATGGCAGTCAAGACTATCCTTAAGTATCTGAGGCGTACTAAGGATATGTTCCTGGTTTATGGAGGAGATGAGGAACTAGTCATCAGAGGACATGTAGATTCTAGTTTCCAGACTGATCACGATGACATAAAGTCGCAGACTGGATACATCTTCAGTTTGAACGGAGGTGCAATGAGCTGGAAGAGCTCAAAGCAAAGTGTGGTGGAAGATTCTATAGCGGAGTCTGAGTATATCGCAGCTTATGAGGTAGCTAAAGAAGCAATATGAATGCGAAGATTCATCCAAGAGTTAGATGTAGTACCGAGAAGTAAAGATCCTATCACACTCTATTGTGATAATACTGCAGTGGTGGCACTTACAAAAGAGCCAAGGTCACATCAGTGGACAAAGCACATACTTCGGAAGTATCATCTATTGAGGGATTTTTCTCAGAGAGGTGAAGTTGTAGTGAGCAGTATTTCCACGGAAGACAATGTGGCAGACCCCTTGACTAAAGCCTTGACTCAGTAGAAACATGATCATCATGTGAGGTATAGTGGACTAAAAGTCCTAGGCAGTTGGATCTAGTCCAAGTGGGAGTTTGTAAGGGTTGGTGTCCTGAGAACTAACTATTTTGTACTTTTATTACATAAATGTACTCTTGTTATATATTGTTCATTGTTCTCCATGACTATAATATACTAATGTCCTGGAATATTTGTTGCATTAATAAGGTCATGGAAGATCCTCGCTATGATGAGAAACTTGAAATTCTATAACAATATTCTTAAATAAATTTATACAGTTGGATGACATACTATGATAGGACACATAGTATATAGACCGTCATGTGAGAGTACTCATAAGAAGATGAGACTCTCTCTCATGGAGTTCGCACTTGGTAATCTCCAAGATGGGAGATTATGAGAACAGAACCGCCAGTAGTAATGCCGCATGTCTTGGTGTCATCAGACATTGCTATCTACGAGCGTGTGTAATGGTCCTTAGACTAGAATATTATCATTAACTCATGTCATGACTCGCACACTTAGATTTACTGATGAAAACTGCCACGCAGACAGTTGGCGGGAAGTAGGGTACGTTGGGTGCGTAACAAGTGAAATGTTGTTAATGGATAAGTCAAGGAAGGATTTGTCCCTTCCATTTATGGAAGTTGATATCTCGGAATTTTGATTGAAATAGAACTATCACATGAAATTCCATGGCCATGGTGTAAACTACGAGTTTATTTCAGGTAGTCAAAGAATGAATGATCAAGTATATAGGTTTATGACATTGCCATGAAACCTTCTTGATGAGATATTGAGACAAAGGTTTTAAATTACATAGTAAGCGTTCGTATGAGGTGATACATCAATGCAGCGTCAACTTATTTCTCTTGAGTGACTTGACCCATTACGAGATAGTAATCTTGGACTTTAGGTAAGCCCACCTAATGCCAATGAGAAAGGGGCCTAGAGGGTCACACACTAAGTACATTAAAGTATCTCAAGTACAATAAAGATTATTCCCGTACGTGGTTTAATAATTATTCAAGGAAGCCTAAACCGTTTTAATGTTGGAGGAAGATTAAAATGAAAACAAGTACATGCTGTGTATTAATGATTACATGTTGTGTAGTTTTTATTTTGAAAACAAGTACATGTCATGTATTATTAAATGTACACACCATGTAGTTTTTATTTTGGAAAGGAAATTAATAATGAAAACAAGATATACACGCCGTGTACATTGAATGTACATACCGTGTAGCTTTCAATGAAAAAAAAGTACACGCCGTGTATTTATGATTACACACCATGTAGTTTTTCCAGTTGGGATTTTGAGGAAATATCATTTTATTAAATGATATTTATTATAATCAGTGTGGGAGAATGTCAAGGAATTAATGAGTCAACATGGGGTTTTCAAAAGAGTTAATGAAATAAATAAAACGCGTGACGAGTTTGTTTATTGTCATAACTTTATAACCTAAAACCTGAATATAAATATCCTCACAACCCCAACTCTTTTCCTAACACAAGAGAATCGTTGTGCACAACAATTCTGGAGAATTATTTCAAGGCCAAAAGAACATATTCCTCCAAGAATGGTCTCAAGACCAAGAGAGATCCTCTTCCATCGGATCAAGACGATCTAAGGCAGACAACGCAAGCAAAGGTTTCTCCACGCTAGCACCTGGTGACTCCTTTGGTGACGTCCAGAGATACGTGGTGCACATTTGGATCACTGCTAGAGGAAGTCTACACTTGGCTTCTATAACACAATGGAGAATCACATCGGAACGTGATCAAGAACATCAACGAAGAAAGAACACCCAAAAAGGTACTTCTTTTCAATTAATTAAATTAATTATAATCAACCTGTAACGATCCTACTTTATGGTTTCGAGAATTTTCTTTTCTTTGTATATTTCTATGATTCGATCTGTGGAGACTGTTGTTTATCATCATATTGATCCAGTATTGATCATTGTTATTGACAAAAAGTCATGTGGGCACATCCACCCATGCGCTTCCGCTGCGCCCGGAACCTTCAGGAGTCCCTAAAATTTCTTATTTTGTAGGGATCTTTCTAGGATGATGTCCCTATCAGGTATTTGATAGATATGTTCAACAAGATGTTTCAAAAAAATGATTATAGTTTATAGAAAAAAAACTAAAATTATCAAACGAGGAGAACAGAAGAGTTATAGTTAAGGAGTTAGTTAAAGTATGAGGAATCTATTATAAATCATGGGACTGATTTTTTTTTTGCAGGATTTGGTGATTTACTTCATTTTTTATCATTCCCAGAGAAATAATAGTTTTTTTCTTTTAAAATACAATGTAGGAAGATACGATGGTATGTCTTATTTCTCATATGGGATTCCAAGGAGTTGGTTGTTTTATTACAAATGTTTCGAGACAATTTTTCTAGATGATTTTATTTCCTTGACTATAAAGGTTTATTTTTCAGATGATGATGAATTCTCTTTTCTTGGAAATTTTTGAGTTTTCCTTATAATATGTGATGAGATCACATAATTTATTTTTTATCATGGAACTAATAATTTTCTATCCCCTTGAAGTTAATTACAAATATTAAATTCATTATTCAAATGTTATCTATTCAGAATAAGTACATGGAAACTTCCTAGTTAGATTTTTTTAAAAATACATATTAAATCCTATAGTTCTGATTGTTTGTAAAATTTCTTCTTTTAGATTATCACCCACTCATATTATCCTTTAGATATGGAATGTTGGACACAATCCATGGGACTAGAGTTGAGATGGAGTTGTCTTCTAGGGAAATTATTTCTCTGGTGTTGTTTATATCATTTGAAAACTCTCTCCTTGTATCATTAATGTGATGATATGGCCTGAGGTGAGTGGTTTCTATCATATTATACAACCTATAATATTCTCTTAAGCATTTTGTAGTTGAAATTTTTTCTAGGGGAATGTATTTCCTATATATCATCACATTTTTTTATCAACAACACTACACTAAATTGAAGTGATATATTCCCTAATTTGGAGAAATAGAATTTTATATGGTTTATCTTTAACTTATTTATTTACTAGTATTAATTTTTATTTCAATTATGTTGTAAATGTAATTCATATTTGTTTTGGGTTCCACATGTGAATTTTTTTATTATTTGGTTGTCTCTGTGTGTACATATATTCCTATAATAGATTTTCTGATATAATAAATCTGTGTTATTACGTTGATAATATAAAAAGAATTGAAACTTTAATCATCATTATGAATTTTTTTATACATTTATAAAACCATACTACTGAGTAAATTTAACCCAAAGGAATTATCATCATGGTGTGGTGGATGGTTTTCTTTGATTTGAATTGTTTAATAATTTTTTATTTTGTTGATGAAGGTGATAATATTTTTTAAGGATTGTTATGTTTTTTAATTTAAAACTCATAATAGTAATAAAATACACCTATAGTAAATGGTAATTGGGATGTTAAAAATCCCTTTTTTCATTATTTGGTTCCTAGAAAATAATTTTTTCTTAAAACACTTTGAAAATTGTATAAGAAGATATTTTTTATTTCTCCAACATCATTTTTTTACAATGAAGGTCATATGATGGGTCAAGATTTCTATTTTTTCAATGATGTGTATTTATATTACCTTGTAAAAGGGAGTATTTGAGTTGTCTTAGATTATTAAAAATAATTTTATGAAATTAATATATTATTTATCTATTTAAATTTTCATAGATTTAACATTAATCATAGAAGAATAAAAATTATTCTTTGAATGTTTTATATTTCTCAAAATTATAAATTAGTTTAAAATAAATCATCTTGGGTTTGAAATTAATGTTGTGAGTGGGTTATTTAAATCATGTGATTCATGATGAATTAAAAATTTTAATATATTGATCATCTTAGTTGTTTGATTCCAAATAATGTTTTTGAATTTTTTTTGGGTATTATGATTTCATAAATAAAATATCACAATCCAACCAAGGTCAACCCTATACTGGTTAACCAAGATGGGCCCTGAAAAGGCCTAAGTGGCATTTCTAATCCTCCCATGCATGAATCTATTTTTTAAATAAATGATAATCCAAAAAGAATGATTCATCCCATTATGAACTGATGTAAAAAAATAAAAAATAGAGTGCACAATAGACTATAATAATAACTAAACATCAATAAATACATAGACCGATGTACATAAAACCAAATTGAAACAAAATAGAAAAAAATAGAAACTAAAAACCAATCTAGAATTGACACTACTTCCATATGACCTATTGGTCTCCACCATCCATAAAATCTACATCATCCAAAGTAAATCCTAAAAGAAACATGAAAATTCAAAAAAACTCAGGTCTATTGACACCAAGTGGCACAAGTAGGGTGTGAGAAAAAAACATCACAGTTAGTAAGCACCATAAAATCAATACATTTAATTTCAAAAAAAAATCTATAAATGATCCTTTGAAATAAATTTATGAAAATATGTGTTTTATCTATAAAACAATCATTGTCTCTTTCCAAAAAATATACATTCAATAAAATATGGTTTAAAAATTTAAAATAGTTTCTAATTTTAAACAAATCAAGAAGGCTAAACCGAATTAGAAACATAACCTCAACTATTAATTTTAGAAAATATGAACCAAAATAACAAATCGTGAAATATGAAATGAAACCAGATATAATGGAACAATACAATACATGAAGTAAAATACTTGGTAAGAAAGTATCCAATGTGTTGTAAAATAAAATGATAGCATATAGATATGTAATATTGAGAATTTTTTAAACATCCCTAGATTAAATCCCAATATGTAATTTGTACAGACCCGCCTTCTGGAATATGCTTCCAATCCCTAGTAAATAAACTAGGTGGATGCTCTAAATCAGCCTCACTAGTAGAAATGCCCACCTGACATATCCTCTATACATGGGGTTACTATATGTCTAATCCAAACTAGGAATTAACTTCAACTAAATTATGTAGATGAAATATATAAATTCAATGGAAAGAGTAAAAAGATAATGGGTTATTCATCACACACATCTCATTAATCATAACTTGTAGATGTCACCTAGCATGCCTTTCCTAATCCCTAACACCAACTATTCAAAGGCACTCTCATCGAAAGTAAAACCATAAGGGTTACCATCAAACATTGATCCTTAAAAAATTACAACTGGACTTACACATAATATATATTTTAAAACCACATTCCCAAATATCAAAAAGATTCAATTGAACTATAGCATTCAAGAATCCAAAATCATTTCCATAGATAATACCTTCCTTCTCAAAAATAATTTCCAAAAATAAGGTGAAAACCCCATTTATGCTTACAAGATTCCAAATGGGATGAAATTTGTAAAAAAATATTCCACGTTTTAAGTCACAGAGAAACCAATAAAACATTTGGAGAAAATGGGATGTTTTATTAGAAACACCATTTGAGAGTTGGAGTTGATGGGTGAAGGAATGGAGGAAAAGTAATTTGAAATCTTGTGTTTAAGAGAGGACTTATTGTGGAAACACACTATCATTTCTGCGACTATCCATATCATCAACCCATTCAAATATGGATATGTCCACATCTAATGATACATAGATGAAAAAACATAAAAATACTCCAGGTTCCACTTAAACGATCACAATTCACATTATATACAATCACAAGGTTCAACATACATACACAAATCCATAAAAAGGCACGAAACCCACACACAACACTCTATAATACATGCCACCCATCTAATAAAGATAAAAAAGTCTCAAAAAATATAAAAAATACCCAAATTCATGTCAAAACACCAATTTTAATTTTATCAAACACCAATCATGCATATATATATAATCATAAATTATAAATCCATTGAAAACCCATTTTCATTCATTTGCAAACATGAAAACACCACATTAAATCAAACAAGAATGTCACACTAATGAGAAATATATTTAGAAATTAATTATAAATACTCAAGAATCAATCATAATGTTACAAAAAGTGAATAAATAGAAACAACTACTTTAATGATGTGAAAATTCAAAAATGTTTTGGGAGAAGGAAGAACCAATACTAAGAGACAAACCACACTCCCTAACATCAAATAAAAAAACCCACACCATCTAACCCTTACCCAACTGTTTGACCAAGAGAGGACCAATACATGATATACCAGAGTAACAAGGGGAGAATAGAAAAAGAGGAGAAAATTGGATAAAGACCATTAGAATCCAACCTTGGAAACAAGAAGGTTAACCCATGGTGGAAGGAGATGAATGATAATAGGGCTTTGGGAACCCCTTGGTGTACCTTTCCCAAATTATAGAGGAAAGACTAGATATATGGTTAAAATGGTGGAGGGTAAAAGATGGAATTCCATATTTTTAAGAACTTTTCAATGTTTCACATTTTGGCGATATGGTTTTCCAAAAAGTGAACCAACCAAGAACACCCTACTGGGTGGGGAGGACTCCTACAAGGGATAGTTGTATGGTTTAAGAAACCCTATGCTAAATTTGAAAATTGTATCTATTATATTTTTAGAGACTCTTGTAATATTTCCACATAGTTTTTCCTAACCTTGCACAAGTCATGTGCCTTATACCAAACACCAACCATAATATAAACTATTACCCCTTTGAATCATGTGGTTTTGGAAAAACATTTCCTTGTCCATTAAAGTCAAACTGTATAAGAACAAATTGAACCAAAAACACCCTCTACCAACACCACATACTCTATTTCTCCACAAACCATGCACACTAACTGTGAATAGGGTCAACTACCATCCAAAACATACACAACTAGAAATATATTTCTATATACTATGACTAATCCTCAACCAAATATCCAACATCAAGAAATAAATAAAAAAATAAATAACAGAAAATTGGGCTCGAGGTGTGATAATTCTCCCCCACAAAAGAAACATTATAAACCTATAATGTGAATAAGACAAATAAAGAACAAAGTAAGAACCCAATACTAAACTAATCCAAATAGATCCAAAATCCTTTGTGTGACCTCTTCCACTCCACAAGACACACCATAAATTTTTTAACAAAATCCACAAGTAGATCCATGGTGGGTCTCCCCACTATTTATTATTTTACACACACAAACTAACACTAGGATTCCAAGCATGAGAATAAAATCAATGGAAGAAACTCAATACATAAATTGAACCATATAATGATTCAATATTTACAAAAAAAACAAAAGCTGCCCCAAAATGATAACACAAAAACCAAATATAGATCCACATGAAATACAACCTCTCTAAGATTCACATTCATGAAGCTCCACTATAGAAATTCTAGGAATATAATGCTACCAAGTCATCAAAACTAGGATATTTTTAGAAACAATGAAAACCATAACAACAAGGACAACATAAAACATCCCCAATTCATCAGTGTGAAAGAAATATGTCCCAGGGATCCACACACACAATAATTCTTAATTGCATGAAAATCATCACCTCGGGTCCTATGGCTGGAGCACATTGTCTTGATACATATTCTTCACTATAGTCGGGGGCTGACACCCACTAGTTAAGTCCCTTTATCCTGGGAAAAATTCTTTTAGAACTTCTCAAAGTGACCTAATTTACCACATCATTATAAAGGATTTTAAGGATTACATCATGAATGATTCAAATTCTCAAACCGACCACACTGGAGGAAATGACCGAATAATATGAATAATGAAAGGATAAAACCTAAATTTGAGACTTATTAGGAATGTTTACCTCTAATTTACACTTCTCACTAGATGGGTAACTTTCATGATTGGTAAGGGAAACCATATTTCCAACTTCTATATGTTATTCCATAGAAACCAACTTGGCTAGAAATGCCTCATTCACCAGCTTCTCTAATAAATAATTCCCATACAAGTGAACTGGATATTTAATCTCCTAATAAAGACCCTTGAAGAAGTGAGGATATTTTAGATACCTTTTTTGGTTACCTCTAGATAAAAAAGAACAAGATCTTTAAAATGGTCAACATGGGCCTTCATCATTTGTTTACATCAATGAATGCCCAAGTCCTCTACCACTTTTTTCACCTTCACCTACATAGGTATAAAGCATCAAATGAAAGTGGTCCTAAAAACATCCCAAGACATACCGACATTCAATGATGATGGAGTAATCACCACCCAATGATCCAAATATAGACCCTCAAATAAACCCAGAACATCTCACACCCTTACATATTCGAGATTTCCAAAAGAACCTATAATACTTTCTACCTCCTCAATCCATTTTATAGTCTCTAACAAACTTCAATCACCATGTAAAACTAATAAAAAACTAAGAATAACATGACAATGAATATTCATTAGGGGTCTGGTTAGATCCAACAACTATAATGGACTCTCTAGACACCATTGTGATCTATCTGGGTGGGATAATTTTAATAACATGAACACAGTAAAACAAATCAACATCGAACCAAAAATCAACCAAAAAATGATATTCCAAACCAAAAAAAAACCAAACTCATATATTCTGGAATCAAAAATCAAAACCAAAATCAACATTAAAAAATCACCATTTTCATTCTTGATTCAAAATAGTTTTGTTTTAAGGCAAATTCATAAAGTAAAAAACTCATTTTCAAATCAAACTCAAAAACTGAATCCCAATATTAAAATAAAATAATTCCATGAAATCATTTTTCTTTTGAAGACAATTTACCTAAAAAACCATTTATCATTCATAATCAACTCACACTAGCCAAAATTAACCAAAAAATAACTCACATGGAAACTTTGAAAATAGAGAACTAGTAGCCATGTATGACTAGGTCACGTGGTTTAGAAGACCATGCCTCAAGAAAGCATTCTCCAATGGAAGAATCGTGAACTATGTACTTGGGATCCACATGGGGCACTACTCCATGGAATATCACCATGATTATCTGGTTCAAATCAATTTTCATTATTAATATAGACAAAATAAAAAAAACCAACAACATAAACCCATAATAAAAATTAAAGAATCAAGTCCTAGAATAACCTTGGTAACTCAATGATTAGAACAAGAAAGAGTTCATAATGCTCTTCTCATACCTAAATCGTGAGTCCCAATAGTCCTATCTCTAGTCTAAATGATTCCCTAAATAATAATAGGCATATATGATACCATTTTCTAATGAACTAACCTGGGTAAACCCCAAACCGGTCACTTGAGTCAGCCCACGATAGGGCCTGAGAGGCGTTCCTAATCCTCCTAAGCTAGAAAATAGTATCCGACACCAAAGATAATACAATGGGAATTATTTAACCCAATATGAAATGATTTAAAAGAATCAAAACATATTACCTATCACAATACAATAAAAATATAACATCAATAAATACATTGAAAGATCAAGATACAACAGAAATAAAAAAATCAAAGAGGAAAAAAACTGAAAACTAAAACAGAACTGACATGATCCCCATGTGAACTCTTGGTAACCCCCATCCATAAAACCTACCCACTCTACAAAAAATCCTGATGAAAATATTAAATTACAAAACAACGTAGGTCTAATGATGTCAAGTGTTATAAGTACGGTGTGAGCATAAAATAGCTCACTTGGTAAGCACAAAAGAAATAATAAAATTCATTTATTGAAGGACTTCATAAACTCCAGTGTGAAATTTATTTATGTAAATAGGGTTATAATTTTTAAAATAACAAGTTCCATTTTCCCAGAATCTACTTTAAAAAAACATGGTTTTTGATTTTAAAATGGTTTCTCATTTTAAACCCATCATGAAGACAAAAATCAAGAAAAAACATTACCCAAATAATGCATAATATAAAAAATGAACCATAACAAAGAATCATGTAATACAAAATGATACCAGATATAATGTAAAATTACACTACATCCAAGAAAATACTATGTGAACAAGTAACCGTAGAGTTATTAAAAAAAATGAGAGAATACAAATATGTAATCATGGTAATTCCCTAAACATCCCTAGAGAAATACCCATATATACATAGTTCAAAAAAACCATCAGTTGTATAGAGTAAATTCATAGTCAACAACCAACCTGGATTCTCTAGACTTGCCTCATCTATAGAAAACCCCACCGGGACTATCCTCTATTCAGGGGGTTCCAATCCATCTAATTGGAATTATAAAGTAAATTTCACTGTACCCTCTAGATAAATTCTATAGATCACATGATAATAATACAAAGGTAATGAAGAGGTCATAACAAACATGATGTTAAACATATCCCGCATATTCTATCATGCACTCATTACCCAATCCCAAACACCATCTATGTGAAGGCTCTCTCATCAGAAGGAAAACAATAGGGGTTCTCATCACACATCGATACTTACAAAGTGACAACATGGAATAAAACTCATATAAAAGTAAAACAACTTTGCTAACATCTCAATGTACTAAACAGACCTTAAAATTAATGAATAAAAAAACATTTCTAGATAGAATACCTTCCTTCTCAAAAAAACCAAGGAAAAAATACTATTTGTTTGGTAAGATGTCAAACAGGACCAAATTTTGAAAACCCATTTTGAATCCATATATCATGTCACATAGAAAATAAGAAACCACTTAGAGAACACATGGATTTTTATTAGAAATACCATTCGAGAGTTGGAGTGGAAGGGAGAAGGAATGGAAGAAAAGTGTTTTGAAATCTAGGGTTTAAGAGGGACCTTATTATGGAAAGACATTATCATTTGTGTGCCTATTCATTTTTTCACCGAAATCACATTATGATATGCCCACATCTAATATATCATAGATGAAAACCCATAAAAATACTCAAGGTTCCACTTAGAGGATAACAAGACACTTTATAACCATTCATAAGGATTCACATACATAATCCAAACTATAAAAAGGCACCAAACCCACACACAATGATTAATTCCACATGTCACACAACTACCAAAGCTCAAAAAAGGTCAAACAAAATCAAAAAAAACTTAAATTCATTTTAAAAGACCAATTTCCATTTTATCAACCACCTTTCATTTATATATATATATATATAAGAATAATGATATTAATCCCTCGAAAAAACATTTTAAAAAATTTTGCATTATGAAAATTCCACAATAAATCAATCCAACGCATGACAAGCATGAGAAACACATTTAGTTGTTAATTAGAAATACACAAGCATCAAATTAAATGTTCCAAAATGGAAATGGATAGAAATTAATACCATAAAAATGTGAGAACGTGATGGTGCTTCAATATAAATAAGAACCGATAGTGAGATATAAACTAAAACTCCCTAACATTAAATATAACAACCTATATTAAACAATCCTCACACTAAGCTTCAACCAAGAGAGGAATAATCCAATATAAATAAGAAAAATTTCAGGTAAAGAGAATAAGAGGATAAAAGTGTACAAAACCAAGATAAACACAACTAAGAAACCTGAAGGGAAATAATTAAGGAACAATAGTCAAGGGGGAGGGGTTTGGGATCCCCTTGGGGAGCCTCATCCATAAGGGGGTGTAAAACCTCAATATTGGGTTAAAAAAGGGGAGAAAATTTGATGGACTTTTAATCTTGTAAAAACCTAGATATGTCTTACTGTTTGGCCACATGGTTCTAAAAACATTTTTTTAACTGTGAACACCCTACTAGAAGGAGAGGACACATATTTGGGTAGGATACATAGTTTGGGAAATTGTGCACCAAACATGAAAATGCCTCTATCTAAATAACTGAGGTTACCACATTTTTTTCTCTATGGTTTCTCCTAATAATGCTAATTCCATGCACCATGTCCCAGACACAAAACACATGCTACAGGGTTACCCCTTTTACTATAATATTCTAGTACAAACCATGTGATATTCCTAAAACACAAATTGTGAAATAACAAATTAAAATGAAAACACCCTATTCCCTCACTAGCCATATGGTTCCTCCCCAAACTATGCACATGGAAAAAAGGCAACCCAAAACCAACATGAATTGAATTTTCCTCTAAAAACTCAGCCCAAAACTCAACCCAAAAAAAAAAATCAAAATCATGAAATATATATAAAAAATAAAATATAAGAAAACTAGGGATATGTGTAACCTAAAAATTTTTAGTCATTCCCAGAAACATTCTTTCATTTTAAAATTAGTTTTTTATAATGTATTGGATTTTTGTAAAATAGATAATTTTAATAATTATATTATTATAAAGAAGGATTAAAAATGTTCCCACTTATTGGTTTCCTAATCTATAATATTTTTAATACAATAGACATAGTGAAATCATTTTTTATCAGCATGGATTTAAATTTGTCAAGTTGTTCTACATATCATGAAACTAAGAAATCCTTTAAATTGAATTCCTACATTTTTATCTAATTAACCAAAATGACCTAATTAATTTTTATATGAATCATATTTAATATTTTTTGTAAATTAAAATAGAAAAATGTTAATCTAATTTATTCCTGACATGTTAAGCATGATAATCTCTGAATATTATTAGTTAAATTTGAAATAATGATAAATGTGTATTTTTAATAAAAATATTTTCATTTAATATAAATTACTAAGAGTAATTAGAGATGTGATAGATATAATAATGTCTTATATAACTTGAATATTTATTCATTCATTCTTAAATCAAAGGGAATTGTTTATTTATGAATGATTTTACCATCTGTAGTACTAATTTAAGATAATTATTGTATGATTGATATGAATTTATTGTTTGGTTATTCATGGATGTATATGTATCCCTTGTTGATATTATGTGATCATAATTTGGAATGCGTGGAATAATTAATTCTCATTATGCAAAGTTGTATAATGATTTTTTGGACGAATTATCTAATTGCATATAGATATATGAGATATATTATCATCCCTGAAACAATGTATTATTAATATCCTTGTTCATATTGTAGATGTATCTTTATCAAGAGATTATTTTAATAGTGTTTAAAGGGTGTTTTGTGTATATATTCTTTGTTCGTCTATTTTTTTGGATGACATAAAAAAATTTGTACCTCTTGAGAGGTATCACATGGGGAGGTAGATTTATTCATCATAATTACTCTCTCCATCTTAGTTTTGTTTAATTTATCAAGGATGAGAATTTTTTGAGAGGATTCAAATTTGATGATCATGGATACTCCTAAGGCTTCCTTTTTCATTTTGGGGTTTTGGGGGAAATATGGACAACAGTAGGAATACCCGCTCGATCAAGTGAACTTCCCAACAGGGCTCGGTAATGTGGCTATTTTTGATTACTTTTTGCAACATCAATTTTCACTTTTTCTTTTATTTTTATTATTTAAAAGATATATTTTTGTGAACTGTGGACTGCTACGTCAATTGAACCGAGCTCCCCTACCTCCGTCATGAGCAATAGAACCCGCAGCCGCTGTTTGGTGTCGTTTCCAAGCCTCGCTCCTCAATTCCTACCTACTCACTGGACTACATTGTTGTATGCCACATTGAACCAGATCTGAACCTCAACCCCCCACACCGCGGACCATCCCCCAGCTCCCCGCTCCTCCATTCTACGTCGCACCCCCTCTTCTATACGTGAGTCTCACCGCCCCTCTCTTCGACCTGCCTCCCCCACCTTTTCCTTCTTCATTTATTTTTTATTGTTTATATATTATATATAATATAATATATAAAATATAAATAATAACATAAAAAATAATTAATATTATATATATATAAATAATAATAGTTTATTTATATTATTATGTTTATATTTAATAATACTTGTATGTAAAATAATTAATATAACAATTTTTAATAGTTTAATAAAAAAGTTATTTTTTTATTTGATTATACATAATTATTTTACATAACTTTTATACTCATGTGTATTTAAATATATGTACATTTCTTAATACTTATAATAAATAGTTTAATGTTCCTTATTTTTTTAATTCCTGTTTATTTTTAATACTTGTTGTAAATTAATTTTTCTTTTCTTTTCTCCTCCTATTTTCATTATATTTATTCTAATTATCTATATTATAATATATTATAATTACGTGTAAATTTAAATGTCTATATTTAATGCGATTTTTTTAATTTAATTTTATTCTGTTTATTTTCTGTTTTAGGGTAAGGGATCCTGCTCAATGGAGTGAACTTTTCCATTCTGTTAGAGAATATCCTATTAAATCACTTGCGGGGAGTAAGTAGCACGGTGAAAGTGCCTGGTGGAGGCTAAGAATACATCCAAAGAATTCCAAATACCTCCAGGAAGCACTAGTAGGAGGGGATCATAACTAGGAGGCATCAGCGGTTCACTCCCACGAGGAGATCCATACATCAGAACCATCCATCAACTCCACTCCATAGAACACTTCCACTTCCAGATGCATAGACTTTCACTTCCATAAGGAGATCTAGGAGCAGTGTAGGAAACCAAAGGATGATCATCATACCATTCTAGATTCCCAGGGTGGGAGATCTATAGAACAAATCTTCACCAACCAGGAGTAGCAAGAAAATATTAGAGATTGGAAATTTCTTGGATATCATGAAGGGATAGGTAACAATCATTTCCTTGCACTATTTTTGTGCATTTTTCTCGGACATGAAAATCATTGTTTTAATTTCAATTAAAATGTCAATTACGAACATGAACACTAGTTAATTTCATTTAGGGGAATATGATGATCAACAAAATTTGATATCCTCTTGTTCATGCATATTCTAGTTCTCACTATATCATCTCTCTCTTACTTGTTTGAAAAATTTATTTTCAAACAATCAAGATACGTGGAAGCAGATCTTGATTGGATTAAAATTTAAATTAATTTTCAACCCAGATATTTCATTGAAAAAGGATTCATTCAAAAACGATAGAGACACACTAATTTCAACCAATAAGTTGAACTCAGTGATTTCTCATTTTCATCAGTAAGCTATGGAATACTTTTTATAGTTGAAAAACTCTAAGGATTACTATATCACAAGCTGACCAGACGAAAAATCTGGCCAGTGATCTTAAATCAGATCCAGATACTTAAACATAAGTTTGCAAAAAATGGAAAACAATATTGAAGTCGACCAGTTGACTTCCCCTGATCATCTATTGTTTTTCTCACAACTTAGGCTATTATGCTTGTCTGGTTGCCTTCTGGTCTACCAATTTTATCTTCTCTTACTCATTAACTCACTCATCCACACACAAGCCTTCATTCACTTCACATTTTCATAACAATCAACCACTTTCTTTGTGTTATTTTTGGGTTTTCTGTTTTCTATTTGTTTTGTTTTTTTGTTTGGTCATCAATCACATAATTAGTTCCTCCCTGTGGTTCGATCCTATATTACCACTATACAAGGTAGTAAGTTTGTCACACCCCGATTTCAAGAATTTAACTATTCTAATTATTTTAACTATTTGAATCCTCGTTTTGATTGCAAGCTGAGCCCGAGTTGAAATTTGTGCGCTTTTTCTGATAGGCGATCACTTTTGGCTTCACAATATCCGACGCACGGGCAGGGCACAAACAAATCAATGTGGCTTCGCCAAACCACCGTGCGGCCTGCCTAATGCGCCGTTAGTTAATTAATTAACTGAATGAATAATAAAGTTAACACAAAAGAAAAAAAAAATTATTTAGAACTATTTTAATAATAATAAAAAAAAGTTAAGATTATTATTATTATGTTTTGTTAATATTTTAATTAGGCTATTTTTTTTATTAAGCCTTTGACATTTTTATTAAAATTATTAACGTTATCGTTTTTATTATAGTTGATATTTTTTATTATTATTTTAAGTTTGTTTTTGTTTTTTTAGTTTTTATTTTAAATTTTATTTTTATTTTCTTTTCTTTTTTATTTTCTTTTATTCCTTTATTTTTTTCTCCTCTCTTTTCCCCCTCCCTCTCTCTTCCTCTCCCCTCTTCCCCTGCCGCGCACAGCAACCCCCCCCCCCCCAAAAAAACCTAGGTCGCTCCCTCCTCCCCGTCGGACCCCCCCTTCCGTGCTCCCCTCCAGCGACACGCACCACCGGATCCGCGCCCCTCTTCCGACTCGCCTCGCACCGCCCCCTGTTACCCGACTCGTGCCGAACCCCCAGAGCGATACCCCACACTAGGCGAGGGGCCTACGACGCGCCTCCCTCCCTTCAGCCGCGCCACCTCCCTCTGGTCGGCACCCCTCCGACGACCTCCCCTTCCTGCTCGTGTGCACCCCATGACCAGCGGCCTCCCCTTCCTGCTCACGTGCACCCCATGACCGACGGCCCCACTCCTGCTCGTGAGACACTCTCCCCCTCACGCGACTCCACCGGCACGCAACACCTCCGGCCGGACTCCCCTTGCGTGCGTGACCCCAGCACAGAATCCTCCTTGTCGCACTCGACCAACCTCCAACAATTCCTTCCGCAGGTGTGTTCCACTCTGACGGGTTGTTTTCTTCCTTTAGTAGAGTTTCAGATTGGGGTTTTATGTTTTTGGGGTCGCTATTTTGGTTTGATTGTGTTGTTTTTGGTTCCAATGCTTGAATTAGGGTCAAATTGTGGTTGCTTGTAGTGCGACTGACGCACGATCAAAGTTTTGCGTCAAAATTCGAAGTTTCGACACCGATGGTAAGTGTTTCCTCCTATAAGTTTTGTTTGATGAATTAATTTTCTTTTTTCAATAATTTAAGATGTTCTTTAATTAATTTGTTGAGTGAGAATTGTGTTTATTTGGTGAATTATGTTACTTAAATAAATTTGGTGTTCTATGATTGATCCGTTTGGTGCGAAACTAGTATTTAAGAAGTTTAGTATGCCTTTGATATTTTATAGCATGTTTGTATATAATGGGGTGTTTTTTTTGAGGAAAACTCATGTTGTGTTATTTGATGTTAATTTATAAATCATGAAGTTGGTTATTTAAAATTTTGTAAGTGATGCAATGGATGTTTGGAAAGGTTTTTAGTGTGAATTTGATTTTAAAAGGAAAAGGAGTTTGGGTGTTTTTGAGGTAGTCCTATGTTGCATTTTTCATGGTTGTTTTATGACATCTGTAATTGATTTATTTAAGGACATTAAGGATGCGAATCTAGTTCTGCTTGAGGGTTGGGTGCGTTTTCTTTTTCTAGTAGTGTTTTATGCGTTGCTCATGAAACTTTTCTGTGGAAAAACCCATGCTGAATTGTTTATCAGTGTTTTTTTAACTATGCACTTCATTTATTATAATGTGTGTAGGCTGCAGTTAGTGTTTTGGTGTTGCATCTTGGCGCGTTTGGTTTTAGAAATGATGTTTTGAATGTTTTTCTTTTGGTCCAAACCCTTGATGTGTTATTTTGAAATGTTTTGTAGATTGTTCAAGTGTTAAGTTGTTTTATAAAATTATTTGTGTAGTGCGTTGGATCTCACTATGATGGTTTCAAGTTGCGGGTGTCAAGAACGCCTACTTGTGCATGCATGAGGTAAGACATATGCATATGAATGCCCTCTTTGTACATATTCCCTCATGGCGCGGAGAATATGTGCAATGCAGCTAGGGGTATTTATATATATATGTATAAATGCATGTGCATGGAAGTGCGCAGGGTCAGTTCGAGTGGTAGTCGAAAAATGACGACATGTTTGAGGTAGGTCCCCTATGCCTATGCTTTTAATTTTAAATTCATAATTGCTTGATTGTTTTAAAAATATGTTATACACTATGCTTTATACACATGCTATAGAATCTGATTGCGGTCGCTAGAAACTATTATGCCTTTGTTTTGGAAATTGAAATGTATTTCAAACGCCGTTGGTTTTAAGTGACTTTTCTTTAAAATTGATTTCTTAAGTGGTTTTGAATTGGTAAGGTGTATTTCCAAAGGTGTTTGGCCTTTTGGCCGGTTGATTTTAAAAGGTGTTCCCTTTATGTAATTAAGCCCGTTTGACATCTTAAGAATGTTTTATGAAAAAGAAAAACCTCTCTTGAGGCACGCCCCCCTTGGTTTTAGAAAAATGATTTTTTTAAGTTGAACGTGTTATCATGTGCCTAATTTGATGCTTATGAATTGTGTGACATGAAAGAGGGGGAATGCGCTCAAGGAGGGAGAGCGGTGGTGAGATGTTGAATGAGTTTTAGAAAAAGAAAGTGTTATGTACATATATGTTTTCTTGATAAAGAAAACTCACCACCACTTGAAATAGAGCACAATGGGAAACCTGAGTATCTAGGTGGGTGACTAGGACTAGTACGCTAGATGACACGGCAGGGGTTCGTCCCGGTTTGTCTAGCAGGATTGACGCAACAAAACTAACTAAACATATGAATTTTTGAGGGTTGTGGTCTTCTAAGACACATTTTCTGAGGGTCGTGGCCTTCTAAGCCACGTTTTTTGAGGGTCGTGGTCTTTTAAGCCACGTTTCACCGAGGTACGAGGTCTCTAGGTTCCCACTTGTTCTAGTTACCTATAGGGTTTACCTATGGTGCTCATTTGTGACATGCTGCTAGCGATGCAACTTTCTTTTCAGTTGTTTCATACTTGATGTCTTGTTTGTGAAAACCATAGTTTAATCCAAACTGATTTCTTTTTCATTTTGAAATGCTAAGGCATGCTTGAAACCTATTTTGAAAATGTAGTGGGAGTAAAATGTTTTACCTGAAAATGCAAACTCGTCACTTGAATTTGAAAAGGATGAACATTATTTTATTATATATTATTTTCAAACTGGAATAATTGGATCTCTTACTAAAGGCGGGGGCATAGGACATGGTTATATTTTGGAATTCCTACTGAGCATCTCGGTGCTCATGCCTACTTTGCGTTTCAGTTGTAGGTTTCAGCCTTGAGTCACTTTTGGGATCGAGTGTGGTTTACGTTCCGCGTTGACCCACGGGGTCACTTGAGGTATGTCACGTCACTTATTTAATTCCTTTTTCTGCTGCCAAGTTGTTTGTTTGTTTTTCCTTTATTTATCTTCTTGTTTAGTTTATGTTTATTCATCCTTGTTATGGGCCAAAATCGTTCCCAACTGGTTTATTTTGATGCCCGACACTAGTTGCCAGCCCGTGGGGATAGGGAACGCCCTTCGGGCCATGTTGTGGACCAGGTCAGGCGCCGGGTCGGATGACAACCCGACTTGGTTCGTGACAAAATGGTATCAGAGGGGACCTTGTTATTTGGGGTGTCAAGTAGCTTGGTGATTAGGTGTGTCGGGACTCGAGAGGTATGTGTGGGAAGGACGTCAGGAACCCTTGCCCGTCCCGAGACTCGAGTTTCCAGAGGTTGTATGGGATTTGAGTTTTTATTTTGGCTTGTTCTGTGTGGATGAGGGATAACCAAGGAAGTGAACCAGTGTTACGCGGCGAGCTTTCATGGAGTAGCGACCCATGTACAACCCGAGTGCACGGTTCAAGACGCTTCCTATGGTTAATGCTTGCTCGGAGAATGGTCTGCTAAGCCATGTTATCGGGTTGGCATAGCCACTAGTTCCTTGTTTTTGGAAATTTTGATGTGAGTTATGTTTGACCTTCATTTTGGTTGGTGTGTGTAGATCTCAAAAATGAAAATGGATTTTTGTGAAGGTGTTTTCAAAAGGGAATATGGTTGTTGGAGTGGAAAATGGTTTTTGAAATGGAAAATGTTTTGGAATTTAGAAATTTGTTTCTTTAATGATAAGGGACTTTCACAAATTGGTTGGGAATTTGTGCTTTGTGCTGAATGGTCTACTTTGGAAATGATAAGTTTCTTGAATTGACCCTTGGTATTCCTATGAGTGATCACATACATTGAGGTGCGCATGTGGCAAGTGGAGAAATTGGTGATGTTAGTGGATGGGTGCTTGAGCTAGCACAAGGAGATGTATGTGTGAGACTTCATGGGATACCAATGGTGGATATTTAAGTTGTTTTGTTTGCTGAAAAAATGGTTTTCAAAAAGGATTTTTCAAATGTTTAGAAAAGTGACTGAGAAATTTTTTAGCATTCTCTTTTCGTGTTGGGTATTCTTTTTCATGGGTTCTTGGTTTTGACATATTGAATTGTGGTTGGAATAGTGATTTGAGATTGAGCTTTATTTTGTGATTGAGGTGTGGAATTTTGATTTATGATGAGTTTAGATTTGGATTTGTGCCTCTTGTTTTTGAGTATGCTACCCAAAAAAGTCCTATAAGTTCCTAGTGAGCCCCTTCTAGTTTTTGGTTCTACACAGAATATTAGCAGAGTGGTGGAATTGAATTCTTTTCAGTTGTTGTCCAACTTCTGTGATGATCGTGATCTATCGAAGGTAGCAGACTAGCTTGGTGAAGTTGTTGGTGTTTTCAGGTTATTGGAAACTACCAAAGCTATGTAGGTCTGTGCTGGTTTGAGTTCATTTAAGGGTTCAACTTTGGATTTGGTGTGGGAGAAAATCCTAGCTTCGTTGCATGATGGGATGTCTTGGAAGGTGTTTAAGACCACTTCCGACCGATTGTTTATACCCAAGGAGGTGAAAGCGAGGAAAGAGGCAGAACTAGTCAGTGTCGAGTAAGGACAATGAGTAGTAAAGGACTACACATGCCATTCCAAGGGGTTGATTCCATTTTCTTTAGGGGTAGCGTCGTGGAATCAGTTAAAGTTTATCTTGTGTGGGGTTTTCGTCCAGGGTTCCAGGGCCATTTATCTTGGTGTTCGAGAAGGTTCCTCATCCGGTGACGAGATCGAATCGGAGGAACTTGACTCAGACAAGTCTTCTTGTCAATTCCATCTTCTATTAGTTGGGCCACCCTCCTGTTTGCTTCTAGTGTGCTCGGTTTGGGTACTTTAAGTCACCTTGTCATCATATCCTCTGAAGGATTGCTGTCAGTGTGGCCATTTGGGACAATTGGAGAGGTTCCGCTAGCGGCATCGTCAGCGGGAGTCTCAACCGAAGGATGTTAGCTTCTGACTGCGGGGCATGAGATGCTTCAAGACATCAGAACTCCAGCCACAGGTCTCGGAGTGAAGCTCTTTATGTAGTCAGGAATCGTTGGGTATGGGGAACCATGGCCTAATTTTTGTCTCCAATGCTGAAATGGGGACGGTCTGAATTTCCCTATTGTAGTTCTTCCGTCTTTGAAGGTTCTGTTTTGATGTAAGAGGCGCAAAGATCTCTTTTTCTTGTTGCGGCCTTTGTTCTCTTAATACCCCACCTTGGTTGTAAAAAGGCGTAGTGATCTTTTTTTCTTGTAATTTCAGTAGTTGTTCCACCACAAATATGATCTTTGGAGTTGTCTCTTTATGGATGTGAGTCTCAAGATGATTATCCCTCTAATGTGGCTAGCTCCATTGGTGACCCATTCTTGTTTTAGGATGTGATCGTTTTGAAGACACATGCGTCTTAGGAAATAATGAATAGGGGTTTGGTCCGCTACTCGGTTTGGGGTCTTCCATTGATGACCCCATGTGGTGGGGGTCTGGTTGGTGCAGAGAGTTCATGGGTCGGTTTGTATGGGCCCTTATCAGTCTGTGCTAATTGGCTTAAGCTGGCCAGTTCTTAAATGGTGGGGAGACCCACCATGAATCTTGTCATTCCTTCTTCGAGGTTTGGTCTGTGTGGCGGTTTCCTCTTGGATAAAGTTAGCAGTTACAGAGTTATCCCATGCTGAGAGTCTCAATGTTGGCTGTGCTAGTCAGGTTCTTATGGTGGGGAGAAACCTCCTCATTTTCGGATGGCTATTCTCTTTATAGTTTCCCTTAGACTTGGTCGGGTGTGACTGATGAAGTGAAAAGTCATACCGAGTTCGTGTTTTTGTGGGCCTTGTTCCGTTTCAAACTCAAGTTTGATTCCTCGTTCGGCTGGGTGACTTTCTGGGGGCAGAAAGTTTTTGTGGTGGGGAGAATTGTCACACCCCGATTTCAAGAATTTAACTATTCTAATTATTTTAACTATTTGAATCCTCGTTTTGATTGCGAGGTGAGCCCGAGTTGAAATTTGTGCGCTTTTTCTGATGGGTGATCGTTTTTTGATTCACAATGTCCGATGCACAGGCAGGGCATAGACAAATCCATGTGGCTTCGCCAGACCACCGTGCGGCCTTCCTGATGCGCCATTAGTTAATTAATTAACCGAATGAATAATAAAGTTAACGCAAAAGAAAAAAATAAAATTATTTAGAACTATTTTAATAATAAAAATAATAATAAAAAGTTAAGATTATTATTATTATGTTTTGTTAATATTTTAATTAGGCTATTTTTTTATTAAGCCTCTGACATTTTTATAAAAATTATTAACGTTATCGTTTTTATTATAGTTGATAATAATTATTATTATTTTAAGTTTGTTTATGTTTTTTTTAGTTTTAATTTTAATTTTTATTTCCATTTTATTTTCTTTTTTATTTTCTTTTATTCCCTTTTTTTTCTCTTCTCTCTTTTCCCCCTCCCTATCCCTTCCTCTCCCATCTTCCCCCGTCACACACAGCAACCCCCCCCCCCCCCCCCAAAAAAAACCTAGGTCGCACCCTCCTCCCCGTCAGACCCCCCTTCCGTGCTCCCCTTCGGCGACGTGCACCACCGGATCCGCGCCCCTCTTCCGGATCGCCTCGCACCGCCCCCTGCTACCCGCCTCATGCCGAACCCCCATCGCACTACCCCCCCACTGGTCGAGGGGACTACGGAGCACCTCCCTCCCTTCATCTATACCACCTCCCTCTGGTCGGCACCCCTCCGACGACCTCCCCTTCCTGCTCGTGCGCACCCCATGACTAGTGGCCTCCCCTTCCTGCTCACGCGCACCCCATGACCGGCGGCCCCACTCCTACTTGCGAGACACCCTCCCCCTCGCACGACTCCACCGGCACGCAACACCTCCGGCCGGACTCCCCTTGCGTGCGTGACCCCAGCACAGAACCCTCCTTGTCACACTCGACCAACCTCCAACAATTCCTTCCGTAGGTGTGTTCCACTCTAACGGGTTGTTTTCTTCCTATAGTAGAGTTGCAGATTGGGGTTTTATGTTTTTAGGGTCGCTATTTTGGTTTGATTATGTTGTTTTTGGTTCCAATTCTTGAATTAGGGTCAAATTGTGGTTGCTTGTAGTGCGATTGGCACGCGATCAAAGTTTTGCGTCAGAATTTGAAGTTTTGACACCGATGGTAAGTGTTTCTTCCTATAATTTTTGTTTGATGAATTAATTTGCTTGTTTAAATAATTTAAGATGTTCTTTAATTAATTTGTTGAGTGCTAATTGTGTTTATTTGGTGAATTATGTTACTTAAATAAATTTGGTGTTCTATGATTGATCCGTTTGGTGCGAAACTAGTATTTAAGAAGTTTAGTATGCCTTTGATATTTTATAGCATGTTTGTATATAATGGGGTGTGTTTTTGAGGAAAACTCATGTTGTGTTATTTGATGTTAATTTATAAATCATGAAGTTGGTTATTTAAAATTTTGTAAGTGATGCAATGGATGTTTGGAAAGGTTTTTAGTGTGAATTTGATTTTAAAAGGAAAAGGAGTTTGGGTGTTTTTGAGGTAGTCCTATGTTGCATTATTTATGGTTGTTTTATGAAATCTGGAATTTGATTTATTTAAGGACATTAAGGATGCGAATCTAGTTCTGCTTGAGGGTTGGGTGCGTTTTCTTTTGATAGTAGTGTTTTATGTGTTGCGCATGAAACTTTTCTGTGGAAAAACCCATGCTGAATTGTTTATCAGTGTTTTTTAACTATGCAGTTCATCTATTATAATGTGTGTAGGCTGCAGTTGGTGTTTTGGTGTTGCATCTTGGCGTGTTTGGTTTTAAAAATGATGTTTTGAATGTTTTTCTTTTGGTCCAAACCCTTGATTTGTTATTTGGAAATGTTTTGTAGATTGTTCAAGTGTTAAGTTGTTTTATAAAATTATTTGTGTAGTGCATTGGACCTCGCTATGATGGTTTCAAGTTGCGGGTGTCAAGAACGCCTACTTGTGCATGCTTGAGGTAAGACATATACATATGAACGCCCTCTTTGTACATATTCCCTCATGGCGTGGGGAATATGTGAAATGCAGCTAGGGGTATTTATATATATATATATATATATATATATATATATATATATATATATATAAATGCATGTGCATGGAAGTGCGCAGGGTCAGTTCGAGTGGTGTTCGACAAATAAAGACATGTTTGAGGTGGGTCCCCTATGCCTATGCTTTAAATTTGAAATTCATAATTGCTTGATTTTTTTAAAACTATGTTATACACTATGCTATATACACATGCTAGGGAATCTGATTGCGGTTTCCAGAAACTATTATGCCTTTGTTTTGGAAATTGAAATGTATTTCAAATGCTGTTGGTCTTAAGTGACTTTTCTTGAAAATTGATTTCTTAAGTGGTTTTGAATTGGTAAGGTTTATTTCCAAATGTATTTGAAATTTTGGCCGGTTGATTGTAAAAGGTGTTCCCTTTATGTAATTAAGTCCGTTTGGCATCTTAAGAATGTTTTATGAAAAAGAAAAACCTCTCTTGGGGCACGCCCCCATTGGTTTTAGAAAAATGATTTTTTTAAGTTGAATGTGTTATCATGTGCCTAATTTGATGCTTATTCATTGTGTGACGTGAAAGAGGAGGATTGCGCTCAAGGAGGGAGATCGGTGGTGAGATGTTTAATTAGTTTTAGAAAAATAAAGTGTTATGTACATATATGTTTGCTTGATAAAGAAAACTCACCACCACTTGAAATAGAGCATAATGAGAAACCTGGGTATCTAGGTGTGTAACCAGGACTAGTATACTAGATAACACGGAAGGGGTTCGTGCCGGTTTTTCTAGCAGGATTGACGCAACAACACTAACTAAACATATGAATTTATGAGGGTCGTGGTCTTCTAAGCCACGTTTTCTGAGGGTCGTGGCCTTCTAAGCCACGTTTTCTGAGGGTTGTGGTCTTCTAAGCCACGTTTCACCGAGGTACAAGGTCTCTAGGTTCCCACTTGTTCTAGCTACCTATAGATATTACCCATGGTTCTCATTTGTGACATGATTCTAGCAATATAACTTTCTTTTCAGTTGTTTCATACTTGATGTCTAGTTTGTGAAAACCATATTTTAATCCAAACTGATTTCTTTTCATTTTGAAATTATAAGGCATGCTTGAAACCTATTTTGAAAATGTAGTGGGAGTAAAATGCTTTACCTGAAAATGAAAACTCGTTACTTGAATTTGAAAAGGAGGAAAATTATTTTATTATATCTTATTTTCAAACTGGCATAATTGAATTTCTTACTAAAGGTGGGGGCATATGACGTGGTTATATTTTAGCATTTCTACTGAGCATCTCGGTGCTCATGCCTACTTTAATTTTCAGTTGCAGGTTTCAGCCTTGGGTTGCTTTTGGGAGCGAGTGTGGTTTACGTTCCGCGTTGACCCACGGGGTCACTTGAGGCATGTCACATTGCTTCTTTAATTCCTTTTTCTACTGCCAAGTTGTTTGGTTTTTTTCCTTTATTTATCTGCTTTTTTAGTTTATGTTTATTCATCCTTGTTATGGGTCAAAATCATTCCCAACTGGTTTATTTTGATTCCCAACACTAGTTGCCAGCCCATGGGGATCGTGAACGACCTTCGGGCCATGTCGTGGACCGGGTCGGGCGCCGGGTCGGATGACGACCCGACTTGGTTCGTGACAAAGTTGGTTTTTAAAATTTTAATTTGTGCCCATTATCAAAAATATGTGATGTGAAAATTTTGGTGTTGTATTCAAGGAGGCAGTATGAAATCATAAAAAACAAAACATAAAAAAATTACAAAAAAAAAAAAATGAAAACAGAACATAAAAAATAGTTAAAAACTGAGATATACACAAAAAAAAAACTTTAATTTTTTTTTATAAAAATTCAAAAAAGGATTTTGAAACTCTTGTTGCATGAAAACCAGCTCTAGTTTTGAAACAATAGAACCTGTCAATACTGAAATTAAAATGAAAATAAAAAACATGAAAAAGAAAAAAATGTATGTCAAAATGGAAGTCAACATAGATTTTGAAAATGGGAAACTGAAAAACCCACCTCTTGTAAATGTGAATCAACTTAAAAATGTAAACCCACTTGGCCATGAGTTATTTGAGAGACAAAACTTGAGAGAGTACCTATTGCCTTATATGTCTAGTAAACTTCATTTATTAAGATCTATCCTAGATCAATGAAATTATGAAATCAAACAATCCATGATTTCTCAATTGACAAAATTCAATGGGATTCCTACTGAATACTCTCTTCACTTAATTAGAGCTTTCTATTATAGTATCTAGCATTTTCCACTTTGGGGCCTTAGTGAGGAAGAGTTAAAACTGAGAGTTTTCACCTTCTTCCTCAAGTTCAATGCAAGGAATTCATTTCAACTGTTATATGAGGAGATATTTATCACTTGGGATCATGTGTACAATGCTTTTGCAATGAAATTATATCCCTGGAGGTTGACATCTGAGATTAGGCACAAGATCATTGGATTCCTTCAAGATGTGGGTGAGTTGTTTTCGAAATACTAATACAGGTTTATGGGATTGCTTATGTAGTGTCAAAACCGCCAGTATACCCCTCAATTTCCCATTGATACATCCTACCATAGCCTCACCCCTTACCAGAAAACCTTAGTGGATTAGTTTTCTTGAGGGGAAAATAGTGATAGGATAGCTGAGGAGCTCAAACAGCTCTTCAACACACCGTCATTAAAATCCATGCATAAGTTCACTAGAAGAAGAACCATTATTAGTAAGGAATCCACTATTTACCCACAAACTAAATCCCAATCTACTAGGTTTTCAATGAGAACACTCACACCACACATTGGGAGCAATGCCATCCCTGTGGCATGTATGGCCTTTCATAGACTTGCTGTTTAAATTTTGACTTGCATATCCAAGCTCTTGAGAATGAAAATTTTGCTGGCTATGGACCTATGATTCAGCCTAGGGAATATCTATTCTCCAATTCCTATAATTAGTCATATGTGAACCACCTGAACTATTTATGGAGGGATAAGGGTGTCATTCTACCTGATTCCCCTCCTTGATTCTAATAGCCTTTAAAGAAACAATTCCAACTGCAACCCCAATCCAAGGCTGAGTCATTCAATTCCAAAGATTTGGGGAGAGATATTTTTCATCAGTTGATAGGAAATTTTGATGACAAAAATATGAAAAAATATTTTGATAAAATTCAAATGGATTCAATAATGAAAAACCAGAAAATACAGATGGGGTAGTTGGCTAGGGATGTTAGAAATATAGAAAAAGGTAGGTTTCCCAGTATAACCAAATCCAACCCTAGGGAAAATGAAATTTATGTGACAACCAGAAGTGGTCTCCAAAACCAAAAAAACTAAATAAATAACCCCAAATTTCTCAAGATGATAATCTCGATGGATCTGAAAAATTAAATATGGGAAAACCTGAATATGTAAAACCAGACATCAATACTGGGAACCCACTAGTTCCAATTGTTACATCTATAAAACCAAAAAAATGTCTTGAAAAAAATGAAAACAATGGGAATAAAATTCTTGATGAAGAGACTGTAGGGATGCCCCCGATTGTGTGAAATGTTTTCTATATCATCCCTTTTCTAAACAGAATTTAAAAACCAACTCATGATTCTAAACTTCTTAATTTTCATAGAGTTATTAAGAAGTTTAACATTGATATATCATTCAAATAATATCTCATTCAAATCCCATCATACATAAAATCACTCAAGAAAGTATACTCAAATAAAAAGAACCTAAAATAATTTCCCACCTATAGGTTGACAGAAGAGAGTAGTGAAGTATTTCAGAATAGGATACCTCCTAAACCCCAGGACCTAAGAATCTTTTTTATCCCCTACACCCTTGGATATTGAGTTGAAAAATTCAATTGATTCGGTTATTGGTGACCTAGAATTAACTTGATTCTTATGTCACGTTTGAAACACCTTATATTAGTTGTTCCCTAGTTCACCATTATTGTGTTATAGCTTACTGATAGGTCCATTACTCACCCAGTGGGTAGGGTTGATGATTTTCTAGTGGGAGTAGTGAAAATATTTTTTCTTATTGACTTTCTCATTCTTGATATAGAGTGTTATCAGGAGGTTTCTATCATCCTTAGTAGGCCCTTCCTAGCCACAGGGGGAGCAGTGGTAGATGTCTCTAAGGGGAAGTTGATTTTCAAATTAGGTAAACCAAAAGAGATATTCAACGTGTTTAAGAAAATAAAAGATCCCACCCACCCATTATTTCCTAAATATGAGTTGCAAGTTTCCTAGGGAACTAATTATGAGGAGGAAGATGAGTTTCTAAGGATGATAGAGGAGAACAATGGTGAACCTCAGATCCCTACTGCCACTTGCATGGGGATCTGTTCAACTAAAGAGAGAGAGCTCATTAATGAGTATGGTTGATTGTTTTTTGAATATATAAATGAGTTTGATATGGAAGAAATTCTTACCCCAAGATAAGATTTTAAGTGTGAGGAATTTTTTTTGGTAGTTCAAGTGATGAGGAGGAAGAGTTCTATAATGCCTTCTTCAAGAGGGAGAATGGAGAAATTGGCCCACCAAGGCCCATGTTCCTTCCATCAAGTGAATCACCACCCATTCCTAAACTCAAACCCCTCTCTGGCCATCTAAAATATTCCCTTTTAGGAGAGAGTTCCTCACTAAATTTTATCATTTTATCCAACCTATAGGTTAGTCAAGAGAAAAAAAAGTTTAGTTTTTTGAATAAGTACAAATTTATCATTGGATGGACAATAGCTTATGTAAATGGGATTGGAACAACCATACGCAAGAACAAAGTTACCATGGAACCTAAGCCTATAGTGGAATCCCAAAGGGGAATAAAACCAAACATGAAATAAGTTGTTAAAGTAGTGATCAAGATGCTTGATGTTGGGATACTTTTTCCCATTTCTAACAGCCCCTGGGTATGTCCTGTCCAGGCTGTCCCTAAAAAGAGTAGAGTGATAGTGGTCACCAATAAGAAAAATGACCAAATCTAAACAAGGCAGGTGAACAAATGGAGTGTTTTTATAGACTATAAGAAGTTGAATACTCCCATAAGAATGGGCCACTTTACCATGCCATTTTAGGGAAAAAAATTAGGAGAGTTTTTTAGGTAATGAATATTTATATTTTCTTGATTGTTACTCTAGTTATAACTAGATTTCCATTTCTCCTAAGGATCAAGAGAGAACCACATTCACCTGTCCATTTCAGACAATCACCTACCAGCATATTCCCTTTGTCTTGTGTTGTATACTTTCCACATTTCAGAGGTGCATGATGGACATATTATCATATATGATTGAATTAATAATTGAGGTTATCATGGATGATTTTTCTATTGTGGGAAGCAATTTTGAGAATTTTCTGGAAAATATGGGATTTTTTCTAGAGAGGTTCCAGGAGACCAATCCAGTATTAAATAGGTAAAAGTGACAATTAATAGATACTAAAGGTATTTTCTTAGGTCACAAAGTGTCTAAGAGGGGGATGGAGCTAAATATTTCCAAATTTGAGGTCATCCAAGAGTTTCCCCCTAAAAATGTCAAGGGAATTATGAGTTTTTGGGACATCTAGGGTTTTATAGGAGATTCAATAAGTATTTTTCTATAATCATGATACCCATATTCTCATTTATAGTTAAGGACACGCCCTTTTATATGAGATATGTCTTTAGTCCTTTATCATGCTTAAGGAGAACCTGAAAAGCATACTTGTGATCACTACCTCTAACTGGAAGCTCCCTTTTGAGGTAACTAGTACTTACCCATGCATTCGCACGACAATACATTTAATGCTTACTTTCACGAAGATAAAAATATACTTCAATATTAATAAAGAACATCAATATTGTATATATTGAAAAAAATAGTGATACTTAATATTGAACTGTAATAGGATAAAATATATAGAATTGAAAACATAGTAAAATAAGAAAAAGTAAATAACATAGAAGATTATATAGGATAATATTGAAAATATATTAGAGAAAATATGATAATACATAAGGAAAACATAAGTACACCATCATTATACAAAATAAACCATACAAATGCATGATGGAGAATATAAGGAAAACATATAGGAGAATATATAAATGATACAATATTTTCATAAATACTTGATGAATAGAAGAAAAATGAAACACACAGAGAATATAGATGATACATTATTTTCAGAAATATAATTACTGAATAAAACCAAAGGTAGCAGAACATTAAGAAGGGAAAACAAAGGGTGAGAAAAAAAATGCTGGAATGTATTGAGTGAATAATAACATACAGCTGGTAAACTGAATAATGAGATGCATGAAAAACAAAATATAGAGATTATAATAGATGAAAAAATAAGAGTAGGCATTTGCATGGTACTTTCTTGAGAACTATAAATCAGTATTTCTTATCAATATAATAAGCTTATTTTGCAATTAGAATAAATCAAATACACCATCAATAGTAGTACTAATATTGATACCAATAAATCAAATAATTAGGAGTGAAATAGGTAGGACGCAGTACATAAATTACTTGTACTGAAACTCTAATAAAAAGGTACATTTAGTGATACAAGATTAACGTAATAAATGAAGCTAACAGTAGTAATTGTTTTCAAAACTGGAAGGACGCAAGTGACAGTGGATGAATGCACCTTCAGAATATGTTTATAAATCTCAAATACCAAGAAGGGATGATTGCACATGGACAGCTACAATGTCGTAGGTTTTTGTAGTCTGATATCCACTTCTAGATGCATCCATGTAGCAGGTTCTTCAAATGGGATGACAGTCATGTTGTCTATTATTTGAACAGTAAATGAGTTGAAGAGGCAGTAGGGTACAGTTTTGGAATGGCATTGGTAGACATCCATTTGAACAGTGAAAACCACACTATAATGTAAACACCCAATTAAGCAGCATAGATAAACATCAAGCATTGCAATATCTTTTAATTAGGATAACTAGAAAAGAAACAAAACTAATATATTGATCAACAATTAACATTGTTATATCATGAAGAAAACCAATGAAAGATAGTAAACATCATGCTACATCACAAATCAATAGTAATGAAATAGACCAACTAAAGATAAGTAAACCAATTATAGACTACACAATATAGTAATCATTAAAATTTTGAGATATGAAAAGTAAACAAACCAAGCAGGGCCTTTCACTAACAAAAGGTTCACAAACACAACCTTAATCCAATAAATAGACTTCATATGACTTGTGTATAGATTAAAAATTTTAATGGAAAATTGAAATAGAGAGATAAGATTACATGTATAAACTATATTGGAAAAGGCTGAGAAACATTTAGTCTAGTTTGTCAGTTTTTTTTGTTTATCATCTCCATTATATGGAGATGATGTTCATTGGAAATAGGTGATGTTGGTGTGGGGTCTCGAGATAGTGAATCATTGCTTTCCACATCATCTTCAGCATCAAAGTCAGTCAACGGTTTTTTATACACGAATATTTCATTGTAACGAATGAGAAGTAGTCAATACTTATAAGTCATAACGTTGAAGCATCAATATAATATCTAACAGTTGGAAAAGCATAACAAAGATAGTGTTTTTATAAGAAAAGGTAAAAATCAACCGAAATGATGAAAAATAAATTCTTGTCTACAACATGTACACCATGACAGTAAGAGATAATGAAGATAGAGATACTATACCTGGGTTTAAGATACAGCAGTAGTAGTTGTATCAAAGGTAGCATAAGTGTTTCAGTTGAGTCCTGAAGATTCAGCGCTATGATGTTCCTAAAACAGATAGTTAAATGAATAGTACAAGTATATGGTAACTGTTTTGTAAAAAATATGAATGGTAAAGAAGAATAACTAAATAAGTTAGTTGAATGATATTTAAAAAGAATGTTGTCATGTGATCTTCACCACGCTGCCTATAAAAAATTATGGAAGAAGAAGTCTGCTTACCTGACTGTCTACGGAACTTTGATGATAGTTGTTGATATAATATTCGTTATCATTGATGTAGAGCATTGTGCATGTGTTCTGTTCTGAAGAGAGTTTTCAATTTTGAATGTTGTACTCTGTGACATCTAGTGACAATATGACTTTCTTTGATGACCGAATGGTAATGTGAGCAATATAATGTAAACCTTGATAGTAACGATTGGTCAACGAAAAATGGCCGATCAGATTTAACATGTGTAGTTGCTGGCAGTACTGTGAGAATAACATAGAAAATGTAAATGCTGTAGTCAAGTAATACTTAGAATGTGGATTTAGTCAATGCTATGGTTGGTAGTACTGTGAGAATAACATAGACAATGTAAATGCTGTAGTCAAGTAATACTTAGAATGTTGATTTAGTCAATGCTATGGTTGGTTGTACAGTTACAGTTACATACTGTCATAAGAATATGATAAATGCCATAAGAAAAATAAGAGATCTAGGATAAAGTACTATGACAGTTTAGTAAACTTATGTGAACCTTCAAATAATATATTGATGAACTGAGTGGATGGCTATCGAAATGTCCTTGGATAACATACCATGCAGAAGGGATTGTAGTTGTTGAACCAAGGAGAGCCTGAGTGAACTGTCTGATCAGATTAGTATAGATTGTAGAGGATAATGCAGGATTAATTCGCAGAGGATTATGTCGATCTTACCGTTAAAGAGTGGTCAACCGCGGTGGAACTATGGCACTGAAGAACTTGAAAACCTAGATTTGTGAGGCCGAAAGACTACATGACCGAACCCTAGATTTCAGATGTAGGAAGTGGTGAAGATGTGGTGTCGAGAAGCAACGAATACCTTATATTTGGGCGGTCGGGTTTTGGAAAGTCTTTGGACCTGGAGACTGCAGGAGGAAAACACCGGAGCGGATTTGTGGTGACTGAAGGAGGTGACGACAAAAACCACGAGCAGGGATAAGTAGAAGTAGGGGAGGGGAGTAATGAGATGGAGGTCAGTTGTGGAATACCGTAGTTTCGCCGCAACTATTTTTCAATCGGGTCGGTGGTTCAGCGAGATGTGCCGGGTTGGGGCGACTGCCGGCGGTGGCGAAAATGGAGGTATTTGAAGATGGCGCCAAGGAGGCTGTTCAAGGAAGGTAGTCATCAATTAGGGCGAACAGATTTGGAGGTAACCGTAGACGGCGCAGAGTGTAAACGCGGGTGGAAAGGGGGGAGAGGGTCGGGGTCTGGGAGAATTCTAAGGTGGAAGTAAGGTAATCGAGAGACGTGGCTTCCTGTATTGGTGACACATCGGTAGAAAAAAGCCAACTTTAGAAGATATATAGATTACATCAGATATGGATAAATTTCATCATACATTGATGGATGAAAAGATATGAAGTTCACAACAGATTTTAAAATTGATTCAAATTCTGCTCATAGCCCTTTATAAACGGGTTACAAAACAAAAAAATGATTGAAAACATGAACAACTATATTATTCCAAAAGAAAACAATCATGGAAATGAAAAACATATTGAATTCTCTTCAAACACAACTTTTAGAAGGATTCATCCATACCTTTGATAAGACATAGAATCCTTTAGCCACAATAGTTACTCATTGTCGATTTTGAACCTCCTTAAAAACATAATGATTACATGTTACATACCTGAGTAAGTAGCACAATTGATAAAAATTTAAATCTGAATGAATAAAAGATGACATGAGAACAACTACCATTAATATGTGTTGTCATTTCATTCTAAAACTGGAGATGGTGATAAACAACATCATTTAAAGAAGACATGTAATTACATTGGGACACATTACAATGATCAATCAACATACAAACAATGAACAACCCTTGTATAACATCGAATTTGGTAGCACATGCATCAAAATAAAATGACACACTAATCCAAACTATTATATAAAATTAAGCACATACCTTTCTCTATGCTATTAGTAATTTGATATTTAAAATGAAAAAAGAAATCATATTAATGTGATAAAACATTATTACAACTAATAACACTAATGGAATACAACAGTTTGAAACAAATATACATAAAAAAATTTACATGAAACATTGATCTCCTAGAATAAGTAATATAATAATATCTGATTTCCAGATTTTAAAAAATCCTTATATTTCTCTATGGAGGTGATTTTTTTCATAATGTAGTTCAATCAAACTGATGAATATAAATTATAAATAGGTGTAATCACCTTATAATGCTAACTCAAATTGGTGACACATATCTTCAGGCATGCAAAGATCCATGAGTGCCCATACCTACAACCCAGCTATAAAATGTTTCATTCAGTCATGACACCAAACACAAACAAAGATCTAATCAGACGTGAGCTGAAAAACTTACAATCAACACAAAGTTGCATTGTAAAATAAACACCAAAAGGAAAAAAGGAATCAATGATGTATAAAAAAGCATTACCATCAATGCTGTTTTTTGCCTCAGAAGCTAGATTTTCCATCACGAATGTCATCCTTCAAGGAATTGATAAAACAAAATGAATTCTCACAATATTTATAATCACATGAAAATTTAGAGATATGGGTATTAATATAAATTTAATATATTGATTGAACCAAAGTTGGAAGGTCACATCAGCAGATGAGAGAAACACAAAATGATAATATGGTGAACAGTAACTGCATTTGCTAAAATTGGAAACATGATTGATATAAATATTCTTAACCAGGATACATTGAAGACATTTAGACCTGTCCAAGTTTACCTACACTCCTGAAAATTTGGAAGGGCCAGCAAAATGCATTTAACAAATTTACATGGATTCAAAGCCAAAGTAATTGTAATGGTAAAGTGGAACAAAATACTACAACAAAATGACTTGTTTAGTGGTTACTGATGCTACATGGAATTGAAATACTGACCCTAAGGAAGTTTTGCGGTGCATAGATTCTCCTCCCCTGTAAATGTAAGGTTACAATAGATATAGGCGAAAAAATCAAGAGCAGAAGGTGTTTTAAAGGGACACTATAGTAACAACGTACCGTACAAGATGGAAGTGGACATGGAAAAAAGAATCAAACCAATATTAGATGGGAAAATCATCTAAACAATTCAAATTTAAAACATCATAAATCAAGAAAGTAATATGATTTTCACAAGCATGATAGAACATACATATGACATGCAACTGGAAATTTTAAAATACTAATAGTTGGAATTATAAGAGATAAATATCATATGTGGCAGGTAAAATAAATCATAATGAATTCAGAACCCTTTCCCATAACAATTTCAAGTTACTGTCAGTGAAAAAGTTTGTGTTTCCGTGTATATTGAAACATTGCAAAGACCAAGTCGTTCTCAGCAGCAGTGAAAATTCCAAAAATTCAGGTACGCTAAGGAAACCCCTACAATGTTTCAGAAATCAAATAGTTTCCTGAACAATATAGTCTGAATGCATAAATATGGAATGAAACAAACCAGAAGTCACATAATAATTCAGCGCCCATTGCATACTGGTGAAAATATGAGTGAATCAAAACCCAAAAAACATAAATCAAACTTAAATCTATTAAAGGAAATTTATATGAATTCAGACCCATTTACCGACTCCAACTTGGATTGACTGTAAGTTGGATTCATTGGACCTTCGTTGTAGGTATTGGAAAACCTTAAAAGACACTCTGCTTTCTTGGTCTTCACATGAAGTAGAAAAATCAAGATGAATGAATAAGATGAACTGTATAGTTTCTTTTTCACAAATAAATAGATAAATATTAAAATGGGAACCATCAAAGTTATTGTCAGTGTTCGAAGAAATGAAATTGGATGCGTTGTCTTTGGATATCATCTCCCTCCACTTACGATGACTATCATTCTGTTCTGTGACCTTGTATTCATCTATGGATGTGTTGCGGCTCGAGTTCCTCTCCAAGGGACACCCTATTCCGAGACCTGTATACTTATCGTCGTACATCACATATTGAATAAAATTATATACGGAAGAAAATTAGAGTGAATAAAAACCCTAATAGTAGAAATTGAATCAATATATGAGGAAATAGAAGGGGATTCGTGGCGGTGAGGCGAGAATGCATGGCCGAAGCGAAGATGCCTGGCGGAGAATGGGATATGTGGTGGTGGAAAAGTGAGGTGTAGGTGGTGGAGGAGGTGGTGGCGGAGGCGGCGAGGATGTTCCAATGATGGTTTGCACGAGGTGAAGTTACCCAGACCCTAGATGAATAATATGAAGGGGTATTTTTGAGATGAGTAGAAGATTACGGTAAACGTACCTGAGGAAGACCAGTATGAGAAAATCACAGATTTTTAAGGGAGGAAGATGGATTGGATGATGCCAGATGATCATCAGAGAGCAGAGGCGTGGATAGAAGGGAATATGGGTGAGGTGGCGGAGGAGGCGCTGGCAGAGGCGGCGCGGAACTGGCTAGGTTTCCAAAGAGGGAGACCTCTAGCGAGCAGCGGGGACTGGGGATGTGGAGCGTGAATGAGGGATAGAGCGCGTTGGGTGAGGGATAACAATCGATGGATGGAGGTAGGAATGGGGTAGACGTGGCTCTTTGCAGGGGTGAAACGTAGGTGGAAAAATGCCAAGTTTAGAAGATATATAGATGTGTGATGCTAGTGATTTAGCTGTAGGTGTTGTCTTGTGGAAGAGGAATGATAAAAAGATACATGTGATTGGTTATTCCAAAATACTACTGGATGATTCATAGAAGAACTATTCAACTACTTAGAAGGATTTGGTTGTGGTGATGTTTTCTTTGGAAATGTGTAGGCAATAATTGATATGATCTAGAGTTATCATTTTCACAGATCATGCTACCCTTAAGTACTTACTGGTAAAGAAGGTTTCTAAAACCGTATTGATGAGATGGACCCTATCATTATAGGAATTTGATTGGGTTATTAATGATAATAAATGGGACGATAATGTAGTGGCATATCACTTGTCTATATTTCCCAACAACCAAAGTGAGTAACCAAGAGTGATTAACACTTCATTTCCTAGTGAAAAACTATTTCCTACTTCTATCCAGTAGTCTTCTGGGTTTGTAGACTATACCAATATTCTAGTAGTTGGTGTTATGCCCAATGACCTCTCACACAACCAAAGAAAGAGGTTCATATCTGAATTGGTAAATTATTTTTGTGATGACCCTCCTCTCTTTAAGAGGTGTTATGATGGTATTTTGAGGAGATGTGTGGCTGAGGAAGATATGTTTCCCATACAGGATAGTTTTTATTCATAACCTTGGGGGGCACCATGTAGGAGAGAGAACTAATTAGAAGGTTTGGCAGGCTGGTTTCTATTGGCCTACTTTGTTCAAGGATTCTAGGAGTTCGTTCATTGGTTGTTAAAAATGTTAGATGCTTAGAAATTTAGGAGGAAGGTAGGAGCTCCCTCAAAAAATAATTCTATAGGTTGAAATTTTTCATTTTTGGGGTTTAGAATTCTTGGGACCATTCTCATACACTTATGGTAATGAATATATTTTGGTTGTTATACACTATGTGTCCAAGTGATTTGAGGTAGTAGCTCTGCCCAATAATTTTGCTGCTGGTGTGGTCATGTTTATCAAGAAAAACATATTTTGTTTTTTTAGTGTACCAAGATAATTCATTACTAACAATGGTAAACATTTAAAAAATTATAATTTCATGATATTAATGGAGAATTAAGGATTCTCAAAGAGGGTTGGTACCATCTATCACCCACAATGTAGTGGGTAGGCAGAAGTGTCAATCCGGGAGCTTAAGCAGATTTTAGAGAAGAAAATTTCTTACTCTAGGAAGGACTGGTCAGTTATGTTGGATTAGGCTCTATGGGCCTATAGAACTGCACAGAAGACACATATAAGGATGTCACCATACTTGCTGATTTTTGGGAAAACATGTCATCTACCTATTGATTTTCTACAAAATCTTATTGGTCAGTGAAAGCATTAAACCTTGATATCAAGTGTGCTGGTGAGAGAAGGTTATTAGATCTTAGTGAGATGGAGGAGATTAAAAGAGATACTTATGATAATGGTGAAATTTATAAATATATAAAATGGCCTTTCATGACTCAATAATTCAAAATATGAATTTTAATGTTGGTGAGAGGGCCCTAATTTTTAATTCTAGACTGAAACTATTTCAAGGAAAGTTGGAGGCCAAGTAGTCAGGACCCTTTACCATTGTGAGAGTTTTGGTTAATGGAGTTATGAAGATAGTTGGATAAGATAACATACCATTCTTTATTAATTTTCAAAGGATCAAGCATTAATTTGTAGAGAATCCAAAGGGATAGAATACCATCTCTCTGCAAGAAGAATGATTTGTCTCATGTCTAACTAAGGACTATAAACTCAGTTTTTCTTGGGAACGAACCCATGGTTGTTGTACTATTTTCCTATTATATCTGTTTCCCAATAAAAATAACTCATTTTGATTGATTCACTAGTTTTTTGCCATATCTATTTAAAGGTTTCACATGGCCTTCTACTACATGAGAGTAATATTTCTTCTAGAAACTCATAAAATGAAAACTAATGGAGCATCACACTACCTCATATGGATAACATCTCTTCAACTAAATCCTTTATTTAATTTTTTTGTGAGCTTAAAATTCAGGATTCTTATGCTTATTTTACTTAACATGTAGTAAATGAGGAGGAGTAACTATTTAGATTTGCAGAAGAGGATATGTTGAATGGAAATTAATGGAATTGATTACATAGTCATGGAAGTATTGTTCTTCTTTTTTCCAGTTTTATTTAATGATATATTATTATTATCTACTACATGATGCTAAGTGTGGGGGAGACCCCTATATTTCTTTTGAATTGTTACGAATTGTCTTCAACATGGGTGTTTAGCTGCTTTAATCTATACAATTGAAAACTTATTTGAACTGAATTGTGGAACCAGCTGGCTCTCTTGTATTAACATTATTTAAATCTTTTTTTGCTCCAATATGCATCTCATGCTACTAGTATGAATTAAAAGAAATATAAAAAACTAAAAAAACTAAGAAATCAATCTTTTTCATTCTTGTGTATATATGTTTTTGTTTCTCTTATCTTTTTTGGTGTGGAAAATACTATTTTTAACTATCTTGTCACCACTCAAAATCTATTTTAAAACATTGTATATTTTCTCCTACTATAGAATTCAACATTGGGAACAATGTTGAGTTTTATGTGTGGGGGAGAGGGGTCATTTTGTTGTTAATTTCAAATTCCCCTTGATTTTTTTGTCAAAAATGGTTAAAGTTTTGTAATAAAATTTCATAATATTTCAAAATTTTCAAATTCTTTCATCTCATAATTTTCAGTTGGGTTCAGTTGGCACTTCAATTATGTCCTCCCTAGAGGATCACTAATTTATAGATGTCAGGATTTTCATCGAATATGAAGCTATTGGGTATGAGTGATTGTTGAGTGAGGTAGCATGTTGTCCCTATGGAATTTTAGTTTAGGAACTAAGGAAGGGAGTGTGAGAAGATAGTTCTTATGGAATTAGGATCATGACATTAGGTAACTATAAATTTTCAATAGAAACTAGGGGACTCAATTTAAAAATACAATTTAATCACTTTAGGATGTTAAGTCAAATTATAATTATTTATGACTTTTGAAACTAAAGTAAAATGGGAAAATCGGATCCTGGGGTGATTCTTTGAGAAAAGGTGCACTGGGTTCATTTTTGTGAATAAATAAAAGTCCATTTCAATTTCAATAAGTGTTATGCACAGTGCTCTACACATAGAATATGGCTGCGTAAAATTAAAATAAAGTGTCCTTGTAAAAAATGAACTCATTAAGGTGAGGTGAATTTTGAACCAAAACAAAGAAGAGAACAATTAACTTAGTTAAAATTCATTTGAGTTGAATCAATATGGTGATGAAATAAATGTAAATTAATTTTTAGAACCTAGGATAAATTGATAATTGAATGTGCATGTGGTTGAGGTTTTAATTCCATTTGATTTAACCTGAAACCACACCTTGAATTAGAACTTGAATTGGATTGATGTTCAACAGTATGTCAGTCTATATAAGAGCTATGAAATCCTTAGCAGTGAATGAAATTGTGATACCTTTGACTTACAGTGAGTTTATGAAGCTATGTAGTACCACCTTTTTGAACACATTCTTGAAAATCCTAACTTGTTTGCTCCTTTGATTTTTAAAGTCCTGACATGCCCTTTTTGAACTATGTGTTCCAAATGATGCATTGTGTTTGAAAAAGTCAATGGCCATGTATTTTTTAGGACTAACAAAGAATTAATTATTGGGGGAGTTTGATGTGAATTTTTTTCATTACATTGTTTCACATAAATATTCACTTTTTCCTCTCTTTTTATTATGAAAATAATTTATTTTGTGTAATAATTAATTATTGGTGTTTTTTAAAGATTAAATTGTTAAAAATGAGGGTATGTGTTAAAAGTGTGTTTTAGTCTTTTTTTTCTATTTTTTAAAAATAAAATTAATTTATTATTTTGATTCAATTTAATTAATTATTTATTTAATTAATTTTCAATTTAATAATGTTCAATTCATTAATTTAATTTATTATTTATTTTAAAATTATAAATAAATATTTCACATTTATTTCTTATTCTATAGATAATTTTATAAATTTTAATAATTTAATTCTATTCTTTAATTCATTTAATACGTTTATTTTAATTCATTAATTTCATTAATTCTTTTAATTTAATAATTGGTTAATTAATTTATGCAACATTTATTAAATATTTTTAATTGTTTTAAATTAATATGATTATAAATAATTTTATAATATTGTTTAATTAATTTTATTTTGTTTTCAAAATGGTTTAATTTTTATTTAGTTTTTAATTTTATTTGTTAATTTAATTGTTTAATTTATTTTTTGTGCATGTGTTATCAACACACCACACATTAGTGACACAAATGAGTCCCCGACACCACCCATCGTTGATTCAAATAAGTCACCCACACCACCCATAGGTGACTCAAATTAGTCACCAACAACACCCATCGGTGGCTCAAATGAGTCATTGTTCCACCATATTGGTGACTCAAGTCACTGATACACACTTGTCTCACAAACACCCCACACTGCCATCAGTGACTTATCTCATGGACACCCCTGGACTTCCACCACTCACCATCCCTCGACCTACCGACACCTTCCCCTCTCCCCTACACTCCCAATCTAATGACACTATCACACATATTTTCCCATGTTTTCTCACGGACGCTACAACAGTGAGTCATTTCTCACTATTCTAGCGTAATTCCATTGTTTCACAGACATTATTTCTGCCAGCTTCCACCCACACTTACGGTGACTCTACTCCATCCCTCTTCCACTCCTCTTATCATCCCCTCCCTTACTCACCAACGTTCTCTAGCTACATAACAACAACACCGCTGAAACACAAAGTCAAAAATCCAGAAGCATGAAAAATGAAAGAAACTCAATAACATCACATGAATTCGAACAACAGTGGTATAATAGAAGAGTCACAACAAGACCAAACCAGATCAATTTTAAAAATATTTGAAATCCAAAAACTCATTAAGATTGGGAACATTTTTCGTGCACTGCTGATGAACCGAGGATGATGACTTCACATGAGCTGAGCTCCCCTACCTCCGCCATGAGAAATAGAACCTACGGTTGTTGGTTGGTGCTGCTTCCAACCCCTGCTCCTCAATTTCCACCTGCTCTACAAACCACATCATGGTGCTCCACCATGAACCAAATCTAAACCTCGACCCCCTTCACCGTGGACCATCCCCTAGATCTCTACTCCTCCATTTCGCATCGTATCCCCTCCCCTCTACCTGAGTGTCACAACCCCTCTAATCGACCCGCCTCCCCCACCTTTTCATACTTATTTTATATTTTTATTTCATTGTATACTTTATTTAATATAATATATATAATATATATAATAACATATATATTAATTAATATAATATATATAAAAGATAATAGTATATTTATTGTATTATGTTTATATTTCATAATACTTATATATATTATATTTAATATAACAATTTTTAATAGTTTAATAATAATTTTAATTATTTAATTTATTATATATAATCATTTTACATAAATTTTATAAATATATGATTTTATATATATATACCTCTTTGAATACTTCTAATAAATAGTTTAATTTTTATTATTTATTTTTATTCTTGTTTATTTTTAATAATTTTTATAACTTAAATATTTCTTTTTCCCTCCTTTTTTCTTTTTATTTATTCTAATTATCTACATTATAATATTATATAATAACATGTATATTTAAATAACTATATTTGATGATATTTTTTAATTAAATTTTATTCTATTTGTTTTATTTTTTCGGGGAATGGATCGTGCTCAATGGCATGCACTATTTCATTCTGTTAGAGAACATCCACTTCAGTCACTTGCGGGGAGGAAGTATCATGGTGATTGTGCCATATAGAGGCTGGAAAATACATTTGATGGATTCCAGAGACTTCCAGGGAGCATAGGTAGGACATAATTACCACCACGAGGCATCAAAATTTCACTTCCATGAGGAGATAAACACCTCAATACCATCCATCAACTCCATTCCATTGACCACTTCCACTTTCATAAATCTAGACCCTCACTTACACAAGGAGATATAGGTGTAGCAGAAGACATCAACGAATGATCACAATACCATTCAATATTCCCTGGGTTGTAGATATAAAAAGAACCTCTTCACCACCATTGAGCAGTAAATAGAGCTTAGATATTGGAGAGTTCTTTGAGATCAAGTGGGGATATGAAACACTCATTTCATTACTCTTTTTGTGCATTTTCTCTGATAGGAACATCTTTGTTTTAATTTGAATTAAAATGGCGATTCCAAACATCATATCTAGTTAATTTCCTATGGAAGAATAAGCTGATCGATTAAATATGACTTCCTCTTGTTCATGCATATTCTAGTTCTCACTGGATCAACTCTTTCTCACTTGCTTGAACAATTTCTTTTCAAACCATAATGATAAGTGGAAACTGGTCTTGATCAAATTAAAACTTAATTTTTTAAACCGATTATTTCATTTAAAAATGAGTCATTATCAATTGAGAGAGACACACCGAGTTCAATCAACAAGTTGAACTTAGTGATTTCTAATTTTCATCATTAAGCAATGAAATGATTTTTATAGTTGAAAATTTGTAAGGATTACTCTATTACAAGCTGACCAAATGACAAATCCAGCCTTCTACCTTAAATTAGATCAAAATACATAATGATAAGTGTGTTAAAAAGGGAAAACATTATTGAATCCCACCAGTTGACTTCCCCCACTGATCCATTGTTTGTTCTCACTACTTAGCCCCTACTTCTTGTATGCATTCCCTATTGTCTACTTATTTTCTATGATTTCACTCATTTAATCACTCACTCACACACAAACCTTCATCACATCACATTTTCATAAGCATCATCCAATGTCTATGTGTTTTTATGTGTTTCTATTAGTTTTATTTTTTTGTTTGGACATCATGCACATAATTTTCCCCTCCCCTTGGTTTAACCTTATCTTACCACTATAATGTGGGGTAATTAAGTTTATGAATTTTTAATTTTTACACATTCTCAAATAAACGAGGCATGCACCTAGCCCTATTAACCCCAACATGCTTATGAGGATCTCTAGATGAGGGGTGGTTGGTCCTCACTCATGAGGTAATATTTCATCCCAATAAATATTTGAAATCCCATCCAAATCCAAAAATAAAATAAAATTAAAGAATACACATCTTTTGGGTGAATTGACCATTATATTGTCAGGTTATAAGGTTGTTAATATACCAACAGGTCTATTAATTGAACATATTATATTTTCATAATATCTATTAATATACTTTTATTTCAAAATAACAAATCTATTTTTAATTAAAAAATAATATCAACCATGATGACATTGGTCCATGAAAGAGGCAATATGTAACACTATGTGGGTCGGTGTGGACTAGCCCAAAGAGTGTTAGTGGTTTGGGAAATTATATGTAAGGTCCATCCCAATCATGTTCATGCTAACCTTTTTTTGATTCCTATTTTGGGGTATGGATGTTTGAAAATGCATCCATTTTTTAAAAATTGGATTTAAAAATGTTTGTATAATAATGAAATTAATTTCAACATATTAAAGTTTTTGTTGGGGAATTAATTGGAATATTTCAATTGTAATCCATATATTTTAGAAGCGTTTTAGGATTCTAAATAAGAAAATAATGTCTTATATTAATTATTTTTATGCTTGGATAAATATAAATTTAATAGTTCAGAAAAAAATAACTTTAACACAAGTTTGTGAGGTTGTGAAAAATAAATTATGTTTTTATTTAGGAAACATTAGGGTATTTACATAGTTTTAATTCCCTATAAAATGGTTAGCTACTTATTCTATGTGTTTAATTAATATAAAACCCAAATTCTAATATCAACGTAAGGATGAATTTTTTCTTTAATAAATGTAACCATTCATTTCCAAACCATATATACTGGCTAGAGGGAATTTCATAGGCATGCATATGGGTTATCCTAGAATCACATTTCTTAGGTAAAGGAAGGTTCTAGTTTTCATTATTTTCATTATGGTAACAAAAATTCAAAGGCCATGTTATTGAAGGTTGTTTTTCTTTCTTGAGTAAGAAGTGATTCCCAAAGGATGTTCAATGGAAACCAATCGTGTAAGGGTAAATCCATTATACCCTTACACAATGCACGAATATAGTGTATGTGTATTATTTTTTGGTAAAATATCCACTATCTCTTTCCCAGTTTAGACTATATGGTAATATTAATGTAAATAACGGGTTTAATAGTGGAAATTAGATGGTTCTAAACCTATTTACGGTTTCAAACATAATCATTGAATATCCAAAATTTTAGAAGTCTTAAAATGAACCTTTTGAATGGAAACAACATTAGTATGTATTTAATGTCAATTTAATATCTATGTGGAACATGTATCTAAATATTTATAAATATTATATTTCATTGTTTGAGGCTTTATTAATTTCTTTAGTGTTATTAGTGACTAAAACCTCACCTATATAGACCTATATGTCTTATTTGATCAATCTGGGTTTCTATAGCTCATTTCTAGTCATGTGAGACATGAAAACATCTTCCTCTCTTCTATATTTTAGGGGGTTTGGGAATTATTTTTCTTCATGAGGTAGGGGATATGATATTTATACTATATTTAATATGCATACCAGATGAAATCATGATTTTTACCTTTTCCAAATTTGTGAAATTAATATTGACCATAATATAATATTGTATTCACAAAAAATATTTATGAATATTAAGAAAATATGAACAAAGAAGTAGGATATGTACTGGTTAATACTACTTAATTTAATTGTTGTAATAACTCTTCTACTCTATGAGATTAATATAACATTTGGAAACTCCTTTACATTACTCAAATATTATAAATAATTATGTTTTGAATAAGACATAATTATGGAGAGAAAAATAATTATTATTCCATACCATGGTTTGAATATATTTCTTCTATGAATGATTTCAAAGTATGGTATTATTAGCTTAATATTTAAAATTTATGATAATATAAAATTATTTAATGGAGTATGAATTATCACATTAATAAATTAGTAAAATTCTGTATTATTAAACTCAATTGGAAGAAGAAAATGTAATCCCATGTAATGATTTTTATTTTTATTTATTAAATTGGAATAATAGATTTTACATTTAAGATTCAAAGTATGTAGTATGTTATTATATATATTAGTATACTAGAATTCATGTGATTCTTTGATAATATTTAAAATTTTGTAATATGTCATTCTAGGGAATATTCCTAATTTTTTTTCTTGATATATCAACAATTGATATAGTTTCCTGGTTCATGCTATAGAATTATTTCATGTACATTACTAGTATATTTATAATATGGACTTTTCAATAGATAATTATTTTCATTATAGTTTTTTACTATTTTTTTAAAGGATGACACAAAATTAATACATTGTAAAATGTAATCAAATGTGGTAAAATATTTTTTATAAAAAATTAATATTTCTTGAAAAAAATTATAAAAAACATTGAAAATGGTAGATAATTTTGATTATCATAAGGTTATAGAAAATTGTTTTATGAGATATAATATTAAAATTATTCACTATACATTGAATGATTGGAATTATCTAGGTTTTAGAAACCTAAAAATCTAATGTGGTGATATTATTTTTTTGTTAAAAAGTATTACATGAGGAAAAATAATGCTAATTATTCTAGAAGATATCTATGGGATGGAAATGGATAAAAATATTTCGTTTTCTAATTATTATTTTTTAATATTAAATAATAGCTTGATTTAGTTCAAAAAAATTAATAAATAATGAAGTGAATTATTATATTATTCTACATATTATAGAATTTAAATTGGGATTATCACTTATTAACAATGGTTAAAATTTTATGTTATGTGGATTAAATTATTTTCTTGTAATTTGTGTATAAATTTGTTTTTGTTCCCTTTGGATATTTTCTATATACAATTCAATCCCATATGCTTTTTTGTTTCTATTTAGCATGGTTAATTTATTGAGTTAAATAAAAAACATAAGGTTGATGATATTATATAGTAAATTAAAGATGCATGAGAAGAATAAATACTACTGATTATAGAATGTTTTAAATGTTTAAATAATTATTGAAGCATTTTATATAGGTTGTAGATAATTCTAGGTGATGTTATAATTTTTTTAACTTTTAATAACAATTCACAATTAACCTGTTAAATCAATATTTTATTAAAATTGTATTCAATTAAAATGATTTGTTTTGGGATGATCGATCCCATTCACGAATGGGGGAGTCTTGATTGACTTGGTTCTATGGTCAGGGACTCATTAAAATAATGTGAGGTAAAATAAGTATTATATTTATATATTCTCTATTGTGTATAAAATTTATTGGAATTATTATTAAACAAATATGATTTGTGTGACGATGAGTAATTTTAGGAGATGTGTGTCTTTGTCAAAATGTTATTGATTACAATGGCACAAGGTACTAGTTATGATGATAGTCGTGGAACCATTTAATGTTTATGAAGAGGATTTTGGAATGAGATTCCAAATGATATTTTATACACAATGGAGTAGAACACTGGGGTGGTCTCGAAGTGATCATAGAGGGGCCTTCTCTACAATGATTACTTTTTCATGATTCGGGAAAATGGGAAATTGTTATTTATATGAATAGATTCCCACAATGGGACATAGTTTGATGCTATTAACTATAAGTGTAACATTATGTCATTTCATAACATGATTCCTGGAGTTCTGAGATGATTATAAAATGAAAATTATTTAATAAAATAATGTTTTTGGTTTTTGATTCTTACTTTTTATGATTATATACAAGATAATTAATGTAATGAAATAACACTATTATTGGTACATGGAATAAAATGCTAAAATTTTTATCATGGAAGTGTAAAAATAATAACTAATATATAATTAATTAATTTATATTGATTCATTTATTCTTATTTTATATCTATTCCTTAGAGATGGAAACTATATGTCCTTAAAAATGATAGCTATAGCCGAATCTAAGGTTAGCTATTTTCCCTTACATTTCTTATGAGCTACAATTTGTATTTGTTTTATTAATAGACACCCCACTAATGTCCAAAGGTAAACCATAAAATATATTTCGTAGGGTTGTTTTCCCCAATATATAGGTTGGTGAGCATACTGATGTTTGACTATATCCTCTCCCAAAATATCTATTTCATTATATTATTATGTGTCGATATATAGAAATGTGATTTCACATATATGTATGCTACATTGAATGATGGATTGAGGTTGTTTCACATGAAATAATTTTCTATGTAGAAACTAAAGTATTAATATTGGTTTATTATGTATGGACCATTATATAATTTGGTATATTAAATAATACACAAATTATGGTGGATTTTATAATCAAACATGTTAACAATATCAGGGATTTTTATGAAATGTTTTATTATGTGAGGTTCATGGTGTGATATAGTATTCCTAGTGCTTTCAGGAATGATTATTTATAGAATAAAATATGTATTAGGATGAGTGATTCTAGGGAATGATTGTAGAAAAATAGTGTGGAATTTGATGTAGGGTACCCATTATAATTATATATGTTCTCAATATTGTGGTTATACTTATTTGTGTTATTTTGTGATTAAACCATGGTGAGGATGGGAATGGAATAATATGCTTATTTAGGTGGTGATTCAGTTCTAGTTATTTATTTATTGTTCTTTAATATGCTTCATTAACATTTCTTCACAAGAGGTTTTTTGGAGGATCATTCTTAGTATACATGTCATACTCACAATTCATATATATATATATATATATAATAATTTTCAAGACAGAAGGGTTTTCATGGGGATCAAAAGGGAAATTTCTAGTTTGGGGAGTTTTTAGGAGCTATTGGGGATTCGTGATCATTATTGAGGATTTATCACTTTTTATTTTTCTTTTCAATTATATCTAGTTATATAGGAAATCACATATTGTGTTGTGATTTACTATTTATTAATTGTGAGAAGTAATTTTTAGTGGTTGTTAAAATATTATCTCTTACAAAAAAATATTTATATGGGTAATTTCTCACATGGGTGTGGTAATATACTCTCAATGCACTTTTTTAACCCTTTCACAATTGGTGGAAGGATTTAAGCGCCCATATATCTATTTCATCTTTATAGGACCAAGATGGGTAACTGTTTAGGGTTGGTATTAGGAAACATGTGAATGTTTAGCTATTAACTTCTTCCAGTGTATTTCATGGAACACATCACGCACTTGGGAGAGGATTAGAGGGAGTTATAAATGATAATATATAACCCTAAAATTTCTGAGGATATCAATGGGACCAATATACCAAGGACTTCAAATTACAATCATCCTAAATTTTTCAACCCACTTCCATTGAGATAAATTGAGAACAAAATATCCCACACATCACACATCACACTCTATATCTCATCGATGATTATCCACATACCACATCAACAAATTTTTTTCAACATTAATTTTCCTCTATATGATTTGAACCATATCCATCATTTACTAGGAAATTTTAGGTCTTATCATATTTTTCACATCAACTTATCCCCAAAATTTTGGTATTCTACATCTATTCCAGTTCATATCCTCATATTGTTCTATCTGGATTCATGAATGGAAAAATGTTTCAATATGATCACTCAACCAGAGTTAAGTATTTATCCCAAAATCCATAAAATAATTTGAATAATATCTTAACACATTCTCAAGAGTTTGAATGATAAAAATACAATTAATAATGATGGCTACTCCAAAACACCAAGGTAAACATTTGATCTGGATATGATACAATAGAGATGTTACTATATATAGCCTTATCATTTATATCTTGAATACAATTTTGATTTGGTCAAGAGTGGAATATGACTTTATTATAGTTATATTCATAGAAATTGTATTGAGATGGACTATAACCCAAATAACATTATGGAAATAAGATTTTATGGAGAGTCCTACAAAAAATCTATACTGATGTTTTAAATTTAGACATTGGTATGGATAATGGTTACATATCCTTATATATTTATATCATTAAATCTTAACATGATGGCATATCATCTGTCAAGATATTTATTCTTCCATTGCCCACTTCTTTTAATATGACCAGATTTTTTATTAAGATATTCATATATATTCTTAATTACAAGTTTAATTGAGAAGTATCGGTTATCATTATAATAAAAAATTTCCAAATTTATTTGTTTTTTTATTGGAAAAATAATTGTATTATAAGTCATATAAAACCTTCTTTATAAATTATGAACACTGTAATATTCATTACATTTTTCAATATCTCCATGTTATATTTTTCTGATACATTTATCATCAAGTAGATGTATGGTAGTGTAGTAATTCGAGCTATAATTATGTTCTTATCATGAACCCCTCCCACCATAGATATTATAATGAATAGAGAGAGGTAATGGCCCCCTGTGTCTCACCTGTATTAGGACTCAGGTTTTAAAATGGAATCAAGTGTAAAAACACTCATAATATATGGGAGGAATTTCTCACAATAAGTAATACAGGATAGGGGATAAGATACAAAACCTACCAAAAAATCCAACATGTCAAATTTAGGTAAACCATAAACCATTCCATAGTGTATGAAAAATGTAAATGGTTACATATAAATGTCTCCAAACTAAATTACTAAAAACAAGTCTATGATAGTGACTCAACAACAACTAAAATCCCAGGATAGGAATTTATAGTTGGTTCCAAATGTCCCCCAAGAAATATAAAAAATAATTTATATACATAGGGTGATCATAACAGGTATAATCCATAAGAAAATAAAATAATTCTAGAGTGAAAATGTAAAAGGAAAATGCTAATGTTCTATAGAATCAATATTAGAATCGACAAGCATCTTGACATGTCAATAAACCAATCCCCATCCTCACAATGGATCACTCACCAAATCAATCATCCAATAATATATTAAATCATTGAGTTGATAATGAAATTAGTTTCCATGATACCTCTTACCCATTGATTGAGCACTCTCACACCCCAACATCGAAAATTTTATACTCTCATCCCTTTTGTACATATAACATCCCAATAAATATCATCATATCACATCATATACTGTCCATCTTCGATGTGGGTTGGGATGAATCCCTACCTACCCACACCTTGAATGGTTTAGAAACTATTAATTTATTCAAGAATCATTGCATTAGGTATCTTCTAAAGAAAGTTGGTCCAAACCATCACTTCTTTCTTAAAGACACCTAGGCCATAACTACACATCTCAACCGAAGACACGTAGGTCATTACTGCTAATGGAATTTCATGGAAGAGGGGTATCTAGGCATCCTTATCACCATCATCCTAGATGTTTGGGAAAACTCCCGAAACCCAGAACCTATGACCGTTTGAAAGGTTATTTAAATAGGGTCAGGTGTGTATAGAGATATCATAAACATTAAAAATATAATGATTAAACAAATTACCCCACCAGTGGGTTCAAAATAGATCAACTAGTTCAAAAAAATATCCCTTATCAAAATACACACAAACCATCATAACTATTGATACCACTAAATACAACACACGAGCCCTCCATACATAACCTTGCTACATTTTTCACTTAAATTTCACACTCCACCTTGTTTATTATGATTTTGGAATTTCCACTATATTTAATTTACTAAGTCACTTCAGTCACATTTATAATTTCCATTTAATTATTCAATTCCTTTATCATATTTACACATATCAATTACAACTCATTTATAAATATTCCATGGCTAACAGGGAAAATAAAAAAACATAACCACACTTCCAAATCGATATAGATCAACCATCACAACAACACCTCACATCCCCCATCATTTTTGCACCACATTAAACAATCCATATCTTCACAAAAACCATATCTCATAACACAATTTATGAAAATCACCACCACCACATAACCACAACTACCACACCACATATCACACCACAATACCATTGTACAACACCATCACGTGACAAAACATCACCATGAAAAATCACTATCACACATTTCCACTACTTCACACTGTGTCACATAGAATCCCACATCACATCTATGCCAACCAAACACTATATCATAGACCCACACATCACACATCCTAGAAAGTCACCACTATCACTTCACAACAACCCAAACCACATAGGGAAACAAAACAAGAACATGAATAAACACTAGAAAAACATCCAATCATCCACATTTTATTCGTTATTTTTTATTACATTACATCATTATTTAAAATTTTTATTATCACAAAAAAGAATGGTCTATGGGAAAACAATTCAGTTTTCTAATATATCATCAATTTACTATTATTTAGGGTGGAATCATGCACCATCAACCAATCGTTTCATGGCATATCCTCTACTATGTAAATGAGGCTACCAATAACTATTATTTCCATTAATGAAAAAATTGAATAATATAATTAGAAAAAATTTAAATTTAATCAAAACATGTGATATCTCTCAATACCCATCATTTTAATTAAAACCAATTAATTTTTTTTTATTTATTATGATCCTTAAAATCCACCCAAAAGAAAGAAAAATATTGAAAATATCACGGATAGAACATAAGAGGTGTTGGAACAATGATCCATTCACTCACGAAAGCTTTATAATCACATTGCACACCGCCGCACAAAGAGAAAAAACCCACAAACCAAAACCAAATAATAAAACCATGGATCAACCTACACCCCATCAAAGTATCATCACAATGATGGGCACAAAAACACTTAACAAATGTCACCACAATGGATCATAGAGATAACAATGAGGTAATCAAGGGAATATGGAAGAAGAACACACCCTTGATCACCAAAATACCACCAACTAAACATAAGGATTGATGAATGGAAAGATCAGATAGAATTATCAAAAAAACAAATTAGGTTTTCCACAAAATAAGAGGAATATGTGACAATCGTATTAAAATTTAATAGAATAAGAAAAACCAAATTACAACATGGAATCCACCACATTTACATCATGAACTACTATCTCATATTGAAAATTCCATAGTGGATTTGGATTACAAGTTTTGAATCATGTAAATATCAAGAAACCTCCATATCATCATTTTCTGATTAATATTATGTCACCTAAAATAAATGTAATTACATGTTGTGAAATAAAATTTCATAGCATGAATTATTTTCCTAATTAATAACCCATCCAATCATAATACTTGAATCCTCTACCCTCACATTCAATGATTCACCAACTCATGATGTGAATAATGTTAATTTTTTGAACTACCTTCTGAATTACTCTTGTATCTCCAACCTCCACTACAAATTTATAGGCCTCCTCTTGTCACCTCTGACTACCCAAAATAGAAATGTGATAGGTTGAAAATGAAAAAATAATCATATTTCTTACCTATCCTATGATTCTCGTATATGATAATCAAAATTAATCCCAACAAATGAATTTGGTCTGAAAAAACCCATCCCAATAACTCTCAAAGATATGGTCACACGTCAAATGCAACCACAATCTAATAACACCAAAAAACAACCAAAAAGAACCCCATGAATCCACATAGAAACCTCCCTCTAGTACAAAACCACCCATATGCTACTATCCATAACCCACCTCCCTTTTTACACAACCACAACACCATAAAATGAGAAAAATCTCAACACACATCATTTCCACATCACTATACCATGTAAATAACCATCTCAAACTCAAAAAAATTTATTCTAGTGACATCCACAAATAACTCAAAAAACTACCCTATGCACACAAATCTGGGAATATTTTCTTCAATTTCATGATATAATCAACTTTTGGTGGTTGTGACTCACCTTTACAGTTTTAATCACCTCGAAATATAACATTTCCATATTAGGGTTCAGTGCCTCCCCTTTTTATATGTTTGAATTTTTATCACATATCCAAGATAAAACATCATTAAAAAATACATATCATAAAACAAAAAGGTATAATATCACATCACAAAAAAACAGGACATAAAAACTCTAAAAAAATTGGGTACTAGGAATGCATTTGACACACTTTCTCCCATGAACTGTCCTAAAGGATAACATGCCTCCAAAACACACAAACCAATTTAATGGATCTTCCACACAAAATATTATTTTGATGATCCTTACTATCTTGTAGCCTCTCCATGAATGTCTCTTCAACCTTGATACCCAAATCTCTAAACTAAATGGTGATTGTTACATCATGAAGAGAAAAACATATCTAGGACATGTGAATGATGTTATGGATCCTCTCCAACCTTTTTTTGAAACTCCAACTAATAATACACCTTACAAACCTTCACAAACACCATAAAGGTCCCACCAAACTAGGGATAATGATTACTCAACCTACCACACCTCTATTACCCTCATTGAGGATATAATCTCAAGAACACATTGTCTCTAACCTCATACTGCATGGGCCTCATCATATGATCAACATAGGCCTTAAAATGTTCCTACACTACCCTCATCCACTATCAAACCAACTAGGTCATCACAATCATTATCTCCACCACATCAGTACCAAGAAAATTCAACTCTCTAAACTCCATCCAACATAGAATAGAATGAAATTGACTTCAATTAAACTCCTAAAATGAATAGATACCAATGGACGAGTGAAAATTATTTTTGTATTCACACTAAAATAGAGGCAAGTTTCTTTCCCATTATTCAAATAAATCCACGACGCAAGATCAAAACATATACTATAACATATGTAGTTTCCACTCTATCTTTCCATATATCTGAGTGTCGAATATAGTGATAAAGGAAGTATGGGATCCAAAACCATGAAGCATTTCCTCCCCATACTTGTGAGAAAAAACTAGAATTCTGATCAGATAGGATGGTCCATGGTACCATGTGAGGTCTTACTACCTCATCCACATACCACATATATATAATTCATAGGGTAATCGACTCTAAAATTCCTAGAAGGTTAGATGATTTTTATTGGTGTTACACATCCATATAAACTATATCACAACATCCATAAGCTCAGGGTAACCTGATAAAAATTCCCACAAGATGTATTCTCATTTCTACTCAAGATTATCTAAGGATTAAAACCAACCGCAAGGAACCTAGTGCTCTTATTTCACCAACTAAAAGACGAAAAACCACATAATAAACTCTTTAATTGAATATTTTATCCATGACCAATAAAAATTATCCTCAAGACATGATAAATCATTTTAACATCTGTATGTACCACTAAATTAGATCTATGAAACTCATTGAGAACTCCCCAGTGCATTGCTTGTTTAATAAAAAACTCTCCATGAATAATACCTGAATATGTCCATTCGAAAACCATCCATCTTGGCCATTATAATTTCTAACATGGACATGCATAACATCTACCTCTGAGTCTCCCCACTAAGACCCCACCACCTACCACCCCAGGGAAAACACCACTATCACCTGATAAAGATGACCCTAATAACTTCTCTCTCCAATATCAATATTCATCCCTATAATATATTCAACCCCTTTCCAAAAACTCTTAGGATCCTGAAACACACAACCTTAGAACTTTTGACTGAATTCATTTGTTATAACATTACCTTTTATTGGGGTGTATGAGGTCTCAAAATTGTAATCGTGAAACAATTTTATCCACCTCCACTAGAGTATATTCGAATTTCACCGAGATAAAAAATATTTTAGGCTACTTTGGCCTATGAAAATAGAAAATTTCTCACCAATGAGGTAATTCTTACACAACTTTAGCAGAAACACAATCACTGATAAATCTAGAAAAAAGGGTGGTATTTTACCTCCTCATGGGGATGTATCTTCTGAGACCAAAAATATATTATCACTATGTGTTTCATTAACACGCATTGCAAACCTAGATTATTGGTGTCATTGAGAACCTCAAAAAACAATCCCTCTTTAGGAAACCAAATAATTGGAGCACTAACCAACTTATTAATTAGGTAATCGGATGCTACTTGGAAAAGATCACTGCACACAGATTCCTCATACTTCAAGGTCAATGATTTCATTTGGGATAAAACTTGAGATAAATCTTATATAATCATATGATAATAACCTATGTGGGAAAAGAAAGCCGTGAAACTCTACAATGTTCTTGGGATCTTCATGAGAAACAAATACCTTGATTTTGGATGGTTCCACTACAAAACTATCTAAAAAACCATATGTTAGAGGAAACAAACCTTTCACATCTAGGAATCTCACTTAGAAAACATTCCATAAAGATGGTGTTGTTAAAGGACTAGAAAAAAATCTCTATGATTCTTGACATGTTCCACCTATGACCTTGATTATATCAATATGACAATGATAAAATGATGAATAAACAGTCTATGAACTCTTGTAACATGGATTTCATGATCCACGAGAACATGTTGGAGCATTTGTACCAAAAAATGACTTGATGACACACTTAAAAATACCCTAGCTTCTTATAAATGATGTCTCTAAATATCCTTCTCCTTCACCCTCAAATAGTGATAGCTAGAAAAAAAATCAATCATTAAAAACCAAATATATCCTCTAAGATATTTATAAGGGTCATCAATACTCATAATAGTGTAACATCTCTTGATTGTCACCAGACTGAACCAGCATTAGTCTATACGCAACCTTAGAATATGATCCCATTAATTGGTGAACAACACTAGAGAACCCTATGGTGATATATTGGTTTGTATGAAACCCATATAAATAAAATCATCCACTTATGAACAAAACACGCGTAACTCTATAAGTTCCTTCCAGTAAGAAGCAATCAAAATCAAAGACATGCCCAACTCAACTCTATCCCAAACTCGACATCGTGATGATGGGGTAGCATCATAACCTCCTATAGGAAAATATACATGAACTCCTAAATATCATAGGAAAACCCTCTACTTGAGATACCATTGAAATATCCACCAACTATTACAAATGTGGCTCCATATTCCTACCACCCATTCGAGAACATCACTCAGTAATGAATTCCATTTACTGTCCCTCCATATCATAAAATAAAAAATATATAGAGGAAGGAAACAATTTAATAAAACATGGAACAAAACCCAATACATTCCATGGAAAACATCATATGAATGTATGCACAACAATAAGAAATATCCCGTAGACTATTGTTCCCCATCACCATTCTACGCTCCAATCACACAACAAATAAGGAAGATTGACCTCCAAACAATTTGGATAACACAATAGGAACTGTACTGTATCAACCAAGAATTATATGAATGAAATTTACCATCTTATACTCATTAAATATAGTATAAATCACAATAAATTACTCATAGAACATAATAAATACTTTATAAATGAATAATGAATGAACAAAGTGGTATTTCTATAAGTTTAGGATCCAATAACAACGTAATAGTAACATAACCTTTAGAATATTAATAGGACCCTTATGAATAGTAAACCATACAATATAATAGTAACCTCACTAATTAATGTATAAAAAAATTTATCCATCCAATAAACTAAAATATGATATAATTATATCATAGTTTATGTAAATAAATTATTTGAAAAAGATAAATTAAGTGTTTGTATTTTTATAATGCATAAATGTTCATTTACAATTTTGTAATTAACATGATCACTTAAAATAAAATTTATTTTCATAAAATAAATTCCTAAATTATTATTTTTTCTTATAATAATGAGGTAATTTTATTAGACCTTAGTAATTTTTTTGAATGTGTCATAAAATCGGTTATATTTTTAAAATCTGTATTTTTCGAATAAATAATGATGTTAAATTGAAAGTAATTATCTCATATTAGAAAATAATTTTCATAAAATGGATTCCATTTTACAATTATACACATTTAATAGTGTTTTGGGTGAATTTTTTAGATTTTTATAAAATACTAGAATTTTTAGTGAATTATAAAACATGATAATTTACAATAAAAGCTAAATACATGAATTATTCAGTCATAGATGGATTATAGCTGATGTAATCCCATAGTATCAAACCATCCTTAATTATTTTAATTTATTTAGTGATAATGATCAAATTATTCATAGTCTTGATCCAAAATAATAAACTAATGAATAATATAATGAGAAATCACCCCACTCCTCCCCTATAAAAACCACCCCTCACCACCTCTTCTCCGCACAAGTTAAAAGCTTTGATCCTCATACATTTTTTTCCCAATACTATTACCAAAACCCTCCCCCATGTTGGGGATACCTTTGTCTTATCAAAATACCAAACCCCACTCTGTATGTATGTTCTTGAGGAGGATAAAATCAAGAGGTAAAAACCTCCTTCCTTTTCCTTTAATTTATTGTCATGTTCATTTATTTTCATATCTTATCCTCACATACCTATCCCAAAGTGATATTATATATATAATATCTCATATATATATAATTTAATTTTATTTTTTTGATGGAATAATCCATCATCAATTATCTTTCATCTCCTTTTTTTTAAAAAATGAAAACATCATATGTGATGTATTCATTTATCACATTCAAGAATGAAGAGTTATCAATTTTCATTAACACCTACAAGAATGGACATAAAACCATTTTTTTGGTTAGAAAATATTATAATATATTTATTACATCCTATGTAATGTTTTTTAACCAATATATATGTATATATATGTTGTTATTTAATAAAAAAACTAGTTTGTGATGACCGAAAAACCGCCAAAATAATCTAAATGATTATCACTAATGTCTTATATAATGATTCATCCTTACCCAAAATAACCAAATGAATTATATAAAAATTTAAAATTAATTATTTTTATTAATAGAATATAACTTCAATTTTTTATATCTATTACCATTTTACATGAACTTCCATACTCATATACATGTAAACCAATCGTGAAAACCAAGGAAACAAACACTACCAAACGACAAAACTGAATATTATAACGCATCAAAAAGTCCATAAATTAAATAAATAAAATATTAATAAGAAAAATAAATTTTAAATATGTTCTTAATTAAATTATTAATGTATCTAATTTCATTATCTATAGTTTTATGTAAAATTGAATAATGCTTTGGACAAAAGGTCAGGGTTTCTCCTCGAACATCCTTTTTTCATTTCAGTTATCATTTCTATCTCTTTAACATAATTTAATTCTTATTTATTTTTATATAATTCATATAAATTATTTTTATATGTTCAAAAATCATCTATCATGATCATTTCGTTGTTATTTTATTGAAAATAAATGGTTTTATAAAGACCTCTTCTCAATTCTTCCCAATATGCAAGCCCGATTAAAGGGAACATCCTGTTTATTACCCATTTTCATGTTCACTCCATAATATGTTTTAATACACCATTATTCATATAAATGGACAAATTTTATCATGAAAAAAAAATATTTTTTCAATTTCGGTTTCATACAATAATTGTTCCTTAGCCTACTTTAAAGGCTCTTTTGTATTTTTCCCTTAAACCAAATATAAGAGGTCTACTTCTAATGCTTCTTACATTCTATTTTTACATATTTTAACTTCATATAAAAATTATTTATATATAAAATATAATTTCATTTTCCCCAAATTTTCTTTTTTGTGATATACATGTTACAATATTTACAAATGATTTTCCAAAAGAAATCTTCTTTCCAACGTAAAAGGGTATTTCTCTCAAGAATTCCACAATTATTTTATTAGAGTATACCATTTATTGAATATTAGGATTAATTGGTATTGATATTTTGTCATATCATCTACCTTATGTTATTAAATGGTTCATTATTAGTTTGACTATGGACGTACTATCTTGATACCATTAACCATATAACTCATATAGGTTAGTGAATATGTTTACTTATTGGGGATATTTATTTATGTTTCATATAAATATGTTGTTTATGTTTTACCCCATTCATATGCGAAATACATTGGACACAATATTTATTTGTGGGGCCCACTATAGACCCTCGATGCATCGGTAGGTCTCATGAGACAAACTATATTGGTTTATTACCCATTTATTTATGGTGTCTTAGCCGAATCCTAGACGGTATGTTTATGATATCCAGAATTATGTTTTCTCTTGTTATATTATTATGTAATTGATAATCCATGATATTATTTATGGAATTATTAGCTTTTATTTATATCATATTGTGCTCAATATTATTTTTTAATGGCATGTGTTTTTATTTATTCACTATTATTTGTTGTTTATGTTTATTTATAATAGCATCCTTGGTGCTGATTACCCTTACTAAGCATCTAAGATCACCTATTTCATTCGTTTTAGTTTTCCCAATGATGTGAATATGTATATTAGGATGACATACAGGGATAATCATGGAGTGTAAGGGTGTTTCCAATGAATTTTCTATGTTGTTTTTTCCTTTCAAGTTGTAATGTAATGTTCTTGTATAAAATATGGATTCCCAAACTACTAAACATTTTGGTCCTTTTTAATTCAAGTCATGTACCAATTCCAATATAATAATTTAAGGCACCGACTTTGGGCTACTCAGGTTGGGGTTATTATAGTTTGTATCAGAGAAATTTTGGTAGAAATCATGGAAACTAGATTTATAAAACATATATTAAGGAACATAACTATAAGATATACATTGAGGATAAGCATATAAGAACAACCTACAATTTTGGAATTCTAGATATTATGGGTTTAATTATAGAAATACATCCCTCTTTGGATAATAAATTGGATGTGGTTCGGGAAAAGATGTACCTAGGAGAGAAAACTCCAAATATGTGCATTGGGCCTGACTCAGTGTAACCTGGTGCATGGAAATGGGCCATACTGTACATATGGAATGAATCTCCCATGGGATATTGTTATGATAATTAGAATTTTTTTACAAGCCATTATAAAGGATTTAAAAGTAACTATGTCTCTAGAGAGACCATGTTTATGATTATAAAATTATCTATACATTAAGTTCTAATTTGTGCTATGTGTTTTGGTTGTTGAAAATTATGCATTAGGATTCACAACATAATTTAATTTATGCCATTTTTTAGAAATTTTTTCTAGTAGAAGAAATGGAAATTGTATTAATGCATTAAATCCATGTAGGTATTTTATACTATGTAAGTAAATGATTTTGCAACTGGAGCTACATCTAGTGCTGAACAACTAATAACTATGCTAGGGGAGATTAATTTGGTTATGAAAAACAACGTTACCCATATGGATCATCCTAGTCAAAAATGTGAAGGAATAATGTTAGACTACATCATGATACAAAAACCTATTTCATTCAATGGGACTACAAATCCATTTGTAGCTGAGCAAGGGATAATTTCCTTAGAGAAGATATTTCTTACTCTGGGAATTAACGAAAGGGAGAAGGTTTTTATGAAAATTTATCATATATCGGGTGATGAAGATAAATAGTGTTTATTGATTCAAAACAAAAAGGATGAGGATTAAATAATAGAGATGGAATGGAAGTATTTTAAGGAACAATTCTTGTAATAATATTTTACTCATGAACTGCGAGAGAATATAAAGAGACTATTATTGAATCTTAAGAAAAAGAAAGATGAGAATTCTGTTGTGAATGAAGACAAATTTAAAAGGTCATGAAGGCATGTTGTGTATTACATATGCAACCCAAAGATAATTATTGATCAATTATTATATGGGTTAAATCCATTCCTCCAAATGGAACTGGTCTCCCAAAATTTCTCATCATATGAAGATATAGTCTAATGTGCTATCAAGAAAGAGAAATAATTATCTATGTCTTATAAATTTAAAGAAAATAAATAGATTAAGAGTGTTTATAAACACTATTAAAAAGGAAATAAGTAAAATAGTAATAATTTAGGAATTGAATTTTCATCATTTTATAATTGTGGGAAGAAACACCTCGTACTTTCCTAAAGGGAATGGGATCTTGTCACAAGTGTGGAGAAAAGGCCACCAAGCCCATGATTTTAAGGGAATGAATGAAGCTAACAATGTTAAATGCTACAATTTTAATAATATGGGACATTATTCAAATAATTTTCCTTAGAATAAAGAAAACAATCACTAGAAAATGAAAAGGAAGAAAGGCTGTGATTATGTGATCAAAAATGTTGAGGTTGAAGTTCCTAATAATTTGGTGGAAGGTACATTAATCATTTGATCAATATTATCCAATGATTTATTTGATTCTGGATCATAGAATTATTTTATATCTTCCTATTATACCATGAAAATTAGACATTTACCTTTTGATTTAATAAAGGAGTTGTTAGTCAAAACTCATAAGGGGAGTCTCATTGCATTAAAGATATGTTAGTCAATCCCCTTTAATACACATATATGAGATTTAGTTGTTAACCTTGTCATAATACCTATGATTGAAATTGATATAATCTTTGGTCTGGATATATTGAAAGAATAATGAAATTATGATTAGTTAAGATTTTGTTTCATACCTTATCTTTATAGAATAAACCCCATCATATTATTCTTATCAAGATCCACCCCTTATAGCTCTACTAAATGAAAGTCTTGGGAAGGAAGAGAAAACATCATCTGTAAATGAGAAAATAAATCTTCAAATTGAGGATGAAATTATTGTACATGAACACATTTATGTATTTACAAAGGATTTACCTAAACATCCTCAAGATCTAGAAGTTCAGTTTTATATTGATTTCATCACTGATGCAAGGCCAATATCAAAGACTCCTTAGAGAGTATCAAACATGGAATTGGTGGATCTGAAGAAACAACTAGAGGAGTTTAGTAATAATGGATTTATTCGCCTTAATGTTTCTATATGGGGATACCTTATTCTCTTTATCAAGATAAAGGATGGATCCATGAGGTTGTGAGTAAACTATATATAAATAAATGCTATTACAATAAAGAACAATCATCATATCCATAATATTGATGATTTATTTGATCAAATCCACATATCCCAATATTTTTTGAAGATTGGACTTTGTTTTGGATATCATCAGTTGTAAGTAATGATGGAAGATACTATAAAGACTACATTTCAAACCAAGTATGGAGATTATGAGTTTACAGTAATGCCATTTAAGCTAACTAATGCACCCTATTTTTTATGGATAAAATCAATAGAGTTTTCAAGGAATATCATGATGATTTTTTTGTGGTATATATTGATGATATATTGATATACTCTAAAATATATGAGGATTGTGGGAACCACTTGCAGATTTTTCTAGAGACTCTTAGAAGAAAGGAGTTATATGAGAATTTTAGAAATTGTGAATTCTTACTTCAAACAGTTTCTTGTATGGGAAATATTATCTCTAAGGATAGAATCTCAGTTGATCCTATGAAGACAAAGGAAGTTATAGAATCTCCAAAACTAGTGAACTTAACAGGGGTACATAGTTTCATTGGTATAATAGGTTATTATTGGTGTTTCATCTAGAACTTTTCCAGATTATCCATCCTATTAACAATGTTTTCATGTAAAGGGGATATATTTATTTGAAAAAAGGAATATATTGAATTCATTAAAGAATTGAAGAATATATTAAACAATTATCTAATATATGAATTACCATTTAGAAATGGTAGATTTGGGATATATAGTGATGCGCCAAAGAAAGGACATAGTTTTTTCCTTATGAAAAATGATAGAGTTATTACTTATTAATCATGGTAGTTAGAAACCCCAGAAAAAAATTATCCAATGCATGATCTTGAATTATCATCTGAAATATTTACCATGAATACATAGAGACACTATTTTTTTGGTGAAGGATGTGAGATATATACATATAAAAAGATCATGAAATATATCTTATCATAGAAAGAACTCAACATGTGGAAAAGGAAATAGTATGAGATACTCATGGATTATGATTTTTCAATAAAATATCAACCAGGGAAGAAAAATAAAGCACCAAATTCATTGAAAAAGAAGGATCATGGAGTTTTGATCAAAATGGGGATTGATAAGGATCTCATGTACATTGATCTAGCAAAGATGGATATTGTAATTATCAAGGAAGGTGAAAATTAAATATTTTTTTAGTTGGTTTCTCAACAATATTTATTGGAAAGGATTAAAAGTTCCTATTCTGATAATGATAATCTTCAAAGGAAAATTAATGCATTGAATGATGAAATGTTGGCAGACATCATATATGAGGATAGAATTCAGAAAATTGGGAAGATGATTTGGGTTACCACTATATCTGAGCTAAAAAGGGAGTTATTGGATGATACCCATATCTTGAATTTCTCTATACACCCAAGTAGCACTATGATGTATATATATTTAAAGAAACTTTTCTGGTGGTATAATATGAAGCAATAAATTATAGATTATGTATCTTCATGTTTAGTCTGTAAACATGTGATGTATAAAAGACAACATCCTAGAGGATTTATGCAACCTATGAATATTCCTATATGGAAATGGGATGACATCAATTTTTATTTTTTTACTGGATTACCAAAAAAATCCATGAAAGAGTTACGAAACATTGGTAATTATTGACCAACTAACCAAATCTGCACATTTTCTCACTATAAGGGAGGATTTTCCACAAGAGAGCATTGCATGTGTAGAGACCAGAATCTTGACGTACATGGACATTACATTACTTTTGCGGAATACTTAATACATAACAAAAACAGACACATAAGGACCGTGATAGTTTAGTGTCTTTGGAAACTCAGAATATAAACTTCTAATCATGTTGAAATATCTTCAACAACTCCCATAACGATCTTTCCATTTTTGTTTCCTTACCTAAAACCTTTCTTTAGTTCCTGGGGAAAATAAAACATAAAAAGGGTGAGATCAAATGCTCAGTAAGGGCAAACATAGATTACATAAAATAATCCATAAACATTTGGAAGCAAAAACTTGAACATGAAATTTAAACATCAAAATCTTGAACAAAGACATAAATCGTGGAAGTATGTAAGGAATATATCATAATAGAACATCAACCATGATAAAATCGGAATAAAACATGTAATTGTGGCAACCATTCAGCACATTTCATGATTTCTATAGTAGCCAAGGCATTGCTGCCAAGACCATCTTAGTGAACAAAGTCCCTTTCTGAATCGAGTTCGGTCCTCGTTTCAGTCCAGTAACACTGAACCGGATTAACTTACCATTCTAGACATGTATATCTCATGATATTTAAATATTTACCCAATGAATTGGAGGGAGATATAGGTCCCACCCATCTCATAATGAAATCATTATTACTTGTGCCACAAAATAAACATACATCATTCATAATAACCCAACGAATAAAATGGGTTTCATAAACATCATCCCATCATCAAATAATCCATATAAAAGAAATGGATATGATTTAATAATAAGAAAATTGAAACCATGTAAATCATAGAGATATTATACTTATAACATACACATATGAAATAATGTCATCTTATATGGAAAATGGTTTTGATAAAACACTTGAAATGAATTCTTAAGGAAAATATCCTTTCTTCTTCAAAATCATTTTATTTTCACAAAATGTCATGCAATTTTAAAAGAAAAGAATTTTGTTGAAAATATTCATGAAATCCTTTGGAAGAAGCTTCATGAAAATAAGGCTTTATAAAACCGTAAAAATCCTTTCATGCCGTATACCTTAAAAAAACATTCTTCTCGTACTTTTGTCGGAAAAGTCAAAAAGTACCTTGTAGGGTAAATAAAACAAAGATTCCTTCCATACCATGGGGTAAAATTCAAAATGGAAAAAATGACTTTAAACATACATGAATACACTTTTATAAAACATGGACATGGCTGATATCAATAACCCCAGTAAATACTTATGAATAAGCAATCTCAGATAAAAATGAGATTTGCAAAATTATCCCTTACCTTATGTCCGATATGCTTCGTATGTATCCGAAACTCCTGTATAATGATTTAAATAATGTCATTGACTTATTACAGAATCATATTAATTGTTATGATATCATATATGGTTCACTTATGACTTTATATTACCCATTCTTTTGTAAATTCCATGTTAAAGAGCGTTTTGGGTAAAATCGTTTCATTTATCGTATGTGTTTTGACTCTTCGTTCTTGATATTATTACTTATATCTTGATTTACATAATTCCAGAATGTAAAACATGATTTATATATAATATATATTCATTATATACATATATATAATAGATCTATAAGAGGAATGAAATACACCGTTCATGGAGACGGTAGGCCGTACGTACGCATGAACGTTGTTTTCGTTACCTTATTAAATTGAATGGAATTGAGTATATGACATACATATATATATAAATAAATCCAGTAGCATTATTATGTCATATATTTCATTATTATTCATTATATATACTTTATAATCATTCTTTAATTGTTAATCATGGAAAATGAATCTCATCGCGTTCGTGGAGACGGTAGTCCGTATGTACGCACGAGCGATGATATCATTCTCATGATTGTGGAATTGTATTGGAGTGTATGTATACTATTTCAGAATAAATATCACTTTACAATAATCATATATAGTTATTTATTTACACCATTATACCCATCCATGTAAGGTGGTGGTGGAAAAACAGATTACACCACAGCGTGGAGACGGTATTCCGTACATACGCACGCATGGTGATTTCGTTTTCCGTAGGATGGATAGATGGTGAAATAGGGTTGTTTCATAATTAAAATAACATATCATTATATGAGTTATACTGATGTTATTACTTCATAATAAAACAACTAAATAAGAATAAGTGGAAGAAGAAAAAAAGTTGAAAGAATCGGTAATGGACATTACCACTTCTTTGAAGCGCCTTTTTGAAACCTACTCTTAGGGCACTAATATTGGTCTTTGAAGAAGACCATAACCTCTAGGATGTTTCTAGGGAAGTGGAGAAGAGAAATTTTCAGGGTTTTTCCTAGCTTTAAGGCTCAAAGTGGTGTGAGGAAGAGAGGGAGGAGGTGCCCTTTTATAAGGGATGAGAGGGGCACCTTTGGAAAAACTGAAAATATTATTTTATTATAAAGTCATATTCGGTTTTAAATAGCTAAAAATTGATTTATTTTTAAGATAAGGTGGGGATGGTTCGAAATACTCTCATAAAATAGAATTTAGACAAGTTTAGGTTCCTATTTTAACCTTATCATTTAGATTTAACTTTAAGTTAGATAATTTTACTTTTACCGTGTCTTTTTGTGTTCTTACACTATAAGGTTAATAAACATACTATAACAATCCAAAAGAACCCCAAGTTGTTTATTATTAATATATATAACCTTATCTAAGTCATTTGGCCGAACCTTATATTTTTAGGAATATAATAACAATTAATAATATAATATTTGTTTTAAAAACTATTTTATGTCAATTTTGAAACTATTTGGTAATTGATTTTTGTGAAAATCATAATAGAATGATAAGTTCGCAAAAAGTTAATTAAATCAAAAATAACATTTCATATTAACATATAATTTTTTTTAATTCATAAAAAGTCTCAAATTACATTTAAATGGGTATTTATAACATCAATTATGTCAATATTTTATTAATAAGATAATTACTGCATCATCATTATGTCATAAATAAATTAAATTATTTAAAGTCTAAAAATTAAAAATAAAATATCATTATGTATGAAATATTTTTATCTTTCTAATTAATATTTATAGTCTAATTTATCTTATGTATAACCCTATATTAAAAAGGATTTACTTATTAAACTTTGATTTTAACTATTTTAACCCTTCTTTAAATAAATTAATAATAAATGTCCTAATCTAATCCAAGTGGGCCTAAATGGTCATATTTTATTCCTAAGGTTGTTTTTGGTCGAATAAAACTTATCAAATATAATTAGGACATGTGTTAGAGTAATAATAGTATCATTTTTACCCTAATTACCCTATTTACTTTTAACCATGGTAAATAAAAGTAAAAAGTTACTATTCCCCAAAAATTATTTTCATCTCATTGAACCACATTTTTCTTACTGGAATCAACCGTGTCTCTCGGATTTTTGAAATTCCATTCACAAAAGCGGTAAAATTATGTTTTATGTAAATTTGCAAATTCTCCTAGGAGGTGGGTAAAAGACGGTCAAAAGCTCAATAAAATTTTTATATATCTAAAATTATTAAAAAATGACTCTAATGAATTAAATTGAACTTATATAGGTATTATTTATCAATTTTGACCTAAAATAAATTTAAATAAAATAAATAATTTTTTAAATAAAAAGTCGGGTTTTAAAAAGTAACTCAGTGTTTTCACTATTCATCAAAAATTGAAAGTTTTCAGAAAAATACCAAAATTTCACCCTAGTCTAATTTCGATATTCCAAATCCAAAAATGAAGTCCATTTTCAAAAATAAAATTTATAAAATTTCAAAAAGTCGGTATTACTATTCATAACGGCTAGTTTTAATAATATTTTAATAGCATATCGTTGTTTAGCGAAACTCGGTATTGCGTACAACACACGCTATCGTGGAAGGTCGTGCTTGCGTGTAATTTAAGACAAGTTAGGGATGCGTGTTATGCAAGATACTTTTGGTGTAGCGTACAACACAAGACATTAATGAAATTAAAAAGAATATTTTTCGTAAAATCTTGGGGTGTTACATTCTACCCCCCTTAAAATGAATTTCACCCTCGAAATTCATCGGGGTTATAAATGGTTTACTGCTTGAAAGTTTCTTTAATAGAAACCCACATCGTAAAAAGGAATACCAATACTTGGCTTTAAAAACTAACGTATGAAATGTAACGGTTACCCAAATTAACTAATCACTAGGTTTCCACATAGGAGGACATAGGTGAAAATATGGATATGGAAGAGAAATCTAACTATCATGTTCTGATGGAGAGTGGTAGAGAACATGGCTATGAAAAATCCAAAAATCACAAATCCATAAATTTTTGATGATCTAGGGTACCATCTGATTCATCAGATATAAGGGCACTAGGACAACATTTTTGGTTTTCAAGATCATTTCCCTAAAGTTGAAGAATTTGAATTAGAATAAATACTTTATTTTGGTACAATCTCACTATTGTTCGTTCTTTGAACAATTTCCACTTCACATCTTAAAGAAATGAAGTTGAATTTGTTATTCATGAAGTGTTAACAGATCATGTGATAGAATGATGGGTCATTCCATCTATTTCAAACAAAAGGTTAGCAAAAGTTATCAAATATACATAAGTCCATCTATGGTGAGGTTAATCATATACGATTCCAAAAATGAACTTATAATTCATATATCATACCACATAATAAAATAAAACTAGTTTCTACTAACCAGGGACTTCTTGTAGGCCAGTGGTAGGCGATAAAGGCCAGTCGCACTTCGGTTGTGGGTTCAATTCCCACAGCCTTGCCCGACGCGACGGGCTGTCGCCCATCCTGCAGGTTGTCCTTTTTCTAAAACTATATTATTATAACATCCGATCAATAATATCGAAAAAATTTCTATCCTTAAACAATACTAACTTATGTCCAACATAATCCATTCCAATCTTTAGGCTTATCTAAAATACTTCGGTCCAAGCTCATAGTATAAAGAAAATGATTACTTGAAATGTCACATAACAATCACGTGAATTCCATCATTTATCCCCCATATATCATAAGATATATCTTGTTGGTAAAATTACAAACATGTGAATACCTTAATCATGTATTCTCTTGAAGAATGAATACCCATTGAACCTTAGTGAAAACATGAATGTAGTTAAAAGTTAACACTTTCCACATACCAAAATCCTCAAAATTATTTATACTCAAACCATAATATCACTTAGTCCTTATATCAATCATGAGCTCATGAATACAATCAAACATCTCATTATCTTCTTATCCCTTCATTATATGTATATCATCTGCTTACCAAAATTTCTCAATCACTTTCCATGGTTACTGGTACCATAAAATTATTGAAAACCACAATGGACCAATACATAAATATTCCAATATTCCACGATACTATATACAACATTATTTTGGAATCCCATTACATAAACACTTAATCATTCCACCACATCGTTGTCATAATCGACATCGCCAATAGTGATCGCATGTGAATTCCCTTTGTCCTTTGCCTTAAGTGGTTGCTCATGTCGATCATCATTAACCCTTGGATTAGGGCATTGATTAACATAATGCCTTATTTCATTGCACTTGAAGCATTGAAGTGTTGTTGGTGAGTTCTCTGCAGTCTTTTCTTTATTCACACCATTAGCAACCCTTTTTCCATTACTTCGACACTCAGCTACTCGATGACCTTCTTTTCCACACTTAAAACATTTTCTAGTCCCTTTAAGACAATCTCTACCATGCTTCTTTCCACACTTTGAGCATAAGGAAACATTCATCTTCTTTTCACCATTATTCTAATATTTCTCCTTGAACTCCATCTTTCGTTTCTTGTCAAAACCATGAGATGGATATGTAACACCAGCTTCCATTTCTACCTTGATAGCACAACGCACAATTTCTTCATAGCTACTGAAGTCTCTTATAGCTAATTCCCTTTGAAGATTTGGTTTTAAGCCACTGAAGAATCAATCAATTTCACTTTTAGGTTGGATGATAAAGCCAGATTCATACCTTGCAAGCCTTGTAAAATTCGCTTCATATATACCAACAGGTTCATCATCCTTTTTCTTTAGTTCAAGAAACTCCTTCTCCATATTTGTTTGAAGAATACGAGGGAAGTACTTATTGAAAAATAAGTTCTTGAACTTGTCCCATTCCATGGACTCAATTTTATCTCTTGGCCTCATATTCTTGATAAGATTCCACCATTGATCAGCTTCACCTTCCAAATGGTATACTGCTAAGATGACTTTATCATGTTCAGAACATTGAAGAACTTAAAATATCTTTTCATTGGTACTGATCCATTGTTCAGCAACATGTGGATCAGAAGACCCACTGAAAGAAGGTGGACATTGCCTCATGAAGGACTCAATAGAATATTGTTCCTTTCTCTTCTTATTTGGAAGTCCAGAATGATTCATAGCTTGTGTAAGTATAGCAATAAGATTTTTCACTCCATCTACCATAACATTTGTTTGTTCAGGAAGACAATCATTGCATTGTCCATTACATTGATCAACACGGTTCCTTCGGGTTCCAGCCATCGTCTAAAACCCAAAAAGAATAGTGTGATAGGAAAAAATAATGCTAGGGAAAACAACATAATAAAGGGGGAGTACCTTCAATATCTAACATCTTAGGTTAAATTCTAATATCGTTACCATAGTTCTAGGACTATATCCTATATGTATACTTATCCTTAGGGACATCCCTAGACATACCTTAGAAATATCTCAAGGGATATCACTACCATTTTCGTATCCCAGTTTCCAAAGGTTGACTAAACCTTTCCGCTGATACCAACTGTAGAGACCCGAAGCTTGACGTACATGGACATTACATTACTTTTGCGGAATAACTAATACATAACAAAAACAGACACACAAGGACTGTGATAGTTTAGTGTCTTTGGAAACTTGGAATATAAACTTCTAATCATGTTGAAATATCTTCAACAACTACCATAACGATTTTCCATTTTTGTTTCCTTACCTAAAACCTTTATTTACTTCCTGGGGAAAATAAAACATAAAAAGGGTGAGCTCAAATTCTCAGTAAGGTCAAACATAGATTACATAAAACAATCCATAAACATTTGGAAGCAAAAACTTGAACATGAAATTTAAACATCAAAATCTTGAGCAAAGACATAAATCATGGAAGTACGTAAGGCATATATCATAATAGAACATAAACCATGATAAAATGGGAATAAAACATGTAATTTTGGATACCTTTCAGCACATGTCATGATTTCCATAATAGCCAATGCATTGATGCCAAGACCATCTTAGTGGAGAAAGTCCCTTTCTGAATCGAGTTCGCTCCTCGTTTCAGTCCTATAACACTGAACCAGATTAACTTACCATTCCAGCCATGTCTATATCATGAGATATAAATCTTTACCCAATGCATTGGAAGAAGATATAGGTCCTGCCCATCTCATAATAAAATCATTATAACTTGTGCCACAAAATAAACATACATCATTCATAATAACCCAACGAATAAAATGGGTTTCATAAACATCATCCCATCATCAAATAATCCATATAAAAGAAATGGATATCATTTCATAATAAGAAAAGTGAAACCATGTAAATCATATAGACATTATAATTATAACATACACATATGAAATAATGTCATCTTTGATGGAAAATGGTTTTGATAAAACACTTGAAATGAATTCTTGAGGAAAATATCCTTTCTTCTTCAAAATCATTTTCTTTTCAGAAAATGTCATGCAATTTTAAAAGAAAATAATTTTGTTGAAAATAGTCATGAAATATTTTGGAGGAAGCTTCATGAAAATAATGCTTTATAAAACCATAAAAATCCTTTCATTTCGTATATGTTAAAAAAAAATTCTTCTCGTACTTTTGTCGGAAAAGTAAAAAAGTACCTTGTAGGGTAAATAAAACAAAGATTCCTTCCATACCATGGGGTAAAAGTCAAAATGGGTAAAAAGGACTTTAAAAATACATGAATACACTTTTATAAAACATGGACATGGATGATAGCAATAACCCCAGTAAATACTTATGAATAAGCAATCTCGGATAAAAATGAGATTTACAAAATTATCCCTTACCTTATGTCCGATATGCTTCGTATGTTTCCGAACCTCCTGTATAATGATTTAAATAATGTCATTGAATTATTACAAAATTATATTAATTGTTATGATATCATATATGGTTCACTTATGACTTTATATTACCAATTCTTTTGTAAATTCCATGTTAAAGAGCATTTTGGGTAAAATCATTTCATTTATCGTATGTGTTTCGACTCGTCGTTCTTGATATTATTACTTATATCTTGATTTACATAATTCCAGAATGTAAAACATGATTTATATATAATATATATTCATTATATACATATATATTATAGATCGATAAAAGGAATGAAATACACCATTCATGGAGACGGTAGACCGTACGTACGCATGAACACTGTTTTCGTTTCCTTATTGAATTGAATGGAATTGAGTATATGACATACATATATATATATATATATATATATATAAATAAATCCAATAGCATTATTATGTCATATATTTCATTATTATTCATTATATATACTTTATAATCATTCTTGAATGGTTAATCATGGAAAATGAATCTCATCGCGTTCGTGGAGACGGTAGTCCGTACGTACGAACGAGTGATGATATCATTCTCATGATTGTGGAATTGTATTGGAGTGTATGTATACTATTTAATAATAAATATCACTTTACATTAATCATATATAGTTATTTATTTACACCATTATACCCATCCATGTAAGGTGGTGGTGGAAAAACAGATTACACCACGGCGTGGAGACGATATTCCGTACGTACGCACGCGTGGTGATTTCATTTTCCGTAGGATGGATAGATGGTGAAATAGGGTTGTTTCATAATTATAATAAAATATCAGTATATGAGTGATACTTATGTTATTACTTCATAATTAAACAACTAAAGAATAATAAGTGGAAGAATAAATAAAGTTGAAAGAATCGGTAACGGACATTACCTCTTCTTTGAAGCGCCTTTTTGAAACCTCCTCTTAGGGCACTAATATTGGTCTTTGAAGAAGACCAGAACCTATAGGATGTTTCTAGGGAAGTGTAGAAGAGAAATTGGCAGGGGTTGGACGAGCTTTAAGGCTCAAAGTGGTGTGAGGAAGAGAGGGAGGAGGTGCCCTTTTATAAGGGAGGAGAGGGGCACCTTTGGAAAAACTAAAAATATTATTTTATTATAAAGTCATATTCGGTTTTAAATAGCTCTAAATTGATTTATTTCGAAGCTAAGGTGGAGATGGGTCGCAATACTCTCATACAATATAATTTATACAAGTTTAGGTTCCCTTTTTAACCTTATCATTTAGATTTAACTTTAAGTTAGATAATTTTACTTTTACCGTGTCTTTTTGTGTTCTTACAATATAAGGTTAATAAACTCACTATAACAAGCCAAACAAACCCCAAGTTGTTTATTATTAATATATATAACCTTATCTATGTCATTTGGCCGAACCTTAGATTTTTAAGAATATAATAATAATTAATAATATAATATTTGTTTTAAAAAGTATTTTATCTCAATTTTGACACTATTTGGTAATTGATTTTTTTGAAAATCATAACAGAATGATTAGTTCGAAAAAAGTTAATTAAATCAACAATAACATGGCATATTAAAATATAATTTTTTTTGAATTCATAAAAAGTCTCAAATTAAATTTATTTGGGTATTTATAGCATCAATTATGTCAATATTTTATTAATAAGATAATTACTGCATCATCATTGTGTCATAAATTAATTAGGATATTTAAAGTCTAAAAATTACAAATAAAATATCATTATGTAGGAAATCCTTTTATCTTTCTAATGAATATCTATAGTCGAATTTATCTTATGTATAACCCTATATTAAAAATTATTTACTTATTAAACCTTGATTTTAACTATTTTAACCCTTCTTTAAATAAATTAATAATAGATGTCCCAATCTAATCCAAGTGGGCCTAAATGGTCATAGTTTATTCCTAAGGTTGTTTTTGGTCAAATTACACTTATCCAATAGAATTAGGACATGTGTTAGGGTAATAATAATATCATTTTTACCCTTAATTACCCTATTTACTTTTAACCGTGGTAAATAAAAGTAAAAAGTTACTATTCACCAAAAATTATTTTCATCTCATTGAACCACATTTTACATACTGAAATAAACCGTGTTTCTCAGATTTTTGAAATTCCATTCACAAAAGCGATAAAATTATTTTTTATGTAAATTTGCAAATTTTCCGAGGAGGTGGGTAAAAGACGGTCAAAAGTTCAATAAAATTTTTATATATCTAAAATTATTAAAAAACGACTCCAATGAATTACATTGAACTTATATAGGTATTATGTATCAATTTTGACCTAAAATAAATTTAAATAAAATAAATAATTATTTAAATAAAAAGTCGGGTTTTAAATAGTAACTCAGTGTTTTCACTATTCATCAAAAATTGAAAGTTTTCAGAAAAATACCAAAATTTCACCCTAGGCTAATTTCGATATTCTGAATCCAAAAATTAAGTCCATTTTCAAAAATAAAATTTATAAAATTTCAAAAATTTGGTATTACTATTCATAACGTCTAGTTTTAATAATATTTTAATAACATATCGTTGTTTAGAGAAACTCAGTATTGCGTACAACACACGCTATCGTGGAAGGTCGCGCTTGTGTGTAATGAAAGCCAAGTCAGGGATGCGTGTTGTGCAAGATCCTTTTGGTGTAGCGTACAACACAAGACATTAATGAAATTAAAAAGAATATTTTTCGTGAAATCTTAGGGTGTTACAACATGACTCTTTATTAATTATTTTTTAAGACTTCATGGAGAACCTATTTCATTTATGTTTGATCATGATCCATGATTTATATCAAAATTATAGAAAATCCATCATAATTCCCTGGATACTAATCTTTATTTGAGTACTTCTTATCATCCTCAAACTTATGGGAATTCTAAAAGGACCATTCAAACATTTGAAGGCATTTTGAGATCATCCTCACATGAATTTCAAGGTTTTGAGGATCATTATTTACGTTTGTTAGAGTTTTACTCCAATAATAATTTCCATTAAAGTATTCAAATGGAACCTTATGAATCATTGTATGAAAAAAGATTTTGTACACCAACATTTTGGGATGAAGTTGTTGAAAGGAAGCTTTTAGGCCTAAAGATTTATGAGGAAACAATAATAAAGGAAAATACTATTCAAACACATATCAAAGAATCTCAATATAGTAAAAAGTCTTTTGACGATAATAGAAGGAAATAATTTTAATTTCAATAGGGAGATCCTGTTTTATTGATAGTATATCCCTAGAAGGGTCTAAAAAGATTTTGAATGAAAGGGAAACTAAGCACCAGGTACATAGAACATTTTGAAATTCTATAGAAAGATAGAGATATGGATTATTATTTGGAAATTCCACCTAGCTTATTCAAAGTCCATGACGTGTTCCACATCTCTTTATTAAGTAATTATATTTTATACCCAATGCATGTTCTCACTTTTGAAGAAATAGAATTGGAACCTTATTTATCTTACTGTTAAGAGCCTATCTATATTTTTGACACTAGAGAACATGTGCTGAGGAATTGGATGACTCAAATGGTAATGGTACCATTGAAAAATCATTAAATTGATGAGTCTATGTGGGAACCATAGGAATTTATGATGAAGAACTACCCAAATCATCTTAAGAGGTGATATTCTAGAAATTATGGGGATGAAATTTTTTGTAATATGGGAGAATTTAACGACCACAAATTATATAATTGAAATTTCCATTCTTATAATTATTACATATAGTATAAATCCCAGAATATAACCTATATAACATAATAAAAACATTATAAATGAATAATTAATGGATTTATAGGTATTTCTAAAAGTTAAGGAACTTATATGAATGGAATAGTAACTTGACCTTTTGAATAGTAATGTGACCCTTATGAATAGTAAAATTTCCAATAGAATAGTAACATAATCAAGGGAAGAATAAATAAAATTTATCCATCCCCTAAATGAAAACATTATATAATTATATCATAGTTTAAGTAAATAAATTATTTGTAAATGATAAATTAAGTGGTGGTATTTTTATAAAGCATAAATGTATATTTATATTTTTGAAATTAATATAATGAATTAAGGGATATTTTATTTTCAAAAAATAAAATCATAAATTAATATTTTGTAATCTTATGATTATAAGATAATTTTACGAGACATTAATTTTCATAGTATCATAAAATTATTTATAATTTTAAATCATTATTCTTTGAATAAATGACGTTTTTAATTAAAAATTAAATTTATCATATATCAAAAATTATTTTCAAAAAATTTAGTCCATTTTTTAAATTCTACACATAAAAAATTGTGAGGACGAATTTTTGGGATTTTTCTAAAATAACTGAATTTTTGGTGAATAGTAAACTGTGATAATTTACAATAAATGCTAAATACATGAATTATTGAGTCATGGATTATGTATGGGTGATGTAAGACCATAATTTAGAACTATAATTCAAAATTTTAATATATTTAGTGATAATTCTCAAATTTTTTATAGTCTTAATCCTAAATAATAAACTAATGGATAAAATAATGAGAAATTACCCCTCTCCTACCTTATAAATACAACCCCTCAACACCTATTCTCCTCTAACATTCAATGCTTTGAGCCTTGTCAGCTTTATACCATGTACACTTACCAATTCCCTACCCAAAATCCAAGAGCCATTTCTCTCATCAAAATACCAAACCCTTTTCCCTAAGGAGGATTTCAAGGAGGATAAAATCAAGAGGTAAAACCTCTTTCTTTCTTCTTTTAGTTTCTTTTCATGTTCTTTTATTTTCTTATCTTCTCCTCACCTACCTATCCCTAAGGGACATGATATATCTAGTATATTTTATATACTATAATTTTATTATGTTGGGAGAATAATCCATCACTAATTATCTCCCATATCCTTTTGTTCTAAAAATGAAAATATCGTTCATGATGTGTTGATTTATCATATTCAAGGATGCAGAGTTTACAATTTCTATTAACACCTTCAAGGAAGGTTATGAAACCATTTTTATCATGAGAAAAATTATAATATATTTATTATATCCTATTTAATTTTCTATAACTATTAAATGTAGACGATTATAACTAATAAAACAATAATAGTCTTTGATGATAAAAAAACTGCCAAAATAATCTAAATTATTATCACTAACACCTTATATAATAATTCATACTCACCCCAAATAACAAAATAAATTATATAAAAATTTATTATTCTATTTATTAATTAATAAAATATAACTTATATTCTGGATATCTATTCCCATTTTTCATGAACTTACATACTCATATACAAGTAACCCAATCATGAAAACCATGGAAACAAACGCTCTCAAACGACGAAATCGAATCTTATAAATCATCATAAATAATAGAAATTAACATAATAATATTATAATAAATAAAATTCATATTAATTAGGTTCTGAATTAAATTATTAATGTATCTAATTTAATTATCTAGGATTTTAAGTACAAGTGCATAACACTTTCATACACATGGTAAATGTTTCTCCCCAAACATCCATTTTTCATTCGGGTTACGCATTATCTCTATTTACCCCAATGAAAATATTTTTTTAATTAAATATAATTATTATAAATTATTTTTATATATTCCAAAATATTTTCTTCATATCATTTCATCCTTTATTTATGAAAGATAAATGGTTTTATTAGGATCGTGTCTCAATTCCGCCCTATAAGCAAGCCTGATTAAAGGGAACATTCCAGTTTTGTACCCATTTTTATGTTCAATCCATATTATGCTTTAATCCATCATTATTCATATAAAATCACTCATTATATCATTAAAAACAATATTTTCTTAGTTCTGGTTTTATAAAAAAAAATTCCTTTGTCTGTTTTAAATACTCTTTTGTATCTTCAATTAAACCGAACTTATGAGACCCATTTATAAAGCATATTAAATGATCTTTTTACATGTTTTTTATTTATTTATAAATGATTTATCTCTAAAATTTAATTTCATTATCCTTATATTTTTTTTGGTATATAAATGTTACAATATTATTTTAATAAAAATAAAAATGATTTTCCAAAAGTGCTCTTCTTTCAGAAGAAAAATAGTATTTCTTCAAAGAATTCCTTGATGATTTTATTAGAGTATTTTTATCTTATTAAAAACCATATATTGAATATTATTTATAATTGGGATTGATATTTTATGATATCATATACAAGGTTCACGATTAGTTTGTCTGTGGATGTGCTACCCTGATACCATCCACCATATTACTCATATTGGTTATTAATTGACTTTATTGGTTGGGAAAAGTTATTTAATTTTAAAATGTATAGGGTTTTTATGTTTTACCCCATTAATATTAGGAATTAATTTTAATTAGTAAGTTATGGGGGCCCCTTATAGCCCCTCTATGCATCAGTAGGTCTCATAAGACAAACTATACATTCCCTTTTATGTATGGTGTCTTAGCTGAAGCCTTGATGGTATGTTTATGATGTCAAAAATAAGAAATTCCTTTTTATGATATTAATTAGTGGATAATACATGTTATTAGTTTACTAGTTGAATAATATTGGTCAGGTTTCTTTCTCATGTTTTTATATGTGTAATTACTAACCATTTTTTATTTCTTTTGTATTATGATCATGATTATGTTTTAAAGATATATGTTTTTAGTTATTCACCATGATTATTGTTTATGTTTATTTATGATATCATCTACTGTATTTCTTACCCTTACTGAGAATCTAAGATTATCCCTTTATTATGTTTTATTTTTACCAATGACGAGAAGATGTATTTTATGAATGACTTGTAGGGATAATCTAAGAGCTTATGAGTGTTTCGAATAGAGTTTCTATGTTGTGTTTCCTTTAAAGTTGTAATTTAACGTTCATATATGTAATTTGTATTCTAAGAATACTATACTGATAGGTCTATTTGGATTTGAGTCTTTCACCTATTCCAATTTATTAATGTATGTCACTTACTCCAGGATATTGGGGTTAGGGTATTTACAAATACTCTCCATGCCTTTTACCAAATATCGAACGAAAGAAATAGTAGTAAAGGATTTTAGGCTGCTAAATCAAAACAATCACACAAAAGGGTAGATGGTAAGAAAATCCTATATTAAACAAATCCATGCACTAATGGAACTACACACTCTATTTCATGTAAATGTCCATGCCTGAATCCACTTCCTCCATTCATTCTGCCACCATGAACATTCTCTAGCATTGGTTCTAGTGGATGGGGACCATCACAAGGTTTCTCTCACCTAAATCCACATACTTTTGGATATAGAACAAATGTTAGAAATCCTTATAGTTGAAACTATCTCATAGTAAATAGATGTTGTTGTGGAAAATGGGTCTAAACACCCAACTAATATTTTCCCCCTATGTATCCAGACACTAAGTATCTTGCATCTATATCCCCCCCAAAAACAATAAAAAAAATTGAATTTTACTTAAAGTTACTTAGAATCATCCTACCCAAGAAGAAATAAAAGAGATCTTCAATTCACATCCCCCTATTAACTAAAACCCTAACTACCAAAACACCAGCAACTGACTGCCAAAATTCCTTCACCATGTGATTCCATACTATACACATTCATGATTCTCTACTACCAAAGAATGAATATGCTCAATAACTTCATCATTCCATTAAACTAAAGATATCTTAGGAGTGTAAATAGAGTGCCTGTGTACATAATCACTGGGTTAAAACCGTCCTCCAGACATAGTAATCAGGAATCATAATTTAGAAAATAGTCTTGAGAAATCTGTATGACATTTACGAACCTAATACTATAATCTCTCATGCTCAAGGTCCACTTATAATGGGAGATAAGATCTTTCCTCTTGGAATATCTCATCATCAATTAGAGGAACCCAACCAAGAACACCCTATAAATGTGTAGACATAAAACATATACCTCTTTATGGTTACTGAGAGAAAGCATCCACCACAGATTCATAGATCCCTACATTTAAATAACAATTAACATTACCTAGAACTCAGTAAGTGCTCGAATCAGACCAAAAGTTATCTCAATCTCTTCCAACCAGCATTTTATCTCTTGATATGAGATGATCCCCTTGTACTATCCTTATAACACCCCAAGTTTTTATGGAATTTTTTTTCACATAAATTAAAATATTCATTTATATCTTACATTTAACTATGTAAAAAATTCCTTTCACACTAAACCGACTTATCATATGTTACACGCAACACCGAGTTGGCGTACGATACACACAACACTGAGTATAAATTTTGTTCAATGTATAAAATAACTATTTTTGGATTATGTTATATGTAACACCAAAGGAATCTTGCAATACATGAAACATTTTCTTTGCTTTTGTTACACGCAATAACAAACTTCCTTGATAGCTTGCGTTGTACGCAATATCGAGTTTCACTAAACAACAATATGTCATTAAAATATTATTATTTAATGAGATATAAACTATCCATAATGAATAATATTAACAAAATTTTTAGTTTTATATAATAGTAACAATAATATTATGTATTTTTTAGACATGATATAAGAATAAATTTAATTTTTCAGATAAAAGAAGTATTTTTTTTTCAAAAATGTAGTTTTGCCACCTTTTGATGGTGTACCCATTTCAAATATATTTTTTAACACTTTTAAAAATTATATTTGAAAAAATAAACCTCTTATTTGAAATTGGGATATCAAAATTTATTTTTTTTTGATTTTTTTGAATTTTTCTGATAAAATTAATATTTTAATTAATAGTAAAAAATACTGCATTTTAATTTAAAACTGTCTTTTCATCTAATTTATTTATATAGTATGATTATATTTTTAATTTTTTTAATGTTTAATTGTATTATTTTTTTAACATAAAATAAAATTTTGTTCATTTTATGTAATTTCACATTTAAATTATATATAAACATTTGTCAATCTTTGGATAGTTTTTACTTAATAAAAACCTGCTTTTTGGTTATGAAAACATGAATTAATTCTAAATTAATTTCAAAAAACTTTGTGTTTTAAATTAAAAAAAATGTATTCCATATTTGGAATTCGAAATTTCAAATTGTGTAAATAGTTACCTATTTTTACGACATTATGAATAGTAACTTCAATAATTATTTTTATTTACCATGGTTAAAAGTTAAATCTGGTAAATAAGGTTAAAAAAATAATATTATAAAAATATAAACTACCCTAAAACATGTCTTAATCCTACTGGATGAGATATGTCTGACCATTACCATCTGTGGGTCGATTTTAATACCCAATGGAGCAACATGGGTGTGATTATGAAATTTTAGAAATTTTAATTTAATGTAATGATAAATATAACATAAACATATATCCTTTAATAATTTTTTATATAGAATTATATAACTAATTGTTATGACTATAAATAGTCATTAGAAAGATAATAAGATTTTATACATCATGATATTTTATTTATAATTTTTATGCATTAAATAAATAAATTTATTTATGACCGAATGATGATGTAGTGATTATCTTATTAATGAAATATTCAAATAAATGATATTATAAATATTAAAATAAATATAATTTGAAAATTATGATTAATTAGAATAATTTTTGGGATTAATATAACATGTTATATTTTATTTCATATAGTTTTTTAATGAATAAATTTTATATGGCTTTAAGAAAATTCAATTACTAAATAGTGTCAAAATTGACATAAATGAGTTTTTAAAAAAAATACAATTTTATTAATTGATAAAATAGTATTAAAATTATAATATTACTCCAATTAAATTATATAATGTCAAAAATTTCATTATTTATCCACTTGTGGTTCTATTGTAATTTTATATTAACTAGAGGGACCATATATTATAAAAATTTAAGAAGACATTGTAATAATTAATGTTTTTAACTAAGGGTTAATGCTAAATTATAAGGTTAATTTTGGGGCCAAAACTTCTCTAAAACTTATTTAATGAGAGGATTTAGACCCACCATCATCTTATCTTGTAAATTTATCACTTTGAAACTATTATAATTCTACATAATTTTATAATAAAATAATAATACAAAGCTTTCGTAAAGTGCCCCTCCTCCTTCTTATAAAAGGCCACAAACTCTACCAACTTACTCACACCTTTCAATCCCATTGGATCATCAAAATGTTTCTCAAGTATGCTCCAAAAATCCATAAATTCCTCTTATAGGCAAAAATTTGGGCATAAATCTATCCTATGAAGACCTTTTCTGCAAATCAAAAAAAGATACTCAGAAAAGAGGTAATTGTTTTATCACCTAATTCAAAATTATTTCCTTCTTCTACTTTTTATTCTTATGTTTTTTCCATAAAAAAGTAATAAATAAAGTATACACTACATGCTGAGATGTTATTTTAATTATGGGATAACCTTATACATCCTTTTATCCATCCTACTAATAATAGTATCACTATGCATGTGTGCGTACGGTTTACCGCCTCCACGCCATGGTGTACTTTTTGATCCAACAATACTATATTTGAGTTAGTATAATGATGAGTATAATGGTTTTAAATAATTAAAATAACATGATACTTATTCTCTATAATTAATATACCATTCAATTCCATACTATTTAACCACTATGTGAATAATATCGTTGCTAGTGCGTACGTACGACCTACCTTCTCCATGAAGCAATAACCTTCATTCTCCAGGTTAACCATTCAAGAATGATTATAAATTATATATAATAAATAAGAGTGAAATATATGATATAATAATTATACTGCATTTATGTGTATATATATATATGTGTGTGTAATTTACTTTCTTCCATTCAATTCAATTAGGAAACAGAAACTGTGTTCATGTGTATGTACGGCCTACCGTCTCAATGAACGGTGTAATCCGTTTCATTTATCAATATATTATATATATATATATATATTTCTATATTGAATAAATATTATATATAATTTTTTTACATTATTTAAGTAAGTAATTCATGATCTAAGTATTAATATCAAGATTAACAAGTCAAAACACATTAGATAAATAAAATGATTATTACCCAAAATGTTGCTTTAACACGGAATTGATAAATAAACAGGTAATATAAAGTCCTATATGAATCATATATGATATCATATATATTATTATGGTTATATTATAATTTAATAATATCTTTAAACCCACTTTATAGGAGTTTTGGACACATGCAGAAGAAATCAGACCTAAACTATGGGATAATTTTTCAATCTCATTTTTATCCGATATTATTTATAAATAAGCATTTACATGGGTATATTTATCATCTACATCCAATTTTTCCTAATTGTGTAATATTATTTATATTCTTATACAAATTTTTAATGTTAATTTTACCCTTTGGTGAACTTTTATCCAATGGTATGAAAGTAATCTTTTGAAATTATTCAATTTAAGGTACTTTTTGAATTTTTGGGAAAAAGTACAAGGAGAATGTTTTTTTAACTTATACCATATGAATGGAAATTTCATGGTTTCATGAAACCATAAATCCATGAAACATACTCTACAAAATTTTATGATTATTTTCAACTAAAATATTTTATTTTAAAATTTTGTGGCATTTTGAGAAAATAATATGTTTTTTATATAAATTATATTTTCTTCAGGAAATAAGTTCAAGTGTTTATCAAAATTATTTTCCTTCTAAGATGACATAGGGTTATGTTTCTCTCCTTGTTATTACATTAAGATTTTTTTTGTGATGGAAATATATTTTATATAGATTATGTTATGATGGAATGATATTTAAGCAACCCATTTTATTTCTAAGGTTATTCTATGATGAATGATTTATGTTTTTGTGGAACATGTAAGAATGATTTCATTATGAGAAGGATGTGACCTATATATCCCTCCGATGAATTGGGAAAAGATTTATATTTCATGAGATAGACATGACTAGAAAAACATTTAAATCTAGTTCAGTGATACAAGGTTGGAACAACAAGTAAATCCAGTTCAGTAATACATTGATGGAACGACAAGTAAACCTTGTTCAGTAATGGACATTGTCCACTATGATGGTCTTGGAAGCATTTCCTTGGATATTATGGAAATCATATTATGTACTTATTTTTATGAAAAAATTCCATGTTTTATGCCAATTCTAGTCTATCAATGTTAATGTTCAATTATGATCTATTCCTAACGTACTACCAAGATTTATTTCATGACCCAAGATTTTGATTTTTAAGAATTATGATCATGAGTTTACATTCTTATGTTTATGGGTTGTTTTATTTTCTCCAAGTTTTCCCTTACTGTGCATTTGAGCTCACCATTTTTATGGTTTCCTTTCCCCATGATATAAAGATAGGTTTTAGTTAGGAAAACCAAAGGGGAAGATCTTTATGTGAGATGTTGAATATCTTTCACCATGTTAGAAGATTATGTTCCATGTTTCCAAAGACCCTAAACTAATACGATATTAATGCATATATTTTTTTAATTTATTACGTATTCTTAAAAATAAATGTAATGTCAATGTATGTCATTCATGGGTCACTATTTTTGGTATCAGAGAAAAGGTTTAGTCATCCTTTGGAAACTAGGATTCAAAAACATTAGTGAGATCCCTAGTGATATTTCTATGGTTTGTCTAGGGATGTACCTATGGTTATTTCTAAATCTAGGATACATTCTTAGAAATATGGTAATGATCATGAATAACCTAGGATTAAACCTAATATGTTATATATGGAATATACCCCACCTTTATTATGTTGTTTTCCTAGTATGAAATTTCCTCTCAAACTATTCCTTTTACATTTTAGAATATGGTTATAACCATAAAGAACCATGTTAAATATCAATGCACTGGGAAATGCAATGATTGACCTCCTGAACAACAAAATGTTATGGTAGATGGAATGGAATCTCATATTGATATACATACACAAGATATGAATCATTCTAGAATTGAAAATGAGTAGAGAAGGGAACAACATTCTATTGATTACTTTATGAGGCAATGTCTACCTTCTTTTAATGGGTCTTCTGAACCACTTGTTGCACAACAATGGATCAGTACCATTGGAAATATCTTTTCCATCATTTTCTATTTATAACATGAAAAATTCATTTTGGTTGTATATCATTTAGAAGGTGAAGCAAACCAGTGGTGGACAGTAATCAATAGTACAAGGTAGAAAGAAGAAATTGAATCCATGGAATGGGATGGGTTCATGAACTTATTTTTCAATAATTACTTCCCTCATATTCATTAAATAATGATAAAAAAGGTGTTCCTAGATCTTAAGAAAAAGGATGATGAGTCCATTGGTACATACGAGGAACATTTAACAAGAGATGCATGTTGGCTTCTGGGTTTATCATCCAACTAGAAAGTAAAGTTTATTGATTCTTCAGTGTCTTTATACCAAGTCATTGAAAGAAATTATCTATAGATACTTTAGGATCTATGAAGAGATTTTGTGTTATGCTGTCAAGGTAAAACTGGAAGTTGGTGTTACATATCAATCTCATGGTTTTGACAAGAAATAAAAGATGGAGTTCAAGGGAAAATCTCAAAACAATGGTGAAAAGAACATGAATGTTTCCTTATGCTCAATGTATAGAAATAAGAATGGAGGAGATCATCTCAAAGGGGATAAAAAAATTTTTATTTGTGGAAAAAAAGTCATCGAGCAGTAGAGTGATGAACTAATGGGGAAAAGGTTACTAATGATATGAATAGAGATAAGACTACAGAGGACTCACCGCCCACACTTAAATGACACAAGTGTAAGTAAATGGGGCATTATTCTAACCAATTCCCTCATCCAAGGGTTAGGGATGATTATCTATATCAATAACCTCTTAAAGCCAAAGAAAAAGGTAAATCACATGCCATCACTATTGGAGGGGTTGATTATGACAATGAAGTGGTGGAATGATTAAGTGTTTATGTAATGTGACTCCAAAATAGTGTTGTAGACTCTCTTTTTTAGAATTATGGAATATTGGAATATCTATGTATTGGTCCAATGTTGTTTTCCATAAGTATATGGTACCAGAAACCATGAAACATGATTGTAATATTTTTGGAAAGCACATGATATGTGCATAATGATGTGATAAGTATATAACGAGATTTTTGATAGTATTAACGACCTCATGACTGATATAAGGAAAAAGTGATATCATTGTTTGAGTATATATATTTTTTGGTATTTTTGGGGTGTGTAAAGGGTTAATTTATATAGAATGCATGTTTCACTAAGAGAATACATGATTATGGTATTAACATGTTTGGAATGTGACAACCACAAACTACCTTATGAGATATGGAAGATAAATGTTAATTATATTTAGTTCACCTCTTTGTAAGGTTTTATATTTTCAGTTTTTTGAAGGATTGTAATGTTATCCAATTATGAATAGTATAAGTTATATTCCAGTTGAATATTTTTTGATTAATGTATTATCTCACTATAGGTGGACTTATGCATATTTGACAACTTGTTCTAGCCTTTTTGTTGACATAGATGGAATGACCTATCATTCTATATCATGATCTGCTAACACTTCAAGAATTAAAAATTCAACTTCACTTCATTAAATAAGAGATGAAGTGGAAATTGTTTAGGTAATGAACAATGGTGGGATTATATTTAAATAAAGTAAGTATTTATTCTCATGCAGAATTCATCAACTTTAGGGAAAGGTTCTTGATACCAAAAATGTTATCCTAGTACCTTCTTATCTGATGAATCAGATGGTTCATTAAATATTTTCATATTTATGGCTTTCATGTTATTAACATTATCCAACCTTTTTCTCTATCACTATCCATCAAAACATGATGGTTAGATTTCTCTCCATGTCCATGCTTTCACTTCCCACCTATGTTCTCATATGTGGAAACCCTGTGATGATTTACTTTGGGTAACTGTTAAGTTTATAACTTTCCTTTTTAAAATGGAGTGTTAGTATTTCCTTTTATGATGTGGGTTTCCATTAATGAAACTTTATAGTAGTGAACCCTTTATAACCCCAAAAATTTTTGAGGGAGAAAGTAATTTTAATGGGGGGAAAATGTAACACCCTTATTTCTTATGGACCATTTTTTTGGCATAAATTAAAATTTTCATTTATATCTTGAAATTCACTAAGTCAAAAATTCCTTTCACACTAAATGAATTTATAATATGTTACACACAACACCGAGTTAACTTAAGATACACACAACAATGAGTATAGATTTTTTTCAATGTATAAAGTTACTATGTTTGAATTATATAATATGTAACACAAAAGTAAGCTTTCAATAAATGCAACATTGAATTTTCATTCATTACACACAAGACCGACCTTCCTTGATATCTTGCGTTGTATGTAATACTGAGTTTCACTAAACAATGATATGTCATTAAAATATTATTATTTAATGAGATATAAATTTTTTGTTATGAATAGTATTAACCAAATTCTGAATTTTATATAACATTAACATTAATCTTATTTATTTTCTAGACATGATATAATAACAAATTTATTTTTTGGGGTAAAATAAGTATTTCTCCAAAAATGTAGTTTTGTCACCTTTTGTGCATCCATTTAAAATATAGTTGTTAACACTTTTAAATATTATATTTGACAAAATAAAACTCTTATTTCAATGTGGGAATTCCAAATATAATTTGGATTAATTTTCTCTTTTTTTTCTAATAAAATTCACATTTTAATGAATAGTGAAAAATACTGCATTTTAATTCAAAACTGTATTTTCATCTAATTTATTTATATATTTAGATTATATTTTTAATTGATTTTGAAGTAAAATTTGATTATGTTTTTTCTATATAATATTTTTTTTTTCATTTTATGGAATTTTACATTTAAATTGGATATAAACATATGTCAATCTTTTGATAGTTTTTACTTCTTAAAAACCCACTTTCTGGTTTTGACAACGGGAATTATTTTTAAATTAATTTCTATCAACATTTTGTTTTGAATTTAGAAAAATGGATTACATATTTATAATTAAAAGTTTCAAATTTTTTAAATAGTTACCATTTTTTTTTGGAAATTATGAATACTAACTTCAGTAATTACTCTTATTTACCATGGTTAAATGGTAAATCGGGTAAATAAGGGTAAGAAAATAACATTATAATAATATAAAACTACAGTAAACGTTTCTTAATCTTATTTTATTATATATTTCCAACCATGAGCATCCTTTTGTCAATTTTAAGACCCAATGGATCCACATGGGTGTGATAATGACCTTTTAGAATTTTTAATTTAAAGTAAAGGGAAATATAAGATAAACATGTTTCTTTTACTAAATAATTTTTAATATATGGTTATATAATTGGTTTATATTACTATAAATATTCATTATAAATATAAAAAAATTTTGTACGTCATGGTATTTAATTTATTATTTGTATATTTTAAATAAATAAATTTATTTATGACACAATGATGTTGCAGTGATTACCTTATTATTGAATGATTCAAATAAATGATATTATAAATAATAAAATATATATTATTTGAAAATTATGATTTTGTATGTGAATTTTAAGGATTAATATGACATGTTATATTTATGTTAATTTTTTTTTTGAAATAATAATGTTTTATGGATTTATTATAAATTCATTACTAAATAGTGTCCAAATTGTCATAAATGAGTTTTTGAAATAAATACTAATTTATTAAATGATATAATTGTCCTAAAAATATAAGATTTAGAAAAATAAGTTATATAATGTTAAAAATGTCATTATGAATCCACATGTGGTTCTATTGACATTTTATAGTAACTATAGTAACCGTATATTATAAAAATAAAAGATGACATAATAAGAGATGATGTTTTTAACTAAGGGTTAATGCTAAATGATAGGGTTAATTTTATGACCTAAAAATGTATAAACCATATTTTTTGAATTTATTTAGACCCATAAACATATTATCATATAAATTTATCATATTTATCTATTATAATTTGAAAATAATTTTTTAATAAAAAATTATTTCAAAAATTTCCTAATGTTCCCCTCCTACCTTTTAGAAAAGGCTACCACCTCTACCCACTTACTAAAACCTTTCAAACCCCTTGGATCATCCAAATTATTCACAAGTAAGCTCCAAAAATTCCTCCCATCATCCTATAGGCCACACTTTGGGAATAAATGTATCCTATGGAGACCTTGTCTGCAAATCAAAAGGAGATACTCAAAAAAGAGGTAATTGTTTTATCCCCTCTTTCAATTTTTTTTCGTTTTCTACTTCCAATTATTATGTTTTTTCCATAAAAAAGTAATAAATACAGTATATAATACATTATAAGATTTTATTATAATTATTTTTCAAGCTTATACCTTCTTTTATCCATCATACTAATAATAAAATCACCATGCATACGTACGTACGACTTACCGTCTTAACACGGTGGTGTAATTGGTTATTCAATAATACATAATTTGGATGGGTATAATGATGAGTGTGAAGTATTTAAATAATAAATATAACATTATAATTATTCTTTATAATTAATATATCATCCAATTCCATACCATTAAACCATTAAGTGAATGATATCGTTGCTCGTGTGTATGTACGGCCTATCGTCTCAACGATGGGGTGAGATTCTTTATCCAAGTTAACTATTCAAGAATGATTATAAAGTATATATAATAAATAATAATGAAATATATGACATAATAATTCTAATAGATTTATTTATATATATATATATGTAACTTCCTTTCTTCAATTCAATTCAATAAGGAAATGTAAACAACATTCGTGGGTACGTACGACCTACAGTCTATGAACAGTGTATTCCATTTAATTTATCCATCTATTATATATATATATATATATATATATTTCTATACAGAATATTTATGATGTATATATCAAGTTTTACAGTATGTAAGTTTTAAATAATGATCTATGTTATAATATCATGAATAAAAATTCAAAACACGTACGATAAATAAAATGATTATTACCCAAAACGTTGCTTTAACAAGGAACTGCTAAATTAACAGGTAATAAAAAGTCATACGTGAATCATATATGATATCATAGATATTATTATAGTTCTTTTACAAGTTAATATTATGTTTAAAACCACTATACCAGTTTTTCGGACACATATGGAATAAATTAGACCTAAACCAATGGTTAATTTGGAAATCTAATTTTTATCCAAGATTTTTTATACGAGGTATATACTGGGGTATATTTATCATCCACATCCATGTTTCCAATTTTTTTAATATTTTTTGTATTATTATACAATTTTTTAATGTTAATTTTACTCTTTGGTGAATTTTTATTGAATGGTATGAAAGGAAACTTTTGACATTATTTGATTCGATGTACTTTTTGACTTTTCATGAAAAGGTAAAAGGAGAATGTTTTCTTAACTTATACAGAATGAATGGATTTTTTTAAAGATTCATGACACCTCACTTCCATGAATATTCCTCTAAAAAATTTCAAGATTATTTTTAAATAAATTCATTTATTTTAAAATTGCATGGCATTTGGAGAAAAGAAAATGTTTTTAAAAAATAAATGTTATTATCCTCAAGAATTAAGTTCAAGTGTTTTATCAAAATTGTTTTCCTTCTAAGATGACCCATGATTATGTTTCAATCCCTATTATTACATTGATTTGATAGGGTTTCTAATGGAATGATATTTTACATAGATTATGTTAGGATGGAATGATGTTTAGGAAACCCATTTTATTTTTTCAGTTATTCTATGATGAATGATTTATGTTTTTGTTGCACATGTAATAATGATTGCATTATGATCTGGGTGGGACCTATATATACCTACAATTAATTGGGTAACGATTTATATGTCATAAGATATAAATTACTATAATATTAAGTAAATTTGTTTCAGTCATACAGGGCTGGAACGACAGGTAAATTCAGTTTAGTAAGACATGGCTGGAACGACATGTAAACCCGGTTCAGTAAAGGACTTTCTCCACTATGATGGTCTTGGAAAAAATTACTTGGACACTATTGAAATAATATTATGTGTGTATTTTTTCCATAGTTCCATGTTTTATGTCAATTCTATTCTACCATGGTTAATGTTACTTTATGATCCATGCCTTACGCACTTCCATGATTTATTTCATGACTCAATATTTTTATGTTTAAACATTATGTTATTGTTTTTACATTATTATATTTGTGGTTTGTTTTATGGACTCCATGTTTACCCATACTGAGAATTTAAGATCACCCTTTTTTGTGTAATTTATTATATATTCCAAAAAACAAATGTAATTTCCATGTACGTCAAGCATGGTTATCAATAATCCCAAACCCTTCCGCTAAATAGAAATAAGGCCCACTAACAAGCATCAACCTCCTCTATCAGGTCAACCCTCTAATGATCATATAGGTCATATTTTAAGCCAGAACATCCTAAAACACACACTGATGATGAATAGGAAACATTCCTAAAAATAATGGAGAGAATTATAAGGCTAGAAGAATGAAATTTTAAACAAATATATTCATTCGATTCATTTTATTTCCCCCAAAAAACCAAATTTAGACACATACAAAAAAAATCAAGATGCATATACCTCTCCAATGTATCTTCACAAAAAATTGTTCAACCTCACATGGTTATTCAATAAATTATGTGTTTATGCTTTGGATCATTGGGGGTATATATTATTTCTTCCAATTTTCTCCCCATAGCCTTTAACACATACCAAGATCACTTGGAACAGTCTCTCTACAAATCAATTCAATCCTCACAGTTTCTAAATCCAGACCCCATTCTATCTCTTAGCCAAAACATCTTATATTAATTTTTCAAAACCACTCCTTTCCAAATATTCCACAATTAATGACAAGAGATAAGGACCCTAAATCCCTTAATCTAGTAGGTCTCAGGTTGGTGACTAGCATTGAGGGTAGAAAATCTCAATATATAGGAGGCATTACCCACTATAAATAAAACATGATTTAGAGATAGGATAAATAACCACCAAAAATATCCAGAAGATAGAAAAAAGTTAAAACAAAACTATCCCATAATGCATGAATAATGTAAACTAATACATATGAATGTCTCCAAAGTAAAGTACCAAAAATTATTCTATGATAATGAATAAAAAACATCTCTAAATCCAAGATAGTAATGTCCAACTTGGTACCCAAAGTTATCCTTGAAACCTAAAAATAGATTATATATGTATTTTGAGAATTACTGATATAATCAAAAGTGACATAACCAAGGTCTCAAGTGCACAAGAAAAAAACATGTTAATGTGATAGTGAAAAAAATAGTAGAACAAATAAGAACCAAGACAGGTCATCAATCCAATATTCATCCTCAAAATGGCTCAGTCAAAAAATCATGCATACAATAAAAATATATATTATCAAGATAATTAAAAAAGTCTCCCCTATCTCTCTTACAAAATGAATTTCTACTCTCATTATAAAACATTGAATGTATTGTGCTCCCTTCCCTTCCATACATATTCCGACGCGTCACATCTCAAAATATCACATCACATTCCATAAAATCACATATGATCAATCAATGATGTGGGTTGAGACACATCCCTACCTACTTCACATTTGTAGTGTATAGCACCCAATGCTATCATTGGGAATAATCACATCATGTCTACCGCAAATACAACTATGAAAATAGATCACATATCTCTATAATACTATTAGGACATAATTTCACATATCACCCAAATAATGCTAGGCCATAACTACTAAAAGAAAGGTGGGGAAGAGGAAGTGTCCAACCATCTATATCACCACCATCCTTGATTTTAAAGAAAATATCCAGAACCTATAATCTCTAATCATTGATAAGGTTATCCAAATCAGGTGGGCCATTTATAGTTATGCGTAAACATACATTCTATAAAGGCCACACACATTACCCAACCCGTGGGTTTACAACAACAACACTAGAAGACACTACATCACCCTTGCCTTACCATAAAAAAAATGCTGAAACCACTTCTACCACTAAATGAAACATATCACACCACCACACCAAACCATAAAACATTTCCCACTTTCATATTTGTAGTCCACCCATTATAATCAGATCTAAAAATTACCACTAGCTTTCATTTACTAAGATACTTCCTTTACATTTACAAGGATCATTTATTTATTAAATTACTTTATCCAATTACCATATATGAATTACAAAAAATTTATAATTATTTCTTGGCTGCTTGGACCTCTAACACAACCATTCCACATAACCATCACCACATACATCAAATATAACAAAAAACCACATATACTATCATCATTGTGTCATGTTGAACAAGCCATATCATCACAACAAGAACGTCTCACAACAAAACTATAACCCATCACCACAAAAATAAAACAAAAAACATCGAACCACATCACACACCACAACCTCATCACACAATACCATCACAGAAAAAAAAACCACAAAACCACAAAACATCATCACTATCACACATCTGCACCACTACACACCACATCAAAAAACTTCACATACCCAATCCATGCCACCCAACGAATATATCCCAACCCCAAACATCACACAACCAATCTTATCACCTCTATCATTGTAATACATCCCAAACAAAATAGGGAAGCACTATAATTAAAATCATAAAAAAGAACTGCACATCCAAAATTCCACATTTAATTCAGGGTTTTTATCACAAAAGTTATTTATTTAGCATGGGTATTATCACACCAACAAGGATTAATTGGAAATATATTTATGAGGAAAATATACATTTATTAGCTTTTTATTCTGGGTGTGGTCACATGAAAACAAAAAAGGGGTCCCAAGCCATATCATAGACTGATTAAGAGAGGAAACTAGTATCCTTTATTTTTAGTAAGGTAATGAAATAGAATAGTATATTCAAAAACAATATCAAAGTAGTACCAACATGTGATATCACCACATAACCAACTATGTTAGTTATAAAAATTAATTACCTTAATCATGTCGACCCTTAATATCCACCTAAAGGAATGAAAACACATTTTGATCTCACACATAGAACATAAAAGGAGAAAGAATAAGGACCCCTACCTCCAATAAGCTTTCCAATCTCATTGTACACTTCAGGGAAAAGGATAAGCATCCTAAAAACCTAAACCGCATAATAAAGCATGGTATCAACCCACACACACCATGAAAAAAAATAAATTCCACAAATGTGGATCCTCAATAGAATAATAAAGGAATCCTGGGAATAGGAGAGAGGGACCCACTATGGATCATTAAGATAAAACCATCAAATCCTATGGATTGTAGAGAGGGAGTAAGGGATGGAAAGTTTCCAAAAATCATATAGGGTTCATGAAAAAATGAGATAAATATGTGAGGGAATAATAGGTATAGAATTTTATGAATAACACCTATTTAGATAATTTAATATAACCATTTCCCATAATTAATTACATATTCATTATGTGAAATCCATGGGGGATGTGGATTACAATTCATGAATTTTGAAAAAACATTAAACTTCCATATATTCAATTTTTTCTAAAACATTTTTCACATAAGATTAATTACATGCAATGATTTACCCATTAAAAAAATGAATTCTTTTCACGCTTATCACCCCAGAAAAAATGATATATGAATCCACCACCCATATATGTTACGAATCACCAAATCATGATATGAATATGGTTTGTATCATGAACCACCTACTACAATACTCCTATAGATACATCCTCTAAAGAACATTTATAAGCCTCCTATGAACACCTTTAACTTGCCAAACTAGAAATTTAATGGGGTGGGAAGGCACATAACATTCTAATTCCACCCTTAATTTTTGAAATTATGGTTCATCCATTTCAAATAAATGAGTAATATTATAATTTCAACTCAATTCATGGGTAGGGTAATATGATCATTACTGCTCATATAATTGTCAATGTTATTTTCTTTCCTCAGGTGGCAATGTATTTGGTAATCATAGTCATTAATAAATAACAACAATATCATATAGATAATATTTAACTAATTCTTTGTCAATATATATTTAAATAATATTTTCTCAGTATATATATCACAGTTCATGCCATAAATATAATTACACCAAATAATTAATGAAAATATAACTACAAAAAATTCAAATGATGTGTTGGGTTATTTTTATCATGGATTTTTAATTAAAATAAGGCGTAAAAAATTTCATTAAATTATACATAAGAACAAATCCATGATATTTAATGAAGCATCACTGTATATAAAAATATATTCCCCATAATAGGGAAATTTATGTTAAGTTACATTAAATAACCTATAATTTAGTTCCACTAAAAATTATTCACATAACCCTATCCATAAAAACATTACTCCCTTTAATATTATCATTGTTTTTTGGTTCAATAGTAGTGGATAATTCCTCAAAATGCGTGGATAGTCTCAATCCAATATTAGAAAACATCATAACTCAATTTTTGTTGTTTTTCTATGATATTTTTTTTGGAAACATCCATTTTTAAATGATCTATAGTTTTTATTATTATTGTGATTATATTTCCAAATAATGAAAGACTTTGTAACTTGAATTGAAACATTATAATACTTTTATAACATTTCTCCTTTCATAGGGTATTTAACACATTTTGGAAATCATCTTTAGGTTGGAAATTCAACTTATAATATATGATAATATAATCTATGAAGATAACTACAAATTAAAAAACTTATTCTCTAAATACACTAATTGTGAAATCCATGAATATATTAGGAATATTTGAGAGCACCAATAGAATCACTAATAATTCATTTTTTCATACATATTATAAAATGGTGACATATAAATATCTACCTTCTTCAAAATTAAAAAAATATATCTAGATTGGAAGAAAACATTTTTTAAATATTCACCTCCTCTATATTTACTGAACATATGATTGATAAGGGTTAGAAGAAACATTTTTTACCATGACTTAATAAAACTCATGATTATCAATGAAAAGACGCAATGATCCATCCATCTTTATTACCATGTTAACCGGGGAACCCATAGAGAAGTAATAATGTGTGAAAAAACATTTTTGCGATTTTTATTTCATTTCTTTATTAAATAATCCAACTCAATGGGAGAATCTAGTAAGGACACTTTGAGATAGGAATGGATCTATGAATAAGTTAAATCTAAGACAAAAACTAACAATCTATTGGAATACTTGGCATTTCGTCCCAAAAATACTTCATTTTATTCCCCAAAAATAGGCATGTTAATGGTGTTAGATTCCACCTTGATAATTTTATATTGAATCCCCTCATTAGTATGTATCATGTTCCATACCACTGAAATTAAATCCAAAGATATTTTTTAATCATCTATACATTTGTATTTGATAATATTTTGATTTAGGATATGAAATAAGATTTTGATATCCTGATAATTGATATTCACTCTATATATGTGACGTTAACCCATGAATAATATTATTTCAAATTTAAAAAAGGGAATAATAAATGATCTATATGATGTTTATTCTCAACATCTTTTATTTTATGAGAGTTATATGTCATATAAATGATCACAGTGACACATAGTGTCCTTTCCAATATATTGTAATATCCAAATCCTTGGGAAGGGAACTTGAATTATTACAAAAATTTTCATGGTATGAATGACTATGAATAAAAAAAATCAAATAATAGATTCATTTTTCTTTAGCGGTGAATTAGTATACATTATACTAGTTACTGATCATGATGCACCTTAGTGGTAGTGGAAGCATACAATCATCCACATTCAATTTGTTTCATATTATGCCTGTTCATATTCTCTTCATTAGCACTAACATTATGGAATTTGTTTTCCTAATAACTAAACTCCATGGATTTGAATAATTAGTGTGTCGATGGTGCACTATAAAGGACCTGCATGTCCTATATTGTGTTTATTTTCCTCTTTGTATCTTTCCTAGAATGGTTTCTATATTTTATACTCTACCACATTGAGATCATATTCACTGCCCTATAATTCTATTTCCATGAGGTTTATTAAAATAGATTTTACATTTAGTTAGTTGAAAACTCAACCCACGATGTTAATTATCATCAGTGCTTTCATGATACTATACATTCATATTAACTCACCATAAAAAATATAGTTTTCTGTTTCTTTCTTCACTTTTAGTTGACATAAAATAATTTATTCCAATAATCATATTTTTTTATCACTAATGTCTTTTGAAGTATTTTCATTATGATACTATTGAAAAAATTTATTTTTATATCATGTTCATAGATAAAATAATGGGAATAACTTGAAATACTCATGAAGTTTTCTTTGAAAGTTATAATATATTTATTCCCTTTTTATTCCACTCCAAGAATTTTCACTCCATTTTTCAATGATGAGTTCAAGGAAAATGATTGGTAAAGAAAAAATTATTGTTCTCAACCTATTACATAGAGCCTACATCCACATTTAGTGTTTTTTAATTATATTAAACAATTGGTTATCCTTATCATCCATATAATAAATGACTATAAAACCCTCTCAAGGTTCACTAACATGATGATGAAAAATAAATTTTCTATTTTATTGATCCATTTATCAACAATAAGTATATTATAAGAGACTCTTATAGAGGGTTGTAATTTTCATGTGAAAGACTTGATAAAATGATCGTCCTTCCTTAGTGAATTTGGAAACTTAATATGAATCACATTATTATTCACATATTTAAAATATTGATCGATCATAAATTTGAGGTTTTCTACTTTAGTATTCATTTGATTAGGTTTCTCACTTGGGAAATCACTTCATCAGCCATTACAACAACTATAAACCTAGTTCCTATATTCTCCAACAATTATATTTAATTTAGTTTTGATGATGAGAATAAAATAAATAAATAAATGTATTGAGGGTATACTCTATTCTTTGAATAAATAATTTATACAAGATTTGGATGCCCTAAATTTTGAGTCTATAATATTAAATAAATGTCTTTAATTTCCTATATCCTATTAGTTTCTCTAAACATACCATAATTATGTTCTCAAATACTTTAAAATAGATCGTAATGAGTATACAAATAACATTAGCATACCTATAAGGGAGTTCATAGCTTGTATTGTAGCCTAATTACACATAATTTTCACATATTAATGTTTAATTTGATACTCAAATATCCTTTTTAAGGTATTTAACCCTATGGGAATCTATTCTACATCTGCACCCACCATCTAGTATCTAGGTAGGGATACAATTTCATTGAAATCAAAAACTCTCTACATTACCTATACTATAGGATATTCTTCCAAACAAACTCTTATGCTTTATAATTCCAAAAAACATATCTCTTCATAATTCCTAAAAGAAATTAAAAAATACTCATAAAAAACAAAACCCTAATCTGATATGTTTTATAGTGCCTCATACTGTCACACATAGGTCTAGTATTAAAATCATATTCTTAAAATATTTTCTCGGACATAAAGTAACTTGAAATATGATAAATAAACACATTTTTCACATAGATTTCAAAACATAAACATTAAATATCATAATAATATCACTTCTAATAAATGAAATGTTTATTTAAATTGAGGACTATATATATAGTAATCTTATTTATCAACACTGTGAACATTTACCCATAATATACCTATACTAGTCTCCCTCCATGAATTCCCATAATTTATAATAAAATTATTAACATGTGGGATGGAAACATAAGAAACATGTGAGCTTTGATGATTGATAATTGACATATAAGAGATAACCAACTATAAACATAAATGAGAATATGATATTTTTTTATGAGAAATAAATCAATATTAATGAACATAAATTTTCTAAATAATCACCAAATAAATAAGGAGAATGTGACACCTTGAGTTCTTATGAACATTTTTTATAAAAAAAATAAATTTCCTTGCTTTATTGTGTTGCATGATACACCAAGATAATATTTCATTATAAGTTGTTCCATGTTAATCTTGTGAAACATGAAACATAAACTTATCTTGTGTTACACACAATACTAAGTTTCAATGAAACAAAATTTTATTATTATAATTATTTAAATGAGATATTTATATCATAGACGTTAAACATAGTAATATGAATATTAATGAATAATTTTTAATATTATTTATAATGTATCCATATAAATAAGTCATATTTACAATGAAAAATATAATTTTTGGTAAAGTCTATTTGTTTTGAAAAATACTATTTTCACAAAAGAACTTCTTTTTTATGTCCTTTTGTGAAAAATAATAAAATTAATTTTAGAAAATTTTATAAATTAAATTTTATAAAATAATATTCATTTTTTAAAAATAATTTCCAAATTATGTTACAGTGCATTTTTTGGGTTTTTTGAAATATTTAATTTTTAATGAATACTGAAAAAAATGAATTTTAATTGAAAGTCATTTATCATATAATTTATTTATATAGATAAATTATATTTAAATTGGTTTTAACGTATAATTAGTTCAATGGTAAACCCATTAATCCAATTTATGTAATCTTAACCAATTTCATTTCGAAATTTGATATAAAAACATTTCAATATTTTGAACTTTCCACCTTAAAACCCAATTGTTTTGTCCAATCCACATGATAAATTATAAATTAATTTCCTACATTAATGTGATTATAATTTTGAAAATTGATTTAATATTTGTAATCATCATAATTTTTAATTTATAATATGTTCAACTTTGTTTTTGACCAAAAATAATAGTGTATGTAATTAAAATTAATTACATCGTTTGAGGTAAAACTTATCTTACTTAGTGGTTAAACATTAATTTAAGAGGCCAAATAACCTATAAATGTACCCAAAATAAATTTTATGGACTTATTAAAACCAATAAATCTCCTTTATATAAAATAGACAATTATTGGAGGCACATTATGTAAGGGATACCTTCTAATAGTGGTTACCTTTTTATATTTACTAGAATGTCACTCCTCCTCCACTATAAAAGGGGTACTCAACCCCTCAATTCTTAACATCTATAAATACCTTTGGATAATATAAACCCTACCCAAATAACATCCCTAATTATATCCCTTCTTCCTAAAATCCTCCCTTTCATCATAAATCCTACCATGGAATCCCATTTGTGTAAAACAAAATGAGTTACCCCAAGAAGAGGTAACACCCTTCAATATGAACTTTTGTTTTATTTCATTATCCACCCACTAAATTCATATTATTAAAATATTATGTAACAAATTATATATATAAAATATAATTATATGTTTTTATTCTATTTTTAATACCTAAAATCAAATACACTACCATCAAATGGGGTACTCAATCATCATTCTGGTGTACGAAGGATTACCACCTTACGAACTAATGTTTTTCATTCTTCATTTCCACCATTCATGGTTAGGAATAATCAAGTAATTTAAGTTTTTATATGATATAAGTGATTATAATTATTCTTTTATTCTTTTTTATATATTATATAAAACATACCATCATACTTTTAATTTTTTGGAAATATTATAACTTTGTTTGTGGATGTGTGGACAACCGCCTCCACAAAGCAATGTGATTCATTCATTAATTACATGGAATGTATTAAGGATGGTCTTAGTGATATTATATGATATTTAATATATAATAATTATACTATAACCATAATATATAAATATACATACATATTTTTTATTTAATTACTTTCTTTCAATATGGTATGAAAATGGAAACAATGTTAAAACGTATATACAACCTACCATCTCTATGAATGGTATATTTCATTTTCTATTTATATATTTTATAGATTATTATAAATACATATATAATGAATATATATTATATTTATTTAATGTTTATAATTCTTTAAATTATGAAATCATGATATAAGTATGAGGAACAAAAATATAACAAATCAAAACACATGCCTAAAACAAAGCTGTTATTACCCAAAGCGTATCTTTAACCTCGAAGTGTTAATAAACCAGAAATGAAATTTCATAAGAAACTAATATATGGGATTATATAATTGAAAATGTTTAATTAATAGATTTATTATTGAATAATATTTATTATACAGGAGTGTTGAATGATTATGAGGAGAGTCATGATATAATGTAAGGGGATTTCTAGTCTAACATTTATTTCTGTGAGACTTATGACTTTTTCACTAGTCGTTTATTTTGTATGATGTATATAATTCTGATTATTGTATTATATAATTATTATATATAGATTTATTGGTATTTACATATTCATTTTATGATCTTTATTTCATGGGGTTTTACAATTCAAAAGTTACCAAATCGATAAGGTAATTTTGTCTCAATTTTCCTTCTTTGAGACACATGTTTTTTTTCACCAACATTCTCTTATGAGGTGTATATACATCCATTTGACTTGTTATATTATTAATATAATTATTTTAATTATATTTTCATCCTCATATAATGTTATTATTTCATGGGTATCATAATTCAAAGTTACCAATGTGGTAATAGTTTATCACTAAAATCTCATCATTTATCAAGATTATTTATGATTATAATTACTTGATGAAATATTATGATAAATATCTAAAGAATATTCAAGAATTTTATTCCCCTATAATTATTCATGATATACCCAAGTAATTTTAACATTTTTCAACTATTTTTTACTCAATATAATTAAGAAAATATTTTAATGAAAGCCCGAACTTATTTATCTCTATCATAGGAAATCTATTTTATTCGAAAACAATGTATTATGAAAATTTTTTCAAAAAAGATTTTTCATGGAAAAATATTTTTTAAAAAAATTATGTTTAAAAAAAATTTACGTCATAAAAATTTATTCAAATGGTTTTGAAATATTCCATTATAAGTTTTTGGATATATTTTCAATAAAAATGGTTTTAAAAAATGTATTATTTTTTAAAAATTTCTTTTAAATGAAACGATATTTTCATCAAAAAATTATTTAAATGACCATTAAAAAAAAATTACAACAAATATTTAACTAATTGGTGTTACTCATGCTTTTATAGGGATATTATCGAACGCTACTGTTCATATTATTTCTCTGAATGGTTTATCTTTTTATGGTGTGATGTTTATGAAACCGTTTTATCTTCCATGGGTTTTGTTCTTATGAAACACACTTATTTTTAGAATTTATGATTTGATTAAATGATTATTAAACCATTCTATTTACCATCAGTTTTGATATGATGTCATTTTTGTTAAACCAATTTCATTTCATTGGTTATGATAAGATATAATTTTTTGATCTAGTGACACACAATTGTTTGATTTCATTATGAGATTGGTGAGACCTATATCTCTATCCAATGCATTGGGTAATTATTTATACCTCATGAGATGTAACTTTCTAGAATGGGGGTGTGAACTTAGTTCGATAATGGAATTTATTTTCAAATATTTTCTTGGTGTTGAACCTTTACTAATAATAGAGTCGTAGGAGTGAACCATGACTAAAAATATATTTTAGAGAGTGAACCCATTCCACTATAGTGTCCTTCGAATTAAGCCTTGAATACTATGAAAATTATTTTCTATGATTATGTTTCTTTCACAATTCCATGTCTTATTATGATGTTATTCTTACATGGAATGATATCTTGATTTCCTTATGATTTATATCTAATAAACTAGAAATATTTTTTCCATGACTCATGTCTAAGATCTTTGATATTCGGGGTATGATCTTATAATGTTATGATCACGTTCTTATACCCTTATTCTCATTATTATGCTAACATATCTCTCCTCTTTCTCTTACTGAGCATTTGAGATCAACCATTTTTAGGTATCCTTTTCCCAGGTTATGAAGATATGTATTATTTATGACGTGTCAAAGAAGGGTTTTAGTCCCTAAGAACATATTGTGAGATAATGTAGCTCACATATGTACCAGTGTTTGTTTTTCTATTTTCCAAATGCAATAAACTAATATGATCCATGTGAATCTATTTTTTTAATGTATTAAGTATTCTGAAAAAAATGATGTAATGTATATGAATGAAAAGTTAGGGTCACTATAGATTTTATCAAAGAAAAATATTAGTTAACCATTAGAAAATAGGATAAGAAAATGGTTATGAGATCCCTAATGATATGTCTCTCTATATATATTTAAGGATGAGTCAAAATATAGAAAAAGTTCCTGTCATTCTAGTAAATGATAGAGTGATTGATTTCCTTGAAATTCACCCTTGTCCGGACACTACAAGTCAATGTATCTCTAGAAAAAATGTACATATGGGTAACAACCCCAAAAATATCTTATTGATCTAGACTCTATCATGAACTGTTGCACAAAAATGCACCTTGCTTCACACTAAGTTTGACACTCTTTGGGGATATGATTTGGAAATTAAAAAACTCTTTAGGAACCATCATGATGGATTTAAATTGAAATTGGATACGAATAACCAAGGATAAAAAAAAGGTGTTGTAGCTTAAATAAGGTTCTATAGTTTAGAAATATTATAAGTAATTCCTTGACTTCATAGTTACACACTATGATTATTGTTTATTATTGTATTTTTTTGGTTTTATTCAATGGGTTGAACTTGAAGGAACCGTGTTAATGATGAGTGTGATGGAAATTAAATGATTTTTTCCTTCAGCATATGAATTCTATGGGTAATGGAATGAAAATTATTGTTACTATGTTAACCCAAATTTCTCAATATATGAATCATTTCGGACTTCTAAATGAAAAATGGATGGATCAATAGAATGTTGAGTCCTTCATTATGCCACATCCACCATATTTCAATGGGTCCTTAGTTCTATTAGTTGTAAAAAATGGATCAGTACCACTAAAAATAAGTTTCCTGTTCTACAATGTTCATAAAATGAAAAATTCATTATAGATATTTATTATTTAGAAGGTGAAGTAGGAAAATGATGGACTCTATTCAAGAATACAGGTCTACAAGATGAAATTGAATCCAAGTATTTGGAAGAGTTCAAGAACAAAGTTTTCAATAATTACATTCCATATGTTCTTTGTACGAATATAGAGGAAGTGTTGCTTTTTTTGAAGCAAAGGGATGATGAATCTGTTGGTACCTATGAATCCATCTGTATAAGACATATGAGGTAGGATTCTATTATTATAATACAAATTTAAAGTAATTTTGAATGATTCTTTAGGGGCTTAAAGAAAAGTCTCAGAAGGAATTCATCCATGAGAGACATCAATAGCTATGAACGGATTGTGTGTTTTGCAATCAAGTGTTGAAATGTAGGTTGGTGTTACATACCAATCTCATGGTTTTGAAAATAAAAGAATGATATAGTTCAAAGTAAAATATAAAAACCATGGAGAATAGAAGATCATGTTTCACTTATTCTTAAGTGTGGGAAGAAGAATGGATGAAATTGTATCAAGGGGTCTAATAAATTTTTTATGTAGGTAAGGGACGTAAATTAAGAATTTCATTATTCATGTGATGGGATAAATATTTCTAACAATATGAATAAATATAAAGCTTCATATAATTAACCTCCACTACTTCAGTGCTAAAAGTGTTGGGAGAATAAGAATTATGTTAACTGATTCCCAAACCTAATATTTAATGATAATGATCTATGATGGAAACCAATAAAACAAAGGGACAAGGATAAATATCATGTGATCACTATTTCGGATAAGGGGTGAGATAAGGATGTGGTGAAAGGTACACATACCATCCACTCTAGAACTATTAATTTCTTATTTGACTCTAGATCGACCCACTCTTTCATATCTAACAAATTTATTAAGTGTATTAAGATTCTACTTTAATGATTATAGGTGGAATTAGTAGTGAAAACACCTAATGGTATGGTTATTTCATATCAATCATATGACTCCTCTCTAGTAGAAATTTTTCATAATGTTCTTCCTGTAAATCATTCCATTCACTCATTGGTTGAATTTGATGTCATCTTAGTCATGGATTGGATTACTCTTCATAAATACCATATCAATTGTCAAGGAATGGAAGTTGTGTCTGATATTCCAAATTGACCAATGGTTTTCTATCAATGTAATGATATTTATGAAATTCCAATAGATATTACATGTATTTTATGGGTCATAATTAAAATTAAGAAGGGTTTTCTATCTCAAATGTTTAGGGAAAAAATAGATATCCACGACATTCCAATTGTTATGGAATTTTTGGATGTATTTATAGAAGAGTTTCTTATCCTTCCACCAAAATGGAAAGTTTATTTCTCAATAGAAGCTATACCTAGTTCCACACCAATTTAAAAGACCTCCTATAGAATAGCCTCGATTGAGTTATAGGAATTGAAGAAAAAAATATAGGGAAACCATGACAGGGATTCATTTGGTGATGTGTGTCACCATGGGGTGCACCTTTTCTTTTTTGTAAAATTTTATATAGATCATTGAGAATCTACATTTGTTATCAGGATTTGAACAAGATCACGATCAAGAAAATATATCATTCTTTCTTTATTGATGACTTGTTTGATCAACTGTGTAAAGCTAAAAACTTTTCCATGATTGAACATTATTATGGAAATCATCAATTGTGGTTCAATAAGGAGGATTTACAAAAGAAGGCACTCCATACAAGGTATGGAAACAATGAATATATATTAATTATTTTTGGTATTACTAATTCACCTTCTATATTTATGGATTTTATGAATATATTCTCTATATATTACCTTGATCATTTTGTGGTAGTCTTTATAGATAATATTATTATCCATTAAAAGAGAAAGGAAGAGAATGAAGAACACTTTATAATTTTAATGAAGTCCCTATAGAATGATAAAATATATAGAATTTTTAAAAATAAGAATTTATAATGTAAAATATTTAATTTTTTGTTCATATAATCTCAAGATCGGTCATAAAATTAGATCCATTAAAGATGAAGGCTATTAAATGTTGGTCTTCAACAACCATGGTGACAAAGATCCATAGTTTTCTTTGTTTAGCTGGATATTATTGACGATTTGTGTAGAATTTATCATGAAAATAGAATCCTAGGACTATGTTAACTTGGATGTGTTCCATGTTGTTCTTAACAGATGAATGTGAGGAAGATTTAAAGGAACTAAAGAGGATATTAGTTGGCACACCTATTATTACATTAGTATATAGTGGAGAAGGGTCTGTAATATATAGTTATGCCACCATGCAAGTATTTTTATATGTTATTATGTATAATAACAAGTTTATAGCCTTTTCCTCATGACAATTGATGATTCATGATAAAATTTACCAAACTCAATATTTAGAGTTAGTAGTGATAATTTTTGCAATAAATATATGGAGGCATTATTATTATTGAGAAAAGTGTGATATATATATATGGATCATAAAATTTTGAATGAAGATTCATGCATAATAAAGTGAACATGTGCTTAAGAAGATGGTTAGTGATGATAAAATATTATGAAAACTTAATACATTAGCACCCCGGTAAAGTGAACAAGGTTACTGTTGATTTGAGTCAAATGGATCTTGCTAGATTATCCCCAATGAGGATAAAAAAGATCCAATATTTCTAGATTTTTAAAGGATTGATATGGAAATATTTAAGTAAGGGGAAAGTCTAATCTTGATCAATTTAATTTTTACCATCTATCCAACAAAAGATTTAATAGGAATAGGAGGAAGATGTAGAACAATATATAATGGTTAGAAATGTTCTTTATTTTAACCTTTATCAGGATAAAATGATAAGGTTTTAGAACCATGTATATGTTCTATCCATATTATATTTGAATAAGGATCTCTTAGAGGTAGACCATAGTTCTTCACTCTCTATTCATACTAGGCGTACGAAGATGTATAGAGACTTGAATGAATACTTATAGTGGGCTGGAATGAAGAGATATATCAAAGATTGTGTATCACGGTTCTTGGTATGCTGACATGTTATGGTTGAAATAAAAATTCTAAGGGGATAATAAATCCATTACCCATACAAAAATTTAAATAGGAGAACAACACTATGGATATTGTTGTTGGACTCCCCAAAACCTCTAAAGGGAATAATTCTATATGGGTTGTATTTTTTACCTTATTCTGTTAGCACACTTTCTCACTATAAGAGAAGACTTCTCTCTAGATCAGCATGTTAGGATATACGTTAAGGAAGTGGTAAGGTTTCATAAACTACCAAATTCCATTATTTTTTATTGGGATCTGAGGATTACCTAAATTTTCTAGTGTAGTATTCATTCATTCCTTGATACATAATTGTTTTTATCACTTATTATCATCCTCATACCGATGTTCATTCTGAAAGAACAGTTCAAACCCTACTGAATAATTTGATATCTTTTTCTCTATATTTCAATGGTGGTTGGGATAAACCCCTTCCTATAATTTATTATTCTTAGAAAATATCTTTGCCTCTATAATTCTAAAGTATCGTTATAAATACATATACAATAGGAAATGTAGAGATATAACATGAAATAATTAATTTAGAGAAAATATGATATTGGGGATGGAGGTATATGGAAAATGGTCGAGAAGGTTAGAACAATTCAGCAACATATCAAGCAAACTAAAAATTAGGAAAAAAAATTATGCTGAAAAGCATCAACATAATTTATAATTTTATATCATTGTAAAGTTTTTCTATAAATATCTTCCTATTAAAAGATTATAAGAATCGGGATTAGAGGGAAACTAATCCCTAGGTATATCTGTCCCATTGAAATTCTTGATCGTATAGGGACAATTTCCTATCAATTTTCGCTTCCTCCAAATATTAATCAGATCCTCAATTTGTTCCATGTATCTCTTTTAAAAAATTACTTACCTGACCCTTTACATCCATTTAACTTATAGGTTATACCACTAGAGAAGGATCATTCTTTTAATGAAAAACATGGTCATATTATAGATCATACAGAGAAAGTTATTCGAAATAAGACCACTCACCTGGTCAAATTTTTTTAGTGAAACTAACAGTTAGAGTATTCTATATGGGAACTTAAGGATTTAATGAGGTATAAGACTCCCCATTTTTTCATTATAATGATAAATTTTGGGGAAAAATTCATTCAAAGGGGGGTAGAATGTGACACCTTGAGTTTTAATAAATCTTTTTTCGAATAAATTAATTTTATTTTAACTCTTGTGTTTCACACTACACTATGTTAAGATTTATTTATATGTAACACTTTGGTAAACATGTGCTACATGAAACATTAACTTAGCTTGTGTTACACACAAAATTATGTTTCAATGAAACAACATTTTATATTTATAATTTTATAAATGAGACAATTATATCATATCCATTAATCATAGTAATTTTAATACTAATAAGAAATTTATAAATATTATATATAATGGTTTCACAGATCCGCACTGTCTGCGGTCGGATGGATGAAGGTGGCTTGAGGGGTCATGATGATGCTCGGGAGGTTGCCGACGATGATCTCAGAACACAGAATATGGATTCTGGTTGTGGTTTTTTGGGAGATGTTGGCGTGCGGGGTCGGGTTGCTGTGTCCAATCCAAGATCGCCACTCTTGAAGGATTTGAGCTCGTGTGTTCGTGATGGATCCGATAAATTGGCTGCTGCAATGTCTTCTAGTTTTTATTTTCCTGCTTCACAGAGGATATATCTAGATGATGATTTGAAGCCTGTGTTTGCGTCTTTTTCTGATTCTTGCTCTGGAAGAATTATTTGAAAGGGGTCTTCAGCGCATGTTGAGGAAAATCCTGATGTCTTTGTTAAAAGTATTTCCATCAGGAAAACCTCCTAGATTTCATGTCTTGTTTTACCTAAGGGTCAAAAATCCTAGAGTTTTGATGATTTGGTCCGACAGATTTCATGTTTGTGGGGTTTTTCTGACTGGAGGTGTGTATCTCTTGGTCATGGTTTCTTTCATTTCATTTTCCCTTCAGATGCTACTAAAATTCGTGCATGGAGCACTGGATCTCTTTCCTTGAAGCCCGGATGGCTTCATCTTCATGAATGGTCCTTGAATTTAAATTCTTTTCATGAAAGGAATGATTTTTACCAGGTATGGGTTCTTCTTCATGGTCTTAATTGGGTTCTCTGGCACCCAAATATTTTGCGTGATATTGGCATGGCAATTGGGAACCCTATATGACTTGACAAGGAGATTGAGAATGTTAGGTTTGGGCATTTCGCTAGAATGTTAGTTGAAATTGATCTTATCTCCACCCTGATTTACAAGGTAACTCTTTCCACTCCGACGGATGACATTCAAATTGATGTTGAGTATGAAAGAAAGCCACCTTTCTGTAATGAATGTATGTCTGTTGGGCACTCATTGGAATTATGTTGAAGATGAATTTCCTATGAGAACTGCGGGATGAAGGGTCATCCATCTAGCCTCTGTCGAAGGAGATCAAGAAAAAATGATGTGGATTTTTCACGACCTATCGATCATATCAGAAAGCCATATTCCAATAAGGTTGATGTGTTGGATTCTGAGGAATGCCGTCATCTACCTTCAAAAGGGAAGGGGATGATGGTGGATTCATCAAAGTTGAGAGCCAACAGTGGTCCTTCTAATATTTTTGATAACTCTGCATCTCCAATGATTGGTCCTTCCACTGCTCGGGTTGGCTTTTCCATGGAAAGTACACCCAAAGTGGGTTATGCAGTTACTCCCACGGGCTTAGTTGGGATTGGAAAGAATGCTCCTCTTTCTATTGCAGGATCTCCTACTTGCAGTGACCCCTCAAATATATGCATGAATCCTGGAGTAGGTTTGAAATGTGATGAGCATATTGGGATGACTTCTATCACTGAGGCTACTCCCCAGGTTGATTGCCATCAGGAGATCCAGAATCTCGTGAACTCTTCTAGGATATCTGGGAAGTGGGGTGAAATCTCAGAGGCAGAATGGATTGTAGCAGGTAGCAGTGGTCCCACTTCTTTCTAGGACACACTCATTTCTGGAAAAGGGGGAGTTGACTACACTCCTCCTCCCTCAAAGCGCAGGCCAAGGAAGGACTTCTCTAACACACCTCGCACTATGTGTACTCGCTCTTCTAAGCTATCAGGCAAGTTTAATCTGGATATTCTTAAGATTATCAATCAGGATAAATCTCAATATGAATGGGAAACTACTGATGATTCTGATTATGGGAATGATATGTCTTATTATGATCTATAACATTGTGTTTTGACAGATGAGGGCAAGTCCCATTGTTTGACCCCGCCTGTCTCCTTTGTACTCTTTTTCTTTTTTAATAAATAGTCAGAAGCATCACTTCTGGATGGACTTGCTGGTATAATTAGTTCAATTTTACATAAATTAATCCAATTTGGTTCATTGGATCCAATTTCACATTGAAATCAGTTACAAACACATTTTAATCTTATGAACCTTTTCACTTTAAAAACTCATTGTTTTGCCTCTTCTACGGAATTAATTTTAAATTAATTTCTATCAATTATATGATTACAATTAAAAAATGAATTCTAAATTTATAATAATAATTTTTTATAATATATAAAACGTTCAAATTATTTTTTTAACAAAAAAAATATTGAATTTAATTAAAATTAATTACAACGGTTAAGGTTAAAATGAGTTTCCTTAGTTTGTAAAAATTAATTTAAGAGGCCAAAAAAACCAATAAACATTAAAAAAATACATTTTATGGTAATATTTAAAAGAATATTAATCTATTTTATATAAAAATAATAATTATTTGAGGCACATGATGTATGGGATACCTCTCAATATTTTTTACGGTTTTATATTTACAAGAATGCCACTCTTCCTCCACTATAAAAAGGGCACTCATCCCCTAACTTTTTCAAACATATAAATCCATTTAGATCATACATAAACTACCCAAATATCTTCCAAACATCAATCATTTAATCCTAGAATCCTCATTTTTAGTAGAAATCCAAACAAGGAATCCCTTTGTTGAAAACCAAAAGGAGATACCCAAAGAAGAGGTAACATCCTTTCACAAGAACTTTTATTTAATATTAATCTAAATTATTATTACATGATTATTTAATAATATAAATATCTAAAATATAATGATATGTTGTTATTATAATGGTAATACCTACACTAACACACCATTCAATCAAATGGGATACACCATCATCATTCATGTGTATGGAGGATTACTACTTTGTGAACCGATGTCGTTCGTTCTTCCACTTCCACCTTTCAAAGTTGGAAATAAGGATTTAATTTCAATTTTATATGATATATATTAAATTTATGATGTATTTATACTTTTTTTAATTATTATATAACACATACCATCATTATATTCATTTTGATTAAATATGATAACTTTGTTTGCGAAAGTGTGGACTATTGCCTCCTAAAAGCGATGTGATTCATAAACACTTTACATGGAATGTTTTAAGGTTAGTTTTAGGGAAATTATATGATATATATATTACATAATAATTTTGATTTAATTATATATATATATATATATTTCATTTATATTATTTCATTCAATATGATAACAAAATGGAAACAACGTTCATGTGTAAGTACGACCTACTGTCTCCAAGAATGGTGTATTTAATTTTATATTAATATATTATATATATTTATAATTAATATATGGGATATTTATCTAATTTTTATCATTATTGAAATTATGAGATCAAAATATAATTTAGAGGACCAAAAATATTTCAAATCACAATAGATGTGAAAAACAAAGCGATTATTACTCGAAATGTAACTTTAACATGTATGTGTCAATAAACTGTTAATAGAAGGTCATAATAAAATATATTATGCTATAATATAATATAATTTTTTTCTTTAAAATATTTATAAAAAATATATATTTATTATACAGGTTTTCTAAATGAGCATGATAAGAGTAGAGACATAAGGTAAGGTGATTTCTAGTCTCACTTTTATTTCTGCAAGACTTATGAATTATTCACAAATATTTTATTTTTTGTTGTGTATATAATATTTAAAAATGAAATATATTATCAAAAAAGTATAATTCATGGTTATTGATATATCAATTTAATTATCTTTATTTTGTGGGGTTTTATGGTTCAAAAGTTACCAAATCGGTATTGTAATTTCATCTGAATTTTCCATATTTGAGACACATGTTTTGTTATACATGTATATTATTTTAAGAGGTGTATATACTACGATTTTACAAGTTATATCAAGAATATACATTTTTTCATGATATTTTTTTACTTCATTAATGTTATTATTTTATGAGAATAATAAATAAATAATATAAAAGTGCTAAAAGTTTATTGCTACAATCTCATCATTTATCATGATTGTTTATGATTATGCTTCCATTAATGAACTCTTATAATCTATTAGTCAATAAAATTAATGAATTTTTATTAATGATATCCCCCTATAATGGAACTGTTATACTCTTTACTACTTAAGATAATTATGAAAGTGTTTTACAGAAAGCCATACCTTATTTCTCTCTTTGGTCCGAAATCTATTTTATTAAAAAAATGTTTTCTGAAAATGATTCATAACATAATTTTTATTCAAATAAAAGTATTTAAAAAATATTTTTAAAAAGTTATTTAAAATGGTTTCAAATTATTCCTTTGTATGTTTTCAAATCTATTTTCAATGAATATGGTTTTCTTAAATGTTTTATGTTTGGAAAATAATTTTTTAAAGAAGAAAGGATATTTTCCTAAAGAAATGTTTTAAATGATATTCCTAAATTACTTTCCATATAACATGACATACTTCTTTTTTACTTATGTATTTATAAGGATATGATCCAAGGGTACGATTCATATTCTTTCTTCGAATGGTTTCTCATTTTATGAAATGATGTTTGTGAAACTTGTTTCTCTTCCAAAAGTTATATTCTTATTAAACCTACTTATTTTAATGGGTTATGATTTGATTATATGATAATTAGACCTTTATATTTTCCATAGGTTATGAAATGATGACATAATTATGATTCCCATTTCATTTCATAGTTTATGATATGATGAATTTTTATGATCTAGTAGATAACATGTGTATGATTTCATTATGAGATGGATGGGACCTATATCTCACTATAATGCATTGGGTAAATATTTATATCTCATGATATAGACATGGATGGAATGTGGAGTTAAATCAGTTCATTAGAAAACTTTTTCCACTAAGATAGTCTTTGGAGTCAACAATTTCTACTAACATAGTCATGGGAGTGATCAATGACTACCAAGATGGTTTGGGGAGTGAACCCATTCCACTAAGATGGCCTTGGAAATAATCCTCGAATAATATAGAAATAATTTTATATGCTTATGTGTCTACTAAATTTTCTATGTCTTATTACTATGTTATTCCTTAATAGATTATGCTATTGATTCTCTTATGATTAATGTCTTATGAACTTCTAATATTTATACCATGATTCATACTTATGATATTTTATATACATGGTATTATCTTATAAAGTTATAATAATATTCTCATACTCTTATTCTCATCATTATGAATACATATCTCTTATTTTTACCCTTACTAATAATGTGCGCTCACCACTTTTATTTTTCTTTTTTCCCATGTTATGAAGACATGTATTATGTATTGTGTGTTTGATAAGGGTAATAGTTATGAAGAACCTAGTTGGAGACAATGTAGCTCAATTATGTACTAGTGATTAGGGTTCTATGATTCCAAATACACTAAACTAATACGATCTTTTGGAATATTTTTGGGTAATTTATTTTGTATTCCATAAAAATGATTTAACTTATATGCATTAGAAGAAAATGTTACTATAGATAATAAGACATGATACATTTTTTTTGTACGTTGAGAAGCATAATAATGTTGAACAAACATAATCATATGAATCATAAAATATTTGTTCAAGATTAACATTAAAATTACCATAGTGGATCAGGAATTAATAACTATTTTCTACATAGGATAATGCATCAAAACATTTTTCCCATAATGAATCAATCACAACAACTCATTTCTCTATATTTAATTAGGAAATATAAACATAAAATAAATCAATATTAGGGTTAAAAAGGACCCCCCAAATCACACAATATTGGACAATATGTATATGTGTTGCATGAATTTTATCATACCATAATGAATTGATGGAATCATAATGAGGTTCATAATATTTCCATGTGGTATAATATAAAATGAATTCAAGAAAAATATTAGTGGATTCACATATTTCAATCACCCAAAAAAGAGTATTTAAAATTTTTATTTTGGTAATGTTTAATGGAAAATGTCATCAATATAGATAGATATTTTATATATTAAATTGGATGGTAGAAAAACCATATAATATTATAGAATACACTTTTTTACATTTTCATAAATGTAGAAGATATATGTCACATACAAAATACATTTACGAAAATGGGATGTGAATTATATTGAGAAATTTTTTGTTAAAATAAATATTAAATAATTTGGAACTTGAAAAGAAATAAATTATATCCTTAAAAGATATGTATTTTATGATAAATCATTATATAATGGAAGGGAATGAATTCTAAAATTTTAAAATACCTTTTTCAATTTTACATTATAAAAAGGGTGTGTAAAACATCATTATGAAAAGACCAAATGGTAAATATGAAGTTCAATTGATATAACTAATTATTGGGTTTCCAAATATAAATAAAATAATTGTAATGATTGAAAATATGAATATATAAGAGGAATTTATAATAAAGAGGGTGGGAATAGTTCCCAAAAATTGTATAATGTTTTAGAGTGAAATTTAAATATGTCAAATATTTGAAGAAAAATGAAACTATCCCTTGAAAGAAAGGTTTTTACTATAATATACAAGAATATAAGAAAACCATATTATATAATAATAGTAACAAATGAATCAACATGAATGAATAAAATATTTTGTTTCAATAAAAAAACCATACCTTTAATCCATATTGGCCAAACATTATCTAATATCATGTCTTAAAGAATAAATATTTATAACATATTTAAGAAAATTATACAAAAATATAACATTTTATAAGCCTAATTTAATGTTATTTATTCCAAATATATTAGTATTATTTAAAATATTCTCAACATTGGATGATAGTATCTTTGATTCTTTTGTACTGGTTCTAAAATATTAGTGCCAAATCTTATTTATTGATTCTAATTTCAAAAAACGACACTCATTTAAAGTGTGGGAATTGATGTTTAATAATGATTTATATTTGTATAATTTAATTTCATAAGTATTTGAGTTATTATTCAGGATTATGATGATGGGAAAAAGTTTATTTCAGTTATTTCTAATGTTCATTAGGGTGGTACAATAAAAAAATAAAAAAATATAAATTTTATGAAACAATAAACCAAAAATTATTTTCTAATTAATTTTCAATAGCACCTATAGCTACGTCTCCATGTTAATTAACATTATATATTTTTATCATCGGTCCAATATGTTGTTAAATCAACCTAAAGAAAAAAACATCTATAATATTTTGGTGCGTATGATTAAATAAGTGATTCATAATGAATTGCATCATTATTAGAGAAGTGTAATGATATTATTTGGAAGTTTTCAAGATGTTGTATTAAATTGAGTGGTTTATCTATAATTAATAAAATACTTGATTATAAAATAAATACATAACATTCATGGTTGAGTTAGTCAATACATATTGATGGGAGAAATATTCAATGAAATATAATGGATGGATGATTTAGAAATGTTTATTATTTAAGAATTATAATAATTTTATAAATATCATTTTATTATATTAAATTGACATTTTGAAATGGATATGCAAGGTGGTGATGAAAAATCATACACATAATTCATGGAGGACTTAGTCCACACATACAAATGATAATGTTTTCATTTTTATAATGAAATGGGGAATGGGGGATAGATAATATCCAAAAAAAATAAGTTTTTTCATAAAAAAAATATTTATTTAATTATATAATAATTAGAAAATTATATTTTTAATAAAATGATATGTATGAATTTTTTTTAAGGAAATATTAGATCTAAAATTTAAAACCAAATCTTTCACTTGGTGGATTTTTTGAAATGGAGGACATATAGATTTTACAGGGAACAAGGAGCTACCAAATTTGAGAGAGAGATCAAGGGGATTTAAAATGTGATGGGGATCAAGATGAGTTCAAATTATACAATGTACATCCAGGGGTTTTAGAAGACCATTTTATATGCGGAGAGTAGGAAATTTTTCTAAATATATCGTCATAATTACAAGGGAATTCATGTTTCATGTGGAATGTTGCTCTAAAATTGGAAAATAATTGATATTGGAAAATATTTCCTTGAACCACACATTAAAAATTAATTTGAAAACATTTTATTAGACTTTAGTCCCTTATTTTAACTGTTAACAGGTTTTATATTTTACTAAAAATACATCGTTTTTTTCATTACTAACTATTTTTATCAATTCAAAATACAATTATCCATATTATGTCATTTCAATAATATTATTCTCAATGTGAAAACAATTTAATTTTTTTTAAATTTCTCAAATTGGTAAAGATAATATTAAAATACTAATTGCATAATGCATTCGAAACTATTCAAGAGAAAAAAAAGTATGATATATTTTATATTGACAAATATATGTTGTTATATTAAAATCTATTTATTTTCAATTATAATTTTATATATTAAATACATATTTTTTAAATAACAGGTTTTCATATAAATTTATTTTATTTTTATGTCCCAACGTTTTTATAAAATTCAATATAATTATAAAATCAATATTATGTACTATTAAATTAAAAATAAACTATTTCAGAATGATTAAAAAAAGTCATCATAAGATATTTTTATGTATGTTTTTAAAAAATATACATTATTTAAATAAATTAATGATTAATAATTAAATAAATTTACTACTAAAATAGAAGTATAAAATATGATGAAAAAGAAATCTATTTTATCCTAAATGACTGTTTCAAATATTATTTTTTTTATTTTAATTTATTATTAATTATTAATTAACATAATGGAGTAATATTATTCCAATAAATAAGTCATTTGTCTCATAATTAAAAAATATCATATTTTTAAAAAAATATAAAAAACAAAAAAAATGAAATTATTACGAAAATAATTTTTAACCAAAAAATGGTCTTATTAGTTATTTAGCAATACTATATGTTTTTTTCAATGTCATTGTATTAAAAGTAACCATTAATTAAATAAATAAATAAATATATATATATATATTTCATAAATTGGATGATTTTATTTATACTAAGATGATCCAATGGATATTTTCAATGATTGAAAATGTTTTCTGGTTCATTTTGGTTTGGTGTTTCATGTGAAATAAGGTATTTATGACATGATTATACCCAGGAAAGTCTGAACCAGGCGTAAGCCTGGTCCCGCAAATTTATTAAAGGAAAAGTGCAGGTAAGGTCAATAGAAAATAAAAACGCTACATTACATCAAAACCATATGCATCCTTCTCCCCATCATCAGGTAAATCATCACCAGGATCAGCTGACTCCCATTCAGAAGATTCGTATTTGCGCATCATCTCAAGGTACATATTTTTCTTCCGAAGCATTTCCTCAGACAACTTCTCTTTGACCGGCAGTTTCCTACTGAATCCTTTGTCCCTCTTCGGGGACCCTCCTCTTCGTTTGCCACTGTACCCATTTTCAATGACATTTTCTTGTGACCCTACAACCTTGTGTGCAGACCTTGTCGCCATTGGTTTGGGTAGATCCGTATAGTCTCTCCTTGGATTCCTCATGCTTTGAGTTTTTTCTTCCACTTCCTTGCTTAGGGTCTCATGAATTCCATTCTTAACAGCATCACTGTAAGATATTTTGTGACTGTGGAGCTCTTCTTCACAATCAGATCTATCCCCCCACTGCTTTTTATGGGACAAAGGAGGGTTGACATTTCCATCCTTCCCATCTTCTAGTTGAGATATCTTGATTGTGTCATCAGTGCAGGGACTTTTACCTTTAACACTCAATCTGTCCAGGCCAGCATTGCCTTCCTTCTCTACAATTTCCTCTGCCACTTCCATCTCTTTTGCCTCATTTGATCCAACATCAGCCAGCACTGCAAATTTATTTGTAGAACAATTAAACAGTTCATGAGAATTTACCTACACCAGGACATCAGTTGTGTTCTTCTGTTCAGACACCAATTCCATAGGCTTAGATCTATCCAGCATCACAGCGCATCCCCTACCAATATACTGAAAGTCATCGTTTGATCTCTCCACTTCATGCTGAATCTTAGATCCAGATTTTACAGGTCCTGCCATAATATGTAAATCTGAACCTTCTATCACATTCACAAGTGTATTAGAGTCATTCAGAGTTGAGTCTCCAGGCTGAGACACAGCCATTCCAGTGTTTTCCAGTTGGGTTTCCCTAGCAACATCCACTGGAGCCTGACCGGATCCAGAATTCAGGGAGTTTCCATTTATCAAATCCCTTGATGAAACTCCCTGCTCCATGATGGCAGTGACTTCTGCAAGAGATTCCTCTGCCTTATGAGAACCTGGAGCAGGATCATTCATCGCTATGCAGGCATCCACTTTTTGCAATGCTATGCCACTCCTGCGACACGCATTTATCTCGTGCCCCTGCTTATGGAAAAAGGAGTAAAACGACATCCAAGATTCATAAAAAATATTTTGAGCAAAGCTGTACTCACCCTCCACCATGATCCAGACAGTTCCAGGTGGCTTCTTTGAAATATCCATCTCCACATAGATTCGTGCAGATGCAGGATTTCCCATGGATGCTGTCCTCCAATCAGAACAAATGAAACGCCCGATGGAGTTACCTATCGACTTCAGAAGCCCAGGGTTCTGAAATGGGAGGGGAATTCCTGGGAGCTGCAACCATATGGTGAGATTTGGAGAATCCCGGTTCATATGATGGTCAACAGACCATCGTAGAAGATGGAATGGGGAGGCTTTCCTTGGTATAGACCAAGCTCTACCCAAGTCATCCACATCGGAGAAAACAATGAGGATCTACCGTGGCCCTAAAATCCCAACCGATGCAAGATTGTTTAAGCCCCAATATTCATTCACCATCTTCCTAAAATCCTCAATCAAAGGACGTCGCCGCACAAATCTTACGATTAAGGTTGTGGACAGCAATGAAGTGGCTTCAGAAAAATCTCGAACAGAGACTGGAACGACGGGCTGACCGGACACGCATCCCAGAACCCTCGGTGCTACCTGTATCTCAGGCATGAAGAAACCGTACTAAAAAATACCTCTATTTGAGAAACCTAAAGACGAAGAATCCCCTCCCCCCGTTGCGGGAGGAGGGGACATAGCAATCGCCATCGGTGATCAAGGTCTTTACCTCGAACCACCATCGGTGGAACCCTCGGGAGCATGATTAATTTTGTGAATTCTTTTCATTATGTCTACATAGAAATCATGGGATCCTATATCAAATCAATAATTTCGTTCTATATGAATTTATTACAATGATTCATAACGACACATGCATAATATTATATTTTAATATTAACTTTTGTTTGTGTTTCCATATATTATAGGTTAGATAACTGCAATATTATTTATAATGTGGAAAACATATCTTTATCTACCACACATTATATCATGATATTTAGTTTTTTAAATGAGAACAATAATTTATTTCATTAATATAAATAATTTATTGTTCATTATTTACATTTACATTTTGATAAAAGATACTTTTACTAGATTGGATAAATATATATTCCAATTTTTTTCTTTACATTAATAGTCTGTGTAGCCTTTCCTAGAATACATTTCATGGTGTCTTTATCACTAAAACCATTTTATTTACATCTCTCCTGGATTTATTTCACATGATAAAATTTATTCTTATTAGAGATTATTTTTAAAGATTTTGTTGTATACCTCTATATTCAATGATTTTTTCTCCTACTTATATAGTTTTATATTTTTTTTATATTTTCTCACCCTTTATATATACATATTATGAGGAAGGGACATGTCATTCTATTAGTAATAATATTTTTGACCAAATATTCCACAACACCAACAACATCCTACGATGTTCTATCTTTCGTTAATATAAGTTTCCAATTAATTAATAACATTATGTTTTCAAGGAACATTCAAACCATTTAATTTCATCTACCATGTGTAATTTTCTATCCTCAACATATTTATGATTCCCCTTAATATAGGGTTGATTTTATCATTATCTTCTTTAGCCCATGAATATTTTATTTATTTTAGAACTTTTACCATGGGATGAAACAAATTTAGTATCAGTGGAAAAATATGAAACAACTTGTTCATTCTTCTGTAGATAGGTATTCATAATTAGAATATCCATTATTATACCATATTATTTTCTAATCATATTCATGGTATTTTAAACCATTATGGAAACAAGATTTTACCCCGCTATTCTCTTATTCTTTTTCAAAAAGTCTTATTTTTTAATCTTTCAACATTATATCTTGATTAGTAAACTTCAAATTGATAATAATAATTTTTTATAGGAAATAATATTCCTCTTCATATTATTTTCTTAATTCCTTATCTTTAAGCTTTATTTATTTCCTTAGTTTTTTACTCTACTCGAGATAATATACTAGTTACTTTCTCTTTATTTAATATGAATATAAATATTATTATTTTTAACAATCTTTATATGATGAATAATTATTATTTTTCACCTAAAAATTGATAGATATTTGACTCTAAGTGGTACCTTCATCTTGAAACTTTCTCTATGATGATGAATGATCATTGTATTCTCTAATTAATAGATTCCTTTTATACATTTTTTTTTGTAATTTTAAATCTCTTCAAATTAATCAATTCTAAGTTTCCAATATTTTATTTTAGAGAAGTATTCCCCTTCCTGATCAATTTTTGTTTAATTTTATTTATCCTTTATGAAGTCAGCTGAACAATTCCCAATATCACCACATTTAAAAAAAAAGATAGATGTAGAATAAATTTATTTTTACCTCTTCTTCTAAAAATTTTCTTAGTGATAATGAAAATTATATTGTTATTCCAATCAAATCATTCATTATATTCTTAAGAATATGTGAGTTTCTCACTATTATTATAGCTTTACTTCAAATTTTTTCATAAACTAAAATTCCATTTCCTCCTTGATATTCATTATAAGGACATGATCATTACACAAATTATAATAAACAATTATGTTTGGTAGTTCATATAATTATTTCCAATATCTATAATCCAGTGAATATTTAGTAGCATGAAATCTGTATATGTATTAATTTATTACTATTTTTTACATTTCTGGAATCATTCAATGTCTCTATAAAAAATATGATGTTCTGGATGATCATATTCAATATTTTGGAGTAATCATCAATAGAGTATTCATATTACAACCTAAAATATTTGAACTATCTCCTCTTAACCATCAGTTTTTCATCAATAACAATTACATTCCCCTGAAAATTTATTTCATGATTATCCTATATTGTGTTAATTATCAACTCTATATCATTTATGTTTTCATTTGATTGATTTCATAATATAACACATCGAAAATATTTTCATGGCCCTCATAGTAAATTTCCATTGAGTTGATCATATGAATATTTGTATTTATGTATTTGAACGTTATTTTACCTAGATGAATTATCATCTGTGTATCCATTATACACTACAAATTTTAATCTCAATAATAATGTGATTTTTCAATTTATATCTAAATATTTTCTGCCTATAGGACAATATATTCATAACATCTAATAGTTTTTATCACAAATGAATTTTGAAGGCATGATTTTAAGCCATTAATGAAATGATTGATTTTACTATTAGGGCCGGATATAAAACCAAAGGTTTACCTTGAATGTAATGTGATGTTTTTATATAATGTGATAATGGATTTATTCTCCCTTTAAATAAAAAAATACAATTCTATCACTACCTTTAAGTGATGAGTTTAAGGGAAATAAATATTGATGAATTTTTTCATGAATTAACTATGTTACATATTTTCTTCATCCTCATTTTAATGTATTTCAATTCAGAGTCAACAATTGGTCCAACATACCTTTCAAATCAAAATGGATAGAACAACCCACTCCTAATTCAATCACATGAGAATAGAAAATATCTATTCTATTTCCTTGATCCATTGATCTATAGAAATTGGATTAGAATAAAAACTAAATGATGGTGTGAATTTTCACCTAAAATTGTTTCTAAAATGTTTCTCCAGCCTTAGTATATTTAGAAACAAACTAGGATTAAAATATATATTCACACCATGAGAATTTTGAATCAACATTGATATGAGGTTACTATGGTTATCCTCTAATTAGATTTTTGACAAGGCAGATCACTCAATATTCCTTCATATGCACTATTAAACCAATTACTCCATGATCTAACAATTACACTAGTAAATTTTTAATGATTATAATAATTAAATAAATAAACTTTCTAAAGTTATACTTTGAGAATTTAATAAATATTCAACTAATGATTTTTATAACCTAAATTATAAACTCTAGGATTATATAGGTAAATAATTATATATTTCCTAATAAGTTCACTTAATATACCATTTATATGTTATTAAATCCATCATAATAGTACATAATGATAATGTGAATCATCAATGAATACCACCACAATTTTTTATAATGTTGTTCAATCTAATCCCCACTCAATGTGAACTAATTAAAGATCTATTTAATAGTCAACCAACATTTTTTATGGTGATTACCCCTTACTCCATCTGCTCCAGAACCGATCCACTGTCCAATATCCATATAGGGATACAGTTTCTTGGAATGTTCATATTCTATACCTTAACAATACATGAAGATATTATATTATACAAATACTTATCCTTATGAATTTCACAAAATAAATCTCTTCATAATACCGTATTAACTAAACTAATCCTAAAAAATAACTGAACCCTAATCCCATAGAACCTGAGGTTCACCAGATATACAATCAAGGGTCTAGTGCTAAAACATATTCATTAAATATTTACTTTGACACAAAATAAAAACCCCAAAGATAAATTTTCACATACTTCACATCATTTTTAGAAATTAAACAATAAATATCATAATAATATCATAATCCAAATAATGAATCTTTTAGGGTCATTGATGAAGTGATATATAAGAATATTATATCACAACACAAAAAGACATTTCTATATAATTTAACCATACCAGTCTTTCTTCTGAAATTCTCATAATTTATACACATATTAATAACCTGTGGGATGGAAAGTTATGATATGATGGAGATCTAATTCTAAATAAGGGAAACATAAGAGATAAAAAATTATTATCATATGTGACAATAATAAAATCAAGTGATAATGAGAGAATAATTAATACTAATAAACTTAAAATTAAGAAAACATACCCAATTAAAGATGTTGAATAAGATATATAGATTTCATTATAAGTAAATTGAAAAAATAATAATGTGAGAAAAAAATAATAATATGAATCATAGTATAGTGGTTCAGGTTATATATATTATATTCTATCAATGATCAAGAATTACAACCTATTTCACAAAAATGATTAGGCATCACAACATGTTTCCCATACTGGATCAAGAGTAACTACACGTTTCCCTTTATTGTCTCATGAAATGTAAGGAATTACACAATGAATAAGAAGGATATATATAACCCACCAATAAAATTATAATCATATATACATGTATTTTTTATATGAAATTAATCATACCACAATTAATATATGGAATGAAAATTGGTTTTGTAACCTTTTAAATGGTAATAGATAAAATTACTTCACGACATAGATTAGATGATACCCATAATTAATTCACCTAAAATGAGTAATTCATTATTGTATTTTGGGTGTGGTCCATTAAAAAATCCTTTATAGGAGATATATATTTTGGATATAGAGGGAATTTTAAGAGAAATAATAATAGTGTATTCAGAAACCAACTTTTATATTTTCTTTAAATAAAAAGGTATGGTTCACAATAAAAATTCTTTAATTAAATGTTGATGTTATGTATTTTTTAAAATGAATACATTTTTAATGAATAATAAATTATTTTGAATTTAAAAATATATAAATCTATTCCTTTAAAATGTTTATTTGAAGAAAAAACAAACAATCATCTAAGGAGATGATATTTAATACATTAAAAATACATTTTTTGAAATCCACACTAGAAAAATGGATATGAAGACATTATTTTGATAATTTAAAATGGAAAATGTGAAGATAAAATAATATAACACATAATTGTGTTTACAAATATGATATAGAGCATTGAATGGAAGGGAAAATCAAGATATGGAGTAGAAACAACTTTTAAAGGGGATGGGAAATGTTCTTCATAATGGAATAAATTTTGAAAATGAAATTAAAATACATAACATATTTGAAAAAAATATCTCACATTCCATTGAGTGATATGTTTTTATTATATTATAGAATATGTTAAAGAAATACAAGAATATCATTTTCAAAAAGAATCATGATGACCTAAGAAATGAAGTCGAGTCAAGAAGAAACCCCTTAACTACAATTCCTCATAGAAGAACGTGTTATAACATTTTTTTATTAAAAATATATTTTAATAATAAAATTTTAGAGCCTTATTAAAACAAATAATTTATTAAAAAAATAATTTCAATTAATATTTCAATTATATATTAATATGTTAATTTTGTTGTATCATACGTTATTAGTTTGGGTTGGTAGTTTAGTAAATTTTCATTGTGTAAATTATGGTTTATTGATTCATATTTCATCATTATGAGATCATTTAGGTACTTGAATAGATGTTTGATAATGATTTATAATTTTTAAAATTTATGTTCATAATATTTTTTGTTATTATTAGTGAAGAAGAAGACACTAAGAATCTTGTTTTAGTAATTTTTAATGATCAAAAGTATGGTACTGTAATAATAAGTAATATATTAAAATAACCATTAATAAAGAATAAATAATATATTTTCTAAATAATTTGTAATTAAACATGTATCTATGTTTTCTTATTCAATTTTTTTTATAAATTTATATCATTGTTCATGAAGGTTGTTTAACTGACCTAGAAAATAACATAGTATAATATATGGGTGAGTGTGGCTAAAGAAGTTATTATTATTTTTATTATTCCACTATTATATAACCGTAATAATAATATTTAATTTTTTAAGATGGTTAATTAATTATGAAAAAAAATTAACTAATGAAAAGGTAGATGAAAAATGAAATACACCATATTTATAGAGGTGGTAGTCAACACATATGCATGGGTGACACATTATATTTTATATAATGGGAGGAATATTGGTAATGATTTATAATTTCAGAATATTAATAATTTTATAAATATAATATTATTCCATTATATGTCCCTTTTAAACAATCCAATTATGGAGGTGAGGAAAAATCGTACACATCCGGGATGGGGGTCATAGTCCAAATATATGTATGATGATGTTTTTATTATTATAAAAACTAGGGAAAGGTGGATAATTACTATTAAAATAATAAAATAATATTATGCATAAAAAATAACGATTTTATTATATAATATGATAAAATTATATATTTATGTGAAAAGTTGGAAATAAAAGTGGATAGTAAAAGATTAGTGAAAATACGAGAACATGATTTATCCCTTATAAGAGTTGATTTAAATAGAGGAAAAATTGGTTTTTAATGGAAAAAGAGATCCCAAAAGAGAGAGAGGGATATAAGAGATATAAAAAGGGAATAGTTTCATAATGAATATTAATAATAAATTGTAAAATTAGGGGTTGTGAGAGACCTCCTTTATATTATTAAAAATGACATTTTTGTAAATATAAATTCATAGTATAAAATGGGTCCATGGTTCAGGTTGAATGTGTTCCAAAATTTTGAAATAGTGGACTGAAAATAATATTTCATTAAGGAAAACATCAAATATTATATTTAAAACATGTGTTTTGTCATTATACCCTTATTTTAACTTTTGATAAATTTTTTACCATAATATAATGTTTTTAAACATTATTAACTATTTATAATGCCAAAAAAATAAAATTACATAATCTAGGTTTATATATGGTGAATTATTTTCCCTTTTTTATCCCATAATATTTGATGGATCTTCTCCCCCTCTTCATCATGATTTCTACACTCATTTCTACTCATCTATCTGGATTGATAATGGGTTTTAGGGATAATTTCAATAGACTATGGTGCAATATATATAACATAATGTGATATCATACCATGTAGCTTCAAGTACAATTAAATTATGTTTCCATATATTTTTGGTAATATAATGAGATATGGTTTATTTTTGTGTCAAAATTTTGAGTGTTTTTTAGTTATTAGTTAAGGATTTGGGGTATTATTCTATGATATATATTTAATGTTAATTAAATTAGTAATTTTAACTGAATTATTATTCTTGTTAAATAAATATATATTTTTGGTTTTCCTTATTCATGAAATTTATTTTTAATTAATTTTATGTGTTATATATTAATAGTCCTGAATTATTGAGATTTTCATTGTTAATGGTATATGGTTTGGAAAATGGGAGTCATTCTCAAGTTATACCTCTGACTTCCCTACCAACTTTTTTAAAAAATTCATACTAAAGAATTTATATATTATTGACTTTTTTTGGGAATATATTTTTAATAGTTATTTTTTTATAAAATAGTAATGTTTGAAAAAACATCATATCATAATATGAAGGTTCAATCAACCCATCTCATTCTCACATGGAATTTCTTATCCCAATTTATTTATGGCTAATAACATAATTGGTCTCTATTTATTATCAATGTTTACATTTAAAAGTAAATTGGTTTAAATTTTTTAGATAAATCCATGTGACCCTATATATACCATGTTATATTCAATTTTTGGTATTTACATTAGCTAGTTTGGAAACCACAAACATGATTATTGAATTAATCGATTATAAGGATTTCCTTTATGTAAAAATTGGTTCTGTTGTGAAATGATTTAAATTTTTTTATGTGGAATAAATTGATTCTTATGAGTCAATATAGTGTTCTTTTAAAAGGAGTCACCTCCTCTCATAGAATCCAAAATTATATGTAATTCAGTGAACTAAAATTAGTGATTAGTTAATGGATTTATTTAGTAGTGATGTGATGGATTAATAGATTTATTTTGAGGTTGTTATTTGATATAAAAATATGAATTTGGTTAGATTAAATATAAACCATGGTTTTTGATAATATAAATTCTTATTATAATGGTCATGGTTTATAAAGATTTTTTTTAAAAAGTATGGCATGGTAAATAGATCATTTTAATGGTAATTTCTTAGTCAAAAAATCTTTATTCCGTTTTAATACCATATAAAAATATTTTAATAGATTCACTCACCCATAAAAAACTATAAATATGCCATAAAAACAATTTTTATGATTATGGGATGTAAATTATTTATTAAAATAGAGATTTGGGAATTGAGTTTCCCTCAACATTATAGGGTTTCTTCCCTGAATATTGGTACTCCTCCATCTCCCACTTTTTTCTATTTCCTTCTCTTACATCATCATTTTCCCCATATCTTATGGATCTGATCATTATATTTATATATAAACAAACATAAGATTTTTTATTGTTTTTTCCCTTCATTAAAGTCCAAAATTATCCTCTAAAAGTACTCTTATTACATGTCCTCTCAAACGAGGCATTAATCTAGTTAGACGTGAAGGTGTTTCATGACTTTGGAGGGATGTGGGTGAATAATCTAGATAACCACTTGTAATTATATCATCTTCTATTATATTATGGGTTATTTTGGTTTATATGGAGTTGGTGGGTTTGATTTAATATTTAATATATTCATCTATTATGATACCCAAACCATAGTATACATAATCCATTGGTTACATTATTATATATTCATAATTTATAATTTATTTCATCATAAGGAATCAAATTATTCCACTTTCATGGAAAAAGAATTAATTGTGGATTCTCAAATTACTTTTTAATAAAAAAAATTAAAATTAGTAATTTAATAAAGAAACACATGATTCCAAAAAAATATCCAGTCATGTAAATAATATTACACTTCCTAGAATCACGGGGAATGGACGAATGATAATGGGTTTAGCTTAGATTCTTAGTAATGGAATGTGTATCAAAGCTTCTAAAATAACATAAATAAGGCTTGGATTATATAAAAGGAATAAATTATAACAACATAATCTCCAGAAAATAATCACAAGAGATTGAAAAAATATTCTTTATAAAAAATTCTAATAAAAACATGGATATCAATAAATTATTTCATAATTAATGAATTCATAATGTTAGAAATTATAAACATATAGTTGTGTCCTCATGCCAAATTTTTTTACATAAATAGTTAAGGCCTTTTATAAATACCAAACATGTTTTTCCTAATGAGACATACTAATACATTGAGGGGATTTGTAATTCAGGGCACCTCCTTTCACTTAATAAGTACAAAACATTTATCAAGTGAACGAACAATACAACTTAATCAGCATGAATTAATAATAAATAACTATTCATATTAGAAGAACATGCATATATAATCTCAACACATAATCCAATCAAACAGATCATAATCCATCCATAGAAATATTATGGATGAAATCATTAGATTATAACCTCATTAAATAATAATATTTATAGAGTAATGTTTTAATTTTCAAAATAATTTTAAATTACCAATGAAATATTTTTTGACAAAAATTAAATTTTAATTTTCAAATAAGATATTTAAAATATAAAATTCTCAAAAAAATAGGAAAGTATACTCTTTAAAAAAACCGTGTGAACTTGTAATATTTGATTCAAGAAAAATAATTTTCATGATAGCATAAGAATATGGAATATGGTAAACATTAAAACACAGAATCCATCCACACCATTGGTAAAAATTACCTAATTTTGAAAATGAAATGAAGATTCCTTTTGAAATGATTTATATAAATTCATAAATGGTTTGAAAATTATTTAATTGATAATTATTTACTATTAAAAATACCCTTGAAAATATTTAATGTAAAATATGGACATAGGGGAAAATATTCCCGACCTAATAGAAAACATTAGCAGTTTCCCTTAAAAATATTCTTGCAATATCTTGAGTATATAATAAGAGGAATATGTAAGTAAATCTATAATATATATCCAAAATCATAGGATATAAAAATATATTTGGTTTAAGATAAAAATAATATATATTTCCCTCGATAGAAATGAACAATCTCGAATAAGGATGACATTTTGGAATAATCCTCACCACATGTATAACATTCTTAATATGTTATTTTAACATCTTGTAAAATAATTTTAAAATTATAATTTATATATAAATGAAAAATATACATACTTATAATAACTTATATGATCTACTTAAAATATTTCTACCCCTTTTTTAATAAAATATTTATTAAAATCATCATCTCAAAGTGTTAACTATTTCACTTCTCATGTATGTTTTGTTTTGGTAGTTTTGGTAAATTCATCAAGATAATTGATACATAATATACATAATGATAATAATGATATAAATTTAATATTTTTTAATAATATAAACTTCAATATCCACTCATAACATGTGGAGGGAATATATGATTTACATCTCTTTGCGTAGACAACATTCAGTACACACCCATGAGTGATGTTTCCTCTTTTCAATGGATTGAATGAAAGAATGTTAAATAATAATTCACCTTTTGATAATTATTATTGTATCATAAACAATATTCATTTATTGAATTTTTCCTTATTATCGTTCATGTAAATTAAAAATTAAAAGTGAATCACATCGTTTCTTGAAAGTGGTAGTCAAAATGATTGCAAGAGCAAAAATACCATTTTTCGACAGATAGAAAGGTAAGAAAGTATATGAAATATTATTATTATATAATAATAATACTTATTCCATACATATCATATATAAAAATAAATCCTACCATAATAACTAACCATTAATTATGGTGATGAAGAATTAATTATACCTATATGTGTAGGTGGTAGTGCACATGTACGTTCAAGAAAGGAATTTCATTTCCTATTTAATGGAAATGAGGTAAGAAATAGTGGTTTCATAATTATAATAGCATTACAATATATTTAGTATATTGATGTTATTATATTATTAATTAATGATATAGGTTGATAGGAGGTATTAAATGAAATAAATTGAATGATGTCAGGTAATATAGTTACCTATACATCGATATACCACCTTTAGATCCCTTTATATGAACATTTGGAAAGGTAATTAATTAAGATGATAACATCTATTTAATATATATGTCTGTTTATAATAGAAAAGTTAGTATTTATTTCAAACTATATAGATTAATGGTGTTAATAAAATTATAGGAGGGAGGTCCTTTAATAAGTGGGGGGATACACAATTGATTTTTTAAAATATTAAAATATTAGTAGGTCATATTCATTAAAAATCATCCCATAAACAATTATATTTCTAGAATAAGGGGATAAAGGCAGGGATAAATTCATCCAATGAGAATTTAGATGAACAATTTTAACCAAATCATGTAGTTACAACCATGGTTAACCAGATTTACCCCTTTTCCATGGTGAATTATTATTTTTAATGATTTTTATTCCCCTTATAAATGTTTCTTTCAGAAATCATATTATTATTCTATTTTCCTTCAGTGACATTATACATTGAGAATTATTTTTATTCCCTAGAAAAATGATATTATAGCTTCTTATGATGAGAATGTTTAGGAAATTAATTCCTTTCAAAGGATTTTATTTTTTCCTACATATAAATCTTACTCTTTTGAATATGTACGTAGTCCAAAACATGTGTATCTATATTTGTAAACTAGAATTTATACAAAAGAATATTTTCATATTCATTATGTTATATATATATCTTTACTATTTTGAATCAATAAACACCATTGGTTATCATCCCTAATGAGATACAAAATGAAATTAAATCCACCTCCATTTCATTACATTCCAATGTAAGAAATATATTTTAAAAATAACATTTCCATTTCTTGGCCATTAATGTACTTATTTTTCCATTGAAGGATGTATGTTTCTATTGAATGAAATCTAAAAAAATGTGACACTATGTAGAGGAAAAAAATATACTCCATATGAGAATGGTTAGTGGTTACAACCTAATTAAGTTATCCATATATAGTTATAATTTTTTCTACTTCGGCACAAGATCTATATCCCACTTCATTATCTTTCCAATTAAGGAAACCCTACATGTATTATATGATATGATATCCATTTGATCCTCTAGAAACCTTTTTTGACAATTGTAAAACTATGATTATTTCACAAATTTATAAATAATAATTTACAATTATGGAGCTTCTAAAAAAATTAAATAATTTGATAATTTATGGATAGATAATCTCAAATTCATAAGCATAATATAATTTAGAATATCATCAAATCATAAAAAATAAATTCAAATATTTTATAATGATTTTTAATGAAATTTTGAATTAAACCAAGCATATCCCATAGGACTAACAAACTATGGGAATAGTATTGGGGCATTATCCATACACATAAATGAAAGATAAGACATACTCGACCAAAAACATTTAGGGTTTTTACCCCTAGATGCTTCTGAACTAAAACAACACCCACTAATAGTATCAAGACATTAATTTATTTCTATAAAAACCAAATAATATGTAGAATTCCAACAAAATGTTTTCTTTACTGTGCAAGTATACATATATGTAATGTTTTTCATATGGCTATGTTCCCTAATCTATGTTTTTATAATTCGAGTTTCCAATGATTTAACAAAACATTCCTATGACACCAACTATAAAGAACTTGACCATATTATACTATATCTGGTGATTAATATATCACGATATCTCAAGAGAAAATATATTTCATCCTAATTAATCCAATAATATTGTATTCTTGTAAAACTATATACATTCTTAATTCATATAATGAATTTTAAAATAAATAAAATGTATTATTTTCATAGAGAACCATATTATTCCATATCGTATGTCCTTTAATAACAATCATAGTACACTTCTAAGAAACTAGGGTAATGTAATTATAATAAAGAGGTGAGTTTATATGCTCAGAAAAGGAATGTGTATAGTATAAGCTATCATATATTAAATATCTCTTGAATAACATGGAAATAATAAATTATGATAAATTAATACCATAAAAATAATCACATACACATGAAAACTCATCCATGGATGAAATATATATTAAAATAATCACACGAAACTCAAAAATATGATTTCATAATGATGGAATGGATAATTAATGACATCTTTAATATACAATCAATGCTTAGTTCTAAGAAATATTGAATAAATTTGTAAATAATTGGTGAAACACCCAAACATTTTTTATCACGAAACATACTGAGGCATCTAGGGACTCTTTAATTCTTGGCTCCACCAATCACATGACAATTCCAAAGAATTCATAATATAAATAAAAAAACTATTTAACCATTATAACATTAAATCAATGACTATATAAATTGAATGAACTGGCATAAATAATGTCAATACATTCCCCAATAAAGAATATAATAACCTGTCTTGATATTTATTATTGATGGTATCTATAATACCCTGAACTCCATAATCCTAGAAAAAGAAGTAATATTAAATTATTGGTAGAAATTACAAGTGTTCCTAAAGGTTAAAAATAGATTATTAGTCTTGGAAGAACAGATGAAGGCATTTATTAAAGTTAAAAACATAATATTTAATGTGATAATATTTCTAGAACATGTTTATTCCTTCAATCATATCCCTAAAAATTATAAATATTGTTCTTCTAGGATTCATGTGGACAAGTAAACAAATAAGGGTGACATTAATTGATCAGAATGTGGTATTATAAAATAAAATATTTCCTAACTTAAACATGGTATAAGTGATATATAATTAAAAAATGAATAACAAAAATCCATAATAAATTAGTACCGAGTGAATGATATATCTATGATAATAACTAATATAATTGATAACAATAATCATTTTTCTCATATTTATAGAATGAATAATACCAAACATAAAAAACCTACAATCATGGCCATTTGATAAGACACTTTCCTATCATGGGAAAAGGTATACACCAAATCCAAACCTATATTTTCTCTTGATACCTATCAATGAATTGATGGGATATATAATGATGATCCCACCCCATTTCTTATTTAATTCCGATAAATTCACTATGAGTGTGAAAAATAAATTTTATATCATTCCTGAAGAACATATTGATTAATAAAACATTTATTTCCATATATTGAGAAATATGTACATAAAATACTTCCTAATTTAATTGAAAAAAATTTAGGTCTCGGAGAACATCCCTTTATCAACATGAAAGATGTGGGTATCATCTATATAATATGTAGTGAACTTATCGATGAAATATATGGGTGTGTATATATTTAATGGGATTGTGTAATGGAAAAGACCTCTTCGGTCCATTGTATTGTAAAAATATTTTTTTTATGTGCCCTAAAAGGTAACGGTGACTCATTTCAAGACTCTTCCAAATTTATAGTTTTTCCAACGGTAGCTCAGAACGATGAGTCATAGTGGCGAGTTGTAGTGGTCGCTCAGAATGGTGAGTCAGAATGGTGACATGACTGGTAGGTCATGATGATAAGTCACATTGGTGACTCACACCAGTAGCTCACACCGCTAACTCATCCAATGGTGAGTCATTCTCAACCGTTTTCTATTTTTCCAAATTTTTCTAGTTTTTCTAGTTTCAACCATTTATCATTTTCTTTGACATAAAATTAATTTAATGATGTATTTAAGTGGTTTTGATTCTATTTTAAGTGATATAAATTATATCATAACTTTTCTAAAAGTTTGGGATCCTTTTAAATGGTCAAACCCTATGATTTTTTTAGATCAAACTTTAATGGAAATTAAAAACCATTTATTATCCCATGAGTCTTGGTTCTAATCCTTCTAAGACGTGGGCCTCACCTTCATTATTTCATTACCCTTTATCTTGGTACAAGTCTCCCAAAACCATTCTTCCCCCATGATTCCCACCTCCAGTAGGCCCTGGGGTGATGACCAACACCAATGACATAGATTTATAGTACTCTTCATGTATGTGGTTAAAATAACCTAATTATAAACATACACTCATTTAATGATTTATTATGAGGTGGTTTTGTTGTAATATCCTTATAACATGAGTATAATTATCTAATATAGTGGTTATCGGTTTTTTAAAATTTTATTATAAGTTTTTATAATAATAATGAAGGAATATTAATACATTAATCAATTAGAATAAAATATTTTCCACTTAAAATGCATAATTTAAATGATCATATTAATGATGATCGTTTATTATTTAAATCATTAATATTTTTTCAAAATTTTTATTCCATAAAATTAATGATATCGTAAAAATCACATATGTCCTTTAATACCATCCATATATCAATATTTTAAAATATTTAAAGAATAATAAAACATGTTATGTTATGGAGGTGGTAATTTGTAAAACACACACAAATTTTTTATATATAACTAATAATTTATATAAATAATAACTGATAATAAAACAAATAAATATGCATTAAATAATATTACTAATAATAAAAAAATTATTTTAAGGTGTGTATAATAAATTTTAAATAATATAACTAAGAAAAAAACTATATAGTTGATAATACACACATTTGGGGCTTGAATTTTCCTTAGAATACCCCTTGGATATGAAGGGATTATGCCTATATATATGACTAGTGGATTATGTTCACATAAATGGGATATAGGGAAAGTAACATGGAATAGTTTTATGATTTAATTTTATAGATATGTAAGTCTATAAGTGGTGCAGGTGTTTCTGTTTTACAAATGAATTAAAGGGTAGTTTTTTAGGGAACCCATGAATTTTAATAAATGTAAGGTTAATATTGAAGTTTCAAAGGACAAATAGACAAAATTTTTAGAGTAAAATAAGTATGGGAAGAAACTCACCAAGAACAATATTTTTTTTTTCAAAAACTTTAGTGAGTTTATGTTTTTTTTCTAAAATTGTATCTTTTACCCTAATTTACTTTTAACATGGTTATTAATTTCTAACCTTAGTAAGCAATTTTAATGAAAAAGATTAATATTTTCCCATTACAAACATTTGATACATATAATTTCAAATATGAAAATAATTATATCAAATAAAATTTCTAATGTTGTTAAATTTTTTTTTTAAACAAATACACCAAGTCACATAAAACCCGTTTTTTAGATAAATATCAATTTTAATCATAAAATGAATATATATATAAGGTAAAAATATTTTGGAAGATGACTTTAACGACCTATAATTATTTATTCTATAATAAATAAAGGATATGAGGATTTTATGGGAAACAAAAAAAATAATATCCATTGAAAATACTTGATTCAATGAAAAGATTCAAAATACTTTCTTTATTAATGTAACATTTTAATTAGTTCATCAAATTGTTTCTATGGGTTATCTAAAATCAGTGAATATTTTAAAATATATAATGATATTCAATGAATTCATATTTTTAAAATAACATTTATTCTAATTTTTTTGTTATTCATATATAACTGTAAATTCAAACAAATTACATGTTTTCTATAAAACTATTTTTTGAATAAATACCAACATTTTATAAAAAGATATAAAATTCATACTAATATAATTTCAAAATGATTAATTCCAAAATAAAGACAATTTAGTTAATTAAAAATTATTAAATTAATCTATTAGGTATGAATCCTAATTAAAATTTATATCATGTTATTTTTCATGATATGATATTTCCCTAGTATAATAGACTGGTTGGTGTTATATTCTACCCCCTTAAATAATTTCATCCTCGAAATTGATTTATATTTCTTTTATTGAATAATTGAGGATGGTCCTTGTCATGACCCGACCCAACGGGGCTCGAGCCGCGACTCCCCAAGCCCGCCTCCAATAGGCCAGGGGCTGGCGACCAGCGCCGAGTAGGCTATCATACACATGGGAGGCATTAGCCTAAGGTACCTGTACACACACACCCACAAACACCTCCATGCAACAGTGCAGAGATATAGAAACTGGAAAGTAAATGCATGCATACACTATCCCACAACCAGAGAGCAACAGCAAAAGTACAAGGGAAAAACATGGCCCACCAAAAGAAAACTACAAAGCGCGTCCAACCTGCTCTGAAGAAGGGGAATGCTGCCACAAACACCCGCCATAAAGCTCCCTCGGCACAGCTCCGGTAAACACCCTGGTCAACTCGCTCACTAAGCTCCGTCTGCTCCGGGTCCTCCTGGGACTCCGTCAAAAGGCCTGTGGTCTGCACAAGACACAAACATGTGCGGGCAAAGCCCGTGCAGGGGTGAGTATAAACATACTCAGTAGGCACCGCAAAAACCCAAAACCCAAGGGAGAAACTGAAAGGCAACAGTCCGCTCAACCCAGCCAGAGGGAACCCAGATGAGAGAGAAACTCCATCTCGTGACCATCCTTGGATAAACACAACTAGTCATCTCAGCTTAGCTCAGGTGTATGCCCATACATACACCTTGAACAATCCAGATATACACAGCTCACGCCACAAAGCCACAAGAGGTACCGACCTCATCACCAGCAACTATCCACAACCAAGAGAGTACACCACACGAACACTGTCATACCAGATGACACTCATCCGAGAGATACACTCTATCGGGTCCCAAACAAACATCTCAGATGCTCACCCGAGAGACCACGCTCATCAGATAACATCATTGAGGAAACCTAGCTAAAACAACATAACCACCAAACTCCTCGGATAGGGGATCACCGCTAGGGTCCGCTAGAGGATACCAAGACCCACTCCGGTATACGTAGCTCGCAGATAGGGGATCACTCCCAGGGTCCGCTGGGGGATACCACGACCCGATCTGGCATACGTAGTTCTCACAGATAGGGGATCACACCCAGGATCCGTTGGGGGATACCACAACCCGATCTGGCGCTCGACAGAAGCTCCACACTCAGATAGAGGATCATCATCCATATAAAGATGGTCACGAAGATACCGGAACCCTATCTGGTATAACTCGCGATGTAAGGGATCGAACCGACAATGCCGCAACCCTACCGAAACCACACGCTGAGTAGGGGATCACATAACCAACGATACCATAACCCTACTATAAACCACATGCTGAGTAGGGGATTGTATACCCGACGATGCCACAACCCTACTGAGCATGGCCCACCACATAGGGGATCATATTTCTGATGATGCCACAAACCCTACGGGGTTAACCTGTTAGATAGGGGATCGCTGCCCGTGAATAAGCGGTCACAACGATACCAAGAACCCGATCTAGGGTAAAGATGCTAGAGGATCCGCTCCGGGCCCACCAGAGGGATACCACAAGTCTAATAGTTTAAACATCCCATCGAGAGGATCACAAACCCAAACGAAGGTTGTGATGCCACACGAACCCTCGTAGGAACGAACCAAGGGAGAACCCTCAACCACTGCTGGTCCAAATGTCGCTAACCCGAGTGACCCGCCACAACGCCACACTGCGCACCTCCTAGGCCAAAACCGAGGCCACCATCGCATTCCACGCGAAAAAACACGCAGGATAGGCTGTTTACTCGCCCGAAACGAAGCACCAGTGAAAAAGGCACTATTCATCATAGCTAGCTCATGCGGGGCCCACACAACGATCCCGAAACTCATCGAGCGGACCGTACCACGACGATCCCCTCGAAAAAAAAGCGGAATCGACTACTCGCTCGTCCAAAACGGACACCCGGTGAAAAGATACTATTCACCGAAGGCCATCTTGGATGGGGCCCACGCCTGGATTCCGAAACTCATCGAACGGAACACACCATTGCGTTCCTCTTGAAAAAACACACAGGATCGACTATTCATCTGCCAAAATCGGACTCCTGGTGCAAAAGCCGCGTTTCCCCGCAAACGCCAAAACCCAGCCTCGTGGGGCCCGCACCCTGTTCTCAGACCCGACACCTGGAAACCATCTCAAAAAGTCCTTTGTACCATCAGGGTCTCAACGCCACTGACGACACGTCAATCGGACGCTCCGGGTAGAAGTTACAACGGCCCGAAGTCGTAAAATAATAAAATCATATTATTTTATACGACGTTTCTAGCTCCCGGGCCACGATCCCGAACCTTTAAACCCTCGAACCCATACCAGAGGGTTCGCCTCGTCATCAGGGTCGCGTTGCCGCAAACGGCGCGCGAATCCGACTCCCGGAGTGCAAGATACGGGGGTTTAAAGACCCCCTTATGCGAAAAGTGATCGGACCGGCCCGGACCGGCCGGTACGGCCGGCCTGGACCGGCCGCCGCCACCGGCCCGCCCTGGCCGGCGGCCTCCGCCGTGCGCCACCGGCGCACCTCCGCGGCTCCGCCGCGCTGGGCGGCCGGCAGCCGCGGCTCCGCCGCGGGCCGCCGGATTCCGCCGGTGCCGCGCCGGGAGAACTTCTGCGGACCGCCGGGGGCACCCCGGTGGTCCGTTTTGCGATCCGGAGGCGTCTATATGACCCTCGGGACCCGATCTATACTACGATGGCTTCAATTTGCAGAAAAACTCAGTAAAATGGGATCAGGGGTTAAAACTCAAATCCGGCTACCTCGCGGGTGAAACGCCGACATTCTGCATCAGATCCGCGCTCCAGAGCTTCCGCTGCGCGCTCTTGGAACGTCCGCCGTCAAATTCCGAGCTCGTGGGCGCTTTGTTTGCTCGATTCAGTGGAGTGGCGGCGAAGAACGGTGAAGAACGCCGAGAGGAACGATAAAGGGGGTGGAGGGGGGGGGGGGGGGGGGGGGGGGCGCTGATATTTATATCAGCGGCCCGCCGGCGCCAAACCCGCCTCGGACCCGACGCCTGATGCGAACAAAAGTAAGTTCACCCCTAGGGTAAACGTGCCGTTCTAAATGCAACGAAAGACTCAGATTTTCCATCTGAGACTCTGTTCAGAAGTTATTTGAGCCGACGCTCGCACACTTACTTTGCTACTTATTTACGGAAACACCCCTAGTGGCGTTTCTCACTGCAGGCCCGCGCCCGCAAAGTTTACACCCCGCCTCGGGTAAACGGCACGTTCTGGACGCAACCGTGCCCTCAGATTCCCGTTCTGAGCTACCTTTTAGGAGATATCACACCCCCACCATGTGCATAGTTTCAAAGACTTAATATGTTTATAAAATTAATTCCGGGCACACCGGGCCTCGGAATCGCACGCCGTCTTCGCGCCTAGCTCTGGAATTATTCGTAGAAATATTCCAAAGTCTGACAGGGCCAAAAACCTGAGTCGCTACACTCCTTCTATATAACCTCCCTAGGATCCTTTGATTCCTATTCTTGATTTGGGAATTTTCGAAATGTCTATCACAAAACTCACATACAATATATGTATCATTAATGTTGTGTTTCACTCTATCCATTTGATATAAACTATACTTTATAACTGGAATAATGACCTATACAATTAATGTTATTTCCATTGGAAGTTCATTTTTCTCATCACACTGATAGGTGATCATATGTTGATCAGAATATCAAACATAATTTCCCTTGAATTTAAATTATTTTGGTCATTATAAAAATAAAAAAAATCCATGACCAAATTAATTTAGAATTCATATAATGGAAGCATCACAAGATTTTCAAGATTCACTACCCTAGACACATTATCTATAATTAATCATAAACTTGGGACATCATAAAAATATCATTATGGGGTATGACTTATAATTCAACAAAAAATAATTCAGGATATGTACTAACATTCCATGAAACATATCAGCATATGCCATAATTTATATAACTAATCTCTAATAGGGTAATTTTAAATTTAATAATACTTATTACCACCTCTACAGTGTCTTTCTATCCTCAATATTTATTAATTCCAAAATTTGTTAGCATTAAATTTACTCCTCTTTGAATAATGTGATCTTTCATGATAAATCAATTATAATATGTCTAAATCAAGATAAAATTATTTAAATATATGACACCTTATGTTTCACTTAGTCTATTGATGATCATTACCAAAACATTATTATTTTATCCTATATATAGAATTATCCATAGGGTTGTTACTATTGTTTTCTTGTCCTATTTACCAGTGGTTAACAAAACATTTCTATAATTAAAACTATATTGACCACCACATACCATATATAGATATTACATATTAGTAGATCAATATTCATTACATAGAATTTAGATCCATGCTAGAATTATTTATGTCTAGTATATTTGGAAATCTAGAAACATAAACAATCGGTTCTTAAAATATTTACATTGTCTCCCACTTATTTCTTCATAACTATAACCCTTATTAGGTATATCGTACAAAATAACATTATTCAATACCTAGGTAAAGGGAACATATGAAAATAGTGAACTCAGATGCTTAGTGAGGGTAAACAAGGTCGATATCAATGATAACATAATCATAAAATTAGCATAAGGGTATGAGAAAATGATCTTACCATTTAAAAATCATGTCCAAAAAATTAAATATCATAATCTTAATTCATCGAATAATTCAAAAATGTTATGGAATCATAAGGGAATCTAATAAAATGAACCATGAGATCATAATATGGGAATGTTTCCTTCTAAATGATGGTATGGTTTCTCATGTTTAGGATACATTATTCCCAATGCCTATAATGATTGATTTATTCGGTTATTATATGCTTTCACATTATGTTATTCATATTTGTTTGTGTAAAATATTATATGAATATAATGATTGATTTTGGGGGTTTTAAGTATTCTTTCACAATCATTAAGATTGGGTTTACTATTTTTGTCAATCATAGAAACTCCCAATAGTTCCCACACCCATAACAAGGTACCTTACAACTTTCAAATATTAGGAGGTCATTTGGTGTTTCATGCCCAATGACACTTAGGAACTGACATTGGTTGATAGGATGGGAGTTTTTATCATCACACACTTCTTGGATGAATTATTTCCTATTTTAGGAATTTATTATAGATTTATGATTTCCTCCTGAATCTCATTAGAATCATGTTGCAGGACTAGTTTCCAAAAAAAAGACTAGACATTGAATCCTTCAACATATAATGGGTGTTAGATTTATGGGACAATATTTAAATATCCTTGGTTCTCTATCCATTTGATTTTATTACACAATAATAGGAATTTTATTTTATTTATATGTTTTATAGATAGAAACTCTTTTTTTTACTATAGTATTGAGAGGTGATTGATGTTTCTAGGATGGGATTGAAGATTCATTAGGTGTAAAACATATCTTGTTTATAATAAGAATCAAATACCACATATTTCGGTTATGTAAAACCTGTGTAGTTTCATGTCATGTGGAAAGGATATATATGAGGGAACATAGGAACTGAGTATGGAGCTTGAGACTTTTGAAGGAATCCTACTTATCCTACTTATAACAAGAATTATAGTCATCATAGTTTAATATGTCCTTAACCATGTGTTAGTATATGACATTTAATTAATGATTTTGAGGGTTATTAACCCATATTTTACAAATATAAGAACACCTTCAAGACTTACACCATGGTAGATACCCCTATTTGGGTGAATTGTATCATGTACCTTAATGGTGATTCCACACTCAGGTTTCACTATCTTGGGGAAATTTATTGTGTAAGTGATATGATTGATAAAAATCCCTAAGATAATTTAATTCATGCTTCAATTTAGAAACAATGGATAAAAAATGATCAGACTCCCCATATATGGATATGGGATATATGAATTTGGGAATCCCTAATGGGGTGTTCGGTATGGATCTTGGGCCATAGCAAGGCATCCTACGTATCCTTATTATATAAGTAATTACATTCTTCATACATCAATTATATTATCAATAAGATTATGGATGAGGATGAATTATGAACACATAGGAGTGTTTGGGTTCCATTGGTTATAATGTTTGAGATATGGATAGCTTTATACAAAGTCAGATGACCATTAGAAGATATATGACCCTTTCCCTCTAACAGATAAATATTAGGAACCATGAGGGTCATTATTAACATGTTTGGATGGCATAAGGATCACATTATTTTCATAGAAATACATCAGTATCCATTCATAACCCATTAAGGACACTTCAATGTGAAAGGGGAATTACCATACAAAGGCTCATTGTTTAGGGTTCACATGGTTCAAGGGAATATTCCAAAGTACTCTTAAAGGACAAGTCCATCATTAATGGGGGTCTCCACCTTACATGTACTCATTGTCATCCTGACATGTTCTGGGTGACTATCTGATATGTCTGGGGTGTCAACCTGAAATGTCTAGTGTGTATGCATGAAATGTCCTGAGGGACATCTTGATATGTCCTGAGTGTCTTCCTTACAAGGATGACATGTCCCAGGGTCATTCTCAAGATCAATGATAACATTTCAATGGGATTTTTCATGACAATTATTACATGTATGAGACGTTTTACATTATTAAAACACACATGTATGGGGCCTTTTACGTGATAAAGGCTTACATGTCGTAAGGATTCCATGTTATCTGGATTACATGTTCAGAGGAATGTCATGTGACATGGAGGAAATGTTTGATGATTTCCTCAGGATTCGACTGTATTGTCTGGGGAGTCTTCATTTGATAAAAAAACACATGTCCAATGGTTTCTTAGGATCAAGGATGATATTTACATGGAATCCTTAAGTGATCAATGTAGAAATGTCCAAGGGTGTCACATGATCATGACAGATATATTCAAAGGACTTCACGTGACAAGGATGTTATTTCCCGTGGACTTTTCATGACAAGTATGATATTCAAGTAGGATTTTGGTTGACATAGATGAAATGAATGAAGCTAAAAAACTAATTAATTGGTCACATTATGAACAGGATCTCGTCACATTAAAATTATCATATCTTACATCATGTAATATTACTATATTTTTCATCCTTTATCACATAAATCCTCCAATGTTATTTAGGAATCAGCTTACTGAGACATCGAGTGACCAATTTTATACATAGAAAATAATTTTCATGATATGTATTAGAAACCATAATCCATCATGTGATCAACATGGAAATCACTCGATGTGTATATACATGTCACACAGTCCTTATATCATCCACTAGGTTTACCTTGTAGAAGATCCATGCGAATGGGGTTTTTATACTCTGATATGACCTGTATTGATTATACACAAATGTGATTATGTTTATCATACCATGTGGGATGAATTTATAGGATTTTCCACCCCATATCTATACTTCTTTTTATAGTTCATATATCTAGGACATGGGTTTGAGTAAGTAGAGCATCACATTTTTCACATGAACATATCATGGTCATCAATGGAATTACCATTATTCTATGTGATAAATAATGACTATGATATCATTTCTTCATCAATATATTTATTGGCACCATTGTATTTCAAAGTGATTTTTCATAATCCAATTGGCATTTCAAAGGGCCTTCGCATATCAGGTTGATGTATGATGGAGTATTCACGATACCAAGAATCCTATCAAAAATTCTTTGGTGTTATCAATAGATACATGTTAGGGGTCATTCAAGAGATTATATTGTGCCTTTGGAGGTCATACACAAGATAAAAATCATTACTCTCCTTTTTATATGGGTACCAACTTTTTTAGCATTTATTTTACAAATCCTATAATGGTCATCCAAGAATTTTTTTTCCAGGTTATTTCATTAACAAATGAATATGTATAAATTCCTTCACATTATATAAAAGACATGTACAAGGGCCTTCACATGATGAAGGTGACATGTACATTGGACATCATGTGATAGGGTTAGAATGTCCTTGGGGATTTCTCATGATCAATTTCCTGTCACACTAAGAAAATAATCCATTCCCATGAATAACATCAAACTTCATTTCGCATGAGGCTTCCACCTTCTCTAGAACTTTATATAATAACTTATAAGACCATTGAATTTTCCCCACTAAATTTTGGTTAGGGAATCACATGATCAATAATGGATCTTTCTACATCATGTTATCATTATCATGGATGATCACTATACTTTTTTGTGGTGCGCCTCATGACCATTGCTGGATATTGAAACAATACGCGTGCATTATCATTGACTATTATGTGATTTTATATGGATCCAAAGGGGCATCAAATGATCTAATGGACATGTCTGAAGGCCTCAAAATGATCAAGGTGACATATCCAAAGGCTCCTACAAATAATTTCTTACATGATGATACATATATTATTGATTGTGGAATTGTTCTTGTGAGATTTATAATCCCTTAGTGTGAAAATATATATAACATCAATCACATTCAACATCTAACTTTTTAGGACTTATTTTATAATTGGATTTGCGTGACTGTCATATTTCTTTTAGGTGTGATGTCGCCTAATCATCAGAAAAAATCTCATATCCTTCTCTCGATTATGATGGTTGTCATAGCGGCTTCACATAATCATGAATAGATCAAAAAATGTCCATGAAAACTTCATGTGATGTTCCCAAGGTCATACGATCACATGTCTTCTTGTGGGTCATGAAATTTTCATTAACTGATCACCTAATATAATTGTTACCATTTCCCTTTGTTCATTTATCAAATAAAATAATATATATGGTCATGATATTTATTTAATATTAATATTTTTATGATCATTTGGAGGGATTAAACAAATTCCTCCTAGTAATGAGGTCCACAAGAACAATGAATTGGTTTTGAGGAAATTAAATTCCTGCTTGAGTTCCTTATTATTACATAGGTTAGTGTTATCAATGGGTTTCAATCATTCAAATGTCTATTGGTATTTCACATGGTTCCCTAAAAATAGGGGAATGGGGGTCCATAAATTATTCTAGTGACTCAAACCTTCAATTATTGTGTGATCTCCTATATCTACTGACTACTTAAAATCCCACATTGTGTAAGATCTATTGAATGGACTACTCGAAGGATCTAATCATGTAATCACTACATGTGTAACATCCTAGGTAAATAAAGAATATAACATTTTAATATTTATTAAAATTTCTAAATTAAATATTAATTTTACTTTAAAGGAGATTCTATGTTCTATGGCATACCCAATACACAACAACTGGTTTCTTTAAAATCTTATGTTGCACACAATGCTGAGTTATACAGAAAAATAATAATATAATATTATTTTAAATGGTAGTTAACGCCTACACGTTGTATTAGAGGGAATGGCCAGAACTAACTACAATATAAATATAAATGTTTTTACATTTACCCAATTAATTTTAGAGGCATTAAATATGAAAGATTCTGATTTTAATCATAAATACTCTAATATTCATTAAAAGGTCGACTTACTGCCTTTTAATGGAGAACCCTATTTAGATCTAGTTTTGAACACTTTTATATGTTCTATTTGACAAAATAAAATTCTTATTTAGAATTGGGACATAAAAATTTACTTTGGGTAAATTCTTGGTATTTTTCTGATAAAATTCATTTTTAATGAATAGTGAAAAATATTGTATTTTAATTCAAAACCGCATTTTAATCTAATTTATTTATAAGGATAGATTATCTTTTTAATTGGTTTTAAAGTATAATTATATTATGTTTTTACCATTTAATACAATGTTGTTAATTGTAAGTAATTTCATTTTTAAATTGGACATAAATAACTTTCAATATTTTGATAGTTATTATTTCTTGAAAACACGCTTTTTGTTTTGACAACGTGAATTAATTTTAAATTAATTTCTACCACTTCTGTATTTCGAATTTTGAAAAATGGATTCCATATTCAGAATTAGGAGGTCCAATTTGTGTAAATATGTAAATTTTTTTAGACATTATGAATATTTACTTCAGTAAAAAATTTATTTACCATGGTTAAAGGGTAAATCTGGTAAATAAGGGTAAAAAATATTATTATAATAATATTAAATTACCCTAACATGTGTCCAAATACTATTTTTTGAAACCTTTATGACCATGGGAATCCATGGATTGATTTTGGGACCCCATGGATCCACATGGGAGTTATAATGATGCTTTATATTAATTAATTTAAAGTAAAGACAAAAATGACACAAATATATATCTTTTAGTAAATAAATTATTACATGGGGTTATATAAGTTATCTCTTAGACTATAAATATTAATATGAAAGATAAAACAATTTAATACATCATGATTTTTTTTATAATTTTTAGGCATCAAATAAATAAAATTTGTTATGACACAATAATGATGTACTCTTTACCTCATTAATGAAAGATTTAAATAAAAAAGATTATAAAGATTAAAAAATATCCAAAAACTATCCAATTATTATTGGATGATTTTATTTAGAACATGAGTCTTATTATATTCTAATTTAATAATTTTTGGACCTTTATAAACCGAAAATTATTATATAATAAAATAATATTTTTAAACATTCCTAAAGAGCCCCGCCCCCCCTTATAAAAATATCTCACTTATAACCCATTCCTCACACTTCTCAAGGCCCTTTATCTCATCCCACCTCTACCCAATTAAGATTACTAAATCCCTCTACTCCTCCTAGAATCCTTACCCTATGAAGAAGGAAATTAAATTAAACCATTTGGTTCAAACCAAAGGGAGATACTTGATTTAAAGGTAACGTCTTCTCTTAAGTTCTTTTGTTTTATTTTACTTATCCAACCCCATAAAATCTTTCTATTCTTTTATTTTATTAATAAACTAGTATAAAAAATATACTAGGTTGTTTTTATGAGAATAATTCTAACTACACTTATACACATATCCATCTAATGGGTAAAGAACATACTATTTTTGTGGACGACGAACTACTGCCTCACGAAACGATGATTGTTCAATATTATCCTACCACCTCCTATAGTGGCCATTAATATGACACTGTATTTATATGTGATATATATTATATTTATATTGTTTATATGTTTCTGTATTTTTTATTTATAGAATACCTTTATTGTTTCCAAAGTGGGTAAATACGATAATTTCATTTGAGGAAGTGTGTACTACCGCCCCCGCAAAGTGATATGACTCGTTCATGCCATACATGGAACATATAAAGGATGGATATAATTAAATTATATATGATATTATAATATAATTATAATATACCTATTTATCATTATTTTTTCATTCCATTAAATAGTAAATTGAAATGAAAGTAGCATTCATGCATACGTACCGCTTTCCGTCTCTAGTAACGGTGCATTTCATTTCTTATATTTAAATGATATGTACTATTATAAATACATATATAAAGGATATATATAATATATATTATATCTAAATCATTAATATTATTCTGTATATAGTATAATTTTGGCCACATGGACAATTTATAATTATAACAAGTTCATTTTTAACTCAAGTTCCGAACATTGACAAAATGTCCGATATGAATTCAAATAATTAACTAATTGTTATATCAAGGTAACAATTGATAAAAAAATAATTATAAAAGTGAAAAATTTTATTAAGAAAGTAAAAATTATTCTTAGTATAATATTTAGGATATTAAAGAACCATTGAGTTAAGTCGGACATGAGGTAAGGGGTTTCTTATCTCAATTTTAATTCCATGAGATTTCTATTGTTCGCCACTTATCTATTGCATGTAGTGTATTATGTAATGAAATTTGATATATATTATCATGATTATATTTATATTAATGGAATTATTTGATTCATTTGGTGGTTATTAACTTTTGGTCATATGAGTAGATTGATTACAACGTGGTATAGGGTTTTCATCTCACTTTTTATTCCTATGAGATTCATGCTATATTTGCCACTATTTCCTTTTTGGTGGTGTATTTAGTACCCATGAATGTATTATTTGTGAAATATAATTTAATTTTATGGGTATTTAAATCTTCATTGTATGATCCTTCTTTCATGGGGTGTATGTTTTCTAAGTTACCAAATCGATAAGGGAAACTTTCACCCTCCTCTTTTTAAAAGACTTCTTTTTGTTATGTTTTTTAATTTACATATTACTATGTTGGGATATGTTATTATATATCTATTTATTTAAATTTTATGTCCAAGTGATGAGATAACCTTTTCTATCTCATCAAATTATTTTTTTAATTTTAAAGTGATGTTTTTAGGTTGTTGAATTTCTGTAAGGGAACATCCTCACCCAATTTCAATTCTTTGGGTTAAACTTATACTTCTTGATTATATCATGTTATGAATATGTGTGAATAACCTCTGATTGTATTACAATTAATATCCAATTGTATTGTGTGTATTTATATTTTTCACCTGTAATTATTTCATTGATTTATCCTTAATCTAAGTATACCTTCTTTATAAGGGATTTCGTCTCAATTTACATTCCATTGAGACTTCATTGTTGTTATACACCAATTCAAGTTTATATGGTGTATATACTGTCCATTGGAATATTATACCATGAATACATTTATTCTCATGATATTATAAAGATTTGATTAAGGTTATTCCTCAATTGGTTGTATTCAAGCGTCTCTCATTTTGTTAAAAACTCTTTAACTAAAATATTATTTTAAATGTTTTAAAGATTTATTCTTATAAATATTTCTCATTAATGACCATGTTTTAAAAATGTTTTTTAGGATTTATTTATATGGACATTTATTTTTTAAAATTTTAATTCCATTAAAATTTTCAATGTTTTATGGGAAACTTTGATTCCAAAAATTTCTTCATTAAATATTTTAAATGGTTTTGAAAATGGTTTGATAAAGCATTGTTTATTTCAGTATCTCGATTTGATATATAATGATTGGAATGTGGAAATGTAATATTTCCCTTATGGTTGTGTTATGTGTTATGATTATGTTATGGTTATTTCGAATTGTTTATGTATACGGGTGGTTCCGTGATAAACTAATGGTGGGTGAGCCCGAGATAGCTCTCCAATGCATTGGGTAACGTGACAGAGGTAAACATTAATGTTTATCCTAAGAGAATTAGGGAATATATTTTTATGTGTATTCCAATGTAACATGCTACATATATATGATAGCATCAATGTAAGTATTCAATGGATGCCACAAGTTAACATTATGATTTATGATTTCTATGTGTTATTCATAAATCTTACGATTTCATGAGGTATGTTATGATTGAAAATTATGGTTTCATTGATTTGTATTTATTGATGGGTTAATTTTTACTTTCCTTATTTTATAACCCTTACTGAGCTTCTTATGCTCAACCCATGTTTTGAAATGTTATTCACAAGACTTAAAGATAAATAAGGTCCAGGATGGGATCAAGGAAAAGTCATGCTATCTAAAACATGGAACTAGACATATTTTTTTTGAGTTTTTATTTTATGAAAAAATGGATACTGAGTAGAAGTGTCTACTTTGTATTTTATTGAAATGTAATGTAATAGATATGGCCTAATTCTCTAAAATTATAAATCTGAAAAGTTCTGCAATGTGAATTATTTAATTAATTAATTATTAAGTAACGTTTACTGTCGGGTCCTTATAGTTGGTATTAGAGGCCGGTTTAGACAACTTTAGGGATTAAGAGTTTTTTTTAAACACATGGTTAGTCCCTAGATCTATTATTTAAGTTAAATCATTGTTTTATAAATTTTTAAAATCAAGTAAAGTCAGTTACAAATGGAAGGAGGAGGATCTCAAATGACATTCCTATCTCTTCCTGATGACATTCTTGCAATAATTATTGCAAAGTCATGTTCAGATGATGGTGAAACTTTTTTTAGCATACAACTCACTTGCAACCAGTTTTTTGAGATACCGAAAACCTCCAATATACCTCGATATCATCGTGGATCATGGGTTTTATTTATTCAAATCCTATTTTCTTAATATTTTAATATTTTAAAGAAATGTAAATATTATCAAGGAATTTTCAAATATTTTACCTTATCACTAGATTTTGAAGCATAATATGATTTTGAAAAAGGTGACGAAGAAGGAGAACCTTGAAAAACCTATTTAAATTTTATTTTATATATAGTATCTCAACACAAACTTATGGTATTTTAAAAGTACCATTGATTGAATGTTTCAACTCAAATTCGGTCCGACTGTTTTATAAAAATCATGTTTTATCATATGTTTTGAAATTATATGTCACACATGATTATATTCCAAAAATTTATTTCTACGAACACCCATATGACCCAAATTGTACAAGGTGTAGTTATATGAAGGAAGAAAATGATTTTGAAGGATCTCTAAATCATTGTTTCAATGCATGGACCTTCTACCTATGCGAAAAAGATGATGATGAAACCATAAAGACACCACGATCAATATATGATATTCTTTCTTTTGGGAATAGTTTTATTTTATCATAAGGAGGTGAAAAAATGAAAATATATAATATGTTGAGGTCTTAATGTATTGGGATGAAAATTAAAGGTATAAGAAACCCATTGAGGTTAAATTTATTTTGGGATATTATTGAGTTTTATAAAAAGGACAACCTGTAAAAGGGGTGATGATCCGTCGCATCCGGCAAGGCAGCAGGAATGAATCCAACATCTGAAGGGCGATAAGGGCGCATCGCCAACCACTATCCTACGTGAAGTCCCTGGTTAGTATGACTTATTATTTTAAGTTAAATGATTTTATAGATCAAGAATAAGTTTATTTTGGGAACTTATGTTTTATCAAATGGATATCCACAATATAGGAAAATGATTTGGTGATTAAGTGATAAAGGTTATTTTTGAAGATTTTTTCTCTTTGGAAACATTATATGCTTAAAGGAAACAGAATGCTATGGGGTCTCATTTGTAGAGTATTGGTTGAAATTTTATTTGGGAAGAATCTATGTTTTTGTTGTAGACATATGACTATTTGGTTTATTTATGGAAATGATTAACATATTATAGAGAATATATTATTAGGTTAATTAATTTTCAGTATGAGACTTTATGAGTAACTGATGTTGTTTAGAGATAAATTTTAAGATTTATCTTGAAAGACTATGTGATTAAATCCTTCTAAGATTTGGGTTTCAATCGTAGTTTGGATTATGTTGAATATTTTAATGGACAATTTTTTATTGAATTGTATTTGTTGAACTCTGGGTATTATTTAACAAATTTTCGAGATTAAGAGTAGTTTTTATTTTTATTATGTGATTCTATAGAAGTTGATTATAGTACTTTCAATGTGAACAAGTCATCTTGAATACTCATCATTTGGAGAAATGATGAGTTTGTGGTAGAAATATAGTAAAGGATGAAATTCTACATGAAAAGTAAGTATGTTTTCTTATGTTATTATTCAAGCTCTTAAATAAATTCCTCAAATTTATGAAATGGATCATAAAACAAAAAAGTTTTCTATTTAATTTTCTTACTGGGGAATTAAAAACTGGTTACCCATCACATTTCTATGATTTTCTGGTGGTTACTTTCTCCTAATCATGTTTTCTATCACTCTCCATCAGAACATAATGGGTTTTTCCTCATCCATATCCATCTTTTCATGGAATCCTAGTATCTATTGTCATAGGTGATCTTTTTTATTTTCTTTATTTATTTTAGAGTGATATTCTTATTGACTCTTTTTCAATGTGGTACTTTTAATGAAGTTTCCAAGCCCAATTATAAAATTGAGAGGACACAATTCCCAATAGGGGGAAGGATTTAACATCCCATGCAAAATAAAGAATATAACATTTTCTTATTTATAAAATTTGTGAATTAAATATTAATTTTACTTTAAATAAGATGCTATGTTCGATGGCATACCTGATACACAATAATGGGTTTCTTTGACATATTATGTTTCACATAATGCTGAGTCATACTGAAAAATAATAATATAATATTATTTTAAATGGTAGTTAACACCTAGCCATTGTATTAGTGAGAATGGACAGAACTAAATAAGATATGGATATAAATATTTTTTATATGTTTTTATATTTACCCAATTAATTTTAGAGGCTTAAAATAAGAAAGGATCTTATTTTAAGCATAAATACTCTAATATTTATTAAAATGTCGATTAACTGCCTTTTAATGGAGAACCATTTTAAAATATTTTTTTGGTCAAATTTATATGTTCCATATGACAAAATAAAATTCTTCTTCAGAATTGGGACATCAACATTTACTTTGGGTAAATTTTTGGTATTTTTCTGATAAAATTCATTTTTAATGAATTGTGTAAAATACGGTATTTTAATACAAAACTGCCTTTTAATATAATTTATTAACAAGGATAGATTATATTTTTAATTGGTTTAAAAGTTTAATTATATTATGTTTTTACCATTTAATTCAATATTGGTCATTGAAAGTAATTTCACTTTGAAATTTAACATAAATAAATGTCAATCTTTTGGTTGTTATTATTTCTTAAAAACACGCTTTTTGTTTTGACAGTGGGAATTAATTTTAAATTAATTTTTTCCACTTTGATGTTTTGAATTTGGAAAAATGGATTCCATATTTTGAATCATGAGTTCCAAATTGTGTAAATATGTAACTTTTATTTTTATACATTATGAATATTTACCTCAGTAAAAAATTTATTTACCTAGGTTAAAGGGTAAATCTGGTAAAATAGGGTAAGAAAATATTATTAAAATAATATTAAATTACCCTAAGATGTGTCCAATTAGTTGATAAATTTCTGACCATGGGCATCCTTGGGTCAATTTTGGGACCCCATGGAGACACTTGGGAGTGATAATGAGACTTCATATTAATTTATTTAATGTAAAGACAAAAATGACACAAACATATATCTTTTAGTAAATAAAATTTTAAATCAGGTTATATAAGTTATAACTTATACTATAAATATTCATTTTAAATATATATAAATTTCCTACATCATGATAATTTTTTATAATTTTTATACATCAAATAAATAAAATTATTTAGTACTTAATAATGATTCACTTTTTACCTCATTAATAAATGATTTAAATAAATAAGATTATAAAGATTAAACAAATATCCAAAACCTGTCCAATTCTTATTGGATGATTTTATATCAAACATGAGTCATATTATCTTCTACATTAATATTTTTTGGACCTTTAGAAACCGAAAATAATTATATACTAAAATAATATTTTTAAACATTCCTAAAGATCCCCTCCTCCTTACTAAAAGCCCTCACTTATAACTCATTACTCACACTTCTCAAACCCCTTGGATCATCCAAAATCTGACCAATTAAGCTCCCTAAATTCCTCTCCTCCTCTTATAAGCCTTTATCTAGGAAGAATGAAATTAATTTAAACCTTTTTGTTCAAACCAAGGGGAGATACATGATTTAAAGGTAACATCATCTCTTAAGTTATTTTGTTTTACTTTAATTCTCCAACCATATAAAATCTTTTTATTATTTTATTTTATAAAAAACCCAGTATCCCCAATATAAATTTTTGTTTTTATGAGATGTATTTGAACTACACTTACACATACCTCCATCTAATGGGTAAATAACATATTGTTTCTGTGGACGGCGGACTACTGCCTCACGAAACTATGATTGTTCAATATTATCCTACCACCTATTATGGGGGAAATTAAGATGAAACTATATTTATATATGATATATATATGATATTTATATTATTTCTATAATTCTGTATTTTTTATTTATAGAATAAATTTATGGTTTCCATAGTGTATAAATACGATAATTTTATTTGAGGAAGTTTGGACTACCTCCCCCTCAAAGTAATATGACTCGTTCATGCCATACGTGGAACATATAATGGATGGAGATAATTAAATTATATATTATATTACAATATAATTTAAATATACCTATTTATCATTATGTTTTTATTCCATTAAATATGAAATAGAAATGAATGTAGCGTTCATGCGTACGTACGACTTACCGTCTCCATGAACGGTGCATTTCATTTCATATCTCAAAATTTTATGTACTATTATAAATACATATATAATAGATATATATGATATCTAAATCATGAATATTATTCTGTAGATAATGAAATTTTGACCACATGGACAACTGATAATTATAACAAATTCATTTTTAACTCAAGTTTCGAACATCGACAAAATGTTCGATATGAACTCAAATAATTAAATAATTGTTATTGAAAGGTAATAATTGATATAAAAGGAATAATAAAAATTTAAAAGTTTCTTATGAAATTATAAATTAACTTTAGTTTAATATTCATGAGATTAATGAACGATCGAGTCAAGCCATACACGAGGTAAGGGGTTTCTTATCATACTTTTAATTCCATGATATTTCCATTATTCGCCACTTATCTATTACATATAGTGTATTATGTACTTCAATTTGATATATATTATAATTATTCTCATTATATTCATGGTATTATTTGATTTATTTGGTGGTTATTAACTTTTGGTCATACGACTTGATTGATTACAATGTGGTAAAGGGTTTTCATCTCACTTTTTATTCCCATGATATTCATGCTATATTTGCAACTATTTCCTTTTGCGTAGGGTATGTACTACCCAAAATTTTATTCTTTTTGTAATATAATTTAATTTATGGGTATTTATGTATTCATTTTATGATCCTTCTTTCATGGGGTGTATTTTTCGTAAGTTACCAAATCAGTTAGGGAACCTTTCACCATCCTCTTTTAAAACCGTTCCTTTTGTTATGTCTTTTAATTTACATCTTCTTATGTTGGGATATGTTCATATATATCTTTATTTTAGTAAATTTTATGTCCAAGTGATGTGATAAACTTTTCCCTCTCATCATCTTATTTTCTGAATTTTAATGTGACGTCGTTAGGCTGTCGAATTTCTGTAAGGGAACTTCTTCACCCAATTTAAATTTTTGGGTTAAACTTATACTTCTTGATTATGTCATGCTATGAATATGTGTGAATAAACTATTATTGTTTTACACTTAATATCCACTTATATGGGGTGTATTTATATTTTTCACACATAATTATGTCATTGATTTATCCCTAATCCAAGGATATCATCTTTATAAGGGATTCATCTCAATTTACATTCCATTGAGACTTCATTGTTGTTATGAGCCAATTCACTTTTATATGGTGTATATACTATCCATTGTAATATTATTCCATTAGTAAATTTATTCTCATGAGATTATAATGTTTTTATTAATTTTATTCTTCAATTGTTTGTATTCAAGTGTCTCTCATTTTGTTAAAAACTCTTTAACTAAAATATCATTTTAAATATTTTAATGATTTATTATTCTAAATCATTCTCATTATTGTCCATGTTTTAAAAATTGTTTTTAGGATTTATTTATATCTACATTTATGTTTTAAAATGTTAATTCCATTAAAATTTTCAATGTGGTATGGGACACTTTGATTCCGAAAATCTCTTCATTAAATGTTTTAAATGGTTTTGAAGATTGGTTGATAAAGCATTGTTTATTTCAGTATCGTGATTTGATATATTGTTGTTGGAATGTATAAATATTATCTTTCCTTTGCTTGTGTTATGTGTTATGATTATTTTATGGTTATTGGGCATTGTTTACGTATACAGGTGGTTCCGTGATAATCCTAGGGTGGGTGAGCCTGAGATAGCTCTTCAATGCACTGGGTAACGTGACAGAGGTAAACGTTAATGTTTCTTCTAAGAGATTTGGGGAATATACTGTGACGTTTATTCCAACATAACTCCTTATGTAGCTGTTATAGATAAAATGTATGTACGATATGGATGCCACAAGTTACCTTTATGATTTATTATTTCTATATGTTATTCATAAATATTACAATTTCATAAGGTATGCTATGATTGAAAAGTATGGTTTCATTGATTTGTATTTATTGATGGGTTAATGTTTCCTTTATTTATATTATAACCCTTACTGAGCTTTTTATGCTCACCCCATGTTTTGAAATGTTTTTCATAGGACTTAAAGATGAATAGGGTCAAGGATGAGATCAAGGAAAAGTCATGTTGTCTAAAACATGGAACTAGACATGTTTGTTTAGAATTTTTATTTTATGAAAAAAATGGATACTGAGTAGAAGTGTATACTTTGTATTTTTTTTGAAATTTAATGTAATAGATATATCCTAATTCAATAAAACTCTAAACCAAAAAATATCCTCAATGTGAATTATTCATTTAATTCAAGATTAAGTAATGTTTAAGGCCAAGTCCTTATAACATGTGATCAGGTGTTTTTTAGTACATGACCAAAAAATAAATGAACCAATTCATGATAATTTGAATGAACCATTATGTGTGTTCTTAGGCACATGGTTATCCCACATGATTTATATTAAATTCTAGTTCTATCATGGGATTTCTTAATCGTAACCCAATTTATGTTACCATCTCATGGTCATTGGATTAAAAGTCGTATAACGGTTCATGAAATCATGACATGATACACAATTTAAGAGATTTATGAGACCTATAAAAGGTCATATGATAACAAACCCTAATGAGGATAACTCTTTTTGCATGATTTTTTCCATGATATACAATTCATTCTACATGGTTACTTTCCCATACAACATTTACTAATTACTTTATACAGATGAATTCCAATACATAAACATATCCTAGTGTGGTAGGCAAGAGTCCAATTATTATTAGGAATCACAACGATGTCCATCGGTACTATGTATTTTCTAATAATAAAATTTTGATGGGGATTCTTGAGGATGGACATTATAAATAAACTCAATCACATATACTAACTTTTTATGGATTTATCCATTTGGAATATACTACCATTCCATCATCCGAATATAATCTTCCTTCTCATTGGATGTCTTCTTCTATCAATATCAATCAAATGAAACTTTAGTAATACAATAAATTGATCATGAAATTGCACCAAATTCTATCCTATATGTTGTATAACAACCCTAGTGTTATAGATGGTCATGATATCACCCATCAACCAATTTCCCATAGTTACTCGAACATACATGTTTCCTCTTTGAAAAATTAGATTACTTACTAGAGTTGAAAGTGTAAATTGGGTCCTGGTGGTAACATCTCTAACAAATGGGTGTGGCCATTATGGTTTAGGCAGAGTAACTCAATGTTCATTTACCAACTATAGGATATCCAACATTATGTCCCAACATATATTTATTTGTTCTTTTTGTACAATTTATCAAAACTACTCAGGTATATGATTATCCACTAATGTTGTAATAATAACTCTTTTCATTTTTTCCACGGTAAAGTAGAGATCATCCTCTGATACATTTATTAGGTGAGTGGGATACATCCACATTATAATATTTATGATGAATTCCTTCCTGATGAATATGTTAGGGATGACCTGAACTAATTCCAACCATGGATCAATACATGCTCATTATTGTGAAGGAGATGTTAAAGAAGGATTTGTGTCAATTGTCAGTTGTTTATTTTAAGGACTGGATCAATATCTTATGATATCAGAGTGGGACTCATCCAACTACAAGATTCCCCCATTGGTTTCATTATTTAAAAGTTTTAGACAGTTCGTTCTTTTATTTGGCCCTTATAGAAGCTAGAGTGCATGATTCATTGGGGTACTAGGTGATACCATTGTTTTCACCAAGTCTTTAGATAGTAGGTTTTTTGGAAATTTTTCAGAATGGATACCTCTTCCCAGCTAGGGATTCATGCTTTTGAATTTTAGTAGGTATATTGATGATGGAAGAACAATTGTAAGTGGGGAAATATCTTAATATATCCATTTCAACACATTCTAATCATTATTACCTCATTTATTATATCTAATAAGAAAACATCCTCTATCACGTTGGTAGTCATTTTCAATTCTTATTTGTATGGACAAGAGATAATATTTAGTGTTACAAATATTAAAACAGTATGGGTATACCTTATACTTTATTTAATTTAAGGATGTTGATTTATTTCTAGGCCAAGGTGATGTAAATAGGTTCTAATGGAGTAATTGATATTGTGATGTCCTGAATCTAGTGCCACTCCATGGTGCATTTCCTGATGTTCTACATGTCTCCATCACTCTTACCTATATTCTAGTGGTTGTTGACTAATAGGGAGGGATTGAGGTGTATTTTCTGAGAGAGTATTCCTTCATTCTAGAGTGCATGATAACGTATATTTAAAAAAAATATTGAATATAAAATGGAATAAATTCATAAACATTGATGAAATAAATAAAAAACTCTATAACTGGAGCTGTATAATTTAAAATATATTATGATGTAATGTCATGTCTCTAAAAAAGAGGAAAATAGGTGTACATGAAAGTATGAAAATAGTAAAGTACATGATATACAAAAAAAAACCAAAAACTATCTAATAATACTGAGCACTAGTCATCCATATACTACCAAGATCCATCCTAATCATGCATTCCAGTCTGGTGTCCATGGTGGGCCACGTCTCAAGGTCTATACCTGCAATCATATAATCTGCTCGGGTACCAACGATGACCTGGATAGAGTGTGAGATAAATTTTAGTATGTCATCACCAATATCATATATAAAATATGGTATGTTAATATATACTTTGGAGCATGAAAGTATATATAAGTTTAAGGGAATTCCAATATAAGATCTAATACCTGATTCAACTTCATATGGGGATGTCTTGGAAGAAGATATCATTTAGTTTATTTATTTATGTTTAGTTTATATATATAAACAATGTGAATATTTCCAAAACACTATAATAGATATTGATAATAATAAAAGGAGAATACAAGGTGAAACCAAGGAATCTTTGACCTCAGGGTTCAGCCAACTCATAGTAATAACTCAGGCAGTCTCTATTAAATGGGTCTTACTGTATTACAAGGAGAAAATGCCAAGGCATTCCACTATGAATGATTCTAATTGAGTCCACATATCTCATCCATAGTAATATTTGGTTTAGAATAATTATCCTCAATGGGGTGAATTTAAGGTTCCTTGTGTATGAATACATCAATCTGGATCCAAGGAGTATATCCATGGAATCCTAATATCCAAAGAGATAGTGGAGGGATCCTACGGTGTGTTGCTAAGAATACACAAGTAGACATGGACCATGATTTAATGTTGGTATCTCTCTTAGAAACTAGCTCCTTGGATCATAGTTGAACCTTTTGAGTGCTGAAGGCATTCCCTAGGGAATCCCGGGCTGGGTGAAGTCTAACTACTTATATAATAGTAAAAAGGTCTATAAGAAATATGCACATTATACTTATAAATCATTTTTAAATTTAGAACAAGTAATACTCCTTCCTTTTATGAAATCATTTAGTTCATTCCATTATCTTTCATCAACGTGACATGGTTATTTGAGGGCATGAAACCATTTATTACTTTGATTAAATAATCTTTTATTATGTTCAATCCTTTACCTTTCATAAACATGACAAGGCATTCTATAGACATGCAACCAATTAACATTCATTTATGATTAACTAGGCCATGTGATATATATATATATATATATATGAATATGCATTTAATTTAATAATTAAATATTCACTAATTAAATTGAAAACCTTAACTTAAAAGGTTCAATTAGTATATATAAATATTTATATACTTTCCATTTGATATTTTAGTGATTCATTAATAAATTTAAAACACATACCTTACCAAGTCCAAGAACATCCCACCTGAATGGTTTTGCAGATAAACCCCGCATGGTTTACAAAGGTGTAAATAATGAAGCACCTTACTTGGGGTGGTTGGTGTTGAGATAATAACCACCACCAACATGATAATCATGTTATAAAAGGGATCTAAAAATATTAACATAGTGACTATGATTATGGAATATGAATATTAAGAAGAAATGACATATGAAAGCAGTGTGTCCACAATGATATAAATTTTAAAATGATAAGGATTTTTGGGAAAAGTCATAGAGCACAAAACTTATTCATATAGTACACTACACATCTAGTATAGGCCCTTATTTTGAACTAGATCTGAAGAAAATGTAAGAATTAATAATCTCCCTAAAGTATGGCATATGAAACTTCATCAAAATAACTCCATCGAGAGAAAGAAAAATGAATGAAAGAGGAAGATGATTAGAGCTCTTACTATCACGCATCCAATGAGACAAATAAAGATCAAATTAGAGTCTAAATTGGAGTTTTATCTACAACCCTAACATAGAGTATGGTTTAGAGATTCATATGGGAGTAAAAACATCATATTCACAAGAAAATAGAGAAAACAATAGACAGAGGTTTAAAATATAACACATTAGGGGAATTTTGGTAATTTTTTTTCCAAAAATTAATGGTATCTCGGTTTGGATACACCATTTTCTAACCTGTTTGAAAAACGTTCACACCTCACCACCTCAAGAGGGAAACCACACAGTTTGGAAACATATCTTGAGAAAAAAATAAATAATAATGCTGTATGGATCTTCTAAAATATATACACATCCAAAATGAGTGTGTGACCATGTGTGGATGTTTAGTACAATCCATGCACCCATCTATTCCCTCTAAAATACCAAGAATCGTTATGATAAACTATGCAGATTGGGAGTCATGGTTTCTACTAACCATGAGGCCTAGTTCTTTCTTCCACCAAATGGGGTTCCAAGATTCAATAAAGAATTAGACACCCTCAAAACATATGTTACCTCATTTGGAATCCACATTAGGTTCCATATAAATAATTAAAACTGAATTTAAAGGATACAAACCCCATAAAAAAGGTCTATATAGTCTTCCCTACATAAACATAGTCATCTATAGGATATGCTTCCAGGGGGAATTAATTTGTGAATAACTCTAACCACCGAGCAGGTACATCTTCTTCCCACTACTAGGATCCTCTAGTATACACTCTCGCTTCAATATAACGTGCACTGGTGGGAATGATCGGCCTCAAATCTAATTTTTTTCTCCTATAAATGAATTTCAAGGGACACTCCTCAAAATAAGCATTGATATCTAAATCATAATCCTCATGAATAATAGTAAGAGATAGATCAACATGATATTAATGATGTTTTGAAACATGGAAGACATAATTCATGGAATGGTACCTTTTAGTTAATATAAATTATTAGGCTACCGACCCGACACTATCTAAAATCTCCAATGACCCGACACTATCTAAAATCTCCAATGATCCGACAATGTGAGGTGAAAACTTCCCTTAAGTTTGTGTCCATATATGCCCAATACTAGGAAATAATAATGGAAAACACAATCCACAACCTTGAAACCTAGAGTTCATAGACAGAGATCAAAAAAATATTCATATTTAGACTAAGCAGTAGACATATTCTTTCTTATCAACTGCACCTACTACTAAGCCTCCAACACGATACAAGGACCTAGTAGTACTACCTCTCCTCCATCTAGATAACACATGAGTAAACAGAATTTCCTACCATACAAGGCCTCATACAGAATTATCTGAACTGTTTCCTAAAATCTATTATTATAGGACAACTCGATGGTAGATATATTCTTCTACCAAGAATCACTTAAATCAAGGACACAGGCTCATAGAATTTTCTTTAACACTAGTATCATCCATTCTGATTGGGAATCATTTTGAGGATGAAAATTTGTTCTCATAATTACCTATGTACCCATAGCTCCATGTAACCCCTTCTAAAAACTCCATGTGAACGAGTTTCCCTATCTAAAACGATAGTATGAGTGACCCCGTGTAGTCGTATGATCTCATAGTCATATAATATTTCGTAGTCATCAACTGATTAAGTCCCTTAGATTGGAAGGAAGTGGGATACCATAGTCTGTCGATCCACGAAAACCCAAACTATATCACTATATCACTACATCGAGGTGACCATAATATGAAAATGAAGAAAACCATCAAAACTTCCTCCCATTTATATTTTGGAACTAGAAATGGCAATAAAAATCTAGAAGTTTATCAGTTCTCTTATATCAATTACTAACATTTGGAAAAAATTGTGATAAGACCTATTGTCTGATGTTTCATCCCAAGACACCAATAATGTCATCGGATATCTCAATTAAACATGGGCATGCCTAGTCAAAATGCTAACTAAAAAGAATAAGAAATTCAAAACTATTTTTATCTCATATATATCATAACCCAGATACACCCATGTATACGTAGGATTTAATCTCCATCAACAAACCAATCTGGACATGGACCCTCACATGAAATACTCTCCTGGGGAACCACCCACTTAGGATTTGAAAACTAATTTCTTGTCACCCTCTCAAGGACAGAAGGGGTAACAAATAAGGAAATAATAAAATACTTCTATTGAATCTAATAATACTATAGATTCTTTATATAAAATAGGGACATAAATTCTATTCATCACTATCTACCTATACGACATGTGCCTTAGCTTTCCAACTTAATTCACCATCTACTAAAATGATCTTTCCTAGTGTATAACCAATCTCAATGTTAAAGGAATGAATATATTCATACATTAGTTGCTACCTGAAATTCATTTCACATTACATAATGATATATTTGAGGCTCTTGGGGTCTGTATACACAAAAATGTGCTCATCAATCGGATACTATCACTAGCAATGTACATCATAGATAAATATTGTAAGATCAAGGTTTTATGTTGGGTGGTTATGCTCATGGGTCTCAACTAATGAGGCTCTTAAGAAAGGAACCAATCATCCTATATCACTACTACACCCATCCTGATGCATGACACTTCAAAGAACATTGTAAAGCCTCTCCAATGATTTGAAAGTATTGAAATTGATGCCAAATTAGGCCTTCCTTTCTGCTCCTAAAATGCCTTATCAAATGATTGAGACCATAAGAATATAAAATCCTTCATTGTTAGACCAACAAGAGATTAAATAAGAAATGATAAAGCCTATAGTAAATTCTTTTAATTTTCATCCAAAAACAAGTAAATCTGTATATAAAACACATTATTGGGATGCTCCAAAAAAATGAAAAAACTCGCCATATCTGGATCAAATGATACCCTTGATTCTAAGATAATATGACCCATGATGTGAACATAGTTTATCCATAAGTGGAACGTTTAAATATTATCATGTAGATAATTTTCCCTCACTATATTTAGAACAAGATGATTGTTTTAGCATGGCCACTCTAAGTATGAGAATAATCTAAGATGTTTCCTCTCAGAAGTTTTCTTCTCCCCTGCTCCGAGATGACTCATCAGTCTTAGAGTCGGCTGCTGGCTCTTGGTGCGATGTCAGAACGCCCTAGCGGTGCTCTGGTGGCGCTTGGTTTTGAGATCTTGGCTCGGTGGTGCTCTCCATGGCGTAGCTCGACGATGGTTTCACATCACTTAGATGCAGCTCGGCGTCGGCTTCGGGATCTCACTTCAGCAATGGCGCGGCCAGATTCGGCTCTGGAAGTTCCTTTCCGGCGTGTTCGGTGTCATATTTGGGCAGTCCGGAGGGGGGGGGGATTTTTTCTGGTTCGGGTTTTTGAAGGTGGTTTTGATGATTTGGGTTTTTATGTTTCTGTTTGTTGGATTTGTTCTGGAGGCTCGGTTGATGCAATGCGGTGTCACAACACGTGCCGTAAGGGGTGGATCACCGCTAGGGTTTCTCTCGTGCCTCCTTCTCCATCCCAGATCGGCTCTTCTCCTCTTCCATTTCTCAACGGTTCGTGGTGGCGGTCTTTTTGTTGCGAAGGCTCTGTTTTGGTTCGCCTTGCGCGCACTGGTGTCTGTCTGGTGGCACCATATTGAATCAGCACCTGAGCCCTTACCTCGACGGTTCAATAACGACACCTTATTCCCAGATCTGGGCATTCATAGGATTGAGTGTGTCTTCATGGATTTTTCGGACGGAGGTGACGAGATTTGTGCCTGTGTTGCTTGGTTCTGGTTTCTCTATGGTGGGAAGAATGTGGCGATGATGGTGAAGGTGTTGTTTCTTGGAGTTCCGAGGTGATGAATTTATGGAGCCCGTGGCTGCGGATGTGGTCCTTATTTGGCTTTTTGTCTGTTGATTCATCTGTTGGTGTTTGGGTTTGTTTTTGTGAGTTGATTTCTTGATGTTAACCAATTCTAATGAGGATGATGGTGTGCTGGACTTTGGTTTCTAATGTGTGATGATGATGATGGGCACCGTTGAAGCTCCCCGGTGTTCCGGTTGCTGCGGTTCTGTCAGTCTCCTCCGGTGTGTGTCCCAAGGCTATTTATTCATGATTCTATAGGTTGCAGGGGATCCCGTGCTTCGAGGCCAACACGCGGGTTCACGGATCGAGGTGTTGCACAGTTTCCACCTGTTTTGAATTTATATTTTGAATTTTGAATTGTTTGTTGCGCTGTTTCTGTCGTTTTGATGGTTGTACTCTCTGGGTCCCGGATACCCTTAAACTGGCTTTTTGAAAATGAAAAAAAATGATTTATAGTTAGTCTTCAAGAACACTCTAGAACTAAAGAGCTATTCAAATAGATCCTATGTTCAAGGAAGTGGATATCAGTTCATAACCATAAGCTAGTTCAACCATCAATAATCAACACATTAATGAAGGGTCTCATCTACCTTCTTGGAGAAAAGAACGAGTGAACCCCAAGATGAAGCGGTGGTTGGATATAACCCTTAGATTCTAAATCATCAAAAGATATCATGACATCTTAGAGATCAGTAGGTGCAATACTATATAGGGTAATAGATACAAGAGATTCTATTGGAAGAATCTCAAACCTAAATTATGCCTCCCTCTCAAGGGGTAAGATATAAAAAACATCCAGAGAGACATCAATAAATAATCTACTACCAGAGGAAAGTCTGAAAGATTTATTCCCTGCTCTTCTATGAAGAGAATAGAAATCTGGGGGGCCACTCAAACTAGATGATGCTACTTTGGTCCAAATATATTTGGCTAGAAATTTGAATAATCATTTTTAAGAAAAACATTATTCTTCTAGTGATGTAGATGATACCCTGTTGTTATTGAAATCCATATAGGCCTGAAATGAAAAAATCTAATATATTCTGATAATGACATCAAAACCAATCATCTCTAGTACAAAGAGGTCATGGGAAAAAGGATAACTCCATTCATTGTTGTATACCCTATGACCGCACTCCAAATGATGTGTCCAGAGTCATCACACTAAAGATGTACTGAATTTCCAACCCGAGACATTACACAATCAACAAAGAGATGAAGGATTTAAAAGAACCTGTATTAAATAATGTGGATACAATAGTATATGATACTAGAATAATACCTCATACTATTAATGGTACTGCACTATGATCATAGGGTATCAACTATAATGATTAAAACTACTTTGATCCAAAATGTTGTGTTATCACTTGACTAATCTGAGAATGTCTTATCTATTTTTTCTGATAATAATAAGTCTTGATACCACATCCATGACCTCCTACATGGCATGTCCTTTTGGTGGTACTCCAAATCCTATCTTTACACTGTGTAATTGATCCTACTCTTGAAGGTGGAGCTAGTGTAGATCCCCTTCCACTAAAAGAAGGTGGAATGATCTGACATAATCTCTATATATTACCCATACTCACTCAAGAAAGACACTCAAGAGGGTCTATATCATAGTAAGACTTTAGATTCCCAGGTCATCTAAACTGGTGGAATAAAACAAGTCATCCAGTGCAGATACTCTGTCTTCCACTGCTCTAATGAGAAACCTCAATGGAATGCTTCCTACTATCGAAAGAACTAATGAATGTCTTCGAACTAAACCATTGTTTCTAGTATTATCAGCTTATCTCAAGTTGATATTAATGTTAAGATATTGATTTATGATCTCAAAAAAGATATCTATGTGAAATAAAATCACCTGTTATTGGATGGAAGACTTGATCATATCCTCAAAACATCTATCTCACAATATCTCATCACTAGTAAGAGGTGGTGAAAAGCATTGAAGCTCAGTAAAATGAGTTAAATAGTTTATAAAAGACATAAAAACCTACTCTAGGTACAGAAAATGTCTTGCTCGGTCAGATATTAGGGTCTGAGGGAAAGAATAACCATATAATGATGCCAGGATGTCTTCTCAAACCATGAATTGATGATAGCCAACCTGAGTAATCACACCCCCGGCACTTGGCTGAATAACACAACATATTTATGAAAATTCTAACCCTCCTCCATGGATTAATATACACATTATCTAATATAGAAAGTGTATCCTCTATCCAATTCACAATAGCCCGAGGAACACCATCACCCTTAAATATATGAGCATGATGTTGTTGGAACTCACGAGTTAGATCATGCATAGTAGGTTGAGATCATGGAGCACCCTGCATGGATTGCATCAAATGTATGAATATATCATGAATATGAGTTTGAGGGTTCATATTGGGTATAAAAGGTGGTGCCTCAGGTGACACTCATAGTCATATGTCTAGAAGGCCAAGGACCATAATCTCTAGAGATTAGCCTTTTCCAACCTCTTCGGATAATATATAATGATGTCGTGGCAGTATAGCACTACAATTTCCAATCACACACCTAAAACCCATAATTTAATGAATATAGAGACACTAGTAGAATAAGATCATAAGAATAAGGGCTCATTAACCAAGTTACAATCCCAACTACCTTCTTAGAAAGCTATTGTACTTGCATGTGTTCAAATTTGATTTATAAGGGCTCCAGTAGGTGGAGGGTCAATTAATCCTTTCCCCTTAATTTCATAGAAACAATTTCATTTTACAAGTCAAGTTTTACATTTATAGTTTATATTTTAATTTATATATATAACATGTTTTGATTAAATGGATTGACATAACCAGCTAATTAAGGCCCATAAATATTATAACTGAAAGAGACACCATTTAATTTTTTTTTCAAATTAACTTCCTTATATTCTTTCCCAGAATGTCACATGTAGTATAAAATGACTCAACTCAGTCAATTACCAAATTTAATTCAAAAATACCCATACACAATATAAATAGAAACTTCATGTTAATCAATCATAGCGATTTCACAACTCTTTTAACTATGTGCTCATAGATGACATGATGAGAAACTATATTAATACGATGCAGCCATCAACTTATAAATGAAAAAAAACATTTAGATTGATGCAGAAAATTTATATAACCAACTTCATTACATTTTAGTAGATGTTAGCAGCATAGAAATATATAACAACTATGGATCACTCAACAATCATAGGTAACACAAGAAATTCAACTAGTAAAATGAACCTATATGGAATGTCGTATGCATGACATGTGAATCCTATTTTTATACAATTATTCATATAAAAATTATCCTTTTCTTAACAAGACAAGGTAAATATCTATAAATCATATTATGAACTAGAATCCATGTGCATCACCCAATAGTGAATGTATATTAAATATAATAGGAAAAATATAGAAACGTACTTTTTTTATTCCCATGAAACATCACATTTACCCCAAATGTGTGTTAGATACTCCAAGTAAAATATTATAACCAACTTCAAACATGTTCCTACTATACTTTCTATATTCCAAAAAAATATGAAAAAAAGAAAAAAAATCTCTAATACAACATTGTGGCATCGAGACCCAGGTTCCAGTAAAAGGTCCCCTAATCCACTGGGCCACATGGCCTCAAGCATGCCTCCCCATACATCAGAGGCTTCATACTAGAAGTGAGGGCTTATGGTGTCTCCATATAGAGACTATTCCATCATGATATAGTGGAGAACAATAGATATATTCCATATAAATGAAGAAATAATGGATGAAAATTCTAAACATCCATCTAATAAATAAAAATTTAAATAACTGGAAAATATATCATATAAAAAAGGTAGAAATGAAATGAAATGTTTCTAAAAAATAGAAATATAGGTATACATTGGAGCATAGAGACAATATAATACAAGATATTCAAAATAAAAAAAGACAAGAAACTATCCATGTAGCCCAAACACTGGCTCGATCATCTGCTTCCATGGTCCATCCTAAGTAAGCAATAATTTCATGTGTTGAAGACGAGATGATTCTCCTTGTATATACCCATGATTATATAATTCTCTTGGGTACCAACAACCACCCACATAGAGTGTGAGATAAATCTCAATAGTCCAACACCAATGGCGTCTATACATTCCAATATATGAATATATACTTAATAGTGTGAAGTTATATATAAATGTATACCAATGCCAAAAAAATATTTCATACTTATTTCATTATAAACTAGAATTTTCCCAAAACAAGATGTCATTTAATTAATTCTTTTATGTTTAGTTTATATATATAAACCATGTGAAATTTGCAATAGCACTATTATAGATTATGATAATTATAAAGGATCTATGGCGAAACCAAGGCATCCTTCACCTCCGAGGTTGTCCCGCTCATAATAATAACTCATAAAGTATAGAAATAAATAAGTATGAGTGTAATATAAGGTGAAATTACCAAGTCATTCCACTATTAATTATTATAAATGAGTCCATAGAGTGTGTATATAGTAATATAAAGCTAATCATGATTGTCCCTAATATGGTGAATCCATAACGTCTCATGTCAAAACATATTATAATGGATCCATATAATGTATCCAAGGAATAATAGTATGAGGAGAGTTAGTGAATGGATCCCATATATTCTTAGAATCTAATAGTAGATAAGGGTCATGATCCATGATCATTATTTGCATGGGAAATCAACTTCTTGAATCAAATGTAATCCTTTAAGTGCTCAAGGAATTTACTTGGGAATCCAATGTTGGATCATGTCTGAACACTCCTATTAAGATAAAAATGTCTATATAGAATAGTAACCTTATATTTATATATAATTATTCATATTAGGCCAGGTAATACTCATTCCTTTTAAATAAATCATTAGGAACATTCCATTGCATTTCTTCAATGAAACAAGGATAATCACGTGCATGAAATAAATTATTACTTTGATTGCATAATCATTTATTAGGTATATTAATTTTTTGTCTATTAACAAGAAATGGAATACTAAGGATATGAAACCAGTTACCATTCATTTATAATTTACTAATCCATGTGATATACTTGAATATACTTTCCATTCAGCTTTTTCTAATTCATTGATTAAATTTAAACACATAACATAGAATGGTCATGTGGGGTATATATAAATTTATATACATTCCATTTGATATTTTAGTGGTTAATTAATTAATTTAAAACACTTACCATATTATGGTCAATTCCATCACACATGAACAATGTTGAACATAAATCCAACATTGGTTACAAAGGCACAATCAAGGAAGGACCCTACATGGGGTGGTTGGTGTTGAGTTTATTACCTCAAACAACATGATTATCATGTAATAAAATTTCCCTATAATAATATAATAGATACTATAATTATTTCATATGAAGCAACACTTGGTGAAACCATCCTATGCATAATGATGATAATTTATAAACGATGAGAATTATAGGTAAATGTCATATAACACCTACCTTGTTCTTATAGTAATCTCCTCATCCAGTAACGACATTTAGTTTGACCAAGATTATAAGAAAAAAGATGAATAGATAAACCCTAGGAAAATAGGTCATATTTATAATGACTTAGGCTTAACATAAATGGATATTAAATAAATTTAGATGAATATTTAGTACATTAGAAAAGTACATGACTGAGGATCATAATAGTTTAGTGTCTTTGGAAACATTAAACCAAATCATCTAACTTTGTGAAATATATTCAAGGATTCCCACAAAGATCTTCCACAGTAGTACTTATACTTAAAATATTTCTTCTTAACCTAGGTAAAGGAAACATAAGAAATGGCTGAGTTCAGATTCTAAGTAATGGGTAAACAAGGGAGATAAACATGAGCATAAGGGAATGAGAATGTGATCATAACTTTAAAAGATCATACACTTCAAATCAATGATCATAAAAATGAATCAATTAATAATGATTGGTGGTTTATAAGAAATTAATCAGAATAGAATCAGGAGAATAACCCATGAAATTTAAATATAGGAATAAGATATCAAATTTGTGGCATACACATAAGCATAAAAACTCATATATCACTGATACCCACAAAGACAATTATTACATGTTAGGGTTTGTCTAAAAAATTAATACCTACATTGGGCATGGGATAGCCTCCCATGTTCCCTCTTATTTCTAGCTTATGATTCAACCTTAGGTACATAATAATTTCATTATTGGGATTCCATCTTGTTTACCCTCTTGTTTCGTAATTAAGATTCCCTCTTGTTTTGGGATTGAGATTCCCTATTATTTTTTTATTAGGATTACCTCCCATGTACTCCCATGTTTTAGGATTAATATCCCCTCTTGATTTAGGATTGGGATGCCCTATTATGTACCATGTTTATCTCATAGAACATTTATTGATATCAAATTCATTGGAGGGAGATATAAGTCCCACTTTTCACATAATGAAATAATACATTCATGTGGAATAATATAACAAAACATTCCTTATATCATGACGCATGAAAAGAAATTAGTATCATTAATGTTTCATCACATCATAACCTATGGAAATGGGATATTTTTTCATAATCTTTTAATCAATTAATAACCTGTGGAAAGAAGTGGGTTACAAAAGAAAATAACCCACTAAAGAGAATTGGGTATCATTAAAATCATTACATAAAAACATAAACCATTCAATAAATAATATTAATGTTATTCATAAATTATAACAATGTGTGTCATCTTATAAGGAGAATGATTTTGAATGAAAACATGGAACATTTCTTATATAAAATATCATTTATTTGAAAATTCTTTTCATAAAACCATTTCAAAAAATAATTTTTTTATAAATAAGTCATTAAAATTTCATTTAAGACATTTCTTCAAGAAAATATCTTTTCCGAATTGAAAAAAATTATATTTATAACATAAATATTTTTGAAAATATTTTTCTTTGAAACACCTTGAAAACTCATAAAAACATAAAATTATTTTAAAAACAATTTTATTTTAATATAGTTTCAAAACCTTAAAACATGGAATGAAATCATATGAAACCAATTTTCTATAAGATTTATTTGAAAAAATATAATGATATATTAAAATAATTGAATTATTTCTCTTGAAAAATAACCTTTTGAAATCATATAAACGAGTCTTTGAAAATAATTTAAAACACTTAAAAAAAACATTTTCTAAAACCAGTTTATTTGAAGACAACATTAAATCTAAAAAATTTAGACACTATTTGTATAATTTTTTTTTTAATAATATCCTCATAAACTTGAAAAGGAATCTTCAAGTAAATGAGGGTGGGTAAGTCTATACCTACTGATCTTTACTTTTTCACCTTAAAAGATTAAAAAAGTGACTTCATACATAAACGAAAATACTCTTCATTTTAAAACCATTTTTAAAAAGTTAAATAATGGTTAAAAATACCCATTACTCATCAAAATATAATAGTAAAAAAAGTTAAAAACATTTTTTTAGAAAGAATGGCTTTGAATGAACATAGATTTTCAACCAAAATGGGAAATAAAGTTAGATTATCATAAAAAAATTATAAATTTTCATTAGTAAAAATGAGTATAAAAAAGGAAATAATACATGAAGATGTCATATATATAAATATGAGAAAAAAATTATTAGTTTTCTTGAGATATTGACCATTAGATTTTTTTAATAGAAGGATAATCATAAACAATCCTGATAAATGATGAGATTGCAGTAATGAACTGTTACCGGTTTGGTAAGATTGAATCATAATCCCCTTGAAAGAATAAAATTTCATGAATCCTAAAATATAAATAAAGTATATATATTCATGATATATAATTTAAAATGGAATTATATATACCCCATATAAAAATATATGTGCATAACATGGTATGTATCTAATAGAGGGAAAATTGTGACAAAATTACTTTACCGATTTGGTAATATTTGAACCATAAAACACTTGAAAGAAAGATCATAAAATGGATATTTAAATACTTTTAAATTTAATTATATGTACCATGGAATAAATTCATGGTAATTATATACACCACACAAATGAAACAGAATACACCGTTCTGGGAGACGATAGGTCATACGTACACATGAACGTTGTTTCAGTTTTATTTTCACAATGAATGAAATAATGTTAATTAAATATATGTATATATATTTATGTAACATTTAAATTATAATTATTATATAATATATATCATATATTTATACAAATCTCATTTTAAATACATTCCATGTAATGAGTGAACGAATTACATTGCTTTGAGGATGCAGTAGTCCACACGTCCACAAAGAAGTTATCATTTTTACCCAAAATGGAAATCATAATGGTTTATATTATATAATAATACTAGAAGAATAAATAAATAATAAATATCATATATATCATATAAAATCATAGTTTCCATCAAAATTAACACCCATGAGAGGTGGTAATGGAAAAATGAAGAACACAATTTCTTGAGGCGGTAGTTCTCTATAAAAAAGAATTATTGGTTTGTTTCCCATTACATGGAAGTGTGTGTAAGTCTAGGTATAAAACTTATACTAATAAAGATATAAATATATTTATTATTTTGATTTCATTATATAATCAGGGAATAAGAATAGTTGAATGGGTGGATAAGTAAATTAAAATAAAGGAGCCTGAATAAGGATATCACATCTTCTTTGGGTAACACCTTTTGGTTTGAACCAAAGGGTTCACTTGAAGGGATTTATACCCAAATTAGGGATTCATGGAGGAATGGAACCATTTTTTTAAGGATATTTGGTCATATTTTAGATGATCCAAAGTTTCATGAGAGGTGCGAGGAAGGGGAAGAGTGAATTCCTTTTTATAGTGGAGGAGAAGTGACATTCTTATAAATTACAAAAGGTATGCACTATTGGTAGATATCCCTTACCTCGTGTGAATCAAAAAAGGAAAAATAATTGATTAAATGGGATTTATGGTATAGAAAAACTCGTAACACACAAATATAAACTAATTTCTATCATTTTGTTTTTTCTTTAATATTCATTATTTTTATCATTGATTTATTAAAGTAACTAGTTTTCAATCATATGTAATTTAAAAATTAAGATTAAATTAAATTTAGATTTATTAGAAAATATATACACAATAATTATAAATATTATATCTAATTTATAAGATATAATTCTCAAGTTTTTTGGAAATTAATTTTAAAACAAGTGCATGTAACACGTGAAAACACTACTTTAACTCGAACCGTGCTGACAATATTTTTACAATTTAAGTGTCTATATATTCATAATAAAAGTTCAATTGGTACATTAATAAACCATATTATTTATTTATAAGCACATACAAATACATTTTATAAGTTAGTATTTTAAATAATTTATATCATTTAATAAAATATAATTTATTGTAAAATAACATTAAGGTCAATTTTGACATTATTAATATAATTTTAATATAAAATATCTATACAATGATGGAATTAAATTATATTAAGTTAACATATTTTTAACATGATATATTCGTTTATTGAAATATTGGAACATAACGGTTCATAAATTTTCTTTACTTTTAATGTATTTAGCATTATAAATTTTATTTACTTATTATCTAAGGAATCCATGAATTACCATTTTTTGAAAGTTTAATGTTATTAATTAATCTCTAAAAATTAATGATAAAATATTATGAAAAAATAAATAATTTATATTTCAAAATGATATGTATAACAAAAAATATGTTGTTTTTTCCATATCTCAATGATTTATAAATGTTAGATGTAAGGAAAGATCCCTTTTTGTATTTTTCATTACATAACTTATGAAATAGGGATATTTTATTGAATAATATCCCCAATACCTCATAAAACTCTAACTATGAAGGTATATTGACGAAATATAGTAATATAATGGATTTTGGACTAGCTTATATGACATTTTTTCCATTATGTTTATGGTTTTGTCCCTTGTTAGGCTTACTTTTTCCTTAATCACTGAAATTAATATTAACCACTTTCACTAATATTTTTGGAAAACAATTAAGGTGGTAATATTATAATATAAATATCACACATTTTATAATCATGTATTTATATTTTAAAAAAATCTGTTCATTTAAGTGTCTAAATTTAATTTAATGTTAATCCAACAGATGTAGTGAGAAAGTAGGGTTTTTAAAGTTTCAATGTTCGAAAGTTCAATATGTTTTTATATCTAAATTCCATATATAAATTATTCCAATGAACAAAATTGTATTAATATATGAATAATTGACCTATTGTGACTTAAAAACAAATTTAAAATATATCATAAAATTAATTAATTTTTAAAGGAAAAAGACATTTTAACTAAAATGTAGGATTTTTCACTATTCTTTAAAAAAAATAAAACTTCACAGAAAAATAAAAAAAATACAATTTAATGTAATTTTTAAATTCCTATATAAAAATTTGATTTTTTATAAAAACAATTAAATTTATGAAAGTTTTAAAATTATTTTTTAATGTAATTTCGCCATTAAAAGGAGTTAAAACATGGAATCCCATGTTATGAAAGCTATCAAAAGAATTCAACATTATGAAAAACAAAAGTAAAACATATTTTTTTTTGTTCAAAAAGATAATATATGTGTTTCATGTAGTGAAATATTAACTTTTTTTAGTGTAAAAAGCAATAATATCTTTGTGCATTCATATAAAACAAGCTATAATCTGTGTTGGGTGAAATGTAAAAATATAAAAAGGTATAAATTAATTTGAAAACAATATTTCACAAAATCTTAGTTTTTTACATTATACCCTTATAAAATAATTTTTTACCACAATTTTTTGTGGGATATTAGTGGTTTAATACAAGAAATTATCTTTCAAAGAAACGACATTGTAAAAATTAATACAAAAACATCCTTTAAAAGGGGAAGTTTAAAACATAACAATTACCCAATGTATCATATAACTAGGTTTCCACATTGGAGAATATAGGTGGGAATTAAAAACATGTACATGGAAGAGAAACCTACTAACTAAAAATTACCTTTTTATTTTTCAAACACTTTAAGGCAATGTGAGCTCTCTGCAAGTACAAATTAAAAAGAATTATGCACTACATGATATAGATGAACCATTAAAATCTAATTTTTTCCCATTAGACATGATGTTCATGAATAATTTCTAATGGACACATTTTAACTCAGCATTTGGATCATTCTTGGTAAGTTCATTGATCAAATAATCCATCTTGTCCCATGTTTTAATATACTCCCCCATTTTAATCTTCCCTGTAATGAAACCTCTTACTAGATTATGATATATCTTTTTGATCCATGTCGTCTGTTCATTGTTGGTTTCCCTAAGAAATAGTCTCTCAACCATCTTATCAGCATCCTCTTGTGAGGCATTTATCTGAATCGCTTCCCCCACCATTTATTCTTCATTGATGATGATAATCTCCTGAGTATTGAAAAAATTGGAACCTCATTTCTTGCCTCCCATTGTTGTCCGGTAGGTACACCCTTATTGAGAACAACCCAATCAGTGGTGTTCTCATTATAAAAGAGATCCACCATCACTAAGGTTTCTTTTAGCTTCTTTACTTCTCCCAAAACATCACCATATTTACCTTGATCTTTGGAGACAATGTTATTCCTAATCTGAGTTCCACACTAGTTCAACATACTCATCATATTCTCCATATCATTAGGTTTTCAATCCATCTCCTTAAGCCTCATTTTCTTGGAAGACCTTGTCTCTATTTTTTTGGGGAGGTATGAATAGTCTTTTCATCCTCTATATTTCTATTTTTTAGAATTCTTATATATGAATCCTTATTCCATTTCAACCTCTTTTCTTCATCGTGTTGTGAAGCCCTCTCCCATGACTTCCCTTTGTACATTCATCTAACAACTAGCTAGAGATATTATCACTGGCCTCTACCCCAAAGGTATTCCTCCATTCAAAAGAACCCTCTTCCTTCACTAGTCCTGTTTGTTCTAGATCCAAACCTTCCATATCCAAGTTTTCAAACTGATTTCCAAACTTTATATTTGGTCAGACCTTCATCAGACCTAACCAGTTAGTTTCCTTCTCTACACCTCCTCAGACCTGCACTTATTTAGAAACATACTCCATTGCTTCCCTTTTAACTATCAGTTGGATAACCACATCAGGTGAAAATGTCAATCTAAGAAAAACTTTCCCTACCCCCTGAGTCCCCTTCTTGTTCTTATCCCCATTTAATGTTCTCACAACATCCACATAGAATTCCTCTATAGAAGAAAAGGATGTTCCTGAGGAACACATACCCTAAAACCCACCCATACCCATATTTTCCTGAACTTATGGAATAACCAAATCAAAATTCATCCTTCTATACACATCAACCATTTTTTATAAATCTCACTCACACAAACCTCTTCCAAGTTGGGAGTCTTTTTTTTGCTTCAGCCAACCCCTGCTAGTCGACAACCATCATTAAGAAGAAATAATGTGCCCCCAGGTAGTCATCAAAATCCTGACCTCTTCCACCAAGACCTGACCCTTCCTCGCTTATCTTTTTTGTTTTTGGTTTAAGAACCCATTCCTACACACCACCTACAGACACATTAAGGGTACCTTCCCATAATTCAAAATATCACCTTTACAGTAAATCATTTTTCAATGTCTTCATCACTATTCAATATATCATTTTTAATCCATAATTAAAATAATATAGTGAAAATAATTATATATTTCATTATTCATATACCATAATATTTTAATTCCAAAACATATACACTTCAATTATCTATATTTTTTTTAACCCATTACCCAAGAATCATCATCTCACACCATTATACCCATTTCCTTGAATATGAATTGTGAATCATGTCTTATGGTTCCTCAACCTCAATCCAATAATGATTCGTACATTTAATGTAACAAATACTATTAGAACATACCATACATTTCACATTTTATTTGTGATCTCTTTATCTTCAATATTATAAAAATTACTCATTATTTGAACATCAATTTGTATAATGACTGTACATTTGACATACAAAACATTAAATGTTAACCCAGTTCATTCTTGTTCCCACCATTGAATATAACTAGAAATCATAGAGTGTGAAACCCTTAACATAGAGAAATTCCACATAATAATGAACAATTAATTAAAGGGTCCCTAAATCATGAAACCTATATTTAAATATATGACACCTTAGGATTAGAATTAGTGACATCATTAGATATATCCTTACAAATATTCATAGGTAACACACTAATGTTTTCACATCCTAGTTTTCTAAGTTTTACTAATCCCTTCCCTTGATACATACTATAGAGACTCATGATTAGCATACATGGGTTTACATCAATTTAGATGAATATTCTTCACATTATAAAAGTACATTCCTGATAAAAATAATAGTTTAGTTTCTTTAGAAACATGTAACAAAAATCATCTAACTTTGCGAATGATATTTGATGTTTTCCACAAATGTATTCCCCATTAATAATTCAACATAAAATCATTATTCATATCCTGGGGAAAGGAAACATAATACAAGAGTGAGATCAGATTCTCAATAAGGGTAAACAATGGAGATAAACATGGGAATAATGGTATGAGAATGTGACCATAACATTAGAAGATCACACCCTGTATATCCAAGATCATAATAAAAAATCATGGTTTGATGATTGGTAGTTTATAAGATATTAATCATAAGGGAATCTGGAGAATAATCCATGAAAGAATAACATAGGAATAAGAAGTGGAATTTGTTGCATACACATAAGAATTGAAAATCCTATTTCAAGGCTACCCACAAAGAACATCATTACATGTTAAGCTAGGTATAATAACTCAGGGACCTGCATCGGGCTTTCGATTCCCTCCCATTTACCCTCTTATTTTTAGCTTGGGATTCCTTCACGTGTACCCTCTTGATTCGGGCTTAGGATTACCTCCCATATACTCTCTTATTTTGGGCTTAGTATTCCCTCCTATTTCGGGCTTGGGATTCCCTATTGTTTCAAGCTTGTTATTACCTATTTCTTCAAGCTTGAGATCCCCTCCCATGTACCCCCTTGTTTTAGACTTAATATTCCCTCTTGTTTAAAGGTTAGGATGGCCTCCCATGTACCCTATTGAGCTCATAAAACATTTATCATTACCCAAGACATTAGAGAGAGATATAGGTCCTACCAATCACGTAATAAAATCATACATGCATGTGACACAAAATAAAAAAACATTAATCATATCATGACCCATGAAATTAATTGGGTGACATTAACATTTCATCCCGGGATAACCTATGTAAAAGGGATAAGTTTCATAATTATTTCATCAAAGCATAACCCATGAAATGAAGAGACTTCCAAAAGGATATAACCTGTTGAAGAGAAACTGGTATCAAAAACATCATACCATATAAAAATAAACCATTCTTGAAATAATATGAATGGTATACATAAACTATAACAATTTTTTTCATCTTATATAGTGATGGATTTTGAAAGATCACATAGAAAATTTCTTAAGTAATGTATCCTTTCATTTAAAATCCATTTCAATAAACCATTTTAGAAATCCATTTCCTGTAAATAAGGATTTATAATTTAATTTAAAACATTTCCTTTGGGAAATATATTTTTCGAATTAAAAAAATAATCACTTTTAAATACATAAATCATTTTGAAAACCCTTTTCTTTGAATACACCGTTAAACCTCATAATTAACTCTTGATAAAATTTTGAAAAACGTTTTCATTAAAAATAAATTTAATGTATAAAAATAAGTCTTAAAATATTTTTAAAACCATTTTATAGATTTTTTAAACATATAAATAAATATTTTATTCATTGGAATTATTTTATTTGAAAATTGAAATTTGAAAACATATAAAGAATGATTAAAAATATTTTAAATCGCTTATTAAAAATAAAAAAATTGAAATATTTTTCGTTGAAACACACTTTAAATTAATAAAATTTATATAATATTAGGTAAAAATTATCATTAAAAATATCCTTTTAAAATTTAAATGGAAGCTTCAAGGAAACGATGTCATGTAAGACTGTACCTGCTGAACATTCCTTTTGCACCATAAATGTTTAGAAATGTTCCTTGATCAAGAAATGAGAAGAATATTACTTTTAAATATTTTTTGTATTAAGTGAAGAATTAGTTAAAAATTTCTTTTACACATTACAGGATAATTGTAAAATAATTTAAAAACATTTTTTAGAAAATAATGTTTTAAAAGAATAAAGATTTTTGACTAACTGGAAAAATAATTTCATATATTCATAATAACAAATCCTAAATGTCTTATGTATAAAAGAGTGGAAACTTTTAATAACACATGATGATATCATGTATATAGTTAGGTTAATAAAATTTAGGAGTGTTATTGAGATATGGTTGATAATATTTCATCAATGGAAGCATAATAATAAACAATCCTGATAAACGATGAGATTGTAGTAATAAACTGTTACCACTTTGGTAAGATTGAATCATTACCCCCTTAAAGAAATAAAATTAGATAAAGTTTAAAATATCATTAAAGAAAATATATTCATTATATATCATGTAAAATGGAATCATATAAAACCCACATAAAAATATAGGTACATAACATGGCATGGATCTCAAAGAAGGAAAATAGAGACAAAATTACATTACCAATTTGAAGACTTTTGATCCATAAATCCCTGGAGTGAAAAATCTTCAAATTGATATCTAAATACCCATAAATCTAATTATAATAATAATATAATATATTCATGATTATTATATACACCAAAAAATGGAAACGAGTGGTGAACATGGCATGTATCTCACAGATATAAAAAGTGAGATGAGACAACTCTTACCTTAAGTATGTTTTTCTTTGTACATGTTAAAAAAAATTATAATAAATATAAGTTTATTATAAATCTACCATGAAACAATATTTTTATATCTAAATAAATATATGATTTTTTTGACTTTATATTACTTGTTTGTTAATAACTCTATGTTAATGTTATTTTTCATGTAATATCTGCTTGTTTTTTGTATATGTTTTGAGTTATTATTATTGATACTCTTCCTTAGATTATTATTTAATTATTTAATGAATGTAAAACATGATATAAATATCATATATATTCATTATATATATATTTAAAATAATCTATAAAATATAAAAATATGAAATTTAATACACCGTTTATAGAGATAGTAGGTCATACGTACGCATGAATGACGTTTCAGTTTTATTATCTTATTAAATAAAAGAGAGGAAATTAAATATATGTATATAAATTTAAATACTAATTAAACTATAATTATTAATGTTTATATATCAAATACATTCAATAAACTCGTCCTTAATACATTCCATGTAATGTGTGAACGAATCATATCGCTTTGAGGAGGTGGGAGTCCATACATCTACAAGCGAAGTTATCATTTTTACAAAAATGGAAATAATGAAGGTATGATGTATATAATAATCTTAGAACCATAAAAACATAATAAATGTAAAATATATAATATAAAATCATTTTTTACATCACAATTCCCACCCTTGAGAGGTGGTAATGGAAAAAGTAACAACATCATTTCATCAGGCGGTAGGTCGTCGTACACAAGAATGGTGGGGCCATCACCAATTATATAGAAGTGTGTTTAAGTGTAAGTCAAACCCTTAGAAAAAAAATATCATTATGTTTATGATATTTAGGTTTTTATATAATCATAGAAGAAGATGAGTCGGTGTTGGTGTATAATGAATATAAAATAAAAGAGTTTAAGGAAGTATGTCACCTCTTTTGGGGTAACTCATTTCGGTTTTCACCAAAGGGTGTCCTTAGATGGATTTATACCCAAATTAATAATTAAAGGAGGTATTTAAGTATTTTGAGATGCAATTTTGACAGATTTTGGTTGAGACAATGTGTCTTGCGATGTGTGATGATGGGAAAGAGTGAATGTCATTTTATAGTGGAGGTGGAGTGGCATTCATGTAAATAAAAAAATGTAAGCACTATTGGGAGCTCTCTATTTACTCAAGTGATTCAAAAATGAAAAAAAATAGAGTAAATGGGATTTATAGACTAGAAACACTCACAACACAAAAAAATTAATTTTTATCATTTAATCCCATAGTCTTTATGTTTCGTTACTTTTATCATTTTAGTTTTTATTAAAGTAACTTGTTTTTTATCCGAATTCATTTTAACATTAAGACTAAATCAAACTAAGATTTAATAGAAAATATATGCCCACTGAATTATAAATATTATATTTTATCTAAAAAATATAATTCTCATGCTTTTTGGATATTAATTTTAAAACAAGCGCATGTAACGCCCAAAAACACTTCATTAACCCGAACTGTGCTAATAATGTTCCTACTATATATGGTTCAATATTTTGATTATAAAAAAATAAATTAGTCTATTAATATCCATATTTTATATTTATTAACACTTAAAAATAACTTGTAATATTAAAGGATTTACATTAATTTTAATTCATTTAATAAAATATAATTTATTGTAAAATAACATTATTGTTAATTTTTGTATTATTAATTGAATTTTAATTTAATAAATATCAATAAAAATATGGAATTATGATATATTAAGATCAAAGATTTTTATAATGATATATTCCTATATTAAAATAATAGAACATAATTATTCATTAAATTTACATTACTTTTAATGTTTTTAGAATCCTCTATTTTATTTTAATATTAACTAAATAATCAATGTGTTAGTGTTTGTTGAGTGTTTAATGTAACTAATTCATCTATAAAAAAATTATTAATAAATATTATATAAAAAAATAATTTGTCTTTCAAAATGATATTTATGACTGGAAATATGTTGGTTTTTCCATATCTCAAAGTATTATAAATGTTAAAGGTATGGAAAGTTTCCTTTTTGTCTTTATCCAAAAATAACTTATGAAATAGGGAAATTTTGTTGAATAGTATCCCAATAACTCATAAAATTATAAAAATTAATAGATATAGTCTAAATATGGGAATCTAATGGATTTCTGAAAATTTCTAGGTCATTTTGTCACTTAATTTTATGGTTTTATCCCTTATTAATATTAATTTTACCTTAATTGTGGTAATTTATTTTAATCACATTCACATATTTTTTTGGTCAAAGATGAAGTTCATATTATTAGACTATGAGTATCATAATTATTAATACCACATATATACATATACATATATATATATATATATATTGATAATTAAATTCACATAATTGGCTAAATTAAATGTAAACCAATTACAAGAGATATGACCAGAGGCGGGTTTTTAAAGTAAAAATGTTTAAAAGTTCAATAAGTTATTTATATAAATTCAATATAAAAATTATTTCAATGAATTAAATTGGATTAATATATGTATAATTGATCTATTTTTTTACTTTAAAAACTACTTTACAATATAATTTAATCTCCATTATTAATCAAATGAAAAAGTATTTTTTTTAACTAAAATGCAATGTTTTTCACTATTCATCAAAAAATGAAACATCATAGAAAAATATCAAAAATTCACCCTAAGATAATTTTAAAAATAAAAATTCAAAAATTATGTTTATATTGAAAAATAAATTTTTTAATAGTGTCAAATATTATTTTAATTTTTTTTCTCCATTAAAGTTTGCTAACACTCAACCTTGCCTGTAACACATGCTATTGAATAAATTTTTCATTGTGCATAACAAAATAAAAATAGTGTGTTTTGTGTAAAAATATCTAATGTATATGTTTCATTTAGTTAATTATTATCTTGGTGTAGTGTAAAAGGGAATAATAATTTGATGATTTCATATAACACAAGCTATATTTAGTGTTGCATGAAATGGAAAAATAAAAAAAAGTTATAAATTAATTTAAAAAAATATTTCAAAAAATCTCAGGGTGTTAAAATATGTTAATTCACTTAATAAAACTATTTAGAAAAATAAAAAGGATGAAATGATAATGATGATTAGATATTATATCAACACATATCCAATGAGACGACTAGAGTTCAAATCAGAGTCTGGACTGATGTTTTATCAATGAACCTTGCATAAAGGGAGATTGAGATCTAATTACGGGATAAAAAACCTCATGTCTACTGGAAAATAGATCAATGAAAAGAGGGGGTTAAATATTCAACTCATTAATTTAATTTTAGTAGTGTTTTTCAGAAAACAATTATGACGTAGGGTTTGGCCATATGGATTTCAAAACTGTTCACCAATATTGTGCACTTCACTACCTCATGAGGTATCCCACACAGTTTTTCCATACAATTTGAGAAACCATGAACCAAACATGCTATTTGTAAGTTTTTAAATCTACAAACATTCATCATGGTCATTAAACCCTAGTTTCATGGCTGGGGAAACCCATTCACCCTTTTTACCCATTGAAACACCTCACACTGTATCTATTAACTGTGTAACCTATTTCATTCTTCCACTGGTTGGGGTTCCAAGCTTTGTGCAATCCCCAAACACCCCTTAATCAACTATGGCCTCATTATGAACCCACATTTATATCATGATAAATAATTAGACCTAAATTTAAAGGATCCACACCTCGTATAAAAACATGGTTCTTATAGATATATTTTGGTGACATGACCATTTCAACATCATACCCAATACCACTTTATTTTGATAATTATTGATAATAGAAATGGATCTCCATTCAAGTGGATATATAAAATCACTTTCCACTATGGGTTTCATGAGCGTGTATAGATGAGCAGACAATATCTTACCCATATACCCATTAATGATTTCCATTTTTTATTTAGATGGTTTCCCCAATCCCTGAGTCGGAGTAAAGGGGGAGTAACATATCGGGATCATTCACTAATTTTGGATTATACAATATTATGAGGATAAAAATGTTTAAATCATTCTTTATCCTATCGATTATCTTATCTTGTTTTCTCATGACTATGCCTAGGATTTGGTGGAAGATTTCTCGGGGGTGTATTGAATCCACTGATCTATCAGTTGTACATGATCTTCTTTTCCCTGATCCACTTATTTATGGAAGTAATGGAGTTGTTTCTAGACACAGGGAGATTCCCCAAGGAAGGAACTTTTAAATAGTTATGAACATCCCATTAGAAAGATATATATTTTTGAGAATGTCATACCCTCATTTCCAGTGAGATATAATGTATCTATTGGGGGATAAACACCTGAGACACCTTCTCTTTCTTCATCAATAGATAAACTGATCCCTTATTAAATAGTCTTGATATAATGATGGATAATTTGGGTGAAAATCCACATTATAATTATGGACACTTTATTGGATTAAATTTTTTACCATGAAGAATGGTTTCTCAATAAATTTATTGAGTTGGGTTTCATTGGATTTTTCTATAAAAAATTTCATGATATTATGAAACTTATTTTCTTATCATGAAAAAAATTATCTATAATTGATATGTAAATGTGTTTTTAATGAAATAACTCTTATGGATTAATTAATAAGGTAATATATGTATTTTCTTGAAGAGAGACATCAAATGGTCTCTCTTATGCTTTTCCAGATGGTTGACATGAAGGCATAGATAGTAGAATACGAAAAGTTCATAGCTCAAGAAATATGCCATGTTTCAATTTAAAACTCCTTATTAGAGACCACTAATAAAGGAGATGAATAATTATTTTCTTTTATTTAGACTATTCATTCTTAGGTTATCGTTGAAGAAATGGAATGGATGGCTATTCTATGCTCAATAAAGTCCTCTTTCAAAAATCTACATGATTTTGAAAACTCAGATGATCAGATTTTATTGAAATTTGATAACAAATTTTTTATGGAAAATTAGAGAGAATATATAATGTAGATATTCATCTCTACATTAGAAATGATCAAAAAATCTTTACATTACATCTTATTTCAAGTATTTTTTGATTCTTGATGTGAAATTATTTTCATTAACATGGTATCATATGGATAATCAAAGGTATATGCATTTTGTACAATACCAAGTAAACATAAATGCCTAGATTTTACCACATGAATAATAATAAATTTATCCTGATAATTGACCATGAATGACTAGATTCGTGTGATTCCTCATTGACATATATGCTCTAGTTATTTTAAGATCACCTAGTTCAATATGGTGACATAGTTAAATATTTTTCCTAGAGGGTTTGTGCTATACTTTATTTTAATGTTAGTGTATGTAGAGAGAATAGATTTATTTTTTATAGAATCAAATACTGATCCAAAAAAAGATTTTTACTTTTTAATATTCTCATAACTCTTTTCTAATACTCTTATAGGAAATGCTTTACATTCATGTACATGAGTTTTTTTAGGAAACCCCTTTATGGTTTTTCAACAATACATGTTTTATAAATTGTCAATTTTATAAGTTCTCAATTTTTTATGGAAAACATAGAGTGTTTATCCAGTAGGTATTGACTCGACATTTTTTCCCAGGGTGGCCTTTTCTAGTTTTCAACCTAGAAAGCATTGTGTATCTTTCAATTGTATATTTATGGTTTTGAAGACTATAACATTGATACAGTTTAGGGTCTTCTATCTTAGACCATATATTGATATAGTTTAGGTTTATTTTGAACCTAACTACTATTGTTGTAGTTCAGGTTCTTTTAGCTTGGAACATGTGCTGCTATAGACTTGGGTATTTTAGGTCGAACTATCTATTATTTCAGCTTGAAAAATCTCTTACTATAGTTTAGGGTATTTTATCTCAGACCATATGTTTATTTAGTTAACAATATTTTATCTCAGGTCAATAGTTACTGTATATTAGAGACATATGGCTCAAAGCATCTATTGTTGTATTATAATGTCTTTTATCTAGGACCCTCTACTATTGGAAGTGAAGGGTGAGTATACATGAAGGGTTTGAAAACACTGAATCCTTTATGATATTATGAATAATGACTGTTCACGAAGGTTTATGATACCCAATGTTCAATATTGATATTATAAAGAATGAATGTGGATGATTCATCCTGGAACCATGTGTTCGTACATGAAACATGGATGATGAATATCCATGATGGGTAGTGAAACCCTAAATCCTTTTCATTTGGGGTATAGGTGTATGGTAAAATATTAGGGATTTCAACTCCAAATAGATATACGGAATATGGGTTGTCTAAATAACATGGAAAAGAGATTTAATAAGTGAATACAGAAAGGATCAGACATATTAGGGGTTACCAAAAAAAAATACCCTAAGGTGATGAGTTATGTCATGGTGTTACTGGGTCTCATGAGTATTGGAGGACCTATCTTGTAAGGACGATATGCCTTTAGTTGATTCTTCAATGTCCCTTATGGATGGTGCCATAGTTTTTACATGCATGGTCATGTATAAGTCTCCCCACTCTTTTCCATGTATCGTGAAAGGATTTAAAATATTCAAACATTTTGATAATGACGTCGTATATAGATATCCTAGCTACCATAGATTGGATCTAGCACCCTAGTGCTGTTTAGTTTCTAGTTGGGATTCTTAGGCCCGATTCTATGTGGTTTTTTAGTCATGTGGTGTATGAAATAAAAAATTAAAGAATATAATATTGCATCCTTTCTTTGATAAATGTAATAATATATGATTATTTAATGGCAAAAATTTCAAATAATGTATAAATTTATGGTTATGCGGATTATAAATAATTGTGTAGGAATATCAAAGTCAACTGAAGGTTGAAACAATTGTGTATATGAAAACCATTGGTAATGGAAAAATTCCATATTTTTCACAGTCAATAAAATAACCTCTGGGATTATGGAGGGACTCTCCTCTAGGACCAAACATCCTTTTGACAAAAGATCATATGCATTGTTTCATTCACCTATGAATCATATTGGGGATACCTATGGATCAACGAGTCCCTGGTACTAGCTTTATAGGGGGAAACATGAAGATATAAGTCGAGGCTATTGGGTCCAGGAGAAGGGTATCAACTCAGTGAATTGGTGGTGTCAGATAAGACATAAAATACATTATAGTTGTTAATAGAAAATGTAAAATTCCTGAAGGGGGTAGACACCCTAGAAATTGTTTCACTGTATTATGAACACATTACCATTTGTGAAGATATGGGATGAATCATTTCAAAAAATATTTCTTTGACTAGAGTGTCCAATAATAATAGATATACTTTTATTAGGGCCACATGGCGGGTCCCGTGGGTATTATGACTTTTTTATTTGTGCTCTATCCTTTTGAAAAACACTTGAGATGAAGAGTTTAGAAATCAAAGAATTGACATTTCCTCATACCGCACATTAGTGGTTTCCATACTGATAACCATAATGCCTCTTCCACAAGTAGTGTAGGGTCTTGTGATTTGGATTATCAAAGGTTAAAGTTTATGGTCATATACAATTGAAAAAGGTTAATGTAGTTTAAGGGTATGATGCATGTGTTCTTGACATGAGAGGAGTGTCACAAAACAATCTAATTAGGATTCATAGGGTCAAGAGTAACCCAACATCCCTTTGAGTAGGATATAGTGATGTTGAAAATCAAATCTCAAGGTTCTCAGCTCATGGTTAATGGCATGAGATAGTCATAAAAAATGATTGGGAATCACTCTAAGGGGATGATCTCCATTGTAATGATGTCAGGTCTTGCAAAGATGTTAAAGACCTTTATACATGTCCAGTATTCCTCTACTTGATATTTATAATGCTCTAATGTAGATCTACCACTTATAGGGTCAAATATAGAAATATTTTATTATTTTTGGGTTCATGGAAGGTTTTCAGAAACCTAGGGTTCTCCAGATATGAAGTGTGATTTTTGGATTGAGGTGTTAAATATGGAACTATAATCACCCTGAAATTTGTTTGACTATAATTAGTCTCTTGTGGTCCTTTGGTAAAGAGTTACAATGGATGATGGTCTATATAATATTAACATCGTGTAGTTGAGATACATTTTTTGTGCAGTTTAATTTCATGAAAAAAGGATATATTCCATTCAGCTTAGCATCAAAAAATATATATATTTTGGAAAAAGTGTGAAATTTTGAAAGATATCCATTGAGACACTTTTCACTTTTAAATTGATTTTTTATGTACAAAACAAATGTTATCCATGAATAGTCTTGTTTATTGGTAGTAATATGTTGGATCCCTTATTGAATAGATTTAACTTATGTAAGAGATATCCATATAGAGATATGACTTTCAAATAGGATAAGTTAGTCAATATGAAATGGAACTATTTAAACCATGTTATATGCTACTTTTATGGATAAACTTCTCTGGGATTCCATATGATTATTTAATGGGTAGTAATTACGCCATATTCATCTCCATTAAGGATATCACTCAACGTATATCTGAATTTTATACCGTGAATATGGGTAATTAATTTTATTCCATTAGTAATTATCAACACCAAGGGTAGATAATGATTCCTATACAATGACCAAGATCATGTAATGGATTGGGAATTTTTATATTTCATTCTTTTATGGAGGCAAAGAAATTTTTTTCAAACATAAATTCTTTGATAGGATGGCCCGTTCTATGAAATTGTAGGTCTCACAGGATGAACCATATTTCATTCATTTTAACAACATGAAACTATTATGTATTTAATAGATGAGTGAATAAGTTAGAGTGATTGGTACTTTATAGAAGATTCATACCTGAGAAAGGAAACATAAAAGGATAGGATTTCATAATCCTTCCCGGATAATGGGTACGATATGTAGATGAGTAACATTGAGAGTATCTAAATATGCTTGTGTAGATATGTTACAGAAGTTGTTTATCAAAACCAAAGAATATCTGAGTTCATTGGAGTTGGAAACATGTTGATAAAATCCAAGCATGGATAAAAGTGGAAGCCTATATTTCACACAGTTAGGAAAATAACTCCTAAGTTTAAGGGGGACTTCTCCTCTTTTACTAAACTTCCAACATGAAAAAAATCTTTGGAATTGTTTCATTCACTATAAAATCCCAGTGGGGTACCTCTAGATTAGCCATTCTCTTTTTCAAATTTTCTATATGGGGAAACTGAGAGAAATGGAGGCCTAGGTCCATGGGACTCCAAGACAAGGATATCAACTTATGGAATTGGTTGGTATCAATTAATATATTAAAATATTTTATGTATGTTCATGGGGAGTGTAAAAAAATCAATGAGGGTTGAAGAAACCAAAAGGCTATTGTAACATGTATTAAATTCTTTTTTAGGGGTGAAATAATAAGACCTGAAATTATTGAATACACAGTAACCACGAGGGATGGTTTTTTTCCAGGAAGACCTATTTTCGTGAATTTTAACATCAAGAAACGAGGATGTTTCTGTATAGTTTATAATCCTGAAAAGTGATGTTTTCATGAAATTTATGGTCTTGTGACAATAATGATGTTCCCCAACTATTGGTAAAAAACCTCAAGGCATCATTGAAGCGTTTTTAAGGTGATTGTTGTTGTTAACAAAGTGGACATCTGTGTTGTGTTTGTTGACAAAGAAAACCATGACATACAAATTTGTTGAAAAAGGGGATTTCATGGTGGCATGTCGATTTCAAGGGTTGTGGTTAAAAAGCCATATTAGATTCAAGAATGTCAACAAAGGAATGGATGATCTGGAGGCAGTACAAAAAGAGCAGATACAAGGTGGTGCCGTTTTCCAGTGTTTGCCAAATTTTTGGGCCTGAAAATTGACAAATGAAGAAAAGTGGTTTTTGGAAAAGGGACTTGCGTTCTGTGTACTTGAAGTAGAGGAAATTGGAACGCCTAATGTTTTTCAAGATCAAAACATCAAAATATGGAAAATGGATAAGGGTCGCGCAAGTTTTGGGTTTGGTCGAGCAAGTTTTTTGCGCGGCAGGAGACTTGCGTGCCGAAACTTGCACACCAAGGGGAGAATTGCGTGCCATCGCGTAGGGTGCCCAAATGACTATAAATATAGGTCAAACCCTACTCATTCTGTGCAGAGTTTAACACTTAGAAAAATCAGATCTCCCATCACGTAGGTGTGGTGGTTGCGCAAGTGGTGTGTGGTCGTGCAAGTAGAGGTTGCGTGTCAGGTGATAGTTGGGCGTCCAAGGTGGTCTGGGAGAGGAAGGAAGAGAGTCGCACAGGTTCTCGAGTTGAAGAAATAAGTGTCACGCAAGTGGTTTAGTGACACTTTCACTCCATGTTTTGAAGAAGCATGAAAATTGTTGGTTGCACGCCAATATTGGTTTAGGTGTAAAAGGTTGTACGTCACACAAGTTTGGAGTTGGAGAAGCTTGTGTTGCCCAAGTGGTTAAGGTGGAATTGTGCGCCAATTTTGACTTGCATGCTGAGACTTGCACGCCCACTTAGAGACGGGCGCCAAGTAAGTTTGATTCTCGGCAGTGATTCAGGGCTGTGTGGAAGCTGAAATATTGTCTGATACCTTCAGTGCAAAGTGAGATTCATCTACGGGTGAAATTTGGAATTCAACAGAGTATCTATATACAACAAAGGATGCATTCATTAGTGATAATGAAGAGACCTACAGGTCTATAAACTGTGAGTGGATCCTTTCTAGAGCAGTGAGAAAAGGAAGAGGAAGAAGGTGATCCTCTCCACCGGCAGTGAGCCAGAGAGAGAGAAACAGAGAGTGACCCTTGGGAAAGCACTGAGCTGACCCTAAACATTGTAAAGGCAGTGAGCCTAGGAATAGAAGTGATCTATCCCGAACCTTGTAAACAACAGTGTAATTCTAGTGTATTTGGTACATCGGCACATTGATGGTGTATGCTCCTTGGACGTATCCTAGTGAGGGTGGACCAAGTAAAAATTGCTGTGTCCTGTTCATTCTTTACATTCTATTTTTATTCTGCAACGGGAAAGAGAGAGAAAAGTGTTTTTATTAACAGGGAAACAAGATCAGAACAAGCTTTAATTTTAAATTAGTCATACCCTGATTCACCCCCCTCTCAGGGTATTCAGCCTTGGGGACCTAACAATTAGTATCAGAGAGAAATGTTTATATCAGTGGTTCTCTCTCAAATAGAGGTCACCAATCATAAAGGGATTCCGATATTCGACGGGAAAAATTTTTATGTATAGAAGAATCAGGTGAAACACTACTTCCGATCTTTGGGAATGGATGTATTCATAGCAGCAATGCATGGCATAACAACTGATATTAATAGTGGTGTGTTATCAAAAGCTGAGCGTAGAGAGTTGGATGCTAATGCCAAAGCAATCAATGCCTTAGGGGGAGCCCTATCCAATCCTATATATACAATGGTGATGTATTTCAAAACTTCACATGCCATGTGGGAATAGTTATTGAATATATATTAAGGGGATACAAAGGTCAGAGAGACAAAGCTGCAAGTGTTGCGGAACAAGTATGGCGATCTGAGAATGAACCCGAATGAATCTGTTGATGTGTTCTTTGAAAGGGTAAATATTGTAGTGGAGGACATGAGAGGTCTTGGAGAAGTTATTGAATATAAAAAAATTGTGAAGTGCATCCTGAGAAAACATCCACCTCGGTTTAATCCGAAAGTTTCTGTTTTGGAAGATAAAGACCCGAAAGAGCAGACATTGGATAACCTGCACAACACCCTTGTTGCATATGAAATGAGAAATGATGACAACGACACTATGGAAAAGGGGAAATACAAAGTGGTGGCATTTAAGTCCATGAAGAAGCTCACCGTTGAATATTCTCATGAGGATGAAGAAATAGATAAAGTAATGTCATTCCTCTCCTCAAATGCTCAAAGAGGAAAAGGAAAGTTCAAAGGGAAACATCCACATGCTTGCTTTAGATGTGGAAAAGTTGGTCATCTTTCTGCAAGGTTCCCCAAAAAGTTTCCAGAAGAAAATGATGAAGATGAAGTTGAGATTCCCAAGTAAAGATCTTCAGCCTATGTGAAAGGGAAGATGCAGTTTAAGAAAAATTTCTTCAAGAAGAAGAATCTTTTTTCACAAGAAATAGATAGTTCAGATGCGTCTGAGGTTGAAGAGGTGGAGGAGATTGAAAATTTCAAAGATCGTGGAGAAAATGCTATTGTGACAGTTGTCGGTAGTTCTCAAGAGAAGAACGAAACTTAAGGTGATGATGAAGAAGAATAAGTTGAAGGAATAATAGATACGCAAGCTGAGTTAGAGGCTGCTCTTGAGGAGATAGATGTTTGGAGAGACAAAACAAAGAAAGCTAACAAAGTTGTTCGTGATGCCAAACTCTATATGTAGCAGTAGGAAGAAGAGAAGTTTTATTTGATGGTAGAAATTGAGAAACTCAAGTTATCAACACAAGATAACTCAGAATTAGTAAGTGAGTATAAGCTCAAGATTGAAGAACAGAAAAGAGATATTGATGGATTGAATAGAAAAGTGAAAGATCAAGTCAAGTGTATCGAAGAGCTTGAAGAATAAGTGGTTAGTCTGTGACAAAAAAATGAAGGATCAAAAAAAAATCTTGACCTCCAATGTGATATTAGAAAAGCAGGTCATTCAGAAGATAGAAAATATGAAAGAGGAAGCTAGTAGTTCAATAGGAAAGAAGTATAAATTGAGCTCAGATGTTAAGGCTAATTTGGGTATTGATCAGAAATGAAAATCTGTGAAAATTAAAGTCAGACCACAAGCACCCATCCTGATATTTAAGGATGATTTGGACACAAATAAAAATCATAATATTAAGAGATCTCAAGGGGAAACTCGTAGTGCAGAAGTGACACATAGGGATGATCCTTGCATTAGGTACTATTGCTGTGGAAAGATGGGACACTCACAAAATTTGTGTTCTTTAGCCAAGAGATACTGAAGGGCACAATAACAACAGTGGTAGCCAAGTAGAGCCCAATATTATAGAACATCCTTTGAAGGTCATTGTTTTTGGTGTGGAGGATTTGTTCACATGGCAAGATATTACACATCAATCATTCAAAGAAATGTGACAAAACAAAGCTCAAGGAGTCATAAGCATCGAGTTAGGGAATCAACAAGTGAGATGAAAACAAAAAATCGATTTGTAGCTCTATAGGATGAATACGGTCCGTCACACTCTAAGGAAGATCAACTTCTCGAAACCACACTGGGTGTGAAGTCGAAGACATGGATCAAAAAGAAAAAATAGGAGAATGCAGTAGTTGCAGGAATTTACCTTAAATCTTCAGATCGTTCAGGAGTGTGGATCCTTGATAGTTGTTGCACATCCCATATGACAGGTAACAAGGATCTCATTACAGGAATTAAATATGAAAAAGAAGGTGTTTTAAAGTTTGGGATCGATGAAGGGATGAATAGTATTGGTTCCGGAAAGGCTAAATTTGGGGGAAAAGAAATGAGACGTGCTGATATCTAGGTAGTAGAGGGCCTCAGTCATAACTTTCTCAGTGTCAGTCAACTATGTGATGCTGGGTACTCTATCCGATTTACCAAGAATATGTGTGTTGTGAAAGGGAAATATGGAGCAGTTGTTCTATAGGAAAAAAGGAAAAAGGGAAACCTTTACATTGTAAGTGGGGAAGAAGATATGTGTCTTTTATCCAGAGAGGAAGAAAACAAGCTGTGGCATAAACAACTTGGTCATCTATGTCAACCATCTATGGAAGATCTTGTAAAGTGTGATGATGCTATAGACCTTCCCAAATTATCACGTGATCACACTCATACGTGCAATGCTTGCCAACAAGGGAAGATCATCAGAAATACATACAATCCGAAGGAATAAAAATCAACCAGAGTACTCGAATTGGTTCATGCTGATGTTTGTGGACCTATCTCACCACGAGCCATAAATGGGAAAAGGTACTATGTCCTTTTCATTGATGATTATAGTAGAATGGCTTGGGTATTTGTCATTACCCATAAGACAGAAGTGTTCAGTTGTATCAAGCATTATAGGAGGGAATCAGAAAGGATGCTTGGGTAGAAAGTTCTGAAGTTTTGTACTGATAACAGTAAAGAATTCAAAAATAGTCCAGTGGAATACTATCTTGAGAAACACTGGATAAGGCATCAAGTTTCATCAGAAATAACTCTCCAATATAATGGAGTAGTTTAAAGGAGAAATTGGATCATCAACAACATGACCAGAACAATACTTATTGAAAAGGACCTAGTAGAGAAATTTTGGAAGGAAGAAGTTTTGACATCAGTCTATATTTTGAACAGGGCTCTATTGTGTTGGAAGGAAGGAAAGAATCCGTATGAAATGTGTTACGGAAAGAAGCCAACATTGAAATATTTTTGAATCTTTGGAAGTAAGTGTTTCATTATCAACAAAGAAAATCACAGGATGTTTGAGTCAAGAAGAGACGAGGGGATATTCTTTGGCTACTCAGGTAAAATCAAAGCGTATAAATGCTTCAACAAAAGGCTGGGAGAAATTATTGAGAGCAATTATGTCACTATAGTAGAAGATGAACAAAATACTCAATGAATCAGTGAACAGTTTCTGGATGAAAGTGTCGAGGAGGTAAGCAATGCAGGAGGAGAAGAAGTGGCTAATACTGATTCCGAAGAAGACACTAATGAAGAACAAGAAACTGTCAAGTCTGTTTCTACAAGGAGGCCAAAGTGCCGAGCTAAAATTGATAGACATAACATCATTGGTGATCAGGAAGCTCCAGTTCAGACAAGAAGAATGAAGTCACTGCAGCAGACATCTTTCCTATCTTAGGTAGAGCCGAAATGCTTTGCTGATGTAGCTGAAGATGAAAACTGGGTTCAGGCTATGAATGAAGAGCTTGATCCGATTGAGAAGAACCAGATGTGGGAAATTATTTCGATGCCAGCAGATAAGAATGTCATCGAGGCTAAATGGGTCTATCACAACAAGATAAATGAATATGGCACAGTGATTCAGAATAAAGTATGGCTAGTGTGCAAGGTGTACTCCCATATAGAGGGAATAGATGTTGATGAGACATTTTCACCAGTTTCAAGGCTAGAGACAATCAGATTATTCCTATCCATTATAGTTCAACAGAATTTCAAATTTATCCCGATGGATGTCAAATCTGAATTCTTGAAGGGGATTCTGGAGGAGGAAGTATATATTGAGCATCTAGATGGTTTTCTAATTCATGAGAATGAGAAAAAAGTGTGAAAACTAATGAAGGCGTTGTATGGGATGAAACAAGCACCAAGAGCATGGTACTCAAGGCTTGATCAATATTTGAAGAATCTTGGTTTCCAGCATGGGGGAGTTGATTACAATCATTATTTTAGCAACGATAGTAATCAATGTATGATGGTGTTGGTTTATGTTGATAACATAATATTTGGCGGATCAGATGAATCTCAGTGCAGACTGTTTTTAGAATTTATGAAAAATGAGTTTGAGATGTCAATGATGGGAGAGCTAACGTTTTCCCTTGGTCTACAGGTGACACAAGGAAGGAATGGAACATTCATTTCTCAATCCAAATATTCCAAGGAGGTTTGGAATGGAGAATTCCAAGGAGATGAAGACTCCGGTTGCTACCCAGATGAAACTATCAAAAGATGATAATGACAAGGTAGTTAATATCATAGAATACATGCAAATTATTGGATGTTTTTTGTACTTGACTGCAACAAGGCCTGATATTGTTTTCGCCACACGCCAAGCAGTGAGATATCATAGTAATACCATGGAAACCCACATGCTTGAAGTAAAAGAATACTTCGGTATATCAAGGGCATGGCAGAATTTGGATTGATATATAATGACAAATCTTAGAAATAGTTATTGGGATATACAGATGCAGACTGGGCCGGTTCAGTGGATGACAGGAAATCAACATCTGGAGGTGCATTCTATCTTGGTGGACTATGTATTTCTTGGTTAATCAAGAAGCAGGATTGCATTTCATTAAGCACCACAGAAGCTGAGTATATTGCAGCCACTCAAGTTTGCACACAGTTATTATATATAAAGCAGCAGCTTGAATATATGGGAGTTGAAGTGAAGTCTATGATCGGAATCCAGTGTGATAACTGAAGTTCTATCAATCTTAGAAAAAATTCCTTCCATCATTCAAGGACAAAGCACATTGAGATAAAGTATTATTTTATCAAGGAGAAGGTTGAGTAGGGAATTGTGAAGTTGGAGTATATGCCTATAGAGCTATAGGTTGCAGACATTCTGACAAAGGCATTACCTAAGGAAGCTTTTGAGAGACATCGACTGGCTCTGGGAGTTCAGTCGAATCCCCGCACTTGAAAGAGTGTGGATTTGGAACCCCCCCTAATGTGTTGATATGTATTCTCTACTCTGCTACAGACTAAAAAAGAGCGACCTTTGGGTTCGTTGACAAAGGGGGAGAAAATAGTGATTGTTCAAGGGGGATACAGTCTGGCTATTTGAGAAATCATGATAGATAGGGGGAGAAGCTGACAGGTGGAGCATCCAGATAGGGGGAGTTGAAGATGGTTCAAAGTAGTTAGCCAGAGGTTAGCTTGGACAACACATACAATAGTGCTAAAGAGGATTTGCAGCTGAAAAGAGTTAAATCTGTGAGCATAATGGGGGAGAGTATTAAATCTGATGATGCTTGAAGTGATCAATCAAAGAATAGATATCACGACAGCTGAGGATCGTGATAAAATCAGAAGAGTGGTGTTAGAATGCGGTAAGAATATTTCTGAATATTTCCAAAAATTCCAAAAATTGGTATTAGTTTGGTGTCAATAGTGGATGCCAGAGATGAAGTGATTAATTGATTAACATTTCATTTACTCTTGTTTCTCACTCTGAGCATTGCTCATGCGGGCTTAGAGTATGTGTTTATTATATCCTTGATCACTATTAGAATCGCAATAGGTGAATGGTGGCTGAAGAATTAATGATGCATCTTTTTATGGAAGAGTTTTCAACAAACCCAAAGGGGGATATTGTTGAGAAAAAATCTTTCAAGGGATCATTGAATCATTTTTGAGGTGATTGTGTTTGTTGACAAAGTGGACATCTGTGTTCTGTTTGTTGACAAAGAAAACCATGACATACAAATTTGTTGACAAAGGGGATTTCATGGTGGCATGTTGAGTTCAATGGATGTGGTTAATTATATATTTAAGATTTAAGAATGTCAACAAAGGAATGGATGATCTGGAGGCGGTACAAAAAGAGCAAATACAAGGTGGTGCCGTTTTCCAGTGTTTGCCAAAATTTTGGGCTTGAAAACTGAAAAATGAAGAAAAGTGGTTTTGGAAAAGGGACTTGTGCGCCGTGTACTTGAAGAAGATGAAACTTGCATGCCTAATGCTTTTCAAGATCAAAACATCAAAATATGGAAAATGGATAAGGGTCGCGCAAGTTTTGGTTTTGGTCGCGCAAGTGTTTTGCATGGCAGGAGACTTGCGCATCAAAACTTACGCCCCGAGGGGAGACTTGCGCATCGTCGCACAGGGTGTCAAAATGCCTATAAATTCAGGTTGACCCCACCTCATTCTATGTAGAGTTCAACACTTAGAAAAATCAGAGCTCCCATCACGCAGGTGTAGTGGTTGTGCAAGTAGTGTGTGGTCACGCAAGTAGAGGATGCACACCAGGTGATAGTTCCGTGTCCAAGGTGGTTTGGGAGAGGAAGGAAGAGAGTCACGCAGGTTCTGAGTTGAAGAAGGAAGTTTCACGCAAGTGGTTTGGTGACACTTGCGCGCCATGTTTTGAAGAAGCACCAAAACTATTGGTTGCGTGCCAATATTGGTTTGGGCATAAAAGGGTGTGCGTCGTGCAAGTTTGGAGTTGGAGAATGTTGTGTCATGAAAGTGGTTTTGGTGGACTTGCGCGCTGGTTTTGACTTGCGTGCTGAGACTTATCCGTCAGATTAGAGAAGGGTTCCAATTAAGGTTGATTCTTGACAGTGATTTAGGGCTGTCTGGAAGTTTAAAGATTGACTGATACCTTCGGTGCAAAGTGAGATTCATCTATGAGTGAAATTTGGACTTCAACAGAGCATCTACATACAACAGAAGATGCATTCATTAGTGATAATGAAGAGACCTACAGGTCTATAAACTGTGAGAGGATCTTTTCCAGAGTAGTGATCAAAGGAAGAGGAAGAAGGTGATCCTCTCCACTGGTAGTGAGCTAGAGAGTGAGAAATAGGGAGTGACCCTTGGGAAAGCAGTGAGCTGACCCTAAACATTGTAAAGGCAGTGATCCTGGGAATAAAAGTTATCTATCCCGAACCTTGTAAATAGCAGTGTGCTTATAGTGGATTTGGTACATCGGCACATTGCTGGTGTATGCTCCTTAGATGTAGTCCAGTGAGGGTGAACCAAGTAAAAATTGTTGTTTCCTATGCATGATTTACTTTCTATTTTTATTGTGAAATGGTAAAGAGAGAGAAGAGTGTTTTGCTTAATAGTGAAACAAGATCAGAACAGGCTTTAATTTTAAATTATTTATACCCTGATTCACCCCCCTCTCAGGGTATTCGGCCTTGTGGACCTAACAATAACCAAGATGCATCTCAATTTTACTGACCAAATTGGCATCCCAAGTTCCCTAATCTCACATGGGTCATGCTTTTCATTTGGAATAACTGATATATGGGTATTCAATTAATATTCGTGAGAGTAAAGAATAGGAATTACATGGGGTTGTTCATAATTTATTGTGTATTGGAGTCTCTATAGAGAATAGACAATCAGGTAGTAACATGATTAGATGTGATGCAAACCCATGGATGAGTCAAAAATGGGGGAGCCATGCATCACTATATACACCATGATGGAATGAATCATGCCACATATTTTTCTTAAATATTTATCTATATAGGTCCATTCCATATGTAAGGGGTTCTAATTTATCACTCATTATGTTGCATCTAGACTAAGCATTTTGTATTTGGGTGTAAGTATTTATCCTATAGTAATATGAATCATTACCCATGTAGTTCTTTTAGGAAAGACTCTCCACATAGTTCTAACCAATATATGTGGGTGGTTTTTTTTATTTCATTGATGGGACTAGGATTTAAGGTATGGGAATCAATATATACCTTGTGATAGTAGGAATGAATACATACATTGTTATTTAATGGAGAAATCTCCACACAGGTCTAATCCATACATAAAAGGGAGAATTTTTTCAATTCATATTTTGAATGGCCCCATGATTTACGATCTAGGTGTCACTATATATCTCGTGATAGCAGGAATCATGCCACACATAGTTCTTGAATATAAAACTCTCTTTAAAGGTCTAACCCATGCATATATGGGATAATGTTTTCCCCCTTTAAATTTATGTTACACCCAGGATTTGGGATCTAGTAGTCACTACATATCCTATGACTACATGAATCAAGCCACATGTTTTTATTAAATGGTAACATTACTTAAGTGGATATGAGTCACACATAAGGATGAGAGTACTTCAATTTTCTATCACATGGATATAGATCATTTTTAGTGACCTTTCTTTGATGTAACATTTGTAGTGCAGTTTAACATGATGCGTAGGGAAATTTCCCTACAGTTTAATTTCATGTGGTGATTACATCTTTCATACTATTTATAATCATGTGGTGACTAATTTTTACATAAATCCTAACTTCATGTGTTTAGGGTCCCAAAAATCCAGCAAAGGGATGGTAAATACTCCCACATGTCCAATAAAGATGTTGGATGAAAATTAGACTGAAAATTTGAGAAGAAATGTGAATAAATCACATTTGGAAAAGGAATTCAGCCTGGATGCGTACCATCACCAAGAAAGTTTAGTGGAAGGTATAAATCATAAACCACTAGTACGCAGATTTCCTATGATGCGCTGGCCTAGGAGTTTTTGGCCAGTGAATGAGATAGTTCGTGATGAATTTCCACCCACAAACCGAAGCCGCTGCGAACCATTTTCACCGGCGAAAATATGACAGAAGTATTCCCTGAATACCATCCCCACGAATCGAGTAGTTCCTAGAAGAGGAGTAGTTGGTGGTCCACTACCAACCACACCTCTAAAAATCATGGTTTACTGAGTCATCCATGGGCCAAATTTCCTTCATGGGATTTTAGATAAGGTGTTGCATGTACCACATATATAGATTCTCTGGAACTCTATAAAATTACAACTAGGGGAATCTGAAAAGTGGGAGGTGAGGAGGGAAGAAAAGGGGGAGAGCTCTGGGATGGGTGAAAAGGGTACAAAGAACATATAGGGTGTGGGAGAAATTTCACCCACACCCAAAGCTGTTCACGGGACTCCATCCCGCATCTGCATCAGTTCATGTATTCCGTCCTGCGAAAATAAGCAGTTCGTGGAACCCATCCCATGAACCATATGCAGACAGAAGTACATGAAGGTCCTCCTCGCGTACCGTATTCAGAAGACCCTCCACATCCAACCGGTGAACCAATAAAAAAAGATAATAAATAGGGTTTGCGGATGCCCATATGTGGAAGATGGTTCGCAGATGCCCCTATGTGAAAGGCAGTTCGTGGTATGCTCCTCTGCGTAACATCATACATGGAAAAATTCTCCAAGTACCATCATACGCGGACAACTCCTCCATGTACCATCCTAAGCAGCCAACTCTTACACATCCAGATATTACATGGACACCCTAAGTAAAAAACCATTCGCACCCACCAGTCCATACTTCGGGGGCTGCACCCCTGCACTCCCACTTATTATTTATGTCGGGCTATGGTCCCAACCCTTTGGACCAATCCCTTCACTTCCTTTAATGACCCCCATTACAAATGTAGAGTCGCACTGCAAAAGTTTTGGGTCCGGTCGACGAAATTTTCTATTCCTCCCTTATGCCTCCCAAACATCTGTCCCTTAAATACCATGATAAGAGACATTCCTTTTGAACCTCCCAAATATCCCTATCACCAACCTCCTATGATAGGGGGACCCAAATCTCCATTTTCAATCACAACCTTAGTTTTTCTTAAATGCACGAACACATCCTTTCCGTCCATCAAACTATGTATCTCTGGTGATTCTGAATCCTCATAAACATCCATGGCCATCAGAAGCAGAAGTAGAGTGTCCTACAAACACCTTTGTGTGAATATGTAAATCGTGCACTAGTGGATCTACATATTAAGCCTACAAGATAGCCATCAACCAAAGGAAAATTAGTCCTTAGGAGAGTCCTTTCTTACCTCAGTACGCCTCAATGGATTCCTTGCCCCATAAAATTTATCCTCATATGAGAATCCCTAGATTCGTGGTTTACAATATCCTCACCTATCATTTTTAAGGCGTTTTAAAACATCCTAGCCTGATTATCCTCGATCTAATCATAGTTCCTTCCCTACTTGGTCCAAACTCTATGACATTAAATTATGAGTTATTATCCTAACAACATGAAATTAAACTATACGGTATTCATCCAAGAAACATGAAATTAAAATGTAGTTTACCAGGTGATTCTGAATCCTGATAAACATCCATGTCCATTCTAAGTGGAAGGCCAGTGTCTTGAGGACACCTTTATTTGACTATGCACATCATGCCCCGGTGGATCTACATATGTCACTCAGAAAAATGAACATCAACCAAAGGAAAATTCATCCTCATGAGAGTCATTTCCTACCTATGTATGGATCAAAATATTCCATGCCTCATGTCATTTCTCCTGATCTGAGATCCTCAAGAATCATAAACCTCCATGTCCATCAGAAAGGCTAGTCCAGTGTCCTGCAAACTCAATTTTTTGACAATGCACATCATGCCTCGGTGTATTTTTATATGATTCCTACAAGGTGGCTTTTAACCAAAAGAAAATGTTTCCTCAAGAGAGTCCTCTACTACTTCTATATGCCTCAATGGCTTCCATGCCTCATATCATTTCCCTTGATCCGGGATCCTCTATAATCATGAATTATACATTCAGTCCCTCTCATGCTTGAGGTACATTGAAATACCCAAACATGATTTTCCTCCAGATAATAATGGTTTCTATAGAAATATTTCATCATCGCATGACCCTAAACTACAGGACCCCAAATAGTCCTATCAACAATACTTTAAACTATGATTCCATCATCTAATATATATGAATTTATAGTATACCTCATATGATTCTCTGGGGCCCTCCCACTGAGGTAAGTCCCCAATCTTCTAAGGCCGAGCCGTGTGGCCTTTAATGCCATCCCACATTGAAAGGTTCATTGCTCCGCACCCTCACCCAATTTTTCCCCAGCCTCTTCCCCCTGTGGAAACTCCCTCCCCCATCAATAGGGGGGAGGAATCTATATTGTTTAATCTTTAAAATCCTCTTATTTCTGACACTAAGCATGACTCATGTGGGCTTAGAGGTTTGTGAAGATTAGAACATCATCACACCTTCTGAACTATGAGAACTATGATTCCTCATCAAAATAGGATACATATGAGACCTACTAGAAGGCCCAAGCTCAAATGGGTTCCCATCAATAAAGGGTCCACCCAAAAATGTTTTCCAAATGTGAAGCTTACGTGCGTAAGCCTCACACCTTCTGAACTACGATAACTCTGATTCCGGATCAAAACTAGAAACGTAGTGTTGGTCGGAGTAGAGTAATCAAGAGGGGGTGGGGGAGTGGGGTGGGGGGTGAATTGAGTATCTATAAAAAATTTATTTTTGAAAAGTATTCTTAAAAATTTCCCCAATAAAAATAAATACATCCCACTAAATCAATGTAATATGGTTATGAATGTTTAAATATTTAAATAACTTCTCAGAAGATTGATTAATTCTCAATAATCTTAATATTAATTATTAATATTACTTTTTAATCTATTCTAATAAGGAAAAACAATTATAACTTCTTTCCAAGATTAACTATCAATGTAAATTTAGTGATTTCAGAATTATACAGTAAAAAAGAGAAAAATAATTTAAACAACACAACGAATATAAAACAGGTGGTTCAGTCTCAAGTTGAGTCCTAATCCACTCCACCTGGTGATCACCTTCCACCAAGAAGTTTATATTAATAAAATTGATCCACACCCTAGATCGGGGTAAACAACAGTGAAAAGAACTACTCAGGTCACATGACATCTTCCACAGTTCATTGTGGGTATTAATTAATAGGTCACATAGGGACCTATTCCACACTTATCTGTGGGAGTAAACAGGAATAAAAATTTATGAGAGGAAGGGTATCTTTTATCCTTTCAGTTTAGTGCAGGAGATAGTGTGTGGTTTAATACAGATATGTAAACAATTCTCGAAAGCTAAAAGCAATACACAACAGAGAAAAAATGATGAGATATGGTTAGAAGTGCTCTGAGTGATATTCTATGTAGATATGGACTTCTAGGATGAAGCAGATGTAAGAATCGGGTCCTCTTCCGAGAAACAGAGTATCAGAAGTCTAATGCTCTGTTTTCCAGTTAAATCCAACTTGTGTTCTTTATGTATATAGTAATGAAAATATGTTCTTGAATTTGATCTATGGTACCACCATCTCTTTAGATTCGATAATGATTCTTGTGTTCTTTATTTGCATTGAGCTTCATGTGTCGGTTCTTTTCTCAATAATGCTCATGATTCTTTGTTATTGCACGCTGCTATTTTTGGGCCACACTTCTCTTTTTAATTTTGGAGTGCATGTGTTGGAGCCGACATGATGCATGTACTATGCACCTTGCACCTTGTACTGTTAGGTGATATGTCTACAACGAAATATTAAATATGTTAGTGAATTTAAAAGACTCAAATATGACAGTTAGAAATTAAATTGAAAAATGTAAAAACAGATTAAAGAACGGTGTCATAGTCAGTCTGGAAAAGCTGTCTCCATGAAACTTTTTATCCATGAAATGGTGTATCCTTATTTGAATTTGAGTGGTGAGACAATTATGATGGCCCAGTTGTATAAAGATCAAGAATCGGTAGCACAGATGTGATGTTATGATCACAGTGTCTGGTCCTTTTAAAAACTTCAAACGGTGTCTCAGAATGGAATTGGTGTCACAAACTTCGACAGATCTAAAGCTAGATTTGATTTCTTGAACACGGTGTCTGAGTCACGATGTCTAGGTCCCAATTTCTATGTCACGGTGTATGGGTTATGATGTCTGGGTCACGATGTCTGGGTCACGGTGTCTGGGTCACGTTGTCTGAGACTTAGCCCAATATATATATACAAACATAAACAATGATATTCATATAATTTATTAGACTTAATCATGTATCATGTAAATACATTATAACAAAAATTTAAAATAGTTTATAATAATCCATCGTAGCACTTAAGGTCTTGGATAGGATTATATAAATCATAAAGAAGCCAACCATATATACACATGATTTGAGATAGATTAAATAGTATTAACAAGCTTTATAGAATGTATAGGATTTGTGATCATTAAAACATGATTAACACATGAGGAGACCAAAAATCTCCCCTTTTTATGATAACAAATCATGTGAGTGAGATATCTATTCATAGTGAATGTGTCTCCACCTTAGTGTTCATGTCTCTCCCCCTTTTGGGATTATAAAAAAGAGTACAAAAATAAATAAGAGAATAGATAAAAAGATTTCACAATGAATTAGATGGATAAAAAAGTTTCATTACAAATAGTAAGAAACAAAAATATAGAAATCATCCCAATCAATAGATAGTGTTCATTTTTCTTCAGCACCGACTGTCTTCTCTTTTCCCTTGGAACTAGCATCACTAGAAGCCACATGAACAGAGGTTGAAGTAGAATAAGGAATTGAAGCAAATGAAAGAGAAGTAATAGGGAGTCCTTAAAAAATATAAGGGGACAAGGTAGGTTTGGTGGAAGACCGAGGAAAGTTTTGATCAAGGATGACATGTCTGATCTGACTCATAGCGTGAGAGGTAGGAAATGAAGTTGACGTAAGGGCAGAAAATGAGAAGGTAGGAAAATACTGTCTCAAGGGTGTAGCAACAGGAGCTACAATAGAAGTGCTTTTTAAATGAATATAAGGCCTCAAAAGTTTTTTGAAGTTAGTAATAATCTCACCCACATACTACATCACCTTTTCAAAGTCATCATTGTTCTCCATGAACTATTCCAACAAAGGAGTAAACTCTTTGAGATTTTGATCTTGAGTTTTGAAATCTTGAGTGACAGGAGGTATTTTTATATTATCTACATGGTACATGATGTGGTTTGTCATATCATGCTTAGAGAAGATCTTATTGAAGTATAATTCCATCTTCTTAGTAACTTCCTCTTGAGCATAATTGGAAATCTTGCAATGAATCCTCACCAAATCAATAACTCTATCACTGTTCTTGAAATACACAGATAGAGAATCTTTGTCAAAGCCAAAAAGAACATTCTGGTGTTGCTCCCCCTAAACATGTGCATCATTCTCATGACTAAGAGATTTAGATCCTTGATCTAATTCCAAGATCTCATCCCCAATAGCCTCACCCATTTCCTTTCTAGATAATTTATAGGCTTGATCCATTATCTCTTCAGTAGATGGGATAACCTATGGAATAGCTCGTTCCTCTACGTGTTCCTCAAGAGAATCTTCTTTCTAAAAAGGAAATATATTCTTCTAAATGTTCTTCCCAAATAGCCCTTTCACTTTCAAGAACAAAATATTCTTCTTTAGAGGCAGTTTCTTCTAGATCAACAACCTCTTCAGGTACAGGTACTTCCTTCTCAATAAATACTTGAGGAGCAGGTTCACTCTCTCCCTTATCTAGGAGTGTTTTCCCTATTGGTACAAAAAACACTTCCCCTCCTTCCTCTTTTGAATAGTCAACGATTTCATATGGTTCCAATACAGGATCAGGAATGTTCTTAGGTCTTGAAGAGTGCTCAACTAGGTTGAACTTTTCATACACCTTTTTATTATCTTCCACCCATGCTTTTCTCCATGGATTCCAACTAATTTTCATTCTTTTCACTGTAACATTCGAAATAAAAAATTCATAGTCCTTAATGAGTTTTTCATCTATTCCAACTAACTCTTTTGCATGAATCATAGATGAGATAAATCCGGAGTAGAACATGGAGGTTAACTTGGAGGTTTTCTTGATCAACTAACACATGTGAAGTATAACATACTTTCAAAGGTTGATATTGTGTCCTTTATTCATAAGATGTATAAAAAATACATCCTGATACATGAGTATAGAAAAATAACCTTTTTGGGGCTAATGAAATTTTGAAAAAATTTAAACCATAGTTTGGTTTCCCCATCTAGCTCAGCAGCTATAGCTCTTCTATTTGTTTAATTTCTAGTTTTGCTTTTCAAGGCCTCTTACAAAACAAATATCTCACTGGGAGGTGGAGGACCTCTCTTGTAGTCCTCAAAAATACCCTTATGAGGTATCCTTAGGCATGCAACCCATAACCTCAAAGAATATGTACATCTTTTCCCATTGATCCAGCTTCTTAGAACAAAACCATCTTCTGTATCGAATGAAAATTGAATGAATTGATAAAACTGTGCAACTAGATTTGAGTATATCAGCCTATCCTTCTTTTTTAGCCAATGCATACACCCTTTCTCTTTTTTGTACTTTCAATAATAAAGACCTACTTGATAGTAGCAACTTTGGGAGAATTTCCTTTTTAGGTACCACTGTTCTGTTCACCAGGTTCGGATTCAACAGACCTTTGGATTCTAACTTCAATTCTATTTTCATATTCTTAATTGAAATATACTTCTCAGAGGTTTATGAGGATGGAAATTTCATTATAGGAATTCAATGCATGTTCAAGAGAGAGAAAGGATGAAAGAGGGGATACGGTTTGAGAGAAAAGAGCTCGGGTGAAGAAAGGAGTGAATATTATTTAATTTTTATCATTTAGGTATAAAAAGAGTCACAAAAACAAAAGCGCAGAAAAGTAAAAATAAAATAATTAATTACCATGATATGGGTTATAGTATGTAAATAAATTAATAAAGCGTCTTTATGGTGAGATTGTGGAAGAATTTTATGGTGAGACCGGAACATGATTTCACTGTGAGACTGTAACAGGCTTCCATGGTGAGACCATAACAGGCATCCACAGTGAGACTGTAACAGTGTGATTTCTAAACTGTGAGACTGTATTGTTTGAGACAGTAAGTTCCAGATAGTAACCGAGAGATAGAAACTATGAGACCGTAAACATGGAACAAAAAATTTTAAGACAGTATACTATAGTTCTGTGAGAGTTAGACAATAATCTTACGACAATGAGTTGTGAAACTGTAATCTTACGACAAGGACTTCTGAAATGGTAAGATATGAAACAGTATACTTACTACCAAAGATTTATCATTCCCAACTCATGTATGATGTAATCAATTCTTTCATAATTTAATGGTTTGATGAATATATCAGCAAGCAGATATTCAGTTCTAATAAATTCCAAATTGATTTCACCTTTTTGATAATGATCTTTATAAATATGATGTCTTACATCAATATGTTTTTTCCTAGAGTGTGAAACATGATTTTTGAGATGTTAATAGCACTTGTATTGTTACATTTAATAGGTACATGCCTGAATTGATATCCATAATCTAGTAATGTGTGTTTCATCCACAAAGTTTGTGCACAATAACTACCAGCAGCTATGTATTCAGCTTCTACAATAGATAATGCAATAGAGTTTTGTTTCTTACTACACCATGATACAAGTGACTTGCCTAAAAAGTGACATTTTCCATTGGTGATTTTTTTATCTATCTTACAACCATCAATGTCAGCATCAGAATATCTAACTAACTCAAATGGTTGTCCTCTTGGATAGAACAGTACTAGATTGGGTGTATGTAAAGGTATTTGAAAATTATCTTAATAGATTTTTAATGATATTCCATTGGGTTTTCATGAAAACGAGCACACATACATACACTAAACATAATGTCAGGTCGGCTAGCAGTTAAGTAGAGTAAGCTTCCAATCAATCCTCTATAAGTGGCTTGATCAACAGATTTTATATCTTCATCAAGATCCAACATACAAGTATTACTCATTGGAGTGTCATAACATTTTGTGATATCCAAGCCAAAACGTTTTAGAATATCTCTAGTATATTTTCTTCAATTTAAAATAATACCATCATATTTTGAATGATTTGAAATCCAAGAAATAATTTTAGTCCACCCATTAAACTCATTTCAAATTCGTTTTTTATCATTTTAGAAAATTTAATACATAATGAATTTCTTGAACATCCAAAGATAATGTCATATATATAAATTTTAATTACTAAAACATCATTAGAAATTAATTTTATAAAAAGTGTAGGATCAACTATTCCTTTTGTAAAACCTTTGGAAATAAGAAAAGTTCTTAATCTAAAATACCAAGCTCTTGGATCTTATTTTAAACCATATAATGATTTAGATCATTTAAAAATATGATTTGGAAAATGAGGGTTTGTAAAACCAGGGGGTTTCTCAACAAATACATTCTCAGCTATATACCCATTTTGGAATGAGATCTTAACATCCATTCGATATAACTTGAAATTCTGATGTGTAACATAAGAAAGAATAATTCTGATGGCCTCAAGTATAGATACTGGTGAAAAGTCTTCCTCATAGTATATTTCTTCTTATTGACTATAGGCTTGTGCTACCAATCTAGCCTTTTTTCTAACTATGTTACCATCTTTATCCACTTTATTTATAAACACCCACTTAGTGCTTATGGAAAATGTGTCTTTAGGTCTGTCAAAAAGATTCCAAACATTGTTCCTTTCAAACAGATTAATCCCTTCTTGCATACCCATCACCAAAAATTCATCATTGATATAATCATTAGTGTTTCTGGGTTCAAGTTGTGACAAGAAGACTTGATGTGAAACCTAATTTCTAAGAGAAGCTCAAGATTGAGTCCCTTTATCTAATTCTCCTACAACATCATCTAAAGGATGGTTCTTAAGAGTTCTAACAGCTCTAAGAAAAATAAAGACTTGGGATTTCAGGTTCTTCAATAGGTTCAGGTTCATTATGATTCGAATCTAATGACTTTATAGAATTGGAATCTTTCATATATTCCTTTACAAGATGGTTAGTGGATTTTAAATTTATTTCCAAATTTGATACATCATTCTCAAGGTTCTCTGAAGTTGTCTTAGGCTCATGAGGATCTGTTTCATCCAATTTGACCTGGACAGATTCTTCCACAAATTTATTTCTTTTGTTAAACACTCTAAAGGCTTTACTAGGGATAGAATATCCTAGAAAGATTACTTCATCACGCATAGATGTGAATTTGTCAAGATTTTCCTTAGTATTAAGTATATTGGCTTTGAAACCAAATATTTAAAGTAGGTAACTTTGGGTTTTCTATTCTTCCATAACTCATAAGGAGTTATTTTATGAATGGGTCTAATACTAAATTGATAATATCGCATGTTGTATTTACAATTTTCACCCAAAAATAAATAGGTTAGTAATATTCACTAAGCATGGTTCTAGAAATCACATGAAAGGTTCTATTTCTTCTTTCTACAACTCCATTTTGTTTAGGTGTTCTAGGGGCAGAGAAATTATGACAATAATCATTTTGTGAGTAGAATTATTCAAACTCTTTATTTTCAAACTCACTTATATGATCACTTCTTAAGGATTTAATTCTATGTCCACTAAGATTTTCTATAGATTTTCCATATTTGAAAAAAATGAGAGCATGATTCACTTTTGTGAGCCAAAAAAAGTCCAAGTATATCTAGAAAAGCCATCTACAAGAACATAAACTTAGTGCTTCCCATTTAAACTAGAAACTCTAGATGGTCCAAAAAAATCCATGTAAACCATTTAGAGAGGTTGAGAAGTAGAAACTTCTTTATTTCGTTTGAAGGAAATTTTGTGTTGCTTTCCCTTTTGAAAAGGATCACACTCTTTTATCATTTAGAAACTCAAGTTTGGGTTTTTCCTTGACTAAAAGTTTTCTAGTTAATTTTCTAAGGGAGTGAATATTATAGTGTCCTAGTCTCCTATGCCAATGCCATGACTCTTTATAAAATACAATTAAACATGAAGCATTTTGAGAGACTAATAAATCTATGTTAACAGAGTATATATTTTCATTTCTTAATGCATAAAATACTCATTCATTTTTAGAATTGAAAACATATCAAGCAAGATTTTCAAATTTAACATGAAATCCATCATCAAATTTTTGTGAAATACTAAGAAGATTGTATTTCAATCCATAAAAAAGGTACTTTGGAAATTAAAAGTGACTTAGAGTTACCAATTTGGCGAAGGCTAGTGATCATTCCTTTTGCATTGTCACCAAAGGTGACATGTCTGCCATCAATTTTTATTAAATTCTTGAAGCATGAGTAGTATCATGTCATGTGTCTTGAACACCCACTGTCCAAGTACCATAAGATTTTACAGGAGATATTTAAGCACCTTTCCTAAAAAATAGTCAAATAAAAATAGATTTTGGTACCCATATTTGTTTGGGTCCAGTAAAATTAGTGACTAGTTCTTTAGGAACCCACATTTGCCTCATAGATTTCTTATAATAATTATGTAAAGTGCTTGAAAAATAAACTCAATTTGGTCCATAAATTCTTTATGTAGTAGAGAGTGTATGATAACACGAAGTAGCTGAATGTTTTTTAGAACTAGGAGTAAAGCTATATGTCCTAGACTTAGAAAAAAATTAGTTCTTCCAAAATTTCTTTTACCTAGTTGATATCCAATACTAGTAGTATATTTAAGAGCAATATGTTTACCTAGAAATTGTACCAAAGTATCTTTACCATTAGTAAAACTTTCATGATCCCTTTAAAATTTCTCATTGGATAGCTTTAGTTCATTATTTTCATTGAGTAGTTGAGATTTTTTCTCCCTTTCTATAGTATGTTAAGTTTTAAGAGTAGAGCTAAAAGAATGATGTTTCTTAAAATATTTGAATTTATATTTTATAGATTTAAATGTTTCTTCAAGAATATTATAGTACTCAATCATTTCTTCATTAGACATATTTTTAGAGCCACTCTCATCACCATAATAATAGGAATTTTGTACAGGAGATTCCAGTGTTACCTCAAATGTGTTTTTCATAAAACACATATTTTCTTTCTTTGCATGTTCATCATGTAAAAATTATGAGTCACTTGAACAATCCTCAGAAGAACTCCATTTTGTTTTCATTTCCTTTTTATACTTTCTACCTTTGTCCTCATACTTCATTTTGTACTTGATCTTGGGACCGTCAGCCTTTACATGTCCCTTTTACTTAAATTCATAGCATACTATCTCGTCAGACATGTCAATTCTTTTCCAAACTTTCTTCCAGCTTCCTTTTAGATCATATCTTCCCTTGAAGTTAAGCTTTCTAAAAAATTTCTTCTTATTGTAAAATCTCTTAAACCATATGGCTAGTTGAGACATCTCCTCATCATTGTCAGATGATGATTGTTCACTGGTGGAACTTTCTACAAAGACTTCTAATTTCCCATTCTCTTTGAGTTTAGAAGTGGTGAGCTTAAATGTAAAAGATTTTCTTTTGGGTTCAGCCTCCTCTTAATTGTTGACATTAAAATCCTATTAAAACATCATTAGTTTTTCCAATGAGTTATTTTATAGGTAACTTGCTAATTTCACATGAATCTCTAATATATATAGATGTTCCTATCCATCTTTTAGGTAGGAATATGAGAATCCCCATAATTTGTTCTTTGGTAGTGACTTCCCTTCCAAGAGAAATCATTGTGTTCACAATTTTGTTGAACCTGAGATACATACCGGAAATAGGCTCATCAGGTTTCATTTTAATGATATCATATTCAATAATAAAAGTATTAAGTCTAATTTATTTCACACTAGATGTTTTTTCATGTGATAGAGAAAATGTATCCCAAATTTCATGGGCAGTTTTACATGAAAAAATTCTATTTAATTCTTCATCTACTAAAGAGAGATTTAAATAATTCTTGGATTTGCAATTGTTATTGTAGGAAGTCTTGATTGGATCATCCCAAGTGATTCTATCAATAGCAGGAATCTTATACTCATCTATAACTGAAGACCAAATTTCAAAACCAATACTTTCTAAATGCATTTTGTTTTTAATTTTCCATTGGGAATAATTGGTTACATAAATTAATGGTGGTATGTTTTTTGCAACACCTTCTTGTCTATTATCCATAATATAGAAATACTTTAAAATATCTAGAAATTTAGAATTAACAAAAATTTATAGATATTTAAAGTAAAATTAAAATCATAGTAGAATAGGTTCAAAAACAAAGTCTTAATATGAATAAAAACAACCTTTGATTCCAGATGTTGGTTGGAGTAGAGTACTCAAGAGGGGGGTGAATTGAGTATCTATAAAAATTTTCTATTTGAAAATTATTCTTAAAAAGATACCCAATAAAAATAAATACATCCCAATTAATCAATGTAATTTGGTTATGAAAGTTTGACTATTTAAATAACATCTCAGAAGAATGATTAATTCTTAGTAATCTTAACATTAGTTATTAATATTACTTTTGAAGCTATTATAATAAGAAAAAACAATTATAACTTCTTTACAAGATTAACTGTCAATGTAAATTTAGTGATTTTTAAATTATATAGTAATACAGAGAGAACTAATTTAAACAACACAACAGATATAAAACTAGTAGTTCTGTCTCAAGCCGAGACCTAATCCACTACAATTGGTGATCACCTCCCACCAAGCGGTTTATATTAATAAACTTGACCCACTCCCTGGATCAGGGTAAACAACAATGCATAGGACTATCCAGGTCACACGACCTCTTCCACAGTTCTTTGTGGGTATGAATTAACATGTCCCACAAGGAACTCTTCCAAACTTATCTGTGGGAGTAAAAAAGTGTAAAAAATTATGAGAGGAAGGATATCGTGTATCCTTTATGTTCAGGGTAGGAGACATTGTGCGTTTTAATAAAAATATACACACACTTCTCAAAAGATAAAAACAATGCACAAAAGATATATAATGATGAGATAAGGTTATAAGTGATCTGAGTGATAGTATATGCAGCTCTGGACTTCCAGGATGAAGCATATGTAAGAATCAAGTCCTCTTGTTTGAAACAGAGTATCACAAGTCTGATGCACTAGTTTCCAGTTAGATCTGGTTCATGTCCTTCATGTAGTGGGTAATGCGGATATGTTCTTGGATCTGATCTATGGTATCCCAGATCTTTGGATTCAAGAATTATTTGTGTGTTCTTCAGATTTACTGAGTTGCATGTGTTAGTTATATCTTAATAATGCTTGTTCTTATTCGCTATCACGCGCTGCCGTTTCCGAGCCACACTTCTCTTTTTAATCCAAGAGTTCATGTGTCAGAGCTGATAGGATGCATGTACTCTAAACCTCATACCTCGTACTATCATGTGATCTGTCTACAAAGAAATATTAAATATGTCAGTGCATTTAAAAGACTAAAATATGACCGTTAGAAATTAAATTAAAAATGACAAAACAGATTAAAGAACGGTGTCACAGTCCATCTGCAGATAGTGACTCCATGAAATAGTGTCACCATGAAATGGTGTATCCTTCTTTTCCTTTGAGTGGTGAGACAGTTATGATGGCACGATTGTATAGAGATCATGAACTGGTAGCACATATGTGGTGTTAGGATCACAATGTCTGGTCCTTTCCCAAACAACAAAGGGTGTCCCAACATGGAACCAGTGTCATCAAATTCCACAGATATGAAGCTGGTATTGGTGTCTGGGTCATAGTCTTTGAGTCACGGTGTCTGGGACACGTTGTTTGGGTCACTGTGTCTCAGTCACGGTGTCTTAGTAACTGTGGATAGATCACGATGTCTGAGACTTAGCCAAATATCTATATACAGACATAAATAGTGATATTCATAGAATTGATTAGACTTAATCAATTATTAAGGAAATCCATTATAAATCAAATTAAAAATAGTTTACAATAATCAAACATATCACTTATGATCTTGGATAGGTTTATTTAAAGCATAAATAAACCAACCATCCGTACACATGATTTAAGAGATATTAAACAGAATTAGAAAGCTTTACAGAATGTATAGGATTTATGATCATTAAAACATGATTAACACATGAGGAGTCCCACACATAGGATGCCTACCAGAAGGCCTGAGATCAAATAGGTGCCCACCTGTAACACCCCAAGCTTCCATGGTACGTTTCTCTTTGAATAATAGAGCAGCGTGTGTTGTACACAACCACGAGTTCTAACACACAGTGACCAATCAAAGTAACCATTATGAATAGTAATAACCACCTTTTGAAATTATATTAATTTTATAATTCAAAATGGACTTCATTTTTTTGTTCATAATATCAAAATTATCCTAAGTTGAATTTTTTGTTATTTTCTGAGAACTTCCAATTTTATATGAATAGTAAAAAAAACTTAAAAACAACTTTTTTAATAAAAATAATTTATAGTGATATATTATACTATTGAGTGGTTTTAAAGTATAATTAGAATATATTTTTACCATTTTATCCAATGGTGGTCATTATAATTAATTTCACTTTGAAATTAGACATAAACGAGTGTCAATCCTTTGATAGATATTGTTTCTTAAAAACACATTATTTGTTTTGACAGTAGGAATTAAATATAAAAATAATTAATGCAAATTTTATGTTTTGAATTTGGTAAAATGGACTTCATTTTTGAATTTGTAATATCAAATATAGCTTAGGGTGAAGTTTTGGTATTTGTCTGAAAAACTTCAATCTTTGATGAATAGTGAAACCACTAAGTGGTAGTTTAAAAACTAATTTTTCATGTAAATGAAACATTACCACTTATGTGTATTGAATTTCAAAAATCCGACATACATGGTTTTCATTAGGAAGAAAAATGTGGTTCAATGAGATAAAAATATTTTTTGGTGAACAATAACTTTTAAGTTTTATTAATCGCGATTAAAGGTAATTAGTGAAATTTAAGGTAAAAATGATATTATAAAAATATGAAAATATCTTTACCCTTATCCTACCCTTATTTTATGAGTCATGGATGACCAATACAATCCATGGTTCAACTTGGGGAACCCATGGAGCCACTTGGGTAAGAAAACGACATTAATAACTTTTTATTTAAAGTAAAAATAAAATTGTCACAAACATGTGTTGTTTTACTAAAACAATTATTAAATGGGGTTATATAAGTTAACTTTTAAACTATAAATTTTCATTTGAAAGATAAAAATATTTCCTATATCATGATATTTTTTTATAATTTTTAGACATTAAATAAATTAATTTTTTTATGACACCATGATGATGCAGCGATTACCTCATTAATTAACGATTTAAATAAAATGAAAATATAATGTAAAATATAAGACATAAACTTGTCAAAAACCTATTGGATGAGTATATTTTGAACCCTTATCACCTTATTCTTGAAATATAAAATTTTGGGACCTTTAAAATCATAAAATCATTATATAATAATGTAACATTTCATGACTTTCCAAGAGTGCCCCTACTCTCCACTTATAAAAGGCCCCCACATCTACCCCCTTATTAACAACATCAAAGCCATTTGGATCAGCCTAACTCTCACCAAATAATATATCAACTTCCCTCTCTTACTCCTAGAAGCCTCACTTTGGGCAGAAGTCTTCCCAAGGAAGCCTTTAGCTCAAATCAAAAAGAGTTACCCAATTTTAAGGTAATGTCTTCTCTTATGTTCTTTTGTTTTATTTTGATTATCCAACCCATTAAACTATTTTTATTCCTTTATTTTTTTAACAACTCCAGTATATTAAATATACTACGATGTTTTTATGAGAAGGATTTTATTTACACTTACACATACCTTCGTCTAATGGTTAAATAACATACTGTTTCTGTGGGTGGCGAATTACTACCTCACGAAACGATGATTGTTCAATCTTCTTTTAACACCTCTCATGGTGGCCATTAAGATGTATATTTATTTATATATAATATATATTATGTTTATGTTTTACTTATGCTTCTATATTTCTCATTTATGGAATACCTTTATGATTTACATTATGGGTAAACGCGATAATTTCATTTTAGGAAGTGCGGACTACCGCCCCCTCAAAGTGATTTGAATCGTTAATGTCATATGTGAGACGTATAAAGGATGGAGTAAATAATATTATATATGATATTATACTGGAATTATAATATAACTTTATATCATTATGATTTCATTCCATTAAATACAAAATATAAATGAAAGTAGCGTTCATGCGTACGTACGGCTTACCGTCTCCATGAACGGTGCATTTCATTTCTTACCTCTAAATGTTATGTAATATTATAAATGCATATATATAATGGATATATATGATATATATTATATCTACATCATTATTATAATTCTAGATATAATGGATATTTTATCACATGAACAACTTGTAATTATAAGAAGTTTATTTTTGACTCAAGTACCAAAGATCGACAAAACGACCATTATTAACATAAATAATTACATAATGTTCATAAACTGGTAATAAGTGATATAAAAGGAATAATGAACTTGAAAAATGTTCTTAAGCAATTATAAATTAACTCTGGTTTATTATTTATGAGGTTAAAGAACGGTCGAGTCATGTCAGACATGAGGTAAGGGACTTCGTCTCAATCTCCTTTCATTGAGACATATTTTGATTTATACACAACTTTATTTTATACAGTCTATAAACCCCTTGTAATTTTAAGTTTATTCAAAAGGAATCTTTTTTATACGAAGAGTTTTTACTAAATGACAAAAGGAATTTTTTTTCTTACGTATGTAGCGACAACGACTTCTTCGCCGCCATGACCATTATTTGAGTTTCGACTTCCTCTACAAGCCATAAATTTTTTTAAAAAATGAAAAATAAATACCAAGTTTTAATTTTCTTTTATTTTGGTATTGAAAATGGTTTTATTATATAAATGTTTTGTATTGATATCTTGTGATTAAAATGTGGAAATGTTACGTTTCCTTTACGCATGTTTTATGTGATACGATTATGTTATGGTTTATGATATGTTTAAACCTGTTCATATGAGGAATGCATTGGACTTAATAAGTGACAGGTAGAGCCCACTATAGGTCCTCGATGCATCAGTAGGTCTCATGAGACAAACTAGTGTCTTGGAACGAGGCCTTGACAAAATATTATTTGTATTATTGGAACGAGGCCTTGGCTACATGGTTATTATAGTCTGGCATTATGCATTCCATCATTATGAAAGTGGTTATTGATATTTCATGTGATTATTCAACTAGTAGAATATCCATGTGAATAAGTAAATGGAATTATTTCATTTTATTTTGCCATATTGTGATGAATTTCATGTTTAAAAGGCTTTTGTTTTAGTTATTCATTGCCTTAAATGTTTATGTTTATTTATGAAAGTTTCTTCTATATTGTTATCTTTACTGAGCATCTGAGCTCACCCCTTTCAATGTTTTAATTTTTCCAGGATGTGAAAAAGTATTTTATGAATGACCTGTAGGGATAGTCGGAAGGTGATATGAGTGTGGACTATGGAGACCATGTTATTGTAGTTTTTTACTTTATGATGTAATGTAACGTTTATGAATGTATCTAATGTTTCCAAGGCTACTAAACTAATTGGCCTTTTGAGACTTGATCTTTTGTGATCATGCCAATGTTACGTAATAATGCACCGAATCTAGGTAACTGGGGTCGGGGCATTACAGTTGGTATCAGATGCAGTTTAGTACTAACCTTGGAAGCTAGATTTAGATAAAATCTAATTAGAGCACATAGCCATAAGATAGACGTTGAGGATTAGTATAGAATAACTTTATAGAATTTTGGTATTATGGAGATTTTGTGAGTTTTCCGAGCAATACATCCCTGTCTGGATACGAGCAGGTAGAGGCGGCTCTGGCACAGATGTACCTAGGGGTAAAACCTGAAAACACCACTTTGAGCTAGACTCGAATGGAAACTGGTGCACGACAACGGACCTTGCTGCACTCTTGGTTACGACACTCCCGAGGGATATGCTTAGGATAATTCTCATTTTATTTACAAACCACTATGAAGGGTTTATGAGTATATAATTTCTCAAAGAATTTTTTTTATGATTATGGATTATATCCATAACTAGTTCAATTTATGTTAAGTGTTTTACAAGTTTGTTATTATGTATTTTAATTCATAAACTAATCTAGTTTATGCCATTGTTTAGAAATGGAACCTAGTGGAAGGAATGGAAACCATATCAATGCATGAACTCCATGTAAGGATTTCCCTCATACTCAAGATAATTATAATGGAGCTGGTGATACAACTGGTGTTGATCATCTTATCACCATACTAGGACAACTCACTCAGGTTATGAATAATAACCTTACTCGTATGGAGCACCCTAATCCGCAGCGTGGAGGATCAATGTTAGATCGCTTCATGAGGTAGAAACCACCAAAATTCAATGGGAGTAAAAATCCATTAGTATCCAAGCAATGGATAGGTTCCATAGAGAAAATATTCAATGCCTTGGGGAGTAATGAAAGGGAAAAAGTTGTCATGGTAGTTTATCGCCTCATAGGAGATGCTAATCAATGGTGGTCATTGATACAAAACACGAAGGAAGATGATGAAGTATCAAATATGGAATGGAGGGACTTCAAAGAGATTTTCTTAGAAAAATACTTTCCTCGTGACCATCGAGCAGATATGGATAGGCAATTTCTAAGTCTGAGACAAAAGGAGGATGTGAATGTCGCAAAGTATGAGGCTAACTTTATAAGGTTAGCGAGGCATGCAACAGATTATATACGTAACCCAAGAAGTAAGATTGATCGTTTCTTTGATGGGTTAAAAACATTTCTCCATCGAGACTTAGTCTCACAATCTTTTTCATCATATGAAGATATAGTCTCGTGTGCTCTAAAGACAGAAAAAGAATCCACTAAATCTTATGACAATAAAGTAAAGCAAGAGAAGAAGAGAACGGTGGAACAAGAGATAGATAAAGGGAAAAAGGGAAATAAGTATTTTACATTATGCGATAATTGTGGGAGGAATCACCTCGGTACTTGCCTAAAAGGAATGAGAGTTTGTTAAAAATGTGAAGAAAAAGGTCACCAGGCTCGTGATTACAAGGGAAAGAAAGAGGCTGTCAATGTTGAATTCTATAATTGTAGAGAAATGGGGCATTATGCAAACTAATGCCCTAAGCGCCAAGGAAACTTATCTCAGAAAAGGCCAAGGGATCAAGGATAATATTATGTTGTTACTATAGTTAAAGAGGAATAATTAATGTATTGGTGCTTTTGGACTCAAGCATTATATTCTGGTTATAAGAATAATGTGATATATATAAGGATTGTACTACCATACTTGTTTTCATTAAGTTTTTAATATGATGAAGGTAATCATATTTTTAGTATGTGACAATAAGAGAAACTTTACTTTGTTTGGGGAATCTGATGGATTGATTTTGGAATTTAGAGACCTTTTAGAGAAAGTCTGGACAGAGGTATTTTGGATAACTATAAAGGTTGGAATGGATTAAGTTTAACTTTGGATAGTATTGTTTAAGGTTAAAAAATTTCTGAAAATTATTTTTGGAATATTATAATACTATAGTTTTAGGAAAAGTACAACCTGCAGGTCGGAGGATAACCCATCACGTCGGACAAAGCTGCAAGAATCGAACCCACAACCATAGTGTGATAGGCCTTTATTACCTACCAATAGACTACAGGAAGTCTCTGGTATTAAAAAATAGTTTTCCTAATCTAAATGGTATGTGTTAATATTTGGAACCTTGTACGATTAGGATAAATATAATATTTTTGAGTTCTATTATCTTTTTGAGTGAAAGATGAGTTTGTTGTAGAAATTAGTTGAAGGTTGAAACTCTACTTGTCAAGTATATATATATATATCTCTCTCTTATTATATGATTAAATTAATTCTTAAAATTTAGGAAAGGGATATTAAAAAATTGTGTTATCCTAATACCTTATGTTTTGTTGAACTGATGATATTTTCATCATAGATTGCTGGCTTTGAGACCCTCAATTTTACTCTTGTTTGTGATTGATGACCTCAATCAATCCCTATAAATATTTAAGTTTTTCCTCTAATTATGTGTCTATAATTTCCACCAATGCTCTTCTATTCGAAACCCTAATTTTGTGGTGACTTTCTCATTTCCATTTCCCTCTTATTAAGACTAAATTTTATTAACCCTATTTCCGATATGAGTTTTCCACAAATGTATTTTCTATTTTCAACCTTTTATTTTCGAAGAACAATTTCAAATTGCGAGGACGCAATTTATTGAAGGAGGGGAGAATGTAACACCCCAAGATTCCATAGTACGCTTCTCTTTGAATAATAGAGCAGCGTGTGTTGTATGCAACCTCGAGTTCTAACACACCGCGACCAATCAAAGTAGTCGTTATGAATATTAATAACAACTTTTTAAAATTATATTAATTTAATAATTCAAAATGGACTTCATTTTTGTATTCTGAATATCTAAATTATCCTAAGATGAATTTTTTGTAATTTTCTGAGAACTTCCAATTTTCTATGAATAGTAAAAAAATACTTAAAAACAACTTTTTTAATAAAAATAATTTATATTGATAAATTATACTATTGAGTGGTTTTAAAGTATTATTAGAATATATTTTTACCATTTTATCCAATGGTGGTCATTAGAATTAATTTCACTTTGAAATTGGACATAAATGAGTGTCAATCTTTTGATAGATATTGTTTCTTAAAAACACGTTATTTGTTTTGACAGCGGGAATTAAATATAAAAATAATTAATGAAACTTTTATGTTTTTAATTTGGTAAAATGGACATCATTTTTGAATTTGAAATATCAAATATATCATAGGGTGAATTTTTGGTATTTTTCTGAAAAACTTCAATTTTTGATGAATAGTAAAACCACTAAGTGGTAGTTTAAAAACTAATTTTTCGTGTAAATGAAACATGACCACTTATGTGTATTGAATTTCAAAAATCCAACATACATGGTTGTAATTAGGAAGAAAAATGTGGTTTAATGTGATAAAAATAATTTTTGGTGAATAGTAACATGTAAGTTTTATTAATCGCGATTAAAGGTAATTAATGAAATTTAAGGTAAAAATGATATTATAAAAATATGAAAATATCTTGACACTTCTCCTACCCTTATTGGATGAGTCATGGACGACCCAGACAATCCATGGTTCAACATGGGGACCCCATGGAGCCACTTGGGTAAGAAAATGACATTAATAACTTTTTATTTAAAGTAAAAATAAAATTGTCACAAACATGTGTTGTTTTACTAAAACAATTATTACATGGGGTTATATAAGTTAACTTTTCAACTATAAAAATTAATTAGAAATATAAAAAGATTTCCTACATCATGATATTTTTTTTATAATTTTTATACATTAAATAAACTAAATTTTTTATGACACTATGATGATGCATCGATTACCTCATTAATTAACGATTTAAATAAAATGAAAAGATAATGTAAAATATATGACTTACACTTGTCAAAAACCTATTGGATGAGTATATTTCTAACCCTTATCACCTTATCCTCGAAATATATAATTGTGGGACCTTTAAAATCCGAAACTCATTATACAATAATGTAACATTTCATGACTTTCCAAGAGTGCCCCTCCTCTCCTCTTATAAAAGGCCCCCACCTCTACCACCTTATTCACACCATCAAAGCCATTTTTCTCAGCCTACCTCTGCCCAAATACTCTCTAAACTTCCCTCTATTACTCCTAGAAGCCTCACATTGGGCAGAAGTCTTCCCAAGGAATCCTTTGGCTCAAATAAAAAAGAGTTACCCGATTTTAAGGTAATGTCTTCTATTATGTTCTTTTGTTTTATTTTGATTCTCCAACCCCTTAAAATATTTTTATTCCTTTATTTTGTAGCAACACAATTATATTAAATATACTAGGATGTTTTTATGAGAATTATTTTATTTACACTTACACATACCTTCGTCTAATGGTTAAATAACATACTGTTTCTATGGGTGGAAAATTACTGCCTCACGAAACGATGATTGTTCAATTTTCTTTTAACACCTCTCATGGTGACCATTAAGATGTCACTATATTTATATATGATATATATTATGTTTATGTTTTCCTTATGATTCTGTATTTTTCATTTATGGAAAAACTTTATGATTTCCGTTATGGGTAAACGCGATAATTTCATTTTAGGAAGTGCGGACTACCGCCCCCTCAAAGTGATTTGAATCGTTAATGCCATATGTGGGACGTATAAAGGATGGAGTAAATGATATTATATATGATATTATACTGGAATTATAATATGCCTTTATACCATTATGATTTTATTCCACTAAATACAAAATAGAAATGAAAGTATCGTTCATGCGTACGTACGACTTACCGTCTCCATGAACGGTGCATTTCATTTATTACCTCTAAATGTTATGTAATATTATAAATTCATATATATACTAGATATATATGATATATATGATATCTACATCATGAATATAATTCTGGATATAATGGATATTTTACCACATGAACAACTTGTAATTATAAGAAGTTTATTTTTGACTCAAGTACCAAAGATCGACAAAACAACCGTTATTAACTTAAATAATTACATAATGTTTATAACATGAAAAAGGTTCTTAAGCAATTAGAACTTAACTCTAGTTTATTATTCAGGAGGTTAAAGAACGGTCAAGTCAAGTTAGACATGAGGTAAGGGACTTCGTCTCAATCTCCTTTCATTGAGGCATATTTTGTTTTATACACAACTTTATTTTATACGGTGTATAAACCCCTTTGAATTTTAAGTTTATTCAAATGTAATATTTTTTATATGAAACATCTTTAATAAAAGACAAAAGGAATGTTTTGTATAACGTATGCGGCGACAACGACTTCTCCGCCGCCGTGACCATTATTTTAGTTTCAACTTCCTCTACAAGCCATAACGTTTTAAAAAAAATGAAAAATAAACACCAAGTTTTACTTTTATTTTATTTTGGTATTGAAAATGGGTTTATTATATCAATGTGTTGTATTGATATCTTGTGATTGAAATGTGGAAATGCTACGTTTCCTTTATGCATATCTTATGTGATACGATTATGTTATGGTTTATGATATGTTTAACCCTGTTCATATAAGGAATGCATTGGACTTAATAAGTGATGAGTGGAGCCCGCTATAGGTTCTCGATGCATCGGTAGGTCTAATGAGACAAACTTGTGTCTTGGCATGAGGCCTTGACAAAATCTTATTTTTAGTCTTAGCACGAGGCCTTGGCTACGTGGTTATGATAGTATGGCATTATGCATTCCATCATTATGAAAGTGGTTATTGATATTGCATGTGATTATTCGACTAGAAGAATATCCATGTGAATAAGTATATGGCATTATTTCATTTTATTTTTCCGTATTATGCTGAAGTTCAAGTTTAAAAGGCTTTTGTTTCAGTTATACATTGCCTTAAATGTTTATGTTTATTTATGAAAGTTTCCACTATATTGTTATCCTTACTGAGCATCTGAGCTCACCCCTTTCAATGTTTTAATTTTTCCAGGATGTGAAGAAGTATTTTATGAATGACCTGTAGGGATAGTCGGAAGGGGATATGAGTGTGGACTATGGAGACCATGTTATTGTAGTTTTTCACTTTATGATGTAATGTAACGTTTATGAATGTATCTAGTGTTTCCAAGGATACTAAACTAATCGGTCTTTCGAGACTTGATCTTTTGTGATCATGCCAATGTTACGTAATAATGCACAGACTCTAGGTAACTGGGGTCGGGGCGTTACACCACCCATAAAGGGTCTACCCAACCATGCCCCCCTCAAATGGGAAGCTTCCATGCGTAAACATCACATCTTCTGAACTATGAGAACTATGATTCTGGACCAAAATAAGATATGTTGGATTCCCACCAGAAGGCCCAAGATCAAAAGGGTTCCCACCAATAAAGGGTCCACCCAATCATGTCTATAAAATGGGAAGCTTCCATGCATAATACCCACACCCATCCAAACTCCATTGGTTCGGATTCCTCTCCCGAGGATACATAATAATCCCTCCTTGTGGTCCCGATCCCAACACCAAGTCACCTTCCACCCCTAGATGAAAATAAACACTAGAGTGCTTTATAATATGGCTATGTCAGCATCACCTCTATGGCATCAAACATATGGATGCTCACGAAGATCTTGAAAACCAAGGGTAGCCCATGGAGACACTCTTCAAGAATGAACCAAGGATTCACGAACCCAGAAGGGTGTGGTGATCCTGACCTCGAATTCTCTCGGCCAATGGAGTCCTTAAGTGTCGTTGGCCAAATTTTTAGCTAATGAGCACTGCCATTGGAAATCAGGTCCATGAATCATGGATACCAGGGTTGTTGGGTGTTCTTGGCTCCACGAATAAACCCATTGGAGACCATACAAGGAATTTATATTCAAGAAGGACCGATTTCATGAGTGCTTGACCCCCACAAAATAACCCACTGGGACCAACAGTTCTCTACAAGGTTATTTTAACCTTCATTAAAGGATAATTACACTAAGTGAGGTGAAACTAAGCAGTAATAAACTCATCAAGAACCTATCTCTATGGAAAAAAGGGATGGTTGATTATCCTCATCATTCCATATCCACATCCCCTATAAATGTGCCACATCAGAGGCGAAACAATGTGGTAATGACATCTTCCATCTAGTTTATCAACCTATGGAAAGGAAGAAAATATTCTATATAGTTTAATGTATTTATTCTAGGCTATAAGATGCTTGATAATAGCTATGAAAAATCTTTTTTAGAAACCTTTCATTGTTGGTGAGAATAACACATTCGACATCCATCATGACCAATAAGTATTATCTATTGGAATATACCTTATTTATCATATAAGGCTCTTCCCATATGTGTTCCATCTTTGGGGGTGTCTTTCTTGGTATCATTGGGGATCTGAGAGACAATAAATATTATCCTTGAAGGAAAGATTAGAGGATGAAATTTTTAATGAAGGATCACACAATTTTATTTCGATAAACATTGAGGTTGTGTAGTGTACGAAACCTTTTCTCATAAATCTAATCAAACTCATCTAACTGTTTTTGTGATTTCTTATCATTTAAGAGTTTTCTAAAGATAGAAATTTAGATAAAGGGAAATTTTACATCTATGGGAAACACTGATTTGGTCCTATAAACCAATTAATATGGAATCACTTATGTCGTTGTGTGTGTGTTGGTATGGTAGGATCATAAATAATGAAAGATATTAACCATCCCAGACTTATTTTTCTTGTCCCCTATTATGTGGAGTATATTTTAGATGACATTATTAAAGGCCTTTATAAATCCATTTTCCTCTTCATTATAGTGGTATTAATGGTTATATTTGAGGATGTACTTGTAGTGCAATTTCATAAATTTAGTTTAATAGAAGGTAGTTCTATTTTCCATTAGTATCATGTGAGAGACACCAAATTTGGTGATGATATTGGATTTCATGAAGTTGCCGATCTTCCTTATTCCAACATACTTTAGGGGTAATTCCTCATACTATTCATAAAATATGTCGATAGAAGTACAGATATACTTAAAATATGTAGGTATGTCCTGGGTATATGACACCATAACATCCATTCCCCATATAACAAATGTTTAGGGATATATAAATATATGTATTAACTATGGGGTTTTATGGAAGAAGTTTTCATTAATCTAGAATTCATGAAATTTCCTGTTGAGTTTGAAAGATTCCTAAATCATTTTTTTCTAGAGGAAACAATGCCTCTTATTTTAGTGGGATAGTCCAGTCCTATATTGATGAGTGCTGCAATATTTGACATTGAATTCTTTATTGATAGTGGTAATCTCTCTTTCTGCTACGCTTATGAAGAGTATTCCACTAGAACCCCTTTTTGAGGGGTTTTCTCACACATATAACATCATAATGGGTAATGTGCACTACATAGCTTCCAGTATGATCCCTTTCAGCTCAATCTAACATTAGGCTCCCATGTTGGAGGTAATCGTATTTGGGATCCATTGATCAAGGGGTGGATATCAGTTCATCTTGCTGTAGGGAAGTGTTTATTGAATTGGTTTCCACCATATCATAAATGGACACTGATAAGAAAATACAACAGTTTGTTATGTGGGAAACCATTTCATCCTGATCTGGTTTATCCAGGACTAGGGTTTCCTTGTCTTGTGCGCTAGCATGATCATTTTTTGATCGATGTACATGATTAAATATTGGATAAAAAGGTAATTCATACATTAATTGTCTAATGTTACCAATGAGAGGGGGTAATTATTCTTTATTGATAGTATAATAAGTATTAATTTGTTTGATCATTATCTTTGGATCCCCTTTGATGTTTAGGTAGGATATCTGGAGCTACAAGGCTAGTTCGAATTCAGCAATGTGGGTTTGGTATTCTTCCTCATTATCAGTTCATCTTATGAATAGGGATAATGAGTAGGAAAAAATTGAATTGTATGGGTGAAAAATAAAATCTATAGACAGCAAATATTGAGTGTTGAGTTTCCTATCATATTTCCAATAATAATTTTGGAGGAACCATCAAAATAAATCTCCTATGTTTGGGGAGTGTCATGGGCTTAGAAAAACACTTCATTTTGAAGTTAAGTTTCCACTGGTGTGCTTTTTATAGTGGGACATTCCACAAGGAAATCAACTACAACCTACCCTTTAACTTCCATCTATGATATGAAATGGATGTCATGCTGTGGAAGAATAATAACCCATGGGGCCAAAGTCCCAGTCAAAATAGGGTGGATAAGGATGTACTTGAGAAGTTTAATATGAGAGACCACATGGACTTTGTGATGCTGCATGTAATTTGTCATATTTTGTTCCACAACGTTTAATTTCATTAAGTTCTTTTGGATATCGGTTTATAGTACCTTGAAAATGTCATCTAATATATAGAGGTTACTTAATTCCCTATATTGTTTCTTTGTTATAGGGCATCACATATGATCATTCAATAGCGGCCATATATAAGTTAACCAACTTCACATATATCAATCACATCATGAATGGTGTGTTGGTAGGTACTTCCTAAGATTCGAAAATTATTTATGGAATTCCTCATACAATTGGATGGAGACTCCCTTTCTTTAACATGGTGAAGGGGAGATATTTTCCAGCCATCTTAGCTATGAAACATTTAACGTAAGAGAGGTACCATTGGATCCTACGATGTTATTTAGGATTTTGAAGGGGTTACATATTTAGGATTTTAATAGTATTTTTTGGGATCGACATCGATACCACCATGGTGTACCATGAATCTACAGAATTTATGTATCATTACTCTAAAATCAAACATTAGAGGATTTTTCCTCAAACTATGTAGCAACAACTAGCTATATATTGTTTGATTATCAGTGAGGTGATCACATCATTGTTGGGATTTCAATTTTAGGTAATTGACATAACACTTAGATATTTTTTCAAATAAGGTCTTATAGATATTATTCATTCTTTTTTGGTATGTAGAACCAAATATATTTAATCTATTTGGTATGAAATGATAGAAACAGGTCCCTTGAGATGCTCTGAAGGTTATTTATACCTCATCATTAGGGGATATCTTTATTTAATTATACCATGAATACCCATCCCTAGAGGAAAGGGCATGTAATCTAGAAGTTACATTAATCGAATGTTCTATTATTGGAAGTGGGAATTCATTATTTTTAAATAATCTATCAAGGACTCTAAAATCAAGGAAGACCATGATAATCTGGTTATATTTTTTGATTTGGATGATATTGGGGAATAATTTTGGGAGCTTTACTTCATGGAAAATGTTGGATTTGATCAATTTTTCAACAACTGATTTCGCATTAGTAAAATGAGAGGGGTGCATCCTCTATGCCACCAACATGAAACCTTGATGGTCATTGGGTTGGTATAAGTAGTGTGTAGCCACATTGGGTTTTAGCCTAGAAATTTTTTGTATAATTACAAGTGATCATGTATTGATGATGAAATAGAAATAAAGTATACATACCCTTCTCCTTATTAGTCATGGAGATACTAATCAAAATAACTAATTGGTCTTCTTATTTACCTAGAATCACCAACTAGATCACAATGATGGTGGTGGAGAAGCATTAATTAAATGAGTAATGGGTGTTCCTATGGTTACTGTATTCTTATTCCATCACTGATTCAGTAGAATAATTTTAAGACATCGTGGGTAATTTGAGGGTATCTCAATCACTGTCGATTTTAGAGACACCATGGGATGAGGATTTCTCATCCTGTACTACTAGAGTTATTGTAGAGAGATTATATGGATGATTGTTTTTATTTATACTTATATATGGGTATGTTGGATACCAGACATCTTATGTCATAGAGAATGTCATGGGGTAATCATCAATTAATTCTGATGGTGTGAGGTAATTATCCAATATCAATAGATCATTATCCTAATACCATTTTGATGAGTCCACTTTAGATTTCAGGACATCTATCTCATGAAAATTATCTAATGAATATTGTGGTTCACATTAAATCACTAGGATTATATATTATTTATCGACCATGTTTATGTGTATTACACAATCACTATCGATCATGAACCACAGATTTATAGGGTTATCAACCAAGAAACTAGGGGATGAAACCAAAATATCATCATAAACCATTGGTTGTTTTCCTTCCTATTTATGGAAACATACCTTATCATAAAAGGATTAAAAATACTTGATGGTGGTTCTATCACTATATATTATGCAAATATTCTCATCAATGGGGTATTTCACAAATTTATGAAATGTTAAATGTACCATTATGTTGTTATGAAACCAAGGTCTTCTACACATGATATTATTGGTTGTTTATTCCTCGATAACAATGAACTCAGTTTCACATGTGAGAACCCAAAACTAAAACATGAGCATGATCTACCAAGTTTCCTTTTATTTCATGACCCTTCCCTTATGGTCCCTTGTCATGACTACCTCGAGCCTACCTCCAATAGGCCAGGGGCTGGTGACTGGTACCAAGTAGTAACATCACAAAAATTGGTGGCATTAACATAAAATACACGTACGCACATACACATATTCAAACCAAAAATGATAAAATTTAAAAACAATAAATATAGAATTAATAAAAACCACTATATCCCACAACTAGAGTAAAACAGTGATAGTAATGAAAAGTAAATATTTCTATAATACAAGCCCACAAAAAATAAAAGTCTATAAAATTTTCCAGAAAATAATCCACAGATAACCCTACCTGATCCTACCTGAAGGCATGGTACTAGGCATATTTTATGAATTCGTAATAAAAGAATGGTCTATCTAATATCAAAAGGCTCTATATCGTCTTGATCCACCATAGACTCTATAAAAAGGTCACTCATCTGCACAAGACATGAGATGTGTGGGCAAATCTCGTGCAGGGGTGAGTACAACAATACTCGGTAGGACACCCTGAAACCACAAAAGAGATATATAAAATAAATATATAGTCAGATCTACCCAATTATATGTCTATGGAATATAACAAGAATATATAGATATACTCAAATCACACCACATAGTCTTGGGTAAGTTGTAACCACTTCCTACCAATACTAGGGATTCAACTTGAAGATTCCACAAAGAACTCATCTAGGATTATGCACTCCTGAGTCTGATAGCACTGATGAAATCTATCTGAGTAGTATTGTTTGTTAGGAACTTCCATGAGATAGATTAGATGATAGATCAAAACAGAGAAATGATACATCAGATGAGGATCATATCCAAGGCCATGGGGTGATACCAACAACACTATTTGGAATAACCTGCAAAGTATAGGATCGACACCCATGTAGTGTCGGTCACAATGATACAAAAACTCTACCTAGGGAATGAAGAAGGAATAGAGGATCTACTTAGGGCCCCTTGGGGGATTCCAACAACTCTATCCCAGAATTATTTCTCAAGTGATCATAATTTTTTGAGTTGGAAATGATACCAACAAACCATTAGGGAACTATAAAGGGAAAAAACACTAACAAAACACGCCCAAGATACGATGGACATGAGATTAAATCCACATAGGAAAGGATGGTGCAAAGTGAGTAGTTTTCACACCCACTATGACCCTTGACCCTAGGTACTACACATGAAAATGGCCCATGTCACTAGAAATAAGTTCATTTTAAAACCAACATAGGTCTCAAAAGGACCAACTCATCGCCAAGGTCCCAACACCGCAAATGGATCGTCAAACCAATGCTTTGTTTGAATGTTTAAATGGGGGTTCCTAGGTTTTTGAGCCTATCCTAAGTCTGAACTAGTCATATCGGCCCACTTGACCTAGCCCGGACAACTCCGACCAGCTCCATCCAGCTCTGTCCCACTCCAACGGGCTCTGACCCGCCGGGCCTGCTGGCCCACCTGGCTGCATGTTCGCACCCCACTGGCCTTCTCTAGCCTTCCACACCTTCTATACCCATTGGAATATCGCCTCCGCATCCCATTTCTTCCATGAATCCCACCACCTATGCATACTATTATGGAATCCCACCTTTTTATTACATAACTTTAAATTACATTTTACAAATAGAGGATCTTTGAAGTCTAGTGTCTTTGAAATCAGGAACATAATAAATGAAAATAACATAAAAAATTAATTATAATCAACTTTTAAGGCTTCATCATAGATTCATATTAAGTACAATTACCACATATTATAACCTAGAGTCATACATCAAAGGAAATGGTGAGCAGAAGGCCCAGTAATCAAAGAAAGGGAATCAGTTTACTTGTGATATCAATAAGAACTTGATAAAAACATAAAGAAATGAGAAAAAAAGTATAGGCATATCATAACAGAAAGAAATTGAAAAATAACTTGCATATGTGGCTATAACATTTCATTTAGGAATTCATGATCATATCACCAATGTATAACCCTGAGGTGTCATAAAAATTACCAAGGTTATTAACCAAGGTATCGTGAAACTTGTCATCTCTAGAGATTATATTATTTACCCAATATATTGGGGAACTATCAGGGTTCATCCTTAATATGTATTTACTTTCATGTGATCCATATATATTATAATAAAAAATTTCATAAATAACCCATAGAGAATAAAATAAATGGGTTTCATTTCAAAATCATGACGTTTTAAAAAGTACTTAAAAATAAGATCATTATGTAATTTCAAACCCATGGAAAGGGAGTGAGAGTTATATGTATGTAAATTACAGAATAAAATATATATATTTTTTGTATTTATTAACACCCATAGAAACAAAATATGTCTGGATATTCACATAAGTTAAAAAAATATAATTTTTTGAGACAAAGAGAGATAAATTTTGTGACGAAATTTCTGCAGCATAACGACTATATAACATGGTTTTAGAAAATAATAAAAAGAGACGGGACAAGGTTATATCATCAATAAATGAATAATTTTACAGTATAGGTACATAATAAAATATAAATAAGATCATGGTGTGGAAATTTGGATGACATACAACAAGAAAAGGAAACTTTAAAGGAAAGAGAAAATGCAAGTTCTTTTACGAAAATTCAGCATCCTAACAACGTCACTTAAAATTTCAGAAAAACAATTGATGAGAGAAGAAAGGGTATCTCATCATTTGGACATGAAAATTAAAGTTGTAAATATATAGAATAACAATCCCCCACATAAAAAATGGAACTATAATACCTAACATAAAAGAAGTCATGACTTAAAAGAGGAGGGTGAAAGGATCCCTCACCTTGAAGAGTAACATTGAAAACGTGATGGTTGGGACCTTGGGAGGATTGAGGGCACCATGGGAGGATTATAGAGAGAGAGGGGGGGGGCATATTTTGGACGAATGTAAATGTTTTTTAGTGAAGAGGAAGTGGGATCTTGTGTGGGTTTATATAGGAAATGAGAGTGAATTGCTTATTATTTAGGTTTAGGACACCTCACATTAAACTAAACAAAACCACAAACCATCCCATGGTTTTTGCCCATGGTTTCTGCAAAAGGGGTTTGGAAAAAAATATTTTATATAGTAAATGGCCTAACTTACTAAAATAATAGGGTTTCTTATGTAGAGGTGAGTCAAACTCTCAAGGAAAACAATTTTAAAAGACAAAATGATATATAAGTCTTGGAGGGTCCACTAAAGCTTTGTAAAATAAATTAAACAAACCCAAAATCACATTATATTAATGGTAAAACATATATTAGAAGAACATACAGTTTATAGTATTTTATTACATCACTATTGGGTCATTATGATTTCATAAAACACATTATATATTTATACGATATTTAATTTTTACCCAAAAATTTGACTGTTTCATAAAATTATGAAAAATTCACCAATGGATAATTTTGATGTCCTGATTCCAGAAATAATATTAATTTTTTCTAAATAATTTTCTAAATATGTTAATTTTCCATTTTAAAATAAAAGCTGACATTTATCGAAAATTCATGGGTTTTGACAAAAATGGTTATCAAACCATAATAAAAATTACAATTGCATTCATAAAATTATATGACCATTTATTTTTAATAAAAATTAATTTAATAATAATAATATTTTATTAAGATATTATTTATTTCAAAAATCCATTAATTCATCAAAATAGATTTCATAGTTGAATATTTAACTAAAACTACTATTTGTGCTTTAAAAACTATTTACAAAGTAACAATAATAAAATGAAAGTACATTAATTATTATATACAAAAAATAATGTACATAATAATAGTAATAGGTTCTTGTTACATAACCCCTTAAAACACCCGCATAAGTGTTTTGGGTAAGGTGCGCGATGGTGACATACTTTTTGGGGTGGATCAGATAACATTGCTCAAATGGTAATCTCTATCAACTGACACTTCTCCCATAGGCGGTTCTGCTCGATATTAACGTATTCAAGCTCGTCTTGGGCTTGGTCAATTATGAAGCCCAAAGACGCAACCTCCATTCCGAGCTCTGTTAAATGGGCTTCATACGGGGCTAGTCTACTGGATGAGGCCATCACTTCCTTTGTCTGAGTAAAAAGAATTTGTTAAGGCCCTATATTTATAATAATAATTTTTTCACTATACAATGGATATATTAGCAATGGTCACAATTCATAATGGTATTTCAAAGTCCAATAACATAAAACAAAAGAAGTGCATATGTTGTATAACCATTTCACATATTTAATTAGATTTAGAGGGATTTTCATTAACAAAAGTTTGGGTCATTTCAATCTTCCCCCCTTAGGAAATTTCGTCCTCGAAATTTTAACTCATATCCTAAAAAGAGAAAAGGTGTGGGTATTTATGCCTCATAAACTCCTCCGGTTCCACATGGATTCTTCGCATTTGTGGTTCCTCCATAACACCTTCACAAGGTTGGTAGTCTTTTTGTGTAGAACCTTGTCTCTACGATCCAAGATCTCCATCGGCTGCTCCTCATAAGAGAGGTCATGTTCCAGTTTTACCACCTATGGGTTTAGTATATGTGAAGGTTCTGGTATATACTTCATCAAGAAGGATACATGGAAAACATCATGAACTTGTGCAAGATTTATAGGAAGTGCAAGACGATAGGCCACTGATCCCACACGATCAAGGATTTCATAGGGGCCAATGTACCTAGGGATGAGCTTTCATTTCTTCCCAAACCTCATGACTCTCTTCCAAGGTGAAATCTGAAGAAATACTTTGTTACCAACATTAATCTCCAAGTCCCTTCAAAGGTTGTCGGCATAGATCTTTTTCCGACTCTGAGCAGCCTTAATGTGTTGTTATATGGAGTGGACTTTTTTGGTCATCTCTTGTACAAGATCAAGCCCAAGAAGATTTCTCTCATCAGCTTCCTCCCAACAAGTGTTTTACAACGCTTCCCATGTAGAGCTTCATAGGGTTCCATTTGAATACTTGAGTGGAAGCTGTTGTTGTAAGATATCTCATCTAAAGGGAGATGTTGATCCCATCCATCTTTAAATTCTATTAAGATTGTTCTCAGCATGTCCTTGAGTGTTTGAATAGTCCTTTCAGATTGTCCATCAGTTGGGGGGTGATAGTCGGTACTGAAATTCAATTTAGTGCTTAGATCATGTAGAAGACTTCCCCAAAATTTTTATGTGAACCTTGGATCACGATCAAATACGATAGAGAGTGTAACTTCATGCAGCCTTACCACTTCTTTCCCATAAATCATGGCAAGTTGGTCAAGAGATAAGTCTTAAAAAATGGAGATAAAATGGGTATTCTTGGTTAGATGGGCCACAACAACCCATATCGTGTTGTTTCCTTCAGATGTTCATGGGAGACTAGTGAAAAAATACATAGTGATATTGTCCCAATTTCATGCTGTTATGGGTAGTGGTTGCAATACCCCTTTAGGAAGTTGTCACTCTGCCTTCACTTGCTGACATACTGGGAACCTTGAAGTGTAGTTAGCAATCCCCCATTTCATATTTTCCCACGAATAATGATCATGAAGGTCCCTATACATTTTTGTGCTCCCCAGATGTATAGAGAAAGTAAATCTATGAGCTTCATCCATCAGCTCCTTCTTTATATCCAGAATAGATAGAACACATAGTCTTTTATGAAATTTCATTACACCTTCTTGATCAATATTGAACTCAGGAAACTTCCCATCCTTCACAGCCTCAAACTTCTTCTGTAACAAAGGATCTTCTTTCTGATATTTCTCGATCTTTCCTATAAATGATGATTGTGAAATCATTTCGGTTAGGGTTAATGATATCCCATCCCTTATAATTCCCATGTCTAACTTTACTAGGTCATTGATCAAAGGATATTTTTGAATCATCATCATAGATAGAACAACTAGTTCTTTCCTACTTAATGCATCTGTAAATTTGTTTTCTCTTTTGAGATAATAATGAATTGAACAATGATAGACTTTAAGAAGTTACAACAATCTCTTTTGTCTCATGTTCAATTCCTTTTGTGTGAAAATATACTTCAAACTTTGATGGTCTCTCTATATATGACATTTCTCCCCATAATGATAGTGCCTCCATATCTTCAGAGAAAAAATGACTACAGATAGCTCTAGATCAAGTGTAGGATAGTTCTTCTCATGAGTATTAAACTATCGAGATAAATAAGAAATGACTTTGTCATTTTTCATGAGGACGCACCCCAAGACCTTTCAGAGATTCATCACTAAAAATAATGAATCCTTATCCACTTGAGGGAAGATTTAACATGGGTGCAGTAACCAAGCTCTCCTTCAGCTCTTGGAAACCTTCCTCACACTCCTTTGTCCAGATGAACTTGACCCCTTTTTGAGTTAACTTGGTAAATGGATTTGAAAGTCGTGAAATGGTTTTCACAAACCTCCTATAATATCCCGATAAACCAAGGAAACCACGAATCTAAGTAATTTTTGTAGGCTGAGGCCACCCCTTTATAACTTTTGTCATTGTAGTGTCAAATGTGATTCCTTCATTGGTAACAATGTGACCCAAGAAAGCAACTTGTTGTAACCAGAAATCGCATTTTCTGAACTTTCCAAAAATCCTCTCCTTCCATAGAGTTTGAAAAATAACCCTTAGATGATCTTCATGCTCCTCGAGACTTTTTGAATATATCATAATATCATCAATAAAAACTACCACAAAGTTATGAAGGTAGTCCTTAAAGACTATATTCATCAAATCAATAAAAATTGCAGGTTCATTAGTTAGTACGAATGGCATAACAACAAAATCATAATGCCCATATCTTGATCGGAAGACAGTTTTTTGGAATATCTTCTTTCTTGACCCTCAATTGATGATGACCAAAATGAAGAACAATATTAAAGAATAATTGAGCCCCACAAAGTTAGTCAAATAAGTCATCAATTATTTGAAGAGGCTATTTGTTCTTTACTGTAATCTCGTTTTGTTCTCTATAATAAATGCATAGCCACATCGATCCATCCTTCTTCTTCACAAAGAGAACTGGTGCTCCCCAAGGAGACACACTCAGTTAGATAAACCCCTTCTCCAAAATATCTTGGAGTTTTTTATTTAATTCCTCCAACTCCATATTTTCCATCCTATATGGGGTCTTTTATATCAGATGAGATCTATGTATGAGCTCAATGGAGAACTCTACCTCTCTTTTTTGGGGGAGGTCTGGGTAACTCCTCAGTAAATACATCAACATATTCCTGGATGATGGGGACATTTTCTATCCTTAAACTCTCATCTCCTTGTTATTCTTCACTGATCAACTCCATAAAGAAGGATATAGGGGGTTCTTCTAGACAAAGATCAGGTTGAGATATCTCTTCATGGAAGATAACTATAGGTTTTCCATTCAAGACTACTGATATTTCCTTACATATACATTTGATCTTATCATTATACTTTGATAGCCAGTCCATCCATAGTATAATGCCAAACTCTAGCATGGGAATGACTACAAGATTTGAGATAAGATTGTTCTCACCAAAGTAAATACTATAATTTCTAAACACTGACATTACTCAGACAATCCCACCAGGAGTCTTGACTAATAACTCTACTTTTAGCTAATCAGGGGTTGATTCTAAATTATTTTCAAACATGGGGGAAATAAAAGAATGTGTAGAACCAGAATCAAATAAATCACTTGATAGAATTGAGATAAAAACAAGAGTACCTGCTACCACATCATTCGGAGCTTCAACTTTAGCTATCATGATAGAAAAACCATGACCTTGCTCCCTTAGCCTTTACTGAGGCAGATGGTGGTTCCCCTCCACTTCCCTCAGATTTGGACAGTGATTTAAAAAGTTCCCATGTTGTCCACACTTAAAGAACTGGACATAAGGTAGGTCCTGAACCATATTCCACTTGTCATTAGTATTTGGAAGTTGAGGTTTCTCCTCACTATGACAATTCCTTGCAATATGGCCATCTCTTCCACAATTGTAGCATTTCCTGATCCCTAGCAGGTAGTTACCCAAATGCTTCTTCCCACATTTATTACATGTGGTAAGTTGCACTTCCTTGCCTCCTATTCATTTATAAAAGGTCCAACCTAAGTTGGGATCCATCTATCTCTTCTTGTCATTTGTTTTATGAGACCACTACGTCTCACCAAACTCTAGCTCGACTTTAATTACACTCCGCATGATCTCCTCATAGCCATCATAGTATCGGTTGGCTAGATTCTCCTGTAGATGAGGTCTTAGTCTGCCAAAGAATCTATCAACCGTGCAATTTGGTTCCATGAAAAAGCTAGAGGTGTAATGTGAAAGCCTTGTGAAGTTCATCTCGTAGCTTCCTACAGATTCATTCTCCTTTTTCTTCATCTTGAGAAAATCCTTCTCCATTATTGTTATCATTGATCGAGGGAAATACCTGTTGAAAAACATCCTTCTGAACTCTTCCCCCTCCATAGCTTCAACCTCCGCTTTTGTCCTTGTGTTTTTAATCAGTTCCCACCACTGGTAAACTTCTCTTTCTAAGCGATAGACAGCCAGGGTAACATTCTCTTGTTCCGAACAGCAGAGCACAGAAAATATTTTCTCGATAGAGCTGGTCCTCTATTGGGAAATCAATGGGCCGGTCGATCCACTGAAGGTTAGTAGTCGTTGATGCAAAAAGGATTCAACAGAAATTTGTTCCCTTTGCGGTGAGATTGGTCTCTTAGATTGATTCAAGTTATTTCCCATAACTTGATTCAGTTGGTTCATCATTTTCATGAATGTTTCCATTCCAGCTTCCATTGGAGGGCCGTCAGTGCGTGGTCTACTGCGGTCACCATTTGAACAGTTCCTCCTATTTCCCTCCATTTTATAAAAGAATAAAAAACTTAGTGAGAAACTTATTTCATTTAAAAATCTTTTAACTATCAAGGATTTTATGTCTTAAATCATCATGCTTAAACAATTACATTTCACTATAATTTTTTCAAAATGATTTATAAAATGCTAGAGATTAACCAAACATATCCCCTAGGAGTTTCATAACCAAGAGTTTAGAAAGGCCCATTGTTGTTCACTAGTTCCCATTTGAGTCTAGCTCAAAGTGGTGTTTTCAGGTTTTACCCCTATGTACATCTATTCCAGAGCCGCCTCTACCTGCTCATATCCAGACAGAGATGTATTTATTTGATAAACCACTTACTCATCACTCACCAAAATACCATGAAGTTTTCTTATATTTAAAATTTTATATAGGGTTATTATTAAAGTTTTTATAGCCTAATTTCCATAAATAACTAAACTATCCACTGATACCAACTATAGTATCCTGCCTTTTTATTACATAACTTTTCATTACATTTTACAAATAGAGGATCTTTAAAGCCTAGTGTCTTGGAAATCAGAAACATAATACATGAAAATAACATAAAAAATTATTCTAATCTACTTGTAAGGATTCATCATAGATTCATCTGAAGTACAATTACTTCATCTTATAACTTGGAGACATACATCAATGGAAAGGGTGAGCAGAATTCCCAGTAAGGAAATAAAGGGAATCAGTTTACTTGTGATATCAATAAGAACTTGATAAAAACATAAATACATGAGAAAAGGAAGTATAGGAATAATATAATGAAAATAACTTGAAACATAACTTTAATATGTGGATACAACATTTCATTTATACATTCATGAACATATCACCAGGGTACAACCCCGAGGTGTCATAAAAATTACCAAGTTTATTCATCAAGGTATCGTGAAACTTGTCATCTCTAGGGATTAAATTCTTTACCCAATGCATTGGAGCACTATCAGGGAATGAACTTAATATGTCTTTACTTTCATGTCAACCACATAGATCATAATCAAACATTTCATAAATAAACCATAGAGAATAAATGAAATGGGTTTCATTTCAAAATCATGACGTTTTAAAAAGTACATAAAAATACGATCATTATGTCATTTATAAACCTTGGAAAGAAATTGAGGGTTATATGTATGTAAATTAAAGAATAAAATATATATATTTGTTTATTTATTAAATCCCATAGAAACTAAATAGCTCTGGGTATTGACAGAAATAAAATAAGAGAATTTATTGAGAGAAATAGAGAGAAATTTTGTGACGAAATTTTTGCAGCATAACGTCTATAAAAAATGGTTTATAAAATAATAAAAAGAGAGGGGAAAAGGGTCTAAAATCTATAAATTAATGATTTTATAGTATAGGGACATAATAAAATAGAAATAAGATCATGGTGTGGAAATTTGGATGAAATACCACAAGAATAGGAAACTTGAAAATAAAGAGAAAATGTGATTTCTTTTACGAAAATACGGAAACCTAAAGACGTCACATAAAATTTCCTAAAAACAATTGATGAGAGAAGAAAGGATCTCTAATCATTTGGACATGAAATGTAAAGTATTAAAGATATAGAATAACAATCCCCAACATAAAAAAATGTAACTATAAAACATAACATAAAGGAATTCATGACTTAAAAGAGGAGGGTGAAAGGATCCCTTACCTTGAAGATTAGCTTTGAAAAAACAAATTTCGGGACCTTGGGAGGATTCTAGAGATAGGGTGGAAAGGTTTGGACAAACTTAAAAGTATTTGAGTGAAGAGTAAGTGGGATCTTGGGTGAGTTTATATAGTAATGGAGAGGGAATTGTTTATTATTTAGGTTTGGGACACCTCACATTAAACTAAACAAAAACAAAAACCAGACCATGGTTTTTTCCCATGGTTTATACCCAAGGGGAGTGTAAAAATTTTTTTTATAAGGTCAATGGCCTAACTTCTTAAAATATTTGGGTAGCTTATGTGGAGGTTAGTCACACTCTCACGGAAAACAATTTAAAAAGAAAAAATGTTATATAAGTCTTGGAGGGTCCACTAAAGCACTATAAAATAAATCAAACAAAACCAAAATCACATTATTTTAATGTTAAAAAACATATTGTCCGAACATACAATTTATATTATTTTATTACATCACTATTGGGTCATTATGATGTCATAAAACACATTATATATTTATACAGTATTTAATTTTTACCCAAAAATTTGACTGTCTCAGAAAATTATGAGAAATTCACCATTGGATAATTTCTATGTCCTAATTCAAGAAATAATATTCATTTTATCTAAATAATTTTCTAAATATTTTAATTTTCAATTTTAAAATAAAAACCGAGATTTATCGAAAATTCATTGGTTTTGACAAAAAATGTTTTCAACCCTTAATAAAAATTACAGTTGCATTCATAAAATTATAGGATCATTTATTTTTAATAAACATTAACTTAATAATAATAATAATAATAATAATATTTTATTACAATATTATTTAATTCAAAAATCCATTAATTCATCAAAATAGATTTCTTAGTTGAATATTTTACAAAAAATACTATTTGTTCTTTAAAAACTATTTACAAAGTAACAATAATAAAATGAATCTACATTAATTATTATATAAAAAAATAATGAAAATTACAATTGTACTAGGTTCTTGTTACATAAACCCTTAAAACACCCACATAAGACCTTAGGGTAAGGTGCGCGATGGTGACATACTCTTGGGGTGGCTCGGATAACATTGCTAGAGTGGTAATATCTATCAACTTCCACTTCTCCCGTAGGCGGTTCCGCTCAAGCTTAACATATTCAAGATTAGCTTGGGCTTGGTCAAGAGTGAAGACCAAAGATTTAACCTCCTTTCCGAGATCTGTTAAATGGTCTTCATACAGGGCAAGTCTACTAGATGTGGCCATCACTTCCTTTGTCTGAGTAAAAAGAATTTGTTAAGGCCCTATATTTACACTAATCATGTGATCGCTATTCAACGACTATATTAGAAATGTTCCCAATTATTAAGGGTATTTTGAAATTAAAAAACATAAAACAAAATAAGTTAATCTGTTGTATCACCATTTCATATATTTAATTAGATCAAGAGAAGTTTTCATTAACAAAAGTTTGGTTCGTTACAACTATGGCTCCCACGTGGCCTTCCTCCAGGTCACGTGGCCTCATTGTGCCCCACAACCATCTCACCATATAGCTCCACCCACCTTTTACACTCTAGTATTGGTTCCCCCTAAGACACCCATGTCACTCCATCACTCCACACACTAGCTTCCACATCCCTTGATGACGCTGCCTCCAGCCAACAATTCCACCGCATCCTGCCACTTCCTATCGCCGATGATCGCCTTTTTTACATGTCGTCGCACTACCAACCCCTCTCCTTGCTAGAACCCCATCTTGGACGCATGTTGGGGGTCCCTTCCATGGACCACTGGGCCACCTCCGGTGCCCAGTTTTTGAAATGACAGAAGATCTAGGATTCTCAAGTCCCGATCTTCACAGATCTGGACTCTAATGTTGATTCTCCTCAAATATGGGGGTTTAATAATTCTCAGAACCTCCCAATAACATCGATTTGTGGGTAAGAGGGCCCAACATTGGTGAACATGAAGAACATAGGGATAAAAGTACACTAGAAATGGTTTTAACAACATTGGCCAAGAGTTCTTAGACAACGATCAACATTGGGGAGTTCAGGTTAGAAAAATCAGAAAAACTCCTATTAACCCACAATAAAATATATCCCGCAACATATGCCCATTATGTGGGATTATATATTCATAGATGATCCCATGTTCATCATAGAATTCAATAATAGGGAAATGAAATAATGAAACAACTTCCCTACCAAGATTTTGGATCAATCATTGGTGAAGAACAGTTGTGTTTTCATCGTTGATGAGATCCTACAAATTCATTAGCGTGATGATCCACAATCCGTTCATTCGTAATCTCCATTTTTCAAGAGGGTTCCGTGCTAAATATCAGAACAGTTCCAGGGTTATGGTGATAACCCTGAATTTTCTTACAAGGATTAATTAAAAAGAAAATTATACTACATCAATGTAACATTCATATTAAAAAAAATTGACAATTTATTTTATTCATTAAACGATTAAAAATTAACATTCAAAGTCAGCCTAAACTGGCTGATGTTAGGCATCACCTAGGGTAAAACTGCTACTTTGAACATAATGATTCTATCATATTTATGACATGAGCACCTATTTAGATGTTATTCTACTTTTTCATTAAAACCACTCACCAATGCTATTTAAATTTTAATATTTTTAATAAATTTATACTGGGAAAATTGGGCCTCAGAAGTGAATGTTGTGTCAGTTATGGGTCTCAATATAATTCTATATAATATTTACAATAATAAACCAAAAAATATATGACATTACATTCACCCCACCTTATGGATTTATGTCCCCAAAAAGTCAAAAATAAGGATACTCAAAATGATGTGGTTACTAAGCATGAATCTAATCCTCCTACTCCCATATTCTCTAATAGATATTCTTGTGCTTCCACCAGACCCATTCTAATAGAATCTATCACCCACAAATGATACTCCCCCGCTGATCCTCGATCTCCACTGGGTACTCAAAAAATGTCACACCATCCTTGATGTCCAAATCTACCAAATCGATGACGTGCAATGGGTCGAGCACATACCTCATCAGTTGTGACATGTGAAAGACATCACGTACCTAGTGCAACTATGAGGGTAGAGATATGTGGTACACTAGCTCAAAAAATCTATGCATTATCTGTAAAGGGCTGATGAACCTAAGAGATAACTTGTTTCCCCAGCCAAATCTCCACAACCCATGTTGAGGTGAGGCTCAGAGAAACACATGGTATCCCTCATTGAAATCCAAGTGTATATATCTCTTATCAGAATATTACTTCTCCTGACTCTGTGTAGTATTTATCTACTCCTGGATGATCTGCACCTTCTCAGTAGTTGCTGAAACTAACTCAAAACTCATGAGTGCTAACTTTCCTAGTCCAGTCCAACAAAGTAGTGATCTACATGGCCACTCATAGAGAGTCTCGAATGGTTCCATAATAATGGTGGGATGGTAGCTATTTTTGTATGAAAACTCCATCAGTGGTATATGATCCTCCCATATATGAACAAAATTGAAGATTCAATCCCACAACATATCCTCTATAACCTGAATTGTTCTATCAATCTAGCCATCCTATAGGGATGATCCATTGTGCTCAAGCATAACCGATTCCCAAACACATCTTTTAATCTCTTCCAAAATTGAGATGTTAAATGAGAAACATGGTCTATAACAATATTCTTTGGCACTCCATGAATTTGAACTATATCTTACACATAGAGGGGGCCCAATCTCTCTACTGAACTTTTCTCCCTCATGGGTAGGAAGTCTTCCAACTCGGTGAGTCGGTCAATGATCACACAAAGGGTATTGCTTCCCCTGGACATACGTGGTAAAATCATCATGAATTTAATCTATATCCCATCCCATTTCCACTCTGGAACCTCCAGGGGTTGATCCATAACTGTTGAGACCTGGTGCTTAAACTTCAATTGCTGGTAAGTGAGGCGTCGAGAAAAGAACTCTACAACTCACTTCTTCATTTCAGGCCACCAAAACAGACGTTGGAGGTCCTGGTACATCTTCTCCACAGTTGGATATACCGCCAAAGGGGATGTCTATAACTCTCTCATAACTTACTCCCACAATACCAAAGGTAAAACTGTGCATCCTCTGAAAAAATGACATGCTCCCGACCTTTAGAATATCCATCAATAGCATGTGCTATGGATAACTGAGCAAGTAGAGTCTTGTAGTCGGTATCCCCAAGGTGCACCTCCCTAACTCAATGTAATAGTATAGGGGTAATAACCCTCGACTGGAGGTAGGATCCCTCATCTCTATCCACAATTTATAACTAAAATGAGTCATACTACTCCAACACGTCATCCAAAAACTGCAGACTTGATCTCCTGCTAAGAGCATCTTCCACCACATTCCCCTTCTGAGGAGTATAAATAATCTCAATGTCATAATACTTGAGGAACTATAGCCACCACCTCTAGCTCATGTTCTAATCCATTTGAGAGAAGATGATATTGAGACTCTTGTGATAATATTAGATGATTAACCGCTCAACCATCAAGTATTTCCACTATATCATCAATAAGAATACTACCACTATCAACTCAAGATCATGGATCACATAGTTATAATCATTTTTTCTAAACGGTCATGAACCGTAGGAAGTCCCCACTTTCCTTTGCATCAAAACACAACCAATCCCGCTTCTTGATGCATCTCAGAACACTACATACTCAACACCCCCTCCAAAAATCTCAATATGAGGGTGCTCTTCAAACTTTGCCTCAACTTATTAAAATCTTATTGACTCTTCTCCATCCACATGAAAGGATTCCCCTTTCAAGTCAAAGATATCATAGGTTTTAATATCCTTGAGAAATCATGTATGAATCTCTAGTAATAGCCAACTCTCCCAAGGAAGCTCTGCACCTCCATCACACACCTAGATGGATCCCATGCTCACACTACCTAGACCTTGGTCGGGTTCACTGCCACACTATCCTTCGAGATAACATGTCCTAGAAAGTGGATTTATTGAATACAGAACTGGGACGTTGAATGTTTCCCATAAATCTAGTAATCTTGGGGAATATCCAAAAGAATCCTTAAGTGTCTCGTGTGCTCCTCCTTATATGTTGATTACACAAGGATATCATCAATGGAGACTACCATGAACCAGTATATGTAGGGATAGATGATCTAGTTCATGGGTCCCATGAACACTACGAGGGAGTTCGTCATGCCAAAGGTCATCACCAAGTACTCATAATAACCTTAGCAGAATCTGAAATACTTCTTCAGTATATCTGTATCCCGTACTTGCAGCTGGTGATATCCTAATCGAAGGTTGACCTTTGAGAACCATCATGCCCCAATCAGTTGTTTGAAGATGTCATCAATCATCAGTAGTGGATACTTGTTCATCATGGTCTCTTGGTTTAAGCTCTTGTAATTAACAAACATCCTCAAGATCCCATCTACATTTTTTAGAAAATAATATTGGGGTTGCCCATGGTGAAATACTAGGTCTCATGAATCCCTTCCTTTTCAAATACCCCAAATGAACCCTTAACTTTTGATGCTCTGTGGGATCCATATGATATGCTAGTGAGGGTATTGTTGTCATCCCGGGGTGTAATTTGATGTAGAAGTCTATCTCCCAGTGAGGAGGTAATCTAAGAACATCTTTAGGTAAGTTGTAATTGTACTTCCCTACTACTACTAGGAACTAGAAACTCATAACATCTACTGCACCGAGGGTCAATCTATCCATGTGATGAGTGACTTGTTGCACCCTCTTATGCATGAGTCCATTCTATGTTGAATGGGTTTCCTTTTCACCAATAAAGGAAAAACTCATTCCTTCTTTGCTGACACACAACACCCTTTGCCTAAAACAGTAAATCTGGGCATGGACCAAAGATAAACAATCCATACTGAGAATTATTTCATATGGCCTCGATGTTGATACCAAGATGTTTAACCAAAAATATTGCTTACAAGGGTAAGGTCACACCATCGGCAAAGATGGGTGATAATGAAGCCTCCTACCATAGGTTTCTCCAAGCATAAGGGTCGAGTCAACAATTATAACATAATCTCAATGTATTGTACAAGATATGTGGTGGGGAAGGAATGACTAGAACCTATGTCTATCAGTACAGATTCTATAGTATAAAAGAAAAAGGTTATACCTCGAATCATCCCTGGATACCCAGGGTCATATTCCATGACCACATTCAGCTATCCCCGCCCCTATCTTCCAACTCCCTGAGCCTGGCACGGACCACCTGGGGGTGGTGGTGGTTTCAATTATAAACATCAACCACCTCACATTTCTCTCTAAGTTCCTCTTCAGTTTCTACTACCCCGCAAATCTACATGATCTTACCTCTACCTCTACATCAGTGATCCATTTGTTGTCTCCATGTTAGGTACACCGTAGGTTCGAAAATCCTGAGCGAGATGTCCCCTACCATCACATGTGTATCTGTTCTTCTCTATAGAATGATTGGATCCACCATATGAACCATTAACTACACCTCCTCTATCCTATGACCTCATCCAAAAATTTATCACATGTTCAGATCCCTAAGGCTGATGTCGGCTCCCAACTGCTGAGGTCTCTGCACCTTTCTGTCATGAGTTCCTATCATTGAATGTCTTTACTATAAGATAAGAATCTCTCCACCACCAAGTCTTACTCAAGTACCCCAACATAAGAAGGGATTCTCATAGGGATAATACTAGATTAGATGTCACTAAAATGACCCCACTCAAAGTTCAAATCCTAGATGTATGGATCTCTGACCATATCCATTGAGCACCTTGAAAGGCTGGTAAACCTCTAAGAATAATCAAATACTATAATAATTCCTTGATATAGATAAATAATCTCTTTTATAGGGACATATCTCAGCATAACTGGTGAGAACTCCCATCTAAAGAGGCACTCAAACTCTATCCCTGAGAGCATCACCTTGTCATGATTCTGGATAGCAAAAATCCACCATTGTTTTACTGGGCCCTATAGAATGCTCGCTACTATTACAACCATATGATTTAATGGAGTCATGACTAGATGGAAGATTCAGGTCATTGCCTCAATCTAGTCCTTATCCCTTAATGTCGGGCTCACCTCAGAACCTAAGGTGTCTCAATCTCTGAATCTCATGGAGCATGATCAGTATGTGCTCCTCATTTTTAGGTACTACAGGTTCTATGGGATGCTCAAAAAATGGTGGTATAGATAGTGAACCACCTAGAGGTAACATCTGGGAAACTGTTCCTTATACTAAAGCATCATCACTTGTGGGGTCATCCTCATGATTGAGCTGCAGAATTCCTAGCTGGTATGTGTTGTAGAATCATCCTATAAAAAAACAATTTGTACTGTGGTCAATGATTATATCTAGATAGATTAATCAAGAAGGACATGGAAACCAAAACCCATTCCTATATGATGCATATATAATTATTTTCAATAAAACTATCATTCTCATGTACCAAGTCAAAATCAGGTTATCAAAGTCCTAGTTTATGGATACATCAACCTCCACACCAACACTAGAGTCCCTAACTTGAAATACGAACTCGAAACATGTAACACTATTGAACCAAACCCATCCCACCAACTCTTGGTCCTAAGGTAGAACTAAACACCTATGATACCACTCTATCACGACTCTTCCTATAGGAGCTCGTTCCATGAATTCCCCAAGCCCACTTCCAGTAGGATAGGGGTTAGTGACTAGAATCAAGTAGGTATATCACACCAATGGGAGGCATTAGACTAAATTACATGTACTCACGCACACATGTCCAAACCAAAATTACTGAAATGTAAAAACCCTAAGTAAACAATGCATTCAAACCATTATATCCCAAAATCGGTGTACAACAATGAAATTTATGGAAAGTAAATTGGGCCAGAATACAAGCCCCCCAAAAAGAAAGTCTGTAAACAAGTTTCTGAAACTCATCTACATAAAATCCTACATGATCTAACCTAAGGTAAAGTTACTGAGGCTCCTTTATGAATTTGTAGGAACACGAGTCTGTATGATTCCACAAGGATCCATCAGATCCTAGTCTTCCCTAGACTCTATCAAAAAGTCATTCATCTTCACAAGACATGACATGTGAATGAAAATCCCATGCAGGGGTGAGTACAACAATACTCAATAGGAATCTCCAAAACCACAAAGTGATACACAAAAGAAAATTTACAGTTAGCTCTACACCAGTATATATCTATGACATATAACATGAATATCTAGATATACTCAAACCAGACCACACCGTCTAGGGTAATTTATAACCAAATCATACCAAAACTAGAGATTTATCTCAAATATCCCAAAATGAAATCATCCAGGAGTACGCACTCTTAATTCCAATAGCAGTAATGACATTTGTCCGAGAGGCACTGTTCATCAGCAACATCCATGATAGAGATATTTAAATAGATATTAAGAGAAATATGATATGCCGTATGAGGATCATAGATAGGGAAACATGGTGATACCAACAACTCTATATGGAATAACCCACTAAGTATAGGATTGGTGCTCGCGTAGTGTTGGTCACATTGATACCAGAAACTCTACCTAGGTCATGAAGAAGGAATAAAGGATCCACTGTGGGCCTCTTGGGGGATCTCAACAACTCTATCATGGATATACTTCTGAAGGGATCATACTACTGTGAGTAGGAAATGATACCAAAAAACCACTCGGCATTGATAAATGGAATGAACCTAGTGAATCTCATCTAATATATGGTGGATGAGAGAATGAATCTGTGTCGGAAAGTAGGGTGCATGGTGAGTAGTGGTCACACCTGCAACATCCCTTGACCCCATGTACTACCCATCAAAATGGCCACTGTCATTGGAAATAAGTCCATGTTAAAACCCACCATATGTCTCAAAAGGACCATCTCATCTTAAGGGTCCTGAAACCATAGACGGATGAATAACAGATGCTTTGTTTAAATGATATGTTTGTTTGAATGTTTCAAATAAGGTGTTACTGGGCCTATGGGCCTGAACCAGGTCCGACCCAGTTGGACCAGCGCACCTGGATTGGCCCACTCCAGCCCTCCTTGTTGCCTCGTCATACCCCACTGGCCTGCTCTAGCCCTCTGGATCTACTCGACCCACCAGCCTACCACCTCTGTGTCCTATGGATTCCACACTGCCCACCACCTCTACATCTCGTGGCTCCCACGTAGCCCGTAGTCACGTCCCATGGCCTCTCCAGGTCCTGTGGCCACCTCACCAGATGGATCTTCCCACCTTGTCTACACCGAACTCCGTGTCCCACATAGTTCCCATGAGGATATACCTCTCTGCACGCCGAACACCACATCCACTGACATCGCCGCCTGGAACTACCAACACTGCCGCCTTTGGTCACCGCTGACTGCCCCCGCCACATACTGCAGCACCACTGACACCTTGCCTCACAAGACTATCACGCCAAACCCTCCCTGGTGGTCCCTCCCATGGACCCCCAGTCCACCTTGAGTGCCCAATTTTCAAAATAGATGATGATTCAGAAGTATTGGGTCTCGATCATTATATATCTAGACTATGATGTCGATTTTCCTTGAATTCGGGGTCCAATAATACTCAGAAACTCCCAGAGATGTTGAGTTAAGGACATGGGGACCCAATGGTTGTGAATGTGGTGAAAAAAGGGATAAAATCATGCTAGTTAGTGTTTCAACATCGTTGGACAAGTTTTCTATTTCAACGATCAAGACTCGAGAGTTCAAGTTAAAAAAAAAACCAAAGTAAAACTCCCATTAACCTGCAATAAAATTCCTCCCACAACATTCAACTGATCCGCATGATAGTATATTCATGGATTGGAATGATCATTATATAATTCTTGATTTGGGAAAAGAAACAATGAAACAAACTCCATACCTTGATTTTGGATCAATAATTGATGAAGAATGGTTGTGTTTCCATCATTGATAAGATTCTCCATCTTCATTGGCACGATGATCCAAGATCCGCTCTATCCGTTTTCACCGTTTGTGGAGAGGATTACTCACCATGACTTAGAGTAATTCTAGGGTTATGGTGATAAGCCTAAACATCCTAAAAATGATTAATTAAAAGGAAACATCACTAAATCAATGTAACGTTCAAAATAAACGAAATTAACAATCTATTTTATTCACTAAACGTCTGAAAACTAACATTTAAAGTCTTCCTGTGCCAGCCAATTTTTGGCCATGCCTAGGGTAAAGTCGTTTCTCTAAACAAAATGGTGCCCTCATATTTATGATCTGGGAAACCATTTGAATGTTTTTCCAAATTTTTAGGAAAACCTATCTCAAGTGCTATTTAATTTTTAATATTTTTCAAACATTTATTTGAGCACACCGAGCCTCAGAAGCTCATGTTGTCTCAGCACCTCTCCTTGAAATAATTCCATATAATATTAAAATCAATACACCAAAAAATCCGAGACATACATTTTCTCACTCATATATCACCCTTTAATGGCCGTCTTTGTCAAAGATAAGTCCCTCTCAGTATATCCCAATGTTCAGAGATTCTCAATCACGGTGATGTTCATACCATTACCATTTTTTACCTGAGATCCCCAAATGTTGATATTGTGGAGTTTTCCAAAAAACATACAAGGGTATAATATAAACCTTGATATCTACTTCACGATCATGTTGTTATGTATTTGATGATTCTACTTGAGGATCTAATTGATTATGAGGCAAAAAATTAGATATAAATGCCCCCATCCCTACGAGTTGGGGTTAATTTAGAATCACTCTTTATTACTCAAGGACCCTAATTTGGTGTGATGAAACTGGTGATGGTTATTGATATGAAAATTACCGCATACCTATGGTATGGGGTTATTTTGTAGCTACCCCCAATATTACCAAGTTCCACTAAAAGAATCATGAAATGAGTGGTGTTGGTAGTGGTAATAATTCCCCTAGGACTATGTACTAGGTTCGATCCTGGATATATTTTATGGCATCTATTATTGTGATCTGTTGGGTTTGGTGCAATTTTGATTATATATGAGCTGAGTATAATGGATACTTATTATGAGAGTTATATTCTATGGGAAGTTGTTAGGCAGTCCAAAAAATCATCATCCATGTCTAAAATGTGTTCACACTTTTTAGGTGTCCAAAAGAGGATTTTTTTTGTTGTTGTCTCCCATTTTTTTTGATTCCTTTAAACCTTCAAAGCAAGTTAATCTCACTATGTTGAACAATTATCCCATGTGATACCTAGTAACCTAATTCATCTTATGAATATAATATTATAAGACATCATATCGATGTGAATTTTATGTTATGGGGACATTGTGATGTGAAATTATCCATAGTTTTACCATCCATAGATATGTACATTTAATAGGGTTCTTTAAATTTTTCATAGGAGAGTGTTTAAGATATAGAGAAAAACACTTTGTAAACTTTTTTCTGCTCTTCCATCCCTGGGTTTTGGGTGATTGTGAAAATATTCATGTCAACATGATAATAGAGTGTATTTATGAGATATATGTAACCCTTATATCCTTGATGTGGGAGGTGTATATCATTAAATTGTTGATGATTCAACCAAATGTTCTGATATATGTAAGGCATGAACATCTTCTATAGCACATTTGGGATCCTATAATCAGAAGTGGTGATGAACCAGAAAAATTTAGGAATGTTTTTCAAGATAAATATATCCATATATCCATGCCAGACTCTTCTTCATTAAAATTACATACATCCACCCCGGTCATACCATAGAGGGTATTACCCTAGGTCACTTGCTGACCTCAGTGATGTGCTGCTAAAAATTGATGTGGAATTACATATGGTTATCCTCAATGTTTCGAGAACAAATCTCTATGATCGTATCTGGGTATTGAAAAAGCTTATATATAATGGTGTCTATTCATGGTGAGGATTTCCTTTTCTGAGACTGATATCACCATATGGAGTTTGACCAAAGAAGATGTCAAGAGTATAGTCCCTATGATCCATCTTTTCTCTTCTGTGAGGAGGACTATCAAAGTATTGATCACCTTCTGATTCATTTGAATATTTTAAGGGACTTTGATGTGTTACTAATATGTATCTCACAACCTTTCGAACTCTATCATTGATAAGATGATGAATATGAGAAACATTCTACATCTTGGGTTGAATTAGTTAGTTTGTGTTTTGGGGCTGAGAAGGGATATTAGCCTGCTGAATGATGGTTATTTGAATACATTGATAAAAATATAGTGTTTAGAGGTTATGATCTATATACTAAGAAAAACCTAGACTATGATAGGGATATTTTATATTATTGGAAGGAATATGTGAAGGACCCCGGGACACCCTGAGAGGGGAGGGGTGAATCAGGGTGACCAATTTTTCTTTTAATGTGTTGGATCTTGTTCCCACGTTGGTAGGAACTTGTTGAACCTGTATGATGATTATGATCAAAATGAAAACATTCACATGTACAGAGAAGACACAACCATTTTTACTTGGTTCACCACTAAGGGCTACGTCCAAGGAGCATACGCCGATAGGTTTCCGGTCGTACCTAAATCCACTATGCTTCACTAGCTGCGGATACAAAAGTTCGGGTACAGACACTCTATCCCAGGCTCACTGCCTTTACAATAGTTCAGGGATAGCTCACTGCGTCCCTCGGGTCACTCCCGTTGACTCCCCCTGGCTCACTGCCGTTGGTGAAGTCCCACTCAGTTTATAGACGTGAAGGTCTCTTCTTCATTTGCATAAGAGTGCATCCTTTGTTGTATGTAGATGCTCTATTGAAGTCCGATTCTCACCAGAAGAATATCACTTTTCCCCGAATGAACCGAGTAGTCTCTCGGCTTTCGTGCAGCTCCAAACACGCCGGTGGACTTCAGCAAAACCAGGCGCGCTTCTCCAAGACAGTCGCGCAAGTCCCACTACGGCGCGCAAGTCCACACTGGCGCGCAAGTGTCATCAACACAGTTGCGCGACTCTTCCTTCCCCAACTACAAACTTGCGCGGTCCACTTCCTTTCTCTTCCAAACCACCTTGGGCGCACAACCAAACACCGGCGCGCAAGCTCTACTTGCGCGACAAAACAACCACCTGCGCGACTCAACCACCTGCGCGACGAGAGCTCGAACAATATCTCGGCCTTGAACTTCGTTACAAATGAGGAGGGGGTGGTCCAGTATTTATAGGCAAACTGGACCCCCTGCGCGGCGGCGCGCAAGTCCTCGACGGCGCGCAAGTCTTGTCTTCAATAAACTCTGTCGCGCAACTCACTTGCGCGACCCAACCAACACTTGCGCGACCTTCTTGCCTTAGCCAAATTTTGATGTTCTGATCCTCAAAATAATATGGCGCGCAAGTCTTTCATCCTCCAAGAGAACGGCGCGCAAGTACCTTTTCCAAAAACACTTTACTTTATTGGCCGATTTTTAGTCCCAAAAATTTGGCAAACACTGGGAAACAGCGCCACCTTCACTACTGTTTTCTGCTTGAACGGTATGATCACTTTTTTGGTACACACCCTGAACTTCCACTGAGGATTGACAACAAACACAAACCATACACCAAATCATGCTTTGAAGAACCTGGTTCCAACAATATGACCCTCTCTATGGGGGTTTTCCATAATTTTATGGCCAATACATGATGAAGTGGGGGTATGAGGTCAGTTCAAATATGCATTCCAAATCAGAATATATCAAAGGACCACTAAAATATCACAAGAAATATAATCCCCCTTTTATATAGGATATAACGGATTCTAGTTCATTAATTCATCAGTAGAAGTAGGTATATGATCTGAGATTTTGTAAACTACTAGAATTTTTAGGGTAGATTCATTAGAAGGGATATGAGCCTGCAATGAGATTGTTTCTATATTGTACTAACAATATTTAGATTCCACAAGGATATGATCTAGTTCCTATGAATTTGGAGTATGATGTTGGTATTTTTTGACAGGAAGGGGCACTTATGCCGAGGCATTTGAATTACTAAACTGGTGATCCTAAATCCAAATAGGGATATGAGCTCGACTCGATTCCAATAGTGTTTTCTACTATATTTTTTCAATGGGAATGTGTGTATGTCTTGAGGCATGTTCCAAACTGAGCTAGTGATCACTTTTCTAAATAAGGATGTGAGCCTGATCATATTCCATTGGAGCACGCTACTAGTCTTTTTGGATATGAATGTGAACATATCTCGAGGAAAGTTACAAACTCCGTTGGTGAGCCTCATTTAGAATAAGGATATGATATCAATCCAGTTTCTCTTCCTTTACTGGAATATACTGATAATCCTCCTGGATAGGAAGAATAATGTGTTATTATCAGTATTTTCCATATTTTCGTAATAATCATGGTGATATGCTACTAATGCTATTGGGATAGAGGTATGTTTCTATCCATTCATTTTTACTAGTGCATGAATATGATGATAGAGCTCTTATTCTATTGTTAGAATACAGTGACACTTTAGCAATGTTTGTACTAGAAGATATGCACATAAATTATCAGTCTCCAAAATATACTGGTATACGTCTTCTATTGAAGTGAGGATATAAACAAACTCTTCTCAACTTTATTCCATTAGAATATTCTAGTGGGATTCATGCATTGGTAAAGTTATATGTGCCTCCACCATGTTTACTATAGGAACATGCATGCATATGTGATATGAGTGAGTAGAGATAAGTGCATACTGTATCTAAAAAATTTCAACAACATTAATTTGTGTAAGTAGGGAAATAATCTAACTCCCTTTTATGTATATCTTTTTGCCCTCGGTGAGACCATCGGGTACGCATTCATGAGTACCTAGGGTGGAAATTTCTCACGTGGATCCCTCCAAAGGAGAGATAAGGTCACTAATAGGATGAAAATGGTGATGTAGGTTGACATGAGACCTACTAGGTAGCTTCTAAACTGGGATAGAGCTGTATTTTTTCTACGTTATCATCCTTAGTATTATATGTATGGTGTTTAATTCCTTGATCTGGGGATAATCATTCAATCTGATTAGTGTTGGTGAAAGGTTCCACTGGTTTCTTTACATGTTTCCATGAACGAGACAGTCTTTCCAACTTCAGCATCTGGAGAACTCAACATGAATCCTTGATGGTTAGGATCATACCATGTAATTGGTATTTTAGGAATATCACATTCTCTTCCTAAAGTGGAAGGCATCCGGTGGGTTTGGTTTTTCTGTGACCTGTAAAGGTTACTACTATTACTGAAGTTCCAAAACAATAGCTTGATGAAGACGTAATTTCTACTCTGAATGGCCCTAAGGACTTAATTTTTATTGATTTTTGATAAACCCCCTTTAAAGGGATGAGGGGGAACCCTTACAAGGCCTGTAGGCTCAGAGATTACATGGCCCGTAGGCTTAGGAGATTACATGACCCAAAGGTCTTAGGGAATTCAACCAGGCTGTCTACAAGGAACTTCTCCTCCCCAACATCTGCATCATGATATTAGCTCTCCACATTCGCTTGAACATCTAGCTAGGATTACCTTACAACCACAAGCTAGTCCAGATGGCATAACCATACCCTCTCATCCTAAGTGTAAAATGTTCCCAGTCATATATTCATGGTTAATATAATTTTTTCTTTATTGTTCCTAGATCAACCATTTTTCTCAAAATTAATTTTCATGATGATAATGGAATTATTTCATGGGAACCCCTATTATGATTTATTATTTATGGGTTTCTCATTAGGAATTCCATTTTCCTTTTCATAGGATTAAAAAGACAAAATAGATCACCACATGATCATATGATATTTTTTTATTTTTTAATAGAATCGCATCAATTTGACCATTTTTTGTTCCCATCAAATAGATTGTATGGTTCTTAAAATTTAAGATACATGATGAAAAATTCCTATAATGATTTATTTATGATATCATTATATGATTCCATGTTAGTTTCTCCATTTTTGTTTGTATAAAACATGTTACGGTCTCTAATAATTGATTTTGGGGGGTTAAGGTATAATTGAATAGTTATTCAAATTTTCCATACAATTTTCATCTCTCATAGAAAACCCAAATGGTTCACACATCCCTAATAAGGCACAAGAATACTTTCTAATGGCATATGTTCATCTAGAGTTTCATGCCCAATTACACATAGGTTTTCACATAGGATTAGGGGAAGGGAGGTAAGACTCATAAAACCTTTGGGTGGGTTATTTTATAATCTAGGACTCTATTATAGATATTTGATTTGTTTATGAATCTCTTCAAAATCCCAATGAAGGACTATTTAACCAAATAAAATGATCATGTGTTGAATCCATATACTTGTAAAGGGTGTTCTATTAATGAGACCATATGTACGTATTTGAGGTACTCTATATTTTTTCCATTATTTCATAGAAATGGGTAGTTGATTATATTTTTAATCCTTATAGATAGTAACTCTAGTGTTTCTAACATATTGGAAGGTGATTAGTGTTTCTATGATGGGATTGGACATTAATGACACATCCTATGTATCCTATTTATAACAGAAATATAATCCCACATAGTTCATTTTTTTACAAGATGACTAGTTTAACTTCTTGTGAAAAGGAAATACATGAGGGAAAATAGGAATCAGGTATTGAGATTGATCCTTATCTATAAATACTACCTATTTATCTTATAACATTAATTAGAGTCCTCAAAGTGCAATATATCATTAACTATATAATGAGTTATGATAGATAATTAATTCTTCTCATAGTTATTTACCCATAGTTTAATAATATGGAAATTCCATTGAGACCTACTACAAGGTGGGTACCCTTGTACATGGGAAATTATATCATGTCACTGAATGGGGAGTACGAACTAATGATTTTCAATATTTCTAGATACATTATTTACAACATAAAACTCTAGATATTGGTAATTATTTTCAATATTTATTTTTTATATAATCTGAGAAAAACTAATGTGTTGTAGAATTTCTATAACCTTATCTTCCATTTACTCCACTATATTCTATTTCAATATATTTCATTCTCCAACATCAACCCATCATGTTGGATTTTTTAACATTTTACCAAAAAGGGATTCATAAAGGGCCATATGAAATCATGGGTGAAATCTATTTTTGTTAGAAAACTACACCATAATAAGGTATTGATCCCAAAAACCATTGAAATCCATAGGGTATGATATATACATGCATTTTAGTTTTTGAATGGTAATATAAGACTGAGAATCAATATGAGGATGATGTGAAGTATAGAAACTCAACTCTATATCTTCAGCCTGGTGAAGACTCCTCCATAACATTGTGGAAAACCTATGATCATGATCAATCACAATTTATAATAGTAGTCCACATATTCCTAACACTTCCTTAATGATATGTGACTAAGATAATCATGAGAAAAATATTCTATAATTTTAAAATTATATGTTTATTTCATATGGTGATCAAATAAAAAACAGAATAGAATAGTTAATTTTTATTTTTTGGGAATCTATAAATGAATTCCTAGGTGATGTTTTCCAATTTCAATTTATTTACTTGTAATGGTTGTAATATCTCCTTAGATTTATATCTATCAGGATGAACTTAATGAAAAAACATGAATTAGGATAAATAATTTACAATATCCCATTTCATGTTGGATGAAAATAAATACTCTTTTATATCACTATATATCTTCATAATTTCAGGAAGAATTGAGGTTTATCTAAAATTTCTTTTATCATGTCTAGAATTGACAAAACTCATACTCCATTCTTAAACATTATCATTCCAGCATGGTCATCATTGAACTGAGGAACATTCCTATCATTATTCTCCAAATCTACATCATACATCAATAACTTAATAATTCTCATGTAGATGGTAGGATAACCATTCATATGAGAAAGATAAGATCTATCCCCTTTGGTAATGATTTAAATATATATCCTCAAAAAGTCCATAAATATTGTACCTATCTAAATCCTCATCAGGGACAACCTATATTCATCTTTATAACTAATATCACCAGCCACCATATAGTAATGAAAATCAGGAATTTAATAGTGCTAGTAAAAAGGATTTATCTTTGCTATCGAAGAACTGATAATGTGAACGATGTTAAAGGGTTGGGTTTAACAATGCTCATAAAAAGCGCTGATAAAGGACCCCATTAATAGTTCTAAAAACCCACTGATAAAGGGGGCATTTATCAGTGTTTTTTTTCCACTTTTTATGGTGGAATTTATCTGTTAGTTTTTTAGTGCAGTTAATGGTCACCTTTATTTGCGCTAAAAAAGCACTATAAAATGCCTCATTGATAATGGGGATAATTTTTTTGTTCCCACCCCACATTTTTATCACTACTTCCCACACCCTTTAATTAGTTCTTCCCCATCCTTTTATCAGTGACTTAGATAATTCCACCCACCCATGTGCACCCCTCCCTCCAGCAAGTTTCAAACTACAGACCTCCAGCTCAAACACCAACACTTTGCACTTCCCCGTATTTTTTTGTTCTCCATTTGTATCTATACATATATATATATATATATATCATTCTAGTTCATTGTAAATATATTTATATATAGGTATATATATAGTTAAATATATTAGTTAGTGGATTAACTGAGTGGTAAAGGCACAATGAAATATTGCATCAGTCCCGGGTTCAAATATGAGTTTGGGAGAATTTACACATGCAAGCACTAACATAAGCCTGAAACAGGAAGGTGGTGACGTAGTAATGACGTTGCACTGAGCCTTCGAGTCAGGTAATAGGATTTATTCCCACTAGGCCTTCAGGCCATGTACTGAATAAATAGGGCTTGATGGGTGGGATATCCCATTGGGGGGGGGGGGTATGGTCTAACATTCCGACCTGTGTGTGTGGTGTGTTTGTTTAATCTAATTTTACCCCCAAACACCTAATATATATAGTTATATATATATACATATATAAAATATTTTTTTGGGTGTGTGTTTATAAATAAATAAATACCCCCGTATATATATATGTGTGTGTGTGTGTGTGTGTGCATATATAAATATAATTATACACGTATATATTTCTTTACATATATTATATATGTCACGACCCGTCCTTGGGGCCCGTATTGTGACTACCCCAAGCCCGCCTTCCATAGGCCAGAGGCTGGCAACTAGCACCAAAGGTGTAAATCCCGATAAAAGGGAAGGCATTGCCTTTATAAAGTAACAAACACCATAGAGTACACAAGCTGAAGTAAACACTAAGTAAACTGAGTAAAAAAGTAAGTGCTGGAAAGTAAATGGGCCAGAATACAAACCTAACTAAATGTAAAGTTCAACTGAAAAGAAAGTACAACAGTAGTAAAGTAAAGCAGCAACACTGAGCCATCCACTAGAAATCCCACCTGAAGGGTGGGTACAGATAGTCTCCTCAGCTCCTCGGGTCCAGCCGTTCACTCCATGTACATCCCGCCTGATAGTCCACCTCTGGGTACTGTCCCGCTCCACAAGCCTCAACCATGATCAGCGCTGTCCGTCGTCTACAACCAACACAATGTAGTGCGGGCATAGCCTGTGCAGGGGTGTGTATACGATACTCAGTAGGGACCCCGAGACTCCTGAAGTTCTCCCAGAATCCACAAAGGAAAGATACAATCACGAAGTATCAACCAACACTACCTCGGTATATGCCCATACATATACCTAAGTCATCAATTCCAGTTCTGCTCCATCTCACAAGCTCATGTTCAACCCAGTCCACACAGGAAAGTACAACCCAATCCACACAGGAAAGCACAACCCAAATCCACACTGGAAAGAAAGTCAATCATATCGAAGATAATGATTGGAAGTCAAGACTCAGCTCACACAGGTATACTACTCATGAAGAGGGGTAGAGATGATTAGATGTATCATCTGAATCATCTCCTCTGCCGAACCCACATAGGATCCAAGTATTGAATTCGTCGCTGTCGAACTCACATAGGATCCAAGTACAGTCATCATCGCTACCGAACCCATGGAGGATCCAAGTACAGTCTTCCTCCTTGCCGAACCCATGTAGGATCCAAGTACAATCATCCTCGCTTCCGAACCCACGTAGGATCCAAGTACAGTCACCATCATCGTCCCAGTCGCAACCAGCTCTAGGGTTTCCCACACAGCACACTCGATTCCAAGATGGTCCGCTCCATGAGCCAAGGGGTTGATACATAAACTGTCACAAAGTCCAGAGTTGATGTATCAAAAAGTTCCATCTCGTCAAAAGGAACTCAACGCGATAGACGACACGTCAATCGGACGCCTGGTCTGAGAGATATTGGCTTTTCCGTCCCAAGGGCCAGGTTGGTTTTTAAGCTAAAACCAACCCGACTGTACTCCATCTTCATTCAAACCTCAAGAGGATTAAGACAAAAGAACCGTATCACTAAGAGGAAAGCCACAAAGTCGACGACACGTCAATCGGACGTCCGGAGCTCAAGTTAAGCATTTCCGCTCCGAGGGCCCGATTGGTTTCATGTTTGAGCCAACCCAGACGTACTGAAGGTACTTCGAAACCTTGATTGTAATATACTGAAACGACCGTCTTGATCCAAGGATCCCAATGCAACTAACGGTGCATCGATCAGAGGTCCATATCCCAAGTTATGGGAGTTTAAACGGATATGTCCGAAAATAGGAGGTTTGGGCCCAGTCCGACCCGGCCCAATACCCCCTTGGTCGGCCCGAACCAGGTCGACCCGACCCGGGTCCGGGTCCGACCCATTTGGGTGCGACGCGGCGCGGCCGGAGCAACTTGGCCCAGAGCTGGTGGCCCAGCCCGGCGTGGGCAGTCCAGCCCGGCGCAGGCTGTCCGGCTCGGCGCGGGCGGCCCGTCCCAGCGCGGCGGCCCAACCTGTAGCCCGACTTGGAAGCCGGATGCGGGGTGTGAGGGGGGGGGGGGCTCTTTTTTTGAAATAGTGGCCCCCATCTGGTGGGGTCTGCCTTAGGCGGCTGGATGGGGGTTTCAACCCCCTGGTATTTCTGGAAACGGCCGGCCATAATGGCCGACTGGTGTAGCTGCCGCGGGACCCGCCGGTCCCGCCTCCTAGTGTGCCAGCGGCCGGCTGAGCCCGACCGCCTCCTCTGAAACTGTCGTGCCCTTAGGCCGCGGCCCTTGTCTAACCGGCGCGACACGACGATGCCACGCCCCTCCGCCGCGGTCTGCTCCTGGCCGCAACCTCCATCGGCCTCACTGGCATGACGTGATGGCGCCGCGCTCCACTGCCGTGGCCCACTCCGGTCGCAGTCTTCATCGTTCCCGCGCAGTGCAACGACATCGCACCGTCTTCACCTCAAATTCCATTGTTAATAAACAAGAGGCGGGGAGGACAATCGGCCGTGTTTGTGCGGTCCTATTTCCTCCTGTTACGTTGGTAACAATTGGAAAAATTAAACGAGATATGTCAACATTAAATCCAATCTAATCTTAATTCACCAATAATGAATTTAACCCCTTCGTCAACAATGATGACGAAAGTCGGTGTCGCGGTTGACAGCGTCACGTGGTGAGGTTTCGATGACGGCGTAGGCGTGCGTCCAAGGATGGAACGACGTTGCACACTAGCTGTGGAGAGATGAAGTAACGACACGTCCTCTCTCCTTGCGGTGACAGCGTTCTTCATCGAAGGGTGTTGTTCTTCGCGGGAGGATGAAGCTCTTCAAAAATAATAACTCAAGATCTCTCTCCCCTTCTTCTTCGCACAACCAAAATCCAACCAAAATAAAATAAGGCTTTGCCTTATTTTATTTACTCATGCCAACATTTCAAAACTTCAAAAATTCAAAACACATAATTCATTTAATTAAAGGGGTTCAATTAATTGAATAAAAGTGTGTTGGCACTCTATTAATGTGAGAAGAGGAGAAGTCAACTTTAAGAGGGGTTATAGGAGTTAAAGGAATTTTAAGGGGTGGGGATCGTGTGGGCCCCACCTAAAAAATATCCTCACAAGAGGAGTTAGGATCTAGTGGGTCCCATCCCAACTCCCATACGTTTGATAAAACCACTTATAATAGAGAAATAAAATTGTTACACAATTTTATTTCACTTTAAACTTAATCCACTTTTTTTAACAACTCCTCCCGAGCAAACGCAACTCCAATAAAGGTCTTCTTAAGAAATTACCGGCGTTGCGGTTTCATCGGTGTAACACCTCAAGCTTCTACGGTACGCTTCTCTTTGAATAATGTGATAGCGTGTGTTGTACGCAACACCGAGTTCTAACACACCATAACCAATCAAACTAGCCGTTATGAATAGTAATACCTACTTTTTGAAATTATATATATTTTATATTTCAAAATGGACTTCATTTTTGGATTTGGAATATCGAATTTAGCCTAAGGTGAAATTTTGGTACTTTTCGGATAACTTTAATATTTTGATGAATAGTGAAAATTACTAAATTTTAATAAAAAACAACTTTTTAAATCAAAATAATTAATAGTGATAAATTATGAATTTGAGTGGTTTTAAAGTATATTTAGAATATATTTTTACCATTTAATTCAATTTTTGTCATTGGACATAATTTCACAATTAAACCAGACATAAACAAGTGCCAATCTTTTGATAGTTACTATCTCTTAAAAACACGCTTTTTGTTTTAACAACGGGAATTAATTTTAAATTAATTTCTGCCACTTCTGTGTTTTGAATTTGTAAAAATGGATTCCATATTTGTAATCAGGATTTTCAAATTGTGTAAATAGTTAACTTTTATTTTTAGACATTTTGAATAATTACTTCGGTAAATATTTTATTTACCATGGTTAAAGGGTAAATCCGGTAAATAAGGGTTAAAAAATAATATTATAATAATAAAAAATTACCCTAAAACGTGTCCTAACATTATTGGTTGATACATGGCCGACCATGGACATCTTTGGGTCGATTTTGGGACCCCATGGAGCCACTTGTAGGTGATAGGGACACTTTATTTTAATTAAGTTAAAATGAATACAAAAATGACACAAGCATATATCTTTTTGAAAAACAATTTTTACATAGGGTTATATATGTTGGATTTTATACTATAAAAATTCATTAGAAATATAAAAAGATTTCCTACATAATGATATTTTATTTATAATTTTTAGAGATTACATAATTTAATTTATTTATGACACAATGATGATGCAGTAATTACCATAATAGTGACAAATTAAAATAATTGATATTATAAATACACAAATAAATATAATTTAAGACTTTTAATGAATTACAATAATTTTATAGGATAATATGACAGATTATGATTGATTTAATTGACTTTTTTAGAAGTAATAATTCTGTTATAAGTTTCACAAAAATCAACTATTGAATAGTGTCAAAATTGACATAAAAGAGTTTTTAAAACAAATATTATATTATTAATTGATATTAAATTCCTAAAAATCTAAGGATCATCCAAGAGATTTATATCATGATATTTGTATCATTAATGGACCACTTGGGGGTCTCTTGTATGTATATAGTAATTTTATTAACCATATAATATAAAAATACAAAGAGACATTGTAAAAGTGAAACTAATTAACTTAGAGTTAATACTTAAAGATAAGGTTAATATAAGTACCCAAACCAATCTAAATTCTATTGGTTGAGTGATTTTCGACCCCTCACCACCTTAAAATTTAAATAATCCACTTTGGAGCCATTATAAACCAAATATGAATTTATTATAAATTAATATTTCTAGATTTTCTAAAGGTGCCCCTCACCCCTCTTATAAAAGGGCACTCCTCCTTCTCATTTATTCACACCTTAAAAGCCTTTTGGTTCGGCCAAAATCTGCCCAAATACTCTCCCAACTTCCCTCAATACAACCTAGATTCCTTAGTTTGATCATAAATCCAACCAAAGATCCCTTTTGATCAAATCAAAAGGAAGAACCCGAAGAAGAGGTTATGATTTCACCACCCTTTTCCAAGCTCCTTTCTTCTTCCACTTCTTCTTCCTTTTTTGTTACCATTCTAAAATAATAACTCCAGTATCATATATATACTGTGATGTTATTATAAATAAGGTACAACCATATTCAGTATTCTATCCATCCTTTGAATAACATGTCACCATACGTGCGTACGTACAGCTTACCGTCTCCACGTCGTGGTGTAATTGTTATTCAATAAATTATTATTTGGATGGGTATAATAATGATGTGTAATTCATGTAAATAATAAATGTAACATGATAATGATTATGTATATATGATATACCATCCAATTATATATTATTTTAATACCAAAAGAATGATATTGTCGGTCGTGCGTACGTACGGACTACCGTCTCCACGAACACGATGAGATTCATTCTCTATCGTATCCATTCAAGTAAAATTATCATTTAATGATTAATAATAGTATTTAAGGACTTGATATCATTCTGGATATTATTAAGATACAACCTATCCATAACAAACATGGCTTACGTAACAAAACATATAAAAGAAAATGAGTAAGTTAACACCCGAAACGACGATAATACTAAGATATTATTAACAAAGCAATGTTAAAAGATCATATATGATATCATATTAATGTATATGATTCTTGTATAATTTAATAAAAATTATTTCACCATTATACATGAGTTTAACCTACCCCAACCAAGGAAAAGTACAAGGTAAGGGTTATTTCACAATCTCTTCATTATCCGAGGTTGTTTATACGTAATAATCTACTGGGATCTCTTTATCATCCACATCCATGTTTCTTAAAAATGAATTTCAAATTTTTTTTACTATTTACTAGAATATGGGTTAAATTCATTTATACCCTTTTTTTACTTTTTATAAGAGGTTTATAAAGGAATATTTCCGTCGTTTTCCAAACAAGGTGATTTTTAACCTTTTCGACAAAATTAAGGTAAGAATGTTTTTTAACTTATACAGTGGGTGCGGCTATTTTTCCGCCGTTATACAATCGTCGAAGCTTACCTTACAAGCTTATAAAAATATTTTCAAAGAAAATGTTTTATTTCATAAATATAAGACTCTTAAATTATTTCAAAATAGAAAGAGATATTTCTCTAAAAAGAGTTTTGATTTCATCTATGTCAACATCCTTTGATGGATTTTACGCTTATTTGAAGTTGATTTATTATACAAAACCTATATATTGTATTGAAGGTTTTGTGATATGTTTGACTATGGATGTGCTATTTTTATAGCATTCATAGTTTATGGTGAAAGTATTGACATTTTGTATGCTAGTTTTAATACGAATATTTATGTTATGTTTAAACCTTTTCATATGGGAATGAATTGGACTTAATATGTGACCGGTGGAGCCCGCTATAGCTCCTCGATGCATCGGTAGGTCTCATGAGACAAACTAGTGTCTTGTCACAAGGCCTTGACAAAATCTTATTTGTAGTCTTGGCACGAGGCCTTGGCTATGTGGTTATGATAGTCTGGCATTATACATTCCATCATTATGAAAGTGGTTATTTATATTGCATGTGATTATTCGATTAGTAGAATATCCATGTCAATAAGTAAATGGAATTATTTCATTTTACTTTTTCCATACTATGTTGAAGTTCAAGTTTAAAAGGCTTTTGTTTTAGTTATACGTTGCCTTAAATGTTTATTCTTATTTATGAAAGTTTCTGCTATATTGCTATCCTTACTGGGCATTTGAGCTCACCCCTTTTCTATGTTTTATTTTTCCCAGGACATGAATAAGTAAATTATGAATGACCTGCAGGGATATTATGTGGGGATATGAGTGTGGAATATGTAGACAATATGTTGTTGTAGTAGTTTTTTACTTTATGATGTAATGTAAGACTTATGAATATATCTAGTGCTTCCAAGGATACTAAACTAATCAGTCTTTCAAGATTTGATCTTTCTTGTGATCATGCCAATGTTATGTAATAATGCACCGACTCTGGGTAACTGGGGTCGGGGCATTACAGTTGGTATTAGAGGAAGTTTAGTACAAACCTTGGAAGCTAGATTTAGATAAACTCTGATTAGAGCACGTAGACCTAAGATGAACTTTGAGGATTAGTATAGAAGAAATTCCTAGAATTTTGGTATTGTAGAGATTTTGTGAGTTTTCCGAGCAATACATCCCTGTCTAGATACGAGCAGGTAGAGGCGGATCTGGCACAGATGTACCTAGGGGTAAAACCCGAAAACACCGCTTTGAGCTAGACTCAAACGGGAACTGGTGCACGACAACGGGCCTTGCTGCACTCTTGGTTACGACACTCCCGGGGGATATGCTTAGGATAACTCTCATTTTCTTTACAAATCATTATGAAGGGTTTATGAGTATATACTTAATCAAAGAAAACATTATTATTATTATGGATTATATACATAAATAGTTCAATTTATGTTAAGTGTTTTATAAGTATGGGATTATGTATTTAGATTCATAAACTGATCTAGTTTATGCCATTGTTTAGAAATGGCGCCTAGTGGAAGAAATGGAAACTGTATCAATTCACGCACTCCATGTAGGGATTTCCCTCCTGCTCAAGATAATTATAGTGGAGCTGGTGATGAAACTGGTGTCGATCAGCTAATCACCATACTGGGACAACTCACTCAGTTTATGAATAATAACCTTACCCGTATAGAGCACCCTGATCCGCATCATGGAGGATCAATGTTAGATCGATTCATGAGGTAACAACCACCAACGTTTAATGGGAGTACAAATCCTTTAGTATCTAAGAAATGGATAAATTCCCTAGAGAAAATATTTCAGGCTTTGGGGAGTAGTGAAAGGGAAAACGTTATCATGGCAGTTTACCGCCTCACTGGAGATGCTGATCAATGGTGGTCATTGATTAAAACACAAAGGAACATGATGAAGTATAAAATATGGAATGGAGGGAGTTCAAAGATCTGTTTTTAGAAAAATACTTTCCTCGCGACCATCGAGCTGATATGGAAAGGCAATTTCTGAGTCTGAGACAGAAGGAGGATGAGAATGTCGCAAAGTATGAGGCTAACTTTACAAGGTTAGCATGTTATGCTGGAGATTATATACGTAACCCAAGAAGTAAGATTGATCATTTCTTTGATGGGTTAAAACCATTTCTCCGTTGAGCATTAGTCTCACAATCCTTCTCGTCGTACGAAGAAATTGTCTCATTTGCTATCAAGACTGAAAATGAATTCTCTAAGTCTTATTACTTAAAAGCAAAGAAAGAGAAGAAGAGACCTATTGATCAATCTGGGAATGGAAATAAGGGGAAGAAGGGAAAGGTTGAATATCCATCCTGTGGTAAATGTGGGAAGAAACACCCCGGTACTTGCTTGAAGGGAATGGGAGTCTGTTACAAGTGTGGTGAAAAAGGCCACTAAGCTCGTGATTGCAAGGGGAAGAAGGAAGCTACCAATGTTCAGTGATACAATTGCAGGGAGATGGGGCATTATGCAAATGAATGTCCTAAGCGTCAGGAGAACTTACCTCAGAAAAGGCCAAGGGATCAAGGCTAAGCTTATGCTATCACTACTTCTGAGGTAGAAGCTCCGAAAGACATGGTGGCACGTAATTTAATGGTTTCCTGAAGTTTAGAAAATGCATTATTTGATTCTGGATCATCTCATTGTTTCATATCTTCCCAGTTTTCTAAGAAAATTAGATATTTCCAATTTTATTTAACAAGGGATTTGTCAGTTAAAACTCCTAAGGGAAGTATCATTACAATAATGTTTTGTGAATCAGTCCCCATTAGAGCACATAAATGTTCTTTATCTGATGATCTCATCGTCATACCTATGATTGAGTTTGATATAATCCTCGGTATGGACTGGATTTCGGACTATGATGCGAAGATTTATTGTAAGAAGAAAGAGGTTACGATTCTTGATGATGATGATAAGGAACACCTTATCTTTATAGCAGAATCGTCACCACCTAATTCTTATCTAGAACCACCCCCAGTAGCTCAACTAAATTCAATTATTTGGGAGGAAGAGAATGAAATAACTATGGGTGAGGAAAGGAATGTTCAAATAGAGGATTTACCTGTTGTGAAAGAATATGTAGATGTATTTCCGGAAGATTTACATGGACATCCTCCAGAATGAGAAGTTGAGTTTTCCATTGATTTAATTCATGGATCAAGGACTATATAGAAGACCCCTTATAGAATGGCCACTGTAGAATTAGTTGAACTAAAGAAATAACTAGAGGAATTGAGTAATAAGGGATTTATTTGCCCTAGTGTTTCTCCATGGGGATCACCTGTTCTTTTTGTTAAAAAGAAAGATGGATCTATGAGGTTATGTATCGACTACAGGGAGATCAATGCCATAACAATAAAGAACAATTATCCCCTACCTCGCATTGATGATTTATTTGACCAACTGCATGGAGCTCAATACTTTTCAAAGAATGACCTTCGATCTGGATACCATCAGTTGTGTGTGAAGAAGGAAGACATTCCGAAGACAACATTTCGAACCAGGTATGGGCATTATGAGTTTACAGTAATGCCTTTTGGATTGACTAATGCACCCTCTGTATTCATGGATCTGATGAATAGAGTTTTCAAGGAGTATCTCGATGAATTTGTGGTGGTATTTATTGATGATATCTTGGTATACTCTAAAATATACGAAGATCATGAAAATCACTTGCGCATTATCTTGAAGACTCTGAGAAGACATGAATTATATGGGAAGTTTAGCAAGTGTGAATTCTGGCTTCAGGAGATTTCTTTTCTTGGCCATATTGTCTCTAAAGATGGAATCTCTTTTGATCCTTCTAAGACCAAGGCAATCCAAGAATGGCCAACACCAACGAGTATAACCGAGGTACGTAGTTTTATTGGTTTAGTAGGTTATTATCGACGTTTTGTCCAGAATTTTGCCCGATTGGCTAACCCATTAACGAAGCTCACACGTAAAGGGGTTAAATTTGTTTGGAAAAAAGAGTGTGAAGAATGTTTTGAATAAATGAAGAGAAGATTAGTCAATGCTCCTATATTGACTCTACCATCGGGGAATGATGGGTTCGTTATTTATAGTGATGCATCGAAGAAATGACTTGGTTGTGTCCTTATGCAGAATGATAGGGTTATTGCATATGCATCACGACAATTGAAAATTCATGAACAAAACTATCCTACTCATGATCTCGAGTTAGCAGCTGTGATATTTGCTTTGAAGATATGGAGGCACTACCTCTATGGTGAAAAATTTGAGATTTATACTGATCACAAGATTTCGAAGTATAATTTCTCACAAAAAGAACTCAACATGAGTTAAAGGAGATGGCTTAAATTACTCAAGGATTATGATTGCACAATACACTACCACCCAGGGAAGGCAAACAAGGTGGCAGATGCTTTGAGCAGAAAAGATCATGGAGTTTTGAACAATATGAGAATTGAAAGGGATCCAATTTTCATGGATCTAGTGAAGATGGACATGGGAATAACCAGGGAAGGAGAAACATCAATGATTTCTCAAATGGTTGCCAAACCATATTTTCTAGAAAGGATTAAGAGTTCTCAGACTAATGATGGAGAATTTCAAAAGAAGATTAAAGCTGTGAATGATGGGAGATCGAGAGATTTTGTGTATAAAAAAGGAATTTTGAAATTCGGGAAGAGGCTTTGTGTTCCCGATATACCTGATATAAAAAGGGAATTGTTGGATGATGCTCATAGTTCCAATTTCTCTATACACATTGGGAGCACCAAAATGTATAGTGATTTGAAGGAACATTTTTGGTGGGACAATATGAAGAGGGAGATTGCTGATTTTGTGTCAAGATGTATGGATTGTCAACAAGTGAAAGCTGGAAGGCAACACCCTGGAGGAGTCATGCAACCTCTTCCCATACCGGAGTGGAAATGGGACAATACGATGGACTTTGTCACGGGGCTACCAAAGACTCCTAGAAGGAACGATGAAATATGGGGTATTATTGATCGTCTTACCAAGTCAGCACATTTTCTTTCTATAAGAGAAGATCTACCACGAGAACGTCTAGCAAGAAAATATATTAATGAAGTTGTGAGACTTCATGGAGTACCCCTATCGATTGTTTCAGATCATGATCCCCATTTTACTTCAAGATTCTGGAAGAGTCTTCAGAAATCCCTGGATTCTGAACTTCATTTGAGCACTGCCTACCACCCTCAGACAGACGGACAATTAGAATGGACTATTAAAACCTTAGAAGACAAGTTGAGATCCTGCTCACTTGACTTTCAGGGTATGTGGGATCAGTATTTACCTCTGGTATAATTTTCTTATAAAAATAGCTACCATTCGAGTATTCAGATGGCACCATATAAAGCGTTATACGGAAAGAGATGTCGCACACCAACCTGTTGGGATGACGTTGGTGAAAGAAAACGTGTAGGTATGGAACTGGTGGAGGAAACGATAGAAAAGGTGAAGGTAATCCAAAATCACATAAAATCAGCTCAAAGTAGGCAGAAGAGCTATGCCGATAATCGAAGGAAGGATTTGGAATTTCAAGTCGGTGATCATGTTTTCCTGAAGGTATCTCCATGTAAGAGAGTTATACATTTTGGTAAGAAAGGTAAATTGAGTCCCAGGTACATCAGACCTTTCGAAATTCTAGAATGTATTGGGGCTGTAGCTTACTGTTTGGCAATGCCGCCAAGTCTCTCTAAAGTTCACGATGTGTTCCACGTATCTCTGTTGAAGAAATACATGCCTGACCCAATGCATGTACTAACCTATGAAGAATTAGAACTGGAACCCGATCTGTCATATTGTGAAGAGCCCGTCAGGATTCTTGATACGAGAGAAAAAGTACTGAGAAACCGGACAACGCGTCTGGTAAAAGTTTTGTGGAGAAACCATAAGATGGAAGAGGCAACGTGGGAACCCGAGGAACTTATGATGAAGAACCACCTGAGTCTTTTCATGTGATAAGTATTCTAGAAATTTTGAGGACGAAATTATTTGAAGGAGGGAATAATGTAACACCCCAAGCTTCTATGGTACGCTTCTCTTTGAATAATGTGATAGCGTGTGTTGTACGCAACACTGAGTTCTAACACACCATAACCAATCAAACTAGCCGTTATGAATAGTAATACCTACTTTATGAAATTATATATATTTTATATTTCAAAATGGACTTCATTTTTGGATTCGGAATATCGAATTTAGCCTAAGTTGAAATTTTGGTACTTTTCGGATAACTTTAATATTTTGATGAATAGTGAAAATTACTAAATTTTAATTAAAAACAAATTTTTTAATCAAAATAATTAATAGTGATAAATTATGAATTTGAGTGGTTTTAAAGTATATTTAGAATATATTTTTACTATTTAATTCAATGTTTGTCATTGTACATAATTTCACAATTAAACCAGACATAAACAAGTGCCAATCTTTTGATAGTTATTATCTCTTAAAAATACGCTTTTTGTTTTAACAACGGGAATTAATTTTAAATTAATTTCTGCCACTTATGTGTTTTGAATTTGGATAAATGGATTCCATATTTGGAATTAGGATGTTCAAATTGTGTAAATAGGTAACTTTTATTTTTAGACATTTTGAATAATTACTTCGGTAAATATTTTATTTACCATGGTTAAAGGGTAAATTCGGTAAATAAGGGTTAAAAAATAATATTATAATAATAAAAAAATTACCCTAAAACGTGTCCTAACCTTATTAGTTGATACATGGCCGACCATGGGCATCTTTGGGTCGATTTTGGGACCCCATGGAGCCACTTGTAGGTGATAGGGACACTTTATTTTAATTAAGTTAAAATGAATACAAAAATGACATAGGCATATATCTTTTAGCAAAAATTTTTTTACATAGGGTTATATATGTTGGATTTTCGACTATAAATTTTCATTAGAAAGATAAAAATATTTCATACAAAATGATATATTATTTATAATTTTTAGAGATTACATAATTTAATTTATTTATGACACAATGATGATACAATAATTACCATAATAGTGACAAATTAAAATAATTGATATTATAAATACCCAAATAAATATAATTTGAGATTTTTAATGAATTAAACTAATTATAAATGATAATATGATATATTAAGATTGATTTAATTGACTTTTTTAGAAGTAATAATTTTGTTATAAGTTTCACAGAAATCAACTATTGAATAGTGTCAAAATTGACATAAAAGAGTTTTTAAAAAAATATTATATTATTAATTGATATTAAATTCATAAAAATCTAAGGTTAAGCCAATATACTTATATCATGATAATTTTATCATTAATGGACCACTTGGGGGTCTCTTGGATGTATATAGTAAGTTTATTTACCATATAATATAAAAATGCAAAGAGACATTGTAAAAGTGAAACTAATTAACTTAGAGTTAATACTTAAAGATAAGGTTAATATAAGTACACAAACCTGTCTAAATTCTACTGGTTGAGTGGTTTTCGACCCATCCCTACCTTAACATTTAAATAATCCACTTTGGAGCCATTAGAAACCGAATATGAATTTATTATAAATTAATATTTCTAGCTTTTCCAAAGGTGCCCCTCACCCCTCTTATAAAAGGGCACTCCTCCTTCTCATTTCTTCACACCTTCAAGGCCTTTGGGTTCGGCCAAACTCTGCCCAAATACCATCCCAACTTCCCTCAATACAACCTAGGGGCCTTATTTTGATCAGAAAGCCAACATAAGGAGCCCTTTTGATCAAATCAAAAGGAAGAACCCGAAGAAGAGGTAATGATTTCACCACCCTTTTCCAAGTTCCTTTCTTCTTCCAATTCTTTTTCCTTTGTTGTTACCATTCTAAAATAATAACTTCAGTATCATATATACAATGTGATTTTATTTTAAATATGGTACAACCATATTCAGTATTCTATCCATCCTTTGAATAACATGTCTCCATACGTGCGTACATATGGATTACCGTCTCCACGTCGTGGTGTAATTGTTATTCAATAAATTATTATTTGGATGTGTATAATAATGATGTGTAATTCATGTAAATAATAAATTTAACATGATAATGATTCTTTTTATATGATATACCATCCAATTATATATTATTTTAATATCAAAATAATGATATTGTCGCTCGTGCGTACGTACGGACTACCGTCTCCACGAACGCGATGAGATTCATTCTCCATCGTATCCATTCAAGTATAATTATCATTTAATGATTAATAATAGTATTTGAGGACTTGATATCATTCTGGATATGATTAATATACATCCTATCCATAACAAACATGGCTTACATAACAAAACATATAAAAGAAAACGAGTAAGTTAACACCCGAAACGACGATAATACTAAGATATTATTAACACAGCAATGTTAAAAGATCATATATGATATCATATTAATGTATATGATTCTTGTATAATTTAATAAAAATTATTTCACCATTATACACGAGGTTAACCTACCCCAACCAAGGAAAAGTACAAGGTAAGGGTTATTTCACAATCTCTTCATTATCCGAGGTTGTTTATACGTAATAATCTACTGGGATCTCTTTATCATCCACATCCATGTTTCTTAAAAATGAATTTCAAAACATTTTTACTATTTACTAGAATATGGGTTAAAGTCATTTATACCCTTGTTTGACTTTTTATAAGAGGTTTATAAAGGAATCTTTCCGTTGTTTTCCAAACAAGGTGCTTTTTAACCTTTTCAACAAAATTAAGGTAAGAATGTTTTTTTAACTTATATATCGGGTGCGGCTATTTTTCTGCCGTTATAAAATCGTCAAAGATTCCCTTACAAGCTTATAATAATATTTTCAATGAATTTTTTTTATTTCATAAATATAAGACTCTTAAATGTTTTCAAAATAGAAAGAGATATTTCTCTAAAAAGAGTTTTGATTTCATCTATGTCAACATCCTTTGATGGATTTTATGCTTATTTGAAGTTGATATATTATACAAAACTTCTATATTGTATTGAAGGTTTTGTGATATGTTTGACTATGGATGTGCTATTTTTATACCGTTCATAGTTTATGGTGAAAGTATTGACATTTCGTATGCTAGTTTTAATACGAATGTTTATGTTATGTTTAAACCTTTCCATATGGGAATGCATTGGACTTAATATGTGACGGGTGGAGCCCGCTATAGCTCCTTGATGCATCGGTAGGTCTCACGAGACAAACTAGTGCCTTGGCACGAGGCCTTGACAAAATCTTATTTGTAGTCTTGGCACGAGGCCTTGGCTATGTGGTTTTGATAGTCCGGCATTATGAATTCCATCATTATGAAAGTGGTTATTGATATTGCATGTGATTATTTGATTAGTAGAATATCCATGTGAATAAGTAAATGGAATTATTTCATTTTACTTTTTCCATACTATGTTGAAGTTCAAGTTTAAAAGGCTTTTGTTTTAGTTATACATTGCCTTAAATGTTTATTCTTATTTATGAAAGTTTCTGCTATATTGCTATCCTTACTGGGCATTTGAGCTCAGCCCTTTTCTATTTTTTATTTTTCTCAGGAAGTGAAGAAGTAAATTATGAATGACCTGTTGGGATATTATGTGGGGATATGAGTGTGGAAGATGGAGACAATATGTTTATGTAGTAGTTATTCACTTTATGATGTAATGTAAGACTTATGAATATATCTAGTTCTTCCAAGGCTACTAAACCAATCGGTCTTTCGAGATTTGATCTTTCTTGTGATCATGCCAATGTTATGTAATAATGCACTGAATCTGGGTAACTGTGGTCGGGGTGTTACAATCGGTGCCCTCATATTCCGAAAAACCCACCCGTTCATTCACGGAACGTACCCGAGATAAACTTCAGAAATTGATTCCAGGCACACCGGGCCTCGGAATCTGGCGCCGTCAAAAATTGTGTACTCGTAAAATCCAGAAGAATTTAAGAAAAAAAGTTTCCTTGAAATTTATGGGTCTTTACATTACTCCCACCTCAGGTATTTATGTCCTCGTAAAGATACATCACAAAATAGGGAAACAAATGAGGGTACTGTGCATGCATCTGAGCCTCCAGCTCCCAAGTGCTCTCACGGAGGTTCCCGTGCTGCCACATGATGCACACAAGAGGAATAAACCATCCACGTAGGACCTTCTCCTGTCGATCCACGATCTCCACTGGGACCTCTGCAAAAGTCGCCCCGTCATCGTTGTCCAGCTCCCCCCGATCAATGATATGCGTCAGGTCGTGCACATATCTCCTCAGTTGAGATACGTGGAAGACGTCATGCACCTGGTGCAAATGAGGTGGAAGAGCCAGGCGATAAGCCACCTCTCCTATCCTGTTGAGAACCTGGAATAGTCTGATGAAGCACAAAGATAACTTGCCACCCCTGCCAAATCTTCGTAATCGACGCCGAGGTGAGACCCGTAAGAAAACGTGGTCACCATCCTCGAACTCTAGTGGTGTCCACCTCCTGTTAGCATAAGAATTCTGTCAGCTTTGAGGTGTCCTCATCCACTCCTAGATAACCTGTACCTTCTCCATCGTGGCCTAAACAATCTCTCGTCCTACAAGTGCTGACTCCCCAGGGTCAGTCCAGTACAGAGGTGATCTGCAAGGTCGGCCGTACAATGCCTTGTATGGTGCCATCCCGATGGTGGAGTGGTAGCTGTTGTTGTACAAAAACTCCACCAAGGGTAGGTGATCCTACTAACTGTGACCAAAGTCGAGGACACATGCACGGAGCATGTCCTCGAGAGTCTGAATGGTCCTCTCCGTCTGACCATCCGTCTGAGGGTGAAAGGCGGTGCTCAGGCGTATCTGCGTCCCAAATGCCTCCTACAACCCCTTCCAAAGCTGGGAAATAAAGCAAGAATATCAATCTAAGACGATAGATGGTGGTACACCATGAAGCCATACTATCTCCTGAACATAGAGGCATCCCAAGCTCTCCACTGAGCCCTGCTCTCTGATAGGTAGAAAGTGGGCTGGCTTGGTGGGTCGGTCTAAAATCACCCAAATGGAGTTGTTTCCTCTAGAAGTATGTGGAATCCTAGTCACAAAATCCATAGATATCCTGTCCCACTTCCTCTCCAGGACCTCTAGGGGCTGTACCAAGCCTGCGGGTACCTGGTGTTCCGCCTTCACCTGCTGGCAGGTGAGGCATCGTGAAACGAACTCTACCACAACCTTCTTTATACCCGACCACCAGTGTTGTCGTCTGAGATCCTGTTACATCTTCGCTACTTCTGGATGTACCTCCAAAGGGGAAGTATGAAACTCCCTCATCACCTTCTCTTGCAAAGCAGCTGGTACCATGGTACGTCCTCTAAAAAGGACGACGTGCTCTCCTCCTACAGAGAATCCATAAGGTGCCACTCCTGAGGATAGCTGTGCATGTCGCGTCTCACAGTCAACATCGCCATGTTGTGCCTCTCTGACCTGCTGAAGAAGTGGTGGAGTGACTGTGATCGACTGTAGAAAGGCTGCCCCATCTCTATCCATGAAGGATATCTGCAATGCGGCTAGCTGCTCCGTCGCCTCTCCAAGTAGCTGGATGCCCGTCCTCCTGCTGGGAGCATAAGCTAATACGTTCCCCTTTCCAAGAGTATAGACTATCTCAAAGTCATAGTCCTGGAGGAACCCGAGCCATTGATGTTGTCTCAGGTTCAGGTCCTTCGGCAGGAAGATGTACCTGAGACTCTGGTGGTCAGAATATACTGTAAAGCGCTCGCCCATCAGATAGTGCCGCCACATCTTCAGGGTGAAGGCCACTGCGGCTAAATCCAATTCATGTGTTGTGTATTTCTTATCGTGCTGCCTCAAATGTCGTGATCCATAGGCGATCACTGCATGCTCCTGCATCAGGAAACACCCGAGTCCAGTCCCTAATGCATCACAGTAAACTACGTACCCTACGACCTCCTACGGTAGCCTCAAGATGGGTGCACTGGTCAATCTATGTCTCAGCTCCTGGAAGATTTTCTGACATCTATCCAACCACATGAAGGGTTTCCCCTTCTTCGTCAATGCTAAGAGTAGTGCTATAACTCTGGAGAAGTCTGGCACAAATATCCTATAGTACCCTGCCATACCTAGGAAACTCCGCACCTCTGTCACGCTCCGGGGTGGATCCCCAGCTAGCACTGCCCCGATCTTTGCAGGATCCACTGAAACTCCCACCTTAGAGATAACATGCCCCAAGAAGTGGACCTCTCGAATCAAGAACTGGCACTTCGAGAGTTTACCATAAAGCTGGTGCTCCCAGAGTGTATCCATTACAACCCGCAAGTGGTATGCGTGCTCCTCCTTAGTAGTCGAGTAATAAATATGTCGTAGATGAAGACTACGACAAATTGATCGAGGTAAGTCTGGAAGATCCTGTTCATGAGACTCATGAACACTGCTAGAGTGTTGGTTATGCCGAAAGGCATAACCAAGAACTCATAGTGTCCATACTGACACCTGAAGCCCGTCTTCTGCACATCCTCATCTCGAACTCTGAGCTGATGATCACCTAACCCGAGGTCTATCTTCGAGAACCATCGTGCTCCCTTGAGATAATCGAAAAGGTCAACAATCCTCGGTAGCAGATACTTTTTCTTCACGGTAACCTGGTTTAGGAGATGGTAATTGACACATAGTCTCAAGATCCCATCTACCTTCTTGGCGAACAAAATCTGGGAAGCCTAGGGTGAAACACTGGGTCGAATGAATCCCTTTCCCTACAAGTCCTCCAGCTGTAGTTGTAGCTCACGAAGCTCGGCGGGATCCATCCGATATGCTAGAGTAGATATCGGTGATGTCCTGGGGTACAAGTCAATGTAGAAGTCTACCTATCTGTGAGGAGGTAGTCCTGGAACGTCATTCTGAAAAACATCCGCATACTGATCCACCACAACAGGAAAACTCGGACTCCGCATGTCAACTGCTCCTAGGATGAGGCTAGCCAACTAATGAGTGATCGACTATCCTCTCCTCTGTGTGAGTCCATCCTGTGCTGCAAAGGCTCCCTTCTCGCCGGTGAAGGTGAACCTACTCCTGTCGGTGTGTACACACCGCACCTTGCGCCTAATACAGTCTATCTGAGCATGAACTATAGATAACCAATCCATGCCCAAGATGACCTCATAAGGCCTCGACGTCGCTACAAGAAGATCCCAGCCGAAGCTCTCACCTCCTAGAGTAAGCTCACTCTACCGGCACTAGTGTGTAATCGTCGAGTCTGCTCCTGTAGGAGTCTCTAGCCGTAAGGATCGAGCCAACGGCTCAGTCGAAATCTATGAGCTCCGAACAAGGGCAACGAAAATGAATAAATGACTCACTGTTGTGTCTATAAGAACTTTAGCAAGGGTGGAGTAGACATAGATAGTACCTTGAATCATCTCTGGTGCGCCATGGTCGTAGGTCTCCACTGCTTGAAGCATAGCCTGCCTCTGTCCGCTAGCTCCCTGTGGTCGGGGTGGACCTCCTGGTGGTGGTGGTGGTAGAGCCTCAAAACGTCGTCCACCACCTGCTGCTCGACCAGCTCCTTTTCCTCATCCGCCTGCTCCCTGCGGACCGCCATGGTCGAACCTCTGCCTCTGCCTGGGTGGTCCCTAAACCGTCTTCTGCTCCTCTGTATGGCGGGTCGGGCAGTCACGAGCCATGTGGCCCTACCCGCCGCATGAATAGCACTATCTGCCTCTCGTATGACTGGCTTTGCTGCGTGTGCCCCACACCTCCGAGCCAGTATCCTGAGGTCGCCCACCTGATGGTCTGGTCCTCTTGGACCCCTGTGACATTCGTCGACTGCCAGCTCCAGAATAATCCGCTACGTGCCGCCCTGTGGTAGGTCTCACTGCTGGTATAGGCTCAGCAAGGAAGCTCTCTACAAGAAGGGCTCGCTCCAGTACTCCTTCCTGTGTCGGAATACTGAGGGAGATCATTGAAGCCCTGATCTAATGACTTAGTCCCTACTCGAAGGTCCGGGCCCGGAAGAATGGGTCTCGTACCATGTCCATGGAGTAGTGCGAGAGATCAGTAAACCTCGCTGAGTACTGGGCTACAGTCATGCTGCCCTGCCGTAGCTGTAGCAACTCCTAAATGCGCACCGCATGGAGGGTGGCTGGAAGAAACTCCGAGCGGAAAAGGTTCTCGAAGACCGTCCATAGAAGTGGTGCCTCTTCATGCACCTGAAGCATCAGGCTCCATCATCTACCTTCTACCGTGTGTAGGAGACTCGTCGCAAGGATCACCATGAGGTAAGATGGTGTCCCTACAAATCTGAAGACTCGAACAACAGCCTCCATCCAATCCTCGGCGGCCTGAGGGTCCGTCTCCCCGTGGAACCTGGGCGGTCTCTGACAATGAAACTTGTGCAGTGCACTAAGGAGACATGCACTCTCAGCTACTGGGGATGGTGGCATCAGTGGCTCGGTGGGTAGAGGTACCGCTGGTGCCTCCACAGTAATGGGGCACTACATCGAGGCCTCGTCACTCGGTGGGCTGCCATCTCGCACAAAGTTCGAAACCCTAGCTGGCTGCCGTCATGGGGCCATCCTGAAAAGAAACAGCTACGCCACGGTCAATACAGTATACCTGGTGAGCTGACACAAGTAATCACAAAGAAAACTTTGAGACACATATTCAATCAACGTTTTCATGCACTGAGTCTGAAATCAGTAGTCGGGGTCCTGGTGTATGGATACGTCGGCCGCCGCACCAACACTGGACTCCCTGAACTGATAACCACACTCAATACCCTTAACACTATTGCTTCACATAGAAGAAAGATCAGGGTCCTGAGTTCTGCAGTAGAACCGAACTCCTCTGATACCAATTTGTCACGACCTGTCCTCGGGGTCCATGCCGTGACTACCCCAAGCCCGAATTCCATAGGCCAGGGGCTGGGAATTAGCACCAAAGATGTAAATCCAGATAAAAGGGAAGGAATTGCCTTTATAATGTAACAAACACCACAGAGTACACAAGCTGAAGTAAACACTAAGTAAACTGAGTACAAAAGTAAGTGTTAGAAAGTAAATGTGCCAGAATACAAACCCAACTGAAAGTAAAGTACAACTGAAAATAAAGTACAACAACAGTAAAGTAAAGCAGCAACACCGAGCCATCCACTAGAAATATCACCTGAAGGGTGGGTACAGATAGTCTCCTCAGCTCCTCGAGTCCAGCCGTCCACTCCGTGTACGTCCCGCCTAATAGTCCATCTCCGGGTACCGTCCCGCTCCACAAGCCTCAACCACGATCAGCGATGTCCGTCGTCTACAACCAACACAACATAGTGCGGGCATAGCCTGTGCAGGGGTGAGTATACGATACTCAGTAGGGACCCCGAGACTCCTGAAGGTCTCCCAGAATCCATGAAGGATAATCCACAAAGGAAAGATACAATCATGAAGTATCAACCAACACTACTTAGGTATATGCCCATAAATATACCTAAGTCATCAATTCCAGTTCTGCTCCATCTCACGAGCTCAAGTTCAACCCAGTCCACACAGGAAAGTACAACCCAATCCACACAAGAAATCACAACCCAAATCCACACAGGAAAGCAAGTCAATTAGATCGAAGATAATGATTGGAAGTCAAGAATCATCTCACACAGGTATTATACTCACGAAGAGGGGTGGAGATGATTAGATGTAGCCTCTGAATCATCTCCTTTGCTAAACCCATGTAGGATCCAAGTACAGAAGTTATCGATGCCGAACCCACGTAGGATCCAAGTACAGTCATCATGGATGGCGAACCCATGGAGGATCCAAGTACAGCCATCCTTGGTGCCTAACCCACATAGGATCCAAGTAGAGTCGTCCTCGCTGCCGAACCCACATAGGATCCAAGTATAGTCGCCATCATCGTCACAGTCGCAGCCAGCTCTAGGGTTTCTGCACACAACACTCTCGATTTCTGGAGGGTCCGCTCCATGAGACAAGGGGTCAATACATCAACTGTCACGAATTCCAGAGTTGATGTATCACAAAGTTCTGTCTCGTCAAAAGGAACTCAACGTGATAGACGAAACGTCAATCAGACGCCTGGTCTGAGAGATATTGTCTTTTCCATCCTAGGGGCCCAGTTGGTTTTTAAGATAAAACCAACTCGACTGTACTCCAGCTGCGTCCAAACCTCGATCGGAGTAATCCAAAAGAACCATCTCACTAAGAGGAAACCAAAAAAGTCAACAGCACGTCAATCGGACGTCTGGAGCTCAAGTTATAAGTGTTTCCACTCCGAGGGCCGGGTTGGTTTCGTGTTCGAACCAACCCGGATGTAACCAATGTTCTCCGAAACCTTGAGTGTAGTATACCAAAACTACCTTCTCGATCCAAGGATCACAACGCGACTGACGGTGCATCGATCGGATGTCTGTAGCCCAAGTTATGGGCATTTAAATGGGTCTGTCAAAAAATAGGGGGTTTGGGCCCGGTCCTGTCACGACCCGTCCTCGGGGCACGTGCCGTGACTACCCCAAGCCTGCCTTCCATAGGCCAGGGGCTGGCGACTAGCACCAAGGCGTAAATCCCAGAAAAAGGGAAGGCATTTCCTTTGTAAAGTAAACCACAAGCACCACAGAGCAAGCAGGAAGAAGTAAACACTAAGTAAAAATTGGTACAACAGTAAGTGCAGAAAACTAAGTGGGCCAGTATACAAACCCAAACTGAAAGTAAAGTACAACTGGAAAAGGAAAACAACAACTGAAAAGTAAAGCCGCAACGTCGAGCTGTCCACTGGAAATCCCACCTGAAGGGTGGGTATAGGAAGCCTCCACTGCTCCTCGGGTCCAACCGACCGCTCCGAGTACATCCCGCCCAGTGGTCCACCTCCAGGTATCGTCCTGCTCCATAAGCCTCCACCACGATCAGCGCTATCCATCATCTACAACCAACACAATGTAGTGCGGGCGTAACCCATGCAGGGGTGAGTATAAGCTACTCAGTAGGGACCCCGAGACCCCCGAAGGTCTCCCAGAATCCACAAAGGATAATCCACAAAGGAAAGATACAATCACGAAGTAACATCCGACACTTATTAGGTATATGCCCATACATATACCTAAGTCATCAATTCTCAGTCGGCTCCAACATCTGAGCTCAAGTACAACCCAGTCCACACAGGAAAGAAAAACGTAAATCCACACAGGATATCACAACACAATCCACAAAGGAAAGAAAAACAGGGTTTCAGATCACACAAGTATACTTCTTTATATGACGATAAAGATGACCAGATATTTCCACTGATTCATCTAAGCCGTCGGACCCACAAAGGATCGATAGGTACTAACCCCCGCAATGAACCACAAAGGATCTGACCCACAAAGGAACGATAGGTAAGTAACCCCCGCAATGACCCACAAAGGATCTGACCCACAAAGGATTGATAGGTAACTAACCCCTGCAAAGACCCACACAGGATCTGAACCACAAAGGATTGATAGCACTGACCCACAATGGATCGTTGAGTGCTATAGTCATCGCTGTCGAATCCACTGAGGATCTCTGTACAGTCGTCATCATCACAGTAGCAGTCGCAACCAGCTCTAGGGTTCCCGCACACAGCAAGCTCATTCGGGAGGGTCCGCTCCACGAGCCGAGAGGCCGATACATCAACTGACACATATTCCAGAGTTGATGTATCCAAAAGTTACGTATCATCAACAGGAACTCAACGTCGCAGACGGCGCGTCAATCGGACGCCCGGTCTAAGAGTTATTGGCTTTTTCGTCCCAGGGGCCCGGTTGATTTTTAAATAAAAACCAACCCGACCGTAATCCACCTGCATCCAAACCTCAGGCAAATTAAGCCAAAAGATCTGTCTCACTAAGAGGAATCAATCAAAGTCGACGTTACGTCAATCAGACGTCCGGAGCTCCAGATATGAGCGTTTCCGCTCTGAGGGCCTGGTTGGTTTCGTTTACAAACCGACCCGACCGAACCCAAAGTACTCTAAAACCTTGAGTGTGATATACAGAAACGACTGTTTCGATCTAAGGATCGCATCGCCGCTGACAGCGCGTCGATCGGAGGCCAATAGCTCAAGATACGGGCAAAAGTCCGAAAAGTTCCGAAAACGGGGGGTCTAGGCTCGGACCGACCCGGCCTAACCCCCCTGGGTCGGCCCGAACCGGGTCGACCCAACCCGGGTCCGGGTCCGACCCGTCCGGCGCGGCCCAGCCTGGGCGCGACCTGGCCCGGCCGGCGCGGGCGCGACCCGGTCGCCTGGCGGCTCGGCCGTAACGGCCGAGCGGGTGCAAGGGGGTGCCGCACCCCTTTATGGTTCCGCAGCCCTGCGTGGGGGGCCCCCTCTCGCCAACGGATGCGGCAAGGCCGCGTCCTTCCTCCGTGGTCCTGCGCGGCCGCGGGACCGGCCAGCGCTGCCGCATCCTGGCCGCCTCCGGCCGCCGGTGCCGCCGTGCCGGCGTGGCGCGCCGGCGGGGAGTTCCGCGGACCACCAGACACGCTCCGGTGGTCCGATTTGCGCGCGGTCTTCGCCAGTGCTCGTCCCGGGACTCGTTCTTCACTACAAAGCCTTCAAAATTAACTTGCGGCCCCGTTTGTCATTGCCCGCCAATCCGCGCATAACAAACAAAAAGGGCGGTGGGTTCGGACTTGTTCGTTGGTCCGCACCCACTGCATTAGCGGTTTTTAAAGTCTCACAACATCCATATTGAACAACCGGGGATAAAAATCACAAAGATTTAAAAAGGAACAACCCCTACCTCGTCGTTGTCGTCGAACGAGAATTCTTCGCGGAATCAACCGTTGCGGAAGAATAGGATCGTCGCGTTGCGGAAGGGCGTCACGTCGTCGTGGTATATGGTGTCGCGTCGATGATCTACGAGGGATAAAGAAAACACACAGATTTAATTCATAGAATTAATTGCAATGAAAATGACCGCCCAATTAATAGGGGCATTAAGAATTTAGAAAACGCGTCAGTTGACTTTCATTTAAAAAGGGGTTTTCGAGGGTGTGTTACTTAGAGGAAAAGAAACGGTGGGGCTCGTGCAGGCCCCACCTCACAAATATCCTACCAATAGGGTAGGATATTTTGGGTTCCACCCTATCCGCTTCAACTCAGCTTAAGTGGCTTTTAAGTGGCTTTAAGTGAAATAAAATAAAGTTGTCGCACCACTTTATTTTATTTTCTTCACTTAACCCCAAAAATTAAAAACCACACCTGAGAAAACGCAACTCCGGAAGAGGAATTTCTAAGCAAGTACCGGTGCTGCGATTCCATCGGTGCCCTCGGAATTCGATTCCGAGCACCGGTTCAAAAGTTAGAAAAACCCGCTCGTTCGTTCACTGAATGTACCCGCGCCAAACTTCGGAAAATGATTCCGGGAACACCGGGCCTCGGAATCACGTGCCGTCAGAAACTATGTCCTTGTAAAATTCCAAATAAAATTAAGAAAAAAATTTCCTTTAAATTTACGGGTCTTTACATCACTCCCACCTCAGGTCTTTACGTCCCCGTAAGGATACATCATGAGATAGAGAAACAAATGTGGGTACTGAGCACGCATCTGAGCCTCCCGCTCCCAAGTGCTCTCCTGGAGGTTCCCGTGCTGCCATCTGATGGGCACTAGAGGAATCGATCATCCATGTAGGACCAGATCCTGTCGATCCTCGATCTCCACCGGGACCTCCGAAAAAGTCGCCCCATCATCAACGTCTAGCTCCCCATGGTCAATGATATGCGTCGGGTCGTGCACGTATCTCCTCAGCTGAGATACGTGGAAGACGTCGTGCACCCGGTGCAACTGAGGTTGTAGAGCCAGGTGATAAGCCACCTTGCCGATCCTAATGAGGACCTGGAATGGTCCGATGAAGCGTGGAGACAACTTGCCTCCTCGGCCAAATCTCCGTAATCCACGTTGAGGTGAGACACACAAGAAGACGTGGTCGCCATCCTCGAACTCTAGTGGCCTCCGCCTCCTGTCATCATAAGACTTCTGTCGGCTCTGAGCTGTCCTCATCCGCTCCTGGATGACCTGGACATTCTCTGTCGTGGTCCAGACCATCTTTGGTCCCACAAGTGCTGACTCCCTAGGGTCTGTCCACCACAAAGGAGATCTGCAAGGTCTGTCATACAATGCCTCATATGGTGCCATCCCGATGGTGGAGTGGTAGCTGTTGTTGTACGCAAACTCCACCAAGGGTAGGTGGTCCTCCCAGCTGCGACCAAAGTCGAGGACACATGCGTGGAGCATGTCCTCGAGTGTCTGAATGGTCCTCTCCGTTTGACCATCCGTCTGAGGGTGAAAGGTGGTGCTCAGACGTAGCTGCATCCCGAACGCCTCCTACAACCCCTTCCAAAGTCGGGAAGTAAAGCGAGCATCTCGACCGGAGATGATAGATAATGGAACACCGTGAAGTCATACAATCTCCTGAACGTAGAGACACCCCAAGCTCTCCACTGAGCCCTGCTCTCTGATGGGTAAGAAGTGAGCCGACTTGGTGAGTCGGTCAACAATCACCCAAATGGATTCGTGACCTCTGGAAGTGTGTGGAAGTCCAGTCACAAAGTCCATAGATATCTGATCCCACTTCCACTCCAGGACCTCCAAGGGCTGTACCAAGCCTGCTGGTACCTGATGCTCTGCCTTCACCTGCTGGCAGGTGAGGCATCGAGAAATGAACTCTGCCACAACCTTCTTCATGCCCAGCCACCAGTGCTGTCGTCTGAGGTCCTGATACATCTTCGCCACTCCAGGATGTACCACCAAAGGAGAAGTGTGAAAATCTCTCAGCACCTCCTCTCGTAAAGCGACTGATACTAAGGTACGTCCTCTGAAAAGGATGTCGTGCTCTGCTCCAAAGGATAAACCATCAGGTGCCTGTCCTGAGGATATTTGTGCATGCCGCGTCTCACAGTCAGCATCCCCACGTTGTGCCTCTCTGACCTGCTGGAGTAGTGGAGGAGAGACTGTGAGAGACTGAAGGAAGGCTGCACCATCTCTATCCACGAAGGATATCCGCAAAGCGGCTAGCTGCTCTGTCGCCTCCTTGAGTAGTTGAATGCCTGTCCTCCTACTGAGAGCTTAGGCTACTACGTTCCCCTTCCTAGGAGTATAGACTATCTCAAATACATAGTCCTGGAGGAACTCGAGCCATCGCTACTATCTCCGGTTCAGGTCCTTCTAAGAGAAGATATACCTGAGACTCTGATGGTCAGAAAAGACTATAAAGCGCTCGCCCATCAGATAGTGTCTCCATGTCTTCAGAGCGAAGACCACTGCTGCTAACTCCAGGTCATGGGTAGCGTAGTTTTGCTCATGCTGCCTCAACTGACGTGATCCATAGGCGATCACTGCCAGCTCCTGCATCAGGACACATCCGAGTCCGGTCCCTGATGCATCGCAGTAGACTATGTACCCCACTCCCTCCTCAGGCAACCTCAAGATAGGGGCGCTGGTCAATCTTTGTCTCAACTCCTGGAAGCTCTGCTGACACCTGTCTGACCTCACAAAGGGTCTTTCCTTCTTCGTCAAAGTTGAGAGTGGTGCCACAACACTGGAGAAATCTGGCACAAACCTCTGATACCAATTTGTCACGACCCATCCTTGGGGCCCGTGCCGTGACTACCCCAAGCCTGCCTTCCATAGGCCAGGGGCTGGCGACTAGCACCAAGGCACAAATCCCGGAAAAAGGGAAGGCATTGCCTTTGTAAAGTAAACCATAAGCACCACAGAGAAAGCAGGCAGAAGTAAACACTAAGTAAAAACTGGTACAACAGTAAGTGCAGAAAAGTAAGTGGGCCAGTATACAAACCCAAACTGAAAGTAAAGTACAACTGGAAAGGGAAAATAGAAACTGAAAAGTAAAGCCGCAACATCGAGCTGTCCACTGGAAATCCCACCTGAAGGGTGTGTATAGGAAGCCTCCACTGCGCCTCGGGTCCAGCCGACCGCTCCGAGTACGTCCCGCCCAGTGGTCCACCTCCAGGTACCGTCCTGCTCTGTAAGCCTCCACCCTGATCAGCGCTGTCCGTCGTCTGCAACCAACACAACGTAGTGCGGTCATAGCCCGTGCAGGGGTGAGTATAAGCTACTCAGTAGGGACCCCGAGACCCCCGAAGGTCTCCCAGAATCCACAAAGGATAATCCACAAAGGAAAGATACAATCACGAAGTAACATCCGAAACTTCTTAGGTATATGCCCATACATATACCTAAGTCATCAATTCTCGCTCAGCTCCAACATCCGAGCTCAAGTACAACCCAGTCCACACAAGAAAGCAAAACGTAAATCCACACAGGATAGCACAACACAATCCACAAAGGAAAGCAAAACCAGATTTCAGCTCACATTGGTATACTTCTTCATATGATGATAAAGATGACCAGATATTGCCACTGATTCATCTAAGCCGCTGGACCCACAAAGGATCGATAGGTACTAACCTCCGCAATGACCCACAAAGGATCTGACCCACAAAGGATCGATAGGTAACTAACCCCCGCAATGACCCACAAAGGATTTGACCCACAAAGGATCGATAGGTAACTAACCCCTGCAAAGACCCACACAGGATCTGACCCACAAAGGATCAGTAGCACTGACCCACAAAGGATCGCTGAGTGCTGTAGTCGTCACCGTCGAATCCACTGAGGATCTCTGTACAGTCGTCGTCGTCACAGTAGCAGTCGCAGCCAGCTCTAGGGTTCCCGCACACAGCAAGCTCGTTCAGGAGGGTCCGCCCCACGAGCCGAGAGGCCGATACATCAACTTACACATAGTACAGAGTTGATGTATCCAAAAGTTCCGTATCGTCAACAGGAACTCAATGTCGCAGACAGCGCGTCAATCGGAAGCTCGGTCTGAGAGTTATTGGTTTTTTCGTCCCAGGGGCCCAGTTGATTTTTAAGGAAAAACCAACCCGACTGTACTCCACCTACGTCCAAACCTTGGGCAGAGTAAGCCAAAAGATCTGTCTCACTAAGAGGAATCCATCAAATTCGACGGTACGTCAATTGGACGTCCAGAGCTCAAGATATGAGCGTTTCCGCTCCGAGGGCCCGGTTGGTTTCGTTTACGAATGAACCCGGCCGAACCCAAAGTACATCTAAACCTTGAGTGTGATATACCGAAAAGACCATCTCGATCCAAGGATCGCATCACTGCTGACAGCGCGTCGATCGGAGGCCCGTAGCTCAAGATACGGGCAAAAGTCAGAAAAGGTCCGAAAACGGGGGGTCTGGGCCCAGACCGACCCAACCCAACCCCCCTGGGTCGACCCGACCCGGGTCCGGGTCCGACCCGGCCTGGTCCGACCGGGGTGGCCCGGCCCAGCCTGGGCGTGACCCGGCCTGGTCGGAGCGGGTGCGACCCGGTCGCCTGGCGGCTCGGCCGTAACGGTCGAGCGGGTGCAAGGGGGCGCCGCCCCCCTTGATGGTTCCGCGACCCCGCGTGGGGGTCCGCCTCTCACCAACGGATGTGGAAAGGCCGCGTCCTTCCTCCTCAGTCCCTCGTGGCCGTGGTACCGGCCAGCGCCGCCGAATCCTGGCGGCCAGCCGCTGCCGGCCGCCGCCTCTGGCCGCCGGCGCCACCGTGCCGGCGTGGCGCACCGTTGGTCCGATTTGCGCGTGGTCTTCGCCAGTGCTCGTCATGGGACTCGTTCATCACTGAAAAGACTTCAAAATTAACTTGCGGCCCCATTTTTCATCGCCCGCCAATCCGCACATAACAAACAAAAAGGGCTGTGGGTTCGGACTTGTTCGTTGGTCCGCACCCACCGCATTAGCGGTTTTTAAAGTCTCACAACATCCATATTTAACAACCGGGGATAAAAATAACAAAGATTTAAAAAGGAACAACCCCTACCTCTTCGTTGTCGTCGAACAATAGTTCTTCGCGGAATCGACCGTCGCGGAAGAAGAGGATCGTCGCATCGCGGAAGGGCGTTGCGTTGTCGTGGTATACGGTGTCGTGTCGACGATCTCCGAGGGTTAAAGAAAACACACAGATTTAATTCATAGAATTAATTGCAATGAAAATAACTGCCCAATTATTAGAGGCGTTAAGAATTTAGAAAACACGTCAGTTGACTTTCATTTAAAAAGGGGTTTTTGCGGGTGCGTTACTTAGAGGAAATGAAATGGTGGGGCTCGTGCGGGCCCCACCACACAAATATCCTACCAAGAGGGTATGATATTTTGGGTTCCACCCTATCCACTTCAACTCAGATTAAGTGGCTTTTAAGTGGCTTTAAGTGGCTTTAAGTGAAATAAAATAAAGTTGTTGCACCACTTTATTTTATTTTCTTCACTTAACCCCAAAAATTAAAAACCACACCCGAGCAAACACAACTCCAGAAGAGGCATTTCTAAGCAAGTACCGGCGCTGCGATTCCATCGTTACCCTTGGAATTCGATTCCGAGCACCGGTTCAAAAGTCAGAAAAACCCACTCGTTCGTTCACTGAACGTACCCGAGAAAAACTTGGGAAAATGATTCTGGGCACACCGGGCCTCGGAATCACGTGCCGTTAGAAACTGCGTCCTTGTAAAATTCCAAAGAAAATTAAGAAAAAAATTTCCTTGAAATTTACTGGTCTTTACAGGTCCGACCCGGCCCAATACCCCCTGGGTCAGCCCGAATCGGGTCGACCCGACCTGGGTCCAGGTCCGGCCCGGCCCGACGCGGGCAGCCCGACCCAGCGCTGCGGCCCAGCCTGCGACCTCGCTCTGATGCCAGCCGCGGGGTGCAAGGGGGGGGGGGCTTTGTTTTGAAAGGGCGGCCCCCATCTGGTGGGGTCTGCCCTAGGCGGCAGGCCGAGGGTTTCAACCCCCCGGTATTTCCAGAAACGGCTGGCCATAATGGCCGGCCGGTGTGGCTGCTGAGGGACCCGCCGGTCCCGCCTCCTGGTGTGCCTGTGGCCGGCCAAGCCTAGCCGCCTCCTCTGAAACCACCGCGGCCTTAGGCCGCGGTCCCTCCGCCGCGGCCCGCTCCTGGTCGCGCCCTCCTTCGGCCTCACCGGCACGGCGTGATGGCACCGCGCTCTACCACTGCGGCCCGCTTCGGTCGCGGTCTTAATCGTTCCCACGTGGTTCAACGGCACCGCACCGTCTTCGCCTCAAACGCCATTGTTAATAAACAAGAGACGGGGAGGAGAATCGACCGTGTTTGTGCAGTCCGATTTCCTCCCGTTACATTGGTAACAATTGGGAAAATTAAACGAGATATGTCAACGTTAAATCCAAGCCAATATTAATTCACCAATAATGAATTTAACCCCTACCTCAACAATGATGACGAAAGTCGGCATCGCGGTTGACAGCGTCACGTGGTGAGGTTTTGATGATGGCATAGGCGCACATCTTCCAAGGATGGAACGACGTCGCACACTAGCTGCGGAGAGATGAAGGAACGACACGTCGTCTCTCCTTGCGGTGACGACGTTCTTCGTCGAAGGTTGTTGTTCTTCACGGGAGGATGAAGCTCTTAAAAAAGAATAACTCAAGAGCTCTCTCCCCTTTTTCTTTGCACAACCAAAATCCAACCAAAATAAAATAAGGCTTCGCCTTATTTTATTTACTAATTCCAACATTTCAAAACATCAAAAATTCAAAACACCCAATTCAGTTAGTTAAATGGGTTCAATTAATTGAATAAAAGTGTGTTGGCACTCAATTAATGTGAGAAGAGGAGAAGTCAACTTTAAGAGGGGTTAGAGGAGTTAAAGGAATTTGAAGGGGTGGGGCTCATGTGGGCCTCACCTCCCAAATATCCTAATAAGAGGAGTTAGGTTCTAGTGGGTCCCACCATAACTCCCACACTTAGGATAAAACCACTTAGAATAGAGAAATAAAATTGTAACACAATTTTATTTCACTTTAAACTTAATCCACTTTTTAACAACTCCTCCCGAGAAAACAAAACTCTAGTAAAGGTCTTCTTAACCAATTACCAGCCCTGCGGTTTCATCAGTGCCCTCAGATTTCGATTCCGAGCACCAGTTCAAAAGTTAGATAAACCCGCTCGTTCATTCACTGAATGTACCTGAGCTAAACATCGGAAATTGATTCTGAGCACACCGGGCCTCGAAATCAGGCGCCGTCAGAAACTGCATACTCGTAAAATCTTAAAGAATTTAAGAAAAAAAATTTCCATGAAATTTACTGTTCTTACAATATATTAATATTTATCTACATATATTATAATATATAGATATATATATATATTGGTTTACCAACACACACACAGACACACACATATATACATTATACATACATTAATTGTATAGGAATATAAGTATTCATAATTTTTTTTAAATAAAATGGATATTATTTTTTATTTTGATAATGTTTATATATTTATAAATAAATTTTATATGTAAATATGATTAAGTAGTTATTTATAAAATTATTTTTATATGCATGAATAGAAAAAAATAAGTATATAATTTTATATATCTGATTATATCTAACAGTACAATATGGAAAATGGTAAAACAACCAAACCATATTATTAATTTGAATATAAGACCTTGGAATAAATTTATTCTCCACCTAAAAAAACAATAATACCCCCTTAAACATGGATTAAAATCCATTGAATATTTAAAAAATTAGGTACCCCGAACAAAAACTCATTTTATGGAGGACTTATGGGCCCTTGGCATTGAAAAATGTGAATATGGGATCTACCATGTCACCATGGCATAAAGCTCATTATATGATTAAGTTTGATATGTTGTGGAGCCCAAATGGACACCGATATCAACAGTTATTGTCTGTTTTAAGTTTGAGTTTTGTCTTCCACTTGTTTTAAATATTTTATTATTATTTTTATTTTTTATCATTAAATTGTCATTAAATGACTATTACTTGATAATAATTAGAAAATTAGTAATTAAAAATATTTATTTAATTATATTATAATCCATTTTCACTAAATAACATATATGTTCTGTCTAAATTCCTATTTTTCATTGTATAAAACATACTCAAAAAATATATATTATATTTATATAAATATAAATATATTAAAATATTAAAATATTATTTTTAATGAAATATATATATATTTTGAAATGTACCCTTCACCAGCCCTAGTAAAAAAGTTCTTATATAGGTGGGGCATTATCTGCAATACTAAAAACGAGTTGTTAAAGACCACCCCCTCCCGCCCTTAAAAGTTCTTTTTTACAACCACTGATAAAGGCTGCCCCTTTATCAGTGATTTCAAACTAGAGCTGATAAAGGGACCCCCTTTTTTAGTTCTTTATTAATAGCATTAATAAAGTGTTTTCCATTATCATCAGTTTTTTTTCAATCACTGATAAATCCCCCCTTTATCATTTCTTTTTAGTGATGTTAAAACCCCCTTAAATAGTTCATTTTCAAGAACTGATAAAGGGGGTTTTCAATAATGATTTTATCTAGAACTATTAATGAACCATTGTTGGATGAACCTAGGTTTTAGTAGTGATATTTTCCTTCCAATGGTTTTAATGTATTGAGTAGTCATAATCATTGATCAACTCAAACCGTCATCTTTGGAACATACTCAACTCTTTATGTGTTATTATATAGTTAAATATTTTATGATAGGTATATGGATCACACCTTTTTTTGTACTGATAATTCATTATAATCATCAATTTAAATATTACCAATTCCAACTCTAAATCAGGAGTTGGTTAGCTTCCCCTAGGAATTTCTCATTGGAGTGCTGTATAATCTATCCCCATGTCATTCAGTATGAGGATACATCCTAGTCCCCACTTTCGTGAATCACTTTATCTCTTGAAAATATATTTTCTAAATGATAGTTCAATAATAATAATACCAACTAAAATTATATCCAATAATTTTAAATTCTATTAATATTCATTTTACAACAAGAACCTCGTTCCATTATGGGTTATCTTGGATAGAGGATTTGTGATTCCAAGGAAATATTTCAAAATGTGTTAGTAATATCTTTCAATCCCCTGAAAACTACTAATCTTGTTTACCATGGTTGTTCTAATAAATTTATCAATAATATCCATATTTTAAGTATACAATAATATAAACTCTCATGATATTATATTTCCTATGAAGTAATCTTTTTTAATTAAAAATATCACTTGGTAGATTTGTCATATAATATTTTTTTACTCTAGGTCGTCAACAAAATCCTCAAATGTTCTTCAACCTATTCCTTGAACTTCAAATATACAAGAATATTGTCTATAAATACATCCAAAATATGATCAAAGTAATATATAAAGACTTTATTCATTAAAAAAATTATGATATCAGTAGAATTAGAATGTCAAAATAGAAATATTATAAATATACAATGACTATCCCTCGAAAATATCTTTTGTGGGTGTATCCACCATATTATACTTAGATATTGATATTAATAATTAGGATATTTCATTGACTATTATTTATCTCATCCTAACTTATCAAAATAATCATCAATACTATATAGGGGATATATGTTCTTAACAGTGATTTTATTATGTTCCTGATAATCAATTAAAAGACACATTAAAAGAAATTTCTTCTTAAAAAAATCAATTGGTGCAACACATGAGGGATAAAATATAATTAATGATTCCCTTATCTAGATTATCAGGGAGTTAATTCATAAATTTAGAAAACTCAATGAGGGACATTCAATATGGATTATTTGATTTAGGTGTAACAACAAATATGAGTTATATTGAAGACATAAAGTCATGATTCCATGGAAGAATAGGAATTTATAACGAACCAGCCTTGGTTGTCCCCAAAAAAGAAACCTAAAAGGCATTAAATTGGGCTAAAATGGTGTCCCTTATCCCTAAAATATGAAAAAGTACCATAAAATCCAATGATAGATTTTCGTTGGAAATTTCACAAAATAATCCAAAACAAAATTAAATAGAGAACACAACTCAAGGAGGGTACGTAAATATTTAAACATGAATACAACCATAAAAGATCCAATTATATGATACCAAGGATATATTATAAAATAAAACTAGTACTAGAAAATTTCTCCATATTACCTTGTCGTTTCTAACTATCCACCAGAGTAACTCCTCTAAAATCCAACTGCAATTAGGAAAATTGGTTGAGTCTACGGACATCGTGGGGTACAAATAGGTTGTGAGCATACAATAGATCTGTAGGTAATAACCACATATAATGTTTTTAAAGATATAGATATTAAATATATTTTCATTATTCTATAAAATAAACCTATATTTTATGAAATCCACTTTATAAAAAATTCTATTTGTTCGTTGAAAATAGTTTTCATTCCAAATTCAGTTTTACAAACAATCAAAAACAAGTAAACAATGACTAAGTAATTGAATAAATATGAGTGGTAAAAATAAAACACCAGAGGGATGAAATATCAAAATAATCATATCAAATTAGGGAAAACAAAAAAGTGAATATTCAAAATAAAAATAAATTAACAATCAAAATCCCTACAAGACCATGATGGAAAAAAATGAATATTAATCATGGGTATACCCCAAAAATCTCAAGGTGACCACAGTCTTACAAGGTTCAAAACCTTATACTAGTGTATTGTGTGATCCATACTCTAATGAAAACCTAAAATAACAACACTGTCCTAACCCATGACACAATCCACCTTGATTATTATTCTACAAGGGGTGTAGTCTATCTAATTGATACTCAATAGTAACTATAACTTGAACCTCTATATGATATTTTGGATCCAAGGATGATAGTATTGAGAAAATTTATGTCATCATCACATATATAACATTTGAAAATTACTAAATAATGTCAATGTGGATACCATGTCAACCCCCCAACACTTACGCAACCCATGAAAATACCCTTTTAGTTGAACGACAACCATAGGGGTGTGAAAATTTCGAAAAACATTTAGAATGTATCAAATGAGCATGCACATCCTAAGAACATAAAATAAATTTCTAGGAGACATTCGATGGTATCAAATGGGGAATAACAATTCAAATGAAAAACCACATTACAGGGTACCCCATTCTTTAAAAATCCATTTCCAAAAACAATGTTTTAAACAGTATATAATTTCTAATGTACATCAGGACTTCGAAGAATGTGTTTCCAAAACTAAATTTTTGAAAAATAGTAAATTATTTAGAAACCATGTAACCATTTAGAAAAATTTGGGATTATGTAAAGCATTTGAGAAGAAGATGGGAAATATGAATGGATATATAAGTGATTGAGAAGGAAAGAGATACAAGAAATGTAATTTTAAGGAAATATCATTTATATACATGTAAAAATCTATTTTTTCACATAAAAAACATTTGGAAATATATATCTAAATCGGAATATATACATGTAAAACCATCAAAATGTCAAAGTAAAAATTAAATAAACACATTATTAATCTTATCAAGGAATGTTAGATTCTCACATATGCACCAAATCTATAAATAAGTCAAAAAAATTCAAAACCCAATTCCACTTTTCACATAATCCTATCAAAACTAAATAATGTATAAAAATCAATTTAAGACACAAAAATTCATTTTAAATGTCATTTGAATATTAATAAACCACTAATATACATATATTTTGAACAAATACAGGCATAAATATTGAATTCAATGAAAAATAGCATTTTTATCAAACCACCAACATAAAATTCAATAAAAAATTCTTTCCAAAAACATACATCATATGGATCATGATTAAAAACAATTTAAGAATGAATAACCATCACATGGCATGTTACAGAAAGGATATGGGTAGAGACACCTACCTTAATGATGTGAGAACATGGTGAAACTCTAATAACGAGATATAGAAATCCAAATAACCAAACTTTACACTTGAGATCAAAAAATAAAAACCATATTTACCAATACTAATTGTAGGGATCATCTAAGAGATAAACAAATAGAAAGAGATGGATGAAACAAGAGGGTAATAGGATAATAAAAGGAATTTAGGCCAAAATAGATATAAAATTCACAATTCATCAAGGGAGGTGAATCAAGGGACAAATAGGAACCAAGGGAGAGTGGTTTTGAAGTCCCTTCAAATAAAAAGGTCAAATGGGGGAGTTGTATACTTGAATGGGATTTTAGTATTGGATCAGAAAACAAGGAGTTTCATATTTTTTTGATTGTAGTAAAGCCACATGGTTAGGATTCATGATTTAAAAAACCATGTATATATATGTGAACTATACTAGTATGGAAATACACAAAAATAAATTTCGGAACCATGGTTTGATGAACCTTATGGAAATCATGAAAAACATTTCTATCAGAATTATAGAAACGTATAAATGATTATTTTTGGTTCATCTAACCATGCATAATCCAGGATTCATCTCTCAGACACCCATGGTAGGTCCCACGATTACTCTAAAGACCCCATATTTATGGGGTCAACCATGTTCTTTCTTTGAAATACAAAATATTAATGTTGAAAATGAATTACTAATAACCCTCTCATCAGAAGGTCACATGGGATCCATCATGACCGTGTACACTAACTACGAATAGAACAAAGAACAGACCAAAAACATCCAAATAATTTTCATAAGAACATACACCAAAAAACCAATAACAAGATCATGAAACAAGAAAAAATGATATAAAATTTAAACCAATAGTTGGGGTGTTACAATTTTCCCATCCAAAAAACTTTCTTCCACCAGAATGCCACCGTTTTCTAATCAAGAAACAAAACTAGAACCCTTAAGTTCAATGAATGATCTTATAGAAAAAAACTCAAATCTAAACATGAAACCAAAAAAACAGTCAAACATGTTATGACTCATTAATACCAAAATTCACACCTGACCAGCTTAAGAGAGAGCATCACAAAGGTCTATGGTGGATATTCCCTCTATTTAGAAATAAACTAACATGGAACCAATTACAATGTTAAAATAACTTAGGTAATGAAACTCAAATTGGCCCCAAGATCAACTCAAAATCAAAATTTCCAAAAAACACATTCGTTTCCAAATTGGAACAAGTCATCAAATCACCCAAATAAACACACATATTAATGGCATGCACCTGATAAAGGAGGAGAAATAGAAAAGAGGGGAATATAATAAAGGAACAATATAAGTGAAAACATGGAATGGTTAACTAAAAACATGGGGAATAAAGGCCTATTTGATCTAGAACTGATAAGGTATTATTTTACCTTTTTCAACTAATCACCTGATAGAATTTTTTATGATTTCCCATCCAACCACACTGATGAATAGTCCATGGAGTTTTATAAAAAATATGGATTAATTTTCAGAACTAACCACATTGGAAGCATATTGGTGGGTGAAATTTCAAATTAGAATATGAAACTAATAGAAAATAATCCTCATGAATACACTCCTTAAGATAACACTCTTCACTGGATAGAGAACCCCTAATTGAACATTGATAAATTGATTTCCATTCTCAATAAGTGTCCCACTGAAAACTATCTCAAATAATAACATGTCAACCACTATCAGAAAAAACAGAATATTACTTTATTAGTGGACTTGATTGAAGATATCTAGATGAAGACCACTCAAAAAGTGATTATCTATAAATTGAGCGGCTAATAACAACTCTAAATAAAAGGGAAATAACTCATTGAAGTGGTCAATATACCACTTCACAGTCTGTTAAAGTTACCAAATAACCATAATCTATGTTATATTCATCACCTTTAACTCTTCATGAATTTACCCTTTAAGAAATTTGTTATTAAATATTTTCCACTTCATCACATCTTAAAATGGGATGGAATGATTAACTTACACTGATCCAAACAAAGAACATTGTTCAATTTTAGAATAACTCAACCTTTGGTGGATTTTGGGGTTACCATAGACTTGAATATACTCTCAATTTATTTGATCCACTCTAAATCATCTAATAGACCTTTATAGTAATGAAAATGGGATATTTTTTGAGAAAAAGTTGGCCCCACCACTCCACTGGGTGTCTGAGAGGAGTCAACCACTATAGGAGATTAAATAAATTTTATTGGAACTTTTTGTTTGGATTCTACTAAAGAAAATGATAAATACACATCCAAATAAATATCAAGACAAAAATCAACCAAAATAGCATATTTTATAAAAATGATAACACAAATTCCAAAAAAACAAAAAATTAAACAAAACACTGCCTATTTTAAAATCGACCATTCCTATTCCAATTTCAAAACCACCCAACATAAAGTATATTTTATATTCCAAATCCATTACCCATAACATAATAATATATAATCCACCCAGATCAAAATCAAATTTCAGAACCCACTCTCATTTTTGAACCCAGTCATGGGGACAAAAATTACACTAGTAACATCAACCACATTAAATCCTTCTAAACAGTTAACATGTTTTGATGCATGTCATGTACATATTGTTTAGTATAAAATATTAAAATCATGAACTAAGAAATTGATTCATATTGAACTATGAAATTGGGTTAATAAAATATCACTTCAACAAGCAAGAACATAATGTGAAACAATATGACTTTAGTTTTAATTACCAAAAACAAATAAACCCATCAAACCAAACAATGAAAAAATATTAGAATCCAAAAAATCAAAATAAAAGACTCTAAACATGACAACCCCAACTAAATAAAAGCTCAAGACAGTTATGAGTTCATGAAACTCTTTCTATACCTACCTCACATGTCTGGAAAATCATATCTTCCATCAACTAGACACCTCAAATAAAAAAGGGCTCCTCTGATGCAATTTTCTCATGACCGAACCTTGGTTATCCCTGAATCGGACACCCACACCGGTGTCTGATAAGGCCAAATGCAAATCCCTGATCCCCATGGGATGAAAATAAGAATCATGGAATAAAAATATAAATCATTGGGGATAATTTCACCCAATAATCCTAAAAATAACTAAAATAAATAATTGGACACAATGATGAAACAAAAATCATTGAACATGACTAAAAACATATTAAGATCCAAAAATATGATTCTAAAAATAAATGATACTACCAAAATAGCACCATAAAAGATATTCATGTGACCTCATTGTCACCATCCATCCACAAGACTAACCAAATATAAGAGATAACCAAAAAAGAGCGTAGATGGAGAAAATATAATGGTTCTCTTGAAAATTAATTTTGAACCTAGTTTGTGAGTTTTCATTATCCTAGTAAGTACCACAAAATCCATACATGTCCTTTCTGAAAAAATTCCATTATATATTTTCTAAACATAAATGTTGAATTTTTTATTTCATTAATCCATAAATAATAATCTAATTTTCTTAAATTAATATGAGAAATAATTTCAATATTTCAATTTAAGAAAATTTAGATTCCATATTATGTTTTCAAATCTAATTTTATGATAATAAACACTACCTATGTAAATTTATGAACATGAGAGGTAAAAACATAACACGAGAGGAAGGGTATATGAAATGAACCATGGTTAAGAGGAAAAAAATTTAAATATGAAAAAAACATAATATGAACCCAAATTTCCACAAAATAATGAAGAAAAGTTTAAGGTATATAGTCATGGGCCTATCCTAAATATATCAATAGGAAAACCTAGATGTAATCTATTAAAAACCATATGATAAAGTATGATTCAATATAATGACCCAAACTTTTATCAATAGAAATTTACCATTCCTATAATTAATTTAAAAAACAGAAAAATTTCATACATATCCTAATAAAATCAATAATCTAATAAATGAATAATGGGAAAAGTGATATTCATAGAAATTAATTGACCTATACCAATGAAATTATAACATCACCTTTAGAATAGTAATATGACCCTTAAGAATAATAATCCAACCAATAGAAGAATAAACTCACAAACTAATGTATAAATAAAATTTTGGATTCTTATAAATAAAATATATAATCATATCATAGTATAGTTAAATAAATGTTTTCAAAATTATAAATTAAGTGTTTATATTTTTTGAAAACCAAAAAGTTTATTAACAAATTTATAACTAATATAATTATTTAAATTAAAATTTATTTTCAAAAAATAGATTCATAAATTATTATTTTTTTGTCTTATTATTATAATATTTTTTATTATATCTTAATTAATTTTTCAAAGTGTCATAAAATTAGTTATATTATTAAAATCGACATTTTTTCAAATAAATGATGATTTTTATTAAAAATTAAATTTCTCGTATTTAGAAATCTATTTTCATAAAATGGATTAAAATTTTTAATTATACATGTACAAGTATTTCTATGGTGAATTTTTGGGGTTTTTCTAAGATACTTGATTTTTTTATGAATAGTAAAATACAAAAATATTATAATAGATAAATATATGAATTTTTGAGTCATTATTGATGTAAGTCTAATATAATAAAAAAATATCGAAATATAATTCATTTTTTAATATATTTATGGATAATTTTAATATAATTCACTATCATGAGAAAAAATAGTAAACTAATGAATAAAATAATGAGAAAACACCCCTCTCCTACACAATAAATATCACAGCTCACCACCTCTTCTCCTCACAACTTAAAAACCTTTAATCATTTCCATGTTCTGACCAATCCTCTTCCCAAGACACTACCACATATCCAAGAGCCCTTGGTCTCATCAAAATTACAAACCCTTTTCCCTAAATAGGTTCTCAATGATGAGATATTAAAGAAGTAAAATCCTCTTTATTTTTCTTTTATTTTTCCTTTCAATTTCATTTAATTTCTTATCATATCCTCACCACCAATTATCCATGTGGAATGATAAATATATTATATTTTATATTCATTATGTTATTATGTTAATGGAATAATTCATCTTTAAATCTCTTCCCTTTTCATGTTATTCTAAAAAGGAAAATATCATCTATGGTGTGTTAATTTATAGCCACCATAGATGATGTGTTTCCATTTCTCACTTCCTCCTTCAAGGATATTCATAAACCCAATATTTTGGTAAAATAATGAAATTTTGTACATATTATATTTTATATAATTTTCTAGAAATAATATATAAACATTATGTTAATAAAATGATATAAGGTCATAATTATCGAAAAAACCACCAAAATAAATTATATCATTTTAATTTACATTCTATCTAATAATTAATTCTCATACAATATAATTGAATCACATATAATACTAATTAAACTTCTATATTTTCATATAATTTCATTTATATATAATCATTCTCATTTACATTAACTTAGAAACTTATAAACAAGCGAACCAATCATTAAAAACATGGAAACGAACACTCCCAAATGATAAAATTGAACTCTATAACTCATAAAAAAGCCATAAATTAAGTCAATAAAATTATAATAAATCAAATAAATTTATCTTATATTCTATATTTTTTAATTATTGAATTTAATTCTGATTATTAGGGATATTAAATTGTTGAAATCATTCAGACATAAGGTATGTGGATTCATGAACCTAACTCCATTTCCATGGGTTTTCCATATTTCACAAAAATTTAAGTATGTGCACTCATTTAAAGATCATTAAATGTCATTAATTTAGTCTAAAATATCTTTTTCTAGTAGATAAATTTTATATAATTTATTTTATGACAAAAAAATGTTTTCCAAAAGAACTCTTGTTTCTAAAAACACACCTTTTACTGCTCTTGAGATTGATTATTATTCACTCAAGATTGATGATTCTTATACCATGTATGTTATAGACAAGTTATTTTTGGAACCATAATTTTTATTCATTATTGTATGATCTCTGATATTAAACCCATTATCTTCCATATGTTATTTTATTTCCATGATTGATATATGTTCTATGTGTCATGCATGATTATGTAAATGTTATGATGTGATAGGTGTACCCTGAATTATATAGAACATGTAAATATTATTATGTGATGGTTACACCTAGAATAAAATAGATCTAAAATTCATTGGTTAATTTTATGTATTTCATGAGATAAAGAGAAAAATGTGTGATCATGATTCTATATTGTTTCACAACTATGTGTGGTAGTTGACCACTATTACCTGATGTTTCATTTTTATGAATTTCCACATTATATGACTTTATCTAATGCTTCCTCTCAGTATTATGATGGTGATAATTTTATTATGTTTTTATTATGATAATGATTATTTTCACCCAAGTTTTATGTATCTTGTTCATCCTCAAACTGTGATTTTAGATTACCCCATTTTTGAGGTATAACCTCAATTGTATACTTGTACTAAGAAGAAAACATGGGCCAATAAAAATCTAGAGAATAAGTAATTAAATAAATGTTTATATTTTATTGTGTAAATTTTATGTATATACCTAATTCTCTTAAGACACTAAAACTTTGAATCTTGGTTTGGTATAACTATTATGTTTTTTTATCAATAACATGATGTACTAACCATGTCTAAAAAGTAGGGTCACTATAGTTTGTATCATAGAATGGTTTAGTTAATATGGAAATTAGGATTAGAGAATATTAGTAAAAACCCATAGTATGATACTAAGTATATATAAGCACCCAAGAAGCTATGTTTTAGAAATATTCTAAACATAATTATCCCACATGATATTTTTTTAGTTAATTTTTCTAAGGAATAAATTATTTATCCATCACTTGTTGAAATATGTTTTGTTCAGACCATTTTTATTTCATAAAATTATGGGAACTATGAGAAACAAGGCCAACAAATTTTTTGAGGTACAATTCAGTGATTTCTTGAATGACATATCCAATTCCATTGGAGGTGCAGTTCAAAATTTCATAATGATGCTTACCCAGGTGACTCAGGCTATGAACAATAACAAAAAAAATTTGTAATGTCCTCCTTCATCCATGAGGGGCCAAATGGATATTATGTCTTTTATGTTGAAATGACCACCAACATTTAGTGGATAAACTAATCCACCCATCATGGAATATTTGGTCAATACAATAGAGAAGTGCATGTATGTTCTCCAATATTCTAAGGAGTTATTTTCTAGATGGGGTGTTACTTCTATAGTGGGAATTGATTAATAACACCAAGAAAAAGGATGAAATTGAAGATATGTAGTGGGAATAATTTAAGAAAATATTTCGTAACAAGTATTTCCCTCAAAATATTAATACAAAAATGGAGATAAAAGTCACAGAGCTAATGAAAAAGGGAGGTGAATCTATCTTAGCCTATGAAGAAAATTTCACAAGGCTTTCAAGTTACGCTTATAGTATTATTATCAATATTGATATAAAAATTGATATATTATTTAGTGGTTTAAAACCACCTCTTCTAAAGGATATAAATATTAGAGACTTTCAGAGTTATGAATAATTTGTTCAATGTTCTCTCAAAGTGGATATGGAGTTTTAGAGAATGATACCATTTCTATGGAGATAAGAAATGAAGGATGGAGTTCCAAGATGCAATATATAATGAAAAATTTGGAATGAAATTTCAACCACTTACATTAAAACATGTGGGAAGAAGCATTATGGTAATTGCCATAAAGGGATGGAGAAATGCTTCACGTGTGGGAGAGAAGTCCACCAAGATCATGAATAACATAGAGACATGAATAATCTGTCCAATATAATAGCAGAAATGAGAGAACCACCCTTGGTTCAATGGTTTATCTTTAGGGAGAAAGATCACTATGAAAGTTAGTGCACTAAACCTCAATTCCTTGAGTGTAATCAGCATCATCAACCACCTAATACAAAGGATAAATGTAATTCTTATTCCATCACCATATCTAATGTAGTAAAAGAAAATGAATTCGTACGAGGTACACTTCCTATTTGCTCAATAATGGAAAAATTATTATTTTATTCTAGTTCTATTCATTCCTTTATATAATGCATGTTTTCTATAATTATTGAATCAAATCCCCAAAACCATTAAGTAGAGATATCAATAAAAATACATAGTGGTGAAATCTTTTTATCTTAAGTATTAGACTATTATTATATTGACGTATGTGGGAAGATTCATCCAATAAACATCTTGATACATCCCTTGGTTGAATTTGATGCTATAATAGGAATGGATTGGCTCTTGTTATATAGAGAAGAAATAAACTATCTAGAAAAGAATATATATTTTAAAATTATCAACCATTCTATGCTCTTCTAAAAATGAAAAGAATAACATGAATCTCATTTGAAATATCTCTAAATGGTGTGGGCATTGATTCCCTATGAAGAAGCATACCTCACTCAAATGGATGAGTCAACAGAAGGCGTCATCCTAGAGGAAACACCCATTATGAAAGAATAAAGGGATGTGTTTCCCGAAGAGTTACCTTGACTTCCCACAAATCGCGAGGTTGAGTTATCAATAAAACACATACCCATAGATACTCCTCTATCAAAATTACCCTACAGGATGGCCCTAATCTAACTGTAGGATTTAAAGAAGAATTCGAAAATGAATTTGGAAAAAATGGTTCATATTCCCTAGTGAATCACCTTAGGGTGTGCCCATGATATTTTTGAAAAAAATGGATAAATGTATTTGAGTATCTATTATCAAGAACTAAACATGACCACCATAAATAATAAGCATCCTCTTTCAATGATAGATGACATTTTCGATCAACTGCAAAATGATCAATACTTCTCAAATGTGGATCTTCATTCTGAATATTATCAGGTAAAGGTGAAAAAGTAATATATTCAAAATATTCCCTTCTATACAAGGTATGGGCACTATGAGTTTGTAGTGATTCCATTAAGACATAAAAATTCCCTTAAAATATTCATGGATTTAATGAATAGACTTTTTAGACACTACCTTGTCATATTTATGGTACTCTTTATCTATGATATTCTCATATACTCCAAGAAAAAGTAGGAACATGAATAACATCAATGTATTGTGATGATAATATTATGAAGGGAGAAATTGTATTCCAAGTTCAAAAAGTGTGAATTTTGGATGTGGCAAGTCACATTTCTAGGAAACGTGATCATAAGTGAGGGAATTTTTGTGGACCCTTCGAAAATAAAGGAAACAGGGGAATAGCCCAGACCAACCAATTTCATAGAAATACATAGTTTATTTTCTTATTGGGGTACTAATGACATTTTGGGATAAATTTATCATTATTTTATTTCCTGATAACTTTTTTACATGGAAAGGGGTAATGTTTGTATGGATTGAAGAATGTGAGGAAAGCTTCATGGAGATAAAGAAGGGGCTGGTCACTGCAGGTTTACTCACATTACTAGAATGTGGTGAATATTTTGTGATATATAGTGATTCTTAAAATAAAGTATTGGGTTTTTTACTCATTTAAAATGATAAAGTTATAACATATGCCTCACGAAAGATGATGATCTATGAGAAGAACTATCTGCGGCATGATATGGAGCTAGAGGTTATGGTTTTTTTTGTTGAAAATCCAACGGTATTACCTCTATATTGAGAAGTGGGACATATATACCAATCACATGAGCCTAAAGTATATATTCACTCAAATGAATATCAAAATTCATCAAATGATATGGTTAGAATTAATCAAGGAATATGATTACTCCATTCACTATCATCATGGGAAGGAAAACAAGGTAGTTGATGCTCTTAATAAAAAATAACTTGAAACATTATCCATGATGCAGATTGAGAAAGACCTTATCTTTATGAATATAGAAAAGTTTAATTTGAAAATAATAATGGTAGGTAATTCATCCAATGTTCCCAAAATTATTTCCAATCCATATATCAAAGATATTATTAAGGAGGAACAAATTGATGATCATGAGAATTAAAAGAAGGTGAAAGCAGTAAAAGAAGGGAAACTACAAGAGTTCCATATCAATAATGATGGTGTGATTTAGTTTGGAACAAGGATATATTTTCCTTAATAACATCATATAATAAAGGATCTATTGGAAAATTCACATAGATCAACATTACATATCCATCCTCAAAGTACCAATATGTACCGTGATCTTCGAGAACACTTTTAGTTGGATAATACGAAGAAGAAGAAGATTGTGGAGTATTTATAAAGGTGCATGATATGTCATAAAGTTAAAGGAGAGTGATAGAAGTCTCAAGTGATGATAAAAAAATTAAATATATCAATGTATAAATGGGGGAATTTCACTATAGAATTTTTCATTGGGCTCTCAAATATATCAAAAAGAAACAATGTGATATGGGATATGGTGGATCAACTCACCAATACTTCCCACTTTATCACTATTTATGACGATTTATCTCTTGAACAACATGCAAAGATATATGTGAATGAATTGGTGATTATAAATGGGTTTACAATTTCGATCATATCTTATCATGATCCATGTTTTAAATATAAATTCTATAGAAGTCTCCAACATTCCTTCAGTACTGAAATGAATTTCAGCATGACCTATCAACACCAACCTACGAGATAATCTGAAAGGATTGTTCAGCTTCTCGATGATAGTCTAAGATCCTACTCAATGGAATTGAGATGTGGATGGGATCAACATCTCCCATTGGTATATTGCTCATTCAAAAACAGCTTCCACTAGACTATCCATATGGATCCATATAAATCTATGCATGGAAAGTGATGTATAACTCCAACTTGTGGGGATGAAGTTGATGAATTAAATCTACATGGACTTTATCGCATGAACATGATTATATAGAAGGTTAAAGAAATCCATAAACATATAAAAGTTTCTTAGATCCATTAAAATAACGATGATGACAATCATCAATAGGAATTGGATTTCGACATTAGAGATAGCGTCTTCCTTCAATTATCACCATGTAAGGGAGTCATGAAGTTTGGAAAGAAAGGAAATCATAACTCAAGGTACATTATCCCCTTTGAGATCGTAGATCGAAAAGGACGAGTGACCTATCAGATTGAAATTACACCAAGTATGGATCAACATGTATCTGTTTGGAAGAAGTACATACTAGATCCCTCACATAGACTGAACACAAAGGTGGTATAGTTGGAAGATGATCTATGTTATGATGAGAATCCAAAAATGAATTTGGAACAACGATTTAATGTAATATCAAAAAAGTCAAACCATCTAATAAGAGTGTTGTGGAAGAAACATAAGTATGAATAAGAGACTAGGGAATTAGAGAAAGAAATGAAGAAGAAATACTGTCAATTATTTACATAAAACTAATATTCAATGGTGATATTTAAAAAGGGGGGAAGAATGTAATGATCCAAACTATTATCATGGAAATTTTACCTTCTTATAATTAATGAAAATCAAATATATATAATAAATATCCCAATAAGAACTTTATTAACCTATATGAAGAACAAAAAATGTGATATTCATATAAATTAGGGAACATATAATAAGGGAATAGTAACATCACCTTTGAAATAATTCTATGACAATTAGGAATAGAAATCAAGCCAATAGAATAGTAACCACACCTAAATTTGTAAAAATAAAATTTAGGCATCTTATAAATGAAAATATTATATAATAATATCATTATATATTTAAATAAATGTTTTAAAATATGATAAATTGAGTGTTGGTATTTTTGTAGAAAATAAATTATTATTTATAATTTTATAATGAATATAATGATTCAAAAGAAAATTTATTTTCACCAAATACATTCATAAATTAATATTTTTTCATTTTATTATAATATTATTTTAGGATATCTTATGTAATTTTTTAGAGTATCATAAAATAAGTTATATTTTTAAAATCAATATTTTTCGAATAAACGACGATTTTAATTAAAAATTAAAATTATCATATTTTGAAAATTATTTTCATAAAATGGGTTCTATTTAAGAATTATAAAAATAAATAAATTTTTAGGGTATATTTTTGGGATTTTAATAAAATTCATAAATGTTTGGTGAATAGTAAAATACGACAATTTTTGATAAAAGCTAAATACATGAATTTTTTATTCATTATTGATGTAAGGCAGGTGTAAACCCAAAATATAGAACCATCCTCCATTAATTAAATATATTAATTAATATGTTTCAATATATTAATATTATTGATCCAAAATAGTAAACTAATGAATAAAATAATGGGAAAACACCCCTCTCCTCCCCAATAAATACCACCCCATCACATATTCTCCTCACACCTTCCAAGCCATGAATATTTTCAATGTTCTGATCAATACTCTTACCAAACCCCTCACCCACATCATGGATAACTTGGAATCATCAAAATACCAAACCCTTTTCCCTATGGAGGTCCTTTAGGAGGGAAAATCAATATGTAAACTGATATTTCTTTTTTATTTTAATTTTCTTTTCAATTTAATTTATTTTCATATCCTCTACTGAACCACACTTATCAAAGATGCATGATCACTATTTTATATTTTATAAATTTAAATCTTATTATGTTAATGGAAGAATTAATCTACAAATTTATTTCCTTTTCATTTTTTTCCAAAAATGAAAATATCATCCTGGGTGTGTCGATTTACCACCACTATGGGTGATGTAGTTTCATTTTTCATTACCACCTTCAAGGATGGTCAAAAAACCATTATTATAATTAAATAAGATTTTATTATACATATTATAAGTTATATAAATTTTTGGAACTAATATATAAACATGATGTTAATAAAATGATGTAAGCTAATAATTGTCATAATAGTAGCTAAAATAATTTAAATCATTTTCATTAATGTTGTATTTAATAAATCAAAATCATACCATATAACCAAATCAGATATAAGAGCTTTTAAAAATATGTATGTTCATATAATTTCAATTCATTATAATCATTCTCGTTGTACATGACCTTCCAAACCTATAAATAAGTGAGGAAATCAGGAAAACCAAGAAAACGAACACCCCTGAAAGATGAAATTGAACTCTATAACTCATCAAAAGGGGATAAATTCACTAAATAAGACTATAATATGTAAAATACATATATAAGAGGTTATGGATTTGTTAATTATTGATTTTATTTTTAATTATCTAGGATATTAATGTGAATAAATCATCCATACATAATGTACGGGGATGCTAAAACCCAACTCCATTTCCTTCAGTTTTCCCTCTTTTACACCAATTTCTGTATGTATATTCATTTAATTATCCATAAATTCAATTCATTTATTATCCCATTTAATTTTATGTGAAATACATGTTTTACAATTTAGTTTATTAAAAACACAATGTTTTCTAAAATAACTCGGCTTTCTAAAAGCACACCTTTTACTTCTCTTGAGACTAAATCTTCTTCACTCAAGATTGATGATTCTTATACCAAGTGTGATATTAACTCTTTCATTTGGGAAACCCAGTTTTTTTCCTAGAAAATATTATTTTGGAAATTAAACTCATTCCTTTCCATGGGTTATTTTAGGTCTAGGATTTATATATGTTCAATTTGGCATGAAAGAATATGTAAATATTATAATATCATGGGGGAACTAGAATTATATAGTGCCTGTAAATGATATGATGTGATTGGTGAACTAGGAATTAAATATTGATCGAATGAATTGGGTAAAATCATTTATATCATTATATAAAGTGAAATATACATGAACATGACTCTATATTTGTTCAAAACTATGTGTGGTAGATGACCATTAAGACATGATGTTTCATTTTTATGCATTGCCAAATTCCATGAATTTATCCTATGCTTATGGTAATTATCATGATGAAGATCCTTTACATGTTTTATTATAATGATTATTTTTCTCACCCATGTTTCATATATATTATTCTTCCTTTTAGTAGGATTTTAGCTCACCCATGTTTTGTAATAATGCTTCCTATAATTATTATGATGATGATCCTTTACATGTGTTATAATAATTATTAATATGCTCACCCATGTTTCACATGACTCTATATTTGTTCAAAACTATGTATGGTAGATAAACACTAAGACATGAGGTTTTGTTTTTATGCACTTCCAAATTCCATGAATTTATCCAATGCTTCCTCTCATTTTTATGATGATGATCCATTATATGTGTTATTATAATGATTATTATTCTCACCCATGTTTCATATCGATTATTCATCATTTTACTAGTATTTTATCTCTGCCATTATTCTAATGTATATACTCTGGTGAATGCATGTACTAAGGATAACAAGAGGGATAATAAGAAGCTAGATAATAATGAATTAAATAAAAGTTTTGTTTTATTATTTAAAAGTTATGTGAAGTTCTTATTTTTTCAAAACCCTAAACCTTTTGATTATGGTTTTGTAGAACTATTAATTTTTATCTATAAAATAATTTTATAATAATGCCTGAAAATTAGGGTTGGGATACTCAATATAGAGTCTATCACCAACCTTACTACTATATAATAGACTACCTAGTAGTACAACCTACTTGGGAAATTCATTTACCAGGTGAATCTAGTCTATATAATAAGAAATAAATTGTATTCGTCTCTCTACCATATACATGATGTCTATCCCTCCATAATGATAGTATATGTAAATGGGAGGTAATCATCACATGTATAAAATCTAAACCACAAATATTTAATATAAATGTGCTTGCAATTCTCATCCCTTGAATCTGAAAACACCAATGAGAATATCCTCTCAGTTGGTTGACTTCTATAGGGAAATTAAACATCTAAAAGACCTTTTGAAGGTTATATATGGTATTGAACATCCTTTAAACATTAAATAGTTTTCTAGTAAATAACCAATGGTACCAAATGACACATATTATTTTAAATAAAAAACCACTTTTTAGGGAAACCAATTTCATTCAATATTTCTTTCCAAAACTAATGTTGTCATCCAAATATAATTAACAAGGTTTGAATCACCCCTTTGAAAAATGGTTTTCAATAAAAACCTCTAGACATAATATTAAATTATTTAGAAACCATTTAACCATTTATAAAACTATTGGGAATCTTGAAAACTTTTGGGAATAAGTTGGGAAATAAAAAAAGAGATGAATGTGCTTGAGAAGGCCAATGTTACCAAATATGATATTTTTTGAAGCTTATTTTTATATCCATTTATACATCTATATGTTCACCTCATGCACATATGGAAATGTGAATCATACATGGGACTATTTATGGGAAACCATAAAAAAAATTTGAGCTTCAATTAAAGAAACACAATGTTCATCATACAAAAGAACATGAGATTCTCACATAAGCACAAAAACCACATATAGGAAAAAAACCTATTTAAACCAAAAATTAAACCTGAAAAACAGTATTATCAAAACTAAAATAGTTCTAAAAATCATATGGAAACACCATAAACCATTTTAAATATCATTATAATATTAGAAAACACTTACCATTTATATAATTTTAACACATGTAGGAATAACAATTTAAATTATTTCAAAAACCCATTTTCATGAAACTAAAAATATAAAAATCCAAAAAACACATTTTACAAACCAAAATCATGAATAACATCATCAAAATTAATTTAGGAATGAAAAATTACCACATGTAATGTTTCATAAAGGAAATGAATGTATTCACCTACCTCAATGATATGAGAATCTGATGAAACTCCAATCACATGGTAAGGGGATCCCAAGAACAAAACCACATTCCCTTGATAAATGGAAAAACCCAGATTATACAAATAACAATATAGGGTTCTGATAATAGAGATCCAAAACATATATGAAGGTAGAGACAATTGGGGTAGATGGGAAGAGAAGGAAATGTTTCCAAAATCTAGTGAAAACTCACTATGAATCAAAAAAGGAACTTCAATGCATCTTCATGAACAAAGGGAGAGGGGATTGTCATCCCATTCACACAACATGGTCTAATGGGGGAGGAGGGGAGTTAATTGAGGTTTTTTTTTGATTGGAAATGAGGAATTCAATATTTTAGGGATTCTAACAAGCCACATGGTTAGGCCACATGGTTTACCAAAGCATATTCCCATAGAGCACTCTGTAATAGGAAAATAATACACTAACTCATGGTTTGGTTTCATGGTTTTAAGCATCCATGAACCAAACATGGTAACCATGTTCATCAAAATAATAGACACTCCCATATATGTGTAACTTGATTTTATATAATCATGAGAAAGTCACATGATATCCCTTAAATACCTAAAGAAAGCATCATAATTACTCTTAATACCTAAAAAGATTGGGCTGAACCATATGATTCTCAATAAAAAATAACAATTAATGAAGAAAATGAATTGTAAAAAACCCATTTATTAGAATATTTCATGTTTTCACTCCAAAAAATGAACACTAACCATTAATATAACCTAAAATAGACTGAAAACACCGAAAAAAATCACTAGGAGCTCAACACAACAACCAACAAAAATATTATGAACCATTAACTAAACTAAATAATAATGAAACCAAGTATCTAGGTGTTACTACAATAATTCTATATATAAATAATAAAACACTCATATAATAATACTAACCTCAATATTTAGTTTCTCCCCAACTGTTTGAGATATGAATCCTTTAATAACAGGTAGTAAAACCCTTTTAAGGGATGTTATTTTGATTAGGAGTTATGGTTCATCTTCACATTCATATCCAATCATAATTTGATTTGAAATATCAGAAATAAAATCCCTTCCATGAAAATTTATATGGGATCAATATTGAGAGAGCCAATCCAAGTCCAAAATTACATCAATTCCAATAAGACGATGAATAAAAATATTTAAAGGAAGCACATTAAAATTATATTTTATCATAGATGATCTATATACACGATATGTGAACATCATACCTTATGATTTTACACTCCAAACTTAACATATAATAATTGAGGTTATGATGTGATATCATTAGAAAATTATTCACATATAAATGTGTTGGTAACATATAAATTAAATATAACATTTTCCCTTGAAAATTTAATGATAAGTGTACAATTAACCACATCATTATGAACTCACACTTTAGACGTAGTAATTTCAAAATCATGACCTTCTCTCATCAGCTTATTCTATAGTATGTTCCCATGATGTTTGTGTCATTGGATGTCATAGTTCACCATCTCCTTACCATTGATTCACTATACTTTGATGGATTCTCACTTCTATATTCATTTTAGATAATTTTGAAATTTCTTCTCACACATGATGAAAACTATTATCCCCTTAAAGAAAGTACTATGGTGTTTCAATCTGCTATTATCATAGGATGGAAAATCTCACATTCTCTTCTTACTATTATAAACTTTTTTCTCATTTGTCCTCTTATTTTCATACATTCCTTTGATTCCATAAGACTGGTGTAGTTATATCTTTTTGTATAGAATCTAATAATATATTCATAAGATGATAATGTTTTTGAGACTAGTTCCTTTAGATTTATTGGGTTTATTCCATCATATAATTGGTTAATCTTACACTTTTTATTATGTATATAATCTATATAATGTCTTTAAAACATTATAAAGTAAGATTCATAATTAGAGACATTTTTATCCACCATTTTTCATAATCATTTTAATTTTATCCTCATATCTGGTTATTTTTCTTGAGGGAAATACTTTTCCATGAAAATTACATTAAAATACTTCCAAAACATTCTTGATATTTCATCTACATACTTGGTGATTTAAATCAGTAACCACCATTGATATAGATACCACATGAGATGATAAACATCCATTAAAACTATTCCTATTTCATTACTTTGAAAAAATAGAAATATATTTAATAATAAAAATATCCATTGCTCAACTACTAATGGATTTTTGGTTCCATTTAATGATTAACATTTTTATCACACATAATGGTCCACAATTTCTCCACTACATTTTGGATCATATAGTTTCTATATATGGAATTGTTCTTATTCATATCTTGAGTCAGATACCCATATATAGAGATTATTTAATCATATATATCTCCTTCTATATATTTATTATCTTTCATTGGAGGGAATTCACTACATAGATTTATTTAAATCATGCTATGAAAATTTAATCCACTAGGAACAATTTATAAACCACATAACACTCATGATTAGATCATATCAATATGAATCATAATTTATTATTTCTAAAATGGAAAAAACATTACATAAAATGAAAATTTGGGAATATATAATCACATAATAATATAAATAATATCATTGGGAATATCATTAAATCATAAAAATATTTTCAAATATTTCATAATTGTTTATAGATAAAATGTTAATTAATGCAAACCTATCCCCCATGTGTGTGAAACTAGGTTCATAGTAAGTGAATATACACTATGCACTATAATAATTGTCATGATATACTCAACTAACTCATTTAAGGGTTATTACTCATAAATGAATATGTGCCTAAACCAAGTTCACTTATATTATTCAGAATGGGATGTATTTATAATAAAAACATATTATATGAACCACAAAAAAAAAATTATTACAGTTTTTGAGAATTAGACTCATCCAATATGTTATTTCATAGGGAAATTTTCCCAAATCAATTTTTTCCTAAATATTATTCCCAAGGATTATTCTAAGCATGCCTCTAATACCAACTATAAATACCCTGACCATAGTAGGCCAAATCTTGTGGTAACCTTATTACATTGTCACAATATTCAATTAATCACATCCAGAGGAATCATGTATTTTATTGGTCTTACAAAAATTTATACATTCTCGATTCCCCAATTAAATTTGAAAATAGAAATTATAACATTGAATGTTTATTGAGAACATTATTATTCCCTCTAGAAAATTCTTTGATATTAGTCATAGTATACTACCATGGTTCATGGGGAAAGGAAACATACGAACATGGTGGGGTTATATTCTTAATAAGGGAATGCGTATAGAAATATTTATTATGTAATAAATAAAAATTAATAATATTTTAAGAATAAATTATAATAACAAATTTCCATAAAAATTATCACATGATATGGATAAAATAGTTATGGTTAAAATAACAAATAAAATAATATCATGAAATCTATAAATTATTTCATAATGATGGAATTCATAATGAAAGAAATATAAAAAAATACCTCTGAGGCCTAATCCCATGAAATATTACATAAATGTGAAAGGCCTTATCCAAATACAATTTTTTTGGTCTAATGAGACACACTGATGCCTCGAGGGGCTATGTAATTTTGGGCCTAACCCATCACTAAATAATTGTAATGAATTAATCATATGAATAAAAAATATGACATAATAACTATTGCATAAAATAAATACCTATATTTAATATATTAACATGTATATAAAATGTTAGTTCATTCAACAATAAAACTCATCATAATACATCCTGAGAAATATGGCGGATGATATCCATAACATACTAAACTACTAAAACACCAAGTCATGTGTTATATTAAATTATTTTTAGAAAATAATAGAGTTATAGAAGTTTGAAATAGGTTAGTAGCGCTAGAATACTTGATAAGAACATATATTATATTTTAAAATATAATATACAACAAAAACATATTTTCAGAAGATGGTTATACCTTCCTCATATCATTGAAAATTTTACATTTTCTTCTTTTGTGTTTCCTTTGTAAAGGAAATAAAATATATGTGAGATGAGGATCTCAATAAGGGGTAGCATATAACGGGATATTACAAAAATTAAACATATAAAAAGAAATATGTAAAGAATAAATGAATAATATTTATCCAAAATAAACTTATAAAAAATGAATAATATATCTATGACTATAAATTAAAACATGGATAACAATAATCATTAATATCGTAAAGACATAATTCATAATATCAAAGATCAAAAACCCACTATAAAGGAATTTTTCTAAGACACATACCTATGATGGGAAATGGTATGTGAAAAAACCCAAGAAATTTTGTCTCATGAGACTTTTCAATTCATCGAGGGGCTATATAATGTCATTAACCACCCAGTTCTTGTTTTAGTCCAATGAATTAAATATAAGAGACTAAAATAAATTTTCTACAATTCCTTGAGGAACCTATTTATGTATAAAACATGGTTATCCATATATTTTTGAAATATGTACATCAAATAATGCCCTATTAAATAGAATAATATTGGTGTCTAGGATAATATCCCTTACACAAATTGGAAGCCATGGGTATAATAAATGTAATAGGTAATGACCATATAACATTGGATTCATTTAATGTGTTGGGTTATCCATGAAATATAGTATTTGGGACAAAAAAATTTCATTTTCAGGATACCAAGTCAACGGTAAGGAAAATGAATCATCGTTTTTCATTATAAAAATGTGAATATTTCAAAGTATATCCTCAGGGAGTGTCTCTCTTGGTGCATTGTATTAGGCCAACTCATCATGAATCTTTTTAATGCTTGAGTAAATTCTCAAAATTCTCATATTGTGGTGATTTACCATATATGAATATATTTCACAACTGCATCCACATTCTGGAATCCGGAGGGGTTGTATTTTCTATTAAATTGCACAAATTGTTACCAGTCCAAAATTGTTGACACTCTATTCCATGACATGGATGAAAATTTGAGAAAGGGAAATGCCTTAGAAAAAGGAGAAGAATATATATGAAAATTTTCAAAATTTTCAAAGGGAAAAATGTGAGTTTTCCCAAGGTATCCCGAATCATCAGCAGCATGCAGGTACTTGCACACCCCTCACTTGCATGCCAAGTCACCATCACTCAAGGTACTATATTTTCCTATAAGTAGATAGTTGGGGCCTTCATTTATATGGATTAATTTATCAGAAGCCTGATTGCAGCTCTGATCACCCTTTTAATTCTCCCAAGTCCCCCAAAACATCCAAGGTAGTTTCATAACACATAGAGAGAGTGAATTAAACAGGGGATGGTGATAACTAGGTTCTAAAAGTATTTAAAATTTACAACAATTTCATGACTCATTCACCCAAACCCCCTCATTTAAGAACACTTGTGTGACCTCCCTTCTTTAAGTAGGAAGCTCCGTGCCACACTTCAGGGAATACCTGTGAAGGATCATGAAGTCTTCATCCAAGTATTTCCAATTTCTAGTAATCTAGGTTATTCATCACATAAGGTGACATAAGTTCACCCAAGACTACTCAAGAAACCCATACATGTGGTCCATTTACTTGAGCACCCTTCCTCAATGTTCACCCAACCTTTCAGCTTCCTCAAGGCATCCTTTAGGCCTTTCTCAAAGCCACTAATGGCAAAGAATTTTATTCTATGGCTTTCTTGTCTAAAAGAAACCTTGTTGAAACCTCCACCAAGAACTCTATATTTACCAAATATTAGGGAAAATAACATCTATATGTATCCCATTTGGATTTGGATATCTATGGTGAGAGGTTTCCCATATTTGTCCTACCATATGGTATGGTTCCTCAGGGTGTCTATAGATTTGGATATCTATGGTCACATAGGCCCTTACCCTATGGACAGTGTTGATGAATTCTTTGTCTTAGACTCCATGGATTGGACTCCATCCTCTAGTTCTCATCTATGATACCCAGAGCCTCTGGGCCTTAGAATGGAGGGTAATGATCACACTTCTTTTTCCATCAGGGAAAATGATAATTCTCCCTCACCACTATGAGACCCAATTTAGGGCAGCCATCTAGGTGTAAGCACCTAGCCTTTCCTGCAGGAGGTTACAGCCTCTCTCCTCTATACTTCCTTCACTTTCACTCCTTCATTACATGGGACCCTCATCTAATGTAAAGTAAAGAGAGGGAAGGTTCGTTGCTTCAGCCTCTTCATCCATATCCATGACCTCTTCCACCATCACCCTAACATCTTCAATCATATCCATGACCTCTTCTATCAGCAGAAGAGAAGGCATGTATCGTTTGTTGATTTTTTCACATAATCTTGTTTCTAACACTGATCATGACTCACATGGGCTTAGAGGTTGGTATTGATTACAACATCCTTACAATCCAACTTATGTGATGAACAATGATAACTCTGATTCTTTCCTTAACCATGATATGTAGGAAGCCTTCACAAGGTCCGATATTTGTGTCATCTCATCCATGAAATGATAAATTATGACCCCTCACTGGATATCCTCCTCAAGAGTCCAACCCTAATTCCTGTAATTTGGGCATCCTCATTTGGATTAAGCCCCCAATTAATCCCTCCAAAACCTCCATGAGATAAATCATATCTCATAGACCCACTTACAAGGGAATAATAATTAAGAGTATGCCCCAACATATTTCTCTCACCGAAACATAATCTACTGCAAGACTTACCTAACTATTTGGGAATTGATTCTCATCCAAACGAGATACGTAGAAATCCTCCATGATGTTCAAACCCAACATTCTAAATCAACCCATATCTATTTGGGTTATATCCTCAATAGGGTCTAATTTAATTTGGGAGGTCATATTCCTTCCAAGTTTCATTGTGTTTCTTAGGTATAAGTCCCACACCAAAAACTTCCACATAGATGTCCTTGCCACATGGCATTAAACTGTATGGTTGGGTCCTTATCACAAAACCATAAGAGGATTGATGTGTCCCATTAAGCGGAACTGAACTACATGGATTATGATTCCTTTCACGAGGAAACATAGGTATCCCATATATGGGTTCGATCCCAGAATCATAACAACTTCCGTCTCCCGGGATGATGATAAATTCCAGAGTGATATTCATCTACTAGGATGAACATAAACACCAAACTGCCCCTCTATGTGCCTTAAAAATCAGCATCATCATAACAATGACCAAATAATCTCTATGTAGTATATAATAGGACACTGTCGATGGAGAACATCGAATACATACAGATGTCTCCATTGATGATGAACTTAGAATATATATGGATGCTTCTGAATTCCACACATGCTGGTAATTCATTGAAAATTTCATGATAAAATTACATTACACATGGTAAATTAATAAGTATTGATAAACTTATCTTAAATCTATAAAAGAGTCTCAGAGTAGGAAATATTTCCCCTCCAAAGGGTGTAAAGAGCCCATCCTCCCATCCTCTCGACGAACATGAGTTCCTAAGAATTGTGAGTCAAAATCCCTAATGAGTGTCTGCCTTTGGAAAGTAGGCCCTTTTGGATACATAATCGTTGGTTGTTTCCAGTTCCATAAACAAATATATTGGAAACCATCTAGAAAAAGTGATTCCAAACCAGAACTGACATTATGGGGGAACAAAAAATGGGGAACCTGATGTGAATCCTTAAATAAGGTGGTGGGTTAACCTAATGAAAACCCCTTCATCAAAAAGGATAGTTAGTAATTCTCCATCGGTCCGTTATTTTCACCCATAGGTAAATAAGAAAAATGGTGAATTCAATGTGAATATTTAAACAAGATGATAATGTTACCCATCTATCAGGCCCCTATCAGTTGATAAAGGTGGTCCAAAAAAGACAACCATCCACGTAGATGATTATCTAAGAAGTTTCTTTTTTTCTGTTTTTCACTATTATTATTTTTCATATATACACGTACTTTCTTCCACGAACTCCCTTCATTCAAAATGGATTCCTTCAGGTTTACACATATGAACACCCCAGATGCTACTCAATCAAGATCATCATCCAGTCAAAGTACGCCATCACCAACTCAGTATCTTCAATGTTGGATCAATAATGCACTATTCCAATAGTACCATCAACATAGTTCGATTTTAACCCTGGAGGCTTCCCAAAAGGCCATCCAGGTCAATAATAACATGGGATTGTCCAGCCAGTGACGACCGATGTTCTAGAAGTAGATGGTTCCAACCACCATCTTTAACCATTTTGGGATCTTATCCCTAGAATTTAATCACCAATCCCTCACTTATTCTATTTAGGCCGACCAAGAGGCCACCTCTGACCTCGCCTTGAAGACTCAGGGGTCCTTCCCAAGGGACACTACCAACAATCACTATCATCAACACTGCATGCCAGGAAACCCTCAATATGATGAGGTTATTATTATTGGCTATCTAGCCCAGGTCCCTTAGATCTGGGCATGAATGAAAAACCACTGGGGATATCAACATGCTTACAGGGATCTGTTTCCTACCTTTTCCTACATTGGAGAATTCCACCAACCCAATTTTTTGGCCAACAGTGACCAAGCACATACACCCATCTGCCTTAATTCCCCCTGATAGAAAACTCATCTAGTGGTACCCAACCAATCCCATAGTTCTGGTCCAGTGGAGTAAACTGAGAATGTACGTACACCTTCTTACAATCTTTCATCCTACCAGTAGACTTTTCTGACTACATTCAAAGGATCCTACAATCCAAATGTAGTGGTAATCTACAAGTAGGAACATACATCAGCCTAAATTCACCAAGCCTACCATTAGTCTCATCCTGTAGCACTGAAATAAGTCCCCCAGATATGCTTAGTGAAAAATAGACATCAAGCACATACAAGTGCCAGTATCCATCAAGCCTGCCAAAAGTCTCGTTTCGTAGCACTTGGGGAAGTCGGTCAGAAATATATGAGAACTAACCGGGGAAAAACTCAACTATCTCACCCCGCACATGAGTACTATTATTATAAACTGATAGGAAAGGGAGGACAAGAGAAATTACATACACATACTCAAGATACAAAATGGACATATATTATTGTTTTGACCACTGAAGTCACAAGGCACATTCTGTAAATGGTGAAAGGAAAGACACAAATTCTTTCCAATGTCCTGGAATTTTTCCAATATATTATAATGAAATATTCATTATTACCAAATGGATAGATACATAATTATCTCCTCATACCTGGGGTGACTCATTTGCAGGCCATCCCTTAGTAGATACACACATCTATTCCAATAGAAGAAGGTTATGGGGAATACTCCCCCATATCATATGGATGACCAGATCGGGAACATACACCCATTCTAATTGGAGATAATCAACCTATTCTAACAACCACTCCAAGTTAGGCACACAAACCTACCTATGATAACCACTTCTCCCAACTACTTTCCCCCACTACGTGTAAGAAGGTATCTAAGAAGAAGTGTCACCAAGAATAGTTGGAAAATCAAGATTCAGTTTTTGATTTGGCTCCATATAATGCTATAGTTCTTGAATCCCTTAGACATTTATTTATTGCATCTCAAGATCCTTCCCTCCTGTTACCAAATTATGGGATCAGTAGGAGTAATTTTGAAGGTCCTCATGGGGCCTTTCCTTATAATGTCTTGATTCATGATAATTCACTCAATCATGAGAACCTATCATAGTATGAGATCCATAGAAACCCACAATGTGGCTTGAAAACCAAGGAGAACCATGATTTATCCTTTTTTGTAATCCACCATTGTGGTCCTCTCTATAATGGAATTCACTAAGTATGTTCTATTTAGAGTAGTGTTTTTCATTGTTAAGAGAATTCTTCAAATGATAATGTAGTTATGAGAAAGCCCTCTTATCTTGAGGCACTGTCAAACATAAGCCCATTCATTTCTAATGCCTTGTTACTAGATGGGGAAATACTTTTGTAGCCAAAAGGGATCCCAAGGAAATTTTCATTTTTTGATCCTCCCTTAGGTTATTTTCCTTATAATATAATAATGGAAATACTAAATGATCCCATTACATGTGGTAAAAAAATCGAGAAGTTTCCACTCTGGCTGGACTAGGTTGAGAAACCTATGGAAAAAATACAAATAGGATATGTTGAACATGACAAAAAAACTGGATAAGGGCGAAATACAAGTCTTGTTCTAGCCTTTGACCACCTCTCAATACAACATTCTTGAGATGTTGGCAGAATATTGTATTCATGATATCTGCCTCAACATATTGAATACTTTCCCTCATTTAAAATCCAAAGTAAAACCATATGATGAATATTAAAGTCATTTAAAGGTAATACAAGGGTTATATCTCCAAATTGACTTGGAATATCTCCAGGTTTCCCAACATCCATTGATTGAGAAACAACATGGGGCCCTTCAATGTGAATTCCTCAATACATAAATTATATTGAGACAATTTATTGTAGAAACCCCATCTGGTGTTCATATCTAAGGATGGGATGACATGGAGAATTTCATTTCACTGTGATCTAAATCCATCAAAGGCCACAAAATGTGGTCTCATGAAATGTTATTATCCTAGGATAGCAACAAAAAAGGATTCATGTTCATGACCAATGAGATGATCAGTAAGAACAAGCCTCGATCGGATTTCACCACAGTTAGCTCCTAATAGAGAAATTGATTGAGATAATTTTTCACCAAGAGTAATAAAACATTGACCATGCCTCCTCTTTTGAGTAAATCAACCATCAGATTGTGAAAATGTCTAAAATAGCACAATGATCTTCTGAAGTAGGTTATTTAAGTGAGTGACAGATAATTCAGCCAACCAATATTTAGACAAGAATTTGTAAAATTAGAAGAGAATCTACAATGATATAATCCATAATAGTTCATAAGCCACCCCAGCCCACAAGGCTAGGGGATTATTTAACCCAAACCTTATAGTCAACAAATAGATCCAACAAATATAACCCAAATTCTAGAGAAAGAAGAACATGAACAGCCCCAGCCTGTAGGGCTGGGGGGTTTCACATTCAAACTCCCCTCCTTAGTGGAGGTATTTTTTCTCCCAATTAGGAAAGAAGATGAAAAATGAATGCATGGATGAACTGTCCAATAATTCCTTCCAGGTTACTGTCTATCAATAAATTCTAGGGGAACCAACAAATAGGAAGAAAAGGTATCATGGAGGATGTAAAATAACATGATCTCGTAGAAATACTGACAGAATTCCATCAATGAATTACGCGTTGGTGAATGACATCGATTACATCATGGAAACTCCTCTAGAAAATGAGTCTAGATTAGGGGAGTTAGAGGGTGAAGTTCTTGTTTATAATTCAGTCCACACTAAAAAAAATTAAGAGGTGTGTGTATGCAAAATCAGAGGCTTACCCAAAATTTAGCTATTACCTCAAATAATCAAATTCCTCCTCTTTGAATGGAACCTGATAAAGGAAAAATGTAAAGGTTAGACCATGTCTCACCTTTTTCCTAAATAAGGTCAATCCATTTTTCTTGAGTAAATTTTTCCAAGGAAGATGTTTAAATAAGGGTGTTGAGAGGACTCAATGTAGAGTTACTCTAAAGCAGTATTCCTGACAAACAAGCTCCACAAGTTAATCCTCATCTATCAATTCCAGTAGGAGAACCTAAGTATAGAGGGTTTTTTTAAATACTGATGCAGATAATGAATTCCCACAATTGAAAGTACAATCATATTGGGGTCAGGCACATCCTTACAGGTATGTCCCCATGGGTTATCCAAAACAAAAACAAGTAGTACCACCACTGGTGGTCCAACAAATTTCGTCACTAGTTTAGGATCCAGATTATGTACTTGTTGAGGTCCTAGCTCAAATAGATGTTTCCCGAATGCTTATGAACACTATTGAGTCACTAAAGACTCGATTGGAAGTAATGGAAGGATGAAGTTCACCAATACATTTATAAAAGAAGGTTTATTTTTAATGGTAGATCTGACTCCTCCTCATCCAAATTTTGGGAATCCCACATTTCTAATTTTTAATGGATTAGGTGATTTGGAGTCATATTTGATGCATTTTGTCTCTTGATGTGATATAATTATGGGGACACCTGATCAACAAGAAGTAGTGAAACTTAAATGGTTTGTATAATCATTTCATTGGCTATGATTTGTATGGTGCACAATTTTTCTGTCTCAATCAATCACTAGATTGGAAGAGCGTCGTCAGATGTTCATTATCCTTTTCAGCTCAACACTGCAAAAGATAAAAGTCTTCAATCTCCCAAACATCATGAAAATGGAGAATGAAAGAGTTTTAGATTTAATTAGTCAGTGGAAAATGATTAATATACTCCTTGAATATACCACTTCCATAAGAAGAGTTTCTAACTATTTGTGTAGAAAATATCTATAATGAGTTGCACACACCATTAATCCAAATGAAATACAAAATAGGGTTTCAGGATTAGTCCTAGACTTCTCAATAGGTGGAAAACTCTATAATAGAGACTATATACAAATCCCGAGTAATCCCAAAATCTCTAGGAAGAAGAAAAGGAAAAGTATAGGCTGCTAAATCCACTCTTAAGAAGGCCCATGTACCTTCTTCTATTTCAGAGTCCTCATCATACTTTAGGGATCCACCTCCTGAGTGGCAGAAGCAACGACCGACTCATCAAGATTATCAAAATGATCAAAGGTGGATACTATTTGAGGTGTTGAAAAGTAAGGTGTATTCTTTTTGAAATGACAATTTTCTCTTCTACTTCCTCTCAAGTTTGGAAAAAAATTAGTTCATTTTCCAATGCCAAATAAACCTAACAAATTAGGAGATGAAACTGTCCAAACTACATTCCCTTCCATAAAATGTTGGGGCACCCCATCCAACAGTTTTCTATTTTCAAGTACCTCTTACAAAAGATGGTAGAATCTAGGAAAGTGAATCTAAAAACTTCACCAACCCAGGTATCTTGTGTTATTGTTTCTGATCTACAGGAGAAAGGAAAATATCATAAAGTTAAAGATAAGAATTCTCAGAAATTTGATGATTTTACAGTTAGGAAAACAATCAACCAAACTCATGCCATTTTTTGAACACAATTGAAATTTCCAACTATGTCTCCTACTTCATCCGTTACAGCAAAGTCATCTTCATCAAAATCGCATTCCTCTAAAGGCAGGTCCTCAAAGAAGAACCATGGCAAGAATAATAAAAAGGATGTGTAATACGATGATTTTTGGTCAAGGAAAAAGTTGTCCTTGACCTTAGTATATATCATGTTAACTATATAAAAAGCAAGAGAACCGCCCCTCCAAAAAGAAAAACAAGAGTTGACCAGTCGGGAAGAATATTTATCAGATGAGGATTTTATCTTTAGTTCCCTTAACATTATTCACTTAACAGGTCACTATGAAAATGATGATTCTGATTATTAACATGATTTATCCATAAATTATTAGGGAATAGGTGGAATAGGTCTTCAAGATTGAGGATATATTGGAAGACATGGGTATACAAGAATTTACTATTTCAATTACACCACTTCTCGAACCATTTATGAAGAAGAAACTCATAGGAGATCCCTCTAGAAGGCTCAGCATGAACATGGTAATTCCCCCACACATGACAGGGTTTTCCCTAACATGATCATCTTGGAGGACTGATTAGTGTCTATACTACTACCTTCTCGACAAGTGGGAAGACCTATCCAGTCTAATCCACCAAGATTATAAGTGTTTATAACTTTTGTCCCGACAAATGGTCCATCCAAATCAGTATCATATGGTTCCAAGGCACCTGCAAAAAATCCTCTTAATTATAGGAAATGTAGACCTCTGGATTAAAAGTATGATGTTTTGAAGCCACTGGCCCAAGTAACATCCATGTTATCGATCTTGGATGCTCTGAATATATAAAAAGATCTTTGTGAAGCACTAATTGATGCTTTTTCATTCCCTTAAGAGTTTGAAACTGAGGTTGTTTCCACAATAGTTTACTATATAATGAATGTACCAGTTTAATTCCATGCAATAATATATTTTATGGACCTTGATGAGGATGATATTGTATAATAACACATCATTCCCTTGTATATATCCAAAATGATTAATGATACTGATATCCGATGAGCCTTCATTGAAAATGGATCAGGGGTCAACCTCATTCCAATCCAGACACCTTCCCAGATTGGTATCACTGAATCATACTTTTATCCCTCCACAATGATGTTACAAGGGTATGAAAATAATGATAAAGAACCTCATTGCAAGATTATAGTCAGAACATAGTTTGGGGATCTCTATCTGATTCAGAGTTCATGGTTGTCTGGTAGGACACAGATTTGAACATTCTGTTGGGGATACCCTGTCTACATCAGCATGAATCTATTCCTTCATCGTACCATGAATGTGTCAAATATTGTGTCAATGGTCAAATTGGGACATTGAAGGGTGATAAGGACCTGTTCAAAACTTGTGAATCTCAATACATAATTCGGAGTTATATCAAACAAAGGGAAAATAGTCCTTGGAAAATGATGTTATTAGAATCATTTCTCTAAATGGTCTTGAAAAGATCCCAGTTAACCCATTCAATAATATCAGTGTAGATTATGTGTTACCCATTAATCAAATTGAATGGGTTGACCCGAATCCAAGAACTCGTTCAATATATTTCATAATTTCAGTTGTAGAAACTGGGCTAGATAGCACAGAAGAAATCATTGAATCACAAATTAGTGATGTAAGATTAAACATAGATGTCTTCATTCCATCCACCAAGCTTCAGCAAGTTTTTGATTCATCAAACATTCTAGAAGAATTTGTTTCCCTCATGGAAAAATATAGTGATGTCAATTCTCATCTCATAATTATTCCATTAGAACTTCAAGAAGACCCATCATTATCAGTTGGGTTTGAGATGGTTTCCTCCTCTTCAAGATGTCCAAATATTAACTCTTACCCTGGCTCTAAAAATCATGCTTCATCACCCACCCTTCAGGAAAAGGAAGAACAAGAAAAAGATGATGAATAAGAAGAAGTGGAAAATCTCAAGGACACCCCTCCATTATTTGGGGAAGGCATATCAACCACTATGGATGAACTCTGATAAATAAATATGGGTACATAGGAAGACTTATGAACCACACTGATTAGTGACTCCATGAATCAAGAAGAGAATGAGGTGTATACTTCATTTTTGAAGAAACATCGGTATGTGTTTACATGGAATCATACCTAACTTACTTGTCTTGAAAATGAGGTGGCCACCCCTCATTTGGGTTTTCTAGAAAAACATCAGGGATACAAGCAACAGAAAAAGATCGCACCCGACTCACACCTCTAAATTTGAGTCTAAAGTCGATAGGATTATCATAGATGACTTCATCCGAGAGGTAAAATATCAAAAGAGGTTATCCAATATTGTCTCTGTGAAAAATAATAATGGGAGAATCCGATTTTGTATTTATTTTAGATATCTCAACCAGTATTTTCCCAAAGATGACTTCCCAGTTCCAAAAACATAACTCTTGACCGATGCAACAATTGAAGACGAAGCTCTCTCATTCATGGATGGATACTCTGTATATAACTAAATCTTAATGGTCCCATAATATGATGAATCTACAGCCTTAAAATCCCCTCAAGGCATATTTTTCTATCAGTTAATTCCCTTTGTCTTGAAGAATGCTGGTGCAACATATCAACATGCAATGCACCACATCTTCAAACACTTCTTGGGAAAATTTATTGAATTCTATGTTGATGATATATTGGTCTAGTCCAGAAAACATTCTAATCACTTGTGTGGTTCCCCAAAAAGTGAATGTAAGAACCTTGTTTTCAATAGTGTGTATGACGCACGACAGTAAGCATATAAGGTAATATAATATCCATATAATTTATAATATATTTACTATTTAAAAGATATTCATCATATTTCAATGCATGAAACACTGAGTTAGATTTAAATTCAAGTGAAACTGAGTTAGTGTACATCATACATAAGAACTACATTCCTCTGTATCCTGTGTTACACACAAAAGTGACCTTCTTCAATGGCTTGCGCTATATGAAATACCAAGTGTTACTGAGAATAAATATGTAATTAAAACATTATTAATTAATATAATAAGATATAAACTTGATATTATTAATATTAGTATCTATATTATGAAAATATATGTTTTATAAAAATAAATCATTGGTTACAAATAAATTATAAAATAATATAATAACCAATTGAATATTAAAATCATATTTTAATAGAAAACTATTTTTATGCTCACAAAGTTGTTTTAACCTAATAGATATAATTAATTACAATTAGTGGGTGATATTAATTTAATAAATATGCTACATATTCAGTAAATTATTTTTTATATTCATTCAAATTATTGGGTAGGCAAAAGAAAATATCAAACCCAATATTTCACCTAGAAACCTATATATTTAATAAGGTATTTTACCTCCTTTTAATGGAGAACCTATTTTAAATATTAAATTTTAAACTTATATGAATTTAATTTTATAAAATTAACTTTATTTCTGAATTCATAATGTCTAAATTATCTTAGGGTGAATTTTTAGGATTTTTCTGAGAAACATCATTTTTTAGTGAATAGTGACAAATACTGCATTTTGGTTAAAAAATTCCTATTAGTTTAAATAATTATTATTTTTAAATTATATTATAAATTTGTTTTAAAGTCACATTATATCAATTATAAATATATTAATAAAATTTATTTCATTATAATAAATTTACCTTATAAATTTAATATAAAAACATAATAATATTTTGATCATTTTTCTACTAAAACCAATTAATCCGTCTATTTGCGAGATTAGCATTAATCCTAATTTTTCCACTTCTATTATTTGAATTTTGAAAATAAAAAATAAAACATTATATTAAAGATAATATTTTTGTTCTAAAAATATCAACATATTTTTTTACAAAAATTATTTATGAAACAGATTAAAATTAATTATATTGATTAATGTGTAGTTTGGCTTAAAAAAGAACTAAAACCCTAAGCTTAAGGGCCCATATGACCTAGAAAATTGTCCAAAACTCATTAGATGGAAATATTTCGGAAATTAACCTTCAATAATAGAGTTTTATTGGTTTGTTATGAAATTTTTAGGTAACAACATGTGCACACCTAACTTCTTTTAAAAAATACCAAGTGAGTCATTTTCCTTCCGTATAAAAGGCCACCACCTGAACACATTCCTCACACCTCTCCAATCCCTTAAATGCGGACACAAAATACCCAAATGTCCTTCCAACATCCCTAACCAAAAACTATAATTTTCCCTTTTTTCATAATGCCTTCCATGGATGCCTTCTGTTTTAAACTAAAAGAAGTTACCCGATTAAAAGGTAATGTCTTTTGTCAATCTCTCTAGTTTTATTTCCATTATCCATCCCCTAAAATATCTTTATTTTGTTCTTGTATAACAAAAATATTATCCTAAATATACTAGGATATTTTATGATAATATTTCAACCTAAACATGAACAAACCACCATCTAATGGGTAATGAACATAATGATTTTGTGTACGAAGAACTACTGCCTCACAAAACGATGATTGTTCAATTTTTCCCTACCACCTCTCATGGTAGACAATATTATAGAAAATATGTAAATATATATTATATAATATATTTATTGTTCCTTTGTAATTATTTAATCCTTTTATTACACCTAACTTTAAAATTTTCTATTTTACGTTAATATGATAACATCGTTGAAGGAAGTGTGGACTACCGCCCCTCAAAGCATTGTGATTCGTTCACACTAAACATGGAACATATAAAGAATTGTTTTAATTAAACATAATTTATATTCAAAAAATCAGTAATATTTTCATTACATAATTATCTTTCTATAAATATAGTATATATATATATATCATCTCCTTTATTACCCTTCCACACACATTAAAAAAATAATGTCGTTCATGGATGAGTGAACTATTGACTCCTCGACATGTGTCATTCCTTTTAAATCACATAATTATATATATAAGTATATATTATTAAATAATAATTTATTTATTATATAATGATCATTATAGAAATATTTTAGTTACATATAATTTTTCTGCAAGGATTGTTTAAAAAATGGGAATGTTGCTCATGTGCACGTACTGTCTACCATCTCAACGATAGTAATGTTGGATTATTTTCATAACCATATTTAATGATTTATTTTAAAAGTAGAATTTATGTATAAATAAGATTATTATTTCATGTTTATTATTCTAGAAATTTTATATAAATACCCCTTTGACCAAAGGTGACCTACTAATGTTGTTTTTAACACATAAACCGAATTTGATCAAAATACCCGATGTAAACATAATTGCTTAAGTAGTTGTTCACTACATGGTAAAAATGGATATAAAAGTAATTATAAACATGAATAAGGTGCTAAAGAAGGTATAAAATTAACTTAAATTTTTTATACATGATGTTAAGGGATGTCACTCGATAAGAAACACAAGGTAAGGGATTCTTGTCCCATATTCCTTTCATTAGATATACTTAATTATTGTGCTTCTAATTTATTATATATGGTGTAAATACTTGCACATTGACATAGATTTTCTTGAACCCTATTATATTGAATGTATTTTGATTTCTCATTTAATTATTATCACTCTTGGTTCTTTTGATTCATATGTAATGGATTTCGTTTCAATTTCATGTCATTAAGGCACATTGTATTGTTATGCATCTTGTCTCTTTTATATGGTGTATATATTTTCATCAACATTATATATCATGAATTTCATTAATATCACAATATGATTAATTTCATTCAATTTTACTCCTTCATGAGGTTATAATTTAAAAATTTTCAAAGTGGTATGGGACACATTGGAATGTTTACAGATTATTTTCCTCAACACTAATCTTAATAATCATTAAATGGTATTTCCATTAGATGATATTATATAACCATTGTTCAATAATACATTTCATTATTATCTAGTTATTTATAACCATTTTCAAGTATTATTACCATTTTCCCACTCGATCTTAAACAAAGTTCTTTGGAAAATGTTTTTAAGAAAACACGACTTTATTTTTTCCTTTTATCGAAGAACCTATTTTCTTCTAAAACCATGTTTTGTTAAAATGTTTTAAAAAATGCCTTTAAAATATTTTTTTAAAGACACTTTTACCCTTTTTTTACCAATGAAATAGAAGAAATCTTCTTTTCCTTTTCTAAAGAGGCATTTTCTATCCTTTTTCCATACAAAAGGAATATTCGTTTTACCTCTTATGACATGAATATATTTATCCGCCATCATGTATTTGAATCCTCGTTATCAATTTCAAAAGGATTTTCAATATAATATGATATTTTCCTCAATAATATTTTTAAAAATTAATCTTTTATTTCATCAATGACAAAACCCTTTATTTTACTCCACTTATGTTTTTTGTATTGATACCATCCTCTTTCTTCTAATTGATTGTTTATTATTTATTTAGTCAAGGATAGTATTAAAATTCAATTAAAAGATTTATTTATTAGTCACCATGAATTATTTGATTTCTTATTATCATTTAACTTTGAATTTACCATTATTATCCATTTTATATTTTCATGGATATTACTATTTCCTAAACCATATACCATTTTATATAAGGTTCTTGCATTGACAGTTATTTTATTAATTTGGGAATTATTTCTAGATCTATATTTCCTGTCCAATATTGTTATTTGATAAGAAATATTAGTTATTTTTGTTATTCAATATAAGGAATGCTTTGGATTGGAAATTACGGGTGGAGCCTGGACTTTATATAGGTCCTCAATGCATCAACTGGTTCTCATGAGACAAATAATTTTTCAAATGGGTTTCAAACCCCAGTTTTAAACCATCTTGTGAAAATTATTAATGGTAATATGTCCTCATGTTCCTTATACATGATGTCCATTAAGAATGAATTTCCCTCAAAATATTTTTAGTTATTATTGATCCATGAGATTTGTCATCATCATATTTATTGATTCATCTCATTTCAGTTCATTGATTAATGATATGTGTTTTAGTTTCATACATTTTAATATTTTTTTTTTCATTATCTAGTTATTTTAATGGCATGTGTTTCCAGTTTTTACATTTCCATATTTCTTATTCAGTTACATCTCAATTTGATGATTACTTGGTAATTGTTTCTAGTTATTTACCATGCTATAATTATTATTCACATTGATTCATTATTTCTTCTTCTCTATTTTTCCATTACTGATAATTTGAGGTGACTATTTTTATGTTTCTTTATACAAGAATCTAATAAGGTTACTATGTAATATATATCGGGATTTACTAGATTGGTTAGAGTTATCCTCGAAGATTATTATTTGTTTAAAAGGAAGAAAAATAATGCTATAATAAATGTATTTATTTGTAATACAATTCTCATTTATGTATTGGGGTTTCCATTAAAACTAAATGGATTGGTCCTTTGGGGATTGATTTCTTGTAATCATGCCAATTTAATTGACATATGACACTGGCTCTGGACTATCTAGGGTTGGGTCGCTATTGTTAGTATCAAAGGATGTTTGTTAGAAACCTTGGGAACTAGATCTAAAAAAAGCAGGTTAGGGAACGTAACCCTAAGGTAGAATTTGAGGATAAGTATATATGAAAAACCTATAATGTTGGTAATGTATAGATTATTTGGGTATTCGGAGCTTGAAATCCATGTTTGGATAATATATGAGGATGTGGTTCTAGAATAGATGAACATAGGAGTAACAACTCTGACAAGGTGTTTCAGGCTTGACTCGGGATTACATGGTACATGACAATAGGCCTTACTGTGCACTTGGTTTGATACTTTTGAGGGATATACATAGGATAATACTATTTTTTATTACAAAACATTATGAAATAATTGGATACATAATGAGTAACACAAGTTAATCCTATGGTGTTTTAGATTGAAAATAAGGTGTCATGATTTAGAAATCTATCTAATGATATTATAGATAATCCCTAGACTAAGGATGGACCTATGTGGAATTAAAATGGTTGAGGTGTTAATGTATTGAGGTTTTATTGAAAAACATGATCAAAATGAACTATAGAGATTAAAAAAAATTCAAGGATGTTCATCATATTTGTATTTTGAAATTATATTAATTGGGTTTTAGAAGAGGACAACCTGTTAGTCTGGTGACAACCAATAAAATCCAGAAAAAATGTGAGATTTGAACCCATGACTAAAAGACGATAAGGGTTTAATTCCAAAAACTAACCTATGTAATGTACTTATTAATTTTAATTGTTTTTAGTTAAAAATTTTAACAAATAAATAATAATGATGAACTACTAGTAACAATTTTTAGGATTAGAAATTAATATATTAACCATATTTGTATTGTGAGATAGTTAAATAAAAATAGTGAAACTTATCACTCTTTTATAGGTCTTACAATCTATAAATATTTCTTTTAGTTCTTCTGGAATAGAAAATTTAACTCTTGGTAATTAATTTTTGGGAGTAAAGGGATGAATTATAATTTGTCCAACGAATAACCAAAATTTACGATTTTTCATAAGATATTGATACATATCATGTAAGAATATTTCCTTATATTCTTGGTCAGTAAAAGTATTACGCAACATTAGTAAAATGACTTAGAAATAAATTGTTTTCCCAATACATAAATTTCTATTGAACCGATGGCCTTCTAAGTCATCAAATATTTATGGTTTTGAGGCCCTAAATTTCCATTGATCGTTAACTTGTTTGTATTTTATGACATCATTCACTACCTATAAATATTTATACTTTTTCTCTAAGTATGTATATCTATATGCAATTTATATTCTCATACATAGGGAGGTAATTACATGTTATTCCATGTGACCTCTGTACTTTCAATTTTCTCGTTTATAGAGCCTTCTCACGATGTGGGATTTCAAATATAGGAAGTATCAAAAAATACATCACCATGATCGATTTTAAATTGCAAGGACTTAATATAAATAAGGTGGGGGGAATTTGAATCCAGAAAAACTAAAGTAAGAACATTGTGATTGATATCATCTGTAACACAAAACATCAAGCGCATAAGGTAATATAATATCTGTATACTTAATAAGATATTTACTATTTAAAATGTATTATATATATTTCAACACATGAAACACTAAGTTAGAATGTAATGCACACGCAACTGAGTTAGAATACATAATACACAACAACTCCCTTCCTCTATAGCTTATGTTACATGAAAAAGAAACCTTCTTTGATGGCTTGTACTATACACAATATCGAGTTTTACCGAGAAACAATATGTAATTAAAACATAATTATTTAATATAATAATATATAAAATAATAATTATGAATATTATTAAATAACATATGAAAATATATTTTTTATACAACTAAATATTTGGTTAGAAATAAATTATAAGTGAATATAAGAACCAATTGAATATTAAAATTATATTTTTATAGAAAACTATTTTTATGCTCACAAAGTTGTTTTAGCTTAATAGATTAAGTTAATTTCAATTATTGAGTGATATTAATGTAAAAAATATCTTAAATATTCAATAAATAATTTTTTATATTCATCCAATAGATTTTGTAAGCATAAATTAATATCAAACCCAATATTTCACAAAAAACCTATATTTTTATTAAGGCATTTTTACCACCTTTTATTGGTGAATCTAGTTTAAATATTAACTTTGACACTTTTATGATTTTTATTGTATAAAATACAATTTATTTTTGAATTAATTATATTGAAATTTTTGTAGGGTGAATTTTTAAGATTTTTCTGTGAAATAACATTTTTTAGTGAATAGTTAAAAATACAGTGTTTTGGATAAGAACTGCCTATTCGTTTAAATAATTATTAATGTTAAATTAAATTAATTTTTTTTAAAGTCACATTAGATTAATTATATATATATCAATAAAATTTATTTAATTATAATAAATTTATATTTTTAAATTGAATATAAAAATATAACAATCTTTTGAACATTTTTCTACTAAAACCGGTTAATTAGTCTCTCTTTAAGATTAACATTATTCCTAATTTTTTCTCATCTGTGATTTGAATTTTGAAAATACAACATACCCAATTTTAGTCAAGATAATTGTTTTTTTCTAATAAGATCTACTTAATTTTTGAAACAAATTGATTAGTGCAAGAGAGTAAAATTAATTATAGTTATTAAGGTGAAATTAGGCTTAAAAATGACTAAAACCCTATGTTTAAGGGCCCAAATGACCTAGAAACTTGTCCAAAACACATTTTATGGAAATATTTTGGCCATTAACCTTACATTATTTAGTTTTATTTTGTTTTTATGACTTTTTTTACTTAATAACAGGTGCACACCTAACTTCTTTTAACAAATACCAAGTGATTCATTTTCCTTCCCTATAAAAGGCCACCACCTCAACCCATTCCTCACACCTCTCCAGTCTCTCAAGTTAGGAAAATATCATCCCAAATGGACACAAATGATCCATATCCTAATCTTGGAAGCCTAAATTGGGCATAATACCTTCCATGGATTCCTTTTGGTTTAAAACAAAATAAGTTACTTGATTAAAAGGTAATGTCTTTTCTCAATCTCTCTAGTTTCATTTCCATTTTCCAACCACTAAAATATTTTTATTCTTTTATTTTATAAAAAAACAATTATAATAAATATAATAGGATGTTTTTATAATGATATTTAAACCAAAAATTACACACACCACCATCTAATGGGTAACAAACAAAATGTTTCTTTGTACGACGAACTACTGTCTCACGAAATGATAATTGTTCAATTTTTCCCTACTGCCTCTCATGGTGGCCATTATGATGGAAAATATGTTTATATATATATTATATATGATATTTATTATGTATTTATACTTCTATAATACTTCTATTACCTTGACCATTAATACTTTCCATTTTTTGTTAATATGATAACATTGTTTGAGGAAGTGTGGACTACCGCCCCCTTAAAGTGTTGTTATTCATTCACACTAAACATGGAACTTATAAAGGATGGTTTTAATTAAACATAAGTGAAGTTCAAAACATAAATATGATATTAATTAAATAATTATATTTTTGGAAATAATATATATATATATATATATATATATATATATATATATATATCACCTCCTTCATTACTCTTTCACACACATTAAAAAAGATAACGTCGTTCCTGGACGTGTGAACTACCGGCTCCTCAACCTGATGTGATTCCTTTTACATCACATAATTCTATATATAAGTATATATGATTAAATAATATGTTATATATTATATAACTACCATTCTGGGAATTATTTCAGTTACTTACCTTCTTTCCACAACAGGGATTTAAAAAATTGGAATGTTACTCAAGCGTACGTACGGTCTATCATCTCCATGATTATAACATTGCATCATTTTCATAAAAAAATTATATGATTTATTTTAAAATTATGATTTTTGTATAAATATAATAATTTTTTCATGGTTATTATTCTATAGATGTTATATAAATACCCATTTGATCATAGTTGACATACGAAAGTTGTTTTTGAAAAATAAAACGAACTTGGTCAAAACAACTGATGTAAATTTAATTTCTTAAGTATTTTTACACAAAATGGTAATAAGTGGAATAAATTTAATTATAAACATGATATATATTCTCATGAATGTATAAAATTAACATAAATTTGTTATACATGAAGTTAAAGGTCGTTAACCTAAATGGAAACACAAGGTTAGGGATTCTTCTCTCATTTTCATTCCATGAGGAATACATAATTGTCGTGCACATAATTTCTTATATATGATGCACATACTGACACATTAACATATAGTATAATTAATATGATTAACTTCATGGTATTTATATGTTTCATTTTATGATTATCACTTTTGATTCTTGCAATTCATATATAATGGATTTCATCCCAATTTCATGTCATTGAGGCCCATTGAATTGTTATAAATCTTGTTTATTTTATATGGTGTATATATTTATATTCACATTATATATCATGGATCTTATTAATCTAATGATATTATTAATTTCATACAATTTTACTCCTTCAAGAGTTTATAATTTAAAATGTTTCAATGTGGTATGAGAAACATTGGAATGTTTAAATATTATTTTCCTCAAGAATAATCCTAATAATAATTCAATGTAATTTCCCTTTGAGGAAATTATATAACCTTTTTTCAAAAATCAATTTAATTATTCTTTGGTTATTCATGACCATTTTAATGTATTACTACCATTTTACCACTCTTTGGTACTCAAACTATTTTAGAAAATGTTTTTACGAAAACCCGCCCTTATTTATCTCTTTAGTCAGAGAACCTATTTTCTATTAAAAACAATGATTTATTAAATTTTTTCACAAAATAATTTTAAAATGATTTGGTAAATACACTTTACCTTTTTTTCCTTTTCCAATCTCTTATAAGTAATCTTCTTTTCTCTTTCCAAACAAGGCATTTTCTACCCTTTTTATGTACAAAAGGAATATTTTGTACCTTGTACGACACATACAAATTAATACATCATTATTTCATTGAAGACTCCTTCTCAATTTGAAAATTATTTAAAAAAAGGATATTTTCCTCGAGAATATTTTTAATGTTAATATTTTATTTCATCAATGACACTAACCCTCTATTTTACTCCAGTTGGGGTTTTTGCATTGATATCATCCTTATTCTTCCTCTAGATGATTTATTATTGATTTAAAAAATGATAGTATTCAAATTAGCTTCGTTGATTTATTTTTTAGTCACCTAGAAGTATTTAATTTCTTATGATCATTGAACATTTAATTTCCCCTTATTTTCCATTTCATTTTTTAGGATAATACTATTGCCTAAACCATATACTATTTTACATACAATGGCTATATTAATAGTCATTTCTTGATTGGGGAATTATTGATAAATTCATATTTCTCATCCAATGTGGTTATTTGATTAGAAATACTAGTTATTTTTATTATTCAATATGAGGAATTACTTAGACTATAAATGAAGATTGAGATCGAACATTATATATCTTCTTAATGCATTGATAGGTTCTCATGAGATGAATAATTGGGTAGATGGGTTTCTACCTTTAGTTTTAAACTGTCTTATGAAATGTCTTGACGATAATAGGTCCTCATCTTCCATATAAATTATGTGCATTAAGAAATAATTTCCTTCATATTATTTTTAGTTATTATTCATCCATGAGATTTTACATCAACATATCTATGGATAAATTTCATTTCAATTCATTGATTAGTTGCATGTGTTTTAGTTTCATAGCTTTCCAAATTTATTTTTCCTTATCTAGATATTTGAATGGAATTTAATTCTAGTTATTACATTTACATATTTTGTATTCAGTTCCTTCTTATATTGACGATTATTTGGTATATGTTTCTAGTTATTTAACATGAAATAATTATTATTAAAATTGATTCATTATTTCTTCCACTATACTTTTCACTTACTGAGCATTTAAGCTCACCCTTATTATGTTTCTTTCCCTAGTAATCCATAAAACTCACTATGAAATATATGTAGGGATTTACTAGATGGGATAGAGTTATCCTCAAAGCTATTTATTTATTTAGAAGAAAAATAATAATGTTGTAATCAATGTATTCATTTGTAATAAAATTCTCATTTATATATATTGTTTACAAAGAATAATAAATTTATCAGTCCTTTTGGGGTTAATTACTTGTAGTCATGCCAATGTAATTGATAGAAGAAACTAGATATGGGATATCTGGGGTTGGGTCTCTACAACTTGACTGACTTGGAGACCATATTCAGCAAGAGTCGATAGCATAATATGTAGATGATCCCCTTGAAATGTGAATTCATGATAACCTCAAGAAACATTCTATGTTCTGTTGCATGAAATAATGGAATTGATGTCCATCCAGAGAATACTAAATCAATCTTTAGAATGTCACCTCCTCGAAACTTGAATGATTTCAGTGGACTTCAAGGATACTTGGCCTAAATCAGATTCTTCATACCCAATCTAGAAGGAAAGTATTTTACCTTCCCCAAATTGATGAAAGGGGGGGGGGGGTCACATTTCAATGGAACAATGAATGATAAAAAACATTTGATACCCTCTAGAAATACCTATTGAGTCCAGTAGTATTGATTCCAATTGTTGAATGAAAACTGCTCATTCGTTACGTAATATCCTTGGAATGATCATTGGGAACATTCCTTACATAGAATATTAATGCTGGGAATAAGAAAAACCTTTATTATCTCAGTAAAACCATGATCGGTGTAGAGACTCAATATTCATATATTGATAAGAGCTTCCTATTATTAATCTTTTTAGTTCATAATCTGAAGCACTACCTACAGTATCATGTGGTTCACTTGGTCTATTGTAATAAACCAAACAAATTTATCCCCATTTTTCCTATGTTAATAGGACATCTTGAATGGTGGGTTATTATTCTATAGAATTTTAATATATAGTTCATGCCTTATAAAGCAGAAAAAGGCCAAGCCTTGGAAGAATACCTTGCTAAACACTCATCTATGAAAGAATCATCATTGAATAATAAACTACCTGATGAATAAATATTCTCTATTCAGGATAGTCCCATGACATGGGAAATGTATTTTGACAGTGCTTCTTGAAGTCCAATGGGGAAGAGAGTGGAAGACCCTAATCTCAATAAAGTTGGTTTAAAAATTGTGCTTATCTCCCATGAAAAGGTAGTGTTTTCATAATATTTATTGTTATTGGAAGGTGGTACCATCAATGATGTAGAATATCAGGTTCTCATAGTAGGCTTGGAATTATCACTCTATGTACTAGTGGATCACCTTGAGGTGAAGGGTGATTTATAATTGTTAATAAAACATATCATTGGGGATAACACCATGAAAAAAGAAGAACTAATTCCCTTGTGTAATTATATATTAGGGTTAATGTAAGAATTTCCCTTGTAACCAACATTGCATTATATACCACGATCATAAAATGATCAAGATGATGCATTGGAAAATGTATCCATAACCCTGTTAAATCCAAACCGGGACGAGTCCTTCATCAGCTTTGCTCATTGTAGAGTGGTTTCAAGTTTTATTCAAATTAGGATAGAGGAAATAAATTAAATCAATCCCATTCCTGAACCATTTTGTCCAACCATGGGATAGATTACACCCATCATGGAATATATCCATGATAGATTACTTCCACTTAATAGAGATGGAAAAGAGAAAGTATGGTGATAATTTATTAATTTCACTCTTTATGATGTCCCAAATCACCATAAGATGCTCGATAGAAGCTACTTTAATGGAATTCTCCTTGGGTTCATTGATGGGGGAAAACATATCTATCATGATAGAAGTACATGTAGGAGCCTGTGGTGATCCCCAGTATGGGTACAAACTTTCTTATGAAATATGAAGGCTTGGATACTTTTGGCCTTCAATGATGCATGATTGAACAAATTTCACTAAGAAGTGACATCCCTGACTTGTTCATTCCAACTAAATTCATTATACCCCATAGTTTCTACGTACAACCAAATAATCTTATCCATTTTTCACATGGGGAAATTATGTAGTGGGACGTTAATCTCCAGCTATGGGAAAGCAGTTCATGTACATCCTTATGACAACCTATTTCTTATCTAGATGGGATGAGGCAACGACTCTTAAAAAAGTAGGATTCAAAAGCATTGTTATCATTGACAAAGCTAATATCATAACAAGAGTTAATGTCCCTCATACCATGTGGATGGACAATGACACCAAAATCTGTTCTGGTGAGGTAGGGATGTTATATCAGAAATAAAATATCAAATCCAACCATTCATCCCACTATCATGCCACGACGAAAATGCACAGATATAGGATTTCAAAAATCTTGGTCTAACAAACCATAGAAGATGGTGGATATTAATAAAAATTATTTTCCTAATAAACTCATTCATGTATTATGTGATTACAGGACTACTCCATGTACTACCACATGGTCAACCTTGTACTCATTGGTATACCGGAAAAAATTAGTTCTGCACATTGAAGTTCAATTTCCTTTACTCTGAGTGGTTTTTTGTGGTCAACTACCTATAGATGGCCAGTCTCAAAATTGACTAGATGATCTAGAGAGATTGGATAAAAATAGATTTCATACATTGCATCCCTAGTAAGTCCACCCGAGTCGAATAACACGATCTTTCACCAAGAAAGTTCACCTCTATTTTTTTCCACCAAGGAGAATTGATATTAGAACTTAGGACTCCAATGATACCAAGAAATAATCCTCCAAAGCATGATTTATTATGGGAAAGACCTTACTCCATACGTATGGTCTACTCCAATGGAGCTTATTACTTAACATCAACGGATGGATAACCCACTACAACTTCAACCAATGAAATGTTCCTGAATAAATACTTTGTGTAATAACACAATGTTCATCCTAGTTTCATGAAATTAAACTGTATAAAAACAAACATACTTTTTTCATGATGTTAAACTGCATAACATTATATGTCCATGTTGTACGATGTTAAACTATGTAGAATATTTCTCCTTGTAGATGGGCTCTCTGCTCAACCTCATTCGAGGGACTTGCGGGCAGCAGTCATCTTGCTGTAGACTAACTTATCATCTCTAACCTAGGATCGGTCTTCATATCTATACACCATCGAGTTTCTGGTGGTGGATTTTTTTTCGAGCGACATCTTAGGTGTCCTTTGCACAATGGTGAAGGTTTCAAAGTGGTATTAGTCCTTCGAGCAGTGGTTTCTAATGTTTTGGTGGTGGTTTTCGGACTCAGATTTGTAGGGGGTTGGTTTCTTCATACTTCTTATAATTCCTTTGTTAATACCTAGTCAGGATGTGTTGTTGTTTCTGCTTCTGGGTGACTTTTTTTCCATTGATGGTCTTAGGTTTGGATGAAGATTCGATGCAGAATCTTGTTGGAAGTGTTTTGGCTTGATCTTTTTGCTACGCATTTTTTTTGTTTTTTGCTGATCCCCTGTTGGTTTTTGTGGTCCCTTAAAATCTACGTATCATACATTCATAAGCATTACTCATGTAATTTCCAATCCTTAGTGGAACATGAACCCCATTTCTCCCTATGTTTGAATCATATTTCCATAGGGACTCCTTTTTAAGAACTATGAGTGGATTGATTCTCATTCCAATGAGATACATAGTGACACCCAGATCTCATATATTGGGCCCAACCACAACCATTAATGAAAACATTTCCCATTTCCTTGTATATGAGATAATTCTATACTAGGAACCCTTCAAAAAAATATTTATTTATTCTTATAACATCTTATATTTTGGTCTCGACCATTATTCTAGAAAGTATTAAAGCCCCTGTTTCTCACATAAACATTTAATTGATGGGGGGAATCATCTTTAAGAACTATGTGAGGGATGATTTTCCTTCTAATGAGATACGTATTGACACATGGGTCCTATCCCCTGGTATAGATGCAATATTTATATCCTTTCACATCAGTTCACCTACGTCCTTACCGCATGATGTTAAACTACGTGGAAAATTTTAAGAACTAAGTGTGTATTGATTATTTCCCCAGAAAGATAGGTGGTGACACTCAGATATCCTATCTTGGGTCTAGATTCAATGTATAAAAAATTCCATTCACCCCTTGTACATATGAATCAAACCTACACTGGGACCACCTTCAAAACATATGTGTGGCCTGATTATTTCCTCAATAAGATATGTAGTGATTCTTAGATCTCTAATCCTGGATCCATCCATGATTAATCATTAATACCCTTTACTTTTTTGTATGAATCATATCTACATAGGGATCCTATTAAATTCTTTGTGAGCTTTAGTAGATGGACTCAATTTCATTCTTAAACTGAGCTACAATGTTTATTTCATTTTAGGTCACCCATGTTTTTTCCACATGATGATAAACTATATGAAAAGAACTATGTTTGGATTGATTCTCATTCCAATGAGATACATAGAGACATCCAGATCTCCAATCTCAGGCCCAACCATTACTAAAAAACCCCTTCTTTACAAAAAAATCTATTTGGTGTGAGGAATCATCTTCAAGAACTATGTATCACTTGATTCTCAACCTAATGAGATATGTAGTGAAGCCCAAATCTCTAATAATGGGTCTAGTCATGATAAAAAAAATCATATCACTCCCTATGTGCATGATTCAAATCTATATAGGGAATATTTCTCCATGAACTATCTGTGGATTGATTCTCAATCCAATGAGATACGTAGTGTCACCTAGATCTTCAATATCTGGTCCAACAACAAATACAATAAAAATCCCCTTTACCAATGTGTATGAACCAAACCTGTAGAGGGACCATTTCATGAACTAGGTGTGGCTTTATTCTCATCCTAATGAAATATGTAGTGACACATGGATCTCCAAACCGAAGACTAACCACGATTTTAGAAGAGAGACCCCCCTTACTTTTCCCCATGAATTAGTTAGATCTATATAGGGATATCTTCCAGGACTTGTGGATTTATTATTATTACAATGAGATACATGGTGATGCTTAAACGTTCAGTTTTAGTCCCAACCATCATCCTGGAAATTATAAAAATATCTCTTCCCCAAGTAAAAACCTGATTGATATGGGGAATAATTTCAAGAACTACTTGTTGTAACACCCCAATCTTCCATGGTATGTTTCCCTTTGAATAATGGAATATCTTGCATTGTATGCAACTTCGAGATTCTACTACGCCAATACCAATCAAAGTAGTCGTTATGAATAGTAATACCCAATTTTTTAAATTTTATAAATTTTATCTCTCAAAATGGACTTTATTTTTGGATTTGGAATATCGAAATTATCCTAGTGTAAAATTTTGGTACTTTTCGGATAACTTTTATATTTTGGTGAATAGTGAAAATTACTAAATTTTAATTAAAAACAACTTTTTTAATCAAAGTAATTAACAGTGATAAATTATGAATTTGAGTGGTTTCAAATTATATTTATAATATATTATTACCATTTAATAAAATTTTGGTTATTGGACATAATTTCACATTTAAACCAGACATAAAAAAGTGTCAATCTTTTGATAATTATTATCTCTTAAAGAGACACTTTTTTGTTTTTACAACGGGAATTAATTTTTAATTAATTTCTACCACTTATGAGTTTTGAATTTAGAAAAATGGCTTCCATATTTGGAATCAGGAGGTCAAAATTGTGTAAATAGGTATCTTTTATTTTTAGACATTTTGAATAATTACTTCAGTAAATATATTATTTAACATGGTTAAAGGATAAATCCGGTAAATAAGGGTAAACAAATGATATTATAATAATATTAATTTAACATAAAACGTGTCTAACCCTATTGGTTGATTCATGTTCTACCATGGGCATATTTGGGTCAATTTGGGGACCCCATGGAGCCACTTGTAGGTGATAAGGACACTTTATATTAATTAAGTTAAAGTAAATACAAAAATGACATATGCATATATCTTTTAGAAAAACAATTTTTACATAGGGTTATATATGTTATAAGTTAGACTATAAATATTAATTAGAAAGATTAAAAGATTTCCTACATAATGTTATTTTATTTATAATTTTGAGACATTGAATAATTAAATTTATTTATGACACAATAATGATGCAATATTTTCTTTATTAATGAATGAATCAAACAATTGGTATTATAAATGTTAAAATAAATATAATTTGAAAGTTTTGATGACAACCACGAATTTTATTGGTTAATATTACATTTTAGTATTGATTAAATGATTTTTTTCGAATTAATAATTTTTTTATGACTAACAAAAATCAATTATTGAATAGTGTCAAAATTGACATAAATGAGTTTTTAAAAAAATATTATATTCCTAAAAATATAAGGTTCGGCCAAAGGACTTATATCATGATAGGTGTATCATTAATCGACCACTTGGGGGTCTACTGGATGTATACAGTATGTTTATTAACTATATAATAAAAAAAATACAAAGTGACATGGTAAATGTCAATCTAATTAACTAAGAGTTAAAACTAAAAGATAAGGTTAATATAATGACCCAAACTTGTCTAAAATATATTGGTTAAATGTATTTCGACACATACCCATCTTATAATTTGAATAATCCACTTTGGATCCATTATAAACCGAATATGAATTTATTATAAATTAATACTTTAACTTTTTCCTAAAGATCCCCTCCTCCCCCTTATAAAAAGACACAACTTCTAACCAATTATTCACACCTTCAAAGCCTTTTGGATCAGAAAAAACCTGCCCAAATATTATCTCAACTTCCCTAACTTTAACCTAGAGGCCTTAGTTGGATCATAAATCCAATCTATGGAGCCCTTTTGATCAAATCAAATGGAAGAACCCGAAGATGAGGTATTGTTTTCACCACCGTTTTTCGAGTTCCTTTCTTCTTCAACTTCTTTATTCTTTGTTATTTCCTTTATAAAATAATAACTCCAGTATATTCTATAGAATGTGATGTTATTATAAATATGGTACAACCATATTCAATATTCTATCCATCCTTTGAATGACATGTCACCATACGTGCGTACGTACGACTTACCGTCTCCACGTCGTGGTGTAATTGTTATTCAAAAACATTATTATTTTGATGGGTAAGATAATGATAAGTAATTGATGTAAATAATAAATATAACATGATAATGATTCTGTATATATGATATAACATCCAATTATATATTATTTTAATATCAAAATAATGATATTGTCGCTCTTGCATACGTACAGACTACCATCTCCACGAACGCGATGAGATTCATTCCCCATCGTATCCATGAAAGTCTAATTCTCATTTGATGATTAAAAATAATATTTAAGGACTTGATATCATTCTGTATATGAATAAGATAAAACCTATCAATAACAAAAAAGACTTATGTAAGAAAACATATAAAATAAAATGAGTAAGTTAACACCCGAAACGACGATAATACTAAGACATTATTAAAAAAGAAATGTTAAAAGATCATATATGATATCATATTAATGAATATGATTCTTTTATAATTTAATAACAATTATTTCACCACTATAAAAGAGGTCAAACTACCCTCAACCAAGGAAAAGTACAAGGTAAGGGTTTATTTCACAATCTCTTCATTATCCGAGGTTGTTTATACGTAATTATCTACTGGGACCTCTTTATCATCCACATCCATGTTTCTTAAAAACGTTTTTCAAAACATTGTTAATATTTTACAGAATATTGGTTAAAGTCATTTATACCCTTGTTCGAATATTTATAAGATGTTTATAAAGGAATCTTTCCGTGGTTTTTCAAACAAGGTCCTTTTTAACCTTTTCGACAGAATTAAGGTAAGAATGCTTTTTTAACTTATATGGCGGGTGCGACTATTTTACACCATTATAAAATCGTCGAAGCTTCCCTTACAATGTTATTTGAATATTTTGAAATTAAATGTTCCATTTTATAATTATGTGACCTTTAAATGATTTCAAAATGAATATTTTAAGAATTTGTGAAAGGTACACTTTATCAAGATCAGAATTTTAAATGTTTTAAAGATTTATCTTTCTAAATAATTTTAATTAATGTCCATGTTTTAAAAATCATTTTAAGGATATATTTATATGTACATGAATGTTTTGAAATGATATTTCTTTTCAAAAGTTTCAAAGTGGTATGGGACACTTTGATTAAAAATTCTATTTTAAATTACTTCCTTTATAAATGTGTGACGTTTAAATGATTTCAAAAAAGAGATATTTCTCTCAAATAGTTTTGATTTCATCTATGTCAACATCCTTTGATGGATTTTAGGCTTATTTGAAGTTGATTTATTATGATACAAAACTTCCATATTGTATTGAAGGTTTTGTGATATGTTTGACTGTGGATGTGTTATTTCTATACCATTCATGGTTTATGGAGAAAGTATTGACATTTCGTATGCTAGTTTTAATACGAATTTTTATGTTATGTTTAAACCTGTTCATATGAGGAATGCATTGGAATTAATAAGTGACGGGTGGAGCCCACTATAGCTCCTCGATGCATCGGTAGGTCTCATGGGACAAACTAGTGTCTTGGCACAAGGCCTTGACAAAATCTTATTTGTAGTCTTGGCACGAGGCCTTGGCTACGTGGTTATGATAGTCTGTCATTATGCATTCCATCATTATGAAAGTGGTTATTGATATTGCATGTGATTATTCGACTAGTAGAATATCCATGTGAATAAGTAAATGACATTTTTCAATTTATTTTTTCCATGTTATGCTGAAGGTCATGTTTAAAAGGATTCTATTTTAGTTATGAATTGCCTTAAATGTTTATGTTTATATAAGAAAGTTTCCGCTATATTGTTATCCTCACTGGGCATCTGAGCTCACCCCTTTCTATGTTTTATTTTTCTCAGGATGTGAATAAGTATTTTATGAATGACCTACAGGGATAGTATGAGGGGATATGAGTGTGGACTATAGAGACTATGTTGTTGTAGTTTTAATTTTTGATGTAATGTAAACTTTATGAATGTATATAGTGTTTCCAAGGCTAATAAACTAATTGGTCTTTCGAGACTTGATCTTTTTTGATCATGCCAATGTTATGTAATAATGCACCAACTCTGGGTAACTGGGTTCGGGGCGTTACAGTTGGTATCAGAGGAGGTTTAGTACAAACCTTGGAAGATAGATTTAGATAAACTCTGATTAGAGCACATAGACCAAAGATGGACTTTGAGGATTAGTGTAGAATAACATTCTAGAATTTTGGTATTGTAGATATTTTGTGAGTTTTCTGAGCAATACAACCCTGTCTGGATACGAGTAGGTAGATGCGGCTCTGGCACAGATGTACCTAGGGGTAAAACCCGAAAACACTACTTTGAGCTAGACTCGAACGGGAACTGGTGCATGACAACGGGCCTTGCTGCACTCTTGGATACGAAACTCCTGGGGAGATATTCTTAGGATAATTCTAATTTTCTTTAAAATCCATTATGAAGGGTTTATGAGTATATACTTCCTCAAAGAAGACATTTTTATGATTATGGATTCTATCCACAAACTGTTCAATTTATGATAAGTGTTTTACAAGTTTGGATTTATGTATTGCGATTCAAAAACTAATCTAGTCTATGACATTGTTTAGAAATGGATCCTAGTGGAAGAAATGGAAACTGTATCAATGCACGCACTCCAGGCAGGGATTTCCCTCCTGCTCAAGATAATTATAGTGGTTCTGGTGATGCAACTGGTGCTAATTAGCTAATCACCATACTGGGACAACTCACTTAGGTTATGAATAATAACCTTACCCGTATGGAGCACCCCGATCCGCAGCGTGGAGGATCAAAGTTAGATCGCCTCATGAGGAAACAACCACAAACATTCAATGGGGGTAAAAATCCACTAGTAGCAGAGCAATGGACAAGTTCCCTAGAGAAAATATTTCAGGATTTGGGGAGTAGTGAAAGGGAAAAGTTTATCATGGCAGTTTACCACATCACTAGAGATGCTGATCAATGGTGGTCATTAATTCAGAACAAAAAGAATGATGAAGAAGTATCAAGTATGGAATGGAGGGAGTTTAAAGATATTTTCTTAGAAAAATACTTTCCTCATGACCATCGAGCAGATATGGAAAGGCAATTTCTCAGTTTGAGGCAAAAGGAGGATGAGAACGTCGCAAAGTATGAAGCTAACTTTACAAGGTTAGAAAGGCATACAACAGATTATATACATAACCCGAGGAGTACGATTGATCAATTCTTTGATGGGTTAAAACCATTTATCTGTTGAGCATTAGTCTCACAATCCTTCTCGTCATACGAAGACATTATCTCATGTGCTGTAAAGACAGAAAATGAATTCTCTAAATCTTATGACAATAAAGTAAAGCAAGAGAAGAAGAGAATGGTGAAAAAAGAGATAGATAAAGGGAAAAAGGAAAATAAGTATTTTCCATTATATGATAATTGTGGGAAGAAACACCCCAGTACTTGCCTAAAAGGAGTGGGAGTTTGTTACAAATGTGGAGAAAAAGGTCACTAGGCTCGTGATTTCAAGGGAAAGAAAGATGCTGTCAATGTGGAATGCTACAATTGTAGAGAAATGGGGCATTATGTGAATGAATTCCCTAAGTTCCAAGAAAACATACCTCAGAAAAGTCCAAGCGATCAAGTCCAATATTATGCTGTTACTATAGTTGAAGTGGAATAATTAATGTATTTGTGTTTTTGGAGTCAAGGAATATATTCTGGTTATAAGAATAATGTGATATATATAAGGATTGCACTGTTGTACTTTTTGTTTTAATTAAGGTTTTAATATGACTAAGGTAATCATATTTTTAGTATGTGACAATAAGATAAACTTTACTTTGATTGGGAAATCTGATGTGACAATTGATTTTTCAAATTAGATACCTTTTACAGAGAGTCTGGATAGAGGTACTTTGGAAAACTATAATGTTTGGAGTGGATTAAGTTGAATTTTGGATAGTATTGTTTAAGGTTAAAAAAATTCTTATGATCAATTTTTGGAATATTATGGTACTATAGATTTAGGAAAAGGACAACCTGAAGGTCGGGCGATAACCCGTTGCGTCGGACAAAGCTGTAGGAATCGAACCTACAACCATAATGCGACATGCCTTTAATACCTACCACTAGCCTGTAGGAAGTCCCTCGTCATTAAAAAGTATTTTTCTTCATTTTAATGGTATATGTAAATGTTTGGATCCTTATAAAATTAGTATATATAAAATATTTTTGAGTTTTATTATCTTTTACAGTGAAAGATGAGTTTGTGGTAGAAATTAGTTGAAGGATGAAACTCTACTTGTCAAGTATATATATATATATATATATATATATATATCTCTTATTCTATGAACAAAATAATTAATAAACATTAGGTAAGGGATCTTAAAACCAAATTTTTTTATCCTAATACCTTATGTTTTGTTGAACCAATGATATTTTAAATCATCATAGATTGATGGTTTTGAGGCCCTCAATTCTACAATTGTTTGTGACTGATGACCTCAATCAATCCCTATAAATATTTACGTTTTACCTCCAATTACGTGTCTCTAATTTCCACCAATTTTCTCCAAATCAAGATCATAATTTGGTGGCGACCCTTTCATTTCTCTTTTCCTCTTATTAAGATGAAATTTTATTAACCCAATTTCTGATGTGGGTTTTCCCACAAAGATATTTTATATTTTCACCCTTTTATTTTCGAAGAACAATCTCAAATTGCAAAGACTCAATTTATTAAAGGAGGGGAGAATGTAACACCCCAATCTTCCATGGTAAGTTTCCCTTTGAATAATGCAATATATTGCATTGTATGCAACTTCGAGATTATAACACACCGAGACTAATCAAAGTAGTCGTTATAGTAATACCCACTTTTTTGAAATTTTATAAATTTTATCTCTCAAAATGGACTTCATTTTTGGATTCGGAATATCAAAATTAGCCTAGGGTAAAATTTTGGTACTTTTTGGATAACTTTTATATTTTGATGAATAGTGAAAATTACTAAATTTTAATTAAAAACTACTTTTTAATAAAAATAATTAATAGTGATAAATTATGAATTTGAGTGGTTTTAAATTATATTTAGAATATATTATTACTATTAAATACAATGTTGGTCATTGGACATAATTTCACATTTAAACCGGACATAACCAAGTGTCAATCTTTTGATAGTTATTATCTCTTAAAAACACGATTTTTTGTTTTTACAACAGAAATTAATTTTAAATTAATTTCTCCCACTTCTGTGTTTTGAATTTAGAAAAATGGATTCATTATTTTGAATCAGGTGGTCTAAATTGTGTAAGTAGATAATTTTTATTTTTAGACATTTTGAATAATTACTTCGGTAAATATTTTATTTACCATGGTTAAAGGGTAAATCCGGTAAATAAGGTTAAAAAATAATATTATAATAATAGAAATGTCACGACCCGTCCTCGGGGCCCGTGCCGTGACTACCCCAAGCCCGCCTTCCATAGGCCAGGGGCTGGAGACTAGCACCAAGGTGTAAATCCCAACAAAAGGGAAGGCATTGACTTTGAAAAGTAAACAACCACCACAGAGTAAGCAAGCGGAAAAGTGAACACTAAGTAAAAACTGTAACAGGCTGTGCTGAAAGTAAAAGGGGCTGGAAATACAAGCCCAACTGTAAAGTAAAACTGAAGGGAAAAACAGCAACTGAAAAGAAAATCCGCAGCGTCGAGCCATCCTCTGGAAGTCCCACCTGAAGGGTGGGTACAGATAGGCTCCACTGCTCCTCGGGTCCACCTGACCGCTCCGAGTACATCCCACCCAGTAGTCCACCTCCAAGTACCGTCCTGCTCCGCAAGCCTCCACCACGACCAGCGTTGTCCGTCGTCTGCAACCAACACAACGTAGTGCGGGCATAGCCTGTGCAGGGGTGAGTATAAGCTACTCAGTAGGGACCCCGAGACCCCTGAAGGTCTCCCGAAATCCACAAAGGATAAACCACAAAGGAAAGATACAATCACGAAGTAACAACCGACACTGCTTAGGTATATGCCCATATATATACCTAAGTCATCAATTCCCGTTTGGCTCCAATGTCCGAGCCCAAGTACAACCCAGTCCACACAGGAAAGAAAAACGTATTCCCACACAGGATATCACAACACAATCCACAAAGGAGAGTAAATAGTAATCCACATAGGATAGCTCAACACAATCCACAAAGGAGAGTAAACAGTAATCCATGTAGGATAGCTCAACATAATCCACAAAGGAGAGTAAACAGTAAATCCACACAGGATTCATCTCAACACAATCCACAAAGGAGAGTAAACAGTAAATCCACACAGGATTCAGCTCAACACAATCCACAAATGAGAGTAAACAGTAAATCCACACAGGATTCAGCTCACATAGGTATACATCGTCGAAAAGGTGAAAGGGATGATCAGAAGTAGACACTGAATCATCTAAGCTGGGACCCACTGAGCATACAAGACCAGCTGTCTTCATTGATTCATTTATGCTGGGACCCACATAGGATACAAGACCAGCACTGAATCATCTAAGCTGGGACCCACATAGGATACAAGACCAACACAGCTGGGACCCACATAGGATACAAGACCAGCACTCTTCATTGATTCATCTATACTGGGACCCACATAGGATACAAGACCAGTATTGAATCGTCTAAGCTGGGACCCACATAGGATACAAGACCAGCATAGTTGGGACCCACATAGGATACAAGACCAGCACTCTTCATTGATTCATCTATACTGGGACTCACATAGGATACAAGACCAGCACTCTTCATCATCACAATCCACCGAGGATCTCTGCACAGACGTCGTCGTCAAAGTCACAACCAACACTAGGGTTCCCGCACACAGTAAGCTCGTTCGGGAGGGTCCGCTCCACGAGCCGAGAGGCTGATACATCAACTGACATAAATTACGAAGCTGATGTATCCAGAAGTTCCGCATCGTCAATAGGAACTCAACGTCGTAGGCGGTGCGTCAATCGAACGCCCGGTCTGAGAGTTATTGGCTTTTTCGTCCCAGGGGCCAGGTTGGTTTTTAAGGCAAAACCAACCCGACTGTACTCCACCTGCATCCAAACCTCGGGCGGAGTGAGCCAAAAGATCCGTCTCACTTAGAGGAATTCAACAAAGCTGACGACACGTCAATCGGACGTCCGTAGCTCAAGATATGAGCGTTTCCGCTCCGAAGGCCCGGTTGGTTTCGTGTACGAACCAACCTGGCCGAACCCAATGTTTTCCGAAACCTTGATTGTAATATATCGAAACGACCTTCTCGATCCAAGGATCGCGTTTCCGCTGATGACACGTCGTTCGGAGGTCCGTAGCTCAAGTTACAGGCATTTGACCGAAAACTATCCGAAGATGAGAGGTCCGGGCCCGGGCCGACCCGGGCCGACCCCCCCAGGTCGACCTGACCCGGTCCGACCCGGACGGACTCGGTCCGGCCCGGCCAGTGCCCGGCCCGGCCGGTTGGACCAGCCTGGCTTGGCCAGCCCGGCCCGGCTTGGCCGAGCGACGCAGGGGGGGGGGGGGGGGAGCCGCCGCCCCCGCGTGACACCTGCACGGCACCCGCGGGGTGTCGCCCTGGATGACCTGAGCGACGCGGGGGGGGGGGGGGGGAGCCTCTTCCCCCGCGTGACAACCCCGCGGCACCCACGGGGTGTCGCCCTGGACGACCCGAGCGACGCGGTGGGGAGCCGCCGCCCCCCGCGTGACAACCCCGCGGCACCCGCGGGGTGTCTCCCTGGACAGCCGGACGCGGCTTCAGCCGCTTCCCACGTGCGCCGGACCCGCGCGGCCGCGGGTCTGCGGGCGCCACCGCCTCCGGCCGAAGCCGCGGCGGTTCTTCCGGCGGCGCGCCGGGGCGGCGCCGCCTCTGGATGCCGGCGCCGCCGCGCCGGCGACCCACGCCGCCGCCCGCTTCCGCGGACCACTGGAGTCGCTCCGGTGGTCCATTTTCCTTACTGTCTGCGCTGTTGTTTCTCCCGGGTTCCGTTCTTCACTGCGGGATCATCAAACTGCCCTTACGTCACGATTTTCCGTCGCCCGACAAATCCGCACAACACGAAGAACAGCGGAGGGTTGTCGGGCCGTGTTCATTTGGCCCGCACCCTCCGCGTTAGATAAAAACAACGGGAGAAAATAAATCAACACATGATACAACAATTTTAATAAATTAAAATTGTTCGTTTGCATCCAGTTCTTTAATTTTAAAGAAACTTCCACGAGAATAAGGGCATTTCCAAAACAAAAATCCCTACCTCGTCAAGTCGTCGTCGCGGGTTCTTCCGGGATTGAGGATCGTCGCGTCGTCGCGGTATCCGGCGTCACGTCGTCGCGGAAGGGGGTCGCGTCGATGAACTCCGAGGTTCAAGAACAAAAAGATTTAATTAATAATAACTAAATCTTTCTTGAGTTAAAAACCACAAAGGAAAAAATTAAAAGAAATCTGAAACCCTCACCTCAACGGATGATCGAAGGTTCTTGTTGCGGATTAAGGAACATCGCCGAAGAACGTCGCGGGAGAGGAAATGATGGCGTCGCGGTATCCGGCGCCGCGTCGTCGATTTCCGCGGGTTCGGAATTCTTCGTCAGAGGCCGGCGTTCTTCGCGTTCTTCGCGTTCTTCACGTTCTTCGCGAAGGAGGATGAAGGCTCAAGAACTCTGACAAAACCACTCAATGAGTAATCATCCAAATGTTGGTATTGGTCTTATTTTATTATTACGCCAACAAATGAAAAGAGGTAAGTAATGACCCATTTAATTCGTAGAATTAAATTAACGAAAGAAACTGCCCATTTAATTTACGAACAAAACTGCCCAATTAAATGGCGCGTTAAGAAAATAAGAAAACACGTCGGTTGACTTTCATAAAGACGGGTTTTCGCGGGTGCGTTACTTAGCGGAAATAAACGGCGGGGATCGTGCGGGCCCCACCTCACAAATATCCTACCAAGAGGGTAGGATATTTCTGGATAGCACTCTATCCATTTCAACTCAGTTTAAGTGTCTTTCAAGTGGCTTCAAGTGGCTTAAGTGAAATAAAATAAAGTTTGTCGAACAATTATTTTATTTCTTAACTTTAAGCCCGAAAATTAAAAACCACACCCGAGAAAACGCAACTCCGGAAGATGCGTTTATAAGAAAATACCGGCGCTACGATTTCATTGGTTCCCTCAGAATTCGATTCCAGGTACCGGTTCAAATGTTAGAAAAACCCGCTTGTCCGTTCACTGAACGTACCCGAGCCAAGCTTCTGAAAATTAATCCGGGCACACCAGGCCTCGGAATCAGGTGCCGTCAGAAACTGCGTTCTTGTAAAATTTCCAAAGAAAATTAAGAAAAAAAATTTCCTTGAAAGTTACTGGTCTTTACATTACTCCCACCACAGGGCTTTACGTCCCCGTAAAGCTTCACCACAAACTTAGGGATACAAGGCGGTACTTAGCACGCAACTGAACCTCCCGCTCCAAAGTGCTCTCCTGGAGGTTCCCGTGCAGCTAACTGAAGCGCACTAGAGGAATCAATCATCCACGTAGGACTCGCTCCTTTCAATCCTCGATCTACACTGGGACCTCTGCAAAAGTCGCCCCATCAACAAAGACCAGCTCTCCATGGTCAAGATTTGCATCGGGTAATGCACGTATCTCCTCAGCGGAGATATGTGGAAGATGTCGTGCACCCGGTGCAACTGAGGTGGCAGAGCCAGGCGATAAGCCACCTCGCCAATCCTGCTGAGGACCTGGAAAGGCCCGATGAAGCGTGGGGACAACTTGCCGCATTGGACAAATCTTCGTAATCCACGTCGAGGTGAGACACGCAAGAAGACGTGATCGCCATCCTTGAACTCAAGTGGCCTCCGCCTCCTATCAGCAAAAGACTTCTGCCGGCTCTGAGCTATCTTCATCCGCTCCTGGATGACCTGGACCTTCTCTGGTCCTACAAGAGCTGCTGTGATTTCTTCCTTGCCGATAAGAGAAATCTGGTCTCATCCCATGGATGAACCACCTTCTTTTGCCTAATACAGTCAATCCCGGTATGGATGTTACTAATCCATACCAAAGATGATGTCGTAAGGCCTCAACGCTACTACCAAGAGATCCAACCGTTACTCTGGCCTCCAAGGGTTGAGTCACACTGTCGGCATCAGTGTGTGGTAACTGGGTCTCCTCCAGTAGATGTCTCACAAGTGAGGGTCAAGTCAACAGTCTAACTGGAACCTCTTAGTAACAACACAAAAGAGGACAGGAATGATAACATCACAAAGGTAAGCGTCTTTTACTATTGTAGCTCATAATACAAAGACACTACACCATAGCAACAAGAAACTAGAAGTACAAAGGACGTATCCACTAGTTCTGCTCCTGTCCATTTGCTCCCAGAGCTCCATGATCGAAGGCCTCAGCTGCCTGAAGCTGAGCTCTCCCATGTCCACCAACTCCCTGCGGTCGGGGTGGACCTCCTGGTGGTGGTGGTGGAAACACCTCGAAGTGTCTCCCACCATCGGCTACTCGGCCAGCTCCTCTGCCTCGTCCGCCTGCACCCTGTGGAACACCGTGGCTGAACCTCTGTCTGGGAGGTCCCTCTACCACCTGCTGCTCATCTGTAAGACGAGTCGGGCAGTCTCGAGCCATGTGACCTCACCCGTTGCATGCGTAGCAATGCTTGCCCCTCGAGTAGCTGGCTCTCCTTCGGGTGCCCCGCACAACCGAATCTTCATCCTGAGACTGCCCATATGATGTTCTGGCCCATTTGAACCTCTGCGTCACCTGTCTACTGCCAGCTGCAGAAGACCCTGCTACGGGCCGTCCTGCGGGGGGCCCTGTCCCTGGAGCATGCACGGCGAGAAAACTCTCCACTAGAAGGGCTCTCTCCAACACCTCTACCTGTGTCGGAATGTTGAGGGAGATCATCGAAGCCCTGATCTCGTGCCTCAGTCCCTGCTCGAAGGTCCGGGACTGGAAGAACGGGTCCCGTACCATATCTGTGGAGTAGCGCAAGAGATCAGTAAATCTCGCCGAGTACTGCGCCACTGTCATGCTGCCCTGCCGCAGCTGTAGTAGCTCCTGGATGCGCACCGCATGAAGGGTGGCTGGGACGAACTCGGAGCGGAAGATGCTCTCAAAGTCCGTCCAGAGGAGAGATGCCTCGTCGTGCACCTGGAGCATCAAGCTCCACCATCTGCCTGCTGCCGCGTGCAGGAGGCTCGCTGCGATGATCACCATGAGGTCTGCTGGTGTCCTCAATAATCTGAAAACTCGTGCAACTGCCTCCAGCCAGTCCTCGGCTGCCTGGGGGTCCGTCTCCCCACGGAACCTGGGCGGTCGCTGACGCTGAAACTCGTGCAGCGTGCTAAGGCATCGTGCATCGTCAGCGGCTGGGGCTGGTAGCATCGGTGGCTCGGCGGGTAAAGGTACCGCCGGTGCCTCTGCTGACAAGGAGCCCTGCACCGAGGCCTCGTCACTCGGTGGGCTGTCATCACGCTCCACTCTCGGAACCCTAGCTGGCTGCCGTCGTGGGGCCATCCTGAAAGGAAGCAGGTGCGCCACGGTCAGAACTGTATACCTGGTGAGATGATACAAGTAATCACAAAGAAAACTTGAACACACATGCAATCAGTGTTTTTGTGCATTATGTCGGAAATTAGAAGTCAGGGTCCTGGTGTACGGATACGTCGGCCGCCGAACCAACACTGGACTCCCTGGACTGATAACCACACCCAATACGCTGAACACTATTGCTTCACATAGAAGAAATACCAGAGTCTGCGGTAGAACTGACCACCTCTGATACCAATTTGTCACGACCCGTCCTCGGGGCCCGTGTCGTGACTACCCCAAGCCCACCTTCCATAGGCCAGGGGCTGGCGACTAGCACCAAGGCGTAAATCCCAACAAAAGGGAAGGCATTTCCTTTGAAAAGTAAACACGCACCACAGAGTAAGAAAGTGGAAAAGTGAACACTAAGTAAAAACTGTAACAGGCTGTGCTGAAAGTAAAAGGGGCCGGAAATAAAATCCCAACTGTAAATTACAACTGAAGGGAAAAACAGCAACTGAAAAGAAAAGTCACAGCATCGATCCGTCCTCTGGAAGTCCCACCTGAAGGGTGGATACAGATAGCCTCCACTGCTCCTCGAGTCCACCTGACCGCTCCGAGTACGTCCCGCCCAGTGGTCCACCTCCAGGTATCGTCCTGCTCTGCAAGCCTCCACCACGACCAGCGCTGTCCGTCGTCTGCAACCAACACAACGTAGTGCGGGCATAGCCCGTACAGGGGTGAGTATAAGCTACTCAGTAGGGACCCCGAGACCCCCGAAGGACTCCCGAAATCCACAAAGGATAAACCACAAAGGAAAGATACAATCACAAAGTAACAACCGACACTGCTTAGGTATATGCCCATACATATACCTAAGTCATCAATTCCCGTTTGGCTCCAACGTCGGAGCCCAAGCACAACCCAGTCCACACAGGAAAGCAAAACGTATTCCCACAAAGGATATCACAACACAATCCACAAAGGAGAGTAAATAGTAATCCACATAGGATAGATCAACACAATCCACAAAGGAGAGTAAACAGTAATCCACGTAGGATAGCTCAACATAATCCACAAAGGAGAGTAAAAAGTAAATCCACACAGGAATCAGCTCAACACAATCCACAAAAGAGAGTAAACAGTAAATCCACACAGGATTCAGCTCAACACAATCCACAAAGGAGAGTAAACAGTAAATCCACACAGGATTCAACTCACACAGGTATACATCGTTGAAAAGGTGAAAGGGATGATCAGAAGTAGACACTGAATCATCTAAGCTGGGACCCACTGAGGATACAAGACCAGCTGTCTTCATTGATTCATCTATGCTGGGAGCCACATAGGATACAAGACCAGCACAGCTGGGACCCACATAGGATACAAGACCAGCACTCTTCATTGATTCATCTATACTGGGACCCACATAGGATACAAGACCAGTATTGAATCGTCTAAGCTGGGACCCACATAGGATACAAGACCAGCACAACTGGGACCCACATAGGATACAAGACCAGCACTCTTCATTGATTCATCTATACTGGGACCCACATAGGATACAAGACCAGTATTGAATCATCTAGGCTGGGACCCACATAGGATACAAGACCAACACTCTTCATCGTCGCAATCCACCGCGGATCTCTGCACAGACGTCGTCGTCGAAGTCAAAGCCATCACTAGGGTTCCCGCACACAGCAAGCTCGTTCGGGAGGGTCCGCTCCACGAGCCGAGAGGCTGATACATCAACTGACACAAAGTCCGAAGTTGATGTATCCAAAAGTTCCGTATCGTCAACAGGAACTCAACGTCGCAGGCGGTGCGTCAATCGGACGCCCGGTCTGAGAGTTATTGGCTTTTTCGTCCCAGGGGCCCGGTTGGTTTTTAAGGCAAAACCAACTCGACCGCACTCCAACTGCGTCCAAACCTCGGGCGGAGTGAGCCAAAAGATCCGTCTCACTTAGAGGAATTCAACAAAGCTGATGGCACGTCAATTGGACGTCCGTAGCTCAAGATATGAGCGTTTCCACTCCGAGGGCCCGGTTGGTTTCGTGTACGAACCAACCCGGCCGAACCCAAAGTTCTCCGAAACCTTGAGTGTAATATACCGAAACGACCGTCTCGATCCAAGGATCGCGTTTCCACTGACATAACGTCGTTCAGAGGCCCATAGATCAAGTTACGGGCATTTGACCAAAAACGGTCCGAAGATGGGGGGTCCGGGCCCGGGCCGACCCGGCCCAACCCCCCCTGGTCGGCCGAACTGGGTCGACCCGAACCGGTCCGACCCGGACGGACCGGCCTGGCTCGGCCAGCCCGGCCCGGCTCGGCCGAGCGGCCGAGTGACGCGGGGGGGGGGGGGGATCCGCCGCCGCCGCGTGACACCCCCGCGGCACCCGCGGGGTGTCGCCCTGGACGACCCGAGCGACGCGGGGGGGAGCTGCCGCCCCCGAGTGACAACCCCGCGGCACCCGTGGGGTGTCGCCCTGGACGACCCGAGCGACGCGGGGGGGAGCCGCCGCCCCCGCGTGACAACCCCGCGGCACCCGCGGGGTGTCACCCTGGACAGCTGAACGCGGCTTCAGCCGCGTCTCGCGCGCGCTGGACCCGCGCGGCCGCGGGCGCCGCCGCCTTCGGCCGAAGCCGTGGCGGTTCTTCCGGCGGCGCCGCCGCGCTGGCGACCGTCGCCGCCGCCGGCTTCCGCGGGCCACCGGAGTCGCTCCGGTGGTCCGTTTTCCTTCCCGTCTGCGCCGTTGTTCCTCCCGGGTTCCGTTCTTCACTGCGGGATCATCAAACTGCCCTTGCGTCAAGATTTTCCGTTGCCCTCCAAATCCGCACAACACGAAGAACGGCGGAGGGTTGTCGGGCCGTGTTCATTTGGCCCTCACCCTCCGCGTTAGATAAAAACAACAGGAGAAAATAAATCAACACATGATACAACAATTTTAATAAATTAAAATTGTCCGTTTGCATCCGGTTCTTTAATTTTAAAGAAACTTCCACGGGAATAAGGGCATTTCCAAAACAAAAATCCATACCTCGTCAAGTTGTCGCCACGGGTTCTTCGCGGATTGAGGATCGTCGCGTCGTCGCGGTATTCAGCGTCGCGTCGTCGCGGAAGGGGGTCGCGTCGACGAACTCCGAGGTTCAAGAACAAAAAGATTTAATTAATAATAATTAAATCTTTCTTGAGTTAAAAACCACAAAGGAAAAAATAAAAAGAAATCTGAAACCCTCACCTCAACGGATGATCGAAGGTTCTTGTTGCGGATTAAGGAACGTTGCCGAAGAACGTCGCGGGAGAGGAAATGTCGGCGTCGCGGTATCCGGTGTCACGTCGTCGATTTTCGCGGGTTCGACGTTCTTCATCGGAGGTCGGCGTTCTTTGCGTTCTTCGCGTTCTTCGCGTTCTTCGCGTTCTTCGCGAAGGAGGATGAAGGCTCAAGAACTCTGACAAAACCTCTCAACGAGTAGTCCTCCAATTGTTGGTATTGGTCTTATTTTATTATTACTCCAACAAACGAAAAGAGGTAAGTAACGACCCATTTAATTCGTAGAATTAAATTAACGAAAGAAACTCCCCATTTAATTTACGAACAAAACTGCACAATTAAATGGTGCATTAAGAAAATAAGAAAACACGTCAGTTGACTTTCATAAAGACGGGTTTTCGCGGGTGCGTTACTTAGCGGAAAGAAAAGGCGGGGCTCGTGCGGGCCCCACCTCACAAATATCCTACCAAGAGGGTAGGATATTTCTGGATAACACTCTATCCGTTTCAACTCAGTTTAAGTGGATTTCAAGTGGCTTCAAGTGGCTTAAGTGAAATAAAATAAAGTTTGTCGAACAATTATTTTATTTCTTAACTTTAAGCCCGAAAATTAAAAACCACACCCGAGGAAACGCAACTCCGGAAGAGGCGTTTTTAAGAAAATACCGGCGCTGCGATTTCATCGGTGCCCTCGGAATTCGATTCCGGGCACCAGTTCAAAAGTTAGAAAAACCCGCTCGTCCGTTCACTAAACTTACCCGAGCTAAACTTCGGAAAATTATTCCGGGCACACCGGGCCTCGGAATCAGGTGTCGTCAGAAACTGCGTTCTTGTAAAATCCAAAGAAAATTAAGAAAAAAAATTTCCTTGAAATTTATGGGTCTTTACAATAAATATACCCTAAAACGTGTCATAACCCTATTGGTTGATAAATGTCCTACCATGGGCATCTTTGGGTCGATTTTGGGACCCCATGGAGCCACTTTTAGGTGATAAGGACACTTTATATTAATTAAGTTAATGTAAATACAAAAATGACATTGGCATATATCTTTTAGAAAAACAATTTTTACATAAGGTTATATATGTTATATTTTATAGTATAAATATTAATTATAAATATAAAATTATTTCATATATAATGGTATTTTATTTATAATTTTTAGACCTTGAATAATTAAATTTATTTATGACACTATAATGATGCAGTATTTTCCTTATTAATGAAAGAATCAAACAATTGGTATTATAATGTTAAAATAAATATAATTTGAATGTTTTGATAACATCCACGAATTTTATTGGATATTATGACATGTTAGGATTGATTAAATGAATTTGGTTTAAATTAATAAAGTTTTTATGACTTTAAAAAAATCAATTATTGAATAGTGTCAAAATTGACATAAATGAGTTTTTAAAACAAACAATATATTATTAATTGATATTCTATTCCTAAAAATCTATGGTTTGGACAAAGGACTTATATCATGATAGGTGTATCATTAATGGACCAATTTTTTTGTCTCTTGGATGTATATAGTATGTTTATTAACTATATAAAATAAAAATACAAAGTGGCATGGTAAATGTCAATCTAATTAACTAAGAGTTAAAACTAAAAGATATGGTTAATATAATGACCCAAACCTACCTAAAATCTATTGGTTGAATGGATTTAGACCCATCCCAAACTTATACTTTGAATAATAAACTTTGGATCCATTAAGAAACTGAATAGGAATTTATTATAAATTAATACTTTATGTTTTTCCTAAAGAGCCCCTCCTCCCCCTTATAAAAGGACACAACTTATAACCAATTCTTCACACCTTCAAAGCCTTTTGGTTTGGCCAATCCCTACCCAAGTACTCTCTCAACTTCCCTAACTTCAACCTAGATTCCTTAGTTGGATCAAAAAGCCAACCAAAGGACCCCTTTTGATCAAATCAAAAGGAAGAACCCGAAGAAGAGGTAATGTTTTCACCACCCTTATTCAAGTTCCTTTCTTCTTCAACTTATTATTTCTTTGTTATTTACTTTCTAAAATAATAACTCTAGTATATTCTATATACTATGATGTTATTATAAATATGGTACAACCATATTCAGTATTCTATCCATCCTTTGAATGACAAGTCACCATATGTGCGTACGTACGGCTTACCGTCTCCATGTCGTGGTGTAATTGTTATTCAAAAACATTATTATTTGGATGGGTATGATAATGATATGTAATTGATGTAAATAGTAAATATAAAATGATAATGATTCTGTATATATGATATAACATCCAATTATATATTATTTTAATATCAAAATAATGATATTGTTGCTCATACGTACGTACGGACTATCGTATCCATGAAAGTATAATTCTCATTTGATGATTAAAAATAATGTTTAAGGACTTGATATCATTCTGTATATGAATATGATAGAACATTTCCATAAGAAACACAACTTATGTAAGAAAACATATAAAATAAAACGAGTAAGTTAACACCCGAAACGACGATAATACTAAGACATTATTAACAAAGCAATGTTAAAAGATCATATATGATATCATATTAATGTATATGATTCTTGTATAATTTAATAAAAATTATTTCACCATTATACTGGAGGTTAACCTACCCTCAACCCTGGAAAATTACAAGGTAAGGGTTTATTTCACAATCTCTTCATTATCTGAGGTTGTTTATACGTAATTATCTACTAAGACCTCTTTATAATCCACATCCATGTTTCTTAAAAATGTTTTTCAAAAAATTCTTACTATTTTACAGAATATGGGTTAAAGTAATTTATACCCTTTTTTGACTTTTTATAAGAAGTTTATAAAGGAATCTTCTATCGTTTTCCAAACACGGTTCTTTTTAACCATTTCGACAGAATTAAGGTAAGAATGTTTTTTAACCTATACGGAGGGTGCGACTATTTTCTACCGTTATAAAATCGTCGAAGATTCCCTTACAAGCTTATAAGAATATTTTGAAAGTAAATGTTCTATTTTATAATTATGTGACCTTTAAATGATTTCAAAATGAATATTTTAAGAATTTTTGAAAGGTAAACTTTATCAAGATCAGAATTTTAAATGTTTTAAATATTTATCTTTCTAAATATTTTTAATTAATTTCCATGTTTTCAAAATGATTTTAAGGATTTATTTATATGGACATGAATTTTTTGAAATGATATTTGTTTTCAAAAGTTTCAAAGTGGTATGGGACACTTTGATTCAAAAATCACTTTTAAATTACTTCCTTTATAAATAGATGACTTTTAAATGATTTCAAAAAAGAGATATTTCTCTCAAATAGTTTTGATTTCATCTATGTCAACATCCTTTGATGGATTTTAAGCCTATTTGAAGTTGATTTATTATGATACAAAACTTCCATATTGTATTGAACGTTTTTTGATGTGTTTGACTGTGGTTGTGTTATTTCTATACCATTCATGGTTTATGGAGAAAGTATTGACATTTCATATTCTAGTTTTAATATGAATGTTTATATTATGTTTAAACCTGTTCATATGAGGAATGCATTGGACTTAATAAGTGATGGGTGGAACGCACTATATCTCCTCGATGCATCAGTAGGTCTCATGAGACAAACTGGTGTCTTGGCACGAGGCCTTGACAAAATCTTATTTGTAGTCTTGGCACGAGGCCTTGGATACATGGTTATGATAGTCTGGCGTTATGCATTCCATCATTATGAAAGTGGTTATTGATATTTCATGTGATTATTCGACTAGTAAAATATCCATGTGAATAATTAAATGGCATTATTTCAATTTATTTTTGACATGTTATAATGAAGTTCATGTTTAAAAGGCTTTTGTTTTAGTTATGAATTTCCTTAAATGTTTATGTTTATGTTTATATAAGAAAGTTTCCGCTATATTGTTATCCTTACTGGGCATCTGAGCTCACCCCTTTCTATGTTTTATTTTTCTCAGGATGTGAAGAAGTATTTTATGAATGACCTACAGGGATAGTATGAGGGGATATGAGTGTGGACTATAGAGTCTATGTTGTTGTAGTTTTCATTTTTTATGTAATGTAAACATTATGAATGTATCTAGTGTTTCTAAGGCTACTAAACTAATCGGTCTTTCGAGACTTGATCTTTTTTTATCATGCCAATGTTATGTAATAATGCAACGACTCTGGGTAACTGGGGTCGGGGTGTTACACATGTCTCTTGATTCTTGATCTGACAAGAAACATATATATTCCTAGGTCCTATACCCTATCACATCCACCACTTAATCATCACACCCATATCCTTCACTTCTGTCACCTTTATGTTGTATAAGAATCTTTTCCCTCTCCTTGTTTCTCACATCGAGCTTAGCTCACGTGGTCTTATGATTTGGGTAAAGTGATTCTATACATAAATAAGGTGTCTCAATTCATATTGGTGTTATGAATGGTCCTAGCTGTAATACTTTAAAAGACAGAGTATATGTCCTCAAAACATGATGATAAACTGCATGGACTCTTATTTAAGAACTATGTGTGGCTTGAATCTCATCTCTATGAGATACGTATTGACATCTATATTTTCAATCATTGGCATAGCCACATCACAACATAAAGAATGCTTCAAATCTCTCATTTAGGAGTCATATCTACATGAGAAATTCTGATAGGAATTCTCACTTTATACATTAACTCATTTCTATTAGAACTATGTATGACTTGATTCCTGATCTGAAAATATATATAGTGACGCTTGGACCCTAAACCCTAGTTCATCTGCATTAGATTTTGAAAAAACATGTAAAGACTCCTAATGTCCTTCATGACATAAAAATGCATGGATCCGCAATTACCATTCATTTTCGAGTTGAGAAATACATCATTCTCACTGCAAGATGTTAAACTGTAAGTATAAAGTCCTTACCACATGATGTAAAAACACATGGTATTCAAATACCTATTAAGGGAAAAATTTTCATTCCATTTGAGATACGTAGTGAAAACTATGTCTCAGATTCTAATAAAAGCCATATGATAAATAAAAACTCCCCCTCACCTACATACGATCAAAATCTATACATGGAATTTTATTTTGGGACCTCTCCTTAGAGAACCCATCATTGAAGCCAAAAATTTCCCCCATTATAAACATGAGTCAGGTTTATGTAAGGGACTCCAAAATCAAGGCCAATACTAGTCCAAATACTACCCTCATGCATTTTACATTACCCATTTCTCATTTTATACTCCTATTCATAAATACTTTAAGTCCTTTATAATCATTATTCGGTTTTAGGTGGAAGAATGTATGATACCCGATATCTCTTTTTCCTGACTATGCAGTACATGCCCCTATGTGGCCTTGTATAAGTTTCCCATATAACATGCCTATCTTCCAAATGATGTAATTGTTTGGCTGTACAACACATGCCCTAGATAGCCCTGCATAATACAACCCCATAACGGGTTTTCCAAACAGAATTAACTTTGTTCTTGGGAGAAGCCTCTTCTTTACCTTTATGCTTTAATTAAGGTTTGTTGGAACCAAAATTTTAAAGCAGCCATCCTTTGTGTATTTTTCCCGTATCCTTTCACCCGATTTGAAAGTCTCCAAGACTATGGTTTACATTTTCCTGCCCCATATGTTCAAAATAATACTGGAACAAACTTGGCATAATCGAATGAATATCCTCCATTGTTTCCATAATACTATGGTCATAGTCATTTGACCTAAAACTACAGGAACCATAATTCCTACATTTGTGTGAGACCTTCACAGAGAGCATATTTCTCTTATTATATGGAAATCAAAACTAGAAATACCCCTTCTATATTCATGTAATTTTCTCTATAAAACTAAACTCCGTACTTATGAAGATATGAATTTTCATAAACATTCGTCATCTTTTACAAAATAAAATGTCATAATTATTGAGAGATATTTTACTAAACATGTAGTACATTCCCTAGTTAGCCTTGTATAAAATTAGACTACATAACAGGTCTATCCGTATAAGGATTCCACCGTTTTGATACGAATCACATGCCTTAGTTTCCCCTACATAATACGGCCCCCATAACAATTTTTTCAAATAGTGGTAACTACACTCTTGGAAGAAAATTCCTCAAATATCGTTTATCACTATTTCCCATATCAGCATTTAGATTTAGAAATCCCCAAATCACAACATACAATTATGCCTTTCCATACCTAAATATGGTATGACATTTCTAGAAATATCACCATGAATTGGAAAACCATAAAATCTATGGTCAAAGCTAAAGTCCTTAAAATCAAATCCCATAATGTTTTTACAACATGAAATTAAATTGCATGCCTTAATGTCCTTACTGCATTACTTTAAACTACATGCCATAATGTCTTTTCTGCACAAAATTAATCTGTACACCATAACGTCCTTGCTATATTACTTTAAACTGCACAACCCCCAAATTTTCTTTCTCTATGATTATAAATTACATAAAATATTATAAAAAACCCCTTAATGTCCTTCATACATGACTAGAATGTTCACAACATAATGTCCTTTCTTCATGAATTTACACTACAAATAAAAATATAAGAAATATAATTTTTGAAAAATTACCCTCCTTCAAACACTAAATTAATCTAGGAGTGTTTCTTCATTCAGAGACTATAACAGCACAAATTGACCCCATTTATTTTCAGATACATTTCCTTGTAAAATCCTCCCACAATAGTCTTGAGACATCCAAATCATAAACCCACTTATTTATCAGCAGTAGAATGTCATAATTCTTGGGAACTCATGTACCTGACTATGCAGTACATCCCCTAGTTGGCCTTTCATAAGTCTCCCACATAACAGACCTGTCAGCCTAAGGATGTGACTATTTTTCTATGCAACACATTCCCTAGTTGTCCCTATATAATAAAACCCCCATAACATGTTTTTTAAATAGCGATAAATTTGTTCTTGATAGATACCTTCTCAATTATTATATTTCAAATTTTATATTTGGTGACCATAAAAATCATGACTCAAGATTCCCCTTGGAAGTATCTAAAATAAATGATATCAAGACATTCTTAGCCAACAAGCCTTTTCCAGTTTCTAATTTAAAAATTCATGGTCGAAGGAAATAGACCTAAAACAATAGATTTTTTAGTCCTACATGTATAACTTTAAAATTACCATAAAAAACGAGACATAATATTCACTAGGATGAAAACCCACAAAGGGAACTCTAGGTAAAAGTTGAGTTTCATCTAACTGAACCTAAACTCTGTTGGTTCTAAGAAATATAAAGCAATTAAAAAGTTAAAAGACACACAATTTGTAGGGTTGTGCATATGACCCTAGAAACAGTAAAACTACATTTACTAGGCCCATTGTCTTATGTAAAAATTAGGACCCATTCTATCCTTATCACTGTAATTATGATTATCTAGTATTAAATATCAGGTTATGGAAATCAACTTCAACCTTACAATTTTAAAAAAGGGATGAATACATAAATGATTTTAAATAAAATTATTTTCATTTATGAGTAAGCAAAAATTCACTATAGGAACATACACAAATTGGAGTCTCTATGTTATATATCAGAAGTGATCATTGATATAGAATTTCATTTGTTGAATGCCCTCCTCAGCCCCATTAGCCACCTATTGATGTTTTTTAGTAGACCAGCCTCAGTCTCCATGACCTGAAAAAGTGCTTCCTTAGCATCTTCATTGAATTTTACCCCATGTTTTTGGGAACCTTCTATCGAGTAATGAAGTTGTTAATGTTCTTTTATTGTAGTTACCAACTCTTAATAAAGACATGACACTTGATTGGTCCTCTCTTTCGTTTTCTTCCCACATGTTGGAAACTTTATAGTATGACTGGCCTCATATTGGGATAATGTTGCTCAATAATCATCAATATTAACAAGAAGATTGGATTTTACTAGGTCATGTTAATGTTTTATCTCTTGTTACTGCCTTCGAATGGTATCCTTTACTACATTATGGACTATACGATAATCGAAACCTGCAGATCCTAACATTCTGAATAGATCTCAGAGTTGTGTGATTCGTGAAGGATGTTCCTCAAAGTATGTTTCAAAGACAAGATTCCATATATCTCTCCAAGATTTATGATGTTCATGGAAGATAGCTTTCTATAACTCTGGATATGAATCATAATCACTGTCATAAGAAGAGTTATACACCAAGATTAATGCACTTAAAGAAGTTCCATGTTTAGATCCTTCCAAAATAGTGGCTTCTTGGCCTCCCGATGCTGGTTGAGCTGATGCAGAAGCATTGCCTTCATACCTAGCCATTGAAGATGATAATAATACATGATAAATAAATGTCATGGATAGATTTAGAATACTGGAAATACTGGTCATATTTACAATGGTTGGTAACCCTTACCTAACAATATGTCAGTAGCCTAAAAAGAATCCTTATCATTCCTAGCGTCAACAATTTTTGATGTAACCTATTGGTGGGGGATACTTTCTCGAAACTTATCAGGATTATCTAGATGATCCCCAATAATATTTTCCACCTCAATTTTCTCCTAAGAAAACTCCTCCTCAACAATGGGATTAATATTAATATCAATATATCTTCTAGACACTATCACTATAACAACTTCTATAGATGGAGTTGAAAATTCCAATCAATTATGGTTAGGATATTAGGAATAAAAAGATTGATCGTATGAACAATAAAAACTCAAGTCCATTTGGTTCTATAAAAAGAACTTCAAATTCTTCTAATGTTGTGGGAAAGATAATATTTTCCTATATATCTTCAAAATACATTACACAATTTATCATATCTTCTAATGACATACCAATCCCCATGTTAGTTTCACCCGTGATAATACATGGATCAGTTGGTTTTGACCCTCTTCTAATGACATTATACACCAAATAATATCCTTAGTGACTATCATTGGGACAGTATTAGTCATTGTAGGATTTTCCAGTGCATGTGAAAAACCTGAGATATTACAAAAATGGAAGTCAGTTGTTGATATATATAGATTCTCAATGAAGAACATATGAAATACTTGATGCCTCCCCTCTCACATAACTAAGGATATTAGAAATACCATGATTAGATATTGTTTTCTCTAGCCTAGATGACTCTTTAGTCAATGGATCCGCTTCATTGGTACAATTCTTCACTAGATCGAAAGTACCCTCTACAGTTCCCAGAGGCTCATTTTTAACTTCCCTAAGGAATGAAATAGAAGAAATTACTAAAATTCCATGAATTTTAAACGCACTATATGGATGAAGCTGAAATTAATACTGACAGGAAGAATTACCATTGCTGATAAATCATTTTGTAGTATCTTTCCTTCATCGGTGTCTTTTCTTCTTTTTCATTCTTGGGGGGACTAGAATCAGTATTTCTAAAAATAGGTATTAAGGTATGCAATACTCCCTTCATCTCATCCTCCATGGCCTATTTTCATGGATATATCTCTCTAGATTCATCGAGTGACTCAAAAACCCCAATCGTGGTACCACTCGGGCTATACTGTACCAATATAACTTTAGTAGATTTTACCATAGTCATCTACAATTGAAAGATAAAATTTCCCTTGGGTAATAAATATTTGAAAAAATTTAAATGAAAAAACCGAAAATAATATGAGAAGAATGAAACATAAATCTTATAGATTGACCAAATCATGACATTCCTTAATAGATTAATGTTTACTCCATTCAATAGTTACATGATCTGTTATTTACTTCACTAATTTTGTGGAGGGGACAAAATTTTATATTTCATATATAAGTATCCCCACCTTTAGGAAATGAATTCTTACTTCATCCGGATTATTCTCAAAGTGAATATCAGATGATACTTGATGATTTCATATTCTTGGAATATGAAACACCTTGCATAAAATCTCCCATATATTTTCATCATTAAAAAAAAAATTCTTCCATACATGAACCACCTCAATTTGTACATATCCATAACACATTGAAACTTTATGTGAAGATGATCCTGCAAACTTAGACTTGATGGGATTCCCAATCCCTACCATCATAGACGGTGGATGATAAAATGAACTCGAATATGTTTTTGGAGATGAAAAATAGACCACCTAGGTTCAACTTTGTTCGGTGATACGGGTGTAGATCACTTAATTTTGATGGGAAAATTATATCTTACATGAGGTATTTTTGTTGAGCTAACAACCTCATCATCCTTGCCCTCAGAATTTAAGGAATCATTCCTTAAAGGTGAAGAATCACCTCCCAAATGAGAGGATTCTTTCCTACTCCCTCTCCTTATTATAACATAAGGGAAAGAATTGGATAGTAACCCTTCAGGGTATGATGGAACCAATGTCATAGCATACCAGATAGTCAATCTTCTCTTTGCTTCAACTAAAGGAAGATTAAACACTTTCCATTTATTCTCCATGGTTTTCAGCAACCATAGCTATTGAGACACTATCATATGTTTTTCTATTTTATCATGCATCATAGGAGATATTGTAATCTATTATAGACACTTGAATTGTTGTGTGAATACATAAGGAGCACAGGCCTCGCATTGTATTTCACCGCCAATCCTTGATTCCAGTACACAATCTATACAAGATATCATATACACCCTCAGCTCTAAATTGGTTGTCTCTTCATCAACCACTCTTCGCGTAGGTGGATTACCATAAAGAAATATGTGTAACTCCTTGACCATACTCTCCATTGTCTTAATATAAAGAGGTGTTAGGGATAGGGATGGAATACTAGTGGAATCTTGAACAAATTGTTGGAATGAACTCCATATGACTTGGATCCCACTCTAGAAAACATTGGTTCTAGAGTGAGTCATTATCCATCACCACGAAAACATGGAATGGTCCTACTATTTTGAAAGGAAACTTCACTCTATGAATATGCAACATGATACTATGAATCTTCATCAGAATATGGGTATACAACCCCACAAAATTCCTCTCTTCTAGTTTGGCCTCTATAAAAAATGTTCCAGGCCTTACATCACCCTTGGAATCTCGGATAGAAAATAGATATACACTGACCCACATGGCCAGGAAACCCACAAGACACATCTTGGTATGACTTTTGGAGTTAAATTCATACCCCATGCTTCAAACTCTCCTTTATCCAGTGTTTTCTAGAAGGTTCCAGGAAAACCTTTCTTTTATTCCATGGGACAAATTTCTAGACGCTTGTAGGTGGGACCTTTCTTCTTCTTCTCCATCAAGAATATTTCCATCCACTTATTTGGATGAATATCCCCTATTGCACGGGGTCTTGCACTCTTAATCTTGTGGGCTATCTTTAGTAGATCCAGATCCAAGGATTGTGTCCTTTTTGCATCATTCCATGTTTCCTTTGGTGGAATGAATTCATAATAAATATCTTTGAGGATAAAAGATCTGGAGATCTTGTAAACATCCCACAAGATAATTCCCACTTCTCTATGCATCATATATAATGAATTCATATCTAAACTCCATAAGCTCAACAAATTACGCACAAAATCATCATTCTTATACACATAGGGTTGTCCTACCCACACGACTTCATAAATTACAGAGCCTTACAAATCATCTTTAAACTATACACACGTTTTGTGCATCCACTATGCCCACATCCATGCAGGTTTCACATCACCCATGGGTGAAGGTCCCAAATTTTCTTCCAACCCATCGACTAATATGTCTGAGAATATTTGAAGATAGATGAATTGAAGTGTGGCTTCAGTTCGATTGTATGTGGTATAAAATCAGGATCACATGAGCTCTAATGCATGACATAGGCTTTGGTTGTCATTCCAACATTGATGTATGTGCCTGCACAAGATATTTTGGAAGATGAAAAGTTCTTATAGTCAAGAAACCAAGATATTGGGACATAGTTCTTTGGATTTGCTATATTATCTCCACATAGATGACCATAACCATAAAGTGGCAGATAATTACTCTATAGAAAGTCTTAGTGATACTTCTTCTAAAACTTTTCTAAATCAATAATTTCAATGTCATAAACATTGTAGTAATCAGGCCATATGATTTCTATCATGTCTTCAATCCACATACTATGAAATTAATTAGTAGTTTTGATTCTCTTGGGAACCATTTTATCCTTCCAGGAAATATCAAATTCATTTTTGAGTAGGTTCCTTTTTGAAGAATTTTCAAAAATCATGAAAATTTTACATTGGAATGAAGGTTTGAAAGTGAAACTGCGTTGCATAAGTATATAACTTAAGGATGGGTGTGCATCTATCATACCAACTTTACTTGTGTGAAGAGGAAAATATTGATCAAAAATAAATTTCAAAGTGTTATACTTCGGAATAGAGAGCCGAGTTTTCTAATTTATTTTTTATTTTCACTGAAGTGAAGCCCCTATATATAGGTAATGAATCTTACTTGTGTGCCACTATCTTGCATGAAAACCTAGAACATTTGTGACACATTTCAGTTTTTTATCCCGTTTTACCTTATAATTAGACCATATTTTAATTTAGATCTAATACTGAGGGTGGGATTTTTTTGAAACAATGTTACATCACATGGATGAAAAGGTGGAAAAGGGAAATACCTTCGAAAAATGAGGAGAAAATATATGAGGATTTCAAAATATGAAAACCTCAAATGTGAATTCTCCGATGGTACCCTGAATCACCAACAGTGCACAAGTACTTACATGCCCCTCCCCGGTGCACCACCTCATCATTTGCACACCAAGTCACCATTGCCCTAATTACCATTTTTCCTATAAATATTATTTAGGGAATTCATTTATACAGAAAAAGTTTCCTGAAACTCGATTGCTGCTCTGATCACCCGAGTGCTTCACCCACATCCTCCAAAACCTCCATGGTAGTTTCATAACACCTAGAGTGAGAGAATTAAAGGGGGGATAGTGAGAATTAGGTTCTCCATGTGTTAAAAATTAACAATACTTCCATGACTCATTTTCCTAAAACCCCTCATTTATGGACACTTGTGTGACGACCCTTTCTCAAGTAGGACGTTGCACACCCCACATTAGTGAATACCTACGAAGACTCATTAATTATTGAGCCTAGTCTCTCCCAAATATAGAAATAAATGTTTTTTATCACTTATGGTGTCATCAGTTCTCCAAATCCTACTTGAGTGCCACATACCTATGAGATATTTACTTGAGCACTCATACTTGATGTCCACCCTATCGTTCAGCTTGCTCAATCCATCGATTAAGCCCCTCTCAAAGCCACTTATTGCAAGGAATTTTCTACTATGAATTTCTTTTCTGAAAGAGACCATGTTGAAATATACACTAAGACCTCATGATTTACTAAATATTAAGTAAATGCACATCTGTGTGGATCCCATTAGGATTTGGATATCTATGGGTAGAGGTTTCCCATACATATCCTACTAGCGGGTAAGGGTCCTCAAGGTGTCTTTATATTTGGATACCTATGGTCACATTGGACCTTACTCTAGGGACAATGTTGATGAAATCTCAATATTAGATTGTGAGGATAGGACTTTGTCCTCCCATTCTCACCTCTGAGACCTGAAGCCTCTATTCCCCTGTAGGGTGGGTATGGATCACAGTTCCTTTTCCTTTTGGGAATAGGAGAAGTCTCCCTCCCCACTATGGGACCCATTTTAGGTAAACCATCCTAGTTTAATCCCATATCCTTTCATGTGAGAGGTTTCAGCCTTGCTTCTCTCAAATTCCTTTACCTTCACTCCTCCCTTACATTAGACCCACATCTAAGGTAAACTGAAGAGAGGGAAGGTTCGTTTCTTTGGCCACTTCCAATATAGCCACAACCTCTTCCACCATAGCTATGACATCGTACATTATTATAGGATAATGAATGTGTGGTTTGTTGAATAATTCACATCCTCTTATTTCTCACACCGAGAATGACTCGCGTGGGCTTAGTGATTGGTAATTATTACAACATCTATACAATCCACATGAATGAATGAATTATAAGAACTCTGATTCCTAAATTATCTAGGATATATAGGAATCCTTATCAAGGACTGAGATCCATGTCATCTCATCCATGAAATGATAAATCATTCCCTAAACATTAAATTCTACTCTTTAGTCTAACTTCAATTGCATTAATATGAGAATCCTCCTAAGAAGTAAGCACCAAATTAATCCATTAAAAACCATCTTGTTTTAAGACATATCTCATGGAACCTGTTATAAGGGAATCCTCTTTTGAAGTAGTCCCCAAACAATTTCTCTATAAGGGCCATAATCCCCTATGAAACATACCAAACTATGTGGGAATTTAATCCCATCCAAAAGGGATATATATGAGGCCTCCCTGATGTTCAAACCCAACAATCCAAATCAACCGTGTTCTCTTTGGGTCATATTCCCAGTAGGGTATAATTCAACTTGGGGGCTCATATTCATTCTATGTTCCTTGGGATTCTTAGGTATAAGCCTCGCACCAAACTTTGACTAGGCACATTATACCTAGATGACATTGACACATGACGTTAAACTGTATTATTGGGTCCTTATCAAATTAACTTAAAAGGTATGATGTGTCCCATTAAGAATAATTGATCTACATGGGATTGTAATCATTGCATGAGGATAAATAGGTATCCCATTTATGGGTTCGATCCCAACATCATAACAACATACATCTCCCAAGATGATGAAAAATTATAAAGGTAAATTTGTCTACCTAGATGACCATAAATTTAGAGTGCCCCACTAAGTGGATTAAAGACCAGTATCATCATAACAATGACTAAAGAATCTCTAAGTTTTTTATAAGAGGATAATATCAATGGAGAACCTCGAATACAAACAAATGTCTCCATTGAGGAAGAACCTAGAATATGTACGGTTGATTCTAAATTCCACACATGCTAATAATTGATTTGAAATTTCAAGTTAAACCTACATTACTATTGGTAAATTAATAAGGATTCATGAACATATCATATATCTATAATATAGTTATGAAGTAGGAAATAATTCCCCTCAAAAGGGAATGATGAGCCCGAACTCCCATCCTCTAAACCAACATGAGTTCTTAAGCATCATGAGCCAAAATACATAACAAGCTACTATGTTTGGAAATTATGTCCCTTTGGATACAAAACGAGTGGGTGTTTTTAGTTTCATAAACAAATCCATTGGAAACCATTCAGAAATAGTTTTCCTAACCAGAACACTCATTCCTGGGGAAATAAAAACTTATGATTATTTTTACGCAAAAGAAAATGAAACTATTGAATAAAATGTTTTATAGAGAGGTATAAAAACATTTAATTATAAAAACCATAAATTTGTTTAGTTATATCATTGACATATTCCATGAAATGGTATGCACTGCACAAAATAGAATTAGGGGGATTAGAGAATGAGACCCAATGACTGAAAATTTGAGAAAGAAAAATCTCACTAATGAACATGGTAAAAATTAAATTATAAAAAAACTTAATAAAAGAACATACATGATTCTATGATACCATGAAAAATGAAATTTTATGATATAAATTTTCAAATTGGAAATAAATACATCACAAAAATGAAATTAGTTGTGCATTTCAAAACATGCAACAAAGTGGGGTATTTGAGATGGAAGAAATATACATGTTGTTTTTAATTACTTATACATACATTAATAAAATGTATCATAATAATATCTTTCATAAAAACATAATTAATAACCATTATAGTTTCCGTTTTCATTCATAGTCTTATTAAACTCTCATTCTTTACATGAAATATACCGATTTTATATGTCGGTGTTTATAGTTTTGAATGTTTATACTTATTTTATAATATAAGTATATGTATTATTTCATCATCTAATATTCGTAATTTTTTATTAATTAATGTTACTATTATGTATGGCTTATAAAAATTTAAAATGTTTCAAATTATTTTCTTGAATGTTTTATCTGTTACCATTTATGATCAAATATTTGATTGATATGCGTTGATGATTATTGATGATTGGAGTATTTTTTTTCATAATTACTGAATTAAATATAGATAAAAAATTTGATAAAATAAAATCATATATTTACCAATTTATTCCATATAATAGTAGTAACTATTTTCACTTTTTTATAAATGATAAAAATTCATTGCACCATTCAAGTAGGTGGTTAAAGCGACCTAGACACGAACATACACTAATTTAATGAACGATTCTGAGGTGATTTTTATTTAATATAACTATACCATAGGAATAATGGTATTATTTAGTGTTTATTCATCTGATATATCTAAATTATAATGAATTATAAGAAAAATTACTTTATATGAAAACACTATGCAATTTGAATGAAATATTATCCTCTTAGTATGCTTATTTTAATTGATAAATTTTATGGTGGTATTTTGTTAATAATTTCATAAATATGTTCAGAATTTTTTCATAAAAAACCATAATGGTGTCATAAAAATAATATTTATACAGTAATACCATCTGTATTTCCAACTTTATAATGTGGTAGAGTAAAATGGAACATGATATATCATGGAGGTGGTTTCCCACACAATGCACGATCAATAATTTTAATTTTCTTAATGGAATGTGTAATGTATAAATCCTAATAATATAAATAATATATTTAAATTAATTTAATAAAATTATAATAATATAATTAATCTATAATTTTTATAATAAATTTTAAAGACGATTATTATGAAGAAAACTAAGTAGTTGATAATACACACTTCAGGGACTTGAATTGTTCGTAGAAGTGTCATTGGAATTGAAAGACATAGAATATCTATTTGTTCCCAATAAATTATTTTTGGGGAATAAGGTTCTACGGAGTTTAAAATTTTATTTTTTTATAGATAATTAAAATGATATGTGAGTCTATAAGTAGTGAAGGTGTTTCCATTTTATAAGTGATGGGATGGATTATTTTGGGTGTAACCAATACATTTTAAATATTGTAGGGTTACTCTTCAATTGTAAAAGTCCAAAAAATGGACGAAATAAAGGGAGAAAATTAATTTTCATTGATACTCACCTAAAACCCACCTATTTGAGATATCATTGAGAATTTTAAGGTTTTTTATTAACTAATAAATTTTACACTAATTTAGATTTATGTTGATAATTAAATTCTATCATAAAAAAATAACTTTAAAAAAATGAATAATATTAAACCTTTACCAAATTTGGTATGACAAATTTAAAATTTTAAAATCATTTAATCAAATAAAATTAATATAATTTTCAATGTGTTGTTAATATAATGTATGATTAATCATGTAAAAACTATTATTGGAGATATAATTTTTTTAAGATTTAAATTTATTTTTATTAAGTAACATGTTTTTATAAAAATTTTAATGAACTAAATTTGTTTAGTTTAAAATATTTAAAATATTTTATTATTTTACGAAATGAAAAAAACAAATATTCCTTTAAAATTCTTGATCCAATGAAATTATTGGAAACATAGTTTTTATATTAACATAAAATTTAGTAAGTCCAAAAATAAAATTACATTTTTTTATAAATTAAAAGTATATTTTAAAATGTATAATTTTATTTCTTGAATTAATATTTGGTTATGTAAATGGTTTTCCAAAAATACTATTAATTATTATATAACAGTACTGATATAAAAATTACTTATTTTGTGAAAACTGTATTTTTCCACTAAAAACCAACAATTTCATTAAAATCTTCAAAATTAATTCAAAGCTAATTTCAATATGATTAATTCAAAAAGGAGAGTAGGTTGTTTAATTTAAAAATGATTAATTAATATTTAATTTTTAAATACACCATAAAGGGATAATTTCATGAAAGTTTATGATTCTATATTTACATGTTATAGTAGTGACTTATGTATTTAATTACCCTATAAAAAAATTTAACCAAAAAATTGTGGTATATGTCAGATATTGAATTGATGTGAACCCTCCATACAAATACGTTCTCTAGTATCCCATATTACCACTCTTAGTTTTTTATTTTTTTCTAATGAAATTCAATGAATCAGTTCCTAGATAGCTGAATACTTTCCCTATCATGTCATGAATGATTACAAGATATTAATTATAAGACTAATCATGCTCCAACACTATTCTATCATATGTAATCACATGCTTTGGAACCCATATGTCCTTACTTAATCATGAAACATGGAAGATGGTATATATATTAGAAATAATGGGTGGCATAGACACTAACTAATTCAAAACATCGACTCTTTTTAATATTTAAAACACCAAATGTACCTCGAGACCAAATCCAACTTTTTATAAAATCATAATTCCATTATGTGGTGATATGTGTATGAATACATGGTCCAAAACATAAAATTACAGGTATTTCATTTGATTATTACCAGAATACTATTTTCTTATGTATTCATTATTATATTATAGAATATTTCGTACATTAATAGTTTTATCCTTCACAAGATCCATGAAAACTAACTATCTTTCTCCAAATTGAATAGAATAGGATGGAGTTCAACACCTCTTCCAATAAAATACTATGTATGGTGTTGTTTGGATTCTTAAATGGAAGCTATTTATATATGTAAACTCACCCAAAGGTAGATAGTGATCCTAGAAACCATGGAAGTCTAGAGAAAATGTTCTCAATATGTCATCCCATGTATTAATGTGATTTTTTAAGACAACCAATAAGTTTGGGGATGGTTGGAGCTGATTAAATGAATTTCATGTGAATCATGGATCATTGTTAGATACAATGGATAAAGGTTCCCTATAAAGCCTAATTATTTCATTGATATATATCCAGGTAAGGCACTATATAGGTTGATATTATACTATTGATATGAAAATAGCAGCCTTTGTAAGTTGATCCTTGATGACACATATGACATCATTCATACTTGATTCTTTGGGAGTATAGTGGCAGGGTCCACTGTAACATTATACCACTTCCACATGGGTATAGGATAAGGTTAAATGGATCTTTTTTTTGAAACATTTGATGGTCAAGCCCCCTTTATTTAATATACTTAATAATAACTATTTTGAAAACTGGGAAAAGCGGAAACCCATTACCATAAATGGAAAAATCTCTTATAGAAAAATTGAAAAAGGGTCAATATTGTCCCAAAATACCTAAGGGAAGTATAAATCAAATAAATAACCAAAAAGGAACTCTTCACGACCCACCCTATATAATAAAATATTGAAACCAATCAAAGATGATGTTTTTCTACCTTACAAAGTAGTTTCACCTGGTTGGACTAGTACAACATGGAAGATAACACCTCCAAACAACACTGACATGTAGAGTAGAGATGGATGAATGGTTCCAATATTCCATTCAATTTTTTGAGCTTCCCATACAAAAAATCAATCGAGTAAATCACAACAATATCAACCTGATGCAACACAAAATAGATAAAAGAAACTGTCCAAAAGTTGATGGAAAGGTTCACATTCATCCATAAAAAAATATGACAGATGAGTAAATTATTTTTTTCATCACACATCCCTCTATCAAGGACTCCCACCCAAAAACACATAACAAATTCTTCACTGACTGTTAAGTTTAATAAATCATCTAGACACATAATATTAAATTTTCTACTTTATACCATTCCATAATAAATTTTCCCTGAAATAACTATATATCACTGTTCTAACAAGGTGTATAAAGAATTCCACGCTATGTATTTCATTTCTAATTTCATATTTCAAATCTAGATTAGATAGAACACATAATCTATTTCGAAAAATCAACACTTTATCTCTATAGTTTACATTAATAAATTTACCATCATTCACCAATTGAAATTCACTTTATTGGTTCTCATTATCATGATGAGACATCCCTACACATTATGTTAATGATAGTTTAGGAATGTATTGTAAAAGGAATGATAGATCCCCTTTCCGAGAAATAAATGTATCAATCATTACTATATCTCTATATATAAGATTATTTTAAATTCTAATCATATCTATAACCCCATGGAATCTTATTTTCAACGGATAAATGAGCATTTTTTATTTATCTGGGTTGAATTTTATCAAGAAATTAAAGTCCATGAGTAGTTCCAACCATATACTTTTCCTCATTTTGAGATCCGTATGAGAGAATATATACATCAAAATCTTGTGGTATGTATATATATCACATATTTCACCATATGGATTTTCAATTACCTTGATGAATAAGAAATTAGTATATCATTCTTCAGAAGGACACAACTTAGTCCTTTATTTGACGAATCACTATAAATTACATATCCTTCAATACCTGATGGTAGTGTAAATACTAGTTAATTAATTAGACATTTATTCTTGTTTAAAATAATTCCACACATTCTCTTGAGAATTTTAATATTAACCAATTTATTTTTTATCATTGTTAACAATTTTTCATACTAGGAAACCCATGAACAAACCACCAATAGTAACATGATAATCCATAGAAACATCTGATCTTAGTTATGTTAATTGGTGAAGGCCATATTTTTACAAACTTTTCCATATAGAGTTCAATATAAATTCAAACCATAGAGAAAATATGGATAATAAAATTAACTTCATTGAGGCCAAATACACACTTACTATATAACCCATGTAAGAAAATTTTCTTGAGGGTTTGAGGAATTATTTATTGATGAATCTCATGATCATCATAATTCATAGAATATATAAAAATATCATCAATAAATACCACAATATGGTTAAAAGATACACTTAGATTATTATATTTATCATATCCATGATGTCAAAAGGTTCATTAGTGAATTCAAAAGTAATTACCATTAACTCATAATTTCCAAACCTCGTTCAAAATATCATCAATATTCATCCATAGTTGATGAAAACCATTGAATGGAACGACAATAAAAAAATTATGTGTCTCCTTAAAAAAATAATTCATGAAACCATTGAAAATAATATATATATTTTTATATTAGTATTACTAATATAGATATAATTTATGCACAACCTCATAGAACCATCCTAGGTTTTTATGAATAAAATATGTGCTCTCCATTGTAAAATTATAGGGAACATAAATACCTTATCACTCAAATCCCTCAACTGTATCATTAACTCCACTAAATCCATTGGTTCCATTCTTTATGGTTACTTAGATATAGGCCTCACATAAAAAATGAGTTCAATAGAGACCTTAACTACGCACCCTTGTGTATGACTAGGTAATTCTACTAAAAAACATCAATGAAATTTTTTACCATGTGTACATCCTCTTTTCTTATGGTTGATTCATCATCCATGGATTCCACTTGATCTTCTTATTTAATAATAATTTCATTACTTAGTACTAATGGGGTTGGTTCTAGAAAATAATCAGGAGATAATGTATCTTCCATGAAAATAAGTGATTATATTCCCACTTCATTGAATTTAATCGTATTTCACTAGATTATATACATAACAAAATTTCATGTAGTTAGTTATATCATGATATTTAATTCTAAAATAAAATTCCTAAAAATATTCTAAAGGGTTCCCAAGAAATATTTCAGACATAGTACTTGTATTATCATACTATTTGCATCTATATCTAATCTATAAGGTTTCTACTAAACATCATTTTATAGAAACATAAACATCCCAACCTCAAAAAAACAAGATATGGAATTTATATTAAATTATTGGTATAATTCAAAAGATTTCCTAAAGTATGTAATAATATAATAATATTTTATTCCCTAATACATACATATATTACATTTCAAAACATAAAATATAATATGAATATATTACCAAAACACGGTTATCCATTGTATAATATCCTTCAAAATTATACGTTGGCATCTTCGAGGTGCCATAGGGAAAGGAAAAAATAAGTATGGTATTTTATTTTTGGGTAGGGGAATCATTAAATAGAAACATAAATAACATAAAAATGGAATAAGTGATATGAAAAAAAAATGATCTATATGAATCCAAAATCAACTCAAACTAAGGGAATATGATATCTATTATATTAAATGAAAATAGGGATAACAATAATCCTTGATATCAAATTTATGCACTCGATAATGAGGGACATTGAAAAAATGCTATCAATGTCTTTTTCCAAGACACTTTAATGTCATGGGATATAGTGTACACCAAAACCCAAATGGTTTTTTCTCATTACACTTGTTGATAAATTAAGGTTCTATATAATGTTGAGCATCAACCGTCACTTTTGTATGTTTAATGCATTCACCATATGTGTCAAAAATTCATTTCAAAAAATTCCCTTGGGAATATCATATTAAATAGAACTTTTATATCTATATACTGAAAATTATAGTCAAGAAATACTTCCCCATTCATTTAAATAATTTGGATGTCTAGGAGAATATCTTTTACATGGCATGAATGATGTGTTATATCATCAGTGTATCAGGTAGTTCCCATATCAATGAAATATAGGGGAATGGGTAACATCAACGTGAAAGGTTATACATGGAAGATAGTATTTGGGTTCAATAGTTTTCATTGGTATGAGAGAAAAGAAATGGTGGAAAAAATGATCCATCACGGTTCACTAAGAATGTGATAACATTTTAATACATATCTATAAAGAGAGTCATAGTAGGTGTGTAATAGGCACATAGATAGTGTGTTAGGGTTATAAATAATTTAATTCTCATCAAAACCTTTTTATAGTGATGAATTCTTGGTGCATTTATACCTCAACCAAATCAACTTTCTAGTATCTAGAAATGGATCTATTTTATAATAAATTTAACACCTTTACATTAAAAAACATAATACTATTTTTCCACAATCGAAAGGGTAATAAAATAATCAATGTGATATGGGATAAGGATAAAAATATAGAATTTAAAATCCTATTAATTTCAACTATATAATGATAAATTTATTCCATGGAAATGTATACATCCCAAAATATAAAATAGGTAGTGAATATAATAATAGTCTCATGAAAAAAAAATTTGAAACAAAAAACCTTACCAATGGCTTGTGTTGAAATCAAACCATATAATATTTATTATTTGATATAAAATGAACTTAATATTCATTTACTAATATAATTTCATGATATAATATCTAAAATAGGGAATATATACAAAAATTTAATGGAAATTAGGTGAAAATTAAAATAAAATATCCCAAGGAGAATAATTTGGTACATAATACCCATACCTCTTATTCAATATTCCTCAAACACACAATTAACAGATGTTTAATCTAAATAGATATATTAATAAATTAATTTAGAAACACATTCATATATATTTTCATTCATAATATTCATAAATAGTTATTTCCAATATGAATTCTCAATATTTTCAAAATTTGGAGTTTATAGTTTTGAACATGTGTACTATATTCATAACAGTGGAGGTAAAATTCCGTATTCATAAAAATTAAATCATTAATAGATAAATAAATTGATATTGAATTACTTCATATAAAAATTTATAATGTTTAAAATTCCATCCATCAGGGTTTTATTAAATACCCTTGCTAATGTTGTCGACAATAATCATGTTTTGGTTTTTCTTACTCATTCAAATTTGTCTTGTTAATTATTATGGGTTGTGGTCAGACCAACCAAAAAATGAATATACCTATATTTTATGAATGATTAAAATATTATGATTTTAATATCATTATACAAGGAGAATAATTATAAAATTATGTTTTTAACAGTGTTATATATCATATATATATATTGAATTAGAAAAGGAATAAAAATATTTGAAAAGATTACACACTTTGAATAAAATATTATCCTCTTAGTATGCTTATTTTGAAAAAATCAAATTAACGAACATAGTTTGATGATAATTTTATTAACAGAATCTATTATTTTTTATATTCATACCATACTAATATCATGAAAATAATATTTTTTCATTTATAAAATCATTATATACACATTTTTAGGGAATGAAGAAAAATGAATCATATAACATCATGGAGGCGTTTGTCCACAAAACACCAAAAAATAGTTTCTTTTCTGAACATATGGGTTATATGAATTAATAACAATAATAAAATTAATATAGTTACGTTGAAGTGTATATATGATAATAATATTATCATAATTGTGTGGGTGTAATAAAATTTAAGGAATATAATTAATAAGAGAACTAATTAGTTTAAAATAATCATAATGAGGATTGAAATTTTTCTTGGAATTCTCCTTTTATTTGAAGTAATTAACATATCTATGGGTGATTATGGGATTATGATCATGGGAAATGGTTCTAGAGAGGGTAAAATTTAAATTTTTATATAGATTTAATTATACTCATAAGCGAATATGTAATTGGTGAACATTTTTCTATTTATTTGTGAAGAGAAAGGTAGTTTCAAAAGAAACCTTTTCATATTCATATGGTTATTAATCAAGTTTAAAATTCCATAACATAGGAAACATATGATAAAACATTATTCTTCTCCAAAATTATATGAAAAACTCATTTTTAAGACAAAATTGATTTTTTTTCTCCCTTATGTTATAATGTTTACCCAAATATATATTTACCCGAGTAATTAATTTCATATATTACTAATAAAATATAACAAAAAATATTATGATTGACCATTTACCAAATGTTATAATTATAATTTTATAATTAATATTCATTTTATCAAATATATTTTCTAAATGTGTGACAATTTTATTTTAAAATTAATAAGATGAGTTGTGTAAAAATCAATTTTTAGATATCTAATCTTTTAAGATTCAAATATATATATATACACACATATATATAAATTCAAATTATAATTTAAAATTATTTTAGTGATGAAAAGTATTTATTATAAATATAATATATGATATTATGCTTTTAAGTCATTCCAAAACGAAATATCCATTGAAAGAGTTGATTCAATTATAAGACTGAATTTTTTAATTAAATTAAAATGTTAATTTGTACTGAAAATATTTTCCATGGGTTTTCTAAGTTAAAATACTGTTGTAAAATGTATAATTTCATCACATAAATACATATACTATTAAATAAATGGTTTTTAAAAATATTGTTCATTATTCAATAATGGTAAAGTCATTTAAATTTAATGTTTTATGAAAGTAATATTTTGTTGACTAAAAACAAAAATTTTATGAAAAATATATAAATTTCATAATAACATAATTTCAATATGAATAATTTAAAAATGAAGTTATTTTGGTAAATTTATAACCATGAAAAAAATATATAAAGAACAATATCTCTTTAAATGGTGCATTGTAAGATATCTCATGATATAATATTTTCATTATATAGTAGAATCTTGAGTGTAATAATATCTCTATAGTATAACTACAATAATGAATGAGGATCATAAAAATATTTTTACATAGATAAAAATAATTTTAAAATAGAAATCAAATATTTCATGATGAAAATAACATTTACATATTGATATCACTTAATTAAAATCTAAAAGTATCAAAATTAGTAGGAAATTTTTTTCATTTGAATGAAAAATAGAACCCTATAAAGGAAACATCAAGGTAAATAGTATTCATGATTCTAGAAAACAAAATTCATATGATAAATGTTAAAATTCTGATTTCAACCGTACCTTAGATAAAAATTACCACATTTGGAAAACAAAAAAATAATTCCTTATAAATATTTTTATGGAATTTGAAACTTGTGTAAAAGTATATTTAATAAATAATTAGATAATAGTAATAAAACTCTTGAAATAATTTTTAATAAAATATGGATATGGAATAAAATGAGTCCTGGTCTAAAGAAAAAAAACTCATTTTTCATTAAAAACATTATTTTTATCTCCTAATAACATTAAGAGAGGAAAATGAAATGTAGACTTGTAATTTCTATAAAAAACATAACATAATAAATAAATGGGGTTTTTATATATAAATATCATATAATTGTCTCAAATAAATATTAAAACATAAAAACAATTGAATAGTATTAGATTGTAAAATAAACACTCACCTCAAAAATAACAAGTCTTGTTTTGTATTTTATCATCCTGTATAATAAATTTAAATTTTTTATTCCTATATAACTGGACCATATATATACTCATTATATCATATATTATCTGCTTAAAATAGTTCAAATCTAGTTTATTAATATTTTTTATTTAAATAATAATTTTAGAGTGTTGATTGTTTAGTGATTCATATATGTTTTGTTTTGGAGATTTCATTCCATTCATATTGATCGTGGTTATATAATATCTAAAACATTAAAAATTATATATATATATATTATTTATTCATAAAATTAAATTCTATAACCATTCATAATTATTGTTGTTAAATAATTATATAAATGACTTCCTAGAGATGGTAGTCCATATGTTAGCACAAGTGATGTTTCCACTTTTTGAAAGTTGTAATGAAGGAATTATAAAAAAATCATCATTATAGAAATATTGTTATATCATATATATCTTATAAATTTGTAAAAATATTTCTAAATTACCAAAAATTTAATTTAAAAATGAAAAACATATCATATCGCATCATAGATATAGTAGTGAAAACATTCTCATGACTGATTATTAATTATGGTTATAGAGAATGAATTATATCACTACTTGGAGGTGGGTTTCCACACGTATGCACATGGGATGAATTTCATTTAAATTTTTATAGAAATGATGTGAAAAATTTCTGTTACATAATCATAATAAAAATTACTATATTTAGGATACACGAATGATTATTTATTTATGAATACCACTAATTTAGTGAAGACAGATGATGAAATTTGATGAAAGATGGTGAGTAAGATGATTACCTCTCCTTTGTTAGACATTCTTTGGATATAATCTTAGGGAAAATTGAAATTATATTTTAATAACACCAAAACAAATATTATGTAGATATATATTTTGAGAAGATAATAGGGTAGGGTATGGTTAAACTACATGGGTCAATGCACTGTAATGAATAGAGGGGAGCGGTGTCAATTGATAATTAGAGGGTACACGAAGCTTAATTTTTTTAACCTATTCAAACATTATTGAGTTGTTTTCATGGAAAACTGTCCAATAAATAATTATATATATATATATATAATATTGTGATTATGGTCTAAATACCATTATAAAATAATAATTACTCTTAAAAGTTATGGCCTCATCTTTATTTTTTAACCTATGTTTTTCTAATTAACCCATTTACAATGGATTTTTTTTTCTAGTTTTTTTAAAATTAATTACAATAAAAAATTTAGTTGAACATGTTACATAATATTAATTATTATTATTAGAAATATTAAATACATTTTTACATATAAAATTTATATAAGTGGTAGAAATTCCTTTCATAAATAAAAAAAAGTATATGGAAAAAAGTTTTTCTAAACAGTTTCCTTTTATGTCTAAATGTTTTTTATAGAAAGATCATGTATAATATTAATCCAAAAGTTATAAATGGAATTATTTTTATTGAAATGTTAGTAATGAAATTTTATAATCAATTTATAAAAAAATGGTTCTTTTATAATAATACAAATTAAAAGAATATTATATTTAAAAACCATAAATTTTACTACTTACACAATAATTAGCATTTTCAAAGAATTCCCAAAAAATAACCCTGATAATTTTGATAATATGATTTTAGGAATGATATAGTTTTAATAAAAATAAATTTCTAAATGTTTTGAAAATTATTTTTTATATCCAAGCACAGAGGGTAATAAAACCCATTTTAATAAAAAATAACTTTGAATCATAAAATGAGTTTATTAAAAATTACGTACTAACATATTAAAAATTAATCAATAAACCTGTATTAAATAAAACCATTATAATTATTTTTATTAACTATGTCCATCATGTTCATACCCGTTAATCTAATAGCTAGGAAATAATAATCAAATTAAATAATAATGTTTTAATATTATTTGGCGGTTTATTTATACTTGGTTTTTCACGAAAATGAATATATCAATGAGATCAAATTTATTTGAAGATAAATATTTTAGAAAGTATTTGGGTGTTGCAGTTTTCACATTTGTCTGACCATTCATCCCTACCCATCATGTAAGACCCTGTAATTATTCATGACTAATAATGTTTTTATGGTCACAGTATTGTAGTGGGAGGAATTTTATAGATGTTTCCAACTAGAATTGGTTTTTTGTTCTATTATTATATTTCTGGGTATGGGTTATGTATGAAAAAATATAAGCTTATATTGAATCATTGGTATTTGGTTCTAGTTTTTTTGGATTCGCAATTAGTGGATCTGGATTTCTCAATATGTTATAGTGTTTCTTCTATTTATGGATGTGCTATTGAGGTTGTGTATAAAGTTTTCGAAAACAAATTTCATAGTATATGTTTTTCTAATGTTTGCTAATTATTTTGTGGAGGTTAATAGGGGAATTTTATGAATTTAGAGTAGTCTGGGGCATGTAAATGAATTTTTTCCAATGGGTTAGTGAAGCTAATATCAATTCAGCATAGGGTATTGGGCATAGTATATTTGAAAAGATATGTTTTTTTGTGGATATGGTGGTATTAACAAATAACTGATCAATAGCATAGCATGAGGAATTATATTTTTTGATTTATTACCACCTCAATTTAGTTATTTTGTTTTTTTTTATTTTTTGAATTTTTTTTGTTGCGATATTAGTTGGAAGGACTGAAGTTTATATCTTGAATGGTCTTATTCTGTTAACAGCCTAAAAATTGGTTTAATAGAAAAACAATTATGAGAGGATAAATTTTTTAACAATAATTCTTTGATTCATGGTTTTTAATAGTTTTTAAAATGATTTATTTTATATTCTACATACATCTACTTTTCCTAAAAATACCATTTCATGTTATAATAATGTGTTCAGCTGATATAATTTTGAAAAACATAACATTAATGATGGAAGTAAAACCAAACTGGATGTGATAAATTGGCTATTAGAAACACGATATCCTGGTGATTGGTTACACCCTACTAGCATTATTCATCCCATTTCCACTATCATGATCTTATTAGTTTCTCACCTAATTTTCCATTCCAAGAATGAGATGATTTTATATTCCATGACTAGTTTCACAATCTTCATTATCATTTTACATATTTGGATATTATTATGCCAAAAATCATACATTACATATCACAAGAATGGATTTCTTAATGGGGCCATTATTATATTTTAATCATCTATAACCTATTACATTTACTATTTTCCATACTCTATTTATTTTTATTATACTATTATGGTATTGGGAGAATGAATAATGAGAATATGAAATGGGTCTTACATTTAGAGCATGTTAGTTACATTAACATTGATTTTTTCAACATCGTAGATATAAATAACATTCCTACTAATTTAATGTAATGATAATGTTATTTTTATTTATAAAAGGAGTTTGTATAGAAATGGGTTGTTTTTAGATTATCCGCTTCCTTGATATAGAAATAATTCATATTAATTTTATATTGATTGAATATCTACAACAATGATATATATATCATTCCAACTACATTTATATAGAGTATAAATTTATTTATTTACTAAATAGTTCATATTTACTTATTTGATATTATGATCGTGTAAAATGTGTTGATTAATGATAATTTTTACTTATTGGTTATATATATTAAGTATGATATAAACTAGAGTTCATTTGAAAATATGTCAGAATATGTTCGATGCTGTCATTAATATATATTAATGTTACTAGTATAAATATAGGTTTCCATGTATAATATCTATATTGACTATCTTTTTTTATATAGTAAATTTGTGGGTGTTTTAGATGTATAATAAATATTATAGATGAATTATATTGTACTTGATACTCATGTAGATATACTACATACAAATATAGTTATTCCTTATGAATAGAGATCCCTCTTATGTGAAGATAATATACACATAGTCCCTCCCCCCCAACGAGTAGAGATGACTCATATAATAGAGGGATTAAATGTAATGATATATATTATTACTCACACACACACACACACACACACACACACACACACACACACACACACACACACACACACACACACACACACATATATATATATATATATATTTTATCTGAAAATGAGGCTTTCATGGAAACAATGATACTAAGAGACAATATATGTTACTCCCAATGAGGAGAGAGGCCTCCGTAAAAGGATAATATATATATATATATATATATATGTACATATATATGAAATCGAGTTCTATGGAAAAAGGGTTATAAAATAAATCCTTGATAGATAAGTCCTGTATGGGAAAAAAGTATCCAATATTGATTTTATGCATGTTTTGAAAAAGGTTTTTCTCATGTGGATGTATCTTAATGACATCAATTAGGTAATTTTATTTTTTGATATTATCTCTAAAATATAATGCCAAAATTTATTATCCAATTACTTATTAGAGTATAAACTATTGGTTGTTTTGTATCATTATTTTATAGATAATTTATTATTGAGTAGTTTCTTTAAATCTAAGTGAATGCATAAGCAGGTTCATGCATGTACTTATGAATTTAATTCTATATTGAAACCCTTTTGTAGGTAACCTCTTGAATATTCATTTTATAACATTCATAATCGATGGAAATGTATAATCACATTATTAATTTTAGGTATATATATAAATTTTGGAAGTAGTATATTGTTTACATCACAATTGGTTTTGCTTTTTAATTTGTATATGTTCAATTTCACTTCATATTTTGAGCTGATGGTATGATGATTTATATTAATATGTGGAACATCACCTCTTGTAAATTTATTTTTCATTATCATCAGTCCAGTTTTCCTATGATAATTTTATTAACTTAATAATACATTGTATAATTCAAATGGATTTATTCAAAGTTAATTTTTATAGTGGAGTGTTTTTTGTATTTATATTCTTATTAGTTCCTCTATGATTAGGTTGGTAATGGTTTTAATATTTGAACAATCTAACTTGCATATGAGGTATAAATTATTATCAGTGAATTATAAAATGATTTATCTCTATAATTAAATTTTGTAAATCATTCTCCAAATATTAATCCAGACTCATGGAACTAGTCACTGACCCATAGTGATGGATGTGCACACATGGGGTTTGTAATGTCTTAGCTCAATGTCCATTTATGAATATAGTTAAATTTCAGAAAAAGTTTTATTACTGGTTTTCATTCCACCATTTCTTTATTCTCATTATAATTTATTTAGGAATGCAGGTAAGTGAGTAGTAACCCATTACAGGGCATCAAAAATATCAATTTTTTGATTTTGTAGTTTCCTTGAGATTTTCCTGCACTTAGTTGTATTTATGGGTTTATGAAAGTATTTTATTTACCTCTCTTGAGTATGATTCAGTACAACCTATGACATGTTTATAGAGATCAATTATTTTTCAAGATATGCATTTATATATGGTTCATGGGTAGATATTTATGGGTTATAATTGATATGAATCAAGACATACTATGCGATTTATTGTGTTTGTCTCTATTGAAAATAAATTTACTCAATTATTTTTATTAACTATGCAAAAAAATGTTTATATAAATATTGTTTTCCAATATATATATTTATGATGTTAATATTAATGTGAAATAATTAATTATTCTATTTATAGAGATAACTCTAATTACTAATATTGATATCTATCATTCATTTATTATGATATATACTAAAAATTCATTTTTTGTGGGCATTCTTTCTTAAATAGTATGTGAATTATTTTTTTCAATTTACTATTTTTTAAATGAGAATTATTCTAGTTTCCTATTAAAAAATTAATTAAGGGTTTTTTATGATTTATAATTTCATTATTTGGATGATCATGTTATTTACCCTCTATTTAATAGTAAGCTATTTTATTATTTATTAAAAACAAATCACTCATGAATTCTAGAAACTAATTTTTAGGTAACAAAAAAATAGAGCTTATACCAACTAATGTGAGAAAAATAAGTTGTTTCTATTTGTTTTTTTTTTGTAAAAAGAAATTTTTATATGATTTGGTTTTACAAAGTGATAAAAATGATATAAGAACAACATGTTCACTACATGTGTATGATATAGTTTGTTTTTTATAATAGGTGTGCTATTTCACTAAAACTGGTTTTTCCATATCATATTATGTTGGGTAAAAATTAATGTTCTTAATCTATAATTTCAATTTATATTTTTATATGAAACTTGTTTTTATTAAATTTTAATAATGATTACCCATTATTTAATTAAAAAATGGTTTCTGAAAAGAAATTTTCCATTTTGAAAATGGAAAGGAAAAAATATTTTAAAATATAATTGATCATTGATTGTGAAATGATATAATACAAAATTTAAAATTATTTTACAATCTCAATTTTAATAATGCGCAAGTTTTTAAAAGGTGTCTAAGCAATTATTTCTAATAACCATAGTTTTATAATTTTTTTATTGTATAAGGTAATATATTTCTAAATGATGAAATATATTAATTTGGGATAATATAATGAATTGATAACCCTATTATAAGTGAGGGTTTTCTATAAACAAGATTCAAATGGGGAGTTAGTTATGTTAATATTCTAATAGAGTAATTTTTTGGGTGTTTCTTAAAATATTTCAACTAATTGGGGGCATTGATGGAATTATATGGTTGTTAGTATATATGTAGATTCTATTTCCTTATGGTTATATATGATTAGTGTTGGATTTAGGTGTACCAGCCTAGACCCCAGTAGACCAAGTCAGTTCATAACACAATTACGTTGGCATAATATACAAGAAAATAATCTCCCAAATGATTGAATTGTTTAGTGGTCTTTTTAAACTAGATACATACATGATTATTCTATTATAACTGAATACATGAATTAAAACATATTTTTGTGTCATTTACTTTTTGAGGAAAAATATATTCCATAATGTATATCTCTGTATATCAGTCACAGTTAAATTCAAATAATCTTGGGGAAAGGTAGGAAAAAAAGTACTAGATCAAATGATTAGTAAGGATTTAATATAGTGGAAGAAATAATTAATCAATAATAATAATAAATATAGATAGGTAAATAATTGAAAAACATTCTATGTAATCCATAAATTGAGAATGAAGTGAGTAAAAACAATGTCACGGTAAATAACTAGACATAGATTCCATGTAGTTAAATAATGAGAAGGAAGTGCATAATAAATATATAAATGTAAATAACTGAACACATATTCCATTTAAATAATTGGATAATTCATAATATAAATGTTAAGGTAAATAACTAAAAACATATCCCATTAAAACAAAAAGATGAGAACAAAATTCATCTGTATATTTTATTTCATCAAAAAAATATCTTGGCTAAAAATTACTGAATCTGAATGAAAAAATACTTCATTATTAGAGATCATGTTTCCTATGTACATGGTCTCTTTACTATCAAGACCATTCACATGAAGGTTTAATAGACTATTTTCAAAACCATTCATAAGATATTATAAAACATGATTGGTAAAAAATAATAAGGGTTTATGGACAAGTGATTTCATCTCAGGAGACTACAGATTAATTGAGGGGATTACAATAAACGGTCCCCATCTTGTGTAGTACCAGTTCAAATAATTCATCGTATATCAAATAATAAATTCAATTAATAACTAATTTTCCTTATCAAATATACATATTGAGTAAAGGATGTTGATTTATAAATAGTTCCCTAGTTAATAAAATATCTTTAAAAGTAAGAATCATATGTAAAAATGGAATAGGATATATGAAACATACATATCAATGAAAAATAAAATAGTTATTTATGGGAAATTTAATTTTCATTGAAAATTGAATAATACTATTGATATTAAATGACTACAATGATATATCAAGAAAGTGAATGTTAATACATTCCTTGGTAAAAGTGATCTTAAACCTTTTAGAGTAAGAATAAGTATGGTATCAATACAAGATATACAAATTAAATTATTAATAATGGTTTTTTGTCATTAAACAATGGAAATACCATAAAAATACCATTAAAAAAATTCATGATGAAATATAATTATTATTTTTAATTTTTTTTGAAAATCCATTTTCTTTGAAAATATATTTTAAAAACATGTTCATTAAAATATCATCATAAATATGAAAATGAATCTTAAAAAATGATTCCAGGTCATTCCATAGATTTCATACAAGGTAAAAAGAATTTTCCTTTGGTATGGTAATATGGTTATAAAAGTGTGTTGTTTAGAAAGTGATAAGAGTATTCGTTTGAAAAATAATATAAAAAGAATGGGTAAAAATTAATTTAAAAAAATAATTTTGAAAGGGTAAAGAAAAAAAATTAGTACATTTTTAGAAAACATGTTTTGGAAGAAAACTTATTTCTGACTAAAAAATGATGTCATATTTTCTAAAAAACATTTTATAAAAAAATTTAACTACCAAAGAGTGAAAAAATGGTACTATTTCTTGAAAAAAGTCATGAATAAACAAAGAATAATAAAATTATAGGTTTTTTAATAAATTATCATATAATTTACGTTAATTTAAATTCAGAAATAAACAATCTTGATTATAAAGTTATTGTGAAATAAAATATTGAAATGATCATAACATAGATGTGGGAATTAACAAATAAATTCAATAGGTGTATCCATTATAAATCCAAAAAAAGTGGAAATAAAATAATATATAGTCATCAATCATTATAAACATAATCATATAGTATTATTGGAGAATTAATATAACCCAATGAATGGATATTTACTTACAAAATTATTTACCACTTGGTAAATTTTTTTCAAATACCCTTAGATTTTAAAATTAAAATTTAAACATAAAATTCCATTAATAATAGAGAATTTATGATATTACATGTCCTAGGGTAATTATATTGACAATATAAAAATGAATTTGAATATAATAACAAATAAGTCTCAATAGAATGTAAATTATGATGAAATCCCTTACATCGAGATCTATTTTTGTTCGTACTTACTTTAAACTTTTTTATTTTCGTTTTAACATTATATTATTTTATAATAGACCCATATTAGTATTTATTATATCAAAAAAATTTAACATCTTATCACTCATTTGTTAATAATCATTAATTATTCTAATTTCTTTATGTGTTAATTGGCTTATTTTTTTAGTATGTTTTCAATTATTATTTTTGGTTCCTCTTAATTAGATCATAATTTTATAATATGAATAATTTAAACCATGATGAAAATATCATATATATTAATTATAAATTTATTTATGGTAACACATAAAATTTGGTTATAGTAAATCAAATACACCTTTCATAGAGACAGTAGGACGTACACATGAATATTGTTTCAATTTTAATATCTTATTAAAAGAAAGAAAACTGAATTCAATACATATATATATATATATATATATATATTATCATTATAATATCATTTTTTGATAATAAATATCACATATTTTTATTAAACACATCCTTAATACATTCCATGTAAATTGTGGAAGATTCACATCGCTTCACGAGGTGGTAATTAGTCATGCACATGAATGACGTTATCATATTCCCAAAAAATAGAAATAATGAACATATGTGTTATATAATAAATATAGAATCATAAATACATAATAATTATTATATATATCATATATAACCTGTATTTATATAATTTTTTGACAACCATCAATGGTGTTAAAGGAGAAATGGAAGACATCAGTTCATGAGGTGGTAGCCGTACACACAAACGATGATTTCAGAACCATTTTTATGGAAGTGTGTGAGAGTTTAGGTTGTAAACATAAAATAAAAATCTAATAATATTTGGGATACTTATTATATTATATAATTATGGTATACTAATAATTTATTGGGGTGGATAATGAAATACAACAAAAATGTACATTGATTAATGTAACATTTGTTTCTGGTAACACTTGTTATTTTGAACCAAAGGCCATACTTGAATTGATTTATACCCAATTAAAGTATTCTAGGATGATTTTATGGATGTTTAGAATTCATTTGGTCAATTATTGTCTGATCCAATAGGCATGAGTGGTGTTAATAGAGGAGGACAGTGGGTTATAAGTGTGGTAAGTGGAAAACATGTAATTTTTTTAAATAAATAATTCCTCTATTATTTCTCAGTGTCAGGTGGATAAAATAATGGACAAAACTCTATAATATATGTTATAAGGTATTAATGTTTCCATAAATATAGTTTTTGATAATTTTTTAGGTAATTTGGACCTTTATGTTTAACATTGACTTTTTCGGTAAACTTGTTTTTCTATTAATCGATTTAATTAATTATAAATTTTTTCAATAATAAATTTTGGAAAAAAATATGTTAGAATTATTATATATTATAATTTACTATTAGTTAAAATATTTAGTTCATTTTTTAAAATTCAATTCATTTAAGTGTAAAAAATTAATTTAAAATTATTCATGCATAAGAGATGAGAAAACATGTATTCTAAAGTAAAAATGTTTATAAGTTTACTAATTTTTAATATCTAAATTCAACATAAAAATGTTTAAAATTAACTAAATATTATTGATAGATTATAGTTGAACTATTTAAACTTTCAAATTGATTAAAAATATAATTTAACATTATAAATTATTTAAATGAAAAGTTATTTTTAAATCAAAATTCAGTGTTATTCATTATTCATCAAAAAATGAATCTTTTCAAAAAATACTAAAAAATACACATAATATATTTTTGAAATTAATATTTCAAAAAGTAAGTATATTTTTTAGTAAAATTTTTATAAAATCTTCAATAAATATCCAAAAATTTCCCTATTAAAAGGTTGGAAAACTGCATTTAGAAAATTACTGATTTTATACGTAATATTGAATTTATTCTTATCATATTCCTATAAAATATATAGGATGAATGTAAATTTTTTTATTGAAAATATAATATATAAATTTAATTAATAAAAATTAATAATAAAAATTAATTTAATTTATTAGGATAAAACTCCTTTGGTGCAGAAATATAGATTCTTTATAAATACATTTCCATCATATTTAATTGGGGTTTATATTCATTTCTTATTAATTTCCAAAAAATGAATTCAACCATATATTTTCATATCATAGTTAGTGATATTAATGTAACCTAATATATCTACCAGGATATAATTTTCATTTTCTATTTTAATATTAATAGTGTATGGTAATTATTAGTGTTGCATCTAACGGAAGTTATCAAAAAAATTTGTTGTTGCGTGTAACACATGATAATTTAGGTTGATGATCTTTTGAGGATATATCATAGATTGGTTATATTTAATATATATAATATTTTGTAAATTAACAGGATATTATATTCTCTTATACAATTTGTGTTTCTTTTCATACATACTATCAAAAATGATATTCATATTTTAAAATTTTGGGGTGTTATGTTCTCCCCACCTTATATAAATTGTACCCTCACAATTTAAACATGATCATTTAAATCAATGGGTAGAAATTTTTAAATAACTATTTTGGAAAACCCCACATCAAAAATGGTTTAATAAAATATCCTCTTAATAACAGTGAAATATAATTATAATGGTTATATAGAATATCATATAACTAGGTTATATGTAGGAGGTCATTAGAGGAAAGTGAAGATATGGACTTAGAGGAAAAGATTAAATAATTATAGAATGTGATTATGGTCACTAATCACAATAAAGTGAGAGATAAATAGAAATTTAAGGGCATAAAACCCATAAATATGTGATCATTTAATATAATATTTTATTCATAAAATATGAATGTAATAGGATAGCATTTCTGATTCAAGATTATTTTCCCAATGATTAGTATTTCTTTTATTGTTTAAGAGTTAAACGAAATGTAATTTCCTGATATTTTTTTATTTCATTTGAAAAAAATTCATCGTTTGGTTTCCTATGGATAAATTTAAAATAATTCGCTTTACAACAAGAAATGAATATCCATAAATGATTTTTTTGTTCCCAAATCACTAAAATTTACATTTAACATATTGTAAGATCCATAAAAAGTCATTAATTTTTTTCTCTAAGTCTCTTCCAAAAGTAATATTCTTAATACATTTCTCTATAAACCTAAAATATAATACCATAGGTTCATCATGAATATTTATTTTTCAAATAGTTTACCTAAAATTAAAGACATATTATCCAGGACATTAGGTATTCGAGTGGGATCCAGAAAACTATTATCATCCTTCGACCATCAGTTCAAGCCCCACCACCTTTTTAGACATGATGGGTTGTCACTAGAAACGTGAGTTTCCTTTTTCCAAACTATATTAATATAATTAATATAATTCATCAAAGAATATGACGGATATACATGAAATAAAATTAATCATTAAATAACATTATTACTGATGTTTTCCACACAGTTTTTTATTTATTATTTTTTCAAAAGCCTAATAATGTTAATTCTGATTTATAAGAATTTAATTAATGATCATATTAATACTAAAGGTTATCATTACCTCTGAAATTATTTCTAAAAAATTAAAATGTACTATTCTGGAAATACTTTTTCCATTAAATCATATACAATAAATAAATTTCTCCCCAAAAATCACTAATATTGGTATAATCCCAACACATAAAAACTAAAAGAGGTGTCTAATACTTAGAAAATTTTTTCATGTTTAAATTCACTAAATCATGATGGTATCAAAAAAAAATTATGTTAATCAATACACATGTTCTTCTAAAATATAATAAAATCTTTAGACCTTTCATGAAAAATACATTTGTTAAAAATACCAACATAACTTATCTCTCGAATCAAAATTCATAAATAATTCGACAATTTTATTTCAATTTGTCTCCTTCATTGGTCTAGGTTTTAAACTAAGTCATTAATTTTCATTATATACTCAAATCCTTCAAAATGATTTGGAATGAAAATGTTAATTATCCTAAGAATACCCCTCAGGAGTGTCAAACCAGTTGCACAGTAAGACCCATTAGCATGTACTATGTTACACTTGATTCAATATTGATGTTCCCTTTTCAAAGTAACTACCCCGAGGTACATTTTTGATAGATCCAAATCCAATTTCATTATCAATAAATTGATGTATTTCTCATAAACACTATATAATCTCTATCTTACCAAAATTTTAGGATGTTCTTATATAATTTTCCTCAAAATGTTTTATATGGTTTTGCTCCATAATCTATGTTTTTCAAAATATTTTCTCCATGATTTATACTAAAAATGAAATGATACTATTTTTACAAACCTAGATGACAGTGTCCTAGAGTCAGTGCATGATCCCATTACATTGGAATACGATATAAGTAAATAGTGTCATAATGTATTGAATAGTTTCATAGTCTTGGTAAACTAGATACATACACGATTCAGGTACTAAAATTGAATGAAAAAATTAGACCATAATTTTCTTATTTCTTTTTTGATAAAAAAATTATTTCATCTATAATAACCTTTCATATCTATCATAATAAAATTCATGGATTCCTAAGGAAAGGAACTAAAATAAGGGGAAGATTGGTTTCTAAATAAGGGTTAAGTTCATCATAATCAATAATGAATCAACGAGAATAATCAATATGGTAAGTTAAATAACCAAACACAAATTTTATGTAATAAATAAATTGATAAGGAAGTGTATACAAAATATGAAATGGTAAATTATTGAACACACATTCCATGGAATCAATAAATTGAAAATGATGTGCGTAAAAATATTAAAATCTAAATAAATAATCGTACATGACATTTAAAAAACTCTATATGGGATAATCAATATAGGAAGGTACGTAAATGAAATAAACCATTAAATAAATAAACATGGAATGAACTACATCCAATTATTATCTCATAGAGAAAATATCATGTATAATAATCACTGAATCTAAATGAAGATAATTATGGATTATTGGATTCCATGTTTCCAAAGTACATGGTACCTTTACCATCAAGACATTTCACTAGACAGTTTATCATTTAACTAGAAATACTTTGCACAATAATTTTTATAACATACTTAGTTACAAAGACGAAGGGTTTGTGCCCAGCTAATTTCGTCTCATGTGATGCTGATGCATCAAAGGGATCACTTTAGATGTTCCAAAATACATGTTAAACTAGTCTAAAGAATTATTCATATATCGAATAGCATATTTAATTCATAATCAATGTGTCGTATCAAATGTCCATATTTTCTAATAGATTAATATTTTTCAATATTTCCTGACAAAATAAAATAACATTAAAAATGTGAACTGTATATAAAAATGGTAATCATATTAGAAAATAAACATATCCATGCAAAATAATATTGATATTTAAGGTAAATATAATTTTCAATGAAAAGTGAATAATTCAGGAGAAATTTAACAGATACAATAAGGTATGAAATTAATTTTAATATTTTCCTTGGAAAAATGATCCAAAACTATCCAGAGGAAGAATAAGTGACACAAACCGTCCCCTAGAGCCCATGTCATGACTAACCCAAGCTCACCTCTCAAAGGCCAGGGGATGGAAAATAGAAACTATGGAATAAAACAACATGTAGGAGGCATTTTATAGGCACCTATACACACGCAAACTCATGGACCATCCAACAATACTGAAAAGAAAAAAATGAGTATTCCACTAATACAACCACCGAGAGTATAATAGTGAAAGCTGAAAGCAAAGAGGCCAAGATACAAACCCAAAAAAGAAGAGTGTAAAAAAAGAAAGTACAAAGGTCCCTAAAACTCTATCCTTAAATACACTACCTAAAGGGTATGTGTAGAGTGACTACTGGGAGTCGTAGTAGTACGCCTCGCCTATCTACTCTCACGAGGCACCACCTGGTCCGGGTCCACTAAGGTCTCCTTCAATGTGTTGATCGTATGTATAAGACATGACATGTGTGGGTGAAGCCCGTGTAGGGTTGATTAACAAAATACTCAGTAGGGACCCCAAACCACAAAGAAATACCACAAAGGAAAAGTTCACACGAAGCGATGGACAACTCACATAGGTATAATCTAATGGAAGGAAAGAAAGACTAAAAGTATTAATGCTTAACACCTTGCACTATTGAATCACTCATCCCTAATGAGTGCTTGGGTTAGCTTGATTACCTAGATCCGCTCTTCACATGGGCCAGCTAGATCACTTAGACCAACTCATATCTTGGGATAGCTGGATCACTTAGACCTGCTCTTCTCTAGGGCCAACTAGATCACCTAGACCCTCTTGTCTCTTAGGCTCGCTCGATCACTTAGACTCACTCGTCTCTTGGGGAAGTAGTATCACTTAGACCCCCTTTACTCTTGGGTTATCTAGATCACTTAGACCCACTCATCATAGTATTTTCAATACATTTAGCTGTAAGATTCCTACTCGTAGCTCACTTTATTCCAAGGGAGTCTACTCTTCATGTCATTGGTTGCATCTAAACATCCAATAAAGTCAACATAGTGTATACCAAAGGGACCGCCTTGTTGTCAGGGTCCCAATTCTGTAAACGTCTCTTCAATCATATGTATGGTATAGAAGTTATGACCATTTAATGAAAAGAGGCCGGTTGGGTCTGGGACGGGTCCAACCCGGGTTTGACCCGACCCAACCCATTTTGGGTCCCACTCGGATAGACTAGGCTGCAGGTTTGGCCAGTTGGCCGTGGGTCTGGCCCGTTGTGAGCAGGCGGGCTCAGCTCGCCCAGACGCGGCAGTGGTCGCCCCATCCGCACTTGGTAACCAAAGTGGTTTTACCACGTGATCTCCATGTGGTTCGCTGTGGGGCCATACTTCCACAGTCTGATTGGACTGAAACCTTATGGCCTTGAGATGTAGCTTGTTGCCACGTTCGTCAAATCCCCACCACCGGCAGTTGTTGGAGACGCTTATCTCCATTGTGTGGCGGTTACTACGGGGTTCTCCATCACCACAGCATGACACCAATGCACCACCCTCCACAACGTCATGACATGATGTTTGCAACCTCCTCCTCATGATGCAGTGCCCTGCAGGTGCCCTGGACCTTTGGCCGTAGCCTCATCCACTATGGCACGCTGCCGGTGCGCGTTGCCTCCTACTTGTGGTCACTACCGCATGTCACCTCCACCCTCAACCCTTCGAGATGGAGGCCCCATGTAGCCACTATAACGACCACTACTTTACATACATTGTTAGTACTTCAAAATTTAAGTACACTTATTACAACATATAACAAAACCATGAAAAGACCATATAGGTATAATGTCTTTAGAAACTGGGAAACATAAACAACTGGTTCATAAAGCATGTACACTGTCTCCCATTTATTTCATCATATATATAGTCCCTTTTGGAATATCTTACTTAATAACCTTATTCCTGACCTGGGGAAAGAAAACATACAAAAGTGTGAGCTCAAATGCTCAGTAAGGATAAACAAAAGAAATATCAATCACATCATATTCATAAGAATATAAAATTTTGGAAATCTTACCCTGCAAAAGAGATTATAATTTCATAACATGGGATAAATCATGGCAGTGAAATGTAATCACAATAATCATAACTTAAAACATTAAGCTTTTTTGCATACACACATAATCATAGAGAATAATTTCTTATTAGTCAAGACTCATTTCCAAGACTATCTTAGTGGATACAGTCCATTTCTGAATCGAGTTCACTCCTCGTTTCAGTCCTGTTTTACTAAACCGGTTTAACCTGCCGTTCCAGCCATGTATATCTCATGAGATATAAAATCTATACCCAATTCATTGGAGGGAGATATAGGTCCCACCCATATCATAATGATACCATTCTTATGTGTGCCACAAAATCATAAACCATACATCATAGCATAACCCATGTAATAAAAATGGGATTCTTAAACATCATGAAATCATAAAACAATTCATATAAGATAAAGGAATTCATAAAAATAATTCCATCACAACATAATCAAATCAATGTAATAATAGGGATATAAACAGAATCCTTTATTAACTTAGATGGAAAATAATTTTGATAAAACACTTGAACTCCATTCTTGAGGAAAATATCCTTTCTACTTCAAAAACACTTTTCCTTTCTTAACATGTCATATAATTCTAAACTAAAAGAAGTTGATTAAAAATAAAATTTAAAACTTGTAGAAGAAGGTTCTTGGATATAATGTTTTAAAAAATCCATTCATGCAGTATAATTTAAAAAAACATTCTTCTCGTACTTTTTTTAGATAAGTCAAAAAGTACCTCATACGAGAAACGAAAAAATATTCCTTTCTTATCTTTTACTAAAAACTCACCGAAGGGTAAAATTGTATTTAAAAAATTGTAGGTGGATGTAAATAATATTACATATTGAGGAAACATGGATTTGGATGATAAAATACACCCCAGTAAATTCCAAAGTATAAACAATCTCGGAGAAAAATGAGATTGTGATATTTCCCTTACCTTAGGTCTGATTTTCTTCGTAAGTGTCCGAACCTCCTGTATAATGATTTAAATAATGTCATTGACTTATTCCAGAATCATAATCATTGTTATGATATCATATATGGTCATATTCTTAGCTTATTATTAGTAATATTTCATTGCTACTTGTTATTCGGGTGTTTATTACTTTTTGTTCTTATGCGTGTTTTGTCAAATAAATTCTTATTATTCTTTTTAGGTTATAGATACCTAATTTAAAGAATGGTATTAGTGTAATATATATCATATTTATTCACTCAATTAATTTATGTAATCATTATGCAATGAAAATCATGTAGAACGAGTTGCATCACATCGTTGAGATGATATTCTATACGTACACAAGAGCGAGGATATCATTCCCATGATCGTAGAATTGTACTGGAGTGTATGTATACTACTTAAGAATCAATATCATTTTACAATAATCATATATATTAATTCTTTACACCATTATACCCATCCAAGTAAGGTGGTGGTGGAAAATAGATTACACCACGGTGTGGAGACGGTATTCCGTACGTACACACACGCAGTGATTTCGTTTTCCGTAGGATGGATAGATGGTGAAATAGGGTTGTTTCATAATTATAATAACATATCAGTATATGAGTGATACCAATGTTATTAATTCATAATGAAACAACTAAATAAGAAAAGTGGAACAAGAAATAAAGTTGAAAGAATCGGTAATGGACATTACCTCTTCTTTGAAGCGCTTCTTTGAGACCTCATTTCAGGGCACTAAAATTGGTCTTTGAAGAAGACCAGGACCTCTAGGATGTTTATACAGAACTGGAGAGGAGAAATTTTCAGGGTTTGGCCGAGATTGAAGGCTCAAAGTGGTGTGAGGAAGAGAGGGAGGAGGTGCCCTTTTATAAGGGAGGAGAGGGGCTCCTTCGGAAAAATTAAAAACATTATTTTATTATAAAGCCATATTCGGCTTTAAATAGCTCTAAATTTATTTATTTGGAAGCTAAGGTGGGTATGGGTCTAAATCCTCTCATCCAATAGAATTTGGACAAGTTTAGTTTACTATTTCAACCTTATCATTTAGATTTAACTTTAAGTTAGATAATTTTACTTTTACCATGACTTTTTGTGTTCTTACACTATAAGGTTAGTAAACTTACTATAACAAGTGAAAATAACCCCAAGTTGTTTATTATTAATATATATAACCTTATCTAAGTCATTTGGCTGAGACTTAGATTTTATGAATAAAATAACAATTAATAATATAATATTTGTTTTAAAAACTATTTTATATCAATTTTGACACTATTTAGTAATTTATTTTTGTGAAAATTATAAGAGAATTATTAGTTAGAAAAAAGTTAATTAAATAAATACTAACATGTCATATTAACCTATAAAATTAGTGAAATTTATAAAAAGTCTCAAATTAAATTTATTTGGGCACTTATAACATCAATTATGTCAATATTTCATTAATAAGATAATTACTGCATCATCATTTTGTCATAAATAAATTAATTTATTTAATGTCTAAAAATTACAAACAAAATACCAATATGTAGGAAATATTTTTATCTTTCTAATGAATATTTATAGTCGAATTTATCTTATGTATAACTCTATATTAAAAATTATTTACTTATTAAACTTTGATTTTAACTATTTTAACCCTTCTTTAAATAAATTAATAATAAATGACCTAATCTAATCCAAGTGGGCCTAAATGGTCATATTTCATTCCTAATGTTGTTTTTGGTCGAATTACAGTTATTTAATAGAATTAGGACATGTGTTAGTGTAATAATAATATCATTTTTACCCTTAATTAACCTATTTACTTTTAACCGTGGTAAATAAAAGTAAAAAATTACTATTCACAAAAAACTATTTTCATCACATTGAACCACATTTTACTTACAGACATCAACCATGTCTCTCATATTTTTGAAATTCCACTCACAGAAGCGGTAAAATTACTTTTTATGTAAATTTGAAAATTCTCCTAGTAGGTGGGTAAAAGACGGTGGAAAGTTCAATAAAATTTTTATATATCTAAAATTATTATAAAATTACTCCAATGAATTACACTGAACTTATATAGGTATTATGTATCAATTTTGACCTAAAATAAATTTTAATAAAATAAATAATTATTTAAATAAGAAGTTGGTTTTTAAATAATAACCTAGTGTTTTCACTATTCATCAAAAATTGAAAGTTTCCAGAAAAATACAAAAATTTCACCCTAGGCTAATTTAGATATTCCAAATCCAAAAATGAAGTCCATTTTGAAAAATAAAATTTACAAAATTTCAAAAAGTGGTTATTACTATTCATAACGGCTAGTTTTAATAATATTTTAATAGTATATATTTGTTTAGTGAAACTCGGTATTGCGTACGACACAAGCTATCGAGGAAGGTCGCGATTGCGTGTAAAGCAAGCCAAGCTAGTGTTGTGTGTAGTGAAAGATTACTTTGATGATTTATATAAAATAAAAACAAAATATTTCTTATAAAAGTCTCGGGTGTTACATTCTACCCCCCTTAAAATGAATTTCTCCCTCGAAATTCGTCACTCTGTAACAAACAGATGAGGATAACTCTCCCTTATCTTATCCTCAAGCTCCAATGTAGCTTCTTCTAATTGGTGGTTCCTCCATAAAACATTCACCAAGCGAGTGGTCTTGTTCCATAGGAATTTTTCACTATGATTGAGAATCTCTATCGGCTGTTCTTCATAAGAAAGATCTTGTTCCAGCGGTACAACTTCGGAGCTAAGTACATGTGAAGGATCAGGTATGTACTTTCTCAGGAGAGATACATAGAACACATCTTGAACTTGAGAGAGATTCGGTGGAAGTGCCAATTGGTAAGCTACCTTCCCAACACGATCCAGAATTTCGAAAGGACCGATATACCTATGGCTCAGCTTTCCCTTATTTCCAAATCTCATTACTCTCTTTCAAGGAGATATTCGTAAGAACACTTTATCACCCACTTCAAACTCTAAGTCTTTTCTTCGGTTGTCGGAATAACTTTTTTGTCGACTCTGAGCTGCTCTTATGTGTTGTTGAATAGATCTGACATTTTCTGCCATCTCATCAACAAGATCGTGTCCTAATAGATTTCTTTCCCAAAATTCATCCCATCAAGTTGGAGTTCTGCATTTCTTTTCATAGAGAGCTTTATAAGGATCCATCTGAATACTGGAGTGAAAGCTATTATTATAAGAAAATTCCACCAAAGGTAGGTTTTGATCCCAACCACCTTTTAAATCCATAGAGAAAGCTCTCAACATATCTTTTAGAGTTTGAATTGTCCCCTCAAACTGACCATCTGTATGAGGATGATAAGGAGTGCTGAAACTCAACTCTGTATCCAGAGTATGCTGAAGACTTCACCAGAACATTGAGGTAAACCTCGGATCCCGATCAGATATAATGGAAAGTGGTACTCCATGTAATCTTACCACTTCCTTTACATATATCCTGGCAAGATGATCAAGAGAAAAATCTTCTCTAATAGCAATGAAGTGTGCAGAATTTGTTAGACGATCAACTATAACCCAGATAGAATTATTGCCTTTGGATGTTTTAGGATGTCCGGTGACAAAGTCCATAGTGATGTTTTCCCATTTACATTCGGATATGGGTAATGGTTGTAACATTCCCTTAGACTTCTGTCTCTCAGCTTTAACTTGCGGACAAACCAAGCATTGAGAGAAATATTCAGCAACATCTCTTTTCATGCCATCCCACCAAAAGTACTCTTTCAGGTCCCTATACATCTTTGTGCTTCCAGGATGAATAGAGAATGAATAACTATGAGCCTCATCCAACAGCTCCTTCTTTAATTCAGGGATGAGAGGAACACAAACCTGATTCCTGAACCTTATTATCCCATCACAATCAAGGTTGAATTCAGGAACATTTCTCACCTTCTTTTGTAACTCGACATCTTCTTTCTATGTCTCTTTAATCTTAACATGTATAGATGGTTGAACATTCAATTGAGAAAGATACAATTTTTCCCCTTTCATTATAATTCCAAGATCTATCCTTTTTAAATCTACTAATATTGGATCTCTTGTGATCCTCATCATGGATAAACTGGCATGGTCTTGTCGACTTAATGCATTTGACACCTTGTTTTCTTTCCCAGAGTGGTAATGAATTGAGCAGTCATAATCCTTAATCAGCTCCAACCATATTCTTTGGCGCATATTCTGCTCCTTTTGTGTGAAAATATACTTTAAACTTTTATGATCAGTATAAATATCACACCTTTCTCCATAAAGATAATTCCTCCAAATATTTAATGCAAATATTACCGCAGCTAACTCCAAATCATGAGTTGGGTAATTTTTCTCATGTATTTTCAATTGTCTTGAGGCATAAGCTATGACCATATCATTTTTCATAAGAACACACCCCAATCCCTTCTTGGATGCATCACTGTAGATCACAAACCTTTCTCCACTACAAGGAAGTGTGAGTACAGGTGCACTGGATAACCTTCTTTTCAACTCCTTGAAATTCTCTTCACATTCCTCCATCCACATGAACTTAACTCCTTTTCGAGTCAACTTGGTGAGTGGATTAGATAATCATGAAAAATCTTTCAAAAAACGTAGGTAATATCCAGCCAAACCAAGAAAACTTCGGATCTCAGTTACTGTTGTTGGTCTCGACCATCTTTCGATAACCTCTGTTTCTACTGGATCCATAGGTATCCCCTCTTTTGAGATTATGTGACCCAAAAATGAAAATTTTTAAAGCCAAAATTCACACTTGGTAAATTTGGCATAAAGCTTCTCCTTTCTCAGGGTCTTCAATATAATTCTCAAGTGATCTTCATGTTCTTCCTTTCTATTTGAATATACGGGAATATCATCTATAAAGACTACCACAAACTGATCAAGATAGTCTCTAAAGACTCTATTCATCAGATCCATGAAGATAGCAGGGGCATTAGTAAGACCAAATGACATTACTATAAATTCATAGTGTCCATACCCTGTACAGAAAGCCGTCTTTGGTATATCCTCCCTTTTGAACCTTAATTGATGATACCCTGAACGAAGATCAATCTTGGAAAAGTATTGAGCGCCGTGTAGTTGGTCAAATAAGTCATAAACGCGCGGGAGAGGATATTTGTTCTTGATAGTGATCTTGTTAAGTTCTCGATAATGAATCCAGAGTCTCATTGATCCATCTTTCTTCTTAACAAATAGAACAGGTGCTCACCAAGGTGATGCACTAGGGCATATGAACCCCTTATCAAGATTCTCTTGAAGTTGCTTCTTCAATTCCTGTAACTCAATTGGGGCCATTCAATAAGGTTTCTTTGAAATAGGTAAAGCACCCAGTACGAGTTCTATTGAAAACTCAACTTCACAATTTGGTGGAAGACCCGAAAATTCCTCTGGAAAGACATTGTCAAACTCTCGTACAATGGGCATATTCTTAATCATGAGTTTCTCACCAACAATTTGAGATAAAAAAACCTTCATTTAGTGGAATCAAGACCCATAAGATGGAAGAAATTTCCACTGGAAGGTTATGTTCATCCTTGCATCGATATATGATCAAACATTGATCTGGAATATGAAATGTGACTTCCCTTCATTGGAAATTGATATGAGCTCCATATAGAGAAATCCAATCCATGCCAAGAATCACATCAAATTCCACTATAGGGAGGATCACAAGATTTGCAGGAAGCACTTTCCCACAAACTTCAATTGGAGAAGAATTATAAACTTTTGATGCGACTGTTGTGCCATTAGGGGTTGTCACAACTAACTCAACATCTAATTGTTGAGGTAATATGGCGATACCCTTAGAAAATTCTTCATAAATAAAAGAGTGGGTGGATCCAGAATCAAATAAAACATTTTCTACTTTAGAGTGGATGGTAAGTGTACCTTTCACCACTTCGTTATCATACTCCACATCTCTAATAGAAATTGCATGTGACTTTCCTTTGTCTTTATCCTTAAGAGTTTGTTGACATCGATCATCATCAACAACCATTGGATTAGGGCATTGATTGGAATAATGCCCCATTTCCTTTCACTTTTAACATTGAAGTGTAGGAGGTGCACTCTGTGCAGCCTTTTCATTGTTTGCATCACTAGACATCTTCTTCCCATCGTTGAGGCATTCAAATGCATGATGACCTTCCTTTCCACATTTGAAACATTTACTTGTCCCTTTAAGACAACTCCCTCCATGTTTCTTTCCACACTTTGAGCATAAGGGAAAACTCATCTTTTTTTTTCTGTGTGCTCTTTATATTTTCCTTTGAATTCCATTTTCCTCTTCTTATCAAACCCATATGACTGATGGGTTACTCTAATCTCCATCTCAACTTTGAGAGCACATCGAACGATTTCCTCATAGCTATTGAAGTCCGTTATGGCTAACTCCCTTCGAAGACTTGGTTTTAAGCCACTAAAGAATCGATCGATCTTACTCTCAGGTTGGATAATAATCCCAGAAGCATACCTTGAAAGTCTTGTAAAATTTTCTTCATAGGTACCAAAAGATTCATCATTATTTTGCTTTAGTTCATGAAACTCCTTCTCCATCTTTTCTTGGAGAATACGAGGGATTTACTTATTGAAAAATAAGTTCTTGAACTCGTCCCATTCCATGGACTCAATTTCATCTCTTGGCCTCGTATTCTTGATAATATTCCACCACTGATCAACACCACCTTCCAAACGGTACACTGCTAAGATGACTTTATCATGTTCAGAACTTTGAAGAACTAAAAATTTCTTTTCAGTAGTACTGATCCATTGTTCCACAACTAATGGATCAATAAACCCGCTGAATGAAGGTGGATGCTGTCTCATGAAGGATTCAACAGAATGTTTCTCCTTCCACTGCTCGTTTGGAAGTCCTGTATGATTCATAGCTTGAGAAAGTTTTGTGAGCATGGCTACAAGATTTTGCATTCCCGCTCCCATAACATTTGGTTGTTCATGTGGAAAATCATTGCATTGCCCGTCGTATTCCATATTAAAACGGTTCCTTCGGGTTCCAACCATTGACTAAAACCTAGAAGAATAGTGTGAGCAACACTAATTATAATAGGAAAACCACATAATAAAGAATAAAATTTCACACTTAAGGTCTTATCCTAGGTTATTCATGGCCATTTCTAAAACACTAAGATTGTTTTCTATGCTTAGACTTATCCTTAGGATTCTTACTAAGGCTTTCACATCCTAGTTTCCAAAGGTTGACTATACCTTTCCTCTGATACCAACTATAACGACCCATACTTTACATACATTGTTAGTACTTCAAAATTGAAGTACACTTATTACAACATATAACAAAACAATGAAAGGATTGTATAGGTATAGTGTATTTAGAAACTGGGAAACATAAACAACTGGTTCATAAAGCGTCTACATTGTCTCCCATTTATTTCATCATATCTATAGTCCCTTTTGGCATATCTTACTTAATAACCTTCTTCCTGACCAGGGGAAATAAAAAATACAAAAGGGTGAGCTCAAATTCTCAGTAAGGGTAAACAAAAGAAATATCAATCACATCATATTCATAAGAACATAACATTTTGGAAATCTTACCCTGCAAAAGAGATCATAATTTCATAACATGGGATAAATCATTGCAGTGAAATGTAATCACAATAATCATAACTTAAAACATGAAGCTTTGTGGAATACATACATAATCATAGAGAATCATTTATTATTAGTCAAGACTCATTTCCAAGAATATCTTAGTGGACAAACTCCATTTCTGAACCGAGTTCACTCCTCGTTTTAGTCCTGTTTCACTGAACCATTTTAACCTACCGTTCCAGCCATGTCAATATCATGAGATATAAAATCTTTACCCAATTCATTGGAGGGAGATATAGGTCCCACCCATCTCATAATGATACCATTCTTATGTGTTCCACAAAATCATAAACCATACATCATAGCATAACCCATGTAATAAAAATGGGATTCTTAAACATCATGAAATCATAAAACAATTCATATAAGATAATGGAATTCATAAAAATAATTCCATCACAACATAATCAAATCATTTTAATAATAGGGATAGAAACAGAATCATTTATTATCTTAGATGGAAAATAATTTTGATAAAACACTTGAACTCCATTCTTGAGGAAAATATCCTTTCTACTTCAAAAACACATTTCCTTTCTAAACATGTCATACAATTCTAAACTAAAAAAAGTTGATTACAAATAAACTTGAAAACTTGTAAAGTAAGCTTCTTGGAAATAATGTTTTAAAAATCCATTCATGCCATATAAGTTAAAAAAACATTCTTCTCGTACTTTTGTCAGAAAAGTCAAAAAGTACCTCGTACGAAAAACGACATAAGATTCCTTTCATATATTTTACTAAAAACTCACCGAAGGGTAAAATTGGATTTAAACAATTGTAGGTGGATGGAAATAATATTACATATTGAGGAAAATGGATGTGGATGATAAAATACACCCCAGTAAATTCTAAAGTATAAACAATCTCATATAAAAATGAGATTGTGATATTTCCCTTACCTTAGGTCCGATTTGCTTCATAAGTGTCCAAAACACCTGTATAATGATTTAAATAATGTCATTGACTTATTCCAGAATCATACTAATTTTTATTATATCATATATGGTCATATCCTTAGCTTATTATTAGTAATATTTCATTGCTACTTGTTATTCGGGTGTTTATTACGTTTTGTTCTTATGCGTGTTTTGTCAAATAAATTATTATTCTTCTTTTTAGGTTATAGATACCTCATTTCTAGAATTTTATTAGTGTAATATATATCATATTTATTCACTCAATGCATTTATTTAATCATTATGCAATGAAAATCATGTAGAACGAGTCGCATCACATCGTGGAGACGGTATTCCGTATGTACGTACGAGCGATGATATCGTTCCCATGATCGTGGAATTGTATTGGAGTGTATCTATACAATTTAAGAATCAATATAAATTTAAAATAATAAAATATATTAATTCTTTACACCATTATACCCATCCATGTAAGGTAGTGGTGGAAAATAGATTACACCACGGCGTGGAGACGATATTCTGTACGTACGCACGCGCGGTGATTTCATTTTACGTAGGATGGATAGATGGTGAAATAGGGTTGTTTCATAATTATAATAAAATATCAGTATATGAGTGATACTGATGTTATTAATTAATAATTAAACAACTAAAGAAGAAGAAGTGGAAGAAGAAATAAAGTTGAAATAATCGGTAATGGACATTACCTCTGCTTTGAAGCGCTTCTTTGAGACCTCCTTTTAGGGAACTAAAATTGGTCTTTGAAGAATACAAATACCTCTAGGATGTTTCTAGGGAAGTGGAGAGGAGAAATTGTTAGGGGTTGGCCGAGATTGAAGGCTGAAAGTGGTGTGAGGAAAAGAGGGAGGAGGTGCCCTTTTATAAGGGAGAAGAGGGGCTCATTTGGAAAAACTAAAAATATTATTTTCCATATTCAGTTTTAAATAGCTCCAAATTGATTTATTTTGAAGCTAAGGTGGGGATGGGTCTAAATAATCTCATACAATAGAATTTGGACAAGTTTAGTTTACTATTTTAACATTATCAATTAGATTTAACTTTAAGCTAGATAATTTTACTTTTACCGTGTCTTTTTGTGTTCTTACACTATAAGGTTAATAAACATACTATAACAAGCCAAAAAAACCCCAAGTTGTTTATTATTAATATATATAACCTCATTAAAGTCATTTGGACGAATATTAGATTTTTAGGAATAAAATAACAATTAATAATATAATATTTTTTTTAAAAACTCTTTTATGTCAATTTTGACACTATTTAGTAATTGAATTTTGTGAAAATCATAACAGAATAATTAGTTAGAAAATAGTTAATTAAATCAATAATAACATGTCATATTAACCTAGAAAATTAGTGAAATTCATAAAAAGGTTCAAATTACATTTATTTGGGTATTTATAACATCAATTATGTCAATATTTTATTAATAAGATAATTACTACATCATCATTGAGTCATAGATAAATTAAATTATTTAATCTCTAAAAATTAAAAATAAAATACCATTTTGTAGGAATTCTTTTTAGATTTCTAATTAATATTTATAGTCGAATTTATCTTATGTATAACCCTATATTAAAAATTATTTACTTATTAAACTTTGATTTTAACTATTTTAACCCTTCTTTAAATAAATTAATAATAAATGTCCTAATCTAATCCAAGTGGTCCTAAATGGTCATATTTTATTCCTAAGGTTGTTTTTGGTCGAATTAAACTTATCCAATAGAATTAGGACTTGTTTTAGGGTAATAATAATATCATTTTTACCCTTAATTACCCTATTTACTTTTAACCGTGGTAAATAAAAGTAAAAATTTACTATTCACCAAAAATTATTTTCATCTCATTGAAAAAAAAATTAATTACTGACATCAACCATGTCTCTCGAATTTTTGAAATTCCACTCACAGAAGTAGTAAAATTAAGTTTTATGTAAATTTGAAAATTCTCCTAGGAGGTGGGTAAAAGACGGTGAAAAGTTCAATAAATTTTTTATATATCTAAAATTATTATAAAATTACTCTAATGAATTACATTGAACTTATATAGGTATTATGTATAAATTTTAACCTAAAATAAATTTAAATAAAATAAATAATTACTTAAATAAAAAGTTGGTTTTTAAATAGTAACCCATTGTTTTCACTATTCATCAAAAATTGAAAGTTTCCAGAAAAATACCAAAATTTCACCCTAGGCTAATTTCGATATTCCAAATCCAAAAATGAAGTCCATGTCGAAAAATAAAATTTACAGAATTTCAAAAAGTGGTTATTACTATTCATAATGGCTAGTTCTAATAATATTTTAATAGCATATCATTGTTTAGTGAAACTCGGTATTGCGTACAATGCAAGCTATCAATGAAGGTCACGATTGCATGTAAAGAAAGACAAGCTAGTGTTGTATGTTGTGAAAGATTCCTTTGATGATTTATATAAAATAAAAACAAAAAATTTCTTATAAAAGTATCGGGTGTTACAACCACAACCTCTTACTTTGGTATCCATCCGCTAATATTTTGATCCACCACCATGTTGTGATCATTGAGTTTTTGTAGTGACGGTGATTAGAGGGAAAAATAATGGGGGAGGAAGAGGCTCACATGAACACCCAAGGTTCATGGATCATGCCTTTTTTGTGTCGGCCTTGATCTGTCCATGTATGAAATTTTAGGGAGGCTAAACAAGTCTTTAAATTAAAACACCAATTCAACATGGATCTATTTTCCTGATGTTTATCCCAAAATCAAACCCATCCCACATAAAAATATTACCCATGGATCAACTTGTTAGTGGGATGATCTGTATGTGTTGTTTTAGAATGAAGGAATGGGAAATAAATTCACAAAGAATAAACCCCTGCCTGAAGAACATGTTCGATTGAAGGAAGGATTCGCCATTGATGGTGATCCAACCATGAAATTCATCGATCCATCGTCAAGGGAAATATCTCTCAAAGAGGATGGTGGTGCTCAATGTTTTTGGAGATCTTGATTCATCATTCATCATTCATCAACAGTGATCCTATAAAGACTTAGAGTGATTTTCCAGATCCAGATCTGATCTCCAATTCTTATTATCCCAATAAATGGGGTAATGTGTTGCAACATTTAAGTTATGTTGAATCACCACTGTTATGTTGTTTCATTTATAAACAGTTTTTATGTTACTTATCATTGTAGCATCATTATGCAGATTCTTTTTTGGAATGATGTAGTCTTCTCATCACTACGTTGTAGCGAATCAATTTCAAACAAAATAACCTTTTAATATTTGTTTTATTATATTTCTTAAAATGTATGAAAAATAAAATTTTCCCTCAACCCACATTGGTTATGTTTATCTCCATTATTAGGTAATTTCGTCATTCTAGACGCAATGATGCCCTCGAATATTTAATCTGGGCACCCATTTAGAAGTTTCTAAAACCACAAACGTGCGCCATTTTAATTAGCCTAAAAAATGTAAAATGTTTATTTCAGGATCAACAGGACCCCGAATCAAGTCCCATATAAGTTTCTAGTTTTGAAATAATCCCTTATAATTTAAGAAATCACAATGAATTCTGGGACGTTACATTACCCCCACCATTAGGGTTTCATGTCCCCATAAGCCCAAACATGGGATAATCAGTCAAATGGGGGTACTGGGCACGGATCTAGACATCCCACTCCCAAGTTCTCTCCTAGAGATTCTCATGCTTCAATTTAATGTAAACTATAGGAATAGACCGTCCACAAATAATCCTCTTCTATCTATCCTCAATCTCTACTGGGAACACCACAAACATTGCCCCATCGCTGATGTCCAGCTCGCCCCAGTCAGTGACATGCTATTGATTCTACATGTACCTCCTCAGCTATCAAATATGGAAAACTTCATGAAATCGATGCATTTATGAGGGGTGATCTAGGTGGAACACCCCCTCACTAACTTTGCTCAGACTATGACAAGGGTTGATGAATCTTGGATACAACTTGTCGCCTCAGCCAAATCTTTGCAATCCCCATCGAGGTGAGACCTGAAAGAACACATGGTTTCCCTCCTCAAACTCCAAGGGCCTTCATATCCTATCAGGAAATGTTTTTTTCCTACTTTTTATAGTCCTCATCCGCTCATGGATGACCTTCACTTTCTCGGTGGTAGCCCGTACCAACTCTGTACCCATGAGTGCTGACTCCCCTGGGTCTATCTACCATAAAGGAGATCTTCATGGTCACTCGTAAATCACCTCAAATGGTGGATTAGAAGATATTATTGTACGTAAACTCCACCATTGTTTGGTGATCCTCCCAACTACACCCAAATTCCTAGATAAAATTATAAATCATGTCCTCTAAAACCTAGATGGTCCTCTCTGTCTAACCATCTATCTGATGGTGGAAGGTTGTACTCAAGAGAAGCTGAGTTCCGAATGCCTCCCACAATCCCTTCCACAAATGGGACATAAAGTGTGTGTCGCGATATGATACTATCATCAATGGGACCCCATGGAGTCGAACTATTTCCTCCACATGGAGGGGTCTAATTCCCTATACCAATCCCTTCTACCAGATTGGTAGGAAGTGGGAATACTTGGTGAGTCGGTCAATGATCACCTAGATAGTATCTTGGACCTTGGATGTGCATGGTTATCCTATCATGAAGTCAATAGAGATACTATCCCACTTCCTCTATAGAACCTCAAGTGGCTAGGTCAAGCCTGCTGGAACATGGTGCTTTGCCTTCACTTGCTGACAAGTGAGGCACCATGAAACGAACTCTGCCACCGCTTTCATCATCCATGGCCACCAGTACCGACATCAGAGATCTTGGTATATTTTTTCCACTCATGGATGCACCACTAAAGGGGGCATGGAACTCCCTTAGAACATCCTCACACGAAGCTACTGTAACAACAGTTCTCCCCTTTAAAAGGACAATGTGCTCCCCACCTATCGAAAATTTATCAAGAGATTGTCTTGAGGATAAGTGAGTAAATCGGGCCTCGTAGCCAACATCCAGAAGTTTTTACTCCCTAATTTTCTGTAAGAGTGGGGGAGTGGTAGTCATCAACTGAATTTAAGCTACTGAATCATCATCCACAAAGGATATCTATATCATGGCTAATAGCTCTAATGCCCCACACAGCAACTGAAACTTGGATCTTCTACTGAGCACATGTGATACCACTTTCCTTTTTACAAGATTATAGACTATCTTGAAGTCATAGTCCAATTGGAACTCCATCCATAACTGCTACCTCATGTTCAGGTCCTAGTACAAGAGGATATACCTGATACTTTTGAGATTGGATTAGATGGTAAACCACTCACTCTTCAAGTAGTGCCACCACATCTTTAAAGAAAATACCACTTCTGCTAGCTACAGGTAATGGGTTGCATATTTCTGCTCATTCTTTCTCAAATTCACCAAACCATTGGCGATCAATGCTTTCTCCTACATCAGGACACTACCCAGTTTGGTTCCAGATGTGTCATAGAAAGACTGCATACCCATCAACCCCCATTGGTAGTCTAAAGATGGGGGCACTCATCAATCTTTGCCTCAGCTCCTAGAAACTCTACTAGCACATTCCCATCCACATGAAAGGTTGCCGCTTCGAAGTCAAATCTGATAAGGGTGTTGCTACCCAAAAAACATTAGGCATGAACCTCTGTTAGTATCCATCTGAACCCAAGAAACTGGACACCTCAGTCATGCTTCTAGGTGGATACCAAGCAAGAATAGCCTATATCTTTGCAAGATCCACTACGACTATTTCATCCTATATAACATGTCCCATAAAGTGGAACTCCTGAATCTAAAACTAACACTTCGAGATCTTCCCATAATGATGGTGCTATGAGAGTGTACCCAAAACTATCTGTAGTTGTGTAGCATGCTCCTCCTCACACACCAATTACACCAAGATGATATCAATGAAGACCATGATGAAATGATATAGGTAAGGCTATAAGATCATGGTCATGAGTCCCATGAACTCTTTTGGGGAATTGGTCACCCTGAAGCACATCACCATGAACTCATAGTGGTCATACTGACATCCGAAAGCTGTCTTCGATACATCCTCATCCCATACACAATGTTGTTGGTAGCCTGATTAGAGGTCTATCTTCTAGAACCATCTCTCTCCCAATGGATGATCAAAGATGTCACCAATCCTTGTCATTGGATACATGTTCTTCATGATTACCTATTAAAGGCACCACATGTCCATGAAAAACATCAACATCCCATCTTCTATCTTGAAAAAAAAATTGGGGCAACTCATGGTGAAGAGTTGGGTCTTACAAAACCCTTATCCTACAAATCCTCCAGCTATACCCTTAACTCACGAATCTCTAAAGGATTCATCCGATATGATAGTGTGGATATTAGTTTTGTCCTATCGTAAAGATCAATGTAGAAGTCTACCTCTATATGAGGAGGTTATCCCAACACATCAATAGGAAAGATGACTTTGTACTCGTCCACCACTATAGGAAAGTGTGGAATCCTCATGTCCACCTCACCAAGGGTGAGGCTAGATAACTAGTGAGTGATCAGATACAACCTCCTCTGAGGAAGTCTATCCTATGATGTAATATCTCACTTATCGCCAGTGAAAGAAAAAACTAGTCCCATACTCGTGGACACACTGCACTCTTCACCTATGAAAGTCAACCTGAGCATGAACTGTGGATAACCAGTCCATACTAAGGATGACATTGTAACTCCTCAACGCCGCTACTTGGAGATCACAACTGAATCTCTCACCTCCAAGAGTGATATCACACTGTGGGAACCAGCGGGAAATCATCTAATTCCATTCCGTAGGAGTCTCATATCGTAAGTATCAAACCAACAACTCCACTAGAATCTCTAAGATCAGAACATGGTTTGTGGAAATGAAAGATTGACTGACACCTATTTTCATAAGAACTGCATTTAAGGTGGAGAAGACACATTTCATTCCTATAATCATCTCTACTGTGTCATGAAAGTAGGCCTCCATCACCAGAAGCTAGCCTTATCCCTGTCTACCGGCTCCTTAAGCCCATGGTGGAATACCTCTGGGTGGTGGTGGTGGCAGCTCGAACCTTCCCCACCGCATGCCACTCTTCCCGCTCCCTTGCCACATCTGCCTCCATGCAGACCACCCTACACGAACCTATGCCTCAACCTCGGTGGTCCTTTGACCATCCGCTAATCATATGTATAGTAAGTTAGATAGTCACAATCCATGTGTCCCTACCCTCCACATGACTAACACACCATGATCCTCTGCTAACTCTCGCAACCCCAATGTTCTCATTCCACCGGCCCTATGACCTGGGGTCACCCCATAAAATGATTGAACTGTTTGGGTATCTATGTCATATTCCTGGTACACACTACTAGAGACTCCACCACCTTGTGTCTAATGGTATCTCTTTCTATTGGCGCCTGCTCAGCCAGGAAGCTCTGAACAAGAAGGTCACGCTCTTGCACCCATCCTCGGTAGGGATGCTAAGAGATAACATGAATGCCCTGATATCTCGGTGTAGTACCTAATAAAATTCTAGATCTCGGATGATCGGGGGTTGTACCATTTATATAGAGTAGAGAGAGAGCTCAGTGAATCTCTCGGAGTACTCTTCCACTTTCGTGGCACCCTATTATAGGTGTAGTAGCTTCTGTATTTGCACTGAGCACAACATCACTGGGAAGATATCCTCTATGAAGAGGAGTTCAATATATATCCAGGTGTGGGTCACCACATCATGTGTCTGGATCGTTAAGATCCACTATATCCCTACTAAGCCTTGAAGAAGGCTCACGACTAAGATTGACATCTAGTTGAGAGGCATCCTCACCAGACATAAGACTCACATAATTGCCTCGAGCTAATCCTTGCCACCTGGGGGTCAGTCTCACCCCTAAACCTAAGAGGTATCTGCCTATATAACTCGTGTAATTCATTGAAACTATAGGTTTCTTCTATATATTATTCTGGTAGTAACTACTGATTGGTGGGTAGGGGAATACTGGCGCACCACCCGGTGGGGCCATCTACATCACAGGTCCTGAAACAGACGCCTCATCGATGGGTGTAACATCCTCGTGATCATGTTCCATAATCATTGTTTGTCATGTGTACGTAGGCTTCCTGGAATAGATAATGATGGACCATAGTCAATAGATTATACCTCACAAGATGACTCTAACTAAAAAGGACAAGAGGACACTTTCAATTATTATATGATTCATGCAACTAGTGTTTTCATGTACTGAGTCGAAAAATAGAATTCATGTTCCTCGTGTATGGATACATTGGCCAACACACCAACACCGGATGCCCCAAGTCTGAATATTGAACTCCAAACATTCAATGTCATTGCACCAAAATAAAACGAGAGACTCCCGGTCCTTCAGGTTCAACTGACCACCTCTGATACCAATTTTTCACAACCCATCCCTAAAGGCCCATGCCGTGACTACCCCATGCTCACCTACCAAAGGAAAAGGGGATGCAAACAAGAAATGAAGGGATCATCCTACAAGTGGGAGGAATTTTCCAAGTACCTGTACATACGTACACTCACAACCCCATCCCACAATACTGAAAAAGAAAACAAGTATTCCACTAAGACAACTACAGAGAGTATAACACTATAAGATGAAAGTAAAGTGGACATAATAGAAGACCATAAAAGACAATCAAAAAACAATAAATTTTAATGGTCCCTAAAAATACATCCCTGAAAACCATACCTGAAGGGTAGGTGTAGAGTGACTGTTGGGAGATGTAGGAGTACGCCTCACCTGTCTGATCTCATTAACCACTGCCTGGTCTTGGGCCACCATGGAATCTGTCAAAACATTGATCATATTCACATGAAACATCACATGCGGGAAAATCCCATGCATGGGTGAGTAACAAAAACATAGAAGGTACCCCAAACCACAAAGAAATACCACAAAGGAAAAGTACACCTGAATCAGTGGAAATCTCACACAGGTATAATCTAAAGGTAGGAAAGCAAGCCTAATAATTGTAATTCTTAACACCTTATATTGTTGAAGCACTCACCCCTGATGAGGGAATGGGGATACTGAATCACCTCAACCCACTCTTCTGGTGGGCCAACTAGATCACTTAGACCTGCTCATCTCATGGGCTAACTAGATCACTTAGACCCTCTCGTCTCTAGGGCTAGTTGGATCACATAGACCCACCAGTCATTTTGTCCAAATAGATAACTTAGACCTGCTAATATCCTGGGATATCTAGATCACTTAGACCCGGTCGTCTACTAGGACTACTATATAACATAGACTAGCTCATCATAGTCCTCTCGATACATCCAATCGCATGATTCACACTCATACTGCACTTGATTCTAGGAGAGTCTACTCCTTAAGCCATTGGCTGCATCTAAACTTATACTAATGTCCACATAGTGTATAAGAAATGTCATTATTCGTTGAAAGGGTACCAATGTCATAAACATCTCATCAATAGGATGTACATTTGGGATGTTATGCCAGTTTTATTGAAAAGGGGTTGGTGGGGTCCGTGTCTTGTCCAACCCGATCGGACCAAACCGACCTGACTGAGCCTAGGGGATGACCGACTGGACCTGAGTGTGACCTGACCCAGTCAGGGTCTATATTAGACTGACTGGGCTGTGGGTTCGGCCCACTGGCCATGGGTCCGACTCTTTGGGTTGCGGGTCTGGCACGTTGGGTCATGGGTTTGGCCCGTAGGGGAGCCCATCCAACTTTGAGTAAGCCAACTCGGCTTGATCAGATACAGTGACAGTCACCGCATCCAACCCAGGTCAGTGTGGAGATATCGTCGTGTGACTGCCTTGTGGTTCGCCGTGAGACCCTCCTTTCAAAGTCCCATTGGACTGCAGCCCTCCGGCTGCGAGACATAGCTCAGTGTCGCGACAACCAATGCCCCACCTCCAGCAATTTATAATGCACCTTTTCATTTCCCTGCGATGGTTGTTTTGGGGTTCTCCACTGTCGCAACACACCGCCAACGCACTGCCATCCACACCACCATGACCCGATGGTTGAGGCCTCCTCCACTATGGCACACTGCCGGTGAGCACTTCCTGCTGCATGCCGCCTCAGCTACTGGCCCTTCCATCTTGTGGCCCCATGTCGTTGCAACCTCCTACCATGGAATTTGTCCCCTAATGTTTTGGTACGCCGTCATTTTGTGATCATTTAGATTTTTCAGCAATGAAGATCGATGTAACAAATAACGGGGGAGTAAGAGGCTCACATGAACATCCAAGGTTGACAGATCGAGCCTTTTTCATTCCAGCCAAGATTTTTCCACTAATGAAATTTATGGGCGTCTAAATGATGATTTAAATCAAAACACCAATTCAACATGGATCTATTTTCTAGATATTTATCCCAAAATCAATCCCATCCTGTAAGAATAAACGAACCAAGGATCAACCTGTTAGTGGTTTGATCCACACTAGTTATTTTAGAAAGAAGGAATGGGAAATAAATTCACAAATAATAAACCCATACCTAGAGAATATGTTCAATCAGAGGAAGGATTCATTATTTAAGGTGATCATTCCATGATAGTCCTCGATCCATTGTCCAGGGAGAGATCTCTCGAAGAGGAGGGGAGTGCTTAATGTTTTTGGTGATTGTCCTTCACAATTCTTTATTCATAAATGGTGATCCTCCAAAGACTCATATTTATCATCCACATCCAGATCTGATCTCTAATTCCAGTTGTCCCATTAAATAGGGAAACCCATTGCAGCATTCCTGGTATACTGAATCGCCATTGTTACGCTATTACATTTATGAAAAAATGTTTTTGTAACTTTGTGTTTTAGGGTCATTACACGGATTCATTTATGGAATGAAGCAGTCATCTCATCACTGCATTACAATGAATCAATTTCAAATAAAATAAAAATTTTAAGTGTATTTTATTTTTTTCAGGAAAATTTCTAAAAATTAACTTTTTCCCTCAACCAGCTCAAGTTGAGGTTAGGTACATTCTTACGTAATTTCATCATTCTAGAGTCAATTCTTCCCTCTTATTTATAATCTGGGAACCCATATAGAAGTTTCCAAAACCATGCTGGTGCAGAATTTTAATTAGCTTTAAAAAAAGGTCTAATGTTTATGTCGGGTTCACCGGACCTCTAAATCAAGTGTCGTTGGAGCATCTGGTCTCGAAATAATCCCATATAAATTTTAAAAAAACTACATAGAATTATAGGACATTACAATAGGGATGGTATCGACACAAGATATTTACATTTGAGTAATAATAAAGGGTTTTGTTATTGGTTAATGGAAATAACAGAAAAATATATTTAAAAGCATTCTTAATGAATAAAACCCTTCCATTATGATTTTTTCGAAAGTATATTTCATTGAAAATAAAATTTTATAACATTTTATTTAAAAATAATTTCATAAAATAACAATGTAAGATTATATGAAATAAAGGAGGGAAACTCCATACATGTCATTAAAGGTAAAAACATTCCTTTTCCAAGATAAAAATGTTATAAATGTTCCTTTATTATAAAGAGACTAGAATAGTACATTGAAAATATTTTTTTTAAAAACACTAAATGGGTAAAAATGTATTTTAATAAATTATTTTGAAAGTTGTATGGAAAAAATTATTTAAAACATTTTTATAAAACATGGTTTTTAAGAAAATATATTTTTGATCAAAGAATGAAGCCATATATTCTTTAAAAAAAAATTAAAACATTTTTTGTATCAACGAGTGGATAAATTATATTATTTATTTAAAAAGAACAATAATAAAATTATTAGAATAAAATTATAGGGTTTATTTTGAAAAGTTAATATTAATCCCTTTAATGTATGTTCAATAATAAACAGTCTCAACTAAAATAATTTTGTGAAATCAACATTTAAAATGATCATAACTTTGATGTGAGAATTAATAAAAGAATAAATTAGGTGCATTCACTGAAAAATAAACATAAAAATGTATAAATTAAACAATATATAGTAAAAATTAATGATACCCATAATAATATAATATCAATGAAGAAACAATATAACCCAATGAAATGAAATTCAGTTATGAAGTTCATTAACACATGGTTACATTTAATTCAATGACCCTTTGATGATATAATTCAAATTGAAACATTCAATACAGTGAAGAATTTATTATTCATGATATTACATGAAAAATGGTCATTATATACACCACATATAAGTTAATTGGTTCATAATAATAAATAATCCTCGGTGTAATGAAAATTGAGACGAAATCCCTTAACTAGTGCTTTTTTTAGACGTACAAGATTTAACCACATTTTTAATGGTTTTAAACATGTTACTAACTTATTATACAACCATATTAATATTTATTATCACATATATGATTCTTTAATAACATCTTATCACCCTTTTGTTAATAATCATTCAGTGTTTTAACTATTTCGTGTGTAAGTTTCCTAGTTTTCGAGTATGTTTTGACTAATTATTTCCTTTTAATATTATATAGATCATGATTTAATCATATAAAAAATATAAACAATGATTTAAATATCACATATATTAGGTATATATATATTTATCTTAATCCATAATTTTTTATAATAAATTAAATACACCATTCGTGGAGATGGTAGGCCATTTGTAAGCATGAACATTGTTTCAATTTTATTTTCGTATTGAATGAAAGAAAATTAAATTCTATATATATACATATATATTATTATTAAATTATAATTTTTATTTAATAAATATCACATATTTTTATTAAACACACCCTTAATACATTCCATGTAAAGAATTAATGAATCACATCACTTACCGAGATAGTGGTTTGTCGTATACTCGGACGATGTTATTGTATTCCAAAAAAATGGAATGCATGATGTTTTATATTATATTATAATTATATAAGAATAAATTAATCATAAATATCATAAATATCATATATAAACAGTATTTCCATCATTATTCTCAACCTTTAATGGTGGTAAATGAAAAACAAACGACATCGGTTCACGAGGTCATAGTCCGTCGTAGACATACTCAATGATTTTGTAATACATTTGATGTATGTGTGTGTGGGTGTAGGTATTGAAATTGATGTAATAAAATATAATCATATTTAGGATACTGATGTTATTATATACTCATTATATAATAGGAATTGAAGGGGGTGGAGAAATAATTGAAACAAAAAAACATATTGATGAATGTTACAACTTCTTAGAAAAAATCCTATGGGTTTCCAATAAAGGCCTTAAATGGATGGATTTATGCACAAATTAAGGATTCTAGTATGAGGGGAGAGTGTTTTAGATATTATTTGTGAATGTATTTACTGATCCTAATAGCTTGATAGGTGCGATGATAAGATAAGTATGGGGGTCCTTTTATAAGTGGGGTTAGTGGAAAACATTTATTTTTTGAAAGAGGGAATTCCACGCACACAATTTCCTTGAATAGTGTCTAAAATAATTTACCCAAATGGATCCAATAAGGTATAAGGTCTATATATTCCAAAAAAATTGGTTTTGGACAAGTTTCTATTTCATTTGGATCCTGATTTTAATGTCTAGTCCCATGGTAAACTTATTCTTCTTCTAATTGTTGTAATTTATTTTAGCTATTTTCATTAATCACTTTGGAGAAACGGTAATTTGGCCTTATTATAAATTAATAATTAATATTTTTTAAAATATGTAATACATTTTTTCAAATAATATTTAGATAAATTATAAAAATTAATTTAAAACTAATCCAGTATATAGGATGAGAAACAATTTTTCTAAGTATAAATGTTTAAAGGTTTCCTATGTTTATATACCTATATTTACTATAAAAATGACTCCAATTACCTAAAATGAACTAATAAATATATTATTCAACTATTTTGACGTTAAAAAAAATAAAAAAATAATTTAAAATTATAAATAATTTAAATGAAATGTCGGGTTTTAATTAAAACCTCAGTATTGTTCACTCATTTTTTAAATTTTTTTATTGTATATTTTTAATAAACATATTATTATTGTTGAAATTTTATGATTTATGTCTATTTTTTTATTTTTAAAGTCCAATGATGTCTTTTAAATATCTTTTATTAGAAAAAATAATATTTTCATTTGTTGAAGTTAGAAAAGTCATGATGAATCTGATTTGAATATATTTAATAAAATATTTTCTTTATCTACTACAATATATTTTAATTATGTGTCTATTTCAATTTTAGAGAAATATTTTGTATGTTTTTTTGTATGTTGTAGATATTTGATAAATATTAAATTTTTGAAGTGTGAATTCATTGAAAAACCATTTGGAAATTTTTTATCTACGTATATGCATCATTTTGTGCCACATGAATCATAATATGGAAAATTCTCAAATTACAATGAATCATATATTTTCAAGATAATTACATAAATAAATAATAAATTATTTTATATTAATATTCAATATAACACGCTATTATACAAAGAAAATTACCATAATGGTTTACTGTCTATGGTAATAATATACATAACTATATTATTCCTTGAATGATCTTTAACACATCCCAAAAACTACTTCTCACATAATTTACTTCTCAAACATATCATAAACAAAACCATTCTTTATATTTGGTGGAAATGGAAACATAAAAAATGGTGAGATTTGAAACACAGTGAGTGTAAACATGGGAGATATCAATATATGATCATAAGTGTACATAAGATAAAAATATGGGTATGATAACATGATCATAACTTATTAAATCATTCCAAATTTTTCATTGACCACAAATAAAGAGTCCTGGAACATTTCTTTGTAATAAAAAACACATGATCCATAAATGTGATAAAAAATCAACAATCAGTCATGGGGTATGAGAGAATTTAGTATGCATAATACGTAATTTTGTGCTATAAACATGAAAATATATAATAATTTATATATTCAATGATCACTTCCATTACTAAAACAGTGGATAGAGTCCCATAGTGTATTTGTTTCACTCTGGATTCCCATAAATAGAGTGGATACAAATGTAGAGTGAATTTTCTATCCACATCTTTCCCAATTATATTATCGAATATGATATGAAGCATTACACAATGCATTAGAGCCTAATGAAATTGTTTTATTGATAAAGATTAAAAATATTCCTTTTAATAATTTATAAATAATATCAAAGCATACAGATAATACCTTATTTTATAATTATGTATAAATAAAAACATCCATTAATAAATATTAGGAACATGAATATGGATGAAAATTATTTCTAACCATAGATTAGAAATAAGGTAATCATTTCTTAAGAACAAAATACTATTATTTTTAGTACCAGTGTGGGGGAATTTAAAAGAATAATTTAATACCAAATAACTAACTAGATACTAATAAATTTATGTAGTTTATGAGAGAAATAAAATAAAATTTCCCACTATGGAAATTGAGTCATAAACTATCCCAAAAAATATATATTATTTCATAAACTCTTACAACTTTGGTAATATTTTAATCAGAACCCCATTAAAGATAAAACCACTGATATATTTAAAAATGCCTATAATTTTTATAAATTAACATGGTGATTCGTTTCAAATCATTTTAAATATTCATGATGGATAAAAAACAAGATGATTCTATTACCAAAAGTTAGTTATTTTTATTCAAAAAATGGAATATAATTTACTTGTTTCCATTTCAATATGTAAATGAAATTACTTTTAAAATATGTATGAAAAACATAATTTTTTTTTTCTAAAAATGAATTTTTATGTATAAAAATGTTTTTACACAAAAATAATGTATAAAATTGACTCTCGTGGAATGAATTGATTTACTAGTAGAAATATATTACTTTTTTTAAAATTTAAATTAAATCCAAAACATATTGTTTCATTATTTATAATTAATTATATTCAATGGAGTAAAATCTCAATTTATTAGAAAAAAACAATGTAGCTTCAAAAATATATAAAATGGGTTCCCAAACTCAACATATTAGTTTTAAATTATTTATTTTACTAGCTGAAGATATATTTTTTCTATCTATAAATGTCATATATTTTTAAACCAATATTATATTATAATTATTTCATAAAAGATATAGAAGTTTTAAAATCACAATTTTCTACTATTCACCTTAAAATTAACCACATCAAAAATATTACCAAAATTCCCTAAATGATAAATTTGACATCATAAATTTATGAATTATTTTAATGATTTCAAAAATAAATTCTAAAAATAATAAATTTAACTGTTAAATAAATCATAACATATAAAAACTATTTTAAAAAAATCATCATTTATTTTGATACCTAAATAATTAATGTAGTACTTATTATAAATAATTTCTCAAAAATATTTTTTATTTAATTATATCATAATATATTTCATTTCTTATTATAAAAAAGAATAATTTGACTTAGTTTGGTTTTTTTTCATCAAAATCTATCAAACATATCGAATATCTTTTAATGGAAAAAATATTATATAATCTCATATTATTAAGTTCAACCCCTTATTTTTTATTTCACATGTGAAACTATGTTAAAATAAAGAAAACTAAAGAGGATAATTCTACTCCATCATATCGTCAACTTCCCACGTAGCTTCCTTAAATTTAATATTCATCCATAGAATATTGACATAGTGAGTGTCCATGTATGAAAACACCTCATCTATTCAATCTATAATCTACAATAATTATTCATTATAAGAAATATCATAGTCATAGGGCACAACCTATTATAATAGAATATGTGAAGTATCATGTATGTACTTTAATATAAATTATCGATGAAAATAAGTTTGAACATGGGAAAGGATTAGTGGATGTTCAATATGATAAACTAGAATCCTAATACAATCAAGATACTTATAGAGACTGATATATCATGGACTCATATTTCCATTAATTCCAAATATTATAACCTTAAACTAAGGAGGTATTCATATGAATTTCAAATCATGATATTTAAACTCTAGATCATGATGTCAATTTTCAGTATGAATTTTATATTGTCTCTATAATACTATGATGTCCTGGTGAATGGATATATCCTTATCTACCCTTTCCTTAGTGATCACAGGTACCAAATTCTTGTGCTCCCTATTTTTATCCAAGAATGCTGGAGTTCTTCAATTATTTTTATAAAGGTCAATATCAGAAGTCATCTGAATTCATAAATTGTAATAATCATTTTAAGAATATTTAGCTAGAAGATAATATTATTCCTAACAACATTTGGAAAATATAATGCATTCCCATTGCATATTATCTAATGCTTTAATGGTCCATTATGACTGAAATTTTTTTTGAGGGTGATATGAAATGGAATGTTGAGATATATAATCAATATTTGGTGAATAATTATACTCAACCATGAGGTAAACCTTGAATATAGACCAATTATGGTTGATATAAGAACAAATTGTAAACCTTACAGTTTCATGACATATATTTAGGAAAATCTATCAAACGATAAATATTTCATGATAAAAAATAAACACAATAACTTCTTAAGATTATCATCTACACTGAAAATGGATTTTTTTACCATTATTCTTCTTAGGGAATATTATGATGAAATTAATGGTTATCATTTCACATTTCCATAAGGGGAAGCATAATTGTTGCATCATCCCCTTAGAATTATGTCATTCATCTTTAACGTGCTGATGTACAGTAATTAATGATATTTTCACTACAATGTCCAATATAATATTGTTTGAAAATGAATTGTCATTCATATATCTATACATATTTTATTTTGAGTATGGATAAATAACGATGAGATATATTATTTTAAAAATATAGAATTTATAAATTCTTTAATTGAAGAGATAAATATCTAGTTCCAAAATAATATCATTCAATAAAAAAATTGATTTCCTAAAATTTTTTTACCATATTTTTTTAAATATACATCTTCATTATATACCTCCATAATCACTATATGAATGGATAATTGAACATAAAATTATATATAAAAATATTTTTACACATTTTATATGATGAAAAGGTCAATACTATAAAAATCCATATGTATTGGTTCTCTTTCATTCTCTATCATAGACAAGCTATCATGATCTTTCCATTATATAGTATCGTCCAAATTTCTTCCTTACTAGTTCATTTTTTCTGAGTTTTCATAATAATTAATAAACTAAAACCAAATCTTTTGGAATAAATAAAAATATTTCTATAATAATATGTACATAATGATTTTATAATGGTAATATATGTCACCATTCACTATAATGATAATTATTCAATATTTTCAAAGAAAAATTGCTATTTCAAGATCCAAATCAAGATTCATGTTATATTAACCATGATCCATAAATTAACATGATATATAAACTATTTCATTTCAATTATTTATTGAAACACATATCATACCTTTATTTTATAAATCACTAAAAATCATAAACCCTTCCCCACTTTAGGGTTGTGTTAGAATAAGTTCACTAACCAACCATCCCTTCAATTCCATGATATTTTAATCACATTAATCAGTTCGATGGAATTTGTATCCATTATATGTAAACATTTTGATTAAATTTTTCCTATCTATTAGAAATTATTCCCAATACATTTATAGTATCATCCAAACCAATTAAAAGTAAATTTCAAAATTACATTGGAAAGTTTTTCCATTTCTCAATAATCTTTTTCATTAAAGGATCCACTTATTTACCCTCACTTGTAATTTCATAACCCATGAATTATTATATATATATATATATATTTCACACTTACTAAATATTTCATACAACTCCCCCTACCTCAAGTTATTGATCCAAATACTCAAATGATATTAATTATCCTCATTTCACTTTATGGATATAAGTACATCATATATGAAGAATTCAAGAAACTAATTAAAGAGATCTATAATAACTATATTAATTTGATCTCAGAATATAGTGTTATAATTTTTTAGTCCAAATTGAATCACTATAAATATATAGTTTCCATATCACACATTAATTTTTTCATTGAATATATCCTCACTTTTTCCCCTTAGTGGATGATATTAAGATTGATGATCATGATAGGAAAAATACTGGGATCCAATCTATTTATCAAAGGTGTCATCGATACATGAAAAAACACACCTTTTCATGATTTTTATCTTGTTATGTTCTTAATAATTAATCCACGAATACATTGAACCATCATTATTGTTAACAAAAATAATAGTTACACCCAATAGTGACCCACAAGGGATTAAGAATCTATTTTCATTATTCTCCAAGGGTTTATTCTATAATTCAGGAAACTCAAGTAGTGGAATTCTATTAGGATTCTATAATATATATTTTTCTTATGGCATGTTTTCTATTAGAAAAATAATATAATGATTTTAGGGAATACTTCAAAAAGATTTTGGACACACATATGAATATTCTCAGACATTACAGACAACAATAATATTGAGTTTCACCCCAGAATTTTGAAATAACTAATCCCAATAAATATATAGTAAGACCCATTTAATGGACATATTATAAATAACATGTTCATATACATACTCATTAGTGTAGATGATAAAATTATGATTTTAAATATGAAATGTGAATTCCATTCGATGTAAATTTATTTATTGTTTATATAGAGACATCTAATCCACAACCTAAATCACCTAAAATTTAGTTGTAGAGAGATTAATTTATTTCAAGAATAACTCTACCAAAATCATCTAACAGAGTTGATCAAGATTTTTTTCATCAATCATCATCCCCTAAGGAAAATTTATCAAAAAATCAATATCTAACCATTTAGGTGTTGATGTGATAAACGTAAAAAATTATTGAGAAATAAATGAGTTGTAAAAACCTAAATCAAATAAGTAATTTTAAATTTTAGAGTTGATGATAAGTATACCTTTCAATACTTCATTCTCATGACCCACATAACATTTATGATTTCGTAAGAATTCCCACTGACCATTAGCAATGTAGGTCACTGATACTAATTTTTTAATTAGTTGTCTGATTTATGTAATGATTGCTTTAATCTCCAATCAATATTATTTTATAGACTTATAGTGTGATTGATGTATTTTTTCGATCATTCTTATCGTTGATCATCATCATAATATCTCCCTAACATTCATTTTTAAGATGGACTTTTCTTACACACATAAATCATTTAAATATCCCTTTAACAAAATTAACCCCATGATTAATTTCACATTATTTTCATGAATGGAGATTTAATTACTTCCCACTGTATGTATTATTATTCGATATCCCTTAAAATTTAATCTTTATATCATTAACCACAAAACCGAGAAAATAATTGGAATCTTAAGTCTCCATATCTACCTCATGATCTCATCAAATTATTTCTTTTTTCCTCTCAAAGACTTTTATAGAAATTTCATATAGATAATTGGTCTTATAGAACAAAACAATTAATAAAAAATACATTTATAGTCAATGACACAACCAAGAATCTTATCTTTTCGATCTTGTGATAGTTTCCTCATATCTACCAATGGATTCATCATACATATCATTATGTTTGTAACGTCCCGGTTCTGGAAGCCACCTAGAGGCGCCCCATACCCAATTAGTCACATGGCCTCAAGCGCATTTCCCCGAATGCCAGAGGCTGTAGACTAGCAGTGCGGGCCTTGGGTGTGATAATGGGGAAACTATGCCCTCATTGGCAGAGTGAATAGTGGAATAGAAACAATATACAATAACAGAAGCTGTAATAACCCATACAAAAGCAATCAGATGAAGACTAAAAGTAAGAAACATCTAGAGAACATATATATATAAATGATGGAAGATACATATATGTCGAGAAAATTAGCCAAACAAGTCACAATGCTGAATACAATATTAAACCAAAGTACAAAAGAAAAACAGATGAGCAACTCCTCAGTATTGCAATCCCTGGCTTGGTCTCATGCTCTCCGACTCCAATGCAATCATGTACCTGAAGTAGAAGGGCGCTTTCCCTTGTCTATACCTGCAACAACATAGTCTGATTGGGCCCAAAATCATGACCCAAACAGGGTGTGAGACTAAATCCCAATAGGCAACCACCCGAAAATCTGTACCTAACAGTCAGTGAGTATATGGATGGTAAAACTACAGTAAATAGTAAACAGTAAACAATTAACAGTAAACAGGAATGTACTCAGCAGTAAACAGTCCCCAGTTCAAATAGGAAACAACGAGGCAATCAGCTAATCACAAATAGGTAACCCTCTGGAAAGTACTCACAACCATCCCCTCTGGTCCTACCTAAGAAGTACAAACAGCCCTACGGGTAGCACACTCGTTCTAACCCCTCTGGTTCTGTATAGTAATTCAATAAGGACTCTCTGAGGAATGGTTCACGGTATATCCCCTTATAGTCTAAGATAAGGAAAGACTCTCTGGGGAAGCTCACACAGTCCATTCCCTTCATAGTATAAGGTAGTCAAGGACTCATCGAGGAAGCTCACATGTCAATTCCCCTTATAGCCCAAAGGTCTATGACTCTCCGAGGAAGCTCACTCGGTCAATTCCCCTTCTAGGCCAGGTCGTTCAAGTCAAAAACAGACTCTCCGAGGAAGCTCACATTGCCTCTCCCCTTTTAGTATAAATCAATTAAGGACTCTCTAAGGAAGCTCACTTGGTTTATCCCTTTATAACCAATAAATCTCAAAGACTCTCTGAGGAAGATCACTCGGTCTACCCCCTATAGTCTATAATGTCCCAAGACTCTCTGAGGAAGCTCACTCGGCCTATCCCCTTTTAGTCTATTACACCAGGTTATCACGGCCCTGTGTAAGTTAACGAGTATAATAGTGTAATATAGCCAAGGTAACCCTATAGAGCTACTTGGCTAAATAGTCTATAGTATAAAAAGCATGTTTGAATAAAACTCTCTATCCTATAGTAACAGGTATGGAAAACAGATAATGCAGCCAAAGGCTAAACAGGACCAAACGGTCGTAACAGAACAATGCATGGGAAAAACACATGCAAGCACCACAAACAACCTAATTCATATCCAAATTATCTCTACTCAGGCCTACAAGCATGGCAGGAAAAGTAGCAGGGGTAAAATGAGAAACACTCAATACGCCATTCAATGGTATTGGTGGAATTTTCACATAAACTCAATCAATTCGAACAGAAAGGCACAAACCACCTACCTCGGGGTTAGAAGATAAATATACTTGAACCTTGAAGCTTGATTCTCCTTGTAATGTTGTAGATCTAGAAAAACGCATAAAATTTTCAACCCATGATAACTTGGAAAAGAGGAGGAATCATGGAATGAAACTCAAGAACAAGGAAGAGCTTACCATTTCAGTTCCAACGTAATCGACGACGGTAAATTTGGAGAACAGACGGTGGCTCGGGGGCTCGGAGTTGTTTTGGCACCGTACGGGTTCTCTCAGATGAAGAAAGCCTAGAAGAAGAAAATTCTGTCCATAAGACACGATCCCGATATGTTTAATGAAAAAATACATGGCATGTACTTTTGAAGTAAATGACGTGTAATTTTTAAGTACACAGCGTGTACTTTCCTTTTCCGTACTCTACTTTAGGCAGCCTCCATGTCACCCCACATGACCGTGTGTGTGGCCCTAAAACGGCTAGCAAATGATCTCTTACGGCAATAGAGTACATGTCATGTACTTAAAATTTACACGGCATGTACTTGAAAAATATCAAGAAACTCCTCTTTTCTCAAAAACTCCAAAAAAGGAAAAACATGCCTGAAAAGAAGATCAGGGTTCTTACAATGTTCTAGGAATTAAACCACTATATTAGTTTAATGAGTTTGAGGAAAATGATTATCGAAAAATATAATCATAAATATATCCTAGTTCATGGGGTTTATTTCTACCTCTTTCCTTATATTTCTTAGAATATTTCACTATTGATTGAAATAAACATTCAAATTAAACACTAAAGAGGCATCCTTTTCAAGGATTAAGAAATTAAGAATTGAAAATATTTATTTAAATAACATTGATTCATAAAATAAGTCTGTTAGAGGACCCACTGATGAAATATGATTGTTTAGGAATAAAAAATCAATAGTGAGTTCTTCCCTCCTTTGGACGTTTAGTTCGTAATAATTATTTATGATACTATTCATAGAATGAGATATTTAGTTTTTCATTTCAACAAGATGTTTCCATCCTTCTCCCATTCAATTGGATTAGTCCTAGGGAATCCATTACTGGGATATAAAATCCACTATATACACGATCCATTCTAGTTCCAAGCATTGACTAAAAACAAAAGATTACGTTTGTTTGTCGAGAAACAATAATCATAGTGAACAATACATTGATACTGAGAATAATTCCATTGATGCCTTATGATTTGAAAAACGCTCTTTCAATACACATCATTTATGGTTTTAATATATGTTTTACATTACAATTTATAATTAAGATATCTCACTAAAATAAATTCAAATCCTATATAATGGTTTATCTTGAAAATGAGATTTAACAAAAATATATCCCTATTGAGTTTTTAAAAACCAGTTTGTAGTTCATCCTATTTAACATACACTAGGATACAGTCGAGTTAATACCCAATAAAACTCATTTTTTTATTCAATTTAGGTTCTTCTATGATATATACTTCATACATATATTTATATACATATATGGGTTTCATTAAGAGGAATCTTCACACTATATTTTTTACTAAAAATTTTCCCACTAGTTAAATTTATACATATCCATTGGATTCACACTATAGATTTTAATTACAAATATAATAAAAAAATAAACCCTATAATGATACCAACTACAATGTACCAATAATTAATTAAAAAATAATTACATTATTTTATATTAATATTCATGAAAACATACAATAATACATGCTTGATTACCATAAAGGGTTACTGTCTTTGGAGAATACAAACATAATCTATATATTTCCAGAAATATCATATTCATATCTAATAATGTTATTTTGACAGAGTAACCTTCTTATAAATTACATATTTAAAATTTTTCTTCACAATAAGGAGAAATAGATACATAATAGAGTATGATATCAGATGCTTAGTAATGTTAAACATGGGATATATCTATTGGTGATCATAAGGGAGTGTAAGATAACACAAGGTTTTGGTAACATGATTATAACATATCAAATAATAACTATTAAATGAAATACCATAAATATTGAGTCCTTGAATAAGTATTTCTATAAATAAAATGATTAATTATAGTAGGGAATCATCAATAATCAATAATTAGAAATGAGAAAATATTAGAAGCATAATTTTTTTTGGCATACACATATGAATATAATATTATCTCCTTAGTCAAGGATGACATTCAAGTCCATCATAATGAACTGAGTCCTATAGTGGATTGGGGTTTCACCTCATTCCCATAAACATGGTGGACCATGTTCAATAGTACATTGGGATCACTATATATTCCCATTCATATTATCTCAGTAAATATAAAGAATCGTCAAATTCATTGTTGGGATATATGATTTAGATCTCCCCCATCACATAATTAAAATCATAAATATATGAAACATAAGTTCATAACAACATTCATTAATTCAGAATATCTTAATTATATAATTGTAAGTAGATATGTTTCATAAAAAATTCTTTATGACCTCATCACCATAGGCCATCCAAAAAAAGAAATTGATTGTATCTCTGTATAATATCCTTAGTATAGAATTATATTCCTTAAAGTATGTCGATATAGATGAGGATTATCATTATAATTGTAATATAATTATGTAATGAAAAAAGAGAGAAAAACCTTTTCTTTTTGTATAATTTAATTAATAAAAAACTAGAAAAATTGAAATTAAATGTTTATTGAAAAACCATCGAAACCTATAAAAGATATAGGATAATAAATAACTTCCCTGATATAGAGAATGCGTGGTTGAGAAAATAATTTTATAAATACAATCTTTTCTTACATTTGTAAAATTTCATAAGTGATTCATAAATATAATGATTGAACAAATTCATTATAAAAATATTAACTAATATAATAGGTATTATAAAATACCTTTATTAGAAATTTTTATATATACAAAAACATTATTAATTTTATTTGAGAAATAACTAATTGAGAAAAAAATATTCGAAACTAATAACAGAAAGTATGTTCATATTTTCCTAAAATATTTCTTTCATCATTTTTAGTACCAAAGTGGGAAAAATAGAAATAATACTATTAAACACTATAAATAAAAAATGTAAATAAATTATATTGGGTGTATTAGAAAAATTACATATTATTAACCTGAATTTACAATGAAACATAATAGATATGAATAAAATGTGAGATTGTTACATATTAATTTATAGTTTCACTAATCATTAAATAATAACATCGGGAAAGTGATAACCTTATATGGATTTTCAAATCCTTATAATTTTCATGAATAAAATAATTAAATAAACCAATTTTAATTATATATATCCAATAAAATAAATAAAGGGGTGAATATAAAAAATATATTGATGAAGGAAAACTGATATGAGGAAACACTTAACTCAAGTCCTAACAATATTTCTACACACTCTATCATACAACATAATAAATTTAAACATATTAAATATATATAACAGAACTATATTCATACTTATATTACTATATACCATTCCCTTATAATTTCTAATCATACATTTACTGAAATTTTTTTAAAAAAAATAAATATTTGGGTTATAACTATTCCCCTTTTGTTGTGAATTTTGGTTTTAACAGTTCTAGCAAAGCATCTTTGTCATGGTTATAGATTATTAATCTTTTAATAAAGATAATATAATTTTTTATTCATTATTATAGAATAAATCATGTATGTTAGTTATGAAAAATAAATTATATCAATTCCTGATGGGGTAGTATTCTTGTACACGAGTGTGATGCATTAATTTTTTAATAAATGGAACGAATTGTAGTCAAAAAATAATTTATCTTATTCAAAATGAAAATTTTATCATATTTATCACATATATTCCTTAAATAAATATGTATTTTCATTCAATCATGGTCATTGTGAAAAATATTTTCCATCGCTTCATGGAGGCAGTTTTCTACACATATGAATAAGGGTCGATTGAATTTTCCATTTGAAGGAATATAGAGAATAAATTAACGAACCAATAAAAAAATTAATTTGTTAAATATAGTAATTTATTTATATTTATATAGGTAGATAATATTGGGTGGTGGTTTAATATGAAATAACATGGATATGTTTTTTTAAGAATATATTCTAATTAATTGGATAATATCCTTCAAAAATAACCTTATGAATTAATGGATGGGTCTTTTGTGATGAAAGGAACAACTGGATCATGGATATTAGTGTTGGGATAATATTTGGAAAGATATTTGTTAAGAGATTATTTTCATGTAGTGTGGATATATGAAAATTTATGTTTCCCATATATATGTGAGTGGAGTATCACTCTTTTAAATTACCTAAAAATTAAAATAATATAATTACATTTTCATAAAACAAAAATATAGACATTTTTAAGTTATAACGAATTAATAATCACATAGTGTAACCCCCTCACTATCCCATGTAGACCTTACTATTTTGATAAGATTTGTACCCTAGTAACTATTCAATATCGATGAAAATTAAGTAATTTTTTTTAATAATATCAAATATGATGATTTGAAATATGAATTCAATATTAAAAAAATATATTTATAAAGGATTTAGAAATTAATTTTAATAAAATTATGAAAGAATTAATGAAAAATAGTTTATAGAAAAATTCACTTTTATATATAAAAATTATTATACATAAAAATCATGTATAAAATTGATTCCGGTTTAATTTATTTGATTATAGATATAAAAATAATTTTTTTTTGAATTTTAATGAAATGAAAATACGAATGGATAATTTAGAATAATTAATTTAAGGAAAAGGACTAAAAGAGTATCTTTTTTGAATAAAAACATTTTGTAGGTTACAAAAAAAAAATTGGATTCCAAAATCAATATAACAGTTTGAAATTATTCATTTTATTCCTTAAACATATTTATTCTAGAAAAATGTTTCATATAATTTCAAGACATGAATATATCATGATGAATTAATAAAATTTACGGTATTATTAAAATTTATATTTTTTACCAATTACCTAAATATATATCTTTTCATAGAAATATAAAAAATTCACCACAAGATAATTTTTAAATGATGAATTAAAAAACTATATTCATATTATCAAAATAACACTCTAAAATATAGAAATTTAAATTTTAAATATAAAATATATATAATATAAAATGAAATGAAATATTTTCAAGCAAGATATTAATATTGAAAAATGAATAATTAATGTGGTGCTTCTTATAATTTATTTTACTAAATATGATTCATTTAATTATATAATAATGTTTTCTTGTTTTTATTTTTATAATTCATAAATCCCTTTAGTTCAATGTTTCATTAAAAAAAATATCAAACACATCAAATTTATTATAAATGTATATTCTAAAATATATTTGTGTTACAAATCACACCCATAACATAAGTGTAAAAATCATTTATGTAATTGTCAACATTTTTTTTATGTGTCATGCCATGAACATAAGATATAGATGAAAATTTCATAAGAATATTTTCCATTTCATAAGGTTCACTCTCTAGCTGAAAAATATTAACTACCAATTTCATAATATTTATTACTTAGTTTATAATGGTTAATACATAGCATTTTTTACTTTTCAAAATTCAATAGATTTAAATGATTCTTCAAAAATTTATATTTCAAAAATTGACTGTGTTCATTGAATATTTCATTAAATGAAAGGAATGAAATGGGTTTTATGTCCAATAAACACTATACATGGAATCTACTAGTCATTGTTAAGAGAATCTTCTGAAATATGAATCAATATATTATGAATTACACATACATATTATTTTTTTTGAAGCCAATGAATGGGGGTTAATAATCTAATAGTTTGTTTTTATTGTGACACATAGAGGAGAAAATAGAAAATAATATCTTCCACGTAGAGATATATGATACAAAGTTGGAATCACTTATTATGAGAAATATTTAATGAGGATACTTCTAATCCACAAGAAGATTTATTTCCCTAGAGGAATGATATGCGAGAGAACCTAAAGATGAAAATTTATTTTCTGGAGTTCATTCTTAGTAGATTCAAATATCTATGAAGTGAAGATGTAGCTACAAATGTTGAATGATCAACACCATAATGATTTATCATATCCTTATAACTATTATTTTTACCTTTATTTCTATTTTTCAATGAGTATTTTTTCTTCTAAAAAATTGAATATGGTTGGTAGTTAAATACTGTTAGATGAATGAAATAGATTAAATTTATTTTTCATGACATAAAGAACCAATCTAGGTAAAACCCTAATTATTCAACCAATATGGATCTTGGATAAGGCCCATGAGGAATTCATGATCATCATGGGATTGAAAATACTTCTAGACATTAGATGCAACTCTATTTTGAAGGAATTAGACCATAACAGACATATAAATACATATACATAGCATGAGTAAGATAAACATTGGAAGCATAAATGTAACATATCGAAATAGATGCCACTAAAATTGATTCCACGAGCCAATTTTCTTCAAGACCCTAAGCACACATCCTAGTACGCCACCAAATTCCATCTAGAAAAGAAGTTCTAAAGTGGAAATGTGAGGAGAATATACCCCCTTATCAGAGTTCATAACTAGAAGTAAATAGTCAAACATCATATATATAAGATAAATCTAAATAATAGATAAACTAAAATGGATACATGTTATAATAAAATGAAATGTAGTAAAGTCTATAAAATCCAATACATGCATAAAACATAGATATCCCACTAGGTCGATCACATAAAAAATAAAAAACTGAAAAATAAATACATGAGGACCTACTGCCAACTCTAGTACATATCACAGACTTGGTATTTAGATCCCTATCAAGCTTCTCCAGCATGAAAAGTCGACTTTACATGAGAATCCCTGTCATTCATAAAATTATTGGCCTTATGCATATCCATCATACATCCGTGATAAGCCTAAATCCTGAAATAAGTCTTCAAGAACACTTCGGTTCACATAAAAGGGTGAGAAAAAGATCTTACTAGGCCACCCCAAATGGTGTACCTATAACATGATTCCATAAGTGAATTGTCATGAAATATGATTATTCTATCTAAAAGATAATTGAAATATAAAATAAACTAATATCCATCACCAATCCTTGGGTCTGTGACCTTGATCATAGATACTAACTTCAACCCATGCCGATTGTCTGAACAATATACCATAGGGTTCTTAGGTCGACATACAAGAAGAATCATCCCATATATCCAACAGTTATTTGGAATTCTATGTCTGATGATCCCAACCATAATTCACAAAGGACACTGACCGAAATACAAGGAGCCTCAGTAAGAGTATCCAACTTTGATTTTGTGTTCCATGTACAACAATCCCGACAACTAGGTCACAAGTTGGAATGAAATGATATTTAGTTCATGAATCTGACAACGACTCAGAATTCCATGTTTGATCATCCCATCCATTAGGTCATGAGATCAAAAGAATAAATAATTAGTTAATGAATCCAACCAGGACTTGGAACTCCATGTATGACCATCCCATTCTTGATATGGAACACCATGTCCATACCCTTGGGTTTTCGAGTGTTTGTCCTCCCCAAGGAAAACTTTGATACACCAAGGCACTTGGGGTATTGGTGTTTCCCACCCGAAACCTGGGAGTGGACCATTAATCCATAATCCCAAAACCATTAGTCACATGTTAGAAAAACATGGAGCATCGGTCCATGAACCTAACCAATATTCGTCATGTCACATTAGAACATCCCCAAACAATCATACATAATATCAGTGGTGGCTAGAGCATCAATATAGCACCTAAAACATGTAGTAAACTACACTGTCTCTAAACCTGAGTCCAGAATCTAAAATAAGTATGTGAAACATCAGGTCCAACATACTAAAAAATAATAATAATAAATTAATAGAAATTCCTTCCCTCACTCAAATGATAAACCAACTATCGACACCAATATGATACATATCATCCAACCACCTATTTGAGGGACATGGAAAATCATGTCCAACCAACCCCTCCATAGATGTGGGGTATCGTTTAGGACACCCATAACCATATATATAGGACCCCATGTCCACACTCTCCGCCCAAACATCCCACTTTAATATCCCATGCTCCAACCATGGAAACATGACCATTTAATAATATGTCTATTATGAAAACCATGCCTCAACCTCAACCAAAAAAGAAACATATTATTGTTTTGACTATTTCACATAGCCATCAACAACATGTCAGCCCCACTTGATCGCACGTCACTTCAGGTCGAAAGGGAACACCTATGACCATCACTACCCAAAACCAACACACGATAATGGTCACACTAACTATTGATCACTTAATTGGATCTCTTAGTAAATACATTAAAAGGGAGTCTATCCCAGGATCATCAATACTAGAACTAAATCACATGTACTCATATTCGAGTACTCTGGGTTGAAACATAATTTGAAACTTCCCTCTCCTAATCTTTGGTCACAACCAAACTCATTGGCCAACATGCAACACTTGGGGGGAAATCATTATGAAACCCACTATCTAGTAACTCATGGCCTCACATACCTACATTATTGTAAATATCACGATACAAAATATCCTCATTCCCATCAACTTTCCAAGAAGAACTAGATTGTTCTGAACCCCCAACTGTTCATCACCTCACGTCACACCCCAGTCCCTATATCTAATGAAAATCCCAAACCAACAACACTAAATATTTACAATGAACTCATATAATTTCCTCTAGTAATTCTCATGACCCTTTCATGGGCCTTATCCCATATATCACCTATAAGAGACAGATTAACTGATATCTTGGAGGAAAATAAATATATATATTAAAATACTCTTCCAAAACAACCCTTATAATTACTCAAATTACCCCAATGTTTCTACCCATGTGATCTACATATAAAAAAACACAAAATAAAAAAATCATAAGTTTGATTATAACACCAGGGAACAAAACACTATGAACCCCCAAAGAAGGTTACCAAAGAGAAATACACAACAAGAATAACCATGTCCAAGGTGTGTTCTCAAATTGACCAACATGGGTGTGTACTCTAACAAGACATAGAAAGTAAATCCCATGTACAATGTATGAAATTAAGGTCATGAGATATAACCTACATGGGGTCCCTAAACATGTACAACTCCGATCATGTCCCTATGTCTCTTCCTAGTAGTGCCTTTCAACATGGCATGTAACCAACATGGCGTCTAGTCATATGCCCTACATGAACACGTTCACCCAACATGATTCATTTTTCCATGTACTCGGTCACCATGTGTTCCACTACACAGAGTGTCCTTTATACAACACAATATGTATTCATATTCTTCCCTTTTTCCCTAAATAGAATAACACAAGTCATGTGTTGCAAAAAAACTACACATTGTGTAGTCAGTTTTTCTTAATCAAAAACCCCTACAAACCTCCTTGAACCCCCGTTTTTTCTTAATTACATACAGATTGACCCCCATGGGGTCGTTAGTATTTATAAATAGTGGTTTAAAATATTAACAATTCTATAATGTGGGGATCATGGGGAAAAAATCACAAATCAACCAACTTATTGATGAAAACGCCCAATATTTGGGTCTAAATTCCTCCTGGAAGCTGTTGCACATCGATCCAGTCCCAACCTCTACCAAGGAAGAAGTATGATGGTATCTCCTTCCCATTATGCCCTTGGTGCATCCATAATGTTCAAGGGAGGAACCCACCTCTCTCTTTCTATGAGTAATAACCCCAAATGGGGGTGTGAATGTTTTAATAATTTTTATTTATTTCTTTATTTATTTATTAAGTTCTCATTAAACATTTATCCTGAGTCCTGGAACCCAAAGTGGGTTTATAAATTAACTATGAAAACCCTCCATTTCATACTAAACCATAGAGTCAAAATATTTTTCCTATACTTCATTCGAAATATATCAGCAACTAAACCAACCTGTTTTTTTATCTTCAATTAAATAAATAATAAATATTCCTCTAAATCTTAAATGGATCAAAATTTCACAAAACATCTTTTCAGGCATAAAAACCATATTCTAGAACCAATTGAGCATTCTTAAAAATTACATGAGATCATATGTTACGGGAAAGAAAATTTTACCACTCAAGATCACTTAAAATAAAAAAAAATTCTACTCAAACTCAGAGTTTGGGGATAACACAGGTCATTACAATCACTAAACCATAAACCTTATCATACTCAACAAGAATCAGTGTTATTAAAACAACACATCCCAACCCATATTGAATTAAAAATCTATCTCAACTCACTGTGTTCTAATTAGATATTTTAATCAAGGTTCTATTCCTAAATCCTATGATAGAGAATACAATCCATCAATGTTTAATCCACCACATTCCATCATCAAAAAATCTATAGGATAGTGACTTACTACATCCATCCGTCTTAATATTCCACTATGTAATTAGAAACACATTACCAAACTCACATTTCTCCACACCATAGAAGTATCCTTATCAACACCTCATAGGAAAACATGTTTTCCATGGCCCAAAAACCAAATAAAAACCAAACCTCACAACTTGAAAGGGCTGTATCGCTCCCAGCAGAGAGAAAAATGAGACATATACTATCTCCCATTCTTATAATAAAGGAATAACACCCATGATATTCATTGCATAAAACTTAATTTACTCCTATGCGGCCCCTTATCAACTATTGGAAACATCTCTATATCATGGAATAAAGCTAGTTATTTCATAGCATACTCTAGATGATCTCATGATATTAGACATGCTCATATATAAACTATGAGTAAAATAAGATGTATTCCATGAATACCACCACAACCTCATACATTACAAAACATATCAGTTTTATCCTAATGTTTTCAGGTCAATATACCCACAATCCTCTCATCCCAACTGTAATGATTCTCAACCCACTCAGGGCCATATTCCCTACTTAAAAACCTCAGGCGTACACTCTCAAAACGTCTGATCCACATAAAAAATGGTACCAAACATCACCAGTGTTTAAATCCCTAAGAATTATCTATCACATAACCATTACATGACCTCATGTAATCCCAACCAAAAAAACTTCTTTGAATTCATCGAGTCACATCTCATGATAACTTATCTTAGAAGCCTTCATCAGGAAAACATGAGCACATCCTATGTTCCCGATCAAACTCTAAGACATATAGATGAACATTCCTATACAAACATTTCCTAGGTGAAAAACCTTAATGAACATAACCCCATAAAAACCAATCATAAGGTAGAAATACGGGAACACATGTTCAACTTCTCAAGAACAAAAATTCTTTGAATGATCCTAAACCTTTAACCCTCTTACACCCTTTATACACTGTTTCCAAATGTCACAACCAACCATTTCTACCATAATTACTCATACAACACTCCTAACTTGATCAACCCATATAATGGGTCACCATCAAAATTGAAATGGACCTAACTCCATAATTTGGATTTACATCAAAAATATCCTAGCTCATGGGGCCTCAAACACACTCCCGTCCCAAAATTGCACAACATCGCCATACCAAAACAACCATATCTAGGATCTCATATATGAAGAATATCATATTCTATGAAAACTAACCAATACTAGGGGATCCTTCCTCTCTGAGCATCTGTATATTAGACCAATTCCTGGAGGACCAATCCCTACAACCAACCTCGAACAAAAACCACCCACTCGAGGTCCAAACATCATACACTTACACCATAATTAACCCCAAGGGTCACTAGACCAACTATAAATAAGGGACAAACCAATGAGTTCATCATAAATAATCTCACCATATACCTACAAAACCATGCATCAAAATAAAATCCATAAAATCACACACTATAAGGAATAAAACATGCATATCCTACATTCCTAATATGGTGCTTGAGATTACCCTTTACTATGCATTCAATGAGTAAAAATAAAATGATAAGCCTATTGAAAAGGGGACAAATACCTAAAATCCATCAGAGACAATAAATTCCAAACCACATGTGTGTCACTTGAAGTGAAACTCATGTTAAAAAATAAAATCACAAACTAGAAAATAAATCCCAACTTATGGTAGCCTGAACATTCTACCAGAACTGATACTATGATGCACCGGCATGGTATCCATCTCACACTTTTACATGTTCCTTTATCTCTATTCTACCAGAACCTAAATAGTGAAATAACAAGAATGTAATTACATTGATACCACATTATATCATCCCATCCTAGGAGCCACTAAAACTGGTGCCCGAGACAGTTCCCCCTAAGACCTCAAACACACCTCCTCGAATGCTAGAGGCTGTAAACTAGAAGTGGGGCTCTAATGTGGAACATTGAAGAGACTATACCTCATATTAGAGTTCATAACCATAATTAAATAACCAAATATTATAAACATCAGATAAATTAGAAGAATAAATAAATTAAAACTTATATATGTTGTAATAAAATTAAATACAATAAAGGTCTGAAAAGCTAAGCCATACATTAAACACATAACTCCAACTAGAAAAATCATATGAAAAAAATGAAAAATAAATACATCAATCCTTACTTCCAACTCTGTGTGATATCACATACCCGGTCTCCACTACCATGTTAAGATAATAATACCAACCCTTCAACTCCACTTGATCATCCTTATATACCATTTAATCTTGGGCCTTGGCCCCCTCCATCATGCATCTTTTATGAACATGATTGCATACATAATGTCTTCATTAACATAGAGGTTCATGTATAGTGGGTAACAAATAAATCTTATTAGGATTCCCCCAAAGGTAAACCTATAACTAACTTCTAAAAGTTCATTCTCGGTAAATATTCTCAGCCTACCCAAAACATAATTGAAATAAAAATAAAAAAATTACAACTATCATTCATTGGGTCAATGACCTTGATCAACAATACCTACTTTGGCCCATGCTATTTTCCTGAAAAATATTCTCTATGGGTAACAGGTCAACATACACAGATTATTATCCCAAGTATCCAATTAGGATTCGGAATTCTCTGTGTGACCATCCCAACCATAGTTTAAAAATTTCACTAGTCGACATAAAAGGTCCCTCATTCCATGTATCCAACTAAGATCTGGTACTCCATTTTTGGCCATCCCAACCACTAGGTCACAAGTTTGAAAACAAGGATAATCAGTCCATGAATCCAACCAGTACTCAGAACACCATGTTCGACCATCACACCATTTTGGTTATGAGTCAAAAAAACATAGAGAATCAGTCCGTGAATCCAAACGGAACATAGAAATCCTTTTCCAAGAATCCCAACCATGACATGAAATTTCATTTCCATACCTTTGGGGTCAGGAGAATCATTACTTCCCCCAAATTACTATGGTGCATGGGGGTTCTTAGAGAATCAGTTTGACCTGCCTAATACCAATGTAACACCCCAAGGATATAAAAATAAATATAATATAGAATGAATTAAACACTAAGTATCTACGAAACAACACTTTTTTATAAAATATCAAATTAAAAAAATTCCAAGTCTATGATTTTAATTTCAATAAACTAATATACACGGTTGTGTTTAGTAAGATATTTAGAGTCTGAAAAATTCAACTTAATTTTTGGGGAATAGTAACTTCACCCTTATGAATAGTAATAAACCTTTATTAACAGTACATTGAACCTTATGAATAGTAATTAAACCTTTTAAATAGTAACCTCACCCATGTAAGAATAAATAAAATTTTTGTACCACATAAATTAGAGTGAATGTTTGTAAAATTAATAATTAATTGTTGGTATTTTGGTGAGTAGTAAATAATTAATTAAAATTTTAAACTAAAAAATTCATTTAAAATAAATTTAATTTTCATTAAATTTATTCCTAAATAAATATTTTATTGTCCTATTATTTTAGGGTAATTTTAGGAGACCTCAGTTAATTTTTAAAAGTATTATAAAATTAGTTTTAAATTTAAAATATGTATTTTTCTAGTAAATAATGATTTTATTTAAAAAAAATTAACATGTTTGGAAAATTATTTTGATAAATTGGATTCCATTTTGGAATTATATACATCATAAAATAGTACAACTATTTTTTTGTATTTTTATGAAATACATAAATTTTTGGTGAATAGTGAAATTTGACAATTTACGAAATATGCTAAATAAATGATTTTATGTTTCATTGTTGAGTCATGGATGATATAAATGGATGTTTTTTATAAATAAAATGCACTTATTACTATTTTTTATCACAATAATCAATATTATTTCTTGTCTTGAGAAATTTAATAAAATAATGAATAAAATTTTGAGAAATCACTTCTCTCCTCCAGTATAAAAACCACCCCTCACACCCTCTTATCTTCACTCCTATAAGCCTTGAAGCTTCTCAATTTTCAACCAATATTCTCTTACCAAGTCTCTTTTATATCCAACAACTTTTTTTATTTCAAAAACACCAAAACCCCTTCCCTTATGGAGGTTCTCAAGGAGGATATTTCAAGAGGTAAACCCTCTCCCTCTCCCTTTTTCTTTTAATTTCATTTTTTAATTTGTTTTATATTCTTACCCTCTCATCACATAAAATGTCCAAATTATCATGATAACTAAATTATAACCATTATAATGGAATTATATCATGTTATTGTAAGACACATAATCAATATCCTAACTCTCTCTTCTCTTTTTCTTTTATTTTAAAAATGAAATCATCGTCCCGGAGGTGCTGATTGACAACCTTCATAGATGAAAAACATTTCTTATTAAATTTATCTTTTAATTATAGTCATGAAACCATTTTTATGGTTTGAAAAAATATAATATATTTATTATAACATATCTAATACTCTAGAACCAATATATATACATTATATTAATTCGTACGACAAAACTAGACTGCAATAATCAAAATACCGCCAAAATAATCTAACTTATTGTCATTAATGTTTCATCTAATAACTCATCATAATACCGTATAAAAAAATAAATTATATGAACATTTAATCTTATATATATTAATTAGTATCATATGAAATCAATTAGAGAGAATTATATACATTCCACATGACCTCCACTACTTATAAAGTAATGAACCAATTATGAAAAAAAGAAAAAAACACTCAGGAATGACAGAATTCAATCTTATAACTTATCAATAAGGACATAAATGAACATAATAAATCAATAATGAATAAAATATACATATATAAGGTTCTTTATTTAATTAGTAACTTATTTATTCTGATTTTCCAGGATTTTAAGGTCAAGTATAGAATACATCCAGACAAAGGGTAAGGGGTTCTTCATCTCACTTACATTTTTGTGAGATATTACTTATTCAACACTATTTCATGTGTATGGCGTATTAATACTTCTCATTATTGTATCATATCATTATTATATTTAATTTAATGGTATTAAATGTATAATTTTATGGTTATTAATTTTGGTACATATTATTTGATCGATTACAATATGGTAATCGATTTCTACCCAAAAATCCATTTCAATCGAGTTACTATTATTTTCTACTTACATCAATTAAATTATTAATTATTATTATTTAATCCTCATATGATCTATTTTAATATTCTATATATGTGTTCCCATAATAATCCTTCTTTTTTTTATGGGGAGTTACAAGTTTTAAAAGGATATTTCAAAACATCTTTCCGATAAAAAAGCTCGATTCAAGGGAACTTCTTAGATTATTACCTATTTTTAAGTTAAATATATAATATATTTAATCCATTATTATTTTTCAAAAATCAAAAATTTTAACATGAAAAATATATTTGTTTATTTCTGGTTTTATGAAAACAAACATTCCTTTCAGCTTTAAAATCTCTTTAATATTTTCCTTAAACTACACTAAAATGTTTTATTTCTAAAGCATATTTAAAAACTATTTTTACTTGGTTTGACTTCAATGAAAAAAAAATTATCAAAAAAATATAATTTTAGAGTCCTTAACATTTCTTAATTATAAAATAAATGTTTACAATCTTATTTAGTGACAAATACAAATGATTTTCCAAAAAAACTCTTATATACAAAGTAAAAAGGATTTTTATTGTCTCACGTTAACTTTTATAATATATATGAATTTTCACAACTTATTCCCATAATGAGGTGTATTTACTTACCTTTGATATATCATATCAAGATTCTCCTTATTCTCATGATATTCTAAGGGATTATTATTTTAATGTTTCAATGTGGTATGTGACACTTTGGAATGTTTATGGATTATTTCCATGATAATTTTTGAACGATATCATTTTATAGTATCTTCATCTATTAAAAAATACATTGTTGAATCTTTTAATTCATTTAGTTTTATATTTTATGATATCATCTAAAATATTTTGTTGAAATGTTTTTTATTAGTTTGACTTTGGATGTTCTATCTTGATTCCATTCACCATATTACTCTTAATGGTTAGCAATTATGTTTACTAATTATGGAATGTTATTTACATTTCATATGTTAGTTTAAATATGAATTTATTTGTTGATTATGTTTCCCCAATTTTATATGAGGAATTAATTGGATTTAGTATGTTTGGGGTGGGACCCAATTTATCCCCTCGGTGCATCGATAGGTCTCATGAGACAAACTAATTTCTTTTTTTACATTCATGTGAATGGCCTTTGAACATGGACTTGATAGTGTATTTATGATCTTCTTAATTATGAATTCCCTCATTATGAAACTTGTAATTGATATACCATGATTTTAATAGACTAGTAGAATAGTCATAGTTTTGTTTTATTATGGCATTATTTATTTATCTCTTATTCCTGCCATGTTATAATCAAGATTATTTTATTTAAAAGGAATGTGTGTTTAGTTATTAACCATACCAAATTCTTATGTTTATAAAATCTTATACAATATTTGTTAGCCTTACCAAGCATCTAATCTCACCTGTTTATTATTTTTTATTTTTCCTCATGATGTGAGGAAATATTTTATGAATGACTTGATGGTAAAATCTATGAGTTATGTATGTTCCCAAAGTAATTATTACCATGTATTACATTTCATCTTTTAATGTTGAACATTTTTATGGATCTAGTTTTCCAAAATTACTAAAATATTCGGTCCTTCTAGATTCATCTTCTTTATTTATATTCCAATGTAATGAAATAAGGCATGGACTCTAAGAAACTGGGGTCAGGGCCATACTATTGGTATCTGAGGATGTTTAGTAGAATCCTTGGATACTTGATTTATAAAATTTATATTAGTTAAAAAAACCATAAGATAAAATTTTCAGAAAATAATTTAAGAATATACTATAATTTTTAAAATGAAATTATTTTGCATATCTTCTTAGAAAATAAATCCATGTATACATATTATAAGTGTATGTGGTTATAGAAAAAATGTACCTAGGATTAAAAACTCTGACATGTTTTTTCATGATTGAATTGAGGTATCCTTGTATACTACAATGGGCCTTAATGCTCAGCTGGTTTCACACTACTGGGGGATATTCTTAATAAAATTCACATTTAAATTACCCACCATTATGATGAATTCATTCCCCCAAACAAACCAAAGTATATGGGTCTAGAATTTGTGATGTATAAATGTTTTTTATTTGTTTTACCATGTTTAGAGTTACGAAGAGTTCATAATTTTATAAGCTATTATATTATATGTAATTGATTAAAAATGGAGCCTAGTAGAAGGAATTATAACTACACCAATGAACGTGATAAAAAGAGTAAGAAGGATCATATCTCATGTGGTCATAATCCATAATTTCAAAATAAGATAGTCTCCCATGTATTATCATCATTTGAGGGGAATTAAATGATGATGAGTATGGGCGAAAATATGGATAAAGGGAAGAAGGGAAAGAGGGGTTTTCCCACATGTGATAAATATGGAAATAATCACCATGGTAAATTCTTGAATGGAATGAGAGTTTGTTACAAGTGTGGATAAAAAGGAAAATATATTTGTGATTTCATGGGTAAGAAAAAGTATTCCAATTTACAATGCTTCAACTGCAAGGAGATGAGACACTATGTGAATCAACATCTCAAGCATAAAAGGTATATACCCCAAATGATGTTACTGGATAATGATCAAGTTATTATACCACCACATATGAATTAGAATGATTAATATGTCTATTAAATAATCATTTCAGTTGAATATTTTATCAGTAATTTATTAGTTATAAGAATTTTGGAATATATAAGGATTGTACTGGAGTACTTTTTCATTTAGAATTTGAGACCATAAGTTGAATGGTACCAAGAAAATATATTCAGTGTAAATTTAAACTTTTTTGAAAATGCATGATTGAGGGAAAGAAAACACTAAATATATTCCTGATGTTGATATAATGATGAATAAAGGATTGATTTAGATAAGTGATGATTACCATGGAACAGATTAAAGACTTGTCGACAAGTAGTCTATGCTATCATTAATGAAGTTTACAACAGTTTTGGATATTTGGAATATACATAATGTTAGGTCCACTAGGCTGGATACCCTGAGAGGGGGGGTGAATCAGGGTATGACTAATTAAAAATTAATGCCCGTTCTGATCTTGTTTTGCTGTTAAGCAAAACACTCTTCTCTCTTTTCCCTGTTGCACGATATAAACAGAATGTAAATCAAGCACAGGACACAGCAATTTTACTTGGTTCACCGCTAAGGGCTACGTCCAAGGAGCATACGCCGACAGGTTGCCGGTCGTACCAAATTCCACTAATCTTCACTAGCTGTGGATTATAAGGTTCGGGCTAGATCACTTCTATGCCCAGGCTCACTGCCTTTACAAAGTTTAGGGTTAGCTCACTGCTTTCCCAAGGGTCACTCCCTGTTTCTCTCTCTCTGGCTCACTTCCGGTGGAGAGGATCACCTTCTTCCTTTTCCTGAGCTCACTGCTCTTGGATGGAATCCACTCACAGTTTATAGACCTGTAGGTCTCTTCATTTTCCTGAAAGAATGCATATTCTCTTATATGTAGATGCTCTGATGAAGTTTAACTTTCACCCGTTGATGAATATCTCTTTGCACTGAAGGTATCGGTCAAACTTCCAGCTTCCACACAGTCTGAAAATCACTGTGGGAACAAAACCTTACTTGGCGCGCAAGTCAACCTAGGCGCGCAAGTATCGGCGCGCAAGTCACAACGGGCGCGCAAGTCTTCCTCTGACACTTGCGCGACACAAGCTTCCTCAACTCTAAACTTGCGCGACTCTCTTCCCTTTACGCCCAAACCACCATTGGTGCGCAACTGCTAACCGGCGCGCAACTTCTAACACCGGCGCACAACTTCAACCACTGGCGCGCAAGTCCCACCTGCGCGACCACACACACCACTTGCGCGACCACCACACCTGCGCGACGGGAGCTCTCATCTTGAACTCCGGTGAGAAATGAGGAGGGGTGGTCCGGTATTTATAGGCAATCTGACCACCCTGCGCGACGGCGCGCAAGTCACCTGCGCGACCCAATCTCGTCGCGCAAGTCTTCTCTCCTTTAGACACTTGCGCGACCAACTCCCAAAATTGCGCGATCCTATTTCCTTAGCCATATTTTGATCTTCTGATCTTGAAAAACATGTGGCGCGCAAGTTTCCTGTACACCATGTTCGCGGCACGCAAGTCCCTTTGCCAAAAACACTTTTCTTCATTTGCCGATTTTCAGGCCCAAAAATTTGGCAAACACTGGAAAACGGCACCACCTTGTATCTGTTCTTTTGTACCGCCTCCAGATCATCCATTCCTTTTATCGACGTTCTTGAATCAAACATGGATCGTTGACCTCAGCTCTTGAACTTGACATTCCACCATGAAATCCTCTTTGTCAACAATCACAACTCAGATGTCCACTTTGTCAACAAACACAATCACCTCAAAAAAACTTCAATGATACCTTGAGGGATTTTTGCCCAACAATCTCCCCCTTTGGGTTTGTTGACAATTCTTCCAAGACTAAGATACGTCGTTGATTCTTCAGTCTCCATTCGCCTCATTGCGATTCTGATAGCGATCAAGGATTTACTCAACACATACTCTAAGCCCACATGAGCAATGCTCGGCGTGAGAAACAAGAGTAAATGAAAAGTTCATCAATGAATCACTTTATCTCTGACATCCACTGTTGACACCATACTTCTGCTTGTATCACGATCCTCAGCTGTCGTGATATCTATTATTTGATCGATCACTTCTAGCATCGTCAGATTTAATATTCTCCCCCTTTCTGCTCACAGCTTCAACACCTCTTTAGCCATATTTCCTGTGTTGTCCAAGCTAAGCTCTGGCTAATCACGTTCAACTAGCTTCAACTCCCCCTATCTGGCTGCTCCACCTGTCAGCTTCTCCCCATATCATTCATGATTTATCAAATCTCCACATTGTCTCCCCCTTGAACAATCACTATTTTCTCCCCCTTTGTCAACGAACCCAAAGGACAGTCCTTTGTAGTCTGGAACATAGTAGAGAACACATATCAGCATATGAGGGAAAAACACATCATACCTCGGGGAGAGGGGGTGGTCCCGCGTCCACACTTATTTCAATTGCGGGGAATCGACTGAACTCCCAGAGCTAGTCGATGCCTCTCAAAAGCTTCCTTGGGTAAGGCCTTTGTCAGAATGTCTGCAACCTGTAGCTCTGTAGGCACATACTCCAACTTCACGATGCCCTGCTCAACCTTCTCCTTGATGAAATGATACTTGATCTCAATGTGCTTTGTCCTGGAATGATGGACAGGATTTTTGCTAAGATTTATAGCACTTGAGTTGTCACACTGGATTCCGATCGGAGACTTCACTTCAACTCCCATATCTTCAAGCTGCTGCTTCATCCACAATAACTGTGTGCATGCTTGAGTGGCCGCTATATACTCAGCTTCTGCGGTGCTCAATGAAATGCAATCTTGTTTCTTGCTTAGCCAAGAAATACACAATCCACCAAGATAGAATGCACCACCTGACGTTGATTTTCTATCATCTGCTGAACCGGCCCAGTCTGCATCAGTATATCCCAATAACTCTGTCTGAGATTTGTCGTTGTATGTCAAACCGAAGTCCACCGTGCCTTTGTTATACCGAAGTATTCTTTTCACTGCAAGCATGTGACTTTCCATGGGATTACTCTGATATCTCGCTGCTTGGCATGTGGCAAAAACAATATCAGGCCTTGTTGCGGTTAAGTACAACAGACTTCCAATGATTTGCCTGTATTCTGTGATATTAACTGCCTTGCCATCCTCATCTTTTGATAATTTCATCCGGGTAGCAACCGGAGTCTTCATTTCCTTGGAATTATCCATTCCAAACCTTCTTAGAACTTCCTTGGCATATTTGGATTGAGAAATGAAGGTTCCATTCCTTCCTTGTGTCACCTGTAGACCAAGTAAAAACGTTAGCTCTCCAATCATTGACATTTCAAACTCATTTTTCATGAATTCGGAAAACTGTCTGCACTGAGCTTCATCTGATCCGCCAAAAATTATGTCATCAACATACACTAGCACCATCATCCTTTGATTACTGTCATTGTTGAAATAGAGATTGTAATCAACTCCTCCACGCTGAAAACCAAGCTTCTTCAAGTACTGATCAAGCCTTGAGTACCATGCCCTTGGTGCTTGTTTCAGCCCATACAATGCCTTCTTCAGCCTGCAAACTTTGTTCTCATCCTCATGAATGAGAAAACCATCTGGCTGCTCAATATACACCTCTTCTTCCAGAACCCCATTAAAGAATGCGGATTTGACATCCATCTGGAACACTTTGAACTTCCTTTGCACTGCGATGGCTAGGAATAATCTTATTGTCTCCAGCCTTGCAACCGGTGCAAATGTCTCATCAACATCAATTCCCTCGATTTGGGAGTACCCCTTGCACACTAGACGTGCTTTGTTCCGAATCACTGTGCCATCTTCATTCATCTTGTTGCGATAGACCCATTTGGTCCCAATGACATTCTTGTCCGCTGGCCTCGAAACAATCTCCCATGTCTAGTTCTTCTCAATCTGATCAAGCTCTTCGTTCATGGCCTGAACCCAGTTTTCATCTTTAGCTGCATCAGAAAAACATTTCGGCTCTACTTGAGACAAAAACGATGCTTGCTGTGATGATTTCATTCTTCGAGTCTGAACTGGAGCTGTTTGATCACCAATGATATTCTGCTTATCAATCTCAGCTCGACTCTTTGGCTTCCTCGCAGACACTGACTTGACACTTTCCTCTTCATCATCAGTATCTTCTTCTGAGTCGGCTTCTGCCACTTCTGCTCCCCCTGGGTTGCTTATCTCATCATCACTTTCATCCAGGAACTGTTCACTGGGTCGTTGAGCAGTCTGTTCATTTTCGACTATAGTGACATCATTACTCTTAACAATTTTTCCCAGCCTCTTGTTGAAGCATTTATATGCTTTGCTTTTCCCTGAATAGCCGAGGAATATCCCTTCATCTCCTCGTGCCTCAAACTTCCTATGATGTTCTTTGTTGAGAATGAAACACTTACTTCCAAAGATTCGAAAGTATTTCAACTTTGGCTTCTTTCCGTACCACAGTTCATACGGAGTCTTCCCTTGCTTCGGACATAACAGGGACCTGTTTGAAACATAGACCGATGTTAAAACTGCTTCCTTCCAAAATTTCTCTGGTAGGTCCTTATCAATAAGCATTGTTCTGGCCATGTTGTTAATGATCCGATTCCTCCTTTCTACTACTCCATTCTGTTGGGGAGTTCTCACTGATGAAACTTGATGCCTTATCCCATGTTTCTCGAGATATTTTTCAACCTGACTGTTTGTAAATTCCGTACCATTATCAGTACGAAACTTCAGAATTTTCTGCCCAAGCATCTTCTCTGATTCCCTCCTGTACTGCTTTATGCAACTGAACACCTCTGTCTTGTGGGTTATGATGAATACCCAGGCCATTCTGCTATAGTCATCAATGAAAAGAACATAGTACCTTTGCCCATTTATAGCTCGTGGTGAGATAGGTCCACATACATCAGCATGCACCAATTCGAGCACTCTAGTTGATTTCTGTTCCTTTGGCCTATATGTCTTTCTGATGATTTTCCCTTGCTGACAAGCATCACATGTATGAGTGCGATCACGTGATAGTTTGGGAAGGTCTCTAGCAGCATCACATTTAACGAGATCCTCCATAGATGGTTGGCATAGATGACCAAGTCGCTTATGCCACAGTTGGTTTTCTTCCTCTCTGGATAAAAGACAAGTATCTTCTTCCCCACCTACAAGATAGAGATTTCCCTTTGACCTTTTTCCCTGTAGAATAGCTGCTCCATCTTTTCCTTTCACAACACACATCTTCTTGGTAAATTGGATAGAGTGCCCAGAGTCACATAGTTGACTGACACTGAGTAGGTTATGACTGAGACCCTCTACTACCAAGACATCAGCACGTCTCATCTCTTTGCCCCCAAACTTGGCTTTCCCTGAGCCAACAATTTTCAGGCCTTCATCATTTCCAAATTTGACAACTCCTTCTTTGTCATATTTGATGCCTGTAACAAGATCCTTGTTACCCGTCATGTGGGATGTGCAACCACTATCAAGGATCCAAACACCAGATCGATCTGATGCTTTAAGGGCAATCTGCGACACCACAGCCTTCTCATTTTTCTTCTTCTTGGTCCATACTTTTTCTTTCACACTCGGCATGGATTGAGGCTTCTGTTCTTTCTCAGAGTATGATGGACCACCCTCATCTTGCAGAGCTGCAAATCTGTTCTGAACTTTTAACTCACTTGTTGGTTTATTGATCTGCTGCTTGCGAACATTTTGATTATTCTTTGACACATTTCCCTGAATGATTGATGTGCAATACCTAGCCATGTGTCCAAATCATCCGCACCAAAAACAGTGTCCTTCAAAATGTGTTCTGGAAAACCGTTCTCTGTTTGGCTGCCGTCTCTGCTCATGTTCCCTTCTGTATCTCTTGGCTATGGAACACACAAACTGTGAATGTCCCATTTTCCCATAGCAATAACACCTGATATAGGATGCATTCCCTCGTGATATTTCAGCACTGTGATTTCCCCTTTGGGATCTCTGAATATTATGATTCTGTTTTGTTCCCAAATCAACCTTCACTTTCGGGATGAGTGCTTGCGGTCTGACTGCAATTGTCGCCAATTTTTGTTCTTGATTAAGCCCAGAAACGACCTTAACATCTGAGCTCAATTGCTGTTTCTTTCCTACTGAACTGCTAGGCTCCGCTTTCATCTTCTCTGTCTTCTGAATAGCCTGCTTTTCGGATATCACATTGGGGGTCAAGAGTTTATCTTGATCCTTGAGTTTTTGTCGCAGACTGACCACTTCTTCCTCAAGCTCCTTGATACATCTAACCTGCTCCTTTCCTGTGTTTGTCAGACAATCAATTTACTTCTTTTGTTCCTCAATTTTAAGCTTATACTCAACAATATTTTCTGAGCTCTCTGGTGTTGAGGATTTTAGTCTTTCAATTTCTTCTAACAGCTCAGACTTTTCTTCATCCTGTTGTTTCATGTAGAGTTTGGCATCACGAACCACTTTATTGGCTTTCTTCGTTTTGGCTCTCCAAACATCTATCTCCTCAAGAGCTGCTTCCAATTCGGCTTCCATATCAATTCTCCCTTCAATTTCTTCTTCTTCTTTAGCATCAGCTTCTTCTCCCTTTTGAGAACTACCGACAATTGCCACCAAGGCATTTACCCCACGATCTCTGCAATTTTCTATTTCCTTAACTTCTTCATCCTCAGACTCATCTGAACTTTCAAATTCTTGTGAGAGAAGATTCTTTTTCTTGAAGAAATTTCTCTTGAATTGTTTCTTCCCTTTTACAAAAGCTAAAGACTTCTTTTTGGGAATTTCAACATCATCATCATCATCATCATCATCTTGAAACTTCTTGGGGCATCTTGCCGCAAGATGACCAACCTTTCCACATCTAAAGCATGCTAGTGGAAGTTTACCTTTAAACTTTCCTCTTCCTCTTTGTAGATTCGAAGAAAGGAATGACATCACCTCATCTGTCTCTTCTTCTTCATTAGAATCTTCAATGGTGAGCTTCTTCATGGCCTTAAATGCCACCTCTTTAGACTTCCCCTTTTCCACAGCCTCATTATCATCGTTCCTCATTTCATATGCAACCAAGGTGCTGTGCAAATTGTCCAATGTCAGCTCTTTTGGATCTTTATCTTCTAGTACTGAAACTTTCGGATTGAACCGAGGTGGAAGTTTCCTCAAGATGCGCTTTACAATCTTTATGTCTTCAATGACTTCTCCAAGACCTCGCATATCTTCCACAACAATGTTTACCCTATCAAAGAATGCGTCAACAGACTCATTCGGGTTCATTTTCAGATCTTCATATTTGTTCCACAACACCTGCAGCTTTGCCTCTCTGACTTTTGTGTCCCCTTCATATATATTCAAAAGCTTTTCCAAAATGGAATGTGACGTTTTGCATGACATCACCTTTGTGTAGATGGGATTGGAAAGGGCTCCCCCTAAGGCATTGATTGCTTTGGAATCAGCATCCAACTCTCTATGCTCAGCTTCTGATAAGGCACCACTATTAATATCAGCTGTGATACCATGCATAGCTGCTGAAAACACATCCATTCCCAAGGATAGGAAATAGTGTTGCATCCGATTCTTCCATATCTGAAAATTATATCCGTCGAAGATCGGAATCCCTTTATGATTGGTTACCTCCATTGAGAGAAGAACAACTTTCAACCTTTCCCTCTGATACCACTTGATAGGTCCACTAGGCTGGATACCCTGAGAGGGGGGGTGAATCAGGGTATGACTAATTAAAAATTAATGCCCGTTCTGATCTTGTTTCGCTGTTAAGCAAAACACTCTTTTCTCTTTTCCCTGTTGCACGATATAAACAGAATGTAAAGCAAGCACAGGACACAGCAATTTTACTTGGTTCACCGCTAAGGGCTACGTCCAAGGAGCATACGCCGACAGGTTTCCGGTCGTACCAAATTCCACTAATCTTCACTAGCTGTGGATTACAAGGTTCGGGCTAGATCACTTCTATGCCCAGGCTCACTACCTTTACAAAGTTTAGGGTCAGCTCACTGCTTTCCCAAGGGTCACTCCCTGTTTCTCTCTCTCTGGCTCACTGCCGGTGGAGAGGATCACCTTCTTCCTTTTCCTGAGCTCACTGCTCTTGGATGGAATCCACTCACAGTTTATAGACCTGTAGGTCTCTTCATTTTCCTGAAAGAATGCATCTTCTCTTGTATGTAGATGCTCTGATGAAGTTTAACTTTCACCCGTTGATGAATATCTCTTTGCACCGAAGGTATCGGTCAAACTTCCAGCTTCCACACAGTCTGAAAATCACTGCGGGAACAAAACCTTACTTGGCGCGCAAGTCAACCTCGGCGCGCAAGTATCGGCGCGCAAGTCACAACGGGCGCGCAAGTCTTCCTCTGACACTTGCGCAACACAAGATTCCTCAACTCTAAACTTGCGCGACTCTCTTCCCTTTACGCCCAAACCACCATTGGTGCGCAACTGCTAACCGGCGCGCAACTTCTAACACCGGCGCACAACTTCAACCACTGGCGCGCAAGTCCCACCTGCGCGACCACACACACCACTTGCGCGACCACCACACCTGCGCGACAGGAGCTCTCGTCTTGAACTCCGGTGAGAAATGAGGAGGGGTGGTCCGGTATTTATAGGCAATCTGACCACCCTGCGCGACGGCGCGCAAGTCACCTACGCGACCCAATCTCGTCGCGCAAGTCTTCTCTCCTTTAGACACTTGCGCGACCAACTCCCAAACTTGCACGATCCTATTTCCTTAGCCATATTTTGATCTTCTGATCTTGAAAAACATGTGGCGCGCAAGTTTCCTGTACACCATGTTCGCGGCGCCACCTTGTATCTGTTCTTTTGTACCGCCTCCAGATCATCCATTCCTTTTATCGACGTTCTTGAATCAAACATGGATCGTTGACCTCAGCTCTTGAACTCGACATTCCACCATGAAATCCTCTTTGTCAACAATCACAACTCAGATGTCCACTTTGTCAACAAACACAATCACCTCAAAAAAACTTCAATGATACCTTGAGGGATTTTTGCCCAAAAAATAATGCCATGAGTAAGGATGAATTATTATTTACAATAAAATTTTATAGTAATTTGAGTTATTACCATATTTTAAGAGGGCACATGATGAAGTTATTCATATGTTTATAATATCAAAATTTAGATTTACTTCATGTTGTTTAATGGAAAATGAGGTATTTGATGCATTAAGAAAGATGGATCATGAAGTTATAAACAAAATGAGGATTTCCAAGGACCCTGTGTACATGGATCTTGAAAATATGGATATGAGAATTAAAAAAGAACAATGTTATAATATTTGGGAAGAAGGGGAAACTAAGCCTAAGTACATTGGCCCTTTTGAAATTCTGGAGAGAATTAGAGCTATGGATTATCATTTGGAAATTACACCAAGACTTTATTTAGATCACAATTTCTTCCACATCTCATTATAAAGAAAGTACATTCCAATCCCAACACACATACTCACTACTAAAGGAATAGAATTAAAACTTGACTTATCTTACTATTAAGAGCCTATCTGAATTCTGGACAATAAAGGATATATGTTAGTGAATCAGACAACTCAACTGGTAAAGGTACATTGGAGGAATCATAAAATTTAATGGGTGATGTGGGAGCCTGTGGAACTTAGGATGAATAACTACCCGAATCTATTTATGAGGTATCATTTTGGTAATTTCAAGGAAGAAATATTTTCAAGGAGGGAAGAATTTAACACCCTAAGGATTTAAAAATAAATATTATATATAATGAATGCAGCACTGAGTCTCTACAAAACAACAATTTTTTATAACCGATCCAATAAACACAATTTTTCTTCTTCTATAGTTTGAATTTTGAAAGACTGATATACACGATTTCATTCAGTAAGATATTTAGAGTCTGATAGAATCACTTTATTTATGATGAATAATAACTTGATCCTATTGAATATTAATGAAACTTTAAGAACAGTAACTTGACCCTTATGAATATCAAATCACCCTTATAAATAGTAACCTCACCCATGTAAGTAAAAATAAAATTTATTCACCTTATATATGAGAGTGAATATTTTAAATATTAATAATTAAGTGTTGGTGTTTTTTTGAGTAATAAATATTGAATTATAGTTTTAAATTATTAAATTTATTTAAAAATAATATGATTTTTATAAAATTTATTCTAAAATAAATATTTTTTTGTCATATAATTTTAGGATAATTATATGAGACCTCAGTTAAAATTTTAAAGTATTATAAAATCAGTTTAAAATTTGAAATCGTTAATTCTCAAGTAAATAACGATTTTATTTAAAAATTAAATATAAAATATTTATAAAAATATTTTGATAAAATGGAGTCCAATTTTTAAATTTAAAAATTGAAAAATGTTTATGTTGATTTTTTGGGATTTTTTTGAAATGCTTGACTTTTTGTTGAATTGTGAAATTAGATAATTTACAAAATATGCTAATTAAATGAATTTTTTCATCATGCATGAGTGACGAATGATGTAAATGCAAATTTTTTCAAACTAACATTAACTTATTATTTTTTTGGTCAAAATTATCAATATTATTTCTTGACTTCATAAAAATAATAAAATAATGAATAAAATATTGATAAATCACTTCTCTCCTCAACTATAAAAACTACCCCTCACACCCTATTCTCTTAACTCCTCTCAGAATTAAATATTCTAAATTTTATGAAAAAATAATGTTTCCTAGTTTCTACCCAATTAAAGTAGCTCTTTTTATTCCAAAAATACCAAAACCCCTTCCCATAAGAAGGTTCTCAACGAGGATATTTCAAAAGGTAACCCCTCTCCCCTTTTCTTTTAATTTCATTTTCAATTTTATTTATTATTATAATCTCCTCACCTAATATATATAAATGATAATAATAACTCCATTATCACATATATAAATGAATTATATCATTTTAGTGGAATACAAGCCTTCTATATCCTTGCTCTCTCTCTTTTATTTTAAAAACGAAATCACTGTCTAGGAGTTGTCAATTTACAACCTTCGTGGACTGCAAACCTTTTTCTTCAATTTATCCTTCAATACTATTAATGAATCCATTTTATGGTTGAAAAAAACAATAATATATTTTTTCTAACCTATTTAATATTCTGGAAGACTTATATATACTTAATATTAATTCATACGACAAAACTAGTTCGTAATAATCGAAATACCGCCAAAATAATCTAAATGATTGTCATTATTGTTTCATCCCATAACTCATCCTCATACCATATGACCAAAAAAATTATATGAATATTTAATATATTTCATGTTCATTAGTATCATATGAATTCAATTTTTGTGAATTATATCCAATCCACCTGAATTCCACTACTTATAAACAAGCGAATCAATTATCAAAACTAAGAAAATGAACACTCCAAAATGAAAAAAATTCAATATTGTAACTTATCTATAATGAAATAAATGAAATTAATAAAACTATAATTAATAAAATAAAAATATATAATGTTATTAATTAATTTATTAATGGATATAATTTTTTTAACCAAGATGTTAAGGTCAAGGGAAGAATACGTTCAGACATAAGGTAAGAGTTTTCTCATCTCACTTCCATTTTGTGAGATATTGCTTATTCACCACTATTTATTGTGTATGGTGTATTTATACTACCCATTTTTAAATAATAACATCAATATATTCATTTTCATGTTATTAAAATTTTCATTTTAAGGTTACTAATTTAGGGACATATGATTCGATTGATTACAAAGTGGAAGGGGATTTCTACTCGAACATCCATTTTTCATTCAGGTTAATATTATTATCTACATACAACAATTAAATTCTTAATTAGTCTTATTTACTCCTCATAAATTCAGTTTGAATGTTATAAATATTTTTACCAATCATAATCCTTCTTTATTTTATGGTTAGTTGCATTTTTTTAAAGGATATTTCAAAACTTATTTTCGATAAACCAACCCGATTCAAGGGGAATTCACAAATTATTACCTATTTTAATGTTCACCCAATAATATATTTAATAAAATATTATCTTTAAAAAATCACACATTTTAACATGAAAGAAATCACAGTTCATTTCTGAATTTATGGAAACAAACATTCCTTTTCACATTAAAATATCATTAATATTTTTGTTAAACGACACTAAAATGTTTTATTTCTAAAGCTTCTTTAAAAACTCTTTTAACAAGATTTCAATTCAGTGAGATAATATTTATGCCTCAAATATAATTTCAATTTACTTAACTTTTCTTTTATGGGATATACATGTTTACAATATTATTTTAGGAAAAATACAAATGATTTTCCAAAAGAACTTTTCTTTCTAAAGTAAAAAATAATTTTTCTCATCTCACATTAACTATTCTGACATATATGACTTGTTCACTACTTATTCCTTTAATTTGGTGTAGTAATTACCTTTAATATATCATATAAAGAGTCTCCTTATTCTCATTATATTATAATGGACTACTATTTGAATGTTTAAATATTGTATGGGATACTTTGTAATATTAAAAGATTATTTCTTCGACAATTTATTAATGGTATAATTTAAAAGTATCTTCATCCATGCCAAAATCCATTATTTAATCTATTAATTAACTGAATTTTATCTTCTATGATATCATATACAATATTTTTTTTGAATGGTTTCAGATTAGTTTGACTATGGATGTGATATCTTGATTCCATTCACCATATTACTCTGAATGGCAGGTAATTATGTTTACTAAATATGGAAAACTATTTACATTTCATATGATATTTTCAATATGAATTTATTTTTTAACCATGTTTCACCCATCATATGAATAATTCATTGAACTTATTAAGTGTTGGTTGGGGTCTGCTATAGGCCTCGGTGCATCGGTAGGTCTCATGAGACAAACTAGTTTTGGTTTTTACCCATTTGGGTATGGTCTTGGCACGAGGCCTTGACAATGTGGTTATGATGTCCCATGTTATGAATTCCCTCATTATGAAACTATTAATGGACATAACATGTGGTTATTCGACAATTATAATACTTGTGTTTATGTTTTATAATAGAAAATATTTATTCTGCTCGTATTCTGACCATGTCCTACTTCGGATTGTTTTTTTAAAAGGCATGTGTTTTTAGTCATTCACCTTGACTCATGCTTATGTTTATGATATCTTCCACTGTATTTCATACCCTTATTGAGAATCTACAATAACCCCTTTCTTATTTTTTTCCACAGGATGTAAGGAAATATTTTTGAAATGACTTTCAGGGATAATCTAAGAGTTTTGGATGTTCTCAATAGAATTATTATCTTGTCTTACATTTAAAGTTGTAATGTTGGACTTTTTTATGGATCTGGCCTTCCAAAACTACTAAACTATTTGGTCCTTTGGGATGCTTATTCCATATTTATATTCTAATGTAGTGAAATAAGGCACTGGATTCTGAAAACTCATGTCAGAGCGTTACAACCAGGGAGTGGAGCATCAGTCTATCATCCCAAAACCATTAGTAACAGGTCAGAAAACATGTAGAATAGGTCCATGAAACCAACTAGGAGTTGACACATCACATCCTACCATCCCCAAACAATGATAAAAAAATATCAATGGTTTCTATAATATTAGTTTAAAAATTAAATCATGCAGTAAAATGCACATGCCCGAAGCCTTGTTCATGAATTTCTGAAAAGTATGTAGAACTTCATGTCCACCATACTCAAAAAAATAAAACAATGTTTGGAGAACCTTATTTCATCACTCAAATCATAATCAAACTATCGATATCAATATGAAACATCTCATCCAACCACCTGTCCTAAGGGTGTGGTACATCATGTCCAACATATCCCTCCTCAGATTCAGAACATCATATCAGACACCCTAAACTATATCTATGGGACCTGATGCCCACACTATCATCCCAAATAGTCTAACTTAGGAACACCATATCCAACTACAGAAACTCACCTATTTCACTAAATCCATACATTGTAAACCAATTATCATCCTTAAAAACCCCGAAAAATTGTAAGTGTTCTCTTAACATGCATACCAATCATCAAAATATTTTCCTCACTGACACATAGATCAATTATGGTCTAAATGGAAAACCCGCAACCATCACTATACAAGACTGACAATTAATCACGGTCTACCTAATGAATATTCACTCACCAAGATCTCCTTGTCAATTCGTAAAAAAATGAATATATCACTGGATATTCAGAACTAGAACTAAATCGAAGGAATTACTCTTGGAATCCTTTGTCTTAGAGCATTAGTGGAAACATTACTCTCCCAGTCTATGGTTACAAGTAAAATCTCTGGACAACAGTCATCACTCGGGGAGGGGAATACATCATAATACCCAATCTACAATATCTAATGGCCTCAGGCCTCAATGATAGAATTCTTCATGAGATAAAATTTTCTCATTCCCATCACCTTTCAAATAGAAACCTAGGTTAGTTCGAACACCCAACTATCCATCATCCTCATGTCACACATTAGTCCCACTAATAATGGAAAATCTCATACCAATATCAATCAAGGACTCCAACGGACTCATACTAAAACCAAAAATAATTCACATAACCCTCACATGGGTCTCATCCAATGAATCTCCCTTAAGAGATAGCAAAAATCATGTCATGGAAGAAAAAATGACTATCTTAACATAATCAACCAAAAACCACCATTAGTAGCCATAAAATTTGGAGACCTTGTTTTTTCCTTGTATGGATTTAAAATATTTATAAATAAATTTTTAGAGCCAGTCACTGTGATGGTTTTTGATTCATAGGCATGGTATTCCCAAAATTACTTTTAAAAAAAATATGAAATATATTTTATATGATGAGAACATGGTTTCTTATTAAAAATTGGATTTCTCTTAAATAGATTATCAAATCAGAAATTAGAGACCACAATTCAGTCTATAATGAGATTTTTACCCAAGTTATGACCTAAATTAAGTTAGCTTTTGATGATTGGATATCGCTACTGTAAGATTTGTATTATGGTTGTGAATTAATTAATTTAACTTAATTACTTTATTAATTTAACCAAACTGAAATACATCTATAAAATCACAGTTATGAAAAACTATAAAGGGTTACCCACTTGCACCTAGGGAAACTGAAGACATTCATATCCTCCTTCCATTGGCGAATCAAATTAGATGGTGACTACACTTCAGATCAATGTAGATTGAAATATGGAAAATGAAACGACTTTTCAATAATGGGTGAGTGTTCTTTTTGATGATGAATGATACATTCTCTAGGTAGAACCATTAAATTCATGGTTTAAACCCTTTTTGATTAAATTGATTGAGTAGGATCATCCCTTTCTGTGATCTTCACCAATTTTCATACTTTTTATGCACCCTTATACTTAAATTATATTGATTATTCATTCCTTTCTCACCCTAGAAAACCTTGTTCATGATTTTTGGTCAGGAATGCTTCTTTAAAATTGTTAAACCATTGTTTTTGATGCCTCTTTCTCCAAATTTATTTGAGATAGTCATCCATGGACCTTGGGGTCATGATTCGACAATGTCAAGAGCGACCGATCCAAATTTGAACCCAAAATTCACAATGGTTTTGTATGAATTGAATGGATCAGAGATAAAGTAAGTATATTGGGTTGCTTTATGGTAAAAAGGTTGTTGTATTCAATGTTTTGAGATCTGAGACTGAGTAGGAAATAAATGAAGGTGCGTAAATTCTTGTGGGAAGGGAAGAACCAAATGAGGATTTGTTTTTCGACAACTATATGAATAAAACAATGAAAACTGGTGAGATCATTTGATTTTGGGAGGAATTGAGGCTGGGTCCAAATGTGGGGACACTAGATCTAAAGTATAGAGACAAGATATGATATTCTAGAAAAATCCCGAATTCAAATAATGTAGTAATAAGAAAAAATATCCTATCAGGCCCTAGATATGTCGGCTAGGGTTTTAGATAAATATAATTATCACTTGACTTGTAGGACCCCCCAGACAATAACAGATTATTCAAGTGGACTTGGAATGTACTCAGGGACTACCTGATCATGGTAATGACTAGCCACACCATATGATCCAATGTACAATGAAATAGGCTTAGTAAACTATCATGACCAAGAGAACATTGCTCGACCACATGTATCTTAGACACACCATGTAGTCCACCAACATGTAATGTACTTCTATATGGGATGGAATCCACGTGCTGGCGAGGATATGACTAAGTGAAAGAGAGGGACCACATGCCATGTGGGTCCCCTAAACGTTATGCACCCATAGTTTTATTTTTTTGAAACATGAACCTCTATTATATCATTCATTTGGACTCAGATATTTTTTAGAAAGTAGAATATCCTTAGTTTTTCCCACATACAATGAAATGGTGGCCTTTTTGTGTATTTTGGAATACTATGTGAGATGTTTTGTGCACGATTCTTATTTTGTCATAGTAGGAAGATAATAGTTATCAGGTAGGATCACAAGAGGTTATTCAAGTGGAACCCTACAGTAGGGTGGGGAATGTCTCCTCGATGACTGGAGTGGAACCCTTCTGAAGATACAAGGTACGAGACCAAGACTATAAAAGTGGAATCCTATAGCATGGTTGAGAGTGGGTCTTCAGTGAAAATAGTGGTACCCTCATGTGGAGACTGTGAATGGTTCCTTAAATATCTAAGTAGAACCCTCCAGCCGATCTGGGAATGGGTCCTCGATTATTAGAGTAGAACCCTCCTATAGACAAAGGGAATGGGTCATCATCAATCTGAGCAGAACCCTCTAACAGGATGGCCATGGGCCTCCATGACTAGAGTGGCACCCACCTGCGGAGACTGGGCATGGGTAATCAACTATCTGAGTGGCACACTCCATCCTAGTAGGGAATCGGTCGTTGATGACTATAGTAGTACCCTCATGAAGAGATTGGTCATGGGTCCTCAACTACCCATGTGGCCCCCTCTTGATGGGATGGGCATGGTTCCTTGATGATTAGAGTGGAACCCTCCTATTTTTTGAGGGCATGAGTCCCTTACCTAGATACTATTTACCATCAACAGTGCAACATAGTGGAGATATTTCATTCGACTTGGATGTTATATGCTGGGTAGACACACGGGATGATATCCATCTTTGATGCACTTATGGAACTAATAGAGCTCTTTACCTTGGATAGACTATGATCAAGATATCCCCTTCATTGTCATTTGGGTTTATTGGGTTTGAGAATGTATATATCTATATCCATGTTGTTATATTATGTTACTCTCTTCTTATGGGTGGAAAATATGGGACATGTAGTCCACCTGCATGACTTTTTGAGCTCCATGTGGTTAGATGAGGTTACCTTCTTGCATTGGGATGAACTATTTACTATTTATTCTGAACATGTATCTTTATTCTCACCTATTAGATTTTGGGTGATCCTATTGGATATGTATAAAATCAACCCTACATGGTATTTTCCAATATGTTCTATATCTTATTCAGAACACATACAATTCGACAGTGACCTCATATGAGCTTAGGGTGACTGGGTGCATTAGACCACATATGGTGGTCAGATCATGGAGATTCAAATATGGGATCTATTGAAACTTTTAATTTATAGTATTTTCAGTATTGGAAATATTTTAGGTTGGGTGTTTATTTTTTTATCTTAACATTCATGTTGTGTTTCATTACTATTATACACCCTAGAGTTTTTTCATGATTGCTTTATATTCTAGTGGGATCATCTTTTTATTATTATTCCTCTACAATTAATCAATAGGATGGTCGGATGTTTTCATATAGGTTCATTAGGTAAAGGCCCCCATGATAGATTTTTATTTTTATACTTTTCACCAGCCCATATCCTGTAGAGGTTGGATTGGGGTAGTTTTGGTTGGAGCCCTGTTGAGTCAGGTAATTACATATTTGTATCGAGGGTGGTTTGATACTTTAGGAAATTTTTAGAGTAGTCCCCTTATGAGGATTTGGTGGGTATTCAGGTAAAAGTTCCCAAATTATCTCAAGTGTGGAAATCATTTTTGGGAACCCAAGAATGGTATAGGAGGATGACATATCCATTCACAAGGACCTTCAATACTAGCTTGTTGACTCTTAATTCCATGTAATTTGTTGATGGGACCAATGTTTCACGGACAATATAATATCAAGTCTTTAATTTAACCTCTTTATTTAGTCCCCCATTATATATATATATATATTCTCATTTTTTAATTTTACTTATTTATTTAATTTTTAGGATGGCTCTATGATGATATCCATCGAGAATACTAGTTCCAGCTCATGAAGATGATCTGATGAGTGATGAGGCATCATCCTTGAGTCTATCCCTTGAGAGCATCTCTCCAGGTGGGAAGGTAGTAGAACTTCCATATACTGACTAGAATATCATACCATAAATGTAGGATAAGTATGGGCACATGATTAGCATGATCCGATAATTCTACCACTAGAGACCTCTAAGGTTCTGTGGAGAGAAAGATCCCCACACACAGGAGGAATGGATAGAGTCATTGGTCTTATTTTAAGGATCATTTTTTTACCCTCAGATCATGTGTTTTATCTAGAATATATCCTTTTCCATGTATTAGATAGGTTTTGGATGAGTCTTTTTACCATAATGCATGATGAATCTATACTCTGATAGCCCGACATCTAGTAGTTGTTTCATGATAAATACTACCCCTCTTCTTTGTGATCAAATGGGATATAACAGCTTTAATAGATAATGTTATGAGGGATGGAAAGGGTTGATCATGTGGTGAGATTTTCAAACCATATGTGGCCCCCTCTCGACATGATCCTAGATGGATAAATTCGAGCATGGATGTTTGAGTAGGAACTCTATAGAGAGATATGTACTAGCATGGTGTCCTTGTTTATTCTGACCAATTTTGGGGAGCTATATCGGGAACTACTGATAGAGAGTTTCCGATTAGAGGGATTCTTGGTAGATGGAGATAGTGATGGGAGTTACAAAGATTAGTCATTTTCAACTTTAACTAGATTCATGTCAATTGGATCTCAGAACAGGAAGTATTATCAGGATCATGCTAAGGCATGTGATCAGGTGAAGTGCATAAGAACAAGGATGTTCAGATTGGGGTGATATTCCTATGATAGTTGAGGTCACACAATGAGATAATTCCTAACCGAATGTTCTAATGAGATCATGGAGATAGAATATTTACCACCATAGAAGAGGTAACATTAAGATTAAGGATATTCGAGGAGAGGGAAGTGAGGGACCCATGGAGCAGTGCACATAAAGGAGGAGGGGGTCTAGGAGGAGGAGATATGGGTAATGTACAATGATATGGGATCCTTTCACAACCACCACCATCAGGAAGGAAATTTTGGGCACACGATGATGAAAGTTAGGTTCATAGACAACTACTATCTATAGAGGCATATGACCCATCGACAGCCGATATGATTTTTGGTATGATCTATGTTTATTCTTCTCTTTTATTAGTATTATTAATCATATGTGATAGTCGTTATTTTGTATCTATACACTTGGTGTGAGAGCTTGAGCACCTAGTTTATGTGCTAGCCTAATATCATTGTCTTGATCTTCATATAGGTAATGATTCTTATGTATCATTTTCCTCCTATCAGTGTGACCTATTGCATGGTGGAGAGAGGTTCACATAATACCTTCTTAACATCATGATGGATCCATATGACATCATAATGCCTATTTATTGGTTTTCCTTAGAAGGAACCTTGATTGACTATCACTATAGATGAGTCAAATTCCATCACACTGATGGGAAGAGATTCTCCTTTATGGGCAAGATGGGTCTCATGGCTGGGAAATTAATTGTTATGAGAAGGAGGCTTCATCCCATAACCCATTAGTCGGGGAGTGTATCCCTTGGTGCAGTAGACCCTTGATACATATGGATTCCTTCATTTGTGATGAATTTTATGTATTTATTCCTCAAGTATGTTCTGGGAGTACCTCAAAAGTGGGAGTTAGAGTTTTGTATCAATTTGAATCCCAGGACATGTCCAATATCTTAATCGGTACATCTAATGGATCCAACCAATATTCAGAAGATGATGTTTTAGTTGGAGGATCTTCTAGTGATGGGATTTATTAGACCCAATGTGTCCCTAAGGGGTTCTATAGTTTTGTTCATGAAAAAGGTGGATGGGATCTTTTGTATTTTTGTGTATTACAGTATCCAAAATGAGGCCAGGAAAAAATAAGTACCACTTGAAGAGTATTGATGACCTCTCTGACCAATTCCAAGGAATGAGATGGTTCTCGAAGATCGATCTATGGTACAACTTCCACCAGTTCAGAGTTAACGAGGATGAATTTTCTAAGATTTCATTTCAATGTCTCAATAGACACTATGAGTACCTAGTGATTCAATTTGGTGACGAATTCCCCCGCGATGTTTATGGATTTGATTGTCCAAGTCTTCCAGAAGTACATGGACTTGTTTTTTGTTTTCATCATTGATGGAAAACTCATATACTCAGCATTATATGAGGATAATTTAGGGAACTTGAGGATGGCCCTAAATTTTCTTCAGCAAGAGTATATTTATGGAAAGATCATGAAGTGCTTCATGAGGCTCACTTTTTAGGGTACACAATTTTCGATCATAGTTTGGTTGTGGACCCAATGAATATCGATGTAGTAGTTTCATGGGATCCACCCAAGGGAATGTCTACGGTGTGTAGCTTTCATAGATTAGTGGGGTACTATTGAAGGTTTGTGGTATAATTTAGGATTATAATCCCATTCATTACCTTGACTTGTAAAGGAAATTCATTTACCTGTACGAAACAATGCCATAAGAGCCTTTGAGTAATTAAGGTGGAGGTTAATGAGTTCTCTTATTTTGAGACTACCAGAGGGTGGTAAGGAGTGTGTAGGGTATTTCGAAGCATCAGGATATGGTGTTGACTATGTATTGATGAAACAATAGTCTATTATTTCATATAGGTTAAGGTATATGATACCCCACATGAAGAACATTGTGGATGACATCTAAGAACTGGAAGAGGTAGTCTCTACTGTGAGGTTGTAGAGGCACCATCTTCTAGGAGAGTGCTTTGGGGCTTACTCGGACCACTAATGTTTCAGTTGGGTCTTTAAAAAGAGAGACAGGATCCTAAGATAATAGCACTATTTAAAGTTCCGATATGAAAAAGAATTTGAGATATTTTATACTTTGGGAAAGGGAAACATGGTTGAATATGACCTTACTTGATGGGTGTATGAAGCTTTTGAGTAGTTGTTTTCCTTGTACCTAATCATGGTAATGTAGGATGGCCCATATTTTCTTTAGTCAATGGTGTTCATTTATATTCTTCTCGAGCATATGAGAGAGTCTCAACTAGGATACATTTACTATGATGTATCTTGTGACAATATAAACTAATTTTTTTCACCTGATGGGTTTTATGAAGGAGGGAATCACTTCATCCTTTTCTAGGGATGGATGGGGGTCCAAGTCATGATGAAGTAGGATTTGATGAAATAGGTCCACACATATCCTTTGGATGTATTCCCTAGTGTGAAGAATATATACAGAGATCATAATTTGTATATTTATAAGGTCATACAGAGGAGTGAGGCTAAGTTCTTCTCATGATACCTCTCTTGTCAGTAAGTGAATGATGAGCACCAGGTTTGGGAAGGTTTATTGCATCCCCTTGATATCCCAGAGTGGAAGGGGGTAAATATCAATTGACACTATAATTGGTATTTCATGGATAAATAAGGTCTATGAAGACACTAAAGTGAGTGTTTACCAACTCACAAAGTCAGTTCACTTCCTTACTATCAGAGAGTAGAGTTCAGTAGAGAGTTTGGGGAAGATGTACATATGGGATATTGTTTACCTTCATGGTGTTCCTTCAAATATTATCTTCGATCGTGATGCATGATTCATGTCATGGTAGTAAAGTGGCCTGAAAGAGAGGCATTCAAGACCTATATGAGGATGAGTACAAACTTACACCACCATAAATATGGACATGTCAAGTGCACTATCCAGGTATTAGAGGATATGATGATGGATTTCATTCCAGACTTTATCCAAATATTGGAGGATCACCTTCCCTTGGTAGAGTTTGGAAACAACAATATCTTCCACTATAAAATCAGTATGAAACCTTTCAGGGCTCTATACGGGATACCCTTTAGGTCACCCTTGTTCATGATATAGATTGTAGAGACATCTCTTGTGGGTATAGAGTTGGTGCAAGTGACAACATAAAAAGTGAAAGTCATCCATGAGAGGATGAAGATAGAATAGAGAAAGAATAAATCTTAAGAACACCGACATCATAGGCCAATAAAGTTCCAATAGGTAGACAATGTTATCTTGAGATTCTCCCCATGATGAGGACTGCATATAATCATTTAGGGAGGCAAGCTATCACTGAGGTTCACCATCCTGTTCATGATCTTGTAGTGGATTGGTGAGGTTTCATACAACCTCACCATACCCATATAGTTTTAGTGGGTGCATTTCACCTTCCATGTGTTACAGATGAGAAGATACAAGCATCTCCCCAGTCACATTATTGACTGTGGTGAACCAGACAATGAGGATAAATCCATAATTTTGGAGAACAATATAGAAATCAATGATCGATAGGAGACAACCATATGTGGATGGACTATCCCCTTGGTTCACATGTTATGGTAGCATGGGAATGTTTAAGTGATATCCTAGGAGTAGAAGAGCCAGATGCAGGCTCAGTATCCCATGATATTTGTGTAGGTTATCTTTTAGGGGAAAAATATTGATGGATGGAATGATGTATAGACCTAGTTTTTTCTTTGTAATCCTTGGAAATAATTTTTACATATATATTTAGATAAAGGACAAGAGACGGAGTGCTATTCAAGTAACGGTGTGCCTGAAATTAATTTTATAAAGAAATTAAATATATTTTATATAAAAAATTCATAGTTTCCTAAAGAAAATGAGATAAATCTTAACAGAATCTAAGATTAGAATTCTTAGAAAATGATTGTTTATATAAATCAATTTTTTCCATAGGTGTGACCAAATATAGGTCACTGTGGGGGTTTCAGATATCTCAACAATTGGTGGTGAATTCAGTTGGTTAATTAATTAATTAATTTATTTATTTATTTATTAATTTAAAATAACTGAAAAAAATCTATAAAATCCCTATTATTCCAAATTATCAAAGGTTAGAAACATTCACCTAGGAGAATGGACATCATTTTTCTCCTACTTCCATTAGTGAATGAAATCAAGCGATGATGAGACTCCGAAACAAAGAAGATCAAAGAATAGGAATCACAATGACTTATAAATAATTGGACATCATGTTCTTTAATGATGAGCAATCCATTCTCTAGGAAAGACTCAAATTTTATTATTTGACACCTTTTTTGAATAAATTGATTGTGCCAGATCATCACTTTATATGATCTTCACCAATTTCTAGACATTGTGTGTGCTCAATGTACTAAACTTTTATTGATTATTCTTTGGTTTCTCACATAAAATATCCATTTTCATTGATTATTAACAATAACGCTTGGAAAATATTTTTAAAATTTGGTTTTGATTTCTTTATCCCAAAATTTCTTTACTTCAATAATTGTTGGGCCAAGGGGTTGAGATTCAACATTTATGGGAAACACTGAACCCAATTGGACCCATGGATTCATGAAATTTTTGTATATGATGAATAGATCAATGATAAAAGAAGTATTTAGGGATGAATCTTTGTAAAAGGAATATTTTATTTATGGTTTTTAGATTTGAGACAGAGTTGGCAATGAACGGAGGTGTGGCAGTGCCTACGGGAAGCGATGAAAAAATGAGGATTTATTTTTCAGCCAATGGAAGGATTGAAAATATTAAAGGTGGGGAGATCCTTTGAATTTTGGAGGATATTATGATAGATAAGAATGTGTTAATTTTATATTTTATGTGCGGATATCGGATATGAAATTATAGAAACATCTCGACTACTCATCATTAGTTCAATAAACAGATTGCATGCCAATCCCCATCTATGGCAGCTAGGGTTTTCTAGAATTATAAGTATCACACACCATGTAAATCCACCACAGATCATGTAATCCTGTTATGGTGGACTCGATGTGTACTCTATGAGTACACGGGCATAAGGACATCTATCCATAGGCCATGTTACATAGTACATGGACACTGGATAAGTACACGGACACGTCCAGAAGAACACATATTCACCCCATGTAGCTTGGAAATGTCGGGTAGTCCACATTAATCTTGTGTACTTATACATGTGTAAGAATCCATGTTATAGTGAGGACACAACCAAGTGAAAGAGTGGGATCAGATTCTATGTGGGTCCCCTAGATGTCGTGTACCCATATTTCTCTTTTGAGAAAACTTCAACCTCTCATATCACCTTTGCTTGGAAATGGATGTTGGCCCATGAGTATCCTCTCATGAGTTTTTTATATGTAAGATGTGATAGTGTCCTCTATAGCAGTCTTTCAAATACTATGGAATATGTTATTTGTATGATTTTTATTTAGCTGACACTCGATGGTAGTAGTGATCGAGAAGGATCACCAGAGGCTATCCAAGTGACACCATCCATTCATGTTGGTTATGTGTTCTCGATGATTATAGTGGAACCATAATATGAAGATAGGGAATGTGTCCTCAACTATCTATGTTTCAACCTCCATCTTGGCTTAGAATTGGTCCTTGATGACTTGACTAGCACCCTCAGGTAGAAATATGGAATGAGTCCATGACTATCCAAGTGGAACCCTCTAGCTGGGCTAGGCATAGGTTCTAAATTACTAGAGTGAAAAACTCCTATTGAGATAGGGAATGGTTCCTCAACTATTAGAGTGAAACCCACCAACCGAGCTGGGAATGGGTTCTCGATGACTAGAGTGACACCCTTATGTAGAGACATGGAATGGGTCATAGACTATCTGAGTGGCACCCTCCAAACAGGTTGACCATAAGTCCTTGATGAATAGAGTGGAACCCTCCCATATAGTCATGGAATGGGTTTTCAAATATCGAGTGGAACCCTCCAGTCAGGCTGTGCATGGGTCCTCAATGGTTATAGTGGAACTCTACAGTTGTGCTAGTAATGGGTCCTAGACAATCACAGTGAAACCCTATTATTGTATAATGGATTAGGTGCTCTACAGAGATATATATCCCCTAAATTGTATGGTACAATGCCAAGGTGTGGTTTTACATTGATGTTTTCTTCTGGGAAGAAGTGTGGGATTCTTTTCATCTTTGATTGAATTTTGGAATCGATGACACTATTTTACTATGTTGGTCTATGAGATGCAGATCCCATTCACTCTTATTTGTTGTTTTTTGGTCTGAGCATATACACATATAGGTATCCAAGTTGTTTTTTGTTACTCACTTTCTATGGTTGGATGATATTTGACATGTAGTCTACCAACATGACATGTTGATCTCCATATGGTCGGATGAGGATACATACTAACTTTGGGTTGAGCTGTTTACTATCAATTTCTATAATATATCTTTCTAATCCCCTTCTTATAGTGGGAAATACTATTCGGTTTGTATATTCTCACTCGTGTATGGTCTTCTCCCCCACTTTTTGTTCCTTGTGAAGATGATGGGAAGGTTAGAATTGACTTTATAAAATCATAGGGATACTAGGTTTATTTAAATGCCTACGATAGTAGGAGCTTCTAGATTTGTATCTTGGAAATATTGGCACTTTTACTTTCACATTTTTTTTATGTGGGGACATCATTAAGGTTGGGAATATATTTCATCCCATTACCTTTTAGTTTTCATAAAAGTTCATTAGTACACCCTAGAGGTTTTACATTATTGGCTTATATTCTAGATGTTTCATATTTTCGTTATTGTCCCTCTACACACCTACATTGAGATAGTCGGGTTTCTGCATACAAGTACATTCGGTAATGGCCTCCTCATATTCAATATTTATTTTAGCGGTTTCCACCAGCCCATGGCCTATTGAGGTGGGCTTGGGGTAGTTGCTTCTCGAGCCCCAGTAGGTTGGGTTATGACATAAGATCACCCCAAGGCTTACACCATTATGATCTACTCAAAAAAAGTGATTAGAATGGACCATCAACAATTATGAATATGTATCCAAGATTCAAACACTTGGAACCCCACTTCAGGGTAACCAAAGAGAAATCCACGATGTATATGACCGAGTAGACGACTTGTGATCAAATTTCCCTACATGGTCATGTACTCCAGTCAATCTTTGAATGTAGAATGAAATTTCATAGCAGGAGTTTTAGGTAAATGAAGTGCATCATAAAAAATATTTTTACCCATGTATCACACATGGGCTAGCCTTGTGTCTCTATCTAGTCATGTTTTATTACTCGGCATGTAACCCACATGGGGTCTGGCCATGTTTCATACACTACCATTCCCCCCCTACATGGGACATCTAGACATGTAATCATCCACATTCTAAGTACCGCTACATGGAATTTCATTAAGAAACAAGATTTGCAGTCACCCTCTTATCCTATTCCTTGAACATGATGAAACAATGACATGTGTTATCCAAACCACATGATGTGTAATCGGGGTTTCTGAATTGAAAACCCCTATAAACATGCCAAAACCACATTTTTCGCAATTAGGAATAGATCTACCCCATTGGGTATTTATAAGTTATAAAAGGGATTTAAAACATTAAAATGACTACACTACAGGTATCATAGTATAAAACTCAAAAACTATCCAATATATTAGTGTACTCGCTAAAGCTTTGGGTCCAAATCTGCCCCTTGAAGCTGCCATACCTCTATGTGATCCATTTATCTACTAAGGATGAATTATGGTGGAATATCATACCCCTTATCTACATTGTTTGGACATCACATACATGGTAGGTTCCCTCCTTCTACCTTTAATGCGTACAAACCAAAAATGGGGGATGTTTTTATATTTTAAATTAAATAATTAATTAATTAACTGCCCATTAAATAGTCATCTGGAGTCTTCGAACACAAATCATGTCTATACCTAATCTTGATAAAACCCCCCATTAATAAATCAATTATGTAGTCATAATTTAGAAATATTATTCATTCAAAATATATCACTGACCAGACCAGTAGGAAAATATTAATATTTAACTAAATAAATATTAAATAGTTCACTAAAACTAAAATGGATTTGAATTAAACCAAACTCCAATTCGGGTCTAAAATCCCTATTCTGTAACCAAATAAGTTGTGATTAAAAATATTAGAGATCAACTTCATGTGGAAAAGTTAATTTTACCCCTCACAAGCACCCGAAAAAAGATAAAAATTCCTACATAGAAAATTGAATTCAGTGAAATCCTAGGACATTATAAGAAAAGAAATAAAAATAAATGGCCAAATACACATCCAAGTGACCCAATGGTCTACCTCCAATCACAGAACCATCCTCTCTTTATGACTGATCCAAAACTAAAATAACATGATACTAAAAATGGTAATATATGCGTGTTAACTAAGATTATCAATAGGGATTCCAAAAGGCTAACCATTCCCAATGCCTTTCCATCAAAAAACAAAACCATTTCATGCTAGTTTGAAATACATATATATTTAAAATATGGTTTTAATTCCCTATCCAACACATATAAAAAGTTATTAATTCCAAAGAACCATTTTCCATTATTTTTATAAAATTAGTTCTAAATAATAAAATATTTTATAAAAAACCATTTACATGAAGAGAAGTGCAATTATGTTACATTTCAATTAGAAGTTGTGGGAAAGATACCACAATTTCTGAAGTAAATGATTCCATTTTAATCAAAACACTTTAAATGATTTTTAAAAAAACATTATAAAATGAGGGAAATTTTAATACATGTAAAATATTTTTAATTGGATACACCTAGATACCAATTTAAAAGATCCTATATGTACTTGGTTTGGAATACATATTTTGGAATATAGATGTGATCCAAATTCAATAACCAACCAAGTTGATCTCAACTAGAATCACTGGTGGCCCAACCCCCATACCACACATGGGGATCTATTCCGTTTATTTAGGAACAAAATGGAATCGTATCTCAACTATCACTATGATTCCAAGTATCCTATGACTATAGAAAATATGGGAGGTTAGAAAGAAAGCCTGACCATAAAGAAATCCACCACACATGATAAGGCCCACCTACTAGCACCATCCATTAAAATTAACTATAGAATAGAGAGTATCAGTTAAGGCTCTATATTTTTATGAAATCATTCAAAGGGACCAACCATGCCTCATTTAAAAAAAATTCAATTTGAAAAACATTTTTGATACTCTTCGTAAAATTATTGTGCCATTATACTTTTAATGAAATCACCAGCCAAAGAGCTGACATGTCTTTTTTATTTTCCAACATGCATGAATAAAATATTTTTAAGTTAAATCATAAACTTTTATTTATGAACTATCAAAACAATTTTGTTTCAAATGCGCTTCATCAAAGAAACCCACATCTAATGTACAGAAAATCATGAAAAATATATATACTAATTTCATCCATCAATTTTTTTTCATATTATAACTATTTCATACTATAATAAAAACAAAAAAAAATCAATATGTCAATTAGTGTTTCCAAATTAAAGGTTTGGACATAGGAAAACTACCTCAAAACACACTATTTTTTATGTTTTCAACCTGATTCATCTTCAAATAAATACAAATATATACATTCATATACATATATATATATGATTTAACCCAATGTACATATTCCCTTCGTCATGAGGTAATATTTACAAGGATGGTATATATATATATATATATATATATGTTCTTAATTAGCTATATATATGCAATATTCCTTTAAAGAGCCACAAGATACCCTAAATAATAAAAAGAAATAAAAAATTTACAAAAACCCTTAAGTAAAAGTTTGCCCAATTGAATAATGGAACAAAACCTATCAAAAACCCATGGTAAATCCACTCCCTTCAATGAATGTGGCTAGAATCATTCCCCATGGTGCCCAAGGACACTACAAATAATGGATAAAAAGATAAATTATTAAAAAAAAAATTAGGGTTCACATGGTTCATGTGTGCCACATGGAGGATAATGTAGTCCATGAAATAGGAATAGAAGAAAGAATATGATAAGAGGATAAGGTTATCAAAGGATATCACACAAAGAAATCGGAGGTGGTAGTAGTAGAAACTCATGGAAGAAGAGAAGTGGGAGGCGCACAATGGGGGGTTTGTTTGACCATGGGGTATTTTGTGCCCAAAGTAAAGGGGACATAATAATAATAATAATTACAATAATAATAATAATTATTATTATTATTACAACAAAAAAAATCACAACTCGTACAATTTGGATGAATTGTTGGCCAAAAAATGCACCTAATATGCGATCCTCTCTAGGCCTATAGACACCTCACATGGAAAAAATAAATTTTTATAGAAACCGTGTGTGGGATGTGCAATCGGCTCTACTAAAAACTACAGATTCACCCACATGGTTTTCATACGATATCAATTAATTGTGAGATAACCGTGCACCCATGGTCAAAAACCCATGAATTAAAATTGAAACTTGATCCAAAAAGAAACTAATAAAAGGATAAATATAATTAGAAAATTAAATATAATTAATAAGTCAGAGCAATGGTTATGATATTAAATACATTCTTGAATATTTATAGATATGATAGGATCATGTTGTTCCCATTTCATTTCGATATTAAAAATATTTTCAACATAACATGAATCATGGAAAATTAATATGGTTCATTTAAAATTATACAAATATTCATTTTATATTAAATACATTTGAAAAAATAACATGATAAAAGTAGGAAAATATTAAAAGATCAGTTAAAAAATAATTTCAATTAAATAAAAATATTATTTTTAACCCTTGGAGAATTAGTTTTGGAATTGGAAAATCTATAATTATGTTAGTAGGAATTTCAATTTGATAAAAAAAATTGACTAAATTTTAGTGTCCATTGATTTAACATGATCATTAACTCAAAGGATAATAGGAATATATTTTTTACAATATAAAAAAATAAACTATCCTAATGTTTGTTATTATCTATCCTTTCATTTAGTTCTTTTTTATCTATCTACATTAATTCAGTTTAGCATCATTCAAAATCATTAACAATTCACTTTCCTTTCAACATCGCTTCCAAAAAAAATTATATTCTTGAAGATGTTTTTATTTTCCTTCATTTTTCGGTCTTTTGTTGGTCAATTTATTTTATATATACCATGGGTTGGTCGAAATATATCATTTTATTATTCTTCTGTTGATTTGTAAATTTATATTTTTTTATTTGAGATGATAAAAAAAATAGTTCCATAAACATAGAAGGATACATTTACACCAAAAGTTATATTAAAAAAATTAAAAATGTATATCATTTTGTTTTACATAAAATGATCTGTTGTAAAACACAATATCAAAACATAAAACCACGGATTCCTGAATCATAGAGATAAAGAATCGTTTTAGAGTTCAAAAACTTTTAGATAATAGATGAATATAATTTTTTTACTGGGAGTCAACCTATTAATATTTAATTGAATATAAAACAAAATCAAATTAATGAGGACATAGAGAGGCCTAAGATGATATTTTATCAACTCTGTTACCTTTTAATAACCCTTTTTTAATAGTTTAACTCAGAGATAAAAAAATTAATTTATGAAATAATTCTCTCTTTTTTTAAAACCTACCTTTCATGGTTTACCTAATGAGTACCAGTTAGCATTCTTTATAGACAAATATAAAATAGATATATTTCTACCTCTCCATGTTAAAATTGATTATGATATTAAAATAGGATGATTCTATATCAATATAATAGGTAAATAAAGAAGTTGGTTTCTCTAATTATACAGAAACTTTTTTGAAATGCGAGAGAGTGTGTAATATCCTTTTATTATGAAATTATACTCAATATAGTTGAAGTGGGGTCTTTTGTTTAAAATAATCAGCTTCATTAATAAATAGTTGGAGGTTATTCAAGATTTCAAGTATATGATTAGAAACTTGATTAGGTTTATTCCTCAACACCAAAACCCTAAATAAAATGTAATATATTCTTTCTTTGAAATATTTATTTATCAGCTTATAAAATTATAGATTAGTCATCTAGATTTAATTATATATACATAAACAATGAGTAATTTATGAAAATTTAAAACATATATTCTCTTAATTCTCAATATTATTCATCTTAGAGAAGAATAGTCAATATGAGTATATGCAACACAGGTCCATGTCTGGAAATAAAATCAAAACATATTGACTTTGAGGGACAACTTAAAATATTAAAAAATTAAAATTCTAAATTTTTTGTAATCCATTTTCCATCACATAACTAGAAATTAATACACATCTTTTAATGAGATATTTTGGAATTATAATGATTAATTTCTTAATATTATTGATTTTAAATAGTCAAAAAAATTGTGTACAAATTTGTACATGGTATAAGACTATAATAAAAAATGATATATCTTGTAATAGTTACATACAAGACCATCAAAACCATCCATATATGTCCTAGATTTTATAAGGAATGATTTAAATTCCTACCACCCTTGGTTTTAAAAATCAGTCACAAAAACTATTTCAAATTTCACATGGGGTTGTTTCATACAATTTTAATTGGTTTACTGCAGTGATGATTGAAAAAATGTTAATTTGGAATAAAAAAATGAATACCATGACACTCATAAACGTATAGAAGAATCTAGGAATCATAAAAGGGTATTATTAAAACATCAATTGGAAAGTGATATGTCATCAAGAGATAAAGGTATAATTCCAAAAAACTATAGAGATTTTACATGGGGAAAAAATTAGGGTTATTAATAAAATGTGTTTTTCAAAAACACCATAATTTTTCATGGATGAACCATGGAAAATTTAAAATGATAATTGGAAAACATTTAATGACTCGAAATTTATAAAAAAAATAAAGAATTACGATTAAAATAAGGATGAAACAAAGTTAAATTCAACTATAGCCTAGTAAAATCAATGATATAAATTCATCTAAGTGATAAATAATGAATTAAATTTTATATGTTATGATAATAATATTTCTATACCCACTACATTATGATAACTTTACCCACTATTCTAATTTTCATCAAATGGATAATAAAATTATTAAAAAAAATTAAATATTTATATTACATTGGTTATTAGAGAAGAATAATATTTAAATTCCAATTAATAAAAATATTCTTACAATTAAATTATATATAATTTCATTAAAAAATCATTTCAATAAAAATGACTCTAGATAAGTTTGATACTGATAACCTGACCAAGGAGTTTACATTAATTCTTCTTAAAAAGATTTATATTAAATTCCAAAACCATGGTACCTTTACCATTCATCTTATATAACAAATTATTTTATAGAATAGATTTTTATATGACCTTGGTTTAAGAGTAATTATTATTCCTTTCTCACCATATCAATATTTTTGACTAGGAGATTGACAACTGAAAATAATTTTCTTATATATGGGTTTCCTCTTTGTTACAGATTCCATGGGACGAATAGATTAACTATTAGTTGGATTAGTGATGTATTTATATATACTAGTAACCTTATTGATAATGTGGAATGGGGCTCCATATTAATATACTTAGGTGATTTTTTTTAACAATAGGAGAAATGAATTACTTTTTGAAGGAAAATTTTATATTTAGTTATAATGAACATATAAAGGACTTGAATGTTTTTATGAATTAAAAATAAACCACATATAATAAAAAGGGGTTTATGGTTTATTTTCTTCAGTATATTTACTTATTTACGAACATGAAATAATAATTATTATTAATTATTGGAAAATATAATAGTGAACCCTGAATTGAAGTATAATTTTTCAAACTTGTTTTAGTAAGGTTGTAGAACTCTTTTATGTGTTTAGGGGAGAGTTTCTTAAAAAAGTGATAATAATATTAAGTTTAAAATTTTTAGAATATAATTCATATTTTAATTTTATGAGCTATCCATTGTTGGAATTAGAGAAAAAAAATTATTTTCTGTCTTATACTATTTATTTAATAGGGTCACTGATGACCCTAGGACATCTCATCTAAAAAGTAGAGCAATTATCCAAAAAATAGATTAAGTAAATATTAAACCACAATAATATCATTAAAAATATTAATTTATAGTTGACATCTCAACAACTATTTTCATCATGTCTATTATGGTTGATCGTAGTCTAAAATAGAAGTTTCCATTTTTCTTGATAGAGTTTAATATAATGAATGGATATACTATTAAAATATGATGGGGATTTGAGAATTATTTAACATATAGAGGAAATATATTAAATTAAAACAAAAACTTATAGTCTATATATAAATAAAACCTAATCCTAAAATGAATGATGTTGTTAGGGGGTATTTTTTAGATTTAAGTTGATGAACACATATATCCATTCTTAAACATCCCTTGACCTTATCTTATTAAAATAATTCCCAACAAAATGCAATATATTTTTCTCACTATTGAGAGAAATGCACAAATTTAGGGTAATAAATTAATGAAATAGAGATTTTGAATAGATTAAATAATGAATTATTCCTATAATATATATTACCATTTTTCTATGCAATTCATAGACAAAATGATTATAATGTTTTTCAGTAATGAGTGTTATAGTGTTATTGAATTATTCTTTGGTTAGAACAAAAATTTAATAGTCACTGAGGATCATGAAAAAACCTCTTTCATTGGGCCTTTATATTGTTTTCTTACTATAAAATTCACTTCCCTTATCTGGTTTTCTAAGAAAATTCTATGATATATAGTGGCCATTTATTTAGATTTTATTTATTTGATATTAAATGTTTTAAAATGTTATTTTAATATTAATGGGAGAAATTTATAGAGATTCTTGTAGAATTTATTATTATTATTATTCAAATATAAGAATATTATAATTTATTTTGGGATAGGGTAAAAGTTAAATTTACTATTATTGAGGTAATTATGGTTAGTCACAAGGTGTATAGGAGGAGAATACAGGTTAACAATTCTAAGTTAAATGTTATACAGAACATAATAAATCTTTAAAGTTTTATGGGTATTATAATAATCTTATAGAATTTTTGTTGATACTAAATATTCATATATTAGTATTCAGTGATCACAAGTCCATTATATTCACTTCTGGTATAGGATACACCCATTATATCAATTGATAAGTCTCTATAAATATTCATTATATATAATGAAAAATTTATTTACACACAAATTATAAATTCACACTAATTTAAAATTACCTATTTAAACCATTCATGAAGCTATTGAAATTGATATTATTTATTTTTAGTGTACAAAAATGAGAGAATGTGGCTTGTGGTTTCTAAGTCTAGTAGTATATTATATAATATCCAAAATAACTACATGAAACATGAGAAGGATATAGTGTACGTATTTTGTCTCTTGATAATTCTAGGAAATAATTAATGAGGTCAATGGTTATTGTTTTCACATATCATTCGACTATAAATATTCTTTTTATCAAGAAGGAGGTTACCAATAGACTCATTTGGTTGATATTTCTTAAAAAATATTTTTACATGGATATTATTGACATGGAATATGATAAATTCAAATTTGGATACCATATTACTCACTATCTATGACTAAGAGGATTGATCCAAGAGTGATTATCATTTTTTTCAAAAATACCCCATTAACTTTTTAAAAAATAGTCTTCATGATATGTTGATTTTTTGAGTTTATTATATTTTGTAAATATAATCAATGATCAAACTAAAAAAATGAATCGAGTTTATTTTTGAATAATTACTATTTCTTAAATGATCCCTTACTATTCAGGATGTTTACTATTTGTATTTTGAGGAGGTGTAACCCATATGGAGTGATGTTTCTTTTTCTAGATAGTTTTCACCATCCATATGGTAAAAACACTTAGAGGTAAAGCGGAAAAATACAAATTTAATTTAATATATATTCTATAGCCTAAATCACTTCATTGATACTAATAAAGTTCCATAAAAACTCCTACAATCACTTCAACAAACCATTTATTATCATTCATGTACACTAAGAAAAATAAGCACCCTTGGATAAATTGCATAATTCCACTTTTATTATGTCATTTTATAATTCAATTAACACACCACTATATTATATTTATTTTTTTAATCCAAAAATATTGATATTTTTTTTAACTAAATACCTTTCCAATGAAAATAACTCCCCCAGTATTATTAAAATCTATATAATGTAATGATTCGAGAATATTCATAAAATATTTTCTAAATGTATTCTTCTTAATAAGACTACTATTATAATCATAAGAGTGATGAATATATTCATAATATATTCGTTGAAAACATAATATTGTGAATCCTTCAATGATTATCATTCTTATGTGGATCTATAAAAATTAATTTGTACACATATTCCCCAAGAATGATCCTTCATATGGATATATTAGTAAAGCCCCATAGGAAATATATTAGTATTGAAAAATACATATATGAACCTCTCAAATGTTAAAAATGAATTTCCATTATATAGTTTATCCTCTTCCTTTTGATTAGGAATCACATTCAATTTGTTTTAAAAGATAAAATTTAAAACAAAATGGATTTAGTAATAAGGGGGACCTTCTTTACTTCTTCAACTTGAAGAGAATGTTTGGTAGTATTTCCTCAACATAGTAACCTAATTTAAAATTATATTCATGTAAACATATATGATTTTACATTTTTGTTAAGGTTGTGTGTATATTATCACTTATTCAATTTCATTATTTCTTAACATTATTTTCTCATGTGCTTATATATAAAAAGTTTCAACTATTTTAGATCTCACTTTATATAAAATGTTATTATTATATTTTAATATTTGATGAATAATCATTATAAGTGTGTTTAACATGTTTCACCAAAAAGAAAAACCTTCTTTAACAACACATAAAATTTTTTATTTCTTATTTTAACAAGAATTTCTAGTGCTCCATCTATTTTCCTCATTTTTTGGAATCTTATATCTTTATTAATATCATATTATTTAAAACTTTTGAAACATGTATGGTATTTTTTACAAGTATTAATTTTAGTGACATATTTTTTTTAATTGTAGTTATTAATGAAACTATTTACTTTAATTTAACATTTTTTAAATCCATGGAAATATCAACTTTCATACATAGATGCTTCATTAGAGAAACTATGTATAATTTTTTTTACTTAATTTAAAATGTTACTTCATCATTATTTATAAACATCAATGATATTCATCTCTTACAAACATTTTATACATGTTGAAATGAGTATTTACAAAATTTATTACACTAAATCTTTTCCAACATCACATATATTTTAAATCATTTAAGAAAACTTTGGATATTTTCACATTTTTTTGTGTACTTTGAATGTTTCTTAATAATATATGGAATGATCCCCCTTGTGATTGAATTCCTTTATGATTTTTCATTTAGAGGATTTTTCCAAGATTCTAATTCACAATTCTTGAATATATTATAATAACAAAAATTCAACCAAATATCATATCTCGGTAGGATTTTCCATTTTATGTATTTGTATTCTTCACAACATGTTTATTTCATTAAGGGGAATCAATATCCAAACCGTTTTCATCAACATTGTATGAGATGATATATTTATTATAACATTAATTGATCCATTGTTGTATAATTTTTTTTAATCTATACTTCTCATTAAAATAAATTTGGAAACATTATTTTATATGAGTATTTGTGGTTCCTATTTCACAAAAATTTCATGAGAAATAACATTAAATGATGTCACGATCTTATAATCACATGATGGGGCTCATACAAACATATACTCCACTAGGGATCATTTTGTTTCAATAGAAACCATCTAGTTATTTTATGAACTCTCTATATATTCCTTTTCAAAACTGGACAACTGAAGTTCTAATTCTAGATATCATATATTTAGGGTGTTTTCCTAATAATAAATTATCACTACCCATTCTTTACAGAAAATATTTATTCCGACATTTGGTTTGTGAATCATATCATTGGTTTTTAACAAAGATTTGAGTTTAATGATTTTATTGGATTTCACATATAATTTCTAATCATTGAAATCAATTTTATTTTTTAATTTTTTCAATATCATGGAATTATATTACAATACTATCCTAAATTCATCATTCATTTAAAAAAAATTGGGGAATTTTTTTATTTAAATCCATAGAACTTATTTCAGGATATACATTTATTTCATTAAATAATACTTTATATTAAAATATATTTATATAATCATTTTCTATTTCTTATAATGTCGTATCTATATTGTCCACTTATTCTCCCTTATATGTAATATCATACAAAATACATTGAAAAACACCACAAAAATGGCTGATTTTTTCATTGGAAATAACATTTATAATATCTCTTAATCTATCAACGAATATTCATTTATAATTTTTAGATTGATATCCATGACCAATTATTCTAGGATCTTATTCTTGTTGACTATATGTACAATAATTTTCACACCTATAATTATCACTTATTATTCATGATATAGTTGAGGAATTAATATTGCCTTTCTCCATGGTGTTAAATTTATCCACATACTCTTTAATATCCATTAATAAAATGCCTTCATCATTTTCAAGGAATAGATAAACTAATACATCCAGATCATTTGATACGAAGGATAACAATGTTTTATGTTTCTTCTCCTTCTTTCTCTTTTTCATCAAGGACTTATTAGAAATATAATTCTTCACAAATATAACCGAATCATTACCAAAACATCACTAAATTATTTTCAGAGGAAGGGAAAATATTCAGGAGAGAATATAATCAACATAGATAATTGAATAGAGGTTAACCAACTATATGATACCATAAAAAGAGACATATTTGGGTCATATATAACAATATGAGGTGGTAATTAAAAGTAAGGTACTTTTGGGATATTTATAAATTTTTATCCCTTTAACTTTTTGACTTGATACGAACTCAATTATCCTATTCTTTTTTACATACCATAATATGATAGAAAGAAAAGAAGAAAAATAACTTGTTTACAAGGTTTAAAACATTGTAAGAGTATCAAGTCATTTTTATGTATGGAGAAATCCATTACATGGATTCTATACTGTAAAATGAGACACCAAATTTAGTGATTTAGATTGAAAAAAAGTCATTGTACATGTGTGAGTCCCTACAAATTAGGAGTGGGGGTGTGAAAAATTCTCTTCAATAAACTAGAGAAAACTTTCTGCAACTTGTAGAACCATGTGGGTTCTTTAGAATAAATCTATGGATAGTATAAAAAAATTTCATAAGTTGAATTATAACACAAATATTTTATACATCAAAAGAAAACTTTTTTAGGATATCACGAATTTGGTTTGATCATTATTCACTCATACAATTTATATAATAAATTATTCAAAATTTTACACAAAAGTAGGTAAAAACATTCTATATTCTTTATTTATCCATATTCTATTAGTTTGGTTATTCCATCTAATCATGTTTATCTATTATAGTTTGTGTGGTGTCAGTTCTGTAGGTGTTTTAACTACTTTATATCCCCAAACTTGAAGTTACACTTTTTTTCTTCTTCACGCATAGTTGTTCCTCTAGTACTGATCATCCAATGATTTATGTTAGGTGATTTCCCTCAAGTGATGTTTGTACCATGAAAGTTCATATGATTTATATTCTTATTTTAAATTATTTTATCAATCCCCAATTTTTATAAAATTTTCATAGGGTTTATTGATAATCTTTATTTTAGTTTTTTTTCTATTTTTTAGTCTCTTTTAGTGTTTTTGATATGTTTGATACCCCAACAATTTATGGTTCTTATTTTAGAAAACATTGACCCTGATGAGAATAACCCTCAAGATATTTTTTATTCCCATTATTAAAAAACATATTCATCAATTCAATTCCTTTGCATATTAATAGTGTTATTCAGTTCATACTCTACTAACTTCCTTTTATAATGTTGCACTCATTGGTGAAATAGTGGGAACATAAATCAATTTAACCACGTAATGAAAACATGAATTTAAAATATACCTGTTAATTTATATAATCTATATTCTTATAAAAACATCAATATTGTTCATAAAGCTGCATTAATTCACTAGCATTAACATTCTTATACAACATTCCTTAAAATAAATGTTAAGAAACAAGGTAAAACATCCATATCGTTAGAATAAAAATAATATTTCTTCATTATTTTTATGAAAATTGAATTATCAAATCAGAATCATCACATTTAAAATCATTATGAATTCATTCATAAGTGTCTTCAATTTACACCAAAAACATCATTCGATAATTGTTTTCTAGAAGAATCACAATTCATCACTATCTTGTGAACTTTTCTAAACCACTTTCATTTGGTGAGACTCGATTTGATGTTCTAGGAAAATATAATAGGAACATTTATGAGGACTTATTATAGATATAATCTATATATGATGACATGAATCCAAAACATTTACTGATTATTTTAATAGAGAACCCACTATAAATTTCCTTTATACACCACTATCTGTATGATAGACTATTTTCAGGACTTATAACCATCTACTTTAACCATATCCAAACCTTGGTGTCTTGAATAATATCATCTGTTCATTGAATCATCATATGAGATCATCTAATAAATCATTGAGTTTTATAACAAAATTAATACATCAATTTATATTTTTTAATACCTCATCAACCATTAAAATCAGGTTTTTGTTGTTAAAAATGATTTTTTCTTTTAACTAAAGATATTTATTTTTTTAACAAGGATGAATGTTCCCAAAAAAATTAACTCAGGGATAATTTATAACATTGATTACAAAATTCATGGAAAATAGTTTTATGAAATATAAACCTTTATACATGTCCAAATAATGTAATTTTTATATTTTTTTATATCATTGTATAATTATCTATTGAAAATGTTTCAGAACCTATGTTTTCTAAAAAATATATTCAAAATAAAAAAATTACTCAGTGGTTCCTCAATATTCCCTTAAATACTATCTGTATAACTTTTTTATTTTAAGTAATTTTTAATATATTCATAACTTTTTCCTAATTCACATTCACATTACATTATTATATTTTGAAAATGATTAACTCCCTGCATAGTATTAACTAAAATGTTTGTATGATTATTTTTTGTGAAATATAATATTAAATCCAATTAGTAAAAAAATTTCTATACATTGAAATTAAAAATCGGTCCTCATTGAAACAATATATACAATAATGAATTAATAAAAGTATCTTTGATGAATACATTATCTTCTGGACTTGTATGAAAAAATACATCTAGGGGCCATGTGTGGATAACATCATCTTATGGATCTAATTAGAAAAAATCATTGGATATATTCTATTAGGTTATCACCACATTACTTATTAGTTATGAGTATAATCCAAATATTCTTAAGGAACATTATTTATAAAATTTATATCCTTTTGGTTTCAAAAAATCATTATAAAACTCCTTAAGTAAACTCTTTATAGAAACTTCATCAACATTATAATGTTGAAAAAAACATTCTTCTCCAAAATTAGTGCATTCCTCATAAACGAGGAACAAATTTAAAATAGCCATATGTATAACTAAAAGTATAGAAAATAAATTCCTCAATAAAATATGACATGATAAAATTCCTTACCATAACATTTAAGATAAAAAAATTTTGTTTACATTCTTAGGAACTGCAGCTGAATCATTAGTCTCTTCTTCCTTCTAACTTATCTAACACATTAAAATGAATGAAATCATTATATTTCACTAAATAAATTGAAACAAATAACCATTGAAAAATAATAAAACATAAAAATTGATATATAATTGGATAGTCAAATTTGGTAGGCCTTCGGTGCTTTTACTGTATGGAATATTCATAGAGGGATGTATGACATTTTCTCAGTGCATGGTTTCAAGGATCGGGCGACAATGGTCATGATAGAAAGGCTAAGACTGTTATCCTATTGGCGGGCCTCTAGTACATTTGGAGGCCTAGAAATTATGTGCACTATAAAGATTATGAGGGTCTCAGGGTAGCATTATCATCAAAATGAAGGACTCGTTTCAGGATATGGTACAATTATCTGCAGACTGCGATGATGAACCATCTGTTAAATCCCTCGTTCTAAACCAATTTATTTTCAATCAGGGTAGTGATTTGGGATGGGGGTGTCGGGTCTGTTGGAACCCTCTCCACCTTGGGATCACGTTCAACAAAGATGGGTCTCTTATTGGAGTGGAGATATGAGCTGGAGCATCATTATAAACTAAGAGGGGTCTGTAGTAGTAGCATCTTCTACCTTTTAGGGTAGGGGAGAATTCCTACAGGATGAAGAATAGGCGATGCTCGTGGGTTTGGAGCTGTGTGGGAGAAACAAATCATTATTAAAATGGTGGAAATAGATTCTTTATTTCAATTTAATTCACTTTCAGGTACAGGCCGAGTTCCATGGAATTGTGCATATCTGATCAGGAAATGCAAATAGATCATGGGTAATCACAATGGGATCACCCACACATGGAGGGAGGGGAACAATATGGAATATTTCTTGGCATCCATGGTATCTCCAAATCAAATTATGTTCTCTTTCCTTAGAATCATATCTTTTCCTTTTGGGGGGATGAATTTTGTTATTAATGATTCTATGGGCCTACAATTTTTTCGGCACCCGTGATTTCTTTTTTACCCTATGTTTCTTTTCAAAATCAATAAAAATGTTAGTTTTCAGTCATTCTATATTAATGTCTTTATGAATTTATTTCTGATGTATTAAATTTTGTAAAATATTTTTATTTATATATTGAAAATAGTTTTTTGTCCAATTTCAGGACCATGTTCTACACTTTTACCAGAAATTGATTTTCAAGAGTAATCATAAACTCAAAATATTTTCCTTTAAATGGTGTAAGAAATAAACTCCAATCAAGGCTTATTTTCTAGCAATGAAAATATTTTATGAGTCTAATTATGATATCTATTCATTATAGATTAAACAAATGCATCCATCAGGTTTTGTTCAATTAATAAGTGTTTCAAAATTATCTATGAGTATTATTGAAGAATAAAAGAGATGTTTAAAATAAAATAATAGTTCAAAATTATGTTTGTTAAATTCAGTTCAATGATTTCATACATGATCAATTTTTTAAAATTGTATTCCATCATTTTACCAAAAAAATATATTTTTTGTATGAATTAATTAATTTTTATATTTAATATTAAATGGAGGGAAAAAATTTAATATCAGTACATTGTGTAAATAATAATCCTTTACCCTGAGATAAATTTCCAGTAATTAGATACAATTAATTTTTTTCTTTAAGATAGGTAATGAATTTATTATATGCGATTTTTATGTGGATTTATTTTGATATGGGTTTTCTATATATTTTCTATAAAATAAAACATTTTTTGTTTGTTTGTTTTCAAAATGGATGATTATAGATTTTAATAATTTTGTTATCAAATTTTAATTCACTGGATATTTTATTAAAATTTGTTATTTTTTAGATAAATTGATCAAATTTATTTTTTAAAATATAATTCATATAAGAACACATTTTTTTCCATTATTTTAATTATTATTAAAATGTTGTTTTGGAGAAACTTTTATTATTTAAATTTTTTATTTTAGTATTTCAAAAGATCCATGTTATCATTTTAATATAAATTTTTCGAATAAAATCTAATCTCATTTGATGAAGTTGCAGAGTTTTTGATGAATCTATTGTGGATTTTTTATTAGTGTAAAATAATTTTATTTCTCTTCAATAGATTTTCACTAAGTATTTTTCTTTATTGTTACAATGAATTTCATAAGTTTTATTTTATTGATTTTTATTGTAAATTAGATTAGTCTTATTTCAATAAGAGTTAATTAAATAAGTAGAGAATTCTTACTAATTATTTTTTCAATGAATAATGGTCATTTTGGTCCATAGGTTGAAAATTTGGATGAGAATCAAATATCATTCAAGTCATTCCAAAAAAAATATGAATTGGAGTCAATTTATGTAAGATATATATTCAATTTTCAAGTGTCATACTTAGATTTTCATAGTTTAATAATAAATTTTTAGGAGAATTTTCCAATCAGTAAGGGTTACTTCTTAGCTGTAAAAGAGTAGTTGAACATTTCATAATTGTTATTTACATGTACATAATGTATACTGTAAGACATTTTATAATACTAAAAATATTAATAATTCAATGAATTTTATAATAAAATAAATTATGATAAATATGAATAGAGCCTTAACTTCTGATTACATTAAATAATTGGAAGGGGATTTGACTAGATGTTCAAAGAAAATGTGAAGCTGCTGGGACTGGTATGAGATTCTTCAATGGAATTAATTTAGAAATAACTACAAAATGCTACAAATTGTAACATATTGAAGCTGATGAATATTGATGAGAATATTATATTATAATTTTTTACGATTTCATAGGGTCAAGATAATGAATTATTGATTCTACCCCTTGGAGATATGGTATATTATTTTGGAGAAGTTTATAATGATATTTTTTTGGTAAATTATTAATATTTATTGGTGGATTCTTTTTATATGGGTTGTGACACATATGAAAAAATAACAGACAAAAAAGTTGTTTGGGGTATTGATTCAAAGTGGATTCATTGAGAGATTAGGTGAATAATGATATATGGATAAGGGGATATCCACTCAACATATATGATTCAACTCTATGTAACTCTTATTATTTATTATTTATATATATTTTAATTTAAACCATATATAATAATAAATTAGATATGGTTGTTGAATATATATTATTAGAGGAATAAGGCTGATGTAATTTCATTTTCTTTATTAAATCCATTCATTTTAAATTTGAAGATGGTTTCCGATTTTTCTGATTTTAGATATTTATTAATTTTTTAAATGGTCAATAATAAATTATGGTTTCTCTTTACCACAATAGTCTATTTAAATTACCTTCTAGATTTAAAACCCTTCAAAATGTTTATTTCCATCAAATAAGAGTGTTCATTAATGAATCTATTGAAAAACAAGTATATAAATAAACAACTTCATTCCATTATTGGCTTGGTTCATGATTTTTAAAACATATTGTTAGGCTTGTAGTCATCCCTCTTCTAGGGACAGTTTTTTTATTTATATAATGTAGTTTTATCATAATAGGACTATATTTACATAATATATATTGATAAAATATCCCCTGATTTATTATCATCAATCCTTTCTTGATTTTCACTACTACAAAAACGACATATTTCAGCACTCAAAACGGGCTTTAACAATGCTAAAAAAGAACTGTAAAGCTCATCACTAATATAGGGGATCCCATTTATCAGTGCTTTGAAAAGCACTGATAAAGGCTGCATTTATCTGCGCTAAAAAAAGTTCCGATAAAAGACCCCTTTATCAGTGCTTTTTTTAGCGCTGATAAAGGTCAAAAAAATTAAAATTAAAAATAAAAAAATTAAATACTACGGGGAGTGATTTTATCAGCACTTGACACCCCCTTTATCAGCGCTATGAGGTCTCCCACGCACTTCCCTTCCCACACATCCTCATACGCACGCACCCCCTTCGCTTCCACTCGAACTCGAACCCGCAACCTCCCCCCTTTCGCGGCTGCACCATTACCACTAAGCCATTTCGTTTTGTTCTCTATTTAATGATATATATATAGTTATATTTGTTCATATATTTATATAGATTCATATTAATTTAAATATATTTATTCATATATTAGTATATATATTAATTCATATATTAATAAATTTATATATATATATTTGTAGTTATAATTTTTTATACGTATATTTATTTGGATATTAATATATACTTATAAGATTAGTTTTAAATACATTTATGAAAAAATATGTTTTTTTATGTGTGTTTATAAATAAATAAATACATACATACATACATACATATATACAACACACAGACAGACACACACATAGACACATATATTTTTACGAATAAATACATATATATGTGTATTTGAAAAGCCATATAATGTCAAAAAGACCATAACTTATAAGATTAGTTTTAAATACATTTATGATAAAATATGTTTTCAATTTGTGTTTATAAGTAAATAAGTAAATACATTTATATATACATATATACAACACACAGACACACACATAGACACACACACACACATACAAATATATATTTACGAATAAATACATATATATGGGTGTTTGAAAAGCCATATAATGTTAAAACGACCATAACTTATAATATATAATCCTATTTCAACACCACAACCAGTAAAATTGAAGAAAATGAAACAATATTCGATATGATATGTGGTACAGGGCTAACGGACATCCGGATCAGAAGTTATACTTGTTTGAATGTTAACAAATTGGGGTATCCCGATTAAAAACTCAGTTTAGGAGGCCTTCTGGGAGTTTTTGGGCTCGAAAAATGTGATAGTGGATTATCCTCAGTCACAAGCGCGTAGAGATCGTCGCAGGCTTCGATTTGATATGTTGTAGAGCTCAAAAGGACACGTAGATCAAAAGTTATGACCCCTTGAAGTTTGAGTTACATTTTCAACTTATTTTAGATCTTTTATTAATTGTTTTTATTTTTTGTGTCCTCAAATTGTTATTAATGATTTTTAATTGATAAAAATTAGGTAATTATTAATTAATTATATATTTTAAAATATTTTAAATCCATTTTCACTAAATTTCTTATACATTAAATGTAATAGTCTATTTATATATATATATTTAAAAAATATATATTATATTTATATCAATATAAATACACTTATATAACAATATATTATTTTTCATGAATTTTTTTTTGAAACTTAACATTTATGAGTGCTCGGGAAAAGTGCTGATAAATACCCCCTTTATCAGCATTACTAAAAGAAGCACTAATTAAGGGGTCCCCTTTATCAGTGCTAAAAAAAGAGATGATATATGGGGGGCTTTAACAGGGCAAAAAAAAGTGCTGATAAAGGGGGCATTTATCAGTGCTTTTTTTAGCGCTAATAAAATCGACCCTTTATCAAAGCTTTTTTTAGCACTGATAAAGGCCCCCTTTATTAACACTTTTTTTGCGCTGATAAAAGTGGAGCGCTTCCTTTGCCCGTTTTTGTAGCAGTGTTTTTGCATGTGATCTATCAACCTGGATTTTGTTTTGCTTTAATAAAAATCACTATTAATTCGCAGTATTTTCTACATCACATACATACATTATTTCATTATTTTTCAAATATTAATGTTTTTTCTATTTTGTATCATTCAATTTGGTTCGTAGATTTAGTCCATCTATTTGGTTTGATGTTACTATCTTTTATAAATTATTATCTTGACATTTGTCATGATATCAAAATGGATAGTTGGAATCATATTATAATGATCTATTATTTATGTACATATAAATTGAATAATTTTTTTTAATACATTATAAATTATATAAAATAACAACTAAATATCATATTAGTCTAGTGCCTTTGTAAAAATGGAAATGTATACATGAGTGCAGAATCAAACAACATTATCTCCCATTAGGTTATTCATGACTAGAACCCTTCTTAGATCCATCATTTATAATACATATCTTTATAACCTAGGTAAGGAATCATAAAAAGGGGCGATCTCAAATAATTAGTAAGGTTAAAAAATGGTGATATGTATTTATAAACATGACAATAGGGGTACAATAACATGATCATAACATTATATGATCGTACCTTGCATATTAAAGTTCTTAAACATGAATCATGGAATAAATCTTGGAATTTCATAAGACAATAATCATAAGTAAATAATATAATATAATACATGAAACCATAATATAAGAATAAGACATCGAATTATGAAAAAAATAACCATATAAAATTATTTCTATAGTAGTCAATGCATTTTTACCAAGGACATATTGGTAGTATGGGTTTACTTCCCATACCATCTTGGTAGTCAGGGTTCACTCCCATAGACATCTTATTATTCAAGGTTCACTCCCAAGACCATCTTAGTAATCAAGGCTCACCTACAAAACCATATTCCAAGTATGAGATTAATCCCCATACCATCTTGGTAGTCCTGGTTTACTCCCATGGCCATCTTAGTAGTCAAGGATCACTCCCAAGACCGTCTTAGTCTATATCATGAGATATAAATACATAACCAATGAATTATAGGTAGATATAGGTACCACCCATCTCATAATGAAATCATACATACTTGTTCCACATGTCCATTAAAAATAATATCATAAACCAGGAAATGAAATGGGTATCATAATAATGTTATCATATCGTAACCTGTGGAAACACATATATATTTCATAATCATTTCATCAAAACTATTACCCATGAAAATAAGTTTTTTTCAAAATCATATAAAAAGTGAATGATAAATAGGTTTTATAAACATCATTCCATCAAAAAAAAGATAAATAATATAGATAGAAAATTTAAATCATTTATTAAAAAATCATGAGTAACATAAACAAATATCAAAATAGATGGTAAATAATTTTGAATGATCTTTTAAAAACATATCATGAAGAAAATATCCTTTCTTATTTGAAAAATATTTTTTTTAAACATAAAAAATTTTGAAATTAATTTTCTAGAAAATAAACATGAAAAATTATAAATGAATCATTTAAAACAGTTTTCACACAATTTCCTTTTCAATGATATTGCAAAATTATATTAGAATCTTAAAAACATTTTTAAAACCATTTATTTGAAAATAAATTGAATTCAAATAAATAAATATTTAATTTTTTTTGAAAACTATTTCTTTTAAAATACATTGAAAATGTATAAATAAGGAATGAAAGTGTATTGAAAAATAGTTCCTTGATAATACATCAAAATATTCAAATGAAAACAAGAAAATAATTATAAAAATTTATATTGAAAACCTATGAAGGATTCTTGAAAACGTTTTGAAAACCCTTTATTCCCTTAAAACAAATAAAATAATATTGAAAATATTTTAGAGAAATATTTTATTGAAAAATAATTTATAAAAATGAGTTTTTTTAATATTATGAAAACATTTTCTTTAAACAAATAACGTTTTAATATTTTAAAGTAATTTCAATGGGATGATAATCATGACACTGGGTAAATATGTTGGTTCTGAACAATCCTCTTTCACTACAAAAAGTATAGAATGTGTCTCGACTGAAAAATTTCAAGAAAATCAATTTTAAAAACCTTTTTGTTTTAAAAATTTAAAAAATGGGTAAAAATTTCATTTAGTGACCATAGGATAAGAGTAGAATATTTTTTAATCCCTTTCAAAAATATAGTTTTTAAGGAACACATATTTTTGACCAAATAGAGAGGTAAATTCAAACATTATTAAAAACAATTTCTTAATAATATTATATAAAAAAGAGTGAAATAATGGTACCATACTTGGGTATAACATGAATTAAAAAAATATAACGATATTATTGAGAGTTATATAGAGATGTTTCATTTTATTTCATCAATAAAATCATAGTAATAAACAGTCGTAATAAACAATGAGAGTGTTTCAATAAAATAATACCACTTGGTAACATTAATTCATACTACCGATGTAAGAAAATAAAATTAAATGAAGATTAAAATATAATTAAAATAATGGGATTCATGATATAATATTTAAAAGGATGTATAAGCACTACATAAAATATTGTAGGTGCATAACAAAACATGTTTCTCAAAAAAAGAAAATTTAAACCAAACTGTCAAATTGATTTTTTAAATTTTGAAACATTAACCTCGTGAAATAAATTTCATAGAATGGTTATTTAAATACCCCTAAATTTAATAATAAGAATCATAGAATAAATCCATGGGTAGAATATACTCCACAAAAAAAATAGTGTTGTCTAAGGCATGTGTCTCATTGAATTTAAAAGTGAGATGAAATTTACGTTACCTTATGTCTTGAATCTCTTCGTACTTAAACAAGATTCCTGTAAAATAAACGTATTTTTATTATAAAAATTTTAGAAAAGAATATTCTTATATATAATACAATATATGGTTTTATTTTGAACTTATATTTCCCTCTTGTTAACAATTTTATGATATGGTTTCACTTCAGGTAATATCCTCTTTGTTCTTCGCATGTGTGTTAATTTGTTATATATTGGGTCCTTATACTTATATAATGGTTATCATAATGTATAAAATTATTTAAATATAATTTATATTCATTATATTTTTATTATAATAATTTATTTTATATATAAGTATGAATGGAATACACCGTTCATGGTGATGGTATGTCGTACGTACGCATGAAAACATTTTTTGTTTTTATTTTCGAATTGAATGAAATAAGGAAAATAATATATATTTATATATGTTTATAATATCACTATATAATTATTATAATTAATTAAATATATATATATATATATATATATCATATAGATTCACTAAACACATCCTTAATACATTCTCAGTGTGTCGATGAATCACATCGCTTTGAGGGGACAGTAGTCCACACTTCCTCAAATGAAATCACCATATTTACTCCCAATTGAAAGTATAAATATATGTGTTGTAAAATGATTATATAATCTGAATGACATAATAACTATAATATATTACATATATAAATATATTTTCCAATTTTAATGTACTAATGAGAGGTGGTAATGGAAAAATAAACAATCATCATTTCATGAGGAAATAATTCACCGTACATGTAAACAATATATTCGTTACCTATTAGATAGAAGTGTCTGAAATTGTATGTTGAAAAATTAAAATAAATGATCCTAGAATATTTAATATAGTGTTTTTGTTATGAATTCAGGGAATAATAAGAGTTTATGGGTGTATTTGTAAATAACATAAAAGAACTTGAGGAGGAATGTTACCTCTTATCAGGGAAACTCCTTTTGGTTTTTACCAAAGGGAATCCTTGGATTCCTTTCAGCCTAGGGGGAGGATTATAGGATTAGGGAAAGAATATTTAAAATCTATTTTTTTACATCTTGGTTTATCCGATGTTTCTTGAGTGGTGTGAGTAAACGGGAGGATATGAGGCCTTTTTATAGTGGAGGAGGAGTGACACTCTTGTAATAATTTAACAAAGGAATTCCATACACGTTTTTCAAAAGTAAAGTGTATCCAATAATGAACCAAATTAGATCCATGTGTTTATAGGATCTACATATGGACAAACAATGAATGTTTTACAAGTTTCTAGGTCATTTGGGCTATTTTGTTTAAGGTTTAGTGCTTATTTAAGCTTAATTTTACCTTAATCAATGTAATTAATTTTAGTTTCTTTCACTAATCATTTTGGTAATGAAAAAATCATGAAATTATTATAAATTATAAATTATAATTATTCAAAATATTTAATAATTTTTTCAAAATTCCAATCTGATATGTGGAAGAAATTAATTTAAATTTAATCCCGCTGACGGGATGGCACTTCTTGTTTTTAAAGTAAAAACATCCAAAATTATTCTAGGTTTTTAAATTAAATCATAATGTGACATTGATTCCAATGAACTAAACATGGTTAATTGATAAAAATTTGATCTTATTAATCATTAAAACCAACTTAAAATTCAATTTAACCTTATAAATAAATATGATGAAAAATCGGTTTAAAATTCAATATTTTATACGTATTCATTAAAAATGAAACCTCAGAGAAGAATAAAATAAAATTACCTTAAACTAAATTTTATGTTTTTATTTCATATATTAATTTAATTTTTACATATATAATTCGTAAAATGTCCAAAAAAGTATTTAAAATGGGTTATCCATTAAAAGGTGGTAAAAATAGCTTAATAATAAATATAGTGTTTTATGGATAAATTTGGGTTTTTTATCTCAATAATATCAAATATATTGGATGAATATCAAACATATTTTATTGAATATAATACATACATATATATATATATCCCATAAATATCACTCACTAATTTTAATTAATATAATTTTGCAGGGTAAAAAATCTTTGTTAGTATAATAATATTTTCTTATATATTTAATTAGTTTTCATATTCATTTCTAATTAATTTCTAACACATGAGTTAAATTTATATTTTTTTAAACCATATATTTTCATAATTTATCTAACCATTTTGATAAGTACTAATTTAAAATCTAGGTTATATTAAATAATATATTATTATTTGGTAAAACTTGGTCTTGCATGTTACATAAGCCATTGAAGAGAGTAATTGTTACGTGTAATGTAGGCTAACCCCAGTGTTCTGTATAGAAAAATCTAAAATTTATATTGTGTATAGTCAAAAATTAACTTGGTTTTTCATATAAATCTAGAAAAAAATATATCTTTAATAAAAAATAAAATAATTTTAGTATTGTGTGCAACAAAAAATATCAAAAAGATTAAATTAATTTGAAAAAAATATTTCACAATATCTCGGGGTGTTATATTTTACCCCCTTATTGTTAATTTTACACTCAAAATTAGTTTGGGTTATCAAAGAATTAATACTTGAAATTTTCATTCATAGAAGCCCGCATCGTAAAAATGAATACTAAAACTTCTCTTAAAAAGGGAATGATGGAACCATAACAGTTACCCAAAGTAACATATAACTATGTTTAATCATATAAGAATATAAGTGGGAAGTGGAATCATGGACTTGGAGGAATAGTTTAAATATTCATTGGGAGTGATTTATGTCATCAATAACAAACAAGTGAATGATAAATTAAAATTGGAGGACCTTAATTTCATAAATCAATAATTATTCAAAAGTCTATCCATTAAAACAATCAATGTATTAGGGAAATATTATATTTCTAGATATTTTTAGTAAAATTTTAGAATATTCATGAAAAATAAACTTAAATGATTTTAGGACAACCTCTCCCTTTATTATTATTTGATCCACTTCACCTCTTTCTCCAAAAAGGAAGGTGAGTTATTCAATCATTAATTACTAATAGATCATTAGATCCATGATATTGCAACCCATTTGTCATCAGTTATCTTGAACAAAAAGTAGTTATATCATGTTATTAAATATGAATAAATGCTCATGTGGTAAGATAACACTTTAATATTACCAACTTCATCCAAAGTATTACATAAATATTCCATAAATGGTTAACCTTATAACCCTTCTGGAAGATGAGAATACAAAGCATTATAAATAATTTTACGGAATCATCTTAACATTGATCCCCCATATATCACAATGTATAAATAGGTTTTCACATTCCAGACATGCGAATTACCAAATCATATATACTGTTATAACATGTTATTAACCTAAATTACCATAAATCCTTTTAGAAAACATGCATGCTTCCTTATTCCAATGATTATTTCATACATTCTTTAAATCCAAGAAGTTGTAAACTACATCTTTGATGACATGGGCCACTTTATCAATAATTAGTTTGAGGGTAATCCATACCATTAAATCTACATATTCTTATCCAACATATATTTTCCAAAATATTATTATCTCAACAACCATAATTAATTAAGGGTGACGATACCTTAATCAGAATATTAAATTTCCATGAAATCACCATTAAACATATCCTTTTCATTCCCAAATAAAAATTTATACTCAAAATACTTTTATCTTCCATGATTTATATAACCTAATATATGAATTCAAAATATAAATACTTCATTCGCCCAAATTTATTTTTAAAACATCACTCTGACCTCATAAGCATATTCCTTAATACATATTTCTTATAATATAAAATATGAATCATGTATTATGTATTATGTATCCTCAAACTCAATCTAATTATGTTTATTGCGTTTAATGTAAATAATAGTGGAAGAAGATCATGTACCTTTCACATGTCGTTTGGGGTTTCTTTATCTTCAAAAGTATAACCTATACTCACACCACCTTCTTGATTCTATTTATGATATTTTCTACTTGGGAAATCAATTTCCCCAATTCCCATAATTTTAAAATAAGAATAATTCAATGTTAATCATGATCCTTCTGGTTATCTCCATTTACTAAAACATGAAAGCATTAGGTGAAAAGCACATATTATAGAATAAAACCTCATAATCATGAAAATTTACTTATAGGATTCCTAAAACATGAACATTAATTTTTAATCAAAGATACCTTAGGTTTATCCTAGGTTATTTTTAGTCATCATCTATTTACATCCTTCATGATTATATGTGAAGAGTTTGTGAATTTCCAAAGAATATCCCTCAGGAGTGTCCTACCAACTATATAGCAAGGCCCGTTGTCGTGTACCAGATTACCTTGAGTTAGGCTCCGTAAATCATAACAGATTCATTACACCTAGGAATATTTATTCCAATTCCACATCAACATGTGTTCTTTGGTCTAGGATATATTTCTAGGAAACCACTTACTCTATCCTTTACTAAAATTCCATGACATTTTCCAAAACAGTAACTCATCCTTATACTTATCCTTAGAGACATCTCAAGACATATCCTTATAAATATACCTATGGATCCTAAGGATCTCACTAAAGTTTTCTCATAATAGATTCTAAAATTTGACTACAAAGTTTCTCTAATACCAACTATAACGACTCAGTCTTGACGTACATAGACACTACATAAGTTTTGTGGAATAATTAAACTATTATACAAATGGATTCCAAATATCGTATTAGTTTAGTTCCTTTGGAAACATGTAAATATAGAAACATGTCCACAATATAACTACATTATCTCCCACTAGGTTCATCATGACTAGAACCCTTCATAGACACATCATACATAATACATATCTTATTAACATGGGGACAGACACATAAAAAAAGGCGATCTTAGGTGATCAGTAAGGTTAATAAAGGTAGACATATAAGCCTATACATGGGAATAGGGGTATGAGAACATGATCATAATAGAATAAGATCATACCCTGTATATTAAAGATCATAAACAAGGATCATGGAATAAATCTTGATATTTCATAACACATGAATTATAAGGAAATAAAGAACATAAGCCATGAAATCATAACATGGGAATAATATGTAAAATAATGTAAAACAAAAAATAATATAACATTATATCCATGGTTGTATAGGAATTACTTACAATTCCATATTGGAAGTGTGAGTTAACATATCATACCATCTTGGTAGTCATGGTTCAGACCCATGACCATCTTAGTAGTCAAGGTTCACTCCCAAGACCATCTTCATAGTCAAGGTTCACTCCCAAGACCATCCTAGTAGTATAAGTTAAATCCCCATACCAACATGGTAGTCATGGATCACTACAATAACCATATTAATAGTCAAGGTTCACTCTCAAGACCATATTAGTATATCTTAGAAGATATAAATCTTTACCCAATGCATTGGAGGGAGATAATTTTCCCTCCCAACTCATAGTGAAATGATGCATACATGCGCCCCAAGATCATTAAAAATAATATCATATCCCATGAAATGAAATGGGTATCATAAACATGTAATTCTGTCATAACCTACAGAAAATGATATAGGTTACATAATCATTTCATCAAAACCATAACCCCTGAAAAGAAGGGGGTTTGAAAATCATATAACATGTGAAAGGGATAGAGGTTTCATAAACATCATTCCATCAAATCATATTCCATTATGAGAATGAATATGGATGGAAACATTGAATAATTTATCCATAAAGGCATTAAAAAATACAATTAATGTAATCTTATATGAAAAATAATTATTAAATATCATTTAAAAACTTTTCTTTAGGGAAATATCATTTCTTATATGGAACTTATTTTAAAACGTAAATCCATTTAAAAACAATTTTCATGAAAATAAACATGAAAATTTATATAAAATATTTGAAGAAATATTTAAAACCATTTCCTTTGAAATATTCCTGAGAAAATATAATGAAAACTTGAAAAATCTTTCAAAACCATTTATTTGAAAATTCATTGAAAACATATAAAAAATCATGAATATGTTTTGAAGACCATTTCCTCGAGAATACTATGAAAACATATAATGATTTCTTGAATTTTTTTTGAAAACCATTTATTTAAAAACTATTCCTTTTAAAATACTTCAAAATATTATAAATAAATCTTGAAATATTTTTGAAAACATTTTCACTTGAAAAATTATGAAAGATTCTTGAATAAGTTTTGAATACCCCTTTTCCCCTTAAAACGTAAAAAATAAGCATGAAAACAATTTAAAATACATATTCATGAAAACTAATTTAAAAAAATAATTTATAGAAAATTAGGGGAAAAATTATTTTAAAAAATAACTTTTTTAATCATGTAAATAAAATGTCAATGGAATCATGGTCATGACGGTGGGTAAATTTGTACCTATCGAACATTCTTTTACACAGTAATTTTTTTTGAAAAGTGCCTTGATAGGAAAACAATAAGAATATTACTTTTTAAAAACCGTTTTATTTTAAAAAGTTAAAACATGGTTAAAATATAATTTAAATACCATAGGATAATAGTAGAATTGTTTTTGGAAACATTTCGAAAATACGGTTTTGAAGGAACACAGATTTCCGACCGAAGAGAGAGGTAAATTTGGACTTTTGTAAAAAACAACTTTATGATAATATTATGTTAAAAATAGTGAAAAAAATGGTATCATTACTTGGATAAAACATTAATAACTATATTTTAAAAAAAATATTGATATTTCTTGAGATATGGATCATAATATCTCGTCAATGAAATCATAATAATAAACAATCTCGGTAAACGATGAGATTGTTTTAATAAACTATTACAACTTGGGAACATTGAATAATACTCCCCATGTAAGAAAATTAAAAAAATGCAGCTTAAAAAATCATTAAAATACTGTTATTCATGATATAATTTGTCAAATTGAATTATATACACCTTGAAAAATAATGTTGGTGCATACCAAAACACGTGCCTCAGAGAAAAAAATTGAACCAAAATTGTCTTACCGACTTGGTAGCTTTAGAAAAATTTACCCCATGAAATAAATATCATAGAATGGATATATAAATACCCATGAATTTAATAATAATAATCATATAATACATTAATATGCATTATATACACCAAAAATAATAAAAGAGTGGTGTTTAAGGGTTGTATCTCATAGAAATAAAAAGTAAGATGAAATTTTCATTACATTATGACTTGACTCAATTTGAAAGTGAAAAAGATTATTATTTAATTAATTTAAGTTTATTATAAAAATTTCATAGAATAATATTATTATATATAATACCATATATGGTTTTATTATAACCTCATATTACATTCCTATTAATAATTCAATGTTAAGGTTTTACTTCGGGTAATATCCTCTTTGTTCTTTTCAAGTGTATTAATTAGCCATATATTTTGTCCTTATACATACATAATGATTATTAGAGTGTATAACATGCTATAAATATCATATATATTCATTATATGTGTACTATAATAATTTCAATTATATAGAATTATGAATGGAATACATCGTTCATAGAAATGGTAGGTTGTACATATGCATGAATGTTGATTCTGTTTTTATTATCATATTAAAATAAAGAAGGAAAATGAAATTTAGGTATATAGGTATATAATATCATAAAATTATAACTATAATTAAATATATATCATATAAGTTCACTAATATAATACTTAATACATTCTATGTAGTGTGTTCTCAAATCACATCGCTTTGAGGGGTGATAGTCCACACTTCCTCAAACGAAATTATCATATTTACTCCTAATGGAATTTATAAATATATGGGTCTTATAAATATTAAACAATCATAAATATGTAATCATATTAATATATAACATATATGACCATAGTTTCTATCATAATTTTCACCATGAGAGGTGATTAAGGAAAAATTTACAATCATCATTTGGAGAGGCAGTAGTTCTCTCTACAAGTAAATTGTATGTTCGTTACCCATTAAATGGATGTGTGTGCATGTGTAGTTATATACCCTATAATAAAAACATAATAGTATATTTATTATAATTTATTTTCTATATGTTCAATTAATAAGAATATTTTAGGGAGTTTAGAATGTAAATAACTTAAAAGAACTTCATAAAAAATGTTACCTCTTATCCAGGTAACTCCTTTTGGTTTGCACCAAAGAGATTTTTTGGATTTTATTCTGCCCAATGGTAGGATTATATCATTATATAAGGTATTGTGATAACATATTGGGGTAGATATTTATTAATTCAAAGTGTCTTTAGAGGTGTGAGGAAGTGGGAGAAGATGAGTAATTTTTACAATGGTGGAGTGGCACAATTGTAATATTTTAAGAAAGGAATTCCATTCAAATTTTTCAGATGTCAAGTGGATCCAATAATATACCAAATTAGATAAAAGAGTTCATAGGGTCTAAATATTTATATAAAATGGATTTCAGACAAGTTTTCATGTCATTTAGGGCCTTAAGGTTAAGTTTTAGTCCTTAGTTGTGCTTAATTTTACCTTAATTGTTGTAATTAATTTTAATTAATTTCCATAATATTTTTGGTCAAATACTATGATAAACTTATTGTAAATGATTAATTATTATTATTATAAATATGAACCCCATTTTTTTAAATTAAAATCACATAATTGGAATAAATTAATTTAAATTTAACATTGTTGATGGGACGACACTGTGGGTTTTTAAAATAAAAAACATCCAAAAGTTTTCTATGTTTTTATAGTCAATATCAAAGTGAAATTAATTCAAGTGAACAAAATTGGATTAATTTATAAAAATTAAATATAATTAAATTTTAACACCAATTTCATATTCAATTTTATCTTATAAATAAGTTATATGAAAAATCAGTTTTGATGTAAAATTCTGTATTTTTTAACTGTTCATTAGAAACTAAATGTTATATAAAAATATGAAAAAATATAAAAAACCTAATTATTATATATATTTTTTAAATATGAAGTTTATTTTGACATATATAATCCAAAAAATTTCCAGAAATTGTATTTAATATATGTTTTCCATTAAAAGGCAGTAAAAATGCCCTAATAAGAAATATATTATTTTATGCATAAAATTAGGATTGTTTTTATGTTCATCCTATAAAATATATTGGATAAATACCAAATATATTTTATATAATATATATATATATCACATTAATACCACTCACTAATTGTAATTAATATAATTTTTTATGGTAAAACAACTTTGTGTGTACAATAATATTTTCCTTCATATTAAATCGGTTTTCATATTCATTTAAAATTAATTTGTAACTAATGAATTAATTTTATATTTCTGTATTACATATATTTTCATAATTTTTTTAACCCTTTTTATAAGGAATAATTTAATGGTTAAGATATATGGAATAATTTATCCTTATTTGGTAAAACTCGATCTTGAGTATTACACAAGCCATTGAGGAAAGTCATTGTTACGTGTAACAAAAGCTAGCATCGGTGTACCATGTAGAGCAAGGTAAAATGTCTATTGCATGTAACTCATTATTAACAAAGTTTTTCATATAATGTATTCCAAACATATTGCTTTAATATAAAATATACTATTTTTAGTGTTGTGTGAAATACAAAATAACAAAAATATTAAATTATATAAAAAGATCATTCACAAAAACATGTTGTGTTTCATATATACCGCCTAAAATAAGTGTATCTAAAATACTATAACCTTTCACCCTTTACATACCCAATCCTAACACATTCTCTTAGCACCCCTACTACAAAAAAAATAAAATAAAATATGAAATAAATTCTATCTATAATGTATAAACCTATTATTAATCATTTAATGATAGCCCCACTCTAATAGAAATAAAAAATTACAATAGAATATAACAAACAGAATATAAAACCTCATATATGAAAAATACGAGTGAATATAGGTGAACTAAAATAAAAATTGAAAATTGAAATTATAATTACTCTGGAGAATAATGATAATATATGCATAATTTTTAAAATGAAATGTATCATTCATGTAACCCCAACCATCAGTTTATAGTTGAGTTTCTGTATCAATTATAATGTTAAGTCAAATACACTCCCATCATATCATTATTGATGACCCATTTCTTAGTAAAGGTCATATTCAAAATGTATTTGATCATAGAAAATTATCCTTCAATTATTTTAAATATTTTATGTCTCTAGAATTTATCTATAAATATATGAACTTTTTGATGTTAAGTAGGGGTCTAGTTTTAGAAATTCATAATGGTTACACCATATAATTCTAAATTATACAATTTGAACACTTTTTTTCTATAAGTTATACAATATAGTTATATAACGACTTCTCATAAGTACCATAAAATTATATAGGATTAGATTAGATATATAATGGTGTTTATCGCATCCCTTATTGTTGGAGAATCAATTTTAATGCAACAATATTGTATTTAATTAAATTTGATATATAAGTGATTCCTTTTGAAATTATATTTTTAATCAAGGTATTATCTTCATTTTCAGATATTTTTGTTTAATTATATTATTTATTTGAATTATTTTAGTGTTTCTCGATGAATGTTTTTGTTTTGTGGATTGTTCAAGATTTTAGTTTTATGTATGTGGTGGTAAAACTTGTATTTTAAATCTCAAGATTCCACCTAGTACCTATTTCTCTAAGAAAAATCCTAGTTATAATGAGGCTTCAACTAGTTACTGAGTGGCCCCATATTGGGTACATTATTGAATATGAAATATTTTTTATGGAGTTCGTTATTATAAAATCCCATAAAACATTTTCAATAATTCTTTTCCTTCCATTTTAAAAATCACCATTCCCAGTCACCTTGTAGCACTTATAATGAATTCTATTTATTCTAATTTATAATGAACTTTTTTAATATTATTAACTGTAGATCTAAGGATCTTTATAATTTCTAATCCTAAGGTAATCCACCTATATCACTTCCATTTTTCTTAACTTTTATTTCTTATAATATCTGATTCAGTATTCTATAATTTATTCCACAATATTGTACTCGCTTTCATCTAATGACTTAAATCTTATACCACTCTATAATCAAGGAGAAATATGTGGGGTATTATAGAACATGATAATTTATTATTTTTGGAATGAATATATTGAATAAATTATTTTGGGCAACTTATATTTTTATGCTAAAATTGAGGTATGTGATGTTTTTATTAGTTGGGAATTTGAGCTATTCCATTTTTAGATTTATTTTAGAAAGTGATCGAATAGGTACATCGTGGGTCCCAATTATCATTTTAATATAATTATTATGGTTTTGGATTTATTTTCACTTGATATTTTGGTTTGATAGATTCCTGAACCAACCAGGGTTATCCCTAAACCGATTACACAAGTCGACATACAATAAGGCCTGAGTGGAATTTAAAATCCTCCAGGGCTATAAAATAGTGTCTAGAATCAAGAATATGTTGTTGGGAATAATTTATCCCTTTAAAAAAGATGCATAAACAAATATAAACTAAAAAGTATAAATAAAAATAGAAGTGAAAATAAATAAACTGCTACTCATACCTCCATTTGACCTCATGGGTCACCTCCTACCGTAGGATCACACTCACTCCCAGAGAAAACCGGGGATATAAGAAGTGCCAAAAAAAATAAAACCTATAGGATAGAGTATTAAAACTCAGTATTGAAGCCCAAATATAATAATTCATTATGCCTTACCTTCAAAATGAAAAATATTTCATGCTAGTTTGAAAATAAAACTATATAAAAATTGCACTTTATATTTTTTATAAAAAGTAACATATAGAAATTTCTTAAAATACCTTTCCATATTTATATTTTTTTAACCATTAAAAAATAATAATACACTTCCAATAATCCTGCTCTTTGGAAGAGCATTAAATGGAAGAAATATTTCAGTATGAAGGAGTAAAATTGGGTGCTACAAAACAAGGGTAAGTGAAACATATTATTCATGATTTTATAAATGGAAGAAAAAATGATTATATAGAATTAAATAAATCAATAAAATAGAAAAAAAGGATAAAGGATGTCAAGAACCAATGGAAACCCATAACAATCTTGGTTAGTCGGGACCTTGGATCATCATACCTCAGTGACATGGTATAGAAACCACAACCCACAAAATCCTCACACATGCCCCACTAGAGAGGAGTAAATCAAAAGTTAAAATGTTCATTTATAATCATAATATGTTTAGTTACTGTTTTATCATCAATACATTTATGGGGAAACTAGGCCTTGGCTCTACCAATCTTCCAAGAATACTTGTCCCAGTCTTCCCAACTAGGTACCCAGGTTTCCCTTGTTCTCCATTTCAAATGGTGTAGTGTTTTTATTTAGAAATCATATATGTATATATCATTTCCTTTTCCCAAAACCCCATATAAATTTTCACCATTAATCTCCCTTTATAGTCACATCACCCATTTTATGAAACACAAAAATGAACAATCCTATTCACTATGAACATATAACAAATAACCCACTTAACACACACAACATACTTCTAAAACAAGGTGCATGCCTCAAGAGGGGGTTTATACTTTAATAAAACATTATCAATATGTCAAAAATGCCTTATTATTTTAAAAGGAATAATTTCACTTTATAAAAAAATATTTACCAAAAAATCAATTTCCAAAACCATTTAAAAGGATAATTGATCTACCAATGCACCACACATTCAAAAATAAATTTAAAACCATGATTAACACAAAGCAACCCATTGAAAAGATTAAGAGAATTCATAGAAACCAAGTGAAGAGTCACTTCTAAAGAACATAATTATGTCACATATATATACATATTTATAGAACATTCATGTCATTTTTTAATAAAAAAATTAAAAATACCATGAAATCATATATTTCAAATTTAAAGGATTAGACATAGGGTTCCTACCTCCAACTCAAGGAACACTACTTTAGATGAAGGTAACTTGAACCTTCCTTTTACCACTTTCATGAATATTCGCCTTTGATTATATTTAAGTAAAACATTACCCTATATACATATTTTTGTGTCCAAATTTTCTTAATGGAATCTTTACAAATATTATTATACTTCCATTTACCCATTTACACATACATACATATGCAATTTCATATAAACATGTAAATACACCTCACCTCATTATATATATTCATATATCCATAAGTGATTTTTTATAAAGGGGGAACATTCATATATATGTAACGACCTATTCTTATACACGTAAACTATAGATGAAGATTTATCTAACCCACACCAATGAAAATAAAACTTAGTATGATAATACAGGGAACCGAAATATCACAAAATCCCTAATTCAAATTGAAGAAAAAAATAAAAACTGATAAAATATTACCCAAAAATGATGTATAATTTACTTCCATTAATGGTCATGGAAGGAAATATCCCTAATGGGGCCTGATAACCCTACACATTTAGGTTGACAAGAAACCATAAACACAAACCCCCATTAGGTTTAGGCTAATTGTGAGCCAAAAGAATAAGAGGAGAAAAATGAGAGGAATATAGTGATAGAAGGATTGAGAAACCCTTACATAATAAACACACTAGAAGTAGATAGATATAGAAGCTATAAACCATGTATGAGGAGAAAAGGTATGCTCAAGGGGAGGGGCTTCGTCTAAGGGTTCTATGACACACCAAGAAGAAAAGAGGAGGTGGGTCACGCAGCCTAAGGAGGAAAGGGGAGAGGAGAATTAGATAATAATAATAATAATAATAATAAAAATAAAATTATTGTTATTGTTATTTAAAACCCCCAATGATTAATTTAGTCATGAAAATATATGGAAGAAAACCACTACCTGAGATGAGGTTAAAAAACCCAATATACAAGATCTATTACTAAAACTTATTGTAAAACTCTATGACCCAAAAGATACTAAAGTGGATATTTTAAAAGAAACATACTTACACTAGAAAGGGAAATGAGAAAGGATGAAGAGGTCCATCCAATAATGGACCCAGAATAAGAGACACAAACATTCAAATAAAACCTCAAAACATGGAACACCCCTAACCCAAACATTTAAATCAACAAATAAACCCATAACGGTCTTTTTAGGAACTACACAAGTATTTGTAACATGAACCACCATCTAGAACAACCCACTAAAATGATTAGGGTCTGGCAGGGTGGAATCAAAGAAACACACTTATGAAAAGATTCAAAACTTCCAAAGAGAGGACACGAAACTAGCTACTAGGTTTACCATGATATTTTACAATGGTGGTCTCCCAACAATATTAGGTTTAATGAAAAAACATGATTTAACAAGATGAAACAATTCAAAAACCCTTGAAAAACCTATAAAATCAGTGTGTCCTCTTAACATTCTGGTTCAGAACTAACTAGGTTAGGAGAAGACATCAACAAGACTCGTAATGGGTATCCACCCCATTAATGAACTGACCAACACAGTGCTTTCAATAAGAGGAATTGTTAGTGGAATACTACACAAGACACAAAAGAGATGACCCCGGAAACCTACACCAGACACCAAACTAGATCAAGATTTATAATTCCCAAATGTAGAGTATCTCTAAACAGGTGTCACCTAGAACCAAAACCATCAAAAATGTAGGTTAACTATTCCTGAGATCAAATGTACAAGAAAAAACCACATAAATCACAAGAAAAAGGTTCCACCATGTTCTCGCAACAAGATGTTTTGAAAATAAAAATCTGCATTATGGAGAAACATAAATAGTTCACACCTTGATGCCAGAGATAACATGTTGGTTGCACATCCAACTTACCTAACTATTCCCCCACTGCATGAAAATATTCACATCGTGACCAAGGTATAGAGACCTGGTGTCTTGAATAATCAACAACACCATAGTAAGGATTTGGATATCTACGATAGGAACATCCTATTTCAACATGGAAACTTTTAGAACCCCATTTAGGTGACCCACATGGACATGAAAAATGAAACATCTAATCATTATTAAACTAAAAATGAGGTATTCTACTTTTTTAGATAATGACGGTGGGTGAAAACCCAAGAAGACTCATGTTTGGTTAAAATTTAGGAATGTCTTGGATCCCCCACTCAATTCAAAGTCTAGGTACAATCCTCAATGGGAATACCCATATAAAAACATATTTATAATTTCCTCAAATACTATAAAAACCTAAAATTTGATAGTATTGGACAACTAAATGATGACTAGAATCGATTTCCAAAACTGAACTTCACATGGGAAACCATGGAAGGAACGATATAGACCAACCATCCACTACTAACCAAGAATTTTCCAAGGTATAATCCTAATAAATTAATCACAAAACCAAATAAAAACATATCGCAATATAAAATTCCACCCTTCAATCACAAATCAAAAAACCATACTCAAATACAATTCATACCACATTTCCAATAGTTAAAATAAAAAAACCCATTACAGGAGACTCCAAACATAAAAATAAAACACCAAAAAACTAATCATTCACCTTTGAAAACATTTAAATCCCCCCTTTTGAAATCAATTTTATATAACCTTGATTGTCCATAAAAGTATAAACCCCCATTGGTATTCCATCATTCCTCCCATATATATATATATATATATATATATATCCTTCTTATAACATAATCACCCATCCACACATACCTATAACCATCCATATACCACATATATACATCCATATATATATATATATATATATATATATATATATATATATATTTGTGTGTGTCTTTTTGTGTGGGAATTAATAGGAATAAAAGGTGTCAAAAAACCACTTCCATTACCAAAAGAAACATCTAATTGAGATTTAGAATTCCCAACCAATTTTTTAGGCCACCTCATTCCATTAATGTAACACATTTCAAAATTACCCACATAGAATTCATTTTACATTTTACAAATCATTAAAAAAAATCCCCAAAATAATTCCAAAAAAATCATTTCCGAAGCCGTTTCCATTTCCCAAACAACCCATTTTATTTACAAAACAATTTCCAATGTTTTACATTATATTATATTAACCTTGATAAACCAAGTACCATATTTTCAAACCCAACATCATTTTAAAATCTAAATAAAAACACCCCAAAACTATCTTAGGAAATCCTTATTAACAAAAAAAATAAACCCATCAATCAAAAGATGGAAAATCCAAAAATATCAAAAGAAAAATGCTACACATGGCTTGATTGCACAGTTTTTCATGACATATCACAACTAGGAGATCACAACAGAGGATAAAAAAGGTAGCTGAATGGGTTTTTCATAGTTTTCTAGACCATGCATAAAAAAAATTCACCCTTTGAATCCATCCCAAAATGCACTCAAACCATTGGAGTTTCTAAAAACAATTCATAAATCCTCAATAGAAATCATATATTCTAAAACAAAATGAGAATCCTCAAAATATTTGAGATCTATGCTTATATTTTGAGGAAAACCTATTACAAATTACAGTATTAATTCAAGTGTCCTTACAAATAGGTGTTGATCAAGAACCTACCCATGATTATACACTTATATAATGACATTACTTGCTATAAACAACCATAAATACCCAAATAACAAGGGATAACCCCCCTTTTCCCCGCACTAATACCATTTTGGTACGATACAACCTGAGTCAACACTAAACTAGTTACTGAAGTTGGGTTATAACAAGGACCATGTGGCATTCCCAATCCTCCCCGGCTAGCAACTAATGTCTAGCATCAATAATAATAATTTGGGAATGATTTATCCCCTGATATATATATATATATATATATATATATATCAAAAAATATAATCTAAATAATAAAAATAAACAAAAAAATGAAAATAAATAAACTGTTATGTGTACCACCATGTGACCTCATGGGTCACCTCAAACTGTAGGATCACACTTTCTCCATGAACAAACTAGAATGGGAATCAGTAATAGAAGCTAAAATTAATAATTATATGGGTGTGATTATTAAAACTAAATAGGCATGTCTAAAAAACTATTCCACATGAATTACCTTCAAATTGAAAACCATTTCAATATAGTTTGAAAATAAAACTATATAAATAATGGATTTACTATTTCATTCTAAAAAAAGTATCATACTGAAATTTCATAAAATCCATTTCACCCATTCTTTTTTTATAACCATTTAAAAAGAATAATACACTTTCAACAATCCCTTTGTTAGGAAGATCATAGAATTATGAAAATATTTTTATAAGAATTTATAATATCTGGTGATACTAGACAGGGGTATGTAAAACATGTTTTTAGTTATTTTCAAAATGTAAGGAAAACTAAAAAAAATAACAAATAAATACCATAGAAAAGCAGATAAAATATAGGAAGCACCATATGAGAATCCTAAGAATCTAGGATCCTTGTACCTTAGTGACATGGTATATAAACCATTACCCACAACATCCTAGTGACCAAGACACTAGATTGGACTCAATCAAAAGATCATGTTGTCTATAATCATCTTCATATGTTTTGTTAGTATTGTCACATCAATTCGGCTAGGGGGAAACTGGGCCTCGATCCTACTAATTCACCTAGAGTACTAGTCCAAGTATTCCCACCTAGGTATCTAGCTTTCCCATGTTATCTATTTCAAATCATGGAGAGTTTTTTTAATAAAAACCATGTCTATGTAGCATTACCTTTACTTAAAAAACCACCCAACTTCTTACCACCTATCTCCCTCCTTATGTGCATCCCTTATTTTATGTCACATAATAATACACAAGCCTCTGCATCAGGGACATATCCAAAATCATACATTTAACACAGACAACATACTTATAAAACATGGGGGGATTCCTCAAGGGTGTTTTACACTACAATAAAACATTATAAAAGTGCCAAATGGGCCTAAATATTTTAAAATGTGTAATTTAACTTTAGAAAAAACTTTTTCCCAACACTATAAATTCGAAAACCATTTAAAAGGACAATTCAAGAATTTTGAAACCATGATTAACTCAAAGTAACCCATGTAAAAAGTATGATAAAACTACTAGGAAACAAGTAAAGATCAACATCCCTAGAACCAAAACCAGTCATATACATATATAATATTCATTTCATATAAAAAATGAAAACACAATTTATAAATTATATGAAATAATAGATTTGAAATTTAAAGGATTAGGCATAGGGAAGATACATCAAACTCAAGGCACGCTAGTTTTGATGATGGAAACTCCAACCTTCCCTTTTATACTTGTATTCATATGTATATTCTCTTATATTTAAGTACACCATTACCCTATGTATATATTTTCATGGCCTAATATGAACAGGGGTATCCATACATATATGATCATACTTTAATATTTATCTTTACACTTACACATGTATATATATTTATATAAACATGTATGAACATCTAGCCCCATTATATATTTATCATTCTATTAGTGAATATATAAAATGGGGAACTTACATATATAAATTCCTACCAATGAATACACATTTAAGCCTATGATGACGGTAGATCAAACCTACACCAAAAAAGGCCAAAATGTACTACATTAAGATAGTGAGCCCAAAAATCCCAATATAACTACTTAAAATTAATGCAAAGAATAAAAAATGAAGAAAAAATATCCAAAACTGGTGGAGAACCAACTTTCATCAACATTAATGTAAAGAAACGACCCTAACAGGACCCAAGTAAACTGCACATTAAGGATAATAGAAATAGAAAACCAAAACCCCAAATACTATTTAGATGATTAAAATCCACAATAAGAAGTAGAGAAAAATTAAAAGAAAAGAAGGATAAAAGGAAGAGGAATAGATATTGTGATGAACACACCAAAAATAAAAGGTGATAGTGGCTAGAAACCATAGAAGTGGAGAGGAGGGAGGTGCACGAGGAGGGTCCTTGACAGAGGGGTTCATGATGCACAGAGAGGAATGTGGGAGTGGGATCATGCGACTTAAGTAGGAAAAGCGCGGTGAAAGAGATAATAATAATAAAACTAATAATTATAATAATTAAATTACTAATTTGTTATTATTTAAAAAATTTATCTCAGTTTTTTCAAAATTTTAATTTTATTACCTTAAAACAACACATGGTTTGGCAGTAATGCTGGCTAAATCGTTCTCTAAACATGCACCTCTACCAGAGGCCCTGGACAACCCACACGAGTAACCTCATGTTTTCCAAACCGTATGATAGATGTGTGATTCTACTCTTTTGAAATTAAAGATTCCCCTACATGGTCTAGACACAGTTTCTACTAACCCTTCACCCACCGTGTTCCTATTCTAGAGACCCCAAATTTTAAAATATAAAACTGGTTCAACCTGAAACTAAAAAAACAGTTATAGTTAATTAATTAATCATGATTAGGGTGTTATAGATAGATATTATATGATTATTGATGATAATTAGGAAATATAAAATTTATATATATTATTTATAGGGGCCCCAGTCCACTAAGAAAATATCAGGTGGTACTTGTGACATGTGTACCATTAATTTTTTGAAATTACTAATAAATTTGACCATTTAGTTTATAAAAATATGGAAATTGATTTTCAATGATTATTATATTTTAAATATTAAATATTGAAAATGATTATTTTCAATGGCACATGATTAGGTTGGTATTTTATTAATGTTCTCTTATAAACATTTCAATTCTTATCTATTTATGGTTAATTACTAGTGAACCTTAGAATTATTATTGATGTAAAACATGAAATATAAATTTGGGGATTAGGTTATTGTAATTCAATGAGGACCTATATTAACATAAGGACATGAAAATTAATTTTATACCAATAGATTTTTGAATGGAAGCATTATGTATGTATAGAATATTAAACCACACTAAAAATTATTTGTAATCATAAAATGGTTCATGGTGTGATAAATCATAGTTTTTCTATTAAGGATATAATGAGACTATTAAGTAATAATGGTGTCAAAAATATAGAATAATCTCTATATTGTAAAAATTAAATGATCTAAGAGTAAAAAATATACTGAACCACTAAATAAGATAGTGCTCTCATGGAAAATTTGTGGTTTGGACGATTACATTGTAAAAAATTGGTTTACATTTACAGAATAATAATAATTATTTTAATTCAATGATTTGGTATAAAATAATCAAAATGGATTTTATAATCTTCATGTTGGATGGTATTAAATGAAAATTTTCTATTCATTAAATGAATATTTTTAAATTAACATTACTGATTAAACTTATTTCTCTATTTAAATAACGTATCAATACATGTTTAAGAAGTTACTAAAACAATTTCTCTATAACGTTCCCCCTTACAAACAGTTATTCAATAAATATGAGTCATAAATTCTATGGAGAAATATTTATTGATGTCTTTTTTCACCATATATGCACATTTTCATCATTTTATGTTGGTTAGTGAATATTCTAAATGGGTATTTTATAACTTTTTGGTTTTCATTAAAATGGTGATAAAATGTTATTCATCTAGAGATGTAGATCATTTATTCAAACTTGAAATTCAATAAAAAACATGGAAAAACCTGATTATGATTAGTATCCCATTAGAATATTCTATTTTAGGTGATTACTTATTTTCTTACCTTCTTTTTCAGGTAACCACTACTACTGTGATATAATTGGGGTCTTGTTTAGGTTTTCCATACCATGTATTTGATTTTTTATTTTCAATAACTAATGATTAATTTTATATCATTATTTTTCATGTATTAAGTCTTGATTATTACATATCTCATGAATCATTTTTAATGATACAAGATTTAATTCAATAAAAATTATTGTAATTTTTTATATATAGCCTATATGTTTTTCTCGGTATTCAAAAAGATGTTTTTCTATCAAAATAAGGTATTGTATTGATAGTGTTCATTAATAATATAAAACATTATTTGTTATTATATCATGTTTACTAATTTAAAAAATATATTGTCTACTACTTTGACATTGAGAACATATCGACTTGTTTTATACAGATAGAATATCCAATTCTATGATATAAAGATCATGTCTGCTCTATTTATATATAGAACATGTGTAAATATTTTTTTATACATGGAATTTCCACTAAATTGAAATATAGTACATGTATACTACATTTAAAGAGATATATCTCCCACATCATTGATATAGAAGTAATTTCTACTACTTTGATATATAGCACACTTTTATGCATTTATATTTAGACTAGTCTAGTTATATTTCTATGGATATAACTTTTATTATTTTGATAAATTGAAAATATATATTTCATTAATATATATTAAATTTATTATAATGATAAAAATAATGATTATGTGTTGATATGAAAAATCTTATGTCATGTAGTAATTCTTTAATTCTAAAACAATTACTATGAATTTGTTTTTATTATATAGTGTTTTGCATATATTGTTATGCCTTTTCAATTTATTTCATATCTTATTTTTTGAGTCATGGGATTTATATTTCACCATGTGACTAGAATAGTAGATATATATTTAAATATAACTTTTTTATATATGTTTTTCCACCCTATTAATATAATGTCATTTTTAGTGGATTATATAAACAAAGTTCCACTATATGATGAGCGAGGAAATATATAGATTATTTATTAGAAATATATATAATATTTTTGAAACATAAATATTCTTATACATATTCACCCTATGAAAATATGAAGCATACCATGTGAGGATTATGCTGATGTACATGATATATTAAACCATAATATAAAATGGGCCTCCTTGAGATGACGATTGTATATATATATTTATGTATAGTTATAAATATTAAGTATGGTATCTGATTGAAATAATTAACAAAAAGTCCTTTGTGGTGGATTAGTACCCTATTTGAATTCTGATCTCACATCAAAGAAGTTTTTGAAGATGTATGTAAAAGTTATTGGTGTAATGTGTAGAATATTATCCATTTACCAAATTCATTAAAAAACATGTCTATCTTCATTAAAAAGATCCTTGTTTGAGTATACTACTGTAGGGTTTTCACTGGCATAAATTGATTCAAAATTATATATTATGTGTCTCAATTATATTTATGTAATTATTGAGAACGTTTTGTGTATGTACATGTCTATTCACTTATGTGTTGAGACGCCATGGGGGGAGTCCCACTGAGTTTTTATTCTCATAACCTAGATAGACACCTTAATGGAAATGAAACATCACATAGTTAATTTATGGTAGGTATAGGTAATCTAGTAGCTATGTAATTTTAGTTTCCTTTTTTGCAATTTTTTTATTGGATATTTTATTATTCCCACCTTAGTAAGTGTTTTGATATTGTTATTGTGGGAGGTCGTGTTGTTCACATCATTTATTCATTAATTAATCCAAACATTATTATTCACTAGTTACCTATTTCACTATTTATTTATTATTTATATATTTTAGACTATGTATTTATTTATTTCGGTTGCATTAATATATTGGATTTCACAATTTCCTTGTGTTTTTTATCATTCCCTTATGAAATGTTACATGATATTAATTATTCCTCAAATTTGTGGCTTGTGAAAGAGTTATGATAGTGTTTTTTTTAATCCAACCATGATCTATTTCTATATACCCAGTACTATTCACTAATGGTATATTGAGACATGTGACGATAGATTTCAGGTCCTTGGTATTTGGTAGAGCCCTTAGGGTTAGTGGATTTCAAGAACGAGTGTCATTTTGGAATTCAAGATAGGGTCATTATAATTCTTAATAGAGTGATGTTGTGTCTATTACATTCATATTATAATGGATCATGAAACATTGAGACTTGGGGAGTAACAAAAAAAAGGATTCATAATCCTTTTTATGGAAGATTCTTTAGTCACCATGGGTTATCGAGGTACTCAATCAACACAATAGGCTTATGAATGAATTTCATTTACTTTTGTGGATTATAGTGTAATAAATGCCAAGATGTTTATATAATATGCAACAGGCATTAAATCATTATATTGGTTTATTAATAATTACTATATTTTTACGTGTAGGTACAAAAGTAATGAATTACATACTTTTTCATACTCATTTTTTCTTTAATGATTTTATTAAATAAATTATTGTTTTTTAATAATATAAATAAAAATAAAGTTTATATAATTTATAAATATTTTTATTTTTCATGATTTGGTTAATATTAATTAAAAAATGATTTATATGATTAATATTACTCATATTTCTCTTAATGATACTTAGTCTTATAAATTTATTTATTTTTAATATTAATGATAGTATTATTATGATATATTTTCTTATAAATAATACTATATCTTTTTTTATATATCATGATTAGTGACTAATATTGATTCCAAATTTCAATAAAATTATTTCATGAGTTTATTGGTTATTTTTTTAATTTTATCATATCACTGGGTATTTGATTATCGACTATTTATTGAAAAACTGATATCTATATTTTTTTGAAAATAATGCACTCAAGAAATAAAACTCGTTTTTCTCTCTATTTCTTAATCAACCATATGATAATATATGTGAGAAATTATGGGGAACATTTTGATACCTTTTAGTGAGAGAATTTTTTTTACCCTAATATCATATAAGGTGATGAAAATTTAATATTAAATATGTGGTAAAGATTTATGTATATTTTAATGAGGGGTTTACAAAGCAGGTTGTGTTCAATTATGACTTGTATTAGAATTATATTGTTTTAGGGAAAACATGATATTTTTATAACGATTTTTGGTTTTGATTTCAATTTTAGATTATTATTGGTGGAATTTATTTTTCCATCAGCTATTCCATGAATCAAAGAACGGTTTAAGAAATTTAATAGTCAATTTAAAATTTGAGTGAATTAGTTTATTTAAATTATAAACTAGCCATGATTTTAAATGGATAAATAGACATATGTTTAACCATATTATAATCAATATTTATAATAATAATATGGCTTTATATGTTATTTTTGGATGTGTTTTTTGGAATTTGAGTTTCATAATGGCTTGATTATGTAAAATGTTATATTTTTTTTAATATTTGGTTATGTAATTTGGAAAATAATTAATTGATATTTTAGTATTTTATTAATTAAATGTATTTGATAAACTATAATCTATTTTTTGGTTAGTAATAAACTAATTAAATTACATTACTATGGTTAGGAGCACAATAGCTTAATTTTTTACTGGATAATGGAATTTGTGGAATTATATGGTTGTTAGTTTTATTATTAAGATTAATTTGTTTTTATTTATGAGATTTTTTTAGATCATGTGATTCTAAAAATGAAAATTTGGTGTGATAATTGGAAGTAAAAATTGACATTTTATATGTTATTGTGCCTCTTGGATATTGAAATAATACATTAGTTTTGTGAAATGAGTTATATCGGATAGCTTTCCAACTAGTTAGTAATATATGATATTGTAATGGTATGGAGGACATGAATATACAAGTATGGATTTGTGTGTATCAGATAATTGGGTTTTTATATCCATTTTCAAAAAAGATAGCAAATATCATAAAATGGGCATGTTTTAAAGGAACATATCCTTGCAGTATATATTTTTTTGGAAAATTGGTCTATTAAAAATAAATTATAAATGTTTAATTTTTGGTATTAGTTGAAATAGTTAGTTTTATTTTGGGGATAATTTTTTTCCATTGGGTTATAGTTATCAAATATAATGTTGGAGGATAAAATATAGTCTTTTGGAATGAATTTAAATTTATATATTGTTCCAAATTTATGAGTGGCTAAGAGGCCACCATTAGTTTAAAATTATACATGACTTCCAGTACTAGGATGAAGTTAATGGGTAAACTATGAGTTGGAAAAAATACATGGTTTCTTGGTTGTACCTATAAGTAACTAGTTTTTATAGACTAGTTACCCAAGATTCATTAGATTTTGTTATTAAACATTTTAATTTTTTTACCCTCATTGTATTATTATTATTATTTTTCCCTCCATTCAAGAAATACTATTACTTGAAGAATGAAAAATCTTCCCATGGATTTTGTAGGACTCCCATCTTTTATATTCCCAACTTGATTAAAAACGTGTCCTCAGATATTTCTCATACCATAACATATTTTAATACTTTTGTATCAAATCCAATTACTTTATTTTGGATATTAATTTATTTATACTTCATGTATTAGGGATTTAATAAATAATTCTATCAAAACATGATTATATTCACCCATGATCTTAGTTAATCCACTATTATTTTATCAAGGAGTCTTATATGGTTGTTTCACTACTTATTTATTACAATTTTGACTAAATAATTTTTAGGGAAGAGATATTTCTTAAATATTATACTATTAGTTTACAATTGATGAATGTTATATTGTTATTAGTTATGGATATGGGACATTTTTTTGTATATATTTTATATGTTGATCACATTGCTTAATTTTAGGTCTTTGATGTCCTCTGATTGAAATGATTGTGTGTTGGTGGGTTTTGTTCATAAAATTTTGTTTTAATGGATTATATGTCCTAATTTTTTCCATGACGGATAGTGAATATTTATTATGTTATGTGTAGGTGTCATTTATAAAGAAACATACTTTTAAAAATACTATTACCTGATTATGTTGATAAATAAAATAATTTTTAAACATTAAAACTTCAATAGGATTAGTATCTTTTGAGAATTTGGTTCATATATCATATATATATATATATATATATATTAAAACATAAATATTATTTAATTACTTAATTATTATCCTATTAAAATCTATTAAATTATATAGAGTACATTTAACAACTGAAATATTCACATCAAATAATATGGTGAGATAAAATCATAGTAATGGGTGGTTAAACATAGAGTAAGGTACATGAATAATTAATACAACATTGATAATAATCATCATAATCACACCATAATCATAGGACCATAATCATCATAATAATGGAATGGTTTAGAAAAGGAATAGAATGTGGAACATACAGAATAACGAAACATTATAACATCATTTTCAAATAAAAAACTTAGTAGTGAACAAATATAGAATTATGTTAATTCATAACATATGTGCAAAATTATAGAATCATAATTTTGAAAAAAATATAAAAATAGGTATATGTGTAATAGACATAATATTATGAGATATATCACATTAGAAAATACATTATAGGGAAATATAATTCAGTTACACTCATAACATCATAATATGCTCATAATATTGCATTCCATGTGGAAATAGAACATATAACATTCTTATTTATGTAATAACCTCAATAAAAACAATGTTCACTACAACAAAACATGCCTATAATAGTGCTATAATTTATCAGCGCTCGAAAAATTCACTAATAAAGTTCTTCTTTATCAACGCTAAAATAAGCACTAATAAAGGAATACATTTATCAGTGCTTTATTTTAGCACTGATAAATGAAACCTTTATCCACACATTTTTAGTGCTAATAAATGTCATGGATAAAATGAATTATTAAACAAATAAAAATAAAATGAGTGAATTAAGAAAAATAGGAAACATTTTATTAATTAAATAATTATTGATAAAAATGAATAAATTTAATATACACACACACATATATATATTATAGATATTAATAAATATCATATATTAAATATTGATATATAAAATAAATAAGTATAATAAATATAAAATTTTAATTAAAAACATATTAATGTATTATTTATTTTTTATGATGTTTGATTTTTCAATTTAAGCTATATCAAATGTCGTTTGTTGCATTTATTTCACGTACACACACACATATATTTTAATTCATTTTTATACACTAATGCAAATGCAAATATTTTTATGGAATATATAGAAACACACACACATAATATTTTTGTAATTTATTAAAATTTTAGTATATTTTAAAATTTCATTATAACATGATACATTTAATATATATTATGTTTTTAATTGGTTAATTTTATTTATTTGGTTTAAATACTAAAGTTAAGGTATTCATTTTTACTTTTTTTTTTTGAATTTGACCATTTTCTATTATTTATCAATATTTATTTATTTACTATGTTTTAGTATTTTCAATATTTATTCATCCACTAAAATATATATTTATATAAATATTTTTTTAATAACATATATTTAATTGATAAAACATATCCACTTTTTCAATATTTTAAAAGTGTAATCTTTTTGAATTATTCAATTTCACTAATTTTTAAAATGAATGTATTTAAGATTATATATCAATTAATAATGTAAAAATATATATTTATAATTAAATATTTATAAATAATTATATCTATAAATGTATATTTACTATATTTATAATTATTATAAATAAACAATTATTATTTTTTAAATAAGTATTTATATAATTATAAATAAATAATTACATATATTTAAATAAGTATAAAATTATAATAAATTTATTTAAATAATTATAATTATGAAATATTATGAGCTCTTTTTTAGGGCTGACAATTCTCGAGATATATCAGTTCAAAATAGCGCTGATAAATATTCATTTTATCAACGCTTATAAATTTTTCACTGATAAAAGGGATCTCTGTCAACTCTTTTCTAAAAGAGCTGTTAAATGTCTCCTCAATCCATTTCAAAAAACCTTAACCACGACTCAATCACTCGCATTTCTCAAGATATCTTATAACTCTTCTACTACCAGTTTGACTCCTCTACATTTCCTAGGATTAATCAAGGGTAGAATCTAAAGTTTGTTATTTTATAATCTTCCATTATCGTTTTTTGATGCTTTGGGTTCCATATTTTGAGTTTTTGTATTGTTCATTAAAATAAAGAACCCTACATCTATTCTCATTGCTACTGAAATACAATTAGTGTGGTTATATTCCATCATTTTTTCCAACATATGTATTTTAGTGTCCAAACCATTTTTTCTAAGAGACACACATAGATGGTTCACTCTCCCCTCAACAATAACAAGGAGACCTCTCATCCACCGTCTGTTTTCTCTTAATTGGAATAATATAGTGTTACAAAATCAAGGTATTTTCTCATATTTAATTCATATTATATACTAGACCATATTTTTAATGTCTTAATTAAGAGGGTTTGTACGGATTTGGGGATACCAAGGTTTGCACCTCATTTATTGGTGATGAACATATAGGGACCTTGGTGAGTGTAAAAATCATTAAAACAGATTTTTTGAATTTATCTTATTAATTTGAATTGTTAAATCATGAAATGGGTTATTTAGATTTAGTATTTTTATGAATAATGTTTTTTTAGTTTAAAAAATATTGAATTAATAAGTCATGTTCCAAAAAATATTTTTGTAATGCATATTGTGAGATCTTTTTTAATTAATTCCATATTATTATTAAACATTAACCATGGGTTACAAAGAGTGATGTGGAATTTATTTTCTGAGAAAATTATGCTAAAATATTTTTTAATCAAATTCCTAGATTGGATAGAGTTAATAATTCATTTGGTAAATGGACTTTAAAATACACAACAATATATAAAGAGTGTATTTCCAAAGAGAAAGTGAGTTATCCTTGGTAGTATAATTGATCAAGAAAATTATGAGATATTATTTATTAATAGATTTACTAATGAAGATAGAGAGGTAAATAATTTAAAGGGTAAAAAATAATTTTAAAGGTCTTCTAACATAGTGAATAACCATAGAGAGAAATTTATTTTATTAAAATATACTTTTGATGGTTAGGATATTTATGTCATATAAGTCATTTTTGGTGAGACCAGTCATGGTGTATGATTAATGTTTAATGGTAGAATATGATGGAGTTATGAGGATATGTCTCTCCAATATTATTATTTAGAACTGATAACATAATTATCATTTGTAAAGTAGGACATTCTTACATGTAATAATAGATCTACTTCATGCTATGTGGTGTAATTTTAACTTATGGGAAGTATCTATGGTTCCTAAAATATTTTATGGTAAAATATTATAATAATAAATTTAGGATTGCATCGAATATATTCATTTTATTTATATGAGTAAAAAACTAGATCAATATTGGGAATTAGTTGAAACATTCACCCATTAAAGTGATGTATTTTATTGGAGGGATTTTATGGTGGATTAATAAAATATCCAAAATTTGAAGTTGAGTAATACTTGAGTAGACACAATTTATGTCCAATGTAGTTGGTGGTGAGATTCATTTCTTCAAGACCATTAGAGTGGAGGTATTATAGTTCCTCTTTAATTGAGGAGACTTTTTGAGTGATTCCATTTGTGTAGGTTCCTATGAGTCTTTTAACCTTAATCCCTTGATTGTATTCTATCTCTTGATGATGTAATGGGCTCCTTATTTTACACTATCCTTCCTCTTTTCATCATGGTTCCAATGGTCATTGATGACATAGATCCCGATTAGTGGTGGGAGGAATCCTAGTTTGAAAGAGATAATGAGTAGCCTCAAATCAATCATCATGAGATGAAATGAAATCAAGCATCTGAGGACTGATTAAATAAATTTAGAAAAGTTTAGTTGTAATGTAGTATTAATGTATTATATCCATGTTCATGACAGTGATGATTTTAATGCAATATGCATTAAATTATGTACTTTTAGGCATGGAGTGTGTTGTATTGTCTTTATTCATGAAAAATTAAATGTTTGACTACTCATGCAAAAAATGTCTTCTGAATAAGATTATGTGTCCAGTCACGAGAAAGAATAGATTATTGATGATGAAAATATAGAATTATTTCGGGATCAAAAACTTGTTTATTATAGAAAGAAAATAAACAATAATGACGAAACATCGAATTTTTGAATAAAATTATCAAGGAAATAAGTCAAGGTATAAAATGTGATGATGGTCGGAATCAATGAAGCCAACCTATTGACCCTAATAAGTCATCATTAATTAGTTATTTTGGGGTCAGAACATGGATGAATGCATCGATTTATATTGACTCATGGTGCCACATCCAACCTATAAATATGAAAATACTTTGAAATGATATAACAATATTGTTTCAATATACATTCTCTATTTTAATGAAAAATTATATAGTGAAATATTGATTTGGTTTTCATTATTCCTTATAGACTTAATTTATTTTATATGATTTTCATAAGAAATTTTTCTTAATGGCCGCGGGAAAGGCCCATAGAGGCTTCCAGACTCTTATGACGAAGTTGCATCATTGGGATGCTGAGAGGAAAATAAATCCCCAACCTCTACATTTTTATTATCCCATTATAAAGTAGGAAACATGGAATTATTTCAGCAATATTTTAATGAGAAATCATTTTAGGTGCATTACAGTCGATAATATATTATTTTATAGTATTTATTTTATCTAACATGATTAAAGAAATATAATTTATGAAGAAACAAAAGAGTGCTGAAAATAAAGAATGTGCATCAATACTAGTGTACCCCTATTGCAAAGTAAGAAAGAGTTATGCTTTATTATATAATAAATTTGAATATATTTTAAATAAACAGTAAAAGTTTAATTATGTGATAGGAAACAACATATGTTCATCTTTTTATATACATATTGATGAATCAAAATCTGAGGCCACTTCCTTCCCATGTCATGTGCTATGGAAGGAGGATTGTTTAAATAAGTATGATATATTAGTTGATGAAAAAAACCGTTTGTAAATCATGTGTAAGTATGACGTAATTGTAAATCATTATGAAATATAACAATATTACAAAAAATAAATAAATATGTTTATATTTTTTAATATGGTTTAGACAGAAGAATTTTCAAGACCGTACCATAAGAAGAGATACTTTCAGTAGATTTTACGTGGCCTAAACAATATGGTCATGTTAGAGGATTAGGTTTTGGAGCCTCTTTTCAAACATATTTTGAGAATACAAAACCACATGAAGATGCATATAATATAATGAGATTAATGAAAATGCGAATAGACTCACTACAAGATATTCTATTACATTCTGATTTGGAAGAACAATGTATATGAAAATATCAAAGAGAACCGATAGTGGAGAAAAGATCCACACATGAACTAATCAATCCCACTAGATTTGAGGCTAGTAATTCCCCCCAAAACATTCCTGGGGTAATCAATTTTTTTATTAATCATTCTTCAAAATGTGAATCAAACAACTTATGATAACTTTATATAACTAAAATTCTATAGGTCATAGTTGTATGTGATTTTTATTTGTCAACACCCACATATTGATAGGTTGCAATGGTACAGTGTATAATATATCGGGAGACTAGCTACACAATCAACCGCTCCCAAAAAATCACACGAGAATGGGAATTGAAAAAACTTATGAGATAAATTCAGAGTTTCTTTTTCAATTAGATTTTTCAAATATTATAATGGTTGAATATATTATTAGAGCTTTCATAGCATGACCATCTAATATTATAAAGATACATGAGGTATATCTTTAACAAAAAAATCATATTAAAATCATGTACCAATTGATGATAAAAGGTTTGATGTGAGTTTTGATATTACATATGCACAAAGTAGTGGAGAAACGAAACTTCAAATCAAGAAAATTTAATGAATCAAAAAAGAAAACAAAATGATCTTCTGAGAGCACCTTCTCTCCGCCAGTTCTAGAGAAATATTTTTTAACATTACAACTTCATGTGGAGACCAAATTTAAAGATAAAACTATATCATACATTGAATATGAAGAAAAATATATAGATCTTATTTTAAAGATAGAATTAGTATCAAGACTCTAAATGAGATTCTCAAGCATGAATGGTTTGGAATTTCAATTATGAATACATACATAAGGTAAATTTTCTAAATAAATATGCTTAAATAGTGAGTTTAATATTTTTATTAAAGTTAATAACTATTTATATTTTGTATAGGTGTTTATATTAAATCTGTATAAATGGATGATCATGTGAAGCATGATTTGTATTCCTCAATCCCTACATCATTTTTATGACAGAAATTACTTTGAATGAGAAATAAATTAAAAAGAAAAAAGAGGATTAACTCAAAGTGATTAATAAAAAATTATCAGAGAACATAATCTTTTTGATGCTTACATTGCAAGGGTAAAACTCTATGATCTAATCACTTAAAATATATTTTTAATTTTTTCCTTACTTAATTGTTTTTATTTTTTATGAAGCACATGATACTGATGGTAGTTCACATAGACAACACAAATATTTTTTTTATTGAATGCATGGATTTCCAACCAACAGCCTTTCATAATGTGTATTTTGAATATTTAATACACTATAATAATAATTTAATAGAAAAACTTATAATTATATGCTTAGTATGTGATTTAATGATTATTTTTTTATGATAAGAAAATTGCTAAATACAGGCTAGATCATGGCATGAAGTCACTGTATGAAAATATAAATCCTGTGGATAACTACAAATGAAAACAAATTAAGGTATATATAGAAATAATTAACTATCAGAACATTTCAAAATAATATACTTATTTTGGTAAATATTTATATAGTGTCTGAAAAAATATAAAGCAATCAATTATGGATATTATATTTGAAAATTTATGATAGAAATCATAAAGGATGAAAATACCCCCATCCCCCAATAGGAAATTTTTGAAGGTAATTAAAATTTCCTTAAATATATTTCTTAATTACTTTTTTTCTATATTTTCTCAGTACTATCAAGATTTATAATAATTGAGTTACTCAAAATAAAAATCAATTTGTTTAGAGATGAGTGGAAAAATGACTTTTGGTCAGAATATATATCGACAAAAAATTTACGTGAATACTGATTATATTTGTAATATATTATTAGTTATGGCCTTCAAAATATATTTGCGGTATGAAGGATTTCTTTTAGAATAATTATATATTATTTTTTATCTCTTTCTCGAGGATAAGAGTAATGGATGAAATAAATTTGTTTATAAGTGTTGACCTGAAAATAATAACGTTTTTTGGGGAAAATCAGAGGCATAGGTGGATGTGAAGGTGAATTCAGAGGTGGAGGTGAAGGAGACAGTGGAGGTAGAGTCGAAGTCAGAGATCTAAGTAGAGGAGGATCCAGAGGTGAAGACCGAGGTGGAGACCAAGGTGGAGGAGGATAAGAAGCACTTTTTTGCAAACAATAATTTTTTTTGGAAATGAATTAGAATAAGGATCATACCATGAGTTTTTAGAACAATTTTATAAAATTACACACAACACTTATAACTTAATATAAGATCCCTTGGGCGTCGTTGCAGTTTAAAAAGATATTTTATTAAAAAACAGAACTTGCATACTAAAAACCATTAAAATGATTTTGGATTGTGTTTTTTTCTTTAGTAATATGATCCATACATCATGCATGATGTTTAGGGATCATCCACACCTCTATCTGATACACGGTGTGACTAGTATGACCCCAAGTGTCCATTATCAGTTTAAAATAGACATTTTAATACAAAAAGTGTAACTCAGTAAAAATAAATAAAACATGCTTGGATTTCCTTGATAATTTTTGAAAATGATTCATAATTAATTTTTGATGTGTATGAATTAGTCTCATGTCAAACCCACACACGCTTTCAGCTGTGGGACTAAATTTTCATGTTTCTAGTTTAAAATGACATTCTTGTAAAAAACACTATTGGCATACTCAAAATTGTGGAAACACATTTTAATTGGTTTCATAATTTATTAAAAAAATAGATGAGTCATTTGGGATGCGTACCAATCGTACGTGCCTCAATCTGATGCACAGTGTGACTGATATGACTCCAAGTGAATCTTTCTTATTCAAAATTGGCATCAATATTAGTAAAAAACAAATGGCATACTAAAAAATAATAAAACACATTTTTATTTTTTTAGTACATTAAGACAACGATGTTTATGTCTTTTTTCATATCTAGGGATCAGATGCACCTCAATATGATGCATGGTGTGACCGGTAGGACTCAAACATTGTCTTTTTATTCAAACCCTACATTAATATTAATCAAAAAACAATATTCAAACTCAAGACCTAGAAAAAAATTCCAATTATTTTGGTACATTATAAAAATTATCCATATGTCATTTGTGACATGTAAAAATTAGTCACACCTCAATTTGACTATTGGTGTGATCAGTATGACTCTAATACCAACTTTTTTATTCAAAATTTATATCAATTTTAGTAAAAAAACAACTTGCATACTCAAAACTGAGGAAACACGTTCATTTTGTTTTTTTAATTTAGTAAAATGATCCATAAATCATTTGTGACATGTGGGGATCAACCAAACATCAATTCAACACACGGTGTGACGAGTATGTCTCCATGTGTCTATTATCAATTTAAAATTGACATTTTAATACAAAAAGGAGCCACTACCTGAAAAACTAAGAAAACAAGTACGATCCCAGATCATGGAAATGTATGTTCTCATTTATGTTTTGGTTTTAATCACTTGTTTTGGTTAATTAAGTTATTACCCAAGTCCTAGAGGAGGCTTCAAGGTGTTCTGAGGGTTCAGAACGTTAAAAGTGGAGAAAAGGGGGTTTTCTTGGTATGTCGCATCGTCTATGCATGGGTAGTTCTAACAGTGTGGATATCCCAGGTAAACCGTGCAAGATGAAGATTTTTTGGATAGTATCATCTACATAGTTTGTGCACGGTTTTGAAAACCGTGCGGCTAAATCGCGCGAGGGGGCTCCTTTGGACAGAAGCATCCACACGGTTTGTGTACGGTTTGTAAAACCGTGCAGGTAAACCATGTGAGGGGGCCTTTTGGGACAGGATAATCTACACGGTTTGCACTTGGTTTGTAAAATCGTGTGGGTAAACCATGTGGCCTTGAAACTTCTAAAAATATTACAATTCTTCCACCATGGGATTTTTAACCCCAACTCATGATTTCCTCCCATTTCACCCCTCTTCACCATAGGAACGAACCAAATTTCCCAAGGGATCCAAGAGATCAATCTACCTCGTTTATAAGGTGTTTTGGTGTCATTGGTTGCAGATCGAGGCTCCAAATAAGGCTAATCCCATCCTTTCTTCTCTTTGAGTTTAGGGTTTATATCTTCTTCTCCCCTCTTTATGAAGCTCTAAAACCCTACTACTTAGGTGTTTTTTATTTAAATTCTTTAGATGATGGTTGAAGTGGGATCTAAGGGTTTGATTAAGAGTGTGTTCACCTGTGGAATTGAGGTAGGCGGTCTACAAGTTATATCCTATGGTTTATTTGAGGATTTGTGCATGTGTGGTTTTGTTCTTGGGTGTCTCTTGGTATGTTTTTATCGCCCATGATAAACATGTTTATGTTATTTCTTATGTTGGAATAAAAGCTAGATTATTCACCAATGATTAGTAAGAACCTAAGGGATACTGGGATAATATGTGGAAATGATTAAAGGCCATAATGTAATGGTTTTTGAGCATGGTAATGAAGCCTAGTGAGTTAGGCAGAATGAAAAAATCCTAGTGAGATAGGCAGAATGAATTAATGCTTAGTGAGATAAGCATAATGAAATGGAATTGGGTTAAATGGATAAATGATAAGAAGTGTGGTAAATGTGTTAATGGGTTAAGGCATGGTGTTAACCCTCATGTTATTGTTATGGATTATGTTTTCCTTGGGCAATGGTTGTGATGTTGTGTAAATGGTCAATGGTTGTGATGTTGTGTAAATGGTCAATGGTTACATATATTTATATCATGTGAACATAGCTTGGTAGTATGGGGTATGGATTGAGGTTTTATGCCCATGGGTCGATTTGGATTGATGTACTAAACTCCACCCCTAATGCATGGGGTAAGGATAGGACTGAAGCTTTGTTTCCCTATCGGTTTCATCCACCCAGACTGATGTTTCGAGGATACAATACAGTTTACATCCACACAAATTAATGCTTCAAGGTGAGGATATGTCACGAACCAGCCCGAGTCGACCCTGAACCGGTCACCCAGGCCAGCCCGCGACAAGTCCCGAGAGGCGTTCCCGATCCTCCTGGGATGGTGACAAGCACCAAGGGCATCAATAGAGTACACAAGGGAACGATTTCTCCCATATATAAACAATCAAACAAACAGCAGAAATAAACGGACAGCCCAAAATGAATTTATATAAAAATTGAACTAAATATTATTTGTACAAGAAAATAAAATTAGAACAAAAACAACAACTCAAATGAACAATTACGATGAAAAAATAACTCCATGTGACACTTCTGGTCACTCTCCAACACAATGATAAAAAGTCTCCCAAGGTGATCGAACTAAAGATGAAACCTGCACAAGGGCTAAAAAAAGAAGAAGACTATAGGCGTGAGTATTAAAACTCAGTAGGTTAGCCCGGTATTCTATTCCCAATGCACATTACTTTAAAATAAAAGAAACATCAATTTATAGTTTTAAATTCAAGATTTGAAAGTCTGGTTTTCAAATGAGGTTTCATGCTATAATAATTATCAGACAAAAACATGCAGGTTTAATAAACAAAAATGCAAGTAACAATTATTTTCAAAGAGGTGAAACTTCAAAATGAAAATAGTTTTCAAGAGGGCTGCTTTAAATAATTTTAACATTCAAATAAATAACACATACTACTGAATTTACCAACCAAACACACCGTATGCCGATGGTGAGTACAAAATAGCCAATGAGCACTAGTCACAAGAATACCCCTAGGCACTAGTTAGTTGTGAGCCCCAGGTAACTCGTATCTCGGTGAAAGTAACCATAATAAATATCCATTCTTGTGCACGAGTCACTAGTAGGGAACATACCCATAACCTAGTGGTCCCCAATCATCAACATCATCATAGTTTAGTTAGTGTTGTCATCGTCAAACTTGCTACGTGAAACAGGGGCCAACCCCCACAGAATCACTAGTATACTAGTACACGTCCGCCCACCTAGATACCCGGGATTTCCTTTAGTGCTCAATCAAGTTACACATATTATCAAATACACATTTCACATCCCCATTCCATTCCAAAACCATAAAAACACAAACATCCCATAATCATTCTTCACATTTCTTACACTAATCAACAAACCGCTAAATATTTCGGTAAAACAATTTCATGAAGTGTATTGAGGATTTGCAAATAAAACTCTTTCAAAAACACTCTTTAAATTATAAACACACATCATAACCAAACCAAATCATATTTGGAAGCCCAATAAACATTTAATAAAATCATTTAATGGACCATAAAACAATCCCAATTTTCTCCACTTGTTATATACAAGTAAAACACTCCTTCATTAGGAAATGCCAAACGGGCCTTTAAACATTTTCTCAAAACTAACCTTTGATGAAGGTATGAATTTTAATTTTATTAAGGATCTGTATAAACATCATTTACAGCAGTAAACCTCATTCATAAATCTCTTATAATACTTAGGTTAAATATTCAAAACACAACCATTTTCATAAAGATGTGAAACGGTCCATTTTTGGGAAACTCGGGCCAAAATATGTTGTAAATCAAAACCCACTTGTTTGTAAAAACAAATCGAAATTGGAAATCAATATAAGTACCCAAAAATACCATTTATAATTCTTCCAATTCCTTTATAAATCCAATCAAGTAACTTTTAAATCACACATCACACATAAAAGCCAACCGGGCAATTTACCGAACACATGACATGCCCTTTTTAAACAAAACAATTTATTTTATGTACATGAAAAGGAATAAAACACCAATTGAAAGCCATATTTTCATTCAAGATACTGTAACATGTTAAAAATACCATAGAACAGATTATAAACCTCACAAAATATTTGCAAAAGATAACAGAACATTTAAACAAACACTTGTTGAGAACTTTCATGACAAAACAACACTACCGTTCACAAACCAATGATTAAACAACCACTTTGAACACCAATAAAATTATCCAAAGGATGAAAAACAATAATAAACATATATATCTGGTTTTAAATATAATAAAAGGATGAAAATTAAATAATAAAGTCATGTGCATGGGGTATCCTACCTCAAATCTTTGGCGTAATTGAAACGCACACCCAAAATCACCCGCCGCGGGTTTATAAACCCTAAAACTATAAATACCAGACCTAAACAAACATAAAACCCATTAAAACACATGTTATAACAAAACCCTAGGTCTATCAAGACTAGGTTACAACATAAAACCATGAAATAATGAAAGGAGGGGGAAGAGGAAGGAGAAAGGAGAAGGAATCTCACCTTTCACCCTAGAAAACTCTTCGTATTCCATTAGATCTGCAACCCTAGAGGGAATGGAATGGCTTGAAAATTCATGGAGATACTCCTAAGATCTGGAAGAACCAGGGAAAGAAAATTTGTGGCCAAAAGAGTACGAATTGAATGAGTTATGGGTGAAACAAGTTACCTTCTCAATTCTGGACGTTTTGAGGAAACCAGAGACTATTCTCCCTAATACGCGACCAATATGAACTCCAAAGTGGTAAAAACGATATTGGGGGTGAGGATGGAGATATTGGCTTCGGGTGGGAGGTGGAATCACCGAAAAAGATTAAAAAATGAAAAAGATATAAATGAAACAAATTATTTTTTTTAAAACAGGAAATGGGCCCATGGGCCGGCCCAATACCTAAATAAGTGACCCAAATTCGCATGGCTTATGAATTTATAATGGGTCCAAAAGGATAAATAAATTTTAATATATCAGTATAGGATAAGTGGGAAGTTGATTGGGTGAAAAAGGATGAAAATCAAAAGAGTTATAAAAGAAACAAATTCAGTTGTTAAAATTGGGAATGGGCCGGATCAATACAAAGACAGAAAAAAACCGTGTGTGACAATTCTCCCCACCATTAAAGCTTTCCGCCCCCGGAAAGCCATAACACTTTCCAGCTGAAAAAAAAAACAACACATAAGGATTCCAGAATGTACCCCCCACCATTAAGAATCAACTATCCCTAGAAATGTTCTTAGAATGAAAATCCAAGAGACCCATGGTGGGTCTCCCCACCATTAGAAACCAACTAGCAATGAATAGACAAGAATTGAACATGAGCTAAAATTGGGCGTCACTCACAGAAGCCCAAAAAAACCCTCCTAGAAAAACATAATATACTAAGTTAATAGGATTACAAAATGAACATATAAACCACCCACTCCCGAACGGAGGGGACAAGAACTTGGCCAACACATTCAGCACAATTCTGGACCCCCGTCACATAGGGATGGGAGGGAAGGGGACCCAATAATTTGGCCACTGAAACAACAAAAGAAACAATGAAACTACCCGAAACTCTCCCCCAATGAATAGGTAACACCAAGACTGCATCTGATTTTTACAGGTGGTCCACACAGGGACATTTGTTGAAAACCCACATCCATGAAGGAAAAACCATAGACACTGTGTGAGGGGTTAAGTCCACCATGCTTGTTGCGACAAAGGGAAATTCATAGAAATGAAGAACCAAAACATTGACATAGAAACTAACTTACCAAAACAGAGGAGTAAGGATCATAATCTAGCACTCCACACCTCTGTTGATTTCCTGACTGCGTGAAAAGCTTCACTCCGAGGCCTATGGCTAGAGCCCTGATTCTTGAAGCATTTGCTGCACCGCAGTCAGGTGACAAGGATCACACCACTCAAAAAACCCACACTGGATCACAAAAAAAAGCCTTCATCTAAATAGGAAATAATAGATACATATCAAAATTCCTTATCACTCCAAATGAGGGGCATAATGGACAAGGAATTAGACGAAACACATCAACATCACCGAACACAACTGCTCTATACAAAAGAATTATCACGACCTAGAAGCACTTTTAATAGATCCCAAACATCTCTATATTCCAACAAACAGGTTGAGGCATCATAAAAAGAGGTGGATTTAAAATTTGAAAGGAATCCTTAGGTTGATCAGTAGGAAAGATTTCCAACGGAGAACTATCACTAGCCACATCACAACATCAAACACATCTTTAGAAACCCAATGAAAATTTCTCGAAAACCAAGACACCAACAAGATATCATCTCAAGATACAACAAGAGTATGAATTCTAGATCACAAGGAAGCTTACTGAATAAACAACTCTTCTACAACATAGAAAAATCAAGCCACATAACCATTGGTTTTTAAAAAAGGCCACAATTTTCAGCTCAAAACAATTTTGAAAAATCAAACTAACTTGGTGGGTTTCCACATTCACCAATGGTGTTTCATCAAGTCTCACCCACATGCACATTTCCATGCCACCCCTGACACCCAACCACCATACCATATAGGCCATACTTCCAAATATAAATAAAACCATGCATGTGGGCACCCATGAAAACACCAAAGGCTAAAATTAAACATCATAATTAAAAAAAACAATTTACCTTCAAAAGGAACACCAACCACCAAGTCAAAAAACATTTTCATGTTTCACAAAAAAAAACCACAATTAATTAAGAACCATTTTCTTGAAAACCTACCCCTTTTCATTTTTAAAAACTTTTTAAATAACCAAGACACTCCAAACAACCCCTTCACATTATTTTTTTTTTAAAAAAAATCAGCAATGTATATTTTCATAATCTGAGGTCCATTGAGACCAATAACATTTCTAGTAAAAAACCAACCGATCAAAACTAATTTCCAAAACTAATTTATCCGATTTAAAAAACTTTTTTTAACATCCTAAAATACCCCATTTAAAAAAAAGATCCAGAATCACTTTAAAATGATTCACAATTTCAAAAAAATTTATTTCAACAAACCACAAGTTTAGATTATGGATAATCCAATCCCTTTAAATCATTTCTGCTTCCCTCCATTTTTTTTCACAAAAACACAACCTTCCTAAACCATTCTTATATTTAATTATTGAAACCCCCTTTTTTTCACTTTTCAAAAAATAATCATTACATTAAAACCCATTTCCACAATTCTCACACAAGTATTTTAAAAACAAAAAATCAGAATTCAAGAAAGGTTCAAGAGACCCAAGAAAAAGGGAACTAGTGTCGGTGGGTGACTTGACCATATGGTTGGCGGCCATATGCCAAACACAACACCAACACATAGAGACTTATTAGGACCATTCCCCAGCTCCACATGGCTTGCCAGGCCCTGTGAGCTCACGAAGGCCATTGGTCAGACTCCCCTTGTCATATCCCAATATAAAACAATCAACTAGAACAATGGACACTAATAAAACCGGACTTCCATGGAAACCTGAGGATTAGAACAAGAAAGAGTTCGTGAGGCTCTTCTTTCACTTACCCCTCAAGTCCCAACAATCCTACTCTATCTACATTGACATCCCCAAAATAACAAGGGCGCTCTAAAAAGAAAGGTCTGCTAATAGCCGACCTCCTCTGATACCATTTTGTCACGAACCAGCCCGAGTCGACCCTGAACCGGTCACCCAGGCCAGCCCGCGACAAGTCCCGAGAGGCGTTCCCGATCCTCCCGGGATGGTGAAAAGCACCAAGGGCATCAATAGAGTACACAAGGGAACGATTTCGCCCATATATAAACAATCAAACAAACAGCGGAAATAAACGGACAGCCCAAAATGAATTTATATAAAAATTGAACTAAATATTATTTGTACAAGAAAATAAAATTAGAACAAAACCAACAACTCAAATAAACAATTCCGATGAAAAAATAACTCCATTTGACACTTCTGGTCACTCTCTAACACAATGATAAAAAGTCTCCCAAGGTGATCGAACTAAAGATGAAACCTGCACAAGGGCTAAAAAAAGAATAAGACTATAGGCGTGAGTATTAAAACTCAGTAGGTTAGCCCGGTATTCTATTCCCAATGCACATTACTTTAAAATAAAAGAAACATCAATTTATAGTTTTAAATTCAAGATTTGAAAGTCTGGTTTTCAAATGAGGTTTCATGCTATAATAATTTTCAGACAAAAACATGCAGGTTTAATAAACAAAAATGCAAGTAACAATTATTTTCAAAGAGGTGAAACTTCAAAATGAAAATAGTTTTCAAGAGGGCTGCTTTAAATAATTTTAACATTCAAATAAATAACAAATACTACTGAATTTACCAATCAAACACACCATATGCCGACGGTGAGTACAAAATAGCCAATGAGCACTAGTCACAGGAATACCCCTAGGCACTAGTTAGTTGTGAGCCCCAGGTACCTCGTATCTCGGTGAAAGTAACCATAATATATATCCATTATCGTGCACGAGCCACTAGTAGGGAACATACCCATAACCTAGTGGTCCCCAATCATCAACATCATCATAGTTTAGTTAGTGTTGTCATCGTCAAACTTGCTACATGAAACAGGGGCCAACCCCCACAGAATCACTAGCATACTAGTACACGTCCGCCCACCTAGATACCCGGGATTCCCTTTAGTGCTCAATCAAGTTACACATATTATCAAATACACATTTCACATCCCCATTCCATTACAAAACCATAAAAACACAAACATCCCATAATCATTCTTCACATTTCTTACACTAATCAACAAACCGCTAAATATTTCGATAAAACAATTTCATGAAGTGTATTGAGGATTTGCAAATAAAACTCTTTCAAAAACACTCTTTAAATTATAAACACACATCATAACCAAACCAAATCATATTTGGCAGCCAATAAACATTTAATAAAATCATTTAATGGACCATAAAAACAATCCCAATTTCACAACTTGTTATATACAAGTAAAACACTCCTTCATTAGGAAATGCCAAACGGGCCTTTAAACATTTTCTCAAAACTAACCTTTGATGAAGGTATGCATTTTAATTTTATTAAGGATCTGTATAAACATAATTTACAGCAGTAAACCTCATTCATAAATCTCTTATAATACTTAGGTTAAATATTCAAAACACAACCATTTTCATAAAGATGTGAAACGGTCCATTTTTGGGCAACTCGGGCCAAAATATGTTGTAAATCAAAACCCACTTGTTTGTAAAAACAAATCGAAATTGGAAATCAATATAAGTACCCAAAAATACCATTTATAATTCTTCCAATTCCTTTATAAATCCAATCAAGTAACTTTTAAATCACACATCACACATAAAAGCCAACCGGGCAATTTACCTAACACATGACATGCCCTTTTTAAACAAAACAATTTATTTTATGTACATGAAAAGGAATAAAACACCAATTGAAAGCCATATTTTCATTCAAGATACTGTAACATGTTAAAAATACCATATAACAGATTATAAAACTCACAAAATATTTGGAAAAGATAACGGAACATTTAAACAAACACTTGTTGAGAACTTTCATGACAAAACAACACTACCGTTCACAAACCAATGATTAAACAACCACTTTGAACACCAATAAAATTATCCAAAGGATGAAAAACAATAATAAACATATATATCTGGTTTTAAATATAATAAAAGGATGAAACTTAAATAATAAAGTCATGTGCATGGGGTATCCTACCTCAAATCTTTGGCGTAATTGAAACGCACACCCGAAATCACCCGTCGCGGGTTTATAAACCCTAAAAGTATAAATACCAGACCTAAACAAACATAAAACCCATCAAAAAACATGGTATAACAAAACCCTAGGTCTATCAAGACTAGGGTACAATATAAAACCATGAAATAATGAAAGGAGGGGGAAGAGGAAGGAGAAAGGAGAAGAAATCCCACCTTTCACCCTAGAAAACTCTTCGTATTCCATTATATCTGCAACCCTAGAGGGAATGGAATGGCTTGAAAATTCATGGAGATACTCCTAAGATCTGGACGAACCAGGGAAAGAAAATTTGTGGCCAAAAGAGTACTAATTTAATGAGTTATGGGTGAAACAGGTTACCTTCTCAATTCTGGACGTTTTGAGGAAACCAGAGAACATTCTCCCTAATACGCGACCAATATGAGCTCCAAAGTGGTAAAAACGATATTGGGGGTGAGGATAGAGATATTGGCTTCGGGTGGGAGGTGGAATCACCGAAAAAGATTAAAAAATGAAAAAGATATAAATGAAACAAATTATTTTTTTAAAAACAGGAAATGGGCCCATGGGCCGGCCCCAATACCTAAATAAGTGACCCAAATTCGCCTGGCTTATGAATTTATAATGGGTCCAAAAGGATAAATAAATTTTAATATATCAGTATAGGATAAGTGGGAAGTTGATTGGGTGAAAAAGGATGAAAAAAAAGAGTTATAAAAGAAAACAAATTCAGTTGTTAAAACTGGGAATGGGCCGGATCCATACAAAGACAGAAAAAAAACCGGTGTGTGACAATTCTCCCCACCATTAAAGCTTTCCGCCCCCGGAAAGCAATAACACTTTCCAGCTGAAAAAAAAACAACACATAAGGATTCCAGAATGTACCCCCCACCATTAAGAATCAACTATCCCTAGAAATGTTCTTAGAATGAAAATCCAAGAGACCCATGGTGGGTCTCCCCACCATTAGAAACCAACTAGCAATGAATAGACAAGAATTGAACATGAGCTAAAATTGGGCGTCACTCACAGAAGCCCAAAAAAACCCTCCTAGAAAAACATAATATACCAAGTTAATAGGATTACAAAATGAACATATAAACCACCCACTCCCGAACGGAGGGGACAAGAACTTGGCCAACACATTCAGCACAATTCTGGACCCCCGTCACTTGGGGATGGGAGGGAAGGGGACCCAATAATTTGGCCACTGAAACAACAAAAGAAATAATGAAACTACCCAAAACTCTCCCCCAATGAATAGGTAACACCAAGACTGCATCTGATTTTTACAGGTGGTCCACACAGGGACATTGATTGAAAACCCACATCCATGAAGGAAAAACCATAGACACTGTGTGAGGGGTTAAGTCCACCATGCTTGTTGCGACAAAGGGGAAATTCATAGAAATGAAGAACCAAAACATTGACATAGTAACTAACTTACCAAAACAGAGGAGTAAGGATCATAATCTAGCACTCCACACCTCTGTTGATTTCCTGACTGCGTGAAAAGCTTCACTCTGAGGCCTATGGCTGGAGCCCGGATTCTTGAAGCATTTGATGCACTGTAGTCAGGTGATAAGGATCACACCACTCAAAAAACCCACACTGGATCACAAAAAAAACCTTCATCTAAATAGGAAATAATAGATACATATCAAAATTCCTTATCACTCCAAATGAGGGGGCATAATGGACAAGGAATTAGACGAAACACATCAACATCACCGAACACAATTGCTCTATACAAATGAATTATCACGACCTAGAAGCACTTTTAATAGATCCCAAACATCTCTATATTACAACAAACAGGTTGAGGCATCATAAAAAGAGGTGGATTTAAAATTTGAAAGGAATCCTTAGGTTGATTAGTAGGAAATATTTCCAACGGAGAACTATCACTAGCCACATCACAACATCAAACACATCTTTAGAAACCCAATGAAAATTTCTCCAAAACCAAGACACCAACAAGATATCATCTCAAGATACAACAAGAGTATGAATTCTAGATCACAAGGAAGCTTACTGAATAAACAACTCTTCTACAACATAGAAAAATCAAGCCACATAACCATTGGTTTTTAAAAAAGGCCACAATTTTCAGCTCAAAACAATTTTGAAAAATCAAACTAACTTGGTGGGTTTCCACATTCTCCAATGGTGTTTCATCAAGTCTCACCCACATGCACATTTCCATGCCACCCCTGACACCCAACCACCATACCATATAGGCCATACTTCCAAATATAAATAAAACCATGCATGTGAGCACCCATGAAAACACCAAAGGGTAAAATTAAACATCATAATTAAAAAAAACAATTTAACTTCAAAAGGAACACCAACCACCAAGTCAAAAAACATTTTCATGTTTCACAAAAAAAAAACCACAATTAATTAAGAACCATTTTCTTGAAAACCTACCCCTTTTCATTTTTAAAAACTTTTTAAATAACCAAGCCACTCCAAACAACCCCTTCACATTATTTTTTTTTTAAAAATCAGCAATGTATATTTTCATAATCTGAGGTCCATTGAGACCAATAACATTTCTAGTAAAAAACAAACCGATCAAAACTAATTTCCAAAACTAATTTATCCGATTTAAAAAACTTTTTTTAACATCCTAAAATACCCCATTTAAAAAAAAGATCCAGAATCACTTTAAAATGATTCACAATTTCAAAACATTTTATTTCAACAAACCACAAGTTTAGATTATGGATAATCCAATCCCTTTAAATCATTTCTGCTTCCCTCCATTTTTTTCACAAAAACACAACCTTCCTAAACCATTCTTATATTTAATTATTGAAACCCCCTTTTTTCACTTTTCAAAATCTAATCCTTACATTAAAACCCATTTCCACAATTCTCACACAAGGATTTTAAAAACAAAAAATCAGAATTCAAGAAAGGTTCAAGAGACCCAAGAAAAAGGGAACTAGTGTCGGTGGGTGACTTGACCATATGGTTGGCGGCCAAATGCCAAACACAACACCAACACAGAGAGACTTATTAGGACCATTACCCAGATCCACATGGCTTGCCAGGCCCTGTGAGATCACAAAGGCCATTGGTCAGACTCCCCTTGTCACATCCCAATATAAAACAATCAACTAGAACAATGGACACTAATAAAACCGGACTTCCATGGAAACCTGAGGATTAGAACTAGAAAGAGTTCGTGATGCTCTTCTTGCACTTACCCCTCAAGTACCAACAATCCTTCTCCATCTACATTGACATCCCCAAAATAACAAGGGCTCTCTAAAAAGAAAGGTCCGCTAATAGCCGACCTCCTCTGATACCATTTTGTCACGAACCAGCCCGAGTCGACCCTGAACCGGTCACCCCAGGCCAGCCTGCGACAAGTCCCGAGAGGCGTTCCCGATCCTCCCGGGATGGTGACAAGCACCAAGGGAATCAATAGAGTACACAAGGGGAACAATTTCTCCCATATATAAACCAATCAAACAAACAGCGGAAATAAACGGACAGCCCAAAATGAATTTATATAAAAATTGAACTAAATATTATTTGTACAAGAAAATAAAATTAGAACAAAACCAACAACTCAAATGAACAATTCCGATGAAAAAATAACTCCATGTGACACTTATGGTCACTCTCCAACACAATGATAAAAAGTCTCCCAAGGTGATTGAACTAAAGATGAAACCTGCACAAGGGCTAAAAAAAGAATAAGACTATAGGCTGTGAGTATTAAAACTCAGTAGGTTAGCCCGATTTCTATTCCCAATGCACATTACTTTAAAATAAAAGAAACATCAATTTATAGTTTTAAATTCAAGATTTGAAAGTCTGGTTTTCAAATGAGGTTTCATGCTATAATAATTATCAGACAAAAACATGTAGGTTTAATAAACAAAAATGCAAGTAACAATTATTTTCAAAGAGGTGAAACTTCAAAATGAAAATAGTTTTCAAGAGGGCTGCTTTAAATAATTTTAACATTCAAATAAAAAACACATACTACTGAATTTACCAACCAAACACACCGTATGCCAACGGTGAGTACAAAATAGCCAATGAGCACTAGTCACAGGAATACCCCTAGGCACTAGTTAGTTGTGAGCCCCAGGTACCTCGTATCTCGGTGAAAGTAACCATAATAAATATCCATTATCATGCACGAGCCACTAGTAGGGAACATACCCATAACCTATTGGTCCCCAATCATCAACATCATCATAGTTTAGTTAGTGTTGTCATCATCAAACTTGCTACGTGAAACAGGGGTCAACCCCCACAGAATCACTAGCATACTAGTACACGTCCGCCCACCTAGATACCCGGGATTCCCTTTAGTGCTCAATCAAGTTACACATATTATCAAATACACATTTCACATCCCCATTCCATTCCAAAACCATAAAAACACAAACATCCCATAATCATTCTTCACATTTCTTACACTAATCAACAAACCGCTAAATATTTCGGTAAAACAATTTCATGAAGTGTATTGAGGATTTGCAAATAAAACTCTTTCAAAAACACTCTTTAAATTATAAACACACATCATAACCAAACCAAATAATATTTGTAATCCCAATAAACATTTAATAAAATCATTTAATGGACCATAAAACAATCCCAATTTCACAACTTGTTATATACAAGTAAAACACTCCTTCATTAGGAAATGCCAAACGGGCCTTTAAACATTTTCTCAAAACTAACCTTTGATGAAGGTATGCATTTTAATTTTATTAAGGATCTGTATAAACATCATTTACAGCAGTAAACCTCATTCATAAATCTCTTATAATACTTAGGTTAAATATTCAAAACACAACCATTTTCATAAAGATGTGAAACGGTCCATTTTTGGGCAACTCGGGCCAAAATATGTTGTAAATCAAAACCCACTTGTTTGTAAAAACAAATCAAAATTGGAAATCAATATATGTACCCAAAAATACCATTTATAATTCTTCCAATTCCTTTATAAATCCAATCAAGTAACTTTTAAATCACACATCACACATAAAAGCCAACCGGGCAATTTACCGAACACATGACATGCCCTTTTTAAACAAAACAATTCATTTTATGTACATGAAAAGGAATAAAACACCAATTGAAAGCCATATTTTCATTAAAGATACTGTAACATGTTAAAAATACCATAGAACAGATTATAAACCTCACAAAATATTTGCAAAAGATAACGGAACATTTAAACAAACACTTGTTGAGAACTTTCATGACAAAACAACACTACCGTTCACAAACCAATGATTAAACAACCACTTTGAACACCAATAAAATTATAAAAAGGATGAAAAACAATAATAAACATATATATCTGGTTTTAAATATAATAAAAGGATGAAACTTAAATAATAAAGTCATGTTCATGGGGTATCCTACCTCAAATCTTTGGCGTAATTGAAACGCACACCCGAAATCACCCGCCGCGGGTTTATAAACCCTAAAACTATAAATACCAGACCTAAACAAACATAAAACCCATAAAAAACATGGTATAACAAAACCCTAGGTCTATCAAGACTAGGGTACAATATAAAACCATGAAATAATGAAAGGAGGGGGAAGAGGAAGGAGAAAGGAGAAGGAATCTCACCTTTCACCCTAGAAAACTCTTCGTATTCCATTAGATCTGCAACACTAGAGGGAAGGGAATGACTTGAAAATTCATGGAGAAACTCCTAAGATCTGGACGAACCAGGGAAAGAAAATTGGTGGCCAAAAGAGTACTAATTGAATGAGTTATGGGTGAAACAAGTTACCTTCTCAATTCTGGACGTTTTGAGGAAACTAGAGAACATTCTCCCTAATACGCGACCAATATGAGCTCCAAAGTGGTAAAAACGATATTGGGGGTGAGGATAGAGATATTGTCTTCGAGTGGGAGGTGGAATCACCGAAAAATATTAAAAAATGAAAAAGATATAAATGAAACAAATTATTTTTTTAAAAAACAGGAAATGGGCCCATGGGCCGGCCCAATACCTAAATAAGTGACCCAAATTCGTCTGGCTTATGAATTTATAATGGGTCCAAAAGGATAAATAAATTTTAATATATCAGTATAGGATAAGTGGGAAGTTGATTGGGTGAAAAAGGATGAAAAACAAAAGAGTTATAAAAGAAACAAATTCAGTTGTTAAAACTGGGAATGGGCCGGATCAATACAAAGACAGAAAAAAAAACCGTGTGTGACAGGATATGGCAGGCACGAGGAAGTTATTCCTAGTGATATAGGACAATTGTGTGTTTTCCCCCATGTATGTGATTTTTGTACATTATGTGGTGTAACTTTCTTTGATTAATAAACCCCTAATAAATGTGTTGAGATGGTAATATATGGAAATGGTAATACATTTTGGTAATGGACCTAAAATTTATAAGGGAACCTCATCTTTTCCTTGGCATTTAATAATCATTACCCTTTTTCATGCACAATTTTTTATACCAGATATTTTTTAGATATCATTGGTGGTGGTCTACTGAGTTTTACTCACACCCTACTTGGGCCGCCATTGCGTACTTAAGCAGACATCATGTTTTGAGGTCAGGATAAAATAAAAGGCCCCTGTTAGGATGTTGGGTTGGCATGAGTGTACATGGAGGAGGACCCGGACTTGGGTTCAGGACCATTTTGGGGACTTTGTAATTTGTCTTCATTTTGGGTTTTGTTTACTTTTTCACTTATAGCATGTTAGGTCATATTTACTATTGGAAATGGTTGTAACCCATTTGGGGGAATGGTTGTTTATGCATGCTCTTGTATTATTGATTTTTATTCTGCTATTTTGTTTATCATCTATTGTGTCTTACTCTGATAAAAGGAGTTATAGTCTCCACAATTGACTATTCAAACCCCCATTGTTAGTCAGCAACCTTTGGCATATGGGGAGGCGTGCTTAAGGTCATGTAACCACCCAGGTCGGAGCACTGGTTTAGTGGCTTCTGGTTCGGGGATGTTAGGAAGTGGTATTAGAAAAGGTATTTCTTCTCCTTCTCTATAATTTTGTTACTTGGAAAGGTTGATGGTATTTAGGATGTGTCGGGACTTGGTAATGAGCTCGTGCTTGGGAGTATCTAACTCATGCATGAGGGAAACTCCAAGTCACCTAGGGTGGGAATTTTTGTACTTGATTATACGATGTTACTGTTGATGATACTTATCCATTGGGTGTTTCACATGTTGTGTGATGTGATTGATTTATGATATATGGCTCATGGCGTTCATATAACAATCTTTTTCATTCATGCATCATTTTAGGTACCTAAAAAGATAGGTGGAATGCGTCATGGTATTCACACGGGTAGGGTGTGTGAGGCATGAAAGATAGAATGCACCTTTCATTTTGATGAATGAAAATGGAAAATTCTGTAAACGAAACAATTCAAGGGGTGAAGATAAAATTATAACGAGTGATGATTAATGAAATATGTGTAGTTAAGTGTTTTAATGAATTGAAAATGTTGTTGTAAAATGTTGTGTGAACTTTGTGGTTGTGTATGGTTGTTTACCCCTAGTGGACCATGTCCTGTAGTAGGGATTGTTGGGGTTAATTTTTTGGAATACTAAGGCTTATTGGGATGGTGCATGTATGGTGGGTTGTTGTGGCTAGTGAAGAGCCTTCTTGTTGTGAAATTTTGAATGTTCTAAGGCATGTGTTCTAATCCTTGGGTTTGGAAATATAGAGAAATGCCACCACAATGTCGATTGTCGATTGGGAAACAAGGGGATATTGCTGAAAACACACCTCTAGTAGAGGGGAAAGAGAATTTGCTGATCTAGGAAAGTGGGGAAGTGAGAATCCAAGAGAACATGGCTTGTTTTATGTAGATGTTGGATCAGGACCGAGAGCGGGTTGCACCGAGTATGTTTGAGCAGACCAGAGAGTTTCTGTTGCAGCACCCTCCAACCTTTATCGGAGAGGGTGGGATAGAGGTAGCGGAGTTCTGGATAGTATATGTACAGACAATACATGATCATCTAGAGACTCTCGATGTAAAGCGAGTTAAGTTTTCAGCCTATATAATGTGGGGCCAGACAAAGCGTTGGTGGGACATCCTGGCTCAGACTGAGTGGGCTAAGGGGATGTTGTAGAAATATTTCCATGAATAGTTTTTGAGCATTTTTACCTAGATACACTGATGAAAGAGAGGGTTACAGAGTTCATGAGCCCAAATTAGGGATCAATGTTGGTGATTGAGTTTGTTGGCCACTTCACTGATGTGCAACGCTTTGTTATAGTGTTGGCGGGGGATGGGGCAGATGTTTTGAGGCATTTCCAAGATGTGTCAAGACATGATATTAGGTATCATGTGAATATCTTTTTCATGAAGAGGTTTACAGAGGTAATGGATCAAGCATTGATCTCAGAAGGTAACCTGAAGAGTTTTTAAGGTGGTGGGCTTGTCATGCCAGTTGGGCAGACAACTGGTGTAGCTTCCCAGGTCTGGAAGTGTCATTTTGGAAGTTTTCAGTAGGGGAAGTGTGAAATGTTGTCATAAGAGAGGGTCAGCCAATGACGGAGGTGACCGGGTGTTCGGTTATCAGTGTGGTAGGTCGAGTCACATGCGTGGCCAGTGTCCTCAACCTCCATTTGAGTGTTTATCATTCAGCCAATGGGGAAATGTGAAGAGGTTCTGTAGGAACCCTCAATAGGTGAGCATGAATGTTGGTGATAGACAGATTCCTAGCAGAGGCAAGGGATCAGTTTCTCTATATCAGGAAAGTTTTTGGAGCTCCATGGGTCATACATGTAGGGGTGGTGGATGTGGAACTCTAGTGCATGATCACTCACATCAGCAGGATAGTGCAGTGCTGGGCACGTAGGTTGGAGCCCAGGGTAGAGGCGCTGGTCAGCTTCATGCAGTTCAGTCTGCACCTGGTGATGGCGAGGCTGGGCCATTGACTATTCGATGTACGATCCTTGTAGCTTCTACTCTTTCTACTACATTTTTTTAACACTGGTGCCACACAATCTCTTTTTTAATGCTCATCTTGTGGTATTGATGGGTTTTCCTATGAAGATTGTGTGTGGGGTTATATCGATGGACACTCTGTTGGGGGTGCGGAATGAGGACATCAGGAAGTGCAAGGGATGTGCTCTAGAGTTCAGTGGGTATTGTTTTCTATGGGTCTTGTTAATTCTCAAGATATTAGGGTTTGACCTGATCTTGGGTATGGATTGGTTGGTGTTGTATCAGGCGCACATAGAATGTTATCATCGTCCCATATCATTCAGGTCATTTGAGGGTGGCGCTTATGTCCATCACGGAGAGTGGGATGCTTGATTAGGTCGTGCGGGACCAATCTGTCAGCAGTTGGATAGGATCACAGATCAAGTAGCTTGTCTTGTTCTTGATGATGAAAGAGGGGGAAAATATTTCTTTCCTTCATTAGTGGATCAATTGTAGGATGTGTTTCCAAAGGATTTCATGGGGTTTCCACCCGAGAGGGATGTTGAGTTCACGATTGAGTTGCTACCAGAAGCAGAGCCAGTTTTAATTTTTCCATACTGAATGGCACCGGTAGAACTCCAGAAGTTAAAGGCTCAGATTTAAGATTTCGAACGTAATAGGTTCATATGCCCTAGTATGTCTCCTTGGGGATCTTATGTGTTTTTTTCAAAGAGGGATGATGTGTCATTAAGGTAGTGTGTTGATTATCAGAAGTTAAATCAGACGACGGTGAAAAATCAGTACCCTCATCCTAGAATTGATTACCCATTTGACTAGTTGAGGGGTGCATCGATATTTTCTAAGATTGATCTGAGATCAGGTTATCCCTAGTTGAGGGTGAGGCCTTCTGACGTACCACTGACAGCTTTCATGAGTCGGTATGGGTTGTTTGAGTTTGTGGTGATTCCTTTCGTCTTGGAAAATGCACCGTAAGTGTTCATGGATTTGATGAACCAATTCTTTCATCCTTATCTAGATTAGTTTGTGGTTGTCTCTGTTGATGATGTATTGGTGTACTCAAAAACTCATGATGATCATTCCCAACAACTTAACATCATCTTGAGTACACTAAGAGAGCGTCAGATTTATGCTATTTTATCAATGTGTCAGTTCTCTATTAGAGAAGTGAATTTTATGGGTCTCGTCATCTCTAAGTTAGGTGTGTTGGTGGATCAAGAGAAAGTGAAGGTGGCTTTGTCTTGGGAGCACTCCAAGAGTGTTTCAGACGATCAGAGTTTTAGGGGTTTGGTCGGATATTACTGAAGGTTCATTCAGGATTTCTGTCATTCAGTAGCTCCATTTTCGGGCTTGACCAAGAAGGTAATCAGGTTTGAGTGGTCTGAGGTTTGTGAGAGTTCCTTTCAAGAGTTGAAAAAGTGATTGATGACCGCACCGATCATGATCTTACCTAATCCAGGTAGGAAGTGTGTCCTATTTTGTGATGCGTCCAGCATCGGGCTTGGGGTTGTGTTGATACAAGATGAGCGGGTTGTGGCTTATGGGTCATGTATATTGAGACCCTATGAGAAGAATTATCCCACTCATGATCTTCATTTCGCTCTAATAGTGTATTTTTAAAGTTATGGAGGAACTACTTGTTGGTGAACGATTCACAATGTATACCGACCACAAGAGTTTAAATTATATCTTTTCGCAATGGGATTTGTATCTTTGGCAGCGAAGATGGGTTGAGTATCTCCAGACATTTGACTTTGATAAGGTATATATACCAGGAAAAGGGAACAGTGTTGCTGATGCTTTGAGCAGTAAGTCTCATAACCAGGTGGTTTAGGAATTCAGCATCGATTGGAAGGTGATGTCCTTGTTCATGGAGATGCACCTGGAGGTGCGGGAGGAAAATGGTCAGGTGACTCTTGCATCTATGGTTATTGAACTGATTATTTTGAGCTATGTTAGGGGAAGTCATCTTGATGATCCTGAATGTCTTTCCATGAAGGAAAGAATTAATGGTGGGGATCCACCATTCAGATGGTCCATCGGTGTGGGCGGGGTTGTCTGTGTTCATGATCGTGTAGTTGTGACGGTGTGTATGCCGGAAGTAATGATGTGTGAGTTCCATGCATCAAAATGGGAAGTGAATCTTGGTTTGACCAAGAGGTGTTGTGATCTCCCTAGGCAGTTTTTTTGGCCAGAAATAAAAAAGGAAGTTGTGGGATTTGTGGTATGGTGCCTTATATGCCAGCAGGTGAAGGCTGAGCATCAACTCCTAGGTAGACTATTACATCAATTTCCCATTCCATAATTAAAGTGGGACGATTTAATGATGGATTTTGTAGTGGGTTATCTGAGGACACCATGTAAGAATAAATCAATTTGGGTGGTTGTGGATCGACTAATGAAAGTGGCTCATTTCTTACCAATTTAGGAGACTTATACAATTGATAAGTTAGTTGAGTTTAATGTTTTGGAAATAGTATAGTTTCACAGTTTACCACATACTATGGTTTCATATTGTGATCCTCGTTTTATATTGAGTTTCTAGAAAGGGTTGCAAAAGGCGCTGGGTAATCAGGTGATTTTGAGTATGGCTTTCCACCCACAGACGGATGGGCAGTCAGAGCGTATGATCCAAGTGATATAGGACATGTTGAGGGCTTGTCTGTTGGATTTTGGTGGTTCTGGGGAAAAGAGCCTTTAACATATTGAATTTTCCAAAAACAATAGTTATCAAGCTACGGTTCAGATGGAGCTGTTTGAGGCTCTCTATGGGAGGCTGTGTAGATCTCTATTGTGTTGGCGGGAGGATGGTGAAAATGAGTTATTGGGAACGCATCTCATACAGGACACATCGAATAAGGTTGATTTGATTCGGAAATAGATGGAAATGGCTCAGAGTAGGTAGAATTCGTGTGCAGATCGGAGGCGTAGACCTCTTGAGTTCGAGGTGGATGGTAGTGTGTTCCTCCAGGTGTTTCCATTGTTGGGTTCTCAATGTATTCAGAAGTAGATAATGTTGGCACAAATTTATGTGGGTCCGTTTGAGATAGTTGAGAGGGTCGGGCCAGTGGCATACCGATTGGCTCTTTCACAGTGGTATAGAAGGAAACATGATTCCTTTCATGTGTCGCAACTTCGGCGGTATCACCCTGACCCAACTCACATAGTGGATGTTGAGGATGTTATTCTTGAGGCTGATGCATCCTTTTAGGAGCATCTAGTTGGTGTCGTCGATCGTAGTGAGAATGTATTGCGTGGAATAGTTGTGCCATTAGTGCGAGTACTATGGCAACATGTGAATGTTCAGGAAGAAACATGGGAACGGGAATCAGATATGTGGGCTCAGTGGACCAATCTCTTTTCCTTATAAGTGAAATGTTGCATGAGAGCTCTGATTGAGGATTATCCGTTGTAAGGTGTGGAGGTTGTTAGATTAAATATCTTGGAAAGGTATTTTCTCATTTATTTTTTGGCTTGAATCCCTTGTTTTGGTTAATTATGTGCAAACCCAAGTCCTAGAGGAGGCTCAGGGGTGTTCTGAGGGTTCATTAAACGAAATGTGGAGAAAAAGGTGTTTTTTGGTTAGGTCACAAGGTCAGAACACGGTTAGTACTATCTATGTGGACATACCAGGTAAACCGTGCAAGAGGAAGATTTTTCAAATAGTAGCCTTTGTACAGTTTTCACATGATTTGGAAAACCATGCATCTAAACACTGTGAGGGGGATCCTTAGGATAGAAGCATCTTCATGATTTGAACATAGTTTGGAAAACCATGCGGGTAAACTGTGTGAGGGGGCCTTTTGGGACAGAAGCATCCACACCATTTGGGAAAGGTTTGGAAAACCGTGCGGGTAAACCGTTTAGCCCAAAAACTTCTAAAAAAATATAATTTTTCCACCAAAGGATTTTTAACCCCAACTTGGGATTTCCTCCCATTTCACCCCTCTTCACCTGAGGAACGAACCAAACCTCCCAAGGGATCCAAGAGATCAATCTCCCTCATTTATAAGGTGTTTTTGGTGTCATTTGTTTCAGACTGAAGCTCCATGTAAGTCTAATCCTATACTTTCTTCTCTTTGATTTTAGGGTTTGTATCTTATTCAACCCTCTTTCTGAAGCTCTAAAACCCTACTCTTTAGGTTAGTTTTAGGATGAAGCTTTAATGGTTTGTTGAGGTGGGATCTAAGGGATTGATTAAGAGTGTTTCCCCCTACAGAATCGAGGTAGGTGGTCTACAAGTTATATCCCATGGTTTATTTGAGGCTTTGGGCATGTAAGGTTTTGTTATTATGTGTCTCTTAGTATGTTTTGATCACACATGGAATGTTATGGTAAAATGGTTACTAAAAAGGTAAAAGGAGAGCCTCACGATCCACATGGGATGCATCGAGGGTAAGGTCACTAATCTAGGGCTACCCATGGGGTGAGCCGAATTTCTCGGACCTAGGTATTTGTGAGGAATAAGTGATATTGTTGAGTATTTATGTAGAGTCCTTGATAAACATGTTGATTTGATAGCTTGTGTTGGAATAAAATCAGGGTGAAGCACTTAGGATTAGTAATAACCTACAAGATATTGGGTTAATATGTTGAAATGATTAAAGACCACAATGTAATGGATTGTGAGCATGGTAATGAAGACTTGTGAGTTAGGAAAAATGAACAAAGCCTTGGGAGATATGCACAATGAATGAATGCTTTATGAGATAAGCATAATGAAATGAAATTGGGTTAAATGGATAAATGATGTAAAGTGTGGAAAATGTGTTAATTGGTTAAGTCTTGATTTTAACCCTCACGTTATTGTTATGGGTTATGTTTTCCTTGTGCAATGGTTGTGATGTTGTGTAAATGGCTAACAGTTACATATAATTATAGAATGTGCACATATCATGGTAGTTTGGGGTATTGACTACGGATCTATACCAATGGGTTGAGTTAGACTGTGGCTCTAAACTCCACCCCTAATGAAAGAGGAAGGGACATGACTGATTCTATGTTTCCATATTAGTTTCATCCTCTCTGACAGATGCTTCGAGGTGAGGATAAGGTTGACATACACCTGAACTGATTCTTTGAGGTGTGTATATGGTTCACATGTGGAAGTTTGTCCTAGTGATATAGGACAACTGTGTGTTTTCCTCATGTATGTGATTGTGTAAATTATGACGTGTAACTTGTTGTGTTTAATAAACCCCTGATAAATGTGTTGAAAAGTTAAGATAATGAATTGGTAATAAATATTGGTAATGGACCTAAACCGGCTAAGGGAATATAATCTTTTCCTTGTCATTTATTATTCATTCCCCTTTTTCTTTCACAATTGTTTATACAAGATATTTTTTGACATTGTTGGTGGTGGCCAAATGAGTTGTACTCGCACACTACTCTGGCCGTCATTCAGTACCTGATTAGAATTACTATGTGCAGGTCAGGAGAAGGGCAAAGGCCCTTGTTAGGTTGTTGGGTTGGCACTGGTTTACGTGGAGGAGGACCCGGACCTAGTGTATGGACCATTTTGTGGACTTCACATTTATTCTTCATTTTATATTTTGTTCACTTTTTAACTTGTAGCATGGAATGCCATATTTATTATTGGACATGGTTGTACCCAATTTGGGGGAATTGTTATTTATGAATGCTCTTGTATTATTGGTTGTAATTCTGCTATTTTATTTATCTTCAGTTGTGGAATACTCTGATAAAATGGGATATAGTCTCCCAAATTGACTATTCAAACCCTCACTGCTAGTCGGCATCCTTTGGTGTTTGGGGAGGCGCGCTTAAGGTCATGTAAACACCCGGCTCAGAGCACCGATTTAGTGGCATCTAGTTCAGGGATGTTACAAAACATAGTTATATTTTCTTGATAATTTGGGGAAAAGATCCATATTTCATCTATAATGTGTATGAATTAGTCTCATGTCAAGCACATACACATTGACATATATATGGCACAAAGTTTGTGATTGTAGTTTAAAATGAGATTTTAGTGAAATACACATGCGACCTACTAAAAACAATTTAGAGGAATTCTTATTATTTTGATACATTAGTAAAATGATCCTTCAGTCATTTGGGAAATGTTTCATTCAGTCGCACCTCAATCTGACACATGGTGTGACCAGTATGACTCCAAGTGCATCTTTTTTATTCAAAATTGACATTAATTTTTGTAAAAAAACTGACATTTTCAAAATTTATAAAATGAATTCAAATTATTTTATTAATATTGTAAAATTATATATACATCATTTTTGACATGTAATAATCAACATTAGCACAATCTGATGCACGGTGTGACCAGTATGACTCCAATACATCTTTTTATTCAAAACTGACATTAATTTTAATAAAAACTACTGACATACTCTAAACTGAGAAAACACATTCACATTATTATGGTACTTTGGGAAAATGATCCATAATTAATTTTTGATGTGTATAAATCAGTCACACCTCAATTCGAATCATGGTGTTACCAGTATGACACCAAATGCATCTTTTTATTCAATATTTACATTAATTTTAGTAAGAAAACAACAGATGTACTTTATAATAGTGTTTTATTTTTATTATATTTCTGTTAGAAATTTTATTTCATTTCATTTAAATTCAGTCTTTTTATCTTATATTGGTAATTTTTGTTGATTTTTCTGTTGATACAGTGTGTTGTTGCAGAATAGTATAATTGTTTTTGGTGATGCTGTGTGATGCAGCATCACACTGTAGTTTTCACCTTTATGAGTGCTTTATAATCACTGATAAAGGAATCCTTTATCATTTCTTATAAAAGCACCAATATTGAATATCATTATAAACACATTATAAATCACTGATAAACCATAATTTTATCAGTAATTTTAAAAGCAATGATAAAAGACAGCATTTAACAGTTCTTTTTAAAGCACTGATAAAGGGTTCATTTATCAGTTATAAATAAAAGCACTGATAAATGAGATCTTTTATAAGTTATTTAAAATTTACTGATAAATGTATGATTTATCTGTTCTTTTATTTATACTCATAAAATCGATGTACTTTTAACCATACTATGTTTTTCAGGACTTTTATAGCGTTGATAAAGGCCAATTCTGGCGCTGTTAAAAGCATGTTTTGTAGTATTGGGTGTTCATAATTTTTTCATATATAAAAATAATTTAAAAAACTTTTTTATTAAAAAAATGAACAATATTGATCATATTTGAGAATAAAGTACCATTTTTATTTGAATTATAAATATTCCAATAAGATTTAATGATGTATTTTAGAAAAATATAATGTCTTTTAAAAAATCATTAAAATTGCTTTTGAATTTATTTCAACAATGTGTAAAATTATATATCACAAAAAATAAAAGTGAATTATTACTGAAACTTAATATTAAGGACATCATAGAAATATCGATACATAAAATATTATGATGGAGGAAATTACCAAAAAGGGTGGATGTTTGGTTTCAAAATCACAGTAACTTAAATTACGATCTATTTTAAACCTTTTCCACATCCAATATAATTAACATATGTTTATTAAATCAATGATCCCAATATGAATGAGTTTCATTTTTTATCAATTATAGAAAATAGATTATATTTCATAATAACCATGTTTAAGGTGAAACATTATGATATTATATTTTTCTTAGAATATTTCTTCTTTCCATGATTAAATAGTCATGCATTTGTTATACTTATAATTTATTAACATTAAATACAAAATAATAAAAACACATATAATTATAAAAATTTTATTGTAAAAATTTTATATTAGTAATCCATTATTGTTGTGATAATTATTGACCTTGAAACAACCTCGTGGGTTGTTAATTAGTAGTTGATAGGAAATTATTAAAATAGGAGGAAAGAGAAGTATGAAATATATATATTTCCTAAATTAAATAAATATATTAGGTTAAAATAATTAATATAATGTCAAAATTATAGAAAAATAATAATATAAGAATTTTTTTCAGTGGAATACTGAGGAAATATAAGGCAAGAGGAAAATGATAAAAGAAGTTGACGAAAGCATAACCACTTTTGGTGTTTCTAATTTTCTACGATCCTAAAATCATTGAGTACATGGAGTCTGTTTACTCAAGAGAATCTACAAGATTCAAAGAGGATTAATAGAAGGGACTTATTTTAGAATGGGATTTTATTACTAGATCTGATTTTTTTCTAAGGGGATGTTGAGGAGGTATTTTTACTTGGGTTGAGGTATATTTTTAGGAGATAATTTTGAATAAAATATAACTTTCATGTTAAAAAGTGTAATAGTTATATTTTTTCATTCAATGTTATAATATTATAAAATTAAATGAATTTATACATTTTATGGATTTTTAAGAAACAATACATATTTTATAAAAAGGAAAGGTTAAAAAATTATAAATTTTTATTTTATTAGAAAACATTACAATTTGGACTTTGGGAAATAATTTTTGTATTGTAAATCAAATTTATTGTATTTAGATAAATATTTTATCTCATTAATTATGATTTTAGACAAGAAAATGTTTCTATATTTTATTTTTCCATTATTACATGTTGAAAGATGAAAGTAAAATAGATTGGTTAAACTAAAAATGTATTTTTACTACATAATTAATAAATCAAGTATTTATGAAAATTAAAAAACATTAGCTATATAATTTTCAAATGTAGTGATTTAAAAAATTATATTCAATTTATAAAATTAATTTCAAATAATGGTAATTTTAAATATTAATATTAATATATAAATTTTAATGAAATATATTAAAATAAAATTTATTACAAATTATTATAATTCCATTGAGTTTTTAACCATGAAATTTTTTTTATGGAATTATAATATTTATATTTTCATAATTTAACTGTGAAAAATATTGTTTAGGTTACTGATATGGCTCTATTATTTCGTAGTTTTTCCACATCTTTTTACTTTATTTTTAATTATTTAATTAATTATTTAATCACTTTATACAAAATAATTGTGTTTTTGTATTTTTATAATTAATTTTGTAAATTAATCAATTTTTATAATCAATTATGTATTTTTAGTCTTTAAAATAATAATTTTAATCTTACTTATCTTATCTAATTTAATTTTTTGATTATTAGTTGTGTTAATGCCAATCTCCTCACTTTTTAATTATTTGACTTTATTAAAGAAATAATATTTTAACATCCGTATTTGTGTTTTAATAAATTTAGACCTTTTCTTAATATTTTATTTTTTTATATGGATTCATTTAAATATTTTAACTTTACTTATTAATTTGTTTGGTCGTCCTGCTAATTAATTAAGTTCCGAATATTGGTTCAAACTAAATAATTTAGTTGTAATTTAATTTTATGTTTTCACTTACTTGTTTTATTAATTAATTTAGAGTTTTAAAATATTAATTATTTAATTCTATATATGAAGTTATCTATTTTATTCATTTTCTATTGATTTTAGTCCACCGGTGAGGTAGATAAGAACTAACGGTAACCTTCTGGGTCACTGATGCTATACTTTTTTATTCGCTGCTACTATGTAAATAGTTTATTTAGTATTTTAAATTTATGTCTTTTAGAATTTAGGTTTATGAAATATTAAATTCTTAATTTAAGTGTTATCAGTTAATACACTTTATTTTTTGTGTGTTTTAGATTTAAGAAAAATCATGTTTTTAATTAATGGTGTTTAGCATTCTTTTAATTAATTTCAATATTTTTATTTAGTTTACTTTTGTTTTAATTTTATGTTCAATTATTGCATTTAAAATTTTTTAAGTTCACCGTTAGTTATTTATTTTTGTTCTAATGGTGACCCTTTTTTTTAATGGGTAATGGTGGCTTTTAAGTCTACCGGTGACTTTTTGTCATCGGTAACCCTTTATTTTATTTCTGTCACTTAAAGTCTACCGGTGACCATAATGTTTAGTGCATCGGGGACCCTTTTCTTTTTGGCTCAATGGTGAGTATTTTAATTTTAATTATATTGATTACCATTATATTTAAACCATTGGTAAATTTTTTTATGCGGCTGATGCTGACCTTCATTTCTCTATTGGTAGCTTTTAATTTTCAGCTATCGATGGCTTTTACATTTTTTAATTTTAAGTAACAGTGAGTTTTTCATTAGCCTAATAGTGACCCCCTAATTTATGTATATCAGTGACCTTCTGCCGTAACTCCTTTTTCTTTTTTATACTAACAATGACTTCTCCTTTAAATTTTGTCATACAATGACCTTGGGCTTTTCACTTTTGGTTTTTCTATTTCCCCATGCACCTCACCATTAGTTCATTTTTTTACACCACCATCTTCCACCGCTATTGGTTGAAGATTCTCTTCCGACCAATTTGAAGTCAAAGATCCATATCGTCATTGATAGAGGATTTGAGGCCAACCAAACCACTCCTCCGATGAAATGAGTCCAACCTGAGGAAGCCATAATCATTCCACCTTGCACCGCCGATGTGGAGTACTCCTCACGTTGACCGCTGAATCGCACCACCACAGGCTTGGAGAATATGAACTAGTTGTGCCATAGGAGCCAAGGTCAATGCCAAGGGACCTGATGGTGCCGAGATTAAGCTGAGAAGTTTTCCGAAGAGGAGGTCGACCCGCTGTGGGAGTATAGGAGGAGGCCACCGCTGCCCTGTTTGGAGAATAAAATAAAAGTTTCTCCCCCTTGGGTTGCGCCTAGATTGGGGGAGGGGGGCAGGTTAAAAAAACTAACTTAAAAATACCAATGAACTAAAATAAATATATAATAAAAAATTAAATTGAAAAAAATAAACCTTAATAATTATAAATAAATATAAGATATTTAATAAAACAAAATTTTTAAACATAAATAAAATTTTATGTAATTAATTTTTAGTTACTTCTAAACTAAAATTATAATATATTATTAAAAATAATACTCATTATAATTTAATAATATATATTAATAATTATTTGATAATACAAGTTAATAAAATTAAATACAAGTAATAAGTTATAAATTAAATTATAGTTAAAATAAACTAGTTAACTTAAAATGTTAATAATGTAAACTTTCAAAATAATAATAAAATTGATCTTTATTATTTACTTTAATAATTTTAATTAATTAAAAAAATAATAACTTATAAATAATTTAACATCAAAATTAATAAAACTTCTTATTTTTAGTAATAATAGTAATAACACTTTTATTAACAAATTTGATCAAATAATAATACGTAAATTATCATAAATTATCTTTTATAAATAAATAATAACATTTTAATAATAAATTTCATTTCATTATAAGTAATTAAAATATAATTACTTGTTATTATTAATAGTGATAAAATAAATTATTTAATAACATTATTTAAAATATTATTAAATCTTTTAAAAGACTTTTTAATAAGATAATTTCTTAAATTATAATTCTTTATCTCCCTAGAATTTTAATTATTTTGTTTCCTTTTCTTACGCAAGTTCATTCAAGAGTCAAAAACACGTCCAAGTGCACTTAACTAACTCATTAGGAGTTAGTTACGTGATAAAAACCAGTGCGACGTGCCAGTCGTGAAAAAACGAACGTTGTGCAGTGCAATTGTGAAGGGATTTCAAAGTCGGTGGAAGATGTTTTGTGACAAGCAGTAGAGGAAAATGGCTACTTAAGCAGAAAAAGTAGCAGAATGGGAGGGGGGAAGAGGAGACATTAATTATATTAACATTCATTCAACACATGGAATAATATGATTCTAAGTAGAGGAGACCACATGACGACTCTAGAACCACTTCTTGGAGCTGGAGGAGCGTAGGAGCCGAGTATCTTTTGGGGAGTTTGGCATCCCTTGTGTTTGAATTCTTACACTATGTTTAGCATGTCTTAATTTACTATTATGTTAGTATACATGTTTCCTAGCTAAGTCTCTTTTTTAGGGATAAATTGAAGTTTCACTGGTTACTTTTGTATGTTCTTTTTCACTTCATCTTTAGATGTATTCAGTATTGATTGGAGAGATCAATACTGAATTCATCCAATTGCATTGTTACACCAAAATTTAATTTCAGAACTTCACAATGAATTGGTGAGATTTATTGTGAATACATTTTTCATAAAAATAATAAATTAACAAATAATTCGGGACTTATGACGAGTTCGTCTTGTTTTCATTTTCAAGTAGTTCACAGTTGATTAATTTTGGAGTGTATAACTCTTAAATTGTTTAGGTTGTGTGAATTAAATCCTGGAGAGGGAGGTGAGTCATACTCTTTAAAGTGGTACTCTGCAGCAACCTTTAAGAGAATCAGAATATCCTAAAAACTGGTAGAATGGAGATTTTTTCCCGAGCATTTTAATAGCTTGTTCTTTTAACAGTGTTCTATATCTTTGTGTCTCTTTGTTTTCTATTGTTTCAAGATTAAAATTAGTTTAGATATAAGATTTGTATTGTTTTTCCACTTCATTTCTTAATATAAAAAATATATAAAAAGTGAAAAATAGAAAATTCACTCTGTTGGTGACAACAGTGGAGCTTCCAAAGTTTTTTTAGAAGATTAGTGGCCAAATTTACCTTCCCTATGGGCTCAACCCCACTTGCCACATATACAGTAGTTTGTAGGAATATAAATTTTGAAAATTTTACCGACATCAAGGAAAGTTTTGATCATATTTTTGGCACTGTTTCTGGGGAAGCCACGAGCCATTACTCTTAAAAAAACTAAAAAAGTCACATATATAAAAATCATAAAAAAATTGAAAAATTGAAAACTGTTAAAAAAATATGCTTCATTTTTTGTTGAATTGTTACTTTTTTTTTACTTTTGATTACTATCTACTATTGTTTGTATAAGCACAAGACACTCTGCTTTTAGTCTAGAGCCATTGAAATTTGTTATAGAAATACTTCTCATTGCTCTAAGAAAGAAGAACGAACCTGAAATGGAAAACTAAGATAATAGAGTTCCAGCACCTAACAACTATCAAAATCAACCGGAACTCTTAGATGAAAATTAAAGGCCTAGGATTAGGGAGTTTCAACTTCTTCATGTTTCATGAAATCCATCATCCATTAGGTTATCTCCTAGAGCAAAAAATTATGAGCTAAAACAATAACACATTTTACTACTTCCTGCTTTCAATGGACTGTCTAATGAGGACTCTTCAGCCTTTATTAGAGACTTCTACAATACTGTGTAGTAGTTACCTCTTCTAGGACTCATAGAGAATGTACATAGAATGAAAGTCTTTCCCTTTTTCCTTAAATGGAATGCTTGAAATTAGTTTTTGAGTCTTGATGAGAACATTTTCGGAAACTGGGATCAAGTGTATAACTCATTCATTATTAAATCCTATCCCCAATGATTAAAAGGAGATCTAAAAAAAAGATAACTTGTTTTTATCAAGAGTATGTAGATGCTTTTCATGAAGCTTGGGATAGATTCAGGGATCTTCTTAGGTAGTGTCTCTATCATCAACTCCCATTACACCTTCTTATGGATACATTCTATTAAGGTTTTTCCTCCTCTAGAAAGAATCTAGTTGACCAAGATGGTGGGGGTAATTACAATGATAACACATATGAAGAACATAGACATATTTTTAATAATCTTTCACCGAATTCCCAATATAAAAATTCAAGAAGGAATATAGTTGATAGAAATGTTAATTCAAACACTAGTTCAATGAATGAAACTCATTCTCAACTGGCTGAAATCACCAACCAACATCAATTTTTTATGAACCAGAATTCAAAGAAAACTCTTAATCAAATAGGATTTCAAAATACCAACCAATCATTAAGGGAATAGTGTGTCCAGTGTGGTATGTTTGTACACACTAAATTTTTTTTGTCCTAACATTGATATGCTATCCCAACAATAAGAAAATTCAAACTTTGTCAATTATGGTCCTAGAATGCCTCCTAATGAAGATCCATTTTCAAACAATTATAATCAATGATATAGGAACCCCCTAATATTTCTAGGAAAGATCAAGGCTAAATTAACCAATCTACTGCCCCTATTTTCTCTAATCAATCAATACCAAATTTTCAGAATCAATAAAGGGGTAAGTCTTGAAATGTACAAGGAAACAATGATAATCACATGTCTTCTAAAAATGATCTAATATTGGAAAAAAATAAACTCTCAAGAAGAAAGATACATGAATCATCTAACCAAAAATCAAAATCAATATGGCTCTGATAAAATGAAAACTGATGTTAGAATGAATAACATAGAAACACAACTTGGTAAACAAGCTAGGGATTTTTCATCTAGTTGAAAAGGTAGAATTCCAAGTACCATAGAACATAACCCTGGGTATAATTTTATGGTTTTAATCACTATAAGTAGGATTAATACTCGGACTGTTGCTAAAAAACACCATGAGAATGCCTAAAATGAAAATTTGATTCAATCTGGAAATAAAAATCTATTTTGTACACATGCTGGAAATTCACAGAAAAGTCTGGAAAATGATCTAAATTTTAATTTATTATCTAAAACTCAAGCTGAAACTTCATCTAAAAATAAAAATAATAAATTAATAGATAAAGATAAAGAAGAGGTGAGGGATATGACTACTATACTTTAAATTTTTTTCCCACCCATCCCTTTCCCTGAAAAGCTAAAACCACAAAGTAACACCATGGATGAACTTCTTCAGTTCCATGGTCTCCTTTATAAACTTCAAGTAAACATTCCATTCAGTCAAGATTTATTTGAAATAAAATCTTAATTAAAATCTCTTAAGAAAATTATTTCAAAAAAACTCTGGAAGAATTTTCTACTTACACACTCACTGAAGAGTGCAGTATTGTACTCCAAAATAAAACCCCACCTAAACTGAAAGACCCAGGTAGTTTTTTCATAACTTGCACACTGGGAAACTCTGATCAGGTGAATTGTTTGTGAGATTTAGGTGCTAGCATTAATCATCTCCCAAACTCATTGTTTCAATAGTTGAGGTTGGGTGACCTTCAACCCACCATAGTCATACTATAGTTAGCTGATAGATCTTTCACTCATCCTATGGGTAGGGTATATGATTTGTTAGTTGGGGTTAGGAAGCTATTTTTACCTATAGACTTTTTAGTCTTGGACATGGAGTGTGACCAAGAGGTGCCCATCATCTTGGGTAGGCTCTTCTTGGCCACATTTGGTCCAGTTATTAATGTTTCTAAGGGTAAATTAATTTTTAAAATTGAAGAACAACAAGAAGAGTTCAATGTGTTTAAAAATGTTAAAGGACCAATGTTTTCTGAAAACTGTTCAATGGTAGAGTCCTTATAGAATGAGAACTCAATTAGAAACTATGATGAATTTGAAAATCAATCCTCTGCTGAAGAAAATAATTATGAAGCTGAAAATATTTGTGAATCTATTTTAGAAGTTAAAAATTCTGCTCGAACACAAAAACTGGAAAATTTCCCAAAACTAGACAACTGTCGAGTTTTTGTTGTAGAAGGGTCTTCTATTTCTGAACATAGGATATTTTTGAGTGTATTTGAGGGTGTTTCTGTTAACACCAAACTTACTGAAAACTTTGATGATATTGAGGGAGAAATTATAAGACAACTAGATGATTCTTCTCTAATTAACTTGTTAAAATCTCATCTGGAAAACATACACAGTGTGCTACCCACTTTGGATAGTAGCTCTATTACATCTAAATCTGAGCATGAAATTGAAAATCATTCATAATTTCAAAATACTTACATGATATATGATGAATATCTTTGACCTCTTAGGCCTAAGAGTCTTCCTTAGATTATAGAATCACCAATTATTGAACTAAAACCAATCCCAGTCCATCTTAAATATTCATTTCTGTGTGATAACACCACTTTTCTAGTAATAATTTCTATTGAAATCAATGAAAATCAAGAGCAATGACTGTTTAATGTTTTGAAAAAGTTTAAATATTCCATGGGATGGACAATATATGAAATCAAGGGTATTAGTCCATCATTTTTCATGCATAAAATACCTATGGAGCTTGACCATAAGCCTAGGGTAGACTGTAAAAAATGATTAAATCCAAACATAAAAGAAGTATTGAGAGAATAAGTGATCAAACTACTAGACACTAGAATGATTTATCCCATTTCTGATAGTTCTTGGGTTAGCCCTTTCCAGGTTGTCCCCAAGAAAGGAGGTTTCATTTTAAATAAAAATGAAAAAAATGAAGAAGTCCAAGTTAGGAAAGCCAAAAATTGGAGAGTCTGTAAATATTTTAGGATGCTTAATGTATCCACTAGGAAGGACCATTTCTCAATGCTCTTCTTGGATCAAATGAATGAGAGGCTTGCTGTAAATGATTTTTTATGTTTTTTGGATGGGTATTCTGGTTACAACCAGATTCTTGTTGATCTAGAGGACCAGAAAAAGACCACTTTCATATTCCCCTTTGGAAAATTTTCTTACAGGTGAATGCCCTTTGGGTTGTGTGGAGCTCTATCCACCTTCCAAAGGTGTATGATTGCTATCTTTTCAGATATGATTGAGAAAGTTATTGAGGTTTTCATGGATGACTTTTCTATTGTGGGTAGTACTTTTGAAACTTTACTTGGAAACCTTGAGTTACTCTTGGATAGATGCATGGAAACCAACCTTGTTCTTAATTGGGAGAAGTGTCAATTCATTATTGAAAAAGGTATAGTTCTTGGTCACAAAGTTTCAAAAAGGGGTCTAGAAGTTGATACTTCTATGATTGATGTTATTTAAAAACTTCCACCTCCTGGAAATGTCAAAGGTATTAGAAGTTCCCTAGGGCATGCTAATTTCTACTAGAGATTCATAAAAGTCTTTTCCAAAATAACTAAGCCCTTATGCTCTTTTCTGGTCAAGGATTCACCTTTTAATTTGGATTAGAACTATTTTAAATCATTTAATCTGCTTAAAGAGAAACTCACTAAATCACCTATCATCACTGCACCTGATTGGAAACTACATTTTGAGCTTAGGTGTGATGCTAGTGACAGGGTTGTTGGTGTTGTCCTTGGAGAGAGGAGGGATAGAAAGTTACATGTGGTGTATTATGCTAGTATAATTCTAGATGAAGATCAAAAGAATTTTACCACTATTAAAAAATAATTTCTAGGTATGTGTTTGCTCTAGAGAAGTTTAGACGGTACTTGTTAGGTTCCAAAGTCATCATTTTTTCTAATTATTCTACTTTAAAATACTTCTTTTCTAAGAAAGAAACTAAACCCAGGATGATTAGATGGATTCTATTGATACAAGAATTTGATTTAGGGATTAAGGATAAGAAAGGAGCTGAAAAATTAGTTGGTGACCACTTATCTAGGCTTCCTCTTACTCAATCTGAATCTAAAGATCTCACGGAGATAAACTCTTCCTTTCCTGATGAGAATCTGCTCACTGTGTCAATCAGGAAATCTGCTCGGTTTTCTGATTTTTCCAACATCCTTGTAGAAGGTGTCTTTCAAAAAAATTTGTCTAATAACTGAAGGAAGAATTTCATTTCTGAACATAAATATTATCTTTGGGATGATCCCTTGCTGTTTAGGAGATGTGCTGATGGTATTCTTTGAAGGTGTGTCCCTGAGGAAGAGATGTTTCTTGTTTTAGAGAGTTGTCACACCTCACCCTGGGGAGGTCATCATGGTGGTGAAAGAACTGCTCATAAAGTTCTAAGATCTGGTATCTATAGGACTTCTCTTTTTAAGGATGCTAGAAGCTTTGTGTTTGGATGTGATAGATGTCAGAGGCTTGGGAATGTGGTTAGAAAGCATGAGTTACCCCAAAAAATGAATTCTGGAAGTAGAAATTTTTGATGTCTGGGGTTTATATTTCATGGGACCGTATCCATTATTTTTTTGGGAATGAGTAAATATTTTTTGTTGTTGACTATGTTTTGAAATGGGTTGAGGCAGTAACACTACTTAACAATCAAGCCACTTCTATAATAAAATTTGTGAAAAAGAACATATTTTCACGATTTGGAGTCCCAAGAGATTTTATCACTGATAATGGAACACACTTTAAGAACTAAAAATTTAATGCTCTGATGGAGAAATATGGTTGTGTTCATAAAACTGGTACTATTTATCATCCATAGTCCAGTGGACATGTGGAGATTTCAAAGAGGGGACAGAAACACATACTTGAGAAAACAATGTCAACCTCTAGGAAAGACTAGTCTCTTAAATTGGATAAAGCTTTATGGGCATACAAAACTACTTTCAAGAACCCAATAGGTATGTCTCTTTATAGGATATTGTTTGTGAAATGCTTTCATTTACCTGTATAGTTGCAACACAAGTCTTATTGGGAAGTTAAGGCTCTAAAATTTTACTTTAAGAGTGCTGGTGAGAGGAGATTACTTGAGCGGAGTGAACTTGATGAGATCAGGAGATAGAGTTATGATAATTCAAGAATTTATAAAGAGAGGAATGAAATATTTCATGATTATATCATCCAAAACAAGGAATTCAAATCTAGAATGAAGTTTCTTCATTTTAACTCCAGACCTAAACTCTTTCCTGGAATGTAGAAGTACAAGTGGTCTGGATCTTTTACAATTATGAGAGTGCTGAAGAATGGAGAATTATAAATTGTAGGTGAAGGAAATAAACCCATGTTAGTTAATGGGCAGAGAGTGAAACATTATATTGAGGGACAACTGAAGGGCTTGGTTGCCTTCACTGTTCTTGTAAATTGACCTTGAATAAAGTCTATATGAAGACTTTAAAACTTAGTGTTGCATGAGAGGCAACCCATGCTTATTTTTTTCTATACTTTTTTTATTTTTAACCTTGAATAAAGTGCTGCTTCTATGTTCTATTTTTGTGAAATACCTTTTACTGCTTGTTCTTTGTCTCGTGGATCTGTCTCAGGAAGCTGCCTGTATCATTAAGGGGGTGGAATTCCCAAGGTGAGGACTAATGATAAAACTAGTCAAGGAATTATCTTAATGTTATATTATTATTTCATAATCTTCTCCTTATCATTTTTTTAAAAAAATCTATTACATGTTTTTCATGAAAAAAATTCTACTTTATTTGTTAAAGTTTTACAAAAAATTCTGCTATAAGAAATTTTGCTACATATTTGCTGAAAAACTGCTGCATATCTTGCATACTAAAAAACTTTTTCTTCAATTCGCTATATTGAATTAAAAATTCTTCATGTTCCTCTGGCTTAAATTTGAATTCATTTAGATATATTGAAATAATTTTTCACTGTACGAATCTAAGTGTGGGGGGGGGGACATGGTTACTATTTGTTGTGTTTTTTGTTGAATGTGCTTTGATAAGGGGTGTTAGGGATGCTTTATTTATGTGTCATTGACCATCTAATTCAATCATATTTTCTGAATTTTCTTACACCCTATTCACTGTGCACCTACAAGTTAATTGTTTGGTTTGAACTTTAATGGAAAATTTGTGTCACTGGACTTAAATATTAAAGTATGTATCTGGATTTGAACCTGCTGATTATTTATTCTTTGTGGAAAGGATCATTTTTTAATTTCAAAGATACCCTTTATACATGTCATCTATCTACTAAATTTAAAATCTTATTTGAACCTTTAATCTTTAATTATTCTTCTCCATGCTTGGAAATCAACTTTGGGGAAAAATTTGTGTTTTAAGTGTGGGGGAAGGGGTCAATTATTGAGTGTTCTTAATTGTGATTTATTGAAAGCTCATAGATTACCACTTCACATAAAACTTTTTGTCAAAAAAAGGTTAATTTTATTCAAAATTCTATTTTATTTCTAAGCTGTACACTTTACTCAATTGGGTCTTTCCTTTGAACAATGATTTTATTAGTAGTTAAGAACTTCTTTGAGTCTGAAATTAATAAGGTTGGATTATTTATGAGTGGTCTTTCTGAGATATTTCATGGAAATATGGTTTAGTAACTACTTTTAAAGTGATTTTGGTTACATGTTTGTGGAGTTATGATCATAACCCTTGGAACTGGAAGTTTGATTTTGATACTTAGGAATTCATTTTCTTTAAATTATAAAAAGTAATCGTCTTAATTTGCCAATTTAAATGGTTTCCATAAAAATCTTGTGAAACTGGAGTAGTTTGGGCATCTAGGATCCCACGGTGAGTCTCTGAGACCCTTTATGCTGGGTGCATTTCTATTAACTATAAGCCCTATGTTCTCCTTGTATATGTGCATTGCACATTTCTTATCACATGATGCATGGATTGGAATAAATAAATAAAGTGTATAGGGTCAAAAATGAGTTCATTAAGGTGAGGGTGATGATGAATGCCAATTAAAGAAGTGGTCAATTGGTTTATATGGAAATCATTTAGGTTGTATCAATAAGGTGAGTCAAAAAAAATTAATTATTTTTGGAACCTAGGATTCTGTCAATGTACAAAGATTCCCAGTTAAGGTCTTAATTCCATTTATATTTTACCTCTTTTCGCTCTTGAAATTAGAACCTGAGCATGGATTGTTGTGATTCATTAAGTTGTATCACATATGAGTCATGACATCTTTATTTCTTGATGATTCATAGTTTTATAGATTATCCTTTGAGTATTTGTTAGAGGCAAGAATTGATTTGACCATATTTTTCAAAAACCATGATTTATTGTTTTAAGTCCACTGTTTTGAGATTGTTGGACATGTTACATTTTGAACAAAATCATAAATTTTACAATTTGTTTATCAAATATAATAAAACATGGGATTTTTTGAGGACAAACAATGCTTAAGTGTGGGGAAATTTTATGTGGCTCTATTTTTTCATAGTTTCGCCACATCTTTTTTACTTTATTTTTAATTATTTAATTAATTTTTAATCACTTTATACTAAATAATTGTTCTTTTTTATTTTTGTAATTAATTTTGTTAATTAATCTGTTTTTTAATTAATTATGTATTATTAGTCTTTAAAAAATAATTTTAATCGTACTTTTCTTATCTAATTTAACTATTGGATTATTAGTTGTGTTAATGCAAATATTCTCACTTTTTAATAATTTTACTTTATTACTAAATACCATTTTATCATCCATATTTATGTTTTAATCAATTTATAATTTTTCTTAATATTTTATTCTTTAATATGGATTCATTTAAATATTTTAACCTTATTTATTAATTTGTTTAGTCGTCCTACTAATTACTTAAGTTATAAATTTTAGCTCAAACTAAAAAAGTTAGTTCGCTTTTAATTTTATGTGTTCAATTAGTTATTTAATTAATTGATTTAGAGTTTTAAAACTTTAATTATTAAATTCTAGGTGTGAAGTTATATGTTTTATTCATTTTCTATGGATTTTAGTCTATTGTTGAGGTAGAAAAGAACTAACAGTAACCTACTGGGTCACCGATGCTCTTCTTTTTTATTTTCTTCTACTATGTAAATAGTTTATTTAGTATTTTAAATATAATTCGTTTAGAATTTTGGTTTATTAAATATTTAATTCTTAATTTAAGTGTTATCAATTAATACTCTTTAATGTTTTTTTAAGTTTTAGGTTTAATAAAAATCTTGTTTTTAATTAATGGTGTTTAGAATAATTTAAATTAATTTAAATCTTTTTATTTAGTTTACTTTTGTTTTAATTTTACGTTCAATTATATCATTTAAGATTTTGGAAGGTCACTGTTAGTTATTTATTTATTTTCTAATGGTGACCCTTTCTTTTAATGGGCAACGGTGACATTTAAGTCTACTAGTGAATTTTTTTCATCGGTAACCCATTATGTTATTTTTGTCACTTAATGTCTACCGGTGACCTTAATTTTTAGTACGTCGGTGACCCTTTTCTTTTTGGAGCAATAGTGAGTATTTTAATTTTATTTGTAACGGTGACCATTATATTTAAACCATCAGTAACTTTTTTTATGCGGCTGACGGTGAGCTTATTTTCTCTATCTGTGGCTTTTCATTTTCAGCTATCAGTGACTTTTACTTTTTTAAATTTTAAGTAACTATGTGTTTTTCATTAAGCCTAACGGTGACCCCCTAATTTAAGTATATCGATGACCTTGCGCCAATTCTCCTTTTTCTTTTTTATACTAATAGTGACATTTTCTTTAATTTTATCCTAATAGTTACCATGGGATTCTCACTGTTGTTTTTTCTATTTCCCCCCTACACCTCACCATTAGTTCATTTTTTTACACCACCATCTTCCACCGCTGCTGGAAGAGGATTCTCTTCTAACCGATTTGAAGCCAAAGAACTATCCCACCATTGATAGAGGATCTGAGGCCAACCAGACCTCTCCACCGCTGACTTGTTTCCAACCCGAGGAAGCTTCAGCCATTCCACCTTGCACCGCCAAAGTGGAGTACTCCTCACATCGACTGCTGAATCACGCCACCACCAGCTTGGAGAAGATGAACTAGCCATGCCGCAGGAGTCGAGGTCGATCCCACGGGACCCGATGGAGCCGAGCTTAAGCTGAGGAGTCCGCCGCATAAGAGTTCGACCCATTGTACGCCGCCATGGTAGCATAGGAGGAGGTTGTCGCTGCCCTGTTTGGAGAAGAAAAAAAATGTTTCCCCCCCTAGGGTTGTGCTGAGATTGGGGGGAAGGTTAAAAAAACTAACATAAAAAAACTAATGAACTAAAATAAAGTTATAATAAAAACATAAATAGAAAAAAAAATAGTAATAATTATAAATAAATATAAGATATTTTATAAAACAGAATTATTAAACATAAATAAAATTTTACGTAATTAATTGTTAGTTATTTTTAAATTAAAATTAGAATAGATAATTAAAAATATTATTAATTATAATTTAATAGTATGTATTAATAATTACTTAATAATACATGTTAATAAGATTAAATACTAATAATAAGTTATAAATTAAATTATAGTAAAACTAAACTAGTTAACATAAAATGTTAATAATGTAGACTTCAAAAATAATAAAAAACTTAATGTTTATAATTTACTTTAATAATGTTTATTAATTAAAAAATAATAACTTATAAAAAAATTAGCATCAAAATTAATAAAACTTCTTATTTTTAATAAAAATAACAATAAATCTTTTATTAATAAATTCGATCAACTAATAATACATAATTTATCATAAATTATCTTTTATAAATAAATAATAACTTTTAAATAGTAAATTTTATTTCTTTATAAGTAATTAAAATATAATTACTAGTTATTAGTAATTTTAATAAAATAATTTATTTAATAACATTATTTATAAGTTTATTAATTATTTTAAAAAGACTTTTTAATAAACTAATTTCTTAAATTATAATTCTTTATTTCCTTAGCATTTTAATTGTTTTGTTTTTTTTCATACGCAGGTTCATTCAAGAGTGAAAAACCTGTCCAAGTGCACTAAACTAACTCAGCGGGAGTTAGTTATGTGAGAAAAACAAGTGCGATGTTCCAGTAGTGAAAAAACGCACATTGTGCGGTGCAATTGTGAAGGGATTTCAAAGTCGATGGAAGATGTTCGGTGACAAGAAGTAGAGGATAGTGGCTACTTAAGCAGAGAAATCAATAGATTGGGAGGGTGGAAGAGGAGACATTCATTAGATGGACATTCATTTGACACATGGAAGAATCCAGTTCTGAGTAGAGGAGACTGGAGGGTGACTCTGGAACCACTTCTTGGAGTAGGAGGAGCGTAGGTATAAGGCCCCAGCCTTAAACCTTACTTAAATCTTGAGTTATTACAGGATTACACATTGAGGATCTTTTCAGGTTTAGAGTTTTAGAGAATTAGATCATAAAACTTGCATTACATTCCACATATAAACAAAATGGTTACATAAAGATATTATTCTTCATTCCCATCAATGGAAACATATTTAAAATAAAACATGGATTCTTTCTTGACACATCCTTGACTCTATCATCTTATCATTTACCTTACCCGTGACCTGTGAAAAACATTTCAAAAACTTGGGATGAGCATAAAGACTCAGTATGGGTTATAAAAAAACATGGAAAGGAAACATGAGTTCATATATACATAAGAATGAAATCATACTTTACCCATAAAACATAGGAACTTTAACATACCTCATAAAATCATGAATAAATCATATAAATCATAAGACATAAAGGTAACTTGAGGCATTCATAACATTCTTACGTAGGGAGTAACCCTCTTGGTTACGTTTGGAATACCCATCATAGTATATTCCCTAAATCTCTTCGGAGAAACCTTAATGTTTCACTCCTTCGCGTTACCCAATGCATTGGAGAGCTATATCGGGCTCACCAGCCCTTAGTTTATCACGGAACCACCCATCTTCATAATAATGCCCAAGAACCATAACATAATCGTATCACATAAAACATGCATAAAGGAAACATAACATTTCCACATTTCAATCACAAGATATCAATACAACACAAAAAACATTGTGAAAACCATTTTCAATACCAAAATAAAAGAAAAGTAAAACATGGTATTTATTTTTCTTTTAAAAAGAAGGTATGGCTTGTAGAGGAAGCTGAAACTCAAATAACGGTCACGACGGCGGAGAAGTCGTTGTCGCCGCATACGTACGACAAAAACATTCCCTTTTGTCATTTAGTAAACGCTTCGTATAAAAAATATTCCTTTTGAATAAACGTAAAAGTCAAAGGGGTTTATACATCGTATAAAATAAAGTTGTGTATAAAATAAAATATGCTTCAATGAAAGGAGATTGAGACGAAGTCCCATACCTCGTATCCGACTTGACCCGACTATTCTTTAATTTCCTGAATAATAAACTTGAGTTAATCTCTACTTGCGTATGAACCTTTTTCAAGTTCATTATTCCTTTTATACCATGTTATGAACATCATGTAATCATTTAAGTTAATAATGTTCATTTTGTCGGTATTTGGTTCTTAAGTCAAAAATAGACTTCTTACACTTACATGTTGTTAATTTGGTCAAAGGTTCATTATATCCAGAATGATATTAATGATTTGGATAACATATATATCATATATATTCATCATATACATGTATTTATAATATTACATCACATTTAGAGGTAAGAAATGAAATACACCGTTCATGGAGATGGTAAGCCGTACGTACGCATGAACGCTACTTCCATTTCTATTTCGTATTTTCTGGAATGGAATCATAATGATATAAGAGTATATTATAATTCCAGTATAATAACATATATAATATCATTAACTTTATCCTTTACACATCCCACATATGGTATTAACGAATCAAATCACTTTCAGGGGGCGGTAGTCCGCACTTCCTAAAATGAAGATATCGTGTATACCCATAATGGGAACCATAAAGGTATGCACAAAATGAAAAAAAACAGAAGATTAAGGAAAACATAAACATATTATATATCATATATAAAAATAGTGACATCATAATGGCCACCTTTGAAGGTGTTAAATGAGTATTGAACAATCATCGTTTCGGGAGGCAGAATTTCGCCATCCACGGAAACCGTATGTTCTTTAACCATTTGATGTAGTTGTGTGAGAGTGTAGCTCAAATAAATCTTATAAAAACATCCTAGTATATTGAAGATACTGGTGTTGTTACAAAAGAAGAAAATAAAAAGATTTTAGGGGGTTGGAGAAGCTAAATAAAACAAATGAACATGAGAGAATGAATTACCTTTAAAAGTGTAACTCCTTTTGATTTGAGCCTAAAGGCTTCCTTTGAAAGGATTATTCCCAAAGGAAATCCTCTAGGATGAGGAGAGGGATGTGGAGAGAGTAAATGGGCAGGTTTTGGCCGAGCCAAAGGCTTGAGGAGTGTGTGAAATGAGGTAGAGGTGGGGGCCTTTTATAAGAGGAGAGGAGGGGCACTTTTGGAAAGTAAAGAAATATTACTTTATTTGAAAATGTGTTTCGGTTTTAAAAGGTCCCACATTGAAATAATTTGGGGATAAGGTGATAAGGGTTCGAAATCCACTCATCCAATTGGTTTTGGCCATATTTAGTTCATAGATTTTACATTATCTTTCCATTTTATTTAAATCGTCAAATAATGATGTCATCGCTGCATCATTATTATGTCATAAATAATTTAATTTATTTAATGTCTAAAAATCATAAAAAAAATACTATGATGTAGGAAATATGTTTATCTTTCCAATGACTATTTATAATCAAAAATCTGATCTTTATAACCCCATGTAAAAAATTGTTTTCGTAAAACATATTATGTTTGTGTCATTTTTACTTTAACATTTAATAAAACGTTATTTATGTCATTTCCCAACCAAAATGTCCCCATGGGGTCCCCAAGTTGACCCATGGCTTGTCTTGGTCGGCCATGACACAACCCATAAGGTTGGGACATGTGTCTAGGTCATTTCATATTATTAAAGCCTTATTTATACCTTAAACTACACTAATTTCCACTAATCGCGATTAAAAACTTAATAAGTTACTATTCACCAAAAAATTATTTTAATCTCATTGAACCACATTTTACTTCTTAATGACAACCATGTATGTAGGATTTTCAAAATTCAATACACATTAGTGGTAAACTTTCATTTAACTGAAAAATTAGTTTGCTTGATTACCACTTAGTGGTTTCACTATTCATCAAAAATTGAAGTTTTTCAGAAAATTACCAAAAATTCACCCTAAGCTATATTTGATATTCCGAATTCAAAAATGAAGTCTATTTTACAAAATTAAAATCATATAAGTCACATTAATTAATTTAGTAATTAATTCCCACTGCCAGAGCAAATAGCATGTTTTTACAAAACAATAAGTATCAAAAGATTAACACCAGTTTAAGTCTAATTTCAAAGTGAAATTGATTCCAATGACCACCATTGGATTAAATGGTAAAAATATTTTTAGATTACACATTAATACCAATTCAAAAGATAATCTAGTCATATAAATAAATTATATTAAGAAGCAGTTTTGATGTAAAATGCAGTATTTGTCACTATTCATTAAAAATGAACATTGTCAGAAAAATACCAAAAATTCACACAAAGTAAATTTTGATGTCCCAAACATAAAGAGTAAGTTTATTTTGACAAACATAGCTTATAAAATTTTCAAAAGATAGATTTAAAAATGTTTTTCCATCAAAAGGCAGTAAAACAATCTTTTAAAAATATTAGTGTATTCCATGCTTAAGATTGGATTTATTTTCATTTTAAGCCTCTAAAACACTATTTTAATCATTAATAGACATAGATAAAAATATCTATTATTCATTACTTACTTGGGATGTTACATCCTTCTCCCCTTTAGAAAATTGCGTCCCCGCAATTTATTTACTTATCGAATAAATGGGGGTACTTATCCCTCATTGCATTTTCAGATTCCCATGTTGCCTCTTCAATCATGTGGTTTTTCCACAAAACCTTTACCTGCTTAACCACCTTATTCTGTAACACTTGCTCCCTGTGGTCAAGAATCTGGACCGGTTGTTCCTCATAAGATAGGTTCTCTTCCAGCTGAACTACCTCTGGACTCAAAACATGAGATGGATTTGGCATATACTTTCTCAACATCGAAACGTGAAAAACATTGTGTAATTGAGATAAACTCGGAGTTAAAGCCACTCGGTATGCAACTGATCCAACTCTCTCCAGAATTTCGTATGGTCCAATGAACCTTGGACTTAGCTTTCCTTTCTTACCAAATCTCATCACACTTTTCCAAGGAGAAACCTTGAGAAAAACATGATCGCCTACCTCAAAAGATAGATCCTTCCTCCGGTTATCCGCATAACTCTTCTGCCTGCTCTGAGTTGTTCTCATGTGTTTCTGAATCATCTGAACTTTTTCTACCATCTCTTCTACCAATTCTGGTCCCATCAACCTCCTTTCACCCACCTCATCCCAGAAATCTAGAGTTCGACACCGCTTCCCATATAATGCCTGAAATGGTGCCATCTGTATACTGGAATGGAAACTGTTATTATATGAAAACTCAACCAAAGAAAGATGTTGGTCCCAACTTCCCTGATAATCCATAGAACAAGCTCGTAGCATATCCCCCAATGTCTGAATTGTTCGTTCTGACTGCCAATCTGATTGAGGATGAAAAGCTGTACTAAATTTTAATTCAGTACCCAACGACTTCTGAAGGCCTTTCCAAAAGTTAGAAGTAAACCTGGGATCACGATCCGATACAATGGAGAGAGGAACTCCATGTAACCTAACTATCTCTTTAAGATACAAACGGGAAAGTTGATCAAGAGAGAAAGTATCTCGTATAGCAAGGAAATGAGCAGATTTGGTCAAGCGATCAACAATAACCCAGATTGCATTATTACCTCGAGATGTCTTCGGTAATCCAACAACAAAGTCCATGGATATATTCTCCCATTTCCACTCTGGAACTGGTAAAGGCTGAAGCATCCCTTTCGGTAACTGCCGCTCTGCTTTAACCTGCTGACAAGTCAAACACTTCACAGTAAAATCAGCAATATCTCTTTTCATTCCATCCCACCAGTAATACTCCCACAGATCTCTATACATCTTAGTACTGCCCGGATGAACTGAAAACGGAGAACTATGAGCTTCACATAACAACTCTCTCTTCAACTGTGAATCACAAGGCACACACAATATCTTCCCAAATCTCAAAACACAATCTTTATCAATGTTGAATTCAGGCAACTTACCTTTCTGAACCAGCTCTACCTTTTTCTGCAACTCACTATCTTGCTTCTGTGCTTGCTTGATTCTATCAGATAGAGATGATATCACTGATACCTGAAACAAAACAGAAGGAATTCCTGCACCAACAACTTCTATTCCAAATTTCATCAAATCGTTAACCAAAGGATCACGTTCCAACTGCAACATTGTTAATGAAGCATTACTTTTTCGACTCAAAGCATCAGCCACTTTATTTGGTTTTCCCGGATGGTAATGAATTGTACAATCATAATCCTTGATTAATTCTAGCCATCTCCCATGTCTCATATTTAACTCTTTCTGAGTGAATATATACTTTAAAATTTTGTGATCGGTATATATGTCACACTTTACTCCATACGAATGATGCCTCCAAATTTTTAAAGCAAAAACAACAGCAGCTAGTTCCAAATCATGTGTAGGGTAATTTACCTCATGAGTTTTCAACTGTCATGAAGCATAAGCAATTACCTGATCATTCTGCATTAGGACACAACCAAGTCCTTTCAATGAAGCATCACTGTATATAACAAACTCACCACTCCTGGAAGGTAGTGCCAAAACTGGAGCATTCACCAATCTTCTTTTCAATTCCTGAAAACAATCATCACATTCTTTTGTCCAGATAAACTTAACACCCTTTCGAGTTAGCTTAGTCATTGGACTAGATAACCGTGAATAATTTCTAACAAACCTTCGGTAATAGCCCACCAAACCAAGGAAGCTACGAATCTCGGTTGCATTTGTGGGTCTTGGCCATTCTTCCACAACTTTTGTTTTGGCAGGATCAATAGTTATTCCATCTTTAGAAACAATGTGACCAAGGAAATAAATTTGTTCCAACCAAAACTCACACTTGGTGAATTTCCCATACAGTTTATTTTCTTTTAAGGTTTGCAAGATAACCCTTAAATTTTTTTCATGCTCCTCTTTACTTTTAGAAAACACCAAAATATCATCAATGAAAACCACTACAAACTTATCCAAGAACTCATGGAAAATTCTATTCATTAAGTCCATGAATACAGAAGGTGCGTTGGTTAGACCAAAAGTCATTACTACAAATTCATAATGGCCATATCTCATACGGAACGCGGTCTTCGGAATATCTGCCTCCTTTACCTTCAGCTGATGGTACCCCGATCTCAAGTCAATCTTTGAAAAAAACTGAGCTCCCTGGAGCTGATCAAACAAATCATCGATATGAGGCAAAGGATATTTGTTCTTAACAGTGATATTATTCAAGGCTCTATAATCAATGCAAAGTGTCATAGAACCATCTTTCTTTTTAACAAATAAAACAGGAGCACCCCATGGTGATGTGCTAGGTCTAATGAAACCTTTCTCTAATAAATCTTGCAATTGCTCCTTCAAATCTAAAAGTTCAATTTGTGACATTCGATAAGGGGGTTTTGAAATTGGCTTAGCATCAGGAACTAATTCAACAGTAAACTCAACTTCCCGATCTGGTATTATTCCAGGAAACTCATCAGGAAAAACATCAGGATACTCATTTACCACTGGCACATCATTAATATGAATAGTTCCTTTATTTTCAATGACGTGTGCAAGGTAACATTCATTTCCATCTTTTACAAGTTTCTCAGCCTCTTGATATGTTATCAAAAGTAAGGGTTCATTCCTGTAAACAAACTGAAAGTCTTTCTGAAAAGAAACTTCTTTAGCTCTACAGTCAATCTTAGCATGGTAAATAGAGAGCCAATCCATACCCAGGATAACATCAAACTCTACTAGAGGTAGAACAATAAGGTTTGCAAGTAGGTTCTTTCCACAGATAAGGATAGTAAGATTCTTATAAATTCTTTTTGCCTCAACATTTCCCCCAGGTGTTTTTACCAAAAGTTCAGGAGTCATTTCTTGAGATGGTATTCCCATTTTACTAGAAAAGGTTTCAGAGATGAAAGAATGTGTAGACCCCGAATCAAACAACACACTGGCATAATCTGAAAAAACAAACAAAGTACCTGATACAACTTCATTTGATGGCCCAACATCTGCTGAAGTAGTTGCAAAGGATTTCACCACCCCTTTCTGCTTGTAGTCTAACTGCTTCCCATCACTCAAGCTCCTTGTCGGACACTCGTTTGCATAGTGACCCATCTCATTAAACTTATAACATTTCAATAACTGTAAATAAAATTTGTTCTTACCTTCACCTTGATCCTTTTCAGTGCAATCACGAGCCTTGTGTCCCATCTTACCACATTGGTAGCACTTCCCAGAATTCAGAAGACATTCCCCAGCATGCCTTTTTCCACATTTATCACAAACTGGAAACTTAGTTCTCTTACCATCAGACTTTTTTGAAGAATTCTTACCTTTCTCATGCCACCTCGGTCTCTTCTTCTGCTGGTTGTTATAGAAATCTTGGTCATCGGCAAATTCCATTTCCACCTTCTCAGCACATCGAACAAGCTTTTCATAACTTTTAAACTCACGAGAAGCTAATGCCCTTCAATATTTTGGCTTTAATCCTGAGTAAAAATGATTGATTTTACTATCAAGGTCCCGGATAAAATTTGGAGCATACCTTGCCAATAGAGTGAACCTTTCTTCACAGGCAGCCACTGAGTCTTCCTCTTGCCTCAATTCCAAGAATTGCTTTTCCATCCTAATTCGAACAGCCTTAGGAAAATACTTCTCAAGAAACATACCTTTGAATTCATCCCAGTCAAGAGCATCAATCTCATCGGCATCCCTGATATTTTTAACCATAGACCACCACTGATCTGCTTCACCCTCCAAACGGTAAATAGCAAGACTAACCTTTTGATTGTCTGAACACCCCATGACATCAAAAATCTTCTCCAGTGATTTAATCCACCCTTCAGCTAGCACATGGTCAGATGATCCTCTGAATGATGGGGGATGTTGCCTCATGAAATGTTCCACCACTAACATGTTCCTCTGCGGTTGGTCTGGTTGATCTCGTGTATGGATACCACCGCTATTTATCGCTTGAGTGAACTGCGCCATTACTGCAACAAACTGTTCAGTTCCAATTCCGACCATTTCTGGATGCTGATTCGGAAGGTTATTTCCTTCCGTATGCCTTCCTAGCACTGCTTCCCTGTTTCCCCTGCGGAAAACCATTCTGAACAAACATGTCTTAGATGAAGCAACATGGTAATCTTTAAATGCTATATCATTTCGAAAAAAAAATATTTTTGGATAATCATTTAATAGAATTCTAACTCCTAAAGTTATCTAAACCGACCTATGATACCAACTATAAGGCCCCAGCCTTAAACCTTACTTAAATCTTGAGTTATTACAGGATTACACATTAAGGATCTTTTCAGGTTTATAGTTTTAGAGAATTAGATCATAAAACTTGCATTACATTCCACATATAAACAAAGTGGTTACATAAAGATAGTATTCTTCATTCCCATCAATGGAAACATATTTAAAATAAAACATGGATTCTCTCTTGACACATCCTTGACTCTATCATCTTATCATGTACCTTACCCGTGACCTGTGAAAAACATTTCAAAAACTTGGGATGAGCATAAAAACTCAGTATGGGTTATAAAAAAACATGGAAAGGAAACATGAGTTCATATATACATAAGAATGAAATCATACTTTACCCATAAAACATAGGCACTTTAACATACCTCATAAAATCATGAATAAATCATAGAAATCATAAGACATAAAGGTAACTTGAGGCATTCATAACATTCTTACGTAGGGAGTAACCCTCTTGGTTACGTTTGGAATACCCATCACAGTATATTCCCTAAATCTCTTCGGAGAAACCTTAATGTTTCACTCCTTCACGTTACCCAATGCATTGGAGAGCTATATCGGGCTCACCTGCCCTTAGTTTATCACGGAACCACCCGTCTTCATAATAATGCCCAAGAACCATAACATAATCGTATCACATAAAACATGCATAAAGGAAACATAACATTTCCACATTTCAATCACAAGATATCAATACAACACAAAAAACATTGTTAAACCCATTTTCAATACCAAAATAAAAGAAAAGTAAAACATGGTATTTATTTTTCTTTTAAAAAGAAGGTATGGCTTGTAGAGGAAGCCGAAACTCAAATAACGGTCATGACGGTGGAGAAGTCGTTGTCGCCGCATACGTACGACAAAAACATTCCCTTTTGTCATTTAGTAAACGCTTCGTATAAAAAAGATTCCTTTTGAATAAACGTAAAAGTCAAAGGGGTTTATACATCGTATAAAATAAAGTTGTGTATAAAATAAAATATGCCTCAATGAAAGGAGATTGAGACGAAGTCCCATACCTCGTATCCGACTTGACCCGACCGTTCTTTAATTTCCTAAATAATAAACATGAGTTAATATCTACTTTCTTATGAACCTTTTTCAATTTCATTATTCCTTTTATACCATGTTATGAACATCATGTAATCATTTAAGTTAATAATGTTCATTTTGTCGGTATTTGGTTCTTAAGTCAAAAATAGACTTCTTACACTTACATGTTGTTAATTTGGTCAAAGGTTCATTATATCCAGAATGATATTAATGATTTGGATAACATATATATCATATATATTCATCATATACATGTATTTATAATATAACATCACATTTAGAGGTAATAAATGAAATGCACCGTTCATGGAGACGGTAAGCCGTACGTACGCATGAACGCTACTTCCATTTCTATTTCATATTTTCTGGAATGGAATCATAATGATATAAGAGTATATTATAATTCCAGTATAATAACATATATAATATCATTAACTTTATCCTTTACACATCCCACATATGGTATTAACGAATCAAATCACTTTCAGGGGGCGGTAGTCCGCACTTCCTAAAATGAAGATATCGTGTTTACCCATAATGGGAACCATAAAGGTATGCCCAAAACGAAAAAAAACAGACGCTAAGGAAAACATAAACATATTATATATCATATATAAAAATAGTGACATCATAATGGCCACCTTTGAAGGTGTTAAATGAGTATTGAACAATCATCGTTTCGGGAGGCAGAATTTCGCCATCCACAGAAAACGTATGTTCTTTAACCATTTGATGTAGTTGTGTGAGAGTTTAGCTCAAAGAAATCTTATAACAACATCCTAGTATATTTAAGATACTTTTGTTGTTACAAAAGAAGTAAATAAAAAGAGATTATGGGGTTGGAGAAGCAAAATAAAACAAATGAAAATGAGAGAATGAATTACCTTTAAAAGGGTAACTCCTTTTGATTTGAGCCTAAAGGCTTCCTTTGAAAGGATTCTTCCCAAAGGGAATTGTCTAGGATGAGGAGAGGGATGTGGAGAGAGTAAATGGGCAGGGTTTGGCCGATCCAAAGGCTTGAGGAGTGTGTGAAATGAGGTAGAGGTGGGGGCCTTTTATAAGAGGAGAGGAGGGGCACTTTTGGAAAGTAAAGAAATATTACTTTATTTGAAAATGTGTTTCAGTTTTAAAAGGTCCCAAATTGATATAATTCGTGGATAAGGTGATAAGGGTTCTAAATCCACTCATACAATTGTTTTTGGCCATGTGTAGTTCATAGATTTTACATTATCTTTCCATTTTATTTAAATCGTCAAATAATGATGTCATCGCTGCATCATTATTATGTCATAAATAATTTAATTTATTTAATGTCTAAAAATCATAAAAAAAATTCTATGATGTAGGAAATATTTTTAGCTTTCCAATGACAATTTATAATCAAAAATATTATCTTTATAACCCCATGTAAAAATTGTTTTTGTAAAACATATTATGTTTGTGTCATTTTTACTTTAACATTTAATAAAAAGTTATTTATGTCATTTCCCAACCAAAATGTCTCCATTGGGTCCCCAAGTTGACCCATGGCTTGTCTTGGTCGGCCATGACACAACCAATAACGTTGGGACATGTTTCTAGGTCATTTCATATTATTAAAGCCTTATTTATAACTTAAACTACACTAATTTCCACTAATCGCGATTAAAAACTTAATAAGTTACTATTCACCAAAAAATTATTTTAATCTCATTGAACCACATTTTACTTCTTAATTACAACCATGTATGTCTGATTTTCAAAATTCAATACACATTAGTGGTAAACTTTCATTTAACTGAAAAATCAATTTGCTTGATTACCACTTAGTGGTTTCACTATTCATCAAAATTGAAGTTTTTCAGAAAATTACCAAAAATTCACCCTAAGCTATATTTGATATTTAGAATTCAAAAATGAAGTCTATTTTACAAAATTAAAATCATATAAGTCACATTAATTAATTTAGTAATTAATTCCCGCTGCCAGAGCAAATAGCGTGTTTTTACAAAACAATAAGTATCAAAAGATTGACACCAATTTAAGTCTAATTTCAAAGTGAAATTGATTCCAATGACCACCATTGGATTAAATGGTAAAAATATTTTCAGATTACACATTAAGACCAATTCAAAAGATAATCTAGTCATATAAATAAATTATATTAAGAAGCAGTTTTGATGTAAAATGCAGTATTTTTCACTATTCATTAAAAAATGAACATTGTCAGAAAAATACCAAAAGTTCACACAAAGTAAATTTTGATGTCCCAAACATAAAGAATAAGTTTATTTTGACAAACATAGCTTATAAAATTATCAAAAGATAGATTTAAAAATGATTTGCCATCAAAAGGCAGTAAAACAATCTTTTAAAAATATTAGTGTATTTCATGCTTAAGATTGGATTTATTTTCATTTTAAGCCTCTAAAACACTATCTTAATCATTAATAGACAGAGTTAAAAATATCTATTATTCATTACTTACTTGGGATGTTACAGTAGGATCAGAGTATCTTCCGAGGAGTTTGAATTCCCTTGTGTTTGAATTATTACACTCTATTTAAAAAGTCGTTAATTACTATTATGTTAGTATACATGTTTCCTATCTAAGTCTATATTTCGGGGATAAATTGATGTTTCACTGGTTACTTTTGTATGTTCTTTTTCACTTCATCTTTAGATGTATTCAGTATTGATTGGCGAGACCAATACTGAATTCATCCAATTGCATTGTTCCACCAAAATTTAATTTTGTAACTTCACAATAAATTGGAGAGATTTATTGTGAATACATTTTTCATAAAAATAATAAATTCACAAATACTTCCGGACTTACGGTGAGTTCGTCCTGCTGTCATTTTCAAATAGTTCAAATTTGATTGATTTTGGAGTGGAGAACTCTTAAATTGGTTGGCTGGTGTGACTTAACTCCTAGTGATTGGGAGGGAGGACAGTGGCTACTTAAGCAGACCAAATAGAAGATTGGGTGGGAGGAAGAGGAGACATTCATTATGTGGACATTCATTCGACAGATGGAAGAATCTAGTTCTGAGTAGAGGAGACCGGAGGGAGACTCTGGAACCACTTCTTGGAGCTGGAGGAGCGTAGGAGTAGAGTATCTTCGGGGGAGTTTGAAAACCCTTTTGTTTGAATCTTACACTTTGTTTAGAATGTCTTCAATTACTGTTATGTTAGTATACATGTTTCCTTGCTAAGTCTCTAGTTCGGGGATAAATTGGAGTTTCACTGGTTACTTTGGTATGTTCTTTTTCACTTAATCTTTTGATGTGTTCGGTTTTGATTGGTGAGATCAATACTGAATTCATCCAATTGAATTGTTCAACCAAAATTTAATTTCAGAACTTCACAATCAATTGGAGAGACTTATTGTGAATACATTTTTCATAAAAAAAATAAATTCACAAATACATGAGGACTTACCATGATTTCATCCTATTTTCAATTTCAAATAGTTCACATTTGATTAATTTTGGAGTGGTGAACTCTTAAATTGGTTGGATTGTGTGACTTAACTATTGGAAATGGAGGTGACTCATACTCTTAAAATTGGTACTCTGCATCAACATTTAAGTGAATCAGCATATCTCAAAAACCAGTAGAATGAGGATCTTTCCTCAAGCGTATTAGTAGCTTGTTCTTTTAATAGTGTTCTATATCTCTGTGTCTCTTTGTTTTTTACTATTTCTAGCATCAAATTAGTTTAGATATAAGATTTGTGTTGTTTTGTCACTTCATTTCTTAATATAAAAAATATATAAAAATTGAAAAATAGAAAATTCACTCCGCTACTGACAACAGTGGAGCTTCCAAAGTTTTTTTAGAAGATTAGTGGCCAAATTTTCCTTCCTTGTGGGTTCGACCCATATTTCCACATATAAAATAGTTAGTAGGAATATAAATTTTAAACATTTACTGACTTCAATGATGGTTTATGTGAGTTATATTTTTTTATTTTGATGTTAAATTGTATTTATAATGATGAGGTTAATATTTCAAAAGGCTAGGTTGTTATTCACAATGTTACGTTTACTATTCCAATAGGTCACTTTATAGTTCCAATGGTCACATTACATCATATAAATATTTATTAATTCCATCACGCATCATTCACTATAATTCATAACATGTTTTCATATTTTCATTTTCTAAAACGTTGATTGGTTTAAGAATGTTTTTTTATTTTCTATAGTGTTGCTCATGGGTGCATTAATTCTTAGTGATCCAGATGCTAAATATTTTCCAATTCAATATTTTTAATTTTATATTTTTTATTCCATTGTAATACTTGAATTCTTCTATATTTTAGTAAATGAATTTTTTTATCTCCATCAGTGAAAAGTGTGCAATTGTTTTTCTCTTTGTTTTATGTTTATAATTATATAAAAAATAATAGAACAAAAAAGTTTACTAGAAAATAATATCATTTATAAAATTTTTGTCACTAAATTCCCCCATATTCATAAATTTAATCGCAAATATTTAAATTATTAATATTGGTTGAGAATAGATATAGTTATCTCTATTTCATTGTTTGATTAGGTTACCATGTTGGGTCATTATATATTTAGTTCCTCCATATATCCTTTACTTGGTATGTTGTCTAGTTTCATACAAGATTGTATCTAAAATTTAATATATTCAACTGATGATCCTCATATATGAAGAAATTCTCTATTTGTACAACCACCTGATTTAGTACATGTTTGGAATCATTTATGTACTTTATCAACAGAGATATGTGAATAAAAAGCATGAACTTGAGCCATATCTGTGGGAAGATTTAGATTATATGTCACTACTCCTACGCGGTCAAGGATCTCAGTGAGGATAATGTTCCAATGGAATTAGATTTATTTTATTTAAAATTGGTATAACACTCCTCCATGGTGAGAATCCATAGAATTTTTTTTTCTATAACATCTACCTCCATGTCCCATGGAGAGTTACTAGAATTTCTCATCATATGACTATAAAATACGTTTATATACTTCATGATGTCATGAACCATTCATGTCATCTCTTTAAAAATATAGGGTACAAGTGATATCTGTTAATAAATATCTTCCCAAAAAGTAGGTGTTCCACATTACTTCACGTATATAGCTTCATATGGGTCCATTTCAATACATGAATAGAGGCTACTATTTTATAACGGTTCAACTAATTGGATATATTGATCCCTTCTTCATTTAAATTCTATTTTGCAGGTATGAAAAATATTATCATGTTTCTAAAAATATATTTCATATTTTATATTAGTTTATTGGAGATAAGATGTGTTGAAATGCATTTTATTTTTCAGAGGATGTTGAATATATATCTAGAATTTAGTGGTGAACCTTGGATCACAATCATAAATTATCAAATTTATTTCTCCATAAATCATCAACACTACTATTACATATATCCTAGAATTTTTTTCAAATGACAAATCATTCCCAAGTGTGAATGAGTATTCATTATTGGTGTGTTAATCCATCACAACATATATTTAATTTCTTCATTTGGATTTCATTAGGAGACCAGTAAAAAAATTTAGGGTGATATTTTCCAATTTCAATGTTGGTATAAGAAATGGTTGAATCATCCCCTTGGAGTTCTTCTTATAATAAATTAATTGAAATTATTATTATTTAACATTATATTTTCATAACATGATAATAAAATTCTTAATTTAAAAATTCACTGCACTAACATTGTAATTCTATATAGATGAATAATGATTTTAAACATACTTGTTCATCAAAGAAAAGAATGAATTTTTTTATTTTTCCCTTATAAAAAATATTTTATTATCATGACCCATCCCACCAAGGTTCTTCCTATCCATTGATAAGCTGAGTGTTTCTACCTTAAACCCGCCTCCAATAGTCTATTGGCTGGTTACTATCACCAAGTAGGAATATCCGACACATTGGAGGCATTATCCAAAGTATCTAATCAAATAAACACATCTCTAAGCCCATAAAATGTTGATTTTTTTAAAAACATATACCACCGAATGAAAAAAAATATCCCATAATCAGATTAATGTAGAATTAATGAAAGTGAAAAGGGGACAAAAACATCCTAAAAAACAATAATGGATTTAAAACTGTTTAGAATAGTTGGACCATCGTCAATTAGAACACACTATAAACGCCATGGTATGTCTTGCATAATTGAAGCTCTGCATTCACCCATTCCCTCTTTGGACTCCATCAAAAGGTATGTTTTCTATATAAGGATCAATTTTTTTGGAAGGGGGTACCATGAATTATTGATTATAACAATAATCAATAGGAAACATTGAAATAAATAATGATAAATAATATAGGGAATCCATATCAAAATAAGATATGTCAACAAGAAAGAGACATAGAAACTATAAACACCCAAATATAATTATAGCAGACAACTTATATCAAGGGGACTCAAGAAACTTTTCCATCCATTGGATTCTACTCGAGGACACAAAGTAAAAATCATTTTAGGAGTAGTTACTCAATGAGATATGTTTTCATTGATGACTCCCACCAAAGTGGTAATGATCATATGGTCTCGCTAAGAAGAACTCATTGGATCAATGAAATTATCATCACATAGGTTGGTGATCACACCCAGGGCCAATAGGGGACACCCCAATCTCAACAGGACCAGATTAATAGATAGAGAATTTATTCCCTTTATATGGTGGTCACACTGATACAATGAACCCCACCTTAGGAACGATATAGGATCCCAACCTAGTCCCATATGGGGATACATCAATCAATATCTAATACTAATCACATAGTTGGGATTAAAATCCAATTATGAGGAAATAATACCACAATTTACCTTCATGGTAATGGAACATGGACTAACACTAACCTAAATCAAATCTATACTAAAGAAACGATGGTCCTTGAACATCCACAAAGGGATTACAAGACATGTACTTGGGGTACATGGAATTTATTTCCAACCTCTAGTATTCCTATGTCCTATAATATCATAAAGAATGAAACCCCTCATATACATGGAATTTCCATTATGGGTACACGATGTGTATCGATCAATCTTGAACATAGAATTTCACCATTCTATGCCCATGTACACCTAGTTGTGCATGTGTAATTTGGGTTGTGCTCATATACTATGGTCATGACTATGTGCAGGGCCATTTATGAGTACCATGTTATGCCCATATACACTACTCATGCCAATATGACTAGACGTGTTCATGACCATATACTCCTATAGTACACACAAGGCCACCATCATCAGGTCACAAATCATGTGACATGTTCCACACAACGTGGGATAATTATCTTATGCGAAAACCATTGAACTTCCTCTATGGGTTCCCACACAATATATATATCTACATTAAGTGTTTTATAACATGAGATTTTATATAATGCAATGTTCCTTCTTATATTCTCTAGATTCTATCACCGCCACCATTTGTTTCTCGCATAAAACTCATATTAGGATTTAATTGAACCTCACCACCATAGGTGGCCAGAGTTTGGGATTTGATATGCTCAAAAATAACTCTGTCAAGATGTTCCTTCACTACACCAGACCACTATCATAGGTAAATATTGAAGGAAATTGGATTCTATAGTCCCATATGGTTTACATTAATATTCTTCTTTCATCACTTCTCAATCATAATAATGATCATGAACCATACCCATGGTATTGATCTGTTTCATTGAATAATGGTAACAGTATGAATGTATACTTGGTATTTTATAGAACCGTGGGCCAAAAACAATCCCAATGAACTTACTAAGAATTGTGGTTGGAAACCATACACCATAAACATTAGAAACTAACAACATCCTTTTTTCATCTTAACTTTGATCCATTATCATGTAATATATGATAGAAGATGAATACACAACAAAGAATACATAAATAAAATGTAAAATAAATTAATTATCAATGCATGAAAGAATTATTTTTCATATAATCTATCTAAACAACATATGGGATAAAAAATAGGATGATTCCTCATAAATAAAATGTCCTACCTCATGTTTAGATTGGATGATGAAGAACAATTTGATGCCATAGTCATTAGAAAAATCCAAAAACATTATCAGCCTAGATGAACCTTGCGGTATTGATTTGATCCTCCGATCAGTTATAATATTTCCTTGATCAGTAATGGCTCATATATGGTCTTCAGTGTAATGGGGAGAAACCTAATTTTTACCAATAAATCTATACTTATAGAAAAGGGATTTCTATTTTTCTAATTTAATAATAAATCATTTAAAGTTATTTATTTATTTATCCTCCCATGTCTTCTCATAACTCAATATTGTTATGCGCTTTAGGGTTATGTCATTCCAAGGGTAAAACCTAATTTCTAAACTCAATGGAATCCCCATATTTCTAATCCATAAATCCATTCTATTTTTATTAAAAAAATTTGGAAAACAACATGCACATGATTTCAATATATTTTATATTTTTGAAATACTAATTATAGGATCATTCGGCCTCTGAATTACATATAGTCTTAGTTCATGTATCTAAAAATATTAATAGATATATTTAAAATAATTACATTCCAAAAAGTGGACATTTAATTCTCCCCACATTCAATATTTTCATCATAAAAATAGAAAAAGACTACTAAAAAGTTGTGGTTATTGATTTTGCATTCAGGTATCCTCCTCCAAAGTGATATAGTAAATATTTATGTGCTACCATCATACATTCATCATTGGATGTTATTTCTCATAAATATTCTTATCTCGAATATCCTTGATCTCTAGCAGGTACGTTTTAAAGGTATCTCTATCCTTGACATCATGATCTCCCCAACTGATGCCATGTGACAGGTCATGCACGTACAACCTCTAATGTGACACATGGAAAACATCATATGCGTAGTCTAACAGCAATGTTAGGTCCAAGTGGTATGCTAACTCACTAACCATACATAGTATCTGGAATGGAATGATGAATTTTATAGAAACATTTCCTCCCTATACAAATATATATAACCATAATTGATGTTAGGCTTCTCGAAACACATGGTCTACCACCTAAAACTCCTAATGACTCCATAATTTTTCTTTATTGGACTTATCACTACTATGTGCAATCTTCATCTAATTATGTATAATTTAAAACTTCTTTTTCATATTACACACATACTCTAGGCCCATAACTATTAACTCTCATTGATCATTCTAACATACTGGGGACCTACATGTTTTCTCATATAATTACTTTAATAGAACCATATCGATTGGGAATGGTAGCTGTTTTATTATAAAAACTCCACCAAGGGGAGTTAATCCACCCAACTATTGAAAAATTTTAAAATTAAAGATCAAAACATTTCATTTATAAATTGAATAGTACACTTACTTTGTATGTTAGTCTGGGGTGTGAAACTCCATGCTCAATCAAAAGTATTTCTACAAGGCCTCATACATTTTTCTTAATAATCATGATGTGAAGAATGCATCACTGTCTAAAACAATCATCAATTGAACTCCAGAGAGATAGGGTATCCCATGTATATAGAGGCATACTATGGTGTCTAATGAACTATTCTCTCAATGAGTTATGAAGTTTTATGACTTGGTGAGTCAGTCAATGATAACCCAGATGTAGTCATGTTATATATATGTTTTTGGAAGCCCCTCAACATATTCCATATATATCTTCCCCACTTCCACTCTCTCACATCAATGTTTTGAGCTAAACCCATTGGGAGCTAGTTCTTAGCCGTCACTTTCTAACAATTGTGGCAACACAAGGAATGTTCTTCTGTATAATTTTTCATTACAGGCCAACAGAAGATACAACAGAGGTCATAGAATTTTGTTCCCATGCATGGATGTACTTCCAAAGAGGATGTATGAAACTACCTATCCATATCCTCCCACAATGTCACTGATTCCATATTCAACCCTCTAAAAATAATGACATGATCCGGAACATCATAAAATAAATCAAGAGAACATCTAGTGGATATATGAGTATGTAATATCCAACAATAAGTATATCCATGATGATCATCCCTAACACATTTTAGAAACAGTTGGGTAACAACAATCAACAATAGATTTTAGTCACTATCATTTTCCATAAAGAACAACTGTAAATGGAAAACGACTTTGAATACTTAGTAAAAAACTAATAACAAGGTCTCCCACTGAGGGATTCTTCTACCACATTCATCATTTACTGAGTATAGACTATATTGAAGTTGTGATTATGGAGGGACTCTATCCATCTTCTATGTCTCACTTATGATCCTTTAGAGAGAATAAATAACTAATACTATTATGCTATGAGTTAATGATAAACCGCAATCCTATATGGTAGTTTCACTACTATTTCATGGTTAATATTACCACTTCCCGCTCAAGATTGTGGGGAATGTAGTTATAATCATGTGGTCTCAACATCCAAGACCTAGAGTAAATAATAAACTATATATACATCAGTACACATCAATGTATATTCATTGAGACATCACAAAAAACTACATACAAGAAACCCTCATTTGGAAATCTCTATATGGGGGTGCTCTTCATCCTCTGCCTCAACTCCTAAAAATACTTCTGGTATACATCTATCAAAGTCAAAGTATTACCTTTCCACATGAATTTTTTAAAATGTGATTATATACTAGAAAAATCAACCATGAATCACAAGTTGTATCCTTCTCAACTAAGGATGATATGCCCCTCTTCCATGGTCTTGTTTTTATCCCTATCTAATACTCTTTTGACCTTTTTTGAGTGCACTACTACAACATTATCTGATATGACATGTACCAGAAATTAGAACATATGAATACAAAACTCAACATTTAAAATATTACCATAAAGCTGGTTCTATTGGAGTATGTTGAGGACCTTCCAAATATGTCTCACATGATCCTAATCTAATGTGATATACTCTATTCTTACATCAATGAAAACTACGATAATACAGTATAATAAAAACTAGAAGAATAATTTTATGGCTCCCACGAAAAATGAATGGGTATTCTTCATGAAAAATGGCATCAACAAGTATGAATTGAAACTATAGAGACATCATAATTCCATATTTGATACATTCTCATAATTTACTAATAGATGATGACAGCCTAATATAAGTTCAATCTTCTAAAACCATCACTCCCCTCTAAAAGGATCGAATAATTTGTCAATTGTATGTAGAATATTCATATTATTCATGGACACTATGATCAGGTTCTGACAATGTATACATAATATCATGTTACCATCTACCTTCTTGGAGAATAACATTGGGGATTCATATAGAGAAACATTTGGTCTCACATAGCACATCCTTTGTATGTCCCCCCAATACACCATTATCTCTATAATAAATATGAGAGGCATATGATATGCTTATACTAAAATAAAGACATCATGGGATGAATGTCAATATATAATTATATCACTTAGTAAGGAGTTAATTTTGGCCCATCATCAGGAAAGATGTCATTTGAATCCACCAACAAAGAAGGAGACTAGTATTCCATAACATCAACTTCTATAAGAGTCATGGTAGTCAACTGGTGAATAATCAATTAAAATATCCAATGTATGATCCCATCATGATCTTCCTAGGTTTCTTCTAACCCACAATGGAAAACCTAATCTATTCATCAATGAAACACCACATCCTTCTCTTGAATAGTCTATCCGGGTGTGAAATTTGGATAGCAAGTCCTTACCTAAGATGAAATCACAATACCTCTTCACCACGAAAAAGATATATAGTAATAATATATCAACTCTATGATTTAGGTCACACTATTTTCAAGGGTTTTTTATTATTGTGTCACCCCCAGTTGAGCCTAAAAGCGTAAGGGTTGAGCTAATGGATCAACTACAATCACTATTTATCAAACTAATGAAGTGGAAAGGAATGAGTGTGTAGTACCTATGTGTATCATTACTGTAGCTACAAAATAGAATAAATGGATCGTAACTCATATAATCCATAGAAAATCTATTTCATAGTCCACCACTACTTATAGTTATCCCTTCGTCTGACCAACAACTCAATAAGCCTCACATGGACCACCTAAGGCTTGTGGTGGAAATAAGTTACACTGCCCAACACCTCCCACTTCACTACCCAATCCTCTACCACATACACCACCCTACAGACCTCCCCGATACATTTGTTGACTCTTTCTAGGTGTTTTATTTAGAATCTCTCTATCATTTACAGGATAGGTATGATGGTCCAAACTGAGGAATTCTAGACCATCTCATTAGAAGCATCACCTCCCCCTTAGTTGACTTGATCCATGATGAGATCAATTAACCACTGATATTATATCCTAGAATTTCCTCTTAAAGTGTATCTCAAGAATTGATCCTAGTGATACACCTCAGCAACCAGCTATCAAGGAATCTACTCTTGGGTGCCTACATCCAACACCCACTATCACTGTCTACTCAATAAAGAAATATCCCCACAACTAAATCTTTTAAAAGAAATCCTATATAGTTGGGAATTAAAGGATATAAAACTGAATACTTGATATCATAGTAGATTTATTTATTAAAGGATATTTCTCTTAATAAAGGATATCACACCGTATTCATTGAGTATCACATGAGATAAGTAAACCACACTGATTACTCCCCTATAGATGTACTATCCGGCTATAAGTGAAAAATGTCATGGATGCTCATAGATCACAACATGGGTAGATATAACCCCTTCAAAAAGAGGTATTCAAAATCTATCAAGGAGGATTTTTTTTTGTTTTATGAATTATAAATATTCTCCATCTTCACCTGGAGAATCCATAGAGAAGGCTCAAAATAAGGACCACTATATGATTGGAAGGAGTCCTTAAAAGTCCAAAAAACACAAGTGACTACCTATATCCAGTACTCTAATACCAAGGGGCCTTTCTCACCCTAAATAATTAGAGGTTTCTAACTATATATCTCATGAAATTTACAAACCATGCATGCATCCTATACCAATAATTTCATTTCAAACTTTTACTTTATTTGTGGTGGAAAACTAAAAAACCACATAGATATACCACATCATATACAGGACCCCATACTATAGCCTCATCACTCAGAAAATCAACCCCATTATCACACTATAAAATTATAAATTTCAATAATCATGAGTCATCTTAAAAATAAACAAGTCGCATTATAGTCAATGAGTATATCTAGGGAGATGACTCAATAAGTAAATGGAAATCACAAATAATTCATATATGACACATGTTCTATTTTTTCCATACAAATCATATCTACATGTACCGTATTGAGAAGAAGGTCATCAGAGTCTCAGTGAATAGATACATTAGTTTCTATAGTAATAAAATTCCCCATTACCAATATTAGAACTCGAATCAGATTAACAATATCACTATAAATCCCAAAGAAAACACACAACTATATAAAAAAACTCTATTCCTAAATTAGATATGATTATTCTGATACCCCTCTATCAAAGAATTACCAATAAGGGGATCACATGGCTAGTGATAACCTTAGTGTTACCACCACAAGCCTACCACCTATAGTATAGGGGATAGAGACCAGTGCTGAGTAGGAACATCCAACTCATAGGAAGAATTATCCTATGTACATGTACACTCACACACATATCTAAGACCATAAATATATGAATTGTAAAATAAAATATAAATATACATGCATAATCAGTCCCATAATCATAGTGAAATATATATAATTAAAAAATAAATGGGAAAAATAAAATCCCACCAAAAACTGCAAAGTTTCCAATCCTACTCTGAAAGAGGGTACCATTTTCCAATGAAACACATTGTAAAAATCTTGATCTATCTAGCCCAATATTTTATCCCACTAATACTAGACCTCCAATGAAATCATAAAAATGCCTGTAATATGGATAAGAAATGACATGGGAAAAAAATTCCATAAAGGGGAGAGTATATAAATAACTACTTGGATGTCCCTAAATATCTATTCATATAGTATCTAGAGTAGTATACTAAACACTTGGTTTGTCCACAAGATAATAGATATAGAAATAATAAACACCTAGATATAATCATAATATAAAAATAGCCTTAAGGGGTCTCATCTATCATTTTCAGTCATTGGATAATGATTATGGATTCATATTAACAATATTTCTAGGAGTACACACTCCATGGACAAGGCTTTCACTAATGTCTCTCACCAAATTGGACATGATCATATAGCCTTTCCAATATGTACTCATTGGATCTCTAATGATCTCATCATCCAAGTACAGGAACACACCTAGGGCCTTTGGCAGTTACCAAAAACTATAATAGATCATCTTAAAATATAGTGTATTGATTCAGTGTGCATGGTGGTAATATTGATATGATGATCCCCAACTGGGAATGATATAGGATCTCACCTTAGTACCACATTGGGGAACATTGAACTTTATCAAATACTAAACACATGGAGGTGATAAAATTATATACTGGGGATATAATTATGCACAATAACCTCGTGGAAAAGGACCAATGTATCACACTCAACTAAAATTGGACTATAATAAAGAATAAAAGAGATTTAAAATATTTAAAGGGAGTACATGACATGTACTAGTGGTACACTATGTGTTATAAAACTTCATTGTATTCTTGTTTCATTCCATCACATAGAACATTGAAACATTCATATAAATAACACCCCCCCTAAGGGTACATGGAATTTGGGGGTTGATCTATCACTCAGCGACCTGGCTTCCTATTCTTACGTACACTAGTCCATGCCAATGTAATTTGGGTCTGGTCCATGTACTATGGGCATTCCTGTGTACTGGGGTATGTAAGAGTCCTGGGTCATGCCAATGTACTCTACCCATTCCAGTTCTCCATTTCATTTCTTTTCCAATTTACTCCTATAGTACACGTTGGGCAGTTAGCTTCGGATCACAAATCATGTTATATTTAACATCTGAAAAATCCTATATTTATATCCATGGGTCCCATCTGATGTGTATCATCTGTTTAAATATCTTTTAATATGTGATTTTCATGAATATCATGGTTCATATCCATGTCTCTAAATTCCATCAACTCAACTATTGACTACTCCCAATGAACTCGAATTTGGATTCAGTTTATCCCCACTATCACTAAAGGCTAGATTTTGTGATTTAATCTATTTATAAATCACTCCACTAAGGTGTTCCATCATTACACCACATCGCCATCATGCGTAATTCTAGTATAAAATGGGAACCGCTGATCTAAACCAACCCATATCAATCATCCTCATCCATCACCCAATGATCATGCCCTTGATCATAAACCATTCTTTTAATATCATTTTTTACACAGAAGAACATTCATAAAATGATCCAATAATAGGAATTTCCTCAAACCACATTCTAATGAAATTATCTACAATAAACATTGTAATAAACATGAAGGAAGACCATAAAATATAAACATGAGGATAAAACCTCATCCTTTGTTCTTTTTATCCTTGATCCTTTATCATATAGTAGAAAAATTGAGAGGAATAAGAAACAATGAACAAATAAATAAATAGTAAAATAAATCAACCTTCGATTCTCAAATCAGTTCATTTTTTGGAACTGATCCTCATTCAATATGGGATAAACAAATGAAATGAATCCAAATAAATAAAACATCCAAAATTGATATCATATTTATCATTGACGTAAAATGATCATGAATCATAGTCATTTGAGAAATCCATGAACTCCATTGGAATAGAAAATCTCATAGGTATAGATATAATCCTCTGATCCACAATCACATGTGAATGATCTCCTTTGTATCCCATTTAAGTCTCCAAGGTTATGTGTCTTACCCTGAGATTTATCCATAAAAAAATTTATATATGAACGGTTTAGGTCATGGATATTTAATAATAAATAAATTAATAATTTATTTATTTATCCACCCATGACTGTGCATAACCCAAGTGTTCGATGCAATTTATGGTTATGCCCTTCCAATAGTAAAAACCCATGTTCTGAATTCAACCACAGCCATAGGTTTCCAATCTAAGACTATATTCATTAATTATTAAAATTTAGCAAAAAAATTGAATACACATGATATTAATATCTTCAATATTTTTAAAATATCATGTATATATTTACTAGGGCTTAAAATCACATTCCATAATAGTGCATGACATAAAAAATATTGCAATATATATTTCAAATATTTATATTGGAAAAAATAATATGTTACATTTATAAATAATTAAAAATGATGTATTCACATATTACTAGTTTTATTTATAATAAATTTTTATAAAATATATAAATAATGATTTCTTGCCTAAAAATTTGAGAGGTATATAGAAAATATCATTTAGGGGTAGAGGGTGATATTTATTAGAAAATCGTTTTTATGGAAAAATGTATTTCCATTTTAATTTATTATTGTAATATTTAATTATGAATAATTTAACTATTTTTAAATTATATTACCAATTTTAATAAGTTAAATCCACATAATGATGATTACTATTCATAAAGTTAATGTATGTAATGTTATGCTTTAAAATTTCACTTCATGAAAAATTGTTTTTTAACTTGTTTTCATTTTTTTAATTAATTAATTCCAATTTAGGTAAGTTAATATTATAAAATGGATTATTTATTTGGAAGAATCATAATTAATATTATTTGATATATTAATTTTCATTTTTGATGATGATGAAAAATAAAAAAGAAAAATTATTTACTACGATTAATGTTAAAATAGGTCTACGTGGGTGTTAAAATAAAATTATAATTATTAAAATGGAATTAGAGGCTGATGAAATCACATTAAAAAATTTTATATGAATCCTAAAATTATAAAAATAAAATTTTATCCATCTTGGATCAATTTTTTGAAGATAGTGACATGACATTATTGTAAACCTTTGAAAAATTATAAGTATGTCACTCACACCAATTATAAAAGGGAACCTACAACCCTAAATTTTTCACACCTCATAATCCATTAAGATCAACTTGAATTTTCCAAAATATCTCCAGAAAACATTAACCATATTCTGGTGAATTTATAATTCTAGGAATTCTAACCCTAGGATCCTTACTAATAAGCCTAATAGATGTTTCTCTAAGAGAATGTAATCATCTCTATAAAGCTTGTTTATTTTAACTAATCCCATGAAAACATTTAAGTATGATATAAATAACACAATACAATAATTAAAGTATATATAATATACTGATATGTTATTATATTTTGGGAATAAATTTTTGTCATCTCCTTCTTCATCAAATGGGAAAGAAAATCACCGATCATGTGTACCGTGGACTACCACCTTATGAAGTGATTTAATTTTTTTCTATCATTGACACACATAGATAGTCATAATTATTGAAATAGATAATATATATTATAATTATGAAATTATATTTACTATTAAATATTAACATATCATCAAATTCCATATCATTTCACAATTTAATGAAATGATAGTGCCTCTCGTGTGTACGTACGACCTACTACCTCCATGAAATTACGAGAATCATTCTCAATGTCCAAATTTAATGAATTATTCTAAAAATCAATGTAGGTGTTAAATATTGAAATTATAACACTTTTATCATTGTTTATATTATGGAATTATATCCTACTCACAATAGTGGGAACATCTGGGACAAAAAATTCATGAGAAAATGAAGCAGGTAAAACACAAAAAATGGTAATAATTAATTATTATTAATGTACAAGTGATAATATGTTATAATAGGATCATATATTGATATTATAAATATGAATATCATTATTTTTTAAATTAATATCATTTTTAAAACCGTTATACTTTAGATTAAATAATTTTCAACTAAAGGATACTATGAGGTAGGGGACTTTGTCTCAATTTCTATTCCATGGAGATATATTTGATATTATGAATCTATTAAATTTTATGTGGTGTATATACTAAAAATTTGGTATATTTAGCTGGACTAATTATTTATTAATGATTATTAAGATTCCAATTCTTGTTTCTTTTTTCAAGGGCCTAAAATAAAAATGTTACCAAGGAGGTAAGGACTTATTGTATAATGTGATTTTTTGGTATTTCTTTAATTTTAATCAATGAAACCCTAAAATAAAACATTTATAAAGTTCACATATTACTTATACACATGATATTTAATGAGTTTCAATATTTTAAACCAAAGTTTCCTCTCATTGGAACAAGAATCAAGAAAGAAAATGTTTAAAATAAATATTGACCATATTAATATTTTTGGCCATGTTTCCTTTTTCCATATAAATATTTTCAAAAAAATACTATAGTAATAAAAAAACTAATTTATTAAGGAAATTTTATTTTTTTATTTATATTTTTAATTGTTTTGAATGTACTTATTCTAATGTTTTCTAAAAGGGCCATTTTTTAACTCTTTACAATTGTCGGAATGTTTTTTATGATGTATACAAAATTGAAAGATTTCATGACCACCAATATAATTTTTTGATATTTATATTCATCTATATGTTTTTAATTTATTTATAGATAAAACTCATTCATGAAATCCAATTTTAATATTTTACATATATTGGATTTATTTTTCCAAAGGATAAGATTTTATTTCTAAACCATAATTTTTGACGAATTAATGGTCATATCTTATATCTTATTATTTTGTGACAAAAAAATTATCTTGATTAATTCACATTCTTATGATAATAAACCAATAAATTTCTAAAAAATATCCATATTATTAGTATCATGGATAAAAATATTTCTTAAACAGTATACCATTTATATATAAGTTGTCTTGCATTGAAATTCAATTGATTTATAGGGGAAAGTTCGATATTCCATATTCTTTACTAAACATAAAAATTTCATAAAAGGGAATTTGGTTTATGAAATAAATTGATTATTAAATATATTAAGAATTCATTAAGAGTATAGTGACATGTGGGGCATGTAATTATATATCCCCTTGATTCATCAATTATTATCTCGATACAAATAGTATAGCTAAATTAAATGGTTCATTACCATAGTTTTATACTATCTTGGAACATGACATGATGGTACAAATATATAGATTTATTAGATCATGAAATCCAATAGTTTTCATTTCCATCACTGATAATTTATTCTATATAATTATCTATTGGATTACTATATTGATATTATCCATGGATTTATTTATTAATCAAGTTATTTATTAAATTAAATGTGTTTCTAGTTATTTACCTTGATATATTGATTATTATTTTGAAAATAATCATATCTTCTTACTATCCTCAAAACATATATTATATTATAGATCAACCTTATTCTATTTCGTTTACCTAGGATATAAAGAATAATTCATTGAATTAGTATCATGGATTCCCAAATTTAACATGTTTTTTTATGATTTATTTTTTTATTCCCAATGTAAAATGGATATTAAGTACATATTTTTGTTCTAAAAATATACTAAAATAATCGGTCATTCAGGATTAGATCCCTTGTATTAGTCCAATTATATAAACTAAATTTCATCTTTTTGTTACTAGAGTTGGGGTTATTAATGTTGGCTTTATAGGAATTTTAATAGAAACTATAGGAACTGGATTTTAAATGCATTTATCTAACAAGAGAATTATGTCGATCACATATAGCATTGGGAACATTTACCATTAGCAATATATTATTTTTTTTATATGAATATTCATGATGATTGGGAGCTTACATAGTGTGTGACATTATTTTTTGATGGTTCATAATGGGAAAAAATTTAATTTATAGCCTTCTTCAATATAGGGATTTCCATGCTATGAAAACAAATTTCTTTGGTGTTGTATATGAAAATATCAAGGACATATTAGAGAATTCAACCCATATTGTTTCAAATAACCTTACACAAATGGATAAACATGATGTTTTATGTCATGATACACATATATTATATTACTTCATGTTTATAAGTCTCTACTATCAAGGGGAACTACTAATCAAGTTGTAGTTTAGAAATTTGTTATTAGGCTTTAAAATTTATTTATCTCCATAATATGAAATTATTGTGAAACTTTTAGGATGGTTGTGTATTTTTTTAGTGGAGATGATGTTAAATGCTGGATTTTGATCTAGAATATTGGGGAGGAAGGATAAATAGAACATAATTAGTGGAGAGATATTAATGTAATATTTTTAAAAAAATATTTCCCTCCTGAGAAATTAATTGAAATGCATATAGATTTACTTATACAAAAAAATAATAATAATTTCCTTTGGAGTAGTAGGCTACCGTTAAAAGAATATCATTTTATTCTATAGATTTTATTTGTAACCTAGTGTGTATGATTGACCATTTCAATGAAGTCCTTATGCCAAACCTCCAAAGCACAAGGGTTTATTAATATGTTACATCATATGATGAAATCATATCATGTTACTTAAAAATTGAATGATTTTTCTAGATCTTATATATTCATGTTCAATCAATATATTAATAATTATATTGAGATCCAATTAAATGGAGAAACAACATTTAATAAGAAGTGAATGATGTGATTTATATCATGTGAAATTTGTGTCAAAAATAATTGAAAATGATTAAAGGGCATGGGTGTTTTTTATAGGTTTGCTTATAAGGGTATTCTTTCTAATGAATGAGTGGGTAAGAAAAAAAGTTATAAATGGTATGAAATATAGATAAATGGGTAATTATTCAAACCATTCCCAAAGTATCAAGGAAATACACTGCATAATATTATAAGGGGATAATTAAAAGATTATTTAACGTTAAACTAATATTGATGTTTAGAATAATGTGGTTGGAGGTACAATATTAATATATTCAAATTTATATAATGATTTATTTTATTCTATATTTGAAAATTATTTAATATATTTATTGTCTTCTAAAAAAATAGATATTTTACAAAAACCTTATGTGTAGTTTTTTCAGCTAAAACTCAAAGTTGAAATATTACAAAAATATAAATTTGTCTGGGAGTTCCCATTATGATACATAAACATGAATTTTTTTTATGATTTTATTATTTTACATATGCTTGAATTAGACATAATCATTGGTATGGACTAGTTTTAAAAATATGATTCAAAAAAATTAAAAGGGAAGGAAATTAAGATTTGTGACGATGAAGTGGAATTTCTTATCTTTAGAGAAGAGATTTAATTACCTAGATCATGAATAGATCCACACTAAGTATCTCATATGAATTATATTCTTAGAAAAGTAGAGTGTAAAAACAAATTATATGGAAAAAATAATATTAATATTTAGGATGTACCTATTTTACAAGAATACATTGATTTATTTCATAAGGAATTACCAGGACATCCACTAAAGCATTAATTCAAGTTTCCCATTAATTTAACACCTGATTCAAGAACTATATAAGTGGATCCATATTAAATGGACATTGTGGAATTTGTGGAGTTTATGAAACTAGTAGAAGATTTTTGTGATAAGTAATTTATAAGCCAATGTTTTCCACCTTGGGGAGCTCTTATGATTTTCAATAAGCAGAAAGATGGATCTATGAGGCTCTAAACTGATTATAGAGGAATCAATGATATTGTGATAATGATAAAGTATCCAACTCCCCACATTGATGACTTATTCAGTCATCATCAGAGAGTTCTATATTATTCAAGTATTTAACTTTAATTTGGTTATCAATAATTGTGATTAAATAAGGAATATATTTTGAATACATTATTTTTTACAAGGTATATACATTTCGAGTTTATAGTGATTCCATTTCAATTAACCAATTCACCCTCTATTGTTATGGATCTAATTAATAGGGTATTCATGTAATATCTAAATAATTTTGTTTTGGTATTTATTAATGATATATTTTTGTATTATAAAAGCTATTAGGACTACGAGGATCAATTATTAACCATTCCTGAGATTGTTAGAGGAAACTTTTTTTGTTGGGGATTTAGTAATTGTGATTTCTTAGTTTGTAAAATTAGTTTTCATTATCATATTATCACTAAGGAAGGGATATTAATATATTATGTGAAAAAAATTTACAAAATGAATATAATACACTAACTAACATAAGTAAAATATATAGTTTCATTGATTTTGTAATTTTCTAATTGAAATTAATTAATTGTTTTACTTACTGGTTATCATGTTAACCATGATTACACTTAAATGGGTTGATTTAACATTGAAAAAGGATTGTTACGGAATTTATTTATTTGAATAGGATATTATTCAATTCTTGTATTTTGAATCTGCAATCATGAATTTGTATATTTTTGATATATTGGGATTCATTGAAGGAGTAAATCAATTATATTTCAATGAAAAATTTAAAATTCATTTCCTATGTATCAAAGAAGTTAAAATATAATTAAAATATATATATATATATATCTAATGATCTTGAGTTTCATGACATAATATTTTCTTTGGATATGTGGATACATCATTTCTATGGTGAAGGATGTAAGATATACATAGATTAGAAGTGTCTAAAATACATCCTTTCATAGAATGAACTCAATATATAGAAAAAGATATTTCTAGATCTCCTCAAGGATTATGATTTATATACAAACTACCACCTATGGAAGGAAAATAAGTTAGTGGTTGCATTAAGAAGGAGTGGTCATGGTGTTTAATATAAATTGTGGATAGATAGAGATCCTATTGATAGGGACCTTGTAAATATGTGTATAGTAAGTATTAAGGATATTCAAACAACACTCATTTTTCAAATTTATTCCAAACAATCATTTCTAGAATGTATTAAAATATATCATCATGGAGATGAAATATTTTAAAATATAATTTATTATGTGAATAATTCAATATTAGAAGACATCATTTGTGAAGTTGGAATTCTTAAATTTTGAAAGAGGATATGTGTTCCATATTTACATTTTATGAAAGGGGAATTTTTTGATGATTATAATATCTCAAGTTTCCTTATACACCCTAGTAGTACCATGATATATATGGAATTTATGGGGAATTTTTATGGGATAATATGAAATGAGAATTTTTTTTATGAATTAGTATCACTGGTAATTCAATGTTGAATGCTGAGAGAATACATTTTAAAAGAGGCATGAAATCACTACCTATTTCTATATTGAAATAGCGTGATATTTCTATTACATTTTTCCTTTGATTAATAAAAACTCCTAGAAACGATGATCCCATATTGGTTATTGTAGACTACCTTACAAAATATTCACATTTACTTGCTATAAGGGAAGATTAAAATGGTTGGAAACATACATGACTATATATTAATGAAATTTTACGAATTCATGGTAAACCTATTTGAATTTTTTTGGATAGTCATGCTCGATTTAAATTGAAATTTTGGAAATTAATTTCAAAGGATAGTGATACTGATCATCAATATAGTTATGCTTAAACCCATTAAGCTAATGGATCGTCTAATCCCCAGGTACATCAGTTAATTATAAATTTTGTAATGAATTGGAGTTACAAGTTACTTGTTAGTAATGCCACCCTGTATGTCTAATATACAAGAGATGTTCCATATATCATTATTATTGAAGTACATGCTGGACCCAAGACATGTGATCACCTCTGATGAAATAGAATTAAAAATGAACTATCTTACTATGAAGAGCTAATCAGGATTCATGGAATGAGAGAGAAACTATTCAGGAATCAGATGATATGACTTGTAAAGGTAAATTAGAGAAATCATAAAATGGGCAATCAATGTGGTAACCAAAGGTATAATGAGGGAGGAACTCACTAATTTGTTTTAGAATTTTTCACCCTTTAAAATTTTGAGGATTGAGATTTTAGAAGAAGGGAGAATATAATATATGAGCTACAATTATTGTAATGATAACATTGTATTTCAATAAATCTATAATACAATTTACATTTTAATATTTAATTTAACAAATATTCTTATTTTATATGATGAATAGTAATTTTAATGTTAATTGGTAAAGTTTTTTTATAATTATATTTTGAAATTATTCCGTAAGAATAAGAATTTATGAATTATTAGAAATTTAGAATTTATCTATTCATACTTTAATTTATAATAAATTTTTTAATATGTATAATTAAATAATTTGATACTACCAATTTTATATAAATAAAAATATGATCATTTAGAGGTACAAAAGGGATTTTTTCCCAAAAACTATTTTTCTTAAAAAGACAGAATTTCATTAAATTTTAATTTATTAAAATAATATTTAATGATTCTTGATTTAAATTTATTTATAGATTATATTTATTCTAAAAAAATTTAACCCATATAATTATGATTACATGTCATATAGTTAATGTAAGATTTTTTAATTCTTGAAAAATAAATTTCTTGACAAACCCTTTTTATGCATGTTTTATCGGTATAATTTGAAATTACATTCTAAAAAATTTATAAATTAAATTAATTAAAATCATTTCCATATTATAAATCAAAAAAAATAATTGTACATAATAATTTTATCTTAATTTTTCATCATAATGAAAAAATAGTATAAATTAATTTCTATAGATAAGGTTAAAACATATTTATAGGTGGGTTAACCTAAAACGATAGGGGATAAAATGACCTAAAAAAATTATAAAATATCTTTGGTTTGTTTGATTTAGAACCTTAACTTATCAACTTCAAATACCATATACGTTTTGATTCATTTTTAAAATAATGTGACTTGTTTTTATTGTAATGGTTTGAAAAATTACAACTGTGCCACTCACCAGATTTATAAAAGGGAACCACTTCCCAAAAATTATTTACACAAAATGAGGAATGTATCTCAACCAATAACTTAAAAAATATTTCCCCAATTTATTTATCCAAATTCATTTGTTTTTTTCTTCAAATAATAAAATCGCTATGGTCAATAATAGAATAACCAAAAGTGGTTTCCCTAAGAGAATGTAATCGTCTCCACCAAGCTCTTTCTTTTTACATATTCTACTACCACATTCAATTATTTTATAGTAATTAAAAAATAATTTAACACTTATTTTCCAAGTAATTTTATTTTATAATGTTTATTTAATAATATTAATCATTATTCATCTCAATAGAATGGTAAATAAAAACATCTCTCGGGTGTACGATGAATCACCGCCTCGCGAACTGATGTAATTAGTTTTCCCTCACTAACTCACGTGGAAGGTAATTATGATTGGAAAAAGGAATATATATAAAAATTATTATCTGATATTTATTCAATAAAATTAAAATATAATCCACTTTTATAATCTTCCACCCATTATAGAAATGAAAACATCACTCACGCGTACGCACAACCAACCATCTCCACGCAATGATGTGATTCATTTTATAGGACAAATTTCCAAGAATTATTCTAAAAATGTATCCAATGAATAAATATTACATTAATAACATTATCATAATTCTGGATATGATGGATCTATATCCTATCCACAATAATTGCAACACCAGTGAAAGAACATGCATGTGAAAATGAACTAGTTTACATCAGAAGTAATGGTTATAATTAAACATAATTAATTAATGGGTGATTATTTTTCATAAGAGGATCATATATGATACTATAAATATGAATATTTTTTATATAAATTAATAACTTTTTTAAAGACAATATAAATGAAATTAAATCACTTTAAATGAAGGTAAGTATGGGGTGTGGAGTCTCATCTCAATTTCCATTCGATTAAGACATATTTGATATTATGGTCCTTCTAACTTTATATGTAATATATACTAAACAATTGATATATTTAACACAGAAACATATTTATTCATGATTACAAATGATTCAATTCATGTATATACCTTCATATGGTAATAATTTAAATTTTACCAAAGAGGAAAATATTTATTTTACAAATCTATTTTTTTATTTCTGAAATTTACATTGATGAAATATTATAATACAACTTTCATAAAATCTATATATATTAATATACTTTTAACATTTAACAAGATACCATATTTTATTCATTCTTTTCCCCACATTGGAATTTGAATCATGTCATGGATGTTTGGAAGGAAATACGATTTTATCTATATTTTTGATCAAGAATATTTTTCTTCAATGTTCATAATTTCTAATTTCATTTAAAAAATACTTTTAATAAATAAAATAATATATTATTGATTTTTTGTTTCATACTTTTTTTTAAATATTTTTAAATTAATATTTCTATTTTTTTCCAAATGGGACATTTTGTACATTCATTACAAAGTTCAAAAAAATCAACATATATGCCAATAAGAGACTTAGACCCCTCTGTAACCACTTTATGATATTTAGATTCACCTATAAATTTTCAAATTTATTATAGATAAATCTAATTATTTTATTCTTATTTTAATAATTTACTTCAATTCCCTTAATTTTTTTAGTTGACCAAATTTTATGACTACGCATATATTTTTTATGAATCAATGGTCATCTCTTATCACTTAATTTTTTTTACCTAATATAATTCCCATAAAATATTAAAATTATTATGATCATTAGATATTAAATTTTACAGAATTATTCATATTCTTTGTATTGTGGATATAAATACTGCCTAAACTCTATATTATTTCTACATACATTGTTTTACATGGAATATTATTTGATTGTTTGAGGAAATGTGGATATTCTATTTTATTTAATTAATATATATATATATATATAATGATAAATAATATTATATATGAATTAAACTGATAATTTCATACATGTGTAATGAATTAGAAATAAAGTGATCAGCAGGTCTCAGAGTTATATATCACCTGGATGCATCGACTAGTCTCATTAGACAAATCAATTAGATAAATTTAATAGGTATTTAGCCATAGTTTTAAACTATTATTTTCATATGGTATTCATGGTATGGATATCAAGATATCTGAGATCATTACCAAAATCAATATGAGTTTACATAATTGAAAATTTAGTTAATATTATTATCTATGGGATTACTTAATTGATATTATATATGGATTGATTTCATTCTCATGTTATTGATTGAATGGATAGTGTTTTTAGATATTTACATGGAAATATTTATTAGGACATATTAACTAAAAATAAAATTCATTTACTCAAACCTTACTAAATATTTTAGCGCACACATTTTCTTTTTCATTTCCCCCTGAAAAAAATAATAATTATTTGAATGATTTTCAAGGATGTTGATCTTAACTTCTATTATGATTTATATTTTATTCCCAATGTTAAATGAGAATTATTTGTGTATATGGTTATCCAATACTATTACACCAATCTATCCTTTTGTTTTATATCCCTTATAATAATTCCAATGTAAAAATATATATTCTTTAACTGGGTTAGTGGAGTTGGGATTGATGCATTTGTCTCTCTGTAATAACTTTTGTACATACCATGCATATTGATGGGTACTATGAAATATCCATCTTAATAATATACCCCCATAATTACTCTAATAGATCACAATACATAATGGTACTTCTAAGATGTATAGATATATTTATGATATATGTGAATTTTAAAAAATATCATTATTTATATTAGGAGATAAAGGAACACAATGCCTAGTTCCCAACCAAGTACCACAATCTGTATTGATTTGGATATCATGATGAATTAATTCCTATAATCCTATCACCCTATTTTAATGATCCCATTAATCAATTTATCCTCATCGATATTCCAATAGATGGATGGTTGGGAAATCCTTTGTCCTAGGTAGAATGTATTCTATTCAGTTAAGATTTATAGATCGAATAATTACATATACATGAAGATAGGTCCTTTACCAATCTGTGTCATGGATTGTTTATTAGGTTAATTTATACTATGTACAATAACTACCAAATTTAATTTTACATTTAAGTAGTTAATATAGAAATATTATTCCTTGGCCATCTCTAAACAACTTTATTGAAATATAATAATTCCATTCAGTATCAATATGTAATACAGACTCTTATGATCCAAATACTTTTCACAATTACCCCCATAGATGTATTGGATGTAAGTCAAAAAAGTTAACAACAAAGATACTAACTTCAGATCATGTGTCATTTATTTTCTATGAAGGATATTCAACAGTAATGCGGTGTAGGATGTATCTTTATTGTTTTTAATTAGTGCACAACCCAATACATTCATTAATGAATCACTAGATATCAAAAATGATCTCCATATGATAGTATTGTGATAACAAGAATGGTTATTAGACTCTTTATGAGATCCTTAAATAATTCCTCACATTTATCCAACTATAAATAAACTACTCATAATCATGTTTTATAAGTTAGTGGGATATAAAATGTTAAGAATATGACCATAAATCCTCAGTAATACCCACCAAATCCAATCAATCATTGAATTTATAAGACATCATGGGTCTTGAAAAATTATCAATTGTCATATTCATTTAAGGGTTAACAGAATCCCCCCCCCCCACCCTATGTATGATCATGTTTCTAAATAATTTGTATTTCTTCATCTGAATTTCACATTTTTTATACCTAGAATATATTTTATCATTTTCTAATGTTGTAAAGACAATCCTTAGATTCTCTTCATGTTCTTTCATTCTCATTGATTTAATGAGAATATCGACAGTAAATATTACCCAAAAATAGCATGCTCTCTAAAACCCCTACAGATAAAATCCCCAAAGATTATAGGGGAGTTATTATGCCCAGAAGTAATCACTATGAACTCATAGTTTCTCTACCTCATATTAGAGGCTTTCAACTAAATATTATCCTTCTTCACTATACAGATAATGCCTTAACATTACATAATATTTTGTTTTATGTAAAGAATTCATTCTCTCAAATTTTTGGTTCTTTTTGGAATTGATATTTATATAATTTGTTCATTAACATTGGAAAAATAATTATTACATTATAAAGTGGTTAGTTTTACTTAGTATCCATTTTCCCGTAAACAAAATTCATGTATAAATAGTTTTCAATTCATGAAAAAACGTCACAATTTTCATATTTAGTACATACTTCTCATTAATAATCATTAAATCCCAGTAAAGACATTTTAGTACAGGGAATAACAAAAAAAATTCTATGTAAGGGACAAAAAATTAATAAAGGAAACTTTTAGCTAATGAATACTTATAATAATTTTCCTTTTTCTGAATAAACATTTGGATTAAAAGCAACATTTATTTACCCAATGGTTAAAGTTTTCTACCCAAATAATTCCATAAAAAAAATTAATAATTTAAAATGAAAAATAAATCTCATAATGGTTTTTTTACATACATTAAAATATTATGAAAAATTTTCTACAAAGTTACACATTTAACCCTTAAGAAGTAACATATACTTTCCATTAAACATAAGATCACCATATTACCTTGAAAAATAATAATATTTAAATAAAACACATATAAATTGTAGATAAATCATTAAGTTAACTTGGTACATCACTTTATATATTAATATAAAAAATAATAACCAATATAGCCTACTTTCATATTGAAGGTATTAGTGGGCTATCACGGACCCACCCATCCTCGGTTTATAACGGAACCAACCATCCTGGGTTAATAAAATAACCAATCATCCTTTGATTATAATGAAACCTATCATCCATGATTTTTAAAATAACCACAAATTATAATTAAATATTCCCAAGAAACATATCATAATCATAAAACATTGAATATATTATTTTCATTTTTGAACTCGTAAAATTATCTTTTCACCCAAAAGAGACTTTTTTCAAATATTGAAATATCTATTCTATTTTAGAAAACATATTGAAAAAAATAGAATATAAGGAAGGAGGTTTTTTCGTTTATGAAAACATGTTTACCTATAAAAAATGGAAAAAATCAAATAATAGTTATGATGGAATGAAAATTCATTGTGTCGGTACATGTTAAAACAAACATTTCTTTTAACTTTTGTGAAGAAATCCAAAATGTGTTGCATAAAAAATTTCAAAAGATCTATTTTAAAAAAAATTGTATGAAAATAAAAAATTGGAATAAATTGTAAAATGAAATTCATTTATTTCAAAATTAAAATATTTATAAAGTAATATTCTAAAAATGGTCATTGAAGAACAATAGTTGGAAGGGAAACCTTAAAAGTGTATTTTTCTAACATAATATCCCATACCTTGAGTCTTACTCATCATGTAAATAATTTATCATCCTGAATTATAATATCATATTAATTATTTACATACATAATAAAATTTTCCATGTTTATTTATTTATTTTTTATTAATTTCTCATATTCAATTACATACTCTTTTAAATTATTTTCAGGCATTTTGATGATATTCTGCCCATACTTCCAAATTGATATTGATAGTTTGACTGTGGTCAATAAGTTCATTTCTAAAAAATCTCCAAAAAAATAATAATTATGTAATTATATTTTTTATTCATAAAATACACTCTAAAAAATAATAATAAAACATTGTTATGAAAAATGAATTATGTTATAATCATGGAGATGGTATGTTGTGTGTACGCATGAGTAATGTTTTCATTATTCAACAATATTTCTGTGAAGAAGGTAAGTTTTATTTTAACATTATATATTAATTATTATTTCATAAATAACATATTATTTATTTTAATATACATTTTTATTTCATCCATGAGATGAAATGCGGAAAAATGAATCACATCGGTTTGTGGTTGTGGTAATCTACGCATACACAAAAATGGAATTTTCATTCTTAAATGGATAGAACGATTTGAAATGATGTGATATATTATCTTATAATAATGATAAATATATCATGAATATCAAGTATATACATTAAATACATCATTATAAACTTTAATGAAATATAGTTATTGAAAAAAATACAATAGTTCGTGACACTGTAGTCCTCTACGCACACAAATGATGGTTTCGTTACCCATTTTGATGGAGGAGGAGATATATGTGGGTTATTCCAATATCATAATAACAAATAACTATATGGGTGATAAAAGTGTTATTATTTTATCATTATTGACCTTTATTTTAAAAATGTGGAAGAATAAATAAAACCAAAACACTTTGTTAACAATTATACCTCTTTTTCAGACATACTCTTATAGTTTACTCCAAATGCTTCCATAGGCTATTTTTATTATAAATAAACGTATCTAGGAAAATGATAAGTATTTTATCAGGGTATATTGATCATTATTGGATGAACAACATGGAACATGGGGCATGAATAAATGTGAAAAAGAGGTTCCCTTTAAAGGAGAGGGGAGGGAACTCATGGAATTTCATAAAATATTAAATTATTATAAATTAATTTTCATTTTCAAAAGAAACAAATTGATATTATTTGAATATAAGATGAGTATTAGTCTATATAACATCATTTGAGAACATTTTGACAGGTTTAGACAATATTTTTACACTTATATTTTGGTTTTAATCCGCATTAACACTTTTCTCACTTATCACAACAACAATGTTTTTACTATGTAAGGGTTACGATTATTATTATAAATAGAAAAAAAAAAGATAATAAATTGTCCATGATTTATTTTTAAAACCATATCTGAAATAAATTTCTGATGATATTGTTTTTAGGAATACTAAATAATATAATAATAGTATATATATTATAAAATATCATTAATTACAATTTTATAACTATTAACATAAATAATATCCAAAAAATAATGGAATTTGAATCTAATCAATTAGTTTTTCCATAAAAAGTAATATTTATTTAAAAAGATCATCTGTCATAATAATTTTTTCAAATTGTATTTTTGTTAATATTTTTACTATAATTTATTTTATTTAGCTATTAATTGAATAATTTTTACATCTCTCTTTCATAATCATTTAAGTGTATTATTTCATCAATAAAAATAAGAATAAATTTCAAAGATAAAAAATTATTTATATTTTAAATTATAAATTATAAAATAATGTATTATCTATTTGTAACATCCTAGGATTTTGAAATAAAACACTATGTTCAATATCATACAATATATTCCACATTAAGATTATGCAAATGACTAAATATTATTATTTAAATGTGTTATTTATAACCTAACCATTAAAATGTAGGGAATGAATTATAATAAGTAAAATATGAAATTATAGTAAGAACATGTTTATAAAATTAATTCATTGGACACCAATTAATTTTAAATTAAAATAAAATCCAATTGAATAAAAAGGATGTGTTTTTACAAAAAAACTATTTTTTCCCACAATAAAATTTTACCTTTATAAATTAAGTTAATAAATATAAGTGAATGATATTAATTAAACATATATGTTTTATATCCAATAATTTTTTTTAAAATAATCCATTATGTTAGATAGTCTTCAAGGAATAATAAATACAATTTTAAGAATAAAAAGAAATATTTTTTTCGACTGAAATTTTTATACCTTTAGATGGAGCCCCTATTCTAAAACTAAATTTTGATGCATATATAAAGATTATTCGAAAAAATAAACATCATTTAATAAATAATAATATCCAAATCAACTTAGGGTTATATTTTGTTATTTATAGTGAAGTTGGAATTTTTGACGAATAATGAAAAATAATATATTTTAATTAAAAACTCATTTTTATCTAATTTATTTATATAGATAAATTATATTATAAATTGGTTTTGATGGATAAATAAATTAATTCTATATCAATGAAAAAAATTAGGTAATTGGAATCAATTTCACATTGAAATTGGATGTAAAAAACATTTCATATTTTAGAATATTTCACATTGAAAATTTGTTTTTCTTTTTGTATGAAAAATTAATATTAAATAAAATTTTTCCAATTATGTGAGATGATTTAGGTAAAATGGATTAATTATTTAGAATAATAAGGTAAAAATTATGTTTTAAGGTAAATTTATGTTTTCGGAATAAAAAAAGTTACCATGGTAGAGAAACATTTACAACGATATAGGTGAAATAAAGAAAATGGTTAAAGTTAAAAGGTAAAAGCGTAAAATACCTAAAAATAAATAATTTAATGGGTTTTTATGTATTTATAGATCCTTAACATAAATTAAAAAAAATTATCTGAAAAAGTATTGGAAATTAATTCCACCTCAAAGTGGTTGGCTTTAATTATAAAATAATTGTTATTTAATCAATTTAACCCACCCCTCTTAATGTATAAATACCACCCCTCACCACCGAATTTCTCATCACAGGCCTTGAAGATCTGAATAACCATACCCTACCCACCCTTTAAACCTATATGTTCTTTAGGTATCACAAAAAGTCTAAATACAAGGTCCTCAATAGGTCCTCGAGGGAGGTGATTTTCAAGAGGAAAGTTTCTCAAAACACCTCTCTTATTTTCTTTTCTTCCTCTAGTTTATTCTCATATCTTTAATGCAATGAGGAATGATAAAAAAAAATCACGTATATATTATTTTTTATGTTTCTGATGTAATATATCATAACCATTTCATTTCCCATATCCTCTTATTCAATGAAACAGACCTATTGTCTAAGTTATATCGGTTAATCGCCACCGTGATTAATGATTTTGTTTTTTTTTCATCACCACCTTCATGGGTGGCCATTAAAGAATTAGTATGATCAAATACGATTCTAATAGGAATATAATGACTTATTTTATGTTATGGAACAATTATATTTAAATAAAATTAAATTAAAAGATACAAGTTTGTGTTGGTCAGAAAACAACTTCCAAATTAAACTAAACATTTATCATTAACAATTAATCAAGTAAATCATCAAAATGTAAGAAATAAAAAACATATTTGGTAAAATTAAAACATCATGAAGTGAATTAATAACATTTTATTTCACTTATATAGTTTTATTTCTATTTTATAGGAACATTAATAATTATACACAAATGAATCGATCTTGAAATCATTAAAAGAATGAACCTGATTTCTTGAAAATAATGAAATAATAGTAATGAATGGGTCATAAGACGTTATAAAAAAATCATATAAGGTATTTTAAATACGTATTGATTTTTTAATGAGTTAATTTAGTTATTTAAACCATTTTATAGGATGTTAAGGTACAAAAAATAAAAGGGAAGTGTGATGTAAGAGATTCCTTAACTCAATTTAAATTCATTTGGTTAAACGTCTACTTTATTTATTATATTATATAATGATTATGAGTGGAATAAAATATTTATTTCATTATATTTTTTAAAAAATTATATTTTTTAGATATAATTTTATTATACATAAACACCCCATTGATTATTCCTCACCTAAATGATACAAACTTCATAAGGGTTTTCCTCTTATTGCTTGTGTTACTATGAGATATATGCATTATTCACCACATATTCTTATTTTTTGGTGTATATAAACACCATGAATATATTTTATTATTATTATACATAAATTTATTGGAATTTTAGAATCCATTTTATGATCTATATTTCATGGGGATTATGGTTTAAATGTTACCAAGCAGTAAGGAATTATTGTAACAATTTTCTATCTTTGAGTCAATTGTTATGTAATACCCCTATATTCTTCCATAAGGGGTATATAATTCCCATTAATGTTTTATATCATGAATATACTTGTTTTTATTAATATTATTAGTTTCATTTAATTTTTTTACTTATTTGGGATTATGATTCAATGTTACATAAGTTGTAATATTTGTTTGTTACAATTTCATCGTTTATCAAGATTGAATATGATTTAGCCTCTGATATTGAAATATTATAATTACCATGAATTCTCATATTCTATGGGTATTAATTTTATTTACATATAATTTTACCCTTATCCTACACTTTGGTACTAAAATTGTTTCATAAAGTTTTTTTGGGAAATTCCGACTTCATCACTCTCTTTGGTTAGAAATCAATGTTTATTCCAATTTTTTTTCTAAAACTGATTTCAAAATATTTTTTAATGGTCTTTTAATTAAATTTTAAAAGGAAATTATTTAAAAAATATTTTAAAATTTAAATATTTTATTAATTTTTTTTAAAATATTCATTTATAATTTTTCATGGTTATTTTTAGTGAACATGGTTTTCAAACTGTTTTATGTTTTATAAAGCGATTTTCAAAATGAAAAGGGTATTTTCCTATAAATGTATTTAATTTAATTTTTATTGTATTTAATTTAATAAAATTTAACTTCCCTAATTGTTAAATATTATAATATGTGGATATTTATTAGTGATTCCACCATCATTCTTTCTTTAGTTGGATTAATATTGCTTCAAATAGATTGTTATGAAACCCGTTTCTTTTGCATGGGTCAATTTAAGGTTAAAAATGATATAAAACCCAATTTTAAATGGGTTTATCAGGTTTTTAAGAGTTCTATGTTGAATTTGTATTATTAATGATTTGATATGATAATTATATTAAATATTTGAGCTTGATATAGCTTATACGAAGGGTTGAATCTAATTATAGATCCTGGGTGAGCCCTATATAGGTTACACAAAGGGTGGAGCCCCCATTTTAACTCAAAATAAATGGGTGAGACCGATATATATTATTTGAAGGGTGATACCCAATATAAATCATAAATTAATTGAGTATGTAAGTATACCATGTTTTTAATCTAGTTCTAAGAGTTATTGTAGGAGTAAAAATAAAGTGATTATCCAAGTTACAAAAAAAAGTTCTATATTTCACGTTATGGGTGTTTACTATTTCTCATGATCGATATTGATATCACATGGCTCATGATTATTTATTCTGATGAATGTTTCTATTTATATGTTTTTATATATTCATAATCTAGGTATTGATGGGTATGAGTGCCATTATGATTCTCTCATGCACTTTTATTATGTCATCATATCCTTATTTAATCTTATTCTCATTTTTGAGAGTCAATTATTAATTCTTGTGTTTAACCATAATATTTATTTGAGATAACACTTTATATGTTTCCTTTTCTATAGGTTATAAAATTTTATATTGAATGATTTATGTTTATTAAGTAATTAACAAGAATGATATTGATGACCTAATGTGAAAAAAGAAAAAATAAGAGAAATTATTGACATGTGAATTGTTTATGTATGAGATTTTCCCCATTCTCTAAAAATTTAAACCTAAATGGTCATTGAGGTTTTATGTGATCCATGTTTTCTTTTTAATGTTATAGGTTCTAGATGAAAAATTTATCTCACAATTGTTGGAATCAAATCCTGAAATGTATTGTTATGGATTTCAACACATGATTCGGGAGTGTGGGTATTGTAATTTTATACTATTTTTCCATATATCAATATATAATAGTTATTAAAAGTTTGAGTTTTAAATTTTTTATGTATATTCAAATAAATATCATTAAATTTGAAATCAGGGCTCAATGGAAACACATGTCATGTATTTTAAATTATTATTATTTTGAACAGTATGTAATCTTAAAACAAAATTAAGTTATGTATTGGTGTATTTATTGAGTCCATATCATATTATTTTTCTCCTAACTAAATCAATTTACCTTTATAGAGTTGAAATAAATTAACTAAGGTTACTCTTCATAATAAACCTTAATTAAAGGGGAATATTTTCCAAATTTGGAACTCCTAATTCCAAATATGAAATACATATTTCAATATCCAATTAAAAAAAGTGGAATTTTTTAATTTAAAATTAATTCACCAAAACCCAATAAAAATTGAATTTAAGAAAAATGCATTTCTAATAATAAAAATGTTTTCAAAAAAATTGATGTATAAAATTAATTTTTTAAACCATAATGTGATTATATTTATTATAAATTCTCTAATTAATTATTTAATCTAATATAAAATAGATTTTTAATGTTTAAATAAAATAATAAAAAACACATTTTTAAATAAAAATTATTATTTTTCACTATTAATAAATACAAAAAAAAATCATAAAGATTTATAAATATAACCAACTGAAAATTTAGATATTATATTTTCAATATTGATATCATTCTTATTAAATAAAATTTCAAAATGTACCAGAAATTAATTATAATATTTTCTCCCAAAAAGGAATAAAACCACTTTTTATGAAAGCTTGATTTTCTTCATAAACTGTCTATACTAAAAAACTGATTGATTCTTTACTCAAAATTAATCAGTAAATTATTATTGGTTAGTAACTTTATATATATATATATATATATTTAAAAATTAAATTAAAATTATTCATACCCACAAATTCAACACATGGGATATAAAAGTAACATCTAAATAATTATATTTTATAGTTATTCTATGCACAATATTGCATGTCATATACACTATCAAATATAATGCACTTATTTATAAATATTATGGAGAAATATTCCCCCTTGTTTAAAAAATTATAGCATTGTATTTTGAACAACGTCTAAATACGAAATAGTTTGTTAATTTGAAAATAACATTGTTGAAATCACACATCATTAAATGGGGAATTAATACTCCCTTTTGAAAAGTGGGAATGGGAAATATGAAAGTCATTTAGAATAACTCATAAAAAGATTCCCATTTATGAAAAAAATCAATTGGATATGAAAACATGAACCTGGAAGAGAAACTAACACCTAAGGAATAATATAGTGTAATAGAAAAAATGTTCAGGAAATGGTTGAAAACAAAAAAAATCAGAAATCTATAATGGGTGAAGAGACAATGGATTCATAAAAAAGTAGGTAAGAATATAAAATTTCAATTTTAAGATCATTTTCCATATATTTGAATAATTCATTTACCATTTAATTAAGAACCTAAGGAAATAAACTTAACATAAATCTATAACATCATCCATTAATAAGCTTCTACCAAAACCCATATTTTCTTTAATTGATGAGTATTCAAAGTGAATTTTCTTTTCCTGAAGCCCTAAAATTAACAACCAAAGGCTCTCAAAACCCAAAAAAATATAAAATAATATTTCCCCTATATTTATATAATTACCAAAACCGAAAAGTATTGTTCAAGGTAAGTAAATTACAAGAATTATTAATCCTATAAATGAATAAATAATAAAATAATTTCAAAAAAATCAATAATAAAACCATGTGATTGAGATAAACCATTCTATTAATAAATATCCTTAAAATTCATCAAATTATTCCAATTTGAGATTTAATCCCATTGATTAGAATGATTTGATCACATATTCTTACAAAGTTTATCCCCAAATAATGTCAATCAATCAAAATTTATCATACTAAAATGTATATGTACTATTCATTATATCTCAAATATATGACAATAATTCCCTTAAATGACATGAATCTTGAAAAACCCATTTTAATATATTATATTCTTGAAAATATAATTCAATCATAAATCAATAAATAAAATCACATAATATTCTACTTAAAATAATCAAATAAGGTTCCCAAAATAGTGAAATTCTCTGAAATAACATTAATCACAAAATCACTTTTCAATCCCATGGCATTTTGAAGGGACGTAGAATTAAACATTATATATTTTAGTGAGTATAAACCATAATTTACATTCTTACATTCCCAATGATTATATAGGTTTAGATTTCAAGAGTGTGAGGTCTGATATAACAACCCCGTATAATACAAAGTGGATAATTCTACTCAGTATCCATTTCACCTAAAAAACAAAACATTTCAAATAAAATAAGTTTTGTTTTAAAAAAAATCAAAACATTTAAATTTACTTCTTATTTTCCAATACCGTTATTAAACATTGTTATTTTCAAAAAAAAATTAAAAGTGAAATATTTTCCATAATGACATAAATATTATAAAAGAAAGCATTATTCTATGAATACATATAATTTTTTTCTATTTTCCGAAATTAACATTTGGTCTAAAATTATAATTTTTATTACTAAATAACTCAACTAAAGTACCCATAGAATTTTATAAAACATTTCATCAGAAATAATAAATTCTGAATAAAACCTATAAAAGATTCTTTGAAAACATAACAATATCATGAAATCATTTTCACAAAGTCATACTTTCCACCCTTAAAAGTAATATATAATTCTCTTTGAGCATAATCTCAATAAAATGCATTGTTAAAATATTAGAATTATGTAAAACCCCATATAAAGAAAACATAAATCATATATGTAACTTGAGGAATCATTTTATTATCAAACATACACATGTAGTAACCATCATGGCTTCAAATAGTGTAACCCCCATAGTTAAATATGAAATAAACGTCACAGTTATTCTTTGAATAACCATCATAGGTACACTTGGAGTAAATTAACCCTCATAGTTAAACAAACCATATTGTTTCAAAAAAATATTGTAAACAAGTAAATTAACCTTAAAATAAAAATTATTCATGATAATGGGATACTTAGTTCATGAAATATAAGTTAAAAATTATTCCTTTTAAACAATTAAAACAATAGGTTAAAAGTACCATGTTTAGAAAACTAGAATATCATTTATTTCAAATTAATTAGTTAAAATTAAAACATTAGTAATGATAAATTTTTAAAATATTAGGAAAATAGTAAAAAAATATTTATGTAATTTTTAGAAAATATGTATCTCAAAGATAAAAGTTATTTTTAAGGGAATATTTAATATAATATTTTTGAAATAATTTACCTTTCTAAGATTCTAACACATCATGTACGTTATTTATATTCCTAAATAATAAATCTGTTTTAATTTATATTTATTATTAATTTTTTCTGATTCATTATTACATTATTTTTATATCATATCATACTATAATTATTTATTTATTTTATTAAATTTATATCATATGTTTTGATTATATTCTGTTCATAAGTTCAAATTGGGTTTTGTAAGTCAACTATGGTCAAAGAGGACGTTATTAGATCATATCCAGATAAATAATAATTATGGAATTATTATTTTTATACATAAATTATACTTTTAAAACTAATCATAAAATATGGTTATGAATAATGGTATACATTACAAACATGAAGACGGTAGTTTATATGTACATATGAGTGACATTCCCAATTTAGAACAATAAGTATTATTGTATATTTTAATTATGATTATAAAATCAAAAATATAATATTAATCCTTTAAATTTAATTTATATATATATATACATATATCACCCATGTTAGGTGGTGATGATAAATGAATCACATCACTTCATGTATGTGGTAGTCCACACGCACATAAGAATTATGTTATAACTTTTATATAAATTTAAAGGCAGGAAAGTAAATTATATAAAATATTTTATGAATGGTAAAATTTTCATTAATATAATCTATAAATATTAATTCCATAATTATAACTAGTTGTAAGAAATATTGATGTAAATAAAATTAAATTGATCCACAAGGTGGTAGTCCACTATACACAGGAATGATGGGTTTGTTTCCCATTTTAAAGAAGAGGGGATTGATATAGAGTATTTTTTTATCATATAAAAACACATTGTAAAGAATATAGTGTCTTTATAAAAATGGTTGAATAATATTTTATTTATACGGAATAAGAGATAATACAAAAACATGTGGTTAAAAACTAACATCTTCTTTTTAATTATTCCTATGATCAACTCATTAAAACAACAAAGGTTAGTATTTAGTGCAAAATAAGGACTTTAAAATGAGTGGAGGGATAATATGAAGTTATTTTTCTAGACATTTTACTAACCAAATTTTTCTTTGAGTGTTAAGGAATGAGAAGAATATTTCCCCTTTTATTAGATAGGTGAGGGGAACTTAAGTGAAAACTAAAAATATTAAATATCTATAGATTATTTATCAATTAAAAATGACTCAAACTAGATTATTTAAAATATATGATGAGTATCAGACAAAATACTATCATAATGTAAAAATTCTATTAGTTTTTAATTTTTTAACATTACCTTTGGGTTATTTATCCTTTTTAACCCCCTTCACACATACCGTGACTTTATGGATTTTCACCCTTGGAGATAAATATATTTAATATAAATGGAGAGGTAGATAATAACTGTTATTTGGTTTATATTTTAAAAAATATCCCATTCAAATTTTTGAACCAAATATTGTTAGTAATTTTATTCATTTAATAAATTATTATTTATTTTAAAATATCATTAAAGTAAATTTTTAGTAAAACTAACTACATTAATTTCAGTAAAATAAATAATAAAATTAAAATTTCACCCAAATAATTTAACACACCAATTACATGCCATTTTAATTTATAAATTATTTTTATCACATTAATTAAATAAAAATATATTACATTTAATAAAATTAATAGAAGATTTTTTATTAATTAAATAATTATGTTGTCGTTGTCATGTAAATATTTATGGTCCTTATTTATTAACTAAAATTTATAAATAAATTACCATGATGAATACAATACATTAATCATTGAAATAATTCTTTATAACTAAAAATAAAATATTTGTAACCCTAACCCAAAAATAATTCATTTATTAAAAAAAGTGTGTCATTTTTTACTTCTCCTTAAATAAAAAATTATTAAGATTATAATCTCATCCAAATAGGACCAAATAATTGGTTATTATATTATTATGGATTAAATTAAATCATCCAATAAAATTTAGGCAAGTTTTAATGTCATTTTATCATCCATATAATTTTTTTACCTTTAGTTTCTAGATTTATAATTTACCATGGTAACAAAAATTTGTAAGGTTACTACTCATATTGATCTAAAATTAGAGATAACTATTTAAGAAACATCTACCCCCTTAATTAAAAATATCGAATCCATTTTTTAAGTTGAAAATTTATAATTTCCAGAGATTGATTTAAAATCAAACCATAAAAATGAGATGAAAAAAAGGTTTTTTATGAATTACCTTTTTAAATATAAATTTTTTTTATATTAAATTCCAAAATAAGGTACATTTAAAAACAAAATTGGATTGTTATATTTAAAAATTAAATAATTAAATTTTAAAACCATTCTAATATATAATTTTATTATGTAAATACTTAAATATAAAATATAGTTTTAAATTAAAATATGTATTGTCACTGTTCCTTAAAAATAAATCTTTTTCAAACAGTCTCAATATTTCACCTTTTAATATTTTATAAATTATGATTTAAAAATAAAGTTAATTTTATAAAATATATCTTTTTACTTATTTTGAAAGTTATGAATAATATTTTAAAATAAAGATCAATAAAAACACTTTTTGAAGAAAACACATATTTGGAGAATAAAATAACTTTACGGAAAATTGAAGGTTTATTTTCTAAGAAAAAATAACTCCATTTGTATATATTACAAAATTTAATTACATATATTTAATAAATAGTTTAATCATATTCATACCCTCTAATTTAAGTCAATAGTTATTATAGCCACATAATAATAATATTTTTTGTTTTTTTAAGATATGTGTTGCATACATCATATACTTTCAAAAATAATAAATATTTTTTAAAAAAACTCAGGATATTACATTATCAATATTATAAAACATATGTTCATAATATCAACATGAATTTATTTTTCATTTAGTTTATGTAATTACATAGTAGTTGGGATATCACCTAGGCGAGTGGTAGGAGTTTCACCCTTATCACCAATAGGTTTGAGATTCATGCCCCGCAGACTTTATGAATGCGAATGGTTATCATTCTAACTAGAAATATATTAATATAATTCTTGAATGGTTATGAAAAATATAATGAACATCCTAAAAAATATAATTAATCATCTACTGAATTTTTAATCTCAATTTTATTCTTTACAGATAATTTTTTCAAAAAATAATATAATAATAATAGACTATCATAATGAGCACAATAACTCAAAGGTTTATTTATCCCTTTTTCATATGTCCTTAAATGAGTTTTTGTAAAAACAAAAATACACATTTTCCCTACACCAATTTTAATTGTATCGATTTCCTCTAAAAGATGAATCCAAATTTTGAAAACAATATCGACTATATAATTTTTCAAAATTTCCAAAATATCTAGAATATATCAGAATATCAATTGTAAACACATCCTTCATTCAAATTATTTATTAAAAATCTAACTGATATTTTTCATCTTAGGAAATTATATGAATTATTTCTATATGATTCATCAATATTTACTCATTCATAATTCATATATAGATAATAACAAAACAAATTAATACCTTAAATCAAGATATTGTCTTCCTTTATACCGATTTTATCTCCTTTATCTTCTAACATGAAGTCCATATCTCTAAAAATGAAATATTCAAGGACATGGTGGTATTTCCTATGTCAAATGAGAAGTGTTATTTGAGATTTTGAAATAAAATAAATGATATACCATGTTCCATAAAAATATTAGTGAAATAAAATGGTGTAGTATAAAAAATAGTTTCTTATATGTTAATTGGATATTTAAAAATCATTCAAAAACAATTTGAACATGATTTTTTAGTGATACTGATGATTAAATCATGAGAAATAGATAATAATTTGGTGTATGGTCCGTTTAATTTCATCTTGATACACAGTTTTTAATTTGTATAAAATAACATTATTAAAACATGAAATTAATTATTGTATGATAAAATTAAAACATTACTTGTAAAGTCAATACATATGAAAATTAAATAATAAATTAACCCTAAAATCCTAAAAAATAACTGAAATATATTTTAACATTAATTAATGTTTCAACATACATGGTTATCTCAAATATTTCCACTTAGATCCCAAAAAATATAATAACATTTTTTTTGAAAAAAAATCCTTCGCATTAAACCTAACAGTTATATATAAATACCCAATAAAACAACTCTAAAAATATAATTAATCACCATGAAATAACATCACATAAAACCTAAAAATGGTTGTATAAGACTTCTATCTTATGATCAGACATAAAATCATAAAAAATTATGGTGTCCATAACCCTTTTGATAACGTCTCATGAAAATAACCAGATATCTAAAGTTTTCTATACCCTCCTCTAATAACCACATTAATGTGATGGCATTAAAATTTTCATAATCTTGAGTTTAAGGAAAATAATTCATAATCTTTCATTTCAGGATAAATACTATTTAAATTTTTTAAGAAATAATTTATCACCCTTACATAATTAAGTATTACATCAAAAATATGGCATTTCCACTTATCTTTTTTTTTATCATAACAAAAAGTTTTTTATATATGACTTGTTTTATTTTCATGAAACATCTTAAAAATGTTCATCTTGGGCACAATGTATTCCTCTATCATTGTTATTAAACTATGATAATCATTTTAAAATATTGTTTGAAAAAAGAACTTATTATGTGACCTAAAATGAAAGAAAGAAACCATTAGTCCATGAATTCTTATAAAATATTTCATTTTTTCATAATAAAAATTGGCTTCAAAATATAAATATTCATATCGATTAAAATGGACATATTTTACCAAATATTGTCATAAAAATTTCAATATAACTTAAGAGGTATAATAAAGCTAATTATGTTTTATTTTTAACCATTAAAATTTTATGAAAACTTTTCCACAATGTTATGAATTTCACACATAAGAAGTAACATATAGTTTTCCTAAAACATATGAGTATTATCATACCCTATGAAATAATAATATTTCTATAAAATCTAATTTAATGTAATGATAAATCTTATAGGTAACTTAGTAACTCATATTCCACATTACTCTTACAACTTAAATAATCAATATGGTCATCTAGAAAACCCAATGCATTGGAGGGAAATCACAGACCAACCCTTCCTTGGTTTATAACCAAACCACCCATCATTAGTTAATAACATAACCAAAAATCCTATGTCTATAATGCAACGACTCATACATGGTTTATAACAAAACCGCCTATCATCATAATTATTTCACAAGATTCATAATGTAATCATAAAATAAATAATCATTTAATTTTATCATTAAACTCATAAAAATATTCATTCGCCCATTGGATATCATTTCTAGATATTGAAATTTCAATTCTATTTTAAAACCCATTTTTAAAGTAACATGATTGTATTGAAGGAGGGTTGTTTTTTGAGAAAAATATGGAATCTTATAATTGATTTCAAATATCACAAAAAGGTTTTAGTGTTGGGATAATCCATTTTTGTAGTATATGTTAAAATAGAACATTAGTTTTTTATTCAATAAATAATGTTAAAATATTCAATAAAATACATAAAAAGTTTCCCATTGAAATACTTCAATACCACCTAAAAATAAACATAATAAATACTTTATTATTCTTAAATTATCCTATTAAACCATTTATGAAATTATTTTTTGAAAAATATGGACATGGATGAAAAAGATTTATAAGGAAAGCCTTAAAATATGATATTATTAAAGAAACCCCCTTACCTCGAGTCTCAGTCATCGTATACATTCATTTTCTTCTTAAATATTTAAATTAAGTTTATTATTTACACGATTGATATACTTATTAATTTTTATTATTCCTTTTAATTTATTTATTACTCTTTCATATTCAACTACATAATGATTTATGTTCATGTCAGGAGGTTTGACTATATTCGACTAAAATATCCAAAATGACAACGGTAGTTTGAAAACAGTCCAAGAGGTAAACATTCCATAATCTCCAAAATAATAACCATGGAATAATTATTATTTTTATTCAAAAAATATAATCTTAAAAAACCATAAAATCTGGTTTTCAAAAATAATATACGTTACAATCATGGAGATGGTAGGTTGTATGTAAAAATGAGGAATGTTCTCATTTTTCTATTCTCATTTTGGAAAAAATGATATTATTATTTTTCATTGAATATTGATCATTATATCTTCAATAAAATTTTAATTCATTAAATAATTTTATGTATTAGTCATGGTTTATGGTGATGAAAATTAAATCATATCTTTTTGTAGAGGTTGTAATCCCAACGTATGGATGAACAATGTTATAATTCATTAAAGGATGGGATAGTAAGAAATTATATGATATTTTATTCTTTTATAATTTTGAAAATATCCGGAATGTAATATATACACATTAAATTCAACATTATTACCATCCTTGAGATATGGTGATAAAAAAATTACATTGGTTTTTGAGGTGGTAGTCTTCCCTAAAGAAATGAACAATGAGTTTTTTCCCATTTTGATGGAAGAGGAAATTGACGTTATAGAGACCCTACTTTTTCCTACATAATTATTAAGTAATTTTAAATATAAAAAAATAATATAGTTACAAACCATGATCCAAAGGTTTATCATCTTTAGAATATTACACACATATATAACTTTGCAAAATTATAAAACATTAACATTTATTTTAAATATTATTCTTTATAACATTAAATACAATGTTCTGCTTAGTACAAATATTCACCTATGAATATACATCAAATATGAGGGGTGATCTAAAATCCCATTAAGAGGATTAATAATGGGAAAGAATCAATAAAACATGAGTGAGCATAATCATCATCATCATAAAATAACAATATGATTATTTTCAACATCTTGAGGGAAGAATTGAATAAAGTAATAAAATGTGTAAATGTCTAAACATGAAACATAAAGTATTAGTGGTAAAATATTGCACATTGTTGTGGAAAAATAGAGCATCATGTTCACTCATAACATATGTGCATAATCATGAAATCATCATTTTAAACAAATCTAGCATCTTGTTCATGCATAATACACAACATCTCAAGGGATACATCACATTACTCAATTCATATTAGGGATATATAATTATAGTCCCACTTGATACATCATAACATTTACATAATCATTCATGAAACATAGAACTTAAATAAATAATAGCCATGAAGGAACCCTTGTAAATGAATGGCTTCCCAACAGATTTCATCAATCATGATTCCATGAATATTATTGGTGTTCCCAAATAGAAAAGATAAAATATCATATTTGGTATAATAATCGTCATTTTTGAGCAATGAATACATATTTCAATAGGATTCATGATGTGTTTTAGATTGAAAAGTTATTTTGGAAATTATTGGTATTTTTCATAAAATAAGATTGGAAACAAGTATTCCTCTGAAGAGAAAAGAGGAAAACAATGAAATTCCATTTAAATGACATTAATGGAATATCCACACTAAAATTTTGTATGAAATGTGTATAACCAAAATAAATGGAGTTGGGTTCGAGTCCATCGCTCCTTCCTCGACTATTCTCAAAATATTCATATTTCAGTGCCCACAAGATCCCCATGGTGATACACTAGAGTGTATGAACTATTGATATAAAATCTCATGTAGTTTCTTATTTATCTCTAATAGTTTTATAGGGGTCATCTTATATGAATATTTAGATATAGGAGCTACTTCAGGAATATGATATATTGGGAACACTACCTCATGATTTGGGGGAATTCCATGTAACACTTCAGGAAATACATCATAGTATTCCCTCACAATGGGAATTTATTCCAGTTTGATACCTTCTTTTGATTCAACCATTTGAGTGAGGTATGATTCTGGACAATGTATCAAAACCCGCACCATAGAAGAATTTTCTAATAGAGATTCATGGTCTTTATTACATTTTTAGAGGAGCATGGGATGATTCAAAATATGAAAATACATTACCTTTTCCTAATATTTTATGTGTTCTCTATATAATGAGATCCCATCCAAGTCCATTATAGCATCTAATTCAACCAAGGGAATAATTATGATATTTTCTGTATAAATCATTCCATATTCTATAATAAGATAAGAGTACTATACTTGGGTTGCAATGATCATACTGGTAGGTTTTCTATAGACATATCTACATCATGGTATCTGGGATTCAATTCAAGTGTTCTATGAATCATATAATCTACAAAGGAAGGAATAGAAAAAAATAAAATTATACCTTTTCCAGTATTGAGTTAATACGATTTTAAATTTTTACAAATTCTTTTTCATGCTTCTATTAATTAGTAGTGATGGAATAATCTCTCCCTTACACCTTCTGATTTGGTGGTTAATGACACTGATTGTCCTCAAGGATTTAAGGTTTAGTGCACTAGCTTTCATAGTTCCCTTGATCCATACAGTTGATACATTTAACCATGGGTGGTTCTCCCCTATCCTCCATCATGTTGGTAGGATTCATCATATCTTTTTGATATTAATGAGATTGTTGGACTTCTCCCCCCCCCCCCCACACTTGAATCATTTCCATATCCCTTTGATGAAATTCCCATGATGTTTCTTCCTAGATTTTTGACATGTGGGTGGTTGGATCCACATTCCTCCTTTATCATTTTTCTAAACACCATGAATCTCCATTATTCCCTTCTTATCTCTATAATAATGTCCTAATTATCCTAACTATATATATACTTTGATATAACATCAGGCTACTTCTTCATAACTCACAAAGTCTCGGATAACTCGATACTTTTCATGGTGTGGTTTTAAACCACTAAAGAATCTATCTAATTTTCTATCATTGTTGATAAGAAAAATTGAGGTGTATCTTGTATCCATTTTTGTTTTTTGTTTTTAACCTTTGATAGATTCACCATCATTTTTCTTCAGTTCTATGAATTCTCTCTTTATCTTTGTATGAAGAGTTTGGTGGAATTGCTTGTTAAGAATTTTTTTTCTAAATTGTTTCCTACACTATCTCTTCAATTTGATACTTCTTCTTTGTTTTATTTATCAATTACCATTATTGACTGCAATATCCATTTGAAAAGTTATTCTTAGTTGACTTAACCCATTATTCCATGATAAGTAGATCATAATATCCACTAAACATCAATGGAAATTTCCACATGAAGGACTCAATTACTAGTTTCTCCTTCTTGAGAGAATTCATATATTCCATGTGGTTCGTCTTGTTGTTCATAGCCAGAGTTATCTAGGTAAGGATCCCCATAATGATTTGAACTCCACCACCCATGGAATTAAGGATGTGATTCAAAAAAACATAGCATTTTCCCTAACATGGGGGTTTTTCCTAGTTTCCCCTGGTTCCCACCATTTTCTAAAATATAAATGGCTTGAAAAAATAATGTAACTAAATAAAGAATTAATAATTTCCTTTTTTCTACAGTTAATACTAAAGGAATTTTTTATGGGATCTATATGTTATGAATTTTTCTAAAAAATATTATAATTAGTCTTATCCTAAATATTTTCACAAACATTATCTAGTCCTAATTACCATGTTATCTAGACCATTCTTTGATACCAACTATAATGAAACTCCATTTTCTTACATAAATTTTAAATAATTTTAAAGATCAATGACATATTATAATTACAAAATTAGGATCTAAAGGTTTAGTATCATGGGAAAATTTGGCACATATATAACATGAAAGATAATAAAAAAAAAATTATTTAAATTATTCTTTTTTATCTCTTTAAATTTTACGCTCTCCTTAGTACATGTAGTAACTTTAGTATATACATCAAATACATGGGGTGATCTAATAGTCGATTAAGATGATGAATAAGGGGAATGAATCAATAAAACCCGACTGAGAATAATCATCATAATAAAATAAGACATTGATCATTATCTACATCATGAGGGAAACATTGGATAAAGGCATGGAATTTAGCAATGCATAAAAATGAAACAACTTATCTTGGTGGTCAGATACCACATATATTTTTTACGAAATCTAGCATTACATTCATGCAGAGCATATGTGTATAATCATTACATCGTAATCATGAACAAATATAGAATCATGTTCATGTATAAATCACATCATCTCACACGATACATCTCCTGACCCAATACATTAGAGGGATATATAATTTGAGGCCCACCTATCACATTATAACATTTACATAATCATGCATGCCACATACAATGTACATCAATCAAAGTCCAGAAGTAAGGCATGTAAAGGAATGGTTTTCAATAGTATTTCATCAATCATGATTCCATGAATAAAATTGGTGTTCTGAAATTTTAAATATAAAAGAGTATATTTTTATATTAATATTCATTTTTTATTGATGAAGCAATAACTTAAGGGGAGTTAACATGTGTTTTAGAAAAAAGAGTTATTTTTCGAAATCCATTTATTTGTAATAAAATCAGATTGTAAACATGTATATCCCTAAAAATAAAAGGTAAATAATTAAATTATATTTAAGGAACATTAATGGAATATCTACAGTAAATTATTCCCTGAAATATGGATAACCCAAAGAAAGGGAGTTGGGTTCGAGAATCCCATCACCTTATATTTGGATGTGTTATTTACATTCCCTTAATATCCAAAATAATAAAATTATATTCATTAATTAATAAATATAGAACAAATTATACATTTAATTTATATTTTATAATTTTATAATTTTCATTTATTGACATTTCAATGAGTTATGGACATCAGTTTCCTCATTTTGGGTGTGTTCATTTCATGGTTTATAGTCGGTTCCCTTGAGTGTAATTATACGAGTTCATGTCAAATGGATGAAAAACTGTTAAAGTGGAATTAAATGGTGTTAATATACATCTTTAATTTTAAATTATGCCATATATCATTTTTTTCTGATACAAGGATGATTCATTTGAGAAAACATTAATGATAAATTTTAATTTTATTTAGATGGTATTTCCACCCATCATAAAATAATTTCATTTTATTTAATAATATGTTTATAATTTAGTTGGAAAAACATTATAAAGGTTATAATATTTATATTAATGTCTATTTCCACTAAAATAATGGTTTTATTACCATTCTTGAAGGTGATAATGGAAAATAAAAAATCATCATCCATGAAGGTGATGAATCTACATATCACATATGATGCTTTGATTTTACGAATAAGAAGATAATAGAAGAGGATTTATGATGGATATTACATTATCCCAATAATATTAAATTATATATATATTATTATATATTTATCATGCCTATTTGAATAGTTTAGGAGAAAAGAGGATAAGAAAAGAAAAAAATTAGAAGAGAAGAATTTAAGATTTGACCTCTTGAATGTTGTATCCTTGAGAACCTCCTTAAGGGACTTGGTTTTGTAATTTTGTTGATACTAATAGCATTATAGAATGGTTAAGGGGATTGGTAAGTTAATTGGAAATAATTTAGTCAATCTACATTTATTTTAATATGTGGGGAGATGAGGTGGTGAGGGGTGGTATTTATAGGGGAGAATATGGGTGGTTTTTTATTATTTTATTCATTTTTATTATTATTTTGGATCAATAATATCAAAAGTATTGATTCATATGAATACATATAAAAAAGTTTCATGATATTTTGAACTAATGGGTTCTTACCTCATCCATACATCATCCATGACTCACATATTTGTGTATTTAGGTTATACCGTAAATTACTATATTTCAGAATTCACCAAAAAATTACCTATTTTAGAAATATACCAAAAATTCAACCTAAACATTTTTTAATGTGTAGATTTTAAAAATTTACTAAATTTTATGAAAATAATTTTCTAAATTTAAAAAAAAATTAAAACCATTGTTTTTTTTGAAAAATACCATTTTTAATATTATCACTAATTTTATGACACATTGAGAGATTAATTAAGTCCACACAAGATTATATAATAATTATACTAGAAAAAAATATTCATTTATGAATATATTTTTTGAAAATAAATTTTCTTTTAAATCATTATATTAATTATAAAAGAGTAAATAAACATTTATATTTTACAAAATTACCAACACTTAACTTACAATTTTTAAAACATTTATTTACATATAAAATTGTATAAATATATGATATTTTAATTTATAAGATACATAAATTTTATTTATACTTTCATAGGTGAGGTTACAATTTTATTGGTTGGATTACTATTCCTAATGGTCATATTACTATTCAAATTTTCCGGATACAATTCCATCATTGTAGGGTCCTTAAAATCGATAAATACCACTTATTTCATTCATGAATTATGATATTAATGTTTTTATTTATCCCCAGATGCGATGAATGTGTTTAATGAAATAATTATAATAATGTAAATCTCAATTGATAAATGTTTGTGTCATTACATTCTTCCCCCCTTTTATTATTTCTCCCCCACAATTTCATTTTACATACTAATGTGGAACCATGTGAGGGTATTTATCCCTAGTTTCTTCCTTTAGATCCCATGTAACCTCTTCATACTTATGGTAACTACATAGCACGTTGAAATGGAGATTCTTCTTATTTCATCAGTAATTTGAATCTAAGGTACATGATTTCACCAGCTACTCTTCATACAAGATTTTATTCTCTTATTGTACCACCTATGAACTCTGTACTTTTGAGGGGTGAGGTTGGTACCTCCCCAGGAGAGATACATGGAACACATCCTGGACATGAGCGGTATTTGGTTGAAGTGAAATATTTTAGGCGACTGATCCTGTGAGATAAAGGATCTAAAATGGGATAATGTGCCTTGTGTTAAGCTTACCTTTATTTCCAAACCGCATCACTCTCTTCCATGGTGATATTTGAAGGAAGACTCCATCTCCATCATCAAAATAAAAAACCCTTCGATGGTTTTCAACATATCTATTTTTATAAAATTGATAATCCTTTATACATTTTTATATGTCTTGAACATTGTTGTTCATATCTTTCCCATGATCAGGTCTATGTAGCTTTTGTCCACCAACCTCATCCCAATGAGTTTTAGATCTACATCGATTCCCATAAAAATAATCACATATAACCCTTTGAATGCCTAAGTGGAATATTTTGTTGTATGTGAAATCCACCAATTGGATATGTGAACCCATATTTCTTTTAATTCCATTGACTATACTCTTACCATTTACTCAAGTTACTCAGTAGTTCTTTCAGATTGTCCATCAGTTTGGGGGTGATAAGGCTTGTTGAAATTCAATTCAATACTAAAATTATGTTGAGTACTTCTATAGAATTTAGATGTGAACCTTGGATCATTATTAGAGATGATAAAAAGGGGATCCCCATGTATCCTTGGGACTTCTTTCACATATATCATGTAAATTGTTTCATGTGAGAAATTTTCCCAAATAACACTAATGTGGGATGTTTTGGTGTGTCGATCAACCCCAACCCATATCACATTGTTTCCTTTGAATGTCTTCATGAGACTAGTGAAAAAGTCCATAGTGGCATTCCCTCATTTCCACATGGGTATATGAAATGGTTTCATTATCCCCTAATACTTATTTTGTTAAAATTTAAATTGATGACATATAAATCACCTTTAGATATACTATGAAATATCCTTATTTATGTTGTCCCACATGAAGTGTTATTGAAGATCATGGTACATCTTGGTACTTACAGGATAGATGGATAAAGGTGATATGTGTGCGTTATCTAATAACTCATTCTTCATCATAGGTTATTAAGTAACATACAACCTCATTCAAGACTTAATGACACCATAATCATTGATGTGGAACTAATTTATAATTCCTTCACTTAATATATTCACCTTTTTGTAACTACATATCATCCCTTTATGCCTTCATGATCTTCGTCTTGGATATATTTTTGGGAAATAATATTGTAAATATTGTTTGTATTCCCCACCATTATTATTTCCAAATCTATACTTTTCATTAACATTAATATAGGTTCTTTCTCAATCCACATCGTGGATAGATTAGCAGGTTCTTTTCTACTTAGTGAATCAACTACCTTTTTCAGCTTTCCTAGATGGTAGTGAATAGAGAAATTGTAGTCTTTGATTTGATATAACCATATTATTTGATTCATGTTGTTATCATTTTTGTGAATATATACTTTAGACTCTTTTCATATGTATATATGTCACACATATCAAAATAGAGGTAGTTATTCTAGATTTTATATGAAAAAATAATATTCTCTAGCTCCAGATCATGTATCGTGTAATTTTTCTCATGGATATTCATCTTTCATGATTCCTAGTCTATCAATTTATCATTCTTCATGAGTACATAACCCAGTACATTCATTTATGAATAACTATATATAAAAAACCATACCCAGTAGGGGTAGTGTGAGTACAGGTGAAATGAGTAGCCTCTTATTTTTCTCCTTGAATCTTTCCTCACATTCATCCGTCCAGACATACATTACTCCATAACTTTTTAATACAGTTATCGAGCTAGAAAATAATGAGAAAATTCTTAAAAAAACTTTGGTAGTACCCTTTTAATCCATGAAAACCATTGATTTTCATGACATAAGTGGATTTAGTCAACTCCTAAGTTGAATTTTCTTTTGAAGGGTCCATATAAATTCCCCCATTTGTGATCACGTATCCCGTGAATTTGACTTGATGCATCTTAATGTAACACTTTCTAAACTTGACATACAATTTTATTTTTCCTTAATGTTTCCAGCACAATCCTTATATTTTTTTCATGTTCCTCCTTCCACTTTGACAAGAGTAGAATATCATCGATAAAAAGTACTAAAAATTTTTAAGGTAGTGTCTAAAGACTCTATTAATTCAATCCATGAATATTTTAGGATAATTACTATTTCTAAAGGGAATCAATAAAAACTCATAGGACCTAAATATTGTATTAAGAGTAGTCTTCTGATTATATTCATTATTCACCTTGATTTGATGATATCAATAATGAAGATCCATCTTTTATAATTTTTTATATCCTCATAGTTGATTGAACAAGTCATTAATATTTATAATTGGATACTTGTTCTTTGTTGTTATCTTATCGAGCCCATTTTAATTGATATACAGCCGTATTGATCAATCCTTTTTCATTATGGAAATCACTAGAACACTATTTATAACACATTCACTAGGGAACTCATTCACATCAACATATGGATGTGCTTGTTGGCCACTCAGTTTCCCAATATTATCTCTTTGTAATGGAGAATATCTTTCATCACATTCAGTGGTGATGTCTTCTCCCTGATCTAAATGGGATGATGGGATGAAAAAATTTCCTTTTATGGATTCGTCTTTGTAAATTGTCCCATAGTTTGGGTCCCACTCAAAGAGTTAATTCATGTTCATAAGAGTCATTCACGGTGCAATATCATTGTGGATGACGTTTAATCATACTACTTCTGCCTGTAAAAATGATTCCATCTCAATAGGTATGAAACCTTCAGATATTTGAGTACACACATTGGTCATTAGTGGGCATTGCTGGGCATTTCTAGATGTTGGGTGCATTACTCACATGTATTCTTCCTCTTTTGAGGGAATCTCGGGTGAGAATATTAAGCACAGAAACCAAAAAAGCACTTTTCAATTATGAGGTAATGGATTCCAAGAGATTATGTCATTCAAGGATTTTTACCTTTGGCGTATTATGATTCATGGAGTAACTGACATTGTGTGAGTAAATCCCCAAAATATTTCAAATTAGACATCTCATCTTCCATGAGGTAAGTATTATTGGACATTCTTCTAGTTTAAGATTTTGTCGAGATGAGTTAGGTGTAGGATTAACATCTCATGGGGATATATTGTGCGGATTAAAACACCCCAAGGAAGAAGATCTGTGAGTTGTGTCCCTATGAGGGAAGATGTCACACTTGAATGTTTACCAACTGATGGGAAATCCATATCGAGGGGGTCCCTAAATTTTGGATTATAACACCTTTTGATTTGGACTTAGGATGGTTGGATCTAATTCACCATGGAGGTGAACCTCGGGTGGTTAGATCCAAAAACCCATATAGAAGGAACTAGGTTGGTTGGATATAATGCCCCATGGAGGTGGAACCATGAAATGATCCCCTAGGAGGGGAAACCTAAGATTACCCTTGTATAGGATTGAACATCTGAGTGGAATCCTATGTAACTTTTTTAGAATAAAGGGATAAAAACCCATTTCTTTCTATGTCGCAGGTTAAAAAAAATTATAGGATTATTCCATCTAATTTAATGCCGTGTGGTTAGGATGCTCATATCGTGAAAGGAGCACCGATGAGGGTTGGTGTGGGTCTTACACATTGAAGTTTCCCTTCGCAAGAGGATTCCTCTTGGTTTGGATGGTGTTGGGATTATGCATGGAAGCATCCTAAGGAGGATCTCATTCTATGTGTGGGTAGGAGGTGTGAGGGACATCCAGCGACACTCATACATAGAGAATCCTGCACTCATTACACATGGAAGGATAATGTTTTAAGTCATGTGTTGAGGATGTTTTCATGCAGTTTAATGTCTCAATACTAAGATGTGGGACTATGTAGTTTTATATCCTACAGATCATACATGGGGGACTCACTCCTCTCCCGTTTCACTTATGTGATCATCACTCATGCTCCTTTCTGAGGGTAATGTCTTTGGAACTCCCAGTTTATAATGATGGGAGTAGTTCCAATCACGAGGTCCATGTTGCAGTCCTTATACTGAGAAGAAATTGGTATTATGATAACTATGATTAGAAGAAAAATGTATTGAAATGGATGCTCGTGGAAGATTTGGGGTGGTGTGGGTAGGAACGGGAGTGGGTGGAATAGGTCAAATGGGGACTCAAGGTGTATCTGGACTGGTTTTGGTTGGATGTGGGGGCCCTGGGCACTCAACTATTGTGAACATGTGTTAAAAGAATGGAGTAGCTATGGGGATTCCTAAGAGAATGGTTTTATGAAGCCAGTGGCCTTGAATAGATATTCTTAATGAATCACCTATTTTGAAGAAAGGTTTGGGTCATTGTGAAGGGTTATTCTTTTCGAAACAAGGTTTCACTTTCTTAGAGTGAAGCCTTTTCTTGGAAAAGGAGCATTAAACAAAGGATGAATGCTTAGAGAGGTCCCGATTTTCCAATGGGGACTTATTACTTTAAAAATTATGTAGGTATCCATGAATAGAATCTCCACCATGGGTTGACTCTCTTTAGAACATAATCGAATGCGTTTCATGAAGCCTGGATGCCTTGGATGATTAATTTCTCTTTGGTTCATAATGCTCAGGAGGTTCATGAATTTGGAGGAATTTGGAGACCAAATGGTCAGGTAACCATCAATAAGATGTCAGAATGATGGGTGTATTTATTGGAATATGGTTTTTGATCTTTTGAGTTATTTCTCAAAGAAACAGTTGACTTTTTCAATGGGTGTGGTACAATTGGACTTGCAAAGACATCATCACCTATTTTCACATTCACGAAGCTATCCACAACCCTGAAGGAAATTGTGTGTAGTTTTACTATCATTTTGTCACTCATTCAAAATGGGAACACTATTCCAAGTATCTTCGCAAACTCCTTCCATTTGTGAAGAATTAGGGATTAGTTAAATAGAATCCTTAGAATATTTTTGGTGGATTTTGATCTCATATTTCACTGAAATGGTTGTTCTTTCATAATCTATTCCCCCAGTATGAAATATTCATAACTAAAAATCCCCCCCATAGAATGGTAACTAATGGGAAAGGTAAGGTTATATTATGATGGGTAATCACTGAAAATTGGAAATCAAATCCCTTTTACAAATCACACTCATGTACCTCACTCATGACGCCAGTGCATGATAGTTACATGTGCGAAGTCCATACTAAATCCCAAGGATTATTATGCTAATAAATGTCACGGGGGATCAATGGTAGTAAATTTTTGAGAGAATAAATCACTTTTCACTCTTTTCCTGAAGAAAAACATCTCTTTGAATTATGTTCAATGAATGGTTCGTAGAAAACTGCACTTTGGAACCATTAATCCATGAACACTTCTCTAGGAACTAGACACTGAAAACCACATCATCATGAAGTGACCTTCACCTAAAAAATCTATATGACCAATCTCTTCAAATGATATTTGTAAAATTTTATTTAGAATCATACTTGAAAGATCAACCAATTCTTAATCAAATGGTCGATCATTGAGTCAATGATAATTTTGATCAAAGGGATGAAATAGATGACAACATCATGATTGGGGGGAGTGTTTGGATTTTTTTAGAACACAAAGAATTTCAATAACTAATAATGAATGACCATACATAATATCCATTGTGAAAGAGACTATCTCCCTATGAATTCAGAATTCGTGATGAGGTCTTTATCTTAGAAATGAGTAGAGATGAGCATGAATACCAATTAAGAGGCATACTAGGTAAATTCAAATGGAACATGCTGGTTTTAGGCTACATATTGAAGGATCATGTTCCACTTACAACAGACCTTATCTAAAACCATGTGAAATTTTTCTATCGGTAGAAGTTTGATTTTGAGTCATCACTGGTGCAGTGTCAAATGATCATCAAGGTAGGTTTTTGGGATCCACTCAAGGGATGGAATGATAATTGGGAGTTTCACCTAGGAAATAACTTCACAGATGATTGGTCCTAGGCCTACTGGGTATTTCTGTCATGCTGAAAGTTTAAAGGATAATTGATGTATCTATGACTATATGAAGAATAATGGGATTCAAAGTTCCATGTCTACTATCCTTATGAAATCTTGGACAAGATTTAGAAAATATTATTATTGGGGACCAACACATTTCATCTACATCATGGGGAGGTTAGTTTCAGCCATTTGGACCTTTGTCATATCATTTGGATTCCAATTTTTTGGCTGATTTATGATGATTTACACCATACGAAGAACATTTGGGATGATCAAGATCAGTTTTTGTCTTTAACGAATATTATACAAGGCTTTGTATGGGAAACCATCAAAGAGAATCAGATGATGAGGTAGATCCCTTTCAAGTAGTGGTTTATATACTTATGTAATGAATAATAAGTAGATCCATTTTAAGTATATGATATAGTAGAGAGGATGAACACTAGACACCACATATGTCTAGGTTGATATAAAAGGAGCAAGGATGGCTCTTACAAGCATATTCTTGAAGTGAGCTACTGGAATCTATGGGGACAGTCAAGATCGAGGCTCATCATGTGGTTTTAATGGGAGGTTCATCGCAACTCTCATCTATGGTTGGATGATTCTGTGAGGGATGGTATCATGGTGTTGCATCCAAGCACCTTCATCATGGATACGGTGATAGTGATGGAGAGATGTGTAAATCTAGTTGTTCTAGTACAAGAGAAGTTATACAAGGTACTTCATCACTTTAGTTAAGGTTTGACACTGCTTCATGTGGGTGGTCCCTTACAATTACTATATAGTTGGGTGGCTACACAGATGGGGTTTATGAGTATCTAAACCCTATTTCTCCTCCTAAAATAAATTTTTAAAAAATAATCCTAAATATTATGGGGAGTCATTAATTATATTAGATTATGATTAATGAGTTATATGTGGTTGGGATAGAAGATAAATTCATATTTCCCCCATTCCTCCTTCCGATGGAGGTGGTGACTAATGATGGCACGAAGATCATGAAGTAGAGACCAAACTTATTAGCCTTTAGAGGTGGGATACTAGTGGTTGGAGCCAACTATGAGCTGATATGTGAATCATTCAATCCCCACCGCTATGTGGGATAGTTTAGGTTCCTATAGTGGAAAAAATGAAGGTATACTCATATGTGAGGCATGAATATCATCCTTTGTTGTGGTGGACAATTTGGTGCATGTTCACATGCGAGGATGGAAAGATATGGAATGGGATGCCACCACTTAATTCTATGTAGGGATTACCCATCACTATGTGTCATGATATATGAGTGCATATTCTAGGGATATATTCTTTGGGGATGGGACACCCAAGCCAATGAATGTGTTGTCCCTCAACTATGGGGTCGAGGGAAAATGATGAATAGACTGTGTCGTTATGGTGAAGATAGCCCAATGGGTAGGGTGGTAGTAGCATAAATAGTATTTTGTGGTATCAAATAAGCATTAGGCACTGGGAGAAGAGAAAAAGTACCACACTCAACTTTATTGGGCATAAGAACACTTGAAGAATGGGAGCCAACTTTGGTAGTCCTAGGGACATTCTTCCAAGATCATGGGAAGAGGTTATTCCTTGTAAAACTTCCTAGTAATTACATCTTCCCCAAGTCCTGGGACAACAAGTATTTCTTCATATAGTTCTATGGTGTTTGTGGGATTTGGTAGAATCTCAAAAAGGGATGCATCTCTCTAGGATTAGTAATTCCAAGTTAGGATTCCTTGTGATTCATGATGATGTAGGGAATTATTTTGAATAGGTGGAGGACCTGGTCTATTCCCAGGTCAATGTATGTCCTATAACTAACTAGATAAAGGTGCTACTGGACATGACCTATCCCCATAGTTTTATAAAGATGAGATGGTTGTGTGCACACATATACCTATGGAGTTAGATCAATCTTAGGGAGAAATTCCTACTAATGATATCTAAAATGAGGAATAATTTCTACTCACTAGGTATATATTCATATATTATGTTCATTGGATATAACTTATTTTTAGAACCTTTTCCTAAATATTTTCTCCACTAGTGCAAAAATGAAGTACAAATGAGGGGGAGGTCCATTATGGACTTAAAATGGAGGGTGACAGGACCTAAACCCATGAATGATGAACTTTGGGTTCCTCCATGAAGTTGTGGCTTAGATCTGTCAAACATCTGTTCCCAAAACTAGTCCACCAACTATGGAAGGGTTTCTAATCAAGGGTGCTACCTGTTAACCTCCAAGAGGTCCTTTCAAGAGTATACAATTCATGCATGTCTCTTCTTCAATTACAACTTTGATACATTTTCCTTTCCTTTATAGGCTTGACTGTCTCATTTTATAATCACATTATAAATGGTGCTCGGGGTTCAACCATCGATTATAACACTTTCATTAACTATTCTTGAGGTTGTGGTGGTGATTGAAGATGTTTGTCTCCTACCAGAGATGGCCTTGGAGTCCATAGTAGTTGAGCTATCCACTGAGGTTCCATTGGATGGGATTACCAAGATCATGTCCTTAGTGGTTGAGGTAGTTCCCATAATAGGGATGGCTGAAGAAGATGTAGTAGATGATCCTTTCATAGGGGCACCACCTGAGGTGGCTATTGAAGCTGAAATTATTATCGATAAAGAAGAAAAAAAATTTCAAAATGAGGTAACTTGGGAGGTATTGTAAGATTTTCCTACTCTATAATTACTACTAATGGTGGCTATAGGGGTTGTAGCTAATTTTCCTCTTCCAAATGGGGTATCTATAGAATATGGGATGGTAACGTCAACCTAAATAGTGCTAAAAGAGGAAGTGGAGGCTTCTGCTGCTGGTGAAGAGGTTGGAAAGGACCAATTAATAAGGATAGATCTCTATCCGCTCAGGGATGAGAAAGTACACTATGAGGATTCATACAATAATATAAAAATAGTATTTATTACATATGATCATGAACCACCTAAATATATTGAATGTTATGTCTTAGAGGATGCTGAGGAGAATCATATCGTGCACGAAAAATCATTGAGGTATGTGTGTCATTTCATCACCCTCACTCAGATAACTAGAATACCATAGTGAGTGGTGTCACTCCACCACTAGCTAGTTAATATGGGGACTAGTGGGGTCCACATTAGTTACCTCTACACACTAGCTTGAAAATTCCACATTCGGCGGGTGCATGTTCAATAGATGATGCATGAACTTTCCTGGAATATTCCTAATGACGAGTGCTCCAAAGCACTTGTGTATGCTCAGAGAGAGATTTCCCATTTGGTTGGTCTAGAATAAGATCATGTGGTTGTCATAGATACTCAAAATGAGGTTATTAATATCCTAATGTCCAAGATGGCAGTGGATAAGTCCAATGAAGAAGAATTGACATCCATTGTGTTTGAGTGTTAGGATGGGTAGAATTAGTGGTGGATCAAAGCTGAGGATGTCCTCTCCAAGGATGATGAGGAGAAAGAATACCTAGAAGAGTACAAATGGATCCTGGAATTCACATAGAAAGGGTCAGTCGAGCTCGATTTCTCAACCACTGAGGTCAATATTTGGAGGGTTTTTGTAAGGTATAGGCTCCGATATGTGGATGAAACTTAAAAAATTTAGTTAATTTAAGTTAAATTTTTTCATAATTGAACATATATATTTTTTTTATTAGCTAAATTCTATCACATTTCTATGAAAACCAATGATAAACCCCTAGGGCCCATCTGAGTCATACTCGGTGTGAGAAACAATCGATAAATATCTGATTACTTGTTCACATTAGTGTGTCAGATAATAATTCAGAACTCTAGTTCTATTATTGATGATTTAATTGTGAGACTATTCACATTGGAAGAGGATGCAACTAGAGAATAGGGATCTCAGAATAGCCAACATGATTTTCCATCATGCTTTAATGAATGAATGAAATAATGCTAGTGGTTTTAATTCTACTTGAATGATGGGGAATGAAGTGTTTGAATAACAATGCTCAAATTATAGAACACAAGGAGTTTGGAGTCAAAAAAAATAGGATAACTATTGGTGATGTTTGAAACACAACATTCATATCACTTAGGCAAAAAATGGGGACAAACAAATGAAATTCAACCACTGACCATGCTCAAAACACAGAACATGTCTCAGAATGTCGTCCAATTTCATATAAGTCATGTAACCAAGATAGTAAGTGATACAAATATAAATACCATTCAATTAGGGTGATCCCTTCAGAAATTGAAGAGGATGAGGATCCAAATAATGGGAACACAACGTGATGAAATGAACTGATGGGATGTTTGAATGGATTCCATAAATTGTGGAATCATGCCACCATGGAATAGAGCACATTGGTTAGGCATATCGGTATAAACAAAATTCAAACTTTTTTTCCAATGGATAATTTCCTTGGATGATAGGTGATGACCGAAGGGAATGAATGATGTTGTAGATGACCAAAACCAAATGAAGGCATTCTCAATAAAGAGACCAATAAGCCTTCCAGTTTCACATCGTGCATTGAGGGTGATGGAAACATAGTTTGACCATGGTTCATGGAATAACATAACAGTATGTGACCCGTACATTTTTTAGTATTTATGTTTGTATGGTCTGAAATACATCAAATAATTAAATTGATGGTGCACGTACTAATTTGAAAGTGTTTTAATGGGGCGTACATGACATAGTAGGAATGTTTGGTCTTAGGAGGTCACTTAATGTCACATAAAACGCTATTTAGTCAAACCACACATATAATAAAGTCATGATGTTTGGAGTTTGGATTTTTTCTTAGTTTAGCTTCATAGAGTTATGGATAATGGAAAGTCTCATATGGGAATATACAACAAGGTAAAGTGAAAAAATTGTCTTGAATAAGGGACAAGTGGCCCAACACCACACCACATACTCCTAAAAGAATTTTCAAAAAGTTTAATGTCGTGATGCTTGGACTATGATGTTGTGAAACTTTAACACATTGGTAAACATCCAAGCATGACTTACAATCCCATGTGATCCATTATTGGTATGAGAAATGAGGAGTGGTGAAGGAATTTCCCAAACAAATAGAAGCACATAACAAGGATAGAATAGAGTCGGGTTGATAATGTCCTAATGAGTGACTTTATTAGTCAACACATGCAGATGCACATATGGGTAACACCAAGGGTGTTTGAGTTACACCTAGACAAAAAGAGGTAGAATGGAGATAAAAAAAATACTTTAAATGTCTTGATACAAGGGAGGCCGATGGGAAGGGACAACTCTTGACCATGTTTGAAACTATAGGATCTACAACTACACTCATCATGAATGGGGAGAGTAAATGTAGGATTGATTGATGACTGTGTTCAAAACACTGGATTATCTGTTTTATTCAAGGGATTAATAAAAGAATTTCCTAGGATAAAGGTGTTCCTTGGCCAAATAGCATTTCTATTAGGGGTGACTATTTGGATTTGAAGGATGATGGGGACCCAAACCGACAATAAATCGATGCGTGGAGATGGGTTGAGGTAATTTCTGTGTGGGATTCAACTTTCTAGGTTCCATGACATATTTTATTTGAGAATGTCAGTGAGGTGTATCATAAAGTGGTATTGAACCAGCTCTTAAAGATAGGGGAATCTGATCATCTAAAATAATTATGTATCCTAGTTTTATATAGTGTAATTTGTTCCTCTTATAATTTTCGTATAATGAATCCTAATTTAATTTTGGGTATGACAATATTTTAAGGTCTTGAATTGAGGATTTTGGGCATGGAAGTTTATAGTAGTTTAAATTGGACTACCACTGTTACTAGTTTAAGGTCACTAAACTCAGACTGAGGAGACGAATGAGTGCCTCAATGAGGTTTGTGTGGCATAGAAGAGTTATAAACTAACATGAATGAGGGATCAAGAGGCCCACCTCTACAAAGACCTCAATAACCCATATCCAAATTCAACATCACGTCTTTTAGAAACTGAATATATTTTAACAAATAAATGGAGGGTCTAGACCCAAAATGTAGTATATGGTCTTCACTACATATCCAATTAAGATGGGAAACAAGCCACATGTAGTTATGATAGTGGGTGTACAGAGTTTATGTTAATATGGTCTGGACTTGGGGAAAATAGTTTAAGGTCATAATTATTGGTCTAGAGGAAATATGTTTAAATTCGTGTCATGTGTATTTTTAAAATCATCTTATTTAAGGTTATGTGTGTAGTGTGAAAGAGTTAAAACACATCCTAAATGAGCCAAGGATGCCCATTCATTACATAATTATCTATAGAAAAATGACACAAAATTTAAGGTTGTAAGTCTTGGACTGAGTGAAAAGGTATAAAATAGTTTAACATTATAAATCTTGGACATGGGGAATGTTGTACTCATGAGAACTTATGCATCATGAATAGATTAAATACTAGCATGAGTGAAGAAAAATGAGGATCATGTTCCACACATGGGGAGAAAGGATAAGGGAATGAAACATTTATGGCTGGCCCCAGAGAAGAGAATTATGGGTGTCGATGTGTACCCCATTAAAATGGGAATCAAGCCACACATTACTCCAGAACATGGTGTGGAAGGAGATTGATACTAATGGGGAAATACTCTATTGAGAGGGAATTAGGGAATCCCATTGCTATCATGAGGAATACCTTATTCAGGGTATGGGTTAGGTTTTTTTACTATCCCATACTTATCATACGATGCATTCCAATTTCAGATGGGAAAAAATATTCTTTTATTAATTGGAATCCCAATTTTATATGGGGTAGGACCAAAGTTTACCATTGTGCATTAAGGATGTTAGGATTTGTAGTTTAAAGTCATAAAAATCAGACAATAGGGGCTATAAATAGTTTAAGGTCATAATTCATGGACCTACATAAATTATTTTAAGGTCATATTGCATGGACCATTGGGTGGGTATTAGATTATGGTCATAATGTTCAGACCATGGGATCTTAGTTTAGGGTTGTATATTTTTTAAAAGGTGATTAATATCTTAAATAGATGTATATAGTGAGGTGGGGTGATGAAACCAACATGGAAGGAGGAACTAGGTGGCCTCGTACCAAAAAACATATACATAGGGATCCTACACAAAGATAGAAGTCTTGATTTATGGACATGGACTTCCAGTTTAAGGTCTTAGTGTTTGGACCTCACCAATATTTAAACATTGTGTAGATAGGATTTGGGAAGCTCCTAATGCGAATTACTACTTGAGAAACATGTCATTTGTAGGAGGGGTTTTACCCTCTTCATCCATAGAGACCAAAGTGTATGCACCGTTTGGAATATACAATGTGAATGATATAAGGTCCTTCCCACATGGACTCCAACTTTGGAGGCTTCTTGCAGGGTATCATCGACATAATAAGATCCAACGCCATGTCACCTAGGAGAAAGGAATGTATGTGAATAATCTTGTTGAATTCTCAGTCTATCATATTTTTTTACCACTATAGACTATGAAAGGCATGAATACTTTTTTCAATGAGCACTTACAACTCATCTAGACGGACATCTTCTTTCTTTTTAAGTGTCTGTGGGTAATAAATTGCTATTGGACAGATTAAAAAAACTCTATGGGAATATTTTATATTTTCCATACACCAATAAGTATGGGGATACCTTAGTGAAATTATATGTTATTATAGGAGTTGGGGAGATTTTTTGACTTACATTTATTATTATGGCCCACCATTATATGAAAATGTCAAAGAGAGTATTTTTTAATGCCTCAATATTTCCATTTTCCTATTTATGGTAGTTAGAAGTATGTTTGGACTCGATACTATACTTGGAATACAATCTCCTCAACTCAGAAGCCTAGAATTTTGTTTCTTTCTCAGGTAGAATATCACAGGAAACTCCAAAAAGATGGAGGATATGGGAGATCGTGAATTTTATAATAGATCAAGCCTTAACTTACTTAACGAAAATCAATTATTTCTACTTGGAGATAAAATCTTTTACGGTCAGAATAAACCAGCACTAAGGAGCTATTTTAGTGGATACGAGACAAAAAAAATAAATTCCATATACTATGAAGGTCGAAGAATAATTAGTGGTGTGGAGAATATTTGGTGGCCTATGGACAATATTGGCATGGATCAGACAGTCATGACATATCACGTCATATTTGATGTAGTTGTCGACCATGGTGGGACAAAAGTAGCCCAGCCTCAAAATCCAGTTAGAGATCTTGAATCCTTCCTAATGAGCTCCAAAGGACCTATCATGAACATCCTACATAACCTGATTAATATCATCTCTATAGATACAATGGAGGATAATTCCATGAAAAAACACATTTTTAGAGAGTTGATTCCTTTTCTGGAATGATTTGAAAGGAAAAATACACCACACGCCTATGGATTCACTCACATTTGACTTGGTCCAGAAAGAGGATAACGTGTTGGAGGAACTCAGAAAAATTATTTATCAAATTGTAGGCTTCTTACAATGTGGTGGGGAAGAATGTGGCCTAAATGGAAGCACCAAAAGTCAATTGGTTTTCCTACTTCCTATCATCATCATTTAGACTGATAGGAGGGATGACTCTCTGATGAACCACATGAATGAATAGGTTATCCTAGTAATACTTCCCAAGTGATGTGTATATGATGTCCAAGGAATCAAATCTACCATTCCATGATTGTGGTATATTTTATTTCTTGCTGAGAAGAGAACTAGGCCATTAGCTGCAGAGTGCACTTCAACGGGGGCATGAGCTCTCACTTTCTGATGATGTAATCACTATTAATCTATTTGATGACTAATTCAGAATATCACTTAATTTGAAAGATGGTAGAATAAATATATAGTTCCATCTTAAGACTAGTAATATGATCCTGACACTCTACCTCATTATTTGTATAGACTTATGATAACCAGAACATGTATGGAAGAAAAACTTGTTCAAATGTGAAAAAGATGATTCTCTTGACTAATCTATTTATTTTGGGGTTGTCGAGCATTCTAAATATTATAATCTGGTAGGAACCATTGAAATGAATTATAAAAATGTAATAACATTTTCCATGGAGAGAATAACCTCATCTAAGAAAAAAAAATACATGGGAAATTAGTCAAGGGATGGATTAGTATCCAGAAAGTCTTATAATCCCTGACCCCTGATGAATTTCTGTAGAACAAATATGATCATGAAATACTGAATAATAAATGCCTAGAATTATATAGGTCCTATCACCATTGGGAGATTCAGGATATAATTTTCTGGATTAATAAGGGACACTAGTTTTATCACATGATGCTGCAAATAATTACACAACTTATGGACTACAAAAAACAGTGTGAGGTAGCTTTTCTTGATAGGGGAGTATCTAACCTCTCTTTCAAGGATCATGAAACTGAGATAGTATAAAATTTGTTATCTCACTTCATTTTACTTTTATGTGAGATGGTAACTGAGGGATTATTACAGGGCAACCACATAGATGACCATATTTTTTCTAAATATGGGTTGCATTAGAATCAGAGGTTGTAACAAATATTTTTTAATTTCATAGAAGGAATTTTATAATTCCTCATCCCACTGGTAGAAAATACATTTATTCATGATCCTGGAAAAGGTATTTCACTTTCCATCTATGTAATGAATGAACATGCATATGTGGGATAAGTGGCCACAAAGGCCTCATGGATCTCGAAGGTTTCTCATGGGAGGAATCTAGTTGATGGCCTTGATCTGCCCTTAGTAGATCTCAATGACACTGTATCTAATGATGAAGAAAAGTAACATACCAAAGGTAAAAAGTAATGTATACTTAAATGGGTTCATCTTCAGATGCTGGGAGCGAAGGAAGATAAATACTTTCTGAAGATCCCTTAGAGAGTACTGACACTGGTGGGACTTGACTGCCAAATCACCCACATAGCATTACACCAACAATCCAAGAATTGGTTTGAAGATGTGGTGCATGGCCCACTGATAAGTGGATACTACATTATTTAGTCCAAAGGTAATTACATGATATAAAAAGGTCACTTTTTATTCCCAAAGTTCGTATAATCCTCACCATCAATGTACATCTAGGTTTGATTATACCTTGAATACCCATCCATAAAGGAGAGAGACTGGAACACAAATATAACATCGATCAACAACTTTATCACTCGAAAGAGAAAATAATCATTCATAAAATTGTAGTTGAGGTTAGGGAAAATGATAAAAACTTTGATCTACCCATTCCACTTCTTTAATAGACTGATATTGTCTATCCACTTAGGTTATGAACATCCCTAATGATTTTGTCTTGGTTATTTTTATCAACCTCATCCTTGACCATGGAAACATGATAGGGGTACATTTTCCTGGGAGGCTGATTGAATCCGAAGTGACTTTCCCAGAGACCAAGGTGGTGGACAGTGACCTGAATGTCTAGTCCTAAAATTTCATCATCACTCCACGAATATATATATTGGTTTTGATTTAGGAAGTTCATGTACTTCTACTGATCATCTGGAGGCATAACTATACTTATCAGCATTGGCCTTGAATCATATATTGTATATAGGTTCACCTAAACCAACTCATTGATATTGGTGGAGTCACCCTCCTTGAAAGTGGGAGTAGGTTCTTCTAAATCCTCTTCACTGTATGTGTTAGGATAATTGGTTGGGAGGAGCTTCATCTGGGATAACTAATTCTGGGGTAGTAGCAGTTCCTTCTTGTGTGGATACTAAATCCCCATTGAGGGGTTACCTCCAAGATGAAACAATGGATATAGAGGCTATCGATCCAATTCCATCATGAAGTTGACCAAGGTTACATGCTTGATATTAAATAAATGGTGGAGAGTTAGTTTCCTATGATTCAACTCGGATCTGCGAAACATGCCTGAGTTCCATCAAATGGTGTCTAAAGGGTAAACCTCTAGGAACTTCATAGGCGCAGGGGCTTCAGTATCACCAATTCATATCCTATATAGGAGTAAAAGGTATTCTACATACATTCTATGAATTTTGGGAAATTTTTCCACTTTCTCCTGAAAACATCAAAGAAATATCACAATTCTAGGGTCATCGCCTCCGACTAATGAATAAGGAGATGAAAGCATCATCTAGGTCAACCTAGGGATTGGAAATAGTTGTTTCATACTCATCCTAGTTGTTAAGAACATGATTTAATTATCTATTTTCTTAAATAGAATCCATATAAGAGGCTTCACATGAGTCAAAGGTGGATTCATCCCCTTGGAGTAGCTCTACTTGACAGTTTTGGGAGTACTTGAGGCTTTAGTGATATGAGGAGGGGACTTCTGCATGTAAATGAAGCTAGTTAATTCCCATCATTGCATTTTAGGTAGTATCCCATGAGAATACCTTGAATTCCACACTTGTAATCAATCCACAAAACTGGGTCTTAAAAAACATCCCACCTCAGGGTATCTACTCATTCTTGTCATATCCCTAAATCTTCATGCCTATTTGAGATAGATCTTTTTCAATTATCCCCAGATTGTGGAGCATATGATTCCAGATAATATTAATCCCAGAACCTTTGTCGTCCAGTAAGTGATAGATTCCCACTCTATTGAAATATCATATGAGGTACAATGGATGGATGTGCCCCATCATGAGGGCGCCTTCTTCATCAGAGGAGGAAGGTATGATGGCATGACATTACTCTTTCTTAATCTCCCATGCATAGTATGTTTCTTTAGTGATAACACCAGCTTAAAAATAGATGGATATTTTCATGGACTCTCATAGGGAATCATATATTTCATTTGAAAACCGTAAGGCCCCATGAAACAAGATTCTTATAGAAATTATGGATAGGTTCTTAGTGTGTTGTATTTCTGTCTACGATGCACATTTATTCCCACATGGGATGCATGTTTGTTGGAGGTAGGATAGAGGTTTCAAACTCTACATTTATTCATTGGATAGTGCTAGTAATATGATACTACTCATCATCTAATTCTCCCAAGACCACTATAAACTAATTGTCGGATAAATCAGTCCTACATTTTGATAGATTTGGCCTATCATAATGTGTTTTTGGTAGTTATTTTTTGGTTACTAAACATGGTTAGCTATGGAGACATGTCTAATGGAGCAATATTGGAGGAATTTTCATATTAATATCTACACAACACCTGCTTTTTAGTCTTGGTATCATGCATGGATCGGTTTGGGACCCTTTCTTATGTATTCTAATGATTTTCATTCCCTCTACATATCTACAGATATAGTCATATGGAGGAAATCCAGGGGGATTTCTTGATATTTTTCATCATCAAAACCCATGGAGTGGTTGATCAATTCAATGTAATTAATATAATAAAACTTCTTCTCATTATTAGAGGGGTCTTCCAATGCTGGGCAGACCGTGGAGGTGATTTCCAACATTGGAGGCATGAAATATTAATTAGTGTGATATGTCTTTGCAATTAATGGGGGGCATTGGTTTCCCTTACACCATCGTTTCCCATTCTTATGAGATTTGGTTGGATGCAACATTGATATAGAATCATCGTTCATGGAAGGTGAAATGACTTTTTATGGATCGATCTAGCCTTAGTGAGTGAGAATGACCTAATGGGAATGAGAATCATCCCTCTCTAACAACTACTCAATATTATTATGAGTATATTGGGGAGAAACCTTCTTCAATTAACCTGATCCCTAACATTTATTGTGAGGCATGGGGGATACATGTGAAACTTATGCCAAAATATTTCCCAACATGATCATACCATTATCCACATTCTCCTAAAGCCAATCCATGAACACATAACAGTATGGGATGAGAATTTCAAGGAAACTGTGATAAGGTTAGTGATTGGGGTGGTCAGTATGTACAACTTCCATAAGCCTATTTCACTCTTGAATCAATAGAATACCCTTCTCTAGGGAACTAGAAAAATAAATGGGGATATGTGAATCATTGTAATAATAGGTATATTTCTTGCTATCTAGGAAGGGAACTGTGGGAGACTGGCCTTAATGAGCATATGGTTCCTAATAAAGGTATGGATCTTTATTATAATGACCCATACTTTACATACATGGTTAATACTTCAAAATTGAAGCATAATTATTACAACATATAACAAAACCATGAAAGGACCATATATGTATAGTGACTTTAGAAACTGGGAAACATAAACAACTGGTTCATAAAGCATTTACACTATCTCCCATTTATTTCATCATATCTATAGTCCCTTTTTGGCATATCTTAATTAATAACCTTCTTCCTGACCCGGGGAAAGAAAACATACAAAAGGGTGAGCTCAAATGCTCAGTAAGGGTAAACAAAAGAAATATCAATCACATCATATTCATAACAACATAACATTTTTGAAATATTAACCTGCAAAAGAGATCATAATTTAATAACATGGGATAAATCATGGTATTGAAATGTAATCCCAATAATCATAACATAAAACATGAAACTTTGTGGAATACACACATAATCATAGAGAATCATTTCTTATTAGTCAAGACTCATTGCCAAGACTATCTTAGTGGACAAATTCCATTTCTGAACCGAGTTGACTCCTCGTTTCAGTCCTGTTTCACTGAACCGGTTTAACCTTCCGTTCCATCCATGTCTATATCATGAGATATAAAATCTTTACCCAATGCATTGGAGGGAGATATAGGTCCCACTCATCTTATAATGATACCATTCTTATGTGTGCCACAAAATCATAAACCATACATCATAGCATAACCCATGTAATAAAAATGGGAATCTTAAACATCATGACATCATAAAACAATTCATATAAGATAAAGGAATTCATAAAAATATTTGCATCACAACATAATCAAATCAATGTAATAATAGGGATATAAACAGAACCCTATATTATCTTAGATGGAAAATAATTTTGATAAAACACTTGAACTCCATTCTTGAGGAAAATATCCTTTCTACTTCAAAAACATTTTTTCTTTCTTAACATGTCATACAATTTTAATCTAAAATAAGTTGATTAAAAATAAACTTGAAAAATTGTAAATTAAGATTCTTGGAAATAATGTTTTAAAAATCCATTCATGTCGTATAAGTTAAAAAAACATTCATCTCGTACTTTTGTCGGAAAAGTCAAAACGTACCTCGTACGAAAAACGACAAAATATTTCTTTCATATCTTTTACTAAAAACTCACTGAAAGATAAAATTGGATTTAAACAATTGTATTTGGATGGAAATAATATTACATATTGAGGAAACATGGATGTGGATGATAAAATACACCCCAGTAAATACCAAATATAAACAATCTCGGATAAATATGAGATTGTGATATTTTCCCTTAACTTAGATACAATATGATTTGTACGTGTCTGAACCTCCTGTATAATGATTTAAATAATGTAATTGACTCATTAAAGAATCATATTCATTGTTATGATATCATATATGGTCATATTCTTAGCTTCTTATTAGTAATATTTCTTTACTACTTGTTATTCGGGTGTTTATTACTTTTTGTTCTTATGCATGTTTTGTCGAATAAATTATTATTCCTCATTATAGGATATAGATAAATCATTTAAATAATGGTATTAGTGTAATATATATCATATTAATTCATTCAATTCATTTATATAATCATTATTCAATGAAGATCATATAGAACGAGTCGCATCACATCGTCGAGACGGTAGGCTGTACGTACGCACGAGCGATGATATTGTTCCCATGATTGTGTAATTGTATTGAAGTGTATGTATACTATTTAAGAATCAATATCACTTTAATATAATCATATATATTTATTCTTTACACCATTATACCCATCCATGTAAGGTGGTGGTGGAAAACAGATTACACCACGGCGTGGAGACGGTATTCCGTACGTACGCACGCACGGTGATTTCGTTTCCCGTAGGATGGATAAGAGGTGAAATAGGGTTGTTTCATATTTATAATAAAATATCCATATATGAGGGATACTGATGTTATTACCTCATAATTAAACAACTAAAGAAGAGGGAGTAGAAGAAGAATGGAACTTGAAGAAAATGGTAGAAGGTATTACCTCTTTCTCGAAGTGCCTCCTTTAAACATTCTCTTAAGGCACTAGAGTTGGTCTTTTGATAAGACCAGTACCTCTAGTAGGTTTATAAGGAAGTGGGAAAGTGAAATGGGCAGGGTTTGGCCGAGCTTGAAGGCTCAAATTGGTGTGAGGAATAGAGGGAGGAGGTGCCCTTTTATAAGGGAGGAGAGGGGTGCCTTTGGAAAGTGTGGAAATATTATTTTATTATAAACATATCATTGGTTTCAAAAGGTCCAAAAATCATTAAAGATGAAGATAAGATTACTCATGGTCGAAATAAAATCATACAATCAAAATTGGACATGTTTTGGAAAATATTTTAATCATTATAATCTTATTTATTTAAATCATTTATTAATGAGTTAAATACTTCATCATTATTGTGTCATAAATAATTTAATTTATTTGGTGTCTAAAAATTAATAAAAAAATATCATTATGTAGGAAATATTTTTATATTTCTAATGAATATTTATATTATAAAATATAATTTATAAAACCCCTTATAAAAATTAATTACTAAGAGATTTTTGTTAATGTCAAATTTGTCTTTACATTAAATTAATTAATCCAAATTGTCATTGTCACTACCAAGTGGCTCAATGGGGTCCCAAAATCGACCCAAGGATGCCCATGGTCGTCCAATACTCATCAAATAAGGTTAGGACAAGTTTCAAGGTAATTTTGAATTATTATAATATTCTTTTAACCCTGAATTACCCTATTTACCTTTAACCGTAATAAATAAAAAAAATTACCGTAGTTACTATTCATAATATCAAAAAAATAAAAGTAACCTATTAACATAATTTGTACCCACTGATTCCAAATATGGAATCCATTTTTCAAAATTCAAAACACAGAAGTTGCATTAATTAATTTAAAATTAATCTCGTTGTTAAGAAAACAGGTTTTAAAAGTTAAAACATTGCCAAAGATTGAAATGTTTTTACCTATGAATTCAATGTAAGATTAATGCTAATGACATAAATTATATTAAATGGTAAAAATATATTCTATTTATACTTTAAAAACAATCAATATTATAATTTAACCATATAAATTATTGTGATGAAAAAAGTTGTTTTTAATTAAAATATAGCGTGTTTTTACTATTCATTAAAATATGAAAGTTATCAGAATAATATGAAAAAATTATAAAAAGTAAATTTTTATATCCTGATTCTAAATAAGAATTTTTTTTTGTCAAATTGAACTTATAAACTTGTCAAAAACTGGATTTAATGTGGGTGCTCCATCAAAAGGTGGTAAAACTGCATTTTTGTAAAAATACTTCTTTTATCCAAAAAACTGATTTTGTTTTCATACCTCATTCTAGAAAATGTATAAGATGAATTAAAATGTTATAAAATTCAATATTTAGTTAATACTATTCATAACGGCTAATATTATAATATATCGTTGTTTAGTGAAACTCGGTATTGCGTACGAAGAAAGCTATTGAGGAAGGTAGCAGTTGCGTGTAAAGCAAGCCAAGCTAGTGTTGTGTGTAGTGAAAGATTCCTTTTATCATTTATATAACATAAAAACAAAATATTTCTCATAAAAGTCTCAGGTGTTACATTGTACCCCCCTTAAAATGAATTTCTCCCTCGGAATTCGTCACTTCGTAACAAACAGATGAGGATACCTCTCCCTCATCATATCCTCAAGTTCCCATGTAGCTTCTTTTAATTGGTGGTTCCACCATAAAACTTTCACCAAGAGAGTGGTCTTGTTCCATAGGACTTTTTCGCTACGATCCAGAATCTCTATCGGCTATTCTTCATAAGAAGGGTCTTGTTCCAGCGGTACAACTTCTGAGCTGAGTACATGTGAAGGATCATGTATGTACTTTCTCAGGAGAGATACATGGAACATATCGCGAACTTGAGAGAGATTCGGTGGAAGAACCAATCGGTAAGCTACCTTCCCAACACGATCTAGTATTTCGAAAGGACCGATATATCTAGGGCTCAACTTTCCCTTCTTTCCAAATCTCATGAACCTCTTCCAGGGAGATATTCGTAAGAACACTTTATCACCCACTTCAAACTCTAAGTCTTTTCTTCAGTTGTCAGAATAAATTTTTTGTCGACTCTGAGCTGATATTATGTGTTTTTTAATAGATCTGACCTTTTCTTCCATCTCATCAACAAGATTAGGTCCTAATAGCTTTCTTTCCCCAACTTCATCTCAGCAAGTTGGAGTTCTGCATTTCTTTCCATAGAGAGCTTCATAAGGAGCCATCTGAATACTGGAGTGAAAGCTATTATTATAAGAAAATTCCACTAAAGGTAGGTGTTGATCCCAACCACCTTTGAAATCCATAGAGCAAGCTCTCAACATATCTTTTATAGTTTGAATTGTCCTCTCATACTGACCGTCTGTCTGAGGATGATAAGCAGTGCTGAAACTCTACTCTGTATCCAGAGTATGCTGAAGACTTCGCCAGAACATTGAGGTAAACCTCGGATCCCAATCAGATATAATGGAAAGTGGTACTTCATGCAATCTTACCACTTCCTTTACATATATCCTGGCAATCTGATCAAGAGAAAAATATTCTCTAATAGCAATGAAGTGTGCCGACTTCGTAAGACGATCAACTATAACCCAGATAGAATTCTTGCCTTTGGATGTTTTAGGAAGTCCGGTGACAAAGTCCATAGTGATGTTTTCCCATTTCCATTTGGGTATGGGTAATGGTTGTAACATTCCCTTATACTTCTGTCTCTCGCCTTTAACTTGCTGACAAACCAAGCATCGAGAGACATATTCAGTAACATCTCTTTTCTTGTCATCCCACCAGAAGTACTATTTCAGGTCCCTATACATCTTCATGCTTCCAGGATGAATAGAGAATGAAGAACTATGAGCCTCATCCAGCAGCTCCTTATTTAATTCGGGGATGGGAGGAACACAAACCTGATTCCGGACCTTTATTATCCCATCACAATCAAGGTAGAATTCAGGAACATTTCACACCTTTTTTTGTAACTCGACATCTTCTTTATGCGCCTCTTTAATCTTCACATGTATAGATGGTTGAACATTCATTCAAGAAAGATACGATTTTCCCCTTTCATTATAATTCCAAGATCCATCCTTTGTAAATCCACAAATATAGGATCTTTTGTGATCCTCATCATGGATAAGCTAGCATGGTCTTGTCGACTTAATGCATCTGCCACCTTGTTTTATTTCCCATGGTGGTAATGAATTGAGTAGTCGTAATCCTTAATCAGCTCCAACCATCTTCTTTGGCGCATATTCATCTCCTTTTGTGTGAAAATATACTTTAAACATTTATGATCAGTATAAATGTCACACCTTTCTCCATAAAGATAATGCCTCCAAATCATTAATGCAAAGATTACCGCAACTAACTCCAAATCATGAGTTGGGTAATTTTGCTCATGAATTTTCAACTGTCGTGAGGCATAAGCTATCACCATATCATTTTTCATAAGAACAAACCCCAATCCCTTCTTGGATGCATCACTATAGATCACAAACCTTTCTCCACTAGAAGGAAGTGTGAGCACAAGTGCACTGGATAACCTTCTTTTCAACTTCTGGAACTTCTATTCACATTCCTTTATCCAAACAAACATAACTCCTTTCTGAGTCAACTTGGTGAGTGGATTAGATAATCATGAAAAATCATTCACAAAACGTCGATAATATCCATCCAAACCAAGAAAACTTCGGATCTCGGTTACTGTTGTTGGTCTCGACCATCTTTCGATAACCTCTGTTTTTGCTGGATCCGTAGATATCCCCTCTTTTGAGATTATGTGACCCAAAAATGAAACTTTTTGAATCCAAAATTCACACATGGTAAATTTGGCATAAAGCTTCTCCATTCTTAGGGTCTTTAATAAAATTCTCAAGTGATCTTCATGTTCTTCCTTTATCTTTGAATAGACAAGAATATCATCTATAAATACTACCACAAACTGATCAAGATAGTATCTAAAGACTCTATTCATCAGATCCATGAAGATAGCAAGGGCATTAGTAAGACCAAATGGAATCACTATAAATTCATAGTGTCCATACCTTGTACGGAATGTCGTCTTTGGTATATCCTCCCTTTTGAACCTTAATTGATGATACCCAGAATGAAGATCAATCTTTGAAAAGTATTGAGCTCCGCGAAGTTGGTCAAATAGGTCATCAATGCATGAGAGAGGATATTTGTTCTTGACAGTGATCTTGTTAAGTTCTCGATAATCCATGCAGAGTCTCATTGATTCATATTTCTTCTTAACAAACAGAGCAGGTGCTCCCCAAGGTGACACACTAGGGCATATGAATCCTTTATCAGGATTCTCTTGGAGTTGCTTCTTCAATTCCTGCAACTTAATTGTGGCCATTCTATAAGGTGTCTTTGAAATAGGCAAAGCACCTGGTACGAGTTCTATTGAAAACTCAACTTCACGATTTGGTGGAAGACCCGGTAATTCCTCCGGAAAGACATCGTCAAAATCCCGTACAATGGGAATATTCTTAATCGTGAGTTTCTCTCCAAACATTTGAGATAAATAACCTTCATTTAGTGGAATCAGGACCCATAAGATAGAAGAAATTTCCACTAGAAGGTTATGTTCATCCTTGCATCGATAGACGATCATAGATTGATCTGGAATATGAAATGTGACTTCCCTTCTTTGGAAATTGATATGAGATCCATATAAAGAAAGCCAATCCATGCCAAGAATCACATCGAATTCCACTATAAGAAGGATCACAAGATTCGCAGGAAGTACTTTCCCACAAACTTCAATCAGTGAAGAATTGTAAACATTTGATGCGACTATTGTGCCATTAGGAGTTGTCACAGCCAACTCAACATCTAATTGTCGAGGTAATATGGCAATACCCTTAGAAAATTCTTCAGAAATAAAAGAGTGGGTGGATCCAGAATCAAATAAAACATTTTCTACTTTAGAGTGGATGGTAAGTGTACCTCTCACCACTTCGCTGTCGTACTCCACATCGCTGATAGTAATTGCATGTGACTTTCCTTTGTCTTTGGCCTTAAGAGTTTGTTGACGTCGATCGTCATCATCAACCCTTGGATTTGGGCATTGATTGACATAATGCCCCATCTCCTTGCACTTGAATCATTGAAGTGTAGTAGGTTCATTCTGTGTATCCCTTCCTTTGTTTGCATCATTAGATATCTTCTTCCCATTATTTCGACATTCAATTGCCTGATGACCTTCTTTTCCACACATATAACATTTTCTTGTCCCCTTAAGACAATTTCTTCCATGTTTCATTCCACACTTTGAGCATAAGCGAAAAAACATCTTCTTTTCAGTGTGGTCTTTATATTTTCCTTTGAATTCCATTTTCCTATTCTTATCAAACCCATATGATTGATGGGTTACTCCAATCTCCATCTCAACTTTGAGAGCACATCGAACGATTTCCTCATAGCTATTGAAGTCCCTTATGGCTAACGCCCTTCGAAGACTTGGTTTTAAGCCACTAAATAATCGATCGATCTTACTCTCAGGTTGGATAATAATACCAGAAGCATACCTTGCATGTCTTGTAAAATTTGCTTCATAGGTACCAACAGATTCATCATCCTTTTTCTTTAGGTCAAGAAACTCCATCTCCATCTTTGTTCGAAGAATACGAGGGAAGTACTTATTGAAAAATAAGTTCTTGAACTCATCCCATTCCATGGACTCAATTTCATCTCTTTTCCTCGTATTCTTGATAATATTCCACCATTGATTAGCATCCCCATCCAAACGATACATTGCTAAGATGACTTTACCATGTTAAGAACATTGAAGAACTGAAAATATCTTTTAGAGGTACTGATCCATTGTTCAGCCACTAATGGATCAGAAGACTCGCTGAATGAAGGTGGACGCTGCCTCATGAAGGATTCAACAGAATGTTTATCCTTCTTTTGCTCATTTGGAAGTCCTGCATGATTCATAGCTTGAGAAAGTTGTGTGAGCATGGAAACAAGATTTTGTATTCCAGCTCCCATATCATTTGGTTGCTCTAGGGGACAATCATTGCATTACCCATCGCATTCTGCATTAACACAGTTCCTTAGGGATCCAGCCATTGAATAAAACCAAGAAGAATAGTGTGAGAAACACTAATTATAAAGAGAAAACCACATAATCAAGAACAAAATTTTACACCTAAGGTCTTATCATAGGTTGTTCATGGAAATTTCTAAGACACTAATATTATGTTCTATGCTTAGACATATCCTTAGGTTTCTTACTAAGTCTTTCACATCCTAGTTTCCAAAGGTTGACTATACCATTCCTCTGATACCAACTATAGTAGTCTGGAATTACTTCCAGTGGACTATAATTGATGCCTATCAGGGCACTCCATGGGTGGCTTCACCTCCTGGGTGGGACAAACCACCATCCCAAGTGGCAACTATTTCCTCATGAATCCCTTGGGCGGAGATCCATGCTTCGTCCAACAATCACATGTGAGAGTTCCCAAGGATCGGATACATTCCTACCTCCTTTGCCTCTGATACCAACTACAACGACCCATACTTTACATACATGGTTAATACATCAAAATTGAAGCATACTTATTACAACATAAAACAAAACCATGAAAGGACCGTATAGGTATAGTGTCTTTAGAAACAGGGAAACAAAAAAAACTGGTCCATAAAGCATATACATTATCTTCCATTTATTTCATCATATCTATAGTCCCTTTTTGGAATATCTTACTTAATAACCTTCTTCCTGACCTGGGGAAAGAAAACATACAAAAGGGTGAGATCAAATTCTCAGTAAGGGTAAACAAAAGAAATATCAATCACATCATATTCATAAGAACATAACATTTTTGAAATCTTAACCTGCAAAAGAGATCATAATTTCATAACATGGGATAAATCATGGTAGTGAAATGTAATCCCAATAATCATAACTTAAAACATGAAACAATGTGCCATACTCACATAATCATAGATAATCATTTCTTATTAGTAAAGATTCATTTCCAAGACTATCTTAGTGGACAAAGTCCATTTCTGAACCGAGTTCACTCCCCATTTCAGTCCTGTTTCACTGATCCGGTTTAACCTGCCGTTCCAGCCATGTATATCTCATGAGATATAAAATCTTTACCCAATGAATTGTAGGGAGATATAGGTCCCACCCATCTTATAATTATACCATTCTTATGTGTGCCACAAAATCATAAACCATACATCATAGCATAACCCGTGTAATAAAAATGGGAATCTTAAACATCATGACATCATAAAACAATCCATATAAGATAAAGGAATTCATAAAAATATTTCCATCACAACATATTCAAATCAATGTAATAATAGGGATAGAAACAGAATCCTATATTATCTTAGATGGAAAATAATTTTGATAAAACACTTGAACTCCATTCTTGAGGAAAATATCCTTTCTACTTCAAAAACATTTTTTATTTCTTAACATGTCATACAATTTTAATCTATAAGATGTTGATTAACAATATAATTGAAAACTTTTACAGGAAGATTCTTGGAAATAATGTTTTAAAAATCCATTCATGCCGTATAAGTTAAAAAAACATTCTTCTCGTACTTTTGTCAGAAAAGTCAAAAAGTACCTCGTACGAAAAATGACAAATGATTCCTTTCATATATTTTACTAAAAACTCACCGAAGGGTAAAATTGGATTTAAACAATTGTAGTTGGATGGAAATAATATTACATATTGAGGAAACATGGATGTGGATGATAAAATACACCCCAATAAATACCAAAGTATAAACAATCTCGGATAAAAATGAGATTATGATATTTTCCCTTACCTTAGATCCGATATGATTTGTACGTGTCTGAACCTCCTGTATAATGATTTAAATAATTTAATTGACTTATTACAGAATCATATTCATTGTTATGATATCATATATGGTCATATTCATAGATTCTTGTTAATAATATTTCTTTACTACTTTTTATTCAGGTGTTTATTACTTTTTGTTCTTTTGCGTGTTGTGTCGAATAAATTCTTATTCCTTTTTATAGGATATAGATACATCATCTACAGAATGGTATTAGTGTAATATATATCATATTAATTCATTCAATTCATTTATATAATCATTATTCAATGAAGATCATATAGAATGAGTCACATCACATCGTGGAGACGGTAGGTCGTACGTACGCACGAGCGATGATATCATTCCCATGATCATGGAATTGTTTTGAAGTGTATGTATACTATTTCAGAATAAATATCAATTTAAAATAATAATATATAGTTATTCTTTACACCATTATACCCATCCAAGTAAGGTGGTGGTGGAAAATAGATTACACCATGACGTGGAGACGGTATTCCGTACGTACGCACGCGTGGTGATTTCATTTTCCGTAGGATGGATAAGAGGTGAAATAGGCTTGTTTCATATTTATAATAACATATCAGTATATTAGGGATACTAATGTTATTACCTCATAATGAAACAACTAAAGAAGTGGGAGTAGAAGAAGAATGGAACTTGAAGAAAACGGTAGAAGGTATTACCTCTTTCTCGAAGTGCCTCCTTTAAACTTTCTCTTAAGGCACTAGAGTTGGTCTTTTGATAAGAAAAGTACCTCTAGTAGGCTTCTAAGGAAGTGGGGAAGTGAAATGGGCAGGGGATGGGCGAGCTTGAAGGCTCAAATTGGTGTGAGGAATAGAGGGAGGAGGTGCCCTTTTATAAGGGAGGAGAGGGACACCTTTGGAACATGTGGAAATATTATGTTATTATAAACTTATCTTCGGTTTAAAAAGGTCCAAAAATCATTAAATATGAAGATAAGATGACTCATGGTCGAAATAAAATCATCCAATCAGAATTGGACATGTTTTGGAAAATATTTTAACCATTATAATCTTATTTATTTAAATCATTTATTAATGAGGTAAATAATTCATCATTATTGTGTCAAAAATAATTTAATTTATTTGGTGTCTAAAAATTATAAACAAAATATCATTATGTAGGAAATATTTTTATCTTTCTAATGAATATTTATAGTCTAAAATATAATTTATATAACCCCTTATAAAAATTAATTACTAAAAGAGTTTTGTTAATGTCAATTTTGTCTTTACATTAAATTAATTAATCCAAATTGTCATTGTCACTACCAAGTGGCTCAATGGAGTCCCAAAATAGACCCAAGGATCCCATGGTCGGCCAATACTCATCAAATAAGGTTAGTACAAGTGTCAAGGTAATTTTGAATTATTATAATATTCTTTTAACCCTGAATTACCCTATTTACCTTTAACCATAGTAAATAAAAAAATTATCGTCGTTACTATTCATAATATCAAAAAATAAAAGTAACCTATTAAAAAAATTTGTACCCAATGATTCCAAATATAGAATCCATTTTTCAAAATTCAAAACACAGAAGCTGCAGTAATTAATTTAAAATTAATCTCGTTGTTAAGCAAATGGGTTTTAAAAGTTAAAACATTACCAAAGATTGAAATGTTTTTACCTATGGATTCAATGTAAAATTAATGGTAATGAAATACATAATATTCAATGGTAAAAATATATTCTATTTATACTATAAAAACAATCAATATTATAATTTAACCATATAATTTATTGTTATGAAAAACGTTTTTTTTAATTAAAATATAGCGTGTTTTTACTATTCATTAAAATATGAAAGTTATCAGAATAATATGAAAAATTTATCCAAAGTAAATTTTTTATATCCTGATTCTAAAGAAGAATTTTATTTTGTCAAATAGAACTTATAAACTTGTCAAAAACTATATTTAATTTGGGTGCGCCATCAAAAGGCGGTAAAACTGCATTTTTTGAAAAATACTTCTTTTATCCAAAAAACTGATTTTGTTTTCATACCTCATTATAGAAAATGTATAAAATGAATTAAAATGTTATAAAATTCAAAATTCAGTTAATACTATTCATAACAGCTAATATTATAATATATCTTTGTTTAGTGAAACTCGGTATTGCGTATGACACAAGCTATCGAGGAAGGTCGCGGTTGCGTGTAAAGCAAGCCAAGCTAGTGTTGTGTGTAGTGAAAGATTCCTTTGATGATTTATATAACATAAAAACAAAATATTTCTCATAAAAGTCTGAGGTGTTACATTCATTCTCCCATCTAGGTGGCTACACTTGGCGAGGTTGTGCCTGTCAGATCTGTGATGGGTGAGCCTATTCATGGATGGGATGGTGAACTTGACATGGATCACTGTATAGAGGGGAAAAATTCTATTAGATCGAGGGGGGGGGGGTCCCTAACTATATTGTGATAGTAGTATCTTCTATGGATTCTCTTCTTACAGGTGCTTCATGAGGAAGTGGGTGTGCCTACATAGCCTACTATAAAGCATCCTCCAAATGCTGGGATTTATTAAAAAAATCAGGAACCCACCTAGGATGTTCTGAAAGATGGTGGTTGGAATCAAATAATCATTGAAATTACCCACACACATCATTATAATATTCTCTTGGATTTAGCATCATATTGTGTGTGTATGGGAGGAATTTACACTAGGGGTAAAAATTTGTGACTATCTCATCAGGTATTTTCTGGAACTTGAAGAGATCAACAATAATTATCTTGCACATGGTGGAGTAGAACTGGTAGAGGAACATGCTTTGAATATCGTCCCAACCACTGGTGGGTCCAATTGGAAAATGGATATACCAAAACAGTTAAGGTACATCCAATGTCTTAACAAAACACTAGATCATGCATACTTATTGCTCCTCTAGTCATCACAACATTGTTATACACCTTGAGATGATTAGAAAAAAATGTTGTAGTGTGTCACCCATCCCATTAAATAGGGAAAATATGGGTTTTTCAAATGCTGGGTGTGACAGCATGTCATCCACCCACGATGGGTATGGCTTGCCTTTCAGTGGGGTTTCCACTTGTAGCATCTTCAGGGATTCTAGGTGATAAGTGAGATAGGCTATCAAATTATCTAGGTTGGGGTCTCTGTATTGATGAGGATTCCTAATCGCCAATGTGTTCACATTATCATCAACTCAGTAAGGAGGCCTGACATCTTAGGGAGAAACATTACCCAGATCATAGGGAGTATATCCAGACTTCTTGGGTAGATTCAGTGATTCATTCCATGGTCTCTTGCCATAAAATTGGTCTTTACTCTATTTAGATGTGTGGGGTTACATAGATCGACTTGGGAAAACTTGACAAGGAGGAATTTCTAATGCCCTGCTTGAGGAGAAATGGGATCCCATCAGGTTGCGTAATAATATGTGTGATGACCATCCATGAAGTCATCAAGAATATTGTTGTGTTTTGAAGGATCCAAAAGTAGGAAGGATACAATGTGATCTTCCTATTCAATCATCACACCCTCTAATGGATTATAAGGCCCAACATTCTTTGTACCTGTGTCAATGTTCAGACTGGTAGGAAACGTCTCATAAGGATCTTCGAGACCATGAAATTTCCTCTACTGGAAGGTGAAGACACATTTTTTGTAGTCATTTTAGTATGGTGTTTCCCTTTGGGGAAGGATTTACCCATCAAACCCTATGTAAGAATCCCTATTCTCATGACATTCAAGAACAAACATGTTTATCCTGACTATACCTAGAGTAGAATCATCATTGTTACTATGTAAGTTAGATTATCACAAGATAAGGAAAAAGTGGAGATCATCATACATTACCGAGTCCTGGATATGAACATGTAGAGAAAACACTTCCATAATGACGTGGATCACTATGTGGCTCTTGATTCTTCTCTTTTTGAGGGGCTAGTGGTATCCAAGAGATTAAGGGTTCCAAACCACTAGAAGCACGACCAACTCAACCATTCATAAATACTGATCAATGTCTTCAATGTGACCTTTTCATTCAGTTTATGCCAACTTGTAATCATGGATGTGGTGAAGTGTCTCCTAGATGTTCCGGGAGAATCACACATTCTTTCCATCAGTGAGGGATTGTATAATATCGATGTTTCTAGTCTCATTTGGCCATAACACCATCGGAAACTGATCTGTGGGTAGATTCCACCATAGGATTTTCAGGATCAAAAGAATTTCCCTAATCCTGTTTTGCCTAAACATTGATCTGAGCTGGATAAGATATTTTTGGTAGCACCTAGGTGGATTGGTGTGGTAGTTGGTTGACAGGAAGAGGATTCAATGCATGAGTTACATATTCACTGCATGATGGTTCATCTCTTGGAGGAATTACTAACTACATCATAATGTCCTTATAGAATGGGTATCCACCAATTCCTCATGTGAAAGGGTAGAAACACTTTTTTTTAGATCAAATAGGTGCTCATTATCTATCCCATTCCATAAAATCCCTCCAATATCATGAGTATATGTAGAGAGGGATTCTAGAGATGATGGAGATGGTTGCACCAGGATCCCATGGGAGGGAACTAGAGCTTCATCTACCAACATGAACATGTGTAGTGATCTAGGGATCTTTAGGATTTCACCTTTCAGGGTGGAGAACATTACCTATTTTCCGCATACCCAAAACCTATCAGTCATGGTGTAAAAACCACTATCAAGTCCTCGGTATCCTCAGAGTATAAAAGATCGAATTTTTTGACCAAAACTTGATGATTTATAGTATTTCAACTTCAGTGGTGAATTATCTCCCTTTTACCTTTGGATGGTTCACCTGAGAAGCGTAATTATTTTCATGGGGATGAATATTATACTGGTGGGTGGTAACATGGGGACGACCTATGCTTTGGTTAGTTCTGATATGGGGAGGACCCCTGTATTCATAATTTTCAGAGAGGTTAGGTCCATCACTCTTTTTTTTGGATGAATAATTTTGGACTGACACTTCGAATGGTGGAAAATTTGGGAGGGCCTCCATATTGAATGGTTTGAGAATGTGGAGAAACATCATGTTGGATGGAATTGACATGGGTTAGACCTCTGTATTGAGGATGATAAGTATAGAAAATTCCTATGTACTGATTGTTCAAAGAGTAGGGATGATCTCCTCTTTAATTAGTGGGAACATTGGGAGGACATACAAGTCGATTATTTAAGGAGTTGGGAGGACCTCTACTCTGATGGATTTTAATATAGGGAGGATCTCCATTATGGTTGGTGGTGATATAATTTGGATGGCTTCCATACTGATTGGTGCTGGAGTGGGAAGGACCTCCACCAGAACTATGAACAGCATGAGGAGGACCTTCCCAAAGAATGTAAGAGTGGGGAGGACCTTCGCTTGGGGTGATGGAAGTGCGTGGGGGGTTCTATGAATGGATATCATCACCATAAGTCAACCCTTAATAGCTGAGGATGGTGCCAGTGATTAAAAAAGTCATCCTAACCAACCTATAGGGTGGCTGAAGTCTCAATCCCGACAGGGAAAAGATGGATCCATGTATGTCAATCATAGGGATCTGAAGGAATGCTCTAGTAGTGGAAGGGGCCACTAGATCCATATAAGTTGAAACCCATTTTTGGGAATTATCTTGATCCTACACATGACGTTGGAATCAAGTGGTCTGGACCGGGGTCGGTTGAGTAGGGGTAAATCGATCATCTCCTCAACCTGAGGTACTAGTCATTACTGGCACTAATAGTGGATGGTGGGGTAATTCCTCATATTCTCCCATGTGGTTGTCAAATATAGGGTGACTCAATAATCCCCTACCTCCTCATCATTGGGAATGAGTCATATGATAACTTAGGGGAATGGTTCTTGAATTAATTCACTATTGGAATGAAGAACATTTTCTCCCTGTATGGCCCTTGGGGTGGGAGGGGTGGGGGTTAGGGGAAGTTTTAGTGAAGCATTGAATCCTCCAGGTCTTGGTGGGTCATGTCCCTTTATGGAATAAACCACTCCTACTCATATCGACATATGATAAGGTTCATTACCCTCCTATGGATGATTTATAAGGGTGAGATGGGTTTTCGGTGCCATATGTAGTCATAGAAGAATTTAAGGTGGAGATAGAGTTATGCATGATTTCCATATACATATTTTTCCAATAATATGTCCTGGGGGCATTGGGTGGTTGATTTCCTATGGATGGGTTCCAGCGAGGCAGGTGGATTCATCTGTTAGTAGATCTATAAGGAAATTGATATCCAATTCCCCAACATCATCCAATAATCATATGTTGCAGTGATTTCTACACTGACAATTCTACAGATGGAGGATTCAAAATATATAATCACTCTAATTTCTATTGTTTTTTATGAGCATTGTCCCACAAGCTCTCAAAAAATTTGTGTGATTTAACTAAGTAAAGTAAAGTGGATGACCTAGGTCATTCTATCAATGAGGAAGTGAATTAAACAACCCTTATTAGTCTTGAAGAAATAAAAAGAAAGTAAATATGTGAAAACAAATGAAACACAAGATGTGGGGGTTGGTTTTGTGACTTTCAGACAATAAACTAAACAACAAACAAGAGCAATTAAAGACATTGTTTCTTTAAAAACGCTTATATGAGAAGATGTAGTTGATATAATATACCCCATTCACCATTCATTTATCATTATACCATATAATTATAATTTATTCAATTATGATCCCCTAATATTGTCAACCACCGAACCCTATGGAAATTAATAAGACCCTGAATTTGTGAAAATGAGCTCTAGGTTAACTTTAGGACCTCCAATTGCAGCACCATGCTTTGATTGTGTTCCAAAATCCAAATTTTGTTCAGTGATCAATTAGGTAATCATATCATCCCTGGATTAGATAATCAATTGTCTTTGGGATGATACTTGAACCATACAATTATATCTCATGTTGATTAGATTTTGCGATTGAGGTTTTACTCACACGATTTACACAAGCCCAACCACGCTGTCTAGAGCAAGTCAATCGAGTAACATAAAAATTAAAACTCAATTAATTGATCACAATTTATAAATTATAGTATGTTTTTGTATTCAAAATAAGTAACTGAAGGGAGTAGTTTTTAGATCAACTATGAAAGAAAGTACTCTTCCATGAGTGGAGTTGTCATCATTGAGACATTTTGCATAAGCAATGGATTGATTAGGGAAAAAAATCTCATATCCACTCTTATATTCCAGCCCATGAATAAGAATAAGATGATGAAAAGTGAAAAAAAAATAAAGATTAATTGAAGAAAAATTCATGATACAAGCATGAATGAAAATAAATAGAAAGAGGAGATGGGAGAGGAGAGCCTTCTTAGAAGAGATGTTTGCACAAGGGCTTACATATTTCAATAAATATGAGGGGTTCCCAAGATCCACCCATTAGAACACACCTTTCCAAATCCTTGACCTACCCTCCCAAATAGGGAAACAATCTTTTAAATAGATTTGGGGAGATCTAGGGTTACAAAACATTATTAAATGTCAATGGGAAATTCCGAAAAATATTTTAATCACCCTTCCACCACATAGTTGACCTATTAAAATAGAGAATTGGTTTTCCCTGTGAAAGGAGTATTTGTTTCTACCCATGCCTCAAGTATTTCTTCTAAATTTGATCCCAATCAAAGTCCTGATGAAGAGGATATGACCCAAATGGTGAAGTGATGTCCAATCTAGATAGATCAGTACATCTTTGTCTTCATGATACATTTACTCCTTTCAAATGCAGGATCCACCTCCCATGTCCTGAATAGAATATGTAGCCCATTATGTCAGGAACACGTTTTGAAAATATTAAATCCAAATAATTTTTAAAAGAACATTTATGCTTGAAATACGAAAGTGAATTTTAAATTTGTAAAACTAGAATATCCATCAAATTTTCAAATGAATGATATAATCCCAAATATTCTATATATTAACATATTTAGAAGAATGTACAGAAATTATTTCATTTATCATCAATAAAAATTTGTTTTATCAACTCCCCCACACTTAACCTTTTGCACTCCTGGGAAAAATCTCATATCATGTATTCCAATTTTTTTAAGATATGCATGTGCATATTCCACAATGCATAGTAGAAAAATAGGCAACGTAAGAATCCAATCAAGATTCAATATCAATAAATTTTAAATTCATTTTCTCATAGGTTATTTCAAAATAAAATCCAGTGTGATTAATAACACTAATCAGAGAAAAAATAATTCATGGGTCTACCATGCCACTAATTCCCCACATGTGTATTTTCCAATCATTTAAAGCTTGTCCCTCCACCCTTTATCCTGTATATTTAGTTTAATAAAAACTTGTCTTCTTACCTGATTCTATTCCACTGAACCTGTTCAAATTCCTATGTAATAAAATTCCAAAACCCACTCAAATAAGCATTCCTAGAAGTCAAACCATGAGCTCCCGACCTAAATATCCCCACATGTTCTACATTTCTTCACACCCCTCTATTTATTTTTATTTTATTTTTGATTATATATATATATATATATATATTTGTTTTTTAGGGATTACAATAGTCATATATTAGGTTCACACACATAGGTCAATCTAGTACAGTAATTTAAATGATCATAAGAGAAATGAACATATAGAAAGACCATAATAGAAGCTGCAAAGAATTACATACCCTAAATAAACATTCAATTGGGTAAGAGAAAATCACAAGCCATGATTGTTTGAAATGAATTATGGATAAATTAATGACCTAATTTACCATGAACAAAAATCACAATGAATGGTGTCAAAATCTAAAATGTTTTATTATGAAATAACCAATCATATCATCAACAACTTAAATTTTTATTAAAACACCCTTTATGATGAAATCTTACTCATGCTTATAATTCTACAAATGAATTATGAAAATCATGAATTTTCCATATGTTTCACCTTATAATGTTACAAGATATATATGTATATATATGGGTTTTTTGTGTTTTATTTTTGAAGATTTTAACAAAACACTTAATACAAACAAATGAAAATACTAAATATATACCCCAAAATGTTGTACCATCCCCCACACTGAAAATATTTCATTATCCTCAATGTGAACACAGTAAATGATATGTTCACATGAAATACATAATTTAAATAGGATAATAATATAAAAGTGAAAGGGTTAGGAAAATCCTGATATGATCAAGTGACGATGGGGTCATGCAGTGTGATGAAATACACCACATCAGTAAGAAGTCCATCAATGTATTTCTTCAAACATTTTCCACTGACTATAAAGCTCCTTCTAGTTTCCTCTAGTGTTATCTCCATTGCACTATAAGGAAAAACAATAGATACAATATAAGGACCTAACCATCTGGAACACAACTTACCAAGAACCAGTTTCAACAGTGAACTATAGATAAGGACTTTATCTCCAACATGAAACTCCATTTTTTGGATAATTATATCATGAGATACTTTTGAATATTCCTTATAGAGCCTTGATTTCTCATATTAAGACAATATAATCTCCTCAAACTTGTAAATTTCCATATTCTTATCAATTACATCTTGGGAAAAATCCATGTTGCATTTCTTTATAGCCCAAGAATCATGATGTTTGACTTCCACGAGGAGATGACAAGCTTTCCCAAAAACAACCCGAAATGGGTAAATATCGATGAGAGTTTTTATGTCATCCTATAAGCCCAAAGTGAATCATCGAAACACTTTCTCCAATCCTTCATATTCGGCTGTACAGTTTTTCCAAAATTTATTTCAACTCATGGTTTGAAACCTCAACCTGAACATTTGTTTGGGGGTGGTATGGTGTTGATGTTTTATGTGTCACCCCATACTTCATAAGGAGGGAAGGAAAATTCCAATTACAAAAGTGTGTCCCTTGGTCACTAATTGTGGCCTTTGGTACTCCAAACCTATAAAAAATTTGTGTCTTGAAAAAATACACTAAAACATGAGAATCATTAGTCCTGGTGGCCTTAACCTCCACCCACCTTCTCACATAATCAACAGAAACAAAAATATAAAAAAAATCAAATAAACTAGGAAAATGACCCATAAAATCAATTCCCCACACATAAAAAATGTCATAGAATAGTATGGGATGTTGGGGCATCTCGTGTCTCCTAAAAATGTTCCCAGTGTGTTGGAAACGAGAGCATGAGTTACAAAACACATGTGTATCATGGAATAAGATAGTCCAATATAATACACATTTCATTACTTTTCTAGCTGTTAATTGGGGTCCAAAGTTTCCACCACAAGGAAGTGTATGACAGAATTTCAGAACAAACTAAAACTCATGATTAGGAACACACCTCGTAATAACACGATCACTAAACATGTTCCAGAGGTATGGAAAATCCCATACATAATACCAAGACTCACTTTTTAATTTTGGAACTTTATGTTTCTTTAAATTTGCAGGTATTTCAAATGCAACAAGGTAGTTTACCAAATCAGTATACCTTGGATATGTAGCTGAGATGGAATAAAGATGCTCATCAGGAAAAGTGTCCTGAAGTGGTACTTGGACCAAGGTCTCAACCTCTAGTGTGTGAGTAATCCAACTCATGTGGTCCACCACCAGGTTATTTGACCCCTTCTTGTCCTTTATTTTAATTTCAAATTCTTGAAGAAGGAGCATCCATCAAATAGGTCTAGGCTTTGTGTCTAGCTTCCTCAAAAGGTACCTCATAGCTACATGGTCAGAAAAAAAACTACTTTAGAGCCCAATAAATATGAACAGAATTTATCTAAAGCAAATATTATGGTAAGAAACTAATTTTCTCTGGAAGTGTAGTTTTATTGGGATTAATCAAAATGTCCTCTATACATATGCAATCACATGTGAACGTCCCTCCACCCTCTATGATAAGACAACTCCAATAGAGAAGATGGAGGAGACACACATAAGCTCAAAAGAAATGTCCCATTGGGGGAGGCTATATGAATGGTGGAGTGGTCATACACTTCTTTATCTCATCAAATGATACCATGCATGAATCATCAAACACAAGATCAAAATCCTTTTTATGTAATCGCGACAAATGAAGAGCATATATTACTAAAATATTTGATGAAGCGCCGATAAAAATTTGCATGCGCATGGAAAGATCTAACATCATGGAAACACAAAAGATAGGGTAAGGATGAAATGATATCTACCTTAGATCTATCGACCTCTATCCCATGTTTTGACACTACGTTCCCTAACACATTTCCATGCTCTACCATGAAATGACACTTTTCAAAGTTCAAGACCAGATTATTTTCAATAGATCGATTCAACACCTTTCCAAAAATACTTAGAAATTCATCAAATGATGATCTATATACTGTAAAGTCATCCATAAAAACCTCCATGAAGGTCTCAATAAAATCAGAAAAAATACCCATAATGCATATCTGGAATGAACCTAGGGCATTGCATAGTTCAAATGGAATCCTCTGATAGGAAAATGTGTTGAATGGACAGTTGAATATAGTCTTCTCTTGATCCTATGGATCTATGAAACCTGAAAATATCTAGAAAATCCATCCAAAAAACAATAATGTGTCTTCCCATCTAGTCTCTCAATCATTTGATCAATAAACAGGAGAGGTAAATGGTCCTTGTGAGTGTATTAATTTAGTTTCCTATAAACAATACACACACGCCAACTGTTTTTCACCCACATTGGAACTAACTCATCAATCTCATTTTTAACAACTGTAGCACCACTTTTCTTAGGTACAACCTAAATATGACTTACCCACTAAGAATATGAAATGGGAAATATTATACCATCATCAAGAAATTTCTCAACTTCTTTTTTAACAAATTCCAGATGGGTTGGATTGAGTCTCCATTGTGGTTGTCCCAATAGTTTAGCCTCATCCTCCAAAATAATCCTATGCTTGAAAATAGAGGGGCTAATACCTGATTTTTCATCCAATTCCCACAAAATTTCCTTGATGTTATCCCAAAAAATTTTCAAAAGTTTTTATTTAGGTTCAAAAGAATGATTGTTTGAAATGATAATAGGTAAGATTTTACCACTCAACATGTATAAGTATTTGAGATTAGGTGTCAGTGGAATGAGTTCCAAAATAGGGGGTTTTGTATGGATGGAGATAGTGAAGAAACAAAAATATGTGCACAAAGAGAATCAGTATCAGAATAGACATCATCAAAATTAGAGAATAGTTCATCAAAACCATTAGCATACTCAACATCCATGTCATAATCAGAGTTCATGTGATCAAAATCAGAATATGAATCCATTTCAAAATCAAATATAAGAGTGCCTTATTCATTATAAATGGGTATGGAAGTTATCTTATACTTCAAACTATAACCAATGCTCATAATCTTCCTAAGCATAGGAAAATAAAATTCCAGGGGGTTTTTACTTGGTGTTTCAAAATGGGAGATAACAAAAGTTGAATGGTCCTCTGATGGATACTTCATGGAGTCCATAACATTAAATATAAAAACTTCATCTCCAAACTCCGTGGAAAGTGTACCCTGATGGAAATTTAGGATTGTTTTTTCATTATTAAGGAAGGGACTACATAATATAATTGGGGGATGAGAACTTTCTTGGTCATCTTCCATGTTAAGAATGTAGAAGTCTGCTGGAAAGATCATGTCTCTCACTCGAACAAGTACATACTCATAAACTCCCACTACATATGTTGTAGATATATTCACTAACATCACCACTACTCTTGTCAGCTTCAACTCACCAACCTATAAAGAAGAGAATGCAGAGTGAGTCATCACATTTATGGAAGCTCCTAAATCAAATAAATCATCAGAAAAGTGTAAATCCCCTATGGTTTATGGGATAGTGAATGTCCTTGGATCCTTTCACATTGTTGTCATTACTTGAGTTGGTGTAATGAGTTCTGGCACATTCCTTCCAATATTGATCCTATCATTTTCCTTAAGTCCTCTTCGATTGGTACGATGTTATTTTAAAAATTTGGCATACCATGGGATTTTGTTAATGGCTTCAATCAAGGTAATTCTTATCCTTACATGCATGAATGTGTCCAAAACTTCTTTTTACATCACATCTTAATCCATATTCTTGGTTTGTACAACCCTGTTTGGAAAGGGAAGGGGTTTATGAAGAACATCATCAATATTTTTCTTACATTTTTCTTTCTCCTTGGTTAGTTCATCATTTTTTCTTGAATGGGGCTTCTCCAAAGCTGAGGAGAATCTTGTGGAATGGTAGGTGGAAAAGCATCAGTTGTTTGCTTCTTGATTCTCAATGTGATGGCGCTGACATTCCCCTTTGGATTTGGAGTAGATTTTGAAGGAAGATTTCAATAATTATTACTTACCAATTCACGGAGAGTGGTGGAAATATGATTCATTTTAGTTTTCAACTCCCTCAGCTCTGAACCTTTACTCATCAACTCATTCTGTTGATTAAGGAGAATTTGTTTCAAAAGATCATTTTTATTAGAATCTACATTTTACTGGGATTCCCTTGTTACTGGATTGTTAATTTTTGGGCTTCAAATCTATTATGGGTTTGTTGGAAACCCTGTTGGTAAAGTAGAGGCTGTTGGAAGTTTTGTTGAAAGCGGGGCCTTTGTTGTTTTCCAGAGCAATACCTCATGTCTATTTGACCCCTCCATCCTTTGTTGTATGTTGGAGAAATGGAATCAGAACTATATTTGGGATATGGTTGTTGTTGCTTCTTATGTGGTCTCCCAGAAAACACTACTGCAAAATCTTCTATTTCTTGTAGTAGGGGGCAACAGTCAGTTTGATGTCTTGTCTCAGTGAAAATTCCACAAGGCCTAGAAGGAGGGGGTTAGGATGTCTTTTGAGCCAAATCAATCTATCTCGCCATAGTTTTCAATTCATCTAACTTGGTATCAATCAAATAACTTTCAAGAGAATATGGACATATCTAGTGTACTCCTCTAACATGCGTGGTACCTCGATTACCCAATTTTTGGGAGTTTTGTGTCATCATGTTGATAAACGCACATGCAACTGCAGGTGGTTTTTTCAACCAAGGCCCCTCTAGCTGCGACATCTACCATGCTTCCCTCCATAGGTGTGATTCCTTCATAATAGTACTGGATGACGAGTTTCTCACTGATTTGGTGATGTGGGCATCTTGAACACAACTTCTTGAATATATACCAATACTCATAAATTGACTCCCCATGTGCCTACTTGATCCCTGAGATCTCCAATCGAATGGAAGTGGTTCTTGATGCTGGAAAAAATATCTACAAGAAAAAACATTTCAAATCGTTCTAGCATTGTACATATTTAGGTTGTAAATATACATGAAATCCTTATTAGTTCCATAAAGTTAGAATGGTAATGCTCAATGTTTTATTTGATCTTCAGAGACATTTCTTGGTTTCATTTTTGAGCATACTTCATTGAATTCCTTAAGGTGTTTGTTGGGGTCATCACTAGATAATTCATGAAACTTTGGATGTAGGGTAATTAATCCATATTTCAACTCAAAGTATGATTCGAGAGTTGGATATGCAATGCATGTATGTTGATAATTAATATTATTTGCAACCATCTCTTGAATAGTCCTATTGAGTTCATTGTGGTTATTTTCATCTATTTTATATTGTTTAATATTTTTTTAATGACTTTCCAATTTCAAAATTCATAGGGTGGAGGAATTCACCGGTTGGGTATATGTCAACACTCCCCATAGACCGAGATTGTCTGATTTGAGCCCTAAGGCTATGATAAATCTTAGAGAATAGATCAAGGATATCCTCAGGGTGGGATCGTGTCATAAATCATAGAAAAGAGAAACAAAAGCAGCAGACACCAATATCATCAAACGAGGTTTCAATTGACGGTCCGAAAAAGAATTTGTGGGGAAAAAGAACAGAAAAAATATATATGAGAATAAAGGTAACAAAATAACAACTAAGAACAAATAACATACCTAAAATAGGTCGAATAAAACACTTTCCTCCCTGTAAATGATGCCAATTTTATGAGATTTGTTTCACACGCTCTAAAAAATGTATTTGATTTAACTAAGTGCAGCACAGTGGCTTCCCTAGGTCGTTCTATCAAGGAGTAAGTGAATTAAACAACCCTTAATAGCCTTTATGAAATAAAAATAATGTAAATAAGTGAAAAAATGAAACACATGATGGGGGGTTGATTTTGTGACTTTCATACAATAAACTAAACAACAAAAAAGAACAATCAAAGACACAGTTTCATTAAAAACACTTATATGAGAAGATGTTGTTGATATAATATACCCCATTCACTATTCATTTATCATTATTTAATATAATTATAATTAATTCAATTATTATCCCCTAATGTTGTCAACCCCAGAACTATACAGAAATTAAAAAGACCAAAAATTTGTGAAAATGAGCCCTATGTTAACTTCAGAACCACCAATTGCAGCACCGTGCTTTGATTACGATCTAAAATAAAACTTGTCATTAGTGATAAATTAGGGAATTATCTCCTACCTGGAGTGGAGAATTAGTTGTGTTTGGGATGAGATTTGAACCCTACAATTCTATCCTAAGTTGATTAGATTTTGCGATTGAGGTTTTACTCACACGATTTACACAAGCCCGACCATACGGTCAAGTGCAAGTCGATAAAGTAAAATAGAAATCAAAACCAAATTAATTGATCACAATTTAGGAATTATAGTATGTTTAGGGATTAAAAATAAAAAAATGAAGGGAGTTTGGATTAGATCAACTATGATTGAAATCACTCTTCCATGAGCGGAGTTGTCATCGTGGAGACATTTTGCATAAGCAATGGATTGATTGGAGAACACCCAATATCATCTCCACTCTTATATTACAACCTAATGAATAGGGAAAAACACATAATATTAATTGAAGAAAAAATCAAGATACAAGCATGAAAGAAAATAAATACAAAGAGGTGGTGGGAGAGGAGAGCCTTCATGGAAGAGATGTTTTTACAAGGCCTTACTTATTACAAGAAATGTGAGGGGTTCCCAAGATCCACCCTTTCATCCACACCTTCCCAAATCCTTGAACAACCCTCCCAAATAGTGAAAACATCCTTTAAATAGAGTTGGGGAGGGCTGGGATTACAAAACATTATTAAATGTGAAAGGGAAATTCTACAAAATATTTTAATCCCAATTTTACCGCATAGTTGACCTCCTAAAATCAAGAATTGGTTGTCCTTTTAGAAGGATTATTTCTTCCTAATCATGTTCCCGATAATTCCTCCAAATTAGGGCCCAATCCAAGTCTGGATGTATAAGATAATATCCTAATGGTAAAGTGATGTCCAATCTGGATAGTTCAGTCCAACTTTGTCTTCATGGCCCATTTACTCCTTTCAAATTTATAACCCCGCTCCCATGTCCTGAATATAATATCTATCCAATTAAGTTAGGAACACAATTACAAAATTTTAAGTCAAAATAATTTATAAAAAAACACTAATTCCTGAAATACTAAAGTTAATTTTAAAAGGGTAAAACTGGAATTGCAATAAAATTTTTAAATGAATGATCTAATGACAATTATTCTATAAATTAACATATTTTTCACAATGTGAGGAAATTATTTCATTTATTATCAATAAAATATTCAATTAAAATGTTTTTTTATCAATTTTAATGACGGTCCCACAATATTCTTGGTGGGAAATGTTGTTAGATGTTTGAATATGGTGAAAAGTTAATCCAGAAATGTCTTCAAAACTACTATTCTACATGCATAAGAGAACAGTTTCATGTCGGGTTAACTATTTATGCTTTCGAAGCATTCATCAGGGCGTGCTCGTGCATTCGCACATGGCTGCTCCTTTCAGTCACTCTATTTATCTGTATTCCCACTTTCTAAATACAAGTGACTTTATTCACATTCAATAGAGATGTATGCTCTTTGATCTAAACTGGATGATGGGATGTCAGATTCTGTATCCATGGATTCCTCCTTGGATATCATTTCCTAGTCTGGGTTTTCCTCATTGAGTTATGTAATGTTCTTGAATCTCATTCTTAGTACCAACTAATTATGGATTTCGGTTAGTTACACGTCTTCATTTTGGACATTCTAATTCCATCTTGATAGGGGAGAAACCTTCATTCATGATAGCGGTCATGCGGGGAAACAAGTATGTCTAGAAATTGGTAGCATTAGAAACCAATTATTCTTCCTCTATTGAGGTAATATTATATGAGGCATATTAGGAACATAACATAAGAAATCGTATATCGATCATGTAGTAATGGACTCCAAGAGAGCATCTCTTCCAAGGATTTTTACCTTTCCCATCTCATGTTTCATCAGGTAGCTAACAATGTTGGTGTATATCTTTTCTTGATTTCACCTTTGGAATCACATGTTTCATGACGTATGTATTATTGGATAGGCCACAAGTTTCTCATTTTGAGGAGGCACGTTGGGTGCATACTTTACTTCTTATGGTGACATATTTTATGGATAAAAACACCCCATGGAGGTGGACCCATGAGGTGTGTCCCTAGGAGGGAAGATGTCACACATGAAGGTTTACTGAAGGATGGAAACTCTCTATGAAGTAAGACCCTAATTTTTTGAACAGAACTATTCTTGGGGAGGACCTAGGATAGTTGGATCTAACACCTGATGGTGGCAGAACCAGGGTGGTTGGATCTAATGTCCCATAGAGGTGGAATGATGTTGGTTGGATATAACACTCTATGGAGGTGGAATCATGAAATGTGTCCTTTGGAGGGGCCGCAAAAGATTACTATTTTCATAATTAAACCTTAGGGAGGTGTCCTACATACCCTTTTCTGAAGACAGGGATCAAAACCCATATTGTTTGATGCTGAATTTTAAAGTCATGTGATAGAATTAGTCCAAGTATCTTAACGCCATGTTGTAAGGACACTCATGTAACGAAAGGAGCATCAATGTGGGATGTTATAGGGCTTAAACATTGAATCTTATATTCGAAATGAGATTATTATTTTTTGGAATAGTGTGGAGATTATGTTTAGAATATTCTCTAGTAGGATCTCATTCCATGTGAGAGTAAGATATGTGAGGACAATCACATTCCATTTATACACGATTATCTTGTGCTTGTCATGAAAGTTAGAGCTATAGTTTTACATCATGTGATGAATACATTATAATGAATTATAGTTGTATAAGACAAGGATGTGCGACTAGGAAGTTTTACACCATGCGTATTGAATGTTGGGGGGAATCACGTCTCACCCCTAGGGCTTATGTGACCACCACTCATTTGCCATTGGTCGAGTCATAGATTTTTCACTTCCACGGTACAATGATGGTAGCAGCATGAAATCAGTAGGGTCCAGTTATGGTCCCTATTTTGATAACAAATAGAGATTATGGTACCTATGTTGAGAAGAAAAAGGTATTGAAATGTATTCTCTAACCCCAGTTGTGATGAATTGGAAAGACGTAGTAGTGGGTGACACATGTAACATTGGTCATCAAGGTGTAGTTGGACAGGTCTTCGTTACATGTTCTGGCCCTGGGAACTGGACCTTCATGAAGTGGTGTTTGCAAAACAGAGGCATTGTGGGGAGGACCAAAAGATGTGTTTCACGAATCCTGGGGCCTTGAAGAGAGCTAATTCACAAATCTAATACATTTCCCGATGGTCAAGGGATTTTCGAAATTGTATTCATTTCAAAGCAATATTCCCATGCCTTGTAGTGAACCCTTATCTTGGAAATGGAGTCATTTGTGTACGCTAAATTCTTCACAAGGCCTCAAGTTCCCTATGGGGTCTTCTTCCTTTGTGAATAGATTATGAATTTATGAAAGGCATATCCACTAGGGGTGGGGGATATTTTGAACATAATGAAATGGGTTTCACAAAGCGTGGATACCTTGGGTGATCAACTAATTTTGGTTCATGATACTCAAGAGGTTCTCAAATTGGGAGCATTTTTGTAGTCGAAAAATTGATAACCATACATAAAATTTGGTACAAAAGGGGGTTTTTATAGGAAAGGGGTTTCAAAAAGCTTGGATTCATTTCACAAAGAACATGTGGGCTTCATGAATGGGCACATATCTATCTGATTTTAGAAGGAACTATCACCTATTCATGTATTCGCAATGTTCTCCATGACACTGATGGTCATTTTGGAGGATTACCACCATGCCTTCACATGTTATATAAGGGACAACTCAAACAGGGATATTCTTGAGCTCCGACCATTAATGAAGGATCATTGATTAAAAAAGATTCCATAGAAGGTTTTATGGGGCATTTAATATTGCATTTTCTCAGAATCTATCAATCCTTCCTCAACTAATCCTGTGGCATGCATATTTCTCTGCCAATGCATTCCCTAAGGTGTAACACTAGGGTATATGAACAATTTGTATAAATTAGCTTGGAGATACTTCTTTAACTCCTCTATTTTGATAGAATCCATCATTTAGGTACATTTAGAGATAAGATTGACTCTGGGTATAATTTCTATTGAGAACTCTACCTCTCAATCTGGGGGAATTCTAGTTAATTCTTCAGGAAAAACATTATAGTATTATTCCACAATGGGAATTTCTTCTAGGTTGATACCTTTATTGGACTCAACCATTTAAGTGAGGTATGATTATTCATATGAAATCCACACCCTCACCATTGAGGAATTTTCCAAAGAAGATTAATGGTCTTCCATTCATTTATAGAGGGGAATTGGATGATTAATAATATGAAAGGACATTTCCATTTCCCAATAGTTGATTTGTACTATATATAATGAGAGCCAATCCATGCCTATTATATCATTAAATTCAACCATGGAAAGAAATATGAGATTCACTGGAAGAATCATCCTATCCACACCAATAAGAGAATAGTCATGCACTTGGGCTTCAATGATCGCACCACTGGGTCTTTTATAGATATCAGTAATTCATGGAATTTGGGATTTGATTCAGTAGTTCTAGAAACATGAAACATATAATGGAATGAATGGAACCAGAATCAAATAATTCTTTTTCTATTATTGAGTGAATATGAATTTTAACTTTTACAACTTCATTTTCTTTCTCCACTTCATCAGTAGTTATAGAATAAGCCCTCCCTTACTCATTTGGTTTTGGGGGATAGTAATTCTATTTACCCTCAAGGAGTCAAGGTTTAGTGAACATGATTTCATAGTTCCCTTTCTCCCTACTTTTGAAGCATTGTACCATTGGTGGTGCTCTCTTATCCTCCATCATGTTGGTTAGATTCTTTATGTATCTTTGAAATTCATGATTGTGGTGTCCTTATAAAACACACTTGAATTAATTACCCATCCCTTTGAAGAAATTACCATGATGTTTCTTCCCACATGTTTGACATGTGGGTGGTTGGATCCTCTTTACACCTTTATCATTTTTCTCACCAGAATAAATGAAAATTCTAGCCTTCTAATTTTCATAATCATAGGAGAATTCTATGAACTCCATATCTACTTTAAAAGAACATTAAAACAATTTTTCATAACTCCCATAGTCTTAGATATCATGATACTTAGGAAAGTTGGGTTTTAAACCACTTATGAATCTATATATTTTTCTATCATTGTTGATAAAAAAACTTGAGGTGTATATTTAATTCCTTTTGATGTTTTAATTTTAGGTTATGATAAATTCACCATAATTTTTCTTCATATCTATGAATTATCCATCAATATTTTTATGAAGGGTTCAAGGGAAATACTTCTTAAGAAATATTTAATTAAAATATTCTCACTTCATATCTTTAATTTAATACTTCCTCTTGGTGTTCTTTATCAATTCCCACTATTTTTTCAGATTCACTATCTAAATGATAGACAAAAAATAACCTTATCCTTATCAGAAGAGTGGAGTAAATAAAATATCCTCTTTATTGAGTTGACCCATTGTTCTACGATATGTGGATAAGAAGATCCACGAAACATCAGTGTTAATTATTTTATAAGGACTCAATGGTTAGTTGATCCTTCTTGGGATAAGGTAGACATTACATGTTGTTCATGTTATTGTCCATATCTCGAGACATCTTGGTAAGCATCAATATAATGTTTTGAACTCTACCTCCCATTGAATTGGGTATTTCGTTCGATCATTTTTTGCATTTTCCCTCATATGGGTTGTTGACCTAGTTTCTCCTAGTTCCCACCATTTTCTAAAATATAGAAGGTTAGAAAAAAAGGTAAGTCAACAAATAGTGAATAATTTATCCTTTCATTCAATTAACACTAAATCTATATCCTTTGGGATCCTTATGCTAAGAATTTTTCTAAAAAATTCTTCATATACTTAGTCTTAACCTATGGGTTTCCACCTACAATCTATAATCCTAGTTCCTTAGTTAACTAAACCATACTCAAATTATAATTATAGAGACACTACATTTTCATATATACCTATTACATAATTTCTAAGATAAAAAACATAATATCATAAAAAAAAGATCCAAATTATTTGTATATTTGGAAAATTAGGCATATAAATAACTTGTAAAATAATAGATTGTAATCATTTAATTGAAATCTACTTATTTATTATTTAAATCTCATGATCTCATTAGTAAATGTAGTTAACTGATGATATACATTGAAGATAATGGGTGAGCTAAAATCCTAGTAAAAGGATTAGAAAGTGATATAAATCAATAAAACATGATTGAGAATAATCATCATCAACATAACATGAGAATATGATCATCAATAATATCATGATGGAATCATTGAATAAAGGCATAGAATAAAAAATGAATAAAAATGAAACATATTTTCTAAGTGGTCAAATATGAGACATGGTTGTGAACAAATCTACAATCATGTTCACCCATAACATATTTATATAATCATAAAATCATAATTGTGAAAAATATAGAATCGTTTTCATGCATAATACACATCTTCTCATAAGATACATCACATTACCATTGAATTATAGGGATATAAAATTTGGGGCCACCTCTCACTTCATAACATGAATACCACATAGAATATGCATAAATCAATGTCATCAACTAAACCATGAAAAATAACATGTTTCATAAGGATTTAGTCAATCATTATTATTTTAATAAACATGGTTCTTCCAAATGGATAAGAGAAAATAACGTTTTGGTATGAGAATCATCATTTTCTAGTGAAGAATAAATAGTCAAGAGGAGTAAATATTTATTTTAGAAATAAGACAAGTTTTGTAAAATATTTGTTTCTATAATTAAATCATATTGGAAATATATATGTCCTTGAAAAAATCACAAAAATTATATTATATTTAATGAAAAATAAAGAAACATCCATACTGAAATTTTTAATGAAATATGGATAACCAAAGGAAAGGGATTTGGGTTTGATAATCCCCTTACCTTATATCCGAATCCATTCATCACATGAAATTAATATTCTGAATAATAAAACTAGAATTATTAATTACTAAATCGAGATCTTATTCTACATTTATTTGATTTATTATAATTTCACTAAGGTTGTTTATGAGTATTTTGATGATTTATTGAGTTCAATTTCATTGTTCCAGGGGATTTCATTTCATGGTTTATGGTATGTTCCCTTAAGTGTAATTATTGTAGTTAATTCCAAATAGAATAAAAAATCTAGAAGTTGAATGAAATGGTATTAATATACTTCAACAATTTTAAATGATCTAATATATCATTTTTTTCTTATATGAGGATGATTAATTTGATAAAACATTAATGATAAATTTTTAGTTTTTTTTTGAAGTTTTTCCATCTATCACAATATCATTTTATCATCATTACAATTTTTATTATGTAAGATAAAACCCTAGATAAAATCAAAACACATAAGAGGGAAAGGGACCTAAGGTGGTATAATATGATGAATGCCGAGGGAATCCCCTCTGACTAGGTTAACCCCCTTCAGGTTTCCAATTTTGAACATTATGTAAACATATCAGGTCAGAACAAAGGACCTCACAATAAGAAAGGTGATCCGCTACTTGGTTTCCCTTGCAGCATGAGTGAATCACTTTAGTGTTCTTAATAATAATACCCTTTCAGTTTTTGATGATGTAGGTAATATATTATAGAGTTTGGTTGAGGCCATGAGAGACATCATAAAGAATTTTGGAGTCCATATAAATATTAGAAATATCTATACCTTTCTGTTGGCATAGGCTTAATCCCATGAGAAGAGCCTCATCCTCAACCTGAAGAGAGGATCCATGGACCTTTCGAGAGGAAAGTTCCAAAAGGAAAGAGCCCTGGGAGTCCAAAACAATCCACCCCCCCCCCCAACCTCACAAAATCCACATGCTAGAAGATCCATCTGTATTGAACTTAAGGCCCCTATAGGGGGGATTCTAATGAACCCATAGACCTCTGGTACTACTGTTATCAAGTAGGGTCCCTTGAGACCAGGTATGAATCCATCAGAGAGAGGGAGCCTTCCTCCAGTTACTAATGATATTGGACAAACCAATGAGGAGGCTCTTCATCCTTATGATGATATAATTACCCAAGGTTTGTACCCCATTGTGCCTCACCTTGTTCATGGCCTTTCAAATGCACCAAAAAACAGAATGAAAGATCATGGTGTGGGACACCTTCTCTGGCCCCTTGACTCCCGATCCATGAAAAAACCTATCCAGTAAGGGGAGTTTTTCCATTTTGTTATGAAAACTATCATTAAAATGCCCAAAAAAATCTGAAAACATCACATTTCGAGTCACCCATAAAGAAAAGGTTTTCTGCACTTTCCTCATTGAAGGATTTTCCTTAAGGGCATCAAGACACGTTAGGAAGCCCACAGCCTTTGATATTATCATCTATGGAGATCACCTTGCATCTTATCTGCCACATCAAGAATTTATATTTCAAGGGAACAACTTTGGACCACAGTATATCATTCTAACTGTCAGTCGTCTCCTGAATAACCTGGGAGTGATAGAAGTCACGGGTGTTGAAATGCCCTGAATCAGAGGGAGTGAACACCCATCTATTTAGATCTGATGTCAAATCAATGAGGTTGAATTGGTCTTTCTTTTCCTCATCCAACACATCTTTGATGAGGGTGGGGTAAGAACAGGATTCCCTGAAAGAAAGGGTAGGATCAGGGCGACCTGGGAACCCAATTACCTCCCTAATAGAGTTTTGATGACCAAAAGAGATATCTCCCCTCCCAACGATCCAGTGTGAGTGTGGGAGAAGGTCATAGATGAGGCAAGAGATGACAGACCAGAATGGGGAGCCCTAACCCTCCACCCATTACTAATTTCCATACTGGGAGTGCATGGTTTTACTTCACAACGTGCGTTCATCCAGGACTTCCCATGCCATCTGAGCCTACATGTTGGTGAGTGTATCTTCATGGCTATGAACATTGATACCTCCTACCCTAGTAGGAATTTCCACCCTCCTACATGAAACTCAATGTCTTTTCCCTTACGAAAGAGGGTCCCAAATGAAGTCATCCAATAGATTTTTGATGTTAGTGATAACACCCTTTGGGAATTTTATAGAATAAATAGTGTGGATGTGTGTAGCCAACAACACACTATTAATAGGGGAAATGCGGCCTACAATAGAGAGGTACCTATTCTTCCAGTTGAGGACGCATTCCCCAATCACGATGATGAGGAAATTAACCTCACATATCCTTACTATTCCCAGAGAAATAGGGGCCCAAGTTATTCCATTGGGAAATTCCCTCTTTGTATGGTGAGGGTGTGCTAGACCATGGATGTCCACCTAGGTGAGCATCTGTTAGAAATGTAGAAAAGGCTGTTGTCTTTGTTTATTACTCGGACACTCTAATGTCAGTACTCCTCCACAAATTATTTAAGCCTCTGGTTGATGTTCTACCATCATTTATGAAAATGAGGGTTTCATCCACAAACATTAGGTGAGAAATAGATGGATCTCTCATACTCCTTTGATAATCCATAATCTCTCCATTGTTGGTACTCATATGTATGAGGCAGATGAGAACATCTTGGGATAAGATGAAGATGCTTGGATAGATCATATCCCCTTGCCTTAGACCATGATTGGATTTGAGCAAACCATTAGACTTCCCCATGAATTAAACTACCACCCATAAAGAGCTGAAACATCTAAATATAAGATCAATATTCTACAGGGAAAACCAATACCTTCCAAAACTTTGTTGATGGATCCCCACTCGACATGATCATATTATTTATACATTTCGACCTTGATGGATACATTGGATCCACTAGTTGTTTAGTTAATATATCTTATCATCTCTTGGGAAAGAGTTATAGAACCTTGAATTGAATGACCCTTCATGAACCTATGCTACTCTACCGATATCCATCGTAGAAGATGAGTAGATTTTCTAGCATTGATGATACTCACCAGGATTTTTTATAGGAAGTTGCACATACTCACCGGCCTATAGTGAATAATTGAGGAAGGGTTCATGATTTTTGGGAGAAGTACCATGGTAGTGGACCATGAACCCCAAAGTAAGATACCTCCTCGGAAGAAGTCCTAAATGGATGAGATGGTATCCAGCTTCACTACATCCCACAATGACCTATAAGAATGAGCCTGAAAACCCATTTGGTCCTGGGGCACTGTCTGGGTGAAGCTTTAGCATGGCGTTGTAGACCTCCTTTTCCTCAGGTATAGAACTCATCCCCTCACTGTCCTGATCTGAAACACAATTTTGAATAACCTCAATCATACCATTGTCTCTTCCTATGTACCCATTGGGCATCTGAGGATTGGGACCGGCAATGAGATCCTTGAAGTAGGAGTCATCCATGGTTCCCACTATTGACAAAAGTGGTAAGGTTCTGGGTAGTCCTGCCCTGAAGATAAGGATACCAATAAAAGAGAATGGTCAGATAATACTTGAACCAAATGTCACAACTAATAATTATAGAACTTTTTCGTGGCTTTCATGTTTTCCAGACACCTATACAAATGACTCTAGGAAAGGTGAGATCCAAATGTTTTGTTTCACCAAGTGAAAAAGTCCCTAGAGAATCCAAGTTCAGTAAGGCCTTTCCCAGCCATGAACTGAACAAACTACCTAATGTCCTTCATCTGGAATGGGCCCTTTCCATTCATCTCATCTAGGTTATAAATAACATTAAAATCATCTCCCCCAAACGATGGGTGGTTGATAGGATCAAAGTCATTTAAGTCACTCCATAAAGATTCCCTTTGATAAGGGTCACATATCCAATAAACAAAAGACATAATGAAGAAGGTATCACATTTTGTTAATTTGGTTGTAAGGAATTTATTTCTATCCTGAACCATCTCAACCAAGTAGTTCTTGTGCCAAAAAATCCAGATGTTCCTTTTTTGGGGTCGGCAAGCAAGAAGCCATGAAATTTGATCTTCTAGGAAAATTCACCAATTTTGGAAGATTTCTTCTTGTGTTCAATGATGGAAACAACAGCGGCCTTGTGTTTTCTAATTACTGTGGAAAATAAATCCATCTTAACCCAAGAACTAAGTCCATGTGTGTTCCATATTAATTTAGGAATCCACCATAGTACATGGATCAGGTATTGGCTCCAGAGTTAGTATCCTTCTTTAAGTAGGAGGATGATTTCTCTTTGATGGTCCTAGATTTTAAACGAGTTCATACTCCCTCTCTGAAATTTTCTTTAACCATAATAATGGTTTTATGATGAACCTTAAAGGTGGTAAGGGAAAATGAAAACTCATAAGAAGGCATTGAATCAACACATCACATGTGATGTTTTAATTTTTAGAATAATAGGAGAAGAGAACAGGTTTGAGGATTGATATTTCATTAACATAATAAAATTACCATATATATGTGATATTAGAGTTATCATGACTTTTTGTATAGAGTATGTGATGATAGGATAAGAAAATAAAGATAATTAAATGAGAAGAATTGATGATTTTACCTCGTGAATGTATTCTCCTTGAGAACCTCTATGAGGCACTTGGGTGTGGCCTTCTATTGCGAATAGTAGATCTTATACATGTAGATGGGGCTTAGTAAGAAACTTTTTCATAATTAAACATGATACAAGGCTTTGAGGATGTGAGGAGAAGAGGTGGTTAGAGGTGGTATTTATAAGGGAGGAGAGGGGTATTATTTTATTAATCTATACATTTGTTTATTATTTTTGGCTTAGGAATATAAATAGTTTTGATTCATATGACTAAATAAATCAAATTGTTTTGGAGAGTTCAAACCAAATGGTTCTTTCCTTATTCATACATCATCCACAACTCAAAAATTCATGTATTTATCAAATATTATAAATTATCATATTTCACTATTCAGAAAAAAATTATTTACATTAGAAAATTTAGGAAAAATCACCCTAACCATTTATCAATGTTTATATTTCCAAAATGGACTCTATTTTATAAAAATAATTTTCTATATAAGAGAAATTTCATTTTTAAGTAAAATCTTAATTTATTAAAGAATAGTGAAATTAATATGATAAATGTTTTTGTTACACATTGAAAAATTAATTAAGGTATCATAAAATTGTTATATAATTATAATAAAACAATATATAAATTTAATAATCTATTTTAAAAATATATATTTTCTTTTAAATCATTGTATTATTCATAAAATTGAAAATAAACATTTGTATTTTATAGAAATACTTAATTTATCATTTTCAATACATTTAATTTCTTATATTATGATATAAATATATCATTTTTTTATTTAGAAGATACATAAATATTATTTATACTTTCATAGGTGAGGTTTCTATTATATTTTAGTATTACAATTTCAAATGTTATGGTTACCATTTTATTGGTATGGGTTCCTTAATTTCTATAAATACTGCATGTTTTATTATTTATTTTTGATAATAATATTTTTATTGAGTTCCCTATGTGATAAATGTGTTTTAAGAAATATTTATAAGAAGTTAAAATTCCGTTGAAATTTTTTTGGGCAATTATAGATGTGGTTTATGAAATTTACATAATAAAATCTCAGTATATGGGAGATAATTATGTTATTATTATAGTATGGTTGAAAAATAATTAAATGATGTGGAATAAGAAATAAAAAATTATAGGTTAAAAACTATATAACTTATTCTAAAAACAATTTAGGTTTAAAATTTTTTTTCATAAGTAGTGTTTTAAAATCAATCAATTACCTCTAGGACAATGAGAGGGAAATTAGAAAAGGATTTGTTTAGAGCTTGGATAAACCAAAAAGTTCTTGTGGTGTAAAATTAAATAATTAGATTCCATTTTATAGTCTCCAGTGTCAATGGATTATATATTTGTAATGATATATTTGTGTTTCAAGATTGTTCTCCTCAATGGTGGTGGATCCTAGAGGTGTTGATGATGGTTTTTATATTGTTTCAGAGGATTCTTATTTTTTTGGGTAGTGATGAGATATGGATTCCAATAGTGGGACTTTCCAGTAGGGTTTGTTATGATGAATTTTGATTCCTTTTCTAGTGTGCAGCTCGAATTAGATAATGGTTTGATATGAGGATGTGTTCAAGTATTTTTTTAATTTTAAAATTCAGTGGGAATGAGCCATCATCTAATATTCTGGGTCTATATCTAATCCATATTTGAAATTTTTTGGTTTCAATTTGATGGTATTCATGAATTTTTTCATTTTTAGTATTTTCTTTTAATGTTTAGTTTCTATTTTTGATTAATGGATATATGGTTTCCATTTAATCAAAAAGTTGATTTCTTTTAAAATAAAAAGTGTATTTGATTGATGATAATGCAACTCTAGTAATTTACCAAAATATTAATATAATATATATTAATTTTAATTTAAAAAAGGATCTTAGTTGATATGATTTGAATCTAAGACAAGGATGAGTCGGAATCCTGTCATCCAAAAACATTTTGACATGTTTAGTTTATTTTTCTACCTTAATCTTTTGGTATTGACCCCCCATTTACCCTCTTCACAGTTATGATAATAACAATCGTTTTATATTAAATGGTCATGATAGTTACTATAAATTGAAAAACAGATAATAAAAAGTTTGTGGTTGAAAATATAAGCTATATCCCAATCATTTGTATGTTGATCGTATTTTTTAGGAATTTTAAATATTTAAAAAATATATTATTTGTTTAAAAATATAATTATTGTTAATTTTAGAACAACTCAATTACTTTTTATTTCATAACATCACGATAAAAAATGAATTTGGATATAATTAATTCAAACTTCACAAAATTATTATATTTATCAAAATAATTTATGCATCACAATAAATCCTTGAAATTTTATAATTTTTAATATTTTTCAAATCATTAATATTTTTCATAAATTAAATTCTTATTGAGCCAGTATTGCCTAAGATTTTAAGGTATTTTTTCATCCCTAAAAATAATAATAAAATAACCTGATTACAAATCAATTATATTTAAAATGAATATTTAAAACTGTACAATTCCTTTTTTTATCCCTATGCCAAACATAATAAAGTTATCAAAATAGAGGGTGTGAAATTGTTGGGTTTATATTCACCTAAATATTATAAAGGTAAAAATCATGGAAAAATAGACAAAAAAGGTCAATAATAGACATTTTAATATTTATGAATCAGAAATACTTATTCAAGAAATTTAAGGTAAGTGTTAGTGTCACCTTTCAGTGTAAATCATAATATTGTGAACCTAAATTTCTAGATTTACCCTTACTGAGGTGACACAAATGTATTAAAGTTACTATTCATAAAGAAAAAATTAATGGGGAAATGTTTAAAAAAATTGGACATCCTTCCAAATATGGAATCTATTTTTAAATATTCTGTTCAATAATGTGATAGAATTTAACTTAAATTTAAACAGGGAAACATGATGAAAAAAATATTTCATAAAAATGAATTCAGTAAGAATTCAATAATACAATATTTTTTAGTCATAAGGAACTAGATAAATATTAAATTTAATCCTAATTAAAATTCTAAACTTTGAATACGTTAAATGAAAACATAGTTTCTAATAAAAATATGTATTTTTCACTATTGAATGAAAAATTAATATTTTCTGAAATATGAAATTTTAACAAAAAAATTATATTGATATATTGATTTCCTAAATTATAACCTTTTTATCAAATAATATTTTAAAAAGAGATATCATTTAATTATAATATTTTATAATAATAATAAAATATTTATCAAGAAAATGTTTTTTTGATGAATAAAATGGCATTACTAAAAATTGATTGATTATTTATTAATAATTAAATAATATTTTTTATTGATTTAGACCATTATATATTAATATTTCTAAACATGGTTACTCAAATTCATAACTTCCTATTAAATTACTAGGTTATAACTGTCACATATAAATAATAATATTTTGGGCATTCATTTATGATCGGTGATGTGCACTGTATACACTCTAGGATAGAATGGTGTTCTTTAAAAATATAGGGGTGTTATATTAAACTTCAGCTAATGATATCATGAATGAATATAAATCTATGAGTTGTGATTATTTCATCAATGTTTATCAAATATTTCATTAATCCTTTGTTGGGGATACTTTTTTCTAGTGTTATCTTGTTGTTCTATAGGCAATTGATGCAATTACGCATTGTTTGATCTTTTTCATGAAAAAGAGAACTAGTTTTCCTAAATATTAAGAGCTAGGGATTGTGAAAATATTTTTTAAATTTTATTTAATTTACTTCTTTAACTATTTATGTACCATTAGATACTTCTTGTAGGTACTTTTAGAGATTGGTGGGGCTCCAGGTAAGAGTATTATTGATAAACGTACCTCATGATATGGGGAATGTCTGGTTAACACAATTAGAAATATATGATTATATTCCATAAAATTTATAGTTTACTCAATGTATGTGATTTTCATTGAAAACTCCATTTGATAATGTTATGATTATTCATGAGTTATGAATAACCAAAAAGTGGGGGTTCTTTCAAATAAAGATTCATGATCTTCGATGAATTTGTACAAGAGTATAGGATCATTTAGAATATAGGAATAGATTTAATTTTCCTAATAGTTTAAGTTATATCAATATAAAGATATCCAATCTTTTTCCATGACAACATAAAATACATCAAATATTAGAATAATGAGATTTACATGATGAATATTATCTTAGATTCTAACATGAGAAGAGTCGAGCACTTTAGTTTCGTTGATCTCACATTTTTGGGTTTCTTAATCCATCTCAATATCAAGGTACCGGTTTACTAATTTATCACATCCACCAACCTTTCAATATATAATGGAATGTGTATATTCATAATTGAAAAGATGTTTTCCATTAATGATGAAATATAAAGCGTACCTTGTATGAATTCATTTTCATTAACCACATCTATAGTGGTAGTGGAATATGATTTCCCTTTCTCCCTCCTCATTGGTGGCTGATGAAATTGATTGCACTCATTAACATGTGTTTTAGTGAATTTAATTTTATAGTTCCTTTTCTACTTAAAGATGAATCATTTAACCATGGGTGGTACATTATAATTTTTCTTTCATTCCTCCATCACATTGGCTAGTTTTTATTGCATCTTATATATTAATTATATTAGTGGCCTTCTCTCCAAATATTAAATAATTTCCTTTTTTATATGGGTATATTCCCATGGGGATTCATTACACATCCTTGATATGTGTTTTAAATCTTACATCATTCTTTTTCATTTGATCCACCCATTTGAAAATACATTCATCTCTTCCAATATCCATATATATAGCACCATTCTCCAAAATCCATATCTAAATTGAGGGAAAATTAAATTACTTATTCATTAAAACCAAAGGCTTATATAGCTCGATACTTTCAGATGAATGGTTTTAACCCACTAAAGAAACTATTTAATATTTATATCAATGTTTATAACAAAACTCTTGGTATGTCTTACACGCCTTGGGAAATTTTCCTCACAGCCATTGATAAATTCAATCTCCATTTGCATAACTCTCTGAATTCTACCTTCATCATCGATTAAATATTTCACTTGAAATACATGTTATGAAATATCATAATACATCAATTCCAAATAATTTCACCCATTTGACATTTTTTTCTTCATATTATTTATTAAAACCATACCCTGATCATCCTTTCATTCTAAATGATATAAGGCTAGAGTTTTTTCCTCACTTGCATATCAATAGGGAACATAAATGATATTCTCCATTGAGTTAACCAAATATTATGTGACAAGAATATTAGATGAATTTCAAGATATTGGTGGTAATTTCCACATAAAATACTTGATATCTAGTTACTCATTCTTTTTAAAAGGTGAATTTTACACATGGTTTATGTTGTAGTTCAATACTTGAGACCAATGTATAATCATCGCTACATTATTTTTCATTCCACTACTTATATAAGTACAAAGTTTGTTTGGAAAATATTTTTATTTTCCCTCAAATGGGTTTCTTTCTTGGTTTCTCATTCTTCCCACAATTTTCTAAAATAAAAATGTTTTAAGGAAAACAAAAATCAATAAAAAATAAATATATTATTTTCATGAATAAGTCAATTCTAAAGTAATATATTATTAGATCCATATGATTAGAATTAAAACCTTATGAAATTATAATTCTAGGATATAAGTATTTATATATAATTTATAATATTTTGAATAGATAATGTAGTTAACTCATAGATAGCACCTGAGAGTGTCAAACCAGGGGTGCAATAAGGCCTCTATGTCACGTTCCCAGTGATGTTTGAGTTAATAAATATCCCAAAATTCACATGGTTGTTACCCCATGGAATATCTAGTCCAAGAGACACATGCACATATATTATCCATACATTGTCTTCAATGCCCAATAAAACATAAGTTATCATTCTTTAATAAATAGATGGTGTTTCCCTTAAAAATTGTAATTATCCATATGTTTTTCAAAAACATTTTCTAGTCTTTATTCATAAATTATTTAAATCGTGATATTATACAAGATATAGATTACCATATTTTTCTTACATCACTATTACATAATTTTAATAATAAATAATATAAAAGTGATACATTAATGAACCAAAATAATTGGTTTCTTTGGAAAATTAGTCTTACACATCACTTGTATATAATAAAAAATCAGTATTTGAATCCTTGTTTTATCTGTCTAAATTATCTCTTAATAACCTTAGTACATGTAATCATATGAGGATATACATAAATGAAATTGTAGATTGAAAATCCCTGTATGTGGTGGGATTCTATAGGTGTTAGTGACATGAATCTTTTTTAAAAGGGTGAGAATGGTCCTCATAATCATATCATAAGAATAGAATCATGATTATAATCATTAGAGAAATATCTATAAAATGTATAGAATGTGGTATAATAAAATTATTTAAATATGATAACATAGTGGTAAAATACCACAAATAGTTTTTGAAATCCATAAGATTTTAATTGAACACCTTTTTAGATAGCATATACAACACACAACACCGTGTTTAATTGAACCATTGAATATTATTATTTTATGACCATTATATAAGAGACATTGAATTAAAAGGTACAAATAGAGGTAAATGAGTTATGAAAAAATATATAATTATCATATTCAATTAAAATTTATTGATAATATCTTATAAAATAAACTCTCAATTTTTGGTAATTTTATTTTATTTTTCAATATATGCTTTCTTTTAAAAAAATTATTAAGTGAACATTAAAATTAAAATTTGAAATCGTTACAAATTTTATTTTATAAAATAAATTCATTTTATGAATCAAAATATTAAAATTATCTTTATATGAATATCTAGTATAATTCATAAAAGATTGGTTTTATAGGGACTATTGAAAAAAAAATTGTATCGAAACCCACATTTTTTCCTCAATCATTTATGAAGATATATTTTTTTTAAATGATTTAAAATTAAATTTTGTTTATTATTATTATTATTAATTCAATTATGTTCATTTAAATGAATTTTATTGTTAAATGTTATATAAAAATATTTTTACACATAAAAATACTTTTTTATGAAAAACATTATTTTATTGCCTTTTGAATTATTATCATTTTTCAATTTATGCCATCTCTGTAAATTTAATTATCAAATTTTTATCCACTTAATTGGAATTAGGATTTATATATTTCTTAAATTGTAACCATTTATTTTTTATAATATTAATAGTAAGAAGAGAAAATTTAAGTTCTTGTGGTAAAGTAAAAATGGGTTAATTGGTGTTAAAGTTAATTTAAAAATGATTTAAATTCATTAAAAACGTGATTTTATTTTATTAGATGAGTTTATTTACTCAAAAATTGTACAAGATTAACAAAATATTAAATTTTCCATTTTTATTTTATTTTTTCATTTATAATAATAATGTAAAATACAATGTCAAAAATTACACATTATTGTTTTCAAAATCTATATTATTCTTTTTGATGTGGATAAAAAAACTTCTCATTGGTTATTAATATTTATATAAAGTATTAATGAATTATTTTTTATCATGGCAATTTAATATTATTTTTAAGTGATAAAAAACAATTACAATAAATACTTATGTAACATAGACACAATGCTTGTGTAAGTGGTATAATAATCAATTAATTTATTTTAAAAACTCTAAAAATAATTTTTTTTGGAAGAGTTAAATTGTCCCCAGATTTTTTCGGATAAACATATCATTTTATAGATATTTTAAATGTTTATAATTGAATTGAAATTCTTTCATGTTGTTTTCAATGTCAAATTACATGAATTGTTCTTAAAATGACATTAATATTATTCTCTGTTAAATGTCATATTATTAAATAATTAAAGAATCATAGAATCCTTGAGAGAGAATAATTAAGGTTATAAATAGTCTTAAATATCAACCCAACTCCAATTATTATCCAATTTTCACATCAAAATAATAAGTAATACCCTTTATTATTGAAAACTTATTACCGCGGTTAATGTTAAAAAAATTAACAAAGGGGGTCAAATGAAAATATAAGGTCTAAAATGATATCTAAATCTATTAAAAAATTATTTTATGATTCAATTAATACCATATAATCATTATCTTGAAATACATTTCAGTTTCAACCCTATTATGTGTGTTAGACCAATATTGTTATATAATATTTTATATATTTCCAAAAATTAAATAATATATTTTTAATAAAAAAATATTTCTATAATTAAATTAAAATTCTTAAAAATTATATGTTCTACAAATTTAATTGGAAATGGTTTGAAATATCAACCATTTTCCATGTATAGATCAATTTTCCTTTTCTTGAACCATTGTTGACCATTAACAACTACAATCATTTGATATTGTGTTAATTTTCAAAAAGTAAATTAGGGGTTAAACTAGTAGATAATGGTACAAACACAACATAAAACATACAAATGTAATTTTATGATATTTTTTGGACTCTTAATACTAACTATTTACAATTATATCATTTTGGATTCAATTTTAAATAAATATTATTTAATTTTTATTTAATACTTTATTTAATTTCAATATCAACCCTTCCCTAACTTAAAAAAGGATACCTTACCTCCTCTCTTCCTAAGACCTTTTTAGATTTACAACTCATTCAATCCTGAACATAATATCTTAATATCTTAATTATACATGTCATCTTTCTTCATTTATTAACAAGATTCCATCCTTACAAGGAACATGTTGTATGCTAAAAGAGATTTCCCAACAAAGATATATAACTTTTATCAAGTGCTTTAAATTTTATTTACTTTTATTCATTCCATAAAACAAAGTAATCCATTCAAAAATAATTAATTGATTTTATTAAATATTTTTAATTTTTATTATGTGTATGTAATAACCATTATCCACCTTCTTCCCATCTGTTGGAAAACAATTACATCGCTCATATGTATGTGTGGACTGCCTCCTCGATGGAGTGATTTGATTCATTTTTTACTTATAATTTAATTTATGTTAATAAATAAAAATTTACTAAATATATATTATACTTAGGATATAAAAATTATTATATAATTATGAATTATTATATAACTTTCTTGTATTCCATTTAACTAAAAGTGAAAACAAAATTTATGCATACATATGAGCTACCGTCTCCCTGAAAAGTATAATTAATTTTTTTATTTATAAATTTTATGGATGAATATAATAATATATTTATAATTAATATATATTATATTAATATAATTATTAATATATTGTATCTGAGATAATATTGATCAATGTATAAGGAATGGGAATGCAGATCCAAATCATTCATGACAAACTATATAGTTATCTCATGAAACAATGATATTAATAATGAATTGTTAATAAAATGATGGTAATATGTTATATGTAAATAATATAAGGTTATATTTATATATATATATATATTATTCGGTAATAGATATAGAAATATATATAGTAATTATATTGGATTTTTAAGTGCCTTCAAAGAAAGTTGAACATGAGCTTACTGTATTTATCATACAACTTTTTTTGTGACATATTCTATATTCCACATTTATTTCCATTTAGGGGTGTATATAATAAAAATTCATTTAATTATAATTATTTTTATGGAAATTAAATTTATTTAAAAATCCATGTAATAATAATAGATTCAATATATTTTTATTCTAAGGTTATGAATGTTTTATGAGTTTGAACTCTAAATTTGAATTTTTTAAGACATGTTTTATATTATGAACCAGTTTATGTATATGAGTTTGATGTAGATCCACTTTGACATTTTATATCATTAATATCATTATAATATTGATATAAAAATGTTCATTTGATTTTATTATTTAATGTGGATTATGATTCAAAAGTTAACAATGTGGTAAGGGATTTATGATGGAATCTCATTTCTATACGGATTATTTATGATTGAATTTTAATTGATCTAAATTATATAATACATTCTATGTATATACATTTGAATTTATTTTACTCTGTATTTTTCTTGAGAATACATATTTTGATTTCCAATTTTTCACATTATGTAGTCAAGAGACAAAAAGAGCATTTTTATTGAAAATGACTTTTTTTATCCCTTCCGTTGAAAATCCTTTTTCTTCCATATCAATGCCTTAGAAATATATTTTTATATTTTTTAATGGGTTAAATTAATTTTTTCACATGATGGATGTAAGAACATGGGTTTTTTGAAAGGGTCAAAATCTCGACCCTGTTTGAATTTTTGACTTGTTTTGGAGAAAACTGGGAAAATCTTGGAAGTTATAGAAATTTCCAGATTACACGCTATGTACTCCAAAGTAAAAATCGTGTGCGGGATAGGAATGTACTATCCATGTGATTACCATGTAGATTTCATGTTTTGGCCATTTAATAATTTCTGACTACACGGCATGTAGTGTTACTTGATATGTTGTGTATCTTCCTTCAGTGTACCGACTAAATTTTAGTTCTGTATTGACTCATGTTGTGTGTCCAAGCCATGTGGCTACCTCCACTTAAGTCTGAGTACAGAAAAAGACACTACACGACATGTAGTCCTTCATAAATGTTGTGTATTTTTATTTTTATTCATTTATATAGGAGTGTGTTGCATCAATTTTATGATATTATATTCTTCTTCTCCGTTTTGGGAATGATGTTGCTCAGGGAGGCCCAGAACATTTCTTCTCCTAGATTCTGCTTCTGATATCCTTTCTTCAATCCATCGATGGTTTCAGGGTTGCATCAGGAAGGATAAACCCATGCACCCTCATTATTTCTAGTTTCTTTGCCTCACACACTGTAGTTTCCATCTGAGTAGAATTACCGGGATTTTATGGAAACATAGATCTATGAATATTGGATTCAAATTGGAGCTCGATGTCATATGTTCCTACATCTATGTGTCTCGTATAGGTGGATCATACCTTTTTACACGTTTTAGTGGTCATCTAGGGGTTGTGTATTTTTTGGGTGACGTCAGGTACTGAGAATGACCCTTGTTTCATTATATTGAAATGATCATATTAATTTTGGGTTGTTGTTGGGTATTCCCTTATCATGTTATGCTTGAGCGAGGCTAGGTTAGAGGCCGCTGCTCATTTGGGACATTTTGGCTGGGGGGCCAAAATGGTTATAATTTAATTGTTGTGAATTAAACTAGTGAGTTTGAATTATTATGCTTGATTACATTTGTTATAGACTTTTAAGACCTCAGTGATGGTATAGGATAGCACATGGCTAGTGAAATTCAACTGTTTAGTTTTTTTTCATTTTTGAAGTATTTATTTTGATTATATATATGTGATGTGTGATATTTTATATGCTGGAACCTTCGGGTTGTGTTGGGCGTGGCCTGGTAATTGTTGAGTGATGTTGGTCACAGGTTGGGCTTTGCCCGGATTACATTGGGTGGTTCTGACCACCGGATTGGGCATCATGGACACCAGCTTGAGGCAGTTTGATTGATAGGTTGTGCATGGCCTGCGTTACTCGGATAAAAAGTCCATCGGACTTGAGCGACACGGTCGCAGGGACACGAGGTGTCAAAGATGTTGTGTCTTGAGAACTTATTTTGGTGATTACCTCTCACCTGAAACTTTGAGTTTTGTGCACACAGGTAAACTCGGTGATGAGGTGGTTTTGACCACTCATTGGGTAGATTCCCCAGATATATATGTTTAGGTAAAATTAGTTTGGGGGTCCTTCCCATAGGAAGCCACATGGATGGTGAGGAGCCTTCAGGGGATAGCATTGAGGCTCTCGGGTTGGAGGTAGCGGCACACCACTATTTGAGGAGAGACATTGATGTCCCTCTAGTTAATGATTTGATGTAATACATCATTGTCTCTCTGATTACTGATTTTAGTACATACATTATTGTCCATCCGGCTCCTATTTTAGGATCGCAATCGTTGATCCTCTGGCTATTGTTTCATGGGAAGGTGTGGGAATTCGAGCATGATTACTATTGTTTTGGTGTGCCTTCGAGATGTCATTACTTGAGACAAAAGTTGTTAGGAGGCCCATGGTGTTGGGTAACATGATAGAGATTCTAGAGTTGGCCGAAGCAGGTGACACACCATGGTGGCAGTTGAGCACCAGTAGATTTTATTTTTAATTATGCATCATATTATTTACATCTTTCATATAAATGCATTCCTATTTAAGAACTTATATTAGGTACGCTTCATTGGGTGGTATTCTACTGAGATTCATATCACACCCCACATGGGCCCTTCGGGTTTCATGTAAACTTTATGAACTTGCATGTAGGAAAAGGGTCAGCCTTAGGAGTTTGACCATAGTGATGTTTGGCATGGAGACTAGTATAGACCTTGAGGTCATTCCTAGCTAGAGTTTAATTTGTTTTTCTTTCTTTCATATATCATCATGCTTATATTGTTTATTTTAGCTACTATTTGTTACCCATTGGCACCCTCTTTATATCTTGACATTCTATGGATGCATGACTTGTCTGTTCTAGTAGTTTTTAAAAGTGGTTAAATTATTCTGTTTTGTTTTCATTACGTTGTTGTTGTTTCAAATTGGATTCCATTGTTTATCTAATATTGATTGCGCTTTCACTCTACGAGTCTTTTTCGAGTCTTCTGAGTCATTTATTTCCACTTCATGTTATATATTATTGCTTGAACTAGTACCATTATTAACCTATAAGAAGGTATATCCTCCACACTATACCAATCAGACCCTTGCTACTAATCGAAACCCTTTGGGCATTGGAGAGGTGCACCTAAGGTAGTAACACCCAACCCGTTTAGCACTGTTCGGGTGCCTATTCTGGTTCGAGATGTTACAAAGTTGTATCAAATGAGGTTATTGATAGGGATTTAGAAGAATTATTTTTTTAGATACTAATGATATTGATACATCTCTTTTTATTTCTACTGGTTTACTATTTGGAATGTGGTAGACTGAAGATAGGTTCTAATTGGAACTGGGTTTCTAGCTTGTGTTTGGCTGCCTGCAGCCCCAGGTATAAGGGATGTACCAGGTTACCTTGGGTTGGAATTTCTATTTTTCTTTTTCTTAGATTAAATAATAAATGATTTTTACCTCATTGGCTCACATGGTGTGTTATGTTATTGATTATGATATGTGAGCCTTGACCCAGTTCAGTATGGGAGAATCAGACCTTGCCTCGGTATGGCTGGGCATGATTGTTTGAATTTTGATAGGCACATTTTTAGGGTATTTCAATTTCATAACTACATGTATTCTTTGTGAGGTGATAATACCATGTGAATAATATCAATTTCCATGCTATATATGCTTTCGAAATGTGAAGGGTGAAAATTCTGATAGAATTTCTTGTTGATTGCTATGTAATATTCCATGATTTATATATATTATAGAATTACATGTGTATTATATTTGGGGATGGCTCTTGTACGAGAACTCAGGTACAATGGTTGAGGTGATTTTTATTATTAGGATTGGGTGACTCGGTCGTCAGTTTGAGGAAACATTGATTATCTGGACGAGCATGGCCTGATGTACTTTTGATACATGGCTCTGTTGAGTGCGGGTAAGGAGGTCATGAGGCCAGGATGTCGTGGGCATGGGTTTTGATAAAGGAGAGTAAGGGTATTTGTTATATGTTGCCTCTTTACTGCTTTCCTTATCTATATTGAATATATTGTGTACATATATATGGTTTGTCTGATCATTTATAGTATTCAGTGGGTTCCTTCTGGATGACTCAGATGGAGCATCGGGCAGGAGATAGTATAGGTCCACGGGAGAAGGATTAGGTTCCAAATCCAGTGTAGGAAGAGCTTGAGTTATAGGTACAGAATCAGGGACATGAACAGGTTTGTGATCCAATGTAGGAAGGACAACTGTTGGGTTTGGCAGCATTCGGGTCATGGATCAACGAGCACCTCCAAACTAGCCTGATATGTGACTTCTAGAAGATCTATAGAGGTGCATATGGTACAGATCCATCAGTGGAATATCTAATGTGGGAGTTCCAATGGCAGCACTCACCGCTTTTTTAGGGTATGTTTGGTCCATAGGAAGTTGAGAACTAGATAGAGTGAATGAAAAAGATCTTCGAGTAGCTCGAGACGCCTCCTAGGTGGAGAGTCAAGCTAGCGACGCACATGCTGAGTGGTCCGGAAAAGCGTTGGTGGGATGTGCAGGTTCAAGCTCACAAACACAATGTACTGACATGGAAGGACTTCGAGGACAGGTTCTTCAAGAACTTTTACCTAGAGAAACTAAGGGAAGAGAGAACTTGGGAGTTCTTAATCCTTCAACAGGGATACATGTATGTCATGGAATATGTAGCAACTTTCATTAATATGTCATGTTTTTCACCTTGTATGGTAAGTGACGACTCAGAAAAGGTGAGTTCATTGATGATAGATTATGATATGCCATTTGGATCTAGGTAAATATCCTCAGGCTGTGTTCATTTTTATAGGAAGTGAATTGGGTTCTCATAGCGGGGGGAAACGAGAAAGAGGGGTCTCAATTAGTCCGGACAACAGCTTCAGGTGATGGTTTAGATAGTAGGAAACGTGGTCAGGATAAGCTCCAGCAGGGAATTCAGGCCAAAGACTCTGCTAGACCGCATCATAGTAGTTTATATGTGGTTTTATTCTAGTGTGTACATCCAGGGAATGTCCGGACTTAGTGTGATAGGTGTCCAAAGGAGTGTTGGGCATGTGGATAGGTCAGACATCTTGAGATGTTCTACCAGTAGCCATCTCTGAAAGCCAAAAAGTAGGGACTGGGATATACGATGGCTTCTATGGTAGATTCGGTGTCGGTACCATGTGACGGTAACCTAGGTTCATCTGCATGCGGAGGGCGTGGTAGAGACAGAAGAACCCAGCTGAGGGGTTAGTGGCCAGTGATTGGAGAAGTACCACAGGGAGGTTAGGCATCTAGAAATCATACATCATGCCAAGTGCACGTCGTGGAGCTACCAGAGGGTGATCAGGCTGGTGAACCGACGACTGTCAGAGGTACTTCGAAGGCATGGCCATAATTTTCATGTTTCTTTTTGGCATGGCCTGTTATGGAATGTCCATCTTGAGTGCATGAGGTGCCTAAAATTTAGTTGTACTGACAAAATGTTGGTTAGTGGGTTTGGCACCATTTTGAGTGCGTGATATATTTATTAATATGTATGATATGATGGGAATTAGGATCATCGAGTATGTGGGTTACTTGAGGGGTCGTGGGCATTGGATCATTAAGGATGCAGGTTAATTGAGGTGTCTAAGGCATCTGGGCATCGAGGATGTTGGTTACTTGAGGGGAATGGAACCATGTTTAGATTTGAGCATACATGGGATGCAGAACCTCATGGAGGCATACACCTTGTGGTGTGGGATACGATTGGGTTTCAGAAACGACACAAGAGAACCGATGAGGTCCAGGGGTGACGATGCGTCACGGGGGGACCATGGGTCCAGGAAATAGGTCATTAGACCTTTGAATGATTTGAGTTTTGGTTGGTTTGAGACCGAGATAGGCAGTTACTATGTTGGGGATCCCCTTGGGGGGTATTCTTGGTAGATCTCTTGGTTTCATTTGATATATTGATGATGATCTTTGTTAAGGTGGGGATATTGTAAGAACCCGTGTTTTTGGAATGGGTCATAATACCAAACCTGTTTGAATTTTTGACTTTTTTCTGAGAAAACTGGAAAAATCTAGGAAGTTCTAGAAATTTAAATATTACAGACCATATAATCCAAAGTACACTTTGTGTGTGGGTTAGGCGTATACTATCCATGTGATGAACAAGTACATGATATGTGGTTACCATGTAATAATTTTCTACTACACGGCATATAATGATACATGACACGACATGTATCTTCCTTTTGCATCCTGACTGAATCATAGCTGTGTGTTGAACCATGTGGCACATCCAAGGTGTGTGGCTACATCTACTTAATTCGGAGTATTGAAAAAAAAACACTACACAGCATGTATCCCTTCATATACACCCTATTTATTATTTTTATTCATTTATATGGGAGAGTGTAGCGTCTCTTTTTCGAAACTATCATCTTCTTCTTAGTTTTTAGAACTGTGTCACTCCGAGAGGTCGACAATGTTTATTCTCCTATATTATTAATCTTACATCCATTCTTTAATCCATTAGTGGATACAGGATTGCATCGGGAAGGCTAAACCTGTGCTCCCTATTTCGTTCTAGTTTCGTTGTCTCACACACCACAGTTTCCACCCGAGCATAATTTCCAGGATTTGATTGAAACGTAGATCTACAAATATTTTTTTCATATTGGAGCTCGATATGGGACATTCCTATGTCTAACAGTATCAGGTTGGTGGTTTATACCTCCTTTTTTGTTTTCATGGTCATTTGGGGGTTGTGGATTTTTTGTGCGACATCGGGTATTTAGCGAGACCCTTTTTTAATTATATTTAAATGATTGTATCCATTATGGGGTGTCATTTTGTATTCCCTTATCCTATTATGATTGATAGAGGTTGGGTTAGAGGCCACTAATCATTTAGAGAATTTTGGCTACGGGGTTACAAAATGGTTATAATTAAATTTTTGTGAATTATACTGCTGAGTTTGAATTGTTAAGCATGATTAAGTCATTTAGATACATTCAAGACCTTGGTGCTGGTATGGGACAACACATGGATAGTTAAATTCAATTATTTATTTTGTTTTACCTCTTTAAAATATTTATTTTGATTATATATATGTGATGTGTGATATTGCATATGCTGGAACCTTTAGGTTGTGTTGGGAGTGACCTGGGTACTATTGAGTGATGCTAATCACATGTTGGGAGTGTCCCAGATTACATTGGGTGGTTCTGACAATGGGATTGGGAATCATGAACATTGGCTCGAGGCAGTGTGACTGTTAGGTTTGGCATGGCCTGGGTTACATGGATGGCGAGGCCATTGGACATGAGTGACACGGTCGCACGAAAATGAGGTGTCAGAGATGTTGTGGCTTGGGAACATATGTTGGTCATTACTGCTCACCCGGAACTTTGAGTAGTGTGAACATAGGTAGACTTAATGATGAGGTGGTCTTGAATACTCGTTGGGTAGAGGCCCCCAATAGATGTAGTTAGGTACAATTGTTTTGGGGGTTCATTCCATAAGAAGTCACGTTGAAGGTGAGGAGCCTTCAGGGGATAACGTTGAGGCTATCAGGTTAGGGGAAGAGGCTCTCTGTGATTTTTGGGCAGACATCAATGTCCCTCTAGTTACTTATTTGACGGTAGACATCTTTTTCCCTTCAGTTACTGATTTGAAGGTAGGAATCGCTATCCCTCTATCTCCTATTTGAGGACAGGGATCGTTAGTCCTCCAGTAGTTTTTCAAAGGGAAGGAATGGGCTTTCGAGCAGGGTAAATATTGTTTAGGGGTGCCATTGGGACATCAGTACTTGAGACATGAGGTGTCTGGAGGCACATGGTTCCAGGTTACATGACCAATATTTTGGTATTGGCCGAAGCTGGTGACACTCCATGGTGGCTGTTATGCACTAGTGGAGTTAATGTTTATTTGTGCATCATATTTTTTACTGCTTTCCTTATAAATTCATGACTAATTAAACAATTATATTAGGTACGCATTATTGGGAGGTATCCTACTGATATTCATCTCACACTATACATGGGCCTTTCGGGGCATATGTAGACATTATTAACTTGCATGCAGGAAAAGGGTTAGCCTGAGGAGCTGGACCATAGTGATGTTTGGCATGGAGACTGGTATGGAACTTTAGGTCAAGCCTAGATTTAGTTTACATTTTTTTGATTTTTTCCTGAATCATTATGTTTACCTTATTTGTTGTATCTAATTTTGGTTAGCCATGGGTGACCTATTTATATCTTAACTTGCTATGAATGCATAACTTGTCTGTTCTAGTAGTTGTTACAAGGGGTTTTAGCATACAGTTTTATTTATATTTCACTATTGTTGTTTATACCTTGATAACTTTGTTTATCTTTTATTTCTTATGCTTTCGATCTACATATCTTTTTTGAGTCTACTGAGTAATTTATTACTAATGGATGTTATATATTATTTCTCGGACCAGTACCATTAGTAACCTCTGAGGGTGTATATCCGCTCCACTATACCTTTCAGACCCTCACAGCTATTTGGTAGCCTTCTTCATTCAGGGTGGTGCGCCAAAGGTAGTAACACCCAACCCATTTACCTTTGTTCGTGTGGCTATTTCGGTTCAGGACATTATAATGGAATTTTTTCAGAATGTTTTAAATGGGATCTTCTTGTCATTTTCTAAATGAGGTAAATTTGGCATTTTACTGATCGTGTGAATGAAATATTTGTTATAAAAAACATGACATGAATGGAATTTACAACCACCATGACTACTTAATGCTTTGAAGATTAATTTATATATCTTAAGGGTTATTTAAAAAGAAATTTTTTTCGATAATATTTATGAATTTTTTAGAATTTAATATGTTATTTATAATGATGGGGTGTTTTTCAAATGAAAAATTTTGACGCTCATTAAATTTTTTTTTCTGATAACATACTATGATGTTACATAGTATTTATATAGGATAATATCCAATTATAAAATCTTTATTCATTTTATTTTTTTATTGTAATATTAAAAAAATATTGACAGAAGCTATTTTTTTCAATGTGTTGTATATTGATGATTATTTTTATGATCTTATGGTATACAAATGAATGGATTTTTTATTATATGATGGGATGTCCCATAATTATATATCCATAAAATGAACTTTGAAAAGATTAATTTCTTTTGAGACTTAAGGGTACACATGATATTATCCCATGTCCAAAAGAGGGTACACTCTCTCAAGCTCGATGCAGGTACAAGGGGAATTATATGAACCCTATTATGTTATGAATGTCATGGAGGGTATCCTTTATATAAAAATTATATTATTATGATTAATACACACATATTACACACATTTATGAAAGGATTTTAATACAATTTTATATTTTCATCACTCATGTTCTTTGATCCCTTTTGGATATATGTCTTATAAAATTTTATTATTTGAGCAATTATTTTAGATTATGATCTATGATATGATGGATTTGGTTTATAAATGATGCAATAATTTTATCATGTCCTTATGCTCAAGTTATTTTAATATGATCGTTGATAAATCCTGTTTCTAGCCTTACTGAGCATCTGATATCACACTTTATTACGTTTTCCATCCCATGTTTATGATGAAGATTTTTAAGTAGGTTATGATAATGAAGATTACTATGTAGAAATATTATTATTTTAGATATTTAATATCATTAATTAGATAAGGATATTGAGTATTTTTTCTTAAAATAAAAAAAACATTATGGTCCTTGTGGTTGTATTTCTAAAATATATTATATATTTATCTATTAAGTTGTAATTTCATAATATTGAATGTAAAGGTCTCTAAAGGTGGTATCATTGGATGGGTTTATCCATTATTTGATATTATTATTATAGTGAAAACCTTGGGGATTTTTTTATTTATGGGATATGATGCTAATGTTTTGATAAGGAAGAGATTATGTATAATTACTAGAAATTCATCCCTATCTAGATATTAGATGTGATCAAGGTGTTATAACAGATGTATCTAGGGGAAATAATCATTAAATGTGTTGGTCGAGTATATATCAACCATAATTATAGTTCATACTAAGTATTCCATTAGTTTTCACCATGTTTTAAACTCTTGGGGGTATGTTTGGGATAATTCATATTTTATTTATAATCCACCTTGAAGGATTTTAATATATGATGGATATGGATGGCCTTGGTTAAATATAATGTTTTATAGTTTGAAATAAAAAAAAATTGTGGTTTTACAAATCCATTAAATGAAATATCATTATTATGTGGTATACCACTAAGGTTTTTATTACTCACATTACAAATTTTTTAGTCAATGGATTGAATCAATAGGATTTAAGATAATAGAGATTATAATGGACAATAGAATGATATCCATCACAAAAAACCAAATGAACCAATAGATGAAGTTCAAACCTTATGTTCATTATTAATCATCTATCTTTGTATATGAATTTAAATATCCACCTTGGTTTTCTTATTAACACAACTAATAATAGAAAGGTAATTTTTCATTCAACCCATTGAGGAAATATAATTCAACTACCTACATATAGGGAATATGGGAATAAGAAATAATAGAAATGTCTTGGATGAATGCGGTGATATTTTATGTGTTGAATATAATGACATATATCATTTAATTGAAAAGTAAAAATAAATATTTTTATGGAGGAATGTGAATTTAATATGATGTTACATATAGTAATTCATTGTCTAATAGGTTGGGAATATGTGCATTATCTGATCCAATGCCTCAATATATAGAATAACACTTATATCTAGGATTGACAAATTAAATATCATTGAATTGAAATTATTGAAGTGTATGAATTATTATTAAATAATTATGTAATATAATAGTTATACTAATTATATTTTAGATATTATAGTCATGAAACATAAACGGATTGTTCCATGATAATTTTTATTTTATATAATTGAAAACATTTGTTGGATGTTTTCGACAACCAAGAATATTGATTTAATGATATGGTGAATTTTTTTCAGATAATAATATGTTTTACATTGATAAATTAAATGGAATAGTATTGGTTTAATTGAAATTGGTTAGTTATTTGATGAAAAACAATTAGGTCATATTTAGTGATGTTTATTTCATTTTTTTAATGGAATATATTCAATTTTTTGATATTTTACTTGAAGAATAAGGATTGTGTTAATATTATGAAGGATTTATGTTTTCATGTGAGGATAACATTTGAGTTATGGAAACTATTATTTGTTTATATGTTTAAGTTCATCGACATACCTTTTATGGTTTTTTGTTGAAAGATTTAGAAGTGATTTGAAACATTTACTAGGTTTTAGGAAGAATAATATATTTTAATTTATATAAATCCTTAGGTTAATATATTATCTAATTTCATATTAATTATTGTATACATGATTGTGGGATATAGATAATCATGATGGTTGAAATCTGATTCATTAGAAAGGTGATATTTTCAAAGATATTTAGTGTTAAGCTATGGATTACTTTTCATGTCATTATCTAAATTTTATTAATGGTATTTAAATAAATTTTACTAAATTATAATAATTTATAGGGATTTATCATGGTGATTAATGATATTGTGGGAGTTGTGTCATTAGGCTGAAGTATATGTAATCCCTATTTATAATATGTTTCTTAACCTGATAAATTATTCAGGAGGAATGAAATTTAATTTTTTTGTGATGTAATATCATAGGTATGATGTCAACATTGGGGTTTTAATATTCTTTAATTATGAGTTTATTGATGTTATTTGGAATGTTATATTAATTATTAAATGATTTAAGTTGTAAATTTGGTTCTATTGTGGAAATTATGGAACTAAATGTATTATCTCATCATATAAATGTTTATTCATTTTTAATATTATATTTCCATAAGATAATAATTTTTTACTAATATTTAATGACATTATAAATATTTTTATTTCATTTTTTGATTATAAATTTGAGTTTAGTTCTTCAACCATGAAACTTAATCATGAATATGCATCGTTTTGATAAGAATATTTTTCTGTTGTGGAAAATAATTAACAGATTATAATCTAATTGTAAAGTAAGTATATTTTCGTATGTTATTGTTCTATATTGTAAATTAATTCCTACAATATAGTAAAGGTATTTTGAAAAAAAGTGTTATGCTGCTACATTAATTTGTGTTGAATTTATGGACTTTTTCGCACCATAATGATTTACAGTTTGGTGATATTTATCTTTATCATTTTCATTTAATTTCACGTGATAAATGTTCTATATCATTCTCTATAAATATCTGGACCTTATATTTTCCTTCATTTACATATTTACACTTCCTATTAATTTTTTTCCAATTTGAAAAAATATTTATGTGTTATTCAGGATGACATTAATATGTCCCTTTCACTCTTTTCATGAGAAAGTTTTATTAACATTTTACAATGTGGGTTTTTAACAAAGGATTTTTAAAAAATCAACCCCTTATCAGTGGAGGAGAATTTCAAATTTAAAGGAAGAAATTTATTAAATTGGGGTTAATGTAACGCCTATAGATTTTATTAAAAAAACTTCCCTATTTCATATACAACACCCTACACTGAGATTAAATGAACCACAAAACATTATTAATTTTGTACAAATATAACATAATTAATGAATTTAAAGTTACTAATAGATCTAAATTAATTATGAAAATATATATATAATGGTCATAATATAATAAATTCACCAATAAATTCTAAGTAAAAAAGATCACAATTTTTGGTAACGTCATTTTTTTTTGAATTACGGTTTCTTCAAAAAACATCTTTTCATGGAATCAATATTATAATTAGTTTTTTATAAATTATATTGAATAAAAATAATATCATTTTTTAATCATCATATAAAAATATCATAAGATGAATTTTTTGGTGTTTTTATGAAAATATTTATTTTCTAGATAATAGTGAAATAAATCTATTATTATCAAAAACAATATTTTTGTTCCAATAATTTATAATGTTTTATTTTTCTAAAAATGGTTTCAATGTAAAATTAGTTTTATTATATTATGAATAATCCAATTATGTTTGTTGATATTAATTTTATTATTTAATCTGTTATAAAATGTTTTTTGATATTTAAAATATATTTTTTATCAAAAAGTGTTTTATTTTTGTTTGGGATATTATTTTATATTATTATTTATGTGTGTAGTAATTTAATTTTTAAATTTGGAATCCGTATTTTTATTCATTTGGAAAAAATTTGTAATTAGGTTCTCTTTATTTCTGGTCAATATGACTAGTAACCATAGTAAATTGTTATCACTATAGTAAAGGTAAACATGGTTAATTATGGTTAAATCCACTATTAGAAGGCCTAAAATTAACTAAATCAGATGAATTTATTTTATGGGGTGAATATATTTCATCCCTAGTTATATAAAATTTTGAATTATGATTTTTTTCACTTAGCATTTATTTGAACCTTCATAATATTTACTTAAATTTTAAAGTCAAAAATGTCACTTTCATGATCTTAATATCAATAATATTTTATAAAAAGGTTAAAAAACATATGATTACGTATAAATATTTATTTTAAAAATGAAATAATTTTTTTTCAAGTTAAATTAATTTAAATTTTTAGTGATGAAATAATTACCTTGAATGTATGCACAATGATGACACAATTGTTGTGAAAGTAGTAAAAAAATCATGTAAAATATTTTAAGGATTATAAAAAACATTTTTTTGGGTATGTTAAAGTGTCCATTGAAATTTTAAGATAAATATATTATATTATATATCTTTTAAAGGCTTATGTTTTAATTTCATTTTTATAATGTTGTTTTCAAAGTTATATTATTTTAATAGTTCTTATAATGACATTAATAGTATTTTTTCTAAATTATAATTTATTAAATTATTTAAAAATAATAAAAAACAAAAAAGATAACAATAAGAATTATAAATAGTATAAAATTTTATTTATTTTATATTTATTTTCCAATTTTTCCCTTTTAAGTAAAATTATAACCCCTTTATATTAAAAAATTAAATACAACGGTTAATGTTTAAATTTGTTAAATAAGGGGTTGAACATGATGGTATGGTTTAAAATGATATTTAAACATGTCAAAACATGATTTTATGATATTGTTAAGATCATATCCTCCTTATTCTTTAATAAATGTAATGTTTTAATCATTTGACAAGAATTAAACACATGTTATATTGTAATAATTTATATATTTCTAAAAATGACAATAAGGATATTTTTTAATAAAAAAAATATTTTATTAAATGTTTGTAAATTCATAAAATTTATTTATATATTCATTTTAATGGGATATAGTTTGATATATAACACATTTTCCATTTATTAGTAAATTTCCCTTTTCTATTATAATTAATGACCCTTAAATAATAATAAAAATTAATATAATACTAATTATCAGAATACTTAACCTGAGGTCAAATATAATAAGGATTAAAACCTAGCCAAATTATTTTCAATTTCTATTTTATGAAGTTATTATGATCAATACAAACTAAATATTATAATTATATCAATTTTTAATAATTATTTTTCAAGAAAATTACTTTTTATAAATTTTATACTTTTATTTATTTCAAGAGTACACGTCCCTTCGCTTATAAAAGGGAACATATTCTTCTCGATTCCCCAAAACTTTTGAACCATATATATCCACCAAGACATATCATAATATCTCTCTAAATTCCTTATAATTTTTTTATATCTTCTATTTATTCCAAAATACAATTATTTCAAGGCATAAAGTGTAATCAAACGGATATTTATAAACGAAGTGCTTTAACTCTTAACCATGCATTTTCTATTTTATTTATTCTTTTAATTAATCAAAATATTTCATATCCATTATAAAATAATTAATTTAGTATCATAAATATTAATTATTATTATTATAATAATGGAACAACCATTGTTAATGTTTTTATCAACCATTTCAAAAATGACAACATTGCTCATGCGTATATGTGGACTACCATATACACAATGAAATTTCATTAGTTTATCACTTACTATTTACATTTATGGTAATAAGGAAATATTTAATGAATATATATTATATAAAAATGATTCTATAATGGTAAATTTATATTTACCATTCTTTCATTACATTAATAAAAAATTAAAATATTGATCGTATATATGTATAGTTCAATAATTATTGTATATAGATCTGGACTACCAAACAAAAATAGGAATTTAAAATGATATAATTATCACCTAAATAAATTATTTTAATTGAAAATTATTAATGCATTGATATAATATGTAATAAGTAAATCATATATGGTATGATATATATATATATGTGTGTGTGTGTGTGTGGCTTTGTAATAGATGTATAATAGTTAGTTGATATTTTTTATATAGACAGTTATAAGCACTTTAAAATAAATTCAAAATTGAGGTAAAGGGATTTCATGTCTCACATATATTTCTATGGGACATATTTCTTGTTCACTAATTATTCCAATTTTTATGTGTATATACAATTTGTTAATATCTTTTATGATGACTTTAATTAAAAGTTTGGGAATTTAAACATCCATATAAAGATCTATTTTCCTAATGATTATATTCATTGGTTACTATAATATTGAGAGTTTATCATGTCAAATGGTCCTCTTTATGATATGTTTGATTTTTTGCACCTATTTATGTTTATGAGGTGTATATAAAGAAACTATAACTTATTATACCATTAATCTACTTAGAATAATGATATTTAATGATTCGTTTGATGTTATTCATACTGTGGCTTATGATTCAAAAGTTACCAAAGTGGTATGGGATTTATGTTTCAAATAAATTTTAATTGGGAGTAATTATGATTGAATTTACATTGAAGTAAAGTATATGATCAAAAATTTATTCATACATAAAATTTTTATAACCTATAGATATTTCATTATGATACTTTTTTTCATTTCATTTCCTCCACATTAAAAACTCTAGAGACAAAAAGAATGTTTTTAAGGAAAGAAATATTTATTTCTGGATTCAATCAAAAATATATTTTCATCTATATCTATGTTTTTTTTATATTTTAATTTTTCAATATTTTATATATATGATTTATTAAATTTATTTTTACCCATTATTTTTTTAGAAAATGGTTTATAAGGAATATTCTAGTCATTTTCAGAATGAAGTACTTTTGGATTTTTGTTGAAAATGGCATAGGAATCATTGTTTTACTGTACATGATATAAATTTATTTCCACACCATTTTTACTACATAATTATTTGAATAATCCATTAAACGTTTCCAAATTTATTTTCAAATAAAATTATTACATAAAATTTTTAAAATTTTAATATTTTTATATGTGATTTAAATATGAAAATGGAATTTTCCTCAAGTATCATATAAGGGATCCTGTAAAGGAATAATTTATTTTTATAACATCCTTTGATGTTACATTGACCTTATTGGTGATATGATCCAATGATACAATATTTATTATTCAGCTGGATGGATTATGGTTATGAGGATGAAATATCAATGAAGCACATTTTTAATTTTGAGTGGTTATTTTTGATGAATAATATTATGATATTGTGGAATGTATTTATTTTAATTTATTTATGATTATGTAATGGGTGATACTAGAATTATGTTTCATCTAAATAATTATTTAATTATTACTATTATATTTTCCCCAGGGGTATATGGGAGGTTATCACATACCAAAAAGTTTGGACATTGGAGGTTATTTGTGTTGGAACCAATGTTGGTATTCACTATAAATGGAGCATGGTTTGTGTTTTTTGTAAATCTTCACATGGAAGATTATGGAGTTTTAAAGGAAAGTGATCTTATAGTACAAGAAGACAACAATATTTAAATGGATGTTTCCTGAATGTTTGAAGATAGTTTGGAAGATTGCACACAGGAATTGTTTATAGATCATCACATCAAAATACGGAAAAAGAAAACAGGAATGATAAAGATTTAAATGTGTGTGAAAAATGAGGTTGTGCAGAAGACACTTATGCACCAAATGTGACATCAAAATGGGTTTTTCACACTCAGAGAGAATATTACATGCATTAATGGTGACGTATCAGAATCTTTCAAACGACGTCATCAAGGACTATAAGTATGTGGTTGCCACACTCAAGACTCAGAAATTTTCCAATGAAGATCAGGTTCCTTTGTCGTATGAAAGAGTTGTGCACTGAAGGTTTGTAGACAAAAGATCTTGTGTGAAAAGTATTCCTTTAGTCATTTAAGACCAAGTGAAACTTGTGGTGTAGTTGTGATAAAGATAAGGGTTGCATGAAAAATAATGGTTGCTTGGATGTCATCTTTCATGAAAATTCCAAATCATGCGTATAAGTGCGAATGTGTGCTTCTAGAATGTTTTTTGAAATCCAGTTTGTTTGATCAGTGCCTTCAGGTGCATCATTCTTTTAATTCATTAATAGAAGATTATTTTTCATGAAAGATACAAATACTTCAATTCCATTCAATTGAAAAGACCTTCATGTCGATAAATTGCGTGAGACTTCACCCAAGCTAGTCAGCTAGGGGAGTCGATGAAAGTGTTCTGAGGGACACAATGTGCTATCCATAAAATCATTTAAAGGAAGTGTGCCTGGAACATAGTGACTCTGTCTAAACTCTTTTACTCCAAACCTAGTTAATATTGGTATATTTTGGTATGAATGACACACTTTCATCATATGCTCCCTGTATTAGCCCTTAGTGGTGAACCAAGTAAAATTTCTATGTTGCCTCTTTTTTTTTGAATGTGTATTTGATGATTGATTCCATCATATAGTTTTAACTAGTTAATACCAATGTGGGAATAAGATATATCACTTTAAAAGAAAAGGTTGACATCTTGATTCACCCCTCCCAACTCTGGGTGTTCTGGGATCCTACAATACAAAGCCTAATGTAGGTACATAGTTGGTCAGCCCAATCCGAATATGTTATGAATGTATTGGAGGGTATTATTGACATATGATATCTATGATGATGATTATGAAACACAAAATCCAATTTTTGTGACATTATTCTCTTCCAATGTCATATTATCATGCATCATATTCATTGACCCCTTAATGAAAATGCCTTATAGACTTCAAAGTTTCATTATACAATTTAATATTAAGATTTATGATATATTGGTTGTGGTTTATAATGTAACAATATTATTAATATACCTTCTTGTCATATTAAGTTTATGTTATCACTAATATATCCCTTATTTACACATACAGAGAATCTAACTCCACCCTTTATTATGTTTTGTTTCCCTAGGTTATGAAATAGTGTTTTATGTTGGGTATGTCTATGAAGAGTACTATGTGGGGTGATCATTATGTGAGACATTTAAGGTTATTCATGAAATAAAAAGATTTTATATCCGACATTTAAATGAAAAAAAAACAATATGTTACCCAAGCAAGTACTTATAAAATATATTTAATATTCATATATTAAGATGTATTATTTTTTAAGAAGTGTTTGGGTATCTATGGTTGTGAAAAGAGCTAGCATTATTTTTACATGTTTCTTGTGTGCATATATCATATAATCATAATTTTGAAAATTGTAATCATCATGTTAAAAATTAATACAAATAATATCCTAAAATAATTCAAATTATCCAAATGATGAGAGGGATATATAATTCTGGGTCGAACCATCACATTATAAAATTAATATAATAATGCATTCCACAAGGAAAGAAGACATATAATAATCATAGTCAGGAAATTATCCCATGGAATTGAATGAGGTACAAAAGGATTTTATATACAATAATTCATGAAATAACTGTTGGGGTATAGAAATGAATTATGGAGATCATAATTTTTCCTATAACTTCATTTATATTTGAATAAGAAACAAATCTAGTGGAGTAAAATATGTGTTTTAGAAAAATAATTCATTTTTGAAAAAAAAATTAAAATTGGTTTAGAAATTATTTCTCCTAGGTAGAAATATGTATATCACTAGATAAAAAGTTAAATAATAGTGACATGTAATGATAGGTAAACTATAGAAATATCCATACTAAATATAATGTGAAAGAGTTGATATCCCAAAATATAGGAACTTGGGTTTGAGAATCCCCTTTTCCTAAATCCTGATTTATTTCATCCGGTTTCCACCTCCTATATAATTAGAATATGAATATTAAAAAATTAAACCATAAGTGAATTATGTTAATTCTATTTACCATTTATCAATTATAATTATTTTTTTATATCTTAATTTTTTAATGTTATCAGTGTGATGTTTTTATATCATATTTTTCTAAAAATATCCTATCTTTCTTAATTTTACAAATCTAGCTATATTGTTACTTATTCAATATTATGGTTAAATATAGAAAAATATAAATATATATATTTATAAATTTATATATTTTAAATAATTTAAATTTATCATCTATGGTGGTTGAGATAATTTTATAGTTACAAACGTCCTCATGGGAGGCTAACTAACCATTGATAGAACATTGTTAAAAGTGGGGGAAAGAGATATTTGAAATATAAATACATCATAAATGTAATCCTTATAGTATGTTAAAATAATTTATATAATTTGGACATACCTCTCAGTTAATATTATATAATTTTAGTTTGAATAGAATAGAGAAAAGGTGTAAGAGATGGTGAAAATGAGGGAATAAGGTGATAAAAACACAACTCTTCTTGGGGTTTCTTATTTTTGATGAAACCAAATCATTATATAGATGGAGTTAATTTACTCAAAAAAATCCATAAGGATTATATATATATATTAAGTGATGGTATTTTGGAATAGATTTAGGTTTTTTGATAGGATGTGAAATGGATTCACAATGGGAGGGAAATAGTGTATATATATATTTGAGGAGAGCTGTCTATTTAGGATAAAATATTTAATAAAATATAATTTCAATGGTAAATAGATTATAATGATAGTTTTAAAATTCTATGTCATATATGTTTAAAATAAATTTATTTTAGTTATTTTTATGGTTTTTTAAATTTCTATTCATTATTTTATAAAACAAAAAAGTGGAATAATGGAAAATTATTATATGAATGGAACACATTAAACATTAGGTATTTGAAGATAAATTTTACGTTTGAAAAAATTATTATTTTCTTTTAAACCATAATTTATATAATTATATATTTTTTAAGTCAATCCAACATTTTTATTAATTAATAATTTGTTATCACAAATCGAATAATGCACAAAAAATTGAATGGTTACGTAAAATCTAATTTTTTACTATCAACATAAAAATTGATGTATTTAATAAATTTACAAATAAATAACCATTATTTTGTTTTGATTTTTTGATTTAAAAAAATAAAATCATTTTATTTAAATCATTTTCTATCATATGAAATTGTAATATTTACTATAAAACTAATGTTTTTTAGAAAATATATTAATGTAAAACTTATTAAAAAATCATATAATATCTTTTAGTTTTTAATCATGGAATTAATTTTATGAAATTATAATATTCATATTTTCTTAAATTACTCTTGATAAATATTATTTGTTTTTATTTTTATTATTTTGATCCCAAATTAACATTCAAATTGTCAATTTACTATTCCCAATGGCGAGGTTTCATTTACTAAATATATAGTTACTTTTTAGATAGTTACATTACCATTCTAACAATCATATTAAATATTATAAATACATTTTTATTCCTTCCTGAATCATTCAGTACAATCCCACTAAATGATCTATATTTATGTTTTCTGAAATTTTGATTAGTTTACAAAAATTTAGATTCTTATTCATCATGTTGTTTATGGGAGTGTTGGTTATAGAAAACTAGGATGATCCAAAATTTCCCATTCTTGTTTTTATATTTTCAGTTTTCATCCCATTGTAATATTTTAATTTTCATGGGTTTATTTACTAGCTAATGTAACGAACTCCATTAATGAAGAAAATTGTGGCTATATTTTTTTGTGTTCAATATGTGTATTATACTATACAAAATAATATAGAATAAATTTTTCAGAAAAAATATCATTTATAATGTCTCGATATTTGTAGTCATGAACCTCCTTGTGATTCCTAAGTTATCCCTACTATTTTTTATAAAAATATTAATGAAAATAACACTATAGTTTGGTAATATAAATGAAGGGAGTTTTTATGAATATTTTCGTATAGAATAGAAAAATTTTCAATGATTCTTTTTTGATGTTCAAGGTAGGGTTGTTTATTTGCTGTTATTCTATTAAAAAATATACTATAACTATTTTTATGGTTAATTCCATGTGATCATTGAAATTAATATCATAAGTTACTTGAAAATGTAAATTCATTGGTCTTTGTTTGTGTTAATCTACATGAAAAAATTATTTTATAGTTCCATGTACATTATATTGATAATTTTCAAGGATAGAATAAAAACCATAAGATGGTATTTTGTGATAAATTTTCGTGAGGATAAAATATGATCATAGAATTTTTTTTGAGAAAAACATGTAGCTTTTTTATATAGATATAATGAATACTATTGATTATATATAGATTTTGTAAAATGGAATATCCTATTTTCAACATGAATGAGATATATGTCAACAAACAACACTTAATTCATGGTAAAGTTTTTTCTATAGTTGTGATAGGTAGTATTTCTTTAATAATTCAGTGGAATTTAATCAATATAAAATTACTATTATTTTTTTTGTTATTATATGTATTTGGTATATTTCAATCTAAATTATTTTTATAAGGGTCATAGTTGGTGGGATTATATGAAAAATACCATGTTTTGTAAAGAAACATTTTGAAAGGCCATCCTTTGTTAAACTTCATCCCCTCTTAAATGGTTTTTCAAACAAAAATTATAAAAACTAGCTCTTTATTTATTACATAAACCCCTTATAATCCCTTTCTTCATAAATATGTATTATTAATTATTTTATAAAATAATTATCGAGGATGGGGGTTATTAAATATTCATTTTGAGATGGATTTTTTAGGTTCGGAAATATTTTACTTATGTAATAAACTCAATGTTATATTTTGATAAAGACATATTTTAAGATAATTTTTTGGACATATTTGGTCTTTTATAAAAACAAGAAATTAAAGAGGGGTCTTGAACCCACACACTTATGATAAATTGACATTTAGAAACATGTGCTTCTGATTATTTTCTATGCCACCGCTGCATTATTCTGGTCATTGAAACTAATTGGATCTAGTTGTGACATTTTTGAGAAACATGTAATATGAAAATTAATATATTATATTGCACATAAAATATCACTTTTGGTATCATAATAATATATATATTGTTATGTATGTTATACCACATGCTTTATTTGGAATGATACATGCTTGATTTACTATAACATTACTATATATGTTTAATGTATAACCGATAAGTTTTTCATAATTAAAAACTATAGTTCATGGTTTCATACTATGATTTTTAAATTATACTTTGTAGAAAGAATGTAAAATATTTTTTACCTTTAAAAATTGTTTACACCATTAATATAGATAATTTCCACCACTTTGATCTAGAGACTATTTATTGAGCTTTTATATTGGTTTTAAGACCACAACATTAATATAATGGCCATGTATAATAATATTATATTGGTAAAATATCTACAAAATTTATATAGATTAAAATTCTTTTTTATTGATATATTGTAGATTTATTTTTCTTTGATATTGAGTACATGTCCCCTGCTTATGTAGAGAGAGAATGTCCACTAAATATTTATAAAGAAGATTTCCAATTTTTTTATATATAGACAATTGTCAATAAATTGTTATAGAGATAATGTACACATCTTATATAAATAGATCATGCATATTACATTGAAATAATATATCTATAATTATATAATGTAAAGCATGGTTACTGTGGTGATATTTATAACAATGTGATATGCAATCATGATTTGATATTCAAGTAATTAAAATAAATAGACGTTTCAATGTATAATGTTTCATATGTATAGTTTTATTTTTATTTTTATATTACATATACTGGTGTTCTAGCCTTTCCTAATAGGTTTTAGGTGAATACATGTTCAAATAATACATAGAAAATTATACCAATATCTATATAGAATTCCACCCAATAAGAAGAGTGGCCACTTATGTGAAGGTGATATAAACACATCTCATCACTAAATAGAGAGAGAAATAATATAGATTTGGGATTACCCACATATATAATTAAGGATATATATATAAACATATTAAATCTTAATAGAATATGAGGCCTCTTAGGTGAAGATAATGTGGATACACATGATATATAACTCGCAATGACAAGAGAGGCCACATTAGTAGGATGATCACACTCATGAAAAAAATACCACATATAGAAGATGGGTTTTCATAGGCATCATTAATGGTTAGGTCTCTTTTGGTGTAAAATTACCCCCATCTAGATATGGAGAAAAGATTTCACCTCCTTTGTCTAATGTGGAAGAAAATTAATGTTGGTATTCTTATTCTTATTTCAGTTTTTTTATTGTTTTATATTGTTATCTCCTTGTGGAATATTTATACTAATATCCTCTTAGAATCCTCAATAGACATTCAAATTCACATGTTTAGTTCTAGGTATTTATAGGCATGAAGGTCACTCTAGATTTTTTGTGACCTTGTAGATCATTCTTTTCCTCAGATCAGATCCTGTTTCAAACTTGTTGTTGAAGATGATTTTGTGTTTTTTGGATTTAATAGTGGGAATATGTATTCTTAATTATTTTTTCTTTCTGAGATACATGATATTTGTTATCATAACAATAATTAAGTCATTTTTATATTTTTAGGGAATAATATTGAGTGTTCTATAGTGAATTTATATAGTTATTTGTTTTATATAATTATATTCTATTTTATTCTCTAATGTCATGATTGTTACTGGGTTTTTTTGAATATTTGGATCCTAAATGTGTCATGATGGATTTTTAGTAGAATAATACCATATTTCGTCTGAATAAAAAAATATGGTATGCCATTACCTAACTATAAATTGAGAAACAAAATAAAATTCTACAAAACCGAGAGATTGTGGATATCCTTAGGGGTTAGTGAAGTCTTATCTTGGATACCATATGATAATCAAGGTCAGGATCACTATTGTGATAAAGTAAATATTTACTCAATAATCGGTTGTAACTATATAATTTTCCACATGTTCATTAATTTATATTTTATTGTAAATTTATATTATATTTTTGAGGGGGAGAATATTTTTCTAAGATGATAGTGATTTTTAAAGGGGGAGAGAATAAAAAAATATAAATACTCTAGATTACATGATTAATCTAAGGTCATAAATATGAATAAGATATGAGAGGAAATTTTAAAATAGTGTGTGATAAAAAAATGAATATTTAAGGTATATAGAATAGGAATGAAGGAATATTTCTTAACTATAAAAAATATGGCAGAAAAATTTTAATAAGGATTTAGATGATTTTCTTTCATTTTTTAACATGGACTATTTTTTATTTTTTTAACATATCTAGTGGGATTGGAGAGACCATATTTGAATTTGGATAGATTTTATACATTTTTATCTAATAGTTCTATTAGTATTATAATTCAAGTCACTAAGGTATTATCTTTGATAAATCACAATGATCATGTATTTTAAGTTTCAATAACAAATTCCCTTATGTACATAGGTTGGAGAATTTCTTCATTTTTAAAATATTTATTTCAATTAGCGTATCTATATATATTGATTTTATTTTTTTTCAAAATCATTTATAATATTTAAAAATAATTTAGTTAAATTTTTTTTTTCAATTGTTTCTTAATATTTATGTAAATGTATTAATTTTTTGTTATGTTTGAGAGTGGATTGATATAGGTTTAAATTTCTAATTATTACAGGTGATGTTTGAAATTGGTTCGAAGGTTCTACTGATCACAATATATTTGAATTTATGAATATTTTCATGAGTTAGTTGTAAAATTTTATCTATAAAAATTTCTTGTATAAAATTGATTTTAAGTTATTTTGAATAGGTGTATATATATATGTATATTTATATATATAAATATATCATAGATTCAATCGTTATATTTATTTTAAAGGATTAAAAAGAATGAGGATTTATATGATATAAGTGTAAATAATTTGTAATTATATATTCTAGATGTTTTTAAATTAACTGATACATATACTCAATTTAGATGAATAAGATAAAATAATATAATAATAATGGTGCAATTATCTCAAAATATTGAAAATATTGCTTAATGTTGTGTTGAATCTTCTCATTGAAATTACAATTTCTACTATGCACATAAAATTCCAAAACATTTACCTCATATAATGTTATTTTCTTATGGGGTTTGATTATTTTTCATTACGAAACATTTTTTTATGATTTTTATAATTAGAGTTATTTTTGGTTAAAATAATATATTAAATTACATAAAAAATTTGTCAAAAAAAAAATTCCAAACAAGATATTATTATTATTTATATGGTTAAATAACAAGGCAAATACATTTTATAAATGAATGAAATATAGGGTTTCATGACCCCCTACCTCCAAAGATAACTCAATGAGGGGATAAAGATAATGACCCCCAATTCCTACCTCCAGTAGGCCCCAGGATGGAGACTAGCACTGAGGATATAAAAATATCTTGTATTGGAGGAATTAATATCTATAATAAAAATAATATCAGGATAAATATAGATCATCGACAAGAAAATCCATGTCATAATATAATATAAATCCAAAAGATCCCAAAATTCTTGTAGAAATAATGTAGATACAAGTGGAATTGTCTAAAATAAATCCCAAATGAAAGTTACGATAATGATACAGTAACAACTCCAAAGGTCTGAGGTACTAATGTACATCATAGTTGAAAATGTCCTCTCGGAAACCTAGAATCATTTCTATATATATTGGGAGATAATATATGTATACTCAGTTAGAACGCTGATGTCTCTCGTGAAAATGTGAAAAGAGAATACTGATGCACCAATGTGAAAAATAGAAAAACCAAACAGCACCTATACATGTATACTAAGCAAACCCCAGATCACTAATGCTCGCTCACCATGTATTGTATCCAATTAAAATACTATAATATGAATCATATCGGTGATAGGGTACCACAAACCACTTTCCCGTTGATTTTCTGCTCTCAAGCCCCAACTTCATACATCATGGCACTCCCACCTCTTTTAAATAACATCCCATCACATCACATCACATCCCTCCTATAGAAAACTAGACCATCACATCATATAAAATCTAAAAACAAGATGGTATGGTATTGTGAACATGAAGGAAATTAACGTTGTGTCATATTCCTACCACGCATGACCAACACCGTAACCCATCTTACAACATCTCACTTGAACACAATGAGGCCATCACATAATCATCAAATCCTAAATCGATAGTAGAAATTTTGAATTCTGGCCATCACAGACCGTTCATGCCTTTCTCATCTCCTAGAAGAGGGATCGGTGAAGAGAGAGTATCCATCCATCCATCCTCCCATGAGAATATTGGGACCCCCCCCCCATGACTATATGTGTGTAGGCACCTAGTGCTCGAAGAAGGTGGGTGCTTACAAAAATCAGAATAATATAAATGGTATATACTTATAGTGTTACATCACACCATCCCATTCCAAGGGTTTTCAAGAAGAACTAATAATCTCATAGAATCCATACAATCTCTTCCACCACCAAATGTATAAAATCACACATACAAAACACAAGCCATAATTCATATTTTTGCCTTTAATTATTTTCCAAATACTATTTTTATCAATAAATTCCAATTTAAAAGCCCATATAATTTATGTATTAAAAATTCATTAGAATCCAATTTCATTTTGGAATATACCATGTTTCATATTTCCATCCAATTATTTTTATATAAACATTATTCATTTAAGACACACAACCCATAATCAATTCACTTGTTAAAAATGACCATTTGAAATTATTATCATGCACTTATTTCCATTAATACATGGTTAAATATAATACACCCAACTACACTGCACAATTACATTACCACATCCCAATTTACACATCCCTATCATTTTACATCAACATCCACTTTCATAGCCACATTTCAGAACCACAACATAACCACCAACACAGCCCCACTACACCACTACACCATAACAATCATCATAGCCCCACTGTAAAACTGAATATCATCCAATTCCCCCACACACATCAAAACATATCCATTATACATTAAATCAGTCACACACACACAAAACACAACCATTCCACACATCACATCTTGTACGACAACAAAACCCATTTTAAGATTTAGAAAATGGTGTCTTATTCAATTTTACTTCTTTATTTGAGGGTTTTATAAAAAAAACTCCATAAGATCCTTTGAAATACATTTAATTGACCGAATATAAGAGTTTAACCATTTATTTATGGTGGGATATCAAAAATCACACAAACTAGGGAATCATAGCATATATAAAAACCCCAAAATTGAGGATACAAAAATCTATTAATTTCATTGATATAATAATTATAGTTAACATCAATATCAAAATATAAAATAAAATGACATAAGAGAAAGTAAATAATTCCCATATACCATACCATTTTGTTTAAACTGGTTAATTGCCTCTGTTAATTCAGATTAAACTATCTTCCCATGAGATAAAAATAATAATATCATTCCACATGATACACATAAATTGAAATTATAGAATTACCACATGGTAGAATAAGATTCTCCCAAACTTGCTCCACTAAAATAGGGAGTGCATGAACATGAGTGAACCTCTTCAGGGGAACTGAATACAACTACACCAAAAAGGTTCCACGACTCCAAGGTAAGTAGGATTTAGGACCTCCTGTCTCAATAGAAATCCTGACCAAAATAATGAAGGAATCTCTATGACTTTGAAATATTAGATCTAAGTCTCATATGACTAGATACGGTTTAGATTGGGCACTAAAGGAAGATCTCATCAGAACTACATGATTTAATAATTTAAAAGTTATCATAACCTTTAATAAATTGATCATATGATTAATCTCCTGTAAAAAGGGTTTTAAATCACTTAATTATGGAATTAAACCGATTTTTCACGTAGAAAATATGTCAAAATGGAAATTCTGTATTTTTTTTTGAAAAACCTGGAACAATATTCACAAATCTCTTCATGAATGACCTAATATAAAAAATGACCTACCACTAGAGTGACCCGCTCCCAGAAATGACTCACCACCAGAATGAACTAATGCCAGAGTGACTCACTACCAAAAATGACTCACTTCCAAAATGAATTGCCCCTAGAATGACTCACCACCAATAATGACTCAATACTAGAATGACCCACCGCCAAAAATGACACACCTCCAGAATGACCAACCAAAAGAATGGATCACTTCATAAAATGCTTCACAAATAGAATGAACTACCACCATAATGTATCACCACTAGAATGATCTACCAATAAAATGACTGACCACCAGAATTGACTCACCACCATGATGACCTACCACCAGAATGAATCACTGCTAGAAACAAATCATTATTGAAATTTCCTAATACTAGAATGACTCACCATAATAAATGAATCACTGCCATATTGACCTACCTCTATAATGAATCCCCACTAGAATTAGTCACATCTAGAATGAACTACCTCTAGAATAAATCACCACTAGAATGACATAATTCCAAAATGACTCCCTGCCAGAAATAACTCACTATCAGAATGAAATCCAGCCAGAATGATTCACCACCATAAATAACTCAACATCATATTGACTAACCACCATAATGTATCATGACCATAAATTACTCACTATCATAATTACCTACATCCATAATGACTCACCCAAAAAATGACTCTCCTCCAGAGTGTCATACCTCCATAATGATTCACCGTTATAAATGTATAACATGTCTCAAAAACACATTGTAATTCCCCCTGGACAACTGAGAATTTTTTTTAAAATATAATGGGTCATGTGGTTTGGGTCGTCAAATCAGATACCTATCAAACTATTTCACCCTTGAAAATTCAAAACCAGCATGGAAGGAAGTTGAGAAAGGGTCCAAAATCCATTCATCGAGATACTTCTCAAGGATCTCATTACATATAAAACTCTAACACCAACCAACCCTACTAACCTAAACTCCCAGAATAGCTGAACAAAAATCATACTACCCTGAACATAAGAATCATAGGATTCCATCATCCTTGTTAAGAAAATATCATTTCTTGGTGGAAATGACTCACCCGTATGGGTGTAATCAAATCATAGTATAATTTGTCTTGATTAGGAATCAGGTCTTCCCTTTTACACATGACCAAACTTTATCACAATCACACATCACATTAATTTGAAAATAAATATCACATAAAACACTAAGTTCAACCCAACAAATCACAAAGAAAAACATAACAAGGAAAAAAATAAAAACAACTCTTGGTATTGGGAATACATCTGTGTCTCAGGTTCCCAAGTACTCTCCTCCAGACCCCAATTCCTTCACATCACATGAACTATGGGAATGCTTCGTACATGAGAATAAAAAACATGGAATAAAGAAGAATGGGGGTATGAACAAACAACCCACGAGATACCTCTCAAGTTTTGTTTTTTGATAGATTTGTAAGATAACAACAACATGGGAGATGAAGTGAATATCTACAAATTACATTAAGAATAATCTCTTGGGGAGATACCTTTTAAATATAACAAGTCCACTTATATGGGAATAAAAAATAGATCAAAAAAACATATTACAGAATTGTGAGAAAAACATTATTTTTAACTCTATTCATCATCTATAATTTAAAAAAAGTATATTCCTTTCAAAATCACCCTTCACTTAAAATCACTTTTCTAAATCTACAAAAAAACTTCATAAAATATCTTCTCATTGTATTTCATTATTAATATTATTATCATTATTATTATTGTTATTCAACCCAATATTTTCAAATCCTTTAAGAATGTTTTTTTCACAATTCAATGCCATTTATTTGAAAAAACATTAAATGGTTTTTTTAAATCCCATGCCTCTTATTTCGAATCATTTTTTTGAGAGTCCCAAATTTGACATATGATATGAAATATAAACAAAATAAAACATAATAACTGAATATTATATCTTTTAAAGATGATTGTTTTCCATTTTTCCTATCAACTAATTATTTATTTGAGGCATACTCATTAAAAAAACTGGAATACCATTTTCAACAAACATAAGAACTAATATCAACATATATAGAGTTCCTAATAGCACAAAAATCCAGGTAACTAATCCATCATACCATGATAGTACCCACTTTGGGAATCACTGAATCACTCTCATGATTTTAAAATGTGTCGTAATATAATGTGACATGATGTGGAAAAAGGTTTCCCTCTATTCATATGTTTGAGACCAAAAAATATTCCATCAATATACAATAAAAAAACCCAACCAACTAGGTAGTAGTTAAAAATTATCATCACATCCGTCATAAAATAATTTGTCATTGTATGTATTCCCACATTCATTAATTTCAAGAAGTTACAAAAACCCCTTTTTTATTATAGACTTTATGTGATTTAACATTTTATGGGTGTTAGGGGGTTCCATAAACCAAAACACATTAATACACCACATAAGACACACTACCACATGTATCAACCACATCACATCAACACCACTGCACAAAAACACAAATATCCAAATAAACCAACTAGAAAAACATCTACTATGAATTTTAGACTACCAGATCCCATTAACACATATCATTCGTAATCAATGACCCTTTTTACATAACCATATGATATATCTAATCCTCTAAACCACCCCAAAAAATGATCACCACTACCATCACACATTAAATCCCCATGCACACAAATCAAATTATTCCCTCTCCCATGTCAATATATTATTCTCTTTGGTCATTATTAATACCCTCGTATGGTTTTAATTGTTTCAAATTATAATGAATATCAATTTGGGATCAATTTTCCCCCTATTAGTATGTTTTATGTTTTTACCAATCAAAAATTACATAAAGAAATGAAACAAGAACAACTACCTAGAGTTAAAATGTATTCTAAGATCCATAATTATTTAGGTGCTTACATTATTTGACCTCATTATTTAGCATGGGTATTTTAACAAAATTTCAAAATTTCTATTGTAAAATAGTTGATTTACCACATATATGTAATAATTATTTTAATGTGTTGTGATATTAATCAATATGTCACATCAAGTGTCTCATAATCCAATATAATCACACAACAAGCAAGGTTTCCGAAAACTGTTATTTTCATTAGGTAAAATCAATACTTGAATGAAATGTTAAAATTTCAAATACAAAAAACACTCAATATTTCAAAGTCATTTCCATTGGAACACCATGATATGTACATAAATGGATCTATCATCTAACCAAGTTAAAGAAAAATCTACATATACATTATCCAACACATCATGTCCAATATTTTTTAATCAAAGCATTCAGGGTTTAACTCATTACTAAGGAAATGAAATTCCAACATCATTTGGAAACTTGTACATGCTATGTTATTGTGTTCAATTCAAATACTACATTACATATACAACATGATATCATAATAACGAAAAGAAAACATGCATTCTCACAAACAAAAATTAAAACTGCACGTGTTGTGTTATTATGGTTCATGCTTTACCATTCTCGAACTATACATCCATTCATCATTTAATTGGCCATGAAAACATAAGTATTACTGTAATAAAGGTATCATGATTTTACCTCTATATTTTAATGGGACATATTAAACATGCTACATGCACAAGTCTCACATACTATAATTTACTTAGTTACCACACAAATTATGTCAAATTTAGGCATGCTTTCCATTAAATAAACTACTCATGACTTAACATGAGAGGAAAGGTTATTCTCATATTTCATAAAATAATAATTTTTAAAATTTAAATAGTTTTAATTATCAACATGTTACCACAATGTATCGTTTCCATTTTATAAAATTTAGAAATAAATATTACAAGAATTTATAACCTAACACATTCTTACAACATATGGTTATATCAATACTACAAAACTACAATCACGAAAAAATAATAAGCACGTAACTCATATCATGGTTTACAATTTCAAAGTAATTATCAATAATTAAGATGACCATTTATGAGAAATTTCAGTATTTAAATGTCCAAATCCAATTTTTACAACATGTTCATAAAAAATGATCATGTTAAATTAAAAATAGAAATCAATGAATGACATATTAACTAACATGGGAATCAGAAAACTTTTAAGTGTGTTTTAAAAACATTTCATCTTATTATATCAGTATGAAATTTACTTGATGTAACATGATTCATAAGGGTTTTAAAATTCAATCCTTTTGGACAAAAAATACACTAAGAATATTTCTCTATCAATTTAAAAAAATTGGAAAACAAGAAATAATGTTATACATTTTAAGAAAGGAAAAAAATCAATTCATCAATAATCATGTTATAATAGTCTTGGACACAACACATTCAAGCTTCAACTAGGTTTAGAAAAAAACTCAGGATAGTTAACCCTCATTTCACTCTTTCCTTTTAGTTTTATAATATTAATTAATCAAAAATATTTTTCATTAGAAACTATAGTGTGGAAAATTCAAAGAAACATATGGAAACTATATTATTTGTTTAATTAATTTCCTCGACTTCCCAAAGCCACCTTATTCAATCATAGGTGAAATCAATCATGATGCTTGTACCTATCCTAGGTCTCAAACCTGTAAGTGGTTTCAACTTAATTTGTCATTCGGTAGGATCAAATTTCATGCATCAGGTCCTGGGGGTCCCTAAAAACTCTTATCCAAGCTAGTCATCCCTAAACTATGTCCCACACTGCGATCATGTTACATTTTTTCCCTACCATCCCATGACATCCTCATAGTGCCTAAAATCACACTGTATACAATCTCTCAACCATCACATTTAATACCACTATATCATGACCCCCTCCCTCCAAAGATGTCATAGTGAGGGGAGAGAGATAATCCCCCCCCAATTCCCACCTCCAATAGGCCCCAGGCAGCCGAATCGCACTGAGTGTATAAGAATATCATGTATGGGATGAATTACACTATATAATATAAATAGGATTGGGATATAAGATGAATCGTCCAAAATAATCTCCATTTCATAATATAGAATAAATTTTAACCATCCCACAATTCATGTATAAATAATTTAGATACAGGTAAAATTATTCAAAATAAATCAATAATAAAATCTAATCCACTGATACAATAACAACTCCAAATATCTAAGATTTTAATGTACAACACATTCCAAAAATTCCTCCTAGAAACCTAAAAGTAGTTTTATAAACATAGGTTGAGAATAAGGGTATATACCATCGTAAAACCAAAGTCTCTCTTTCACATGTGAAAAGAGCACACTTATGCACCCATGAGAAAAACAACAGAACCAAAAAACACCTATACAGGTTTACAATAAAAACAAAAACGCACAAGTTCTTGCTCACCATTTAACACATCCATGTATAATAAAATAATATGAAGAATATCAATGTTAGGGTACCCACACTGCTTTCACACTAATTTTTTTCTCTCAAACCCCAACATCATACATCATGGCACTTACACCACTTCCGAATAACATCACATCACATCACATCACATCATTTCACATCCAACCTATTGAAACCTCGCCCATCACATCACATCACAACTCATAACCAGGGTAGTAGGGTATCATGAACATGAATGAAATCAACCTTGTCCCCTACTCCTACCACACACAACCCCCATCGTAATTCATCTCACTGCATCTCACCAAAAAATGCATGGTCCATCACATACTCAACACATCACAAATTTAAAGTGGAACTTTTTTCTTATGGACACCACTTCTCATGCATGGCCTTCTTATATACTAAAAGTGGGGGCTTGGAAGAGTGGGTAACCATCTATTCATCCTTCCACTAGGATGATAAAAAAATACTCCATGAGTGACTATGGGGTTTTGTCCCGCAGTAATCGATGAGGGTGGGGTGCAAAAAGAAATAACAAGAATATATAGGGTATATATACAGTTATTGAACACAAGCTCGTCCTATGGGTTTACAACAAGATATAACCATCTAACAGAATCTATATAATCGTTGGAACCTCTAAATTCATAATATCACACTAACAAAACCTATTCTATAATTCATATTTTAGTCTTTATGAAATTTTTCAGAGATTATGTTTTCTAATAAATTCAACTTTAGAAGCCCCTTTAATTTATGTATTCAATATTGATTAGCATCCCATTTCATTTAGGAATACACCTTGTTTCATATTTCCAACCCATTATTTTGTATATAAACATTATAAATTTAAACAACACATCCCATCATTAAGTCACTTGTTAATCATTCCAATTTGAAATAATTATCATGCATTTAATTCCATTAATACTATGGTAAATAGAAAAAATACACCCACACATCACAAGGAAAACAAAACAGCCCAACGACCCATTCTAAATTCTATTATAGCAACACCCATTTTCGTATCCCCACTACACTGCCACACCATAACCACCAATGGATCCCCTATACACCACTACACCATAACAACAATCACAGCTCGACCGCACAACAAAATCCCATCCGCTTCCCCCACACACATCACAACATAGCCACTACACATTACATCTGTCCCACATAAAAACCCAAAACCATTTCACACATCACATAGAATTCAACAACACATCACATTTTCAGATTTAGAATGGGGGGATCATATTAAATTTCAATTATTTATTTAAGTGTGTTATCAAAAAATCCATAAGATACTGGGGAATTAATTTAATTACCAATTATACATGGCTAACCATTTATTTATGGTGGTGTAATAAAAATCATACAAAAAGGGGAATCACAAAATAAATAAAAATAAAAAATGTGGGATACGAAAATCCATGACTTTCATTGATACGACAATCAGAAAAAACCTCACTTTTAAAATATCAAATAAAAAGACAGAAATGCATGTGATGCATTACCATGCCCCTTACCATTTTTTTAAACTATTTAATTATATTTATTATATTGTCTACACAGATCATCCAAAGAGAAAACAATAAGTAGGTCATCCTTTATGATACATATAATGAGAAATAAAGCAATTCCTACATGGTAGAAAAAGATTTTCCCAACATAGTGCACCAAAAATGGGGGGGGTATACAATGAGGAAACCTCTTTAGGGGAAGTAGATTAAACTACACCAACAAGGTTCCTTGAATACAAAGTAAGAAGAATTTAGGACCTACCATCTTTAGAGAAATCCAGACATAAAGAATGAAGTAATCTCTCCACTTTTGAAATATTATATTTAAGTCATGTGGGATTAGATATGGTTTAGATTAGACACTAAATGTGAATATCATTGAACCCATGATTTTTAAACATTTAAAAGGTCTCTAGAACTTTTGGAAATTGAATATATGATTAATATTCTTTGAAACAACATCAAAACACATTAATTATAGAATTTTACCCATTTTTCATCATAAAATATGTCAAAATGGATACTCTATAATTTTCTTTTAAAAAAAATGGAAAAATTGTTCAAAAACTACTACTAGAATGATCAGCTATCAAAAATTTCCTACCACTATAATGAGTCACTGCTAGAAATGAATCACTACCAAATGATATACCTCTATAATAACTGACTGCTAGAAATGACTCCCCATTAGAATGAACTACTTCCAGAATGAATCACCACCAGAAATGACTTACCAGCATAATGACCTACCGCAAGAATTACCCACTAATAGAAATGACTAGCCAAAATAATAACCAATCACAATAATGAATCACAACAACAAATGGCTTACCATCAAAATGACCCAATCCTAGAATGATTCACCACTAGAAATGAATCACCACCAGAAGGACCTAACACCAAAATAAGTCACTACCAAAAATGAATTTGTGATAGAAACACCTACTAAAAAAATTAACAACCACTGGAAATTAATCACCAATAGAATGACCTAACACCATAATGAATCATTGTAATAAATTACTCACTATTAGAAGGACCTACCTCTATAATGACTAACCACCAAAAATGACTCACTGCCAAAATGAACTAATGCCTGAATGACTCACTGTTAGAAATGAATCACCGATGAAATAACCTAATCAAGAATGAATAACTTCCAAAAAGGAGTTACCACCAAAATAAACTACCACCAGAATATCTCACCACCCGAAATGACTCATAATAAAAATTAAATTCCTCCAGAATAACTTACATACTGAAATGACTCATCATCATAATGACTTATAGCCAGAATGAATCTTCGCTACAAATGAATCACCACTAGAGTAACTCATCATCATAAATGTTTGGAATGTCTTAAAAACACCCCATCCTTCCCCCAAACACCACAAACATCATATTTTTTGAGATTTAACTGATTGTATGGTTCCAGAAATTATATATAGAATCAGAGATAAATATTAATAAGTTATATGTGTGAATCTATGTGGATTATTAAAATGTGAGTGGGGAAAAAATAATTTTTTAAAAAACATTAATTAAATAAAATTTATTGCATATTGTTATCATTTATAATCCAATACTATTATTTAATCAAATGAATACAAATATTTCTACTATTATTATTATTTTGATTATTCTTAACCATGTCTGAATAATATCTTGACTTTAACTATAAAAGATAAATAATTTTTTAATGGAATGACATTATTTAAGAAGGGTTTGGGGATATCGCCTTATCTTATTAGTTTGAACATGTTAGTAATATGAAGACACTGTTATATGGGTATCACAAATGAAATGTTGAGGACAAGAAATTATAATTGGGTGGTGAACCTTATAAAAATATTGGAATTTAATTCATATAATTTTTTTATTATAGTGTGGTGAAGATATGTTTTGTACAAGGATATATATATTTCATTATATTGTTAAAATGATAATAATATTTAAATATATTTTTTAAATTATAAGATCCACACATGAGTATTTTTGTGATTTTCACTCTTCCAAAAGACCAATCTAGTGGGTAATATAAATTTTTTCCTCTTACAATATAACCCTTAATAGGTGGTTTACCCCATGATTTTAAAAAATAAATCAATATTAATCTCCATCTTATCATAATAGTTTATCAATTATCACATAAAACCAACAGCCAGAGGCATGGAGTAGAAATTAACCAACAATTTACCAGTATAAAATTACTAATGAATTATAACCAAAAAACTTACTTCGACTCAACATAATTGTTTTGTGTAGACTGCTAATAACTTAAAGGACCAAATTATAACATTTATTCTTTTATACCAAGACTCTGTTTATATAGTTGACTCTTATATTTTGTTTAACCCTTTAAAAAATCTATATAGATAACATAATAGTGGTATGGATATCATTTTAACATATTTATCCCTATATTGGTTTAGAAAATACCTAAATATTTGATTTAATGATCATTGGAGAAGGATTTTTGTAATGTATTTATTTTTATTACTTGCCTTCAAAATATTTTTTGTTAGAAATACACCTACAAAAAACACATCATTAAACCCATAAAAACATATTGTATCCATTGATTTGAACATAAATCCATCTTAGGAGTTATTTTTTGTGAAAACCAATAGAATTTCCCCAAAGAATAGGTAACATTCTTAAATGAGTGTTTTTATTTTATTTATTCTTCCACCTCCCAAAAATATTATTTAATCATGATAATTTAAAAACATAATATATAAAATATAATTAGATGATATTATGTTAGTGTAATATCATCTATCCATCTCCCCCTCCATCAAAGTGAAACAAATACATCAATCAAATGTACAGCTGACTACAACCTCGTAATCCGAGTGAATTCATTTTCTGTAACCACCTTCCAAGGATGGATATAATGATGTATTTAATGCAATTATATTATATTTATGATATTATTATACTTATTTATTTATAATATCATATAAATATTATTACCTTTCATGATGTTTAAAATACGATAACGTCGCTCATGAATACAATGGACTGCTGTTTCACAAAGCGATGTGATTCATTTTTCACTTACATTTACATCGAAAGTAGTATAAATTTTATGAATATATGTTATATATATGATATTATAATTATTATAAAAGATTAATTTATCACAGAATTACTTACCCTTTTACTCAATAAATGAATTATAGTGTAGTGTGTGTGTATGTACGACCTACCTTATCCAAAAAGCGATATGATCCATTCTCCATGTTCATCATTCAATAAGGATTATAAAATTTTATTTAATGAAAAAAACTATTTTTCATAACATTAATATAATTATGTAGATTATGTATCTATATCCTATACCCAAGAAACATAACTTTCATGAAAAAACATGCATGTTAAGTCGAGATAATTAACACCCAAAACATTGAAAATAACAAAAGACTAATACTGAACAAGTGATAAGATGTTATGAAAGGATCATATATGATATTTTAAATATGAATATTTTTATGTTATTAATTAATATAAATCTTAAAACCATTATAAATTTTTTTAAATCCAATCCAACTAATACGAACCATGAGGTAAGAGATTTCATCTCAATTTCCCTTCATTGAGGAACATTATAGTGTTATACACCTAATTTATTTTATATGCAGTATATGATTTTCCATATATATGTCATATCATGAATCCATAATAATTCATGGTATTTTTAGTTTAAATTATAATTAAATCATCCAATGGGATTTGACATGACAATTACCAAGTAGTAAAGAATTCCATAACTCAATTTCTTTTCATTAGGATATATTTATTATTCGTTGTATTTGAAATTCTTAGATTATTTGTGTAATGAATTTTAAATAAATTTTAATTTTTTCAATTTTTTTATGTTGATATGCATTTTATACAAATAATATATTCATTTATTAATTCTCACTTTAACATTATGTTCTTTTTAACAATTTATTTCACATTCTCATTTTAATCTGAATTTTTTGTGCTTCAATTTCCATTGAAGTAAATTATTTGATAATTGGATAATAAAACCCTTTAATTTTCCTATTAATTAGTAATTAATGAATTTTTAGAGTAATTTTACCATTTTTACACTCATTCATACTTAAAAATATTGAGAAATGTTTGTTAATAAAATATAACAAGATTTTTGTCTTCAGTCAAAAATAATTGTTCTTCCAAATCCATGTCTCTAAATATTCATTAAAAATATTTCAACATTACCCAAATGAGTTATTAAAGAAATTTTTATCCATGTTTTAATTTTTACAAAAAATTTTGAATGGAATCTTCCTTTCGCTTCTCGAATAATGTTCTTTTTTACCCTTTTCAAACAGTGTGAAAGGAAGGTTTTTTAAAATTATATGGAATTTAATGAATTTATTTCCATAATGAAATATATGACATTATGGTCCACTTGGGATATCTTGTATTGATACCATCCTATTTATATCTATGGATACTTTACGATCGGTTTGTATTGGGAAAGTATTGATATTATATTTCTTGATTAATTTGTTTAATCATTAACTTTCCCTTGAAATACTCACCATATTTTCATCATTGGACATTACATTTCCACTAAATATTGATATTATTTATCATAGATGTATTTTTTGATTAAATCATATATCATTTATATATACAGTATTTTACATTGAAATTTATATGATTTACTAGGGAAATTATTGTTAATATGTAGTCCTTACTCGATACAAAAAATGGTTGAGAAGGAATATTGTTGATGAATTAAATATATTATTTGATATATGTAGAATTATTTGGACATATATATATGGTTAGGGCCCAGTTATGTACATCCCCTATATGTATTGGTATCCTTATGAGGTGAATTAGTTGGGTATCCTTAGTTAAATGGGTTTCTTGTGTATATATACTCATTAGTTTTAAGTATTATTAAGAAAGGACTCAATAGTTGTAGAGACCCAAAGATTGACGTACATGGACATTACATTACTTTTGCGAAATACTTAATACATAACAAAAAAACACCCAAGGACCGTAATAGTTTAGTGTCTTTGGAAACTCGGAATATAAACTTCTAATCATGTTGAAATATCTTCAACAACTCTCATAACGATCTTCCCCTTTTTGTTTCCTTACCTAAATCCTTTCTTTATTTCCTGGGGAAAATAAAACATAAAAAGGGTGAGCTCAAATGCTCAGTAAGGGAAAACATAGATAACATAAAACAATCCATAAACATTTGGATGCAAAAACTTGAACATGAAATTTAAACATCAAAATCTTGAGCAAAGACATAAATCATGGAAGTACGTAAGGCATATATCATAATAGAACATCAACCATGATAAAATATAATGGGAATAAAACATGTAATTGTGGAAACCATTCAGCACATGTTATGATTTCCATAGTAGCCAAGGCATTGCTTCCAAGACCATCTTAGTGGACAAAGTCCCTTTCTGAATCGAGTTCACTCCTCATTTCAGTCCTGTAACACTGAACCGGATTAACATACCATTCCAGCCATGTCTATCTCATGAGATATAAATCTTTACCCAATGCATTGGAGGGAGATATAGGTCCCACCCATCTCATAATTAAATCATTCTTACTTGTGCCACAAAATAAATATACATCATTCATAATAACCTAATAAATAAAATGAGTTTCATAACAATTATCCCATCATCACATAATCCATATAAAAGAAATGGATATCATTTCATAATAATAAAAGTGAAACCATTTAAATCATAGAGACATGATACTTGAAACATACACATATGAAATAAAGTCATCTTATATGAAAAATGGTTTTGATAAAACACTTGAAATGAATTCTTGAGGAAAATATCCTTTCTTCTTCAAAATCATTCTATTTTCACAAAATGTCATGAAATTTTAAAAGAAAAGGATTTTGTTGAAAATAGTTTTGAAATATTTTTGAGTAAGCTTCCTGAAAATAAGGCTTTATAAAACCGTAAATATCCGTTCGTGCCGTATAAGTTAAAAAAACATTCTTCTCGTACTTTTGCTGGAAAAGTCAAAAAGTACCTTGTAACATAAAAAATAGATTCCTTACATACGATGTACTAAAAGAAAAAATGGGTAAAAATGAAATTAAACATACATAAAAAAAACTTTTATAAAACATGGACTTGGATGATAACGATAACCCCAGCAAATACTTACAAATAAACAATCTCGGATAAGAATGAGATTGGAAAGGTTATCCCTTACCTTATGTCTGATATGCTTCGTATGTATCTGAACCTCCTGTATAATTATTTAAATAATGTCATTGACTTATTACATAATCATATTCATTATTATGATATCATATATGGTTTACTTATGACTTTATATTCTCCGTTCTTTTGTAAATTCAATGTTAAAGAGTGTGTTGGGTAAAATCGTTTCATTTATCAACCGTGTTTTGACTTATAATTATTCATATGATTACTTAGATCATAATTACTTAATTCCAGAATATAAAACATGATTTATATATAATATATTTTCAGAATATACATATATATAATATATCGATAAATGGAAAGAAATACACCATTCATGGAGACGGTAGGCCGTATGTACGCATGAATGCTATTTTCGTTTCCTTATTGAGTCGAATGGAATTAAGTAGATGACATACATATACATAAATCCAGTAGATTTATAATGTCATATATTTCATTATTATTTCTTATATATACTTTATAATCATTCTTAAATGGTTCATCGCATCGTGGAGACGGTAGTCCGTATGTACGCACGAGCGATGATATCGTTCCCATAATTATAGAATCGGAGAGGATGGTATAATATATAAGAATCAGTATGATGATATAATAACCATATATAGTTATTCTTTACACCATTATACCCATCCATGTAAGGTGTTGGTGGAAAAACAGATTACACCACAGCGTGGAGACGGTATTCCGTACGTACGCACGCGCGGTGATTTCGTTTTCCGTAGGATGGATAGATGGTGAAATAGGGTTGTTTCATAATTTTAATAATATATCAGTATATGAGTGATACTGATGTTATTACTTCATAATGAAACAACTAAAGAGGAAGAAGAAGAAGAAGAAATAAAGTTGAAAGAATCAGTAACAGACATTGCCTCTTCTTTGAAGCGCCTTTTTGAGACCTCCTCTTAGGGAACTAAAATTGGTCTTTGAAGAAGACCAGTACCTCTAGGGTGTTTTTAGGGAAGTGTAGAAGAGAATTTTTCAGGGTTTTTCCGAGCATGATGGCTCATAGTGGTGTGAGGATGAGAGGGAGGAGGTTCCCTTTTATAAGGGAGGAGAGGGGCACCTTTGGAAATATAAGAAATATTAGTTTATATTAAATCCCAACCCCACTTCAAAACTTAAAAAATGACTCATCTCCAAATTTTAGATGCTATAGGGTTGTAATCTCATAAACCAATAAAATTTATACATGTTAGGAATTTATTTTAAACATTATCAACTTGATTTATCCTTATTTAATCAATTTTATTTTATTTGTGGAAATAACATTCTAAATTTTAAATTATAAAAAAAAATTACTTATTTGTTGTGAATTTTCCATAATTGGATAATTTATGACATTTTAGACCATATAAATTTAAATTTATAATTTTTAAATATTTTTGTGATTTTTAAACAATTTTATAATATGTTATTTTTATAAAATAACAATAGTGTCAATTTTGACACTATTCATTTATATGAATTTAAATAAAATATATACAGAAGATATGTTCTAAATATAAGAATTAATAGATTAATAAAAGGCTATATGTTTCTAGAAAATTAGTGGAGAACATTAAATTGTTCATATAATATTTATTTTATTATTTTTAATACCATTTATTTGGTTTATCTCTTAATAAAATAATTACTACAACATTTTTGTATAGTTATTTAATATACTTATTTGCTGGATAAAAATAAAAAATAAAACCCTATGATTAATATAAATCTATTACCTTTCACAATAATATTTTTACTATAATTTATCATCTTAAAATCACAATATTTAAATTGTTATATTTATTAAATTATGAAGGTGACAACTTTGGCATTATTTAAAATAAAATAATATAAGTGTCATAATCAATTTTATCAGACTTCAAACGGTTATATATTAGGTAATTGGATGATTATGGTATATATATAAACTAAAAATAAGTTTCGGTCGGGTTTTTGGGCCTTTTAATGGGTATTATTATTTCAATAAAAACTATATTACTTATTTTTCACTTAATAAATAATTTCTGCATCATTAATGTATCACAATTAATGACAATTATTTAATCCCTAAAAATTCTAAATAAATTATCATGATGTAGATGAATTTATTAGATTTCTGGAGACTATTCATGTTTGAAGTTTTATGATGTTTATCACTAAATTAAAATTATTATACTTATAATATTTAAGAGAGTGACATGTTGTCACTTTCTTTGGTTTTAATAATAATTAAGTTATTTTCATGGAAAAAAGTCCATTAAATGATTCTAATCGGACACTTAGGTAATATGGGTCGACTTTTAGTAATCCAATTTGATTTTGGCAGGTGTTAGGGTAATTTTATAATCTTATATTTACCCTTAATTACCCGATTTACCTTTAACTATGGTAAATAAAACTTACCGTAGTTACTATTCATAATGCCCAAAAATAAAAAGTACTCTATTAATATAATTTGGACCCACTGATTTCAAATATTGAATCCATTTTTCCAAATTCAATACGCAGAAGTTGCAGAAATTAAATTAAAATTAATCTCGTTGTCGAAAGAAAACGGGTTTTTGGTTAAAACATTACAAAAGATTGAATTGATTTAACCTACGAATTCAAGGTAAAATCAACGCTAATGACATAAATTATATTAAATGATAAAAATATATTCTATTTATACTTTAAAACCATTCAATATTATATTTTATCAACATAAATTATTACGATGAAAAAAGTTGTTTTTAATTAAAATATAGCGTGTTTTTACTATTCATTAAAATATGAAAGTTATCAGAATAACATGAAAATTTTATCCAAGGTAAAATTTTATATCATTATTCCAAAGAATAATTTTATTTAGTAAAATTGAACTTATAAACATGTAAAAAAATAGATTTAAAGTCGGTGCGCCATCAAAAGGCGGCAAGATTGCATTTTTTGAAAAATACTTATTTTACCCGAAAAAATTATTTTGTTCACATAAAATGTTTTAGAAAAAATATAAGATGAATAGTAATGTTATAAAATTCAATATTTGGTTAATTATATTCATAACGGCTATTTCATAATAATATTATAATAACATATCGTTGTTTAGTAAAACCCGATATTGCGTACAACACATGCTATCGAAGAAGGTCGTGAATGCGTGTAATGCAAGTCAAGCCAGGGTTGTGTATAGTGCAAGACTCCTTTGTTGTTTCTTTATAACAGAATCCAACCGTTTTTCATTTGTACATTGAATATATATATATATATACACTCAATGTTGTGTAAAATAACTTCTATCAAATGAACTTGAAATTGTGTGTAACACGATCCAAGAATTGTGTTGCGTATACTGCATGCTAATACGGTGTTGCGTATAGCACAAGATAATCTTGGTGTAGCATAAAACACATGACATCAAATAAATTAAAATGAATACTTATCATAAAATCTCAGGGTGTTACAATAGTAGTGGTATCATCATTCATAAGAAAAAAACATCTAGTAATTAATCATTTCCTTCATTTAGAGTTTAGTTATAATTATCCTTGATATTTTCTCAATGATGTTATCTCTAGATGCATTTCATTATGAGTATATTGAATAAATGGAATGTTTTCTCATTTATTTACCTTTCTATATTAATTATACTTTATCTAGTTATGATAGTTATGTAATTGAATAAATATAATGTATTTATAGTTATCATCATTTCCATATTTATTATTCGAGTAAAATTATTTAAATTGAATGTGTGGTTAACTATTTATCATTACATATTAACTATGATAATTGCTTTATTTTGTATTCTTCTTTACATAACCCTTACTGAGCATTTGATCTCACCCTAATTTTTTTTTCATTTCTTAGAAATCCAATAAGGGTAATAAGAATGATATGTAAGGATGTTATTGGGGAAATAATGATATTCTCAAAAAAAATTCAAATGTAATAAGGGAATCGTGTATGAATATAGTTTACCAAGACTAAAAGTCTATTAGGTCCTTTGGTATGTGAATCCTTGTATCTTATTCCAATTTAATAAAGTAATACACCATCTTCGGTTTATAAGAGTTTGGTTTTTAATTGTTGGTATCAAGGGAAATTTAGTATAAACCTTGAGATCTAGATTTATGAAATCATTGATTAGGGAACATACACTATTGGAATTTCAGGTATTTGCGACGGGATCCAGTCGCAAGTGGGATTTTTCGACGGGATCCCGTCGCAAATAGCTCATTGCAAAAAATGTTGTCTCCAATAATATTTTTTTCAAGGGGCTGGTCGCAAATAGTTCTCCAATTATATATATAAAAACTTATTGCGATGGGCCCGTCGCAAAAAAATATTTGCGAAGGGCCTTTTTTCCCATCACAAATAGTTCTCTGATTATATTATATATATATATATATAACCTATTGTAATGGGCTCGTCGCAAAAAAAGTATTTTCGACCGCCCTGTTTTCCCATTGAAAATAGTTCTGCAAAAAATATATAAACTATTTGCGATGGGAACCAATCGCAAAAGGTCCCATTGCAAATACTTAATAAAATAAAAAAAATATAAATATATTTTGTAAAATTATGATAAATTAATATGAGAAAATAATAATTAAATTATTACTATCATTATAAATTATATAGTATTATATAAAAATAATAAAAATATTAATAATATAAAATATATATATTATTATAATATTAATAATATAATAATACTAATAATATAATAATATTTTTATTATTATTAATATTTATGAAAAAATAATATTAATATTATTAAAATAATAATAAAATATAAAATATTACAATTCTCAATATTTACAAAAAACTATAAAAATAATAATATATTATTATTATTTCTACTAAAATAAACAAACATTGAAAAATATAATACTAATAATAAATATTAAAATATTAAAATATTAAAATATTATAAATAATAAAAATATTAAAAAATTATGCAATATTCGCACCAATATAAAAGACAAAAACTGTAAATAGTTAATATTACAACAAATGTTGAATTCAAATGTTTTTAACATGACAAAAAAATCTTTGGGGGTAGTCTAATGGATGAGGTGGAGGAGTTGGAGGAGATGGTGTAGGAAACTCCATCCATATACTACGAGTCAAACGACACATGTACTCTATCTATTCATGATGATGCTACTGTTATCGACACATCTCTTCCTCGTATTATTGCTTCAGCAGACACATCTCTTTCTACTACTGAAGCATCTCTTTTTGCAACTATCACCGCCAAAAAACATTATGATTAATATGACCTTACTAATTCATATCCAATCTTCTGTATACGAGATTGGATATACATACGTAGCAACACATTTCTCATAATTTTTTGAGTAAGTGATAGCTGCAAGGAGAAGAGTCATCGAGAAAAAGGAGTTTCTCCAATCCACTGAAAATTATTCCATATTCTTATAATTTTTAAAATTATCTCTATCTATCCCTATTTATCTCTATTTATCCCAATTTACCCCAATTTACCCCTATTTAAGCTTATTTATCCCTAATTATTCCTAATTATCCCTAATTACTCCTAATTATCCTTAATTATTACTAATTATTCCTAATTATTCCTAATTATTCCTAATTATAGCTAATTATTACTAATTATTTTTAATTATTCATAATTATTCGTAATTATTATTAATTATTCATAACTATTCATAAATATTGATTATTTTTTGTAACGATTACAAATTATTCTTAATTATTTGTAATTATTACTAATTATTCATAATTATTCATAATTATTACTAATTATTCATAATTATTCATAATTATTCATAATTATTACTAATTATTCATAATTATTCATAATTATTCATAATTATTCCTAATTATTCATAATTATTCCTAATTATTACTAATTATTCCTAATTATTACTAATTATTACTAATTATATCTATTTATTACTAATTATTCATAATTATTCCTGATTATTACTATTTATTCCTAATAATTACAAATTATTTCTAATTATTACTAATTAATCCTAATTATTCTTAATTATTCCAAATTTTTCCTAATTATTCCTCATTACTACTAATTAATTCTATTTATTATTAATTATTGCTAATAATTACTAATTATTGCTAATTATTTCTAATTATTGCTAATTATTCCTTATTATAACTAATTATTCTTAATTATTCCTAATTATTCCTAATTATTCCAAATTATTCCTACTTATTCATAATTATTACTAATTATTGCTAATTATTCCAAATTATTCTTAATTATTACTAATTATTACTAATTATGTCTAATTATTCCTAATTATTCCTAATTATTCCTAATTATTGTTAATTATTGTTAATTAATGCTAATTAATACTAATTATTGCTAATTATTTCTATTTATTACTAATTATTCCTAATTATTTCAAATTATTCCTAATTATTCCTAATTATTACAAATCATTCCAAATTATTAGTAATTATTACTAATTATTCATTATTATTCCTAATTATTGCTAATTATTGCAAATTATTCCTAATTATTTCTTATTATTGATAATTATTGATAATTATTGCTAATTATTGCTAATTATTCCTAATTATTCCTATTTATTTCTAATTATTCCTAAGTATTCCTATTTATTCCTAATTATTCCTAATTAGCACTAATTATTCCAAATTATTCCCATATTATTCCTAATTATTTCCAATTATTGCTAATTATTCTTAATTATTGCTAATTATTTCTATTTATTTTAAATTATTGCTAATTATTGCTAATTATTCTTAATTATTCCTAATTATTGCTTGTTATTTCTAATTATTGCTAATTATTGTTACTTGTTTCTAATAATTTCTAATTATTAGTAATTATTTCTAATTATTGCTAATTATTTCTAATTAATGCTAATTATTGCTAATTATTCCTAATTATTCCAAATTATTCCTAATTATTGCTATTTATTACTATTTATTACTATTTATTACTAATTATTAGTATTTATTACTAGTTATTACTAATCAAAACTAATTAATACTATTTATTGCAATTTATTACTAATTAATACCACTTATTAACAATTAATACTTATTTTTACTAATTATTACTAATTATAACTAATTATTACTAATTAATACTATTTATTACTATTTACTACTAAGTATTATTAATTATTACTATTTATTATTATTTATTACTAATTATTACAAATTATTAGTAATTATTAGTAATTATTACTAATTATTATGATTTATTACTAACTATTAGTATTTATTACTAATTATTAGTATTTATTGCTATTTTTTACTAATTATTATTATTTATTCCTAATTATTACTAATTACAACTAATTATTACTAATTAGTGTTAATTATTATTAATTACTCCAAATTACAGCCAATTACAACAACTAATTACTAATTACTGCTAATTATAAATATTCATTACTAATTAACATTAATAATTCCTAATTACTACTTATTATTATGAATTAATACTAATAATTTAAATTTATTATTACTAAAAAATACTGATGACAAAACAATCTAAATCTAATTTAATGACAACTAATTAACAATAGTTAGAATTAATATAAAAAATGAAAAAAATATATATTATATTAAATAAAACATAAATACCTTTAAACTTGATCATTTATAGGTGTAGACGACTTTGAAACTTGTTCTTAAAAAAATTATCGGAGAGAAATTTTTACTCTAAAATTAGAGTTCAAAGAGAGAAAGTTGGAATTGAGAGGAAGAATAAAAAACGATTGGGGGGTATATGTAGGTAAGAGTATTTACGACGGTACTATTTGTGACGGGCCCCGTCACAAATACCTTCAGTCGCATTAGTTGCTGTCAGCGGCTAAAAGGGTATTTGTGATGGGTCCTGTCACAAATAGTGGCCTGACGACACAATATTTGTGACTGGGGAATATTCTGTCAAAAATAGTATTTATCATCGTTAGGTATTTGCGACGGGACCTGTTGCAAATAGTGACCCGCCGACACACTATTTGTGAGAGGGGAAGATCCTGCCGCAAATAGTATTTACCACCGCCGGGTATTTGCGACGGAGAGGCACCCCTCATCGCAAATACCCTTCACACAGTTTGGTGCACAAACCGAATGAAACCGTACCAAACCTTTTGCAACGAGACACCTAATCCCGTCGCAAATAACAAATTATCTGTGACCGGTTGATGTCCTTATCACAAATAAGTTTTTGGATAGACTTTTTACGATGGGATTTATTCTCGTCGAAAATAACCTGTCACAAAAGGTCATTTTTTCTATTGTGATAACCCTATGTTAAACGTTGAGGATAAGTATAGAATAAAATCCTAAAGCTCTGGTAAGAGGTTATATTGTTTTCCCAGGAAATAAATCCCTGACTATATATTATAAGTGGATGGGGTTCTAGAAAATTTGTAACTAGGGGTAATAACTTTGAAAAGGGTGATTTGGGATTGACCTGATCATTACCTATTGCATGAAAATAATCCTTACTTTGCACCTGTATTGACACTCAAATGAGATATTCTTAGAACAAATCACATCTTGTTTACAAACCGTTATGAATGATTTGAATAGATTATGACAATGAATGAACAAAGTTAAACCTAGGGTGCCTTAAAATGAAAAGAAGGTGTCCTAATTTAGACATCCTATAAATGATTCTTAATGATTATACGGTTCTCACAATATGAATATTTTGACTCACACTATTCTTTTTTGTTTTAGCCAATTTCTTGAACCCAAATAAATCATTTTAACATTTAATATAATGGATAACATGGTGACTATGAGAAACCAAATGGGATTATGATAATAAAAATAAGATATCAGGATTGTGCCTAATCGGTTATCCCAAAATATTATTAACAACCTATACCTTAACCAACTCCCATAATCCCAAAATAAGGGAAGAATGTGGTTTTCTAAGAGCATGAGTGATGAAGACCATGGAGAAAATAAGGATTGATTTCCATCATTTCATAAATGTGGAAAGAGATACGTAGGAAAGTGTCAAAAAGGAATGAGAAAATATTTTCTACATAGAAAATAAGGAAATAAACAAATGAATTATTGGGAAAAAATAAAGAGTACGATGGAAGGAAATAAATAAAATCCTAGGGATCCATTTTTAGATTATTATCTTAAATGTAGGAATCCTGGGTATTATCCGATTCAATGAACTCTCTTAAAGATTAACCACCAGATCAAGGAAGGGCATATGTTGAAATAAACTGGATGAAGTAATTATTTATTGGTATTCAAGAATTAAATAGTAGAATTTGTTTTTTTACTAATTATATTTTGGTTCAAAGAATCACTAAACACCTAAAGATTTTGTAAAATTTTAGAATCATGTATTTTTAAATTAAATTAAGAGTTATAGATAACATCCTTGGTTTATGAGATTAAGGTTAATCATACGTTCAAAATCATAACAACCCCCTTTTAAAAATTTTTGTTTTAAGGATAAAACATGATTATAGATATTTTTGGAAAATGTTTATAGGAATACGACCCATTTGTTTTGTATATGTTTTTGTAAAAAAGTTATTTAAGGAAGAATGCCCTTACTTTTTCTGGGAATAATTTAAAGGTATTAGTATATATTGTGTTTTATCTTATCATTGATGCTATATTAATTATGGGTTATCACACTTTGGGAACCTTATAGAAATTATATTAATATAGTTTTAGAAAAAGAAAAATTTGCATGCCAACTGACAAACCATCACATCTGGAAAGGTAGCGGGGCATGAACCCATAATCGAAGGATGATAAGGGCTTACTGCCTACCACTGACCTACATGACATCCTGGTACAAATTTCGTTGTTTTTAGTTAAATAGTTTGATGAATAAATATTAATGTTGAAATAGTAGTGTTATTTTTGAGGTTTTCAGATTAATGTATAATGTGGGATTACTTATGTTAAAGATATTGCTTTTGGAAAATAGTTCAAGATAAATATAAAGTCACATCACTCATTTATAGAACCTATGATTCCTTAAAATTTATTTTTAGTGCTTTATGAATAAATAACCATTTTTGGATATTCATTTCTTAGAGTAAGAGTTAAAGTGAAATTTTTTTGAAGCATAATCAGAGGATAAAATTATTCTTTTGAAATAGATAGATATCAAGTAAATAAATTTCCACATATTCATATATTGTAAAATAATTCATCAAGTCTAATAAAAAGATATTGAAACAAAAAAAATTATCCTATTACGATCATATTTGATGAATCAAATGGTCCTTCTGATCATCTGATATTTATGGTTTGGAGGTCCTTAACATTCTATTGATCATTCATTTTATTATGACCAATGACTTCTATCACTCTCTATAATTATTTTCTCTTTTCTTCCATTTTCATATCTTCAAAATTCACCAATGTAATCCTACTTAGAATCCTAGTCATGGGTTATTATATATGACCTGTTTACTTCCATTTATCTCTTATTAAGAGGATATTTTATTAACCCTTTTTAAAATGTTTGTTTTAACAAAACAATTTCCAAATGTCAAACCCATGATTACTAATATCATGTTTAAATTATGTGGTTAAAATTTATTAAAGGTGGGGGGAATGTAACACCATAATATTTTGAAATAATAAAATTATGATCAAATGCATATATGTAATTAAACATTGATCTTAGAAAATAATGTAACACCTTAACACTTTATTATATATTTATTTTTAGATAAATTTGATCTTTGATAATATACAAAACATGAAACCTCGTGTTCAAATAAACCATATCACACCATTATATCCTTGAAATTAAATTAGGTAGGTATGAATAATACTAACTTAATTATGAATAAATATTTTTTGAAATTTATTTAAAATAAAATAAGATTCCATTAAAAGAAAAAAGAAATTTATTTCTGAACAACTGTGTTTTTTCAAAAATATGGTTTAGTCACATTTCGTGCACTTAATTTAAAATTAATATTTAACAAATTTTAGAAACCTAATTTTGAAAAATTATCTTTATTTTCTAAATCAGCATTTCTAAATTATCTTTGGGTGAATTTTTTGGATTTTTTGAAAATGTTTCATTTTTTGATGAATTTTGAAAAATACAATTTTTTATTGAAAACAATATTTTATTTTAAATAATTCACAAGGATAAATTAAATTTTAATTTTTTTTAAAGTGAAATTAATTCAATTATATTTCCATTTAAATATTATTTTTCATTATAACAAATTTAATATTTAATTTTGATATTAAAACCTTATATACTTATTGCAATTTTCTCTTTGAAAACCCACTTTTTCATCAGGTTTGTGGGTATATGTTTTAATTGGATTCTGCAAATTCTACGAATTGAATTTCAAAAAATGTATAATATAATTTGAATAAGAATAATTTTTATTATCTTAAAAGTTGAACATAATTTTTAACCATTACGAATTGTAAAAATAGTATAAATTATTTACTGTGGCTAAGGTATAAAATTATTTACCATGGGGTTAAACTAAGAAGACAAGGGTTACAAATTACTTACCAACTTTTTCAAAACCCATTTTATGGACCTATTTCGACCTTATAACTTATAAGGGTCAATAATGACTAATTGTTTAGGATTTTTTCATGATACAAACATGGGTGTAATTGAATATTTACAATAATGCCATGTGTGACCTCTCCCCCACTTATAAAAGACCACCCCTTATCCCCCCTTCACACTTACTAAGCCATTATTTCAAAAAAAAACCCTATATAATTAACTTTTTTAATCCCATTCATAAAGGCTTACTTGGAAGGATTTCAGTGCAAACCAAAAGAAGTTCCCTGAAGAAAAGCTAACATTCTTAAATAAGTATTTTCATTTTATTTCTTCTTCCACATCCATAAAATATTATTTAATCATGATAATATAATAAAAAAAATATATCACATATAATTATATGTTATTATTTTAATCTCATCACCTATATCCATCTACTCTTACATCAAATGAGAAATGAAACTGTCGATTGTGGGTATGGAAGACTACCATCTCGTGAACCGATGTAATTCATTTTCCATCACCAGCATCCAAGTATGAATATACTTATATAATTAACACATTTATATTATATTTATGATATTATTAATACTTCAAGATTTATATTATCACATATACCTTCTTAATTTTCATTTCATTTAAAATAAGACAATGTCGCTTGTGTTTGCTTTGGACTATCCTCTCGCGAAGCGATATGATTCACTTTTCACTTACACTTTTCCTGGAAAGAAGTATGAATAAATTTAATGAATATATATTATATATATGAGATTATATTGAATTATTAAGATTAATATATCACGTAATCACCTTCCCTTTCACCTATTATGATAATTATAACATTGCTCATGCATACATAAGAACTAGCATCTCCATAAAGCGATGTGATCCATTCTACATGTTCAATTCTAAATAATTATGATAAAAATGTATCTAAACTTGTGTAAAAACGTTTTACATGTCGGTGTTTTTCATGTCGGTTCTATATGACCAACGTGAAAAGCTGTAAAAATCGATTTATCACGTTGGTTATTTTACAACTGATCTGATTAATCGATGAGAATCAATTTCTTACGTTATTTATAAAATAACTGACATAAAAAATACTTAGATTATATTTATCACATCGGTTATTTTATAACTGATGTGATAAAGAAAATCTCGGCAATTTATCACGTCGGTCATAAAATCATGGACGTGATAAATAATTTTATATGTCAATTATTAAATAAACAACATTATAAACATAAAAGAAAAATATTTTATCTCGTTGGTTATTAAATAATCAACATGATAAATCTTTTAAATTATTTATCATGCCTCATATTTCATTCATTATGTTTTCTTTGATCGAGAAACCTGTGACATGCCTCTCTCGTGCAGAAAACCTATAAATGATTCTTTGAATTCATTCCCTCCAACTTCGTTTCACCAACATCATTCTTCATCTTTATTTTCACCATATCAATCAGGTCGACTCGCAACACTAAATTAAGCCTCACACGGCTCTGTTTAATTTTTTATTTTTCATGATGCCCTAAAAATATGTTTTGAAATTTTATTTTTCTATCTTATTTCATGCTATCATGGTAAGTGCCAAACTGTTCTTTTATACCATGATAAAAAAAATTCTGGTAAAATAAACCATGGAAGTGATATCATGAAAAGTTTATGATTTTTTTTTTGTTTTATCATGTGTGTGTGTGTGTACAGGGTGTATCCAAGGGGGTGGGGGCTATCCAAGGGGGTGGGGTGTCCAGGGGTGGGGGATGTCCAGGGGGTGGGGGGTCTAGGGGGCTGGGGGGTGTCCAAGGTGGTGGGGTGTCCAGGTGGTGTCCATGGGGGTTAGGGTGGTGTCCAGGGGGTGTGCGGACTATCCAATGGGGTAGGGGGTGTCCAAGGGGTGGGGTGGTGTCCAGGGGGTGAGGGGCTATCCAAGGGGGTTGGGGTGTCTAGTGGGTGGGTGTGTCCAGAGGGGTGGGGGTTGTCCAAGGGGTTCGGGGTGTCCAGGGGGTGGGGGTGGTGTCCAGGGGGTGAGTGAGATGTCCAAGGGGGTAGGGGTGTCTAGGGGGTGGGTCTGTCGAGGGGTTGGGGGTTTTCTAGAGGGGTAGGTGCTATCCAGGGGGTTAGAGCTATCCATGGGGGGTGTTTCCAGGGTGTGATCAAGGGGGTAGGGGTTGTGTCTAGGGGGTGAGGGGGATTCATAAGGGGTAGGGGTGTCTAAGGGTGGGGGTGGTGTCCAAGGAGTGAGGGGGATGTCTAGGGGGTGGGGTGTCTTGGGGGTGGGGGTGTCTTGGGGTGTCAAAGGGGGTAGGGGTGGGGGAGGTTTCCATGGGGGTGGGGTGTCTAGGTGGTGGGGGTGGTGTTAAATATGGTTATTGGGTAGTCCAAGGGGGTCGGGGTGTCTAAATGGTGGGGGTTTCTTGGGGTGGGGGCTATCCAGAGGGGTGGGGGTTGTCTAGGGGTGGGGGTGTATAGGGGGTGTCCAATGGGTTAGGGGTGGTGTCCAGGGGGGGAGTCTTTCCATGGGGTGGGGTGTCCAGGGGGTGGGCATAGTGTCTAGGGGGTGGGCATAGTGTCTAGGGGGTGAGGGGGTTGTCCAGGGGGTGGGGTGTCCAGGGGGTGGGGGTGGTGTCCAGGGTGGTGAGTGAGCTGTCCAAGGGGTTATGGGGTATCCTGGGGGTGGAGGTGTCCAGAGGGGTGGGGGTTGTCCAAGGGGGTAGGGGTGCCCATGGGGGTGAAGGGAATTGTCCAAGGGGTGAGTGGGCTATTCAAGGGGGTAGGGGTGTCTAGGGGGTGGGGATGTCCAAGGGGTGGGGGATGTCTAGAGGGGTGGGGGTTGTCCAGGGGTGGGGGTTGTCAAAGGGGGTGCCGGTGTCTAGGGGGTGTCCAAGGGGTATGGTGGTGTTCAGGGGGTGAGGGGGCTTTCCAAGGGGATAGGGGTGTCTAGGGGGTGGGGTGTCTAGGGTGTGAGGGGGGTTGTCTAGGGTGGTGGGGTTTCAAGGGGGTGTCTAAGGGGGTCGGGGTGGGGGTGGTGTCCAGTGGGTGGGGATGTTCAGGTGGTGGGTGTGGTGTCCAGGGGGTGAGTGGGTTGCCCAAGAGGGTAAGGGGTATCTAGGGGTGGGGTGTCTAGGGTGGTGGGGATGTCCAGAGGGGTGGGGGCTGTTTTGGGGGTGGGGGTAGTCCAATGGTGTGGGGTAGTGTCTTGTGGGTGAGGGGTCTGTCCAATGAGTTAGGGGGTTGGACATCCCCCTAACCCCCTGGACACCACTCCACCATACCTTAGAACCCCCACCCCCACCCCATGGATATCCCCCACCCCTGGACACCCTCTGCCCCCTTAGACACCCTAACCAGCCCCCTTCCACCTGGGACAGCCCCTACCCCCTGGACAGCCCCCACCACCCACCCTGGATATCCCCCTACCTCCTTATACACACCCATGGTATATATATATCCAAACGATTTCATTGAAGTCATTGGCATATATTAACTTCAGGAAGTCTATACCAACGGTTCCTGTAGAACCGTTGGTATAGGGATATTGCAATGACCATCATGCTAACGGTGTATGAAACCATTGGGAAATTCTATCCCAATGGTTCCAAATCGTTGGGATTGGTGTAATTTTTAGTAGTGAATGTATACATATTTAAACATTTATACTTCATATTTCTTGTTTACAGAAGGTTGAATTTGGTATCCAGTTGCAGCAGGATGTATTCATTGTGTACCTTAAGATTAAAGGATCCAAGATGAAATTAAAACTTTTATATCTAACTATATTTTCTTTTTAAAATCATTTTCATGCATATATTTTTAAAATACGCATAGATTTTTTTATATTTCAAAATTGTTTTACATTCAAATTATGATATTTTTCATATAAATATAAAATTGTCTTATCTTTATAAGATGTATAATTTTGATATTTGTAATAGGTAATAATGATTCGAAGTTGGATTATGGAACATAGAATTAGTAATGAATATGAAGAAGGTGTTGATGCCTTTTTAGAATTTTCTAAATGAAATGTCCAAAGCTGTGACATGTTTTTCTTTCCATGCCTGAAATTTTTTAATATGAAGAAGTTGAAAAGTAGAGACATCAAAGATCATCTGATTTTTCATGGTTTTAATTTGAGTTACCGGACATATATATGTCATGGTGAAACTAGAAAGAATTTCAGATCTACTAATGATGATTATTTGCAACATGGTAACTCTAATGGAATTGAAGAAATGATTCATGATATTGTAGCAGAACAAATTGAGATAGAATCGACAGTTTCACGTCTATATGGTGATGCTGAAAACAATTATATCATGGTTTTATAGATTTTATGGTTTTTTCGGCATTGTTCAGATTGATTAACCTGAAGGCAAAACATGGATAAAGTGACAGAATTTTTATAGAGTTTCTTAAATTTTTGAATGACATTATTCCAAAAGACAAAGATCTTCCAAATTATCACTATTAGGCAAAGAAAATATTATTTCTTATTGGATTGGGATACAAGAAAATACATGCATGTCCGAATGACTATATGATATATGGGAATTAATATGAATTTATGTCATAATTTCCTAATTGTGGGACATCATGGTATACGATGAATGAAAAATCATAGGCTGATGTAGAGATTACAAAGATCTCTGCCAAGGTATTTTGGTATCTTCCTATAATTTATCATTTGAAATATTTATTTCCTAATTAACATGATGAAAAAAGGTTTTGATGGCATTTTGATGAGTGGATATGTGATGGAAAAATATGATAACTAGGTGATTTTCCACAATGGAAGAAAATTGATGAGTAGTATCCAACATTTGGAAATGAAATTATAAATATCAGTCTTGGTTTCTGCATAGATGGAATGAATCCATACCGAACCCTCAGTAGCACACATAGTTCATGGCCTATTTTATTTGTAATTTACAACCTCTCTCCTGAAGTTCGTATGAAGCGCACATATGTCATGTTGAGTATAATGATCTCTGGTCTGAAACAACCTGAAAATGATATTGATTTTTTCTTATCACCATTGATTGATGATTTGAAACTTTTATGGGAGTATGGAATTTGGGTGTATGATTCTTATAAAATGGAATATTTTCAACTGCATGCAGTGCTTATGTTCACTATAAATGACTTCCCAGCGTATGGAAATTTTTCGGGATATAGTGTTAAGGGGTATAAAACATGTCCAATTTGCAAACAACAGACTTCATATTTTCAATTTCATCATGGGATTAAAATAGTATACATGGGTCATCGAAAGTTTTATCTTATGGATCAATCTTATAGAGAACTAAAAAATGCATTCAACAGCTCACAAGAATTTTATATTTCTCCAAAACCATAATCCCATTATGTGTATTTTGAGAGGGTGAAAAACCTGGATGTGTCATTTGGAAAGACACATAAATCTGGTAATGATAGACATATTTGGAAGAAAAGGTCAATATTTTTTAAGCTACCATATTGGAGATATCATAAAGTGAAACATAATATTGATGTCAAGCACATGGAGAAGAATATTTGCGATAGTTTGATTGGAACATTGTTAGATATTAAAGGAAAGACTAAATATGCATTGAATGAAATATTAGACTTACTATTAATGATAATACGTTTGGATTCATCTCCCACACCTAATAGGAGACAGACATTTCTTCCCCCATCTTGTCAGACATTATCCAAGAGGGTTAAAATTGGATTTTTTAGTGGCTCCATGATATCAAAGTGCCTCATGATTATTCTTAAAATGTAATTTTTTTGTCTCTTTTAAGTATTTGGAGTTGATAGGTATGAAATCTCATGATTTTCAGATCATGATGCAATAACTTCTACCAGTTTCATTGCATGGAATATTTTCCATCTGTGTCAGAAAGACTATAATGAAGTTGTGTTATTTTTTTCAATTCAATTAGTAATAAGGTGTTTGATGTGAATGCTTTGAAAAATTTGGAAAAGGATGAAATTTCTATACATTGTCAATTAGAAATGTATTTTTCTCCATCTTTTTTTGATATAATGGTGCATTTAATCGTTCATCTGGTTCAAGAAATAAAGCATTGTGGACCAGTTTATCTTCGTTGGATGTATCCTTTTGAAAGGTATATGAAAATATTTAAGGGGTATATTAAGAATACATATCAACCAGAAGCCTCCATTATTAAAAAGTATATTTCTAAGGCGGTTTCAGAGTTTTGTACGAGCTTCATGGATGTTGCAAAGCACATAGGTTTGCCTCCATCACACCATGAACGAGTTAATATTGAGGGTAGGGGGATTCATGGCTTGAAAGTCAAATAGTTGTGAGCTAAAGAGTTGAAAAAGGAAGAATTATTCATCTTGAATAACATAGATGACGCTCCACAATATATCACATTGCATATTAATGAGTTGAAACAATTTCATCCAAAGAAGAAATAAATGTGGATTTTGAATGAGCACAACAAAAAAAAATTTCCAGGGTTTAAAAAGACCTTTCTTGGTAGATTAGATGTATCATAGACATTAAAATGGTTAGTGGGTGGTCCAAGTTTAAATGTGATGACATGGTTTGGGTATGAAATTAATGGCTATAAATTTCATATGAAAGTTTAGGAAAACAGAATTGCAGTTCAGAATAGTGGTGTATTGGTGTTTACAGAAGCAATGCATTTTTCATGTTCTAAAGGCAAAAACCCAATTTTTGCATCAAGTGCATATTATGGAGTCATTGAAGAAATATGGGAGGTTGGTTACTTTAAAATTAAGGTTCCAATTTTTAAAAGAAAATGGTTTATCAGTAACAAAACTGTTAGACACGCTGAATTTGGAATGATAGTTCTTAATTTGAATAGATTGGAAGACACAACAGATTATTTTATAATCGCAGAACGTGAAAAACGAATTTTCAATGTATTTGATAAATCAGATATGCAGTGTTCTGTTGTTCTATAAGGGAAAAAACAATATGTTGGTGAGGATTAACTTGATGAAGATGCTGATTTATGTGATATCCCGACTTCCATGGAAATATTTGCAGAAAATAATGATGATCATGTTGATGACATGGTTTGTGAGACAAGGAATGATCATGAAAAAAGAATTTGGGAAAACAATCCATTTGAAAATTCCTAATATTACATGTAACATATTTTTATTTCTTCTTTAAACTTATTATTTTCATAAAATGTTATATATTGTAATTTTTTCATTATTAAAATGCGCATTAAAAAAATAAGTAGAAGTTTTTGTTTATATTAATTTTATTTAGTTTAGTTTATCATGTTTACAATTACGTAACGTATATATCTATTTATTTTGTTGAATGATAATTACATTACCATGTTTAACATGTTTACCATTGTTTTCCATAGTTTATCTTTATGTGGCTTATATATTTATTGATTTTTTTGAATGAAAATTACACTACCATGTTTACCATTTTTACCATGTTTACCGTTGTTTAACATGCTTACTAAATTTACCATGTTTACTATTTCATAACATAGTTCAGTTTTCCATTTTTGTTTACATTAGTATTATAATATTTGAATTTGTATATTTGTGAACTAATGTTTATTTTTTTTATTTGAAGGATAATGACAGATCAATCAGTTGATCAACCACATGATTTTAGAGATGAGCATCATGATCATACCTCTGGGGAGGAACATTCACATGCTCTTCTTGGTGTTCCCCAATCTTCATCATGTGCTCCCATAATTAAAAAGAATATTTCAAGAGTTGGTAAATGTGTCTGCACACATTTACCAAAATTTTCGCTTTCTCATAACCAAGACCAGATGATATTGGTTGAGTTTGATGATAATGATATTCCTATAGGTCCAAATTCAAAAGATTTTAAGAGTTTTGTATCAACTTGGGGTAAAAGCAATGTAAGCATTTTGTATAATGATTGGAGAACTATGGACAAAGAGATAATATCTCAGTTGTGGGAGATGATTTTGGTAATATATTTTTCTTTTTTTGACTAATCTTTAAATATTTCTTGTATAATATGTTTTACCCCTTCTTTATCAGATGACATTTGATATTCCTAACACTAGAGAAGTTAGGAAGAAGTGTTTATCAATGGCTGCCAGGAGATGGAGGGATTTCAAATCAACCCTCACATCTGATTTCATTTTTGGTCATAGGAATCATGACAATATATGTCATATATATCCTTTCACAGATGAAGATTCATGGAGGAAATTTGTTGAAAGTAGAAGAAAAGATTCATTTTTCATAAGGGCAATGTAAAATTTTATAATCTTTCTAATATAAATGATCTTATTAATGTTTTTTTAATGATATCTTCTTCTTAATTTATAGTAAACAAGGACATATCATCTGAAGATCCAATCTAAAAATGTAAACCCTCATAGTTTATCTCGGGGATAGTATATATTATTAGAAGAAAAAATGATGGCCGAGAAATTACAAAAACTGAGCGCTGTTTTTTAAGCTCTAGAGAGGTTGCCCCTCCATCCGCTCCATCTAGACATGAAAAATGGAAGAGAGATTGGATGCTCAAAATGGGACAATATCTTTTAGAAGAATTGAGAATCGAAGATTAGAGGATTCTAAGATATTTTATTTATTTATTTAAGTTAATTATATTATTTATATAATTTGAATCATTATAGAAATGTTAAATTAACTAAAATAGGATTCTCTTAAAGAGAAGAGCTCATAGGGGGTATTTACAGATGCTGGGAGGCAAGATATTTTATCTACATCATTGGGAAATCCCGAACACCCTGGTCATGTATGAGGATATCTGAAGGGTGTATCGGTAAGAAAAGTGTTTCCATGTTCTTACACTTCATCCATTGAGGGTGTTTGTAAAAAAAATAGAATCCTTAGAGGATGAAGTTCATAATATTAATGCGATGATGGAGGAAAATATTACAGTGTCGGTACAATCTATGTTTTCATACATGAAAAGGCAATTTCAGACTGTAACTCCCACTCCTCCTCCTCTCCCTACAGACCCCATTATTTATCCTCCACTTCGACCAATATCTCCCACTCCCCCACCTCAGCCTGCAGACCCCATTTTTTATCCTACTCCTCTTCCACAACTTCCTACTTATTGTGAGTTGTATGTTGATAATCCTCACCATTATATTGTTTCATATAGGATGGTATATTGTATAGGATATACATTCCATCATCAATAATTTGAGGTAGGACATTATAGGGTCACTGTACAGGATATTATATATTGATAAGCTCAACTACCAGTACCTAAAGATGAGATGACAATAATTAGACATAGTATCGGCCACTTTTTAGTTTGTCTATCCAGACTTCTGTGACTCATTACCATAGAGGTATGTATGTTATATCTTTTATTTTATTAATGTTTTAACATTTGAAAACTAATATATTTTTCTATTTATTTTTATAGAAATACTTCAAAGGTAATGAAATACTGTACAGACAACAAAAAAGAAAAATGGCTATGACATTAGATACAAATTCTAGTAGTCTTGATATATTGTCAAGATATTCAAATTTTTTGGTGGATCATTATGAGTTTACAATGGAAGCTCATGTTTGTGGACGTGAAATCAATTTGGGGATTTTAAAAAATGATATCATAGAGGTTGTTACTAGAGATAAGTTGGGTATCAACATGGTGTAGATTTGTTCCATGTAAGTCTTAACACCTTTCCATGCGTTATATTTATTAAAAATATATAATTATGACTTTTTTTTATTTGTTATATTTATAACATGTGTGATATGAATGAGAGGAAAAATGTAAATGGATTCATGGACCTGAAATTGATTCCCCCTGAAGGACATGCATTGGATGAGGAAGAAAGAACACATTATACTGCTGAAGGATTTGAATGGAATATAATCACACAGTGTTGGATGATGTGTTTTGGTGAGAGGTATGCAACATATATCTGGAAAAGTGTTCTTTATATTTTAACATAAAAAACCACTAACCTTAAATTTTCTTTTATATTAGTGATCATTGGATGTTAGGTGTTTTTTTTCAAGGGAGAAAACACTTTATTAGATATGCTCTATCCATGGTGATGTGCGTGGATGTTTTCAGAATATGTGGGAAAAGTAAGTTTTAATTTCTTAATAGTTTTTTATATTATAATAAGTTTTCAATTTATCCCATTCATATTATTTTCTAACATGGGATGGGTCTACTTTCTAAAAAAGAAAAAGAGTTCCAATATCAAATATGTAAAAGTAAAGGTAAATATCCATTTATAATTTGTACTTTTTAATGTATTACATAAAAATGATATTTTGAATTCACACTAATTTTAACAGAATTTTCATGAACAACAAGGTTTTTTCAAATAAGGATATTATATGTTAATATTTATGTATGAAATAATTACAACTAGAACACTTGGGAAGTTTTTCCTGGTAATATTTCCTCATAAACTTTTCCATAATATTTAATTTGATTTATTCATTATACATGTTAACTACTATCATTTTAATTTTTCACTATTTTATGACCCTAAAACCTATGTTTATCAAGAGTTCAAACACTTACCAGTGGAATAGTCAAATTATTTTACAGGTTTGATTGGATTCTAGTTTGTTTGTAGTTTAAAATGTAATTTTGGATATTGTAATTATAATTGTGTATTTGGTATTCTTTTAGGTAGGATTTAGGTTTTTTTAGTTTACATCGTATGTTTTGAATTTTATATATGTGAATGTTTAATATTGCACCAGTTCTTCTTTTTTTGGTCTAATTCTTATGTATTTCTGGTTTGGAATCCTGTCGGGTTTAAAAAATGCTTTCGGTCCGGTTTCTGCTTGTTTCATACTTTGGCAGGGAATAGTAATGGTTTCATGGGGGTGGGGGTGTCTAGAGGGGATATCCAAGGGGTAGGGGGTGTCCAGGGGTGAGGGTGTCCAAGGGGGTAGGGCTGGCTATGGGTTTTGGGGGTCCAGGGGGTAGGGGATATCTAATGGGTGGGGGTGTCCACGGGGGTGGGGGTTGTCCATGGCGGTGGGGGTGTCCGTAGGGGTGGGGGGTTGTTTTGTGGGTGGGAGGGTGTCCAGGGGGTGGGGGGTTTCCAGGTGGTGGGGGTGTCCATGGGGTGGTAGGGGCTGTCCTAAGGGGGTGTGGTGTCCATCGGAGTGGGGGCTGTCCAAGAAGGTCTGGGGGGTGTCCGGGGGGTGGGGGCTGTCCAGTGGGTGGGAGGTTGTCCAGGGGTGGTCATTAGGGGTGGGGGTGTCCAAGGGTGTGGAGGGGGTTTTCCATGGGGTGGGGGTTTCCAGAGGGTGGGGGTGTCCAGGGGTGGGAGGGTGTCCAGGGGGTGGGTGCTATCCAGGGGGTGGGCGGGTGTCCAGGGGGTGGGCGGGTGTCCAGGGGTGGGCTGGTGTCCGAGGGTGGGCGTGTCCGGGGGGTGTCCAGGTGGGTGGGGGTGTCTAGGGGTGGGCAAGTTTCCAGGGGGTGGGGGTTTTCCAGTGGGGTGGGGTGATGTCCAGTGGGTGGGAGGCTGTCTAGGGGCGATGGGGGATGTCCATGGGATAGGAGGGTGTCCATGGGGTAGGGGGTGTCCAGGGGGTGTGAGGGGGTTGTCCAATGGGGGTGGGGTGGTGTCGAGTGGGTGGGGGGAAATCCATGGGGTGGGCGGGTGTCCAGGGGGTGGGGGGATGTCCATTGGGGTGGTTTGGTGTCCAGTGTGTAGGAGGGTGTCCAGGTGGCGGGGGTTGTCCAGTGGGTGGGGGGTTGTCAAAGGGGGTAGGGGTGTCCAGGGGGTGAGAGTGGGTATGCAGGGGGGTGTCTAGGGGTGGGAAGGGCTATCTAGGGGGTGGGGTGTCTAGGGGTGGGTGGGTTTCCTGGGGGTGGGTGTCTAAGGGGTGGGGGTGTCCAGGGGTGTGGGGTTGTCCAGGGGGGTGGGGGTTTTAGGGGGTCGAGGGGGTGGGAGGGTGTCTCGGGGGTAGGGGGTGTCCAGGGGGGTGGGGGTTTTCCAAGGGGGTAGGGTTTTCCAGGGGGTGGGGGTCTCTCTAGTGGTTTTGGTATGGTTTTGGTTTGTTTTCTACTTGTTTCGGGTCTTCTTTGGAACCGCTTTGTAATGGTTGAACTGTTTTATTTAAAAAAAATTGGTTTCTACATTGGTTATAAAATAGTCGATGTAATAAATACATTGTAATGGTGTTTTACATCAGTTATTTAATAAACGGCGTATTATATTTGTTTTCACAATGTTTATTTTTTAACCGATGTGAAAAACTAATTCGCAGGCTGGTTTATCACGTCGGTTATAAAATTAACCAACGTGATAACCTTGCTTTTTCACATTGGTTTTCTAATAACTGACTTCAAAAATGCTTCAGAGGGTTTTTTTATTATGTTTTTTATTTAGTAACCGACATAATAAAAAATATATTATGTTCGTTATTTAAAAACATAAATAATAAATCATTACTATGAACCATTTTCCACATCGATTTTTTAAGAACCGACATGAAAATGGATTTGGATTTCATTTTTTTATGTCGGTTTTAAAATAACCGATCTAAAAAACAATATTTATAAAGGTTCGGATTCATGATTTATTACATCATTTCTTTAAATAACTGACATAATATCTTGTTTATTATGTCGGTTATTAAATAACTGATTTAATAAAGCAACCCCTCAGAATTGTTTTTCCCGTCAGTTATTAGAAAACCGGCGTGAAAAAAAGGTTATCGCGTTGGTTATTTTCATAACCGACGTGATAAAAAAGTCTGAAAATTAGTTTTTCATATCAGTTAAAAAATAACAGACATGAAAACAAATAGTATACATCAGTTATTAAATAACCTATGTAAAAAACCATTCTCATGCATTTATTAGGTCGGTTTTAAAATAACCGATGTAAAACCCAATTTTTTTAATAAAACAGTTCAACCATTATAATGTGATTCCAAAGAAGACCTGAAACAAGCTGAAAACCGACCAAAACCACTGGAGATCCCCCCAACCCCATCACACCCCTGCCCCCATGGAAATCCCCCACCCCTACCCCCTGGACACCCTCCCACCCCAGGAAATCCCCCCACCCCCTTGGATAGCCCCCACCCATTGGACAACCCCTGCCCCCTTAGACACCCCCACCCCCACCCCCCTGGACACCCCCTGGACACCTGCCCACCCACTTGGACAGCCCCTACTACCACCTAGACACCCCCACCCCCTGGACACCCCCACCCATCTAGAAACCCTCCAAGCCATTAGACACCCCCCCCCCTCGGACACCCCTACCCCCTTGGACACCCCCCATACACCCTCCCACCAACTGGACACCACCCCACCCCACTAGACAGCCTCCCCAACCCCTAGACACCCTCCCACCCCTGGACAACCCCCCACCCACTAGACACCACCCCACCCTACTAGATAGTCCCCCTTGGACACCCCTACCCCGGGACACCCTCCCCCA